>CM075654.1:51135000-56135000 GCA_037953625.1 Crotalaria pallida | reverse complement strand
TTACTCTTGTTGCATCTGAAATACTCGAGTGCCAAGCCTGACTCTCAAGTTGATGCGCCAATTTTCACACTGGTGCACCACGAAATACTCGAGTGTTAAGCCATATACTCGAGTATTTGCAGGCAGAACAGACTGAAAACTTGGTTTTTACATACCATTTCAATTTCTAAACATTTTTAACCCAAACCAGTGATCACAGTAGTTCATATACCATATATTGAACATGTTACAATACTCATTTCATATCAAATAACAAATTTGACAGAGAATTAATCATTTATGCATAAAATACACAATTTAGCAACTCAACACCTCAAATTGCTAAATAAACGTCACACTCATAAAACAATGGTCATTTAAGCTCGCATGCATGATTTAGAACTTGCTCAACACAGTCATAGAGCATGGATTGGTCTCCAAACCAAAGTTCCTATTCAAACTAAGCCCTTAGAGCCTCTTGTTGGCTCTCTAACACAATTAATGGAATTTAAACTCTATCTAGTGTAAGAAATTACTTCCCCTTACCTCTCAGACGTGAATCATCAAAGGATTGACAAAGAAAAGGCTCCACAACTCCCAGAACAACTTCAAGCATCACATGCAGAGTAGTTTGAGTGCAACACCAAAATGGAATTGGTTCACACATGAAACAGAGAATAAAATTGGGGAAATTAGATTTTCTAGACTCTATGCAACATCAACTAACTAAAGGAACCGAATTTGAGACTCAGGGATTCATGAGCTTACCAGAAATCCAAATTGAAGTAAGCTCCCAGAACTGAAAACAGCAACCCAACCTCAACTTCTCAGCTTCGATTCTAACAGTACACTTACTCTCAGCTCACAATCTTTATATCTATACAAAGCTCGTGATGTGAGCTTTGTATTGGTGTATGATTTGTGTTTCAATTTGACACAGAGACGGAGAATTGATCTCTTGAACTCAGGAACCCTAACTCAACACTCAACTTCGAATTTGACAAAGAATCTCAACAATTTGGTGTTGGTTGGCTTAAATAGGATGGGAGAATGCTCATGCAGGTCGACACGACCTCCATGGACGTGGAATGGAGATGATTTCGTGTCACCAACGCGAAATCGTTGGTGCTGACTCACCAAACGCACTAACTCGTGCAACTCTGTCCAGAATACTCGAGTTTTCCGAGAAATACTCGAGTATTTTGCCCCATTTTTGAAAAATAAATATTTTATTTACTTTCCCTCCAAAACCTTTCCTATAATTGCTTCTAGGTCCCAACCCAGGGACTAATATGCAAAACACTTATTTTATGCATTATAATATTTATTAAATAATTTCACACACATAAACTAGTTACATGGATACGTATTTTAATCAAGGATTAATATAGAAATCATTAATTATAATTCAATTATAATTAACATTTCATTAATCAGGGATTAAAATTTTGGGGTGTTACACTACTCCCCACTTACAAGGAATTTCGTCCCCGAAATTCAACTCATACAAACAACTCAGGATAATCCTGACGCATCTTATCCTCTAATTCCCAAGATGCTTCTATCACATCACCACAAACCCAGACGACTTTGACCAGACGAATATCCTTCCCTCTAAGCTGCTTGATCCTTCGGTCTTCAATGCGCACAGGCTTAGCTTCGAAGGTTAAGTTTTCATGAATTTCTAAGTCATCCGATTGGATTCTATGGACAATGGTGGGGTCATGGACATATCTTTTCAATTGCGACACATGGAATACATTATGAAGGTTAGCTAGCGACGGAGGCAGGGCTAACTGATAAGCTACCGGGTCGACTCTTTTGAGGATTTGATAGGGACCAATAAACTTAGGTGATAGTTTCTGGGTTTTCAGGGCTCTACTAACACCTTTGGTTGGTACTATTCTAATGAATACATGGTCTCCTTCGGCGAACTCTAAAGGTTTTCTTATTTTATCAGCATAGCTTTTCTGCCTACTTTGAGCTGCCCTCATCTTCTCTTGTACCATCTTCATCTTCTCAATCGTCTCTTGCACAAAATCTGAACCAACTAGAGAGTTCTCCCCCACTTGAAACCAGCATAACGGCGTCCGACACTTTCTTTCATACAAAGCTTCAAATGGTGCCATTCCAATACTCGTGTGGTAACTGTTGTTATAAGTAAACTCCACGAGTGCAACATTTGTTCCCAGTTCCCTTGACCTTCCAAAACACAGGCTCGTAGGATGTCCTCCAATGACTGAATAGTCATCTCCGTTTGACCATCAGTCTGAGGGTGGTATGCAGAACTCAGCTTCAGTCTTGAAGCCAAGGCTCTATGCAGATCTTCCCAAAACTTCGATGTAAACCTCGGATCGCGATCTGACACAATGCTTGATGGTACCCCATGCAGACGAACAACTTCCTTGATATATAACTGGGTGAACTTCTCCAAAGAGTAGCGCATGTTAACAGGAATAAAATGCGCCGACTTGGTTAGACGATCCACGATCACCCAAATTGCATCATGACCAGTGGTTGTCCTTGGCAATCCCGACACAAAATCCATCGAGATACCATCCCATTTCCACAACAGAATTTCCAAAGGAAGTAATTCTCCTCCTGGCCTTTGGTGTTCCACCTTGGCCTTCTGACATACCAAACAACATGCCACATACTCAGCCACGTCCTTTTTCAAACTAGGCCACCAGAATATCCTTTTCAGGTCTTGATACATTTTGGTCGCTCCCGGGTGCATACTCATCTTGCTCTTATGTGCTTCATCCAGAATCATCCTTCTTACTTCCGGATCATCAGGCACACATATCCTTGTTCTAAAACGAAGGATTCCATCCTTTCCTTCTTGAAATTCCAACTCCTTACCTTCTTGCATCAACTTCTTTCTTTCCATCAGCTTCTCATCCTTGTGTTGTAATTCCCGAATCCTTTGCAGAAACTCATTAGCAATCTGCAACATCCCCATCTTAATACTTGTCGGCTCTACTTGCATTGTCAGGCTCAGATCCCGGAACTCCTCTATCAATGCAGCTTCTCTGATCATCATCGCACTAATGTGCATTGCCTTTCTACTTAATGCGTCCGCCACGACATTTGCCTTCCCAGGATGGTAATAGAGCTCGAACTCATAATCCTTCAAGAACTCCATCCATCGGCGCTGTCTCAAATTCAACTCTTTTTGATCGAAGAGGTACTTTAAACTCTTATGGTCACTAAACACCCGGAACGTAGTGCCATAGAGATAATGCCTCCAGATCTTTAATGCAAACACCACAGCTGCCAGCTCCAGATTATGAGTTGGATAGTTCATTTCATGAACTTTTAGCTGTCTCGAGGCGTAGGCAACGACTTGCCCCTCTTGCATCAAAACACTCCCAAGACCTTGTTTCGATGCGTCACAATACACATCAAAACTCTTCTGTGTATCGGGCAAAACCAATACAGGAGCCGATGTCAACCTTTCCTTCAACTCTTGAAAATTCCTTTCACACTTCTCATCTCATAGGAATGGTTGATCTTTCCGAGTCAATTTCGTCAAAGGCAGTGCGATCTTCGAGAAACCTTCTATGAATCTTCTGTAGTAGCCAGCCAAACCAAGAAAGCTTCTCACCTCCGTGACTGACTTCGGTTGCTCCCATTGCAAAACCGAGCTCACTTTCGTCGGATCAACGGCTATTCCCTTGTCTGAAATCACATGCCCCAAGAACTTAACCTCCTTCAGCCAGAACTCACATTTTGTAAGTTTGGCGTACAACTGCTTCTCCTTCAGGATACTCAACACTATCCTCAAGTGTTCAACATGCTCCTCCGGGCTCTTAGAGTAAATAAGGATATCATCAATGAACACAACCACGAACAAATCTAAATAAGGTCTAAAGATCCGATTCATGTAGTCCATGAAAATAGCTGGTGCATTAGTCAATCCGAACGGCATCACGACATACTCATAATGTCCGTATCGAGATTGAAATGCAGTCTTAGGGATATCCTCTTCTCTTATCCTGATCTGATGGTATCCTGACCTCAAATCAATCTTGGAAAATACTGAAGCTCCACGAACTTGATCCATAAGGTCATCTATTCTCGGCAATGGATACTTTTTCTTGATCGTGACCTTATTCAACTGTCTGTAGTCGATGCACATCCTCATGCTTCCATCCTTCTTCTTGACAAACAAAACCGGAGCACCCCAAGGTGACACGCTTGGTCGAATCATCTGCTTCTGCAACAGCTCCTCAATCTGCTTCTTCATTTCAGCCATTTCCGGTGGTACCATTCTATAAGGAGCAATAGAAATGGGACCAGCTCCTGGAACTAGATCGATACCGAATTCAATCTCTCTTCTTGGTGGCAGACCAGGGATCTCGTCAGCAAATACTTCCGGAAAATCTCTGACAATAGGGATCTCTTCCATCCTTGGACCATTCTCTTCTACCTCAGAGTTGAACAAACACACATAGCCGGAGGGTTTTGAATTTCTATAGGTCACTACTTTTCTATCACAATCAATGATTACTTGGTTTTGACTTAACCAGTCCATTCCCAAGATCACATCTAATTGTGCCAAGGGTAAGCAGATCAAATCTACTTTACAGGTTTGTCCTAACACTTCTATATAACAGTTAAGACATGCTCTAGAAACAACTACAGGAGCATTAGTAGGGGTTTCTACTTTGAGGGTACAGGGCATCTCAGACATACTCAAACCCAAACGTTCTACACATTCACATGAAACAAATGAATGCGTTGCACCGGAATCAAACAAAACAAGACAAGGCTGACCATTAAGCAAGTATTTACCTTGCACCAGATCAGAAGACCGACTTTCTTCCACACCATTAAGGGTGAAAACCCTTCCTTGAGCCATAGGCCTCTCTGCAGCCCCTCTTGAGTTGGCTTTGGTCGGTTCCTTGCAGTCTCTTGCAAAATGTCCCGGCTTTCCACAGTTGAAGCATCCACTTGTTCCCCAACAAACACGGCCATAGTGGTTGCGCTTGCACTTATCACAGAATGGAGCATCGCCCCGAAAATTCTTTCCATCCGAACCACCAGCTTTTCCCTTGCCTTTCCCTCGGCGATCATACGGACCTTTGCCTCGATTATTGAAACCTTTACGTCTTTGAGGTCCATAGTTCTGCTTGTCCTTCTTTTCTGAGACTTGCATCTCCTCAGCCTTTGTGTCATCTTCATACATCCTACACATGTCCACAAGTGCAGGAAAGCTTTGAATCCGTTGATAACTGAATATCGACTTCAACTTGGGCCTCAAGCCTCCCTCAAACTTAATGCATTTGCTTCTTTCATCCGGATTGTTCTGATAATATGGAGAGTACTTCATAAGCTCCTCAAACTTGGCCGCGTACTCACCCACACTCATATTACCTAGCTTCAGCTGCAAGAATTCTACCTCCTTCTTTCTCCTTAGATCCTCAGGGAAATACTTATGGAGAAACTTCTCCATGAATATACCCCAACTCACTTCCCTTCCCTCATATTGCAGAAGTTGCACCATGTGATTCCACCAATTCTCAGCTTCATCCTCCAACATGTATGTTGCATATGCCACCTTCTGAGTATCAGAACACTCCAATGTTCTCAGAATCTTATCCATGGTGTGAATCCACTTATTGGCCTCTTCCGGTTTAAATCCTCCTTCAAACTTTGGCGGATTGCAACTCCTGAAATCAGCCAGAGTCTTCGCCTCAGCGTTACCCACATTACACTGATGAGACGGGTTAACCGGTTGAGATGATTGTTGAGACTGTCGCTGCATGGCTTCCAGCACCGTGGTGATTCGTTCTAACATCGCATTGGTGTGATTTTGGTTTCTAGTTGCCATATTAGACCTGCGCTATGGGCTTATGGTCACATATGTTGAACTAAAGAAACTTCCATTACACCACCTATACTAAGACTATTACCTAAACGTCTAAATCTACAATCAATTGTGTCTTGTACTCAAAAGAGACAAGATGCAAACAAATCAAGGGTATCTAAAGCTCAACAAGCAAAATAATAACATTCAGAAGAGTGTACATGCCCTGGAGATACCTGCTTGATGTTGATGGCTACCTTTCTGAAACTACTTCCACTACTACAGGATCTAGCTTTTGCTCTGATACCACTCAGTGTGACACCCTTCCGAATTACCCAAATTGTAATATAGTACTTAAACCATTATATTGGATAATATATGGACTTGTGAGTATTAAGAAAATATGGAAATAAAATTTTTCTTTTTAAAGCGGGTGCACAAATCAACACTTGGAATTCTTGGAGAATAAACTCTAAAGCATTTCAAAATAGTTGTATCGAATTCGGCGATTTCTAAAACCTTTTCAAAAGTTGGGTAACATTCGTCTTTTGAAATCGTTTTTATATCATAGAAAATAACTAAAGCTACCCTTGCTTTATTTGATAAAACTGATACCATCGAATAGTTTTCACAGCCGAACTCTCAAATAGATTAAATCAGAGTAAGCGGAAATTATAGGATTATGCAACTAATAGTAATATAACCATAGGTATATACATATATATGAAAAGAGTTATAAGTACATAGTCCCAACATCAAGTCTCCAAGATCCAAAATACAAGTCCATAAACAGATCTACATAGCAGTGCAACCAAAACCCTAGAGTACTCCAAAAGTATATCTACAACATATATACATAACCAAAATATAACTCTAAGGGTGGTCACGTAGATCTGGCAGCATCAGATGTAGTAGTAGTGATAGCAACAGTCGCCAAGGAACATAAGTAGTAAGGTAGTAGCATCATCATCAACACAGCAGCAGCAAAGTATCCTCCGCAACAACTCCACATCGGATCCTCCATCCACATCATACACCATATACATATACCTAGGGATCATCATCCCTCCAATCGCTCCCAGTAGAATGCACGACAGGCTCGCTCCCACTCTCGTCCTCCACCGGATCCTCCTCGATCTCATCCGAGGGAGAGTGTACCCTACCACTGGGTACCGGGTCAGGTGTTGGTGAAACCCTGACTGGGCTCCTCGGATCAGAAGGGGGAGTCTCCTCGCGGACGACTCTAGAAGAAAAAGGGTGTGAGCGGGTAGGTCGAAAGCGGAAACTGTGATAAGAGCGAGCTGGTCGTGTGGGAGGTGGTCCATGGTATGTGTATAAAGGGGGTACATGCATAGTGTATATGATGGGAATCCTAAATCTACGAGGACAGAATCGAATCAATGGGTTCGGGTGGTAGAAGGTAATCTCTAACTCTCCCTCGAACACCGCGCGATGGTCCTCATAGATCCATGTGCCACTAGGAAGTGGTCGGATCTCGATGCAAGCAATGTAACGAGACATCACCTACAAGGGCATAGGGGTAAGCATGTCTATACACATAATCAATAGAGAATAAATTGTACAATGTGAATATGTAAATATGCAATCATAAATGACAATCACATTTAGCACTTAGCAAGTATTTAATGCAAGTAGGATGCTCACACTTGTTTCATTTATCACAATTAATGCAAATGACTTGCATGATGCATGAATTTAGCTCTGAAGCCTATCTCCATCATTCTATGTCACTCTCTGACGTCCATCCCTGACAACTCAGCACTCATCACTGCGTTGTATTCCTAGGTATACAACAAATCGTACATTCACCTAGAATATACACGACAAGCTTGGAATCCATGCCACCCGAGCATATCCCGACATCCAAACGGACCGTCATCCAAACGGTATAACCATATCGGCATCCACTCAGCCGACCACGTCAACGACGTGTCATCAAGCAAGCGTATTGGCACTCTCAGAGGCCCTCCACATGTTTACCAAAAACATGATATACGTCCTACCATCCAAACTCTAGAATGAATGCATTACTTTACTTAAAGGGAATTGACTGATGTTTTATCCTTTTATTAATACATTACGTGCCTCCCGAGCAACGTGTCATTATCCAAATAAAAACATCATGACGTCAATCAATTTCCTTTAAGTCCAGGATCACTTGGTTTATTGTCCTTTAAGTGTTACAAAATAACTTAGAATTGAAAATGGTATTTTTAAGTATCTGACTAAAAATACTCGAGTGTTTTCCATAATACTCGAGTGTTTTCCATAATACTTGAGTAGTTTATCAGTTTCCAGATTTTACTCGAGTGGTTCATAATTATACTCGAGTTATTCATGTCTTTTTAGAGATTTAAGTTTTCAGATCTTCATAAACATACTCGAGTAATTCATGAGATACTCGAGTAGTTCATTACCCAGAATACTCGAGTAGTTCATGTATCACTCGAGTTGTTCATCAATTTTTACTCTTGTTGCATCTGAAATACTCGAGTGCCAAGCCTGACTCTCAGGTTGGTGCGCCAATTTTCACACTGGTGCACCACGAAATACTCGAGTGTTAAGCCATATACTCGAGTATTTGCAGGCAGAACAGACTGAAAACTTGATTTTTTCATACCATTTCAATTTCTGTAACATCCCGAATTTTAATTCTAAGAGTAATTAGAATAATGATAAGATTTGGAAGTAAGGATTATTGTAAAAAGGATTTAAAATGATGGATTAGGAGTTCTTTGAATGCCATAAGGAAGTCAAGAAGTATTGGCATCAGAAAGGAGGTTGAAAGATGAACAAAAGAGCGTTAGAAGCAATGTTTTCGGTGTTGTAAACACCCTATATTAGGAAATTAAAAATAAAATATTTACAACTCAAAACGTAAATTCCACCGTTGGATGTGAAGGGTAATATGTGAGGAAGCTTGCTTTAAAATTTGAGCTAGATCCGACGGGTAACGAAGAAGTTATGGCATTTTGAAATGCCAAGGAAAGAGAGAACTGGTCAAACTACTCGAGTAGTACCAGAACTACTCGAGTAATTCACCAATTACTCGAGTAATTCACTGAGTAATCGAGTAGTTGGGAGAAACAGAAAGTCCAGAAAACTTGGACTACTCGAGTAGTCAGTGTGACTACCCGAGTAGTGCGTACTGCATCAGAAATAAAACGTGCTTGGGGTCTTCTTCCTCATTCATTCCTTTGTCTTTCTCTCTCTAGGGCACGAAGCTCTCTCTTCTCTCTCTCTCTAATTTCATCCTCAAATCCTCCCTTAGATCCATAATAAACTACCAAAAATCAATCCCCATCACACACTAACACATAATCATTCATCAATCTCTTCTATTTCCTCTCACCCACTTCAATCCCCAATTTTCTCTCTCCATCCTTGAAGCTTCAAGAACATCCACCATGGAGAATCATCACATCTAAGTAAGTTGATTTGATTTTCATTCCTTTCTCCTTCAACTTACACAAATTATCATCAATCTCTAATCGTTCTTGCTTTGTTTGGTCATTGTGGGTATAGTTTCTCTCTCCTCCATAGCCTTGAAGCTTTCTCTCTCTACACCATGGCTAAGTAGGATCAAGCTCTCCTCCTCACTCTCACTACACACTTGGAGGCTATTTGATTGAAACTCAAAAGGGGAAGATTTCAAAGAGTTAGGGTTTGGTACTCCCTTCTCTCTCTACAAGGTTAAGGTAAGGGAGTGGTTATAGTGAGCATTGGCTTGTTCTAGGAAAGGGTTTGTATTTAGATATAATGGTTGGCTAGGAGTTTACGTGTTAGGGTAGAAAATTAGAAATCTCAATTTAGGAACTAAGGAAAATGTTGGAAATAGGCTTAATTGGCAATTATGGAACTTTAGGAAGTAAAGAATGAGGTTAGGTTTTAATTGAGGATAATAAATGGCATAAACCCCTAATTTAGGACTTTGAATCAATAATTGGGACATGTGAACAAAATGTGGTTATTGTATGATTATATGAAAAGTTGAAGTTTGGTTAATGTTTGCACTTTAATTGTTTATGTGAAATGTGAATTGTGGCTATTTGGTTATAATTATGATGGTTTTTGTGATTGGAATGACTTGGTAAATATTAAATGGAATTGGTAGGCAAAGTAATGGCATATAATATGGACAATTAAAAATGCATAAATATGGTGGTGTATCGTAGGCCTTCGATTTGGGGGAGACGATACATCGTAAAAATTTGGGTTGTATTGTAGGCCTTCGATTTGGGGGAGACAATACAACGTAAAAGGAGCGATGTATGTAGGCCTTCGATTTGGTGGAGACATACATCGTCGATGGTGTATGTATGTAGGCCTTTGATTTGGTGGAGACATACATACACCCTAAATAAAAAGGAAAAGGTAAGGGTTTAAAAAGGGATTTCTTTGGGAACGGAGAAAATGAATAAAAGGGAATCAAATGGTGGAAATGAACTAACTAAAAAGGGAACCGACATTTATAAAATAATGGAATTGGAAAATATGGTATGCTGGCGATGAATTTGTATTTATGTGAGTAAATTGCTAATTGTGTTTGGCCTGGTTAGTTGTTATGTCTATCTAGAAACTGCTTTTCTATTCATGTGCAATGCTCACTCCCTTACATTTACAGGTGCTGAGATTGAGCAGGCACAGCCCCCGGCCGAGCAGGAGTACTTTCCCTTACAGGGAGAGTAGGGTGTTTTGGGTTTAAAATATAATATGGACCTAAGTCTATTATAATATTTGGATGTAAATTTAATATGTATATTTTGATTGAGACTTAGTGTATTTTGTTTTACCAAAGTTATATGTTTTGATTATGACACTCAAACTTAGTATTTTCCGCTATTACTCCGATTAATTAATGCACTCTTATGTATTTGGAGCCCTTTGGGCCTTGATATGTTTTAGAGATATAATCTGAAGCCCTGCTGGCTATTGGTTGTTTATTTGAAATTGTTTATCACAGGTTGAATTTTGGATTAGTCCGAAAAACAAGCAAAACTCCGTCCGTTTGACGGGTGATTTTATTATATTAAAAAGGAATTTTTGAGTACACATTTTTTTAAACTTGGGAATTAAGGGTAGTAATTATTAGGGTGTTACAATTTCTAAACATTTTTAACCCATACCAGTGATCGCAGTAGTTCATATACCATATATTGAACATGTTACAATACTCATTTCATATCAAATAACAAATTTGACAGAGAATTAATCATTTATGCATAAAATACACAATTTAGCAACTCAACACCTCAAATTGCAAAATAAACGTCACACTCATAAAACAATGGTCATTTAAGCTTGCATGCATGATTTAGAACTTGCTCAACACAGTCATAGAGCATGGATTGGTCTCCAAACCAAAGTTCCTATTCAAACTAAGCCCTTAGAGCCTCTTGTTGGCTCTCTAACACAATTAATGGAATTTAAACTCTATCTAGTGTAAGAAATTACTTCCCCTTACCTCTCAGACGTGAATCATCAAAGGATTAACAAAGAAAAGGCTCCACAACTCCCAGAACAACTTCAAGCATCACATGCAGAGCAGTTTGAGTGCAACACCAAAATGGAATTGGTTCACACATGAAACAGAGAATAAAATTGGGGAAATTATATTTTCTAGACTCTATGCAACAGCAACTAACTAAAGGAACCGAATTTGAGACTCAGGGATTCATGAGCTTACCAGAAATCGAAATTGAAGTAAGCTCCCAGAACTGAAAACAGAAACCCAACCTCAACTTCTCAGCTTCGATTCTAACAGCACACTTACTCTCAGCTCACAATCTTTATATCTATACAAAGCTCGTGATGTGAGCTTTGTATTGGTGTATGATTTGTGTTTCAATTTGACACAGAGACGGAGAATTGATCTCTTGAACTCAGGAACCCTAACTCAACACTCAACTTCGAATTTGACAAAGAATCTCAACAATTTGGTGTTGGTTGGCTTAAATAGGATGGGAGAATGCTCATGCAGGTCGACACGACCTCCATGGACGTGGAATGGAGATGATTTCGTGTCACCAACGCGAAATCGTTGGTGCTGACTCACCAAACGCACTAACTCGTGCAACTCTATCCAGAATACTCGAGTTTTCCGAGAAATACTCGAGTATTTTGCCCCATTTTTGAAAAATAAATATTTTATTTACTTTCCCTCCAAAACCTTTCCTATAATTGCTTCTAGGTCCCAACCCAGGGACTAATATGCAAAACATTTATTTTATGCATTATAATATTTATTAAATAATTTCACACACATAAACTAGTTACATGGATACGTATTTTAATCAAGGATTAATATAGAAATCATTAATTATAATTCAATTATAATTAACATTTCATTAATCGGGGATTAAATTTTGGGGTGTTACATGCGTGGGAGGCTTCATAGCCACCCAAAAAGAATCTTTTCCCTCCCTCTTTAATTTCTGGCCACATGTTTCCTCCCCTTCTAATTAAATAAAAGCACCACTCTCCCTCATTCTCATACACACTCTCTCTCTCTCTCTCCATCATCAACTCATCTTCTCCTCTCTTCTCTCACACAACTTTCTTCTCCAACCCACCGTGAGAAAGTTGTGTTCTTCTTCTTCATCAAGCTCATTAACCATAGATCATCATCATCAAGCTCACTTGGTAAGTTCCATCTCTTTCTTCCTCATGGGACACACGAATTTCCTTTTTTTTTCCCTCTCTAGTTGGATTTTGGATTCCATCTCATGGATTGCCCCAATCTCATCATCATTTTCGTTTTGTTGTGACCAAGAAAGTCAAGATCACTCTTCTCCCTCTCTTTCCATTGGAGCTCTTGGTTGAGGTGCTAGGAGCTAGGGCTTTGGAAGGTTTTCTCTTATCTCTTCTTGAATTAAGGTAAGGGGAGTCTCTTTTCCTCACCTTGAGTTAGGGATAGTTGGGGTATATAATAGGATTTGGGCTAAGTAGTTAAATTGGGTTGTGGGTAGCAAAATAGCACCTATTATAAGTTGGTTAGGGAAAATGAATGTATTTTGATTTAATTTAATAATTTAATTTAATTGTCATAAATTTGTTAAAAACCCCCCTTTATGTATGTCGTAAATGTAGGAAGTGAAGAACCCTAGGGAGTTGACTTATATTTAAGCACTCTGAGACATACCTGAGTATGTCGATTGATCTGTGATATATGTTGTTTGTTGAGAGTTGCTAGGTTAGTTATATGTGCGTTAAATGAGTATATCACGATCAAGTGTTAAATAATGTGATAATTTAATACTGTTGGCTATGAGTTGGTGAAACGACTAAATGGATATAAGGATATATTTAAGAACAAGTAGTTAATTATGAGATAATCAATAATGCAAGCTAGTAGGTGGTGAGAGGATTAGTGGTCATAAGGATATTACATGTCTATTGATAATTGTTCACTTGATGTCGAATATGTTTAATTAGGATGTTTTGAAGTTGGGTTTTAGTTGTAGTTTGAAATATATGCGTTTTGTGAATTATAATGGCGAATAGTATTGGAATATAGGTGATGTTAATTATTTGTTGTTATGTGATGTGGAAATTAAGAATGATGTGAATGCATGAATGTGGATGATTATTATCTGTTATAGATGGCTAATTGAAATGTGTGCATTGTGGTGAATGTGTTTGTGTTGTTAAGGACGGTTGAATTGATCATTGGGACATTGGGACACTAGGTGTTCCTGCTAGGTGTACAAACTCCCCATTAGGGCCAAACGCCCCATCAGGCAAAAACGCCCCACTAGGTGTAAATGCCCCGTTAGGAGTCAATGTCCAAAATGATCAATTCAACGAAAACTAAAAGAATGGAAAATGTGAAAAATACTAAAGTTTGAAAATGGAATATTTTAATGAAAGTGATAAGTATAAGTATAAGATTATATGTATTAGTCCTAACGGGTGAGGCCTAGTGGGTGATAGTCCTGATGGGTGACTAAAGTCCCTAATGGGTGTACAAACGCCCTAGCAGGAGCAACCAAATTCCTAGTGGTACAAACTAAAAGAATAAAGATCAATGATGATATAAGGAAATTGTAAAGTTAAGGACTAAATATAAGTACGTGTCCTGGTGCTCACTTAAGCTACGGCAATGTGAGATCTCGGGCAAAGTATAAGGTTGCACCTTGGTGCTCACTTAAGCTACGGCAATGTGAGACCAAGATAAAATAAAGGGGAAATGAAAATGATTTTGGAAAATATGAAAAAGTGAAGCATTTTGTTATCCATGGCTTGATTTGATTATGATGCTTAAGTTTTTATTATGTGCTCTTAATTATCTTCTAATTCACTGTGTTGTGAAAAGGTCTCACCCTTATGTGGTTAACATTTTAGGTGAATGATTAGGAGCTTGAGGATCAGAGAGTGTCGCAGTAGAAGTTACGGAAAGAAGGAAAAATTTTATGTCGCGCTACTCTTATTGTAATTGAAATACCCAAGTTCATGTGTAAACTTGATTTATAAAATGAAATTTTAAGTTTCCCATTTTAAATCTTTAAACCTTTTGAATAATATTTTTAAATAAAAGCTGGGTGTTACACTTCCTCCCGGTGGGGTAGCAATCTCGTGCTCTTGCCCGTTGGGGTATTGCTTTCCTTAGTTTCGTCATTCATCCACTTCTAAATATGACTCATTGATTTTCCACAAGATTTTCAGGTTTTTCATGGTAATTTTAACATACTTAAATGAACTTAGAAAAGATTTTCAAATGCATACCATGCTTCTCGAAAGAAATCGTCAGATGCTAAACGCACCCCTCAAATAGCTCAGTCTAGCCTAAGAAAATCTAGAGTACTTACCACACTAGACTTCGTAACTATTTCTATTACCATGCTAGTAATGACACTCACTAAATCATAAAGCAGTTCTATTTCTATTTCAAGTTACTCGCTTGATGAGTAACTACAGGAGTAATCAGTTACTCCCTTCGGGCCGAGGAAAAACTTCTCTGATACCATAAATGTAACACCTGAATTACTTTCCCATAATTACCCTTAAGATTAAAAATAGCGACTTAAAAATTTCTTTTTAAAACGTTTGATTAGTTTCCTTTCATAAGGAAAGCTCGTAATCCTGTTGTTCACTTATAAAACTTCTCCGTAAAATTGAACGGAGTTTTGTTTGTTTGAAAGTCATTTCCAAAATATTACTTTAACCTGTAAAATTTATCCGAAGCAGATTTGAATACATCATAGACCAGCAGCGCCCAAAATATTGTTCAGTCCACTTAGAACATTAGTTCTAAAGAAATACACATATCTTCTCAAGCTCTTAGTTTTCCAAAAATACAGAGAAATTGAAATACAACAAAACTACTCGAAATAACCCATGACCGATAGATGGTCGCTAAATACTATATACATTCCACCACGTGGAATGTACACCTGCTCGGCCAGACTTGTGTATGCTCCTTCGGTACCTGTAAAAATATAGCAAGAAGGGTAGCATTACACAGTACTAAGGAAAATAGCTTCTAAGAAGCATAGCTGACAAACTAGGCCCTATCACAATAAAAACTATCCATTAACCTAATATCTCTTTTCAAGTAATTACATACAAGTTCATTTTCAATAAAATAGTCCTTTGTCCTTTCTACCTTCCGAGCAATCCTACACTCAACCTTAAATTACTTTTTAATTCCACTTGCATTAACATTTTCCATATTCCAAATTCTATTCTCAAAAATTACCAACTCACATATATATATCATTATTTTCATAAAGCCTTTTTATTCTCTTTTCTTTCATTAAATTCACATTTCTCATTCATCTTTCCCCTGGTCACGACCTACTGCGTCCGCACCCATGCGCGGTCACGTCTTACTGCGTCTGGGTATATTTCATTTTCATTCTCCCTGGTCACGATCTACTGCGTCCGCACCCATGCGCGGTAACGTCTTACTGCGTCCGGGTATATTTCACTTACATTCTCCCCTGGTCACGACCTACTGCGTTCGCACCCATGCGCGATCACGTCTTACTGCGTCCGGGTATATTTCATTTCATTCTGTCCCTGGTCACGACTTACTGCGTTTGCACCCATGCGCGATCACGTCTTACTGCGTCCGGGTATAACAATCCCGGTTACAACCGGTTTGCATCACTAGGATTTTAATGCTCCTGCCAGGCATTTGGAACACCCAAGGGTCTCTTGCTCAACCAGGACTTTTACACCCAAAAGGCTTCACCCTGTCAAGCTATGCTATCATATTTTCCACTTATCATTGCACATTGCAATTATTTGATTTCATTCTCTTTTTCACATTTCCAACACATTTTATATCTTTTATTTCGGCAGTGAATTAAGTCTTGGTGCATTGACGCCTAACAGGGCATTTGGACCTAATGGGCATTCGGCCTGGTGAGACTTTGCCCTCGGGCCTTTGATACACCCGGTAGGGGCACCTAGTCTACCAATGCACCAATACTCAATTCAACTGCACTTTCCATTATCATTTAATTTATACTTGATTACCATTCTTTGCCTTGGTTTCTAATCAACATCATATCACAATCATTTAACAAAATAAGCACTTAATTTATAAACATCACCAAATCACACGTCATGAATATTCAAGAAAAACACCATCTCAATAACACATATTATCATTCAACCGTTATGGTCACGTTTACACTTAACACATTTAAGCAGGCACGACATCCATCAAGGTTCCTTGTCACACAATCACCATTTTCTAACTTATAATTCAATTAACATCACTTCCCTTTTACCAAACTATTTGTCCTTAATACATTCTTTAATTACTCGCTCATAATTTTCCATCCTTTCCTCCTTACCTAGCCCTTTCTATATGACTTGCCTACGTTAATTCTTAGTCCATTATTTGCTTTACGAGTCACCAAACCCAGCACAATATGAACATACATCAATGACAAATAACAATCCACAGTTGGTAAACAAAACAGTCGACATACTCAGGTATGTCTCAGAGTACTATAAATTAAGTCAACTCCCTAGGGTTCTTCAATTCCTACTTAATTAACATATAATCTACACATTTAGTAGCAATTATACCCCAAGGTTCATTTCATGCACTTAATTATCCTATGGTTTATTCTCTTAATCAATTATCTACACCTAGTCATCATTACAACATCCTAGAATCTATATCCTTAGCAAAGGTAACACAAACCCCTCTTACCTTCTTAAGAGGTGGTGATGAATCTCAAGCCCTAGCCCATGGACCCTTGGTGTTTGAGTTCCTTAACCTTAGCTCCTCTACATTTTGACTTGTACTCACTTTGACCCTTGAATCCCTAGCCTTAATCTCCTACTTCTTGTCTTTAATGATGAGGTTGATGGGTATAACTCTCCCTAATTGTTAGGTTTACAAACCCATGGAAATAGAGAGGGAGAAGATCACAATTTTGGTGGAGGATAGGAGGAAGATTTTGTTGACCAAACTCTTACTTGATCTTGATGGGAATGATGGGTGGGTCAATTTTGTGGCTTGGTTTTGGGTGCTTCATGGTTGATGGCTATGGTGATGATGATTGCCTTGGTTCTTCTTAGGTGCAAAGCTTGAAAGGTCTATGGAGATGAGGAGGAGGGAGCCACGAATTTGAGAGGATGTATAAGGATGGCTCCTGGTTATTTTATTGTAGAGGGTTTGATGGAGATGATGATTTATGATAATGGTGGGACTTGGTTATTAGTGTTTGAGTTGATGATGGTTTGGTGCTTGATCTTGGATCAAGAGGGTGGATGAGGTTTTGATCTTGGTGTTGGTGTGGTTTTATGGTCATGGTTGTTTGAGGGAGGATGGGAAGCTCTTGGGGCTTTGAGAGAATTATGAGGAAGAAGGGATGATGTTGATGATGTTGATGATGGTGTATGAGGGAGTGTATTATCTCTCCTTCTTATTTTTGCCTTGAACCAGCCATAAAATCGTGTGGCCAAGATTGGGCAACTTGGTGCCCAAGTTCAAATCTGATGGCTGAAAATGGTGCATCTGATCGCGCGCGCCTGGGCGCGGGTGGCGCGCGCCTGAGCGCGAGTCTGGCACCAGCTCCTGGTCTGGTGCATGGTGCATGAATCTGGTGTGGTCAGGAAGGAATGGCGCACGTCTGGTGCGCCTGATGGGGATCTGATGCGCGCAGGGCGCGCCTAGGCATAAAACTGTCTGGCCCAGCACCAATGAACAGTGGTGTGCGCCTGGACGCAGGCTGGTGCGCCTGGACGCAGGCTGGTGCGCCTGGGCGTGGGTCAGAATTTCCAACTTTCGGTTCGCCGTAACTTTTTCGTTAACCGTCGAATCGGGTCCATATTTTTAGACAAGCTTCTTAATCCCTTAAACTTCATATCCAACGGTGGAATTTATTTTCTTAGCATCCTATAATAAATTCCCAATTTTCTCTTTTCGGTTGATTTCTAACATCTAAAACGCCGATTTAACTCCCGATTCCGCTTAGTTAGTCTTGCCCGTTACTACAAATGTCTTCTACACAACCCCTAGTACTTATAATTACTATTCTCCTATCACCCAAAATTCTTTAAGCAATTAATCTATTCGTTCCCTAACCTTTAAGCCTATTAATTCACTAATTATGCTTGGAATTAAATTAGGGATGTTACAAACATCTAACTCCCAGAAGATAGGAATCTATCTATTAGAATGGCACACATCAGATATTCAGTAAACAAAATTTTTAACAACCAACCTTTTTTTTAATCAATTCAGATGTAAAATTTAGATTTTGGTAGAAAAATTTTGGAGAGGTGATATCGATATCCCCCTTGTGCATATCGATAGGCACAATCGATATCTCCTACTGGATATCGATATCCACTATTGAATTTCTGCATACTGATAGGAGTTTTGAAATATCAAATCTATTCCTATGCCATGTTACAAACTTCGGTAAAAACAATCATCATGTATGGGGTTAAAGTAAAAACAAATGCAACCCTCATACTTACACCTTTTAAAATCAATGGGGGGTCTAGAAAATCAGTTATGAACTTATATATATATATATATATATATATATATATATATATGAAAACAAGATAATCTATTGGAATACATATATGCATTCTTCATGTTATGAAAATCGAAGTGGTATACAAGAAAACATTTACAATAGTATGCCGATGGAATCAAAACTTTTGAAAATCGAATTCTTCTCTTAATGGAAAACTTTTGAGTTCGGGTAAAACCTTAATAAAAGACTCAATCATCCAAGTTGGTTGGTACTTACAACCTTGAGATTTTTCCTTGTAAAAATGACTTGGATGCAACTTTGAAAACAACTTTGCAATTCCAGACATATGTCTTTAAAAAGTGTTGCCTCCATCTAACTTCCGGAGAGTTTAGATGAAGAAATATAAAATTACTTAGGATTTGCAAACCCAAGGAAAAAGGGAATACGCCTTTGAATTAGAAAAAATTAATTTAGTTCATCTTCCAAAGGTTGGAACAATTACATCCCCTTTTACTTTGAGCTTGAAAGTTAAGTTTCATTCCAAATTGATTGGTGTCGTATGTATAAGGACTCCTATTTAATCGGCGTATAACTTAAATAAAACAATGAATTAATTCATTGCCCGATTACTTTAAAATTCTTAGTTTTCTTGTTAACCTCTTTGATCGAGGCCGTACCCGATCAAAATAAAAGGTGTTTATTCTGTAGTACTAGGAAGGTGATCCTAGGTCGTTTCCCAGCGAATATCGGTCTAGGCAAAGTATCAAACACGTAGTGTGCAGTAAAATGGGGGGGTTTTTGTGTGTGACAAATGTGAAGAACAAAACACAAACAGAATATAAAAACTAAGAAAATCAGAAACAAAAGCGGGCAAACCCCTTTGGTTACGTACACTACTCAATCCTAGCTTACTAAAGATCGATTCCTCTCCTCTCCTCTGTCCAACTCGTGATAACCAAATACTAAGCGAAAATTCAGTTATCACTCCAAACCCTAACTTCTAATTAAGCATCAGAAACTAGAATTGGAGTTTTTACGAGTTAATACAAATTAAGCATTTATATTCATGTATTATCTCTACGAAATGGAATTAAGCAAACCACTACACATCGATAAACATGAAAACAGAGAAGAGAAAACGAAATTGCATTAATAACAAGAGCTCAAGAGTAGATAATACAATACCAAAGGGATTAACCCTTGAAGTCTAGCCTTCCATGGCCATAAATGAAGAAAAACGAGTAGAAATGGGGAAGAACAAAACCCTAGCAGCCACCACCACTTGGGAGAGCCAAGAGAGAAGTTCTAACCTAGAGAGAGAGTGAGAAATTTGAAATGGGAGTGTGTTCTTGGGGGTTACACGAATTTCCCCTCTTAAGACACAAAATGGGCCTAAAACATGGGCCCAAATCCTAAGAAACACTATTCTGAAAATTACAATTAAAAAGGGACCTAAATGCAAATTACAATCTTCACTTCAATACTTCAATCTTCATTTCCAAACTTCCCAAAGTGTCCTTGTGCCAAATATTACCTGAAAATAGAAATAGAATTAATTAGGCTAAATAATTCCAAATTAAACAATATTCGGAATATTAGTCCAATAAACTCTAAATCAATAAATCAAGCTAATCAATGTCAAATGGGCAACAAGTATCAATAATAGGAGTAAAATAATGCAAGGAATAATGGGAAATAAAATGCTCATCAAATACCCCCACACTTATCCTTTTGCACTCCTGGGCAAAACCAAAAGATAGGACTATGAAGATCAATATGCACCAAAGTGAATCATGCAACAAGATGACTACAACTAAGAAATGCAAACCTAAGAGATTACATACTTCACAATGAATTCTAGGAAATGCAAAGAAATGGGCAAACTCAAGCACACAAAATGGTTAAGGATCAAAGAGTCAAAGCATCCGCGAACATCATCCAATTACTTCAAGTATGCAAAGAAACCAATGACATCAAGAGGATAGTCACAAAGATGATAGAAACTCACAAGGATCACTCAAAAGTGTTTACACTCAAGTGTTTGGGGTTAATCATTATTTACACTCAAGGCACATCATGAAAAACAAACACAACCATAAGCTTGACAAGCCTCTAACATCAACCATCAACACACATGCACAAAATGATCAAAAGGTCTTTTAAGGGTTGTAATGGGGCCAAGGACAAGGTAGGATAAAAATATGGGAATGTAGCTAAAACCAAGGGAATAGAGGAGCAATGGGGAATAAGTAAAAAGTAAGCAAAATCCACCCCAAAATCAACAACCACTAATTCCAATCCTCTTTGCCTCAACAACCTTTTATTCACTTTTTTTTTTCTTTTTTTTTTCTTTTTATTTTTGCATTTTTTTTTTTTTATTTTTGTCTTCAATTTTTTTTTGAGAGATATACAAAAAGAAAAGAAGAAACAACACAAATGGCATGAAGATGAAGCCATAACTATAACAACCAATGAGGCAAAACCAAGAACTCAACCAATTAAAGCATAAAGCATACTTCTTACCTAATACCCATTCCCAAAACAATTCCAAAGCTCCAAAATTCCCTAAGGTTAGGACAATCATGGTTTTTCAGTCATAGGCTTGTAATGAGCTAAAGAACAAGGAAAGGGATAAAAAGGCTCAAAGGGGCTAGCAAAGGATACATTCATTCAAGGTAGGCTCATATGGCTAGTAGCTTATTCAAGAAAGAAAGTGCCTAAATCATTTCAAAATGTGCATGAGCAATCAAGTATCAACAAGAGTCAAGTCAAGTTCTAGAGTGCAAGTAATCCAGAGTGCAATCACACATGAAAGAAAATTAGGTGGCATATATAGCAATCCACCCACAATTAAGGCTCAAATCCTCACAAAAGGGACAATTCTATCACAGTGTTACCACCTCTTAATTATCAAAAGCAACTTTACACACAGAAATGCATGAATTCAGACACAAGATACCAAAACTCTACTAAAATGAAGCAAAAACATGCAAGAAAATGCCCAAAACTAAGCAAAACCTAAAAAAAAATCAAAGCAAAATATGCAACCTAAACTACTCTCCCCCCACACTTAAATCACACATTGTCCTCAATGGAACACAAATAGCAGAATCAGACAGATATAGACAAGTGTAATAAAAAGAGTAAGGAAGGAGAAAAGGAGACTCCCTAAGTCATGGTTGTTCAAAAGTGGGGTCGACCAATGAGGCCTCCTCCACAGGTGCATCATCCAAAGAAGGGGTGGTTAGGAAAGGCTTGAGTCGGTGGCCATTGACTTTGAAGCTCTTGTTCGTGGACTCACTCTTGATCTCCACAGTGCCATAAGGAAACACTTGGGTGACTACAAACGGTCCAATCCATTTAGAGCGGAGCTTTCCACTCATGAGTCCAAGCCTAGAGTTGTAGAGCAAAACTTTTTGACCAACCAAGAACTCCTTTCTGGAAATGGAGTTATCATGAAGCTTCTTGGTCTTCTCTTTGTAGAATTTGGAGTTCTCATAGGCCTCCAAGCAGATCTCATCTAGCTCACTCAACTGCAGCTTCCTCTCCTCACCCGCTTGATCAAGAGCTAAGTTACATTGCTTCATAGCCCAATATGCACGGTGCTCTATCTCCACAGGCAGGTGGCACGCCTTACCAAAGACAACCCGATAGGGTGACATCCCTATGGGTGCCTTGTAAGCGGTCCGATGGGCCCACAGAGCATCCTCCAATCGTGTGCTCCAATCCTTTCTATTAGGCTTCACCATCTTCTCCAAAATCCGCTTGATCTCTCTATTTGAAATCTCAGCTTGCCCGTTGGTTTGGGGGTGATAGGGTGTAGAAACTTTGTGCACAACCCCATACTTCTTGAGCAAAGCTTGCATGGATCTATTGCAGAAGTGTGTGCCTTGGTCACTAACTATGGCTCTAGGTATGCCAAACCTGCAAAGGATATTAGACCTGACAAAATCTACAACAACCTGAGCATCATTAGTCCTGGTGGCCTTAGCTTCCACCCATTTGGATACGTAATCCACAGCAAGTAAGATATAATAAAAACCAAAAGAAACAGGAAAGGGGCCCATGAAATCTATACCCCAGACGTCAAACACCTCACAAACAACATAGGTTGTTGCGGCATCTGTTGCCTCCAAGAAAGGGCGCCTCCTTCTCTTTGACACTGCTCACACGAGCTGCAGATGTTGCTCGCATCCTTGAAAATGGTAGGCCAATAAAATCCAGAATCCAACACCTTTCGTGCTGTCCTTTGAGTACCAAGGTGGCCTCCCACTGGTGAAGCATGGCAAAATTGGAGAACCGATTGGATCTCCTGGTCTGGAATGCACCTGCGAATGACCTGATCATTGCAAAAACGCCATAAATAGGGGTCATCCCATACATAATGCTTGGCATCGCTCTTTAATTTGTCTCTTTGAGCTTTGGATGCCAAGGCAGGAAAAACAGAAGCAACCAGATAATTAACAATGTCTGCAAACCAAGGAGTTTGGGGAAGGGGATGGGAAACATGTAAAGATAAAAGCTGCTCATCCGGGAAGTTATCCCGGATAGGAAATGCATCCTCCTCTCTCTCTATCCTGCTCAAGTGGTCTGCGACAAGGTTATGCGCACCACTCCAATCCTGAATCTCAAGATCAAACTCCTGGAGGAGCAACATCCACCTAATCAACCTAGGTTTGGAATCTGTCTTTTCAAAAGATACTTCAGAGCAGCATGATCAGTGTACACTACAACCTTAGAACCAAGCAAATATGATCTAAATTTGTCAAGTGCAAAACAATAGCCAAAAGTTCTTTTTCAGTTGTTGTGTAATTAACCTGTGCTGCATCTAAAGTCCTAGAAGCATAATAAATCACATGCGACAGCTTACCAACCCTTTGGGAGAGAACTGCTCCCAAAGCATAATTTGAAGCATCAGTCATGAGCTCAAATGGGAGGGTCCAATCAGGTGGTTGGATGATGGGAGTGGTGGTTAGAGCTTTCTTCAATTCATCAAATGCCCTCTTGCATTGGTCTCCAAATTCCCATGGGGAATCCTTTTGAAGCAACTTGGAAAGAGGAAGGGCAATGTTGTTAAAGTTCTGAATAAACCTGCGATAGAAACCTGCATGACCAAGAAAAGAACGCACCTCTCGCACGCAAGAGGGGTAAGGCAAATGTGATATTACATGCAGCTTAGCAGGTTCAACTTCTATGCCCTTGTGGGAAACAATGTGCCCTAAGACTATGCCTTGTTCTACCATAAAGTGGCATTTTTCAAAATTCAAGACAAGGTTAGTCTCAATGCACCTGTTAAGCACCTTAGTCAAATTATCAAGACATGCATCAAATGAGGAGCCATAAACACTAAAATCATCCATGAAGACCTCTATGCAATGCTCGAGCAAGTCAGCGAAAATACTCATCATACATCTTTGAAATGTGGCAGGAGCATTGCATAGGCCAAAAGGCATCTTTCTATATGCAAATGTGCCAAAAGGACAGGTAAATGTGGTCTTATGTTGGTCCTCTGGTGCAATGTAAATTTGAAAATAACCATAGAATCCATCTAAGAAGCAATAATGAGATTTACCTGCCAAGCGCTCCAACATCTGATCAATGAAGGGGAGAGGGAAATGATCCTTGCGAGTCGCCTGGTTGAGCTTTCTGTAATCAATGCAGACTCTCCAACTGTTCTGCACTCTAGTGGGAATCAACTCATCTTTCTCATTTTTGACAATTGTGACACCAGACTTCTTGGGGACAACTTGCACCGGGCTCACCCAAGTGCTATCTGAAATTGGGTAGATGATACCCGCTTGGAGCAGCTTGGTGACCTCTTTCTTAACCACATCAAGAATCTGGGGGTTCAATCGTCTTTGGGGTTGTCTCACTGGTTTAGTCCCATCCTCCAACAAAATGCGGTGCATGCACATGGAGGGGCTAATTCCAGGAATATCCGCTAAAGTCCATCCAATTGCCCTCTTGTTCTTTCTTATCACATCCAGCAGTTTCTCCTCTTGATCAACAGAAAGTGAGGTAGAGATGATCACTGGGAGTTTCTGCTCATCCTCCAAGTAAGCATATTTGAGATGAGGAGGGAGGGGCTTCAGGTCCAATGAGGGTGCCTGCATAATAGATGGAACTAACGGGACAGCAGAAATGGATTCTGCTGCCTGCACCTGAACAAGTGAATCAGACTCATGCATAACAGATATGGGGTTAGGGTTGGCATAATCTGAATCTATAACATATGAATCATCAGATGCAGTGGCAGAGTCTAGAAACTGAGCTATTTCAGTGCATGCGGTGCACCATCCAGAGTTAGTGCATGATGGACAAGTAAATGAATCAGTGAAAGATGGCAATTCAAAATCATGATGCAAAAAGTCAAGCATATGCTCATCTATCAAATCATCAAGCAAGTCCACATGGAAAACAGAGTGATCCTCAGGAAAATGTTTCATAGCATGGAAAATGTCAAATCGGATCACACTGCCATCAAACTCCATGGAAAGTGAACCTGAATGCACATCTATCTTGGTTCGGGCTGTTTTCAAAAATGGCCTCCCCAAAATAATAGGAACAACATTACGGGGAGAGTCATCTTCCATATCAAGTATGTAAAAATCAGCAGGGAAGATCAACTCTTCAACCCGAACCAAGACATCCTCTATCAAACCTGCGGGGTGGGCAGTACTTCTATTTGCCAATTGAATTACCACACCCGTAGGTTGAAGAGGTCCAAGAGAAAGAGACTTAAAAACAGACATAGGCATGACATTTATGGATGCTCCTAAATCTAGCATAGCATTTTCAAACTTAACATTGCCTATGATGCAAGGTATAGAGAAAGTTCCAGGATCCTTACATTTTTCAGGAATGTGAGGGATAGGTTTACCTATGAGAGCGGAGACATTCCTTCCCATGCTTATCCTCTCATTGCCCTTGAGTCTTCTCTTATGAGTGCACAACTCCTTAAGGAACTTCGCATACCTTGGAATCTGTTTTATTGCATCAAGAAGGGGTATGTTGACTTCCACCTTCCTGAATGTGTCAAGAATGTCCTTGTCCACCTCTTCCACCTTTTTGTTTTGAGGCACTCTTGGTGGGAATGGAAGAGGAACAGGAGGAGGTTATAGGACAACAGCAGGGCTTGTGGTTGAAGTTGAGGAGGGTTGAGTTGGATGATTCTCTTTGGTGCTAGCATGCTCACCTTCATCTACCACTTGGCTCTTCCCTTTAGAGGAAGCTAGAGCATCATTGTTGAGGTGAGGTTGTGGTGTGGGTGTGACAATCTGCTTTCCCGACCTCAGGTTGATGGCACTCACATTCTGATTCTGAGGGTTGATCACAGTTTGGGATGGCAACTTGTCAGAATTTTGAGATTGCAAGTTGTTGAGAGAAGTAGCCATTTGACCCATCTGATTTGTCAAAGTCTGAATGGATGCCTCTTGTCTCTGAATGGATGCTCTAGTCTCTTGTTGAAATTGGAGGTTTTGCATGGTCATTTGCCTCACCAACTCCTCCAAGGTAGGTTGGTTGGATGGAGGGGCTGATGGTGCAGGATGAACCACTTGCTGCTGTTGTTGTTGCCTTTGCTGCTGGATTGGAGGAGGTACATATGGTGGTCTACTCGGTCCAGCGGTGTTCTGAAATGGAACATTTGGAGGAGGTTGTTGTTGTTGATCAGACCACTTCAGATTGGGATGGTTCCTCCATCCAGGGTTGTATCTATTGGAAGAGAGGTCATGATTGTGTTGTTGTGGGCCTCTATTGTTGTATATGTTTGCTGCATAGGCCTCAGGTTGGTCACCACTTGTCATCGGCGGTTGCTGCTGAAGGGAAGGGCATGCATCTGTGGGGTGCTCAATGGATGTGCATATGCCACACACTCTAGCAGGAAGTATCATCTTTTTCTGATTGACAGCCAATTGTGTGACCAATGTTGTGAGAGAATCAATTTTCTGCTCAAGCTTCTCAACCTTGCCCGAGTCTGCACCAACATCATTTACATCCCTCACAACTATTGCATCACTGTTGCTTCTTGCATGGAATTGTTGACAGTTGGAAGCCATCTTCTCAATTTTGCTTAAAAATGTCAACCAAGAGGGTGAGACATTTAAACAGAAATTAAAGAAAACACATAATAACAATAATAGAATATAAGTATATACACATCACACCAATATATGATTCCATATAAATAAAGTTTCCATATATTTTCCATATTATAATCCAAAATGCACAAATGCATATGATGCAATGCAACTCCATAATCCATAATAATCCATATACCATTTTCCATTGGTTTCCATTTATCCATATGGCCATAATTCCATATTTCCATATATCCTCACATCACCCTCCACACAAATTGGAAAAGATCAACTAGGAGTAAGTGTCCCTCAACCAATGCTCGCACAGTACTTTGCGTGTATTCGTCCTTCGTACAATTTGGGCCGTTTTACCCAAATTGGCTATAGCAGGGACCACTTTGCACTAGTCATGATGTGTATAAGTGGTCGATAAAAGCTATTACAGTGTGCACAGGACCAATCCCCGACTTATCCAGTACTTCATCCCTTTGTAG
Source organism: Crotalaria pallida (assembly GCA_037953625.1). NCBI lineage: Eukaryota > Viridiplantae > Streptophyta > Magnoliopsida > Fabales > Fabaceae > Crotalaria > Crotalaria pallida. The sequence continues at coordinate 56,107,663 of CM075654.1, read as the reverse complement.
AATACCTCATACTGTATTAGGTCCTCTAGTGCATCAAAGTCCTCTATAATAGCTTTCCGCGATTGTTTAAATAACACAATCTAGTCACTATAACACTCTCGTCCGTCGATTCTATGAACCTTCGCGTGAATTCGTCCTTCGGTCCATAGAATAATCTCGTATCTTTTCCAATTCCTAACGTCCTTCCTCACTTCTTAATGCACGTGTTTCTACATATTTTACTTTAATTAAATATTCAAGCCTTTATAACATTCTTTCCATTTAAGTATGTTTTCCAACTTAGGATTATTATCCATAATAATCCCATAATTACCAATAAATTATATGATCAACCACAATCATGATAATAGCTTTCATTCATTCATATCATGCAAGTTCAATTATAAATTAAGCCACAATTCAGCATAATCAACAACCAATCAATTTCACATAAAAACCTATTTTCAGCTACCACACATAATACATACAAAGACAAACCAAACATATGTATACAGTTATATTTCTATGATTATTACTATATCCTTTCTCTAATTTAAGCCAAATGTCTCCCCCCTTACCTTCTAGAGAGAGAAAGAGAGAGAAAATTGGGGTTCTCTTGGAACCCACTTACAAAACTCCAAACCTAGCTCCTTAGCCTCCTATTCCATGCTCTCCAACATATTCTAAGACTCCTTGAACAATTAGAAGCTCCATGGCAGTGATTGCACAAACCTAGGTTTTGGTGGGTGAATTGGGATTTGAATGAAAGAGGGAGATATATGTGATTTATGTGAGGGAAAATAGCTAGAAGTTGATGGGGAACCGATTTGTGATGTTGATTTCATGTAAATTAGGGTGGTTTGGTCGATTGGAAACATTAAGGTTGAGGGAGGGAGAGAGCTCGTGGAAGGAGGGGAAGAAAACCATGAAAAATGAGTGAAAATACGTGTTTACCGACTTAAAAATTGTTGCTGCAGAGTCGTGCATATCGATATCCACCTATGGATATCGATATCCAATATCGATGTCCCATGTTGGATATAGATATCCAATGCTAAAATTGACAGCACCTTTCGCAATTCAAATGGCCATAACTTCTTCGTTAACCGTTGGATCTTGCTCAAATTTGAAGATAACCTTCCTAACATACTTATCTTCAAATCCAACGGTTGGTTTTTGGTTTCTGAGCTCTAAATATTAAAATCCTAATTTTTCTCCCTATTTAGAAACTTTAACTATTCTCTAACTATTCCTGGTTCTAATATCTATCACTGGGTTTTTCCTACCACTCTTCACCACTTAAGTCCACTAATCTCCTAATTAAACTTGGGAATTAAATTAGGGATGTTACACAACTCCGGAAATCAGCTAGATTTTTTTCCTCAGCAGCTGCGACATTAACTTGTTCCTGATTAACTTGTTGTTTCTGATGCTACTGTATATTCTCTAACACCGCAGTAATCCTTTCCAACATTGCATCAGTATGGTTTCGGGCTCTCGATGCCATAGCAGACTTGCACTATGGACATTGGGTTACACACTAGGTACATCGGGATTACTCGCGTCACTACCTAACTTAAACTATAAACACAACACTATATATCTAAATATATAAACATATATACCCCTATTCATCATATGTCTTTAAGAATAGCATAAAGACACCTCAATATCACGTAATACCATGCATAGAGTAGACCTTACTGGAGGATGCTTTTGAGGATCACAAATCAGGACCATTTGCACTGATACCACAAAAGTGAAACGCGATCCTTTGACTATGTATTAGTATAAGATAAGATTGCTTAAAGTAAATCATTCATATGGACTTGATTAAATTAAAAAGGTTCTTAAAAATATTGGATCGAGAAAATTCATTAAAGATTGAGTTAACATTTACTTTAATTAGAAGAATCATATAAATGAGGGTTAAGTTGTAAAAAATATATAGTTTCCTTTCGATCCAAATCAGAGTAAGCGGAAAATGAAAATTTATAGTGCTCTTGATCATTTGCACACATAATCTAAACTCATATACATAATGAAAATAGGTCAAGAGTACATAATAACAGCATAATAAAAGTAGGGTCTAAGTCATAGTCCCAAGTACAAGTCCATAGAACATAAAGTAGACCATCAATATAAAACTCTCTCTCACACTATATACAATATATCACAAGTCAAAATATAGAGAGTCTCGAAGATGGTCCAGTGATCCTCCATAAGAGCCAAAAGTCCCCCTCCATCAGTCCGTCAGGTCATCATCCCAGCAATGGCAAAACATGTCCCTCATCCCTGTCATCTACCTCATGCATCTCTCGGTGGGTCCCCAACTCCCCACTGGCTGCCAGTGGAAAGCTCGACAGGGTCCTCCTCGACATCATCCGACCCGTCATCGAGATCCTCCTCCACCTTGTCTGATGGGGTCCGTGCCCCTCCACTAGGCGTTGGATCCACTAAAGGTGACCCATGCACTAGACTGGTCGGGCGAGGTACAGGAGAATCCTCCCTAACAACTCGAGAGGCAACGGGGTGAGATCGAGTGGCAGCCCTAAAACGAAAACTATGAGGGAACATGCATGGTGTAGACAAACGGAACTCGGAACCTACGAGGACGAAAACGAAACCAAGGGATGAGGGTGATAGGCTGTCACCTCTACCTCCCCCTCATATGTGGCTCGGTGGTCCTCGTAGTACCACACTCCATTAGGGAGTGGGCGTAACTTGATGCAGGCTAGGAATCGCGCCATCACCTACAAGGGCATAAGGGTAAACAAATACAGTTCACATAATCGAATAAGAGTAACAAGAATTTAATCATTCACAATCACCAGCCAACATGTAACATGCATAAACAAATGATCAAACCATTTTCATAATTGATTTCTTTAGTTATGGTGGAATGATGCATGCTTTCTAACTCTCAAATTCCTGCGATACTCCAACTATCACACTAGTAAACGTCCAACCAAAAAACCCGTATACGTTTTATAACGTATAGCGAACCTGCTCGGAATATAATCCATACGCCACTACCAAAGTGTGCGTTGCGTCACCAAGACGTACTATTCCGATTAACAACATTCCACAATACTGCCCACATTAACAAAATGTTTCATCGAGCAAGCCGCACGACTATGCCGGAAATGTGATTTATACGCCACTACCAAAGTGTACGTTGCGTCACCAAGACGAAGAAAACACATCCGTGACATCAAGCAAGCCGTAGTCCAAATTGATACTCCCAGAGTATCCTCCTCACGTTTCTTGAACATGATAAACGATTCTTATCCCCTTTTTCGCCATGCATGAATGCACATAATTTTCCTTTAATTATGTGTTAGCCTTTAATTTCATTGATCATAATGTCTAATAAACAGGGTAATTAAACACATTGAATTTCCATGTATTATATAAGTATCATAAAACTCATAATAAAAAGCATTACATATCAATATATTATTATTAAGCTTGGATTAAAAGAGATTAAGTGAAAATGGTGTTTTTCAGCATTTTTGGTCGTGATAATCGATTACTCATGTCTGTTAATCGATTACCACATGAAATTCTAAATTTTGTATCAGACATGGGCATAATAATCAATTATCAGAAAGTGGTAATCAATTACTACGATAGCAGTTGCAGCAGAAATGTGGATTTTAACACACCATTTCCAATTCTCATCCATTTTAACCCAAACCAAATATCAACAGAGTTCTATTGGCATAAAATAAACATGTTCCAACATTCATTTCAATCTAATTCACAAAGATTTCATGGAATTCATCAAATATGCATAAAAACCACATATACACAACTCATAGTACCAAATTTAATTCTATGCTTATTTAACATGAAGACAATGTTCATACAGCACACATGCAAAATTTTTAACTTGCTCAAATCAAGATTTAAGCTCAGAAAGGCCTCAGTGCCATTTTCCTATTTCAATCTATGCCCTTAGAGTCTCTTGATGACTCTCTAATTAAAACAAGGCATGTTAATCTTATTCTAGTGAATGTACAGCTTCCCTCTTACCTCTAGGTCATGATAGAACAGAAAATCCACAGCGAAAAGCTTTTGAATTCCACTTTCCCCAAAATCCACTTTAGACACAGACGTGCAGAGCATTTCCAGCAGGGTCACAAGATCGAGTAATTTGACCCATGAATCATGCATTAAAATTGGGGGAAACAGTTAGATTTTCTTCTATGCAACATTAACTAGAGATAGGAACAAGTTTGAGTTTAAGAGGGTGTGTGTACTTACCAAAATTGAGACTGAAAGTAAGCTTCCAGACTCAGATTTCGTTTTCTACAGAATTTGAACTCAAGCTTTGCAGATTCACCACTTCACACACACTTAACCTCAACTCACAATTCTTGTGTCTTTGTAAAGCTCAAGACGTGAGCTTCACAATGGTGTATAACTCTCGAATTAACTCTCAGAAACCAAAGAGAATTTTGTAGAAGAACTCAAGAACCCTAAGTTGCTCTTCAGACCAACACTTAGCCAAAATGGGGTTGATTTCATCAACCATCCCTTATATAGACGAATTGAAGTCGCATGCAGGTTGACACGAGTCCAGGGGACGTGTTAAGGCTTGATTTCGTGTCAATCCGTGGATTACCGAGTGATTAGTCACTAAACGCACTCAACCATGGTTGTTCTGCACTATGGTCCGGTAATCGATTACCACGACTGAAAATTTTGAAAAACTCTATTTTAATTGAATTCCCTTCCAACAAGCTTTCTAATATTGCATTTAGGTCCTTCCCAAGGACATAATTGCAAAACTTAGTATTTCTATACAAAATACTAACTAAATTTATTTATTTATTATATATTTTTTACATATTATAAATGCATAATATACATCAATAATCAAACATTGAGCTAATTATTTATTTCATAATAATTATAATAATTACAATATTATAAATATTCAGAAGACAAAATTAGGGGTGTTACACTCGCTACAAAAAAAAACCCGTGTTAATCGATTAACTCATCAAAATTTTCAAATTTCAAAATATTATATTTAATTCATTTCCCTCCAAAAAGGTTTAATTCTATTTTAATTATGAAATTAATTAAAAATCATTAAAAATTCAAAAAATTATTTTAATTCAAATTTCTTATTTATTGACATAATTCAAAATAATATTTACATAATATTTTTATTTATAATTCGAGAATAATTCATGTGGGTGTTACATGCTCCATTTGTTTTTATTGAATCCTATTATTTGTAATTATCGTAGTTGTTAGGGAGTGGCTCCCTAAGATTAAGGGTGTGGCATTCTCTAGTTATAAGGGGTGAGGAACCCTTGTGTGATTTTCGAAGTCTTTAATGGAAGGTCAAACCGAGTAGTGTGCGGGACGCTCCGAGTGTTTTTGGGGTCGATTATTCCAATTTCATAATAACAAAAAATACCGCAGCACATTGCTGAGGGACTAGACGTAGGCCTTTTAGAAATCCATTAGTAATGGGACCCAGCGGGTAGGTTGAACCAGTATAAAAACTATGGTTTATGTTTCTCTTCCCTTATTCTCTTTACATTCTCGCTATGGTTATTATTATTGGGAATATTTATTTGTTATTTAACGTTTTCGCACTATTATGTAATTTTCAATATATTCGTCGTTGTTCTCTCACTTACTGTTAATCAAATCTAAAACCAATTTTTAATTACTTATCATTTGAGTAAATTCCAATAAAATTTAAAAAATTCGATTCACCACTTCTAGTGTAACATCCTGACTTTTATGCTTAAAGATTATTACTTTAAATCAGTGATTGTGTTATTAAAGTTTGGGGTTTTATAAAAATTTTGGCGGAGTTCTGTTTAAAATATGGACTTTCCCCAAATAAAAGTTGTACCTGTCAAGTCCAAAACAGTTTGTAAATATAAAGAAAAACTATCATTTCATGGAAGATGGTTGTGAATTACTTTGATATCATTTATAATAGGATATTTTTTTTATATATCCTTCACAACCACTATACTTTCAATAAATGTAAAGTTATTATAAAGTCTCTTCTTACAAAATAATAGTACCCTTAACTTATAATAAAAATTTAATCATTAATACAACTTTAATTAATGAAAACATTTTACACACTACACCACAATTGCATATTAACAACGCCCATTCAACAACACCTTTGTAAAAAGAGTTGTAAAAAAATTCACGCTTAATTAGTAACAACGTTATGTTTACTTAGTGTTGTCTTTAACGTAAGATGACAACGCTATCGTTGTTGGGCGTTGTTAATTTTCACACTTCCGTATAAGACAACGCCATATTAAAATGTGGTTGTCTTTTTATTCAAATATGACAACGTCATCCTCATAATGCGTTGTTATTATTATTTTATTTCACATTTTCACAACGCCATTTTAAAATAGCGTTGTCAATTTTTTAAGCCGTTTTTTTTTAAAAGAATAACAACGCCATCCTCACAATGTGTTGTCTTTTTTTTTTGTGTTCACATTTTCACAACAATATTTTAAAACAACGTTGTCATTGTTTTTCCCTTTCCCGCGCTCACTATATTTTTTAATAATTTTTTAAGCCCAAATAAAAATAAAAAAAAACTAAAAAAGAACCTAATTAGTGTTTGACAACGTCATCCTCATAATGCATTGTTATTATTATTTTATTTCACATTTTCACAACGCCATTTTAAAATAGCGTTGTCAATTTTTTAAGCCGTTTTTTTTAAAAGAATAACAACGCCATCCTCACAATGTGTTGTCTTTTTTTTTTTTGTGTTCACATTTTCACAACAATATTTTAAAACGGCGTTGTCATTGTTTTTCCCTTTCCCGCGATCATTATATTTTTTAATAATTTTTTAAGCCCAAATAAAAATTAAAAAAAAACTAAAAAAAAACCTAATTAGTGTTTGACAACGTCATCCTCATAATGCGTTGTTATTATTATTTTATTTCATGTAACATTCCCTGTATATCATCTTACTTTGTAAGAAAAGTAATAAGTTCATGAATACTTGGACTTGTTATAGTTGGAAAAAGTTCTGAAAATAATAATTATCCCTTCCCTTGAAAATTCCTTTTCACAACCACTTGATTTGAAATGAGGTTGACTAACCAAAATCAGAGTTTGCGAAACATAGTAAAGTAATCGTATTGTGCCCAAAATATATCAAGTGTAACAAGTCCATGGATTCCAAATAAATATTATTATGAAACCAGGTTCATATTATGATACTTCTTTCAAAATGTGTATCATATAAATACTATTAAAAATAAAGATGTTATAGAGCTGGTCACTAGTCCCTTGTCCAAACATCCATCTGGCCGGATCCTCGATATCTGCACAACGGGTTCCCAACCCACACTTTCTACACTCTGCATGCACCTAAGGGACATCTCCCTTTACAGATTCTTGTGCAAGCTAGATGCACGATCAACACCTAATAAGGGCATGGGGGTTAGCTATACATATTCGCATAACCAAATGAGAATAAAACTAACATCCACAAGTTAACATATAGCAAATCATGATGCATAATCATATGAGCACACCCGGTTAATCATAATAATTCTTTCAATGCAGGTGCCATGATGCATGATTTCCTTCCACAACTGAGGCCTCTAAAAGTCCATCTTGGACGTCCATCCAATACACCGTTGTGTTCCCGGAACACCGACATTCGTTCCCAGAACGTAATGCCGAACCATACTTGGATAATACGCATAACTCCCAGAGTGTGCACCACGTTCCCAGAACGTGTAGCAAACCATACTTGGAATAATAAGCACCACTCCCAGAGTGTGCACCACGTTCCCAGAACGCATAAAACCAGGTCCCGGACACTGGCCACATATCTATAATGTGTCATCAAGTAGGTTGCATATCAATGTGTTCCCAGAACACTAACATACGTTCCCATAACGTATAAAACCAGGTCCCAGACACTGGCCACATATCTATAATGTGTCATCAAGTAGGTTATAATTTGGTACTCCCGGAGTACCCTACTCATATTCCCAGAATATGATAAACGTTCCTACCAACCCAACCATCTTCCATTCTATATGCATGAATGCACAATCATCAAGGTTGGTTTTATCTTTAATTCTATTATTATACCAATGTGTTCCCAGAACACTAACATACGTTCCCAGAACGTATCGCAAACTATACTTGGAATATAATCAAGCACCACTCCCAGAGTGTGCATCACGTTCCCAGAACGTGTCCAAGAAACCATGTCCCAGACAATGGCCACATTCCCAGAATGTGTCATCAAGTTGGTTGCATCAGTTTAGTACTCCTAGAGTACAGGGTCGTGTACCCCGAACATCACAAACAATCCTTGCCAACCTATTTCATAACCTTTCTCTATGCATGCATTACATACATAATTACTAAGGTTGGCATTTCCATTAATTACTGTAATTTAGAAATATTTCAGTTTCTCTTTTGAATGATTTATTTGAGGTATAGACTTTGACACAAAATTCTCTTTTGAATTATCTCAAAACATGCCCTTAAACTTAGATTGGGTAAAACAAAGTCAATGGTATTCAAAACCTTAACTTTTTATTTTTCAGATTTAGGTACTAACGGTTACAGTTTCAGGCTAACCGGTTAGAATTACAGACCTGAACTGTTTACCATTGTAATTCAGAAAACCATTTTTCTTGAATTCCCTACCCAATCCATAAACCAGTTTAACAATGTTTATACCTCAAAACCACTGTTTATATCATTCAAAAGTTTAGATCACATTCCATTGTCCAATGAGCATAATTTCCTCTTGAAACTATCTCATTACCTTAAGGTATTAACTCTTTAACTGGAATCTGAACTATAACAGTGAAATCAACTTATTTTCAGATTGTTTTCCATGAAATTAAGGCCTAGGTTTGAGTAGGATTTATAAGACCACAATGCTGATTTTGTAAACTTATTTTCTTTTGCATTTTAATAGTGTCTAACCGGTTACGAATATCGAGTAACCGGTTAGATTATGCAGTCTGACACTAAAACATGAGTTTTAACAAACCATTCTCTTCACTACTCAAATCTAACCAAATTTCAACCTTTAACAGAGTACATATACCTTAAATAAATATGTTTGAACACAGAAACATATCTATCTTGCATGCATTTAATTTGGATACACTAATTGCACATAATTGCACATATTTCACAACTTAATGCATCAATTCATATAATATCCAATTAAGTCATGAAATCAACATCAACATAGCTTGCATGCATCCAGATAACATTGCTCAAAACAACAATTGAGCTCAAATTGGCCTCCAAGCCATTTAACCATTTCAACTTATGCCCTTTGAGTCTCTTGGTGACTCATCCTATATTCTACCACAATTTATTCTCATTCTAGCAAATAGTAAGCTTCCCCCTTACCTTAGGTTCGCGCTTGAACAAGATTTGAGCAGAGATTTGAGGTAGAACACCAAACACCCAAAGCTCCTCCTCAAACCAGAACCGTTTTGACAGGGTAGATTGATCAAGGAATTTGGAACATGAAATGGACATGGAAATTAGGGAAAATGGTCATTATCAAAACCATGCAACATGAGCTTTGAAAGGAAATCAAGTCTAGAACAAGAGAAGGCTTGAGCTTACCAAAATCGAGCTTCAAAGTCAGCTCCAGAAACCAGAAGCTGAGGTTTGGCAGCACCAACACCCTTACTTTGCAAGCTTCGTTCTCTTGATTCAGGGACTCTCAACTCACAAACTTTATACCAATACAAAGCCCTTGATGTGAGCTTTGTAACCGTGCATCACTCATGTTCTAACTCTCAGAAACGAAAGAGAATTGCAAGAAACGATTCTGAAACCCTAGAACAGAGCTTCCCCCTAATTTCAGAGCAGCAACAACCCAATTCTTCAGAATTGAGGGTTTTTATAGAAGAATCAAGCTTGCATGCACCTTGACGCGTGTTTTCCACTGGATTAGGGCTGTATTCGTAGCGAATTCTGGATTAATTGGGTGATTACTCATCAAAATCCACTAACCCAGTTTCCGAGTTCATCGTTTAACCGGTTACAGAGCCCTTCTAACCGGTTACATGCTGATAAAATTCAAAAATTAATAATTTAATTACTCTTTCTTCAAAAACCTTTCTAATATTGCAATTTGGTCCCAACCCAAGGACTAAATTACAATATTCACATTTTTGTACAAAATAACCATATAAAAATATATCTCATATTTTATATATGAAAACACATAATGTACAAAAACTAAAACCTTTAAAACTAATATAAATCAATTATAAATTAATTGTTATAATTAATTTTTCGGTTATTTGGGAGACGAAAATTAGGGGTGTTACACTTCACATTTTCACAACGCCATTTTAAAATAGCGTTGTCAATTTTTTAAGCCGTTTTTTTTAAAAGAATAACAGCGCCATCCTCACAATGTGTTGTCTTTTTTTTTTGTGTTGACATTTTCACAACAATATTTTAAGACGGCGTTGTCATTGTTTTTCCCTTTCCCGCGCTCATTATATTTTTTAATAATTTTTTAAGCCCAAATAAAAATAAAAAAAAACTCAAAAAAAACCTAATTAGTGTTGTCTTTCTATTTCCATGATACAAAACCTTTTTTTTCTCTTCCCTATCAAACCTACGTACGTACATACAAAACCCAAAAATCACTGTTGCTCTCCATCGATCTCAACTGCCCCGCTATCGTGCCACCGCTCTCGCTGCCATGCCACCGCTTTCTATCTCCAACCGTCGTTGATCGTTGCCGCGCTGCTGCTGTCCTGCTCGTTGCTGCTGATCGCGTGCGTTGCTGCTGGTCGTGCGCACTGCTGGTGCGCTGCTGCTGGTCGTGTGCGCTGCTGCTTTCCGCTGCTGTCAAGTAAGAGTCTCTATGTTTTTTTTTCCTACTATTCTATAATTATAGAAGTTCATAATCTGTGTATTTTTCTTTTTGGGTTGTTTTCTCAAAAGTTTAACATTAATCTCAAGTAAATCATAACATTGATTTTTGTATGCCAATGGTCAATTCAACTAATACATTCTGTATTAATATTGTGCTTGTTGCTATAAGTTAGTTTTGGGTTATTGACCAAATTTCTAATTATAGGCGATAAGAGCAAATTGTTTAGTTATTTATTTGAAAATCACGTCCTGTGCAACTTTGTTTAATTTTTGTGCAATTTTGATATATTTTGTCATATAAATATTATATATATATAAATATATATATATATATATTTATTTATTTATTTATTTATTGTATAGTAATGTACCCGTACTCTTGTTTTTACGAAAATACCGTACGCTCGTACCCGATACGTACCTGAACCTGTGCAACATAGCTAAACAATATTCCTTCCGTGATTAACACAGAAGATTCCTCTAACCAAGTTCAAAGTGTTCAATTTATTGATTTTCATGATATAATATGTTTGTGATTATCCAAACCCTCTAATTTTATTTTTATTTTTTTTAAATGATAGGTGGTTTTCATTATAATAAAAAATGCAGAGTATTGCAAAATAGTTGTAGGGTAATGTATATATAACATTATATCGCTGTCTTTGGACACAAAATCATTATTCTGAATAAATTTTTTTGCTAGACAGACTAGAAAGTATGGATCGAAAATGGATGTCTGCCAATAGATTGTCAACCGAATATCAGGACGGGGTGAAAGAGTTTATTAGTTTTGCGCTTGCACATGCAGAAAACCCTACTAGAATCATATGCCCTTGTTTACATTGTTGTTATACAAAGCAAGTTCATGCAGCTATGCTGGAGGGCCATTTAGTGCGCTATGGAATTGATCAAAGCTATACGTGTTGGACAAGACATGGTGAAAAAAGAGACGAGTTCGATGATTTGGGGCATAATGCAACAAGTGCATTAAATGATGCCGACAAATATACATATGTTGGTGATCGTCTTGAAGAGATGGTAGATGTGATAGAAGAGGATCTTCGAGATAGTCTCGAGATGTTTGAGAAGTTAGTAAGCGATGCCGAGGAAAAGTTGTATGATGGTTCTAAATTCACAAAATTGTCAGCAGTGTTACAACTGTACAAGTTGAAGTCAACCAATGGGTGGTCAGATAAGAGCTTTACAGACTTGCTTACACTTTTGAAAGATATGTTGCCTAAGGATAATGTGCTTCCCACTAAATAGTACGATGCTAAAAAAATGTTAAGTTCTATTTGCATGGGCTATCAGAAGACACATGCTTGTCCTAATGATTGCATTTTATTTTGGAAAGAAAATGAATCATTGCAAGTGTGTCCCAAATGTAATGCGCAACGATATAAGGAAGGATCATCAACTCCGGAAAAGGTGCTTTGGTATTTTCCTATAAAACCGAGATTTAGGCGCATGTTCAGTAGTCCAGAAAATGCTAAGCACTTGACATGGCATGATGACGACATGATTAAAGATGGAAAGCTTCAACATCCAGCAGATTCTCCCGGAGTTTGGGAAAGAAGCAAGAAACCTTCGCCTTGCATTGTCCACCGATGGAATTAACCCCCACGGCATTCAAAGTAGCTCTCACAGTACATGGCCAGTGATTTTGGTGATTTATAACCTACCTCTTTGGCTATCCATGAAGAGAAAATTTATGATGTTGTCTATGTTAATCTCTGGGCCCAAACAGCCAGGGAATGATATAGATGTATACCTTGCTCCTTTAATCGAAGACCTGAAGGACATGTGGGAGACAGGTATAGAGGTGTATGATGGGTAGAAGAAAGAGAATTTCAATTTGAGAGCTATGTTGTTTGGCACAATTAGTGATTTTCCAGCATACGATAATTTGTCAGGATACAGTACGAAAGGACAACGTGCTTGCCCTGTATGTGAAGAGAAGACACATTATATTCGGTTAAAACATTTTAAGAAGAATGTCTTCCTCGGGCATCGCAGATTTTTGCCTCGAAAGCATAAGTATCGTGGATGGAGAAAAGCATTCAATGGGTACCGCGAAGAAGGGGAGGCTCCTTTACCGTTGTCGGGTGAGAAATTGTTTGAAAAAGTGAAGGACTTGATAAATAATTTTGGTAAGCCTTTTGCTGAAGATCTTGTCAAAAGTGGGTGGAAGAAAAGATCAATTTTCTTCGAATTGCCATATTGGAAGGACTTATATGTTAGGCATTTTCTTGATGTGATGCATATTGAAAAAAATGTTTTTGATAGTTTACTTTGTACCTTACTCAATGTGTTGGGTAAGACTAAAGATAACGTCAAGGCAAGGTTGGACATGATTAGTATGGGAATAAGAAAAAAGTTGAGGCCTATAAAAAAGGGGAGTTGCACTTTTCTTCCTCCAGCCGCTTGCACATTGTCTCGAAAAGAAAAAATTGCATTATGTAAATGTTTTATTGGCATCAAGGTTCCAGAGGGGTACTCTTCAAACATTAAGAAGCTCGTATCTATGAAAGACATAAAGCTGAAGGGTCTTAAGTCTCATGATTGTCATGTTCTCATGGAGAATTTCTTGCCAATTGCTTTACGATCCATTTTGCCAAAAAAAGTGAGAGGTTCCATAACTAAACTATGTCTATTCTTCAAGGCCATTTGTAGCAAAGTGATTGATCCTGAAAAGTTGCCGATATTGTGTAACACCCCTAATTTCGTCTTCCGAATAAATATGTTAGTATAATGGTTTTATAAATAAATAATAATTCCATGGTTGATTTTAGGTTTGCATTATATGTATATCGATATATATTATGTGAAAATATTTTATGATGAGGTTTTTCCATAAAATATTAAATTTTGCAATTAAGTCCTTGGGAAGGACCTAAAAAGAATAAGGGAAGGTCTTTTGGAGTTAAAATTAATTAAACAAAGTTTTTAGTGCAATCTGGCCAAAATACTCGAGTATTTGGCTAAATACTCGAGTATTCTGGGTTTGACAGCTCAAGTTGGTGTGCGATTAAAATATTCAGCCATGGAATCTCTAGTGTTGACACGAATACCACCCCCAGCCACGTTCTATGATTCGTGGCGCCTTGCATGCAATCAATTCCATTATCTATTCATCCTTCTAAGAGAAGGATTTGACCAATCCCTCAACTTTTTGGATATAAAACTCAATCTTGAAGTTCAGAAAAGGGGTTAGGGTTCTGGAATTCCAGCTCTGCATTCGTTTTCGTTCTTGAGTTATACATCACAAACCATACACCGTTTTGAAGCTCACATCCAGAGCTTTGAAAAGAATCAAAAATCGCGAGTCAAGGTTGAGTGTGTGACGAGTAATGAGTGCTGCAAGATGGAGCTTCAAATCTGCCAAAACCAGAACTATGTTCAGACCCATCAACTTCATGGCTTCGATTCTCTCTCATCCTTGAGAGTTAGGTCATGAGTGAGATACCATTGGAAAGATCTTTCAACGAGCTTCGATTTGATACCACGTTTGTTAGATTTGAGTCCCTGGTTGAAAAGTTATGCTCCTGCGAAGTTAGGTGTTGAAATCTGCCAAACCAAATGTTCAGATTCAAGGAGCTGACTTTGAGCTTCAATTGTGGTAAGCTCAAGCTTCCTTTTGGTCTGAAACTTATTGGTTTTCAAAGTTCATGTTATAGAGAACATAGTCTAACCAATTTCCCCAATTTTTATGCATGATTCGAATGTCAATTAATGAGGTTTTGAACCCCTGCTGAAACTGTCATGCATGTTCGGGTTGGAAGTGGTTAGAGCTTTTGGTTGCTGTTCTCTATGGAGCTTTTGTTCAAGTACGACCCTAAGGTATGGGGGAAGCTTACCATTTGCTAGAATGAGAATTAAATGTATTAGAAAGTAGGATGAGCCACCATGAGGCTTAAGGGCATAGCTTTGAATTAGAGAAATGGCGTGGAGGCCAATCTAAGACATGCTATATGTTTGAGCAAGTTTGTTATGCTGCATGTGTGTTGTATGCAAGTTATTTTCATGCCAAAAATGATTAGAATGGAATTTGGTATGGCAAGTTGTTCAAAATGTGGTTTTTATGCATAATTGATGCTATTATGTGATTCAGTGTAATATGTTGTTAATTCTATATTGGTACATGGTTAATATGTGTAACATAAGCTTTGTTGATCATTGGTTTGGTTTGGAATTGACTATAGTTGGAAATGGTATGTTAAAACTCAATTTGCAGTATTGTCTGTCTGCAAATACTCGAGTATTAAGGATGATACTCGAGTATTTCAATTATTTTGGAAAAGTTGAATTTCTGGAAACTCAAGAACACTCGAGTATTCATGAAGAACACTCGAGTATTTTGATGAATTTAAAAATATATTTCTGGAAAATAAATAACACTCGAGTCTCATGAAGAACACTCGAGTATTTTAATGAATCTGTGAAACACTCGAGTCTTGGAAAATTCACTCGAGTCTTTTGGACCAAGGACAGAGAAGTAATTTTCTTTTAACATACCTAAAGTAATGTCAATTAAGATCAACTATGCTTATGGGAAGGAATCATGTTCCAATAAAAGAAGGGAAAGATTATTAACAACATTGTATTTCACATATGGAATAATACTGGTTGCACATAATAAGATTAATGGATAATCTTAAACATAAAATTTGTGTGCATTCATGCATGATGATAAGATGATAAGGTACCACTTGTCATGAAGAGGGTACTCTGGGAGTACCAAATGTACCCGATAAGTTTGATGACACATTCTAGGAATGTGGGCAATATTCGAGGAATGTTGTTGATTTCGTTATGGGAACGTGGACGTACATTCGGATTGGGACGTATGATACCAAGCTTGATTATTAATGTTATTCGTTCGGGGAACGTGAAAATGTACTTTAAGAGTACGAAAGGTGATATGACAAGCTTGATAACACATTTTGAGAACATGGGCGACATTCAAAGAATGTTTTTGAGATTGAGGAGAATGTGTTTTGAAAACGTGCACGTACAATCCGAATGGGACGTATTGGTTATGAGCCAAACTTGTCGTTACATTGGTACATTTATTGCATGTTGCACATATGGAGATTAAGGAATAACCTTAAATGGAACGTTGGTATGTATTTATGCATGGTGATGTGTAACATATCATTATTTTCATGTTCGAGGAACATGAGGAGGATAATCTGGGAGTACCAACTTGGTTACGACTTGCCTGTACTCACATTTTGGTAATGTGGCCAGCATTGGTTGCTGTGAACTTTGGGATATTCGTCTTGGTGACGAAAGGACTATTATAGTCACATTTTGGTAATGTGACCACCATTGGTTGCTGTGAACGTTGGATATTCGTCTTGGTGACGAAAGGACTATTATAGTCACATTTTGGTAATGTGACTAGCATTGGTTGCTGCCAACGTTGGATATTCGTCTTGGTGACGAGATGTGCACATCAATATTGGTATTATGGACCACGTTCCAGGCAAAGTCGTGTGGCTTGCTCGATGACACATTTTGGTAATGTGGGCAGCATAGGAGATGTTGTTACGTCTTGGTGACGCGACGTACACTTTGGTAGTGTCGTTATGGATTATGATCCGAGCAAGTTCACTATACGTCCGAGGCACGTATACGGGTTGTTTGGATGGTCATGCATGAGAGCATTGATTAGAGAATCTCGTGACTTGAGAAATAGTAAGCAAGCATCTGGACATATCATTAATGGGTTTGATTATCAACTAACTTGGCTTGCTCATAAGTTGTGCATATAACTTGAATTTTTGGTGCTCGAGTATATGCATTGGGATTATGATGAATTTCTTACTTGTGAAAATTAGTACTTTATTCTCATTTGATTATGCGAATTAGTATAGCTTACCTCCCTGCCCTTAATAAGTGTTGGCCAGGCACGTAGACTTTCTAAAGATCAGTGATCATGAGATAGAGACTCCTTGTGCAACTCTTGAAGATCCGGCCAAAAAGGATGATTGGACGAAGGACCATTGACTAGCTCTGAACGTCTCCAACTTTTGATAGAAATCGTAACTTATGATTTGAGAGATGTATCAGAGTAAAACTTAGATTTGACCATTTGATTATATTGGTGGTACTCATAAAGTTTTTTACACCTGATTTTATGAATCAATGACCTTCTTCTTGATTTATGAACTCTAAGGAAACATAAATAAACCATTTTAACATAATCCGCTGACTCTGATTTTATCATTTGAGTTCGGTGATGAAGGAAGTATTGTTAAAGTCAATTTCTTGGGATAACCTTATAACTAAGTTATTTTCGAACGCTATTTCGTGCCATAAGGGTTATCTCAAAATGATTTTTAAGATGTTCAGAAATTAATTACTCCTTCCACCGAATTCCCTCCAAATGCATGGTTTAAACTTGAGTACCACATTCAAGGAAAAATTTTCATACTCCGATTTTTCCAATATAGTCAGTAAGAAAATAATATTCTTTTGATTCAACGAGGGACGTTACATATTGCAAAAAGAAATTGTAGTGACTTTGTGTCAGAATTCGTGTCAGAATCAATCTTAAATGTTTCCATATTTGTTTTTACATAATTGATTCTGATTTATTTTCAAAATTCGAATTTGAATATATTTTTTAAATAATTCCTTTTTTGTTTTAAGAATCAAATCATGGATTTATTTTTTAAATCTCCTTGATATGCTTTCGATTTTAAAACTTCTTTGATTTTACTTATGAAATCCTTTTGATTTGATTTTGATTTCTAATTAATATTATTTATTTGATTTTCAAAGTCAAATCTCTAATCTTTGATCAATCCTATTTTCTTCTTTTCTGATCAAAAATTCGTTCTTCTTCTTCTCCTTTCCATCAACAAGTTCTTCATCTTTCATATTTTTCTTGAAGAGAAAAACTTTATTTTGGCCTTAATACTTGTGAATTAAATATTCATTGCTATAGTGCTTACTTGTTGTATCCGTGTTATTAAGAGCACAACATATTGTATCACTCTCATTGTAACACCCCGCAAATTCCTCGTACTGAATTAAAATACTAAAGAGATTTATTTTGAGAAAAATGTTTTTGAAAGAATATTTTCTTAAATGATTTTCATAATTCACGTTTTCAAAGTGATAAGTGATTTTGAAGAAATAATTTTCATAAGAAAATATTATAAGTTTTAAAGTAGAGTTTTGAGAAATAATTATATGTTAGACATTTTTATGCCTTAAAGAAATGGTGATTTATAAACAAGGATATTTTTATGAAAAAGAGATTTATTTTCTATACATATGTGTTGGTTGATATGTACTTGATGTAAGGTGAATTCTTGGAGATATTTGAATTATTATGAATTGGTGCTTATATGTTCTAAATTAAAAATGATTAAGAAATGGAAAGATAATGTATGTGTATGTGCATATATGTGAGACGTATGTGTATGCATGTATGTATATGCTTAGGATGAAATGAAATTTAATTAGTAGAAAAAAAATATGATAATGCATGTGTAACGCCCCGATTTTCAACATCCGAAAATGATCAGTATTAAATTAAAAGTTGCCAAAAATGAGGCCATTTTTTTTAAAAACGATGTGGGTGCACGTTCACGCTCTTACCTGAAAACCGGGTCGTTACGTGAAACCTACTCCCACACTCTTCCAAAAAGATTTCATAGTTCACGATAACAAAAGGTTCGGCCAGTTCACAAAACAAAAGTAGGGCATAGATACAAGAGTGTTACATTTCTTAGATAATCCTTGACATGGACATTCACTACTTAGCTAATTACCCTACCTACGACTTTGCATAATGAAAACTATAGGGTGCAGCTCATGATCCTCCTTCTTCTTGGGTCCTTGCTTGACACCAGAAGATGAAGCTATCCCAGCTACCGCTTGTCCACGATTCTTTGGCACCCACTGCATCCTTGTCGTTGCAGAAAAATTCCTCAGAGCTTCACAGCGCAGCTTCTCCTCATAGTCTCCATATCCTCGGACAGATACTTGTCCCAACAGCGGTCCTAAGTCAGCTCCACATAGTCGATGCTCAGGGTCCGGAATCACGATCTGCGATTCACCAGTCCATACCCATCCAGATGGAGTATGCCTCCAGCCACATCCATGTGTCATCCAGGTTGTAATTTCCAGGCAATAATCCATTTGCGCGTTGGAGTACCAGAAACACCGATATACCAACGGGCAGGAGAGAGTTAGCGAACCGAACGACAGGTCGTCGACGTTGTGGATTTACCGCAGGCGGAATATCAAGACAAATACACACATTACAACAAGGCACACACAACACAACACTCGAACATATCATCACAATTCATCATTATTATTTCTTTATTCATTACTCATCTTTACTTCTCAATTTCTGCCTCATTAACAAATCTCAAACCATCACTTTCTTTCCTTTTCCAAGGGTCTCAACCTTTCTTCCCTTTCGCACTTTCCATCTGATCATTAATCATTCACAATTTCATTTTTCTTAATTACACTCGTTTCCTTTAGCGAGTCTTATTGAATTATAACCATCGATGATTAAGGGGAATTTAAGAATCATCGAGGTATGCGTCCGTTCGTAGTTAGCACTCACGTCTCAAGTCTACATCTCCTCGGTCACCTTCCACCTAGTCGGAAGCAAACAGGAGTACAGAACCTTTACCGTGCGGGCACGACAGCTGTCACACAAAAATGGTCCCTGACCAGGAGGCCCAGCCTCAAATAATATCATATATAACATGGCACGCTCTTAGCGGCAAACAAAATGCCCCACTCCAGTTCCTCTCACTGTTCTCGATTTGCAATCTAGGGGGCGACAGTACTATTTCTAGTTGATCATGCAGGACGTGCCACGACATTAGACCCAGTCCCCACCACGTTAGTGTGCCACTTGTGGAATTGTCCCGCCTAGAAAAGTACTCTAGACTTCTTGACGTTTCACCGTCATCGTCCTCCCCTAATGCAATCTCGTCCTAAGTATCCGCAGATACCTATCGTTCCTTCCTCTCAACTACTTCGGGTTAACTCTCATACCTCACCGCGTTCGCTGTTAATGTCTTTTAAAAGCTTTTATCTTGTTAATTAACCTAATGGTCAGCTCACCCTTCGTACATCCCTTCAATGAGTCCTGACCGCTATCTTTGCATCACTTTTCATTTCTCAAACTTGGCACAGAGCGAAATCACATTCACAACTCGAATCTAATCACAACTTTCCTCAAAACAACCTTTTCATAACAATCTCTCTTCAGAAACTTTCAACGAAAACACCTCACTTCACAAACTTCTTCCCCAATCATTTCCATTTCATAAATCTCTTCCAAAAATTCAGTTCACAAATCCTTTTCCAAAAATTTCATTTCATAAATCATTTCAAAAATCTCCTTTCTAAACTCATTTCAAAAATCTATTTTCGAAGTCCTTTTCAAAAAGTCTCTTTTCAAAATCTCCTTCAGAAAATCTATCTTGGAAAATTTTTCTCATTTTGGGAACCCCTTCTAAAATAAATTTTGTAAATTCTTTTCCAAAAATCTCATTTTTGGGAACCCCTTTCAAAATACATTTTCAAAAAAAAAAACTCGCTTTCAATAATTTCAATTTGCAAACTCTTTTCAAAAATCCTTTTCATAATTCCTTCTTAAAATCTCATTTTTAAGAACCCTTTCAAAAATTTCATTTCAAAAAGTTTTTCACAAAAACTTTCTCTTCTCGAGAACTAGTGGAGGAGCAAGCTCAACTCAGACCAGTCTCAATCCAAGAAAACAAAACCAAAAGATTCACACCTCACTCCCCATCACATTGCACTTTCAACATCGCCTCAACTTTCTTTCCTCGCTCTGGCTCACTCACACACATCGTTACACAATTTCAATCAAATCTCACCGTCTCTTAGCATTATCTCCACTCTCAATCATCATCTCAATCCTCTTATCATCATTTCCATTCTCAATATCTTATCAAGATAAGGTTGCCTTATTCCGCAAGGACTTAAGCCAAACAAGGGATTATCTCTGTTCTCGGTGTCTTTTACTTTCAATCTCTTTTAGTATCATTATCAATTATCTCAGATTATCATATAATCAACAATCTATAACATTAACATACATAAATAAGTAAACATAAATAGCACATCATCAGCACACAACATCACACACAACAATGTGGTCTTTGTCCTATTCGTATGAGTGGCCACACAAAGCACACAATTGTCACTATACTACTGACGCAGAACTACTTAGTTCCGATCTTTGAGCTGATACGGAACGTCTCAATATAACACCTACTACCACGGTGTCTTAGGAAAGCTACTCTCTCACCTGAGGTCCAGCAATCTGATGAACACGGTCTCCTCTTATCTTGTTTGCTGCCATTGCCTTAATCCCTCGTCTGTAACATTCCTCGAATTGATTAAAACATGTTTTCATTAAAAACCTTCCTTACGAAAATTCTTTTCCATTCCTCGTTGGAAAAACATATTCGTTTTCTTAAAATAACTCAAACATTCACTACAACAGAAATGCTAAAAGATCCCGGTTCCGCATACATATTGATCCTGGTTCCGAACCGGGATTGTATGCCCTGGTATAACAAATCTGATACTTATGATCTCAGGTGTTTTAGAAAACACGAAACCGGGATCAATAAAAAATAAGAAACCGGGATCAATAAAAAATAAGAAACCGGGATCAATAGCATATATGATCACTGTTGATTTTTTAATAATGAACTGGGATCTTTAGTATATATGATCACTGTTAAGTTTTTTAAAATGAACCGGGATCTTTAGTATATAGGATCACTGTTGAATTTTTTAAAATGAACCGGGATCTTTAGTGTATATATATATATATATATTTAATTTATAATATTTGCTATATCCATATATTTAAATAAATTGTCAACATCTTTTTTTTTGCAACAAATAAATGCCATAATTATATACATTAGAAACGTGAATGTCAATACACATTCAAGATAGACAACTCCCAAACCAAAAACAAATGGCTCCATACATACAAAAGGCTAAACAGGCTCGATATATAGATACTACATAGTCACATTCAAAAATATATATGCTTCCCTAAATTCAAAACTTAGCTAAGGTAACCAATGTTGAAAATATACGAATTCCAGAGATGTTTCATTATTTCTCTAACTAAAGGTAAGGGCTTGCCACTAATAGTGATGACTCCCACTGTTTCTGGTAACGCTCTCTCCTATGCTTGACATTATCATCTTCTACAAGCAGCTCCTCAATCTTGGCATTGCTTTGAGCACTGTTTACAGAAGATATCAAAATTTTCATAATTAGTTTAAACAGCTGCAAGAAATAAATATAAATAACCGTCCAAAAATTTGTAACATCTACATGTGCACATACAAACATAGATACAGACCCTCAATATATGAAACGTTTATGATAAATTAAACCGGAGCAAGAACTAAGTATGAGTCTATAAATTTTCAGGAATGAGACTGACAAAAAAGCAAGGAAAAATTATAATATGAAAACAAAAAAAAAATGCAAAAACAATGACAAATTTCTGAACCTGACGGAGCTATATAATTGATTCAGCATGTCTTTCTTCGCTTTTTCAACTTGACAAAGGACAACTGCCTACCAAAGAATTAGCCAGAAATTTAGCAAACATCAAAATTTCCATACTGAGAGAAAGAACTATAAACACACACACACAGCAAATGGTATAAATAGAAGCTTACTTTTGGTACATTAGCAGCTAAATTGTTCAAAATTGCTTCAACATATCCACGAACTTCTTGAGACATCCATTGAAGTTCTTCCTCGGGATCAGCAGGCCTTCAAGACATTGTATCCTGAGGTGAGAAAAAGAAAACATGGTAACAGCTAGTAAATAATTTATAATGCCTTTCAAGAGGCTAAACCAGAAGAAGTGTTGCACACAAGAACAATGGGTATAAGCCAGCAACTCACCAAGGAACCAACAGAAAGGCTTTGCCTCATGTTAGAACCACCGTCAGATGAAAGCCTTATTTGTCCTCCCTTTGCTTGTATAACACTACTTATCTTATTAATCCATTCAGCCTTGTCAGCTGCACTCTCAGCTTTCAAAACAACAACACTATGAGCTGCAAGAGTGAAACAGATAGTAATTATAATGTTTTCAAAAGCTTATAGGAAATAAAAGTGAGCATGAACCATCCATAGCTACATCAACAGGAAGTTTTACCTTTCAGAACAGTTTTATAAGGAACTCTACTAGTAATTTTGAATACAAGGTTAACTTTGCCAGAATCAGGTCCATTGGACTTCTTGTCCTTTGAGCTTTTTGATGGAGGATCCTCCTCTGTAACCTCTTCAATGTAGCATTCCTGCACAGCAATTGAAATTATACGCTCATCAAGACTGTTAGTCATGCACAGCTCTTTACTACTCACTCACTGACATTATCAAAACCAAAGGTAATACCAACTGCAATAATCAGGAACTTCAGTAGATTACAAATGGAATTTCAGTTAGCAACTATAGTAAAATCTGGGTTTTAAGGCTGAGTTCTAACATTAAATATAAAAGTAAAGAATTCAGGGTGGGCTATGAAATGATTCCCTTACCTGAATAACAAACAAATATTAAGTCTTCCAAAATGAGATGGCTTAAAATGTAAGAATCATGCAAGGGTAAATGTCAATAGCAAGGAATAAAAATGGATGTAATCAAAAGAAAAGCAGCACGCCACAGGTCAGAAAATGGTTTCCTTATATACGCCAATTAAAATTTTGCCAGCATGGGGAGTGACAACCAGTGGTAACTACAAATAAATATTTACAGAGAAATACTCATAAAAAGGAATAAAAAACGCAATTAATTGAGATGCGCCTCTTTTCTATCTGAATAATGATAAATATAAAAATATATAGTGAGTAAAAAATAAGCATTAATTGTACAGATTACAAATCCAAGTTCTTTGACTTCAGCAGGGAAATTATAAACCACGATTCATCTGACAAGGATTTTTGTTTCAGAAGTAACACTCTCACATTTACATATACGCATCCAAGCATGAGTATCAATCTTGCTTGTAACAATTTCAGATAAATCTTCATAATGAATGACAGCATTTGAAGCATGATTACAAGCTAAACAAGGATCTATGATCATATGTCCCAACCATGCTCAGTGGGGAAATGAAATATCAAGGCCACTGATGTGGAAGCCTTTTGACATGAGGAATTATAACAGAATAGCAGAATAAAATGAAATTAGTTGTTTCAGAAACCTACCAATTTCACTAAACTCCTCCCTGTTTTAATCTTCATCGAGCAGACATAAACTTTGAAAAAAAATAAAAGAAACAGAAAAAAATTGGGATGTCCATATATATAGAGATAAAGAAGAAAATGAACCTCTTTTATGCAGGCCAGTTTCAGATTATCATACCCTTCTTGAAAGGCAGAAGCATGTATCCACACCCAAAGCTGTCTAAATAAAGCACTATCCTGCATTCTATCTGATTTTTCACAAAAATCAATGTCAACTTTCATTGACTCATTACTGCCATCCAGCTCCATACTCATATTTTGTTGGGAAATAGGATACCACATATAAGTCACAGGAGCAATTGCCTGAGAAACTGGTGCTCCGATTCGATAAAGCTGGCAAGAAACGAAAATTAAATGAGTTTCAATACTCTAAGTCAGCCTGGCACACAAGAGTAAGCAAAAGGATCACCCACCATTGCAGTTCCATATTTGGTGCCGAAAACAACAGAGCCATCATGATTTTCAGGGTGTGTTACCGGGGAGGGCTCCAATACCATTCCTAACACTGAAACTAACGAATCCTGTAGGAAATAAGAGTCAGCCTAAAGATAAAACTACAAGATTAAAACATTATTTTTTAAAGCTTCTAGTTAGCTATGGTTATAGATGTTCCAATCAGAACAAAAGTTTAACAGCAGGCAAAAGGCGAGATTCACCGGTGGGAGCAATGGATAAATTCAGGGGACTACTTGCTTGCTACTTGGTAAGAGTCACTTCGTCACAGTACCAAGAATGGAAAAAAAAGGATTTAACTCCTTAAAATGAATAAAAATACCTCCGGACCCTCCAATCATTTCTACAGAAATTAATCTCTGGTTTGAACATTTTCAATATACTAATTACCAACACACATTCAATAAATTTACATCTTCTAATAAATTTCAACTCTTCAAAACAATGCAAGTATATATATCCCAATACAACCTTTAAACACTTCAAGACCAATGTAATTGTGCCTTCCAATCACTAACCCAATGAAGGGAAAAAGAACAAAGGATTATGATCTCAGAGAAGTACAAGGGAGAAGTTGACTAATGTTTGATATCCTATGGCATCTCCGATTGATGTATTGTATTATGAGAGAAAAAAACTTTCTTCACATAGAAAAAGACCTTTTGGATTCGGTGTGATAAAAGGTTAATGTATTTTAACTAGCATCAGGGAGTGTATTTGTCAAATATTCAATGTATGAGTAATTTGAAGGTGTTTCTTGCTCTGATTCTCTCTAACACATCTTGTAAAGCATTTGGACTCATCTTATTTTCCTCTTTCATGATATTTTTTCAATAGAAAGGTATTCGGTTAATTTTATACACTGCTCGGTAGAATATCACCTAGAGTGAATAGCTTATAGCAGATCTTCTGTTATTGTAGTGGAATTATCAAAGCTGAAATATATTCAATTCTCTCCAAACCTTCATTCTCATATATATGCTTACTAGAACAAAAACTAATCTCACAAAATTGAACGCCAGATGTATCAATAAAAAGAAAAAAAAAAGAAAGAAAAACAGAACTCGAGTGTAGCAACTAATCTCATAAAATGCACAAAATTGAAATGTAGGAACTAATCTCACAAAATGAACACCGGATGTATCACCAAAATGCACAAAAGAAAATAAATGTATCAATAAAAAGGAAAAAAAACAAAACAATAATGGAAGAAGTCAAATATGCAGTGTGCAAAAAGAAAGAATTCAAAACCAGTATGTAAGAACAGAACAGTGATGGAAGAAATTGAATAGCTAGACTCACTTGGAGATTCTGTGAGTAGTCAGTCCATGAGCCAACACCAGTAGCGGCTGATCACCAAGAAGATCAAGGAGGGTGAGAGGAAGATCAGGAAGAGCGAGATCGAGCGGTGGGCGAACGAAGAACGAACGAGAATGAACGGGTGGGACTGCTGGCTGGGTGCGTTGTGAAGCGAAGGCCATGACCGATTGGGAGGAACGGTGGCGCGATATCGGCGGCACAAGGGAGAAGGACGATCGGCGAGGTGAATGGGGGTTGACGGAGGGAGAAGGAAACGAAGAGAGAGGGAGACAAGAGGGGATGGGGACGACGGCTCACCCAAGGAACAAGAAGAGAAATTAGGTTTTCCCTTGTGTGCACCAAAATAATCAATTTATTCATCCCAGTTGAAGTAAAATGATGGGATAAATAATGTTTGTGGGATTTTTAATTTTTTAAAAGTAAAAAAAAAATTATGTTATAACATTGATCCCGGTTCCGTGTTTTTATTATTTATCCCAATTGAATAAAACAACGGGATAAATAACGTTGGTTTTATTTTTAATTTTTAAAAGATAAAAAATTATATATGATATAACATTGATCCCAGTTCCGTGTTTTTTATAACCGGGATCAATAAATTCATGGTATTTTTTAACTATCATTTGTCTATTAATCCCAGTTCCGAAACGGAACCGGGATTAATATCCGGCTACTTTTTTGCAATTCTGTAGCAGTGATTTCTTAGTTCTGTAAACATTCCAAAATCATTTTGAAAACACCAAATAAAACAATTTAAATCAAATGGTTAGGTGGCTGGTCCGTTTGGATAGCACCTTAACCGATTTCAAAAACACCGAAAAATTCACCGGTTTCAATCCGGGTTTTCTTAAAATCAAGTACCTTTTGAAAACCAAACTTTGAGTCGCATAAACTCAATTTTAGAAATTATAAACAACTTTAAATAAACTTGGGCAGCAAAGAAATCAATAAAAATCCAAAACAACTCAAAAACTCTTTTTATTTCAAATTCTCTCAAAAACTCCAGTTGTGTAAAATCATAAACACATTCTCACAACTCAAATAAACCAAATCAAATTACCTACAAAACAAAACATATACACGGTCCACAACACATTTTGGATCACCCAAGACATACAAACAATTAATCAATTATAGGATGTTACAATTCTCTCCCACTTACCTGAATTTCGTCCTCGAAATTCGTCGAACAATTGTGGATGAGACTGCCTGATCTTGTCCTCCAATTCCCATGTAGCCTCTTCCACGTTGTTCCTGATCCAAATGACTTTTACCAAAGAGATTTCCTTGCCTCTGAGCTGCTTCACCTGCCTGTCTTCAATTCGAACTGGCAGAACTTCGAAAGTCAAATTCTCCTTCAAAGGCAAATCCTCTAAGGTAACCACATGCGAAGGATCATGGACGTATTTCCTTAGTTGTGAAACATGAAACACGTCATGAAGCCTTGCCAAATGAGGGGGTAATGCAATCCTGTACGCCACTGGGCCGACTTTCTCCAGAATCTCATAAGGCCCAACAAACCGAGGAGTTAGTTTCCTGGATTTGATCGCCCTACCAATTCCTGTGATTGGAGACACTCTTAGGAACACATGATTCCCAACATCGAACTCCAAAGGTCTCCTTCGCCTATCTGCATAACTCTTTTGGTGATCCTGTGAAGTTTTCATCTTATTCTTGATCATTGTGACCTTCTCCGTTGTTTCTTTCACAATGTCAGGACCCGTCGACAGATTTTCACCTATCTGGAACCAACACAAAGGCGTTCTACATTTCCTTCCGTAGAGAGCCTCAAATGGTGCCATACCGATACTAGAGTGAAAACTGTTGTTGTAAGTAAACTCCATCAACGACAGTAACTGCTCCCAACTACCAGCTTGCTCCAGAACACATGCTCTCAGCAAATCCTCAAGTGTCTGGATAGTACGCTCAGATTGTCCGTCTGTCTGCGGATGGTAAGCCGTACTAAATTTCAGCTTAGTACCCAATGCCTCCTGAAGACTCTGCCAAAATCTAGAGAGAAATCTCGGATCACGATCGGATACAATACTGGTAGGAACACCATGCAACTTGACTATGTCCCTGATATACAACTGAGTCAACTTCTCTAGAGTATATTTCTTGTGGATAGGAATGAAATGAGCACACTTTGTAAGATGGTCCACAACCACCCAAACTGCATCACATCCTCCAGCAGTCCTTGGTAAACCCGTCACAAAGTCCATAGCTATACTGTCCCATTTCCACTCCGGAATATCAAGTGATCGCAAAGGACCACCAGGCTTTTGATGCTCAATCTTAACTTTCTGACAAGTTAGGCAATGAGACACGTGATCGGCCACATCGGTTTTCAACTTCGGCCACCAATAAATCCTTTTCAAATCTTGGTACATCTTTGTTGCACCAGGATGGAAATTCATCTTGGTTCGATGCGCTTCCCATAGGATATCTCTTCTAACTTCAAAATCCATAGGAACACATATCCGACCCCTAAATCGGATAATGCCATCAGAACCCTTCACAAAGTCGGGCTCTTCATTGCCCGATGCCCCTTCTAACAACTTTTGCAGCTCTACATCATCGGCTTGCCTTTCTATAATAAGACCAACCAAGTCATTAGTAACCCTTAACATTTCAAGAACGATGCTCTTCTCTTTCACTTGCATGTTCAAGTTAAGGTCACTAAACTCTTGAATCAACTGCATCTCTTTCACCATCAGATTGCTGACATGCAAAGTCTTACGACTTAGTGCATCGACCACCACATTGGCTTTTCCCGGATGATACTGAAGATCGAAGTCATAGTCTTTCAGAAATTCCATCCACCTCCTCTGTCTCATATTCAACTCTTTTTGATCGAAGAGATAGCAAAGACTTTTATGATCGCTAAAGACTTCGAACTTTGAACCATATAAATAATGCCTCCAGATTTTCAAAGCAAAAACCACTGCCGCCAACTCAAGATCATGAGTGGGATAGTTCTGTTCATGTTGCCTCAATTGTCTGGATGCATAAGCTATGACTTGCCCTTGCTGCATCAACACACAACCCAACCCTTGTTTAGAAGCATCACAATACACCACGAAGGATTGAGTCGGGTCCGGCAAAATTAACACTGGAGAACTAGTCAACCGCCTCTTCAACTCTTGGAAACTACTTTCACATTCCGGGGACCACTCAAACGGAACACCTTTCCGTGTAAGAGTCGTCAAACGAAGAGCCAATTTAGAAAACCCCTCAATGAACCTCCGATAATACCCAGCCATACCAAGAAAACTTCTGATCTCAGTAATGGACTTAGGTCTCTCCCACTTAAGTACCGCTTCCACCTTAGAAGGATTGACAGCAACACCCTTCTCGGAAATGACATGCCCCAGAAACTGCACTTCATTCAACCAGAAACTACACTTAGAAAGCTTTGCATAAAGCTGTTTGGATTTGAGAATTTGCAGCACTATTCTCAGATGCTCAGCATGCTCACTTGGACTCTTAGAATAGATGAGGATGTCGTCAATGAATACTATGACGAAAGAATCCAAGTACGGCCTGAATATCCTGTTCATATAATCCATGAAGATGGCCGGAGCATTAGTGAGACCAAAGGACATAACAACATATTCAAAATGCCCATATCTCGACATGAACGCCGTTTTAGGAATGTCCTCCTCTCGGATACGGATTTGATGGTATCCCGATCGAAGGTCAATCTTAGAAAACACAGCTGCTCCTCGCAATTGGTCCAGCAAATCATCGATGCGAGGGAGAGGATACTTGTTTTTAACTGTCACCGCATTCAACTGCCTATAATCGATGCACATTCGGAGACTTCCGTCCTTCTTTTTAACAAAAAGAATCGGAGCTCCACAAGGTGACACGCTTGGTCTAATCAAACCCTTAGCCAAAAGCTCCTCTATCTGCTTTTTCAACTCTTCTAACTCCGGAGGTGCCATCCGGTACGGGGCTATAGAAATAGGACCGGCACCAGGCATCAGATCAATACTAAACTCCACTTCTCTGTTCGGCGGTAATCCAGGAATCTCTGCGGGAAAGACTTCTTGAAACTCGCAAACTATCGGAATCTGACTGATCTCTGCATCCTCATTCATTTCCAAGGCAGATAAAGATAGATCGCTGATAGTAATTGATTTCTGATGACAGTCAATCAGAACATGGTGCCGAGACATCCAGTCCATGCCCAGAATGATGTCAAGCTTAGTTAGAGGCAAACAGATTAGATTCACTTTGAATTCCCGCTCCAATACTCGAAGTGGGCAATCCAAACACATAGTTGATGTGACAACAGAAGAATTTGTAGGTGTAGAGACAGATAATTTATAAGGCATTTCTATTGCAGATAACCTTAACTTCTTCATGCAATCGACATAAATAAATGAATGGGTAGCCCCACAATCAAAGAGAATACTACAAGGAACATTATTAACATAGCCGATACCTCTAATCAGTTCATCAGCATCAGTAACCTCCTCGCCATCCAGTGTATACACCTTGCCCTTCTGAGTCACCCGATTGTCTCCAGCTCTCTGAACCTTAGCCACATTCACCTCCTTCTTAACTGCATTTTTAGGACAATTCATGCTCATGTGACCTGGCTGACCACATCTGAAACAGATCACAACCCTCTTGCTCGGATCCAACTTCCAGCAATCTCCCCTATGCTGCCTGCCACAATGTGGACAAGTCGGAATAAAACCATAGGTACTCACTATCGGGCCTGATCTAGGCTGGGAGTAAGGACCTGGTCGCTGCACCGAACCCTTGCCCCTGATAGGACCTCCAGTCTTCTGAACATTTTTGCCACGTTTCTCAGCTGCATGCTGCTTGCGACTCTTTTCATAAGTGCTAGTCATGTTTATCAACTGAGACAGGTTAGAGATGTTCTGATACTCAAAAGCCATTTTGATCTCAGAACGAAGTCCGGTCTCGAACTTGATGCATTTGGTCCTTTCATCTGCATCCCTGTAACTTCCTGCATACCGGATCAAGTCCTCAAACCTAGCAGCATATTCACTGACACTCATCTTCCCTTGCACGAGCTGCAGAAAAGTTATCTCCTTCTCTCTCCGAACATCTTCAGGAAAGTATTTGCCCAGAAAACGGTCCTTGAACAACTGCGAAGTGATCGCCTGATTGTTAGCCTCCAGACCCCTCCGCATTTGTTGCCACCAATGTTCCGCTTCACTAGTAAGCATGTACTGTGCTAGCAGAACCTTCTGTTCCTCCGGTGGTGCCATAGTATTAAGAATCTTCTCGATCTCTTGCAACCATAGCTGTGCCCCATCGGGATTGAAACCACCTTCGAACTTCTGCGGATCGTTCTTTCTGAACCGCGCCAACCAATCGATAGCCACTGGAGCTGGGGGTTGAGGAATCATGGCAGCCGCTGTTGCTGTTGCTGCTGCTGCAGCTGCTGCTGCGATGTTGTTCCCCTGATTCTGTTGCATTTGCACCATCTGCTCCAGAATAGCTCGGATCCCGTCATTATCGATCCGTCTACCAGCCATTCTGTTTAGTCATGCACAAGGCCGACAATTAATGCTTAATAGCATAGTTAATAATTTAATCATCCTATCAATAAACTCTAGACTCTAAACTATAATTATCGACTACTCGCTCGGTGAGTAATCAATGGAGTAGCTCATAACTCCAAAGGCCGAGGGAAACTGCTCTGATACCATAAATGTAACACCTAAGTTTATTTACCCTTTTATACCCTTAATTAAAATAGTGAATTTAAAATTTTCTTTTTAATTCATAAAAATCTCCCGTCAAACGGACGGAGTTTCGTTTGTTTTTAGGACTTTCCCAAAAATTCCGGTTTACCTGCAACCTGATAAACAACATCATTCAAATTTCAAAGCCAGCAGGGCTATTTACACACACACATATATATATATATCATCTAGTGCCACATCGTGCACACATCAAGATACCACAGTATGAGACATCAGAGTATAAGCATCAGAGTTAAGCGGAATATAAACAAGTTTTGGAAAACAGTTTTTCCCCAAAATAAGACCCCTTCCCAAAAGGAGTCGTCCTGGGCCCCAAAAAAGCTATTTACATTATATATACAACAAAAATGATTCACATCAGATTACTGGGCCCAGGACATTCCCATGTCCTACATAGATAAAGGTAACCTACTCTCCCTGTGAGGGAGAGTACTCCTGCTCGGCCTGATCAGGTGCAAACTCTTCCTCAGTACTTGTGGTGATAGTAAGGAGTGAGTAGTACACATAAAATGGGGAGGCAGTTTCCAATTAAGACATAATGCAACACTAAGCCATACACATACCACAATTCAATCACAACATCATAAATAAGAGTCAATGTATCACAATTCATTTTCAAGTATTCATTAACTTCTCAAGTCAACTTTATCTCTTTATTCTCATACATTAATCTCATAATGCCCTTTATTCTCATTTCACAATTTATAATCACATTTCTCATTCAGTGTATTCCAGTCACGACTTTATTGCGTTCGCACCACATGCGCGATCACGACTTACCACGTCTGGACAACACTCCCGGTTAGAACCGGTTTGCATCACTAGGAATATAACCCTCCTACCAGGACTTTGGCACACCCAAGGGTCTCTCGCTCAACCAGGTCTCTATCTCACCCAAAAGGCTTCACCTGTTAAGCTATGCTATCATATAATTTTCCACATTCCAATTACACATTCAGTTATTTGAATTCATTCACTTTTCACATTCTCAACACATTTTATGTCTTTTATTTTGGCAGTGAATTGAGTCTTGGTGCATCGATGCCTAACAGGAATTTGGACCTAATGGGAATTTCATGCCTGGTTGAGAACGTAGCCCTTGGGAATTTCATACACCCGGCAGGGGCACCTAGTCTATCAATGCACCGATCCTCAATTCAGCTGCACTTCCATTATTATTTACTTTATTCATTATTGACATTCTTTGCCTTGAATTCTAATCAACATAATATCTCAGTCATTTCACAAATCAAGCATTCAAATTATCAACAATTACCAAATATCAAGACGAAACATATCAACATCAAAATAATTTCCCTAAGTCATAAATTCTATTTTTAACAATTATTCTATATCATATCAATCTAAACTAACACAAAAATCTTAGTACCCATTATATGCATATTGTAAACTAAACCCCAGAGTACGGTAATACTCACTATAACCCACTCCTTACCTTAAATTAGCAAAGAGTAAATAGAACCTTAGTGAGCCCTAGCTCAGAATCTTGGGAACTTGAATTTCCTAAGCCTAGCTTGCCACCTCAATAAGGAAATGATGAAATGTTGGTACACAACCCTATTTGAGAGAGCACAAGAAGAATGATCCTTATCTTTGCCTTGGTTTGAGTTGGAAGGCATGAAACACAATCCCTACATAACCATGAGTGCAAGAACCCTAAGGGTTTAGAACAAAATTTCTATGAGTTAAGGAAAATTGGAATGGAAAAGAGATTAATATATGGCATGAAGCTAGCTTACCCAGTCAATGGTGAAAATTGCAAAGCAAGAAGAATGGAAGGAGGGAGTGAATCGTGTGAACCAAGGAGGAGAAAGGGATGAGCTTCAATCAAAATCCATGGAGCAAGCTTGATGGGTTTTGTTTGATTTTGGGTTGAGGTGCCCAAAAATCAAGTGTGTATGATGGATTGGTGGTGGAGATGTTCTTGGAGTGGAGAGAATTTGATGGAGATGATGGATTTGTTGGGGTGATGAAATGTGGTGAAGTGTTTATGTTTTTAATGCTTTATTTTCTCTCCATCAAGCCAGAAAATCGTGTGGCTGGAAACAGAAACTTAGCCACCAAGTTGGAATTAACGGACCAGATTCATCCTGATCTGCGCCACGCGCCTGGGCGCATGCTAGGCTCGCCTGGGCGCGAGATCAGCACCAGCACCAAGCTGGTGCATGGCTGATACGGTCAGATGGGGCTTGGCGCGCCAACACGCGTTTCTGGTGCGCTGGTGCGCGCATCCGCTCGCCTGGGCGGGTTTTTCACTGCCTTGGTGCACTATGAACAGTGCACCCGCCTGAGCGCATGACTCGTGCGCCTGGGCGAAAATCTGGGTTTCCAACCTTCGATTCGCCATAACTTTTTCGTCAACCGTTGGATCGAGTCCAAATTTTTAGGCAAGCTTCTTCACCCCATAAAATTCATATCCAACGGTGGAATTTATTTTCTTAGTATCCTATAATAAATTTCTAATTTTCTCTTTTCGGTCGATTTCTAACATTAAGAACGCCGATTAAACTCCCGATTTCGCTTAGTTAATTTCGATCGAAGCCACAATTGCCTTCTATACCACCCCTAGGACTTATATTCACCACTCACCTATCTAACAAAATTCGTTAAGTCGTTATTTCAATTTTTCCTAAGTTTTTAATAATGATTTCATTTAAAATAAAGTTTTAGGATGTTACACCGAAACTAAAACCTAGGAGAAGAGGAGAGAGAGAGATCTTGAAGTTGAAGTTAAGTTTAGATCTAAGGTAGTTGTTTGAATTTTGAGAAGTTTTGAGTGTAATAATTTTGTGTGTAAAGGACTTTATGATAAACTTGGTTTAAATTTAAAAGTTTGTGATGCATGTTATTAATTTTGAAGTGATCTTGAAGTTTAAACTACATGCATGCCATTTCTAAGTGTTGATCTTGAAAATCTATGCTAAAAAGTTTAGATCTTTAACTTATGGTTTTCTTTGTCACGGTTTTAACAAAAGTTGTGCTTAAAGTTATTTATTTGTCTTGATTTTCACTTGTATGTGTTGATCTATGGTTGATCTTTGCCTTGATCTTTAAAAGGGTTTGTTCTTGAGTCTTGCATGTTTGATTTTATGGCCTTGTGATCTTTATTTTCCTTTGCATGTCTCCTTTATGCCTTGATCTTGAAATTTTAAGAGTAAATGAACTTGAAAAACATTAGATCATGAATTATATGTTTCGGCCATAATAAAAAGTATAGGTCTTAACGCTTTTTAATTTTATCTAGGTCATTGCATGTTAGCTTTATGCCTAGATAAGTTGATTTAAGTTGTTGGAATGTTTGATTTTTGATTTGATTTTGGCGAAACTTTGATTTTTAGTCTTGATCTTAAAAAAAAAGCTTTAATCTTGGCTTTAATTTTGAAAAAAAAAATATTGATCTTGAGGCATGTATGTGGTTTTCAAACAAAAAGCTTAACTTTTCTTCCATGCATGTCACGGTTTTGGCATTTTCTACTTAAAATGATTTTTACCTTTGATTTATACTATTATAATTGATTTCATACATGCATGTGATTTCTTTTTAGGGATTTTTAAAGTGCTTGATTTGATTCATGAACCTTGATGAGTGCATGTTGAAAAAGTGAACAAAAAACCTTATTTTTGTCATAACAAGATTCGGCCTATGCATACTATTTAGACTAGGATTCTTTTTTTCAATGAAGTGACACAAAAAGGAATGAGTATATCTTGGGAACTCATATTAAATTGATTTGTTGAAATTGTATTTTGACTAATTTTCTTTCAATTCGGTTTTGGGTAAAAAGATGAAGGAAACTATATATGATTTGGTAAATTAATTAAGTTGAGAAGATAAATTAAAGTTTGTTAATTTTTCTAGGAGAAGCTCACGGTTTTATAATTAAAAAGGAAGAAATAATTTCTTTATCTTGTGTTTTGATGATGAACAAGCTCTATGTGAAGAATGCTGTGTTTGATTTGAAATGTTAAATCATCTTCTCAAATCCTATTCGGTTTAGAATAATAAGAGTATCTAAGATGGTTTAATCAATTGAAAATGAAATTTGTAACACCTAGGATTTATACCCTTAATTCCCCTTATATCAGATATACGGACTTAAAAATTCATTTTTATCTCAATAAAATCAACCGTCAAACGGACGGAGTTTTGTTTGTTTTTCGGACTAATCCAAAATTTTAACCTGTGATAATCAATTTCAAATAAACATCCAATAGCCAGCAGGGCTTCAGATTTACATATATAAATCAGTGTACAATAATTTATCAGAGTAATAGCGGAAAAATATTAGTTTTGAGTGTCATAACCAACACATATAACTTTGTCAAAATAAAACATCCTAAGCCTCACTTAAAATATGAATAGCAAATTTTACATCAAAATAGTGTAAGAGGCTTAAGTTCATAATATACTCTAAACCCATAACACCCTACTCTCCCTGTAAGGGAAAGTACTCCTGCTCGGCCGGGGGCTGTGCACCCTCAATCTCCGTACCTGAAACTGTAAGGGAGTGAGCATTGCACATGAAATAGAAAGCAGTTTCTAACTAAACATAACAACCCGCTAGGTCAAACACAATTAGCAAATAAGCATATATTCACATATTACACACCATACTCATTTCATTATCTCCATACTCATTATTTATTTCACATTCCCATTTTCATTATTCCTTTTCAACATCCATTTCACATTATTAAATTCATTCATTTCACATACTCATTTCATTTCAGTACATCACCTCAAATCAGAGGCCAATGAAAAATTTTAATTCAACACATTTATCACCTCAAAACAGAGGCCCTTATACTTTTCCATATTTAAATTATGTGTCCCTCAGGTCAGAGGTCAACACTCAGTTCTTTAATTCATTTTGTGCCCCTCATATCAGAGGTCAGCCAAAACATCACTTTCACCATCTTACACAAACAACTTAACACATACAATCACTAATACACTTACACACATTTCCCATTCATTCTTTATCCATACTCTTGGAAGCTTTCGTAGCTTTTTAGAATTTATCACGGGGATCCATCATTGCGTACAGTCTCCTAAGGACAACGTCTTACAACTGCACACAAGGTGTGTCTTACGCGGTCTATGCGTACAGTCTCCTAAGGACAACGTCTTACAAGACCTGGATTCCCAAAATCATAATGTGCGTCCATCATTGCGTACAGTCTCCTAAGGACAACATCTTACAGCTGCACACAATGTGTGTCTTACGCGATCTATGCGTACAGTCTCCTAAGGACAATGTCTTACAAGATCTGGAGTAGCACAATCCAATTATAACATCATTAATATATGGTGTGTGTGTGTGTGTCCATAACTGCGTACAGTCTCCTAAGGACAACGTCTTACATCTGCGCACCATGTGCGTCTTACGCGATCTATGCGTACAGTCTCCTAAGGACAACGTCTTACAAGATCTGGATCACACACTCTTTTTCCTCTAATTCTTTTAACAATTTATTTCGCTTATTCCACCTCTTTGTACTCATTCTCATCAATTCCATTTTATCATCTCAGCATACTTTTAAGTTCCCAAAAAATACAGGGTAATTTCTAAGAGACATTCATGCAAATATCAAATATCATAATCATTACAACAACTCACATTCCACAACTAATGATTCATGTAATTACCTTATTCATTTCCTTTCTCAGTTATCACAATCATACCAAATAGTGTTCTCTTTTATAGCCTAACCTTTAGATTCGCCCTTCGTTTTAATTTTGCATCTATCATCTTTTACTTTTTATTTCCACATAATTGTTCTGCTTCCGTTTCCTATATTCACAAGTTCAATTCATAAACCATGATCTTTATTCACAATTGATACTACTTAACATTTTTACTTATTGAGCAATTAGATACAAATATGCACATTTATCACACTTAATCGTTTCCATTCCCTTTCTTCCTATATCAATTTATTCCACAACACGTACATATATTTGCTACAGTAATTAATTATCATTTAATTCACAACTTTACAAATAAGTCAATAATCATAAAAATCATTTATGTCGACTTCACTTTCACATTACCCAATTCCTCATGTACTTCAATATAATTATTAACCAAATTTCATTTATCAAATAATTCATTCTTATATTATTGGGTTTCCTTTTCCTAGTCTTAACATCCAATCATCATGCACATTTAATTAATTAGAATTCCATATTCAATAACCTAGGGATTTATAATCTAATGTTCTCCCCTAACACATAACCCTAACAAGCATTATATACTAACTAGAGCCTACTCCCTAGAACAAGGCAAAGCTCACTATATCCACTCCCTTACCTCAAGCTCTTAGAGAGAGAGAATTTGTGCCTTGGAACACACTTGAAAAATAGCCACAAATCCAATGGAGAGGGAGGAACCTAAAATCAATAAAATAAAGAGACAAAATATTAAACTTTGCCCAAGAATCATGAGCGAAATTCGTGCCCCAACAAGGTTCTCCCTAGTGGGATGATTAAAGCTTCATGGGAGGAAGAGGGAGAGAGAGAAATTCGAGTTTTAAAGAGGGAGGAAGAGAAGAACACAAATACAAACACTTACTTGGATCAACAAGGAAGGAATTGGATGATGAAATTGGAGTGATTCCCTTGAGGATTGATCAATTGGAATGAGTGGATGTGTGCCCTAGAAGAGAGAGATTCAAATTTGGCATGAAATGAGGGAGAGAACGCTTTTATTTTTTTTCATTATCATCAGCCCTTAATCGAATCGATTAATAATCGATTAAGGCATTTCCAACTTTCAGGCTTAATCGATTAAGCTGCAGCTTAATCGATTAAGTTGCAGGATTTTCAGCACCCCGACTTTGAACGGCCATAACTTCTTCGTTAACCGTTGGATCTTCCTCAAATTTTGACACATGCTTCCCCACATATCCTACTTCACATCCAACGGTGGAATTTGTGTTTAGAGTTGTAAATCTTTTATTTTGAATTTCCTAATATCCTATGTTATTAATCCTAAATCAAGCCTTCAAACCACTAGTTTCAACTCCATATCATTACTTCCTTCACTTTAGGCTTGACCATCATCAATTATTCTAGGAATTAAATTTGGGATGTTACAATTCTCCCCCTCTTATTGGAATTTGGTCCCCGAAATTCCGTTAAGTTTAGTAAATGGAGAATCATCACGGTGATAGGACTTGCAATTCTTATCTTTAATTCCCTTTGGTTTCTTCTGCCACTCTTTCGATTTGTCTTTACCTAAACAGAATTTAAATTAGGGTAGGAAGTGCTCCCCCACTTGGCTTCGACTTACCCAATTACCGCTATGCTAAAGGATGTGGGATCGGATGAATCCGCTTCCGATCGTCCTTCGGATAGTTGCAGGGCAGATGTTGCACTAGCTAGATACGGGAAAACTCGAGATATTTAACATTTCCGGAATAGTTTTAGAATCTTTCCCAGAATAGATACCCTGGGGATCGTGGCATGCGAAGGTTTTTGTAGGATAGAACGCCTTAGAGTTTGTCTTCTTAACAGGATTGACTAGCACCGGTAAGGTTTAGGATCTTTCAAAAACGCAAGCATTCATGAACAAGAAGCACCCCAATGCTTAGTTGATTAGATCAGACACAATTCCTACTAAATGCCCCACAATCAACTTCTTCCATGAATCGACTAAAAAGATTAGGAAGGAAGAAGTCCACATTAGTTCCAAGATTTACCCTACTACCAAAGGTGAAGGGTATGACAACTTGCCGTTGGCTGGGTCAATTATCAAGATTTGGTTGGTTTTAACGCAGGGATTTTACAAATTTGGCACAACCGGCTATTCTTACGAATGGTTATCTAGGAACGAGAAAAGATTCGAAGCAATTGTCAAATTACTCAATGATTGGTTTAGTTGATATGATGATTGAGAATAATTTCTGGAGCGTTTTCTTAACTCATCCAAGGGTTTAGTACTTAGCTATACTACTTTGGAACAAGTAGCATACACCAAGACTTCCTTTCTTTGGAACTATTTTCTATCTACTCCCTAACTCTATAGGAAGCTTTTGAACGAATGTTTCTGGGTTAGGTTGGTTTCACTTACAAGAATTATTTTCCTTGGAAGTTACTACTTTGGTTGTCTATTTTCACTTTAAAGGTTACAATGATAGCATTTATTGATAGATGCAAGAATTGAGGTGATCAATCCCATCCTCACGTCTACCAACAACACATCACTATCGGGTTCTGTCAATAATGTCATCATTTAACGAATGCAAGGATTAGAGTGATCAGTTCTAACCTTACATTACATCAAATAACAACATCACAACATAGTATTGGTCACTTGGTACTAGAATTCTCAAACTTAAGAATTCCTTATATGGTCTTTCTTACATTCTCTATAA
Organism: Crotalaria pallida; assembly: GCA_037953625.1. NCBI lineage: Eukaryota > Viridiplantae > Streptophyta > Magnoliopsida > Fabales > Fabaceae > Crotalaria > Crotalaria pallida. The sequence continues at coordinate 56,067,552 of CM075654.1, read as the reverse complement.
GAACAGGATTGTATTTGGAAAGGCAGATATCCAACATGTTTTTAAACAATTCTACCCTAAGACATTACTAACTCACTATTTAACTAACTAAGGAGAAAACTAACTCCACAACAATCGAACTTAGAAGCATTACGCATAGATTTGGCAACCGTTAGTTACCTGCGACCATATTAGCTGGGTCCACCTCGTCACCCTCGACAGTGAATAACTTCCCCTTCTGCAATGAGGGACCACCACGGGCCTTCTGTGCCTTAGTAGCATTAATCTCCTTCTTCATTGTGTTCTTAGGACAGTTTGAAGCAAAATGTCCGGGTTGTCCACAGTGAAAGCATAACCCCTCCTTTCGACCCAAAGTCCAGCACACTCCCCTATGCATCCTGCCACAGTGCTGACAAGTTGGTATTGGACCATAAGCATTCACTGTTGGTCGGGATTCCCTAGGAAACGTGACCCCGGAATGAGAGTATGGACCTGACTTCTGGATCGGTCCCTTGTCCTAACTTTGACCTCTGATTCTCTGGTTTGCCCGAGATCTCTCGTCAGCTAGCTTTCGTTTGAGACCCTTCTCATAGGTGCTTGCCATGTTGACCAAGCGAGCAAAGTTATCAATGTTGTGATACTCACACGAGAGGCAGAGATCACTCCTAAGTCTAGCTTCAAACTTAACACACTTGCCCCGGTCACTTGCATACCGATAATCAGAAAATCGGATGAGGTCTTCAAACCGAGCTGCATAGTCCCCAACTGACATAGAACCTTGAGTCAATTGGAGAAAAGCAATCTCCTTCTCCCTCCTAACATCTTCAGGGAAATACTTCCCCAGGAATAGATCCTTGAATATCTCCCAAGGAACTACAGGATTAGCTGCCACCAATCCTCTCCTCTGCTGATCCCACCAGTGTTCTGCTTCATTGGTCAGCATGAATTCAGCTAATCGAACATACTGCTCCATTGGTGGTTGAAGAGAGCGGAGAATCTTCTCTATCTCCTGTATCCACCTCTGTGCTCCATCAGGGTCATTTCCACCTTCAAAGCGAGGCGGATCATTCTTTCGGAAACGAGACATCCAGTCAATCTCAACTGGAGCTGGTTGCAGAGCTGCTGCTACTGCTGTAGCTGCTGCCACTGCAGCAGCTGCCATCTGTTCCCCCTGCTGCTGCTGCATCTGAGATAGATGCTCCAGAATAGCAGCAAGACCATCGTTACCCGCCCTTCTTCCAGCCATACTGCTTAGCCAGAGAGAACAGACCAGTAAGACTTAACTACTAAATGTATACATAGTACTATGATTATCCTCTTGTAATCTTAAACTATTACTATGAGCATCAATTACTCGCTAGGTGAGTAATCATTTGGAGTTTGTACAACTCCATGGCCGAGGAGAAACTGCTCTGATACCATAAATGTAACACCTAGGATTTATACCCTTAATTCCCCTTATATCAGATATACGGACTTAAAAATTCATTTTTATCTCAATAAAATCAACCGTCAAACGGACGGAGTTTTGTTTATTTTTCGGACTAATCCAAAATTTTAACCTGTGACAATCAATTTCAAATAAACATCCAATAGCCAGCAGGGCTTCAGATTTACATATATAAATCAGTGTACAATAATTTATCAGAGTAATAGCGGAAAAATATTAGTTTTGAGTGTCACAACCAACACATATAACTTTGTCAAAATAAAACATCCTAAGCCTCACTTAAAATATGAATAGCAAATTTTACATCAAAATAGTGTAAGAGGCTTAAGTTCATAATATACTCTAAACCCATAACACCCTACTCTTCCTGTAAGGGAAAGTACTCCTGCTCGGCCGGGGGCTGTGCCAACTCAATCTCCGTACCTGAAACTGTAAGGGAGTGAGCATTGAACATGAAATAGAAAGCAGTTTCTAACTAAACATAACAACCCGCTAGGTCAAACACAATTAGCAAATAAGCATATATTCACATATTACACACCATACTCATTTCATTATCTCCATACTCATTATTTATTTCACATTCCCATTTTCATTATTCCTTTTCAACATCCATTTCACATTATTAAATTCATTCATTTCACATACTCATTTCATTTCACATACTCATTTCATTTCAGTACATCACCTCAAATCAGAGGCCAATGAAAAATTTTCATTCAACACATTTATCACCTCAAAACAGAGGCCCTTATACTTTTCCATATTTAAATTATGTGTCCCTCAGGTCAGAGGTCAACACTCAGTTCTTTAATTCATTTTGTGCCCCTCATATCAGAGGTCAGCCAAAACATCACTTTCACCATCTTACACAAACAACTTAACACATACAATCACTAATACACTTACACACATTTCCCATTCATTCTTTATCCATACTCTTGGAAGCTTTCATAACTTTTTAGAATTTATCACGGGGATCCATCATTGCGTACAGTCTCCTAAGGACAACGTCTTACAGCTGCACACAAGGTGTGTCTTACGCGGTCTATGCGTACAGTCTCCTAAGGACAACGTCTTACAAGACCTGGATTCCCAAAATCATAATGTGCGTCCATCATTGCGTACAGTCTCCTAAGGACAACATCTTACAGCTGCACACAATGTGTGTCTTACGCGATCTATGCGTACAGTCTCCTAAGGACAATGTCTTACAAGATCTGGAGTAGCACAATCCAATTATAACATCATTAATATATGGTGTGTGTGTGTGTGTCCATAACTGCGTACAGTCTCCTAAGGACAACGTCTTACATCTGCGCACCATGTGCGTCTTACGCGATCTATGCGTACAGTCTCCTAAGGACAACGTCTTACAAGATCTGGATCACACACTCTTTTTCCTCTAATTCTTTTAACAATTTATTTCGCTTATTCCACCTCTTTGTACTCATTCTCATCAATTCCATTTTATCATCTCAGCATACTTTTAAGTTCCCAAAAAATACAGGGTAATTTCTAAGAGACATTCATGCAAATATCAAATATCATAATCATTACAACAACTCACATTCCACAACTAATGATTCATGTAATTACCTTATTCATTTCCTTTCTCAGTTATCACAATCATACCAAATAGTGTTCTCTTTTATAGCCTAACCTTTAGATTCGCCCTTCGTTTTAATTTTGCATCTATCATCTTTTACTTTTTATATCCACATAATTGTTCTGCTTTCGTTTCCTATATTCACAAGTTCAATTCATAAACCATGATCTTTATTCACAATTGATACTACTTAACATTTTTACTTATTGAGCAATTAGATACAAATATGCACATTTATCACACTTAATCGTTTCCATTCCCTTTCTTCCTATATCAATTTACAAATAAGTCAATAATCATAAAAATCATTTATGTCGACTTCACTTTCACATTACCCAATTCCTCATGTACTTCAATATAATTATTAACCAAATTTCATTTATCAAATAATTCATTCTTATATTATTGGGTTTCCTTTTCCTAGTCTTAACATCCAATCATCATGCACATTTAATTAATTAGAATTCCATATTCAATAGCCTAGGGATTTATAATCTAATGTTCTCCCCTAACACATAACCCTAACAAGCATTATATACTAACTAGAGCCTACTCCCTAGAACAAGGCAAAGCTCACTATATCCACTCCCTTACCTCAAGCTCTTAGAGAGAGAGAGAATTTGTGCCTTGGAACACACTTGAAAAATAGCCACAAATCCAATGGAGAGGGAGGAACCTAAAATCAATAAAATAAAGAGACAAAATATTAAACTTTGCCCAAGAATCATGAGCGAAATTCGTGCCCCAACAAGGTTCTCCCTAGTGGGATGATTAAAGCTTCATGGGAGGAAGAGGGAGAGAGAGAAATTCGAGTTTTAAAGAGGGAGGAAGAGAAGAACACAAATACAAACACTTACTTGGATCAACAAGGAAGGAATTGGATGATGAAATTGGAGTGATTCCCTTGAGGATTGATCAATTGGAATGAGTGGATGTGTGCCCTAGAAGAGAGAGATTCGAATTTGGCATGAAATGAGGGAGAGAACGCTTTTATTTTTTTTCATTATCAGCAGGCATTTCCAACTTTCAGGCTTAATCGATTAAGCTGCAGCTTAATCGATTAAGTTGCAGGATTTTCAGCACCCTGACTTTGGACGGCCATAACTTCTCCGTTAACCGTTGGATCTTCCTCAAATTTTGACACATGCTTCCCCACACATCCTACTTCACATCCAACGGTGGAATTTGTGTTTAGAGTTGTAAATCTTTTATTTTGAATTTCCTAATATCCTATGTTATTAATCCTAAATCAAGCCTTCAAACCACTAGTTTCAACTCCATATCATTACTTCCTTCACTTTAGGCTTGACCAATCATCAATTATACTAGGAATTAAATTTGGGATGTTACAAAATTTTGTTTGAATACTTGAAATAAAATTAAGTTGGTTGTGTGATTTAGATTTGTAATTTCTAACTTGTTTCTATGATGTCATTCGGCCATGTAGTGTCAATAAGCCTAGGGGACTTAGTTGCATGAAAATAAATGTTCTTGGTTTATATCTTTAGTTCCATTTGGTTTTGAGTATATGTGCGACTAAGTGTTTGTGTTTTATGAAATTGAAAGTGTTTAGAAAATAATCAAGTGTTTGGTTAAGTAATTATGTGATATGATTTATTAAAGTGTTGTGGAGTGATGTGTACTTGTGATGTTTGAAAAAATGTTATGTTAGTAATTGGTTTTTAAAATGAATTGATTTTAAAATAATTTGATTTGATTTATTTGAGATTTTAAATTATGTTTATGGCTGCCCAAAGTGTTTTGTGATAAAAACTTGAGTTTTAAAGTGTTAATCTTGAATAAAAGAGTCATTTAAAACAAAGAGTGTTTTTACGATGTTTTCGAAGTTTTATCAAAGTGATTTTTATAAAATGATTCTTTGCTGTCCAGAATTGTTTGGACTTGCTTCTTACATTTAAAAACATTTTCATACGATTTAAAGTAAAGTTTTCAAGAGATAGTTGATTTAAGAAAAGATTTTCTTAATACGCGTTAGCAACATAAGTGTGTTTTATTTAATACGAGGAATGAGAGGTGTCTAAGTTATGGAAAAGATTTTCATAATATAAGTTAATAACGTAAGCGTATTTTATTTAGTACGAGGAATTTGAAAGAGGAAGGATTGGGGCAGCCGGCAACAAAAGGGTTCGAAGAGACGGTACGCATTACATTGCTGGACCTCATGTGAGAGAGAAGCTTTCCTAAGACACCGTGGTAGTTAGGTGAATTTGAGGAAACCGCAATTGGTGGTAGAAACAACTAAGGAACCCTAGGAGAACACCTAGAAGGGGGGGTTGAATAGGTGTTTAAGAAACCTTGAAAGATTTTCGAACGAAACAAATCGAAACAATTAAAACAAATGATTTTTGCAAATTCTACAGCATTTAATCCATTAATCTGAACTTTAATCGATTAAGCCTGAAAGTCCAAATTCTCTTAATCGATTAAATCTATCAGAAACAGAAAAATCACTTTTCAAACGCAAACGAAAATAAATCAATTAACACGTAAGATCAGAGATTCAGCAAAAACAAATACCACCTATATTCTTATTGATTACCTAGGTTATGAAAATGATTTTCCCCAAGTTAATTTGAACAATAAAGATTCAATTCAATCAATTATGAAAAATCAATCTTTCTCTAGGTTTTCAACCAAGAACACAATAAATTGACTTGAATGTAAAGAGTTAAGGGTTTAGAGATACGACACAGTGATTTATCCTGGTTCACTTTCATCCGCTTGAAAGCTACATCCAGTCCCCTCTTCAACCAAGAGAGATTCTTCACTATGAGGAATTAGAGTTCTCAAATTACAAGTAAATGCCTCACAAGACTCCCTTCTTGCTAGCCTACAAGAGATACTCCACACTCTTGCCTTGTAATCCTATTGATCTTCTCTCTAATCTAACCTCTACCCCTTGTTGATAATCGACACAACAAGTCTTCTTTGCTTGATGATAATCCACACACCAAGGCTTCACTTTGCTTGATTCACAACCAAGACTTTCTTCTTCAATTGCTTGAATAAACTTGCTTGATGATAAACGACACACCAAGTCTTCTTTGTTGTTGTAGTTGGCTTGCCTTCTTGCAAAGATTACAACTCAATGAATACACATGACACTCCTATGAATCTCTTCCAATAGCTATGACAATTCACAATAAGAGATTCAAAGGTTCTTGATCAAAGAATATGAAAATATGAAAGCTTTGATCTTTGAAATTGAGAGAGAATAGAGTGGCTTGATTCTTTGTAAAATTGATTATGAAAATGATGTATATTGATCACAAAGGTTAGGAAAAGGTTTATATAGAATACCCAAAAGTTGTAGCACTTGAAAACTGATTTTGAGAAGTGAAAAACGTATTTTAAAAAACCAGATCTGCAGTATTTAATCGATTAAATTTCAGCTTAATCGAGTATTAATCGATTAAATTATGACTTAATCGATTAAATCCACACTGCACATGTTAGAAACTTGTTTTCTCAAAACTAAACCTTTCCTTTCAAACCTTTAAGCCACCTATTGATTCTAGGTTAAGTGAAAACTCAAATTATGATTTAATCATGACCATGATAGAGATTCACTACCCTCTAAATAATCTACCCAAATAAAAGACCTAAGAAGCTTGAGAGGCAAAAGATAAAACAATTACAATTACACTCAAACTAAGTCTTCATGAGTTTGCTTTCTCTCTTCTTCATTTGATGTTTGTTGTTGCTTGTTGAACTTGAACTTGATCAACACATGATAGCTTGTTCAAAACACTTTGTCATTACAAAACATTCATCATGGAACTTACAATCTCCCCCTTTTTGAAAATGACAAACCATGTTTTGAATTTGATTGAAGTTGTTGATGCTTTAACAATTTGATCACTTGGTGAGAAACTTGCTCCCCCTCAATCAATGCATTTGATATTTGAAATCCAATTAATAGAAGCTTGATTCTCCCCCTATCTTCAACAACTTAGCTCAACCTACATAAAAACAACAAAACAACCTTTCTCCACAAAAACATATCATTTCTCTCATTTTTTTTTCAAAACATACCATTTCTCCCCCTTTGGCATTATCAAAAAGTAATATATATACCAATTGAAATATAAAATACTAAGCCAAAATAGAGAAATTCACATTTATTTCTTCAAAGTAATATATACCATTATCAATGTTGTGAAGAAATAACAATATAACACCAATAAACTTTGAAATATAACAAGTACTATACTTTGAAATGTGATACCAATTGGCAAGAAAATATAACAATGAATTATGAACCAATAGAAATATTAAGAAGTCATAATACCAATTGAGATATCATCAATGTAAAGAAATACCACAACAATAATAGCATGATAATCATCTAATCATCACTCAATGATACCAATTGAACTTTAGAAAAGTAATACTATTTGAGAACAATTCAATTATACCAATTGAGGAGACTAAACAATTGTAAATATTCAATAATATCATTTTACCACTTTGTAGGACATTCACTTGAGATGCAAATGTAATACCAATTGAAGATGCAAATGTATGAATAACACTTGTAAGCCCTTTGCTCTTCAATCATACCTACAAAACAATCACGCTTTGCCTTTTGGTATCCAAATGGTTTTGGATCCATTTTTGTTAGTGTAGGGACTTTCACCCTTTTTCATCCAAACAAAATCTCCTTTAGGTATACCATGCACTTTAATATAACACACATTTGAAGTATGTCCATGAGTACCACAATAGAAACATGTTGGTGCATTTGAGAAATCAACTTTAGAAAAATCAACAACATTTCTATGAGAGTTACTCTTAGCATTAATATAACCCAAACCAAACTTGTTTGAATTTTCTCTTTGAAAATTTAACAATGTGCGCAATCTAATATCACCACTTGTGAAACTTGCAAGCTTATTTTTCAAAATAGCATTTTCATCTTTGAGAAACTTGCAATTCTTACAATCAACCACAATATTCACTCTACTAGCACAATCACAAGAAGAACTAGCATATATAAGATCAAGAGTTTCATTTTCAAGATTAAGCTCATCAACTTGTTTTTGAAGTTCTAAAATCTCTTTTTGATGTTTCAAAATGAGCTTCTTTCTTTCAATGTTTTTCAAAACTAGTTTTTCAAGTTGTTCATGCATTTCTTCATAAGCATTATATAACAATTCATATTTAGAAGAAATTTCGGATTTAGTATGACTTACATTGCTATCCTCGCTTTGTTCACTTGATTCATCATTTGAACTTTCCTCTTCATTGACTTGAACAAGCAAGTTGAGATTAGCAACTTCTTCATCATCTGACGAACTACTCGATGTGCTTTTCTTCTCTTCTACATCACTATCCCAAACTATGTATGCCCTTTTGTGTTTTGAATTTTTCTTGTCTTTCTCCTTCTTCTTGAGATACTTAGAGCACGAATACTTGAGATGTCCGGGTTTTCCATATTCATGGCAAACTACACCTTATTTTGTAGTCTTGGTCTTGTAGTGTGGAGAATCCTTCTCTTTACCTTTGTCTTTGTTCAACCTTCCTTTTCTCCTTAGGAACTTGTCAAACTTCCTTAGTAAAAGTTTCATTTCTTTTTCATCAATATCCGAATCGGAATCTTCACTATCATCATCATCGGAACTCTCTTTCTTATTGTATGATCTATTGACTTTAAGAGCAAGTCCCTTTCTTCCATTGTTCTTATCCGACTCTTCATTGATACTTAATCGTCCAAGCTCCATTTCATGTTCTTGAAGCTTTCCGAAAAGTGTTGCTAGATCCATGGCATCCAAATTCTTAGATTCAACAATAGCCGTTACTTTTGGTTGCCAATTCCTGTCTAAACATCTCAACACTTTGTTAGAAAATTCACCTTGTACGAAAGTCTTACCAAGAGCAAGTAAATGGTTAATAATGTGAGTAAAACGCTTTTGCATATCATTAATAGATTCATTTGGAAGCATTTGAAAAAATTCATAATCACGCATTAAAGCATTCAATCTAGCTCTCCTAACCTCACTAGTTCCTTCATGAGTCACTTGTAAAGTGTCCCACATTTCCTTAGCACTAGTACATTGGGAAACTCTAAAGAACTCATCATAAGATAAAGTGGAGGTAATGATATTCTTTGCTTTATAATCATATTGAACTTTCTTTCTATCATAATCCTTCCACTTATCCTCGGGGATTAAATGTACTACACCTTCAACTAAACTAGAGGGGATATGAGGGCATTTTTCAACTACTTTCCAAATTTCACTATCTATGGCTTGGATAAAGATTTTCATTCTAACTTTCCAATATGCATAGCCTTCTCCAGCAAACAATGGAGGACGATTTATTGAATAACCTTCACCACCAAAGGGATTCGTAGAACCCATTGCGATTTTCTTAAAGGATCTTTACGAAAAAGCTCTTATGCTCGTGTCTTTCGACCGAGCTCTGATACCAATTGAGGAAACCGCAATTGGTGGTTGAAACAACTAAGGAACCCTAGGAGAACACCTAGAAGGGGGGGTTGAATAGGTGTTTAAGAAACCTTGAAAGATTTTCGAACGAAACAAATCGAAACAATTAAAACAAATGATTTTTGCAAATTCTACAGCATTTAATCGATTAATCTGAACTTTAATCGATTAAGCCTGAAAGTCAAAATTCTCTTAATCGATTAAATCTATCAGAAACAGAAAAATCACTTTTCAAACGCATACAAAAATAAATCAATTAACACGTAAGATCAGAGATTCAGCGAAAACAAATACCACCTATATTCTTATTGATTACCTAGGTTATGAAAATGATTTTCCCCAAGTTAATTTGAACAATAAAGATTCAATTCAATCAATTATGAAAAATCAATCTTTCTCTAGGTTTTCAACCAAGAACACAATAAATTGACTTGAATGTAAAGAGTTAAGGGTTTAGAGATACGACACAGTGATTTATCTTGGTTCACTTTCATCCGCTTGAAAGCTACATCCAGTCCCCTCTTCAACCAAGAGAGATTCTTCACTATGAGGAATTAGAGTTCTCAAATTACAAGTAAATGCCTCACAAGACTCCCTTCTTGCTAGCCTACAAGAGATACTCCACACTCTTGCCTTGTAATCCTATTGATCTTCTCTCTAATCTAACCTCTACCCCTTGTTGATAATCGACACAACAAGTCTTCTTTGCTTGATGATAATCCACACACCAAGGCTTCACTTTGCTTGATTCACAACCAAGACTTTCTTCTTCAATTGCTTGAATAAACTTGCTTGATGATAAACGACACACCAAGTCTTCTTTGTTGTTGTAGTTGGCTTGCCTTCTTGCAAAGATTACAACTCAATGAATACACATGACACTCCTATGAATCTCTTCCAATAGCTATGACAATTCACAATAAGAGATTCAAAGGTTCTTGATCAAAGAATATGAAAATATGAAAGCTTTGATCTTTGAAATTGAGAGAGAATAGAGTGGCTTGATTCTTTGTAAAATTGATTATGAAAATGATGTATATTGATCACAAAGGTTAGGAAAAGGTTTATATAGAATACCCAAAAGTTGTAGACTTTGAAAACTGATTTTGAGAAGTGAAAAACGTATTTTAAAAAACCAGATCTGCAGTATTTAATCGATTAAATTTCAGCTTAATCGAGTATTAATCGATTAAATTATGACTTAATCGATTAAATCCACACTGCACATGTTAGAAACTTGTTTTCTCAAAACTAAACCTTTCCTTTCAAACCTTTAAGCCACCTATTGATTCTAGGTTAAGTGAAAACTCAAATTATGATTTAATCATGACCATGATAGAGATTCACTACCCTCTAAATAATCTACCCAAATAAAAGACCTAAGAAGCTTGAGAGGCAAAAGATAAAACAATTACAATTACACTCAAACTAAGTCTTCATGAGTTTGCTTTCTCTCTTCTTCATTTGATGTTTGTTGTTGCTTGTTGAACTTGAACTTGATCAACACATGATAGCTTGTTCAAAACACTTTGTCATTACCAAAACATTCATCATGGAACTTACAGAATTAGTAGGACGTTCCGTATCATCTCAAAGATCGGAACTAAGTGGTTAGCGTCAGTAGTATAAGTGGCAATTGTTTGATTGTGTGGCCACTTATACGAAGGTGACGAAGACCACATTGTTGTGTGATGTTTGTGTGAATGATAGCATGCTTTTATACATTTATTCAATTATGCCTTATGTTATTTACTACTGTTAATGAAAATGAGTAATATGCTGATGGACATCTATTACGTCCTGAAAATAGAAGCGAAATAAATAAGATTGTGAAGTGAAGACATAATAAAAGAGTTGAGATTGGGGGAAAGAATGAAATGATAGTGTTGAGAACGAGCCAGAGCTGGGGAGAGTGATGCGGATATGAGATGTGATTTGAGCGGAGCTGGGCTCCTTGGTTTTTGGTTTTAGTTTGGGACTAGTGTTGAGTTGAGCTTGCTCCTCCATTAGCGCTCAGCAAAGTTGTAAATTTTGGAAAAAGGTTTTGAAAAGCAGTTTTTGAAAAGGTTTGAGAAGAGCTTTTTGAAAAGATTTTTGGAAAGAGATTTTGAAAAGATTTTTGGAAAGGAAAATTTTTGAAAAGATTTTTAAAGGGATTGTTGTAAAAGAATTGTGGAAAGATTCTTTTGAAAGAGTTTTGATGAAACAATCTTTTTGAAAAGTTTTGTGAAAATCTATATTTTTGGAAAGAAGTTTCTGGAAAGCAATTCTTTGATAAAGTTCCGAAAGGATATTTTCAAGAAAGTCTTTTGAAATGATGAATTTGAGAAATCGTTATGAAATAACATTTTTGGGAAAGTTTATGAGAAAGGCTATGAAACAATCTTTTGTGAAAGTTATAAAAGAGTGTTTTGAGATAGTTTTTGAAAAGATTGGTTTGAGAAAAGATGTTGAAATGAGATGATTTCAAGAAATGGAGAATGTTGAGAAAGTTTGAGAAAAGAGATTTGAGATTGTGATGTGATCCCAGCTCTGTGCTATGTGAGAAATGATGAGAGAAAGTTTGTGCAAAGTTAGTGGTCGGGACTCGTTGAAGGGTTGCACGAAGGACGAGCCGACCTTAGGTTAATTAAAAACAAGATAAAAGACTTTAAAAGACTTACGCGGTGAGGTATGAGAGTGCGAAGTAGTCGAGAGGAAGAAACCATAAGTATCTGCGGATACTTAGGAGGAGATTGCATTAGGGGAGGACAATGACGGTGAAACGTCAAGAAGTCTAGAGTGTGTTTCTAAGCAGAACGAACTCCACATGTGGCGCTCTAACGTGGTGGGGACTGGGTCTAATGCCGTGGTAAGTTCTGCGGGCCCACTAGAAACATACTGTCGCCCCCTAGATTGCAAATCGAGAACAGTGAGAGGGACTAGAGTGGGGCATTTTGTTTGCCACTGTAGTGAGATAGTGTGCCATGTATATGAATGATATGATTATGATTTGAGGCTGAGACCTCCTGATCTGGGACCATTTGAGTTTGAGATAGCTGTCGTGCCCGCACGGTAAAGGTCCTGTACTCCTGTTTGCTTCGGACTAGGTTGGGTGGATGACCGAGGAGATGTAGACGCGAGTGATAGCCAAGAACGGAAGGTATGTTATGATGATATTTTGCAATTCCCCAAATCAAGAGAAAGATGTGGACTGATAAGGTTGAATAAGAAGAAATTAAGAGTATGAGTGAAAGAAAAAGAAAAAGTGTTTCAGAAGAAATAAAAAGCAAATTGGCAAGGGGATGAAAAGCGATAACAAGAATGATGATAATTATAATGGATGATAATAATATGCTTGCAGTGTTGTGTGTATGTGTGTTGCTCTGTATGTTTGTGTGGTCCTATTATCTTGCCTATCGAAATCACACACCGTCGACGATTCGTCGTTCGGATCGCTTACTCTCTCCTGTTCGTTGGCATATCGGTGCTGCTGGTATCTCAACGGGCAGATGGAGTACTACATGGATAATCGTCATGTGGAATAAGTATGGAAGAGGTTGGAAGCACACCCCATGCGGCTGGGCATGGACCGGCTACACAGAGATCGTGATCCCAGATTTGGAGCATAGACTGAGCGGAGCTGACTTGGGGCTGCACTTGGGGAAAGTCATTGTGCGCGGATACGGGAGTTATGAAGAGAAGAAGCGGAATGAGACTCAGAGGAACTCCATCACTCTAGATGGAGTAGAGCTGGAACCAAACGACAAAGGGAAAGCAGTGACCGAGATGGCGTCTTCATCGGGAAACAAGAAAGGTCGCAAGAAGAAGAGGAAGGAGCTACGTCCGATCGTGTTCAATAGGAAAGTTTAAGAATAGGATTATAGTTTATGTTTGTTGTGAATGTTCTAAGTTAAGGATTACCTAAGTGATGAACTATCGCTGTAACTTAATCTATTCTGAAGCAAGCCCTACTTTTCATACTACGTAATGAAAAATGTTTAAGTTCTTTTGATGAAATGGAAATAACCACTTTAAGTTAGAACCAAAGTGTTTTTCCTACTAAATGTTTTTGAAACCCAAGTGAAAGAGTAGTGGTTTAGTAACAACTCGGTTTTCGTAAAAGGGTATTAAGGACACCAGGAATTTTTCAACAATGGTTTCAAACACTTCAATAATGTTTAAAAAAAAAAATTTGGCCTCAATTTTTTCCATTTTAATAAATAAAAGTTAATTATTCTGGTTTACGAAAATCGGGCTGTTACACTCATATTCATCAAATTCAAACCGTAGTTGTAGGGAGTGAATCCCTTAGTGGAACGTGTGGCACGTTCTCAGGGTGAGGACCCTTGTGTGAATTTTTTCAGGTCCCTAGAGAACGGAGGTTCCTAGTAGTGTGCGGGGCGCTCTTGGTTGTAATTGGGTGCTGCTCAATTCAAGGTTATAAAAAACTCAAGCGGGTCGCTTGGGGACTGGACGTAGGTCTTTCGCTGGAAAGACTAAACTAGTATAAAAATTGGTTTGCGTGTTCCTCCTCCCTTATCTCTTTATTTTCTGCATTATTTTGTTTAAATCGTTTCCGCGCTACTCTATTTTATTTCAATATCTATCGCTTTGCCTTCGCTCAAAAGTTTAATCTCTCCATAAAACATTTTTTTAACATTAGAGTAATTTCCAATAAATTTAATAAAACTCGATTCACCCAACCTCTCGAGGTTTGAGGCCGATTTTAACAATTGGCATCAGAGCTAGTCTCTTGTGTTAAAGGACTTAATAGTCTCAAGAGTGATGGCTTCAAACTCTCCATTTGGTGGTGAAGGGAGTTATATTAGCAGGCCCCCCATGTTTGATGGTGTGGGGTACGCTTATTGGATAGCGAGAATAAAAAAAATTTATTCAAGGAGTAGGATTAAAAGTTTGGGACGCTGTCGTTAATGGACCTTACGTTCCTACCTATGTGGTAAATGGAATCACCGTCAACAAACCTATTGGCGAGTGGATGGAAGAGGAGGAACGAAGAGTCCAATACGACTTGAAAGCGAAAAATATAATAACATCTGCTTTGAGCTATGATGAGTTTTTAAGGATATCTACATGTGAGACAGCACAGGAAATGTGGGATACATTGGAAGTCACACATGAAGGTACCAATGAAATCAAGAGGTCGAGAATCAACACCTTGACTAGAGAGTACGAACTATTCAGGATGAAGGAAGGAGAATCAATGCAAGAAATTCAAAAGCGGTTCACAATGATCGTTAATCAACTCGTAACATTGGGGAAGAAATTCACTAATGAGGAGCTAATCAACAAAATGTTGAGATGCTTAGGAAGAGAATGGCAACCCAAGGTGACAGCCATTATGGAGTCAAGGAACCTTTTGTAATAGCCCGATTTCCATAAACCAAAAATAATTAATTTTTACTTATTAAAGTTGCAAAATGAGGCCAATTTTTTTTTAAAAAACAGTTTGAAGTGTCCATGTTACGTGTACCACTCTTTACTGAAAATCGAGTTGTTACTAAAATCGTTCATCACATAAAACTTTCATCTTCGTAAAGTGGCTTATTCAAAAGCATCATAGCATTTTCCCAAAAGATTACATTGTTTGTTCTTCCAAAATAGAGTATTCCACAATACAGAATTAAAACTTGGCTTAGTTACATAATTCGCACATTGCTTGGTAATCCTTGACTCAACGCACAAATTATAACTTAGCACTAAATTTACTACTATCACTTCAGTTGCGTTACTCTGATGAAGACCCCCGGATGAAGCCTCCCTTTTCTTCTTGTGTGCTTTCCTCATTCTCGAAAGTGAAGTCCCCTCTGTTGCTGCTTCGCTACTGTCGTTTCAGCTCCTGCTCTTATTCCTCTAGAGTGATGATCTCCTTATGGTGCTCCGTCTGCCCGTTGCGATATCAACAGCCCCAATATAACAACGAACAGGAGAGAGTAAGCGTTCCGAATGATGAATCGTCGACGGTGTGGGATTACGATAGGCAAGATAGAAGGACCATACAATACATAATAAAACATATAGGCACACCACAATCAAGAATATTAACAACATTATTATTATTCTTATCATCATTATTCTTGTCTTTCATTATCATTTCAAACTCAATTTCATTCCTCATAAACATTCTTTCTTCCTCAATCCTTTTCCTTCTCATGTTCATAATTTCCCCTTACAAGGTATCATCGGGCTACTCATTTCGTTCTCGGTTATCACTCACGTCTACATCTCCTCGGTCATCCACCCAACCTAGTCGGAAGCAAACAGGAGTATAGGACCTTTACCACGCGGGCACGACAGCTGTCACAACACATAAATGGTCCCAGACCAGGAGGATCTCGTCCTCAAATCATATCAATAATATCAAGGCTCACAGTCCATGCAGTGGCAAACACAATGCCCCGTTCCAGTCCCTCTCACTGTTCTCAATTTGCAATCTAGGGGGCGACAATATGTTTCTAGTGGGCCCGCAGAACTTGCCACGACATTAGACCCAGTCCCCACCACGTTAGTGCGCCACATGTGGAGTTCGTTCTGCCTAGAAACATACTCTAGACTTCTTGACGTTTCACCGTCATCGTCCTCCCCTAATGCAATCTCGTCCTAAGTATCCGTAGATACTTATCGTTTCTTCTTCTCCACTACTTCGCATTCTCATACCTCACCGGCATGTCTTTTAAGTCTTTTATCTTTTAATTATCCTAAGGTCGGCCCGTCCTTCGTGCAACCCTTCAATGAGTCCCGACCACTAACTTTGCACAGTCTTTCTCTCATCAATTCTCACATAGCACAGAGCTGGGATCACATCACAATTTCCAATCTCATTTCTCAAACTTTTACAACATTCTCCATCTCTCACAACCATCTCATTTAACATCTTTTCTCAAAACAATCTTTTCACAACTTTCTCAAATGCCATTTTATAAACTTTCACAAAACCTCATTTCACCAAGTTTCTAAAATCTCTTTTCACAGCCTTCCACAAAACTCCTTTTCAAAAGCTTCTTTGAAAATACTTTTTATAATATCTCTCAGAACTTCTGTTCGAGACATTTTCAAAAGAACTTCTTTTCACAAACCTTTTCTAAAAATTTCTTTTCACCATTTTCCACAAAATCTCTTTTCCAAAAATCTTCTCAAAAAGCTCTTCTCAAAAATCTTTTCAAAAACTGCTTTTCAAAAACCTTTTTCAAAAACCATTATGTAAAAACCTTTTTCAAAAATAATATCTTTGTTGAGCGCTAATGGAGGAGCAAGTTCAACTCAACATTAGTCCCGGACTAAAACCAAAAACAAAGGAGCCCAGCTCCGCTCAAACCACATCTCATCTCAAACAACATCACTCTCCCCAGCTCTGGCTCATTCTCAACATTATATTTCATTCTTTCCCCAATCTCAACTCTTTCTTTCTTCTCCATCACATATCTTATTCTCACTCATTATTTTTTTCTCACTGTATCTTTACTTTCAATCTTATTACTTTCACAACTCATTCAATTTAACAGCAATAAATATCATTAAGCATAATTAAATTAATAATCATAAACATACTATCAATCACACAAACATCACACAACAACAGTGTGGTAATTGTCACCTTCGTATAAGTGGCCACACAACGCAAACAATTGCCACTTATACTACTGACTCCGAACCACTTAGTTCCGATCTTTGAGATGATACGGAACGTCCTAATAAATCACCTAACGACCACGATGTGTTAGGAAAGCTTCTCTCTCACCTGAGGTCCAGCTATTAAATGCGTACCGTCTCCGCGTATCCTTTGTGCTGCCTGCTGCCCCAATCCCTCGTCTTTAAGATTTCCTCGTACTAAATAAAATACGCTTTCGTTATTAAGTTATATTATGAAAATCTTTTTCATAGCCTAGACACCTCTCATTTCCTCGTATTAAATAAAACACTTTTGGTTGCTAACGTGTATTAAGAAAATCTTTTCTTAAATCAAGTATCTCTTGAAAACTTTACTTTAAATCGCATGAAAACGTTTTTAAATGTAAGAGGCAAGTCCAAACAATTTGGGACAGCAAAGAAGCATTCTATAAAAAATCATTTTGATAAAATTCCGAAAACATCGTAAAAACACTCTTTGTTTTAAATGATTCTTTTATTCAAAATTACCACTTTAAAACTCAAGTTTTTATCACAAAACACTTTGGGCATCCATAAACATAATTTAAAATCTCAAATAAATCAAATGGAATTTTCTTAAAACCAACTTATTTCAAAACCAATCACATATTCAAATATTTTCCAAACACAAACTAGCACACAACCACAACAACATTTAAATGGATTAAGTTATACAAGTAATTAACCGATCATTTAATTATAATCAAACACAACACTTAGGCATTCACATATTCAGAAGGCTATAAACCAAGCACAACAATTCAATTCGTTTCAAAAATCACTATATGGATTTATTTTAATGCAACTAAATTTCCTAGATTTATTCACACTATATGACCGAACACAAGTCCACACAAAGATTTATTCAAGAATAAAAAACATGAAATCATGAAGTTATTCATTCCATTTTAAATTCCAAAACCGTGAGCTTCCCTAGAGGAGTTCACAAACTTTTGTTTATTTTTCTTAACTTAAATCAACTTGTTAAATCAAGTATTACATGAAGACCTTATTTCTCAAAGCAACATACAAGATAAAGTTAACTCATTCTTTTATCCTTTAGACATACCAAGTAGAAAATAGTAATCACCACATTTTTTCCAAACAATTAGATTTAGCCTTAGTTTAGAAAACACACTCATTATGTTCATGAAAAGAACCCTAGTCTATCCCTCATGCATAGGCCGAATACCCTTCTTTGACAAAACAAGGTTCTTGGTTCATTTTTCAACATGCACCAATTAAGGTTCATGGGTTTATCATGCACTTTCTTACACAATAATTTAAAAATGTTATTTCCTTTTTCTCACATAAAACTGTGACATCATTACCCCTAAAATCAAGAGAAAAATTCAAATCTTTAACATGCATGAACATTCAACATAGATCAAGTTAGAAATCAATTTTCAAAAGCTTATTTCCTTTGGTTCTTTGAAAAACCGTGAGGTTCATTAAGAAAAATAAAATCTTTTCATTCAAAAACCACGTGCATGTACCTAGATCTTGTAGATCAAGTCATGAAATCAAGTAGTGTAGCACAAATCAAGGATAAAAATCACTTTAAGCAAGAAAAGGTTAAAACCGTGACATGCAATGAAGAAAAGTTAATTCTTTTGATTCAAAAACAACATGCATGCATCAAACAAGATCAAAGTTTCTTATATATAAATTACATGCAAAGCTCAAAAACCAAGTCTTTTCATGAATAAGTTAGAGATCAAGTTAAAACCGAACACTTTAACAACTCAAATCAATTTTCCTAATCATGAAATCAACATGCAATGTCTTGAATTAAATTAAAAAGCATCAATACTTAATTTTCTGCTCATGGCCGAATTATATAGTCTAGGTTCTAGTGTTTATTAGTTCATTTACTTCTTAAAATTCAAGACCCAAGCATAAATAATACATGCAAGTACACAAAGCACTTAGATCAATCATCAAATCAACATACAACACCCAAGATTTTTAGATCTTACATTTATTTAGCAAATCACCTCTTAAAACACCATAGTCCATGGTTTTAAGGAAGAAAATCCAACACACAAAGAGATACACTTTTAAACTTTACGAAAATCCCCAAAACTTTCTAGATCTTTAAGAAAGCTTTAAGATCTTTCATGAAAACCTTAATCAAGTTATAGAGCCCGTTGATTAGAAGTTTACAAGTTCCTTTAAACTTTAAAATCCATGATCAAAACATAAGGGGGAACATGCAAAGAAAGATACGGATTCTAAGGCCACAGAATCAACATGCATGGGAGAATCAACACAATCTATGGACTTTAAACACATCCTCAACAAAACCGTGATGAAGAACATTCACAATTAAGAGATCAAAAACTTTTTCACATCAATGTTCAAGATCAAAGCATAAAATAACATGCAAGACATTTAGATCTCAAGATCACCAAAATAATTACATGCATCACAAAAAGAATTAAACAAAGTCCATTAAAAGTCTTTTACAACACAAAATCATTTAATCAAACTCCCTCTACCTTAATTCCTAACTTAAATCTTCAAATCTCCTCTTCTTCTCCTCTTGGTTTGCTACGGCCTCTTCTCTTCTTCTAGGGTTAATGGGGTTTTTCTTTGATCTTTGAAGAAAGATATGTGTGGAAGGAAGAAATCAGGGGGTTTGGGTTAAGGGTTTGGATTCTCACCCTCTTTTCCTTCTCTTCTTCTCACGGGTTCCCCTTTTTCTCTCTATGAGTCTCAAGAGTGTGATGATACTCTTGGACTAAGTGTGTGTTTGGTGGAGAAAATGAAATGAAGAAGGAAATGAATCAATTGAGCACACACTCACTCACCCACACGGTTCATACATAGGCAAGAGTAAGTGTAACACCCCGCATTTTCCGTGCATACAGGAACGAGTTCGCTGAAAATAAACGTTGAACCCTTGCTTTCTAAAAAGGATTTTCTAAAGAAATGATTCCTTTATGAACTAAAATTTTTGCATACATGAACTTCGAAATTGTGACCTTTTGAATTTCCTGAAACTATTTACAAAATTGGTTTGGATAATCTTGGGAGAACGAATTTTAAGAAAACATGATTTTTGAAAATAGGAGATTTCAATTGTCTTTTGGAAATCCTTTATAAAAGTTCGATTTTTAAAGGCCATATAATTATACATGTATGTATATATATATATAATTATATATATATACGTGTATTAATCATGTATGTAAATGATTGTTTTAAATTAACATAGCCTAAGTTTTCTTTATAATAAAAATAATAGTATGTTTTTGTAAGAGACTTAAGTGAATTACCATGACATGAAATTGATTTATGCTATGTGCTCAATATGATATGTGTTTGATATGTGGATATTGCTTGAAAATAAATATATGTGTGTATATAATCTTTAAATTCATGATGCATTTTATATGTAAAAGGATAGGAAATGAAAATGAGATGCATGATGTGTGTGCATGTGTATAATGCTACGGTCCTATATGAGTATGTGCATGAGATCCTTAAATTCATGATTTAATGCATTATATGAGTAAAAGAATGGAAAATAAAAATGAAACTTGCATGGAGTGTGTGTGGGTGTTGCTACGGTGATGAGGTGTGTGTGTGGTTGGGGTAGGTGTTGGCTTGTGAGGGAAAGAGAACCCATGGCAAGCCTAGAACCCACCAAGTGTCCCATGCAATTTTGACTCTTACACCCTAAGCCTAATAACCCATTAGCACCTAGGTTTAATTAGTGTAAAGCTTGGTTAATAATTTGATCAACCAATAGGAAGCTAACTTAGTCCTAATCCTACTCCATTTGTTCAATGGTTTGGCTTGAGCCATGCAAGCCTTAATGTTGCCAATCCTACCCTTCTTAGCAACACACTTGGTCGAATCTTCTCAAGGGCAAGAAAGGAAATTGTTGGTTGCCTTTTTTATTGCCTCGAACCGTAGCACATTCACCTCATTTGCCTCACAACTCACTTCCAAAACTAAACACATTTTCTAAGAGAGATATCAAGCTCTTAGAAAGAAATAGAAGCTTAGGAAGAGAAGGAGAAACCGTGAGGAATACCAAGGAAGAAGAAGGAGATCTAAACCAAGTCCTAGAACCTTCTTTGAAGACTTAGAGCCTTTGAAGGGGAAGACTCAATTTTCTTGGTAGGTTACAAGAAATCAAGAAGGAAACCACGAGAAGTTAGGATTTTCTTTGGTCTTGTACTTTCCCTTCTTTCTTTCCATTGCATGTTCATTTTTCGCTTGAGAGATGAGTGCAACTATGGACTTTTCATTTGGTTTGTAAATATATGGACATTATGGACTCTAAGTGCTTCGATCATGATTTTTTTGGAAGATCTTGGTAATTTTCTAAACAAATTTCTAATGGGACTAACTAACTACTTGAGATTTTTATAAAAACTAAAATGAAACCCCTTGCATGTTGGATTTCCCTCTTAGACCGTGATCTACAACACTTTTGGGAAAGGATTGAATGCATAGTGCATGATCTAAGTGTATTTTGTGTTGAAATGTAGATTTCAAGTCTTGCATGTTAAATTTTGTGCTAAATCCGTGACCTCTATGTATTCATGTGAGTATTTTATTAGCAATTCCATGATCTAAGGTTTCTTGAGAAGGGAGTAGAAATTTTTAGCCATGCATGTTGATTTGTGATGATTTTTGGTTGATCTTTATAAGTGCATGTTGTAATCCATGTATGAACTAACTCAAACTAGGATCTTGAGGCTTTGCATGTTAAGTTTCTAAATGAAAAAGACTATGTTCTCTTTTATGTGTGCCTCGGCCTAAGGGAAATAATAGGGTAATGGTATTTAAAATGAATTTCTTTTCATGAGCCTAAATTAATTTAAAGAATTGTGTTATATGTGTTGTGTTGGTCATTCGGCCATAGTTGATGAAAGGGTGTTGGTGCTTGATTTTAAGTACAAACATGCATTAGGAATGGACTTAGTAGGCCATGAGTTCATGAATGCTATTCTTGTAGGAGATCAAGTTATAAACCATGTCTTACCTAAGAAAAATTTATAAGTTGTGTTTTAATAAAAAGTCTAAGGAAATCTCTTGATGATCTATGCATGATAATGTAATGTAACTAACTTTTAGATGTCTTTAATGCATTGAAGAATGAACTAGGATTCTTGACCTATGCATGTTGATATTCGGTTTGAGAAGAGCGTATAGGAAAATGTGTCTAATCCTCATTTAGATTTCATATGGACTAAGATTGGTCCTATTTAGGAGCATAAAGCCACATGCATAAGATGCTTGTGATCTTACTTGTTTCTTGAATTAAACTAAGAAAAATGAAATGGAATTTGTTGCATGAATGCTCACGGTTTGGTCTTAAAATAAATGGGATAATTTCATTGTTTTATGATTTTGGTGTTTTGATATATTTTATAAGATTTTATTTGAGTGATTCGGTTAGTACATGTTTTAGATGTTTAAAATGATTTTTATTTCTTAATAATTTATGAAAGTGACCTTATTCCATGATTATATTCAATGCTATAATGTGCCAATTTCTTTTGCTCTTTTCGGTTTAAGGGCTAGAAGTGAGTGAAATTGTTTGAATTGATTCTCATAATGATAATTCTATGGTTTGCAAGTTTAAAAAGATAAAATAAAATAACCAGAAACTAGGACATGATTAATTCGGTCTTGCCATGATTCAATTCAAACATTAAGCTGAATTATTTGAATGTACCTGATTGAGTTTGTGTGTTAATCCTGTAAATTGATTAGCTATTCCCCTTAGTCTAAGAATGTGTTGCCGTGAGTGAGTGATAAATGTTCTTGAATGTGATGAATTGATTTGTGTAACCTTAGAATTTATCTTTTACTTCTTGTATTTTGAAAAATATTTTAAGGAATGTATTTATATAACCATGATGTTTTAAATTAAGCTTTATAATAAAAGGAAATTAATTCTAAGCTATATTTCAAACGCTTTTTCCCAAGAATTGTTTTAAGCATGAGATTTAAATTGAATTTTGAAAGGGCTTCAACCATGACCACATGTTTTCCCAAGAGAAATTGTTTTCAAAATAAATCAAAAGAATATATCGAAATCGTTTCTAACGCACGGGAAATGTCTTAGTTCGAGCAACGGACGCGGGGATACAAAGCAAGGAGAGGCGATCAAAGGATTCGGGAGAGCACTAGGACGTCCATCATCGAGGTGAGAGAGGGGCATACCCTTAAGACGCAGTGGTAATTAGGTAACATATTAAGGCGTCCAATCATCTCAAAGATTGGACATCCAATCTCATTTAGCGTAGTGGTGTATGTGATAGCGCATGTTTGATTGATTTAGCTATCCACCCGAACGATTGAGATTGGTTTATAATATGTTATATAAGTGTTCCTGTGTGCTATTTGGTTGTTTATTTGAGATGTATTTAATTGTTATATGGTATTATTGGAAACCGTGTATGCAAACAATAAAGAAAAGAGGTTATAGAGTATTAATAGAAGGAACAAGAGACAAGAATGATAGATGTGAAAGGCGTGAAAGAATACGTGTAATATAAGCGAGTGGAAGCGTGGTGACAAGGAAGAGAGCTAGGAACGCTGCGAGGTTGAGCTGACCTCAAGAGACGTTAATGATGCTGCTGGATGATCCACAGTTGATGAGGAGACAACGACAATATGCTGAGTCGCCAGTGAGCTAAGATCGTGTTGCTTATGTTGATGAGAATAATTGTCGCTGTGATTTGAGATAGATGATGATGATGCGGTAATATCGTGATGACTTACGTGATAGTATATGAATTCTAGGGGGATTAGACGCGAACGACTAGCGATCGGGTTTCATTGAAGGGTTGTACTAAGGATGAACCGATCAATAGGATTAAGCCGTAAGGTAACTCTTTAAAAGAATATTAAAAGACATTCACTAAGGCGGGGAAGTATGAGTGGCGTCTCGAAGTAGTGGAGAGGAAGGAACGATAGGTATCTGCGGATACCTAGGACGAGATTGCATTAGGGGAGGACAATGACGGTGACTCGTCAAGAAGTCTAGAGTATTGCTGTAGGCAGAACAAACTCCATAAGTGGTACACTAACGTGGTGGGGACTGGGTCCAATACCGTGGTAAGTTCTGCGTGCACACTATAACAATACTGTCGCCCCCTAGATTGCAAATCGAGAACAGTGAGAGGGACTGGAACGGGGCAATGTGTTTTGCCACTGCGAGACAGTGAGCCTGTTTGTGATATCACATGTGTTTGAGGCTGAGACCTCCTGGCTTGGAGCCATTCGTTGAGACAGCTGTCATGACCGCGTGGTAAAGGTCCTGTACTCCTGTTTGCTTCCGACTAGGTTGGATGGTGAACCGAGGAGATGTAGACGTGTGTGAGCACAATGATGTTTCCCCCTCATCATTGATGCTAATCGAACTAATAAGACTTAAATAACCCAGAGGTTCCAAAGATAAGTATATTGATAATAAAGATAATATCAATAATGATGATTTCAGCCTCAAGTGTTGGATAGTATTTACGTACGGTGAAGGATGTGAGTACCCTTGAACATTTGATGAATTGAGGAATGAGAAAGATTAAAAGGAAAATAGTGTGTTGAAGGTTGTTACTATTGAGCTTGCAATTATGAAAATGAACAACTAAATGATTTTTGTGTGAATGATTATGACTCTATGTTTTGTTCTTAATTCACTCTATGCTATTGTTGAATACATGTTTCCTTTGTAATTTCTTGTCTTAGTATTTACCTAATGTAATCCCACATAGTCGACATTGCCGTTTTGTTTTGCTCACTCTCTCTACCTATCCTTTCTTGTACAAACTTGTATGGACGTTAGATGGCCAACATAGTGAAATACCAGCAACCGTGGGAGATGGGAGCGACTCTCCGGAGAGGTGATAACAGTACTAGGTCAGTCTACAAGATGAGTTTTGATGAGATTCCACAACGGCGAGTGAAGATAGAGGAAAAGGAGGAGGTGGCCGAAGAAGAGGTAGAAGAAGAAGAAGAGGACGGATCGGAGGACCCTGAGGAGGAGGTTGCTGCTAGAGATGAGGAAGAAGATCCCGACCTCTGGTCCTAAAGGGATGATCCAGAAGAATACTACAGTGATGGAAGCTGGATCATTACTCCTGAGGATCTTCTGGCAGATGACGACGAGTGGTACCGTAAGCTTGCTAAGCTAAACTAGGGAGATATTAATTAGATGTTTAGGTAGTTTCCCTTTTGAGTATGTATTTCTCACACTATGAGCTCTTAGCAACCCAATGGTCCTGATGTAACCCTGACAAATTAATCCTTGTATTTGCACTTTGACAAGAAATCATATGGGCTATTTAATTATCTAATGTTTTTGGAAATCAAGTTTCGGAACGTAGTGTCATGTGACATTCCGGTTTGGGACTTGAAAGAGTTGGAAATATGAGGACATGAGTTTATCACATATTTATGTTTTGAAAAATCGAAGTGTTCTCATTTTGTGCGCTCCTCTCTTTTTCAAAAAAAAAAAATGGCCCTAATTTTTTCCCAAAAAGATTAAAGCTTTCAAGTTGCCAGATCGGGATGTTACAGTAAGGGCATGGAAATTTCCTATTTTAACCTTGGTTCAAGGTGTAGGACTAAGGGTAATTTGGTCTAGTCATAAAGTTGCATGGGAGGGGTCATTCGTGGGAGACATGGAGGAAGGAAAGTCCTCCTAGGTTCCATGACTCACACCACCTAGGTTTCCACTTGTTTCCCATTCCTATTTTCTATTTAATTTTCATTTTCTTAATTCTTAAGGAAAAAGGCTCCTACTTGGTCCTTCTAGTCTTAACATGGCCGAACCTCACACACATATTCACACATTGATTCATTTTATTTTCATGTTCACACATAGCATGACATCATGGGAAATGCATACATTTAGCACATACATAAGCATGCATATAAGCAACATCCTTAGGGTATCATGGCTACACGGCATCCACACATTTATTCATCATACATTTACACATACATTCACATATGATCATGTTCATTTACTAATCAAATTCCTCATAGTTCTAAGCATACCTACATATAAGGTCGTACATACATATGCATGTACACACAAATAGAAAATAGATTTTCTTATTATAGAATCATTTAGGTAAAAAGAATCACAACTCCCCCAAAATACCAAAAATATCAGTCACATAATTATTTTTCAAACTCAACTTTAAAAATCATCACATTATTTCATGGAAATCATTTCTTTAAATTCATTTTCCACTTTGAAAATGTGGATTAAGAAATTTATTTAAGAAAATCTTCTTTCAAACACATTTTTCTCAAAATAAATATCTTTAGTATTTTAATTCAATACGAGGAATTTGCGGGGTGTTACACCTTTCAACAATGACACTTGAAACTCTCTTCGGAAAGCTTCAAGAGCATGAAAGTGAACTTAAAAAATTGTCACAGCATGAAGAGGAGAAAAAAAAAGGTGAAAGGTCTTGCTCAAAGCTGAAGCACCAACATCTAAAGGAGACTCCGACAGATAATCCATCAGTGATGAGCACATTGGACTTTTAGTGAAAAAATTTGGTAGATTTTTGAAAAATAAAAACAACTTCAATACTCACATGAGGAAAGATGCAAACAAAAGTGGAGGTTCTTCCGTCGTATGTCATGTATGTGGCAAGCCCAGCACATTAGAGCAGATTGCAATCAATATCTTAAAAAGAAGGAGAATTCCGAAAGAAATGCATCAAGCTCAAGGAAAGGGAGACAAGCTTATATGGCATGGCTAGATAATGAGGAGAGGTCGGATGATGATTCAGACGAGCAGAACGAAACGGCCAACCTTTGTCTCATGGCACATGGAAAAGAGGTAATTTCCGAACTTGATACTAAACCTTCTTATAGTGAATTACAAGAGGCTTTTGAGGAATTGCATGAGAAATCGTCGAGGTTATCCTTATTAGTTGCTCTACAAAAAGAAAAATTGAGCTTTAATTTTACCAAAGAATATTGAGTTATCTAAAGAAAATGAAGTTTTGAAAAATAAAAACAAAGAGCTGAATTCTACTTTGAAAAATTCCTCAAACACCTCTAGTAATGAAATCAAAATTACGGCTAGCTCATCCTCTTGTAAGTTTTGCAAGGATTTGGTAAAAGAAAATGAAGATTTAAATGAAACACTTACGAAATTTACAAAAGGAAGAAATACTTTAAATTTGATGCTAGGGAGACAAAAATGTTTTTTCAATAGAGCAGGTTTAGGTTATCAACCTGGTAGACATCAAAAGAAATTAAGTACCATTTTTGTCCCTGCTAGCTCCTATAAGAAGCCTCTTATTATATGTCATTATTGTGGTAAGAAGGGTCATGGTGCACATGAGTGCAAATACCAAAAAGTTAAGTTCATTAAAAAGAACGATGATGTTGTAAGGTGGCACAAAGGGCACTATGGTACCACTAACTCTCCAGGACCCAAGAAGATATGAGTACCTAAAAAGAAAACCTTACTTTGTTTTGTAGGTCACTCCAGAGGACAGAAAGTGTTGCTGGTACTTGGACAGTGGATGTTAGGATCGGCCTCAAAATCTTGACAGGGGGAGTGAATCTAGTGTTATTAATTTATCGAGAAAGCATGCATAATTTTAAAATATTTTCACGTTGGGAGAGATTAAGAGATTGAGATGGAGAGCGATAGTGATAGCGATAGATAACAAAAATAAGAGTAGCGCGGAAACGTAAATAATTGAAATTATCGAAATTAAAAGAGATAAGGAAGAAGAACACACAAACCAATTTTATACTGGTTCAGTCCTTCTTCCGAAAGACCTACGTCCAGTCCCAAGCGATCTGCTTGAGCTTTTCTTTAAACCTTTGAATTGAGCCGCACCCAATTTCAACCAGAGCACCCCGCACACTACTAGGAACCTCCGTTCGCTAGGGGCCTCAATATCACACAAGGTTCCCTCACCCTAAGAACGTGTCACACGTTCAACTAAGGGATTCACTCCCTAAACACTACGGTTTAAGTACAAGATGATGTCAGTGATTACAATAGTATGATGTGTTCACAATAACACAAATACAACAATTTAGCTTTCTATGATAATGAAATTAAATCACAAGAGTGCAGGCCAAAACAAGGTTTTCTTCTCAAATAGAATAAACGTGAAAAGCTTGAAGTTGGAGAAGGAGAGAAAAGAGTCAGAGCGTGATTATCATATTATCAGTTCGTAGAATCATGTAGGAGTGTGTTCTTATTATTAAAAATAAAAATCTGATTTTGAAAAAATAAGAAGCAACAAAATATCTTTGAAATCAAAAACAAATCAAATTGATTTAAAGAATAAAATAAAAGATTTGAATCTTAAATCAAAAAGGAATATTTTCAAAAATAAAATCAATTTCGAATTTTGAAAATAAATTAGAATCAATCAGGTAAAAACAAATCTGGAAATAAATCAAAATGATTCTGACACGTTTTTCAGTAAAACTTAAGGTAATCGATTATCCCCTTTAAAATGGAAACTTTGAAATTCTTTTTTGAAATACAAGTAATCGATTAATCATACCAAGTAATCGATTACTTCACTCCTGTTTAACATGTGATGCAACTCATATAATCAATTACCACTAATCTAATAATCGATTACTAAGCCTCTGGACTTTTGAGATGCAACATTATGTAATCGATTACTCAAGGCAGTAATCGATTACTTTGCCTCTGAAAAATGTATGATGCAACAATTATAATCGATTACTTGATCTAGGTAATCGATTACTCTCATTCAAAAAGTAATGGATTAGTGAAGTTCACATAATCGATTACACACTCTCTGGATTTTCTATGATGCAACAAAAGTAATCGATTACTTTGAGAAGGTAATCGATTATCCTCTCTTGCACTTGTAAAAATAGATTTTCATGACTCAGATAAAATCATCCAGAGTTGTTTCATCATGCACTTCCACAGAAACTAAGTTAAAAAACTTATTTTCACTAAAAACTCTTTTTCTTCTCCTTTATTTGAAAAACTCATTTGGCCATTACACGCTTGTAGTAAAACTTCATTACCTTAAAAATCTCCTATGGGCAAGGCTATTCAAAACTATGAGCTTGAGAGCTTGAGCCTTGAACTTTAAACTTGATGCTTGAAACTTGGAATATGTTGTTATCATCAAAACTATCTTCTAGAAATCTTCTAGTATAACTCTTTACGTCCTTTAGGCTAAGCTTGCTTTCCAACACTCCCTCTTTTTGATGATGACAAACCCTTTTCTGAGTTTCTGCATCACAGTCGTTAAGCAAGCAAGTATAGCATAATATAATCCAATAGTAACATAGGAAATTTAAATTAATAGGGAATAATTAAAAAAAATGATAAACTCTTCATAATCTCCCCCTGCATAGATGGTTAGTATGAATAATATATTCCATTCTTCTCCCCCATCTAGTATGAATAAAATATGATAAACTCTTTGTTGAAACTCATGGTTACCCTGATGATGTTTTGATGATGACACAACAAAATTTCATATTATATGTTGAACAGGTTCAGGTAATTTGATGATTCAAGATGTGATTGAAGATCTAGTCGCATAGGGCTTAGATTTTTTTGTAAAGCAAAAATTAGTCTAAAAGCACTCAAGTATATTTTTATGTTGCTTGATTATGATGATGATTCTTTTCGTTTTGAAAAACCTAGAAGAAGTATTTTTAAAACCTTTTTTCTCTTGGAAAAGTTTTGCGAAAATCTTTTATGAAAACCTTTGGTTACAAATTTTTTATGAAAATCTGATTTTACTATGGAGTAATCGATTACCCCTTCTGGACTAATCGATTACTTGCTTTAACTTGTAACCAGAGAGTAAGTAATGGATTAATTAGGTTCATGTAATGGATTACTTCCTTGAACTGGTCATTTAAGTGACAGTAATCGATTACTTGAAGCTAATAATCGATTAGCTTTTAATGCTGCAACTTTTATGAAAAACCTGAGAGCAAGTAATCGATTAAAATGACCAAAGTAATCAATTACCTAATTCAAATTTTTGAAAAACGTGCTGAAATCAATCTGATTCCCAGAATGATTTATTTCCTTTTCTGGATGATCACGATTCTGATTTTTGGCTCCTTCTTCTACCTTTTTGAAAACTCACTTCACACACAAGTTGTTTCTATTCTCCTTCTCCTTTCTTTGAAAAATCCTTTGAGAAGAAAAATCATCATCATCATCATTTTGTTCATTTTAATCAAAAACCTTGAGTGTGATTTAGATTAATCATTTGCTATAGGACTTGATTGTAGTATCTTCTTTATTTAGAGAGCTTCATTGTTAGTTGCACAAACTTCTTCGTGCAAACCATTATTCTCTGTAAGGGGAGTGTTTACCCTTAGTATTTAGGGAGTGTTATCCCTTAGGTTGAACGTGTGTCGCGTTCATAGGGCAAGATCCCTTTGTTGGGTAGTGCTAGACGAAAGGTGGGTCACCTAGTAGTTAGGCTATCTGTAAAAATCTAGGAAAGGTTTTCCTAGTTGTTGTTGAGGTCCCTGGCGAAAGGAGGTTCCTAGTAGCTTGCGGGGCGCTCTGGTTGTACTCGGGGACGCGAAGCGTCCTTGGTTTATTGAAAAGCTCAAGTGGGTCGCTTGAGGACTGGATGTAGGCGTTGTTTGCCGAACCAGGATAAAAATCCCCGGTGCATTTTTCTCTATCCCTTATCTCTTTACCTTTTGCATTTATTTTATGTGTTAATCATATTTTGCGAATAATCCTATTTGAAATTATATAGCACGAGAATTGCGTTTTCATTGTGTTGATTTATTAAATCTCGTGAATAATACGTTTTCAATATAAATATAAATATTCTTATTATTCTGCGCTTAAAAATGTTTTCA
This sequence comes from Crotalaria pallida, assembly GCA_037953625.1. Taxonomy (NCBI): domain Eukaryota; kingdom Viridiplantae; phylum Streptophyta; class Magnoliopsida; order Fabales; family Fabaceae; genus Crotalaria; species Crotalaria pallida. The sequence goes on along the minus strand of CM075654.1, from coordinate 56,036,546 downwards.
ATCATTCTTTAAGTCTTCCGCTACGTTTAAATCTCTTTAATTATTTCAAGAACTTTTTAATCGATCGTTTTTCAATGTTTTTATAAACACCCAATTCACCCCCCCCCCCCTTGGGTGACGTTAGCCAATACCATCAATTATTCTAACAATTGGTATCAAAGCTTCATGCTCTGGTAACAAGCTTAACCGCTTGAGTTAAAGATCCATTATGGTTTGGCTTATTGGAATATTTGTTTTTATCTTTAAAATGGAGGGTTGTTCATTCGATGAAGCACCAATGTTTGATGGATGTAATTTTCAGTACTGGTGTGCGAGAATGAAGATATATTTATAGTCTATTAGTATTCATTTATGGAATATTGTGCTTCAAGGTTTTGATCCAAAATCCAAAAATGTTTTAAATGATTTTGATAAAAAATCCTTTGCGTTGAAAGCGATGCAAATTTTGAGAAATGCCTTGAATGATGATGCATACGCTAGAATTAGAGATTGTATCAACGCTAAAAGTATTTGGGACACTTTAATAACACACTATGCTACTAATGATCTATGGGAAAGTGTTAGTGTTCGTAGGGAAAAAGGAACGCACAGAAGGAACGATGACATAAATGATGATGTTCGTGAGGATGAGACAAAGAGTAACACAACTAGTGAAGATAATGATTTAGAGATATTACTTGAAGAGTTCATACAATCTTATGAGGAATTGAGTTCTTCGGAAGAAGAGTCCACGGACAATGAAAGTGATTCTAATGGACATATTCCTCATGAGGTAACAAACTTTAGTTCTCTCTCTAACAATCTACAGATTACTTATAATAGTTCGAGTGATGATGAGACAATTTTGAAAAACCATGACTTGGACTTTGTGCGAGAATTGTCTTCAACAGAAATTACTTTTAATTCTTTGAATATTGAAGATAATCTTGGCAAAGAAATATATTTAGAAAATAGTTCCTCAACACACTTTGAAAAATGTTCTTTACCTGAAAAACTAGTTGAGGATACAAATTTTGAAACTTATGCTAAAAAACCTATTGACTCAAATTCATTACTTGGTCAAGCTAATGTTGATACCCAAAAACCAAGTAAACATTTGAACAATAGTACTTTGCCTTTTCAAAAAAAAATTCCAAGTTATGTAACCATGTTTGTGAAAAAGTCAAGTCATCACCCAAGCACATTATATGTAACTATGGTGGATGTTCGGGACATATCGCTTATCTATGCTATTATAGGAAAAATCCAACTATGAAAGGTAAATTGAAATGGGTTCCAAAGGTCTCCAAGGAATCCAAACCTAATCCCCCAGGACCCAAAATGAGATGGGTACCAAAGGTTTCTCCTTGTAACAGGAAATTGCAAAATCAGTTAACCAAGGAAGAACCAAAAGGAAATCAGGAGAAGAAAGCAATCAAATTGACCTACTGGAAGCCAAAAACTAGAAGAGTTGACCAAGTGGAGAACAAGCCAGCAAAGACCGAAAACCTCTCAAGGAGAAAGTGGAATTACAATAAAGTTAAATATCAGAAGAGGAAACAATGGTCGAAAGCACATTCATTCTGGTCAAGAAAACACTCATCATGGCATGAAAGGGTTGAGGTAATCTAGTCATATCCTTATTATAACAAGGATTATACAAGAACATACTTTAACTATTCCAAGTTGTACTGAATTTGAAAATAAATCATGAGTTGATTAAGTTAGTATCTAAATGCATTTTATGATTGAACTTGATATAAATCTTAGTTATAATAAAGCTTATGATTCAGTATATTGTTTTATGTGGTTCATATTAATTTCTTCAATAGCTCTTAGTGTTTATCTTGTCAAATTACTAACTTGAGCGTTGGAGATATCCAGAACAATCTGTTTTGCAGGAAACAGTGTTCCGAAAGGTAAGTTGACCACAAGCTAAAATCACTCTTAATCCCTAGCATCAGAAAACCAATTCATAGCATGCAAGGAAGCTTGGTTTATGCAGAAAGAGAAAAGTTCTGGAAGTTTGAGCAGAAGTAATCAATTACTCTGCTACAGTAATCGATTACCTAGTGGTTTAGTGCAACAGGTCTGATCATTTTAAGACAAGTAACTGATTACAGGACTGAAGATAACCGATTAGTTCTGCAGCATCATACATCTCACCAGAGAAGATGTAATCAATTAAAGTTACTAAAGTAATCGATTAAAGTCCATCAAGTAATCGATTACTGCCTGTCCAGTAATCGATTAGAAAAGTTGCATCATGTATTCACCAGAGAGGAAGTAATCGATTACAGGTGTGGAAGTAATCGATTACATGAGTAAAGTAATCGATTAAATCCTATCAGTAATCGATTATCAGCTACAGTTTCTAAAAAAAAGGGGAACGTGTGGACCATGTTGGGCCTCTTTGAGTCGTTTTGACAGTGTAAGGATCGCCCTTGACTTAACCCTAGCCACCAAAACCCTTCCTCACTCTCTCACGTGCTCTCTCTCTCTTTCACTCACATTCTCTCTCCTTTCTCTCTCTCATAAAACACGGCTTCTTCTTCATCTTCTTCTTCATCACTTTTCTTCTTCTTCCAACCATTCTCCATAGCCTCCTCCTCACCAAACCTCCACCATTCACATTAAAATTCCCTTCTCTCACCATAAACCTTCATCTCCTACCTTCTATCTCTCACAAATCCGCCTCTCTCTCTCTCTCTCCTCACCTTCTCATATTCGGCCATCATCACCAACCGCCACAACCACCATTAAAACCACCATAAAACCACCATTCTTAACCACCATTGCTTGACCTTTCAACCATAACCACCACCCTTGCAAGTCCTTGGTTCAAAACTCGGTTCAACAAGGTTCATCTCTTCCGTTTCAGCATTGACTTTGTTTGGTTCAGTGAATAAATTGGTTCGGTTCTACTGGTTCAGTGTTCTTCTGGTTCAGTCTTGGTTCATTGGTTCACAGGGTTGATTTGGTTCAGTGTTTCTGGTTCGGTTCAGCTTCGGTTCGGTCTCGGTTTAGTGCAGTGTATTTCGGTTCAGGTTATCAGTCTTCTTCATTAAGCTCTTTATGCTACTATTTCTGTACAGTGTTCATGCTTCTGAGTTCATATTGATATATTGAGATTAGAGGTTCATTAGCACTGGTAATAGGACTGCTTTATCTACCTTGTGATATCTGGTTTTGAGAACTGCATTACTTGGGTCTGATCAGTTGAGTAGTTGGGTATATTGCCACACTTGCTCTTGGTTGTATATCTGATTGATTCTGCTTGCTATCTGGTTGTTATTCATCTGAGACTATGGCTACTCGTCGTACAAAAAGAAGGGCTCTAATCGTAGAATCTGAGGATGATGAGCCATCACCCCCAGTTGTTCAGAATCAGGGAGCTACTCCTTCTTCCAGCCGTGCTCCTAGGCCTTCTCGATCTCGCAGAATCAAGCAGGTACATCTGCTCCTTCACCTCCTGTTCCACACTCTGCATCACTACAGAAATACACCCATTGGTTCTCCAACCCGGCTCAGATTGTCAACTATGAAAAGTATTTTGCAGCATGCTCAGTGATTTCTCTGAGGTTCCTAGATGCAGAAACTTTTGATGCCGATGAATGTAATCTTCCCGCGATAAAGCTGCTGAAAGAAAAGGAGTTATTTGAGTTCAGCACTATCGGCGGTGACTTCTATGAGGATCTTGTTAGAGTCTTCTATGTAACACCCCGCAAATTCCTCGTATTAATTCAAAATATTAAAGGGATTTATTTTAAGAAAAGTGTTTTGAAAGAGTAATTTTCTTAAATAGATTTCCTAAATCACGTTTTCAAAGAAGTAAATGATTTTAAAGAATGATTTTTCATAAAATAATGTAATGAATTTTTTAGTTGAGTTTTTGGAAATGATGATGTGTTTAAAATGATTTTAAGGAAATGATGAATTCTTCAACAAGAAATTATTTTATGAAAAAGGGTGATTTATTTTCTAAAAATGTGTGTTTGATATTTTGGTGTATCATAATGCATGAATAATCTATTTGTCTATGTGTGCATGAGTATGTGTATGTGGGAGTATATGTGTATGTGGGAGTATATGTGTATGTACGGTTTACATGTATGTATGTTTAGGATTACGTGAAATTTGATTAGAAAGAAATGATGGTGTATGCATGAATGTATGTGTTAGTATGGTAGGTGTATACATGTGTGTGTGAGATACGTGTAAGTGTGTGTATGCATAAATATATGTGTGCCGTGTGTGTAGGTAAGTGGAAACCTAGAATTACCTAAGTTGCAACCAAGCTCTAACTAAATGAACCAAATCCCAACCAAAACCCTAACTAAGTGGATGGAAACCCTAAAGATCAACCCACAAGTCAAAAGCCTAAGAACCCCTAAGTGCCTAATGTCTCCTATATTGTCCCCTTGGCTTTGTTAAACTCCACCCATGCAAAGTTTTGAGTTGCCAAAATTACCCCTCCCATTTGCACACCCTTGGCCGAATTTCACAAGGCAAATGAGGAAAAGCCTCATATATTTGCCTTTGCCTATAAAGGATCGAATGAGTGAAGTGTTGGTCACTCCCTTTACTCATTTACACCCTTCATTTCTTTCTTTCCCCTTCGCCCTCCAAACACATTTGTTGAGAGCAAAATCAAGCTCTCAACACATAGAGAGAAAGAGAGAGAGAGGTCGTGAGTTAGAGTAGAGAAGAAGGAGAGGAGATCAACACCAAAACCTAAAAGTCTCTTTGAAGAACCAAGACAATAGAAGCTAGAAGACCTTGAATTGGTGGGTAGTTCAAAAATCATGGAAGGAAATTGTAATAGCTTAGTTTTTCTTTGATCTTGTAATTTTTCCTTCTTTTCTTCCTTGCATGTTAATTTTCTAAGTTTCATTCTTGATCACGAACTTCTAAAACTCAAGGAAACTTGTAAACTTCTAACTAACGGATCCTATAACTCGTTTGAGGTCTTCTTGAAAGATCTTAAAGATTTTCAACATAAACCTTAAAAATCAAAAAAGTTTTGAGATTCTTGTAAAGTTAAAGTTGTATCTCTTTGCATGTTAATTTCTTAAAGTTTGAAGGAACTTATAAACGTCTAATTATCGGATTTCATAACTCATTTAAAGTTTTCATAAAAGATCTTAAAGTTTTCCAAGCTAAATCTTCTAGATCTAAGGGCTCAATGAAAATCTTGTGAAGTTTAAAGAAAATCCCTTTGTATGTTAAATTTTCTTCCTTAAACCGTGAGTCATGATGTTTCTAAGAGATGATTTGCTAAATAAATGTGAAACCTAAAAATCTTGGGTGTTGAATGATGATTTGATGTTGGCCCTAGTGCTTGTGTGTGTGTTTGCATGTGTTATTTATGCGTTGATCTTGAATTTCTAAGGAGTAAAAGAACTAATAAAACACTAGATCTTAAGCTAGGAGATTCGGCCATGATCTAAAAGACTAGGTATTGATGCTTTTTAATTTGATCTTTGACACATGCATGTTGTTTGAACTAAAAGGACTAGAATTTCTTTAAGGTTCACCTCGGTTTTGGTCTTCTCCTATCCAACGTGATTTTTTAATTTTTGATTTGATGACTTGATTTACATGATTTAGGTACATGCATGTGGTTTTGTAAAAAGATTCTTATTTTCTTTAGAGACCAACACGGTTTTACAAGGGAATCAAGGAAACATGTTTTGGAAAAATAATTTTTAATTTGATTTATGAAGACGTGCACTCAGTCTAGGTCTAGAGTTAGGAAATCATGTTTTGTCTCCATGAAAAAGGACACATGCATATTGATTTCTTTTGATTTAGGAATCTTGTGTTTTGCATGATGGATCAAGAGCCTTGTTTTGACAAAATGAGGTTCGGCCTATGCATCCCAAAGAGAATAGGGTTCTTTTTCTCATGAAAAGACTTGGAGCAATGAGTATGTTTCGAAAAATCATGATAAAGGGATTTAGGTGAAATTGTGTTGTAACTATTTATTTTCATTCGGTTTTGGTATGAAATTGAGATTTTTCGTGTAATGCTTGCTTGAATAAATTGACTTAAGTTAAGAAGGTAAATTAAAGTATAATAATTTCTTCAAGTGAAGCTCACGGTTGTAAATAAAAAGGAAAAGTAAATGATTTTGTTGTATGAAAAGGAAGATAGAATAAACCAAGTTGATTTATGTGTTTTAAATTTGTGATCTTTGGATTGTTTTCTTTAACGACATTCGGCCATGTCTAATGGAAATTAAATCCATGCTCTTATGTTGAGAAGATTTGATATATGTTTGGATGACTTTTGATTTGATTTAAGCTAAGAGAAATAAATTAAAGCTTGACTGTTTACCAAGTTTTAGCTCACGCTTTTGCTAGGAAAAAGAATAAATAATTCCATGATTTGGTGTGAGTGTTTGACAATGCATGAATCTTGCTTTGATGAGTGTATAGTTTCGGTTTATGGATTTGGATATGCTTATGTGTTGTTTTATAACAAAACTCGAAGTTTTAAGTTGTTGGTGTTAAATTAAAGAGTATTTGAAATCAAGAGAGTTCTACGCTGTTTTTGGGTTTTATTAAATTAATTTTTGAGAAACATTTCTTTGTTGTCCAGGGTTATTTAAAATTGTTTTCTTGATTTCTAAATTGAGTACATGAGACTCAAAGTTTGATTTTTCAAAAGGAAATTGATTTGAGCAAAACACGAATGGAAACCGGTGAAATTTTTTAGTGTTTTTGAACGGGGTTATGGTGCGGTCCAAGACGGACCAGCAACCAAATTTAATAATTTAAACCGTTTTATGAGACGTTTTCAAATGGTTTTAAAGAAATTAAAGTGTTAGAAAATGTGGGAGTTGTTTTGAGAAAACCATCATGTTTTAAATTTTCCGACAACGAATGAAACGTGTTTGAGTTAAGAAAAGATTCTCTTAATACAAATTAATAACGTAAGCATATTTTATTTAGTATGAGGAATCTTAAAGACAAGGGATTGGGGCAGTCAGCAGAACAGAGGATCCGAGGTGACGGTACGCAATAAATAGCTGGACCCCAGGTGAGAGAGAAGCTTTCCTAAGACACCGTGGTAGTTAGGTGATATATTAGGACGTTCCGTATCATCTCAAAGATCGGAACTTAGTGGTTGGAGTCAGTAGTATAAGTGGCAATTGTTTATGTTGTGTGGCCACTTATACAAAGGTGACGAAGACCACAATGCTATTGTGTGATGTTGTATGATTGCTTTTATCTATTCAATTATGTCTGATGATACTTATTGCTGTTAATTTAAATAAGTAATACGCTGATGGACTTCTGTTACGTCCTGAAGATATAAAAGAAATAAATAAGACTGTGACATAAAGACCTAATGAGAAAGAAATGACGATTGGAAATAAAGCATATGTTGGAAAAGAAAGAAAGAGTTGAGATTGGGGAATGAATGAATGAGAATGTTTGAGAACGAGCCAGAGCTGGGGAGAGTGGTGTTGTTTGAGGAAGAGATGTGATTTGAGTGGAGCTGGGCTCCTTTTGTTTTGGTTTTAGTCTGGGACTAGTGTCGAGTTGAGCTTGCTCCTCCATTAGCGCTCAGCAAAGTTGAAAATTTTGAAAAGGTATTTGAAAAGGAGTTTTTGAAAAAGGTTGTCGAAAGGAGATCTTCGAAAAGATTTTTGAAAGGAAATTCTTTTGAAAATGTTTTTGAAAAGAGATTTTTAAGGAAATTCTGTGAAATGGGTCTTGTGAAAGTTCATGAAAGGGGTGTTTTGAGATAGTTTTTGAAAAGATTGTTTTGAGAAAAGATTGTGGAATGAGATGATTGTGAGAGATGGGGAATGTTGAGAAGGTTTGAGAATTGAGATTTGAGATTGCGATGTGATCCCAGATCTGTGCTACGTGCGAAAGGATGAGAGAAAGTGTGCAAAGTTAGTGGTCGGGACTCATTGAAGGGTTGCAAGAAAGATGGGCCGACCTTAGGATAATTAAAAAGACTAAAAGACTTTAAAAGACATGCGCGGTGAGGTATGAGAGTGCGCAGTAGTGGAGAGGAAGAAACGATAAGTATTTGCGGATACTTAGGACGAGATTGCATTAGGGGAGGACGATGACGGTGAAACGTCAAGAAGTCTAGAGTGTGTTTATAGGCAGAACGGACTCCACATGTGGTGCACTAACGTGGTGGGGACTGGGTCTAATGTCGTGGCAAGTTCTGCGGGCCCACTAGAAACATACTGTCGCCCCCTAGATTGCAAATCGAGAATAGTGAGAGGGACTGGAACGGGGCATTGTGTTTGCCACTGCGAGGCAGTGTGCCATGATTATTATGAATTGATATTATTGAGGTTGGGTATCCTGGTCAGGGACCATTTATGTGTTGTGACAGCTGTCGTGCCCGCATGGTAAAGGTCCTGTACTCCTGTTTGCTTCCAACTAGGTTGGATGGATGACCGAGGAGATGTAGACGTGTGTGATCGCTGAGATTGAAATGAATACTTGATGGTATGTTAACACTCCCCAATCACCAGAGGTTATGAAAATACAGTGGTGAAATAGAAATGAATGAGAGAAGGAAAAAATGTTCATAAGATGTGAAAAGAAGAAGGAAATGAAAGAGGATAACAACAATACTAACAATGTAAGATAATAACGATGATGATGTCAATAATATGTTCGGTTGTGGTATGTTTGTATATTGTATTGTTTGTTTGTTTGGTCCCGGTATCTTACCTATCGTAATTCCACACCGTCGACGATCCGTCGTTCGGAATGCTTACTCTCTCCTATTCGTGGGCATATCGGTGTTGCTGGTATCTCAACGGGCAGATGGAGTATCGGATGGAGGTTATCGTACGAGGCTACAGGAACTACAAGGTGAAGATTCGGTAGGGAGTTCGGAGGGACTCCGCCACTCTCAATGGAGCGGAACAGGAATCTACTAGCAAGGAGGGAATCAAAACAAAGAGGGCGTCATCTCCGAGAGCAAAGGGAGGACGCAGAAAGAAGAAGGAACTTCATCCAATTGCTTTCAATAGGGTAGTTTATGGGTAGTGTGACTAGTTAGATTGTGGTGATTGTTTTGATTAAAGGATTACCGAAGCCATGAGCCATTTATGTAATCGATCCAGATTTTAATTTGATTTGTGGAGCCTATCTTCATTCAAAGTTAATTCATGAAAAGTTGTGAGACTTGTAAAAATGATTTTGAACCAAGTTCTTTCATGAAAGCAAATGTTTTGTGAAAAGAACAGTTTAATAACAACTCGGTTTTCAAAAAGGGTGTTGAGAACACCGAGGACTTTTCAACAACGTTTTCAAAAACTCATTCACAATGTTTTCAACAAAAAAAAATTCTGGCCTCAATTTTTGTAATATTGATAATTAAAAGTAAATATTTTTGGCTTAGGAAAATCGGGCTGTTACGGAATGGTATCAGAGCTTATGGTAATCCCTAGTGGCCTTAAGCATGGGCTTACATGCTTTGCTTGTGTGTGTGACTCTGTGTGCTTGCTAGTGCAAGAATAGGAACATAAGTTTAGGTTTTCATCTTTCTAAGGTGTAAGAGCTTGTGAGTAGCTTAATATTGGCCGAGTTAGTTTAAGAAACCTGTTCACATTGTAGCCTGAGGAATGTAGACTAAGTAGGAAGTGAATGGATTCTAAGATTGAGACCCCATACCCCTTGATGTTTCATCAGTAACTGTTAGCCTTAGGTTTGTTACCCTTAGCGTACCTTTTGAACAAGGATAGCTAGTACCTTTAAGAATATAGTATATCCTACCTGGATTCCTGTGTTTGTTGAATTGTCTCAACAAAACAGTTCTTGTTGTTAAAATTTGAATCTTTCCTTCATAAGCCCCTACCAAATCGTAGCCTTACCGAACCTTTCCAAGATTCATTAGCTTGCCCCGTGAAATTGGAAGTGTCATAGATACCCGAACAGTATAGAATGGAAGGACTAAGGATGGATGGATGGTTGAAGTTTAGTAAGAGTGTAAGACCATAGTGAGCATAGTTGTAAGTCTGATCAAAGTTGGGGAGCTACAAGGAAGAAAAGAGGAGCATGTTCCCGGTCCTTAGAGGAAACTCTGAGGAAAGTTTGAGGATAAGAATTGCTATACCCCATAATTAGAGGTTTAGACGGCGAAATTGATAGGCTTGATTGATGTTTAGGAAAGATCTACGAAGAAAAGTGAGATTGTTTGAGGAAGTAAGTAAGCCTAAGTAGTGATGGAATCCCTTTAAGCTAGAGAAATGATAGACGAAGAACCAGGAGTTAGAAGGAGAAATAAAGAGGAGAGTGATTATTGAGAGTTAGTAAGAACCTAAACTGTAGAAAATAGTAAATATTTGAGGATTCCTAGGAGAGATCCCATGCTTTCGGAGATGTTTGAAATTTGTTTGTTTGATTTTCCCCTAAGTCCGTACCTATGGTTGGACCCTCTGTGACGACGATCAATTAAAGGAGCTGCATCTTCTTCGGTTAGTCCGATGGACTTAACCCGATTCGATACGTAGGCGGTGGTACGAGTGTGACTTCTTCGTCTGAAAGCGACAAACAATGAGCGCGACAAGGTGAATCAGACCAGCGAAAGGGAATATAACCACGAGGTGAGAGAAGAGTGTTCTTATGACAGTCAAAGTGACGAAAGGATTTTGTGCCCTGCTTCCCAATCCACAATGTATTTCTCGGGGACGAGAAATCTTTAAGTTGGGGAGAATGTAACACCCCGCAAATTCCTCGTATTAATTCAAAATATTAAAGGGATTTATTTTAAGAAAAGTGTTTTGAAAGAGTAATTTTCTTAAATAGATTTCCTAAATCACGTTTTCAAAGTAGTAAATGATTTTAAAGAATGATTTTTCATAAAATAATGTAATGAATTTTTTAGTTGAGTTTTTGGAAATGATGATGTGTTTAAAATGATTCTAAGGAAATGATGAATTCTTCAACAAGAAATTATTTTATGAAAAAGGGTGATTTATTTTCTAAAAATGTGTGTTTGATATTTTGGTGTATCATAATGCATGAATAATCTATTTGTCTATGTGTGCATGAGTATGTGTATGTGCGAGTATATGTGTATGTACGGTTTACATGTATGTATGTTTAGGATTACGTGAAATTTGATTAGAAAGAAATGATGGTGTATGCATGAATGTATGTGTTAGTATGGTAGGTGTATACATGTGTGTGTGAGATACGTGTAAGTGTGTGTATGCATGAATATATATGTGTGCCGTGTGTGTAGGTAAGTGGAAACCTAGAATTTCCTAAGTTGCAACCAAGCTCTAACTAAATGAACCAAATCCCAACCAAAACCCTAACTAAGTGGATGGAAACCCTAAAGATCAACCCACAAGTCAAAAGCCTAAGAACCCCTAAGTGCCTAATGTCTCCTATATTGTCCCCTTGGCTTTGTTAAACTCCACCCATGCAAAGTTTTGAGTTGCCAAAATTACCCCTCCCATTTGCACCCCCTTGGCCGAATTTCACAAGGCAAATGAGGAAAAGCCTCATATCTTTGCCTTTGCCTATAAAGGACCGAATGAGTGAAGTGTTGGTCACTTCCTTTACTCATTTACACCCTTCATTTCTTTCTTTCCCCTTCGCCCTCCAAACACATTTGTTGAGAGCAAAATCAAGCTCTCAACACATAGAGAGAAAGAGAGAGAGAGGCCATGAATTAGAGTAGAGAAGAAGGAGAGGAGATCAACACCAAAACCTAAAAGTCTCTTTGAAGAACCAAGACAATAGAAGCTAGAAGACCTTGAATTGGTGGGTAGTTCGAAAATCATGGAAGGAAATTGTAATAGCTTAGTTTTTCTTTGATCTTGTAATTTTTCCTTCTTTTCTTCCTTGCATGTTAATTTTCTAAGTTTCATTCTTGATCACGAACTTCTAAAACTCAAGGAAACTTGTAAACTTCTAACTAACGGATCCTATAACTCGTTTGAGGTCTTCTTGAAAGATCTTAAAGATTTTCAACATAAACCTTAAAAATCTAAAAAGTTTTGAGATTCTTGTAAAGTTAAAGTTGTATCTCTTTGCATGTTAATTTCTTAAAGTTTGAAGGAACTTATAAACATCTAATTATCGAATTTCATAACTCATTTAAAGTTTTCATAAAAGATCTTAATGTTTTCCAAGCTAATTCTTCTAGATCTAAGGGCTTGATGAAAATCTTGTGAAGTTTAAAGAAAATCCCTTTGTATGTTAAATTTTCTTCCTTAAACCGTGAGCCATGATGTTTCTAAGAGATGATTTGCTAAATAAATGTGAAACCTAAAAATCTTGGGTGTTGAATGATGATTTGATGTTGGCCCTAGTGCTTGTGTGTGTGTTTGCATGTGTTATTTATGCGTTGATCTTGAATTTCTAAGGAGTAAAAGAACTAATAAAACACTAGATCTTAAGCTAGGAGATTCGACCATGATCTAAAAGACTAGGTATTGATGCTTTTTAATTTGATCTTTGACACATGCATGTTGTTTGAACTAAAAGGACTAGAATTTCTTTAAGGTTCACCTCGGTTTTGGTCTTCTCCTATCCAACGTGATTTTTTAATTTTTGATTTGATGACTTGATTTACATGATTTAGGTACATGCATGTGGTTTTGTAAAAAGATTCTTATTTACTTTAGAGACCATCACGGTTTTACAAGGGAATCAAGGAAACATGTTTTGGAAAAATAATTTTTAATTTGATTTATGAAGACGTGCACTCGGTCTAGGTCTAGAGTTAGGAAATCATGTTTTGTCTCCATGAAAAAGGACACATGCATATTGATTTCTTTTGATTTAGGAATCTTGTGTTTTGCATGATGGATCAAGAGCCTTGTTTTGACAAAATGAGGTTCGGACTATGCATCCCAAAGAGAATAGGGTTCTTTTTCTCATGAAAAGACTTGGAGCAATGAGTATGTTTCGAAAAATCATGATAAAGGGATTTAGGTGAAATTGTGTTGTAACTATTTATTTTCATTCGGTTTTGGTATGAAATTGAGATTTTTCGTGTAATGCTTGCTTAAATAAATTGACTTAAGTTAAGAAGGTAAATTAAAGTATAATAGTTTCTTCAAGTGAAGCTCACGGTTGTAAATAAAAAGGAAAAGTAAATGATTTTGTTGTATGAAAAGGAAGATAGAATAAACCAAGTTGATTTATGTGTTTTAAATTTGTGATCTTTGGATTGTTTTCTTTAACGACATTCGTCCATGTCTAATGGAAATTAAATCCATGCTCTTATGTTGAGAAGATTTGATATATGTTTGGATGACTTTTGATTTGATTTAAGCTAAGAGAAATAAATTAAAGCTTGACTGTTTACCAAGTTTTAGCTCACGCTTTTGCTAGGAAAAAGAATAAATAATTCCATGATTTGGTGTGAGTGTTTGACAATGCATGAATCTTGCTTTGATGAGTGTATAGTTTCGGTTTATGGATTTGGATATGCTTAAGTGTTGTTTTATAACAAAACTCGAAGTTTTAAGTTGTTGGTGTTAAATTAAAGAGTATTTGAAATCAAGAGAGTTCTACGCTGTTTTTGGGTTTTATTAAATTAATTTTTGAGAAACATTTCTTTGCTGTCCAGGGTTATTTAAAATTTTTTTCTTGATTTCTAAATTGAGTGCATGAGACTCAAAGTTTGGTTTTTCAAAAGGAAATTGATTTGAGCAAAACCCGAATGGAAACCGGTGAAATTTTTTAGTGTTTTTGAACGGGGTTATGGTGCGGTCCAAGATGGACCAGAAACCAAATTAAATAATTTAAACCGTTTTATGAGACGTTTTCAAATGGTTTTAAAGAAATTAAAGTGTTAGAAAATGTGGGAGTTGTTTTGACAAAACCATCTTGTTTTAAATTTTCCGACAACGAATGAAACGTGTTTGAGTTAAGAAAAGATTCTCTTAATACAAATTAATAACGTAAGCGTATTTTATTTAGTACGAGGAATCTTAAAGACAAGGGATTGGGGCAGTCAGCAGCACAGAGGATCCGAGGTGACAGTACGCAATAAATAGCTGGACCCCAGGTGAGAGAGAAGCTTTCCTAAGACACCGTGGTAGTTAGGTGATATATTAGGACGTTCCGTATCATCTCAAAGATCGGAACTTAGTGGTTGGAGTCAGTAGTATAAGTGGCAATTGTTTGTGTTGTGTGGCCACTTATACGAAGGTGACGAAGACCACAATGCTATTGTGTGATGTTGTATGATTGCTTTTATCTATTCAATTATGTCTGATGATACTTATTGCTGTTAATTTAAATAAGTAATACGCTGATGGACGTCTATTACGTTCTGAAGATAGAAAAGAAATAAATAAGACTGTGACATAAAGACCTAATGAGAAAGAAATGACGATTGGAAATAAAGCATATGTTGGAAAAGAAAGAAAGAGTTGAGATTGGGGAATGAATGAATGAGAATGTTTGAGAACGAGCCAGAGCTGGGGAGAGTGGTGTTGTTTGAGGAAGAGATGTGATTTGAGTGGAGCTGGGCTCCTTTTGTTTTGGTTTTAGTCTGGGACTAGTGTCGAGTTGAGCTTGCTCCTCCATTAGCGCTTAGCAAAGTTGAAAATTTTGAAAAGGTTTTTGAAAAGGAGTTTTTGAAAAAGGTTCTCGAAAGGAGATCTTCGAAAAGATTTTTGAAAAGAAATTCTTTTGAAAATGTTTTTTAAAATAGATTTTTAAGGAAAGTCTGTGAAATGAGGTCTTGTGAAAGTTCATGAAAGGGGTGTTTTGAGATAGTTTTTGAAAAGATTGTTTTGAGAAAAGATTGTGGAATGGGATGATTGTGAGAGATGGGGAATGTTGAGAAGGTTTGAGAATTGAGATTTGAGATTGCGATGTGATCCCATCTCTGTGCTTTGTGAGAAAGGATGAGAGAAAGATTGTGCAAAGTTAGTGGTCGGGACTCATTGAAGGGTTGCACGAAGGATGGGCCGACCTTAGGATAATTAAAAAGACTAAAAGACTTTAAAAGACATGCGCGGTGAGGTATGAGAGTGCGAAGTAGTGGAGAGGAAGAAACGATAAGTATCTGCGGATACTTAGGACGAGATTGCATTAGGGGAGGACGATGACGGTGAAACGTCAAGAAGTCTAGAGTGTGTTTCTAGGAAGAACGAACTCCACATGTGGCGCACTAACGTGGTGGGGACTGGGTCTAATGCCGTGGCAAGTTCTGCGGGCCCACTAGAAACATACTGTTGCCCCCTAGATTGCAAATCGAGAACAGTGAGAGGGACTAGAACGGAGCATTGTGTTCGCCACTGCGAGGCAGTGTGCCATGATTATTATGAATTGATATTATTGAGGCTGGGCCTCCTGGTCAGGGACCATTTATGTGTTGTGGCAGCTGTCGTGCCCGCGTGGTAAAGGTCCTGTACTCCTGTTTGCTTCCGAATAGGTTGGATGGATGACCGAGGAGATGTAGACGTGTGTGATCGCTGAGATTGAAATGAATACTTGATGGTATTTTAACACTCCCCAATCACCAGAGGTTATGAAAATACAATGGTGAAATAGAAATGAATGAGAGAAGGAAAGAATGTTCATAAGATGTGAAAAGAAGAAGGAAATGAAAGAGGATAACAACAATACTAACAATGTAAGATAATAACGATGATGATGTCAATAATTTGTTCGGTTGTGGTATGTTTGTATATTGTATTGTGTGTTTTTTTGGTCCCAGTATCTTGCCTATCGTAATTCCACACCATCGACGATCCGTCGTTCGGAATGCTTACTCTCTCCTGTTTGTGGGCATATCGGTGTTGCTGGTATCTCAACGGGCAGATGGAGTATCGGATGGAGGTTATTGTACGAGGCTACAGGAACTACAAGGAGAAGATTCGGTAGGGAGTTCGGAGGGACTCCGCCACTCTCAATGGAGCGGAACAGGAATCTACTAGCAAGGAGGGAATCACAACAAGGAGGGCGTCATCTCCGAGAGCAAAGAGAGGACGCAAAAAGAAGAAGAAACTTCATCCAATTGCTTTCAATAGGGTAGTTTATGGGTAGTGTGACTAGTTAGATTGTGGTGATTGTTTTGATTAAAGGATTACCGAAGCCATGAGCCATTTATGTAATCGAGCCAGATTTTAATTTGATTTGTGGAGCCTATCTTCATTCAAAGTTAATTCATGAAAAGTTGTGAGACTTGTAAAAATGATTTTGAACCAAGTTCTTTCATGAAAGCAAATGTTTTGTGAAAAGAACAGTTTAATAACAACTCGGTTTTCAAAAAGGGTGTTGAGAACACCGAGGACTTTTCAACAACGTTTTCAAAAACTCATTCACAATGTTTTCAACAAAAAAAAATCTGGCCTCAATTTTGGTAACATTGATAAGTAAAAGTAAATATTTTTGGCTTACGAAAATCGGGCTGTTACATTCTATACCAACCTGAAATGGGATTCCGATGAGAATACTCTTTATTCTGAAGTAAAAGGAAGATAGATTAAGATTACTCTAGATACTTGGAAGAATATCACTCATATTTCGATGGATGGAGTGTACTTCACCGGGTCTGGCAGCGACAGCCTTTGGGGCGATTAATATGACAAAGAGTCTGCCAAAGAAGAGTTTATTGATGATAACATCCCTACAGGAAAGGTCATGACATCCGGTAATCTGAAGTTTGAGTTTCATGTGCTACATTTCATTCTGAATCGTTGCTTGATTCCTCAGAAAGGGAATTACTTCAGGGTGCTAGATTTTGATTATATCATTTTATGGGCTTGGTTTCATGACAAACCCATCAATTGGGGTTGGTTTGTCTTGAATCATTCGACTGAAACTGCGAGTAAAGTCCGTCGCTCTATTGATCGTGATATGAAATTGAAAACTACGCGCCTTCCTTATGCGACTTTAATCACAAACATCCTTAGGCGTTTTCATATTCCTCTTATGGAGAGTCGAGGACTGCTCAAAATGCGGATATGCGCATGGACACAAACTTTTTGGGAAACATGAGATGGATAAATATGGAAGGACGTGGTTGGATTCCTAAGTCGATGCGACGAGAAAGAAAGGTAGCCCATAAGCATGACCCTGAAGAGGATGATGACCAAGATCAAGCACCAGCTCAGGACCCTGACTTCACTCCGCTACAAGCTATCCTTCCTCCAGATCATATTCCTCCGTACATGCAGCACTTCATGGACGATGTTAGAGGATATATGAGACGATCTGATGACCATATGCTCAGTTGACTCCACTCTTTCTCAGCTCACCTCCGGCATGGAACAGATGAATGTCAACATGGAGGCAATGCAGCAAGACATCTATCACTTGAGGCATCAGAATCAGCAACCATTCACCAGTGATCGTTAGCTTGTGGCTCCACTCCTTGATCTCATTATTATTTTCTTGCTATCTGGATTATTTATCTTTGATTTATGATGTTATCTTAACCCCTAGTTATTTATTCTTGTTTAACTATTTCCGGTTCTGGATTTGGATTTTCTCTGACATGTTTTTGGATATTTCGGTATGACTTATCATGACAATTGCACTTTTATTGGTTTGCTATTATTTTTTGTCATGTGATGTCATTATATTTATCTTGTGCATCTCACCTTTTTGATGATGTCAAAAGGGGGAGAATATAGTGAATTTTGTCATGAGAAAGTTTGAGCAAAACAACAGGCCAACAGGAACAGGTTGCAAAACAGGTTCATGAAGGAGAATATATTGAATTTTGTCATGAAAAAGTTTGAGCAAAACAACAGGCCAACAGGAACAGGTTGCAAAACAGGTTCATGAATGATTCATGAATTCAGGGGGAGAGATGCTAGATGCTAATCTTGGGAGTTGTGAAGTTGTGCTCCTTTGTGGAGTTATGTTTTTGTGTGCTCTTTTAGTGTTAAAGAGCTGATTGCATCATATTGCTTGGTTGCGTTTATAATATCATGTACTAACCTTTGTTTTGCAGGTAGTGTTTGTCATCATCAAAAAGGGGGAGTGTTGAAACATATGGTTACCCTGATGATGTTTTGATGATGACACAACACAATTTCATATTATATGTTGAACAGGTTCAGGTACTTTGATGATTCAAGATGTGATTGAAGATCTAGTCACTTAGGGCTTAGATTTTTGTGTAAAGCAAAAATTAGTTTAAAAGCACTCAGGTATATTTTTATGTTTCTTGATTATGATGATGATTCTTTTCGTTTTGAAAAACCTAGAAGAAGTATTTTTAAAACCTTTTTGCTCTTGGAAAAGTTTTGCGAAAATCTTTTATTAAAACCTTTGGTTACAAATTTTTTATGAAAATCTGATTTTACTATGGAGTAATCGATTACCCTTCTGGACTAATCGATTACTTGCTGCAACTTGTAACCAGAGAGTAAGTAATGGATTAATTAGGTTCATGTAATGGATTACTTCCTTGAACTAGTCATTTAAGTGACAGTAATCGATTACTTGAAGCTAATAATCGATTAGCTTTTAATGCTGCAACTTTTATGAAAAACCTGAGAGCAAGTAATCGATTAAAATGACCAAAGTAATCGATTACCTAATTCAAATTTTTGAAAAACGTGCTAAAATCAATGTGATTCCCAGAATGATTTATTTCCTTTTCTGGATGATCACGATTCTGATTTTTGGCTCCTTCTTCTACCTTTTTGAAAACTCACTTCACACACAAGTTGTTTTCTTCTCCTTCTCCTTTCTTTGAAAAATCCTTTGAGAAGAAAAATCATCATCATCATCATTTTGTTCATTTTAATCAAAAACCTTGAGTGTGATTTAGATTAATCATTTGCTATAGGACTTGATTGTAGTATCTGCTCTATTTAGAGAGCTTCATTGTTAGTTGCACAAACTTCTTTGTGCAAACCATTATTCTCTGTAAGGGGAGTGTTTACCCTTAGTATTTAGGGAGTGTTATCCCTTAGGTTAAAAATCTCGGAAAGGTTTTCCTAGTTGTTGTTGAGGTCCCTGGCGAAAGGAGGTTCCTAGTAGCTTGCGGGGCGCTCTGGTTGTACTCGGGGATGTGAGGCATCTTTGGTTTATTGAATAGCTCAAGTGGGTCGCATGAGGACTGGATGCAGGCGTTGTTTGCCGAACCAGGATAAAAATCCCCGGTGCATTTTTCTCTATCCCTTATCTCTTTACTTTTCGCATTTATTTTATGTGTTAATCATATTTTGCGAATAATCCTATTTGAAATTATATAGCACGAGAATTGCGTTTTCATTGTGTTGATTTATTAAATCTCGTGAATAATACGTTTTCAATATAAATATAAATATTCTTATTATTCTGCGCTTAAAAATGTTTTCAATCGTTCTTTAAGTCTTCCTCTATGTTTAAATCTCTTTAATTATTTTAAGAACGTTTGAATCGATCGTTTTTCAATGTTTTTATAAACACCCAATTCACCCCCCCCCCACCTCTTGGGTGACGTTAGCCAATACCATCAATTATTCTAACACTCTTGAAGCTCAGAATTCTTCTCCCCCTTTTGTCAACATCAAAAATGGTGGGAAGACTCTAGCAAGATTAGGGTTCTTCTCCCCCTTTGTACTATACTCCCCCTGAAACACTGAATAGATACATTAATAATAACAAGGGATAAAATATGCATGCTCACATATTCAAACAAGGTGAGCGGCAGATGTTAGACCAATTTCTCTACGAATAAAAAAGAAGTTTTCTTTAGGAAGTGGTTTCGCAAAGATATCAGCTAACTGCCTTGTAGTATCCACATACTCAATAATACAATCACCTCTTTGAATATGATCACGAATAAAATGATGACGAATCTCTATGTGCTTTGTGAGTGAATGTTGCACTGGGTTTTTGGTTATGTTGATTGCACTAGTGTTATCACAGTTTATGGGAATGTGATCTAGACTTACACTAAAGTCTAGGAGTTGTTGTTTTAACCATAAGATTTGTGCACAACAGCTACCCACAGCGACATATTCAGCCTCAGCTGTGGATAGGGCTACACTAGACTGTTTCTTGCTAGCCCAAGACACTAAATAAGTACCTAGGAGGTGACAAGTGTTGCTTGTGCTTTTCCTATCTACTTTGCAACCAACAAAATCAGAATCGGAATACCCAACAAGGTTACAAGTGGAACCTTTGGGGTACCATAAACCCATATCAGTTGTGCCAGATAGATATTTCATTATTCTTTTGACAGCAACCATGTGCATTTCTTTTGGATTCGCCTGAAAACGTGCACACATGCGTACACTAAACATAATATTTGGCCTACTTGCCGTTAAGTAAAGAAGGGAACCGATCATACCTCGATACTTTGTAATTTCAACGGGTTTACCTTCTTCATCCTTGTCTAGATAGCATGATGTACTCATAGGTGTTGCTACTGCTTTGGCCTTATCCATGCCGAATCTTTTCAAAAGTTCCTTGCAATACTTTGTTTGACTGATAAATATTCCATCCTTTTGCTTATTTGATTTTTAATCCAAGAAAGAATTTGAGTTCGCCAATCAAATGTTGAATCAAAGGTTTTGATGAAGAGAAATCAACAAGCTCGGTTTGATGACGACAAATATATCATGCGCTCGATTCTCGGCCAAGGTTTGATGAAGCCAAATGAATCAGCTATGAAGTATCCTGGAAGTCAAATCAAGCTCGGTATGTTGATCAGCTCGGTATGAAGTTGGAGAAAATCAGTTTCAGCTCAGGCGTACTCTGAAGTGATCAATCCGAGCTATTGACGTAGTTAGCCGACGTCAAGCTCGGCAACACTATCGCTAAAAGCAGACTCAGTCAGCCGAGAATAAGCTCGAACATTTTTCAAGATCAGTCAGCTCAGCTCTGAGAAGTTTAATCACTCAAATCCCCAAGATAAGTGAAGATGTCAAGCTCGAACTAGTTGATAAGCTCGGCATCAGGGCAGCTCAAGTCAGAAGTCTCCAAGCTAAGTGAAGTTGTCAAGCTCGAACTTTCGTCAAGCTCGACAACATAGTTCAGCAAGAAGAATAATCATTCAAGTCCTCAAGCTCAAAGCAGACGCAGTTAGCCAACGTCAAGCTCGGCATCACATCAGATCAGCTCAGCTCAGATCAGATTTATCACTCAAGCCCCCAAGCTCGGCTCAAGGAAGTCGGTTGAAAGATTAGCTCGGTCAGCTCAGAGAAGATTAATCACTCAAGTTCCCAAGCTTGGAAAGATGTCAAGCTCGAACTCATTGTCAAGCTCGACATCACTATTTATCTTCTTCATCCTTCAGTAGTTCGTCGCATGCACCACTTCGTCTCTGACATTATAGTACTGTGCATGGCTGGCAATTTTGTCCTTATCTCAATAGCACCCATCTGTCATCATCCTTAATATTTCAAAATTGAAAATTTAAATCAGCAATGCAAGAGAGACAAATTCAGAACGTTACAAAGAAGTGGAAACAGCTAGACAAAGGAAAAACGTGTCTCTGTACAGTGCAGAAAATGTCTAGTATATCCGTTGCAAAGGACATACGTATTTTCCACTCTCTCTCCTACCTCATGCATGCTGGCATCACTATAAAAGGATGGGTTTTCTTCTTCAGAAGATAACAAGTAACAAGAGAGAAAGCAGAGAAGAGCTTAACACATTTTCATACCCATTCTCTTAAAAACACAGTGAACCAAAAACGTAGAAAAGAGAACGATAGAGCTGGAGAGTAAAACTGTTACATTCAAAACCCAAGTCTCAAATCGTTCTCTACCAAAATCCTTTCTCAAACACTTAACCAAAAACTCTTTTGTTCACCAAAATCTTCAGATTCAAACACATTTGAGTTTCGAGTTGGAGCCATCATCCTTCATTCACTCTGTTTGTAAAGTCTTGAGGTGTTCTCAAGCAAGTGAAAGTCTTGGAAGGTTTCCAAGCTTTTCCAAGAGGTTCTTGGCGATTGAAGTCTTAGGAGGTTCTTTGGTGC
The DNA here is from genome assembly GCA_037953625.1 of Crotalaria pallida. Taxonomy (NCBI): domain Eukaryota; kingdom Viridiplantae; phylum Streptophyta; class Magnoliopsida; order Fabales; family Fabaceae; genus Crotalaria; species Crotalaria pallida. Next base: position 56,014,676 of record CM075654.1, on the reverse strand, counting down.
AAATCCTTGAAAGTTTCAAGGTGTCTTGAAGGTTTCAAGACTTGTTAAATTAGGTAGAAGCCAAGAGTTTGGTACTCTCTTGGTGGGTTAATTGATCCCTTGTAATTTCTATCAATTTAATATTATTAAAGGCTCCCTGAGGTTCAGGGGGGACTGGACGTAGCTCACCGTGGTTGTGAGTGAACCAGTATAAAATCTCGTTGTCTAATTTTCTCTTTACTGCTTTCAGTTTTTAATTCTGAGCTCTTAATAATCGACTTTGTTTAACTCGTACTTTAAGCTCGGATAGTGCTAGCAAATTTCCGCTGCAAACCTGATCTTTGAGTGGCGCATATCGGATAATCGGTAGTCGGTCTAGATAAATATGAGATATTCAATGGTGAAGTTGACCCAATTGTATATAAAGGAAATAATCAGGTTGCATGGAGTGCCTTCCAATATCATTTCAGATCGTGATCCAAGGTTCCTTTCGCGATTCTGGCAAAGTCTTCAGCAAGCCTTAGGGACTCAATTGAAACTCAGTTCGGCCTATCATCCTCAAACTGATGGACAGACTGAGCGAACCATCCAATCTCTGGAGGACTTGCTAAGGACTTTCACATTGGAGCAACAGAAGAGTTGGGAGCAGCTATTGCCTTTGGTGGAGTTTACTTATAATAACTCCTACCATTCAAGTATTGGAATGGCTCCTTACGAAGCTCTATATGGTCGAAGATGTCGAACTCCCCTATGCTGGTTCCAAGTGGGGGAGAGTCAGTTAGTTGGTCCTGATGTTGTCCAGGAGACAACAGAAAGAGTTAAGATGATCTATGAGAAAATGAAAGCAGCTCAGGATCGACAGAAAAGCTATGCGGACAAGCGGAGGAAACCTTTGGAATTTGCAGAAGGTGAGCATGTTTTCCTGAAGGTTGTCCCAACCATAGGGGTTGGAAGGGTGTTAAAGCCCAGAAAGTTCACTTCCAGATTCATTGGTCCATATTAGATTTTGCAGAAGGTTGGAACAATGGCATATAGAATTGCTCTTCCTCCTCAATTTTCCAATCTCCATGATGTGTTTCATGTGTCCCAACTTCGGAAATATGTGTATGATCCTTCACATGTCATTCCAGAAGAAGAGGTTCCTTTAAGAGAGAACCTAACATTTGAGATGCAACCAGTTAGAATTGAGGATAGAAGGATAAAGCAGGTTCGTGGCAAGGAGATTCCATTGATTAAGGTGATTTGGAATCGCAACAACATTGAGGAAGCCACTTGGGAGTTGGTGGACAAATTCAAAGCATCTCACCCCCATCTCTTTGAAGCAAGTTGAATTTCGAGGACGAAATTCCGGTAAGTGGGGGAGAATTGTAACATCCCAAATTTTATTAGTAGTTAAATAATAATAAGAATTTAAAAATAAAAGATTGAAAACTCAAAACAGGAATTCCACCGTTGGATATGAAGATAAGAATATTAGGAAGCTTGCTTTCAAATTTGAGCAAGATCCAACGGTTAACGAAGAAGTTATGGAAGTTTGAAGGGGAAAGAAAATGAATATATGAGAACTGGGCAAAATACTAGAGTCTTTCTGGAAATTCCAGAAAGACTCGAGTATTTTGGATAAAAAGACTAGAGTCTTTCCAAAAAGACTCGAGTCTTTTCATCATACCTGCAAAAAATAAAAACTCAAAAATGACCCATTTTCCTCATAATTTCCTTTCCTCCATGCTCGAACCTCTTTCCTTCTCATACCCTAATATCTTCCAATCAACAAATCAACACAACAATCAACCAAATCATCATCATATATCAACTCTCCATCAAATCCCCACCAATTTCCACTCCAATAACATCAATTTCTCTTCAAATCCTTCAAAAACCCCAATTCCACCAAAACCCTAACTCTCCCAATCATTAAGTTCTTGATTTGTAATTAAGAAAAGAGACATAAAGGGTGCTAGAGAAGAAGGAAATAAGGCTTAGGAATTGGAAGCAAAGGCTAGGGAAGTGGTTCTTATCAAATTTTCCTTTTGTTGCATAACTTCAAAGAAGGTAAGAGGGAGTACTTTGGTTTAAATTAGGGAAGGGATTTAATTATAATAATAGAAGTATAATTAAGTGTATATGGATGTTTAGTTAGGCATTAGAATTAAATTTACATGAACTAATGGTTGTGGCTTGGATTTAGTGCTTGCTTTATATATGTAAATAATAAGTTATAATGTTTGAAATTTAGTATTAATTACATGTATGTTGTTCTTGATATATAAATGATGTAAATATATAATTATGTTGTGCTTGTAATTATTATGTTGATTATGGTTAATTAGACATAAACTAGCATAAAGTGCTTTCTAATTAGATTTGAACTAAACAAATGCAATTTTTTAAAGAACAAAGAGTTCAAATTTAATTAGAAAGAATCTAAGAAGTTGTATCATGCATGGTGAAAAGGTGGACGTTAGGAGTAGGGGAAAAACATACATATATCGTGAGGGCAAGAGTAACTAGATTGTGCTATTGAAACAATCGCTGAGAATTGTTATGGAAAACTTTGATCTTCCAAGGGACCGGGTTTGCTCCCCGTGTCGGGGATTGGTTTTATGCAAACCATAACAATTCTGTCAGTTACTTTGGCTCTTTGTGGCCGGTCAATGGTGATCCCTGCTATAGCCAATTTGGTGTAATCAAGCCAAATTGTATGATGAACTCCTAAAAAGGGGTGAAGTACTGTGCAAGCCAAGTGTTTGGAGGGGTACTACTATCGGTCGGTTTTTCCCCGGAGTGGAGGGCGATGTGAGGAAATGTGTGATGTAAAGAAAGCAAAGTAAAGCAAAACAAAGAAAAAATGAAAGAAAAAGAAAAGGAGACAAAAAGCATACATATGCATTTATTTGGTTTAATCCCTTGAATCCAATGAAAAGAACAAAGTAAACACAATGAAATGAAAAGTATAACATTGGGTTCAAGGATTAAATCATAATGAGCGACGTTGCATTGCATTCCCATGTGGTTATTTAAGAATGTAATATTATAAATTAAATGTTGCATTATGTCTTGATGATGGAAATTTGTACTTTATGATGTGTGTATGAATACATTTAATTATGCCTTATTATTGTTTTTAAGTGCTTTCTCTGATTTAAACACAAATTACTCACCTCTTTGTGGTTAATATTTTAGGTACGCATGTTGAGGATTTTCCGACTGTTCCCTCTGCTGAGGATCATTACACTTCCCCTGATGGAGTGTAGCTGTTGCATCATATGCATATCACTCTATAAGATGATTAATGTAACACCTAGAATTATTACCCTTAAAACCCCATCATTTAAAAATATGAACTTAAAAATTCCTTTTTATTTTAATAAAATCAACCGTCAAACGGACGGAGTTTCGTTTGAAATTCGGACTTATCCAAAATTTCACCTGTGAAAACATTTATCGAATAAACATTCAGTAGCCAGCAGGGCATACATCAAGAATATATTTGCATCATAACAAGGCCCAAAGGCTCAAAATTATAAATTCCATATCAGAGTTAAAAGTAGCAGCGAAACACCAAGTTAGAAATATACGTTCAAAGACCCTAGGCTTTTTAACAAAAGAGATATATCCTAAGCCTCGCTCAAAAAGTATATACAACACATTTACATCAAAATAATATAGGAGGCTTAGGTCCAATGTCATATCCTATCCCCTAACACCCCTACTATCCCTGTAAGGGATAGTAATCCTGCTCGGCCGAATCTGGTGTATGCTCCAGCTCAGTACCTGAAAAATGGTAAGGAGGTGAGCACTACACAGTAAAGTAGGAATAGCAGTTTCTCATATGACATAATAACCGACCAAGCCAAACACATATAGTTCAGGCATTTCACATAGTCATTCACACATGGAAGCAATAATACAAACAAATGCCAACGATTCTTTTATCTCTATACCTTTATCTTTTCTTTTTAATCAGCTCATTCTTATTCTCTAATTTATCATGCTATAGGTCTACTTTATTTCCCCCTGTTTTAACCTTTTATCGCGTCGGGTCGGTGTCGACCTCGCATTATTAAATATAAATTATCGCGCTGGGTCGATGTGACCATCGCATTATTAAATATAAATGATCGCGCTGGGTCGATGTGACCATCGCATTATTAAGTATAAATGATCACGCTGGGTCGATATGACCTTCGCATTATTAAGTATAAATGATCGCGCTGGGTCATATAACCTTCGCATAATTATGTTTATTATCGCGTTGGGTGATATGACCTTCGCATTATTATGTATTATTATCGCGCTGGGTGATATGACCTTCGCATATCGCGCTGGGTACATATACCTTCGCATTATATTTGTTTTCTTATCGCGCTGGGTGATATTACCTTCGCATATCGCGCTGGGTACATATACCTTCGCATTATTATGTTTTGTTATCGCGCTGGGTGATATGACCTTCGCATATCGCGTTGGGTACATATACCTTCGCATTATTATTGTTTTCTTATCGCGCTGGGTGATATGACCTTCGCATATCGCGCTGGGTACATATACCTTCGCATTATTAAGTTTATTTCATCGCGCTGGGTCACCGTGACCTTCGCAACATAAATTCTAAATGGTCGCGCTGGGTCTTTATGACCTTCGCTTTTATTAAATTTTTCATTCCTTTATTCATTCATAATTCCCTCTCCACTCCTTCACATCACTTTTTCTAACCATCACTCCCCTTTTCTCTAATCTCTTAATCAATTCACTATCCACGTATTGTCAACACTAATCCCATTCATTTGTTTCCATAATCCATTATTCATTTAGTCACAAGGCCAGCAACACATCATTAAACTACTTAGCATCATCACCAACAATTCCACAATATACACTTCAATTCAAACATACACATATTCAGAAATAATCACTTATACACAGCATCATGATTAATTAAATTCCTTTACTTCAATTCTGAAATCATTACTAATATTCATTACCCTATGGTTTATACCCTAACTAACACTTAACTCTTAGCAAGTATTATATACATACTAGAAACTCATCCCTAAATTAAGGTAATACTCACTCCTTACCTCAAAATACCAAGAGATAGGGTGATTCCCCACTTGAACTAGCTTACAATTCTTGAAACCTGGATCTCCCTCCACTTAGCTTCCCTCCACAAGAGGGGTGCTATTCCAAAGTTGATGAATATCCTATTGTGAGGGTTGTAAAAATAAAGATTACTATTATCATCTTGCTACTTGTTTAAAATCCATAAAATAGTGAGATTTTCCATGGATTGAAATTGAGGATCCCAAAACATGAGAGAGAGAGAGATATCGATCTAGATAAAGAGGAAAAGGAATGATTTTCTTTGAACTTAATCACTTACTTGAAGCTTGTTAGGACTATGATTGTTGAGGAGGATGATAGATACTCTTACTCCTTGAGTATTTGTTGAAGAGAATCACAAACCCCAGAGGAGAGAGAAAAGAGCGTGGAGCTTGAGGGAAGAGAGAGTTTCTAACTCATGATTCTTGATTGATGATGATGGAGATGATGGGTGATGCACTTGATTGATGAAGGAGATGATGGAACCCCTTGATCTTGGATGAAGGTTTATGAAGCAACAAAGTCCTAGAAGAGAAAGAGAGGGATGGATCGATGATGAGAAGAGGGAGAGAGAAAGAGAGCTATGTGCTTCTCTTTTTTTCTTTTTCTTTTTATGGCCAAACTTAATCCTTAAGCTAATTTTGTGTGGCTAGGGTGATTTTCTTGGAGACAAAGCTAAAAATGTGTGGAGGGGAGTGCATCACGTGCACTCCACTTTTCCTTTTTTTTTTGTACAGACCATAAAGTAATCGATTACCCTAGCCTGGTAATCGATTATTTCTTCAATGCAACATTTCTCAGTACATCCACCAGAGCCTAACTAATCGATTAACCCCCTGAATTTAATCGATTACTACTCAAAGTAATCGATTACTTTACCCTTGTAATCGATTTTTGCTGCAACATCTTAAGTGTTTCCACCAGAGGCCTTGTAATCGATTACTGTCATGCAGAGTAATCGATTACTTCAGTGAAAAGTCAGATTCTGACGATTTTCTAACTCCAATTCATCTCCTTAGGCCCCCATTCTCACTCAGGCTTGGATTACTACTTAAAATCCTCTTAAAACTTGATAACTCTCCTAAAGGCTTGGCATAAATCATATTATACTGAATATTAAACTTAGGGGATGTTACAATTAAGGCACCTAGGATGTGTTTTTGTGGCCTTCATATATTTTGCATTGATAAATAAATTCCTTAGTTGCCCATTTTGAGCCTTATAATGATATATATTTTTTCTTTGGTACCCACTTACATTAATTGACTCTATTGTGAGTACCTTGGGAATTGTGAATGAGCAATTAAGTGGAATGTGATTGAATGAGAATGTGATGCAAAAGAAAAAAGATAAAAAGTGTATGAGTTCTATTTCTCTTCCAAGAAAAAGAAAAGGAAAAGAAAAAAGAAAAAAGAAAGTAAAGAATGAAGTAATGAATCAAATGAAAAAGTGAAAAGAAAGAGAATAGAGAAGGAAGGGCATGATCAAAAGAAAGAAAAAAAAAGATGTGTTTAATGAGAGTTTTGGTCTTTATTGTATTCATTGCTCATTCATGGTTTTTGAGGGAATTTTGCTTTGCAATTAGCCCGTAGTTTTATCCCTTCTTTCTTTTATCCCACCGAACACTTTTAGCCATGGCCCCATTGCAACCAAAAAATAAGACCTTTTGATTTTTGCATACTTTCAATAATTTCAGTGGAGATACTGGTCTATGGTCAAGCCTATGGTAACACATTATCATTGTTGAACTTGAGTGAATTAAAAATATGACCCTTATACACTTGAGAGAGATACACTGAGAGGTTGAGAGTGTTCACTAGTTCTGAGCTCTGATTGGGTTTGTTACTCTAACTAGTTTGTGATTGTGTAAATAGTTTTTGATAATATATGTTTGAGTCATGAGTCGAAGTCTTAGATTAGGTGTATTCATGTTGATTTAGGGAGTTTGTCTTTTGTTTAGAATTTTTATTTTACTTTTGCCTGGGACATGCAAAATGCTAAGTTTGGGGAAGTGATTTGGGTCTAATATATATAGATTTGAGCATTGATTTGACTCCCTTTTACTATGTATTTGGCTTGTTTCTCTAGCAAAGTTAGGACGTTTTAGTAGATTTTAATTATCTTTAGTAGTTTAGGGTCCCTTGGAACGTTTTGATCCTTTTTGGGTATGTTTCAGGTACTTATGGAGTTTAAATGCAAAATATATTGATGGATCTGGATAGAGGATGAAAAGAGCTTCGAAACGGTCCAAGAATGGAGTAAAACGGAGTCCGGATGAGTCCGTAGCGCCGGAAATAGTCCGGGGCGCGCGTGTTGAAATTGTACAGACCCCGTGCGCGCCCCGGGCGTGAGGACGGATGCGCCCCGGGCGCGTGAACCGCGTGAAAGTGACGCTGCTTGGTAATTTGGCCATAACTTGAGCTACGCTTATCCAAATAAGGCGATCTTGGTATCATTTTAAAGCTAAGGAAAAGATCTACAACCTTTCCAGAAATAGCCTTGATCAAAGTCGTCCATCTTCAGGGTCAAAATCAGGGCCGAAGTTGAGTGTCAGACATGAGAAAGCCCAATTTGACCAGATTCTGAACAAAATAGAGGAAAAGTCTAATTTGGCTTCATATCTTAGATTTGGTCAGAGATTAGAAGATAAACAAGGACCTTATCTATTAGATTTAATTAAGATTTATTTTAGGATTTGTTGTACTCTTTAAATAGAGAATTTGTAAATAGTTTTTAGTGGGTTTTAAGATCATAGAATTCAATTAGAATTAGAGAGAGAGGTTAGTAACATCTATTGAGAGCAAGGAGACAAGGCACAAGGATTGAAGATCTCTTGGAGAGTTAACCAGTATTGTCTATGATATGAGGTTTTTTCTTTGCTTATGTTTTCTTTATTTCTATATGTGTAACTAAAACCTCTTGTTGGGAACATGGTATAAATTGTATGATGTAACTTATTTTAATTTATGATTTAGTATTTTTCTGTTTTTAATTCATGCATTATTTGAGTTCTTATTTTATACATAAATCTGGCCAATTTATGTTCTGGATTTCTTAATTTGCAACGACAGTTGGGATTTTGAATAGGCCATGCAATTAATGGTATATTCAGTCCAATACATAGAGATATGGTTGGATGATTATATGGATTTTTAGTTCCCTTGTGCTGAATGGATATTTTCTTATATTGTAATTTGTTGAGAGATCAAGGATTAAATATATAGAAAATAAGGATAATGTATAGAGACATCTAACTATTACTATTTGAGAGGAATGGTCCATGAATTGAAGGATAATTAAAGTAAAATATAATTCATAGTTAAAATAAGTGAATCATACAAGGAAACCAAGTTCCTAACCTTTTTCTATTGCTTTCTTATTATCTTATCTCCTCAATCTTCTTATTCTATTATTATTATTCTTCTCCTTCTAAACTTCAATAACAAGTTGCACTAATAATTACGAATTGGTGGAAAGTTATTAGAAACAACTTCGATCCCTGTGGGACGATATTCGGTCTTCCAGACTATATTACTTGCTGACCTAGTCCTCTTGCTAGTAAATCAACAATTGCCACCAAAGCTTTTAGTTTGACATGGTCCAAAAAGATCCATATATAAAAGTTCTAAGGGTCTTTGAGTAGAAATAATATTTTTAGGAGGAAAAGGTACCCTTGTGAGTTTTGATTTTGAACAAGGATCACATTTTTCAGAAATAGAAAATTTTTGTTTTGGCAAACCAACTACTGAGTTTTTAAAAGATAGTTTGTTCAAATGATTCATGTGGATGTGACCTATCCTACGATGCCATAGTCAAGACTCATCCTCTTTACTAATTAAACATTTAGCATCATTTGAGGGAATCGAGTTAAGATCAATTAAATACACATTGTTTACCCTGCGAGCAACAAGCTTAATAAGATTGTCAATTTTACCCTCAATAATACAATTATCAGAATCAAAGATAACCCTATTGCCATATCACATAACTGACTAATACTAAGCAAGTTATGCTTAAGGCCTTCTACATGCAAAACATTTTTAATGCAAGGGTTTGGAGGAGTACCTACTTTACCAATTCCGATTATCATTCCTTTGTTGTTATCTCCGAAAGTTACATGTCCTTGGTCATTTGGAATGAGGTGAGAGAATTTTGATTTGTCTCTAGTCATGTGTTTAGAACACCCATTATCCAAGTACCACCATGTTTTCCTTTCTTCCGGAGTAACCTACAAAAGAATATTTCATGTTTTCATTTTAGGTACCCATATCTTTTTGGGTCCTTGTATGTTAGTGTTATCATAGTTCGCATCGTGCCACCTTTTAGTTTCATTGTTCTTTTTAACAAACTTCACTTTTCGGTGTTTGCACTCATGTGCGTCATGGCCTTTTCTACCACAATAATGACAAATAATAAGAGGCTTCTTATGCGAGCTAGCGGAGACAAAAATGGTGCTTAATTGTTTTTGGTGTCTGCCGGGTTGATATCCTAAACCGGCTCTATTGAAAAAACATTTTTGTCTCCCTAGCATCTGTAACACCCCGATTTGGCAACTTGAAAAATAGTGAAAATTTGGGCCAATTTTTTTTTAAACAAGTCAAGTGTTATGCAAGATGAGAACAGGTATGTCTTCAAACACAATTACAATTTAAAACTCATGTTCTCACTTTGCACAACACCTTCCAAGTTCCAAACCGAGATGTCACACGACACCGCACTTTGAAACTCGTTTTCAAAAACAGTGTTTAAAACACGGCCCCTCTCCTCATTTCGAAATATAAACTTTAATTGGGGTTACAGCACTATAGAGCCAGGACTTCAAGTAATCTTGCAATGGAAATACAAAACTCTGAAAGGGGATTACCTAACTTCTAGTCATCGTCACTAACGCTTCCGCTGCGCTACTCTGATTCTTGGTACGTCCAATCCTTCGGTCACCATCAGGGTCACTCTCAGCAGTCTCCTTAGTGATACCCTCCATCTAAGAATCATACCAAAATTTTCCCGATACCGAATAGACATATAGGAGAGAGTGAGCTACCCAAAACATGTAATGTCGGCTATGTGGGTTTACAATAGGCAATTATTAAGATAGAACAATAAACAACAACATATAAACAACGTAATCAACCAGGAATATAATCCTCATCATCACATAATCATCATTACATAATCACTTCTCAACTCTCATTCTCAACTCAATACTCAACGTCATTCCTGTACTTTCTTTTGAAATCTTTAAGTTATTAAGTCTTATCAACTCAGTTCGCTCAATGACTTGGGGAACCATCATTGAGGAAAATGGCACTCACGTCTACATCTCCTATGTCATCCATCCACACCTAGTCGGAAGCAAACAGGAGTACAGGACCTTTACCGTGCGGGCACGACAGCTGTCAATCACAAATGGTCCCAGAACAGGAGGCCCAGCCTCAATACATAATAACATGGCACACTGCCTCGCAGTGGCAAACAATTGCCCCACTCCAGTCCCTCTCACTGTTCCTGAACTGCCATAGGGGTGACAGCACTATTCCGGTCCCGGGTGCGGAACTTACCACGGCATTAGACCCAGTCCCTACCACGTTAGTACGCCACATGTGGGGTTCATTCCGCCCAGAATAGTACTCAAGGCAACGTGACGTTTTACCGCCCGAGCCTACCCTAATGCATTCATCAACCCGAATATCCCTGATATTCGGGGTACCTTCCTCTCCACTACTTCAATACGACGCTCATACCTCACCGCGTACATAAATGTCTTTTAATTCTTTTAAGGTTTTGACGTTTTAATTATCGGCTTATTCCTAACGATCGGCTCGTCCTTGGTGCATCCCTTCAACGAAGCCCGACCACTAATTCGCAATCTTTTCCCCAATTCATCACCTCAAATTTCAACGTCTCATATCACAATCTCTCAAATACCATCTCATCACTTTCACCAAAACTCATTTCCTCAACTTCCTCGAGGCTCATCCCTTTTCTTTCTCAAAAGCTCTTTTCGCAATCATTCTCAAAAATCATATTTTTGGGTGAGTGTTAATGGAGGAGCAGGCTCAACTCAATACTAAGCTTCTTCCTAAAAATAAAAACTTGCTGGGCGCTAATGGAGGAGCAAGCTCAACTCAACACTAGTCCCAGACTAAAACCAAAAACCACAAGAGCCATACCCCATCTCAATTCCATAGTTCTCATCTCACTTTCATAACTCTTTTCTCGGTCTCATATCTTTATCTCTTTGCCATCACATTCCAACTTCTCGTCATTATGTCTCACTTACACAACTCTCCTTATCACTCTTCTTTCTTCCAATCTCATTTCTTACTCTTACAATTTTATCTTTATCATACGTTATTAGACACGTCAATATTTCTCAACAACATTGTAAATACTCAGCCAGTAAATAAATCAGGAGGTAACTCAAACATAAGCAACCAGAAAGCGTAAAATCATGTTTAATAACCAATCTCAGCCGTTCGGGTGGATAGCCAAACAAACAATCACACAATTGCTATCACATACACCACTACGCTATATGAGATTGGATGTCCAACCTTTGAGATGATTGGACCTCTTAATAAGTTACCTAAATACCACGACGTCTTAAGGGAAGCCCCTCTCTCACCTCGAATACCGAAGGTCTTTGAAAGTTTTCCGAGATTTTCCATAGCTAATCCGTCTCGTTTCCTTTGCGTCGGTCGTCCGAACTATGGCATTTTTCCCCGTGCGTTAGAAACGTTTTAACGAATTCATTAATTTATTTCAGAAAACACCTTGAAATCATTCTTATTTGAAAACACATTGCTCACACTTTACCATTTTCAAATCAAAACAAAATGTTTTTGAGAAAACTTTGAAACAGTTTTAAATTAATTTCTTTCAAACAGAATTCATGTGTCTTGAGATAAACTTTCTTGTAAAAGAAAACGTTCATATTATAAAATCATTATTCTTAACATTTAAACAAAATTTAGAACTTAAGAAAATCAATTCAAGTTTCTTAAATCATATTTTTCAGCAAAACATTTTTTTTTCAATTAGAAATCCAAGTATAGAAAAACACATTCAAACAGCACATTCACAACTTAACAAAGAACAAGCCACATAAAAATTCCTTTTTTATTATTATCTTATTTATTTTATTTCTTTAAAACCGAAAGGGGTTAAAACAAACAACACCTCAATCTCATCACACATATAGCATCATACACACAACACATAGTCATTCACAAAGGTCATTTCATGAGAATATTTTTTTTCCTAATTAGCATATCTAGGCCGAATCAATTAGGTACAATTTCACAAAGATTAATGCACACATGAAAGTACAAGCAATCGAAATTATTTCCTTTTCTTTTTAGATTAAAACCGAGAACATCACTAAGAGGAACAATTAACAAGCTTGAAGCTATCAACAAGTTAAATCATAAATCATCTTAGAATCACACAGTAAGTCATGCATGCCCATTCTAAGCCTTTAAATTAAATTAATTTCATTATCTATGCAACTTAAACAAGGATCAATTATGATTTCCCCTCCTTTTTCCCTCATGGCCGAATACTCATTATACAAGAATGTAAGATTTCATTCACTTTTTCAACACACCCAACACCACAAAGTCAATCATCAAGACATGTAGAAATTCAAAACAAACTTTTTAAGACATTACACCACAACATGTATCAACTTTATTAAAACAAGATTTTGATTAAAGAATCCTAATAAAACTTAAGTTCATTATTTAGTCTTAAATAAAAATCAAGGTCACACTTAATACTCAAAAATAATCATACATGCACTCAAATTCATTAAATCTAGTCCTATCATGCATATGCATCAACTAAAAAGGCATGAGATCCATTTTTATTTAGTATGGCTGAATGGCCTACACACATAATAAAGCATATAAAAATCAATCACTTTGGTTAAATCATGTTTCTACTTCAAAACCATTTTAAAACTTGTTTATTTAATTTCTCCTTCAAAACCGTGACAAGCATAAGGTAGAGACATGATTTTTCTTCTTAAAAATTTAACATGCATGCTTTAAAAACTTGGATCATGAAATTCATACACATAATTCAACAAGAACATCATTAAATCAACATGTAAAATAAGGATCTAGACTTTATTTGCACATAAACTTAAATCACACACTTATTTATAAAGAAATCACACAAACACCTCATAGATCTTCACTTAAGCAAGCAAAATTCAACATGCAAGATAAAAGATCTTAAGTCAAGTTCAAGACACAAATTTATTTACCAAGTTATTTCTTTAAAAAAAAATGTTATAGCTCACGGTTTCATCAAGAAAATTCACATACAAGACCAAATAATTTAGACCATAATTTAATTTATCAAATAAGTATATAAACATACATAGATCATGAGTTAAAACAAGAAGAACACACATGCAAGAAGATCTAGATCAAACTTCTCAAAAACTTGAACGAAATTTTAAATCTTTAGGTTTGTGTTAGAAAGTCATTAAGATCAAATCAAGAAGGCACAAGCCGAAACACACATAGAGAGCTACACCTATTACAAATTAGTTTAGTCCATAAAAGTTCAAGATCAAGAAAGAATAACACTTATACTTAGCTTACAAATCATAGAAACAACATGCAAGAAGGAAACAAAGGGATCTACAACTAAAAATCAAAAGAAACTCTAAACTATTACATTTCTTCTTTAGGTTCTTCGAGTTTTGTACCAAGAAGGTTGGTTCTTCAAGCTTCTAGGACTTGGATCTTCAAAGGAAAGGCTTGATCTAAGGTTGGATTTTCCTCCTTCTTCCTCCTAAGGCTCACGGCCCACACTCCCATTCTTTCTTTCTCTATTTCTTTCTATTTTTCTCTAAAGGTTTGATGAGCCTTTAGAGTAGTGTATGTGTTAGAAGAGTGAAAAATGAGAATGGGTGGAAGAAATGAACTAAGGCTATATGCATATAAGTCACGAATTATCCCTCCTTTGCCCTTGGTTCATTCACGGCTCACACATATAGGGAGGGGCGGTTTTGTCCTCATAAAATTTGCATGGCTAATTGTCACAAAAGTCAAGGGAACATAGTGGTATGGGCTAGAGACTTAGGGGTCACTTAGGGATAATGGGGGTTTTGCTTCTAGTTAGGATTTTTGCTAGTTTAGTTTGGCTTTTGGCTCTAGTTTGGTTCCATTTGCTTTCTTAGTTTTTCTTAGTTCCTAAGCATACACACACACACGGCACACACACAAAAATAGCACACATACACTCATGCATACAAAGTACAAACCGTGGCACTCTCCAATGCACACACATGCACATTTTCATGCACAAATCGTGGCACTCTCACACACATGCACATGTCACTTACATTTTCATTTTCCTAAATCATAAAATTAATTCTAATCATCTTCACTTAGATTTATTAATCCACACTACAATTCAATTAATTTTAGGAAATCATAGTTTCACAACCAATTATATGCATCACGTATTACACACATAAAATCAAATACACATATTCAATCAAGCACACATCACACAAATTCATGCCAAAACACATCACAAAACACAATTTCTTAAAAATTCGTTTTTCTTATAATCTGAAAATAAATTTTTATAAACCACTCCAGAAAATTTTAAAAATTAAATTTTCAAATTCTAGGTTTCAAAACGATCGTTTTCATATATGGATCATAAAATTCCGAGTTACGGTTTAAAAGTTATGAATTTTCAAAGATAACAGACCCAAAAGTTTCATTTTTCACAAAATCATTCTTTTAATAAAATCAAAATTCACAAATTATTTCAACAAAACCATTCACTTTTCTTTTATAAAACGTTTAGTTTATAAAACCCATAGAAATCAACACTTCATTTCTCTTTTATGAAAAATACTTTTCTGAAAAATCATCATTTCAAGATTTCTTTCGTTAAAAATCGTTTACGCACGTGCAGGAAAAATTGCGGGGTGTTACATTCTCCCCAACTTAAAGATTTCTCGTCCTCGAGAAATGCGGCGTAGAGTCTGACTAATCCGTGCTAGCATCGCTCCTCGAAGAAATTCCTTCCCTCTTCAACCTTAGCAATCGTCGCACCGTCGAATACGCACTGTCTATTTGTCGTTCTCAGGGGCAAATCAGACAGATTACTTGCAAAAGTAATCCCCTGGGGTACATTCAACAACAAACAGGGTGGGGTAAGGCAATACGGTTTCATGGAAAACAAAGAACTGGGGGTTTCAAAGGCGTTAAAACAACACCAAGATAACAGGGTTACATTGGTTTAGGGTCATGACACCACCACTCTTTAGGGTTGAATGCTGATCATCAGTTCAAGTCTAGACAAACTTTTCCTCAAAAATTCGCATCTCTAACCACTCCCCAACTTAAATTACTCATATCTCTCAACACCACTCTCATCATCACAACTTAACCTCTAAATACTCCTATCCTTCACTACCCTTTGATCAATTCTTACAAAATTTCCCATTACTTAGCTCCAATCTATCCTCTTATTACCTTGTGTTTCACTAAATTATTGCCCTCTTCAAACTCCCATAATCACCATTCCATCCTCCTTTTGCTCTATCATCCACTAATCCTCAAGAAACACATTATTTCACTCCCTATTTCAAACACTGGATCACACAACCTAAACACTCTAAACCATTTAAATTTCTTCCACTCAAAGACCTATTACTCTTTACTATATCTAATCTTAGATCTTCACCTAATCTTGGGTCAACACTTGAGGGCTCTATCCACAAATTCCACCATATTATCACCATCTAAACCATTAATTTAACTCATCCAGCATGAAAATTTTCTCAATTCTAATCACTACTCATCTAAAACTCCAAAAGGATCTTTCTATTTTTCCCAAGACTCATACTTCTTTTAATCCGCCTTTACTAATCCTCATTCCCCTCTTGATCCATCTCTTCACATCTAACCCTCTATTCCACAACTATCTACTCGACCGGGTAAGGTGGCAGGGTTTAAAAATTCTCAATAAAAGTTTTAGGAAAGAACAATGCTGGGTCAAGGACCAAGGAAAATCTTTGGGTTCATCATTGGTCAAGGCTTTTCAAATACCATGCCATAGCAATTTGACATGCATAGGGTTTTCACACAAAAAAGCTCCAACAAGAAAAGATGGGTTCTAGTCGCAAAGCAAATCTGATGGATTAAGGGTCATCGCCAACAAAAAGGGGTTCATATCAATGATAAGTTCAACGAGGAAGGCTCGAACCACGAATTAACGTTCCATGACGACACTGCGCACTGCTTCCCGATTCCATTGCTGACGGAAACTGACACTCCTCTGGAAAACGTCAGCATAATCCTAGCGTTCCTATTCTCGTCTATCGCTATCTTAACACTAACGCGCACACAGAGTATGTAAGTCCATGCATAAGGTTACTTAAGTCCAACCATCTGATACCATTCTGTAACACCCCGATTTGGCAACTTGAAAAATAGTGAAAATTTGGGCCAAATTTTTTTTTTAAACAAGTCAAGTGTTATGCAAGATGAGAACAGGTATGTCTTCAAACACAATTACAATTTAAAACTCATGTTCTCACTTTGCACAACACCTTCCAAGTTCCAAACCGAGATGTCACACGACACCGCACTTTGAAACTCGTTTTCAAAAACAGTGTTTAAAACACGGCCCCTCTCCTCATTTCGAAATATAAACTTTAATTGGGGTTACAGCACTATAGAGCCAGGACTTCAAGTAATCTTGAAATGGAAATACAAAACTCTGAAAGGGGATTACCTAACTTCTAGTCATCGTCACTAACGCTTCCGCTGCGCTACTCTGATTCTTGGTACGTCCAATCCTTCGGTCGCCATCAGGGTCACTCTCAGCAGTCTCCTTAGCGATACCCTCCATCTAAGAATCATACCAAAATTTTCCCGATACCGAATAGACATATAGGAGAGAGTGAGCTACCCAAAACATGTAATGTCGGCTATGTGGGTTTACAATAGGCAATTATTAAGATAGAACAATAAACAACAACATATAAACAACGTAATCAACCAGGAATATAATCCTCATCATCACATAATCATCATTACATAATCACTTCTCAACTCTCATTCTCAACTCAATACTCAACGTCATTCCTGTACTTTCTTTTGAAATCTTTAAGTTATTAAGTCTTATCAACTCAGTTTGCTCAATGACTTGGGGAACCATCATTGAGGAAAACGGCACTCATGTCTACATCTCCTCGGTCATCCATCCACACCTAGTCGGAAGCAAATAGGAGTACAAGACCTTTACCGTGCGGGCACGACAGCTGTCAATCACAAATGGTCCCAGACGAGGAGGCCCAGCCTCAATACACAATAACATGGCACACTGCCTCGCAGTGGCAAACAATTGCCCCACTCCAGTCCCTCTCACTGTTCCTGAACTGCCATAGGGGTGACAGCACTATTCCGGTCCCGGGTGCGGAACTTACCACGGCATTAGACCCAGTCCCTACCACGTTAGTACGCCACATGTGGGGTTCATTCCGCCCAGAATAGTACTCAAGGCAACGTGACGTTTTACCGCCCGAGCCTACCCTAATGCATTCATCAACCCGAATATCCCTGATATTCGGGGTACCTTCCTCTCCACTACTTCAATACGACGCTCATACCTCACCGCGTACATAAATGTCTTTTAATTCTTTTAAGGTTTTGACGTTTTAATTATCGGCTTATTCCTAACGATCAGCTCGTCCTTGGTGCATCCCTTCAACGAAGCCCGACCACTAATTCGCAATCTTTTCCCCAATTCATCACCTCACATTTCAACGTCTCATATCACAATCTCTCAAATACCATCTCATCACTTTCACCAAAACTCATTTCCTCAACTTCCTCGAGGCTCATCCCTTTTCTTTCTCAAAAGCTCTTTTCGCAATCATTCTCAAAAATCATATTTTTGGGTGAGTGTTAATGGAGGAGCAGGCTCAACTCAACACTAAGTTTCTTCCCAAAAATAAAAACTTGCTGGGCGCTAATGGAGGAGCAAGCTCAACTCAACACTAGTCCCAGACTAAAACCAAAAACCACAAGAGCCATACCCCATCTCAATTCCATAGTTCTCATCTCACTTCCATAACTCTTTTCTCGGTCTCATATCTTTATCTCTTTGCCATCACATTCCAACTTCTCGTCATTATGTCTCACTTACACAACTCTCCTTATCACTCTTCTTTCTTCCAATCTCATTTCTTACTCTTACAATTTTATCTTTATCATACGTTATTAGACACGTCAATATTTCTCAACAACATTGTAAATACTCAGCCAGTAAATAAATCAGGAGGTAACTCAAACATAAGCAACCAGAAAGCGTAAAATCATGTTTAATAACCAATCTCAGCTGTTCGGGTGGATAGCCAAACAAACAATCACACAATTGCTATCACATACACCACTACGCTATATGAGATTGGATGTCCAACCTTTGAGATGATTGGACCTCTTAATAAGTTACCTAAATACCACGGCGTCTTAAGGGAAGCCCCTCTCTCACCTCGAATACTGAAGGTCTTTGAAAGTTCTCCGAGATTTTCCATAGCTAATCCGTCTCGTTTCCTTTGCGTCGGTCGTCCGAACTATGGCATTTTTCCCCATGCGTTAGAAACGTTTTAACGAATTCATTAATTTATTTCAGAAAACACCTTGAAATCATTCTTATTTGAAAACGCATTGCTCACACTTTACCATTTTCAAATCAAAACAAAATGTTTTTGAGAAAACTTTGAAACAGTTTTAAATTAATTTCTTTTAAACAGAATTCATGTGTCTTGAGATAAACTTTCTTGTAAAAGAAAACGTTCATATTATAAAATCATTATTCTTAACCTTTAAACAAAATTTAGAACTTAAGAAAATCAATTCAAGTTTCTTAAATCATATTTTTCAGCAAAACATTTTTTTTTCAAATAGAAATCCAAGTATAGAAAAACACATTCAAACAGCACATTCACAACTTAACATAGAACAAGCCACATAAAAATTCCTTTTTTATTATTATCTTATTTATTTTATTTCTTTAAAACCGAAAGGGGTTAAAACAAACAACACCTCAATCTCATCACACATATAGCATCATACACACAACACATAGTCATTCACAAAGGTCATTTCATGAGAATATTTTTTTCCTAATTAGCATATCTAGGCCGAATCAATTAGGTACAATTTCACAAAGATTAATGCACACATGAAAGTACAAGCAATCGAAATTATTTCCTTTTCTTTTTAGATTAAAATCGAGAACATCACTAAGAGGAACAATTAACAAGCTTGAAGCTATCAACAAGTTAAATCATAAATCATCTTAGAATCACACAGTAAGTCATGCATGCCCATTCTAAGCCTTTAAATTAAATTAATTTCATTATCTATGCAACTTAAACAAGGATCAATTATGATTTCCCCTCCTTTTTCCCTCATGGCCGAATACTCATTATACAAGAATGTAAGATTTCATTCACTTTTTCAACACACCCAACACCACAATGTTAATCATCAAGACATGTAGAAATTCAAAACAAACTTTTTAAGACATTACACCACAACATGTATCAACTTTATTAAAACAAGATTTTGATTAAAGAATCCTAATAAAACTTAAGTTCATTATTTAGTCTTAAATAAAAATCAAGGTCACACTTAATACTCAAAAATAATCATACATGCACTCAAATTCATTAAATCTAGTCCTATCATGCATATGCATCAACTAAAAAGGCATGAGATCCATTTTTATTTAGTATGGCCGAATGGCCTACACACAAAATAAAGCATATAAAAATCAATCACTTTGGTTAAATCATGTTTCTACTTCAAAACCATTTTAAAACTTGTTTATTTAATTTCTCCTTCAAAACCGTGACAAGCATAAGGTAGAGACATGATTTTTCTTCTTAAAAATTTAACATGCATGCTTTAAAAACTTGGATCATGAAATTCATACACATAATTCAACAAGAACATCATTAAATCAACATGTAAAATAAGGATCTAGACTTTATTTGCACATAAACTTAAATCACACACTTATTTATAAAGAAATCACACAAACACCTCATAGATCTTCACTTAAGCAAGCAAAATTCAACATGCAAGATAAAAGATCTTAAGTCAAGTTCAAGACACAAATTTATTTACCAAGTTATTTCTTTAAAAAAAATGTTATAGCTCACGGTTTCATCAAGAAAATTCACATACAAGACCAAATAATTTAGACCATAATTTAATTTATCAAATAAGTATATAAACATACATAGATCATGAGTTAAAACAAGAAGAACACACATGCAAGAAGATCTAGATCAAACTTCTCAAAAACTTGAACGAAATTTTAAATCTTTAGGTTTGTGTTAGAAAGTCATTAAGATCAAATCAAGAAGGCACAAGCCGAAACACACATATAGAGCTACACCTATTACAAATTAGTTTAGTCCATAAAAGTTCAAGATCAAGAAAGAATAACACTTAAACTTAGCTTACAAATCATAGAAACAACATGCAGGAAGGAAAGAAAGGGATCTACAACTAAAAATCAAAAGAAACTCTAAACTATTACATTTCTTCTTTAGGTTCTTCGAGTTTTCTACCAAGAAGGTTGGTTCTTCAAGCTTCTAGGACTTGGATCTTCAAAGGAAAGGCTTGATCTAAGGTTGGATTTTCCTTCTTCTTCCTCCTAAGGCTCACGGCCCACACTCCCATTCTTTCTTTCTCTATTTCTTTCTATTTTTCTCTAAAGGTTTGATGAGCCTTTAGAGTAGTGTATGTGTTGGAAGAGTGAAAAATGAGAATGGGTGGAAGAAATGAACTAAGGCTATATGCATATAAGTCACGAATTATCCCTCCTTTGCCCTTGGTTCATTCACGGCTCACACATATAGGGAGGGGCGGTTTTGTCCTCATAAAATTTGCATGGCTAATTGTCACAAAAGTCAAGGGAACATAGTGGTATGGGCTAGAGACTTAGGGGTCACTTAGGGATAATGGGGGTTTTGCTTCTAGTTAGGATTTTTGCTAGTTTAGTTTGGCTTTTGGCTCTAGTTTGGTTCCATTTGCTTTCTTAGTTTTTCTTAGTTCCTAAGCATACACACACACACGGCACACACACAAAAATAGCACACATACACTCATGCATACAAAGTACAAACCGTGGCACTCTCCAATGCACACACATGCACATTTTCATGCACAAATCGTGGCACTCTCACACACATGCACATGTCACTTACATTTTCATTTTCCTAAATCATAAAATTAATTCTAATCATCTTCACTTAGATTTATTAATCCACACTACAATTCAATTAATTTTAGGAAATCATAGTTTCACAACCAATTATATGCATCACGTATTATACACATAAAATCAAATACACATATTCAATCAAGCACACATCACACAAATTCATGCCAAAACACATCACAAAACACAATTTCTTAAAAATTCGTTTTTCTTATAATCTGAAAATAAATTTTTATAAACCACTCCAGAAAATTTTAAAAATTACATTTTCAAATTCTAGGTTTCATAACGATCGTTTTCATATATGGATCATAAAATTCCGAGTTACGGTTTAAAAGTTATGAATTTTCAAAGATAACAAACCCAAAAGTTTCATTTTTCACAAAATCATTCTTTTAATAAAATCAAAATTCACAAATTATTTCAACAAAACCATTCACTTTTCTTTTATAAAACGTTTAGTTTATAAAACCCATAGAAATCAACACTTCATTTCTCTTTTATGAAAAATACTTTTCTGAAAAATCATCATTTCAAGATTTCTTTCGTTAAAAATCGTTTACGCACGTGCAGGAAAAATGTGGGGTGTTAAAGCATCAAATTTAAGGTATTTCTGCCTTTTGTAAATTTTGCAAGTGTTTTTTTTAAATCTTCATTTTCTTTTACTAAATCCTTGCAGAACATACAAGAAGAAGAACCAGCCTTAATTTTGATTTCATTACTAGAGGTGTTTGAAGAATTTTTCAAAGTAGAATTCAGCTCTTTATTTTCATTTTTCAAAACTTCATTTTCTTTAGAGAGTTCTTGGTTCTTTTGTAAAAGTAAAGCTGTATTTTTCTTTTCTAAAGAAACCAATAAGGATAACCTCATGGATTCCTCATGTAATTTTTCAAATGCCTCTTGTAATTCAAGATAAGAAGGTTCAAGTTCATGTTCGGAATTTACCTCTTCTCCATGTGCCATTAAGCATAGGTTGGTTGTTTCTTCCTGTTCATTCGAATCCTCATCTGAACTTCCCTCGTTGTCTAACCACGCCAAGTATGCTTGATTTCCTTTCCTTGAGTTGGAGGTGTTTCTTTTTGAATTCTCCTTCTTTTTCAACAACTGGTAGCACTCCGCTCTAATGTGACCGGGCTTGCCACATTCATGACATGCCATAGGTGATCTTCTACCTTTGTTAGCATCTCTTTTATTTTGAGTAGTGAAGTTGCTCTTCTTTCTCATAAACTTCCCGAATTTTTTAACAAGTAGTCCCATATGTTCATCACTGATTAGTTCCTTGTCGGAGTCACCTTCGGTGGTTGGTGCTTCAACTTTGAATGTCAGACTCTTCACCTTTTTGGTCTCCTCTTCAGTTGTGCTAATCTTTTCAATTCACTCTCGTGTTCCTGTAGTTTTCCAAATAATGTAACAAGAGTCATGGTTGAGAGATTTCTTGATTCCATTATGGTCGTCACCTTTGGTTGCGATTCTCTCCCTAGACACCTCAGCACTTTGTTGATCAGTTCTTCGTTGGTGAATTTCTTCCCCAAGGTTACAAGCTGATTGAAGGGCTTTTGGATCTCCCATACTGATTCTCCATCTTTCATTCGGAAAAGTTCATATTCTCCCGTCAGAGTGTTGATTCTTGATCTTTTGACTTCATTGGTACCTTCATGTGTGACCTCTAAAGTATCCCACATTTGTTGTGCTGTCTCACATGTAGATATCCTGAAAAACTCATCATAACTCAAACAAGATGTTATTATATTTTTCCTTTCAAGTCGTAGTGGACTCTGCGTTCCTCCTCTTCTGTCCACTC
The DNA here is from genome assembly GCA_037953625.1 of Crotalaria pallida. Classification (NCBI taxonomy): domain Eukaryota; kingdom Viridiplantae; phylum Streptophyta; class Magnoliopsida; order Fabales; family Fabaceae; genus Crotalaria; species Crotalaria pallida. The sequence continues at coordinate 55,991,515 of CM075654.1, read as the reverse complement.
AGCCATAGGCTTGTAAACGGTGTTACCCTTAACCACTTGAGTCAGAACATACGGTCCATTTACGACTGCATCCCAAACCTTTAATCCTACTCCTTGAATAAAGATTTTCATCCGGGCTTTCCAATAAGCGTACCCTACCCTGTCAAACATGGGAGGATGATTAATAGAACTCCCTTCACCACCAAACGGAGAGTTTGAAGCCATACTCTTGAGACGATTAAGTCTTAACACAAGAGACAAGCTCTGATGCCAATTGTTAGGATCGGCCTCAAAATCTCGAGAGGGGGGGTGAATCGAGTTTTATTAATTTATTGAGAAAGCACGTATAATTTAAAAATATTTTCGCGTTGGAGAGATTAAGAGATTGAGATGGAGAGCGAAAGCGATAGCGATAGATAACAAAAATAAGAGTAGAACGAAAACGTAAATAATTGAAATTGCAGAAATTAAAAGAGATAAGGAAGAAGAACCGCGAAAGACCTACGTCCAATCCCCAAGCGACCCGCTTGAGCTTTTCTTTAAACCTTTGAATTGAGCCGCACCCAATTACAACAGAGCACCCCGCACACTACTAGGAACCTCCGTTCTCTAGGGGCCTCAATATCACACAAGGGTTCCTCACCCTTTAGAACGTGCCACACGTTCAACTAAGGGATTCACTCCCTAAACACTACAGTTTGAGTACAAGATGATATGAGTGATTACAATAGTACGATGTGTTCTCAATAACACAGATACAACAATTTAGCTTTCTATGATAATGAAATTAAATCACAAGAGTGTAGGCCAAAACAAGGTTTTCTTCTCAAATAGAATAAACGTGAAAAGCTTGAAGTTGGAGAAGGAGAGAAAAGAGTCAGAGCGTGATTATCAGATTATCAATTCGTAGAATCATGTAGGAGTGTGTTCTTATTATTAAAAATAAAAATCTGATTTTAAAAAAAATAAGAAGCAAAAAAATATTTTTGAAATCAAAAACAAATCAAATTGATTTAAAGAATAAAATAAAAGATATGAATCTTAAATCAAAACGGAATATTTTCAAAAATAAAATCAATTTCGAATTTTGAAAATAAATCAGGGAAGGTAATCGATTATCCCCTTTAAAATGGAAACTTTGAAATCCTTTTGAAAAACAAGTAATCGATTAATCATACCAAGTAATCGATTACTTCACTCCTGTTTAATATGTGATGCAACTCATATAATCGATTACCACTAATCTAATAATCGATTACTAAGCCTCTGGAATTTGTGAGATGCAACATTATGTAATCGATTACTCAGGGCAGTAATCGATTACTTTGCCTCTGAAAAATGTATGATGCAACAATTATAATCGATTACTAGATCTAGGTAATCGATTACTCTCATTCAAAAAGTAATGGATTAGTCAAGTTCACATAATCGATTACACACTCTCTGAATTTTCTATGATGCAACAAAAGTAATCGATTACTTTGAGAAGGTAATCGATTATCCTCTCTTGCACTTGTAAAAATAGATTTTCATGACTTAGATGAAATCATCCAGAGTTGTTTCATCATGAACTTCCACGGAAACTAAGTTAAAAACTGATTTTCACTAAAAACTCTTTTTCTTCTCCTTTGTTTGAAAAACTCATTTGGCCATTACACACTTGTAATAAAACTTCATTACCTTACAAATCTCCTATGGACAAGGCTATTCAAAACTATGAACTTGAGAGCTTGAGCCTTGAACTTTAAACTTGATGCTTGAAACTTGGAATATGTTGTTATCATCAAAACTATCTTCTAGAAATCTTCTAGCATAACTCTTTACGTCCTTTAGGACAAGATGGATTTCCAACAATGGATTCTCTAAACACATGACTGGAGACAAATCCAAATTTTCATATCTCACTCCTAAGGACCAAGGACATGTGACCTTCGGTGACAACAACAAAGGAAGGATACTTGGCATTGGTAAAATAGGTACACCTCCTAATCCTTGCATTGAAAATGTTTTACATATTGAGGGCCTAAAGCATAATTTGCTGAGTATCAGTCGATTATGTGATAAGGTCAATAGGGTTATATTTGATTCTGAAAATTGTATTGTCGAGGGAAAAGTTGATAATCTTATTACGCTTGTTGCTCGCAGGGTAAACAACATTTATTTAATTGATCTTAATTCAATTGATGCTAAATGTCTGTTATGTAAAGAGGATGAATCTTGGCTATGGCATCGTAGAATAGGTCACATCCACATGAATCATTTAAATAAATTATCTTTTAAAAACTTAGTAGTTGGTTTGCCAAAGCAAAAATTTTCTATTTCTGAAAAATGAGATCCTTGTTATAAATCAAAACTCAAAAGGGTACCTTTTCCTCCTAAAAATCTGGTTTCAACTCAAAGACCCTTCGAGCTTTTACATATGGATCTTTTGGACCATGTCAAACAAAAAACTTTGGTGGCAACTATTATTGTTTGGTAATTGTGGATGACTATTCTATGTATACGTGGACATTATTTATTACTCATAAAAATGATGCATTCCATGAATTTAAAAGCTAGCAAAGGTTGTTCAAAACCAAATGCATTTAAGCATTGCATCCATTAAGACTGATCATAGCGGTGAATTTGAAATTTGATTTTTCGAAAAGTTTTGCGAAAAACATGGCATTAAGCATTATTTTTCAGCTCCAAGAACTCCAGAGCAAAAAGGGGTTGTGGAGAGGAAAAATAGATCTTTAAAAGAACTTTCTCAAACCATGCTTAATGACATGAATTTACCAGCATACTTTTGGGCTGATGCTGTGAATATTGCTTGCTATGTTATGAACCGTGTTTTGATAAGACCCATTTTAAAGAAAACCCCCTATGAGTTGTTTAAGGGGAGAAAGCCAAATATATCCCATTTGAAAGTCTTTGGTTGTAAATGTTTTGTGCATAATAATGGTAGAGACAATCTAGGGAGTTTTGATGCTAGAGCTGATGAGGGTATTTTTCTTGGTTATTCTGCATTGAGCATGTAACAGCCCGATTTTCGTCACACAAAATAACCAACTTTTATTCATTAAGTTGTAAAAAAATGAGGCCAAATTTTTTTTTTGAAAACGTTATTGAGATGTCGTTGTTGCACTTAACACTCTTTACTGAAAATCGAGTTGTTACTAAAACCTATACTTACTTACTTGAATCTCTAAAAACATTTATCATTGGAAAATGGTTTGGTTTGGAACCCCCCATCGCTCTTTACATTGCATCAAAAGAACTTATACAGTTCTCACAAAGTTTCATTCTTACACTTCTTCAAAAGTAGGGCATATTCCAAAATAAGCTGAATTACATAAATAGTTCATTACTTAGGTAATCCTTGACTCCAGACATTCACACTTAACTTAAACTTAAAGATAACAAGAGGCCCCTAAACTCATGGCACTACCCTTAAATCTTCTTGTCGAAAACAACTGGATAAAGTTTCCTTTTCTTCTTGCTCCCTTGTCTTCGCTCCCGAATATGATGCCATCCATGTCGCTGCTTTCCCATTGTCATTTGACTCCAACTCCACTCCATCTAGAGTGGCGATCTCCATACGATACTCCGTCTATCCGTTGCGATACCAGCAACACCGATATGCCAACGAGACAGGAGAGAGTAAGCAATCCGAACGACACATCGTCGACGGTGTCGGTTTATAATATACAAGATATTAAGACAATACAAACACAATAATACAACACAAATACAACACAGCATTCAAGTTCATCAATATTATCATCATCATCATCATTCATTATCTTGCCACAATTATGCTCATTTTTCAACCTAATCATTCTTTCTTTCTCAATCTCAATTATGCATCATTCACTTTCATTCATTCCCATGTTCATAGGGTTTCATTCATTTTTTCATACTTTTCAATAACAATGTTGTCAATCTTTCTCGTTTTCTTTTCTCAACAATATCACATCTTAGCTTATTAAGTCTTCTGAGATCACATCCCTCGATGAATGGGGAATTATAATATCATCGAGGTACTCGTTTCTTTCGCAGTTAGCACACATGTCTACATCTCCTCGGTCATCCACCCAACCTAATCGGAAGCAATTAGGAGTATAGGACCTTTACCGCGCAGGCTTGACAACTGTCTCAACAAATAGCTCCAAGCCAGGAGAACTGCAGAAAATCGGGTACAGTCTCAAATCAAATCATATAATATCAAGGCACACTGTAGAAAAATCGGGTACAGTGGCAAATCACAAAGCCTCGCTCCAGTCCCTCTACTTGTTCAAGATTTGCAATCTAGGGGATGACAGTACTATTCTAGTTCCGGGTGTAGAACTTACCACGACATCGGATCAGCCCATCCTTACCCCTTATGGAATTCGTTCCACCTAGAAAGTACTCAAGGCTTCTCGACGTTTCGCCGTCATCGCCTTCCCCTAATGCAATCTCATCCTCGGTATCCCTGATACCCGTGGTATCTTCCTCTCCACTACTTCGCACTCATTGCTCACCGCATTCGTCAATGTCTTTTAAGTGTTTTAGAGTCTGAGTTATTACCCTAAGGTCGGCTCATCCTTGGTGCATCCCTTCAACGAGTCCCGACCACTAACTTTCGACATTACTTTGTTTTTCTTTTCTTCACAGAGCACAGAGCTGGGATCGCATCGACATACTTGCATCTCATATCACAATCTTTCTCAACATCTCATTTCACAATCATCTCAACATCTCATTTCACAATCATCTCATTTCACAATCTTTCTCAACATCTCATTCCACAATCATCTCATTTCACAATCTTTCTCAACATCTCATTTCACCATTATCTCAACATCTCATTTAAGTGAACATCAACAGAGGAGCATGCTCAACTCATGTCAAGTCACATCCCAATGAACAACAGCAGCATTGTTTTCACCAGCTCTGGCTCAACGTCATTACGATACTTTCATTCACATCATATCTTATATCTTATCACATTCTTAGGACTTTCATTACATCTCAACTCTTTCTCAATCTCAACTCATATCTCTTTTCCAATCATTCTCATATCTCTTATCATTATTTCTTTTCTTAATGTCTTATCCAGGCTGCCTTATTCAATTAAGGACTTAGGCCAAACAGGGTATTATATCTTTCTCTTTGTGCCTTTTAATTTCACAATCTAATCCACATTATCTCATTCGTCTTTCTTTTCTATCATATTTCATTACTTTCACATCTCATTCACATTATCTCATTTTCAAGATGTGACAGACGCCCATTAGCATGCTACTCTTATTATTCAACAATTCAAATATCATCATACATAATTAAACATTTAAACAGATAATCATGAGCATGCTATTTCAAATCATCATCATATAATTTCATCACACAACAACATGTGGTCTTTGTCCCCTTCGTATAAGTGGCCACACAACACAAACAATTGCCACTATACTACTGACTCAAAACCACCAATTTCCGATCTTTGAGATGATCCGGAACGTCCTAATAAATCACCTAAATACCACGGTGTCTTAGGAAAGCTTCTCTCTCACCTCAAGTCCAGCAATTAAATGCACACGATCTCCGCGGATCCTTATCGCTTTCAGCTGCTCCAATCCCCCGTCTTTAAAATTCCTCATATTAAACAGAACACGTTTATATTATTAACTTGTATCAAGAAAGTCTTTTCTTAACTCGATACACATTCCATTCCTCGTCGGAAGACTTAAAACATAATTGTTTTCTCAAAACAAATCTAATATTTTCTAGTACTTTAAGTACTTCAAAACCATTTGAAAATATCCAATAAAGTAATTTTAACTAATTGATTTGGTTGCTGGTCCGTCTTGGACAGCACCTTAATCATATTTGAAAACACCGAAAAATTCACCGTTTTCAATCCGACTTTTTCCTATATCAAGTTCCACTTGAAATCCATACTTTAAATCACTTGAACACATTTTTCAAATTAAGAAACAAGTCCAAACGATTCTGGACAGCAAAGGATTGTTTCACAAAATCACTTTAATAAAACCCGAAAACAACGTAAAAGTACTTTTGTTTCCAAACATTCCTTAATACAAAACCAACACTTTGCTACTTTAAAATTTAAGTTTTAATACTAAAAATAAAACCAGGACAGCCACCACACAATCCATCAATCCCAAATGAATCAAATCAAATTATCTTAAAATCAATAAATTTCAAAACTAATTACGTACTCAAATATTTTCTAAACATACACAAACAACAACATTACTTTGATAAATCCATTCATATAGTCACATAGCCTATATTCTTTCATGACTTTAATAGTTTCAAGCGTACATACATATACTTAATCAAGCCACATACTCACTCACTTAACTTGATTATAAACTAAACATTCATTTTGAAATAAGCACTTTCACAATCAAACACTTAATCACTTATTCAACACATAATTGCTTTCAAAACCATTTCATTTTCACATTTACCTACTTACATACAAAGAGACCGAATTGCTCCAAGAAAATAAACCAAAGATTACTAGTTCAAACACTTTAAATCAACTTAATCAACTTGAAACATTATCATGCAAGTTCATTTTTAAACAAGTTCATATATGCATGCAAAAAAACTGAATATAATCAAAGAATTAAGCCAACCATATAAACTTTATACACTCCAAACAACTAAATCATGTTCAAGCATCAACTTGCATCTTTAGGTTTATAAAACAAAGTTTCCTTAACACCTTTATCATTCAAAAACTGTGAACTTCACTTGGAAAATTAACAAACTTTAATTTAATTTTTCTTGACTTAAATCAACTTATTAAATCAAGCGTCACACCAAAGTCATATCTTTCATGCCTTAAAAATTTCATGCATGCATTTAAAGTCCTTATATTTTACAAATACTAACATGCATGTGCTTTAAATGATGATCAAAACATAATTTCTCATTTCTTTTAGGTTTGGCCGAATCATCCTCATATCAAAGACAAGATTTTTGTTTCATTTTACAACATGCAAAGATCAAGATTCACGAATCACATCATATACTTGTTCATGCAAAATTTTAAAACAACATTTTCTTTCTTTAAACATCAAACTGATTCATCATTATTCATCAAACAAAATTTCATTTCAAATCTCTTGCATGCACTTGAAATTCTTAAATCAAGTAAATCTCAACATGCATGTGCCTTTTCATGAGGATCAAAGCATGATCTTTTAGTTCTTTAAGCTTAACCAAATGAACATCATCATTAATCAAAGTTTAGCTTCAAATCTTTAACATGCAAAGAATGAAATATATAGATCAAGCCGTTTTTAAGTCAAAAATCATTTTTAAAACTTGCTTCCTTAAAAACCGCGGAGATAATCAAAAGTCCAATCTTTTCACTCAAATAAAACATGCAAGGATCATAAGGCATAGATCAAGTTCTTTTTACATCAAAAACATTTTTCAAAACTTGCTTTCAATTATTTCTTTCAAAATCGTGATGATCATCAAGAAAGATTAAATCTTTTTGCACAAAAACAACATGCAAGACTCAAGATCAAAGCTTTATCAAACATCAAGTCAAGATCAAGACATGAAACTACTTAGATCAATTTTTCTAAACATAAACTCAACATGCAATCACTTAGATCTACTTGAAAATCATCAACACATGGTTTACTAACCATGGCCGAATCATCAAACCATTATTTAACACTTTAGAAGTTTCTTTAACTTTTAAAAGTCCAAAATCAAAGTATAAATAATACATGCAAAAGAAAATAAAGATCATAAACCTAAAAGAAAATCCAAACCAACACAAATCTTCTTGATTCAAACTACACACCTAAGATCAAGGTCTTCTAGTCTTCTAAGCTCTTGGATCTTCAAAGAAAGCTCTTGGATTTCTTCTTCTTCTTCTTCCTTCCTCTCTCTATCTCACGGCCCTCTCTCTCTCTCTAAGAGTTTGGTTTGCTCTTAGAGTTGTGTTTAGAAATGAGGAAATGAAGAAATGAGGAAATCAAGAAGTGAATGAATGGAAATGAACTTAAGGCCAAGGCTATATATAGGCAAATCATGAATTTCCTTCCTTGCCCTTGGAATTTCGGTCCATGTGTGTAAGTGTGAGGGGTAGTTTTGGCACTTGAAAGTTTGCAGGGTGGATTTTATCAAGGAGACAATAAGGAGTAATTTAAGGCATTAGGTCTAATCACTCATCATTTCATTTCCTACATCACATCTCCTAATTTATTTTCCATGGATTAAATTTTACTTTTAATTTTCTTAACCTAGAAGAAAATAAACTTTCCTACTCTCCCTTCAATCATGCTTGCCACCTATACACACTTTCACACCATTTTAATTTTCATTTTTCCTAATCACACACATCATACAAACATTAAAATGCCATGTCACCTTAATGAAAAATAATAAGATGCAAAGAATTCACACATCACACAATTATTCACATACACATCATATCAAGTATTCATTTTATTTTAAATTCACTTTGTAAGATTACATAAATTAATTTTTCCCTTTATATTATGACAACCACCCACAATAGTGAATAAAAATCCCAAGAATGCACACTTTAACAAAAATAATTAACTGCACTACTTGGCTATAGATATAGCCCTCATTTCATTTTCAAAAATCACAGTTGCATATATAAAAGAGATCCTCAAAAGGAAAAGTTCATTAGGGATCAAAACTATTTTTCATGATCAATATCTTCAAAATTCGTACTTCACAGATCTGAGAAATAATTTTTGTAAATCAAACCAGAAAATTATAAAAGTTACATTTTTGAAATCTACATTTCAATACTATCGTTTTAATATAAAGATCATAAAATTCGGAGTTACGGTTAAAAAGATATGAATTCTCAAAGTCATTCAATCTATTAAGGTCCACAAAAGGGTTTTCACTCCTCAAGAAATCCCCAAATAATGAAACCATCAAATTTGAGTTCATGAAAGTATTTATTTTCACACAAATACATCTATCGTTGATAAAACATATTTCAAAATTTCATTTAAAATAGACGAGGAATTTGCGGGTCGTCACATTCTCCCCAGCTTAAAGATTTCTCGTACCCGAGAAATACGTTACGTATGAAACAGCAGGACACAAAATTCTCGCATTGCGGTGAGGCCCATGAGAAAATTCTCATTCTCACTTTGTGGTCGTATTTCCTTTGCTGGCATCATTTACTTCACTGTACTCTTCGTTTGTCGCTTTCTGATGAAGAAGCTTCACACATGCAACCACTTGCGTGTCGAATCGAGTCAAGTCCAATGGACTAAACCTAGAGGATACCATCTCTTAACTAGTCGTAGTTACGGAAAGCTCAACTTCAGGTACAAACTTAGTGATATCAAGCAAACATAACATCACACATCTCCAAGAGTATGAGGTTTTACCCAAAATCCTTAGATACTCACTACTCTTGACAACTTTGGATTCCCACTAATTCACAAACAACCACTCCTTCCTTTAGTTATCCTTATAACTCTAACGCTTTAATCCATCATTTCTCCAACTTAGGGGGATTCTATTGCAACTTGGGTTTTACTTTCTCAAAACAATTTCACTTTTCTCGTTAAATTCATCCTAAACATCAATCATGCCTATCACTTGCGCCATCTAGACATCTACTTATAATATAAGGCAATCCTAATCATCTGAATCTCCGTCATAATCTCCTCAATTTCATGGTAACATACACCTCTTTTCTTCCTTGTAGCTCCCCAACTTTGATCAAACTTACTACTAAGTTTACTGTTGCGTTATATTCCAAATCAATTTCAACCACTGATCCACCTTTAATCATTCAAGCCTAAGCTATCTGGGTAACTATGGCATCTTCATTTTCATAAGTCAGGCTAATACTTCCAAAAGCTTCTGGTTTTCACGAATGGATTTCGGAATGGGTCGATAGAGCTATGGTTTGATAGAAAGGCTTATGAAGAAAGTTCGAATTTCAGCAACAATGACTTTTTTGTTGAAGCAATTCAACAAACATGGTGATCCAAGGATAAAATCCTATTCACTTAAAGGTAATGACTACCCCTGTACCAAGAGGTGCGTCAAGATCAACAAACTTGGGTCTAACAAGCAATAATATAATACCAAAGGTTATGGGGTCTCGACTTAGAATCTATTCGCTTCCTACTCGATCTACTTTCTTCAAACTATATAACCAACAAGTTCATCAGACCAACATAGCAGAAACTAGAACACAGACAGAGTCACACATCTCAGAAAGGCGAGAACTTTGACCTTGAACTCCTATCCTTACACTAGCAATCACACAGAGTCACACAAACAAAGCATGTAAGCCCATGGTTAAGGCCACTAAGGATTACCATAAGCTCTGATACCATAATGTAACAACCCGATTTTCGTCACACAAAATAAACAACTTTTATTCATTAAGTTTTAAAAAAATGAGGCCAAATTTTTTCTTTTGAAAACGTTATTGAGATGTCGTTGTTGCACTTCACACTCTTTACTGAAAACCGAGTTGTTACTAAAACCTCTACTTACTTACTTGAATCTCTAAAAACATTTATCATTGGAAAATGGTTTGGTTTTGAACCCCCCATCGCTCTTTACATTGCATCAAAAGAACTTATACAGTTCTCACAAAGTTTCATTCTTACACTTCTTCAAAAGTAGGGCATATTCCAAAATAAGCTGAATTACATAAATAGTTCATTACTTAGGTAATCCTTGACTCCAGACATTCACACTTAGCTTAAACTTAAAGATAACAAGAGGCCCCTAAACTCATGGCACTACCCTTAAATCTTCTTGTCGAAAACAACTAGATAAAGTTTCCTTTTCTTCTTGCACCCTTGTCTTCGCTCCCGAATATGATGCCATCCATGTCGCTGCTTTCCCATTGTCATTTGACTCCAACTCCACTCCATCTAGAGTGGCGATCTCCATACGATACTCCGTCTGTCCGTTGCGATACCAACAACACCGATATGCCAACGAGACAGGAGAGAGTAAGAAATCTGAACGACGCATCGTCGACGGTGTGGGTTTATAATAGGCAAGATATTAAGACTATAAAAACAAAACAATACAACACAAATACAACACAGCATTCAAGTTCATCATTATTATCATCATCATCATCATTCATTATCTTGCCACAATTATGCTCATTTTTCAACCTAATCATTCTTTCTTTCTCAATCTCAATTATGCATCATTCACTTTCATTCATTCCCATGTTCATAGGGTTTCATTCATCTTTTCATACTTTTCAATAACAATGTTGTCAATCTTTCTCGTTTTCTTTTCTCAACAGTATCACATCTTAGCTTATTAAGTCTTCTGAGATCACATCCCTCGATGAATGGGGAATTATAATATCATCGAGGTACTTGTTTCTTTCGCAGTTAGCACACACGTCTACATCTCCTCGGTCATCCACCCAACCTAATCGGAAGCAATTAGGAGTATAGGACCTTTACCGCGTAGGCTTGACAACTGTCTCAACAAATAGCTCCAAGCCAGGAGAACTGCAGAAAATCGGGTACAGTCTCAAATAAAATCAAATCATATAATATCAAGGCACACTGTAGAAAAATCGGGTACAGTGTCAAATCACATAGCCTCGCTCCAGTCCCTCTCACTGTTCAAGATTTGCAATCTAGGGGATGACAGTACTATTCTAGTTCCGGGTGTACAACTTACCACGGCATCGGATCGGCCCATCCTTACCCCTTATGGAATTCGTTCCACCTAGAAAGTACTCAAGGCTTCTTGACGTTTCACCGTCATCGCCTTCCCCTAATGCAATCTCCTCCTGGGTATCTCTGATACCCATGGTATCTTCCTCTCCACTACTTCGCACTCATTGCTCACCGCATTCGTCAATGTCTTTTAAGTGTTTTAGAGTCTGAGTTATTACCCTAAGGTCGGCTCATCCTTGGTGCATCCCTTCAACGAGTCCCGATCACTAACTTTCAACATTACTTTGTTTTTCTTTTCTTCACAGAGCACAGAGCTGGGATCGCATCGACATACTTGCATCTCATATTACAATCTTTCTCAACATCTCATTTCACAATCTTTCTCAACATCTCATTTCACATTTACTCAACATCTCATTTCACAATCATCTCATTTCACAATCTTTCTCAACATCTCATTCCACAATCATCTCATTTCACAATCTTTCTCAACATCTCATTTCACCATTATCTCAACATCTCATTTCAGTGAACATCAACAGAGGAGCATGCTCAACTCATGTCAAGTCACATCCCAATGAACAACAGCAGCATTGTTTTCACCAGCTCTGGCTCAACGTCATTACGATACTTTCATTCACATCATATCTTATCTCTTATCACATTCTTAGGACTTTCATTACATCTCAACTCTTTCTCAATCTCAACTCATATCTCTTTTCCAATCATTCTCATATCTCTTATCATTATTTCTTTTCTTAATGTCTTATCCAGACTGCCTTATTCAATTAAGGACTTAGGCCAAACAGGGTATTATATCTTTCTCTTTGTGCCTTTTAATTTCACAATCTAATCCACATTATCTCATTCGTCTTTCTTTTCTATCATATTTCATTACTTTCACATCTCATTCACATTATCTCATTTTCAAGACGTGACAGACGCCCATCAGCATGCTACTCTTATTATTCAACAATTAAAATATCATCATACATAATTAAACATTTAAACAGATAATCATGAGCATGCTATTTCAAATCATCATCATATAATTTCATCACACAACAACATGTGGTCTTTGTCCCCTTCGTATAAGTGGCCACACAACACAAACAATTGCCACTATACTACTAACTCAGAACCACCAAGTTCCGATCTTCGAGATGATCCGGAACGTCCTAATAAATCACCTAAATACCACGGTGTCTTAGGAAAGCTTCTCTCTCACCTCAAGTCCAGCAATTAAATGCACACGATCTCCGCGGATCCTTATCGCTTTCAGCTGCTCCAATCCCCCGTCTTTAAAATTCCTCTTATTAAACAGAACACATTTATATTATTAACTTGTATCAAGAAGGTATTTTCTTAACTCGATACACATTCCATTCCTCGTCGGAAGACTTAAAACATAATTGTTTTCTCAAAACAACTCTAATATTTTCTAGTACTTTAAGTACTTCAAAACCATTTGAAAATATCCAATAAAGTAATTTTAACTAATTGATTTAGTTGTTGGTCTGTCTTGGACAGCACCTTAATCATATTTGAAAACACCGAAAATTTCACCGTTTTCAATCCGACTTTTTCCTAAATCAAGTTCCACTTGAAATCCATACTTTAAATCACTTGAACACATTTTTCAAATTAAGAAACAAGTCCAAACGATTCTGGACAGCAAAGTATTGTTTCACAAAATCACTTTAATAAAACCCGAAAACAACGTAAAAGTACTTTTGTTTCCAAACATTCCTTAATACAAAACCAACACTTTGCTACTTTAAAATTTAAGTTTTAATACTAAAAATAAAACCAGGACAACCACCACACAATCCATCAATCCCAAATGAATCAAATCAAATTATCTTAAAAACAATAAATTTCAAAACTAATTACGTACTCAAATATTTTCTAAACATACACAAACAACAACATTACTTTGATAAATTCATTCATATAGTCACATAGCCTATATTCTTTCATGACTTTAAAAGTTTCAAGCATATATACATATACTTAATCAAGCCACATACTCACTCACTTAACTTAATTATAAACTAAATATTCGTTTTCAAATAAACACTTTCACAATCAAACACTTAATCACTTATTCAACACATAATTGCTTTCAAAACCATTTCATTTTCATATTTACCTACTTACATACAAAGAGACCGAATTGCTCCAAGAAAATAAATCAAAGATTACTAGTTCAAACACTTTAAATCAACTTAATCAACTTGAAACATTATCATGCAAGTTCATTTTTAAACAATAAAATCACTTAGACATATATGCATGCAAAAAAACCGAATATAATCAAAGAATTAAGCCAAACATATAAACTTTATACACTCCAAACAACTAAATCATGTTCAAGCATCAACTTGCATCTTTAGGTTTATAAAACAAAGTTTCCTTAACACCTTTATCATTCAAAAACCGTGAACTTCACTTGGAAAATTAACAAACTTTAATTTAATTTTTCTTGACTTAAATCAACTTATTAAATCAAGCGTCGCACCAAAGTCATATCTTTCATGCCTTAAAAATTTCATGCATGCATTTAAAGTCCTTAGATTTTACAAATACTAACATGCATGTGCTTTAAATGATGATCAAAACATAATTTATGATTTCTTTTAGGTTTGGCCGAATCATCCTCATATCAAAGACAAGATTCTTGTTTCATTTTACAACATGCAAAGATCAAGATTCACGAATCACATCATATACTTGTTCATGCAAAATTTTAAAACAACATTTTCTTTCTTTAAACATCAAACCGATTCATCATTATTCCTCAAACAAAATTTCATTTCAAATCTCTTGCATGCACTTGAAATTCTTAAATCAAGTAAATCTCAACATGCATGTGCCTTTTCATGAGGATCAAAGCATGATCTTTTAGTTCTTTAAGCTTAACCGAATGAACATCATCATTAATCAAAGTTTAGCTTCAAATCTTTAACATGCAAAGAGTGAAATATATAGATCAAGTCCTTTTTAAGTCAAAAATCATTTTTAAAACTTGCTTCCTTAAAACCGTGGAGATCATCAAAAGTCCAATCTTTTCACTCAAATAAAACATGCAAGGATCGTAAGGCATAGATCAAGTTCTTTTTACATCAAAATCATTTTTCAAAACTTGCTTTCAATTATTTCTTTCAAAACCGTGATGATCATCAAGAAAGATTAAATCTTTTTGCTCAAAAACAACATGCAAGACTCAAGATCAAAGCTTTATCAAAGATCAAGTGAAGATCAAGACATGCAACTACTTAGATCAATTTTTCTAAACATAAACTCAACATGCGATCACTTAGATCTACTTGAAAATCATCAACACATGGTTTACTAACCATGGCCGAATCATCAAACCATTATTTAACACTTTACAAGTTTCTTTAACATTTAAAAGTCCAAAATCAAAGTATAAATAATACATGCAAAAGAAAATAAAGATCATAAACCTAAAAGAAAATCCTAACCAACACAAATCTTCTTGATTCGAACTACACACCTAAAATCAAGGTTTTCTAGTCTTCTAAGCTCTTGGATCTTCAAAGAAAGCTCTTGGATTTCTTCTTCTTCTTCCTTCCTCTCTCTATCTCACGGCCCTCTCTCTCTCTAAGAGTTTGGTTTGCTATTTGAGTTGTTTTTAGAAATGAGGAAATGAAGAAATGATTAAATGAAGAAATGAATGAATGAAAATGAACTTAAGGCCAAGGCTATATATAGGCAAATCATGAATTTCCTTCCTTGCCCTTAGAATTTCGATCCATGTGTGTAAGTGTGAGGGGTAGTTTTGGCACTTGAAAGTTTGCATGGGTGGATTTTATCAAGGAGACAATAAGGAGTAATTTAAGGCATTAGGTCTAATCATTCATCATTTCATTTCCTACATCACATCTCGTAATTTATTTTCCATGGATTAAATTTTACTCTTAATTTTCTTAACCTAGAAGAAAATAAACTTTCCTACTCTCCCTTCATGCATGCTTGCCACCTATACACACTTTCACACCATTTTAATTTTCATTTTTCCTAATCACACACATCATACAAACATTAAAATGTCATGCCACCTTAATGAAAAATAATAAGATGCAAAGAATTCACACATCACACAATTATTCACATACACGTCATGTTAAGTATTCATTTTATTTTAAATTCACTTTGTAAGATTACATAAAATAATTTTTCCCTTTATATCATGACAACCACCCACAATAGTGAATAAAAATCCCAAGAATGCACACTTTAACAAAAATAATTAACTGCACTACTTGGCTATAGATATAGCCCTCATTTCATTTTCTAAAATCACAATTGCATATATAAAAGAGATCCTCAAAAGGAAAAGTTCATTAGGGATCAAAACTATTTTTCATGATCAATATCTTCAAAATTCGTACTTCACAGATCTGAGAAATAATTTTTGTAAATCAACCCAGAAAATTATAAAGTTACATTTTTGAAATCTACATTTCAATACGATCGTTTTCATATATAGATCATAAAATTCGGAGTTACGGTTAAAAAGATATGAATTCTCAAAGTCATTCAATCTATTAAGGTCCACAAAAGGGTTTTCACTCCTCAAGAAATCCCCAAATAATGAAACCATCAAATTTGAGTTCATGAAAATATTTATTTTCACACAAATACATCTATCGTTGATAAAAACATATTTCAAAATTTCATTTAAAACAGACGAGGAATTTCGGGTCGTCACAGAGCAAAGCTTATAGGATTTACAATAAATCTCATAATACAATTGAAGAATCTTTTCATGTATCATTTGATGAATCCGATCCCAAAAAGTTGGGAAATGTATCTGTTAATGACATCGTAGGTATTCTTGGAAATCTATATCTTGATGAGGATCATGAACCATTCTTGGAAGAAAAGCCGGAATCCCAAAGCAATGAAAGGACAAATGAAAACAATGAGGAGCAAGTTCAACCTCAAGGAGATTCCATTGAACTCAATTCGGACATACCCAACGAATGGAAAACATCACGACACCATCCGATCGATCAAATAATAGGTGATATCTCAAAAGGTGTAAGTACTCGCAATTCTCTTAGTAACCTGTGTAATCATATGGCCTTCGTTTCTCAAGTGAAGCCTAAGAATATTTCTGAGGCTTCTATTGATGAACATTGGCTGCTATCTATGCAAGAAGAATTAAACCAGTTCGAAAGAAACCATGTTTGGGAACTTGTTCCTAGGCCTGATTCTCATCAAATTATTGGAACTAAATGGATTTTTAAAAACAAACTTGATGAGGCTAGTATAATTATTCGAAACAAAGCTAGATTGGTTGCACAAGGCTACAACCAACAAGAGGGGATAGATTATGATGAAACATTTGCCCCTGTTGCTGGGTTGGAAGCCATTAGGTTGCTATTAGCCTTTGCATGCGCTTTAAATTTCAAATTATACCAAATGGACGTAAAGAGTGCCTTTCTGAATGGTTTTATAAATGAAGAAGTGTATGTTAGTCAACCCCCAGGTTTTGAAAATTTTGAACATCCTGATTATGTTTTTAAACTGAAAAAGGCTCTTTATGGTCTCAAACAAGCTCCTAGAGCATGGTATGAGCGATTGAGCAAACTTTCATTAGAAAAGGATTTTGAAAGGAGCAAGGTTGACAACACGCTTTTTATTAAAAATAAAGGAAAGGACATTCTTTTAGTTCAAATTCATGTTGATGATATTATCTTCGGTGCTACTAATGAAACCCTTTGCAAGGAATTTTTTTGTATAATGCAAGAAGAGTTCGAGATGTCTATGATGGGCGAACTCAATTTCTTCCTTGGATTACAAATCAAAAAGAAAATGAGGGATTTTTCATTAGCCAAACAAAATACTGCAAGGAGTTATTTAAAAGATTTGGCATGGAAAAGGCCAAGGCAGTTGCAACACCTATGAGCACCGCATGCTACCTAGACAAAGATGAAGGAGGTAAACCTTTTGAACTTACTAAGTATAGAGGTATGACCGGTTCCCTTCTTTATTTAACGACAAGTAGGCCGGATATCATGTTTAGTGTATGCATGTGTGCACGATTTCAAGCGAATCCATAATAAACGCACTTGGTTGTTGTCAAAAGGATAATGAAATATTTATCTGGCACAACTAATATGGGTTTATGGTATCCCAAAGGTTCCACTTGTAACCTTGTCGGGTATTCCGATTCTGATTTTGCTGGGTGTAAAATAGATAGGAAAAGCACGAGCAGCACTTGTCATCTTTTAGGCAGTTCTTTAGTGTCTTGGGCTAGCAAGAAACAGTCTAGTGTAGCCCTATCTACAGCTAAGGCTGAATATGTCGTAGCGGGTAGCTGTTGTGCACAAATCTTATGGCTAAAACAGCAACTCCTAGACTTTGGTGTAAGTCTAGGTCACATTCCCATAAAACGTGATAACACTAGTGCAATTAACATTACCAAAAACCCAATGCAACACTCATTCTCAAAGCACATAGAGATTTGTCATCATTTCATTTGTGATCATATAGCTAAAGGTGATTGTGCGATTGAGTATGTGGGCACCACTAAGCAGTTAGCTGGTATCTTCACGAAACTGCTTCCAAAAGAAAGCTTCTTTTATATTCGTGGAGAACTTGGATTAACTTGCGCATCACTTGTCGAATGATTGCATGACATGCATATTTATTCCTTTGTTATTATTGACGTATCTATTCAGTTTTTCAAGGGGAGTAGAGTGAAATATATCCCAAGTGTTGCTTATGTCTTCCCTCCATTTTTGATGGTGACAAAAGGGGGAGAAGAATTCTGAGATGATGATTCAGATGGGGAGAAGATTATGCGTTTATTTGAATATTTTATTTTATCTTAACCATTTATGCAGGGGGAGTTTATCATGTGTTTTATATTATTTCCTACTATTTCAATTAAATTTCCTATTCGGGTGAAAGGTTTCAATCATATTGCTATATATATTTGCTTGTTTTTGCTTGCTTAATGCTTGTGATGCAGATAGTCAGAATGGGTTTGTCATCATCAAAAAGGGGGAGTGTTGAAAGTCAAGCTTTCCCAAGGACGTAAAGAGTCATACTAGAATATTTCTAGTAGAAGGTTTTGATGATAACAAACAAGATTCAAGCATCAAGTGCATTCAAACTCAAGGCTCAAGCTCTCAAGCAAATAGATTAAGTTTAGCTTTGCCCATAGGAAAAATTGTAAGGTAATGAAGTCTTTATTCCAAGTGTTTTATGGCCAAGGTTGTTTTTCAATTTGAGGAGAAGAAAAGAACTTTTGTGAAAAAAATTTTAAGTTTGTTTTCCAATATAAAATGTTTTTGAAAACCTATGGTTACATTAGAAAATCAATTTTATGAAAATAAGCAGAAGTAATCGATTACCTCTCTTGGATAATCAATTACTATGTTCCTGAGTTGTGACCTGGGAATTTTAATTGAAAATAATCGATTACCTGTTTTGATAATCGATTACCTTCCTCTCAGGAAGTCGATAATCGATTGCTATGTTTTAAATAATCGATTACTTTCCTAAAAATTAATTTCATTATTTTCACAGAAGAAAGATAATCGATTACCTTTATGTTTTATTGAAATCCGTGTCAGAATCAATCTTAAATGTTTCCAGATTTGTATTTACATAATTAATTCTGATTTATTTTCAAAATTCGAATTTGAATATATTTTTGAAATAATTCCTTTTTTGTTTTAAGAATCAAATATTGGATTTATCTTTTAAATCTCTTTGATATGCTTTTGATTTTAAAACATATTTTATTTTACTTATGAAATCCTTTTGATTTGATTTTGATTGCTAATTAATATTATTTATTTGTTTTTCAAAGTCAATTCTCTAATCTTTGATCAATCCTATTTTCTACGTTTCTGATCAAAAACTCATTCTTTTTCTTCTTCTCCTTTCCATCACCAAGTTCTTCATCTTTCATATTTTTCTTGAAGAGAAAAACTTTATTTTGGTCTTAATACTTATGAATTAAATCTTCATTGCTATAGTGCTTACTTGTTGTATCCGTGTTATCAAGAACACAACATATTGTATCACTCTCATATTCATCATATTCAAACCGTAGTTGTAAGGAGTGAATCCTTTAGTGGAACGTGTGGCACGTTCATAGGGTGAGGAACTCTTGTGTGAATTTTTAGAGGTCTCTAGCGAACAGAGGTTCCTAGTAGTGTGTGGGGCGCTCTTGGTTGTAATTGGATGCGGCTCAATTCAAGGTTATAAAAAGCTCAAGTGGGTCGCTTGGGGACTGGACGTAGGTCTTTCGCTGAAAAGACAGAACTAGTATAAAAATTGGTTTGTGTGTTCCTGTTCCCTTATCTCTTTATTTTCTGCATTATTTTGTTTAAATCGTTTCCGCGCTACTCTATTTTATTTTAATATCTATCGCTTCGCCTTCACGCTTAAAAGTTTAATCTCTCCATAAAACAATTTTTTAACATTCGAGTAATTTCCAATAAATTTAATAAAACTCAATTCACCCCATTCGAGGTTTGAGGCCGATTCTAACAGAACCATCCAAGCAACTCTAGCGAGGTCCATGGGTTCAAGTACCAATTAATTGCTAGGGTTCACAAACGACGAATGAGAACCCATCCATGCAACGAACTCTAATGAGGTTCAAGTAAGGTTGGCTGGGTTCACCACTTCAGGTACTGGAAACCATCCATGCAACTCTCATCAGGTTCAAGTATGGTTGGCTAGGTCCACCACTTCAATTATGCGGAACCATCCATTCAAATCTAATGAGGTTCAAATAAGGTTGGTTGGGTTCACCACTTCAGGTACAGGAAACCATCCATGCAAATCTCATCAAGTTCAAGTTTGGTTGGTTGGATCCACCACTTTAAGTACGTGAAGCCATCCATTCAACTCTAATTAGGTTCAAGTATGGTTGGTTGGGTTCACAATTCAAGTACGGGAAACCATCCAAACAACTCTAGTGAGGCTCAAGTACCCGTACGTGGGGTTTGCCAATCACAATTGAGAAACCATCCAAGCAACTCTATTGAGGTTCATCAATGATGAACAGTAAATCATTTGTTCAATTCTACTAGACTTTACGTACCAGTTGTTGGGTTCACCCATAACGAGCATGCGCAGGAAACCATCCATGCAACTCGAGTCGGGTTTCACTTCCGATTGCTGGGTTGCACCAATGACAAATGGAAAATCATCCATGCAACTACTCTAGTAGGGTTCAAGTACGGTAGGTGGGGTTGGTTGACCAATGGGAAACTATCCATTCAACTCTAAAGGGTACATGTACGGGTTGGTGGGGTTTGATTAATTCAAGTACAGGAAACTGTACGTCAATGTAACTCTAGCGGTTTGTTGATACCTCAATATTTAGTAGCCCAAATTGCAAGGCCCAATCCATATGAAGGTCCAAAATCATCAAACAAAAATAAAACAATAAAGGACACTGAGAAAGGCGTGCAAGCACCAAGAACTGCCCAGAGCGTCACATGCTCAGAGCGTCAGTCGCCAAGGCGTCACATTTTGATGTTGTGCCCAGAGAAAAGAGCAAGACGTACTGATAACAATGAGTATGACATATCCTCCCAAAGCGTCCCAGGTGTCATAGAAACTTGGGGAGAAAGTCATGATAAATGAGAGCGAACAGGGAATAAGGCTTGTGGAAGGCGCACACATGCGGACAAGGTATTCCAGTTCCCCAGGACTACAAGGAACGTGCATGAGAAGCCAAGAGGGAATCTTTGCTTACCTCACTTGGTCATTCCCAGGACAAAGTCAAGAATGGCATGACTTGCACACTTCCTCCCTGCAACCATTAATGCCAAAGCCAAGAATGGTAAAGAAGACAAAACTACTGAGAAAATGCCCTGAGCACATAATGCAAAGTGCTATTACCCAGCGAACAAAAGGCGAGCAACCAGTGACCACTGGTCTAAAGCACCATTATAAATAGGAGGTTCTTCTCCTTCCAAGGGGACAACAGAGAGAGGGAAGGGAAACAACACACCAGAGCGACAATAACAATACACACAAAACACAAGGTTCTCTCCTCGGCAACTTAGAGGAAGAACACGGACAAGGAGGAAAGGAGGAACTCAACGGAGGAAAACAACACAGCAAGCACATGGAACACTAGTTCTCTTCTCTAAGTCTCAGAGGAGGAACATTAAAGAGAAGCAAGAGACGGAACACGAGAGAGAGATCCAAAGGAGGAGGCGGTTCCGAGAGCGCACACCTCCAGCAACCACCATAACAACAACTTCAACCATCAGAACCAGAACAATGGTGATCAGAATACCCAAAACACAACAACCAACAACAATCACAACACAGAGAGGGTACAATGAGGAAAAAGGAATGGAAGCTCCGTCTGAAACTTAAGCTTAGCAACATAAAGGAGAGTGTAAAGCCAAAGCGCACACTCCTCCCTCTGTAAAAATACCACAAGTGTGGGAGCCATTTCCTTGTATCAACTTCTCTGTACCTCATTTCAATATAATGAAAGCCTAAAGCTTCACTAAGTTTATGAACCCATTATCTTTTCATTAATCATTCACTTATCGCACAAAGCGATCCGAAACAATTGGCGACTCCACTGGGGAAGCTATGGCTTCCAACCTTGAAGGAAATGGGATTCACGTTGTGCAGCAGGTGCCTGTGGGAGATGCCGCTCCGAAGGCGATACCCGCAGTTGCTATTCAAAACCCAACACCCAGTCTTACAGGCCGTGGAACAGGAGCAGGTTCTAGGAGGTTGAGCTTTAGCCCGGCCAATCAGGGAAGTTATGGCTCCGAACGATGAAGGGAATGCTCCCAAAAGCGTTGCTCCAAAGATGGCTCTTGAAGGCGCTCCACTGATATCAACAGTCTCCAACTGAAGAAATGTTTCAGCAAGGAGGTTGTCTTTCAGCCCAAAGGCGGCCTTCTCGAAAGGCGGTCTGCTCCCCAAAAGGCGAGCTCCCTAGAAGGCGCTCCCCAGAGAGCGATCTCCCCAGAGGGCGTGCTCACAGAAGGCGACCAGGTTCGCTCTGATACAAACTTTCCAGAGGGTGACGAGACTCACCCAGGAGGCGACCTAGTTTATTGTGAGCCCAACTGTCCAGAAAGGCGACGCTTCAAAAGGCGACAACGTTTGCTCTACCTAGCTTTTCAGAAGGCGGTCACACAACCGAAAAGGCGCTACGCAAAGTACGCTCTTACTGACGAAGGCGCTACACAACGTACGCTCTTACTGACGAAGGCGCAATACAAAGTACGCTCTTACTGACGAGGGCGCCACACGAAGTACGCTCTTATTGACGAAGGCGCCACATTACAGAAAGTAGAAACTCAGGAGCAAAGGCGTAACCAGAAAGTTTACATGGAAAAATGCCTCACGTTATCTGCACTATAAGCTAAGTACACACAATCCTTTACTCAGTCTAATTTATCATTAATCTTCTAGTAAGTCTTTCCATGAATTTTGTTATAGTAGACATGAATCATGACAAAATGAAAAATGTATTGTATCCAATCATGTATCAGTTGCTGTATGTATAATTAGGAAATTATAGTTACTGTATGCTCATTTTTTGCATCTATGTCCTAATATGCTTTCAGTAGTATCACTCTCACATGATATCATGCTCTACGTAGTTAGTTTCATGTCTAAGATTATCCCGATAACAATGATTTATTTTTACCTTGTCTAGAATAGCATTGTTCTGACATGACACGATACGATATGTGTATGGTTTGATTTTTAGACTCTGTGTTTGTCATATCCAAGAATCGCATATGTATGTTCATATTCAGGAATATTGTCGCTCTGATATGTGTCAAGTATTTGACTAGAAAAGCAGTAATTAGATAACTCTGTACATGTGAATGTTTGCTGTAGAACTAAAATGGTATACCATACTAGTCATTTATGTCATAACCTTGTTAATTGTTCTTTGCTTAACCACTACATGATGTGAATAAACTGTTTTCCATAATTCTAGCATGCAAACACAATGTTTAATGTTATAAACTGTATGATTTAGATGTTTAGAAGGCATACTTTAGAAAAGCGTTGCATGAAAACATGATCTTGGCAATGTTACATAATGATGCATAATTAATTTTATACATGATTTACTAGATACAACTAACAAAACGGGCATGCATAGCATGAAAATATCCTAAAAATGAAATATGTCTATATAGTAACAAGAAGTGACCTCTTTCTGAGATTTGAGAAGTCCTAAGTACGCTCTCAAGCCATGATTTGTCAAGTTTTGCGAAGATGCTCAATGTCATGGAAGGATCGCTTCCTCCAGCCTGGGCAATAAGCACCAGATTTGTCTAAAGTAGAAAAGCGCTCTGTATCTCGCCCAATAAAAACAAGGGGATCAAAGAGTGAAGTACCGGGAGGCGAATAAGGAGATAAGAGCAAAGTATCAAGAAAGAGCAGCACAACGCAAATAGAAAAGATCAATGAAAATCAAGCAAACAAAATCAAGCAAAGAGAAAGGATGAAATCATACAAGAAGGCGAACACAGAGTCATGGTGGCAGGGCACATGTCAGCCTTGCAAGCAGAAGTAATCATGCATTTAGTATAAACTAATTGACAAGATGAAAGGCGAAACAAGAAAAGGCGAGAAAAGCAAAGTTGAATCAAAAAACCTCATGTGAAGCAAAACTGGAAAGATGAAATCCAAGGCGCATCAGAAAAGAAACGGTGCTAGAAATCCTGGAGAAAATGCAAACAGAAAGTTGCAAATAACAAATCAAAAATTTGAGAGCAAAGTTATATCAGAAGCTGAAATCAAAAGCTGACGGTGAATTCAAGCTAGAGAGACGAAGGCGACTTCAAAACAAAAGCGTGCAAGAGAAGTAATCGGAGAACAAACACATGTGCAAAAGCTGACACAATTGAACCCAAGTATAAGTGCAGATAAAACAGAAGATATTTCCAAGCAAACCAGCCAGCCAGAAGTCAAAAGAAAACTTTAAAGGCGGTTGTGATCACAACTGCAAAGGCGTACACTACAAGGCGTACAACTGCAAGGCGTACAACTGCAAGGCGTACAACTGTAGGGCGTACATGAAAAGGCGTACATGCAACGTGAGGGTGAATGCAAGCTTTATAATGACCAGTACGAGTACAAGATCCTGAAAAGTATGTTACTCAAAGGCATACTCAAACACTTAAGCACAAAATCTAATGCAGGAGCAATATGCAAGACAAAAGCGGGCCAAAAAGCGTGCAAGTGATTGAGGCAAAAACTGTTCACAAACGAAGGCGAACTTAGTTTACTTGATGGTCCAACAACCAAGTCAAAATCAAGAATTCATCCCAGTCCGCTCACATAAGCAAGCCAAAGCATCCTGACACAAGTGAAACGAAGAAGTCTATAGTAATAACAACGCCCTTGAAGCAAGGCACATCTGAGCTCATCCGTACGTCAAAACAGACCATGCGAAAGCGAGCATGAGCATAAAGTCAAGAAGCCAGAACAATATAGAAATCCAAGTGCTTACAAATTGATAATATCAAGAAGAGCAGAAAGAAAAGTAGTACCAATGACAAGAGGTGTTACGAAGCACGAGCAATCAAAGACTAAGTAATCAACCAGAAGCAAGGTAGCGCCTATGACAAGAGGTGCCAATACTAAAGCCTGAAGCGACACTGATGACATAAGGTGTCCCCGGAAAAGGCTCGAATGATACTAATGACATGAGGTATCGCCGTATCAAAACCCCTCAAACAGGGTAAATAATGCCAGAACGCGAGGTTCAACACTTCAAAAAAAAAGAAGAAAAAAACAAAAAAAAAGAAGAAGAAGAGAAGAAGAAAAAAAAAAGAAAAAAAAATGAACAGTGTTGGACCGTACCGTGGGAATAATGCACCTTATCGCGGCACCCGGATAGACCTCTCTGAAAACAAATTTCCGGGATTAGACGCGGGTGAAGTACGCCATATCGCGAGGCTAGAAAAGTTCCCGGGAAATAAGGGCGCTAGTCTTAAACGCGGGCGGAAAATCTGTAGAAAAAGAGGTTGGCTAACGAAAGATCCAAGGCGATCCGTTAGTTTACAAAGCCCAAAGCGGCAAACTGAAAAAGTCCAAAGCGACAACTGAAAAGAAAAAGCCCAAAAGCGCCAAACTGAAAAGGTCCAAAGTGACAATTGAAAAGAAAAAGCCCAAAAGCGGCAACTGAAAAGAAAAGCCCAAAAGCGGAAAACTGAAAAGGTCCAAAGTGACAATTGAAAAGAAAAAGTCCAAAAGCGGCAACTGAAAAGAAAAGCCCAAAAGCGGCAGCTGAAAGGTCCAAAGCGACAAAATCTGTAGAGCGTGCCCAACGTGCACCCTGAGATAAAATCTTTGGCACCGATGACATGAGGGGCCATAAGTGAAAATAACCTAAAAATATTTGGCACCAGTGACGTGAGGGGCCACCGAAATCTGCAGCATGTTTGAAGCGCCCAAAGCGGGCTCCAAAAAAAAGGGGGAGAAGGGAGGAATAAAAGAAAACTTTCCTTGGGCACCAATGACATAAGGGCCCCTGTTGTAAAAAAAAAAGGAAAAAAAAGAGAAGGAAAGAAAAGAAAAGAAGAAGAAAAAGAAGAGATGTACGCTATCAAAATACTTGAAGAAAAAGCACCAAAATCGGGAAGAGCGTACAAGAACAGAAACAAGCACAAGTGCAGTAACAAGCAATTATAAAGCTACGTTCACAAGACAAAGTTAAAGCTACAATGGCGCCAAAGCGACAAAGCCAGAAAAGGCGCACAAGAGCCCAAAGTGTACAACTCAAATACAAGCCTAAGAAGCAAGACAAACAAAGACATGTGAAGCAAAGCTGAAATGTGCATAGATACTATTAAGGTGGCAACAAGCATACAAAATAAAGTCCAAGCTTAAAGAACATACAAAAGGCATCGCCACAAATACTGCAACTTCGAAGTTCAGCGAAACGAATCCTAAAGTACAAATCCAAAAGCAATAAAAAGCGACAGGGGTTAAGTCCGAGCGAAGTCATGCAAAATACAAAGCCAAAAGAAAAGCAGCGACTGAAACCACGGTCTAAGAAAGCAGAATGACAAAATAGCGGCATATGTGGTGAAAACAGTGCCTAAACGATAAAGAGAGAATTCAAAGAAGTATTCCTGCAAACTTCTTCATAGGAGTGCTTCATGGTGGCCAAATCGTTAATTTCCTGGTCAAGGCACTCTAACTCGGAAGTTGCTTGGTCAAGCTGGGAAGAAAGCTCTTTAATACGAGATACTAAGGGAGCACGGCGTTCCTGCAAGGAACGCTCAGCCTCAACCAATTCGGCATCATCAAACGGAGGATGTAAGCTTTCAAAACCAGCAACAGCATTCTCAAGCCAAGCACCGGAGTAATGCTGAAACTGGAGCGAATACAAACAATCTAGAATCTCAGCTTTGTCTTCCCATGGCAAGGCGTCTACATCAACCGAGCGAACCAAGTGCAACATCCGTAACAAGGTGCGAGAACCAGACTCTATGAAAATGCGAGGAAGCGAAGCACGAGGAGGTATCAAGGTAGTACGAGCACGAAGGAATGAATCAACCAAAGATTGGTCATCTGCATCTAGCAAACCACTGGATCTAGCAGAAACTGCAGCTGCAAAAGCACACAGCAACACATGCAGAGATAATGAGGCAGGAAAACAAGAGAAAAGAAAAGCCCAACTTGGGTCAAGAAAAGAAAGAAACACTTACAAACTGAAGAAGATCCTGGGGAAGCAGAGGCGTGACCTGCCCTTGCGGGAGGAGTCCTGAAATGAGAAGTTTCGTGCACAGAGCGCCCACCAAGAAGGTCAATAACACTCTTAGGGGCTTCAGCCGCCTCGGCGGGAGCCTTGCCCTTTTTAGCTGGAAGAATAAGACCTGTGTCGTCTCTGGGGGCAAGACGCTCTCCAACTGGGATCTCGGCAGTAACAGCGATTCGGCTCTCCGTAGGGGCAGAGGCATCTACCTCAACATCCATCCCGTCAAACATAGTGCCTGCCCCGCCAAGCACATCTTCAAACTTTTGAGTATCAGAAATAATTTCATCAACAACATCAGCAGTACCTGAAGGGGCATCTAAGGGCACACCCTTGGAGGAGACAGGAACACTCTTAGGAGTATCAACAGGGGACATCAAGGAATCAAAGTCTTCACTAGCAGCAGATTCAGAAGGAACAGAGGGGGCAACGCCCCCACCAACAGAAGATTGACGGCAGAAATCCATGGGGTCCTCATGACCAGAAACAGGCGGGATTGTCGGAGGAACAACAGGAACATAGCTACTTTCAAGAAACTGAGACAAGAGCAACGCCGATGAATGACCACCGAAACCGCCTGCACTCGAAAAAGAAGAAGAGAATTAGCAATATCATGAAATTGCCCAAGCAAAGCAAAACAAAAAAGCTGAAGAAAAGTGAAAAGGAGCCTAATGAGCCGCCAGCAAAAAGGGGCAAGGAATGACACCTGGGGGATGTTCTTCTTCAGTGCCGCCACTTTCAGCGGAATCATCATGATAAGACAAAAGAGAATCATCTGAACTGACCTCATTGACATCATCCTGGACCAAGTCTACGTGAACAGGAGAAGAGGGAGCAATGTGAATACCAGAAGTTTGCAAGCGACTGGATCGGCGAGTAGGCACGGCCGCAATTGCCTTTCTCTTCTTGCGAGACTTGGCGGCGTCACTGCCACCGCCTTTAGCAGGAGATTTGGAAACGGAAGGACCTTGAGAGGAAGTCTTCCTCTTGCCTTGTTTGGGGGCAGCAGAGGAGGACGCAGTAACCTTGCGACTAGGCGAGTCTTCCTCAACTAGAAAGCGAAACCAAACAAAAATTAATACGAAGCAGAAAAAAAGGGGAAAGCGACAAAAACAGAAAATGGCCAAGATGTTTACCTTTGACTTTCTTCATGGAGGTGCAGAAATAAGGGTCATTATATACTATGGGCAGCAAAGGAGGGGTCGAATGCGATGAAGAGGCTTCAAAATCCCGCAGATGCTGAAGAATATCCTCATAAGATGTAATCCAAGTGCGCAAAACACCCCCGACACGGAAAGGAGAAACATAAACACAAGCAGTATCAGAAGCGTCAGGAGTTGCACCAAAAAGGAGTATTTTAACCAAGTCCTCTATAGGGGCCTGCTCAATATGAAGAATGCAAGGGGCCTGATCACGCCCGAATTGTCTAGCCACGCGATCGGGGCGATAAGCACAAGGCCAAAGAGCTCTACCATGGGCGCTCTTACTGTCCAGAGGAACAAAGCCAGGAAAACAGCGAGCAGTTAAAATTAACTTCCACAAGTCATAAATTCCCTCAAAACGGGCAGCGGCATCATTCCTTGTGTCAAACGCTTCCTCATCATACAGGGGATGCAAGGGATCACCACCCGCTGGAATGTTGTCCAAATAAGGACGAAACACAAACTTTTCTTCTGAATCAATAAGAGAAATTAAAGATTCTCTTGGAAATCCTCTTGTCCAACACCAAGAGCGAGGCTCCAAGTTGGTAGCATCAGCCGAAAGGGGGAGTCTAACAGGGCCATAGTCTAGGAAGCGTTCAAACAAGAAGTATTGAAGGAAAGTCAGGTCAATATAGGAATTGATCGCATAGCGACCATGAGAAATCCGCATCTGTTCTGCCACTTGGTCTAGGCGAGCATATAGGCCACCCAAGTAGAATGGAGCAAGAGGAAGGCGTACGCCTTCTGCCAAAGAACAAGCAAAAAGAAAAACACATGGGCTCACAGATTCCCACGGAGGTCCAGGAAACACATACCTACTCAACCAAAAAGCAATGAAGGCGGCACGGCAGAGGCGCGAATCTGTGACCGGCCCAGCTTGAAACTCGCCGTCATGAAAATCACCGAAAAAGTACCTAACCCAACTAGCAAAAGTATACTTGAGGGAGGAGCGCTGATTCGCCCTTCGACCTCTAGGAATTAGGTTCCCAGTACCCCTCACTCTCTGAGAGGAAGAACCCCTTGCGTAAGAGACACGCCTTCGTCTGAAGAGATCTCGAGAGTATTTGGCACTAAGAGCCGAGGTGGCTTTCAACTTCACTGATAATTCGGAAAAACGTTCATCGACGCCTTCCACATCAAAGCCTTTATCTCCAAAAGAGGGAAGCTTGAGAAGTACAACCACGTCCTCAAGGGTTGGAGTGAACTCCCCCCATGATGTCAGGAAAGTATGGGTAGAGGAGCACCAACGTTGCATCAGCATCAACAAATCATCAGGCTTACGGTTAGCGCCAAGCCGAGGAGACGCTTTGATTGCGGCGGCAATGCCCACTCTCTCCAGAATAACTACAAATGCAGCATCAGTAGAAAACACGTGGTCAACCCACTCTTGCCAACCTCTGGTACCTCCCACACGAACATTAAAATTCACATCCACCCAAGGAAACTCTGAGCGGCGAAGACAGGAACGGAGTAGCGAAGAGCCCAATGCACAATGATCCTTGTGATAGGACGACGAAGAGATAAGTTCGGCGGTGTCCTCAGGAACCACCGCGGCCTTAGTAGAGGGACCAGCAAGGAAATCACCCGAGTTTGGACCAAAAGGCGAGTCCGCCTTTACTCCCGCTGCCCAGCGGCGATAACCTGGTTCGACGGGATAAGAATGAGGACAAGGAAGCCGTTGCAAAAAACAGTAGGAGATAGGGCCAGGGAGTTGAATCTCTTCCTTAGAGCTTGAAGAAACATCTTCGACCGCAGGAGGGACAGCAGCCTTCGATTTCGACATAGTAACAGCAAATGCAGAAATGGGCGAGAGATGAACAGAGGAGATCAAGAGGACGAAGAACAAAAAGGCAGCAAGAAAAGCTTTCAGTTTTGAGAAAATAAAAGGGAGAAGTTTCAGACAGTGAAAAGAAAGAGAACGAGTGGAGGAGGGTAGTTGAGCAAAGAGAAACTGAAAGGTTGGGGGAAGTTTTGAAAAAATATGAGTAATAGAGGGAACATGGGGAAACGTGCAAGTACTAAGGACTGAAGGATATTGCCTTCTCCCCTTGATGACACGTGGAATGCAGCAGAGGAATAAGAAGAAAAGGGAAATGAAAAGAATTCACACCCCAAGGATAAATGGCCCATTGACAAGGCCCCATCGAATGGCAAGGCTCAAGTCCTTCATAAAGGCTGAAACTGCCGAACAAATAATAAGCTAGAAAGAGCAAGAGATAGGCACCTGTGGTGCGAGGGCATCTCCTTCTGTACGCCTTCCCCAGGGGACCAGGAGCGACATCTGAAAGCATAGCAAAGAAAACAAGAGCGAAGAATGAGGGGTTGAGAAAAGGAGAAACAAGTGAGGAAAAGACAAGAAATAGGATTTGCACTGAGAAGGAAATTCTTTCCTTTCTCACTGCAAAGGGGGCAATTGTTGATACCTCAATATTTAGTAGCCCAAATTGCAAGGCCCAATCCATATGAACGCCCAAAATCATCAAACAAAAATAAAACAATAAAGGACACTGAGAAAGGCGTGCAAGCACCAAGAACTGCCCAGAGCGTCACATGCTCAGAGCGTCAGTCGCCAAGGCGTCACATTTTGATGTTGTGCCGAGAGAAAAGAGCAAGACGTACTGATAACAATGAGTATGACATATCCTCCCAAAGCGTCCCAGGTGTCATAGAAACTTGGGGAGAAAGTCATGATAAATGAGAGCGAATAGGGAATAAGGCTTGTGGAAGGCGCACACATGCAGACAAGGTATTCCAGTTCCCCAGGACTACAAGGAACGTGCATGAGAAGCCAAGAGGGAATCTTTGCTTACCTCACTTGGTCATTCCCAGGACAAAGTCAAGAATGGCATGACTTGCACACTTCCTCCCTGCAACCATTAATGCCAAAGCCAAGAATGGTAAAGAAGACAAAACTACTGAGAAGATGCCCTGAGCACATAATGCAAAGTGCTATTACCCAGCGAACAAAAGGCAAGCAACCAGTGACCACTGGTCTAAAGCACCATTATAAATAGGAGGTTCTTCTCCTTCCAAGGGGACAACAGAGAGAGGGAAGGGAAACAACACACCAGAGCGACAATAACAATACACACAAAACACAAGGT
The DNA here is from genome assembly GCA_037953625.1 of Crotalaria pallida. Classification (NCBI taxonomy): domain Eukaryota; kingdom Viridiplantae; phylum Streptophyta; class Magnoliopsida; order Fabales; family Fabaceae; genus Crotalaria; species Crotalaria pallida. Next base: position 55,959,774 of record CM075654.1, on the reverse strand, counting down.
TCTCTCCTCTGCAACTTAGAGGAAGAACACGGACAAGGAGGAAAGGAGGAACTCAACGGAGGAAAACAACACAGCAAGCACATGGAACACTAGTTCTCTTCTCTAAGTCTCAGAGGAGGAACATTGAAGAGAAGCAAGAGACGGAACACGAGAGAGAGATCCAAAGGAGGAGGCGGTTCCGAGAGCGCACACCTCCAGTAACAACCATAACAACAACTTCAACCATCAGAACCAGAACAATGGTGATTAGAATACCCAAAACACAACAACCAACAACAATCACAACACAGAGAGGGTACAATGAGGAAAAAGGAATGGAAGCTCCCTCTGAAACTTAAGCTTAGCAACATAAGGAGAGTGTAAAGCCAAAGCGCACACTCCTCCCTCTGTAAAAATACCACAAGTGTGGGAGCCATTTCCTTGTATCAACTTCTCTGTACCTCATTTCAATATAATGAAAACCTAAAGCTTCACTAAGTTTATGAACCCATTATCTTTTCATTAATCATTCACTTATCGCACAAAGCGGTCCGAAACACGGTTCAATACTGATTGATTGGATTCAGCAATGATAAATGGGAAACCATCGTCAACGTTAATGTCTAACGGACATAATTGAACTTCACGTATTATATCACAAAGTATGTTTACTCCTTGAAAAGTTAAGTCAATATCATTGCTATATGATAATTAACATGATATAATTAGATCTTAATAGATGAGTCATGATATAATTAACATGGAAGTAGAAGTTAAGCTTGTCAAATACGTTATTAGATTCAGAGATTAATTAGTATTTACTATATGATAATTCACCTTCAAAATAAATTTAAACTAATAAGCAATATATCGTTATTAGATTCTCAGTATTGATATATGACAAAACCGATCCTTACATGATTCAATATAATTTTTATTTAAATTTCTATTGAAACAATCTATTTTTTTTATTTAATACTAATCTAGATAATGAAACTTTTAGTTTGTTAAAAATAGCGATTATTTTTTTCTGGCATCTTCACATGGGCCTATTACTTCACATCTAGGCTGACAAAATTACCACCGATGAAGAATATTAGTTCTCAAACCCTGCACTTTAGCCCCAAACCCCATTTTAATTGCGAAAAGTCAAAAATGTTCTTCCCTCTTATTTTCTTCCAAACTCCAAACTTATCCACCCAAACCCCAAACTCCATTATCCACCTTCTTCCAGCCACCTTCATCACCTCAAACGCCAAACCCCATCTTCCACCTTCATCCTGTACCTTCTTTCGCCTTCATCTTCTACCTACTTCCCTTCCTCAAACCCCAAAACACTCTTATCTTTAAAAAAATAATAATAAAGAAAAAAAATTTCTCCTCATTCAATGGACTTTGCATACATATTGCTGAAGATAAATTTCTTATCTTTTTGTTTTTATTTTTTCTTACGTACCTGTATAAATTCTGACACGAGGGTGTCAGAAATTTTAAAATTTTTGCCAAATGTTTTCTAACAAATGCATGTCGGAAAAAAATATTAAAAAAACAATGTTCCAATAAATTCTGATACCCCCGTGTCGGAAATTCAAAATTTTGACACTGGTTTATCGGAATTTCTGGAACAGTTAAAGAAAAAATGAATGAAAACGAAACAGAAAACGAATGGGAAGAATTAAAACATAAAAACCAACACCCAAAACTAGTAAAAATATGAAAAGTTAACACGAAACAACCTATTAAACTCGTACCCTAAAAAAATATAAAAAACCCTAAGAACAACAAAAAGAGAGAAAGGAGGGAGGAAAAGATATTTGAGGGAGGTTTCTTTGCGATGGCTGATGATGGTGGCTGACGACAGCAGCTTGTATAGAGGGATGGTGAAAGGCAGAGGGATAGGTAAGGGAAGAGAAAGAGGGGGATGTTGGGTTTGGGGTTTGTTTGTGGGATTTTCGTCCGACGCCTGCTGAACTGACGGTGATGGATGGGGTATGGGTAACGACAGGTTATGTGGTAATCTTGTAAAGGAACTTGACCGTGTTTTTTGATATTTTTAGTATTTGGACTGAAAAGCGTTGTTTAAAGGCAGCAAGAAATAAAAAACCTGACGCCAAGAACACGGTGCGGCGAGGAATGTAAATGGAAAGCGATTTAAAGTTTGCAGGAACATAAAGTGCAGGGAATGTAAAGTTGCATGAACGTAAAGTGCAGGAAAGTAAAGTGCGATGAAAATTAAATTGGAAAACATAAAGATTGCATTGAATTAGAAAGGGGTGGAAGGCCGAGGTTCTTTACAATGGCGTTTCTCCGTTTATCTGCTCCGGTGAGATGTGTAGGATTTTGGCCAATGTGTGTCAACCTAGCAACCGACCCCGATTACAACCTAAGGACTTCCTATTTATAGGTATAGGAATCCACAAACTATTTACAAATTAATTTCGCATGTTCTGCATAACTGCAGAATCCACGATCTAAATAACTACCCACTACACTATCCCCCATGATGTAATTGCCCGCGTCGTGGTTTGGGCTTAGTGGATATTCTGTCGAGCCTTGTGGTGACATCTTTGCTGAGATCCCTTCGACAAACACCCTTCTTCGATTGCAATCAGTCAACTCTTGTCTAAGTCTCTTTGTTGCTCGAAGCATTGACGTTGTTGTGCTCCTGCCTTTTGGTTCTGGGATACCCCTCGACATCAAGCTCATTTCGACAAATAGGTCGTCTGTCGGAATTGACTTTCGACCTATTGTCGGCCTCAGATGCATTCTATTGATATCGGTGAGATGTACTTCGATTACCGGTGTTTTACCACCGATCAACCAAAGGACTTGCCTCCATCATTTCTAGTAGAATGTCATCAGAGGTCTTTTCCTTTCCCTCTTTAAATGGAAAAGACAACCAAAACTCGACCCTAGCAGGGTACAAACCTTGGCTTATGAAGGATTACGAAGGTTCCACCGAGGCTTATGTATCAAATTCAATGCTTCCTCCAACTCGGAGTTTTTACATTGATTTGATATATAAGAGGTGGATCATATGCAGTCCCGCATGTTTGGTCTTTCACCATTCATGAGGACAAGGAAAGTATTCGGAGCGAAGATTTCCCCACTTCCTCTTCAACTCCTAAATACCACAATCCCACATGTTTGATCTTTCATGAACTCCGGCTACGTGGGATTTGAATCTTTTCTCCTCCTTCCAAAATTCGTGAAGGTGAGCTCTAGCTTTTTCCATATTCTCTCATGGTCTTTCCAGTTTATGAGAGGGGGAATTTATAGCCATGGAAAGGATTAAATGCTCTCATAATTACTCTTCCGTTTCCAATGTTGACATGACTGCTCTGTCTTCCTCTTTTCTCACGCTAGTATACCTTCGATATAGACCTCTCCTTCCCTTTCCTCCTTCCGTCGACACACGTACACGTCCTTCGAAGTCACTTTTAAGTCGTAAGAATTAAGTACACCTCCTTCGACATCACTTATGTCGTCGATACACTTCCTTTGTCGAAATTGACCCTTTGTCGGATTGCACGTTCACCTCCTTCGAAGTCACTTTTAAACATAAATGTTTAAGTACACTTCCGTCGACGTCACTTATACATCCGACACTTTTGCCCTTTTGTCGATTTCAACTTCCAGTTAACAGAGGCCCCCCAAGTTTTGGTATTCGACGCGCCTTTTCGGAGGATGCCAAAAGTTGTATCTTTCCGAACCGTCTTTTCATCATTAGGATTCTGAAACGGCGAGTTTATCCATCCAAACTAACGCTTCCTATTGGACCATTGCGTTGGTCTCGAACGTCTTTTCACTCCTTATTTAAACTTGATCACTCATCATTATCCCTCTTTCACGTTTCCTTGCTTGACACTGCATCTTTTTCCTTTCTTGACCTAAACCCCTTTTTTCCTTCAAAACTTTTCCCCAAACATGGCCATTCAAGGAGTTATTGATCCCGAAATTGACTTGAATGTCAAGTACCATGAACATAGTCTGATTATTCCCGTGACTTCCTTCATTCCTACTGATGGTGAACCCGTCAATCTGTCTCCTGCTTTTCTGGGCCCATTAATGACTCCATCGGAGGCTCAACACCCTGTCATGAGTACCCACTTTCCTCTTTCTAATCCCGATGAGATTCGACCTTTAGCCACCCTTGACCCCATATACACTTGCCATTTTGACAAGGAGTACTCTCGCAGGGTTTTGCAGAATGTAAAACTATTCCCTAAATTTATGGACTGGCTTGAAAGGTTACGGCCTCACAAGAATAAATCATGGAGAAGGGCCGGTTTCGAAGACCTTTTGATTCTGACAACCTCCGGTTTGCGCTATGACGATGGGCTTTTTGACGACGTGTAACATCCGCTATTTCTAATATCTTTAGTAAAATAATTAAATGATTTAATATGATGTTTTCAATATGAGTATCGTAATAAAATTTGATTTCATCATTATAATTGAAATATGTTTTCTAGTCAAAATAAGTATAAATTTGTTATAATATGTTTTTCAAAAATAAAATAGTACTTTTAATTTACTTAGTGTAATTAACATTTTGACAGGGAACTCGAGTGGCAAGCCTTAGAGGCATTTTCACAAATAATTTCTTTAGAAAGATATGTTTAATTTAATATTTTGAGCGTCCCTGTAAATTTTCATAGCGTTCGAAGACTGTTTCATTTTTAGCTTTCGAACTGGTTTTAATATATTGCTAGTATATGTTATATTTAATTATTTGTTATTTCAAAATTATAAATATTATATTTTATAAATTTTAATATCAGGATTGAGAAAATATATTTACTTTTGAATTTCGATATTTTTTCTTACGCAATAGTTATCTGGAGGAACTAGTAACTTTATTATTTTTCAATCAGTTATGAGTAATTAAATATACAATATTGTTTTACTTAAATGTATTTTATTTTTAAGATTGTCAAACTTGTAGTTATAATACAAAATACCTACACACATTGACTCACAAATGATAACAAAATTAAAAAAAAAAAGAAAAGAAGGTGTGGCCATAAGGCCACCACGTGAAGCTAAAGAAAAAAAATAAAGGAACGTGGCCACAAGGCCATGAGAAGGAAAGAAGAAGATTTAAGAAAAGAAGAACATGCACAGATAGAAACCGTGAGAGAAGGAGAAAACTTTTGTTTTTATTAACTTTCCGATCCAATAGTTCAAGATCCAACCGTCAAATTTTAAATTCTTTTTAGGTAAATAACCTTTTCAACTTCCTCTATCCATTCATGTAATTTATTCGATGATCCGTCAATATTTTTATTATCCAATATATTTTCAAATAAAGAGATGTTTTGGGGAAAATGATATATTTTTATTGTATAATGAAATATATTTATTATTTTGACAAAAAAGAATTTAGTGTATTATATCTATTGATATATATATATATTTACTTTTAAATGTTATAATTAGTTTTAACGTGTGTCCCTCTTTAGATCTATTATTGTCCCTGACCCTTGGGTAAGGCGTGGACGCGAACGTGATATCGTTTCTATTGCTAGGATTCCAGGTAAGAAGGTTGCATTACCTCTATTTAGGAAATAGATTGTAGAGAGGTTATAGTGATAGCTAAGAATAGGATAATGAAAATGTATGCTAATGAACCTTAGGGTAGTTGATATAGATAATAAATAAAGTAATAGAATGAAGGAAAAGAACCTACTTTGATATTTGTTAATATTTGTGTATGTTAAATGTTGTTATAATTGCTCGAAGGATGAATATGATTATTCGAGAATAAATATTAATGAATGACTAATTGGTTATTTGTGAGTGAGATAAATGTATATATATTTGAAGTGTGAACTTAATAAGTGACGAAATAAGTTAGGGGAATAATATAAGTTAAGGATGTTAGGTTGGATAAACGGTTAATTGAATGGTGAATGTGTTTGATGAATTATGTGACTACTTGTATAAAATACATGATTAATAAGTATGAAATGGACAAATAAAAGAAAGAAGATAAGTTGAGAATGATAATTTGGTGATGCTTGTGCATGTGATAAATAGAGGATAATTAATTAACGTAAATTAAAATGACAACCTTGTATGACGAGATAAATGATGGTGGGCTATAAATAAAACAAAATGTTTGTGTATGTGATAATATAAACTAATTGATGACGAGACTAATAATGAGAAGCGCTAGGTGATAAAATGAGAATAATGGTAATATGTTGAATTTGAAAATAAAAGAATCGAACCCATGTTAAGTGTTGAGAATGTTTGATATAGCAGAAAATGAATAATGGTGAATAAATATTGATGATTTTGAGTATATGATGATTTGAGAAATTGTGGTTATGTATGTGCATGTTGAATGAGTAAATAAAGAAAGAGAAATGGGGTAAGGAGAATGAGGACGTACTATGTATCCCCGGATGGGAGGATGTACAAAAGATAAAGTAAGCGTTCTATGTATCCCCGGAGGGGGAAGATGAACGAAAGATAAAAAGAAACGTACTATGTATCCCCGGAGGGGGGAAGATGTACAAAAGGCAATGAAAGCGTTCTATGTATCCCCGGAGGAGGAAGATGAACGAAAGATAAAAAGAAACGTACTATGTATCCCCGGAGGGGGGAAGATGTACAAAAGGCAATGAAAGCGTTCTATGTATCCCCAGAGGGGGAAGATGAACGAGAGATAAAAGTAAACGTTCTATGTATCTCCTATGGAAAAGATGAACAAAAGATAAAAGAAACGTACTATGTATCCCCGGAGGGGGAAGATGTACAAAAAGGCAAAGAAAGTGATCTATGTATCTCCAAAGGGGGAAGATGAACGAGAGATAAAAGTAAACGTTCTATGTATCATTACGGGGAAGGTGAACGAGAGATAAAAGTAAACATTCTATGTATCCCTACGGGGAAGATGAACGAGAGATAAAACGAATGTACTTTGTATCCCCGATGGGGAAGATGTACAAAAGAGAAAAGAAAGAGAATGAGTTAAGAAAGAAGTAAAGAAGAAAAGTAAATGAGTTAAGAAAGTAAGTAATTGAGAAAGAAAGTAGGAAAATGTTTAGGATTGTTATGTTATTAATATAGATGTTAGGCTTAGTTTATCGCTATGCTTTTTTTGAAGCTACTTTCCCAAGTTCTGTGTAATGTTGCCCTTCTTGCTATATTTTTACAGGTACAGAAGCGGAGCTTACACCATTTGCAGGCCGAGCAGGAGTACACTCCACCACGTGGAGTGTAGAGTTGTCATGAGCGGATCATATTTTATGTTATGGACGTTATTTTGGGAAATTAAAATATGTAGTAGTTATATGCCCTAAAACTTGTATTAATCGGGTGTTAGGATTTAATCTGTCTGTAGTATTATTGTGTTTTATGTTTTTAAATTATTCTTTCTGGACAGGTTTAACAGGATTTTTGGGAAAGTCCGAAAAACAGAGGGAACTCTGCCGGATTTTCGTCGAAATTTTCAAGTACCGTTTTTAATAAATCTTAATTTTATCTAAATTAAAATGAGGATGTTACATTTATGGTATCAGAGCAGTTTTTCCTCGGCCTTGGACTTTGGACTCACAACTCCTGTGGTTTACTCACCAAGCGAGTAACCGATATGTACAGTCAAGCATCTAAGTTAGGCGAATAGGATGCCTATTTATATAACTACCTATTTATATATGTGTTCCCTTGCTATCTTTTCCAAGACTAGGTAGTGGCAACGATAGACTACAGGACGTTAGTTTAAACTAAACTAGATCCCTCGATGGTGTTGTCGGTTAATAGAGTGTAAGGGTAGGATTGGTAACCAACGTCGGAGGCCTTACTTGGCTTTTGCATCTGTGACTGAACGCCATTCTGAAACTCATTTAACCTTCACCAACAATAATGTTTGTCGATTTAGATTCAACTACGGTTGTCTGGTGGCGAATTATGACGTTTCTTCCCTTCCGTCCAATACCAACAGTTTCCTTCACTTCATGAGGATTTTTGACAACATCTCTATGTCATTTACTGATATAGATTTTTCTCATTTTGCTTATAGGACCCTGGGACCCGACTGGTTCCGTACTTCTTTTCCCAGTTCATGTATCGAAGAATGGCAGTTGAATGATGTCATCTGGGGACATTACTTGAGCCAGAAAATCCTGTTTAGTGGCTTACCTGATTCGTCTTCTTATGAAGACAAAGAAGTCTTTTTGTACTACCCGAACTGTATGGCAAGGCAATTTGGCCTTTGTCAAGGACTACCTACCCCCATGCTTCCATCAGTGTCACACGAATTCTATCATGGTCAATTAACAGATTACAAAGCTCCTTGGAAGACCATGTTGGACAGGTTCGTGTCAAAGAACCTTGCTTCCGTCAGCCGTTTTAATCTTGTCGACTTTACCCCTTGCTTCCTGGCTAGTCCCAATTTTGTCCGTTGGTGGGAATCTTACTTCAACACCTACCACGTGGATTATGACACCATCGTAGAGAGGATGAGTGCAAGAACTCCATCGGATTTGGCAGCCGACAAAACAGGTATAAATACTTGTCTTCATTCACCTAAACTTCATTTTCCCTTCTATCTTCTAACTTGTCATCTTTCTTGCAATGGCCAAACCCAATATTATCGATTATACCGCTGCGATAAAGGCCAATGCGTCGAAGAAGAAAGGTGATGACCCTTCATCACCGAAGAAATCCAAAAAGCGGCACCAATCCAATGCTATTGATGACTTTGTCGAGGCCAAAAAGCAACATAAGGGACGAACGGATACATTGCCGAACAAACCTCGGACGGATCCTGAAAGAACTGATAGTTCTTTGATACGTCCGCTCTCAAACAAACTTCAAGCTTCCACTGCCACATCGGCTCCTCCTGTTCGTTCTGCCTCAAATCCCATAGTCAAACCTCAACAAGGTTCTCATCCAAAGGCCAAGGGAATTGTAATAAGGGAACCGTCTCCTCATGTTAATGCTCAAAGATCGCATGGTGACGCACCCTTAATTGTTGATGTTTCTCACAACAGCCCTCGTGCTGGCGAGTTCCTTATGACTCCAGGACGTAATCCGTTTGAAGAAGAAGATGAAGTCAAAGACACCAGTTTTCAACTATAAAGGCGTCCTACCCGTCGTCACGTGGTCATGGATGACTTGTCTTCTGATGATCCTCCTTACCCCGTGGTTTCTCCAGAACAGGTCGACAGACTTAAAACTATTGAAGCATCTATGCAAAGATGCATTGATGACACTTCTTCGTCGGCCGTAAATGAAGTTGTTGTTCAAGACTCTGATCAATGTTTTGTTGACACCATGCATCATAGTCCTCTCGACACTCAAGTCGTGGATTCCCCAGTCGCTGTCGTGGGGTCTGAGACCACTACTGCATGTGTGCCTCCCTTTGAGGTAGTTAGGAATTTATTTATTCGCCCTTTCTGCAGCATTAAAGTAACCTCACCAAACTTTTCTCTTATCGTTTTTCAGATTCCCAACTACCCAGTCCAACTCGAAGGTTTTGACGGCAGTTTAACAATTCCTTCCGCATCCACCTCTGCTGTTGCTCAAGTTGTTGAAATTCCTCCTTGCAATCCTTTTTCCAGTACCATGGCTCCCTCGATTCAAAGGTCCCACTCCAGTGTTTTCTCCACTCTTCGGGAATTGATGGCCAAAGCGCGTTCCGTTGATGAAGCCGTGGATTCTCCTTTAAGAGACACTGAATTGGCTACCGATCAACTGATGGTGACTTTGAAGAACATTTGTTGTCGACCTTTTGATCAGTTGTTGGCCGATTCTACAACTGCTGAACTCCTGTCCTCTACAATCAACTCACTTTCACAACACTCCGTCCCAGAGGACGTTGAATCCAAATAGGCCAATCTGCAACGATTTGTGAATAATTGGACTACTGAAAGTCCAAAGATCTTGAAAGACATCAAAGTTTATGAGGATGTTAAAACAAATCAGCACGAATTGGAGGCCAAAATTGTGGATTTGGAGCGAGAGGATGTCAACTGGTCTTCCAAAGTTAATCAGACACTTCAGCAAATGAAGGAGAATGGGGCCAAAATTCAAGAATTGAAAGATGAGTTGGCCCGTCGGGAACAAGATCAACTAGATATGAACCAATTCGTTGAAGCCGCCAAGACCACAGGACAAGAGCTGACTGACAAAGTTGTTGCTTTGGTGGCTCCTTATCAACAGGTTACGGATGCACTTGCTCCAAATTTGCAAGGCTACAAGGCTGGACTTCGTCGTCGAGATGCTTTAGCCAGGGAATGGCGCTCTTTTAACAATTTGTTTGGATGAACTTTTGTTTTACCTTTTGTATCGTTTGCTTTTGCACTTTGATTCCGTTGTATGGATTGCAATTCAATTTAATGAATGTTTACTTCTGTCATTGTCGGCTTATATTTTTTCAAATACTTGTCGTTGATTGCTTTAATCCTTTTCCCCGAATCGACTTCGACTAACTCATATGCATTTCCTGAGAAGGCCTTTATCACTTGAAATGGTCCTTCCCATTTTGGTGATCATTTGCCGTATTCGTTAGAACATTTGTCGATTGGCAAGATTACCTTCCATACGAGCTCACCCGATAAAAATGATTTGAATTTAACTCTGGCATCGTAATACCTAACAATTGTTTCCTTTTGTCGCATAATATTTTCCAACGCCAAAATTATTTCATCATGCACCTCGTTCAACTCGTCAAACATGGAGTTCCAATAATCATTCACAGGCATTTCTTGCTGCCTCTGAAATCGTACTGATTCCAAGTTTATTTCGACTGGCAACATGGCCTCATGGCCATATGTTAACATAAAGGGAGTCATACCCATGGCCTCATTTGGATAGTTTCGGATAACCCATAATGCAGGCGTCAACGCTTCATGCCAATTTTGTGGTTTTCCTTTGATCTGCTTCTTGATAATGTTGATGATCCACTTGTTGGCTGCTTCAGCTTGACCATTTGCTTGAGCATAATAGGGTGTAGAAGTCAACAATTTGATTCTACTCAAAGCCAGATATCCCTTCAATTTGCTTCCCAAGAAAATAGATGCTTGGTCAGTAGTTATAGTTTCAGGGATCCCAAATCGACAGACGATATGGTCTTCTATAAATCAATCACTTGCTCTTGTTCGACTTTTACCAGAGGTATAGCTTCTACCCATTTGGTAAAATAGTCAACACCCTACTAAGATCCTTGTATGGCCTTTTGAAGAGTGTGGAACGATTTCACCAATAACGTCTAGTGCCCATCCTTTGAAAGGCTAAGGCTTGATAATTGAATGTAATTCACCTGCTGGGACATTCTGGATATAGCCATGTTTTTGGCATTCTTCGCATGATCTTGCAAAGTTCATGCAATCCGACACCAGCGTAGGCCAAAAAACCCTTTGCCTTCGGAGAACCCATTTCATCTTATCTCCAGCTTGGTGTGCTCGGCATATTCCCTCATGCACTTCTGCCAATGCTATAAAAGCATCTTCTTTGTCAAGGCACACTTCTATGTAAGTTCCATTGAGAATGTTTTGATAATGACAAAAGGTTTTGAACAAGCTACAAATGTGTTGATCAAGTTCAAGCTCAACAAGCAAACAACATTCAACAAATGAAGAAGAGAGAACAAGCTCATGAAGACTTAGTTTGTGTTTAATTGTAATATTTTTAGTTTGAGTCTTTTATTTTTGATGAGTTTGGGTAGATTATTTAGAGGGTAGTGAATCTCTATCAAAGTCATGATTATATCATAATTTGAGTTTTCACTTAACCTAAAATCAATAGGTGGCTTAAAGGTTTGAAAGAAAAGGTTTAGTTTTGAGAAAACAAGTTTTTAAGTGATTTGAACTATCTTAATCGATTAAGACTCATCATAATCGATTAACATATTCAAAGCTACAGTGCTTAATCGATTAAGCAACAGTCTAATCGATTAAGAGCTGTACAACTGGTTTTTTAAATACGTTTTTCACTTCTCAAAATCAGTTTTTAAAGTTTCCTAACTTTTGGGTATTTTATATAAACCTTTTCCTAATCATTGTGTTAATCAATCATCATTTTTACATCAATTTTACAAAGATCAAGCCACACTATTCTCTCTCAATTTCATAGATCAAAGCTTTAACTTTTACATTCTTTGATCAAGAATATTGGAATCTCTTATGTGATATTGTCATAGCTATTGAAAGAGATTCATAGGATTGTTATGGTTTTCATTTGAGTTGTAATCTTTGCAAGAGGCAAGCCATCTACAACAAAAGAAGAAGCCTTGGTGTGTCGATTATCATCAAGCAAGTTCATTCAAATTGAAGAAGAAGTCTTGGTTGTGAATCAAGCAAAGTGAAGTCTTGTTGTGAGGTATCAACGAGCAACGTGGAAGACTTGTTGTGTGGAGTTATCAACAAGCAAAGGGTAGAGGTTAGATTAGAGGGTCAATAGGATTGCAAAACAAGAGTGTGGTGTATCTCTTGGAGGCTATCAAGAAGGGAGTCTTGAGAGGCATTTGTTTGTAATTTGAGAACTCTAATTCCTCATAGTGAAGAATCTCTCTTGGTTGAAGAGGGGACTGGATGTAGCTTTCAAGTGGATGAAAGTGAACCAGGATAAATCACTGTGCAGTATCTCTAAACCCTTAACTCTTTACATTCTTGTCATTTCATATGTTCTTGGTTGAAAACCTAGAAAAGATTGATTTTTCATAAGTGATTGAATTGAATCTTAATTGTGCAAATTTATTTTGGGAAAATCATTTTCATAACCTAGGTAATCAATAAGAATATTCGTGTTAATTCTTTTCGCTGAATCTCTGATCATACGTGTTAATTGATTGATTTTCGTATTCGATTGAAAAGTGATTTTTTCAGTTTTTGAATGTGCTTAATTGATTAAGAATTTGTGTACTTTCTGGTCTTAATCGATTAAGACACAGTTTAATCGATTAAGAGCTGAGTTTTCTGCAAAAATCATTCGTTTTGATTGTTTCGATTTGTTTCTTTCGAAAATCTTTCAAGGTTTCTTCAACACCTATTCAACCCCCCCTTCTAGGTGTTCTCCTAGGGTTCCTTAGTTGTTTCAACCACCAATTGTGGTTTCCTCAATTGGTATCAGAGCTCGGTCGAAAGACACGAGAATAAGAGCTTTTTCGTAAAGATCCTTTAAGTAACCGCAATGGGTTCCATGAATCCCTTTGGTGGTGAAGGTGCTTCGATAAGTCGTCCTCCACTATTTAATGGTGAGGGATAAACTTATTGGAAAGTTAGAATGAAAATCTTTATCCAAGCCATAGATATTGATATTTGGAAAGCAATTGAAAAAGGTCCTCATATTCTCTCTAGTTTAGTTGATGGTGTAGCACAATTAACCCCCGAAGATAAGTGGAAAGATGATGATAGAAAGAAAGTTCAATATGATTTTAAAGCAAAAAATATCATCACCTCCACTTTATCTTATGACGAATTCTTTAGAGTTTCTCAATGTACTAGTGCTAAGGAAATGTGGGACACTCTTCAAGTGACTCATGAAGGAACTAGTGAGGTTAGGAGAGCTAGGTTGAAGGTTTTGATGCGTGAGTATGAATTGTTTCAAATGCTTCCAAATGAATCTATTAATGATATGCAAAAACGTTTTACTCATATTATTAACCATTTACTTGCTCTTGGTAAGACTTTCTTACAAGGTGAACTTTCTAACAAAGTGTTGAGATGTTTGGATAGGAATTGGAAACCAAAAGTAACGGCTATTGTTAAATCTAAGAATTTGGATGCTATGGATCTTGCAACACTTTTCGGAAAGCTTCAAGAACATGAAATGGAGCTTGGGCGTTTGAATATGCATGAAGAGTCGGATAAGAACAAAGGAAGAAAGGGACTTGCTCTTAAAGTTAATAGATCATACAAAAAGAAAAAAGTTCCGATGATGATGATAGTGAAGATTCCGATTCGGATGTTGATGAAAAAGAAATGAAACTTTTACTAAGGAAGTTTAACAAGTTTCTAAGGAGAAAAGGAAGGTTGAACAAAGACAAAGGTAAAGAGAAGAATTCCCCACACTACAAGACCAAGACATCAAAAGAAGGAGTAGTTTGCCATGAATGCGGAAAACCCGGTCATCTCAAGTACTCGTGCTCTAAGTATCTCAAGAAGAAGGAGAAAGAAAAGAAAAATTCAAAACACAAAAGGGCATATATCGTTTGGGATGATGAAGAAGAGAAGAAAAGCACATCAAGTAGTTGTTCGGATGATGATGAAGTCGCTACGCTCAACTTGATAACTCTAGTAGATGAAGAAGAAAGTTCAAATGATGAATCAAGTGAACAAAGCGAAGAAAGCGATGTAACTCATACTAAATCCGAAATTTCTTCTAAATATGAATTGTTATATAATGCTTATGAAGAAATGCATGAACAATTTGAAAAACTAGCTTTGAAAAACATTGAAAGAAAGAAGCTCATTTTGAAATATCAACAAGAGATTTTAGAACTTCAAAAACAAGTTGATGAGCTTAATCTTGAAAATGAAACTCTTGATCTTATATATGCTAGTTCTTCTTGTGATTGTGCTAGTAGATTGAATATTGTGGTTGATTGTGAGAATTTCAAGTTGCTTAAAGATGAAAATACTAATTTGAAAAATAAGCTTCCAAGTTTCACAAATGGTGACATTAGACTGCGCACATTGTTAAATTTTCAAAAAGGAAATTCAAACAAGTTTGGTTTGGGTTATACTAATGCTAAAAGTAAATCTCATAGAAATGTTGTTGATTTTTCTAAAGTTGATTTTTCAAATGCACCAACATGTGTCTATTGTGGTACTCATGGACATACTTCAAATGTGTGTTATATTAAAGTGCATGGTATACCTAAAGGAAATTTTGTTTGGGTTAAGAAGGGTGAGAGTCCCTTAACTAACAAAAATGGATCCAAAACTATTTGGATACCAAAAAGCAAAGCATGATTGTTTTGTAGGTATGATTGAAGAGCAAAAGGGCTTACAAGTGTCCTTCTTTGATTTGCATCTTCAAGTCTCAAGTGAATGTTCTACAAATTGGTAACAATTGATATTGTTAGATATTGACAACTATAGTTCTCTGAATTGGTATTACTTTTCTAAAAGTTCAATTGGTATCATTGAGTGATCATTAGATGATTATCATGCTATTGTTGTTATTGTGATATTTCTTTACAATTGATATCTTACTTTGTTAAGTGATATTATGACTTTTTAGTTTTAAATTGGTATCATATTTCATTGTCATATTTCTTGCCAATTGGTATCACATTTCAAAGTTTAGTACTTGTGTTTTTCAATTAGTATCAATGTTGTGAAGAAATGATCATTGATTTCTCTTATTTTGGCTTAGCATTTTATATTTCAATTGGTATATATTACTTTTTGATAATGCCAAAAGGGGGAGAAATGGTTGTTTGGAGAAAGGGTTTTTTGTTGTTTTTATGTAGGTTGAGCAAAGTTGTTGAAGATAGGGGGAGAATCAAGCTTCTATCAATTGGATTTCAAAAGTCAAAAGCATTTATTGAGGGGGAGCAAGAGTCTCACCAAGTGATCAAATGGTTCAAGTATCAACAACTTCAAACAACTTCAAAACATGTTTGTCATTTTCAAAAAGGGGGAGATTGTAAGTTCCATTGAGAATGTTTTGATAATGACAAAAGGTTTTGAACAAGCTACAAATGTGTTGATCAAGTTCAAGCTCAACAAGCAAACAACATTCAACAAATGAAGAAGAGAGAACAAGCTCATGAAGACTTAGTTTGTGTTTAATTGTAATATTTTTAGTTTGAGTCTTTTATTTTTGATGAGTTTGGGTAGATTATTTAGAGGGTAGTGAATCTCTATCAAAGTCATGATTATATCATAATTTGAGTTTTCACTTAACCTAAAATCAATAGGTGGCTTAAAGGTTTGAAAGAAAAGGTTTAGTTTTGAGAAAACAAGTTTTTAAGTGATTTGAACTATCTTAATCGATTAAGACTAATCATAATCGATTAACATATTCAAAGCTACAGTGCTTAATCAATTAAGCAACAGTCTAATCGATTAAGAGCTGTACAACTGGTTTTTTAAATACGTTTTTCACTTCTCAAAATCAGTTTTTAAAGTTTCCTAACTTTTGGGTATTCTATATAAACCTTTTCCTAATCATTGTGTTAATCAATCATCATTTTTACATCAATTTTACAAAGATCAAGCCACACTATTCTCTCTCAATTTCATAGATCAAAGCTTTAACTTTTACATTCTTTGATCAAGAATCTTGGAATCTCTTATGTGATATTGTCATAGCTATTGAAAGAGATTCATAGGATTGTTATGGTTTTCATTTGAGTTGTAATCTTTGCAAGAGGCAAGCCATCTACAACAAAAGAAGAAGCCTTGGTGTGTCGATTATCATCAAGCAAGTTCATTCAAATTGAAGAAGAAGTCTTGGTTGTGAATCAAGCAAAGTGAAGTCTTGTTGTGAGGTATCAACGAGCAACGTGGAAGACTTGTTGTGTGGAGTTATCAACAAGCAAAGGGTAGAGGTTAGATTAGAGGGTCAATAGGATTGCAAAACAAGAGTGTGGTGTATCTCTTGGAGGCTATCAAGAAGGGAGTCTTGAGAGGCATTTGTTTGTAATTTGAGAACTCTAATTCCTCATAGTGAAGAATCTCTCTTGGTTGAAGAGGGGACTGGATGTAGCTTTCAAGTGGATGAAAGTGAACCAGGATAAATCACTGTGTAGTATCTCTAAACCCTTAACTCTTTACATTCTTGTCATTTCATATGTTCTTGGTTGAAAACCTAGAAAACATTGATTTTTCATAAGTGATTGAATTGAATCTTAATTGTGCAAATTGATTTTGGGAAAATCATTTTCATAACCTAGGTAATCAATAAGAATATTGGTGTTAATTCTTTTCGCTGAATCTCTGATCATACGTGTTAATTGATTGATTTTCGTATTCGATTGAAAAGTGATTTTTTCAGTTTTTGAATGTGCTTAATCGATTAAGGGTGTTCATAATCGATTAAGAATTTGTGTACTTTCTGGTCTTAATCGATTAAGACACAGTTTAATCGATTAAGAGCTGAGTTTTCTGCAAAAATCATTCGTTTTGATTGTTTCGATTTGTTTCTTTCGAAAATCTTTCAAGGTTTCTTAAACACCTATTCAACCCCCCCCCCCCCCCTTCTAGGTGTTCTCCTGGGGTTCCTTAGTTGTTTCAACCACCAATTGCGATTTCCTCAATGATTTCCGTCGACTAACTTATGATATAAATCTCCACCCAGTAAAGTGAACTTGGTAGCTTTCAACTTCAAGCTTCGTTCGACATTAGGAGATGGATTTGCTAAGTAGTCTGCTATGGGTTTTTTCCAATCGTCGCTTGATGCCAGTGCATTTACCATAACTTCCCTTTCGTGAGGAGGATACAATAATTCTTCGATCTGAGTCACGTTGTCTAAGACCTTCTTTGATGCACGGTATCTGGATACAACTTGAGCCAAGTGATTGGCCTTTTGATTATGACACTGGTATATGTGTTCGACCGAAACATCATCAAATTGGCACATCATCTTTTGTGACATATTGCAATATCTAGCCAATTTTGGACTTAACCACTTATACTCATTAACCAATTGTTTAATAACTAGTTGGGAATCCCCTTTTATAGCCTCGTTCTTGGCTTTTAGGAAAATTAAAATTTCAAGGCCGATTAAAATGGCCTCGTATTCAGCTTCGTTATTTGAACATTGGTTTTTAAGATTAAACATGAAATCCGTAGGGATTCCGTCGGGGGACACAAGCAAGATTCCAACTCCTGCTCCTTTCTTATGCGACGATCCATCAAAATACATCGCCCAAGGACTCAAGCCAACGTAATCGATAGATAGTGCCACGTCTACACATGGGTGATCTACCAAAAAGTCGGCTACCGCTTGGCCTTTGACGGCTTTTAACGGCATATATATTGGAGTGAAAATTCCGTTAACGCTAAAGTCCACTTGCCGATCCTACCATGGATAATTGGCTTGGATAGCATGTATTTGATAACGTCAGACTTCGACAAAACTAAAACATGAAAACTTTTCATATAATGTTTAAGCTTTGTACAAGAAAAATAGAGCGCTAAGCACAATTTCTCTATAACACTGTACTGTGTTTCGGCATCATTTAACACTCTACTTAAATAAAACACAGCTCTTTCTACACCATTCTCATTTTCTTGGGCTAACATGCTACCTATACTGTAATCAGAAGCTGATATATACAATTTCAATGGGAAACCTGGTTGAGGAGGCATCATTACTGGTGGTGTTGTCAAGTACCGCTTCAAATCATCAAATGCTGCTTGTTGATCTGGCCCCCAATTGAACTCTTCATCCTGCTTTAGCCTTACTAGAGGCGAAAAGGCTCTAGTCCTTCCTGAAAAATTTGATATAAATCTTCTTAAATAATTCACCTTGCCAAGAAATGACTGTACCTCTTTCTTATTTGTTGAAGGAGACGCTTCTATGATCGCTTTGGCTTTGTTCTTATCAACTTCGATGCCATTTCTGTGGATAAGAAACCCCAAAAACTGGCCAGCTGTGACTCCAAAGGTGCACTTTATAGGATTCATCTTCAAATTATGCTTCCTCATTCTGTCGAATGCCTTTTCCAGGCTTTCTAAATGCTCCTCTTGGGTTTTGGACTTGATCACTACGTCGTCAATGTACACTTCTAAGAACTTTCCAATCATGTCATGGAAAATTAGGTTCGTTGCTCTTTGGTATGTAGCTCCTGCATTTTTTAGTCCAAATGGCATCATCACCCATTCGAAGGTTCCAATAGCACCCGAGCATCTGCACGCCTTCTTCGATACGTCGCACTCAGCAATGAAGATCTGATTATAACCTGAAAAAGCATCTAACAAACTCATTACCTCATGGCAAGACGCTGAGTCTACCAGCATGTCTGCTATCGGCATAGGATATTCGTCTTTTGGTGTGGCAGAATTAAGATCCCTAAAGTCAATACAAAGTCGCATCTTTCCATTTTTATTTACAACGGGTACTATATTTGCCATCCATTCGACATACCTTGAGGACTACATCAGGTGCAAAATGTCGAACAGCCTGTTTGATTGGTTTATGATCAGGCCGTAAAGTCAGTCTGTGTTCGACCAACTCTCTGTCGAGTCCTGGAATGTCCTCATATTCCCATGCAAAGCAATCTTTATTCTTCCTAATGAGGTTGATAAGCTTTTGTCGGAACTCCTCTTTCAACAATGAACTCACGTAAATGGGTTTCGGCCTTTCAGCCGTTCTCAAATTTACTTCATCTCTGGGATCTTCACTAATGAACCGTGGTTCTTCATCTGTCCATCCTCTTTCGAATCCCAAAAGGCTATCATCAACAGTACAATCCTGGAATGCACCGGTCTGGATGGTGCATTGCATTCTGTCGGCTACATAAGCCGACAGTCTTTCTAACTGTTGGTCAACCATTGTTACTGGTCGAAGGCCGCTGCTCGACGGCCTTGTCCATTTCGACAATTGAAATCCCATAGTTTTCTATCTAACATTTATCCACTATGGGTTTTTGGAAGTGATCAGCATCAAGTCGTATAGGCTTAATGCTTGGGTTGTAGACTTTAAAGTCTACATGCATTTGCTGCATGTAACAAGGGCTATCATCTGCAGCAATAACCTCCACTTTGTTCTCTTGATTCCATAGAATCAATTTTTGGTGAGCCGTGGAAGGAACGGCCCCTGCAGCATGTATCCAATCTCTTCCTAACAGCAGATTGTAACTAGCCTTAGACGGAACCACAACAAACAAAGTGTCTCTAACTACAGATCACACTTCAACCTTCAACATCGTGACACCATGTGATTCAGCGATCTTGCCCGTAAAACCGACCACGACGACATTTGTCGGTATTAAATCCACCTCTGTCTTTCCCATTCTCTTGAATACGTCCCAAGGTAAGATGTTGACGGATGCACCTCCATCCACCAAGACTGTATTGAAAGGTTTTCCGTCAACAACGGCTTTGATATGCAAAGGCCTCAGATGTTCCCTTTTACTCTCTTTCAGGGGCTCAAATTGTGCAATGTGACTGATGTCCATTTACAAATGGAGCCTATCAAGTAGGAAAAGACATTCATGAAGATCAGGTATCTCATTGCTCAAGTATGAGTCGCCGGACCCATCACTCTCATTCCCTTCCTCCTGAGCATGATCTCCTAGCATGTCGAAATGCAATCCAACATTGTTAATCGACAGGCTATTGATCTTCTTGCTTTGGGCATCTATCATGTCCTAATCAGTCACGATAATATCCAAACTATCGTCAGAATCTCCTTCATATGACTCATTCATTTGGTTAGACCCTTCAGACTTCCTTACCCATTCCTTCTTCTGTTTGATTCCTCGTCGATTTTTAGCCATCGTCGGCTTCATTGTTGCGACCAGGAAACCTTCATTGTTCATGGGCATTTCGTTAATCTTAACCTCTTCAGCCTCCAATATACGCATACGTTGAAGCCTCCTCTTTTGAGTTCTAGTCAATCCTTCATAGATTGAGCCAGATGTCGATTCCGACGGTTGCCTCCGTCCTTTCTGAATAACTCGACCATGCATTGGAAGCCTTGAGGGACGTCCTCCATAAATTCTTTGGCTTGAGAAAGGCCGACGGGCCTCTCGGGATGTCTCTCGTCGGATACGTTCCCTTTCTTGAATCCTGGCTCTTATCTTTTTCCTCAAGTCTTCTCTCCTAGACTCTTTCTCCTTTCATGTTGCAGCTTTCTCATCATAAACCACTTGACACCTTGGGCAAATTTGGAGATCCACAAGTTGCTTCCTATTGCAGAAATGTCAGAACGATTCTCCAGCCTCCGGGAAGACTTCAGAATCATGAGTCAGTGACATGGTGTTGATAGAGAATACCCCTTGAGTCTCAACTTCGTTTACTTCTTTCTGAAACGGGTCTGTGTTGATCTTCATGTCTTTTTCTAGGAACTTCAGCTTCCCTTTGTCAATTCCTTGTCGAATCAAATCCCTGAAAGCAAAGCAATCATTGGTATTATAAGTGCAATTGTTATGATATTTGCAATACTTTCTTCCTTTCAGTTCATCTTTTTTCAACAGTTTATGACCTTCAGGTAACTTAATCTGTTTATCCTTTAACAACATATCAAAAACTTGTTCGGTTCTAGAAATGTCGAAAGTGTACGTTTTCTTGTACAGATTCTCATTAGCAGGTTTTGATGGCTTTTAGGCGGAACACGTATAAGGTTTCTCACTTCCTAACTCTATTACGTTCACCTCAGAGCCATTGTCGAATGCCTCCCCATCGGAAGGCTGTGAATCAACATAGTGGATTCACTCTTTTTTGAGAACTTTCGAATCCCTTCCTCTTACTTTTTCATCTCTCAGATTTTCATTTTGCCGCACAAAGGCGGCTAATTGATCCAAATCCAATAGATGTTGGGTAACAAACTTTTTTCGAATGTGATATTCTAAACCAGTTACTGCCATCTTAACTACTTCCGGTTCAGGAATCAGAGTAAAACATCTACTCCTCATTTGCCTGAAACGTGATAAGTAATCATCGATAGGCTCCCCATCAAACCTTTTCACACTTAACAAATCTGTCAAGGCGACTCTCAACTCGCCTCTATAGAATTGCTCGTGAAAAGACCTTTCCAACTAGGTCCATGCATGTATGGAATTGGATCTTAACGTCGAGAACCATGAAAAGGCATTTTTTGTCAAAGAACTAAGGAATAGCCGCATTTTGATCGCTTCATCAGCGGCTAAGTCGCCTAATTCAATTATGTAACGAGTAACATGTTCCAACAGTAGATTCGCCTGATTCACTAGCGAATTTCGACAACTTGGGCACTTTTAGTCCCCTTGGGATTTCTGCGTGTTGTACCCACTCCGGAAAGGGTGAATTAAAGCCTGGCTGGTTAGCCATGCCGACATTGAACCCAATCCTACTTAGTGCCTGTTCGACTATGCGATTCACATCATCTGGCTCGACTCGTGTCTCCCTTCCTTGTCGAGTAAGTGTCTTGCCAAATTTTGTCTTGCCAGTGCTGCTTGAAGATCCTCTCCTCTTTGCATGAATACAACGTGATCCGGATTTTGTACATATAGTGGTGCCTCGACACCAGGATGGAACACCGCTTGAGGGTTTTCCGGCATCATGTTACCTGCACTGAAAGTTGGATTAGTACGAACATTATCCCATGAAGTCATAACTCTACTATCTTGCTGTGGTGACGACACTCGAGCAGTGTGTCGCATGTCTTGACCGTCAGGGTAGCCTTCCACCAAGATTGGTTGTAACACCCTTTGTTTTTATATAAAAATATCACTTAAAAAGTTTAATAATTAAATTGAAGGACTTAAAATTTTCTTTTTATTAAACCAGTTCACAAATGATTTTGGGCATTCCCATTACAATATACATAGCGCAGTATACAATTTCCTTCTTTCCAATTCTTCTGCTGCGACACTCTGATCCCTTAAGTTCCTTCAGCATTTACCTAAAATGATAACCACTAAGGGTGAGACTTTTTCACAACACAGTGAATCAGTAGATAATATAAAACTCATAATATAAACTCAAGAATAACAATTAACCAAGTCGGGGATCAATCAATTCTTCACATTCTCATTTGCATTAAACACAACAAATCCATATCCATTAATCATCTTTACTTCCCTTTTTCCTTTACCAATTTCATTACTCATTTCCATTATTCATTTCCCTTTTAATTTCCTTATCGTTTTCCTTTATTCATTTTCCATTTCCTTTATTTATTTTCCATTATGTGTAACCTCAGGACAGAGATCTACGCACACAGTGTGCAACCACAATTCAGTGATCTGCATATATCCAATATCATCTTCTTTATCCATTAACAGTTTACCCTTTTTCTTTTTAATGTGTATGCATCCTCAGGTCAGAGGCCTACATACACACCCCACTTTATTTAACATGTATGCATCCTCAGGTCAGAGGCCTACATACATGCCACACGATGAATGTATGCATCCCCAGGTCAGTGGCCTACATACATTCATCCATTTTAACATAATACATAATAAATGTATGCATTCACAGGTCAGGGGCCTACATACATTTATTCCATTCAAACATATCACAAAATAAATGTATGCATCCACAGGTCAGGGGCCCACATACATTTATTTCATTCAAACATATTACAAAATAAATGTATGCATCCACAGGTCAGGGGCCTATATACATTTATTCCATTCATACAAATCACAAAATAAATGTATGCATCCACAGGTCAGGGGCCTACATACATTTATTCTATTCAATCACATTATTAAAATAAATGTATGCATCCACAGGTCAGGGGCCTACATACATTTATTTCATTCATACATATTACTTGATAAATGTATGCATCCACAGGTCAGGGGCCTACATACATTTATCCCATTTAAACATGTATGCATCCACATGTCAGGGGCCTACATACATGAAACAATATGAATGTATGCATCCTCAGGTCAGGGGCCTACATACATTCACATTCTCAATTACCATTATATTTCCCTTTTACCATTATTTATTTCTTAGCACAAATTACAGTCAATTATCAATTATAAATTTCTATACCTACTTAAATGTCATACAAGCTCATAGTTAAACAATTAGAGCACAAATATTCACACATTCACATTTAGCACCTAATGATCATAATGAAATCTTTGCAATCCATAACAACCAGCAATCAACAATCAGTCGACATACTCAGGTATGTCTCAGAGTACTTTAAAATATGTCAGCTTCCTAGGGTTCTTCACTTCCTACCTTAATACATACAAAAGGATTAAACATAACAGCTCCAATAATATATCCCAATTAACCCAATATACACCCATCACCCCTAATCACTTGTAATCACTTCTAAGTACTTCTTAATCTGGCACCCACAACCTAAATTAATTATTAAACCAAAATTCTATTATAAACTCTAACTATCCCTTGTAACATCCCGCTATTTTTAATACTTTTAGTAAAATAATTAAATGATTTAATATGATGTTTTCAAGATTTGAGTCTCGGAATAAAATTATGATTTCATCATTATATTTGAAATATGTTTTCTAATCGTAATAAGTATAAATTTGTTATCATATGTTTTTCAAAAATAAAAGAGTACTTTTATCTAATTTAATTAATATTTTGACAGGGAGCTCAAGTGGCAAGCCTTCGAGGCATTTTCGTATATAGTTTATTTAGAAACATATGTTTAATTTAATATTTGAAACGTTCATGTAAATTTTCATAGCATTCTGAGACTGTTTTATTTTAGCTCCCGGACTTATTTTAATATATTATTGGTATAAGTCATATTTAATGACTTATTATTTCAATATTTTGAATATTATATTTTATCAAGTTTGACATCGTGATTGAGAAAATGAATTTACATTTAAACTTTTATACTTTTTCTTACGTAATAGCTATCTATAGGGACCGGTAACTTTATTATTTTTCAATCATTTTTTAATAATTAAAAGTACAGTATTGTTCTACCTAAATATATTTTATTTTTAGGATGGTCAAATTTTTTGTTATAATCCAAAATACATTCACACATTGACCCACAAATGAGAATAAAACATAAAATATAATATAATTTCCTATATCCACCCATGATACCTGTCCCCAAACCAAAACCAACGCTAGAAAAGAAACAAAAGAAATAAGAAAAGAGAGAGCATCAGTGAGAGAGAAAGATAGAGGGCGAGAGACAGAGAGGAAGAAACATTGGTATTTTCTTAATTTCTGGGTCCAATAATTCAAGATCCAACCGTCCAATCTCAAATCGTTCTTAGGTAAATGATCCTCTCAACTCCCTCTATCCATTTACCTAATTTATTCGATGATCCGTTAATATTTTTATTATCCCTATATTTTCAAATAAAGAGATGTTTTGGGGAAAAGTGATATATCTTTATTGTATAATGATATATATTTATTATTTTTACAAAAATGAATTTATTTGATATAAAGATAGAGATATACATGTATATATTTAATGTTATATTAGTTTTAACATATGTCCCTATTTAGATCCAGCATGTTATTGTGGACCCTGACCCTGGAGTAAGTCGCGGTTATAAAAGTGGCTTTGTTGCTATGCCTAGGATTTCCAAGGTAAGAGGGAGTACTTTGGTTTAAATTAGGGAAAGGATTTAATGATAATAATAGAGACATAATTAGGTGTATATGAAAGTTTTGTAGGATTAAAATTTATTTAGAATTAGTTTATGGAATGATGCTTTGAATATTTACTCTCTTTATGTGGATGTTATAAACTTTAATGTTTGAAGTTTATTTTTGGCTACATGAATAATGTGTCTTTATATGTGAATGATATTAATATGTGTTGATTGTGAGTTTAGAAATTATAAAAGTTAATTTATAATAGTTATGCACCAATTAGGATAAAGTGCTTCTTAGTTGAAATTGAACCCAAAAACAATATAATTTCTAAAGTATCATGGGTTTAAATTCAATTAAGGAGAACTTAAAAGCTTGCATCATGCATGGTGAAAAGGTGGACGTTAGGAGTAGGGGAAAAACATACGTTTCTATTCGTGTGGGCAAAAAGTAACTAGATTGTGCTATTAAAACAATCACTGAGAATTGTTATGGAAAACTTTGATCTTCCAAGGGAACGGGTTTGCTTCCCGTGTCGGGGATTGGTTTTATGCAAACCATAACAATTCTGTCAGTTACTTTGGCTCTTTGTGGCCAGTCGAGGGTGATTCTTGCTATAGCCAATTTGGACAAATCAAACCAAATTGTACGAAGAACGATTCGTGAAGTACTGTGCAAGCAAAGGTTGAGGAATACTTACTCCTGGTCGGTTTTTCCCCGGAGTGGACAGTGAATGTGAGGAAATGTGTGATGTATACCAAAGCAAAGCAAAGTGAAAGTGAAAGAAAGAAGAAAAGTGCATGCATGTGCATCAATGTGATTTAATTCATTGAATCCAATGAAAATGATAAAGAAAATGAAATGAAATGAAAAAGTATAACATTGGATTCAAGAATTAAATCAAATGAGCAACGTTGCATTACATTTTCATGTGATTGCATAAGAAAGCATTGGAATGTATATGTTATGGTATAATTGAATTATACAAATGTACAATTGATAATATGTGTATGCTTACATTTAATTATGATTTATTATTGTTATTTCAAGCGTTTTCCTTGATTTAAATTCAAATTACTCACCTCTTAAGTTGACATTTTAGGTACACCATCGGAAAGACGTTCATGTCTCTCATGCCGAGAAAGGTATACTCTCAAAGAAAGAGAGTATATTATCCATTCTGACTCCAAAGTCATAATGAAAGTGCAATCATGACTAGGATTTTAATTGTGAAAAGTTTTATTATATAAATAGGTATTGTTTGTTAAAGTTTTATTCATATGTAATTTCAAGTTTTGATTAAGTCTTTAGAAAAACATTATATAAAGTTTATATGTAATGATAATAGTCATAAGAGGATATTCAAATATCCTTCCTTTGATGATAAATACTTACATATAATTATCTGAACTGATCTGAATCTGACAGGTATTAAATTCTATTTTTGGGAAAAATCCATATTTCAAACGAAACTCTGCCAAAAATTTTCTAAAACCAAAGTATTTTTCTTATGAAATCAATACTTTTAAGTAATATATTTTTAAAGTAAAAAGGTAGGATGTTACATCCCTGACTCAAAGTGTGGAAAAGAGACTCCCCTTACCTTAGAGGAGGAGAGAGCTCACACAAAGCTCCAAGAACCTCGGATCTACCCCGGATCTACCTTGATTCCAACTCCCTTACCCGATCTCCACTCCGTTCTTCAAGATTGGAGGAGAGAGAGAGAGAAGCTCCAAGAGAGAGAGATGACGAATGACAGAGAAAATACTTGAGATTGCTCTAAATACATGCTCGCATGGTGGAGGTTGGAGGTGATAATGAGCAAGGTTGATGATAATTGGTTTGGAACCCTAGGAAAGAGAGGAGAGAAGATTCAAATGGATGAAGGAGTAAGGGAGGTTTTCTTACTCATTTCCTTGATCTAATGTGTAGATGATGATGTTTAGTAGTAAATAGCTCAAGATCAATAGCCAAAATGATAAAGAAATCCAAGCCCTAAGAAGAGAGAGAGAGAGGGGCGTGAGTTTGAGAGAGAAAGAAAAGAAGAAGGGTGTGTTGGTGTGGTTGGCTTTTTGGTTGCTTTATGTTGTTGTGGCTTTGCTGCTTGAATTAAAATAAGGGGGGCTGAGACTTGTGGTTGACAATTGTGGCTTCCTTTGGAAGCCATGAAACGTGTGGTCCACAACACTTATATTTTTTTTTTATTTTTTTCCAGCAAGTAATCGATTACTTCAGCAGAGTAATCGATTACTCCTTTGATGCAACATTTTTAGTGTTTCTGACAGAGGACAAGTAATCAATTAATTCATTGAGTAGTAATCGATTACTTCACAAAAACACAAGGTAATCGATTACTTCCAAGAGGTAATCGATTACCAATGCTGCAATACTTAAGTGTTTTCACCAGAGGCTTTGTAATCGATTAATTCCCTGCAGATAATCGATTACTCCAAGAAAACTCCTATTTGACAAATTCTAACTCTAAGACACTACTCTTAACTCCTACCTATGGTTTACTATTGGTTTCCTCATGAATTCTAGCTTAGGTTTTCCTAATTAGACTTGGAATTAAAATTAGGGATGTTACAATTCTCCCCCACTTATTGGAATTTCGTCCCCGAAATTCCGCTCAAAATCCTTAATTGGAGAACCATCCCGGAAAAAGGGTCTCTAAGCTATGCAACTTACTTTACCTTGGTTCTACTCCCCCACTTAGAATTGGCATATCATTCATCATGACAAGCCGCTAGACTCTTGCACTCATTGAAGAGTACCGACTATGGTCTGATTCGGTCTGACTCGAGGTGGAGGCTCTAATAGATCTACTAGGGTTTACTCTTCCCTCGATTAGATATTTCTGGATTCCTACTAACAAGACTCCCATAAGGTTAGGAAAGGATGCTATTACACACTAAACACTAATACCTGCATAGGTTGGTTATAATCTATCTCCAAAGTCCACCACTTAAGTCCTATATCTAGGCCCTAAACAATCACATACACCAATCAAACATACATAAATCATATAATCCTCATACAAGGTTCAATCATTCACAACAACCATCCACAACATCACATACTTCAAGCAAAACTTGACTCAACCCTACTTCTTCCTAAGCTATTCCTTGTCTAACTAAGGACCAAAACTTACCTCTACAAACACATTCATCACACTCATCACATATTTGAAAATCGGTTCAAAATAGGGTTCGGGGAAATAGGACTCATGGTTTGCAACCAAAAACACCTTTCATCAATTCAATTCCCTAATGTTTTGAAAAATTTGAAAATGATGTCCCTGAACGTAAAAGAACATCATAGTAAATTTTCAAGTCAATCAGAGTTCATTAGGTTCGTTTTTAACCCTACAACCACTTAGTCAAAATTTTGTAATGGTCGGGGGTGAACCTACGTCAAATTCACTTAAAAAAAATAATAGACAAACTCTGATTGGCCTCAAAATTTAATGGGACAACACCTAAACTTAGCCAATGGTTGCGTAAAATTGTCAAACCGATTAGAGCACGTTAAATTCATTTCAGTTAAAATACTAGCTTGATCCAATTGGCTTGAAATGTTACACGAAACAAAGATTCAACCTTAGGGGGCTTAGGCCACATTTTCCAAGTCAAAAGAATATCCTAAACCCAAAAACTTAGTTTTCCACTCTATATGAAAACCCTGATTTCCCCAACAGACTCCTAACCACGAACATATATATCTTTAAAAATCCTTGGTTTGAACAATCACTAGGTATGGAGATTTTAAAATGCAGAAAGAAAATCCCATACTAGTAAAACACTTAGAAAAACAATTTTACATTTACAAAAATCAAAATTCTTTGGAAATTCAATAAAACTTTTAATCATGCACCTTACCATGAAGAGCTACCTCCATCTAATTTCATGAGAACCTAGATGAAGGAGTGAAAGATCACTCAAGATTGGTAAACTCAAAGGAAAAAGAGTATGTATCTTGGACTTGGAAAAATTTTGGTTTGGTTCATCTTCAAAAGTTGAAACAATTACATCCCCTTTTTGACTTCAAGTTTGAAAATTGAGTTTTCATTCCAAATTGATTTGAGTCACATAGGAAGGGTTCCCATTTAATCGAAGTGTGACTTAGTTAAAAAAAATTTAGTTAATTCACTTCTCGATTACTTAAGAATCCTTGCTTTTCTTACTATTTCCTGACAATTTGTCGTCCGACTTCATAATCCATTTGGAATGATTATGGTTCGGTGCACTATTTGAAATTCATTTTTAAACACTTGCATTGTCAAACAAACTTAAATCATAACTCCATTCACAAGCATCATACAAAATTCATTTTTCATATATTAATATCAAACACTCATATCAATCAAATATACACAAATGCAATCAGTCGTATCCTGAACACGATTCCCAAAGACAACACTCTTAGTCAATGCTTGGTGGAAAATAGTTTGGAACTTTCAAGCATGGGGGTGGAAAATCAAAAAGCTCTTAGTTTTCAAAATTGTTTGAAAACATTTTCAAAAGTTTAAACTCATTCCCACTTAAGCATAGACTTTATATGTGCATAACTACTAACATCAATCTAAACTGAAGTAATGCGAGAACCTCTAGATTGAATTCCAACCCCTTTTTCGATTACGGAAACTTCTTTCTATTTATAAAATCTTATGATTATACTCGGGGTTCAAATCTAATTGATAGGAACTCCATACTTAACTTTCGTTTAGTATTAAAGTCATCGGAATTAGATTAGCCGTGGAATCAGCAAAAAAATTAATGTAAACGTTTTTGTTGTTTTTCATAGATCATAATCTAGTCGATGTGAACTAAATCACTCGGTTAGATTAGTATCAAGTCAATAAATCATTTTAATTTTCATGATTCCACTTCTACTTTCTTTCCGACTACTTTAACACTAAGCCATTCCTCATGAAAACATATATCCGAGGACTTTTTGATTGAATCCGGACCGCTTCTCCAACTTGGACAAAAAGTTACTTTTATGATTGCAATTTGAATTAATATAGTTCAGCGGTTCAAATTCGATCGATCAGTAATCGTTTCTTGTTTCCCGATTGGTATCACAGTTACTTGAATTGAGATTAACTATGGAATTCGACCATTAATTTAATTTAAACATTATTTTTGGTTCTCTTTGATACTAGTCTAATCGACATGAATTTAGTCACTCGATTGGATTAGTATCCGTGTTCTTAACTTATTTATTTCATGCGATTCCATTTCTAATCCCCGTTCAATTACTTTGATACCAATTTATTTAACAACATACCTTGAAATTACGCACAAATACAAATAGAAAAGCAATCAAACATAAAAGAACTAATACAAAAGTTTCATACATAGAAAATCAGTTACTAATTCACGATGATGCATAAGCTTCTAGATTTCGACGACGTCACCTCCCGATAAATGCAACATCGGATTGGCCAGTTCCGACACCACATTCCATTAGTGGTAATAGCCCTCGCCATCCAGTTAAAGTTTATGTACTACGTTTGGATTAGCAGGATTTCCTTTGTAAGAAACTTCCAGTTTTGATTAACTCAAAACTTAAAATCTTCATCCTTAGACAAAAATCAATTTGCACCCTTTTAAGTTTCCCGTTTGCAAATGGATAAATACTTACAATATGTGATTCCTTGAATCCCTAAGGGATCCGCTCAGGTTTCAAAGAATTCACTTCCTTTTCCACTTTTATACACCCTTTTCCAAAAAAATTTACAAGTTTTAGTATCCCCATTTGCAAACATAAACTCATTCCGCTCATACAAGGCACATTATTCAATCCCTTAACATTAAATTTTCAATAGAAAAGAGTCTCACCACTGGAAAAGAGACTTGAGATGAGAGTGTTCGCAGCAGTATTTGGACCACTTCCCTCAGGTCGGAAGGAAGGAACTGCTCTGATACCATAAATGTAACACCCTTTGTTTTTATATAAAAATATCACTTAAAAAGTTTAATAATTAAATTGAAGGACTTAAAATTTTCTTTTTATTAAACCAGTTCACAAATGATTTTGGGCATTCCCATTACAATATACATAGCGCAGTATACAATTTCCTTCTTTCCAATTCTTCTGCTGCGACACTCTGATCCCTTAAGCTCTTTCAGCATTTACCTAAAATGATAACCACTAAGGGTGAGACTTTTTCACAACACAGTGAATCAGTAGATAATATAAAGCTCATAATATAAACTCAAGAATAACAATTAACCAAGTCGGGGATCAATCAATTCTTCGCATTCTCATTTGCATTAAACACAACAAATCCATATCCATTAATCATCTTTACTTCCCTTTTTCCTTTACCAATTTCAATACTCATTTCCATTATTCATTTCCCTTTTAATTTCCTTATCGTTTTCCTTTATTCATTTTCCATTTCCTTTATTTATTTTCCATTATGTGTAACCTCAGGACAGAGATCTACGCACACAGTATGCAACCACAATTCAGTGATCTGCATACATCCAATATCATCTTCCTTTATCCATTAACAGTTTACCCTTTTTCTTTTTAATGTGTATGCATCCTCAGGTCAGAGACCTACGTACACACCCCCACTTTATTTAACATGTATGCATCCTCAGGTCAGAGGCCTACATACATGCCACTCGATGAATGTATGCATCCCCAGGTCAGTGGCCTACATACATTCATCCATTTTAACATAATACATAATAAATGTATGCATCCACAGGTCAAGGGCCTACATACATTTATTCCATTCAAATATATCACAAAATAAATGTATGCATCTACAGGTTAGGGGCCTAATACATTTATTCCATTCAAACATATTACAAAATAAATGTATGCATCCACAGGTCAGGGGCCTACATACATTTATTCCATTCATACAAATCACAAAATAAATGTATGCATCCACAGGTCAGGGGCCTACATACATTTATTCTATTCAATCACATTATTAAAATAAATGTATGCATCCACAGGTCAGGGGCCTACATACATTTATCCCATTTAAACATGTATGCATCCACAGGTCAGGGGCCTACATACATGCCACAATATGAATGTATGCATCCTCAAGTCAGGGGCCTACATACATTCACATTCTCAATTACCATTATATTTCCCTTTTATCATTATTTCTTTCTTAGCACAAATTAAAGTCAATTATCAATTATAAATTTCTATACCTACTTAAATGTCATACAAGCTCATAATTAAACAATTAGAGCACAAATATTCACACATTCACATTTAGCACCTAATGATCGTAATGAAATCTCTGCAATCCATAACAACCAGCAATCCACAATCAGTCGACATACTCAGGTATATCTCAAAGTGCTTTAAAATAAGTCAGTTTCCTAGGGTTCTTCACTTCCTACCTTAATACATACAAAAGGATTAAACATAACAGCTCCAATAATATATCCCAATTAACCCAATATACACCCATCACCCCTAATCACTTCTAAGTACTTCTTAATCTGGCACCCACAACCCAAATTAATTATTAAACCTAAATTCTATTATAAACTCTAACTATCCCTGACTCAAAGTGTGGAAAAGAGACTCCCCTTACCTTAGAGGAGGAGAGAGCTCACACAAAGCTCCAAGAACCTCGGATCTGCCCCGGATCTACCTTGATTCCAACTCCCTTGCCCGATCTCCACTCCGTTCTTCAAGATTGGAGGAGAGAGAGAAGCTCCAAGAGAGAGAGAGACCACGAATGAGAGAGAAAATACTTGAGATTGCTCTAAATACATGCTCCCATGGTGGAGGTTGGAGGTGATAATGAGCAAGGTTGATGATAATTGGTTTGGAACCCTAGGAAAGAGAGGAGAGGAGAATCAAATGGATGAAGGAGTAAGGAAGGTTTTCTTACTCATTTCCTTGCTCTAATGTGTAGATGATGATGTTTAGTAGTAAATAGCTCAAGATCAATAGCCAAAATGATGAAGAAATCCAAGCCCTAAGAAGAGAGAGAGGCGTGAGTTTGAGAGAGAAAGAAAAGAAGAAGGGTGTGTTGGTGTGGTTGGCTTTTTGGTTGCTTTATGTTGTTGTGGCTTTGCTGCTTGAATTAAAAGAATGGGGGCTGAGACTTGTGGTTGACAATTGTGGCTTCCTTTGGAAGCCACGAAATGTGTGGTCCACAACACTTATATTTTTTTATTATTATTATTTTTTCCAGCAAGTAATCGATTACTTCAGCAGAGTAATCGATTACTCCTTTGATGCAACATTTTTAGTGTTTCTGACAGAGGAAGTAATCGATTAATTCATTGAATAGTAATCGATTACTTCACAAAAACACAAGGTAATCGATTACTTCCAAGAGGTAATCGATTACAAATGCTGCAATACTTAAGTGTTTTCACCAGAGGCCTTGTAATCGATTAATTCCCTGCAGATAATCGATTACTCTAAGAAAACTCCTATTTGATAAATTCTAACTCTAAGACACTACTCTTAACTCCTACCTATAGTTTACTATTGGTTTCCTCATGAATTCTAGCTTAGGTTTTCCTAATTAGACTTGGAATTAAAATTAGGGATGTTACATCGGTCTTTGTAAGTTTTTGTCTCCTTGCGGAGTGTTTACGGACTCATTGTGTTCGTTATCGTCGACTCCCAAGACTTGGTTTAGCCTCTTCATGTACTGAGCAATTTTCCCACAAGTCTCGTTCGTCACTAACATTGCTGGATTAATCACAGAACTTAACTGAGCCGTTAATTGGTCAACCAATTGAACATTAGCCTCTTCAATCTGCTGACGGATATGTGTGACGGGATTAATTGGCATATATCTTGAACCGTTACTTGTGCCAGCCATATCCGTGGCAGAACGCATAAAAGCCACAATAGTGGCCCCCGTGGTTGCATTAGTGCTTCCAATAGAACTGCTCAAAGGCCATGTTAAGGTTGACCCTGGAACGAAACCAGGTGGCAAACCATAAGGAGGAACTTGTCCCCCACTGGTTGAATTACTACCAAAAGTAAAACCACTAGTGATATTACCCCCATTAGGGCCATTGTTTGGCCGTTGAATTGCTGTTACGACAGTTGATTCTACGGCAGAACCACTTCCTCCGGTCATTTGAGGGACACTTGTCGAAACGGTAGCGGTATCAATTTCTGAAATGACGGTGGTCTGTTGACCACTTTGACTGGAATTAACCATTGAGGATGAATATAGAAAAGTTATGCCACTTCTCAAACGCATACAAATGGCTACAAGTTACTCTGAACCTGTCCCACTGGGCGTGCCAATCTGTTTGTGGGATTTTCGTCCGACGCCTGCTGAATTGACGGTGATGGATGGGGTGTGGGTAACAACAGGTTATGTGGTAATCTTGTAAAGGAACTTGACTGTGTTTTTTTATATTTTTAGTATTTGGACTGAAAAGCGTTTAAAGGCAGCGAGAAATAAAAAACTGACGCCAAGAACACGGTGCGGCGAGGAATGTAAATGGAAAGCGATTTAAAGTTTGCAGGAACGTAAAGTGCAAGGAATGTAAAGTTGCATGAACGTAAAGTGCAGGAAAGTAAAGTGTGATGAAAATTAAATTGGAAAACGTAAAGATTGCATTGAATTAAAAAGGGGTGGAAGGCCGAGGTTCTTTACAATGGCGTTTCTCCGTTTATCTGCTTCGGTGAGATGTGTAGGATTTTGGCCAATGTGCGTCAACCTAGCAACCGACCCCGATTACAACCTAAGGACTTCCTATTTATAGGTATAGGAATCCACAAACTATTTACAAATTAATTTCGCACGTTTTGCATAACTACAGAATCCACGATCTAAATAACTACCCACTACGCTATCCCCCACGATGTAATTGCCTGCGTCGTGGTTTGGGCTTAATGGATATTCTGTCGAGCCTTGTGGTGACATCTTTGCTGAGATCCCTTCGGCAAACACCCTTCTTCGATTGCAATCAGTCAACTCTTGTCTAAGTCTCTTTGTTTCTCGAAGCATTGATGTTGTTGTGCTCCTGCCTTTTGGTTCTGGGATGCCCCTCGACATCAAGCTCATTTCGACAAATAGGTCATCTGTCGGAATTGACTTTCGACCTATTGTCGGCCTCAGATGCATTCTATTGATATCGGTAACATGTACTTCAATTAACGGTGTTTTACCACCGATCAACCAAAGGACTTGCCTCCGTCATTTCTAGTAGAATGTCATCAGAGGTCTTTTCCTTTCCCTCTTTAAATGGAAAAGACAACCAAAACTCGACCCTAGCAGGGCACAAACCTTGGCTTATGAAGGATTACGAAGGTTCCATCGAGGCTTATTTATCAAATTCAATGCTTCCTCCAACTCGGAGTTTTTACATTGATTTGGTATATAAGAGGTGGATCCTATGCAATCCCGCATGTTTGGTATTTCACCATTCATGAGGACAAGGAAGGTATTCAGAGCGAAGATTTCCCCACTTCCTCTTCAACTCCTGAATACCACAATCTCACATGTTTGATCTTTCATGAACTCAGGCTACGTGGGATTTGAATCTTTTCTCCTCCTTCCAAAATTCGTGAAGGTGAACTCTGGCTTTTTCCATATTGCCTTTCCAGTTTCTGAGAGGGGGAATTTATAGCCATGGAAAGCATTAAATGTTCTCATAATTACTCTTCCGTTTCCAATGTTGACATGACTGCTCTGAGTTCCTCTTTTCTCACGCCAGTATACCTTCGATATAGACCTCTCCTTCTGTTTGCTCCTTCCGTCGACACACGTACACGTCATTCGAAGTCACTTTTAAGTCGTAAGACTTAAGTACACCTCCTTCGACATCACTTATGCCGTCGATACACTTCCTTTTGAAGAAACCGCAATTGGTGGGTGAAACAACTAAGGAACCCTAGGAGAACACCTAGAAGGGGGGTTGAATAGGTGTAAAAGAAACCTTGAAAGATTTTCGAACGAAACAAATCGAAACAATCAAAACGAATGATTTTTGCAAATTTGTACTGTCTTAATCGATTATTCTGAAATTTAATCGATTAAACCTGAAAGTTCAAAAGTCCTTAATCGATTATGAATATGCTTAATCGATTAAATCTATCAGAAACTGAAAAATCACTTTTTCAATCGCATACGAAAATCAATCAATTCACACGTATAACCAGAGATTCAGCGGAAACAATTAACACCTATATTCTTATTGATTACCTAGGTTATGAAAATGATTTTCCCAAGTTAATTTGAACAATAAAGATTCAATTCAATCAATTATGAAAATCACTCTTTTTCTAGGTTTTCAACCAAGAACACAATCAATGACTTGAATGTAAAGAGTTAAGGGTTTAGAGATACGACACAGTGATTTATCCTGGTTCACTTTCATCCGCTTGAAAGCTACATCCAGTCCCCTCTTCAACCAAGAGAGATTCTTCACTATGAGGAATTAGAGTTCTCAAATTACAAGTAAGTGCCTCACAAGACTCCCTTCTTGCTAGCCTACAAGAGATACTCCACACCCTTGCCTTGTAATCCTATTGATCTTCTCTCTAATCTAACCTCTACCCCTTGTTGATAATCGACACAACAAGTCTTCTTTGCTTGATGATAATCCACACACCAAGGCTTCACTTTGCTTGATTCACAATCAAGACTTTCTTCTTCTCCAATGAGATTTGCTTGATGATAATCGACACACCAAGGCTTCTTGTTTGTTGTAGATGGCTTGCCTTCTTGCAAAGATTACAACACAATAGAAAACACAATGACACTCCTATGAATCTCATTCAATAGCTATGACAATTCACAATAAGAGATTCAAAGGTTCTTGATCAAAGAATATGAAAATATGAAAGCTTTGATCTTTGAAATTGAGAGAGAATAGAATGGCTTGATTCTTGTAAAATTGATTATGAAAGTGTTCTAATTAATCACAAAGGTTAGGAAAAGGTTTTTATAGAATACCCAAAAGTTGTAGCACTTGAAAACTGATTTTGAGAAGTGAAAATCGTATTTTAAAAAACCAGTTCAACAGTGTTTAATCGATTAAATCTTCACTTAATCGAGTAGTAATCGATTAAATTCATCCTTAATCGATTAAATCCATACTGCACATTTTAGAAACTTGTTTTCTCAAAACTAAACCTTTCCTTTCAAACCTTTAAGCCACCTATTGATTCTAGGTTAAGTGAAAACTCAAATTATGATTTAATCATGACTATGATAGAGATTCACTACCCTCTAAATAAACTCTAACCAAATAAAAGACCTAAGAAGCTTGAGAGGCAAAAGATAAAACAATTACAATTACACTCAAACTAAGTCTTCATAAGCTTGTTTTCTCTCTTCACTTGATGTTTGTTGTTGCTTGTTGAACTTGAAACTTGATCAACATCTTTGTAGCTTGTTCAAAACACTTTGTAACCTTTTGTCATTATCAAAACATTCACCATGGAACTAACACCTTTGTCGAAATTGACTCTTTGTCGGATTGCACGTTCACCTTCTTCGAAGTCACTTTTAAACATAGATGTTTAAGTACACTTCCGTCGACGTCACTTATACATCCGATACTTTTGCCCTCTTGTCGATTTCAACTTCCAGTTAACAGGGTTTGGGAATTTTTGAGATGGAAAAGAAAGGAGAGAGCGTGTAATTTGGGGTTTGAGGAGGGTATTATTGGAATTAAAATAAAATTGGGATTTGGAGGCTAAAGTGTGAGGTTTGGAAACTAAAATTTACTGATGAATACTCCAAGTAACCTTCATTTTTGAATTGGGCTTATTCGATGTAGACAGAATTTATTTATAAAAAAGATGTTCGATAAGAGATAAAAAGACATAAAATAATTTAAAAAGAGAATGACATGTAAATCGTTACCTTTCTTAGCGACTTCTCACGTAAACACTATTGAACTCGTTTTATATATTTTTTAAATAATACCTTTTTATTACATTTTTTTTTCTCTATAAACCTTTAAAAGTTAAAAAGACAGGTGAGAAGTCGCTTTGAGTAGTGACAACTTCTCACATTAATACTTTTTTTTGCAAAAATAAATATTGGGTAATGGAATTATCTTTTCTTTTATTTTGACATTGGAATTATCATTTTTAATAATATAAAATTAGTTTTTTTTTTTAACTCACCGTGGTTTCTTTTTTTTTTCATATAACGTTTAAAAAAAAGACAAAGGTTAGAATAGAGTTGTCAAAACGGGCCTGCGGGCCGGGTTCGGGCCGGCCCGCTTCGGGTTTGGGCCAAACCGGCTCGGGCCAAAAAACCCGTT
This sequence comes from Crotalaria pallida, assembly GCA_037953625.1. Classification (NCBI taxonomy): domain Eukaryota; kingdom Viridiplantae; phylum Streptophyta; class Magnoliopsida; order Fabales; family Fabaceae; genus Crotalaria; species Crotalaria pallida. Next base: position 55,921,373 of record CM075654.1, on the reverse strand, counting down.
TATAAATTAAGTATCCTAGTATCAAACCCAAACCCGCCTAAGCGGGCTTCGGGCCGGCCCGCATCACCTTTTTCTTTTTTTTTTTACAATTCAACCACTTCAAAAAAATATATATTTATTTTTCAAAAAAATTAATGAATAAACTTCCTTTATTTTTTATACATTTTTTTAAACAATAATAAGTGTTTTATTCTTTTACACATTTTTTAGAGGATATATTTGATTTTCTATTCTTACATAAATTAAAATGTATATATAACTCATATAGGACAATTAATGTTGTGCTTTGATTTGTTCAGGTGCATTTTTGATATGTGAATATTGATAAAAATTAAGAGAATTTTATTATAAGTGTTTTTTTACACATAAATTAAAAAAATGTGAATTTTTTCTTTTTTTTTTTGGGTTGCCGGACCGGCCCGAACCCGGACGGGTTTACCCGGCCCGAACCCGAACCCGAACCAGGCCGGGCTAAATAGCCCGGGTTGAATAAATAGGCCATATTAAGGAGCCCGAGCCCTATGATTTTTCGGGCTTTTAGGCCCGGCCCGGCTGGCCCGACCCATTTTGACAGCTCTAGGTTAGAAGTCGTCCCGAAACCAATTCTCACCTGTACAACAAAAAAAAACTTAAGTACTGAAATTAACACTTAATGATAAAAATATAGTATTTTTTTGTTAATACTTTTTCTTATTTTCTTATTATATATTTCCTTCTTTATTATATATCTTATGTTTTTATTAATTACTATACTTATATCTTAGATTATATATTTAATAGGCTTAAATATCAAAATGGTCTATGTAAAAGTTGACTCCTTTGAAATTCGTCTCTATAAAAAAAATTAATTTGATTTTGGTCCTACATTTACAAAACGTTTTGGTTTTGGTCCCTCTTGTTAAATTTTGGTTCCCATAATTATGTTGGTAGTTTGTTTTGGTCCCTACTCCCTATATTATTAAATTTATAGGTTTTGGTCACTCTGTTATTAGATTTCATAGGTTTTGATCTCTCTACTATCATGGTTTTCGAATTGGCTCTTTTATGTAATAATAGAAGTTTTTTTTTTACCCTTGAGAATTAATGCAAAAATACAATTCTTAATTGGTCATAGAATGTACTAATACATTACGTTTTCGGCATTTTGAATCCACGTTTAACAGGTGGGACCAAACCAAAACGTTGTGTAAAAGCAGAGACCAAAACCAAAACGCTATGTAAATGCAAGGATCAAAACCAAAACTTTTTTTACAGGGACTGTTATGGACCGGATCTAGAAAGATACCCCCATTAAACCGGTTTACCGGATATGAAGGCCCTTTAAGGGACTTGGACGTCGTGAAACCGGTTTACCGGATTTGGAGGCCCTATAAGGGCTCGTACCCTTATTTGAATCAGCTTCTCAACATAAAAGACTCTCTAGCATCCCAATACCCCATGAAACCGGTATACCGGTATAAGAGGCCCAAAAGATAGACCCAAAATCCTCCATTAATCTAGATCAGTAGTTGACAAGCATAGAGAAAGAAGATTCCCACGCTTCATGTTACCGGTATAGCGGTTACGCAGACGACAAAACAATGAAGAAGGATTACCTCGGATTCCTATACAAATGATGAGCAACAGCTCTCCAATAATGTCCACTTTACTCCTGTTATTATTACCTGCCATTAGCGGTTATTCGGCGACACCCATTGATGAGGAGGGAAACCCAATGGTAAGGTGATAAGCTTATATAAGAGAGTAGAGGATAACCAGGTATGCATCCTTCAATCTCACACAAACACACACCACACCCAAACAAACGACAGCAGAGCTGGTATCCTGGTAATCAGGGTGTCATTCCACAGTCTAAAAGCAATAGTAGAAGACTTGGACAGACGCTTAACCGCTTAGTTCAAGTACCAAGTTTTCTACGACATAATAGGGACCAATTTCAAAAACGTCAATATTTATAGGAACTATTGTAGTTGAGAAGTCGTGAGGTAAGTTGAATTTTTTTTTTCTTAAAACTAAATAAAATGTAGTACTCGAATGGAAAAAAGTATAAAATCAGTTAAGTTTTTTTCAAGATAAGTATTTTTTTTAAAATGTTAACGATAGAGAGGATGGAGTATTAAGTAAAATATATATACCTCATTTTTATTTGTTTATCGCTAATCAATCATTGTTAACTAAATTATATAATAATATTAGAACTCGGGCCTAATTTTTTTCTCCCCCCTCCTCCTTCCTCTACTCCTCTTGTTTTCATATGCTATTTCTTGGTGGGGGAGGGGGATCTGTCCCTCCCCTTCCTTTGGGAAAGGGTGTGGGTTTATTTTCCCTCAATTTTTATGGGTTTTGTCTTATCTTTGTGCAAGTTGTTTTTGTTTTTTGTGTTTCAAGTGGAGGGATGCCTCTGGATAGTTTCAAATTTAATTTCCAGATCTGATGGTTATTCTCTTTGCTCCAATAATTGGAAGGTTACGATCGTCGAGACAGATCTCTCTTTGCTGACTGTTGATTTGGCTACCGTCCAACGACTCTCTCGTTTTAGATATGAGATTCTTTGTCGCCGAACTGAGTTTAGTCCCAGCATCAATGAGATTGTTATCTTGGTATTAAAGGCTATTGAATCTCCTGTCAGAATCGAGTTTTGGCAGTTGCTGATGATCCATCATGTAACATCCTACCTTTTTATAATAAAGTTTAATATAAGAAATAGTGAGTCTTATAAAAATTTTGACAGGGTTTCCTTTAAAAATGGATCTTTCCCTTATAATTCAATATACCTGTCAGATTTTCCAGAGATTATTTATTTACATAAAACAGATATTACAACTTCCTCGGTATAAAAGAGTAATCTTTGTACAATAATTAATAATTGGAATTTGAATCAAATATATTTAAATACTCTATATATAACATAATTAGTTTGCTACATATGATTACAGTTCCTAATGGTTGCATCATCGTGACCCTTAGGTCATGTTTAGATATTACACTCCGTCATTGGAGTGTAAAGCTCCCCGGTGGCGGAATATCCAAATTATCTCCATTGTGGGTAACTAAAAATGTCAACTAAGAGGGTGAGACATTTAAACAGAAATTAAAGAAAACACATAATAACAATAATAGAATATAAGTATATACACATCACCCCAATATATGATTCCATATAGATAGAGTTTCCATATATTTTCCATATTATAATCCAAAATGCACAAATGCATATGATGCAATGCAACTCCATAATCCATAATGATCCATATGCCATATGTTTCCATTTATCCATATTTCCATACTTCCATGATTCCATATGCCCATATATCCATAATTCCATATATCCTCACATCACCCTCCACACAATTGGGAAAAATCAACTAGGAGTAAGTGTTCCCCAACCAATGCTTGCACAGTACTTCACGTGACCGTCCTTCGTACAATTTGGGTTGTTTACCCAAATTGGCTATAGCGGGAACCACTTTGCACTAGTCATGATGTGTATAAGTGACCGATAAAAACTATTATAGTGTGCACAGGACCAATCCCCGACTTATCCAGTACTTCACGTGACCGTCCTTCGTACTGGCTTAGGTCCCCTGGTAGATCAAAGTCCTCTACAATAGTTTTCCGCGATTGTTTCAATAACACAATCTAGTCACTACGACACTCTCGTCCGTCGATTCTATGAACCTTCACGTACCCGTCCTTCAGTCCATAGAATGTTCTCGTATCTTTCCCAATTCCTAACGTCCTTCCTCACTTCTTGATGCACGTGTTTCTACTCATTTTTATATAAATTGAATAGCCAAGCCTTTATATAGTTATATTCCTTTTTAGATATCCTCTAGCTTAGGGTGTTTGTCCATGATAATGCAATAATTACCATTTATAGGCACAATTCCATGATAGTAATAATATCAATCATAGTCTATGCATATCACTCAAATTCATAACATATATTCAATTATCCAAACATAGAAACAAACATAATCAACAACCAATCACTTTAACATAAAACCCTAGTGTAAGAAGCCGCACATAACTCATGCAAATTACAAAACCAATTATGTATATAATTATATTTCTATGATTATCACTATATCCTTTCTCTAATTTAAGCCAAATGTCTCCCCCCTTACCTTTTAGAGAGAGAGAGGAAATAAGGCTTTGATGGAGCTTCACTTCAAGACTCCAAATCCAAGCTCCTTAGTACTCTAATCCTTGTCCCTTAGCTCTTTCTAAGCTCCTTTGCATGATTATTAGACTCTATGAGAAGGATTGGAGAAGTTAGGGTTGGAATTCCAATTGGGGTTTTTAGTGAAAGAGAGGGTTATATGAGATAAAAAGGAGGGAAAACCATAGAGGATTGATGGGGAGATGATTTGTGCGGTTGATTTCATGTTATTTGGTGTGATTTGATCGATTGAAAGCATTAGGGTTGAGGGAGGGAGAGAGAGCTCGCGGAAGAGGGAAGAAGAAATGGTGAAGAATGAATGAAATTCGTGTTTACTGACTTAAATTTGGTTCTGCAGGGTCGTGGATATCGATGTCCACCCCCTGGATATCGATGTCCAACATCTATATCCCTATGTTGGATATAGATGTCCAGTGTTATTAATGACAGCACCTTCCACACTTCAAATGGTCATAACTTCTTCGTTAACCGTTGGATCTTGCTCAAATTTTGACACAAGCTTCCTAAGACACTAACCTTAACATCCAACGGTGGGTTTTGGGTTTTGAGATCTAAATATTTAAATCCAAATTTTTCTCCCTATTTAGAAACTTTAACTATTCTCTAGCTATTCTTGGTTCTAATATCTATCACTTGGTTCTTCCTACCATTCTTCACCTCTTAAGTCTATTAATCTCCTAATTAAACTTGGAAATTAAATTAGGGATGTTACAATTCTCCCCCACTTATTGGAATTTCGTCCCCGAAATTCCGTTCAATTCCGTCACATGGAGAATCATCCCAACTAAAAGGTTGCTAAACTATGATACTGGCTGAACTTTGATTCTACTCCCCCACTTAGAATCAGCATACTCTTTTGCATTGGTACGCCACGGACTCTAGCATTCAATAAGGAATACAAGTTATGGTTCGCTATGGTGGGTTTCAAAGCGATAAAACTCTAAGGTTTACTCTTTAAACAGCTAAACATTATAAGAGTCTGGCCAAAGAGACTCTCAATTGGCCTTAAGTTCTAAGATCAGGTGCGATTAAACATTTATTGACTGCCGTACCCTGGACAACCCAATCTACTTTTATATTCTACTTACACAGCAGTATCCACAGGGATCTAATCATAATTAACCTAAGGATACTCTTAAGTCCTAGAAAAACACATATATACATTTTCAAGCAAACAGTTATAACATACATAGCAATCAAAAATCAAATATGCACACCAAATTTTCATATCTACACATAATTGCACATACTAACTTAGCAATCTCTACTTCCTCCTAACCAAATCCTGATCTACCTGAGTCAATCTAAAATTCAGGCCTATATCTGCACACATTTGACACTAATCAAGTATTCCAGAAATTTGCTCAAAAAGAGTTTTTGAAAGATAATAAGGTTTCCATGATTTGTTTACAAACCAAATCAGAAATCACTTAACTGCATTGAAAAACATTCTCGAAAACAAAGATTGATTCAATTCCAAAATGTCATACAAGTTTCTCAAGTAGTGTCCCTTCGCATAAAAGAATCATAATAGTAAATTTTTAGGTAAGTCGGAGTTTGTTAGGTTCAACTTTGGTTTTATAACCGCTTGGTCAAAATATGAAAACAACAAAAGTCAAACCTTCATCAGATTTTCTTCATAAGTAGGAAACAAACTCCAAGAAACCTCAAAATTCAAAGGGACTAAACTTGTACTTAGCCTCAAGGGTTGTGTAAAATTTTCAGACTAAGCGGAACACGTTAAGTTTAATATATTTTTTTTAATCCTGCGCTCCCAACATAAGAAATATTGGGACTGTCAGGTCTGTTTACAAAAGAAAATATCACATTTATTATAAAATGTTAACTGGCTCCAAGCAGTTTGAAATTTCATTTAAAACTTTTGATTCAACCTTTGAAGACTTGCACAACATTTCCAAATCATTTCAATTCTCCCTAAGCCCAAAACTCAGTTTTTTTTTCATTGTATTTAAAAATCCGGATTTCCCAATCGACAAAATTTCATGAGCACCACATATAATCTAGGAATTAGCACATGCTCCCTAGGCAATCAAACTTACTCATTCATCATTTAATTACAAGCATAAACATGCATTACCAAACAATTCCTAGGGTTCGCTTTCTCTATTTGCCTGACCTAATGATGACTATTCATCGCTAGTTTAGATTCTAAGAAAATTGAGATAAACATCTAACTCCCAGAAGATAAGAATCTATCTATTAGAATGGCACACATCAGACATTCATTACAACTGCGCATTATAGTAAACACAATTTTTAACTATCAACTTTTTAATCAATTCAGATGTAAAATTTTTAGATTCTGGTAGAAAAATTTGGGGTGGTGATATCGATATCCTCTTGTGCATATCGATAGGCACAATCGATATCTCCTACTGGATATCGATATCCACTATTGAATTTCTGCATACTGATTGGAGTTTTGAAATACCAAATCTATTCCTATGGCAAGTTAAAAAAATTCAGTAACAACAATCATCATGTATGGGGTTAAAGTAAAATAAATGCAATCCCCATATTATAAAAGTACTTATACCCTTTATAAATCAATGTGGGGTTCTAGAAAATTAGTTATGCAATTATGGATTCATGAAAACAAGATAACCTATTAAAATACATGTACGCATTCCTTAAGTTATGAAAATCGGAGTGGCATACAAGAAAACATTTACAATAGTATGTCGATGGAATCAAAACTTTTGAAAATTCTTCTCTTGACGGAAAACTTTTGAGTTCGGGTAAAGACTTAATAAAAGACTTAATCATCCAAGTTAGTTGGTACATTACAATCTTGAGATTTTTCCTTGTAAAATGACTTGGATAAAACTTTGAAAACAACTTTGCAAATTAAGGCATATGTCCTTGAAAAGTGATATCTCCATCTAACTTCGGAAAAGTTTAGATGAAAGAGTATAAACTTACTTAGGATTAGCAAACTCACGGAAAAAGGGAATATGTTCTTAGACTAGAAAAATTTATTGTAGTTCATCCTTAAAAATTAGAACAATCAGATTCCCTTTGACTTTGAGCTTGGAAGCTAAGTTTCATTCCAAATTAATTGATGTCGTATGTAAGGGTTCCTATTTAATCGGCACATAACTTCATTAAAACAATGAATTAATTCACCGCCCGATTACTTAGGAATCCTGAAAATTTCATCAAACAACATAGCGCTCAATTTGGAAGGATTTCAAATTCTATTCAAAATAATGAAATTCATTTCAAAACATTGAAAGTTCATTTGAATTACTATCAAGCCCAAACATCAATTAATTCTCAACATTATACCATTACCCTTAGAAATCAATTGATCTCTTGATAGTAGCACCATTTCACAAGTATGTTTTCAAAATAGTTTTATATTTAAATAAGTTCAACATTCACAATAATAGCAAGCATCAACAAACAACATAATCAATCATTTAGGCAAACACAGTACAATACATAGCATCACACACCTATATGTATATCAAACATATATCCTAATTCAATGCAACCACCTAGAGTTTCAAGCATCTTCTTTAAACCCGAGACTAACACTATATCCTCTCTTGAGGTTTCTGACTTTCTAGTCTATGTCTACAAATTCTAGCACTATCATAGCTAACTCAAATGCTTGAACTAGCTACACTCCTATCTCCCTATAAACTAACTCCCACAACCCTTACCACACTTACAACACTTCCGCTGCGCAACTCTGCTACGACTTCTATACCTCCTAACACCCTTCCTAATCTTAGGCCTAGAAAATAAACCTAACAATTATTTCATTGGATTCAAGGACTCGATGATATCATCTTCCAATTAAATGTAAATTTCGAGGGGCCCTTCTCGATTCTACATTGCATTGGAGAATAGAATCATTTTCGTACTACCTGAATTCCAATCATATAATAGACACTCCTTATCCATTCCAGAGAGGCTTTAAGAATTTCATTATAAACAAAAGTTTCACTTTCTTTGTCACATTTAGGAAATGATGCATTCGATTCAAAACTAAGGATTAGTCCTTCCCGTTGGGGTAGCAAGTTCATGCTCTGACCCGTTGGGAGTTTCCACTTTCCCTAGTTTTGATTTCCTGTTCCTTTCTAAACATGACAAAGTCATATTCTGAAAATTAAACTTAGCCCACTTTGGATTGGACATGCATTACTAACATTAACTAAAGGATATAAATCCTATCCTTTATCACTAAAGACTCAACAACTTGCCAATCATCTACACACATATTTCTATTGCAATTCTAACACTTAATTAGCTAATAATCAGTTACTCTCATGTGGAGTAACTCTTTGGAGATATGGAAATCCATACTCCACAGCCGAGGATTGCAACCGTTGCTCTGATACCATAATGTAACATCCTACCTTTTTATAATAAAGTTTAATATAAGAAATAGTGAGTCTTATAAAAATTTTGACAAGGTTTCCTTTAAAAATGGATCTTTCCCTTATAATTCAATATACCTGTCAGATTTTTCAGAGATTATTTATTTACATAAAACAGATATTACAACTTCCTCGGTATAAAAGAGTAATCTTTGTACAATAATTAATAATTGGAATTTGAATCAAATATATTTAAATACTCTATATATAACATAATTAGTTTGCTACATATGATTACAGTTCCTAATGGTTGCATCATCGTGACCCTTAGGTCATGTTTAGATATTACACTCCGTCATTGGAGTGTAAAGCTCCCCGGTGGCGGAATATCCAAATTATCTCCATTGTGGGTACCTAAAAATGTCAACTAAGAGGGTGAGACATTTAAACAGAAATTAAAGAAAACATATAATAACAATAATAGAATATAAGTATATACACATCACCCCAATATATGATTCCATATAGATAGAGTTTCCATATATTTTCCATATTATAATCCAAAATGCACAAATGCATATGATGCAATGCAACTCCATAATCCATAATGATCCATATGCCATATGTTTCCATTTATCCATATTTCCATACTTCCATGATTCCATATGCCCATATATCCATAATTCCATATATCCTCACATCACCTTCCACACAATTGGGAAAAATCAACTAGGAGTAAGTGTTTCCCAACCAATGCTTGCACAGTACTTCACGTGACCGTCCTTCGTACAATTTGGGTTGTTTACCCAAATTGGCTATAGCGGGAACCACTTTGCACTAGTCATGATGTGTATAAGTGACCGATAAAAACTATTATAGTGTGCACAGGACCAATCCCCGACTTATCCAGTACTTCACGTGACCGTCCTTCGTACTGGCTTAGGTCCCCTGGTAGATCAAAGTCCTCTACAATAGTTTTCCGCGATTGTTTCAATAACACAATCTAGTCACTACGACACTCTCGTCCGTCGATTCTATGAACCTTCACGTACCCGTCCTTCAGTCCATAGAATGTTCTCGTATCTTTCCCAATTCCTAACGTCCTTCCTCACTTCTTGATGCACGTGTTTCTACTCATTTTTATATAAATTGAATAGCCAAGCCTTTATATAGTTATATTCCTTTTTAGATATCCTCTAGCTTAGGGTGTTTGTCCATGATAATGCAATAATTACCATTTATAGGCACAATTCCATGATAGTAATAATATCAATCATAGTCTATGCATATCACTCAAATTCATAACATATATTCAATTATCCAAACATAGAACCAAACATAATCAACAACCAATCACTTTAACATAAAACCCTAGTGTAAGAAACCACACATAACTCATGCAAATTACAAAACCAATTATGTATATAGTTATATTTCTATGATTATCACTATATCCTTTCTCTAATTTAAGCCAAATGTATCCCCCCTTACCTTTTAGAGAGAGAGGAAATAAGGCTTTGATGGAGCTTCACTTCAAGACTCCAAATCCAAGCTCCTTAGTACTCTAATCCTTGTCCCTTAGCTCTTTCTAAGCTCCTTTGCATGATTATTAGACTCTATGAGAAGGATTGGAGAAGTTAGGGTTGGAATTCCAATTTGGGTTTTTAGTGAAAGAGAGGGTTATATGAGATAAAAAGGAGGGAAAACCATAGAGGATTGATGGGGAGATGATTTGTGCGGTTGATTTCATGTTATTTGGTGTGATTTGATCGATTGAAAGCATTAGGGTTGAGGGAGGGAGAGAGAGCTTGCGGAAGAGGGAAGAAGAAATGGTGAAGAATGAATGAAATTCGTGTTTACTGACTTAAATTTGGTTCTGCAGGGTCGTGGATATCGATGTCCACCCCCTGGATATCGATGTCCAACATCTATATCCCTATGTTGGATATAGATGTCCAGTGTTAAAAATGACAGCACCTTCCACACTTCAAATGGTCATAACTTCTTCGTTAACCGTTGGATCTTGCTCAAATTTTGAGACAAGCTTCCTAAGGCACTAAACTTACCATCCAACGGTGGGTTTTGGGTTTTGAGCTCTAAATATTTAAATCCTAATTTTTCTCCCTATTTAGAAACTTCAACTATTCTCTAGCTATTCTTGGTTCTAATATCTATCACTTGGTTCTTCCTACCATTCTTCACCTCTTAAGTCTACTAATCTCCTAATTAAACTTGGAAATTAAATTAGGGATGTTACACATCACATGGAAGAGTATGTTGTTACAGTGTATTTTGCTTTCCCTTTAATTATTATTAGTGTGAAATTTCTTGTATTGCTTTTGATCTATGAATAAAATACACATTTTCCCTTAAAAAAAACTAAATTATATATACCCATGTACTTCTGTTTATTTTTGAGTGGCAACGAAATTTGTACCGAAGGTAAAAATTGGAATGACTAAAATGAGAGCATGATGCACTTGACTAAATTTTCTCAATTACAGTACAAATGAAACGAGTGCACTGTGCACCAAAATTCTGTTAGGTTTATTAGAGACAATGCCGACGCAATCCTAGTGTTATATTTTTTTTATACATACAATCCTAGTGTTATATTTAAGGAGAAGAATGTATGTCAAGGTTTATTTCATATGTGAAAGGCTGCAAAACTTTTGTTTTATATGCGGGTTAGTAAGGCTCACAATCAAGAAGGCTTACATGATGAAGCTTGGTTGGGGTCTGATTGTGGATAGAGAGTCCTTATGGGTTCATGTGGTAAGAAGTAAATACAAATGTGGTAATGATATTGTTCCTGCTGTTAAAAGAAGGAAATCAGAATCTTTAGTTTGGAAAGGGATTAGAGCTGGTTGGAATGTGCTGCAAGATAACATCATTTGGCTTCATGGTAATGGGAAATCAATTAATTTTTGGAATGACAGGTGGCTTCCTGGATGTTGTATTCTCAAAGATGTTGCTACCGTACCTATCAATGAGGATGAAAATAAGCTATCACTCAGCAATTGGGTTGATGCTAATGGGAATTGGAAGCAAAACAGACTCGGCCGCTATCTCCCTGCTGACATAACTGACAAAATTATGGCTGTTGTTCCGCCTCAAGAGGGCCCAGAAGATTCTGTTGCTTGGAGTTTAACCAATGATGGCTGGTTCTCTGTCCGGTCTGCTTATGATTGTGCTTCTAGCTATATTCCTAGCAATAATCAGAAACTCTTTAAGCTTATTTGGAGCTGGAATGGTCCCTAGAGAGTTAGATGCTTACTTTGGAAAGTTGCTTCCAATGCTATCATGTGCAATGTCGAGAGAAAGCGGAGGCACCTTAGTGTTGATGATAGTTGTCAGCTCTGTGCAACTATCCGGAGTCTAGTTTTCATGTGCTTAGAGATTGTGACCATGCTAGAATTGTCTGGAATCACTGACTGCCTTTGTCAAAGGCAAATGATTTCTATGATTTTATGACAATTCAAGAATGGTTATTGCTTAATTTATCTAATACTAATTGGCTTCCTTTCCTTTCCTGGCAGGTCATCTTTAGTGTTACTGTGGACATTCTTTGGACTAGACGCAACAAATACATATTTGAAGGATCTCACTTTTCGTCCCAGGGGAGTATCAGGCAAATAGCTTCTCATGTTGAGATGATTTTCCAAGTTGCTAGTCTGAATTCCATTATGAACAGATGTAGTAATACAGGAAACCTGCTTATCAAATGGATTAACCCTCCTAAGGGATGGGTTAAGATTAATACGGATGGTTCGGTTATTCAACAATCAAAAATGGCATCATATGGTGGAGTTATTAGAGATCATGATGGAAGATTTATTGTCGCCTTCGCTGGGAAACTCGGTATCTGCTCAATAACACAGGCAGAGCTATGGGCTGTGTGGCATGGTATCAGGATAGCTTTAAACAAAGGATTTCAATATGCCATTGTGGAAACGGACTCCCAAACAGTGGTGCGCTTCATTGATTACGGGGTCCGTAAGACTCATCCTGCCTACCCTTTGGTCCGCGCCATTCGGAGCTTAATGGCTGATGGCAACTTTTCTTGTGTTCATACATATAGAGAGGTGAACTTCGTAGCAGATGCTTGCTCCAAACAAAGACACAACTTGGAATATGAAATAACACTGTATGAGGAGGCCCCGGAATTCTTATATGTTCCCCTCCTTGCTGATCTTGTTGGGACCTCTATTTTGAGGGGCTTGTAATTTGTTTTTTGTTTTTCTCGTGTTCCTTTGTCCACCAAAAAAAATCAAGAAGGCTTTTATAGTGGTGCTATACAAATACAGAACCACATGTGGTACCGTATTTTTACCTACTATACAAGGTTAAATTGGACTGATGAATAAATTTTATCGCTAAAAAAATTAAGCCATGTTTTACAATTTTGTTAATTTTACTCCTTATCTTTTCTAGCTTATTTGAATCCATGGCCATTAGCATTGTGCCTGTCTTCTCCCACATGAAGAAACACACATCAAGCTGCCACCGTCAAGGAGCACCACTGCTGCTAAGTAGCACTGTTGCAAGCGTACAGCCACCGCAACTCAAGATGAGGGCCACCGTAAATCTACAAGATGGCGACACACCACCATGCCACCGCCGCCATCGCCTGATCCCACCGCCGCTCCTAGTCTCCTCTGCCACTGCTATCTTCAACATCTTGAATATGTTATGCATGGGAAAACCTTAGCACAATTTCATACTAGATCTCAAAAAAAAAAAAAGGTTGCCTTGATGTAGAACAAACTGGATCTGGAATGAGCAATGGTAGATGTCCATAGAGCAATAGATACTCTAAAAGCTTGTTTTGTTTCCCCTTGAAATCTTTTGATGATGTTTTTATCATCTCCATTTTATTTAATAAACTTTAATAATTTTTTGTTTGTTTATCTTCCTCTAAATTATTGTATCTCTACATTTTGGATGTTAGCTGCTTCTATTGTGATAATAATTTTAAGTTTGTCTAGAACTCTCACAATAAGGGAAACCAACATACACCGAGATATGGAGTTATGGATCATGAACTGTTGTTGCAAAGGAGGGTAGCTGGGTCAGATTAGATGGATTTTTTTTTAATAATAATATCATATTTTTTTGGTGTACACCAACGGTACCTGGATCTGGTTTATCCAGAATCCGACTCATCAGGTCCGACCCAACTGAGCTCGCACTAAGCGGTAGGAGTCTCCCAGCGGGGGTTGCTTCATATCCAAGGCTCGAACTCGAGACCGGTTGGTTAAGGGACCAAGTGAGCTACCACTTGACCAACCCCACATTGGTAATAATAATATCACAAAGGAAATTGAGCATATTTTATATTCATTCCAGTTTTTATTATAAGTCTCCTTTAATTAATTTTTACATCCTTTAAGAAACTTATTTAGTATGGTTAATGGTATTGGAAATGTAAATATTTGTTACGCTTTTTCAAAAGTATCCATGTAATTATTATTGGGAATTTAAAAAGTGTTGAATAAATAAAGGTATTTGTGAAAAAGAAGTAATTAATACCATTGAAAATTGGAAATAAGACTTATATTAAGGACCAAATTAAAGAAATGTCTTCAAAATAGACTTATATTTAGGACTAAAATGAGTATAATTTATAAAACTAACTACTTTCATTTTCATAAAATTTGCATACTTAACCGAATTATATATACTAATGAAATAATTAATTTTATGAATTTTAGGAAAATATATTATAATATTACAATTTTATAGAGTCTTGTCTATCGCTATTTAATAGAATCTTGATTTATATAAGTTAGTAAAAAAAATTAATGCTTACATAGGAAAAAAAACACGAGTATTATTTTATTAAAAATTAAAACAGTTATTATATTTTTTAAATAATATATTTGTGTGTAGTGAGATAGATTAATATAGGAACTTAATGGTAATTTTGCAAAAATAATTAAAAAGCAAATGATGCTGGTAGTCGTTGCTGTGTCCGCAACTTTTTAGTGTGCACAATAAATAATATAAAACCGGATGTCAAAGTTAATGGTAATAATCAAATAATCGTTGATTACACATTAATATAATATCAATGGTTCAAAAGAGTGACATCATTGGTGATGCCATATTTCTTGGCACAAGATCAAACTTTAACCACAATCAAGGATTGTGATATGTGATTCGTATGATGAAGTAGAGGATGAGTTTGACATCAACTCTCTGCCCTACAATAACTATAGCTCAAAGTCACACCACCAAGGAAGATAGAGTGGCTACTGGCTACCATTCTAGAACATATTCAAACTGATACTTCAAAATAAATCATCCCATTTTGCTGATATATGGAGGGAGTCTCTGGTGCATCACCGAAACTTATAGAAAAGGATGGAGCTCATGTTGGAAAATTAACAGGAGATACTAAAAGTTAAACTAAGACACAACATTAATATCTAATATTTGGGTTAATTACATTTTTGTCTTTTATTTTATTTTCAAGATTCACTTTCATCTTTAATCTTTATCTTGACATATTTTGACCCTTTATCTTTTTACAAAAAATTGAATATGATCCTTCCGTAATAATAATGTTAGTTTTACTTATAATATGCACGCTTATTACATTCTATTGATAGAGTTTAACAAATATTTCTATGGCTCTATCTCGATAGAGCTCCTAAGGTCATCTAAGTTAAAATTTTATCACATTGTCATTCCTATCATTATCAATCAATCATATCGCGAGCCAAATTGCTCCATCATTTGCGAAGCAATACCACTGTTCCTATTCTTATTGGGTGGTGGCCTGAGATATTTTCAAATTTCGGCAATATTTGTCATTTTTCGATTATGGGTATGAATATTTTGATAAAACTAATAATACTATGATAAAAGGACCAAATTGAATTTTTTGAAAAAAATAAAGGACCAAAATAAGTCAAAGAAAAGATTAAGGATCAAAGTGAATCTTGAAAATAAGATAAATGACCAAAAATGTAATTAAGCATTAATCTTTGGATAAAATATTAACTTGTAAATGTTACACCCAATGTAGTAATCAAATATTAATAATCAATCTTGTGAAACAATAAGCTTTTCTTTGGATCGATTTATTGTTCACACATAAAACCTTATGAGTATCACATATTTAGGCTAAACTGCTCATTTGGTCCCTTACCTTATTTTTTTTATTTCAATTTGGTCTCTTACCTTTATTCGGTATTAATTTGGTTCCTTACGTTTCAAATCGTTAACACCGTTAGTTGTTGTTGACACCATCAATTTTAAACTTATGTGGCCTTTAATTATATACGTGGCTGTGAACACGTACCCTCTATGTTTCCACATAATTTGTGGCCCAAAACATTGTAGTTTTGGAGCCTACGTTTTGTTGGAAGTCAAGCTTTCCCAAGGACTTCAAGTGCAATCATTATATGGTTTTGATGATAACAAACTCAAGATTCTCAAGTTCATATCAAGTGCAATCACAAGATCTTCATCCTTCAAGTCCAAGCTTCAAGTTGAAGAATCAAGCAAATGAAGTTGAAGGCTCAAGCAAATAGAAGACCTTTTAGCCCTTTCCCTTAGGACATCATGTAAGGTAACGAAGTCAAGGTTTATAATATGTTAAAAGGCCAATATAAGTTTTTCTAAATATATTTTTCATATAAAAGGAGAAGAAAAAGAAGTTTTTGTGAAAATCAGTTTTTATATCTTAGTTTTGGTGAAAATATCTAATGTTACAAAACTCTGGATATTTTTATGTATACAAGAAGGAGTAATCGATTACTTGGCTGAGTTAATCGATTAAGCTTGTTGCATCATAGAAAAATCAGAGAGTTTGTAATCGATTAAGTGAACCTTGCTAATCCATTACTTTCTAATGAGAGTAATCGATTACCTGACTCAAGTAATCGATTAAAATTGTTGCATCATATATTTTCCTGAGACAAAGTAATCGATTACATGACTTGTAGTAATCGATTACATGATGTTGCATTACATAAAAAACAGAGGCTCAGTAATCGATTAATTGGTTAGTGTTAATCGATTAAATGAGTTGCATCATATATTGAACAGAGGTGATGTAATCGATTAATAATTGTTGGTCTAATCGATTACTTGTTTTTCAAATGAATTTAAAAATTTCTATTTTTGAAGGAATAATCGATTACCTTCAGAAAGTAATCGATTACTTCAACTTTTATTGAAAAACGTGTCAGAATCATTTTTATTATTTCCTGATTTCTTTTTTATATATAAGATTCTGATTTATTTTACAAAATTCGAAAATGATTTTAAATTTGAATTATTTCCTTTTTCATTTTAAGAATCAAATCTTAGTTTTATTTCTTAAATCTTTTTGAATTGTTTTTGATTTTAAAACTTATTTCAAAATCATATTTTATTTTATTTTGATTTTAAATTGATTTTGATTTGTTGTTTTAAATCCTTTTAATTGATTTTGTTTTTAAAATCTTATCTTTTTCAAGATCATTTTTTCCTTTTAAATAAAGAAGTAATCACTCCTACAAAAAGCGAGAAAATCTGATTTACGTTGCTTCTTCTCTATTCTTCTCTGGTTTTCACGTTCATACATTTTTTGAAGAAAATTATAAACCTTGTGTATTGGCCTGATAACACTTTCTTTTGACTTCATTGCTATAGTGCTTAATTGTTGTATTAGTGTTGCTTAAAACACATCTTTGTTAGAGTGGCCTTTATATTGTTGTATCAGCACTATTAAGAGTGCACTATAGGTCTTGTACCCAATCAATCATACCTTAACCAGTGTTGTAAGGGGTGTGTAACCCTTAGTGACTAGGGAGTGAATCTCCTAGTGCGGACGTGCTGCGCTCGTGGTTGTAGGGTGAGGAACCCTGTTGTGTTAGGTAGTGCTAGACGAACGGTGGGTCACCTAGTAGTTAGGCTATCTGGGAAATCTAGGAAGGGTCTTCCTAGTTGTGTATCGAGGTCCCTGGCGAAAGGAGGTTCCTAGTAGCTTGCGGGGCGCTCTGGTTGTACTTGGGGACGCGAGTCGTCTTTGGTTTAGTGAAAAGCTCAAGCGGGTCGCTTGGGGACTGGATGTAGTCCGGGTTTGCCGAACCAGGATAAAATCTCCGGTGCAATCTCTTCTATCCCTTATCTCTTTATTTTCTGTTGTTATTATCCTTCTTGCATCAAAGCGATTATTTTCATAATAATCTATTTTAAAAGGGTTTTAAAATAATAAGTGTGGTAACGGTTTTCGTTGTTCTTGTTTTAATTCGTATCCGTGCATATTAGTTTTCTTAATAGTATTAGTATTATTCGCTTCTGCGCAATCGATTTTCAACATTATACTATTTTCCGCTGCAAATCTCTTTAATATTGTTGAAAACGAATATTTTCCAATATTTTCATTAACACCCAATTCACCCCCCCCCCCCCCTCTTGGGTGACGGCTGCCAATCCTAACAATTGGTATCAGAGCTTCGTGCTCTGGTAAAGGTTTAACAGCCTGAGTTAAAGATCCGTTGCAGATTGACAGCATTGAGATATTTTATTTGTTTCAATATGGAGGTATTTTCATTCGATGATGCACCATTTTTTGATGGAAATAATTTTCACTATTGGAGTGCGAGAATGAAAATATTTTTACAATCTATCAGCATTCGTCTATGGAATGTCGTTTTACATGGTTTTGGTGAAAAATCTTCTTCCTTGAATTTTCAAGCTATGCATGTTTTGAAAAATGCTTTAAACCATGATGCATATGCTAGAATTAAGGATTTTGATTGTGCTAAAGATATTTGGGATTGTCTAAACACATACTATGCTACTAATGGTATCTTTGAGCATGATAGTACAGTTGTTGAGCATGGAATGACAAACTCCCTGGAAAAACATTCTGATGATGAAAGTGAAAGCGTGGGGAGTAACTCAACAAGTGATTGTGATGACTTAGAGAGGATATTTGAAACCTTTATGGACTCACTGGAGGAATCAAGTGACTCACTCGGATGCAGAATCAATGACAGATGAAATTAAAACATCCGACTACTTGGATCATGAGGACCATGAGGTAATTTCAATTAGTCCTTGGTCTAAATCTCTACAATTTGCATATAATGATTTGAATGATGGTTTGATAAATTTGGAAAATAGAAATTTGGACTCTTTACAAAAATTATCTCAAATTGAAAATAAAATTGATATTTTGAAAAATGGAGATATTTTTTGATAAAGAGATATTTTTAGAAAATAGCTCATCAACTATTTTTCAAAATTGCATTGATATTGAAAAACAAGTTGAGGATGCACTCTTTGAATATAGTAACATCGAAAAATCCATTTGTTCAAATTCCTTGCTTGAATGTGAAATTGAAAATGATGTGGATATTCAAAAATCAAGCAAAGTGTTTGACAAAGAAATTTTTCAATGTGAAGTTAAAAATTCCAAGTTTCATGAAAATAATTTTGAAAAAGTCATATCATCATCCAAACCCATTACTTGCAATTATTGTGGTTGTTTGGGACATATTTCTCATTTATGCTTTTATCGTAAAAAATTATATATGAGAAATAATATGCAATGGGTTCCAAAGACTCCTAAGCAACCTATGACTAACCCCCTAGGACCCAAGATGAAATGGGTACCAAAAGGTTCTCCTTGTGTTAAAAATGTGCAGGAAATTAAATCAAAGGGTGAACCACTTGGACAACGTAAGGGGACGTCAATGAAGTCAAAGAGTCATTGGTCCAAAAATAAGCAATATGGTCAAAAGAGAAAGATGTTCACACCCAAAGCTTCTCACGTGCAAAAAGGTGAAATCATAAGATTGAGGACCTCAAACAAGAAGCAATGGCATAAATCTAGTAGAGAAGAAAAGGAGAAGTTATCAAGGATGGTACTTAAGAGGACAAAAACTAAATGGGTCGATCAAAGGAGAAAGATGCCTACCAACACCAAAGCTTCACATGAGAAAAATGGAAGATCCAATATGCTCAAAAATCAAAAGGTGAAGCAATGGTTAAAGACAAGAACTTCATTGGTCAACAAACCTAAGGTATCTATTTCTTATTCCTCTTATGTCAATGACTATACAAAGGTATATTTGGACAATTCTAATTGTTATTCATACTAAGGTGGATCATGAGTGCTAAATTTTTTTAAATATTTTTTAATTTTCATGATCACTTCTTAGTTGAATTAAATCATGTGTGCTTTACACCTTTTTGAAAATTCTTTTTAGCACATGATTATTTTTGGTATAGTCCTAGATGCCTGTTACATATAGTGTGTTACATCATGTGAGGTTAAAATTTTGTTGTTATCTTCTATCACATGATTACACTTTATATGTAATGATATTGCATTGATATATGAGGACATGCTTGTATTTGTAAGGACATGTTTGGTACGACATGGACTTATAACATAAGCATGGTGTTATTTCTTTTTATGATTAGTGCATATGTTTAAAATTGTTCATTCATATTCTACCTTCACAATATCATTGATATTTGTGAGGAAATGTAACTAATCATAAAGGATCCAAGTCTTTGGATACCAAAAGAAAAATTCTTAAGTAGTTTTACAGGTATCTCTACTAATGTCAAGCATTGGAATTTTCTATACGAGGATGTACACACTATGATCTTAAATGAAAAGATACTGAAGAGGGACATGAACTTAATCAAGGGAAATGCAACTTGAATAGACACAAGTGGAGCTCTTATCATATTGTCCAACAAGGACGAGAGACGTAAAGGAAGAACTCCACAAGTGGACAAACAATCCCTACTACATGTGAAAAATCAACGCTTACGATAAGTATCACCACACTTTTTTTTTACTATATGATATTTATCTTTGTGTCACACATGTTTATCATGGTGCTGAAATTTTATTTATTTCTTCTTCGATATGTGTGTTCAAAATTTTTTTTGAAGGATAACTTTTTTTTCAGCATACACCATATTCATGTGTTACTAACTCCTAAGGATCCAATTAACTTGGATACCAAGAGATACATGTGCAAATTAGTTTTGCAGGTATTCCTACAAGTATCAGTATGCAACGCCCTCTACAAACTTGGTTAATGGATTCAAATGAAAAGAGAACTGGGAAATACTCAAATACTTGAAGGTGATAAGGCAATATCAAGATGATCTCTTGGAATTGGAAAAGGTTCAACACATTGAACAAGAGGAGATCATCCTTCAAAATGCTACATGATGAACTTATCAATAGAAGGAACTCCAAAGCTCTCGCTCTCAATCATCACTATAAGTATCACTGATCTATATTTATTTTAATCATTTTATGATGCTTCTACTTATGATATGTGCTACATGACATTTTGTGCTTAATTGCATTGAATAATTATTGTCATAGCATATAGGCCTTCAAAATTTTTGTGATGATAATAAGCATAAACATGTTTTAATGATGCATTTGATCTCCCTTTATAACTTGCTTGGTTGAATCATTCTTTTAGAAAGGGGGAGAAAAACTTTTTCAAATCTGCATAAAAACATGTTTCGCTTTTTCACTCTATCTTGACATCATGCGTCTCTTTAACTATGTATTGGGATAAAAATTTATTTTTTCCCATAACTCCTTATGCTGATGCCAAAATAGGGGGAGTAAAGTATGAAACAAATCTCCTTGTTATTATCAATGCTTCTACCCAGTGTTTCAAGGGGAGTTTAGCATTTGGTTTAATTGATCAAAAGGGGAGAGATATTTGACAAAAAAAAATGTTTCCCTTACAAAAGACATGGGCTTATGAAGACAAAAGGGGAAGAGAACCAAATGTCGTTGACAAAATAAAAGGGATCCTGTTATAACACCCATGGAAAGAAAAGTGAGAAGTCAAGCTTACTCATGGGGAGAAGAATCCAGAGCTTCATAGCATATCTGATGAATAACAAAAAGGGGGAGAAGAAAAATTCAAGCATAAAATAGGAGAAGAATTCTTAAGCCACTTTTTGCTGTTGACAAAAGGGGGAGAAGAATTCTTGAATGATGCAAGGATGCGAAGTGTTTTTCTGTTATATCTAATGCATTTATGCAGGGGGAGAGTATCCTTTTTTGTATTCTTTGTGTTCTAGGGATAAGGATGTGTTTATTATATATACATTTGCTTGTATAACACTTGTGATGCAGATCATTCAGAATACAGGTTTGTCATCATCAAAAAGGGGAAGCGTTGGAAGTCAAGCTTTCCCAAGGACTTCAAGTGCAATCATTATATGGTTTTGATGATAACAAACTCAAGATTCTCAAGTTCATATCAAGTGCAATCACAAGATCTTCTTCCTTCAAGTCCAAGTTTCAAGTTGAAGAATCAAGCAAATGAAGTTGAAGGCTCAAGCAAATAGAAGACCTTTTAGCCCTTTCCCTTAGGACATCATGTAAGGTAATGAAGTCAAAGTTTATAATATGTTAAAAGGCCAATATAAGTTTTTCTAAATATATTTTTCATATAAAAGGAGAAGAAAAAGAAGTTTTGTGAAAATCAGTTTTTATATCTTAGTTTTGGTGAAAATATCTAATGTTACAAAACTCTGAATATTTTCATGTATACAAGAAGGAGTAATCGATTACTTGGCCGAGTTAATCGATTAACCTTGTTGCATCATAGAAAAATCAGAGAGCTTGTAATCGATTAAGTGAACTTGCTAATCCATTACTTTCTAATGAGAGTAATCGATTACCTGGCTCAAGTAATCGATTAAAATTGTTGCATCATATATTTTATTGAGACAAAGTAATCGATTACATGACTTGTAGTAATCGATTACATGATGTTGCATTACATAAAAAACAGAGGCTCAGTAATCGATTAATTGATTAGTGTTAATCGATTAAATGAGTTGCATCATATATTGAACAGAGGTGATGTAATCGATTAATCATTGTTGTTTTAATCGATTACTTGTTTTTCAAATGAATTTAAGAATTTCTATTTTTGGAGGAATAATCGATTACCTTCCGAAGTAATCGATTACTTCAACTTTTATTGAAAAACGTGTGAGAATCATTTTTATTATTTCCTGATTTGTTTTTATATATAAGATTCTGATTTATTTTACAAAATTCGAAAATGATTTTAAATTTGAATTATTTCCTTTTTCGTTTTAAGAATCAAATCTTTGTTTTATTTCTTAAATCTTTTTGATTTGTTTTTTATTTTAAAACTTATTTCAAAATCTTATTTTATTTTATTTTGATTTTATATTGATTTTGATTTGTTGTTTTAAATCCTTTTAATTGATTTTGTTTTTAAAATCTTATCTTTTTCAAGATCATTTTTTCCTTTTAAATAAAGAAGTAATCACTCCTACAAAAAGCGAGAAAATCTGATTCACGTTGCTTCTTCTCTATTCTTCTCTGGTTTTCACGTTCATACATTTTTTGAAGAAAATCATAAACCTTGTATTGGCCTGATAACACTTTCTTTTGACTTCATTGCTATAGTGCTTAATTGTTGTATCAGTGTTGCTTAGAACACATCTTTGTTAGAGTGACCTTTATATTGTTGTATCAGCACTATTAAGAGTGCACTATAGGTCTTGTACCCAATCAATCATACCTTAACCAATGTTGTAAGGGGTATGTAACCCTTAGTGATTAGGGAGTGAATCTCCTAGTGCGGACGTGCTGCGTTCGTGGTTGTAGGGTGAGGAACCCTGTTGTGTTGGGTAGTGCTAGACGAATGGTGGGTCACCTAGTAGTTAGGTTATCTGGGAAATCTAGGAAGGGTCTTCCTAGTTGTGTATCGAGGTCCCTGGCGAAAGGAGGTTCCTAGTAGCTTGCGGGGCGCTCTGGTTGTACTTGGGGACGCGAGGCGTCTTTGGTTTAGTGAAAAGCTCAAGCGGGTCACTTGGGGACTGGATGTAGGCCGGGTTTGCCGAACCAGGATAAAATCTCCGGTGCAATCTCTTCTATCCCTTATCTCTTTATTTTCTTTTGTTATTATCCTTCTTGCATCAAAGCTATTATTTTCATAATAATCTATTTTAAAAGGGTTTTAAAATAATAAGCGTGGTAACGGTTTTCGTTGTTCTTGTTTTAATTTGTATCCGCGCATATTAGTTTTCATAATAGTATTAGTATTATTCGCTTCTGCGCAATCGATTTTCAACATTATATTATTTTCCGCTGCAAATCTCTTTAATTTTGTTGAAAACGAATATTTTCTAATGTTTTCATAAACACCCAATTCACCCCCCTCTTGGGTGACGGCTACCAATCCTAACACGTTTCACCTTCTTCTCTAAGTCTTCTTAAGGGAGGGAGGGAGAGTGTTTCAGAAACACATTCACAGCCTTTTGTACGGAAACGTTTCCTCTGTTATGGAAACAAACTGAAGAGACTAAAATGTGAGTTGGAGCTTAACTATTCATCAGGATCGAGTAGAAGGAAGACGATTTCGAATCAACAAAGAAGACTAAAAGTTGGAACTAACGGTGTTAACGATTTGAAACGTAAGGGACCAAATTGATACCAAATAAAGGTAAGAGACCAAATTGAAATAAAAAAATAAAGTAAAGGACCAAATAAGTAGTTAGCCCCACATATTTATTACTCCCTCTTTGAAGACTTTTTTTTTGTCCTTAATATAAGCCTCATTTTCAACTTCCAATGATATTAATTACTTCTTTTCAACAAATATTCCTATTTACTCAACACTTTTTAGACTCCCAATAATAATCATATATTCCCTCCGTTTCATAATATTTGTCCTTTTGGACTTGGGCACATAGATTAAGAAAATATTAATTATTGTAAGTATTATGTATAGTTTGTCCAAAATGCCCCTATTTAATCCTTATTGAAAATTGTAGTAGTATATAATTTTTATCAGTAAGTGTGTCCATTAATTAATGTATAGTGGTTTAGAGATGAGAGAGATGATAAAAGTATAATTAATGAGGAGTGAATGAAATGATTGGATGAAAGGTTAAAATTGGAAAGAAAAATATGTTTATGTATTGGAATTGTAAAAAGACAAAAGGTATGAAACAAGAAAAAAAGGCTAAAAGGACAAATATTATGAAACGGAGGGAGTAAGTATTTTTGAAAAAGTATATCAAATATATATTTACATTTTCAATACCACTAACAATATTAACTAATTAAGTTTATTAAAGGGTGTGAAAATTAGTCAAAGAGACTTATAATAAGAACCGGAGGGAGTACCATAGATATATCTGAAATTTGGCGAAATAGTAATCTTCCTTTGGGACGATCATTATCGGCATAAATTTCAAACATACTATTGTCTTAGATATTACAAACCATTTAATCTACATGAGTGGTTATTTTGGCAACATGATACTTCAATTAAATAATTTAGAATATTAGACATTAAATTGTAAAGACGCCAAAATTTGAATTTGTTTGGTTCCCCCTGAAAAACAAAATGTTAAAAAAAAAATAAATTTGTGGGGCAACGGTTAGAAAATGTTGTCATGAATAATATGTAATGTTGTAACATTTTCTTCGTTACTAAAAAGCATAGAAACGTATTGTGTCAGTAACAAACCGTTATTAAAAACAAAAATACCAAAATTATAAATATAGCGTTTTGTTTCATTACTAAAACTCACTGCTAGTAAAGAGAAAATACCAAAAATTTAAGAAAGAAAGAAGAAAAAAATGTCCAGTAATGGGTGTCAAACCCAGGACCAAAGTCATGCAAAGTGATGCAAAACAGTCAC
Organism: Crotalaria pallida; assembly: GCA_037953625.1. Classification (NCBI taxonomy): domain Eukaryota; kingdom Viridiplantae; phylum Streptophyta; class Magnoliopsida; order Fabales; family Fabaceae; genus Crotalaria; species Crotalaria pallida. The sequence continues at coordinate 55,896,149 of CM075654.1, read as the reverse complement.
AGCAACCATTACAACGTAACCAATCATGAACGTTTGCAATTTATCACCATTATATTTGACTAAAATAAATCGAATAAAAAAAATTGCATTACTAGATTAATTAAACTTTTATTAATTATAGAAGTCAGGCACTATAGGATACTAGAAGTAGTATCATAATAACAATGTTTCAACCAAAAATTGTAATGTTTCATCCATAAATTTCCAATACTTCTAATATAGCAGTTCAAAGTTTGAACCGAGATTAATATTTTACCACATCACAATTGATTTATCAGAGTCTAGAAAAAAGAAGTAGTTCTGAATAAAGTAATGCTTTACCGCTTATAGGTAGGTGGGGAGGGAGTACTCCCTTCTTTCTTACTCCCTCCTGTCCTATATATCTAGAAAGTTTTTTTGTCCTAATTATAAGTCACTTTATATTTTCTATGCATCATTTATTGATTTTTCTCTTTTTTGCCCTTATTAAATGCTTTGACTATCTATGTGTTTTTTGTTGTTCATTAATGAGTGTGAATTTTCCAAGAAAAGTTAAGAGGGTAAAATTGTAATGTTACAATATATTCTCATAGAATTCATAAAACCAACCACTTTCCTTGGTATGTGTAATTCGGTTAAGTATGCCCCATAATAAGGACCGGAGGGAGTATTTTTTTTTTAAAGATTTTTTCATTTTTTTTATCAGTTTTGTTTTTTTATATAATTTCAAGAAGGTAATAAATGTTTATTTTTATGTTTGTCTATATTTAATATGTTTTGGTTTATGTAAATAGTGAAAAAAAATTAATAATCACAAAGAAGGAAAGAATACCATAGTAAATAACAACTTAATCAATGTATAGTAATGATTTGATGTCTTGAAAGAAGTATTTTGTTTGAAACAAAAGATATAAATATTGCAGGTTATAGGTAACATTTTCTCTTTATACATGGTGAAACGAAGAATGAAATAATAGCCTCGAACCAAGCACAATAAATGAGTTTAAGGCTGGCGTTTAATCTTCTGTCTACAAAAAGGCCATTCCTTCAGCAAAAAGATTTCGTACCTTTGCTATTACTTATTCCTTTGGTTCACCACAATACTCATGCTTAGGATGCAGACTAAGGGCAATGAAAGTCATGAGCGTGGTAATAAACTTCAGGTCAAGCAAATCCACTTTTTCAAGATCATGCTCATTCGCACCCTCCAGGAAGGGAAGTTAGTAAGCACCCATCATTTCACTTTTTGATGACACCAACATCACTTTCTCTTTTGTTTTTGAAATCTTTGATCAGATTCTTTCAATACATAAGTTATGAAAATGTTTGAGTAAATGCTAAGTCATATATGACCCAAAAATTAGTTCGTGTGACATTGTTCTTGACTACTTCTTGGCTTTATGCATGCATATTGGAAGATTGGCTAGTCACCATGAACACGTGGACTTATTGTTAATGCTACTGATATAATCATTTGGTGAAGGTTTACACTTTTACTTTTTTTTATTGTTCTGCCTAATTTCATTAAAAAATAAAATGGAAAATGCTCAAATAGAGTGATGCTAAAACTTGAAATTATTGCTCTTTAACATCTTTTTAGTGTTTATCCTAAGTATTATATTAACATGAGTCGATTAACAGATGATTCCACGAACCTTTACGGAGAAATATGGAGAAAGCTTACCGAAAACTGCATTTCTTAAGACTCCAGTTGGTGGAGAATGGAAAGTGAATTTGGTAAAACATGATGGTAGAACTTGGTTTCAGAAGGGTTGGAAAGAGTTTGTGGAGTATCACTCTCTAGCTGAAGGGCATATCGTAGTTTTCAGATATGAAAGAACTTCAAATTTTCAGGTATTCATCTTTGATATGAGTGCCTTAGAGATAGACTACCCCATCAAAAGTGAAGGAACAAGGGCATCCAATGATAAAGTAAATAAACGTCCAGTGGTTGAAAGTTTGGAAGATCACAGACCAAGTCAGAAGAGAAAAGATAACTCATCATTAGAATTTCTTCAACAATTTAAAAAGAAACGTAGTAGATATGTTGAAGTTGAGGGTTTGTCAAAGTTGTCAAATGCAACTCTGAATCATATTGGCAAAACGTGTAAAGGTATGGGATTTCATTGTTATTAAATGTCTCAAAAAAACTTCAGAAGTTCATACACTACGCTTGTTTTCTACTTATGTTACTGGTCTGATTTCATAATTTTTCATGTCATGCACCTAATTTAATTCTCCAAAACCATGACGAACTTGCAAACATTAGAATGTTTCGATTTGTTAGCAGTATGAACTATGAAATATGAATATGAAATGTCTAGCCTTCTAAGTTCTGATTTTGCAGAAGGACAACATACTGCTGCTAAGAAAATTACAACTCTTGATAGAGCTAGATCTTTCAAAACTTGTAATCCATCCTTCCTAGTTGTCATGGGTCCATCATACATCCATTCTCATGCAAATCTGGTAAGCATATAAGAAATATAATTCTTGTCGAATAAAATTCAATGAACAAATTAAATTAACATTTATCATTTCCTTGGCAGAATATACCTTCCTTGTTTGGTAAGACATACTTTGATTTGGGCATAAAGCGAGGAGATATCAATCTTCAGTTGGAAAATGGGAGAGTTTGGCCTGGAAGGTACCTCATTAGGGAAAACTCTACAGGAACAAAAGTTGAAATCTCAGCTGGGTGGAAACCATTTGCCATGGACAATAACTTGAAAGTAGGTGATGTTTGCATCTTTGAGCTCATTGATAGAACTAAGCTTACCTTCAAGGTTTTCATCATCAGAGAGACAGACAATTCTAATTGTTCAACATCTCAAGGTAGGATTAAAGTTTAATTTTTTTTCTTACTTATTTTTTTATATATTTTGTCTCTTAAAAGATTCAGAAGTTCATATACATATTAACTTTGTTCTACTTCATTTACTTCTTCCATGTTAAAGTTTTCTATTGCATGCACCATGTAAGTCAACTAAACAAGTAAACAATGTGTTTTTCTTTTTCTAACTATTAATAGGACTCAAATCAGATGATAGCAGCCCAAAAGATGAATACAAAATGTCTGGATCTGGCATACCAGGTCCAAATTTCTCAGAGAAACAGAAACCAATGATTTCCACCAAGCAAATTTCAGCTCTTGACAGAGCCAGCTCTTTCAAATTCTACAATCCGTACTTCCTGGTTGTAATACATCTATCACATGTTCATTCAAGACCTAAGTTGGTAAGCTTCTTAGAAAGAAATATATAGTATGTTGAACATAAGTCCATAAGCTAATAACTGTTTTGCTTTTCCTTGGCAGAATTTACCATCTAAGTTTTGTAAGAAACACTTTGGTTTGGGCAATAAAAGGGGAGATATCAATCTTCAGTTATCGAATGGAAGAGTTTGGCCTGCAAGTTACCACATCAGCAAAAGCAATGCAAGAACAAGGTTTCATCTCTCATGTGGGTGGGGGGCATTTGCCAAGGAAAATGACTTGAAAGTTGGTGATGTTTGCATCTTTGAGCTCATTGACAGAACTAAGGTCACCTTCCAAATTCACATCTTTAGAGAGACTGGCAATCCAATTTGTCATACTTCCCAAGGTAGGTTCAATGTGATATTTCTTTTGAAACAATTCCGCTTGTCAAATCAATACATTCTTCTGTCTTGTGCAGATTCTGCTGATGAGACTCATAGGTCCAGAAATCAGATATATTGTAGAAAGGAGAAGGGGAATAAGGACAGAGTGGAGGAGACTCTTATGCGAGAATCTAATCAAATGGACACTTAGCAGCAGGAGGATGGGGAAGGGAGTGCTGGAATCATGGAAAGGGACGCGAATACGAAAGGAAGTAGAGCGCTATTGTGTGAGTGGACAGTTCGGGGTAGCTGATGCCACACGGCAGCGAAAGTGTCGGATTTCTGATGTTTTGTTTATTTTGGTCTGCATCTATATAACTATATTTGTACGCCTCTTTTGTTAGCAAGTTTATCAAGGACATAAAGAGTAATGAAAATCAAAGCTACTACCTTATCATTACAATCTGATAATTTCATTACAGTAACCTAAACAGATTTTGATGTTTGTCAAAGTACTAATGAAAGTTTGAAACTACTACTTTTGAATTTTGATAGAGGCAGCTAAATTGAAGCAGCTGGTATCTAGCAAAGAGCACCAATGACTAGATTCTATCTTGTTTCTTGTAGCAACTGTGGTACTCTAGAAGCTGCTTGAAAACTCAACTGGAGCAACTTAACAGACTTGAACGGAATGCATAGTCACTCTACCAAAAAAGTATCATAAAATGGTAAATGCAAAATGGTTGACAAGTTATTAATTACACTCCAAGTCTAACACTCAGGATTGGGTAAGGTTGAGGAGGGCTAAATTATTCAGTACCAAAATCATTAGATTGGCATGTTTTTTTAAGGTTGGTTGGCTTAAGAAAATGGTTCGGCAGAGGTGACAATGTAATAAAAGTTTCCACTTTCAAGCATTACTCAGCAAAGCCAGTAGTTTTACCAATTTGGTTTACATTTCTAGATCACTTGGAGCCATTTAATGCCTTTGTTTAGAAGTAACTTCGTTTTCTTAAATTTGGTAATCACAATCGTTTTCATTATTTTGAAGAAGGCAAAATTACTATTTTTGTCCCATAAATTATTTATTTGTTTCAAATTAGTCTCTTGAGTATTTTTTTTAAGGCTTAATTATGTCATAAGTCCCTGAAGTTTGAGGTACTTTTTCAAATACCATTATTCTTATTTTTTCAATTTCTGACTCTCCGAAGTTACTTCTGGGTTTGTCATATACCCCTACTACCAATTCTGACCAATTTTGCTTATATATAACGTCAGAATCCTGGTCAAACGCAGGAGGTTAGGCACGTGGTGTCCTGCGGGTGAAAATCCTTTTTTTCATTAAATTAAAAAACTACAAAACTTAATATTTTTATATTTTTAGTTAAATAAAAAAAGAAAAAAATTGAAGAGAGAGGTTATGTTTGCCCATGTGAGCCTATGGGACACCACATGACCAACCTCCTGCGTCTGACCAGGATTCCGATGTTACATGTCAGCAAAATTGGTCAGAATTGATAGTAAGGATATATGACAAACCCAGAAGTAACTTCGAGGAGTCAAACATTGAAAAAATAAGAATAAGGGTATTTGACAAAAGTACCCCAAACTTCAAGGACTTGTGACATAATTAAGCTTTTTTTTAAAGGGAATTACTAGTATGCAATCTAAATTTAGATGGTTGCTATTCCACCTTTTGTTGGACTAATGAGAGTTTGTCACCTAATATATTAATGACATGTCATTGATTGATTTGGTAATTAGAAGTTACTCCCTCCGGTCCTATTTGTAGGGCATATTCTAGAAGAATTCTTTGGTCCTATTTATAAGTCATTTTGCATTTTCTAGGAAACATTTATTGTTATTTTGTCTTAGGTTTATTTATGGTTTTAGTCCCTAAAAGTTCTGCGTATTTTGGTTTTAGTCCCTATAAGTTATTTTGACCGGGACTAGTCCTTAAATTTTCTAACATTTTGGTTTTGGTCCCTTCCATTAGTAAAAATCTGTTAATTGCTGATATGGTTAACGAAAATCTACACCAGCAGTCACGTGGTGTGAGGTAGCGCCAAATAGGTAATGTGACATGGATGATTCAAGGCCATAAACTCAAAATTATGAGTACGAGACTATTTTGTTTATCGGATCATTTTGCTTCCGTGAATTTGTATCATTCACGTCATATCACTTATTTGGTGTCACCGCATATCACACGGACTGCTGATGTGATGTTCCGCTAACCAAACAAACAAATAACGAATTTTTACTAATGGAAAGGAGCAAAACCAAAATGTTTGAAAATTTAAGGACTAGTCCCGGTCAAAATAACTTCTAAGGACTAAAACCAAAACACACTGAACTTTTAGGGACTAAAACCATAAATAAGCCTTTCTCTTATTTGCCCTTTATCCATTAATGTGAAATAATACATTATGAAATTCTCAATACAAGATAAGGGGTAAAGTTGTAATGTTAAAGTATTTTTTTAAAGTTTCAAGAAACTTAATTACCTTCTTTGGTCCGTGTGATGTGGATAAGTATGCTTTATAAATAGGACCAGATGGAGTATAATTTGTCTAAAAGTACTAAAGACTAAATTAAAATATTGTAATTTTTATGTTGGATCAAATTGCAAAAATTAATTTTGACTATTTTAAACAATGACATGACATAAATACATTAGGTGGTAAACTCTCGTTAGTCCAACAAAAGGTTGCATAGCAACCATCCAAATTCAGGTTGCATATTAGAATTTTTTTTTTAAAAATGGTTCTTCGAGTTTAATTCGATTAGTATAGTTAGTCATTCCTACAATTCTTCTGTCCCTAATCATCTTTTCCAACGAAACTCCATTTTTTATATCAATATTTTTGGGTCAAACTCTATTTTTTTTCTTAAATAAACTAAAATAACATAAGATGATACGTCAATTGGGATTTTTGAGTTACTTTGTTCATGCCATTGAGATAAAGTGATTTTTTTTACTTTTTTTTTTTTACCGTAGAGATAAAGTGATTTTATCTCTACTCTTCCCGGCTTTTTTTTTTCCTTTCTAAAATTGCTTTTATTCTCTATCTATATAAGAAGAAAGTGAAGGGTTTTTTTTTTTTTAATTTAATTTTGTTAGACAAGGAGAAATGGGTAGTGGTAAGTTTATGGATTATAGACTAGTTGATCTGATTAGAAATTTTTGGTAGAATTAGCTATCAAAATATAGTGGATAAGTGTAATTCAAAGCTCGCTTAGCAAAAAAAAAAAAAAAAGTGTAATTCAAAGCTCCTTGATTATAAGTTATTTCTATGACTTAAATATGTTTAGTCGCAAATATTGGTAATTTTATATTTTAGTTCCCCAATTTTATTTTCTTAGTTTTTAGTTCTTACTTTAATTAACCATTTTGATTTTATTCTCTATAAAAATGTTTAATTATCGCAATTGGGCATGCCATCAATACATTAGTATTATTCAATAAGACACATGTCACATATTGTGTTTGACACATCATCAGACACAGGAAATGTCTGCCTATAACTCTGATGTCAAGTTTGGGGTTTGATAATATTTAACAGAGCAGTATGCTGTAATTGCTTTCTTGTGTAATATTTTGAAACAACTTACTTTTTTCTTTTTTTTTTTTTTTTTTTGAACTTGAAACAACTTACTTTAATGTGATCTATACATGAAAATCATTGTCAAAAACTCAAAATGCTAATAATTTTATTTGGACATATTGTTTTTTTGTCTATTTTGAGTGCTTAATATGAATTTGTCAGGGAAAACACAAGTTGCAAATAGGCATGCGAAATTCATTGCAGCCACAGCTACAACAAGTTGGTAATGGCCCCCTCAATTTTAAGGTCATATTGCCTCTGAGGATTATGGTGCAGTCTTTAGGTGGAAAGCCTTGATCAATCAGAATAATTCTATTATTATTAAGAGCAATAGCTATAATTCCAATTGCTATATTGTTTCATTTTTTATGGTCTTTGATTGAAATCTTCTTCATTGGATGGGGAAGTAGTTTGAGATATTGTAGCAATTAACCTATCAATGAGAACTATGGAGGGCAAACAAAAAAAACTTTTCTCATTTTCCATGCATTGCGCCATTGCTTTGACCATTTCTTTAATGTGTTTGCTTATTTTCATAACACGGTTTTTTTTTACCCATGGATTCCAAATTAAACACCAATCATCCAAATGTTCCAGCTACATACTCCCTCCGAACCAAAATATAAGGTACCAAAATGAAGATTTTTGTGTCTCAAAATATAAGTCGTTTTAAGATTTCTAGATAGTATTAATTTTTTGTTTCCAAATATGTCCATCATAATTGCACTTCACATTTTCCTATTGCAATAAATTCTTTTGATATTTCCCATTAAAATATTGCAACAACTCCTACGTGATACAGAGTAGTAAAACAGACTTAAAGTGTAATGAAAACTAACCAAAGTGATTTACCAAAAAAAAAAAAAAAAACTAACCAAAGTGCACCCAAAGTAGTACTTCTGCTACGTGATATCTAACCAAGTGCACTTACATGTAGTACGTCTAAAGTAGTAGCAGTGGAGTAATAAAACTCACTTACAATACTTCTGCTACGTGATCAGTGAACCCAAAGTGCACTTGTGTTGTTACTTTAAATTGGAACCCAATACAAAATGCAACTTAATAATAGAGGTTCCATTTTTTTTTCTCTTTAAATTGGAACCCAATACAAAATTCAACAAAATGCAACCCAATAAATAGTAAAAAGGGAAAAAATTTTAGTGGGAACTAGGAACCAGTATGACAATATCGTATGAGTACTATGGAGGGGGTAGTGCAATTAGAATCAACTGTTCACCTTCTTCAAGTTTGATAGGGAGTTCTAGAGTAGCAAATGCAACTTTTAAAACTCCATTAGTTTTGTTGCCAACTAGAACTGGAGTAAAAATTGTAGAGTAATTGACTTTAATAACTATGGAACTTCAATACACAACTCATACAGTATTTAAAGGAGAGATAAAGAAAATGTAGAGTTAATTAAAGTAGGAAAGAGAAATGTAAAATTTAAATAAGGGTAAATCTGGAAAGTGAACATATTTTTTTATAAAATTAAGTGTAATGATTACTTTTCTTAATTTGTGTGAAATAAGTCAAAGCGACTTATATTTTGGTACGGAGGAGTAATTTGCAGTACTACTTGGTGATAAGCTTTGTATTTATTGATATTTTTATTTGAGCAATAATTTTTTTTCATATGATTTTATTCTTAGAGTGTGTTTGCTTTTGTGTTTATACCGATCAAATGTGCGTTCACCGATAAGCTTATTTTCACATATTTTCACGTTTACGGTGGGGACCCAAAACCAAACGCACCATTCACTACTACAAAAACTATTTAAAATACCTGAATTTTAATCCTGGTTCCGTGTTATAGCTGGGATTAAATATCCTTTTTAATTAAAAAAATAATAAAAAAGAAGTAGAAATATATTTAAAATCCAGCGTTTTTTGATCCCAGTTAAAAAAAACACGGAACTGGGATCATAAATGTAAATTAAATTTTATAAATAACGGTGTATTTTTAATCCTCATTTTTATAAGGAACCGCGATCAATAATGATAAATTCTTTAGGCGGGCTAGCTGAGTTTTCACACGAAATTTTGGTACCAAAATATTAAAACATAAAAAAAAAAAAAAAGCAAAAACACTTAAAACATAAAAAACCCTCTTGAAGCTTCCACGATCATCTCTCCCTGCCCAAGTACACTCGCAAAAACCCTCCCTGCCGCCGCTCTCTCTCTTCCTTGCCCAAGTTCACCGCCGCCGCTCTCTCTTCCTTGCCCAAGCTCACTCGCCGCCGCTCTTCCTCAGCCATTGTCAGGGTCACCCACTCTTCTCTTCCTCAAGCCCTCTCTCTCTCTCTCTCTATCTCTCTCTCTCCCACCACTCCGAAGCCCTGAACCGCCGCCGCCGCCGCTCGCTCCAAGTCACGGTTGCCGCTTCACTACAGGTACCGACTCCTCCGTTTTATTGCTTTGTTTGCTCATCAGTTTCCATTCCTAATCAACTCAGTGTTTTGTTCCAATTTTTATTCCATTTTGCATTCTTGTATTCAAAATTCAATCTCAAGAGTCACATGTGACCTGAGACCTCTCTCTCTCTCTCTCTGATTATATATGCAAGCCACTATAAAAGAAAAAGCTATATTCCTTTTAAACCTGCTATGTTTCAACAGATGAAGAACAGCCCGGCTTCATATTCTATACTGTACTGATCTATGCAAATTCCCAATTTGTTTGCCAATTCACAAATGACCCTCTCTGAATAGTTGCACTATAATTATTAGGTTTTTCTGGCATTCTAGCTATTTTTTTTGACAAGAAATACGTATGGGTTTAGGATGTTTTCTTTTCAGTGTAGGATTGTTTGGTATTTAAGGATTTTATGTTCTTGTCGATGACCCTGAATCTAGAAAGCAATGAATATAAACTAGCCATTGAAGTACTATGAGTCTATTACCTAAGTTAAATCCACCACACTTCTTTGTTTCTATTCCCTTAGTTATATATTTGTTCAATTCCTTCGCTGCCTGCATTAAATTCGTGAACCTGAAAAATGTGTAACTACTAATGGCAAATACTTGTTCCAGGCAAGAAATTGGCAGAAAGCATTGGAGCTATACGAAAACATTAAGTCTCTTAAATTGGTGCCAACAGTTTCAACAGTTAATGCTTTGCTCACTGCACTTTGTAAGTTTGAGTTTCTTTTTGCCCTGTATGTGATTCTGAATCTTTATGCTTATGCTTCAACACTAAATGATTGATTTAGGATGCTGTTCAACGGTGATGAAGTAGTTTCTATAAATATTATTGTAAGAGGAAAAATGGAATTTGAAGACATTGTAAGAGTTCTGTGTAGGTGATGGAGATCAATTTCAGAGGGCTTTGGAGATTTTATCTGATATGCAAGGGTTAGGATTGTGTAACACCTAAGATAATTTGCCCTTTTTATACCCTTAATTAAAATAGTGAATTTAAAATTTCCTTTTTAAGTCATAAAAATCTCCCGTCAAACGGACGGAGTTTCGTTTGTTTTTAGGACTTTTCCAAATTTCTGGCTTTCCTGCGACCTGATAAACAACAACATTTTTAAATTTGCAAAGCCAGCAGGGCTAATCACACATATATATCAACTAGTGCCACATCGTGCACACATCGGTATATCAGAGTATGAAACATCAGATTAAGCGGAATATTAACAAGTTTTGGAAAACAGTTCTTTTCCCAAAAAGAGACTCCTACCCAAAAGGAGTCGTCCTGGGCCCCCAAAAAGCTATTTACATTATACACAACAAAAATGAATCAAATCATATCACCGGGCCCAGGACATTCCCATGTCCTACATATATATAAGGGACTTACTCTCCCTGTGAGGGAGAGTACTCCTGCTCGGCCTGATCAGGTGCAAACTATTCCTCAGTACCTGTGGAGATAGTAAGGAGTGAGTATTACACATAAAATGGGGAGGCAGTTTCCAATTATGACATAATGCAACACCAAGTCATACATATATAACAATTCAATCACCAAATAATACAGCTCAACATATCACAGTTCATTATCGAAACATTCCATTGGTTACTCAAGTCAATCTTGCATATTCATTTTTATCCATCATTTTCATAAAGTCTTTTGTTCCATACACTTTAATCATATTCATAATTCTTTTCAACTGTCCCTGGTCACGACCTACTGCGTCTGCACTCCTGTGCACTCACGACTTACTGCGCCCGGGTATGTTTCATTCTCCCTTGGTCACGACCTACTGCGTTCGCACCACCGTGCGATCACGACTTACTGCGCCCGGGTATAATTCATTTCATTCTTTTAACATTATCAACTCTTAAACTCTTTAACAATTCCATTACTCAAGTTAATCCCAACATTACACATTTACACTATCCAATTATCACAATTACATAATGTAAATCAATTATCACAGTCCAGGCATGTTATCAACATCATCACTATATTATATTCTATAATTCAAATAGCATAATTCAAGCACATTCTTGTTATCATTCCTATTATTCCTAGCTCACAAATTCTATTTATTATTTAACCTATGGTGCAATACCCTATCTAGCACATAATTCTTAGTACTTCATTATATGCATATCGTAAACTAAATCCCAGAGTAAGGTAATATTCACTATAACCCACTCCTTACCTCAAAATAGCAAGAAGTAAATAGAACCTTTATGCCCTAGCTCAAAACCTTGGGAACTTGAATTTCCTAAGCTTAGCTTGCCACCTCAACAAGGATATGATGAAGTGATGATACACAATCCTATTTGAGAAAACACAAGATGGTTGATCCTTGCCCTTGTCTTGGTTTTGGTTGGAAGGCATGAAATAAAATTCCTACATAAACAAGGGTTCATGAAAACCCTAAGGAAATTAAATACTACTCCTATGAGCTAAAGAGAACTTGAAAGGGAATTAATATCATGCCCAAAAATCCAACTTACCCCAAATGATGATGAAGTTTGAAAGCCAAGAAGAAGGAAGGAGGGAGCCACACGTGAATCAAGGGAGGAGAGGAAATGAGACTTCAACCAAAATCCATGAGGCAAGCTTGATGGGTTTGGTTGATTTTGGGTTTGAGGTGCCCAAGAATCAAGTGTTTATGAAGGAAGGGTGATGGAAATGATCTTGGAGTTGAGAGGATTGATGGAGATGATGAGCTTGTGTTGGTGATGAAGGGTGGTGAAATGAAGTGCTTTTGATGCCTAAGTTCAGCCTTGGAAGCAGCACCAAATCGTGTGGCCAATATTTGAAACTTAGCCACCAAGTTCAGATTCGACGCACCAGATCTGATTTGGTGTGCGTCGCTCGCTTGGGCGAGTCTTGGCACCAGCTGGTGCTGCTGGTGCGCGACGCGTCTTGCTGGTGCGGTCAGGTGGGGGTTTGGCGCGCCAAAACGCGAAACTGGTGCGGCTGGTGCGATTTCCGCGCGCCTGGGCGAATTGGGGCCTCGCCTGGGCGGTTTTTCCACTGGCTGGTGCACCAATGAACAGTGCACGCGCCTGGGCGTGCACCGGTGCGCCTGGGCGTGCACCAAAATTCCAAATCTTCGATTCACCGTAACTTTTTCGTTAACCGTCGGATCGGGTCCAAATTTTTAGATAAGCTTCTTCACCCCATAAACTTCATATCCAACGGTGGAATTTATTTTCTTAGCATCCTATAATAAATTTCTAATTTTCTTTTTTCGGTCGGTTTCTAACATCTAAAACGCCGATTTAACTCCCGATTTCGCTTAGTTAATTTCGCTCGAAGCTACCATTGTCTTCTATACAACCCCTAGGACTTATATTTACTACTCACCTATCTACCAAAATTCGTTAAGTCATTATTCCAATTTTTTCTAGGTTTTTAATAATAATTCCATTTAAAATAAGGTTTAGGATGTTACAATTCTCTCCCACTTACCAGAATTTCGCCCTCGAAATTCGTCGAACAATTATGGATGAGACTGCCTGATCTTGTCCTCTAGTTCCCATGTAGCCTCCTCCACATTGTTCCTGATCCAGATAACTTTCACCAAAGAGATTTCCTTGCCTCTGAGCTGCTTCACCTGCCTGTCTTCAATTCTAACTGGCAGAACCTCGAAAGTTAAGTTCTCCTTCAAAGGCAAATCGTCTAAGGTAACCACATGCGAAGGATCATGGACATATTTCCTTAGCTGTGAAACATGAAACACGTCATGAAGCCTTGCTAAGTGAGGGGGTAAGGCAACCTTGTAAGCCACCGGGCCAACCTTCTTCAGAATCTCATAAGGCCCAACAAATCGAGGAGTTAGTTTCCTGGACTTAATTGCCCTACCGATTCCTGTAACCCGAGACACTCTTAGGAATACATGATCCCCAACATCAAACTCCAAAGGTCTCCTTCGCCTATCAGCATAACTCTTTTGGCGATCCTGTGAAGTTTTCATTTTATTCTTGATCATTGTGACCTTCTCAGTTGTTTCTTTCACAATGTCAGGACCTGTCAACAGATTTTCACCTATCTGGAACCAACACAAAGGCGTTCTACATTTCCTTCCGTAGAGAGCCTCAAATGGTGCCATGCCGATACTGGAGTGAAAACTGTTGTTGTAAGTAAACTCCATCAAAGGTAGTAACTGCTCCCAACTACCGGCTTGCTCCAGAACACACGCTCTCAACAAATCCTCAAGTGTCTGGATAGTACGCTCAGATTGCCCGTCTGTCTGCGGATGATAAGTCGTACTAAATTTTAGCTTAGTACCCAATGCCTGCTGAAGACTCTGCCAAAATCTGGACAGAAACCTCGGATCGCGATCGGATACTATACTGGTAGGAACACCATGCAACTTCACTATGTCCCTGATATACAACTGAGTCAACTTCTCAAGTGTATACTTCTTGTGGATAGGAATGAAATGAGCACACTTTGTAAGACTGTCCACAACCACCCAAACTGCATCACATCCTCCAGCAGTCCTTGGTAAACCCGTCACAAAGTCCATAGCTATACTATCCCATTTCCACTCCGGGATATCAAGTGATAGCAAAGAACCACCAGGCTTTTGATGCTCAATTTTAACTTTCTGACAAGTTAGGCAATGAGACACATGATCGGCCACATCGGTTTTCAACTTCGGCCACCAATAAATCTTTTTCAAGTCTTGGTACATCTTTGTTGCACCAGGATGGAAATTCATTTTGGTTCGATGTGCTTCCCATAGGATGTCCCTTCTAACTTCGAAATCCATAGGAACACATATCCGACCCCTAAATCGGATAATACCATCAGAACCTTTCACAAAGTCGGGCTCTTCATTGCCCGATGCCCCTTCTAACAACTTTTGCAGTTCTGAATCGTCAACTTGTCTTTCTCTAATAAGACCAATCAAGTCATTAGTAACCTGCAATATTTCTAGAACGATGCTCTTCTCTTTCACTTGCATGTTCAAGTTGAGGTCACTAAACTCTTGAATTAATTGCATCTCCTTCTACTGACAAGCAAAGTCTTACGACTTAGTGCATCAGCCACAACATTGGCTTTGCCCGGATGATACTGAAGATCAAAGTCGTAGTCTTTCAGAAACTCCATCCACCTCCTCTGTCTCATATTCAACTCCTTTTGATCGAAGAGATAGCGAAGACTTTTATGATCGCTAAAGACTTCGAACTTTGAACCATATAGATAATGCCTCCAGATTTTCAAAGCAAAAACCACTGCCGCCAACTCAAGATCATGAGTGGAATAGTTCTGTTCGTGCTGCCTCAATTGTCTGGATGCATAAGCTATGACTTGCCCTTGCTGCATCAACACACAACCCAACCCTTGTTTAGAAGCATCACAATACACCACGAAGGATTGAGTCGGGTCCGGCAAAATCAACACTGGGGAACTAGTCAACCGCCTCTTCAATTCTTGGAAACTACCTTCACATTCCGGGGACCACTCAAACGGAACACCTTTCCGTGTAAGAGTTGTCAAAGGAAGGGCCAATTTAGAAAACCCCTCAATAAACCTCCGATAATACCTAGCCATACCAAGAAAGCTTCTGATCTCAGTAATGGACTTAGGTCTCTCCCACTTAAGTACCGCTTCCACCTTAGAAGGATCAACAGCAACACCCTTCTTAGAAATGACATGCCCCAGAAACTGCACCTCATTCAACCAGAAACTACATTTAGAAAGCTTTGCATAAAGCTGTTTGGCTTTGAGAATTTGCAACACTATTCTCAGATGCTCGGCATGCTCACTTGGACTCTTAGAATAGATTAGAATGTCGTCGATAAAGACTATGACAAAAGAATCCAAGTACGGCCTGAAAATCCTGTTCATATAGTCCATGAAGATGGCCGGAGCATTCGTGAGACCAAAGGACATAACCACATACTCAAAATGTCCATATCTCGACCTGAATGCCGTTTTAGGGATGTCCTCCTCTCGGATACGAATTTGATGGTACCCCGATCGGAGGTCAATCTTAGAAAATACGGATGCTCCTCGCAATTGGTCCAGCAAATCATCGATGCGAGGGAGAGGATATTTGTTTTTCACAGTCACCGCATTCAATTGCCTATAATCGATGCACATTCGGAGACTCCCGTCCTTCTTTTTAACAAAAAGAATCGGAGCTCCCCAAGGTGACACACTCGGTCTAATCAAGCCCTTGGCCAAAAGCTCCTCTATCTGCTTCTTCAATTCTGCTAACTCCGGAGGTGCCATCCGGTACGGGGCTATTGAAATAGGACTTGCACCGGGCATCAGATCAATACCAAACTCCACTTCTCTGTTCGGCGGTAATCCAGGAATCTCTGCAGGAAAGACTTCTGGAAATTCGCAGACTATCGGAATCTGACTGATCTCTGCCTCCTCATTCATTTCCAAGGCAGATAAAGAAATATCACTGATAGTAATTGATTTCTGATGACAGTCAATCAGAACATGGTGCCGAGACATCCAGTCCATGCCCAGAATGATGTCTAGTTTAGTTAGAGGCAAACAGATTAGATTTACTTTGAATTCCCGCTCCAATACTCGAAGTGAGCAATCCAAACACATCGTTGATGTGACTGCAGAAGAATTTGTAGGGGTAGAAACAGATAACTTGTAAGGCATTTCTATTGCAGATAATCCTAACTTCTTCATACAATCGACAGAAATAAAGGAATGAGTAGCCCCACAATCAAAGAGAATACCACAAGAAATATCATTAACATAACCGGTACCTCTAATCAGTTCATCAGCATCAGTAACTTCCTCACCGTCTAGAGTATACACCTTGCCCTTCCGAGTCACCCGATTGTCACCAGCTTTCTGAACCTTAGGCACATTAACCTCCTTCTTGACTGCATTTTAAGGACAGTTAGTTATAATGTGACCCGGCTGCCCGCACTTGTAACAGGTTGGACCCTTACTCGGATCCAATGTCCAGCAATCTCCCCTATGGTGTCTACCACAATGTGGACAAGTCGGAATAGGACCAAAAGCACTTACTGCTTGGCCTGTTCTAGGCTGGGAGTAAGGACTTGGTCGCTGCACCGAACTCTTGCCGCTGATAGGACCTCCAGCCTTCTGAACGTTCTTGCTGCATTTTTCAGCTGCACGCTGCTTCCTGCTCTTTTCATAAGTGCTAGTCATGTTGATTAGTTGAGACAGGTTGGCGATGTTCTGATATTCAAAAGCCATCTTGATTTAAGAACGAAGTCCGGTCTCGAACTTGATGCACTTGGTCCTTTCATCAGCATCCCTATAACTCCCTGCATATCGGATCAAGTCCTCAAACCTAGCAGCATACTCCCCAACGCTCATGTTCCCTTGCACGAGCTGCAGAAAAGTTATCTCCTTCTCTCTACGAACATCTTCAGGAAAGTATTTGCCCAGAAAACGATTCTTGAACAAATCCCATGTGATCGCCTGGTTGTTCGCCTCCAAACCCCTCCGCATCTGTTGCCACCAATGTTCTGCTTCACTAGTCAACATATATTGTGCTAGCAGAACCTTCTGTTCCTCCGGTGGTGCCATAGTGTTCAGGATCTTTTCAATCTCCTGCAACCAAAGTTGTGCCCCATCGGGATTGAACCCACCTTCGAACTTTTGTGGATCGTTCTTTCTGAACCGCGCAAGCCAATCAATTGCAACTGGAGCTGGGTGTTGAGGATTCATTGCTGCTGCTGCGGCTGTTGCTGCTGCTGCGGCCGCTGCTGCTGCAGCCGCTGCTGCTATGTTCTCCCCCTGGTTATGATGCACTTGCGTTATGTTAGCAGCCTGATCCTGTTGCATCTGTACCAGATGTTCCAGAATAGCGCGGATCCCGTCATTTTCGACTCGTCTACCAGCCATTCTGTTTAGTCATGCATAAGGCCGACAGTTAATGCTTATTAGCATAATTAATAATATAAACATCCTATCAATAGACTCTAGACTCTAACTATAATTATCGATTACTCGCTCGGTGAGTAATCACTGGAGTAGCTCATAACTCCAAAGGCCGAGGGAAACTGCTCTGATACCATAAAATGTAACACCTAAGATAATTTACCCTTTTATACCCTTAATTAAAATAGTGAATTTAAAATTTCCTTTTTAAGTCATAAAAATCTCCCGTCAAACGGACGGAGTTTCGTTTGTTTTTAGGACTTTTCCAAATTTCTGGCTTTCCTGCGACCTGATAAACAACAACATTTTCAAATTTGCAAAGCCAGCAGGGCTAATCACATATATATATCAACTAGTGCCACATCGTGCATACATCGATATATCAGAGTATGAAACATCAGATTAAGCGGAATATTAACAAGTTTTGGAAAACAGTTCTTTTCCCAAAAAGAGACTCCTACCCAAAAGGAGTCGTCCTGGGCCCCCAAAAAGCTATTTACATTATACACAACAAAAATGAATCAAATCATATCACCGGGCCCAGGACATTCCCATGTCCTACATATATATAAGGGACTTACTCTCCCTGTGAGGGAGAGTACTCCTGCTTGGCCTGATCAGGTGCAAACTCTTCCTCAGTACCTATGGAGATAGTAAGGAGTGAGTATTACACATAAAATGGGAAGGCAGTTTCCAATTATGACATAATGCAACACCAAGTCATACACATATAACAATTCAATCACCAAATAATACAGCTCAACATATCACAGTTCATTATCGAAACATTCCATTGGTTACTCAAGTCAATCTTGCATATTCATTTTTATCCATCATTTTCATAAAGTCTTTTGTTCCATACACTTTAATCATATTCATAATTCTTTTCAATCTGTCCCTCGTCACGACCTACTGCGTCTGCACTCCTGTGCACTCACGACTCACTGCGCCCGGGTATGTTTCACGTTCCCCTGGTCACGACCTACTGCGTTCGCACCACCGCGCGATAACGACTTACTGCGCCCGGGTATGTTTCATTCTCCCCTGGTCACGACCTACTGCGTTCGCACCACCGTGCGATAACAACTTACTGCGCCCGGGTATGTTTCATTCTCCCCTGGTCACGACCTGCTGCGTTCGCACCACCGTGCGATCACGACTTACTGCGCCCGGGTATGTTTCATTCTCCCTGGTCACGACCTACTGCGTTCGCACCACCGTGCGATCACGACTTACTGCACCCGGGTATAATTCATTTCATTCTTTTAACATTATCACTCTTAAACTCTTTAACAATTCCATTACTCAAGTTAATCCCAACATTACACATTTACACTATCCAATTATCACAATTACATAATGTAAATCAATTATCACAGTCCAGGCATTTTATCAACATCATCACTATATTATATTCTATAATTCAAATAACATAATTCAAGCACATTCTTGTTATCATTCCTATTATTCCTAGCTCACAAATTCTATTTATTATTTAACCTATGGTGCAATACCGTATCTAGCACATAATTCTTAGTACTTCATTATATGCATATCGTAAACTAAACCCCAGAGTAAGGTAATATTCACTATAACCCACTCCTTACCTCAAAATAACAAGAAGTAAATAGAACCTTTATGCCCTAGCTCAAAACCTTGGGAACTTGAATTTCCTATGCTTAGCTTGTCACCTCAACAAGGATATGATGAAGTGATGATACACAATCCTATTTGAGAAAACACAAGATGGTTAATCCTTGCCCTTGTCTTGGTTTTGGTTGGAAGGCATGAAATAAAATTCCTACATAAACAAGGGTTCATGAAAACCCTAAGGAAATTAAATACTACTCCTATGAGCTAAAGAGAACTTGAAAGGGAATTAATATCATGCCCAAAAATCCAACTTACCCCAAATGATGATGAAGTTTGAAAGCCAAGAAAAAGGAAGGAGGGAGCCACACGTGAATCAAGGGAGGAGAGGGAATGAGACTTCAACCAAAATCCATGAGGCAAGCTTGATGGGTTTGGTTGATTTTGGGTTTGAGGTGCCCAAGAATCAAGTGTTTATGAAGGAAGGGTGATGGAAATGATCTTGGAGTTGAGAGGATTGATGGAGATGATGAGCTTGTGTTGGTGATGAAGGGTGGTGAAATGAAGTGCTTTTGATGCCTAAGTTCAGCCTTGGAAGCAGCACCAAATCATGTGGCCAATATTTGAAACTTAGCCACCAAGTTCAGATTCGACGCACCAGATCTGATCTGGTGTGCGTCGCTCGCTTGGGCGAGCCCATCACTCGCTTGGGCGAGTCCTGGCACCAGCTGGTGCTGCTGGTGCGCGACGCGTCTTGCTGGTGCGGTCAGGTGGGGGTTTGGCGCGCCAAAACGCGAAACTGGTGCGGCTGGTGCGATTTCCGCGCGCCTGGGCGAATTGGGGCCTCGCCTGGGCGGTTTTTCCACTGGCTGGTGCACCAATGAACAGTGCACGCGCCTGGGCGTGCAACGGTGCGCCTGGGCGTGCACTAGAATTCCAAATCTTTGATTCGCCGTAACTTTTTCGTTAATCGTCGGATCGGGTCCAAATTTTTAGATAAGCTTCTTCACCCCATAAAATTCATATCCAACGGTGGAATTTATTTTCTTAGCATCCTATAATAAATTTCTAATTTTCTCTTTTCGGTCGATTTCTAACATCTAAAACGCCGATTTAACTCCCGATTTCGCTTAGTTAATTTCGCTCGAAGCTACCATTGCCTTCTATACAACCCCTAGGACTTATATTTACTACTCACCTATCTACCAAAATTCGTTAAGTCATTATTCCAATTTTTTCTAGGTTTTTAATAATAATTCCATTTAAAATAAGGTTTAGGATGTTACAGATTGTGTCCAAACAGTATCACATACTCAATACTTATAGTGGCGAGTGAGAAGTAAGTCATCTATACGAGGATTTTGTTGTCTGATTAATGATTTACTTTAGGTTCTTTCTCAACCAATTACCTATTTTGCCTGGCTTGTGTAGAAATGATGATATGGAAGCAGCCCAAATGCTCCTTTCTCAAGCCAAAAAGGATGGTGCTTCCCCTAATCTCATCATTGTGTGGATGCATAGTTGGTGAGTCATTGGATTTAGTTCTTTTGTATAGTGATTTAGTTCTATATATTGTGGTAGATCTGGATGGAGTGTGAATGGGTTAAAGCTAATCCATTTCTGGCACCTATCTGAACTGTATTGCATAGAGGGATTAGTTCTATTTTCTTTTTAAACCTATGTTTTCCTATTTTTTTTGTAGCAATCCATTTCTGGCACCTTGCTAATTCATTGTCTAAGACTTAGCTTATCATTATCATTTTTGTTAGTGAAATATTGTCTAAGCTAAGTATTATTCATTTTGTAGTTATCATTGGGTGTTGTTTGTTGTTGATGCCGCTAAAGAGACAGCATATTACTTGGATCCATTGAGAAAAACTTTTGCAAGTCCGCAAAGATATTATGGACATTTTTAATAGGTAAAAGCAATTTCTTTTCTTTTTGCTGCACATGATTCAAAGTATTACTAATATCAATTTTTATTTTTTAGAGCTCTAAGAATCTACCGTGGAATCAATGGAAAAACGTACACACAAAAGCAATTATCCAAACCATTCAAATGGTTGACAATAAAGGTGTTTTGCTGTTTGCTGTAATCTATTTGTTGTCTATTGTCTGCTATCTACTGTTTCTGTTTGTTATTTGTTGTCTACAGTTTGATATATATTGTTTGTCTTGTACTGCTTTATCCTAATACTTTTTTTTTCATGTGAATTTTATTTTAGTGTCCTAAACAACCAAATCATATTGATTGTGGTTATTATCTTTTGAGATACATGAAGGAAATTGTTCAATTACATCACCAAAATGTCATGATTCCTGAATTGGTTTGTAATTTCATTCTGATTTATGTTTCTTTCAACTCTTATAATTACTCATTTAGTTCAATAATATAGCTTATGTTTATATTATTTTATTTGATGATTGCAAGTATATCATGTACACTCAAGAGTTGTTGGATGAAGTCAAAGAAGAATGGGCAACATTCATGTTCGATGAATTACCTTAGATTTAGATTTATATATATATATATATATATATATATATATATATGTAGTACTTATAATTTAGTTATATAGTATACTTTTGAAGATATTATGATCTTTTGGTTATATAGTACTTGATAATTTAGCTTTTTTTGTATGTTTCACAACTTTATGGAGCTATTTTGGTCCTTTGAAGATCTTTTGTATGAAGTCAAGGAAGATATATATTTTATTGCTTTTGAAATAGAGATTTTAATGGGAAAATTAGCTATATCAAATTCTCATTTTGGTTATACAGGTACACAATATATTGTCATGCTATATTATTATATAAAATTGTGCTTCCAAAAAAAAATTACTCTCATTTACGATCCCGGTTCATAAAAAAAAATTACTCTAATTTACGATTCCGGTTCACGAAAAAAACTCCCTCATTTAAGATTCCGGTTATACAAAAAATTCCTTCAAATACGATCCCGGTTCAGTTCTATTTAGGATCCCGGTTCTGTGGAATTTACGATTCCAGTTCCGTGTTTTTAAAGAACCGAAAACGTAAATTATCTTATTTTTAATCCCGCCATATTCAATTCCGGTTCGGAACCGGGATTGAAATTGTTTCGGAATCGGGATTAAATTACTTTTTTGTAGTAGTGATTAATTCCTTATGTGCAAGATTCTTTTTAACAATGGCCAAAGATTTTAGATTTAATAGCATTATAGTATCTCCTTTTTGTTTTGCAGATTGACCATTTGGATTCAATGTTGTACGGATAGCACCAAATTATATTATTACATGTTTATCAAAATCATGACAAGAAGATGAGGATTAATTATTATGGATATCATTTAAATTGCCTATGTTGGCAGTGACTTGCCAAGGCTCAGTAGTTTTGATTCATGAGGCAAAAGGGAAGAACATAACATGTACCTGAATGCCTTTTAATGAGAAGATCAATAGAAAAGACATATTTTTTATTGACATATTTATATACAAGTAGTTTTGTGTTTTATTTCAATAAAAAAAATAAATAATTTTGTGTTTTTTAATTTTTTTTTAAAATAATTGTGTTTTATATTGTGCTTGGAGGATGATTTATGTAAAAACCTCTTATTATTACTATAAAATGTTTTCACTCTTATTGCTACTGAAAAACATATGTAAAATTACGAGTGGAAGATAACATAGATGGTAAATGATCTGTTGCTACTTAAGCAAGTGATTGGGGGTTCGATCCCGACTCTTGCGAATGTAAAAGACTTTGCTGGGAGACTAACCCCTGAAAAGGTCCGACATTGTCGAAAGGACCAGTCACTCAATTGCACGGGTGGATACTTTGAGGAAAAAAAACATACATAAAATTTATGTTTTACTCCCTCTGGTCCTATTTATAAGACCCTTTTGGAGTTTTTCACTCCCACCAAGGAAAGTGGATAAATTTGTTAGTGACATTGGAAATGTGAAAATTTGATAAACTTTTTCAAAACTACCCCTATAATTATTATTGGAACTATAAAAAGTGTTGACTTTATAGGGGTGTTAGTGAAAATGAGTAATTAAATACTATTTAAAATTGTAAAGGGGACTTATAAATAGGACCAAAATAAAAACTCGAAAAAGGTCTTATAAATAGGACCGAAGGGAGTAACATATAGACGGAAGTTTGGGAAATATATTTGAAAACTATTTATTGCACGGGAAATATTACTAGATTAAAATAATACTCCCTCCGTCTCTAATTATAAGGCCCTCTTGGACATTTTTACTTCCACCAATGTTGTTGAATTCTATATTAAAATTGACATGTTCTTCCAAAAATACCCATCTACCAATTATTAGAACATAATAATTTTTTTCATTTTTCAATAATTAATTAATTTCCTAGATACTCTATCATCTATATTTAATGTATTGAATCAATTTCCAAGCCATTTACAACATTAAACAAGCTCCATTAACACTGCCCCCTTTGCGTCTCTGCTAGGGTTTCCTAGAACCGTCGTAAGGGTTTCTCTGTCTCCTTGTTTCTTCAAGGCTTTGTTTCCACTATACTGGTGGACTCTCTCGCACGTACCTTGGACACTTGGCTTCTGTGTGATGGATAAGTGGAAGGATGTAGAGTTTAATAACGATGAGGACGTTATATTGGACATACCGGACAACATAGCACAACAGGGTGTGATCAGGAAGGACGAGGCATGGCTGGTTGGGAGGGTTGCAACACAAAACTCCTTCAATGTCAGGGCTTTCAAATCTACGATGATACAGATTTGGAAAGCCAAGAGTGGACTGGAGATCCATGATGTGGACCGGAACAACTTTACTTTCCGGTTTTTCAATCAAAAAGATAGGGACATGGTGATGAGGATGAGTCCCTGGAATTTTGTTAGAAACCTAATTGTGCTGAAGGAGATGGATATGGATGTGAACCCATCAGAAATAGATTTATCCACAGCACTCTTCTGGGTCAGGGTTTATGAACTCCCGTTTAATATGCATAACGAAGGAGTTGCACGGTCAATTGGAGACACTCTCGGGAGGTTTGTTGAATGGGATTCCTCAGAGGAGCAAAACCTGGGGAAGTATATGCAAATTAGAACGTGGATTAATGTGAAGATTCCTTTGAGAAGGGGAATGAATCTGAGAAGACAAAGCAAAGGGGTAATGAAGATCTTCTTCCGATATGAGAGGTTAGCCAATTTCTGCAACAGGTGTGGTCTTCTTGACCACCTGGAGAGGGACTGTGATGATGGGGGAGAAGGAGATAGCGATGATGATACTGACACCATTAAATATGGCGATTGGCTTCGAGCCTCCCCAAAGAAAAATAGAGCGGTGATAGCCCCAAGGAGAGAGGGAATAAGTTTCCGTAAACAAATGATGACAGAGGATGTGGAGACAGAAAAGGGGGACCTTGAAAATAAAAGCAAGGATATGGAAAAGCTTATATTGAGGCCAGTAGAAGAAGGAATGCAGAAAGATGCTCCGGATGTGTTGGAAGTAGCAGAATCCTTCTTTAATTGCCAGTTGAAGGATAATGCCGTGGGAAGTAGTGTTAATAAGAAATTAATTTTTGTGGTCCCTACAAATGAGCTGGAGGTAGAAGGGAAGGACAAGGTAGATAAACCCTATATCAAGAGGTACGTGACTCTTTGCATGGGTCTGTAGAACAAAATACACTGACTGAGTCAATCAGTGACCCAGCCGAGTTAACTCAATCCAGTGTCAAAATGAGTGGGGCAAATGAAACTGATGACGGAACTGAACAGAGAAGTTTGAAGGGGTGGCATAGGATACCCAGGTAGAGCCATAGCACTAAAACGACATCACAACGGCCAAAAGAACCAAAGCGTAAGATTGGGTGTGATACAGTGGTAGAAGGTTTGGAGGACGTGACCATGCATGATAACTGCTCAAAAAGGATGCTGTTGGCGGAGGCTGTATGTTAGCCCCGCCAGTCACCATGAGGTACATTTGTTGGAACTACCGTGGGCTTGGGAACCCACGAGTAGTTAGAGCCCTTAAAAAGCTCATCCAGTCTGAAGGTCCCGACCTGGTCTTTCTTATGGAGACCAGGAAGAAGTGTGCAGAGTTATAGTTTCTTCGTAATTATCGTTATTTTAATGGTTTCTTTGGTGTGGATTTTGTTGGTTCTGGTCGTTCCAGGGCGGGGGGTTTGTTAATGCTTTGGAACAATAAATTGGATGTCCAACTGTTGTCCTCATCCTTAAATCACATAGATGTGCTCATCAACAGTTCTGAGGGAGGTGTTTTCCAATTCTCTGGAATCTATGTCTTCCGGGAGTCTCAACAAAAATGGAGGACATGGGATCTGATTCGTAGTTTGAAACGCGACCCACCCATCCCTTGGTTATGTTGTGGTGATTTCAATGAATTTCTTAGCCCTGATGACAAACAAGGTTGCCAACCAGTGAATATCCTTAGTGTTGACAGCTTTAGACAAGCTCTTGATGATTGTGCTCTTGAGGACTTGGGTTTTGTGGGACAACGGTTCACATGGAGTAATAAAAGAAGAATGCTGGATAATGTGGAGGAGCGATTAGACAAAGGGGTTGCAAATATGTTGTGGAGAAGGATCTGGGCAAGAATCACTGTCTCTACTCTCCCCAGGTTCTTTTCGGACTATAATCCAATTGTTATTGCTTTTTCTAAAAAATCAATGTTGCACAATGAAAGAAGGAAACAAAGACTTTATCGTTTTGAGCGAATATGGCTTACTGATGATGAATGTGAGGAAATTGTATACAGGTCTTGGCTTCCAAGTGGGACGGTTCCTCACAAAGTGGCATCAGTTGAAGTTAATCTAATTAAATGGGGTAAGAAGAAGTTTGAGAACTTAGCCAAACTAATTAAAGCAGTGCAACAACGTCTCTAAGAGCTCCAACAGAGAGTCCCCACTCATGAGGTTAAAATTCAAATAGAAGAAGAGGAGACAATTCTTGATGATCTTTTGAAAAAGGAGGAGATATACTGGAATCAGAGATCTTGTGCTAATTGGGGATAAGAACACATCTTATTTTCATAAGACGACTTCTCAAAGGAGTGGAGTTAATAGCATTGACAGAATCATAGATTATAATGGCACAGTTTGGAAAGAGGAAGAAGACATTGCAAAGGTCTTTGGGCTCTATTTTGCCAAACTTTTTCAATCTTCCAACCACACAGGGATAGCAGAATTGGCAAATCTGGTTAAAATCCGTGTCACACAAGAGCACTTGGAAACCCTTAATACTCCGTTTTCAAAAGAAGAGGTCTATGATGCTCTGTGCCAAATGCACCCCACCAAGGCGCCAGGAAGAGATGACACCCTAGCATTTTTTTTTCAGAGATTTTGGCACAGAGTTGGGGATGATGTTTCAAATTTAGTTCTCAGAGTTCTCAACGAAGGAATGGACCCAGGTTCTCTTAACAATACTCTTATTGTCCTTATTCCAAAAATTAAGAATCATGTTCGTCCTAGTGATTTTAGGCCTATTAGTCTTTGTAACGTTCTTTTCAAATTAATTACTAAAACAATTGCTAATAGGCTTAAAATTATCCTTCCAGACCTTATCTGTCAGAACCAAAGTGTTTTTGTCCCTAATAGACTGATATCTGACAATGCCCTTATTGCTTTTGAATGTTTCCACTATATGAAAAATAAGAAAAAGGGTGTTAAAGGGAACATGGGGATGAAATTAGACATGTCAAAAGCCTATGATAGGTTGGAGTGGCCTTTTATTATTGAGTGTCTAAAAAATATGGGTTTCCCATCTGCATGGACTAACTTAATCTCTAAATGTATGACTTTTGTGCCCTTCTCAGTCATGATAAATGGTGAACCTATGTATGATCTTGTGCCTAGCAGGGGTTTGAGACAAGGGGACCCTCTCTCACCATATTTATTTATTCTTTGCAATGAGGTTCTCTCTGCCTTAATTTCAAGAGGCGTTTCAACAACTGCTTACATGGTATTAAAGTAGCTAATGGTGCTCCTCCCATTTCACATTTACTGTTTGCAGATGACAGTATTATTTTCTCTTGTGCTACTGGAGAGGAAGCTCTGTACCTCTCATCCATACTTCAGCTGTATGAAGCAACCTCAGGCCAGAAAATAAACTTGGACATATCCGACTCTCTTTCAGCAGAAATGTACCTAATAACATGATTACGGAGCTGGAGTTTCTGTTGGGAGTAAAGGCAGTGGAGAGACACACAAAATATTTGGGACTTTCAACTCTCATTGGAAGATCAAAATCCCAAGTGTTTGATTTTGTCCGAGATAGAGTCTAGAAGAAGCTCAAAGGATGGAAGGAGAGAGCCCTATCAAGAGCAAGGAGAGAGGTAATGATCAAGTCTGTGGTCCAAGCCATTCCCTCATATATTATGAGTTGCTTCGCTATGGCTAATAGCCTTTGCAACAAGCTTGAGAGCATGGTTAGGAAGTTTTTCTGGGGCGGTGATGTGGAAGGCCAAAAAACTCACTGGGTAGGGTGGCACAAACTGATCAACCGAAAGGCTCTGGAGGATTGGGTTTTAGAATGTTCAAGGCTTTTAACAAAAGTCTTCTTGCAAAACAGGTTTGGCGTCTCTTGCACAATGACTCGTCCTTGGCTGCTTGCATGTTGAAAACAAGATATTCCTCAAAAGTGACAGTCCTGGAGGCTAAAAAACTAAGCATACCAAGCTTCACATGGTCCAGTATCATAAACTCTAAGGATATTTTTGATGATTCTTGTGTTTGGAGAGTGGGTAATGGAACCAAAATTCGTGTCTTGGAACATAAATGGATCCCAACACTGAATGATGGTAGAGTGCACTCGGGGTTGAATTCACAGCAACCAATCCACTAGGTTAGTGATCTCATTGATGTTCATACGAAGCAGTGGAATAGATTTCTAATTGCCAATACCTTTTCACCATTTGAGGCAGAGCATATCCTTAAAATTCCCATTCGAGCCTCAATTACCGAGGATAGACTTCTTTGGGCTCATACCAAAGATGAGGAGTACAATGTTAAATCGGGGTATCATGTGGCTCTTGAGCATATGGTAAAACGTGGGGGCTCTTCTTCAAGCAACCAAGCCTCATTCAAGTGGAAGAAGTTGTGGGTTGTCAATTGTGTACCTAGAGTAAAGGACCTGCTTTGGAGGGCATGTAATAATGCTCTGCCTGTTAAGAATAATCTGGTACAAAGATCAATTACAGATGACCCCTCCTGTCCATTTTGCGGTATACACACAGAAACAGTGGATCATGCTCTCTTAACATGCATTGAAGTTCAGCAGATTTGGTTTGTGTGTCCTCTGGGTGTGCGGTTAGATCAGAGAGGTGAGGTCTCTTTTTCTCATTGGCTAGACAACATTTTGACTAATGGTGATAAGGATGTGTTAGCTCAAGTGTGCAACATGATATGGGCCATCTGGTCAAGAAGAAATAGATTGATATTCAACCAACAGAAGTGGGACTTTCACGAAGTTATTTGAAGATCACAATCAATCAAGGTAACAAATATTGATCTAGCTCAACCGATGCAGAATAACAATGCAGGAATCTGGACCTCTCCAGTCAACTATCATGCAAAGTTGAATTTTGATATTTCTGTTCACCGCTCAACAGGCACAGTAGGTGGTTTTATTGTCCATGATCAGGCAAGTAATCCTCTTTCAATTGCTACCCTCCACATGGAAGAAGAATTAGATCCTGTGATGGTAGAGGCGATTACACTCAGGTGGAGTATTGATACAGCTATCGACTTGGGTTTCGAATCTCTTCTTCTGGAAACTGATTGTCTTCCTCTGGTTCAAGCTTGGCGAAGGAGAAACCTGAGTTGCTCATATCTTGATGAAGTCATAGCAGAGAGCAAAGAGAAAGCATCTTATTTTACTACCTGTGATCTTTTTTATGTACATAGGGATATAAATAAAGCAGCTGATTTTATAGCCTCTAAGGTCTTTTCCT
This sequence comes from Crotalaria pallida, assembly GCA_037953625.1. Taxonomy (NCBI): domain Eukaryota; kingdom Viridiplantae; phylum Streptophyta; class Magnoliopsida; order Fabales; family Fabaceae; genus Crotalaria; species Crotalaria pallida. The sequence continues at coordinate 55,867,146 of CM075654.1, read as the reverse complement.
ATGGAACAACTAGTTGGGATGATAATTTCCCTCAGAAAATCTTGTACTTTTTTAATGGGGGAGGCTTGTTTTCCCTCTGTTTGAATAAAAGGTTTCCACTTCAAAAAAAAAAAAAGCTTCATTAAACAAGTTCCATTTCATATTCCAATACAATTTTATTTATTTCTTCTCACAAAAACCTAGACCACAATGATTAGATGTAAGGTTAATTTTGGAAAAAATTACAACATGATCTTATATTTAGGACCAAATTTTTTACCCAAGAGGACCTTGTAATTAGGGACGGAGGGAGTACTCTTATACTTTTTCCCTTTTTTACTGTGTAAAATCATTTTGGTAGATTTTATGTTCAATAAAAAAGTATGTTAATTTAGCTAATAATATTAAAAATATAAACATTTAATATGTATTTTTAAAATTACCTATATAAATATTATTGAAAATTTAAAAATTATTGAATAAATACAAATATTTATGAAAATAAACAATTAATTATTATTGAAAATTGATTTAATAGAACAGGACAAAACAAAATTCTTAATAGGGTTTTGAGTTACCGAGGCAGCAGGAGGAAAGAGGAAGGCAAATGCAGGATGTAAAACCTCGGAAAAAGCACCCATTGCGAAGTGTAGCTGTGCTCCCTGAACGCACTAGTCGGTAGTCCAACTCACACACGTTATGGCAACTATCCGCCACCGGATAGCTACTCTCACCCACCGCTTATCTTCCTCCGCCGTCGCCCCTGCCACCAGCGGCGCTTCTTGCTCTTACTCCTCCTCTTCTTCACTCACCTCAAAACTCCCCATCCTCTACCCTTTCACCACCGACACCACAGACCCAACAAACCAACCCGACACCGCAACCCTCCAGCTCCTCTCTTGGGGCAGAGGCGCTTCCGGCCAGCTCGGTGGCGGTAAAGAAGAAATCCGCCTCTACCCTTCTCCCGTCGCCAACCTCGTCGTCCCTAAATCCTCCTTCTCCCTTTCCCAAACCCCCGGCCGCCTCGGCGAGACGGAGACTACGACGACGGCGACAAAGAAGAAGAAGAAGCAGAAGAAGGATAGGGTGGAATTGGCTATCTCATGTGGGTTTTCCCACTCTTCCTTGATCGTTAATGGGGCCCTTTGGGTTTGGGGCAAAGGTGATGGTGGGAGACTTGGTTTTGGGCATGAGGATTCTTTGTTTGTTCCTACCTTGAATCCTCACTTGGATGATGTTCGGTCTGTTGCGCTCGGCGGCTTGCATTCCGTTGCGCTTACCTCCGCTGGCGAGGTTTTCACGTGGTCAGAATCACTTCAATTGTTCCTTATCTAAATGCCATTTTGGTTTCTTTCTCAAGGCTATGTTCGGATATTTAATGAGCGATGTGTTTGTTTTTCTTGCATTATCGAAATTATATAATCGTCCTTGAGATTGATAGAAGTTATTCACATTTTTCCTTGCCACAGTATTTGCGCTGCCAAAGATTATAATGAATAACATTGGTCAATTTTAGGGTTGATTGTGGAATTTTGATAGTGTCGGAGACAAAAGTGACGAGCGGATACAAAGTTGGGAATGAGAGTGGTTGTTTGCTCAATGTTTTAATAGAGTGGAACAGAGTTACCATAATATTTGTTTGGATATTTTATGCTCTATATTCTTGTTGCAGTGCGAATCTGTGACTGTTTTGCTCTTTTGTCAACTGAAAACGGATATCTGAATACCGACTTGCTTGTATGTTATAGCCTTATAGGAAATCCTTGATATTTGTTTTAAGAGAAGTAGAAGTGGATATATTTGAAGAGTATGATGGATTTTAGTCTCTAATGAGTCTCAGAAAACTTGGTATTGAATTCAGAATTTTGCTTTTTGGTAGAGCCATATGGTATTGATCAACCCATGTAGTCAACCTCACTAAACAATGCTTGGTTGGCGTTATTGTTGTAGTTTTAGTCTTTTGGAAGAAAGGCTATGTTTGTTAATGAGAATGTGAGTGTGCTGCTCTTTTGCTGATGAAAAAATGTTAATCTGAATATCCACTTGCGCAGCGGTGTATAGAATATGATTTTGAATTTTATCGTATAGGAAAACCATTACCATTGTTCTAAGAGTAGTAGAAGTGAACATAGTTAGAAATATCCTAGATTTTGATGACTAATGACTCTAACAAAGCATGGTTATCAGTTGGAAATGTTTGTTTTGTACTGGAGTTATTTATTTGTTAAATATCTTGTATATAATATCTCATGCACATTTGCATTTATATAGGATTAGAATTTTTTAATACTTCATGAAATATTATGGTTGACTGTAATGTCAAACTGCCTGGTGCTTAATGCTCAGGATTGTCTATGTATCAAAATAAAGAAAACTCTGGATGGTCTCAAATATACCCTACTACAATATTAACATAATAGGCTCTAACATGTTATTTTATTTTTTTAATAATTAAGTCTCATGTGGGCCGGGTCATTAATTCAAGCTTTCTCTTTGAATAACATATTTTATGAATGAAAATGAAGTTTGCAGGGGTTATGGTGGTTTTGGTGCTCTAGGACATTCGGTATATCATAGAGAACTATTTCCTAGGTTGGTAAAAGGCTCTTGGGAAGGAACCATTCAGCATATTGCTACAAGTGGAATGCATACTGCGGCAGTCACCGAATCAGGTACATTTGATGACAAGAACTATGTTTCATAGTTGTTTAAAACAAGGTTTAGATCGGTGAATCGTAGAAAATTGTAGTGATTGATTTTGCAACCAGGCTCATCACTTCTATTGTGTTTTGTCGTATGCCTAATCGTCACTTTCCCATGTTTACAAATGGCTTAATTATGTCACAAGTCTCTGAAGTTTGGGGTACTTTTGCCAAGTACCCTTTTTTTTTTTCAATGTTTGACTCCCCAAAGTTGTTTCTAAGTTTGTCATATATCCTTACTACCAATTCTAGTCAATTTTGCTGACATGTAATGTCGAAATCCTGGTCAGATGCTGGAGGTAAGGCACGTGGTGCCACGTGGGCGAAGATACCTTTTTTAAGAAAAAATTAAAAAAACTAAAGTAACTTAATATTTTATATTTTTAGTTAAATGAAAAATGAAGAAAAAAAGATTGAAGAGAGAGGTTGTCTTTGCCCGTGTGACATAACGCAGCACCACATGACCAACCTCCTGCGTCTGACTATGATTCCGATGTTACATGTCAGCAAAATTGGCCAGAATTAGTAGTAGGGGTATATGACAAACCCAGGAGTAAATTCGGAGAGTCAGACATTGAAAAAAAAAAGAATAAGGGTATCTGACAAAAGTACCCCAAACTTCAGGGACTTGTGACATAATTAAGCCTTTTCAAATCATAATGTTTTTGTTTCTATAAAGAAAAAAATCATTAAGAGAAATAAGACATGTACAGTACAATGTAGTTAGTTAAGAAACAAAATACTGATATATGGCCTCAAGATCTATACTGCTAGAGGATGGCCTTGCCAATGATTAGTTCAGCATTCAGATTACATGACCACTAATGGGATCCAAAGGAGAGAATACCTCAACAGCATTGGACAGTGCATTAGTTTTTGTTTTTGATTGTCAATTTTTTGCATGGTTTATTCATCTTAATCATTATCATTAAAAAGAAAATTAATTACTATTGATATGTTTATGTGCATATTAATTGGTGCTCTGTGCTCTCAATATCCCTGAGTTTAATTAAAGCTCAGTGACTAAGTCAATCTAAACAACTTCTCTCCATTGGTTGTCATTATATTCGTAATGTGATTGAGCAAGTCCTGATACGTTCCACCAATAAAAATTAATGCATGTATTGTGGCCCTTTGCATTTGCTGCATCAGCTATTCCCCCAAGACACTTTTACTAGCAAAGTTTATACCCTCAGGAACTTAATATGCTGTTAAAAGTTACTTGTGGTCTTAATTATCCTAAATATAATTAGTCTAGAGAAACTTTTCATCCTCATTGCTATAAAAAGGAAACCTAGTTCCATCAAACTTTTTCTATGTGTGGGGTCCACGGGAAGGTTGGATCCCTCTACTTGAGTCTACAGTGGGAAACATTACCCAATGTTTTGCAAGAGGCTGATTCAGTGACTTGAACCCGTGATCTCTAACTCTAAGTCACTGGTTGAAATTTGACAACTCCAATTGTTGTGCCAAGGCATCCCTTGTCATCCTAAATGTTATAAGTTCATTCATTTCTCTAGTGTACAACTATCAAAGGCAAACTTGAGTTATTTTGAAGTAATGTCCAGTAGCATTTAATATGAACTGTGTGATGTGAAATGACAGATTCTTGGAAAATGATGCAACTCTGTTGGATGTAGGGGAGCTTTATATTTGGGGTCGTGAAGAAGGGGATGGTCGATTGGGTCTGGGTCCTGGTCGGGGCCCAGATCACGCTGGTGGACTTAGTATCCCTTGCAAAGTAAAAGAACTACCTTTTCCTGTTGCTGCTGTTTCTTGTGGTGGATTTTTCACTATGGCATTGACAAAGGATGGACAACTGTGGAACTGGGGAGGTAATTATCATCTCCTTCATATGATTTTGTTTGTTCTATAATCCTCTTAGACATGCACAATTCATTTATCTTGTGCCTTTAGTTTTGGAAATTTGACAATGTTAGCATCTTATCAGCCAATTCTAATTATGAACTTGGGAGAGGTGATAAGATTGGTGGTTGGAAACCAAAACCAATACCCAGCCTTCAGAATGTTCGAATAATTCAAATTGCAAGTGGAGGATATCATTCCCTTGCATTAGCTGGTAAGTTGATGGGAAACTAAGTTAACAGTTAAATTTAATTCAAATTCCCTATGGATTGTATTTTTTAACTATTTCAATCTTGATTTATGTTAGATGATGGTAAAGTGCTTTCATGGGGCTATGGTGGACAAGGTCAATTGGGTCATGGATCTATCGATAATCAGAAGATACCAGCAGTAGTTGAGGCTTTAGCTCATGAGCATATTGTATATATTTCATGTGGGGGTTCTTCATCAGCAGCTTTGACAGGTAAGACAATCACCCGACATATCCTCCTAAATGAAGAATTCAATAATTTAATACATAAATAAACTTATCTTTCACCGTGAATCCTCTAGAGTCTAGAGTTTTATTCCCTTCTTGAGCATATTTATTTGATGCTCGAAAATCGCATGCCAATGAAGGCTACAGGTTGTACCTAGGGTTCAGTTAATTCAAATGTCACTATTGTTGGATAATGTTTGAAATTTTGTAATTCAAACATTTTTTTTTTAATTTCTATTCGATTACTTATTAGTCTAGAGATACATGGTCAGAGTAATTAATAGAATCCACTATTGCACCACCATGGGGCAGACCTCTCCGATCCCAAGTTTTCACTTAGAGAGTTTGAGACTTTGTTTATGGTATGTATTGATGGTATAAAGTGTAATAAGTATTAGGATTATTAATTTTATATTTTATAAATTTCAAAGTGTTTTTATTGTAGCCTCTATTTTTTTTTTTTTTAGGTAAGAAATTGTAGCCTCTGTTTTTGCTGTGGTGGTTACACTATGTTGTGCCACTAGCTTTTTTTGCAGTACATTTCACCATGAGATCTGAAACAATAGACTTAAAAAGGAATGAGTTAACAACAGTGGGGCAAACTTCAAGTCTTAACCCAAAAACCTAAGGTTGTAGGTTTATGGATCCATCCACCTATGAATTCGCGATTTTGTTAATTCTTTTCCAATACGAGACTTCTTTTACCCACATATACTCTTGGAGTTCACCTGAATGCCAACATTTTCCCTCTTAAGTTTGCGTCTACACAGAAGGGTACCACACCAAAGGATTCTACCACTCGAGCAGAGTAAGCAGTCAACAATCTTACCAAAGTTGGCTGGCTCTTTTCTCCTATGGCAGTACCAACTATGAGATATTGAGATCACCGACAATCATTGCCAAAGTAATTGTCATACCCGAACCATCTGCTATGATACAATTTTGGTACTAAGAACAGATCAAGCCAAACTCTACTCCAAAAGAGGTAGGATTGCCCAAGTTATCATAAGGGATACTTTGCCCATATAACCAGCCGATGTGAGGTCTTAACTTTCCCCCCTCACACCCAGGGTTGGACATATGGAGTATGTAGTTGGTAGGATTAGACATGTGGCCGACATTAGGACTGGGGTAGGATCTGATACATGGATCAAATGATGCTATAATGTCCTATCTCAGATCATGTCAATGGACCAACCATTGACATCTATTTTGTTAGATGAAGACCCATGAATAACTTCATTATCTCTCTAACAACTGTTTTTGCAATTGTGAGGGGGTGTTTAGTGTTTACCAACTTCAAAAAAACTATATATATATATGTACGATGGGGCCAGTTGTTGAATATAAGGTGTTTGGTAACAGCCCAAATTTTTTAATACGGGTTCTTATCCAAACAAGTTTTAATATAGGCTGTTGAATATAATGTTGAGCTATTATTCATAGTCGCTCTCAGGAAACTGCCCGAGTCTATAAGAGGTTGACTTATGATATCATCCCATTTTATGGATTGACATGAACTAGAATTTCAATTAAGATTTGTAAACCAAGTTGGCTGGGTTTATCATGTTTAACATGATTTACTAATGCAACCTGGCATCAACTAGGAATCTCAGTTAAGATCTGTAAGCCATATTTGTTGGGTTTATGAAGTTTAACACCATCCTGTAATGCAGCACATCTGCAACATAAAATAACTAAGTTGTGAAATTTCTAAACTAGTATTTGTTATTTTTATTGCTTTGAGTAAGGATATGGAAATCAGAAAAGGTTGAGTCAGATTATGGTAGTCTGAGATAATCTTGTAACTTCTATAGCAGATTGTTTGACTAAAAAATTTAACTAAAATTTCTTATTCTCTTTTTCATAGTAAGTTCTTGTATGAGTGTATCACAACTTTCCAATCAGTGTAGTGCATAATTAAACAAGCTCGATTTGGTTTTGAACAGACAAAGGAAAGTTGTACATGTGGGGGAATGCTACTGATTCTCAATTGGGAGTTCCTGGGCTACCAGCAGTGCAACCAAGCCCTGTTGAAGTCAACTTTTTAATGGAAGATGATGGATTGGGACCTCACAAGGTTTTATCTGTTGCAAATGGTGCATCACATGCCATATGTTTAGCTTTGAGAGAAAGTTGTTGATTATGTCTCTGTTGACATTCTCTTTGAAACTAATTTCAACCAAGTGTAGCAGATCTTGATCAAGGTAAATTTTATAGGTGAAATACTGAAAAAGCTTTTCTTTGGGCGAGAAATGGTTTGCTGTATCATGAATATATGGTGATTACAGATTATCGTTTCCATGGATTCAGATCACATCTTCAATATTTTCTTCCTAGATGAATGGGGCTGAATTTTGAATTTTACTTTTTTAGTGCTGGGAGGCTGGAATTCTAACAATTAAACCACTCTAACTGTATAGCCTCGTATAACTATGGCAGTGTTTTCGCTTTTGTTGTTGTTTTTGTTTTTGTTTTGTTTTGTTTTTTTTTTCCTTTTTTTCAGTTTAAATTTAACCATGCCTGTTTGATATAGATTATGGGATACCCTGATAAACACTCGAAGGAAAATGCAAAAGAACAAAAGACAAGAAATGATTTTGATGTTTTCTTTTTCAATTATTTAAAAATTAAACGTGTGACATCCAGAATAATCACTGGTCAGTTTAGCTAACTCATTTCAGCTCTGCGTCGACAATGGATTTGACGGCAAGAACAGAAGGTTTAAATTCTAGTCTAATCTTAGCAAATCAAAGTCAAAACCATAATTTATAATTTAAGTCATCCAATTTTCATCTTATGACTCATATTTGTTAAAATAATCAAAGTCATTCTTTTCAAAATCACTAAATCGAAATACATATTGGGCATTGAGGGTTTGATGGGCATTGGGTGAAACTGAGATATTTGAGGGCTTTATGGGGCATTGAGTCGATATGCCTTTCACAAAACATTCTCTGATGTTGGATGCAATGCTGTTGTTGTGATTGACAGTTGTCTATCAAGAGTCAAGACTCCTACAAAATGTTTGGCCACCTTGCGGTTGCAAGGTTGGTGCGAGATGTCATGATAATACTCAAAAGTGGAAATGTTTTCAAGCATTATGATACGGATATAGGCATATAGATTGTAGTTTGTACAATTGTACCAAAGCCTCGATTCAATATTGAATGGCTAATAAATCAATTTTGCAAATAATTACCATAATTGTGCTAGACTTTGTAACATCTGAGAATTCAAAATGCTTGGTTGTCCCGATGTACAATCATATCGGCGAGCATCAAACTTATTCATGCATTATTTCCCTTCAAGCAATGTACCTTGAATCAAGCAATGAGCCTTAAAGATGGAGAAGTGAAGCTTGGCCTTGAAAATGGAGAAGATTGAGAAGTGAAGAAGAGGGGTGTGCAGAAGGAGGAGTAGGAGGAGGAGGAAATATCCCCACTAAGGTCAATGTAATTAAAAGAGGTGTTATAGTTGTTGAACCATGTGTATTTTGCAATGAGCCAGAAATTGGACTTCACTTGTTCAATAGCTGTCCATTTGTTTCTGGAATATGGTGGGATAATGTTTATGCTTGGCTTGATTCTATGCATGAATTAATATGCAGGCATAGATTGTTTTCCACGGCAAGGACGGCACAGGCGCAGGCTTGATTCTATGCACGAGGGTGCATTCCATGGATTGCAATCTTTAACAAGGTGCAGGTGATGTAGCGTATTTGTTGGATATTATAAGTCACATCTTAGCAATGATTTGTAGGTTATGGTGGTTTAAACACCTCTTTTTCATATCGATGTATAATAAACCCATTGTTTTGTGTCAACTATATATGTGTATAGGTTGAGTACTCCAAGTACTCTAATTAATGCATGTGTGGATGCGCGTTGGATTTCCGTGAAACTGATTCTGGGAAGCAAAGGCTATTCACGGTTCCTTCAACGTGATTTTGAGGCCTAACATGATTTTCCACCGCCAAACCAAACATGCACTTAATGAATTCATTTACTAAAAAAAAAAAAAATCTACCCTCGGACATCCAATAAGTTTCCTAGCAGTTTAATCAAATTCACATGAAAGTTAACCTCTACACTACACTTTAAATTAAACTAAAACTTCTGATTTGTAAGACATCTCAAAGCAAAGAGTTTGCTACCTAACTAAATAATCAATTACTGCATCAAGGTTGAAGAGCTTTGAACAATTTCGATGGATTCGGTATATGATATGCAGCTAGTACACCATTCCTATTCTACAAGCTGTTAGCCCTAGGATTTCAATCCGTTCGATAAGCCTAGTATAACCCAACATCTGCCTGCTAAATGAAGAGAAGAGCATAACACTGATTACAATGTGTAATGGAGTGCAATAGGTAGTGAAATTTACTACTATAGTTTACTACATTTGCTCATTTATGGACCTCGGTTAAGCACCCGGGCTCTATTCTGGGAAGATTTTTGCATTTCCGACTCAACTCTCCTAATATTTTCTAAAATGAGTTGAATTTTTGTGGACAGTTCCTCTGTTTGCTCCTCAACGTTTTTTATGAAGCTGAGTAATTTTTCTCGAAATAAAGCACACCGTTGATCTTGGTGCTCTAACTGCATAGTAAGTTCTGCTATTTTCTTATCTTTATCTTCCTGCAAGTAGAGTGGAAATTATCTTTTAATTGCTAGAGATCCAGAGATCGAGTAGAATTGGAAAAATGAAACTGCAAATTAGAAAATAATAATATAAGAAACATATAAAAAAGTATAGTAGAAAGGCATCGAGGTTTATCTTCAGATGAATTAATTCTAGAGACCAAGAACTAAATTTCATATGCTTAGCAATATTTGAAGTCCAAATTACAGGGGTTTTATACCTTGTATACTTGGCATCTAATTTAATGCAATACAACATCTAATCCACCTATAACTCCCTAGCCACATCTATTACTTCCTAATTATCCACCACTAAGCATTCAGTTAATGGATGACTTCAGGATGATGATGCTACACTAAACAGCCTGAACCAGAGAGACCCAATTGAAAAGTATGATAAGAAAAAAACTTACTACCCAACAAAAAAATTCGTACAATTTACAAATATCATGGCAAACAAACTTGAATATCGGAAAGAAAGGCAAGATAGAACGATAGTTCAAGAATGACAACTATATTGCTTGTGTAGAAAAAGCTAGTAGTAGGTAACAGTCATAAAAGAATGACAACCAAACTGCCAATCACGTGTCAAAGAGGCTATGTTACCATGTCAAGAACCAATTCAGCTTCTGTTTTTTTTTTTTTTTTTTTGGGATAAGCAAAGTTGGTTTTTTCCTTTTTTAAAGTGGGAGAGCATAGATTCCGAGGTTTGAACCAATGTGCTCATGTTTAATGTCCCGCAGCTCTACCATGCTCATGTTTAATGTCCCACAGCTCTACCAAGTCAGCTGACTTAGGGGACAGCCAATTCAACTTAAAAACACTAAACTGTTAGACGGAAGCACATCACAGTGGATATTTTATACACTCTACAGCGTAACTACTGATTTTATGGGGTGTGTGTGTGTCACTAGTCACTGTTACTGATTTATCGGGTGTGTGTGTGTCACCAGTCATCACTAATCGCCATGAAAAATCATCACGGGGCCACACCTTAAAGCTCCACGTACAGCACCAAAGTGTAATTGTCTATTGCTATCAAAATAAGAAATACACTCGTATCTTTTGAAGGGCCAGCACTATTGTTACCATAAATGACTTGAGTTAATCTCTTGGTGGTTCACTGTCATCTGAATCTTAAAGAAATTCTTCCTGGTTGTTTGGAAAGAGTCGTTGATACATGATGCCCTCTTCAAGTGGCATTAACTACATTAATTTTTGGAGAGCTACAATCATGATACTATTCCCTAAATTTGACTTTTAGTTTCAAAGACAATTAACAATTCTCGACTTCGGCAACTTTGCAAAAATCATTCAGTTATGCAAAATCCAAATAAACACAATTATACAGGTTAATAAAAGCATATTCCATGCCTCAAGTTAGGGAAGATAACTAAAAACATAAAATAATTATCTCCAGCAATTTAATCAATAGGTCTTGTATGCACACATCCACATATTCATTTGCAAAGCAGACACAAGAAAGGGAAAACAAAAGGCACACATTATCACTTCCAAATTATATTCAACAAATATATACCTAACAAAAAATTAGGATCTCCTTAAACCTGAGTAATCCTATAATGAACAATGCACAGTCTAAACAAGTAGAAAACTCACTGCTGTAGCAAAATCAAATTCCATGCCAGCATTTCTCATAGAACGTAACAAATGTCTTTGTCCAGGTGGCGCAAAGTCATGGTTGTGATCCGTTACCAACTTTGTAATTTTCCATACTCCTTCCTTGCTGATATTAAACCGCACCATCGCTTCGCAACCTGTTCTAGTATCCGCTCTCCCAAACATTGTTCTCGAATCCGATCTTCCATAAGCCACAACACCTTGAATTTCATTGTTCTTAAACCCTCGTTTAGAACAATAAAATTCCTTTAAACGAATGTTCCTTTTTTCAGTATCATAATACAACTCCTTCCCTTTCCTTACACTAAAACCCATCTTGAAAGCATGTGCTTGGTACAAGTTATAAGCTTCATCTTTGTTATACACAACTTGATCAAGACAAATGTCATTATTTTCAATTGGTTGAATTACATTGAGCTCCATATTGTCCCTGTAACAAAAAAAAAAAAAATTATTATAACTTTCAATTAAAAAAACAATTTTTTTTTTAGTTTCTTCAAACACATTAAAATACACACGGGAGGGGAAATTTTCTTTTTTAATTTTATTTTTGGGTTTCTTCAACACAAGCAGCAAAAATATAGAAAGAAACGGAAATGGGTCCCGGGGAAAAAATTTAATTTTTGAGTATCTAAAGCAGATAAGGACCAAAAGGCAGATGAGGGAAATGTAAAGGAAAGGAAAAGAAGGAAGGAGAGGAAGGATTAGGAATACTAACTGGACTAAATCGTGGATGGGCTGGAGAGAGGCACCTCCGTTCAGGGGCCGGCAATGGGTGCTGGCGAAGACGAGACAGCAGAACGGATATCGGTGAATAGAGACCAGGGGAGTGAAAATGGAAATGGGAGTTTTGTTAGTGTTCAGTTTTTTTTCTCGTGTTTCATATGCATTGTAATCTTACAAAACTCAATACAATAACTAATGTTATTTTTCGCATCTGTACTTCTATTTATCATACTTTTTTTGCATTTCCTGTATATTTATTTTTCTTCCATAATGGTTATACAGGTGTATTATAACACAAATACCCCAAATTCTTACACAATTTACCAATTTCTTATACCCGGTGCATAACCTTAAAAACACTACTGTTTATGAAATGGAGAGAGTATTTGTTTTAGTGGAAAGTACCAATTTAGTCCTTAATGATTTTTCATTATATTAATTTCGTCTCTCTTTTTTTTTTTACACCAGTCGGTATCCGAATCTGGTTTATCCAGAATCTGACTCATTCGGTCCGACCCGAGACCAGTTGGTTAAGGAACCAAGTGAACTACCACTTGATCAACCCCATGTTATAAGAAACATTTAATTTCTCAAAATTTTTGCATGTACTAATTTGGTTCTTCAACCTTCTTGGATATATCAATTTAGTTTCTTAAATTTGGTTCTTAAGTCACAAAGAAGATGCTAACCCCATTTCATTTTTTTCTTAATCTCCTCCTGTCTTTAGACGAAATTACTGACCTAGAAATGGCATAAACAATTCCTCTTCATAATCTTAATGACACTAGGGTCCTATCTTCTTTAGACCTTATTGTAACTTGCCATTTCGACAAGCAAAACCTTAATCGGGTGTTTAGGAATGTTATTAACCTTACTGACCTCAAATATTGGTTTTTGAGATTAGAAAAAGCTAAAAAGTCTTCGTTGAAAAAGTCTAAAATTCTTGACTTGATGTTGCTGACCATGTTTTAACTGAAAATTGACGAAGGAGTGATTGAAGTTGTTTCTTACTTCTGGTGTTGTAACCAACGGTTTTTATTTTCGTTATGGAATGATGCCACCTATACTTTTCGACGTTGCAACTCTTATTGGTCTGAGCTCTGTTATTCCTACATCTACTCCCAAACACCTATACCATATATTATACTTTGTACTGTACGGTTTTTGTCTTTTATTAGCTTTTTGTTTTTATTTGATTTTTCCTTTTTACTCATTTTCTTCTAATGCTTCTCGTATTTTTCTTAATACGCTTAATATTAATTTATGATCTTGTATAATTCCTGTTTGAATATTTATTGGGATAGGATTTTCAACTTTACTAATACATTTTTCTATTTTATTTTTTATTATTGTTTTCCAGTAAGGTATATCCTCAATACTTAGAGTATTTTGGATAATTTCTACCATTTGTATGCATGTTTTTTGACTAATATTCATTTTTTTTAATCTTCTAAAATCCATAGTGTGGATATTTATTAATATCTTTGTTTAAGTTTTTATATAGATTCTTTTTACTTGTTAATACTCTTTTTTCTCTTATAATCTCAAGATATCCCTTTGTAAACTTCTTTGTACTGACTAAATTTAACTCTAATATCTCTAGCTGTTTTTTAATTATGTTTATCATTTTTGTATTTTCTTTATGAATTCTTTTTAATTCTTCTATCTCATTAGAATATTCCATTAGGATTTTAGTTTTCACTAACTGAGTCTAAAAATTCATAATAATTAGTTTCATCTTCTAAGATTCTCTCTCTAGTGAACTCGTTTCCGATCTCTGATACCAGATATTTTTCGGGGCCTATTTCTATTATGACTTTAGCTAATTCTATAATTTTTTCTAAATCATGCGGAATTATGGACATTTCTTGTAAATGTTCTTTAATATTTTCTATAAAGTTTGGGTGATTTTCAATTTTTTCTTTTTAATGCTTTAACATGTTGATATCTATAAAAGATTAAATTTTTATTTAGAGTCATTCTTCTGTAAATATCTTTTCTAACTATATCTAAATCCTTCCATTCCTTTTCTTTTATTATTTGTTTTTTAACATTTTTAAAAACATTTATTCTTATTTTCATAAATTCTAAAACTTCTGTTAAAATAACTATCCAGTTTTTTCCAGGCATATTTTATTCTGAATACCAGTATTCATCATCTAAATTTTCATTATTAAATAAGTATTCGTCAATATATGTATCTAGTGTTTTATTTATTTCTGAAGTTATAACATTTAATATTATCTCTTCCTTTATCCATTCATTTTTTATTATTTCATTTACTTCTTTAATAGGAGTTAAATAATTTATCATTATTAGTTTTTATGATGCTTTTAGTAACCAAAATTCTATTTGTTTATTTCCTAATTTATAATAATATAAATTATTTAATTCTGGATAACACTTTCTAATCATAATTTTTTCTCTATTTCTAAAAGTTTTTCATTTAGTGATATAATTTCTGATTTGGTTCTTTCTAATTGTATTTGTTTAGTTATAGGTAGAAATAATTCTTCTGACTCTTTTTCTAGGAACCTTGGAGTTCTTAATGAAATTAAAGGAGTAAAGAGTTCATTTATATGGATTAAATCCTTCCCTTTAAATTCTATGCTATGGTGACTATTACTCAAAGCGTAATTAACCCTGTAACATATTGTAAAAGGAGAATTTTCTTCTTTCATGAAATTCTTCTTCAATAGTTCATAATGAAAAACAATAGACCTGTTTAGATCCGTGTCTAATAATGAAAGTCCTATTTGAAGATTTACATCAAATTTAACTTTTCCTTTCTTAAGATTACAATGTCCTTGAGCGATAATTGCATCCTTTTCTTGCATAAATCTATTATCTAAAAGTTGAAGCTTCATAGGCAATTCAATGCCCTTCATAAGTACTTTTGATTATCACCTGTATGGTAGATATATGTATATATTGAATTTTTGACCTTTCTTCTATTTTTAACTTTTTAATTTTTTCTTGAATCTGATTCTTGTTTATGACCGAAATCATAACATCTCCGTAGGTATTTTCTATAGGAACTGGTAGTTCTCCTATCATCATTCCAAATTTTAGTATATTTTTTCGTGAAAAGGTATTTCTTAGGGTTAATCTAATGTTTTTCTTAAAATTGTCATCTTCTTTAAGGGTAAAATCTTCTTTTTCTATATTTCTATCTATCAATTCGTCTAGGAAATATCCCTGTTGATCTTCTTGCTCTTCTACTATGCAACTATTCATAAAAACTGATAATTTTCATACTTGATGCGTGATTTTGTTGAGAATTCTTTGGTATGGCTGGTGCTCCAGAGTATTACCTCAACACCGAGCAAGCTTGATGCTCCAAAGTATTACCTCAACACCAAACAAGCTTTTCTACTTCTACAAATATGGTAGAAGAGAAAGAGAGTGTTTACACAAACTCACAATATTTTATTAACTGATTTTCTAGCTATGAGGACATAGGAGCCTCAGTTCTCCTTTATATAGAAACCATGGATTGGATAGGCACACACGCAAACCTTCTCAACCGTTTATTTTTAATGGTCCTGATTTAACATAGTAAAGGATAGGATTCTTAAACGATAAGATTAAGTAGTGGGTGACTCATAGTGGTCCCCATCTTATCACCAAAATTATTACATCTTTGTCGTTTTGTGCCGACAGTTCTTTTACTCACTTATTGGTGACACATCTTCGATAATTTTTTCTTCATGGCACATCTGACAGTTGTGTCCCTTGAGCACTTTGAGTCTGCTGCATAGGGCTTCCTTGACTTGAGCCGATGCTTGTGCAATTGGGCCTTCGATTGCCACAATTGGCCTTTCAAACTAGGTCACGGATTGTAGGTCTTCCTCTGAGGCTGGTTTTTTATTGATAGTATACAAGAGTGTTGTGGCACCTTTGTACAAAATCTTAAAGTTCTTCATATCACTTCCTAGCCGAAGTGTTCCTGTAAAAAGACCTAGCATAGATTCTAAGACATGAGCTTCTGTTAATTTTTATTCAGGAGATAGTTCGATTGGGGCATAATCGCCATTGGATATTCCAATTTTAATTAGACTCATTGATTCGAACTTTAGCTCTTCGTCTTCAAATCTTGGATAATTTGAGATAAAATTAAGAAAGATTTCTCTTCCCCGAGCAAATCTTGAATTGAAACTTTTCACAATGTTCTTGAGACTTTGAGGTAACATTTTTAGTTCTTCTATTTCTTTTTCTTCCTCTTCTTGGATATATACTGTGTCTATTAATCCACACTGGTAGAAATCGAAGACTATTTCTTTATTAGCTCCCTTCATTAATATCACCTTAGGACCTGTGCTTCTTCTTCTTGGGTAGAATCCTTCGCCAGCCATTTCCGATGTGTAGTTTGTTACCAGTTTCCACATTCTTTCAAATTTTTCTATAGTTAGAGGTGTTGCAGTTTGAATTGCCATTCTGATTTTTTCGATAGAATTAGTTGGCACTCTTCCTGGTAGGATAATTCCTTTGAATTTTTCTTTCATTATATGACTTGCTGCTGTTACTTCCTTATAAGCATTTCTATATGCGTTTTCTGCTTCTTCTTTTGAATCATATCCCTTATATGCATAGGGTTTATGAGTTACATGGGACTTCACAATTTCCCAATTTTTGTAGATTCCTTTAGTTGGTCCATCAAAAATGACATACCATTTTTCTTTTCTTGTTTTTTCTGATTCATTTATTTTTTCTTTTTCTTTTTCTTGTTCGACTAAATCGAACCAATTTTTCTTCTTTTCTTGTTGCACTTCTTCTTTTTTTCTTTACCTGTTAGGGTATTGATTGCTGTGTATATCTCCCCCCTCTCTCCTTCGAGGATTTGAAGCTGTTCTTTCATTCTTTCGATTTGTTCATCTTTTTGTTTGAGCTGGTTCATTAGTTGCTTGATTATGCTCTCCATTCTCTTGTTAGCGTGTCTGCGAAGCTGTTTTTTTTCTGATTTGATATATTTGATGTAGGGACTGAACTGGTGCAATTTTAACTGCCACCTGATTAGTCTTCCTTTCTTGTAATCAGCTTGGAGTTTGTATCTCTAAAAACCTGTTAGATACTGAGAGTCAGTTCGCAATTCGAATCTTGTGGATAGAAGTTCGATCTTCCATTTTTCCAAGAATCTTAAGCAAGCCAACGTTTCTTTTTCTGCTATGGTGTATCGTGTTTCAGCATCCGTGAAGGTGCCCGATACATATCGACATAGCTTTTCTTTCAAACTTCTCCGTAGGGAGTTTTCTTGGATCAATATCCTCTCTTTCAGAGTCTAAATGATTATTCTTTAAACGAGTATTCTCATTTTCAGAGATTTCCTCGCAGTTCTGGTTACCATATTCGTCTAGTTGTAGCAACTCTTTCCCATTAGGAATAGCTGTCATACACCTAGCCCATATGGTGTCTGAGGCGTCAGTCTCTATAATCAAAAAATCTTTTTCCGTCGGATTATAGAGTTCTAGTAAAAACCTTGTTTTTTCTTTAATAGTTTTCACTATCTTTGTATCTTCTGGAGTCCATTTCCATGGAACCTTTTCAGAAATTTTCTTTTGCAAAATCTTTCGTTATCGTGACAAATTTTTAAAAAATCCTTGATCGGCAACATAGTTCAAACATCCTAAGAATCGTTGAATCTGTTTTCGATCTTGTAATTCATCAGGAAATTTATAGATTTTTTCTGCTATATGTGGCGACAAATTTAAAGCGCCGTCCTTTCCTATCATTAATCCTAGGTATTCTATTTCTTGTTGTAATAACTTAGATTTCTTTTTAGAAATAACGATTCCTTTTTCTTTAATTCGATTTAATGCTTTCAAACATGCTGGTATATGTTCCTCCTTTTTTCCTTTAGTAAAAATGATTATATCGTCAATATATGCAAGACATATATGTTCTAATCCTTGTAAAGAACTATCCATAAATCTTTGGTAAATTGACGGTGCTTGTTTTAACCCAAAAGGTAAAACATTCCATTCGTAGTGCCTTTGTGGAGGACACAAAAAAGCGGTTAGAGGCTTTGATTCTTCAGCTAATCTTAGTTGATAATATCCTGATTTAGCATCCAACGATGAAAACCAGTTACAACCTTTGATTTTTTTCTAAAATATGGTCCTTCCTAGGTAGTTTATAAGAATCTCCTATAGTTGCTTTGTTTAGTTTTTTGTAGTTAATAACCACACGCCTTCGTCCTCTTTTTATTTCATTATGATTCTCTACATAAAATGCAGGTGCAGAGTGTAGACTAAAACTTTCTCGAATTAATTCTTTTTCAAGAAGTTCTCTACATTCTATTTTGAATTCTTCAATATCTCTGGTAGAATAAGGTATTCTGTTAGGAACATTTACTTTTGTTTCAGGGTTTTTTAGTTTTATTATAATTAATTCCTTATTTTTATTTTTTATTGGATCTAAAGGATGGTCACTACACACCTGTTGTAGTGCTTCTTCTATTTTTTTCAGTTTATGATAGGAAATATAATTCTTCAAGAATAAGATATATCCTATTTGTATATTCTGAAATTATTTTTAAAATTTCATTCTTTGTAATTATTCTTGTTTTTACTTCTTTTGAAGTTCCTTTTGATATTAAGTCCCACCAATGTAGACTAATATTATTTTTTCTTTGTATAAAAGGTTCATATAACTTTAAGAAATTATTTCCTAAAATTATATCTATTCCTGAGTCATGTAAATATATCGTTTTTGCCTCAGAAATACGATCCTCTATTTTTATATCTTGATTTTCTAGAAAAAACCAAATTTCATGGACGAATTTATCAGCTACTATAATTGTTTTTGGTTTTTGTAATTTCTTCCAATTTTTGAGATAGTTTTTCTTGTGAAACATAATGTTGCACCTGTGTCAACATATGCTAAGAATTTTCTGTTTTCTATTTCAACTTTTATAAAAGTTGCGTTAGGGTTACCATTCCTCAGAATCCTGCTCATCTTCACTAGAGCTGCAGAATTCTAGAAGGCTTTCATCCGAATCATTTTCGGAATCCTCTATTGGTTCATAACCTATATTGTAAGCTTTTCTTAAGGTTTCTAACTTCTTTTTGTCCTTTCCTTTTTGTGGGCAAGCATTGACATAATGACCTTCTTCGTTGCATATCCAACATCTACATGATGTTTTCTTTCTAGTTGGACAATGATTTTTATTTTGATTTTTCTTATTTCTACTCCTAAAAAATCTTTTCTTATTCCATGATTTTTTATATTTAGATTTATTAGATTTTCTTTGCTTCCAATTTTTATATTTTCGTTTTCTAGTAGGGACGCAACCATAATCGCCTACCTTATTTCTAAATTTATTACAACACAAACTTATTTGTGCTTGTTTTCATGCAGTTTTTTGTGCACATTCTTCTTGTACCCATTGATCAAGTACCATTATTCTTCCTCCTAGTGTATCCTTAGTTTGTCCTAATTCGATTTGTTGTCTAAATAAGGATTTAACATTTTTACTGACTTGGTGTGTAACATCCTAAACTTTGATTTAAATGAAATTATTAATTAAAAAAACCTTAGAAAAATTGGAAAAATGGCTTAATGAATTTTGCTAGATAGGTGAATGGTGATTATAGGTCCTAAGAGTTGTATAGAAGGCATCTATGGCTTTGGGCAAAGTCAAATAAGCGAAATCGGGAGTTAAATCGGCGTTTTAGATGTTAGAAATCGACCGAAAAGAGAAAATTAGAAATTTATTATAGGAAGCTAAGAAAATAAATTTCACCGTTGGATGTGAAGTTTATGGGGTGAAGAAGCATGTCTAAAAATTTGGACTCGATCCGACGATCGACGAAAAAGTTATGGCGAATCGAAGGTTGGAAGTTCTGACCCACGCCCAGGCGCACCGGTTCACGCCCAGGCGCGCACCACTATTCATTGGTGCTGAGACAGGGAGTTTTTCGCTCAGGCGCGCTAATTGTGCACCCAGGCGCGCCCTTGAGGCACCGGCCACGCACCAGTTTCGTTCTGGCGTGCCATTTCCTCCAACATCCAGCAGCTGGCGCATCAGCCATGCACCAGCTTGGTGCTGATGCTGATCCCGCGCTCAGGCGCGAAAACTGGCGCCCAGGCGCGTCGCGCACACCAGATCAAATCTGGTGCGTCCAAAATCAGCTTGGTGGCTAAGTTTTTGATTCTAGCCACATGATCCTTCAGCACCATGGCAAGGAAATTAAGACACATAAAACCCTTTATTCCTTCACACTCCCCTACCAAAGCAACTCATCATCCTCATAAGATTCTGTCCATCTCCAAGACCATCTTCATCACATTTCCAATCACAAATCCACCATACACCTTGATTCTTGGGCACCTCAACCCAAAATCAACCAAAACCACCAAGCCCCATCAAGCTTTCACCATGGATATTGTTTGAAGCTCATTCCTCTTCCTTCTTGGGCTCACGAATCACTCCCTCCTTCCATTCACCTTGGCTTTTCAATTATTCCACCATTAATTGGGTAAGTAACTTCATGCCATGAGTTATTCTCTTTTCATTCAAGTTCTCCCTAGTTCATGAATTTTTGTTCTAAAACCCTTAGGGTTCTTGCACCCATGATCATGTAGGGCTTTGTTTCAATCCTTCCAACCCTAGACCAAGGCAAAGCCAAGGATCACTTCATCATTTCCTTATTGAGGTGGCAAGCTAAGCTTAGGAAATTCAAGTTCCCAAGATTTTGAGCTGGGGTTCACTAAGGTTCTATTTACTCTTTGCTAATTTAAGATAAGGAGTGGGTTATAGTGAGTATTACCTTACTCTGGGGTTGAGTTTACATTATGCATATAATGGGTACTAAGATTTTTGTGTTAGTTTAGGTTGATATGATATAGAATAATTATTAAAATAGAATTTATGACTTAGGGAAATTATACTGATGTTGATATGTTTAATCTTGATACTTGGAAATGTTGATAATTTGAATGCTTGATTTGCGAAATGACTGAGATATTATGTTGATTAAAATCCAAGGCAATGAATGATGATAATGTATAAAGTAAATAATAATGGAAGTGCAGTTGAATTGAGAATTGGTGCATTGATAGACTAGGTGCCCCTGCCGGGTGATTCAAATTCCCAAGGGCTACGTTCTCAACCAGGCATGAAATTCCCATTAGGTCCAAATTCCTATTAGGCATCGATGCACCAAGACTCAATTCACTGCCAAGATAAAAGACATAAAATGTGTTGAGAATGTGAAAAGTGAATGAATTTAAATAACTGGATGTATGTTGGAATATGGAAACTATATGATAGCATAGCTTAACAGGTGATGCCTTTTGGGTGAGATAGAGCCCTGGTTGAGCGAGAGACCCTTGGGTGTTCCAAAGACCTGGCAGGAGAGTTAAATTCCTAGTGATGCAAACCGGTTCTAACCGGGAGTGTTGTACAGACGTGGTAAGTCGTTATCGCGCTGTGGGTGCGAACACAGTAAAGACGTGACTGGGACGCACTTAATGAGAAACTGATGAATATTTTAATAATGAATTATGATGTGATGAGCTTATTTATCTTGTGATTAACTTGTTATATGTGTATGGCTTAGTGTTGCATTATGTCTTAATTGGAAACTGCCTCCCCATTTTATGTGTAATACTCACTCCTTACTATCTCCACAGGTACTGAGGAAGAGTTTGCACAAGATCAGGCCGAGCAGGAGTACTCTCCCTCACAGGGAGAGTAGGATACCTTTAGTGATGTAGGACATGGAAATGTCCTGGGCCTGATGATGTGAATCCTTTTGGTTGTGTATTAATGTAAATAGCTTTTTGGGGGCCAGGACGACTCCTTTTGGGAAAGGGGTCTATTTTGGGAAAAAAAACTGTTTTCCTAACTTGTTTATATCTCTGCTAACTCTGATGCTGATACTGTGATGTTTTAAACTTGCTTTTGATGCGTGGACGAAGTTGCACTAGCTGAAATGCGAATATATGTGAATAGCCCTGCAGGCTTTGCTATCTGAAAATGTGTTATTTATCAGGTTGCAGGAAAACAGAAATTTTGGGAAAGTCCTAAAAACAAACGAAACTCCGTCCGTTTGACGGGAGATTTTCATATGAACCAGAAGTAACTAAATGTTTTTCCTAATCGATTTATAAGTTTTATAATGAAATTTTCGAGTTGCTATTTTTAATTAAGGGTATAAAAGGGTAAATAAACTTAGGTGTTACATGGTGAGGTAGTTTATTGTAAAAAAGTTCGTTTAATCCTATTTTTTTCTCTTATTTCTCTTTTTATTTGATAATAGTATTTTTTATATTCACATATAAAATTTTCTAAGTAGCACATGTTACAAATTCTTAAATTGGTTAGATGCCATATAGCTCTATTAATTTCTAAATCTTTGGTTTTAGCTTTATTAACTTCTTTCCCAAAAAATTCTTCTATTAGGATTTTATAGACTACATCTATTACTGGTGTTCGATTATCTTTTATTAGTTCCTCTACTTCTTCTCGATTGAAATCTTGCAAAAAATCTGATGCAAATCCTCTTGTTTTGTACAAGATAAAATTCCGTTGATTTTTTCTATCTAGGGTTTTTAATTCTTCTTGTAGGGTTAACATTATTCCTACTTCTTGGTACCATGTAGTTATAGTTTTTTCTTGTTCTATTTTGCAGTCAATATCTAAAATATTTTATTTTGTATTTATATCAATTCTTGGGGTATATTTTTCGGGGACTTTTCTAAAGTTTGACTCCCAAAAACGACTAAATGATTCGGGTTGTCCTTCTGGATCTCTTTTTGTTCCAGAGGTCTGTCCTTCTTTAGTTTTTACAAAATTAGGTTGTTCATATGGGTTTGAATCATATGTATTTTCTTCATTACTTTCTAATTCATCTGTTTCATAATCATAAACTAGTTCTTTGGTTTCATCATTTAAGTTTAATGTTGCCATTAATTGTCCTAAACTATTCATCTGCTCTTGGAGTTTTTCTGATAAATCTTCCATTTAATGTAATGGAGGTTTATTGAACATTCCTTTATCTGAAGGGATTATTATTTGACTTTCTTTTTCTTCTCTTTCCTCTCTCATTTTGTTAAAAAAGGATGTAAGTTCTTCTTTTATTAAATATCTTTCTTTTTCTTGTATTTCTTTTAATAATTTTATTATTATTTCTAATTTTTCAGAAATTCTTGTCTCACTCATTTTTATTCTGAATCTGTATAGTCAGAATCATTCATAATTCTAGCCTCTTCATATCTTTGCTGTCTTTTATTTTCATTAAATAAATTTTTTAATTGTCTTTCTTCTAACATTATTCTTTCTAGTCGTATTTTTATTTTTCTTCTTCTATTCTTTTCATATATTTTTCTGCTATAAACTCCTTTATATTATTCGCTAATTCTAATTTATAAATTATTTTTAATTTTTCGTTTTGTAAATTTTTATTAAAACTTTCTTCTCTTTGAAAAATAATATTTTCAAATCTTTCTTTTTCCATGGTTTGGCTGTTCATTTCTTTATTCTATTCTTTGTCCTTTTGCTTTTGTCCTTTTGCTGACTTTGTGTATTTTATATGGTATGGTTGTTTAATTTTGTTGTCCACAAAACATTACTCTATTGGTCTTCATCCTGAAAGAAACTCCTGACCATCGAAAGCAAACCCCAATGAAACCATAGTATTTAGTGACGGACCTTGGCAACAAATCCAAGTGGTGTGGCTAAATTTAATTAAAACTTATAATCAAAATTCATAAAATAACAATAAAATTTAAAAAAGCATACATAACTGTGTCAAGTTTCAAAATAATATATGAATACAAGATATTCCCTTCGTCCCAAATTATAAGACCCTCTTGACACTTTTATTTTGTCCTTATTTATAAGACCACATACCAATTTTCAATGATCATTCATTACTTTTTTTCCACAAACACCCTATTTATTTAACACTTTTTAGATTCTCAATAATATTAATAGGGGTAATTTTGAAAATACACATCAAAAGTTCACATTTCCAATACAATTAACTAAATAATCAACTTTCTTAATGGACGTGAAATCTCTCAAAGGGGTCTTATAATTAGGGACGGAGGGATTAATATTATCTAACATATACAATATGGTAAAACTAAAAAAGTTTAAAAATCACTTGGTTCCCGAAAGATACACCAGTCATCAGCTTGGTCCCTAAAAGATTTTTTTTACATCAATTTAGTCCTCCAAAGATCAACATGGCATCTAGTAGTGTAAATTTTGGTCCGCAAAAGATTCATATTGTCATCAAATAAGTTCCTAAAGGACCAATGTGGTGCCATATTGTCCTTTGGGTGACTAAATTGATGTAAAATATCTTTTGGGGACTAAATTGATGACCAATGTATCTTTCGGGGAACAAAGTGACTATTAACTCAATAAAAAATGTACCTTCATCTAAAGTTCTGCTCTACATTCGTTTAAAGACTTAAACTCATTAAGGACAAAATCAAAGTTAAAAATTTCAGCAATTTCTTTTCCAATATAAACCATCATTTTGTTCGCAAGAAATTCATCATCCATCTTATCACGCATTCTTGTTTAAAGGTGTTCATGGTTTTTAGGAAAAACAAAACTAGATTAAACTGAACCATGTAATATGGTTTGATTTTTTTGAACTAAACCATTTAAAATGGTTAAAAAAACTAAATTAGAACCAGTTCAAGTTTACAACCGATTTTAGAATCGGTTAGTTTTCAAATCGGTTTAATTTGGTTTTTAACAAGTTTTTAATCTGAACCGATTTTAAAAACCAATTTTAGATTAAACCAAAACCGATTTAAAACTGGTTCTAAAATGGAACCGATTTAAATTGGTTTTGAACTTGAACCGAACCATTCAAAATACTTCTGGTTTTGAATCGGTTTGCATATAATGCTTTTTAACTAGTTTGGTTTAGTTCGGTTTGATGGTTCGATTCATTTATTTGGTTCTTTTGGACAATCTTAATCTTATCTTGATAACCTTCATCGCTGAAAATGATCTTTCTATAATAGTTGTAGAAATTGTAAGAGTTAAGACTAGACGAATTACTCGATGAAGCAAGTAAAATGCACTTGCCATCCCTGTTTTTGCCCAAAATTCACACAACTCAAAGATAGTTGAAAGGTTCTTCAACTTTGGATGGTTAACAATTTCAAGAATAAAATGTTGAAGTTGATATTTTAAATCGATCTTCTCTTGTCCATCAAAATTCATAGGATAGAATTTGTCCATAAAAGTACATATATTATCAATATTGAATGCTTTATAAACATCTTTGAGATCCAAAGTAGTGCCGAGAGTTAAAAGCTCCATTGCTTACTCACTGAACTAACGATTCAATTCTTGCATATGCTTATCAATTGAAAACTAGAAAGATGTTCACTCTACAATGATACTCAAATGTGATGTCATCTTTTTCATGACAAGCGAGCCCTTTACATGTTTACATAAGCAACACTGAAATCAAGAATATAAATGTCATGTTGTTCACAAAATAACGTAACAATTTTCAATAAGTCTTGCAAATCATCATCTCTCAACTTCTGAATAAGTTCTTCTGTCATACACACTAATTGTATAATATTAACTATATCTTGGGACTTTTGTTGTAAAGTTTGACAAATGCAATCAATGATCCCCATGATCTCTTTCATCAAGTGAAAAATCAATATGAACCGAAATAAAGTCATATTATTATAAACAACATTTGCATCTACACGTTGAAGAGAATTAGATGCACCAACATTTATAATTTTTATTTTTAGAAGAGCAGTGCAAGTTGCACTTTACATATGGGACAGATAAAGAATAAAAATAGAGGATGAATAACGCATTCGTGAGGGCAGATAGCATGAAACGGATGGTTCATCTATTTAAAAAATCGGATCTGATAGAGGATTCAGTGAAGTAGAAGAAGACAGTGCACATTCAAATAATAAATATAGCAAGAACAAGAACATGCCGAGAGAAGTTGCAATGACTAGACACACTAATCTTCAAGAGAGAAGTTGCAAAGAGAAGTTGAAGAACAACAATGATGAAGAAGAATAGGAGGAGAAGTGATGAAGGGAGGTTTGAGCAAAGAAGTTTGAGAGATTTGAGTAGAGAAGTTTGGTGTGGAAAAGGAAAAGAAGAGTTATAGAATAACAGCGGGTATAAGTAAAAAATGAAAAGAATAGTTAGTAATTAAAAAGAAGGATAAAATTGGTAGGTAGGTGAAAAATATTTTAAAAACTGGGTGTGAGTAGTAATATATAAGGTGTTAATAAAATTTCTCAAGATATTTTACATCAATTTTGTTCTCATAAATTAACATGACACCACATTAATCCTTTTAGAAAATTATTTGATAACTGTATTAATATTGAGGAGGGATCCGTTTACACAGTTAAATTACACCAATTCTTACACCGCTCATAACTCTTACACCAAGTGAAATTTAATAGAATGAACCATTGGATTGAAAGTTTTTATCTTGTAGATCGTCTATGTCAAATTTTATAAAAATCCAAAATCATTTAGTACTTCAATTATATACATCAAAATTAACGAAATATATGTCTTAAAAATATATGAAAATGGAGCTATTTGAATATATATTCAATGATGTCCAAATTTTCTCAAATTTGACACAAATGATCTAGATGACATATAGTTATTATTCAACGGATGGATTAATGAAATTCACGTTATATAAAAAGTTATGAATGGTGTAAGAGTTTGTGTAATTTAACTTGATGTAAATGGATCCCTCCTCATTAATATTTTGGGAATCAACATTTACATTTCATGATATTTTATAGGAAACTAAATTGATGTTTTTTTTTTTTTAAATACAAAATTGATGATCAATATATTTTTTAGAAAGAAAATTACTCCCCTCTTCACAAGGGTAAACTCATCTAAAATGAACTAATACATAAAACGAGGGAGTAAAAGTAAATCCATGCTTGATTCAATCTTTTTTTGGTTTGCACCCTGGTATCCGGCCCAGTGGGCCGACTAATCCAGTTCGAGGGGGGTCCCGGGGTTAAGGTTTTATTCCTCTCCCAACGTTGTTGCGGGGGATCGAACAAGATAAAAACTAGGTTATTATTATTATCATTTGTTCTCATAGGTTTTATCGGCCTATGAATTCATTTGTAAAATGAGGAAGGATGTAACCACCGGATACAATCCTCCTCGAGCTGAGTAAGACTAGGGATGACAACGGGGCGGGGAATAGGCGGGGAGTACTTTCCCATTCCCCATTCTCGGATTTCATTTCCTCCCCATCCCCATCCCCAAACCCCATCCTAGGGAGAGATGGTTCCCCATCCCCATTCCCCACCACGCCATGGATCCCCACGGATACCCACATGGAACCTAAACATATGCGAAATATTTAAAAAGTTTCATAGCTTTAATTTGATCCAATAAAAAATTAACCCTGCTGAATAGAATTATTAAACCTGTATGCCGTAGAAAAAATAATCATTAAAATTCAGAAAATTCAATCAAAAAATATGATAAAACTAAACAAATGTATTAAATGATAGCTTTGTCATCCACATACACAAAACATTTAAGGAATCCAAAAGTGTCATCAAAATTGAGATTAAAGCAAAATTACAAACTGAAATAATATTTCAATAAAAAAAACTTTAAATTCATAGTTGATTTTTGCTTTCAACAATGTGGTTGAGGTTTTCATTAGACACATTGTTGCTTTAAATTCGTAGAATTGTAGTCTGTAAAACAATAGAAGAGAGAAGAAGGGAGTGGAGAAAGTATAGAACGAAAAAAGAAGGAGAAGAAGTAGGATAATATATTAGGCATCTAATTTGTGAATTTCTAATTTTCTATTCTAACCTTTTAATTTAGCGGTCTAATGTATTTTTTTAAATTATTATTATTGTTATTATAATAGATTTGAAATTACAAAAACACCTAATATTAAATCTATATACAAATAAATTTATAAAGACATATGTGTAAATGTTCGGGGACGGGGAACAAATCCCACTCACCGCCCCGAAATTATCTCGGGGAGAACTTCTCCCCCATCCCCGTCCCCACAGGGAAAAATCTCCGCTCATGGAGCCCCAAACAGGACAGTCCCCGCGGGGATCCCCATTCACGGTATGAAATTGCCATCCCTAAGTAAGACATAAAAGAAAGGTTTGTGATATTTACTTCTTATTTATGTGAAAATTAAACGTGAAACATCTTGTATAACCAAACCTCATCTCACACTTATCACATTAATAACTAACTGAAATGAAGAAAGAACTCTCTGTTACTAGCCTTGGGCATGCAATAAGAATATTAGCAGATTGCCCTATTTTACATGAAGGGTCAACCTCTGCACACCAAGAGGTTCAAGCTAAACCGGAACCTTCCTAGGCCCAAAAATAAATAAGAAACCAGGGTGAAACTCCTTTTAAGTAATGCACATCTCTTGAGAAGGAAAAGGGAAGAGCAAAAAACTGATTCCAATGTGCAATGGAATGCTATAGCTACTGAGATTTACTATTTTTTTACTATATTCACTCATTTATACAATGCGGTTAAGCAACGACGAGGTTATCTGTTCTGAGAACATTTTTGCATTTCTGACTCGGCTCTCCTTATATTTTCTACTATGAGTTTAATTTTTGTGGATAGTTCCTCCGTTTGTTCCTCAACAGTTTTTATGAAGCTGAGTAGTTTTTCTCTATATGCAGCACACAATTGATTCTGGAGCTCTAACTCCATGGCAAGTTCCGCTATTTTCTTATCTTTATCACCCTGCAAGTAGAGGAAAAATTATCCTTTGAACAAGTAGAGAACCAGAGATTTTATCAAACTGGAAAATGAAATAGAAAATATAACATAATATAAGAAAGAAACATATCAAACACATTGTAGAAAGGCATCAAAGTTCCTCTTTAGATCTAGAGACCAAGAAGTCAATTTCATATGCGTAGCTATCTTTAGGCATGTCCCTAATTTACAGGTGTTTATAGGTGCTTAGCATCATCTAATCAAATGCTGTACAACATCTAAAGCTGCCTGTAAGGCAGCAACTCACTGATTACATTCATTACTTCCCAACTATCCACCACCAAGTATTCTAGTAACGGAAAACTTCATGATTAATGAAAGCTACAGTGCTACACTAAACAACCTGAATGATAGAGAGAGGGAGAGAGAGAACCAATACACAAGTATGATATCAACAAAGCTTACTACCCAACAAGCAAAATTAGTACCATTTACAAATAGGACATGAACCAAACTTACTACCAAACAGTCAATTCAATCAGTAATAGTCAAGAAACAATGCAACCATAAAATCAAAGTCCTAAGTCCTAATTACTTGTTAAAGAGGTGATGACACCATGTCAAGAACCAATTCAACTAAAAAAGGTTTAAACTGTTATGTGGAAAGCAAATCACATTGTGGAAATTTCATGCACTCTGATCTAGGGGCTAGGGCCCAAGAATGCGAAGGAAAACTCTACAGCCTAACTAGTAACTACTGAATTTCAACGTGTTTATCTCCACCACTAATCGCTATGAAAAATCATCGAGGGGACACACCACGGGGCTTCAGGTAGAGTGCCTGAGCATAATTGTTTACTGCTATCAAAACAAGGAACTCAACCATTTATTATGGAGGGCCAGCACTGGTGCACCGTTCGGTTAATCTCTTGCTCTTTTACTGTCATCTCCAGCTTGATTTTAATTGAGAGCCTCAGAATTAAACATGCTATTTGAAATTTAATAACCTCCCAAGGAAAAAAAAACTCATTTTGGTCATTTAAAAAAGTTGTTGACACACAATGTCCTTTTCAAGTGGCATAAACTATGTTAATTTTTGGAAGGTTACTAGCATAATACCATTCCCTATATTTCACCTCTAGTTTCTATGACAATACATTTCCTGACTTCAACAGCTTTGGAAAACATTTGTTCAGACTTTTAGTTATGCTAAATCCAAATAAACACAATTATACAAAATAGCAAAACCATATGTGATGCCTCAGGCTAGGGAAGATAACAAACCCTATAAAATTAATTATCTCGAGGAATTAAATCCCCATTTCTTGTATGCCCAAATTCACCGACTCACTTGCGTAGCAGACACAAGAAAAAAGGCACACCTATTGTTACTTTGAATTTATATGCAACAAATATATACCTAACAAAAAATGTAGATCTACTTAAACAAGAGGAAAGCTATGATGAACAATTCATAGTCTAAATGAGCAGAAAACTCACTGTTGTGCTGAACCCATTAGCATTAGCATTTAGAAGATGGTTGTGATCCTTTATAAACCTTGTGACAACCCATTTTCCAGATTTTTCCAACTTCACCAAAATTGTTGCATTGCAACCTTCTCGTGCACTTGGTCTTGGCTTTTTCTCTGACCCCAATGTTCCCTTGTTATTTGGTGAGAATCCTTGTTTGTTACATCCAAGCCGGCGTGCAAGAGTTCTCCCATCAATTCCTGAACGTCGACGTTGCATAATGCGCACAACAAATCCTACTCGTCTGGCATATTCAACATAAAATTTCTTGGCAGCTTCTTCAGAATCAAATTCCATGCCCACATAAGGCTCTTCAACCTCAACTCCTCCAAATATGCTTGTACTCTCTTCTAGAGAGCTATTTTCTGCTTCATTTTCCTTGCCCAAATCCACTACCGTAAAATCCATCAAATTTTGTGTCATTCAGATAAATATATTCAAATAGTATGATCTTCGATATATACAAATTCAGTGTCTTAAAATTAGCATATGAAATAATCAATCCACAAAAAGTATGTCCTACATGTTCAGATAAAAATAGAGACTAAGCTTTAATGCAGATAAAAATTTAAATTGAGTTTAGAAAGACATTAAATTGAAGTTTCACCAGGCCATTAAGAAGTTTATTATCGTCCAGAGTCCAGACCATAGAAAACAGAACCTGAGTGCAAGCCTTTCTTGAAGGACCACAATAAAGGGCAAAAGGGATTGGAGTAAGTGCAGAACAGATAAACAAATTACATTTTAGAGAAATCTCAAATCATACTAGTACATTTTACAGATAATAATGGTGCCCGAGCAAGATTTAAGGGCGGAAACAACGAAGTCATAACCTAAATTTATCCAATGCTAGTTCTCCCATCTGATAACGTCATCATAATGTTTCGCCTATGGTTTTTCGTGATCACTTTCTAACTCTAACTATATGGTTCTCACCTAATCTAATCTACTATCCATACCATGCCAAGAATTCTTCTAGAATGCGACTTATAAATAAATCAGGTGATATCTTTTAATTCCTTAAACAATGCTTTAAAGGCACTGGTTAACATTTTGGTTACCAGATAAAAGCCTCTTGCACTATAAGGGGAAAGTCACTTTGACTAAAAAATATGTCAACTTACATAAAACAATAGGCAAAAAGACAGCAACGTACGACTGTACGAATATGGTGGGTAAAGTGAAGAAGATGCAATAATAAGATCTAAATAAGTTGAACGAGAAACTAAAATGGGAAAAAACAAAGCAAAACAAACACGCCACTAACTTACTGTGAAGCAGCAGAGGGTGCAAGACTAAGATCTTTCCATGGTGTGATGTCCTATTGAATGATAGGAGCTGTGTCTATTTTAGAAATGGAAGGGAATTGGTGTAACCACCAATCAAGGCATAAAGGATCTTCTTCTTATGTGACTCGATGTATTCTATCGTTTGTATATATCAATGTATGTCTAGGAAGGGTTTCTGGTTTGCATTTTTTTAAGGTAAGAAATTTATTAGATATACCCTTTGAAACAGATGGTTTTACTTTTTATCGTGACCCAATAGAAATTAATGATGTATTTTTTTTTCCATGTCATTAGGGCATATTTTTAATTTACAAATTTTATAATTAGGTTCTAAAATATTTATTTAAAAATATTATTTTTATCTTTAATGTAATTTACTTAAAATACCATCATTTTAATATTATTTTTAATCTACCTAAAATACCCTCATTTCAATATTATTTTTCATCTACCCAAATTTTAATTTTATATTTCATTTACCCAAAATACCCTCGTATTAATACTATTTGTATTTACCCAAAAAAAACCTTAATAATTTATAATTTCTCATTTCTCTACCCACAGACCTTATTCTTCTCCATCAATCTATCAAACCCTTCTTCTTTTATCACTGCCAAGTACCAATATCATCACCTTCTTCTTCTTTATTCATACCTTCTTCATTGAAAACTGAGGAGCAAACCCAGGAACATACCTTCTTCATCATCACCTTTTTTTTTTATTCTTCACTTCTGAAACATGAGTACTCCTAAACTGATGACGTACCCGTACCGGGTACATTTTGGATACCGGTACACGTACTGTACTCTTGGGTACTTGTATCTGGTATGTTAAGGTATATTTTAGGTGTGGATTGTACCAACAACGTAATTTTTCCCTTAGAATTTATATTTTAATGTTATAATCAACCTTTCGACCTTATATCTTAACATATCTTGAGCATAAACATCTAGTTTTTCGATACTTATATGCTATTTTTGTAGTGTCCTTGAACACTATGTCCTTAACCCTCTAAGTGCTCAAGATTATGGAATCAGAAGCCCAAGAGAGGATCAAGTGTTAATATGTGACTTTGTGGTGTTTCTGCAGTTCCAGTTGGGAAAAGCAGGGTCTCCCCAGTCAACAAGTGTGCGCAGAGTGTCAACTTAGAGATGAGAGTACGTACCTGAAACCCTAGCTGTGATGAGCTATTTATAGGGTTTGGAGGAGGCTGATATGGGCCGCTTGGGCCCTGTATCAGAGTTGTGCTGAACCAGGATTCTGTGAGATAGTATCGGATAATTATGCTTAGAATCTGGTTAGGATCAACTGAAGATCTCATGTCTAGGCTGTTAGCGAGAATCTAGGAGAGATTCGCGGAAGGGATAAGGAGCCTGAATGAGACTGAGTCTATCCACAAGCCGACGGTATGTCTCGGCCCTAGAGTCCCGAGCCTGATGGGTGGAGGACCGGTTGTGAGGCTCAGCCCCATCAAGTCCGAGCCTGGTCCTTCAGTATGCTCGGAGCCCATGAACCCGAGCGAGGGACGTGCATGCTTAGTAATCCGAGGGAAGTGCCCTTATGAGAATCCCTTTAGTAGGTCGTATATCTCTGTAAGGTCGGCAGACCCTACAAGCCCCCCAGCTCGTAAGACTTTGAAAAGTCTGTGACGAGGTAGCGAGTGTTTTGGGTTGACCTTTTCGGATATCTCGTGACAGATGTAATTATGCCGCCTATTTCGAGGTGACGTTTTGGGTTCTCTAGGTACGACGCGCTTCCTTGTAAGCTGTGCCA
The DNA here is from genome assembly GCA_037953625.1 of Crotalaria pallida. Classification (NCBI taxonomy): domain Eukaryota; kingdom Viridiplantae; phylum Streptophyta; class Magnoliopsida; order Fabales; family Fabaceae; genus Crotalaria; species Crotalaria pallida. The sequence continues at coordinate 55,833,796 of CM075654.1, read as the reverse complement.
AATCATTTTAAATTTTGAAATTTGAAAAAGCGTCCTTAGCAACTGCCACGTCTCACCATGCATGTGGCTGAATAGGTTAGTGGGCTTTCGGCCCACACGTTTCACATGGAGGGAAACTGAAAAGGTTTCTTCTATCAGTTTGAACCGCTTGACTACCTCAAGTCCTCATTTGTTTCTCATTTCTTCAGAATCATTTCCTCACCAAAATTTTCGTTCTTTCTTAATCTCCCTTCCCCCATCTGCGCTTCTGAGTCCGATTTTTTGCCTCAATCTTCTTTTCCACCATCCACGCTTCTGATTCCGTGTTCCTCATCCAGCATCCATCTTTCTAACAACTGATAACAGGTAACTTCTACTCTTATTTTTACTTTTTGCGATTTCTTCTTTTTGTAAAAGGGGTTTTGGTTCTGGGTTTTGCAGGGACTTGGGGTTTGACTGTTCTGGCTTTCGTTTAGGATTTCTGGGTAGATAGTGTTAAGGAATTGGTTTATCATGAGAGGGTGGAGAGGTTTGAGGAAAATTTACCATGAACTCTGTAGGAGATTAGGAGAAGAACCTTCTAGTGATAGCGACTCAAGTTCTTCTGGGAATTCTGGGAATGAAAGAAATTCTGGAAATTCTGACACTGATGATCTTGTACACCCTTCTACTCCCCCTTTTGGCCCAGGATCCATCGAGACTGAACCGTTAGTCATAGAGTATCCATCGAATCCCGCAGAAGATAATAAGTGGTTGTTAGCTTATAGGTTTGCCGAGCGTCGAGCTCAAGTTAGGATAAGCCCCGATCGTCATACCGTGGAGGAAGAAACTTTAGGAGATCCACCAAGGGAGGGGGGAAAAAGTCCAGGGCTCGACCTTAATTTTAGAATAAAAACATGTGCTGTAAAAAATCCTAACGCCGAGCCTTTTGCTTTTTCCCCAGATATGGTGGAGGGCAGGTGTGTTACCAACCCTAAAGAATATCCTCTGTCGCCCAATCATGCGCAGTACGACGCCGTTTTTGATCGGGAAGTGCTAGGGACGAGACCTTCATTGCTGACAACAGATAGTCTTAACCATCTTCGACCAATTTTAACACCTCCGAGTGCTGATGGAAATGCCTCAGAATTCGTATTGAGACCTTTGGGAATCGACGACCGAATATGCTTCCAAGTACCGAAAAATCGTCAATTTTTCTATTTCTACGAAGAAATAGCAACTAAAGTCGGCATCCGCTTGCCCTTTTCCACCTTCGAGATTGAAGTCCTCATTCATCTAGGAATAGCTCCTAGCTAACTGCATCCAAGTGGGTGGGCTTTCATCCGAGCCTTCCAACAATTCTGTGACGTTGAAAATTTGGTAGCAACTGTACGATCTTTTTTCTGGTTATACGCTCCCCAAGTAAATAAGTTTGGTGATTCCAAGGGGCTTTGGGTGTCCCTAAAGGCTCGGAGGGGGCACGCCCTCTTCGCCAAGGTGACTGATTCTTGGAAGTCTTTCAAACCTCTGTTCTTCCAATACGAGTACACTGGGGCTGGAGTATGTTGGTTCATGGAACGAGTTGAAGAAGGTGGAGTGATCAAGGTCGTGCCTCGGTTTCCACTGGGTTGGACGACTAACATTTATAACCGAGGACCCTCCTTGTATCAATTCGACTTTAAGGCGGATTTGACAAAAGCCGAAAGGCGATTATGCGACCATGTTACCTTCAAGCAAATGGTCAAATTGATACCAAACGAATCCTGTTGAAAGAAACACGAGACGAGGTGAAGGCCGAGCTGGGTACTATATATATATATATATATATATATTTTTTTTTTTTTTACTGATCCATTTTTTCTCGCAGAAACAATGGGGAAGAAGGCAACCAAGGCCAAGAAAAGCGAAGCTCGAGCAGCTAGAGTATCACAGTTGGCTGCAATCAAAGCTGCATCTGGCTCCCCAAACATGAGTCAATCCTCTGAACCGACCCCTTCTGAAATTCCGACCATTATCCCCAACGCCATTCTGACTGTTAGGATCAAAGGTGTTGAGCCGGCGATCAAAGGGGATCGTATTGTCGACGCTGTAAACGTCGAAGTGGAGGCTCAAACAACTTCTCAAGGCACTCCCGAGCGTCCCCTCAAGAGGTCTCGGCTGGAAAAAGGAAAGGGTCTTGCTGGAGATTGACTTAATTTGAGCAAGTCAAATAAAGGGGTAGAGATTCCAGAGGGAAAGGAGGAAGCTGCTGCCAGGACAGTGTGACACCGAAAGATGACTGATACACTTATTGCTACTGTCTTTCCTCCCGAGAATGCTGAAGTGATTGAGGCCTGTACCCCAGGGACTTGGGAGAACAACTGTAAATCGTTGGTGAAGAGTCTCCTGAGGGGTGCGAGCATACTTCATCACCTCGGTCATCATGGAGATGACGCTCATGCTGGGATAGCCCCCGAGGAAAAGAAGAAAAGGACCGAGGCAGCCGAGCGGGAGGATTATTTACAACTTCAAGTTGAAGGTCTTAACAAGAAGTTGCAAACCTTGGCAACTGAAAACGAACGGTTGCAAAAGGTGGCACAAGATGCTGAAGGTGCCAAGGTTAGGGCCGAAGAGACACTCCAGGGGGCCGAAGAAAGGATAAAGCGCTCGAAAGAGGTTATGAAAAAAGCTGAGGAAGACGCTGCTGCTCTCCGAGCGGCAATAGAGAAAGCTCGGAAAGCGGAACAGGCTGCTGCCGTGGCTCAAGAGCAGCATGAGTATGCTAAGGATGAGATTCTGGGGCTTCGATCTTCTTTAGAGAAGATGAGAGCAAAAGCTCTCAAACACAAGAAAGCAGCCAAGGAGCATCTATACAACTGGGATCGTGGAGTTGAGGATTCTTTCTACAACACTGCCGAGCAACTCTGCATTTTGAATCCTGGGCTCTTGACCAAGGGTGCTGACCCTAATTTTGCTGTGAAAGATGGTCGAATTGTCGGCCCAACTGGGGCTCCCATAGATCTGAACAGCGCCGATCTGCCTGACCATTTGGCCGAGGATTCTGACGGGGACGATGCCGAGGATGCCGAAGGTGAAGAAGAAGAAGAAGATAAATTTGACGCCGACGGCATTGTACTGTCCGACTTAGAGTAGCTTTATCATTTTGCTTTCCCTTTTGTAATTGCCCCAGTAAATGGGTTTAAACTTAAATTGTTGTGTTTCGTTTGGAATATTTTATAATACTCGTAATCGTGTTATGCTTCTTTTTACACTCTTTGTTAAGAATTCAAGTGTTAAGACATCGGAACTCCAGCACTTTAGCCGAGGTGGGTTCCTCTATCCGCGATTTAAAATGATTTTATGAAATCATGATTTAATCGGGAGTCTTATTTAAAGTACTGGACGAGTTATAAGCTCTTGCTAGAGCTGTTTATAATCGTTCGCGTCATAATCGGTGGCTAATCGGTTACGAGGAAAAGTACGTAATACAATGAATTCAATAACGAGAACTTTTATTCATTCGAAGCAAATTACAATGGGCTCGGAGTTTCACCGAGCGTACACCATTATATAAAAAAAAGAAACAATTCAAAAAGCAAATGTAATGAAACAACTAAAACTATTGAAAAGGAAACTGAAACAAGAAAAAACTAACTGTAATAAGCTCGAAGTTTCGCCACGTTCCATGTGTTGTTAATGAGGGCACCCGAGAGAGTTTCGAGCTTGTAGGCTCCTGTTCCAGTCTTGGAGGCAACTCGGTATGGTTCTTCCCAGCTTTGGGCCAGTTTTTCGTCCTTTGCATTTTTGAGACCAATATCAGCTCTCCTCAAGACAAGGTCGCCTACCTCGAACTCTCTGGATATGACCGAGCGATTATACCCTTTAGCTTGCATAATCTTAGCATGCTTTTCTCGTTCGGCCGCTAAATCCCTGACTTCTTCCGATAAAACAAGGTCCTCACACAATAAAGTGTTGTTGAGGGGATTCGGTTGTTGCATAGCTCGGAATGAAGGGATGATCTTTTCAATGGGGATGACTGCGTCGCAACCATAAGTGAGCCGATATGGTGTCTCTCCTGTTGAAGTTTGTATGGTGGTGCGATATGACCAAAGCACTTCGTGAAAGTTTTCCAACCAATTCCCTTTCGCGCCTTCGAGTCTTTCCTTGATCCCTTGGATGATAGATCGGTTTACAGATTCTACTTGGCCATTAGTCTGAGGGTGTTCGACCGAGGAAAAGTAATGTTTTATGTTCAAAGCATTGACTAAGTCTTGGAACGCCTTTGCCGCGAATTGGGTTCCGTTGTCAGTCACCAGCACTTGTGGCACTCCAAACCGAGCCACAACTTGCCTTTCAAAGAACTTCAGCACCTTGGCCGAGGAGATGGTTGCAAGAGGCTCTGCTTCCACCCACTTGGTAAAATAATCAATGGCCACTATCACCCACTTTAGCTGTCCTGGAGCGGTGGGGAACTGTCCAATCAGATCCATTCCCCATTGATAGAAGGGATAGGGAGATGAAAGTGAATGGAGTTCCTCAGCCGGTTTCTGATACACATCACTGTGAAATTGACACTTGTCGCACCTCTTCACATGGTTGATCGCATCCTGTTGAAGAGTCGGCCAGTAGTATCCTGCCCTTAGAACCTTTTTAGCCAGTGACTTCCCCCCAATATGGTGACTTCCAATGCCCCCGTGGACTTCCTCCAATGCCAGTTTTGCTTCGGCAGGGTCTAAACATCTAAGCATTGGGCCGCTGACCCCTCGGCGAAACAAGCCTCCATCAACTAGGGCAAACTGTGAAGCCTTTCTGACGAGTTTCTTGGTCTCTATTGGATTACTTGGAAAAACCCCTTGTTCCAAGTAGCTTGTTATCGGAGCGATCCAGCTCGGATCCAGCGAAATAGAGAGGACAACGCTAGGTCCATGCACCATTTCTTGGATCAACGTTCTGTTGTTCTCAGGACTTTTTGTCGAAGCGAGTTTGGAGAGAATATCCGCTCGGCTGTTACTCTCCCTTGGGATGTGGCAGAATTCGACCTTAGCAAACTCCGAGGATAGGAACTTCACCTTCTCCAAATACTTTTGAAGGATTGGTTCCTTGGCCTGGTAATCGCCCTTGACTTGTGAAACTACCAACTGAGAATCGCTGAAAATTTTCACTTCTCGGGCCCCTACTTCTTTTGCCATTCTCAGCCCGGCCAATACGGCTTCATACTCCGCCTGATTGTTCGAAGTTGAAAATCCAAACTTCAAAGAATATTCGAGGGTAACCCCCTCGGAGTTCTCCAAGATTATTCCTGCACCAGCCCCAAGTTTGTTACTTGATCCATCAACATAAATATTCCAATCCAAGTTTGAGCTCGTCAATGGCTCAGTAAACTCGGTGAGAAAATCAGCTAAGGCTTGAGATTTCATTGCCTTCCTCGGTTCGAAAGTGATTTCAAACTCGGAAAGCTCAATGGCCCACGTCACCATTCTTCCTGCCAGATCAGGTTTCTGAAGTATTTGACGGATCAGCTGAGCTGTTCTGACTGTGATATGGTGGCTCTGGAAGTATTGACGTAATCGCCTAGCTGTGATAACCAGACAAAAAGCCAATTTCTCCACTTTCTGATACCTCAACTCTGGTCCCTGAAGAGATCGGCTGAAGAAATAGATGGGGGATTCTTTGCCAGATTCCTCTCGGACCAAAGCCGAACTTACTACAGAATCACTCACTGATAAGTAAAGGAACAGAATTTCTCCATTTACCGGACTAGACTTTAAATTCAATGCTCCTAATTATGGTGATTATATTTTGATGATGACAAAGTAATTAACAAATCAAGTCTTGAAGTCATTGCAACATTCACAACAACAACAAGTCAAGAAAAGAAGACAAGTGCCCAATCATTCTCAATCAAATATTATTGTAAATTTCTAATTTATGTTGAGAGTGGTTGAGAGTGGGTAGAAATAGTTAGTCTCCTCTAGGAATAAAATTTTATATGACTATTAGGTTGAGATTAACTAAAATTAATACTTGAGAGGAAAAATAAAATTGAAAATTAATTTTTCTCATGTCTGATCAAAATACTCGAGTATTTTGAGAAAGACTCGAGTATATACTCGAGTATTGTGTAAAACACTCGAGTATTTGTGCCAGGTCAGCAAATATGACCGTTAGTCTTGTTCGTGCACCAATTCACTCGTGATCGACCAAAAAGACTCGAGTATTTACCAAAAGACTCGAGTATTTTTGTCCAGTCAGCAAAAATGAACGTTGGAGAGACTCAAAAACCTAATTGAGGGCATTTGAGTCTGATCCAACCCAAGAGAGCATTTCAGAACCTTATTGTAAAATTACTCTTTGAATTTGTGCAAGAACAAACAAGACAACAAGATCATATTAATTCAAGCTTTCTTAATTTCCTCTTCTCAAGTGTTAATTCCCAAAAAGCTCAACTTCTCACTCATATTGTCATTTTATTCCAAGTTGAGTTTTAGGCCTCAATTCTTACATTGAGCTGTGCTTATTTGTGCTAATCCATTGGGAGATTAGTAATACACATACAAAAAGCTTGATTATTCAAAGTCTTGGATTGTTCCCAAGCAAACCCTAAGTGGCTTAGGGTGTTGGAGTCTTGAGAGGTTCTCAAGCACAAGACTAGGAGGTTCCTAGCCCGGTGGAGTTTCTTGAAGGGAGTTCAAGGAAGCTTTGTGAAGAGTTCTTCAATCACCGGAATCAAATTGGGGTAGAAATCAAGAGTTTGGTACACTCTTGAAGGGTTAGGTTGAGTGAGGCCATTCTCAAGAAATCCTTTGTAATTTCTAACAATTTGATTATTAGTAGAAACTCCTAAGTGATTAGGAGGACTGGATGTAGCTCATTGTTGGAGTGAACCAGGATAAAATTGCTTGAGTGGTGGTTTATTGCTTTTAATCTACTTTCTAACTCAATCTACTTTAATCATTTCAAGCAATTAGGATTTATACAATTAGGTAGCAAGTTCAAGGAATCCTAGTGTTAAAAGTAATTTAGATTGCTTGCTATTCTGTTGGATAAGTTCCTGTTTAGTATTGAATTGATTTGAGATAAATTGCTGAATTTTCGTTTATGTTTTTACTGCTATCTGATAGGAAAAACTCGAGTATATTCAGAAAAACTCGAGTTGTTCATCACTGAAAAACTCGAGTATTTCACAAAAGACTCGAGTATTTCGTGTCTGATTCCAGAAAATTCAGTCTTAGCTCCATTCTTCAATTATCATTCGAATTATTTGGTATTAGTGCTTCAAATTACTATTCACCCCCCTCTAGTATTTGCTTAGCCTGCTTGTTGGTTTCCAACAAGTGGTATCAGAGCTCGGTCGAAAGATCGAGTGTAACAACTTTTTTGAAAAAGATCCTTTTTGGAAACTAAATGGGCTCTAGCAATAACTTTGGTGGAGAAGGAGCTTCAATAAACCGTCCTCCACTATTTAATGGTGAAGGATATGTTTATTGGAAAACTCGCATGAAAGTTTTTATTGAAGCAATTGATATGGATATTTGGGATGCAATTGAAAATGGTCCTTTCATTCCCAAAAAGAAAATAAATGAAGAAATTGTTGAAATTCCAAGGAGTAGTTGGAATGATGATGAAAAGAGGAAAGTCTCATTTGATTTAAAATCTAAAAACATCATCTTTTCGGCTCTATCTCATGATGAATTTTATAGAGTTTCCCAATGTAAATCGACAAAAGAAATGTGGGATACCTTGCAAGTCACACATGAGGGAACAAGTGAGGTTAGAGATGCAAGATTAAATTCTCTAACTCACGAATATGAATTGTTCCACATGTTGCCAAATGAAACCATTAGTGACTTGCAAAAGCAATTCTCTCACATAGTCAATCATTTGATTTCCTTAGGAAAAGTATTTCGCAATGGTGAAACTACTAACAAAATTCTAAGATGTCTTGATAGGAGTTGGCAACCCAAGGTAACCGCCATCAAGGAATCAAGAGACATAAATAGCATGGACTTAGCCACATTGTTTGGAAAACTCCAAGAGCATGAGATGGAACTTACAAGACTTGGGATGCATGAGGAATCAGACAAAAAGAAAAAGGGCATAGCACTCAAAGCTTCAACTAAAGCTACAAAAGAAGTTGAAGAATGCTCTACAAGTGAAGATTCCGATGGTGAACCAAATCAAGAAGAATTTGGGATTTTTGTGAAAAGGTTCAACAAATTCTTCAAAGGGAAGAAAGGTGGCTCTTCATCCAAATTCAAGAGAACCAAAGACTCCAAACAAAGAGAAAAGAGTACCAATGATGGAGTTAAGTGTCATGAATGTGGTGGGGTTGGTCACATTAGAATGGAATGTGCCACATTCTTGAAGAAGAATGACAAGAAGACCCAAGAGACCAAGGGGAAGCGTGCATACATTGTTTGGGATGCACCGAAGAAGAGCAATGAATCATCTTCAAGTAGTTCCGGTGATGAAAATGAAAACCTTTGTCTCATGGCCAAGAACAACCATGAGTCCTCATCAAGAGCTAACCATGACATGAGTGAAAGTGATGATGAGGTAACCTCTAGTTCTTCTTGTTCCACTTCAATCTCCATTTCATATGATGATTTACAAGAAGCCTACAATGAAATGTTAATTCAATTTAAAAGGCTTGCTAAAATTAATAAGGAAAAAGGAAAGAAAATTTTGGAGTTTCAACAAGAAATTGATGAATTACAAAAATCTATAAATGAGTTGAAACTTGAAAATGAATCATTGGAACTTATTAATTCTAGTCATCAAAGTGATTGTGCAAATCATGAGGAGATCATCACTCCATGTGAGAGATGTGATGAACTTGAAAAAGAAGTGAAAGAGTTGAAAAACAAACTCACGATCTCACATAGTGATAGAAACCTCAACCGGTTGTTGAACTCTCAAAGACATAATCACAACAAAACCGGTTTGGGATATGTTCATAAAAAGGACAAAAAGTACAAGGTGGTTGGAACATTTTCTAAGAAAAATTCATCAAAGAGACCAACTTGTACTTATTGTGGAAAAGTTGGACATATCAACATTGAGTGCCATATTAAGAAGTTTGAAATGAAAAAGGGCACTTATATGTGGATTAAGAAGGGAGAAAGTCCCAACACTAACCCTAAGGGACCCAAAGTGAACAAGTGATTTCATTTTGTAGGTGTGTCTTCGAACGGGAAAACAATTGTGGTATCTTGATAGTGGATGTTCGAAGCACATGACGGGAGATAAGCGGCACTTCATTGAGCTTACTCCAAAGGAAAAGGGTTATGTCACTTATGGGGACAACAACAAAGGCAAAATCCTGGGTATTGGTAAAATCGGAAACTCTCCAAACTTGATTATTGATAATGTGCTCTATGTTCAAGGATTAGAACATAATCTCTTGAGCATAAGCCAATTATGTGATATTGGTAATCATGTAGTTTTTACCTCTACCCATTGCCTCATTAAAAGTGACAAAGATGAATCAATCAAATTTGTTGGTAGAAGGTCAAATAATACTTAGTTGATTTGAACAAAGTCACTTCTTTGGTATCTACTTGTTTAGTGAGCAAAGAAAATGAGACTTGGTTATGGCATCGTAGGACCGCTCATATAAATGTAAACCAATTGAAGAAAATACAATCTAAAGATCTAGTAGTTGGTTTACCAAAGCTAAATTTTTCTATTGAAGGTGTTTGTTCTCCTTGCAAGAAATGTAAACAAACCAAAAACACCTTTGGATCAAAATTGGTGATGTCCACATCAAGGCCATTAGAAATGCTTCATATGGACTTGTTTGGACCATCACAAGTAAAAAGCTTTGGTGGCAACTATTATGCATTGGTGATTGTTGATGACTTCTCTAGATTTACACGGACTCTATTTTTAACTACTAAGAGTGAGACCTACAAATCTTTTAAACATCATGTCAAACTTTTGCAAAACCAAGTAAATCAAAAAGTAATTATTATTCGTACCGATCATGGTGGTGAATTCGAAAACCACAAATTTGATAGATTTTGTGCTAAAAATGGTATTGAGCACCAATTCTCCGCACCAAGAACTCCGGAACAAAACGGAGTGGTAGAGCGGAAAAATAGGGTGCTAGAGGAACTTTCTAGAACCATGTTAAATGATTCTCAAGTACCTCAATATTTTTGGGCCGATGCCGTCAATACGGCTTGTTATGTTTTAAATCGTATTTTGATAAGGCCCTCTTTGGATAAAACCCCCTATGAACTTTACACGGGAAGAAAGCCAAATATATCTCATTTTCATGTCTTCGGATGCCAAGTTTTTGTTTTAAAAAATGGAAAAGAACACCTTGGTAAGTTTGATTCCAAATCCGATGAAGGCATATTTTTAGGCTATTCTTCTCATAGTAAAGCTTATAGAATTTTCAATAAAATAACTTTAACTACTGAGGAATCAATTCATGTGGTTTTTAATGAGTCTTCGAAAGAAGATAGTGTTTTATGTGATGCTAGTGAAGATGGCATTGATTTTTCAAAAGAAGAAAAAGAGAGAGAGAAATCAAAAGTTGATGAAGGAGAAGTAAGGGAAGAACTTCCTCCAACTTGGAAATCGGTCAAGGCTCATCCTATAGACAATGTCATAGGAGATATGTCAAAGGGAGTACTTACTCGTAGGTCTATTCAAAACATTTGCCACTATGTCTCTTTTGTTTCTCAAATTGAACCCGATTCAATTAAAAAGGCCATTGAGGATGATCATTGGGTTCTTGCTATGCAAGAAGAATTAAACCAATTTGAAAGAAATGAAGTTTGGGATCTAGTCCCTAAACCCGATGATCATACCATAATTGGTACTAAATGGATTTATAGAAACAAACTTGATGAATCCGGGTTGATTATAAGAAACAAAGCTAGACTAGTAGCTCAAGGGTACAACCAAGAGGAAGGCATCGATTATGATGAGACCTTTGCTCCGGTTGCACGTCTTGAAGCTATCCGAATTTTACTTGCTTTTGCTTCAATCATGAAATTCACTTTATATCAAATGGATGTTAAAAGTGCTTTCTTGAATGGGTTTATAAATGAAGAAGTGTATGTCAAACAACCCCCCGGTTTTGAAAATAGTGAATTTCCAAACCATGTTTATAAATTGAAAAAGGCACTCTATGGATTGAAACAAGCTCCTAGAGCTTGGTATGATCGATTGAGTTCCTTTCTATTAGAAAAAAAGTTTCAAAGAGGGAAGGTTGATAATACACTATTTATTTATAAAACCAAAGATGACATATTGTTAGTACAAATTTATGTTGATGATATCATTTTCGGTGCTACTAACGTGTCTCTTTGTAGAAAGTTCTCAAATTTGATGAAAAAGGAATTTGAAATGTCAATGATGGGAGAACTCAAGTTCTTCCTAGGCTTACAAATAAAGCAAGTCAAGGAGGGGATATTTGTGCATCAAGGGAAATATTGGAAAGAGCTCCTTGAGAAATTCGGATTGGACAAGTGCAAGGAAGCCTACACTCCAATGAGCACATCATGCTACCTAGACAAGGATGAACAAGGTACACCGGTTGATGTTAGTAAGTATAGGGGTATGATAGGTAGTCTCCTATATCTCACTGCATCTAGACCAGATATTATGTTTAGTGTATGCATGTGTGCCAGATTTCAAGCTAATCCTAAAGAATCTCACCTATCCACAGTTAAACATATATTTAAGTATCTAAAAGGAACAATTAACACTGGTTTATGGTATCCTGCTGATGCCAATCTTAGTTTAGTTGGTTACTCGGATTCCGACTTCGCGGGATGCAAGCTTGATCGCAAAAGCACCAGTGGTACTTGCCATTTCTTGGGAAGTTCATTGGTGTCTTGGTTTTCGAAAAAGCAAGCTTGTGTTGCCCTTTCTACCGCCGAAGCGGAATATATCGCAGCCGGTAGTTGTTGTGCTCAACTGTTATGGATGAAACAACAATTATCGGATTTTGGTTTGAAACTTGAAAATATTCCGATTAGATGCGATAACACGAGTGCAATCAATTTGACTAAGAATCCGGTGTATCACTCAAGAACTAAACACATTGAAATAAGACATCACTTTTTAAGAGATCATGTACAAAAGGGTGATTGCACAATTGAATTTGTTGGTACCACAAATCAATTAGCCGACATTTTTACAAAACCTCTACCAAGGGGACACCTTTTATCATATTAGGAAAGAACTTGGTATTTTAGATGAAGCTAATATAGGCTAATTGCATTGTGTGTCATTTTTGGAAAATCACCATATTAGTCTTACTCTAATGTGTTATCGATTCTTAGTTAAATTGTCCTTGATGATATTTAAAATTGTATGTGTTAATTGTGTGTGATTCTGTACTGTATTCCAAGTTGGTAGTGAAGCATTTGTGTTTGATTTGTGTTTGGTCTTTTAAAACTGAGTTTTTACTTTCTGTTCTGTCAAAATACTCGAGTTTTTCCAAAAAACACTCGAGTATATTAATTCAAAATTAAATCAGTTTTAAATTGAAAAAGTTTTTAATCAGGGTCTGATAAAAATACTCGAGTGTTTTTCAAAACACTCGAGTCTTTCGAAACCCCCAATTTTTGATCTTTCAGACCAAACTCGAGTATTTTCCAAAAACTCGAGTATTTTGCGTTTTCCTGAAATTTGAACTTTCGGACCAAACTCGAGTTTTTCAGTTTTTACTCGAGTTTTCTGGGAAATCTGGGCTGAGTCACAAACGACTCGAGTATATTTTCAAAAAATCGAGTAGATCCTAAAGAACAACTCGAGTATTGATGAATATACTCGAGTATGTTGGAACGTTTATATATACTCTCTGCATTCCAGACTCGAGTTTCTGCGACCCCTTTCTCTTCTCTCTCGGTTTTCTCATATCTCTCTCCTCAAAACTCCGTTTTTACTCAAATTTTTGCCAAATCTTACTAGTTTTACATCCTCTAATCACTTTTCTACCATTATTTCAACGAATTTCAACACTTTTCAACCTCAAATTCGTCACCCCCTTTTCAAACCCTAACTTTCCAAAACTTCAATTTTCACATCAATTCCTCTATGGCTTCATCATCTGGTAAAGGAAAGAGAGTAAGGATTGCCGAATCATCTTCCGAGGAGGAAATTCCGGAGTTCTATCAAGAAGATGAATGCTTGGAACGGTTGGAAGGCTTTGCCACTAGAGAGTTCGGAGTTATCACATTGATCAACAGTGCATTCCTTGAAAGTAAGGGTTTCTCGTTTGTTACTAACCTTAGGTATCAAAAACTTATTCAATTTCTGGAATTTAATGGCCCTATCTATCCTAGGTTAGTTAGAACCTTTTATGCGAACCTTAGGCTACATAATGATGTCATAGAATCCATGGTTGAGGGTGTTAGATTCAAAATTAGCGCTAAGGACCTTTTTGTTGCTTTTGGGACTACACGACACGGGGACAATTCTTTAAAGGCAGATGCGGACGGAATTTTTCAAAGTTGTTTGCGCCCCGGTCGTGTATGGACCGAAGGAGTTAAGCATTCCTCATTTATGACTGTCCAAACTAGGGTGTTGCACTATATAGTCTGCCATCAGTTAGTGCCTCAAACCTCACCCAATTATGCTAAGCCCACAAACAATGAACTTAGGCTTATTAGTGCCATCCTGAACAATGAGAAGCTGAATTGGTCTCGCATAATTTTGGATCGAATGCTACTTGCTGCAAAATCTAAACACCCGAAAACCTTACCTTATGCCATGCATGTGTGTTTCCTGTTGAGTTACTTCAAGGTTCCTATCCCACGGAATGAAGAGAAAAAGACTCTTCATGTTAACCAGCACTGCCTCAAAAAAGGTACCTTGAGTCATCAAGACATGGCGTTTCATGAACCCTCTGGCCAGTACCTGTACAGATCTGACATAGCTGAGTTGGAGAGGGTTGCAAATGTTGCAGCTCGACAAGGGGTGGATGCCCACCAGATGGAAGAGGAAGCTGCAGCATTTGCACAGGCTGAAGGAGGGGACCCTATTGAGAATCAGATTAATTTTGATGACTTTACTGGATCTCAATCTGGGTTTGATAACTTGGGTTGGTGAGACAATGTTATCACACGGCTGGACACTTTAGATGGGAGGATGGACTCTCTTGTGCATGCTATGGACGCCCAGCGTGATGATTTTGTTAGCCTGGACACTAGGATGAGTGCAGAGTCTACCATGTTTTATTCTCATTTGGATCAGCACTCGGCCCAGCTTAATTCCCGCCTGGACCAGCAGTCAGAGCAGATAAACCACCGGTTTGATGAGATGATGGCGACCTTCTCTCGGTTTTATCCTCCTCCAGATGATCCAGCTCCTTCAATGTTTTGATGATGTTGACCTTTGCAGTCTATCTTAGTTTTCGTTCTGTTTTTATCATGTTGGTCTTTGTTACATTTTCTGTATTTTGAGAACTTGATGTTTTGAGACTTTGGGTTTATTATTGCTCCTTTGATTTGGACCTTTTATGATGTTATTATGTTAATGAAGTTGGTTTTCATTATGGTGTTTGTGCAAAGCTTCAGGGGGAGCTCTTTATTTATATTATTAAGTCTATTTTTTTTTTTTTGCATAGTTGGTTATGGGGTTTTCCAATTATGCACCTCTCCTCCCTTGATTTTTTTTTAAATTGTTACATCTTTTTGGCGTATGACAAAAAGGGGGAGAGATGTTATACACTTGTCTTGATATTGTTGCACCTAAATTTTTCTAATTATGGTATATACTCTGATAAATGTTGAATACTCTAATACCATAGGCTTGGTGCTAAAATTAAATTATCATAACCTCTTGCACAAGCTGAATTTTTAGATAGGTGAAAAGTATCATATAGTGAGGGGGAGTTGCATCTTCAAGTGGATTCAAGCTCAACAAATGGTACAAGTGTTAATTATTTTGTCATCACAAAAAAGGGGGAGATTGTAAATTCAATGCTCCTAATTAAGGTGATTATATTTTGATGATGACAAAGTAATTAACAAATCAAGTCTTGAAGTCATTGCAACATTCACAACAACAACAAGTCAAGAAAAGAAGACAAGTGCCCAATCATTCTCAATCAAATATTATTGTAAATTTCTAACTTATGTTGAGAGTGGTTGAGAGTGGGTAGAAATAGTTAGTCTCCTCTAGGAATAAAATTTTATATGACTATTAGGTTGAGATTAACTAAAATTAATACTTGAGAGGAAAAATAAAATTGAAAATTAATTTTTCTCATGTCTGATCAAAATACTCGAGTATTTTGAGAAAGACTCGAGTATATACTCGAGTATTGTGTAAAACACTCGAGTATTTGTGCCAGGTCAGCAAATATGACCGTTAGTCTTGTTCGTGCACCAATTCACTCGTGACCGACCAAAAAGACTCGAGTATTAAAGACTCGAGTATTTACCAAAAGACTCGAGTATTTTTGTCCAGTCAGCAAAAATGAACGTTGGAGAGACTCAAAAACCCAATTGAGGGCATTTGAGTCTGATCCAACCCAAGAGAGCATTTCAGAACCTTATTGTAAAATTTCTCTTTGAATTTGTGCAAGAACAAACAAGACAACAAGATCATATTGATTCAAGCTTTCTTAATTTCCTCTTCTCAAGTGTTAATTCCCAAAAAGCTCAACTTCTCACTCATATTGTCATTTTATTCCAAGTTGAGTTTTAGGCCTCAATTCTTACATTGAGCTGTGCTTATTTGTGCTAATCCATTGGGAGATTAGTAATACACATACAAAAAGCTTGATTATTCAAAGTCTTGGATTGTTCCCAAGTAAACCCTAAGTGGCTTAGGGTGTTGGAGTCTTGAGAGGTTCTCAAGCACAAGACTAGGAGGTTCCTAGCCCGGTGGAGTTTCTTTAAGGGAGTTCAAGGAAGCTTTGTGAAGAGTTCTTCAATCACCGGAATCAAATTGGGGTAGAAATCAAGAGTTTGGTACACTCTTGAAGGGTTAGGTTGAGTGAGGCCATTCTCAAGCAATCCTTTGTAATTTTTAACAATTTGATTATTAGTAGAAACTCCTAAGTGATTAGGAGGACTGGATGTAGCTCATTGTTGGAGTGAACCAGGATAAAATTGCTTGAGTGGTGGTTTATTGCTTTTAATCTACTTTCTAACTCAATCTACTTTAATCATTTCAAGCAATTAGGATTTATACAATTAGGTAGCAAGTTCAAGGAATCCTAGTGTTAAAAGTAATTTAGATTGCTTGCTATTCTGTTGGATAAGTTCCTGTTTAGTATTGAATTGATTTGAGATAAATTGCTGAATTTTCGTTTCTGTTTTTACTGCTATCTGATAGGAAAAACTCGAGTATATTCAGAAAAACTCGAGTTGTTCATCACTGAAAAACTCGAGTATTTCACAAAAGACTCGAGTATTTCGTGTTTGATTCCAGAAAATTCAGTCTTAGCTCCATTCTTCAATTATCATTCGAATTATTTGGTATTAGTGCTTCAAATTACTATTCACCCCCCCTCTAGTATTTGCTTATCCCGCTTGTTGGTTTCCAACATAGACAAGATCGGGGGAGAAGCCAAGTACTGCTTAAGGTCAGTAAAGGCCTTTTTGCATGTCTCGTCCCATTCAAATGTCTTTTCCTTTTCTTTCCTCAGCAGTTTGTACCAGGGGAGGGCCTTCCTAGCTGACTGAGACAGAAACCTCGAGAGAGCCGTAACCCGACCTGTCAGTTGTTGGACACCCTTGATATCTGACGGACTCTTCATATCAAGAATGGCTCGGCACTTTTCTGGATTTGCCTCGACTCCGTGCTCGGTAAGCATGAATCCGAGGAAAGACCCTGCTGGAACTCTAAACGTGCATTTTTCCGGGTTCAACCTCATGCCGAACTGTCGGATCCTTCCCAAAATTACCTTCAAATCCTTAGCGTGATCTTCTTCTTTCAAGCTCTTTGCAATCATGTCATCTATGTATACCTCCATTCTCGGCCCAATCAAGGGGCCGAACACCTTGTTCATCATCCGCTGGTAAGTTGCCCCAGCGTTTTTCAATCCAAATGGCATCACATTGTAACAATATGTGGCATTTTCTGTGATAAATGAAGTCTTCACCTGATCCGGGGGATACATTGGAATCTGATTGTATCCCGAATAAGCATCCATAAATGAAAGCCTTTGATAACCCGCCGAGCTATCCACAAGTTTATCGATGCAGGGAAGTGGGTACTGATCCTTAGGGCAAACTTTGTTCAAGTCTGTGTAGTCCACGCACATCCTCCATTTCCCATTGGACTTCTTTACTAGCACGGGATTGACCAACCAATCAGTATACACTACCTCCTTGATAAATCCTGCTTCTAGTAGCTTGGCTACCTTCTCGTCTGTTGCCTGTGCCTTCTCAACTCCGACTCTTCTTCTCTTCTGACACACTGGCTTGGCTCCAGGATACACGCTCAACCTGTGGCAAATGAAGTTCGGATCGATTCCTGGCATATCTGCCGAGGTCCATGCAAACAAGTCTTTGTTTTCCACCAGCAATTCAGTCAGTTCTTTTTCCAATTCCTCAGAAAGGCCAACCCCCATCTTGACGCAACGAGAAGGATCGGGGCCTAAAATCTCCTTTTTGAAGTCCCCTTGAGGGGTCGGCCTAGTTTCATCCTTTTCTCTTACGTCAAGATCTGCTAAGTTGACACTTCCCTTGTTAAGTGGTTCTTGCATGATCTTCTCATCATCGAGCTTCAACTTGCCCAGGCTGATATTATAACATTTCCGGGCCAACTCCTGTTCGGACCGCATTGTTACTACCTTGTCATCAGACCCTGGGAATTTCTTGGCCAAGTGGACCGTCGATACAACAGCACCAAAAGATTGGAGTGCAGTTCGGCCAAAGATGGCGTTGTATGCCGAGGGGGCCTGGACAACTAGCCACTTTACCATTTCAGTCCGAGCAGAGGGTGGTTCCCCCATGGTCACTGGGAGATGGATATGGCCTAAGGGAACAATTGAATGCCCCGTGAAGCCAATCAAACTTCCCTCGAATGGGGTGAGATCAGATCTTCTCAACTTTAATTTTTCAAACAGGTCCAGAAACATGATGTCTGCCGAACTCCCCTGATCGACAAGAATCCTTCTGACTTCGTAATTGCCGAGCCTGGCTGTAACTACCATTGGGTCATTATGGTCTTGTAAGATGTCCTCAAAATCCTCATCACTAAAGCTGATGACTATGTTTTTCTTCCTGGGCTTTTGGATTGGTCGGCTGGCCACCGAAAGGACTTGTCCCACATACTTCTTGCGATCACACTTCTTTTCCCCTCCACCTGCAAATCCTCCAGCAATGGTGCAGATGAGAAAATAATTCTTTTCCTTCTCGGATGGTTGGGTAGAGGCTCCCCCTGCAGGTGGTGAAGGGCTTCTAGTTCTTTTCTGTTCGGTTTTGGGTGGTGAAGGACTCTTTCTCCTGGAGAGTTTGCGCAACGCTTCACCAATATATTGTTGAAGCTTACCATCCCTTACCATCTCTTCGATTAAGTCCTTCAACTGGGTACACTGGTCGGTGGTATGCCCCCATCCACCGTGATGATCGCAGTACTTTGTCCTATCCTTTTGAGCTGCCTTCCTTAAAGCTGGTGGCCGAGTGATGTTACGCATCTCTGTATGCATAGTCTCACGAAGGATTTGACTCCTCGGGACTGTCAACTGGGTATATTCATCATACTTGCCTTTTGGAGGCAGTTTTTCCCCTCTCTCTCTTTCTCTTTTGTCTTTCCTTCCCCTATCTCGAAAACGATCATTTTGACGAACGTCGTTTTGACGAGGATGTCGTCCTTCGCCACCCCTTGCTGCAGTACTGATCCTACGGAATTCCTCTAGATTAACATATTTCCTGGATCTTTCCCTAAGTTCGGCCATGTTCTTAGGTGGTTCCCCAATCAAGCAATCCTTAAAATCTCCATCCTGCAATCCTTGAGTGAGCAAGAGAACAGATACTCCTGATTGCAGACCTGATATGCCACTGGCCTCTTGTTGGTACCGAGCTAGGTAGTCGCGTAGAGACTCGTCGGGTCTCTGTGCAACTCCAGCTAGTGAGTGGTCTGATTTGGGCTGTGACATACTGGCCGTGTACCTGTTTATGAATGCTTGTCTAAGCTCGGCCCACGATCGGATCGAATTGGCGGGTAGAGAATTGAACCATCTCAAAGGCGCCAAGCCCAGAGTCATTGAGAAAGCTCGGCACTTCATAAAATCCCCTCCTCCATAAAACATCATAGAGGACTCGTAGGCAGCTATATGGTCCATCGGGTCAGTTGTTCCATTGTACCGAGGAATATTCTGATGGCCCATATAAGTCTGCAGGGTTTGGAAAGCCATAATCTCAAGTGTGAAAGAGTGTCCAGGATGGGGTTCCCTAGTGATACGTTCTGGGATTAAGTTTGGGTTGAGGGGTGGAGGTGGGGGAAGATTGCTCGGATTACCATAGGCCGCGTAAGGGCCTTGCTCGGCAATCCTTGCCATGCTCTGTTGTTGAAGAGTAGCAATGGTCTGGTTTTGCTTTTCAATTAAAGAAGTCTGAGTCCTCAAGATCTCCATGATCGACTCCTCTCTCCATCGTGCCGAAGAAGTAGTCATGTAAGACCTGCCTTCCGTTTCAGAACGCTGACCACCTTGAAGAGTTCCAAAACGACCTCTAGTCAAATGAGGTATCTCCCTGTTGGACCTGTCAGCCTTGGAATGATCACGCCGATCGGCCCGTTCAACTCGCCGATCCTCATTAGTTCGTGAGCCAGCAGCAGCCCGACGAGACTGATGTCCAGAATCAGCCGTGTCACGCCATTCTGAAACGTGGCCATCAGGGACGGTATGAGGGTTAGACTGCCCTCCGCTGCCTTCAACGAGAACTTGGCCAGCTGGAGGAACCGTGGCTAGTGCCTGATCCGCCGTTGGAACTGGCGGAATTGTCTGAACGTCAGCCTGATTTCCTCCAGTTGGTGCTCCCGGGGCAATTCTGTCCCTCACGTTTCTCCCGGTCTTGGGTGGCCTCCCACGGAGGCGACGGCGGAGATCTTCTTGATTACCATCATTATTGTTGTTTGCCATGAGATCAGTGGGTGGGAATACTGGTTATTCAGTCCCCACAGACGGCGCCAATGTAGTGTCCTTGAACACTATGTCCTTAACCCTCTAAGTGCTCAAGATTATGGAATTAGAAGCCCAAGAGAGGATCAAGTGTTAATATGTGACTTTGTGGTGTTTCTGCAGTTCCAGTTGGGAAAAGCAGGGTCTCCCCAGTCAACAAGTGTGTGCAGAGTGTCAACTTAGGGATGAGAGTACGTACCTGAAACCCTAGCTGTGATGAGCTATTTATAGGGTTTGGAGGAGGCTGATATGGGCCGCTTGGGCCCTGTATCAGAGTTGTGCTGAACCAGGATTCTGTGACATAATATCGGATAATTATGCTTAGAATCTGGTTAGGATCAACTGAAGATCTCATGTCTAGGCTGTTAGCGAGAATCTAGGAGAGATTCGCGGAAGGGATAAGGAGCCTGAATGAGACTGAGTCTATCCACAAGCCGACGGTATGTCTCGGCCCTAGAGTCCCGAGCCTGATGGGTGGAGGACCGGTTGTGAGGCTCGGCCCCATCAAGTCCGAGCCTGGTCCTTTAGTATGCTCGGAGCCCATGAACCCGAGCGAGGGACGTGCATGCTTAGTAATCCGAGGGAAGTGCCCTTATGAGAATCCCTTTAGTAGGTCGTATATCTCTGTAAGGTCGGCAGACCCTACAATTTTAAAGTCAAAATCGTTTATTTGCACCTTGTATGTATATATTTATTTATAAAATTGGAATTTATATTGTCATACCCATACCCTTGCTTTATAGAAAATGTAGTACATCATACCCGGTACCGTACCCGTATCCGGTATCGTACCCGTATTGGTGCAACATAGTTCTTCACTCTCCAACCTGTTTTCATTTTCAAATCCAATCCAAATTTCGTCTCCACCACCACCGTAGATCGATTCTCTTTCTTCCTCTCTTAGGGATGTTCATTGCCTTAATATTTAATTAAATCAATTTCATTCATTCTGTTTTTGGTGGCTTATAGTTGTTAAGAGTTGAGGATATAAGATGAGCCTAACGTTGTTTGATATGCTAATGTTTTCTACTCCCTCTGTCCCATTAACTTCGTAAAAAAATCTAGTTTTTTTTTGTCCTAAATTAAAGTAAAAATAATTAATGAAATAACTTGAAGATTGTATATTATCTTAAATATAATTAATGAAAACTCTTAAAGATTGTAAAAATAATTAAAAGTTTGTATGATAGAAATTTGTAATTAATGAATGAATCATACAATATATTTTATTTTGAAAATAAAATCATGCATTATATCAAAAAGATATTCTATCATTTTTATTTACTATTTTGACTTTTACCAAGATAATTGGTGTAACACCCACAATTTTCAGCATTTTAATAAATTAATTTTCGAGAATTTCTGATTGGGTAGTTATTTTTAAATTTGCATAAATTCGATATTTGATTTAAATTACGAATGAAAATAATTATTTGAAATTTGTTTTTATAATGGTGAATTGTCTTATTTTGATTTGAGTTTTGAATGAATTATTACTTATTGATTTATTTGAATATGTAACTTTGAAAATTCATTACTTTTGATCTGTAAATTCGTATTTGACAAATTTACAGTCAAAATGATTGTATTAAAATGTAGAATTTATTTTGGTACTGTTTGGGATTTACTTTGCTGCACACAAAATTTTTAGTATTTTGAGAAATATTATAATTTTTTATTTTAGCAAATTGAATTATGATTTTCACAGTGAAATTTACTGTATCAGAAAAAAAAATTATTTTCTGTCGTGTTGATGTACTGTACGATTTTAAATATACTTATGTGCATTTTGAATTTCAAATTATTAGACATAAAATTAGGAGTGCATAAGACCCTTGGGTAACCCAATTAAATACACCGTACCATAATTAATATCTAGCCACCCTATATGTTCCCTATAGGAGACAAGTCATTAATTGCCCTATCCTAAACAAATTTCCAACCAATGCATGTGTTCCCTCTATTTAAATATTATATCCAAAATTAACCACCATAAACTCACCTACAAGATATTAATTAAACATCATACCCATAAAATATAAATACAAAGTCCCAAGCCAACAAAGCCCAGCGCAGTTGGTAGATAGTTGGGTTCCTTAAGCATGATGTCAAGGGTTCGATCCCTGCCGTGGGCATGGAAAAGGCTTTGTTGGTAGAGGCAAAACCCACTTCGGTGATCTCTACGCCTCGGAGGGGATTAGTCTTCAGCTGTCGGCTGAGGGATACCCTTGGTGTACACAAAAAAAAAAAAAAAAATACAAAGTCCCAAACCCCCCTAAAATAAGGGTTGGAGCCGTGCGGAGTAGGAGAAAGAGGGAGGGAACTTTTGATTTTTCTTGACCCCATTTTAAGACAATAAACCCCCACCCACATTTCCTTATAAATAACCCCAACCTATATGCATTCTTCTTGTTCTTGCTTCTTACACACTTTAACAAATAAAAAAAAGAAAGGAGAAGAGAGAAGATCAGAGTGGGAGGCCGAGAAGGGAGAGGAGGAAGAAGGAAGGATTTTTGCTTTCCAACACCAAATCAATTCCATTTCCATCCATTCACTTAGGTATACATCCTCATCTACATATCTTTTCTTTCTTACTTTGTTTTATTTTCGGTTCTCCTAAGCTTATGACCAAAGAATGTTAATTTATTGTTGCATGTATGTTCTTAAGATAAAACTTTGATTTTTACTCATTTTCCCACTTGAATCAAAGATTGAAGAATAAAAAATGGACATGCATCAAGTCCCATGATGCTACTACGGTTTGCCCTTGTTTATACACAAGGTGATGTTTGTTTTCCTTTTTGATATTTGACTATTTATCTTAAAGTAAACATGAGTATATTGATGAGTGTTGTGAAAAAATTTTTGATTTTTCTTTTATAGGCCATTTGGCCTAGACACAAAAATAAAGGAAATAATTTTTGTTTCTCATGCATGTGAGTTTTTATTCAAGATCAATACTTTTTAAGTGCTAAGAAGCAAAGATTTAAGTTTGCAATGGAAAAATGGACATACACCTATAATCCATAGCTCCATGGTTTTGTTCCTCTTTGATACCCACATGATTTTTATTTTTATTCTTTATTTGAGAAAAAGAAATAAGGATGGATTTGTTGATCTTAAAGTGTATTGGTTTGTGTTGCAAAAATTTAATTTTTCTCTATGTATGGTTCGGCCAAAGCAAGAACCAAAGGGAATGGATTTTTATTTTTGATGCATGTTATATTTTTATGTTTCTCTAGGATTTTTGAGCCTTAATATATGAAGATTTAAGCTTTAAGAGCTAAAATGAATATGCAAGAAATAATAAGGACTATACGGTTTTTATGAGCTTTTGCTCAAAGTATTTGATTTTTTTTGTTAATTTGCTTGGTGTTAAGAGTAAGGAGATAAGTTTGATTTTCATTGTCTTTAAAAAGCTTTATTTTTAGTGTGTAAAAGTCCCTAATTTCCCTTTGGATGATTCGGCCAAGAGGGAAAAAGGGGAAGAACGAAATTTATTTTTGTGTTTGATTAATTTTAAACTTTGATCTTTGATTTTTAAGTACATGCATGTGAGAATTTAAGTTTAAAATAAACAAAATGAACATGCATGATATTTTGAGGTCTATACGGTTTCTCTATTGGTTTTTGGTCTAGATGATTTTGTTTTGAAGCTTTGAGTTGTGTTTTAAATGGATGAATGAGGAATGGATTTTTAGTGTATGTTTGAGTATTTTTTTTGATTTGTGTGAAAACCCCTAAGTTTTCTCAAGTACAATTCAGCCAAAATAGGCAAATAAGGAAAATAATTTGATTTGGTTATGCATGTTGTAATTGAGTTAAAAATAAATTGTTTTCATGCTTAAAATTCGGTTCTTAAAGGAAAATAATTGATGAAGTTGATTTTTGTGTTGATGTGTATATATATATGTGCAATTCGGTTTTAGTATGTTTGGATGCCCAAGTGCATAAATTTATTTATGTTCTCTTATTACGTGCATTTGATTTGGGTTTGAATGAAAAGTGATTAATCAAATCGGTCTAAGTTGTTTGAAAGAAAATTTAATTAGATAAAGCATGAAGATGAGTTTAGTTGGTTTGAAAAATGATTAGTTGTATGAGCTAACCTTGTGCGGCTGGAAAATTTTGTTTGAATGCATGTTAATGTATGTTTGGAGTGAGAATAGAATTATTTTAGGGCTACATGATTGTAAATAATATAGGAAATCAAATGATTCATCAATGCTGAATTTTTAGGCATGTTGCTTAACCTTGTCGGAATATGTGCAAAATGATAGATATGTTAATCCGATTTCTTTGAAATTTTGATATGTTGTCCTTTAAGCTATTTGGATGAATTCTGGAAAATTTGAATGGATTTGAATTTTTTTTTTGTATTTTAACATGAATTTTTATTTGATAATTAAAGTTTAAGAAAATTGTGTTTTTAATGGCCAAAGGTTTGAATGAAAAATGTTTCCTTAAGTTCAATATTTGTGAAACTTAGCCACTGTTTTGGTAATACTAAATGTAGTACCTCTGAATTTTTATGCGATTTTTGGAAATGGTTTGCTAATTGTATTTGTGTCATTTTTGTAAAAATGATTTCGGAAAAATAAGTTTTTCGGATGAAAAGTAAACTGAATTTTCGAACTTAACCTATTTTAAATGACTTGAAATTTTTATGGTAGTTTGTTAATCATGTATAGAGTTCCTCTGTAAATTTTTAAGGGATTTGGAGTTGATTTGATAATTTTTCTAAGTGCAAAATAATTAACCAAGTGGTTCAGAATTTTCAGACTCAACGACAAATTTAATTGAAAAAGTATAACTTAAACAACTCCAAATAACCTGAAATTTTTACGAGATGGTCTTCACTGAATAAGAAAGTATTTTACAAATTTTCATGCGATTCGGAGTTCGTTTATTATTTTTAATATTGGCATTTTGGCCTCTGGACAGAAGCTGTCCCATTTGAAATTTTATGCAAAAATTGGATTGGAAACCTAAGTTAAGAATGTTCAGATGACTTGAAAATTTTATATGATTAAATTTGATATATGTGTGTGTGCTATGTAAATTTTGGGATTTAAATGAATTGATTTGATAAGGTTTTTAGATGTGCCTTTCTTGTTTTTCCCTTAACCGAACTAATGCCCTATTTGCTACTTTTTGGATATGCGAGAGCTTTTGTACTTCTTTAATATATTGGCTGGACTTTGTAAGGTAATTGTGATGTTTTAAAATAATTACTTAATTATTGTTTGAATAAGTGTTTGGGTTAAGTATAAATGAATTATTTAGCCGAATTAGAGCGTTGTATTTAATTACGTACTATCCTTCGAAACATAGCGACTTTTGAATAGGGTGTTAGTTGGAAAATAATGAGCGTTTATGTGACGGACCGACCCTCGGTCCTACACTTACAATACCCAGCCGACTAGAATAATCTATTATACAGGCTGCGCCTACTCAGGCCGAGCACTTGTTCAAAGACCCACCCTAGCGACCTTGGACCGACCGCAAGGGCTCCACCCCTGAAGAGTCCGAGCTAGGGGCGCGTGAATCTAACTTGCCACAGGGATAAGACCCTCTAATACAGGATAAGGATGAATGACTCATCCCCTATCCTAAATGGGACACGTCAGCTGCCTTGCTGGACCTCCGTACAGGCCCATAAGGTACAATGCCACCCCTATAAATAGCTGTCTCCAGCAAGGGACTCAGATACGTTCTCTCACTCCCTAATTGCACAATCCCACACACCGTGATTAGGGAAACCCTAACTATCCCAACTGGATACCTAGAATACCAAAGAATCACACAGTAACATCAGATCACTCTCTAGCTCTCAGATCTTTCAATATCCTTGAGCTAGGGGTATATCTTAGACACTACATTGGCGCCGTCTATGGGAAAGATAAACTGTTATTCCCACCCAAAATGGTAAACACAAGTGGAAACACTGGAAACAACTCTCGTGGTGCAAACCACTAGGCCGGAAGAAACCGTCATAGACTAGTAGAAGGTAGTGCTTACAACGGAAGAGATCTAGAAGGAAGAAACCCGCCCCACCCTCCCCCCCACAGCAAACCATCAGTTCGACTGGAGATCCTAGCCCGCAGCCACCACACCATACCAACCCGAACACACAATGGACCCTACACTGTCCATTCCAGACAAGCAAACCCCAATACCCCCAACCGTGTACAGAACCACGGATCTGGACGATCCATTGACGCCCGTGTTTCCGGAGAAGAAAGGGGACACTCCCAAGGCCGAAGAGAGACCCAACTTGAAGAGATAATTAAGTAGCAAGCTCAAATGTTGGAACAACAGGGGAAAGCTATAGCCGACCTTCAGCAGATCCACATGAACACAATTGCTGCACGGGCAATGGAAACAGCCCCAACAACCGTACCAGTTCATGATCTGCAAGGTCCAATCACCTTACCCCCTCCACCACCCGTAAACCCGGCCTTAGCAGCCACCTATGAAACAGAAAGCAATACTCACCCAGGCCACCCCTTCACCCCACGTATAATGGCCTATGAAACACCTTCTGCTTTCCTTGGCCCCACCAGCGTTGCGAAGTACAACGGGTTAACCGACCCCCTGGAGCACATCCTATCTTTTGAAGGTGCCATGAATTTTTATGATGGGGGAGATTTGATGAAGTGCTGAGCCTTCTCGATGACTCTCCAACCGCCGGTGCTTAGGTGGTACTCAGCCTTGCCCAGAAATTCCATTAACTCTTGGGTAGAAATGAAAAAAGTTTTTCTTAACAGGTACACTGCCAGCTGCATACAACCAAAATCAGACCATGCACTTGCAGGAGTAATGCAACTTCTAGAAGAACCGTTGAGAGAGTATCTGGCTGGATTCCACTCGGAGGCAGGTTCTGTACCAAACCTCGAGCCGAGTTTCGCAGTTTTTCTTTTTACCTAGTTACTTCGTAACGGTGATTTTAAAAACTCGCTGGTGGGGAAGCCACCAAGGGACATGGCAGAATTGAGACACCGTTCCACCAAATTTATCAATTTGGAAGAATTTAGCAAGTGGCAGAGACAAAGAGAAAAAGGTGATAGAGGGGAGCCTTCTTCTCAAGGAAGGTCGAGGAGAAATGACAGGAGAGAAGACAGGAGAGACGAGCGGGGGAGAGGACCTAGGGGAGACAGGAGATTTGTCATCCCTAGGTCCAAGTTTGACGAATACACCCCCCTCACGATCCCGAGAAGTCAGATCTTACAGGAAACCATGCAGACTGAGCTGAGAATGGTCGAGAGGCCTCCTCCTTCGAAAAGAAGCCAGCGCCAGGATCGTTCAAAGTTTTGCTCGTATCATGGGGGATACGGCCATACCACAAACGAGTGCACATGGCTAAGAGACGTTATTGAGCAGCTTATAAGAGATGGAAAATTGCAGCAATACGTTAGAGAGGCACTCAATCGGCGTACTAGAAGAAGGACCCCTTCCCCGAATAGAAATGTTCTCAAAAAAACTCCATCTCCAACTAGACAAACCAATCATCACCCCAATCAGCAACAAGCATCGAATCAGCAGAGAGTAGCTATGGTGGAGATAGCTAACACAGATCAATCCCCGCAAAACCTCAGAATCAACACCATTGCTGGGGGATTTGCGGGGGGAGGTGAAAGCAGATCAGACAGGAAAAAGTATATCAATCAAGTACTCGCTATCCAGGACCATCCGATCCGCAAGAGAGCCTCAAAAAGTGTCCCAATTTGTTTTATTGATGAAGATTTAGAAGGAATCATTTCGGGTCATAATGACCCAATGGTGTAACTGCTTTGGTAGGCAATTATAAGGTCGCAAGAATATTTGTCGACCAAGGCAGTTCTGCTGATATCATGTTTCTGAATCTCTTTGAAGCACTGAAATTGAAGACTTCGGATTTGACCCCTTTCGAGGGGAAATTGATTAGTTTCACAGGGGACACAGTCATCCCCAAAGGATATATTCAACTCCCTGTAACACTCGGGAACCAACCCTCTGTGAGAACTGAAATTATCAAGTTTTTGGTAGTTGACTGCCCGTCGGCATACAATGCTATACTCGACAGAACCTGTTTACAAGCCTTTAGTGCGGTTGTTTCAACCGTTCATTTGACCATGAAATTCGAGGGCTCTGATGGAAGGGTCGTCTCAATCAGAGCCGAGCAAGAAAAAGCCAGACTATGCTATAACTCTAGTTTGGCGAAACTCAAGAGCCCAGAGGAAATTCAACCCAAACTGAACCTAAACAAAGGAAACGTGCTTCTAACGGACCTGGATGTTAGATCCGATAAGGACGACACAAGGCCGACCCCCCAAGGAGAGTGGGAATTCATAGTATTGGACGAGGAAACCCCAAGCAGAAGAGTAAGACTGGGCACCAACCTCTCCGAGAACACAAGAGTAGAAATGCTCGAGCTTTTGAAAAGGAACAAAGATCTTTTTCAAGACCTCGGCAAACATGCCGGGGATTGATCCAAATTTTATATGCCATCATCTTAGTGTCAATCCGACCGCTAAACCGGTCGCTCAAAAGAAAAGAAGAGTGGGAACTGAGAAGGCTGCAGTAATTGAAGAAAAGGTGGCCGAGCTCCTCTCAGTCGGATTTATTAGAGAGGTTAACTACTCTGAGTGGCTTTCAAATACTGTGCTGGTCAAGAAGTCGAACGGGAAGTGGCGCATGTGCGTCGACTACACCGACCTAAACAAGGCTTGTCCGAAAGATCAGTATCCTCTCCCTGTTATTGACAAGTTGGTGGACAATTCATATGGTTATCAGCTCCTTTCCTTTATGGACGCATGTTCAGGGTACAATCAGATCCCAATGTACCCTCCTGACAAGGAGAAAACGACCTTCATCACCGAGAGGGCCACATACTGCTACACAGTGTAACATCCTCATTTTTATTAACCTAATAAGTATAATTATGAATATTTTATTTACATAAGAAAAATGAATTACAACTATTTTCCTAAGTATAGGTATATATTTGTATAAATATATCCTTGAGTAGATATTATTATTAGTAACTATATCCTCGTGTATATGTATGTGTGTATTTGTATGAGTACATCTATATGTATGTATGTATAGGTATATGCACTTAGGTTAAGTTAGGATATGTGTTTATGTGTATGTATATGTGTGTTCTCGTGTGTATTCTTAGGTGTTAGTGTTTGTGTTCGTGTCCTTGTGTGTATGCGTGTATTCGTGGTGTGATCGCAATGTTAGGTTGGATAGGGAAGTGTTCTAGAGCCGTTAGTTATAATTTGAAGGACAATTGGTTTAGGTTTAGATTGGCGTGGCTTTGATCGTGCAATTAGGGTTGTGTAGGATCGGGTGTCAGAGAGTTCCGTAGCCATAGAAGTGCTTTTAGTGTGTTGATCTCGATAGAGTGAGTGGATAAGGATCCTAGGATAGAGCCTCGAGTTAAAGGGTAAACTTTAAGGTCTATGTGCGGAGAATTCCCTCGAATACATGTTTCGATGGAGTTCCGGAACTTAGTGAATGTGTGAGGCAATCGGGATCGATTCGATCCTAATGATTATGCCTCGAGAGTGGTTGGTTTTAGGGTTGAGTGGTTATAGAACATAGCTTAGATCAATCGAGTTAGATCGAGTGTTTAAGAATAGGCTAAGTCTAGATTTCGGAGTGTCGATTCGTTCGTCTTTTCGTGTATGTGAATTGTGTGTTTATTGTTGTGATTTATGATTGTGATGTTTTGTGTGTGTTAGGAGGTGTTTATAAGGTGTTTAGATAGTGGTATTATGATAGGACAAGTTAGGTTGCATTAGGATCGGCTTAGAACTCTTAGAAGGCTTGAAAGAAAGGAAAAAGTAGTGCATTAATCGATTAATGGGTCTGTTAATCGATTAAATTTTGAGCACCCTTCGGCATTAATCGATTAAGGCATAGCTTAATCGAGTAGATCTTTGGGTACTTTCGGCATTACTCGATTAACACGTGAGTTAATCGATTAGCCCCTTTGTAAATTAAGCGAGTTAATCGATTAACCAAAGTGGTTAATCGATTAACCACTGCAGATCAGACTTAAAAACACGATTTTAACGTGTTGTTCTTCATTTCTTTCTCTCTTTTTCTCGGCCATTCCCTCTTCTCTCCTCCTAAACTCTTCCAATCTTCAAATTAACATCAAATAACATCAACCCATCATCCCATAATCATTCCCCATCAACTCTCCATGATTTTCTACCAACAAAAACCCCAATTTCATTCTCAATCCCTCAAATCCCCAATTCCCAAATTCAAAACCCTAACTTCCCAATCTTTCTCTTTTCTTTGGGCAATCATAAAGGGAGCTAGAAATTGATATTGGAGCAAGGAACTAGGAGCTTAGGAGTGTGTCCATAGAGTTTGGTGGAGCTTTCTCTCTCTCTCTCTCTCTCTCTCCTTCTCCTCTACTCTTCAACCGGTAAGGGGGGACTCTTTCCTCACTTTGAATTAGGGATAGTTAGAATTTATAATAGGATTTGGGTATAATAATTAAGTTAGAGTGTAGGTAACAATTAGTGTTGGACTAGAGTTGTTCTTTTTTGTATTTTAATTAAATTTGACCCTTTTATAAATGTTTATGTTAAATTAGTTATTTGTAAATATTAATGTAGGAAGTGAAGAACCCTAGGGAGACGATTTATGTTACTGCACTCTGAGACATACCTGAGTATGTCGAATGGTTGCTGGATGTCTATTGATTTGCTTGTTGTTGGTTGTAAATTAATTGTTGAATAACTTAAGTGTTAAATGTTTATAATTGTGATTTAATGCTTTAAGTGTTAATTGTGAGACTGAAAGTGGATTGTGGATATATATATATATATATAGTTTAAGGGAATAAAGAGATTGAGAAGTGAAAATGGTTAAGGGATAAAGTGTTGTAAATGAACAGTGGATTAAAATGAATAATGGAAGTCTAAAATAATTATGAATAAAAAGGGATTGTGTGGGCGATTGGATGTTGTTGCCGCTATCTTTGATTTGATTATTATTCTTATGTCTTTATTATGAATTGTATACTGTCCTTTTAATTCACTGTGCTGTGAAAGATCTCACCCTTAGTGGATAACAATTTAGGTACAAGTTCAAGAGGCTTGGAGATCAGAGTGCGCAGCGGAACAAGTCGGAAGAAAGGAAACTGATTTGTGTATATGTTCTCTATATTGTATTTGGGTGCCCCACATTTTGTAATTCAATATTTTGTAAAAGTAAAGGTTTAAAGTTACCCGCTTTATTTTTAAACTCTGATTTATGTATTTTATTTAATGAAGTCACTTTTATAGCACCTTAATTATTTCCAAAACTTTTAAATTTTCGTATATTTTTATATTAAGAAAATCGGGGTGTTACAGATGGTATCAGAGCAGTTCTTCCTTTCGACCTGAGGGAAAGTAATCCCGAATCCGCTGCAAGCACTCTAGTCTCAAGTTTCTTGAATAAAGGTGAGACTTATAGAATTTTGTGAAAAGTGTTAATGTTAAATGTTTGTTGCATATGTTTGATGCAATTGTTAGGCATAACTAGGAACGTATGTGCATATTGGTTGCCAAATGTTTGTGAATAAGTGTGTGCATCTTTAAATGTGAATGTTGCATCATATGGCCACGCATTTTAGGCTAGAAAAGCCCTCCCAATGAATCTATATAAATAAAGAAAGAATAATTACTACCCCTAAAACGAACTAGAAACACGTGCATTCATGGAGAAAGGTGGACCTTAGGTACGGGGAAAACTTACGTCGTTTATCGATTGATGAGGGCAAGAGTGAATTATGGGATTATCTTGGGGAACTTTGATCCTGCAAAGGATACGGGTTCGCTACCCATATTGGGGGTTGGTTCCAAGCAAACCGGGATAATTCCATCACTTTGGCTCGTTTTGGCCAGTGAGGGTGATTTCTGCTAAAGCCAATTTGGACAAATCAAACCAAATTGCATGAGGGACCTTCCGCAGTGGAGGTGAAGTGTTGTGCAAGCGGGTGAGCGAGGGACCTTCCTAAGTGGAGGTGAAGCACCCAACTAGGGGTTGAGAAATGCTTACTCCTGGCCGGCTTTCCCCAGAGTGGAGGGGCAAGTGGGGTGAGGAAAAGTGGGAATTGTTATAAAAAGGTTAAAAAGTCAAAAATTGTTAAAAGGGGTGCATTGCATGAGGAACCCTCCTGCGGGGAGAATGTGAAGTGCAATGCACATAAAGTCAAGATTGTTAAAAGTAGACATTGCGTGAGGAACCCTCCTGCGGGGAGAATGTGAAGCACAATGCCAATAAAGTTTTTAAAGTAAAAAGTGGGCATTGTATGAGGAACACTCCTTCGGGGAGAACGAGAAGTACAATGTCAATAAAATTATAAAGTTAAAAATTGTTAAAATTGGTACATTGTGTGAGGAACCCTCATTCGGGGAGAATGTGAAGCACAATGTACAAGAGGGAGAAGTGAGGTTGCATTGCATTGCCTTGCATGAAAAGTGAAAGTGTTTTAAAGTGGAAAGTAAAGGAAAATGAATTGTTTCTGCATTGCATTAGCATCGCATGGCATCCGCATCGCATTGCATTTGCACCGTACTTAGAATATTGTTTTGTGCTTGATAGATATTAGTTGATGCCTTGTAGCGAGGGGATTGTGTACAAATAGTTATCACAAGAGTGAGTACATATATATATATATATGTATGTATAGAGTGTTCTATGTTAAGAGAAAAAGGATCGGGTTAAGTTTGCAAAGGGAAACACTAATTAATTGTAAACAGGGAAAACTTGGAAAATTTTGAAAGTCGTAAGTGCTTCCCATTGCAAACCAAAAACCTAAGTGACATTAGATAAATAGTTGAGAGTAGAAGTGTTTTAAGCGTTAGACTAAAGGAAGGCTAAAGTTTTATACAAGGGAAAATCCGAATAATGCCAAGGCAACTGAAATCGTAGTACGGGAATTCATTGGATTGCGAGGGCTACTACCCCCGATTTAATGTAGTGTGGGAATTGGCCAATCCGACATTACATTTATCGGGAGGTGAAGTCGTCGAAATCTAGGAATTCGTGCACTACCATGAATTAGTGTACAATTTTCCATGTATAAAACCTTAATGCTTAATCGTTTGTTGTTGTTGTTCTTTCTTGGCTTGACTATGTGTATTGTGTATGCTTGTGGGTGTATGTTTGTGGAATGGTGAAGTGTCAAAGTAATTGGATTGTGATTAGGAATGGAACCGTTCGAATTGAACGAATCATAGCTTTGATCCTAATCCAACCGAGTGACTAAGTTCACACCGATTAGATTAGAATCAAAGGGAATGAAAAATAATATTTAAATTAAACTAACAGTCGATTCCATTACTAATCTAGATTCAAATAGTTATGACACCAGGAATGAAATATAAATCGAGAACTAATCGATCGGATTCGAACCGCCGAACTAGTCCAATTGGAAATTTGAAAGAATAAGAGAAACTTTTTGCCTAAGTTGGAAAACGGTTCGAATTCAATCAAGGGGTCCTCGAAATGTGTTCGGATGTGGACTAATTTAGTGTTAAAGTAAGCGAACGAAGATTTGAGTGGAACCATGAAAATCAAATAAGTTATTTCGCGATTCTAATCTAGCCGAATGACTTAGTTGACATTGGATAGAATAAAATCCAAGAAAACTATAACAACTTTATATTGAACTTGTGACTGATTTCCACTATCAAATTGACTTCGATCGCTTCAACATTAAACGAAAGTCAAGTGTGGAGTTCTATCAATTGAACTTAAACCCAGAATGGTAATATTTAAATTTATGAATGACAAAGAAGTTTTAACTAAACAGA
Source organism: Crotalaria pallida (assembly GCA_037953625.1). Classification (NCBI taxonomy): domain Eukaryota; kingdom Viridiplantae; phylum Streptophyta; class Magnoliopsida; order Fabales; family Fabaceae; genus Crotalaria; species Crotalaria pallida. The sequence continues at coordinate 55,799,947 of CM075654.1, read as the reverse complement.
ACCAAGGATTTGAGTTCAATTGGGAGATTGATATAGGTATAGGTTTATGTATGTAGGTTTATTGTGTCAGTTGAATGGTGGTGAGGCATGGTTATTGTTATGTATGATTGAATGAATTGATTGACGCTTTTGTGAGACAATTTTAAACTATTTTCAAAAACTATTTATGTCTTAAATTTTAATCTCCCTTTTCTTCTAAAAGGCTTTCCAATATAAGTGGAAACCCTATTTTAAGAACTAAGATGATTAATATATACATTTCCTTGAACCGTTTTAAGAAGAGTTTTCAAACTGAGTTTTGAAAATATGAATAATGGTGTGTGTGTGAACATTTTCCTGATATATTGGTATGTATGTATATGTATATATCTTCATGGTGTACTTGTGTTTGTATATAAATATATTCATGCACCTATGTGTAAAGTTTTGTTTCCTTTGCCTTATCTTTATAAAGTATTTCTCGGAAGCTCTGCAATTTGAATTTCCCCATAAGGACCACAGAAGAACCATCAAACCTTTTGTTTGAAAACCGAGTGAAATAGCGTGTGCTAGAACCATGCTACATAAGGATTAGAGTTGTGTTCTCTATCCCGAGAATATGTTAGGATTGCATGGACCAATGAATTTCTTAAGGGAGATAGTGAACCAAACCAAAAATCCTAAGTCCAATAACCGACTAACCCATAAGTAACACATCCTAGTACTCTCTAATTTTTCAAGACTTAAGAGAGACCAAACAGTTAGCCAGTCTTCAAATCTATATTGCCGGAGTGAATCGGTGAGTGGGAGTGTCGTCGCATACCCAAACAAAAGAACCCAATCAAAAGAATATGGAGTTGCAAACCATAACCTTCATAGTTGTAGATCACCAAGACTAGAAAGTACCTTGAAGTTAGAACCTAACCACGGCATGAGAATCATCAGGGAACCTCTGATTGATTTTTATGCAAGTTCTGGAAAGAGGAAGCATGAGTGAAGAAGTGAACCATGAGAGGATTACCTCATCTCGTTGAAAACCCAACAACTTTTAGGGTACCTGAGAATGAGGAAAGATTAGCACCTACTAAGTAAAACCAAAGTCAGAACCAGTTGAGTCGAACCATTCTACACCGAACTTGAGTTTACCAAGACAACGCAAGCCTAAGTGGGGGAGCACCCATAGGGCTAGAATTTAAGATTGTAGAAATTCTGAGAAATTGTTATTTTTACTATTATGATTTTTACTATGGAAAACTAAATGGTTTTGAAACTTTAAGTGTTTTGTTAATGTTAAAAGGTTTTGAGGAAACAATTTTTACAGAAACCTCCCTCCAATTCTTTTCAAATGTTTTTTTCAACGGATGAATTTCGGGGACGAAATTCTTTTAAGTGGGGGAGAATTGTAACATCCTCATTTTTATTAACCTAATAAGTATAATTATGAATATTTTATTTACATAAGAAAAATGAATTACAACTATTTTCCTAAGTATAGGTATATATTTGTATAAATATATCCTTGAGTAGATATTATTATTAGTAACTATATCCTCGTGTATATGTATGTGTGTGTATTTGTATGAGTACATCTATATGTATGTATGTATGTATAGGTATATGCACTTAGGTTAAGTTAGGATATGTGTTTATGTGTATGTATATGTGTGTGCTCGTGTGTATTCTTTGGTGTTAGTGTTTGTGTTCGTGTCCTTGTGTGTATGCGTGTATTCGTGGTGTGATCGCATCGTTAGGTTGGATAGGGAAGTGTTCTAGAGCCGTTAGTTATAAGTTGAAGGACAATTGGTTTAGGTTTAGATTGGCGTGGCTTTGATCGTGCAATTAGGGTTGTGTAGGATCGGGTGTCAGAGAGTTCCGTAGCCATAGAAGTGCTTTTAGTGTGTTGATCTCGATAGAGTTAGTGGATAAGGATCCTAGGATAGAGCCTCGAGTTAAAGGGTAAACTTTAAGGTCTATGTGCGGAGAATTCCCTCGAATACATGTTTCGATGGAGTTCCAGAACTTAGTGAATGTGTGAGGCAATCGGGATCAATTCGATCCTATTGATTATGCCTCGAGAGTGGTTGGTTTTAGGGTTGAGTGGTTATAGAACATAGATTAGATCGATCGAGTTAGATTGAGCGTTTAAGAATAGGCTAAGTCTAGATTTCGGAGTGTCAATTCGTTCGTCTTTTCGTGTATGTGAATTGTGTGTTTATTGTTGTGATTTATGATTGTGATGTTTTGTGTGTGTTAGGAGGTGTTTAGAAGGTGTTTAGATAGTGGTATTATGATAGGACAAGTTAGGTTGCATTAGGATCGGCTTAGAACTCTTAGAAGGCTTGAAAGAAAGGAAAAAGTAGTGCATTAATCGATTAATGGGTCTGTTAATTGATTAAATTTTGAGCACCCTTCGGCATTAATCGATTAAGGCATAGCTTAATCGAGTAGATCTTTGGGTACTTTCGACATTACTCAATTAACACGTGAGTTAATCGATTAGCCCCTTTGTAAATTAAGCGAGTTAATCGATTAACCAAAGTGGTTAATCGATTAACCACTGCAGATCAGACTTAAAAACACGATTTTAACGTGTTGTTCTTCATTTCTTTCTCTCTTTTTCTCGGCCCTTCCCTCTTCTCTCCTCCCAAACTCTTCCAATCTTCAAATTAACATCAAATAACATCAACCCATCATCCCATAATCATTCCCCATCAACTCTCCATGATTTTCTACCAACAAAAACCCCAATTTCATTCTCAATCCCTCAAATCCCCAATTCCCAGATTCAAAACCCTAACTTCCCAATCTTTCTCTTTTCTTTGGGCAATCATCAAGGGAGCTAGAAATTGATATTGGAGCAAGGAACTAGGAGCTTAGGAGTGTGTCCCTAGAGTTTGGTGGAGCTCTCTCTCTCTCTCTCCTTCTCCTCTACTCTTCAACCGGTAAGGGGGGACTCTTTCCTCACTTTGAATTAGGGATAGTTAGAATTTATAATAGGATTTGGGTATAATAATTAAGTTAGAGTGTAGGTAACAATTAGTGTTGGATTAGAGTTGTTCTTTTTTGTATTTTAATTAAATTTGACCCTTTTATAAATGTTTATGTTAAATTATTTATTTGTAAATATTAATGTAGGAAGTGAAGAACCCTAGGGAGACGATTTATGTTACTGCACTATGAGACATACCTGAGTATGTCGAATGGTTACTGAATGTCTATTGATTTGCTTGTTGTTGGTTGTAAATTAATTGTTGAATAACTTAAGTGTTAAATGTTTATAATTGTGATTTAATGCTTTAAGTGTTAATTGTGAGACTGAAAGTGGATTGTGGATATATATATATATATATATATATATAGTTTAAGGGAATAAAGAGAATGAGAAGTGAAAATGGTTAAGGGATAAAGTGTTGTAAATGAACAGTGGATTAAAATGAATAATGGAAGTCTAAAATAATTATGAATAAAAAGGGATTGTGTGGGCGATTGGATGTTGTTGCCGCTATCTTTGATTTGATTATTATTCTTATGTCTTTATTATGAATTGTATACTGTCCTTTTAATTCACTGTGCTGTGAAAGATCTCACCCTTAGTGGATAACAATTTAGGTACAAGTTCAAGAGGCTTGGAGATCAGAGTGCGCAGCGGAACAAGTCGGAAGAAAGGAAACTGATTTGTGTATATGTTCTCTATATTGTATTTGGGTGCCCCACATTTTGTAATTCAATATTTTGTAAAAGTAAAGGTTTAAAGTTACCCGCTTTATTTTTAAACTCTGATTTATGTATTTTATTTAATGAAGTCACTTTTATAGCACCTTAATTATTTCCAAAACTTTTAAATTTTCGTATATTTTTATATTAAGAAAATCGGGGTGTTACACACAGTGATGCCCTTCGGACTAAAAAAACGCTGGTGCAACATACCAGCGAATGATGAACAAGGTCTTCTCTGGACTGATTGGTCCCACCCTTGAAGTATATATAGATGACATGATAACCAAAAGAAAAAAGAAAGAAGACCACCCTCATGACTTGGTTGCTGTCTTGGCAAGAATCAGAAAGCACAATATGCGGCTTAACCCCGACAAATGCACTTTTGGAGTACCTGCTGGGGCTTTCTTGGGTTTCATGCTTACAGAGAGAGGCATCGAGGCTAACCCGGAAAAGTGCCAAGCCATTCTGAGAATGCACAGTCCGTCCAATGTGAAGGAAGTCCAAAGACTGACAGGTCGGATGGCAGCTCTTTCTAGATTCCTCCTGCAGGCGGCCAAGAAGGCCTTCCCGTGGTATCAGCTACTTAGGAAGAACAAAAACTTTCATTGGAACGAACCTTGTGAACAAGCATTTGTCGAACTGAAGGAATATCTGTCATCCCCTCCCGTCCTCACCAGCCCTCGGGAGGGGGAGATTTTGTTTTTATATTTGTCAATTGGTGAATCATCCGTAAGCTCGGCCTTGGTCAGAGAAGACTCAGGGACCGAGCAACCAGTGTACTTCGTGAGTAAGGCTCTGCAGGGACCTGAAACGAGGTACTCGAAGATAGAAAAGCTTGCTTTTACTCTGGTGGTTAATGCTAGAAGACTCAGGCAGAATTTCCAGAGCTATCCCATCAAAGTCAGGACAACCCAACCAATAAGGCAGGTGCTCCACCGACCTAACTTGGCTGGGAGAATGGTTTCTTGGTCAGTTGAGCTGTCGGAGTTCGACATAACCTTTGAACCAAGAAAAACTCTCAAATCTCAAATTCTAGCAGATTTTATCTCAGAACTTTCAGACCCTCATCACTCCAACAAACCACAGCTTTGGAATATTTACGTGGACGGCTCCAGCCACAGCAAAGGGGCTGGGACCGGCATAATTTTGGAAAGCGCTGAAGGACTCAGCGTTGAGTACTCCCTGAAGTTCGAGTTCCCCACCTCCAACAATCAGGCAGAGTATGAAGCGGTATTAGCTGGTTTGCGTATGGCCCATTGTAACACCCTGTAAATTCCTCATATTAAATTAAAACACTAAAGGAACTTATTTTGAGAAAAATGTGTTGGAAGAGTATTTTCTTAAATCGATTTTCTTAAAACTCACGTTTTAATATGGTAAATGATTTTAAAGCAAAATGACTTTCTAAACTAATGAAATTCGATTTTGAGAAAATCTATATACCTAATGATTTTATAAAAATGTTGTGACCTATTTGTGATAAATTAGAATTATTTCTTAGGAATGTATATATACGGTTTTGGTGTGCTTGTGTATATGCTTAGGATGATATGAAGAAAGAAATGTTATTATGTGTGTAATGCATGGATGTACATATGTGTAATCCCTGTGTGTGTATGATGAATGTGTATGCATTCTCCCATGAATCCATGCCATATGATCAACATAAAAATAAATGTGTGTATGCCTATGTGTGTATGCATGAGTGCATGCTATGTGTTGATAAAATTATGCATGTAAATATGTGTGTGTGTGCATGTGTATGTGGCTCGGCCGCATGAGAAAAGAAGGACCAAGAGGGAGTCATTTTCTTATGCATTAAGAAATGAGAAAATTAAAATAGAAGTAAGGGGAGAAATGGGAAGTGTGAGTCATGGAGCCTAGGGAGAAATTAGGAGGGATTAGTCATCAACCTAAGGAGGACTTCCTTTCCTCCATGTTCCCCACGGCTTGAACCAAGCCATGCAACAAATGGGATGGCCCAAATTGCCCTTCCCTCTACCCCATGAACCGAGGGCTAAATAGGAAATTCTCATGCCCTTTTGGTTTATGTAAAACCGTGTGAGTGAGTGGTGGCTAATTGATTCACTTCCTTCTTCATTTCTATTCCTTCCTAACACACACCAACACACTTGGTTTCAAGAGTGCATCAAACTCTTGAAACCCATAGAGAGAAAGAGAGAACACGTGAAAGAAGAGAGAAAGAAGAGTGAAAAACTCAAAAGCCTTAACCTAACCCTTGATTTCTTTCTTCCACACATCTTTCTTCATCAAAGATCAAGAAGAAACCCCACTAACCCTAGAATAAGAGAAGAGGCCGTAGTAAACCAAGAGGAGAAGAAGAGGAGATTTAAAGATTTAAGTTAGGAATTAAGGTAGAATGAGTTTTTGGTTAAGTGATTTTGTGTTGTAAAAGACTTTTAATGGACTTTGTTTAATTTTTGTGATGCATGTATTTATTTTTGAAGGATCTTGAGGTTTAAAGGTCTTGCATGTTAATTTTTATGCCTTGATTTTGAATGTTGTTGTTAAGAGGTTTTGATTTCCTACTTGTAAATTTCCTTTGCCACGGTTTTGGTTTCAAGTTGTGTTTGAGTTTATATTTTTGCTTGATTCTCTCATGCATGATGATTTTGTGGCTTGATGATCCTTGTTTTCCCTTGCATGTTCCTCTCATGTTTGATCTTGGATTTTTGTGAATAAATGAACTCAAAAATCACCCAATTCATGACTAAATAATTCGGCCATAAGTAGAAATTTTAGGTCTTGATGTCTTAATTTGATCTAAGTGGTTTGATGCTATTTCTATGCTTACAAAAATTAATTCTTCACGGTTGGTTTGGAAGTTTGAGTTTAAGTTTATGTTTTGTCTTGATTTATGGCTAATCTTAAGAAAACATGAAGCTTGAATTTTGTATGACAATTTTGAATAAGAAGTCTTGATTTATTGGGTACATGTCACGGTTTTCTAAGACAAATTCCCCTAATAAGCTTTGAAAATAATTTCAAATTGAAACAAGATTTTTGTGTGTGTGTGATGGTTATGATTCGGTTAGTAGTTTTGAGAAGTAGGATGATACTTTTGGGTCTTGTATGATGTAATCTATGAAATTGGATGTTAGCATGTGGAAATAAATTGTAAGACTTTGTTTCCTTGCATGACATCATTCGGTCTAGCTTAGGGAACTATACTAGATTATCATTTCATTTACATGCATGTTGAAAATTGTTTCACCTAGAGATGTTGAAATATATGCATTAGTCTTCTTAGAAAAGGCTTTGATATAATTTTGATTTATAGTGTCAAGGAATTAGGTTTTTGATTGCCAAAATTAATGTGATGCTCATGGTTTTCATAGAGAAAATTAGAAAACAAGTTTTAGAGATGATCTTTGCATTAGTTTATGATCTATGTGCATGTAGGATGAATATTTGACCTTTGCTTTATCATAACATTATTCGGTTCTATACCTAGAAATAAAGGAAATGAGTAAATTAAATTAACTATAAAATGAAGGCATGTGTGAGTGTTGTGATGAAGATATCTGTGTGTGTGTGTTTGTATGTATACGGTTAGGAGCTAAAAAGAGGAATGAACAATTTTGGTGCATGAAAAGGAAAGTAGAATTAGAATGCCTAAAACAAAATAAATTGATGCAAGTGCTTCAAATCATGATGTTTGATTTATTTTCCCTTGCTTGCATTCAGGTAAGTAGTTTAAATAGGGTTAGGAAGTTTAACCACATAAAACAAGAGAGGCATGATGATTTTAGACACAATTATAAAAGTATTTAAGGTAAAGAAAATAAATGTAAATATAATCGGTTTGAAGTTTGACTCAAGTTAGTTTATGAATGGTTGCATGCTTAAATGTTAGTGACTATTGTATGAGATATGATTTGTTGTGGTTGTGTGTATGTGAAGGGTTTTGAAATAAATTGTTTTAAGAAGATTTGATTTATTTACTTGAAAATTTTAAAATTGAATTCATGGCTGTCCAAATTGTTTTATAATGAGAATATGGATTTTCAAAGTATTAATTTTAAGAGCTATTTGAAGTAAAGAATGTTTTTACGACGTTTTCAAAGTTTTATTAAAGTAATCTTATAAAATCATTCTGCTGCCCAGAATTTCTTGGACGTGTCTTTTTGAGTTAAAAATGTTTTCATATGATTTGGAACAGAGTTTTTAAGTGGAAATCGATATATCTTCGAAGTTTTCCAACAAAGAAAAGACGAGTATTGATTTAAGAAAAGGTTTTACTTAAATAAGTTAATAATTAAAGTGTTCTATTTAATATGAGGAATGATAGAGAAAGGGGTTGGGCGTAGCTGGCAGATGGCAGCACAAGGTTGCAATGGAAGCACGCATTCAACAGCTGGACCTCAGGTGAGAGAGAAGCCTTCCTAAGACATAGTGGTAGCTAGGTGATTTAGTAGGACGTTCCGTATCATCTCAAAGATCGGAACTACGTGGTTGGAGTCAGTAGTATAAGTGACAATTGTTTGTCTTGTGTGGTCGCTTATATGAAGGTGACAAGAACCACAATATTATTGTGTGATGTTGTGTGTGGTAGTATGCATTATTTAATTTTGTCATATAATACTTATTTCTGTTGATTATGGTGAATGGTTGGTGGACGTTTGTGCATCCTGAATAAGAAATGAAAACGAGATTGAAAGTGATAGCAAGATAAGAAAAGAATGATGATACAAGATAAGACGTGAGGGAAAGAGAGATGAGAGTTGAGATTGAGAAAGGAATATTGAAAGTAATAATGAGAACGAGCCAGAGCTGGGAGAGTGATTTGAATTATTGGAAAGGGAAATGGACTGAGTTGAGCCGAGCTCCTCTGTTCTTGGTTTCAGTCTAGGAGCTAGTGTTGAGCTGGGCTTGCTCCTCCACTAGCACTCAGCAAGAATGTGTTTTTGAAAAAGAATTTTGGAAAAGGACCTTTCGAAAAGAGATTTTGGTAAAGAATGGAGAAAGGAAACTTTTGAAAGATTACTTGCGAAAGGAATTTTGGAAAAAAAAATGTTGAAAAGCGAATTTTGAAAAGATGGTTTTGAAAAAGAGCTTTTGAAAAGACTTTTGCAAAGAAGTATTTTTGACAATGGTTTGAAATAATGATTTTGAGGAGTTTTATAAGAAGTATTTTTAGGAGTTTTTGAAAGGATTTATATTTTTTGAAAGCTTATGAAAGTTTGCAAGGAGTTACGAAATTGTGTTTTGAGAAGGTTGAGAAATATTGAATTATGAGACGATTGTGAGTATTGGGAAATATTGAGAACGTTTGAGGAACGAGATTTGAGATGTGATTCGACTGAGGAACTCCCAGCTCTGAGCTACATGTGATTCTGAAAGTGCAAAGATAGTGGTCGGGACTCGCTGAAGGGATGCACGAAGAGTGAGCCGACCAATAGGTTAATTAAATAAAAGACTTTTAAAGGACATTAACAACGAACGTGGTAAGATATGAGCGTTAACTCGAAGTAGTGGAGAGGAAGATACTATGGGTATCTGCGGATACTTAGGTGGGGATTGCAGGAGGGGAGGACGATGACGGTGAAACATCAAGAAGTCTAGAGTGTTGTTGTAGACGGAACGAATTCCATAAGTGGTGCACTAACGTGGTGGGGACTGGGTCCAATACCGTGGTAAGTTCTGTGCGCGCACTACAACAACACTGTCACCCCCTCGATGCAAATCTAGAACAGTGAGAGGGACTGGAGTGGGGCATTGTGTTTGCCGCCGAGAGCATGCTGTGTTATTGATATTGAGGCTGAGCCTCCTGGTCTGGGACCACTTGTGATTGACAGCTGTCCTGCCCGCACGGTAAAGGTCCTGTACTCCTGTTTGCTTCCGACTAGGTGGTTGGTTGGCCGAGGAGATGTAAGCTTGATATGAGAGTGCTAACCACGAAAGAAACGCGTACCTCGATGATCCTTTAACTCCCCTGATCATCGATGGTTATAATTCAATAAAACATTATGAGAAAAGGGTTATATATGAGTAAGAGTTGAAAAACGGGGAAATCGAGGGGGAGATTGGGAATGGATATGAGGTAAAGAAAGTAAGCCCCATGAGTGGGGGAATAAACAAAAGTGAAGGAAGAAGGAAATAATAATACGAATAAATGGAATGAGTGCTTGTTGTTGTGTATGTGTATTGTATGTTGTTTGTGTGTATGTATGTGTCTTATTACCTCGCCTACCGTAATTCCACACTGTCGACGCTACGCGTTCGGAATGCTTACTCTCTCCTGTTCGTTGGCGCATCGGTGTTGCTGGTATTCCAATGGGCAGACGGATCATCGCTTGGAGATTTCTACGTGGCTTAGAGACGGGGACGGATGGAAAGCGACACGCTATGGATGGGAGTGGATAGGTCATGCTCAGTTGACGATCGCAGACCCGGGGCACCAGCTGAGCGGAGGGTCCACGAGTTCGGGACTAGGAAGCGTATCCTTCGAAGAATACAATTCCGAAACACCTCCTCAGAAAAGAAAGGAGGAGAACCCTGTAAAGTTGTTTGGAGTGGAGCTCAAACCGGGTTTCACAGGTGAGCCAACTAGTACAGAGGAGTCATCTTTTGGTGCAAAGGCGTCTACCAAGGAAAAGAAGGTGCTGGACCCGATCGTCTTTGATAGGAGCAAAGAATTAGTGATAGATTTAGAATAGGTGGTTATTCGTAGGATTACCAAAGTGATGAACTATTACTGTACTTTAAATTAGTCTGAAGCGTGCTCGACTCTGAAGGAATGGTTGAATTCTCTTTTATGAAATATGTTTGAAATTATTTGAGGAGTTAAATGGAGTTGCGTATGTGGAACGAAACTGTTTTCTTAATGAAATGTTTTCGGAAAGTAAAGTGAATAAGTTTGGTTCCAAGTAACAACTCGGTTTTCGAAAGAGTGTATTGGAGGAACTCAATAACGAAAAAAAAAAATTTGGCCTCATTTTTGTAACATCAATAAATAAAAAGTCAGTTTTTTTTTTCGAAAATCGGGCTGTTACACCCATCAGATGGGGCCCTCGGAAATTCAAATATTCAGTGATTCACAGTTGGTAGTGTCCTAGGTCAATGGAGAATTTCAAGCCAAGGAGCCAATTCTTCAGAAGTACCTGGAGCAGGTCAAAGCTCTCTATGATCTTTTTTCACATTTATCTATCACTCATATTCCAAGAGCCTCCAACGGACGGGCAGACATCCTCTCCAAACTTGCCAGTACCAAGGGCCCCGAGAACAACAAGAGCTTAGTACAGGAAACCGTTCATCAGCCGAGCGTGGTTCTAGCGGTTTCCCTGGCTACCGATTGGATGGACCCTATTAAGCAATATCTCAGGCACCAAGTCTTGCCGGCAGATCCTTTGGAAGCAAAAAAGATAATCAAACAAGCAGCCCATTATTCCATCATTGGCGATACCCTGTACAAAAGAGGGATAGACTCCCCCATGCTGAAATGTCTGAACTCAGTGGAAGCAGAGCTCGTCTTGGCCGAGGTTCATGAAGGAATCTCAAGACATCATGTAGGAGGAAAAGCCTTAGCCCGCAAGGTCCTTCGAGCAGGCTATTACTGGCCCACACTTCAAAATGACGCTTCAGACCATGTTAAGAAATGAAAATCCTGTCAGCTTCATGGAAAGGTCTACCAGCGACCACCAACCGAACTTCACTCGATGATTGCCCCATGGCCCTTTTACCAATGGGGCATGGATATCATTGGTAAGTTCAAAACAGCCCCTGGATAGTTAAAGTTTGTAGTAGTCATAGTGGATTATTTCACTAAATGGGTCGAAGCCGAGGCTTTGGCAACAATCTCTTCAACCAAAATTCAAAAGTTTTTTCTCAGGCAAGTCATTGCTCGTTTTGGCGTCCCGCATACTTTGGTAACCGACAATGGCACCCAGTTCACTGCCAAGGTCTTCCAAGAATTGGTGGAACACTTCCACATTGCCCACCATTTCTCGTCTGTCGAGCATCCGCAAACGAACGGGAAAGCAAAAGCAGTGAATAAGATTGTCATAGATGGTATAAAGAAAAGGCTACTAGAAGCGGAAGGGTCATGGGCTGATATTCTTCCTGAGGTGCTATGGTCAATCCGTACGACCATACATACCTCCACAGGAGAAACCCCGTTCCGACTCACCTACGGTTGCGAAGCTGTATTACCAATCGAAACTCGGATTCCCACATTCAGTGTGTCGGAGCACCCAGTTGAAGTAAATGATGAATTGATTAAAGAAGAACTAACTTTCAGTGATGAGATCCGAGCTCTCGCGGCGGCCAGAGAGAAGAAGGCAAAAGAAAGACAAGCTCGAGAGTATAATAAATGGGTGGTTCCCAGAAGTTTCACAGTGGGGGACCCAGTCCTCAGGCGAGCTGACATTGGTTTGAGAAATGCCAAAGAAGGAAAGCTTGCCAGAAACTGGGAAGGACCCTACAGAATCACCTCAAAAACAGGATCTGGAGCGTACAGGCTGGAGACATTGACAAAGCAACAGTTAAACAACACTTGGAATGCCACAAAACTCAAGCCCTACTACAGCTGAAAATACTTGGAATCCCACAAACACCTTTGCAGAATTTCAACCTTGGTTTTAAAATTTCGTTGTTTCACTTTTATCTACTTTGTTGTCATTTACTTTAGCATCTTTATGTTTTAGTCGTTTCAATGCTTTCTGTATTTGACATTCACTACTTGTAGACAGTTGAAGGAACTCAATGAAGAACTCTTTTTACAGCATTTCAGTTTCAAATTTTCTTCTGTTAACGTACTAACCCTTTCCTCTCGGCTCGCCACCGAGTCGAACCGGGTTGTTTATACATGTCCTTCCAACAGGGACTTATAAACTAAAAATAACAAGTACTTTAAGAGATGCCCGACTAAAAAGCTTAACAGCTTTTACAGTCGAGGACCGAGGATCCCTTCTTTGGCCAAAGGTCGGAGATCAAAAATCTCAATAACAGTTCATAACGAAGCTCGGTATTAGCCTCCGTTAATGCTCGGCAACCAGCCTCATACTCTTTGACTTGGGTAAGCAGAACTTCCACTTGCAGGGCGAAAGCCCTCCTTTTCTCCCTCTCAGCCGATGAAAGAGCTGCGCTGATATCTTCAGCATTTTCAGCAATGTGAAAGGCATAGCTTGCCGCCCTCATCATATTCTTGCCTAACATTTGACAATTATTTTTCAAAGTGTTAGCAGATTGGTCCAGAAGCCTCTTCTTGTCATTAGGCGTGTAAACCATGTTAACAAACTTTTCCGGCAACTTCTGAGCCCAGACAATCTCATCCTTCGGATCTGAAATATCAAACCACATGTAATTTTTCGAAGATGACTTCAGTGGCTTCAGTAAATTAACCGCCTTACCCTTTCCTTTATCAAGCCTAGCCCTCTTGGCCAAAGGTTGACGATCTTCCTCCTCCTCCTCCTCTTCCTCATCCACACGAACACAGGGGATGGTAGTAGCAGCATCATCGACATACTCAATAGGTGCCGGCACTTCCTGTACAACCTCGACACCTGTAGGCGGGGCCACGACAATTGTCACGGACTGAGTTGCCTCGCTGGAAGTGGCCGCACTCGGAGACCCAGCCGTTTCAGCCAACTTAACCTTAGCAAGCTCTCTCACGCGAGCAGCAGCTTTGTTCACCTTAGACATTCTCACTGCAAAAAAGTCCAAGAGCATGGTTAAAAAAAAAATTACCAAGTTCGGGTTTCACAAGTTCTTTAGGAAGAATAACAATATTCCTAATATCAATTTGACCGTTCGACTTGAGATACTTATAAAAAGTATCACAAGTATGCCACTCTGCATCCGACAACTCCTTGGTATAATGATATTGATAAAGTTTTGGGTTCCTGTTGTAGAAGTCGGAAGACCAGGACAGGGGGAACCGAGGCTGATCACCCTCCATAAACCAGCAAGCCCCCTCTCCGATGAATTGATACTTAAAAAATAGTGGCTTAAAAGTCTTCCATGAATCGGTAAACTTAGTAAATAAAGCATGGTCATTGCGAGCCTTCAATGACACCCATGCCCTCTTGGTCGACCCTTTCTCGAAAATATTTATTTAGGGGACATACAACCACAGAAACGCTCGGATTGAGAAGGCCATCCTTCGAGCCTCACAGAACCTTTGGAACGCCCGAGCAAAGGCTCAACCCCTAGGATGTAGTTGAGTAGGAGCCAAGCGTAGCCACCGCAGCAGAGCAATCTTAAAGTCCAAAAAGGGCAGTTTAATGCCTAGCCTTATAACAACCTCCTCATACATAAAGAACTCGCTGCGATTATTCTCAATCAAGGTGCACACCTGGTCATTAACTGACGGAGCGCTAATTGTATAAGAAGTCTCAGTCTCATCTGTTGGGCATGGGAGCACGTGAGCTCGGATATGGCCCAGATTGTTGGCAACTAAAGCCGATCTTGTACCAAGCACCTCCAGATCAACCCAATCATAAGCTTCAGCATTCGGTGGTAAAGGAAATTCATGAGGATGCGAGATGCACCGACGAACCATACCTGGGGAAAGGGAAGACTCGGCGTCAGAATCTATAAAATTAACATCTTTAAACACCCTAACCCTAGTTCGATTCACCCTATAGCTGAGCCGACTACATCTTCCCCTAACCTTTATGGCTTTCCCCCCATAAAGGTTTTTCCCAGGAACGGTTGGAGGATCGTGACGCTATTTGCGCTCGCTCCTCCGCCAACCGATATGCTAATCTTCTATTTTCTTCTTCTGCAAAATTTTGGGGAAATTCCACAGCTAACAGTGTCTCCACCGTAGGATCCGCCACGCGGTGGCGGAAGGGTGATGGTAGGAAATCTAATATTTTCGTTCCAGAAGAGGAAGATGACGATGAAGAAGAAGAGTCATCAATGTCACTCAAATTCAAAACCTTAGACCACTTCTCATACCATGACCCCTTGCTACCCATAACTATAAATTAAGAAACCCAGAAAAAGCACAAAGCCTAAGAAAAAACTAGGAAACCAGACAACGTAAGAACCCAGAAATGAACAGTCCAGTGGAAAAAGAATGGAGAAAGACAAAACTAGAAATTCCAAATTAAAATACCTGAGATGAAAAGGAAACTGGAATGAACTGGTTGGCACAACAAAGAGGAGCAACAATGTCAAGAGAAGATGACAGAAAGAAAATGGCATGAACGTGATTGAGAAAGAATCTGGAGTCCTAAAAGGGAAAATTGCAGGGAGCGAATGAGTAGTCAGAGTGCAGGGAGTTTGGAAGAAATGAAAAAAGGGAAAACGAAAAGGCAGTTAAGTTCAAAAAGGAACTTCCCCCCACGTTCTTTGAGTAATTGGGTCTGACAGCAAAAGCCCAATATTGTATTGAGCCATAAAAAAATAAAACGTGGCACTTAGCCATAGGACAGGATATTTGAAAATCCTAAATACCAACATACGCAATAATGACATAATTGACAGATAGAACACGTGTCAGCTGGGAAGCACTCAAGCGTCCCTTCGCCCAGATGAAGGGACAACAGAGCATAATATGGATAAGAAAGAACACAGGCCATTGCATCACCCTTATCTAGACACTCGGCCCACTTCAACCTCAACAATGAAATAAGAGACTCTCAGATCGGCTCAAGACTCAAACAGTCTTACCGAGCTAGGGGGCTTATGTGACGAACCGACCCTCGGTCTTACCCTTACAATACCCAGCCGACTAGAATAATCTATTATACAGGCTGCGTCTACTCAGGCCGAGCACTTGTTCAAAGATCCACCCTAGCTATCCCAACTGGATACTTAGAATACCAAAGAATCACACAGTAACATCAGATCACTCTCTAGCTCTCAGATCTTTCAATATCCTTGAGCTAGGGGTATATCTTAGACACTACAGTTTGGTTGCTGCCCTAATTTATTTAACAGTTCTATGTTTGAAAAATGAATTGTTTTAAGTGTTAAATTTAAAGTCAAGTGTGAAAGGAATAAAAGTACGATTTTACGGTGTTTTCAGGTTTTGCGAAAAAGCGATTTTTGGGTTTATTCCTCCGCTGTCCAGCGTTGATTTGATATGTGTGCTGTTTCTAAAAATGTTTTCAAGTGATTTAAATTTTGAGTTTTCAAAGGTATTTGATTTAGAGAAAAGTTGGATTGAAAAAGCGACGTTTTTCGGTGTTTTTGAGTTTTAAACCATGGCTGTCTGGAACGGATCAGCAGCTAAGGAAATTGTTTTAAAATATCTTATAGGTTGTAATTAAATGATTTTGAGGTATTTAAAATATATCCAAAGTCGGACTCAATTTGAGAAAGTAAAGGTCTTCGTTTACAATTTACTCGACAAGGAATAAAACGAGTTTTCCAAGTTAATTGATATTGAGCGTGATTGTTGATTAAATAGCTCTGTATTAATTATGTGTCTTGTTTTAAGCAAGGATTTGTAAGTCAGGAAATTGGAGCTGCTGACGCTCGGAAGAACCCGCGATAGTTTCTGACAAGTATTGCTGGATTTAAGGTGAGATAGGGGCTTTCCCCAGATACTGTGGTTTTTAGGTAAATATTAAGACGTTCCGTATCATCTCAATGATTGGAACTTAGTGTTCTCAGGGTCATTAGTATCGTGGCAAATTGTTTGTGTGTGTGGCCACGTATACGAAGGGGACTAGGACCACGCACCTTATGATGCATGATGTTATTAATGTGAGTATGCCATGATGATATGATTTGTTTTATTATTTATGCATGATGAATATTTTATATATGGTGATGTTAATGTATGGAACCATGTGAGAGGTATGAATGATTAATCCATGATGGAAATTAAGTGAGGCAATGGAAATTATGAAAAGTAATAACGATTCTAATGAGAATAATGCGATGGTATTCAAGTAAATGATGAAAGAAAAGATTTTGGGATAATGATGTGATGTGTTGACAAGCTTGGGGAATTGTGGAAAGGAAAGTGCAAGGAAAGAAATGATGAGTCTAATATGATCGGAATTCAAGACGTGTACGTGACGTGTAGCAAAAGAACTAGCGTAAGGTGTACCTGCTCGAGGAACTCTCCAAGGTGTACGATTGGCGTGACGTGTTTTTCGGGTTGAGAAGCTCCCCGACGTGATCAATGATCATGACAACTTCGGAACATCGAGAAATTGATGATGTGAAAGATTCGATTAGAGGTCGAGGTTCACTGATGGGATGAACAAGGGTGACTCGTCCGAACCTAGGATTAATAAAATATTAATAAGACTTTAAAAGACATTGAATAATGCCGCGAGTTAAGTGTGAAGTAGTGGAGAGGAAGATACCCTGTTTATCTGCGGATACTCAGGTGAGTGATTGTGATAAGGGAGGGTGATGACGGTGAAACTTCAAGTAACCTAGAGTGCTTTTCTAGGCAGAACGAGTCTATAAGTGATCAGGGATTAATACCCAAGGGATCGTAGCGTATTCTGCACCCGGAACTAGAAAAGTACTGTCGCCCCCTTGATCAAATTTAGAACAGTGAGAGGGAACCTGAACCTGGTGGGCAGTCGATTGGTGTTGGGCCCTTGCGATGTCGCGTAAAATGTTAATTGTCATGATGGCCGACCTGTGCGGTTGTGGCTTTTACAAATATGTATGTTGTTGGATTTCTCGGCTGTTCGACCTGCGTGGGTTAAGGTTCCTGTACTTCTGTTTGCTTCTGACTAGGCTTGGGAGGATTGGAGGAGATGTATGTGTGCTAACTAACTCCTCGATGACATTTCTTTAATTTCCCCTGTCATCGTTGGTTGCGCTTTGATAAGATTTAATAAAGTAAGATGAAACTAATAAAAGGATCTTTAGAAAGAAAAATTAAAATACCGTGCAGATTGTTGAGAAAGGAAATGGGAAAAAGGTCAAGTGACAAGAAAGTATGGATAAGACTAAGGATGTGACGTGGTTATGGTTACGAGAGGTGATGTGGCATGGTGAAACAAGTAATGAAAAGATGAATGTGAAGAGAGAGAATGACACGAATGAAAGTATTCCTATACAATGATAGTGATGTTGATAATGATGATGAGGTGAATTATGTTGTGTATGTTGTTATCTGATATATATATATATATATATATTGTTGTGTATTTGTCTTAATATTGTAACTTCTGTAATTCCACCCGTCGACGAGAAATCGTTCGGGGTCGCTCACTCTCTCTTCTACCCTATTTCCTTTGCTGTTATTCTATACCACGCAACGCAGATGGTGTATAGCATCAAGATCCTTGTGATCCCATTGGACGATGGAAGCTGGGAATTGAGTCCGGTTGGCTAGAGATGGAGTGGACCCATCAGTGTGGAGGTCACTGATCCATTGTTCACGCTTGAAGGTTTGGACATGCAGGACATGATGAGTAGGCTTGTGTTGACAGATCAAGAGTTCACAATGAATCCAACGTTCCTCGATGATGACGAAGAAATATTTGAAGACGCAGAGGAGCTTTATGAGTTGGCAGGAGTGCCTGGTGATG
The DNA here is from genome assembly GCA_037953625.1 of Crotalaria pallida. NCBI lineage: Eukaryota > Viridiplantae > Streptophyta > Magnoliopsida > Fabales > Fabaceae > Crotalaria > Crotalaria pallida. The sequence goes on along the minus strand of CM075654.1, from coordinate 55,781,774 downwards.
GTGGTGTCCCATAGTATAGGTTTTTATTTATGTCCTTAATAGGTAATGCACTGTCTTGAGATGTACTTGAAAGAAATAGCTCTTCCCTGATGTAACCATTTTATGGGACCGTATGTTTTGGAATTTTTATAACTCTGATAAATGTAATGGGATTTGAAAGTACTATTTGTAAAACGAAATATTTTATGAAAATGGAAGAAAAAGTTTCAAAGCGTGATGCAGGTAACATCTCGATTTGAAACTTGATGCGTGATGTGGGACATGAATGTTTTATTTTTATGATGGAATGTTTTAAGGGAAAGTGTTTTTATAAGACCGAACACATGTCCACGTCACCAATGCTTTTAAAAAAAAAATTCCTAGATTTTTCACTAAATAAAAATATATTCAAGTTGACTAAATCGGGGTGTTACATTTATGGTATCAGAGCTGAATTTTAGCCTTAGTACTCTCAAGCATAGGCTTGCATGTTGGTTTGTGTGAACCCTGTTTGTTTGTTTGTGTGTTTGAGTCGGTGTTGTGTCTGCTTGACGGGAAGTCGTATGATGTGTTGAAGGAACGTCGGAGCGGCTTGATCGTTCGATTAGTCTGCATGTCTCTCGGCCCTTACTCACATTGGGCGACAATGAGAAGCGAATTGAGTCTAAGCTGAGACCTTACCCTATGGTGATCCTTGCCTATTTTGATTTCCCCATTTGAGCTGTTCCTTGATTGTGATTTAACCACTTTGATGAGTCCTTTTTCTTTGAAATTTGTGACAGCGACCCACCAGAAATAGCTTGTTGTTCAATAATAATCCTGTCTTGCTAAAATTGCTTGGACAAAACTGTAATTTTGTTGAGGCCAAAGTTGTATTTTCTGGCCTCTGTCACCCAACCTAGCCCTGCCAATCCATTTGGATTCCTTTGTGAAGGAAAGACTCTTGGGGGTATGATTATGAAAGTATTGGAATGGAGAGAAAGTGAACCTTAGGTTGATGATCTCTGAGGATAGAACCTTAAAACCTGTAGATTGAGGTGTCCATGAAAATGAACTTATGAAGGGAAATGGTGGAAAGGTTCGTTGATTAAGAATTTTAGAGGAAAAAATCTTGAGAGTTGTTCCCTAAAGTGTCTAGGAAAGCAAGTCGACGACAATAAATGGTGAAAATTTTGAAGGTTAGAAGGAGTTTAGTGGTGAAATCGACCTATTTTGCATGAAAAATTGTGAAATTAGACCCTACCCGTAGATTGAATCGCCATGAGGAAGTGTTTTAGATTGCCCATAAAGGATGGAAGTAGTATTTTCAAGTGAATAAACCAAAAGAGAACGTAAGAAAGGAGTGATCGGGGGAAGAATGTTGTCCAAAGTTAGGCTTGAAAGCGGAAGTTATGATAAGTGAGTGCGTAAGTTTTGAGAATTAGATCAGAATGTTTAACTATAGTAGTGGAAGATTAGAAGTCAAATACAGTATAAATGATGATTTTAAGCGACGATGGGTGATTATAGTAATAAGTTGAATCGAAGTTGGGGAGAAACGGAAGATGGAAGTAGTGTGAAAATTGAGGGTATTGAATGAAATGTGATGATTAAACCCTTAAGTGCTTTAGTTAAGTCCGAATTTTCTAAGGAATAAAGAGGATGTCTGATGAATAGAATGAATCCGAACAGAGAAGTGAAGATATTTCGAGGATATAGAACGAAAAATAGGATAAGATCCCGCTAAATTAAGAGAAAGAATGAATGGAAGTATTAGAGTCTAGCGTCTCATATAGGATTAAGTAAGAAAGAATTAGTGTAACATCCCCAAATTTATTAAATAGTTATAAGCATAAGATAATTCAATTTAATTAAGTAATTAGAAGTTTTAAGTTAGATAATTATAAGAAAATGAAATTTTAATATTTTTGTATGTATTTTATTTTTAGGAAGGTTTTGAATGTATTAAATTGTGTTTAAAAACAAAAAGCACCGGTGCGCACGAGACGCACTCGGCTAGCCAAAACCATGCACCGGTGCACAGGAAGTATGCACCGGTGCGCAAGGGCCAGGCACCAACACCAGCTGACCACATCAGGTCAGCAAATCAGCACCAGTTGGTGCACTGGGTGCAGCTGACCGCACCAGCCTTCAGGAAATCAGCAACACCAGATTTCCGTCCTATGCACCAGCTTCCTGTCCTGTGCGCACCAGCCAGCCAGCAGCATCAGACCGCGCTTGCCCAGGCGCGCCAGCGCCAGCGTCCAGGCGCACGGCACCAGATTTAATCTGGTGTTGCTGCAATTTTGTCCATAACACACCAACCCCTCCTTCTTACTCAAACCCAATTTCTTCCTCCCCCAAAACCCTAAGTTTTCTAATCCTAAAATCAAACCAAAAGCTCCACAAATCATCAACCTAAACCCCATTCCCATCACTTATACATCATTCTCCCTCACTAAAACCTCATAAATCTCTCTCTCTGTCTCTCCTCTCAAATCCACCAAAAACCCATGAACCCTAAACCCCCAAATCAAGAGGTCTTGCTTCAACAATCAAATTAGAAGAGTAGAAGGAGCTTGGGATTAAGGAAATTAGAAGCAAAAGCTTGTAGTTTGAAGCTTAATGAGTGGATTCCATAAACCCTTCATTCTCTTTCTCTCTCTAAAATGTAAGAGGGGAGGTATTGTTCTTAATTAGGAGAAGGGATTAATTAGGATAATAAGTATATAATGATATGTGTGTTTGATTGGTATGTTTGATTACGTGCTAAGTGTGAATTTAATTAGTATTGGAACCTAGGGGTTTATGACTTTGAATGATGTTGATGATACTTGAATAGTGTTTATATGCTTAAATGGTTATTAAAGTTGATGAAAGAATGTCCTAGTTACTATTTTGTTAGTTATGCTTAAATGTTCATGTTGATTAATGAAGATGATGTTACATGAATGTTATTATTTATGAGTATGACCAATTATCCTAAGTTAGAGAACCCAATTAATTTGGTATAAGTATTAAAAGGCTTGACTATCAAAAGCATCCTAAAATGAACTAGACACACGTGCATTCAAGGAGTAAGGTGGACGTTAGGGATTAGGAAAGATGACGTGATGGCCAGGTTCTATGAATTGATGAACGTTATCGTGAAGATTCATAGAACTAATGGACGAGAGTATTATAGTGATTTGATTGTGCTTATGAAACAATCACGGGAACTATTATAGGGGACTTTGATCTACCCCAGCAGAGACCAATATGATGGACGTATCGTGAAGTACTGGTTGAATTGGTGATTGGTGTAACGCCCACTGGAATTTAACCCTTGAAATTATAAATATTATATTATTTAAATATAAAATACCTTATGTAACACCCCGATTTGGCCACTTGAAAAATATACTGTTTTAATTCCAAAAGGTAGTGGAAATGTGGGCCAATTTTTATTTTTTTTTTAAAACATGTAACGTGGTTGAGTAGCATGAGTATGAGAACCACTAAGTTTTCAAAACCCTTTCGTAATTAAAGAGTGTTCCCATATCTCATGTTGAAGTTCAAGTTCCAAACCGGAGTGTCACAAGGCACTACACTTTGCAACTTGATTCTTCTCAACTCAATTAACATAGCCCATTAAAATAAATTTCTTCCACAAAAAATTTGGGGTTACATCATGGCATTGCAATGAAACTAAGTAAATACAGGGAATACAAAATACTTCAGGGAAAATGAAAAACTACCACCAGGCCCATTGAACTGAATACGATGGTCCACGGGAAATGCTTTACTAGAGTCGGTCTCAATCACGTCCGCCTCCGAGTATCTGTGTCCTCGTCCAATTCCTCTGGCTACTCAGCCTCGAGATCAATGTGTGCAGACCAAAGCATTGGGTATCCACCAGGGTCGTCCGCTGATCCACCGATCTCGGTGTCTTCACGCCACTCCCAATCTTGATAGCCACGTCCATCATTCCTCGTCTCATATGTCGAACGTTAGCATGACCGGATCCATAAACTAAGGGAATATACATCGGAACAACAAGCATACAGAACAAAAGACTAGAGAGAGTAAGTATTCCCAAGCATGTTATGCCAACGATGTGGGATTACAATAGGTAAGATATTATGAAATAACAAAAACATGTAAACAAACCACACACACAAGCAATCATATTCAAACCTCTACTTTACTTCATTTCTTTTCTTTTCTCACAACTTTACATATCTACATAGCTTTCGTCAATCGCTTCCGCTGCGAACTCTGATTCCATCATCCGTCTCATCCTCTTTTTCAAGCTGTCTCTTAAGAATTATTTCTTAACAACATCAGTTATCTTTTCTTAATTAAGTTTTATGAATTCGTATCCATCAATGATGCGGGGGATTTAAATCATCATTGAGGAGGGTCGTTTTCAAAGTTAGCACACACGTCTACATCTCCTCGGTCATCCACCCAACCTAGTCGGAAGCAAGCAGGAGTACAGGACCTTTACCACGCAGGCACGACAGCTATCACAACACAAATGGTCCCAGACCAGGAGGATCTCGTCCTCAAATCAATATCAATAATCAAGGCTCACTGTCTCGCAGTGGCAAACACAATGCCCCGTTCCAGTCCCTCTCACTGTTCTCGATTTGCAATCTAGGGGGCGACAGTATGTTTCTAGGGAGCTCGCAGAACTTACCACGGTATTAGACCCAGTCCCCACCACGTTAGTGCACCACTTATGGAGTTCGTTCTGCCTAGAAACATACTCGAGACTTCTTGACGTATCACCGTCATCGTCCTCCCCTAATGCAATCTCGTCCTAAGTATCCACAGATACTTATCGTTCCTTCCTCTCCACTACTTCGATTCGACACTCATACCTCACCACGTATGTTAATGTCTTTTAAAAGTCTTTTATCTTTTTAATATTAACCTAATAGTCGGCCCATCCTTCGTGCATCCCTTCAGTGAGTCCCGACCGCTATCTTTGCACAATCTTTCTCATCAGAGCACAGAGTTGGGATCACATCAACCACTTGCATCTCATTCCACAATTTCCTTTAACAATCTCCTTTTCTCAAAATCTCATTTCACAACTTTACTCAACAATCTCATATCATTCTCCTCCTCAAAATCTCAACTCACCAAAACTTTTCTTGAAAACTTACTCCTCAAACTCTTACAAAATCCCTTTTTCAAAAACTCTTTGAAAATTTCTTTTCACCCACTTTTTCCATAAACCTTCGTTCACAAATCTTCTCAAAACATTTCTTTTCACAATCCTTTTCCAAAATCTCTTTTCAAAAATTCATATTTTCAAAAAACTTTTTAAAATAAAACTTCATTTCAAAAACTTTTCGAAAACTTATTGTTTCAATGAGCACCAGCGGAGGAGCAAGCTCAACTCTACGCCAGTCTCATTTCCACAATATCACAAAGGAACCGAACTCCTTCTAAATCACATCTCATTTCACAACACAACATTACTTTCCCTAGCTCTGGCTCATTCACATCACATCATCAATCCTTGCTCATCCGTGCTTATAATTCCCACAACATCTCAACATCTTTCTCAACTTTATCTCATATTTCCTTATTCTTTTTATTCATTAATATTCACATTAATTTCAATCTCATCATAATAGCTCGTCAAATAGATAAACAACAGTATACTAGCATTCAACATCATCACATATAATCATTACCAAATTTCACGTGGTCTTTGTCTCCTTCACACGAATGGCCACACAATCAAACAATTGCCATTGTGCTACTGACTCAGAACCACTAAGTTTCGACTTTTGAGATGGTCGAAACGCTTAATAAATTACCTAAATACCATGGTGTTTGGGGGAAACTTCTCTCTCACCTCAACCGATGATGATCTTCAGTACGCTCCTTGGTTTCCATTGCGACGTTCGTAACTGCTTCCCGATCGTTACTGGAACTCAAATAATTCCCTCTTATTAAAAATCATTCTTATTCAATTATCTTGAAAATAAAGCAATGTTACAAAACCTTTTATTCGAAAACAAAGTATTCGTTGTCTCTTAACACCTTGAAATCAATTTGGGTTTTAAACTCCCAATCAAAATCAAGTAAAACATTTATTTAAAAACACGTTTAGAAGATTAAAAACTTAAAATACACTTTTCAAACACTTGTTAAAAACATAGTCAGTTTCCTGACCTCTTTAAAAGCCACATTTATCTTGAGGGTTCTTAAATATAAAACACCTTTAAATTAAAACCATGTACTTTAGAAATCATATGAAAACCTTTTCAAAACAATACTTTTTCAATCAAATCCCTTCATTTTGTCAAAACCGAATTAAGCCAAAGAAAATAACACAAAGAGTTAAACTAAAAACCTTTTGCAAATATTAACATTCAAATCATTTTCAAACACACATATTGAACATGTTAAATCCTTTATAATTCATGCATGTATACAAAATAAGAATCAAACACAAATCCTATTATTTTCTATACATGGCCGAATCTCCTTCTATATGAGGTAAGGCTATATTCACAAAAACACACATACAAAACATGCACATATGAAACATAATTCTTTAAACACATTTTCCTACTTTAAACATTACCGCCGAAAATAATTATTAAAAGAAAGGAATATCTTCAATTAAATTCATGCAAACATTTTTCAAACCAATTAGCTAGCATGAAAATCAATTCATTTCTTTTATCTCTTGCTCAAACCGAATGTAGCATGGAAAATGGTTCAAATTCTTAACAATACAATCACATACCAAATTCACTTCATTTAGTCAAAGCTAAGCTCAAAACATAACACATAAAGAAAATAAAAATAATCTTGAATAAACCTTGTTTCAAAACCGAATAGGACAATGAAAATCACTTTTAAGTTTTTAATCAAGAATTTGGGTTTTCATATTCTTAAAATCCATAGATCCATCAATAAAACACACATGCAAAACAAAACAAACAAACTTTGATATTTATAAAAGCAAAACCGTGAGCTCCATTCAAAAATTCATCAAACTTCAATTTTTTTTATTTCTTTAAATAAATTTGTCACAATAAAAATCAAAGGTTATATCAAAATCTTTCACCTCCAAAAATTTCATGCATGTGCTTTAAAGCTTTAAATCACATAAATCTCAACATGCATGTAACTAAAATAAGGATCAAATATGGTTTTCTACTTTTCCTAGGTTTGGCCGAATGACAAAAATGGACAAAGGTAAAATCTTAGGTTTAGTTTTCACATGCAAGACTTTAAAACAACATTTTCTTTTCAAACATCAAGAAATCTTCATCACACACAAGATCTTGGTTTAAAAATCCTTTTTGTACCAAAAATCATTTTTAAACTTGTTATCATAATTTTTCTTTCAAAAATCATAACATGCATCAAAGAAAATTAGGACTTTTTATTCAAGACAAACACACAAAGTTCAAACTTCATGCTTTTGCAAAGATCTACCATAAACCGAAACATGCAAGACAAAAATCAAGGCAAGATCATAGACTTAAACACAAAACCTAAACAAAACCGTGAAGAAGAAATTTTACAATTAAAGATCAAAGCTTCCAAGCATAAATATTCAAGATCAAGCCATAGAAATTACATGCAAAGCATTTAAACTTCAAGATCATGAGAAAATAAGTACATGCATCACCAAAAATTAAATTTAAACAAAGTCCATCACAAAGTCTTTACAAAGCTAATATCTTTCTACTAAAACTTTCTAAACAACTACCTGAAATAAAAATCCTAATCTTCAAGCTTTAATCTCCTCTCCTTCTCCTATGGTTGCCTCGGCCTCTCCTTCTTAGGGTTGATAGGTTGGTTTTCTTTTTGATCTTTGAAGAAGGAAGTGATCAAAGAAAGAAATCAAGGTGTTTAGGTTGGGAGGTTTGGGTTTCTACTCTTATTTTCTCTTCTCTTCTCTCGGCCTAACTCTCTTTCTCTAAGGTCTCAAGAGCTTTGTGTTGCTCTTGGACTAGAGTGTTTGTGTTGGTGATGGGAAATGAAGAATGAAGAAATGAATCAAGGCTAACACACCCACACACACGGTTTAGGAAAGCAAAACAAGGGGTGGGAAATTTCCTATCTTGCCCTCGGTCTAAAGCATGGGTTCAAGGGTAATTCGGTCCACTCATATTGTTGCATGGGAGGGATCTTGTTCGTGGGAGACAAGGAGGAAAGAAAGTCTCACTAGGCTTCATGAGTCACCACCCTAGGTTTCTACTTGCTTGCCACTTAAATTTTCTATTTTCTTAATGCTTAAGCCATTCAACTCCTACTTGGTTCTTCTACTCCTCCTCATGGTCGAACAATGCACACACACACATGCACATCATACACATATAATTTCTCTTCATGTTATCACAACAATACACATACATTAGGTCATGAAATGATGCATACATTTAACACATACTTAAACATGCATCTAACACTTGACACATCATGTTTCCTACTCAAACAAACGGCACACACATGCATCTTTTCACAATCATGCATTCACATTCATACATACATCCTACACATATTTGCATTTACATACTTCATGCATTTATCCATTTAAATTTCCTAATTAATTTGCATATACAATTCCTTGCACAAAACACACACATTCATATTATAAAATTTCCAAAGATGCAACTTTAAGAAAAAACAATTTGCTTCATCAATTTAATTTCAAAATAATCTTACTTTCACACAAATCAAAGACTTTTAGAGAAACCATTTATTAAAAACCTCAAATCATATAAAAAGAAAATTCGTTTCTTTGAAAAATCTCAAATAACAAAATTATAACTTTGTTTTCATGAAATCAACTTCAAATAAAAATCATTTGCTAAAACATCTTTATGAAAATCTTTCTTAAATTCTCAAAAATTCTCTCTCTTTTTTTTTTTTATAAAACCTTATTGATTTATTTGAGTCCAGAAGATGCGGGATGTTACATTCTCCCCAACTTGAAGATTTCTCGTCCTCGAGAAATGATGCGCAAGACTATCTCGTTCAAGAGTGCGTAGTTCCTTGTAGCAATCTTATTCCTCATCCTCGGATGAGTTGACTGTGGCGACGTACCATTTACCCACTGTTCTCACGAAAATAAAAATTCCGAAACGATTCTTTAACAGAAGCAGTCTCTTGGGTCAATCCATTGTCAAATACAATGGTGTATAACGACAAGGCTTTGCTAAGCAGGTTAAAATTTTAAGGGTGTTCAAAGTTGCTAAAGCAAATAGCAACATAAAAAGGAATGTCATGCTTATGCCAATCTAAACAAAGACACTATTCGTAAGGCTCCTCTTCCGACTTACCCTTTTCTAGAAATTTTCAGCCTATTCAGGTCACCTCAAAACTTCAAATTTCCATCTACTCCCCAACTTTAATGACTCTTATCTCTATACCTCGACTACAAACGTGGACTTGGTTCTCACCAACTTCCCCATCCTTTCTGCTTCCTATTCCTCTTACCCTACTTCTCTTTACCCCATCCGAATTCATCCTATCATTGCTTTAGGTTCTATTAAATATTCACCCTTATAACTTCATCTTATTCATAACTAGTCTTTCCTTGCTTCAAGCAATTGCTAACATATGCCTCACTTCACTCCTCCTATTTCCTATGGATTTCAGCCGCTTGAGCGTTCTAACTCCCTTTTTCCATCCTTCATGTTTCACCTTAAAGTCTAGATCCATTGAATCTCCTTCAATCCTAAGATTACCTATCTAATTAAAGGTCTTCATTCTTATCAGGGCTTCTTCTAATCCACAATTCACCGTCACACTTCCATCACCCTTCCTAACATTGATCAGCACTTACGGATTCTAACCGTATATGTCTTCACTTCATCTACCCAATTCCACACTATTAATAACAATTAGCACTAAACTATATCATTTACTCCTGCTAACTCTAACTCTACGGTCACTAACTCTCCTGACTCCCTTGGATTTCTTACTGCCCCGACACTACCTAGACCAAAATTCCAGACAGATCATCCTCATTCACACTTAATCCTAACTTATTCGTACGATCCTCCATCTTAACCTAAGACTTAAAAGATATCCTCACTCTACCTTACGACCGACACGTCTCCCTTATTCGCTCCTTCTAGTCCTCACTTTCATCAAATATTGCAAATCTAACCAATCAACACCTCACAATCCATTCTTAGTTCAGGGATAACTACTTGACTGGCACAAGTCATAACCAAAATCTTGGGGATCAACGGCTTGATAACAGGGAAGGCTTATAAATTGAGTTCACAAATTCAGGTTCAATCAAATTAGGAAGGTTTAAGGCTACTTTAGAGATCAATTTGGGTAACAAGCAATATGGGGTAGGTTCATGATTCAAATCAAATCAAGAGCTCGAAGGTTATTCCAAGCAAAAGGAATCACAACAAAACAGGGTTCCAACAAAGAATGGTAAGTGCAAACAATAATTTTAGTGGAGAAGAGTCAAGTTAAGAGAGAGAAAGACCATAAGAATAATAGTGTCTTAGTTGGGATTGGCATAAGCATGTCATTCTTTCCAAATGTTGTTTCAAAACCCTTGAACCCTTAAAACTCTGTTGACAAAACTAAACCGTTAATATTCCATTGTATCTGACGATGGAGTAGCCCGAAAAATTACTTTTGAAAATAATCAATTTGACTTACTCCCAAGAACCTTCAGAGAATGGTATATAATTGGCGACTCGAAGACTACGACTACTAAAGACCGAAGAAATCACTCCAAGGACCTCGACATTCTATGATAGTGTGATTCCGTGTAGCATTTCTCGAGGACGAGAAATCTTCAAGTTAGGGAGAGTGTGACATTCCGTATTTTTCCCGACTAAAATAAATGAGTTTTCATTAAAGGAGAAGTTTTGAGATATTATTTTACAAATGTTTTTCGATGGGTATTTTATTCGATCACGTAATCAAATGTTGATTTTATGGAATTTTGGTAAACAAAGATTTTTATGGAATTCAAGCAAATGATTTTATAGAGTTTGGAGTAATTTTATTATTTGTGATTTCATTTAAGAAATGAATCTCTTTGTGCATTTTTATAAATTTAACCTAATTGATTTGAAAATTGATTTAAAAGAGTTTTAATTTCATGATGGGTTTTTATGCTTTGAAATTTAATTTACTTGTGTGTGTGATTTTATGTGCTTGATTTTCTAAGGTTTTCAATGAATCATATTGCTTGAGGTTTTTATTGAGATTTTGTCTTCTTAATTGATTTATATGATTTTATGGTTTTAAGAAGGAAAATTATTTTCACTCCAAGCTTCCAAGAAATCAAAGTCCAATTATCTTGATCTAGAATCATTTCTCAAAACCCTAATTGGTATCCTAATCTTTGATTAAACCCTAATCGAGTTCTTAATCATTGATTAAGCACTTAATCACCCTCTAAAACCCTAAATCCTCAAAGTTAGTGAGCTAACCTAGAATTAATCTTCCTTAAACCCATGATTATGTTTTGATTAGTGCCTTAATCCTTGATTAAGCCTTAATCGCTAAGGATTAGTGGACTAAACCTAAATTAATTTTCCTAATCCTACCCTAATCATAATTAGACCCTAATTAGTGCCTTAAACCTAATTAAGCTAATCTAACATACCCTAACTACCTATGGCCGAATACTCATGTGCATAGCTTGGCCACCAAGCTCATTTCCTTAGTTACCAAGTGGCATACTCCAAAGTCAAACTAATGACCTCATCTCCATGACCTAAGCATGACTTAAGGATGAAAAAAGTGAAGAAATAAGGAAGGAGAGAGGAAGGAGGCCGTGAGGGACTTGGGAGCAAAACTTGGTCTCCAAGTTTTGTGACTTAGTCCCCAAGTATTTGCAAAGAAGCCACCCATGCAAGCCCTTGATGGCAAATAAGGAGAAGCGAAGAAGAATAAAAGAAGAGGGCAAAACCGTGTGAGGGAGAGAGTGAGTTGTTTCATTCTTCATTCTTCACCATTTCTTCTCTCAACAACATCAACACACACACCAACAAACACCCTAAAACCGTGAGGGAGTGAGTGAATTCTTCTCTATTCCTTCATCAACACAAACTTTCTTTCACTTCTTTCCAAAAGCCAAACACATAGCACTAAGAGAAAATCAAACTCTTAGTGAGAAAGAGAGAGAGAGAGTGGCCGAATAAAGAAAGAGGAAGAACCAACCCAAACTCTTCATAACCTAAGCAAGATCAAGCCAAGATAGTGAAAAAGAAAAGGAGAAAACCATGGACCTTAGAGAGTGTGAGTGAGCCGTGAGGAAAGAGAGGAGAAACCAAAGAATTGGACTTGATTTTAAAGTTTTTGATTAAGTAAGCATTTCATTTCGTGATCTTAAAAGTTTTAAACCTTTTTCTTTGATTCATTTTCGTTTTCATGATTTCCTTTCTAAAACTTTGATTTTTGGTTTGAAAAAGTGTTGATGCATGTTTGTTCTTATGATTAGATCTAGTGATCTCCTTTACATGCATGTTGATCTTTGAAGTTTTACTAAGAAAGTATTTTCTTCCATGATCTTAAAGTTTTCCTTTTAAATTCTTAAACGGTTTTTGAAAAAGAATTTGATTCTTGAAGTTCCATAAAGGATTTTTCAAGGATATAGTGTTTTGACTTCATGCATGTCAAGATCTACACTTGAACTATGCTATACTTGATGCTTGAATTTTAATGTGAAAAATCTTTGAAATTGGTTGAACTTTTCCTTATGTTGGTCACGGTTTTGATGATGATGTGGTTAAAAGCTTGATTTTCTTTTGTTTGACTTCTTGCATGTCATGATCTTGAGATTTGATGATGCTTTAGATGAATGAATTTATGTGATGTTATGATCTTTATGTGCTAGCTACGGCTTTGCATACTTGATTGAAAAGATTAGAATTTTCTTAGGTCTAAATATGATTTCCATGAACTTGTGTTGATCTTAAGTGTTTAATGTGAAATAAAAATTATTTAGAGGCTTGTGCATGCTCACGATTTCATGTAGAAGAATGCATGCTAGGATTATGTTTTTACTTGCTTAATGAATTATATGAGATTGTTGTTGGATTTGGAGTTGTTTTAAGTCTTGAATCTTTGAAAATGTTTTGGTTTGAACAAATTGATTAAGTGCTGAAATTTTGATTTATAAGTGATTTTCTTGTAAGAAACTTTGAGAAACAATAGTTATACTAATTGGGTTGCCTTGAAATTTTAATATGTATTCCTTGATGCTATTTAAATGAGTTCTGGAAAATTTGAAGGGATTTGGAATTGTTTTGGTAATTTAAATGAATTTTGGTTGTTCGGTGTTAATTATGGAAGTCTAAGGTTTTTAGCGAAAAAGATTTGAATAAGTAGTACTTGTACATGTTTGATGATTCTGAAACTTGGACACTGTTTTAATTAGGTTAAATTTATTATCCCTGAATTTTTATATGATTTGTAGAGTTGGTTTGTTAATTGTAATGGAGTCATTTTGGTGAAAACGATTTCGGGAAAATAAGTTTTTGAGGAAAAACCTAAACCGAGTTTTCTGACCTAAACTACTCTAAATTGTTTGAAATTTTTATAGTAGCTCCTTACACATGTCTTGTGACTCTCTATAAAATTTGAGGTGATTTGGAGTTGGTTTGATATTTTTACCAATTGAGAAACAGTGAACCATTTGGTCCAGATTTTCCAGACTTAGTGACAATTTTAATTGGAAAAGTATGACTTTCACAACTCCAAATAATCTGAAATTTGTATGAGATGGTCTTGACTGTGTGAGGAAAGTGTTTACCAATTTTCATGCAATTCGGAGTTGAAATACTATTTTTAATTATGGCATTTTGGCCTGAGGTCAGCAACAGTTCTATCTTGCTTTTCATACGAAATTTGATTTGAAACCTAGCTTGAGATTCTCCAAATGACTTGAAAATTTTACATGATGAACTTTGGAATATTTGTGTATGTTCTGGAAATTTTTAGGATTAAACAAATTGATTTGGTATGGTTTTATATTTTATCATTTGTGCTTTCCCGTAATCGAACAAAAAGCTTTATGTAAATGTTTTCGATAAATATGAATTTTTGTACTTTATTTTGTGACTTGGCTGGACTTGCATGATGATCATAATGTTTTGAGAATAATTGAATAAGTGATTGCTTGATGGTATGTTTAGACTATGCATGAATGAGTTTGCAAAGTTAATTGTTTACGGCGTTTCGGTCTAGATTATTAGTTCGAGATTTTGATTTGAAAATGTGCTATGTGCTATGTGCCAATGGTTTGTTTTAAGTGATGCATGTTAATTGAACTACCTTGTTTATGTGTTTTGGAATTGTTTGTTTGATAAAAGAGGTAAAGGAAAATGAATTATTTAATAAGTTACGATGTTGATTGATCTTTGAAAAGAATTTGGTTATTTGAAAAAGTATTGGGCCTATTGGTTGCTGCCTCATTTTGTTGCATAATGTTATACTTGTAAATAAATTGTTTTAAGTATTTGAGTTTGAGAAATTGTTTGTTGAATTGTTTTCAAGATGCTTAATTTGTTTATGGATTTAAATCGGTTTTGAACAACGGAAAGTGAACTTGGGACTTAGCATATGATGCTGTCCAGATTTTTTCTAACTTGTATTTCTTATTTAAAAATGTTTTCAAAGTGCTTTGAAGTTGAGTTTTTATGAGTATTTAATATAAGATAAAGTTGGTTTGAAAAAAATGCGATTTTACAATGTTTTCGGATTTTCAAAAGAGTGGTTTATGGGCTAGCATCTTTGCTGTCCAGTTTTTATTTAAATTGTTTTTTCAATCCTGAAAATGTGTTTGATTGGTTTTAAAGTTTAAGGTTTAAGTGGTACGTGATTTAAGAAAAGTGGGATTTCAAAAATGACATTATTCGATGTTTTCGGGATCGAGCGAGCTGCTGTCCAAGACGGATCAGCAACCGATCCATTTATTTAAAATGATTTTATTGATTCCTTAAAATGATTTCAAAGTATTTAAAGTACAGTGAAAGTTGGATTTTTATTTGAGAAAAATCTTGACGTTTTACGATTTTCCAACAAGATGTGAAAGGAGTTTTCGAAAACGCGCTTTGATTTTAAGTATGACGATCATTTAGATAGACTAGTAACGTTAGTGTCTCCTATCTAGTACAAGGTGCGTATAAGTCAGGAAGTTGGAGCAGCTGACAGTTGGGAGGACCTGCAACGATTTCGGACGAGGTATTTGCTGGAGTTGAGGTGAGAGAGAAGCTTCCCTAAGACACCGTGGTATTTAGGTGATCTATTAGGACACTCCGTACTCTCTTAAAGTCGGAGTAAAGGTCTATTGTAGCTAGTAGTATACCCGATAAATTGTGTGCTTGTTTGTATCGTGGTATACGAAGACTCAGATCTATACCATTTCATGGTATTGATTGTTGATATGTTTGCTTATATTGAGATATACTGTTGTTCATATTGCTATTGCATGAGCATAATGCATCATCCCGCGATATAAGATAGGAATAGAAGAGACATAGAAAACTATAAGGAATCTCCTAACGATTAGAGCGAAACTCTAAGGGATGGAACACGCAATGGAACTGGATGATGCTGATGCGCCGAGTACGTGGATCGAGCTGATGATGTGAATGTGACGACGATGTTTTGAACATGGACGCAATGACTGTGGCATATGTTGAGAGTGTATCTACATGGTTGTAGCCTTGTGTTGAGATGATTTCCATATGGTCGTAGCCATATGTTGAGAGTGTAACTACATGGTTGTAGCCATGTGTTGAGATGATTTCCATATGGTCGTAGCCATATGTTGAGAGTGTATCTACATGGTTGTAGCCATGTGTTGAGATGATTTCCATATGGTCGTAGCCATATGTTGAGAGTGTATCTACATGGTTGTAGCCATGTGTTGAGATGATTTCCATATGGTCGTAGCCATATGTTGAGAGTGTTTCCACATGGTCGTAGCCATGTGTTGAGAATGTTGTTGAGAATGATTCTGGATGGGTCGGAGCCCGTCAGACTTATTAGTCGAGTCCCACAGAAGCAATCCGCATATGGTTGGTGCTGTATGGCGGAGAAGACTTAGGATGGGTCGACATTAGGATAATCGAGAATAATCCCCACGACTTAAAACCCTTACCCGAAGTAGTGGAGAGGAAGATACGGTGCTTACCTGCATGGTAAACACTTGATGATTAGAATAGGGGAAGGTAATGACGGTGATTCGTCAAGAAGCCTAAGAGGAGTCTGTCTAGGCGGGAAAAAGCTACAGTGACCTGGGTTGACCATCCGAGGTTGGGTAGGTAGTCTGGTGTCGTAGCTGAAGTACTGCGTGTACACTAGACGGATGACTGACACCCCCTTGACTAAATCAGGATCAGAAGAGGGATGCTTGAACACGGCGGAGGTAGACACCCCTGTCATGACATTTTTCCCGGGCATTTCATATTATGTTATATTTTGGTGTTGTCTCCAGAAGCCGGTGTGGGTAGAGATCCTGTACTTTTGATTGCTTCCGACTAGGTGGATGGATCCCGAGGAGATGTAGACTTGAAACCGAGACCACAAAGCCTAAATACCCGATAATATGGACTCGAGATATGTGGACAAAGAAACTTTGACTTTGTGAGACAAGCTGTTAAAAAGATTCGACTTTGCGAAATGAATTGACTAAGAAATTCCCTTGAGAGAAAGATAAAATGTTAAAAATGCGACGATTGCATTGCATCCTCATGCATCTTGCATAATTATCTGTGGTATTGTTGTGCTGTGAATATGCAATGTTGTATGCTTGTATTGTTTTAATATTTTGCCTATCGTAAACCCACACCGTCGACGATGCGTCGTTCGGAATGCTTACTCTCTCTGCCTTTTTCCGTCCCTGTGGACTTCTGTGATGATGTCCACAGGCGACAGAGTAAGTAGATTATATTGGGAGTCAGCGCTTCACGTGATGGCCTACGAAGACACGACCGAGATGGAGTCTCGAAGGAGAAGATGGTCAAGCTCGGCTCGAGGACTCGATGGTTGATGATTCGACCCTTCTGAGGAGAATGGGTTGGACGGAGGTCTACTGTCATAGAATCTATGTTCAAGTATTGTATTCCCTTACCAGGTACTTAGACATCATTAGCTGCATCCACATGTGCACCCAAAAAATGTTTTATAAAGCTGGACAATCAATATTAAGTTTTCTGGGTAAACATAAAAGAGATGGGCCTTTAAATGTGATTTGTGAAGGCAAGTTCAAAGTGCGATGTTTCGTAGCATCTCAGTTTGTAACTTGAAGTATAACATGAGATATGAGAATCAGTTGTCTGTTGTAAACTATTTTGATAAAAGATTATGGAACTTGGAGATTCTCATGTCCATGTTTGGTTTTCAAAAAAAAAAAATGGCCCAAATTTTCACTACATTAATTAAAGAAATTGTATTTTCAAGTTGTCAAATCGGGGTGTTACACTTGATTCAGGTGGTAAACTCAAGCATCTTTTGGTCTTCAAACTTGTTTTATTTTCATGTTGACATATCCTAGTTTTCATTCTAATCCTTGATCACGATTTGTTATCACTGATTCTTGATGAAAAACCCTGATTTTGCACCCTTGTTGAACTGGAAAATAGAGAACTTGGCAACTGAAGCCTTAACTTGTGATTCTTCAACAAACCAATTTCTTTCACTCCAAATCAGTATCAAACAATCCAAATAGGTAAGGGAGAAGTTATCCGGGTGCTAGAATAGTAATCTAATGGCTAGAAATGTAAGAGTTCTCATGAGCTCAAGGGCAAAATTAGGAAAAATGAGAACTTTGATTAGGAAAATGACTTGGAGGTCATTCTAGTTCTAGCTCTGGATTGGAACAACTTATATATGATATATATGAGCTAAACAAATAAAGAAATTGGACTGATTCATAGAGGAAATGAAAATCATATGTGAGATTGTCATTTTACGTGTTTTATGAACTTTGAATGGAACCTATATGAAATTGATGGTTGGATGGCTGAAAATATGCATGAACATGTTTGAATATATGTGAATTTGATCTGTTTTGAGTTGTATTGGATTAAAGTGAAGTGTATCAAAAGTTAGTATAGCAAAACTCAATTCAGTGTGCATTCTGCAGCAGGGTAATCGATTACCAGGGTTTGGTAATCGATTACCAGGCTAAATTTGGCACCAAAATTTGAATTCTCACGTGGTAATCGATTACCACCCTTGGGAAATCAATTACCAAGGCCCCTGAATTGAAATTTGCTCAATTTTGGCACCACCGAGGCTTTATCTAATACAATTTTAAGACGTGAATGTTATTTCTATGAATAAAAGAATATTATTGTGATGATTTGGATGATATTGATTATGAACTTGGATTCATATTTATACAGTGAATTAATAATGAGAAGTGAAATCAAACTTATTTGCATTCACACTAGAAGTTGTGGATGGTGAGATAGGATATCAGGAAAGATAAGTCCGTTCTAAGAATTGGAAAGAGAATTTCTAGAATCGGTACGAGAATGTGCAGAGGTTAGGTTCGACGGTGATTCATCAGTAACCTTTGAGGATTATTATGGGTAAAACGGTCCTATGATGGGGGGGGGGTTTGCAAACTTTTCCCGGGATAGTTTTGCTTAACCATAATATATCCTATCGGCCTCTAGGTACATATCAGGGCTGCGGAGGGCAGACCTTTGGCATGATCCAACCCTAGAGATGCAGGGTACACATAGATGAGTTGTGTGATCTGTCGTGGTTGAAAGGCGTTTACTCCCAGTTGCTTTCCTTTGATTAGAGAGAATATGTTGGATTCAATGGAATTGAATCCAGTCGAAGGGTTGTTTAGACGAGAATGATATTGGATCCAGACGAGAAGATGAGATTAGCATACATGCATCATGCCACTTAACTACAAGATGATTGTGTGATAAATTGGGTGTGTCATTATGTATGCATTATTATGTGATTATCTGATTATTTGTGATTGCTATTTCAAGTTCTGATAGATTATTATTTGATGATGTGCTTCAGCTATGACTTACTCCCCTGCCCTTTTGTTTGTCAGGTGATGGCACAGAACCCATTATGCGTAGAGATGAGGTTCATTCCCCAGGGGGAATGGCATAGGAGGGGTGGTAGTCTGTTCCTTGAGGGGATGGTGGAGGTCACGATCCGCCGTCTGAACCCTCTCCCTCATATGCGCTCCCTGAGGACTTCTGTTCCTGTAGTCATTATCATTCGCCTCTTCCCCTGCTTGGGTGGATGATATGTGATTACATATGTGTTTATATCTGCTGATATTTTGGAGTTATGACCATGTGCTCTGGGTCTTTAACTTTTGATGTAAAATAGTGTAAAATATGTTAACTGACCTAGGGTACAAAACGAAACTGATATGCTAATTACTGATGCTACGCTCTTGCTGTTTAGAACTCTGATGTAACAAGAAACCTGATGATGATGTAATAGAATGTAAATTATTTTATCTCTATGTGGATAAGGGTATTATGATTTAGTGACGACTTAGATTTATTTTCCTAAAAGGCGAAAAATTAACCCATATTTTTATAAAAGAATTAAAGAAAAGGGGAAATAAATTTGGGTCGTTACAATTGGTCCTGTGCACACTATAGTAGTTCTATCGGTTACTTACATACTTCGTAACTACGGAGGATGGTTCCTACCCTGTATGATGGACGTATTCGTGAAGTACAAGGGTTTCTACACTGTATGATGGACGTTCTCGTGAAGTACAATGTATGCGATGGTAGAAGAACGTTTACTCCTAGTTGGTCTTTCCTAAAGTGTGGAGGGCGATGTGAGATAAAAGTAAAGAAAGCGTAGCAAAAGCTACGATGTTAAATGAAAAAGAAACGTAGCAATGACTACGATGTAAAAGTAAAGAAAAGAAAACCAATGATACATGGAGAAGTTACATTGCATTGCATTGCATTATGAATGTGTACGTATTATCAACACTATGTTGATAATTATGATAATGAATATGTGTATGCCAAGTTATGAAATTAATAAAGGTAAATGAAAAGTACCAAATGTGAAAAAGGATAAAGAAAAAGAATAAATGAATTATATGAAATATATAAATTGTTACATTTTCAAATTGTCTAAAACATGCATTTTTCCTTATATCTTATTATCATTTTTAATTGTTTCCCTTGATTTTGAATAAATATCTCACTCTCTTAAGTTGATATTTTAGGTACCTTTATCGGATGAAGCTATAAATACCCGACTGCTGAGGACAAGTACACTCCTACTAGTGGAGTGTATCTTTACACTACGATTATGGAAATCATAGACAATGCAACCATTAGGCCTATTATCGTTTTACTTTTTGAAATTATAAATTTATTTAAGTTTGTAAATGTTTATTTTTTTTAACAACTATGTGGGCGTCACCTATAAAGGATATCTAAATATCCTTCTCTGGTCAAGTGATGTCCTGAAACTGTTATATTTTTAGTGTATCTGGTTCTAACAGGTTATATTAAGATATTTTATAAAGGGAAAAGTCAATATTTTAATGTAAACTCCGTCAAATTTTCCTAAAATTTTTATGAATTAATAATTAATGACATAATTAAAAAGTAGGATGTTACAATTAGCTGAAGATTAGATGATTGTGACTATTGGTGGAAGCTTGAAGTATTAAAGGATGGCTGTTACCCGATGATTGGGAGATATTTTAATGGTTTAGAGTAGGACCTTGTATTTTTAAGGATGTGAAAGATCACGAGTGTGTGAGTATAGCCTAAGTTGATTCCTAAGATTGAAATATTTGTGAGTATAAATGATAGAAGGAAGAATGATTGGATTAGAAAGGAAGTGTAACACCCTAATGAATATTACCCTTACTTTCCAAGTATTAAAAATGTGAACTTAAAAATTCATTTTTATTACATTAAAATCAACCGTCAAGCGGACGGAGTTTTGTCTGTTTTTTCGGACTTTCCAAAATTTAACCGGTATAAACAATTTTCAAATAAACAACTAATAGCCAGAAGGTCTTCAGATTATAGTTCTAAATCATATCAAGGCCCCATGGGCTCCAAATATATCAGAGTATATTAATTAATCAGAGTAATAGCGGAAAAATACTAAGTTTGAGTGTTAAAACCAAAAGTTAGAACTTCAGCAAATCAAAACATCCTAAGCCTCATTCAAAATATGCATATTAAATTTAAATCAAAATAATATGAGAGGCTTCGATCCATGCTACGATCTAAAACCCATAACACCCTACTCTCCCTGTGAGGGAAAGTACTCCTGCTCGGCCGGGGGCTGTGCCAACTCAATCTCCGTACCTGAAACTGTAAGGGAGTGAGAATTGCACATGAAATAGAAAGCAGTTTCTAACTAGACATAACAACCCACTAGGTCAAACACAATTAGCAAATAAGCATATATTCACATATTGCACACCATACTCATTTCATCAATTCCTTATCCATTATTCTTTTTACCATCCATTTCCATTATTCAGTTCAACATCCATTTTTCCTTAACCATTTCCACATCCAATCAACATTCATTTCCTTTTCTTTTTATTCATTTCACATACTCATTTCATTTTAGTACATCACCTCAAGTCAGAGGCCAATGCACAATTTCATACAACACATTTATCACCTCAAAACAGAGGCTCTCATTCCTTTCCTTATTTAAATTATGTGTCCCTCAGGTCAGAGGTCAACACCCATTCATTATAATCCATTCTGTGTCCCTCAGGTCAGAGGTCAACACTTCAATCCCTTAATTCACGGTGTGTTTCTCAGGTCAGAGGTCAACACACCAATGCATATTCCATCCGGTGTCCCTCAGGTCAGAGGTCAACACCCAACTCATTATTTAACCCGGTGTCCCTCAGGTCAGAGGTCAACACTCATTCCTTTTAATTAATATCGTGTCCCTCAGGTCAGAGGTCAACACTCAAAAACATTCATTCCATCTTGTGTCCCTCAGGTCAGAGGTCAACACTCCCCTTTAATTCATTTTGTGCCCCTCATATCAGAGGTCAGCATACTCACCATTTTCCATTAATCGTCACCTCAAGTCAGAGGCCAACGCACTTATTACATTTTCATATTCATTACCTCACATCAGAGGCCAAAACTTACCTTCATATCCTCACATACACAATTATCTCACATTTAAATTCCACAACACACATTCAACATCTAATCATTCATGTAATTACCTTATTCATTTCCTATCTCAACCATCAATCTCATTCACATTGTATTCCATTTTATATCCAAACATTTACATTTCCCTTCATTGTTAATTTACATATATCACCTTTCACTTTTATTTACACATAATTAATTATTTCCTTTTCCCATATTCCCAATCTAATTCATAAGACACTACCTCTGTATACTATTGTTAATACTTAACATTTATCCTCATTTAACATTTAGGTACAACCACACTCTTTCATCACATATAGTAATTTTCATTCCCTTTCTTCCTATATCAATTTATTCCACAACACCTACATATATTTGTTACCGTAATAAATTACCATTTAGTCCACAACCTTGCAAATAAAACCAATAATCACAGAGACCATTTTTGTGTCAACTTCATTATCAATTACCCAATTCCTCATTTAATTCAACTTAATTAATAACCAAATTTCATTTATCAAATTATTCATTTTCATATTATTGAGTTTCCTTTTCCTAATCTTAACATCCAATCATCATGCATATTTAATTAATTAGAATTTTATATTCAATAACCTAGGGTTTTATAATCTAATTTTCTCCCCTAACACATAACCCTAACAAGCATTATATACTAACTAGAACCTACTCCCTAGAACAAGGCAAAGCTCACAATATCCACCCCCTTACCTTAACCAAGAGAGAGAGAGAGTGAACCCAAGCCCTAGCTTCTAGCCCCCAAAATCAAGAGCTCCAATGGAATGAGAGGGAGTTGAGTGGTCTTGAGCCTCCTTAAGCCACAAAAACAAAAATGAACAGGAGATTGTGGAGCTCCATGAAGTGGGATTCAATATTTCAACAAGATGAGCAAATGAAAGGGGAAATTCGTATGGACCTCTAAGTGAGAGAAGAAATTCGTATTTGAGAGGGAGAGGAGTCATCAAGGACTTGAGTACTTACTTGGAGAAAGAAGGAAGGAGATTTGTCGGTGGAATGGGTTGCACAACTTGAGCCTTGATTGAGTTGAGAAGAACCCAAGGAGGGTGGAGAGAGAGGGGATTCGAATTGAAGGAGAGAACCAAGGAGAAGGTCTCTAACTCATTTGTTTAGCTTGGTGAAGGTGATGTTAAGCTTGATCAAGGATTTGATGGAGGAGAAATAGTGTTGATGGAGTGGGTGCCCTAGAGAGAGAGATGGAAGAGATGATGGAGATGAAGGAGGAAATGTGGTGTTGTTGTTGGGTTTTTGTTTTATTTATGGTGCCCCTTGCCAAGGAAAAGAAGATCGGACGGCTGGGGAGGGCCAACTTGGTGCCCAAGCTGAGATCTGGTGGCTGAAAACGCACCAGATCTGGTGCGCGCGCCTGGGCGCGGTCGGGGTGCGCCTGAGCGCGGGAGAGGCACCAGCTCCCATTCTGGTCCATGGTGCGCCTGGGCGCGGTCGGGGTGCGCCTGCGCTTGGTGCGGGACTGGTGGGACAAATGGCGCGCCAGACTGATGAGGACGCGTGGAGGGCGCATGGAGGGCGCGCCTGGGCGTGCACCGGTGTGCCTGGGCGTGCACCAGAAATTTCCAACTTCGATTCGCCGTAACTTTTTCGTTAACCGTTGGATCGGGCCCAAATTTTTAGACAAGCTTCTTAATCCCCTAAACTTCACATCCAACGATGGAATTTAATTTCTTAGAACCCTATAATAAATTCCTAATTTTCTGTTTTCGGCTGATTTCTAACATTTAAAACGCCGACTTAAACCCCGATTTCGCTTAGATAGTTTTGCCCAATGCTACAAATGTCTCCTACATAACCCATAGTACTTATAATTACTACACTCCTATCACCCAAAATTCTTTAAGCAATTTATTCAGTTATTTCTTGGGTATTAAACAATAATTTCACTTAAAATAAAAATTAGGATGTTACAGGAAGTCTCACCCAAAGTCTTGAGTAAAGGAGTAAGTATATAAGCTAGTAGTGTACGTGTGAGGATTGGCAAGGAGCTATAAACTTTTCCAAGATACACCTATACCCAGTAAAACGCCATGAGTGAGACCTGTTGTAAGAGCGAGCTGGTCGCGTGGGAGGTGGTCCATGGTAAGTGTAAAACGGGGGTACATGCATAGTGTATATGATGGGAATCCTAAACCTACGAGGACGGAATCGTATCAGCGGGTTCGGGTGGTAGAAGGTAATCTCTACCTCCCCCTCGAACACCGCGCGATGGTCCTCATAGATCCACACGCCACTAGGAAGTGGCCGGATCTCGATGCAAGCAATGTAACGAGACATCACCTACAAGGGCATAGGGGTAAGCAATTCTATACACATAATCAATAGAGAATAAATTATGCAACATAAATATGTAACATGCATCAATTAATATCAATCACACTTAACACTTAGCAAGTAGGTTATGCACATAGGATGCTCACACTTAATTCAGTCATAACAGTTTATTTGAATGAATGGCATGATGCATGACTTTAGCTCTCAAGCCTATCTCCATCATAATACTATGTCACTCTCTGACGTCCATCCCTGACAACCCAGCACTCAACAGTGCGTTGTATTCCTAGGTATACAACCATTCGTACATTCACCTAGAATGTACACGACAAGCTTGGTATCCATGCCACCCGAGCATATCCCGTCATCCAAACGGATCGTCATCCAAACGATATATCCATATCGGCATCCACTAAGCCGACCACGTCAACAACGTGTCATCAAGCAAGCGTATTGGCACTCCCAGAGGCCCTCCACATGTTTACCAAAAACATGATATATGTCCTACCAACCAAACTCCAGAATGAATGCATTATCTTACTTAAAAGAGATTGATTGATGTTTTATCCTTTTATTAATACATTACGTGCCTCCCGAGCAACGTATCATTATTCAATGAAAACATCATAACGTCAATCAATTTCCTCTAAGTCCAGGATCACTTGATTTATTGTCCTCTAAGAGTTACAAAATGACTTAGAATTGAAAATGGTATTTTTAAGTATTTGACTAAAAATACTCGAGTTTTTCCCAAAATACTCGAGTAGTGTATCATTTTCCAGATTATACTCGAGTTATTCATAATTATACTCGAGTCGTTCATGTCTTTTAAGAGATTTAGGGTTTCAGGTCTTCATAAATATACTCGAGTAATTCATGAGATACTCGAGTATTCCATTACCCAGAATACTCGAGTAGTTCATACATTACTCGAGTGTTCAATCTGATTCCCAAGTTGGTGCGCCAATTTTCACTCTGGTGCACCACGAAATACTTGAGTATTAAGCCAGATACTCGAGTATCTGCAGACAGAACAGAGTGAAACTTGGTTTTTACATACCATTTCAATTTCTAAACGTTTCTAACTCAAAACAGTGATCACAATAGTTCATATACCACATATTGAACATGTTAACATACTCATTTCATATCAAATAACAAATTTGACAGAGGATTAATCCATTATGCATGAAATATACAATTTAGCAACTCAACACTTCAAATTGCAAAATAAGCACAATATTCATGCAACAAAGTTCATTTAAGCTTGCATGCATGATATAGAACTTGCTCATCACAGTCATAGATCATGGATTGGTCTCCAAACCAAAGTTCCTATTCAAACTAAGCCCTTAGAGCCTCTTGGTGGCTCTTTAACACATTTAATGAAATTAAACTCTATCTAGTGAATATAATTACTTCCCCTTACCTCTCAGACGTGAATCAACAGAAAGAAATCCAAGAAAAGTGCTCCAACCCTAGAAATCACTTTGAGCTTCACATGCATGACAGTTTTGAGTGCACCATCAAAACCGAATTGGTTCACCCATGAAACAGAGATAAGAATTGGGGAAAATATGATTTCTAAACTCTATACAACATGTTCTAACTAAAGGAACCAAGTTTGAGACTCAAGAATTCGTGAGCTTACCAGAATCAGTGATCAAAGTAAGCTCCAGACCAAGGTTCAACAGAAACAGCTTCTACTTCAAATCTTCAATTCTCCCAGCACGCACACTCAATCCTCACAATATTACTCTCTATACAAAGTGTGTCACATAAGAGTTGGGGTAAATACGAAGGGTGTCACATAAGAGTTGGGGAAAATTAGATTTCTAAACTCTATACAACATGTTCTAACTAAAGGAATTGAGTTTGAGACTCAGGAGCTCGAGAGCTTACCAGAAATTAATCTCCAAGTAATCCAGAAACCAACTTTGACAGAATAACTCCAACTTCCAAGCTGTCGTTCTCCCAACACACTCACTCAATCCTCACGATTTTGGTGTTTATACAAAGCTCTTGATGTGAGCTTTGTATTCGTGTATAGTTTATGACTTGAATCGAAACAGAGAGAGAATCGTTCACTTGAACCCAGGAACCCTAACTTCTTCAACTTAAACAAGAATGAGCCAAATCTTCACGAATTCGGTGTTGATTGGCTTTTATAGGCTTGGAGGAGGCTCATGCATCACGCCACGACATCCATGGCGTTGGCATGGTGGTGATTTCGTGTCAACGACACGAAATCGTTGGCTGTGACTCACCAAACGCACTAACTCGTGCAGTTTGACCCAGAATACTCGAGTATTCCAGAAAATACTCGAGTGTTTTACCCAGATTTTGAAAAATAATTATTTTATTTACTTTCCCTCCAAAATCTTTCCTATAATTGCTTATAGGTCCCAACCCAGGGACTAATATGCAAAATACACATTTTATGCATTTAAATTATTTATTAATTAATTTCACACACCTAAGCTAGTCACATGAACACATATTTTAATCAAGGATTAATATAGAAACTATTAATTATAATTAAATTATAATTAACATTTCATTAATCGGGGATTAAAATTTTGGGGTGTTACACTACTCCCCCACTTACAAGGAATTTCGTCCCCGAAATTCAACTCATACAAACAAGTCAGGATAATCCTGATGCATCTTATCCTCTAATTCCCAAGATGCTTCTATCACATCTCCATAAATCCAGACGACTTTGACCAAACTAATGTCCTTCCCTCTAAGCTGCTTGATTCTTCGATCTTCAATACGAACTGGCACAGCTTTGAAGGTTAGGTTCTTATGAATTTCTAAGTCATCAGGTTGGATGCTAAGAACAATGGTGGGGTCATGGACATATTTCTTCAATTGAGACACATGGAATACATTATGGAGGTTAGCTAATGACGGAGGCAAAGCTAATTGATAGGCTACTGGGCCGATCCTTTTGAGAATTTGATAGGGACCAATAAACTTAGGTGATAGTTTCTGGGTTTTCAAGGCTCTACTAACACCTTTGGTTGGTACTATTCTAATGAACACGTGGTCCCCTTCAGCAAACTCTAAGGGCTTTCTCCTTCTATCAGCATAGCTTTTCTGCCTACTCTGAGCTGCCCTCATCTTCTCTTGTATCATCTTGATCTGCTCCGTGGTCTCTTGCACAATATCTGGTCCAATCAGAGAACTCTCCCCCACTTGAAACCAGCATAACGGCGTCTGACACTTTCTCCCATACAAAGCTTCAAATGGTGCCATTCCAATGCTTGTGTGATAGCTGTTGTTGTAAGTGAACTCCACGAGTGGCAACATTTGCTCCCAATTCCCTTGTCCTTCCAAAGCACAGGCTCGTAGAATGTCCTCCAATGACTGAATAGTCCTTTCCGTTTGGCCATCAGTCTGAGGATGGTATGCAGAACTTAGCTTCAATCTTGAACCCAAGGCTCTATGCAGATCTTCCCAAAACTTTGATGTAAACCTCGGATCGCGATCAGACACAATGCTTGATGGTACTCCGTGCAGACGAACAACTTCCTTGATGTACAACTGAGTGAGCTTTTCCAATGAGTAGCGCATATTCACGGGAATGAAATGCGCTGACTTGGTCAAACGGTCCACGATCACCCAAATTGCATCATGACCAGTAGATGTCTTTGGCAATCCCGACACCAAATCCATCGAGATGCTATCCCATTTCCACAACGGAATCTCTAAAGGAAGTAACTCTCCTCCTGGCCTTTGATGTTCCACCTTGGCCTTTTGACATACCAAACAACATGCCACATATTCAGCTACATCTTTCTTCAAACCAGGCCACCAAAATAGCTTCTTTAAGTCCTGGTACATTTCAGTAGCTCCCGGATGCATACTCATCTTACTCTTATGCGCTTCATCCAAAATCATCCTTCTTACTTCCAAATCATCAGGCACACAAATCCTCGTTTTAAAGCGAAGGATTCCATCCTTCCCTTCTTGAAATTCCAACTCCTTACCTTCTTGCATCAACTTCCTCTTTTCCATGAGTTTCCCATCCTTGTGTTGCAATTCCCGTATCCTTTGCAGAAACTCGTTAGCAATCTGCAGCATCCCCAACTTGATACTTGTCGGCTCCACTTGCATCGTCAGACTCAAATCTCGAAATTCCTCTATCAGTGCAGCTTCTCTGACCATCATCGCACAGATGTGCATTGCCTTTCTACTCAATGCATCCGCCACAACGTTTGCCTTCCCAGGATGATAATGGAGCTCAAACTCATAATCCTTCAAAAACTCCATCCATCGGCGTTGCCTCATATTCAACTCCTTTTGATCAAAGAGGTATTTTAAACTCTTATGGTCACTAAACACTCGGAACGTAGTGCCATAGAGATAGTGCCTCCAAATCTTTAAGGCAAACACCACCGCTGCCAACTCCAGATCGTGAGTTGGATAGTTCATCTCATGAACTTTTAGCTGTCTCGAGGCGTAGGCGACAACTTGCCCCTCTTGCATCAAAACACACCCAAGACCTTGTTTCGACACGTCACAGTACACATCAAAACTCTTCTGTGTATCGGGCAACACCAATACAGGAGACGATGTCAGCCTTTCCTTCAGCTCTTGAAAACTACTTTCACATTTCTCATCCCACAGAAATGGTTGATCTTTCCTAGTCAACTTCGTCAGAGGCAGTGCAATCTTCGAGAAACCTCCGATGAACCTTCTATAATACCCAGCCAAACCAAGAAAACTTCTGACTTCCGTGACCGACTTTGGTTGCTCCCATTGCAAAACCGAACTTACCTTCGTCGGATCAACGGCTATTCCTTTGTCTGAAATCACATGCCCCAAGAACTTAACCTCCTTCAGCCAGAACTCACATTTTGTAAGTTTGGCGTACAATTGCTTCTCCTTCAGAATGCTCAACACTATCCTCAAGTGTTCAGCATGCTCCTCCGGACTCTTGGAGTAAATGAGAATATCATCGATGAACACAACCACGAATGAATCTAAATAAGGTCTAAAGATTCGATTCATGTAGTCCATGAAAATAGCTGGTGCATTTGTCAATCCGAATGGCATTACGACATATTCATAATGTCCGTATCGAGATCGAAATGCAGTCTTAAAGATACCCTCTTCTCTAATTCTGATCTGATGGTATCCCGACCTCAAATCAATCTTAGAAAATATTGAAGCCCCACGTACTTGATCCATAAGGTCATCTATCCATGGCAACGGATACTTGTTCTTGATGGTGACCTTATTCAGCTGCCGGTAGTCGATGCACATCCTCATGCTACCATCTTTCTTCATGACGAACAAGACAGGAGCACCCCAAGGTGACACGCTTGGTCGAATCATCTGTTTCTGCAGCAAATCTTCAATCTGCTTCTTCATCTCTGCCATTTCCGGTGGTGCCATTCCATAGGGAGCGATAGAAATAGGACCAGCTCCCGGAACTAGATCGATGCCAAATTCTATCTCTCTTCTTGGTGGCAGACCAGGAATCTCATCAGCAAAAACTTCTGGGAAATCTCTGACAACAGGGATCTCTTCCATCCTCGGACCACTCTCCCCCACCTCAGTGTTGAACAGACATATGTAACCAGAGGGTTTTGGGTTTCTATAGGTCACGAGTCTTCTATCACAATCAATGATCACTTGGTTTTGACTTAACCAGTCCATTCCCAAGATCACATCCAATTGTGCTAAGGGTAAGCAGATCAAATCTACTTTAGAGGTTTGTCCTAACACTTCTATACAACAGTTAAGACAGGCTCTAGAAACAACTACGGGAGCATTTGTAGGGGTTTCTACTTGCAAAACATAAGGCATTTCAGACATCATCAAGCCTAATCGGTTTACACATTCATACGAAACGAATGAATGCGTTGCACCAGAGTCAAACAAAACATGGCAAAACTGACCATTAAGCAAGTATTTACCTTGCACCAGATCATAAGATCGATTCGCTTCCACACCGCTAAGGGTGAAGACCCTTCCTTGAGTCACCGGTCTATCTGCAGTTCCTCTTGAGTTGGCCTTGGCCGGTTCCTTGCAATCTCTTGCAAAGTGTCCCGGCTTTCCACAGTTAAAACATCCACTTGTCCCCCAACACACACGACCATAGTGGTTGCGCTTGCACTTGTCACAGAATGGAGCCTCACTCCGATAATTCCTTCCCTCAGAACCACCAGCTTTTCCTTTGCCTTTTCCCCGACGATCATACGGACCTTTGCCCCGGTTGTTGAAACCTTTACGCCTTTGAGATCCATAGCCTTGATTGTCCTTCTTTTCCGAGACTTGCACCTCCTCGGCCTTTGTATCATCTTCATACATCCTACACATGTCCACGAGTGCAGGAAAACTTTGAATCCGCTGGTAGCTAAAAATTGACTTCAACTTTGGCCTCAAACCTCCTTCAAACTTAATGCACTTGCTCCTCTCATCTGGATTGTTCTGATAGTATGGAGAGTACTTCATCAGCTCTTCAAACTTTGCCGCGTACTCACCCACACTCATGTTACCTTGCTTCAGCTGCAAGAATT
The DNA here is from genome assembly GCA_037953625.1 of Crotalaria pallida. Lineage (NCBI taxonomy): Eukaryota > Viridiplantae > Streptophyta > Magnoliopsida > Fabales > Fabaceae > Crotalaria > Crotalaria pallida. The sequence continues at coordinate 55,750,837 of CM075654.1, read as the reverse complement.
CCACTTCCTTTTTCCTCCTTAGATCCTCAGGAAAATATTTCTGAAGAAATTTTTCCATGAATACTCCCCAGCTTACATCTCTTCCTTCATATTGCAGAAGCTGCATGGTGTGATTCCACCAATTCTCCGCTTCATCCTCCAACATATAGGTTGCATACGCCACCTTCTGAACATCAGAACACTCCAAAGTCCTCAAAATCTTGTCCATAGTGTGAATCCACTTGTTGGCTTCTTCCGGTTTAAATCCTCCTTCAAACTTTGGTGGATTACAGCTCCTAAAATCAGCCAGAGTCTTCGCCTCAGTATTACCCATATTACACTGATGAGGCGGGTTAGCCGGTTGAGAGGGTTGCTGAGACTGTCGTTGCATAGCTTCCAACACCGTGGTGATTCGTTCCAACATCGTATTAGTGTGATTTTGGTTTCTAGTTGCCATATTAGACCTGCGCTATGGGCTTATGGTCACATATGTTGAACTAAAGAAACTTCCATTACACTACCTATACTAAGACTCTATCTTAAACTTATTAAATCTACAATCAATTGCGTCTTGTACTCAAAGAGACAAGATACAAACAAATCAACGGTATTTAAACCTCAACAAACAAAATAATAACATTCGTAGTAATGTAATTGCCTTGCAGATATCTGCTTGATGTTGATGGCTACCTTTCTGGACTACTTCCACTACTACAGGATCTGACTTTTGCTCTGATACCACTCAGTGTGATACCCTTCTCGGATTACCCAAATATAAACTAATAAATAAGCTTTTATATTGGATAATATTTATGGACTTGTGAGGGTTAAGAAAATAGGTAAATAAAATTTTCTTTTAAAGCGGGTGCACGAATCGTCACTTGAAAGTCTTGGAGAACAAAGTCTATATTATCTCAAAATCATTGTATCGAGTTCGGCGATTTCTAAAACCTTTTCGCAAATAGAGTAACATTCGATCTTTTAGAAAATATCTTTGTATCAAGTAGCTTAAGCTACCCTTGCCTTGTACGATAGAACTGATACCATTTATAGCTGAGCTCTTAAACAGATTAAATCAGAGTAAGCGGAAATTACTGGACTATGCAACTGATAGAATATAAACATAGGTTTTCATAGATATAGAGAATCATAAGTACATAGCCCATGAGTAAAGTCTCCAAGTTTCAAAATATACAAGTCCATCATCAGATCTATATAACAGTGTAACTACAAGCTCTAGAGTGCTCCAAAAGTATATCTACAATATATATACATAACAATATATATAACTCTAGGAATAGTCACATAGATCTGGCAGCATCAGATGGAGTAGTAGTAGCAGTAGTCTCCCAAAAGTAAAAGTAGTAGTAAGATAGTAGCAACATCATCATCACAGCAGCAGCAGCAGCAAATCTCCTCCACAACCTCCACACATCGGATCCTCCGACCCACATCATACACCATATGCATGTACCTAGGGATCATCGTCCCTCCAGTCACTCCCAGTAGAATGCACGACGGGCTCGCCACCACTCTCGTCCTCCACCGGATCCTCCTTGATCTCATCCGATGGAGAGTGTACCCTACCACTGGGTACCGGGTCAGGTGTTGGTGAAACCCTGACTGGGCTCCTCGGATCAGATAGGGGAGTCTCCTCGCGGACGACTCTCGAAGTAAAAGGGTGAGAGCGGGTAGGTTGAAAACGAAAACTATGTAAGAGCGAGCTGGTCGCGTGGAAGGTGGTCCATGGTAAGTGTAAAATGGGGGTACATGCATAGTGTATATGATGGGAATCCTAAACCTACGAGGACAGAATCGTATCAGCGGGTTCGGGTGGTAGAAGGTAATCTCTACCTCCCCCTCGAACACCGCGCGATGGTCCTCATAGATCCACACGCCACTAGGAAGTGGCCGGATCTCGATGCAAGCAATGTAACGAGACATCACCTACAAGGGCATAGGGGTAAGCAATTCTATACACATAATCAATAGAGAATAAATTATGCAACATAAATATGTAACATGCATCAATTAATATCAATCACACTTAACACTTAGCAGGTAGGTTATGCACATAGGATGCTCACACTTAATTCAGTCATAACAGTTTATTTGAATGAATGGCATGATGCATGACTTTAGCTCTCAAGCCTATCTCCATCATAATACTATGTCACTCTCTGACGTCCATCCCTGACAACCCAGCACTCAACAGTGCGTTGTATTCCTAGGTATACAACCATTCGTACATTCACCTAGAATGTACACGACAAGCTTGGTATCCATGCCACCCGAGCATATCCCGTCATCCAAACGGATCGTCATCCAAACGATATATCCATATCGGCATCCACTAAGCCAACCACGTCAACAACGTGTCATCAAGCAAGCGTATTGGCACTCCCAGAGGCCCTCCACATGTTTACCAAAAACATGATATACGTCCTACCAACCAAACTCCAGAATGAATGCATTATCTTACTTAAAAGAGATTGATTGATGTTTTATCCTTTTATTAATACATTACGTGCCTCCCGAGCAATGTATCATTATTCAATGAAAACATCATAACGTCAATCAATTTCCTCTAAGTCCAGGATCACTTGGTTTATTGTCCTCTAAGAGTTACAAAATGACTTAGAATTGAAAATGGTATTTTTAAGTATTTGACTAAAAATACTCGAGTTTTTCCCAAAATACTCGAGTAGTGTATCATTTTCCAGATTATACTCGAGTTATTCATAATTATACTCGAGTCGTTCATGTCTTTTCAGAGATTTAGGGTTTCAGGTCTTCATAAATATACTCGAGTAATTCATGAGATACTCGAGTATTCCATTACCCAGAATACTCGAGTAGTTCATACATTACTCGAGTGTTCAATCTGATTCCCAAGTTGGTGCGCCAATTTTCACTCTGGTGCACCACGAAATACTCGAGTATTAAGCCAAATACTCGAGTATATGCAGACAGAACAGAGTGAAACTTGGTTTTTACATACCATTTCAATTTCTAAACGTTTCTAACTCAAAACAGTGATCACAATAGTTCATATACCACATATTGAACATGTTAACATACTCATTTCATATCAAATAACAAATTTGACGGAGGATTAATCCATTATGCATGAAATATACAATTTAGCAACTCAACACTTCAAATTGCAAAATAAGCACAATATTCATGCAACAAAGTTCATTTAAGCTTACATGCATGATATAGAACTTGCTCATCACAGTCATAGAGCATGGATTGGTCTCCAAACCAAAGTTCCTATTCAAACTAAGCCCTTAGAGCCTCTTGGTGGCTCTCTAACACATTTAATGAAATTAAACTCTATCTAGTGAATATAATTACTTCCCCTTACCTCTCAGACGTGAATCAACAGAAAGAAATCCAAGAAAAGTGCTCCAACCCCAGAAATCACTTTGAGCTTCACATGCATGACAGTTTTGAGTGCACCATCAAAACCGAATTGGTTCACCCATGAAACAGAGATAAGATGTAACACCCCAAAATTTTAATCCCCGATTAATGAAATGTTAATTATAATTTAATTATAATTAATAGTTTCAATATTAATCCTTGATTAAAATATGTGTTTATATAACTAGTTGATGTGTGGAAATTATTTAATAAATAATTCAAATGCATAAAATGTGTATTTTGCATAGTAGTCCCTGGGTTGGGACCTAGAAGCAATTATAGGAAAGATTTTGGAGGGAAGGTAAATAAAATAATTATTTTTCAATATCTGGGCAAAACACTCGAGTATTTTCTGGAATACTCGAGTATTCTGGGTCAAACTGCACGAGTTAGTGCGTTTGGTGAGTCACCGCCAACGATTTCCCTCCGTTGACACGAAATCGCCTCCATGCCAACACCAAGGGTGTCGTGTCGTGATGCATGATGCCCCTCCATGTCTACTTAAGCTCTTCAACCTCCCTAAGCTACGAATTTTGCTCATTCTTGTTGGTGTTGTTGAAGCTAGGGTTTCGAATTCATTCTCTCCGATTCTCCTTCTCTGTGTCGATTTGAAACACAAACCAAACACAAATACAAAGCTCACATCTTGAGCTTTGTATAGAGAGTAATATTGTGAGGATTGAGTGTGCGTGCTGGGAGAATTGAAGATTTGAAGTAGAAGCTGTTTCTGTTGAACCTTGGTCTGGAGCTTACTTTGATCACTGATTCTGGTAAGCTCACGAATTCTTGAGTCTCAAACTTGGTTCCTTTAGTTAGAACATGTTGTATAGAGTTTAGAAATCTAATTTTCCCCAATTCTTATCTCTGTTTCATGGGTGAACCAATTCGGTTTTGATGGTGCACTCAAAACTGTCATGCATGTGAAGCTCAAAGTGATTTCTGGGGTTGGAGCACTTTTCTTGGATTTCTTTCTGTTGATTCACGTCTGAGAGGTAAGGGGAAGTAATTATATTCACTAGATAGAGTTTAAATTCCATGAATTGTGTTAGAGATCGACCAAGAGGCTTTAAGGGCTTAGATTGAATAGGAATTTTTGTTTGGAGACCAATCCATGCTCTAAAACTGTGTTGAGCAAGTTATGTATCATGCATGCAAGCTTAAATGAACTTTAATTCATGAGTATTGAGCTTATTCTGCAAATTGAGGTATTGAGTTGTGAAAATGTGTTTTAATGCATGATTACTGAATTCTCTATCAAATCTGTGTTTTGATATGGAATGAATGTTGTAACATGTTCAAATTATGTTGTATGAACTCTGTGGATCCCTGGAATGGACTAGAATTAAGTAGAAATGAAAATGTTATGTTAAAACCAGGTTTCAGTGTTATCTGCTACGAAACACTCGAGTAAAAGGCAGGGTACTCGAGTAAAATGCTTTCAAAACAATGTAAAATGAACAAGAACACTCGAGTATTTTGTCTGGTACTCGAGTATCGAGCATGACCTGAGGACCATTATAGGCCAAACACTCGAGTCAGTCAAGGTCACTCGAGTATTCTGGAAATGTTCAAGAACACTCGAGTAACCCATGAACTACTCGAGTAAATTGTTGAATTGAAAACCCAAATCCTTAGAAAGTCATGAACACTCGAATAGTCGTAAGAACACTCGAGTAATCTGGAAAAGTTGAGTAACACTCGAGTGTCCTGAAGTTTACTCGAGTAAATTGTTCAGAACCTGAAAACACCATTTTCAATTCTAACTTATTAAATTAAGGAATTATTAATAATAGTCCAAGGGATCAAGACTTAGAGAAATCTATTAATACAAAAAGATCATTTGGTGACGGTCCTTCTTGATAAAAAAATAAGCCTAGGTGGCCTGCAAAGTATTAATCAACTTCCCTTAAGTCTAAAGGATAAAATGCATTCATTCTGGAGTTCGGATGGTAGGACGTATTCATGTTTTGATAAACATGTGGAGGGTCTCTGGGAGTGCCAATACGCTTGCTTGATGACACTTCGTTGACGTGGTCGGCTTAGTGGATGCCGATATGGTTATATAGTTTGGATGACGATCCGTTTGGATGATGGGATATGCTCGAGTGGCATGGATACCAAGCTTGTCGTGTACATTCTAGGTGAATGTACGAATGGTTGTATACCTAGGAATACAACGCACTGTTGAGTGCTGGGTTGTCAGGGATGGACGTCAGAGAGTGACATAGTATTATGATGGAGATAGGCTTGAGAGCTAAAGTCATGCATCATGCCATTCATTCAAATAAACTGTTATGACTGAATTAAGTGTGAACATCCTATGTGCATAACCTACTTGCTAAGTGTTAAGTGTGATTGATATTACTTGATGCATATTACATATTTATGTTGCATAATTTATTCTCTATTGATTATGTGTATAGAATTGCTTACCCCTATGCCCTTGTAGGTGATGTCTCGCTACATTGCTTGCATCGAGATCTGGCCACTTCCTAGTGGCATATGGATCTATGAGGACCATCGCGCGGTGTTTGAGGGAGAGGTAGAGATTACCTTCTACCACCCAAACCCGCTGATACGATTCCGTCCTCGTAGGTTTAGGATTCCCATCATATACACTATGCATGTACCCCCGTTTTACACTTACCATGGACCACCTCCCACGCGACCAGCTCGCTCTTACCATAGTTTTCGTTTTCGACCTACCCGCTCTCACCCTTTTTCTTCGAGAGTCGTCCGCGAGGAGACTCCCCTATCTGACCCGAGGAGCCCAGTCAGGGTTTCACCATCACCTGACCCGGTACCCAGTTGTGGGGTACACTCTCCCTCGGATGAGATCGAGGAGGATCCGGTGGAGGACGAGAGTGGGAGCGAGCCTCTCGTGCATTCTACTGAGAATGACTGGAGGGACGACGATCCCTAGGTACATGTATATGGTGTATGGTGTGGATCTGAGGATCCGGTGTGTGGAGGAGATGTGCTGCTGCTGCTGTGATGATGATGCTACTACCTTACTCACTTTACTTTTGGGAGACTACTGCTACTACTACTCCATCTGATGCTGCCAGATCTATGTGACTATTCCTAGAGTTATACATTTTGTTATGTATATATATTGTAGATATACTTTTGGAGCACTCTAGAGCTTGTAGTTACACTGTTATATAGATCTGATGATGGACTTGTATATTTTGAAACTTGGAGACTTTACTCATGGGCTATGTACTTATGATTCTCTATATCTATGAAAACCTATGTTTATATTCTATCAGTTGCATAGTCCAGTAATTTCCGCTTACTCTGATTTAATCTGTTTAAGAGCTCGGCTATAAATGGTATCAGTTCTATCGTACAAAGCAAGGGTAGCTTAAGCTACTTGATACAAAGATATTTTTTAAAAGATCGAATGTTACTCTATTTGCGAAAAGGTTTTAGAAATCGCCGAACTCGATACAATGATTTTGAGATAATATAGACTTTATTCTCCAAGACTTTCAAGTGACGATTCGTGCACCCGCTTTAAAAGAAAAATTTTATTGACCTATTTTCTTAACACTCACAAGTCCATATATATTACCCAACATGATATACTTTTATTATTCAATTTGGGTAAATACGAAGGGTGTCACATAAGAGTTGGGGAAAATTAGATTTCTAAACTCTATACAACATGTTCTAACTAAAGGAATTGAGTTTGAGACTCAGGAGCTCGAGAGCTTACCAGAAATTAATCTCCAAGTAAGCTCCAGAAACCAACTTTGACAGAATAACTCCAACTTCCAAGCTGTCGTTCTCCCAACACACTCACTCAATCCTCACGATTTTGGTGTTTATACAAAGCTCGTGATGTGAGCTTTGTATTCGTGTATAGTTTATGACTTGAATCGAAACAGAGAGAGAGAATCGTTCACTTGAACCCAGGAACCCTAACTTCTTCAACTTAAACAAGAATGAGCCAAATCTTCACGAATTCGGTGTTGATTGGCTTTTATAGGCTTGGAGGAGGCTCATGCATCACGCCACGACATCCATGGCGTTGGCATGGTGGTGATTTCGTGTCAACGACACGAAATCGTTGGCTGTGACTCACCAAACGCACTAACTCGTGCAGTTTGACCCAGAATACTCGAGTATTCCAGAAAATACTCGAGTGTTTTACCCAGATTTTGAAAAATAATTATTTTATTTACTTTCCCTCCAAAATCTATCCTATAATTGCTTCTAGGTCCCAACCCAGGGACTAATATGCAAAATACACATTTTATGCATTTAAATTATTTATTAATTAATTTCACACACCTAAGCTAGTCACATGAACACATATTTTAATCAAGGATTAATATAGAAACTATTAATTATAATTAAATTATAATTAACATTTCATTAATCGGAGATTAAAATTTTGGGGTGTTACAACGACCGAAGGGAGTTGTGGAAGTCGAATGATTTGTATGTGCTTTTCTTTTTTTATTGTGTTTTCTTTTCACATCGTTTCTCGAGGACGAGAAATTTTTTAAGTTGGGGAGTAATGTAACACCCGCAATTTTCAGCATTTTAATAAATTAATTTTTGAGAATTTCTGATTGGGCAGTTATTTTTAAATTTGCATAAATTCGTTATTTGATTTAAATTACGAGTGAAAATAATTATTTGGAATTTGTTTTTATAATGGTGAATTGTCTTATTTTGATTTGAGTTTTGAATGAATTATTACTTATTGATTTTTTTGAATTTATAACTTTTAAAATTCATAATTTTTGATCTGTAAATCCGAATTTGAAAAATTTATAGTCAAAACGATCGTATTAAAATGTAGAACCTATTTTGGTACGTACTATTTGGGATTTATTTTGCTGCACACGGAATTTTTAGTATTTTAAGAAATATTATAATGTTTTATTTTAGCATATTGAATTATGATTTTCACAGTGAAATTTACTGTGTCAGAAAAAAATATTATTTTCTGTCGTGTTGATGTACTGTACGGTTTTAAATATACTTCTGTGCATTTTGAATTTCAAATTGTTAGACATAAAATTAGGAGTGCACAAGACCCTTGGGTAACCCAATTAAATACACCCTACCATAATTAATACCTAGCCACCCTATATGTTCCCTATAGAAGACAAGTCATTAATTACCCTATCCTAAACAAATTTCCAACCAATGCATGTGTTCCCTCTATTTAATTATTCTATCCAAAACTATAACCTACATAAACCCACCTACAAGATATTAATTAACCATCATACCCATAAAATAAAAATACAAAGTCCCAAACCCCCCTAAAATAAAGGCTGGAGCCATGGGGAGTAGGAGAAAGAGGGAGGGAACTTTTGATTTTTCTTGATCCCATTTTAAGACAATAAACCCCCACCCACATTTCCTTATAAATAACCCCAACCTATATGCCTTGTTCTTGTTCTTGCTTCTTACACACTTTAACAAAAAAAAAAGAAAAAAGAAAGGAGAAGAGAGAAGAGGGGGAGGCCGCGAAGGGAGAGGAGGAAGAAGGGAGGATTTTGGTTTTTCAACACCAAATCAATTCCATTTCCATCCATTCACTTAGGTATACATCCTCATCTACATTTCTTTTCTTTCTTACCTTGTTTTATTTTCGGTTTTCCTAAGCTTATGACCAAAGAGTGTTAATTTATTGTTTCATGTATGTTCTTAAGATAAAGCTTTGATTTTTAGTCATTTTCCCACATGAATCAAAGATTGAAGAACAAACAATGGACATGCATAAAGTCCCATGATGCCACGGTTTGCCGTTGTTTATACACAAGGTGATGTTTGTTTTCCTTTTTGATATTTGACTATTTATCTTAAAGTAAACATGAGTATATTGTTAGTTCCATGATGAACATGATGAATGTTTTGATAATGACAAAGTGTTTTTGAACAAGCTACAAGTGTTGATCAAGTTTCAAGCTCAACAAGCAACAACAAACATCAAATGAAGAAGAGAGAAAGCAAGCTCATGAAGACCTAAGTTTGAGTGTATTTGTATTTCTTTTATCTTTTGCCTCTCAAGCTTCATAGGTTTTTTATTTGGGTAGATTATTATAGAGGGTAGTGAATCTCATTCATAAGTCATGATTAAATCATAATTTGAGTTTTCACTTAATCTAGAATCAATAGGTGGCTTAAAGGTTTTAAAGGAAAGGTTGGATTTTGAGAAAACAAGTTTTGAACATGTACAGTACCAACTTAATCGATTAAGTGATAGCTTAATCGAGTACTACTCGAGTACAAGACTTGCTTAATCGATTAAGTACTGCTGAACTGATTTTTAAAATACGTTTTTCACTTCTCAAAATCAGTTTTTAAGTGCTACAACTTTTGGGTATTCTATATAAACCTTTTCCTATTATTTGTGATGAGTTAGAATCATTTTCATACAAGTTTTACAAAGAATCAAGCCACTCTATTCTCTCTCATTTTCTAAAGATCAAAGTTCTCATATTTTCATATTCTTTGATCAAGAACCTTTGAATCTCTTATGGTGAATTGTCATAACTCTTGATTGAGATTCATAGGATTATTTTGTGTTTTCTATTGTGTTGTAATCTTTGCAAGAAGGCAAGCCACTACAACAAACAAGAAGTCTTGGTGTGTCGATTTTATCATCAAGCAAGTGCATCCTTATTGAAGAAGAAGAAGAAGTCTTGGTTGTGAATCAAGCAAGTGAAGCCTTGGTGTGTGGATTATCATCAAGCAATTGAAGACTTGTTGTGTCGATTATCAACAAGGGGTAGAGGTTAGATTAGAGAGAAGATCAATAGGATTACAAGGCAAGGGTGTCGGTTATCTCTTGTAGGCTAGCAAGAAGGGAGTCTTGTGAGGCAATCACTTGTAATTTGAGAACTCTAATTCCTCATAGTGAAGAATCTCTCTTGGTTGAAGAGGGGACTGGATGTAGCTTTCAAGTGGATGAAAGTGAACCAGGATAAATCACTGTGTCGTATCTCTAAACTCTTACTCTTTATATTCAAGTCATTTGATTGCGTTCTTGATTGAAAACCTAGAAAGATTGATTTTCATAATTGATTGAATTGAATCTTTGATTGTTCAAATTGATAAAGGGAAAATCATTTTCATAACTAGGTTAATCAATAAGAATATAGGTGTTAATTATTTCCGCTGAATCTCTGATCTTGCATGTGAATTGATTGATTTTCGTATTCGAATGAAAATTGATTTTTCTGTTTTCTGTCATATTTAATCGATTAAGTTCAAGCTTAATCGAGTACTACTCGAGTACACGACTTGCTTAATCGATTAAGTACTGTAGAATTTGTAAAAATCATTTGTTTTGATTGTTTAGATTTGTTTCGTTTGAAAATCTTTCAAGGTAGCTTCAACACCTATTCAACCTCCCCTTCTAGGTGTATTCCTAGGGTTCCTAAGTCTCTCCAACCACCAATTGCGATTTCCTCAATTGGTATCAGAGCTCGGTCGAAAGACACGAGCATAAGAGCTTTTTCGTAAAGATCCTTTAAGAAAATCGCAATGGGTTCTACGAATCCCTTTGGTGGTGAAGGTGCTTCAATAAGTCGTCCTCCATTGTTTGCCGGAGAAGGCTATGCATATTGGAAAGTTAGAATGAAAATCTTTATCCAAGCCATAGATAGTGAAATTTGGAAAGTAGTTGAAAAAGGTCCTCATATCCCCTCTAGTTTAGTTGAAGGTGTAGAACAATTGATCCCCGAGGATAAGTGGAAGGATGATGATAGAAAGAAAGGGACTTGCTCTTAAAGTCAATAGATCATACAAAAAGAAAGATAGTTCCGATGATGATGATAGTGAAGATTTCGATTCCGATGTTGATGAAAAAGACATGAAACTTTTGTTAAAAGAATTTGACAAGTTTCTAAAGAGAAAAGGAAGGTTGAACAAGGACAAAAGTAAAGAGAAGGATTCCCCACACTACAAGACCAAAAATTCAAAAGAAGGTGTAGTTTGCCATGAATGTGGAAAGCCCGGACATCTCAAGTACTCATGCTCTAGGTATCTCAAGAAGAAGGAGAAAGACAAGAAAAATTCTAAATCTAAAAGAGCATACATAGTTTGGGATAGTGATGAAGATAACAAGAAAAGCACATCGAGTAGTTCGTCGGATGATGAAGAAGCCGCTTGTCTCAACTTGATAACTCTAGTAGATGATGAAGAACAAAGTTCAAATGATGAATCAAGTTATCAAAGCGAGGATAGCAATGTAAGTGAATCTAAATCCGAAATTTCTTCTAAATATGAATTGTTACATAATGCTTATGAAGAAATGTATGAACAACTTGAAAAACTAGCTTTGAAAAACATTGAAAGAAAGAAGCTCATTTTGAAACATCAAAAAGAGATTTTAGATCTTCAAAAAAAAGTTGATGAGCTTAATCTTGAAAATGAAACTCTTGATCTTATCTATGCTAGTTCTTCTTGTGATTGTGCTAGTAGATTGAATATTGTGATTGATTGTGAGAATTGCAAGTTGCTTAAAAATGAAAATGCTATTTTGAAAAATAAGCTTGCAAGTTTCACCACTTGTGATATTAGATTGCGCACATTGTTAAATTTTCAAAGAGAAAATTCAAACAAGTTTGGTTTGGGTTATACTAATACTAAGAGTAAATCTCATAGAAATGTTGTTGATTTTTCTAAAGTTGATTTTTCAAATCCTCCAACATGTTTCTATTGTGGTACTCATGGACATACTTCAAATGTGTGTTATGTTAAAGTGCATGGTATACCTAAAGGAAATTTTGTTTGGATGAAAAAGGGTGAAAGTCCCTACACTAACAAAAATGGATCCAAAACCATTTGGATACCAAAAAGCAAAGCATGATTGTTTTGTAGGTTTGATTGAAGATGCAAATGAATGACACATGTTCTCAATTGGTCTCAACTATGAATGTCTATATTCACATCTTCAATTGGTATCACACTTGCATCTTAAGTGAATGTCCTACAAAGTGGTAATATTTGATATTGATATATTATCTCAATTGGTATCTTCTCAATTGATATTACTTTTCTAAATGTTTAGTTAATTCAATTTGTATCATTGAGAGATTATTAGTTGATTATCATGTTTTTGTGATTATTGATTCTTCTTTACAATTGATATCTTCTTTGTTAAGTGATATTATGATCTTTTTAGTTCTCAATTGGTATTATATTTCATTGTTATATTCTCTTACCAATTGATATCACATTTCAAAGTATAGCTCTATTGTATTTGTTCAATTGGTATCAATGTTGTGAAGAAATGATCATTGATTTCTTACCTTGGCTTAGATGTTATATTTCAATTGGTATATATTACTTTTTGATAATGCCAAAGGGGGAGAAATATGATGTTTTGAATTGAATGAAATGTTTCTCAAATGGGGAGAAATGGTATGTTTTTAAAACATGAGAGAAATATGATATTATATTTTGGAGAAAGGTTGTTTTGTTGTTTTTATGTAGGTTGAGCTAAGTTGTTTAAGATAGGGGGAGAATCAAGCTTCTATCTCAATTGGATTCAAGTGTTATAGCATTGATTGAGAGGGAGAAAGAGTCTTCTCAAGTGATCAAATTTTTCAAGCATCAACAACTTCAAATGATTTCAAAACATGGATTGTCATTTTCAAAAAGGGGGAGATTGTTAGTTCCATGATGAACATGATGAATGTTTTGATAATGACAAAGTGTTTTTGAACAAGCTACAAGTGTTGATCAAGTTTCAAGCTCAACAAGCAACAACAAACATCAAATGAAGAAGAGAGAAAGCAAGCTCATGAAGACCTAAGTTTGAGTGTATTTGTATTTCTTTTATCTTTTGCCTCTCAAGCTTCATAGGTTTTTTATTTGGGTAGATTATTATAGAGGGTAGTGAATCTCATTCATAAGTCATGATTAAATCATAATTTGAGTTTTCACTTAATCTAGAATCAATAGGTGGCTTAAAGGTTTTAAAGGAAAGGTTGGATTTTGAGAAAACAAGTTTTGAACATGTACAGTACCAACTTAATCGATTAAGTGATAACTTAATCGAGTACTACTCGAGTACAAGACTTGCTTAATCGATTAAGTACTGCTGAACTGATTTTTAAAATACGTTTTTCACTTCTCAAAATCAGTTTTTAAGTGCTACAACTTTTGGGTATTCTATATAAACCTTTTCCTATTATTTGTGATGAGTTAGAATCATTTTCATACAAGTTTTACAAAGAATCAAGCCACTCTATTCTCTCTCATTTTCTAAAGATCAAAGTTCTCATATTTTCATATTCTTTGATCAAGAACCTTTGAATCTCTTATGGTGAATTGTCATAACTCTTGATTGAGATTCATAGGATTATTTTGTGTTTTCTATTGTGTTGTAATCTTTGCAAGAAGGCAAGCCACTACAACAAACAAGAAGTCTTGGTGTGTCGATTTTATCATCAAGCAAGTGCATTCTTATTGAAGAAGAAGAAGAAGTCTTGGTTGTGAATCAAGCAAGTGAAGCCTTGGTGTGTGGATTATCATCAAGCAATTGAAGACTTGTTGTGTCGATTATCAACAAGGGGTAGAGGTTAGATTAGAGAGAAGATCAATAGGATTACAAGGCAAGGGTGTCGGTTATCTCTTGTAGGCTAGCAAGAAGGGAGTCTTGTGAGGCAATCACTTGTAATTTGAGAACTCTAATTCCTCATAGTGAAGAATCTCTCTTGGTTGAAGAGGGGACTGGATGTAGCTTTCAAGTGGATGAAAGTGAACTAGGATAAATCACTGTGTCGTATCTCTAAACTCTTACTCTTTATATTCAAGTCATTTGATTGCGTTCTTGATTGAAAACCTAGAAAGATTGATTTTCATAATTGATTGAATTGAATCTTTGATTGTTCAAATTGATAAAGGGAAAATCATTTTCATAACTAGGTTAATCAATAAGAATATAGGTGTTAATTATTTCCGCTGAATCTCTGATCTTGCATGTGAATTGATTGATTTTCGTATTCGAATGAAAATTGATTTTTCTGTTTTCTGTCATATTTAATCGATTAAGTTCAAGCTTAATCGAGTACTACTCGAGTACACGACTTGCTTAATCGATTAAGTACTGTAGAATTTGTAAAAATCATTTGTTTTGATTGTTTAGATTTGTTTCGTTTGAAAATCTTTCAAGGTAGCTTCAACACCTATTCAACCCCCCCTTCTAGGTGTATTCCTAGGGTTCCTAAGTCTCTCCAACCACCAATTGCGATTTCCTCATATATTGATGAGTGTTGTGAAAAAGTTTTTGATTTTTCTTATATAGGTCATTCCGCCAAGACACAAAAATAAAAGAAATAATTTTTGTTTTTCATGCATGTGAGTTTTTATTCAAGATCATTACTTTTTAAGTGCTAAGATGCAAAGATTTAAGTTTGCAATGGAAAAATGGACATGCACCTATAATCTATAGCTCCTCGGTTTTGTTCCTCTTTGATACCCACATGATTTTTATTTTTATTCTTGATTTGAGAAAAAGAAATAAGGATGGATTTGTTGATCTTAAAGTGTATTGGTTTGTGTTGCAAAAATTTAATTTTTCTCTATGTATGGTTCAGCCAAAGCAAAAACCAAAGGGAATGGATTTTTATTTTTGATGCATGTTATCTTTTTATGTTTCTCTAGGATTTTTGAGTCTTAATATATAAAGATTTAAGCTTTAAGAGCTAAAATGAATATACAAGAAATAATAAGGACTATACGGTTTTTATGAGCTTTTGCTCAAAGTATTTGATTTTTGTTTTGTTACTTTGTTTGTTGTTAAGAGTAAGGAGATAAGCTTGATTTTCATTGTCTTTAAAAAGTATATGTTTATGTATTGTTTTAGTGTGTAAAAGTCCCTAATATCCCTTTTGATGATTCGACCAAGAGTGAAAAAGGGGAAGAACGAAATTAATTTTTGTGTTTGATTAATTTTAAGCTTTGATCTTTGATTTTTAAGTACATGCATTTGAGAATTTAAGTTTAAAATAAACAAAATGAACATGCATGATATTTTGAGGTCTATACGGTTTCTCTATTGGTTTTTGGTCTAGATGATTTTGTTTTGAAGCTTTGAGTTGTGTTTAAAATGAAAGAATGAGAAATGAATTTTTAGTGTATGTTTGAGTATTGTTTGATTTGTGTCAAAACCCCTAATTTTTCTTAAGTACAATTCGGCCAAAATAGGTTAATAAGGAAAATGATTTGATTTGGTTATGCATGTTGTAATTGAGTTAAAAGTAAATTGTTTTCATGCTTATAATTCGATTCTTAAAGGAAAATAGTTGATGAAGTTGATTTTTGTGTTGATGTGTATACATATGTGCAATTCGGTTTTAGTATGTTTGGATGCCTAAGTGTATAAATTTGTTTATGTTCTCTGATTATTTGATTACGTGCATTTGATTTGGGTTTAAATGAAAAGTGATTAATCAAATTGGTTTAAGTCGTTTGAAAGAAAATTTTTTTTAGATAAAGCATGAAGATGAGTTTAGTTGGTTTGAAAAATGATTAGTTGTATGAGCTAACTTGTGTGGCCGGAAAATTTTGTTTGAATGCATGTTAATGTATGTTTGGAGTGAGAATAGAATTATTTTAGGGCTACATGATTGTAAATAATATAGGAAATCAAATGATGCATCAATGCTGAACTTTTAGGCATGTTGCTTAAGCTTGTAGGAATATGTGCTAAATGATAGTTATGTTAATCCGATTTCTTTGAAATTTTGATATGTTGTCCTCTAAAATATTTGGATGAATTCTGGAAAATTTGAATGAATTTGAAATTGTTTTGGTCTTTTAACATGAATTTTTATTTGTTAATTAAAGTTTAAGATAATTGTGTTTTCAATGGCCAAAGGTTTGAATGAAAAATGTTTCCTTAGGTTCAATATTTGTGAAACTTAGCCACTATTTTGGTAATACTAAATGTAGTACCTCTGATTTTTTATGCGATTTTTGGAAATGGTTTTGCTAATTGTATTTGAGTCATTTTTGTAAAAACGATTTCGGAAATATAAGTTTTTTGGATGAAACGTAAACTGAATTTTTGAACTTAACCTATTTTAAATGACTTGAAATTTTTATGATAGTTTCTTAAACATGTATAGAGTTCCTCTGTAAATTTTGAAGGGATTTGGAGTTGATTTGATAATTTTTCTAAGGGCAAAACAATGAAGCGATTGGTTCAGAATTTTCAAACTCATTGACAAATGTAATGGAAAAAGTATAACTTAAGCAACTCCAAAGAACCTGAAATTTTTACGGGATGGTCTTCACTGAATAAGAAAGTTTTGTACAAATTTTCATGCAATTCGAAGTTCAGTTACTATTTTTAATATTGGCATTTTGGCCTCTGGACAGCAGCAGTCCCATTTGAAATTTTATGCAAAAATTGGATTGGAAACCTAAGTTAAGAATGTTCAAATGACTTGAAAATTTTATATGATGAACTTTGATATATGTGTGTGTGTTCTGTAAATTTTGGGATTTAAATGAATTGATTTGATAAGGTTTTTAGATGTGCCTTTCTTGTTTTTTCCTTAACCGAACTAATGCCCTATTTGATACTTTTTGGATATGCGTGAGCTTTTGTACTTCTTTAATATCTTGGCTGGACTTTGTAAGTTAATTGTGATGTTTTTAAATAATTATTTGATTATTGTTTGAATAAGTGCTTGGGTTAAGTATAAATGAATTATTTAGCCGAATTAGAGCGTTGTATTTATTTATGTACTATCCTTCGAAATGGAGCGACTTTTGAAAAGGGTGTTAGCTGGAAAATGATGAGTGTTTGGTTTCTGCCCTAATTTATTTAATAGTGTTATGTTTGAAAAATTAAATGTTTTAAGTGTTAAATTTAAAGTCAAGTGTGAAAGGAACAAAAGTACGATTTTACGGTGTTTTCGGGTTTTGCGAAAAAGCGATTTTTGGGTTTATTCCTCCGCTGTCAAGCATTGATTTGATTTGTGTTCTGTTTCTAAAAATCTTTTCAAGTGATTTAAAGTTTTAGTTTTCAAAGGTATTTGATTTAGAGAAAAGTTGGATTGAAAAAGCGACGTTTTTCGGTGTTTTTGAGTTTTAAACCGTGGCTGTCCAGAACGGACCAGCAGCCAAGAAAATTGTTTTAAAATATCTTATAGGTTGTAATTAAATGATTTTGAGGTATTTAAAATATATCCAAAGTAGGACTCGATTTGAGAAAGTAAAGGTCTTCGTTTACAATTTACCTGACAAGGAATAAAACGACTTTTCCAAGTTAATTGATATTGAGCGTGATTGTTGATTAAATAGCTCTGTATTAATTATGTGTCTTGTTTTAAGCAAGGATTTGTAAATCGGGAAATTGGAGCAGCTGACGGTCGGAAGAACCCGCGATAGTTTCTGACAAGTATTGCTGGATTTAAGGTGAGAGAGGGGCTTTCCCCAAACACTGTGGTATTTAGGTAAATATTAAGACGTTCCGTATCATCTCAAAGATCGGAACTTAGTGGTCTCTGGGTCAGTACTATCGTGGCAAATTGTTTGTGTGTGTGGCCACGTATATGAAGGGGACTAGGACCACGCACCTTATGATGCATGATGTTATTAATGTGAGTATGCCTTGATGATATGATTTGTTTTATTATTTATGCATGATGAATATTTTATATATGGTGATGTTAATGTATGGAACCATGTGATAGGTATGAATGATTAATCCATGATGGAAATTAAGTGAGGCAATGGAAATTATGAAAAGTAATAATGATGCTGATGAGAATAATGCTATGGTATTCAAGTAAATGACGAAAGAAAAGATTTTGGGATAATGATGCGATGTGTTGACAAGCTTTGGGAATTGTGGAAAGGAAAGTGCAAGGAAAGAAATGATGAGTCTAATATGATCGGAATCCGAGACGTGTACGTTACATGGAGCAAAAGAACTAGCGTAAGGTGTATCTGCTCGAGGAACTCTCCAAGGTGTAGAATTGACGTGATATGTTTGCCTGGTTGAGGAGCTCCCCGACATGATCAATGATCGTGAAAACTTCGAAACATCGAGAAAGTGACGATGTGAAAGATTCGATTAGAGGTCGAGGTTCACCGAAGGGATGAACAAGGGTGACTCGTTCGAACCTAGGATTAATAAAATATTAACAAGACTTTAAAAGACATTGAATAATGCGGCAAGTTGAGTGTGTAGTAGTGGAGAGGAAGATACCCTATTTATCTGTGGATAATCAGGTGAGTGATTGTGATAGGGGAGTGTGATGACGATGAAACGTGAAGTAACCTAGAGTGCTTTTCTAGGCAGAACGAGTCTATAAGTGATCGGGGATTAATACCCAAGGGATCGTAGCATGTTCTGCACTCGGAACTAGAAAAGTATTGTCGCCCCCTTGATCAAATTTAGAACAGTGAGAGGGAACCTGAACGAGGCGGGCAGTCGATTGGTGTTGGGCCCTTGCGATGTCGCGTAAAATGTTAATTGTCATGATGACCGACCTGTGAGATTGTGGCTTTGACAAATAAGTATGTTGTTGGATTTCTCGGTTGTTCGACCTGCGTGGGTTAAGGTTCCTGTACTCCTGTTTGCTTTCGACTAGGCTTGGGAGGATTGGAGGATATGTATGTGTGCTAACTAACTCCTCGATGACATTTCTTTAATTTCCCCTATCATCGTTGGATGCTCTTTAATAAGACTTAATAAAGTAAATGAAACTAATAAAAGGATCCTTGGAAAGAAAAATTAAAATACCGTGCAGATTGTTGAGAAAGGAAATGGGAAAAAGGTCAAGTGGCAAGAAAGTATGGATAAGACTAAGGATGTGACGTGGTTATGGTTACAAGAGGTGATGTGGCATGGTGAAACAAGTAATGAAAAGATGAATGTGAAGAGAGAGAGAATGACACGAATGAATGTATTCTTGTACAATGATAGTGATGTTGATAATAATGATGAGGTGAATTATGTTGTGTATGTTGTTATCTGATATATATATATATATATATATATATATATATATATATATTGTTGTGTATTTGTCTTAATACTGTACCTTCTGTAATTCCACTCGTCGACGAGAAATCTTTCGAGATCGCTCACTCTCTCTTCTACCCTATTTCCTCTACTGGTATTCTATACCACGCAGCGCAGATGGCGTATAGTGTAACGCCCACCGGAATTATCCTCGAAATTATAAATATTAAATGAAATAGTAAGTATATATCAAGTAGATATTAGATGGATATTATGTGAGTGAATGTTATAAAAATACTATGTGAATTTTATGTGAATATTAAGTGAATTTTAGTGAAAACATCACCCAAAGATTGTGTCATATCTCATTCGTTAACCGTCGGATCGTGCTCAAATTTGGTGACAAGCTTCCCAACCCTCTTGTCTTCAAATCAAACGGTGAAAATTTTATTTGGAGGCAAAAAAGCCTAGGTAATCGATTACCAAGGCCAGTAATCAATTACCATGTATAAAATTTCAAAGATTGACCAAATTTAAGCCTAAGTAATCGACTACCAGGAAGTGGTAATCGATTACCACGACTCTGCTGAGCCAGAGTTAAGGCGGTTAATGAACGAATGGCTGAGAATTTACCACGATTTCAGCCACAATTTGCATAAAAATCACCCTTGGAACTGTAGAGGATTGAAATGGACATATTGGGGTTGATTAATTTATATATAGGAGGGAGTATGCATCAGAGAACAACCAAGACAAAACCAAACTCTGCAGAATTCGTGTTTGCTATCATGAACTTTGCTCAATTCGTTCTATAAGATTTGAACTTCAAACCCTAGCAAACTATACACCAAATTAAAGCTTGTTTAACCCTCTTCAAATTTATACCAAGTTTGTTGAATTTGGTGGCCTGTAGAAGAAGATATAACCCTGCAAAGTTGGGTGTTCAAATATGAAATTTGAATTTCAGATTCTTGGAACGTACTTTCCTTGACTCCTATGGTAAGCTCGAGCGTCCTTTGAGCTTCAAACTTGTTTTATTTTCAAGATTACATATCCTAGTTTTGATTTCAATCCTTGATTACAATTTGTTGTGACTTATTCTTGGTGATCCACACTGATCTTGTACCCTTGTTGAACTGAAAACAGAGAACTTGAAGATTGAAGCCAAACCTTGAGATTTTCCCAACCAAATCGTTTCTTTCCAGTCCAAACCAATATGAATCTTTGTAATAGGTAAGGGAGAAGTTATCCGGTTGCTAGAATAATAATCCGATGGCTAGAAATCTAGGAGTTCTCATGAACTCAAGGGCAAAATTAGGAAAAATGATAACTTGAATTAGGAAAATGACATGGAGGTCATTATAACTCTTTTTCTGTATTTGGCCAACTTATATATGATGGATATGAACTAAACCAATAAAGAAATTCGACTGACTTATGAAGTAAATGAAAATCATATGTGAGGTTGTCATTTTATGTGTTTTATGAACTTTGAATGAATTATACTTGAATATGATGATTTGGTTGCTTCAAATATGCATGGACATATTTGAATATATGTGAAATTGATCTGTTTTGAATTGTATTGGATTAAAGTGAAGTGTATTGTAACATCCCAAATTTTTATTTCAGCATAATAGGAAATTATGCCAAGTATTTAGGAAGAATTTCCAAGAATTGAGGAAGGTTTTGGGTATCAATCCAACCTTAAATGAGTAACGAGCCTAAGGAAAGGAATTGGAGTTAGAAAATCATCAAAATATAACTTTTCACTGAAGTAATCGATTACTCTGCATGGCAGTAATCGATTACCAGGCCTCAGGTTAAGTTACACAAAATGTTGCAACAATTTAATCGATTACAAGGGCAAAGTAATCGATTACTTTGAGTAAATAATCGATTAAATTCAGGGGGTTAATCGATTACTTAGGCTCTGCTGAATATACTAGAAATTTTGCATCAATGGAGTAATCGATTACTGTGGGCAAGTAATCGATTACCCTTGTGTAAATCTGGAAAAAAATAACCGTGTGGGGCCACTTAATTCGTGGCTTATCTTAGAAGGGAACGATTTTCAGCCACACAAATTGGCTTGGAGGCTAAGGCTATTCCATAAAAGAAAGGGGAAAAGATTAACACAACATCAACACCAACAATTTTCTCTCTCCCTCTTCTCATCTACGACTTCTTCTTCTTCTTCTCTCCTTGGGGTTTTCTTTCTCCATCATCAAATCATCCAAGGAGAAAAGGATTCCATCTTTCCATCAACAACAATCTTCCTTCCTAACTCCAAGCAAGGGTAAGCCAAAGATCTTCCCTTTCTCCTTCATCAATTCGTACTCTCTCTCTGTCTTTCTCTCTCTTCCTTCCATGGTGGATTTCAAGCTCTAAGCCATGGCAAAGATAACAACTTTCCTTCTCATAACTCTTGTAATAGGTTTCTCTCTCTTCCTTGGATCATAACTCAATTGGTGCCAAGACTCTCAAGCTTAAAGCAAGTGTAACCGCCTTATCTCTAAGTGTTGAGGTCAGGAGTGGGTATTAGTGAGTATTACCATACTCTGGGGAATAGTTTATAGTATGTATATAATGCTTGCTAAGAGTTAGGTGTTAGTATAAGGATTAGGAAACCTAAGTTAGAAAATAATGGTAATATTAGAAACGAACTTAGTGTAACTCTATGATGGGGAATAGGAAATATAATTTGATTAGGCAAACCAATAAATTGAACTAGCTAAATGCATGATCTTGCTACTATATGTTATTATAGGTGCTACTTGAGAATAATTGTTAAGTGCTAATGTGTAGGCTATTTTAGGTGCTTATCTGAGTTGTTGCTAATTGTTATATATATTTGGTGTATTCTTGATAATTATTGTGCACTGTTCATTTGCTGCCCTAAGTGTTTAAGTGTTGTGAATTGTAATTGTGTTTATTTACTAGATGGTTTATATGGGATTATTAGGAATGGTGTGTTTACTATTGTATATTGATATCTGATGCTTGTTATGATTGTTTGGAAGTGGTGAGTTGTTGGCCTTTGACCTGAGGTGACATACTTTGTAAATATGGTAAGTATGTGGGCCTTTGACCTGAGGTGACATACTTATCATGTGTGTATAGAGTGAGTATGTTGGCCTTTGACCTGAGGTGACATACTTTGTGAATATGGTAAGTATGTGGGCCTTTGACCTGAGGTGACATACTTATCATGTGTGTATAGAGTGAGTATGTTGGCCTTTGACCTGAGGTGACATAATTTGTAAATATGGTAAGTATGTGGGCCTTTGACCTGAGGTGACATACTTATCATGTGTGTATAGGGTGAGTATGTTGGCCTTTGACCTGAGGTGACGTACTTTGTAAATTGGGGATGTATGTGGTCCTTTGACCTGAGGTGACATACATCGTAAATGGGAATTGGAAAATAAAGGACATGAAAAGGGTAGGAAGAAAGGAATGAAGAATGAAAATGGAAAAAATACAAGAAACATAAGATAGGAAGGTTGGTAGAAGGATATAACAAGATAATTTGGGATTGTATTAGAAATGTACTAGTAATAATAGGACAACAGGGTATGTAAAACAAATTAAAGAGTTAGGTAATTAATGGGTAAAAGGAAAAGGAAATAGGAGCATAGGTGGATTAGTCGGATAGGTAAAATGAACTATAACTTATGAAAAACAATGGAATCGGAATATTGATGCATGTTGGTATGAATGGGGCTGTTGTGAAATTGATTGAACTATGTGATAATTGTGTGTGACTTAGTCGGTTATTATGTCATATTGGAAACTGCTTTTCCAATTTTATGTGTAATGCTCACTCCTTACTATTTCCACAGGTACTGCGATTGAGCTACCACAGCCCCCGACCGAGCAGGTTCGCTCTCCCTCACAGGGAGAGTAAGTCATATTAGTTGAGTCGTGTGTCTCGTCCTGACTTCTTTTGGGATTTTTGTATATGATGATGATTAGGTGTATGTACTGAAAAACATCATTTTGTGGTATAGTCAGGACCACTCCTTGTGAGAAGGGAGTAATTTTGGAGAATTTTATGGAATTTAAATAACTGCTAAAACTTGTATTAGTTTATAATTTTCCGCCGCACTGAAACTCTGACATAAATGCTTTAATATATGGTTTGGCCCTGATGGCTTTCTGATTCCACTGGAATTATTAAATTAACAGGTTTACAGGAAAAGAACTCATTTTTGAAATGTCCATATTACAAAACAAACTCTGTCCGTTTTGACAGAGATTTTTATAAGTTAAAATGGTATTAATCAGAAAAATTTAAATTCACTATTTTATTATGGGTATTTAAGGATAATTATTTAGGGTGTTACATTTTGGTATTAGAGTAGTTTCCCTCGGCCAATGGAGTATGAACTCACTACTCCTATGGTTACTCACCGAGCGAGTAACCGAAGTACATAGCTTAGTGTTTGAGTTAAGTTTTATGTAAATAGTCGAATGTATAGATGAAATTTTATTATGATTAAAAATTTGTTTAACTGTCCTATCATTAACTGGCTCTTCCCTCCATGACCAAACAGTATGGCTGGGAGACGGGCCGATAATGATCGAATTGCTGCTATTTTGGAAAATTTGGTTCAAATGCAGCAGAACCAGGCTGAGCAACTTGCACAGATGCAACAAAATCAAGCCCAAAACATTGCGGCGGCAGCAGCAGCTACTGCAGCAGCCCTGCATCCTCCACCACCACCTCCACTTGGGATTGACTGGATTGTTCGATTCAGGAAATGCGAACCGCCGAGGTTCAAAAGAGGATGTAATCCGGATGGAGCCCAGGGATGGCTCCAGGAAGTGGAGAAGATTCTTCGTTCCTTGCAACCACTAGTCGAGCAGAAAGTTAGGTTAGCCGAGTACATGCTGAAAGGAGAAGCCGAACATTGGTGGGATCAGCAAAGAAGAGGTTTGGAGGCGGCTGGTCAGGCAGTCACTTGGGATCTTTTCAAGGTCCGTTTTCTTGGGAAGTATTTTCAGGAAGACGTGAGAAGGGAAAAGGAATTGCTATTCCTCAAGCTTGAATAGGGAACTCTGAGTGTCGGGGAGTACGCGACCCAATTTGAAGATCTGATCCGTTACTCCAGCGGCTACAGAGACGCCGACGAGCGAGCAAAGTGCATTAAATTCGAGTCCGGTCTCCGAGCAGATATCCGACTTGCATTCGAATATCAGAACATCGCCGACCTCTCTCAGCTCATCAACATGACAAGCACGTATGAGAAAGGACTCAAGAGGAAGGCGGATGAAGATCGGCCCAAAGCAGTTCAAAAGTCGGCAGGACCCATTCGAGGCAAAGAGCCAATGCAAAGATCTAGTCCCTATTCAAACCCAAAACCTGTGACTCCAGTAGCAACGGGACCAGCTGCGACTACTTTTGGTCCTATTCCGACTTGTCAGCATTGTGGACGGCTGCACCGAGGAGTGTGTTGGACTCTGAGCAAACGTGAAGGAAATTGCTATCTATGCGGATAGCCCGGTCACTTTGCTACCCACTATCCCAAGAACACATTGAAACAAGAAGTGAATACCACAAAGGCGCAGCGGGCAAGTGGGAGCCAACCAGCTATGAAGGGGAAGCTATACACTATAGATGGCGACGAGGTCGACCTAGCCGACATTATCCCAAGTAAGCTTTGTTTAGCAAACCCAAGTAACGTACTGTTAGCTCGATTGTCGTGTGCTCTATTTTCTTTGGATAGTTATATGATGAGATAGTAAATGTCTTAGGCTAGAACTACCTTAGGAAATTTCACATACTCATCTCCACGAATCTGATATAGCCTCTTTAGAGAAATTGTGATATGTCTTAGAAGAAATCCCTAAGTTGAAAAATTCTGATGTCTAGAAACCAAAACCTTATGGTAGTGTTGCTGCTTAATAGAATTTAAGGTTGGAATTGATCACTCTGATTCTTACACCTGTTAATTAATAATATTATCTAAGATTCTGGCAATGACATTGCTATTGGTAGAAGTAAGATTGAGATTGATCACCTTGATCTCTACACCTATTAATGGTAGATGTCATTGACACTTATCTACAAAATTCAAACCAACCAAGTTGAACTATTAAACTCTATTCCCTATTGAGTGCAAGAACTCTAGGAATATGCATACGCTAAGTGGGGGAGTAGAACCGAGAAGAAATTACCATGGTAAAAAATGGGGTGATTCTCCATTTACAGAACCTAACGGAATTTTGGGGGCGAAATTCCAATGAGTGGGGGAGAATTGTAACATCCCAAATTTTTATTTCAGCATAATAGGAAATTATGCCAAGTATTTAGGAAGAATTTCCAAGAATTGAGGAAGGTTTTGGGTATCAATCCAACCTTAAATGAGTAACGAGCCTAAGGAAACGAATTGGAGTTAGAAAATCATCAAAATATAACTTTTCACTGAAGTAATCGATTACTTTGCATGGCAGTAATCGATTACCAGGCCTCAGGTTAAGTTACACAAAATGTTGCAGCAATTTAATCGATTACAAGGGCAAAGTAATCGATTACTTTGAGTAAATAATCGATTAAATTCAGAGGGTTAATCGATTACTTAGGCTCTGCTGAATATACTAGAAATTTTGCATCAATGGAGTAATCGATTACTGTGGGCAAGTAATCGATTACCCTTGTGTAAATCTGGAAAAAAATAACCGTGTGGGGCCACTTAATTCGTGGCTTATCTTAGAAGGGAACAATTTTCAGCCACACAAATTGGCTTGGAGGCTAAGGCTATTCCATAAAAGAAAGGGAAAAAAATAAACACAACATCAACACCAACAATTTTCTCTCTCCCTCTTCTCATCTACGACTTCTTCTTCTTCTTCTCTCCTTGGGGTTTTCTTTCTCCATCATCAAATAATCCAAGGAGCAAAGGATTCCATCTTTCCATCAACAACAATCTTCCTTCCTAACTCCAAGCAAGGGTAAGCCAAAGATCTTCTCTTTCTCCTTCATCAATTCGTACTCTCTCTCTCTCTCTTTCTCTCTCTTCCTTCCATGGTGGATTTCAAGCTCTAAGCCATGGAAGTCTCACTATTTCATGAACCTTAGTGAAGACCAAGGCAAAGATAACAACTTTCCTTCTCATCACTCTTGTAATAGGTTTCTCTCTCTTCCTTGGATCATAACTCAATTGGTGGCAAGACTCTCAAGCTTAAAGCAAGTGTAACCGCCTTATCTCTAAGTGTTGAGGTAAGGAGTGGGTATTAGTGAGTATTACCATACTCTGGGGAATAGTTTATAGTATGTATATAATGCTTGCTAAGAGTTAGGTGTTAGTATAAGGATTAGGAAACCTAAGTTAGAAAATAATGGTAATATTAGAAACGAACTTAGTGTAACTCTATGATGGGGAATAGGAAATAAAATTTGATTAGGCAAACCAATAAATTGAACTAGCTAAATGCATGATCTTGCTACTATATGTTATTATAGGTGCTACTTGAGAATAATTGTTAAGTGCTAATGTGTAGGCTATTTTAGGTGCTTATCTGAGTTGTTGCTAATTGTTATATATATTTTGTGTATTCTTGATAATTATTGTGAACTGTTCATTTGCTGCCCTAAGTGTTTAAGTGTTGTGAATTGTAATTGTGTTTATTTACTAGATGGTTTATATGGGATTATTAGGAATGGTGTGTTTACTATTGTATATTGATATCTGATGCTTTTTATGATTGTTTGGAAGTGGTGAGTATGTTGGCCTTTGACCTGAGGTGACATACTTTGTAAATATGGTAAGTATGTGGGCCTTTGACCTGAGGTGACATACTTATCATGTGTGTATAGAGTGAGTATGTTGGCCTTTTTGACCTGAGGTGACATACTTTGTGAATATGGTAAGTATGTGGGCCTTTGACCTGAGGTGACATACTTATCATGTGTGTATAGGGTGAGTATGTTGGCCTTTGACCTGAGGTGACATACTTTGTGAATATGATAAGTATCTGGGCCTTTGACCTGAGGTGACATACTTTGTGAATTGGGGATTTATGTGGGCCTTTGACCTGAGGTGACATACATCGTAAATGGGAATTGGAAAATAAAGGACATGAAAAGGGTAGGAAGAAAGGAATGAAGAATGAAAATGGAAAAAAATACAAGAAACATAAGATAGGAAGGTTGGTAGAAGGATATAACAAGATAATTTGGGATTGTATTAGAAATGTACTAGTAATAATAGGACAACAGGGTATGTAAAACAAATTAAAGAGTTAGGTAATTAATGGGTAAAAGGAAAAGGAAATAGGAGCATAGGTGGATTAGTCGGATAGGTAAAATGAACTATAACTTAGGAAAAACAATGGAATCGGAATATTGATACATGTTGGTATGAATGGGGCTATTGTGAAATTGATTGAACTATGTGGTAATTGTGTGTGACTTAGTCGGTTATTATGTCATATTGGAAACTGCTTTTCCCATTTTATGTGTAATGCTCACTCCTTACTATTTCCACAGGTACTGCGATTGAGCTAGTACAGCCCCCGGCCGAGCAGGTTCGCTGTCCCTCACAGGGAGAGTAAGTCATATTAGTTGAGTCGTGTGTCTCGTCCTGACTACTTTTGGGATTTTTGTATATGATGATGATTAGGTGTATGTACTGAAAAACAACATTTTGTGGTATAGTCAGGACCACTCCTTGTGGGAAGGGAGTAATTTTGGAGAATTTTATGGAATTTAAATAACTGCTAAAACTTGTATTAGTTTATAATTTTCCGCCGCACTGAAACTCTGACATAAATGCTTTAATATATGGTTTGGCCCTGATGACTTTCTGATTTCACTGGAATTATTAAATTAACAGGTTTACAGGAAAAGAACTCATTTTTGAAATGTCCATATTACAAAGCAAACTCTGTCTGTTTTGACAGAGATTTTTATAAGTTAAAATGGTATTAATCAGAAAAATTTAAATTCACTATTTTATTATGGGTATTTAAGGGTAATTATTTAGGGTGTTATATTTTGGTCAAAAATGTGGTATAACAAAACTCAATTCAATGTGCATTCTGCTGCAGGGTAATCGATTACCAGGGTTTGTTAATCGATTACTAGGCTAAATTTGGCACCAAAATTTGAATTTCCACGTGGTAATCGATTACTCCCCTTTGGTAATCGATTACCAAGGCCCCTGAATTGAAATTTTCTCAATTTTGGTACACCGAACCTTAATCTAACACACTAATAGATCATGAAAGGAAATATTATGAATGAATGAACATTTTTATGATGATTTTGATGATGCTTGAGTATGAATATAGAATTCATGCTTGTGAATGGAAATTTCATGAATGATTGAATACTTTAATGATGATGGAATATGACTAAGAAATTCATAATTATGAAAAGAATGAATAATGAAATGTAAATTGAGAAATGAATCGCATTCGCCCAAGAAGTGCGGATGTTGAGATGATATTATTGTCTTGCTGAAAGAATGACAATGAACTAATTAATGATAAAGATTGGTAATGAACCATTCTTGCATACATGCATTGAGTGAGATTTTGCTCCAGTTTGTGAGGTCTTAATACTAGTTGCGCAGGGCGGAGGAAGCCTGTAAGTCGTGTGCGCTGGGCGGAGGAAGCCTGTAAGTCGTGAGAGGTCGAGCGGAGGAAGCTCATGAGGACCCATTTACCTCTAAACTGCGATGCCTCGGGATATGATTGAGATAAGATTACATGCATCATGCCACTTAATTACAAGATAATTGTGTGAGAAATTGGGTGTGCATGTGTACGTGCATTATTCTTTGATTATTTGATTTCTTGTGCTTGTTATTTCTAGTACTGATTGATTATTATTTGATGATGTGCTTCGGCTATGACTTACTCCCGTGCCCTTTGTTTGTCAGGTAATGGTACAGAATCCGATATGCGTAGAGATGAGGTTCATTCCCCAAGGGGAATGGCCTAGGAGGGGTACTAACGTGATTTTAGAAGGGACGGTGGAGATCACGATCCGCCGCCTGAATCCTCTCCCTCATATGCGTTCCCTGAGGACATGCGTGCCCATAGTCCTTATCATATGTCTTTTCCCTGACTAGTAGGGGGTGATGTGTGACTATGTGGTATCGAAGTCCTATGTGTATATTTCTGCTGACGTTCTGGAGTTATGACCATGTGCTTTGGGTCTTATATTTTTAGATGCGAAATAATGTAAAATATGTCAAATGACCTAGGGTACAAACTGATAAGCTACACTTCTGCTGCTACTAATCTAATGTGATATATGTTTTGAAACCTTTCGATGATAATGTAATATGATGTAAATTAGTTCTCATCTCTATGTGCATAGTGATATGATGAGTTGACTTAGTGATGGCTTAAGTTTATTTTCCTAAAAGGTGAAAAATAAATCCATAATTTTAATAAACGAATAAGAAAAAGGGAAATAAATTTGGGTTGTCGCATTTGTGGTATCAGAGCAATGGTTCAACTCCCGGCCTTGGAGCATGGCCTTACATGCTAACCATTAGGGAATGTTTGTCTTGATTTTATGTCCTGGTGTAAAGGTTTAAGTTAATTAAAGTCATAGTGCAGGTTTTCGATGGCTGCTAGAGATAATTCCCACATTGCTGACGCGTTGGAATGAATGAATGTGATGTTCGAGAATATGCAACCGCGACAAGTGGAACCTCAGCCGCAGCAAATCCCTGCTATAGATGAATTTAAGGCGATATCAGACTTTCGTAAGTGTGATCCACCTAAATTCGGAGGAGGACATCATCCGGATGAGGACCAGAAATTGATTCGCGAGTTAGAAAAGATCTTTCGTCCCATGAACTGTAGCGATCGTCAGAAAGTGACTTTTGCTACGTATGTTCTGGTAGACGAAGCCGAGGATTGGTGGAACCATTCGGTTCAGCTTTTGGCTGCCGAAGGAAGAGAAGTGACTTGGGACACCTTCGTCGAGAAATTATTCGAAAGGTACTTTCCTGAAGATGTAAAGAGGAAGAAGGAGATTGAGTTTCTTCAGCTGCAGCAAGGGGATATGATGGTAGGAGAATATGCTGCGAAGTTTGAGGAAATGAGCAAGTATTCTCCCTACTATCATTATAACCCTGATGAGCGTTCGAAGTGTATCAAGTTCGAAAACGGATTGAGGCCTGAGCTGGAATATGTTTTCGGGTACCAAGAGATCCCGAACTTTGCAACCTTGTCAACAAGTGCAGAGTTTATGAAGTAGATAAAAAGGTTGAAGAAGAGTCCTTGCAAGCAAAGAGGAATTTGAAGAATCAGCAAGGAATTGGCCCCTGGTGTAACAGCCCGATTTTCGACAACCGAAATAATTGACTTTCATTTATTAATGTTGCAAAAATGAGACCAAATTTTTTTTTCTTAAAACATGGTTGAAGGATTTGAAAACATATTCGAAAAAGTATTCTTGTCATTCAACACTCTCTTTCGAAAACCAGGTTGCTACTTGAAACCCAAAACTCTTTCATCTTGCTTTCCAAAAATAGTTCATTAAGAAAGCAGTTTGATTTTTAGTTGGAACCTTTTCATCCATTTCCTTAAAAGATCTTAAACATACTTCATAAAAGAGTGTCGTCATAAAAAGTCGGGCATGCTCCAAAATAGTTAGAGTACAGTAATAGCTCATGACTTAGGTAATCCTGAATATCAAGTACAAACATTCAACTTATTCTAATTCTATCACTGGCTCTTTGCTCCTATCAAAGACGACCGGACTCAGCTTCTTCTTCTTCTTTGCAGGGGTCTTTGTACCGGAAGATAACTCCACCGCACTTGATGACTCTCCGGTGGAACTCGGTTTGAGCTCCACTCCAAACAGCTTCACAGTGTTCCCCTCCTTTCTTTTCCGGGGCGGTGGTTCAGAATTATATCCCACGAAGGATACGCTTCCCAAACCCGAACTCGTTGTCCTTCCGCCTAGTTGGTGCTCCGGGTCTGCCATCACCAACTGAGCATGACCTGTCCATTCCCATCCATAGCGCGTCGCTTTCCATCCGTTCCCTTCTCGAAGCCACGTAGAGATTTCCAAACGACGATCCATCTGCCCGTTGGAATACCAGCAACCGATGTGCCAACGAACAGAAGAGAGTAAGCGATCTGGACGCGTAGCGTCGACAGTGTGGAATTACGGTAGGCAAGATAATAGGACAATCACACAACATACACACACAATACAAGCAAACATACTATCATCACTATCCACAACCCACATTTTATTCCATCTTATTATTATCATTACTATTTCCTCCATACTTCTCCACTCTTATTTCCAATCTCTTTCATAGAGCTCCACATCTTTCCACATTTCCATTATCAATCTATTTCTCATCCCTTTACATTTCTCAAACTCTTATTCTTATAACTATGAATCTTTTCTTATAATATTTTATCGGATTATAACCATCGATGATCGGGGAGTTCAAGGATCATCGAGGTACGCGTTTCTTTCGTAGTTAGCACTCACATCTCAGGTCTACATCTCCTCGGCCAACCAACCACCTAGTCGGAAGCAAACAGGAGTACAGGACCTTTACCGTGCGGGCACGACAGCTGTCACAACATAAATGGTCCCAGACCAGGAGGCTCAGCCTCAATATCAATTCACATAATAACATCGCACACTGCCTCGCAGTGGAAAACAAGATGCCCCACTCCAGTCCATCTCACTGTTCTCGATATGCAATCTAGGGGGCGACAGTATTGTTGTAGTGCGCGCACAGAACTTACCACGGTATTAGACCCAGTCCCCACCACGTTAGTGCACCACTTATGGAGTTCGTTCTGTCTACAACAATACTCTAGACTTCTTGACGTTTCACCGTCATCGTCCTCCCCTAATGCAATCTCGTCCTAAGTATCCGCAGATACCTATCGTTCCTTCCTCTCCACTACTTCGGGTTAACTCTCATGACTCACCGCGTTCGCTGTTAATGTCTTTTAAAATCTTTTATCTTTTTAGTTAACCTAACAGTCGGCTCACCCTTCGTACATCCCTTCAATGAGTCCTGACCACTAACTTTGCACAATCTTCATCTCATCAAATCACGCATAGCTCAGAGCTGGGAGTTCCTCAATTGAATCACATCTCATTGTTTCCTCTAAATCTTCCTTTTTACCATCCTTCTCAAAATACCATCTCACAATTTTCCAAAAAACCTTAGTTCTCAACCTTCTATAAACACTCCTTTCAAAAATCTTTACAAAACTTGATTTTCACCAACATTCACCAAAAGGTTACTTTCACAAACTTTTCTCAAAGAAATCATTTCGTAAACTTTCCTCAAAACGTTGTTCCAGAAATATCCTTTCATACCAATTTTATAAAGATCATTTCATAAAGTAAAAGAATCTTTTGAAAATATTGTTTCACAAGCTTCTTCAAAATCCCGTTTCAAAAACCTTTTCGAAAACATTTCTTTTCCCAACTCTTTGCAAAATTTTCCTTTCACAAATCTTTTCGAAAATTCCTTCTTTCAAAACCCTTTTTCAAAACACATTTTCTTTGCTGAGCGCTAGTGGAGGAGCAAGCTCAACTCAACACTTGTACCCAGTCTAAAACCAAAACAAAGGAGCCTAGCTCCACTCAATTCACCTCTCACTCCAACAATTCACATCACTTTCCTCAGCTCTGGCTCGTTCTCAACATTATCATCAATTCCTTTTTCTCAATCTCAACTCTTATCTCTCTTTCACTCAATTCTTTTATCCTCTCTCATCACTCTTCAATTTCATTTTCATTTTCCATTAAGGACCCAATAACGTTCAACACCCGTCCACTCATCATAACAATAAGCATCATTATACATAAATAAATAAATAAGAAAGCATGCTATCACACACAACATCACACAATAGCATCGTGGTCTATGTCACCTTCATATAAGCAGCCACACAAGGCACACAATTGCTGCTTATACTACTGACTCCAACCACATAGTTCCGATCTTTGAGATGATACGGAACATCCTAATAAATCACCTAGCTACCACGGTGTCTTAGGAAAGCTTCTCTCTCACCTGGGGTCCAGCTATTGAAGGTGTGCTCTCTTCGAATCCGTGTGCTGCCATCTGCCCCAACCTCTTTTCTTTATCATTCCTCATATTAAGTAAAATATTCTACGTTATTAACTTATTCAAGAAAATCTTTGGTTTAATACTTGTCCTTTCTTCGTTGTGAAAAACTTTGAAAATATAACCAAAATCATTCATCACTTGAAAACTTGGTTTTAAATCATACGAAAGCATTCTTAACGTAAAAAGCACGTCTAAGTAATTCTGGACAGCAAAATGGCTTTACAACCTTACTTTAATGAAACTCCGAAAATATTGTAAAAGCACTCTTTACTTTAAATAACTTTTTATCTTAAAAATCAACACTTTAAAATCCATGTTTTATCATAAAACAACTTAGGGCAGCCATGAACACAACAAGACATTCAAACAAATCACACCACATCACAACAAACACCACTTAGTTTATTAAAAGCATTTAAACAATTTAATTAACATTAAAGCAACTATAGAATTCATACCTAAGTCATTTCCTCAACATAAAACACTTTGGCATACAAGGATTCACAAATCCTCTGTCACATCAATATTTATTTTAAACAATTTACATCCTTCTCAAGGTTTACCATGCACATTTTATTTTATGAAATTAAGCTTCCTAGACCTATTTAAACTAGGTGGCCGAATAGTAGCAAAGAAAATAAATCAAACATCATAGTTCAAATCACATGAATCAACTTATTTTGTTTGAGGCATTTAAATTCTATTCTCTTTTACTCTTAACCGTATGCACACAACACACATAAACACATATTCATTCGAACACACACTCATACAAATATGTATTCAAACACAACACCCTTCTATGATCAATTAGATTTATTTATTTCCTTTATTTCTAAGCAAAGAGTCGGATAGGGATCACATGTCCACACACACAATTTCAAGCAATTCATTCTAACTTAATGTCCTTAAAATATATTCATTCCTTTTAAGTCCTTTTAAAAATGCATCCTAGTTTAGCTAACATGCATAAACCGAATATCATCATGAGAAAGAAAAGTCAAATAGTCATCATACATGCACATAGTTTAACATCTGCCATTTGACTCACTTCAACAAGTCCCTAATCAAGAAAATTGTTTTAACCTAACTAATTAAAGAATTGATTCCATGATGAGTTCTTATGTTTTGAAATTTAATTTGCTTGTGTGTGTGACTTTGTGTGCTTGATTTGTTTAAGGTTTTAATTAAGATTTTTGTTTCATTGATTCATATGATTTCATGGAAAATTATTTTCGAAGTTTCAAAGAATCAAAGTCCAATCACCTTTGGAAACCCTAATTGATGCCCTAATCGTGGATTAAACCCTAATCGAGCTCTTAAGCTTTGATTAAGTGCTTAATCACTCTCTTAAAACCCTAGACCCTTTTTGTCAGTGAACTAATCTAGAATTAGTTTTCCTTAAACCCAAGATTAAGTTTTTGATTAGTGCCTTAATCCTTGATTAAGCCTTAATTACTAAGGATTAGTGGACTAAACCTAGATTAATTAACCTAATCCCACCCTAATCATGATTAGAACCCTAATTAGTGCCTTAAACCTAATTAAGCTAACCTAACCTACCCTAACCCCATGTGGCCGAATTCTATGTGCATGGCTTGGCCACCAAGCTTATTTACTTGGGTAACAAGTGGCATGCCTTTAGTCAACACCATGACATCATCTCCATGACTAAGGCATGACATAAGAAGGAAGAAAAAGTGGAGAGAGTAGGAAGGAGGAAGGAAGGTGCCGTGAGGGACTTTGGAGCAAAACTTGGTCTCCAAGCTTTGTGACTTAGTCCCCAAGTTTTTCAAACTAACCCCCCATGCAAACCCTTCTTAGCAAATAAGGAAAGTAGAGAAAGAATAAAGAAAAGGGGGCCAAAACCGTATGAAGAGAGAGTGAGTTGCTCTTCATTCTCATTCCTTCACCATTTCTTCTCTCAAAACCACACCAAACCGTGAGTGAGTGAGTTCTTCATTCATTCATCAAACACATACTTTCTTCCACATCTCTTCCTAAACCAAACACTTAACACCAAGAGAATCATCAAACTCTTGGTGAGAAAGTAAAAGAGAGAGAGAGAGAGACCGAATTGAAGGAGGAGGAGAACCAAACTTCAACACCTTGAAATCTTCATGATCTAAGCTAGATCAAGCTAAGAAAGTGAAAAGAGAAGGAGAAAGACCATGGACTAGGAAAAGGAGGGAGAAACCGTGGGGAGAGAGAGAGGAGAAACCAAGGAAATTGGACTTGAATTCTTAAAATTTTTAATTAATTAAGAACTTGTTTCATGAACTTAAAAGCTTCAAACCTTTTTCTTTGATTCTTGTTCTCTTTCATTCTATCTTTCTAAACTTGGATTTTGTTTGAAAAGTGTTGATGCATATTTGCTTTTATGTTAGATAAAAAGGTTTTGCTACCATGCATGTTAATCTTTGAACTTGATTTTGAAGTTTTGTTAAGAAAATGTTTGATCTTGAGTTTTCCTCTTTGATTTCTTAAAAGTGTGTTTGAAAAGGGTTTGATTTTAAGTTTTCATGAAAAGTTTTTCAAGGATCTAGTGTTTGTGACTTCATGCATGTCACGATCTATACTTGACCTATGATGTACTTGATGATTTCTTTCATGTTAGCCACGGTTCTATGTTGTTGTGCATGAAAGCTTGATTTTCTTTTGATTGATCCTTTGCATGTTACAATCTTGAGTTTAATGATGTTTTGAATGAATGGAAACTATGTGATTCACTATGTTAGTCACGGTTTGTATGTATGTGTAGGTGATAAGGATTGAGATTTTCTTAGGTTTAGGAGATGAGCATGCAAATTACATGAACTATGAGTTGATTCTATGTGTTTTAAATGAAATAAAAATTGTCCATAAGCCTATGCATGCCCACGGTTTCATGTAGGAGATGCATGCTAAGATTTTGTTTTCGCTTCCTTGATGAATTATGTGAAATTGTTGATTGAATTGGGAGTTGTTTTTGAGTCCTGAAACATTGAAAATCTTTTTAAGAAAATCTAGTTAAGGTCACGGTTTAGACCTTAACTTTTGAGTTAAATTTCCTTGAGTGAATGCGTGATTGTATTATGAAATCATGTGTTGATTTGTGAAGTTGATCTTTGAAGAAATGAATTCTTAAACAACCCATGATGCATACGGTTTTGACATGTTTAAGTTTAATAAGATGAAGTTTTGCTAAGATGAAATTAACTAAGTGAAAGATCAATGAATATGTGACTAAGTGTATGTGTGATGCATGATTCGGTTTGTGTATGCTTAAGTGATATATTTCCTCATTTGATTGGGCTATATGTATGAATAAGTTTGTGAACATGTTTATGTGTAACTTGATGGCTTGTGATTATGAAATATTTGGAATGAATGAATGTTTGTTTGATTTGTTCTACTTGAGTACCTTGCTGCCCTCATGTAGATCTAAGTGTTTGAACATGATAAGTTATTGATTTAAGTGTTTATTTGATTGTTTTCAAGATGCTTGATTTATCTATGTGTTTGAATTGGTTTTTAAACATGGAAAATGAATTTGAAACTTAGGACATGATGCTGTCCAGAATTTTATAGACTATGTTTCTTATTTAAAAGTGTTTTAAAAGTGTTCTCAAGGTGTTTATCTCATGGGCATTTAATCCAAGACAAAGTTGGTTTGAAAAGTGCGATTTTTCGGAGTTTTTGGAATTGAACTCAATGCTGTCCAAGAAGGACCAGCAAAGAAACTCTTGTTCTAAATTAATTTAATTGATTATTTTCTCATGATTTCAAAGTATAAGAGTTAGTGTTTGATCTTGGACAAGTTTGAGTGAAAGAATTAATGTTTTGGGTTTTAAATAAAGACAATGTTTGGATTTTCTTAAGTTGTCTTGAGAATAACTTTAAGAATAATAAGCAAATAAAGTTTAACACTCATATATCTACTTTCTGGGACTTGAAAGAAGTTGGAGTCGGGCAGACGAGGAAGGAAGCAGATTGTTCGGAACTCGTAGATTCGGTAACTGCGAATCCAGGTGAGAGAGAAGTTATCCTAAGACGCTTTGGTGTCTAGCGAGTATGCTAGGACACTCCGTACTCTCTCAAAGTCAGAGTAAAGGTCTATCGTA
Source organism: Crotalaria pallida (assembly GCA_037953625.1). Lineage (NCBI taxonomy): Eukaryota > Viridiplantae > Streptophyta > Magnoliopsida > Fabales > Fabaceae > Crotalaria > Crotalaria pallida. The sequence goes on along the minus strand of CM075654.1, from coordinate 55,713,278 downwards.
GTTAGTAGTATACCCGATAAATTGTGTGATTGTTTGTATCGAGGTATACGAAGACTCAGACCTATACCATTACATTGTATTGATTGATTGATATATTTGTTTATGCTGAGATGTATTGTTGTGATATTGTCATTGCATGAGCATATTGCATCATCCCGCAATATAAGATAAAAATAGAAAAGACATAGAAAACTCTAAGAAATTCCCCGACGATTAGAGCGAAACTCTAAGCGACGGAACGCGTGATGAACCGGATGATGCTGATGCGCTGAGTACGTGGATCGAGCTGACGCTATGATCATGACGACGACGCTTTGAACATGGACGCAATGACTGTGGATTTCTACAAAGAGTGTTTTCATATGGTCGTAGCCATATGATGAGATAGTTCCACATGGTTGTAGCCATGTGTTGAGATGATTTCCATATGGTCGTAGCCATATGTTGAGATAGCCTCCATATGGTCGTAGCCATATGTTGAGAGCGAGTTGGGATAGGTCGGAGCCTATCTATCGATGATTGATGGATATCCCGCATATGGTCGGAGCCGTATGATGATGATGATTCTGAGTGGGTCGTAGCCCTTCAGAAGGATGATTAATGTTCCGCATATAGTCGTAGCTATATGGCGAGGTTGATTCTGATTGGGTTGTAGCCCGTCAGACAAGTTGTGGATATCCTGCATACTGGTCGGAGCCGTATGCTGAAATGATTCAGGATGGGTCGGAGCCCGTCAGAGATAGTGGTCGAGTCCCACAGAAGCATTCCGCATATAGTCGGAGCTGTATGGCGGAGATGACTTAGGATGGGTCGACGTTAGGACAGAAAAGTATAACCCCACGACCTTGAAACCCTAACCCGAAGTAGTGGAGAGGAAGATACACCTGAATTACCCTTGTGGTGTTTAGTTGGATGATTAAGATAGGGGAAGGCAATGACGGTGATTCGTCAAGAAGCCTTGAGAAGTCTGTCTAGGTGGGAAAAACCATAGGGGCCCTGGCGGATTTCAGTCGGAGCTGGTCACCCAGTGGTGTGGATGAAGTACCACATGATCACTAGACAAGACGACTGACACCCCCTTGACTAATTCTTGATCAGTGAGAGGGATGCTCGAACACGGCCGAATGAGGTTATTTTATTTATTTTCCCGGGCTTTTTATATGAATGCATTCACTTTGCCATCCAGTAAAAGCCGGTGTGGTTAGAGATCCTGTACTCCTGATTGCTTTCGACTAGGTGGATGGATTCCGAGGAGATGTAGACCTGAGACCTAGAATTATAAAGCCTGAATTACTGATGTTATGGACTCGAGACATGTGAACGAGAGGACTTCTTCTAGACAAGACGAACTAATCAAGAGACTTCGACTCTGCGAAACAAATGGTCAAAGAGATCCAGCCTTGCGAGATGATTGATTTAGAGAATCCTTTGAGTAAAAGATAAAATTTCAGAATAGTGTGACGATTGCATTGCATCCTCATGCATCTTATATAATTGCCTGCTATATTGTTTGTTGTATTGTTTGTTATGTTCTGGTATGCGTCGCTAGTGTAATTCCAAGAAGTCGATGGGAGTAATTCCATACGGATAACTTACTCTCTCTACTTCTTGTGCACATGTGACTATGAATCTTCGATTCTAAAAGACGGTGGAGCTGGGGATACTACTCCTGGAGGAAGGACCTACTGATTGTGATGTGCTGACGAGTGGGCTACTATTGGACGACGGAGATTGCTTTTGAGGACGTAGGTCGCGGATCATGAAGGGGATGCTGCTTAGTAGCTTATAGTTAGGTTCTAATGGACCCTTGCTGATATGTATCAAGTGTACCCCTTATCTTTTTTAAATGCTTTTGTTAAGTCATATGTTCATGTAAGAAAGGCACCAATGTTCTGTGGTGGCCACTTTTGGTGAGAACTTTTATGGACTGTTTTCTAAACTGTTTTTGAAGGACTGTCGTGATCCGACAGATAAACTATTGTAGGCAAACCAAATATGTTTCTCAGTGATCAAATGTTGTACTCTTTTATTTGAAGTGAGTTTTCAGAAATGTCCGCAAACGTTCTAGAGAAAAGGATTTTTAAAAGTAATACCTTGTTTTGGGAAACTTGATAGTCGAGTGTTGTTCCCGTTTAAAAAAAAAAATTTCCTATTTTTCCTAAAAGAATTAATTAACATTTGATGAGTGTTTATTTCGAGTTTTCCAAATCGGGGTGTTACACATAGAACATACCTCATTATGCAAGAGTTTGTTTCTTTGATTTCTTTATAAGAACCGTGAACTTCATAGGGAATTTAGCAAATAAAAATTTAGTTTCTTAACACAATAAAATTAAGAATCATGTCAAAGTCTTTGTTCTTTAAGAAAAACTCATGCATGCACCTACAAATCTCTAGGTAAGGTAACTTTCAACATGCATGTAAGGAAAACATGATTTTCCTACTCTCCCTAGTCTCGACCGAATAATGATATGCAAAAAGGCAAAGTTTTATAATTTTTATTTTCACATGCAAATTTCCAAATTCATAGATCACATCATGCAAGACTTAAAAAACATCATTTCATTTTTCCAAACATCAACCGAATCATTATCATCACACACACATAAACCTTGATTTAAACTAAAAATTATTTTTGAAACTTGTTAAGCTTATTTTCTTTTGAAAACCGTGACATACATACAAGAAATCAAGGCTTTACATTCAAATCAAACCCACAAAATTCAAGCTTCATGTTTTCTTAAAAATTAATCATAGGTCAAGGCATGCAAAAGAAAAGTAAAGTAAAAATATAAACCTAAACTCAAATCTTCAATTAACCGTGGAAGTAAGCTAGAAATTAACACAATTAATCATAAAATTACTTAGATCAAAATAAAAGCATCTAGACCTACTCCTTCTACTCATGGCCGAATCATTTTGTTCTTGATTTGGTGATTTATAAGTTCATTTAGTCCTAAAAATCCAAGATCAAAGCATAAAGAGAACATGCAAAAGAAAATAAGAATTATAGGGCCATAAAATCAACATGCATGAGGAGATCAAAAGCAAATATGAACTTAAACACAACTTTAAACCAAAACCGTGATAAAGAAAATTACAAATAAGAGATCAAAAAAATTTTCAACCTCAACATTCAAGATCAAGGCCTAAAAATTACATGCAAAACATTTAGGTCACAAGATCATTCAAAAATAATTACATGCATCACAAGAAAATTAAACAAGTCCATTAAAAGTCCTTTACAACACAAAATCATTCAATTAAAACTCTATCTACCTTGATCCTAACTTAAATCTTTAAATCTCCTCTTTTCTTCCTTTAATGGTTTGCCTCGGCCTCTCTCTTCTTCTAGGGTTGATGGGGTTTTCTCGTTGATCTTTGAAGACTAAGGTGGTTGAGAAAGTAGTTAGGGAAGTTTGGGGTTAGAGACTTTGAGGCTTCACTCTTCTCTTCCTCACGGTTTCCACTCTCTTTCTCTCTAAGTCTTCAAGATCTTGATGGTTCTCTTGAGAGAAATTGTGTTTGAGTTGGGGTGAGAAAGAAAAGGAATGAAAGAAAATGAGATAGGAACCCAAGCCAACACACACACACCTACGGCTTAAGGGCAAAAGCAAGGGATGGGAAATTTCCTTTTTAGCCTCGGCTCAATGGGTGGAAAGAAGGACAATTTGGGCCAACTCAATTGTTGCATGGGAGGGTCAAGTCGTGGGAGACATGGAGGAAAGAAAGTCCTCACTAGGTTCATGACTCATCTCTCCTAGTCTCTCCTAGTATTCATGACTCACACCTCCTATTTTCTATTTAGTTTTTCAATTTCTTAATGCTTAAGAAATTCAAACCCTCTTGGTTCTCTATTCCTCTCATGGTCGAACCACTCATACTAGCACACACACACATATACTCATGCAATTCATTTTCATATTGATCACATAGCATAGACTCATGCATACATATCCATCATACACCGACACACACACGTATTTCACATATACATATACATTCATGCATCATACATCACTCATACATATGCATGCATATATATTCACTTGTATTCATACATTATATCTTTTCAATAATTAAAAACCTAAGTGTATTCATATATGCCAAAGCCGTATATACACACAATTACCAAAATAAACCACAAACATTTTTATAAAATCATTAAGTATATAAATTTTCTCAAAAATCAAATTTCTAAATATTGGACATTAGTTTAGAAAATCACTACTTTAAAATTTATTCCTTAGCTTTGAAAACGTGGATTTTAGGAAAAATCATCTAAGAAAACATTCTTCCAAAACACTCTTCTCATAAATAAATTTCTTTAGTGTTTTTATTTAATATGAGAAATTTACAGGGTGTTACACCTGGCGTCATAAAGGACGTAACAACCAGGATAGAAGGAATCCTTACCATGCTGGTAAAGGAAAAGCCGATACTGCAAGCAAAGGTGCAAGTCCCCCACAATGCATCAAGTGCAAGAGGTATCATCGTGGATAGTGCTGGAGTGAGAAGCCACCTATCTGTTTTGAGTGTGGAAAGCAAGGCCACAATTCTCGCTATTGCCCTGAAGCAATTAAGAAGGCCAATCAAGGTGGAACGGGAGGCAAGCAAATGATACAAGCTAAAGTCTATACCATGTCGGGTGCTGAAGTGGATCAATATGAAGATCTTGTTCAAGGTAACTATTTTCTGAATGGTATGCCTTGTAAGATTTTGTTTGATTCTGGTGCAACATGTAACATCCTCACTTTAATTAGTTAATTTTAAATTTTAATAAAATCAGAGTTTGAAAATTTATTTTAGAATTTGATTTCTTATGAAATGTTTTACGAAAATCCGGCAGAGTTTCCTCTGTTTTTCGGACCTCCCAAAAATTTCTTCTTATAAACCTGTCAGTCCAGAATTGTTTAAAAACGTAAACACAACAAATTAAAAACTAGTTCAGATCCTAACGCCCGATTAGTACCAGTCTCCGGGCATATAACTACACATATTATAAATTACAAAAAAATAACAGTTTTTAATGTAATTAAAAACAAAATCCCCTCTTGGTATCATAACCACACTCCACGTGGTGGAGGGTTTCCAGTTCGGCCCGCAACAGTGTAAGCTCTGCTTCCGTACCTGTAAAAATATAGCAAGAAGAGTAGCATTACACAGAACTTAAAAAGATAAATCCTATAAGAAGACATAGCAAATAACTAAGCCTACATAATTATTAATGTACTTTATTCATAATTATTCATATAATTAATCTCTTTTAGTTCTTTACTTATTCTCACATTCTTTTAATTATTGATTCTCTTTTATTCTTTCACTCCCATTCTTTTATCCATTTTCCATTCTTTTTCCTTTTAATCGATACGCCTTACCAGGCTCGCATCGAGTTTCCATTTTCTTTTTAATCGACACGCCTTACCAGGCTCGCATCGATGCCGATATGCCTTACCAGGCTCGCACCGGACTTTTATTTCCTTTTTAATCGACACGCCTTACCAGGCTTGCATCGATGCCGATACGCCTTACCAGGCTCGTATCGGACTTTTATTTCCTTTTTAATCGACACGCCTTACCAGGCTCGCATCGATGCCGATACGCCTTACCAGGCTCGCACCGGACTGTTATTTCCTTTTTAATCGACACGCCTTACCAGGCTCGCATCGATGCCGATACGCCTTACCAGGCTCGCACCGGACTTTTATTTTCTTTCCTTTCTTTCTCTTTCTTTTTCTTTCTCTTTCTTTTTCTTTCTCTTTCTCTTTTTCCCTTTTTCTTAGTCATATATCTTTTCTCTTTTATTTCATTTATTTACTTAGGAACTTATCATCACATTGTTTACTTTTCACTATTTTCAATATCCTTCTTTCTTTTCCTTTTTCTTCTTCTCTTCCTTTTCTTTTTCTTATAATTTAAGTAATTCTTTTAATCTTTATTTTCGTTTATGACTTATCACATTTTCTACATTTTCTACTTTACTCTTTTTTTTCTTTTTGTTAGCTTTCCCCGATTTTATCCAACTCTAATTAATACGGTCAAGTAGAGTATATTCTAGTTCTCGTTACTAATTCTTAGTTATTTCTTTATTTCATTTATCCCTCACTCTTACTTAACTTATTATTTCTATTTCATTGATTCCAGTTTATTTAACTACTCTGTTGACTCACATTATTACTTAACTTATTATCCCTAATTCATTAATTTCATTTTATTTAACTGCCCTATTAACTCCACTTGGTTTCCCTATTTTATTACACCGTTCTAAGCTAACTTTCATCAGGACGTCCTCTCATCTCGATTTATTATCTTTTCCCCAGTTTCTTTTACCCGTGTCCTTTTTATAATTGAATTTAGTTTATTGCTTCGTTCCTATTTCTCTAATTTTCCAACAACTCCTAATTATGTCCACTCCGCCCATACTTATCGTATTCGCATTTTAAATTTCTCTTTTTCCTCACTTTTAGTTTAATAGCTCTCCTCGCCTAACACAATTATTCTTTATTCTTTTACTCTCACGTTTCGTTGGTTCTCCCTAACAATTCTCCTTGGTTTTATTTTATACTTTTCTACATTTTCATTCTATATTAACTCTTCTAGTATTCTAAATACACTCACTCATTCCAAACTTTATTCTACGCACATACATTCTATTATTTAGGGTGTGGTTTCTCATCACAATTTTAATTTATTTTATCTATATCGACGGGGATACCCTAAGGTTCATTAACATACTTTTAATTACCCTATTCTTAGCTACCACTATAGCATCCTAGAATTTACTTCTCAAGTAAAGGTAACGTGAACCCTTTTACCTCGGGCTTTTTAAATAGAACCTGGATTTTAGCTCGGCGACGATGAAGGTGTCGGTGTTTCTCCTCGTTAGCGGGAACGATTGCGGCTGGACCAAGGCAAGAGCTTCAAGCTTCGAGGTTCCCGACACGAGCCCGGCACGATCACGGGTCGATAACGGCGCCGGTGACGTCCGTGGAGAGAGAGAGAGGGAATGGAAGAGGGAGGGGTTTATGGTTATGGTGATGGATCGGGGCGGTGGTGGTGGCGGCTTAGGGCGGCGGTGGTGGTGGTCGAAGTCGGAGAAGGGAGGGAGATCGGAGGGAGAGAGAAACAAAGGGTTGAAATGGGGTTTTCAGCCCCAAAACGCGTTTTTAATGTTGCAGATCGCAGAATACTCGAGTATTTCTGTCAATACTCGAGTATTTTGACCCAAAATACCCGAGTATTTCACAAAATACTCGAGTATAATGATCAGATACTGCTAGTTTGCTTTTCAATTTTTCAGCTATTTTCTCCCAACTTCAAATAGCCATAACTTCTTCGTTCACCGTCGGATCTTGCTCAAATTTGACGAGTAACTTCCTAAAAATCATATCTTCATATCCAACGGTGGGAATTGTGTTTTGAGTCTTAAATCTTTTATTTTGATTTTCTACCCTTTGTTATGTTTTAGTACCGAATTATCTATTTTTCTGGTCTGTTCCTAACTTCAATTTAATGCTCCTTTCTTTTCTAACCGTATTATTATTATTGTCATCCTTTCCTAATTTTAAAATACTTCTTTTAAATAACTATTTGTAGTTTATTATCATAATTTCCTTTATTCCAACTATTATTTACTTATTCGTCTTTGGGTTTAAAAATTTGGGATGTTACACAACACATTCATTCATTTCGTATGAGTGTGTTAATCGCTTGAAGTTAGTCATGTCTGAAATGCCTTTCAATCTAAAGGTATCAACCCCAACAAACTCTCCCGTTATCTCTTCGAGAGTTTGTCTAAATTGTCAAGTTACGGTATTAGACCGAACGACCCCAGTTGATTTGATTTGTTTGCCTCTATCGCAATTGGATGTGATACTCGGATTGGATTGGATGTCCACTAACCATGTAACTAATGATTGCCATAGAAAATCCCTGATCTTTCAGAACCTAGAATCTTTGATGAGCCAACCAGAGGGTTATCTATGTTTGCTTTCGGCTGTTGTTGATGAGGAAATAAAGATAGATAACATCCCCGTAGTTTGTGAGTTTCCGGAAGTGTTTCTTGAAGAGGTGCCTGGACTGCCACCTAAGCGGGAAGTGGAGTTTAGCATCGAATTGGTTCCTGGAGCTGGTCCCATTTCGATTGTGCCCTATCGTATGGCCCCAATGGAGTTGGCAGAGCGGAAGAAGCAAATAGAAGATTTGCTGGAAAAGAAATTCATAAAACCGAGCGTCTCACCATGGGGTGCACCTGTCCTCTTTGTTAGGAAAAAGGGTGGGAGCATGAGAATGTGTGTAGACTATCGGCAGTTGAATAAGGTAACAGTGAAGAATAATAACCCTCTCCCAAGAATCGATGATTTGATGGATCAAGTTCGTGGAGCAACGGTATTTTCTAAAATTGATCTGAGGTCTGGGTACCATCAGATCCGTATCAAGGAGGAAGATATTCCAAAGATTGCATTTCGGTCCCGATATGGACACTATGAGTATGTAGTGATGCCTTTCGAACTGACCAATGCTCCAGCCATATTCATGGATTACATGAATAGAATCTTTCGGTCTTATCTAGATTCTTTTGTAGTAGTGTTTATCGATGATATTCTGATCTACTCTAAGAATCTAGAGGAGCATGCCACTCACCTTAGGATTGTGTTAGAAATCCTTAAGGCGAAGAAATTGTATGCTAAGTTATCCAAGTGTGAGTTCTGGTTGAAGGAAGCGAACTTCCTTGGGCATATAATTTCTAAAGAAGGCATTGCAGTCAATCCGGCCAAAGTGGAAGTTGTGCTCAATTGGGAAAGGCCTAAGACGGTCACAGAAATTCGAAGTTTTCTGGGATTAGCCGGATATTACAGGAGATTCATTGAAGGATTCTCCAAGATTGCTCTTCCTCTAACCCAATAAACCCGGAAAGAGCAACCTTTCGTATGGGATGAAAAATGCGAAGAAGGTTTTTAGGAGCTTAAAGGTAAATTGACATCATCCCCGATGTTAATTTTACCTGATCCAAAGAAAAGTTTTGAAGTATTTTGTGATGCTTCAAAACAAGGTTTGGGTTGTGTTTTGATGCAAGAAGGAAAAGTTGTGGCTTATGCATCAAGACAATTAAAGGTTCATGAAGAGAACTACCCAACACATGATTTGGAGCTCGCTGCCATTGTGTTTGCATTGAAGATATGGAGACACTATTTGTATGGAGTTACGTTCTGAGTATTCAGTGATCATAAGAGTTTGAAGTATCTCTTCGATCAGAAAGAGCTGAATATGAGGCAACGTCGATGGATGGAGTTTATCAAGGATTATGACTTTGAGTTGCATTACCACCCTGGGAAGGCCAACGTGGTAGCTGATGCTCTAAGTCGTAAAGCTTTGCATGTTAGTGCATTGATGGTGAAGGAAGCTGACCTGATTGAGGAATTTCGAGATCTGAACTTAGCTGTGCAATTTGACCGGAGAAGTATCAAATTGGGAATGCTGCAAATTTCCAATGAATTTCTTAAGGAGATTCGGGAATTACAGCAAAAATATGTCGAATTGCAGGAGATGCAGAAGCTAAGTATAGAAGGGAAGGAACCATATTTCCAGTTGGGAACAGATGGAATCTTGAGATTCAAAGATAGAGTATGTGTTCCTGCCAATCCAGAATTGAGAAAGGTTATTCTGGATGAATCTCATAAGAGCAAGATGAGTTTGCATCCAGGATCTACCAAAATGTACCAGGATTTGAAGAAGATGTTCTGGTGGCCTGGTTTAAAGACGGATGTAGCAGCTTATGTATCATCTTGCCTTGTTTGTCAGAAGGAAAAGATTGAACATAAAAGGCCTGGCGGAGAACTACAACCTTTGGAAGTCCCTGAGTGGAAGTGGGACAGCATAGCCATGGATTTTGTGTCCGATTTTCGAAAGACACAAGGTGGCTATGAAGCTGTGTGGGTTATTTTCGAAGTCGGCCCATTTCATTCCAATCAATATGCGGTATTCATTGGAAAAAGTCACTCAATTGTATATCAAGGAGATCGTAAGATTTCATGGAGTTCCTTCCAGTATCGTATCGGACCGTGATCTGAGGTTTATCTCTAGATTTTGGCAGAGCTCACATCAGGCTTTGGGAACAAGATTGAGGATGAGTTCTGGTTATCATCCTCAAATGGATGGATAGTCAAAGAGGACGATTCAATCGCTCAAAGATTTGTTGTGAGCCTGTGCATTAAAACAACTTATATATGATGGATATGAACTAAACCAATACAGAAATTGGACAAACTTATGAAGAAAATGAAAATCATATGTGAGGTTGTCATTTTACGTGTTTTATGAAATTTAAATGAATTATACTTGAATATGATGATTTGGTTGCTTCAAATACGCATGGACATGTTTGAATATATGTGAAATTGATCTGTTTTGAGTTGTATTGGATTGAAGTGAAGTGTATCAAAAGTTGGTATAGCAAAACTCAATTCAGTGTGCATTCTGCTGCAGGGTAATCGATTACCACCTTGTAATCCATTACCAGGCTAAATTTGGCACCAAAATTTGAATTTCCACGTGGTAATCGATTACTCCCTTTTGGTAATCGATTACCAAGGCCCCTGAATTGAAATTTGCTCAATTTTGGTACACCGAGCCTTAATCTAACGCACTAATAGATCATGAAAGGAAGTATTATGAATGAATGAATATTTTTATGATGATTTTGATGATGCTTGAGTATGAATATAGAATTCATGCTTATGAATGGAAATTTCATGAATGAATGAATACTTTAATGATGTTTGTAATGATAATGGAATATGAATAAGAAATTCATAATTATGAAGAATGAATAATGAAATGTGAATTGAGAAATGAATCGCATTCGCCCAAGGAGTGTGGATGTTGAGATGATATTATTGTCCTGCTGAAGGAATGACAATGAACTAATTAATGATAAAAATTGGTAATGAACCATTCTTGCATACATGCATTGAATGAGATTTGCTCCAGTTTGTGAGGTCTTAATACTAGTTGCGCTGGGCGGAGGAAGCCTTTAAGTCGTGAGCGCTGGGCGGAGGAAGCCTGTAAGTTGTGAGAGGTCGAGCAGAGGAAGCTCATGAGGACCCATTTACCTCCAAACTGCGATACCCCAGGATATGATTGAGATGAGATTACTTGCATCATGCCACTTAATTACAAGATAATTGTCTGAGAAATTGGGTGTGCATGTGTACGTGCATTATTCTTTGATTATTTGATTTCTTGTGCTTGTTATTTCAAGTACTGATAGATTATTATTTGATGATGTGCTTTGGCTATGACTTACTCCTGTGCCCTTTGTTTGTCAGGTAATGGCACATAATCCAATATGCGTAGAGATGAGGTTCATTCCCCAAGGGGAATGGCATAGGAGGGGTACTAACCTGATTTTAGAAGGGACAGTGGAGATCATGATCCGCCGCCTGAATCCTCTCCCTCATATGCATTCCCTGAGGACTTGCATGCCCATAGTCCTTATCATACGTCTTTTCCCTGACTAGTAGGGGGTGATGTGTGACTATGTGGTATCGAAGTCCTATTTGTATATTTCTGCTGACGTTCTGGAGTTAGGACCATGTGCTCTGGGTCTTATATTTTAGGATGTGAAATAATGTAAAATATGTCAAATGACCTAGGGTACAAACTGATAAGCTACACTTCTGCTGCTACTAATCTAATGTGATATATGGTTTGAAACCTTTCTGATGATAATGTAATATGATGTAAATTAGTTCTCATCTCTATGTGCATAGTGATATGATGTGTTGACTTAGTGGTGGCTTAAGTTTATTTTCCTAAAGGGCAAAAAATAAATCCATAATTTTAATAAACGAATAAGAAAAAGGGAAATAAATTTGGGTCATCGCATATAGCATCAATATCCTTGTGAGCCCATTGGACAATGGAAGCTGGGAATTGAATCCGGTTGGTTAGAGATGGAGTGGACCCATTAGTGTGGAGGTCACTGATCCACTGTTCACGCTTGAAGGATTGGACATGCAGGACATGATGAGTAGGCTCGTGTTGACAGATCAAGAGTTCACAATGAATCCAATGCTCCTCGATGATGACGAATAAATATTTGAAGACGCAGAGGAGCTTTATGAGTTGGCGGGAGTGCCTGGTGATGGTGGTGTCCCATAGTATAGGTTTTTAATTAAATCCTTAATAGGTAATGCCCTATCTTGAGATGTACTTGAAAGAAATGGCTCTGCCCTGATGTAACCGTTTTACGGGACCGTATGTTTTGGAATTTTTATAACTCTGATAAATGTAATGAGATTTGAAAGTACTATTTGTAAAACGAAATATTTTATGAAAATGAAAGAAAAAGTTTCAAAGTGTTACGCGGGTAACATATCGATTTGATACTTGATATGTGATGTGGGACATGAATGTTTTATTTTTATGATGGAATGTTTTAAGGGAAAGTGTTTTTATAAGATCGAACACATGTCCACGTCACCAATGCTTTAAAAAAAATTCCCATATTTTTCACTAAATAAAAATATATTCAAGTTGACTAAATCGGGGTGTTACAATTGGACCGAGGGAGTGTCTCAAATTTTTTTCCTTAGAGGAGCGAAGTTTCTCTTATCTTATATTTACATTACATTAATTTTTTTTGAAATAATTAATGAAAAATCTTAAAGATTGTAAAATAATATGAAAATTTGTGAGATAGAAATTTGTAAGTAATGAATGAATCATACATTATATTTTATTTTGAAAATAGAATCATGCATTATATCAAAAAGATATTCTCTTATTTTTATTTACTACAAGATAACATGATTGAAAGAGTATCTCAAATTTTCTTTCCTTATCTCTTGCTTCATTAGAAGAGTGAAATTTCTCTTATCTTATTTTATGTTCATCTCATTTAATTCTCAATTTTTTCTTACCTTATCTTCTACTCTATATTAGAGGAGTGAAATTTATCTTATTTTGTGCTCATATCATCTCATTTAATTGTCTCTCATATACTCTCTCCGTCTCATTATCTTGACAAAAAAATGAAGTTTTTTTTGTCCCAATTCAAAGTAATAAAAATAATGAATGAAAAATCTTAAAGATGGTATATTATCTTAAAAATTGTATATTACATTAAAATTGTAAGGAAGAAAATGGTGCTTCATCTCCTATTGTGACATGCTTTTTCTCTTAATAAGTCTCAACCTATTTCTATGATTTCCATTATTTTCAATCAGAATTATTCTATTTAAATTGAATATTAAATTTAGGATGTTACAACATGAGTATTATGGAGAAACTTCTCTATTAAACGATAATCTTTGCTATCATGAGAAAGTGGAGATATATCACAATAGAGCTTCTTATAATTATCATCTATGGAGTTATCATTATTGGCATCAAATACAACTAATTTTGAGGCTATCTCAATGTCCTGACGGGCTTTCTTCTGCAACAATATTAGATAAATTATATATCATTTAAATCTTTGACATTCCGTGAACATTGATATAATGATGAACACACCAAAACCTTTCCTATCTCTTGCATTAACAATTTAAGTGTCCCAAGTTAAGTTCGAGAGATTAAAATTTAAATCCGTTGTCGCCTTGCAAGAGAAAAAAATATATCAAAGATCACGACATGAGATGGTCCAGTTTTCAAATATAAAATTATTTCAATACCAAAGTTTCACATTTCAACTGCCAAACGACATGAATATAATAAGTAGAAAACTGACACAACCAAAGTATCAATCTACTTTCACGTTCTATAAAGAACTACTGCATACCTTTGACTTAAACTCATCCCCATCCCTAATAATATGAGGATGAATAGAAAAGATCATAGTGAAGAACCAATTGCAAGCATCAATAAGAAAGCTTTCCAACGTAAATTATGATAAACCTTTGTCTTGCTATAGCATAAATTTTCTTGCTATTTGTATCACTTTTAATTTCCTTTTGCTCATAAAAAACCATGTTTCATATGCACTAAGTATTGAGATCAGAAAAAAAAATGAAGAACCCATTAAAGATGCATACTCTTTAGCTTAAAATGTGAAAATGCATAGGGAAAGTGTGAACTACCTTTTCTTTGATGCACAATCGACATGAGAGAAACTTGAAAAAGATTGACCAAGTGAAACCAACAACCACCATGCCATCAATATCTTCAATTTCATCACTTCAATATTACAAAGACCATATGTAGGATTCATCCTTCAATCTCATAAGTGATTTTATTTCTGCTCCGGATAGTCCTCACGATGATGAAAACCAATAATAATTTAATTTCTCTTATTTCAAGTGAACATCAATTTAAGTTTTGCAAGCCCCTTCTCATATAGCTTAATTAATTCAAGTACAATCCTAAAACATTTATTCTGTAGGCCCGATTGCACAATTATTGTTTGAAAATAGAATTACAGAAGACAATTAAAGAAGGAAGATAAGAATGAACAGAAAAACCAGACAAATATCCATTGTTAGAGCTTAATTTTATAGGTATAACATAAGATCTTTTTTTGCGAGTAACACCATGTTTTGAAAATAGATACCAAGTGAGATCTAAAACTTAATTTTAGTCTTATCAACATCTAAGCCGGTTGCTTTCTAATGTATCAAACATAGATGCTTTCCTATCTATCATGCTACAACAACAAATCAGTATATACATAAGAAAGTATGTCCATATGTGTAAATAAAAGATGTATTCTTGGTACTACTTACTCTGTTTTTTGTTTATAAAAAGAGAGGGTACATGTGATGGGTGGATGTTAACTTCTTAAATAAGAGAGGATCAACTTGTTTGTTGCATACCCTATGCTTTCCGTATAGTATAAATGAAATGAAAAGTAAATAGAGAAGTAGGGACAGAAGGAACAATTGTCTAGGTGAAAGCACACTAAGAAACACAGATAGAGCAAGGATTTACGCTATCATATACAAAGAAGATTAAAAAAAAACCAATTTCTTTGAAGACAGTAAATGTTATAGTAGTATCAGTTTGTTTTCATCAAATTTAGCTAACTCTTGAAATTTGCAGCAATCGCTATCTTTACTTTGATTAAAGTTGAGATTTAAAATGATTTATTAACTCATTATAAATATGAAAATAGAAGCCTACAATTAAGTTGCAGACGAAAAGCATCTAGTAAGCAAGTTCAAGGTATATTTATATGTCGTAAGCAAATAAATTAAAGATTCAATCAAAACAAAATGAATGAACAGCAAAGACGAAATATTCAATTATATTCCCTAACTGAAAGACAATAGGTTGAGGTGAAACACAAAATCAAAAGCTAGTACCCCTTCAATGAAGATCCACATCCTTCTTCTCTCATATGACTTTCCATATCTACTGTGCACTGATAGAAAATCCAGAAGTAATGATCATAGTCATTAGAATATGAAAAACACAGAAATATGAGAAATTAAGCAGTGATCAAAGTAAAACATGATAACATAATAAAGCTGAAAAGGAAAAGGAAACATAGTGTAATACTTTGAGTTAAAATGGTTAGTATGATCAAAAAAATATCATAGCAATAGACCCCCTCTTCCAAAATAATGTGTAATACAAACAAACCAAAAATCCACCCCATGTTCACACCGTAGATAGTTTGAACCAATCACAAATATAACTATTATAGTTAATCATGATTTTTCAAAACCCAAATCAAGTAGAAACATACGTTATAGTTACTCACCTTTTTCTCTTAGATGTGGTAGCATGATTCCTAACTTCAATAGCCTCTTGATGCCCCCAATTATCTGGAATTCTTGACATGATTGTTCCTCTCTAGTTATCAATAAGCTACCGCTATTCATCCACTTCAGTCATTTTCATGACAAAAACAAATAAAAATGAAGTGAGCACCCTGGAAAATATATAACCAAGAGAAAGTGAGATTCAAAGCTTGATAATCCTTAAGAAATAATAGAACTCTCATGTGCCTCTAATGAGGATAAACCTTAATCATTAGCATAAACTAAGAAAATGTAAAAAACAGTAGTAATAAGCAAATAAACAACAATAGCATCAACAAAATTTTATTGCTATATTTGCTATATACATTAAAAGTTTCAAGTCAAACCTGAGTCTATATTAAAAATAAGGACATGAGAAGTTATTCAACCATGAAGAGCATGCATAGATTCAATTAAGTAGTAGCTTTTAGAAGAGAATCTCCCTTTCTAATGATTACAGAAGAATTGCCAATGTCATCAATGATCAAGATGAGCACTTGTTACCCGGAAGGCTACAATTTATGAATGTAATGAGAATATGAGATACTGGTAGTGAATTAGGTGCAGTAGCATAATAATTGTTAAATTATAACTACTGAGTCTGTTTAGATAGATGGAACATGGCAAGGAAAAATAAACTGAATATATTAACTACTTTTCCATCATTATTATTTGATATTCGACAATGTTGTCCACAATTTAAAGTATATTACAATAACGTTTCATAATCTCAATTCTCCAAATTCTAGCAAAGGAAACATTTGTGTTCACTAACATATATAAATAGATTTGTAAAGGGTATCAAGAAGCACATATCAGTCACAGAAGAAAGTTCTTGGCAGCAAAGCAATATTAATATTATGAGGCATCAACTAATATTGCATCAACTAATAATAGAAGAATACTGATTATTTCTAACTAATCACTCAGAACATAACCAATTAAACATACAAATATATTTGTTTAGGTCCATAAGAAACTCAAGCATTAGTTAGTATAATATCCAGACTAAAATTCAGAGGATTTGAACATATCTACGGAGTGCAAGCTTTAAGATGAATTTTCATCAAACACCTTTTGGGCACCTGACAAATATCCACTATCTCATAAAAATATCAACAAAATTCACATAAACAATTCAAATCAAACATAAAAAATGCAGAAAAAATATATACCAGCTATAGAGATGTTAAACACTAAAAGTCATCTTGGTTAGAAATCATTAACTTGTCTAAAGAAAATACAACAACAACTCCTGCACAAAAAAAGTAAAATTTTGTAAAAAATCTAAAAAAATAAAATAAAATGTGATCATAATCAAAGCTTCACAAAGATTTATTTTCTCAAACAATAATATAAAAAAAGACAATGAGGAAAATCTACTTACCCCTAAACATGGCTGATTTTCTAATAAGTAGATATTAGAAAAACTCACTTCCAAGACTTCATCCTTGCTGTCGACGATCTCCAATCCCTTCTCTCCAATGTCAATTCCCTCAAATCCTCATTCTTTTTTCTCAGCATTCATTACACCCCATTTTCATGATAGGAAGAAGTGATGAACATAAATCTGCACAAAAACCCTTCAAAAATGGGTTAGGGATTTGAGGATGAAAATGAAGAAATTAAAAATACCCACATCTGTTCTATCATAGTAGACCACCATATCAATCACGTTTTTTTACCATGAGATGGAGAAAGAATCTTAGTTCTTCTTCATAGAGATTAATGAGAGATAAAAGAAAGAGCACTCTAATGAAAAAATTGAAAAAAATTGAAGAGAAAAGGGGAAAGAAGATGAAGAGAGAGAGAGAGAAGAAAGAAGAGAAGGAAGAATGAAGAAAGAAGAAGAAGAATGAAGCAGAGGAGGGAACATAATGAGAAGAACACAAAAGGCTTCTTGGAGAAGCTTAATTTCAAAACCGGTGTGGGGGTCACTCAAAAATATTTAATTCATTCCCCTCATTTACTGTTCATGAACAGTGTCTTCAAAAGTTGGCTTTCAAAGTTGACTTCAATCCTAAAACTTAATAATATATAGATTATATTTTTCACCACACATCTCTCCATCTCTCTTCAATGTAATGTTCATACATTTATTATTACTTTAAATGGAGGTATTTTAGCCTAAACATATGAAATTTTTGCATCATTTACTCATTTCTTAATCTATGTAAAATCTCTAAAATGACTTAATTTATGGGATGGAGGGAGTATTAATTATGACCTTGAAATATGCTTTTGTCTCCAAAAGTTCAACAAATTTTTATTTTAGTCTATGATTTTTTTATATACCATTTTTCATGTGAATTTTGTATATGAAATTCTATGCTAAATTCAATTAGTATAATATATTGGTCTTATCTTGATAAAAGATGGAAAGATGACTTAAAAAGATAATGTTTTGCATAAAGGCAAGTGAATGATCGCCTTTGAACAGGATGGACGGCTATTGATGATAAATGGACATCTGTTAATAATAGTATGAATGACCATCTTATTATTTTGAACCAATTAGCCAAGGCGATTTCTAGAAGGATTCACCATCGTTATAAGGGATGAATGGTCGTGTAAAATGTCATGACTGACCGTCCATCCATATTGCCTTGTTGAATACAGACATCTGCTATCATAATTCAATACACCAGTTTGGAGAACAATTTAATTATGAAAATCTTTCTTTTATTTTCTCTTCAAGTTTCATCAAACCCTTTCCATAGAGAGACTTAAGTGCCACTCCATAAGTTCTCCTTTAATGGCTACAAAGACCCTAAAAGTTAGGAATCCTTATCGGAAGTAAGGTAGAATGTAACGACCTAAACTTATAACTACTATTTTATTCGTGAAAATACTGACCATTTTTTTTTATATAATAAGAATATGCCATTACTGATCTGTTCTCGCGGAAGGACATATACATGACACAAGTCTAAAAATAATATACATCATGATACATTATTGATATCAAAACATTCTCAGTTTTAAAACAACAGTGGCATCAGTAGCATAAACAAACCTAAAGCAGACTCTGAGCTATTATACTATATTACAACAAAACAGATAATAACTCAGAGCTCGGTTCCAACTCCATAAAAATAAAACAAGAAACACAAATGGAAAAGGGCTCCTAGGGAGTACCATCATGCACCTTCCACGAAGTTGTCCTCGACTTAGCCAGTCGAGTGCACCACCGGATCATCTTTGGCCACCAGTGTAACACCTTAGCTAATTTACCCTTAAATACCCATAATAAATTAGTGTACTTAAAAATTCCTTTTTAATTAATTAAAATCCACCACCAAACGGACGGAGTTTCCTTTGTTTTTAGGACTTTCCAAAAATAATTTAATCCTGCACCTGATAAGCATCAAATATAATATATCATTTCCAAAAGCCAGCAGGGGCTTGATATAAACAGGGCATTATAATGCCATAAGCATCCATCAGTTATCAGAGTTATAAGCGGAAGAATATATACAAGTTTTATGTAACACCCCGATTTGGCAACTTGAAAACTTAAATCAAATATAGTGGAAATTAGGGCCAAATTTTTTTTAACAAACATGTGTTACAAAAGATGAGAACATTTGGATTTTCAAAACATAGTTATAATCAAAACTCATGTTCTCATATTGTACAAACCTTTCAAGTTCCAAACCGATATGTCACAGGACACCGCACTTTGAAACTTGTTTTTCAAAACATCTTTTAAAACGTGGCCCGTTTACTTGTTTCCAAACAATAATGTCAATAACACAATTGCCGGGGTACAGTATGATAGAGCAAGGGAACTAAGAACTTACAATGGATTACCTTCCGCCAGGGGAATTCCTAGCTTCTAGTCTCGCTTCCTAATACTTTTCGTCTAACTCCGGACCTTGGTCGATGAAGCCCACCATGCTTCAGCTGCGCCATCTACCAGTTGCAATATCAGCAAGTGCCGATACGACAACATGGTAGGAGAGAGTCAGTGTTCCGAACACTAACGGGTTGACCATTCGGTCTCAGAGTAGGGTAAGTTTAAAGATAGACAGATAATAAAACAACATAACTAGAACATCATCATCATACATAACTTGTAACACATGCAGCATATATAAAACACAAACAACGACACATATCACGAAGTCCTAGACACATCCATACCATCATTCATAACCACCTAAATCATTTACGCTCTGGTGAACACATTCTCAGAAATCTTCTCACAAGCTTTCACCACTGTTCTCCACTTTCCTTTCTTTACAGTATCACACTTATTTCTTATTCCAAGGAGTCTTTCTTATCATTCTTATTCCATGCTTAATAATCTGATACACTCTTTATTTGAAACATCTTTGTGCTTTTAAGTTTTATTATTCTGAATAGTATCAATGATGAGGGGGGACACATCATTGAGCTCACACACGTCTACATCTCCTCGGTCAACCACCCAACCTAGTCGGAAGCAAACAGGAGTACAAGACCTTTACCACGCGGGCACGATAGCTGTCAACAACAAATGGTCCCAGACCAGGAGGCCCAGCCTCAATTCATAATCATATCAATTCATATCATAAACAGGCACGCTCTCAGAGGCAAACACAAATGCCCCGTTCCAGTCCCTCTCACTGTTCTTGAAAAGCCATAGGGGTGACAGCACTATTCTGGTCCCGAGTGCAGAACTTACCACAGTATTAGACCCAGTCCCCACCACGTTAGTGCACCACATGTGGAGTTCGTTCTGCCCAGAATAGTACTCAAGGCAACGTGACGTTTTACCGCCCGAGCCTACCCTATTGCATTCACAACCCGAATGTCCTTGACATCCGGGGTACCTTCCTCTCCACTACTTCGATACGACACTCATTTCTCACCGCGTTTGTACATGTCTTTTAAGTCTTTAAAAGTTTTACGCTTTAATTAACGGCTTAATCCTAACAGTCGGCTCGCCCTTGGTGCATCCCTTCAACGAAGCCCGACCACTAATCGCAATCCGTTCCCCCTAAATCTCAATGGCCCTTGGCCTCACATCACTTTCTCACGCATCTCATCATCACAATCCACATAACTCATGCTCAACATATTCTCATCAACATCATCAACATCTTTTCCTCGTCTTTCTCAAAAATCTCTTTTCGCAAAACTTTTTCGAAAGCTTGATTTCACAAAACTTTTGCTTCACAAAACATTTTCAGAAACCTCATTTCAAAAATCCTTTCACAAAATATTATTTTCACAAAATCTTTTCACAATTTCTTTTTCAAAATCTTTTTCAAAAATCACAATTTTTGGGTGAGTGTTAATGGAGGAGCAAGCTCAACTCAACACTAAGCTTCTTCCCAAAAACATGAACGAGGAATCACATCTCTACTCAAACACTTTCTTACTTTCATAATCACATTCTCAGATCAATCTCAACTCTTTATCTCTTCCTTTACTCACATCACCTTGATCTCTTTCTCAAACTTTTATTCACAACGCGATTCATCTCTTTCCCATTTCTCATACTCTCTCATTAGTATTAACTCATTACTCATTCTTTCTTAATCCTTCCTCATATCTCTTATTCGCTTCTCTTTTCTCTTTTCGGTTTTTCTTATTATTCTCACGGTTCTATCATCATCATTTCGTTATCAGACAAAACTAAACAATATCTAAACAAAATAAAGTAAGCACAACCAGTAAACATCTAGTAATGCATGGCAAGTAATCATTTAGTATGCAATTAGAACACACAAATCTGTATCACCTAATTCGCAGTATTCTCACAATCCTCCTATTCGGATTGTGAGCAACCACGTCATGGGATCACCGCACTCTCACTCACTTGGATGACGACACATCCAAAAGCTTTCCGAAATTTCCAGTCGCTATCCTTGCCACGTTTCTTTCACGTCCGACACCCGAACTAGACATTTTTCCCCGTGCGTTAGAAACGATTTACGTGAATTCTTAATTTCGTTTTAAAACACTTTAAAATAATCCCCTTTTTAAAGGCACATTTCCAACATCCAAAAGACTTTAAATCTAAATCGTTTCCTTTATAAAATGTTTCCAAGAAAAACCTCTTAAAACAATTCCTTTTTCCAAAACATAATCTATTTTTATTTTTTTTTCTCAGTTTAAAACACTTTGGGTTAAAAATCATTTTCTCTAAACATTGAAGGAAAAACAATTCTTTGAAAACCTTTATTAAATCAAATATAGAATTCAAGAAAATAAAACTTCAAAACCAATCAATTGATTTATTTAATTTCAAGTCTTCTCAATATAATTAAACACTGATCAATTAAAGATTTCAAATTAATTTAAGTTGTTTAAATCATTCTTTTCAAATAAAACATTTTTCAGGAATAACTTTCACAAACAGGATTCAACACAATTCCAATACATTCAAGCAGTACAAAGAACAGACACACTCACAGATTCCAAGTATTCATAACATATACACAGTATATCACATTTTTACTTATTTACATTCATTAATTAAATTATAACTGTAATATATATTAATCCAATTATTCTTAAAAAAATAATTTAGAATTAATTTAACAGAACCGAATCACATGGTTATTAATTGTCTAATCGGACATAAGCTTTAAAACTAAAAATCATTAGATTACAAAAATCTTTTCATATACTCCAGAGAACTTATTCAATTTCATTTCTAAAATCAAGAAATTAAAGAGGGCACACAACACTTTCATTCACACACAGCATCTAGAACTTAGTCATCATCAATGTCATTTTATAAGGAAAACTCTTTAACCATTTTAACATGCATTGACCTAAATCTACATGTATAATATGACAAGAATTTAGTGCACACTCAAAGACATAAGGCATGAAATTATTTTCTTTCTTCTAGTTAAAACCGTGAGCATCCATAAAGAAAACCAACAAATTTTCAATTCCTTTTTATAACTTAAATCTAAATAATAATTTAAATCATAAACTACTCCAAAAGAATTATTTTGTTTTCTTTATTCTAAGATCAAACCGTGAGCATGTAATAGAAAAATAAACAATTTTAATTTCATTTTAATAACAAGATCAACACAACAAATCAAATCACACATATTTCTTTTATATTGATTTCTTTCATGCATGTACTTTTTAGAATTTCTTAAATTCATTTGATCTATTCATGTTTGCACCCTAAATGGGAAACAAGCCTAGCTTCCTATTTCTCCCTAGGTGGCCGAATAGTCAACATGTGAGGAGACATGGTTTTCATTCATTTTCTTCAACACACAAAAGTCATGCATTCACATTAAGACATATAGAATTTCAGCAACATACCACCTCAACATGCATCAATTTATACAAATGAAATCTTTTTCAATCATGCATAAACCCAAAATCATAGTTCAATAAAAATCCAAGTTACACTCTAAACTAAAAAAAATAACATGTAATTACTTAAAATCATTAGGTTTATTCATGCATCAACCTTTTACAAAACAAAAAGCATGAATCATATTATTTCCATGCTTGGCGGAATGACCTTCACCAAAATAAGGCATGCACATAATCAAACATTTTATCAATTAAGGTTTATACTTAAAAATCAATTTTAAAGTTTGTTTCTTTAATTTCATTCTTAAAACCGTAACACACACAAAAAGGAAAACATGATTTTTCTCTTAAAACTAACATGCAAGCTTAAGATCTAAATATTTTTCATTCATCAAATAAAAATAGTCACATGCACACCAAGATCATCACCAAATAACATGCAAGACCAAATAAATTTTAGATCATGAGATTATTCATCAAATAAACGTGGAAACACATAGATCATGGTCTAAAGCAAGAAAATCAAGCATGCAAAGAAGTTTGTTTTAGTTTTCAAGAAAATCTTAGCCTTTCTTTAGATCTTCAAGATTTTAGTTTGAAATCGTTAGATTGTTAAGAGTTTAGTTGAAAAAGTGTTAGATCCATCAAGAACAACATGAATCGAATCATAAAGCATCAAGATCACATATTACAAATTACTTAGTGTCCTTAAAGTTCAAGATCGAAAGAAAAACAACACATGAACTCCAAAAATTAAACATGCAAGAAGGAAGTAAAATAGATCTAAAAAGAAAACTAAACTATTAGAACTCTTCTTCCTTATTTTGGGTTCCTACCATGCAAAGGTTGGTTCATCTAGCCCTTTACACTCTTGATCTACAAGGAAAACTCCTAAACTTGGCTTGAATCTCCTTCCTCCTTCTCCTCCATGACTCACGGCCTACTCTCTCTTCTCTCCCTCTCTTTTCTTTCCTCTTTTCTCTCTAAGAGTAAAATGAGCTCTTAGGAGTTGTGTTTGGT
Source organism: Crotalaria pallida (assembly GCA_037953625.1). Classification (NCBI taxonomy): domain Eukaryota; kingdom Viridiplantae; phylum Streptophyta; class Magnoliopsida; order Fabales; family Fabaceae; genus Crotalaria; species Crotalaria pallida. Next base: position 55,689,234 of record CM075654.1, on the reverse strand, counting down.
GTTGGTATGGTGGAAGAAGTGAAATGGGTGAAGAAATGAAATACACTAAGGCCACACATGCACTTAAACAATTCACTCTCCCTCTTGTACCCTTATGCATAATTCGGCCATAACATAAGAAAAGGGGTAATTTTGGGCTTCTAAAATGTTGCATGGATGAGGGTCATCAAAGTCAAGGGGACAAAGTGGAGTGGGCTAGCTTACTAGGGGTCATTCTAGGTTTAAAACTAGTTAGGGTTTGGTTGCTTTGTAACTTAGTTTGGTTTAGTTTGGTTCACTTGGTCCTTACTTTCTTAACCCATAAGCTTCTAGGAATTTATACTCCTAACATACAGATACACACACATTCACGTATTACATACACACACATTCACATATTACATACACACACATACACACAAATACATACCGTAGCACACACATCACACATACATACTTCACATTTTTATTTTCTTAATCTTATTCAATTATAATTATCAATTCACACACACAAGCAATTAATTCTAGCAAATTACATTCACACAACTAGTTTGATGCATCATACAGCACTCATATATTGAATCAAACACTTAGCACATAAAAATTCATGCCACATCAATAAATTCATTTTCTTTAGAACACAATTCTTTAAACTAGTATTTTAAAACTCTGAAAATAAATTTTTATTAAACAACCCAGAAAAATCTGAAAATTACATTTTCAAAATATATGTTTTAAGACGATCGTTTTGATATAAATATTGTAAAAATCCGAGTTACGGTTAAAAAGTTACGAATTTTTCAAGTTAACCGTTCAAAACTTTATTTCAAACAAAAATCACTTTCTAGAAAAATCACAATTCATTTCTTAAAAATCAAACCAACAAAATTATTCACTTCTCTTTTTATAAAAATAACTTTTCTTATAAAAATCCTCGAAAATCAATATTTTATTTCCTTCTCACATAAATTACTTTTCCGAAAATCGTTTACGCACGTACGGGAAAAATGCGGGGTGTTACATTTTACATCATGTATCCATCAAAACACCCCATATAATTAAGGGGCTGTCCTGGGCCCTACAAAGGTAGCTATTTACATTTTTACAACAAAAAGATATCACATCATCATTATCATGATGAACGAGCCCAGGACATTTCCATGTCCTAAGGTACTAAAATCTACTCTCCTTGTAAGGGAGAGTGCACCTACTCGGTCGGGGACTGTGCTAGCTCGATCTCAGAACCTGAAAAATGTTAAGGGAGTAAGCATTGCACATGAAATAGAATTGCAGTTTCCATATAGACATAACAAATCCACTATGCCAAACACAATTAGCAAAATATCATTTATAGCACAATTCACCTTAACACAAAATTAGAACACCATTTCTAAAACTTAGCATTTCCATACTTATTCACCTTATTTATCTCCTTTTTAAATTCTATTTAATAATCCCTTTTTCCTTTTCTGTTATCCATTTTCCTTTCTATCCTTTCCATTATTATTTTTCCATTAATGTGTGTAACCTCAAACAGAGATCTACACACACAGCGTAAGCAACCACAAACAGTGATCTGCAAACACTTTCCTTTTTCCTTTTTAATTGTACACCACTAGGATTTAGGTTACCCGCTAGGTAATTGGAACACTGTCTAGGAACTTGGAACACCTGCCCAGGACTTTACACCCATCCAGACCATAACCTGTAGGACTATGTACATTTTTACCATTCCATTATTTATTTCAATTATTGGTGTGGAAAATTGATCCTGTGGGTCACCCGGCGCCTACAGGGCGGTTTGGCCTGATGGGTAATTGGCCTGGCAGGTAATTGGCCCTAACAGGTAATTGGAACACCTAGCCGGGTACCTAGTGTTCCGGGCCCCACTGATCAATTTCCACTTTAGTTACCATTACCATTTTTCATGATCAACAATTCCAGTCCATTAATTATAACAAAATCACCATTTCGTAAATAATCTAATTATAATCTATTCCAATTTCAACAAACACATATAATGCACTATATGCAGATTATCACTCTTCATTTCCAACAAATAAATATAATTAGCCATGTCCAAGTAAGTCACACACATATATATATATATCACAATAATCATTTCATCATCATAAATCATAATCAATCACCAAATATTCCAACATAAACATATATTCCAAATTCCATACTACATACCCACTTTCTAAATATATTTTCTAGGTTCATTGTTATGCATTATCTTTCTAACTATAACCTTGCCCTAGCTCACTACTTAAGGTTTTCTCCTTAATTTTTCTAATCACATAACTCCTAGAAAATCATCATATCTATAGGGATACCCATTTCTAGATCAAACCAACACCCAGCCCCTTACCTTGATGTGGTGAGTGAGAAAATGGGATTTTAAAACCTTGGTGCTTTTCTACCTTCTGAACCTCCTTAGTCTAGTGTACCACCTAAGGATAGCTAATGCCCAATGATTGTAGAGAGCCCTAGGGTGATTGTTGTATGATGAAATAGAGCCTTCCTTGTCTTGATTTTGTGGAGGAGGTGGATTCATGTGATGGTCTCCATAATGGTGGAAACTTGAAAATCAAAGGTGATGAGGAGGAGGGAGTACACGACTTGATGAAGGGGAGGAGAGAGACTTTTAGTTCACATATTGCCTTGATTCTTGATGGGAATGATGATGGGGATGATTATTTGGGTTGATTTTGAATGGTAATAATTGATTGGTGATGATATGCTCTTGGGTCTTGGAGAAGGAAATGGAAGGGATAATGTTTTTGTGTTGATGTTGTCGTGTGTGGTGTTTTTATTTTATTTTGCCTCATCCAAGAAGCAGCCATCGTGTGGCTGAAAATGAGCAACTTGGCCCCCAAGTTTTGATCCAACAACTGAGAATGCACCAGCTGCTATCGCGCGCCTGAGCGCGGTTTATGTGCGCCTGAGCGCGAGATCAGCACCAGTTCAGTTTCTGGTGCATGGCGTGGGAGCTGGTGCATGGCTCTTGGGCGTTTGGCACGCCATTTCTGGGTTGGTGCGTGGCTGGGGCGTCATGGGCGCGCCTGGGCGCAAGAAACTCGCGCCTGAGCGAAAAACTCCCTGGTCCAGCACCAAATGAATAGTGTGCGCGCCTGGGCGCCAACTGGTGCGCTTGGGCATGCAACAGAAATCTCCCACTTCGATTCTCCATAATTTTTTCGTTAACCGTCGGATCGGGCCCAAATTTTTAGACAAGCTTCTTAATCCCTTAAACTTCATATCCAACGGTGGAATTTAATTTCTTAACATTCTATAATAAATTCCAAATTTTCTCGCACCGGCTGATTTCTAATACTTAAAACGGCGATTTAACCCCCGATTCCTCTTACTTAATTCTGCCCCTTGCTATCAATGTCTCCTACACAACCCCTAATACTTATAATTACTACCCACCTGTCACCTAAAATTCTTTAAGAAATTACTCTAGTTATTTCTTGGGTTTTGAGCAATAATTTCACTTAAAATAAAACTTAGGATGTTACAACCAGGCTCTCCCCTTCCATCAGGTCCTCTTCCTCTTCGGGGTCATCGTCCTCGTCCTCACCCTCAACAGCCTGTGATGGACTACTTGGCACATACTCGAGGGTCACAAACCTGACCCTACGAGACGTGCCGAGACGAGAAGGGACCTTGCGAACAATCCTCTCATTAAATGGAGGAGGACTCATTGGGAGTGGGCTAGTGACTGCGATTACGTTTGGGTGGTGGTGGAGGGGATCCGTGGCTATAGGTGAAAGCAGGTGGAACATGCATGACATACACCATGGGAATTCTCACCTTGCGGGGACGCATCCGGGATAGTGGATTAGGATGGCGGAAATTCACTTCCACGTCATCCTCATACAGTACGCGATGCCCCTTGTAGTGCCACTCCCCATCAGGGAGTGGTCACATCTCCACGCAGAAAAAATTGCGCGCCATGACCTAACAAACAAAAAGGGCATGGAGTAAGTCAAAGCTAAAACGTGTACAAATAATAATCAAAATGAACTAAAACTAACAATCACAAGTAATCAAATAATCAAATAATAATGCATAAATACGTGCACACCATTTTTCGCAGTATCATTATCTTATAGTTAACTGGCATGATGCATGATTTCTAATATCAATCTCCACACTTGTTGTATCCAATATCATAAACAACCCTTTGTCCATAATCATTTCACTAAGTCAGGGAAAACAACCGGGAGTAAACGCCTTTCATCCAAGTGAGCTCACGCAGTGGTCATGCGTATCCATGATTCCAGGGATAAATGCCACGCAGAGGACCATCCTCCACAATCAAGATATGCCCCTAGAGGTCGATAGGATATATTACAGTTAAACAAAACTATCCCGGGCGAGGTTTGCAGAACCAGCCAATACCGTTTTACTCATAATAATCCCTAAGGGTCACATGACGAATCACCGTCAGCTCTAACCTCTACACATTCTCAATCCGGTTCTCACAACCATCTGTATCTTTCCTAACATCATATCTCACCATCCGCAACACCACGTGCGTATGCAAATAATTCTTTTCATTATCACATAATTATCAATTTTCATTCCATATTCATTTAGCACAATAAATATCATTTCAAGTCCTCCAATATTCATAGATATATTTCCCATAATCAATAATTAGGTTTGGTTAAGACTAAGTGTAATCAAATTTGGCAAATTACATTTATGGACCAAGGATAATTGATTAACAACTGGTGATAATCAATTATCACGTTAAAATTCAAAATCCACGATCTCAGGTCAGTCGATAATCGATTAACAGACCCTGTTAATCGATTATCATGCAGAAAATTGCACTTGACAAGTGAGGTTTTTACACACCAAACTTTGATACACTTTTCCCCAACCAATTCCAACACTCAACAACAACTTAATATCATATAATACACATATTAGCATACTCATATCATCACAGAATCAACAACACATTAATCAATTTCCAAATATCACATATTATGCATAAAACACAACTCAACATATGAAACTCATTTTATTTGTTAATTAGTCATGGTTCAGTGCCCCTTTAGCTTATATTCATCAATTAAAACTTTCTCAAATTGAGCTTTGAGCCTTAACTGACCTCCACATTAGATTCCCATTTCAAATTCATTGCTTTGTTTTTACCCATGTGCTTAAGTGAGCTCCTACATTTTTAGCCACTTGATTACTATTCTAGCGAGTTGGATAACTTCTACCTTACCAATAAAAGTTGTGTGAATCAATTTAAGGCTTGTAAGAGGGGATTTGGTTCAACAAGGTGCAACAACAACACACTGCAGCAACTTCTGTTTTAGGTTCGGCAAGCAAGTTTTACTAGGGATTTTCAGCAGGATTATGTCAAGGAAACTCATAAACAAAAATTAGAATATGAACTAGGATATGTAAAATCAAGATTAAAACAAATTCTAGACTTTGAGGTAGCTTGAGCTTACCAAACAACACTGAAGAAGTTGGTTACACGAATGAGGTTTCTCTATTTTCAGACTCAACACCTCAACTTTCTTAGCTTCAAACTCGAGTTACAAGGAATGGATTTGAGTGGTTTCAATTTCTATTTCAAGATTGGATATAGAACTTTGATTATGTAAGGGTTTTAAGGTTTAGAACAACTTGAAGAGGGGAAACGAAAGGGACGAAGATAGCACGAGAAACTGAATTATAAAGAGTTGAAAGAGGAGGTTTCCTCACTTGGAGGGGTAAAATCCCCAAGCCCCAAGGCTTCAAATCCGTCAACAAGCTCAGTAAACTCGACTTCAACAAGTAGGAGGTGTCATGGCATGGTGAAAACGCGTTTAACCCTTGTCAAATTGCCCAAAACCGCCTTAAACTGGTTGCAGTAGACTCGTGTTAATCGATTAACGGGTTTGGTTAATCAATTAACCAATCAAAAATTCAAAAAATTATATTTTATTCATTTTCCTCCAAAATGATTTAAATACCATTTTAATTCTGAAATTAGTTAAAAATCATTAAACAAATTCCACAAATTATTTTAATTCAAATTCCTTATATTTTACATATTTCAAAATAATATTTTACATAATATTTATATTTATAAATTCAAAGATAATTCCTCTGGGTGTTACATAGGTGAACGACAAAATCAAAAAGAATCACACAAATGTGGGTACTCAACCCGCATGTGACTTTCCTACTCCCATGTCACATCAGTGACTCCGCCTCACTCCCAAACCACTTTGACCAACGAGATGTCCTTTCCTCGTAACCTCTTGGTTCTTCGGTCTTCAATTCCGATTAGGCCAGCTTCGAAAGTCAAATTCTCTCTTAACCATATCACATTTTGGTGAAGTTGAATGATTGAGGTGGGGTCATGAATTGAACATACTTACGAAGTTGAGAGACATGAAAAACATTATGTAAGTGGGACAAGAATGGGGGTAAGGCTATTTGGTAGGTAACAGGGCCGACTCTTTTCAAAATTTGGTAGGGGCTGATAAATTTTGGTGACAACTTATTGGGCTTCATCACACAACCAACACCGGTTGTCAGAAAAACTCTGAGGAAAATATCATGATCTACTTCTTGAAATTCCAGCTTGGTCCTTCTTCGATCGACATAACTCTTCTCTCAACTTTGAGCAGCCTTCATCTTCTCTTGGATTACTCTGATTCTTTCAGTTTTTTCTTGGACTATATCGAGGCCAATGATTGAACTCTCCCTTACTTGGAACCAGCATAGTGGGGTTCTGCACTTCCTTCTATACAATGCTTCGAATGGTGCCATTCCGATACTTGCGTGGCAATTGTTGTTGTAGGTAAATTCCACCAAAGGTAGCAGTTGATCCCAACTCTCTTGATACTCCAAAGCGCAAGCTCTAAGCAGATCCTCAAGCGATTGAATGGTTCTTTCAGATTGTCCATCCGTCTGAGGGTGATAAGCATTACTCATCCTCAATCTTGTTCCCATAGCTTGATGTATGCTTCTCCAGAATCTGGAAATGAATCGGGGGTCATAATCTGACACAATACTGGAAGGAATTCCATGAAGTTTGATGATCTCCTTGATATAAAGTTGAGTGAGCTTTTCCAATGAATAACGGATATTGATTGGAATGAAGTGAGCCAATTTTGTTAAACGATCAATGTAACACCCTAATATTTTTACCCTTAAAACCCCGCTATCAAAAATGTGAATTTGAAATTTCATTTTAATTTAATAAAAATCACCTGTCAAACGGACGGAGTTTTGTTTGTTTTTCGGACTAATCCAAAATTTAACCTGTGATAAAAAATTTCAAATAAACAACTAATAGCCAGCAGGGCTTCAGATTATATTTCTAAATCATAACAAGGCCCCATGGGCTCCAAATATATCAACGTGCATAATTAATCAGAGTAATAGCGGAAAAATACTAAGTTTGAGTGTTAAAACCAAAAGTTATAACTTTAGCAAAATAAAACATCCTAAGCCTCACTTAAAATATGAATAACAAATTTTACATCAAAATAGTGTAGGAGGCTTAAGTTCATAATATTCTTCCATATCCCATAATAACCCTACTCTCCCTGTAAGGGAAAGTACTCCTGCTCGGCCGGGGGCTGTGCCAGCTCAATCTCCGTACCTGAAACTGTAAGGGAGTGAGCATTGCACATGAAATAGAAAGCAGTTTCTAACTAGACATAACAACCCACTAGGTCAAACACATTTAGCAAATAAGCAAATATTCACATATTTCACAACATACTCATTTCATTATTTCCATATTCATTATTCATTTCAACATCCATTTCCGTTATTCATTTCAACATCCATTTCCTTTACTTTTATTTCTTTTCACACACTTTCTTCATTTAGGTACATCACCTCAAATCAGAGGCCAATGCACAGTTTCATTCACCACAATTATCACTTCAAGTCAGAGGCTCTCATTCATTTCCTTATTTAAATTATGTGTCCCTCAGGTCAGAGGTCAACACCCATTCATTATACTTCATTCTGTGTCCCTTAGGTCAGAGGTCAACACTTCAATCTCTTAATTCGCGGTGTGTCTCTCAGGTCAGAGGTCAACACACCCATACACATTCTATCCAGTGTCCCTCAGGTCAGAGGTCAACACCCAACTCATTATTTAATCCGGTGTCCCTCAGGCCAGAGGTCAACACTCATTAACATTCATTTCATCTTGTGTCCCTCAGGTCAGAGGTCAACACTCAATTACTTTAATTCATTTTGTGCCCCTCATAGCAGAGGTCAGCCTAATCATCACTTTCCATTAATCTTCACCTCAAATCAGAGGCCAACGCACTTATCACATTTTCATTTACCATTACCTCACATCAGAGGCCAAATCATACTTTCATCTTCTTACACAAACAATTATAACATATACATTTGCTCATTCATACGATATCCACATTCTTAACACAATTAAATATAATGGCACACATTCAACACCTAATCATTCTCATCATAAACCATTTATCACAAGTTAAGGAATGCCACCTCAAAACAGAGGCCAACATATATACCACATTCTCAATATTCGGCGCCTCATTTCAGAGGCCAATAATTATTCACTTTCTTGTTCAATCAATTTTAACACATTTAAATACAACAACACACATTCCACGACTAATTATTCATGTAATCACCGTATTCATTTCCTTTCTCAGTTATCACAATCATACCAAATAGTATTCTCTTTCATAGTCCAACATTTATATTACACTTCATTTCAAGTTACATATTTCACCTTCTTACCTATTTGCTTTATCACCACATAATAAAATCACCTTTTACTTTTTGTTTATACAAAATCATTTGCTTCCATATCCGATATTCACAAGTTCAATTCCTAAGCCATGACCTTTGTTCACAATTGACAATATTTAACATTTAAACTCATTTAGCATTTAGATACAAACACACACATTCATCACATATAGTCATTTCCATTCCATTTTTTCTTCATATATCAATTTACTCCGTAGCACCTACATTTACTTGCAACATCAATCAATTATTATTTTATCCACAACTTGACAATTAAACCAATAATCATAAAAATCATTTATGTCAACTTCACTTTCACATTACCCAATTTCTCATGTACTTCTATATTGTCATTAACCAAATTTCATTTATCAATTAATTCATTCTTATATTATTGGGTTTCCTTTTCCTAGCCTTAACATCCAATCATCATGCACATTTAATTAATTAGAATTTCATATTCAATAACCTAGGGATTTATAATCTAATGTTCTCCCCTAACACATTACCGTAACAAGCATTATATACTAACTAGAACCTACTCCCTAGAACAAGGCAAAGCTCACCATATCCACTCCCTTACCTTAACCAAAGAGAGGGAAAGTGGAAGAACCTAAGCCTTCGCTCCGCACGCTCCCAAAACAATGAGCTCCAACGCACGAAGGTAACGAGAGTGATGATAATCTTCCCTAAATCAAAGGAATGGGATGAGGATGAAATTATTGCCCCATTTCAAGAGGAAAAATTCGAATTTCCCCAAAGAAGGGAAAGAGAGAGAGCAAATCCAAATTAGAGAGAGAGGAACTTCAAAAATCATGAATACTTACTTGGAGAGACAAGGAGGGACTTGATAATGGACCTTGGAGTGATTCCCTTAAGGTTTGGTGGATTTGGGATGAGAGGTTTTGTGCCCTAGAGAGAGAAATTTCGAGTTCTTTGGCAAAAAATCACGCGTGAAATGCTTTTATTTTTTCCACTGCAGGGTCGTTTAATCGATTATTAATCGATTAAGGGTTTCAAACATTCTGGACATAATCGATTAAGCTGCAGCTTAATCGATTACGTTGCAGGATTTTCAGCACCCTGACTTTGAATGGTCATAACTTCTTCGTTACCCGTTGGATCTTCCTCAAATTTTAAAGCAAGCTTCCCTACATACCAATCTTCAGATCCAACGGTGGAATTTGTGTTTAGAGTTGTAAATATTTTATTTTGAATTTCCTAATATCCTATGTTGTTAACCCTAAATCAAGCCTTCAATCCACTAGTTTCAACTCCATATCATTACTTCCTTCACTTTAGGCTTGACCCATCATCAATTATACTAGGAATTAAATTTGGGATGTTACAATACTCCCCCACTTATTGGAATTTCGTCCCCGAAATTCCGTTAAGTTTAGTAAATGGAGAATCATCCCGGTGATAGGACTTGCAATTCTTATCTTTAATTCCCTTTGGTTTCTTCTGCCACTCTTTCGATTTGTCTTTACCTAAACAGAATTTAAATTAGGGTAAGAAGTGCTCCCCCACTTGGCTTCGACTTACCCAATTACCGCTATGCTAAAGGATGTGGGATCGGATGAATCCGCTTCCGATCGTCCTTCGGATAGTTGCAGGGCAGATGTTGCACTAGCTAGATACGGGAAAACTCGAAATATTTAACATTTCCGGAATAGTTTTAGAATCTTTCCCAGAATAGATATCCTGGGGATCGTGGCATGCGAAGGTTTTTGTAGGATAGAACGCCTTAGAGTTTTTCTCCTCACAAGGATTGACTAGCACCGGTAAGATTTAGAACCTTTCAAAAACACAAGCATTCATGAACAAGAAGCACCCCAAAAGGTTAAGAGTATCCCCCCAATGCTTAGTTGATTAGAGCAAACACAATTCCTACCAAATGCTCCATAATCAACTTCTTCCATGAATCGATTAAAAAGAATAGGAAGGAAGAAGTCCACATTAGTTCCAAGATTTACCCAACTACCAAAGGTGAAGGGTACAACAAGCTTGCCGTTGGCTGGGTCAATTATTAAGATGGTTTGGTCTTAACGCAGGGATTTCACAAATTTGGCACAACCGGCTATTCTTACGAATGGTTATCTAGGAACGGGAAAAGATTCGAAGCAATTGTCAAATTGCTCAATCATTGGTTTAGTTGATATGATGATTGAGAATAATTTCTGGAGAGTTTTCTTAACTCATCCAAGGGTTTAGCACTTAGCTATACTACTTTGGAACAAGTAGCATACACCAAGACTTCCTTTCTTTGGAACTATTTTCTATCTACTCCCTAACTCTATAAGAAGCTTTTGAACGAATGTTTCTGGGTTAGGTTGGCTTCACTTACAAGAATTATTTTCCTTGGAAGTCACTACTTTGGGTGTCTACTTTCACTTTAAAGGTTACAATGATAGCATTTATTGATAGATGCAAGAATTGAGGTGATCAATCTCATCCTCACGTCTACCAACAACACATCACTGTCGGGTTCTGTCAATGATGTCATCATTTAACAAATGCAAGGATTAGAGTGATCAGTTCTAACCTTACATTATATCAAATAACAACATCACAACATAATATTGGTCACTTGATGCTAGAATTCTCAAACCTAAGAATTCCATATAAGGTCTTTCATATGCTATCTATAAGAACAAGATCGAATTTGGAAGGGCAGATATCCAACATGTTTTTAAACAATTATATACCAGTAAGACTCAATTACTAAGTAGATACATAGTACTATAATTATCCTATTATAATCCTAAACTATTACTATGAGCATCGATTACTCGCTAGGTGAGTAATCATTTGGAGTTTGTATAACTCCAAGGCCGAGGAGAAACTGCTCTGATACCATAAATGTAACACCCTAATATCCTATGTTGTTAACCCTAAATCAAGCCTTCAATCCACTAGTTTCAACTCCATATCATTACTTCCTTCACTTAAGGCTTGACCCATCATCAATTATACTAGGAATTAAATTTGGGATGTTACAATTAACTATAACCCACACTGCTTCATAACCACCTTGAGTTTTCCAGACACGAAATCCATGGATATGTAAAAACTACAATCGGTGGATGAATTAACTAGAAAACATTAGGAGAACACCTAGAAGGGGGATTGAATAGGTGTTAAAGAAACCTTGAAAGATTTTTGAATGAAACAAATCAAAACAATTAAAATGAATGATTTTTACAAAAATTTCAGCTGTTAATCGATTAATACAAGTCACTAATCGATTAATGCCTGAAAGCTGATTTAAGTTAATCGATTAGCACCTTGAGTTAATCGATTAATCATTGTAGAAAACTGAAAAAATCACTTTTCAAACGAAAACGAAAATCAATCAATTAACATAGAATATCAGAGATAGCGCGGAATTGATTAACACCAAGATTGTTAATTATTACCTAGGTTATGAAAAAGGTTTTCCCCAAATCAATTTGAACTATTAAAACCTAATTCATTCCTTATAAGAAAATCAATCTTTTTTAGGTTTTCAATCAAGAACAATATGACTATGCAGAAATTAAGAGATTAATGGATAGAGATACTGCACAGAGATTTTATATTGGTTTACTCTCCTCCACTGAGAGCTACATCCAGTCCCCTCTTCACAAGAGAGATTTCACTAAGGAATTAGAATTCTCAAATTACAAGTAATCCGCCTCTCAAGACTCCCTTCTTGATAGCCTCCAAGAGATAGCCCTTCTCTTGTCTTGCAATCCTATTGAACTTCTAATCTAACCTCTTCTCTTGCCTGTTGATAACCAACAACAAGACTTCCAATTGCTTGTTGATTCCTCACAACAAGACTTCCAAATGCTTGATGAACACCACCAAGGCTTCCACTTGAATTTGCTTGATGAACACCACCAAGACTTCTTCTTGTTGTAGATAGTTTGCCTCTTGTAATGATTACAACTCAATGAGAAACAAAATCCTATTTGAATATCCTTCAAGAAATATGAACAATTAAACTTGAGATTCAAAAGCTTCTTGAACAAAGATATGAAAAATAAGAACTTCGATCTTTGTAAAAGTGAGGGAGAGTGTTGAGAGAATAGTGTGGCTTTCAATCTTTTCTAGAGTGATGTAAAATGAAGTTTTTTTTATCACAATGATTAGGAAAAGGTTTATATAGAATACCCAAAAGTTTGGAAACTTAAAAGCTGATTTTTGAGAAGTTGAAAATCTGTTTTAAAAAGCTATTCAGCACGTGTTAATCGATTAACAGATCTGGTTAATCGATTAACCATTGTTGATTTTATGTTAATCGTTAAATACCTTTAGTTAATCAATTAATCACTGTTACAAAATTCTGGTAATCGATTAGCCTTTCCATTTAATCAATTAATCACTGTAAAAATCAATTAAAAACTTGTTTTCTCAAAATTAAACCTTTTCTTAAAAACTTTTAAGCCGCCTATTGATTCAGGTTAAGTGAAATACTCAAGATATTATATGATCACGCACTTGATAGAGATTCACTACCCTCTAATAACTCTACCCAAAACTCTAAGGCTCAAAATAAAGATATTAAAAACAATATACATATTGAATCTATGAGCTTGCTCTCTCTTCATCATTGTTGCTAGTTGTTTTTGGGTGAGCTTCTGAGCTTGATAAAAACATTGTCATTATCAAACCATGCACTTGTATAATAGATCTAACAATCTCCACATGCACATTCACACTAGATCTAATAAGATATACTATCCCATTTCCACTCCGGTACATCCAAAGATTGCAACTCTCCTCCGGGCCGCTTATGTTCAATCTTTGCCTTTTGACAAAAAAGGCAAGATGACACATAAGTTGCAACATCCTTCTTCAAACCAGGCCACCAAAACATCTTCTTCAAATCTTGATATGTCTTGGTAGCTCCTGGGTGCATACTCATCTTACTCTTACGAGCTTCATCCAGAATGATTCTTCTCAACTCTAGATTGGCAAGAATGCGCACTCTATTCTTGAACCTCAAGATTCCATATGCTCCAAGCTGAAAGTCCGGTTCCTTTCCTTCCATGCTCAACCTCTGCTTCTCTTGCAATTCCAAATCCTCTAGCTGCATCTCCCGGATCTGAGTTAGAAACTCATTGGAAATTTGCAACATTCCCAACTTGATACTTTTCTGGCCAAATTGCACTACCAAATTCAGATCGCGAAACTTCTCAATCAACTCAGCTTCTTTCACCATCAATGCACTCATGTTCAAAGTCTTCGGACTTAGAGCATCGGCTACCACATTGGCCTTTACAAGTTGGTAGTGCAACTCGAAGTCATAATCCTTAATGAATTCCATCCACATACGTTGCTTTATATTCAGCTCCTTCTGATCAAACAGGTACTTCAAGCACTTGTGATCGCTGAATAGTTGGAACGTAGCACCATACAGATAATGCATCCATAGCTTAAAAGTAAAAACAATGGAAGCTAGCTCCAAATCGTGCGTTGGGTAGTTCTCCTCATTAATCTTCAATTGTCTTGATGCATACGCTACCACATTCCCTTACTGCATCAAAACACATCCTAATTCTTGTCTGGAAGCATAACAAAAAATGTAACACCCTCACAATAATACCATTAATTAAGATTAGCTTTTAAGTTAATTATAAATTTACAACAATTTCCGACAGAGTTTCCTTTGTTTTACGGACTTTCCAAAAATTTATTTTTCCTATTAAACTTATAAGACGAAAACCACAACATAACAACAGAATAGACAAACCTACAAATCTATTAAATTACACATTTCCCCCTGTTTCGAAACATATATGCATATGTGATCTAACATATTTGTGACGCTCTCTTTTTAACTTAAAAATAATTAATATTTCCAAATAGTTGAATACTTGCTATCAAAATTAGGGCTAGAAAATTATTCCTTTTCAAAGCTAGTACTTGCTCAATCATAAATCCTTTTGAATTCGGCTCAGCACAATCTTAAGTTCGAAAACACTCTCGAGATCGCATCTCTTTAGTTATAGAAAGCATTATTAGTAGCTATTATGACAACATATCATTTGCTTCTCGAGTGGGATTTGAGTATATAAAATATAACATATAACTTTATCGCCGAATCTCTTGTAACTTAAAATCAGAGTTCGCGGAAGTAAAAATAATACTTTTGGGGCTTTGCTGAGGAAAATAAACATCATATATATATAGATCATAGGATAAAATAAAACCCCATCAGTACAATAGTAGATGTTAACATCAGTCGAGATAGCAAGAGTTTATAAAAAGATATACAACCCAGCTGTATGAAATAAAACCTCACTCCAAGACCTCTCAAAATATATACACTATATCACATGGTCTCAAAATAGAAGTCTCAGAGCAGGTCTTCAGTGTCCTCAGCAACTCCTCAGATCCTCCACAGCTCTATCCCTAGGATCTAGGATCCAAAACACCTATGCTATGCATGCTCCTATGAACCAGCGGGTCCACCTCTAGCAGAAACAGTCGGCTCAACACGCACCTCCTCCTCGCTCTCATCCTCCACAGGGTCCTCCTCGACCTCGCCCGACTGCGTAGAGACCCCACCACTGGGTCTAGGATCTGCAGAAGTAGTCCTATCGTAATCAGTCGGACCAAGAGAAGGAGTCTCCTCAGTGACAACTCTATGGGAGGAAGGATGGGAACGAGTGGCAGCTCTAAAACGAAAACTATGAAGACGATGCATAGGTCGAGCCGGGGGTGGTCCTCTATATGTGTAAAAAGGTGGAACATGCATAGTATAGACTAATGGGATCCTAAATCGACGAGGTCGCACACGCACCAGAGGGTTAGGGTGGTAGAGAGTGATCTCAACCTCCCCCTCAAAAGTGGCACGGTGCTCCTCATACGTCCATATACCGCTAGGGATAGGGCGTATCTCGATGCATGCTAGGTATCTGGCCATCACCTAAACAGGGCACAGGGAGTAAGTATACACATATACATAATTGATAAAGACTAAAATTACAATCACAGGTATATCATGGACAGATCATAATGCAAATACATATGAGCACACCAATTTTTCAACATTATAACTCTTATAATGCAAGTGGCATGATGTATGATTTTCTATCCACCACTGAGGCCTCTAAATATCCATCTTGGACATCCATCCAATACACCATTGTGTTCCCGGAACACCGACATTCGTTCCCAGAACGTAATGCCGAACCATACTTGGATAATAAGCATCATTCCCGGAGTGTGCACCACGTTCCCAGAACGCATACGTTCCAAGAACGCATAAAAACCAGGTCCCGGACACTGGCCACATATCTATAATATGTCATCAAGTAGGTTATAATTTGGTACTCCCGGAGTACCCTCCTCATATTCCCAGAATATGATAAACGTTCCTACCAACCAGACTCCCAGTCTATATATATGCACAAATATCAGGGTTGGTTTTATCTTTACATTAATTAATGTGATTTAGAAATATTCCAATTTCCATTTTGAATGATTAATTTGAGGCATAATATTTGGCATAAAATTCTCCTTTGAATTTTCTCAAAACATGCCTTTTAACTTAGATTGGATAAAACAAAGCCAATGGTATTCAAAAACTTAACTTTTTATTTTTCAGATTCAGGTACTAACCGGTTACAGTTTCAGGCTAACCGGTTAGAATTACAGACCTGAACTGTTTACCATTGCAATTCAGAAAAACCCTTTTTTTCTTGAATTCTCTACTCAATCTATGCACCACTTAAACCTTGTTTTATGCCTCAAAATCACAGTTTCCATCATTCAAAATTAAAATCACATTTGTTTCCAATCATACATAATTTTCTCTTGAAAATTACTATATGAACTTAAGGTATAAACTCTTTACTTCTAATCTGAATCATAACACTTTATATTCAGATTATTTATAATGGATTTATAGTATAGATTTGAGAAAAACTCCTAAAACTTAAGGACTGATTTAATAAATAATTTTTCTTTAAAATTCTGCAGTGTCTAACCGGTTACGAAAATCGAGTAACCGGTTAGATTATGCAGTAAGTCCCTCAAATTGAAGGTTTTAACACACCATTTCCTTTAATTCTCAAATCTAACCACAAACCATCATTCCATGAAGTTCATATACCTTAAACAAATATGTTTCATCACAGAAATCATATTCAAAGTGCATGCATCAAGTATTTGCATCAAATTGCATAAAAATCCACATAAACACAATTTAACACAACAAGACTCATATTAATCATTCAAATCCAGAATTTAACATTCATACACTTTGCATGCATCAATCTAAACTTGCTCAAACAGGATTGAGCCAAAACTTTGGCCTCCAAGCCTTTGTGCTTAAAAACACATAATGCCCTTTTGAGTTTTGTTAACTCAAATCCTAATTCATTTGACATTTAGTCTAAATCTAGCATAGTGAAGACTTCTCCCATACCTCTAAGACAATTTTGAGGAAGGTTTGACACTGGTTTGAAGAAAACTCCACAACTTCCTCTCAGACCCAAAGTTCTGTTTTCAGATTCGGTTTCCAGCAACAGGGTCCAAAAACCACCAAATTTGACATAGGATTTGGCCAAAGAAATTGGGGAAAATAGTTAGAACTCAGAATAGGTAACATGCACGAGGAATTGGAAAAGATTTGGAACCTAATTGTAACACCCTCACATTAATTACTTAATTTATAGGTTTTAAACAAAATCAGAGTTTGAAAATTCTTTTTAAAACTTAATTTCTTTAAAAAATTTTACGAAAATCCGGCAGAGTTTCCTCTGTTTTCCGGACTTCCCAAAATTTTTCTTCTTAAAACCTGTCAGTCCAGAAATATTTAAAAAGATAAACCACAACAGTGCAATAAACAGATCAGCTCCTAACGCCCGATTAGTACAAGCTTCAGGGCACGACTATTACATATTCTAAAATTACAAAAGTAGTTGTCCACTCATACTAAATAATATACATTCCACGTAGTGGAATGAAAATCCTGCTCGGCCATGTCCTATGTAAGCTCCACTTCAGTACCTGCAAAAATATAGCAAGAAGGGTAGCATTACACAGAACTTAAAAAGATAAATCCTTAAAGAAACATAGCAATAAACTAAGCCTACCTTATTATTAATATCTGTTACTCATAAATGACCATATAATTAATTTTCTTTTAGTTATCCACTTATTCTCACTTTCTTTTAACCACTAATTCTCTTATCACTTTTCCACATTTTATTCCCCTTTTAACCCGACATTCATTTATATATATCATTTCCCTTTTCATTCTTTCGTTTCCATTCTTTTTCTTTTACATTGTCTTTTCTTCTTCTTTTACATTTATCAATTGGCCACAGGGTCGCCATGACCATCCTGCGACGATTATAATTTACAGTTATTAAGCCACAGGGTCACCACGACCATCCTACGACGATTATCATTTATTTTTATTAGGCCACAGGGTCACCACGACCATCCTGCGACAATTATCATTTATATTTATTAAGCCACAGGGTCACCACGACCATCCTGCGACGATTATCATTTATATTTATTAGGCCACAGGGTCACCACGACCATCCTGCGACGATTATCATTTATATTTATTTGGCCACAGGGTCACCACGACCATCCTGTGCCGATTATCATTTATATTTATTAAGCCACAGGGTCACCACGACCATCCTGTGACAGTTACCATTTATTAGGCCACAGGGTCACCACGACCATCCTGCGACAATTACTATTAATATTTATTAGGCCACAGGGTCACCACGACCATCCTGGGCAAATTATCCTTTATATTCTTTCTCATCATTAATTCGCCTTAGTCTTTTCTCTTTACTTTCAGTTCCTTAGTTCTCTTTAATTCTTTTAATTTCTTAACCCTTCTTTTATCTTCTTATATTTAGATGTTTCTCATTTTTAACTGGTTCTACTTGATTAAGCCATATACGTTATATCTTAATTCTCGCTTCCTAGCTCTTAGTTATTTCTCTGTACTCTTTCTTTTCTTTTTCTTCTTCTCTTCCTTTTCCTTTTTCCTTATTCTTTTTATTAATTATTCTAGTTTACATCTAACTCCACTTAGCTTTGATATAGTCGTTATATCTTAAACTATCATTTCAAATTCTTAGTTATCCCATTAATTTCTTTGTCTCACACTTTTATTTACTTATTATTCCTATTTCATTGCTCTACTTTATTTAGATACCCTTCTTAACTTAGCTTAGTTTCCATATCTTATTACAACATTTTATTTAATTTCCCTAACAACTCACTCTCTCTTTGCTTTAGTATCTTTTTTATTAATTTCTTTTACCGGTTATCTATTTTCTGTTACATCTAATTCACCATTTTGTTTCTATTCCCATATTCGACTCCACACGTATTCCTGATTCCACATTCTAATCCCTTTTTTCTCCCCTTTAAATCTTCACTTAATATTTTACTTATTATTATTCAGCTTATTAGTTCTAATCTTTATACCTATTACATTTGCCCTTTTTATTCTGTTACTCCCATGTTTAGCTGGTTTGTCCTTAACTAATTTCCCTTGGTTTTATTTTATGTTTTTCTACACTTTCATTTTATATTAACTCTCTTAATATCCTATCACATTCATTCTCTCCGGAACTCTTTCTATGTACATCCAATTTATTCCATTGTCAATTTAAGTAAATCATTTATATTTGCAGAGACTACCCTAAGGTTCATTAACGTATTCTTTAATTACCCTATTCTTAGTCACCACTATAGAATCCTAGAATTTACATTTTAAATAGAGGTAATACGACCCTTCTTACCTCGGTTGACGAAAGTAAAGAGATAACCTCAACTCCGGGGAGGGAACGACGATCCGCGAAGCTTTAGCGACCCGGGGTGATGAACGGTCGACGGCGATCGACGTCGGTGGCGAGAATAATCACGGCTGGACCTAGGCAAGAGCGTCAAGCTTTGGCACACTCGACACGAGCCCGGTGAGATCACGGTCGGTAACGGCGCCGGTGAGATCCGTGAAGAGAGAGAAAGCTCGGCCAAGGGGAATGAGAGAGAAAGCAATCAAGAGGGAGGGGAGAGAGATGGTTGTGGGAGAGGGTGGAAGGCCTTGGGTGGTGGCTGTAAGTGGTGGCTAGAGGGAGACACGGCGGTGGGGGAATAAGGGAGGTGAGAGAAACCGGATGGGAGGAGGAAGGAGAGAGAGAAAGGGCCGATTGTGAGGAGAGAGGGAGAGAGAGAAACGGATCGTGGGTGGAGGGAGGATGGACTACGGCGGCGGCTTGGGCGGTTCTGGTGCAGGTCGACGGTGGAGGGAAGGAAGAGGTCGGATTTGATGGAGGAGGGAGGAAGGAAATGGGTCTCGACCTCCCCCCAGCGCGCATCTTAAACAGATCGGCGCTTGAGCGCCGCCCTCCGCGCTTGAGCGCGAGGGTCAATTTTGCTACAGGTCTGCTGCACGCCGCGCTTGAGCGCGAGTCCCATTGACTCTGGGTTGACCGTTCCATAACTTCTTCGTTAACCGTCGGATCTTACTCAAATTTGACGAGCAACTTCCTAAAAATCATACCTTCATATCCAACGGTGGGAATTGTGTTTTGATTCTTAAATCTTTTATTTTGATGTTCTACCCTATGTTATGTTTTAGTACCGAATTATCTATTTTCTAGTCTGCTCCTAACTTCAATTTAAGGCTCCTTTCTTTTCTAACCTTATTATTATTATTGTTATCCTTTCCTAATGTTAAAATATTATATTTTTTTTATAACTATTTGTAGTTTATTATCATTATTCCCTTTAGTCTAACTATTATTTACTTATTCGTCTTTGGGTTTAAAATTTGGGATGTTACATTTCTCCCCCACTTATTTGAATTTCGTCCCCGAAATTCCGTTGAGTTTCGTAATTGGAGAACCATCCCATTGGTAAAGCTTTTGACTATGGTCTTCATTTCCCTTCGGTTTTCACTTTCCGCTCCACATGTGGTTAGGGTCATGCCTATTTCAACGTCTGTCTTCTAGCACTACGTTCTAGCTCTATCTGCGTAGGATCGTTAGTTTTCTTATTATTAAAGTTCCATCTCCCATTCCTTTGGATTGAAATCCTCCCCCACTTGGCATCGACATACTTGATTTTATCCATGCTAGGGGTATGCTCGTTCGTTGCTCAGAATTAGAGTTCACGGGTTCCCAACCGGTATCCAACGCTAAAAAGAGGGCACGTGGGTGACTATCTATCGGTAGGCATAGAACTATGCCGGGTTTCTACGACTTGGTGAATTCTCACAGATACATCTGAGATGCTTGGAATTTGAAGAGAGTGAAGATGAAAAGAAGAAACATGAATCACTCAAGAATGAGTCTCATGGTCTTTGAAAGACGACCCGGGATGTACTGGATACATGTCAAGCAAGGACACAATGGAGGTTATCCCCAAAGTGTGCATTTTCAGCAGAGAGCCATCGAAGGATGCGTTTTCTATGGATCTGCGGCTGATCGATTGGTCTCGGTAAGGGTACCTGACGCAGTGGTTAGTTAAGACTTTCTTTCTTCAAGGGAATCGTTCGGGTACTTCGATTAGATTCTTGGATGAGTTTTAAGCTGTCCTTTATCTAATTCGATTGGTTGTAAGAGGATGTTTACAAGATTCGCTCGAGTCTCTCAAGGATTCTATACTCTATTATTCTCCTTTCTAATGCTACCCAAGAGTTTAGAAAGAATTCTTTTCGGGCTGGTTCTGCTCCGTCTAGGGGTCTACTTTAAAATTGTTTAATTTGATTATTTCAGTTTTGGATGAAATGTGACAATGACATCGATCACTAATAGGTGCGAAGATCGAGGTGATCAATCCCAATCTCACATCTACCAATAGCGATATCATCGTCATGTTCGCTGATGTTATCGTCCCCTAGTAGATGCAAGAATCAGAGTGATCAGTTCTAACCTTACCTTCTACCCGTGGCAATACCATCATTCTGTTCGGCGGAACTTTAACTAATGTACTATCAATTATCGATTTTTTCTAAGTTAAATCAACATGTATACTTTATGCAAAAACATCCTAGGTAACCATTGGGTACATGATCAATCGCTAAAAGTACCTCAGATAAGTTTATTCCTCGTTCTACGTACTCATAGGACATTCTGCAGTACGGTGTCCGGGTTGCCCGCACCGGAAACAGAGACCTTCCTTCCTGCGCTGCTTAAACATCCAGCATATACGATTATGGAATCCTCCACAATGCGGACATGGTGGCCTAGTTCTCGGAGCATTCACATTCGGGGCTGCCTCATTCGGCACTACTGTTCTAATGCCAGTGTCAGTGTACGGATCAAATTTCTGAGCTGGTTCCCTGCCTCTGCTAGAACCTTCTGACCTCTGAGCTGCTTCGTTCCGATCTGCATCAGCCTTCCTCTTGAGCCCCTTTTCATAAGTGCTCGCCATATTGACCAATCGTGACAAATTATCAATATTGTGATACTCGCAAGAGAGGCTAATATCACTCCTAAGTCCAGCTTCAAACTTAACACATTTGCCGCGGTCACTTGCATTCCGATAATCAGAAAAGCGGATGAGATCCTCAAACCGAGCTGCATAGTCCCCAACTGACATAGAACCTTGAGTCAATTGGAGAAAAGCAATCTCCTTTTCCCTCCGAACATCTTCAGGGAAATACTTCCCCAGGAATAGATCCTTGAACATCTCCCAAGGAATTACAGGATTAGCTGCCACCAATCCTCTCCTCTGCTGATCCCACCAATGTTCTGCTTCATTGGTCAGCATGAATTCAGCTAATCGGACATGCTGCTCCATTGGTGGTTGAAGAGAGCGGAGAATCTTTTCAATTTCCTGAATCCATCTCAGCGCTCCATCAGGATCATTTCCACCTTCAAAGCGAGGCGGATTATTCTTTCGGAATCAAGATATCCAGTCAATCTCAAATGGAGCTGGTTGCAGAGCTGCTGCTGCTGCTGTAGCAGCTGCAGCAGCAGCAGCTGCCATCTGTTCCCCCTGCTGCTGCTGCATCTGAGATAGATGCTCCAGAATGGCAACAAGTCCCTCGTTACCAGCCCTTCTTCCAGCCATACTACTTAACCAGGGAGAGCAGATCATTAAGGCTTAATACTTATGTATATATATATATATATATATATATATATATATATACCTTAGTATGAATATCCTATTAATACCTCTAGACTCTTACTAGGTACACCAATTACTCGCTGGGTGAGTAATCATTGGAGTAGTATAACTCCAAGGCCGAGGAAAAACCGCTCTGATACCAAAATGTAACACCCTCACATTAATTAGTTAATTTATAGGTTTTAAACAAAATCAGAGTTTGAAAATTCTTTTTAAAACTTAATTTCTTTAAAAGATTTTACGAAAATCCGGCAGAGTTTCCTCTGTTTTCCGGACTTCCCAAAATTTTTCTTCTTAAAACCTGTCAGTCCAGAAATATTTAAAAAGATAAACCACAACAGTGCAATAAACAGATCAGCTCCTAATTCCCGATTAGTACAAGCTTCAGGGCACGACTATTACATATTCTAAAATTACAAAAGTAGTTGTCCACTCATACTAAATAATATACATTCCACGTAGTGGAATGAAAATCCTGCTCGGCCATGTCCTATGTAAGCTCCACTTCAGTACCTGCAAAAATATAGCAAGAAGGGTAGCATTACACACAACTTAAAAAGATAAATCCTAAAAGAAACATAGCAATAAACTAAGCCTACCCTATTATTAATATCTGTTACTCATAAATGACCATATAATTAATTTTCTTTTAGTTATCCACTAATTCTCACTTTCTTTTAACCACTAATTCTCTTATCACTTTTCCACATTTTATTCCCCTTTTAACCCGACATTCATTTATATATATCATTTCCCTTTTCATTCTTTCGTTTCCATTCTTTTTCTTTTACATTGTCTTTTCTTCTTCTTTTACATTTATCAATTGGCCACAGGGTCGCCACGACCATCCTGCGACGATTATAATTTACAGTTATTAAGCCACAGGGTCGCCACGACCATCCTGCGACTATTATCATTTATTTTTATTAGGCCACAGGGTCACCACGACCATCCTGCGACAATTATCATTTATATTTATTAAGCCACAGGGTCACCACGACCATCCTGCGACAATTATCGTTTATATTTATTAAGCCACAGGGTCACCACGACCATCCTGCGACGATAATCATTTATATTTATTAGGCCACAGGGTCACCACGACCATCCTGCGATGATTATCATTTATATTTATTGGGCCACAGGGTCACCACGACCATCCTGTGCCGATTATCATTTATATTTATTAAGCCACAGGGTCACCACGACCATCCTGTGACAGTTACCATTTATTAGGCCACAGGGTCACCACGACCATCCTGCGACAATTACTATTTATATTTATTAGGCCACAGGGTCACCACGACCATCCTGGGCAAATTATCCTTTATATTCTTTCTCATCATTAATTCGCCTTAGTCTTTTCTCTTTACTTTCAGTTCCTTAGTTCTCTTTAATTCTTTTAATTTCTTAACCCTACTTTTATCTTCTTATATTTAGATGTTTCTCATTTTTAACTGGTTCTACTTGATTAAGCCATATACGTTATATCTTAATTCTCGCTTCCTAGCTCTTAGTTATTTCCCTGTACTCTTTCTTTTCTTTTTCTTCTTCTCTTCCTTTTCCTTTTTCCTTATTCTTTTTATTAATTATTCTAGTTTACATCTAACTCCACTTAGCTTTGATATAGTCGTTATATCTTAAACTCTCATTTCAAATTCTTAGTTATCCCATTAATTTCTTTGTCTCACACTTTTATTTACTTATTATTCCTATTTCATTGCTCTACTTTATTTAGATACCCTTCTTAACTTAGCTTAGTTTCCATATCTTATTACAACATTTTATTTAATTTCCCTAACAACTCACTCTCTCTTTGCTTTAGTATCTTTTTTATTAATTTCTTTTACCGGTTATCTATTTTCTTTTACATCTAATTCACCATTTTGTTTCTATTCCCATATTCGACTCCACACGTATTCCTGATTCCACATTCTAATCCCTTTTTTCTCCCCTTTAAATCTTCACTTAATATTTTACTTATTATTATTTAGCTTATTAGTTCTACTCTTTATACCTATTACATTTGCCCTTTTTATTCTGTTACTCCCAAGTTTAGCTGGTTTGTCCTTAACTAATTTCCCTTGGTTTTATTTAATGTTTTTCTACACTTTCATTTTATATTAACTCTCTTAATATCCTATCACATTCATTCTCTCCGGAACTCTTTCTATGTACAGCCAATTTATTCCATTGTCAATTTAAGTAAATCATTTATATTTGCAGCGACTACCCTAAGGTTCATTAACGTATTCTTTAATTACCCTATTCTTAGTCACCACTATAGAATCCTAGAATTTACTTTTTAAATAGAGGTAATACGACCCTTCTTACCTCGGTTGACGAAAGTAAAGAGATAACCTCAACTCCGGGGAGGGAACGACGATCCGCGAAGCTTTAGCGACCCGGGGTGATGAACGGTCGACGGCGATCGACGCCGGTGGCGAGAATAATCACGGCTGGACCTAGGCAAGAGCGTCATGAAGAGCTAAGGCAAGGCAATGCTTTCAATTTAAAGGTTTTGATGAAGACAACAAGGATTTGAGTTCACCACAACAACAAATGATTTAAGGACTTTACTTTTCTATTTCATTCATTCTTATCGTATTGTAATTGTTTTATTATTTTATGAGAGTGGGTGGTAGATTAGTTTATAATCTCAATTGAAAATAAAAGAGTAATGTTTAATGTTTAACAATTGAGATTGCATTGATAGAGTGTTAAAAAAATTGCTCAAGAACTTTCAAAATTTATTAGGTGAAAATTGAAGTTTTATTGAAATTATTTTTATCAGCTTTGTACAGATCTTAATCGATTAAGTAATTGATTAATCGATTAGTAATCGATTAAGCAAATCGTTTAATCGATTAAAGTCTGTTAAAACTGAATATTAAAAGGCTTCATTCACAACTTTTGAAAGGTTACGAATTCTAAATTTTCACAGAGATTATTTCACACAGTTTTCACAACATTCTTGATTATTATTCTTTAAAACATTATTACTCTATCATTGTTTATTCTGAATCTCAATTTGTGAAACATTCATTCTTCTTTTACTTTTCAAATTGATGATTCTTAGAGTTTGAGCTTTCATTGCGTTGAATCAATTCGTAGCATTGAGGTTACTTCTTTGAAGATTCAACAAAGAACAGTTTTCTTTGGAAAACAAAGCGAAGACGAGGGTTGGAGCAAGTCCCTTAGTGATTTTGGAATCATTCGAAGCTCACAAGAAGATTGATCGTGATTCAATCGACAAGGAACAATTGGAATCGTTGTACAAGAATTGGGTAGACGTTGATTGATTTGGTACATCATCAACAAGGGTTAGGATCAAGAGAATTGAGAGGATCTTAACACATTCTTGTAATCTCATTCAATTGTTCATAGTGCAGCAAATCACCCAAACCAGAGAGGGTGGACTGGATGTAGCTCTTGATTAAGAGTGAACCAGGCTAAAATCACGTGTTCTTGATTTTGAGCTTTTTCATATTAATTCGATTCTAAAATCAACCAAACCTAAAATCAATCTTAGATATTATTTGGGGATTTCAATTAAGCATTCTTCATTAATTCATTAATTGATTGTTAATTGATTTTCTGTATATTCGTATATTGATTCATTGATTTTTGGTTGCAAATCAATCTTGTTTGAATTCTGGATTTTCTGTCTTTTTACAGTGTTTAATCGATTAGTAATCGATTAAGTAAATTCAAGCTTTCAGGCTTAATCGATTAAATCTCAGGTTAATCGATTAAGTTAGTGTAAATTGGCTAAAATTGAACAGTTTTTGATAGTTTAACGAAAATCGTATATCGTAGTTTGATACTTCTATTCACCCCCCCTCTAGAAGGTATTTTTACCCGCTTGTTGGTTTCCAACAAGTGGTATCAGAGCTCGGTCGAATAAACCGAGTTTAAAAACTTTTTTCGAAAAGATCCATTGGAAACCATGGGTTCTCAAAATCCTTTTGGAGGAGAAGGTGCTGCTATTAATCGACCCCCACTATTTGGTGGTGAGGGGTATTC
Organism: Crotalaria pallida; assembly: GCA_037953625.1. Taxonomy (NCBI): domain Eukaryota; kingdom Viridiplantae; phylum Streptophyta; class Magnoliopsida; order Fabales; family Fabaceae; genus Crotalaria; species Crotalaria pallida. Next base: position 55,662,330 of record CM075654.1, on the reverse strand, counting down.
CTATTGGAAAGTTAGGATGAAAATTTTCATTCAAGCTATTGATAACGAGATTTGGAAAACTATTGAAAAAGGTCCTCACATTCCCTATACCCTAGTTGAGGATGCTCAAACATTAACCCCCGAAGACAAGTGGATCGACGATGATAAGAAAAAGATCCAATTAGATTACAAGGCTAAGAATATCATTACGTCCGCTTTGTCATATGATGAGTTCTTTAGGGTATCCCAATGCGCTAGTGCAAAGGAAATGTGGGACACTTTACAAGTGACTCACGAGGGAACTAGTGAAGTTAGGAGAGCTAGATTAAATGTCTTGATGCGTGAATATGAGTTATTTACTATGTTGCCTAATGAGAATATTAATGATTTGCAAAAGAGATTTACTCATATTTTTAACCACTTGCTTGCTCTTGGTAAGGAATTCTTACCGGGAGAACTTACTAATAAAGTTTTGAGGTGTTTGGACAGAAATTGGCAACCCAAGGTCACGGCAATTATTGAATCAAAGAACTTGGATACCATGGATCTCGCTACTTTGTTTGGTAAGTTGCAAGAGCACGAGATGGAGCTCGGTCGCTTAACTTCAAATGAGGAATACGATAAGAAGAAGAAGAGTATCGCATTTAAGGCTTCATCTTCAAAAAGTGTTGATACTACTAATGATTCTTCCTTGGATGAAGACACGGATTCCGACCTTGATGACGAGTCACTTGCACTTGTTGTGAAGAAATTCAGAAAATTCTTCAAGAAGAAAGGAAACACAAGAAGATTCAATTCAAGAGATAGTAAGGAAAATCCACAAAAGTCAAAGACCCCAAGAGATAAAATAATTTGCCATACTTGTGGGAAAGCGGGTCACATCAAATATCATTGTCCACAAAAGCCTAAGAAGTCCGATAACGACAAGAAGAAGTCCAACAACCACAAGGCTAAGAAGGCCTACATTGTTTGGGACGAACCCGAAGAAGATACAAATTCAAGTACTTCGGAGGATGAAGAGTCGGCTAACTTGTGTCTTATGGCTATGGATGATGTTGAGGCTTCCACTAGTGAGACGTCACTTGAGCTTTCAAGCTCAAAGGAGGTACAATCTAAAACTAACTCTGATGTGGATTTCGATAATGAATCTTGTTCCTCCCCTTCATATGATGCACTTTATAATGCCTATGTTGATATGCATGCCGAACTTAAGAAATTAGCAAAAATTAACATTGAGGCTAAGAAAGCCATTTTGAAGTACAATGAAAAGATTTTGGAAATGCAAAAACATATTGATGAGCTTGTACTTCAAAATGAGACTTTGGAACTTATATATTCTAATGCATCATGTGATCATTGTGTTTCAAATGTTGTGATTTCCGATTGTGAAAGGTGCAAGACATATGAAAAAGAATTACTTGATTTGAAAGAAAAACTTGCTACCTTTGCAAAAGGAAAAAGAGATTTAAATGACTTACTTTCTAGTCAACGTAATAATGCAAATAGATCCGGTTTGGGATACATCAAACCAAAGAAGAAGTCATATAGACAAGTTGGAAGTTTTTCAAAAGTGAACTTTTCTAGAAAACCGACTTGCTTTTATTGTGGCATCTTTGGTCATGTTTCAAAATTTTGCAATATTAAAAAGTTTGGTGTTCCTAATAAGGATTTTATTTGGATTGTGAAAGGAGAAAAACCAGAAATTAACCCCAAAGGACCCAACATCGTTTGGGTACCTATGTCTTCAAACTAATTTTTTTTTTTTGCAGGTGTGCCTTAGAACGAGAGATAACCGGTGGTACCTAGACAGCGGTTGTTCAAGGCACATGATTCATTCATGTCATGTCCTGCATTATTGCATTTGGTCTCGATTTCATATGGTATTATGCTTTTGGATTATGTTGTTCTTATCTTTATGATGTATTTGTCTCGGATTTAGATACTATTTCTCTTCTGGTTTGTGGTGTGTTTTATAGTCCGATGTGTGGACTTGGTATTTACGTTTCAGACTATGTGTTTTTATTATGTTATGTTTGGGTTGTACTTCATGCTGTGATCTTTGGCACATTATGGTATTAATGGTTTATGTTGTTTTGTTATTGTGCTTGAGTTTTCTTTCTTTATACCCTTACATTATTATCATCGTTTGGAATGTGTTTTACATTCTCACCTTTGGCACATTACTATTGTTCTATTTTTTGATTAATGCCAAAAGGGGGAGAAAGGTTTTGGATCATTGTTTTTGTAGGTGAAGACATTTTTCCTAAGTGTGCATACATTTAGGGGGAGTATTGAGTTGATATGGTTCATGTTTGTCATTCATCAAAAAGGGGGAGATTGAAGAGCTAAGGCAAGGCAATGCTTTCAATTTAAAGGTTTTGATGAAGACAACAAGGATTTGAGTTCACCACAACAACAAATGATTTAAGGACTTTACTTTTCTATTTCATTCATTCTTATCGTATTGTAATTGTTTTATTATTTTATGAGAGTGGGTGGTAGATTAGTTTATAATCTCAATTGAAAATAAAAGAGTAATGTTTAATGTTTAACAATTGAGATTGCATTGATAGAGTGTTAAAAAAATTGCTCAAGAACTTTCAAAATTTATTAGGTGAAAATTGAAGTTTTATTGAAATTATTTTTATCAGTTTTGTACAGATCTTAATCGATTAAGTAATTGATTAATCGATTAGTAATCGATTAAGCAAATCGTTTAATCGATTAAAGTCTGTTAAAACTGAATATTAAAAGGCTTCATTCACAACTTTTGAAAGGTTACGAATTCTAAATTTTCACAGAGATTATTTCACACAGTTTTCACAACATTCTTGATTATTATTCTTTAAAACATTATTACTCTATCATTGTTTATTCTGAATCTCAATTTGTGAAACATTCATTCTTCTTTTACTTTTCAAATTGATGATTCTTAGAGTTTGAGCTTTCATTGCGTTGAATCAATTCGTAGCATTGAGGTTACTTTTTTGAAGATTCAACAAAGAACAGTTTTCTTTGGAAAACAAAGCGAAGACGAGGGTTGGAGCAAGTCCCTTAGTGATTTTGGAATCATTCGAAGCTCACAAGAAGATTGATCGTGATTCAATCGACAAGGAACAATTGGAATCGTTGTACAAGAATTGGGTAGACGTTGATTGATTTGGTACATCATCAACAAGGGTTAGGATCAAGAGAATTGAGAGGATCTTAACACATTCTTGTAATCTCATTCAATTGTTCATAGTGCAGCAAATCACCCAAACCAGAGAGGGTGGACTGGATGTAGCTCTTGATTAAGAGTGAACCAGGCTAAAATCACGTGTTCTTGATTTTGAGCTTTTTCATATTAATTCGATTCTAAAATCAACCAAACCTAAAATCAATCTTAGATATTATTTGGGGATTTCAATTAAGCATTCTTCATTAATTCATTAATTGATTGTTAATTGATTTTCTGTATATTCGTATATTGATTCATTGATTTTTGGTTGCAAATCAATCTTGTTTGAATTCTGGATTTTCTGTCTTTTTACAGTGTTTAATCGATTAGTAATCGATTAAGTAAATTCAAGCTTTCAGGCTTAATCGATTAAATCTCAGGTTAATCGATTAAGTTAGTGTAAATTGGCTAAAATTGAACAGTTTTTGATAGTTTAACGAAAATCGTATATCGTAGTTTGATACTTCTATTCACCCCCCCTCTAGAAGGTATTTTTACCCGCTTGTTGGTTTCCAACAAGTGGTATCAGAGCTCGGTCGAATAAACCGAGTTTAAAAACTTTTTTCGAAAAGATCCATTGGAAACCATGGGTTCTCAAAATCCTTTTGGAGGAGAAGGTGCTGCTATTAATCGACCCCCACTATTTGGTGGTGAGGGGTATTCCTATTGGAAAGTTAGGATGAAAATTTTCATTCAAGCTATTGATAACGAGATTTGGAAAACTATTGAAAAAGGTCCTCACATTCCCTATACCCTAGTTGAGGATGCTCAAACATTAACCCCCGAAGACAAGTGGATCGACGATGATAAGAAAAAGATCCAATTAGATTACAAGGCTAAGAATATCATTACGTCCGCTTTGTCATATGATGAGTTCTTTAGGGTATCCCAATGCGCTAGTGCAAAGGAAATGTGGGACACTTTACAAGTGACTCACGAGGGAACTAGTGAAGTTAGGAGAGCTAGATTAAATGTCTTGATGCGTGAATATGAGTTATTTACTATGTTGCCTAATGAGAATATTAATGATTTGCAAAAGAGATTTACTCATATTTTTAACCACTTGCTTGCTCTTGGTAAGGAATTCTTACCGGGAGAACTTACTAATAAAGTTTTGAGGTGTTTGGACAGAAATTGGCAACCCAAGGTCACGGCAATTATTGAATCAAAGAACTTGGATACCATGGATCTCGCTACTTTGTTTGGTAAGTTGCAAGAGCACGAGATGGAGCTCGGTCGCTTAACTTCAAATGAGGAATACGATAAGAAGAAGAAGAGTATCGCATTTAAGGCTTCATCTTCAAAAAGTGTTGATACTACTAATGATTCTTCCTTGGATGAAGACACGGATTCCGACCTTGATGACGAGTCACTTGCACTTGTTGTGAAGAAATTCAGAAAATTCTTCAAGAAGAAAGGAAACACAAGAAGATTCAATTCAAGAGATAGTAAGGAAAATCCACAAAAGTCAAAGACCCCAAGAGATAAAATAATTTGCCATACTTGTGGGAAAGCGGGTCACATCAAATATCATTGTCCACAAAAGCCTAAGAAGTCCGATAACGACAAGAAGAAGTCCAACAACCACAAGGCTAAGAAGGCCTACATTGTTTGGGACGAACCCGAAGAAGATACAAATTCAAGTACTTCGGAGGATGAAGAGTCGGCTAACTTGTGTCTTATGGCTATGGATGATGTTGAGGCTTCCACTAGTGAGACGTCACTTGAGCTTTCAAGCTCAAAGGAGGTACAATCTAAAACTAACTCTGATGTGGATTTCGATAATGAATCTTGTTCCTCCCCTTCATATGATGCACTTTATAATGCCTATGTTGATATGCATGCCGAACTTAAGAAATTAGCAAAAATTAACATTGAGGCTAAGAAAGCCATTTTGAAGTACAATGAAAAGATTTTGGAAATGCAAAAACATATTGATGAGCTTGTACTTCAAAATGAGACTTTGGAACTTATATATTCTAATGCATCATGTGATCATTGTGTTTCAAATGTTGTGATTTCCGATTGTGAAAGGTGCAAGACATATGAAAAAGAATTACTTGATTTGAAAGAAAAACTTGCTACCTTTGCAAAAGGAAAAAGAGATTTAAATGACTTACTTTCTAGTCAACGTAATAATGCAAATAGATCCGGTTTGGGATACATCAAACCAAAGAAGAAGTCATATAGACAAGTTGGAAGTTTTTCAAAAGTGAACTTTTCTAGAAAACCGACTTGCTTTTATTGTGGCATCTTTGGTCATGTTTCAAAATTTTGCAATATTAAAAAGTTTGGTGTTCCTAATAAGGATTTTATTTGGATTGTGAAAGGAGAAAAACCAGAAATTAACCCCAAAGGACCCAACATCGTTTGGGTACCTATGTCTTCAAACTAATTTTTTTTTTTTGCAGGTGTGCCTTAGAACGAGAGATAACCGGTGGTACCTAGACAGCGGTTGTTCAAGGCACATGATTCATTCATGTCATGTCCTGCATTATTGCATTTGGTCTCGATTTCATATGGTATTATGCTTTTGGATTATGTTGTTCTTATCTTTATGATGTATTTGTCTCGGATTTAGATACTATTTCTCTTCTGGTTTGTGGTGTGTTTTATAGTCCGATGTGTGGACTTGGTATTTACGTTTCAGACTATGTGTTTTTATTATGTTATGTTTGGGTTGTACTTCATGCTGTGATCTTTGGCACATTATGGTATTAATGGTTTATGTTGTTTTGTTATTGTGCTTGAGTTTTCTTTCTTTATACCCTTACATTATTATCATCGTTTGGAATGTGTTTTACATTCTCACCTTTGGCACATTACTATTGTTCTATTTTTTGATTAATGCCAAAAGGGGGAGAAAGGTTTTGGATCATTGTTTTTGTAGGTGAAGACATTTTTCCTAAGTGTGCATACATTTAGGGGGAGTATTGAGTTGATATGGTTCATGTTTGTCATTCATCAAAAAGGGGGAGATTGAAGAGCTAAGGCAAGGCAATGCTTTCAATTTAAAGGTTTTGATGAAGACAACAAGGATTTGAGTTCACCACAACAACAAATGATTTAAGGACTTTACTTTTCTATTTCATTCATTCTTATCGTATTGTAATTGTTTTATTATTTTATGAGAGTGGGTGGTAGATTAGTTTATAATCTCAATTGAAAATAAAAGAGTAATGTTTAATGTTTAACAATTGAGATTGCATTGATAGAGTGTTAAAAAAATTGCTCAAGAACTTTCAAAATTTATTAGGTGAAAATTGAAGTTTTATTGAAATTATTTTTATCAGTTTTGTACAGATCTTAATCGATTAAGTAATTGATTAATCGATTAGTAATCGATTAAGCAAATCGTTTAATCGATTAAAGTCTGTTAAAACTGAATATTAAAAGGCTTCATTCACAACTTTTGAAAGGTTACGAATTCTAAATTTTCACAGAGATTATTTCACACAGTTTTCACAACATTCTTGATTATTATTCTTTAAAACATTATTACTCTATCATTGTTTATTCTGAATCTCAATTTGTGAAACATTCATTCTTCTTTTACTTTTCAAATTGATGATTCTTAGAGTTTGAGCTTTCATTGCGTTGAATCAATTCGTAGCATTGAGGTTACTTTTTTGAAGATTCAACAAAGAACAGTTTTCTTTGGAAAACAAAGCGAAGACGAGGGTTGGAGCAAGTCCCTTAGTGATTTTGGAATCATTCGAAGCTCACAAGAAGATTGATCGTGATTCAATCGACAAGGAACAATTGGAATCGTTGTACAAGAATTGGGTAGACGTTGATTGATTTGGTACATCATCAACAAGGGTTAGGATCAAGAGAATTGAGAGGATCTTAACACATTCTTGTAATCTCATTCAATTGTTCATAGTGCAGCAAATCACCCAAACCAGAGAGGGTGGACTGGATGTAGCTCTTGATTAAGAGTGAACCAGGCTAAAATCACGTGTTCTTGATTTTGAGCTTTTTCATATTAATTCGATTCTAAAATCAACCAAACCTAAAATCAATCTTAGATATTATTTGGGGATTTCAATTAAGCATTCTTCATTAATTCATTAATTGATTGTTAATTGATTTTCTGTATATTCGTATATTGATTCATTGATTTTTGGTTGCAAATCGATCTTGTTTGAATTCTGGATTTTCTGTCTTTTTACAGTGTTTAATCGATTAGTAATCGATTAAGTAAATTCAAGCTTTCAGGCTTAATCGATTAAATCTCAGGTTAATCGATTAAGTTAGTGTAAATTGGCTAAAATTGAACAGTTTTTGATAGTTTAACGAAAATCGTATATCGTAGTTTGATACTTCTATTCACCGCCCCTCTAGAAGGTATTTTTACCCGCTTGTTGGTTTCCAACACGTCAAGCTTTGGCACACTCGACACGAGCCCGGTGAGATCACGGTCGGTAACGGCGCCGGTGAGATCCGTGAAGAGAGAGAAAGCTCGGCCAAGGGGAATGAGAGAGAAAGCAATCAAGAGGGAGGGGAGAGAGATGGTTGTGGGAGAGGGTGGAAGGCCTTGGGTGGTGGCTGTAAGTGGTGGCCGGAGGGAGACACGGCGGTGGGGGAATAAGGGAGGTGAGAGAAACCGGATGGGAGGAGGAAGGAGAGAGAGAAAGGGCCGATTGTGAGGAGAGAGGGAGAGAGAGAAACAGATCGTGGGTGGAGGGAGGATTGACTACGGCGGCGGCTTGGGCGGTTCTAGTGCAGGTCGACGGTGGAGGGAAGGAAGAGGTCGGATTTGATGGAGGAGGGAGGAAGGAAATGGGTCTCGACCTCCCCCCAGCGCGCATCTTAAACAGATCGGCGCTTGAGCGCCGCCCTCCGCGCTTGAGCGCGAGGGTCAATTTTGCTACAGGTCTGCTGCACGCCGCGCTTGAGCGCGGCTTCCCGCGCTTGAGCGCGAGTCCCATTGACTCTGGGTTGACCGTTCCATAACTTCTTCGTTAACCGTCGGATCTTGCTCAAATTTGACGAGCAACTTCCTAAAAATCATACCTTCATATCCAACGGTGGGAATTGTGTTTTGAGTCTTAAATCTTTTATTTTGATTTTCTACCCTATGTTATGTTTTAGTACCGAATTATCTATTTTCTGGTCTGCTCCTAACTTCAATTTAAGGCTCCTTTCTTTTCTAACCTTATTATTATTATTGTTATCCTTTCCTAATGTTAAAATATTATATTTTTTTTATAACTATTTGTAGTTTATTATCATTATTCCCTTTAGTCTAACTATTATTTACGTATTCGTCTTTGGGTTTAAAATTTGGGATGTTACACTAATGGTGAGCTACACTTACCAAATTCAAGGCTGGAATTCAGCTTCCAGAACTGGCAAAACAGAGAATTCAGTTTTCCACCTCCAACTTCCAAGCTTGATTCCTTCTTCCACACTCACTCTTGACTCACAAATTTGGTATCAACACGAAGCTCTGGATGTAAGCTTCGTGTTTGTGTATCACTCGTTCTCTGACTCTCAAGGAAAAAGAAGAATTGCCCTCCACGAATTGAAAACCCTAATTTCAGCCTCTCAACAAGAAATCAAACGCATCAACCCTCAATCCTTCAGAAATCCATCAATTTATAGAGGGATTTGTTGACATGCAGGAAGACACGCGTCCTCCAACATGCATCAAGTGGGATTCGTGGCGATTAATCGAATTAACCCAGTGATTACTCATCAAAATCCACTAAACCAGTTCCTGAGTTCATCGTCTAACCGGTTAAAGGGCATTACTAACCGGTTAGATCAGTTCAAAATTTAAATATTACTTTTTTTTAAATCTTTCCCTCCAAGAACCTTTTCAATATTACTTTTAAGTCCTCATTCAGGGACCAAAATGCAATATTCTTATATTTTGCATTTATTTGCCATATAAAAATATTTCAACTTATTTTTATATTTAAGGCGAATTAAATACAAAACTTAATCTTGGAAAATTCTATAAATTAATAATAAAACTTTTTATTATTAATTTCCTATTATTCGGGAGACGAAAATTAGGGGTGTTACACTACTCCCCCACTTAAAAGGAATTTCGTCCCCGAAATTCTAGATTACAAAAACAACTCCGGATACTCTTGACGCATCTTCTCCTCTAATTCCCATGCAGCTTCAGATACGTCAGCATTCTCCCAAATCACCTTGACCAAAGGTATTTCCTTTCCTCTGAGCCGCTTGACTTCACGATCTTCTATCTGAACCGGTCTAGTCTCAAAGGTCAGGTTTTCTTTCAGAGTTAGGTCATCAGGTTGGAGTTTCAGAATAACAGATGGATCAAGAACATATTTCTTTAATTGCGAAACGTGAAAGACGTTGTGCAAGTTGGATAAAGAGGGTGGTAAGGCCAATTGATAAGCAACAGGACCAACTCTCTTAAGAATCTGATATGGACCTATACACTTAGGCGAAAGCTTTCGGGTTCTCAAAGCTCTACTACTTCCTTTCATCGGGACTACCCGAAGGAACACATGATCGCCTTCAAAAAACTCTAATGGTTTTCTCCTCTTATCCGCATAACTCTTTTGCCGACTCTGAGCCGCTTTCATCTTTTCCTGAACCATCTTAATCTTCTCAGATGTTTGCAGTACCATCTCTGGTCCAACCATCAGGTTCTCCCCCACTTGGAACCAACATAGCGGGGTTTGACACTTCCTTCCATACAACGCTTCGAACGGTTCCATCCCAATGCTCGCATGGTAGCTGTTGTTGTATGTGAATTCTGCAAGAGGTAGCACTTGATCCCAACTTCCTTGTTCTTCAAGTGCACACGCTCGCAACACATCTTCCAAAGATTGAATTGTTCTCTCCGTCTGGCCATCCGTCTGTGGATGATACGCAGAGCTCAATTTCAACCTTGTTCCCATAGCATCATGCAAACTTTTCCAGAATTGCGACGAAAATCTGGGATCTCGGTCCGACACAATACTCGAAGGCACTCCGTGAAGACGAACTACCTCCTTGATATAGATCTGGGTAAGCTTATTCAAAGGATAGCGCATATTTATCGGAATAAAATGCGCCGACTTAGTTAATCTATCCACAATCACCCAGATTGCATCATGATTTGCTGCTGTCCTCGGCAAACCAGACAAAAAGTCCATTGAGATGCTATCCCACTTCCACTGGGGAATTCCCAGAGGTTGCAACTGTCCTCCAGGTTTCTGATGTTCTACCTTCGCTTTCTGACAAATTAAGCACGCAGCCACATATTTTGCCACATCCCTTTTTAATCCCGACCACCAAAATATCTTCTTCAAGTCCTGATACATTTTGGTTGATCCAGGATGCATACTCATCCGACTCTTATGGGCTTCATCAAGAATCAGTCTTCTAACTTCTGGATCTCTTGGTACACAAATCCTGGTCCTGAAACGAAGGATTCCATCCTGCCCAAACTTGAAATCAGGTTCCTTTCCTTCCGAACCTAGTCTCATCTTTTCCATCAATTCTTCATCTGCTTGTTGCAACTCCCGAATTCTTTCCAAGAACTCGTTTGTGATCTGCAACGTCCCCAACTTGATACTTGATGGCTCCACTTGTGTCAACAAGCTCAAATCTCTGAATTCTTCAATCAACGCTGCCTCTTTAACCATCATCGCGCTTATGTGGATTGCTTTCCGACTCAACGCATCTGCAACCACATTCGCTTTACCCGGGTGATAATGGAGTTTAAAGTCATAATCTTTCAAAAACTCCATCCATCTTCTTTGCCTCATGTTCAACTCTTTCTGGTCTAACAGATATTTCAAACTCTTATGGTCACTAAATACATGGAATGTAGTGCCATAGAGATGATGTCTCCATATCTTTAAGGCAAACACGATCGCAGCCAATTCTAAATCGTGTGTTGGGTAATTCACTTCATGATTCTTCAATTGTCTCGATGCATACGCCACTACTCTTCCTTCTTGCATCAATACACAACCCAGTCCTTGGTTAGATGCATCACAATAAACTTCAAAACTCTTGTGAGGATCAGGTAAGATTAACACAAGAGACGATGTTAACCTTTCCTTCAACTCACAGAAGCTAACTTCGCACCGGTCGTCCCACACGAATGGTTGATCCTTCCGAGTCAACTTAGTCAAAGGCAATGCAATCTTAGAAAATCCTTCTATGAACTGACGATAGTATCCAGCCAGTCCTAAGAAACTTCTCACTTCCGTCACCGTCTTAGGCTGTTCCCAACTTAGCACTGAACTTACTTTCGCTGGATCCACCGCAATTCCCTCTTTAGAGATCACATGCCCCAAAAACTTCACTTCATTCAACCAAAACTCACACTTCGTAAGTTTGGCATATAGTTGCTTCTCCTTCAGGACCTTTAACACAATCCTGAGATGCTCTTCGTGATCTTCCGGATTTCTAGAATAGACCAAAATATCGTCAATGAATACCACCACAAACAAATCCAAATATGGTCTAAAGATCTAGTTCATATAGTCCATGAAAATAGCAGGTGCATTAGTCAATCCGAACGGCATCACAACATACTCATAATGACCGTATCGAGATCGAAATGCAATCTTGGGTATATCCTCCTCCTTTATCCTGATCTGATGATAACCCGATCGCAGATCAATCTTGGAGAATACTGCAGCTCCCCTCACTTGGTCCATAAGGTCATCAATCCTTGGCAAAGGATACTTATTCTTAATAGTGACCTTGTTCAACTACCTGTAGTCTACACACATCCTCATACTTCCATCTTTCTTCTTGACAAACAATAGTGGAGCTCCCCAAGGCGAAACGCTTGGCCTGATCATTTGTTTCTGCAACAGCTCCTCGATTTGCTTCTTCATCTCTGCCATTTCTGGTGGTGCCATCCTATAAGGAGCAATAGAGATGGGACCAGCACCAGGAACTAAGTCAATCCCAAACTCTATCTCTCGCTTCGGAGGTAATCCTGGTATCTCTTCAGGAAATACTTCCGGAAATTCCCTCACTACTGGAATCTCTTCGATCGGCATCGACTCTTCTTCTCCAGAAGCCGAGAATAAACACATGTAACCCTCCGGTTCTAGGGTCCTATATTGAATCGTCTTTTCCTCACAATTGATGATCACTTGGTTCTTCATCAACCAATCCATTCTCAAGATCACATCCAATTGTAACTTAGGAAGACAAACCAAATCTACCTTGGATGAACGACCCAGAATTTCTACATCGCACCCTAAACAGACTTTAGCGGTGTAGATTGGTATTCCCGTAGGGGTATCTATACTAAGATAGCAGGGTGAATCAGAAACAATAAGATTCAACCTACTCACACATTCAGGGGAAACAAAAGAATGTGTAGCTCCAGAATCAAACATGATTTTGCAAGGTTGATTATTAAGCAGAAAATTACCTTGCACGAGATTCGGGGTTTGGGTTGCTTCACTACCACTCAGGGTAAATACTCGTCCTTGTACCACAGGCTTTCCAGCAGATCCCTTTGCATCTCCCTTTGCCGATTCCTTGCATTCACGGGCAAAGTGACCTTGCTTCCCACACTTGAAACATCCTCCTGTGGACCAGCAAAACTGACCATGATGATAACGCTTGCATTTCTCGCAATAAGGAGCATTATCGCGAGACTTGTTTCTGTTATCCATCACTGCCTTGCCTTTACCCTTGTTCTTAGAATATGGACCATTATTCTGATGGTCAAACTTCTTCTTTCTCTGGGGTCCATAGTTCTGTCCAACCCCTTTCACTTGACTTCCTATCAGCTCCGCCTTCTTATCATCTTCATACATTCTGCACATATCCACAAGTGCAGGGAAACTCTGAATCCTTTGATAACTGAAGATAGACTTCAGCTCCAGTCTTAGTCCACCTTCAAACTTTACACACTTACTCCTTTCATCGGGGTTATTCAAGTAATAGGGAGAGTACTTCATCAGCTCCTCGAATCTGGCAGCATACTCCCCTACACTCATATCCCCCTGTTTCAATTGCATGAATTCCATTTCCTTCTTCCTCCGCAAATCTTCTGGAAAGTACTTATTAAGAAACTTTTCCATAAATACTCCCCAGTTGATTGCCCTCCTTTCAAAATTCAGCAATTGGACCGTGTGATCCCACCAGTTTTCAGCTTCCCCATAAAGCATGTAAACTGCATAGGTCACCTTCTGTTCATCAGAACACTCCAGAGTTCGGAAGATCTTATTGATCTCATACAACCACCTGTTCGCCTCATCGGGTTTATATCCTCCCTCAAACCTTGGCGGATTGCACTTCCTGAACTCCGACAGAGTCTTAGCATCAGGATTCGCCATGTTGCCAGCAGATGGGTTACCAACTCTACCTTGAGATGATTGTTGTCTCTGCTGCTGCTGCATGCCTTCCAGCACGATCGTGATTCGTTCTAACATTTCATTAGTAACATTTCTATTTCGGGTTGCCATAGAAAGACCTGCACTATGGGCTTTGGGTTACTAAAAAGGTCTTTAAAATATAAATACTACCACTAACTTACTCAAATCATATTCAATCAACATTGAATATCATACTTAGCTGCATCTTCGGGGCCATGAGGAACAGGACCAATGCTCTGATACCACCAAAGGTGTGATGCTCTCTTTTTAACTTGAAAATAATTAATATTTCCAAATAGTTGAATACTTGCTATCAAAATTAGGGCTAGAAAATTTTTCCTTTTTAAAGCTAGTACTTGCTCAATCATAAATCCTTTTGAATTCGGCTCAGCACAATCTTAAGTTCGAAAAGACTCTCGAGATCGCATCTCTTTAGTTATAGAAAGCATTATTAGTAGCTATTATGACAACATATCATTTGCTTCTCGAGTGGGATTTGAGTATATAAAATATAACATATAACTTTATCGCCGAATCTCTTGTAACTTAAAATCAGAGTTTGCGGAAGTAAAAATAATACTTTTGGGGCTCTGCTGAGGAAAATAAACATCATATATATATAGATCATAGCATAAAATAAAACCCCATCAGTACAATAGTAGCAAGTAACATCAGTCGAGATAGCAAGAGTTTATAAAAAGATATACAACCCAGCTGTATGAAATAAAACCTCACTCCAAGACCTCTCAAAATATATACACTATATCACATGGTCTCAAAATAGAAGTCTCAGAGAAGGTCTTCAGTGTCCTCAGCAGCTCCTGAAATCCTCCACAGCTCTATCCCTAGGATCTAGGATCCAAAACACCTATGCTATGCATGCTCCTATGAACCAGCGGGTCCACCTCTAGCAGAAACAGTCGGCTCAACACGCACCTCCTCCTCGCTCTCATCCTCCACAGGGTCCTCCTCGACCTCGCCCGACTGCGTAGAGACCCCACCACTGGGTCTAGGATCTGCAGAAGCAGTCCTATCGTAACCAGTCGGACCAGGAGAAAGACACAAGGATTTTGTGTCCGGTTTTCGAAAGACACAAGGTGGCTATGAAGCTGTGTGGGTTATTTTGGACCGATTGTCGAAGTCGGCCCATTTCATTCCAATAAATATGCGGTATTCATTGGAAAAAGTCACTCAATTGTATATCAAGGAGATCGTAAGATTGCATGGAGTTCCCTCCAGTATCGTATCGGACCGTGATCCGAGGTTTATCTCTAGATTTTGGCAGAGCTCACATCAGGCTTTGGGAACAAGATTGAGGATGAGTTCTGGTTATCATCCTCAAATGGATTGATAGTCAAAGAGGATGATTCAATCGCTCGAAGATTTGTCGTGAGCCTGTGCATTTGAACAACTTATATATGATGGATATGAACTAAACCAATACATAAATTGGACAGACTTATGAAGAAAATGAAAATCATATGTGAGGTTGTCATTTTACGTGTTTTATGAACTTTAAATGAATTATACTTGAATATGATGATTTGGTTGCTTCAAATACGCATGGACATGTTTGAATATATGTGAAATTGATCTGTTTTGAGTTGTATTGGATTGAAGTGAAGTGTATCAAAAGTTGGTATAGCAAAACTCAATTCAGTGTGCATTCTGCTGCAGGGTAATCGATTACCACCTTGTAATCCATTACCAGGCTAAATTTGGCACCAAAATTTGAATTTCCACGTGGTAATCGATTACCAAGACCCCTGAATTGAAATTTGCTCAATTTTGGTACACCGAGCCTTAATCTAACGCACTAATAGATCATGAAAGGAAATATTATGAATGAATGAATATTTTTATGATGATTTTGATGATGCTTGAGTATGAATATAGAATTCATGCTTATGAATGGAAATTTCATGAATGAATGAATACTTTAATGATGTTTGTAATGATAATGGAATATGAATAAGAAATTCATAATTATGAAAAGAATGAATAATGAAATGTGAATTGAGAAATGAATCGCATTCGCCCAAGGAGTGTGGATGTTGAGATGATATTATTGTCCTGCTGAAGGAATGACAATGAACTAATTAATGATAAAAATTGGTAATGAACCATTCTTGCATACATGCATTGAATGAGATTTGCTCCAGTTTGTGAGGTCTTAATACTAGTTGCGCTGGGCGGAGGAAGCCTTTAAGTCGTGAGTGCTGGGCGGAGGAAGCCTGTAAGTTGTGAGAGGTCGAGCAGAGGAAGCTCATGAGGACCCATTTACCTCCAAACTGCGATACCCCAGGATATGATTGAGATGAGATTACTTGCATCATGCCACTTAATTACAAGATAATTGTGTGAGAAATTGGGTGTGCATGTGTACGTGCATTATTCTTTGATTATTTGATTTCTTGTGCTTGTTATTTCAAGTACTGATAGATTATTATTTGATGATGTGCTTTGGCTATGACTTACTCCTGTGCCCTTTGTTTGTCAGGTAATGGCACATAATCCGATATGCGTAGAGATGAGGTTCATTCCCCAAGGGGAATGGCATAGGAGGGGTACTAACCTGATTTTAGAAGGGACAGTGGAGATCATGATCCGCCGCCTGAATCCTCTCCCTCATATGCATTCCCTGAGGACTTGCATGCCCATAGTCCTTATCATACGTCTTTTCCCAGACTAGTAGGGGGTGATGTGTGACTATGTGGTATCAAAGTCCTATGTGTATATTTCTGCTGACGTTCTGGAGTTAGGACCATGTGCTCTGGGTCTTATATTTTTGGATGTGAAATAATGTAAAATATGTCAAATGACCTAGGGTACAAACTGATAAGCTACACTTCTGCTGCTACTAATCTAATGTGATATATGGTTTGAAACCTTTTTGATGATAATGTAATATGATGTAAATTAGTTCTCGTCTCTATGTGCATAGTGATATGATGTGTTGACTTAGTGGTGCCTTAAGTTTATTTTCCTAAAGGGCAAAAAATAAATCCATAATTTTAATAAACGAATAAGAAAAAGGGAAATAAATTTGGGTCATCGCATATAGCATCAATATCCTTGTGAGCCCATTGGACAATGGAAGCTGGGAATTGACTCCGGTTGGTTAGAGATGGAGTGGACCCATTAGTGTGGAGGTCACTGATCCACTGTTCACGCTTGAAGGATTGGACATGCAGGACATGATGAGTAGGCTCGTGTTGACAGATCAAGAGTTCACAATGAATCCAATGTTCCTCGATGATGACGAATAAATATTTGAAGACGCATAGGAGCTTTATGAGTTGGCGGGAGTGCCTGGTGATGGTGGTGTCCCATAGTATAGGTTTTTAATTAAATCCTTAATAGGTAATGCCCTATCTTGAGATGTACTTGAAAGAAATGGCTCTGCCCTGATGTAACCGTTTTACGGGACCGTATGTTTTGGAATTTTTATAACTCTGATAAATGTAATGAGATTTGAAAGTACTATTTGTAAAACGAAATATTTTATGAAAATGAAAGAAAAAGTTTCAAAGTGTTACGCGGGTAACATATCGATTTGATACTTGATATGTGATGTGGGACATGAATGTTTTATTTTTATGATGGAATGTTTTAAGGGAAAGTGTTTTTATAAGATCGAACACATGTCCACGTCACCAATGCTTTAAAAAAAATTCCCAGATTTTTCACTAAATAAAAATATATTCAAGTTGACTAAATCGGGGTGTTACAATTGGACCGAGGGAGTGTCTCAAATTTTTTTCCTTAGAGGAGCGAAGTTTCTCTTATCTTATATTTACATTACATTAATTTTTTTTGAAATAATTAATGAAAAATCTTAAAGATTGTAAAATAATATGAAAATTTGTGAGATAGAAATTTGTAAGTAATGAATGAATCATACATTATATTTTATTTTGAAAATAGAATCATGCATTATATCAAAAAGATATTCTCTTATTTTTATTTACTACAAGATAACAGGATTGAAAGAGTATCTCAAATTTTCTTTCCTTATCTCTTGCTTCATTACAAGAGTGAAATTTCTCTTATCTTATTTTATGTTCATCTCATTTAATTCTCAATTTTTTCTTACCTTATCTTCTACTCTATATTAGAGGAGTGAAATTTATCTTATTTTGTGCTCATATCATCTCATTTAATTGTCTCTCATATACTCTCTCCGTTTCATTATCTTGACAAAAAAATGAAGTTTTTTTTTGTCCCAATTCAAAGTAATAAAAATAATGAATGAAAAATCTTAAAGATGGTATATTATCTTAAAAATTGCATATTACATTAAAATTGTAAGGAAGAAAATGGTGCTTCATCTCCTATTCTGACATGCTTTTTCTCTTAATAAGTCTCAACCTATTTCTATGATTTCCATTATTTTCAATCAGAATTATTCTATTTAAATTGAATATTAAATTTAGGATGTTACAACATGAGTATTATGGAGAAACTTCTCTATTAAACGATAATCTTTGCTATCATGAGAAAGTGGAGATATATCACAATAGAGCTTCTTATAATTATCATCTATGGAGTTATCATTATTGGCATCTGATCGAGGCCGTACCCGATCAAAATAAAAGGTGTTTATTCTGTAGTACTAGGAAGGTGATCCTAGGTCGTTTCCCAGCGAATATCGGCCTAGGCAAAGTATCAAACACGTAGTGTGCAGTAAAATGGGGGGGTTTTTGTGTGTGACAAATGTGAAGAACAAAACATAAACAGAATATAAAAACTAAGAAAATCAGAAACAAAAGCGGGCAAACCCCTTTGGCTACGTACACTACTCAATCCTAGCTCACTAAAGATCGATTCCTCTCCTCTCCTCTGTCCAACTCGTGATAACCAAATACTAAGCGAAAATTCAGTTATCACTCCAAACCCTAACTTCTAATTAAGCATCAGAAACCAGAATTGGAGTTTTTACGAGTTAATACAAATTAAGCATTTATATTCATGTATTATCTCTACGAAATGGAATTAAGCAAACCACTACACATCGATAAACATGAAAACAGAGAAGAGAAAATGAAATTGCATTAATAACAAGAGCTCAAGAGTAGATAATACAATACCAAAGGGATTAACCCTTGAAGTCTAGCCTTCCATGGCCATAAATGAAGAAAAACGAGTAGAAATGGGGAAAAACAAAACCCTAGCAGCCACCACCACTTGGGAGAGCCAAGAGAGAAGTTCTAACCTAGAGAGAGAGTGAGAAATCTGAAATGAAAGTGTGTTTTTTTGGGGGGTTACACGAATTTCCCCTCTTAAGACACAAAATGGGCCTAAAACATGGGCCCAAATCCTAAGAAACACTATTCTGAACATTACAATTAAAAAGGGACCTAAATGCAAATTACAATCTTCACTTCAATACTTCAATCTTCATTTCCAAACTTCCCAAAGTGTCCTTGTGCCAACTATTACCTGAAAATAGAAATAGAATTAATTAGGCTAAATAATTCCAAATTAAACAATATTCGGAATATTAGTCCAATAAACTCTAAATCAATAAATCAAGCTAATCAATGTCAAATGGGCAACAAGTATCAATAATAAGAGTAAAATAATGCAAGGAATAATGGGAAATAAAATGCTCATCAAATACCCCCACACTTATCCTTTTGCACTCCTGGGCAAAACCAAAAGATAGGACTATGAAGATCAATATGCACCAAAGTGAATCATGCAACAAGATGACTACAACTAAGAAATGCAAACCTAAGAGATTACATACTTCACAATGAATTCTAGGAAATGCAAAGAAATGGGCAAACTCAAGCACACAAAATGGTTAAGGATCAAAGAGTCAAAGCATCCGCGAACATCATCCAATTACTTCAAGTATGCAAAGAAACCAATGACATCAAGAGGATAGTCACAAAGATGATAGAAACTCACAAGGATCACTCAAAAGTGTTTACACTCAAGTGTTTGGGGTTAATCATTATTTACACTCAAGGCACATCATGAAAAACAAACACAACCATAAGCTTGACAAGCCTCTAACATCAACCATCAACACACATGCACAAAATGATCAAAAGGTCTTTTAAGGGTTGTAATGGGGCCAAGGACAAGGTAGGATAAAAAATATGGGAATGTAGCTAAAACCAAGGGAATAGAGGAGCAATGGGGAATAAGTAAAAAGTAAGCAAAATCCACCCCAAAATCAACAACCACTAATTCCAATCCTCTTTGCCTCAACAACCTTTTATTCACTTTTTTTTTTCTTTTTTTTTTTTTTTTTTTTTCTTTTTTTTTTCTTTTTATTTTTGCATTTTTTTTTTATTTTTTTTGTTTTTGAGAGATATACAAAAAGAAAAGAAGAAACAACACAAATGGCATGAAGATGAAGCCATAACTATAACAACCAATGAGGCAAAACCAAGAACTCAACCAATTAAAGCATAAAGCACACTTCTTACCTAATACCCATTCCCAAAACAATTCCAAAGCTCCAAAATTCCCTAAGGTTAGGACAATCATGGTTTTTCAGTCATAGGCTTGTAATGAGCTAAAGAACAAGGAAAGGGATAAAAAGGCTCAAAGGGGCTAGCAAAGGATACATTCATTCAAGGTAGGCTCATATGGCTAGTAGTTTATTCAAGAAAGAAAGTGCCTAAATCATTTCAAAATGTGCATGAGCAATCAAGTATCAACAAGAGTCAAGTCAAGTTCTAGAGTGCAAGTAATCCAGAGTGCAATCACACATGACAGAAAATTAGGTGGCATATATAGCAATCCACCCACAATTAAGGCTCAAATCCTCACAAAAGGGACAATTCTATCACAGTGTTACCACCTCTTAATTATCAAAAGCAACTTTACACACAGAAATGCATGAATTCAGACACGAGATACCAAAACTCTACTAAAATGAAGCAAAAAACATGCAAGAAAATGCCCAAAACTAAGCAAAACCTAAAAAAAATCAAAGCAAAATATGCAACCTAAACTACTCTCCCCCCACACTTAAATCACACATTGTCCTCAATGGAACACAAATAGCAGAATCAGACAGATATAGACAAGTGTAATAAAAAGAGTAAGGAAGGAGAAAAGGAGACTCCCTAAGTCATGGTTGTTCAAAAGTGGGGTCGACCAATGAGGCCTCCTCCACAGGTGCATCATCCAAAGAAGGGGTGGTTAGGAAAGGCTTGAGTCGGTGGCCATTGACTTTGAAGCTCTTGTTCGTGGACTCACTCTTGATCTCCACAGTGCCATAAGGAAACACCTGGGTGACTACAAACGGTCCAATCCATTTAGAGCGGAGCTTTCCACTCATGAGTCCAAGCCTAGAGTTGTAGAGCAAAACTTTTTGACCAACCAAGAACTCCTTTCTGGAAATGGAGTTATCATGAAGCTTCTTGGTCTTCTCTTTGTAGAATTTGGAGTTCTCATAGGCCTCCAAGCGGATCTCATCTAGCTCACTCAACTGCAGCTTCCTCTCCTCACCCGCTTGATCAAGAGCTAAGTTACATTGCTTCACAGCCCAATATGCACGGTGCTCTATCTCCACAGGCAGGTGGCACGCCTTACCAAAGACAACCCGATAGGGTGACATCCCTATGGGTGCCTTGTAAGCGGTCCGATGGGCCCACAGAGCATCCTCCAATCGTGTGCTCCAATCCTTTCTATTAGGCTTCACCATCTTCTCCAAAATCCGCTTGATCTCTCTATTTGAAATCTCCGCTTGCCCGTTGGTTTGGGGGTGATAGGGTGTAGAGACTTTGTGCACAACCCCATACTTCTTGAGCAAAGCTTGCATGGATCTATTGCAGAAGTGTGTGCCTTGGTCACTGACTATGGCTCTAGGTATGCCAAACCTGCAAAGGATATTAGACCTGACAAAATCTACAACAACCTGAGCATCATTAGTCCTGGTGGCCTTAGCTTCCACCCATTTGGATACGTAATCCACAGCAAGTAAGATATAATAAAAACCAAAAGAAACAGGAAAGGGGCCCATGAAATCTATACCCCAGACGTCAAACACCTCACAAAACAACATAGGTTGTTGCGGCATCTGTTGCCTCCAAGATAGGGCGCCTCCTGCTCTTTGACACTGCTCACACGAGCTGCAGATGTTGCTCGCATCCTTGAAAATGGTAGGCCAATAAAATCCAGAATCCAGCACCTTTCGTGCTGTCCTTTGAGTACCAAGGTGGCCTCCCACTGGTGAAGCATGGCAAAATTGGAGAACCGATTGGATCTCCTGGTCTGGAATGCACCTGCGAATGACCTGATCACTGCAAAAACGCCATAAATAGGGGTCATCCCATACATAATGCTTGGCATCGCTCTTTAATTTGTCTCTTTGAGCTTTGGATGCCAAGGCAGGAAAAACAGAAGCAACTAGATAATTAACAATGTCTGCAAACCAAGGAGTTTGGGGAAGGGGATGGGAAACATGTAAAGATAAAAGCTGCTCATCCGGGAAGTCATCCCGGATAGGAAATGCATCCTCCTCTCTCTCTATCCTGCTCAAGTGGTCTGCGACAAGGTTATGCGCACCACTCCGATCCTGAATCTCAAGATCAAACTCCTGGAGGAGCAACATCCACCTAATCAACCTAGGTTTGGAATCTGTCTTTTTCAAAAGATACTTCAGAGCAGCATGATCAGTGTACACTACAACCTTAGAACCAAGCAAATATGATCTAAACTTGTCAAGTGCAAAAACAATAGCCAAAAGTTCTTTTTCAGTTGTTGTATAATTAACCTGTGCTGCATCTAAAGTCCTAGAAGCATAATAAATCACATGCGACAGCTTACCAACCCTTTGGGAGAGAACTGCTCCCAAAGCATAATTTGAAGCATCAGTCATGAGCTCAAATGGGAGGGTCCAATCAGGTGGTTGGATGATGGGAGTGGTGGTCAGTGCTTTCTTCAATTCATCAAATGCCCTCTTGCATTGGTCTCCAAATTCCCATGGGGCATCCTTTTGAAGCAACTTGGAAAGAGGAAGGGCAATGTTGCTAAAGTTCTGAATAAACCTGCGATAGAAACCTGCATGACCAAGAAAAGAACGCACCTCTCGCACGCAAGAGGGGTAAGGCAAATGTGATATTACATGCAGCTTAGCAGGGTCAACTTCTATGCCCTTGTGCGAAACAATGTGCCCTAAGACTATGCCTTGTTCTACCATGAAGTGGCATTTTTCAAAATTCAAGACAAGGTTAGTCTCAATGCACCTGTTAAGCACCTTAGTCAAATTATCAAGACATGCATCAAATGAGGAGCCATAAACACTAAAATCATCCATGAAGACCTCTATGCAATGCTCGAGCAAGTCAGCGAAAATACTCATCATACATCTTTGAAATGTGGCAGGAGCATTGCATAGGCCAAAAGGCATCTTTCTATATGCAAATGTGCCAAAAGGACAGGTAAATGTGGTCTTATGTTGGTCCTCTGGTGCAATGCAAATTTGAAAATAACCAGAGAATCCATCTAAGAAGCAATAATGAGATTTACCTGCCAGGCGCTCCAACATCTGATCAATGAAGGGGAGAGGGAAATGATCCTTGCGAGTCGCCTGGTTGAGCTTTCTGTAATCAATGCAGACTCTCCAACTGTTCTGCACTCTAGTGGGAATCAGCTCATCCTTCTCATTTTTTACAACTGTGACACCAGACTTCTTGGGGACAACTTGCACCGGGCTCACCCAAGTGCTATCTGAAATTGGGTAGATGATACCCGCTTGGAGCAGCTTGGTGACCTCTTTCTTTACCACATCAAGAATCTGGGGGTTCAATCGTCTTTGGGGTTGTCTCACTGGTTTAGCCCCATCCTCCAACAAAATGCGGTGCATGCACATGGAGGGGCTAATTCCAGGAATATCCGCTAAAGTCCATCCAATTGCCCTCTTGTTCTTTCTTATCACATCCAGCAGTTTCTCCTCTTGATCAACAGAAAGTGAGGTAGAGATGATCACTGGGAGTTTCTGCTCATCCTCCAAGTAAGCATATTTGAGATGAGGAGGGAGGGGCTTCAGGTCCAATGAGGGTGCCTGCATAATAGATGGAACTAAAGGGACAGCAGAAATGGATTCTGCTGCCTGCACCTGAACAAGTAAATCAGACTCATGCATAACAGATATGGGGTTAGGGTTAGCATAATCTGAATCTATAACATATGAATCATCAGATGCAGTAGCAGAGTCTAAAAACTGGGCTATTTCAGTGCATGCGGTGCACCATCCAGAGTTAGTGCATGATGGACAAGTAAATGAATCAGTGAAAGATGGCAATTCAAAATCATGATGCAAAAAGTCAAGCATATGCTCATCTATCAAATCATCGAGCAAGTCCATATGGAAAACAGAGTGATCCTCAGGAAAATGTTTCATAGCATGGAAAATGTCAAATCGGATCACACTGCCATCAAACTCCATGGAAAGTGAACCTGAATGCACATCGATCTTGGTTCGGGCTGTTTTCAAAAATGGCCTCCCCAAAATAATAGGAACAGCATTACGGGGAGAGTCATCTTCCATATCAAGTATGTAAAAATCAGCAGGGAAGATCAACTCTTCAACCCGAACCAAGACATCCTCTATCAAACCTGCGGGGTGGGCAGTACTTCTATTTGCCAATTGAATCACCACACCCGTAGGTTGAAGAGGTCCAAGAGAAAGAGACTTAAAAACAGACATAGGCATGACATTTATTGATGCTCCTAAATCTAGCATAGCATTTTCAAACTTAACATTGCCTATGATGCAAGGTATAGAGAAAGTTCCAGGATCCTTACATTTTTCAGGAATGTGAGGGATAGGTTTACCTATGAGAGCGGAGACATTCCTTCCCATGCTTATCCTCTCATTGCCCTTGAGTCTTCTCTTATGAGTGCACAACTCCTTAAGGAACTTCGCATACCTTGGAATCTGTTTTATTGCATCAAGAAGGGGTATGTTGACTTCCACCTTCCTGAATGTGTCAAGAATGTCCTTGTCCACCTCTTCCACCCTTTTGTTTTGAGGCACTCTTGGTGGGAATGGAAGAGGAACAGGAGGAGGTTGTAGGACAACAGCAGGGCTTGTGGTTGAAGTCGAGGAGGGTTGAGTTGGATGATTCTCTTTGGTGCTAGCATGCTCACCTTCATCTACCACTTGGCTCTTCCCTTTAGAGGAAGCTAGAGCATCATTGTTGAGGTGAGGTTGTGGTGTGGGTGTGAGAATCTGCTTTCCCGACCTCAGGTTGATGGCACTCACATTCTGATTCTGAGGGTTGATCACAGTTTGGGATGGCAACTTGTCAGAATTTTGAGATTGCAAGTTGTTGAGAGAAGTTGCCATTTGACCCATCTGATTTGTCAAAGTCTGAATGGATGCCTCTTGTCTCTGAATGGATGCTCTAGTCTCTTGTTGAAATTGGAGGTTTTGCATGGTCATTTGCCTCACCAACTCCTCCAAGGTAGGTTGGTTGGATGGAGGGGCTGATGGTGCAGGATGAACCACTTGCTGCTGTTGTTGGTGCCTTTGCTGCTGGATTGGAGGAGGTACATATGGTGGTCTACTCGGTCCAGCGGTGTTCTGAAATGGATCATTAGGAGGAGGTTGTTGTTGTTGATCAGACCACTTCAGATTGGGATGGTTCCTCCATCCAGGGTTGTATCTATTGGAAGAGAGGTCATGATTATGTTGTTGTGGGCCTCTATTGTTGTATATGTTTGCTGCATAGGCCTCGGGTTGGTCACCACTTGTCATCGGCTGTTGCTGCTGAAGGGAAGGGCATGCATCTGTGGGGTGCTCAATGGATGTGCATATGCCACACACTCTAGCAGGAAGTATCATCTTTTTCTGATTGACAGCCAATTGTGTGACCAATGTTGTGAGAGAATCAATTTTCTGCTCAAGCTTCTCAACCTTGCCCGAGTCTGCACCAACATCATTTACATCCCTCACAACTATTGCATCATTGTTGCTTCTTGCATGGAATTGTTGACAATTGGAAGCCATCTTCTCAATTTTGCTCCTGGCTTGTAAGGGTGTCATATCTCCCAATGTACCACCACTTGCAGCATCTACCATGTTTCTTTCCATGAAGTTGAGACCTTCATAAAAGTACTGGATGAGAAGCTGCTCTGAGATCTGATGGTGAGGGCAGGAAGCACACAACCTCTTGAATCTCTCCCAATAATCATAGAGACTCTCTCCATGTTGTTGCCTGATACCAGAAATTTCCTTTCTGATTGCAGTGGTCCTATTTGCAGGGAAGAATTTTTCCAGAAATGCCCTCTTCAAGTCATCCCAGCTTGTGATGGAACCAGGGGCCAAGTCAGATAACCAATCTTGTGCTAGACCCTCTAAGGAATGTGGAAATGCTCTGAGACAGACATGATCCTCTTGCACATCATGTGGTTTCATTGTGGTGCACACTATATGGAATTTCTTGAGATGCTTATGAGGATCCTCACCTGCAAGACCATGAAACTTGGGCAACAAATGGATTAGTCCTGTTCTAAGCTCAAAAGGAACATCCTCATCAGGATACCGGATACACGAGTCTTCAATAGTGAAGTCAGGTGCAGCCAGCTCCCTAAGTGTCCTTTCCCTTGGTGGGGGTTGAGCCATGTTATCACAATGTATAGAATCAGATTGAATAAAAGTAGAAGGAATAGAAGAAATAGAAACAGAATCAGAATTAGATGGACTATAAGATGACTCTGACTCACTACCTAATGACTGATTCCTATTTTGTCTAACTAATCTGTGATAAGTTCTATCAATTTCAGGGTTATAAGGATGCAAATAACTTGGGTTGCCCCTAGTCATGTACTGAACAGAACAGCATCAACCATAGCATACTGTAACAGATATGCATGACCAAAATCGGCAACAAAATTTATTATTTTTTAAAATTTTTTTCTTTATTTTTTTCAGCACCCTAAAATCATGAAAACATATCACAGAAAGTTTGAGGACAAAATTCAAAAGGGAACCAAGTCAAAGAATTAAAACAGTGACCAAAAACTAAGAAAATAGAACTTGTAAAATAAAAAAGAAATAGTAAACAGGCTTTTTCAGGATCCAAACGAAGGGGTTTTCTGACAAAGTGAGAAAAATCAGATTATTCAGAAAATTCCCTTCGATTTGATATAAAATTCGTCAAATTCCGAGTTACTGATCAAAAGTTATGCCTATTTATAGTAAGTGCTGCTGAAACTTGGAAAATTTTTCTGGAACTCACAACCAGTGCATATCTGAGTGTCTGTGATGCATCAAAACACTAATATATGATGAAACAAGTGTGGATACCAATTTTCGTGCAAAAATTCCACCCGCAGCTATGTTGAATGGCACTCACAGAATCACTAGAATAGCATCAGTTGTGCAGAACAGCAAATCAGCAAACATGGCAACTTTCAATCAGTTATCAGAATGCTTATTCACACACTAACTACACTAACTAATCTAATTAACTACTGTATGATCTTTGGCAAGAACCGATAGTCCCCGGCAACGGCGCCAAATTTTGATCGAGGCCGTACCCGATCAAAATAAAAGGTGTTTATTCTGTAGTACTAGGAAGGTGATCCTAGGTCGTTTCCCAGCGAATATCGGCCTAGGCAAAGTATCAAACACGTAGTGTGCAGTAAAATGGGGGGGTTTTTGTGTGTGACAAATGTGAAGAA
Organism: Crotalaria pallida; assembly: GCA_037953625.1. Classification (NCBI taxonomy): domain Eukaryota; kingdom Viridiplantae; phylum Streptophyta; class Magnoliopsida; order Fabales; family Fabaceae; genus Crotalaria; species Crotalaria pallida. The sequence continues at coordinate 55,635,147 of CM075654.1, read as the reverse complement.
CAAAACATAAACAGAATATAAAAACTAAGAAAATCAGAAACAAAAGCGGGCAAACCCCTTTGGCTACGTACACTACTCAATCCTAGCTCACTAAAGATCGATTCCTCTCCTCTCCTCTGTCCAACTCGTGATAACCAAATACTAAGCGAAAATTCAGTTATCACTCCAAACCCTAACTTCTAATTAAGCATCAGAAACCAGAATTGGAGTTTTTACGAGTTAATACAAATTAAGCATTTATATTCATGTATTATCTCTACGAAATGGAATTAAGCAAACCACTACACATCGATAAACATGAAAACAGAGAAGAGAAAATGAAATTGCATTAATAACAAGAGCTCAAGAGTAGATAATACAATACCAAAGGGATTAACCCTTGAAGTCTAGCCTTCCATGGCCATAAATGAAGAAAAACGAGTAGAAATGGGGAAAAACAAAACCCTAGCAGCCACCACCACTTGGGAGAGCCAAGAGAGAAGTTCTAACCTAGAGAGAGAGTGAGAAATCTGAAATGAAAGTGTGTTTTTTTGGGGGGTTACACGAATTTCCCCTCTTAAGACACAAAATGGGCCTAAAACATGGGCCCAAATCCTAAGAAACACTATTCTGAACATTACAATTAAAAAGGGACCTAAATGCAAATTACAATCTTCACTTCAATACTTCAATCTTCATTTCCAAACTTCCCAAAGTGTCCTTGTGCCAACTATTACCTGAAAATAGAAATAGAATTAATTAGGCTAAATAATTCCAAATTAAACAATATTCGGAATATTAGTCCAATAAACTCTAAATCAATAAATCAAGCTAATCAATGTCAAATGGGCAACAAGTATCAATAATAAGAGTAAAATAATGCAAGGAATAATGGGAAATAAAATGCTCATCAGCATCAAATACAACTAATTTTGAGGCTATCTCAATGTCCTGACGGGCTTTCTTCTGCAACAATATTAGATAAATTATATATCATTTAAATCTTTGACATTCCGTGAACATTGATATAATGATGAACACACCAAAACCTTTCCTATCTCTTGCATTAACAATTTAAGTGTCCCAAGTTAAGTTCGAGAGATTAAAATTTAAATCTGTTGTCGCCTTGCAAGAGAAAAAAATATATCAAAGATCACGACATGAGATGGTCCAGTTTTCAAATATAAAATTATTTCAATACCAAAGTTTCACATTTCAACTGCCAAACGACATGAATATAATAAGTAGAAAACTGACACAACCAAAGTATCAATCTACTTTCACGTTCTATAAAGAACTACTGCATACCTTTGACTTAAACTCATCCCCATCCCTAATAATATGAGGATGAATAGAAAAGATCATAGTGAAGAACCAATTGCAAGCATCAATAAGAAAGCTTTCCAACGTAAATTATGATAAACCTTTGTCTTGCTATAGCATAAATTTTCTTGCTATTTGTATCACTTTTAATTTCCTTTTGCTCATAAAAAACCATGTTTCATATGCACTAAGTATTGAGATCAGAAAAAAAAATTAAGAACCCATTAAAGATGCATACTCTTTAGCTTAAAATGTGAAAATGCATAGGGAAAGTGTGAACTACCTTTTCTTTGATGCACAATCGACATGAGAGAAACTTGAAAAAGATTGACCAAGTGAAACCAACAACCACCATGCCATCAATATCTTCAATTTCATCACTTCAATATTACAAAGACCATATGTAGGATTCATCCTTCAATCTCATAAGTGATTTTATTTCTGCTCCAGATAGTCCTCACGATGATGAAAACCAATAATAATTTAATTTCTCTTATTTCAAGTGAACATCAATTTAAGTTTTGCAAGCCCCTTCTCATATAGCTTAATTAATTCAAGTACAATCCTAAAACATTTATTCTGTAGGCCCGATTGCACAATTATTGTTTGAAAATAGAATTACAGAAGACAATTAAAGAAGGAAGATAAGAATGAACAGAAAAACCAGACAAATATCCATTGTTAGAGCTTAATTTTATAGGTATAACATAAGATCTTTTTTTGCGAGTAACACCATGTTTTGAAAATAGATACCAAGTGAGATCTAAAGCTTAATTTTAGTCTTATCAACATCTAAGCCGGTTGCTTACTAATGTATCAAACATAGATGCTTTCCTATCTATCATGCTACAACAACAAATCAGTATATACATAAGAAAGTATGTCCATATGTGTAAATAAAAGATGTATTCTTGGTACTACTTACTCTGTTTTTTGTTTATAAAAAGAGAGGGTACATGTGATGGGTGGATGTTAACTTCTTAAATAAGAGAGGATCAACTTGTTTGTTGCATACCCTATGCTTTCCGGATAGTATAAATGAAATGAAAAGTAAATAGAGAAGTAGGGACAGAAGGAACAATTGTCTAGGTGAAAGCACACTAAGAAACACAGATAGAGCAAGGATTTACGCCATCATATACAAAGAAGATTAAAAAAAAACCAATTTCTTTGAAGACAGTAAATGTTACAGAAGTATCAGTTTGTTTTCATCAAATTTAGCTAACTCTTGAAATTTGCAGAAATCGCTATCTTTACTTTGATTAAAGTTGAGATTTAAAATGATTTAATAACTCATTATAAATATTAAAATAGAAGCCTACAATTAAGTTGCAGACGAAAAGCATCTAGTAAGCAAGTTCAAGGTATATTTATATGTCGTAAGAAAATAAATTAAAGATTCAATCAAAACAAAATGAATGAACAACAAAGACGAAATATTCAATTCCCTAACTGAAAGACAATAGGTTGAGGTGAAACACAAAATCAAAAGCTAGTACCCCTTCAATGAAGATCCACATTCTTCTTCTCTCATTTGACTTTCCATATCTACTGTGCACTGATAGAAAATCCAGAAGTAATGATCATAGTCATTAGAATATGAAAAACACAGAAATATGAGAAATTAAGCAGTGATCAAAGTAAAACATGATAACATATAATAAAGTTTAAAAGGAAAAGGAAACATAGTGTAATATTTTGAGTTAAAATGGTTAGTATGATCAAGAAAATATCATAGCAATAGACCCCCTTTTCCAAAATAATGTGTAATACAAACAAACCAAAAATCCACCCCATGTTCACACCGTAGATAGTTTGAACCAATCACAAATATAACTATTATAGTTAATCATGATTTTTCAAAACCCAAATCAAGTAGAAACATACGTTATAGTTACTCACCTTTTTCTCTTAGATGTGGTAGCATGATTCCTAACTTCAATAGCCTCTTGATGCCCCCAATTATCTGGAATTCTTGACATGATTGTTCCTCTCTAGTTATCAATAAGCTACCGCTATTCATCCACTTCAGTCATTTTCATGACAAAAACAAAAAAAATGTAGTGAGCACCCTGGAAAATATATAACCAAGAGAAAGTGAGATTCAAAGCTTGATAATCCTTAAGAAATAATAGAACTCTCATGTGCCTCTAATGAGGATAAACCTTAATCATTAGCATAAACTAAAAAAATGTAAAAAACAGTAGCAATAAGCAAATAAACAACAATAGCATCAGCAAAATTTTATTGATATATTTGCTATATACATTAAAAGTTTCAAGTCAAACGTGAGTCTATATTAAAAATAAGGACAGGAGAAGTTATTCAACCATGAAGAGCATGCATAGATTCAATTAAGTAGTAGCTTTTAGAAGAGAATCTCCCTTTCTAATGATTACAGAAGAATTGCCAATGTCATCAATGATCAAGATGAGCACTTAACCTGCAAGGCTACAATTTATGAATGTAATGAGAATATGAGATACTGGTAGTGAATTAGGTGCAGCAGCATAATAATTGTTAAATTATAACTACTGAGTCTGTTTAGATAGATGGAACATGGCAAGGAAAAATAAACTGAATATATTAACTACTTTTCCATCATTATTATTTGATATTCGACAATGTTGTCCACAATTTAAAGTATATTACAATAACGTTTCATAATCTCAATTCTCCAAATTCTAGCAAAGGAAACATTTGTGTTCACTAACATATATAAATAGATTTGTAAAGGGTATCAAGAAGTACATATTAGTCACAGAAGAAAGTTCTTGGCAGCAAAGCAATATTAATATTATGAGGCATCAACTAATATTGCATCAACTAATAATAGAAGAATACTGATTATTTCTAACTAATCACTCAGAACATAACCAATTAAACATACAAATATATTTGTTTAGGTCCATAAGCAACTCAAGCATTAGTTAGTATAATATCAAGACTAAAATTCAGAGGATTTGAACATATCTACGGAGTGCAAGCTTTAAGATGAATTTTCATCAAACACCTTTTGGGCACCTGACAAATATCCACTATCTCATAAAAATATCAACAAAATTCACATAAACAATTCAAATCAAACATAAAAAATGCAGAAAAAATATATACCAGCTATAGAGATGTTAAACACTAAAAGTCATCTTGGTTAGAAATCATTAACTTGTCTAAAGAAAATACAACAACAACTCCTGCACAAAAAAAGTAAAATTTTGTAAAAAATCTAAAAAAATAAAATAAAATGTGATCATAATCAAAGCTTCACAAAGATTTATTTTTTCAAACAATAATATAAAAAAAGACAATGAGGAAAATCTACTTACCCCTAAACATGGCTGATTTTCTAATAAGTAGATATTAGAAAAACTCACTTCCAAGACTTCATCCTTGCTGTCGACGATCTCCAATCCCTTCTCTCCAATGTCAATTCCCTCAAATCCTCATTCTTTTTTCTCAGCATTCATTACACCCCATTTTCATGATAGGAAGAAGTGATGAACATAAATCTGCACAAAAACCCTTCAAAAATGGGTTAGGGATTTGAGGATGAAAATGAAGAAATTAAAAATACCCACATCTGTTCTATCATAGTAGACCACCATATCAATCACGTTTTTTTACCATGAGATGGAGAAAGAATCTTAGTTCTTATTCATAGAGATTAATGAGAGATAAAAGAAAGAGCACTCTAATGAAAAAATTGAAAAAAATTGAAGAGAAAAGGAGAAAGAAGATGAAGAGAGAGAGAGAGAGAAGAAAGCAGAGAAGGAAGAATGAAGAAAGAAGAAGAATGAAGCAGAGGAGGGAACATAATGAGAAGAACACAAAAGGCTTCTTGGAGAAGCTTAATTTCAAAACCGGTGTGGGGGTCACTCAAAAATATTTAATTCATTCCCCTCATTTACTGTTCATGAACAGTGTCTTCAAAAGTTGGCTTTCAAAGTTGACTTCAATCCTAAAACTTAATAATATATAGATTATATTTTTCACCACACATCTCTCCATCTCTCTTCAATGTAATGTTCATACATTTATTATTACTTTAAATGGAGGTATTTTAGCCTAAACATATCAAATTTTTGCATCATTTACTCATTTCTTAATCTATGTAAAATCTCTAAAATGACTTAATTTATGGGATGGAGGGAGTATTAATTATGACCTTGAAATATGCTTTTGTCTCCAAAAGTTCAACAAATTTTTATTTTAGTCTATGATTTTTTTATATACCATTTTTCATGTGAATTTTGTATATGAAATTCTTTGCTAAATTCAATTAGTTTAATATATTGGTCTTATCTTGATAAAAGATGGAAAGATGACTTAAAAAGATAATGTTTTGCATAAAGGCAAGTGAATGATTGCCTTTGAACAGGATGGACGGCTATTGATGATAAATGGACATCTGTTAATAATAGTATGAATGACCATCTTATTATTTTGAACCAATTAGCCAAGGCGATTTCTAGAAGGATTCACCATCGTTATAAGGGATGAATGGTCGTGTAAAATGTCATGACTGACCATCCGTCCATATTGCCTTGTTGAATACAGACATCTGCTATCATAATTCAATACACCAGTTTAGAGAACAATTTAATTCTGAAAATCTTTCTTTTATTTTCTCTTCAAGTTTCATCAAACCCTTTCCATAGAGAGACTTAAGTGCCACTCCATAAGTTCTCCTTTAATGGCTACAAAGACCCTAAAAGTTAGGAATCCTTATCGCAAGTAAGGTAGAATGTAACGACCTAAACTTATAACTACTATTTTATTCGTGAAAATACTGACCATTTTTTTTATATAATAAGAATATGCCATTACTAATCTGTTCTCGCGGAAGGACATATACATGACACAAGTCTAAAAATAATATACATCATGATACATTATTGATATCAAAACATTCTCAGTTTTAAAACAATAGTGGCATCAGTAGCATAAACAAACCTAAAGCAGACTCTGAGCTATTATACTATATTACAACAAAACAGATAATAACTCAGAGCTCGGTTCCAACTCCATAAAAATAAAACAAGAAACACAAATGGAAAAGGGCTCCTAGGGAGTACCATCATGCACCTTCCACGAAGTTGTCCTCGACTTAGCCAGTCGAGTTCACCACCGGATCATCTTTGGCCACCAGTGTAACACCTTAGCTAATTTACCCTTAAATACCCATAATAAATTAGTGTACTTAAAAATTCCTTTTTAATTAATTAAAATCCACCATCAAACGGACGGAGTTTCCTTTGTTTTAAGGACTTTCCAAAAATAATTTAATCCTGCACCTGATAAGCATCAAATATAATATATCATTTCCAAAAGCCAGCAGGGGCTTGATATAAACAGGGCATTATAATGCCATAAGCATCCATCAGTTATCAGAGTTATAAGCGGAAGAATATATACAAGTTTTGTGTAACACCCCGATTTGGCAACTTGAAAACTTAAATCAAATATAGTGGAAATTAGGGCCAATTTTTTTTTTTAACAAACATGTGTTACAAAAGATGAGAACATTTGGATTTTCAAAACATAGTTATAATCAAAACTCATGTTCTCATATTGTACAAATCTTTCAAGTTCCAAACCGAGATGTCACAGGACACCGCACTTTGAAACTTGTTTTTCAAAACATCTTTTAAAACGTGGCCCGTTTACTTGTTTCCAAACAATAATGTCAATAACACAATTGTCGGGGTACAGTATGATAGAGCAAGGGAACTAAGAACTTACAATGGATTACCTTCCGCCAGGGGAATTCCTAGCTTCTAGTCTCGCTTCCTAATACTTGTCGTCTAACTCCGGACCTTGGTCGATGAAGCCCACCATGCTTCAGCTGCGCCATCTACCAGTTGCAATATCAGCAAGTGCCGATACGACAACATGGTAGGAGAGAGTCAGTGTTCCGAACACTAACGGGTTGACCATTCGGTCTCAGAGTAGGGTAAGTTTAAAGATAGACAGATAATAAAACAACATAACTAGAACATCATCATCATACATAACATGTAACACATGCAGCATATATAAAACACATACAACGACACATATCACGAAGTCCTAGACACATCCATACCATCATTCATAACCACCTAAATCATTTACGCTCTGGTGAACACATTCTCAGAAATCTTCTCACAAGCTTTCACCACTGTTCTCCACTTTCCTTTCATTACAGTATCACACTTATTTCTTATTCCAAGGAGTCTTTCTTATCATTCTTATTCCATGCTTAATAATCCGATACACTCTTTATTTGAAAGATCTTTGTGCTTTTAAGTTTTATTATTCCGAATAGCATCAATGATGAGGGGGGACACATCATTGAGCTCACACACGTCTACATCTCCTCGGTCAACCACCCAACCTAGTCGGAAGCAATCAGGAGTATAGGACCTTTACCACGCGGGCACGACAGCTGTCACACAACAAATGGTCCCAGACCAGGAGGCTCAGCCTCAATTCATAATCATATCAATTCATATCATAAACAGGCACGCTCTCAGCAGCAAACACAAATGCCCCGTTCCAGTCCCTCTCACTGTTCCTGAAAAGCCATAGGGGTGACAACACTATTCTGGTCCCGGGTGCAGAACTTACCACGGTATTAGACCCAGTCCCCACCATGTTAGTGCACCACATGTGGAGTTCGTTCTGCCCAGAATAGTACTCAAGGCAACGTGACGTTTTACCGCCCGAGCCTACCCTATTGCATTCACAACCCGAATGTCCTTGACATCCGGGGTACCTTCCTCTCCACTACTTCGATACGACACTCATTTCTCACCCGTTTGTACATGTCTTTTAAGTCTTTAAAAGTTTTACGCTTTAATTAACGGATTAATCCTAACAGTCGGCTCGCCCTTGGTGCATCCCTTCAACGAAGCCCGACCACTAATCGCAATCCGATCCCCCTAAATCTCAATGGCCCTTGGCCTCACATCACTTTCTCACGCATCTCATCATCACAATCCACATAACTCATGCTCAACATATTCTCATCAACATCATCAACATCTTTTCCTCGTCTTTCTCAAAAATCTCTTTTCGCAAAACTTTTTCGAAAGCTTGATTTCACAAAACTTTTGCTTCACAAAACATTTTCAGAAACCTCATTTCAAAAATCCTTTCACAAAATATTATTTTCACAAAAGCTTTTCACAATTTATTTTTCAAAATCTTTTTCAAAAATCACAATTTTTGGGTGAGTGTTAATGGAGGAGCAAGCTCAACTCAACACTAAGCTTCTTCCCAAAAACGTGAACGAGGAATCACATCTCTACTCAACCACTTTCTCACTTTCATAATCACATTCTTAGATCAATCTCAACTCTTTATCTCTTCCTTTACTCACATCACCTTGATCTCTTTCTCAAACTTTTATTCACAACGCGATTCATCTCTTTCCCATTTCTCATACTCTCTCATTAGTATTAACTAATTACTCATTCTTTCTTAATCCTTCCTCATATCTCTTATTCGCTTCTCTTTTCTCTTTTCGGTTTTTCTTATTATTCTCACGGTTCTATCATCATCATTTCGTTATCAGACAAAACTAAACAATATCTAAACAAAATAAAGTAAGCACAACCAGTAAACATCTAGTAATGCATGGCAAGTAATCATTTAGTATGCAATTAGAACACACAAATCTGTATCACCTAATTCGTAGTATTCTCACAATCCTCCTATTCGGATTGTGAGCAACCACGTCATGGGATCACCGCACTCTCACTCACCTGGATGACGACACATCCAAAAGCTTTCCGAAATTTCCAGTCGCTATCCTTGCCACGTGTCTTTCACGTCCGACACCCGAACTAGACATTTTTCCCCGTGCGTTAGAAACGATTTACGTGAATTCTTAATTTCGTTTTAAAACACTTTAAAATAATCCCCTTTTTAATTGCACATTGCCAACATCCAAAAGACTTTAAATCTAAATCGTTTCCTTTATAAAATGTTTCCAAGAAAAACCTCTTAAAACAATTCCTTTTTCCAAAACAGAATCTATTTTTATTATTTTTTTTTCTCAGTTTAAAACACTTTGGGTTAAAAATCATTTTCTCTAAACATTGAAGGAAAAACAATTCTTTGAAAACCTTTATTAAATCAAATACAGAATTCAAGAAAATAAAACTTCAAAACCAATCAATTGATTTATTTAATTTCAAGTCTTCTCAATATAATTAAACACTGATCAATTAAAGATTTCAAATTAATTTAAGTTGTTTAAATCATTCTTTTCAAATAAAACATTTTTCACGAATAACTTTCACAAACAGGATTCAACATAATTCCAATACATTCAAGCAGTACAAAGAACAGACACACGCACAGATTCCAAGTAGTCATAACATATACACAGTATATCACATTTTTACTTATTTACATTCATTAATTAAATTATAACTGTAATATATATTAATCCAATTATTCTTAAGAAAATAATTTAGAATTAATTTAACAGAACCGAATCACATGGTTATTAATTGTCTAATCGGACATAAGCTTTAAAACTAAAAATCATTAGATTACAAAAATCTTTTCATATACTCCAGAGAACTTATTCAATTTCATTTCTAAAATCAAGAAATTAAAGAGGGCACACAACACTTTCATTCACACACAGCATCTAGAACTTAGTCATCATCAATGTCATTTTATAAGGAAAACTCTTTAACCATTTTAACATGCATTGACCGAATTCTACATGTATAATATGACAAGAATTTAGTGCACACTCAAAGACATAAGGCATGAAATTATTTTCTTTCTTCTAGTTAAAACCGTGAGCATCCAGAAAGAAAACCAACAAATTTTCAATTCCTTTTTATAACTTAAATCTAAATAATAATTTAAATCATAAACTACTCCAAAAGAATTATTTTGTTTTCTTTATTCTAAGATCAAACCGTGAGCATGTAATAGAAAAATAAACAATTTTAATTTCATTTTAATAACAAGATCAACACAACAAATCAAATCACACATATTTCTTTTAAATTGATTTCTTTCATGCATGTACTTTTTAGAATTTCTTAAATTCATTTGATCTATTCATGTTTGCACCCTAAATGGTAAACAAGCCTAGCTTCCTATTTCTCCCTAGGTGGCCGAATAGTCAACATGTAAGGAGACATGGTTTTCATTCATTTTCTTCAACACACAAAAGTCATGCATTCACATTAAGACATATAGAATTTCAACAACATACCACCTCAACATGCATCAATTTATACAAATGAAATCTTTTTCAATCATGCATAAACCCAAAATCATAGTTCAATAAAAATCCAAGTTACACTCTAAACTAAAAAAATAACATGTAATTACTTAAAATCATTAGGTTTATTCATGCATCAACCTTTTACAAAACAAAAAGCATGAATCATATTATTTCCAGGCTTGGCCGAATGGCCTTCACCAAAATAAGGCATGCACATAATCAAACATTTTATCAATTAAGGTTTATACTTAAAAATCAATTTTAAAGTTTGTTTCTTTAATTTCATTCTTAAAACCGTAACACACACAAAAAGGAAAACATGATTTTTCTCTTAAAACTAACATGCAAGCTTAAGATCTAAATATTTTTCATTCATCAAATAAAAATAGTCACATGCACACCAAGATCATCACCAAATAACATGCAAGACCAAATAAATTTTAGATCATGAGATTATTCATCAAATAAACGTGGAAACACATAGATCATGGTCTAAAGCAAGAAAATCAAGCATGCCAAGAAGTTTGTTTTAGTTTTCAAGAAAATCTTAGCCTTTCTTTAGATCTTCAAGATTTTAGTTTGAAATCGTTAGATTGTTAAGAGTTTAGTTGAAAAAGTGTTAGATCCATCAAGAACAACATGAACCGAATCATAAAGCATCAAGATCACATGTTACAAATTACTTAGTGTCCTTAAAGTTCAAGATCAAAATAAAAACAACACATGAACTCCAAAAATTAAACATGCAAGAAGGAAGTAAAATAGATCTAAAAAGAAAACTAAACTATTACAACTCTTCTTCTTGATTTTGGGTTCCTACCATGCAAAGGTTGGTTCATCTAGCCCTTTACACTCTTGATCTACAAGGAAAACTCCTAAACTTGGCTTGAATCTCCTTCCTCCTTCTCCTCCATGACTCACGACCTACTCTCTCTTCTCTCCCTCTCTTTTCTTTCCTCTTTTCTCTCTAAGAGTAAAATGAGCTCTTAGGAGTTGTGTTTGGTGTTGGTATGGTGGAAGAAGTGAAATGGGTGAAGAAATGAAATACACTAAGGCCACACATGCACTTAAACAATTCACTCTCCCTCTTGTACCCTTATGCATAATTCGGCCATAACATAAGGAAAGGGGTAATTTTGGGCTTCTAAAATGTTGCATGGATGAGGATCATCAAAGTCAAGGGGACAAAGTGGAGTGGGCTAGCTTACTAGGGGTCATTCTAGGTTTAAAACTAGTTAGGGTTTGGTTGCTTTCTAACTTAGTTTGGTTTAGTTTGGTTCACTTGGTCCCTACTTTCTTAACCCATAAGCTTCTAGGAATTTCTACTCCTAACATACACATACACACACATTCACGTATTACATACACACACATACACACAAATACATACCGTAGCACACACATATCACACATACATACTTCACATTTTTATTTTCTTAATCTTATTCAATTATAATTATCAATTCACACACACAAGCAATTAATTCTAGCAAATTACATTCACACAACTAGTTTGATGCATCATACAGCACTCATATATTGAATCAAACACTTAGCACATAAAAATTCATGCCACATCAATAAATTCATTTTCTTTAGAACACAATTCTTTAAACTCGTATTTTAAAACTCTGAAAATAAATTTTTATTAAACACCACTAGGATTTAGGTTACCCGCTAGGTAATTGGAACACCTGTCTAGGAACTTGGAACACCTGCCCAGGACTTTACACCCATCCAGACCATAACCTGTAGGACTATGTACATTTTTACCATTCCATTATTTATTTCAATTATTGGTGTGGAAAATTGATCCTGTGGGTCACCCGGCGCCTACAGGGCAGTTTGGCCTGATGGGTAATTGGCCTGCCAGGTAATTGGCCCTGACAGGTAATTGGAACACCTAGCCGGGTACCTAGTGTTCCGGGCCCCACTGATCAATTTCCACTTTAGTTACCATTACCATTTTTCATGATCAACAATTCCAGTCCATTAATTATAACAAAATCACCATTTCGTAAATAATCTAATTATAATCTATTCCAATTTCAACAAACACATATAATGCACTATATCCAGATTATCACTCTTCATTTCCAACAAATAAATATAATTAGCCATGTCCAAGTAAGTCACACATATATATATCACAATAATCATAAATCATCATAAATCATAATCAATCACCAAATATTCCAACATAAACATATATTCCAAATTCCATACTACATACCCACTTTCTAAATATATTTTCTAGGTTCATTGTTATGCATTATCTTTCTAACTATAACCTTGCCCTAGCTCACTACTTAAGGTTTTCTCCTTAATTTTTCTAATCACATAACTCCTAGAAAATCATCATATCTATAGGGATACCCATTTCTAGATCAAACCAACACCCACCCCCTTACCTTGATGTGGTGAGTGAGCAAATGGGATTTTAAAACCTTGGTGCTTTTCTACCTTCTGAACCTCCTTAGTCTAGTGTACCACCTAAGGATAGCTAATGCCCAATGATTGTAGAGAGCCCTAGGGTGATTGTTGTATGATGAAATAGAGCCTTCCTTGTCTTGATTTTGTGGAGGAGGTGGATTCATGTGATGGTCTCCATAATGGTGGAAACTTGAAAATCAAAGGTGATGAGGAGGAGGGAGTACACGACTTGATGAAGGCGAGGAGAGAGACTTTTAGTTCACATATTGCCTTGATTCTTGATGGGAATGATGATGGGGATGATTATTTGGGTTGATTTTGAATGGTAATAATTGATTGGTGATGATATGCTCTTGGGTCTTGGAGAAGGAAATGGAAGGGATGATGTTTTTGTGTTGATGTTGTCGTGTGTGGTGTTTTTATTTTATTTTGCCTCATCCAAGAAGCAATCATCGTGTGGCTGAAAATGAGCAACTTGGCCCCCAAGTTTTGATCCAACAGCTGAGAACGCACCAGCTGCTATCGCGTTTATGTGCGCCTGAGCGCGAGATCAGCACCAGTTCAGTTTCTGGTGCATGGCGTGGGAGCTGGTGCATGGCTCTTGGGCGTTTGGCACGCCATTTCTGGGTTGGTGCGTGGCTGGGGCGTCATGGGCGCGCCTGGGCGCAAGAAACTCGCGCCTGAGCGAAAAACTCCCTGGTCCAGCACCAAATGAATAGTGCGCGCGCCTGGGCGCCAACTGGTGCGCTTGGGCATGCAACAGAAATCTCCCACTTCGATTCTCCATAACTTTTTCGTTAACCGTCGGATCGGGCCCAAATTTTTAGACAAGCTTCTTAATCCCTTAAACTTCATATCCAACGGTGGAATTTAATTTCTTAACATTCTATAATAAATTCCAAATTTTTTCGCACCGGCTAATTTCTAATACTTAAAACGCCGATTTAACCCCCGATTCCTCTTAGTTAATTCTGCCCCTTGCTATCAATGTCTCCTACACAACCCCTAATACTTATAATTACTACCCACCTATCACCTAAAATTCTTTAAGCAATTACTCTAGTTATTTCTTGGGTTTTGAGCAATAATTTCACTTAAAATAAAACTTAGGATGTTACAACCAGGCTCTCCCCTTCCATCAGGTCCTCTTCCTCTTCGGGGTCATCGTCCTCGTCCTCACCCTCAACAGCCTGTGATGGACTACTTGGCACATACTCGAGGGTCGCAAACCTGACCCTACGAGACGTGCCGAGACGAGAAGGGACCTTGCGTACAATCCTCTCATTAAATGGAGGAGGATTCATTGAGAGTGGGCTAGTGACTGCGATTACGTTTGGGTGGTGGTGGAGAGGATCCGTGGCTATAGGTGAAAGCAGGTGGAACATACATGACATACACCATGGGAATTCTCACCTTGCGGGGACGCATCCGGGATAGTGGATTAGGATGGCGGAAATTCACTTCCACGTCACCCTCATACACTACGCGATGCCCCTTGCAGTGCCACTCCCCATCAGGGAGTGGTCACATCTCCACGCAGAACAAATTGCGCGCCATGACCTAACAAACAAAAAGGGCATGGAGTAAGTCAAAGCTAAAACGTGTACAAATAATAATCAAAATGAACTAAAACTAACAATCACAAGTAATCAAATAATCAAATAATAATGCATAAATACGTGCACACCATTTTTCGCAGTATCATTATCTTATAGTTAACTGGCATGATGCATGATTTCTAATATCAATCTCCACACTTGTTGTATCCAATATCATAAACAACCCTTTGTCCATAATCATTTCACTAAGTCAGGGAAAACAATCGGGAGTAAACGCCTTTCATCCAAGTGAGCTCACGCAGTGGTCATGTGTATCCATGATTCCAGGGATAAATGCCACACAGAGGACCATCCTCCACAATCAAGATATGCCCCTAGAGGTCGATAGGATATATTACAGTTAAACAAAACTATCCCGGGCGAGGTCTGCAGAACCTGCCAATACCGTTTTACTCATAATAATCCCTAAGGGTCACATGACGAATCACCGTCAGCTCTAACCTCTGCACATTCTCAATCCGGTTCTCACAACCATCATTATCTTTCCTAACATCATATCTCACCATCCGCAACACCACGTGCGTATGCAAATAATTCTTTTCATTATCACATAATTATCAATTTTCATTCCATATTCATTTAGCACAATAAATATCATTTCAAGTCCTCCAATATTCATAGATATATTTCCCATAATCAATAATTAGGTTTGGTTAAGACTAAGTGTAATCAAATTTGGCAAATTACATTTATGGACCAAGGATAATCGATTAACAACTGGTGATAATCAATTATCAAGTTAAAATTCAAAATCCACGGTCTCAGGTCAGTCGATAATCGATTAACAGGGTGTTAATCGATTATCATGCAGAAAATTGCACTTGACAAGTGAGGTTTTTATACACCAAACTTTGATACACTTTTCTCCAACCAATTCCAACACTCAACAACAACTTAATATCATATAATACACATGTTAGCATACTCATATCATCACAGAATCAACAACACATTAATCAATTTCCAAATATCACATATTATGCATAAAACACAACTCAACATATGAAACTCATTTTATTTGTTAATTAGTCATGGTTCAGTGCCCCTTTAGCTTGTAATCATCAATTAAAACTTTCTCAAATTGAGCTTTGAGCCTTAACTGACCTCCACATTAGATTCCCATTTCAAATTCATTGCTTTGTTTTTGCCCATGTGCTTAAGTGAGCTCCTACATTTTTAGCCACTTGATTACTATTCTAGTGAGTTGGATAACTTCTACCTTACCAATAAAAGTTGTGTGAATCAATTTAAGGCTTGGAAGAGGGGATTTGGTTCAACAAGGTGCAACAACAACACACTGCAGCAACTTCTGTTTTAGGTTCGGCAAGCAAGTTTTACTAGGGATTTTCAGCAGGATTATGTCAAGGAAACTCATAAACAAAAATTAGAATATGAACTAGGATATGTAAAATCAAGATTAAAACAAATTCTAGACTTTGAGGTAGCTTGAGCTTACCAAACAACACTGAAGAAGTTGGTTACACGAATGAGGTTTCTCTATTTTCAGACTCAACACCTCAACTTTCTTAGCTTCAAACTCGAGTTACAAGGAATGGATTTGAGTGGTTTCAATTTCTATTTCAAGATTGGATATAGAACTTTGATTATGTACGGGTTTTAAGGTTTAGAACAACTTGAAGAGGGGAAACGAAAGGGACGAAGATAGCACGAGAAACTGAATTATAAAGAGTTGAAAGAGGAGGTTTCCTTACTTGGAGGGGTAAAATCCCCAAGCCCCAAGGCTTCAAATCCGTCAACAAGCTCAGTAAACTCGACTTCAACAAGTAGGAGGTGTCATGGCATGGTGAAAACGCGTTTAACCCTTGTCAAATTGCCCAAAACCGCCTTAAACTGGTTGGAGTAGACTCGTGTTAATCGATTAACGGGTTTGGTTAATCAATTAACCAATCAAAAATTCAAAAAATTATATTTTATTCATTTTCCTCCAAAATGATTTAAATACCATTTTAATTCTGAAACTAGTTAAAAATCATTAAAAAAATTCCACAAATTATTTTAATTCAAATTCCTTATATTTTACATATTTCAAAATAATATTTTACATAATATTTATATTTATAAATTCAAAGATAATTCCTCTGGGTGTTACATACGTGAACGACAAAATCAAAAAGAATCACACAAATGTGGGTACTCGACCCGCATGTGACTTTCTGATGAGCATTTTATTTCCCATTATTCCTTGCATTATTTTACTCCTATTATTGATACTTGTTGCCCATTTGACATTGATTAGCTTGATTTATTGATTTAGAGTTTATTGGACTAATATTCCGAATATTGTTTAATTTGGAATTATTTAGCCTAATTAATTCTATTTCTATTTTCAGGTAATATTTGGCACAAGGACACTTTGGGAAGTTTGGAAATGAAGATTGAAGCATTGAAGTGAAGATTGTAATTTGCATATAGGTCCCTTTTTAATTGTAATTTTCAGAATAGTGTTTCTTAGGACTTGGGCCCATGTTTTAGGCCCATTTTCATGACTAAAGAGGGGAAATTCGTGTAACCCCCAAGAACACACTCCCATTTTCAGATTTCTCACTCTCTCTCTCTAGGTTAGAAATTCTCTCTTGGCTCTCCCAAGTGGTGGTGGCTGCTAGGGTTTTGTTCTTCCCCTTTTCTACTCGTTTTTCTTCATTTATGGCCATGGAAGGCTAGACTTCAAGGGTTAATCCCTTTGGTATTGTATTATCTACTCTTGAGCTCTTGTTATTAATGCAATTTCGTTTTCTATTCTCTGTTTTCATGTTTATCGATGTGTAGTGGTTTGCTTAATTCCATTTCGTAGAGATAATACATGAATATAAATGCTTAATTTGTATTAACTCGTAAAAACTCCAATTCTGGTTTCTGATGCTTAATTAGAAGTTAGGGTTTGGAGTGATAACTGAATTTTCGCTTAGTATTTGGTTATCACGAGTTGGACAGAGGAGAGGAGAGGAATCGATCTTTAGTGAGCTAGGATTGAGTAGTGTACGTAGCCAAAGGGGTTTGCCCGCTTTTGTTTCTGATTTTCTTAGTTTTTATATTCTGTTTATGTTTTGTTCTTCACATTTGTCACACACAAAACCCCCCCCCCCCCCCCCCATTTTACTGCACACTACGTGTTTGATACTTTGCCTAGACCGATATTCGCTGGGAAACGACCTAGGATCACCTTCCTAGTACTACAGAATAAACACCTTTTATTTTGATCGGATACGGCCTCGATCAAAATTTGGCGCCGTTGCCGGGGATTATCGGTTCTTGCCAAAGATCATACAGTAGTTAGTTAGTGTAGTTAGTGTGTGAATAAGCATTCTGATAACTGATTGAAAGTTGCCCTGTTTGCTGATTTGCTGTTCTGCACAACTGATGCTATTCTAGTGATTCTGTGAGTGCCATTCAACATAGCTGTGGGTGGAATTTTTGCACGAAAATTGGTATCCACACTTGTTTCATCATATATTAGTGTGTTGATGCATCACAGACACTCAGATAGGCACTGGTTGTGAGTTCTAGAAAAATTTTCCAAGTTTCAGCAGTACTTACTATAAATAGGCGTAACTTTTGATCCGTAACTCAGAATTTGACGAATTTTATATCAAATCGAAGGGAATTTTCTGAATAATCTGATTTTTCTCACTTTGTCAGAAAACCCCTTCGTTTGGATCCCGAAAAATCCTGTTTACTATTTCTTTTTTATTTTACAAGTTCTATTTTCTTAGTTTTTGGTCACTGTTTTAATTCTTTGACTTGGTTCCCTTTTGAATTTTGTCCTCAAACTTTCTGTGATATGTTTTCATGATTTTTGGGAGCTTAAAAAAATAAAGAAAAAAATTTTAAAAAATAAAAAATTTTGTTGCCGATTTTGGTCATGCATATCTGTTACAGTATGCTATGGTTGATGCTGTTCTGTTCAGTACATGACTAGGGGCAACCCAAGTTATTTGCATCCTTACAACCTTGAAATTGATAGAACTTATCACAGATTAGTTAGACAAAATAGGAATCAGTCATTAGGTAGTGAGTCAGAGTCATCTTATAGTCCATCTAATTCTGATTCTGTTTCTATTTCTTCTATTCCTTCTACTTTTACTACTTTTATTCAATCTGATTCTATACATTGTGATAACATGGCTCAACCCCCACCAAGGGAAAGGACACTTAGGGAGCTGGCTGCACCTGACTTCACTATTGAAGACTCGTGTATCCGGTATCCTGATGAGGATGTTCCTTTTGAGCTTAGAACAGGACTAATCCATTTGTTGCCCAAGTTTCATGGTCTTGCAGGTGAGGATCCTCATAAGCATCTCAAGAAATTCCATATAGTGTGCACCACAATGAAACCACATGATGTGCAAGAGGATCATGTTTGTCTCAGAGCATTTCCACATTCCTTAGAGGGTCTAGCACAAGATTGGTTATCTGACTTGGCCCCTGGTTCCATCACAAGCTGGGATGACTTGAAGAGGGCATTTCTGGAAAAATTCTTCCCTGCAAATAGGACCACTGCAATCATAAAGGAAATTTCTGGTATCAGGCAACAACATGGAGAGAGTCTCTATGATTATTGGGAGAGATTCAAGAGGTTGTGTGCTTCCTGCCCTCACCATCAGATCTCATAGCAGCTTCTCATCCAGTACTTTTATGAAGGTCTCAACTTCATGGAAAGAAACATGGTAGATGCTGCAAGTGGTGGTACATTGGGAGATATGACACCCTTACAAGCCAGGAGCAAAATTGAGAAGATGGCTTCCAATTGTCAACAATTCCACGCAAGAAGCAACAGTGATGCAATAGTTGTGAGGGATGTAAATGATGTTGGTGCAGACTCGGGCAAGGTTGAGAAGCTTGAGCAGAAAATTGATTCTCTCACAACATTGGTCACACAATTCGCTGTCAATCAGAAAAAGATGATACTTCCTGCTAGAGTGTGTGGCATATGCACATCCATTGAGCACCCCACAGATGCATGCCCTTCCCTTCAGCAGCAACAGCCGATGACAAGTGGTGACCAACCCGAGGCCTATGCAGCAAACATATACAACAATAGAGGCCCACAACAACACAATCATGACCTCTCTTCCAATAGATACAACCCTGGATGGAGGAACCATCCCAATCTGAAGTGGTCTGATCAACAACAACAACCTCCTCCTAATGTTCCATTTCAGAACATCGCTGGACCGAGTAGACCACCATATGTACCTCCTCCAATCCAGCAGCAAAGGCAACAACAACAGCAGCAAGTGGTTCATCCTGCACCATCAGCCCCTCCATCCAACCAACCTACCTTGGAGGAGTTGGTGAGGCAAATGACCATGCAAAACCTCCAATTTCAACAAGAGACTAGAGCATCCATTCAGAGACAAGAGGCATCCATTCAGACTTTGACAAATCAGATGGGTCAAATGGCAACTTCTCTCAACAATTTTCAATCTCAAAATTCTGACAAGTTGCCATCCCAAACTGTGATCAACCCTCAGAATCAGAATGTGAGTGCCATCAACCTGAGGTCGGGAAAGCAGATTGTCACACCCACACCACAACCTCACCTCAACAATGATGCTCTAGCTTCCTCTAAAGGGAAGAGCCAAGTGGTAGATGAAGGTGATCATGCTAGCACCAAAGATAATCATCCAACTCAACCCTCCTCAACTTCAACCACAAGCCCTGCTGTTGTCCTACAACCTCCTCCTGTTCCTCTTCCATTCCCACCAAGAGTGCCTCAAAACGAAAGGGTGGAAGAGGTGGACAAGGACATTCTTGACACATTCAGGAAGGTGGAAGTCAACATACCCCTTCTTGATGCAATAAAACAGATTCCAAGGTATGCGAAGTTCCTTAAGGAGTTGTGCACTCATAAGAGAAGACTCCAGGGCAATGAGAGGATAAGCATGGGAAGGAATGTCTCCGCTCTCATAGGTAAACCTATCCCTCACATTCCTGAAAAATGTAAGGATCCTGGAACTTTCTCTATACCTTGCATCATAGGCAATGTTAAGTTTGAAAATGCTATGCTAGATTTAGGAGCATCCATAAATGTCATGCCTATGTCTGTTTTTAAGTCTCTTTCTCTTGGACCTCTTCAACCTACGGGTGTGGTGATTCAATTGGCAAATAGAAGTACTGCCCACCCCGCAGGTTTGATAGAGGATGTCTTGGTTCGGGTTGAAGAGTTGATCTTCCCTGCTGATTTTTACATACTTGATATGGAAGATGACTCTCCCCGTAATGCTGTTCCTATTATTTTGGGGAGGCCATTTTTGAAAACAGCCCGAACCAAGATAGATGTGCATTCAGGTTCACTTTCCATGGAGTTTGATGGCAGCGTTATCCGATTTGACATTTTCCATGCTATGAAACATTTTCCTGAGGATCACTCTGTTTTCCATGTGGACTTGCTTGATGATTTGATAGATGAGCATATGCTTGACTTTTTGCATCATGATTTTGAATTGCCATCTTTCACTGATTCATTTACTTGTCCATCATGCACTAACTCTGGATGGTGCACCGCATGCACTGAAATAGCTCAGTTTCTAGACTCTGCCACTGCATCTGATGATTCATATGTTATAGATTCAGATTATGCTAACCCTAACCCCATATCTGTTATGCATGAGTCTGATTCACTTGTTCAGGTGCAGGCAGCAGAATCCATTTCTGTTGTCCCTTTAGTTCCATCTATTATGCAGGCACCCTCATTGGACCTGAAGCCCCTCCCTCCTCATCTCAAATATGCTTACTTGGAGGATGAGCAGAATCTCCCAGTGATCATCTCTACCTCACTTTCTGTTGATCAAGAGGAGAAACTGCTGGATGTGATAAGAAAGAACAAGAGGGCAATTGGATGGACTTTAGCGGATATTCCTGGAATTAGCCCCTCCATGTGCATGCACCGCATTTTGTTGGAGGATGGGGCTAAACCAGTGAGACAACCCCAAAGACGATTGAACCCCCAGATTCTTGATGTGGTTAAGAAAGAGGTCACCAAGCTGCTCCAAGCGGGTATCATCTACCCAATTTCAGATAGCACTTGGGTGAGCCCGGTGCAAGTTGTCCCCAAGAAGTTTGGTGTCACAGTTGTCAAAAATGAGAAGGATGAGCTGATTCCCACTAGAGTGCAGAACAGTTGGAGAGTCTGCATTGATTACAGAAAGCTCAACCAGGCGATTCGCAAGGATCATTTCCCTCTCCCCTTCTTTGATCAGATGTTGGAGCGCCTGGCAGGTAAATCTCATTATTGCTTCTTAGATGGATTCTCTGGTTATTTTCAAATTTGCATTGCACCAGAGGACCAACATAAGACCACATTTACCTGTCCTTTTGGCACATTTGCATAGAGAAAGATGCCTTTTGGCCTATGCAATGCTCCTGCCACATTTCAAAGATGTATGATGAGTATTTTTGCTGACTTGCTCGAGCATTGCATAGAGGTCTTCATGGATGATTTTAGTGTTTATGGCTCCTCATTTGATGCATGTCTTGATAATTTGACTAAGGTGCTTAACAGGTGCATTGAGACTAACCTTGTCTTGAATTTTGAAAAATGCCACTTCATGGTAGAACAAGGCATAGTCTTAGGGCACATTGTTTCGCACAAGGGCATAGAAGTTGACCCTGCTAAGCTGCATGTAATATCACATTTGCCTTACCCCTCTTGCGTGCGAGAGGTGCGTTCTTTTCTTGGTCATGCAGGTTTCTATCGCAGGTTTATTCAGAACTTTAGCAACATTGATCTTCCTCTTTCCAAGTTGCTTCAAAAGGATGCCCCATGGGAATTTGGAGACCAATGCAAGAGGGCATTTGATGAATTGAAGAAAGCACTGACCACCACTCCCATCATCCAACCACCTGATTGGACCCTCCCATTTGAGCTCATGACTGATGCTTCAAATTATGCTTTGGGAGCAGTTCTCTCCCAAAGGGTTGGTAAGCTATCGCATGTGATTTATTATGCTTCTAGGACTTTAGATGCAGCACAGGTTAATTACACAACAACTGAAAAAGAACTTTTGGCTATTGTTTTTGCACTTGACAAGTTTAGATCATATTTGCTTGGTTCTAAGGTTGTAGTGTACACTGATCATGCTGCTCTGAAGTATCTTTTGAAAAAGACAGATTCCAAACCTAGGTTGATTAGGTGGATGTTGCTCCTCCAGGAGTTTGATCTTGAGATTCAGGATCGGAGTGGTGCGCATAACCTTGTCGCAGACCACTTGAGCAGGATAGAGAGAGAGGAGGATGCATTTCCTATCCGGGATGACTTCCCGGATGAGCAGCTTTTATCTTTACATGTTTCCCATCCCCTTCCCCAAACCCCTTGGTTTGCAGACATTGTTAATTATCTGGTTGCTTCTGTTTTTCCTGCCTTGGCATCCAAAGCTCAAAGAGATAAATTAAAGAGCGATGCCAAGCATTATGTATGGGATGACCCCTATTTATGGCGTTTTTGCAGTGATCAGGTCATTCGCAGGTGCATTCCAGACCAGGAGATCCAATCGGTTCTCCAATTTTGCCATGCTTCACCAGTGGGAGGCCACCTTGGTACTCATAGGACAGAACGAAAGGTGCTGGATTCTGGATTTTATTGGCCTACCATTTTCAAGGATGCGAGCAACATATGCAGCTCGTGTGAGAAGTGTCAAAGAGCAGGAGGCGCCCTATCTTGGAGGCAATAGATGCCGCAACAACCTATGTTGTTTTGTGAGGTGTTTGATGTCTGGGGTATAGATTTCATGGGCCCCTTTCCTGTTTCTTTTGGTTTTTATTATATCTTACTTGCTGTGGATTACGTATCCAAATGGGTGGAAGCTAAGGCCACCAGGACTAATGATGCTCAGGTTGTTGTAGATTTTGTCAGGTCTAATATCCTTTGCAGGTTTGGCATACCTAGAGCCATAGTCAGTGACCAAGGCACACACTTCTGCAATAGATCCATGCAAGCTTTGCTCAAGAAGTATGGGTTGTGCACAAAGTTTCTACACCCTATCACCCCCAAACCAACGGGCAAGCTGAGATTTCAAATAGAGAGATCAAGCGGATTTTGGAGAAGATGGTGAAGCCTAATAGAAAGGATTGGAGCACACGATTGGAGGATGCTCTGTGGGCCCATCGTACCGCTTACAAGGCACCCATAGGGATGTCACCCTATCGGGTTGTCTTTGGTAAGGCGTGCCACCTGCCTGTGGAGATAGAGCACCGTGCATATTGGGCTGTGAAGCAATGTAACTTAGCTCTTGATCAAGCGGGTGAGGAGAGGAAGCTGCAGTTGAGTGAGCTAGATGAGATCCGCTTGGAGGCCTATGAGAACTCCAAATTCTACAAAGAGAAGACCAAGAAGCTTCATGATAACTCCATTTCCAGAAAGGAGTTCTTGGTTGGTCAAAAAGTTTTGCTCTACAACTCTAGGCTTGGACTCATGAGTGGAAAGCTCCGCTCTAAATGGATTGGACCATTTGTAGTCACCCAAGTGTTTCCTTATGGCACTGTGGAGATCAAGAGTGAGTCCACGAACAAGAGCTTCAAAGTCAATGGCCACCGACTCAAGCCTTTCCTAACCACCCCTTCTTTGGATGATGCACCTGTGGAGGAGGCCTCATTGGTCGACCCCACTTTTGAACAACCATGACTTAGGGAGTCTCCTTTTCTCCTTCCTTACTCTTTTTATTACACTTGTCTATATCTGTCTGATTCTGCTATTTGTGTTCCATTGAGGACAATGTGTGATTTAAGTGTGGGGGGAGAGTAGTTTAGGTTGCATATTTTGCTTAGATTTTTTTTAGGTTTTGCTTAGTTTTGGGCATTTTCTTGCATGTTTTTGCTTCATTTTAGTAGAGTTTTGGTATCTTGTGTCTGAATTCATGCATTTCTGTGTGTAAAGTTGCTTTTGATAATTAAGAGGTGGTAACACTGTGATAGAATTGTCCCTTTTGTGAGGATTTGAGCCTTAATTGTGGGTGGATTGCTATATATGCCACCTAATTTTCTTTCATGTGTGATTGCACTCTGGATTACTTGCACTCTAGAACTTGACTTGACTCTTGTTGATACTTGATTGCTCATGCACATTTTGAAATGATTTAGGCACTTTCTTTCTTTAATAAGCTACTAGCCATATGAGCCTACCTTGAATGAATGTATCCTTTGCTAGCCCCTTTGAGCCTTTTTATCCCTTTCCTTGTTCTTTAGCTCATTACAAGCCTATGACTGAAAAATCATGATTGTCCTAACCTTAGGGAATTTTGGAGCTTTGGAATTGTTTTGGGAATGGGTATTAGGTAAGAAGTGTGATTTATGCTTTAATTGGTTGAGTTCTTGGTTTTGCCTCATTGGTTGTTATAGTTATGGCTTCATCTTCATGTCATTTGTGTTGTTTCTTCTTTTCTTTTTGTATATCTCTCAAAAACAAAAAAAAATAGAAGACAAAAATACAAAAAAAAATGCAAAAAAAAAAAGAAAAAAAAAAGAAGAGAAAAAAAAAGAAAAAAAAAAGTGAATAAAAGGTTGTTGAGGCAAAGAGGATTGGAATTAGTGGTTGTTGATTTTGGGGTGGATTTTGCTTACTTTTTACGTATTCCCCATTGCTCCTCTATTCCCTTGGTTTTAGCTACATTCCCATATTTTTCTCCTACCTTGTCCTTGGCCCCATTACAACCCTTAAAAGACCTTTTGATCATTTTGTGCATGTGTGTTGATGGTTGATGTTAGAGGCTTGTCAAGCTTATGGTTGTGTTTATTTTTCATGATGTGCCTTGAGTGTAAATAATGATTAACCCCAAACACTTGAGTGTAAACACTTTTGAGTGATCCTTGTGAGTTTCTATCATCTTTGTGACTATCCTCTTGATGTCATTGGTTTCTTTGCATACTTGAAGTAATTGGATGATGTTCGCGGATGCTTTGACTCTTTGATCCTTAACCATTTTGTGTGCTTGAGTTTGCCCATTTCTTTGCATTTCCTAGAATTCATTGTGAAGTATGTAATCTCTTAGGTTTGCATTTCTTAGTTGTAGTCATCTTGTTGCATAATTCACTTTGGTGCATATTGATCTTCATAGTCCTATCTTTTGGTTTTGCCCAGGAGTGCAAAAGGATAAGTGTGGGGGTATTTGATGACCATTTTATTTCCCATTATTCCTTGCATTATTTTACTCCTATTATTGATACTTGTTGCCCATTTGACATTGATTAGCTTGATTTATTGATTTAGAGTTTATTGGACTAATATTCCGAATATTGTTTAATTTGGAATTATTTAGCCTAATTAATTCTATTTCTACTTTCAGGTAATATTTGGCACAAGGGCACTTTGGGAAGTTTGGAAATGAAGATTGAAGCATTGAAGTGAAGATTGTAATTTGCATTTAGGTCCCTTTTTAATTGTAATTTTCAGAATAGTGTTTCTTAGGACTTGGGCCCATGTTTTAGGCCCATTTTCATGACTAAAGAGGGGAAATTCGTGTAACCCCCAAGAACACACTCCCATTTTCAGATTTCTCACTCTCTCTCTCTAGGTTAGAAATTCTCTCTTGGCTCTCCCAAGTGGTGGTGGCTGCTAGGGTTTTGTTCTTCCCCATTTCTACTCGTTTTTCTTCATTTATGGCCATGGAAGGCTAGACTTCAAGGGTTAATCCCTTTGGTATTGTATTATCTACTCTTGAGCTCTTGTTATTAATGCAATTTCGTTTTCTATTCTCTGTTTTCATGTTTATCGATGTGTAGTGGTTTGCTTAATTCCATTTCGTAGAGATAATACATGAATATAAATGCTTAATTTGTATTAACTCGTAAAAACTCCAATTCTGGTTTCTGATGCTTAATTAGAAGTTAGGGTTTGGAGTGATAACTGAATTTTCGCTTAGTATTTGGTTATCACGAGTTGGACAGAGGAGAGGAGAGGAATCGATCTTTAGTGAGCTAGGATTGAGTAGTGTACGTAGCCAAAGGGGTTTGCCCACTTTTGTTTCTGATTTTCTTAGTTTTTATATTCTGTTTATGTTTTGTTCTTCACATTTGTCACACACAAAAACCCCCCCATTTTACTGCACACTACGTGTTTGATACTTTGCCTAGACCGATATTCGCTGGGAAACGACCTAGGATCACCTTCCTAGTACTACAGAATAAACACCTTTTATTTTGATCGGGTACGGCCTCGATCACTTTCCTACTCCCATGTCACATCAGTGACTCCGCCTCACTCCCAAACCACTTTGACCAACGAGATGTCCTTTCCTCGTAACCTCTTGGTTCTTCGGTCTTCAATTCCGATTAGGCCAGCTTCGAAAGTCAAATTCTCTCTTAACAATATCACATTTGGGTGAAGTTTAATGATTGAGGTTGGGTCATGAATTCAACATACTTACGAAGTTGAGAGACATGAAAAACATTATGTAAGTTGGACAAGAATGGGGGTAAGGCTATTTGGTAGGTAACAGGGCCGACTCTTTTCAAAATTTGGTAGGGGCTGATAAATTTTGGTGACAACTTATTGGGCTTCATCACACAACCAACACCGGTTGTCAGAAAAACTTTGAGGAAAATATCATGATCTCCTTGAAATTCCAGCTTGGTCCTTCTTCGATTGACATAACTCTTCTCTCGACTTTGAGCAGCCTTCATCTTCTCTAGGATTACTCTGATTCTTTCGGTTTTTTCTTGGACTATATCGAGGCCAATGATTGAACTCTCCCTCACTTGGAACCAGCATAGTGGGGTTCTGCACTTCCTTCTATACAATGCTTCGAATGGTGCCATTCCGATACTTGCGTGGTAATTATTGTTGTAGGTAAATTCCACCAAAGGTAGCAGTTGATCCCAACTCTCTTGATACTCCAAAGCGCAAGCTCTGAGCAGATCTTCAAGCGATTGAATGGTTCTTTCAGATTGTCCATCCGTCTGAGGATGATAAGCATTACTCATCCTCAATCTTGTTCCCATAGCTTGATGTATGCTTCTCCAGAATCTGGAAATGAATCGGGGGTCACAATCTGACACAATACTGGAAGGAATTCCATGAAGTTTGATGATCTCCTTGATATAAAGTTGAGTGAGCTTTTCCAATGAATAATGGATATTGATTGGAATGAAGTGAGCCAATTTTGTTAAACGATCAACTATAACCCACACTGCTTCATATCCACCTTGAGTTTTCCAGACACGAAATCCATGGATATGTAAAAACTACAATCGGTGGATGAATTAACTAGAAAACATTAGGAGAACACCTAGAAGGGGGATTGAATAGGTGTTAAAGAAACCTTGAAAGATTTTTGAATGAAACAAATCGAAACAATTAAAATGAATGATTTTTACAAAAATTTCAGCTGTTAATCGATTAATACAAGTCACTAATCGATTAATGCCTGAAAGCTGATTTAAGTTAATCGATTAGCACCTTGAGTTAATTGATTAATCATTGTAGAAAACTGAAAAAATCACTTTTCAAACGAAAACGAAAATCAATCAATTAACATAGAATATCAGAGATAGCGCGGAATTGATTAACACCAAGATTGTTAATTATTACCTAGGTTATGAAAAAGGTTTTCCCCAAATCAATTTGAACTATTAAAACCTAATTCATTCAATTATTAGAAAATCAATCTTTTCTAGGTTTTCAATCAAGAACAATATGACTATGCAGAAATTAAGAGATTAAAGGATAGAGATACTGCACAGAGATTTTATACTGGTTTACTCTCCTCCACTGAGAGCTACATCCAGTCCCCTCTTCACAAGAAAGATTTCACTAAGGAATTAGAATTCTCAAATTACAAGTAATCCGCCTCTCAAGACTCCCTTCTTGATAGCCTCCAAGAGATAGCCCTTCTCTTGTCTTGCAATCCTATTGAACTTCTAATCTAACCTCTTCTCTTGCTTGTTGATAACCAACAACAAGACTTCCAATTGCTTGTTGATTCCTCACAACAAGACTTCCAAATGCTTGATGAACACCACCAAGGCTTCCACTTGAATTTGCTTGATGAACACCACCAAGACTTCTTCTTGTCGTAGATAGTTTGCCTCTTGTAATGATTACAACTCAATGAGAAACAAAATCCTATTTGAATATCCTTCAAGAAATATGAACAATTAAACTTGAGATTCAAAAGCTTCTTGAACAAAGATATGAAAAATAAGAACTTCGATCTTTGTAAAAGTGAGGGAGAGTGTTGAGAGAATAGTGTGGCTTTCAATCTTTTCTAGAGTGATGTAAAATGAAGTTTTTTTTATCACAATGATTAGGAAAAGGTTTATATAGAATACCCAAAAGTTTGGAAACTTAAAAGCTGATTTTTGAGAAGTTGAAAATCTGTTTTAAAAAGCTATTCAGCACGTGTTAATCGATTAACAGATCTGGTTAATCGATTAACCACTGTTGATTTTATGTTAATCGTTAAATACCTTTAGTTAATCAATTAATCACTGTTACAAAATTCTGGTAATCGATTAGCCTTTCCATTTAATCAATTAACCACTGTAAAAATCAATTAAAAACTTGTCTTCTCAAAATTAAACCTTTTCTTAAAAACTTTTAAGCCGCCTATTGATTCAGGTTAAGTGAAATACTCAAGATATAATATGATCACGCACTTGATAGAGATTCACTACCCTCTAATAACTCTACCCAAAACTCTAAGGCTCAAAATAAAGATATTAAAAACAATATACATATTGAATCTATGAGCTTGCTCTCTCTTCATCATTGTTGCTAGTTGTTTTTTGGTGAGCTTCTGAGCTTGATAAAAACATTGTCATTATCAAACCATGCACTTGTATAATAGATCTAACAATCTCCACATGCACATTCACACTAGATCTAACGAGATATACTATCCCATTTCCACTCCGGTACATCCAAAGATAGCAACTCTCCTCCGGGCCGCTTATGTTCAATCTTTGCCTTTTGACAAACAAGGCAAGATGACACATAAGTTGCAACATCCTTCTTCAAACCAGGCCACCAAAACATCTTCTTCAAATCTTGATATGTCTTGGTAGCTCCTGGGTGCATACTCATCTTACTCTTACGAGCTTCATCCAGAATGATTCTTCTCAACTCTGGATTGGCAAGAATGCGCACTCTATTCTTGAACCTCAAGATTCCATCTGCTCCAAGCTGAAAGTCCGGTTCCTTTCCTTCCATGTTCAACTTCTGCTTCTCTTGCAATTCCAAATCCTCTAGCTGCATCTCCCGGATCTGAGTTAGAAACTCATTGGAAATTTGCAACATTCCCAACTTGATACTTTTCTAGCCAAATTGCACTGCCAAATTCAGATCGCGAAACTTCTCGATCAACTCAGCTTCTTTCACCATCAATGCACTCATGTGCAAAGTCTTCGGACTTAGAGCATCGGCTACCACATTGGCCTTTCCAAGGTGGTAGTGCAACTCGAAGTCATAATCCTTAATGAATTCCATCCACATACGTTGCTTTATATTCAGCTCCTTCTGATCAAACAAGTACTTCAAGCACTTGTGATCGCTGAACAGTTGGAACGTAGCACCATACAGATAATGCATCCATAGCTTAAAAGTAAAAACAATGGAAGCTAGCTCCAGATCGTGCGTTGGGTAGTTCTCCTCATTAATCTTCAATTGTCTTGATGCATACGCTACCACATTCCCTTACTGCATCAAAACACATCCTAATTCTTGTCTAGAAGCATAACAAAAAATGTAACACCCTCAAAATAATACCATTAATTAAGATTAGCTTTTAAGTTAATTATAAATTTACAACAATTTCCGACAGAGTTTCCTTTGTTTTACGGACTTTCCAAAATTTTATTTTTCCTATTAAACTTATAAGACGAAAACCACAACATAACAACAGAATAGACAAACCTACAAATCTATTAAATTACACATTTCCCCCTGTTTCGAAACATATATGCATATGTGATCTAACATATTTGTGACGCTCTCTTTTTAACTTGAAAATAATTAATATTTCCAAATAGTTGAATATTTGCTATCAAAATTAGGGCTAGAAAATTTTTCCTTTTCAAAGCTAGTACTTGCTCAATCATAAATCCTTTTGAATTCGGCTCAGCACAATCTTAAGTTCGAAAAGACTCTCGAGATCGCATCTCTTTAGTTATAGAAAGCATTATTAGTAGCTATTATGACAACATATCATTTGCTTCTCGAGTGGGATTTGAGTATATAAAATATAACATATAACTTTATCGCTGAATCTCTTGTAACTTAAAATCAGAGTTCGCGGAAGTAAAAATAATACTTTTGGGGCTCTGCTGAGGAAAATAAATATCATATATATATAGATCATAGCATAAAATAAAACCCCATCAGTACAATAGTAGCAAGTAACATCAGTCGAGATAGCAAGAGTTTATAAAAAGATATACAACCCAGCTGTATGAAATAAAACCTCACTCCAAGACCTCTCAAAATATATACACTATATCACATGGTCTCCAAATAGAAGTCTCAGAGCAGGTCTTCAGTGTCCTTAGCAGCTCCTCAGATCCTCCACAGCTCTATCCCTAGGATCTAGGATCCAAAACACCTATGCTATGCAGGCTCCTATGAACCAACGGGTCCACCTCTAGCAGAAACAGTCGGCTCAACACGCACCTCCTCCTCGCTCTCATCCTCCACAGGGTCCTCCTCGACCTCGCCCGACTGCGTAGAGACCCCACCACTGGGTCTAGGATCTGCAGAAGCAGTCCTATCATAATCAGTCGGACCAGGAGAAGGAGTCTCCTCAGTGACAACTCTATGGGAGGAAGGATGGGAACGAGTGGCAGCTCTAAAACAGAAACTATGAAGACGACGCATAGGTCGAGCCGGGGGTGGTCCTCTATATGTGTAAAAAGGTGGAACATGCATAGTATAGACTAATGGGATCCTAAATCGACGAGGTCGCACACGCACCAGAGGGTTAGGGTGGTAGAGAGTGATCTCAACCTCCCCCTCAAAAGTGGCACGGTGCTCCTCATACGTCCATATACCGCTAGGGATAGGGCGTATCTCGAGGCAGGCTAGGTATCTGGCCATCACCTAAACAGGGCACAGGGAGTAAGTATACACCTATACATAATTGATAAAGACTAAAATTACAATCACAGGTATATCATGGACAGATCATAATGCAAATACATATGAGCACACAAATTTTTCAACATTATAACTCTTATAATGCAAGTGGCATGATGTATGATTTTCTATCCACCACTGAGGCCTCTAAATGTCCATCTTGGACGTCCATCCAATACACCATTGTGTTCCCGGAACACCGACATTCGTTCCCAGAACGTAATGCCGAACCATACTTGGATAATAAGCATCATTCCTGGAGTGTGCACCACATTCCCAGAACGCATACGTTCCCAGAACGCATATAAACCAGGTCCCGGACACTGGCCACATATCTATAATGTGTCATCAAGTAGGTTATAATTTGGTACTCCCGGAGTACCCTCCTCATATTCCCAGAATATGATAAACGTTCCTACCAACCAGACTCCCAGTCTATATGTATGCACAAATATCAGGTTGGTTTTATCTTTACATTAATTAATGTGATTTAGAAATATTCCAATTTCCATTTTGAATGATTAATTTGAGGCATAATATTTGGCATAAAATTCTCCTTTGAATTTTCTCAAAACATGCCTTTTAACTTAGATTGGATAAAACAAAGCCAATGGTATTCAAAAACTTAACTTTTTATTTTTCAGATTCAGGTACTAACCGGGTTACAGTTTCAGGCTAACCGGTTAGAATTACAGACCTGAACTGTTTACCATTGCAACTCAGAAAAACCCTTTTTTTCTTGAATTCTCTACCCAATCTATGCACCACTTAAACCTTGTTTTATGCCTCAAAATCACAGTTTCCATCATTCAAAATTAAAATCACATTTGTTTCCAATCATACATAATTTTCTCTTGAAAATTACTATACGAACTTAAGGTATAAACTCTTTACTTCTAATCTGAATCATAACACTTTATATTCAGATTATTTATAATGGATTTATAGTATAGATTTGAGCAAAACTCCTAAAACTTAAGGACTGATTTAATAAACTAATTTTTCTTTAAAATTCTGCAGTGTCTAACCGGTTACGAAAATCGAGTAACCGGTTAGATTATGCAGTCAGTCCCTCAAATTGAAGGTTTTAACACACCATTTCCTTTAATTCTCAAATCTAACCACAAACCATCATTCCATGAAGTTCATATACCTTAAACAAATATGTTTCATCACAGAAATCATATTCAAAGTGCATGCATCAAGTCTTTGCATCAAATTGCATAAAAATCCACATAAACACAATTTAACACAACAAGACTCATATTAATCATTCAAATCCAGAATTTAACATTCATACACTTTGCATGCATCAATCTAAACTTGCTCAAACAGGATTGAGCCAAAACTTTGGCCTCCAAGCCTTTGTGCTTAAAAACACATAATGCCCTTTTGAGTTTTGTTAACTCAAATCCTAATTCATTTGACATTTAGTCTAAATCTAGCATAGTGAAGACTTCTCCCATACCTCTAAGACGATTTTGAGGAAGGTTTTACACTGGTTTGAAGAAAACTCCACAACTTCCTCTCAGACCCAAAGTTCTGTTTTCAAATTCGGTTTCCAGCAAAAAGGTCCAGAAACCACCAAATTTGACATAGGATTTGGCCAAAGAAATTGGGGAAAATAGTTAGAACTCAGAATAGGTAACATGCACGAGGAATTGGAAAAGATTTGGAACCTAATGGTGAGCTACACTTACCAAATTCAAGGCTGGAATTCAGCTTCCAGAACTGGCAAAACAGAGAATTCAGTTTTCCACCTCCAACTTCCAAGCTTGATTCCTTCTTCCACACTCACTCTTGACTCACAAATTTGGTATCAACACGAAGCTCTGGATGTAAGCTTCGTGTTTGTGTATCACTCGTTCTCTGACTCTCAAGGAAAAAGAAGAATTGCCCTCCACGAATTGAAAACCCTAATTTCAGCCTCTCAACAAGAAATCAAACGCATCAACCCTCAATCCTTCAGAAATCCATCAATTTATAGAGGGATTTGTTGACATGCAGGAAGACACGCGTCCTCCAACATGCATCAAGTGGGATTCATGGCGATTAATCGAATTAACCCAATGATTACTGATCAAAATCCACTAAACCAGTTCCTGAGTTCATCGTCTAACCGGTTACAGGGCATTACTAACCGGTTAGATCAGTTCAAAATTTAAATATTACTTTTTTTTTTAAATCTTTCCCTCCAAGAACCTTTTCAATATTACTTTTAAGTCCTCATTCAGGGACCAAAATGCAATATTCTTATATTTTGCATTTATTTGCCATATAAAAATATTTCAACTTATTTTTATATTTAAGGCGAATTAAATACAAAACATAATCTTGGAAAATTCTATAAATTAATAATAAAACTTTTTATTATTAATTTCCTATTATTCGGGAGACGAAAATTAGGGGTGTTACACTACTCCCCCACTTAAAAGGAATTTCGTCCCCGAAATTCTAGATTACAAAAACAACTCCGGATACTCTTGACGCATCTTCTCCTCTAATTCCCATGTAGCTTCAGATACGTCAGCATTCTCCCAAATCACCTTGACCAAAGGTATTTCCTTTCCTCTGAGCCGCTTGACTTCACGATCTTCTATCTGAACCGGTCTAGTCTCAAAGGTCAGGTTTTCTTTCAGAGTTAGGTCATCAGGTTGGAGTTTCAGAATAACAGATGGATCATGAACATATTTCTTTAATTGCGAAACGTGAAAGACGTTGTGCAAGTTGGATAAAGAGGGTGGTAAGGCCAATTGATAAGCAACGGGACCAACTCTCTTAAGAATCTGATATGGACCTATACACTTAGGCGAAAGCTTTCGGGTTCTCAAAGCTCTACTAATTCCTTTCATCGGGACTACCCGAAGGAACACATGATCGCCCTCAGAAAACTCTAATGGTTTTCTCCTCTTATCCGCATAACTCTTCTGCCGACTCTGAGCCGCTTTCATCTTTTCCTGAACCATCTTAATCTTCTCAGATGTTTGTTGTACCATCTCTGGTCCAACCATCAGGTTCTCCCCCACTTGGAACCAACATAGCGGGGTTTGACACTTCCTTCCATACAACGCTTCGAACGGTGCCATCCCAATGCTCGCATTGTAGCTGTTGTTGTATGTGAATTTTGCAAGAGGTAGCACTTGATCTCAACTTCCTTGTTCTTCAAGTGCACACGCTCGCAACACATCTTCCAAAGATTGAATTGTTCTCTCCGTCTGGCCATCCGTCTGTGGATGATACGCAACGAATTTTTGAAATATATTTTATCAAGAATAGATGTATGAATGTGAAGATGATTGTTTTCATGAATTTACAGTTGAATATTTTATTATTTGGAATTTTTATAAGAAGAAAAAAAAATTGAACTTTAATAGATTTACAAACTTCAGAAATTCATATCTTTTCAACCGTAACTCCGAATTTTATGATCTTTATATGAAACCGATCGTATTGAAATTTAGATTTCAAAAATGTAACTTTTATATTTTTCTGGGTTGATTTGCAAAAATTTATTTTCAGCTAAGTAAGGACGAATTTTTGAAGGATAAAATGGTAAAAATAGTTTTTAATCTCAAATGAACTTTTCCTTTTTAGGGTCTCTTTTATATGTGCAAATATAATTTTAGAAAATGAAAAGAGAGCTATAATTATAGCCAAATAGTACAGTTTATTATTTCAAGACGAAAACGTGTTTAAGTGTTAATGTTTATATTTGATTATTTAATAAGAAGGAGAAATTATTTCATGATTAAATGTGTGATTGAGCGGGATTGAAATATGTGTGTGTGTGTGTGCATATATGTGTATACGTGTATATGTATGTATGGTATGTATGTGTATGTGTTTGCCTAGGATAAATTTGCATGGAGCCATTGCTTAATGACTAAGTAAAAGGGAAATAAAAGTAAAAAGAAATAAAAAAATAGGAAACTTGGTCCCCAAGTAGATATTTTAGAATGCCAAAATTGCCCCTCTTAGACCCATTAGGACCGAATTTACCAAGGGCAAATGAGTAATCTTACGAATTGCCTATATATAGTTGGTCCTTTAGTTCATTTCACTTCTTCATTTCTTCACTTCTCCATTTCCCTCACTTCTAAACACAACACTAAGACCTCCATCAAGCTCTTAGTGAAAGAAAGAGAGAGAGAGAGAGAAAGAGAGAATGGCCGAGTGAGTGAGGAAGAAGGAGGAAGGAGAAGATCAAACCAAAGACCTCCCTTGAAGAGCAAAGGACTTAGAGACTAGCAGACTTTGATTTTGGTGGGTGATTTGAAGATCTTAGAAGTATTAGAGTTGGTTTTTGATTTGTAACCCTATAAATTTTCTTTTCTTCTTGCATGTCTAATTTTTATGATTGATTGATGGTTGCATGTATTGATAATGTCTTGATCTTGAACTTTAAGAACTAAATGAACTTGTAAAACCCTAGATCATGGGCCATGTGATTCGGCCATGACTAGTATCATAGGTCTTGATGCTTTTTAATTTGATTTAAGTTCTTGCATGTTAACTCTAGGCTTATAAAATTTGATTTGAGTTGTTGAAATGCTTTGATCTTGATTTGATCTTGATGAAGCTTTGCTTTTTGGGTTTTGATCTTTAAAAAGCTTTAATCTTTGCCTTGATCTTTGAAAAGATTTGATCTTTCATGATATTCATCACGGTTTTGGTTTCTTTTTTTTACTTGGAAATGATTTTGATCCTTGATTTGTATTTTCATGTTGATTTCATGACTTGATTTATAAGATCTAAGTACATGTATGTGATAATCTATGATTAATAAGTGAAAAGCTTTAATCTTGGTTCATGCATGTTGTTTTTGAGTGAAAAGATTTAAATTTCCTTTGAAGCATGCCGCCACGGTTTTGGAAAGGAAATTAAAGAAACAAGCTTTAAAATGATTTTGAGTATAAACATGAGTTAATCTAAGTAGTTGATATAGTGCATGTGGTATTTTTATGAAACATGATTCGGCCATGTTTAATAAAAATGAGATTCATGCTTTTATTTTGTGAAAGGTTGATGCATGTATATCTTAAGGGTAGATTTAATAATTTCAAGCACATGCATGTTATTTTCAAGAAATTTAAAGTATGATCTTGGTTTTGAAATAAAATAATGAACTTGAGTTTTATTGAAATCTTGCCTTGATGTTGCTAGAGCATGATGATGTGAGTAGTGATGTAGTATGATGCTTGAAATTTTGTTTGAAAAACCTACATGATTTGGTTGGATTATATGGTTTTTGCATGATGAAAAATGGACCAAAAATCTTGTCTTGACCATGTTAAGTTTTCGGCCAATGCATGTTAAGTAGACTAGGATCCTTTTCCATGAAGTGACATAAAAGAAATGAGTGTGTTTTATGAAATAATTCTAATTGATGTGTTTGAAAGTGTGTTGTGATTATTTATTTTCTATTCGGTTTGGTTAAAAAGTAAAGGAAACAAATGAATTAATTGGTTTTGGAAAGTTTTGTGTTTAAATGAATGTATGTGTGTATATTCGGTTTTAGGAGAAAGAAAGGGTAAATAATTTTATTTCATGAAAAAGAAAATGAGGTTTAAGTGCTTGAAATAAATTAAGTTGATTTATGTGTTTTGGATTTGTAATTTTGACTTGTTTTCTTTGATTCCATTCGGCCATGTAGTATAAACAAGTCTAGGAGATTTAGCTGCATGAAAATAAATTCACTTAATGATTTTTTAAAGGAATTAAGTAGTTTAAAGTAAAAGGAAAACAAGTGTGCATGGTTTATATCTTGGTTCAATTCGGTTTATGAATACATGTATGCCTAAGTGTTTTGTGTTATGAAAATGAATTATTTGTGAGTTGTATAATTGTTTTGATGTTGATTAAATTGGTTATATGCTTCTAATTAATTAATGAAGTGTTGCTTGTTGTTTGTGTGTTAAGTTGATGTTTGGAAAATAATTGAGTATGTAATTGATTTTGAAATTAATTGATTTTAAGATAAATCCATTTGATTTAATTGAGGTTTTTGGATTGTATTTAGTGGCTGTCCAAAATTTATTTTATGACGAAAACTTGAATTTTAAAGTGATTGTTTTAAGTTAAGGAATTGTTTAAAGCAAAAAGTACTTTTACGGTGTTTTCGAGTTTTTATCAAAGTAATTTTGTAAAACGACTCTTTGCTGTCCAGACTTGTCTAGACATGTTTCTTAACTTTAAAAATGTGTTTATATGATTTAAAGTATGGTTTTTAAGTGGTAATTGGTTTGAGAAGAAGTTAGATTAAAAACGGTGAATTTTTCGGTGTTTTCGAACGTGTTTAAGGTGCTGTCCAAGACGGACCAGCGACCAAATCAATTGATTTAAAGTATTTTATAAGATGTTTTCAAAAGGGTTTTGAAGAATTTAAAGTGTTAGAAAATATGGGAGTTGTTTTAAGAAAACCATTATGTTTTAAGTTTTCCGGCGAGGAACAAAACGTGTTTGAGTTAAGGAAATGTTTTCTTGATACAAGTTAATAACGAAAACGTGTTCTATTTAATTCGAGGAATTTTAAAGACGAGGGTTTGGGGCAGCCGGCAACAACAAGGGATCCGAGGAGACTGCATGCATTTAATCGCTGGACCTCAGGTGAGAGAGAAGCTTTCCTAAGACACCGTGGTATTTAGGTGACATATTAGGGCGCTCTGTATCATCTCAAAGATCGGAACTAAGTGGTTCGGAGTCAGTAGTATAGTGGCAATTGTTTGTGTTGTGTGGCCACTTATACGAAAGAGACAAAGACCACATTGTTGTTGTGTGATGCTTGTGTGTTGATGATGTGAAATAGCATGCTTGAATTTATTTATTTAGTTATGCATGATGATGTTTAATATTGTTGATTAATATTAATAACATGCTGATGGACGTCTGTTACGTCCTGAAAATGGAAATGAAATAAATAAGTTGGTGAAAGTCAATGACACAAAGAGAAATGAATAGTGATGAAAGATATGAGATAGTTTGGAGATGAGATATGTGCGGAAAAAGGAAACAAAGAGATAAAGAAGTGAGATTGGGGACAGATCTGATGATAAGAATGAGGATAAGCCAGAGTGGGAAAGTGATGTGGTGTGATTACTGAAATGAGATGTGATTTGAGTGGAGCTGGGCTCCTTTGTGGATGTTGTTGGAATGAGACTTGTGTTGAGTTGAGCTTGCTCCTCCACCAGTACTCACAGAAACAATATTTTTCGAAGAGTTTTTGAAATGAGATTTCTGAGAAAGTTTACGAACTGAGGTTTTTGAAAAAGTTGTGAAATGGTATTTTGAAAAAGATTGTGAAAGGAGATTTTGTGAAAAGTTTGTGAATTGAGGTTTTCGAAAAAGGTTTTGGAAACGAGATTTTTGAAAAGTTTGTAAAATAAGATTTTTAGAAAACTTGCGAAATATTATTTTAAGAAAATTTGCGAAAAGAGGTTTTGGAAAAGTCTATGAAATGAAGTTTTTAACGGTTTTATGAAAAGAGATTTTTAGAACTTTTGTGAAATGAGATTTTTAACAAATTATAAAAAGAAATTTTTATAAAGTTTGCGAAATAAGATTTTTGAAAGTTGTGAAATGAGACTTTGAGTAGATTTTATGAAATGAGATTTTTGGGAAAGTTTATGGAACAAGATTTTGAGAACAATTATGACATAAGGTTTTGTGAAAGTTTATGATATGATATTTTCAGAAAGCTTATAAAATGGGTTTTGAAGGAAGTATGTGAAGCAAGATTTTTGAAGGTTATGAAACGAGATTTTTGAGAAAGCTTATGAAAGATTGTTTTGAGAGGAAAGATTGTGAAATATAATTTGTGAAATGAGATGGTTGAGAGAGATTGAGAATGATGAGAAAGTTTAAGAAATGAGATACAAGTTGGTCGAGGTAATCCCAGCTCTGTGCTATGTTGAGAAAAGATTGTGCAAAATTAGTGGTCGGGACTCATTGAAGGGATGCACGAAGGATGGGCCGACCTTAGGTTAATTAAAAAGATAAAAGACTTTAAAAGACATTGACGCGGTGAGGCATGAGAGTGCGAAGTAGTGGAGAGGAAGGTACCCCGGATATCAGGGATATTCGGGTTGTGAATGCAATAGGGTAGGAAAGGGCGGTAAAACGTCATGAGGCCTTGAGTACTACTCTAGGCGGAACGAATTCCATATGTGGTAACCAGACGTGGTAGGGACTGGGTCCTAATGCCGTGGTAAGTTCTGCACCTGGAACCAGAATAGTGTTGTCACCCCTATGGCATTTCGAGAACAGTGAGAGGGAGTGGAACGGGGCATCTTGATTGCCACTATACCTGAGTTTTCTACAGTGAGCCTTGATTAAATGATATGATTGATATGATATAAATTGATTTGAGACTGTACCCGAGTTTTCTACAGTTCTCCTGGCTTGGAGCCAATTGATGATTGAGACTGCTGTCGTGCCCGCGTGGTAAAGGTCCTGTACTCCTGTTAGCTTCCGACTAGGTTGGGTGGATGACCGAGGAGATGTAGACGTGTGTGTTGGCGATAACGTAACGAGTGCCGTGATGATATTCTGATTTCCCCCAATCATCGATGGTTGTAATCCGATAAGATATGATAAGGAAAGTTTAAGAGAGGTAGAAGAATTTATGATTATGAGAAGTGAACTCTTATGGAATAATGAAGTTGAGAAAGGAATTGAGAATAAGGAATGATTATGTTGAGGAAGGATAACAAGTTTGGCAGGATAATAATAATGATAATGATAATGATAATGGTAATAATGATATGTTTGAATGCTATGTTGTATGTATGTTGCATGCCTTGTTTGTATTGTCTTCATATCTCGCCTATCGTAAACCCACACCGTCGACGATTCGTCGTTCGGATCTCTTACTCTCTCCTGTTCGTTGGCATATCGGTGCTGCTGATATCTCAACGGGCAGATGGAGCATCGTTTGGAGATCACCACATGGCGTCGTCAGGGAAGCGGCAGGAAGCCTACTCCATATGGTTAGGGATGGACGGGTTATACCCAAATGGTAATTCTAGATCCGGGGCACAAACTGAGTGGAGTCAATTTGGAACCGCATTTGGGACAAGTCACGTTGCGAGGATACAACAGCTACGAAGAGAAGGTGCAGAACGAGATTCAGGAAGACTCCACCACTCCAGGCAGAGGAGAATGGGGATTAACCAACGATGAGGAGGTAGCGGCAAGGAAGGTATCATCTTCGAGAGTGAAGAAAAGACGTAAGAAGAAGAAGGAAATTCACCCGATTGCTTTCGATAGAAAAGCTTAAGTATAGCGTCACTAGTTTAGGTTTGATGTGAATGACTTGAGTCAAAGGATTACCGAGCAATGAACCATTGATGTAATTCAGGTAAGTTTAAGTTCTGTATTGTGGAGTATTTTACCCTGGATGGGCGAACAATGTAATCTTTTGGAATCAGTTTTGAATATTACTCCCTCCGGTCCTATATATAGGACATATTCTAGAAGTAATCTTTGGTCCTATATATAAGACATTTTGTATTTTCTATGCATCATTTATTGTTTTTTCTCTTCTTTGCCCTTATTAAATGCATGTGTTTTTTGTTGTTCATTAATGAGTGTGAATTTTTCAAGAAAAGTTTAGAGGGTAAAATTGTAATGTTACAATATATTATCATAGAATTCATAAAACTAACTACTTTTCTTAGTCCGAGGAATATGGTTAAGTATGTCTTATATATAGGACCGGAGGGAGTAATGTTCTTGGAACTAAATTATTTTATGAAGAGAAAAGTTTTATGAAAGGAACTGTTTTAGTAACAACTCGGTTTTCAGCAAAAGAACTTTTGAATACAACAATGACTTTTCAACAATGTTTTACAAAAAAAAAAAAAAAATTTGGCCTCATTTTTGCTTCTTTAATAAGTAAAAGTTAATTATTTTGGTTTACGAAAATCGGGCTGTTACAGAATGGTATCAGAGCAATGGTAATCCTTAGTGGCCTTAAGCATGGCTTACATGCTTTGTTTGTGTGTGACTCTGTGTGTTGTGTGTTTGTTAGTGTAAGGATAGGAGTATAAGGTCGAGTTCTCGTTTTTCAAGGATAATAGATTCTGTATGTGGTTTAGCGCCTGCTATGTTAGGAACCTGTTGGTTCTGTAATTGAAGGAAGTAGATTAAGTAGAAGAACGAATAGACCCTAAGATTGAGATCCCTTCACCTCTGATGTTTCATTAGTGCTTGTTAGACTTAAGTTTGTTGACCTAGACGAACCCTTTTTCCAAAGAGTAGTCGGTACCTTTGAGGGAATAGGATATTATTCTTGGATTTCCTGTTTGTTGAAATTGCTTCAACAAAACAGAGAGTATGGTTGAAATTTGAACCTTTTCTTCATAAGCCTTATTATCAAACCGTAGTTTTACCGATATTTTCCAAGATTCATTAGCTTGATTTGTAGAGTTGAAAATGTCATAGTTACCCAGATAGTTTAGGCTTTAATGATTAAGGATGGATCAGTGGTTGAAGTTGATTAAGAATAGAACGAAATAGTGAATTTAGTAATAAGCTTGATCAAAGTTGGGGAGTCACAAGGAAGAAAAGAGGTGTATGTTACCGGTTATTAGAAGAAAATTTGAGGACTAGGATTGTCTTATGCCGTAACCAGAGGTTTAGACGGCGAAAGTGATAGGTTTGATTGATGTTTAGGACGAATTTAATGAAGAAAACGAGGTTGTTTTGAGGAATTAGAACCAAAGTTGCCATAAAATTTCCCTTAAGTCGGAGAAATAATGGACGAAAACCTTAGAGTTAGAAGGAGAATTAGAGGAAGGAGTAGTTGCTGTGAGTTAGTGGAAATTCAAAGTTATAGAAAGTAGTGAGTATCTAAGGGTTTTTAGGTTAAACCCAATACTTTTGGAGATGTTTGAATTTATTTTTGCTCAATATTCCCTGGGTTTGTACCCAAATTTATGCTTTCTATAATGACAATTAGTTAAGAGACGATATCCTCTTCGGTTAGTCCGTCGGACTTGACCCGATTCGACACGCAAACGGTTGTGCGAACGCGACTTCTTCGTCCGAAAGCGACAACGAGGAGTATTGTAAGAAGAATAATGTTAGCAAAAAGGAATACGACCCTGAAGCGAGAATGAGAATGTTCTCATGGACCTCACCGTAGTGCGAGAATTCTTGTGGTCTGCTGCCCAATCCGTAACGTATTTCTCAGGGACGAGAAATCTTTAAGTTGGGGAGAATGTAACACCCCGCAAATTCCTCGTCTGTTTTAAATGAATTTTTGAAATATATTTTATCAAGAATAGATGTATGAATGTGAAGATGAGTGTTTTCATGAATTTACAGTTGAAGATTTTATTATTTGGAATTTTTATAAGAAGAAAAAAAAATTTGAACACTACACCACAATTGCATATTAACAACGCCCATTCAACAACACCTTTGTAAAAAGAGTTGTAAAAAAATTCATGCTTAATTAGTAACAACTTTATGTTTACTTAGTGTTGTCTTTAACGTAAAATGACAACGCTATCGTTGTTGGGCGTTGTTAATTTTCACACTTCCATATAAGACAACGCCATATTAAAATGTGGTTGTCTTTTTATTCAAATATGACAACGTCATCCTCATAATGCGTTGTTATTATTTTTTTATTTCACATTTTCACAACGCCATTTTAAAATAGCGTTGTCAATTTTTTAAGCCGTTTTTTTTAAAAAGAATAACAACGCCATCCTCACAATGTGTTGTCTTTTTTTTTTGTGTTCACATTTTCACAACAATATTTTAAAACGGCGTTGTCATTGTTTTTCCCTTTCCCGCGCTCATTATATTTTAAAAATAATTTTTTAAGCCCAAATAAAAATAAAAAAAAAAGCTCAAAAAAAACCTAATTAGTGTTGTCTTTCTATTTCCATGATACAAAACCTTTTTTTTCTCTCTTCCCTCTCAAACCTACGTGCCTACATACAAAACCCAAAAATCACTGTTGTTCTCCATCGATCTCAACCGCCCCGCTGTCGTGCCATCGCTCTCGCTGCCGTGCCACCGTCGTTCATCGTTGCCGCGCTGCTGCTGTCCTGCTCGTTGCTGCACTGCTGCTGTCCTGCTCGTTGCTGCTGATCGCGTGGCGTCGTGCGCTGCTGCTGGTCGTGCGTGCTGCTGCTGTCCTGTGCTCTGCTGGCTGGTGCGCGCTGCTGCTGTGCGCTGCTGTCAAGTAAGAGTGATTTCTATTTTTTTGCCCTACTATTCTATAATTATAGAAGTTGATAATCTGTGAATTTTTCTTTTTGGGTTGTTTTCTCAAAAGCTTAACATTAATCTCCAGCAAATCATAACAGTGATTTTTGTATGCCAATGGTCAATTCAACTAATACTTTCTGTATTAATATTGTGCTTGTTGCTATCAGTTAGTTTTGGGTTATCGACCAAATTTCTAATTATAGGCGATAAGAGCAAATTGTTTAGTTATTTATTTTAAAATCACGTACTGTGCAACTTTGTTTAATTTTTGTGCAATTTTGATATATTTTGTCATATAAATATTAAATATATATATATATATAAATATATATATATATATATATATATATTTATTTATTATATAGTAATGTACCCGTACTCTAGTTTTTACGAAAATACCGTACGCCCGTACCCGATACGTACCCGAACCTGTGCGACATAGCTAAACAATATTCCTTCCGTGATTAACACAGAAGATTCCTCTAACCAAGTTCAAAGTGTTCAATTTATTGATTTTCATGATATAATATGTTTGTGATTATCCAAACCCTCTAATTTTATTTTTATTTTTTTTTAAATGATAGGTGGTTTTCATCATTATAATAAAAAATGCAGAGTATTGCAAAATAGTTGTAGGGTAATGTATATGTAACATTATATCGCTGTCTTTGGACACAAAATAATTATTCTTAATAAATTTTTTTGCTAGACAGTCTAGAAAGTATGGATCGAAAATAGATGTCTGCCAATAGATTGTCAACCGAATATCGGGACGGGGTGAAAGAGTTTATTAGTTTTGCGCTTGCACATGCAGAAAACCCTACTAGAATCATATGCCCTTGTTTACATTGTTGTTATACAAAGCAAGTTCATGCAGCTATGCTGGAGGGCCATTTAGTGCGCTATGGAATTGATCAAAGCTATACGTGTTGGACAAGACATGGTGAAAAAAGA
The DNA here is from genome assembly GCA_037953625.1 of Crotalaria pallida. NCBI lineage: Eukaryota > Viridiplantae > Streptophyta > Magnoliopsida > Fabales > Fabaceae > Crotalaria > Crotalaria pallida. The sequence continues at coordinate 55,590,302 of CM075654.1, read as the reverse complement.
GACGAGATCGATGATTTGGGGCATAATGCAACAAGTGCATTAAATGATGCCGACAAATATACATATGTTGGTGATCGTCTTGAAGAGATGGTAGATGTGATAGAAGAGGATCTTCGAGATAGTCCTGAGATGTTTGAGAAGTTAGTAAGCGATGCCGAGGAAAAGTTGTATGATGGTTCTAAATTCACAAAATTGTCAGCAGTGTTACAACTGTACAAGTTGAAGTCAACCAATGGGTGGTCAGATAAGAGCTTTACAGACTTGCTTACACTTTTGAAAGATATGTTGCCTAAGGATAATGTGCTTCCCACTAAACAGTACGATGCTAAAAAAATGTTAAGTTCTATTGGCATGGGCTATCAGAAGATACATGCTTGTCCTAACGATTGCATTCTATTTTGGAAAGAAAATGAATCATTGCAAGTGTGTCCCAAATGTAATGCGCAACGATATAAGGAAGGATCATCAACTCCGGAAAAGGTGCTTTGGTATTTTCCTATAAAACCGAGATTTAGGCACATGTTCAGTAGTCCAGAAAATGCTAAGCACTTGACATGGCATGATGACGACAGGATTAAAGATGGGAAGCTTCGACATCCTGCAGATTCTCCTCAATGGATGTGTTTTGATCATAAGTACCCGGAGTTTGGGAAAGAAGCAAGAAACCTTCGCCTTGCATTGTCCACCGACGGAATTAACCCCCACGGCATTCAAAGCAGCTCTCACAGTACATGGCCAGTGATTTTGGTGATTTATAACCTACCTCCTTGGCTATCCATGAAGAGAAAATTTATGATGTTGTCTATGTTAATCTCTGGGCCCAAACAGCCAGGGAATGATATAGATGTATACCTTGCTCCTTTAATCGAAGACCTGAAGGACATGTGGGAGACAGGTATAGAGGTGTATGATGGGTACAATAAAGAGAATTTCAATTTGAGAGCTATGTTGTTTGGCACAATTAGTGATTTCCCAGCATACGGTAATTTTTCAGGATACATTACGAAAGGACAACGTGCGTGCCCTGTATGTGAAGAGAAGACACATTATATTCGGTTAAAATATTTTAAAAAGAATGTCTTTCTCGGGCATCGCAGATTTTTGCCTCGAAAGCATAAGTATCGTGGATGGAGAAAAGCATTCAATGGGTACCGCGAAGAAGGGGAGGCTCCTTTACCGTTGTCGGGTGAGAAATTGTTTGAAAAAGTGAAGGACTTGATAAATAATTTTGGTAAGCCTTTTGCTGAAGATCTTGTCAAAAGTGGGTGGAAGAAAAGATCAATTTTCTTCGAATTGCCATATTGGAAGGACTTATATGTTAGGCATTTTCTTGATGTGATGCATATTGAAAAAAATGTTTTTGATAGTTTACTTTGTACCTTACTCAATGTGTTGGGTAAGACTAAAGATAACGTCAAGGCAAGGTTGGACATGATTAGTATGGGAATAAGAAAAAAGTTGAGGCCTATAAAAAAGGGGAGTCGCACTTTTCTTCCTCCAGCCGCTTGCACATTGTCTCGTAAAGAAAAAATTGCATTATGTAAATGTTTTCTTGGCATCAAGGTTCCAGAGGGGTACTCTTCAAACATTAAGAAGCTCGTATCTATGAAAGACTTAAAGCTGAAGGGTCTCAAGTCTCATGATTGTCATGTTCTCATGGAGAATTTCTTGCCAATTGCTTTACGATCCATTTTGCCAAAAAAAGTGAGAGGTTCCATAACTAAACTATGTCTATTCTTCAAGGCCATTTGTAGCAAAGTGATTGATCCTGAAGAGATGTCAGATGATGACAACTCTAAATACATAGGTGATACTCTCAGCACATACAACGAGATAAAGTTGTTTTTAGCACCTTATAATGTTGGGTGAGTCATTTTTTATATTAGTAAAAGTAATTTACGATAATATAATGAATCTGTGTATTTAATCTGCAGAAAAAAAATTTGTGTTTACTAAATGATCATGAAACTTTTGTAGGCGACACTGGGTGTTGATTGTGATTAACCGTATTGAAGAAATGATATATTATTTAGATCCTTTGCATGGCAAACCAAAAAATTACCCTAACATGATGGAAATCTTTAATGAGTACGTATATGAGGTTAATATATTTTCAACATGTTTAATAATTAAAATTATGTACTTATATGAAGTTTTTTTTTTTGAATTTGTTAGAGGTTTAATGATCTACCGTTCCACTTTAGAGATGCCCAAATCCACCAGTTTTGGTTGGGTTCAATTAAAGGTATATTTATAGTATTTTAAATAATTATTTGTACATTATATTCATGTTATGATGAGTTTTACATTTTTATATTTTTTGGTTTTTTTAGTGCCCCAAGCAAGACAATAATGATGATTGTGGATATTATGTGATGCACTTCATGAAAGAAATCGTCCAACAAAGCAATCAAGATCCAAAGATTAAAGGTACGGTATGTGTCTTCAAAGGCAAAACCAAATATCCTCAATGTATGCTAGCTGAACTTGTGGAAGAGTGGGCTCGATATGTGGTTCATTATGTTTCTAAAACGTAGTAGGTAAGTTATCTTATTGTTATGAATAACCTCTTCTTGTTATGTTTCACTTTATGTTCCTATTTCGCACATTGTCTTGTTATATCATATATATATATATATATATGCATAACAGTTTTCGTTTTTTGCTTGACGTGGTTTCATATTGTAATTGTAGGTTTCTACTATGATTGGTGCAATTGGAAAAAGGAATCAATTGATTTGTCATCAAGGATTGCAAGTTAAACAAACATCTATGATAATATTTTTGTTAAGTAGTTGAATGATAATTATAGGTTCTGGTACTCAATTGAAGTGGAGCTAGATATAACTTTTGATAAGTAGTAATTTCGTTTTCCATCTTATGATTTTGAATGATGTCTAGTATTGAACAAGTAGTAAAGTTACGTTATTTGGCAAGAATATTTATAATTATTTTGTGTTTTTTAATTTTAGTAACATAGACTTGCGTTATTTTATAAATTGCTAATATTCTCTAGCTTGCGTATAATCTTATTTCAATATCATTTAATTAATAAATTTAAGGAATAATGAAAATATGAAAAAAAAAAAAGAAATCAATATCATTTAATTAATAAATTTAAGGAATAATGAAAATATGCAAAAAAAAAAAAAACAAAACAGAAGAAAAGACTACACCTTTTTAAGATGGCGTTTTCATAAAAGGCAAAATTTAAAATAAAATAAAATAAAAAGACAATACCATTTTAAGAGAGTGTTGTAAATGTTTTTGTTTTAACAACGCCATTTTAAAAATGGGTTGTTAGTATATTATTTGTAACAGCGCAATTTGAAAAAGGTGTTGTTAGTATATTTGTATCAACAACGCCATATTAAAAATGGTGTTGTCAATTCATTAATTTTAACTGCGCCATTCACAAACTGTGTTGTCAATATCTTCGTTTCAACAACGCCATATTAAGATGGTGTTGTCAACGGTTTTGTTTCAACAACGCCATTTTATTGCGTTGTCGTTTTTTTAACAACGATGGCTTTGACAACGCCCAAAATTCGTTGTTGAAAGGTCAAAATTGATGTTGTTGATCCTTAATTCTCTTGTAGTGGAACTTTAATAGATTTACAAACTTCAGAAATTCATATCTTTTCAATCGTAACTCCGAATTTTATGATCTTTATATGAAACCGATCGTATTGAAATGTAGATTTCAAAAATGTAACTTTTATATTTTTCTGGGTTGATTTGAAAAAATTTATTTTCAGCTAAGTAAAGGACGAATTTTTGAAGGATAAAATGGTAAAATTAGTTTTTAATCTCAAATGAACTTTTCCTTTTTAGGGTCTCTTTTATATGTGCAAATATAATTTTAGAAAATGAAAAGAGAGCTATAATTATAGCCAAATAGTACAGTTTATTATTTGAAGAGGAAAACGTGTTTAAGTGTTAATGTTTATATTTGATTATTTAATAAGAAGGAGAAATTATTTCATGATTAAATGTGTGATTGAGCGGGATTGAAATATGTGTGTGTGTGTGTGCATATATGTGTATACGTGTATATGTATGTATGGTATGTATGTGTATGTTTTTGCCTAGGATAAATTTGCATGGAGCCATTGCTTAATGACTAAGTAAAAGGGAAATAAAAGTAAAAAGAAATAAAAAAATAGGAAACTTGGTCCCCAAGTAGATATTTTAGAATGCCAAAATTGCCCCTCTTAGACCCATTAGGACCGAATTTACGAAGGGCAAAGGAGTAATCTCACGAATTGCCTATATATAGTGGGCCCTTTAGTTCATTTCACTTCTTCATTTCTTCACTTCTCCATTTCCCTCACAACACAACACTAAGACCTCCATCAAGCTCTTAGTGAAAGAGAGAGAGAGAGAGAGAAAGAGAGAATGGCCGAGTGAGTGAGGAAGAAGGAGGAAGGAGAAGATCAAACCAAAGACCTCCCTTGAAGAGCAAAGGACTTAGAGACTAGAAGACTTTGATTTTGGTGGGTGATTTGAAGATCTTAGAAGTATTAGAGTTGGTTTTTGATTTGTAACCCTATAAATTTTCTTTTCTTCTTGCATGTCTAATTTTTATGATTGATTGATGGTTGCATGTATTGATAATGTCTTGATCTTGAACTTTAAGAACTAAATGAACTTGTAAAACCCTAGATCATGGGCCATGTGATTCGGCCATGACTAGTATCATAGGTCTTGATGCTTTTTAATTTGATTTAAGTTCTTGCATGTTAACTCTAGGCCTATAAAAGTTGATTTGAGTTGTTGAAATGCTTTGATCTTGATGAAGCTTTGCTTTTTGGGTTTTGATCTTTAAAAAGCTTTAATCTTTGCCTTGATCTTTGAAAAAGATTTGATCTTTCATGATGTTCATCACGGTTTTGGTTTCTTTTTTTTTTTACTTCGAAATGATTTTGATCCTTGATTTGTATTTTCATGTTGATTTCATGACTTGATTTATAAGATCTAAGTACATGTATGTGATAATCTATGATTAATAAGTGAAAAGCTTTAATCTTGGTTCATGCATGTTGTTTTTGAGTGAAAAGATTTAAATTTCCTTTGATGCATGCCACGGTTTTGGAAAGGAAATTAAAGAAACAAGCTTTAAAATGATTTTGAGTATAAACATGAGTTAATCTAAGTAGTTGATCTAGTGCATGTGGTATTTTTATGAAACATGATTCGACCATGTTTAATAAAAATGAGATTCATGCTTTTATTTTGTGAAAGGTTGATGCATGTATATCTTAAGGGTAGATTTAATAATTTCAAGCACATGCATGTCATTTTCAAGAAATTTAAAGTATGATCATGGTTTTGAAATAAAATAATGAACTTGAGTTTTATTGAAATCTTGCCTTGATGTTGCTAGAGCATGATGATGTGAGTAGTGATGTAGTATGATGCTTGAAATTTTGTTTGAAAAACCTACATGATTTGGTTGGATTATATGGTTTTTGCATGATGAAAAATGGACCAAAAATCTTGTCTTGACCATGTTAAGTTTTCGGCCAATGCATGTTAAGTAGACTAGGATTCTTTTCCATGAAGTGACATAAAAGAAATGAGTGTGTTTTATGAAATAATTCTAATTGATGTGTTTGAAAGTGTGTTGTGATTATTTATTTTCTATTTGGTTTGGTTAAAAAGTAAAGGAAACAAATGAATTAATTGGTTTTGGAAAGTTTTGTGTTTAAATGAATGTATGTGTGTATATTCGGTTTTAGGAGAAAGAAAGGGTAAATAATTTTGTTTCATGAAAAATAAAATGAGGTTTAAGTGCTTGAAATAAATTAAGTTGATTTATGTGTTTTGGATTTGTAATTTTGACTTGTTTTCTTTGGTTTACGAAAATCGGGCTGTTACAAATGGCGGTCTCGGTACCTGAAAAACAACAAGGAGGTGAGCATTACACAAAACTTAGAAAATAACTTCTAAAAGGATATAGAAATACACTAAGTCAAGCACAAGCATCACAAGTAAATCACATAATATCATACTCACACCAACGCCTAAGTTATGCCACACCAACTTGTTCTCATTCAAGTTCACATATCAATTGGTTCTCTTTTCATTTTTCTAATTTTCCATTTCATTTTATCTCACTTTCATATTTTCATTTTTGTACCATTAGGATTTTGCGCACCTGTTAGTGCATTTACACCCATTAGGACATTTTTCATCCATTAGGAATTTTATCACGCATCAGGACATTTTACACCCATTAGGTCATTTAACAGCCGTTAGGGCCTTTTCCATATTAGTTCACTCACTTTTCACTTGTGTCATTTACACATTAACATAATCTCACTTGTGTCCATTACACCTTTATATTAATTTCATTTGTCCCTTTTTCATTTTTAAATAATTACCTTTGCAGCAAAATGATCCATGGGGTACACTTACACCTAACGGGGCATTTTCACCTGATGGGGCATTTGAACCTAATGGGGCATTTCACACCTAACAGATCACCAAATGGGATAGTGTCACCCAAGCATCAGTAAGCCGCGCCTTTAATTAACAGGGCCTCTATGACCTCCTGTCAATACTTTGTCCAATTTTTATTCATTCTTTAGTTTGGTTATCAACTTATCAAGAATACACAACATACATACAAACACATATATTTTCAGGTTATCATCTATCTCATAACAATCACCAAAATATCAAGCTAACACACCACATATCACATATGTTCATCAATAACAAAGTGGGTTTTCTACTTTATTTAAATATTCAATTTCTAGCAATATCATCTACCCTAAGGTTCATTAATATGACTATTCATCTGCCCTTAGCTATCACTATAGTCAGTCCATAACTCATTCCCTAAGTAAAGGTAATACCCCCTCCTTACCTTGCTTTTGCATAGACATGTTTCTTTTTGTACGATAATGTCCAAACGTATCAGAGTTCATTGATTACGCGTGGCGACAGGTTCTAAATTTCCTTCGTTGTCTAGCCATATTATATAAATCAAATAATAATCAATTTAATGCGCCAAAACCGACTCAAACGTGACAATCAAACAATCAGTTAATCCTGTTTAGTTACGCTAAAACAATATCAATATTAGATTAGTTATTAGGTTTATAATGTTATAAAAACATATTTTTCGTTATAACCATCAAATTAGCAAATATCAATAAGGTTATAAAAGACCATTGAAGGTTCCTTAAAACAAACTTTTAAAATCAAATAGTAAATTAATAGTGATATGAACAACATACCAAAATCACATTAAAATGGACACTGTTAAACTTTACGTAACAGGGAAGATAACTATGGAAATCAGAAAAACTTAATTTGAAATCTCGAAATTGACATATTTCTAAGTATAGAGTATTTGGTAAGTTTTCAAATCATGAAATCATTTAATTATAATTTACAAACCGAAGTTAAATAGAGTAGAAATTAGGACCATTGGCTTCTCAATAAAGTAGTTTAGCTTTCTAATGAAAATATGATAAACTTTCAAAACTAACAAAAGTATCAAGATAGGTTGAGGTCAAGTAGCTTTAATAACGATTCACAAAACATCAAATCCTAATGTTACTTGTCGCTATAAATTCCAAATGGAAAGAGAGTGCTCTTTGTTCAAAAACACGTCTAAATCACATTTCCAAAATAAAACTTAGGATGAAACATAGCTAAAAAAATTTGACTAGGGTTGACTTTGCTCTCTTTTCTTCTCACGGCAGCCGCCACCGCCACCGCCGCCGCCGTAAACCCTGCCTCCGATGGCGAAGAAGAAGGGAAGGCCTCCAAAAACGCCCTCGTCCTCCGCCAAGAAACCTCAAGACACAAACAATGATCATGAGGCCCCTAAGGAAAATACGCAGCAAGGGTTGGTGCAACTTGATGATGATGATCTTGATACCTTGGATAGCTTGTCTCCTACGAAAGCTATGGCCCTTTTGAAAAACCTTGATGCTTTGAGAGGAAAAGTTGTTGAACGGTTTGGAAAGGAGATCAATGATGGAGAAGGTCAAGAAGGAACGAAAGACAAGGTGATAGAGACTGAAAAAACGAATCCCTTAAGCCCTGGTGCTTGCCATGGTGCAAGTCCTTCAAACCCTGGTGCTACACAGAGGCAAAACTCAGTATGGGATTTGTTTGATATTACGAAGATAAGGAATGCGGGAGACAAACTCACGTATGTGGAACCTATGCAGAAAGATGGAGTCATGATAGGGAAGATCATGGAGGAGGATGTGGAGACTGAGATGAATTTTTGGCAAAATGCCATTGTCATGTACGTCCTTGGTGCAAAGCCTCCATACTCTGTATTGAGTAATTATGTAAAGAAGATTTGGGGGAGTCTTGGTGTAGAGAAAGTGCTGATGAACACAGATGGGACCATGATAGTTAGATTTAATTCAATGGAAGCAGGGATGAGGTTCTAAAGGTTGGCATCTATCACTTTGATAGAAAGCCACTTATTATAGCACCTTGGAATGGAAAGCCAGTCTCGAGAATGCACATGAGCAAAGTTTCAGTTTGGATTCAACTTCCTAATTTGAATCTTAAATTTTGGAGTTTGAATTCCTTAAGCAAAATTGCCAGCCTCATTGGTACACCAATTATGGTGGACCAAGTTACAAAGGAGAGGAATCGTATAAACTTTGCAAGAATCCTTATTGAAGTGGATCCTCATAAGCTGCCAGATGAGATTTTGTTTGAGGATGACAAGGGTAATTTTGTAAGCTAGAGAGTGGTGTATGAATGGAAGCCAGTTATCTGTGCTATCTGTTCTAACTATGGTCATGATTCAAAGTCCTGTAGAAGACTAGTAAAGAAGCAATGGGTTGTGAAGAAAAATCCTGAATCTGAGGCTGAGGAGGTTCCTAAAGTTGCACCAGAACTAAATAATATCACTGCTATGGTTCAAGATAATGTTGAAAAGGAGGTGCAGTCAAAGGAGGAAACCTTTGTTGCAGAAACTCAACATGCAGAAGGAGACAAGGGGAGTGAGGCTGGTGATGAAAAGAGTTCAGATAGCATGCCAGATTTGGACGAGATCCCTTGGACTGTCAAAACAAGGAATAAAGGGAGAAAGGAGATGAAAGGTAAGGATTCTGGTAAAATAGTGGCCTCTAAGGCCAATGGATAGCTTGCTAATATGGAATATAAGAGGGTTTAATAACCCTCAGAAGCAAAGAGAACTTAAGTCTCTTTGCAGAAGTTATGGAGTAGGTTTAGTAGCTATAGTAGAGAATAAGCTGAGATCTAATTCTTGTAAGGCTATTCTTGAGAGATTTGCACAGGGCTGGAGTTTTGATAAAAATATTAATGAGCATCCAGTTGGTAGAATTTGTGTATTGTGGAAGCCTGATACTTTCAAAGTTGAGATTCTGAAGAAAACTAGTCAACTGATTCATAGCAGTGTGGTGTTGAATCAAAGCCAGGAAAACTTTTATGATACTTTTATATATGCTGCAAATGATAAGGAGAAAAGGAGAGAGTTGTGGATGGACCTTTGTCAGCTGAAACAAAGTCTGGCTGGGCCTTGACTGAGATCTCTCAAAAATATATAATATATATATATATATATATAAGAAAAGGTGAAATCCCAGCAGTGGTCTGATAATCCTCCTCCATAGCATGATCCTCCTCCAGTAGATCTCCAGCAACTGCTCCACACGTCCCACATCCTAACCATCTAAACTATGGATGGCCTGGTGGACTCCCAACTCCCCACTGACTCCTAGTGGAGTGCTCAACTGGCTCTCCCTCACTCTCTGCCTCCTCAGGGTCCTCCTCCACCTCGTCCGACTGAGTCGGTGCCCTATTACTAGGCACGGGGTCAGCTGAAGAAGTCCCATGTACTGGACTCATCGGACTAGGAGTAGGAGTCTCCTCTCTAATCACTCGTGAAGCAGAGGGATGGGAACGGGTAGCGGCTCGAAAAAGAAAAGAGTGAAAACGTCAAGCTGGTCGAGCTGGGGGTGGTCCGTGATAAGTATAAAAAGGGGGCACATGCAAGGTATAGATAATAGGGATGCGAAACCTACGAGGACGGACACGAGCCAAAGGGTTAGGGTGATAGAGGGTCACCTCTACCTCCCCCTCATAAGTGGCTTTGTGGTCCTCGTAGTACCACACTCCGTTAGGGAGTGGGCGCAACTCGATGCAAGCTAGATAGCGAGCCATCACCTACAATGGGCATAAGGGGTAAGCAATACAATTCACATAATTGAATAAGTATAAATGAACATGTAGCATTCACAAGTACCAAATAAACCAGTACATCAACATATGAGCAAGCCTTTTCCATTATGAATAATCTCATTTATCTCAAATGATGCATGCTCCCAATCTCTTAAATTCCTAAGAGTTTTCCCAAATCCATTAGTTATTGAACGTTCATCCAATCAATTTGTATACATGTCCACCATGTATTATGAAACTGCTTGGAATAGCGTGCACTTTATGTCACCAAGAAGTCCCAGCATCCCACAATGCTGCCCACATTACCAAAATGTGTCCTCGAGCCAGTTACCGCCAAATTGATAGTCCCAATATATTTAATTACCCTTTTTCCATGTATGAATGCACATATAATTTTCATTTAAGATTATCAATTAATCTTGTTATATGCAATATGCATTATGTCCACTCATGTAATAACAATGTGATTTTAACACAACATGTATCTTCCTTGGAACATGGCCCATTCTTGGTAATTTATTCTTAACTTACTTGAAATTTGACTTGATTGAAAATGGCATTGTATCAGCATTTTAATTAGTAAGACTCGAGTAAATTTTAAAAGACTCGAGTTGATTTTTGACTCTGTTCAGAAATACTCGAGTAGTTCTTAGTAATACTTGAGTTGTTCTTGATTTTCTGAAAAATTCCATTCTCAGGTTCTTGTAAAATACTCGAGTCGTTCATGAAGTACTCGAGTCTCCTTCAACCCAGAAGACTCGAGTGGATCATGAAATACTCGAGTTGTTCATTAAGATAGTTCATTCTCAGCACCAGTCAATACTTGAGTCATGAGCCAGAGACTCGAGCGGTGGTGCCACCAGGCGCACTGGTGCGTCTAAAAGACTCGAGTCTCGAGTCAAATACTCGAGTATTGACAGTCAGGTAACACTGAAATCTTGAGTTTAACATACCATTTTCAATTATAATCAAATCCACCCCAAACCAGTGCTCAACAGAGTTTACATTATGTAAGTTAAACATGTTCCAACACAAAAATTACATTGTATTACAGTGAATCATGACTGAGCATCAATTATGCATAAAAACCACTTTTCCAACAACTCCACATATCAAAATCGATTCTAAACACATTTAACATGAAAACAACTTTGGTACAGCTTGCATGCAACATAACACCCTTGATCAAACCATCAATTGAACCCAGAAAGGCCTCCAAGCTTTAAACCTATTTCAAACTATGCCCTTAGAGTCTTTTGGAGACTCTACACCTAATTTCAAGTAATTTAAACTTATTCTAGTGAATCAACAACTTCACCCTTACCTCTAGGCCGTGAATTAACACAAGGATTGTAGGGAAATTGACTGGAGTGCTATATCCCACAAAACCTTTTGCATGCAGCCACAGTTGAACAGGGTACCAAAACCAGGGGATTTGACATGCAAAATCAGTCTAATAATTGGGGAATTTGGTTAGGAACTATTCTCTGCAACAAGGACTAGAGTTAGAAAGGAATTTGAGGATTGGAGAGCTCATAGACTTTCCAAAATCCGAGCTCCAAATAAGCTCCAGACCTCAGTTTTCTGAACTTGACAGCAAAGGACACCTCACTTTCGAGCTTCAATTCTCCTTCCTCGAGCAACCACAACTCTCAAATCTTATGTGTAACATCCCAAAAATTGATATTAAATAATATAATTTTAATATATAAATATCAATTTAAGGATAGGGTTAAGCCTTAGAAATTGTACAAAGTTACAAGGGTAGTATGAGCATAGGCCGACCTAGGATGTGAGATTAAGGCCTCGGCCCGATCTCGGCCGAGCTAGATAAGATTGTGTGCTTCTGAACCGAGCTGAAAGGGAACCCAACGTGAAACCCATTGTCCAGTCCAGATTAGCCGACCTCAGCGCACCTCACAGTAACATCCGAGAAGGAGGCTCGGACTACTGCTGTTCCTACGAACCAAGCCGACGTGTCCCAGCCGACGTACTCTATCCGACACATCCTAGCTCTTCCGTACCAGCTCATGGTGAGCTGTTGACCCTTTGGTTTCCATGCCATCCGTATGGTACTATCTTTCACTTTATGTCACTATCACTACTTTATGTCCCTTTCAATGTACTATTCATGGCTTCCTCAAGAAGCCAATGAATCTTGGCCATACAATCTAGCTTCCACAAGAAGCCAATGAATCCTAGCCACACAAATATTTTCCCTAAATGAATAAAAGAAAGCCCAAACACCCCATAACACACCTTGCATTTCTCATTCCCTTCCTCCTACGGATCTCTCTCTTTTTCTCTTTCAAGTTTCAGCAACAACGAACCCTCAACACACCTTCTTTCCCTCTTCTCACTCACACATCTCCCTCTCCTCCACCAAGTCTCACAAACCGGAGACCCACCTTCTCTCCGTCCCCGTTCTGTTCCGACGCCCCTGGACCGCCGTGGAGTTCGTGTGTAGATTGGTGGAGCTCGTGTGCAGCTTGGAGTAAGAAGGATTCAAGGGTGCTAAGATCAAGGACAAGTAACAAGGGACCGTTCTCAAACTCTCAACTCTTATCTCACACGGTTTGCGGTAAGGAGTGAGTGTTACCTCTACTTGAGTTTGGGTTTCTAGGGTGTTCATAAAGGGTACTACGAGTGGGTATTAGATTAGGGAATGGACATAGGTTAATGTTAGAAGAGAAATGGTAAGAAGGGAAAAAGGGGAATTAATGAATGAACTAGAAACATGGATTTTAGGTGAAGATGGAATATCAATTTTGATTACATGCTATATTTCATATGCTGTATTTTATATGATGGATTGACTAAATGTTTTGTGCATACGGTTATTGTGGTATAAGTGTTTATGAGCTTTGATATTTGGTATTTGTATCCATGGCCGAGCCGAGAGAGAGTGAGAATGGAGAATGAGAAAAATGGTAACTAGGGTGGATCGAAAATACAAACTAATAAGTTACATAATGAGTTAGGTAGACGAGATAGATAATAGGATCAATGGAATCGGGAATAGGTGAAGGGTTGAGCCGAGATAGATGCAAAGAGGAATAAATTAAAGAGGTGAACTGAGGTGGGCCGAACTAAAAGTAATGGTTAATAAGATAAAGGAAATTAAAGAGAAATGGTTGTGTGGTCGGGTCATAGCAGACGCGTACCGGGTGCGTGCATTGATCGCGTAAGCCGAGCATTGTGGTGCTCGCAGCTGTAAGACGAGCATGGTGGTGCTCGCAGATATGACACACAAGGTTCCGAGAACGGAATCGGTACAAAGTGTTCCTGGTCATAGCAGACGCGTACTGGGTGCGTGCATTGATCGCGTAAGCCGAGCATTGTGGTGCTCGCAGCTGTAAGACGAGTATTGTGGTACTCGCAGTTATGGACACTCCTTACTCCATAGAATGATCGGCGGTAGTGTTCCTGGTCATAGCAGACGCGTACTGGGTGCGTGCATTGATCGCGTAAGCTGAGCATTGTGGTGCTCGCAGCTGTAAGACGGGTATTGTGGTACTCGCAGTTATGGACGCTCCAATATCCGACTTAAATGGTGTAAGACATGCACTGGGTGTATGCATCCGAGAAGAGTAAAAGATTGTAAGCTATGTGAAAGTGAAATAATGAGTAAGGAATCCGAGATAGAGATTGTAATCAGTGGTAAGAGAATGTAAACCGAGGTATAGCTAGTATTGAGTTAACTGGTTTATGATGTGAGCCGAGCCAAACGAGGTTGTGGGTTTGCGAACCGAGCTAAATGTTGATATATGCATGAGATATATGGGTTTGATTACTTGTGATTTATTTGCTATTTGACTACTTGTGTTTGGCTTGGTAGTTCGGTATGTCATCTTAGAAACTGCTTATTTAAGTTCTGTGTAATGCTCACCTCCTTACCATTTTTCAGGTACTGAGCCCGAGCAGACGCAGTCCCCGGCCGAGCATGATCACTCTCCCTCTCAGGGAGAGTAAGTTATTTAGAGTCAGATAGGTGGATGGGTCTCGGCCAGTTGGGCCGAGCTAAAACACTAATTGTATTTTGAATGACCGAACTGAATGTACCTAAACTTATACTTTATGTATTTGATGCATTTAAGTCTTCCGCTTTATTAACTCTGATGTTTTTGTTATTAATGAAAGGAAATATTATTTTGGCAAATATCATATCCATATTAAAAGAAATTTTAAATCCTAATTTTGGGGTAATTAAGGGTAATTATTTCATAGGGTGTTACATTATGTCTTTGTAAAGCTCGTGATGTGAGCTTTACAATGGTGTGTATCACTCAATTCAACTCTCAGAATCGGAGGAAAACGTGGAGGATGAAACTGGGAACCCTAACCTCAATTTCTTGGAACAATTCGACCAAAACGGTCGATTCTCATCATCAACCATGCTTATATTGCATGAATCATCATCCATGCAGGGCGACACGAAGCCCACTATCGAGTCTAAGGGTGATTTCGTGTGAACGATTTAAAATCGTTGAGTGCTGACTCATCAAACGCACTAACGAGTACAACACTGACTGAAATACTCGAGTGTTCTTCCCAGATACTCGAGTCTTTTTGGTCAATTTTGAAAAATAAATATTTTAATTCCTTTCCCTCCAAAATCTTTCTAATATTACTTTTAGGTCCCAAATCAGGGACTATTATGCAAAAACATTATTTTTACATTTAATATCTTATCAACATATTTTCCTCCTATCATGGGCACACATACAAACACATAATTAAACAAAATTAATTCTGAAATATAAAAATTATAAATAAAGGAAAATAATTTTGAAATAACCTTTCATAATTAAAATTTTTCATTACATCAGGGAGTGAAAATTTGGGGTGTTACACAGGTCGTTAGAAACAAGTGCCAAAAATAGCACCTCTAATGGGGAAAACATCAACTCACACCTTTCACACAAAATATAACTAGATGCAAATAACAAATGATCCAAATAAAAATCCATGCGATAAAACTAAAAAAAATCCTAGAAAGCAAATACATGTTTTTGTCACTCTGGTCTGAATAGGGGAAGGGGTACAGAATATATCAATGAAAAATAAAATTCCCCTCAACTACTCATCATCATCATCCTCCTCATCAAATAAGCTCTGATCCTCCGCAGTATAAGGAGTCACATCAAAGGACAAACCCTGTGCTGCTCCCAGCCGGCTCAAAAAATCATCTCTGTCTTGGTTCCTCCGCATCTCTCTGCGATGGAACTCAGCTGATCTGCGATGAAACGCAGCTGCTCTACTCTGCCCTCTAAGCACACGCTACAGTAATCCAATGATCTCCTCTTCACTACCTCTTCCCTGCTGCACTGGCTGGCTGGAAGGACCTGCCTCATCCTGAGGCTGCTGTGTTGGAATATGAATCTGTGGCTGTGGTGGACCGACTCTAGCTATCTCAATTAGATCTCCCGATATACGTGTCCCACGTAGCCCTGGTCATCTTCGGGATCCTCCTAAGATCCCTCACATCAGCACGAAAATCAACGGCGGCTGCAGAACACAGTCGGGTGATAACCCAAGGAAAGCCTACATGCCCTGCCTCTCTCCTAGCAAAACGATGCATCCTATCAGAGATAATAGATGCAACGTCCACTATAATAACCCGACGAAGGGCATATATCAGCCGACAGACCCCTGGTTGTACCTCAGTATCATGTGAGTATGGGTCCAGGTTATGAACTATGAACCTGACCCGGAACCTAGCCGCTCCACTCAAATTTTTCTGGTACACGTGCTTGACCATTTCAGCCACTGACATGCTCCAATCCTTTCCCGCCAGAAACGGGCATCTGTAACATCCCGAATTTTAATTCTAATAATAATTAGAATAATAGTAAGATTTGGAAGTACGGATTATCCTAGAAGGGATTTAAAATGATGGATTAGGAGTTCTTTGAGTTCCATAGAGGAGTCAAGGAGCATTGGCATCGAAAAGCAAATTTAAAGAAGACCAAACGAGTGTTAAAAATCGATTTTTCGGTGTTATAAACACCCGACGTTAGGAAATTCAAAATAAAAGATTTAAGACTCCAAACACAATTTCCACCGTTGGATATGACGATATGATTTTTAGGAAGTTACTCGTCAAATTTGAGCAAGATCCGACGGTGAACGAAGAAGTTATGGCTATTTGCAGTTGGGAGAAAATAGCTGAAAAATAGAAAAGAAAACTTGCAGTATCTGATCATTATACTCGAGTATTTTGTGCAATACTCGAGTATTTTGGGTCAAAATACTCGAGTATTGACAGAAATACTTGAGAATTCTGCGGTCTGCAACATTAAAAACGCGTTTTTGGGGCTGAAAACCCCATTTCAACCCTTTGTTTCTCTCTCCCTCCGATCTCCCTCCCTCCTTCGGCGCCACCACGAGCCACCACCACCCAAGGCCGCCGCCTCCTTGGCATCCCTTCGTCCTCCACAGATCCACTCTCTCCCTCCCTTCCCTCACCATCCCTTGCTCTTTCTCTCTCTCTCCCTTTCCCTCACCTCTCTTACTCCTCCGCCGTCGCCCCTTCCTCTCCGGCCGCCACCGCCACCTCCACCACGAGCCACCATCGCTATCCCCCATCACCACCATCATATTTCTCTCTCCCTTTTCCCCTTTAGCTTGGTCTCTCTTCCTCTCTCTTCGATCTCTCTCTCTCCTCTCTCTTTTCAATCGAAGCCGCCACCGTGGCCGCTGATCGAACCACCACGGGCCACCATCATCATAGCCTCTCCCTTATCCCTTCCCCTCTCACATCCACGAGCTTTCTCTCTCTCTCCACGGACCTCACCGGCGCCGTTATCGACCCGTGATCGTGCCGGACTCGTGTCGGGAACCTCGAAGCTCGAAGCTCTTGCCTCGGTCCAGTCGCGATCGTTCTCGCTAACGAGGAGCAACACCGACGCTGTCATCGTCGCCGAGCTAAAATCCAGGTTCTATTTAAAAAAAAAACCCCGAGGTAAGAGGGTTCGCGTTACCTTTACTTAAGAAGTAAATTCTAGGATGCTATAATGATAGCTGAGAATAGGGTAATTAAAAAGTATGTAATTGAACCTTAGGGTAACCCTCGTGGATATAAAGGAAGTAAATAAAATTGTTAACAGAAACCACACTTTAGGGAATAAAAGGAATGAGCGTAGAAGAAGGCCCGGAACGAATGAGCGTATTTAGAATATTAAAATAGTTAGAATAAAACAAAAACGTGAGCAATCATAAAAATAAAACCATAGGGGAAGTAGAAGGACAAAAGGGTAAACGAAATAGGCAAAAGAGAGAATAGAATTAATGAATTAAAAGATAATGGGTAAAATAGTACCCGAAGAGTAAAGTGAGCTAAAGGAGGGACTAGTATAGGGAATAATAAATACGTGTAGGACCGATTAGAGCAATATGCGCAAAATAATGAATTAGATTTAAAAGAAAATAGGAAAAACGATAAGTGGATTAATAAAAAGCTAATAAATCGGAGAGAGAGTATGATGTTAGGGAAGTTAGAATAGAACGCTAAAATAAAATAGGGAAACTAAGTGGAGTTAATAGGATAGTCAAAGAAAATGGAATTAATGAGAAAGGGATAAGGGGTTAAGTAATAATGTGAGTTAATAGAGTAGTTAAATAAACTGGAGACAAAGAATTAGGAATAATAAGTTAAGTAATAGTATAAAATAAAGGAACCAAAGATATGACTAAGAAATAACAACGAGAACTAAAATATAACATATAGAACCAAGTTAAGTAGAGTTGGATAAAATCGAGGGAAACTAAGTAAAGTAGAAAATGTATAAAAAATGTGATAAGTCATAAACGAAAACAAATACCAAAAGATATAGATAAGTATAAAAGAAATACTGAAATTATAAGAAGAGAAAAGAGAAATAATTAAGAAAGAATAAAAGAGAACGGCTGATGGTCTATTGGACTCAGTCATAAAGAAAAGGAAAACGGCTGATGGTCTGTTGGACTCAGTCATAATAAAAGATGAACGGCTGATGGTCTGTTGGACTCAGTCATAATAAAAGATGAACGACTGATGGTCTGTTCGACTCAGTCATGATAAAAGATAAACGGCTGATGGTCTTTTGGACTCAGTCATATAAAGGGAAACGGCTGATGGTCTTTTGGACTCAGTCATATAAAGGAAAATGGTTGATGGTCTTTTGGACTCAGTCATGTAAAGGAAAAACGACTGATGGTCTTTTGGGCTCAATCATAATAACGTCAAGTGGCTGATGGTCTGTTAGACTCAGTCATGAGAAAAAGGAATAGATAAAGAAAAGAAAAAGAAAAGGAAAAGGAAGAGAAGAAGAAAAAGAAAAAGAAAAGTGAATGTAGAAATAATAAGAGACCCGTTAAAAGATCAATAATTAAAAGAATGTGAGAATAAGTGAAGAACTAAAAGAGATTAATTATATGAATAATTATGAATAAAATATATTAATAATTATGTAGGCTTGGTTATTTGCTATGTCTTCTTTTAGGATTTATCTTTTTAAGTTCTGTGTAATGCTACCCTTCTTGCTATATTTTTACAGGTACGGAAGCGGAGCATACACTGTAGCAGGCCGAACTGGAAACTCTCCACTACGTGGAGTGAATTTATGATACCAAGAGGGGATTTTATTTCTAATTACATTAAAAACTGTTATGTTTGTAATTTATAATATGTGTAGTTATATGCCCTGAAACTGGTACTAATCGGGCGTTAGGATCTGAACTGGTTTTTATTCTATTTAGTTTATGATTTTAAATAATTCTGGACTGACAGGTTTTTAGAAGGAAAGTTTTGGGAAGTCCGAAAAACAGAGGAAACTCTGCCGGATTTTCGTAAAACCTTTCATAAGAAATCAAACAATAAAATGAATTTTCAAACTCTGATTTTATTAAAATTTAAAATTAACCGATTAAAGTGAGGATGTTACAGCATCCTTCACCAAATCCAGCGGGTACTCATCCTCGCTGTCAAAACTATCCACCGTGAACATAGCAGGTGCCGCCTCCAAAGGGTAAGATGGAAGTCCCATGACACGGGCAATAGTGTCCGCGTCATAAGGAACCTCAACCCCTCGAATATACGACACCCTCCTGTGACTACCATCCAGCTCAGCCCTCTTCGCCCTCCACCAAGCATTAGCATAGAATTCCTACACTAGGAACTTGCTAAACGCCTCATCAGGATCCTTAATCCTTTCTGTCCACCTGTTGATCAACTGGGTCTCCTTTACCTCATCAATGCTACTAACCCCAACAACTCTCCTCCCTATTGGCCCCTCGCTCTCATAAAGCATGCTAGTCTCCGGGGTTATACCTCTCTTCACCATCTTCCCATCATAATAATTAGAGACCCTCCAATGCTAGAAGGTCTTCCCCATGTCACTACTACTACTTCCTACAACCGGTCTCTTCCCTCTAGGCATCTTAAAACAGTGGAAATCTCTAAGGGACAAATTAACGAACACTTGGTGGGCACTAAAATATGGCTCTAAAACTAACTCCAATCTCTGACTCCTAACTCCAAAAACTACACTAATCAGATCCAGGGAGTATAGAGAAGTGAAATCTTACCCAAAATTAAGAGGAATTCGTGTCCCTAGCCTCTTGAAGAGTGAAAACCGAATTGAGGAGGAAGTGGAGAATTGGGGGAATAACTTGACATTTCTTGAAGAATGAGGAAGAATAATGAAGAAGGAGGAAGAATTTGAATGTTGGAGGAAGAATTTGAGGATTTGAGGAGTAATTTTAACAATTTTAGAATTGGGGATTTAGGATTCTTGAGAAAGGGGAAGAAATTCGGAGGAATTGGGAGAAGTGGGGAAGAAGCTCCCCAAGAAGCTCCCCCAGGCGTGTGTTTTCACGCCCAACGCGCGCCCAGGCGCTAAGGTCTGTGCGCCCAGGCGCGCCAGACTTGTACACTGGTGTTTTTTTTTTAATTTAAATAAAAAAATGCAAAAATAAAATAAAATAAAATAAAAATTACCTACACTAATACTAATTTCCTAAAAACTACCTAAACTAAGGAAAAGTTACCTAAACATTGGGTTGCCTCCCAACTAGCTCTTGTTTAACGTCACGAGCCTGACGGGTCACCTCCTTTCGGAGGCTAAGGGAATTGCATCTGAGCATTCAGAGGTTTGTCAGCAATTGAATGCTGAACAAAATTTAGCGGGGTGAAGCACACCGCCGTGCATGGTGGTTTTTCAAAAATATTTATAACGCTTTGCTCACCATTGACACAGAGAATAACCTCTCCCGTAGAAACATCTATTGTTGCCCCGGCTGTGGCCAAGAATGGCCTTCCAAAGATTAGAGGAATATTTTCATCCTCTTATATGTCAAGGACAATGAAGTCCAGGGGCAGTATGAAATCATTAACCTTTACCAAAATATCTTCCACCACTCCATAAGGACAGAGGATGGACATATCAGCTAATTATAAAATCGCAGGGGTAGGTTTGATTTCACCTAAGTCTAGTGCATTGCAAACAGATAAGGGCATGATATTAACACTAGCACCTAAGTCACAGAGGGCCTTACCTGAGTACTCCTTGCCAATGCTGACGGGAAGGTTGAAGCTTCCTGGATCCTTCATCTTCGGTGGCAGGTTGCACTTGATAACGGTGCCGCATTTCTCCGCAATTGGAAATATCTCTTCCAAGAGCATTCCCTTCTTCCTTGTCAGCAGATCTTTCATAAACTTCGCATACAGAGGCATCTGTGCAAGAGCCTCTGCGAATGGGATGTTTATGTTAATCCGTCTGATCATGTCCAAGAACTTGGAGAATTGCCTCCGGTCCTCTTCTTTCTTCAACCTCTGAGGATAAGGCACCCTCAAAGGTAGTAGAGCAGGCTTGGTCGATTCCCGGTGGTGATCCGCAGGTGGACCCTGCGCTTCGATGCTCCTCTCTTGCCTTGCTCTTTCTCCACTTCTTGTTTCTTTTGTTCCTCTTCTTTCTTCTCCTTCGATGCAGTTGCATCACTCTTTCGAAGTGGCTCCTCATACGACTTGCCACTCCGAAGAGTCACCATCATTAGACTCTCCTTTGGATCTGTGACAGTGTCACTAGGAAATGTTCCTAGCGACCTCTCCGATAGCTGCTTTGCAAGCTGGCCCACTTGCACCTCCAGGTTCCGAATACTCGCCCCTTGATTGGCGAAGTTAGCCCTTGTTTCCTCCATGAATGTCGTAACAGCCCGATTTTCACTTCCAAAACCTTGATTGAATTATCATTACTTTGTTACAAAAATGCGGCCATTTTTTTTAAAACCTTCGTTCATGAATGATTAACACCACCCTTTTGAAAATCGAGTTGTCACTTTTGGAACTTCCCGTACCCGAAACATCATCATAAGTACTGGAGTTACACTCCAAAAAGTTTGTCAAAAGCAGGCCAGAGTTACAAAAGATTACAAACCATAATTTAAAAAGCAGCTTAATTACATCCATGGTATTTCGCAAAGCAATCCTCGACTGGGACTTAGATCTTAGACACACTAGACACAGAACATAGGACATCACTCCTCAACTGAACTAGAGTCCGTCTCCATATCTTCACTCGAATCCGCCTCCGCTTCGTGACTAGAACCACTAGCATCTTCTTCCTCCATCGGTTGAGGAATCACCGCAGCCAAAGGTGCGGGTTCACCATCGTACTCGTGATGCTCCATTGGTCCACCGTCTTGATAGTCACGGAGAGTGACTTGTCCCACATGAACGTCCAAATTTGTTCCTCGCAGAATGTGCCTTGGATCATCGATCTCCAATCGAGTTTCGCCCCGCCAGATCCAGCCCTCAGGAACAACCTCCCATGCTCCTCCCTGAAGAGGCCACATGTGGATTGCTACATGATACGCCATCTACCCGTTGCAATACCGGCAAATGCCAATACGACAACCAGGTAGGAGAGAGTTAGTGTGCCATACACTAACAAGTTGACCGTAAGGTCTCAGGGTAGACTCGATAGAAAGAAGAACAGACAACAATGACACTTGACCAGTATACAAAATGAGACAAGATACCAAGAGCGTAGAGAATACACAGGATACGCTAATTAGATAGAACAGGATAGCAAAGCAGGTATCGTAATAATCGAAATGAGCAAGGTATGTAAATGATAAACAAAGAACATAAAGGTAAAGCATAATCCTCCAATCCAAAACATAATTCTCATAACAGAACAGCATCAAACTTTATCAAAATTTCCCATCTTTCAATTATATCTTTACTCTTTGGTTATTAAGTTTTATCATAACTAAGTTCCCTCAATGAGGTAGGGGGAAAAACCATCACTGAGGAAAAACGCACTCGTCTACATCTCCTCGGTCTCCATCCAAACCTAGTCGGAAGCCAACAGGAGTACAGGACCTTTACCACGCGGGCACGACAGCTGTCTCAACACATAAATGGTCCCAGACCAGGAGGATCTCGTCCTCAAATCAATTCAACTACACAATATCAAGGCTCACTGTCCACGCAGTGGCAAAACACAATACCCCGTTCCAGTCCCTCTCACTATTGTAGACTTGCAATCAAGGGGGTGACAGTATCATTTCTAGTTAGCTATGCGGAACTTGCCACGGCATTAGACCCAGTCCCCACCACGTTAGTGCGCCACTTGTGGAATTCGTTCCGCATAGAAATACACTCGAGGCTTCTTGACGTTTCACCGTCCTTGCCCTCCCCTCATGCAATCTCCACCTCAGTATCCGCAGATACCCATAGTATCTTCCTCTCCACTACTTCACACTCACATACCTCACCGCGTATATTACGTCTTTTAATGTCTTTTAAAGTCTTTTAGCATCTTTCGTTAACCTAAGATCGGCTTACCCTTAGTCCATCCCTTCGACAAGACCCGATCACTAAGGGTTACATCTTTTCCCCACTTTCACATAATCATACTATCACTTTCTCAAGCCACTCAGGCACAATTCCATCACATCATTATCACAGAGAATCACATAGCTCTTTTGCACAATCATTTCCATCTTGGAGTTCACTAGCACGATCTCGGCTCCACGAGCACAATCTCTCTATCCAGCACTTTGTTGCTCCTCAATATTTCCCTTGAATCACATCATGCATCGCTCTTTCACTTATTTTCATACTTTACTTTCTCTTTTAATTTCTCATAATCATTCACAATGACATCCAGACTCATCGCACGGAATATAACGTTTTCACAATAGAATGATGAAGGAATCAATCATGAAATAGAAATAGACATGCATCGATTCAATGAAACATAAAACAGAATATATCGCGGAAAGACTTATGGCATCACCGTCCGGGCAACCATGTTACGCGCTCACCACACTCTCACTCACCTCTTAATCCAGCAAGAGAAATACTTTGACCTAGGAGATCTCTAGCTTCCCTCTGAGAATTGTTCCCACCGTCCACTGAATAACCTCGAGGTAAATAAATACACTTTTATTAAAAATCATTTCAATTAAAAATCACAACTTGATCTCTTGAATAGGAAATCCCTTACTTTCTTTATCCTTTTCTTAAAAATATAAGTGTGTATCAAAACAACTCTCAACTTTTCTTATAATTGAAATCCATTAAAAATCATTTGAAAACTCACAATAAAATAAGTAAAGAATTAATTTATGTGGCTGTATGGAAAAAAAGTCCAGCCACCTCTTTCAAGTTGTACAAACATGGGAAAATCCACATTTTTCATTCTAACTTTAAATACATCAAACAACACTTGAAATCCACATTTTTCACAACTCAAAACACTTTTTAAAATTGAAATACTTTGAAATAAAGTTTTGGACAACAAAGGACAAAAGAAATCAAACCATGAAAATACTTTTGAAAATAATTAAATACATTTTTCCATTTTCTTTATCAAAACTGAATTGAACATACTAAAACAACACAATAATTTTTTCTTAAAACAAAGTCATAAACACAATCATTTCAAGGAGACAATTACATGCAAAAAGAATCTAGCCTATTTAACCTAATATAGGTCGAATCATCACTAGAGGAAAACAAAGTCTTTGATGCACTTTTCTTGCATGCAAAAACCTTTAATTTAGCAAACCAAAACATGCACTTTAAAACACATGGTTTTAGAAAAATACCACTCCGTTTTGTAACATCCCTAATTTAATTTACAAGCCTAATTAGTGATTTAATCTGTTTATAGTGTAGAGAATGGGTAGATTAATTACTTAAAGAATTTTGGGAGCAAGGCTACTAGTAATTATAAGTACTAGGGGTTGTATAGGAGGCATTTGTAGCATCGGGAAAAATTATCTAAGCGAAATCGGGGGTTAAATCGGCGTTTTAGATGTTAAAAATCAATCGAAATGAGAAAATTGGGAATAAAATATCCATAGCTTTAAACCCAATTTCCACCGTTGGATGTGAAGTTTAGGATTTTAAGAAGTTTGTCTCAAAATTTGAGCAAGATCCAACGGTTATCGAAGAAGTTATGGCGATTGGAAGTCGGGACCCCCTGGGCCCGCCCAGGCGCACCGGGGCATCAGTTGGTGCGCCATTCAGTAGGAAACGCGCCCAGGCACGCCATGACCCGCGCCCAGGTGCGCGGGAGCTGCATCAGACACGTGAAATGGTGCGTGGCACCTTAGGGGCCACAAACCTTTGGCTTGTTGACAAAGCCAATCTCCCTCCTCTTTCATATACTCTCCTTCACACCCAGGACCTAAAAGAATGAAGCACCAAGCATCACCCCTCTTCCCCCCACTCCCATCGTGCCTCTCTCTCTCACCAAGAACCCAAGCACCATTACCACATCTTCTTCTTCCTTTAATCATCAAGCCAACACCATAGACTCAACTCCAAGGCACCATCTTCCACTCCTCCCAACTCCACCGTGGCTCTCTATCTCACTCTAAGGCAAGCATCATCACCACCCTCTCCCCTTAATCATCAATCAAGCACTATACGCCTCTCCCCGTGAAAATGGTGTGAACCTCCTCCCACCATTGGCGTGGTCTCCCTCTTGCTTGGAGCACCACCGCCACTCATCCTCCTTCCATCCACAACAAAACAAAAACCAACCTCAACTAGAGCCCAAGCTTTAAAGTCCCCTCCATTAATGATTTCATGGAGTTCAAGCATCAAGGACCCTCATTCCTCCCTCCATGGTTTCGTTCTTCTCAAGCAAAAATGGAAGGAAACCGAGTTATCGACATTCACCGACACCGACCGAAACCGACTCGGTCTTGCTCTCAGTCATTAGAAATGCTTTTAGGATCACCGCCCTGTCTCGTCGGCGAGCTTCGGCGTTATTCAGTGCGGAGTGTGGAGCCACGAGTCAAGGTTTTCTCATTGGATTCGTCGGTTGAGGTAAGAGGGGTTTGTGTTACCTTTCCTAAGGATATAGATTCTAGGTTGTTGTAATGATGACTAGGTGTAGATAATGGATTTGGAGAATACACCATAGAATATTTAAATTATAAAGTGCATGAAATGAACCTTAGGGTGTAATTGCTACTTCATGTGTAGATTATATGTTAATTAAGTAGGAATTGAAGAACCCTAGGTAGTTGACTTAATTTATAGTACTCTGAGACATACCTGAGTATGTCGACTGTTTTGTTTACCAACTGTGGATTGTTATTTGTCATTGATGTATGTTCATATCGTGCTTGGTTTGGGTAGCTCGTAAAGAAAATAATGGACTAAGAATTAACGTAGGCTAGTTATATAGAAAGGGCTAAGTAAGGAGTAACGGATGGAAAATTATGAGCGAGTAATTGAAGAATGGATTAAGGACAAATAGTTTGGCAAAAGGAAAGTGATGTTAATTGAATCATAAATCAGAGGATGATGATTGAGTGACAAGGAACCTTGATGGATGTCGTGCCTGATTAAATGTGTTAAGTGTAAATGTGACCATAACGGTTGAATAATAATATGTGTTATTGAGATGATGTTGTGCTTGAATATTCATGATGTGTGATTTGGTGATGTTTATAAATTAAGTGCTTATTTTGTGAAATGAATGTGATATGATGATGATTAGAAACCAAGGCAAAGAATGGAAATCATATGTGAATTAAATGATTATGGAAAGTGCAGTGAATTGAGTATCGGTGCATTGATAGACTAGGTGCCCCTGCCGGGTGTACCAAATTCCCAAGAGCCAAGTGCTCACCAGGCCAAATTCCCATTAGGTCCAAATGCCCTGTTAGGCATCAATGCACCAAGACTTAATTCACTGCCGAATTAATTGATATAAAATGTGTTGGAAATGTGAAAACGAGAATGAAATCAAATAATTGAAATGTACAATGTTATGTGGAATTTATGATAGCATAGCTTGACAGGGTGAAGCCTTTTGGGTGAGAAAGTCCTGGTTGAGCGAGAGACCCTTGGGTGTGCCAAATGCCTGGCAAGAGCATTAAAATCCTAGTGATGCAAACCGGTTGTAACCGGGAGAGTTACCCGGGCGCAGTAAGACGTTATCACGCTTGTGGGTGCGAACGCAGTAGGTCGTGACCAGGGGAGAGTTACCCGGGCGCAGTAAGACGTTATCGCGCATGTAGGTGCGAACGCAGTAGGTCGTGACCAGGGGAGAATGTAAATGAAACATACTCGGGCGCAGTAAGACGTTATCGCGCATGTAGGTGTGAACGCAGTAGGTCGTGACCAGGAGAGAATGTAAATGAAACATACCCGGGCGCAGTAAGACGTTATCGCGCATGTAGGTGCGAACGCAGTAGGTCGTGACCAGGGGAGAATGTAAATGAAATATACCCGGGCGCAGTAAGTCGTACCAGCACGTGAGTGCGGACGCAGTAGGTCGTGACCAGGGACAAATTGAAAGTGGAATGTGAATTTAACGAAATTGAAAAGTAACTTAAGGTTGAATGTAGGATTGCTAGGAAGGTAGTATGGACATAAGGCTTAAGCTGTCGGAAATGAACTTGTATGTAATTACCTGAAAAAGAATGCTAGATCAATAGATAGTTTTTATTGTGATAAGGTCTAGTTTGTCAGCTATGCTTCTTAGAAGCTATTTTCCTTAGTTCTGTGTAATGCTACCCTTCTTGGTATATTTTTTACAGGTACTGAAGGAGCATACACGAGTCTGGCCGAGCAGGAATACATTCCATCATGTGGAGTGTAGGGTATTTTTGGGGAGACCACTATTTTGGTCATATACTTTGTATTATGGGAATCATTTGATGTATTTTCTTTTATTTTAAATTTGAAAACTAGAAGTCTTGAGATTTAGACTTATTTTTCTGGAAAGGTTGTAATATTTGGACAGAACTCTATTTTGGGCCCTGCTGGCCTCTGATGAATATAAATGTGTTTTTCTGAAAATGTGCAGGTTAAACCAAAACTTTGGAAAATCCAATAAACAAAGGAAACTCCGTCCGATTGACGGCAGATTTTTATAATTAAAAAGGAAATTTCAAATTCATTATTTTAATATATTTGTATCTCTGGGTAGATAACGTATGGTGTTACACTTTTTCTTCTCAAAACCGTGACCTACAAGTCACTTCAAACACAATTTCATTTTCATTTTCCTTTGCATGTGCCTTAAAAATCATATAAATGAAAAAGAAAACACATGCATGAAATCTTTCATGAAAAACAATCATGGTCTTTTGTTTTCAAAGCTTGACCAAAAATACATCAACAAAATCAAGTGGAAAACTTAAGTCCTTAGCTTTGAAACACACATAAATTTAGATCAAAGCAAAATCATTTGGAAAGAAAATTGTTTTCCTTTGTTTCTCATCAAAACCGTGACATGTAAGTCAAGAAACAAAACCTTTTGAGCAAAAGAATCACATGCAAGACTTAAAATCAAAGTTGTTGAAAATCAAGTCAAGAATCAAGTCCTTTTTCAAGATCAAAGCAAAAGATCAAAGACTTTTTGAGAAGAAACCAAAGATCAAAAATTAGAAAATTAAAAGTTGAAATCAAAGCATGCAAACCATTTAGATCAACTTTAACAAGCATCAAACTAACATGCATGAACTCTAAACAAAATAAAAATCACCACAACCTAAACTTCTAGTCATGGCCGAATGATAATGTCCATGGTTTAAGGTTCTACAAGTTTGTTTGGTCTTTGAAACTCAAAACCAAAGCTAAATAAGCACTTACAAACATGGATCTACAAAGAAATTAAACATGCAACAACAAAGGAACTTTACAAGTCTTAGAAAATCAAAAACTACTCTTAACACTCTAGGATCTTCGAATAGCCAAAGAAATAGAGAAGATCTTCAACCTTCTTCACTTAATCTTCAAGAAATCCTAGGGCTTTGGGCTTGATCTCCTTCCTCTTCTCCTCTTGAAGCTCTCGGTTTCCCTCTCTCTCTCTATGTCTCTCTCTAAGAGTTTGAGAAGAACTCTTAGGAATTGTGTGTGTTGGTTTGGGAAATGAAATGTAAGGGAAATGAATGGGAATGAGCCACGACCTTAGGCTTAAAAAGACACACAAATATTTCCCTTAATTCCCTTGAAGAGTTCGGCCCAACAGTGTTGCTAGAAGGGTAAAATTGGCTAAACAAAAGCTTGCATGGCTCAAGCCAAGCCATGAGACAAATGGAGTAAAATAAGGCTTAATCCTCCTTCCTATTGGTTGGTCAACCTCTTAACCATACTTTACACTAAACTAAACTTATGTGCTATTAGTCTACTAGCTTAGGGTGCAAGAAATTCAAAACTTCATCATCCATACACCTACACATACACACGGCCGAACACCATGCACACACATATACACATAGAAAAATCATTTTTATTTTCTTTCTTGTAAAATCATCATTTTCCTTAAAATATAAAATATCAAATACTTTATCAATCCAATTTAAAACTCATAAGATTTCCTCAAAAATCATTTTCTTGAAAACCCTTTATCACTTGAAATCATAAAAGAAAATCAACTCAAGAAATATCCTTTCAAAACACTCTTTTTAAAACACTTTCTCCAAATAATCTTTCTAGGGTTTAAAACAAATATGAGGTATTCAGACGGGGTGTTACAAATGTGGTTGTGTTGGCGGCTAACTTCTCCACTGCTGCCTCCCAAGTTTATTTCTGAGGCTGCTGAGTCTTCATTGGTGGGTCGAGAGTCGGGCTGTTCCACGAGAAGTTTGGATGATTTCTGTATGCTGGGTTGTAGGTGTTGGAGTACATATTGTTTCTCTGGCCTCCACTACCCACAAACTTGGCTTGCTCCTCAATGGTAGCCGGTGCCTTCCCCACATCTGGTGAGCAATCTCCATTTTGGTGACTTCCTCCACAGAAATCACACACCAGGGTGTTCAGAGTGTTGACTGCAACCAACTATGTCTGAGCCATCTTGTTCACTAATGCCGAAATTTGTTGTTGCATTTCCTTGTTTTGTTGAATGATGGTTTGCACTTGACTTGAGCTCAGATCAGTGTTCTTCAGGATCACCTTGTCAGAAACAGCTTGACTGCTGTTGTAGGCCATTGTCTCTATTATCTCCTTTGCCTCTTCAACAGTCTTCTTTAGGAGGGAACCACCAGCTGCTGCATCAATCATTATCTTGTGCGACATTCTCAGCCCAAAGTAGAATAGCCGGATTTGCATCCAGTCTGGAATTGCATGCGTAGGGAACCTCTTTAGAAGCTGATTGTACAGATCTCATGCCTCATGCAAGTATTCACCTTCCTCTTGCATGAAGGAGTTGACATTTTGGCACAGCTTGGCTTGTTTTCCCGTCGGAAAGAACTTGTCTATGAATTTCTTGACAAGCACTTCCCAGTTGGAAAGACTTCCGGGTGGCTGATTCTTCATCCACTGGTAGGCATGTTCCCTCAAAGAGAGAGGAAACATCCTCATCCTTATTGCCTCCTCCGACGCACCCTCAATCTTGAAGAAATCGAGCATGTTCAGGAAGTTGGCGACATGCTCCGTGGGGTCTTGATGTGGTGCACTCGAGAGTTGATCCTGCTTGATAAGATGGATATATTGGGGATCAATCTCGAATGATGCTGCAGTAATTTTTGGCCGGACAATGCTGGACATGCAAACATCCGGGTCCACGGTGGCATAGTCAGCCAGTGTCTTCCTAGCCGGATTTGTGGTGCCTTTCTCAGTTCGTTCAGCCCTCTTCCTTTCTTGCTCTTTCCTTTCTTTCCTTGCTTGCTTTTTCCTCCTCTTTGCACTCAACTCCAAGTCGGGGTCAAAATGCAACGCCTCACGGTTTCCTGCAGAACGCAAAAGCATAAAAGAGGGTTAAGCAGCACCTGTTAAGAAAAGAAAAATAAGAAAAGAAAAAAATAAAAACAAAAAAAATTAAATTCTACTAAAAACGACTACAAAGTACCAAAAATAAATTAAATAAATTCTAGTCCCCGACAACGGCGCCAAAAACTTGTTCACTCACTGGCAAGTATACAAGATCAAATAGTAATATAGTCTAGGAAGACCAGATATCGTTCCCACAGGGACTACGAATTATTTAACTTATTTCTACCTAAGAGTAATTAAAAGTAAAATCCATTAAAATTTCAGAATTAAATAAATTAATTAAAAAGATTATTTTACTGCTGGAAAATAAATAAGAACAATTAACAATGGGTGAATGGTGGTTAGGAACTAGTTTCATTGAATGTTTCACTTGTTTATCATAAATCAATGTTTTCCGTTTAAATCAAGAACTAATTCAGAAAATTAGTAATTCCCAGATTCCTCTAATGAAATTACTGTTTATTATCCAATTTGATAAATCCTAATTCCTTAGAAATTTTAACTATTGAATAACCATGATTAAGAACAGTGAATTATGAAAAGTTATATAATAATTCAAAAGTATTCCTACAAGTTGAATCCTTATATTGTTTAATTGCATGGCCTATTTCAAATCCTAATTTTCCAATTCAGATCTAAAAACCCATAACATGAATTGATCAAGTTCATGCATAACAATAAAAACACAATTAAACACTTGATTTAAAAACTGAAAAAAATTAATTCATATAAGAAAATTACACAAACAAATCCACCATGTTCCTAACACAAGAGGGTTTAGTTACATATCATAGAGAAGAAGAACAAATAAGAAAAGATGTAATTCATTCCTAAATTACCACTAATCCTTGATCTGAATTTTCAGCCTTCAATGGATTCCTCCTCCGAATGCTCTCCAGAGAATGTAATCTCCCTCAAACTCAATACTAATCTCTAATAATGACTGCTAATGGCTTCTTAACCTGGTCCTAAAAACATCAATATATACCTAAAATACAAATCCTAATAGAAGCCTTCGAAATTGCTCAGAAATTGGCCCAATTGGGCCTCCACGAGTCACGCGCGCCGGGGCGTATGAAGCAGCATGCCTGGGTGCGCCATATCTTATGTGAATAAATTAACGATGCAAGCACGCCTGGGCGCGGGCCATCCTTGCGCCTGGGCGTGCAAAATATTTTTCGACTCCATTTCGCTTCGCTCTTGTGCCATTTCCAAGGTCTTCTTATGCTCTTCTCAGCTCCAATAATATTTTCTCCAAATAAAGCTCCAAAAGGACCTGAAACATACCCAAAATGGATCAAAACATTCAAAGGACTCTATAATACTAAAAATTCCTAAAACTAATACAAATTACCTATATTTACAAGAGAAACAAGCCAAAACCATAGTAAAAGGAAGTGAAATTAAGGCCAAAAACATCATATATTAGACCCAAATCACGTCCTAACAGGTGAAAACGTCCTGTTGGGTGCAAACGTCCTAACAGGTGTAAATGTCCTAATGGGGAGAACAAAGGGAAAAGGAAAATAAGTAAAAAGAAACAGAAAGAAAAGTAAATGTGTTAAGAAATATAAATGAGAATGAAAACATGAAGTTGAATGTGAATGTTGTGATGTAAAATAACTGTATAAAAGGGTTAGGCTTAGTATATTGCTATGACTTTTTAGAAGTTATTTCCTAAGTTCTGTGTAATTCTACCCTTCTTGCTTTTTTTATACATGTACGAAGATGGAGCTTACACTATGTAACACCCCTAATTTTCGTCTCCTAAATAACAAAGAAATTAGTTATAACAATTATTTTATAATTGATTTATATTAATTTTGAAGATTTT
This sequence comes from Crotalaria pallida, assembly GCA_037953625.1. Lineage (NCBI taxonomy): Eukaryota > Viridiplantae > Streptophyta > Magnoliopsida > Fabales > Fabaceae > Crotalaria > Crotalaria pallida. The sequence goes on along the minus strand of CM075654.1, from coordinate 55,558,050 downwards.
AGTTTTTGTACATTATGTGTTTTTATATATAAAAATATGAGATATATTTTTATATGGTTATTTTGTACAAAAATATGAATAATGTAATTTAGTCCTTGGGTTGGGACCTAATTGCAATATTAGAAAGGTTTTTGAAGAAAGAGTAATTAAATTATTAATTTTTGAAGTTTTATCAGTATGTAACCGGTTAGAAGGGTTCTGTAACCGGTTACACGATGAACTCAGAAAACTGGGTTAGTGCATTTGATGAGTAATCACGCATTTTAACCCAGAATTCGCCACGAAATCATCTTAATCGTAGTGGGAGCTACGTGTCTTGATGCATGTTAGCTTGATTGCTCTGTAAATAGCCCAATTGATCGAGATTTTTGGCTCATTTTGTTGATCTGAAGTGCTGAAGCTCTGTTTAGGGTTCCATAGTGTTTCTGTTTGATTCTCAGTCTGTGTTGAGAGTTAGAAGACGAGTGATACACTGTTACAAAGCTCACATCAAGGGATTTGTATTGATATAAAGTTTGTGAGTTGGGAGTCTCTATGGAGGGAGTTTCAAACCTGCAAAGTTGAGGTTGCAAACCTGTCAAACTCTGCTGCAGATTCGTGAAGCCCTCTTTTAGCTTTGATTTTGGTAAGCTCCTGCTATCCTTTGGTCTGAAATCTTTCCTAATCTCTTTAGCATGTTGCAGAGATTAAGTCCTAACTATTTTCCCCAATTTTGATACATGTTTTCTATGTTGAATTCTCTGATTTTGGGAACCCACCGAAGCTGTGTTGCATGTCCAACAGAGAAGGGAAATTAGTGGATTTTGGTGATCAAACTCATTTCTCTGTGAAGTCTTTGTTCTCAATTGATCTAGAGGTAAGGGGGAAGCTTACTATTTGCTAGAGTGAGGATAAACATGATTGGTAAATAGGATGAGTCACCAAGAGACTCTAAGGGCATAGCTTGAATTAGTTTTATGGCTTGGAGGCCAACTTAGCTCATTTCTGGTTTTTGAGCAATTATAATATGATGCATTCAAGCTATTGTGATGACAATTTCATGACTTATTTGGATATTATGTGAATTGATGCATTAAGTTGTGAAATATGTGATTTATGCACTTTTGGTGTATGATGATTTTGCATGCATGAATTTGTGATATGTTTAAGTGTTTAAACATGTGTACTTTAAGGTATTAAACCTTGGGTAATGATGAAAATAGGTTAGATTTGAGTACAATTGAAAATGGTTCTGAAAAATCAGTTTTAGTATGTTGTGTTGCATAATCTAACCGGTTAGAGCCTGTCTGTAACCGGTTAGTGCCTGACAAAAATGAAAATATACAATTCTGGTTTTGTTAAGTAATTCTCACCATTTTTAATTGATACCTAAGGTCTATTATCACTGTTATTACCATGTGGTTGTTGGATATGGATTCCAAACTTAATAATTGGTTTATACCTTAAAGTGAATGACAAATTCAATTGAAAAATTGTGAAGTTATATGCAATTTGATGCTCATAATGTTAATGGATGCAAGAGGAATGTGATTCAGTGGGTAAACATATTAATATTAAGGTATTATAACTCTGTGTATGGTTGAAATTGGTTAGATTTGAGTATTGGAAAGAATGGTATGCAAAACCTCACTTTTCAATGTATTTACTGCATAATCTAACCGGTTAGTCTGGAGCAGTAACCGGTTAGATACTGTCAGTTTTCAAAAGAAAAAAGTTTTCTGAAATTGGCTAAGTGTTCATATCATTTGTACTCAAGTTTAAGCTAGAATTTCATATAAAGACCAATCTAAAAATATGTGATTGAGCACTATGTGGTTTAGATTGGAGGTGATGAGTTAATACCTTAATATTTAATGATAATTTCAAGAGGAAATTATGCATAAATGAAATTGGATTATGACTTAGATCTTATGAATGATAATATGTGTGGAACTTGAGGTATTCTGGTGTGCTAAGACCCTGTTATTGGATTGAGTAGAGAATTCAGGAAAAAATTCTTCGAAAATCAGTGGTTTCAAGTTCAGGTATGTAATTCTAACCGGTTAGGTTGTGATGTAACCGGTTAGTACCTGAAACTTAAAAATAAAAGTTAAGTTTTTGAGTAAGGATTGTTAATACCAATGATTATATTCTCTCAATCCCGGTCTATGAGCATATGTTTGACTTAAATTCAAAGGTGAATTTTATGAGTTAAGTTATACCTCAAGATGTCATTCAGAAGTTGTGTTTTTCTAAGTTATAATAATGGAATTAATGGAAAGACCAACCTTAATAATTATGTGTGCATTCATGCATGGTTAAAAGTAATGAAATAGGTTGGCAATGATCGTTTGTCATGTTCTGGGAACATGAGGAGGGTACTCTGGGAGTACCAAATTGATGCAACCTACTTGATGACACATTCTGGGAATGTGGCCAGTGTTTGGGACATGGTTTCTTTGATACGTTCTGGGAACGTATGTTAGTGTTCTGAGAACACAAGGATATGCAACCTACTTGATGACACATTCTGGGAATGTGGCCAGTGTCTGGGACATGGTTTCTTTGATACGTTCTGGGAACGTGATGCACACTCTGGGAGTGGTGCTTTTTTATATTCCAAGTATGGTTTGCTACACGTTCTGGGAACTTGATGCACACTCTGGGAGTGGTGCTTGTTTTCCAAGTATGGTTTGCTATACGTTCTAGGAACGTATGTTAGTGTTCTGGGAACACATTGTTGTATTGGATGGACGTCCGAGATTGATTAGTATTGGAGGCCTCAAGATTGTGAGACAGAAATCATGCATCATGCCACCTGCATTGAAAGACTTATTATGATTAACCGGGTGTGCTCATATGGTTATGCATTCTGATTTGATACATGATTACTTGTGTATGTTAGTTCTATTTTTAGTGTCCTAGAACACTATATGTCCTTAACCCTCTAAGTGCTCAAGATTATGGCAACCAGGAGCCCAAGAGAGGATCAAGTATTACTGTGCGACTTATGGTATTTCTGTAGTTCCAGTTGGGAAAAACAGGGTCTCCCCAGTCAACGTGTGTGTGCAGAGTGTCAACTTAGGGATGAGAGTACTTACCTGAAACCCTAGCTGTGATGAGCTATTTATAGGGTTTGGAGGAGGCTGATATGGGCCCTTTGGGCCTTGTATCAGAGTTGTGCTGAACCAGGATTCTATTGAGATAATATCGGACGATTATGCTTCTAGAATCTGGATAGGATCAGCTGAAGATCTCATGTCTAGGCTGTTGCGAGAATCTAGGAGAGATTTGCGGAAGGGATAAGAAGCCTCGGCGAGCCTGAGCTTATCCGCGAGCCGACCGTATGTCTCGGTCCTAGAGTCCCGAGCCTGATGGATTGAGGACCGATGGTGCGGCTCGGTTCCATCAAGTCCGAGCCTGGCCCTTTCGTATTGCTCGGATCCTACGAGTCCGAGCGAAAGACTTTAATAGCAGGTGGACCGAGCAAAGTGTCCTTTGAGAATCCCTTTAATAAGACTTGTGTCCGTATGTGGTCGGCAGACCCTACAAGCCCCCCAGCTCGTAAGACTTTGGAAAGTTTGGCGAGGTAACCAGCGGGTAGGGTTGAACTTTTTGCATGTCTTAGTTCGGGAATGTGTGACAACTGTAACCATGTAGCCTGTTCGAGGTGACGTTTTAGGTTCTCTAGGTGCGGCGCGTGCCTTGAGAAGTTGTGCCAAATCATTTTGAATTTCGAAATTTGAAAAAGCAACTCCAATGACTGCCACGTATTCCACTATGAATGGCTGAACAGGTTAATGGGCCCTTGGCCCAAGCGATGCACCGTGGAGAGAAGTTGAGAGGTTTCGTTGGGTGTTTAAACCTTTTATTTGTTTCCTTCCATTTCTATACACTGCATTTTCACAAACCAAAAAACTTCCTCATTCTCTAATACTTTTCTGTGCATCCCCTCTACGCACGCAGGATCCAACGCCGCAATCAACCTCTTTCAAAGTTCAGACATCAACCAACATCAGGTAAACCTTTCTTCTATTCTGATTCAAACAGTTAGTTCTGGTTCTGCCACTTCTGGTTTTGTTGAGAGGGTTTTGCTTTTTTCTAGGTTTTTGCAGGGATTTGGGGTCCTAGTTCTAGGTTGGTTATTAAAGGGTTTGGTATTCTAGGATTTCTCAATTATGAGGGGTTGGAGATATTGGAGGAATGTTTATCACGAACTTTGTGAGAAATTAGGTGAAGAACCGTCTAGCAATTCTAGTTCTAGTTCCTCTGGGGGTTTTGGGACTGAATCCGTTCCCTTGGAAATTAGTTCTGATACTGGTGATACTGGTAATAAAACAGTAGATCCTCCTACCCCCCCTTGTGCCAAAGGATCACACGAGTCATCCGAAGTAGAACCGTTGGCCACGGAGTACCCATCCGACCCCGTAGAGGAAAATAGGTGGCTGTTGGCTTATAGGTTTGCCGAGCGTCGAGCTCAGGTTAGGACTAGCCCAGAGTGCTGTACCAGAGGGGAAGAGTTTTTGGGAGATCCTATGAGGGAGGGGGGAAAAGGTCCAAGGCTCGGCCTTAGTTTTAGAATTAAAACATCTGCTATAAAAAATGCTAACGCCGAGCCTTTTACGTTTTCCCCAGATATGGTGGAGCGCAGGTGTGACACCCATCCTGATGAATTCCCTTTGCCACCCAACCACGTGGAGTACGATGCAGTTTTTGATCGGGAAGTACTTGGAACGAGGCCTTCGTTGCTTACGACGGACAGCTTGAACCACCTTCGCCTTGTTCTAACCCCTCCGAGTGCAGACGGGAATGCCTCGGAATTTGTTTTAAGACATGTGGGCATAGATGATCGCATCTGCTTTTGAGTGACAGAAAACAAACAATATTTTTACTTTTACGAGGAGGTAGCGACAAAAGTCGGAATTCGTATGCCCTTTTCTACCTTTGAAATAGAGGTCCTCAACCACTTAGGCGTAGCCCCGAGCCAACTGCATCCGAGCGGTTGGGCCTTTGTCAAAGCTTTCCAACAATTTTGTGACGCTGAAGGTCTGGTAGCGACATTACGGGCCTTCTTTTGGATATATGCCCCCCCCAAGTAAATAAATTTGGTAACTCCAACGGGCTCTGGGTGTCATTGAAGGCTCGGAAGGAGCATGCCCTTTTTGCAAAGGTAACCGATTCTTAGAAGTCCTTCAAACCCCGCTTCTTCCAATACGAGTATACGGGAACCGAAGTATGCTGGTTCATGAAGCGAGTTGAGGAAGAAGGGGAAATTAAAGTCGTGCCTCAATTCCCACTATGTTGGACGAGCGGTATTTATACTAGAGGGGCCTCCTTATACCAATTTTATTACAAAGCGGACTTAACTAGGGCCGAGAGGCGCTTATGTGATCGGTTTTGGGAGTATCTTCAAGGAAAGGGTCAAATTGATACAAAACAAATTTTGTTGAAGAGAACCCAGGCTGAAGTGAAGGCCGAGCTGGGTACTATACCTTTTTTTTGGGTCTAATACAACATACTTTCTGCTTTTTCAAAAAAAAAATGGGTAAAAAAGCATCAAAGGCCAAGAAGAGTGCTACTGCTTCATCCAGGATGGCTCAGCTGGCTGCTGTGAAGGCAAGCTCTGGCTCCTCGGCTAAAAGCCAGTCCTCCGAGCCAGCGCCAAAGAGTAGTCCAACCGTTGCTCCTCATGCTGTCCCTGCCGAGGTGATTTCGGCCGCCGAAGGCATAGAGCAAATAGTCAACTCGGAGGCTCAACCAAGTGCTAGGGGTACCCCCGAGCGTCCACCCAAGAGGCCTCGGACGGACACAGGAAAGGGGGTAGCTGGGGATTGGCTCAATCTGAGTAAGTCCCACAAAGGGATTCAAGGTGCTGAGGACATGGATGACATTGTCGCCAAAACAGTGTGGGCTAAGAAGAATTCTGATAACTTTAACGCAATTGTCTTTCCTCCTGAGGATGCGCAAGTGATAGATGCCTGGACCCCAGATATCTGGGAAAACAATTGTTCGGCCTTGGTGAGGAGTCTCCTAAGAGGTGCAAGCATTCTTCGTTACCTCGGTCAGCATGGTGATGACGTTCATGCTGGTGTGTCTACCGAGGAGAAGAAAAAATGGGAAGAAGCTGAGAGTCGGGAGGACTATCTATAGCTCCAGGTGGAAGCCTTTGAAAAAAGACTTCAAACACTTGCTGCAGAAAAAGAAGGGTTGCAAAAGGGGAAACAAGAGGCTGAGGACGCCAAAGCTAAGGTCGAGGCTGATAAGGAAGCGGCTGAGAAAACGCTTCAAGAAGCCAATGAAAGGATGAGGCGAGCCGAGGAAATCCTGAAGAAGGCTGAAGAAGATTCCACAGCTTTGCGCGAGGCCACAGAGAAAGCTCGGAAAGCCGAGGAAGATGCTGCGGTGGCTCGAGAGCAACTTGAATATGCCAAGGACGAGGCCGCTGGACTCAGAGCCTCTCTGGACAAAATGAGAGCGAATGCTCTTAAACATAAAAGAGCAGCCGGGGAGAATCTTTACAACTGGGGTCATGCAGTTGAAGATTCGTTCCTCAATACAGCCGAGCAGCTTCGCATCCTAAACCGTGGCCTCGTAACGAAAGGTGCTGACCCCAATTTCAGTTTCTAAAATGGTCGGATCGTTGGCGAGGATGGAGCTGAAGTGGACTTGGGTGGAGCCAATCTACCAGACCATTTCGCTGAAGAATCCGAAGAAGATGAGGCCGAGGATGAAGGAGAAGAAGATAAGTTTGATCCCGACATAGAGTAGATTTACTCTTGCTTTTTAACTTTGATGTATTTACCCCAACAGATGGGTATGAACTTTTTTGCTGTAACTATTCTGAATATTTATAATATCTGTCATGATTTAGTGCTTCTCATATTATTCTTTTTGTTATGAATTCAAGTGTTTAAGACCTCGGAACTCCGACACTTTAGCCGAGGTGGGTTCCTCTATCCGCGATGTATAAAATGATTTTAAAAATCATGTTTGAATCGGGAATCTTTTTAAAGTACTTGACGAGTTATAAGCTCTTGTTCGAGCTGTTTATAATCGTTCGCGTCATAAGCGGTGGCTAATCGGTTATGAGGAAAAGTACGTAAATACAATGAATTCAAAAATAGAACTTTCATTTATTTGAAGCAGTAAGTACAATGGGCTCGGAGTTTCACCGAGCGTACACCATTATAAAAAATAATCAGTCCTAACATTTAGTCAAGGGTAATAATAATGAAACTAAAAACAGAATTGAAAATCAACAATTAAAATAGGGATGAAAACTTTAGCTGAAATACGCCTTAAGCTTCGCCACATTCCACGTGTTATTGATGAGAGCACCAGAGAGGGTTTCGAGCTTGTAGGCCCCGGTTCCCGTTTTGGAAGCTATTCGGTATGGCCCTTCCCAGTTTTGAGCCAGTTTCCCGTCTTTAGCATTTTTTAGGCCAATGTCAGCTCTCCTTAGGACGAGGTCACCTACTTCGAATTCTCTGGGTACTACCGAGCGATTATACCCTTTTGCTTGCAGCAGCTTGGCATGTCGTTCCCGCTCGGCTGCCAGATCTCTGACTTCATCAGATAGAATGAGGTCCTCACACAGTAAAGTGTTGTTGAGGGGGTTTGGTTGTTGCATGGCTCGGAATGAGGGGATGATCCTTTCTATCGGGATGACCGCGTCGCAGCCGTAGGTAAGCCGATAAGGAGTTTCCCCCGTCGAGGTCTGTATTGTGGTGCGATATGACCAAAGTACTTCATGCAAATTCTCTAGCCAATTTCCTTTTGCAACAATGAGCCTCTTCTTGATTCCCTGGATGATGGACCGATTTACTGATTCCACTTGTCCATTGGTCTGAGGATGCTCAACCGAGGAAAAATAGTGCTCGATGTTTAAAGCATTGACCAAGTCTTGGAATGCCTTTGCTGCGAACTGAGTTCCATTGTCGGTCACCAGAACTTGTGGAACTCCAAACCGAGCTATGACCTGCCTCTCAAAAAACTTATGAACCTTAGCAGACGAGATAGTTGCTAGAGGCTCGACTTCTACCCACTTGGTAAAGTAATCAATGGCGACTACAACCCATTTCAGCTGTCCTGGTGCGGTGGGGAACTGGCCAATCAAATCCATTCCCCACTGATAGAAAGGATAGGGAGATGAAAGTGAGTGGAGTTCCTCGGCCGGCTTCTGGTACACATCGCTGTGAAATTGACACTTTTCACATCTCTTCACATGATTGATCGCATCTTGTTGAAGGGTCGGCCAGTAGTATCCTGCCCTTAGAATCTTTTTGGCCAATGATTTTCCCCCAACATGATGGCTTCTGATTCCTCCATGAACCTCTTCGAGTGCTTGTTTCGCTTCAGTGGGATATAAACATCTAAGCATAGGGCTACTGAACCCTCGGCGAAACAAAATTCCATCAACCATAGAAAACTATGACGCCTTCCTAACGAGCTTCCTAGCCTCGGTTGGATCAGTAGGCAAGGTTCCCTGTTCTAGGTAACTTGTGATTGGAGCAGTCCAACTCGGATCCACTGAAACGGAGAGGACAACGCTAGGCCCATGCACCATTTCTTGGATCAAAGTCTTGTTATTTCCGGGGCCTTTCGTTGAAGCCAGTTTTGAGAGGATATCTGCTCGACCATTGCTCTCCCTTGGGATATGGCAGAATTCAACCTTGGCAAACTCTGAAGATAGAAACTTTACCTTCTCAAGATACTTTTGGAGGATGGGTTCCCTGGCTTGATAATCACCCTTAACCTGAGAGATCACCAGCTGGGAATCGCTGAAAATCTTAACTTCTCGGGCCCCTACCTCTTTCGCCATCCTGAGACCAACCATTACCGCTTCATATTCTGCCTGATTATTTGAAGTAGGAAATCCGAACTTCAAAGAATATACGAGGGTAACTCCATCAAAGTTCTCCAGGATTATTCTGACACCTGCTCCAAGCTTGTTGCTCGACCCATCAACATAAATGTTCCAATCCAAGTTTGAGATCATCAGTGGCTCAGTGAACTCGGTGAGGAAATCAACCAGGACCTGAGAATTCATTGCTTTCCTTGGTTCGAAAGTGATGTCGAACGCGGAAAGTTTAATGGTCCAAGTCACCATTCTTCCTGCCAAGTCGGGTTTTTGAAGAATCTGACGGATCGGTTGAGCTGTTCTGACCTTGATGTGAAGGCTCTGAAAATACTGACGCAGTCTTCTGGCCGTGATAACCAAACAAAAAGCCAATTTTTCCACCTTCTGATACCTCATCTCGGGTCCTTGAAGCGCTCAGCTGACAAAATAAACAGGGGATTCTTTGCCTGATTCTTCTCGAACTAGAACCAAACTGACAACTGAATTACCCACTGATAAGTAAAGGAACAGAATTTCTCCAATTAAAGGACTAGATAGGATTCGGGGGGATGCCAGATATTGCTTAAGGTCAGTGAAGGCCTTTTCGCATGCCTCGTTCCACTCAAACGTCTTTTCCTTTTCCTTCCTCAGCAGCTAGTACCATGGTAGAGCCTTCCGAGCTGATTGGGATAAAAATATGGAAAGAGCCGCTACCCGACCTGCCAGCTGCTGTACACCCTTGATGTCAGATGGGCTCTTCATCTCAAGGATGGCTCGGCACTTCTCTGGATTTGCCTCGATTCCTCGTTCAATGAGTATAAATCCGAGGAATGACCCAGCAGGAACCCCAAAGGTGCATTTTTCCGGATTCAACCTCATATCGAACTGCCGAATTCTCCCAAGAATGATCTTCAAGTCCTTAGCATGGTCCTCTTCCTTCAAACTCTTAGCAATCATATCGTCGATGTACACTTCCATTCTGGGCCCAATAAGTGAGCCGAACACCTTGTTCATCATTCGCTGGTAAGTTGCCCCAGCGTTCTTGAGTCCGAAGGGCATGACATTATAACAATATGTAGCATTTTCAGTCACGAATGAAGTTTTCACCTGATCCGGGGGATACATCGGAATCTGATTGTACCCAGAATAAGCGTCCATGAAGGATAGTCTCTAATATCCTGCCGAGCTGTCTACTAATTTGTCTATGCAGGGAAGTGGGTATTGGTCCTTGGGGCAGACCTTGTTCAAGTCTGTATAATCCACACACATTCTCCACTTTCCATTGGATTTTTTGACCAGTACGGGATTAGCCAACCAATCGGTGTATACCACTTCCCTGATGAACCCTGCTTCAAGCAGCTCGGCAACCTTTTCCTCTATTGCTTGAGCCTTCTCGGTTCCGACCTGCCTTTTCTTCTGACAAACTGGCTTAGCGCCAGGATAGACACTCAATTTGTGGCAGATGAAATTCGGGTTGATGCCTGGCATGTCTTCCGAGGTCTAGGCGAATAGATCTTTATTTTCTCTGAGCAGTTCAGTCAATTCTTTCTCAACTTCCTCAGCAAGACCAACGCCAATCTTGACACAACGGGATGGATCGGAGCCCAAGATTACGTTCTTGAAGTCCCCCTTAGGGGTTGGCATGGTTTCATCATCCTCCCTTACATCAAGATCTGCCAAGTTAACACTTCCCTTATTGAGTGGTTCTTGCATAATCTTCTCATCTTCAAGCTTCAGTTTACCTAGGCTGATATTGTAGCACTTCCGAGCCAGTTCTTGTTCAGAACGCACCGTGACCACCTTGTCATCAGACCCTGGAAATTTCATAGCTAGGTGAACAGTTGAAACAACGACGCCGAAAGACTGGAGTGCAGTACGGCCAAGGATAGCGTTGTACGCCGACGGAGCCTGAACGACCAAAAACTTTACTATCTCCGTTCGAGCGGATGGTTGTTCCCCCATGGTGACTGGTAAGTGGATATGGCCTAGGGGAACAATCGAATGGCCGGTAAAGCCAATCAAACTTCCTTCGAACGGAGTCAGATCAGACCTTTTCAACTTCAGGGCTTCAAACAGATTCAAGAACATAATGTCTGCTGAACTTCCCTGATCAACAAGAATCCTCCTTACTTCGTAATTACCAAGCCGAGCTGTAACTACCATGGGATCATTGTGGTCTTGGATAATGTCAGCAAAGTCCTCGACACTGAAGCTGATGACGATGTTCTTCTTTTTGGGCTTTTGGATTGGTCGCTGGCAATAGAAAGAACTTGGCCCACATACTTCTTTCGATCACCTCTTTTTTCCCCTCCACCTGCGAATCCTCCAGCAATGGTGTTGATTAGAAAAGTCTCTCGACCCTTATCCTATTCGGACAGTAGGACAGAATCTCCCCCTACAGGTGGTGAAGGGCTCCTACTTCTTTGTTTCTGCTCAGGTCTGGGTGGGGAATGACTTTTTCTCCTAGAACGCTTCCGCATTGCTTCACCAATGTACTGTTGAAGCTTTCCATCCCTCACCATTTCTTCAATCAAGTCCTTCAGCATAGTACACTGGTTAGTTGTATGCCCCCTTCCGCCATGATGGTCACAATACTTTGTTTTATCTTTTTGAGCAGCTTTTCTCAAAGCTGGAGGCCGAGTAATATTGCGCATCTCAGTGTGCATAGTCTCGCGAAGGATTTGACTCCTTGGGACTGTAAGCTGAGTATACTCATCATACTTGCCTTTCGGAGGCAGTTTTTCTCCTCTTTCTCCCTCTCTCTTGTCCTTCCTTCCTCTACCATCTCGAAATCGATCATTTTGACGAGGGCGTTGCTCTTGACGAGGGCGTTGCTCTTGACGCTCTTCCTTACCACGTGCCGCGGTACTAATTCTGTGAAATTCTTCCAGATTTACAAACTTCCTGGACCTCTCCCTGAGCTCAGCCATATCCTTGGGTGGCTCTCCTATCAAACAATCCTTAAAATCTCCGTCTCGTAACCCTTGGGTAAGCAAGAGAACAGACACTCCAGATTGTAGACCCGATATGCCACTAGCCTCTTGCTGGTATCGAGCTAAGTAATCTCGTAAAGACTCGTCTGGTCTCTGTGCGACTCCAGCCAATGAATGATCGGATTTTGGCTGTGACATACTGGCAGTGTACCCTATTCAAGAACGCTCTTCTGAGCTCGGTCCAAGAGTGGATTGAATTAGCAGGTAAGGAATTGAACCATCGCAAAGGTGCTTGTAACACCCCTAATTTTTGTCTCCCAAATAACCAAGAAATTAATTATAACAATTATTTTATAATTGATTCATATTGGTTTTGAAGGTTTTAGTTTTTGTACATTATGTGTTTTTATTATATAAAAATATGAGGTATATTTTTATATGGATATTTTGTACAAAAATGTGAATATTGTAATTTAGTCCTTGGGTTGGAACCTAATTGCAATATTAAAAAGGTTTTTGAAGAAAGAGTAATTAAATTATTAATTTTTGAATTTTATCAGTATGTAACCGGTTAGAAGGGCTTTGTAACCGGTTACACGATGAACTCAGGAACTGGGTTAGTGGATTTTGATGAGTAATCACCCAATTAATCCAGAAATTGCCACGAATCCCACTCAAATCACGCTGAGGAACGCGTGTCGCCTTGCATGCAAGCCTGATCTCTCTATAAAAACCCGAATTGTTGATGAATTGGGGTTGATTTTCTGATGGAAGTGCTGAAACTCTGTTTTTAGAGTTCTGAGATTCGTCCCTGTAATTCTCCTTCGTTTCTGAGAGTTAGAACATGAGTGATACACTGTTACAAAGCTCACATTAAGGGCTTTGTATTGATATAAAGTTTGTGAGTTAAGAGTGTTGGAGCAAGGAGAAATCAATCTAATAAGGTTGGAGTTAGAGTATGTCAACACTGGTTTTTCAGTCCTGGGAAGCTAAGTTTGGCTTCGATTTTGGTAAGCTCCTGCTATCCCTTGGTCCCAAATCTTTCTTAATCTCTTGAGCATGTTGCAGAGATTAAGTCCTAACTATTTTCCCCAATTTTGATACATGTTTTTTATGTTGAATTCTCTGATTTTGGGAACCCACCGAAGCTGTGTTGCATGTCCAGTAGAGAAGGGGAATTAGTGGATTTTGGTGATCAAACTAATTTCTCTGGGAAGTCTTTGTTCTCAATCGATCTAGAGGTAAGGGGGAAGCTTACTATTTGCTAGAATGAGAATAAATTGTGGTAGAACATAGGATGAGTCACCAAGAGACTCAAAGGGATTAAGTTAAAATGGTTAAGTGGCTTGGAGGCCAATCTGGGCTCAATTGTTGTTATGAGCAATGTTATTTAGATGCATGCAAGCTATATTGATGTTCGATTCATGACTTATTTGGATATTATGTGAATTGATGCATTAAGTTGTGAAATATGTGCAATTATGTGCAATTTGAGTATCTAAATTGAATGCATGCAAGATAGATATGTTTATGTGGCTGAACATACTAGTATTAAGGTATGTGAACTCTTTTGATTGATGAAATTGGTTAGATTTGAGTATTGAAAAGAATGGTATCCAAATCCTCATTTTTCAATATACAGACTGCATAATCTAACCGGTTAGTTGAAATTTGTAACCGGTTAGATACTGTCAATTTTCAAAGAAAATGAATTTCTGAAATTGGCTAAGTGTCCATACCATTTGTACTCAAGTTTAAGCTATAATTTCATACAAAGACCAATCTAAAACTATGTGACTGAGCACTGTTTGGTTTAGATTGGAAATGATTAGTTAATACCTTAATATCAAATGATAATTTCAAGAGGAAATTATGCATAAATGAAATTGGATTATGACTTAGATCTTTTGAATGATATTATGTGTTGAACTTGAGGTATTATGTTATGCTAAGACCTTGTTATTGGATTGAGTAGAGAATTCAAGAAAAGACTCTTTGAAAATCAGTGGTTTTGTATTCAGGTCTGTAATTCTAACTGGTTAGGTGATGATGTAACCGGTTAGTACCTGAAACTTAAAAATAAAAGTTAAGTTTTTGAGTAAGGATTGTTAATACCAATGATATATTCTCTCAATCCAGGTCTATAAGCATATGTTAAATTTAAATTCAAAGGTGAATTTTATGAGTAAAGCCATACCTCAAGAGATCATTCCGAAGTTGTGTCTTCTAAGTAATAATAATGGAATTAATGGGAATATGACCCTGTACTCTAGGAGTACCAAATTGATACAACCTACTTGATGACACATTCTGGGAATGTGGCCATTGTAACAACCCGATTTTTGTAAGCCAAAAACATTTACTTTTACTTTTCAAAGTTACAAAAATTGAGGACAAATTTTTTTTTTGAAGACATTGTGAATGTGTTTTGAAAACATTATTCAAAAATCCTTGGTGTTCTCAACACCCTCTTTGAAAACCGAGTTGTTACTAAAAACTTTCCTTTTTATAAAACATTTATATTAATAGAAGAACTTGGTTCAAAATCATCTTGACGATCTTTCAAAAGCTTCACATGATTTACTTAACATGAAATGTATTCCATCATTCAGTTTGAAAACTTGGCTTGATTACATAAATGGTTCATGGCTTGGTAATCCTTAACACAACACTCACTACCGCCTAAGCTAATCACAGTATCACTAAACTTTCCTATAGGAAGCAAGCGGGTGTAGCTCTTTGTCCTTCTTGCATCCTCTTCTCGCCCTCGAAGACGATGCCGCTTGTGTGGTGGTTTCCTCATTGTTGTGAGACCTTTGTGCCACCCTCTCGACTACAATAGAACTTCTCTGCTGCTCGTACCGAACCTTCTCCTCATAGCTCTGAAAACCTCGTACGTTGACTTGCCCTAAGTGTAGCTCTAGATTAGCTCCGCTCAGTTGTTGCTCCGGATCCGGAATCACGATCTCCGTGTAGCCGGTCCATGCCCAGCCTTGTGGGGTGTGCTTCCATCCTCTTCTATACTTATTCCACATAGCGATATTCATGCAATACTCCATCTACCCGTTGAGATACCAGCCACACCGATATGCCAACAAACAGGAGAGAGTAAGCAATCCGAACGACGAATCGTCGACGGTGTGGAATTACGAAAGGCAAGATAAAAGGACCATACCAACACACAATAAAACATACAAAAACACAATGATCAAGTATGTTATCACATTATTATCAGACTTATCATCGTTACTCTTGTCTTTCATTATCTTTTCAACTCAATTTCACTTCTCATAAACATTCCTTCTTTCTCAATCACTTTTTCTCTCATCCTCATAATCTCTTCATACAAAATATCATTGGGTACTCATTTTGTTCTCGGTTATTACTCACGTCTACATCTCCTCGGTCATCCACCCAACCTAGTCAGAAGCAAACAGGAGTACAGGACCTTTACCACGCGGGCACGACAGCTGTCACAACACATAAATGGTCCCAGACCAGGAGGATCTCGTCCTCAAATCATTTCAATAATAACAAGGCTCACTGTCCACGCAGTGGCAAACACAATGCCCCGTTCCAGTCCCTCTCACTGTTCTCGATTTGCAATCTAGGGGGCGACAGTATGTTTCTAGTGGGCCCGCAGAACTTGCCACGGCATTAGACCCAGTCCCCACCACGTTAGTGCGCCACATGTAGAGTTCGTTCTGCCTAGAAACATACTCTAGACTTCTTGATGTTTCACCGTCATCGTCCTCCCCTAATGCAATCTCGTCCTAAGTATCCGCAGATACTTATCGTTTCTTCCTCTCCACTACTTCGCACTCTCATACCTCACCGCGCATGTCTTTTAAAGTCTTTTAATCTTTTTTTTTAATTAATCCTAAGGTCGGCCCGTCCTTCGTGCAACCCTTCAACGAGTCCCGACCACTAACTTGGCACAATCTTTCTCTCATCAAATCTCACATAGCACAGAGCTGGGATCACATCATCATTTCCGATCTCAATTCTCAAACTTTCCCATTATACTCCATTTCTCACCATCATCTCATTCCAACATCTCTTTTCACGACAATCCTTTCCCAACTTTCTCAAAACACCATTTCATGAACTTTCGCAAATCTATTTTGACAAGCCTTTTCCAAAATCCCTCTTTTAGAGAATGTGTTTAGATTAGAAGAATGAAATGTGAAGGAAAATGAATGGGTGTGCTACGGTTTAAGGGTATAAAAAGACACTCAACATTTCCCTTCTTGCCCTTAAAAGAAATTCGGCCAAAAGAGTTGGATGAAGGGTAATTTTGGCCACATCAAAGCTTGCATGGCTCAAGCCAAGCCAAGAGACAATTGGAATAAGATTAGGGCTAATCCTCCATCCTATTGGTTGGTTAAACTATTAACCAAGCTTAACACTAAACTAAACCTATATGCTACTTGGCTACTAACTTAGGGTGCAAGGAAGTCAAAGTTTTCATCATATATACACCTACACACACACACCTCCTTGCGCCACATGCACACACCCATGCACACACACACGTTGCATATACATACATACACATATACTCATGCCATTTATACATACACATACACATATACATACGCGTATGACACACCTAAACACACATTCATGCATTATTATATTTTTTTTTTTGTTACTAATCAAATTTTCATGTAATCCTAAGCTTATACATACATACCAAAACCGTGTATACATACACTCATAGGAAAGGATTCTTTTTCATACAAAATCACAAACATTTTTACAAAAAGATCAAACACATAGATTTTTTTCAAAAAACTCAATTTTTAAACTTTTGATATTATTTTAGGAAGTCATTTCTTTGAAGTCACTTATTACCTTGAAAATGTTAATTAGGAAATTCATTTAAGAAAATATGCTTTCAAAAACACTTTTCTCAAAAACAATTCTCTTTAGTATTTTAAATTAATACGAGGAATTTGCGGGGTGTTACAGCCATTGTCTGGGACATGGTTTCTTTGACACGTTCTGGGAACGTGATGCACACTCTGGGAGTGGTGCTTGATTATATTCCAAGTATGGTTTGCGATACGTTCTGGGAACGTATGTTAGTGTTCTGGGAACACATCGGTATAATAATAGAATTAAAGATAAAAACCAACCTTAATGATTGTGCATTCATGCATATAGAATGGAAGATGGGTTGGTAGGAACGTTTACCATATTTTGGGAATATGAGGAGGGTACTCCGGGAGTACCAAATTTGTAACCTACTTGATGACACATTTTGGGAATGTGGCCAGTGTCTGGGACATGGTTTTATACGTTCTGGGAACGTATGTTAGTGTTCTGGGAACACATTGATATGCAACCAACTTGATGACACATTCTGGGAATGTGGCCAGTGTCCGGGACCTGGTTTTTATGCGTTCTGGGAACGTATGCGTTCTGGGAACGTGAGGCACACTCTGGGAGTGATGCTTATTATTCCAAGTATGGTTTGCTACACGTTCTGGGAACGTGATGCACACTCTGGGAGTGATGCTTATTTATCCAAGTATGGTTTGGCATTACATTCTGGGAACGAATGTAAGTGTTCCGGGAAAACAACGGTGTATTGGATGGACGTCCAAGATGGATTTTGTTAGAGGCCTAAGTAGTGGAAGGAAATCATGCATCATGCCACCTGCATTGAAAGAATTATTATGATTAACCGGGTGTGCTCATATGATTATGCATCATGATTTGCTACATGTTGACTTTTGGATGTCAGTTTTATTCTCATTTGATTATGCGAATATGTATAGCTAACCCCCATGCCCTTATTAGGTGTTGATCATGCATCTAACTTGCACAAGAATCAGTAAAGGGAGATGTCCCTTAGGTGCATGCAGAGTGTAGAAAGTGTGGGTTGGGAACCCGTTGTGGAGATATCGAGGATCCGACCAGATAAATAATATTTATTTGGTATCCATGGACTTGTTACACTTGATATATTTTGAGAGTATAATATGATTATTTTACTATGTTTCCGCAAACTCTGATTTTGTTAGACAACTTCTTTATTAATCAAGTGTTTGTGAAAAGGAATTTTCAAGGGAAGGGAAAATTATTATTTTCAGATCTTTTTCCAACGATAACAAGTCCAAATATTCATAAACTTATTACTTTTCTTATAAAGTAAGATGATATTCAAGGAGTGTTACAGTGCCGAGCCCAAAGTCATTGAGAAAGCGCGACATTTCATGAAATCCCCTCCTCCATAAAACATCATGGAAGACTCGTAAGCCGCAATGTGGTCCATCGAATCGGTTGTCCCAGTATAACGAGGAATGTTCTGATGGCCCACATAAGTCTGCGGGGTTTGGAATGCCATGATCTCAACCGTAAAAGGATGACCAGGATGAGGTTCCTCGGTAATACGCTCAGGAACCATGCTCGGGTTGAGGGGTGGAGGTGGAGGAAGGTTGCTCGGGTTGCCGAAGGCCACGTGAGGGCCTTGCTCGGCTGCTCTAGTCAAGCTCTGCTGCTGAAGAGCAGCGATAGCCTGATTCTGTTTCTAAATCAAGGAAGTCTGAGTTCTCAAAATTTCCATGATTGATTCTTCTCGCCTTCGTGCCGACGAGGTGGTCATGTAAGACCTGCCCTCGGTTTCAGCGGAACGTGGGCCACCTTGTAGCGTTACAAAGTGGCCCCTCGTTAAGTGAGGTACTTATCTGTTGGATCTCTCGGATCGGGAATGATCACGACGAGCGAAACGTTCTACTCGACGATCCTCATCAGTTCGTGATCCAGCAGGGGCCGTCCGAGACTGATGTGGTCCAGAATCTGCAGTATCATGCCATTCTGAGACATGACCATCAGGAACAGTACGGGGGTTAGATCGTTCTCCGCCACCCCTAGGAGGAACATTAGCCTGCGCCTGAAGCTGATTTTCAGGAGAAGCCTGGGGGGAGGGTTAACAGGAGGAGCCTGATTACCTTCAGGGGGACCTCCCGGAGCAATCCTGTCCTTGACATTTTTGGGTGGCCTCCCACGGAGGCCACGGCGGAGATCTCCACCATTATTGTTGTCGTTTGCCATAAAAGCAGTGGATATGGGAATACTAGTTATTCGTTCCCCACAGACGGCGCCAATGTAGTGTCCTAGAACACTATATGTCCTTAACCCTCTAAGTGCTCAAGATTATGGCAACTAGGAGCCCAAGAGAGGATCAAGTATTACTGTGCGACTTATGGTATTTCTGCAGTTCCAGTTGGGAAAGGCAGGGTCTCCCCAGTCAACGTGTGTGTGCAGAGTGTCAACTTAGGGATGAGAGTACTTACCTGAAACCCTAGCTGTGATGAGCTATTTATAGGGTTTGGAGGAGGCTGATATGGGCCCTTTGGGCCTTGTATCAGAGTTGTGCTGAACCAGGATTCTGTTGAGATAATATTGGGCGATTATGCTTCTAGAATCTGGATAGGATCAGCTGAAGATCTCATGTCTAGGCTGTTGCGAGAATCTAGGAGATATTTGCGGAAGGTATGTCTCGATCCTAGAGTCCCGAGCCTGATGGATTGAGGACCGATGGTGCGGCTCGGTTCCATCAAGTCCGAGCCTGGCCCTTTCGTATTGCTCGGATCCTACGAGTCCGAGCGAAAGACTTTAATAGCAGGTGGACCGAGCTAAGTGTCCTTGGAGAATCCCTTTAATAAGACTTGTGTCTGTATGTGGTCAGCAGACCCTACATTATTCTCATTTGATTATGCGAATATGTATAGCTAACCCCCATGCCCTTATTAGGTGTTGATCGTATATCTAGCTTGCACAAAAGTCAGTGAAGGGAGATGTCCCTTAGGTACATGCAGGGTGTAGAAAGTGTGGGTTGGAAACCCTTCGTGCAGATATCGGGGATCCGACCAGATGGATGTTTGGACAGAGGACCAGTGACCAGCTCTATAACATCTCTATTTTTTTTAATAATATTTATATGATACACATTTTGAAAGAGGTATCATAAGATGAATTTGGTTTCATGATAATACTTATTTGGTATCCATGGACTTGTTACACTTGATATATTTTGAGAGTATAATGTGATTATTTTACTATGTTTCCGCAAACTCTGATTTTATTAGTCAAGTTCATTATTAATCAAATGTTTGTGAAAATGAATTTTCAAGGGAAGGGAAAATTCTTATTTTCATATCTTTTTCCAACAATAACAAGTCCAAGTAATCATAAATTTATTACTTTTCTTATAAAGTAAGATGATATACAAGGAGTGTTGCACACTATGCATGGCCGAGCACGAGTACACTCCACACGGTGTGGAGTGTAAACTAGGCATTGAGAGAATTAAAATCAAAATGGTGTAGTTAGTATAGTTTACTTCTTGGATCCCATAACTTGTATTGTTTTGTATCAGGGAATTAGGGTATTCTGGCTGCATTCAATATTTAAGTTTATGTTTTAATTTACTCTGATCTGGCAGGTTTTTAAAATGTAAATTTTGGGATAAAGTCCGATAAACAGAGGAAACTCTGTAGGATTTTATTAAGAAATTTTCAAGTCCCATTTTAATTCAACCCAATTAATAGTAATTAAGCTAATTAATTGTGAGGGTATTACAGTTTGGTATCAGAGCAGTTTTTTCTTGGCCTTGGAGTGTAGACTCACAATTCCTTTTGTTTACTCACCAAGCGAGTAACCGATAGATAGCTAAGTATCTAAGTTAGACTAATAGAATATATATATATATATATATATGTGTATATGTATATGTATTTTTGCTTATTATTATGTGTGTTAACTTGATTTCTTCTCCAGGATTAGGTAGTATGACTTGGAGGCGTAGTGATAGCGATAGGATAGCCTCAATCCTAGAGAATTTGGTTCAAATGAACCAAAGCCAAGTGGAGGCAATAGCAGCAGTTAGAAAGAAGCAATAGACTATAAGACATTAGTTTAAACTTAACTCAATTCTATGATGGTGTTGTTGTTTAATAGAATGTAAGGTTAGAGCTGATCACTCTGATCCCTGCATCTGTTAAATGAAGATATCATCAGCAAACCCCACAATGATATTGTTATTGATAAATGTGAGATTGGGACTGATCACCTCGATCTTTGCACTTATTAATGGTTGATTGTCATTGAAAGCTTCTAACTAAAATAGAAACCAACCCGAAAGGTGTTCTATCCGAACTCTTTATACAGAATCGGGAAGTAGACCCAAAACGAAACTAGAAGAGAAGAACCCTAAGCCATCGTATCGGTTTAAGAGTAGTACATCCGAATTCATAATCTTAGAGAATTGAGCAAACTATATAGGAATCACTTCTAGCTTCCATGAAAAACCAAACCAGATCTCGGTAGTCCAAAATTTACCGCGAACCTTACCAAGGTTACCAACTGATTACCCACGAGAAAAGCAAATCTTGACAACTTCGTAAAGTCTCCACAACAAGACCCAACAAGTTGAACAATTGACATGTACTCCTTGTTGAATACAAGATCTTAGATGTGTGCGGATGCGAGATTTTGCAAAACCTAAGGAATTCGTTCCAACCCATTGACCACCACTTGGTAATGAACTAAACACAACGCTCAATCTAGAAAATAGTCGAGAACTTACGTTTTCAATTCTTAGTACTAACCAACCCTACTTCTTGGTTATAATTCAACCTTGGTGCAACAATTCCAAATCTTAACCAAATGTTTTCTCGCTTCAACCAACTAAGGGTTGTGAACTCTCGATCTTTCTCTTTGTTTCTCATCTGTGGATATCAATCATTCCTAGAATTTTAATCTTATCTATTTAATTCGGTTTCTCTTCATTAGGAAAGTTAGAACCATAAGCTGTATTATCCTATAAAAAGTCTTCGAGTTGCATGAGCTTAGGTTGTTTTCTTTAAGGCAAAGGCACAAACCCTTCTTGGACTCTAAGGATAATGAGTCTTTTCGTGTTAGATCCTTACACTCTTGACTGGAGGATACCAGAAAGATGATCAAAAGCCGATGCATTCAATTCCCTACTTCCAGGCATGGATACAATCAAGTATGTCGATGCCAAGTGGGGGAGGACTTGGTACCCCAACTTAGATCTTGTCTGAGTGACAAGCGGAAACGAGAAGGAAAGCCGGGCGAGAACAAGAAGTAGAATGTTCTAGCATAAGTTTGAAGGCGCCAAGGAGTATGGACTTAGAAGTATCCTAAGTGGGAAAACAAAACCGAAGGGAAGTAAAAAACATAATCGAAAGCCTTGTCAATGGGATGGCTCTCCATTTATGGAGCTGAACGGAATTTCGGGGACGAAATTCTCCTAAGTGGGGGAGAATTGTAACATCACGAATCTTAATTCCAAGAATAATTAAAATAATAATTTTATTATAAAAAATTATGATTATGCTAAAGAAGAGTTAAGGTGATGGATTAGGATTTCTTGAGTGCCACGAAGGAGTTAGGAAGCATTGGCATCAGAAAGGAGGTTGAAAGATTAGAAAACGAGTGTTAGAAATGACTTTTTTGGTGTTTTAAATACGTTATACTAGGAAATTAAAAATAAAATATTTACAACTCTAAACACAAATTCCACCGTTAAATGTGAAGGCTAGTATGTAGGAAAGCTTGCTTTCAAATTTGAGCATGATCCGATGGGTAACGAAGAAATACAGCATCCGTTAAGGCAAAGAAAAGAAAATAAATCAAAACTGACCAGACTAATCGATTAATGATTCAAATAATTGATTAGTTCGATCAGACCAGCAAAAAAATAAAGGTCGTGGGGCACACGAAATGCCCCATTCTTCCTCCCCAAGTTGGGATATCAAACTTCCAAGGGAAGCCACTCCTCCATGGCCAAAAACTAAGCTTTTCCATCATCATCAAGCACTACCACCATCAACACTTCCATCATCGCCACCATATCCACCATAGCTTTCAAGCTTTCTCTCTTTAACACATAAACCATGGAGTCTTTCTCTCTCTCATGCCTCTTAGTTCTCAAGAATTGGAAGTGAATCATCTTCCTCTCCACCATCGCAGCCGCCGCTGTTCCTTGTGTGAATTCAATGCTCCTAATTATGTGGATTGTGTTTTGATGATGACAAAATAATTAACAAATCATGCCTTGAAGATATTGCAACATCAACATCAACAAGAAGTCAAGAAAAGAAGACAAGTGCCCAATCACTCTCAATCAAATATTAATTGTAAATTTCTAATTTATGTTGAGAGTGGTTGAGAGTTGGTAGAAATAGTTAGTCTCTTCTAGGAATAAATTTTTATATGTTTATTAAGTTGAGATTGACCAAAAATTAATACTTGAGAGGAAAAATAAAATTGAAAAATAATTTTTCCCATATCTGATCAAAATACTCGAGTATTTTGATAAAGACTCGAGTATATACTCGAGTATTTATAGAAAAACTCGAGTATTTGTGCCAGGTCAGCAATTATGACCGTTAGTCTTGTTCGTGCACCAATTCACTCGTGACCGACCAAAAAGACTCGAGTATTTACCAAAAGACTCGAGTATTTTTGTCCAGTCAGCAAAAATGAACGTTGGAGAGACTCAAAAACTCAATTGAGGGCATTTGAGTCTCATCCAACCCCAAGAGAGTATTCTGAACCTTATTGTAAAATTGCTCTTTGAATTTGTGCAAGAACAAACAAGACAACAACACATTATTGATCACAAGCTTTCATAATTTCCTTTTCTCAAGTGTTAATTCCCAAAAAGCTCAACTTCTAACTCATATTGTCATTTTATTCCAAGTTGAGTTTTAGGCCTCAATTCTTACATTGAGCTGTGCTTATTTGTGCTAATCCATTGTGAGATTAGTAATACACATACAAAAAGCTTGATTATTCAAAGTCTTGGATTGTTCCCCAGCAAACCCTAAGTGGCTTAGGGTGTTGGAAGTCTTGAGAGGTTCTCAAGCACAAGACTAGGAGGTTCCTAGCCCGGTGAAGTTTCTTGAAGGGAGTTCAAGGAAGCTTTGTGAAGAGTTCTTCAATCACCGGAATCAAATTGGGGTAGAAATCAAGAGTTTGGTACACTCTTGAAGGGTTAGGTTGAGTGAGGCCATTCTCAAGCAATCCTTTGTAATTTCTAACAATTTGATTATTAGTAGAAACTCCTAAGTGATTAGGAGGACTGGATGTAGCTCATTGTTGGAGTGAACCAGGATAAAATTGCTTGAGTGTTGGTTTATTGCTTTTAATCTACTTTCTAGCTCAATAGACTTAAGTCATTTCAATCAATTAGGATTTATACAATTAGGTAGCAAGTTCAAGGAATCTTTGTGTTTAAAAGTTATTTAGATTGCTTGCTATTCTGTTGGATAAGTTCCTGTTTAATATTGAATTGATTTGAGTTAAAATTGCTGAATTTTCGTTTCTGGTTTTTCTGCTATCTGATAGGAAAAACTCGAGTATTTAAGAAAAGACTCGAGTTGTTCATCACTGAAAAACTCGAGTATTTCACAAAAGACTCGAGTCTTTTGTGTCTGATTCCAGAAAATTCAGTCTTAGCTCCATTCTTCAATTACCAATCGAAATATTTGGTATTAGTGCTTCAAAATACTATTCACCCCCCCTCTAGTATTTGCTTAGCCCGCTTGTTGGTTTCCAACAAGTGGTATCAGAGCTCGGTCGAAAGATCGAGTGTAACAACTTTTTCGAAAAAGATCCTTTTGGAAACGTAATGGGCTCTAGCAATAACTTTGGTGGAGAAGGAGCTTCAATAAACCGTCCTCCACTATTTAATGGTGAAGGATATGTTTATTGGAAAACTCGCATGAAAGTTTTTATTGAAGCAATTGATATGGATATTTGGGATGCAATTGAAAATGGTCCTTTCATTCCCAAAAAGAAAATAAATGATGAAATTGTTGAAATTCCAAGGAGTAGTTGGAATGATGATGAAAAGAGAAAAGTCTCATTTGATTTAAAAGCTAAAAACATCATCTTTTCGGCTCTATCCCATGATGAATTTTATAGAGTTTCCCAATGTAAATCGGCAAAAGAAATGTGGGATACTTTGCAAGTCACACATGAGGGAACAAGTGAGGTTAGAGATGCAAGATTGAATTCTCTAACTCACGAATATGAATTGTTCCACATGTTGCCAAATGAAACCATTAGTGACTTGCAAAAGCGATTCTCTCACATTGTTAATCATTTGATTTCCTTGGGAAAAGTATTTCGCAATGGTGAAACTACTAACAAAATTCTAAGATGTCTTGATAGGAGTTGGCAACCCAAGGTAACCGCCATCAAGGAATCAAGAGACATAAATAGCATGGACTTAGCCACTTTGTTTGGCAAACTCCAAGAGCATGAGATGGAGCTTACAAGACTTGGGATGCATGAGGAATCAGACAAAACGAAAAAGAGCATAGCACTCAAAGCATCAACCAAAGCTACAAAAGAAGTTGAAGAATGCTCTACAAGTGGAGATTCCGATGGTGAACCAAATCAAGAAGAATTTGGGATGTTTGTGAAAAGATTCAACAAATTCTTCAAAGGGAAGAAAGGTGGATCTTCATCCAATTTCAAGAGAACCAAAGACTCCAAACAAAGAGAAAAGAGTACCAATGATGGAGTTAAGTGTCATGAATGTGGAGGGGTTGGTCACATAAGAATGGAATGTGCCACATTCTTGAAGAAGAATGACAAGAAGACCCAAGAGACCAAAGGGAAGCGTGCATACATTGTTTGGGATGCACCGGAGAAGAGCAATGAATCATCTTCAAGTAGTTCCGGTGATGAAAATGCAAACCTTTGTCTCATGGCCAAGAACAATCATGAGTCCTCATCAAGAGCTAATCATGGCATGAGTGAAAGTGATGATGAGGTAACCTCTAGTTCTTCTTGTTCCTCTTCAAAATCCATTTCATATGATGATTTGCAAGAAGCCTACAATGAAATGTTAATTCAATTTAAAAGGCTTGCTAAAATTAATAAGGAAAAAGGAAAGAAAATTTTGGAGTTTCAACATGAAATTGATGAATTGCAAAAATCTATAAATGAGTTGAAACTTCAAAATGAATCCTTGGAACTTATTAATTCTAGTCATCAAAGTGATTGTGCAAATCATGAGGAAATTATCACTTCATGTGAGAGATGTGATGATCTTGAAAAAGAAGTGAAAGAGTTGAAAAACAAACTCACAATCTCACATAGTGATAGAAACCTCAACCGGTTGTTGAACTCTCAAAGACATAATCACAACAAAACCGGTTTAGGATATGTTCATAAAAAGGACAAAAAGTACAAGGTGGTTGGAACATTTTCTAAGAAAAACTCATCAAAGAGACCAACTTGTACTTATTGTGGAAAAGTTGGACATATCAACATTGAGTGCCATATTAAGAAGTTTGAAATGAATAAGGGCACTTATATGTGGATTAAGAAGGGAGAAAGTCCCAACACTAACCCTAAGGGACCCAACATTGTTTGGGTACCCAAAGTGAAAAAGTGATTTCATTTTGTAGGTGTGTCTTCGAACGGGAAAACAATTGTAGTATCTTGATAGTGGATGTTCGAAGCACATGACGGGAGATAAGCGGCACTTCATTGAGCTTACTCCAAAGGAAAAGGGTTATGTCACTTATGGGGACAACAACAAAGGCAAAATCCTTGGTATTGGTAAAATCGGAAACTCTTCAAACTTGATTATTGATAATGTGCTCTATGTTCAAGGATTAGAACATAATCTCTTGAGCATAAGCCAATTATGTGATATTGGCAATCATGTAGTTTTTACCTCTACCCATTGCCTCATTAAAAGTGACAAAGATGAATCAATCAAATTTGTTGGTAGAAGGTCAAATAATACTTACTTAGTTGATTTGAACAAAGTCACTTCTTTGGTCTCTACTTGTTTAGTGAGCAAAGAAAATGACACTTGGTTATGGCATCGTAGGACCGCTCATATAAATGTAAACCAATTGAAGAAAATTCAATCTAAAGATCTAGTAGTTGGTTTACCAAAGCTAAATTTTTCTATTGAAGGTGTTTGTTCCCCTTGCAAGAAATGTAAACAAACTAAAAACACCTTTGGATCAAAAATGGTTATGTCCACATCAAGGCCATTAGAAATGCTTCATATGGACTTGTTTGGACCATCACAAATAAAAAGCTTTGGTGGCAACTATTATGCATTGGTGATTGTTGATGACTTCTCTAGGTTTACTTGGACTTTATTTTTAACTACTAAGAGTGAGACCTACAAATCTTTTAAACATCATGTCAAACTTTTGCAAAACCAAGTAAATCAAAAAGTAATTATTATTCGAACCGATCATGGTGGTGAATTCGAAAACCATAAATTTGATAGATTTTGTGCTAAAAATGGTATTGAGCATCAATTCTCCGCACCAAGGACTCCGGAACAAAACGGAGTGGTAGAGCGGAAAAATAGGGTGCTAGAGGAACTTGCTAGAACCATGTTAAATGATTCTCAAGTACCTCAATACTTTTGGGCCGATGCCGTCAATACGGCTTGTTATGTTTTAAAACGTATTTTGATAAGGCCCTCTTTGGATAAAACCCCCTATGAACTTTACAAGGGAAGAAAGCCAAATATATCTCATTTTCATGCCTTCGGATGCCAAGTTTTTGTTTTAAATAATGGAAAAGAACACATTGGCAAGTTTGATTCCAAATCCGATGAAGGCATATTTTTAGGCTATTCTTCTCATAGTAAAGCTTATAGAATTTTCAATAAAAGAACTTTAACTATTGAGGAATCAATTCATGTGGTTTTTAATGAGTCTTCAAAAGAAGATAGTGTTTTATGTGATGCTAGTGAAGATGGCATTGTCTTTTCAAAAGAAGAAAAAGAGAGAGAGAATTCAAAAGTTGATGAAGGAGAAGTAAGGGAAGAACTTCCTCCAACTTGGAAATCGGTCAAGGCTCATCCTATAGACAAAGTCATAGGAGATATGTCAAAGGTAGTACTTACTCGTAGGTCTATTCAAAACATTTGCCACTATGTCTCATTTGTTTCTCAAATTGAACCCGATTCAATTAAAAAGGCCATTGAGGATGATCATTGGGTTCTTGCTATGCAAGAAGAATTAAACCAATTTGAAAGAAATGAAGTTTGGGATCTAGTCCCTAAACCCGATGATCATACCATAATTGGTACTAAATGGATTTATAGAAACAAACTTGATGAATCCGGGTTGATTATAAGAAACAAAGCTAGACTAGTAGCTCAAGGGTACAACCAAGAGGAAGGTATCGATTATGATGAGACCTTTGCTCCGGTTGCACGTCTTGAAGCAATCCGAATTTTACTTGCTTATGCTTCAATCATGAAATTCACTTTATATCAAATGGATGTTAAAAGTGCTTTCTTGAATGGGTTTATAAATGAAGAAGTGTATGTCAAACAACCCCCCGGTTTTGAAAATAGTGAATTTCCAAACCATGTTTATAAATTGAAAAAGGCACTCTATGGATTGAAACAAGCTCCTAGAGCTTGGTATGCTCGATTGAGTTCCTTTCTATTAGAAAACAAGTTTCAAAGAGGGAAGGTTGATAATACACTATTTATTTATAAAACCAAGGATGACATTTTGTTAGTACAAATCTATGTTGATGATATCATTTTCGGTGCTACTAACGTGTCTCTTTGTAGAAAGTTTTCAAATTTGATGAAAAAGGAATTTGAAATGTCAATGATGGGAGAACTCAAGTTCTTCCTAGGCTTACAAATAAAGCAAGTCAAGGAGGGGATATTTGTGCATAAAGGGAAATATTGCAAAGAGCTCCTTGAGAAATTCGGATTGGACAAGTGCAAGGAAGCCTACACTCCAATGAGCACATCATGCTACCTAGACAAGGATGAACAAGGTACACCGGTTGATGTTAGTAAGTATAGGGGTATGATAGGTAGTCTCCTATATCTCACTGCATCTAGACCGGATATTATGTTTAGTGTATGCATGTGTGCTAGATTTCAAGCTAATCCTAAAGAATCTCACCTATCCGCAGTTAAACATATATTTAAGTATCTAAAAGGAACAATTAACACTGGTTTATGGTATCCTGCTGATGCCAATCTTTGTTTAGTTGGTTACTCGGATTCCGACTTCGCGGGATGCAAGCTTGATCGCAAAAGCACCAGTGGTACTTGCCATTTCTTGGGAAGTTCATTGGTGTCATGGTTTTCTAAAAAGCAAGCTTGTGTCGCTCTTTCTACCGCCGAAGCGGAATATATCGCAGCCGGTAGTTGTTGTGCTCAACTGTTATGGATGAAACAACAATTATCGGATTTTGGTTTGAAACTTGAAAATATTCCGATTAGATGCGATAACACGAGTGCAATCAATTTGACTAAGAATCCGGTGTATCACTCAAGAACTAAACACATTGAAATAAGACATCATTTTTTAAGAGATCATGTACAAAAGGGTGATTGCACAATTGAATTTGTTAGTACCACAAATCAATTAGCCGACATTTTTACAAAACCTCTACCAAGGGACACCTTTTATCATATTAGGAGAGAACTTGGTATTTTAGATGAAGCTAATATAGGCTAATTGCATTGTGTGTCATTTTTGGAAAATCACCATATTAGTCTTACTCTAATGTGTTATTGATTCTTAGTTAAATTGTCCTTGATGATATTTGAAATTGTATATGTTAATTGTGTGTGATTCTGTACTGTATTCCAAGTTGGTAGTGAAGCATTTGTGTTTGATTTGTGTTTGGTCTTTTAAAACTGAGTTTTTACTCTCTGTTCTGTCAAAATGCTCGAGTTTTTCCAAAAACACTCGAGTATTTTAATTCAAAATTAAATCAGTTTTAAATTGAAAAAGTTTTTAATCAGGGTCTGAGAAAAATACTCGAGTGTTTCTCCAAACACTCGAGTCTTTATTAAATTACTCGAGTGTTTTTCAAAACACTCGAGTCTTTCGAAACCCCCAATTTTTGAACTTTCGGACCAAACTCGAGTTTTTACGTTTTTACTCGAGTTTTCTGGGGAAATCTGGGCTGAGTCATGAACGACTCGAGTATATTCTCAAACACTCGAGTATTTTTCAACGAACAACTCGAGTATTGTTGAATATACTCGAGTATTTTGGCGAATTTATATATACTCCAGCCCCCACAAACTCGAGTTTCTCGAACCCCTTTCTCTTCTCTCTCGGTTTTCTCATATCTCTCTCCTCAAAACTCCGTTTTTACTCAAATTTTTGCCAAATCTTACTAGTTTTACATCCTCTAATCACTTTTCTACCATTATTTCAACGAATTTCAACTCTTTTCAACCTCAAATCCGTCACCCCCTTTTCAAACCCTAACTTTCCAAAACTTCAATTTTCATCAATTCCTCTATGGCTTCATCATCTGGCAAAGGAAAGAGAGTAAGGATTGCTGACTCATCTTCCGAGGAGGAAATTTCCGACTACTATCAAGAGGATGAACGCTTGGAAAGGATGGAAGGCTTTGCCACCAGAGAATTCGGAGTAATCACATGGATCAATAGTACTTTCCTTGAGAGTAAGGGTTTCCATTTTGTTACTAACCTTAGATATCAGAAACTGATTCAATTTCTGGAATTTCATGGACCTATATATCCTAGGTTAGTTAGAACATTCTATGCAAACCTTAGGCTAAAGGACAATGTCATAGAAACAATGGTTGAGGGTGTTCGTTTTAAAATTAGCACTAAGGACCTCTTTGTAGCTTTTGGGACAACCCGTCACGGGGACAATTCTCTAAAGGCCGATGCGGACGGCATTTTTCAAAGTTGTTTGCGCCCCGGTCGTGTATGGACCGAAGGAGTTAAGCATTCCTCATACATGACTGTCCAATCTAGGGTGTTGCATTATATTGTTTGTCATCAATTAGTGCCTCAAACCTCACCCAATTATGCCAAACCCACAAACAATGAACTTAGGCTTCTTAGTGCCATCCTGAACAATGAGAAGCTGAACTGGAGTCGCATAATTTTGGATAGAATGCTCCTTGCTGCTAAGTCTAAACACCCAAAAACCCTGCCCTATGCCATGCATGTTTGTTATCTGTTGAGTTACTTCAAGGTGCCTATCCCACGCAATGAAGAGAAAAAGACTCTTCATGTGAACCAGCATTGCCTCAACAAAGGCACCTTGAGTCACCAGGACATGGCATTCCATGAACCCTCTGGTCAATACTTGTACCGATCTGATATTGCTGAGCTAGAGAGGGTTGCAAATGTGGCAGCTCAACAAGGGATGGATGCCCATCAGATGGAAGAGGAAGCTGCTGCATTTGCCCAGGCTGAAGAGGGGGATCCTATTGATCAGATTAACTTTGATGACTTCGCTGGATCTCAATCTAGGTTTGACAACTCGGGCTGGAGAGAGAATGTGATCACACGTCTGGACACTTTAGATGGGAGAATGGACTCCCTTGTGCATGCTTTGGACAGCCAGCGTGATGATTTTGTTAGCTTAGACACTAGGATGAGTGCAGAGTCTGCCATGTTTTATTCTCATTTGGATCAGCACTCGGCCCAGATTAATGCCCGCCTGGACCAGCAGTCAAGGGAGATGCACCGCCGGTTTGATGAGATGATGGCGGCCTTCTCTCGATTTTATCCTCCTCCAGATGATCCAGCTCCTTCGATGTTTTGATGATGTTGACCTTTGCAGTCTATCTTAGTTTTCATTCTGTTTTTATCATATTGGTCTTTGTTACATTTTCTGTATTTTGAGAACTTGGTGTTTTGAGACTTTGGGTTTATTATTGCACCTTTGATTTGGACCTTTTATGATGTTTTTATGTTAATGAATTTGGTTTTCATTATGATGTTTGTGCAAAGCTTCAGGGGGAGCTCTTTATATTTATTATTAAGTCTATTTTTTTTGCATAGTTGGTTATGGGGTTTTCCGATTCTGCACCTCTCCTCCCTTGATCTTTTTCTAAATTGTTACATCTTTTTGGCGTATGACAAAAAGGGGGAGAGATATTACACTTGTCTTGTCTTGATATTGTTGCACCTAAAATCTCTAATTATGGTATATACTCTGATAATTGTTAAATTCTCTAATACCATAGGCTTGGTGCTAAAATTAAATTGTCATAACATCTTGCTCAAGCTGAATTTTTAGATAGGTGAAAAGTATCATATAGTGAGGGGGAGTTGCATCTCCAAGTGGATCAAGCTTAACAAATGGATCAAGTGTTAATTATTTTGTCATCACCAAAAAGGGGGAGATTGTGAATTCAATGCTCCTAATTATGTGGATTGTGTTTTGATGATGACAAAATAATTAACAAATCATGCCTTGAAGATATTGCAACATCAACATCAACAAGAAGTCAAGAAAAGAAGACAAGTGCCCAATCACTCTCAATCAAATATTAATTGTAAATTTCTAATTTATGTTGAGAGTGGTTGAGAGTGGGTAGAAATAGTTAGTCTCTTCTAGGAATAAATTTTTATATGTTTATTAAGTTGAGATTGACCAAAAATTAATACTTGAGAGGAAAAATAAAATTGAAAAATAATTTTTCCCATATCTGATCAAAATACTCGAGTATTTTGATAAAGACTCGAGTATATACTCGAGTATTTATAGAAAAACTCGAGTATTTGTGCCAGGTCAGCAATTATGACCGTTAGTCTTGTTCGTGCACCAATTCACTCGTGACCGACCAAAAAGACTCGAGTATTTACCAAAAGACTCGAGTATTTTTGTCCAGTCAGCAAAAATGAACGTTGGAGAGACTCAAAAACTCAATTGAGGGCATTTGAGTCTCATCCAATCCCAAGAGAGTATTCTGAACCTTATTGTAAAATTGCTCTTTGAATTTGTGCAAGAACAAACAAGACAACAACACATTATTGATCACAAGCTTTCATAATTTCCTTTTCTCAAGTGTTAATTCCCAAAAAGCTCAACTTCTCACTCATATTGTCATTTTATTCCAAGTTGAGTTTTAGGCCTCAATTCTTACATTGAGCTGTGCTTATTTGTGCTAATCCATTGTGAGATTAGTAATACACATACAAAAAGCTTGATTATTCAAAGTCTTGGATTGTTCCCAAGCAAACCCTAAGTGGCTTAGGGTGTTGGAAGTCTTGAGAGGTTCTCAAGCACAAGACTAGGAGGTTCCTAGCCCGGTGGAGTTTCTAGAAGGGAGTTCAAGGAAGCTTTGTGAAGAGTTCTTCAATCACCGGAATCAAATTGGGGTAGAAATCAAGAGTTTGGTACACTCATGAAGGGTTAGGTTGAGTGAGGCCATTCTCAAGCAATCCTTTGTAATTTCTAACAATTTGATTATTAGTGGAAACTCCTAAGTGATTAGAAGGACTGGATGTAGCTCATTGTTGGAGTGAACCAGGATAAAATTGCTTGAGTGTTGGTTTATTGCTTTTAATCTACTTTCTAGCTCAATAGACTTAAGTCATTTCAATCAATTAGGATTTATACAATTAGGTAGCAAGTTCAAGGAATCTTTGTGTTTAAAAGTTATTTAGATTGCTTGCTATTCTGTTGGATAAGTTCCTGTTTAATATTGAATTGATTTGAGTTAAAATTGCTGAATTTTCGTTTCTGGTTTTTCTGCTATCTGATAGGAAAAACTCGAGTATTTAAGAAAAGACTCGAGTTGTTCATCACTGAAAAACTCGAGTATTTCACAAAAGACTCGAGTCTTTTGTGTCTGATTCCAGAAAATTCAGTCTTAGCTCCATTCTTCAATTACCAATCGAAATATTTGGTATTAGTGCTTCAAAATACTATTCACCCCCTCTAGTATTTGCTTAGCCCGCTTGTTGGTTTCCAACACCTTGCTGTCCCTGGAGTCGCGACCCGCCACCATCTCTTTCCTCTCTCCGGTTCGCGTCGCCGTGAAGCCACCGCCACCATCTCTCTCGTCCTTTCGGTTCGTGGCAGCTAAGGTGTAAGGACCGAGGTCGTCACCGCGGGTCAGATCGGTGTGGCCGTAGCTTGGACTGGGATAAGCTGGAGTGTTGTAAGCCGAAGCAGGATCTCCTCGCCGCACCGTAAACCAGGTTCTAATAGAACCCTGAGGTAAGGAGGTGGTATTAACTTTATTTAGGGAGTGAGTTCTAGATTGATTATAATGATAGCTAAGGGTAGTGTAATATATATATATATATATATATATATATATATATGATAATGAACCTTAGGGTAGTTAATATTGACAAAAATAGAATATTTATAATAAAGAAAGAGAACCCATTTAATAGTTAGAAATATATGTTATATATGATGATGTCTGTGATGTTGTATGATTGTTATGGAAATGATAATTGATTGGATGTTGTAGTGTTGATATAAGTGATGACTTAGGGTTATGATAGGAACATGACATACTTGTAAGCTTAGTTAATTTTATGTAGTGAATAGTTCAACGGATGAATTAATTGAGGTTAGTAAAAGAGACATAAGCTTATTGAAATTTATTGAGGATTAGGTAAAAAGGTCTTAGACACAAATAAATTAATTAAGGTAGGATTGATGGAGTTAGAATTGATGGAGGTTAGTATAAGATATTAAGCATGAATCGGGGTCTAGTCAATAGATAGGAAGATGAAAGAAATTTAAGGATCAGTAATATGGAGATGATTGTGTATGTATGATTATTGTGGATGCATGATTTGTTTGCTAACCTAAAAATGATAATATGAAAATGATAATAAGCTACAAAAGAAAAGAAAGAAAGAAGAAAGCAATTAGTGGTGAGAAAAGAAAGAGCGTAGGGCCATGAGGGCCCATAAATTATGGCGCTGAATAATGATCCTATCGGGTGACACACCCCATTAGGTGTAAAGGTCCTATTAGGTGCAAATGTCCCAGTAGGTGCAAATGTCCTGTTAGGTGCAAATGTCCCATCAGGTGCAAATGTCCCATTAGGTGAAAAAGGTCCCGTTAGATGTAAAGTGTGTCATCACTGATCATTTTGTGCAATTAAAAGAAAATGAGTAAAAAGCATGAAAAGACAAGAATGGCTAAGTGTAATAAGGGAATAAGAAAGGTCCTGACAGGTATTAAAGGTCCTAATGGGTGCTCCAACGTCCTGATGGGTGACAAACGTTCTAACAAGTAAAAACGTCCTATTGGGTGCAAACGTTCTAACAGGTGTAAATGTCCTAATGGGGAGAACAAAGGAAAAAGGAAAATAAGTAAAAAGAAACAGAAAGAAAAGTAAATGTGTTAAGAAATATAAATGAGAATGAATACATGAAGTTGAATGTGAATGTTGTGATGTAAAATAATTGTATAAAAGGGTTAGGCTTAGTATATTGCTATGACTTTTTAGAAGTTATTTCCTAAGTTCTGTGTAATGCTACCCTTCTTGCCTTTTTTATACGGGTATAAAGATGGAGCTTACACGATGCATGGCAGAGCAGGAGTGGAGTGTAAACTAGCCATTGAGAGAATTAAAATCAAAATGGTATAGTTAGTATAGTTTATTTCTTGGAGCCCATAACTTGTATTGTTTTGTATCAGGGCATTAGCGTATTATGGCTGCGTTCAATATTTAAGTTTAAGTTATTTGGCAGGTTTTTAAAATGTAAATTTTGGGAGAGTCCGATAAAAAGAGGAAACTCTGTCGGATTTTATTAAGAAATTTTCAAGTCCCATTTTAATTCATCCCAATTAATAGTAATTAAGCTAATTAATTGTGAGGGTGTTACAAGAACTCGACAGGAAGCCAATGGGTACTCACAGGTGAGATTGTATAATACTCCCTACGTCCCATTATCTTGGTAAAAGTCAAACAAGTGAATGAAAATAAGAGAGTATCTGTTTAACATAATGTTATGATTCATTCATTAATTATAAATTGATATTACACAAATTTTCATATCATTACAATTAATACATATTGCAATATTGCCTAAAAAAAATCTTTAAATGTGTTTTCCTTATTTACTTATCAATCATTGATATAATATACAATCTTCAAGATTTTTCATTTATTTTTTTACTTTAATATGGGACAAAAAATTTTGCATTTTTTTACTAAGATAATGGGACGGAGGGAGTATTAATTAGTAGGAACTTCTACTCTCTTGACTATAGTTTAATGGAGTTTGGAACCAAGGCTCAGGGTTATGTCTTTTGACTGAGATATTGTACATATATTTAACTCGGAGTCTATCTTTTGTTGTGAAAAAAGCTACGCTGTTGCTGCTGTTACTGATGTGATATATCCTTAAAACCTTTGATAACAATGTATATGATGTAAATTAGTTTTTATCACTATGTGTTTGATATGATGATGTGATGAGTAGATACAGTAATGGCTTAAATTAATATTTCATAAAAGCGAAAAATTAATTAATCCGTATTTTCGATAAAAGAATTAGAAATGGAAATAAATTTGGGTCATTACACTTAAAATATAAATTGACACATAAAAATCATGTTCAGAAAATACTTCCATCCAAAAATATATTTTTATCGAATTTTAAAATAATTTAAACAAAACATTTGGACACTTTATAATATAACATAATATATATACATATATAGCTTATTACACATACACACTTACATATATCACTTAAATCACGTACTTGGCACAAAATTAAAATAAGTAAAATAGACAAGCACAATTAATTTATTGTTCTAAATAAAATAATAACACAAATAAATTGGGTCTAAATTGGGGGTCTCACAACCCTAACCAATTTCAGACCATATCAACAAGTCAAAGGAATCAACTAAAATTCTTTGCACATAACCTTCACATCAAGAGCATGATAAAAGATTATATCGAACCCACACGGATCATTTAGTTCTAGAAGTTCTCACTTTATTGTAGTTAAACTAGAGAAATTAGATTATAGAGATTTGTTATTTTTAAAGAAAACTATAAAATGGTTGAGTTGTGATATGGATAAAAGTGCTACGGATATGGTTTCCTTGGCGGTAGCGGTGATCTAATTTGATTATGAATATCATTCCTATTATGTTAACAATGATCCCAAAGGAAATAAGAACTTGATTCCTCAAGGCACTTAATTTGTATTGCAAATTTAGAATACCTTAATCCCTTAAGTAAATCATAAACTTACAATTGTTTGATTAAGGACACTGAAATTGCTATATAATTTCCCAAAAGTATTCCTACGAGTCGTGAAATTATAAAGTTTGATTAGATGGCTTATTCAGTCCCTAATTTCCCAATTGAAGGATTGAACTCCCAGATCACAGATTAGCTACTTTTATGAATATAATTGAAGAACATAACCAAACATTACTATTAATAGGAATTCATTTATAATCTATATCATAAATCACATAATTATTACCAAATCCAACATATCTCTAACAAGAATATAAACTAGACATAGAGATAGAAAAGGCAAATAAAAAGGGAAGAACAAACTCCATGATAGTGATGGAGATGCACATCCGAAGCCTTCCTCTCTTGGAATTCCTTCCCACTGAGGTTGAGACTCCCTCCTTGATCTTCTCCACCTCCTTCTGAGCCTTAGAGTGTTTTCTAATGTCAAAAATCATTTTTCAGTGTTGCCACAAGCTTATATAGAAAAAGCAGCCCAAATGTCACAAAATTTACACGAGAAGCCAAAATATCTTATGCTCATGCCCAACACTAGCGCTAGGTTGCCCTTTTGTAGTTGGGACCCACGCTTAAGAGGGAGCCAGGGTGTTTATTATTCATAATCTGTCAGGCGTTTAGGCATGCAAACATGGGCATCTGGGTACAATTATTTGTTGTTTCATCCCTAATTGCGCTTTGTCGTATGCGCCTAGGCGCCTCTGAGGCCATTTTTTGGACTTTTTCCACTTTCTTTGAGTAATTTTCATGGCTCCTTTCATCCTTGGTTGCTTCCACAGTCAATAATCCTTCAATTCAAGCTCCAAAGCATATGAAATTATGGCAAAAGCAAGGATTCATTATGTGATGAAGTTTATTATACAAAACTAAATAACCAAAAACTAATAAACTAACATAAAAACCACTAAAAAAAATAAATACGTACTAAGATAAAGAGGGGATGAAATATAACATATTTTGGGCCATCAACAATAAAAAATTAATTATTCGTAACTGTTACATCATACTTAAAAAACTAAATTATATACTAATTGGGCTGAATCTTTTTTATTCTTTATTTAAGTATTTAAAACATCCAATTTGAAGACATTTTTGTGATCAAGATTAATTTGTTTCTTGATTAAAAAAAATCCTAACTTATTTCTCTAACCACTTATTGTTTAAATCGAAGCCTTTTGCCACAAAGAAAGTTTGTCAATTAATCCACAAATATGTGTACTAATATCTTGATGTTGATGTGAGCGAATCATAGAACCCCAAATTATCATTTAAACAAACTAAAAGCATTATTAAATTAATAGCTCTGACTAACATTAATAATGTTTAATATATAAACAATTTTTTTTCTTTATCCAAAACTTTGATTGAAATAATATAAATTTATAGAGTGAATTAAATGATAAAATAATCTTAATAATCAGGTTAAATGTTTCTATTCTTATGCATTAGAGCATCCACGATAAAGTTTTAACAACGTATTCATATGATTTTGAGACAACATTGTTACGTCATAATTCTACTACACGATTCAATTTCAAATTATTCATATGTACCACCACATAAGTTAAGACTCCTCAAACTAATAAGATTCTCACATCTGCAATTTTGTATTCATTTTTACTCATAAATTCCAAAATTTTATTTCCAAAATAAAATATATGTATTCAAATAAAATTAAAACTTAAACTTGTATAAAAGTTAACATTACAGTAATTAAAATTACTTTACAATACCTACTTATGATTATGAAATGCTTAAAAAAACAAATACAACAAAATTCGAAACATAATAATTTAATTAACACTTTCTTTTGACATAATTCAAAATCTTATGAAATAATTACCTAAATTTAAGAATATAATGAAGAAAAAATTTAAGAATATATAAATGGGTGATGTAGAGTTATAAAAAAAATAAAATAAAATTGAGTCCCACATAGTCGAGCAAGGTTTGAATGAAAAAGGAATGAAGAATGAAATAACTAATTAGTTAAATATTATTAATTGAATAAATCAATTTTTTCTTTTGGTCTGCATCAAGGGTATTCACCAGCCGATAGCCGAATACTAATCCCCTGCGAGGCGTAGAAATCACACCTAAGTGGTCTTTGCCTCTACCAACGAAGTCTTTTCCATACCCACGGCAGGGATCGAACCCCTGGCATCATGGTTAAGGAACTCAGCTATCTGCCAACTGTGCTGGGCTTTGTTGGTTGAATAAATCAATTTTAAATAGTCAGTTTTTTTTTTCATTCAATTGAAAGGAAAAGATTTTAATTCAGAATTTTACAAACTAAGTAGAAGACAAACAACATATTTTTTTAATGATAATCTTAATGCATATGAATAGAAATGATTTGCATCATGAATTTTACCTAATTAAGATTATCTTTTCTCTCTATTTAAGACTATAAATAATATGATCAATCATATTCTTTCAAAAAAGAAAGAAATAATGTATTAATTAAGTAATATTTACTAAATAAATTAATTTTAAATGGGGATTTGTTTCAATTGGATTAAAGATCAAAGTTTCAATTGGATTAAAAAGGTTTCAATTTAGAATCACACATAAAAGGAAAAAAGAAATTGTTTTAACAAGAACATGAAATATATTGTAATTGTAATACAAACAAATAGAAATGATTTTCTACATATAATGTATCATTCCCTCACTCAATCTAAAAACCCGAACAATGGCATACTCTAGTACTATTGTTTTTTGTGTCTCTTTCATTCTGGTATGCATACTTTTTTCAAAGTGTGATGCTATTGATAATAATCCAAAACTTCATATTGTGTATATGGGCACACTTCCTAAAACTCCATATTCTCCAACCTCTCACCATCTTAGCATCTTGCAACAAATCTTTGATGGCATTCAAGCAAACAATTCCTTAATTCATAGTTACAAGAGAAGTTTCAATGGGTTTGCAGCCATGCTTACTAATCAACAAAAGAAAAAGCTTACTCGAATGGAAGGCATAGTCTCAGTGTTTCCAAGCAGAATTTTCCAAACACTCACAACTCGGTCATGGGACTTCCTTGGAATCACTGAGTCGGTCAAACGTAACCATATTACAGAGAGCAATGTTGTGGTTGGAGTTATTGACAGCGGTATATGGCCAGAATCCGATAGTTTCAATGACCAAGGTTTTGGTCCTATTCCAAAAAAATGGAAGGGTACTTGTGTCGGTGGTATGAACTTTACTTGTAATAAGAAGATCATTGGAGCAAGGTTTTATATAGAAGAGTCTGCTAGAGATAATGAAGGTCATGGAACGCATACAGCATCAACGGCTGCTGGAAACATTGTTCGTAGAGCAAGCTTCTATGGACTTGCAGAAGGTACCGCAAGAGGGGGAGTTCCATCAGCAAGAATTTCTGCATATAAAGTATGTAATGAACAAGGATGCGATGGTGCTTCCATCTTGGCTGCTTTTGATGATGCCATAGCTGACGGCGTTGACGTACTCTCGGTTTCTTTGGGAGGTTTTAACCAACTTCCATTCGATGAAGATCCTATAGCAATTGGTTCATTTCATGCCATTTCAAGAGGGATACTTACAGTGCATTCTGCAGGCAATGATGGTCCTTTTCTAGGATCGACTTCAAGTATTGCACCCTGGACGCTTTCTGTAGCTGCAAGTACAATAGACCGACATTTCATTGACACCGTAATTTTGGGGAATGGAAAAAAACTAACAGGTAAATCAATAAATTCTTTCATGTCAAATGGAACAAAGTTTCCCATTGCTAAGAAAAATAACGATCCAAAAGAATGCTCAAATGATGAGGCTAATATATGCAACTGTTTGGATAGCAATTTGGTGAAAGGAAAGATAATTTTATGTGGCCAAATAAGCAGTAGTGTAGCTTATGATATTGGGCACCCAATCGGTGTAATAGAGGAGGAAGCTGAAAATGGTTTACCAGCCTTCGTTACTCCATTACCTTCATTGACGCTATCTTCCGTTGACTATAATGTTGTTACATCATACACAAAGACAACAAAAGACCCCAACGCTGAAATAATGAAGAGTGAGGCAATTAAAGATCAAAATGCCCCTATTGTTGCAACATTTTCTTCACGTGGGCCTAATACCATTGTTCCAGAAATTTTGAAGCCGGACATAAGCGCCCCTGGAGTGGAAATCTTGGCTGCATTTTCAACAGCTGCTTCCCCTTCAGATGACAATTATGATAAAAGATCTGCAAAATATAATATACTATCAGGAACATCCATGTCATGCCCCCATGTTACTGGAATTGTTGCTTATTTGAAAACATTTCACTTGAGTTGGTCACCAGCCGCAATCAAGTCTGCTATTATGACTTCAGCACAACCCTTGAAGGGTTCTAAGGATGAAATCGGGGAATTTGCTTATGGATCAGGGCATGTCAATCCAGTTCAAGCTATTGATCCTGGACTGGTTTATGACATTTTCAAAGAAGATTATGTACAAATGCTTTGCAACTTGGGTTATGGTAATAAAGCGGTTAAACTAATCACTGGAGAAAATAATGCTTGCCATCAAGCTCCAAACAGATCCCTAGTGAGAAATCTAAATTATCCCACACTTGCTACTAAAGTTCAGTCTTGGATATCTTTTACCATCAACTTTAATAGAACAGTCACAAATGTTGGCCACGCAAGCTCAACTTACAAAGCAAAAATTTTACCAAATCCGAAAATCAACATTACAGTGGCACCAAAGATTCTATCCTTCAAATCGCTAAATGAGAAGCAGTCTTTTATTGTCACTATCACCGGTGGAAAATTACCGAGTCAAACTGTGTTGACCTCATCATTGGTTTGGTCAGATGGAACCCACAATGTGAGAAGTCCAATTGTTGTACAAGCTTCCAATTAATTAGATTAGATATTATAAAAAAAAAATAATTTATAAAATAAATTTTAGTGATTTTTTTATTAATATCTAGTATATTTGATTATAATTTGTTTATGAGAATCCACTTGTATGCATATTTATTATCTTAAATGTTTTTCTCCTTGTTAATTAAGGATCATAAAAATAAAGAAAAAATATCTAGAACAAATTTGTTAGCCCTTATAAATTTTATTGCAAATCAGGTACTACGATAAATAAACCTCCCTAAACGTAAAATTGTAACATTCAGCCAAACAGAACAAACAATAACATAGTAACATATATTGCACACTGATAATTGCAACAAATTGCTTATTTACGTCAAAATCACCAGTTACATACAATATTGGTCCACGTACTCACTTTGTAAGGCACATCCAACATTCACCACAAAGGTCAAACTTTTCGTAAACAAGTTGAAATAAAACTATGAAAAATTCACTATTGTTTCTTGTTAATATAGGTCACTTAATTTTCATGCTTGTCCCACTATTCTATTAAAATTAATTAGTAATATAAACATTAAATTGTGAAGCATTTTATTCCATGGTTAGGTGCGACGATGAGAGTTTTTTCATAGCTTTTTTGTTTTGCTATAGAAAAATGGAAAACATAAAAAGACCATTTTACAATAATTCAAATCTAATGACCACTATATTATAATTATTTTTATTTTATTAATAGTTTTTTTAATGTATGTTCAAGAGAACATTTTTAACAAAAAAAAAAGATTTTATGGGAAAACAAAATACAACACATTTCAAAATTTTAAATGCATCACTTCTCAATAAAAGAATTTTTTTTCCTTCTTTTAAATGTATTCTTCTTAAACACATCATAAAAACTTGATCATTTTTAATACATTAACAACGACTTTCATTTGTGCTTTTTTCTTTGAAAGGAAAAATGATTTTATTACTAATTCAAGAATGAGAGATATTCATGAGGAAATATGTGGTAAACCTTGTATATTGAAATATAAATAGCTTTATGATCAAGATGATGTGTAGTTAAATTGTGCACAAAGGAAAATTGACCAAAAGGAAAAGATCTTGCAAGATTCCTCATATCAGCAATCAAAGAACCAAATCAGCACCAAATCCAAAACTATAAACTTCATTACCATTTGGATCTTTAAAAAGACTAAGGCAATCGCTTTCGACCTGGATAGACAACCACCCCTTCTTAACAGCCAGAAATAAATCATTATTTCTAACTTCATTTGCCTTTTATAGTTAAATACTTGCTAGTTAGGGAGCTTCTCTAGCTTCGCAACCCAAGACCATTCTTGATTTGTTCATAACAACAGGATCCTAACCTCTTGCCTTCATTACTTTGCTCCAATTGGCATCAATGTTAATCTTTGCAAACATGATGGCTAGAGCTTACCACGGCTCATGTAAGGATCTCACTGAATCATTAATACGCTTAGACCTCTTCCCATAAGAGAGGAAACTGTTGTGAACAGTCTTTGCTAAATTTAAGATATCCACATGGGGAAAACATTTTTTATGGATTAGAAATAGGTTTTGTCATGTTAACACCTTGAACCAAGATAGAAGCTCCCTAGAGGACTTCCTAATCTTTACCAAGTGTTGGGCCTATTGGAATTTCAACACGGCTTTTACTAGTGTCGAAGTCTAAGCTTGTTTCGATGATTTGGACAAGGTGCGACAATAGGGGAAGACCTCAGGATGCGTTTCACTTTATTAAAAGAAGTGTTTTATGTTCAGCATGAATGAACTTCTTAATTACCGTTAGGAGATCATTGAAGAGAATGATTGTATAAATGGTTTTTATTCAAGATAAAGATACAGATCGAATGAAGGTGAAAAAGAGTAAATTCAAGACATGTGCAAGCCAAATAAAGAGAAA
The DNA here is from genome assembly GCA_037953625.1 of Crotalaria pallida. Taxonomy (NCBI): domain Eukaryota; kingdom Viridiplantae; phylum Streptophyta; class Magnoliopsida; order Fabales; family Fabaceae; genus Crotalaria; species Crotalaria pallida. The sequence goes on along the minus strand of CM075654.1, from coordinate 55,514,495 downwards.
GAAAAAGATAGTAAGGAGGAGATTATTAGAATTTGAAGATCAGGATTGAAACCCTTGAAAGTGTTAAGCTCCTTCCTAACTCATCTCAGAAAGTGGATGAAAATTCATAACATTGAAGATGAGGCTTTAAGGCTATCATAAGTCCAGCCCTTCAAAAAGGATACCAGTATCTAGAACCGGATGGGATGAATATTCCATGATGCTACCAAAGCCTTCCATGAAAGATATCCATTCATGAGGACATTTATTTCCTGTTGGAGATCATCCTTTCCATTAGATACCAAGGGTGTAACACCCCGATTTCGAGTTTCCAAAATATAATTTATTATTACTTTAATTGCTAAAAAAATGAGTGTAAAATTATTTTTTTTTAACATTTAAACATTACGGTGATACTTATCAGTTGCGATTAATTCACTTTCTAAAAGGGTTTCATGTTATTACGATTTGCTTTCTAAAACTAATTAAGTTTCGTTGTGTCAAAATCGAGTTGTTACACTAACACACTTTGCTTTACAAAACATACATTATATTCACCAACATCATAACATAAAAAACATAGTTCTTAGCACACAGCTTGCATCATAATTACATCATGGCATAAAAGAGTTTGCCTCAAAAGTAGTATAGTTTTCAAAAGGGGTACATAGTCCAAGATCTTCAACTACTAGCATAAAAGAAATTAAGATAAGCAGGGTTACATTAGTCCATCAGTAACTACGGCAATCCTCGACTCAAACTCGACCCTAAGACTCTACTTGGGAAGCACAACATCTGCAACAAATCAGGACATCCTCAATCTTCATCAACATCAGTGGCAGGATCCAACTCCATATCATCCTCCGGGTCATAGTCGACATCATATCCCGAGTCATGTTCCCCTTCTTCTTCTGACTCTTCCATTCAGTCCTCCTCTTCCGATTCCGCCACAACATTCGGCATAGGTTCCTCCACAGCCAGCGACACAAATTCCTGAGCGAATTCGAAATGCTCCCTTGGTCCACCATCCATATAATCCATAAGAGTCACATGTCCAACAAGTACATCCATAGTTGTTCCCCTTAGAGTGTGCCTCGGGTCCGCGATCTCAAGTCGAGTGTTGCCTCTCCAGATCTATTCGTCAGGGGTGCCTTCCCACGCTTCCCTCTGCAAGGGCCACGTGAGAATCTCGATCTTGTAGGCCATTTGCTCGTTGCGACGTCACTTTCACCGACAAGAAAAACGAGACAGGAAAGAGTAAGCGATCTGGACGTAAGATACGTCAACGGCGTGGTCTTAATATAGACCAATTATTAAGACATAACACATAAAAATAATAACAACAAATGCATGAATATACAAGAACCATATACAAAATGTTTTCATAATAGTAAGGCATAAACATCATCATCTGACCAAGATTTATAATGCAAGTTTCACAACTTAATTTTTCATATCAATGTCATCAATCTTTTCTCATCAATGCTTCCTTCACAAAAACACATCTTACAAGTCTCTTAATCAATTTCATTTTAATCCTTAACAAAGCCTTATAAACTCTTTAAGTGTTTTCCATTCTTTTCTTATCAAGTCTCATGAGTTCACATCCATCGACGATGTGGGGAAATAAGACATCATCGAGGAATTTGGTTAGCACACACGGCTACATCTCCTCCAAATACTCCCAAAACCTATATCGGAAGCAAACGGGACGTACAGGAACCTTAACCCACGTAGGTCGAACTGCCGAGAATTCATCAGAAGCATAAGCTTTGCAACAGCATATCATTTCACAAATCATCATCATAAAATCGGGGCCCAATACCATTCGAACAGCCCGCCTCGTTCAGATTCCCTTATTTGAGTATTACAAACAATTTTTCTCACAAGCTACATATCTCTATCAACATGAAAGAGAGGATGGAAAGGTCAAACAATAAGATTACTCATTTGAGACCAAGCTAGGGACAGCACAGAGGATGGTATTGCTTGATCATAAGTGTTTGTTTCAAAAGGAAATTTTTTGTTTGTCCATAAAATGGCCACCTATAGTTAATCTTATTTGTTGCAATTAGAGACAAAATGTTAAATAGAAGAAACATCACTCATTAATAAACCAATTCTAATCTGAACAAGCACCAAATAAGGCTACATATTCATGATAAATCACAAAAGAAAACAAGCTGGGACATTACACCAAAGATAGAGTCCCTTTTACATTCATGAGCACTCAAGAAGATCCATGATCCATTTCTTCTTTTAATCTCTTCCAAATAATCATTATCTTGGTATAACATAATTAATTTCATCGAATACTACTATGATAATCAACATTCTCACACTCTTATTTTTTTCCACTCATTTTCAATTAACCATTTATCAAAAGGTTTTTGGCTTTGCAAACAACTACGAATACACATGATCAATAATTTTTTGAGAACATTACCATATCAGAACATAACTATATCAAAACAAACAAACAATGATTCTGATAAAGCAAAGATGAACAAAAAAAGGAACCGTGACAACCAGATGCAGTAAGCCAAGAAACAAGAAACCAAATAGAAATAAGAAAAAAGCAGGGGGAGGAAAATAGCTCAACCCCATCAGCATAAATCAAACAATACTAGGCCAACCATCAGTAATGGAGGGAAAAATTAATGTGAAAACCCCCCAAAATTAATGGAGGGCAAAATCGAAAACCCTAAATCTCTCCAATAAACCCATAATCAAAAGGAGGGAAAAATCAAAAACCCTAAACCTCTCCTCTAAACCCAAAATCAAAAAGAGGGAAAAATCGAAAACTCTAAACCTCTACTCTAAACCCAAAATCAAAACAAGAGGAGAATCAAAAATTTAAGAGAGAATGAGAGAAATATGAAAATGTGGGATTGCTTACTTAGAATGAGGTGGACGGAGAATGCATGCAACAGAAGACGGTGGACGATGATGGCAAGTGGTGGGTGAGAGGGCAAGCGGTGGTAAGATGACGGCAAGCGGCGGTTCAATGAAAAGCTAGAGTACACCGCACAATTTCAAAATTAAAAAGAAAAAGTGAAGTTAAAAGAACTAACTTCATAGACAGGTTCTCGAATTCCGAGGGAGATAGAATCAGAGGAAGAAGGGGAAATCCTCTGAGACTCAACACGACCGTTTGAAGGAACAGAAGCTGGGGTTGGAGGTCGGGGATCATTTACGTCATCAGAAGCAGCCTTGTCGGGATCAGATAGAGGAGTTTCGACGTCGCTGCTCCACTGCTTCTCCTCCGTGGATCTGGTGAAGCATTTAACAACGGGTGACATAGCCTTGCATTTTTATCACAGCTATATAAGCTAAACTCCAAGCTGCAATAATAAATCAGATTGATGACTAAGGAATTTCACCATATGACTAAGCAATTACTATGGTTTGTGAGAGGGCAAGCGGCGGTGAAGGGATGGACATCGGTACCCATGGGCTGGTAGTGCATACCCATGTTCATACCCGCGGGTATTTGCATGTTGCGGGTATTTATTCTGCTAACGGATATCGGGGGTACCTATGCGTTTTAAACTTTTATTATATAATTATATATTTTGTATAATAATTATACATAAAATAATTATAAGATGAATAATTATATACATATGATATTTATTATTATAATTTCATATTTAAAATTCAATATGAAATATAAATAAAAGAAAATTTATATGTTCTCAAAGTAATAAAAAAATATTAATATACATATAATATTTTTGAAAAATAATTATTTTATATAGGCGGGTAACCGCAGAGCGGGTATCATAATACTCATCCCCATCCGCAAGGGAATAGTGCAGGTACCCGTTGCGGATATTTTTGCGGGTACCCGCGGGTATGGGTATTTTGCCCATCCCTAGCGGTGATGGTCTTTCTTCTCTGCTGGGAGTGTTGGTGTTCTCTGTCTAAGTGTTGATCGTGATTATTTTATTTTATTTTTTTAATTTATGGTTTTATTGGGCGATTCAACAAACCAACCTTCTTCAATGATGCTTTGGATTTTATTTAATCTTAACATTTTTTATATTGACCAAACAAATACAGTTCTGGTATGGAACAGCCCTTAAAAATTAGATTATTAAGGATAGTTAAGGTAAACAACCCTTCTCTTAAAACATTTTAATTAAAGAGGGCAATTCCGTTAAAGAACCACCCTTAAAATACCGCCTTTAATTAGCTGTTTTGTAGCAGTGAACACCACTACAAGCGAATCTAGGTATGGTCTAAAAATATGATTCATATAATCCATAAATATAGCAGGTGCATTCGTCAATCCGAATGCATTACTACATACTCATAATGCCTGTAGCGAGATCGGAATGCGGTCTTGGGTATATCTTCTCCCATATCTTGATCTGATGATAACCTGATCTCAGATCTATCTTGGAAAATACTGAAGCTCCTCTCACTTGATCCATAAGGTCATCAATCCTTGGCAAAGGATACTTATTCTTGATGGTGACCTCATTCAGTTGTCTATAATCCACACACATACGCATACTCCCATCCTTTTTTCTTACAAAAAACTGGAGCTCCCCAAGGTGACACGCTTGGTCTAATTAGTTTCTTTTGCAACAGCTCCTCCAATTGCTTTTTCAATTCAGCCAATTCCGGTGGTGTCATTCTATAAGGAGCAATAAAAATGGGACCAGCTCCCGGAACTAACTCTATTCCAAATTCAATTTCACTTTTTGGAGGTAATCCTGGAATCTCCTCAGGAAATACTTCCGGAAAATCTTTCACAACATGGATCTCTTCAATCGGCTTCTCTTCTCCTTCTCCCATGGCAAAGAATAAACACATATGTCCTTCGGGTTCAAGGGTTTTATATAGAATTGTCTTTTTATCACAATCGATGATCACTTGATTCTTCTTCAATCAATTCATGGCCAAGATCACATCCAATTGTGAAAAAGGAAGACAGATCAAATCTACTTTAGTGATGCGATCAAATATCTCGACACTACAGTCTAAACAGACTTTAAAAGCAAATACGGGTAATCCCGTAGGGGTCTCTATTTTAAAACAAATAGGTGAATCTGACACTACTAGATTCAACCTATTCACACATTCATAAGAAACAAAAGAATGTGTAGCTCTTGAATCAAACTAAATCATGCAAGGTTGATTATTAATCATATGGTTACCTTGCATGAGATCAGGAGATTGATTAACTTTTGCTCCACTCAGGGTAAACACTCTGCCTTGAGCCATTGGTTCGCTAGCAGGTTCAATGGAACTACTCTTCACAGGTTCTTTGTGTAACATCCTGATTTTCTTTCGTATTATAAATTTTGAGTTTTATCAAATTAAATGATTAATCCTTGAAATTAATCATTAGAGCGTTAAGCATTTTCTTGAAATATCCTATGGTATTTATGAAAGTATATTTTATTTATATATTTGAAAGTAGGTTCATTTAAAAAAATTACCCTATTTGAAAATACACTTTCTATATATATATATATTACCCTGCTTTTGATATAGTCCATATTGAATTATTTTAATAATTCCAAAGTTCTAAACCTTATGATTTTCTTGCATATATTTATTTGATATTTAAAATTCATTTAGTATTTGGTTGAATAAAAATAAAAATATATAAATATACATATATTAATATCAAGTAAATAAAAGATGAAATGTGTATTTTGCTGGGGGCAAATGAAACCCTATTCCTCCCTCTGCCTAGAGAAGCCGCCCCCCCTTGCCCCTATAGTCTCCATTTTTTGCCATTCTCTCTCTCTCTCTCTCCACCCTGGACCGCTAGCGCCGCCACCCCACACACCATCATTGCCTCAGTCTCTCTCTCTCTCTCTCACGCATGCTCTCGCTCTCTATCGTGCCAATCTCCCCCTCTCGTTTGCTCTCCCTTGTGAACCGCTGCCACTACCGAAGCTAGCCGCAGCTCCAATCACCACCACTGACTCGCGAATCGAGAGCCACAACCCCCATCATCATCAGTCGTGCGCGTCTCCTCCCCAGAGTCGCGGTTTCATTGTCGCCACTGCTGCGTGAAGCTCGCAAGCAAGAGCCACGGACCAGCCTTCGCCGCCTCCTCCTTGTGTCGACGGTGGAGGTTATGACTTCAACCGGACCGCCGTCTTTGAGGCTTTTCCTTTGGGAACCACCATCCATCACCGTACCACCTTAGCTTGAGCAAGTTCCATGGAGTTTAACTCTGCAGTTGCTGCTGTGGTAACTGCACTTACAGACCGACTTGGGCTGCTATGGTCTTGAACCGAAACTAAACTGGTTTACTTATGAGTTTTTGGCATCAAACCAGACCGAACCTTTGCTGGCAGCTTAAAACCGAATTCGAACCGAACCGATCTTCTTTGTTCCTTCAAAAGCTGATTTGAGCGTAAATCCCTAATACCTTTTTAATTACTTTGTGTTGTGTTTTAGTAATAATATTATTAATAATGTTGGTAATAATTATTTAGTGTTAAATTGTTTTAGAATGTTGTTGTTTTGGAAAAATAAATGGTATTGTGGTTAAGTATTGATTTTTAATTATACTGATATTGATAATGATTTTAATTGGTTACTTTGATTTGGGATAGTATCAGATTAAATGTTGTGTCAAATGAATTGTTTTAGATGTATTTTGTTAAAAGTGTCAGGTCCCTAAGTAATTGAGTTGTTGTTTAGTGAGGTTGAATTGTCCCTGAACTAAACAATACACCAATTAATTAGGAACCCGAAATATTCGACATACGTTAATTCGGGATAAAATCTTGAGCTTTAATTTCAAATTGAAAGGGGTTATAATTACGGACTTTGGAAATGTGATTTAGACGTGTTTTTGAACAAAGAGCACTCTCTTTCAATTCGAAATTTATAGCGTCAAGTAACATTAGGATTTGATTTTTGAGAATCATTATTAAAGCTGCTTGACCTCAATCTATCTTGATGATTTTGTTAGTTTTGAAAGTTTAACATATTTTCATTAAAAAGCTATACTACTTTATGAGAAGTCAATGGTCCTAATTTATACTCTATTTAATTTCCGTTTGTAACATATAATCAAATGATTTTGTGATTTATAAACTTGCCCAAAAAATATTATACCTTAATACTTATCAATTTTTGAGATTTTGGAGTTAATTGTTTCTATTTCCATTTCTAAATTCCCTGAACGCAAAGTTCTAAAGTGTTTGTTTTAATACGATTTCGACTTGGTTGTTTATGTTAAGATTTATTTAGTGTTTAAATTTTTAAATTGGTTTATAGGAACATCTAAATGATTGATTGAGCATAGTGTCCGAATAGGACTATGCGTACTAAGTTGTTTATTGTCTAATCTTTGTGTGGCGTGGTTAGGAGAATAAAAGGACTTGGGGGTCTACCGTAGCGCGAAAGCAATGGACCCTAATACGTTGGACATTATCGTACATAAGGAAACATGTCTATGGAAAGGCAAGGTAAGATGGGGTATTATCTTAGCTTAGGGGATGTATTTCTAGGTAGTGTATAATGGTGATTAAGAGTGAGTTAATTTGTATGTTAATGAACTTTAGGGTAACCGGGAATAATAAAGGATAAAGACTTAAGGGAAAGAATAAAAGACCCTTATTGGTATACTGTTTTAAATGCATGATATGATTATTGGAAATTAATATTTGATATTGTCTTGGAATTATTTGTGTGTGGTCGAGTGCATTACTTGTTGTTACTTGAATATGCTTATATGTGATGATTTGAGTTTAATATTTGATATTTTCCTTGGACATATGCATGTGTGGTTGAATGCCTTAATTGTTATTATTTGAGTACGCTATAAGTGAAAGACTAAAATGGAAAAGGAAATGAGATGAACATATTAGATGGGAGAGAAGAAATATGATTGAATAAATCGAAATAAAGCAAAGAACGAGAATGTGATAAAAGATTGAATGAAAGAGAAGGAATATGAATGAATAATGTGAATAAAGAAAAGAAAATAAAGAGAATGTGATAAAAGACTAAAGATTTGTTATGCGAACGCCAAGCCAAGTAAGTTCGCCCTGCGGGTGCATTGGTTGCGTAAGACTCACGTGTTGACATGTGCAGCGGTAAGACACGCATGAAGTTGCGCGCAGTGGTGGGTTGGCAGTACCATTATAAGATATGCAGATATGGTGTACGGGCGCCAAGCCATGGAAGACGTGCAATGTGCATGTAAGCCGCCGGATGCACAATGTACATGTAAGTCACGCAATGGTTGTGTAAGACTCACGTGTTGACGTGTGCAGCGGTAAGATGAACATGAAGTTGTGCGCAGTGGTGGGCTCGTAGTACCATAATTACGATTATGTGAATGCCAAGCCAAGTAAGTACGCCCCGCGGGTGCATTGGTTGCATAAGACTCACGTGTTGACGTGTGCAGCTGTAAGACGCACATGAAGTTGTGCGCAGTGGTGGATTCGCATTACCCTGTTATGATATGCAGACATGGTTTGCGGGCGCCAGACCAAGTAAGCCACATGGTCGGTTGCAGTAAGACGCATGTGTGGTTGTGCGCAATAAGTCGCGATCGGTCCGTGTGCATTGGTTGCGTAAGGCTCACGTGTTGATGTGTGCAGCGGTAAGACGCACATGAAGTTGTGCGCAGTGGTGGGTCTGTAGTATCCTAATTACGGTTTTGTGGGTGCCAAGCCAAGTAAGCCATACGGCCGAGTGCAGTAAGACGCACGTGTGGTTGTGCGCAATAAGTCGCGATCGGTCCGTGTGCAATAGTCGTGTAAGACTCATGTGTTGACATGTGCAACAGTAAGACGCACATGAAGTTGTGCACAGTAGTGGATTCACAAAGACCGAAAGAGTAAAAGACTTTAAGCACGAAGAATGAAAATGAATGAAAAGTAAAATGATGAATAAAATGAGAATTATATTAGAATAAATAATTGTGAATAAAAATACAAGTGCTTGTGTATGAAATGAGTTTGTTTGAAATTGTCTTGTACATGTGATTATCTGCTGCACTGTCTATGACTTAGTTATTATTATGTCTATTTAGAATTATTTCGCTAAGTTCTGTGTAACGTTCACCTCTTAACTGTTTTTATATAGGTACCGAGATTGAGCTCTCACTATTATTGGCCGAGCAGGAGTACACTCCACCCCGTGGAGTGTAAACTAGTTAGGAGAGAAAATATAGTTATATTATTATTATTAAGTTATTTCGGTTTTATTATAATTCAATCGTGCGAGCCCTGAGCTTTGTTTTATTCTGTTTAGAGGGCATGAAAACTAAGTGTAACACCTAAGATTTTTACCCTTAATTTCCTCTTATGATAAAATACGGACTTGAAAATTCCTTTTTGATTTATGAAAATCAACAGTCAAACGGACGGAGTTTTTTTTGTTTTTCGGACTATTCCAAAATTCAACTTGTGGTAAACAATTTTAATTAAACAACCAATAGCCAGCAGGGCTTCAGATTATATATATAAGTCATATCAAGGCCCAATGGGCTCAAAATATATCAGAGTATGAGCGGAAATGCTAAGTTTGAATATCAAAAACCAAAACATAATAACTTCTCAAAACAAACTGTCCTAAGCCTCACTCAAATATATATATTAAATTTACATCAAAATAAAGTAGGAGGCTTAGGTCTATAATATACTCTAATCCCCAATACAACCCTACTCTCCCTGTAAGGGAAAGTACTCCTGCTCGGCCGGGGGCTGTGCCAACTCAATCTCCGTACCTGAAAAATGTTAAGGGAGTGAGCATTGCACATGAAATAGAAAGCAGTTTCTAACTAGACATAACAACCCACTAGGTCAAACACAATTAGCAAATAAGCATATATTCACATATTGCACACCATACTCATTTCATTATTTCCATACTCATTATTCATTCCAAATATCCATTTTCATTATTCATTTCAACATCCATTTTCATTATTCATTTCAACATCCGTTTCCTTTACTTTTTATTCTTTTCACATACTTACTTTATTTCGGTACATCACCTCAAATCAGAGGCCAATGTGCAAATTTTCATTCAACACGTTTATCACCTCAACACAGAGGCCCTCATACTTTTCCTTATTTAATTATGTGTCCCTCAGGTCAGAGGTCAACACTCCAATTTCTTAATTCACGGTGTGTCTCTCAGGTCAGAGGTCAACACACCAATACACATTTCATCCGGTGTCCCTCAGGTCGGAGGTCAACACCCAGTCACTTTAATTCATCTGGTGTCCCTCAGATCAGAGGTCAACACCCATTCATTTTATTTCCTTTCGTGCCCCTCAGGTCAGAGGTCAACACACACTTTCATTTTAATTCATTCGGTGTCCCTTAGGTCAGAGGTCAACACTCAATCATTTTAATTCATTTTGTGTCCCTCAGGTCAGAGGTCAACACTTAAACATTTTATTCATCTTGTGTTCCTCAGGTCAGAGGTCAACACACTATCGGACTTCACCTCCACGCAGGAAGGTACCTCATACACTTGGCCTATGGGTACTTCACATCCACACCGGAAGGTACCTCATACCATTGTACTTCACCTCCACATCGGAAGGTACCTCATACCACCACATAAGTTATACTAAAACATCATTTTCATTATCAACAATTCATTACACATTTCCTCACATCAGAGGCCAAATCATACTTTCATCTTCTTACACAAACCATTATAACACATACATTTGCTCATTCATACGATATCCACATTCAATTTCTATTCCCATCATCAAATCTTTCCAAATAGCCATCATGTTATTAACTAAGCATACACAGTACCATTAATCACATTTTCTCATGCTCATTGGTCATGCCTTATACTCATAATTATTAGTCATTTTACCACTTGGTGGACAACCTTATCCATACATCACATACTCATTTTAAACATTTCGTCACATAATTAACATCATCATTTCACATTTAATTTTACATTTAATTATTTGTTTCCCATTTCCACCTTTATGCACATTTAGCAATTAGTGTACAAATATATTCCACCAAAACATACATATTATCATCTTGTCATAATTTTACTTTTACATCAGATATAATCATTTCCATTCCCGTTTCTTCCCTTATTAATTTATTCCATAACACATACACATATTTGCAATAGCAGTCAATTATCATTTAATGCAAAGCTTTACAATTAAAATCAATAATCATAGAATTCATTTATGTCAACTTCACTATCATATTACCCAATTCCTCTTGTACTAAATCATAATCATTATCTATGTTTCATTTATCAAATAATTCATTCTCATATCATTGGGTCTCCTTTTTCCTAGTCTTTACATCCAACATCATACATATTTAATTAGTTAAAATTTTATATTCAATAACCTAGGGTTTTATAATCTAATTATCTCCCCTAACACATAACCCTAACAAATCATTATATACTAACTAGAACCCACTTCCTAGAACAAGGCAAAATCCACCCCCTTACCTCAAACACTTGGAGATAAGGTGATTTTGCTTGCTCCAAGCTTGAAAGCCTTGCCACCAATTGAGTTAGAATCCAAAAGAAGAGGGAGGAACCTAATATAATTTCCATAACAAAAAGAGTTAGCATTTATGCCATAGCCTCTTGCCAAAACTCAAGAAAATGTGAAGCTTCCATGGCCTAGAGTTGAAAACCACCATGGAAGACAAGAGAGAGAAAGGGAAAACAAATTTAGAGAGAGAAAAGAGGAAATCCATGGCATTAAACACTTACTTGAAGTGAAGAAGGAAGAGATTTGTTGATGGAATGAAGAAATCCCACTTGTTCTTGGTGGATTTGATGATGGAGAATGGAACCCTAGGGGAGAGAGGAAGAGAGAAACGAATTTGGGAAAGAAAGAGCGTGTGTTTTGCTTTTATTTTTTTCATCAGCAGCAGCTCTTAATCGATTAAATTGAAGCTTAATCGATTAAGAGGCGATTAAGCTGCACAATTTTGCAGTATCCAGACTTTGAAAGGCCATAACTTCTTCGTTACCCGTTGGATCTTCCTCAAATTTTAAAGCAAGCTTCCCTAAATACTAATCTTCACATCCAACGGTGGAATTTGTTTTTAGAGTTGCCAATATTTTATATTAAATTTCCTAAGGTTCTATGTTTTAAACCTAGTTCTACATGTATTTTTGGCTAAATTGTAACTTATATCTCCATTTCTTCTACCCTAAGACCATCCCAACATAGATTATACTTGGAATTAAATTTGGGTTGTTACACTAAGAAGTATAGTTAAAAATGTTTTATAGTTTTTCTGGACTGAACTGGATTGAGCAGGTGAAAAGTATAAATTTTTGGGAAGTCCGAAAAATAGAGGAAACTCCGTCCGATTTTCCGGAGGATATTTTTATAAGTAATTAAGGTTTAAAACAAAATTTTTAAGTCGCTAATTTTTAAAATATGAAATAAAATATAGGATGTCGCACTTTGCAATTACGTGCAATATGACCCTGCTTCCCACAATTGAAGCAATTACTCGTTTCCCAACAGATCATTCCATAATGATTATGCTTGCACTTCTCACAGTAAGGGACATCACTGTGAGACTTGCCCCTGTCATCAGTTACAACTTTACCCTTGCCTCGGTTCTTATTGAAGTATGGACTCTTATTCTGATGATCAAATCCCTTCTTTCTCTGTGGTCCATAACTCTGCTGGATATTCCTTGCCTGAACAGCTAACACCTCAACTTTCTTATCATCCTCATACATCCGGCACATATCTACCAATGTAGGAAAACTTTGAATCTTCTGATAACTAAAAATCGACTTCAACTCCGGTCTCAACCCACTTTCAAATTTAATACACTTGCTCCGCTCATCCAGATAATACAAGTAGTAGGGAGAATATTTCATCAACGCCTCAAACTTAGCAGAGTATTCTCCTATACTCATATCTCCTTGCTTAAGTTGCATAAACTCTATCTCCTTCTTCCTTCTTAAATCTTCCGGAAAGTATTTATTAAGAAACTTCTCCATAAATACTCCTCAGTTGATTGCTCTCCCTTCATAGTTTAGCAACTGAACCGTATGACTCCACCAGTTCTTCGTTTCTCCATCCAACATAAAGATTGCATATGCTACCTTCTGAACATCGGTACAATCCAGGGTTCGGAAGATCTTATCCATCTCATAGATCGACTTATTGGCTTCCTCTGGTTTGTATCCTCCTTCAAAACTTGGACGGTCGCAACTTTGAAATTCCGATAGAGTCTTAGCCTCCGAATTTCCCGCATTGCACGGATGTGGCTGATTTGCCTGATGCTAGTGATCCTATCCAACATCTCATTCGTATGACTCTGGTTTCTAGTTGCCATAGCAGACCTGCACTATGGACTTTGAGTTACTAAATGCCTTTTAGAATAAGACACACACTATCTATCTCATCCTTTACTTTGTTCAACTACATTGAACAACGTGCTAAGCCTACTTAACTTGGGCTAAGAGGAACATGACCATCGCTCTGATACCACCATTGTGTGACACCCTTTTTGAAATACATTTTTAATACTACAATTATTATTACTCTTCTTATGGACTTTAGTGAAAAACTTAATAAAATATTTTTTCTCTTAATAATGGTTTGCATTTCTTGAAAACACTTGGACTTGTGTTCAAAACTGTAAATCTTCTCATATTAAGTTAAATCGAATCCGACGTAAAAATCTTAGAAATATTAAAACTCGGATAACTCCTCAATCGACAACATTTTTATTACTATAATAATAAGTTGGTATTATCAACTTAGCATTGTCTCATGAGGATAGATATTATTTGTTAATATCAATTGCCGAATACATTTTTAATCAAAATCAGAGTGCATGGAATAAAATAGAACCAACGATCAATGGTGAGATAAACATCATATATATATATATGATATGAAAAATGTAACACTCCTTGTATATCATCTTACTTTATAAGAAAAGTAATAAGTTTATGAATACTTGGACTTGTTATCGTTGGAAAAAGATCTGAAAATAAGAATTTTCCCTTACCTTGAAAATTCCTTTTCACAAACACTTGATTAATAATGAGGTTGACTAACAAAATCAAAGTTTGCGGAAACATAGTAAAATCATCATGTTATACCCCAAAATATATCAAGTGTAACAAGTCCATTAATACCAAATAGGTATAATTATGAAACTGAATTCCTCTTATGATATCCTTTTTCCAAAATATGTATCATATAAATTCTATTAAAAAATAGAAATGTTATAGAGCTGGTCACTGGTCCTTTGTCCAAACATCCTTCTGGTCGGATCCTCGATATCTGCACAACGGGTTCCCAACCCACATTTTCTACACTCTGCATGCCCTAAGAGACATCTCCCTTTACAGATTTTTGTGCACGCTATATGCACGATCAACACCTAATAAGGGCATGGGGGTTAGCTATACATATTCGCATAATTAAATGAGAATAAAACTAACATCCACATGTCAACATGTAGCAAATCATGATGCATAATCATATGAGCACACCCGGTTAATCATAATAATTCTTTCAATGCAGGTGGCATGATGCATGATTTTCTTCCACAACTGAGGCCTCTAAAAGTCCATCTTGGACGTCCATCCAATACATCGTTGTGTTCCCGGAACACTGACATTCATTCCCAGAACGTAATGCCAAACCATACTTGGATAAATACGCAACACTCCCAGAGTGTGCACCACGTTCCCAGAACGTGTAGCAAACCATACTTGGATAAATAAGCATCACTCCCAGAGTGTGCATCACGTTCCCAGAACGCTTAAAAACCAGATCCCGGACACTGGCCACATATCTATAATGTGTCATCAAGTAGGTTATAATTTGGTACTCCCGGAGTACCCTCTTCATATTCCCAGAATATGATAATCGTTCCTACCAACCAAACTTCCATTCCATATGAATGCACAATCATCATGGTTGGTTTTATCTTTAATTCTATTATTATACCAATGTGTTCCCAGAACACTAACATATGTTCCCAGAACGTATCGCAAACCATACTTGGAATATAATCAAGCACCACCCCCGGAGTGTCACGTTCCCAGAACGTATCCAAGAAACCATATCCCAGACAATGGCCACATTCCCAGAATGTGTCATCAAGTAGGTTGCATCAGTTTGGTACTCCTAGAGTACAGGGTCATGTTCCCATTAATTCCATTATTATGACTTAGAAAACACAACTTCTGAATGATATCTTGAGGTATGGCTTTACTCATAAAATTCACCTTTGAATTTAAATTTAACATATGCTTATAGACCTGGATTGAGAGAATATAATCATTGGTATTAGCAACCCTTATTCAAAAACTTAACTTTTATTTTTAAGTTTCAGGTACTAACCGGTTACATCATCACTTAATCGGTTAGAATTACAGACCTGAATATAAAACCACTGATTTTCCAAGAATCTTTTCTTAAATTCTCTTCTCCATCCAATAACAAGGTCTTAGAATAACATAATACCTCAAGTTCAACACATAATATCATTCAAAAGATCTAAGTCATAATCCAATTTTCATTTATGCATAATTTCCTCTTGAAATTATCCTTTGATATTAAGGTATTAACTCATCACCTCCAATCTAAACCAAACAGTGCTCAAACACATAGTTTTAGATTGGTTTTTGTATGAATTTCTAGCTTAAACTTGAGTACAAATGGTATGGATACTTGGCCAATTTCAGAAATTCATTTTCTTTGAAAATTGACAGTATCTAACCGGTTACAAATTTCGACTAACCAGTTAGATTAGGCAGAACATACACTGAAAAATGAGGTTTTGCATACCATTTTCTACCATACTCAAATCTAACCAATTTCATTCATAAATAGAGTTTACATACCTTAATACTAGTGTGTTCAACCACAGAAACCTATCTATATTGCATGCATTCAATTTAGATACTTAAATTGCACATAATTGCACATATTTCACAACTTAATGCATCAATTCACATAATATCCAATTAAGTCATGAAATCAACATCAACATAGCTTGCATGCATCCAGATAACATTGCTCAAAACAACAATTGAGCTCAAATTGGCCTCCAAGCCATTTAACCATTTTAACTTATGCCCTTTGAGTCTCTTGGTGACTCATCCTATATTCTACCACAATTTATCCTCATTCTAGCAAATAGTAAGCATACCCCTTACCTTAGGTTCGTGCTTGATCCAAAACATTGCAGAGAGAAAGGCTCCAACATAGATCTCCATTAAATCCACTATATGCAAATAGAGTTGGACAGGGTACCAAAACCAGGGAAATTGACATGCAAAACCCAATTAAGAATTGGGGAAAATAGTCAAATTGAGTTCTCTGCAACATGCACTAGAGGTAGGAATAGATTTGAAACCAAAAGGGTTCGTGTGCTTACCAAAATCGAGCTTCAAAGTCAGCTCCAGAAACCAGAAGCTGAGGTTTGACAGCACCAACACCCTTACTTTGCAAGCTTCGTTCTCTTGATTCAGGGACTCTCAACTCACAAACTTTATATCAATACAAAGCCCTTGATGTGAGCTTTGTAACCGTGTATCACTCATGTTCTAACTCTCAGAAACGAAGGAGAATCGCACCAGACGAATCAAGAACCCTAAAAACAGAGTTTCAACCCACCCAAATTCATCAACAATTCGGGTTTTTATAGAGAAATCAAACCTGCATGCAAGGCGACACGCGTTCCTCAGCGTGATTTGAGTGGGATTCGTGGCGCTTTCTGGATTAATTGGGTGATTACTCATCAAAATACACTAACCCAGATTCTGAGTTCATCGTGTAACCGGTTACACAGCCCTTCTAACCGGTTACATGCTGATAAAATTCAAAAATTAATAATTTAATTACTCTTTCTTCAAAAACTCTTTTAATATTGCAATTAGGTCCCAACCCAAGGACTAAATTACAATATTCACATTTTTGTACAAAATAACCATATAAAAATATATCCTATATTTTTATACATAAAAACACATAATGTACAAAAACTAAAACCTTTAAAACTAATATAAATCAATTATAAATTAATTGTGATAATTACTTTCTCGGTTATTTGGGAGACGAAAATTAGGGGTGTTACAAAAAAGGATCCCATGAGTACAACTGATCATCATCGAAGTAAAGTAAGTCCAAGATATTGAGTCCATAAGCTGAAAATATAAAAAAGAGTACAAAAGAAAAGACCTCAGCTCTAGTACATCTCAAAACTATATACAAAATATCACATATCAAAAATAAAGATGTCCCAGAGCAGGTCAAACTAGTCCTCCAGGAATCCAACTAGGTCCACTGCAGCTACACATCAGGTCCAGGATCCATACTACCTATACTATGCCTATACCTAGGAACCACTCGGTCCTCCACGAGGCCTAGTAGCCGACTCGACTTGTACCTCCTCCTCGCTCTCCCCCTCCTCAGGGTCCTCCTCAATATCGTTCGACGAGGTAGAGGCCCTACCACTGGGCCTCAGGTCTGCAGCAGGTGCAGTCCTAAAAGTACCTGTTGGGCCAGGTGAGGGAACATCATCATCAGTGAAAACTCTAGAAGCAGAGGGGTGAGAACAAGTGGCTGTCCGAAAACGAAAACTATGAAATGTACATACTGGTCGAGCTGGTGGTGGTCCTCTATAAGTATAGAACGGGGGTACGTACATAGTATAAATGATAGGAATCCTAAACCTACGAGGTCGCACACGAGCGAGGGGGTTAGGGTGATAGAGAGTAATCTCCACCTCACCTTCAAAAGTAGCTCGGTGCTCCTCGAATATCCATATACCACTAGGGATGGGTCTTATCTCGACGCAGGCTAGGTATCTAGCCAACATCTAATAAGGGCACAGGGGTAAGCATATACATACACATAATCAAATAAGAATAACTGGAATTAAACATTCACATATAATCACGTTATCAACCAACATGTATATATATGCATATGATCAAGCCAGATTCAATTATAATTAAATTTTTAATTATAATGACATGATGCATGTCATCTCTCATTTCTTGAGATTCTCCAACTAATCACTCTCTCGGACGTCCATCCATAACCACAGTGTATTCCCAGAATACAATAAATACGTTATCAGAACGTATGACGTACTTGCTCGGAAGTGATACACAATGTCACCCTATCTAGTGAACGACACATCGCAAAGATGTAATGATCACTTTGTGATACTTAACGCCGCTTCTCTTGCGAGCGTCACATCGCGAAGACGTAATTACCACATCAACGTTATATCACATACTGGCCACATCGTCAACCTTAATGTGTCATCGAGCAAGCAGTAACATTTGACACTCCCAGAGGCCCTCCTCATGTTCCTTGAACATGACAAACGATAACTTATCACCATTCACCATGCATGAATGCAATGAATAATTTCATTAATATTAGCCATTAGTCTCATCATTTGCACCACACACACATTATGGCAAGAGACAATACTAAACTCATCAAGCATGGCATAATTGATAACCAACATTATCAATGAACTGAGTATATCATTTTATTTAAGTATAATTAGGTTTAAATGAAAGTGGTTAAGTTAAAAAATGGTTTTTTAAGCAATCTCAGACTTGATACTAGAGTATTTATTCAGATACTCGAGTAGTTCGTAGTGTTATAAATTTTTTTGCATCAGTTAACTCAGAATACTCGAGTAGTTCATCAATTACTCGAGTAGTTAATCAACCCAGAATACCCGAGTAGTTCCTCAGGTACTCGAGTGTTAAGCTGAACTCTGAACATTCTACTTCAGGCAATACTAGAGTATTTTACATAATACTCGAGTATTTACTGATAGTAAATACACTGCAAATTGGGTATTAACATACCATTTTCGAATCTAACCAATTTTAACTTAAACCAATGATCAACAGAGTTGTATTTATGCATATTAAACATGTCTCAACACTTAAAACATGTCAAATAACAGAAAATCCAAATCTCACATCAATTATGCATAAAAACGTGAATTTCAACAAATTCACATACCGAACTCAAATATACTCATTTTTAACTTGTTTTCAGCATCAATTAAGTTCACATGCAACATATTAGACTTGCTCCAACAAGCCTTAGAGTCGAATTTGGCCTCCAAGCCAAAAACCTATTTCAAACTAAGCCCTTATGAGTCTCATGGTGACTCCCTATACAAAAAACAATAATTACTCCTATTCTAGTGAATGTAAAGCTTTCCCCATACCTCTAATTCGTGAAGAAACAGAAACTTGGCAAGAAAGAGCTCTAGAACTTTGAATTCCCCAAATTCCTCACTGAAACAGAGCACCAAAACCGAATTGGTTGATAAGAGAACAAATATTTAAGGTAGACTACATTGAATATTCATATGATTAATGAAATAAAGAGTTAGTTTCTAATATGTTATTATGTTAGTATAACAATAATAAAGCAATTAGAGTATTAATGATTTACACAATTAGGAAGTAATAAACCCTAGGATGTCAACTTAATTCTGTTTTCTGAAATACCTCTATGGATGTTGATTGAAATTGAAACTTAGGTGTTGGTGTGTTGATTGATATGTTGTTAGTGTATTGATTGATGTGTGTGGAGTAGATTTACTAAATAAGACTTTCTAACTAGAAAATTGGCTTAATAATTATACATATTCATGAGATTTGGTTACTTATGCTTTATTATTAAATGGATTGAGGTGAATGATGAACGAACTGAGTTGTAATTGTTGAATGATACAAGGATATTACATGTTTGTGAATGTGATGGATGATTGTGAATATATATATATCAAGTAAATAAATGAAGAAGGGAATAACAAGTACCACAAAAAGGGAAAATCCTAATAATAATACTTTGAGAGTGAAATAAACGACAAAATCAAAGTAGGTAATTTATTAAAGTTTAATGTTTAATTGTAAAGGAAAAGAAGCATAATCAATGAATATGGGCATAATTCCTCATGTTTCTCGTATTGTTTCTTTTAATTCTTTAGCTGGAATTATAGAGAAGTATCTAACTCCTTGTGGCTTATCATTTTAGGTACCTACTAGAACGAGCGAGGAACCAAGGATTCACAATGATGAACGAAAAGGAAAGAATTCATATTTAAATAAAATTTTATTCCATGTTGTGAAATCCGAATGTACTTTTCAATGTAAAAATCAAATGTTTCGTAAACTTCAAAATAAAATAATAAAGTTTTATAAGATTTAAAGGTAATCGATTATCGAAAAAAGAAAGGTTTGACTATGGTTTGAATTTTCTCTCTTCTCTCTCCTTGGTGTCCTAGGGTTTCTAGCCACCGTGTGCGGCCGTCATGGCCAAGAAGAGAGGGAGACCACCTAAGACTCCCGCCAATGATCCTAAGAATGATTCTTAAATGCATTCTAGCTGTGTGGAAAAAGATAAACAACCCATTGGTTTCGATTTGACGAAACTAGATGCGGAAGACTTGGAGACCATAGATAACTTGACGCCGAAGCAATTAAAGTCCTTGATGCATGGACTGGAATTGATACGTGAAAGGGTAAAGGGGAAGAAGCCTGTTGATCCCATCTGCGAGGAAACTAATGATCAAACACATATCAAGGAGAGGACTATTATGAATGAGGCTGGACCAAGCATGAAGGTAAATCCTACTCATTCGCGCCAGCATGATCATGTGCAAAAAACTCAGTATGAGAAAAGGCCATCAGTATGGGATTCGTTCGATATCTCAAAACTTTGAAATGCTGGTGAGAAGCTTAAATTCATTAAACCTGAGTTGAAAGAAGGCATTTCAATGTGCAATATTGAGGAGGGTGATGTGGAAGAAGAAGTGAAATATTGGCAAGAAGCTTTGGTGTGTTTTGTGTTGGTTGCTCGTCCACCTTACCCCGTGATCCAAGGGTTCCTTAAAAAAGCTTGGGGCCAACACGGGATAGATAAAATTTTAATGAATAACGATGGTATCATAGTGGTTCGACGCAATTCGGTGGAGGCTAGAAACAAGGTTTTAATGGTGGGAGTTTATCACTTTGATAAGAAACCCATTGTTCTAGCACCTTGGACTGGTAGGGCTATTTCTAGGGGCCAGTTGGACAATGTACCTGTTTGGATTCAATTTCCAAACTTAAGTGTGAGGTTCAAGGGGGTTAATTCACTTAGTAGAATAGCCAGCATGGTGGGAACAGCAATCATGGTGGATCAGGTAACGAAAGATAGGAACAAAATAAATTTTGCAAGGGTATTGGTTGAAGTTAACCCAGCAATGCTGCTTGAGGAGGTCTACATTGAAGATGACCGTGGGAACGTGATAAATCAGAGAGTTGATTATGAATGGAAACCTGTCTTATGTGCAACGTGTTCCATGTATGGTCATGATAGTAAAACATGCGAAAGGAAGACTAAAAAAGTATGGAAAGAGAAGAGTAAGCCTACCAAGGAGGAAATTGAGGAACTGGATGATAAGTTGAAGTTGCAGTGTAATGTTGAGAATGGTTTTATCCCAGAAGAAAACATGTCACATGCTTTGGAAGCAATTCGGGACCTTCAAGAGCAGCCTAAGGAGGGTCAGCTGAAGGATGGTGCTGCTAATGCTCAGGTCTCTCAACCTATTCCTGATGCACATGGGAATGAAAAAGGTGTGGTGTATCAGAATAATGATATGCCTAATAAAGAACAGATCCAGGTTATTGAGGTGCAGAGTTCTTCTAATTCAGAAAGTTTCATTCCTGAGACTGTTATGGAGGAAGGTAATGAAGAAGGAAAGTGGAGTCATTTTATGACAAGGAGTAAAGCTCAGCAAAGACATTTGGCTAGTCGAGGTGAGGCCTCCTCAACTCATTCCTATGGATAGCCTTGCAGCATGGAATATTCGAGGGATCAACCACCCTCGAAAACAAAAAATATTAAAAAGGTTGATTTATGATATAATTTAGGTATAGTAGGTGTGTGTTGGAGAATAAATTGCGAGCTAACTCTTATGAATCAATCAGGAATAATATTGTCCCTGGTTGGGGTTCTTATATCAACCTGGAGCATTGTGATCATGGCCGAATTTGGGTTGTTTGGAAGCCTGATATGTTTCATGTAGTGGTGTTGCCTTCGAGTAGCCAATTTGTTCATTGTTTTATTAAGCACAAGCATAGTAATGTTGAGTTTGCAGTAACCTTTGTATATGGTGCTAATGATGATGATTCTAGAAATGACCTGTGGAATAACCTAATTAGCATTGGTGTTGCTAATATACCTTGGTTAGTGATTGGTGATTTCAACACTGTATTGAATCCTGATGAGAATCTAGGTGGTATTGATATTCATGTGAACAGGTTGCATGGGGTCAGGGATTTTGTGACTCAATGTGAATTAATTGGCATGCAATTCAATGGTTGTCAGTTAACCTGGACTAATAAGCAAGAGGGTGATGCTAGGATCTGGTGTAAATTGGATCGAGCCCTAGTAAATGATGCATGGCTGGTTGCTTGGGCTGGTGCGCAAACTCAATTCCTATCTGCTGAATTATCAGATCATTCCCCAGCAGTTTTTGTCTGCAATGAGAACTGGAACAAACGGGCTAGTAGCTTTAAATTTTTTAATATGCTGGTTCATGATCCTAATTTCCTTAGGATTGTTGAGGATAATTGGTGCAGAGTTTATGAAGGTAGTTCTATGTTCTGTTTGATGAGGAAACTTAAGGCTATGCAGGAGCCTTTGAGGAAGTTAAGCAGAGAAAGATATAGTGACATTGATAAGAAAGAGGAAGCATGCAGGAAAGAAATGATTAGAGCTCAATCTGATTTAGCTGTAGATACTCTTAATATTCATCTTCAGAAGATTGAAAAAGAAGCTACAAAGCATTATCTGGACATTTCAGAGGCTGCTTTATGTTTTTTGAGGCAGAAAGCTAAAGAATTTTGGCTTAAGGATGGGGATCAAAATACTAAGGCTTTTCACACAGTAATCAAGCACAGAGAGTATAGAAACATAATTTTATCTGTTAGAGACAACCAGGGACGATTATGCACAAATCAGCAGGAAATTGGTCAAGCTTTTCTTAATTTTTAGAAGGACCTGCTGAATGGTGGTGCTTCAGAGTGGTGCATGTCTGAGGGTGATATTAATGAAGGCAATGTGTTAACTGTTTCTCAGCAATTGAAACTCATTGCTCCGGTTTCTGATAACGAGATCACTCAGAACATGATGGCCATTCATGATGATAAATCTCCTGGTCCTGATGGATTTGGAGCAGGTTTTTTTAAAAAGGCCTGGCCTATTGTTGCTGAAGATTGCATTAAGGCAGTGCAGGAATTTTTCAGTTCAGGCAGAATACTGAGGGAAGTCAATTGCACCAATATTGTTTTAATTCCTAAACCAGATTGTCCTAATACTGTATATGATTATAGGCCTATTTCTTTATGCAATACTATTTATAAGTGCATTTCTAAAATCATTTGTAATAGATTGCAATCGGTGCTACCTGATATAATTGATGAGAGTCAGGCTGCTTTTATTGGAGGAAGAAGCATAGTTCATAACATTCTCATAAGTCAGGAGCTCTTGAGGCTTTATGGAAGGAAGAATATATCACCAAGATGCCTCATGAAGATCGATATTGCAAAGACTTATGATGTCTTAAGTTGGTCATTCATCAACAGGATGCTGCAGGAACTTAAATTTCCTCAGAAATTCATTCAGTGGATTATGGAATGTATTACATCAGCTTCCTTTAATCTTGTTATCAATGGAACTAAGATGGAGAGGTTTTCAAGCACAAGGGGCCTTAGACAGGGTGATCCAATATCACCTCTAATCTTTGTTGTGGCTATGGAGATGATGTCTATAAAGCTTAAGGTATCCGCTGCAACTAATTCCAGATTCAGGTATCATCCATTATGTAAGGAAACTAGATTGCTTAGTCTTGTGTTTGCTGAAAACCTCATGGTCTTTTGCAAAGGAAATGTGGCTAGTGTTCAAATATTATCTGATGCCTTTTCTGAATTCTCAAGAAGTTCTGGTCTTTTTGTAAACCACCAAAAATTAAGGCTATTCATGGCTGTTATGTTTGATATGCAGCAGTTTGAGATTCAACAAATCACAGGATATCAAAAATGGTCATTTCCTTTTAGATATCTTGGTCTTCCCCTTTTTGCTAGAAAATGGACATCTGCTACATGTCATTGTTTAATTGACATAATCACGAAGAGACTGAGTAATTGGAAAACAAGAAACTTATCCTATCAAGGTAGGGCTCAGCTTATTCAATCTGTCTTGTTAACTTTGCACACTCACTGGGCATCTATTTTTCTCATTCCAAAGCAAGTAATCAAAGGGATCTAGCAAAAATTCAGAGATTTTCTATGGGGTCTCAATCATCTGGGCAGGCCAAGAGCCGTTGTTGCTTGGCATTCCCTTTGCAATCAAAAAAAGTATGGTGGGTTGGGATTTCAGAATGCTCATATCTAGAATTTGGCTGCCATTTGTAAACAAGTTTGGCAATTGGCGTTGAAAAAAGATCACCTCTGGGTCAATTGGATAAATTCTGTGTATTTAAAGCAGGTGGACTTTTGGCAATGGAAACACACAACAGCTTCCAGTTGGCATTGGAATCAATTGTTGAAGGCTCGGGATAGACTTGCTCATGGCTTTTCAAATGACTTGTGGTGTGGACAAATTGACAAGGTTTATACTGTCAAAGATGGTTATAACTTGTTGCTTGACCCTCAAGAAATATTTGACAAGCATAAATTTGTTTGGAATAGCTATTCAATTCCAAAACACTGTTTCATTGTGTGGTTGGCAATTAAGGATAGACTTCGAACAAAGAATTCTCTAAGCATGTTCATGCAGGTTCAGCCTGAATGCATCTTATGCAATAGGGCTATGGAATCACGCGATCATTTATTTTTTGAGTGCTCTTGATTATGTATGCATTATTCTATGATTACCTGATTCCTTTTGATTGTTATTTTTAGTACTGATGGATTATTATTTGATTATGTGCTTCGACTATGACTTACTCCCTTGCCCTTTTGTTTGTTAGGTCATGCCAAGGAATATCTGCATAGAGATGAGGCCACTCTGTAGTGGACAGTGGCATTATGAGGATGAGCGGATAGTGTTTGAGGGTGACGTTGAAGTGATCTTTCGTCATCCGAATCCGCTATCCCGCATGCGTCCTAAGAGGATAAAACTTCCAATGATTTATAATATGCATATTCCTCCACCTCCTGACCATCATTTTAGACGTGCTCTTCCAGTGAGCCCTTCTCCTCCTTGTGAGAGGATTATACGTGAGGATCCTACTCGTCCTGGCCCTTCCACCCGATCGAGAGTGTTGACTCCGGAATACATTCCCAGTGGATCCCGAAGAGGAGGAGGATCCAATGGAGGGGGAAAACCCCGAGGCGGAGGACGACCCTGTTGAGAACTTGACAGGAAGCCAATGGGTACTCACAGGTGGGATTCTATAATATTAATTAGTAGGAACTTCTACTCTCTTGACTATAGTTTAATGGAGTTTGGAACCAAGGCTCTGGGTTATGTCTTTTGACTGTGAGATTTGTACATATGTTTAACTCGGAGCTATCTTTTGATGTGATAAAAGCTACGCTGCTGCTACTAATGTGATATATCCTTAAAACCTTTGATAACAATGTATATGATGCAAATTAGTTTTTATCACTATGTGTTTGATATGATGACGTGATGAGTAGATATAGTAATGGATTAAATTTATTTTCATAAAAGCGAAAAATTAATTCATATTTTCGAAAAAAGAATTAGAAATGGAAATAAATTTGGGTCGTTACACTTAAAATATAAATTGACACATAGAAATCATGTTCAGAAAATACTTCCATCCAAAAATATATTTTAATCGAATTCTTAAAATAATTTAAACAAAACATTTGGACACTTCATAATATAACATAATCTATATACATATATAGCTTGTTACACATACACACTTACATATATCACTTAAATCAGGTACTTGGCACAAAATTAAATTAAGTAAAATAGACAAGCACAATTAATTTAATTTTCTAAATAAAATAATAAAACAAATAAATTGGGCCTAAATTGGGGGTATCACAACCCCACCAATTTTAGACCATATCTACAAGTCAAAGAAATCAACTAAAATTCTTTGCACATAACCTTCACATCAAGAGCATGATAAAAGATGATATCGAACCCACACGGATCATTTAGTTCTTGAAGTTCTCACCTTATCATAGTTAAACTAGAGAAATTAAATGATAGAGATTTGTTACTTTTAAAGAAAACTATAAAATGGGTGAGTTGTGAAATGGATAAAAGTGCTACGTACATGGTTTCTTTGGCAGTAGCGGTGATCTACTTTGATTATGAATATCATTCCTATTATGTTAACAATGATCCCAAAGGAAATAAGAACTCGATTCCTCAAGGCACTTAATTTGCATTGTAAATTTAGAATACCTTAATCCCTTAAGTAAATCATAAACTTAGAATTGTTTGATTAAGGATACTGAAATCACAAATGCTATATAATTTCCCAAAAGTATTCCTACGAGTCGTGAAATAAAGTTTGATTTAGAGAGCTTATTCAGTCCCTAATTTCCCAATTGAAGGATTGAACTCCCAAATCACAGATTAGCTACTTTTATGAATATAATTGAAGAACATAACCAAACAATTAATATTAATAGGAATTCATTCATAATCTATATCATAAATCACATAATTATTACCAAATCCAACATATCTCTAACAAGAATATTAACTAGACACAGAGATAGAAAAGGCAAAGAAAAAGGGGAGAACAAACTTCATGATGATAGTGATGGAGATGCACATCCGAAGCCTTCCTTTCTTGGAATTCCTTCCCACTGAGGTTGAGACTCCCTCCTTGATCTTCTCCACCTTCTTCTAAGCCTTAGAGTGTTTTCTAATGTCAAAAATCCATTATTTTTCAGTGTTGCCACGAGCTTATATAGAAAAAGCAGCCCAAAAGGTCACAAAATTTACACGAGAAGCCAAAATATCTTATGCTCACGCCCAACACTAGCGTTATTTCGCCCTTTTGTAGTTGGGACCCACGCTGGGTGCTTATTATTCATAATCTGTCAAGCATTTAGGCATGCAAAATGGGCATCTGGGTACAATTATTTGTTGTTTCATCCCTAATTGCGCTTCGTCGTATGGGCCTAGGCTCCTCTGAGGCCATTTTTTGGACTTTTTCCACTTTCTTTGAGTAATTTTCATGGATCCTTTCATCCTTGGTTGCTTCCATAGTCAATAATCTTTCAATTCAAGCTCCAAAGCATATGAAATTATGACAAAAGCAAGGATTCATTATGTGATGAAGTTTATTATGCAAAACTAAATAACCAAAAACTAATAAACTAACATAAAACAATTAAAAAAATAAATACGTACTAAGATAAAGAGGGGATGAAATATAACATATTTTGGACCATCAACAATATATAATTAATTATTTGTAACCGTTACATCATACTTAAAAAACTCAATTATATACTAATTGGGCTGAATCTTTTTTAATCTTTATTTAAGTATTTAAAACAACCAATTTGAAGACATTTTTGTGATCAAGATTAATTTATTTCTTGATTAAAAAAAATCCTAACTTATTTCTCTAACCACTTATTGTTTAAATCGACGTCTTTGGCCACAAAGAAAGTTTGTCAATTAATCCACAAATATATGAACTAATACCTTGATGTTGATGTGAGCGACTCTTAAAACCCCAAATTCTCATTTAAACAAATTAAAAGCATTATTAAATTAAAAGCTCTCACTAAGATTAATAATGTTTAATATATAAACAATTTTTTCTTTATTCCAAAACTTTGATTGAAATAATATAAATTTATATAGTGAATTAAATGATAAAATAATGTTAATAATCGGGTAAAATGTTTCTATTCTTATGCAATATTAGAGCATCCACGATAAAGTCTTAACAACATATTCATATGATTTTGAGACAACATTGTTACGTCATCATTTTACTACAAGATTCAATTTCAACTTATTCATATGTACCACCACATAAGTTAGGACTCATCAAACTAAAAAGATTCTCACATATGCATTTTTGTATTTATTTGGTACTCATAAATTCCAAAATTTTTTTTCCAAAATAAAATTTATGTATTCAAATAAAATTAAAAGTTAAACGTGTATAAAAGTTAACATTATAGTAATTAAAATTACATTATAATACCTACTTATGATTATGAAATGCTAAAAAAAAACAAATACAACAAAATTCGAAACATAATAATTTAATTAACACTTGCTTTGACATAATTCAAAATCTTATGAAATAATAACCTAAATTTAAGAACATAAGGAAGAAAAATTTAAGAATATATAAATGGGTGATGTATGTGACGACCCAACTTTCTATTCTAAATTAAATACTTATATTCAAAAATACGATAATTTTTTTTTCACATTTATTTTTCCTTTATCAAAAGTTAAGTCATCATCCATTTCGATCTTTGCGGAAAATACTCAAACATCATGAAGGAAAACATCCATTTTATATTCCATCATAAAAAGAAAGTACATATCCATTACATTAAAAGCTACTAACATTAAACTTAACTTGGGTACTCTAGGTCATTACATTATATTACATATATTACAACAAAATTTATAATAACCTAGAGCAATAGGTTCGAAACTCAAAACATAACGTAATTAAGAGAAACCTAATGAGTCACACTATCCACATTCCGACCTCCAGAACTCAACTCAATCATCAGTTCCCCACTGACTGCCAGTTGAGTTGTCTATGAAATCATCATCAGTCACCGGATCGGCATCCTCCACCGGATCCTCATCCTCTATCGGATCCTCCTCCTCCTCTTCCTCCTCATGTGTCGGATCAGATGGCACATAAACTGGAGTCCGAGATCGGGCTCTAGTGGAAGGACGAGAGGGAGCAAGAACCTCCAAAATGATTCTTTCCTCAGAGGGTGATGGACTTGGTGGGAGGGTGCATCTCGGAAAACGTCTTGGTGGTGGTGGTGGTGGTGTTCCATGGCGAAACACAAAATTTGGTGGAATGTGCATAATGTACATCATTGGGATTCTCGTTCGACGCGGACGCATTCGGGACCATGGGTTTGGGTGACGGAAAGTGACTTCCACGTCCCCTTCATAAATAGCCCGATGATCCTCGAAATTCCACTGCCCATTAGGGAGCGGCCACATCTCCACGCAGATCATATTCCTTGCCATGACCTACAACAAGGGATTAGGAGTGAGTCATAGCTAAATACAATAACAAATGAGCATAACAGAGGCTAAAAATAACAAGCACATGTAATCAAATAGCATCAAGAGTGTAAATGTATGCTCAAACTGGTTCATCACATGTTTAACTTCATTAGTGACATGATGCATGCCTACTTCTCATTCATGCCTCTTGGTTCGACATCCTTTCGGGATATTCGCATGCCTATATTTCATCGAACCGGGCGATTCCATTCAAGCATCACGATTGATTGGAAACTAGTCTTCATAGCATCCTATGCCATGGATATTCTCAGTCATCGTAGCATCCTGTGCCACGGATATTCGTCTAACCTAAACTAGTGTTCCAGATCAGATCGGAGTAAATCCCTTTCACCATGCATGATTCCAACATACAAGTCTCGTTTTCTTTCTTTCATTATTCTTATCAGTATCTCATTTCATTAACTTTCAACTTGTTTTTCTCTTTAGCTGGTGCTGGTGCATTCAAAAAGGACCATCAGAGGCATAGCCATTTCGGGATGGGTTTACTTTCTTTAAACTTGTGATTTCAGAAAATCCATCAGCGGTCCAACCACTTTGCGATGGTTTTAGGAATAATATATAAACATTTATTTAATAATTCGTCGGGGCACAGCCTCCTATTGGCGAATATTTATTGCAACGACCCCATTGGGACTCCCATAGAAAATATCAACCAAGTGAATAAAACTTTCATTAGGACGTTAGGGATCATGTATCACCCTATGAAATAATTACCCTTAATTACCCCAAAAATTAGGATTTAAAATTTCTTTTAAGATGGATATGATATTTGCCAAAATAATATTTCCTTTCATTAATAACAAAAACATCAGAGTTAATAAAGCGGAAGACTTAAAGGCATCAAATTCATAAAGTATAAGTTTAGGTACATTCAGTTCGGTCATTCAAAATACAATCAGTGTTTTAGCTCGGCCCAACTGGCCGAGACGCAATACAAAACAATGTTCTAGCTCGGCCCAACTGGCCGAGACCCATCCACCTATCTGACTCTAAATAACTTACTCTCCCTGTGAGGGAGAGTGATCCTGCTCGGCCGGGGACTGCGTCTGCTCGGGCTCAGTACCTGAAAAATGGTAAGGAGGTGAGCATTACACAGAACTTAAGTAAGCAGTTTCTAAAATGACATACCGAACTACCAAGCCAAACACAAATAGTCAAATAGCAAATAAATCACAAGTAATCAAACCCATGTATCTCTTGCATATATCAACATTTAGCTCGGTCCACATACCCACATCCTCGTCTAGCTCGGTTCACATCATAAACCAGTTAACTCATTGCTAGCTATACCTCGGTTTATCCTCTCATGTCTCGAATTACCATCTCTATCTCGGGTAAGTGAATAGGGTGAGGTATGCTAAGGTCGGCTAGTCCGGACTGGACAACAGGTTCCGCGTTTGGTTCTCATCCAGCTCGGTTCAGATGCACACAATCTCATCTAGCTCGGTCCTATACTTACATCCTAGGTCGGCCTATGCTCATACTACCCTTCTAACCTTGTACAATTTCTAAGGCCTAATCCTATCCTTAAATAAATATTTATATACTAAAATTGTATTATTTAATATTAATTTTCAGGATGTTACAGATCATATCAACCAAATGGGTGTACGCACTTCCATTGGGATTCCTGTGGGTAAATAATCAACCACTGAATAGAATTCTAGTAGGACACCCCCAGGATAATTATCGACCAACGGGATTAGATTTTAAGCATAAAGAGAAATATTTAGAATTTAGTAATTTAGAAGCTTAGACAAGTTAATCGTTAATGAAACTGTAAAAAAAAATAAAGGTTTTCTGAAAAATTCTTTGAATTACTCGAGTAGTTCTTGACTACTCGAGTTATTAAGAAATACTCGAGTGTTCTTCCAATTTTCCAGAATACTCGAGTCTTCCTTAAACTACTCGAGTGTTTTTGCTGCAACAGCACCAGTTTCTGCACTTTTCAATATCAATTCGAATTCCTTGCTTTATATCTCCATTCCTATGCAAAACAGCAACTTGGGCTCATAAAATAAACATGTTAGAACACTTAAGCATCACTGAAACAACATCAAATAACAACAAATCACAGATTGCATCAAAACTCGCAAATATCCAATTTAAAACATGAAATCCATTTCCACTTGATTTTAATTTCGAAACACATTACAGTGAGCTTGGTTAGGTTCATTTAAACTTATTTGAGTCATAAAATCTTGAGCCTCTGACCTCCAAGTCAGAATCCCAGTTCAAGTTTCATCCCTCTTTTGAACCTTAATGGTTCCTACATTTCTAGCTTGAAATTACTCATTCTAGTATTTAGGTAACTCCTCCCTTACCTTAGAGAAGCTAAAGAAAGGATAGATTGAACCAAAAAGAGGTTGAATCAAAACTTGATTCTGGATTGGTGCAGTACTGGTTGCACTTGGCTGACTTTGGCCACAAATTTCACAACGAATAAGACAAGAAAAAGAACGAAACAAGTTAGCTTCAGAAACTAGGAAATGCTAACTTTAAATGGAAACAAGTTTGAAATCGAAAGAGTTCCTGGATTTACCAAACGAATTCAAGGAAGATGGGTGTTTGGTTCTGAACTTTGCTCTGTTTTTCACAACTTCAAGACCTCAACTTTGGTTGCCTATAACTCGATCTAGAGGAGGCTATTTGAAGTGATTTTAAGTTCTAATTCAAGAGTGGAATCAGAACATCAGTTTGTGTTTAGGTTTCAAAGGAAAAGGATGAGAATCGAGAGAGAACGAAAGGATTAAAGTGAGCTCTGCAAAACAGAGAAATTTTGCCAACAATTCGGGTTTCAAGAGATTTAAGAGTATTTGGGCTTAATTGAACACTTATTTATAGGCTAGGATTACCTTCCTTCGAAGTAAGATCCAGCTCTGTGCTTGGAACCTCAAGAAAACGCGTTTTGGTGCGAAGTTCAATTGAAAACCGACTTATACACTTAACCAGACTGCTCGATTTACTCGAGTCTTTTTCCTAATACTCGAGTACTTTTCAGAAATTCAAAGATCACTCGAGTCTTTCCTGAAAGACTCGTGTCTTTCGACTAAAATTCAAATTTTTCAAGAAATTATTGATTATACTCGAGTCCTTCCCAAAACACTCGAGTATAATAACCTAATTTTAGAAAATTCATTATTTTATTGAATATACTAACATTATTATTTGAATACTTAATATTTATTTATTTATTCAAAATACAGGACCTTACAATGTAGAGTTATAAAAAAATAAAATAAAATTGAGTCCCACATAGTCGAGCAAGTTTTGAATGAAAAAGGAATGAAGAATGAAATAAATAATAAGTTAAATATCATTAATTGAATAAATCAATTTTTTTCTTTTGGTATGCATCAAGGGTATTCATTGTAACATCCTAACTTATTCTACATTTACTTAATCAAAATATTGTAATTTTTCCGAAAATTTTGACGTAGTTTACTTTAATTTTATTGACTTTCCCATTGGAAAATATTCAACCTGTCATATCCAGATGCAATTTAAACATAAACATGTTGTAATACAAGTGGTATAGTATGAACACGTGAGAACACCTAGAAGGGGGGGTTGAATAGGTGTTCAAACAACCTTGAACAATTTTCGCAAAGCACAAACAAAACGTGGTTAAAACAGAAATTCTTTAACCAAACTAACAGTGACTAACCGGTTACTCAACCTACTAACCGGTAGTTAATTGTGAAAAATTGATAAATCAATTCAATAACTAAAATTTAACGCCGAACTACTTCAACCCAAGATTTAAAACAATTAAATAGATGTTTTAAAAAGGTTTTCCCCAAATTAATTTGTACAATTACTAACTAATTGATTCAATTAATTCGAAAATCGCTTTTCTAGGTTTTCATGAAAGAACAATGAATAATGCAGAAATTAAAGAGATAGAGATAGAGATACGACACAGAGATTTATACTGGTTCACTCTCACCCACTTGAGAGCTACATCCAGTCCCCTCTATCACAATAGAGGGAGGGAGTTTCTTCGATAGAATTAAAGATCCTTGATTGCAAGCTAAGCCTCTCAAATTCCTCACTTGATAGCTACCAAGAGATACCTCACTCTTGTTATGCAACCTTCCTTGATCTTCTAATTCTACCCTCTTGCTATGTGAATCCCTATCCACTTAGACTTCTTCAATCTCTTGATTATTCCTCAACCAAGAATTCTACACTTTGCTTGATTATTCCACAATCAAGACTTTTTCTTCTTCAATTTGTTGTAGACTATTTTGCCTCAAATGCAAAGATTACAACACCATAGAAATACAGGAAATCAGAACCTAATGAATCTCAATCAAATAATAATGAATAAGTTGATTATGAGATTCTTGTGTTTGTAGAAAAGATGGTAACAAGATGTAAAAGAAAGATTTTGATCTTTTCAATCTAAGAGAGAGTGTGTAGCTTGTTTTTCTGAATGTAAAACATATATGAATGATTCTCTATCTTCATTAAGGTGTAAGAATGGTTTATATAGATACCCATAAAGAATGAAAACACAAAACTGAATTTTTAACAAACTTAACAAACACTAACCGGTTACTGGGTATGACTAACCGGTTAGTTACTGTAAGTTTTGTTTTCTAATTTAGCAAAAATTATTTTCAAAACTTTAACCTTTAAAACCAATTTTGTAAAGCCTTAATTAAAATATTTAGCCACTTATTGATGCATTCTAAAATAGTTAAAAAAAAACATTTTGAAAAATATGCATCAACATATTTTAATTAATTGGTTTTATGAAGCTCAAAATTAATTAATTGAGATTCACTATGTGACATTCCATATTTTCCTAACTAAGATAAATAAATTTTCATTAAAGAGGAGTTTTGATATATTGTTTTACAAAGGATTTTTAGTGAGTATTTTATTCGGTTACGTAATAAGTTGTCGATTTTATGGAGTTTTGGTAAACAAATATTTTTATGGAGCTCAAGTAAATGATTTTATTGAATTTGGACTGATTTAATTAATGAGAAGTGAGTTATGATTTTATTGTTGGTAATTTCTTATAGGAATGAATTTCCTTGTGAACTTTAATAGATTTAACAACTTCAGAAATTCATAACTTTTTAACCGTAACTCCGAAAATTATGATCCAAAACGATCGTCTTGAAATGTAGAATTTGAAAATATAATTCTTATATTTTTTTGGATTGATTTACAGAATATTATTTTCTAGGTTTGTAAAGTACAAATTTTTAAAGTATTAAGTGTTGAAAATAGTTAGAGACCTCAAATAAATTATTCCTTTTGGAGATCTCTTAATTATGTGAAAATATGATTTTAGAAAATAAAGTAAAGCCTATATTTACAGCCAATTAGTGCAGTTTATTAACCCCCTTAAGAAGTATATTTTCGGAATTTTAGTTGGTAAACATTAGTGTTTACTAGTCATGAAAGTAAAATAAATTTTATGCAGTTTAAATAGTGGATTGGAGATGAATGAGTACACGTTTGATGTGAATATGAGTGTGTGTATGATGTTTGTTTGAATGATGAAAATGTAAAGAGTATGTGTTGAATGTTATACCTTGAATTTTATGATATTCCATGATTTAATTACAGGTGCTTGTAATTGTCCCTTTTTAATATCATGAAAGGAAAAATTTTATTTCCCTTCTATGTGTATGATTCGGCCATAGGTGAACCAAAGAGGACCAATTTGAAGTCTATTTTCTTAGGAATTAAGAAAGTAAGGATTTGAAGGAAATTAGTAGGAAATGTGAGATGGCGAGTGCAATGACGCATGATAAGACTTTCTCCTTAAATCACTCCACATTGTTCCACCAAGACAAGACCATTGTCATGCAACAATTGAATTGGCCGAAATTACCCTTGAATTGGAACCCTAAACCCGAAATTGGAAAGGAAACCCCATGCCCTTGCCTTTGCCTATATATTTATATATATATGCGTGTGAGTGTGAGTGTGGGCTAGTTTGGTCCATATTTTCATTTCATTTCCATCCTATAAGTCTCTACACACTCGGTTCCAAGAGCAACACCAAGCTCTTGAGACATAGAAAGAGAGAGAGTGAGGCCGAGAGGAAGAAGAGGAAAAGGAGAGTGAAGATCCAAGTTTCTCAACATATCATCCCTGATTTCTTTTTTCAATCACTTTCTTTATTCAAAGACGAAGAATAAAATCACCCATCAACCCAAAGGAGAGAAGAGACCGAAGCTAAAACCTAGAAGAAGAAGAAAGATCTTGAAGCTTAAGATTTGTGATTTTTGTTTAAGGTAGTTGTTGAGCTTATTGTAACATCCCAAAACTTTATTCCAAGATTAATTAGGAAAAACCTAAGCTAGAATTAATGATAGGAACCATGGGTAGAAATTAAGTGTAGTGTCCTAGAGTTAGAATTTGCCAAAATAGGAGTTTCCACCAGAATAATCGATTACTTTGTAGGGGTTAATCGATTACATGGCTTCTGGTGAAAACACTTAAATGTTGCTGCATTGATAATCGATTAACTCATGGAAATAATCGATTACTTTGTGAAGTAATCGATTACTTCAAGTGACTTAATCGATTATTTGCCCTCTGTCTGAAACACTAAGAAATGTTGCACTGAAGCAGTAATCGATTATCTGGCTAGGATAATCGATTACCAGAGGGTCTGATTAAAAAAAAAAGAGAAAGAGGGTGTACGTTGAGGGCTTCATAGCCACACAAAAGGAATCTCTCCCCTCCCTCTTTAATTCATAGCCACATGTTTTTGCCCAAACAAAATAAAACACACTCTCTCACTCTCATTTTCATTCATCACCCACCATCTCTCTCCCTCTCCTCCTCTCATACGTTCTCTTCCTCCTTCCCCAAGAGGAAGTTGAGCTCTTCCTCCTCCTCCTAGACCAAGTCATCAAGAATCCTCAAGGCCATGAATCCAAGATCAAGTTTCATCTCCTTTCACCCTTCTCTCTCTCATACGGCTCTCTCTCTTCCTCTCCTCTCTCCATTTTCGATTTTCTCTCTCCTCTAAACAAAACCACCATCAACCACCATAAACCACCCAAATCCACCATTGTAAACCTTCACCCATGAGATTCATTATCCCCCTCATGATTTAACCTTCACCTCCTCCCTTGGTGGCCTTCTCTCTCTTCATGAAGCCCTTTCTCTCTCCTAGGGCTCCTTTCTCTCTTTTCCAATCTTTAAGAATGGAGTGGAGAACGGTCTAGAGGATAGGAATCAAGGTAGATCCGGAGTAGATTTGGAGTCTTTGGAGCTTTGTGTGGGCTCTCTCCCTCTCTAAGGTAAGAGGAGTCTCTTTTCCACACTTTGGGTTAGGGATAGTTGGGGTATATAATAGGATTTGGGCTAATTAGTTGAATTGGGTTGTGGGTAGCAAAATAGCACCGGTTATAAGTTGGTTTAAGAAGAATGAATGTAATTTGAATTAATTTAATAATTTAACTTAATTGTCATAATTTGTTAAATACCCCCTCTATGTATGTTGTAAATGTAGGAAGTGAAGAACCCTAGGGAGTTGACTTATATTTAAGCACTCTGAGACATACCTGAGTATGTCGACAGATTTGTGAATTTTTAAGTGTTATATGTGTTACTTGATTTAATGCTGGAAAGTAAGGGATGAACATGATTAAGTATAAAAGGAAAGGTAATGTAATGGAAATAATAATAATGGAAGAAAGTAGTGATTATGATATGTAGCTTGAAATAGGATTAAAGGTTATGAGTTGGTCTTATGCTAATAAGGGAAAATAGTTATAAGGGCTAATGTTAAGGGTGAAAGAATATGGTCATGGATTTGTGGATGGTAAATAAATGAACTGGAATTAGAATGTAAATCTATGTGTAAAGGTTATGATTATTGGTGTTATAATGCTATGAAATATTGATTAGGAATGGTTGCTATATGTATATTTGAGAATCTCTAGAATTGTTTTGATGAGGAATGATAAGTGTCATTTATGTGTATATGTGTGTGATTAATTGGAGAATGTTTGTGATTATGAACTATAAATGAATGGACTGGATTGTCGATTATTGA
This sequence comes from Crotalaria pallida, assembly GCA_037953625.1. NCBI lineage: Eukaryota > Viridiplantae > Streptophyta > Magnoliopsida > Fabales > Fabaceae > Crotalaria > Crotalaria pallida. The sequence continues at coordinate 55,477,197 of CM075654.1, read as the reverse complement.
AAGGGATAAAGGTAATTTAAGTGGAAACTGATCAGTGGGGCCCGAAACACTAGGTACCCGGCTAGGTGTTCCAATTACCTGTTAGGGCCAATTACCTGCCAGGCCAATTACCAATCAGGCCAAACCGCCCTGTAGGCGCCGGGTGACCCACAGGATCAGTTTTCCACACCAATAATTGGAATAATTAATGGATTGATAAAAGTACATAGTCCTACAGGTGATGGTCTGGATGGGTGTAAAGTCCTGGGCAGGTGTTCCAAGTCCCTAGACAGGTGTGCCAATTACCTAGCGGGTATCCAAATCCTAGTGGTGTACGGTAAAAATGGAAGTGTTTGCAGATCACTGTCTCTGGTTGCTTGCACTGTGTGTGTAGATCTCTATTTGGGGTTACACACATTAATGGAAAATGATTAATGGAAAGGTAAAAAGGAAAAGGGAAGTTTATGTAGATCTCTATTTCAGGTTGCATAAACGAGATGGAGTGTATCCAGATCACTGTCTGTGGTTGCATACACAGTGTATGCAGATCACTGTTTGTGGTTGCATACACCGTGTGTAGATCTCTGTTTGGGGTTACACGCGATGGTAAGGTGTAGATCTCTGGTTGAGGTTACACATAATGGAAAATGAATAAAGGAAATAAAAATGGAATTGACAAAGGAATTAAAGGGAATAAATAATGAACATGATAATGGAATGGATAATGGAAAATGAAATTGATTTTTGGAAAAAATGAAAGTGAAGCATTTTGTTATTCATGGCTTGATTTGATTATGATGCTTAAGTTGCTATTATGTACTCTTTATTATCTTCTAATTCACTGTGTTGTGAAAAGGTCTCACCCTTATGTGTTTAACATTTTAGGTGAAAGTCAAGGAGCTTGAGGATCAGAGTGTCGTAGTGGAAGAATTGGAAAGAAGGAAAACTTTATTTGTTTGTGCTACTCATATTGTAATTGAAATACCCGATTTCAGAATGTAAATTTCATTTATGAAAAGGAATTTTTTAGTTCCCCATTTCAGAGTATTAAACCTTTTAAATGATATTTTTAAGTAAAAAAAAAAAACTTGGGTGTTACATTTATGGTATCAGAGTAGTTCCTTCCTTTCCGACCTGAGGGAAAGTGGTCCCGATCTCGCTGCGAACACTCTCATCTCAAGCTTCTTCTCAAAAGGTGAGACCCTTTTAAGTGAAAGTTTTAAAGTTTGATGATTTGTGCAAATGTTTGAGGGTTAAGGAGAATAGAATGTGATTCTTTGGGAACCTAAGCAGGATCCCTTAGGGAATTCAAAGAATTTCATCCTATAAGTGTGGCACGTTTGTAAGCGGAAAACTTCAAAGGTGAAAATTGATTCTTGTTTAAGGGATGCAAACTCCAAGTCTTAAGTTAATTAAAGGCTAAAGTTTCTTACAAAGGAAATCTTACTAATTAAAGCTGGATAGCGAGGGCTATTACCCCTGATGGAATGTAGTGTCGGAACTGGCCAATCCGATGTTGCATTTGTCGGGAGGTGACGTCGTCGAAATCTAGAAGTTTGTGCATCATCGTGAATTAGTATTTGATTCCCTATGTATAAAACTTATGTGTTGATTCTTTTATGTATGTTTGTTTTGCTAAGTGCTTTGTGTGTAACCTTAATGTTTGTTTGTTGAGTAATTTGATGTCAAAGTAATTGAACCGGGATTAGAAATGGAACCGCATGAAATAAATAAATTATGGATCTCGAATACTAATCCAACCAAGTGATTAAGGTCATGTTGATTCGATTAGTATTCAAGAGAACGAAAAATAAGGTTTATACTAAACTATTACGCGGTTCTGTAACTAAACTTGATTCAAGCGATTGTGGTATCAAATGAATATAGGCATCGGGAACTAATAGATCGGATTTAAAACCACTGACTCGTATTAATTTGAATTACAAATAAAAACAAACTTTATGCCCAATGTGAGAAGTGGCTTGAATTCAATCCAAAGGGTTCTCGAAATATGCTTACACGTGGAATGGTGTAGTGTTAAAGTAAGCGGACCAAAAAATTAGAAGTGGAATCCTGAGAATCGAAATGATTTACTACCCCCTATTCTAATCTATTCGAGTGACATAGTGGCACCGGTTAGATTAGACTCCATAAAAACAATAAAAACATTTATGTTGAACTCGCAGTTGATTCCACCACTAATTTGATTTCCCGTGACTTTAATATTAATCGAAAGTTAAGTTGAAGCTTCTAAGGGTTGAACTTGAACCCCGAGTTACTATAATAAATTTTTTTAACGAAAAGAGGTTTATCTAAACGTGGATGGGGTTAAAATTCAACATAGAAGTTCTTACCTCATTTTTGATTACATCATTGGTAGTGCATTGGTTTATAGGAAAAAGTCTATGTTTATGGGGAAGTGAACCTAAACTTTCAAAAAAATAATGTTTTCAAAATGATTTGGGATTAATAACTTTTCAATTGCCCTCTTTATGTTTGAAATCCCAAAATTACTTTCCTACTAAGCATTGGCTAAAAGTGTTGTTTTTGAAAATGTTCTTGATGAAATTGAATTTTGTTTGTGTATGCTCGATTGATATGTGTGTTGGTATGTCTTTGTGTAAAGTGAAAATTTGTATTTGATGCTTGTGAGTGTTTAAAATGAATTTCAAAGGTTAGCACCGAACCACAATCATTCTAAATGGAATGTGAGGTCGCACAACAAATTTTCAAGAACTAGTAAGAAAAGCAAGGATTTCTAAATGATCGAGTAAGTGAATTAACTTAACTATTTGTAACCAAGTCACACAACGATCAAATAGGAACCCTTGTTAGGCGACTCAAATCAATTCGGAATGAAAACTCAACTTTTAAACTTGAGATAAAAAGGGAATGTAATTGTTTTAACTTTTGAAGATGAATTAAAACTAAATTTTTCTGAGTTCAAGGCACATTCCCTTTTCCTTTGAGTTTATTCACCTTGAGTGATCTTTCACTCCTTCATCTAAGATCTTATGAAATTAGATGAAGGTAGCTTATCAAAGTAAGGTGCATAATTAAAAGTTTTAGTGAATTTTCAAATGAAATTAATTGTTCCTCATTAAGAGAGGAACCTAATTTGCAAAAGAATTTTGTTTTTATAAATGTGTTATTGTTCTCTAAATATTCCACTGGTATGGGATCCTTTTCTTAAATTTTGAATCCCCATACTTAGTGATTTTTCAAACCAAAGGTTTTAAAGACGTATGTGTGTGTAGTAAGTGTTTTTGGGGTAATCAGGGTTTTTATATAAAGGGAAAACAAAGTTTTTTTTTTTGGGTTTAGGATTTTGTTTGACTTGGAAGAATTGATATAAGCACCTTAAGGTTGAATTATTGTCTTGTGTAACACTTCAAGCCAATTGGAGCAAGTTATTGTTTTTAAACAAAATGAATTTAATGTGCTCTAATCGGTTTGAACATTTTACACAACCTTGGGCTAAGAATAGGTAATGTCCCATCAAATTTTGAAGCCAATTGGAGTTGCTTGCTATTTTAAATGGATTTGACATAGGTTCACCCCGACCATTACAAATCTTTTACAAGTGGTCGTAGGGTCAAAAGTGAACCTAATGAACTCTGATTGACTTGAAAATTTACCACGATGTTCTTTTAGGTACAGGGACACTGTCTTCCAATTCTTCACAAACCTTGGGAAATTGAATTTATATAATGAATTTCTGGTTACAAGCTATGCAAAAACCTTTTTAAAAGTTTTTTTTAAAAGAAAATATGTGATGCTATTTGTGCATGTGTTTGTAGAGGTAAGTTTTAGTCCTAAGGTAGATAAGGATTTGCTTAGAGGGAAGTAGTGTGAAGACTTGTTGAGTTTGAAATGTATGTTGAAGTGGAATGTTGTGTAAATTTCGATGATATCTAAGTGATTTATGTTTGTTTGATTGTTGAATGTGGTTGATTAGGGTCTAGGAATAGGATATAAGTAGTAGGTTTTGGAGCTAGATTAAAGTTAGCCTAAGCGAGTACTAGTGTGTAGGGCATGATAGAACCCCTTTTCAAACCTTCGAAGTAGAATTTCGAAAGAAACCCAGTGGATCTTAGAAATCATTCCCAACTTCTTTGTGAAGCTAAACCCGAGTTTAGAATCCAAGATCCTTTGGGAGTCTTGCTATAGGGACTCCTGAAATAGTTATTCGAGAGAAGTGTAAACCTTAGCAAATCTGATAGAGCCTCCATATCGAGTCAGATCAAATCAAAATCGTAATTGGTGCTCTTCACGGAGTGCAAGAGTTTTGTGGCACATTCATATTGAATGGTATGCCAATCCCAAGTGGGGGAGTAGAACCAAAATGAAATAAGTTGTGTAGCTTAGAAACCTTTTCCGGGATGGTTCTCCAATTAAGGATTTTAAGCGGAATTTTGGGGACGAAATTCCAATAAGTGGGGGAGAATTGTAACATCCCAAAACTTTATTCCAAGATTAATTAGGAAAAACCTAAGCTAGAATTAATGATAGGAACCATGGGTAGAAATTAAGTGTAGTGTCCTAGAGTTAGAATTGGCCAAAATAGGAGTTTCCACCAGAATAATCGATTACTTTGTAGGGGTTAATCGATTACATGGCTTCTGGTGAAAACACTTAAATGTTGCAGCATTGATAATCGATTAACTCATGGAAATAATCGATTACTTTGTGAAGTAATCGATTACTTCAAGTGACTTAATCGATTATTTGCCCTGTGTCTGAAACACTAAGAAATGTTGCACTGAAGCAGTAATCGATTATCTGGCTAGGATAATCGATTACCAGAGGGTCTGATTATAAAAAAAAAGAGAAAGAGGGTGTACGTTGAGGGCTTCATAGCCACACAAAAGGAATCTCTCCCCTCCCTCTTTAATTCATAGCCACATGTTTTTGCCCTAACAAAATAAAACACACTCTCTCACTCTCATTTTCATTCATCACCCACCATCTCTCTCCCTCTCCTCCTCTCATACGTTCTCTTCCTCCTTCCCCAAGAGGAAGTTGAGCTCTTCCTCCTCCTCCTAGACCAAGTCATCAAGAATCCTCAAGGCCATGAATCCAAGATCAAGTTTCATCTCCTTTCACCCTTCTCTCTCTCATACGGCTCTCTCTCTTCCTCTCCTCTCTCCATTTTCGATTTTCTCTCTCCTCTACACAAAACCACCATCAACCACCATAAACCACCCAAATCCACCATTGTAAACCTTCACCCTTGAGATTCATTATCCCCCTCATGATTTAACCTTCACCTCCTCCCTTGGTGGCCTTCTCTCTCTTCATGAAGCCCTTTCTCTCTCCTAGGGCTCCTTTCTCACTTTTCCAATCTTTAAGAATGGAGTGGAGATCAGTCTAGAGGACAGGAATCAAGGTAGATCCGGAGTAGATTTGGAGTCTTTGGAGCTTTGTGTGGTCTCTCTCCCTCTCTAAGGTAAGGGGAGTCTCTTTTCCACACTTTGGGTTAGGGATTGTTGGGGTATATAATAGGATTTGGGCTAATTAGTTGAATTGGGTTGTGGGTAGCAAAATAGCACCGATTATAAGTTGGTTTAAGAAGAATGAATGTAATTTGAATTAATTTAATAATTTAACTTAATTGTCATAATTTCTTAAATACCCCCTCTATGTATGTTGTAAATGTAGGAAGTGAAGAACCCTAGGGAGTTGACTTATATTTAAGCACTCTGAGACATACCTGAGTATGTCGACTGATTTGTGAATTTTTAAGTGTTATATGTGTTACTTGATTTAATGCTGGAAAGTAAGGGATGAACATGATTAAGTATAAAAGGAAAGGTAATGTAATGGAAATAATAATAATGGAAGAAAGTAGTGATTATGATATGTAGCTTGAAATAGGATTAAAGGTTATGAGTTGGTCTTATGCTAATAAGGGAAAATAGTTATAAGGGCTAATGTTAAGGGTGAAAGAATATGGTCATGGATTTGTGGATGGTAAATAAATGAACTGGAATTAGAATGTAAATCTATGTGTAAAGGTTATGATTATTGGTGTTATAATGCTATGAAATATTGATTAGGAATGGTTGCTATATGTATATTTGAGAATCTCTAGAATTGTTTTGATGAGGAATGATAAGTGTCATTTATGTGTATATGTGTGTGATTAATTGGAGAATGTTTGTGATTATGAACTATAAATGAATGGACTGGATTGTCGATTATTGAAAGGGATAAAGGTAATTTAAGTGGAAACTGATCAGTGGGGCCCGAAACACTAGGTACCCGGCTAGGTGTTCCAATTACCTGTTAGGGCCAATTACCTGCCAGGCCAATTACCAATCAGGCCAAACCGCCCTGTAGGCGCCGGGTGACCCACAGGATCAGTTTTCCACACCAATAATTGGAATAATTAATGGATTGATAAAAGTACATAGTCCTACAGGTGATGGTCTGGATGGGTGTAAAGTCCTGGGCAGGTGTTCCAAGTCCCTAGACAGGTGTGCCAATTACCTAGCGGGTATCCAAATCCTAGTGGTGTACGGTAAAAATGGAAGTGTTTGCAGATCACTGTCTCTGGTTGCTTGCACTGTGTGTGTAGATCTCTATTTGGGGTTACACACATTAATGGAAAATGATTAATGGAAAGGTAAAAAGGAAAAGGGAAGTTTATGTAGATCTCTGTTTGAGGTTACATAAACGAGATGGAGTGTATGCAGATCACTGTCTGTGGTTGCATACACAGTGTATGCAGATCACTGTTTGTGGTTGCATACACCGTGTGTAGATCTCTGTTTGGGGTTACACGCGATGGTAAGGTGTAGATCTCTGGTTGAGGTTACACATAATGGAAAATGAATAAAGGAAATAAAAATGGAATTGACAAAGGAATTAAAGGGAATAAATAATGAACATGATAATGGAATGGATAATGGATAATGAAATTGATTTTTGGAAAAAATGAAAGTGAAGCATTTTGTTATTCATGGCTTGATTTGATTATGATGCTTAAGTTGCTATTATGTACTCTTTATTATCTTCTATTTCACTGTGTTGTGAAAAGGTCTCACCCTTATGTGGTTAACATTTTAGGTGAAAGTCAAGGAGCTTGAGGATCAGAGTGTCGCAGTGGAAGAATTGGAAAGAAGGAAAACTTTATTTGTTTGTGCTACTCATATTGTAATTGAAATACCCGATTTCAGAATGTAAATTTCATTTATGAAAAGGAATTTTTAAGTTCCCCATTTCAGAGTATTAAACCTTTTAAATGATATTTTTAAGTTAAAAAAAAACTTGGGTGTTACACTTTTCAAGTTGTTTAATGAATATTTAATCATGTTTGTAACGGACTTTGTGATGAACTATATTTAAACTTAAAGATCTATGGTTTCATGTGTTTGTTTTGATGTGATCTTGAAGTTTAAGCTACATGCATGTTGTTTTTAAGTGTTGATCATGAATACTAGTGCTAGAAAGTTTGGATCTTTAACTTGTGCTCTTCTTATCACGGTTTTGACTAGAGTTTGTGCTTAGAATTGTTTGTTTGTCTTGATTTTTATGTGCATGTAATGATCTATGCTTGATCTATGATAAAGCATGGAACTTGAGTTTTGCTTGTTAAATTTGAGTGAAAATATTTAATTTTTTCTTTGATGCATGTCACGGTTTTGAAGAGAAATTAGGGTAACAAGCTTTAAAAATGATTTTTAGTATAAAAAGAGTTTGATCTAAGTATTTTATTCTTGCACGTAAAAAAAAAGATTTGAAGCAAGATTTTGTTTAATTGATGATGATGATTCGGTTGATGCTTGCAAAAGGAAATGGTGCTTTAAATTTTTTCATAAACAAGAACATGGTGTGATTTATGAGTCTTGAACCTTGCATGTTGAAAATGAAACCAAAGATCTTGTCTTTTTATATGATGACATTCGGTCAAGCCTAGGGAGAATAGAAAATCATGTTTAATCATTATTTAAGTTACATGCATGATGAGATTTATTTAATCTAAGGATTTAAAGTACATGCATGAAATTATAAAGGTTTGAAAGATAAAGATCTTGATATGATACTTGATTTTATTGTGTTGATATAAGTTAAAGAAATGAAATTTGTAACACCCCAAAATTTTAATCCCCGATTAATGAAATGTTAATTATAAAATTAATTATAATTAATGATTTCTATTTTAATCCTTGATTAAAATTCTGTGTTATGTATTTGGGAGATGTGTTTGAATTTATTTAGTAAATATATTTATGCATGAAATAAATATTTTGCATATTAGTCCCTGGGTTGGGACCTAGAAGTAAATATAGGAAAGATTTTGGAGGGAAAGTAAATAAAATAAATATTTTTCAAAAACTGAGCAAAATACTCGAGTATTTTCTGGAATACTCGAGTATTCTGGACAGAGTTGCACGAGTTAGTGCGTTTGGTGAGTCACAACCAACGATTCCGTGTCGATGACACGAAATCACCACCACTCCACGTCTATGGAGGTCGTGTCGACCTGCATGAACGTTCCCCCATTCTATTTAAGCCTATCAACACCGAATTCGTGAAGAATTTTGGCAAAGCTTGGGTTGTTGAGCAAGTTAGGGTTCTTGATTTACTCCCTTCGATTCTCCTTCTCTGAGTCAAATTGAGTAACAAATTATACACGAATACAAAGCTCACATCACGAGCTTTGTATAAACACCAAAATCGTGAGGTTTGAGTGAGTGTGGTGGAAGAATCAAGGCTTGGAAGTGAAGCTGTTCTTGGTCAAGTCTTAGTCTTGAGCTTACTTTGATTCCAATTTCTGGTAAGCTCACGAGTCTCTGAGTCCCAAATTCGATTTCTCTAGTTAGTATGTGTTGTATAGAGTCCAAAAAATCTAATTTCCCCAATTGTTATCTCTGTTTTCCATGTAAACCAATTCAATTTTGGTGTTGCATTCAAACTGTCCTGCATGTGAAGCTCAAAGTGATTTCTGGGATTGGAGAGCTTTCTCTTGGGAATTCTCTGTTGCTATACGTCTGAGAGGTAAGGAGAAGTTAATTTATACACTAGATCGAGTTTAATTTTCATTATTTTCATTAGAGAGCCACCAAGAGGCTCTAAGGGCTTAGATTGAATAGGAACTTTGGTTTGGAGACCAATTCATGCTCTATGGTTGTTGTGAGCAAGTTTCTTATGAAGTATGCAAGCTATAATGAACATTAATTCATGAATTTGTTGCTTATTTTGCAATTTGAGGTGTTAAGTTGTCAAATTGTGTATTTTATGCATTAATGATTGATTCTCTGTCAAATCTGTAATTTGATATGAATTGAGTGTTGTAACATGCTCATTATGTGGTATATGAACTCTGTTGATCATTGGATTGGACTAAAAATGGTTAGAATTGAAAATGGTATATTAAAACCAAGATTTCAGTCTGTTCTGTAATAAAACACTCGAGTATTAGGCTGGTTACTCGAGTAAAATTTTGGCAAAACAATGTATTTTGAACAAGAACACTCGAGTACCATGCCCAGCACTCGAGTAATCGAGTGTTGCATGGGATATGTTAAGGTAAACCACTCGAGTAATGTAGGGGTCACTCGAGTATTCTGGAAATGCTGAAGAATACTCGAGTAACTCATGAATTACTCGAGTATTTTTATGAATCTGAAAACCAAATCCCTAGAAAGGCATGAACACTCGAGTAGTTTGAAGAACACTCGTGTAATCTGGAAATAGTTTGAATACCACTCGAGTCTTCTGAAGAACACTCGAGTAATTCACCCCAAAATCTTAAAAAAATACCATTTCAATTCTGAATCATTTAATTAATAATTGAACAACAATAATCCAAGGGATCTAGACTTAAAAGAAATTGATTAATATGAGTGTACCATTTGGATGACGGGATGTGCTCGGGTGGCACGTTATATATTAACCAATTTCCTTTAAGCTTAAAGATGATGCATTCATTTGGAGTTTGGATGGTAGGTCGTTTATCATGTATTAGTAACATGAGGAGGGCCTCTGGGAGTGCCAATACGCTTGCTTGATGACACGTTGAAGACGTGGTCGGCTTAGTGGATGCCGATATGGTGATACCGTTTGGATGACGGGAGGTGCTCGGGTGGCACGGATTCCATGCTTGTCGTGTACATTCTTGGTGAATGTACGAAATGTTGTATACCTAGGAATACAACGCACTGGTAAGTGCTGGGTTGTCAGGGATGGACGTCAGAGAGTGACATAGATTGATGGAGATAGGTTTGAGAGTTAAATTCATGCATCATATCATTCATTTAAATTAACTGTGATAAATGAAACAAGTGTGAGCATCCTACTTGCATTCAATACCTGCTAAGTGCTAAATGTGATTGTTGTTCATTGTTGCCTATTTATATCTTCATATTGTACATATTTAAACTCTGTTGATTATGTGTATAGAATTGCTTACCCCTATGCCCTTGTAGGTGATGTCTCGATACATCGCTTGCATCGAGATCCGGCCACTTCCTAGTGGCACATGGATCTATGAGGACCATCGCGCGGTGTTCGAGGGAGAGGTAGAGATTACCTTCTACCACCCGAACCCGTTGATTCGATTTCGTCCTCGTAGATTTAGGATTCCCATCATATACACTATGCATGTACCCCCGTTTTACACATATCATGGACCACCTCCCACACGGCCAGCTCGCTCTTATCATAGTTTTCGTTTCAGACCTACCCACTCACACCCTTTTTCCTCGAGAGTCGTCCGCGAGGATACTCCCCCTTCTGATCCGAGGATCCAGTCAGGGCCACACCATCTCCTGACCCCGTACCCAGTGGTAGGGTACACTCTCCATCGGATGAAATCGAGGAGGATCCCGTGGAGGATAAGAGCGGAGGCGAGCCTGTCGTTCATTCCACCAGGAGTCAGTGGAGGGATGATTATCCCTAGGTATGTGTATAGGGTGTATGATGAGGATCAGGGGATCCGATCTGGAGATGCCATGGAGGAGATTCTGTTGCTGCTGCTGTTGATGATGATGTTTTCTTTTGCTACCTGGAGACTGCTACTGCTATTACTACTACTACTGTTGCTAGATCTATGTGACCACCTCTAGAGTCTATACTTTGAGATGTATTTATTATAGATATACTTTTGAGAACTCTAGGGATATGGTTTTCTTTAGACATAGATCTTTTGATGGACTTGTATATGGATCTTGGAGTTTCGACCATGGGACTATGTACTTATGACTTATATATATATATATATATATATGCATATTATGCCTATCTTACGAGTATACATAGTCTCATTATTTCCGCTTACTCTGATTTAACTTGTTTAAAGAATGTGGCCAATGAGAAAGAATGGTATCAGTTCCGCGAAACGAAAGTATGGATAGCATCGCTTAATTTCTATTATGTAAATGTTATTTCAAAGTGCCGATGCTATCACGTTTGTGAAAAGGTTTCCGAAATCGCCAAATTCAATGCAATGTTATAAACCATATGAATTATTTTCTCCAAGAGTCCATGTTTTAGTTTGTGCACCAGTTTTAAAGAAAATAAATTTTATTTCCACATTTTCTTATATACTTACATGTCCATATATTACTCGACCTAATAGTATAATTAGTGTATTAATTACTGGATCATGAGAAGGGTGTCACACTGAGTGGTATCAGAGCAAAAGTCAGATCCTGTAGTAGTGGAAGTAGCTCCAGAAAGGTAGCCATCAACATCAAGCAGGTATCCGCAGGGCATATTTATTGTTATGAATGTTTGTATCTTGTCTCTTTTGAGCACAAGACACAATTGAATGTTGAGTTAAAGTTATAAGATATAGTTTTAGTATAGGTGGTGTGAGGAATGTTTCTTTAGTTCAACATATGTGACCATGAGCATATAGCGCAGGTCTATTATGGCAACTAGAAACCAAAGTCACACCAATGCGATATTAGAAAGGATAACCGCGGTGTTGGAGACCATGCAGCAACAATCTCAGCAACCACCTCAGCCGGTTAACCCACCTCATCAATGCAATGTGGGTAACACCGAGGCAAAGAGTCTGGCTGATTTTAGGAGTTGTAGTCCGCCTAAGTTTGAAGGAGGATTTAGACCTGAGGAGGCCAACAAGTGGATTCATACCATGGACAAGATTCTGAGAACCCTGGAATGCATAGAAGCTCAGAAGGTGGCATATGCTGTCTACATGCTAGAAGACAAAGCTGAGAATTGGTGGAATCACACGGTCCAGCTTCTGCGTTATGAAGGAAGGGATGTGAATTGGGGTGTATTTATGGAGAAGTTTCTCAATAAATATTTCCCTTAAGATCTAAGGAGGAAGAAGGAGGTGGAGTTCTTGCAGCTAAAGCAAGGAAGTATGAGTGTGGGCGAGTACGCGGCCAAGTTCGAGGAATTGATGAAGTATTCTCCGTACTATCAGAACAACCCCGATGAAAGGAGCAAGTGTATCAAATTTGAAGGAGGCTTGAGGCCCAAGTTGAAGTCAATTTTCAGCTATCAACGGATCCAAAGCTTTCCTGCACTCGTGGACATGTGTAGGATGTATGAAGATGACACGAAAGCTGAAGAATTGCAAGCCGCAGAGAGAAAGGACAACCAGAATTTTGGACCTCAGAGACGTAAAGGTTTCAATAATCGAGGCAAGGGTCTGTACGATCGCCGAGGGAAAGGCAAGGGGAAGGTTGGTGGTTTGGATGGAAGAAATGTTCGGAGCGAGGCTCCATTTTGTGACAAGTGCAAGCGCCATCATTATGGCCGTGTTTGTTGGGGAACAAGTGGCTGTTTCAAATGTGGGAAACCGGGACACTTTGCGAGAGACTGCAAGGAACCGGTCAAAGCTAATTCAAGAGGGACTGCAGATAAGCCAATGGCTCAAGAAAGGGTTTTCACCCTTAGTGGTGTGGAAGCAAGCCGATCTTCTGATCTGGTGCAAGGTAAATACTTGCTTAATGGTCAGCTCTGTAATGTTTTGTTTGATTCGGGTGCAACGCATTCATTTGTTTCATATTAATGTGTGGATCGGTTAAGTTTACCTAGGTCTGAATTACCTTATGCTTTGAAAGTAGAAACCCCTACTAATGCTCCTATAGTTGTTTCTAGAGCATGTCTTAACTGCGACATAGAAGTGTTAGGACAAACCTCTAGGGTAGATTTAATTTGTTTACCCTTAGCACAATTGGATGTGATCTTGGGGATGGACTGGTTAAGTCAAAACCAAGTGATCATCGATTGTGATAAGAAGATAGTGACCTATAGAAACCCAAAACCCTCCGGCTACATGTGTCTGTTCAACACTGAATTAGAGGAGAATGGTCGAAGGTTGGAAGAAATTCCTGTTGTTAGAGACTTCCCGGAGGTATTTGCTGATGAGATCCCTGGTTTGCCACCAAGAAGAGAGATTGAATTTGGCATCGACCTAGTTCCGGGAGCTGGTCCCATTTCTATAGCTCCTTATAGAATGGCACCACCGGAAATGGCTGAAATGAAGAAGTAGATCGAGGAGCTATTGCAGAAGCAGATGATCCGACCAAGTGTGTCACCTTGGGGTGCTCCGGTTCTGTTCGTCAAGAAGAAAGATGGTAGTATGAGGATGTGCATTGACTACCGACAGCTGAATAAGGTCACAATCAAGAACAAGTATCCATTGCCAAGGATCGATGACCTTATGGATCAAGTTCGTGGGGCTTCGGTATTTTCCAGGATTGATTTGAGGTCGGGATATCATCAGATCAGAATTAGAGAAGAGGACATCTCTAAGACTGCATTTTGATCCCGATACGGGCATTATGAGTACGTTGTGATGCCGTTCGGATTGACCAATGCACCAGCTATTTTCATGGACTACATGAATCGAATCTTTAGACCTTATCTAGATTCATTCGTGGTTGTGTTCATTGACGATATCCTTATCTACTCTAAGAGCCCGGAGGAGCATGCTGAACACTTGAGGATAGTGTTGAGTATTCTGAAGGAGAAGCAGTTGTACGCCAAACTTACAAAGTGTGAGTTCTGGCTGGAGGAGGTTAAGTTTTTTGGGCATGTGATTTCAAGCAAGGGAATAGCGGTTGACCCGGATAAAGTAAGTTCAGTGTTGCAATGGGAACAGCCGAAGTCGGTCACAGAGGTGAGAAGCTTTCTTGGTTTGGCTGGTTATTATAGAAGATTTATAGAAGGTTTCTCGAAGATTGCGCTACCTTTGACAAAGTTGACTCGGAAGGATCAACCTTTCATCTGGGATGAGAAGTGTGAAAGGAGTTTTCAAGAGTTGAAGGAAAGGTTGATATCATCTCCTATGTTGGTTCTGCCTGATACACAGAAGAGTTTTGATGTGTATTGTGACTCATCGAAACAAGGTCTTGGGAGTGTTTTGATGCAAGAGGGGCAAGTTGTCGCCTACGCCTCGAGACAGCTAAAAGTTCATGAAATGAACTATCCAACTCATGACCTGGAACTGGCAGCTGTTGTGTTTGCATTAAAGATTTGGAGGCACTATCTCTATGGCACTACGTTTAGGGTGTTTAGTGACCATAAGAGTTTAAAGTACCTCTTTGATCAGAAAGAGTTGAATATGAGGCAGCGTCGATGGATGGAGTTCTTGAAGGATTATGAGTTTGAGCTCCATTACCACCCTGGGAAGGCAAACGTCGTGGCGGACGCATTAAGTAGAAAGGCAATGCATATCAATGCCATGATGGTCAGAGAAGCTGCACTGATAGAAGAATTCCGGGATCTGAGCCTGACAATGCGAGTAGAGCCAACAAGTATCAAGATGAGGATGCTGCAGATTGCTAACGAGTTTCCGCAAAGGATTCGGGAATTGCAGCACAAGGATGAGAGACTTAAGGAGAAAAAGAAGCTGATGGATGAAGGAAAGGAGTTGGAGTTTCAAGAAGGGAAGGATGGAATCCTTCGTTTTAGAGCAAGGATTTGTGTGCCTAATGATCTGGAAGTAAGAAGGATGATTCTGGATGAAGCACATAAGAGCAAAATGAGTATGCACCCGGGAGCTACCAAAATGTATCAGGACCTGAAGAGGATATTTTGGTGGCCTGGCTTGAAGAAGGACGTGGCTGAATATGTGGCATGTTGCCTGGTGTGTCAGAAGGCGAAAGTGGAACACCAAAGGCCAGGAGGAGAATTACTTCCCTTGGAGATTCCGTTGTGGAAATGGGATAGTATCTCGATGGATTTTGTGTCGGGATTGCCAAGGACAGCCACTGGTCATGATGCAATCTGGGTGGTTGTGGACCGTCTGACCAAATCGGCGCATTTTATTCCTGTTAACATGCGCTACTCTTTGGAGAAGCTCACCCAGTTGTATATCAAGGAAGTTGTTCGTCTGCATGGGGTACCGTCAAGCATTATGTCAGATCGCGACCCGAGGTTTACATCGAAGTTTTGGGATGATCTGCATAGAGCCTTGGGTTCAAGATTGAAGTTAAGTTCTGCATACCATCCTCAGACTGATGGTCAAACGGAGAGGACTATTCAGTCGCTGGAGGACATCTTACGAGCCTGTGCTTTGGAAGGTCAAGGGAACTGGGAACAAATGTTGCCACTCGTGGAATTTACTTACAACAACAGTTATCACACGAGCATTGGAATGGCACCATTTGAAGCCTTGTATGGAAGAAAGTGTCAGACACCGTTATGCTGGTTTCAAGTGGGGGAGAGTTCTCTGGTTGGACCAGACTTTGTACAAGAGACCACGGAACAGATCAAGATGATACAAGAGAAGATGAAGACGGCTCAGAGTAGGCAGAAAAGCTATGCTGATAGGAGAAGGAAACCTTTAGAGTTTGCTGAAGGAGACCATGTATTCATTAGAATAGTACCAACCAAAGGTGTTAGTAGAGCCTTGAAAACCCAGAAACTATCACCTAAATTCATTGGTCCCTATCAAATTCTTAAAAAGGTCGGCCCAGTAGCTTATCAATTAGCCCTGCCCCCGTCCTTAGCTATTCTTCATAATGTATTCCATGTGTCTCAACTGAAAAGATATGTCCATGACCCCACCATTGTCCTTAGGATCCAACCTGATGACCTAGAAATTCATGAGAACCTAACCTTTAAAGCCATGCCTGTTCGCATTGAAGATCGAAAAATCAAGCAGCTTAGAGGGAAGGATATTTGTCTGGTCAAAGTCGTCTGGGT
Source organism: Crotalaria pallida (assembly GCA_037953625.1). Taxonomy (NCBI): domain Eukaryota; kingdom Viridiplantae; phylum Streptophyta; class Magnoliopsida; order Fabales; family Fabaceae; genus Crotalaria; species Crotalaria pallida. Next base: position 55,461,081 of record CM075654.1, on the reverse strand, counting down.
TTGTGGTGATGTGATGGAAGCATCTTGGGAATTAGAGGATAAGATGGGTCAGGACTATCCTGAGTTGTTTGTATAAGTTGAATTTCGGGGACGAAATTCCTTGTAAGTGGGGGAGTAGTGTAACACCCCAAAATTTTAATCCCCGATTAATGAAATGTTAATTATAAAATTTATTATAATTAATGATTTCTATTTTAATCCTTGATTAAAATTCTTTGTTATGTATTTGGGAGATGTGTTTGAATTTATTTAGTAAATATATTTATGCATGAAATAAATATTTTGCATATTAGTCCCTGGGTTGGGACCTAGAAGTAAATATAGGAAAGATTTTGGAGGGAAAGTAAATAAAATAATTATTTTTCAAAAACTGAGCAAAATACTCGAGTATTTTCTGGAATACTCGAGTATTCTGGACATAGTTGCACGAGTTAGTGCGTTTGGTGAGTCACCACCAACGATTCTGTGTCGATGACACGAAATCACCACCACTCCACGTCTATGGAGGTCGTGTCGACCTTCATGAACGTTCCCCCATTCTATTTAAGCCTATCAACACCGAATTCGTGAAGAATTTTGGAAAAGCTTGGGTTGTTGAGCAAGTTAGGGTTCTTGATTTACTCCCTTCGATTCTCCTTCTATGAGTCAAATTGAGTAACAAATTATACACGAATACAAAGCTCACATCACGAGCTTTGTATAAACACCAAAATCGTGAGGTTTGAGTGAGTGTGGTGGAAGAATCAAGGATTGGAAGTTAAGCTGTTCTTGGTCAAGTCTTAGTCTGGAGCTTACTTTGATTCCAATTTATCGTAAGCGCACGAGTCTCTGAGTCCCAAATTCGATTTATCTAGTTAGTATGTGTTGTATAGAGTCCAGAAAATCTAATTTCTCCAATTGTTATCTCTGTTTTCCATGTAAACCAATTCAATTTTGGTGTTGCACTCAAACTGTCCTGCATGTGAAGCTCAAAGTGATTTCTGGGATTGGAGAGCTTTCTCTTGGGAATTCTCTATTGCTATACGTCTGAGAGGTAAGGGGAAGTTAATTTATACACTAGATAGAGTTTAATTTTCATTATTTTCATTAGAGAGCCACCAAGAGGCTCTAAGGGCTTAGATTGAATAGGAACTTTGGTTTGGAGACCAATTCATGCTCTATGGTTGTTGTGAGAAAGTTTCTTATGAAGTATGCAAGCAATAATGAACATTAATTCATGAATTTGTTGCTTATTTTGCAATTTGAGGTGTTAAGTTGTCAAATTGTGTATTTTATGCATTAATGATTGATTCTCTGTCAAATATGTAATTTGATATGAATTGAGTGTTGTAACATGCTCATTATGTGGTATATGAACTCTGTTGATCATTGGATTGGACTAAAAATGGTTAGAATTGAAAATGGTATATTAAAACCAAGATTTCAGTCTGTTCTGTAATAAAACACTCGAGTATTAGGCTGGTTACTCGAGTAAAATTTTGGCAAAACAATGTATTTTGAACAAGAACACTCGAGTACCATGCCCAGCACTCGAGTAATCGAGTGTTGCATGGGATATGTTAAGGTAAACCACTCGAGTAATGCAGGGGTCACTCGAGTATTCTGGAAATGATGAAGAATACTCGAGTAACTCATGAATTACTCGAGTATTTTTATGAATCTGAAACCCAAATCCCTAGAAAGACATGAACACTCGAGTAGTTTGAAGAACACTCGAGTAATCTGGAAATAGTTTGAATACCACTCGAGTCTTCTGAAGAACACTCGAGTAATTCACCCCAAAATCTTAAAAAAATACCATTTCAATTCTGAATCATTTAATTGATAATTGAACAACAATAATCCAAGGGATCTGGACTTAAAAGAAATTGATTAATATGAGTGTACCGTTTGGATGACGGGATGTGCTCGGGTGGCACGTTATATATTAACCAATTTCCTTTAAGCTTAAAGATGATGCATTCATTTGGAGTTTGGATGGTAGGTCGTTTATCATGTATTAGTAACATGAGGAGGGCCTCTGGGAGTGCCAATACGCTTGCTTGATGACACATTGAAGACGTGGTCGGCTTAGTGGATGCCGATATGGTGATACCGTTTGGATGATGGTCCGTTTGGATGACAGGAGGTGCTCAGGTGGCATGGATTCCAAGCTTGTCGTGTACATTCTTGGTGAATGTACGAAATGTTGTATACCTAGGAATACAACGCACTAGTAAGTGCTGGGTTGTCAGAGATGGACGTCAGAGAGTGACATAGATTGATGGAGATAGGTTTGAGAGTTAAATTCATGCATCATATCATTCATTTAAATTAACTGGGATAAATGAAACAAGTGTGAGCATCCTACTTGCATTCAATACCTGCTAAGTGCTAAATGTGATTGTTGTTCATTGTTGCCTATTTATATCTTCATATTGTACATATTTAAACTCTGTTGATTATGTGTATAAAATTGCTTACCCCTATGCCCTTGTAGGTGATGTCTCGATACATCGCTTGCATCGAGATCCGGCCACTTCCTAGTGGCACATGGATCTATGAGGACCATCGCGCGGTGTTCGAGGGAGAGGTAGAGTGTAACCCCCCAAATTTTTAAATCCTGATTAATAAAAATTAAGCCATATTTATGTCAGGTGGCCTTGTAGTTTGCACCTATTTTGTCAGATGCCCTTTAACTTTATTTTTCAATAAATATACCCCTACAGTTTGCTCCGGAATGCCATACACCCCTTCATGCCATTTCCGGCCACCGGTGCTGACGTGGACCGCCGGAGTCATCAAGTGGTAAAAATAGGAGCCCTTGTAGTTTGAGTCTTTTTTGTCAGATACCCCTATATATAACTTCAAAAATTCATATCTTTTAAACCGTAAGTCCAAAAATTACAAATTTTATGTCAAAACGATCGTATTGAAATATAGAATTTTAATATGTAATTATTTTACTTTTATGGATAGTTTTGTAAAAAATTGTTTTTGGGCAATTTTCTATACGAATTTTGAATTTATGAATTATTAAAAATAATTTATGAATTGGATTGAACTAGTTTTTATTGTAGTTTGAGGAACATAAAAATCATGAGTTTTGACTATGTCACAATATCCACCCCCTTACCTCAAATACTTAAGGATAAGGAGATTCCAAGTGCCCTAAGCTTGAGTTTGCCCACCAAGGAGATACCAAACCACAAAATTAGGATGGAACCTAAAATAGAGAGCCATAAAAGAGAGGGATTATCATTATACCATGATTCAAATCAAAATTCCAAGAAGAGGGTAGCCTCCAATGCCTAAGTATTGAAACCCACCATTTATGGTAGAGAGAGAAAGGAAAAACGAATTTTGAGAGGGGAAGAGGAGAACCCACACTTAGATACATACTTGGAGATGGGAATAACAAGTCTTGATGATGGAATGAATGCCACTCACTTGATTCTTGATCAATTTGGAGTGAGAAAAGCTTGAGCCCTAGAAGAGAGAGAGAGAACACGAATTTTAGAGAGGGAAGGAAGAAATCAAAACTTAAACACTTACCTTGAGATGAGAAAGAAGAAATTACAATGATAAAGATGCAAAGATCACTTGTTATTGGTTGATTTTGAGGAAAGAAAATGGAACCCCTATGAGGAAGAGGAGGGGACTCGTGAGTTGAGAGAGGGGAGGAAAAAGATGAGGGTGAGAGAGAGATTATCAGAGTAAGAGTGAGTTTATTTTATTGGATTGGGAAGGAAAAATGAGTGGACCATAATTAAAGCCCAAAATAAAGATTCCCTTTGTGTGGAGGGGAGTGCATCACGTGCACTCCCTTTCTCTCTTTTTTTTGTACTGACCCTAAAATAATCGATTACCTTGACCTGGTAATCGATTATTCCTTCAATGCAACATTTTTAGGACTTCCAACCTGAGGCCTTGTAATCGATTAAAGCCTTGAAAGTAATCGATTATAGCTCAGAATAATCGATTACTTCATATGAGGTAATCGATTAGAATTGCTGCAACTTTTGTTGTTTTCATCAGGGGCCTTGTAATCGATTACCGACCATCCAAGTAATCGATTATTTTAGTGAAAAGTTATAATTTGATGATTTTCTAACTTCAATTCATTCCCTTAGGCTCATTACTACTTTAGGTTTAGCTTGATACTCAAAACCTTCTTCAAATCTTGGAAATTCCTCCTAAATAATTGGCATAATTTCCTATTATGCCGAAATAAAAATTTGGGATGTTACAATTCTCCCCCACTTATTGGAATTTCGTCCCCGAAATTCCGTTAAGTTTAGTAAATGGAGAACCATCCCATTATTAGAGTTCATGATGTCTGACTTTACCTCCCTTCATTCTCTTCCGCCAACTTCTCGATTCGCCCTGAACTAACCAGAATTTTACTTAGATTAAGAATTACTCCCCCACTTAGCGCCGACATACCCGAAAAAGATACAGGACTGATTTGGATTCAATTCTGATAGTATTACAATTAACTTTGAGGCAGGAGTTGTAAGAACTAGATATAAAAACTCGAAATGCGTAGCAGTCCGACATAGTTCTAGAATCTTTTCTTGAAGAGATGCCCTGGAATCATGGCATACGAAGGTTCGTGTAGAGTATATCGCCTTAAAATTTGTCTCTCATAAGGATTGACTAGCACCGATAGGATTTAAAGCTTTCAAAAACCACGGGCATTCATGAACAAGAAACACCCCAAAGGTTAGGAGTTTCCCTCAACGCTTAGTTGATTAGAGCCGACACCACTCCTACTAAATGCTCAACAATCAACTTCTTCCATGAATCGATTAAAAAGAGTAGGAAGGAAGAAATCCACATTAGTTCCAAAATTTACCCAACTACCAAAGGTGAAGGGTACGATAACTTGCCGTTGGCTGGGTCAATTATCAAGATTGTTTGGTCTTAACGCAGGGATTTACAAATTTGGCAAATCCGGCTAGTCTTACGAATGGTTATCTACTTTCACCTTAAAGGTTACAATGATAGCATTTATTGATAGATGCAAGAATTGAGGTGATCAATCCCATCCTCACGTCTACCAACAACACATCATTGTCGGGTTCTGTCAATAATGTCATCATTTAAGAAATGCAAGGATTAGAGTGATCAGTTCTAACCTTACATTACATCAAATAACAACATCATAACATAGTATTGGCCACTTGACACTAGAAATCTTAGGCATAAGAATTTTCTTATAAGATCTTTCACAAGCTCTCTATAAGAACAAGATTTGAATTTGGAAGGGCAAATATCCAATATGTTTTAAACACTTCCATCCTAAGTCATCACTAACTCACTATTTAGCTAACAGAAGGGCAAACTAATTCCACAACAATCAAATTTAAAAGCACTCCGTATGAGCTTGCCGAACGGTAATTACCTGCAACCGCATCAGCTGGGTCCACCTCGCCACCCTCTACGGTGAATAATTTCCCTTTCTGCAATGATGGACCTCCACGGGCCTTTTGTGCCTTAGCAGCATTAATTTCTTTCTTCATGGTGTTCTTAGGACAATTTGAAGCAAAATGTCCGGGTTGTCCACAGTGAAAGCATAACCCCTCCTTTCGACCCAATGTCCAGCACACTCCCCTATGCATCCTGCCACAGTGCTGACAAGTTGGTATTGGACCATAAGCATTCACTATTGGTCCGGATTCCCTAGGAAACGTGACCCCGGAAGGAGAGTATGGACCCGACTTCTGAATCGGTCCCTTGTCCTTATTTTGGCCTCCGATTCTCTGGTTTGCCCGAGATCTCTCATCAGCTAGCTTTCGTTTGAGACCCTTCTCATATGTGCTTGCCATGTTGACCAAGCGAGCAAAGTTGTCAATGTTGTGATACCCACACGAGAGGCGGAGATCACTCCTAAGCCCAGCTTCAAACTTAACACACTTGCCACGATCACTTGCATACCGAAAATCAGAAAAACGGATGAGATCTTTAAACCGAGTTGCATAGTCCCCAACCGACATAGAACCTTGAGTCAATTGGAGAAAAACAATCTCCTTCTCCCTCCTAACATCTTCAGGGAAATACTTCCCCAGGAATAGATCCTTGAACATCTCCTAAGGAACTATAGGATTAGTTGCCATCAATCCTCTCCTCTGCTGATCCCACCAATGTTCTGCCTCATTAGTCAGCATGAATTCAGCTAATCGAACATACTGCTCCATTGGTGGTTGAAGAGAACGTAGAATCTTCTCTATCTCCTGTATCCACCTCTGTGCTCCATCAGGGTCATTTCCACCTTCAAAGCGAGGTGGATCATTCTTTCGGAAACGAGACATCCAGTCAATCTCAACTGGAGCTGGTTGCAGAGCTGCTGCTGCCGCTGTAGCTGCTGCCGCTGCGGCAGCTGCCATTTGTTCCCCCTGCTGCTGCTGCATCTGAGATAGATGCTCCAGAATAGCAGCAAGTCCATTGTTACCAGCCCTTCTTCCAGCCATACTTCTTAGCCATATAGAACAGACCGGTAAGACTCAATCACTAAGTAGATACATAGTACTATAATTATCCTATTATAATCCTAATCTATTACTATGAGCATCAATTACTCGCTAGGTGAGTAATCATTTGGAGTTTGTATAACTCCATGGCCGAGGAGAAACTGCTTTGATACCATAAATGTAACACCTAGGATTTATACCCTTAATTCCCCCTTATAATAAAATACGGACTTGAAAATTTCTTTTTATTATATTAAAATCAACCGTCAAACGGACGGAGTTTCGTTTGTTTATCGGACTTTTCCAAAATGTCCACCTGATTAACACACTCAATTACATAATAGCAGTAGCCAGCAGGGCTTCAGGTTACATATATAAATCATAACAAGGCCCAACGGGCTCCAAATATACCATAGTTCATTAATTAATCAGAGTAGTAGCGGAGAATACTAAGTTTGAGTATTAAGACCAAAAGTTATAACTTTAGCAAAACAAAACATCCTAAGCCTCACTTAAAATATTTATAACAAACTTTACAAAAAAAAATAATGTAAGAGGCTTAGGTTCATGTTATACACTAAACCCGTAACACCCTACTCTCCCTGTAAGGGAAAGTACTCCTGCTCGGTCGGGGGCTGTGCCAGCTCAATCTCCGTACCTGAAAATGTAAGGGAGTGAACATTGCACAGGAAATAGAAAGCAGTTTCTAACTAGACATAACAACCCACTAGGTCAAACACATTTAGCAAATAAGCATATATTCACATATTGCACACCACACTCATTTCATTATTTCCATACTCATTATTTATTTCACATTCCCATTTTCATTATTCATTTCAACATCCATTTTCATTATTCATTTCAACGTCCATTTTCATTATTCATTTATTCATTCCACATACTCATTTCATTTCAATACATCACCTCAAATCAGAGGCCATTATACTTTTCCATATTTAAATTATGTGTCCCTCAGGTCAGAGGTCAACACTCAATTCTTTATTTCATCCGGTGTCCCTCAGGTCAGAGATCAACACTCAATAACTTTCTTTTCATCTTGTGTCCCTTAGGTCAGAGGTCAACACCCATTTCATTCTGTGTCCCTCAGGTCAGAGGTCAACACTCAATTCTTTATTCATTTCGTGTCCCTCAGGTCAGAGGTCAACACTCATTAACATTTTATTCAGTTTGTGTCCCTCAGGTCAGAGGTCAACACTGTATCGTACTTTACCTCCACGCCGGAAGGTACCTCATACATTTGGCCTATGGGTACTTCACCTCCACACTGGAAGGTACCTCATACCATTGTACTTCACCTCCACACCAGAAGGTACCTCATACAATTTGGCCGGTGGGTACTTCACCTCCACACCGGAAGGTACCTCATACAACCACCTAGATTACACTTAAACATCATTCTTATTATTTGGCGCCTCAATTCAGAGGCCAAGAATTATTCGCTTTCTTGCTCAATCAATCATAACACCTTTATTCATTTCCTTTCTCAACTATCTCAATCATACCAATTAGTATTCTATTTTATAGCCCAACATTTAGGTTGCCCTTCATTTTAATTTACATAAATCACCTTTTACTTTTTGTTTATACATAATCATTTTACTTCCTTCTCCTATATTTCACACTTCAGTTCATAAGCTACGACCTTTGTTTACAGTTGTTAATACTTAACATTTATTCTCATTTAGCATTTAGATACAACTACGCACATTCATCACATATAATCGTTTCCATTCCATTTTCTTCCTATGTCAACTTATTCCCCAATACCTACATATATTTGCAACATCAATCAATTATCATTTTATACAAACTTGACAATTAAAATCCATAGTCATAGAAATCATTCATAACATCTTTACTACCATATTACCCAAATCTTCTTGTACTTCATTATAATCATTAACCAAATTTCATGTATCAAATTATTCATTCTCACATTATTGGGTTTCCTTTTTCTAGTCTTAACGTCCAATCATCATGCATATTTAATTTATTAGGATTTTATATTCTATAATCTAGGGTTTCATAATCTAACTTTCTTCCCTAACACATAACCCTAACAAGCATTATATACTAACTAGAACCTACTCCCTAGAACAAGGCAATGCTCACAATATCCACCCCCTTACCTCAAATACTTAAGGATAAGGAGATTCCAAGTGCCCTAAGCTTGAGTTTGCCCACCAAGGAGATACCAAACCACAAAATTAGGATGGAACCTAAAATAGAGAGCCATAAAAGAGAGGGATTATCATTATACCATGATTCAAATCAAAATTTCATGAAGAGGGTAGCCTCCAATGCCTAAGTATTGAAACCCACCATTTATGGTAGAGAGAGAAAGGAAAAATGAATTTTGAGAGGGGAAGAGGAGAACCCACACTTAGATACTTACTTGGAGATGGGAATAACAAGTCTTGATGATGGAATGAATGCCACTCACTTGATTCTTGATCAATTTGGAGTGAGAAAAGCTTGAGCCCTAGAAGAGCGAGAGAACACGAATTTTAGAGAGGGAAGGAAGAAATCAAAACTTAAACACTTACCTTGAGATGAGAAAGAAGAAATTACAATGATAGAGATGCAAAGATCACTTGTTATTGGTTGATTTTGAGGAAAGAAAATGGAACCCCTATGAGGAAGAGGAGGGGACTCGTGAGTTGAGAGAGGGGAGGAAAAAGATGAGGGTGAGAGAGAGATTATGAGAGTAAGAGTGAGTTTATTTTATTGGATTGGGAAGGAAAAATGAGTGGACCATAATTAAAGCCCAAAATAAAGATTCCCTTTGTGTGGAGGGGAGTGCATCACGTGCACTCCCTTTCTCTCTTTTTTTTTTGTACAGACCCTAAAATAATCGATTACCTTGACCTGGTCATCGATTATTCCTTCAATGCAACATTTTTAGGACTTCCAACCTGAGGCCTTGTAATCGATTAAAGCCCTGAAATTAATCGATTATAGCTCAGAATAATTGATTACTTCATATGAGGTAATCGATTAGAATTGCTGCAAGTTTTGTTGTTTTCATCAGGGGCCTTGTAATTGATTACCGACCATCCAAGTAATCGATTATTTTAGTGAAAAGTTATAATTTGATGATTTTATAACTCCAATTCATTCCCTTAGGCTCATTACTACTTTAGGTTTAGCTTGATACTCAAAACCTTCTTCAAATCTTGGAAATTCCTCCTAAATAATTGGCATAATTTCCTATTATGCCGAAATAAAAATTTGGGATGTTACAAACTCCATGCAGCCTGATAATCTCCTTGACATACAATTGGGCCAAATATTCCACTGTGTATCTCATTTTTATGGGAATAAAGTGAGCAGATTTGGTTAATCTGTCCACTATCACCCATACAGCATCATGTCCAGCAGTGGTCCTTGGAAAGCCTGACACGAAGTCCATGGCTATGCTATTCCACTTCCATACTGGAATCTCAAGTGGATGCAACACACCACCTGGCTTCTTCTCCTCTATTTTGGCCTTTTGGCAAATCAAACATCTTGCCACATAATATGCTATATCTCTTTTGATTCCAGGCCACCAAAATAGTTTCTTTAAATCCTGATACATTTTTGTTGCTCCAGGATTCAAGCTCAATTTGCTTTTATGAGCTTCATCAAGAATGATCTTCTTTAATTCTGGATTGGACGAAATGCATATTTTATTTCTGAATCTCAGGATTCCATCCATCCCTTCATGTAAATCAGGTTCATTCTTAGATGCAGCTATTCTTTTCTTCTCTTGTAATTCGACATCTTCAAGCTGCTTTTGTCGAATTAGTTCCATGAAATTATTGGTTATTTGCAGCATTACAATACTAATGCTCTCTTTCTTGAATTGAATTCCAAGATTGAGGTTTTTGAAATCCTCAATCAACTCCAATTCTTTTATCGTCATGCTACTGATATGAAGGGTTTTGCGGCTAAGTGCATCTGCTACAACATTAGCCTTTTTCCTGGATGGTACTGCAAGCTGAAGTCATGATCCTTCAGAAATTCCATCCACCTTCTTTGCCTCATGTTTAACTCTTTCTGGTCAAACAAGTATTTGAGGCTTTTATGATCACTATACACCTCAAATCTTGTACCATAGAGATAGTGCTTCCATATTTTGAGAGAAAAAACAATCGCTGCATGAGTAGGATAATTTTCCTCGTGGAGTCTCAATTGTTTGGAAGCATAGGAAATCACCCTTCCTTCTTGCATGAGAGCACAGCCTAATCCCTTCCTTATTTTTTTTTTCTCTCTTAAGTTTTTATTTTACATTGAGGACAATGTAGAATTTAAGCTTGGGGGAGTGCATTGCATTTTGCATTTAGCTTAGGATCATTTAGTTTTTTTTTCATTCATCATGCATCTTTAATTTTTTTTCAAAAGCATAAAAGAAAATCATTCATCTTTCATGCATTTAACTGACTCACCATTTAGGCAATTTGACTTATATCTGTTTTGGTATGCACTGAATACACTTCCTTATGAATAATATTTTTGATAGTGACTTAGTGTGTGATGATCTGCTCGTTTGGAATGATGGTTGCATGAATAATCATTAAGATGCTGATAATTAGCTAAAACTTAGTGTAATTTTTGCTCTTCACTAAAATTAGCCAATACATGTGAGTTTTTGAGCCTAACAGGGGTAACACATAATAAATATTTTTTAAACCCCTCCTCTTTCTTGATATTTGAGTGATGTTCACTTTGATTGTGAATTCTAGAACTTGACCTGTGACCATCTTGAGACTGATAATTGTTTGCATGCATGAATATGATAAAGGCACTTAGGACTGTTTTTCTGGTCTTCAACAATTTTGATAAACACTTTCCCTTAGTTGCCCATTTTAAGCCTAATGAAATAATTGTTTTCCTTGGTACCCTTTCATAAATTTACATCATTTTGGTACCCTTTGGATTGTGAATGGTGCAATTGAGAGAGTAGTTCTTTAGATGAGATATAATAGTGTTGATATTGAGCTTAAAGCATTATTCTCTTTATCTCTCTTCTGAAAAAAAAATAATTGAGTGTCAGGTACCCCTTTTGAGAGCAGGTAATTGCTTGTTGGGGAAATACTTGATATGTGAAAAAAAATCTAAAAGAAGAGAATAGAGAGAATGAAAAAAATAGGGAATGTGTAACACCCCGATTCGGCAACTTGAAAACGTAATTAAATATAGTGAAAATTAGGGCCATTTTTTAAAAAAAAAAAATAAATGTTACACAAGATGAGAACAATTAGATTTTCATAACATGGTTACAATTAAAAATTTATGTTCTCTCATTGTGTAATACTCTTTCAAGTTCCAAACCGAGATGTCACAAGACACCGCACTTTGAAACCCGTTTTCAAAACCTTGTTTAAAACATGGCCTAGTTTACTCGTTTACAAACTCCCGTGTTTAATAAAACTTCAGTCGGGGTACAGTATGATAAAGCTAGGGTGACCAAGAACTTACCATGGAGTACAATACTCCAGGGGATTCCCTATCTTCTAGTCATACTTCCTAAGATTCCTCATCTAACTCTGAATCTTGGTAGGTCCCGCTTCTCAGTCCGCCAGTAAAATTGTCCTCATCTGCTACCCCAGAGGTCCATCCACGAGTCGCCTCCGTTCAACGAAGATGTTCTGACCTCCCGATCAAGCTGGATCTGGAACCTCAATCGCCTTTGCATCTAATGATCGTACGAAGTTTTCCAGAAAAGAAAGAAGAGTACAGGAGAATAGGAGAGAGTAAGCTACCCAAACAGTTATGTCGACTATGTGGAATTACAGTAGGCAAATATTAAGGAGAAACAAACAACAACAACAACAATATCCTCATAATGTACGCACGTGATTAAACACAATCTTTTCATAATCATATTCATACAATCTTTCTTATAAATTTTCACAATTTCTCTCAATCCCTCTTTCTTCCATCATACTTTTTCAAATTCATCACGCGTTCCCAGAATCCTTTCTTATAATTCTTATTCGATGCGGGATATTTTATTGTACATCTCTTTAAAACATCTTTGTGCTTTTAAGTTTTATTACTTCGAATAGCACCAATGATGAGGGGGAAAACATCATTGAGCTCACACACGTCTACATCTCCTCGGTCAACCACCCAACCTAGTCGGAAGCAAAGAGGAGTACAAGACCTTTACCGTGCGGGCACAACAGCTGTCACAACACAAATGGTCCCAGACCAGGAGGATCACATCCTCAAATTAATTCAATCATATAATCAATGCACGCCCTCGGCGGCAAACACAAATGCCCCACTCCAGTCCCTCTCACTGTTCTCGATTTGCAATCTAGGGGGCGACAGTGCAGTTCTAGTCTCGAGTGTAGAACTTACCACGGTATTAAACCCAGTCCCCACCACGTTAGTGCACCACTTATGGAGTTCGTTCTGCCTAGAACAGCACTCTAGACTTCTTGACGTATCACCGTCATCGTCCTCCCCTAATGCAATCTCGTCCTAAGTATCCGTAGATACTTATCGTTTCTTCCTCTCCACTACTTCGACACACACTCATGCCTCACCGCGTTATTCATGTATTTTAAAATTCCTTTAAAGATTTCAGGATTTTAATTAACGGCTTGTTCCTAACAGTCGACTCGTCCTTGGTGCATCCCTTCAACGAAGCCCGACCACTAAACGCAAGCTATTCCCCCTAAACTCTTAACGGCCTCATGCCTCACATCACTTTCTCATCACATGCATCTCAGCTTTATTCTTATCAGCATCATTGCTTAGCAGCCTCATTGGCATCATCAACATCATCATCATCATCATTCTCCTTAGTGGCCATTTAGTAGCACCATCACTATCGTTCTCCTCAATTGTCGTTCAGCACCATCAACATTGTCCTCTATCAGCACGCTTCCGCTCGCCTCGTCGGGTATTTCTTGTCATGATCTCGAGCATTATCTCTTCTCTTCATTCTTTATCAGACTTAAGTATTAATTTCCTTCATTCAACACTTTATCTCTTTTGCGTTCCGTTATATTACGATTTACTTCTTTCTCCTTGTTCTCACAATTTCTCATCATTCTTATTCACACTTCTTTTCTCTTGCAGTCTTATTTCAATATCATTATTTCATGATTCAGGGGGGGGGTAATCAAACATCTTCGAACACATAATTAAACCATTCTCATACTAACCAAATCAAGTAACTCATGCATAATTAACAAACAGAACACCATACCATTCCATTAAACATATTACCATAGACATCATTTCGGTCTCAGCGACTCGTAGGGATAGTTCGACACTTCAACAAACAAACAAACAAACAACAACGCTTACTATCCCCTTACATCGCCTTATGAGACCGGGTCCAACCTTTGAGATGATTGGACGCCTTAATATGTTGCCTAATACCACGGCGTCTTAAGGGGAGCTTCTCTCTCACCTGGATGATGATCATCCGAAAGCTTTTCAAAGTTTCCCGTTGCTCGCTTTGCGTCGTTCCCTTTGCGTCTGACATCCGAACTAGACATTTTTCCCGTGCGTTAGAACGATTACGATAAATCCTCAATTTCGTTTTGAAATTCTTTGAAATAATTCATCTCTTGGAAACACATGGTTAATATCCCAAAGGTTTCAAATCCAAATTAATTCGAGAAAACTAAAATAATCTTCTTATTAAAACAAGTTCTTTCTTTTTTTAGTTTAAACACTTTGGTTATAAAATCAGTGTTATTACACTTTAAAACAAAACACCAAAAATCCAAGAAAATAAAACTTCAAAACCATACTTTGAAAACCATACTTGGAATATAATCAAGCACCACTCCCAGAGTGTGCATCACGTTCCCGGAACGTGTCAAAGAAACCATGTCCCAAACAATGGCCACATTCCCAGAATGTGTCATCAAGTAGGTTGCATCAATTTGGTACTCCTAGAGTACAGGGTCTTGTTCCCATTAATTCCATTATTATGACTTAGAAAACACAACTTCTTAATGATATCTTGAGGTATGGCTTTACTCATAAAATTCACCTTTGAATTTAAATTTAGCATATGCTCATAGACCTGGATTGAGAGAATGTAATCATTGGTATTAACAATCCTTACTCAAAAACTTAACTTTTATTTTTAAGTTTCAAGTACTAACCGGTTACATCATCACCTAACCAGTTAGAATTACATACCTGAATACAAAACCATTTATTTTCAAAGAATCGTTTCTTGAATTCTCTACTCAATCCAATAACAAGGTCTTAGCACAACAGAATACCTCAAGTTCAACAAATAATATCATTCAAAAGATATAAGTCATAATCCAATTTTATTTATGCATAATTTCCTCTTGAAATTATCATTTGATATTAAGGTATTAACTCATCACCTCCAATCCAAACCAAACAGTGCTCAATCACATAGTTTTAGATTGGTCTTTGTATGAAATTCTAGCTTAAACTTGAGTACAAATGGTATGGACAGTTAGCCAATTTCATAAATTCATTTTCTTTGAAAATTGATAGTATCTAACCGGTTACAAATTTCGACTAACCGGTTAGATTTGGCAGAAAATACATTGAAAAGTGAGGTTTTGCATACCATTTTCTACCATACTCAAATCTAACCAATTTCATTCATAAATAGAGTTCACATACCTTAATACTAGTGTGTTCAACCACATAAACATATCTATCTTGCATGCATTCAATTTAGATACTCAAATTACACATAATTGCACATATTTCACAACTTAATACATCAATTCACATAATATCCAAGTAAGTCATGAATCCAACATCAATATAGCTTGCATGCATCTAGATAACATTGCTCATAACAACAATTGAGCTCAGTTTGGCCTCCAAGCCACTTAACCATTTTAACTTATGCCCTTTGAGTCTCTTGGTGACTCATCCTATGTTCTACCACAATTTATTCTCATTCTAGCAAATAGTAAGCGTCCCCCTTACCTTAGGTTCGTGCTTGAACTAGATTTGAGGAGAGATTTGAGGTAGAAAACCAAACACCCAAAGCTCCTCCTCAAACCAGAACCGTTTTGACAGGGTAGATTGATCAAGGAATTTGGAACATGAAATGGACATGGAAATTAGGGAAAATGGTCATTATCAAAACCATGCAACATGAACTTTGAAAGGAAGTCAAGTCTAAAACAAGAGAAGGCTTGAGCTTAGCAAAATCGAAGCTCAAAGTCAGTTCCAGAAACCCAATACAGAACTGTGACAGTTTTGAACCTTCAATTTCGTGAATCGATTTCTCCTAGCTCAGGAACTCTCAACTCATAAACCTTATATCAATACAAAGCCCTTGATGTGAGCTTTGTAACCGTGTATCACTCATGTTCTAACTCTCAGAAATGAAGGAGAATTTCAGAGATGAATTCACGAACCCTAAACAGAGCATCAGCACTTCAGATCAACAAATGAGCCAAAAAACTCGATCAATTGGGCTATTTATAGAGCAATTAGGCTAACATGCATCAAGACACGTAGCTCCCACTACGATTAAGATGATTTCGTGGCGAATTCTGGGTTAAAACGCGTGATTACTCATCAAACGCACTAACCCAGTTTTCTGAGTTCATCATGTAACCGGTTACACAGCCTTTCTAACCGGTTACATACTGATAAAATTCAAAAATTAATTATTTAATTACTCTTTCTTCAAAAACCTTTTTAATATTGCAATTAGGTCCCAACCCATGGACTAAATTACAATATTCACATTTTTGTACAAAATAACCATATAAAAATATATCTCATACTTTTATATATAAAAACACATAATGTACAAAAACTAAAACCTTCAAAACTAATATAAATCAATTATAAAATAATTGTTATAATTAATTTATTGGTTATTTGGGGAGACAAAAATTAGGGGTGTTACAGGCTTAGACCTCTTCCCATAAGAGAGGAAACTGTTGTGAACAGTCCCTGCTAAATTTACGATATCCACATGAGGAAAACATTTTTTATGGAGTAGAAATAGGTTTTGTCATGTTAACACCTTGAACCAAGATAGAAGCTCCCTAGACGACTTCCTAATCTTTACCAAGTGTTGGGCCTATTGGAATTTCAACACGGCTTTCACTAGTGTCGAAGTCTAAGCTTGTTTTGATGGCTTGGACAAGGTGCGACAATAGGGGAAGACCTCGGAATGTGTTTCACCTTATTAAAAGAAGTGTTTTATGTTCGAAATGAATGAACTTCTTAATTACCTTTAGGAGATCGTTGAAGAGAATGATTGTATAAATGATTTTTATGCAAGATGAAGATATAGATCAAATGAAGGTGAAAAAGAGTAAATTCAAGACATTTATTTTTCCTTTATCAAAAGTTAAGTCATCATCCATTTCGATCTTTGCGGAAAATACTCAAACATCATGAAGGAAAACATCCATTTTATATTCCATCATAAAAAGAAAGTACATATCCATTACATTAAAAGCTACTAACATTAAACTTAACTTGGGTACTCTAGGTCATTACATTATATTACATATATTACAACAAAATTTATAATAACCTAGAGCAATAGGTTCGAAACTCAAAACATAACGTAATTAAGAGAAACCTAATGAGTCACACTATCCACATTCCGACCTCCAGAACTCAACTCAATCATCAGTTCCCCACTGACTGCCAGTTGAGTTGTCTATGAAATCATCATCAGTCACCGGATCGGCATCCTCCACCGGATCCTCATCCTCTATCGGATCCTCCTCCTCCTCTTCCTCCTCATGTGTCGGATCAGATGGCACATAAACTGGAGTCCGAGATCGGGCTCTAGTGGAAGGACGAGAGGGAGCAAGAACCTCCAAAATGATTCTTTCCTCAGAGGGTGATGGACTTGGTGGGAGGGTGCATCTCGGAAAACGTCTTGGTGGTGGTGGTGGTGTTCCATGGCGAAACACAAAATTTGGTGGAATGTGCATAATGTACATCATTGGGATTCTCGTTCGACGCGGACGCATTCGGGACCATGGGTTTGGGTGACGGAAAGTGACTTCCACGTCCCCTTCATAAATAGCCCGATGATCCTCGAAATTCCACTCCCCATTAGGGAGCGACCACATCTCCACGCAGATCATATTCCTGGCCATGACCTACAACAAGGGATTAGGAGTGAGTCATAGCTAAATACAATAACAAATGAGCATAACAGAGGCTAAAAATAACAAGCACATGTAATCAAATAGCATCAAGAGTGTAAATGTATGCTCAAACTGGTTCATCACATGTTTAACTTCATTAGTGACATGATGCATGCCTACTTCTCATTCATGCCTCTTGGTTCGACATCCTTTCGGGATATTCGCATGCCTATATTTCATCGAACCGGGCGATTCCATTCAAGCATCACGATTGATTGGAAACTAGTCTTCATAGCATCCTATGCCATGGATATTCTCAGTCATCGTAGCATCCTGTGCCACGGATATTCGTCTAACCTAAACTAGTGTTCCAGATCAGATCGGAGTAAATCCCTTTCACCATGCATGATTCCAACATACAAGTCTCGTTTTCTTTCTTTCATTATTCTTATCAGTATCTCATTTCATTAACTTTCAACTTGTTTTTCTCTTTAGCTGGTGCTGGTGCATTCAAAAAGGACCATCAGAGGCATAGCCATTTCGGGATGGGTTTACTTTCTTTAAACTTGTGATTTCAGAAAATCCATCAGCGGTCCAACCACTTTGCGATGGTTTTAGGAATAATATATAAACATTTATTTAATAATTCGTCGGGGCACAGCCTCCTATTGGCGAATATTTATTGCAACGACCCCATTGGGACTCCCATAGAAAATATCAACCAAGTGAATAAAACTTTCATTAGGACGTTAGGGATCATGTATCACCCTATGAAATAATTACCCTTAATTACCCCAAAAATTAGGATTTAAAATTTCTTTTAAGATGGATATGATATTTGCCAAAATAATATTTCCTTTCATTAATAACAAAAACATCAGAGTTAATAAAGCGGAAGACTTAAAGGCATCAAATTCATAAAGTATAAGTTTAGGTACATTCAGTTCGGTCATTCAAAATACAATCAGTGTTTTAGCTCGGCCCAACTGGCCGAGACGCAATACAAAACAATGTTCTAGCTCGGCCCAACTGGCCGAGACCCATCCACCTATCTGACTCTAAATAACTTACTCTCCCTGTGAGGGAGAGTGATCCTGCTCGGCCGGGGATTGCGTCTGCTCGGGCTCAGTACCTGAAAAATGGTAAGGAGGTGAGCATTACACAAAATTAAGTAAGCAGTTTCTAAAATGACATACCGAACTACCAAGCCAAACACAAATAGTCAAATAGCAAATAAATCACAAGTAATCAAACCCATGTATCTCTTGCATATATCAACATTTAGCTCGGTCCACATACCCACATCCTCGTCTAGCTCGGTTCACATCATAAACCAGTTAACTCATTGCTAGCTATACCTCGGTTTATCCTCTCATGTCTCGAATTACCATCTCTATCTCGGGTAAGTGAATAGGGTGAGGTATGCTAAGGTCGGCTAGTCCGGACTGGACAACAGGTTCCGCGTTTGGTTCTCATCCAGCTCGGTTCAGATGCACACAATCTCATCTAGCTCGGTCCTATACTTACATCCTAGGTCGGCCTATGCTCATACTACCCTTCTAACCTTGTACAATTTCTAAGGCCTAATCCTATCCTTAAATAAATATTTATATACTAAAATTGTATTATTTAATATTAATTTTCAGGATGTTACAGATCATATCAACCAAATGGGTGTACGCACTTCCATTGGGATTCCTGTGGGTAAATAATCAACCACTGAATAGAATTCCAGTAGGACACCCCCAGGATAATTATCGACCAACGGGATTAGATTTTAAGCATAAAGAGAAATATTTAGAATTTAGTAATTTAGAAGCTTAGACAAGTTAATCGTTAATGAAACTGTAAAAAAAATAAAGGTTTTCTGAAAAATTCTTTGAATTACTCGAGTAGTTCTTGACTACTCGAGTTCTTAAGAAATACTCGAGTGTTCTTCCAATTTTCCAGAATACTCGAGTCTTCCTTAAACTACTCGAGTGTTTTTGCTGCAACAGCACCAGTTTCTGCACTTTTCAATATCAATTCGAATTCCTTGCTTTATATCTCCATTCCTATGCAAAACAGCAACTTGGGCTCATAAAATAAACATGTTAGAACACTTAAGCATCACTGAAACAACATCAAATAACAACAAATCACAGATTGCATCAAAACTCGCAAATATCCAATTTAAAACATGAAATCCATTTCCACTTGATTTTAATTTCGAAACACATTACAGTGAGCTTGGTTAGGTTCATTTAAACTTATTTGAGTCATAAAATCTTGAGCCTCTGACCTCCAAGTCAGAATCCCAGTTCAAGTTTCATCCCTCTTTGGAACCTTAATGGTTCCTACATTTCTAGCTTGAAATTACTCATTCTAGTATTTAGGTAACTCCTCCCTTACCTTAGAGAAGCTAAAGAAAGGATAGATTGAACCAAAAAGAGGTTGAATAAAAACTTGATTCTGGATTGGTGCAGTACTGGTTGCACTTGGCTGACTTTGGCCACAAATTTCACAACGAATAAGACAAGAAAAAGAACGAAACAAGTTAGCTTCAGAAACTAGGAAATGCTAACTTTAAATGGAAACAAGTTTGAAATCGAAAGAGTTCCTGGATTTACCAAACGAATTCAAGGAAGATGGGTGTTTGGTTCTGAACTTTGCTCTGTTTTTCACAACTTCAAGACCTCAACTTTGGTTGCCTATAACTCGATCTAGAGGAGGCTATTTGAAGTGATTTTAAGTTCTAATTCAAGAGTGGAATCAGAACATCAGTTTGTGTTTAGGTTTCAAAGGAAAAGGATGAGAATCGAGAGAGAACGAAAGGATTAAAGTGAGCTCTGCAAAACAGAGAAATTTTGCCAACAATTCGGGTTTCAAGAGATTTAAGAGTATTTGGGCTTAATTGAACACTTATTTATAGGCTAGGATTACCTTCCTTCGAAGTAAGATCCAGCTCTGTGCTTGGAACCTCAAGAAAACGCGTTTTGGTGCGAAGTTCAATTGAAAACCGACTTATACACTTAACCAGACTGCTCGATTTACTCGAGTCTTTTTCCTAATACTCGAGTACTTTTCAGAAATTCAAAGATCACTCGAGTCTTTCCTGAAAGACTCGTGTCTTTCGACTAAAATTCAAATTTTTCAAGAAATTATTGATTATACTCGAGTCCTTCCCAAAACACTCGAGTATAATAACCTAATTTTAGAAAATTCATTATTTTATTGAATATACTAACATTATTATTTGAATACTTAATATTTATTTATTTATTCAAAATACAGGACCTTACAATGTAGAGTTATAAAAAAATAAAATAAAATTGAGTCCCACATAGTCGAGCAAGTTTTGAATGAAAAAGGAATGAAGAATGAAATAAATAATAAGTTAAATATCATTAATTGAATAAATCAATTTTTTTCTTTTGGTATGCATCAAGGGTATTCATTGTAACATCCTAACTTATTCTACATTTACTTAATCAAAATATTGTAATTTTTCCGAAAATTTTGACGTAGTTTACTTTAATTTTATTGACTTTCCCATTGGAAAATATTCAACCTGTCATATCCAGATGCAATTTAAACATAAACATGTTGTAATACAAGTGGTATAGTATGAACACGTGAGAACACCTAGAAGGGGGGGTTGAATAGGTGTTCAAACAACCTTGAACAATTTTCGCAAAGCACAAACAAAACGTGGTTAAAACAGAAATTCTTTAACCAAACTAACAGTGACTAACCGGTTACTCAACCTACTAACCGGTAGTTAATTGTGAAAAATTGATAAATCAATTCAATAACTAAAATTTAACGCCGAACTACTTCAACCCAAGATTTAAAACAATTAAATAGATGTTTTAAAAAGGTTTTCCCCAAATTAATTTGTACAATTACTAACTAATTGATTCAATTAATTCGAAAATCGCTTTTCTAGGTTTTCATGAAAGAACAATGAATAATGCAGAAATTAAAGAGATAGAGATAGAGATACGACACAGAGATTTATACTGGTTCACTCTCACCCACTTGAGAGCTACATCCAGTCCCCTCTATCACAATAGAGGGAGGGAGTTTCTTCAATAGAATTAAAGATCCTTGATTGCAAGCTAAGCCTCTCAAATTCCTCACTTGATAGCTACCAAGAGATACCTCACTCTTGTTATGCAACCTTCCTTGATCTTCTAATTCTACCCTCTTGCTATGTGAATCCCTATCCACTTAGACTTCTTCAATCTCTTGATTATTCCTCAACCAAGAATTCTACACTTTGCTTGATTATTCCACAATCAAGACTTTTTCTTCTTCAATTTGTTGTAGACTATTTTGCCTCAAATGCAAAGATTACAACACCATAGAAATACAGGAAATCAGAACCTAATGAATCTCAATCAAATAATAATGAATAAGTTGATTATGAGATTCTTGTGTTTGTAGAAAAGATGGTAACAAGATGTAAAAGAAAGATTTTGATCTTTTCAATCTAAGAGAGAGTGTGTAGCTTGTTTTTCTGAATGTAAAACATATATGAATGATTCTCTATCTTCATTAAGGTGTAAGAATGGTTTATATAGATACCCATAAAGAATGAAAACACAAAACTGAATTTTTAACAAACTTAACAAACACTAACCGGTTACTGGGTATGACTAACCGGTTAGTTACTGTAAGTTTTGTTTTCTAATTTAGCAAAAATTATTTTCAAAACTTTAACCTTTAAAACCAATTTTGTAAAGCCTTAATTAAAATATTTAGCCACTTATTGATGCATTCTAAAATAGTTAAAAAAAACATTTTGAAAAATATGCATCAACATATTTTAATTAATTGGTTTTATGAAGCTCAAAATTAATTAATTGAGATTCACTATGTGACATTCCATATTTTCCTAACTAAGATAAATAAATTTTCATTAAAGAGGAGTTTTGATATATTGTTTTACAAAGGATTTTTAGTGAGTATTTTATTCGGTTACGTAATAAGTTGTCGATTTTATGGAGTTTTGGTAAACAAATATTTTTATGGAGCTCAAGTAAATGATTTTATTGAATTTGGACTGATTTAATTAATGAGAAGTGAGTTATGATTTTATTGTTGGTAATTTCTTATAGGAATGAATTTCCTTGTGAACTTTAATAGATTTAACAACTTCAGAAATTCATAACTTTTTAACCGTAACTCCGAAAATTATGATCCAAAACGATCGTCTTGAAATGTAGAATTTGAAAATATAATTCTTATATTTTTTTGGATTGATTTACAGAATATTATTTTCTAGGTTTGTAAAGTACAAATTTTTAAAGTATTAAGTGTTGAAAATAGTTAGAGACCTCAAATAAATTATTCCTTTTGGAGATCTCTTAATTATGTGAAAATATGATTTTAGAAAATAAAGTAAAGCCTATATTTACAGCCAATTAGTGCAGTTTATTAACCCCCTTAAGAAGTATATTTTCGGAATTTTAGTTGGTAAACATTAGTGTTTACTAGTCATGAAAGTAAAATAAATTTTATGCAGTTTAAATAGTGGATTGGAGATGAATGAGTACACGTTTGATGTGAATATGAGTGTGTGTATGATGTTTGTTTGAATGATGAAAATGTAAAGAGTATGTGTTGAATGTTATACCTTGAATTTTATGATATTCCATGATTTAATTACATGTGCTTGTAATTGTCCCTTTTTAATATCATGAAAGGAAAAATTTTATTTCCCTTCTATGTGTATGATTCGGCCATAGGTGAACCAAAGAGGACCAATTTGAAGTCTATTTTCTTAGGAATTAAGAAAGTAAGGATTTGAAGGAAATTAGTAGGAAATGTGAGATGGCGAGTGCAATGACGCATGATAAGACTTTCTCCTTAAATCACTCCACATTGTTCCACCAAGACAAGACCATTGTCATGCAACAATTGAATTGGCCGAAATTACCCTTGAATTGGAACCCTAAACCCGAAATTGGAAAGGAAACCCCATGCCCTTGCCTTTGCCTATATATTTATATATATATGCGTGTGAGTGTGAGTGTGGGCTAGTTTGGTCCATATTTTCATTTCATTTCCATCCTATAAGTCTCTACACACTCGGTTCCAAGAGCAACACCAAGCTCTTGAGACATAGAAAGAGAGAGAGTGAGGCCGAGAGGAAGAAGAGGAAAAGGAGAGTGAAGATCCAAGTTTCTCAACATATCATCCCTGATTTCTTTTTTCAATCACTTTCTTTATTCAAAGACGAAGAATAAAATCACCCATCAACCCAAAGGAGAGAAGAGACCGAAGCTAAAACCTAGAAGAAGAAGAAAGATCTTGAAGCTTAAGATTTGTGATTTTTGTTTAAGGTAGTTGTTGAGCTTATTGTAACATCCCAAAACTTTATTCCAAGATTAATTAGGAAAAACCTAAGCTAGAATTAATGATAGGAACCATGGGTAGAAATTAAGTGTAGTGTCCTAGAGTTAGAATTTGCCAAAATAGGAGTTTCCACCAGAATAATCGATTACTTTGTAGGGGTTAATCGATTACATGGCTTCTGGTGAAAACACTTAAATGTTGCTGCATTGATAATCGATTAACTCATGGAAATAATCGATTACTTTGTGAAGTAATCGATTACTTCAAGTGACTTAATCGATTATTTGCCCTCTGTCTGAAACACTAAGAAATGTTGCACTGAAGCAGTAATCGATTATCTGGCTAGGATAATCGATTACCAGAGGGTCTGATTAAAAAAAAAAGAGAAAGAGGGTGTACGTTGAGGGCTTCATAGCCACACAAAAGGAATCTCTCCCCTCCCTCTTTAATTCATAGCCACATGTTTTTGCCCAAACAAAATAAAACACACTCTCTCACTCTCATTTTCATTCATCACCCACCATCTCTCTCCCTCTCCTCCTCTCATACGTTCTCTTCCTCCTTCCCCAAGAGGAAGTTGAGCTCTTCCTCCTCCTCCTAGACCAAGTCATCAAGAATCCTCAAGGCCATGAATCCAAGATCAAGTTTCATCTCCTTTCACCCTTCTCTCTCTCATACGGCTCTCTCTCTTCCTCTCCTCTCTCCATTTTCGATTTTCTCTCTCCTCTAAACAAAACCACCATCAACCACCATAAACCACCCAAATCCACCATTGTAAACCTTCACCCATGAGATTCATTATCCCCCTCATGATTTAACCTTCACCTCCTCCCTTGGTGGCCTTCTCTCTCTTCATGAAGCCCTTTCTCTCTCCTAGGGCTCCTTTCTCTCTTTTCCAATCTTTAAGAATGGAGTGGAGAACGGTCTAGAGGATAGGAATCAAGGTAGATCCGGAGTAGATTTGGAGTCTTTGGAGCTTTGTGTGGGCTCTCTCCCTCTCTAAGGTAAGAGGAGTCTCTTTTCCACACTTTGGGTTAGGGATAGTTGGGGTATATAATAGGATTTGGGCTAATTAGTTGAATTGGGTTGTGGGTGGCAAAATAGCACCGGTTATAAGTTGGTTTAAGAAGAATGAATGTAATTTGAATTAATTTAATAATTTAACTTAATTTTCATAATTTGTTAAATACCCCCTCTATGTATGTTGTAAATGTAGGAAGTGAAGAACCCTAGGGAGTTGACTTATATTTAAGCACTCTGAGACATACCTGAGTATGTCGACTGATTTGTGAATTTTTAAGTGTTATATGTGTTACTTGATTTAATGCTGGAAAGTAAGGGATGAACATGATTAAGTATAAAAGGAAAGGTAATGTAATGGAAATAATAATAATGGAAGAAAGTAGTGATTATGATATGTAGCTTGAAATAGGATTAAAGGTTATGAGTTGGTCTTATGCTAATAAGGGAAAATAGTTATAAGGGCTAATGTTAAGGGTGAAAGAATATGGTCATGGATTTGTGGATGGTAAATAAATGAACTGGAATTAGAATGTAAATCTATGTGTAAAGGTTATGATTATTGGTGTTATAATGCTATGAAATATTGATTAGGAATGGTTGCTATATGTATATTTGAGAATCTCTAGAATTGTTTTGATGAGGAATGATAAGTGTCATTTATGTGTATATGTGTGTGATTAATTGGAGAATGTTTGTGATTATGAACTATAAATGAATGGACTGGATTGTCGATTATTGAAAGGGATAAAGGTAATTTAAGTGGAAACTGATCAGTGGGGCCCGAAACACTAGGTACCCGGCTAGGTGTTCCAATTACCTGTTAGGGCCAATTACCTGCCAGGCCAATTACCAATCAGGCCAAACCGCCCTGTAGGCGCCAGGTGACCCACAGGATCAGTTTTCCACACCAATAATTGGAATAATTAATGGATTGGTAAAAGTACATAGTCCTACAGGTGATGGTCTGGATGGGTGTAAAGTCCTGGGCAGGTGTTCCAAGTCCCTAGACAAGTGTGCCAATTACCTAGCGGGTATCCAAATCCTAGTGGTGTACGGTAAAAATGGAAGTGTTTGCAGATCACTGTGTCTGGTTGCTTGCACTGTGTGTGTAGATCTCTATTTGGGGTTACACACATTAATGGAAAATGATTAATGGAAAGGTAAAAAGGAAAAGGGAAGTTTATGTAGATCTCTATTTCAGGTTGCATAAACGAGATGGAGTGTATCCAGATCACTGTCTGTGGTTGCATACACAGTGTATGCAGATCACTGTTTGTGGTTGCATACACCGTGTGTAGATCTCTGTTTGGGGTTACACGCGATGGTAAGGTGTAGATCTCTGGTTGAGGTTACACATAATGGAAAATGAATAAAGGAAATAAAAATGGAATTGACAAAGGAATTAAAGGGAATAAATAATGAACATGATAATGGAATGGATAATGGAAAATGAAATTGATTTTTGGAAAAAATGAAAGTGAAGCATTTTGTTATTCATGGCTTGATTTGATTATGATGCTTAAGTTGCTATTATGTACTCTTTATTATCTTCTAATTCACTGTGTTGTGAAAAGGTCTCACCCTTATGTGTTTAACATTTTAGGTGAAAGTCAAGGAGCTTGAGGATCAGAGTGTCGTAGTGGAAGAATTGGAAAGAAGGAAAACTTTATTTGTTTGTGCTACTCATATTGTAATTGAAATACCCGATTTCATAATGTAAATTTCATTTATGAAAAGGAATTTTTTAGTTCCCCATTTCAGAGTATTAAACCTTTTAAATGATATTTTTAAGTAAAAAAAAAAAACTTGGGTGTTACATTTATGGTATCAGAGCAGTTCCTTCCTTTCCGACCTGAGGGAAAGTGGTCCCGATCTCGCTGCGAACACTCTCATCTCAAGCTTCTTCTCAAAAGGTGAGACCCTTTTAAGTGAAAGTTTTAAAGTTTGATGATTTGTGCAAATGTTTGAGGGTTAAGGAGAATAGAATGTGATTCTTTGGGAACCTAAGCAGGATCCCTTAGGGAATTCAAAGAATTTCATCCTATAAGTGTGGCACGTTTGTAAGCGGAAAACTTCAAAGGTGCAAATTGATTCTTGTTTAAGGGATGCAAACTCCAAGTCTTAAGTTAATTAAAGGCTAAAGTTTCTTACAAAGGAAATCTTACTAATTAAAGCTGGATAGCGAGGGCTATTACCCCTGATGGAATGTAGTGTCGGAACTGGCCAATCCGATGTTGCATTTGTCGGGAGGTGACGTCGTCGAAATCTAGAAGTTTGTGCATCATCGTGAATTAGTATTTGATTCCCTATGTATAAAACTTATGTGTTGATTCTTTTATGTATGTTTGTTTTGCTAAGTGCTTTGTGTGTAACCTTAATGTTTGTTTGTTGAGTAATTTGATGTCAAAGTAATTGAACCGGGATTAGAAATGGAACCGCATGAAATAAATAAATTATGGATCTCGAATACTAATCCAACCAAGTGATTAAGGTCATGTTGATTCGATTAGTATTCAAGAGAACGAAAAATAAGGTTTATACTAAACTATTACGCGGTTCTGTAACTAAACTTGATTCAAGCGATTGTGGTATCAAATGAATATAGGCATCGGGAACTAATAGATCGGATTTAAAACCACTGACTCGTATTAATTTGAATTACAAATAAAAACAAACTTTATGCCCAATGTGAGAAGTGGCTTGAATTCAATCCAAAGGGTTCTCGAAATATGCTTACACGTGGAATGGTGTAGTGTTAAAGTAAGCGGACCAAAAAATTAGAAGTGGAATCCTGAGAATCGAAATGATTTACTACCCCCTATTCTAATCTATTCGAGTGACATAGTGGCACCGGTTAGATTAGACTCCATAAAAACAATAAAAACATTTATGTTGAACTCGCAGTTGATTCCACCACTAATTTGATTTCCCGTGACTTTAATATTAATCGAAAGTTAAGTTGAAGCTTCTAAGGGTTGAACTTGAACCCCGAGTTACTATAATAAATTTTTTTAACGAAAAGAGGTTTATCTAAACGTGGATGGGGTTAAAATTCAACATAGAAGTTCTTACCTCATTTTTGATTACATCATTGGTAGTGCATTGGTTTATAGGAAAAAGTCTATGTTTATGGGGAAGTGAACCTAAACTTTCAAAAAAATAATGTTTTCAAAATGATTTGGGATTAATAACTTTTCAATTGCCCTCTTTATGTTTGAAATCCCAAAATTACTTTCCTACTAAGCATTGGCTAAAAGTGTTGTTTTTGAAAATGTTCTTGATGAAATTGAATTTTGTTTGTGTATGCTCGATTGATATGTGTGCTTGGTATGTCTTTGTGTAAAGTGAAAATTTGTATTTGATGCTTGTGAGTGTTTAAAATGAATTTCAAAGGTTAGCACCGAACCACAATCATTCTAAATGGAATGTGAGGTCGCACAACAAATTTTCAAGAACTAGTAAGAAAAGCAAGGATTTCTAAATGATCGAGTAAGTGAATTAACTTAACTATTTGTAACCAAGTCACACAACGATCAAATAGGAACCCTTGTTAGGCGACTCAAATCAATTCGGAATGAAAACTCAACTTTTAAACTTGAGATAAAAAGGGAATGTAATTGTTTTAACTTTTGAAGATGAATTAAAACTAAATTTTTCTGAGTTCAAGGCACATTCCCTTTTCCTTTGAGTTTATTCACCTTGAGTGATCTTTCACTCCTTCATCTAAGATCTTATGAAATTAGATGAAGGTAGCTTATCAAAGTAAGGTGCATAATTAAAAGTTTTAGTGAATTTTCAAATGAAATTAATTGTTCCTCATTAAGAGAGGAACCTAATTTGCAAAAGAATTTCGTTTTTATAAATGTGTTATTGTTCTCTAAATATTCCACTGGTATGGGATCCTTTTCTTAAATTTTGAATCCCCATACTTAGTGATTTTTCAAACCAAAGGTTTTAAAGACGTATGTGTGTGTAGTAAGTGTTTTTGGGGTAATCAGGGTTTTTATATAAAGGGAAAACTAAGTTTTTTTTTTGGGTTTAGGATTTTGTTTGACTTGGAAGAATTGATATAAGCACCTTAAGGTTGAATTATTGTCTTGTGTAACACTTCAAGCCAATTGGAGCAAGTTATTGTTTTTAAACAAAATGAATTTAATGTGCTCTAATCGGTTTGAACATTTTACACAACCTTGGGCTAAGAATAGGTAATGTCCCATCAAATTTTGAAGCCAATTGGAGTTGCTTGCTATTTTAAATGGATTTGACATAGGTTCACCCCGACCATTACAAATCTTTTACAAGTGGTCGTAGGGTCAAAAGTGAACTTAATGAACTCTGATTGACTTGAAAATTTACCACGATGTTCTTTTAGGTACAGGGACACTGTCTTCCAATTCTTCACAAACCTTGGGAAATTGAATTTATATAATGAATTTTTGGTTACAAGCTATGCAAAAACCTTTTTAAACGTTTTTTTTAAAAGAAAATATGTGATGCTATTTGTGCATGTGTTTGTAGAGGTAAGTTTTAGTCCTAAGGTAGATAAGGATTTGCTTAGAGGGAAGTAGGGTGAAGACTTGTTGAGTTTGAAATGTATGTTGAAGTGGAATGTTGTGTAAATTTCGATGATATCTAAGTGATTTATGTTTGTTTGATTGTTGAATGTGGTTGATTAGGGTCTAGGAATAGGATATAAGTAGTAGGTTTTGGAGCTAGATTAAAGTTAGCCTAAGCGAGTACTAGTGTGTAGGGCATGATAGAACCCCTTTTCAAACCTTCGAAGTAGAATTTCGAAAGAAACCCAGTGGATCTTAGAAATCATTCCCAACTTCTTTGTGAAGCTAAACCCGAGTTTAGAATCCAAGATCCTTTGGGAGTCTTGCTATAGGGACTCCTGAAATAGTTATTCGAGAGAAGTGTAAACCTTAGCAAATCTGATAGAGCCTCCATATCGAGTCAGATCAAATCAAAATCGTAATTGGTGCTCTTCACGGAGTGCAAGAGTTTTGTGGCACATTCATATTGAATGGTATACCAATCCCAAGTGGGGGAGTAGAACCAAAATGAAATAAGTTGTGTAGCTTAGAAACCTTTTCCGGGATGGTTCTCCAATTAAGGATTTTAAGCGGAATTTCGGGGACGAAATTCCAATAAGTGGGGGAGAATTGTAACATCCCAAAACTTTATTCCAAGATTAATTAGGAACAACCTAAGCTAGAATTAATGATAGGAACCATGGGTAGAAATTAAGTGTAGTGTCCTAGAGTTAGAATTGGCCAAAATAGGAGTTTCCACCAGAATAATCGATTACTTTGTAGGGGTTAATCTATTACATGGCTTCTGGTGAAAACACTTAAATGTTGCTGCATTGATAATCGATTAACTCATGGAAATAATCGATTACTTTGTGAAGTAATCGATTACTTCAAGTGACTTAATCGATTATTTGCCCTCTGTCTGAAACACTAAGAAATGTTGCACTGAAGCAGTAATCGATTATCTGGCTAGGATAATCGATTACCAGAGGGTCTGATTAAAAAAAAAAGAGAAAGAGGGTGTACGTTGAGGGCTTCATAGCCACACAAAAGGAATCTCTCCCCTCCCTCTTTAATTCATAGCCACATGTTTTTGCCCAAACAAAATAAAACACACTCTCTCACTCTCATTTTCATTCATCACCCACCATCTCTCTCCCTCTCCTCCTCTCATACGTTCTCTTCCTCCTTCCCCAAGAGGAAGTTGAGCTCTTCCTCCTCCTCCTAGACCAAGTCATCAAGAATCCTCAAGGCCATGAATCCAAGATCAAGTTTCATCTCCTTTCACCCTTCTCTCTCTCATACGGCTCTCTCTCTTCCTCTCCTCTCTCCATTTTCGATTTTCTCTCTCCTCTACACAAAACCACCATCAACCACCATAAACCACCCAAATCCACCATTGTAAATCTTCACCCTTGAGATTCATTATCCCCCTCATGATTTAACCTTCACCTCCTCCCTTGGTGGCCTTCTCTCTCTTCATGAAGCCCTTTCTCTCTCCTAGGGCTCCTTTCTCACTTTTCCAATCTTTAAGAATGGAGTGGAGATCAGTCTAGAGGACAGGAATCAAGGTAGATCCGGAGTAGATTTGGAGTCTTTGGAGCTTTGTGTGGTCTCTCTCCCTCTCTAAGGTAAGGGGAGTCTCTTTTCCACACTTTGGGTTAGGGATAGTTGGGGTATATAATAGGATTTGGGCTAATTAGTTGAATTGGGTTGTGGGTAGCAAAATAGCACCGATTATAAGTTGGTTTAAGAAGAATGAATGTAATTTGAATTAATTTAATAATTTAACTTAATTGTCATAATTTCTTAAATACCCCCTCTATGTATGTTGTAAATGTAGGAAGTGAAGAACCCTAGGGAGTTGACTTATATTTAAGCACTCTGAGACATACCTGAGTATGTCGACTGATTTGTGAATTTTTAAGTGTTATATGTGTTACTTGATTTAATGCTGGAAAGTAAGGGATGAACATGATTAAGTATAAAAGGAAAGGTAATGTAATGGAAATAATAATAATGGAAGAAAGTAGTGATTATGATATGTAGCTTGAAATAGGATTAAAGGTTATGAGTTGGTCTTATGCTAATAAGGGAAAATAGTTATAAGGGCTAATGTTAAGGGTGAAAGAATATGGTCATGGATTTGTGGATGGTAAATAAATGAACTAGAATTAGAATGTAAATCTATGTGTAAAGGTTATGATTATTGGTGTTATAATGCTATGAAATATTGATTAGGAATGGTTGCTATATGTATATTTGAGAATCTCTGGAATTGTTTTGATGATGAATGATAAGTGTCATTTATGTGTATATGTGTGTGATTAATTGGAGAATGTTTGTGATTATGAACTATAAATGAATGGACTGGATTGTCGATTATTGAAAGGGGTAAAGGTAATTTAAGTGGAAACTGATCAGTGGGGCCCGGAACACTAGGTACCCGGCTAGGTGTTCCAATTACCTGTTAGGGCCAATTACCTGCCAGGCCAATTACCCATCAGGCCAAATCGCCCTGTAGGCGCCGGGTGACCCACAGGATCAGTTTTCCACACCAATAATTGGAATAATTAATGGGTTGGTAAAAGTACATAGTCCTACAGGTGATGGTCTGGATGTGTGTAAAGTCCTGGGCAGGTGTTCCAAGTCCCTAGACAGGTGTGCCAATTACCTAGCGGGTATCCAAATCCTAGTGGTGTACGGTAAAAATGGAAGTGTTTGCAGATCACTGTGTCTGGTTGCTTGCACTGTGTGTGTAGATCTCTGTTTGGGGTTACGCACATTAATGGAAAATGATTAATGGAAAGGTAAAAAGGAAAAGGGAAGTTTATGTAGATCTCTGTTTGAGGTTACATAAACGAGATGGAGTGTATGCAGATCACTGTCTGTGGTTGCATACACAGTGTATGCAGATCACTGTTTGTGGTTGCATACACCGTGTGTAGATCTCTGTTTGGGGTTACACGCGATGGTAAGGTGTAGATCTCTGGTTGAGGTTACACATAATGGAAAATGAATAAAGGAAATAAAAATGGAATTGACAAAGGAATTAAAGGGAATAAATAATGAACATGATAATGGAATGGATAATGGAAAATGAAATTGATTTTTGGAAAAAATGAAAGTGAAGCATTTTGTTATTCATGGCTTGATTTGATTATGATGCTTAAGTTGCTATTATGTACTCTTTATTATCTTCTATTTCACTGTGTTGTGAAAAGGTCTCACCCTTATGTGGTTAACATTTTAGGTGAAAGTCAAGGAGCTTGAGGATCAGAGTGTCGCAGTGGAAGAATTGGAAAGAAGGAAAACTTTATTTGTTTGTGCTACTCATATTGTAATTGAAATACCCGATTTCAGAATGTAAATTTCATTTATGAAAAGGAATTTTTAAGTTCCCCATTTCAGAGTATTAAACCTTTTAAATGATATTTTTAAGTTAAAAAAAAACTTGGGTGTTACACTTTTCAAGTTGTTTAATGAATATTTAATCATGTTTGTAACGGACTTTGGGATGAACTATATTTAAACTTAAAGATCTATGGTTTCATGTGTTTGTTTTGATGTGATCTTGAAGTTTAAGCTACATGCATGTTGTTTTTAAGTGTTGATCATGAATACTAGTGCTAGAAAGTTTGGATCTTTAACTTGTGCTCTTCTTATCACGGTTTTGACTAGAGTTTGTGCTTAGAATTGTTTGTTTGTCTTGATTTTTATGTGCATGTAATGATCTATGCTTGATCTATGATAAAGCATGGAACTTGAGTTTTGCTTGTTAAATTTGAGTGAAAATATTTAATTTTTTCTTTGATGCATGTCACGGTTTTGAAGAGAAATTAGGGTAACAAGCTTTAAAAATGATTTTTAGTATAAAAAGAGTTTGATCTAAGTATTTTATTCTTGCACGTAAAAAAAAGATTTGAAGCAAGATTTTGTTTAATTGATGATGATGATTCGGTTGATGCTTGCAAAAGGAAATGGTGCTTTAAATTTTTTCATAAACAAGAACATGGTGTGATTTATGAGTCTTGAACCTTGCATGTTGAAAATGAAACCAAAGATCTTGTCTTTTTATATGATGACATTCGGTCAAGCCTAGGGAGAATAGAAAATCATGTTTAATCATTATTTAAGTTACATGCATGATGAGATTTATTTAATCTAAGGATTTAAAGTACATGCATGAAATTATAAAGGTTTGAAAGATAAAGATCTTGATATGATACTTGATTTTATTGTGTTGATATAAGTTAAAGAAATGAAATTTGTAACACCCCAAAATTTTAATCCCCGATTAATGAAATGTTAATTATAAAATTAATTATAATTAATGATTTCTATTTTAATCCTTGATTAAAATTCTGTGTTATGTATTTGGGAGATGTGTTTGAATTTATTTAGTAAATATATTTATGCATGAAATAAATATTTTGCATATTAGTCCCTGGGTTGGGACCTAGAAGTAAATATAGGAAAGATTTTGGAGGGAAAGTAAATAAAATAAATATTTTTCAAAAACTGAGCAAAATACTCGAGTATTTTCTGGAATACTCGAGTATTCTGGACAGAGTTGCACGAGTTAGTGCGTTTGGTGAGTCACCACCAACGATTCCGTGTCGATGACACGAAATCACCACCACTCCACGTCTATGGAGGTCGTGTCGACCTGCATGAACGTTCCCCCATTCTATTTAAGCCTATCAACACCGAATTCGTGAAGGATTTTGGCAAAGCTTGGGTTGTTGAGCAAGTTAGGGTTCTTGATTTACTCCCTTCGATTCTCCTTCTCTGAGTCAAATTGAGTAACAAATTATACACGAATACAAAGCTCACATCACGAGCTTTGTATAAACACCAAAATCGTGAGGTTTGAGTGAGTGTGGTGGAAGAATCAAGGCTTGGAAGTGAAGCTGTTCTTGGTCAAGTCTTAGTCTTGAGCTTACTTTGATTCCAATTTCTGGTAAGCTCACGAGTCTCTGAGTCCCAAATTCGATTTCTCTAGTTAGTATGTGTTGTATAGAGTCCAAAAAATCTAATTTCCCCAATTGTTATCTCTGTTTTCCATGTAAACCAATTCAATTTTGGTGTTGCATTCAAACTGTCCTGCATGTGAAGCTCAAAGTGATTTCTGGGATTGGAGAGCTTTCTCTTGGGAATTCTCTGTTGCTATACGTCTGAGAGGTAAGGAGAAGTTAATTTATACACTAGATCGAGTTTAATTTTCATTATTTTCATTAGAGAGCCACCAAGAGGCTCTAAGGGCTTAGATTGAATAGGAACTTTGGTTTGGAGACCAATTCATGCTCTATGGTTGTTGTGAGCAAGTTTCTTATGAAGTATGCAAGCTATAATGAACATTAATTCATGAATTTGTTGCTTATTTTGCAATTTGAGGTGTTAAGTTGTCAAATTGTGTATTTTATGCATTAATGATTGATTCTCTGTCAAATCTGTAATTTGATATGAATTGAGTGTTGTAACATGCTCATTATGTGGTATATGAACTCTGTTGATCATTGGATTGGACTAAAAATGGTTAGAATTGAAAATGGTATATTAAAACCAAGATTTCAGTCTGTTCTGTAATAAAACACTCGAGTATTAGGCTGGTTACTCGAGTAAAATTTTGGCAAAACAATGTATTTTGAACAAGAACACTCGAGTACCATGCCCAGCACTCGAGTAATCGAGTGTTGCATGGGATATGTTAAGGTAAACCACTCGAGTAATGTAGGGGTCACTCGAGTATTCTGGAAATGCTGAAGAATACTCGAGTAACTCATGAATTACTCGAGTATTTTTATGAATCTGAAAACCAAATCCCTAGAAAGGCATGAACACTCGAGTAGTTTGAAGAACACTCGTGTAATCTGGAAATAGTTTGAATACCACTCGAGTCTTCTGAAGAACACTCGAGTAATTCACCCCAAAATCTTAAAAAAATACCATTTCAATTCTGAATCATTTAATTAATAATTGAACAACAATAATCCAAGGGATCTAGACTTAAAAGAAATTGATTAATATGAGTGTACCATTTGGATGACGGGATGTGCTCGGGTGGCACGTTATATATTAACCAATTTCCTTTAAGCTTAAAGATGATGCATTCATTTGGAGTTTGGATGGTAGGTCGTTTATCATGTATTAGTAACATGAGGAGGGCCTCTGGGAGTGCCAATACGCTTGCTTGATGACACGTTGAAGACGTGGTCGGCTTAGTGGATGCCGATATGGTGATACCGTTTGGATGACGGGAGGTGCTCGGGTGGCACGGATTCCATGCTTGTCGTGTACATTCTTGGTGAATGTACGAAATGTTGTATACCTAGGAATACAACGCACTGGTAAGTGCTGGGTTGTCAGGGATGGACGTCAGAGAGTGACATAGATTGATGGAGATAGGTTTGAGAGTTAAATTCATGCATCATATCATTCATTTAAATTAACTGTGATAAATGAAACAAGTGTGAGCATCCTACTTGCATTCAATACCTGCTAAGTGCTAAATGTGATTGTTGTTCATTGTTGCCTATTTATATCTTCATATTGTACATATTTAAACTCTGTTGATTATGTGTATAGAATTGCTTACCCCTATGCCCTTGTAGGTGATGTCTCGATACATCGCTTGCATCGAGATCCGGCCACTTCCTAGTGGCACATGGATCTATGAGGACCATCGCGCGGTGTTCGAGGGAGAGGTAGAGATTACCTTCTACCACCCGAACCCGTTGATTCGATTTCGTCCTCGTAGATTTAGGATTCCCATCATATACACTATGCATGTACCCCCGTTTTACACATATCATGGACCACCTCCCACACGGCCAGCTCGCTCTTATCATAGTTTTCGTTTCAGACCTACCCACTCACACCCTTTTTCCTCGAGAGTCGTCCGCGAGGATACTCCCCCTTCTGATCCGAGGATCCAGTCAGGGCCACACCATCTCCTGACCCCGTACCCAGTGGTAGGGTACACTCTCCATCGGATGAAATCGAGGAGGATCCCGTGGAGGATAAGAGCGGAGGCGAGCCTGTCGTTCATTCCACCAGGAGTCAGTGGAGGGATGATTATCCCTAGGTATGTGTATAGGGTGTATGATGAGGATCAGGGGATCCGATCTGGAGATGCCATGGAGGAGATTCTGTTGCTGCTGCTGTTGATGATGATGTTTTCTTTTGCTACCTGGAGACTGCTACTGCTATTACTACTACTACTGTTGCTAGATCTATGTGACCACCTCTAGAGTCTATACTTTGAGATGTATTTATTATAGATATACTTTTGAGAACTCTAGGGATATGGTTTTCTTTAGACATAGATCTTTTGATGGACTTGTATATGGATCTTGGAGTTTCGACCATGGGACTATGTACTTATGACTTATATATATATATATATATATATATGCATATTATGCCTATCTTACGAGTATACATAGTCTCATTATTTCCGCTTACTCTGATTTAACTTGTTTAAAGAATGTGGCCAATGAGAAAGAATGGTATCAGTTCCGCGAAACGAAAGTATGGATAGCATCGCTTAATTTCTATTATGTAAATGTTATTTCAAAGTGCCGATGCTATCACGTTTGTGAAAAGGTTTCCGAAATCGCCAAATTCAATGCAATGTTATAAACCATATGAATTATTTTCTCCAAGAGTCCATGTTTTAGTTTGTGCACCAGTTTTAAAGAAAATAAATTTTATTTCCACATTTTCTTATATACTTACATGTCCATATATTACTCGACCTAATAGTATAATTAGTGTATTAATTACTGGATCATGAGAAGGGTGTCACACTGAGTGGTATCAGAGCAAAAGTCAGATCCTGTAGTAGTGGAAGTAGCTCCAGAAAGGTAGCCATCAACATCAAGCAGGTATCCGCAGGGCATATTTATTGTTATGAATGTTTGTATCTTGTCTCTTTTGAGCACAAGACACAATTGAATGTTGAGTTAAAGTTATAAGATATAGTTTTAGTATAGGTGGTGTGAGGAATGTTTCTTTAGTTCAACATATGTGACCATGAGCATATAGCGCAGGTCTATTATGGCAACTAGAAACCAAAGTCACACCAATGCGATGTTAGAAAGGATAACCGCGGTGTTGGAGACCATGCAGCAACAATCTCAGCAACCACCTCAGCCGGTTAACCCACCTCATCAATGCAATGTGGGTAACACCGAGGCAAAGAGTCTGGCTGATTTTAGGAGTTGTAGTCCGCCTAAGTTTGAAGGAGGATTTAGACCTGAGGAGGCCAACAAGTGGATTCATACCATGGACAAGATTCTGAGAACCCTGGAATGCATAGAAGCTCAGAAGGTGGCATATGCTGTCTACATGCTAGAAGACAAAGCTGAGAATTGGTGGAATCACACGGTCCAGCTTCTGCGTTATGAAGGAAGGGATGTGAATTGGGGTGTATTTATGGAGAAGTTTCTCAATAAATATTTCCCTTAAGATCTAAGGAGGAAGAAGGAGGTGGAGTTCTTGCAGCTAAAGCAAGGAAGTATGAGTGTGGGCGAGTACGCGGCCAAGTTCGAGGAATTGATGAAGTATTCTCCGTACTATCAGAACAACCCCGATGAAAGGAGCAAGTGTATCAAATTTGAAGGAGGCTTGAGGCCCAAGTTGAAGTCAATTTTCAGCTATCAACGGATCCAAAGCTTTCCTGCACTCGTGGACATGTGTAGGATGTATGAAGATGACACGAAAGCTGAAGAATTGCAAGCCGCAGAGAGAAAGGACAACCAGAATTTTGGACCTCAGAGACGTAAAGGTTTCAATAATCGAGGCAAGGGTCTGTACGATCGCCGAGGGAAAGGCAAGGGGAAGGTTGGTGGTTTGGATGGAAGAAATGTTCGGAGCGAGGCTCCATTTTGTGACAAGTGCAAGCGCCATCATTATGGCCGTGTTTGTTGGGGAACAAGTGGTTGTTTCAACTGTGGGAAACCGGGACACTTTGCGAGAGACTGCAAGGAACCGGTCAAAGCTAATTCAAGAGGGACTGCAGATAAGCCAATGGCTCAAGGAAGGGTTTTCACCCTTAGTGGTGTGGAAGCAAGCCGATCTTCTGATCTGGTGCAAGGTAAATACTTGCTTAATGGTCAGCTCTGTAATGTTTTGTTTGATTCGGGTGCAACGCATTCATTTGTTTCATATTAATGTGTGGATCGGTTAAGTTTACCTAGGTCTGAATTACCTTATGCTTTGAAAGTAGAAACCCCTACTAATGCTCCTATAGTTGTTTCTAGAGCATGTCTTAACTGCGACATAGAAGTGTTAGGACAAACCTCTAGGGTAGATTTAATTTGTTTACCCTTAGCACAATTGGATGTGATCTTGGGGATGGACTGGTTAAGTCAAAACCAAGTGATCATCGATTGTGATAAGAAGATAGTGACCTATAGAAACCCAAAACCCTCCGGCTACATGTGTCTGTTCAACACTGAATTAGAGGAGAATGGTCGAAGGTTGGAAGAAATTCCTGTTGTTAGAGACTTCCCGGAGGTATTTGCTGATGAGATCCCTGGTTTGCCACCAAGAAGAGAGATTGAATTTGGCATCGACCTAGTTCCGGGAGCTGGTCCCATTTCTATCGCTCCTTATAGAATGGCACCACCGGAAATGGCTGAAATGAAGAAGTAGATCGAGGAGCTATTGCAGAAGCAGATGATCCGACCAAGTGTGTCACCTTGGGGTGCTCCGGTTCTGTTCGTCAAGAAGAAAGATGGTAGTATGAGGATGTGCATTGACTACCGACAGCTGAATAAGGTCACAATCAAGAACAAGTATCCATTGCCAAGGATCGATGACCTTATGGATCAAGTTCGTGGGGCTTCGGTATTTTCCAGGATTGATTTGAGGTCGGGATATCATCAGATCAGAATTAGAGAAGAGGACATCTCTAAGACTGCATTTTGATCCCGATACGGGCATTATGAGTACGTTGTGATGCCGTTCGGATTGACCAATGCACCAGCTATTTTCATGGACTACATGAAT
Source organism: Crotalaria pallida (assembly GCA_037953625.1). Classification (NCBI taxonomy): domain Eukaryota; kingdom Viridiplantae; phylum Streptophyta; class Magnoliopsida; order Fabales; family Fabaceae; genus Crotalaria; species Crotalaria pallida. The sequence continues at coordinate 55,421,607 of CM075654.1, read as the reverse complement.
CGAATCTTTAGACCTTATCTAGATTCATTCGTGGTTGTGTTCATTGACGATATCCTTATCTACTCTAAGAGCCCGGAGGAGCATGCTGAACACTTGAGGATAGTGTTGAGTATTCTGAAGGAGAAGCAGTTGTACGCCAAACTTACAAAGTGTGAGTTCTGGCTGGAGGAGGTTAAGTTTTTTGGGCATGTGATTTCAAGCAAGGGAATAGCGGTTGACCCGGATAAAGTAAGTTCAGTGTTGCAATGGGAACAGCCGAAGTCGGTCACAGAGGTGAGAAGCTTTCTTGGTTTGGCTGGTTATTATAGAAGATTTATAGAAGGTTTCTCGAAGATTGCGCTACCTTTGACAAAGTTGACTCGGAAGGATCAACCTTTCATCTGGGATGAGAAGTGTGAAAGGAGTTTTCAAGAGTTGAAGGAAAGGTTGATATCATCTCCTATGTTGGTTCTGCCTGATACACAGAAGAGTTTTGATGTGTATTGTGACGCATCGAAACAAGGTCTTGGGAGTGTTTTGATGCAAGAGGGGCAAGTTGTCGCCTACGCCTCGAGACAGCTAAAAGTTCATGAAATGAACTATCCAACTCATGACCTGGAACTGGCAGCTGTTGTGTTTGCATTAAAGATTTGGAGGCACTATCTCTATGGCACTACGTTTAGGGTGTTTAGTAACCATAAGAGTTTAAAGTACCTCTTTGATCAGAAAGAGTTGAATATGAGGCAGCGTCGATGGATGGAGTTCTTGAAGGATTATGAGTTTGAGCTCCATTACCACCCTGGGAAGGCAAACGTCGTGGCGGACGCATTAAGTAGAAAGGCAATGCATATCAATGCCATGATGGTCAGAGAAGCTGCACTGATAGAAGAATTTCGGGATCTGAGCCTGACAATGCGAGTAGAGCCAACAAGTATCAAGATGAGGATGCTGCAGATTGCTAACGAGTTTCCGCAAAGGATTCGGGAATTGCAACACAAGGATGAGAGACTTAAGGAGAAAAAGAAGCTGATGGATGAAGGAAAGGAGTTGGAGTTTCAAGAAGGGAAGGATGGAATCCTTCGTTTTAGAGCAAGGATTTGTGTGCCTAATGATCTGGAAGTAAGAAGGATGATTCTGGATGAAGCACATAAGAGCAAAATGAGTATGCACCCGGGAGCTACCAAAATGTATCAGGACCTGAAGAGGATATTTTGGTGGCCTGGCTTGAAGAAGGACGTGGCTGAATATGTGGCATGTTGCCTGGTGTGTCAGAAGGCGAAAGTGGAACACCAAAGGCCAGGAGGAGAATTACTTCCCTTGGAGATTCCGTTGTGGAAATGGGATAGTATCTCGATGGATTTTGTGTCGGGATTGCCAAGGACAGCCACTGGTCATGATGCAATCTGGGTGGTTGTGGACCGTCTGACCAAATCGGCGCATTTTATTCCTGTTAACATGCGCTACTCTTTGGAGAAGCTCACCCAGTTGTATATCAAGGAAGTTGTTCGTCTGCATGGGGTACCGTCAAGCATTATGTCAGATCGCGACCCGAGGTTTACATCGAAGTTTTGGGAAGATCTGCATAGAGCCTTGGGTTCAAGATTGAAGTTAAGTTCTGCATACCATCCTCAGACTGATGGTCAAACGGAGAGGACTATTCAGTCGCTGGAGGACATCTTACGAGCCTGTGCTTTGGAAGGTCAAGGGAACTGGGAACAAATGTTGCCACTCGTGGAATTTACTTACAACAACAGTTATCACACGAGCATTGGAATGGCACCATTTGAAGCCTTGTATGGAAGAAAGTGTCAGACACCGTTATGCTGGTTTCAAGTGGGGGAGAGTTCTCTGGTTGGACCAGACTTTGTACAAGAGACCACGGAACAGATCAAGATGATACAAGAGAAGATGAAGACGGCTCAGAGTAGGCAGAAAAGCTATGCTGATAGGAGAAGGAAACCTTTAGAGTTTGCTGAAGGAGACCATGTATTCATTAGAATAGTACCAACCAAAGGTGTTAGTAGAGCCTTGAAAACCCAGAAACTATCACCTAAATTCATTGGTCCCTATCAAATTCTTAAAAAGGTCGGCCCAGTAGCTAAATAAATATAGGAAAGATTTTGGAGGGAAAGTAAATAAAATAATTATTTTTCAAAAACTGAGCAAAATACTCGAGTATTTTCTGGAATACTCGAGTATTCTGGACAGAGTTGCACGAGTTAGTGCGTTTGGTGAGTCACCACCAACGATTCTGTGTCGATGACACGAAATCACCACCACTCCACGTCTATGGAGGTCGTGTCGACCTTCATGAACGTTCCCCCATTCTATTTAAGCCTATCAACACCGAATTCGTGAAGAATTTTGGAAAAGCTTGGGTTGTTGAGCAAGTTAGGGTTCTTGATTTACTCCCTTCGATTCTCCTTCTATGAGTCAAATTGAGTAACAAATTATACACGAATACAAAGCTCACATCACGAGATTTGTATAAACACCAAAATCGTGAGGTTTGAGTGAGTGTGGTGGAAGAATCAAGGATTGGAAGTTAAGTTGTTCTTGGTCAAGTCTTAGTCTGGAGCTTACTTTGATTCCAATTTATCGTAAGCGCACGAGTCTCTGAGTCCCAAATTCGATTTCTCTAGTTAGTATGTGTTGTATAGAGTCCATAAAATCTAATTTCTCCAATTGTTATCTCTGTTTTCCATGTAAACCAATTCAATTTTGGTGTTGCACTCAAACTGTCCTGCATGTGAAGCTCAAAGTGATTTCTGGGATTGGAGAGCTTTCTCTTGGGAATTCTCTATTGCTATACGTCTGAGAGGTAAGGGGAAGTTAATTTATACACTAGATAGAGTTTAATTTTCATTATTTTCATTAGAGAGCCACCAAGAGGCTCTAAGGGCTTAGATTGAATAGGAACTTTGGTTTGGAGACCAATTCATGCTCTATGGTTGTTGTGAGAAAGTTTCTTATGAAGTATGCAAGCAATAATGAACATTAATTCATGAATTTGTTGCTTATTTTGCAATTTGAGGTGTTAAGTTGTCAAATTGTGTATTTTATGCATTAATGATTGATTCTCTGTCAAATATGTAATTTGATATGAATTGAGTGTTGTAACATGCTCATTATGTGGTATATGAACTCTGTTGATCATTGGATTGGACTAAAAATGGTTAGAATTGAAAATGGTATATTAAAACCAAGATTTCAGTCTGTTCTGTAATAAAACACTCGAGTATTAGGCTGGTTACTCGAGTAAAATTTTGGCAAAACAATGTATTTTGAACAAGAACACTCGAGTACCATGCCCAGCACTCGAGTAATCGAGTGTTGCATGGGATATGTTAAGGTAAACCACTCGAGTAATGCAGGGGTCACTCGAGTATTCTGGAAATGATGAAGAATACTCGAGTAACTCATGAATTACTCGAGTATTTTTATGAATTTGAAACCCAAATCCTAGAAAGGCATGAACACTCGAGTAGTTTGAAGAACACTCGAGTAATCTGGAAATAGTTTGAATACCACTCGAGTCTTCTGAAGAACACTCGAGTAATTCACCCCAAAATCTTAAAAAAATACCATTTCAATTCTGAATCATTTAATTAATAATTGAACAACAATAATCCAAGGGATCTGGACTTAAAAGAAATTGATTAATATGAGTGTACCGTTTGGATGACGGGATGTGCTCGGGTGGCACGTTATATATTAACCAATTTCCTTTAAGCTTAAAGATGATGCATTCATTTGGAGTTTGGATGGTTGGTCGTTTATCATGTATTAGTAACATGAGGAGGGCCTCTGGGAGTGCCAATACGCTTGCTTGATGACACATTGAAGACGTGGTCGGCTTAGTGGATGCCGATATGGTGATACCGTTTGGATGACGGTCCGTTTGGATGACAGGAGGTGCTCAGGTGGCATGGATTCCAAGCTTGTCGTGTACATTCTTGGTGAATGTACGAAATGTTGTATACCTAGGAATACAACGCACTAGTAAGTGCTGGGTTGTCAGAGATGGACGTCAGAGAGTGACATAGATTGATGGAGATAGGTTTGAGAGTTAAATTCATGCATCATATCATTCATTTAAATTAACTGGGATAAATGAAACAAGTGTGAGCATCCTACTTGCATTCAATACCTGCTAAGTGCTAAATGTGATTGTTGTTCATTGTTGCCTATTTATATCTTCATATTGTACATATTTAAACTCTGTTGATTATGTGTATAAAATTGCTTACCCCTATGCCCTTGTAGGTGATGTCTCGATACATCGCTTGCATCGAGATCCGGCCACTTCCTAGTGGCACATGGATCTATGAGGACCATCGCGCGGTGTTCGAGGGAGAGGTAGAGTGTAACACCCCAAATTTTTAAATCCTGATTAATAAAAATTAAGCCTTATTTATGTCAGGTGGCCTTGTAGTTTGCACCTATTTTGTCAGATGCCCTTTAACTTTATTTTTCAATAAATATACCCCTACAGTTTGCTCCGGAATGCCATACACCCCTTCATGCCATTTCCGGCCACCGGTGCTGACGTGGACCGCCGGAGTCATCAAGTGGTAAAAATAGGAGCCCTTGTAGTTTGAGTCTTTTTTGTCAGATACCCCTATATATAACTTCAAAAATTCATATCTTTTAAACCGTAAGTCCAAAAATTACAAATTTTATGTCAAAACGATCGTATTGAAATATAGAATTTTAATATGTAATTATTTTACTTTTATGGATAGTTTTGTAAAAAATTGTTTTTGGGCAATTTTCTATACGAATTTTGAATTTATGAATTATTAAAAATAATTTATGAATTGGATTGAACTAGTTTTTATTGTAGTTTGAGGAACATAAAAATCATGAGTTTTGACTATGTCACAATATCCACCCCCTTACCTCAAATACTTAAGGATAAGGAGATTCCAAGTGCCCTAAGCTTGAGTTTGCCCACCAAGGAGATACCAAACCACAAAATTAGGATGGAACCTAAAATAGAGAGCCATAAAAGAGAGGGATTATCATTATACCATGATTCAAATCAAAATTCCAAGAAGAGGGTAGCCTCCAATGCCTAAGTATTGAAACCCACCATTTATGGTAGAGAGAGAAAGGAAAAACGAATTTTGAGAGGGGAAGAGGAGAACCCACACTTAGATACATACTTGGAGATGGGAATAACAAGTCTTGATGATGGAATGAATGCCACTCACTTGATTCTTGATCAATTTGGAGTGAGAAAAGCTTGAGCCCTAGAAGAGAGAGAGAGAACACGAATTTTAGAGAGGGAAGGAAGAAATCAAAACTTAAACACTTACCTTGAGATGAGAAAGAAGAAATTACAATGATAAAGATGCAAAGATCACTTGTTATTGGTTGATTTTGAGGAAAGAAAATGGAACCCCTATAAGGAAGAGGAGGGGACTCGTGAGTTGAGAGAGGGGAGGAAAAAGATGAGGGTGAGAGAGAGATTATGAGAGTAAGAGTGAGTTTATTTTATTGGATTGGGAAGGAAAAATGAGTGGACCATAATTAAAGCCCAAAATAAAGATTCCCTTTGTGTGGAGGGGAGTGCATCACGTGCACTCCCTTTCTCTCTTTTTTTTTGTACTGACCCTAAAATAATCGATTACCTTGACCTGGTAATCGATTATTCCTTCAATGCAACATTTTTAGGACTTCCAACCTGAGGCCTTGTAATCGATTAAAGCCTTGAAAGTAATCGATTATAGCTCAGAATAATCGATTACTTCATATGAGGTAATCGATTAGAATTGCTGCAACTTTTGTTGTTTTCATCAGGGGCCTTGTAATCGATTACCGACCATCCAAGTAATCGATTATTTTAGTGAAAAGTTATAATTTGATGATTTTCTAACTTCAATTCATTCCCTTAGGCTCATTACTACTTTAGGTTTAGCTTGATACTCAAAACCTTCTTCAAATCTTGGAAATTCCTCCTAAATAATTGGCATAATTTCCTATTATGCCGAAATAAAAATTTGGGATGTTACAATTCTCCCCCACTTATTGGAATTTCGTCCCCGAAATTCCGTTAAGTTTAGTAAATGGAGAACCATCCCATTATTAGAGTTCATGATGTCTGACTTTACCTCCCTTCATTCTCTTCCGCCAACTTCTCGATTCGCCCTGAACTAACCGGAATTTTACTTAGATTAAGAATTACTCCCCCACTTAGCGCCGACATACCCGAAAAAGATACGGGACTGATTTGGATTCAATTCTGATAGTATTACAATTAACTTTGAGGCAGGAGTTGTAAGAACTAGATATAAAAACTCGAAATGCGTAGCAGTCCGACATAGTTCTAGAATCTTTTCTTGAAGAGATGCCCTGGAATCATGGCATACGAAGGTTCGTGTAGAGTATATCGCCTTAAAATTTGTCTCTCATAAGGATTGACTAGCACCGATAGGATTTAAAGCTTTCAAAAACCACGGGCATTCATGAACAAGAAACACCCCAAAGGTTAGGAGTTTCCCTCAACGCTTAGTTGATTAGAGCCGACACCACTCCTACTAAATGCTCAACAATCAACTTCTTCCATGAATCGATTAAAAAGAGTAGGAAGGAAGAAATCCACATTAGTTCCAAAATTTACCCAACTACCAAAGGTGAAGGGTACGATAACTTGCCGTTGGCTGGGTCAATTATCAAGATTGTTTGGTCTTAACGCAGGGATTTACAAATTTGGCAAATCCGGCTAGTCTTACGAATGGTTATCTACTTTCACCTTAAAGGTTACAATGATAGCATTTATTGATAGATGCAAGAATTGAGGTGATCAATCCCATCCTCACGTCTACCAACAACACATCATTGTCGGGTTCTGTCAATAATGTCATCATTTAAGAAATGCAAGGATTAGAGTGATCAGTTCTAACCTTACATTACATCAAATAACAACATCATAACATAGTATTGGCCACTTGACACTAGAAATCTTAGGCATAAGAATTTTCTTATAAGATCTTTCACAAGCTCTCTATAAGAACAAGATTTGAATTTGGAAGGGCAAATATCCAATATGTTTTAAACACTTCCATCCTAAGTCATCACTAACTCACTATTTAGCTAACAGAAGGGCAAACTAATTCCACAACAATCAAATTTAAAAGCACTCCGTATGAGCTTGCCGAACGGTAATTACCTGCAACCGCATCAGCTGGGTCCACCTCGCCACCCTCTACGGTGAATAATTTCCCTTTCTGCAATGATGGACCTCCACGGGCCTTTTGTGCCTTTGCAGCATTAATTTCTTTCTTCATGGTGTTCTTAGGACAATTTGAAGCAAAATGTCCGGGTTGTCCACAGTGAAAGCATAACCCCTCCTTTCGACCCAATGTCCAGCACACTCCCCTATGCATCCTGCCACAGTGCTGACAAGTTGGTATTGGACCATAAGCATTCACTATTGGTCCGGATTCCCTAGGAAACGTGACCCCGGAAGGAGAGTATGGACCCGACTTCTGAATCGGTCCCTTGTCCTTATTTTGGCCTCCGATTCTCTGGTTTGCCCGAGATCTCTCATTAGCTAGCTTTCGTTTGAGACCCTTCTCATATGTGCTTGCCATGTGGACCAAGCGAGCAAAGTTGTCAATGTTGTGATACCCACACGAGAGGCGGAGATCACTCCTAAGCCCAGCTTCAAACTTAACACACTTGCCACGATCACTTGCATACCGAAAATCAGAAAAACGGATGAGATCTTTAAACCGAGTTGCATAGTCCCCAACCGACATAGAACCTTGAGTCAATTGGAGAAAAACAATCTCCTTCTCCCTCCTAACATCTTCAGGGAAATACTTCCCCAGGAATAGATCCTTGAACATCTCCTAAGGAACTATAGGATTAGTTGCCATCAATCCTCTCCTCTGCTGATCCCACCAATGTTCTGCCTCATTAGTCAGCATGAATTCAGCTAATCGAACATACTGCTCCATTGGTGGTTGAAGAGAACGTAGAATCTTCTCTATCTCTTGTATCCACCTCTGTGCTCCATCAGGGTCATTTCCACCTTCAAAGCGAGGTGGATCATTCTTTCGGAAACGAGACATCCAGTCAATCTCAACTGGAGCTGGTTGCAGAGCTGCTGCTGCCGCTGTAGCTGCTGCCGCTGCGGCAGCTGCCATTTGTTCCCCCTGCTGCTGCTGCATCTGAGATAGATGCTCCAGAATAGCAGCAAGTCCATTGTTACCAGCCCTTCTTCCAGCCATACTTCTTAGCCATATAGAACAGACCGGTAAGACTCAATCACTAAGTAGATACATAGTACTATAATTATCCTATTATAATCCTAATCTATTACTATGAGCATCAATTACTCGCTAGGTGAGTAATCATTTGGAGTTTGTATAACTCCATGGCCGAGGAGAAACTGCTTTGATACCATAAATGTAACACCTAGGATTTATACCCTTAATTCCCCCTTATAATAAAATACGGACTTGAAAATTTATTTTTATTATATTAAAATCAACCGTCAAACGGACGGAGTTTCGTTTGTTTATCGGACTTTTCCAAAATGTCCACCTGATTAACACACTCAATTACATAACAGCAGTAGCCAGCAGGGCTTCAGGTTACATATATAAATCATAACAAGGCCCAACGGGCTCCAAATATACCATAGTTCATTAATTAATCAGAGTAGTAGCGGAGAATACTAATTTGAGTATTAAGACCAAAAGTTATAACTTTAGCAAAACAAAACATCCTAAGCCTCACTTAAAATATTTATAACAAACTTTACAAAAAAAAAAATAATGTAAGAGGCTTAGGTTCATGTTATATACTAAACCCGTAACACCCTACTCTCCCTGTAAGGGAAAGTACTCCTGCTCGGTCGGGGGCTGTGCCAGCTCAATCTCCGTACCTGAAAATGTAAGGGAGTGAACATTGCACAGGAAATAGAAAGCAGTTTCTAACTAGACATAACAACCCACTAGGTCAAACACATTTAGCAAATAAGCATATATTCACATATTGCACACCACACTCATTTCATTATTTCCATACTCATTATTTATTTCACATTCCCATTTTCATTATTCATTTCAACATCCATTTTCATTATTCATTTCAACATCCATTTTCATTATTCATTTATTCATTCCACATACTCATTTCATTTCAATACATCACCTCAAATCAGAGGCCATTATACTTTTCCATATTTAAATTATGTGTCCCTCAGGTCAGAGGTCAACACTCAATTCTTTATTTCATCCGGTGTCCCTCAGGTCAGAGGTCAACACTCAATAACTTTCTTTTCATCTTGTGTCCCTTAGGTCAGAGGTCAACACCCATTTCATTCTGTGTCCCTCAGGTCAGAGGTCAACACTCAATTCTTTATTCATTTCGTGTCCCTCAGGTCAGAGGTCAACACTCATTAACATTTTATTCAGTTTGTGTCCCTCAGGTCAGAGGTCAACACTGTATCGTACTTTACCTCCACGCCGGAAGGTACCTCATACATTTGGCCTATGGGTACTTCACCTCCACACTGGAAGGTACCTCATACCATTGTACTTCACCTCCACACCAGAAGGTACCTCATACAATTTGGCCGGTGGGTACTTCACCTCCACACCGGAAGGTACCTCATACAACCACCTAGATTACACTTAAACATCATTCTTATTATTTGGCGCCTCAATTCAGAGGCCAAGAATTATTCGCTTTCTTGCTCAATCAATCATAACACCTTTATTCATTTCCTTTCTCAACTATCTCAATCATACCAATTGGTATTCTATTTTATAGCCCAACATTTAGGTTGCCCTTCATTTTAATTTACATAAATCACCTTTTACTTTTTGTTTATACATAATCATTTTACTTCCTTCTCCTATATTTCACACTTCAGTTCATAAGCTACGACCTTTGTTTACAGTTGTTAATACTTAACATTTATTCTCATTTAGCATTTAGATACAACTACGCACATTCATCACATATAATCGTTTCCATTCCATTTTCTTCCTATGTCAACTTATTCCCCAATACCTACATATATTTGCAACATCAATCAATTATCATTTTATACAAACTTGACAATTAAAATCCATAGTCATAGAAATCATTCATAACATCTTTACTACCATATTACCCAAATCTTCTTGTACTTCATTATAATCATTAACCAAATTTCATGTATCAAATTATTCATTCTCACATTATTGGGTTTCCTTTTTCTAGTCTTAACGTCCAATCATCATGCATATTTAATTTATTAGGATTTTATATTCTATAATCTAGGGTTTCATAATCTAACTTTCTTCCCTAACACATAACCCTAACAAGCATTATATACTAACTAGAACCTACTCCCTAGAACAAGGCAATGCTCACAATATCCACCCCCTTACCTCAAATACTTAAGGATAAGGAGATTCCAAGTGCCCTAAGCTTGAGTTTGCCCACCAAGGAGATACCAAACCACAAAATTAGGATGGAACCTAAAATAGAGAGCCATAAAAGAGAGGGATTATCATTATACCATGATTCAAATCAAAATTTCATGAAGAGGGTAGCCTCCAATGCCTAAGTATTGAAACCCACCATTTATGGTAGAGAGAGAAAGGAAAAATGAATTTTGAGAGGGGAAGAGGAGAACCCACACTTAGATACTTACTTGGAGATGGGAATAACAAGTCTTGATGATGGAATGAATGCCACTCACTTGATTCTTGATCAATTTGGAGTGAGAAAAGCTTGAGCCCTAGAAGAGCGAGAGAACACGAATTTTAGAGAGGGAAGGAAGAAATCAAAACTTAAACACTTACCTTGAGATGAGAAAGAAGAAATTACAATGATAGAGATGCAAAGATCACTTGTTATTGGTTGATTTTGAGGAAAGAAAATGGAACCCCTATGAGGAAGAGGAGGGGACTCGTGAGTTGAGAGAGGGGAGGAAAAAGATGAGGGTGAGAGAGAGATTATGAGAGTAAGAGTGAGTTTATTTTATTGGATTGGGAAGGAAAAGTGAGTGGACCATAATTAAAGCCCAAAATAAAGATTCCCTTTGTGTGGAGGGGAGTGCATCACGTGCACTCCCTTTCTCTCTTTTTTTTTGTACAGACCCTAAAATAATCGATTACCTTGACCTGGTCATCGATTATTCCTTCAATGCAACATTTTTAGGACTTCCAACCTGAGGCCTTGTAATCGATTAAAGCCCTGAAATTAATCGATTATAGCTCAGAATAATTGATTACTTCATATGAGGTAATCGATTAGAATTGCTGCAAGTTTTGTTGTTTTCATCAGGGGCCTTGTAATCGATTACCGACCATCCAAGTAATCGATTATTTTAGTGAAAAGTTATAATTTGATGATTTTCTAACTCCAATTCATTCCCTTAGGCTCATTACTACTTTAGGTTTAGCTTGATACTCAAAACCTTCTTCAAATCTTGGAAATTCCTCCTAAATAATTGGCATAATTTCCTATTATGCCGAAATAAAAATTTGGGATGTTACAAACTCCATGCAGCCTGATAATCTCCTTGACATACAATTGGGCCAAATATTCCACTGTGTATCTCATTTTTATGGGAATAAAGTGAGCAGATTTGGTTAATCTGTCCACTATCACCCATACAGCATCATGTCCAGCAGTGGTCCTTGGAAAGCCTGACACGAAGTCCATGGCTATGCTATTCCACTTCCATACTGGAATCTCAAGTGGATGCAACACACCACCTGGCTTCTTCTCCTCTATTTTGGCCTTTTGGCAAATCAAACATCTTGCCACATAATATGCTATATCTCTTTTGATTCCAGGCCACCAAAATAGTTTCTTTAAATCCTGATACATTTTTGTTGCTCCAGGATTCAAGCTCAATTTGCTTTTATGAGCTTCATCAAGAATGATCTTCTTTAATTCTGGATTGGACGAAATGCATATTTTATTTCTGAATCTCAGGATTCCATCCATCCCTTCATGTAAATCAGGTTCATTCTTAGATGCAGCTATTCTTTTCTTCTCTTGTAATTCGACATCTTCAAGCTGCTTTTGTCGAATTAGTTCCATGAAATTATTGGTTATTTGCAGCATTACAATACTAATGCTCTCTTTCTTGAATTGAATTCCAAGATTGAGGTTTTTGAAATCCTCAATCAACTCCAATTCTTTTATCGTCATGCTACTGATATGAAGGGTTTTGCGGCTAAGTGCATCTGCTACAACATTAGCCTTTTTCCTGGATGGTACTGCAAGCTGAAGTCATGATCCTTCAGAAATTCCATCCACCTTCTTTGCCTCATGTTTAACTCTTTCTGGTCAAACAAGTATTTGAGGCTTTTATGATCACTATACACCTCAAATCTTGTACCATAGAGATAGTGCTTCCATATTTTGAGAGAAAAAACAATCGCTGCATGAGTAGGATAATTTTCCTCGTGGAGTCTCAATTGTTTGGAAGTATAGGAAATCACCCTTCCTTCTTGCATGAGAGCACAGCCTAATCCCTTCCTTATTTTTTTTATTTTTTTTCTCTCTTAAGTTTTTATTTTACATTGAGGACAATGTAGAATTTAAGCTTGGGGGAGTTCATTGCATTTTGCATTTAGTTTAGGATCATTTAGTTTTTTTTTCATTCATCATGCATCTTTAATTTTTTTTCAAAAGCATAAAAGAAAATCATTCATCTTTCATGCATTTAACTGACTCACCATTTAGGCAATTTGACTTATATCTGTTTTGGTATGCACTGAATACACTTCCCTATGAATAATATTTTTGACAGTGACTTAGTGTGTGATGATCTGCTCGTTTGGAATGATGGTTGCATGAATAATCATTAAGATGCTGATAATTAGCTAAAACTTAGTGTAATTTTTGCTCTTCACTAAAATTAGCCAATACATGTGAGTTTTTGAGCCTGACAGGGGTAACACATAATAAATATTTTTTAAACCTCTCCTCTTTCTTGATATTTGAGTGATGTTCACTTTGATTGTGAATTCTAGAACTTGACCTGTGACCATCTTGAGACTGATAATTGTTTGCATGCATGAATATGATAAAGGCACTTAGGACTGTTTTTCTGGTCTTCAACAATTTTGATAAACACTTTCCCTTAGTTGCCCATTTTAAGCCTAATGAAATAATTGTTTTCCTTGGTACCCTTTCATAAATTTACATCATTTGGGTACCCTTTGGATTGTGAATGGTGCAATTGAGAGAGTAGTTCTTTAGATGAGATATAATAGTGTTGATATTGAGCTTAAAGCATTATTCTCTTTATCTCTCTTCTGAAAAAAAAATAATTGAGTGTCAGGTACCCCTTTTGAGAGCAGGTAATTGCTTGTTGGGGAAATACTTGATATGTGAAAAAAAATCTAAAAGAAGAGAATAGAGAGAATGAAAAAAAATAGGGAATGTGTAACACCCCGATTCGGCAACTTGAAAACGTAATTAAATATAGTGAAAATTAGGGCCATTTTAAAAAAAAAAAATAAATGTTACACAAGATGAGAACAATTAGATTTTCATAACATGGTTACAATTAAAAATTTAAGTTCTCTCATTGTGTAATACTCTTTCAAGTTCCAAACCGAGATGTCACAAGACACCGCACTTTGAAACCCGTTTTCAAAACCTTGTTTAAAACATGGCCTAGTTTACTCGTTTACAAACTCCCGTGTTTAATAAAACTTCAGTCGGGGTACAGTATGATAAAGCTAGGGTGACCAAGAACTTACCATGGAGTACAATACTCCAGGGGATTCCCTATCTTCTAGTCATACTTCCTAAGATTCCTCATCTAACTCTGAATCTTGGTAGGTCCCGCTTCTCAGTCCGCCAGTAAAATTGTCCTCATCTGCTACCCCAGAGGTCCATCCACGAGTCGCCTCCGTTCAACGAAGATGTTCTGACCTCCCGATCAAGCTGGATCTGGAACCTCAATCGCCTTTGCATCTAATGATCGTACGAAGTTTTCCAGAAAAGAAAGAAGAGTACAGGAGAATAGGAGAGAGTAAGCTACCCAAACAGTTATGTCGACTATGTGGAATTACAGTAGGCAAATATTAAGGAGAAACAAACAACAACAACAACAATATCCTCATAATGTACGCACGTGATTAAACACAATCTTTTCATAATCATATTCATACAATCTTTCTTATAAATTTTCACAATTTCTCTCAATCCCTCTTTCTTCCATCATACTTTTTCAAATTCATCACGCGTTCCCAGAATCCTTTCTTATAATTCTTATTCGATGCGGGATATTTTATTGTACATCTCTTTAAAACATCTTTGTGCTTTTAAGTTTTATTACTTCGAATAGCACCAATGATGAGGGGGAAAACATCATTGAGCTCACACACGTCTACATCTCCTCGGTCAACCACCCAACCTAGTCGGAAGCAAAGAGGAGTACAAGACCTTTACCGTGCGGGCACAACAGCTGTCACAACACAAATGGTCCCAGACCAGGAGGATCACATCCTCAAATTAATTCAATCATATAATCAATGCACGCCCTCGGCGGCAAACACAAATGCCCCACTCCAGTCCCTCTCACTGTTCTCGATTTGCAATCTAGGGGGCGACAGTGCAGTTCTAGTCTCGAGTGCAGAACTTACCACGGTATTAAACCCAGTCCCCACCACGTTAGTGCACCACTTATGGAGTTCGTTCTGCCTAGAACAGCACTCTAGACTTCTTGACGTATCACCGTCATCGTCCTTCCCTAATGCAATCTCGTCCTAAGTATCCGTAGATACTTATCGTTTCTTCCTCTCCACTACTTCGACACACACTCATGCCTCACCGCGTTATTCATGTATTTTAAAAGTCCTTTAAAGATTTCAGGATTTTAATTAACGGCTTGTTCCTAACAGTCGACTCGTCCTTGGTGCATCCCTTCAACGAAGCCCGACCACTAAACGCAAGCTATTCCCCCTAAACTCTTAACGGCCTCATGCCTCACATCACTTTCTCATCACATGCATCTCAGCTTTATTCTTATCAGCATCATTGCTTAGCAGCCTCATTGGCATCATCAACATCATCATCATCATCATTCTCCTTAGTGGCCATTTAGTAGCACCATCACTATCGTTCTCCTCAATCGTCGTTCAGCACCATCAACATTGTCCTCTATCAGCACGCTTCCGCTCGCCTCGTCGGGTATTTCTTGTCATGATCTCGAGCATTATCTCTTCTCTTCATTCTTTATCAGACTTAAGTATTAATTTCCTTCATTCAACACTTTATCTCTTTTGCGTTCCGTTATATTACGATTTACTTCTTTCTCCTTGTTCTCACAATTTCTCATCATTCTTATTCACACTTCTTTTCTCTTGCAGTCTTATTTCAATATCATTATTTCATGATTCAGGGGGGGTAATCAAACATCTTCGAACACATAATTAAACCATTCTCATACTAACCAAATCAAGTAACTCATGCATAATTAACAAACAGGACACCATACCATTCCATTAAACATATTACCATAGACATCATTTCGGTCTCAGCGACTCGTAGGGATAGTTCGACACTTCAACAAACAAACAAACAAACAACAACGCTTACTATCCCCTTACATCGCCTTATGAGACCGGGTCCAACCTTTGAGATGATTGGACGCCTTAATATGTTGCCTAATACCACGGCGTCTTAAGGGGAGCTTCTCTCTCACCTGGATGATGATCATCCGAAAGCTTTTCAAAGTTTCCCGTTGCTCGCTTTGCGTCGTTCCCTTTGCGTCTGACATCCGAACTAGACATTTTTCCCGTGCGTTAGAACGATTACGATAAATCCTCAATTTCGTTTTGAAATTCTTTGAAATAATTCATCTCTTGGAAACACATGGTTAATATCCCAAAGGTTTCAAATCCAAATTAATTCGAGAAAACTAAAATAATCTTCTTATTAAAACAAGTTCTTTCTTTTTTTAGTTTAAACACTTTGGTTATAAAATCAGTGTTATTACACTTTAAAACAAAACACCAAAAATCCAAGAAAATAAAACTTCAAAACCATACTTTGAAAACCATACTTGGAATATAATCAAGCACCACTCCCAGAGTGTGCATCACGTTCCCGGAACGTGTCAAAGAAACCATGTCCCAAACAATGGCCACATTCCCAGAATGTGTCATCAAGTAGGTTGCATCAATTTGGTACTCCTAGAGTACAGGGTCTTGTTCCCATTAATTCCATTATTATGACTTAGAAAACACAACTTCTGAATGATATCTTGAGGTATGGCTTTACTCATAAAATTCACCTTTGAATTTAAATTTAGCATATGCTCATAGACCTGGATTGAGAGAATGTAATCATTGGTATTAACAATCCTTACTCAAAAACTTAACTTTTATTTTTAAGTTTCAAGTACTAACCGGTTACATCATCACCTAACCAGTTAGAATTACATACCTGAATACAAAACCATTTATTTTCAAAGAATCGTTTCTTGAATTCTCTACTCAATCCAATAACAAGGTCTTAGCACAACAGAATACCTCAAGTTCAACAAATAATATCATTCAAAAGATATAAGTCATAATCCAATTTTATTTATGCATAATTTCCTCTTGAAATTATCATTTGATATTAAGGTATTAACTCATCACCTCCAATCCAAACCAAACAGTGCTCAATCACATAGTTTTAGATTGGTCTTTGTATGAAATTCTAGCTTAAACTTGAGTACAAATGGTATGGACAGTTAGCCAATTTCATAAATTCATTTTCTTTGAAAATTGATAGTATCTAACCGGTTACAAATTTCGACTAACCGGTTAGATTTGGCAGAAAATACACTGAAAAGTGAGGTTTTGCATACCATTTTCTACCATACTCAAATCTAACCAATTTCATTCATAAATAGAGTTCACATACCTTAATACTAGTGTGTTCAACCACATAAACATATCTATCTTGCATGCATTCAATTTAGATACTCAAATTACACATAATTGCACATATTTCACAACTTAATACATCAATTCACATAATATCCAAGTAAGTCATGAATCCAACATCAATATAGCTTGCATGCATCTAGATAACATTGCTCATAACAACAATTGAGCTCAGTTTGGCCTCCAAGCCACTTAACCATTTTAACTTATGCCCTTTGAGTCTCTTGGTGACTCATCCTATGTTCTACCACAATTTATTCTCATTCTAGCAAATAGTAAGCGTCCCCCTTACCTTAGGTTCGTGCTTGAACTAGATTTGAGGAGAGATTTGAGGTAGAAAACCAAACACCCAAAGCTCCTCCTCAAACCAGAACCGTTTTGACAGGGTAGATTGATCAAGGAATTTGGAACATGAAATGGACATGGAAATTAGGGAAAATGGTCATTATCAAAACCATGCAACATGAACTTTGAAAGGAAGTCAAGTCTAAAACAAGAGAAGGCTTGAGCTTAGCAAAATCGAAGCTCAAAGTCAGTTCCAGAAACCCAATACAGAATTGTGACAGTTTTGAACCTTCAATTTCGTGAATCGATTTCTCCTAGCTCAGGAACTCTCAACTCATAAACCTTATATCAATACAAAGCCCTTGATGTGAGCTTTGTAACCGTGTATCACTCATGTTCTAACTCTCAGAAATGAAGGAGAATTTCAGAGATGAATTCACGAACCCTAAACAGAGCATCAGCACTTCAGATCAACAAATGAGCCAAAAATCTCGATCAATTGGGCTATTTATAGAGCAATTAGGCTAACATGCATCAAGACACGTAGCTCCCACTACGATTAAGATGATTTCGTGGCGAATTCTGGGTTAAAACGCGTGATTACTCATCAAACGCACTAACCCAGTTTTCTGAGTTCATCATGTAACCGGTTACACAGCCTTTCTAACCGGTTACATACTGATAAAATTCAAAAATTAATTATTTAATTACTCTTTCTTCAAAAACCTTTTTAATATTGCAATTAGGTCCCAACCCATGGACTAAATTACAATATTCACATTTTTGTACAAAATAACCATATAAAAATATATCTCATATTTTTATATATAAAAACACATAATGTACAAAAACTAAAACCTTCAAAACTAATATAAATCAATTATAAAATAATTGTTATAATTAATTTATTGGTTATTTGGGGAGACAAAAATTAGGGGTGTTACAGGCTTAGACCTCTTCCCATAAGAGAGGAAACTGTTGTGAACAGTCCCTGCTAAATTTACGATATCCACATGAGGAAAACATTTTTTATGGAGTAGAAATAGGTTTTGTCATGTTAACACCTTGAACCAAGATAGAAGCTCCCTAGACGACTTCCTAATCTTTACCAAGTGTTGGGCCTATTGGAATTTCAACACGGCTTTCACTAGTGTCGAAGTCTAAGCTTGTTTTGATGGCTTGGACAAGGTGCGACAATAGGGGAAGACCTCGGAATGTGTTTCACCTTATTAAAAGAAGTGTTTTATGTTCGAAATGAATGAACTTCTTAATTACCTTTAGGAGATCGTTGAAGAGAATGATTGTATAAATGATTTTTATGCAAGATGAAGATATAGATCAAATGAAGGTGAAAAAGAGTAAATTCAAGACATGTGCAAGCCAAATAAAGAGAAAGAAAAAGAGAGTAAGGAGGAGATTATTAGAATTTTAAGATCGGATTATAGGATTGAAACCCTTGAAAGTGTTAAGCTTCTTCCTAACTCATCTCAGAAGGTGGATGAAAATTCATAACATTGAGGATGAGGCTTTAAGGCTATCATAAGTCCAGCCCTTCAAAAAGGATGCCAATATCTAGAACCGGATGGGATGAATCTTCCATGATGCTACCAAAGCCTTCCATGAAAGATATCCATTCATGAAGGACATTTATTTCCCGTTGGAAATCATCCCTTGTTACACCCCGGTTTGGAAAACTCGAAATAAACACTCATCAAAAGTTAATTAATCCTTTTAGGAAAAATAGGGTGAATTTTTTTTTTTTTAAAACGGGAACAACACTCGACTATCGAGTTTCCCAAAACAAGGTATTACGTTTAAAAATCCTTTTCTCTAGAACGTTTGCGAAAGTTTCTGAAAACGGTTTGATATTAAAAACTCACTTTGAATAAAAGAGTAAAACATTTGGTTACTTGGAAAACATCTTTGATTTGCTTAAAACAGTTCGTCTGTCGGACCACGACAGCCTTTCGAAAACAGTTTAGAAAACAGATCATAAAGGTTCTTTCAAAAGTGGTCACCATAGATCAGCGGTGCCATTCTTACATAACATTGTTCTTACCAAAACATTTCAAAGGAAAAGGGGTACATTTGATAAGTATATCATGCAAGGGTCCATCGGGAACCTAGTTATATCTACTAACAGAAGCTCTTTCTCGATCCACAACGTAAGTCTTCAAAAGCATTCTTTGTCGTCCATCAGTATCCCTCTCATCGGCGCATCACGATCAGTAGGTCCTCCCTCCGGGAGTAGCATCACCAGCTCCACCGTCTTTTAGAATCGAAGATTCATAGTCACATGTACACAAGAAGTTGAGAGAGTAAGTTATCCGAATGGAATTACTCCCATCGACTTCTTGGAATTACACTAGCGACGCATACCAGAACATAACATACAATACAGATAGTACAAACAGATAATTATGCAAGATGCATGAGGATGCAATGCATTTGTCGCACTATCTAACACTTTATCCTTATCTTAAGGGAATTTCTGGATCGATCATCTCACAAAGTCGAATCTCTTTAACAGCTTATCTCGCAAGGTCGAAGTCTCTTTGTCCACATATCATGAGTCCATCACATCGCAAATTTCAGGCTTTATGGTTTTGGGTTCAGGTCTACATCTCCTCGGAATCCATCCACCTAGTTCGGAAGCAATCAGGAGTACAGGATCTCTAACCACACCGGCTTTTACTGGATGGCAAAACAAATGAATACATAAAATGCCCGGGAAATAAGCACATCTGGCCGTGTTCGAGCATCCCTCTCACTGAACAAGATTTGGTCAAGGGGGTGTCAGTCCTCTGTCTAGTGATCATGTGGTACTTCGTCCACACCACTGAGTGACCAGCTCCAACCGGTTCAGCCAGGGCCCCTATGGTTTTTCCCACCTAGACAGACTTCTCAAGGCTTCTTGACGAATCACCGTCATTGTCGTCCCCTATCTCAATCATCCAGCTGAACACCTCAAGGGTAATTCAGGTGTATCTTCCTCTCCACTACTTCGGGTTAGGGTTTCGAGTCGTGAGGTTATACTTGTTCGTTCAAACATCGACCCATCCTAAGTCATCTCCGTCATACAGCTCCGACCATATGCGGAATGCTTCTATGGGACTCGACCACTAAGTCCGACGGGCTCCGACCCATCTTAAATCATTTTCGGCATACGGCTCCGACCAGTATGCAGGATATCCACAATCTATCTGATGGGCTACAACCCATTCAGAGTCAACCTCGCCATATAGCTACGACTATATGCGGAATATCAATCAACGTTCTGACGGGCTACGACCCATTCAGAATCACCATCAGCATACGGCTCCGACCATATGCGGGATATCCATCAATCATCGATAGATAGGCTCCGACCTATCCCAAATCATTCACACTCAACATATGGCTACGACCATATGGAGGCTATCTCAACACATGGCTACAACCATGTGGAACTATCTCAACATATGGCTACGACCATATGGAAGCTATCGGCAGTTATTGCGTCCACATCCAAGCATCGTCATCATCATCATAGCCTCAGCTCGATCCACGTACTCGGCGCATCAGCATCATCCGGTTCATCACGCGTTCCATCCCTTAGATTTTCGCTCTAATCATCGGGGAATTTCTTACAGTTTTCTATGTCTTTTCTATTCTTATCTTATATCGCGGGATAATGCAATATGCTCATGCAATGACAATATCACAACAATACATTTCAGCATAAACAAATATATCAATTAATCAATACCATGTAATGGTATAGGTCTGAGTCTTCGTATACCTCGATACAAACAATCACACAATTTATCGGGTATACTACTAACTACGATAGACCTTTACTCCGACTTTGAGAGAGTATGGAGTGTCCTAGCATACTCACTAGACACCAAAGCGTCGTAGGATAACTTCTCTCTCACCTGGGTTCGCAGTTACCGAATCTACAAGCTCCGGGTGATCTGCTTCCTTCGTAGTCTGCCCGACTCCAACTTCTTTCAAGTCCCAGAAAGTAAATATATGAGTATTAAACTTTATTTAATTATCATCCTTAAAATTATTCTCAAGACAACTTAAGAAAAATTCAAACATTGTCTTCATTTAAAAGCAAAACATCAATTCTCTTTAACTCAAACTTGTCCCAAGTCAACACTAACTCTTATACTTTGAAATCATGAGAAAATAATCAATTAAATTAATTTAGAACAAGAGTTTCTTTGCTGGTCCTTCTTGGACAGAATTGAGTTCAATTCCAAAAACTCCGAAAAATCGCACTTTTCAAACCAACTTTGTCTTGGATTAAATATCCACAAAAACTAAACTTCAAAACACCTTGAAAACACTTTTAAAACACTTTTAAATAAGAAACATAGTCTATAAAATTCTGGACAGCATCATGTCCTAAGTTTCAAATTCATTTTGCATGTTTAAAAACCAATTCAAACACATAGATCTTCATGAGGGCAGCAAGGTATTCAAGTAGAACAAATCAAACAAACATTCATTCATTCCAATTATTTCATAATCACAAGCCATCAAGTTACATATAAACATGTTCACAAACTTATTCATACATATAGCCCAATCAAATGAAGAAATCTATCACTTAAGTATACACAAACCGAATCATGCATCACACATACCCTTAGTCACATTTTCATTGATCTTTCACTTAGTTAAGTCCATCTTAGCAAAACTTCATCGTATCATGCATGACTATGTCAAAACCGTATGCATCATGGGTTGTTTAAGAATTCATTTCTTCAAAGATCAACTTCACGAATCAACACATGATTTCATAATACAATCACACATTCACTCTAGGAAATTTGACTCAAAAGTTAAGGTCTAAACCGTGACCTTGACTAGATTTTCCTCAAAAACCTTTTCAAGAATTCAAGACTTAGAAACAACTCCAAATCCAATAACAATTTCACATAACTCATCAAGGAAGCGAAAACAAAATCTTAGCATGCATCTCCTACATGAAACCGTGGGCATGCATAGGCTTATGGACAATTTTCATTTCACTTTTAACACCTAAAATCATCTCAAAATTCATGGAAATCACATACACATAACCAAAATACAACATCAAAGCCTCTAACCTAGAAATCAAGTACAAACCGTGACCAACACATCAAGATCACAACCATTACATAAATGTTATTCACTTAAAGTATCATTACATCTCAAGATCACATCATGTAAAGGATCAATCAAAAGAAAACAAGCTCTCACTCACAATAACAACAAAACCGTGGCCAACATAAGGA
The DNA here is from genome assembly GCA_037953625.1 of Crotalaria pallida. Taxonomy (NCBI): domain Eukaryota; kingdom Viridiplantae; phylum Streptophyta; class Magnoliopsida; order Fabales; family Fabaceae; genus Crotalaria; species Crotalaria pallida. The sequence continues at coordinate 55,399,160 of CM075654.1, read as the reverse complement.
AAAAGTTCAACCAATTTCAAAGATTTTTCACATTAAGATCCAAGCAATCACACATATCTTGGCTTAGGCATAGATCTAAACATGCATGTACACAAAAATGTTAGATCTTTGGAAAAATCTCTTATGAAACTTAAAATCAAGTTTTCTTCCAAAACATTTTCAAGAAATCAAAGAGAAAACTCAAGATCATGGAGAAAAACATTTTCTTAATAAAACTTTTAGAATCAAGCTTAGAAAAATAACATGCATCAACACTTTTCCAAACAAAATCAAAGTTTAAAAAGAAAGAACGAAAGAGAACAAGAATCAAAGAAAAAGGTTTGAAACTCTTATGTTCATGAGACAAGTTCTTACTTAATTAAAAATTTTAAGAATTCATGTCCAAAGTCTTTGATCTCTCTCTTTCTAGTCCTCACGGTTTCTCCCTTCTTTTCCTAGGTCCATTGGTTTCTCTTTTCCTTTTCACTAGCTTGGCTTGATCTTGCTTAGGTGATGAAGAATTTAAGGTGTTGAGGTTTGGTTCTTCTCCTCTTCACAATTCGGTCTCTCTCTCTTTCACTTTCTCACCAAGGGTTTGATGATTCTCTTGGTGTAATGTGTTTGGTTTAGGAAAAGAAATGAAGGAATGGAAAGAAGTTTGTGTTTGATGAAGGAATGAAGAGAAATTCATTCACTCCCTCACGGTTTGGTGTTGTTGGTGTGTGTTGATGGAATGAAGAAGAAATTATGAAGATGGAAGAATGAAGAAATGAAAGGGTGAACATAAACTCTCTTTCTCTCACACGGTTTTGGGCTTCTTTTATTCTTCTTCACTTTTCCTTATTTGCCATCAAGGGCTTGCATGGAGGGTTATATTGCAATACTTGGGGACTAAGTCACAAAACTTGGAGACCAAGTTTTGCCCTTGAGTCCCTCACGGTTTTCCTTCCTTCCTCCTTCCTATTTCTTCATTTTTTTTCTTTTCTAGGTCATGCTTAAGTCATCTTGATGATGTCATTGTGTTGACTAAAAGGCATGCCACTTGGTAGCCATGCAAAAAAGCTTAGTGTCTAGGCTATGCTTGTGAGCATTCGGCCATAGGGTGCTTAGGGTAGACTAGGTTAGTTTAATTAGGTTTAAGGCACTAATTAGGGTTCTAATCATGATTAGGGTAGGATTAGGTTAATTAATCTAGGTTTAGTCCACTAATCCTTAGTAATTAAGGCTTAATCCAGGATTTAGGCACTAATCAAAAACTTAATCTTGGGTTTAAGGAAAACTAATTTTGGATTAGCTTACTAACCAAATAGGTTTAGGGTTTAAGAGAGTGATTAAGCACTTAATCATAGCTTAAGAGCTCGATTAGGGCTTAATCCACGATTAGGGCACCAATTAGGGTTTCTAGAGGCAATTGGACTTTGATTCTTTGAAGCCTAGAGAAAATAATTTTTTTCATGAAATCAATAAAACAAAATCTTAATTGAACCTTAAACAATCAAGCACACGAAGTCACACACACAAGCAAATCAAATTTCAAAACATAAGAATTCATCATGAAATCAAAACTCTTTTTAGATCAATCCTTTAATTAATTAGGTTAAAACAATTTTCTTGATTAGGGACTTGTTGAAGTGAGTCAAATGGCAGATGTTACATCCTCCCCAACTTAGAAATTTCTCGTACTCGAGAAATCACGTACCTGTATCAAACAAATGAGGGTACGAATCCCTCATGCTACTTTCACGCTCCCAAGTAGCATTCTCACCATTCACCGAATTCCAAATAACCTTAACTAAAGGGATATCCTTCCCTCGAAGGGTCTTTATACTCCGACCGTCTATCCTTAAGGGCAAAGTCTCGTACGTTAGATTTTCCTTGAGTTGAATAGAGTCGGGTTCGATGATGTGAGACGGATCACTAATATATTTCCTAAGTTGTGACACATGAAAGACATTGTGTAGGTTGGAAAACATTGGGGGTAAGGCTATTTCATAAGCTACTGGTCCTACACGTTTCAGGATTTGGTAAGGTCCTATGAATTTTGGGTTGAGTTTTCGGGTTTTAAGCACTCTGCCGATCCCAGTAGTGGGTACTACTCGCATGAATACATGATCGCCTTCATTAAACTCGATAGGAGTTCTTCTCTGATCATAGTAACTTTTTTGTCGGCTTTGAGCACTCGTCATCTTCTCCTGAATCATCTTAATCTTTTCCGTTGTTTGCTGAACCATTACCGGACCCAAAATAAGATTCTCTCCAGTTTCGAACCAACATAATGGCGTTCTGCATTTACTTCCATACAAAGCTTCATAAGGAGCCATCCCTATGCTCGAGTGGTAGCTGTTGTTGTACGTGAATTCAATCAGTGGCAATAGGGCATCCCATTCTCCTGCTTGTTCCAAAACACAAGCTCTAAGAAGATCCTCTAGCGATTGAATGGTCCTTTTCGACTGTCCGTCCGTCTGAGGATGATAAGCCGAACTCAGCTGAAGTCTTGTTCCGAGTGCAGCATGTAGACTATTCCAAAACTTCGAAACGAATCTTGGATCTCTGTCTGAGATGATGTTTGTTGGTACTCCATGAAGTCTCACTACCTCGTTGACATACATGGTTGCCAATTTCTCCAATGAGTACTTCACATTGACAGGTAAGAAATGAGCGCTCTTGGTTAATCGATCAACAATTACCCAAATAGCGTCAAATCCTCTTCGGGTTTTTGGCAAAGCAGTTACAAAATCCATGGAAATACTGTCCCATTTCCAACTTGGAATTTCTAATGGTTGTAACACTCCACCAGGTTTCTTGTGCTCAATCTTAGCTTTCTGACACACCAGACACTTCGAAACATACTCCGCTACTTCCCTTTTCATACCAGGCCACCAAAACATCTTCTTCAAATCTTGGTACATCTTGGTTGCTCCGGGATGGATACTCAGCTTACTCTTATGAGCTTCTTCTAGAATCATTTCCCTTATTCTCTTGTCTTGTGGCACACAAATCTGATCCTTATGCTTCAACACTCCATCAGCTCCTACTTGGAACTCAATCTCTTTTCCTTCTGAAACCATCTGCTCCTTTGCTTGTAACTCCGGATCGTTTGATTGACCTTCCTTGACTCGTTCCATAAACTCATTCGATACGACCAACATTCCCAAAATCATACTTCTCGGATTCATCCTAACTTCCAGGTTCATATCTCTGAATCGCTCGATTAACTCCATCTCTTTCACCATCATTGCAGACACATGAAGAGATTTTCTACTCAGAGCGTCTGCTACTACGTTTGCTTTCCCCGGGTGGTATTGTAGCTCGAAGTCGTAATCCTTCAAAAATTCCATCCATTGCCTTTGTCTCATGTTTAACTCCTTCTGATCAAAGAGGTACTTAAGACTCTTATGATCACTGAATACCTCGATCCTTGCTCCATAGAGGTAATGTCGCCATATTTTCAGAGCAAAAACTACCGCAGCTAACTCTAAGTCGTGAGTTGGGTAATTCTGCTCGTGAACCTTCAGTTGTCTAGAGGCGTAAGCCACAACTTTTCGCTCTTGTATCAGGACGCAACCCAAACCTCGCTTCGACGCGTCACAGTAGACACTGAAACTCTTCTCCGGGTCAGGCAAAACAAGCACTGGGGCTGTAGTTAACCTCCTCTTTAACTCCTGAAAACTCTCTTCGCACTTCGTTGTCCACACGAACGGCTGTCCCTTCCTGGTTAACTTCGTCATTGGCAAGGATAATCTTGAGAATCCTTCGATAAAACGCCTATAATATCCTGCCAAACCGAGAAAACTTCGAATTTCCGTCACCGTCGTTGGCACTTTCCAGTCCAAAACCGCCTTTACTTTGGCTGGGTCTACCGCTATTTCTTCCTTCGAGATCACATGACCCAAGAAATTTACTTCTTCCAACCAAAATTCACACTTCGAGAGCTTCGCATACAACTGCTTCTCCTTCAAAATCTGCAGAACTATCCTCAAATGTTCCTCATGTTCCTCCTTGTTCTTGGAATAAATGAGGATATCGTCTATGAATACTACCACGAACGAATCTAAGTACGGCTGAAAGATTCTGTTCATGTAATCCATAAACACTGCAGGAGCGTTAGTCACTCCGAAAGGCATGACTAAGTGCTCAAAATGTCCATATCAGGTTCTAAAAGCAGTCTTTGGAATGTCGTCTTCCTTCACTCGAATCTGGTGATAGCCCGATCGAAGATCAATCTTTGAAAACACCGCAGCTCCTTTCAGCTGATCCATCAAGTCATCTATCCTTGGCAGAGGATACTTGTTCTTGATTGTTACCTTATTCAACTGGCGGTAGTCGACACATAACCTCATACTACCGTCCTTCTTCTTCACTAGCAAAACTGGAGCTCCCCACGGCGACACACTGGGTCTAATGAGTTGCTTTTCCGCCAACTCCTCGATTTGCTTTTTCAGCTCAGCTAGGTCCACTAGAGCCATTCGGTAGGGCGCTCTAGAGATTGGTCCAGTTCCTGGTATCACATCGATTGAAAACTCGACCTCTCGAACAGGTGGTAACCGAGGAATGTCGTCTAGGAAAACTTCTAGGAAGTCTCGAACTACAGGCAGTTCGTGAATGTGATTGTCCACATCGACGTCCAAAGAAGTTGAGATTATGTATACATGGGCTCCCTTTTTCAGAGAAGCCATGACTTGATTGGCAGATACGTGCTTTGGTAAGGATTCGTCAGGGTTTTCAAAAGATAGGGTCTTAGTGAAACAATTCAACTGAACATGGTTAGCGGATAACCAGTCCATTCCTAAGATAGCATCGATTTGGGATAAGGGTAACGTTATCAGGTCAGTGGGAAAATTTCTATCATTTATCACTATAGGGCACTTAGGACAAAAAGTTGAAACTGTGACTGGGTCACTAGTAGGGGTAAACACAAGCAAATCATATGGTAGAGAAGCTACCATTAAGTGCAATCTACTCACAACATCATTCGATATAAAAGAGTGTGTGGCACCCGAATCATACAACACATTTAAGGAATTCTCACGTATAAGACATGTACCTTGGATGAGACCATCGTGGTTTGAAGCCTCTACACCACTCATCGTAAACACCTTTCCCCTAGCTTGTGGCCTAGCAGCATTTCCAGCATTATTTCCTTTCCTTGGGTTGGGGCATTGCCTCGCATAGTGGCCAGACTCTTGACAGATGAAACATACAGGTTTGGGGTTACACTCATTACCGAAGTGGCGTCTACGGCATCGGGTACAAAAGGGTGGTGATCTTTCAGAGTTCCTATCAGTAGGGTTATTGCTATAGCGGTTCCTACTCCCATTGTTGCTCCAAGTGTTGGCATTCCTATTACCCCGGTTGCCATTGTTGCGATTGTTGTTCCTTTGGAATCTCGATCCTCCATACCGATTGTCCCTTCTACCTCCGAATCGATCGTAGGGTCCTCGCCCATGCTGGGTTCCTTGCCTCACGTTCTGGTAATTGGGGTTGTTCCTCATTGGTCCATGGGGACTTGAGGGTACAGCAGTCTTATTGCCCATATTTTTCGCCTTAAGTCCATCCTCATAGATTCTACATCTGCTCACTAAGAGCGGAAAGCTCTCGATTCCCATATGTATAAAAGCCATCTTAATCTCAGTCTTAAGTCCATCGAGAAACTTTGCGAACTTCGACTGATCGTTTCCGGGTTGATTGTAGTGTGGCACGTACTTCACTAGCTCCTCAAAATTCGCAGCATATTCGCCGACCGACATATTCCCTTGGGCCAAGTGCATGAACTCTATATCCTTCTTCAACTTCATATCGATAGGAAAATACTTCTCTAGGAATCTTAGCTTGAAGGAGTCCCAAGTGACAACTTGTTGTTGAATCTCCATAACTTGCCTAGTGTTCTCCCACCAATCAGATGCCTCCTTCGTCAACATGTAGACCGCGTAGGTTACCTTCTGAGCATCGGTACATTGCATCGCTGTGAAGATCTTTTCCAACTCCCTGATCCACTCATTAGCATTCTCCAAGGCATATCCACCAGCAAATTCCTTAGGGTTCCTCTTACAAAACTCATCTAATCCCCTATAATCCTGAGGTCCTACGTTTTGGTTTTGGTTGTTCTGCTGGGCCTGCTGATGCATCGCGTTAAGATTCTCGTTCATGCCCAGAACTGCAGCAGTCAGCTCGTTCAGCATGTCCTCGGTGTTCCGAGCCGCTTCAGGCGCATGACGACCTCTTCCTCTTCCAGACATCGTAAGCTATATTCATTAACGCACTAACGATTCAATATACCTACTAACGCATCTAAGCATACAACCTAATATATCTAGAGAGCACACAACAGAGAACATGTAAGGCCATGTTCAGGCCACATGGACAACCATTGCTCTGATACCACCAAGTGTAACACCCCGGTTTGGAAAACTCGAAATAAACACTCATCAAATGTTAATTAATCCTTTTAGGAAAAATAGGGTGAATTTTTTTTTTTAAACGGGAACAACACTCGACTATCGAGTTTCCCAAAACAAGGTATTACTTTTAAAAATCCTTTTCTCTAGAACGTTTGCGGAAGTTTCTGAAAACGGTTTGATATTAAAAACTCACTTTGAATAAAAGAGTAAAACATTTGGTTACTTGGAAAACACGTTTGATTTGCTTAAAACAGTTCGTCTCTCGGACCACGACAGCCTTTCGAAAACAGTTTAGAAAACAGATCATAAAGGTTCTTTCAAAAGTGGTCACCATAGATCAGCGGTGCCATTCTTACATAACATTGTTCTTACCAAAACATTTCAAAAGAAAAGGGGTAGACTTGATAAGTATATCTTGCAAGGGTCCATCGGGAACCTAGTTATATCTACTAACAGAAGCTCTTTCTCGATCCACAACGTAAGTCTTCAAAAGCATTCTTCGTCGTCCATCAGTAGCCCTCTCATCGGCGCATCACGATCAGTAGGTCCTCCCTCCGGGAGTAGCATCACCAGCTCCACCGTCTTTTAGAATCGAAGATTCATAGTCACATGTACACAAGAAGTTGAGAGAGTAAGTTATCCGAATGGAATTACTCCCATCGACTTCTTGGAATTACACTAGCGACGCATACCAGAACATAACATACAATACAGATAGTACAAACAGATAATTATGCAAGATGCATGAGGATGCAATGCATTTGTCGCACTATCTAACACTTTATCCTTATCTTAAGGGAATCTCTGGATCGATCATCTCACAAAGTCGAATCTCTTTAACAGCTTATCTCGCAAGGTCAAAGTCTCTTTGTCCACATATCACGAGTCCATCACATCGGAAATTTCAGGCTTTATGGTTTTGGGTTCAGGTCTACATCTCCTCGGAATCCATCCACCTAGTTCGAAAGCAATCAGGAGTACAGGATCTCTAACCACACCGGCTTTTACTGGATGGCAAAACAAATTAATACATAAAATGCCCAGGAAATAAGCACATCCGGCCGTGTTCGAGCATCCCTCTCACTGAACAAGATTTGGTCAAGGGGGTGTCAGTCCTCTGTCTAGTGATCATGTGGTACTTCGTCCACACCACTGAGTGACCAGGTCCGACCGGTTCAGCCAGGGCCCCTATGGTTTTTCCCACCTAGACAGACTTCTCAAGGCTTCTTGACGAATCACCGTCATTGCCGTCCCCTATCTCAATCATCCAGCTGAACACCACAAGGGTAATTTAGGTGTATCTTCCTCTCCACTACTTCGGGTTAGGGTTTCGAGTCGTGAGGTTATACTTGTTCATTCAAACTTCGACCCATCCTAAGTCATCTCCGTCATACAGCTCCGACCATATGCGGAAAATTGACGAGTCATGAGGTTATACTTGTTCATTCAAAAATTGCATCATATATGCACCTACACACTCACACTTCCTTGCGCCACATGCACACACCCATGCACACACACACGTCGCATACACATTCACACACACATAGACTCATGCTATTTATACATACACATACACGGCCAAACATCATGCACACACATGTACACATAGAATTATTTTCATTTTTATTTTCTTTCTTGTAAAATCATCATTTTTCCTTAAAATACAAAATATCCAATACTTTATCAATCTAATTAAAAACTCTATTTAAACTCATAAGATTTCCTCTAAAAATCATTTTCTTAAAAACCCTTTATCACTTGAAATCATAAAAGAAAATTAACTCAAGGAATATCCTTTCAAAATACTCTTTTTAAAACACTTTCTTAAAAATAATCTCTTTAGTATTTTAAATTAATACGAGGAATTTACGGGGTGTTGCAGCTATATCCTTTTGACTTCCTTAAATCCAACAATCTATTACTTTAATTTACTATACATAATCATATATTTTGCTCCCTTGCATATGAAGAGCATAGACCTAGAGTTTCACAATGGAGTCGGGACCATTTCCCCCAGGCCGAAAGGAAAGAACTGCTCTGATACCAAATTGTAACATGCCACTTTAAATAAGGAAATATAAATTCTTAATAAAGAAAATGTTGAAATACAAAGTGTTTTGTAACAAAACATGGGATTTACAACTTGATATTAGAACAATAATTGGAGGAAAGTGGCCTTGCTTCATCTTTTGTGATGTGAAACTCTGATTCTTGACTCCTCCAAGCATCACCTAAAATGTTAAACCACAAGGGAGTGAACAACTTTTCATAATAGAATAGAAATTAAGAATTGAAATTAAGTAAATAGAACTAAGTTGGCGATTTAATCAGTAGCTATTAAACCATTGGATGTAAATATATGCCTTTGCCAAAGAATCATAGAATTCATAATTTACCATCTTATGCACTTTTGCTAACTAAATATTACTTCATTAGTACCTTAAGATTTGTTAGTAAAGATTGAATTCTCCTTACTTTATATGTAATTATAATTTAATTCTAACACATTTACTTTAAGTTCATAATGGTCCTAAATTTATAAATCCTTTATATAAAATTTTACACAAATTTGAGAATTCTTAGTATAATAACTTATCTTGTATATGTTAGTTGAATATTTATTATTTTAAGTATTTTGGTTTGTCTTAAAAATCTGAGAATTCAATGCGGCATTTCATCGAATACCTTATCTACACTACTTTCTAACTTAGTGAAAGTATAAGTTTTTGAATAATAATCAGTTCGGAAATTATTAAATCCACCTACACAGGTAGGTGGTAGAGCAGAATCCACTATCCTAGGGTTTAATGCATGATTCTTAGTCATTTACACAATTCCAAAACTTAAATTCTATTCTAAAAGAAAAGAGTTCCTCCCTTACCTCAAAGGGATGAAGACTCCATTCCCAGGCACTATATTATCTTAGTTGGCTTCTAAAACTCCTCTCCTTTGGTTGGAATGGAAGAAATCTTCATGATTGTGGTGCATCATAAACATAGCAATGAGAATGAAAGAGGGTGTGATGAGAAACTAATAAATCAAGAGATGGAATAAATGGAAAAGTGTGGGTTGATGTTGGTTTATGAAGTTGGGGTTTGATTTGGATGTATTTTGGGTGATTTGTGCATGGAAATTGGTTTTTGGTGCATGAAATCTGAATCTGGTACGGTCTGGGCTGGTCTGATGCGGATTTGGGGTTTGCTGGTGCTGCTGGGGAGGAAAATGGCGCACCATTTCTGGTGCTGGTGCCTATTTAAAGGCATCGCGCGCCTGAGCGCGCGCCTGGTGCGCCTGAGCGCGCACCGGGTTTCTGGATTTTTCTAGAATGCGCGCGCACCATCTGGTGCGTCTGGCTGATGCGTCCCACTCACTCCTGAGCGCAGGACTGGCGCGCCTGAGCGCGGACGTCTCTGTGGCAGCACCAAAAACACGCACCGGTGCGTCTGGGTGCACCGGCTCATGCCCGGGCGCACCGGTTCGTCCCGAATCGCCGATTTTTGCATTTTTAACCCGATTTTATGAATTTTAATCATTCTTATCACTAAATCAAACTCATATGACATTAATTTACATTCCTAATTGTTTTCATTGTGTTACTTTTCATCGAGCATATAATTACAAAACTTCGAAAATTACTATAAATGGGTCTCCAGCCACATTGTTAATTCCTTCTTCTTAATTGTATGGCTTAGGGTACCCTTCCAACTCCTTTCTCTATATATTATTATTTGGGAGGGATTAAATGGTCGGATTACATTTCAAGTTTCTGGATTTTTGCTTGATTCTTAAGTTTCATTACGTCTAGTTGTAATAAAACTTTCTCCTAGTTAATATTTGTTCACTTCTCCCGTTTTTAACCTATTTTGGTATCCTCTTCTCCAGTTCTTAACTAAGTTTATAATATATATAATACACGCTAATCCCTGGTACTTTAGGTACTTATATACCCCTTGTAAGTTTTAATTGGACACTTGTACTAATTATTATTCATTCAACTACTTACCACTCCACCCCTCATACTTCAAGTGCACACACCTGATTGTGATTATTCAGTTACGAACTTTGGGGTCATCACCCTCCTCCTTAACCGGTTTCCTTGCCTTGGATAAGTTATGATAGCTTGTTCGAATTGAACGCTCGTTTAATTTCTTAATTCTTATTCCCTACTTACTTTCTTATGCTAACTTTCATCCATCTGCTGTTACCTGAGATGTTCTTTAAATCCTTGTTCGCATGTTTTTCTTGCTTAACAATTCACACAATTTAAGTGTTCATTTCACAGTACTCTTCCACATAGAATTATTGATACATACATATATAATTACAATTATTAGGTGATGAAAATTAGGACGTTACAACCGTCATTACCCTCCCCTATCACAATCACATGCTTGAGCATCCGCAGAGAACTCAAGGTATCTTCCTCTCCACTACTCCACACTTATCTCACCGCATTAGTGAATGTCTTTTAAAATCTTATTAAGATTTAATATTCCTACGGGTTTTGATCAACTCATCCTTAGTCCGTCCCTTCGATGAGACTCAACCTCTAATTAAATTAGATTATCATTTTTCCCCAAGCAACAGCTTTGCACACATGCATCGAGTTCCAGCTGTGCAGCACCACGACATCAAGCTCACGTGGCTGGCTTCAAGCCTCATCACATCATATGTGCACATCAAGAAGTTCCTCTTGCACAAGCATTGTCCATCATTACATCCACATCTCACGCGCATTAAATCTTTAACTATTCATAACTTAGGAACTTGACTCTTAAATCATAATAATTTGAATTTCTTAATGTACTCTTAAACCATCACTCTTATATTCACAATTAACTTGAAACGCTCTCGGGTGTCACTATCAATAATACCTGGAATGCTACAAACTTAAAACATACTACATCTAAGAATTTCTTCAGTTCTTACTGAGTAAACATGAAAACCATTGTATTTTCCACACATGCGTGATCATAAATAAAAACCTTTACTTAAATTCTGTTGCCTACGTACTAGTCTTCCTTACGTTTGGCTCGCCACCAAACCTAACGAAAGAAATTTATGGTCAATGTAACACCTTAGCTAATTTACCCATAATTACCCATATATTAAATTGGTGTACTTAGAAATTCCTTTTTAGTTATTTAAAATTCACCGTCAAACGGACGGAGTTTCCTTTGTTTTAGGGACTTTCCAGAAATAATTTATTCCTGCACCTGATAATCATCATATATTTATATCATTTCCAAAAGCCAGCAGGGCTTGGAATAAACAAGACATCACAACGCCATCAGTCATCAGTCATCAGAGTTTTCAGCGGAAATCACAAAATACATCTAGCATGATGCACAATATATATATCTATGATAGAGATAATATCCTAAGCCTCTCCCAAAAATATTTACATCCCATGTACACCAAAAGAGTAAAGGAGGCTTAGGTCTAGTAAACCCTATACCCAACTGACTCTACTCTCCCTGTGAGGGAGAGCACACCTGCTCGGCTGGGGGCTGTGCTATCTCAATCTCCGATCCTGAAAAATGTTAAGGGAGTGAGCATTGCACATGAAATAGAATTGCAGTTTCCATATAATCATAATAAATCCACTAGGCCAAACACAAATAGTAAAGTAATAACATATAGCATTTGCAAGCCTATTCACAATCAACATTTTTCCAACATTTTCATTCTTTATCACAGTTACATATTTACTTTCTGATTAACATGACCTTAGCCAATATTAATGTTCATTTCCATTTCCTTTATCTATCTCCATATTCATTTCAATTACTTTTATCCATTTTCCATATTCATTTCCATTGCATTTATCCATTTTCCATTAGTGTGTGTAACCCCAAGCAGGGATCTACACACACAGTGCATGCAACCACAAACAGTGATCTGCATACACTTCCCTTTTTCCTTTTTAATTGTACGCCACTAGGATTTGGGTTACCCGCTAGGTAATTGGCACACCTGTCTAGGGACTTGAAACTCCTGCCCAGGACTTTACACCCATCCAGACCATAACCTGTAGGACTATGTACATTTTTACCATTCCATTATTTTTTTCAATTATTGGTGTGGAAAATTGATCCTGTGGGTTACCCGGCGCCTACAGGGCGGTTTGCCCTGATGGGTAATTGGCCTGGCAGGTAATTGGCCCTAACAGGTAATTGGAACACCTAGCTGGGTACCTAGTGTTCCGGGCCCCACTGATCAATTTCCACTTTAATTAACCTTTACCATGTTTAGTTATTAACAATCCAGTCCATTAATTATAAACATAATCACCATACACTCAATGTTCATCAGCAAGCTTAATTGTAACCCATTCCAATTCAATTAAGTACATAGAGATTGCCCTTTCCAAATAATCACAAATAACCATCATATCATCAACAATTACATTCATAATCCACTCCAATCTCAGTGAACACACATAATGCACATTGTTCATATCGTCACTTTACCATTCCAAACAATAATCATAATTGGGCCATGACCAAGTAAATCATAAATGTATTGCAAAATAATTATTTTATCAATTATTCAACATCAATTCACATTCAAAGGTCACATTACTTATCCCATTCTAATTATGTTTCCTAAGTTCATTTTCATACATTCATTTCTCCTATATTCAACATGTCCTAATTCACTACCTAGACTTTTACCCTTAATTTTATAAACACATAACTCCTAGAAAATCACTATAACCATAGGGATACCCAATCCTAGATCAAACCAAAACCCACCCCCTTACCTTAACCAAGGAGAGAGAGAGCGTGTGTGAACTCAAGCCCTAGTTTCTACCTCTTAAAATCAAGAGCTCCAATGGAATGAGAGGAGTTGAGTGGTCTTGAGCCTCCTTAATTCACAAAAACATAAATAACCATGAGATTGTGATGCTACATGGAGTGGGATTCAATATTTCAACAAGATGAGCAATTGAAAAGGGGAAAATTTGTATGGACCTTAAAGAGAGAAGAGAAATTCGTATTTGAGAGGGAGTGAAGAATCAAGAACTTAAATACTTACTTGGAGGTAAAAAGAAAAGACTTTGATGATGGATTTGTTGGAAGAGAAGTGGTGTTGATAGTGAGAATGCCCTAGAGAGAGTTGAATTTCAAGGAGGGGAAGGGAGGAGTTGTAGCTCACATTTCATGGCTTGATTCTTGATGAGGATGATGATGGAGATGATTATTTGGGTTGATGTTGGGTGATATGTGTTGATTGATGATGATTTGCTCTTGGATTCTTGGAGATGAAAATGGAGGGGATGATGTTTGTGTTGGTGTTGTTGTGTGTGTGGAGTTGTGTGGGTGTTTTTATTTTTGTTTTGCCCCATCCAGCAGCAGCCATCGTGTGGCTGAGGAAGGGCAACTTGGCCCTCAAGTCTGATCTGGACGCACCAGATCTGTTCAGGATCAGCGCGCGCGCCTGGGCGCAGAATCGCGCCTGGGCGAACGAACAGCACCACTCCTCATGTTGGTGCGTGGCGCAACAACTGGTGCATGGCTGGAGGAAGTCTGGCGCGCCAATAACTTGGGCTGGTGCTGCTGATGCGTTTTCCGCGCGCCTGGGCGAATTGGGGCCTCGCCTGGGCGGTTTTTCCACTGGCTGGTGCACTTAGGAACAGTGCACGCGCCTGGGCGCATGCTGGTGCGCCTGGGCGGGACATAGGGTTTTCAATCTTCGATTCGCCGTAACTTTTTCGTTAACCATCGGATCGGGTCCAAATTTTTTGACAAGCTTCTTCACCCCATAAAATTCATATCCAACGGTGGAATTTATTTTGTTAGAATCCTATAATAAACTTCTAATTTTCTCTTTTCGGTCGATTTCTAACATCTAAAACGCCGATGTAACCCCCGATTTCGCTTATATAATTCTGTTCGAAGCCACAATTTCCTTCTATACAACCCCTAGGACTTATAATCACCACTCACCTATCTATCAAAATTCGTTAAGTCATTATTCCAATTTTTCTTAGGTTTTTAGTAATAATTTCATTTAAAATAAAGTTTAGGATGTTACAATTCTCTCCCACTTACCAGAATTTCGTCCTCGAAATTCGACTCTGGAGAAAAACAATTGTGGGTGGGACTCCTTCATTTTACTCTCCAATTCCCAAGTGGCCTCTTCCACATTGTTTCTGTTCCAGATCACCTTCATTAGTGGGATTCCCTTGCCCCTGAGTTGCTTTATCTGCCTGTCCTCAATTCTGATTGGAAGAATCTCAAAAGTAAGATTCTCCTTCAATGACAAATCATCCGCTGCTACCACATGAGAGGGATCATGAATGTATTTCCTGAGTTGAGAAACGTGAAATACACTATGAAGCCTTGACAAATGTGGAGGCAAAGCGATCTTGTACGCCAAAGGTCCAACTCTTCCCAGAATCTCATAAGGTCCAACAATCCTCGGAGTCAGCTTCTTTGACTTGATTGCCCGACCAATGCCAGTGGTAGGGGACACCCTAAGAAACACATGATCACCCACATCAAACTCTAGGGGTCTCCTACGCTTGTCTGCATAGCTCTTTTGCCGATCCTGAGAAGTTTTCATCTTATCCTTAATCATAGTGATCTTCTCCGTGGTTTCTTGCACCAATTCTGGCCCAGTCAACAAATTTTCACCAATCTGGAACCAACATAGAGGCGTTCTACACTTTCTGCCATAAAGTGCCTCAAACGGTGCCATACCAATGCTAGAGTGAAAGCTGTTGTTGTAAGTGAACTCCATCAATGGCAACAACTGCTCCCAACTACCAGCCTGCTCTAGAACACAAGCCCTCAACAGATCCTCCAAAGTCTGAATAGTACGCTCAGACTGCCCATCAGTTTGAGGATGATAGGCTGTACTAAACTTCAACTTAGTACCCAATGCCTGCTGAAGACTCTGCCAAAATCTAGATAGAAATCGTGGATCACGATCAGACACAATACTAGAAGGCACACCATGAAGCTTCACTATGTCCTGTATGTACAACTGTGTCAACTTCTCAAGTGTGTACTTCTTGTGAATCGGGATAAAGTGAGCACACTTTGTTAAGCGATCTACAACAACCCATACACCATCATAACCTGCAGTAGTTTTAGGTAGACCCGTCACAAAGTCCATGGCTATGCTATCCCACTTCCATTCAGGAATGTCAAGTGATCGCAATGGACCACCTGGCTTTTGATGCTCAATCTTCACCTTCTGACAAGTCAAGCAATGGGACACATGCTCGGCCACATCAGACTTCAACCCTGGCCACCAATAGATTTTCTTTAAATCCTGACACATCTTTGTCGTACCGGGATGGAAACTCATTTTTGATTGGTGAGCTTCCCACAATATGTCTCTTCGAACTTCGAAGTCCATTGGAACACATATTCTACCTCTAAACCTGATAACTCCATCTGCACCCTTGATAAAATCAGGTTCCTCTTTACTTGCTGCTCCTTCCAATAACTTCTGGAGTTCTTCATCATCCGCCTGCCTTCCCTTAATCAAGTCCATTAACTCACTAGTGACCTGTAACATTTCCAGAACAATACTTTTCTCTTTCACCAGCATGTTCAAATTGAGGTCACTAAACTCCTGGATCAGCTGCATTTCTTTTACCATCAAGTTTCTAACATGGAGAGTTTTTCGACTCAAAGCATCAGCCACCACATTAGCTTTACCCGGATGATACTGAAGATGGAAATCATAATCTTTCAAGAACTCCATCCACCTTCTCTGCCTCATATTCAACTCCTTCTGATCAAAGAGATAACGGAGACTTTTGTGGTCACTGAACACCTTAAACTTCGTGCCATACAAGTAATGTCTCCAAATTTTCAGGGCAAACACCACAGCTGCTAATTCCAAGTCATGAGTCGGAAAATTCTGCTCATGTTGTCGCAACTGCCTAGATGCATAAGCCACAACCTTGCCTTGTTGCATAAGTACACAACCCAAGCCTTGCTTTGAAGCATCACAATACACATCGAAGGGTTGGGTTGGATCCGGTAAAATCAAAACCGGTGAGCTTGTCAATCTCTTCTTCAGCTCTAAGAAACTGCTCTCACACTGTTGTGACCATTGATAAGGAACATCTTTCCTGGTCAATGTTTTTAAGGGGAGAGCCAATTTGGAGAAACCTTCAATGAATCTCCTGTAATAACCTGCCAATCCTAGAAAGCTTCTGATTTCTGTGACCGTTGTGGGCCTCTCCCACTTTAACACTGCTTCCACCTTAGAGGGATCCACAGAAACTCCCTGTGCAGAAATCACATGTCCCAGAAAATGGACTTCATCCAACCAAAAGCTACATTTAGAAAGTTTGGCATACAACTGCTTGTCTTTGAGGATTTGCAGCACTATCCTCAAATGCTCTTCATGTTCACTTGGACTCTTAGAATAAATCAGGATGTCATCAATGAACACAATGACAAAAGAATCCAAGTATGGCATGAAGATCCTATTCATGTAATCCATGAATATTGCAGGAGCGTTGGTCAATCCAAAAGGCATCACCACATACTCAAAGTGCCCATAACGCGTCCTGAAAGTAGTTTTTGGAATGTCCTCTTCACGGATACAGATCTGATGGTATCCTGATCGGAGGTCAATCTTAGAGAACACTGATGCACCCCTCAACTGATCCAACAAATCATCAATGCGAGGGAGTGGATATTTGTTCTTCACTGTCACTGCATTCAACTGACTGTAATCGGTGCACATCCGGAGTCTACCGTCCTTCTTCTTGACAAAAAGGATAGGAGCACCCCAGGGTGATACACTTGGCCTAACCAGCTTCTTTGCTAATAGCTCCTCCAATTTCTTCTTCAATTCTTCCAATTCCGGAGGCGCCATTCTGTAAGGTGCAATAGAAATTGGACCAGTACCAGGCTTCAGGTCAATACCAAACTCAACTTATCTTTTAGGAGGCAGTCCGGGAATCTCTGTTGAAAATACTTCCGAAAACTCACAAACTACAGGGATTTGGCTGACGTCAGATACCTCATCAATTTCCATAGCAGATAGAGAAGAATTACTAAAGATAACTGCTTTCTTACGGTAGTCAATTAGAACATTATGCTGAGTCATCCAATCCATTCCCAGAATAATATCTAATTTAGTTAGAGGCAGACAAATGAGATTAATCTTGAATTCCCGCTCCAAAACTCGGAGTGGACAATCCAAACACATCTGAGAAGTGACTAATGAAGAGTTTGTGGGGGTAGAAACTGACAACTTATACGACATATCTATAGTGGACAACCCTAGTCTCTTCATGCAATCAATAGAAATAAAGGAGTGAGATGCACCACAATCAAACAAAACACCACAGGATATATCATTCACAAGACAAGTACCTCGGATCAGCTCATCCGCATCAGTCACCTCCTCTCCATCTAGTGTATACACCTTGCCCCTCTGCAGTGGTTGGCTGCCACCTGCTTTCTGCACCCTAATATCATTAACTTCCTTCTTCATTGTGCTTTTGGGACAGTTGTTTGCAAAGTGTCCAGGCTGACCACATACAAAACAAAGTCCTTCATTCCTGCTAAGAGCCCAGCATACACCCCTGTGCGGCCTCCCGCAATGCTTGCAATTTGGAACTGGACCATAACCAAGTGTTGCTTGTCCTGTCCCCCTTGGAGCTACCCCTTTCTGATTGGAATATGGCCCTGATCTCTACATAGGACCCTTGCCTCTGATAGGCCCAACATATTTCTGAGATGACTTCCGATCCGCATCAGCTTTCCTCTTAAGTCCTTTCTCATAAGTGCTGGTTACATTGACTAAATGAGAGAGGTCAGAAATGTTCTGATATTCGAAAGCAAGTCGAATATCTTCTCTAAGTCCAGACTCGAACTTGATGCATTTAGCTCTCTCATCTGCATCTCTGTAGCCACTGGAGTACCGAATCAGATCCTCAAACTGTGCAGCGTACTCACCAACACTTAGACTCCCCTGCTCCAACTTGAGAAACAGTAGGTCCTTCTCCCTTCTGATATCCTCAGGAAAGTATTTCCCCAGAAAGCGGATCTTGAATAACTCCCAAGAGATCACTTGGTTAGCTGCTTCCAAAGTCCTCCTTTGGTATTCCCACCAGTGCTCCGCTTCGCCTGACAACATATACTCAACCAACCGGACTTTCTGATCCTCAGGTGGTTGCAAAGAGCGGAGAACCTTCTCAATCTCTTGGAGCCATTTCTGTGCTCCGTCAGGATTGAATCCCCCTTCGAACCTCGGCGGTTCGCCTTTTCTAAATCTAGCCATCCAGTCAATTTCCACAAGAGGTGGTGGTGGGGGTTGCATTGTTGCTGCTGCGGCGGCCACTGCTGCTGCTATGTTTTGAGCCTGATTATCAGCCTGATTCTGTTGCATCTGAACCAGGGTCTCAAGAATAGCAGCAATCCGGTCATTATCGGCAC
This sequence comes from Crotalaria pallida, assembly GCA_037953625.1. Classification (NCBI taxonomy): domain Eukaryota; kingdom Viridiplantae; phylum Streptophyta; class Magnoliopsida; order Fabales; family Fabaceae; genus Crotalaria; species Crotalaria pallida. The sequence goes on along the minus strand of CM075654.1, from coordinate 55,380,361 downwards.
GCCTTCCTGCCATGCTGTTAATTCATGGAGGGACGTCAAGTTAAAGATTTAATAATTAAACAATTATATACATTATGTAACCTATGCTAGCTAACCTAGACACTAAACTCTTTACTTTGGTTACTCGCTCGGTGAGTAACCCTTGGAGTAGTGATTCCACACTCCATGGCCGAGGGAAACTGCTCTGATACCATAAATGTAACACCTTAGTTAATTTACCCATAATTACCCATATATTAAATTGGTGTACTTAGAAATTCCTTTTTAGTTATTTAAAATTCACCGTCAAACGGACGGAGTTTCCTTTGTTTTAGGGACTTTCCGAAAATAATTTATTCCTGCACCTAATAATCATCATATATTTATATCATTTCCAAAAGCCAGCAGGGCTTGGAATAAACAAGACATCACAACGCCATCAGTCATCAGTCATCAGAGTTTTCAGCGGAAATCACAAAATACATCTAGCATGATGCACAATATATATATCTATGATAGAGATAATATCCTAAGCCTCTCCCAAAAATATTTACGTCCCATGTACACCAAAAGAGTAAAGGAGGCTTAGGTCTAGTAAACCCTATACCCAAATGACTCTACTCTCCCTGTGAGGGAGAGCACACCTGCTCGGCCGGGGGCTGTGCTATCTCAATCTCCGATCCTGAAAAATGTTAAGGGAGTGAGCATTGCACATGAAATAGAATTGCAGTTTCCATATAATCATAATAAATCCACTAGGCCAAACACAAATAGTAAAGTAATAACATATAGCATTTGCAAGCCTATTCACAATCAACATTTTTCCAACATTTTCATTCTTTATCACAGTTACATATTTACTTTCTGATTAACATGACCTTAGCCAATATTAATGTTCATTTCCATTTCCTTTATCTATATCCATATTCATTTCAATTACTTTTATCCATTTTCCATATTCATTTCCATTGCATTTATCCATTTTCCATTAGTGTGTGTAACCCCAAGCAGGGATCTACACACACAGTGCATGCAACCACAAACAGTGATCTGCATACACTTCCCTTTTTCCTTTTTAATTGTACACCACTAGGATTTGGGTTACCCGCTAGGTAATTGGCACACCTGTCTAGGGACTTGAAACACCTGCCCAGGACTTTACACCCATCCAGACCATAACCTGTAGGACTATGTACATTTTTACCATTCCATTATTTATTTCAATTATTGGTGTGGAAAATTGATCCTGTGGGTCACCCGGCGCCTACAGGGCGGTTTGCCCTGATGGGTAATTGGCCTGGCAAGTAATTGGCCCTAACAGGTAATTGGAACACCTAGTCGGGTACCTAGTGTTCCGGGCCCCACTGATCAATTTCCACTTTAATTAACCTTTACCATGTTTAGTTATTAACAATCCATTCCATTAATTATAAACATAATCACCATACACTCAATGTTCATCAGCAAGCTTAATTGTAACCCATTCCAATTCAATTAAGTACATAGAGATTGCCCTTTCCAAATAATCACAAATAACCATCATATCATCAACAATTACATTCATAATCCACTCCAATCTCAGTGAACACACATAATGCACATTGTTCATATCGTCACTTTACCATTCCAAACAATAATCATAATTGGGCCATGACCAAGTAAATCATAAATGTATTGCAAAATAATTATTTTATCAATTATTCAACATCAATTCACATTCAAAGGTCACATTACTTATCCCATTCTAATTATGTTTCCTAAGTTCATTTTCATACATTCATTTCTCCTATATTCAACATGTCCTAATTCACTACCTAGACTTTTACCCTTAATTTTATAAACACATAACTCCTAGAAAATCACTATAACCATAGGGATACCCAATCCTAGATCAAACCAACACCCACCCCCTTACCTTAACCAAGGAGAGAGAGAGTGTGTGAACTCAAGCCCTAGTTTCTAGCTCTTAAAATCAAGAGCTCCAATGGAATGAGAGGAGTTGAGTGGTCTTGAGCCTCCTTAATTCACAAAAACATAAATAACCATGAGATTGTGATGCTCCATGGAGTGGGATTTAATATTTCAACAAGATGAGCAATTGAAAAGGGGAAAATTTGTATGGACCTCAAAGAGAGAAGAGAAATTCGTATTTGAGAGGGAGTGAAGAATCAAGAACTTAAATACTTACTTGGAGGTAAAAGGAAAAGACTTTGATGATGGATTTGTTGGAAGAGAAGTGGTGTTGATAGTGAGAATGCCCTAAAGAGAGTTGAATTTCAAGGAGGGGAAGGGAGGAGTTGTAGCTCACATTTCATGGCTTGATTCTTGATGAGGATGATGATGGAGATGATTATTTGGGTTGCTTTTGGGTGATATGTGTTGATTGATGATGATTTGCTCTTGGATTCTTGGAGATGAAAATGGAGGGGATGATGTTTGTGTTGGTGTTGTTGTGTGTGTGGAGTTGTGTGGGTGTTTTTATTTTTGTTTTGCCCCATCCAGCAGCAGCCATCGTGTGGCTAAGGAAGGGCAACTTGGCCCTCAAGTCTGATCTGGACGCACCAGATCTGTTCAGGATCAGCGCGCGCGCCTGGGCGCAGAATCGCGCACCTGGGCGAACGATCAGCACCACTCCTCATGTTGGTGCGTGGCGCAGCAACTGGTGCATGGCTGGAGGAAGTCTGGCGCGCCAATAACTTGGGTTGGTGCTGCTGATGCGTTTTCCGCGCGCCTGGGCGAATTGGGGCCTCGCCTGGGCGGTTTTTCCACTGGCTGGTGCACTTAGGAGCAGTGCACGCCCTGGGCGCATGCTGGTGCTCCTGGGCGGGACATAGGGTTTTCAATCATCGATTCGCCGTAACTTTTTTGTTTACCGTCTGATCGGGTCCAAATTTTTTGACAAGCTTCTTCACCCCATAAACTTCATATCCAACGGTGGAATTTATTTTCTTAGCATCCTATAATAAATTTCTAATTTTCTCTTTTCGGTCGATTTCTAACATCTAAAACGCCGATGTAGCCCCCGATTTCGCTTATATAATTCTATTCGAAGCCACAATTGCCTTCTATACAACCCCTAGGACTTACAATCACCACTCACCTATCTATCAAAATTCGTTAAGTCATTATTCCAATTTTTCTTAGGTTTTTAATAATAATTTCATTTAAAATAAAGTTTAGGATGTTATAGTCAACGCTCCAACCTAGCTTACGAGCTCATAACATTATTAAGTACAAAAGATACCCGAATGCCGCTACACCGATCAATGCCCACGATTGGAGCGGCCTACTCGCGGTACGAGAAACCAATCATGGCTAACGGTCTGAGTTTCAAGTTCTTAAGCAACAAAAATTTAAGCAGTAAAGAAACACAGTGAAATCGAAAATACTTCGTTTCATTAATATACGTGGGCAGAAAACGGCTTACAAAACAAGATCCTGAAACGGATCTCAAGAGAAATACAAATTTCAAGCACGCTTAATTGCAAAAATCTCGAGTAAACTATCGAAAAGAAACATGACAAACTAAAAGGAAATGTCTACAAGGCTCATGGAGAGCATTCACAAGTCCAAGGTTCATGGAGAGTATCCACAAGTCCAAGGCTCATGGAAAGCATTCACAAGTCCGGAGCCCATGGAGAGCATTCACAAGTCCAGCCCTCGTTCGGTAGGCTAATGGAGAGCATACACAAGGAAGCTCCTAACGTGAAGGATTGATGGAAAGTATTCATAAGGAGATTTCGAGCATGGGGGGCTAAGCATGGGGGGCTAACAGGAAGCGTCCACAGGATCGGCCAATGGAAGTTGGACTCCAGCAAGACAGATTCACCCCGTCATTCCATCTGGGCTCAGAAACCTTCCACTTCATCCTCTTAAGACGAGCACCTGCCACCTCGGCATCCTCTCCATCAGCCTTCTTTTGAGGATCAACCAATGCTTGTTGGGCATCAACCAGGTTCTCCTCTGCCCACCACTTAGGTTTCAAGACTGCATCCTCTTCGTTCAACCACCTTGAGGTAATTTCCTCAAGGGCCATGACAAAGAGACATCCCCTGCAAAGCAAAATGAATTAAAAGATAGGTACAGCAAAAAACTATGCAAAATGAGGGAGAGGGAAAATTTTCATCACAAAAGAGCCAAGAACCCCCGAGGAGCCCAGAAAGAAGAAAAAAGAAGAAAGGAAGAAGAAAAAGAAAAGAAGATAAAAGAAAAAGAACAAAAAAATATGTGAAAGCTGGCTCCCCAAAGGTTCTTCCTGATGGAAAAATGGAGAACAAGAATGTCTTCCAAACCCAGATCCCCCAAGAAAGTAGAAAAAGAAGAAACGAGAGAAGAAAGGAAAAAATACAAACCAGAAGGAAAGATCCAATACAGACAACGGTGCCAAAGGCTGGTACCTCAAGAAGAAGATGCAGGAGAAAATTTTCTTAAGGATGCTGTCGGTACGGGGAAATGCAAGAGTGAGGAAAATTTAAAGGCTTCATCCCTCTGAATCCCCCCACTAACTATGGCTATGTGGCAAAAGCGTGGGGAGTTAGCAGGCAAATTCTTGAGTTTCGAAAAGGCGTTAATTATTACTTTTCCCCTTTTCAAAGCATAGCCTTGAAGCGTGTCAACCTGGGGAAACCCTAACGTCACCATAAGCAACTGAAAAAGACAGGGGACAAGACTGAAGGCACAAGATCGAATCCTCACCAACTCAAGCTAGGCACCGGCTTTTCAAGCCTACACCAGCTTGGGGGCTTGTAGGGCTAACCGATTTGAGCCTCTCTAGACCGACTTGAGTTATTCCAATCAGGACAAATGTCCTAACGGTTCGAAGGCTTATCGCCTACTACTCAGACCAAATACAACAGACATGGTCGTCAACCGACCGTAAAACTGGGGCGACCTCTAATAGGACCCCGGTAGGCCAGCTAGACAGGGCTGCTCAGCATTCGATCCCGAATTCAGATCCGAAGCCACCCCCTCGTCTTATACACGGCTTAGACATGAGACCTGCTGAGCTTTCCAGGCTCTAATACAATGTTGCGCTGTCTATTCCCTAGAAAGCCACAGATATTGACTTGACATTTACAGAGCCTGACGTCAGCATGGTAACCCTAAAGGGCCTAAATATAGGCCCACTCCCGCACACCCCTATAAAAGGCATAATCATGCCTTAGGATCAGGTAGGTTTTTCTCATCCCTATGTTGACACTATGCACACACTTTTGTTGACAGAGGGAGAACCTGGGTATTCCAATTGAATATTCAGAAACATTCCATAGCCGTCACACATAAACCCCTGATCTCACTCAGATTTCAGGACCATTAGTCATTGGTCTTGAGGTCCCCTAGGTCAGGGACATTTCCTATTTTTCTGATCCACTATACGGTTCATCCTGAAATATTTTACTGATTGTTTGAGAATTCTTGGTTAACAATGCACGATTCTCTACTAACATGTGCAAATATACTCATATCACACTAACATTACAAATCCTACGATGGGCAAGTATGTAAAGAATTTTTCCTACTAAATACCAAGACAAACTAGACCATAATATTAACACACTCTTGTGCAACTAAGACACCAACCACACCAGCAGTTGATCAAAGGATATAGTGTTTCTCGTAGAGTAATAATATATCTACACTAGTTTTGCCAACACCACTCTTCTAGTGTGAAAATCCTCTCTATTTCTTTGAGACCCGGGCTCACGAGGGCGGGGAGTGGGCGCTGGTGCAAGAGGCACAGAAAAGGAGTTGTTCTTGGCAAGCTACTAAGAGAGGGATACGAATACATGAATGAATAGTTAACACACCAGAATGAGAATAATGCTTAAATGAATTGATTGGTACTATCCATAATAACAAGATACATATTCTTTTCGGTAGCCCATCACTTAAGAACTTCATAGCTAAGCGTCCTTGACTTGAAAAAAGTATGGGATAGGTGACTTTCTGGGAAGTTTCTCCAAGAAGCGTGTGAGTGAGGAAAAAGCACGCCGAAAAGACTCGTGTTGACATGTGGGAACAATCGTCAATCCATATAACAGCCATGGATGTTACAATTTCATTCTCTCCATCTTTTCCATTTCCCCTATCACATGATTATTATTATTTTAGCATTCAAGTTAGTGTTTTAACTTATTGCTAAATTATTTAACGGATGAAAACTTATCTATTTCCTTAAAAATGGAGAAGATCTTGACTCACTTTTTAGACCTAATTTATAATCATTAAACAAAAGACTTTTGTTGTTTTCAAATAAAAATCTTTCTGTCAATAATTATAAAATACTTATAGAAAATGATTATAGTAAAACTAGTGTGAGATGAGAATTTTTTTCTCTCTTCTATGCCTCATGACTCAAATATGTGTAGCAAACAAAGTTGGTTTTTTTTAGCATATGGGGTAAGCTATAAAACCAAGCAAAAGAACTACTGGATGGTAATACAAGCAAATTATGATTATTGGAATATCTTATTTTATTAATAGAAAACCAGAAGCAGAGCTTTCATCACATCCAAAAGAACTATTTTCAAAATGCAAACTCAGTAACCCTCGTGAAGTCCTGTAATTGCAGTAAGATCAGAAGTTCAAATTCAATCATAGTAAGGTCCCATATACAGTTATCAATCTTTCGTCTTGCAGTTTCCTCATGCGACCTTAACTAATACGAATTAAGAGAGAATTTTCGGAACACTAGATTGAATGTAAGACAATGCTCTAACCCTCCTACATTAGTTTAAAATAGAAAAATCAATTAACCAAACCAAACAACAATAGATATTAGGCTTGACCAATAAAAGCAGTCAAATCAATAGCATATCAGCTAAGCAATTGAGCTTAACCAAAATCATATGACGACCAAATTGAGGTGGGCAGCATGCAACACTCACCAAATACCCATTGACGGATCTTGAACAAAGTATATTTTAAAAAATTCACTATATATAAATACTAATAGCATGTTATAGCACTGCCGCAGTGGTACCTTAATGAGAAGGTCCCTTGTTTGAGTCCCTCCCAGCTCCTCTTATTTTTATTATCTTATTTAAAGCAAAAAAGTTAAAAATCTGGCAAGAAGTGGGGGAATGTGGGATCGAACTTTGGTTTCGACATTGATTTAAGAAACAACAAACCACCCGGCTAGAATTAAAACATGAAGCTTGAGTAAAATTTTGAATTTATATATTAAAATTTTGTACCTGCTCTTATAAGCTCTATCCCTGTAAATACTGAAGAAAAACAAAAAATTATTTCCTTCCTAAAGAAAATAATTCACATCCATTGGACCTTTAAATTCTCTGCCATCAAGTGATTTAAACAGTTTACTTTTAGCAAACTAGGATGGGAGCAATGATTACTAAAAGAACCATCACTCAGTTGCATACCCAACATACAAACGTCATCTTCTAAAAGTTGAAAAACATTCATGATGTGACACCCTTCCGGATTACCCAAATATAATATAGTAATTAAGCTTTTATATTGGATAATATATGGACTTGTGAGTGTTAAGAAAATGTGGAAAATAAAATTTTCTTATATAGCGGGTGCACAAACCGTCATTTGGAATTCTTGGGGAATAAACTTTAAACCATTTCAAAACATTTGTATCGAGTTCGGCGATCTCTAAAATCTTTTCACAAATAGGGTAACATTCGCTCTTTGTAAACATCTTTGTGTCATACAAGTAATCAAAGTTACCCATGCTTTGTTCGATAAAACTGATACCATCAAATAATATTTATAGCCGAGCTCTTAAGTAGATTAAATCAGAGTAAAGCGGAATTTATCGGACTATGCGATTTAATGGTAAGATAAACATAAGTTTTCAATATATATATACATATATATGAAGAGTAGTGAGTACATAGTCCCATAATCCAAGTCTCCAAGATCCAACATATACAAGCCCATAAACAGATCTACATAATAGTGTATCTAAACCCCTAGAGTACTCCAAAAGTATATCTACAATATGTGTACATAACCAAAACATAAACTCCAAGGGTGGTCACGTAGATCTGGCATCATCAGATGTAGTAGTAGTGATAGCAGCAGTCTCCCAGAAACATAAGTAGTAAGGTAGTAGCATCATCATCAACACAGCAGCAACAGCAAGTCTCCTCCACAGCATCCACACATCGGACCCACTGATCCTCATCACATACCATATGCATATACCTAGGGATCATCGTCCCTCCAATCACTCCCAGTAGAATGCACGACAGGCTCGCTCCTACTCTCGTCCTCCACCGGATCCTCCTCGATCTCATCCGAGGGAGAGTGTACCCTACCACTGGGTACCGGGTCAGGTGATGGTGAAACCCTGACTGGGCTCCTCGGATCAGAAGGGGGAGTCTCCTCGCGGACGACTCTCGAAGTAAAAGGGTGAGAGCGGGTAGGTCGAAAACGAAAACTATGGTAAGAGCGAGCTGGTCGGGTGGGAGGTGGTCCATGGTAAGTGTAAAATGGGGGTACATTCATAGTGTATATGATGGGAATCCTAAATCTACGAGGACGGAATCGGATCAACGGGTTCGGGTGGTAGAAGGTAATCTCTACCTCACCCTCGAACACCGCGCGATGGTCCTCATAGATCCATGTGCCACTAGGAAGTGGCCGGATCTCGATGCAAGCAATGTAACGAGACATCACCTACAAGGGCATAGGGGTAAGCAATTCTATACACATAACCAATAGAGAATAAATTGTGCAATATGAATATGTAAATATGCATCAATTAACAACAATCACATATAACACATAGCAGTTAATGCATGCACATAGGATGCTCACACTTATTTCATTTATCACAATCAATTTAAATGAGTGGCATGATGCATGACTTTAGCTCTCAAGCCTATCTCCATCATACTATGTCACTCTCTGACGTCCATCCCTGACAACCCAGCACTCAACAGTGCATTGTATTCCTAGGTATACAACAATTCGTACATTCACCTAGAATGTACACGACAAGCATGGTATCCATGCCACCCGAGCATATCCCGTCATCCAAACGGTATAACCATATCGGCATTCACTCAGCCGACCACGTCAACGACGTGTCATCAAGCAAGCGTGTTGGCAACGTATCCTTTTATTAATACAAACTCCAGAATGAATGCATTACTTTACTTAAAAGGGATTGATTGATGTTTTATCCTTTTATTAATACATTACGTGCCTCCCGAGCAACGTATCATCATTGTTCAAATGAAAACATTATAACATCAATCAATTTCTTTTAAGTCCAGGATCACTTGGTTTGTTGTCCTTTAAGAGTTACAAAATGACTTAGAATTGAAAATGGTATTTTAAGTGTCTGCCTAAAAATACTCGAGTGTTTTCCAAAATACTCGAGTAGTTTATCATTTTCCAGATTCTACTCGAGTGGTTCATAATTATACTCGAGTCGTTCATGTCTTTTCAGAGATTTAGGTTTTCAGGTCTTCATAAATGTACTCGAGTAGTTCATGAGATACTCGAGTATTCCATTACCCAGAATACTCGAGTGGTTCATACATTACTCGAGTGTCCAATCTGACTCCCAAGTTGGTGCGCCAATTTTCACTCTGGTGCACCACGAAATACTCGAGTGTTAAGCCAAATACTCGAGTATCTGCAGACAGAACAGAGTGAAACTTGGTTTTTACATACCATTTCAATTTCTAAACATTTTTAACCCAAAACAGTGATCAAAATAGTTCATATACCACATATTGAACATGTTAACATACTCATTTCATATCAAATAAAAAATTTGACAGAGAATCAATCCATTATGCATGAAATATACAATTTAGTAACTCAACACTTCAAATTGCCAAATAAGCACAATATTCATGAAACAAGGTTCATTTAAGCTTGCATGCATGATATAAAACTTGCTCATCACAGTCATAGAGCATGGATTGGTCTCCAAACCAAAGTTCCTATTCAAACTAAGCCCTTAGAGCCTCTTGGTGGCTCTCTAACACAATTAATGAAATTTAAACTCTATCTAGTGAATATAATTACTTCCCCTTACCTCTCAGACGTGAACCAAACAAGAAATTGCAAGAAAAATCCCCACAGCACCAAGAACCACTTCAAGCACCAACATGCAAAGCAGTTTTGAATACATCACCAAGATTGAATTGGTTTACATGGAAGACAGAGATAAAAATTGGGGAAATTAGTATTTCTAGACTCTATGCAACATCATCTAACTAAAGGAACTGAATTTGAGACTCAGAGACTCGTGAGCTTACCACAATCAATGATCAAAGTGAGCTCCCAGAATTGATGACAGCACCCAAACCTCAACTTCTCAGCTTTGATTCTAACAGCACACTCACTCTCAGCTCACAAACTTTATGTCTATACAAAGCTCGTGATGTGAGCTTTGTATTGGTGTATGATTTGTTACTTGAATCTAAGCACACAAGGAGAATCGAAGGAAACGATTGCAGAACCCTAACTTGAGTAGAAAACTCGAATTTGACCAAAATCCTCAACAAATCGATGTTGATAGGCTTTTATAGACCTGGGAGAGACTCATGCATCACGACACGACATCCATGGCGTTGGCATGGTGGTGATTTCGTGTCAACGAAGGGGGAATCGGTGGTGGTGACTCACCAAACGCACTAACTCGTGCAACTCTGTCCAGAATACTCGAGGTTTTTAGAAAATACTCGAGTATTTTTCCCAATTATTGAAAAATAATTATTTTATTTACTTTCCCTCCAAAATCTTTCCTATAATTACCTCTAGGTCCCAACCCAGGGACTAATATGAAAAATACTCATCTTAGGCATTTATTATATTTATTAAGTCAATTCACACACATATACCAATTATATGAACACATATTTTAATCAAGGATTAATATGGAAATAATTAATTATAATTAATTTATAATTAACATTTCATTAATCGGGGATTAAAATTTTGGGGTGTTACACTACTCCCCCACTTACAAGGAATTTCGTCCCCGAAATTCAACTCATACAAACAAATCAGGATAATCCTGACGCATCTTATCTTCTAGTTCCCAAGATGCTTCCATTACATCGCCACACACCCAGACGACTTTGACCAGGCGAATGTCTTTCCCTCTAAGCTGCTTAATTCTTCGATCTTCAATACGAACTGGCACAGCTTTGAAGGTTAGGTTCTCATGAATTTCTAAGTCATCAGGTTGGATTCTAAGGACAATGGTGGGGTCATGGACATATCTTTTTAGTTGAGACACATGGAATACATTATGAAGGTTAGCTAATGACGGAGGCAAAGCTAATTGATAAGCTACTGGGCCGACTCTTTTGAGGATTTGATAGGGACCAATGAATTTAGGTGATAGTTTCTGAGTTTTCAAGGCCCTACTAACACCTTTGGTTGGTACTATTCTAATGAATACATGGTCTCCTTCGGCGAATTCTAAAGGTTTCCTTCTCCTATCAGCATAGCTTTTCTGCCTACTTTGAGCTGCCCTCATCTTCTCTTGTATCATCTTGATCTGTTCTGTGGTCTCTTGCACAAAATCTGGTCCAACCAGAGAATTCTCCCCCACTTGAAACCAACATAACGGCGTCTGACACTTTCTCCCATACAAAGCCTCAAATGGTGCCATCCCAATACTCGTGTGGTAACTGTTGCTGTATGTGAACTCCACGAGTGGCAACATCTGCTCCCAATTCCCTTGTCCTTCCAAAGCACAGGCTCGTAGAATGTCCTCCAATGACTGAATAGTCCTCTCCGTTTGGCCATCAGTCTGAGGATGGTATGCAGAACTCAGTTTCAATCTTGAACCCAAGGCTTTGTGCAGATCTTCCCAAAACTTCAATGTAAATCTCGGGTCGCGATCTGACACAATGCTTGAGGGTACACCGTGCAGACGAACAACTTCCTTGATGTACAACTGAGTGAGCTTTTCCAACGAATAGCGCATATTCACAGGAATGAAATGCGCCGACTTGGTCAAACGATCCACGATCACCCAGATTGCATCATGACCAGTAGATGTCCTTGGCAATCCCGACACGAAAACCATCGAGATGCTATCCCATTTCCACAACGGAATCTCCAAAGGAAGTAACTCTCCTCCTGGCCTTTGATGTTCCACCTTGGCCTTTTGACACACCAAACAACAGGCCACATACTCAGCTACGTCTTTTTTCAAACCAGGCCACCAAAATAGCTTCTTTAAGTCCTGGTACATTTTGGTAGCTCCCGGATGCAGACTCATCTTACTCTTATGCGCTTCATCCAGAATCATCCTTCTTACTTCCAAATTATCAGGCACACAAATCCTTGCTTTAAAGCGAAGGATTCCATCCTTCCCTTCTTGAAATTCCAACTCCTTACCTTCTTGCACCAACTTCTTCTTTTCCATGAGTTTTTCATCCTTGTATTGCAAATCCTGAATCCTTTGCAAAAACTCATTAGCAATCTGCAGCATTCCCATTTTAATACTTGTCGGCTCCACTTGCATTGTCAGACTCAAATCCCGGAACTCCTCTATCAGTGCGGCTTCTCTAACCATCATTGCACTGATGTGCATTGCCTTCCTACTCAATGCATCCGCCACGACATTGGCCTTCCCAGGATGATAATGGAGTTCAAACTCATAATCCTTCAAAAACTCCATCCATCGACGCTACCTCATATTCAACTCCTTTTGATCGAAGAGGTACTTTAAACTCTTATGGTCACTGAACACCCGGAACGTAGTGCCATAGAGATAGTGCCTCCAGATCTTTAATGCAAACACCACAGCTGCCAGCTCCAGATCATGAGTTGGATAATTCATTTCATGAACTTTTAACTGTCTCGAGGCGTAGGCACGACTTGCCCTTCTTGCATCAAAACGCACCCAAGGCCTTATTTCGACGCGTCACAGTACACATCAAAGCTCTTCTGTGTATCGGGCAGAATCAATACCAGAGACGATGTCAACCTTTCCTTCAGTTCCCGAAAACTCCTTTCACACTTCTCATCCCAAAGGAATGGTTGATCTTTCCGAGTCAACTTCGTCAAAGGCAATGCGATCTTTGAGAAACCTTCTATAAACCTTCTATAGTACCCAGCCAAGCCAAGAAAGCTTCTCACCTCCGTGACCGACTTTGGTTGCTCCCATTGCAAAACCGAACTCACTTTCGTCGGATCAACGGTTATTCCTTTGTCCGAAATCACATGCCCCAAAAACTTAACCTCCTTCAGCCAGAACTCACTTTGTAAGTTTGGCGTACAATTGCTTCTCCTTTAGGATGCTCAACACTATCCTCAAGTGTTCGGCATGCTCCTCCGGGCTCTTAGAGTAAATGAGAATATCATCAATGAACACAACCACGAACGAATCTAAATAAGGTCTAAAGATTCGATTCATGTAGTCCATGAAAATGGCTGGTGAATTAGTCAATCCAAACGGCACCACGACATACTCATAATGTCCATATCGAGATCGAAATGCAGTCTTAGAGATATCCTCTTCTGTTATCCTGATCTGATGGTACCCCGACCTCAAATCAATCTTGGAAAATACCGAAGCTCCACGAACTTGATCCATAAGGTCATCTATCCTCGGCAATGGATACTTGTTCTTGATGGTGACATTATTCAGTTGCCGGTAGTCAATGCACATCCTCATACTACCATCTTTCTTCTTGACAAACAAAACCGGAGCACCCCAAGGTGACACGCTTGGTCGAATCATCTGCTTCTGTAACAGCTCCTCAATCTGCTTCTTCATTTCCGCCATTTCCGGTGGTGCCATTCTATAGGGAGCGATAGAAATGGGACCAGCTCCCGGAACTAAGTCGATACCGAATTCAATTTCTCTTCTTGGTGGCAGACCAGGGATCTCATCAGCAAAAACTTCCGGAAAGTCTCTGACAATAGGGATCTCTTCCATCCTTGGACCATTTTCCTCCACCTCAGAGTTGAACAGGCACACGTAGCCGGATGGTTTTGGGTTTCTATAAGTTACTATCCTTCTATCACAATCAATGATTACTTGGTTTTGACTTAACCAGTCCATCCCCAAGATCACATCTAGTTGTACTAAGGGTAAGCAGATCAAATCTACTTTAGAGGTTTGTCCTAACACTTCTATACAACAGTTAAGACATGCTCTAGAAACAACTACAGGAGCATTGGTAGGGGTTTCTACTTTGAGAGCATAAGGCATTTCAGACATAATTAAGCCTATACGGTCTACACATTCATATGAAACAAATGAATGCGTTGCACCAGAGTCAAACAAAACATAACAAGACTGACCATTAAGCAAGTATTTACCTTGCACCAGATCAGAAGACCGACTTGCTTCCACACCACTAAGGGTGAAAACTCTTCCTTGAGCCATAGGCCTATCAGCAGCCCCTCTTGAGTTGGCTTTGGCCGGTTCCTTGCAGTCTCTTGCAAAATGTCCCGGCTTTCCACAGTTAAAGCAACCACTTGTCCCCCAACAAACACGACTATAGTGATTGCGCTTGCACCTGTCACAGAATGGAGCCTCGCTCCGATAATTCCTTCCCTCAGAACCACCAGCTTTGCCCTTGCCTTTCCCTCTACGATCATACAGACCCTTGCCTCGATTGTTGAAACCCTTACGTCTTTGTGGTACGTAGCTCTGATTGTCCTTCTTTTCCAAGACTTGCACCTCCTCAGCCTTTGTATCATATTCATACATCCTACACATATCCACAAGTGCAGGAAAGATTTGAATCCGCTGGTAGCTGAAAATCGATTTTAACTTTGGCCTCAAGCCTCCTTCAAACTTAATGCATTTACTCCTCTCATCTGGATTGTTCTGATAGTATGGAGAGTACTTCATCAGCTCCTCAAACTTAGCTGCGTACTCACCCACACTCATGTTTCCTTGCTTCAGCTGCAAGAATTCCACCTCCTTCTTCCTTCTCAAGTCCTCAGGGAAATACTTTTGGAGAAACTTCTCCATGAATAATCCCCAACTTACCTCTCTTCCTTCATATTGCAGAAGCTGCATCGTGTGATTCCACCAGTTCTCAGCTTCCTCCTCCAACATATAGGTTGCATACGCCACCTTTTGCGCATCAGAACACTCCAACGTTCTCAAGATCTTGTCCATGGTGTGAATCCACCTGTTGGCCTCTTCCGGTTTAAATCCTCCTTCAAACTTTGGCGGATTACAGCTTCTAAAATCAGCCAAAGTCTTCGCTTCAGCGTTACCCACATTACCTTGATGAGACGGGTTGACCGGTTGAGATGGTTGTTGAGACTGTCGTTGCATGGCTTCCAGCACCGTGGTGATCCTTTCTAGCATCGTATTAGTGTGATTTTGGTTTCTAGTTGCCATATTAGACCTGCGCTATGGGCTTATGGTCACATATGTTGAACCAAAGAAACTTCCATTACACTACCTATTCTAAGGCTATATCTTAAACTTATTAAATCTACAATCAATTGCGTCTTGTACTCAAAAGAGACAAGATACAAACAAATCAAGGGTATTTAAACCTCAACAAGCAAAAATCATAACATTCAAAGTAATATAAATGCTTTGGAGATACCTGCTTGATGTTGATGACTACCTTTCTGAACTACTTCCACTACTACAGGATCTGACTTTTGCTCTGATACCACTCAGTGTGACACCCTTCCGGATTACCCAAATATAATATAGTAATTAAGCTTTTATATTGGATAATATATGGACTTGTGAGTGTTAAGAAAATGTGGAAAATAAAATTTTCTTATATAGCGGGTTCACAAACCGTCATTTGGAATTCTTGGGGAATAAACTTTAAACCATTTCAAAACATTTGTATCGAGTTCGGCGATCTCTAAAATCTTTTCACAAATAGGGTAACATTCGCTCTTTGTAAACATCTTTGTGTCATACAAGTAATCAAAGTTACCCATGCTTTGTTCGATAAAACTGATACCATCAAATAATATTTATAGCCGAGCTCTTAAGTAGATTAAATCAGAGTAAAGCGGAATTTATCGGACTATGCGATTTAATGGTAAGATAAACATAAGTTTTCAATATATATATATATATATATATATGAAGAGTAGTGAGTACATAGTCCCATAATCCAAGTCTCCAAGATCCAACATATACAAGCCCATAAACAGATCTACATAATAGTGTATCTAAACCCCTAGAGTACTCCAAAAGTATATCTACAATATGTGTACATAACCAAAACATAAACTCCAAGGGTGGTCACGTAGATCTGGCATCATCAGATGTAGTAGTAGTGATAGCAGCAGTCTCCCAGAAACATAAGTAGTAAGGTAGTAGCATCATCATCAACACAGCAACAGCAGCAAGTCTCCTCCACAGCATCCACACATCGGACCCACTGATCCTCATCACATACCATATGCATATACCTAGGGAACATCGTCCCTCCAGTCACTCCTAGTAGAATGCACAACAGGCTCGCTCCCACTCTCGTCCTCCACCGGATCCTCCTCGATCTCATCCGAGGGAGAGTGTACCCTACCACTGGGTACCGGGTCAGGTGATGGTGAAACCCTGACTGGGCTCCTCGGATCAGAAGGGGGAGTCTCCTCGCGGACGACTCTCGAAGTAAAAGGGTGAGAGCGGGTAGGTCGAAAACGAAAACTATGGTAAGAGCGAGCTGGTCGCGTGGGAGGTGGTCCATGCTAAGTGTAAAACGGGGGTACATGCATAGTGTATATGATGGGAATCCTAAATCTACGAGGACGGAATCAGATCAACGGGTTCGGGTGGTAGAAGGTAATGTCTACCTCACCCTCGAACACCGCGCGATGGTCCTCATAGATCCATGTGCCACTAGGAAGTGGCCGGATCTCGATGCAAGGAATGTAATGAGACATCACCTACAAGGGCATAGGGGTAAGCAATTCTATACAAATAACCAATAGAGAATAAATTGTGCAATATGAATATGTAAATATGCATCAATTAAAAACAATCACATATAACACATAGCAGTTAATGAATGCACATAGGATGCTCACACTTATTTCATTTATCACAATTAATTTAAATGAGTGGCATGATGCATGACTTTAGCTCTCAAGCCTATCTCCATCATACTATGTCACTCTCTGACGTCCATCCCTGACAACCCAGCACTCAACAGTGCGTTGTATTCCTAGGTATACAACAATTCGTACATTCACCTAGAATGTACACGACAAGCTTGGTATCCATGCCACCCGAGCATATCCCGTCATCCAAACGGTATAACCATATCGGCATTCACTTAGCCGACCACGTCAACGATGTGTCATCAAGCAAGCGTATTGGCACTCCCAGAGGCCCTCCACATGTTTACCAAAAACATGATATACGTCCTACCATCCAAACTCCAGAATGAATGCATTACTTTACTTAAAAGGGATTGATTGATGTTTTATCCTTTTATTAATACATTACGTGCCTCCCGAGCAACGTATCATCATTGTTCAAATGAAAACATCATAACATCAATCAATTTCTTTTAAGTCCAGGATCACTTGGTTTGTTGTCCTTTAAGAGTTACAAAATGACTTAGAATTGAAAATGGTATTTTAAGTGTCTGACTAAAAATACTCGAGTGTTTTCCAAAATACTCGAGTTGTTTATCATTTTCCAGATTCTACTCGAGTGGTTCATAATTATACTCGAGTCGTTCATGTCTTTTCAGAGATTTAGGTTTTCAGGTCTTCATAAATGTACTCGAGTAGTTCATGAGATACTCGAGTATTCCATTACCCAGAATACTCGAGTGGTTCATACATTACTCGAGTGTCCAATCTGACTCCCAAGTTGGTGCGCCAATTTTCACTCTGGTGCACCACGAAATACTCGAGTGTTAAGCCAAATACTCGAGTATCTGCAGACAGAACAGAGTGAAACTTGGTTTTTACATACCATTTCAATTTCTAAACATTTTTAACCCAAAACAGTGATCACAATAGTTCATATACCACATATTGAACATGTTAACATACTCATTTCATATCAAATAACAAATTTGACAGAGAATCAATCCATTATGCATGAAATATACAATTTAGCAACTCAACACTTCAAATTGCAAAATAAGCACAATATTCATGAAACAAGGTTCATTTAAGCTTGCATGCATGATATAGAACTTGCTCATCACAGTCATAGAGCATGGATTGGTCTCCAAACCAAAGTTCCTATTCAAACTAAGCCCTTAGAGCCTCTTGGTGGCTCTCTAACACAATTAATGAAATTTAAACTCTATCTAGTGAATATAATTACTTCCCCTTACCTCTCAGACGTGAACCAAACAAGAAATTGCAAGAAAAAGCCCCACAGCACCAAGAACCACTTCAAGCACCAACATGCAGAGCAGTTTTGAATACATCACCAAGATTGAATTGGTTTACATGGAAGACAGAGATAACAATTGGGGAAATTAGTATTTCTAGACTCTATGCAACATCATCTAACTAAAGGAACTGAATTTGAGACTCAGAGACTCGTGAGCTTACCACAATCAATGATCAAAGTGAGCTCCCAGAACTGATGACAGCACCCAAACCTCAACTTCTCAGCTTTGATTCTAACAACACACTCACTCTCAGCTCACAAACTTTATGTCTATACAAAGCTCGTGATGTGAGCTTTGTATTGGTGTATGATTTGTTACTTGAATCTAAGCACACAAGGAGAATCGAAGGAAACGATTGCAGAATCCTAACTTGAGTAGAAAATTCGAATTTGACCAAAATCCTCAACAAATCGATGTTGATAGGCTTTTATAGACGTGGGAGAGACTCATGCATCACGACACGACATCCATGGCGTTGGCATGGTGGTGATTTCGTGTCAACGAAGGGGGAATCGGTAGTGGTGACTCACCAAACGCACTAACTCGTGCAACTCTGTCCAGAATACTCGAGTTTTTCAGAAAATACTCGAGTACTTTTCCCAATTTTTGAAAAATAATTATTTTATTTACTTTCCCTCCAAAATCTTTCCTATAATTACCTCTAGGTCCCAACCCAGGGACTAATATGCAAAATACTCATCTTAGGCATTTATTATATTTATTAAGTCAATTCACACACATATACCAATTATATGAACACATATTTTAATCAAGGATTAATATGGAAATAATTAATTATAATTAATTTATAATTAACATTTCATTAATCGGGGATTAAAATTTTGGGGTGTTACACATGAAGTCTCGCAACCCCACTTTTTTGACCAGAAAGCTCAGTTCAATAGTCCCATTCAAAATAATCAATTTTCTTCTTCCTGCTTCTACAAGCAAACCATATAATACCAACCACATAAGGTTGCCAAATCTTCTCATGCCAGATACATTCACTAGTAAGAATTACTCAAAAGAAATAGTATATCTAACCATTTTAAATTAGACTATGGTTGAGCAATAAAATGCAGCCAAACCAAATAGCACATTATCTAATTTATTGCCTATAACCCAAACACTAGACCTGATCATCTCCACAAACTCTCAATCTAGCCACACTGAGGTGTATTCAAGCAAAGCCACTCACTACATACTGAAACAAACCTAAAACATTTTTCAGCCATCAAGTTGGTAACAAAAACCAAATAACACAAACAAGAACAATACTTGTGTAGATATAATATAAACTTGTATTTCGCAAGAGCAAAACCAAACACAATGCTACGAGCATCACATTAACACTTCTTTTTTTAAGAATTATATCTGTTTTCAAAATAGGAAAGTAACTAAACTATTATTTTTAAATCAAAAGTAAAGTAAGTAAAGGACTACAGGTTGAGGGGACTTCCACCCGGATCCCATTACTTATAGAACATCCGCCATGTGATGCAATTATAAAAACTTATTCTTGGGTTTCATGTGTAACACCCCGATTTAGCAACTGGAATATATTTTTATTTAGTGAAAAATCTGGGAATTTCTTTTTTACATTGGTGACGTGGACATGTGTTCATTCTCATAAAAACATTTTCTCTTTAAAACATCTCTTTATAAAAATAATTCATTCATGTTCCACATCACGCATCAAGTTCCAAATCGAGATGTTACCAACATCACTCTTTGAAACTCTTTCTCCCATTTTCGTGAAGTAGTTCGTTTGCCAAAATAAACCTGGTTTTATAAATAACACCCCAAATCCAGTCACATCCATCAAGGTAATAAATTTTCCAAAACATATTGTTTCATAAAACAGTTGCATCAGAGGAGAGTCATTTCATCTTAGTACATCACAAGAGAGTGCATTACATATGAAAACCATAAGTAAAAACCTAGACTACGGATCACCACCTTCACCGGGCACTCCTGGTCTGTCAGTACTATCCTCCTCATCATGTTGCTCACATCTAAACCCGCCAGGGTGAACGGTGGAAAAGTAACTTCCAAGCCGATGGATCCACACCACTTCCAACCGGCTGGCGTCAACTCCCAGCCTTCGTCGTCCAATGGGCACATCGAAATCCTGATGCTGTAAGCCATCTGAAATTACGTGGTATCAAATACCAGCAGAAGAATAGGGTAGAAGAGAGAGTGAGCGATCCCCAATGATCTCTCGTCGACGGGTGGAATTACAATAGGCATAAATATTAAGAAAAGCACATAGTAAAATCATATCAACAATCACATACACAACATAATTCACCTCATCATTATCATTACACAGTGATAGTTTCATTCGTTCCATTCTCTCTCTTCCTCATTCATCTCTTTCATTACTTATTTCACAATGCCACATCACAAACTCTTAATCATAACAATGTCACATCCTTGGTCTTATCCCTATTTTATTGCCGCTTGACCCTTTCCAATTCCTTGATCAAAACCCTCGTCATTTGTGATTCCCTTATTCTTAGGGTCTTTTAAAAATTAAGCTTACTTATTTAAGTTTTATCAAAGCGCATCCAACAATGACAGGGGAATTTAAGGAAATGTCATCGAGGAGTTAGTTAGCACACATACATCTCCTCCAGTCCTCCCAAGCCTAGACGGAAGTAAACAGGAGTACATGAACCTTAACCCATGCAGGTCGAACAGCCGAGAAAATCCAACAACATATATATTTGTCAAAGCCACAACCATACAGGCTGGCCATCATGACAATTAGCATTTTACGCGACATCGCAAGGGCCCAACTCCAATCGACTGCCCGCCTCGTTCAGGTTCCCTCTCACCATTCCGAATTTGATCAAGGGGGTGACAATACTTTTCTAGTTCCGGGTGCAAAACACGCTACGATCCATTGGGTATTAATCCCCAATCACATATAGACTTGTTCTGCCTAGAAGAGCACTCTAGGTTAATTGACGTTTCACCGTCATCACCCTCCCCTATCACAATCACTCATCTGAGTATCCGCAGATAAACAGGGTATCTTCCTCTCCACTACTTCACACTCAACTCGCCGTGTTATATAATGTCTTTTAAAGTCTTATTAGTATTTTATTAATCCTAGATTTGGTGAGTCACCTTGTTCATCCCTTCGGTGAACCTCGACCTCTAATCGCATCTTTCGCAATAATGCTTCCTCATTGGTTTGTAATCATCATAGCAGCCGAATGTAGCGGGGAGCTCCTAAACCCGGCAAACGCATCACGTCAATCATGCACCTTGGAAAGTTCCTCGATCTGACACATGTCACGATAATCCTTTCGATGTTGCGCACGTAAGCTTCTCGAATTTCGATCATATTAGTCTTATCATTTCTTTCCTTGCATTTCCATATCCAAGATTTCCAGAGCTTATCAACACATCGCGTTATTATTCAAAATCTTTTCTTTTTCATCACTTAATTTAACATCATCGCATTATTCTCATCAATACCATTATTATTTCATAATTTCCATTGCCTCACTTAATTTCCATCGTGGCTACACATACATACATCCCACATAGTTCCAGACATTATCATCATCATACATAAGATATTCATCATGCATATATAATAAAAGCAGTCATATCATCATGGCATATTTACATTAATAATAGCATGCATCATAAGGTGCGTGGTCCTAGTCTCCTTCGTATACGTGGCTACACACACAAACAATTGCCATGATACTACTGACCCAGAGACCACTAAGTTCTTATCTTTGGGATGATAAAGAACATCTCTGGGGAAAGCCCCTCTCTCACCTCAAATCTCAGCAAATATCCGACAAAAATCGTTGCGGGTCCTCCCGACTGACAGCAGTTCCAAATTCCGACTTGCATATCCTTTGCTTAAAACAAAACACTTAATTAATACAAGGCTATCTAATCAACATTCATGCATAATATCAACTCACTTTTGAAAACGCGCTTCAAACCCTTATCGGAAAATCGTAAAAGAAAACCTTTACTTTTTCAAATCAATCCCAACTTTGGAATACACTTTAAATATCTCAAAATCATTCTAAAACAATTAATAAAACATTTTAAAGCAATACTTTAGTTGCTGGTCCATTCCGGACAGCCACTCATCAAAACTCGAAAACAATGAAAATCTTCGTCTTTTCCATCCGACTTTTCTCTAATTCACACAACATTGAAAACTAAAACTTTAAATCAGTTGAAAACATTTTTAGGACTGAAAAATAAATTAAATAATGTCTGGACAACCATCTAGCAAATCCAAAAGTCACTTTTCGTAGTATCCAAAAATGGGGATACTTAAAATACTTTTCCTTAAAATAAACGTTCAAAACAATTTATTTTTAAACAATACATCACGCAACATAATGGGGAGTCAACCAAATAAGCTCTACACTTTTTCAATTAAACAAACTCTTTTCAAAAATCAATTAACTTCAAAAGGGTTGAACACAACATTGTAACTCATTAATCAACTCGTTTTCCTTCACTTCCTTATCAAACAAAAAATCCCAAGACACTTAAACAAAATAGTTCAATTAGCATTCACCACATCATAGGTCATTTAGCATTTAGAACCTATAACAAATTATCTTTACTCACAAGCCAACTTCTTAAATTAAAACATACTTCAAGAAATGAACTTGTAATATTAATTATACCTAACCCAAATACTTCTTCAAGCAATGATCATGTAATCAATTTAAAGCATCACAACTACGGTATAAATTCCAGCCAAGTTACCAAAAATGCACAAAAGTTCACACATGTCCAAAAAGTATCCAATTGACTATTAGTTCAATTACGGGAAAAAATAAGAAAGACACAGCTAAAACCCAAATCAAATCAATTCATTTAAATCCCAAAATTTGCAGAACACATATAAATATGTCAAGGCTCATCATATAAAATTTTCAAGTCATTTGAACAATCCTAGCTTAGGTTTAAAATCAGATTTTACATAAACAACAAAGCAGCACTATAGCTGACCTGAGGCTAAAATGATACAATTAAAAATAGTATTTCAATTCCTAATTACATGAAAATTGGTACAAACCTTCCTCATACAGTCTAGAACATCTCATAAAATTTTCAGATTATTTGGAGTTGTTTAAGTCATACTTTTACAATTAAATTTGACACAAAGCTTGAAAAATCTGAACCAATCGGTTCACTGTTTTGCCCTTGGAAAAATTATCAAATCAACTCCAAACCTATTAAAATTTTACAGATAAACTTAAGACATGTTTAAGAAGCTACCATAAAAATTTCAAGTCATTTTGAATAGGTTAAGTTCAAAAATTCTGTTTACGTTTTACCCGAAAAGCTCATTTTTCCGAAATCGTTTTTACCAAAATGAATCCAATACACTTAGCAAACCAATTCCAAAAATCACATAAAAATTTAGATGCACTAAAATTATCCTTATCAAAACATTAATTAAGTTTCATAAGTATTGGACTTGGGGAAATATTTTTCATCCAAACCTTTTGCAATTGGAAATACAAATTTTCTCAAATATTCATCACCAAACAAAATTTATTTAAAATATCAAAACAATCCTCAACCATTTCAAATTTTCCAGAATTCATTTAAATCATATCAAGAGCAACATATCAAATTTTCAAGGCAATCAGATTAGCACAATCATCATTTAACAAAACCTCCTACAAGCTAAGGTAATAAGTTCAAAAATTCAGCATAGATACATCATATCACTTTCTATCTTACATACACACATGCAGCCGCTAAATGGTTTTATTTTCCTACTCCAATCACACAATAATCATGCATCGTGTAACACCCCACATTTTCCCGAACGTGCGTAAACGATTTCTATAAAAATAAACCTTGAAGTTTTTGTTTTCAAAAGGATTTTCTAAAGAGGATTTCTGATTTTATTAAAAATGAATTTCTTCATGGAATAAATTTTCATTTTTGGATTGGTGAAATTTGACAGTGTGATCTTTTGAATTTCTGGATTGATTTACAAAATGTATTTTAAAAATTGTGAAGGACGAAATTTTTGAGAAATAATAATTTTTGGAAGTTCATGACTTTAAATAAATTTGTCTCTTGGAAATTTCTTATTGCATGAAAAGCTTGATTTTAAGGTCTTTTATAGACTTTAAATATGTAGATAATTATTTTACTTTGAAAGAGCTTAAGTTTTCTTTATAATAAAATGTGTCCTTGTAAGGAATTAAATTAATTGCCATGACATGAAATTAATTTATGATATGTGCTCAATATGACATGTGTTTGTTTTAATGAGTGAATGTTGCTTGAAAATAAATGTATGTGAATGTGTATGTGTGCATATGTGTTACGATTTTGGCATGTGTGTATGACTCTTGAAAATATGGCATAAATTACATGAACTAATGATCATGGTGCCTTGAATAAATAAGAATAGAAAATGAAAATGAAAATGCATGATGTGTGTGCATGTGTGTGTTGCTACGGTGATGTGTGTGTGTGTTTGGGGTAGGACTTTGATTCATGGGGTAAGGAAAATCTTGGAAGGCTTAAGACCCCAACAAGTGGACTATGTGAGTGGAAAATAGGAGCCTTGAAATGACCATGCATGATGAGACCTAAGCTATAGCCTATGCACCATGTTCCCTTGTGATTTAACCTCTCCCATGAAAACTTTTGGAAACCCCATTTTTCCCTCCCAATTGGTGCCTTGGCCGAACCTCAACTCAAGGGCAAAAGGAGGTAACTTCGGTGCCCTTATATCCACCCTTGCCTTAATTCATTTCCTTACTTTCTTCCATTTCCTTCACAAACACAACTCAAACACTTTCTAAGGGACCAACAAACCCTTAGAAGAAAAAGAGAGAGAGAAGAGAAAGAGAGTGTGGCCGTGGAGAACAAGAAGCAAGAAGAAGGAGAATTGGAGTTTGGCCATAGATTTTCTTTGGAGATCAAGAACCTTAGGAGTTAAAAGACCAATTTCTTGGTAGGTTATGTGAAGATCAAGAGGAGAACCATGAGAGTTAGGATTTTCTTTTGGTCTTGTAATTTTTCCTTTTTCTCTTTTCATTGCATGTTTATTTTCATAGCTTGAGAGATGAGTGCAAGTGTGACTTAGATTCTACTATGCACTTTTAATTTCGGTTTGTAATATGTGGACTCATGGACTCTCTATGCTTCGGTTATGGATTCATTAGGTAGATCATGATGATTTTCTAAACAAACTTTTAAAGGATCTAAATTATTACTTGAGATTTTTGTGAAAACTAAGATGAAACTCCATGCATGTTGAATTTGTTCTCTTAAACCATGAACCGTGAGGTTTTTATGAAAGAATTTAGTAAATAATTTATGATCTAGGTTTGATTGATGACAAAGTGAAGAATTTATGTCTTGCATGTTAATTTCTTGTGCTCAATCCGTGACCTATGCGTGTATATGTGAATGTTCGATTAACAATTTCATGATCTAAGTTTATTTGAGAAGAAAATAGGGATTTTTAGCTTTGCATGTTGACCTTGTAATGGTTTTGGTTGATCCTTGTATGTGCATGTTTTAATCCATGTTCATTATCTTACAAGTTAGGACTTTGAGGTTTGCATGTCATTTTTCAAGTAAAGAAATTAAGTTCTTCTTTATGAATGTCTCGGTCTAGAAGAAATAATTAGGGTAATGACCTTTTAAAATGATTTTTCTTTTATGAGCATGATTTAATTTAAAGATTCGTTTTATCCATGGTGTGTTGGTATGAAGGCCATTCGGCCATGGGTACTAAAAGTGTTTTGGTGCTTGATCATTGGGTGCATGTATGTATTAGGAGTAGATTTAATGATTTTATGTCCATGCATGCTATTCTTTTAGAAGATTAAGTTATAATCCAAATTTTAATTTTTGAAAAATTATGAGTTTGAGTTTTGATAAAAGTCTAAGGAAATCTCATGATGGTTCATGCATGTTGATGTAATGTGATTTGCTTTAATTGTCTTTAGTGCATTGAAAAGTGAACTAAGATTCTTGTCTTGTGTGTGTGATGATATTCGGCCTTGAAGTAGGAGAATAAGGAAAATTGCTTAATCATCATCTAGATGGCATGTAGACTAAGATTAGCTTCATTTAAGAACATGAAAATAGTTATAAGAAATAATTAATTTAAATTAGGGAATGATGTGTGGCTTTGATTGTTCTCTCGAATCAAGTAAATGAAATTGAATTTTTTGAATGCTCCTATGATGCTTACGGTTTTGGTCTTGAAAGGAATAAAATGATTTCATTGTTTTATGTCTTTGATGGTGTGTTATACTTTGCAAGATTTTAATGGAATAATTCGGTTGGTACATGTTTTGGTGCTTAGAATGGTTTTCCTTTTTAAATGACTAATGAGAATGGTTAAATTTTATGTTTTCGTTATCACATATTTGATACAATGATGTGCTAATTTCTTTTATTCTTTTCGGTCTTAGAGACTAAGAATAGGTAGAATTAATTGAATCAATTTTCATAATGTAAATCCTATGATTTTAAGGTTTAGAAATTGTTAGTTATAAGCAATTTGGTTTGTCATGACTTAAGAAATGAAATTAAATTATCTTCCTGTGCATGATTGAATTTGTGTGTTAGTGATGAAATTCAATTAATTGTTTTCTTTAGCCTACGTGTGTTTTGCCAAAAGTGAATGATGAATGTTTTGGACTTTGATGAACTAGTTTAGGAGATCCTAGAGTTTTGACTTTGATTCTTGCATCCTGATGAGTGTTTTAAAAATTATGTTTTCATAACATGAATATTTTCAATTAAGGAAGTTTATTTGAATAAAAGAGTGTTTCTAAATTGTTTTCAAAGTTTCTCTCAAGAACTTTTTTAATCATGGATTTGAATTGAAAAACATTGGGCAATGATAACGAGTTTTAAGAAAAGAAATTGCTTTCAAAACGAATTCAACATCGTTTCTAACGCACGGGAAAATGTCTTAGCTGAGCGACGGACGAGAGGATAAGAGGCGAGGAAAGATGATCGGGAAACCTTGGAGAACTATAGGACGTTCGTCATTGAGGTGAGAGAGGGGCTTTCCCTTAAGACGCCGTGGTAATTAGGTAACATATTAAGGCATTCAATCATCTCAAAGATTGGACCCCAATCTCATTTAGCGTAGTGGTGTATGTGATAGCACATGTTTGATTGCTTTGGCTATCCACCCGAACGGCTGAGATTGGTTGTTAAGCATGATATTATATTTTCAGCTTGTTCATGTCTGAACTGTTAGTTATCTTCTTTTATGAATGCCATATGGATTAGTAAGTAATTATGACATTGTTGGGAATTATTTGATTGTGCATTGGTAATGAAGTGATGGAAGTAACAAACTAAGAATGAAAAGAAAAGGATAATGGATCCGAATCATGAGCATAAATAAGGGAGAGAGAGAATAAGTGACGAGAATGAATTGTGAGAAAAGTACATGGCAACTGGAAATCTGGAAAGAATGAAAAGAGTTGCTGATGCTGTTGAGACCGAATTGGCGAGAAAGGACACCAGTGATGCTGATGAGTCACAATTGACAAAGAGGACAATGATGGCGTGCTGAGTGACAACTGACATGAAATAGTGATGCTCATGTTGATGAGAGCAATGTTGCTGTGATATGAGAAAGAGAAAGATGATGCAATGATGTTGTGATGATGCAAGTGATAGTATAAGAGTTTTAGGGGGATTAGATGCGAACGATTAGTGATCGGGTCTCATTGAAGGGATGCACCAAGGATGAGCCGATCAATAGGACTAAGCCGTAATTAAAACTCTTTAAAAGATTTTAAAAGACATTAACAATCGCGATGAGGTATGAGTGTCGTATCGAAGTAGTGGAGAGGAAGGAACCATAGGTATCTACGGATACTTAGGAGGAGATTGCATTAGGGGAGGACAATGACGGTGATACGGCAAGAAGTCTAGAGTACTTTTCTAGGCGGAACAATTCCACAAGTGGCGCACTAACGTGGTGGGGACTGGGTCCAATGCCGTGGCAAGTTCTGTTTTCGAAACTAGAATAAGTACTGTCGCCCCCTAGATTGCAAATCGAGAACAGTGAGAGGGACTGGAACGGGGCATTGTGTTTTGCCACTGCGTGGACAGTGAGCCTTGATATTATTGAAATGATTTGAAAACGAGATCCTCCTGGTCTGGGACCATTTATGTGTGAGACAGTTGTCGTGCCCGCGTGGTAAAGGTCCTGTACTCCTATTTGCTTCCGACTAGGTTGGGTGGTTGACCGAGGAGATGTAGACGTGTGTGAGCTCAATGATGTTTCCCCCTCATCATTGATGCTAATCGAAGTGATAAGACTTAATAACCAAGATGTTCCAAAGATAAGTGTAGCAATGATCATAATAATAATGATAATGATGATGATAATGCTAATACCAAGTGTTGGATAAGGTTTGAGAGTGGAAGTGGATATGAATACCCTTGAAACGTTTGACGAGTTGGAGAGCGAGGAATGAAAGAGAATGAATGAAAAATGGTGGAGGATGTGATAGTAATGAGCTTGCAGATATTGGAATGAATGATTGGATGATTATGCATGTGTATATCATGATAGTTATATGTGTTGTCTTGATTTACCTTATGCTATTGTTGGTTTTATGTTTCTTTTGTTATATTTATTTAGTCTTAATATTTACCTGATGTAATCCCACATAGTCGACATTGCCATTTTGGGTTGCTCACTCTCTCTATCATTTTTATTCTGTCTTGTACAAAATTGTATGGATTCTAGATGGCCAACATTGCGAGATATCAGTTGATGCGGGAAATAGGTGCGACTCCACGGAGAGGTGACAACAGCACCATGTCTGTTTATGTGATGTTCTTCATAGAGATTCCGTGTAGGAGAGCAGAGCTAGAGGAGAGAGTTGCTGCTTCAGAGGAGGACACAAATGACGAGTTGGATGACCCTACAGCGAAGGTTGCTGATGAGACTGAGGAGGAGGAGGATCCCGAGCTTTGGTCTGAGGATGACCCCGAGGATTATGTTAGTGATGAGAGTTGGATCTTTAGCCCTGAGGAGCTGCTGGCCGATGATGATGAGGACGAGTGACAGGGTAGTATTGAGTTGCATGCGTTAGTAAAGGTCCATGACTAGAAGATTAGGTAGTTCCCTTTTGAGTTTGTATTTCCACTATGAGTTCTTAGCGACCTGGTGATGTCAAGCGGTAACCTAACAGGTTTATTTTCAAGTACTGATGTTTTATAAATTAAATCGAATGGGCTATTTTGTTTAAATGATGTTTTGGAAAACGAGTTTCAAAGTGCGGTGTCTTGTGACATCTCGGTTTGGAACTTGAAAGAGTTGGTGCAACATGAGGACATGGGTTTTATATGTAATTATGTTTTGAAAATAGAACTGTTCTCATTTTGTGCATTACTCACTTTTTTTAAAAAAAAAATGGCCCCTAATTTTCACTTAAAATGATTATGGTTTCAAGTTGCCAAATCGGGGTGTTACACATCGAGATTACCATTTTCCAACCCCACAATTAGCCCATGCAAATAATCACTTTTTAAAACCAATTTCATTCATTTTCATGTTTAACTTACTTTAACTTCTTTTCTACAAAACAATTAATTACTTTCAATCAAGCCTAAACCAAATGCACCTAATCAAATAATCCAATTACATAGATCAATTTTTTTTTTCACTTAAGCATTCTTCACATACAAAAGTGTACAACACATACATCACATAATCAATCACAAAATCGATCCATCACTTAATCCCCATCAAAACCGAATCATAGGCCATGAAAATAATTTATTTTAACTCAAACACCACATGCATACTCAAATCAATTTTCTTTCCTTACAAACCTATTTGGACCTAATTACACTTAGGAAAATTGGGGGTTTTCATACAAATCACACAATTCTCAAACATACACTAAAAATCCATTTTTCATTCTTTTATTCCAACATAATTCAAGGCATCAAAATAAAACAAAATCACTTGAACCAAAAACAATAGAAAAACCGTATAGACCTAGCTTCATCATGCATGTTCATTTTGTTCATTTAAAACTTAAATTTTAACATGCATGCACTCAAAAATCAAGGATCAAAGCCTAGAGTTAATCAAACACCAAAAACCAATTTTGCTTCCTCTCTTTCTCATCTTGGCCGAATCATCAAAGAAGGAAAACGAGGAACTTTGTGAAATAAAACAACACAAAATACATGATTTAAATCAGTGAAAATCAAAGCTTAATCCTTTACTCTTAAACACACATCAATTTATCAAAACAAAAATCCAAAACACTTGAGCACAAGTTCATAAAACCGTATAGCCCTTATTATTTCTTGCCTGTTCATTTTAGCCTTGTTGAGCTTAAATCTTTACACTTTAAGGCTTAAAAATAATATATGAACACAAAAACTCTACATGCATCAAAAACAAAAACTTGTTTCCTTTGTTTCTTTGTCTTGGCTGAATGACCTAATGTGGAAAAATCAAAAACTCTTTTCACAATACAACTCAATTCACTAATACTCCTTTAAAGATCAAGAACCAAATATTCAAAGGAGAAACAAAAATCATCTTGGGTACAAAATAGAAGCAAAACCGTGGACCCTTTAAAACAAAAAATCAAATCAAATTCATTTATTCATGCATTCCCTCTTAGAAACCGAAAAGTATTCAAATAAAGAGCAAGAATCATCAATCAATTACATGCATGAGAAAACAATTTCATTTTCCCCTTTTTCCTGACCCTAACCGTGGCATGCAAAAGGAAATAAGAAAAATTTGTGCAAATCAACAACTCATAGTTCATGAACATAACAAACCAACTTACATTCAAGCATAAAAACATAAACCAAAGATCAAAATTTACTTTGAGCAAAATGGGGTCAAAACCGTGAGCATCAAAAAGCATGGTGCATGTTTAATTTTCTTGATTCCAAGCTCAAATTCACATATTATCAAGTATATAAAATCATAAGAAATAGAAGGTACCGACATGCATTAGGAACAAATTTATTTTCTTTATTTTATTTATTTTGACCGAATGGCCTATGAGGGAAAAATTAAAATTTTCTTACAACCTGTGATGGACTAGACTTAAGAGCCTACCAACAGGCTCAGCCCAACTAAGCTAGGGTTACCTACCACACTCCTTCCTCACGGGCCTCATCAGAAAGCCCAGGAACACACGTATCAGGTAATCCCCTATAACAACCACCATGCTATAGGGGCTAAGGTATGTTCTCTCATCCCTACTCT
Organism: Crotalaria pallida; assembly: GCA_037953625.1. Classification (NCBI taxonomy): domain Eukaryota; kingdom Viridiplantae; phylum Streptophyta; class Magnoliopsida; order Fabales; family Fabaceae; genus Crotalaria; species Crotalaria pallida. Next base: position 55,348,807 of record CM075654.1, on the reverse strand, counting down.
CAAGAACTACGTGTGGCTTGATTCCCTTTTCACTGGGGATACGTTGGACCGGGGTCACCCTCGCCAGCTGCAACAACCCCAAATACACATGGTGGTGTATCCCTAACAATGGAACATCACAACATTAATATCTCATTCCATAATATCAATTAGTTTACATTGACCTAACCATCTTACATAATCACATACAATAACTTTAAAGTTCAATATGACATAATGTTTCAAAGCATACTCAAGAATCTAACACAAATCATTAGGAATTCAAAATCATTTATATAATATTATTAATCCTATGGTTCTATGTTATAAAAACCTAATTCTTCACTCTAAATGAAGAAAACCTACTCCTCCTTTACCTTGGGTGAGGAGAGGGAGTGCCCTAGTGAGAGAAAGCTTCCCTTGAAGCTTTGACGTCTACCCAACTTATTTCCTTTCTTGGTCAACCCTTCTCTTATGATTTCCTTGTTCTTAAGCTCTCCTCCTTCAATCTATTTATGAAGAACACAAGAATAGTGAAAGCTAGGGATTTGGGTATGAAAGAGAGTGTAGTTTGATGTATGTTGAAGAGAAGGTTATGGGCATGAGTGAGTGTTGGAGTTGTATGTATGATTCATGGTGATTTTAGGATAGATTTTGATGCGTTTTTGGAGGAGATTCATGAAGTTTCTAGAGAGCTCAAGAGGGAGGTCGAGTTTTTGTGTTGAAAACAAGTAAGCCCATGCCTCAAAATCACGTTTTTTAAGCTGTCTGAACATGTCTAAACGATTAGATTTATGTTCTAATCGATTAGATTCTGTTACTTTTCACTTTCTTTTGCATTTAAATGGCCGTATTTCATTTGTTAACCATTGGATCTTGCTCAAATTTGAAAGCACAGGCTTCTCTACATACTTATCTTCCCATCCAAGGGTGGAATATGTATTTAAATTTGTAAATCTTTTATTTCTAATTTTCTAATATAAAGTGTTTCTAAATGATCCATATTCATATTTAAAGAATACTAAAAACTATCAACACCAGGTTATTAATTTCTAACATTTTCTACATAATTATAAAACGTAGGATGTTACAAATTACAGTAGGGATTCATAAAAATTATTCCACAACATTATAGTACATTTTAATTATTCTAGAGGCAGACCAACATTATATTTCCAAATAACAACATAATAATAATAAAACAAAACAATAGATATCATAACACATGCCTCATAATTCAATAGATAGATATAGCAATTTATCACATATATATAGCACAGAGTCTTAGTCCTTTATGTTAAAATTGGGAGCCGTCATCCAAGAGGGGGGTGAATTGGGTTTTTAAAATTTCATTGAACACATTAAAAATAATAGCTTTTCAATAAAAACAAATGATATACGCAGCGGAAAAATAATTAAAACGATTAAAGCAATCGAGCGAAAGAGTGGAAGCTTATGATAATAATTACAAATAAAACTTAATATGCGCGAAACACCTTAAATCAAAAACACGAAACGATTATGTACTTAATACATTAAAATCAATTAACATACATTAATATGAAGATAATTATTTAGTTGCAAAATGAATAACAACTAAGAACATAAGCAACAATAACAACGGCAATTAAAAAATAAGGGATAGAGAAATTTGCACCGTTGATTTTATACTAGTTCAACCTTCCCAGGGAAAGGCCTACGTCCAGTCCCCAAGCGCCCCGCTTGAGCTTTCTTCTATTATAACAAAACAATGACAACCAGTCCCAAATTACAACCAAGAGCATCCCGCACATTACTAGGAATCACCGTTCGCTAGGGACCTCAAAACACAACATTAGGAAGCCACTCCCTAGAACCTAAGGTAGTCTTTCTACTAGGTGCCCCACCGTTCATCTAGACACTACCCCAGTAAACAAGGGTTCCTCACCCTAAGAACGTGCCACACGTTCACACTAAGGGATCCACTCCCTAAAACTAAGGGTCACACTTTCCCTTACAAGGATGGTTTAAGAAGAGATAGAGAAACTAACAATTTGTGAACTCTAGATAGTGTTGATACAACAATGATGAACACTAAAACAATGAATATCATAAGCTCTCAAGAATACGATAATTTTCAGAATATGGAGAAAAAGATGAATACTCTAAAAATTGAATTTTCAAAAGAGTAAGGATTAGAGATTTTTTTTCAAAAATGAGGAAGAAGACCTTTTTAAACAAAAACGAAATCAAACTTGAAAAGGAAATAAATCATTTTCTGAATCAGATTGATTGTTTCATGATTTTCAAAATAAATTAAGAGGTAATCGATTACTTGGCCAAGGTAATTGATTATCTAATTCCCGTCAAAACTGATAATTCAAAATTTGAAAAAGTAATCGATTATCATTCAAAAATAATCGATTATTTGCTTCCTGAGAAATATTAACTGTAACAGACATAAGTAATCGATTATTCACAGGGAAGTAATCGATTATATGTTCTCTGTTCTCTCAGGTTACATGACAAACATGAAGTAATCGATTATTTCAGAAAAGTAATCGATTACCTTCACTTAAAAAGGTTTTGTAAAAAGTTTTGTAACCAGAGGTTTTCGCAAAAGATTTTTCCAGAAAGATTTAGTAAAAACATGGTCTTCTCCTAAGGTTTTCATCAAAACACATTCTTTTTCCAATTCTTAAAATATAAATCCTTGAGGCTTAGATATCATTGTTTTACATAAAAACACCTAAGGGATAAACACATGAAGCACAAGAACACTAGACAAAACTTGCATCATCAAGCACGACAACATCAAAATCTTAACCTGCTGTTGTCATCATCACTTGATATTGTCATCATCAAAACTTAATGGGAGAACATGAACTTCAACACTTTCGTATGGATGGCCAATCAATCACAATCAAGTGTCATCATACTACTAACTTATAGACCCAAGTTCTGACTTTTGAGATAATCAAGAACGTCCTAATATAAAGTCTAACAACCACGGTGTCTTAGGAAGGCTTCTCTCTCACCTGGAGAGTTCGCAAGGATATCCAACTCCTCCGACGTAAGATGCTTCTCCGATCAACGTACGTCGCTAGTTTCTCTTCTCCTAGAAAGTACTTTCTCTAAGACTCTAAAGAATGAAAGCTCTTCTCTCCTTCTCCAATGGTCCTCACGGTTTTAGACTTCAAAGAGGTAGGATAATATTTTTTTTTCTTCTAGAGTGCTAAATGAGCAAAAGGTAAATGTAGTTCTAGGAATCTCTATTTATAGGGTTAGGAAATTGGAATTTTAACCCCAAAAACCAAGGGGGTTGGACGAATTTTAAGGGCCAACTTGGGTGGAAGATTTTTTTTTGTCATGGGGATAAGATGAATCAATTTTCAGAATCAATGCAATAATGGATTAGAGCAATTCCCAGGCAAAGCTTTAATAGGGTTATGGTTCTTTGTAAAACGGAAATAAATATAGTCAATTTCCTATGCAAATTCAAATTCAAACTCTACATTTAACTGAGAAAAATAAGAATTCATTGAACCTCCTCATGAACCAATGCTTGGATAGATTCCTAGGCAAGTTATTATGTGAAGCCATAGTTCTATATGCAACAACTTAAATGCCAAATTCAATTTCCAAGATTAAAGACACCAAATTCGTACAGTACATCATACAAATACAAATTTCGTGCATCCCTCAAAATAAAATTCTAATTTTTATAAAAACAAATTCTAAATTTCGATAAGATCGTTTTGAGATATAATTCGTAATTTTTGGACTTACGGTTTGAAAGTTATGAATTTTTGAAAAGTCAATACAGTTCCTCAAATAAAAAAAATTAAATCATCCAAATAAATAAAATGCATGAATATTAAAATATCATTTTATGAAGACCAATTTATGTAATTAGATTTTTATAAGTTACTATACACTTATATAAGAATATTTTTCAAAACTAAGCACATATATATACATATATATAATATTAAATAAAATTTTCCAAGATATGCACCATGATAACATCCTAAAATTAATTAAATTAAGTGCGGAAAAATTGTGGGTCTTATAGTAAGGATCTCACTGAAACATTAATAGGCTTAGACCTCTTCCCATATGAGAGGAAACTGTTGTAAACAGTCTGTGCTAAATTTATGATATCCACATGAGGAAAACATTTTTTATGGAGTAGAAATAGGTTTTGTCATGCTAACACCTTGAACCAAGATAAAAGCTCCCTAGAGGACTTCATGATATTTACCAAGTGTTTGGAATTTCAACTCGGCTTTTACTAGTGTCGAAGTCTAAGCTTGTTTCGATTGTTTGGACAAGGTGCGACAATAGGGGATGTTTTCGGAGTGTGGTTCACTTTATTAAAAGAAGTGTTTTATGTTTGGCATGAATGAACTTCTTAATTACCATTAGGAGATGGTTGAAGACAAGGAATGTGTAAATGGTTTTTATGCAAGATGAAGAAGATATAATTAAGATGAAGGTGAAAAAGAGTGAATTCAAGACATATGCAGGCCAAATAAAGAGAAAGAAAAAGAGAGTAAGAAGGAGATTATTAGAATTTGAAGATCGCATTATAGGACTGAAACCCTTGAAAGCGTTAAGCTCCTTCCTAACTCATCTCATAAGGTAGATGAAAATTCATAACATTAAGGATGAGGCTTTAAGGCTATCATATTTCAAGTCCTTCAACAAGGATGCTAGTATCTAGAACTGGACGAGATGAATCTTCAATGATGCTACCAAAGCCTTCCATGAAAAATATCCATTCATAAAGGACATTTATTTCCCGTTGGAGATCATCCCTTCTGTTAGATACCAAGGGCTCTAAACACACCTAGAGAGGGGTAAATAGGTGCATGGGCTGCTTTTCGCGGTCTTTGAATCCGCTCAAAAATGTGAAACTTAGTGAGGATTTAAGTGATGCTTAATTGGTTGTTAACTGGTTAAGTGCTTAAAATTGCACTATCTTAATTAGTTAAGATTTCAGTTAACTGGTTCTGGCCCAATTAACCTAAAACTTTTTTTATAATAATTAACCTAAAACTTAAACTTTCAAGAAAATCATTGTTTGAATCGAATTCAATTCCAACCAGTCAACTAAATGATTCTTAACACATTTCTAAAGCTATAAAATCACAAATCAAAGATCAAAACATACAACATATGCATGATTTTTAGCACATATAAAGAATTACGCAAACATCCCGAATTCTAATCCCAAGTATAATTATAAGTTTTATCGAATTAACTAATTGTTTCTTGAAATCAACCATTTAGGTGAACTAATTAGGACATTATGTTAATTTCGAAAGAACATTTAATTATATTTTAAAAGTGAACTATTTTAAAGAAAATTATCATACCAAAATAATGCTAAATATCTTGAATACTTCACTTCACTTTTATATATTCAACAATGAATTATGTTTAGTTTTTTTTTTAAATATTTGACTCTAGGCCATTCTTAAAAAAATATATATTTACTTATTTGATTTGATAACTAAATTATATTTTTAGATGCTCATAAAAATAATAGTCATTTATATTTACTAAAACTAATAAATAAATAAATAAAAGTAAGTTTAAAAAAAGAAAAAAAGAAAAGAAGGTGTTGTGCGTGTGTGTAGAAGGGGGTGGGCATGAAGCCCTAATCTTCTTCTTCAACAAAGGGGTCAGCCGCCATCCCTTCTCTCTCTATCTCCCTCTCACTTTCGTTTCCCTCTCCCAGCCACACTCTCTCCCTCTTCCGCCACCCCGAAGCCATCATCACTGCCGTCCTAGCTTCTCTCTCTTGTCCTCGTCGTTTTCTCTCTCTCCTTCCTTGGTCTGTTAAGCCGCGCCACCAGCCAAGGGAGTCGCGGTTCACGACTCGTCTTCTCCCCTGGGTCGCGATTTCGCTCGCCGCCACCACCCATCCGGTGCTCTATCCCAGTCGCAACTCGTGGCCACCATGGAATGCGCCGCTGGTTTCGTGTGCTGCCGCCGTCGTTCCTTGCTACTGCTGCGGTGGAGCCTGCCACCGCCGTTGCCCAGGACCGGATCCGCCTTCTTTGGCCGCTCCTACGCTCGTTGTTGGTGACTTGGGCCAGCTCGAAGGTTGTTCTCTCTCTTTCCCCGATTCAGATCCGTGCCGTTCTCGCCACCGACGCTGGTCGTGGATGCCGTGGCTGCTGTGAAGGAGGTGATGTTGTTAGCCACTCGACCTTGCTGTGAATCGGTCTGAACCAAACCAACCTTGCCTCTGTTGCTTCAAAACCATATTTGAGGGTATATCCCTAATACCTTTTTAACTGTTCTATTGTGTTTTAATAATAATAATACTAATGGTAATAAGGAATAGTGATAATAATATAGTATTAAGTTGTTTTAGTATGCTATTATTATTGTGAAAAGTGAATTGTATTATGATTTAGTGTTTATTTTTAGTTAAAGTATTATTTTTAATTATTTTAATTGGGTGCTTGGATTTTCTATAACATCGAATTGAACGTTATGTCAAATGAGTTGTTTTAGAAGTATTTTGTTAAAAGTGTTAGGTTCCTAAGTAAGCGAGCTGTCGTTTAGTTTGGTTGAGTTGTCCCTGAACTAAACGATACATCAGTTAATTAGGAACCTGAGGTATTCGGCATAACGTTAATTCGGGTTAAAACTTTGAAAGTTAATTTCAAGTTGAAAGGAAGTAATTAATTGAATATTGGAATTTCGACTTGGACTTATTTTGAACCAAGAATAATTCCTTTTAATTTGGAATTAATAGTGTTAAGCAACATAGCATTTGATTCTGTGACTTGAAGCTAAAACTACTTAATTTTAATGTATTTTTGATGAATATGTTAGTTTTGAAAGCTATTGTATTTTCAACAAAGAGCTGCACTATTTTATTGAGAGAGCAATGGTTCTAAGTTTAATTTCCATTTGACTTGGGTTTATGAATTTCGTTCAAACTCCCCTAATTTGATAATATATTAAAATATGATATAATAATACTTATTAGTTTTGAGGATTTTAAAGTAGTGAGTTTTGATTTCCTTTTCTAAACTCCCTGTACGTAAAGTACTAAAGTGTTTGTTTTAAAACCAAGAAGAATAAGTTGAAAGAGATGTATTGGCACGAATTGCTATTTTAATTAAAGCTCACAGCAACACCAACAAAGCCTTAAAGAATTTTTGGATGGTTATGAATTAAAGTAGACAGGCGCTCCTGAGATCTACAACACTTCCAAGATCGAGGGTCGTGTTGAGTTGACTACTTGTTGATAGTCGATGGTTTGGACCAAATTTCCTAAGGTTAGCGAAATCTCGCATTCATACACACCTAGGTTCTTATACTCAACAAAGAGTACGGTTCAATTGTTCAACTTAGTTGGTCTCGGTGTGGAGACTTCACAAAGTTGTCAATATTCGCTCTTTTAAAAGGTGATCATTTAGGAACCTTGGTAAGATTCCTAGTAAATTTTAGGTTGCCTAAATTTGGTTTAGTAGTTATGGTGGTTAAAGATGATTTCCATAGAGTTTGCTTAACTCTTTCCAGGGTTTAGTATTTGGTTATAGTACTTTGAAATGGGTAGAACAGCTTAAGGTTTTCGTTCTTCAGTTCTATTCTAAGTCTATTCCCTGATTCTACAAGAAGTTTTGGAAAGAATACTTTCCGGTCAGTTGATTTCCTTAAAAAGGATCTATTCCTTGGGAGTCACTACTTCGGTTGCATCGATTCCACTTAGAAGGCTGCAATGATATCGTCCATTAATAAATGCAAAGATTGAGGTGATCAATCCCAACCTCGTGTCTATCAACAGCACATCACTGTCGGGTTTTGCTGATAATATCGTCACTTAACGGATGCAAGAATCAGAGTGATCAGTTCTAACCTTACATTCCATTAAACAACAACATCATCGTGGGTTTTGGTTAAATCTCACTCAAGATCCTAGACTCATTGGTTCTTCTTAAAGCTTCTCATTATTTCCTAGAGAACTGGTTTAACTTTGCGCGTTCCTTCAGTCTCACGGTCCCTTGCTATGAAGAATTAGAAATCCTAAATCTTTTATGCATTTTAAGATAAGTGAAAAGAAAACGTGGCATTGAAGTCCAATATTTTACCGCCTAGAAATGCATCACTAGAACATGTACCTCTAGGGATGGGTTGGCTCCGGGATGCCTGTTCTGTGCCCTGGGAACAGTGTATAGCAAGGTGTCCCAGTTGTCCGCATTGAAAACAACATTTCCCCATTTTACGCTTGTTCAACCTCCAACATGGACCACAATGGAATTTTCCGCAATGTGGACATGGTGCCCTAGCACTTGAAGCGATCACAGCCTGGCCCACTTGCTTTGAACCCGTTGCTTTAGCCACATTCACCTCTTGTTCAAAGTCATGATTGAGACACCCAAAAGACAAATGCCCTATTTGACCACATCGGAAACAGCAACCCTTCTTACTTTTATGCATCAACTTCCAACATACACCCTTATGAAATTTTCCACAATGAACACAAGCAGATTTAGGGAACAGAGTGGTCACCATCAGCTTTGCTTTCTTCGAAGTAGCCATCTCGATTTCGGGTTTATAGTATGATTCTGGTGCTCCTAAGGAATCTTCTGATCTTTGAATGCCCTTCTCCCAAACGCTGGACCAGTGCACTAGCTGGGCAAAGTTGTCAACCAATACATTTCCAAGGATTGTCCTAATGTCCATGCGAAGTCTTGCAACAAACTTAATGCATTTGGATTCTTCGTCCACACCCTTGTAGCTGGTAGCATAGCGCATCAAATCCTCAAATCGACTTACATATTCCTCCACACTCATGTTCTCTTGTCTCAATTTCAGGAAAGCAAGTTCCTTCTCCCTTCGAGCATCCTCGGGAAGATACTTGTCCCGAAACATCTCTTTGAAGATTTTCCAGGTGATTTCCTTGTTAGCAGCCTCCAAAACTTTTCGAACTTGCTCCCACCACTGTTCTGCTTTCCCAATAACTGTATGCTGAGCCAAAAGAATTTTTTGCTCCTCTGATGGTGACATATCGTAGAAAATCCCTTTTATCTTCTGAAGCCACTTACGAGTTTCATCCAGGTTATAGCCACGCTCGAACTTAGGGGGGCCATGCCTCCTGAACTTAGCCAACCAATTGATCTCAGCCGGGGATGGGTTCTGAGATGCCTGTGGCAACTGATTAAGTACTGCTACGGCTGCTACAGCTGCAGCCACAGACTCAACTTGACTTCGATTAGTCTGAAGTAAGCCCTCTAGGATTGCAGGGATCCTATCATCGTCACTGCGCCTACTAGTCATAATTACCTAGTCCTGGAGGAAATAACAAGTCAGTACTTATACAATTAAGTAGCTACTTACATATCTTATTACCATAACTAGACACTTAACTATTTATCGGTTACTCGATTGGTGAGTAAACCACAGGAGGTGTGAGTCCACACTCCAAAGGCCGAGGGAAACTGCTCTGATACCATAAATGTAACACCCTACATTAACTACCCTTAAATACCCTTAAATACCCATTATTAAAAATCTCCCGTCAAACGGACGGGGTTTCCTTTATTAATAGGACTTTCCAAAATTTAACTTTTCTTCAAAACCTGATAAACAATTTCATTTCAAAGAGCCAAAGTGCCAGCAGGGCATAACTACAACATATATCATATATCGATGCAACATCGTGCACACCATCATAGCATCAATATGTAAATATCATAGTAAGGCAGCATATATGAACAAGGTTTGGAAAATGTACTTTCCCAAAAGAATGTGTCCTAGGCCCAAACAAATATATATATATAGATAGATATATACATGATCCATAACAAAAATAAATCAGATCAAATCCACTGGCCCAGGACAGACCCAAGTCCTAAACATAAACAACCTACTCTCCCTGTAAGGGAGAGTACTCCTACTCGGCCGTATCAGGTGTAAGCTCCGACTCAGTACCTGTGGAAAAATGGTAAGGACGTGAGCATTACACATAAAGTAGGAATGGCAGTTTCTAATATGACATAATAAAGGTAGGAACGAATATACGGACCCAAGTCTTACCAAAGGGATTCTCTAAAGACATTGTCCTCGGTTTACTTAGCCGGAAAGTCCTTCGCTCGGACTCACGGATTCCAAGCATACCAAAGGGCCAGGCTCGGACGTGATGGGGCCGAGCCATACAATCGGTCCCCAAACCATCAGGCTCGGGAATATAGGACCGAGACATACCGTCGGCCCGTGGATAAGCTTAGGCTCGCCGAGGCTTCTTATCCCTCCCGTAAATCTCTCCTAGATTCTCGAAACAGCCTAGACATGAGATCTTCAGCTGATCCGAACCAGATTCTAAGAGCATAATCCTCTGATATTATCTCACAGAATCCTGGTTCAGCACAGCTCTGATACAGGGCCCAAACGGCCCATATCAGCCTCCTCCAAACCCTATAAATAGCTCATCACAGCTAGGGTTTCAGGTAAGTGCTCTCATCCCTAAGTTGTCTAGGGAGACCCTGCTTTTCCCAACTGGAACTGCAGAAATACCATAAGTCACACATTAACACTTATCCTCTCTTGGGCTCCTGGTTACCATAATCTTGAGCACTTAGAGGGTTAAGGACACATAGTGTTCTAGGACACTACATTGGCGCCGTCTGTGGGAACGAATAACTAGTATTCCCACGTCCACTGTTCTCATGGCAAACGGCAACGGTAATGAGGGAGATCTCCGCTGTCGCCTCCGGGGAGGCCACCCAAGAATGGAAGGAATGTGAGGGACAGAATCGCTCCGGGAGGACCCACTGAAGGCAATGAGGCTAATGTCCCTCCAGTCCCTCCGATTCCTCCAGTTCAGGGACAAGCCACTGTCCCTCCCCGTATTGAAGGTGGTGGAGGGCGATCTAACCCTCGAACTGTTCCTGATGGTCACGTTTCAGAATGGCATGATATTGCAGATTCTGGACGACATCAGTCTCGGAGGGCCCCTGCTGGATCACGAACTGATGAGGATCGTCGAGTAGAGCGTTCCGCTCGTCGTGATCACTCCCGAGCCGAGAGATCCGACAGGGAAATACATCACTTGACGAGGGGTCACTTTGGGACGCTTCAAGGTGGTCAACATTCTGAAACAGAGGGCAGGTCTTACATGACTACCTCTTCGGCTCGAAGGAGAGAAGAATCAATCATGGAAATTTTGAGAACTCAGACTTCCCTGATTGAGAAACAGAATTAGGCTATTGCTGCTCTTTAGCAGCAGAGCATGGCAAGAACAGCCGAGCAAGGCCCTCACCTGGCTCTCGGCAACCCGAGCAATCTTCCTCCACCCCACCCCTCAACCCGAACATGGTTCCTGAGCGTGTTGCCGGGGAACCTCATCCTGGACATCCTTTCACAGTTGAGATTATGGCATTCCAAACCCCGCAGACTTATGTGGGCCATCAAAATATTCCTCGGTATACTGGGACAACCGATCTGATGGACCACATTGCAGCTTACGAGTCTTCCATGATGTTTTATGGAGGAGGGGATTTCATGAAGTGCCGCGCTTTCTCAATGACTCTGGGCTCGGCACCTTTGGGATGGTTCAATTCCCTACCGGCTAATTCAATTCACTCCTGGGCTGAGCTTAGAAGAGCATTCCTAAATAGATACACAGCCAGTATATCACAGACAAAATCCGATCATTCATTAGCTGGAGTCGCACAGAGACCGGACGAATCTCTACGAGACTACCTAGCTCGGTATCAACAAGAGGCTAGTGGCATATCAGGTATGCAATCTGGAGTATCTGTTCTCTTGCTTACTCAAGGGTTGCGAGATGGAGATTTCAAGGATTGTTTTATTGGAGAACCACCCAAGGATATGGCCGAGCTTAGGGAAAGATCCAGGAAGTTTGTCAATTTGGAAGAATTCCATAGAATCAGTACTGCGGCACGGGGTAAGGAAGAACGTCCTCGTCAAAACGACCTTCGTCAAAGCGATCGTTTTCGAGATAGTAGGGGGAGGAAGGATAAAAGAGAAAGAGAGAGAGGAGAAAAACTGCCTCCAAAAGGCAAATATGCTGAGTATACTCAGCTTACAGTCCCAAGGAGTCAAACCCTTCGTGAGACTATGCACACCGAGATGCGCAATATCACTCAGCCTCCAGCTTTGAGAAGAGCTGCTCAAAAAGATAAGACAAAATATTGTGACCATCATGGCGGATGGGGGCATACCACTGACCAGTGTACTATGCTGAAGGACATGATTGAAGAAATGGTGTGGGACGGAAAGCTTCAACAATACATTGGCGAAGAAATGCGGAAGCGTTCCAGGAGAAAAAGTCATTCACCACCCAAACCGAGCAGAAAAGAAATAGGAGCCCTTCACCACCTACAGGGGGAACGTCTACCCTACTGTCCGAACAGGATAAGGGTCGAGAGACTTTTTTGATTAACACCATTGCTGGAGGATTTGCAGGTGGAGGGGAAAAAAGAGGTGATCGAAAGAAGTATGTGGGTCAAGTTCTTTCGGTGGCCAGCCGACCAATTCAAAAGCCCAAAAAGAAAAACATCGTCATCAGTTTCAGTGACGAGGACTTTGCCGACATAATCCAAGATCACAATGACCCAATGGTAGTTACAGCCAGGCTCGGCAATTACGAAGTAAAGAGGATTCTCGTTGATCAGGGGAGTTCAGCAGACATTATGTTCTTGGATCTGTTCGAAGCCTTGAAGTTGAAAAGATCTGACCTAACTCCGTTCGAGGGAAGTTTGATTGGCTTTACGGGCCATTCGATTTTTCCTCTAGGGCATATCCACCTCATAGTTACCCTGGGGGAACAACCATCTGCTCTAACTGAGATAGTGAAGTTTCTAGTTGTCCAAGCTCCGTCGGCATACAACGCCATCCTCGGCCGTACTGCACTCCAGTCTTTTGGTGCCGTTGTATCAACTGTCCACCTAGCTATGAAGTTTCCAGGGTCTGATGACAAGGTGGTAACGGTACGTTCTGAACAAGAGCTGGCTCGGAAGTGTTACAATATCAGCCTGGGTAAACTAAAGATTGACGATGAGAAGATTATGCAAGAACCACTCAACAAGGGAAGTGTTAACTTGGCAAATCTTGATGTAAGGGAGGAGGATGAAACTAGGCCAACCCCTCAGGGGGACTTCAAGAAGGTAATATTGGGTTCCGATCCATCCCGTTGTGTCAAGATTGGTGTTGGTCTTGCTGAAGAAGTTGAGAGAGAACTGACAGAACTGCTCGTAGAAAACAAAGATCTATTTGCTTGGACCTCAGCAGACATGCCAGGAATCGATCCGAATTTCATCTACCACAAATTAAGCGTGTATCCTGGCGCTAAGCCAGTTTGTCAGAAGAAAAGACGGGTCGGAACCGAGAAGGCTCAAGCAACAGAAGAAAAGGTTGCCGAGCTACTTGAAGCAGGGTTCATCAGGGAAGTGGTGGTGTACATCGATTGGTTGGCTAATCCCGTACTGGTCAAGAAATCCAATGGAAAGTGGAGAATGTGCATGGATTATACAGACTTGAACAAGGTATGCCCCAAGGACCAATACCCACTTCCCTGCATAGATAAATTAGTAGATAGCTCGGCAGGATATCAGAGATTGTCCTTCATGGACGCTCATTCGGGCTACAATCAGATCTCGATGTATCCCCCGGATCAGGTGAAGACTTCATTCGTGACTGAAAATGCTACATATTGTTATAATGTCATGCCCTTCGGACTTAAGAACGCTGGGGCCACTTACCAACGAATGATGAACAAGGTGTTCGGCTCGCTTATCGGGCCCAGAATGGAGGTGTACATTGACGATATGATTGCTAAGAGTTTGAAGGAAGAAGACCATGCTAAGGATTTGAAGATCATTTTTGGCAAAATCCGGCAGTTCGATATGAGGTTGAATCCGGAAAAATGCACCTTTGGGGTTCCTGCTGGGTCATTCCTCGGATTTATGCTCACTGAACGAGGAATCGAGGAAAATCCAGAGAAGTGCCGAGCCATCCTCGAGATGAAGAGTCCATCCGACATCAAGGGTGTCCAGCAGCTGGCAGGTCGGGTAGCGGCTCTTTCCAGATTTTTATCCCAATCAGCTCGGAAGGCTCTACCATGGTACCAACTGCTGAGGAAGGAAAAGGAAAAGACGTTTGAGTGGAATGAGGCATGCGAAAAGGCCTTCACTGACCTTAAGCAATACCTGGCATCCCCCTCAATCCTATCTAGTCCTATAACTGGAGAAATTCTGTTCCTTTACTTATTAGTGGGTGATTCAGTCGTCAGTTCGGTTCTAGTCCAGGAAGAATCAGGCAAAGAATCCCCTGTTTATTTTGTCAGCCGAGCGCTTCAAGGACCAGATCTGAGGTACCATAAGGTGGAAAAATTGGCTTTTTGTTTGGTTGTCACGGCCAGAAGACTACGACAGTACTTCCAGAGCCATCACATCAAGGTCAGAACAGCTCAGCCGATTCGTCAGATTCTTCAAAAACCCGACTTGGCAGGGAGAATGGTGACTTGGGCCATTGAACTTTCCAAGATCGACATCACTTTCGAACCAAGGAAGGCAATGAAATCTCAGGTCCTAGCTGATTTCCTTACCGAGTTTACTGAGCCATCGACGAGCTCAAACTTGGACTGGAGCGTTTATGTTGACGGGTCGAGAAACAAGCTTGGAGCAGGTGCTGGAATAATCTTGGAGAACTCCGAGGGAGTTACCCTTGAGTATTCTTTGAAGTTTGGATTTCCTACGTCAAACAATTAGGCGGAATATGAAGCTGTAATGGCTGGTCTCAGGATGGCAAAAGAGGTAGGGGCCCGAGAAGTGAAGATTTTCAGCGATTCTCAGTAGGTGGTTTCGCAAGTTAAAGGTGATTATCAAGCCAAAGAACCCATCCTCCAGAAATATCTTGAGAAGGTGAAGTTCTTATCTTCAGAGTTTGCCAAGGTTGAATTCTGCCACATCCCAAGAGAAAGCAATGGCCGAGCGGACATTCTTTCAAAGCTTGCTTCAACGAAAGGACCTGGAAATAACAAAATGTTGATCCAAGAAATGGTGCATGGACCTAGCGTTGTCCTTTTCGTTTCGGTGGATCCAAGTTGGACTGCTCCGATCACGAGTTACTTGGAACAGGGAATTCTGCCGACTGATCCAATCGAGGCCAAGAAACTCGTCAGGAAAGAATCACAATTTGCTTTGGTTGAAGGAATTCTGTTTCTCCGAGGGGTCAGTGGTCCTATGCTCAGATGTTTAGATCCCGCTGAAGCAAAACAGACACTGGAAGAGGTTCATGGGGGTATCGGAAGTCATCATGTTGGGGAAAAATCACTGGCCAAAAAGATTCTAAGGGCAGGATACTACTGGCCGGCCCTTCAGCAAGATGCGATCAATCATGTGAAGAAATGTGAAAAGTGTCAATTTCACAGCGATGTGTATCAGAAGCCGGCCGAGGAACTCCACTCACTTTCATCTCTCTATCCCTTCTATCAATGGGGAATGGATTTGATTGGCCAGTTCCCCACCGCACCAGGACAGCTAAAGTGGGTGATAGTTGCCATTGATTACTTTACCAAGTGGATTGAAGTCGAGCCTTTAGCAACTATCTCGTCGGACAAGGTTCAGAAGTTCTTTGAAAGACAGGTCGTAGCTCGGTTTGGAGTGCCACAAGTTTTGGTGACTGACAACGGAACTAAGTTTGCAGCAAAGGCATTCCAAGACTTGGTTAATGCTTTAAACATTGAACACTATTTTTCCTCTGTCGAGCATCCTCAGACCAATGGACAAGTGGAATCAGTGAACCGAACTATCATCCAGGGAATCAAGAAGAGGCTTATTGGTGCAAAAGGAAATTGGCTGGAAAACTTGCATGAAGTACTTTGGTCATATCGCACCACAATACAGACTTCGACGGGAGAAACTCCTTATCGGCTTACTTACGGTTGCGACGCAGTTATCCCGATAGA
Source organism: Crotalaria pallida (assembly GCA_037953625.1). Lineage (NCBI taxonomy): Eukaryota > Viridiplantae > Streptophyta > Magnoliopsida > Fabales > Fabaceae > Crotalaria > Crotalaria pallida. Next base: position 55,332,891 of record CM075654.1, on the reverse strand, counting down.
AAGGATCATCCCTTCGTTCCGAGCCATACAACAACCAAACCCCCTCAACAACACTTTACTCTGTGAGGACCTCATTCTATCGGATGAAGTCAGAGATCTAGCAGCCGAGCGGGAGCGACATGCCAAGCTGCTGCAAGCGAAAGGGTATAATGGCTCGGTAGTACCCAGAGAGTTCGAAGTAGGTGACCTCGTCCTAAGAAGAGCTGACATTGGCCTCAAGAACGCTAAGGACGGAAAACTGGCTCAAAACTGGGAAAGGCCATACCGAGTAGCTTCCAAAACGGGAACGGGAGCCTACAAGCTCGAAACTCTCTCTGGTGCTCTCATCAATAACACATGGAACGTGGCGAAGCTTAGAGCATATTTCAGCTAAACTTTTTTATCCCTGTTTCAATTTTATTGTCAATTGTTTTTAGTTTCATTATTACCTTTGCTTAATCTTAGGATTGAATATTTCTGATAATGGTGTACGCTCGGTGGAACTCCGAGCCCATTGTATTTACTGCTTCAAATAAATAAAAGTTCTGTTCTTGAATTCATTGTATTTACGTACTTTTCCTCATAACCGATTAGCTACCGTTTATGACGCGAACGATTATAAACAGCTCGAACAAGAGCTTATAACTCGTCAAGTACTTTGAAAGATTCCCGATTCGAACATGATTATCTCAAATCATTTTTTACATCGCGGATAGAGGAACCCACCTCGGCTAAAGTGCTGGAGTTCCGAGGTCTTAACACTTGAATTCATAACAAAAAGAACAAAAAGAAGCACAAAATGAATGTGGATATTATAAATATTCAAAATCAGTTACAGCAACAGGTCCGAGCCCATCTATTGAGGCAAATACAAGTTAAAAAGCGAAGGAAAAATCTACTCTATGTCAGATAGAACTACACTTTCAGGATCAAACTTGTCCTCTTCCTCCTCGTCACCTTCAGCACCCTCGGCCCCTTCTTCCTCGGATTCCTCAGCCAGGTGGTCAGGTAGATCATTTCCGCCCATGTCTATTGGGACCCCGTTCTCGCTCACGATTTGACCATTCTTAACAGCAAAGTTGGGGTCAGCACCCTTGGTCACAAGGCCAGGATTCAAGATGTGAAGTTGCTCGGCGGTGTTGAGGAAAGAATCTTCAACCGCATGATCCCAGTTGTATAGATTCTCTTGGGCTGCCTTTTTATGTTTAATAGCTTTCACTCTCATTTTATCCAGAGAGGCTCGGAGCCCAGTGGCTTCGTCCTTGGCATACTCAAGTTGCTCTCGAGCCACTGCGGCATCTTCCTCGGCTTTCCAAGCCTTCTCCTTGGCCTCTTGCAGGATTGCAGCATCTTCCTCGGCCTTCTTCATGATTTCTTCGGCCTTTCTCATCCCCTCATTGGCCTCTTGAAGGGTTCTTTCTGCTTTCTCTTTGTCAGCATCGGCTTTAGCCTTGGCATCTTCAGCATCCTGCTTCCCCTTCTGCAACTTTTCATTCTCGGCAGCCAATGCTTGAAGCTTTTTATTAAAGCCCTCTACTTGAAGCTGTAAGTAGTCTTCCCGAGCATCAGCTTCACTTTGTTTTTTCTTCTCCTCGGTAGACACACCAGCATGAACGTCATCACCACGCTGACTGAGGTAACGAAGAATGCTCGCACCTCTCAGGAGACTCCTCACCAAGGCCGAACAATTGTTTTCCCAGGTACCTGGGGTCCAGGCATTTATCACTTGCGCATCCTCAGGAGGAAAGACAGTTGCGTTAAAGGTATCAAAATTCTTCTTAGCCCATACTGTTTTGGCGACGATGTCATCCATGCCCTCAGCAATGTGAACCCCCTTGTGGGACTTACTCAGATGGAGCCAACCTTCGGCCACCCCCTTTCCTGTATCTGTCCGAAGCCTCTTGGGTGGACGCTCGGGGGTACCCCTAGCACTCGGCTGAGCCTCCGAGTTGACTATATGCTCTATGCCTTCGGCGGCCGAAATCACCTCGGTAGGGACGGCATGAGGAACAACGGTTGGACTACTCTTTGGCGCTGGCTCGGAGGACTGGCTTTTGGACGAGGAGCCAGAGCCTGCCTTCACAGCAGCCAGCTGCGCCATCCTGGACGAGGCAGCAGCACTTTTCTTGGCCTTTGAAGCTTTCTTCCCCATTTTCTCTGCAACAAGAAAAAGTGTGTTATACCGAGCCAAAAAAAATAAAAATAAAAATAAAAATAAAAAAATATAAATATATATATATATGTATATGTACCAAGTTCGGCTTTCACTTCAGCCTGTGTTCTCTTCAACAAAATTTGTTTGGTGTCAATTTGCCCCTTTTCTCGGAGATACTCCTAAACCCGATCGCATAATCGTCTCTCGACCTTAGTTAAATCTGCTTTATAATCAAATTGATACAAAGAGGCCCCTCGGCTATAAATACCGTTCGACCAGCTCAATGGGAATTGAGGCACGACCTTAATTTCCCCTTCTTCCTCAACTTGCTTCATAAACCAGCACACTTCGGCTCCAGTATACTCGTATTGGAAGAAGCGTGGTTTGAAGGACTTCCAAGAATCGGTTACCTTCACAAAAAGGGCATGCTCTTTCTGAGCCTTCAATGACACCTAGAGCCCCTTGGAGTCGCCGAATTTATTTACATGGGGGGCATATAACCAGAAGAAGGATCGTAACGTCGCTGTCAGACCTTCAGCATCGCAAAATTGTTGGAAAGCTCTGACAAAGGCCCACCCGCTCGGATGCAGCTGGCTAGGAGCTATACCTAAGTGGTTGAGGACTTCTATTTCTAAGGTAGAAAAGGGCGTGTGGATTCCGACCTTTGTCACTACCTCCTCGTAAAAGTAAAAAATATGTTGGTTTTCCGGCACTTGTAAGCATATCCGGTCGTCTATGCTCACATGTCTTAAGAAGAATTCCGAAGCATTCCCATCTGGGCTCGGAGGTGTTAGGATTGGGCGAAGGTGATTCAAGCTGTCCGTCGTCAACAACGAAGGCCTCGTTCCATGTACTTCCCGATCGAAGACTCCATCATACTGTGCGTGGTTGGGTGGTAAAGGATATTCTTCAGGATGGGTATCACACCTGCGCTCCACCATATATGGGGAAAAAGTAAAAGGCTCGGCGTTAGCATTTTTTATAGCAGATGTTTAAATTTAAAACTAAGGCCTAGCCTTGAACCTTTTTCCCCCTCCCTCATAGGATCTCCCAAAAACTCTTCCCTTCCTGTAAAGTATTCTGGGCTAGTCCTAACCTGAGCCCTACGCTCGGCAAACCTATAAGCCAACAGCCACCTACTATCCTCTGCGGGATCAGAAGGGTATTCCGTTGTCAAGGGTTTTACCTCAGATGGCTCGTTTACTCCTTCGCCGTAAGGGGGGATAGGAGGATCTACTACTATTTCATTACCGGTATCATCAGGATCAGAACTAATCTCTATGGGAACCGATTCAGCATCAAAATCCCCAGAATCCCCAGAACTAAAACTAGAATCGCTGGAAGGCTCCTCTCATAATCTCCTACAGAGTTCATGGTAAATCTTTTTCCAATCTCTCCAACCCCCCATAATTACGAAATCCAAACCCTCTATACTGTCTACCCAGAACAAAAACCCCAAATCCCTGCAAAACCCAGAGAAACCAAAACCCTCTTCAAAAAAGAAGAAATAGCAGAACTAGAGGCGGATAATTGAAACAAAAGGAGTAGAAGAAGTTACCTGTTTTTCAGTTATCGCTTGATGTGTATAAAGGTTGGTTGTAATGGGATGATCCGGAGAGCAGCGGTGTGCCAAAATGTGCTTGAGAGAGGAAATGAGAAGAGTTTCTGGCTTGTAAAAGTTGGAATGAATGAAGAGTAATGGAAGGGAGAGTAAAGGTTTCGAATAATGCACAAAAACTTTTTGGGTTCCCTCCACGATGCATTGGTTGGGCCGAAAGCCCGTTAACCCACTCAACCACGCACGGGGTGAGACGTGGCAGTTACTAAAGGCACTTTTTCAAATTTCAAAATTTATAATGATTTGGCACGACTTACAAGGACACGCGCCGTACCTAGAGAACCAAAAACGTCACCTCGAACAGGCTACATGGTTAAAGCTGGAAACAGTTGTCAAGTAATCTCGAACTAAGACATCCGAAAAGGTCAACCCTAGACACTTGTTACCTCGTCACAGACTTTCCAAAGTCTTACGAGCTGGGGGGCTTGTAGGGTCTGCCGACCATATACGGACCCAAGTCTTACCAAAGGGATTCTCTAAAGACACTGTCCTCGGTTTACTTAGCAGGAAAGTCCTTCGCTCGGACTCACGGATTCCAAGCATACCAAAGGGCCAGGCTCGGATGTGATGGGGCCGAGCCATACAATCGGTCCCCAAACCATCAGGCTCGGGAATCTAGGACCGAGACATACCGTCGGCCCGTGGTTAAGCTCAGGCTCGCCGAGGCTTCGTATCCCTCCCGTAAATCTCTCCTAGATTCTCGCAACAGCCTAGACATGAGATCTTCAGCTGATCCTAACCAGATTCTAAGAGCATAATCCTCCGATATTATCTCACAGAATCCTGGTTCAGCACAACTCTGATACAGGGCCCAAACGACCCATATCAACCTCCTCCAAACCCTATAAATAGCTCATCACAGCTAGGGTTTCAGGTAAGTACTCTCATCCCTAAGTTGACACTCTACACACACACGTTGGCTAGGGAGACCCCGCTTTTCCCAACTGGAACTGCAGAAATACCATAAGTCACACATTAACACTTGATCCTCTCTTGGGCTCCTGGTTACCATAATCTTGAGCACTTAGAGGGTTAAGGACACATAGTGTTCTAGGACACTACAATAACCTACTAAGCCACACACACAGTTCAAACAATCCACATAATCATCTAGTCATTCATAACATGCTCGCTGACACATCATAAAAAGGTTATCATTTCTCAAATTCTATTCACTTACACTTTGCATAATTTTCATAATCCTTTCCTCTCTTATTTCTCATGTTTTATCATATTTTTCAGATTTTTGTAGATTACTGTAAGCTTTTCATCTTTTCGTGGACTATCCGATTCGCGCCACATCGCAGTCGGATTCCACACATTTCATCTCTGTGCACACGGTCCGATTCGCGCCACATCGCAGTCGGCCGCGCGTACGATCCGATTCACGCCACATCGCAGTCGGATTGTGAGACCCGCAATTTTTCCCAATTTATTTAAATTATAATATTTTTATTTTTGCTTTTAATTTATATGTGATATATATTTTAAGAATAATTTAATAGGAATTGTTATAAAAAGTTGGTTTTGATTATATATATATATGTGTGTGTGTGTGTGGCGTTAAATATATATATATATACATATAAATATAAAATTTTATTTAATTAGAAAATTATTTTGATATGTAAATAATTGATAAATATATTTTACCTTAGAAAAAAAAATAGTATGGGAATACTTTTAACTAAGGTTTTGAGAAAAATGTGAATTTTCCAAGTTATAGTATTATAACTTCAAAAATTCATATCTTTTAAACCGTAGGTCGAAAAATTACAAATGATATGTCAAATCGATCGTATCGAAACGTAGATTATGAAAATATAAAGTTTTGATTTTTATTCTGAAGTTTTCGAAATTTTATCACTGCTACAGTACTGAACAAATTTTTGAGTTTTTAAGTGTAAATGTGTGATTTTAATGCATTAAATGACCTTTTGACTCAAGTGTATATTATTTTGAAAACAAAAATACATTTCTGAGGTTTTCTATTGGACTACCATCCAAATAAAATATATTTTCGTATTTGTCTTATTATAAATTATTTGAAAGCTTATGAAGTGCATTTTTGAAGGAAATGATCTTAGAGCTTCAAAAATTCATACTTTCAAACCGTAAGTCCAAAAATTATAAACTTTATATGAAAACGATCGTATTAAAATGTAGTATCTGAATATGTGAAAAGAGAATTTTTATTTTTACATCTACGAAAAAGTACTGTACAGTAGAGAAAAACGAATTTTTGGTATTTCTAACATGGAAAAATTATTTTGGAGTATGAAATAAATTATTGGGCTATAAAATAATTTTATTTATATATTGAGATATTTATTTAAATGTCTGATTTCACAGTCCAAATATTAGCATTTTCCTAATTATTTCTGATTTATCAAAAATGAAAGCTTTTAGGTGATTGGTCAATTAGGTGGTGAATTCAAAATGGGCCAATGGAAATTTTTCTCCTTATTTTTATATGTGTGCACCATCCAAATATTAGGAGGGAGAGAAGAGAATAATTTCTGAAAATTGTGAGGAATAAACCTTGACTTAAGAAGCTATAGTTTTTAGAAAAGTCCCATTTAATGCTTGTGAAGTTCCAAGTGAAGAAGTAAAGTTGATGACTCACCATGGACTAGGAGGGGGGATGAATTTCTGATCAGATTTTTGGGGAATATTTGCCTTCTCTTCACCTATAAATAGGCCATCACACCTCTCACCATTTCACACACACACTACTTGTTGTTACTTTGAGAAAAAAAAATTATTCCAAGAGAAAAGAGAGAGGAAGGTGGCGAGTTGAAGGTAGGAAGAGGAGGAAAATTTTCTCACCTTGGGGAAGTCTTTTAGCTTTAGGAGGAGAGGTAACTCTAAGTCTATATTTTAATTTATTTCATCTCTTCTTCTACTGCTATTAGAATCTCTATTTTTTTATGATATTAAGAACTAAAAGTTTCTACTTCTTATTTTGATAATAGAATGAACTATGTATTTGTTGGTAATATTTTGATTTTGTGGTCAAATGAATTAAGGTTTAAGGGAAGGGACAAAATGAATTGTTTAAAGAGAATAATCTCCCCTTTTCTTTGGCCTTGAGATGACCAAATTTTGTAGCACAAAAGGAAAATTATATTCTGGAATTTTTGTGTTCTTACAATATAGACATTTATATTTTATAGAAATTTTGTATCTATTTGAAGTATTTTAGTCCTTTTTGTTTGTAAACTAAAATAAGATTCTGAAAATTTTGTGTTACTGAAACTATAAGATCTAATGTAGCATTAAAAGAAAAAAAGAAAATCTTAGTCTTTTGCCTTGTTTTATTGTTTGGCCGTGATATATATATAGAGTGGTAGTTGTTATTATTATGTTATGTGACTTATTGGATGATTATTTGATCTCTGATGTGGTAATAGTGAAATGAAATTAGTTTTATGAAAACAGATGAAAATTCTGGATTTTATGGTGTTAACAGTGATGTATAATTGATTTTGATAAAAAGTTACACATGGTTTATATTATTTGGTTTGGTAAATTTAGGAGTAAGTAGGTAAATTTTATCTTGTGATTGTGTAAATGTCTGACTATGTGGTTTGTATAAATTGTAAACTAGTTACTGTACAAAAGTAATTTTTCTTGAAAAGTGATTATCTGGTGTCAAATTGATTATTTTGAGTATATGAAATTAAGTGACTAAAGTATATATGTGTGTTTGAAAATTTAAAAAGTACTCTTTTATGTATATAATGTTGGCCGAATTTATTGAAGAGAAAAACAAAAATGTTTGATTATTTTTAATTGATTTTTTTTATGTGAATAAATGGTTATCAGTGTGTATTATGTATTCTGATAAAAATATATTTAGATCTGGAAATTTTCTTAATGCTGAAAAGTATTATTTTCATAAGGTATAAGACCCCAAATAATAATTTTTATAGGTGTATACTATGCTTAACTGTTTACATATGTATAGGAATGTTAGAGTCTGATAGTTTAAATCTTTGAAGTGATGCAACTGGACTTATGATGTCTGTCCAGCAAACTGATATGCTTTATTTGAATCATATTTAATCATTTTATTATAGTAGGACTTGTAAAGAATTTTTAGGAAAAAGTGGCATGTGTTTTCGATGAACTGTTTAGGAGAAAATTGATTTTTTTGAGAAATAGTGTATGTGCTGCCCAAGATTGTAAAATAGTTGCATCAAGGATGAAAATCATTTTGAAATAATTGGTAATGTATGCTTTATGATAAAATCTTTATGATAAGTATTTAAAACTAAAAAGGAAGTACAAAAGTGATTTTTTGAATGTACTGATGCTTGAAAGTGAATTTTCTGTAAACTGTTTGTAGTCTGTAATTTAATCTAATTAATGATAGAAAAAGTATTTTGAACTTGGAATGCTTGAGTTTATTTTCTCATTTAGTTATATGTGTTTATAACATGATTTTGCAAAATTTGTTTACTGCTTAGTCTGAGTAAAAATTTGCATCAAAAGAAAAATTCTTTAAATTCATGCTGTATGAATAGCCTGTAAATGGTAGTTGTTATAAGGTACTTAAGAATGAGATATGTAGTAAAGAAAAAATTGAGGTTTATTTTTAAGATGTTATGATTGTGTTTTAAAGGTTATATTATGATTGGAGATGATTTTCATAATTTAAAAGCTAAAAAGAAAAAGTGACTTTGCAAGACTTGTAGGGTATGCTGTCTGTAACACCCCAAATTTTAAACCTAAGTGCAAGTCAACTAATAATAGTTAAAGATAATTGAGATAATAATAATAAAACCATAAATATGTATTAAAATAAGTGTTCAAGCATTAGAAAAGATAAATAATAATAATATTGGGTTAGGAAAAGAAAGGAGCATTAAATTGAAGTTAGAAACAGGCCAGAAAAATAAATAATTCGGTATTAAAACATAACGTAGGTTAGAAAATCAAAATAAAAGATTTAGGACTCAAAACAAACTTTCCACCGTTGGATACGAAAATAAGGATTTCGGGAAGCTTGCTTCCAAATTTGAGCAAGATCCAACGGGTAACGAAGAAGTTATCTCGAATTGAAGCAGGAAGAAAATAGGAGGAAAATAGGAAAATGAATAAATGGGGTACTGGGCAAAATACTTGAGTCTTTTGGAAAAGACTCGAGTGTTCTGGCTAGTTGGAAAATGACTCTTTCAGGAACTACTCGAGTCTTTGTGAAAAGACTCGAGTGTTTTACAGATTTAGAATTTGAACTCTCAGGTATACTCGAGTCTTTTGGAAAAGACTCGAGTATTTTTAAAGGCAACACTCGAGTCTTTTGGAAAACACTCGAGTGTTTTGTGCAGACAGTCTTAAAAACGTGTTTCAGCCAACAATCTCATTCATGACTCAACTCCACTCTCTCTCCTAGGTCACGAACAGCTCCCCATTCTCTCTCTAGATTTCACCTCAAATCACCATTTCAATCCACAAATAAGCATTGAGAATCAATCCCCAACACATTTAAACACTTAATCTCCCTTCAATCTCTCAAGTTCTTCCTCTCTCAATTCATGGGTATGAGTTAGGGCCAACACCCATTCTTGGTTCTCATCTCTCAAGCTCAAGGTAAGTGGAATACAAGCTCTATTCCTCCTTTCCTTCATAGATTTCGAATTCCCCTCCCCAATCTCTAACTAATTTTCCTTTCTTTGGTTTCTAGCTCATTCTCTCTCTCCCATAGCTTTGGAACTCTCTCTCTCTCTACAAGGGTGAGGTAAGGGAGTGGTTATAGTGAGCATTGGTTTGTTCTAGGGAATAGGTCCAAATTAGTTCATAAGAACTTGCTAGGATTTATATGTTATTTTGGTGTTATTAAATCCCTAGGATTATGAAGGAATAGAGTAGTTTAATTTAATTAAAGACATAAAAAGTAAACTTTGAGAATGCATAGAAATTGGTATGTATTAATGCTAAATGCTCTTTATATTAAATGTTGATTGAATTGGTGAATATCTATTGATGTGAGTAATTGATCTAATTTGTGAGTTATTTGGAATATGTGTGGATTTTACTTTTATGTGATAATGCAAATAATGTTGCCAATGATTCTAAGTGTGATATTGTTTTGAATATAAATAAATGGAATTATAAAAATGGTTAAAGTTGCAGCTATGATTGATCCTTGGGATACATCGACCCATTAGGTGCCCTGTTAGGTGACAAGTTACCCATTAGGCACAAGTTACCCAATCCATGTGCAAGTTACGTATTAGGTCCCGTAAATGCCCCGTTAGGCGGGTGTATCCAATGGATCAATCATGCTGCACAATAATAAAAGTTTTGAAAAGAGAAGATGTGAATGTGATGGTAAAAGAGTTGAGATGTTGCTTTTAGTCCTAATGGGTGTCAACCGTGGCCTAATAGGTGGCAAGTTACCTGGATTGGGTGAAAGTCCTAGTGGGTGTGAAATGCCCTAACAGGTGCGCTAATCCCTAATGGTAAAGAAAAGATAAAATGATTTGAAAAATGAAGAGATGTGTGTATGTTGTCCTCTGACCGTGAGGAGACATACGATGTGATTTGGGTATGTTAGCCTCTGATTGTGAGGTGACATACGGTGTATGATTTCGAAAGAGTGTATGACTTATGGTTATGAGTTGAAAACTGATAATATGAGTAAGTGAAGATAATGAAAATGGAAGTAAAAAGATGAAAGGTGAAACAAAATGATAAGAAATGAGAAATGTAAATGAAAATTGAAAGGGATTGCCAAATTGTGAATGCGTGATATGTGCCTGTGGATAAATTGTGTTATATGTTCTAATTGATAATTGTGCTTGGCTTAGTGGGTAATTATGTCTAATGAGAAACTGCTTTCCTATTTCATGTTCAATGCTCACTCCCTTACTATACTTACAGGTACAGAGATTGAGCTCGCACAGCCCCCGGCCGAGCAGGTGCACTCTCCCTCCCAGGGAGAGTAGATAGTAGTGGGTTCCTTTTTGGGGTTTTTGTATTATTTTGACATATGGTATAGTTGTTTTTTTTGAAAGTGGATCATAAATCTTTATTTCTTGGGTCATCCAGGACACTTCCTATGGGTAGGAAGTATATTATTTTTGGGGAAAACTTTTACAGTTCCATAAATTGTTCATTGATGCTATCTCTGATGTAATTATGCTTATGAAGTAGTTGGACATCACACAATTGTTATTTTGGCCCTGTTGGCTCTGAACGAAATGAATATATTTGAATTGCACAGGTTACAAGAAAACTAAGTTTTTGGAATATCCAACAAACAAAGGAAACTCTGTCCGATTTGACAGATGAATTTTATAACTCAAATTATTTTTAAAAGAAATTTTAAGTTGTTATTTTCATAATGGGGTAATTATGGGTAATTATTCTTAGGGTGTTACAATTATGGTATCAGAGCAGTTTTTCCTCGGCCTTTGGAGTTTGAACTCATAACTCCTGTGGTTTACTCAACAAGTGAGTAACCAATAGATAGTATCAAGTTCTATATTAGTTACTTAGGTTTATAATTATAAAACCCTATGTAGTTATGTACTAAATTATGTACATGTCTGCACCAACAGAATCCTTTGTTGCCACATTGTAGCAACATGGAGAATCAGCTCTCCCATTCTTCGGCTAGCAGCTCGGCTACTGATCGAAGATCAATTCCCCAGCTGATTCTTTGAAATCCAAGCCGTATGACATCTGTTTTCAAGAAGGGCAAACTTCTACAATGGGTAAGCTTAGATCGACTATTGAAGACAAGGAGCAACACGTGGGGGTACAAGTTGGTGAGAAGAAGAGTATAATTTTGAGACCGGGAATGGTTCTTCTGAAGCAATACTTGGCTCATGAAGAACAGGTGGGCGTAGTCAAGAACTGTCGTGAGATGGGCTTAGGCCCTGGAGGTTTTTATCAACCAGGCTTTACAAGTGGAGCCAGACTCCGACTGAAAATGATGTGCCTTGGCTCAGACTGGAATCCTCAAACACGAGTATATGGACCCAAAAGGGTAGTTGATGGAAGCGAACCACCCAATATTCCTGATCATTTCATTCAGCTGGTTATGGGAGCGATGCAAGAAGCACAATCTTTGATTGAGAAGGAATGCGGTGTAAGTGAAGTGGAGGACATACTCCCTTCCATGTCCCCTGATGTCTGCATTGTCAATTTCTATGAAGAAAATGGAAAGCTTGGTCTTCATCAGGACCGTGACGAAAGTGTTGGTAGCCTGCAAAGACGGATACCGGTAGTATCATTCTGCATTGGTGACTCAGCTGAGTTTCTCTATGGAAACCAGAGAGATCCAAAGAGAGCAGAAAGAATTATCTTGGAATCGGGTGATGTATTAATATTCGGTGGCGAGTCTCGTCACATCTTTCATGGTGTGTCGGCAATCATACCAGACACAGCCCCAGAGGGATTACTCAATGACACAGGACTTCGTCCTGGACGCCTCAACCTTACCTTCCGACAATACCAATTTCCTAGTCCACACACTTGAGGTCTGCGGTACAGCTACTTAAGGAGATCAGGGCCAAACCAACAAAAGGTACGAAACGATTTAAGAACTTAGATAAACACTTTAGGTACTTTCAATCTGCATCACTATTAAGTTTCAGCGTATAATATCCCAAATCAATTCTCGTGGATTTTTAAATTCCTAATCCTGTATTTCTAGAAATTGTGAAACCTAAGAAAGACCCATCTTCAATCTGATCATGAGTACCATTTAAAGGAACACGTAGGAAAAACTTTACTTAGTTATAAGACCGTAACAAGAAGACCTAACCAAAAACCAAGTGATAGTGTCGTCCTCTAATAGAGTGTAAGGTCCAGATTAGTCATCCTTTCTCTTGCATCTGTTAAAAGATAATGCTATCATTTCATAACGCAGTGATGTACAATTGATAAAGGTGAGATTGGGACTGACTACCTCGGTCTTCGCGTTTATTAACTGACGACAGCATTGCAAATCTTGAAGAACGTGATGATGTACTGTTGCTAAATGAAGGATTGAGATTAGCTACCCCAGTCCTTGCATTTATTGGCGGATATATCATTGCAAATCTCTCAAATCTGATTAGATCCATTGACATAGGAAATTCCGACCTGAAGAAGGTCAAATCGAGTTCAAGCTCACTAGAAATCTTGTGGAAATTCATTACAAGCGATCGTGCGACAAATCTATCCATGACAATCCTCTCTATTATAGGAGCATAGAGAGATGTAAGTACGTGAAACCGCCATATCTTAGAAAACCCGACAAGTAGTTCATCCAATCTTGTTGTCCGAATCCGTCTCCTAGTCGAAAAGTAGAATCACTAATTCTTAACATCTGCTCAGTTACCCCTTGGTATTGATCTACGTAGGTATGTTGATACTAAGTAGGGGAGAACCTTATAGTCCTACCCGAAACCCATCCGAGCGATGGTAAAGAATGAGAACGACAGCCGAGCAGAACTAGAACGCAAACTACCTTAGTGTATCCATAGAAACATCAAGACCGAAAACGGATGAGATGTCGGACATCCGCTGTTATCTCTTCCCACACTTTGGAAAGATATAATAAACTTGCACAGGCCACCAATATCTCTCAAGTTGATGATGATATTATGTCGGGCATCAACCCAACCTTTAACAATGTTACCCTCACCAATGGTTGCCCAAGACCGTTATTCTTAAAAACCTTACGAAAGCCGCTAAGAAGATCATTAGGAACTGGTGGAGAACTAACCTCAAACGAGTTAGGATAAATCCGAACAAACACGGAACTGAGAAGTAGAAGTAGAATTAGATCTTGACCCCTATTCCCAAGTAGAAACCAATCTTAGCTTCTTTCGAAACGAAGCGGAGCTAGGAAGCGAGTAAGCTATAACGACAATGAAATAGGAATTGGATGAGTCAAGTTGAACGTTGGACCGACTCTTGCTAAATTCAAGCAAGGAAATGAAGTGCTAGGAGTTCTTCAAGTGTTGTGATTAGGAGAACTGCAACATGACAACAATGCCATTCTTAGAGTCTCAGGACTCTATATTGTGGCCCGAATGACCAAAAACCTTGGGTTGCCCACACAGAAGAATAAACAAGAGTCTGAATCAAAGAAGTGAACATTTTAGGGAACGAGCGGGAGTTGTGGCAATTAAGTCTCTTGGACCAAGACCGAGTAGGGGAGTAAACGACGAAGAGATGCAAGGTTGTGATACATTAATTTCCAAGGGTTTGTTATCTCCCTAGATTACTCGATGGAATTTCGGGGACGAAATTCAAATAAGCAGGGGAGAAATGTAACATCCCAAATTTTAAACCTAAGTGCAAGTCAATTAATAATAGTTAGAGATAATTGAGATAATAATAATAAAACCATAAATATGTATTAAAATAAGTGTTCAAGCATTAGAAAAGATAAATAATAGTAATATTGGGTTAGGAAAAGAAAGGAGCATTAAATTGAAGTTAGAAACAGACAAGAAAAATAGATAATTCGGTATTAAAACATAACGTAGGTTAGAAAATCAAAATAAAAGATTTAGGACTCAAAACAAACTTTCCACCGTTGGATATGAAAATAAGGATTTCGGGAAGCTTGCTTCCAAATTTGAGCAAGATCCAACGGGTAACGAAGAAGTTATCTCGAATTGAAGCAGGAATAAAATAGGAGGAAAATAGGAAAATGAATAAATGGGGTACTGGGCAAAATACTCGAGTCTTTTGGAAAAGACTCGAGTGTTCTGGCTAGTTGGAAAATGACTCTTTCAGGCACTACTCGAGTCTTTGTGAAAAGACTCGAGTGTTTTACAGATTTAGAATTTGAACTCTCAGGTATACTCGAGTCTTTTGGAAAAGACTCGAGTATTTTTAAAGGCAACACTCGAGTCTTTTGGAAAACACTCGAGTGTTTTGTGCAGACAGTCTTAAAAACGTGTTTCAGCCAACAATCTCATTCATGACTCAACTCCACTCTCTCTCCTAGGTCACGAACAGCTCCCCATTCTGTAACACTCTCACTTTTATTAGTTACTTTTAGGTTTTATTAAAATTGGAGATTTAAAATTTCTTTTTAACACATAAATTTCTTTAAAAGGTTTTACGAAAATCCGGCAGAGTTTCCTCTGTTTTCCGGACTTCCCAAAAATTTTCTTCTAAAAACCTGTCAGTCCAGAATTGTTTAATAGTTATAACAGATCCTAACGCCCAAATAATACAAGTTGCGGGGGAAGCTACTAATTCATATTATAATTTACAAAAAAAAAGGTAATTATCCACTCAAAATATGTAAAATACATTCCACGTAGTGGAACTTGAAATCCTGCTTGGCCGGCACTGGTGTATGCTCCACTTATGTACCTGAAAAATATTAACCACACAGGGGAAGCATCACACAGAACTTAAAAGAGAGATTTCTAAGCAGATATATACGACACACCAGGACCATTCAAACCTATACTATACTACTTAATTCATGCTCCTCTTTTCCAGCTAACCTATTTCTTTTTCTTCCTTTCCCATAACCACTCTATTAGCCATTTATCCTTTCCAATATCATTTTCATTTCCTTTCCCATTTTTATTCCCTTTTTATTCCATTTTCAATTACCCTTTTCCCTTAATCACTGATATGTCCCTATCCGTTTCCGTTATCCCTTTTTCCTTTTCTTAAATCTTTCCATTACCTTGACCATTATTCATTCCCTTTAATTCCTTTACCGATTCCATTTTAATTTATTTCCCTTATTCATTTTCCATTATGTGTAACCTTAATCAGAGATCTACACACCGTGTTTGCAACCACAAACAGTGATCTGCAAACGCTGTGTATGCAACCACAAACAGTGATCTGCATACGTGTATACAACCACAAACAGTGATCTGTATACACCCATCTCGTTTATGTAACCTCAGACAGAGATCTACATAAACTTCCCTTACCATATTTATTTGGCCACAGAGTCAATGCAACCACCTGCGTCATGCCACAGGGTCAATACAACCACCTGTGACATGTACCATATTTATTTGGCCACAGGGTCAATGCAACCACCTGCGCCGTGCCACAGGGTCAATACAACCACCTGTGACATGTACCATTTTTATTTGGCCACAGGGTCAATACAACCACCTGCGTCATGCCACAGGGTCAATACAACCACCTGCGACATGCCACAGGGTCAATACAACCACCTGCGACATTTACCATTCTTATTATCTCTTTATTATCGTATTAGTTTTATCCCTTTACTTTTAGTTCCTTAATTCTATCTAATACTTTTAGTTTCCTAACACTTCCTTATCCTCTATTATTGTCTCACTTAGCTCACGCCTTCCCTTAACGACTTATTATTATTATTTCCTTGCCATCTTATACTTAAGTACTTTTCGTTACTAATTACTCTCATACTAACTCTTAGTTGTTTACCTATTCTTTTTCTTTTTCTTCTTTTCTTCCTTATAATTCTGTTTATTTATTTCTTTCTTGTTATTCCGTTTATTTCGTTACTAATTGCTTTAAGTCTTCTTTCTCTAACTTTTCTTTCCTAATTGTCTTCCTTATTACATATCCTATTATTACATCATTAGTCCTATTCTACTCGGTGGTCACATTATATTCTATTTACTCTCATTTGTTCATTTCTAAATTTATTTCCCTATTCACCATTTCTATTCTTTTGCCACACCCTACCGATCTAATTGATTAGTTACTTTATTACCTATCTTTTTATTCATCACTATTTGTTTCCCCTATTTACTCCATCTATCTTTCTTCATTATTAGCGGGTTACTCTAAGGTTCACTAGCAATTAACATTTCCCCCGGTCCTAGCGATAGATATAACTACCCAGAAATACACCCCTTAAGGACTGGTAATGAAACCCCTTACCTCAATCGGTGATAGTGAGGGGTAACCTTAAGCTAGCGCTTTACTCCCCGACTCACGCTTTAGCTCGGCTCCAACTGGATCCTAAGCTTCCCCAATCCTTGATTCCAAGCACGGTGGGGACAATCGATCTCGATCACGGTGACGATGTTGCTCTTCGACACCGGGAGGAGAGAGAGAGAAAGCTCGTGGGAGAGAGAGAGAGAGGGATCGAAGTCAAGGGAAGAGAAACAAAGAGGAGAGGGAGAGGTCTTGATGGTGGTGGTGGGGGATAGTGATGGTGGCTCGTGGTGGAGTGGCGGTGGCAGCCGGAGATGGCGGCGGTCGGTTGTTGGAGGGTGAGAGGGGAGGAGAGAGAGCCAAGTGAGAGAAAGAGAGAGGTCTATGGAGTGGAGGAGAGGGAAAAAGAGAGGAAGAGAAGGCTATGGTGGTGGTGAGTGGTGGTTCATGGTGGATGATGGAGGGTATGGTGGTGGAGAGAGAGAATGGGTCATGAAGGTGAGAGAGAAAGAGATCAAGAGGGAGGAGAGGGAGTGGATCTATGGGGAGGAGGAAGAGCAAGGAGGTGGGGTGGTGGCTCTTGGGCGGCTCCGGTGGTGGTGGTGGCTGTGGAGGAGGAGGGAGAGAGAAGGAGGGAGAGTGGGGCGGAAAAATGAGAAAGGAGGGGGCTGGTGCGCCATTTATGGACCTGGTGCGGATCTGTATCGCGCCTCGCGCCTGGGCGCTGTTTATGTGCGCCTGAGCGCAGGGCACACACCAGGCTGGTGCTGGTGCGGGGTGCGTGCGTCTGGTGCGGGGGATGGGGAACTCTGGCACGCCATTTTCTGGTTGGTGCGCGAACTGGGCATCAGGGGCACGCCTGGGCGTAGGTGTGGTTCGCCTGAGCGCTGGAGCCCCTGAGTTGGTGCATCTGATGCACCCTGGTGCGCCAGGGCGTGCACCGGTGCGCCTGGGCGTGCACCAGTAGTTTCAGACTTCGATTCGCCATAACTTCTTCGTTAACCGTCAGATCGAGCCCAAATTTTTAGGCAAGCTTCTTAACCCCCTAAACTTCACATCCAATGGTGGAATTTTATTTTTTAGCATCCTATAATAAATTTCTAATTTTCTATTTTCGGTCGATTTCTAGCATCTAAGACGCCGATTTAACCCCCGATTTCGCTTATATAATTTTGCTCGAAGCCATAATTGCTTTCTATACAACCCCTAGTATTCAAAATGACTGCTCACCTTGCTCACAAAATTCATTAAGCAATTAATCTACCCATTCTTTCCACTTTAATTCCATTAATTCATTAATTATTACTTGGAATTAAATTAGGGATGTTACAATTCTCCCCCACTTATTAGAATTTCGTCCCCGAAATTCCGTTCAATTCCTTCAAATGGAGAACCATCCCATTAGTAAACTTCTGACCACAGCTTTCACTTCCCTTCGGTTTTTACTTTCCGCTCCATATGTGGTTAAGGCCATGCCTAGTTCGATTCTTGTCCTTGAATACCATGTGTCATCTCTACCTAGACAGGACCGTTAGTTTTTTTTTATTATTAAAGTTCCATCTCCATTCCTTGGATTGAAATCCTCCCCCACTTAGCATGGACATACTTGATTATATCCATGCTAGGTGGGTATGCTCATTTGTTGCTCCGAATAGAGTACACCGGTTCTCGACCGATATCCAAGGCTGAAAAGAGGACACGTAGGTGACTATCTACCGGTAGGCATTGAATTATGTTGGGTTTCTACGACTTGGCAAATTCCTGAGTATACATCTGAGATGCTTGAAGCCTGAAGAGAGTGAAGATGAAAAGAAGAAACATGAAGCACTCAAGAATGAGTCTCATGGTCTTTGCAAGATGACCCAGGATGG
Source organism: Crotalaria pallida (assembly GCA_037953625.1). Classification (NCBI taxonomy): domain Eukaryota; kingdom Viridiplantae; phylum Streptophyta; class Magnoliopsida; order Fabales; family Fabaceae; genus Crotalaria; species Crotalaria pallida. The sequence continues at coordinate 55,314,407 of CM075654.1, read as the reverse complement.
ACTGGATACATTTCAAGCCAGAAGACAATGGAGATTATCCCCAAAGTGTGCATTTTCAGCAGAGAGTCGTCGAAGGATGCGTTTTCTATGGATCTGCGGTTAATTGGTTGGTCTCGGTCAATCGGGGTCCTATCAATGCAATGGGGTCCCAAAAGACTGAGATTATCACTTGAGGGTCAAGGTCCAGTTCTAGCCGTCATTTCTCCGTTCGGTGTTATTTTGGGGAGGTATTGTTTTACCTCTAGTTTAACTCTCATTCGATTCTCTTCGAAGTGTTTGGAATTATCTGTTTAGTAGTCCTATGGCTTACGGTATGATTACATGTTATTGTCGCTCGGATAGGATTCGAATTGAGTCGTCACGTCTCCCCCACTTATTATCAACATACCTGAGTAAGTCGAGGGCAGGGAGGAAACTGGGTTGATTCCACGAATTGATTAGCTAAGTTCTTCATTGATTATTGAGGTGGTACATGGAATTAAGTTGACCGCTAATCGATCTTATCGGTGTGGTTTTCAAATTTTCTATGATATGATGACTCTTCATACCTATGCATACGGCTAAGTTCTCTTATAAGTTAGAGATATGGTTCGCTCACTGAGTTGAATACTCTCGGTGGAAATACAAAATAAGAGTGTTTTAAATGAGGTTGGTTTACGAATTGTTGTTTATAATTCTTAGTAAAGATCCTATAGGATTAAAGTCTAATTGGGCTTTTGACAGAGATAGAATTCCTAGACGGTTTATTCGGATCTCAACTAGATGATTGCAATAATATATCGTGTCAATAAACGCAAAGACCGAGGTGGTCAGTCCCAATCTCACATTTATTAATTGTACATCACTGCGTTATTGAATGATAGCATTATCTTTTAACAGATGCAAGAGAAAGGATGACCAATCCTGACCTTACACTCTATTAGAGGACGACACTATCATAATTGAGCTTGGGGGAATTTCTAACTAAGGTTGTAACACTTATCGACTCCTTTTAGATTACACTATTCACACTTACTCTAGGCAAAGACGCTAAAGTAATCAGTTGATGCAGCAGTAACATGAAAAGTACCTTGGATAAGTTTATTCCTCGTTCTACGTGCCCATGGGACAGTTTGCAGCACGGTGTCCGGGATGCCCGCATTGGAAGCAGAGACCTTCCTTTCTATGCTGTTCAAGCATCCAACACATACGAGTATGGGATCCTCCACAATGTGGACATGGTGGCCTTGTCCTTGGAGCGGTCGCACTCTGTCCCGCATTCTCTGGCACTACTGCTCTGGTGCGGTTAACAGCATATGGACCTGATCCTTGAGCCAGTCCCTTACCCTTGTTGAGACCTACTTCATTTGGTATATTCTTGCTCCTTTCCTCTGCTTCCTGCTGATTCAAACTCTTCTCATAAGCGCTAGTCATATTCACCAGCTGAGAGAGGTTAGCTATACCCTGGTGCACAAAGATAGTCCGAATTCTGGCATTGAGACCTGTTTCAAATTTAATACACTTGGTGCGTTCGTCTGCGTCCCGATAACTGCCAGAATAGCGAATCAAATCTTCAAATTGTGCCGCATACTCACCAACATTCATACTTCCCTGCTCCAGCTGCAGAAAAGCGATCTCCTTTTCCCTACGAACATCTTCAGGAAAATACTTCCCCAGGAAGTGAGCCTTAAACAGATCAAAAGTGATATCCTGATTGGCTGCCTCCAATTCTCTTCGCACTCGTTCCTACCAATACTCTGCTTCATCAGTCAACATATACTGCGCTAGCAACACAGTTTGTTCAACAGGTGGCGCCATGGTGCGAAGGATCTTCTCAATTTCCTTGAGCCATCGCTGAGCTCCATCAGGATTATACCCTCCTTCGAACCTAGGCGGTTCGCATTTCCTAAATCGAGCCATCCAGTCAATTTCGACAGGAATGGGTGGTGGATTCAATGCTGCTGCTGCTGCTGCGGCCGCGGCTGCTGCGATGTTTTCAGCTTGGTTCTGTTGCATTCGGGCCTGATTCTGATTCATTTGAATCAGATTCTCCAATATGGCAGCCATCCGCTCATTTTCGGCACGTCGTCCAGCCATACTGTTAGGTCATGAAGGGAACAGCCAATTAAAGACTGAATATTTAATCAATAACCTAAATATCCTAATCCTAGACTTAGACTCTTACTAAACAAATCAGTTACTCGCTTGGTGAGTAACCATCGGAGATGTGAGTCCACACTCCAAAGGCCGAGGAAAAACTGCTCTGATACCAAAATGTAACACTCTCACTTTTATTAGTTACTTTTAGGTTTTATTAAAATTGGAGATTTAAAATTTCTTTTTAACACATAAATTTCTTTAAAAGGTTTTACGAAAATCCGGCAGAGTTTCCTCTGTTTTCCGGACATCCCAAAAATTTTCTTCTAAAAACCTGTCAGTCCAGAATTGTTTAATAGTTATAACATATCCTAACGCCCAAATAATACAAGTTGCGGGGCAAGCTACTAATTCATATTATAATTTACAAAAAAAAAAGGTAATTATCCACTCAAAATATGTAAAATACATTCCACGTAGTGGAACTTGAAATCCTGCTCGGGTGGCACTGGTGTATGCTCCACTTGTGTACCTGAAAAATATTAACCACACAGGGGAAGCATCACACAGAACTTAAAAGAGAGATTTCTAAGCAGATATATACGACACACCAGGACCATTCAAACCTATACTATACTACTTAATTCATGCTCCTCTTTTCCAGCTAACCTATTTCTTTTTCTTCCTTTCCCATAACCACTCTATTAGCCATTTATCCTTTCCAATATCATTTTCATTTACTTTCCCATTTTTATTCCCTTTTTATTCCATTTTCAATTACCCTTTTCCCTTAATCACCGATATGTCCCTATCCGTTTCCGTTATCCCTTTTTCCTTTTCTTAAATCTTTCCATTACCTTGACCATTATTCATTCCCTTTAATTCCTTTACCGATTCCATTTTTATTTATTTCCCTTATTCATTTTCCATTATGTGTAACCTCAATCAGAGATCTACACACTGTGTTTGCAACCACAAACAGTGATCTGCAAACGCTGTGTATGCAACCACAAACAGTGATCTGCATACGTGTATCCAACCACAAACAGTGATCTGTATACACCCATCTCGTTTATGTAACCTCAGACAGAGATCTACATAAACTTCCCTTACCTTTTTATTATTTGGCCACAGGGTCAATACAACCACCTGTGACATGTACCATATTTATTTGACCACAGGGTCAATGCAACCACCTGCGTCGTGCCACAGGTCAATACAACCACCTGTGACATGTACCATTTTTATTTGGCCACAGGGTCAATACAACCACCTGCGCCGTGCCACAGGGTCAATACAACCACCTGCGACATTTACCATTCTTATTATCTCTTTATTATCGTATTAGTTTTATCCCTTTACTTTTAGTTCCTTAATTATATCTAATACTTTTAGTTTCCTAACACTTCCTTATCCTCTATTATTGTCTCACTTAGCTAACGCCTTCCCTTAACGACTTATTATTATTATTTCCTTGCCATCTTATACTTAAGTACTTTTCGTTACTAATTACTCTCATACTAACTCTTAGTTGTTTACCTATTCTTTTTCTTTTCTTTTTCTTCTTTTCTTCCTTATAATTCTGTTTATTTATTTCTTTCTTGTTATTCCGTTTATTTCGTTACTAATTGCTTTAACTCTTCTTTATCTAACTTTTCTTTTCCTAATTGTCTTCCTTATTACATATCCTATTATCACATCATTAGTCCTATTCTACTCGGTGGTCACATTATATTCTATTTACTCTCATTTGTTCATTTCTAAATTTATTTCCCTATTCACCATTTCTATTCTTTTGCCACACCCTATCGATCTAATTGATTAGTTACTTTATTACCTATCTTTTTATTCATCACTATTTGTTTCCCCTATTTACTCCATCTATCTTTCTTCATTATTAGCGGGTTACTCTAAGGTTCACTAGCAATTAACATTTCCCCCGGTCCTAGCGATAGATATAACTACCCAGAAATACACCCCTTAAGGACTGGTAATGAAACCCCTTACCTCAATCGGTGATAGTGAGGGGTAACCTTAAGCTGGCACTTTACTCCCCGACTCACGCTTTAGCTCGGCTCCAACTGGATCCTAAGCTTCCCCAATCCTTGATTCCAAGCACGGTGGGGACAATCGATCTCGATCACGATGACGGTGTTGCTCTTCGACACCGGGAGGAGAGAGAGAGAAAGCTCGTGGGAGAGAGAGAGAGAGGGATCGAAGTCAAGGGAAGAGAAACAAAGAGGAGAGGGAGAGGTCTTGATGGTGGTGGTGGGGGATAGTGATGGTGGCTCGTGGTGGAGTGGCGGTGGCGGCCGGAGATGGCGGCGGCCAGTTGGTGGAGGGTGAGAGGGGAGGAGAGAGAGCCAAATGAGAGAAAGAGAGAGGTCTATGGAGTGGAGGAGAGGGAAAGAGAGAGGAAGAGAAGGCTATGGTGGTGGTGGGTGGTGGTTCATGCTGGATGATGGAGGGTATGGTGGTGGAGAGAGAGAATGGGTCATGAAGGTGAGAGAGAAAGAGATCAAGAGGGAGGAGAGGGAGTGGATCTATGGGGAGGAGGAAGAGCAAGGAGGTGGGGTGGTGGCTCTTGGGAGGCTCCGGTGGTGGTGGTGGCTGTGGAGGAGGAGGGAGAGAGAAGGAGGGAGAGTGGGGCGGAAAAATGAGAAAGGAGGGGGCTGGTGCGCCATTTATGGACCTGGTGCGAATCTGTATCGCGCCGCATGCCTGGGCGCGGTTTATGTGCGCCTGGGCGCGGTTTATGTGCACCTGAGCGCAGGGCATGCACCAGGCTGGTGCTGGTGCGGGGTGCGTGCGTCTGGTGCGGGGAATGGGGAACTCTGGCGCGCCATTTTCTGGTTGGTGCGCGAACTGGGCATCAGGGGCACGCCTGGGCATAGGTGTGGCGCGCCTCAGCGCTGGAGCCCCTGAGTTGGTGCATCTGATGCACCCTGGTGCGCCTGGGCGTGCACCGGTGCGCTTGGTCGTGCACCAGTAGTTTCAGATTCGATTCGCCATAACTTCTTCGTTAACCGTCGGATCGAGCCCAAATTTTTAGGCAAGCTTCTTAACCCCCTAAACTTCACATCCAACGGTGGAATTTTATTTCTTAGCATCCTATAATAAATTTCTAATTTTCTATTTTCGGTCGATTTCTAGCATCTAAGACGCCGATTTAACCCCCGATTTCGCTTATATAATTTTGCTCGAAGCCATAATTGCTTTCTATACAACCCCTAGTACTCAAAATGACTGCCCACCTTGCTCACAAAATTCGTTAAGCAATTAATCTACCCATTCTTTCCACTTTAATTCCATTAATTCATTAATTATTACTTGGAATTAAATTAGGGATGTTACACATTCTATCTCTAGATTTCACCTCAAATCACCATTTCAATCCACAAATAAGCATTGAGAATCAATACCCAACACATTTAAACACTTAATCTCCCTTCAATCTCTCAAGTTCTTCCTCTCTCAATTCATGGGTATGAGTTAGGGCCAACACCCATTCTTGGTTCTCATCTCTCAAGCTCAAGGTAAGTGGAATACAAGCTCTATTCCTCCTTTCCTTCATAGATTTCGAATTCCCCTCCCCAATCTCTAACTAATTTTCCTTTCTTTGGTTTCTTGCTCATTCTCTCTCTCTCCCTTAGCTTTGGAACTCTCTCTCTCTCTACAAGGGTGAGGTAATGGAGTGGTTATAGTGAGCATTGGTTTGTTCTAGGGAATAGGTTCAAATTAGTTCATAAGAGCTTGCTAGGATTTATATGTTATTTTGGTGTTATTAAATCCCTAGGATTATGAAGTAATAGAGTAGTTTAATTTAATTAAAGACATAAAAAGTAAACTTTGAGAATGCATAGAAATTGGTATGTATTAATGCTAAATGCTCTTTATATTAAATGTTGATTGAATTGGTGAATATCTATTGATGTGAGTAATTGATCTAATTTGTGAGTTATTTGGAATATGTGTGGATTTTACTTTTATGTGATAATGCAAATAATGTTGCCAACGATTCTAAGTGTGATATTGTTTTGAATATAAATAAATGGAATTACAAAAATGGTTAAAGTTGCAGCTATGATTGATCCTTGGGATACATCGACCCATTAGGTGCCCTGTTAGGTGACAAGTTACCCATTAGGCACAAGTTACCCAATCCAGGTGCAAGTTACGTATTAGGTCCCGTAAATGCCCCGTTAGGCGGGTGTATCCAATGGATCAATCATGCTGCACAATAATAAAAGTTTTGAAAAGAGAAGATGTGAATGTGATGGTAAAAGAGTTGAGATGTTGCTTTTAGTCCTAATGAGTGTCAACCGTGGCCAAATAGGTGGCAAGTTACCTGGATTGGGTGAAAGTCCTAGTGGGTGTGAAATGCCCTAACAGGTGCGCTAATCCCTAATGGTAAAGAAAAGATAAAATGATTTGAAAAATGAAGAGATGTGTGTATGTTGTCCTCTGACCGTGAGGAGACATACGATGTGATTTGGGTATGTTAGCCTCTGATTGTGAGGTGACATACGATGTATGATTTCGAAAGAGTGTATGACTTATGGTTATGAGTTGAAAACTGATAATATGAGTAAGTGAAGATAATGAAAATGGAAGTAAAAAGATGAAAGGTGAAACAAAATGATAAGAAATGAGAAATGTAAATGAAAATTGAAAGGGATTGCCAAATTGTGAATGCGTGATATGTGCCTGTGGATAAATTGTGCTATATGTTCTAATTGATAATTGTGCTTGGCTTAGTGGGTAATTATGTCTAATGAGAAACTGCTTTCCTATTTCATGTGCAATGCTCACTCCCTTACTATACTTACAGGTACAGAGATTGAGCTCGCACAGCCCCCGGCCGAGCAGGTGCACTCTCCCTCCCAGGGAGAGTAGATAGTAGTGGGTTCCTTTTTGGGGTTTTTGTATAGTCCTGGTTATTTTGACATATGGTATAGTTGTTTTTTTTTTAAAGTGGATCATAAATCTTTATTTCTTGGGTCATCCAGGACACTTCCTATGGGTAGGAAGTATATTATTTTTGGGGAAAACTTTTACAGTTCCATAAATTGTTCATTGCTGCTATCTCTGATGTAATTATGCTTATGAAGTAGTTGGACATCACACAATTGTTATTTTGGCCCTGTTGGCTCTGAACGAAATGAATATATTTGAATTGCACAGGTTACAGGAAAACTAAGTTTTTGGAATATCCAACAAACAAAGGAAACTCTGTCCGATTTGACAGATGAATTTTATAACTCAAATTGTTTTTAAAAGAAATTTTAAGTTGCTATTTTCATAATGGGGTAATTATGGGTAATTATTCTTAGGGTGTTACAATTATGGTATCAGAGCAGTTTTTCCTCAACTCCTGTGGGTAATTAAGTTTGAACTCATAACTCCTGTGGTTTACTCAACAAGCGAGAAACCAATAGATAGTATCAAGTTCTATATTAGTTACTTAGATTTATAATTATAAAACCCTATGTAGTTATGTACTAAATTATGTACATGTCTGCACCAACAGAATCCTTTGTTGCCACATTGTAGCAACATGGAGAATCAGCTCTCCCATTCTTCGGCTAGCAGCTCGGCTACTGATCGTAAGATCAATTCCCCAGCTGATTCTTTGAAATCCAAGCCGTATGACATCTGTTTTCAAGAAGGGAAAACTTCTACAATGGGTAAGCTTAGATCGACTATTGAAGACAAGGAGCAACACGTGGGGGTACAAGTTGGTGAGAAGAAGAGTATAATTTTGAGATCGGGAATGGTTCTTCTGAAGCAATACTTGGCTCATGAAGAACAGGTGGGCGTAGTCAAGAACTGTCGTGAGATGGGCTTAGGCCCTGGAGGTTTTTATCAACCAGGCTTTACAAGTGGAGCCAGACTCCGACTGAAAATGATGTGCCTTGGCTCAGACTGGAATCCTCAAACACGAGTATATGGACCCAAAAGAGTAGTTGATGGAAGCGAACCACCCAATATTCCTGATCATTTCATTCAGCTGGTTATGGGAGCGATGCAAGAAGCACAATCTTTGATTGAGAAGGAATGCGGTGTAAGTGAAGTGGAGGACATACTCCCTTCCATGTCCCCTGATGTCTGCATTGTCAATTTCTATGAAGAAAATGGAAAGCTTGGTCTTCATCAGGACCGTGACGAAAGTGTTGGTAGCCTGCAAAGACGGATACCGGTAGTATCATTCTGCATTGGTGACTCAGCTGAGTTTCTCTATGGAAACCAGAGAGATCCAAAGAGAGCAGAAAGAATTATCTTGGAATCGGGTGATGTATTAATATTCGGTGGCGAGTCTCATCACATCTTTCATGGTGTGTCGGCAATCATACCAGACACAGCCCCAGAAGGATTACTCAATGACACAGGACTTCGTCCTGGATGCCTCAACCTTACCTTCCGACAATACCAATTTCCTGGTCCACACACTTGAGGTCTGCGGTACAGCTACTTAAGGAGATCAGGGCCAAACCAACAAAAGGTACGAAACGATTTAAGAACTTAGATAAACACTTTAGGTACTTTCAATCTGCATCACTATTAAGTTTCAGCGTATAATATCCCAAATCAATTCTCGTGGAATTTTAAATTCCTAATCCTGTATTTCTAGAAATTGTGAAACCTAAGAAAGACCCATCTTCAATCTGATCATGAGTACCATTTAAAGGAACACGTAGGAAAAACTTTACTTAGTTATAAGACCGTAAGAAGAAGACCTAACCAAAAACCAAGTGATAGCGTCGTCCTCTAATAGAGTGTAAGGTCCAGATTAGTCATCCTTTCTCTTGCATCTGTTAAAAGATAATGCTATCATTTCATAACGCAGTGATGTATAGTTGATAAAGGTGAGATTGGGACTGACTACCTCGGTCTTCGCGTTTATTAACTGACGACAGCATTGCAAATCTTGAAGAACGTGATGATGTACTGTTGCTAAATGAAGGATCGAGATTAGCTACCCCAGTCCTTGCATTTATTGGCGGATATATCATTGCAAATCTCTCAAATTTTATTAGATCCATTGACATAGGAAATTTCGACCTGAAGAAGGTCAAATCGAGTTCAAGCTCACTAGAAATCTTGTGGAAATTCGTTACAAGCGATCGTGCGATAAATCTATCCATGACAATCCTCTCTATTATAGGAGCATAGAGAGATGTAAGTACGTGAAACCGCCATATCTTAGAAAACCCAACAAGTAGTTCATCCAATCTTGTTGTCCGAATCCGTCTCCTAGTCGAAAAGTAGAACCACTAATTCTTAACATCTGCTCAGTTACCCCTTGGTATCGATCTACGTAGGTATGTTGATACTAAGTAGGGGAGAACCTTATAGTCCTACCCGAAACCCATCCGAGCGATGGTAAAGAATGAGAACGTCAGCCGAGCAGAACTAGAACGCAAACTACCTTAGTGTATCCATAGAAACATCAAGACCGAAAACGGATGAGATGTCGGACATCCGCTGTTATCTCTTCCCACACTTTGGAAAGGTATAATAAACTTGCACAGGCCACCAATATCTCTCAAGTTGATGATGATATTATGTCGGGCATCAACCCAACCTTTAACAATGTTACCCTCACCAATGGTTGCCCAAGACCGTTATTCTTAAAAACCTTACGAAAGCCGCTAAGAAGATCATTAGGAACTGGTGGAGAACTAACCTCAAACAAGTTAGGATAAATCCGAACAAACACGGAACTGAGAAGTAGAAGTAGAATTAGATCTTGACCCCTATTCCCAAGTAGAAACCAATCTAAGCTTCTTTCGAAACGAAGCGGAGCTAGGAAGCGAGTAAGCTATAACGACAATGAAATAGGAATTGGATGAGTCAAGTTGAACATCGGACCGACTCTTGCTAAATTCAAGCAAGGAAATGAAGTGCTAGGAGTTCTTCAAGTGTTGTGATTAGGAGAACTGCAACATGACAACAATGCCATTCTTAGATTCTCAGGACTCTATATTGTGGCCCGAATGACCAAAAACCTTGGGTTGCCCACACAGAAGAATAAACGAGAGTCTGAATCAAAGAGAGTGAACATTTTAGGGAACGAGCGGGAGTTGTGGCAATTAAGTCTCTTGGACCAAGACTGAGTAGGGGAGTAAACGACGAAGAGATGCAAGGTTGTGATACATTAATTTCCAAGGGTTTGTTATCTCCCTAGATTACTCGACGGAATTTCGGGGACGAAATTCAAATAAGCAGGGGAGAAATGTAACATCCCAAATTTTAAACCTAAGTGCAAGTCAATTAATAATAGTTAGAGATAATTGAGATAATAATAATAAAACCATAAATATGTATTAAAATAAGTGTTCAAGCATTAGAAAAGATAAATAATAGTAATATTGGGTTAGGAAAAGAAAGGAGCATTAAATTGAAGTTAGAAACAGGCCAGAAAAATAGATAATTCGGTATTAAAACATAACGTAGGTTAGAAAATCAAAATAAAAGATTTAGGACTCAAAACAAACTTTCCACCGTTGGATATGAAAATAAGGATTTCGGGAAGCTTGCTTCCAAATTTGAGCAAGATCCAACGGGTAACGAAGAAGTTATCTCGAATTGAAGCAGGAAGAAAATAGGAGGAAAATAGGAAAATGAATAAATGGGGTACTGGGCAAAATACTCGAGTCTTTTGGAAAAGACTCGAGTGTTCTGGCTAGTTGGAAAATGACTCTTTCAGGCACTACTCGAGTCTTTGTGAAAAGACTCGAGTGTTTTACAGATTTAGAATTTGAACTCTCAGGTATACTCGAGTCTTTTGGAAAAGACTCGAGTATTTTTAAAGGCAACACTCGAGTCTTTTGGAAAACACTCGAGTGTTTTGTGCAGACAGTCTTAAAAACGTGTTTCAGCCAACAATCTCATTTACGACTCAACTCCACTCTCTCTCCTAGGTCACGAACAGCTCCCCATTCTGTAACACTCTCACTTTTATTAGTTACTTTTAGGTTTTATTAAAATTGGAGATTTAAAATTTCTTTTTAACACATAAATTTCTTTAAAAGGTTTTACGAAAATCCGGCAGAGTTTCCTCTGTTTTCCGGACTTCCCAAAAATTTTCTTCTAAAAACCTGTCAGTCCAGAATTGTTTAATAGTTATAACAGATCCTAACGCCCAAATAATACAAGTTGCGGGGCAAGCTACTAATTCATATTATAATTTACAAAAAAAAAAAGGTAATTATCCACTCAAAATATGTAAAATACATTCCACGTAGTGGAACTTGAAATCCTGCTCGGCCGGCACTGGTGTATGCTCCACTTGTGTACCTAAAAAATATTAACCACACGGGGGAAGCATCACACAGAACTTAAAAGAGAGATTTCTAAGCAGATATATACGACACATCAGGACCATTCAAACCTATACTATACTACTTAATTCATGCTCCTCTTTTCCAGCTAACCTATTTCTTTTTCTTCCTTTCCCATAACCACTCTATTAGCCATTTATCCTTTCCAATATCATTTTCATTTCCTTTCCCATTTTTATTCCCTTTTTATTCCATTTTCAATTACCCTTTTCCCTTAATCACTAATATGTGCCTATCCGTTTCCGTTATCCCTTTTTCCTTTTCTTAAATCTTTCCATTACCTTGACCATTATTCATTCCCTTTAATTCCTTTACCGATTCCATTTTTATTTATTTCCCTTATTCATTTTCCATTATGTGTAACCTCAATCAGAGATCTACACACCGTGTTTGCAACCACAAACAGTGATCTGCAAACGCTGTGTATACAACCACGAACAGTGATCTGCATACGTGTATACAACCACAAACAGTGATCTGTATACACCCATCTCGTTTATGTAACCTCAGACAGAGATCTACATAAACTTCCCTTACCTTTTTATTATTTGGCCACAGGGTCAATACAACCACTTGCGCCGTGCCACAGGGTCAATACAACCACCTGTGACATGTACCATATTTATTTGGCCACAGGGTCAATGCAACCACCTGCGCCGTGCCACAGGGTCAATACAACCACCTGTGACATGTACCATTTTTATTTGGCCACAGGGTCAATACAACCACCTACGCTGTGCCACAGGGTCAATACAACCACCTGCGACATGCCACAGGGTCAATACAACCACCTGCGACATTTACCATTCTTATTATCTCTTTATTATCGTATTAGTTTTATCCCTTTACTTTTAGTTCCTTAATTCTATCTAATACTTTTAGTTTCCTAACACTTCCTTATCCTCTATTATTTTCTCACTTAGCTCACGTCTTCCCTTAACGACTTATTATTATTATTTCCTTGCCATCTTATACTTAAGTACTTTTCGTTACTAATTACTCTCATACTAACTCTTAGTTGTTTACCTATTCTTTTTCTTTTCTTTTTCTTCTTTTCTTCCTTATAATTCTGTTTATTTATTTCTTTCTTGTTATTCCGTTTATTTCGTTACTAATTGCTTTAACTCTTCTTTATCTAACTTTTCTTTTCCTAATTGTCTTCCTTATTACATATCCTATTATTACATCATTAGTCCTATTCTACTCGGTGGTTACATTATATTCTATTTACTCTCATTTGTTCATTTCTAAATTTATTTCCCTATTCACCATTTCTATTCTTTTGCCACACCCTACCGATCTAATTGATTAGTTACTTTATTACCTATCTTTTTATTCATCACTATTTGTTTCCCCTATTTACTCCATCTATCTTTCTTCATTATTAGCGGGTTACTCTAAGGTTCACTAGCAATTAACATTTCCCCCGGTCCTAGCGATAGATATAACTACCCAGAAATACACCCCTTAAGGACTGGTAATGAAACCCCTTACCTCAATCGGTGATAGTGAGGGGTAACCTTAAGCTGGCGCTTTACTCCCCGACTCACGGTTTAGCTCGGCTCCAACTGGATCCTAAGCTTCCCCAATCCTTGATTCCAAGCACGGTGGGGACAATCGATCTCGATCACGGTGACGGTGTTGCTCTTCGACACCAGGAGGAGAGAGAGAGAAAGCTCGTGGGAGAGAGAGAGAGAGAGAGGGATCGAAGTCAAGGGAAGAGAAACAAAGAGGAGAGGGAGAGGTCTTGATGGTGGTGGTGGGGGATAGTGATGGTGGCTCGTGGTGGAGTGGCGGTGGCGGCCGGAGATGGCGGCGGCCGTTTGGTGGAGGGTGAGAGGGGAGGAGAGAGAGCCAAGTGAGAGAAAGAGAGATGTCTATGGAGTGGAGGAGAGGGAAAGAGAAAGGAAGAGAAGGCTATGGTGGTGGTGGGTGGTGGTTCATGGTGGATGATGGAGGGTATGGTGGTGGAGAGAGAGTATGGGTCATGAAGGTGAGAGAGAAAGAGATCAAGAGGGAGGAGAGGGAGTGGATCTATGGGGAGGAGGAAGAGCAAGGAGGTGGGGTGGTGGCTCTTGGGCGGCTCCGGTGGTGGTGGTGGCTGTGGAGGAGGAGGGAGAGAGAAGGAGGGAGAGTGGGGCGGAAAAATGAGAAAGGAGGGGGCTGGTGCGCCATTTATGGACCTGGTGCGGATCTGTATCGCGCCGCACGCCTGGGCGCGGTTTATGTGCGCCTGAGCGCAGGGCACGCACCAGGCTGGTGCTGGTGCGGGGTGCGTGCATCTGGTGCGGGGATGGGGAACTCTGGCGCGCCATTTTCTGGTTGGTGCGCGAACTGGGCATCAGGGGCACGCCTAGGCGTAGGTGTGGCGCGCCTGAGTGCTGGAGCCCCTGATTTGGTGCATCTGATGCACCCTGGTGCGCCTGGGCGTGCACCGGTGCGCCTGGGCGTGCACCAGTAGTTTCAGACTTCGATTCGCCATAACGTCTTCGTTAACCGTCGGATCGAGCCCAAATTTTTAGGCAAGCTTCTTAACCCCCTAAAATTCACATCCAACGGTGGAATTTTATTTCTTAGCATCCTATAATAAATTTCTAATTTTCTCTTTTCGGTCGATTTCTAGCATCTAAGACGCCGATTTAACCCCCGATTTCGCTTATATAATTTTGCTCGAAGCCATAATTGCTTTCTATACAAACCCTAGTACTCTAAATGACTGCTCACCTTGCTCACAAAATTCGTTAAGCAATTAATCTACCCATTCTTTCCACTTTAATTCCATTAATTCATTAATTATTACTTGGAATTAAATTAGGGATGTTACAATTCTCCCCCACTTATTAGAATTTCGTCCCCGAAATTCCGTTCAATTCCTTCAAATGGAGAACCATCCCATTAGTAAACTTCTGACCACAGCTTTCACTTCCCTTCGGTTTTTACTTTCCGCTCCATATGTGGTTAAGGCCATGCCTAGTTCGATGCTTGTCCTTGAATACCATGTATCATCTCTACCTAGACAGGACCGTTAGTTTTTTTTTATTATTATTAAAGTTCCATCTCCATTCCTTGGATTGAAATCCTCCCCCACTTAGCATGGACATACTTGATTATATCCATGCTAGGTGGGTATGCTCATTTGTTGCTCCGAATAGAGTACACCGGTTCTCGACCGATATCCAAGGCTGAAAAGAGGACACGTAGGTGACTATCTACTGGTAGGCATTGAATTATGTTGGGTTTCTACGACTTGGAAAATTCTCGAGTATACATCTGAGATGCTTGAAGCCTGAAGAGAGTGAAGATGAAAAGAAGAAACATGAAGCACTCAAGAATGAGTCTCATGGTCTTTGCAAGATGACCCAGGATGGACTGGATACATTTCAAGCCAGAAGACAATGGAGATTATCCCCAAAGTGTGCATTTTCAGCAGAGAGTCGTCGAAGGATGCGTTTTCTATGGATCTGCGGTTAATTGGTTGGTCTCGGTCAATCGGGGTCCTATCAATGCACAGGGTCCCAAAAGACTGAGATTATCACTTGAGGGTCAAGGTCCAGTTCTAGCCGTCATTTCTCCGTTCGGTGTTATTTTGGGGAGGTATTGTTTTACCTCTATTTTAACTCTCATTCGATTCTCTTCGAAGTGTTTGGAATTATCTGTTTAGTAGTCCTATGGCTTACGGTATGATTACGTGTTATTGTCGCTCGGATAGGATTCGAATTGAGTCGTCACGTCTCCCCCACTTATTATCAACATACCTGAGTAAGTCGAGCGCAGGGAGGAAACTGGGTTGATTCCACGAATTGATTAGCTAAGTTCTTCATTGATTGTTGAGGTGGTACATGGAATTAAGTTGACCGCTAATCGATCTTATCGGTGTGGTTTTCAAATTTTCTACGATATGATGACTCTTCATACCTATGCATACAGCTAAGTTCTCTTATAAGTTAGAGAGATGGTTCGCTCACTGAGTTGAATACTCTCGGTGGAAATACAAAATAAGTGTTTTAAATGAGGTTGGTTTACGAATTGTTGTTTATGAGTCTTAGTAAAGATCCTATAGGATTAAAGTCTAATCGGGCTTTTGACAGAGATAGAATTCCTAGACGGTTTATTCGGATCTCAACTAGATGATTGCAATAATATATCATGTCAATAAACGCGAAGACCGAGGTGGTCAGTCCCAATCTCACATTTATTAATTGTACATCACTACGTTATTGAATGATAGCATTATCTTTTAACAGATGCAAGAGAAAGGATGACCAATCCTGACCTTACACTCTATTAGAGGACAACACTATCATAATTAAGCTTGGGGGAATTTCTAACTAAGGTTGTAACACTTATCGACTCTTTCTAGATTACACTATTCACACTTACTCTAGGCAAAGACGCTAAAGTAATCAGTTGATGCAGCATTAACATGAAAAGTACCTTGGATAAGTTTATTCCTCGTTCTACGTGCCCATGGGACAGTTTGCAGCACGGTGTCCGGGTTGCCCGCATTGGAAGCAGAGACCTTCCTTTCTACGCTGTTCAAGCATCCAACACATACGAGTATGGGATCCTCCACAATGTGGACATGGTGGCCTTGTCCTTGGAGCGGTCGCACTCTGTTCCGCATTCTCTGGCACTACTGCTCTGGTGCGGTTAACAGCGTACGGACCTGATCCTTGAGCCAGTCCCTTACCCTTGTTGAGACCTACTTCATTTGGTATATTCTTGCTCCTTTCCTCTGCTTCCTGCTGATTCAAACTCTTCTCATAAGCGCTAGTCATATTCACCAGCTGAGAGAGGTTAGCTATACCCTGGTGCACAAAGATAGTCCGAATTCTGGCATTGAGACCTGTTTCAAATTTAATACACTTGGTGCGTTCGTCTGCGTCCCGATAACTGCCAGAATAGCGAATCAGATCTTCAAATTGTGCCGCATACTCACCAACATTCATACTTCCCTGCTCCAGCTGCAGAAAAGCGATCTCCTTTTCCCTACGAACATCTTCAGGAAAATACTTCCCCAGGAAGTGAGCCTTAAACAGATCAAAAGTGATATCCTGATTGGCTGCCTCCAATTCTCTTCGCACTCGTTCCCACCAATACTCTGCTTCATCAGTCAACATATACTGCGCTAGCAACACAGTTTGTTCAACAGGTGGCGCCATGGTGCGAAGGATCTTCTCAATTTCCTTGAGCCATCGCTGAGCTCCATCAGGATTATACCCTCCTTCGAACCTAGGCGGTTCGCATTTCCTAAATCGAGCCATCCAGTCAATTTCGACAGGAATGGGTGGTGGATTCAATGCTGCTGCTGCTGCTACGGCCGCGGCTGCTGCGATGTTTTCAGCTTGGTTCTGTTGCATTCGAGCCTGATTCTGATTCATTTGAATCAGATTCTCCAATATGGCAGCCATCCGCTCATTTTCGGCACGTCGTCCAGCCATACTGTTAGGTCATGAAGGGAACAGCCAATTAAAGACTGAATATTTAATCAATAACCTAAATATCCTAATCCTAGACTTAGACTCTTACTAAACAAATCAGTTACTCGCTTGGTGAGTAACCATCGAAGATGTGAGTCCACACTCCAGAGGCCGAGGAAAAACTGCTCTGATACCAAAATGTAACACTCTCACTTTTATTAGTTACTTTTAGGTTTTA
Organism: Crotalaria pallida; assembly: GCA_037953625.1. Taxonomy (NCBI): domain Eukaryota; kingdom Viridiplantae; phylum Streptophyta; class Magnoliopsida; order Fabales; family Fabaceae; genus Crotalaria; species Crotalaria pallida. The sequence goes on along the minus strand of CM075654.1, from coordinate 55,297,329 downwards.
TTAAAATTGGAGATTTAAAATTTCTTTTTAACACATAAATTTCTTTAAAAGGTTTTACGAAAATCCGGCAGAGTTTCCTCTGTTTTCCGGACTTCCCAAAAATTTTCTTCTAAAAACCTGTCAGTCCAGAATTGTTTATTAGTTATAACAGATCCTAACGCCCAAATAATACAAGTTGCGGGGCAAGCTACTAATTCATATTATAATTTACAAAAAAAAAGGTAATTATCCACTCAAAATATGTAAAATACATTCCACGTAGTGGAACTTGAAATCCTGCTCGGCCGGCACTGGTGTATGCTCCACTTGTGTACCTGAAAAATATTAACCACACAGGGGAAGCATCACACAGAACTTAAAAGAGAGATTTCTAAGCAGATATATACGACACACCAGGACCATTCAAACCTATACTATACTACTTAATTCATGCTCCTCTTTTCCAGCTAACCTATTTCTTTTTCTTCCTTTCCCATAACCACTCTATTAGCCATTTATCCTTTCCAATATCATTTTCATTTCCTTTCCCATTTTTATTCCCTTTTTATTCCATTTTCAATTACCCTTTTCCCTTAATCACTGATATGTCCCTATCCGTTTCCGTTATCCCTTTTTCCTTTTCTTAAATCTTTCCATTACCTTGACCATTATTCATTCCCTTTAATTCCTTTACCGATTCCATTTTTATTTATTTCCCTTATTCATTTTCCATTATGTGTAACCTCAATCAGAGATCTACACACCGTGTTTGCAACCACAAACAGTGATCTGCAAACGCTGTGTATGCAACCACAAACAATGATCTGCATACGTGTATACAACCACAAACAGTGATCTGTATACACCCATCTCGTTTATGTAACCTCAGACAGAGATCTACATAAACTTCCCTTACCTTTTTATTATTTGGCCACGGGGTCAATACAACCACCTGCGCCGTGCCACAGGGTCAATACAACCACCTGTGACATGTACCATATTTATTTGGCCACAGGGTCAATGCAACCACCTGCGCCGTGCCACACGGTCAATACAACCACCTGTGACATGTACCATTTTTATTTGGCCACAGGGTCAATACAACCACCTGCGCCGTGCCACAGGGTCAATACAACCACCTGCGACATTTATCATTCTTATTATCTCTTTATTATCGTATTAGTTTTATCCCTTTACTTTTAGTTCCTTAATTCTATCTAATACTTTTAGTTTCCTAACACTTCCTTATCCTCTATTATTGTCTCACTTAGCTCACGCCTTCCCTTAACGACTTATTATTATTATTTCCTTGCCATCTTATACTTAAGTACTTTTCGTTACTAATTACTCTCATACTAACTCTTAGTTGTTTACCTGTTCTTCTTCTTCTTTTCTTCCTTATAATTCTGTTTATTTATTTCTTTCTTGTTATTCCGTTTATTTCGTTACTAATTGCTTTAACTCTTCTTTATCTAACTTTTCTTTTCCTAATTGTCTTCCTTATTACATATCCTATTATTACATCATTAGTCCTATTCTACTCGGTGGTCACATTATATTCTATTTACTCTCATTTGTTCATTTCTAAATTTATTTCCCTATTCACCATTTCTATTCTTTTGCCACACCCTACCGATCTAATTGATTAGTTACTTTATTACCTATCTTTTTATTCATCACTATTTGTTTCCCCTATTTACTCCATCTATCTTTCTTCATTATTAGCGGGTTACTCTAAGGTTCACTAGCAATTAACATTTCCCCCGGTCCTAGCGATAGATATAACTACCCAGAAATACACCCCTTAAGGACTGGTAATGAAACCCCTTACCTCAATCGGTGATAGTGAGGGGTAACCTTAAGCTGACGCTTTACTCCCCGACTCACGCTTTAGCTCGGCTCCAACTGGATCCTAAGCTTCCCCAATCCTTGATTCCAAGCACGGTGGGGACAATCGATCTCGATCACGGTGATGGTGTTGCTCTTCGACACCAGGAGGAGAGAGAGAGAAAGCTCGTGGGAGAGAGAGAGAGAGAGGGATCGAAGTCAAGGGAAGAGAAACAAAGAGGAGATGGAGAGGTCTTGATGGTGGTGGTGGGGGATAGTGATGGTGGCTCGTGGTGGAGTGGCGGTGGCGGCCGGAGATGGCGGCGGCCGGTTGGTGGAGGGTGAGAGGGGAGGAGAGAGAGCCAAGTGAGAGAAAGAGAGAGGTCTATGGAGTGGAGGAGAGGGAAAGAGAGAGGAAGAGAAGGCTATGGTGGTGGTGGGTGGTGGTTCATGGTGGATGATGGAGGGTATGGTGGTGGAGAGAGAGAATGGGTCATGAAGGTTAGAGAGAAATAGATCAAGAAGGAGGAGAGGGAGTGGATCTATGGGGAGGAGGAAGAGCAAGGAGGTGGGGTGGTGGCTCTTGGGCGGCTCCGGTGGTGGTGGTGGCTGTGGAGGAGGAGGGAGAGAGAAGGAGGGAGAGTGGGGCGGAAAAATGAGAAAGGAGGGGGCTGGTGCGCCATTTATGGACCTGGTGCGGATCTGTATCGCGCCGCACGCCTGGGCGCGGTTTATGTGCGCCTGAGCGCAGGGCACGCACCAGGCTGGTGCTGGTGCGGGGTGCGTGCGTCTGGTGCGGGGGATGGGGAACTCTGGCGCGCCATTTTCTGGTTGGTGCGCGAACTGGGCATCAGGGGCACGCCTGGGCGTAGGTGTGGCGCGCCTGAGCGCTGGAGCCCCTGAGTTGGTGCATCTGATGCACCCTGGTGCGCCTGGGCGTGCACCGGTGCGCCTGGGCGTGCACCAGTAGTTTCAGACTTCGATTCGCCATAACTTCTTTTTTAACCGTCGGATCGAGCCCAAATTTTTAGGCAAGCTTCTTAACCCCCTAAACTTCACATCCAACGGTGGAATTTTATTTCTTAGCATCCTATAATAAATTTCTAATTTTCTCTTTTCGGTCGATTTCTAGCATCTAAGACGCCGATTTAACCCCCGATTTCGCTTATATAATTTTGCTCGAAGCCATAATTGCTTTCTATACAACCCCTAGTACTCAAAATGACTGCTCACCTTGCTCACAAAATTCGTTAAGCAATTAATCTACCAATTCTTTCCACTTTAATTCCATTAATTCATTAATTATTACTTGGAATTAAATTAGGGATGTTACACATTCTCTCTCTAGATTTCACCTCAAATCACCATTTCAATCCACAAATAAGCATTGAGAATCAATCCCCAACACATTTAAACACTTAATCTCCCTTCAATCTCTCAAGTTCTTCCTCTCTCAATTCATGGGTATGAGTTAGGGCCAACACCCATTCTTGGTTCTCATCTCTCAAGCTCAAGGTAAGTGGAATACAAGCTCTATTCCTCCTTTCCTTCATAGATTTCGAATTCCCCTCCCCAATCTCTAACTAATTTTCCTTTCTTTGGTTTCTAGCTCATTCTCTCTCTCTCCCATAGCTTTGGAACTCTCTCTCTCTACAAGGGTGAGGTAATGGAGTGGTTATAGTGAGCATTGGTTTGTTCTAGGGAATAGGTTCAAATTAGTTCATAAGAGCTTGCTAGGATTTATATGTTATTTTGGTGTTATTAAATCCCTAGGATTATGAAGGAATAGAGTAGTTTAATTTAATTAAAGACATAAAAAGTAAACTTTGAGAATGCATAGAAATTGGTATGTATTAATGCTAAATTCTCTTTATATTAAATGTTGATTGAATTGGTGAATATCTATTGATGTGAGTAATTGATCTAATTTGTGAGTTATTTGGAATATGTGTGGATTTTACTTTTATGTGATAATGCAAATAATGTTGCCAACGATTCTAAGTGTGATATTGTTTTGAATATAAATAAATGGAATTATAAAAATGGTTAAAGTTGTAGCTATGATTGATCCTTGGGATACATCGACCCATTAGGTGCCCTGTTAGGTGACAAGTTACCCATTAGGCACAAGTTACCCAATCCAGGTGCAAGTTACCTATTAGGTCCCGTAAATGCCCCGTTAGGCGGGTGTATCCAATGGATCAATCATGGTGCACAATAATAAAAGTTTTGAAAAGAGAAGATGTGAATGTGATGGTAAAAGAGTTGAGATGTTGCTTTTAGTCCTAATGGGTGTCAACTGTGGCCTAATAGGTGGCAAGTTACCTGGATTGGGTGAAAGTCCTAGTGGGTGTGAAATGCCCTAACAGGTGCGTTAATCCCTAATGGTAAAGAAAAGATAAAATGATTTGAAAAATGAAGAGATGTGTGTATGTTGTCCTCTGACCGTGAGGAGACATACGATGTGATTTGGGTATGTTAGCCTCTGATTGTGAGGTGACATACGGTGTATGATTTCGAAAGAGTGTATGACTTATGGTTATGAGTTGAAAACTGATAATATGAGTAAGTGAAGATAATGAAAATGGAAGTAAAAAGATGAAAGGTGAAACAAAATGATAAGAAATGAGAAATGTAAATGAAAATTGAAAGGGATTGCCAAATTGTGAATGCGTGATATGTGCCTGTGGATAAATTGTGCTATATGTTCTAATTGATAATTGTGCTTGGCTTAGTGGGTGATTATGTCTAATGAGAAACTGCTTTCCTATTTCATGTGCAATGCTCACTCCCTTACTATACTTACAGGTACAGAGATTGAGCTCGCACAGCCCCTGGCCGAGCTGGTGCACTAACCCTCCCAGGGAGAGTAGATAGTAGTGGGTTCCTTTTTGGGGTTTTTGTATAGTCCTGGTTATTTTGACATATGGTATAGTTGTTTTTTTTTTTAAAGTGGATCATAAATCTTTATTTCTTGGGTCATCCAGGACACTTCCTATGGGTAGGAAGTATATTATTTATGGGGAAAACTTTTACAGTTCCATAAATTGTTCATTGCTGCTATCTCTGATGTAATTATGCTTATGAAGTAGTTGGACATCACACAATTGTTATTTTGGCCCTGTTGGCTCTGAACGAAATGAATATATTTGAATTGCACAGGTTACAGGAAAACTAAGTTTTTGGAATATCCAACAAACAAAGGAAACTCTGTCCGATTTGACAGATGAATTTTATAACTCAAATTGTTTTTAAAAGAAATTTTAAGTTGCTATTTTCATAACGGGGTAATTATGGGTAATTATTCTTAGGGTGTTACAATTATGGTATCAGAGCAATTTTTCCTCGGCCTTTGGAGTTTGAACTCATAACTCCTGTGGTTTACTCAACAAGCGAGTAACCAATAGATAGTATCAAGTTCTATATTAGTTACTTAGGTTTATAATTATAAAACCCTATGTAGTTATGTACTAAATTATGTACATGTCTGCACCAACAGAATCCTTTGTTGCCACATTGTAGCAACATGGAGAATCAGCTCTCCCATTCTTCGGCTAGCAGCTCGGCTACTGATCGTAAGATCAATTCCCCAGCTGATTCTTTGAAATCCAAGCCGTATGACATCTGTTTTCAAGAAGGGCAAACTTCTACAATGGGTAAGCTTAGATCGACTATTGAAGACAAGGAGCAACACGTGGGGGTACAAGTTGGTGAGAAGAAGAGTATAATTTTGAGACCGGGAATGATTCTTCTGAAGCAATACTTGGCTCATGAAGAACAGGTGGGCGTAGTCAAGAACTGTCGTGAGATGGGCTTAGGCCCTGGAGGGTTTTATCAACCAGGCTTTACAAGTGGAGCCAGACTCCGACTGAAAATGATGTGCCTTGGCTCAGACTGGAATCCTCAAACACGAGTATATGGACCCAAAAGGGTAGTTGATGGAAGAGAACCACCCAATATTCCTGATCATTTCATTCAGCTGGTTATGGGAGCGATGCAAGAAGCACAATCTTTGATTGAGAAGGAATGCGGTGTAAGTGAAGTGGAGGACATACTCCCTTCCATGTCCCCTGATGTCTGCATTGTCAATTTCTATGAAGAAAATGGAAAGCTTGGTCTTCATCAGGACTGTGACGAAAGTGTTGGTAGCCTGCAAAGATGGATACCGGTAGTATCATTCTGCATTGGTGACTCAGCTGAGTTTCTCTATGGAAACTAGAGAGATCCAAAGAGAGCAGAAAGAATTATCTTGGAATCGGGTGATGTATTAATATTCGGTGGCGAGTCTCGTCACATCTTTCATGGTGTGTCGGCAATCATACCAGACACAACCCCAGAGGGATTACTCAATGACACAGGACTTCGTCCTGGACGCCTCAACCTTACCTTCCGACAATACCAATTTCCTGGTCCACACACTTGAGGTCTGCGGTACAGCTACTTAAGGAGATCAGGGCCAAACCAACAAAAGGTACGAAACGATTTAAGAACTTAGATAAACACTTTAGGTACTTTCAATCTGCATCACTATTAAGTTTCAGCGTATAATATCCTAAATCAATTCTCGTGGAATTTTAAATTCCTAATCCTGTATTTCTAGAAATTGTGAAACCTAAGAAAGACCCATCTTCAATCTGATCATGAGTACCATTTAAAGGAACATGTAGGAAAAACTTTACTTAGTTATAAGACCGTAACAAGAAGACCTAACCAAAAACCAAGTGATAGTGTCGTCCTCTAATAGAGTGTAAGGTCCGGATTAGTCATCCTTTCTCTTGCATCTGTTAAAAGATAATGCTATCATTTCATAACGCAGTGATGTACAGTTGATAAAGGTGAGATTGGGACTGACTACCTCGGTCTTCGCGTTTATTAACTGACGACAGCATTGCAAATCTTGAAGAACGTGATGATGTACTGTTGCTAGATGAAGGATTGAGATTAGCTACCCTAGTCCTTGCATTTATTGGCGGATATATCATTGCAAATCTCTCAAATCTGATTAGATCCATTGACATAGGAAATTACGACCTGAAGAAGGTCAAATCGAGTTCAAGCTCACTAGAAATCTTGTGGAAATTCGTTACAAGCGATCGTGCGACAAATCTATCCATGACAATCCTCTCAATTATAGGAGCATAGAGAGATGTAAGTATGTGAAACCGCCATATCTTAGAAAACCCAACAAGTAGTTCATCCAATCTTGTTGTCCGAATTCGTCTCCTAGTCGAAAAGTAGAACCACTAATTCTTAACATCTGCTCAGTTACCCCTTGGTATCAATCTACGTAGGTATGTTGATACTAAGTAGGGGAGAACCTTATAGTCCTACCCGAAACCCATCCGAGCGATGGTAAAGAATGAGAACGACAGCCGAGCAGAACTAGAACACAAACTACCTTAGTGTATCCATAGAAACATCAAGACCGAAAATGGATGAGATGTCGGACATCCGCTGTTATCTCTTCCCACACTTTGGAAAGGTATAATAAACTTGCACAGGCCACCAATATCTCTCAAGTTGATGATGATATTATGTCGGGCATCAACCCAACCTTTAACAATGTTACCCTCACCAATGGTTGCCCAAGACCGTTATTCTTAAAAACCTTACGAAAGCCGCTAAGAAGATCATTAGGAACTGGTGGAGAACTAACCTCAAACGAGTTAGGATAAATCCGAACAAACACGGAACTGAGAAGTAGAATTAGATCTTGACCCCTATTCCCAAGTAGAAACCAATATTAGCTTCTTTCGAAACGAAGCGGAGCTAGGAAGCGAGTAAGCTATAATGACAATGAAATAGGAATTGGATGAGTCAAGTTGAACGTCGGACCGACTCTTGCTAAATTCAAGCAAGGAAATGAAGTGCTAGGAGTTCTTCAAGTGTTGTGATTAGGAGAACTGCAACATGACAACAATGCCCTTCTTAGAGTCTCAGGACTCTATATTGTGGCCCGAATGACCAAAAACCTTGGGTTGCCCACACAGAAGAAAAAACGAGAGTCTGAATCAAAGATAGTGAACATTTTAGGGAACGAGCGGGAGTTGTGGCAATTAAGTCTCTTGGACCAAGACCGAGTAGGGGAGTAAACGACGAAGAGATGCAAGGTTGTGATACATTAATTTCCAAGAGTTTGTTATCTCCCTAGATTACTCGATGGAATTTCGGGGACGAAATTCAAATAAGCAGGGGAGAAATGTAACATCCCAAATTTTAAACCTAAGTGCAAGTCAATTAATAATAGTTAGAGATAATTGAGATAATAATAATAAAACCATAAATATGTATTAAAATAAGTGTTCAAGCATTAGAAAAGATAAATAATAGTAATATTGGGTTAGGAAAAGAAAGGATCATTAAATTGAAGTTAGAAACATGCCAGAAAAATAGATAATTCGGTATTAAAACATAACGTAGGTTAGAAAATCAAAATAAAAGATTTAGGACTCAAAACAAACTTTCCACCGTTGGATATGAAAATAAGGATTTCGGGAAGCTTGCTTCCAAATTTGAGCAAGATCCAACGGGTAACGAAGAAGTTATCTCGAATTGAAGCAGGAAGAAAATAGGAGGAAAATAGGAAAATGAATAAATGGGGTACTGGGCAAAATACTCGAGTCTTTTGGAAAAGACTCGAGTGTTCTGGGTAGTTGGAAAATGACTCTTTCAGGCACTACTCGAGTCTTTGTGAAAAGACTCGAGTGTTTTACAGATTTAGAATTTGAACTCTCAGGTATACTCGAGTCTTTTGGAAAAGACTCGAGTATTTTTAAAGGCAACACTCCAGTCTTTTGGAAAACACTCGAGTGTTTTGTGCAGACAGTCTTAAAAACGTGTTTCAACCAACAATCTCATTCATGACTCAACTCCACTCTCTCTCCTAGGTCACGAACAGATCCCCATTCTCTCTCTAGATTTCACCTCAAATCACCATTTCAATCCACAAATAAGCATTGAGAATCAATCCCCAACACATTTAAACACTTAATCTCCCTTCAATCTCTCAAGTTCTTCCTCTCTCAATTCATGGGTATGAGTTAGGGCCAACACCCATTCTTGGTTCTCATCTCTCAAGCTCAAGGTAAGTGGAATACAAGCTCTATTCCTCCTTTCCTTCATAGATTTCGAATTCCCCTCCCCAATCTCTAACTAATTTTCCTTTCTTTGGTTTCTAGCTCATTTTCTCTCTCTCCCATAGCTTTGGAACTCTCTCTCTCTCTCTACAAGGGTGAGGTAAGGGAGTGGTTATAGTGAGCATTGGTTTGTTCTAGGGAATAGGTTCAAATTAGTTCATAAGAGCTTGCTAGGATTTATATGTTATTTTGGTGTTATTAAATCCCTAGGATTATGAAGGAATAGAGTAGTTTAATTTAATTAAAGACATAAAAAGTAAACTTTGAGAATGCATAGAAATTGGTATGTATTAATGCTAAATGCTCTCTATATTAAATGTTGATTGAATTGGTGAATATCTATTGATGTGAGTAATTGATCTAATTTGTGAGTTATTTGGAATATGTGTGGATTTTACTTTTATGTGATAATGCAAATAATGTTGCCAACGATTCTAAGTGTGATATTGTTTTGAATATAAATAAATGGAATTATAAAAATGGTTAAAGTTGCAGCTATGATTGATCCTTGGGATACATCGACCCATTAGGTGCCCTGTTAGGTGACAAGTTACCCATTAGACACAAGTTACCCAATCCAGGTGCAAGTTACCTATTAGGTCCCGTAAATGCCCCGTTAGGTGGGTGTATCCAATGGATCAATCATGCTGCACAATAATAAAAGTTTTGAAAAGAGAAGATGTGAATGTGATGGTAAAAGAGTTGAGATGTTGCTTTTAGTCCTAATGGGTGTCAACCGTGGCCTAATAGGTGGCAAGTTACCTGGATTGGGTGAAAGTCCTAGTGGGTGTGAAATGCCCTAACATGTGCGCTAATCCCTAATGGTAAAGAAAAGATAAAATGATTTGAAAAATGAAGAGATGTGTGTATGTTGTCCTCTGACCGTGAGGAGACATACGATGTGATTTGGGTATGTTAGCCTCTGATTGTGAGGTGACATACGATGTATGATTTCGAAAGAGTGTATGACTTATGGTTATGAGTTGAAAACTGATAATATGAGTAAGTGAAGATAATGAAAATGGAAGTAAAAATATGAAAGGTGAAACAAAATGATAAGAAATGAGAAATGTAAATGAAAATTGAAAGGGATTGCCAAATTGTGAATGCGTGATATGTGCCTGTGGATAAATTTTGCTATATGTTCTAATTGATAATTGTGCTTGGCTTAGTGGGTAATTATGTCTAATGAGAAACTGCTTTCCTATTTCATGTGCAATGCTCACTCCCTTACTATACTTACAGGTACAGAGATTGAGCTCGCACAGCCCCCGGCCGAGCAGGTGCACTCTCCCTCCCAGGGAGAGTAGATAGTAGTGGCTTCCTTTTTGGGGTTTTTGTATAGTCCTGGTTATTTTGACATATGGTATAGTTGTTTTTTTTAAAGTGGATCATAAATCTTTATTTCTTGGGTCATCCAGGACACTTTTTATGGGTAGGAAGTATATTATTTATGGGGAAAACTTTTACAGTTCCATAAATTGTTCATTGCTGCTATCTATGATGTAATTATGCTTATGAAGTAGTTGGACATCACACAATTGTTATTTTGGCCCTGTTGGCTCTGAACAAAATGAATATATTTGAATTGCACAGGTTACAAGAAAACTAAGTTTTTGGAATATCCAACAAACAAAGGAAACTCTGTCCGATTTGACAGATGAATTTTATAACTCAAATTGTTTTTAAAAGAAATTTTAAGTTGCTATTTTCATAATGGGGTAATTATGGGTAATTATTCTTAGGGTGTTACACTGTCCAAAATTGTTTTATAAAGTAAAAATGTTATTTTATTTAGTTTGACTTTATTTTTAGACCATGGTATATATATCCTTTAGTAATAATTGGAAAAAGATGCATTTTCGGGTGATTTTGAAATGATGCAACTCTATCTTACCTGTCTGTTCAGAATTGTTTTTAATATGATTTTATTCTATTTAAATGTTGATTAGATAATAGGACTTGTGCTTTGTAAGTAGGAAAAAGAGGCATGATTTTTAGGGGTACAGTTTATGAGAAAAGTGAATTTCAAGTTTGTGTGTAGTTGCTGTCCAAATTTGATAAATTGATTTAAGTAATTCTAAAAATGATTTTGATTTGCTAAATATATGTATGTATATGTTTGGGTATGAGTGTCATATTGTTTGATATGAAATGGGTTGTATTTTGATATAGAGTTAAGTGTTTTTAGATAAATGAATGAATGCTATGAAAATTGATGTCTAATTGATATGATGCTTCTCTAAATGGTATATGTGTGACTATAGGAATTAGGTTAATTCATGCACGTATGAGTTTTATAATGTTGAGTCTCTTTTAAAGTAATATAAAGTTTAAGAAATCTATGATAGTCAAAATGTAAATGTTTGTTTATGTGTATACGTGCTTGAACATGGTGATTGTTATATAAGCAATGTAGTGTGGTTTTTATGAAAATAAAAATGTATTCTTAAAGGTTTTCAAGTATTGGAGTAAGTTTTAAATTTTGTTTTGCAAAAAGGATTTCTTGATGTTAAAAGGAATTGTTTAAGTTATCTAATGCCTTAAAAAGGATTTCTATTTTAAAAAGGACTTCTGTTTTAAGGTACTTTGATACTTTGGGTTTAGCCTTTACTTAAGTAGTACAAAGTACTCATTAGATATTAATTGTATGTCGTTCATCATTCAAGAATAAAGGAATCAAAAGTGAACGAGCTGATGGAGTTGTGGACTCAAAGGTTGAAAACAGAGTAAGCGTGGATCTCAGGTGAGAGAGAAGCCTTCCTAAGACATAGTGGCATGTAGGGTAATATTAGGACGTTCCGTATCATCTCAAATGTCGGAACTAGGAATCTATCGGTCGAGTAGTAAAACGGCAATTGAGTGTGTATCCCGCCGTTTATACGAAAAACACGATTCCTCGATATTTATGGTATGTCGGTTGATAATTGATTATGCCATGTTGAATATTTTTTTGACTTGTATATTATATTTTGGAAATAATGGTTCATCTTATGGAAAGATAATTAATGTTCGGTGGTTCCTATGAAAAGAGTTCTTTGTGTTTTTCGACCGGTCGTTCCATGAAAAGGACTTGCCATATTTTGTAAATATTATTATGAAATATAAGAATGGTTAAAGAATAATGTGGAATTGCGAAAACGATATTAGTGTACAGTGATGGTGCAAGCGGCACAAAATAACTTTGCTAAATAATCCCTTAAGTGACTGACCACGTGGATGACTGTGTCGTGGTTTCAAGTCTTGTGGAATCCACTGTACTACAGGGAAGTATTGTTGTGGTCCCTTAGAGGTCGAGGCCCGTTAGAAGCAAGGCTTAGAATGGGTCGACCAAAACTAGGATCAATGACAGACTTAAAAGACTTAAAAGACTTAGGAACCCCTCTCCTAAACCTGCGCGTTGAGAGTGAAGTAGTGGAGAGGAAAGATACCGAATACTTGGAGGCCGGTGTACTTTAAAGTGGTGATTGCGATAGGGGAGGGCAAGGATGGTGAACGTCAAGAAGCCTCGAGTGCTTCTCTAGGCGGGACAAGACTACATGGACTTGTCTTTCGGTTGTAGGCAATGTCGTAGCAAGGAACGGCACGATCAACTAGAGATAGCGCTGTCGCCCCCTTGAGCAAATCTTAGATGGTGAGAGGGAACCCGAATGGGACTAGATGTCGCTGTATTTTGGAAACTGTATTGATGAAATGATTTTACTTCGGTTGTTGAATACTTTTTGGTGCGTACCCTTTGACATCGATGCCAGCATGGTTAGGGTTCCTGTGTGTAACACCCCAATTTGGACATAGAATTTTCACTAAAAATTTGCGCCATTTTTTTTTTATAACATTATCTAAGTCAATTCGGTTTAATTCTTTTACAAAAAGATTTTCATAAATACAATTTAATTCATTTGGTTTACAAAAATGTTTTGGTACTTAGACTTGCGTCATAAAATTCTATTCCCAAAAAGAGATGTTAACATCCAACACATTTCCAAAAACTCATTTTATCAATGTCATATTTAGTCGATGGTTAACTTGCGGAAAAATAGTTTAATTACTTTATGAACATGATATATAACAAAGAAACTTCTTTTATTTCATTTAAAATAATCCATATTACAACTGGGGTTACATTCGGGATAGAGTAATCATGTCCTACCCATCCAAAGATGGAATACAAAACAAAAACTATCCTAGACTATTAGTCTTCATCATTTTCCTCCACCGCAATTGTCTTGAATATTCTTTGATTGCTGCTTCTGCTTCCTCCTCGTATGTACGTCGTCTCGTGATCCTCTTTCGACTTGAGCAACCGCTACTCGAGATAGTACATGATCTGTCATCTGTGAACATTGTTCCCCAATGTCCACATGAAAGGGAAATAGAGAGAGTAAGCACTTCCGAACGATATGATCGTCGACGGCGCGGGCTTACAATAGGGGAATATTAAGACCAAAAGGGTAATTATCATGAAACCATATCCATTATATTTAATTATCTTTAGGCTCTAAGTTTCATTGTCATAACCACCGGAAATTCAAGAGGGGGTACTACCACCGAAGCTCAAGGGTTTGGTAGCACACACGTTACATCTCCTCCATCATTCCAACCACATCCTAGTTCGGAAAGCAGATGGGACGCACAAGAACCCTAACCATGCTGGCATCGATGTCGAAGGGTACGCACCAGAGAGTATTCAACAACCGAAGTAAAATCATTTCATCAATACAGTTTCCAAAATACAGCGACATCTAGCCCCATTCGGGTTCCCTCTCACCATCTAAGATTTGCTCAAGGGGGCGACAGTGCTATCTCTAGTTGATCATGCAGTTCCTCGCTACGACATTGTCTACTACCGAAAGATAAGTCCTTGTAGTCTTGTCCCGCCTAGAGAAGCACTCGAGGCTTCTTGACGTTCACCGTCCTTGCCCTCCCCTATCGCAATCACCACTGGAAAGTACACCGGCCTCCAAGTATTCGGTATCTTTCGTCTCCACTACTTCACTCTCAACGCGTAGGTTTTGGAGAGGGGTTCCTAAGTCTTTTAAGTCTTTTAAATCTTTTAAGTCTTTTAAGTCTCTTCTTAAACCTAAGTTTTGGTCGACCCATTCTAAGCCTCGCTTCTAACGGGCCTCGACCTCTAAGGGAAACCTCAAACAACGACCCTCTAAGGGAAACCTCAAACAACCTTCTACAGTGCAGTGGATTCCACAAGACTTAGACCACGGCACAGTCATCCACGTGGCCAGTCACTTACAGGGGATATTTAGCAAAGTTATTTTGTGCCGCTTGCACCATCACTGTACACGACTATCGCTTCCGCAATTCCACATTATTCTTTAACCATTCTTATATTTCATTATAATATTTCCAAGATATGCCAAATCCTTCTCATAGAACGACCGGTCGATAAACACAAAGAACTCTTCTCATAAGAACCACCGAACATTAATTATCTTTCCATAAGATGAATCATTATTTCCAAAATATAATATACAATTCAAAAATATACAACATGGCATAATCAATTATCAACCGACATACAATAAATATCGAGGAATCGTGTTTTTCGTATAAACGGCGGGATACACACTCAATTGCCGTTTTACTACTCGACCGATAGATTCCTAGTTCCGACCTTTGAGATGATACGGAACGTCCTAATATTACCCTACATGCCACTATGTCTTAAGAAGGCTTCTCTCTCACCTGGAGTTGCAGCTACAAAATTAGTGTCCTCTTGCTTTGGAGTCACGTTACCCAAATCCGAACGAAAGCCTTTACCAAATAATATTTACAAAATAATCTCGTAAATAACTACTCACTTTCAATTAAACAAACCACAAGACATATATCCTTAACAACAATTTCCTTTATCACTTTTAGGAAATCCAAAAGACTTGAACCAAAACTTCCAGTACTTAAAATAAATCATACTTTACAAAATCAAAACCTTTAAAACGTCAATGGAAATTTTTAGAACTAATTATTAAATCAAAAGAGATTATTAACTCAAAATCAACAACAACTGCCACTCAAGGATTAACATAAGCCATTTAAAACAAATAACTTAAACTTGATGCAACCTTTTTAATCATTTGGACAGCCAAGAAACACATTTTTAAAATCAATACAAACACTTAACACATCAACAATCATTCTAAATTATGAACTAATTCACTTATCAAGTCAAAACAAGTTCTATTTTAAATATCATGCAACTATATAAAAATCTTCTCTGGACAATAACACGAAATAAAGTTGCATTACTTCACAGTTACCCAAAAATTCATTCTTTTCAATTTCCTACTAAAAGATTCACATCCAAATTCTAAAAATGAAATTAAGCTTAAGAAAATAATGTTTTTTCCACACTTATTCAATTATGGGCAGCACTTAAATCATTTCAATTCACCTTAAATCTTATACTACTAAGGTAAATATAAAACAAATCTGGACAGCCACTCAAACAAATTGCACTTACTCACAATTTTCATCAAATTAAAGTTCTAACCTCTATTTTCAAAGAACTAAGAATTATAACTCAAAAATACTCATAACTTATAAAAATAGTTACATATGGATTATTTAGAGAAGTATCGTATCAATTAGACAACAATATTCATAGCATACATTTATTTATCTAATGAAATACTATAACTTGCCTAAAACTCTTAACATTATATTTTTATATCAAAACACAACCCACTTCTTATTTACTAAATTCAAACAATATGGTAACCATACCCAAACATACACACATACATAAAAATCATTTTTATAATTACTTAAATCAATTTATCAAATTTGGACAGCATGTATAATACAAACTTAAAAATCACTTTTACAAGACATTCCACAATTATCATACAAGCACCAGTAAGACAACAATTTAGTAAACAACTAAAGCATTAAGACATACATTTACAAAGTCACTTTTATATTTCCTTTTTAACTCTATATATAAAAAGTCTTAGCATAAAATTCACATATTGATTTAATCCAAAACAATTTCTATCATTGATGCAACTAATTTAGAATTTTGGACAGCATACATACCTAAAATTCATTTTCTCTTGAACAGAAAATCGAAAACACATGCCGTTTTTTCCTAAATTCTTATTACAACTTCTACTATAATAAAATGACTAAATTAAAACAAAATAAAATAGTTGCATCTGCTGTACAGCCACAGAAAAGTTGCATCACTTAAACAAGTTCAAGAAAAACAATCCAAAACAATTATATACAATTCTAACTTATGCCAAAGACCTATAACTACAATTATTTCTAATAAAATATTACTTTTTCATTAATTCTAAATTCTGGACAGCAACTTAATATTTTTATTTAAATTACTTTAATCACTCAAAAATACTTATTTCTATTGGTTTCTATATTACATTTGCACATATAAACAAAGTATCATTAACACTCTTAAAAATAATCATTTGGGATCTTGAATAAATAAATTTTCCAAAATTTAACTTAAATTTCCAGAATAAAAATGAAACTTTCAAAATTAATCTTTTCCATATAAACATGTAATATATTCCCTAAACATACTAAAACAATCATCAAATCAATTAGAAAAATTTAATTACTTGTATTCCTTTTTCTCTAAAATTCGACTATCATATAGAAAATTCAGAAAAATATTTTCAATTCCTAAAGCATCTATATAATATAATTACATCATTACGTATACCAAAAAAAAAAGATATTTAATCATTAATAAAATATAAAATAGATCTCTTTTAGAAAAATAATCACTTTTTCCAGCAAATAACATTTACAAACATATCAACCACATACTCATACAATTAATCAAAAATACATGTTCTTATAGGTTTATAACAACTACCATTTTTCCTATTTCTTTTAAACAATTTAATATAATTTAACTACAAACTATACAACAAACAAATTACAAAAATAATTTTTTTAAAAAGGACCATAGGCCTCACGGCCTACTCATATTTTTTATATTTCCAGAAAATTTTATTTTTTATTCATTAACCTAATTCATTGTTCTTATGTAACTTAAATCCAAACAAAAGAAAATCAGATACAATCAAACAATGACAATTACATAAAAATTTCATAAATTACCATTCCATACACTTCAAGAACATTCCAAATTTCCAGAATTCACTTTATTTCCAAAAATCAATTTTAGTTCCTTTAAATCATTTTCATTTCATTTCTACTTTAAAGAAAAGTACTTATTTGTTTTCATTCTTTTTAGAGACTTAATTATAACTCAAATACACATGAAATAACAACAATTATCATACAATATACATACATACATACACGGTCCAGAAAAGAAGAGAAAATGAAACCAAAAATAAAAATCCATTTTAATCTTTTTATTCATTTCCATTCTCTTTTATTTTATAATACAATACACATAATAAAATACACAAATCAATCCTCAAATTTCTTAATGTATGCCACGGTTTATATATATACATATTAGAAATTATTATTTTTTTTTTCATTGTTTTTTACTTATTTCTTTTTCATTCCTTAAAACAAAGAACAAAACAATTAAAAAGACAATGAATAAAAAAAAACATATTTGTTCACACAAAATTCTCTACTATTCTTATGTTCTAAGAATTGAAATAAACCCAGAAATTAAATTACTCAAACTCATCAAAAACTATTAGTCATCTTAAGAATTAAAGAAAAGGGGAGATAAATCCCTTTAAACACTCTTTTTGTGTCCCTTTTCTCATTCTTAATTCATATGACCTAAGAACAATTTCATATATTCAAAAATAACTTTAAAATGAAAAGGAAAATTTAGAACTTGACTATAGAAGAAGTTAGAAGTTTTTATTCAATAATAACAACAAAACAACTTAAAAAATAAATTAAATAAATAAGTGATTTTGGGTTACCTCTACTCCTTAAGCTTTTTAGAAAACTTCAAGCAACAAAGCACTTCCTCCCTCCTTCCTTAGCTTACTCGACCCTCTCTCTCTATTTTTCTCTTGGAATTTTATTTTTTTTCTCTTATGAAACTATCAAGGTTTTGTGTGTGAAAAATGTGGGAACTAAGGCTCTCTATTTATAGGTGTTGAGGATGCATTTCCTCTCCATTTTTCAGAGGCAAATTCGGCCCCCCTTCATCAAGTCTCATTCAAAAATTTTCAAACACTACTTGGAACATGAACTAGCATTAAATGGGATTTTGTTGATTCCTAAAGCCTTTTAATTCATGGTTTATTCTCACAAACTTCAGAACTATTCTTCCCCTCTTTCCACCTTATTTTTGGACTGTACATGTATATTAAAATAGGAGAGAAAATTTTTCATTGGTTCATTGTGGAGGTGCCAACATAATTATCCAATCATATTAACTATCAGTTCTTTTGAAAACGTCTCTTCCTATCTCCCACGAAACCCTGCATCTCCCCCCAAGCTATTTCTTCTTCGAAAACTGTTTTCTTTCTCTCACAGTTCCAGTGCCTTCAATTTTCTTCGCCCTTTATTTCGACCGGGGATCTCTTGCCGTCGGCGCTCTCTCTCAAACACATATTCATCCGGTATTTCTCCTTTCTCTGCCTCTCTACTTATTTTCTTTTCCGCTGTTCTTACAATTTTGCAGTTCATGCGGTGAGATTTTGGTGTTTCTTCCCCTTTTATTTTTGTATCCGCGGACTGGGGTGTATTTTGGCAGAATTTTGATTAGTGGTTTTAGGATTTTTGGTTTTCTGTTTCTATTTTGGTGGCGGTGTGGGTTTTTCTTGGGTTTTGTGGTTTTGGTTTTGGGGAATAATGTTGGGGGTTGAGGTTTTCCTGCATTTGGTTATTTGGTTTTGGGGTTTATTCCTGGGGTTTAGCCTTCTTTAGGTTAGGCGTATTTTGAGCCTTTTGGAGGGTTTTTGATTCCTGTTTTTTTTTTGTTTATTTTTCAGAAAATCAAAGGAGTGGATTGGGTTCAATATGAGTAGGGAATGGTTTAGGAAGTGGGCTGGGGTAGTTTCCCTGTCATCTAGCAGCAGTGATGAGGAGGACGGTTCTTCCTCCTCGTCCTGTTCCTCTACGAAGGCAGACGAGGCATTCCGCCGCCAAAGGGAGTATAGGAAAAAGTATGAGATGAGGGTTCTGGAGGTTGATCCCGTTGAGGTAGTCTATCCTCGGGACTGGGAAGATAAGAGAGAGTGGATACGGCAGTACGTCTGGGCCGAGTTTGCTGACGGTAGGGAGCGTGCCGATTTTGAGAGGATGGAGAAGGAGGGACAGTACGAAAGAGGGGTACCTGTGGTAGAGGGGAGATGCTCGCCCCTCGGAACTACTTCGAGGGGGTTTTCTGGGGGGTTATTTTTCGTAACCCGTAAGACTAATACCGAGCTCCCCTGTTCTTCCACAGGTACCATGCCACTTCGGAAGTGCGTCCGTCAACCTGAACTTTATCCCGCACCTTTTGATGCCGATCAGTATGAGTGGGTCGACGTAGAGCCCAAGGGAATTCAGTCCAATCTTTGCTCCGAGGACAAGCTTGCCGAGGTAAGGAGGGTCGTGCTGCCTTGCCCAGGGGACACCACCGGAACTTCTTACGAAGTGCTCCCCTGTTCGGCAAATGACAGAATATGCAGCCGGACTGACAATAATTCTTTTTTCTTTTATGCCGATCTGATCCACAATATCGGCGTGACCCTCCCCTTCACCGACCTGGAAATGAGAGTCTTAAACGAGCTCGGACTAGCTCCATCCCAACTTCATCCTAATACTTGGTCATTCCTCCGAGCGTTCCAGAAGTACTGCGGCGCCAGACGTTTGGTGTGTACGGTTCGATTATTTTTGTGGATGTATAACTCGTTCGTCAGTAATAAAGACGGGGTCACTGGTCGTCTTTGGGTGTCGGCCAAAGCCCGAGCTCATTGTGGGCTGTTTGGCATGTTTTCTGAGTGTTGGAAGCACTTCAAACCGAGATTCTTCAAATACAAATATGTTGGGGCGGGGCTGCCTTGGTTTCGGTCCGAGACGGGACCGAGGTTCCCACTGGAGTGGACCTCCGAGTTCTTCAGTCGTCATTCCAGTACGCCGCAGAGGTGGTCGGGCGTAACACTGGATGCCGACGAATCTGTGACGGCCCACCACTTTCAAACAGAATACCGCGCTCGGAAAGCCCAACTTGATGTTGGAGTTTTCATAAAGTGTCTTGACGACGAAGTCTTGACAAAGATTGGTAGTTACTTTTTCTCTTGCACTTGTGCGTTTTCTTTCAATTCTCTTATACTAACAAAATTTTTTTTTTAGAGAAGAACACTGGTCCGAGATGTCTTCCAAGGCGCTGAAAGCTGCTTTTGATGCTCGGAGGAAAAAGAAGCCCGAGGTCTCTTCTGCCGACGCTGCTTCGTCAGAGGTTTCTACGGATACGCAATCGGCCGACTCAGGTCCCCTTCATCCTACCCCCTGCTGTCATTATTGCTCCTCCTCCTCCTACCACGCCAAGTCTCATCACCGAGGTTGCCCTTGTTTCTAACGTGCTGCCTCCAAGTACTGGAACTCCGTCACGGCTGCCAGCTGCCCCTGTCAAACCATCATTGAAAGACACTCTTGTCAATATGTCAGGTGCGGAATGGAAGAAAAAGGCGGAAGACATGGCTTTCCAACTGAAGAGGGCCACCACTATGTGCAATGTGCTGGCCGAGCTAGCTAATGATGTGGCGGACGGTGTTTCGCCTGCCAAGAAAAAGGCTTGGTCGGCTATGGCGGCCAAGGTGGAAGAGCTGAAGAGCAGCAAGAAATCAGCCGAGCAAAAGCTGGCTGAGGCTGAGGAGGAGCACCGCCGCCAGATGGAAGAGCTCCGAAAAAGGCATGAAGAGGACTTGGCCAAAGCCAAAGCAGATGCAAAAGAGGTTGGTCGGCAGGAGGGCCTGGCCGAAGTGGAAAAGGTTAGGGGTCTGCTGAAGAAGAGGGCTGCCCAGGCTCTAAAGCATAAGGTAGTGGCTCGGGAGTCGGACTTCGACCTTGAAAGGGTGGCCGGCAAGGTTTTCACCAACGTGGTTGAGCAGGTTCTTCACATGAATCAGGGGCTCCACATTCGGTACGTCGGCGCATCTGCCGGATTCGGAGTGGAGAATGGAAAGATGGTTGACTATGAAAATGGTGGAGCTGAGGTTGATTTGGACCAGCCTGAGGAGAATCTGCCCAACCCACTGGTTGAAAGGATGGATGAGGAGTTCGACCCGCGGACGGTCGTCCTTTCTGATGTTGAGGAAGATGCAGCGTAAGTCCCTTATGCTGGGCAGCTTATACTTTGTCTATGTCCTTTTATAACATATCTGACAATGTTGACATCTATTTAACTTATTGTAGCTCGTTTATTTTTAAAGCAAACAGTTTTAGCCTGTTGCGTGCCGTCGTATTTATGCAAGTTTATACACTAACTTGCTGCATACGTCCGATGTCCGAGGTCGGAATTGTGCCCGCATTTTTGGGAACTCGTTGCGTGAATCATAATAAACCTATTGCATGTTTATTCGTTCGACCTCGGGTTCGGTCTTCGATTGATTAGGTGGCCACTAGGGAGATTTTTAGGAAAAGATGCAAGTGTTTGGAACTTGTTGCATGCTGAAACTTTTTATGCAAGTTCTTGTTTTAACTTGTCGCATATATATTGGATCCGAGGTCTTTTTTATAAACAAAGCTACTTTTGAGAATACAAGTCTTTTGCCGGCTTGTTGTATTTCGGCCTGATCGGACCTTAGGAAAACTTGTACCCAATCATTGGTGTTTGAAATATTAATAAATCAGAAGACTTAGTAAGTGCAGTAATCTTATAAGTTTTCCTCTGAATAAAGGTACTGTATATAAGTGCATACGGTAGGGAACTCGGATCTACCCACCTTAGCCGAGGTGGGTGTCCTCGGCCCCGATGTAAAAGAGAGTGCAGAGTGAAGCTATGTATAAACATTTCACAGCAGTCTGTTCTTTACCGGGTGTCCCTTGTACACTATGCATATGAGCCGATCTTATCTGGAAGACGTTGGCTGTACATAGCGCCATGCAACATTTAGGGGGCTAGTGCTAAATGAGAAGCTAGTACGTACGTATATAAAACTGTGGCACTTGAGTATGAGCAAGTTTGTACTTTTCATTGAATAAAATTATGAGTACATTGCTTTTTCTTTTGGAAGGTGAATATCTCACAATGAAAATTGAAGACATGAACGATAATTAGCAGGAAGGGAATTGAAAATAAAAGGAAGTTAAAATTGAAATCCTCAGGGAGGGTGCTGGTGACTGCTGAGATGTCTGAGGTAAACCTATTTGAACAGGTTCTCAGTGTTTTGAAGTTTTTGGGAATCCTTGAGTTCGGTAATTACCCAGAGTATGTTTCTAGAACGCCTCTGTTGGGGGTTATCGATCTCGGGCTCAGTTCCCGCTTTTCTGGCCGTTAGGGCCGATGTCCGATCCTCGGGGCGCGAGGTGATCAGATTCAGAAGACCCGGGTTGCTTTGCTTTCTTGTCGCGGTCGGCTGGCTCTTTCATCGCTATCCTCTTCGGACCAGGAGCGTCTTGTCGGATTTCCTTGTTATGGTCCTCCGAGGTGGGCTGATAGGAAAGGCTGCCGAGACTGTTGATAATGTTGAAAAGTGAGGACATTTCCATCTTGAAGTACCCGAGCTTGGGGGTCTGGAAAGCTCGGCTGAAGACATGGGCAAGAAAGTCACTTCGGCCCTCAATTCGGAGATGTACCGAGCGAAGGGCGGGTTTAATGAGAACTAGATGAAAGAGCAAATTCTCCCCGTGCAGGGAGTAGGAGAGGACTGAAAGAGAGAGAAGATCTCCTTTGACTGCATCTTGGATTTTTCGGAGGGGTTTATCATTCACGATAGCATCTTTGCTCAGGGGAGAGGTGAAGGGGGGAATTACCACCCGTTCTTCACGAAGAGAGGACACATAGGTGTTTCGTTCAGACTGGAGTTCGGCCAATAAGACTCTTCCCTTGGACAGTGTCGGATCGGTGAACTCTTTTTGCTTCTTTTTTCCTTCCCGTAGCAGAGCCGGGCCTTCACTTTGTCAGCTTTTACCGAAACCACATTATCATCAGATCCGACAAACTTCATTGCCAAGTGCACTGTTGAGACTACTGCCCCAAAAGCTTGTAGGCAAGTTCGTCCCAATATTACATTGTACGGGGAATCGGAGTCAACAACCAAAAATTTGATGATCTCCGTTCGGGCCGAAGGCTGGTTGCCTAGGGTCACCGGGAGATGAATGGCTCCCAGGGGGCGGATTGCCTCACCTGTGAAGCTGATGAGATTTCCTTCGAATCCTACGAGGTCAGCGGACCTCAACTTCAAAGCTTGGAAGGTATGCAGAAAGAGGATGTCGGCCGAACTCCCTTGGTCAACGAAGACTCGGGCGACCTCAAAATTGCCAATCAACGCCGTTATCACCATAGGATCATTGTGATCTGGGATGACGTTTTCCATATCCTGGTCGGAAAAGATGATAGGAATATTCCGAGAAGGCTTTTTGGGGACGGGTTTGTGATGAACTGCCAAAACCTAGTTGATGTACCTTTTTCTTTCCGCTCTCATCTCACCGCCGCCAGCGAAACCTCCCGAGATGGTTTCTACTCGGAAGTTTTCTGGCGACTTATCGAGGTCCTGAACCACGACCATGTTTACCCGTGGTGGCTCCTCTTCCTTCTTCTCTGGGGACGGGTCGGCCTTAGCTTTTCCTTTATCATTGTCCGGGCTGCGAGATCTTCTCCGACCTCGTCTTTCCACTGCCTCTCGTACATACTGCTGTAGCTTGCCTCTTCTTACCATATCCTCAATGACATCTCGAAGCCATGTGCATTGGTCGGTATGGTGGCCATACCCGTCATGAAAATTGCAGTATTTGGACTTGTCTCTCACATAGTTTTGATTTCTGAGGAAGGGGGGCGGGGTACACTCCTCAGTTCGGTCTGCATGGTCTCTCTCCAGACTTGAGACCTCGGGACCGTGAGGGGGGTGTAAGAGTCATATTTGGTGATGTATGGACGTCGGCAGTTGATGAGCATTTTATTTCCCATTATTCCTTGCATTATTTTACTCTTATTATTGATACTTGTTGCCCATTTGACATTGATTAGCTTGATTTAGTGATTTAGAGTTTATTGGACTAATATTCCGAATATTGTTTAATTTGAGATTATTTGGCCTAATTAATTCTATTTCTATTTTCAGGTCATATGTGGCACAAGGACACTTTGGGAAGTTTGGAAATGAAGATTGAAGTATTGAAGTGAAGATTGTAATTTGCATTTAGGTCCCTTTTTAATTGTAATTTTCAGAATAGTGTTTCTTAGGACTTGGGCCCATGTTTTAGGCCCATTTTCATGTCTAAAGAGGGGAAATTCGTGTAACCCCCAAGACACACTCCCATTTCAGATTTCTCACTCTCTCTCTAGGTTAGAACTTCTCTCTTGGCTCTCCCAAGTGGTGGTGGCTGCTAGGGTTTTGTTCTTCCCCATTTCTACTCGTTTTTCTTCATTTATGGCCATGGAAGGCTAGACTTCAAGGGTTAATCCCTTTGGTATTGTATTATCTACTCTTGAGCTCTTGTTATTAATGCAATTTCATTTTCTCTTCTCTGTTTTCATGTTTATCGATGTGTAGTGGTTTGCTTAATTCCATTTCGTAGAGATAATACATGAATATAAATGCTTAATTTGTATTAACTCGTAAAAACTCCAATTCTGGTTTCTGATGCTTAATTAGAAGTTAGGGTTTGGAGTGATAACTGAATTTTCGCTTAGTATTTGGTTATCACGAGTTGGACAGAGGAGAGGAGAGGAATCGATCTTTAGTGAGCTAGGATTGAGTAGTGTACGTAGCCAAAGGGGTTTGCCCGCTTTTGTTTCTGATTTTCTTAGTTTTTACATTCTGTTTATGTTTTGTTCTTCACATTTGTCACACACAAAACCCCCCCCCCCCCATTTTACTGCACACTACGTGTTTGATACTTTGCCTAGACCGATATTCGCTGGGAAACGACCTAGGATCACCTTCCTAGTACTACAGAATAAACACCTTTTATTTTGATCGGGTACGGCCTCGATCAAAATTTGGCGCCGTTGCCGGGGACTATCGGTTCTTGCCAAAGATCATACAGTAGTTAATTAGATTAGTTAGTGTAGTTAGTGTGTGAATAAGCATTCTGATAACTGATTGAAAGTTGCCATGTTTGCTGATTTGCTGTTCTGCACAACTGATGCTATTCTAGTGATTCTGTGAGTGCCATTCAACATAGCTGCGGGTGGAATTTTTGCACGAAAATTGGTATCCACACTTGTTTCATCATATATTAGTGTTTTGATGCATCACAGACACTCAGATATGCACTGGTTGTGAGTTCCAGAAAAATTTTCCAAGTTTCAGCAGCACTTACTATAAATAGGCATAACTTTTGATCAGGTTGTCGGAATTGGACGAATTTTATATCAAATCGAAGGGAATTTTCTGAATAATCTGATTTTTCTCACTTCATCAGAAAACCCCTTCGTTTGGATCCTGAAAAAGCCTGTTTACTATTTCTTTTTTATTTTACAAGTTCTATTTTCTTAGTTTTTGGTCACTGTTTTAATTCTTTGACTTGGTTCCCTTTTGAATTTTGTCCTCAAACTTTCTGTGATATGTTTTCATGATTTTAGGGTGCTGAAAAAAATAAAGAAAAAAAATTTTAAAAAATAATAAATTTTGTTGCCGATTTTGGTCATGCATATCTGTTACAGTATGCTATGGTTGATGCTGTTCTGTTCAGTACATGACTAGGGGCAACCCAAGTTATTTGCATCCTTATAACCCTGAAATTGATAGAACTTATCACAGATTAGTTAGACAAAATAGGAATCAGTCATTAGGTAGTGAGTCAGAGTCATCTTATAGTCCATCTAATTCTGATTCTGTTTCTATTTCTTCTATTCCTTCTACTTTTATTCAATCTGATTCTATACATTGTGATAACATGGCTCAACCCCCACCAAGGGAAAGGACACTTAGGGAGCTGGCTGCACCTGACTTCACTATTGAAGACTCGTGTATCCGGTATCCTGATGAGGATGTTCCTTTTGAGCTTAGAACAGGACTAATCCATTTGTTGCCCAAGTTTCATGGTCTTGCAGGTGAGGATCCTCATAAGCATCTCAAGAAATTCCATATAGTGTGCACCACAATGAAACCACATGATGTGCAAGAGGATCATGTCTGTCTCAGAGCATTTCCACATTCCTTAGAGGGTCTAGCACAAGATTGGTTATCTGACTTGGCCCCTGGTTCCATCACAAGCTGGGATGACTTGAAGAGGGCATTTCTGGAAAAATTCTTCCCTGCAAATAGGACCACTGCAATCAGAAAGGAAATTTCTGGTATCAGGCAACAACATGGAGAGAGTCTCTATGATTATTGGGAGAGATTCAAGAGGTTGTGTGCTTCCTGCCCTCACCATCAGATCTCAGAGCAGCTTCTCATCCAGTACTTTTATGAAGGTCTCAACTTCATGGAAAGAAACATGGTAGATGCTGCAAGTGGTGGTACATTGGGAGATATGACACCCTTACAAGCCAGGAGCAAAATTGAGAAGATGGCTTCCAACTGTCAACAATTCCATGCAAGAAGCAACAGTGATGCAATAGTTGTGAGGGATGTAAATGATGTTGGTGCAGACTCGGGCAAGGTTGAGAAGCTTGAGCAGAAAATTGATTCTCTCACAACATTGGTCACACAATTGGCTGTCAATCAGAAAAAGATGATACTTCCTGCTAGAGTGTGTGGCATATGCACATCCATTGAGCACCCCACAGATGCATGCCCTTCCCTTCAGCAGCAACAGCCGATGACCAGTGGTGACCAACCCGAGGCCTATGCAGCAAACATATACAACAATAGAGGTCCACAACAACACAATCATGACCTCTCTTCCAATAGATACAACCCTGGATGGAGGAACCATCCCAATCTGAAGTGGTCTGATCAACAACAACCTCCTCCTAATGTTCCATTTCAGAACACCGCTGGACCGAGCAGACCACCATATGTACCTCCTCCAATCCAACAGCAAAGGCAACAACAACAGCAAGTGGTTCATCCTGCACCATCAGCCCCTCCATCCAACCAACCTACCTTGGAGGAGTTGGTGAGGCAAATGACCATGCAAAACCTCCAATTTCAACAAGAAACTAGAGCAGCCATTCAGAGACAAGAGGTATCCATTCAGACTTTGACAAATCAGATGGGTCAAATGGCAACTTCTCTCAACAACTTGCAATCTCAAAATTCTGACAAGTTACCTTCCCAAACAGTGATCAACCCTCAGAATCAGAATGTGAGTGCCATCAACCTGAGGTCAGGAAAGCAGATTGTCAGACCCACACCACAACCTCACCTCAACAATGATGCTCTAGCTTCCTCTAAAGGGAAGAGCCAAGTGATAGAGGAAGGTGAACACCCTAGCACCAAGGAGAGTCATCCAACTCAACCTTCCTCAAGCTCAACCACAAAACCTGCTATTGTCCTCCAACCTCCTCCCATTCCTCTTCCATTCCCACCAAGAGTGCCTCAAAACAAAAGGGTGGAAGAGGTGGACAAGGATATTCTTGACACATTCAGGAAGGTGGAAGTCAACATACCCCTTCTTGATGTAATAAAACAAATTCCAAGGTACGCGAAGTTCCTTAAGGAGTTGTGCACTAATAAGAGAAGACTCAAGGGCAATGAGAGGATAAGCATGGGAAGGAATGTCTCCGCTCTCATAGGTAAACCTATCCCTCACATTCCTGAAAAATGTAAGGATCCTGGAACTTTCTCTATACCTTGCATCATAGGCAATGTGAAGTTTGAAAATGCTATGCTAGATTTAGGAGCATCCATAAATGTCATGCCTATGTCTGTTTTTAAGTCTCTTTCTCTTGGACCTCTTCAACCTACGGGTGTGGTGATTCAATTGGCAAATAGAAGTACTGCCCACCCTGCAGGTTTGATAGAGGATGTCTTGGTTCGGGTTGAAGAGCTGATCTTCCCTGCTGATTTTTACATACTTGATATGGAAGATGACTCCCCCCGTAATGCTGTTCCTATTATTTTGGGGAGGCCATTTTTGAAAACAGCCCGAACCAAGATAGATGTGCATTCAGGTTCACTTTCCATGGAGTTTGATGGCAGTGTGATCCGATTTGACATTTTCCATGCTATGAAACATTTTCCTGAGGATCACTCTGTCTTTCATATAGACTTTCTTGATGAGATTGATGAACATGTGCTTGATGTTTTGCATGATCCTGATTTGCCATCATTTACAGACTCATTTTCTTGTCCTGCATGTACTGATTCCGAAATGTGCATGTCATGCATTGATCAATTTCTAGCTTCTGACACTGCATCTGTTGATGACTCTCATATTATAGATTTTGCTAACCCCCTCTCTGTTATGCAAGAGTCTGATTCTTTTGTTCAGGTGCAGGCAGCAGAATCCATTTCTACTGTCCCTTTAGTTCCATCCATTATGCAGGCACCCTCATTGGACCTGGAGCCCCTCCCTCCTCATCTCAAATATGCTTACTTTGAGGATGAGCAGAAACTCCCAGTGATCATCTCTACCTCACTTTCTGTTGATCAAGAGGAGAAACTGCTAGATATGATTAGACAGAACAAGAGGGCAGTCGGATGGACTTTAGCATATCTACCTGGGGTGCCACTTGTGAACTTCAGAAACATAGTCCTTCGATTAGGAGACCAATGCAAGATGGCATTCGATCCGCTGAAGAGAGCACTCACCTTCTTCCCACCATGACTTCGGGAGTTTTCTTTTCTCCTTCTTCACTACTTTCATTGCACTTGTCTATATCTATCTGATTCTGCTGATTGTGTTACATTGAGGACAATGTGTGATTTAAGTGTGGGGGGGAGAGTAGTTTAGGTTGCATATTTTGCTTTGATTTTTTTTTTAGGTTTTGCTTAGTTTTGGGCATTTTCTTGCATGTTTTTGCTTCATTTTAGTAGAGTTTTGGTATCTTGTGTCTGAATTCATGCATTTCTGTGTGTAAAGTTGCTTTTGATAATTAAGAGGTGGTAACACTGTGATAGAATTGTCCCTTTTGTGAGGATTTGAGCCTTAATTGTGGGTGGATTGCTATATATGCCACCTAATTTTCTTTCATGTGTGATTGCACTCTGGATTACTTGCACTCTAGAACTTGACTTGACTCTTGTTGATACTTGATTGCTCATGCACATTTTGAAATGATTTAGGCACTTTCTTTCTTGAATAAACTACTAGCCATATGAGCCTACCTTGAATGAATGTATCCTTTGCTAGCCCCTTTGAGCCTTTTTATCCATTTCCTTGTTCTTTAGCTCATTACAAGCCTATGACTGAAAAACCATGATTGTCCTAACCTTAGGGAATTTTGGAGCTTTGGAATTGTTTTGGGAATGGGTATTAGGTAAGAAGTGTGCTCTATGCTTCAATTGGTTGAGTTCTTGGTTATGCCTCTTTGGTTGTTGTAGCTATGGCTTCATCTTCATGCCATTTGTGTTGTTTCTTCTTTTCTTTTTGTATATCTCTCAAAAACAAAAAAAATAAAAAAAAATGCAAAAATAAAAAGAAAAAAAAAAGAAGAAAAAAAAAAGAAAAAAAAAAGTGAATAAAAGGTTGTTGAGGCAAAGAGGATTGGAATTAGTGGTTGTTGATTTTGGGGTGGATTTTGCTTACTTTTTACTTATTCCCCATTGCTCCTCTATTCCCTTGGTTTTAGCTACATTCCCATATTTTTATCCTACCTTGTCCTTGGCCCCATTACAACCCTTAAAAGACCTTTTGATCATTTTGTGCATGTGTGTTGATGGTTGATGTTAGAGGCTTGTCAAGCTTATGGTTGTGTTTGTTTTTCATGATGTGCCTTGAGTGTAAATAATGATTAACCCCAAACACTTGAGTGTAAACACTTTTGAGTGATCCTTGTGAGTTTCTATCATCTTTGTGACTATCCTCTTGATGTCATTGGTTTCTTTGCATACTTGAAGTAATTGGATGATGTTCGCGGATGCTTTGACTCTTTGATCCTTAACCATTTTGTGTGCTTGAGTTTGCCCATTTCTTTGCATTTCCTAGAATTCATTGTGAAGTATGTAATCTCTTAGGTTTGCATTTCTTAGTTGTAGTCATCTTGTTGCATGATTCACTTTGGTGCATATTGATCTTCATAGTCCTATCTTTTGGTTTTGCCCAGGAGTGCAAAAGGATAAGTGTGGGGGTATTTGATCAGCATTTTATTTCCCATTATTCCTTGCATTATTTTACTCTTATTATTGATACTTGTTGCCCATTTGACATTGATTAGCTTGATTTAGTGATTTAGAGTTTATTGGACTAATATTCCGAATATTGTTTAATTTGGGATTATTTGGCCTAATTAATTCTATTTCTATTTTCAGGTCATATGTGGCACAAGGACACTTTGGGAAGTTTGGAAATGAAGATTGAAGTATTGAAGTGAAGATTGTAATTTGCATTTAGGTCCCTTTTTAATTGTAATTTTCAGAATAGTGTTTCTTAGGACTTGGGCCCATGTTTTAGGCCCATTTTCATGTCTAAAGAGGGGAAATTCGTGTAACCCCCAAGACACACTCCCATTTCAGATTTCTCACTCTCTCTCTAGGTTAGAACTTCTCTCTTGGCTCTCCCAAGTGGTGGTGGCTGCTAGGGTTTTGTTCTTCCCCATTTCTACTCGTTTTTCTTCATTTATGGCCATGGAAGGCTAGACTTCAAGGGTTAATCCCTTTGGTATTGTATTATCTACTCTTGAGCTCTTGTTATTAATGCAATTTCATTTTCTCTTCTCTGTTTTCATGTTTATCGATGTGTAGTGGTTTGCTTAATTCCATTTTGTAGAGATAATACATGAATATAAATGCTTAATTTGTATTAACTCGTAAAAACTCCAATTCTGGTTTCTGATGCTTAATTAGAAGTTAGGGTTTGGAGTGATAACTGAATTTTCGCTTAGTATTTGGTTATCACGAGTTGGACAGAGGAGAGGAGAGGAATCGATCTTTAGTGAGCTAGGATTGAGTAGTGTACGTAGCCAAAGGGGTTTGCCCGCTTTTGTTTCTGATTTTCTTAGTTTTTACATTCTGTTTATGTTTTGTTCTTCACATTTGTCACACACAAAAACCCCCCCCCCCCATTTTACTGCACACTACGTGTTTGATACTTTGCCTAGACCGATATTCGCTGGGAAACGACCTAGGATCACCTTCCTAGTACTACAGAATAAACACCTTTTATTTTGATCGGGTACGGCCTCGATCAGCAGTCCTCTTGTTGAGAGCGGCCTCGGTCTCCCTGATCTGCTCTTCCTCCTCTTTCACCCCTGTTGCCCCGAGGACGGCCTCGGGGCAGGGCATTCTGCGAGGTGGCCTGAGCATTTTCTAGTCTGCTCGATTGTCCCTTGCTGAATTCTTCAAGGTTTATATACTTGTTTGATCTCTGTCTCAGTTCGGCCATGTCCCTTGGTGGCTTTCCAATAAGTGAATCTTTGAAGCCTCCTTCGGCCAATCCCTGGGTCAAAAGGAGGACGGCCACCTCGGGAGACAGATTTGGGACCGAACTGGACTCGCTATGAAACCTGTGCAAGTACGCACGTAAGGATTCATCTGGCTTCTGGGTCAATGTCGCTAGCGTGTGGTCCGATCTGGGTTGCACACAGCTGGCAGTGTATCTGTTGAGGAAGACGCGCTTCATTTTTGCCCAGTTGTTGACAGAGTTTTTAGGAAGCATTGAATACCACCGAAGGACTGGGGCCTGGAGGGTCATAGAGAAAGCTCGGCATTTCAGCCGATCTCCTCCTCCGTGAAAGTTCACGGCTCCTTCATAGGAAAGGACATGTTCCTAAGGGTCAGTAAGGCCATTATATCTGGGAATGTCACTGGGCCCTAGGTACCCAGGCGGTGGTTCATAGGCCATGACGGCAGGGGTGAAAGGATGTCTAGGATGGGAATCGTCCAGCTCAGGTTGTTGCTGGTCGGGAGTTGGTGTAAGTTGTGTGACAGTCGTGTGTGGTGTTGCAAAGGTTTGTGGAGTTAACGGGTGTTGTGGTGGAAGAGATGGGGGAGGGGGTGGTGGAGGGAACTCGTTCGGGGCCGGAGCTTGGACAGAAGCTCGTTCAGCTAATCGTTGCATAGCAACTTGTTGGAGATC
The DNA here is from genome assembly GCA_037953625.1 of Crotalaria pallida. Classification (NCBI taxonomy): domain Eukaryota; kingdom Viridiplantae; phylum Streptophyta; class Magnoliopsida; order Fabales; family Fabaceae; genus Crotalaria; species Crotalaria pallida. The sequence goes on along the minus strand of CM075654.1, from coordinate 55,265,185 downwards.
TGCAATAGCCTTACCTTGTTGCTCTACGATTCTCATTTGTTGTCTCATCAGAGACAAGAGTTCAGCATCCCGTGAGAGCGTAGATTGCTGTGAGTTTGAACGGTGTGTTGTACTGACTGAGTGAGCACGCTCGCCGCGGTGGCGGTGCTGTTCAGTGTTGGTTTCTCCGAGCTCAGAGCGTAACTGCACGTGCCGACCTCCACCAGGAAACTGGGTTGGGTTTGCGGTGTCTTCAGTGTGGATGGTGTAGGGTCCACTATGGGTATGAGTGAACTCTGGTGGAGGAGGTGGTGACGGGGGAGGAGGCGGTGGAGGGGGTGGTGGTGAGGACCTCGCTGCCCTGTTGGCTTCCAGGTGCAGGCACAGGTCCTCAGTCGACGGCACCCTTCTTGGACGCCCCCTCCTCCTTCTCTGGACCGGCTGCTCTTCTTCAGACATGGTGAAATCTTCTGAGTGGGGTTGAAGTTTATCTCTCCCCACAGACGGCGCCAATGTGATGTCCTAGACGACGAGGACCTCCAAGGGTGTAGGAGATGACCTTCGAATGAGCCTCTGTCTAGGGTTGATATGTGATGTTTGGGGGAAGTCCTCAGATGACTAAGGGAAAGAGCCAAGAAGCAACCCTAATCACTGGTGTGTGAGGATGGCAATTAGGGTTAGAGGACGTACCTGAGCCCCATGTAGTACTGAGCTACTTATAGGGGGGAGCTGGTTGCTCTAATGGGCTTGCTTTAGGCCCAAGTAGGGCCAGCCTGTACTGAGCTAGGAGCGGATAAGGTTGGATGAGCTGTCCTTGTGGATAAGGTAGTGAGCTGTCCTTGTGGATAAGGTAGGGGGACGACATCATGTCCTAGATGTCAGACTTGGGGAGGTGTCGGACCTGGATGTCGGAACTGAGTGGGAACACGAGGTCGGCCTGTATCTGGCATCTGTTCGGCCGTTGAGCATTGAGCGCGGCCAAGCGCTCAGAAGGCTTCCTGAAGGGTCCTCAGGACTTCGGCGAGGCGGTTTAAGGACCTCGGCCAGGCCGAGTCCACCACATAAGCCCCCCAGCTCGGTCAAGGCTATCTGAGCCTTGTTTCGAGGTTCTTGTTTATGTCCTTTTCCCAGGTCCACCCCACAAGGGCCGAGTTCACCACAAACATTTAATTATATTTTAAAAGTGAACTATTTTAAAGAAAATTATCATACCAAAATAATGTTAAATATCTTGAATACTTCACTTAACTTTTATATATTCAACAATGAATTATGTTTAGTGTTTTTTTTAAATATTTGACTCTAGGCCATTCTTAAAAATATATATATATATATATATTTACTTATTTTATTTGATGACTAAATTCTATTTTTAGATGCTCATAAAAATAATAGTCATTTCTATTTACTAAAACTAATAAATAAATAAATAAAAGTAAGTTTAAAAAAAAAGAAGGTGTTGTGCGTGTGTGTAAATGGTGGTGGGCATGAAGCCCTAATATTCTTCTTCAACAAAGGGGTCAGCCGCCACCCCTCCTCTCTCTATCTCCCTCTCATTTTCGTTTCTCTCTCCCAGCCACACTCTCTCCCTCTTCCGCCACCCCGAAGCCATCATCACCGCGGTCCTAGCTTCTCTCTCTTGTCCTCGTCGTTTTCTATCTCTCCTTCCTTGGTCCGTGAAGCCGCGTCACCAGCCAAGCGAGTTGCGGTTCACGACTCGTCTTCTCCCTTGGGTCGCGATTTCGCTCGCCACCGTGGAATGCTCTCTCCCAGTCGCAACTCGCGGCCACCGTGGAATGCACCGCTGGTTTCGTGTGCTGCCGCCATTGTTCCTTTCTGCTGCTGTGGTGGAGCCTGCCGCCGCCGTTGCCCAGGACCGGATCTGCCTTCCGTGGCCGCTCCTACGCTTGTTGTCGGTGACTTGGAGCTCGAAGGTCGTGCTCTCTCTTTCCCCGGTTCAGATCCGTGTCCTTCTCGCCACCAACGCCGGTCGTGGATGCCGTGGCTGCCATGAAGCAGGTGATGCTGTTAGCCACTCGACCTTGCTGTGAACCGGTCTGAACCGAACCGACCTTGCCTCTATTGCTTCAAAACCATATTTGAGGGTATATCCCTAATGCCTTTTTAACTGCTCTATTGTGTTTTAATAATAATAGTACTAATGGTAAAAAGGAGTAGTGATAATAATATAGTATTAAATATTTTTAGTATGTGTTGATACCCAAAAATGAGTGGTCCACTAACAAAGCCCAATTGCATGACAAGGCCCAAATCCATCATAGAAGCTAAGATTACCAAACAAATAACGAGCAAGAGAAAGCATGTGACAGGCACCTGCAGTGCAAGGGCGTCCTCTCCTGTATGCCTTCCCGAAGAAATATGAAACAACTCATTAATGTAGCCGAGAGAGAAGGAGAGAATGTCCAACAACATTGCAGTATTCGCAAAACTCAAGAAAATAGCTGTGGCAAAAAGAAGGTGTCAGAAGCACCAAAGTTACGAGTAAAGGCGCACCCGGCCCAGGGCGCACACACACACCCAGACGAGGGTAGCCATCTGTCCAAAGGAATCTTTACTTACTTCAGTCAGCCCTTCCCAAGGCAAAGCCAAGAATAGCAAGACTTGCACCCCTCTCCTCCTACAGCCATTAAATGACAAAGCCAAAAGGAGGAAACAAACAAAAGGGACCTGATAAATAGGGAATATGCAGCGACCAAGGTGGAAAAGTGTCATGGACCAATGGATAAAGTGAGAAGAAGCAAGGACCAGTGGGCAAAGAGCACACTATAAAAGGAGGAAGCTCCATCCTCCATAGATAATGAAAAAAAGGGGTGATCAAATCAGAAGAGCGACAAAAGCAGCCAGAAACACATGTGGCTCCTCCAAGAGCTCAAGAATAAAATTCGAGAGAAACACAAGTGAGGGAGGTGCACTAGAAAGCGCACACCTCTAACCATCATCTCAGTAACAACAGCACACCGGAGTAGAGCACAAGTTCCCCTCCTCTGCAACTCGGAGGAAGAACAAAAGAGAAAGAGAAGAATACTTGAGAACAAGGAGGTCCCGAAGGCGAGTAGCAGAGTGCACGCCTTCCATCCTCCGCAAACTCATCTGAAGCAACCGAACCAACTAGAGGAAGGCAACCAACTCGGTCAACTCCATGAAACACCAAACACAGAGAAAATACCAGTTCCATTCTCTAAAACTTAGAGAAGGAACATCTGAAGAAACAAATGGTGAAAAATTGAACAAAAGAAGGGGCGGAAGCCAGGGCGCACATCAAAGCAAACACTCTACAGTCAACGTTGCGACCACCTCACCATACCATGGCCATGGCTGTATCTCGTATATTTGATACGAAGGACGCTCCCGTAAGATCGGACTGGCAAGAACGCACAGCACGGCAGTAGAAGCAATACTGATATCGCCCATTTATTTATATCATCTGTAGTACTTGTACGCTTGTAATGGGCGCCCCCCGCAAAATCGGGCTAATCAAAGGCGCACCCCCCCCCCCTCTGTCTGTAGAAATAATATCAGTGTTTCCACTTCACCGGAGCCAAACTTCATTAAGTTTACGAACCCTCTGTAATCTCTGAATAATCATATCTTTTGCAATAAAAAGATCCGAAACAATTTGGCGACTCCGCTGGGGAAGTTATGGCTTCAGGCAATGAAGGAAATGTCCTTGGAAGCACTGTCCGAAGGATAGCACCTGAAGGTGCTCCACTGTCATCGACAGCTCTCAATTGAAGAAGGGTTGTGACAAGGAGGTCGTCCCTCAGCTCAAAAACGACCTTCTCGAAAGGCGGTCTGCTCCCCAAGGGGCAACTCCTCAGAAGGCGTGCTTGCATGAAGGCGACTAGCCGGTCACGCAACCGAAGAGGGGAGAAAGTACGCTCTCACTAAGGAAGGCGCCATGTTGTTGAAAGTAGAAACTCGGGAGCAAAGGCGCAACCAGATAAGCTCGAATGTAAAAGTGCCTCGCGTCATCTGCACTACAAGCTAAGTACACACAATCTTTGGCTTGGTCTAATTTTATCGTGCTAGTCAGTCTCTCCATGAATTTGACTATAATAAAAATGAATCTGATAATATATTGTGTCCGATCACATACAAACTATTTTGTGTGAGACCAAGGGAATAATTACAGTATCCGCATACTTGTTATCTTGCTAGCTTTTGAATGCATCATGACAACCTTGGATGGCGTTGCCGTGGTATGATATGACATGTGTATGGTTTGATTTTTAGACCACGCACGTCGTGACCATGTATAATGTCGCTCTGATATATGTGAGGTGTTTGACTAGAAAAGCAATAAGTAGAAAACTCTGCACGCATGAATGATTGTTGTCAAACTGAAATCAGCGTATAATGCTAGTCATTCATGTTATAACCTTGGTTAACTGTTCTTTGCTCAACCGTTACATGATGAGGATAAACTGTTTTCCATGATTCTAGTATGCAAATATAATGTTTGATGTTATAAACCATATGATTTAAATGTTGAGAAGGCGTGCTTTAGAAGAGCGTTACATGAAAACATGATATTGGCAATGTTACATAATGATGCGTAATTAATTTCATACACGATTTTATAGATACAACTAATAAACGGACATGCGTAGCATGAAAATATCCGAAAAATGAAAGTTGTTTATGTAGGAGCCACTTTCTAAGATTTGAGAAGTCATTAGCACGCTCTCTGGTCATGACTCACTATGTTTTGATAAGATGCTCAATACCATGGGAGGATCGTTTCCTTCACCGTAGACAATAAGTGCCTGAGCTGTTTAGAACAGAAAACGCTCTCGCCCGGTGAGAAGGCGATCAAAAGTGAAGTATCCCGGAGCGAATAATGAAACAAGAGCAAAGTCTCGAGAGAAATCGGCCCAGTGCAAATAGAAAGAACGGCGACGAGCAAACAAAGAGAAAAGATTGGAAGACGGTGCCCTGCTCAGAATCATCCGTCTAAAGGTGTGCGTAGTTCAGTCCCAAAAAAAATGGAGAAGAAAGTATGCAGGTCCAAGAGCGACCTCAAAAAAAGGAGAAAAAAAAAAGAGGAGGAAAGAAACGGTGTTGAAGCTAGAAATCCTGGAGAAAATATAAACAGGAAGTCGCTGATAACTGGCCGAAAACAAAGATGTATCAAGAAGCTGCAATCAAAGCTGACAATGAAGGCGACTTCAAAGCAAAGCGTGTGAGAGTAGTTGAAAAACAAAAGCAAGCACATGAGCGAAAGTTGACACAACTGAATCCAAGTATGAGCATGGATCAAGCAGAAAATATTTCCAAGCAAACCAACTAGCCAGAAGTCAAAAGAAAACTTCAAAGGCAGCTGCCATCACAATTGCAAGGCGTACAACTGCCAGGTGTACACAAAAGGCGTACATGCAACACGAAGGGTGAATGCAAGTTTTGTGATAACCAGTACAGATGCAAGATTCAGAAAGTATGTTACTCAAAGGCACACTTAAACACTGAAGCATGAAATCATATGCAAGAGCAAGGTGCAACACGAAAGCGGGCCAAAAGGCATACAAACGATTGGAGCAGAGAACTGTTCAGAAACAAAGACGGATTCAGTATACTTGTTAAATTCAAGAATTCAGCCCAGTCTGCTCTCATGAGCAAGCCAAAGCACCTTGACGCAGAAATCTATAGTAATAACAAGCCTCTGAAGTAAGGCGTATCTGAGCTCATCCGTACGTCAAAACAGACTATGCGAAAGCAAGCATAAGCACAAAGTCAAGAGGCCAGAGAAATCTAGAAATACAAATGTTTTCAGATTGATAATATCAAGAAAAGTAGAAAGAAAAGTAGCACCGATGACAAGAGGTGTTACGAAGCATAAGCAATCAAGCAATCAAGCAATCAATCAGAAGCAAGGCAACGCCTAGGACAAGAGGTGCTAATAGTAAAGCCTGAAGAGGCACTGATGACATGAGGAGTCCCCAGAAAGAGCTCAAATGATACTGATGACATGAGGTATCGCTGTATCAAAACCCCCTCAAACAGGGTCAATAATGCCAGAACGCGAGGTCCAACATTAAAAAAAAAGAGAAAAGAAAGAAAAATAAAAGAAAAGAAGAAAAAGAAAAAGAAAAGAAAAGAATGAGCAGTGTTGGACCGTACCGCGGGCACAAAACGCCTTGTCGCGGCACCCGGATAGACCTCTCTGAAAACAAATTTCCGTGATCAAACGCGGGCGAAGTACGCCATATCGCGAGGCTAGAAAAGGTCCAGGGAAACAAGGGCGCTAGTCTTAAACGCGGGCGGAAAAATCTGTAGAAAAAGAGGTTGGCTAACGAAAGATCCAAGGCAATCCGTTAGTTTATAAATAAAGCCCAAAAGCGGCAAACTGAAAAGTCCAAAGTGACAACTGAAGGAAAAGGCTCAAAGCGGCAAAACCTGTAGATGTGCCCAACGTGCACCCTGATAAAAAATCTTGGCACCAATGACATGAAGGGCCATTATTCAAAAAAAAAGAGAGAAAGAAGCTTGCCCAACGTGCACCCTAAAAAAAAGGGGAGAGAAAGAGCGTGCCCAACGTGCACCCTGAGAAAAAATTTTGGCACCAATGACATGAGGGGCCACTGTTCAAAAAAAAGAAAAGAAGTGCGCACATATCTATGCATGAAAGAAAGGAAAGCATGCAGTAATAACACTTCATAAGCACCAGACAAAAGTGCACGTATGTAAAGCACCTGAAGAAAGCATCAAAAGTCTATGCAGCCTATCTCAAAACACCCAATGCTAACAAGAGTCAAGAAATGTCAAGAAGTTGAGAAAGTCAATTCATACAAGGAATCAAAATCCAGCGGCAAAGTCTAGTAGTGATAAAGGCAACAAAAGTCAAATCCGATTAATGTCATGCAAAACGCGAAGCCAAAAGAAAAGCAGTAACCGAAACCATGATCCAAGGAGCAGAATAATAGAAGTAGCAGCATATGCAGTGAAAATAGCGCCTACATGCTAAAGAGAGAATTCAAAGAGGTGTCCCTGCAAACTTCTTCATAGGAGTGCTTCCGGACGGCTAAATCACTAATCTCCTTGTCGAGACGCTCTAGCTCGGAAGTTATCTGATCAAGCTGGGAGGAAAGTTCTTTAATGCGGGATACTAATGGAGCACGGCGTTCCTGTAGGGAGCGCTCAGCTTCAGCCAAATCGGCATCATCAAATGGAGGACGCAAACTCTCAAAACCAGCAATAGCGTTCTCAAGCCAAGCACCGGAATACTGCTGAAACTTGAGTGAATACAAGCAATCTAGAATCTAAGCTTTGTCCTCCCATGGCAAGGCATCTACATCAACCGAACGAACCAACAACAACATCTCCAGCAAGGTGCGTGAAGCGGACTCCCTAAAAAGGCGAGGAAGCGAGGCACAAGGCGGTATCAGGGCAGTGTGAGCAAGAAGGAATGAATCAACCAAAAATTGATCATCTGCATCCCATGAACTGCGAGACCTAGCGGCAAGTGCATCTGCAAAAAGCGTGCGACAATACACGTAGAGATAATAAGACAGAAATCAAGACAAAGAAAGGAAAAGCCCAGCTTGGATCAAACAAAGAAAGGAATACTTACAAACCGAAGAAGACCCTGGAGAAGCGGAGACATGACCTGCCCTCGTGGAAGGAGTCTGGAAATGGGAAGCCTCATGCATATAGCGCCCATCGGGAAGAGCAGTGACACTCCTAGGAACTTCAGTCGCGCTGGTCGAAGCCATGCCTTTTTCAGCAGAAGGGGTAAAAACTATGGGGGCAGAAGGCTCTCCAATCGGGATCTTAGCAGTAACAGCAACTTGGCTCTCCTCGGGAGCAGAGGCATCTACCTCAACATCCATCCCGTCAAGAACAGTGTCTGCCCCGCCAAATACATCTTCAAACCTTTGAGTATCGGCGATGACTTCATCAACAACATCAGCAGTACTTGAAGGGGCATCTAAGGGCACACCCTTGGAGGTAACGGAAACCCTTTTGAAAGCACCAACTGGGGGCATCGAAGAACTAGTATCGTCACAAATAGCAGATTCATGAGGGACAAAAGGGGTAGCATCCCCACCAGCAAAAGGTTGATGGCAGAAATCCATGAGGTCTTCGCGATCGGGAACGGATGGAATTGTCGAAGGCCTGATAGGAACATGGCCACCTTCAGAAACTTGAGGCGAGGGTGATGCTGAAAAGTGACCACCAGAACCGCCTACACCCAAAGGAAAAGAAGAGAATCAGCAATATCATAAAATAGCCTAAGCAAAGCGTTACTGAAAATGAGAACGTCAAAGAAAAAACGAAGAGAAATCCAAAGAGCCATAATAGGAGCAAGAAAAGAAAAGAAGGCAAGAAATGAAACCTGGGGGGTATTCCTCCTCGGCGTCGCCACTCTCAGCAGAATCGTTATCTCTCGCTGAAGTATCATAGTAAGCCAAGAGAGAATTATCCGAGCAAGTTTCATCAGCATCATCATGGACCAAGTCTATGTGAGCGGGAGAAGAAGGAGCAATGTGAACACCAGAAGCTAGCAGGCGACTAGATCAGCGAGAAGGTGCGGTTGCAGTTGCCTTTCTCCTCTTTCGAGACGAGGCGGCGCCACTACTACCGCCTTTAGCAAGAGACTTGGAGACGGAGGGACCTTGAGAGGAGGTTTTCCTCTTGCCCCGTTTGGATGCAGCAGGGGAAGATGCAGTAGCCTTGCGTCTAGGCGAGTCTTCCTCAACTGGAAACGAAACAAAACAAAAAGAATTAGTACAAAGCAGGAAAAAGGGGAAACAACAAAGACAGAAAAATGGCCAAGATATTCACCTTTGACTTTCTTCATGGAGGTACAGAAATAAGGGTCATTGTACACGATGGGCAGCAAAGAAGGGGTCGAGTGCTGTGAAGAGGTCTCAAAATCCCGCAGGAGCTGGAGAATATCCTCATGAGATGTGATCCAACTACGCAAAACACCCCCAACACGGAAGGGAGAAACGTGAACACGAGGGATGTCGGAAGCATCAGGAGTTGCGCCGAAAAGGAGCACTTTGACTAGGCCTTCCACAGGAACCTGCTCAATATGAAGGGTGCAAGGGGCTTGGTCACGCCCGAATTGTCTAGCCACACGTTCGGGGCAATAAGCACAAGGCCAAAGAGCTCCACCGTGGGCACTCTTACTGTCCAGAGGAACAAAACCAGGCAAGCAGTGAGCAGTCAAAATTAACTTCCATAAATCATAAATTCCCTCAAAGCGGGCAGCAGTATCGTTCCTTGCGGCAAACTCTTCCTCGTCATACAAGGGATGCAAGGGGTAACCACCCTCCATGATATTGTCCAAGTAAGGACTAAACACAAACTTATCCTCCAAATCAATAAGAGAAATCAACGGTTCTCTTGGAAAGCCTCTTGTCCAGCACCAAGAGCGAGGTTCCAAACAAGTGGCATTACCAGAAGGAGAAAGCCTAACAGGACCGTAGTCTGGAAAGTGCTCGAAAAAGAAGTATTGAAGAAAAGTCAAGTCAATGTAGGAATTAATCGCGAAGCGTCCATGATAGATTCACATTTGTTCTGCCACTTGGTCAAGGCGAGCATACAGGTCGCCTAAGTAGAATGAAGCAAGAGGAAGGCGGATGCCTTCTGCCAGAGAACAAGCAAAAATAAAAACACATGGGCTAACAGATTCCCACGGAGGACCAGGAAACACATACCTACTCAGCCAAAAAGCAACGAAGGCAGCGTGGCAAAGGCGTTGATCCTTGACGGGCCCAGCTTGAAACTTGCCGTCATGAAAGTCACCGAAAAAGTATTTGACCCAGCTAGCAAAGGTATACTTGAGGGAAGAGCGTTGGCTTGCCCTCTGACCTCTCGGGACCAAGTTTCCGGTACCCCTCACTCTCTGAGAAGAAGAGCCTCTCGCGTAAGAAACACGCCTTCGCTTGAAAAGGTCCCGCGAGTACTTGGCACTGAGAGCCGAAGCAGCCTTCAGCTCCACTGACAACTCAGAAAGGCGTTCATCAACACCTTCTACATCGAAGCCTCTATCTCCAAAAGACGGAAGCTTAAGAAGTACAACCACATCTTCAAGGGTTGGAGTAAACTCCCCCCATGATGTCAAGAAAGTATGAGTAGAAGAGCACCAACGTTGAATCAATACCTACAAATCATCAGGCTTGCGGTTAGCGCCAAGTCGAGGGGACGCTCTGATCGCAGCGGCAACGCCTACCCTCTCCAAAATAGCCACAAATGCAGCATCAGTAGAAAACATGTGATCAACCCATTCCTGCCAACCGCTGGTGCCTCCAACACGAACGTTAAAATTCAAATCCACCCAGGGAAACTCTGACCGGCGAAGACAAGAACGAAGCAGCGAGGGGCCTAACGTGCAGTGATCTTTGTGATAAGATGGCAAGGAAACAAGTTCGGCAACATCTTCAAGAACCACCGAGGCCTTAGTAGGTGGGCCATCAAGGAGATCGCCTGAGTCTGGACCGAAAGGCGAATCCGCCTTCATCCCCGCCGCCCAACGGTGATGACCTGGTTTGATGGGATAGGAACGAGGACAGGGGAGTCGTTGCAAGAAACAGTAAGAGATAGGGCCAGGAAGTTGGATCTCCTCCTTGGAGCTCGAAGAGACATCTTCAACTTCGGAAGGGGCAGTAGCCTTTGACTTGGACATGGCAGCAGCAAATGCAGAAACGGGCAAAGACAAACAGAGGAAATCGAGAAGGGAAGAAAAAGAAGAACAAGAAGGCTTTCTGTTTTGAGAAAATGAGAAGTAAAGGGAGATGTCTCAAGCAGTAAAGAAGAAAGAGAATGAGTGGAGGTAGGAGGTTGGGCAGAAGTAACTGAAAGGTTAGGGGATGTTTTGAAAGAAGGAGAGTATGTGGAAAGGAGGGAACGTGGAGAAGCGTGCAACTTCCAAGGACTAAAAGGTATTGCCTTCTCCCCCTGTCGACACGTGGAAAGCAGCAGAAGAGTGAGGGAAGAGAAGAAATGAAAAGAGGATTTGCCCTGAAAAGAAGTCTCTCTTTTCATTGCAAAGGGGGCAATTGTTGATACCCAAAAATGAGTGGTCCACTAACAAGGCCCAATTGCATGACAAGGCCCAAATCCATCATAGAAGCTAAGATTACCAAACAAATAATGAGCTAGAGAAAGCATGTGACAGGCACCTGCAGTGCAAGGGCGTCCTCTCCTGTACGCCTTCCCGAAGAAATATGAAACATCTCATTAATGTAGCCGAGAGAGAAGGAGAGAATGTCCAGCAACAATGCAGTAGTCGCAAAACTCAAGAAAATAGCTGTGGCAAAAAGAAGGCGTCAGAAGCACCAAAGTTATGAGTAAAGGCGCACCCGGCCCAGGGCGCACACACACACCCAGACGAGGGTAGCCAGCTGTCCAAAGGAATCTTTGCTTACTTCAGTCAGCCCTTCCCAAGGCAAAGCCAAGAATAGCAAGACTTGTACCCCTCTCCTCCTGCAGCCATTAAATGACAAAGCCAGAAGGAGGAAACAAACAAAAGGGACCTGATAAAGAGGGAATATGCAGCAACCAAGGTGGAAAAGTGTCATGGACCAATGGATAAAGTGAGAAGAAGCAAGGACCAGTGGGCAAAGAGCACACTATAAAAGGAGGAAGCTTCATCCTCCATAGATAATGAAAAAAAGGGGTGATCAAATCAGAAGAGCGACAAAAGCAACCAGAAACACATGTGGCTCCTCCAAGAGCTCAAGAATAAAATTCGAGAGAAACACAAGTGAGGGAGGTGCACTAGAAAGCACACACCTCTAACCATCATCTCAGTAACAACAACACACCGGAGTAGAGCACAAGTTCCCCTCCTCTGCAACTCGGAGGAAGAACAAAAGAGAAAGAGAAGAATACTTGAGAACAAGGAGGTCCCGAAGGCGAGTAGCAGAGTGCACGCCTTCCATCCTCCGCAAACTCATCTGAAGCAACCGAACCAACTAGAGGAAGCCAACCAACTCGGCCAACTCCATGAAACACCAAGCACAGAGAAAACACCAGTTCCATTCTCTAAAACTTAGAGAAGGAACATCTTAAGAAACAAATGGTGAAAAAGTGAACAAAAGAAGGGGCAGAAGCCAGGGCGCACATCAAAGCAAACACTCTACAGTCAACGTTGCTACCACCTCACCATCCCAGGGCCATGGCTGTAACTCGTATATTTGATACAAAGGACGCTCCCGTAAGATCAGACTGGCAAGAACGCACAGCACGGCAGTAGAAGCAATACTGATATCACCCATTTATTTATATCATCTGTAGTACTTGTACGCTTGTAATGGGCGCCCCCCGCAAAATCGGGCTAATCAAAGGCGCACCCCCTTCCCCCCCCCCCCCCCGTCTGTAGAAATAATATCAGTGTTTCCACTTCACCGGAGCCAAACTTCATTAAGTTTACGAACCCTCTGTAATCTCTAAATAATCATATCTTTTGCAATAAAAAGATCTGAAACAGTATGCTATTATTATTGTGAAAAGTGAATTGTATTATGATTTAGTGTTTATTTTTAGTTAAAGTATTATTTTTAATGATTTTAATTGGGTGCATGGATTTGCTATAACATCGAATTAAACATTATGTCAAATGAGTTGTTTTAGAAGTATTTTGTTAAAAGTGTTGGGTTCCTATGTAAGTGAGTTGTCGTTTAGTTCGATTGAGTACAGTTGTCCTTGAACTAAACGATACATCAGTTAATTAGGAACCTGAGGTATTCGGCATAACGTTAATTCGGGTTAAAACTTTGAAAGTTAATTTCAAGTTCAAAGGAAGTAATTAATTGAATATTGGAATTTCGACTTGGACTTATTTTGAACCGAGAATACTTCCTTTTAATTTGGAATTAATAGTGTTAAGCAACATAGCATTTGATTCTGTGACTTGAAGCTAAAACTACTTATTTTTAATGTATTTTTGACGAATATGTTAGTTTTGAAAGCTATTATATTTTCAACAAAGAGCTGCACTATTTTATTGAGGGAGCAATGGTTCTAAGTTTAATTTCCATTTGACTTGGGTTTATGAATTTCGTTCAAACTCCCTTGATTTGATAATCTATTAAAATATGATATAATAATACTTATTAGTTTTGAGGATTTTGAAGTAGTGAGTTTTGATTTCCTTTTCCAAACTCCATGTACGTAAAATACTAAAGTGTTTGTTTTAATACAATTTCGAAGTTGGTTATTTACGTTAAGATTAATGAAGTACTTAAAGTTTAAATCCGTATTTGTTAGAAATCATTGAATGATTGGTTATCGGTATTAGTTAAAATGTAAATAAAGGTTTAAGTAAACATTAAGTGATTGATTGATCATAATAATCAAATAGAATATTTTGAATAGAGTCGTTCGTTGGTTGACTTTGTGTACTATGATTAGGAAAATTAAATGACTTTGGGTTTGATGAGACGCGAAGGCAATGGTCCCTATACGTCTGGGCATCGTCATATGAAAAGAAACTGGTCTATGGAAACGCAAGGTAAGGAGTGAGTGTTACCTTGATTTAGGAATTAGTTCCTAATTAGTATAGTGATTTGCTAAGAATGTTTGGTTAGTTTGTGATAGGAACCTTAGGATAGTGAATAATGATATTATTATGATTATGAAAATAAATGAAATAAACCTTAAATTGAGAATTGGGAATAAATGTATAAGATAGGTGATAAATAATATTATGAGTGTTGATTGGAAAATATGAACCCTTGATTTATGCTTGTGATTAGTTTTGATTATTGTTATTTGATTTTAATAAATTGTTGTTGGGTGTGATGGATAAAGGAAAATGTACGAATAAGTGAATCTAAGTGTATGGCTAACTAGAAAGAACAAGAAGTAATATAAAAAGGAATGGACTTTTGAATTTATCATTGGGGACATTGGCACACTAGGTGCCTCTGCTAGGTGTTTCAAATACCCCATTAGGGCTAAATGCCCCATCAAGACAAATGCCCCATTAGGTCCAAACGCCTCATTAGGCGTCGATGTACCCAATTGATCAATTCAACGAAAACTAAAAGAATGGAAAATGTGAAAAGGACTAAAGTATGTAAATTTAATATGCCAAGAAGTGTGATAAGAATGAGTAAAGATTATAAGTATTGTCCTAACGGATGATGCCTAATGGGTGACCGAAAGTCCTGATGGGTGTAAAGTCCCTAATGGGTGTACAAATGCCCTAGAAGGAGCAACCAATTCATAGTGGTGCAAATAAGAGAAAAGAATAAAGGAAAGAAAAGAATGAATGGTTAAATGTAAAAGAAAGAAAAGTATTAATGGTGAAATGATTAATGAACAATTAAATTGTGAAGTATGCAACTGTACATGTTGAATGTGTATGAGCATGATTATGGAATGATTGAATGAAATTACATGTGCTAAATGTCTAATTGTGTTTGGCTTGGTAGGTTACTATGTCTAATTAGAAACTGCTTTCTACTTCATGTGTAATGCTCACCTCCTTACCATTTTTTCTACAGGTACTGAGATTGAGCTAGCACAACCCTCGACCGAGCAGGAGTGCTCTCCCTCACAGGGAGAGTAAGACATAGATGTTTGGGCTTGTGTTTAGCCCTGGACCCTTTTGGTTTATGTGATGTCTTTTGTTTTGATTATTGTATATGTAACATCCCTAATTTAATTCCAAGCAATAATTAATGAATTAATGGAATTAAAGTGGAAAGAATGGGTAGATTAATTGCTTAAAGAATTTTGGGAGCTAGGTGAGTAGTAATTATAAGTATTAGGGGTTATGTATGAGACATTGGTAGCAAGGGGCAAAATTATCTAAGCGAAATCGGGAGTTAAATCGGCGTTTTAAATGTTGGAAATCAGCCGAAAAGAGAAAATTAGGAATTTATTATAGGATGTTAAGAAATTAAATTCCACCGTTGGATATGAATTTTAAGGGGTTAAGAAGCTTGTCTAAAAATTTGGGCCCGATCCGACGGTTAACGAAGAAGTTATGGCGAATCGAAGTCTGGGATCACTGGTGCACGCCCAGGCGCACCAGGGCGCATCAGATGCACCAGCCAGCCACTTTCGCGCCCAGGCGCACCCAGCATCGCGCCCAGGCGCACCGACGCGACCAAAACAGCACCAGACCTATAAAACACGCACCAACCTCCCTCCTTTCTCATTTTTCCGCCCCATTACTCCCTCCCTCACCCAAATCAACCCCTCAACACCTACCAAACCTCCATGGCTCACCCCCAACCACCACCCATCATCACCTTCTTCCTCCTCCATCTCTCTCTCTCTCTCCCTATTAAGCTCTCTCTCTCTTCTTCTCCCTCCTCCACACAAAATCACCACCACCACCACTTCCCTCCGAACCGCCACCACCACCGCCGCCTGCGGCCGCCACCCACAACCACCATCATCATCAACATCATCACCAACTCCTCCCTCCCCATGGATCTTTCCCTCAAGCTCCCTCTTTCTCTCTCACCTCCATGAACCATTCTTTCTCTCACCTAGGGCTTTACTTTCTCTCTCTTCCAACCACCACGAGCCACCCACCTCCGTCCGCCACTGCCAAGAACTCCACCACCATCAAGATCTCTCTCTCTCTCTCCCTATTTCTCTTCCCCTTGGCTTTGATCCCTCTCTCTCTCTACACGGATCTCACCGGCGCCGTTACCGACCCGTGACCGTGCCGGGCTCATGTCGGGTGCGCCAAAGCTTGGAGCTCTTGCCTAGGTTCAGCCGTGATTGCTCTCACCACCGGCGTCGATCCCCGTCGACCCGTTCATCGCCCGGATCGCTAAAGCTTCACGGATCGCCGCTCCCTCTTCGGAGTTGAGGTTCTCTCTTTACCTTCGTCAACCGAGGTAAGGGGTTTCATTACCAGTCCTTAAGGGGTGTATTTCTGGGTAGTTATATCTATCGCTAGGACCGGGGGAATGTTAATTGTTAATGAACCTTAGAGTAGCCCGCTAATAATGAAGGAAGAAAATTAGGAAAGAAAATTTAGTTAAAGAAGAGTTGAAACAATTAGCGACGAAATAAATGGAATAATAAGAAATAAATAAATAAACGGAATTATAAGAACGAGTGAGTAGCGTAAGTGAGAAAAGGGAGAAATTAGAGATTAACTATGGAGAGTCGGACTTAAATAAAGAAAGTGTAGGAATGAGTTGAGAACTAAATTAGGATAAAATAAGGTTAATAGAAATAAATGGAGTGGATGAGTAATTAGCCATTAGAGGAAAGAAATAAACGGAAAATAAGAAAGGGAGAGTTAACGGGAAAAGTGATAATATAATTGGTCCTAAAGGCATGAGCTAGGTATTATCAAATATGAGTGATGTAGGAAAAAGAAACAAAGGAAGAGAAGACGAAAAAGAAAAGGGAAGGAATGGAATTAACTAAGTGCTAGTAACAAGAATTAAAATATCAGGCATAAGACCAAGTTAGATAGAGTTAGTTAAAGGTAAGAATAAATTAGTAAAGTGAAATGTTGAAAATAATGGAAAGTAAATAATGTGATGTTAAGTCCCTAAATAGCGGGATGAGAGAAAAGAGAATAATATAGTAAAACAGAAAAGAAAAGGCTGAGAAACATAAAAAGAGAAGGAAAGGTAAAGGACAAAAATCCGATGCGGCCTGCGAAGGCGTATCGGCACCGATGCGAGCCTATGAGGGCGTGTCGATTAGAAAGGACAGATGAAAGTCCGATGCGATCCTGTGAGGGCGTATCGGCATCGATGCGAGCCTGTGAGGGCGTGTCGATTAAAAAAGAAAGTGAAAGTCCGATGCGAGCCTGTGAGGGCGTATCGGCATCGATGCGAGCCTGTGAGGGCGTATCGATTAGAAAAGAAAGTGAAAGTCCGATGCGAGCCTGTGAGGGCGTATCGGCATCGATGCGAGCCTGTGAGGGCGTGTCGATTAGAAAAGAAAGTGAAAGTCCGATGCGAGCCTGTGAGGGCGTATCGGCATCGATGCGAGCCTGTGAGGGCGTGTCGATCAAGAAGAATTTGAATGGAAAATGGATAAAGGGTAATGAGAATGAGAATAAAAAGGAAAATAAAGAAAGTAGTGAGTAACAAGAATAATTAGAGGTTAACGATTATCTAAAAGAAAACAATTAGAAAGAAAAAGAATTGGGAAACAGTTAGAAGGTAAAGAGGAAAGAAGAACATGAATTGTGTAGCATAGCATAGGCTTGAATAGTTTTGGCGTGTCGTATATATCTGCTTAGAAATCTCCTTTTTAAGTGTTGTGTGATGCTTCCCCTGTGTTGTTATTATTTTTCAGGTACACAAGTGGAGCATACACCAGTGTTGGCCGGGCAGGATCTTCATTCCACCACATGGAGTGAACATATATATACATATATTATATTTTGAGTGGACAACTATTTTGTGATTTAAAATATGTAATAGTTGTACGCCCTGAACTTCGTATGCATCGGGCATTAGGATCTGATATAACTATTAGATTGTTGTTGTTTATGTTTTAAAAGTTTCTGGACTGACAGGTTTTTAGAAGAAAAATTTTGGGAAGTCCGGAAAACAGAGGAAACTCTGCCGGATTTTCGTAAAACCTTTTAAAGAAAATTAAGTACTAAATCGAAATTTTCAAACTCCGATTTTTATAAAACCTAATAATTACTAATAAAAGTGAGGGTGTTACATTTTGGTATCAGAGCAGTTTTTCCTCGTCCTTTGGAGTGTGGACTCACATCTCCGATGGTTACTCACCAAGCGAGTAACTGATTCGTTTAGTAAGAGTCTAAGTCTAAGAATAGGATATTTAGGTTAGTGATTAAGTATTCAGTCTTTAACAGACTGTTCCCTTCATGACCTAACAGTATGGCTGGACGACGTGCCGAAAATGAGCGGATGGCCGCTATATTGGAGAACCTGATTGAAATGAATCAGAATCAGGCCCGAATGCAACAGAACCAAGCCGAAATTGACTGGATGGCTCGATTTAGGAAATGCAAACCGCCTAGGTTCGAAGGAGGGTATAATCCTGATGGAGCTCAGCGATGGCTCAAGGAAATTGAGAAGATCCTTCGCACATGGCGCTACCTGCTGAACAAACTGTGTTGTTAGCGCAGTATATGTTGACTGACGAAGCATAGTATTGGTGGGAACGAGTGCGAAGAGAATTGGAGGCAGCTAATCAGGATATCACTTTTGACCTGTTTAAGGCTCACTTCCTGGGGAAGTATTTTCCTGAGGATGTTCGTAGGGAAAAGGAGATCGCTTTTCTGCATCTGGAGCAAGGAAGTATGAGTGTCGGTGAATATGCGGCACAATTTGAAGATCTGATTCGCTATTCTGGCAGTTATCGGGATGCAGTAACGCACCAAGTGTATTAAATTTGAAGCAGGTCTCAATGCCAGGATTCGGACTATCTTTGTGCATCAGGGTATAGCTAACCTCTCTCAGCTGGTGAATATGACTAGCACTTATGAGAAGAGTTTGAATCGACATAAAGCAGAGAAAAGGGGCAAGAATATACAGAATGAAGTAGGACCTAACAAGGGTAAGGGATTGGCTCATGAATCAGACCCATACTCTGACATCAACACTATGGAAGTAGTACCGATGGACGTGGCCTTTAATGTGAATGCCCCGGGAACCAGGCCACCATGCCCACTATGTGGGGGAGTCCATCGGAACGTGTGCCTGCAGCTGAAACAACACAGAAAACAGGGCCTTTGCTATAAGTGCGGACAACCAGGACACATTGGGGCGAACTGTCCGAGACGTATCGGAGAAGGGAGCGAATAAACTAATCCCAGGTACTTTTTATATTAATGCTGCATCAACTAGCTACTTTAGTGTCTTTGCCTAGAGTAAGTGTGAGTAGTGTGATCTAGAAGGAGTCGATAAGTGTTAAATCCTTAGTTAGAAAATTCCACCAAGCTCAATTATGATAGTGTCATCCTCTGATAGAGTGTGAGGTCAGGATTGGTCGTCCTTTCTCTTGCACCTGTTAAAAGATAAAGCTATCATTCAATGACGCAGTGATGTACAGTTGATAAATGTGAGATTGGGACTGACCACCTCGGTCTTCGCATTTATTGACATGTTATATTATTGCAATCATCTAATGGAGATCCAAACGAACCATTTAGAAATTCTATCTCTGTTGAACGCCCGATTGAACTCTAATCCTATAGGATCCCCGGATTGACCGAGACCAATCAATTAACCGTAGGTCCATAGAAATGCATCCTTCGACGACTCTCTGCTGAAAATGCAGACTTTGGGGATAATCTCCATTGTCTTCTTGCTTGACATGTATCCAGTCCATCCTGAGTCAACTTGCAAAGACCATGAGACTCATTCTTGAGTGCTTCATGTTTCTTCTTTTCATCTTCACTCTCTTCAAGCTTCAAGAATCTCAGATGCATAAGTTAGAATATGCCAAGTCGTAGAAACCCGATATAATTCAATGCCTACCGATAGATAGTCACCTAAGTGTCCTCTTTTTAGCCTTGGATATCGGTCGGGAACCGGTGTACTCTATTCTAAGCAACGAATGAGCATACCCCCTTAGCATGGATATAATCAAGCATGTCAATGCTAAGTGGGGGAGGATTTCAATCCAAGGAATGGAGATGGAACTTTAATAATAAGAAAACTGACGATACTACGCAGATAGAGATAGTACATAGTGCTAGAAGACAGACGTCGAAATGGGCATGACCCTAACCACATATGGAGCGGAAAGTAAAAACCGAAGGGAAGTGAAAACCGTGGTCGGAAGCTTACTAATGGGATGGTTCTCCATTGGAAGGAATTGAATGTAATTTCGGGGACGAAATTCTAATAAGTGGGAGAGAATTGTAACATCCCTAATTTAATTCCAAGCAATAATTAATGAATTAATGGAATTAAAGTGGAAAGAATGGGTAGATTAATTGCTTAAATAATTTTGGGAGCTAGGTGAGTAGTAATTATAAGTATTAGGGGTTGTGTATGAGACATTGGTAGCAAGGGGCAAAATTATCTAAGCGAAATCGGGAGTTAAATCGGCGTTTTAAATGTTGGAAATCAGCCGAAAAGAGAAAATTAGGAATTTATTATAGGATGTTAAGAAATTAAATTCCACCGTTGGATATGAATTTTAAGGGGTTGAGAAGCTTGTCTAAAAATTTGGGCCCGATCCGACGGTTAACGAAGAAGTTATGGCGAATCGAAGACTGGGATCACTGGTGCACGCCCAGGCGCACCGGTGCACGCCCAGGCGCACCAGGGCGCATCAGATGCACCAGCCAGCCACTTTCGCGCCCAGGCGCACCCAGCACAGCGCCCAAGCGCACCGACGCGACCAAAACAGCACCAGACCTATAAAACACGCACCAACCTCCCTCCTTTCTCATTTTTCCGCACCATTACTCCCTCCCTCACCCAAATCAACCCCTCAACACCTACCAAACCTCCATGGCTCACCCCCAACCACCACCCATCATCACCTTCTTCCTCCTCCATCTCTCTCTCTCTCCCTATTAAGCTCTCTCTCTCTTCTTCTCCCTCCTCCACACAAAATCACCACCACCACCACTTCCCTCTGAACCGCCACCACCACCACCGCCTGCGGCCGCCACCCACAACCACCATCATCATCAACATCATCACCAACTCCTCCCTCCCCATGGATCTTTCCCTCAAGCTCCCTCTTTCTCTCTCACCTCCATGAACCATTCTCTCTCTCACCTAGGGCTTTACTTTCTCTCTCTTCCAACCACCACGAGCCACCCACCTCCGTCCGCCATTGCCAAGAACTCCACCACCATCAAGATCTCTCTCTCTCTCCCTGTTTCTCTTCCCCTTGGCTTTGATCCCTCTCTCTCTCTACACGGATCTCACCGGCGCCGTTACCGACCCGTGACCGTACCGGGCTCGTGTCGGGTGCGCCAAAGCTTGGAGCTCTTGCCTAGGTTCAGCCGTGATTGCTCTCACCACCGGCGTCGATCCCCGTCGACCCGTTCATCGCCCGGATCGCTAAAGCTTCACAGATCGCCGCTCCCTCTTCGGAGTTGAGGTTCTCTCTTTACCTTCGTCAACCGAGGTAAGGGGTTTCATTACCAGTCCTTAAGGGGTGCATTTCTGGGTAGTTATATCTATCGCTAGGACCGGGGGAATGTTAATTGTTAATGAACCTTAGAGTAGCCCGCTAATAATGAAGGAAGAAAATTAGGAAAGAAAATTTAGTTAAAGAAGAGTTGAAACAATTAGCGACGAAATAAATGGAATAATAAGAAATAAATAAATAAACGGAATTATAAGAACGAGTGTGTAGCGTAAGTGAGAAAAGGGAGAAATTAGAGATTAACTATGGAGAGTCGGACTTAAATAAAGAAAGTGTAGGAATGAGTTGAGAACTAAATTAAGATAAAATAAGGTTAATAGAAATAAATGGAGTGGATGAGTAATTAGCCATTAGAGGAAAGAAATAAACGGAAAATAAGAAAGGGAGAGTTAACGGGAAAAGAGATAATATAATTGGTCCTAAAGGCATGAGCTAGGTATTATCAAATATGAGTGATGTAGGAAAAAGAAACAAAGGAAGAGAAGACGAAAAAGAAAAGGGAAGGAATGGAATTAACTAAGTGCTAGTAACAAGAATTAAAATATCAGGCATAAGACCAAGTTAGATAGAGTTAGTTAAAGGTAAGAATAAATTAGTAAAGTGAAATGTTGAAAATAATGGAAAGTAAATAATGTGATGTTAAGTCCCTAAATAGTGGGATGAGAGAAAAGAGAATAATATAGTAAATCAGAAAAGAAAAGGTTGAGAAACCGAAAAAGATAAGGAAAGGTAAAGGACAAAAATCCGATGCGGCCTGCGAAGGCGTATCGGCACCGATGCGAGCCTGTGAGGGCGTGTCGATTAGAAAGGACAGATGAAAGTCCGATGCGAGCCTGTGAGGGCGTATCGGCATCGATGCGAGCCTGTGAGGGCGTGTCGATTAAAAAAGAAAGTGAAAGTCCGATGCGAGCCTGTGAGGGCGTATCGGCATCGATGCGAGCCTGTGAGGGCGTGTCGATTAGAAAAGAAAGTGAAAGTCCGATGCGAGCCTGTGAGGGCGTATCGGCATCGATGCGAGCCTGTGAGGGCGTGTCGATTAGAAAAGAAAGTGAAAGTCCGATGCGAGCCTGTGAGGGCGTATCGGCATCGATGCGAACCTGTGAGGGCGTGTCGATTAGAAAAGAAAGTGAAAGTCCGATGCGAGCCTGTGAGGGCGTATCGGCATCGATGCGAGCCTGTGAGGGCGTGTCGATCAAGAAGAATTTGAATGGAAAATGGATAAAGGGTAATGAGAATGAGAATAAAAAGGAAAATAAAGAAAGTAGTGAGTAACAAGAATAATTAGAGGTTAATGATTATCTAAAAGAAAACAATTAGAAAGAAAAAGAATTGGGAAACAGTTAAAAGGTAAAGAGGAAAGAAGAACATGAATTGTGTAGCATAGCATAGGCTTGAATAGTTTTGGCGTGTCGTATATATCTGCTTAGAAATCTCCTTTTTAAGTGCTGTGTGATGCTTCCCCTGTGTTGTTATTATTTTTCAGGTACACAAGTGGAGCATACACCAGTGTTGGCCGGGCAGGATCTTCATTCCACCACGTGGAGTGAACATATATATACATATATTATATTTTGAGTAGACAACTATTTTGTGATTTAAAATATGTAATAGTTGTACGCCCTGAACTTCGTATGCATCGGGCATTAGGATCTGATATAACTATTAGACTGTTGTTGTTTATGTTTTAAAAGTTTCTGGACTGACAGGTTTTTAGAAGAAAAATTTTGGGAAGTCCGGAAAACAGAGGAAACTCTGCCGAATTTTCGTAAAACCTTTTAAAGAAAATTAAGTACTAAATCGAAATTTTCAAACTCCGATTTTTATAAAACCTAATAATTACTAATAAAAGTGAGGGTATTACAGTATAAACTACAAACGTTTATCTTTGGGTGGGTCCAGGACCACTTCCTTTGGGTGGGAAGTCTATTTTTGGGAAAGCTTTAACAACTTCACTAATTTTATTTATTTTCTGTTGTCTCTGATGTATTTTAACTCTGATGTGGATGCACTTGTTGCACTTTGATAATTTGGCCCTGATGGCCTCTGGAGGAAATGAATATTTTGATTTGCACAGGTTACATGAAAAACTTAATTTATGGAATGTCCATAAAACAAAGGAAACTCTGTCCGATTTGACAGAGATTTTTATAAGTTAATGAGTTTCTAAAACGAAATTTTTAAGTCACTATTTTATTATGGGGTAATTAAGGGTAATTATAAATAGGGTGTTACACAAATATAGGAAATCAAAAGCATAAAGAAGAGAAGGGATAGAAGATTTGATATGCCGATATATTATGATTCACTCTCAACCTTTCGAGAGCTACATCCGAGCCTCACGTTCTAGATTGGAAGATTTGCTTCACTTTATTTTATTTTTTTTAAAATGTTTGTACAATCATGCTTCCAAGATACCTCACTCCTCTCAAGGGATTCCTCACCCTATGATTGTACCTCTCACAATTCTTCCAAAAAACCTTGTGAGCCCAACTAGAAAGATACTTCATTGTGATTTATTGATCTCAATTCTCAACTTGAATTATTTAAGCATTTCAATATTTAATTTGTTTTCATCAAATTATATATTTGTATAATAATTTTAAAAGCTTTATAATAACTCAACTTTTAAAAAGAATAAATAAATAAAATAGAGATGAAACTATTTTTACTGACTAGCTCAATTTTTTGTGCAACATATTTAAAAAATAATAATTTAATAGAACATGAAAGGAATCAAAAGCAATCCAATCAACAATCATTTTTTAAAAGAATTACTTAACTTTAAGTTTTCTATTGTATTTATTGATACATAGGCAAACATTATCCTGCCAGGCTTAAAATTAATAAAAACCTTGTTTCTTTTTCAAATAAATTAACGATAAAATAAAAGTTTTTAAGTAACATCCAATTGATCAATTAAGATACCGTTTTGTGAGGTGTCTAACATCTTCTCTTCGTAGTAGATTCTGATTCAAAGGTTTTTTTTCACAAAATTTTCCTTATCTATTTTATTTGATTTTTTTTTTTCATATTTCTCTCTTTTTATTAAAATAAATTTATTTTTATCTCGCCTAAATCAAAAAGAGGTCTTCTATATAATTAGAGTGCCATAAGTTTCGTCTTATTAATGATTTTTTTTTAGTGTTTCCTCATCTTTTGAATTATATCATCCAACCTTACATTGATATCTAAGACATTTCTACGTAGATCAATAGATGAATAAAAAAATGAGATACAAAGTTAAGATTAAAATTTAAAAAAAAAAAAACCTACAATTTAAGATGTTTCTTGCAAAATATCTTTTCCTTTTTTATACCAGATCAAATCAAGTATACTTCTTGCACTGTAGGGATGTCTTCAAGGAAAAAAACCGCAATGAATAATAGAAGTACCAACCTAGGAGATGGAAGTTGAAAACTCGAATTTACTCACCAAAGTTGCCTATAAAGATAATTGGATTGTTGCTTAAACAATCGTGGCACATTCAATCCTCATACATTGAAAATATGTTTAAAAAATTACAATCATCTATCCTTACATACTTGACCTTCACAAAACAAATAATGGGCTTATAAATTTTAATTATTTCTAAAAATGAATGTTCACTTACCATGAGTAACTTGAACTCAAATGTAGCCTACTTTGTAATTGAGAAAACATTCCAAGGGTAACTTGCTTCAGAAGAGAAAAAAAAAGACATTTTCTTTTTGAACCCCACATTCGACTTTTTGGCCTCCATTTCGTTCTTTCATGAACCATTCTGCCCTTAAGTCAATAATGGCTTCCGACTCTACTAAGGCGGAATTTATATTCCGCTTAACAAAAGGCGGAAACAAAAATTAAAATACATTTCCGATTTTTAAAAGGCGGAATCGCTTCCAAGTTTTTAAAGGCGGAAGTATTCCGACTTTTTAAGGGCGGAAATAGAGAATTTTTCAAAATCCCTAAAATGCCCCTACGTGAACCGTCCACCTTCCTTTTCAAATAAAATCGAAACGGCTTTCCTCCCTCCCTTATAACTCCCTCTCTCACGTTTCACACACACACTCACTCTCTCAACCGTCTCTCTTAATCCTCTCTCTCAATCGGTGTTGCCTCCTTCTCGGTGTCCATTCGTCATTCCTTGCCTCTCTTCATCCTTCCTCGGTTCCCCTTCTCTATCAAGTAAGTAACTCAGTTTCCCTTGATAGAGAAGGGGAACCGAGGAAGGATGAAGAGAGACAAGGAATGACGAATGGGCACCGAGAAGGTGGCAACATCGATTGAGAGAGAGGATTGAGAGAGACGGTTGAGAGAGTTAAAGTTTGAGAGAGTGAGTGTGTGTGTGTGAAACGTGAGAGAGGAAGTTATAAGAGAGAGAGGAAAGCCGTTTCGATTTTATTTGAAAAGGAAGGTGGACGGTTCACGCAGGGACATTTTAGGGATTTTGAAAAATTATCTATTTCCACCCTTAAAAAGTCGAAATACTTCCGACTTTAAAAACTCGGAAGCGATTCCGCATTTTAAAAATCGGAAATGTATTTTGTAATACCCTATAATTAATTACCCTTAATTCCCCTTATGTTAAAAATGCGGACTTAAAAATTCCTTTTTATTTATTAAAAATCAACCGTCAAACGGACGGAGTTTCGTTTGTTTTTCGGACTTTTCTAAATTTTCAACCTGATTAACACATTCACATAATATCAACAGAAGCCAGCAGGGCTCTAATCATATATATATATATATATATATATATGCATCATATACATGGGCTCAAAAATAAAATAAGTTGTATCAATCTCAGAGTGCTAGTAGAAAGTCTAAGTATGAACCATGCCCCAAAATAAAACATATACCATGCCCCACATATACATCACATATACATCACATATACATCAAAATAATATGAAGGCTTAGGTCAATATAATGCAACTAAATTCCTACAACCCTACTCCCCCTGTGAGGGAGAGTAATCCTGCTCAGCCGGTCCATGTGCATACTCCAACTCAGTACAAGAAAAATGGTAAAGAGGTGAGTATTACACAATAAAATAGGGAAGCAGTTTCTATCATGCTATACTGAACTACCAAGCCAAACACATATAATCATATAGTGCATATAAGCCAATTAAGCATTCCCAAACAATTCAATTATTTTAATTTCCATAATAGAAATAGTTCTTTCATAGTTTTAAAGTTCATTATTTCATACATTTCCCTGAATATACAAGTTGACACATTTCTCAATCTCATATGTTTAACATCACAATTCTTTCTTTGTACCATTCACTAATCGTTTACCGCATGTATTTTCCACTTGATTCACACATATGCCTTTTTCATCAATTCTCTTGATTTTCCATAACTTCTTTTCTCTTTACATATGCCTTGAGTTTCTCATAACATTGGGAAGTTTATTCACGTGGATCCATCATTGCACACAGTCCCACAACCCGGACAACGTCTTACAGCTGCGCACTATGGCGTCTTACGCGATCTATGCGTACAGTCCCACAACCCGGACAACGTCTTACAAGATCTGGATCGCACAAGTCTATGCGTACAGTCCCACAACCCGAACAACGTCTTACAAGATATCAAATCATATCAGTCGATGCGTACAGACCCACAACCCGGACAACGTCTTACACGACCTCAAACCAAACCAGTCGATGCGTACAGTCCCACAACCCCGACAACGTCTTACAAGACTGGTTCCTTTAATCAATTTACCTTTAGCCTTTTGAAAGTGCACCACCATATTTTAAAGTCTTGCATTCAATGTCATAGGACCATTATTTACTTTATCCAATTATACTACCAAATTTCCATACAATTAGAGCAATACATTATCACACACATCAAATAACAATATCACCTTTTAGCACAAATTATCATATTTCAATACTTTATACAATATTATCTATCTTAGGGTTTTTATTCTAAATTTAGCACATAACACTTAGCAACCCACTATAAACATAATACAACCCACCCCCTAGAATACGGTAACACAAACCTCCTTACCTCAAGTTCTTAGAGATAGAGAGATTTGTACTTGTCCTACACTTGAGAATTGGCCACAATTCAAGAGAAGAGGGAGGAACCTAATACCAATAGAATAATAAAACAAATTGTTAAGCTTTGCCCTAGAACTTGAGGGAATCCGTAAACCAAACTAGAGTTCCCTAGGTTGAAGATTGAAAACTCCAAGGGAGCAAGAGAGAGAGAGATAATCGAACCATAAGGGAGAGAAAGAGAGAATCAAGAGCTTGGGTACTTACTTGGAGTTCAGAAGGAATGAGATTTGATGATGGATTGGGATACAATAATACTTGAATCTTGATTAATGGAACAAAGTGCTTTGTGCCCTAGAGCAAGAAAAAGAGAAGAGGTCGACTTAGGAAAGAAAATAACGTGTGGTTGCTTTTATTTTTTTTCATCAGCAGACTGGGTTAATCGATTAGCAGTCCCAGTTAATCGATTAACCCCATGTAATTTGGCCAAAGATCATCAGTTAGCCCTAATCGATTAATTTTTTGCACACTTTCTGGCCCTAATCGATTAGCCAGTGGATTAATCGATTAACTTTTGCACAACATTCAGGCACTAATCGATTAACCCATAGGTTAATCGATTAACCTGCTGAATCAAGCATTACTCAATACTTTGAAATGCCATAACTTCTTTACCCGTTGGATCTTCCTCAAATTTTAAAGCAAGCTTCCTCACCTATCCTACTTCACATCCAACGGTAGAATTTATATTTTGAGCTACCAATCTTGTTATTCTAAATTCCCTAAGTTTCTATGTTTTAAACCTAAGGTTACATGCACATTTGGCCAAATTTATAACTTATATCTTCATTTCTTCTACCCTAAGCCCATCACTATAAATTAAGTTTGGGATGTTACAATCCTCTCCCACTTACCTGAATTTCGTCCTCGAAATTCAGTTGTCGTCAAACAAGTGTGGATGAGATTGTCTGATCTTGCTTTCCAACTCCAGAGTAGCCTCCTCCACATTGTTCCTACTCCATATAACTTTTACCAAGCTAATCTCCTTGCCTCTCAATTGTCTCACTTGCCTATCTTCAATCCTCACTGGGAACACCTCAAAAGTCAAATTCTCCTTCAAAGGCAAATCATTCAAAGTGACCACATGAGTAGGATCATGAATGTATTTCCTTTGCTGTGAGACATGAAATACATCATGAAGTCTGGCTAAGTGAGGGGGCAAAGCAATCTTGTAAGCTACCGGGTCAACCTTCTCTAGAATCTCATAAGGTCCAACAAACCGAGGAGTTAGTTTCTTGGACTTAATTGCCCTACCAATCCCTGTAACCGGAGACACTCTTAGAAACACATGATCCCCAACATCAAATTCCAAAGGTCTCCTTCGCCTATCAGCATAATTCTTCTGGCGATCCTGGGAAGTTTTCATCTTGTTCTTGATCATTGTGATCTTCTCAGTTGTTTCTTTCACAATATCAGGACCTGTCAGTAGATTCTCACCTATCTGGAACCAACACAGAGGCGTCCTACATTTTCTGCCGTAGAGAGCCTCAAATGGTGCCATACCAATACTGGAGTGAAAGCTGTTATTATAAGTAAACTCCATCAACGGCAGTAACTGCTCCCAACTACCAGCCTGCTCCAGAACACATGCTCTCAACAAGTCCTCCAGTGTCTGGATAGTACGCTCAGATTGTCCGTCTGTTTGCGGATGATAAGCCGTACTAAATTTCAGCTTAGTACCCAATGCCTGCTGAAGACTCTGCCAAAATCTAGACAGAAATCTCGGATCACGATCGAATACAATACTGGTAGGAACACCATGTAGTTTCACTATGTCCCTGATATACAACTGAGTCAACTTCTCCAGGGTGTACTTCTTGTGAATAGGGATAAAATGAGCACACTTTGTTAGACGGTCCACAACCACCCAAACTGCATCACATCCTGCAGCAGTCCTAGGTAGACCCGTCACAAAGTCCATGGTTATGCTATCCCACTTTCATTCCGGGATATCAAGCGATCGCAAAGGACCACCAGGCTTTTGATGCTCAATTTTAACTTTCAGACAAGTAAGGCAATGAGATACATGATCTGCTACATCGGTTTTCAACTTTGGCCACCAATAAATCTTCTTCAAATCTTGATACATCTTCGTTGCACCGGGATGGAAATTCATTTTGGTTTGATGTGCTTCCCATAGGATATCCCTTCTAACTTCGAAATCCATAGGAACACATATCCTGCCCCTAAACCGGATAATGCCATCAAAACCTTTTAAAAAATCGGGCTCTTCATTGCCTGATGCCCCATCCAACAACTTCTGTAACTCTTCTTCAATAGCTTGTCTTTCTCTAATAAGATCAATCAAGCCATTGGTAACCTGCAACATTTCTAGAACAATGCTCTTTTCTTTAACCTGCATGTTCAAGTTGAGCTCACTGAATTCTTGAATTAACTGCATCTCTTTTGTAACATCCCCGATTTTCCCAAATTATTAGGTGCCTTAGTTAATGGAATTTTGCTAAGATTAGTGTTGTTTCCAAGTCTTTGAGCATGTTTAGAATGTGTTTAGGATGTAGAATTTAGTAAGGGTAGGTTTGATGAAGTAGAATTAGTATAGAAGTGAGTTTTAGAAGTATAAATATAAGTTAAAGAGCATAGGATCTTAGGAAATTAGGAATTTAATATCCATAGCTCCAAACCCAAATTCCACTGTTGGATGTTAAGAAAAGTGTCTTAGGAAGCTTGTCTCAAAATTTGAGAAAGATCCAATGGTTAATGAAGAAGTTAGAGCGATTCGAAGTATAAGGGATTAAGTGGGCTGAACAGATTAATAGGTTAATCGATTAAGTCTTGGGCCACATTCAGCCCCTAATCGAGTAGGGTATAGGTTAATCGATTAAGTTTTTAGCCACCTTCTGGTACTAATCGATTAATGGCAACATTAATCGATTAACCACGTTCTATTAACAAGTATTAATCGATTAACCACTTGGGTTAATCGATTAACCCCTGTTATATCAGCCAAAAATCACGTTGAATTGGGCATTTTTCTCATGGCTTTCTCTCTCTTCTCTCATGACTCTCTCTTCCTTCTCTCCTAGGGTTTTTCAATTTCCCCCAAATCCACACCAAATCAAATGAAATTAACACACCAAATCATCCCTCCATCAATCCTTCTTATGATTCCTCTCCCAAAAACCCCAATTTCATCTCTTTTCTCTAAATCCCCAAATCCCCACACAAACCCTAACTTCTCCAATCCTTCTCATAGAGTGAGGCAATCTTCAAGGGAGCTTAGGAAAGTGTTGAGGAGCATGGAATGAGAGTCTAGAAGCTAGCTTGGAGCTTGGTTGTGGAGCACCAACTCAATCTCAATTTCTCCTCTTCTCTTCAAGAGGTAAGGGGGAGTACTTTGGTTTTAATTAGGGAAGGGACTTAGTGATAGTAATAAGTGCATAAGTAGATGTATTTTCCTATGTGTATATGTGACTTGTGTTCTTGGTATGTTGAATATGTGATATATGACTTGTGTGTTTTATATGTTGGGTATGGGATGTGTGCTATGGACTTAGGGATTAGTTTAGTAATGAATTGTGAAAATAGTTATGAAATTAAATGAATAGAAATCTAGGGTCAATCTAGAATAGCATGTGTTTACTTATGGTTAAATGATTATTGGTGCATTGTCATGGACCTAGAACTTTATAGTGAACGAAATGTGTGAATGGTATGTTGATGATTATTAGTGTTGCTATGTGTGTGTTTGTTGCTATCTATCTATAATGCATGGCCAAATCCTAAGCTAGAGAACCCAACTCAATGAATATAAAGTATTAAAGGTTTGACTAACAAAAGCCACATAAAATGAATTAGAAACACGTGCATTACGGAGTAAGGTGGACCTTAGGTGTGCGGGGAAAAACACACGTCGTTTACGATTGATGAGGGCAAGAGTGAATTATGGGATTATCTTGGGGAACTTTGATCCTGCAAAGGACACGGGATCGCTTCCCGTGTTGGGGGTTGGTTCCACGCAAACCGGGGTAATTCCATCACTTTGGCTCATTTTGGCCAGTGAGGGTGATTTCTGCTAGAGCCCGATTTGGGCAAATCAATCCAAATCGCATGAGGGACCTTCCTAAGTGGAGGTGAAGTTTTGTGCAAGCGGGTGAGCGAGGGACCTTCCTAAGTGGAGGTGAAGCACCTAACTATAGGTTGAGAAATACTTACTCCTGGTCGGTTTTT
Organism: Crotalaria pallida; assembly: GCA_037953625.1. Lineage (NCBI taxonomy): Eukaryota > Viridiplantae > Streptophyta > Magnoliopsida > Fabales > Fabaceae > Crotalaria > Crotalaria pallida. The sequence goes on along the minus strand of CM075654.1, from coordinate 55,233,909 downwards.
CCCCAGAGTGGAGGGTGGGTATGTGAGGAGGTTGTGTTATTATTGGAAAAAGTGTTATTGGAGAAGTGCATTCATTGTTACCTAATAGGTTTAATTCACTGAATCCAATGAAAGTGTTAAAGTGTATAAAGTAAAGTGGAAAGTGTTACATTGGATTCAGGAGTTAAACCATAATAGTATAAAGTGCATTCATAATCATATGATTGAGCATCAAGGCATTGTTATGTGATGAATGATATATATATATATATATATATATATATATATATATATATATTGCATAATAGAAAAGTAAAAGGTTAAGGACTAGAAAGAGTAGAATTGAACAGGATAAATGAATGTATATATATATCTGTGTGTGTGTGGGGGGGGGGGTATGTCTAGTTATGTTTTATTACTGTTATTTAAGTGTCTTCTTTGATTGATTCTCAAATTACACACCCCTTAAGTTGACCATTTTAGGTACCAGTGGAAAAGAAGTCCATCGCTCTGGCGACGAGATAGTGTACTCTCATATGATGAGAGTGCATTATTTGTTAGGACCTTGGTGGTCTTATTATTATTGCAATCATTGTTAGGATAATGTAACTCAAAATGTTTTATTAATTAAAGTTATTTTTAATTGTTAACTTTTATTGTAAGTATTAGAATACTTCCATTTTGTAAAAAGGGACTTCATAAGAACATTTATTTTGATTAAATGTGTTAAAGGTTGTGAAGGATATACAAATATCCTTTTCTTCATTACTTCAAAATAAGTCACAACCTCTTGTAATTTAATTATAATTTTGTTAAGTTAATGAACTGTTTTGGACTGACAGGTGAAAAATTAACTTGGGGGAAAGTCCATATTTTAGAGTAAACTCCGCCAAAATTTTTATAAAACCCCAAGTATTTTAATATTAGATCCTATAAAAAGCAATATATTTTACATTATAAAAAATTGAGGATGTTACATCTTTCACCATCAAATTGCTGACATGCAAAGTCTTGCGACTTAGTGCATCAGCCACTACATTAGCCTTGCCCGGATGATACTGAGACTGAAATCTTAGTCCTTCAGAAATTTCATCCACCTCCTTTGTCGCATATTCAATTCTTTCTGATCGAAGAGGTAGCGGAGACTTTTATGGTCGCTAAAGACTTCTAATCTTGAACCATAAAGATAATGCCTCCAAATTTTCAAAGCAAAAACTACTGCCGCCAACTCAAGATCATGAGTGAGATAGTTCTGCTCATGCTGCCTCAACTGCCTGGATGCATAGGCTATGACTTGTCCTTGCTGCATCAACACACAACCCGACCCTTGTTTTGAAGCATCACAGTACACTACAAAGGATTGAGTCGGATCCGGCAAAATCAACATTGGGGAACTAGTCAATCGCCTTTTCAACTCCTGGAAACTATCTTCACATTTTGGGGACCATTCAAACGGAACACCTTTCCGCGTAAGAGTAGTCAAAGGGAGGGCTAGCTTAGAAAACCCTTCAATGAACCTCCTATAATACCCAGCCATACCAAGAAAGCTTCTGATCTCGGTAATCGACTGGGGTCTCTCCCACTTAAGTACTGCTTCCACCTTAGAAGGGTCTACTGCAACACCCTTCTCAGAAATCACATGCCCCAGAAAGTGCACCTCATTCAACCAAAAACTACATTTAGAGAACTTTTCATAAAGATGCTTGTCTTTGAGAACTTGGAGCACCGTTCTCAAATGCTCTTCATGCTCCTTCGGGCTCTTGGAGTAGATAAGAATGTCATCAATGAATACAATGACGAACGAGTCTAAGTACGGCCTGAAGATCTTGTTCATATAATCCATGAAGATGGAAGGAGCATTCGTGAGACCAAAAGGCATCACCACATATTCGAAATGCCCATACCGGGTTCTAAAAGTAGTCTTGGGAATGTCCTCTTCTTGGATACGGATTTGATGATATCCAGATCGGAGGTCAATCTTTGAGAAAACCGCAGCTCCCCTAAGCTGATCCAACAAATCATCAATGCGTGGGAGCGGATACTTATTCTTCACTGTCACCGCATTTAGCTGCCGGTAATCAGTGCACATACGGACACTTCCATCCTTCTTTTTGACAAAGAGGATAGGAGCTCCCCACGGGGAAACACTTGGCCTTATGAACCTCTTAGCCAAAATCTCCTCCAACTGCTTCTTCAACTCTTCCAACTCTGGAGGGGCCATACTATAAGGCGCTTTAGATATCGGGCCGGCACCAGGCATAAGATCAATGCCAAATTCTACTTCTCTGGCTGGAGGTAATCCGGAAATTTCAGCAGGAAAAACATCTGGAAACTCACTAACCACTGAAATTCTACTAATATCTGATGCTTCCTCATCATCCATGGCCGACACTGAGACTTGACAGAAGATTACTGACTTCTGACTACAATCAAGAAGGACACGGTTCTGAGACATCCAGTCCATGCCTAGGATAATATCCAGCTTGGTTAAGGGCAAACATATCAAATTCACTTTGAATTCCCGCTCCAATACTCGGAGTGGGCAATCCAAACACATCAAGGATGTAACCACAACTGAATTAGTAGGGGTAGACACAGACAATTTGAAAGGCATCTCAACTGCAGACAATTTTAATCTTTCCATGTAACTGACAGAAATAAAAGAGTGTGTAGCTCCACAATCAAAGAGAATACCACATGCAATATCATTTACATAGCCAATACCTCGAATCAGCTCATCAGCCTCAGTCACCTCTTCCCCATCAAGAGTATACACCTTCCCCTGCTAAAGTGGACGGCCATCACCAACCCTCTGCGCCCTTGTTACATTGGCTTCTTTCTTGACCGCATTCTTCGGGCAGTTAGAAACAATATGGCCTGGATGCCCACACTTAAAGCATGTGACATTAGGCTGGTTCTGACTCATACTCTAGCATACACCCCTATGATGCTTCCCACACTGAGGACAAGGCGGAATAGGACCAGAAGAACACCTTATAGGGCATGTTCTAGGCTGTGGATAGGGGCCTGGTCGCTGCACCGCACCCTTGCTCCTTATGGGACCACCACTTCTATGCATCGATCTGCTTTTGTCTTCTGCCATCTTTCTCTTAAGACCCTTCTCATACGTGCTTGCCATGTTGACCAAGCGGGCCAAGTTGTCAATATTGTGATACTCACATGAGAGGCGAATATCAGTCCTAAGCCTAGCTTCAAACTTAACACATTTTCGCGCTCACTTGCATCCCGATAGTCAGAAAAACAGATGAGGTCTTCAAACCGAGCTGCATAATCCCCAACTGACATAGAGCCTTGAGTCAGTTGGAGAAAAGCAATCTCCTTCTCCCTCCTAACATCTTCAGGGAAATACTTCCCCAAAAATAGGTCCTTGAATACTTCCCAAGAAACAACCGGATTGGCTGCCACCAATCCCCTCCTTTGATGATCCCACCAATGCTCAGCCTCATTGGTCAGCATGAACTCAGCTAGTCGAATATGCTGCTCCATTGGGGGTTGAAGAGAACGGAGAATCTTCTCGATCTCCTGTATCCACCTCTGTGCTCCATCAGGGTCATTTCCACCTTCAAAGCGAGGCGGATCATTCTTTCGGAACCGAGCCATCTAGTCAACCTCAACTGGAGCTGGCTACAGAGCTGCTGCTGCTGTAGCTGCTGCTGCTGCTGTAGCTGCTGCTGCAGCAGCTGCCATCTGTTCCCCCTGCTGCTGCTGCATCTGAGATAGATGCTCCAGAATGGCTGCCAGTCCATCGTTACCAGCCCTCCTTCCAGCCATGCTGCTTAGCCAAAGAGAATAGACCAATAAGACTCAACTACTAAGTATATACATAGTACTATAATTATCCTATTAGATCCTAAACTACTACTATGAGCATCAATTACTCGCTAGGTGAGTAATCATTTGGAGTTTGCATAACTCCAAGGCCGAGGAGAAACTGCTTTGATACCATAAATGTAACACCCTATAATTAATTACCCTTAATTCCCCTTATGTTAAAAATGCAGACTTAAAAATTCCTTTTTATTTATTAAAAATCAACTGCCAAATGGACGGAGTTTCGTTTATTTTTCGGACTTTTCTAAATTTTCAACCTGATTAAGACATTCACAAAATATCAACAGAAGCCAGCAGGGCTCTAATCATATATATATATATATATATATATATATATATGTGTGTGCATCATATAATTGCCCCATTGGCTCAAAAATAAAATAAGTTGTATCAATCTCAGAGTGCCAGTAGAAAGTCTAAGTATGAACCATGCCCCAAAATAAAACATATACCATGCCCCAAATGAAGTTATCCTAAGCCTCACTCAAAAAGTATATACATCACATATACATCAAAATAATATGGAGGCTTAGGTTAATATAATGCAACTAAATTCCCACAACCCTACTCTCCCTCAATCCTGCTCGGCCGGTCCATGTGCATACTCCAACTCAGTACCTGAAAAATGGTAAGGAGGTGAGTATTACACAATAAAATAGGGAAGCAGTTTCTATCATGCTATACTGAACCACCAAGCCAAACACATATAATCATATAGTGCATATAAGACAATTAAGCATTCCCAAACAATTCAATTATTTTAATTTCCATAATAGAAATAGCTCTTTCATAGTTTTAAATTTCATTATTTCATACATTTCCCTGAATATACAAGTTGACACATTTCTCAATCTCATATGTTTAACATCACAATTCTTTCTTTGCACCATTCACTAATCGTTTACCACATGTATTTTCCACTTGATTCACACATATGCCTTTTTCATCAATTCTCTTGATTTTCCATAATTTCTTTTCTCTTTACATATGCCTTGAGTTTCTCATAACATTGGGAAGTTTATTCACGTTGATCCATCATTGCGTACAGTCCCACAACCCGGACAACGTCTTACAGCTGCGCACTATGGCGTCTTACGCGATCTATGCGTACAGTCCCACAGCCCGGACAACGTCTTACAAGATCTGGATCGCACAAGTCTATGCGTATAGTCCCACAACCCGGACAACGTCTTACAAGACATCAAATCAAATCAGTCGATGCGTACAGTCCCACAACCCGGACAACGTCTTACACGACCTCAAACCGAACCAGTCGATGCGTACAGTCCCACAACCCGGACAACGTCTTACACGACTTGATTCACACCAGTCTAAGCGTACAGTCCCACAACCCGGACAACGTCTTACAAGACTGGTTCCTTTAATCAATTTACCTTTAGCCTTTTGAAAGTGCACCACCATATTTTAAAGTCTTGCATTCAATGTCATAGGACCATTATTTACTTTATCCAATTATACTACCAAATTTCCATACAATTAGAGCAATACATTATCACACACATCAAATAACAATATCACCTTTTAGCACAAATTATCATATTTCAAAACTTTATACAATATTATCTATCTTAGGGTTTTTATTCTAAATTTAGCACATAACTCTTAGCAACCCACTATAAACATAATACAACCTACCCCCTAGAATACGGTAACACAAACCTCCTTACCTCAAGTTCCTAGAGATAGAGAGATTTGTACTTGTCCTACACTTGAGAATTGGCAACAATTCAAGAGAAGAGGGAGGAACCTAATACCAATAGAATAATAAAACAAATTGTTAAGCTTTGCCCTAGAACTTGAGGGAATCCATAAACCAAACTAGAGTTCCCTAGGTTGAATATTGAAAACTCCAAGGGAGCAAGAGAGATAGAGATAATCGAACCATAAGGGAGAGAAAGAGAGAATCAAGAGCTTGGGTACTTACTTGGAGTTGAGAAGGAATGAGATTTGATGATGGATTGGGATAAAATAATACTTGAATCTTGATTAATGAAACAAAGTGCTTTGTGCCCTAGAGCAAGAAAGAGAGAAGAGGTCGACTTAGGAAAGAAAATAACGTGTGGTTGCTTTTATTTTTTTTCATCAGCAGACTGGGTTAATCGATTAACAGTCCCAGTTAATCGATTAACCCCTTGTAATTTGGCCAAAGATCATCAGTTAGCCCTAATCGATTAATTTTTTGCACACTTTCTGACCCTAATCGATTAGCCAGTGGATTAATCGATTAACTTTTGCACAACATTCAGGCACTAATCGATTAACCCATAGGTTAATCGATTAACCTGCTGAATCAAGCATTACTCAATACTTTGAAATGCCATAACTTCTTCTTTACCTGTTGGATCTTCCTCAAATTTTATAGCAAGCTTCCTCACCTATCCTACTTCACATCCAACGGTTGAATTTATGTTTTGAGCTACCAATCTTGTTATTCTAAATTCCCTAAGTTTCTATGTTTTAAACCTAAGGTTACATGCACATTTGGCCAAATTTCTAACTTATATCTTCATTTCTTCTACCCTAAGACCATCACAACATAGATTACACCATAAATTAAGTTTGGGATGTTACAATCCTCTCCCACTTACAAGAATTTCGTCCTCGAAATTCAGTTGTCGTCAAACAAGTGTGGATGAGATTGTCTGATCTTGCTTTCCAACTCCCAAGTAGCCTCCTCCACATTGTTCCTACTCCATATAACTTTTACCAAGCTAATCTCCTTGCCTCTCAATTGTCTCACTTGCCTATCTTCAATCCTCACTGGCAACACCTCAAAAGTCAAATTCTCCTTCAAAGGCAAATCATCCAAAGTGACCACATGAGTAGGATCATGAATGTATTTCCTTAGCTGTGAGACATGAAATAAATCATGAAGTCTGGCTATGTGAGGGGGCAAAGCAATCCTGTAAGCTACCGGGTCAACCTTCTCCAGAATCTCATAAGGTCCAACAAACCGAGGAGTTAGTTTCTTGGACTTAATTTCCCTACCAATCCCTGTAACCGGAGACACTCTTAGAAACACATGATCCCCAACATCAAATTCCAAATGTCTCCTTCGCCTATCAGCCTAATTCTTCTGGCGATCCTGGGAAGTTTTCATCTTGTTCTTGATCATTGTGATCTTCTCAATTGTTTCTTTCACAATATCAGGACCTGTCAGTAGATTCTCACCTATATGGAACCAACACAAAGGCGTCCTACATTTTCTGCCGTAGAGAGCCTCAAATGGTGCCATACCAATACTGGAGTGAAAGCTGTTATTATAAGTAAACTCCATCAACGGCAGTAACTGCTCATAACTACCAGACTGCTCCAGAACACATGCTCTCAACAAGTCCTCCAGTGTCTGGATAGTACGCTCAGATTGTCCGTCTGTTTGCGGATGATAAGCCGTACTAAATTTCAGCTTAGTACCCAATGCGTGCTGAAGACTCTGCCAAAATCTAGACAGAAATCTCGGATCACGATCGGATACAATACTGGTAGGAACACCATGTAGTTTCACTATGTCCCTGATATACAATTGAGTCAACTTCTCCAGGGTGTACTTCTTGTGAATAGGGATAAAATGAGCACACTTTGTTAGACGGTCCACAACCATCCAAACTGCATCACATCCTGCAGCAGTCCTAGGTAGACCCGTCACAAAGTCCATTGCTATGCTATCCCACTTCCATTCCAGGATATCAAGCGATCGCAAAGGACCACCAGGCTTTTGATGCTCAATTTTAACTTTCTGACAAGTAAGGCAATGAGATACATGATCTGCTACATCGGTTTTCAACTTTGGCCACCAATAAATCTTCTTCAAATCTTGATACATCTTCGTTGCACCGGGATGGAAATTCATTTTGGTTTGATATGCTTCCCATAGGATATCCCTTCTAACTTCGAAATCCATAGGAACACATATCCGGCCCCAATACAGGATAATGCCATCAGAACCTTTTACAAAAATCGGGCTCTTCATTGCCCGATGCCCCATCCAACAACTTCTGTAACTCTTCTTCATCAGCTTGTCTTTCTCTAATAAGATCAATCAAGTCATTGGTAACCTGCAACATTTCTAGAACAATGCTCTTTTCTTTAACCTGCATGTTCAAGTTGAGGTCACTGAATACTTGAATTAAATGTATCTCTTTTGTAACATCCTCGATTTTCCCAAATTATTAGGTGCCTTAGTTAATGGAATTTTGCTAAGGTTAGTGTTGTTTCCAAGTCTTTGAGCATGTTTAGAATGTGTTTAGGATGTAGAATTTAGTAAGGGTAGGTTTGATGAAGTAGAATTAGTTTAGAAGTGAGTTTTAGAAGTATAATTATAAGTTAAAGAGCATAGGATCTTAGGAAATTAGGAATTTAATATCCATAGCTCCAAACCCAAATTCCACCGTTGGATGTTAAGAAGAGTGTCTTAGGAAGCTTGTCTCAAAATTTGAGAAAGATCCAACGGTTAACGAAGAAGTTAGAGCGATTCGAAGTATAAGGGATTAAGTGGGCTGAACAGATTAATCGATTAACCTATGAGTTAATCGATTAAGTCTTGGGCCACATTCAGCCCCTAATCGAGTAGGGTATAGGTTAATCGATTAAGTTTTTAGCCACCTTCTGGTACTAATCGATTAATGGCAACATTAATCGATTAACCATGTTCTATTAACAAGTATTAATCGATTAACCACTTGGGTTAATCGATTAACCCCTGTTATATCAGCCAAAAATTACGTTGAAATGGGCATTTTTCTCATGTCTTTCTCTCTCTTCTCTCATGACTCTCTCTTCCTTCTCTCCTAGGGTTTTTCAATTTCCCCCAAATCCACACCAAATCAAATGAAATTAACACACCAAATCATCCCTCCATCAATCCTTCTTATGATTCCTCTCCCAAAAACCCCAATTTCATCTCTTTTCTCTAAATCCCCAAATCCCCACACAAACCCTAACTTCTCCAATCCTTCTCATAGAGTGAGGCAATCTTCAAGGGAACTTAGGAAAGTGTTGAGGAGCATGGAATGGGAGTCTAGAAGCTAGCTTGGAACTTGGTGGTGGAGCACCAACTCAATCTCAATTTCTCCTCTTCTCTTCAAGAGGTAAGGAGGAGTACTTTGGTTTTAATTAGGGAAGGGACTTAGTGATAGTAGTAAGTGCATAAGTAGATGTATTTTCCTATGTGTATATGTGACTTGTGTGCTTGGTATGTTGAATATGTGATATATGACTTGTGTGTTTTATATGTTGGGTATGGGATGTGTGCTATGGACTTAGGGATTAGTTTAGTAATGAATTGTGAAAATAGTTATGAAATTAAATGAATAGAAATCTAGGGTCAATCTAGAATAGCATGTGTTTACTTATGGTTAAATGATTATTGGTGCATTATCATGGACCTAGAACTTTATAGTGAACGAAATGTGTGAATGGTATGTTGATGATTATTAGTGTTGCTATGTGTGTGTTTGTTGCTATCTATCTATAATGCATGGCCAAATCCTAAGCTAGAGAACCCAACTCAATGAATATAAAGTATTAAAGGTTTGATTAACAAAAGCCACATAAAATGAATTAGAAACACGTGCATTATGGAGTAAGGTGGACCTTAGGTGTACGGGGAAAAACACACGTCGTTTACGATTGATGAGGGCAAGAGTGAATTATGGGATTATCTTGGGGAACTTTGATCCTGCAAAGGACACGGGATCGCTTCCCGTGTTGGGGGTTGGTTCCACGCAAACCGGGGTAATTCCATCACTTTGGCTCATTTTGGCCAGTGAGGGTGATTTCTGCTAGAGCCCGATTTGGGCAAATCAATCCAAATCGTATAAGGGACCTTCCTAAGTGGAGGTGAAGTGTTGTGCAAGCGGGTGAGCAAGGGACCTTCCTAAGTGGAGGTGAAGCACCCAACTATAGGTTGAGAAATACTTACTCCTGGTCGGTTTTTCCCCAGAGTGGAGGGTGGGTATGTGAGGAGGTTGTGTTATTATTAGAAAAAGTGTTATTGGAGAAGTGCATTCATTGTTACCTAATAGGTTTAATTCACTGAATCCAATAAAAGTGTTAAAGTGTATAAAGTGTATAAAGTAAAGTGGAAAGTGTTACATTGGATTCAAGAGTTAAACCATAATAGTATAAAGTGCATTCATAATCATATGATTGGGCATCAAGGCATTGTTATGTGATGAATGATATATATATATAAATATATATATATATATATATATATATATATATTGCATAATAGAAAAGTAAAAGGTTAAGGACTAGAAAGAGTAGAATTGAACAGGATAAATGAATGTATATATATATGTGTGTGTGTGTGTGGGTATGTCTAGTTATGTTTTATTACTGTTATTTAAGTGTCTTCTTTGATTGATTCTCAAATTACTCACCCCTTAAGTTGACCATTTTAGGTACCAGTGGAAAAGAAGTTCATCGCTCTGGCACCGAAAAAGTGTACTCTTATATGATGAGAGTGCATTATTTGTTATGACCTTGGTGGTCTTATTATTATTGCAATCATTGTTAGGATAATGTAACTCAAAATGTTTTATTAATTAAAATTATTTTTAATTGTTAACTTTTATTGTAAGTATTAGAATACTTCCATTTTGTAAAAAGGGACTTCATAAGAACATTTATTTTGATTAAATGTGTTAAAGGTTGTGAAGGATATACAAATATCATTTTCTTCATTACTTCAAAATAAGTCACAAGCTCTTGTAATTTAATTATAATTTTGTTAAGTTAATGAACTGTTCTGGACTGACAGGTGAAAAATTAACTTGGGGGAAAGTCCATATTTTAGAGTAAACTCCGCCAAAATTTTTATAAAACCCCAAGTATTTTAATATTAAAATCTATAAAAAGCAATATATTTTACATTATAAAAAATTGAGGATGTTACATCTTTCACCATCAAATTGCTGACATGCAAACTCTTGCGACTTAGTGCATCAGCCACTACATTAGCCTTGCTCGGATGATACTGGAGACTGAAATCGTAGTCCTTCAAAAATTTTATCCACCTCCTTTGTCGCATATTCAATTCTTTCTGATCGAAGAGGTAGCGGAGACTTTTATGGTCGCTAAAGACTTCATATCTTGAACCATAAAGATAATGCCTCCAAATTTTCAAAGCAAAAACTACTGCCGCCAACTCAAGATCATGAGTGGGATAGTTCTGCTCATGCTGCCTCAACTGCCTGGATGCATAGGCTATGAGTTGTCCTTGCTGCATCAACACACAACCCGACCCTTGTTTTGAAGCATCACAGTACACTACAAAGGACTGAGTCGGATCCGACAAAATCAACATTGAGGAACTAGTCAATCGCCTTTTCAACTCCTGGAAACTATCTTCACATTCTGGGGACCATTCAAACGGAACACCTTTCCGCGTAAGAGTAGTCAAAGGGAGGGCTAGCTTAGAAAACCCTTCAATGAACCTCCTATAATACCCAGTCATACCAAGAAAGCTTCTGATCTCAGTAATGGACTGGGGTCTCTCCCACTTAAGTACTGCTTCCACCTTAGAAGGGTCTACTGCAACACCCTTCTCAGAAATCACATGCCGCAAAAAGTGCACCTCATTCAACCAAAAACTACATTTTAGAGAACTTTGCATAAAGATGCTTGTCTTTGAGAACTTGGAGCACCGTTCTCAAATGCTCTTCATGCTCCTTCGGGCTCTTGGAGTAGATAAGAATGTCATCAATGAATACAATGACGAACGAGTCTAAGTACGGCCTGAAGATCCTGTTCATATAATCCATGAAGATGTCAGGAGAATTCGTGAGAACAAAAGGCATCACCACATATTCGAAATGCCCATACCGGGTTCTAAAAGCAGTCTTGGGAATGTCCTCCTCTTGGATATGGATTTGATGATATCCAGATCGGAGGTTAATCTTTGAGAAAACCGCAGCTCCCCTAAGATGATCCAACAAATCATCAATGCATGGGAGCGGATACTTATTCTTCACTGTCACCGCATTTAGCTGCCGGTAATCAGTGCACATACGGACACTTCCATCCTTCTTTTTGACAAAGAGGATAGGAGCTCCCCACGGGGAAACACTTGGCCTTATGAACCTCTTAGCCAAAATCTCCTCCAACTGCTTCTTCAACTCTTCCAACTCTGGAGGGGCCATACTATAAGGCGCTTTAGATATCGGGCCGGCACCAGGCATAAGATCAATGCCAAATTCTACTTCTCTGGCTGGAGGTAATCCGGAAATTTCAGCAGGAAAAACATCTGGAAACTCACTAACCACTGAAATTCTACTAATATCTGATGCTTCCTCATCATCCATGGCCGACACTGAAACTTGACAGAAGATTACTGACTTCTGACTACAATCAAGAAGGACACGGTTCTGAGACATCCAGTCCATGCCTAGGATAATATCCAGCTTGGTTAAGGGCAAACATATCAAATTCACTTCGAATTCTCGCTCCAATACTCGGAGTGGGCAATCCAAACACATCAAGGATGTAACCACAGCTGAATTAGTAGGGGTAGACACAGACAATTTGAAAGGCATCTCAACTGCAGACAGTTTTAATCTTTCCATGCAACTGACAGAAATAAAAGAGTGTGTACTCCACAATCAAAGAGAATACCACATGCAATATCATTTACATAGTCAATACCTCGAATCTGCTCATCAGCCTTAGTCACCTCTTCCCCATCAAGAGTGTACACCTTCCCCTGTTGAAGTGGACGGCCATCACCAACCCTCTACGCCCTTGTTACATTGGCTTCTTTCTTGACCGCATTCTTCGGGCAGTTAGAAACAATATGGCCTGGCTGCCCACACTTAAAGCATGTTACATTAGGCTGGTTCTGACTCATACTCCAGCATACACCCCTATGATGCTTGCCACACTGAGGACAAGGCGGAATAGGACCAGAAGAACACCTTATAGGGCATGTTCTAGGCTGTGGATAGGGGCCTGGTCGCTGCACCGCACCCTTGCCCCTTATGGGACCACCACTTCTCTGCATCGATCTGCTTTTGTCTTCCACCATCTTTCTCTTAAGACCCTTCTCATAAGTGCTTGCCATGTTGACCAAGCGGGCCAAGTTGTCAATATTGTGATACTCACACGAGAGGGGAATATCAGTCCTAAGCCCAGCTTCAAACTTAACACATTTTCCATGCTCACTTGCATCCCGATAGTCAGAAAAACAGATGAGGTCTTCAAATCGAGCTGCAGAATCCCCAACTGACATAGAGCGTTGAGTCAGTTGGAGAAAAGCAATCTCCTTCTCCCTCCTAACATCTTCAGGGAAATACTTCCCCAAAAATAGGTCCTTGAATACTTCCCAAGAAACAACCGGATTGGCTGCCACCAATCCCCTCCTTTGATGATCCCACCAATGCTCAGCCTCATTGGTCAGCATGAACTCAGCTAGTCGAACATGTTGCTCCATTGGTGGTTGAAGAGAACGGAAAATCTTCTCGATCTCTTGTATCCACCTCTGTTCTCCGTCAGGGTCATTTCCACCTTCAAAGCGAGGCGGATTATTCTTTCGAAACCGAGCCATCTATTCAACCTCAACTGGAGTTGGCTGCAGAGCTGCTGCTGCTGTTGCAGCAGCTGGCATCTGTTCCCCCTGCTGCTGTTGCATCTGAGATAGATGCTCCAGAATGGCTGCAAGTCCATCGTTACCAGCCCTCCTTCCAGCCATACTGCTTAGCCAAAGAGAACAGACCAGTAAGACTCAACTACTAAGTATATACATAGTACTATAATTATCCTATTAGATCCTAAACTACTACTATGAGCATCAATTACTCGCTAGGTGAGTAATCATTTGGAGTTTGCATAACTCCAAGGCCGAGGAGAAACTGCTTTGATACCATAAATGTAACACCCTATAATTAATTACCCTTAATTCCCCTTATGTTAAAAATGCAGACTTAAAAATTCCTTTTTATTTATTAAAAATCAACTGTCAAACGGACGGAGTTTCGTTTATTTTTCGGACTTTTCTAAATTTTCAACCTGATTAAGACATTCACAAAATATCAACAGAAGCTGTAACACCCTATATTATTTATCCTTAATTTCCTTTACATCAAAAATACGGATTTAAAAATTCATTTTTAATTCATGAAAATCAACTGTCAAACGGACGGAGTTTCGTCTGTTTTTCGGACATTTCAAAATCTTCAACCTGATAAACACATTTATTTAATAACAACAGTAGCCAGCAGGGCTCAAGTATAGATATAAGTGCATCACATAGTTGCCCCATGGGCTCAAGTGTAAAACATCAACGTCAATGTGTCAGAGTGCCAGCAACAGTGTTAAGTATGCAAAACAAGAGACCATATCCGCAACTATGCCCAAAAATGAATCATAAGCAAATGCACCAAAGAACTATCCTAAGCCTCTCACAAAAGAGCATATACAGCACATATACATCAAATAATATAGAGGCTTAGGTCAAAAGAATGCATCTAATCCCAACCCTACTCTCCCTGTGAGGGAGAGTAATCCTGCTCGGCCTGGTCATGTGTAAACTCAGCCTCGGTATCTGTGGAAATAGTAAGGAGTGAGTATTACACATAAAATGGGGAAACAGTTTCCAATTACGACATAATGCTATACCAAGCCATACACATGTAACAATTTAATAACAATATAATAAAACTCAAGAAATCACAATTCATTATCAAAGTATTCCATTGGTTTCTCAAATCAATCTTGCCTATTCATTCTTATACATCATTTTCATAAAGTCATTTATTCCTTCCACTTTAATCATATTCATAATTCTTTTCAATCCGTCCCTGGTCACGACCTACTGCGTCTGCACCCCTGTGCACTCACGTCTTACTGCGTCCGGGTATGTTTTCATTTCTCCCCTGGTCACGACCTACTGCGTCTGCACTCCTGTGCACTCACGTCTTACTGCGTCCGGGTATATATTTTCATTTCTCCCCTGGTCAAGACCTACTGCATCTGCACTCCTGTGCACTCACGTCTTACTGCGTCCGGGTATATATTTTCATTCTCCCCTGGTCACGTCCTACTGCGTCTGCACTCCTGTGCACTCACGTCTTACTGCGTCCGGGTATATATTTTCATTCTCCCCTGGTCACGTCCTACTGCGTCTGCACTCCTGTGCACTCACGTCTTACTGCGTCCGAGTATATATTTTCATTCTCCCCTGGTCACGTCCTACTGCGTCTGCACTCCTGTGCACTCACGTCTTACTGCGTCCGGGTATATATTTTCATTCTCCCCTGGTCACGTCCTACTGCGTCTGCACTCCTGTGCACTCGCGTCTTACTGCGTCCGGGTATATTTTTCTCATTCTCCCCTGGCTGCGCCCGGGTGTAATTCATTTCGTTCCTTTATCATTATCAATTCTTTAGCAATTTCCATTACTCAAAATTAATCACCACATTACACATTTCCACTATCCAAACATCACAATTACATATTTGCATCATCAAATCACCACTATTAAATCTTATAATTTAATTAGCACAAAATCAACATTTTATTAATATCATCCCCATTATCCTTAATTCATACTTAATTTCCATACTTTGCCTTGGTTTATAAAATAAAATCATAACTCAAACATTTAACGAAATTAGCACTTCAATTATAAACAACACCAAGTCACATGCTTATATACCAAATATTCAAAATAAAGCATATCATCATCTAAATAATTTTCCTATGTCATAAGCTCTAGTTATTTATTACCCTATATTATAACAACCTAACTAACACATAACTCTTAGTACCCATTATATGCATATTGTAAACTAAACCCCAGAGTAAGGTAATACTCACTATAACCCACTCCTTACCTCGAGCTCTTAGAGAGATAGAATTTTTGCCTTGGAACACACTTGAAAAATAGCCACAATTCAAATGGAGAGGGAGGAACCTAAAATCAATAAAATAAAGAGACAACATGTCAAACTTTGCCCAAGAATCATGAGTGAAATTCGTGCCCCAACAAGGTTCTCTCTAGGAAGGTGATTAAAGCTTCATGGGAGGAAGAGGGAGAAAGAGATTCGAGTTCTAGGGAGAGAGAAATAGAAGAACACAAACGCAAACACTTACTTGAAGCAACAAGGAAGGACTCGGGTGATGAAATTGGAGCGATTCCCTTGTGGATTGATCAATTGGAATGAGTGAATTAGTGCCCTAGGAGAGAGAACTTCGAATATGGCAAGAAAGAACGCGTGCTGCGCTTTTATTTTTTTCAGCATCTACAGCCTTTAATCGATTATTAATCGATTAAGCCATTTTCCATTTTCTGACCTTAATCTTTAATCGATTAAGCTGTTCAGTTTTGCAGTACCCAGACTTTGAATGGCCATAACTTCTTCGTTACCCGTTGGATCTTCCTCAAATTTTAAGGCAAGCTTCCTCACATATCCTACTTCACATCCAACGGTGGAATTTATGTTTTAAGCTACCAATCTTGTTATTCTAATTTCCTAAATTCCTATGCTTTAAACCTAAGGTTGCATGCTCAATTGGCTAAGTTTCTAACTTATGCCCTCATTTCTTCTACCCTAAGACCATCGTAACATAAATTACAATACAAATAAAGTTTTGGGATGTTACAGTTCTCTCCCACTTACCCGAATTTCGTCCTCGAAATTCAGTTGTCCTCGAACAAGTGTGGATGAGATTGTCTAATCTTGCTTTCTAGCTCCAAAGTAGCCTCCTCCACATTGTTCCTACTCCAAATGACTTTTACCAAGCTGATCTCCTTGCCTCTTAATTGTCTCACTTGCCTGTCTTCAATCCTCACTGGTAACACTTCAAAAGTCAAATTCTCCTTCAAAGGCAAATCGTCCAGTGTGACCACATGAGTAGGATCATGAATGTACTTCCTATGTTGGGAAACATGGAATACATCATGAAGCCTAGCTCAAAAAGTATATACATCACATATACATCAAAATAATATGGAGGCTTAGGTCAATATAATGCAACTAAATTCCCACAGCCCTACTTTCCCTGTGAGGGAGAGTAATCCTGCTCGGCCGGTCCATGTGCATACTCCAACTCAGTACCTGAAAAATGGTAAGGAGGTGAGTATTACACAATAAAATAGGGAAGCAGTTTCTATCATGCTATACTGAACCACCAAGCCAAACACATATAATCATATGGTGCATATAAGCCAATTAAGCATTCCCAAACAATTCAATTATTTTAATTTCCATAATAGAAATAGTTCTTTCATAGTTTTAAATTTCATTATTTCATACATTTCCCTGAATATACAAGTTGACACATTTCTCAATCTCATATGTTTAACATCACAATTCTTTCTTTGCACCATTCACTAATAGTTTACCACATGTATTTTCCACTTGATTCACACATATGCCTTTTTCATCAATTCTCTTGATTTTCCATAATTTCTTTTCTATTTACATATGCCTTGAGTTTCTCATAACATTGGGAAGTTTATTCGCGTGGATCCATCATTGCGTACAGTCCCACAACCCGGACAACGTCTTACAGCTGCGCACTATGGCGTCTTACGCGATCTATGCATACAGTCCCACAACCCGGACAACGTCTTACAAGACATCAAATCAAATCAGTCGATGCGTACAGTGCCACAACCCGGACAACGTCTTACCCGACCTCAAACCGAACCAGTCGATGCGTACAGTCCCACAACCCGGACAACGTCTTACACGACTTGATTCACACCAGTCTAAGCGTACAGTCTCACAACACGGACAACGTCTTACAAGACTGGTTCCTTTAATCAATTTACCTTTAGCCTTTTGAAAGTGCACCACCATATTTTAAAGTCTTGCATTCAATGTCATAGGACCATTATTTACTTTATCCAATTATATGTTGGAAAGCAACAAGCGGCTCAAAATAGTCTAGAGGGGGGGTGAATAGAATATTGAAGCCTTATTACAGATTTTTCGTCCACCTAAGAGAATGATTTTATGAAAATAAATTTTCTTAAAAATTCAAGTCAGATTACTCGAGTAACTCAAGTCTTCACTCGAGTAATACGCAAGCAAAAATAATTTCACTCGAGTATTCAGCAAATCACTCGAGTATTACGAAAGCAATTTTTAAATCACTCGAGTAACAGAAAACCTACTCGAGTATTGTTCATAAACTGAAAGCAGATTACTCGAGTGACAAGAACTTTACTCGAGTAAACTGGGTAAAATTCAATTAAAACTCAGTTTTGAAAAGAGTTCTTCAAGAATAACAATGCTATGATGATTCAACAAATTATGAATGATTAATATGAACAATTTCAAGTAATATTAACATGCAATTTTAGATCAATTATGTTGAATTAAGAAAATCCCAATTCTAACCTAAAATGCAATTGTTAATGAATTAATGCAATACAAGGAATGAAAAAATAAAAGAGACACAAGGATTTATCCTGGTTCACTTTCACCCACTTGAAAGCTACTCCAGTCCCCTCTTGAATCAAGAGAGATTCTTCACTAGAAATCTTCAAATGTAGATTTTACAATGTTTTAAGATGCAACTAGATTCTTAGTTCTCCTATCTTAAAACCCAACACAAAGTGTGTACCAAACACTTTGATCTAATCTACCCCTTTTGAGTATTCTAGATTTCCTTGCTAATTGATTGAAGATGCTTCCAACCAATCCTCTTTTCTTGCTTTGATTTGATCCTCAAAGTCTTCCTTGTGAGATTCTTCACTTGTGTTGAAACTTCAATGATGCAATCACAAATTGCAAATCTTCAACAACCACTAAGAACAAAATTATGATCTCAAGAATATTTTGAACAATGAGAGAAATAGAGTGAAGAATGAAAAGTTCTTTGTTGAATCTTGATAGCTCTTGAATTGCTTTTGAAAATGTATAGAAAATTGTAAGAATGAATATCTATATCTGTGAAAGAGAAAATTAAGTCCTTTTAAAATTTTCAAAACACTGATTGAATTACTCGAGTAAACCATATAACTTCACTCGATTAAAACATGTCAGATTAAGTTACTCGAGTGATGTGTAAACCATTACTCGATTAACCTGTCATGACATAAATTACTCGAGTGAACCAATACTCATTACTCGAGTAAACTGATCAGAATCTGAATAAAAACAAGGTTTTTCTAAAAGGAATTTTCACAAACCTTTTAATAGAGCTATTTAATCAAGATTTAAAGTATCTTCACTCTTAATCAAACATTATTTAAATATTCTTAAAATCACCTAAGCTACCCACACCAATGAGATGCATTGCATAAAAATAAAGATTACATTGAAATAGAATTAATAAAAATCCTAATTCTAATCTTCATGTGGTGTAGCTTGCTTGTTGCCAATGTTGTTGCTTGGAGAGAGATTGTTAGCATCAAAACATGAGAATTCTACATTATACTACCAAATTTCCATACAATTAGAGCAATACATTATCACACACATCAAATAACAATATCACCTTTTAGCACAAATTATCATATTTCAATACTTTATACAATATTATCTATCTTAGGGTTTTTATTCTAAATTTAGCACATAACTCTTAGCAACCCACTATAAACATAATACAACCTACCCCCTAGAATACGGTAACACAAACCTCCTTACCTCAAGTTCTTAGAGATAGAGAGATTTGTACTTGTCCTACACTTGAGAATTGGCCACAATTCAAGAGAAGAGGGAGGAACCTAATACCAATAGAATAATAAAACAAATTGTTAAGCTTTGCCCTAGAACTTGAGGGAATCCATAAACCAAACTAGAGTTCCCTAGGTTGAAGATTGAAAACTCCAAGGGAGCAAGAGAGAGAGAGATAATCGAACCATAAGGGAGAGAAAGAGAGAATCAAGAGCTTGGGTACTTACTTGGAGTTGAGAAGGAATGAGATTTGATGATGGATTGGGATACAATAATACTTGAATCTTGATTAATGGAACAAAGTGCTTTGTGCCCTAGAGCAAGAAAGAGAGAAGAGGTCGACTTAGGAAAGAAAATAACGTGTGGTTGCTTTTATTTTTTTTCATCAGCACAATTGGTTAATCGATTAACAGTCCCAATTGATCGATTAACCCCTTGTAATTTGGCCAAAGATCATCAGTTAGCCCTAATCGATTAATTTTTTGCACACTTTCTGGCCCTAATCGATTAGCCAGTGAATTAATCGATTAACTTTTGCACAACATTCAGGCACTAATCGATTAACCCATAGGTTAATCGATTAACCTGCTGAATCAAGCATTACTCAATACTTTGAAATGCCATAACTTCTTCGTTACCCGTTGGATCTTCCTCAAATTTTAAAGCAAGCTTCCTCACCTATCCTACTTCACATCCAATGGTAGAATTTATGTTTTGAGCTACCAATCTTGTTATTCTAAATTCCCTAAGTTTCTATGTTTTAAACCTAAGGTTACAAGCACATTTGGCCAAATTTCTAACTTATATCTTCATTTCTTCTACCCTAAGACCATCACAACATAGATTACACTATAAATTAAGTTTGGGATGTTACATATTTTAATTTTTGTTTCCGCCTTTTGTTAAGCGGAATGTAAATTCCGCCTTGGTAGAGTCGGAAGCCATTATTGACTTAAGGGCATAATGGTCCATGAAAGAACGAAATGGGGGCCAAAAAGTCGAATGTAGGGTTCAAAAAGAAAATTTAAAAAAAAACTCAATTAATACCATAAAGCAAAAAGAAAGTTTGAATAGTAACTCGAAAGGATGAGTTACTTACTGAAAAAGTCAAAGATCTTTTTGTGGATCGTGTGCGGAGACTTCTTTGGAGATCTAGAAATGATGGCCATTGCAACAGCCTGGTCATCTATGAAACCAATAGGGGCTCTCTCTTTGTTGGTCAATGTGTGGAAGGACAGTGCATACATATCTCTAGGCTGCCTCACTATAGAATTCGTGTGACCAGTAAGGCCAGGGCAGAGATTAAGGTTGCCATCCTCGGACTCAAAGAAAAATCTCTCACCTGGTTTGCAAACAACCTTGAACCATTCATCTTTGATATCATTATTGCTATTGGTGTGGGGGACAAATGACGGTCTCCCCGCATCCTTCCTCACAGAAACCCAACCCCTGTTGGGGCAAGCAGAAACCTTGGACAGATGTAAGATAACATATGTATATCAAATATTTCCTTCCAGTCGCCTGTTGATGTGAATCGTTTTTTTTTTTTTTTATTTTGTTTTTTTGCATTGCTTTATTTACTTTGTTTATGTTTTCTTTTGCAACTTTGCAATTTTTTTTTCCTTTTACTTTGATCAAAGAAGTTTGTGTATTAGGTTCATCTTGGAACGTTTAACTAATTGTTTGAGAATTCTTGGTTAACAACACAAGATTCTCAATTAACATGTGCAAATCTACTCATATCACACTAATCTTTCAAATTCTAAGGTGGGTGAGTATGTAAAGAATTTTTGCTACTAAACACCAAGAAAAACCAGTCCATAATATTAACACACTCTTGTGCCACTAAGACACCAACCAAATCAGCAGTTGACCGAAGGATATAGTGTTTTTCGTAGAGTAATGATATATTTACGCTGGTTTTGCCATCACTACTCTTCTAGTGTGAAAATCCTCTCTATTTCTGTAAGACTTGGGCTCACGAGGACGGGGAGTGGATGCTGGTGTAAGAGGCACGAACAAGGAGCGGAGCGGTTCCTAGCAAGCTTCTAAGAGAGGGATACAGATACATGAATGAACCGTTAACACACCGAAATGAGAATAATGGTTAAATGAATTGATTGGTACTACCCATATTAACAAGATGCATCTTCTTTTCGGTAGCCCATCACTTAAGAACTTTATAGCTAAGTGTGCTTGAGTTGAAAAAATTATGGGATGAATGACTTCTTGTGAAGTTTCTCCAAGAAGCATGTGAGTGAGAATGACATGTGGGGACAATTGTCAATCCATATGACAGTCATGGATGTTACAATTTCCTTTTCTCGATCTCCTCCATTTCCCCTATCCCATGATTATTATTATTTTAGCATTCAATTTAGTGTTTTAACTTATTGCTAAATTATTTAACGTAGGAAATCTTATCTATTTTCTTAACAATGGAGAAGATCTTGGCTCACTTTTTAGACCTAATTTATAACCATTAATCATAAGACTTTTGTTGTTTTCAAAGTAAAAATCTTTATGTCAATAAGTTAAATTACGTATTTGATTTCTTATCTTATTTTTCAATTTCAAATTGGTCCTTTACGTTTTTTTTTAAATCATATTGGTCCCTCAATCACTATTCATCCTACGTGTCAACATCATAATGGTTCACATTTGCAATGCTGGAGAGAAAAATGACACATGTACGCATCTTATTGGTCCACATAGCATGAGCAAAGATTCAAAGAACAAATTGATAGTGAAAAGAAACGTGAAATACTAATATGATACCAAAAAAAAACGTAAGGGACCAATTTGAAATTGAAAAATAAGGTTAGGAACCAAATACGCAGTTTAGCCTGTCAATAATTATAAAATACTTATAGAAAATGATTATAGTAAAACTAGTGTGAGATGAGCATTTTTATTTCTCTCCTATGCCTCATGACTCAAATATGTATAACACACAAAGTTGATTTTTTATTTTAGCGTCTGGGGTAAGCTGTAAAACCAAGCAAAAGAACTATTGGATGGTAATACAAGCAAATTATGATTATTGGAAATGCTGGTTTTATTAATAGAAAACCAGAAGCAGAGCTTTGATCACATCCGAAAGTAGGGGTGTAACGGTCCGGTCCGGTCCGATCTTTAACGGACATTGGAGACCGGACCAATCAAATTAACACGGTCCGGTCCGGTCCAGTCTTGATGTGTTTTATGTATAAAGATCGGACCGGACCGTATCGGTCTGGTCCGGTCCGGTCTATTTAGACCATTAAATTAAAATTTAAAATGCTAAACTAAACCAAGGCAGTAAAACCGAATTGAACCCATAAAAAACCTAATTGAACCCAGAAGAAACCGAACCCAGAAGAACATAGGGCAGCACAGAGAAAAAACCTAGGTGGCGGCGGCGATGAGAACCCGTGCGGCGATGAAGAGGAACCCGTGCGGCGATGAAGAACCCAGAGAACGAAGCAGCGGCGGGCGAGCATGCATGACGATAGAGAGAGAACGAAGGGAGAACGAAGGGCGGCGGCGAGTGATGGAGGGAAGAGGAAGGGCGGCGGCGGCTTGGGGTTACATGAGGGAGAGAGAGTTTGAACTGGCTGTGTGAGAGAGAGAGAGAGGGAGGCTGTACCTGTTGTGTCATGTGTGAGAGGGCTGATTAGGGTTAGTGAGTTAATATATGTAGTTTTTTTTTTTTTAATTATTAAGTCTATCGGTCCGGTCCCAACGGTCTAAGAATATCTAAGACCGTAGACCGGACCGTTCAAGTATGGTCTAAGCTTTTTGGGACCGGACCGGATCGTGAGACCAGACCGGACTGCATTTTTTGGTCCGGTCCGGTCCGGTCCGAGCGGTCTCGCGGTCTCGGACCGGATCACTTACACCCCTATCCGAAAGAACCATTTTCCAAATGCAAACTCGGTAACTCTTTGTGAAGTCCTGTAACTGCAATCAGAACAGATGTTCAAATTCAGTCAAAGTAAGGTTCCATATACAGTTATCAATCTTTCCTCTTGTTGTTTCCTCATGCGACCTTAACTAATGCGGATTAAGAAAGAATTTTTGGAACACTGGATTGAATGTAAGACAATGCTCTAACCCTCCTACGTTAGTTTAAGGGTTTTCGTTTATTAACCCTCCAATTTAATCACTTGACCCCTTTTTTTCCAAAATCCAAAATTGCCCTTTTTTTTGGGTTTATAACACACTCGCTTGGACCTAAGCGAGAATTCGAAAAAGCAAAAAAAATACTACTCGCTGGGGGTCGAGCTGTGTAAATTTACACATTCGCTGACCCTTCAGCGAGCTTTATTTATTTATTTATTTATTTATTTTGCCTTCTCGCTCCAGGGTCAGCGAGTTTGTTATTTTACACAGCTAGCTGACCCTTCAACGAACTTTATTTTTTTTCTCTTTTTTGCCTTCTCGCTGACCCCCCAGCAAAATTGTTAAATCTGTGAAGGTAGCTGACCCAGCGAGATTGTTAAATTTGTTAAAAAATGCAAGGCATGAACTCAACACAGCACACGATAGAGATTATGCAACAAAGCCAAGTGCAAACGAATGGAAATAATGAAAAATAAGTGAGCAACACATGGAAGAGTGCAATTGGGCAAAAGGAATCAACAGCTGTCAAAGTAGTGCAATTAACACTCGATAATAAACTAACGGACTTGAGGTGCATAATATTCACACTCTCGCTGAAGTGTAAGCGAGAGTTCGAAGAAAAAAAATAGAACTCGTTGAGGTGCCAACGAGTACACATATTTTACATTCACGCTTGGGGGTCAGCGAGCATTCGAAAAACAAAAAAAAAAATACTGCTCGATGGGTCAGCGAGTTGTGTAAATTTACATACTCGCTGACTCCTGAGCGAGCTATTCTGATGCATAAATCTCTTGGTTCGCTCCAGGGTCAGCGAGTGTATAAATTTATACAGCTCGCTGACCCCCAACGAGCAGTATTTTTTTTTTCAAATGTTCGCTGGCCCTCCAACGAGTGTGTTATAAACCAAGAAAAAAAAGGGCAATTTTGGGTTTTGGCAGAAAAAAGGGGTCAGGCGATTAAAAGGGGGTTAATAAACTAAAACCCAAAAAATAAAGAAATCAATAGACCAAACCAAACAACAATAGATATTTGGCTTGACCAATAAAAAGCAGCCAAATCAATAGCATATCAGCTAAGCAATTGAGCTTAACCAAAGCACTAAAACCCGATACATTTCATGCAGAATCATATAACGACCAAATTGAGGTGGACTGCAAGCAACACTCACCAAATAGGCAAATACCGAAGCAAAACAAAAATTATTTCCTTCCCAAAGAAAACAATCCACATCGATTGGACCTTTAAATTCTCTGCCTAAGTGATTTAAACAGTTTGCTTTTAGGCTTTAGCAAACCAGGATGGGAGCAATGATCACTAAAAGAACCGTCACTCAGTTGCAGACCCCAGTTTTGACCAGAAAGCTTTCCTGCTTCCACAAGCAAACCATATAATACCAACCACAGAAAGTTGCCAAATCTTCTCATGCCACATTCACAAATCACAAGTAAGAATTACTCAAAAGAAATAGCATATCTAAGCCATGCTAAATTAGACTATGGTTGAGCAATAAAATGCAGCCAAACCAAATAGCACGTTGTCTAAGCTATTGCCTATAACCCAAACACTAAACCTGATCATCTCCTACAAACTCTCAATCTAGCCACACTGAGGTGTATTCAAGTAAAGCCACTCACTACATACTGAATCAAACCTAAAACATTTTTCAGCCATCAAGTTGGTAACAGAAACCAAATAACACAAACAGGAGCAATACTTGTGTAGATCTAATATACACAAGCTGTGCAGATTAAACCAAAAGACAATGAACACATTATCATTTGATATTTAACTAATTATTACATGAATCCTTGTGTCACAATTATTTCACATATAAAGTGATAACATGTAATCAAAAGAAAAAAGGAGCTAAGAGACCCCATGGCCGAACCATAGACACTCTAATATCCTCTTTCTAACCTACTCACGTTTCGAGTCAAGACATAGATAAATAAACACATCCCATTGCACTTACGACGAGCATTCATATTGATCAAGGCTATCCAAGTCTCAAAGACCAAGAAGCGGGTTATTTACATGTTGATTGATTTAGTCTATTAAACTTGTATTTATACCACTTACCACAAAGCTTGCTCCAACACTTCCTTCTCGGAAAATACTTCTCTCTTTTCTTCCTTTCTTTTGATAATTAGTTTGACACTCTCGGTATCCAAAACTCATATCATGCTCCAACTAGTTCGAGTAATTAAAGGGAGCAAAGTTATCCTATGCTTATTTTATCCATTCACAAGACTCAAATCCGAGACTTTGTTCAAGGGGAACTAAGCTCATTGCCAATCGAACTAAAACAAGAGTCAGCGAAAATAAGTATCAAGCACGAAAAAGAACCATTCTATATCTCGAAGCACAAGAAAAGATTAAAGAAACATAATAAGCTTAGAATTGCAAACAAAACTAAATGAGTCATTCATTCATTCATTCGCTCGCTTGCTTGTGGCGCATTTTATTCAATGAGTAAAAGCATAAATCGCGGTGGAAATATAAACCAAAAGAGCAGAAGAAACCAACACAACCATGGCAGTAACAGCATGAGCAGCAGATTTGCTTCCACAAGACAACATCCCCAACCGAATCTCGATCACATTCACCATCGAAAGCACCAAGAACAAGCACCCCATAACAGATCCAATCGCCGAACCCAGCATCCCGAACCTGAGAACCTTCAAATTGATGTGTGCCCTGAAGGCCTCGTCGGCGTCCTTGCTGTTGATGAGGTTGAGGGCGAGCTTGAGGCCCTGCGCGACGAGCGACGAGAAGAGGAAGAAGCTGAAAGAGACGACCTCGAAGACGAGGAGCTTCTCGGCGACGCCGACGCCGGCGTCGCATGAGGAGCGATTCTCGAGGGAGCGTTGGCCGGGGGTTGTGAGGGAGAGGCCGACGAAGACGGCGATTGTGAAGAGGGAGTTTACGTTTACGAGGCCGTCGAGGGCGGTGACGTGGACACTTGTTGTGGATGAGGATGATGATGATGATGAGGGAACCCTTGTTGTTGGGTAATATTCCTTTGGGTAATTGTCTGATCTGTGAAGAAAAGGAAAGAAGAAGAAAAAAAGAGAATTTTAGATTTAATTAGTTTTGATAAGTAACCCAATAAGCAGAGAATTTAAAAAATGAATACATGAAAATGGAAAAAGTTAAAGGAGAGAGGGGAGGTACTCTTGTTCCATGGTGGAATCAATGTGCGAGAGAGAGAGAGGGGGGGATTTGAGAGTTGAAGAGTTTGGTTAATTGATTTGGATGTATTGTATCTGAGAAGTGAAATGATTTGGTTGGAGGAAATGGAGATGCTTTCGTTATCGGTGGGGTTAGCTTCCTTGCAGAGTTGCAGGTTACTTTGGTTTGCTTTTCTTTCGTAGCGCGTTTCGAAGTTGAAAATGATGCAAGGAAAGCAAGACTAGGAGGAGTGGTAGAGAACTAGAGAACGACAAGGATTTAATCGCGAGTAAACTGTCATTTTGTCCGCACCACTTTTATTTTATAAATACTTTTAGGCTATGTTTGGATTGGTGGTTTTAGATGGAATGAAGTGAAATGAAATAAAATTAAACCAGGTTAAGTTCATGACAAAATTCATTCACGTTAATTCTTACAGAGATTAACGTAAATGGCTTTTTACAAAGTCAAAGACCTAAGAACATTTTTATTAATTTCAGGGACTAAAATAAAAGTGTCGTGTAAATTCAGGAACCAAAATGTTAATTTTCTCATTTAATTACGATCAAAAGATACTCTCTCCGGTCTTAAAGATGAAACTTTTTTGGAAAATTTTTTTTAAGACACTATAAATTTTTAATAATACTTAATTAATATTTTTTCTAAAATATTTTTATCAAGTCAAAACTTTTTTAAAATCTCAATAATAATGATAAAAGTAGTTTTAAAAATATGAAAATCTAGCATTAAATTTAATAAATCAAAAAATGTATTTAATTTTTCAATAAAAAGTTTCATTTTTAGGTTTTTATTCTCACTCTGAGTAATTAGTTAAGCAAACTCTTAATTTTTTTCAATGGAATTGTTAATTATGAAATAAACTTTTGTCGAAAAAAATTATATTCAAGTGACCTAAATTAATGATATATAAGTTGTTTTGTTAAACATAATAAACACGTGATCTTATGAAAGAAACAATATTTCAATTAAGAGCAATGTTATGTAACACGAAACAAAATTTGTATCAAATCAGTTGAGCCAATGAAATGAGGGGATTTGAGGAAAATCATGGCAAAAATTGCATGAGAAAGAAAATGCATAAGTTAATAACTGCTTTAGTGAATTGTACAAATTAAAAATTTGTAGCAAAAAGCATTTCCCTTTCGGTTATCATTGAGAATATCTACCAATAGGGTAAGTTAGACTAAAGTCTACTAAACATATTTATATAAAAATATATTCCAATAATAAGTTTATTTTTAATTTCATATTTTATATTATATTATTTAATTAATTAGAATGATTGAATTTAATATTTTGATCTTAATACTCTTTTGTTATTTAATTTTGAAAATATTTGTTTTTTTATATCAAGGGTATCCTCCAATCAATAGTCGAAGACTAATGCTCTCCGAGGTGTAGAGATCATCGAAGTGAGTTTTGCCTCTACCAACAAAGTTTTTTGGCAAAACTTCTAGATTGGTCCTTTATGTTAATTTTTAGTTGCGATTTCGCCCTTTAACTTTTTTTCGTTTCAAATAAGTCTTGAAGTTGTTGTGGACAACTAAATCACTCTTTTCCGTTAAGTGACACGTGTCACCATAAGAAATTTAAAAAACAAATTCATTAAACCATTTTTTTTAATACGTAGCACCATTAGTTTAGTGAAAAAAATTAACGGAAATGACTGATTTGTTAGATGGCAACAACTTCAGGATTTATTTGAAGCGAAAAAGAAGTTAATGAATGAAATCGCAACTAAAAAATAACTTACAGGACCAATTTAGTGGTTTTGCCAAGCCTTTTTCATAAGCACGACATGGATTAAACCCCTAATATCATGTTTAAGGAATCAATCATCTATCAATTATGCTAGGCTTTGTTGGTTAATTTTGAACTTATTATTTGAGTTTTTTTATTGTTTTTTCAACTTCAACGTTTAACTTAATATATATGAACTTATTATGAAGTATTTGAAATTTATATTTAATAAAAGTTGATGAGAATCCTTGGGATGTGAGGAATCCTCTCCCTAAAGTGGAGAACACATATGGAGAATAAAATCAGAAAGGAGTGGGGATAAAGATAGTACTCTTCGCACATTACCCACTCCATTGCCATTTTTATTTAGAAGATTAGGTTGCAAGTTGTGAGTATTTTTTTAAACTATGTTTATTTATTTAATGTGTCACATAAGCACCGTAAAATTGATATGTGACGGAGCAACATATAGGAATTAACATGGTGACACAATTGATCTTTAAGGGACTATATTGATGACAAATATATTTAAAGGGCTAAATTGGTAACACAATTAAATTTTAAAGGACGACTATATTGATGAAAAATATTTTTAAGAGACCAAATTAATAACAATACGATTTTTTTTAGGATAAATTTGAATATATACACTATTTCTTCCTTTGCCTTATTTGATGATGTGGTAGGAGTTTCTAGTCCCTGATTGATTTTAGTATAATTCCTTTCTCCCGGTTTTAGCACATTTAATATTTAACAAAATATTGAAATTCATTATTCATTTAAAGCAAAACTAGTGATTTACGCTTATAAGCTATTTTTGAATTTTAATTTCATTCTTAAAGTTTTTATCTTTAAATTTGGTCCTAAGACGTTTATATATATATATATATATATATATATATATATATATATATATAATTCACTCTATTTTCATCCAAAATTCATAATTTTGGTATCATTTGCAACATCTCATTTTTACCCTATGTAGATATATATACACACACTATAATGATATTATATTTTTGTGTGCATGTGTTCTTATTAGAGCAAGAATAATAATAATATTGGAAATATTATTATTAAAATATATCTGAAGTATTATATTACATTTTATTATTTGATAACACTATAATTTCAAAGTATTGCACTAAATTACTTATACTTAATTTTTTAGTTACGGCAAAGTTGTTATATTATATATCAAATTTTGTGATTAACCTTACAATATTTAATAGAAAAACTTTGCAAGTTTTTCGATTAACACACTCCGCTGGGAGAAGCATAGGAACGTGACCTCGTGCAGGATTAATCTCAAGGGTTCCTTGGTATTAAAGGTGCTCTTGGGACACCTGTGATACTGGTCAAAGAGTATAGACCAATATATATATATGTATGTATGTATATACACTTCATCTAAGTATATTTTATCTAACTAGAAAGTTTTAAGGACAATTAGAAATCCCTGGGAATGTTTTTAAAAAATTCCTATTAAAACGGATAAGTTGCAAAGAGATCTTTCCGCCCACCTGAACGAGTTTGTTCTCGTATCAATTGTTAGCGTAAGTCTTCTATAAGCTATCTAATTGTCTATCTGGAAGTATTTTGAGTACCTTATTATGCAAGAAACCAGTAGGTGTGATGTCCAAGACTGAGAGGACCTCAAGGTAAGGGAAGAAGACCTTAAGGAAGCCTCTGTCTAGGGTTTATCTATGATGTTTGTGGGTGTCCTCAGGTGGCAAGGTAGGAAGCCAAGAAGTAACCCTAATCACTGGTGTGTGAAGGTGACAATTAGGGTTAGAGGACGTACCTGAGCCCCATGTAGTACGGAGCTACTTATAGGGGGGAGCTGGTTGCCCTAATGGGCTTGCTTGAGGCCCAAGTAGGGTCAGCCTGTAATGGGCTATGAGTGGATGAGCTGTCCTTGTAGATAAGGTGCGTACGTCATCTTGTCCTTGATATCGGAATCTCTGAGTGATGTCGGACAAGGAAGTCAGACCTTGGTAGGAGCATAAGATCGGCCCGTGTCTGGTGTCTGTTCGGCCGTTGAGCCTTGAGCTCGGCCAAGCACACAGAGGGCTTCCTAAAGGGTCATCAGGCCTTGGGTGAGAGTTCCGAGGAGCTCGGCTAAGCCGAGTCCACCACATAAGCCCCCCAGCTCAGTCAAGGCTATTCAGGCCTTGTTCCGAGGTCTTGGGTCAGGTCCTTTTTCCAAGTCCACCACATATAAGCCCCCCAGCTCGGTCAAGGCTATTCAGGCCTTGTTCCGAGGTTCCAGGGAGTTCGGAAGAAGAGTTGCCGAGAGTTGGATCCAGCTGTCTCTGCTGTCCTTTCACTTTGACTGAGCAGAATTGAAAGTTGTCCTTTCACCTGCTCCGACGTGACGTTTGCTTTTCCCATATCTGACACGTGTCAGAAACCACGTTAAACGAAGCGTTGCCATCACTGCAACGTTGCTCGAGGTCTGTCGTTCCACTCGCTTCGCGCCACGTGTCTCTGTGTATATGGTTGCACACTGGGCTGGGTTGTTGGGCCGAGCCCACATTTCAGAAAAGAGGGGGGAAACTCCATATTTAAACCCCCCCCCCCCCCCACCCCTTCTCTGCCTCCTTTTTCGCTTTCCCACTCCTCCCATACTAACCGTTCCTCTCCCACTCTGAACCGGTTTCTCTTTCTCTACAACTTCCTTTCTTGATCTTGCCCGTAGCACAAGTTCCATCCGGCTTCTCTTCCTTCTTCCACACTATCCTTCACGCTTCTACTCTTCTAAGGTACTGCTTCTTACTCACTTCTTTCCCTTCGTCATTTCTTTTCTCTTCCTTCTTTACTGCTTTCTGGTTTGCATGGAAGGGGTTGGAATTTTCTGTTTGTGTTTTTGTTTTTATGGAAGTGGAGTGGTTTCCCCTGGTTGTCTCGTGTTTTGTGGTTAAGACCCTGGGTTTGAGATTTTGTAGGTTTTGGTTTTGGGAAATATTCATAGGGATTTGGCGCTCCTGGGTTTGGAGTGTTTAGGCCTTTGGAGAGTTGTTGATTTTTGTTTTTGTTCTTATTTTTCAGAAACCCAGAGGAGTGGATTAGGGAAGTGGGAAGATGAGTAGGAGTAGAGAGTGGTTTAGGAGATGGGTTGGGTTGATTTCCTTGTCAACCAGCAGCAGTGAGGAGGAGGACGGCTTATCCTCCTCGTCCTGCTCCTCGACGGAGGCAGACGAGATGTTTCGTCGTCGGAAGGAGTATAGGCAGAAGTATGAGAAACAAATCTCGGAGGTCGATCCCGTTGAGGTCATCTACCCTCGGGATTGGAAAGAGCAGAGAGAGTGGGTGAAACGGTATGCCTGGTGTAACATCCTCACTTTTAATAGTTAATTTTAGTTTTTATTAAAATCAGAGTTTGAAAATTCTTTTTAACTTTGGATTTCTTTTGAAAAGTTTTACGAAAATCCGGCAGAGTTTCCTCTGTTTTCGGACTTCCCAAAAATTCCTGCTTATAAACTTGTCAGTCCAGAATTGTTCAAAAACATCAACACAACATATTAAAAACCAGTTCAGATCCTAACGCCCGATTAGTACCAGTCTCAGGGCATATAACTACACATATTGTAAGTTACAAAATTAACAGTTTATACATAATAAAAGTCCACTCGGGGTATCACCAATTCACTCCACGTAGTGGAGGTTTTCCAGTTCGGCCCGCAACAGTGTAAGCTCTGCTTCCGTACCTGTAAAATTATATCAAGAAGGGTAGCATTACACAGAACTTAAAAAGATAAATCCTAAAAGAAGACATAGCAAATAACTAAGCCTACTTAATTATTAATTTATCTTCTTCATAATTATTCATATAATTAATCTCTTTTAGTTCTTCACTTGTTCTCACATTCATTTAACTAGTGGTTCTCATACCATTTTTACATTCTCTTTTCTTTTTCTTCTTCTCTTCCTTTCCCTTTTTCTTTTTCTTTTCTCATCTATTCCTTTTTCTTTTCTTTTACTTTTCCTTTTTCTTTATGACTGAGTCCAAAAGACCATCAGCCGATTACCTTTATTATTTCTTTATTTCTTTATTGGTGACAGGGTCTACCCGACCGCCTGCCATTCCATCATTTAATTCTTTTAGTGATGACAGTGGCTACCGCCCGCCTGCCATCGAAATCATTCCTTTCTTTTATTTCTTTTAGGGATAACAGGGACTTTCGTCCGCCTGTCATCGTATTCATTCTTTTCTTTCATTACTTTTAGTGATAACAGGGACTTCCGTCCGCCTGCTATCGGATAACAGGGACTTCCGTCCGCCTGCTATCGTATTCATTCTTTCCTTTTATTCCTTTTTGGGATAACAGGGACTTCCGTCCGCCTGTCATCGATTTCATTCTTCTCTTTTATTTCTTTTTGGGATAACAGGGACTTCCGTCCGCCTGTCATCGATACCATTCTCTTCTTTTATTACGACTGAGTCCAACAGACCATCAGCCATTCTCTTTTCTTCTTTACTTATTTTTTTTTCTCTTATTATAAATTAAGTAATTCCTTGATACTTATCTCAATCTTTTACTCTTTATTTTCGTGTAGGACTTATCACATTTTCCCTCGTCTTCTATTTTAATCTCTTTCTTTTTACTAATTACTCTCGCTTTTATTCAACTTTACCCTGTGGCTCATCATCCTATTGTTCATTTTACCTCTATTTCAGTATTTCTCTTTCTTTTCCTTTTCCTATTATTAATTATCCAAATGTCCATCTAACTCTACTTAGCTTTAATGTAGTCATTATATTTTAATTCCCGCTTGCAAATTCTTCCTTGGTTCTATGATTTCTCTCTCTTATCCTATTATTTACTTATTTACTTATTTTCCCTTGAATAATACTCTACTCTATTTATCTCCCTCTAATACACTCCATCTTCTTGTATTATTATCTTTTCATTAGATTCTTTACTTATTACCTACTTATATTTAGTATTTAGTTTAGTCTTTTATTCCTACTCCATTATTACCCGACAACTCTCAACTAATTCCTCTCCGTACTTCCTTATGGTTTTCGTATTTTAGTTCCTCATTTACCTTATATTTAATTTTAATAACCCTTCTCTCCTCGCCTATCACAATTACCCTATATCCTTTTTCTCTCACGTTTCGTTAGCTCTCCCTAACAATTCTCCTTGGTTTTATTTTATACTTTTCTACATTTTCATTCTATATTAACTCTTTTA
Organism: Crotalaria pallida; assembly: GCA_037953625.1. Taxonomy (NCBI): domain Eukaryota; kingdom Viridiplantae; phylum Streptophyta; class Magnoliopsida; order Fabales; family Fabaceae; genus Crotalaria; species Crotalaria pallida. Next base: position 55,200,191 of record CM075654.1, on the reverse strand, counting down.
GTATTCTAAATACACTCCCTCATTCCAAACTTTATTCTACGCACATACATTCGATTCCCTAAGGTTGGTTTCTTGTTACAATTTTATTTATTTTATCTATATCCACGGGGTACCCTAAGGTTCATTAACATACTTTTAATTACTCTATTCCTAGCTACCACTATATAATCCTAGAATTTACTTCTTAAGCAAAGGTAACGCGAACCCTCTTACCTCGGGCTTTTTAAATAGAACCTGGATTTTAACTCGGCGACGATGACGGCGTCGGTGTTGCTCCTCGTTAGCGGGGAACGATCGTGACTAAACCGAGGCAAAGCTTCGAGCTCCGAGGTTCCCGACACGAACCCAGCACGAACACGGACCGGTAACGGCGCCGGTGCGATCCGAAGAGAGAGAGCTCATGGTTGAGAGAGAGCTTGGGATGAGGGAGAAGCTATGGTGGCGGTCACCACCGCGAGAGGCGGCGATGGCGGCTGTGGTGGTGAGGGGCGGCGGTGTATGTGGAGAGGGAGAGAGAGAAAGCTTGTGGGAGAGAGAGATCGGAGTCAAGGGAAGAGAAACAAGGAGAGGGAAAGGTCTTGATGGTGGCGGGGGTTCTTGGCGGTGGCGGCCTTGGTGGCGGCGGCCGTGGTTGGTGGTGGTGGAGAGAGAGTGTGAGGAGGGAGATAGTGAGGGAAGGAGAGAGAGAGTTGATCTATGGAGAGAGAGGGAGAGAGAGAGACCAAGATGGAGGGCGGTGTTGGGCGGCGGTGATGGTGGTTGAGGTCGGAGGAGGGAGGGAGATCGGGTGGAGAGAGAAACAAAGGAGGAGAATGAAAGGAGAAGGGGGGGTTTTCCCCGTGTTTATAGCCAACTCGACGATTTTCGCTTAAGCGAAATTTATTCGCTTAAGCGAACGGCTTTCAGTAATGAACACGAACGTTTTTCGCTTAAGCGAAATCCGTTCGCTTAAGCGAACCTCTTCTATGCTGCCACTGGATCAGTTTCGCTTAAGCGAAATGATCAGATACTGCTGTTTTATTTTTCTATTTTCTTCCGAACTTCAAACCTCCATAACTTCTTCGTTCACCGTCGGATTTTGCTCAAATTTGACGAGCAACTTCCTAAAAATCATATCTTCATATCCAACGGTGGAAATTGTGTTTGGAGTCTTAAATCTTTTATTTTAATTTTTCCCCTTGTTATTATGTTTATTATCGAATTATCTATTTTCTGGCCCGATCCTAACTTCGATTTAACGCTCCTTTCTTCTCTAATTCGCTTAGTATTATTATTATTTTCTTCTAAGGCTAGAATTATCATTTGAAATACCTATTTGTGGTTTGTTATTTTCATTTTTAATTATTCTAGCTATTATTTATTTATTTATCTTCGGGTTTAAAATTTGGGATGTTACACCTGGGCCGAGTTCATCGATGGTAGGGAGAGTTACGATTTTGAAATGATGAACAGAGAAAGGCTGTTTGAGCGGGGGGTTTCTGTGGGAGAGGGGAGATGCTCGCCCCTCGGAACAACTTCGAGGGGATTTTCTGGGGGGTTATTTTTCGTAACCCGTAGGACTAACGTCGAGCTCCCCTGTTCTTCCACAGGTAACATGCCACCCCGGAAGTGCATCACTCGCCCCGAGCTCTACCCCGCACCTCCTGATGCTGATCACTACCAGTGGGTTGATATTGAGCCCAAAGGAGTTCGGTCCAACCTAGATTCCGAGGATAAACTTGAGGATGTAAAGAGGGCTGTGCTGCCATGCTCTGGGGATACTACTGGAAGCTCCTATGAAGTTTTGCCTTGCTCCGTGAATGATAGGATATGCTCGCGGACCGATGAGAACTCGTTTTTCTTCTATGCCGACTATGACAGCAGAAGGAAATGTAAATGATGAGTTAGTTATTGGCAGTGGACACGTGTCAACCTCAGGTGGAAATGAGGGTAGGCAATCACACGTGAGGGAGAGAAAGGAGAATATTAGGCTTAGAGAATTCCACTGGGGGTGGAAAGGCTACAAAAAGAGGAATTGAGTCACACTATTGGTTAGGCAATGATTAGGAATTATTCTCTCTCTTCCTTAGCTGTAATTTCTTTTCTTGCTTCTTGTACTGAGATACCAGAGATACTACATTTCCCTAATACAATTCAGATTGATTCCCTTGATCCCATTTGAACTCAAGAAAGTACAATCTGTGTCATTTCTATCATTTCTTGCATTCTACGTTTTTTTTGCTTCTTCTATTTTTTGTTTTCTGTACTTAGTTCCTCACTGTTACATAATCACTCACGACTTTATTTATGTTCCTCCACTTAGATTCAACCCACTCATTTGACACTCTCACTCAAGAAAACACGAGAAAGAAATTCATCTTCCTCCCTTATTCTTCTTCTTTGTCGCGGCCACCATCATCAAGGGAGAGGGAGCTCCTATTGGGAATATAATGCGGAAATCCAATATCCCACTTAAAAGAACCTATTAGGAGCAACTAACAAATATATGGCAAAATAAATAACAACACACCAACAACAAGAAGACGTCGAAATATTAAAGTGGGAAAACCCCCTCAAATCGAGAGGAAAAAACTCACTCAAATCAATATAGCTTACCAAGAAATTTTTGCAAATGTAAATTCGATTGATTCAATTGAATTATTAACAATTCTTATATAAATAAAATTATGCAATTCATTTAAAATTGTTTATTGAATTCTTCAATTTGAAATATTTATTATAGGTGGTGGGATGTGATCTAATATATGTGTTCACTTCCGTGCATACACAAGTAATCTAAACTAGTTTTTTTTTTATAAGTAGAATTTTATTAAAATTAAAAAACTAGCTTAAGCATCATGGCACTAAGTACTCCCCACTTTCTATGAAGGGTTTGAGTACTAGTCCACAATCACGTGCTCAAAGCTAGATTAAAAATACAAATTCCATTACATCCTGTAACAATATCAATTGCAAATTCATACACCATGATAACGTTGACCCCAAGTTAAAGAATACAACTAAAGGAATTGCCCAAACCTGCATAAAACAACATAACAGCACACACAAAGAAACTACTACTCCTAATGTTACAGTGACACACCAAAGTAACTACATACACCTAACAGCGCTAACCATCAATAGCAATAACCAAAGTCACATAATTTATGTGTTTTACATACGAATTGCGAATTGGTACGTATCCGAGAATTCGCGGTTCGTTCGCAAATTGGTACAGGTGGGTTCACACATCAATTCCATGGAAGCGACGAATTGGAATTCAAAACCAAATTTTCAACAGGAAGGAAGGAAAAACAAAAAATGAGAAATAAAGAAGGAAGAAGAAGAACCGCACACCTGCAATCCAGTATTCCAGTTTCCAGTATTCCACCAGAGTCACCAAGAGCAAATGGAACATCTGAACTCTGAAGGTTCCAGTTGAGAAAGAGGAGGCTTTGATCCAAATATCCAATAATACACAATTGAAAAAAGAAGGCTAAATTACTCATTTGGTCCCTTACCTTATTTTTCAATTTCAAATTGGTCCCTTACCTTTTTTTTGGTTTCATATTGGTCCCTCATGTTTCTTTTCGCTATCAATTTGGTCCCAGAATCACTGTTCATCCTACGTGTCAATATCATATTGGTCCACGTGGAGAGAGAAAGTGACACGTGTCCATAATATATTGGTCCACATAGGATGAATAGTGATTATGGGACCAAATTGACAATAAAAAGAAACATAAGGGACCAATATGAAACCAAAAAAACGTAAGGGACCAATTTGAAATTAAAAAATAAGGTAAGAGACCAAATGAGTAATTTAGCCAAAAAAGAAAAAGAAAAAGAATATGAAAGGTTGTCTTGAATTCTTGATGAAGGAGGAGATAGTGCTCGAATGTGCCATAGTACCGTAGGTTAAAGTGGTGGTGGTGGGTCATTGTTATTAGTAAGTTATTGGTTAAAGTGAAATCCTAATGGTTAAAGTGGAGGTGGTGGGTTATTGTTATTAAATAAATGGTCTGTGCATTGAACAATGTACTTAAAGTTGTAATGTGTGCACAACACAGCACGCTGATAATGGCAGCCGCTGATAATTACTATTGTTGGAAAAAAAAAAGTAGTACCCATTATCTTCATTAAAAAAATGTTACTTTTTGTTGTACTTCCTCCGGTCCAAAATATAAGCACCTTTTGACCAAAAGCTCTCCCTTTAAGAAAGTTAGTTAGTATAGTTAGTGGTATTGGAAATGTAAATATTTGGTATGCATTTTCAAAAGTATCCCTATAATTATTATTGGGAATGTAAAAAGTGTTAAGTAAATAGGGGTATTTGTGGAAAAAAAAAGTAATTAATGCCATTGGAAATTGGAAATGGGGCTTATATTATGGACCAAAAGATAATCTTGAAATGGTGCTTATATTTTGGACCGGAGGGAGTATATTCAATTACGTAAAAAATAAATAAAAAATATTAAAGATTGTATATATTATATAAATGATTGATAAATAAATAAGGAAAATATATTTAAAATTTTTTGTATTAATTATGATGATACAATAATTCGTATGATATCAATATGTAATTAATAAATGAATCATGCATTATTTAAACAGATACTCTTTCATTTTCACCGCCTTGTTTAACTTTTAACAAAATTATTGGAGGAAGGGAGTAAGAAAGTTGAATATTTCAACATTAATTATTTTTTCACAAACTCCCCTATGTATTTAACACTTTTTAGATATCAAATAATATTAATAGGGATAATATTTAAAATAGTTTACTTCAATTCAGCCTTTAGGATTGAGGATAAAAAGTTAAAAAATAATAAAAGTGACATTGGGAAATGAAATTCATTATCATCTAAGTATTTAAATCTTTAAATTTTTTTATGTAAAAACTAAAATGCTATTTTAAACAGAAAATCATATTTAAAATACATACCAAAAATCCACATTTCCAATACAATTAACTAAGTAAATCAATTTTATTAATGAACATGAAATTTCCCAAAGGAGTCCTACATATAGAGACGAAGGGAGTACCGGAGTATTAAATTAGGTAAGTTAGGTAAGTTATTAAATAATTGATTGATGTGTTAAACAAATCACTGAACAAATGTCTACTTATTTTATTACCTCCGTCCCAAAATATAAGACCCTTTTAACATTTTTATTTTGTCCTTATTTATAAGACCATATGCCAATTTTGATACTCCTGCTATATGAAAATGTAAAAAATATTGAAAAAAATAAGAACATGGGTTTTTAAAAAAAGTAGTTAGATATCATTAAAAAGTGAAAATGTGACTCATATAAAATTGGGGGGATTAGTTATTATTAAAATTTGACAGCACCTCATTTTAAAAATGATGATATGATTAATAAAATTGAGCAAATATATCATACTATTTTAAAATTGGAGGGATTTATACTTTACATGTTAATACTATTCTCAAATCTCAAATTTCATATCCCAGAGAAATTAATTAAACGCAAATTAACTTAATAAGTTTTTTTTAAGTGTAATAAGTATCCTTAAAATAAATAAGTAGTTCATGAAAAATTAATTAATGAGTATCCTTAAAATAAATAAGTAGTTCATGAAAAATTAATTAATTTTTTTGTCGTTATTAATTAAACGATAGAGAAAAAGAATAGTTAAAAATTTAAATGTACTTCTTCCACAAGTTAAAAACACTTTAAAGTTTAAAATGAGAATAGTTAAAAAAAATTCCATTTAAAAAATAAAGGTTAAGAAAATACCTATACAAGGAACAACCCTTGCATTATTATTAGGACATAACAATACAATCATAGTATTTGGAAGAGCATATAAAAGTTAAATTTATCAACCTACAAATAGTTATTATCTTAATGTGTAAATAATATATATATATATATATATATATATATATATATAAGAATTTGATTCGATCTAAGACGATCGATTCTTTTTAACGTTGTTATAAATAAGTGGTTACAAGATCTTACGAAAAAGAAAATCTTGTGGAATTTTTAAGTACCGAATGACACAGTGTGTATATCATCACTCGATAATGGTTGGGACTAATGATGTTAACTTGTATCGAATAGAAGAAAGACGATTTCAAATCAACAAAGAATACTAATGGTTGGGACTAACGATGTTAACGATTTGAAACATAAGGGACCAAATTGAAATTAAAAAAATATGGTGAGGGACCAAATTGAGTAATTGACACCAAATAAAGATAAGGGACCAAATTGAAATCAGAAAATAAGGTGAGGGACCAAATATGCAGTTTAACACTCTTCAAACCCTAATTGGTGATGTTCACTTAAGTTATTGAGGATAATATCATCATAACCACTGTCGAGGTATCCCTACAGCCACCTTTGATTTGCCCTTATCACCATCACCCTTTGCCATAATCGTCATCGTACCATCACCATCACTACGACACCTATTATCATCATCGTTGATGCCACCACTTTAACCATTATCATCATGGTTCTCAATCGTGGAATTTAAGTAAACTCGACTTGAAAACTAATAACATATTCCAGGGAAAATTGAAAGGGGGAGTGCAAAGGAATTCGAGATAACTATTTTAGGGTTTCAATAGTTAAGAGTGAAAGTGTGATGTCCCGGTGTTAGGGAGACACCACGATGTGTGTTTTAGGTTGTTGCAGCTGACGAGGGTGACCCCGGTCCTACGTACCCCCAGTGATAAGGGGATCAAGTCACACGTAGTTCTTGAGAGTAGATTTGAGAGACATACCTTAGACCATATAGCATGGTGGTTCTTATAGGGGATTATCTGTTAGGTGTGTTGTGATACCTTATGGACCTGTTGGGCCCAATAGGGCTGACGTGGCTCTCAGAGGATAAAAAGGGCGAGTCATTCATCCTTATCATGTACTAGGGAGTTTTAAGCTTATCCGTTGAGTCGTTGGTCGACATTGAGGACATCTCCTATTATCATCTTCAAAGGAGTCCGAGATGATTATTTTAGGGTTTCAATAGTTAAGGACGAAAGTGAGCAATTTTTTTTATTCAATTTAGAGATGATTGCATAATTTTGATAATACTAGTAAATTTTCCCGTGCATTGCACGGGTTTTAATTGTTTTTTCTTAGTATAGATTTTGAAAATGTGTTTTTTAATGATAATTTAATGTAAACTTTTTTTTATAAAGATGAATGACATGTATTTTATTTAATTAGTAATATCATTGCAAGCAACTTATAATTAAACTTTAGCATATTAATAAAAAAAATCTTAACACAAATAATTCTCTTCAAATGAATATTATTCATAAAATAGCTAGACACAAAATAAACGCAAGAAATGTTTACAAAATATAAGAAAAAGAAAAGGCATCTTCTTCAATATTCATGGCTATCTTAATGGCCATCTAACATGCAAAGAAAAATTAGCAAGTTGCTTATTGTCATAATGTCCATCTAACCAAGACCTTCAGTTCCTCAAATGGACCAAAGCAGAACTTTCTGTTTTTTCCTATCACCCGAATAAACTCCATCATCTTAGACAACATTCGAGCCTGCAAATTTCATTCCGCATATCTAAACTCTCCAGCCTTTGCTTTTCTTTTTTCTTTGATATTTCATGGTGGTTGTTCTTAGTCTCAATTTTCTCTTCTATTATCAAGTTACTATCAGAATTCAGAATGAAGCGCTAGTCATTTTCAAGCTCTTGTGTCAATTTTCTTCTCCAACCCAAACCAACATCAAAACAATTTACATATGCACCCAATTATCTGTAATAAAAAGTTAGCAAATTTAATACTTGGAAAAAATGAAAATAAAATTCTTTAGCTAACACAATAATCTAAATGAAAAATATGCTTTTAAAGTGATAGGAATTTATTTTTTTATACTACCACTGAATGTGTGACCTGTTAACTATACCACAATCTTTGATAACTGTGATCACAACCTCGACCCACAATCTTTAGATTAATGTCACTTCGAGAAAGAGAGGGAAGATCGCAAGAATTAAGCAAGTTTCTCTACGCAACCATTGACAACACAGAAACAGATACGCAGCTTATTGTTGAAACGCAGGAAATGTGGATTGAATGATTGAAGTTCTAAGATATTGAATTAAGGGTTAAGCCCTCTGAAAAGGAGGCAAAGGATCGATCGCTCGCTCACTCACAGAGATTCGAGAGAGAGAAACCATCGAGGACGAGGGTTCCATTGCCCTTCCTCTGTAAGTCGCTCCTTCTTTCCCCTTTTCCGGTTTCCAATGCAAAGTTTTTATCTTTTCAATCCGTTTATTGAAACCCTTTTCCGGAATGTGCATAGTTTGTAGAATTATTCATCAAGATGGTGTCTTTTGTTTGAGAAAATTCTGGGTTTTCTTCGACCTGTTATGTTTCTGTGTATTTCATTACTGTATTTGAATATTTGGGACTAAGTGAGGAGAAAGCTTGAATCTTTCTTATATGGACGGTTCTTGATCATGCAAATAGAAATGGTATTCTAATGGGGCTTTTCGGTCTCCTTGCATATTTTTTTTTAAATATTTTGTTTGGTAATTAGGGTTTATATGATTTGTTGATGATTATGTGTATGTGGAAATATAATGCTCTTGATTTGAATTACTTGGTGCCTCAAAGAAGTAGTACATGGAGGAAAGGTTCATTTGGATTAAACTTAATGGGTTAGTGTTTATATGCAATTATTTTTTTTAATGCACACAAGATGTTTGATAAATGACCAAAGTGAAATTATTAGTTAGTTTATGTTGCTGAGAACTTATTTATTAGTTATTCCTTTAATTATGTTGCTGAGAACTTACTCATTGGCTAATAAATTATGCTCTTTAACCTTTTGTTTTCTAATCAGGCTTCAAGAAAATTAGAGGACAAATCAAATGTAAAAGAGGTAGAAAGGACCCGTCTTCAATCAAAATTAAAGGTACTATTTCAAGTAGCAGAATGTTTGTCTAGAAATGATAGGCATTTCCTGTAATACTGCCCATGTCATCACTTATATGTGTCTGCATATATTTAACATGCACCAATACTACTTGCTGCTGATAATTGAGACTAATGCTTAGTATTTTGTTCTTAATTTGTTCTTTTATTGTTACTGTTCCTTTTCAGCTACTCATGAGTTCAAGAAAATTTGTCAAGAGAATTCTTTGAGGATGTTCAGAGCCTCTTAAACTTTATAATTGGGTTTGTTGTGAATTATTGTTGTAGGGTTGAACTGAATAATTTGTTGCTGCAGGTTAGGGTCAGTGGTCTTATTGTAATTGATAATGTTCCTTGGCATGGAAAAGTTGCTGATCCACTGGTGACTAAATTTTTCAGCTACTCATGCCACTTTCACTGTTCCGAGATGAATCTTCATTCTTATGGCACCAAATAAAGGTATGGGTAAAATGTGAACTATTGTATGTAATAATGCAAGGGTGGATAGGCCGTGGTTTTATTTGTGATCTAAGTTTTTAGTTTAATCAACTGCTTCGGTGATGTGAAACTATTTGTTCTGATTTTGTTTTATCTTATTGGGGTGCTGCTATGGGGATTTAGTTATTGTATTTTTATTTTTTTTGCTTTTTTCTGTTTTATATAATATACAATTGCACTTAATTAAAGCACTTAATAGCTTCAAATTGACAAACCACAGGTAAGAATGACACAAAGAAGAGATGATACAAAATTTCTATATGCATGTTGTAGTAATTTTTGTAGGAGTGGAGCATGATAAAATGTGATAAAATAAGTCAATGAGTGATTTGAGAGATTATTTTATCTTCATGCTTAGCTCCTTGCATTAATTTTATTTTATTTATTTATTTATTTTTTGGTTTAAAACATAACAGGAACCTTAGTGAGTACTTAGAAGAGCCAATGACACATTATGGTAAGCATCATCTTTGATATTTCAGCCCATCAATGGTAAACAATAGTGACAAGATTGTTGTAATAATATGAAAATAGTGTTATCAAGTTTTGGTAATATCATCCTTCAACATAGTGTTAATTTTTTGAATTTCTTTCTTTTTTTAGTAATTAAGTGTAATATTATACCAAAGTGGGAAATAAAAATTCATGCCATCGTAAATATATAAGAGTGGTTATCATTTTTCAAGGTTATAATAGTAGTCTTTCTATCTTCTTTTCATTCAAAATTTTATGGAACTCATAAAAAGGTTTAAATTTTCGTTAATCTCTGTGCATGCATGTATGGGGGAAATTAATGTTTCTGTCTTTTTGAGGTATAACTATAAATAGCTTTAGACTTTAGTGCATTGTTGAGTCCATCTTATCATCTTGGTATATTTATTATTTTCATCATGCGAAACCTACTCATGGGGAAGGAAATGCGCAGGCCAAAGTTGATGCATCTGTGAGAGAAGGCAAGAGAGCCGTGAATATTTGCCCCAGTTTAGTTCTTTTTATTTGATGTTGATTTGGGCAAAAGATTATGGCTAGATGTTGTTCCCAACTTCCTGTATGACTTTTTCACTTATATTTTAGGATATAATCATCTTCATTTCTATTGTTATCCATCTTTACCACTGCTTATTGGTAGAATTAAAATTTAGGGGTTATATCTCAATAAGTAGTGATTTTTTGCTACTGTTTCTCCTTTGTCTTTCAACTCTGACACTTCCCTCTTACTGCTACATATAGGATAATGACAGGATCAGTTTAAGTACTCTCTTTTTTGCCACAGTTCTCTCAAGTTGCTACACCAGCGCTGATATAGAGTGAGTAAGTGAACGATTTATCATTATTTTACATGTTCACTTATGTTATTTAACTTATTATATTATAACCTCTCTAAAAACTCTCATATTACTATCGATTCTGTACCAGCAATAATTAAGAGAAATTCTTGGTTAGTTGCTAAAGTGTCTAAAACTATTGAGTCCTGCTATATTGGACAGCCCGATGCTCTATGTATCGGGTGGAATATAGAAATGAGATATCATATGTGCAAAGTTTTAAAAAGTAAGATTTTAATTTATTTTATAAAAATTCATAAGCAATGAAACAAGTGAGATGTTCTTTGCCTTCCTTTGTCGAGTCTGCCGAAGGTGTGTTCTGAAAATGGTAGGTCAATTTCTTCTAAACTTTAGATGTTATTTAGAGCTTCAGTTTTTGCATTTTCATTATTTAATGATCTAGGATCATCACTGTTTGTGGATAAATAATTGTGTTGGTTATTGGAATCATAAGTCTTTCTTTGCTTTTGCATTATATGCCACTATATCAAGTATTCATTCTATGGTATGTTTTTGATTGGGCATCTACTTTTTTCTTTTTTTTTTTGTAATGTACAGGATTCGTATTTTACATAAGCATTCACATTGTGCAGGTCCTATTTATAAGCTGTTTATATCAAGCAAAAAAGTAGAAAAGCATGTTGTATGTTTTATCAGTGCCTTAATTATTAAATCTATAGAACCATTCCCTTTCCAATGGGTCTCCAAAAATAGAAAAGTTCCTAACAATAAGTGATGGATTGGGAAAGTGACAAAGTTGAGGCATTTCTCCTAATAACCTTACTTTTGTACTTGCTTTTGACTGAATAATGACCTTAATTTTTTTACTTGCTTTTAATTTTGTCATTTTGATCACACCTTACTCTTACTTTGGGTGTTAGTACATGTAGATGAAACGGCCGAGTTTGTGATATTGGAATAGCAATTCAGAAGGAAAAAGATATGAGTCACTATTCAGTTTTGATGTGCTCTTTACTATTTGATTCTTTTGCAACTAAAGCTCAGTGCTTCGGTTCCGCTCTGTTTTTGCTGACTTTCGTGTCTTTCTATGGTGTTTTGAAACTGATGCATACCACATGTTTGATAAAAGTAATAAGTCGTTATGATTTTGATTTTTATTCATTTTTTTGGGTATTTTTTGAACTCATTATTTACTTAGCAAATATAATGGCAGATTACATAAAAGGCCAATAGCTCATCATACAGTAAAGCCACATGTAGGTGTCGTTTTGTATATTTCAATTTTAGGTATTATGTTATTATTTTGAATGTAATTATTTTATTCCAAATCTGATTCAAATCTTTTTCATAAAAAAAAAAGAAATTTATTACTAATAGAAGATAAATTTACTAATAGAAGAGAACTTAATGGGATCGTTGAGAAGATCGAAATTAATGAGATTATTGGGAAGACAAATAGGAGAAAAATATCTACAACATTTAATACTGAATTTAATGAGATTATTGAGAAGACAAATAGGAGACAAATATCTAAAACATTTAAGATCGAAATTAATGGCATTGAGAAGACCGAAAATAATGGGATCATTGAGAAGACAAATACATTTAAGAAATATTTTCAAGTTGGTTATTATTAATTAATGGTTTTTGTTATGCATTGATGCATAAGTTACGAAAATTTGTATTCCATTAAAAAGTTTCAATTTTAGGTATTATATTATTCTTTTTAATGTAATTATTTTATTTCAAATCTGATTCAAATCTTTTTCAAAAAAAAAAAAAAGAAATCTATTACTAATAGAAGAGAAATTTACTAATAGAAGAGAACTTAATGGGATCATTGAGAAGACCGAAATTAATAAATTTATTGAGAAGACAAATTGGAGAGAAATATCTACAACATTTAAGATCGAAATTAATGGGATCATTGAGAAGACAAATAGGAGAGAAATATCTACAATATTTAAAACAGAAATTAATGGCATTGAGAAGACCGAAATTAATGGGATCATTGAGAAGACAAATAGGTAAAAAATATTTACAACATTTAAGGAATTTTTTCAAGCTGGTTATTATTAATTAATGATTTTTGTTATGCATTGATGTATAAGTTACGAAAATTTGTTTTCTGATATAAAATTTAATCAAAGAGAAATTATTGTTTTTGGATATAAAATTTATCTTAAAAAAACAAAAAAAAAATTAGTTATTTTTAAAATATAAAATTTAAGTCATTATAATAAATTTTAATCAATTGTTTGTTAATCAGATTTAAATTATGATATGAAACCTTTAATAATTTAATGGTTAAATTAGGGGCTTCGCGTAATGGTCCCGTGCATCGCACGGGCTTTCTTACTAGTTATAATAACAATTTAGATTAGTGAAAATTTTTTAGGAAGCCAAAAAGTATTGGAGCATTAAAGAAGATATTAGGAGGGAAAACAACATTTAGGAGGATCATTGGAGGGAAATAATTTTTGCTCTCACTTCTCCTATTTTATATTAATATTATATTGATTAAGAACGAAAAGGATGAACTCCCACAAAAATCATAATTTTGACATTTTTATTTTGTTCATAATAATAAGATCATATACTAATTTCAATGACAATTAATTACTTATTTTAAAAAATACCCCTACTTGAGTAAAATAAATAAGGACAAAAGTGGAAAAAATATAAACGAAGGGAGTATTAAAAAGTACATGATTAAATAAGGGACAAAAGTGAAAAAAATAAAAAGAAAACAAAATGTTTTCTTGGGTACTAAAAAGACATAAGCCTTGTATCAGATCATTAAAACAGAACACGATAAAAGAGAAAATCTAATTAAATTATGATACTCCTACTGTATGAGTCTATGAGACTATGAGTAGTCTTTTTTCTTTTTTTTTGTTAACTATGAGTAGTCTTTTTTTGCGGTGGAGTACTTGAGTAAAATACTATAAATATATTGACATTCTCTCATAGCCACCCACACTCAACTCAACCACTTCTCTAGTATTATATCAATATATCTATTTCATCAACATGGTATTTGGAAAAAGAAAGTTACAAGAGTCTAATGATACAAATGATACTGCTTTTAGTCAAGAGACCCACGAGTCCAGTGGTGATGAAGCCAGTGGCGATGAAGCATATCCACATGAAGATTCAATTCCAACACTTCAAAAAGAAGCAACAAAGCCCACTCCCCCTTTGGCCAACGAAATTATTTACACCGGTGCCAGTGGGAAAAATCCAGGAGGAACCAAAAGTTGGACGTGCAAACACTGTAAGAATTCCTTCAAGAGCACATACACCAGAATACATCATCATTTCTTTGGAGCTCCAACAGGGAGGAGTTGTGGCATTAAACGATGCCCAAAAATGATGAAAGATAAGGAAGCATATGCCAAACTTAGAAAAAGAGTTCAGGAAGCAGAGGAATCAGGTGTGCCTTCATCTTTGAATTTGAAAAGTTCTACAATCATCAAGAAAGAAAACTCTAAACCTATTGCAGATTCTTTCCACATATTGGAAAGAGCTGATGTTGATATGAAGGTGATGAGAGCACTATGTGCCAATGGTATTCCATTTAATGTTCTAAGGAATCCTCAATTTGTTGAGATGGTGGTAGCTATTAATAATGGCCCCAAAGGTTACAAACCTCCCTCATCTGAAAAGGCAAGAACAGTTCTCTTAGATGAATGCAAGAGAAATATTGAAAAGGAATTAGCTCCTGTCAAAGACACTTGGTATCATCAAGGGGTATCAATTGTTTCAGATGGATGGAGTAATGTCAAGCACATGCCATTGATCAATGTTATTGCTGAGAACAATAGAGCAGCAATGTTTATGTATGCAGAAGATTTTTCTCAAGTTGAAAAAACTGGTGTTGCTATTGCTGAATATTTGCTTAAAGCAATTGAAGAAGTGGGGCCATCTAATGTATTACAAGTGGTGACTGATAATGCAGCAAACTATATGGCAGCAGGGAGTGAAATCCAAAAGGTACACAAGCATATATTTTGGTCCCCATGTGTAGTACACACTTTAAATTTGATTTTTAAGGATTTTGCTTCTAGATTTGAATGGCTCATGGATACATATAAGCAAGGAAAAACAATAGTTAAGTTTATATTGAATCATTCTCAGGCTTTAGCACTATTTAGAGCAAATTCAACTCTTGAATTGCTAAAAGTTGCAAAAACCAGATTTGCTTCCCATTATATCCTACTTAAAAGGCTATCTGATTGCAGAGAAGCTCTTGCCACTACTGTTGTTTTGAATAGTTGGAAAGAATGGCTTAAACGTGTTGATAATAATACCCGAAATATGGGTGCTTCAGTTGCTGAAATTATTGGCAATGAGATGTTTTGGGAGGATGTTGAAAATGTAATCAAAATAACAAAGCCAATTTATTGTGTGATTAAATTTGCTGATGGTGGAGGCTCAAAAATGGGGGAAATTTATGAAAAAATGGACATGATGTTGGGGGAAATACATGAGATAATGAAGAGAAACAAATATGCACACCATTATAAACAAATGGAGAAAATCATTACAGAAAGGTGGACAAAAATGAATTATACTATTCATTGCCTTGGATTTGCTTTGACTCCAAGATTTTATGATCATGATTATCTTGAAACAAGATAAGGAAGTTGTCACAGCAGTACTGGAAGCCTTTGAAAAGATAGCTGAGAATGAAAAGGAGCGGAAGCTTTTGCGTGAACAATTTGCAACTTTTCATACAAAGAAAGGAATATATTCAATGCAATCAGCCCAAGTGGATGCTGTAACCATGGATGCTATTGATTGGTGGTCAACCTATGGATCTGAAACTCCAGAACTCGCAGAAGTCGCAAAGAAGGTGTTCTCTCAACCAATAAGTAGCTCTTCAGCTGAAAGAGCTTGGAGCACTTATTCTTATATTCACAATGTGAAGAGGAATAAACTTAACTGTGCAAGAGCTGATAAATTGGTTTTCATTCATTCTAATATTCGCTTGTTGTCAAGGTTTTCTGATGCCTACAAGAATGGTCCTTTTAAGAAATGGGATATAAATCCAAATGACACTTCACTGGAAGAGTCTTCTACAAGGATAGAAATGTTGAGATGGGAATTAGATGATGAAATTTCAATCCCAAATGAAGAAGTTCAAGAACAGAGACAATCAATGAATCAAGCTGCTGCCAAGAGTACCATGAAGAGAGGAAAAAAGAAATAAAAATTGAAGCTGAGTTAGTTTGAACTTTGAAATTGATGAAGATCTCTGATTTTTAGTTTTGATGTTATTTTCTACTGGTAGTTTATAATTTAGTTTTGAAATATGAACTTCAGTTTTGTTGCTATTGTTATGGGTACTGAACTACTGATAAGCTTTGTAGTACTGAATGTGTTATTATTAGTTGAAGTTTTTCATCCAATTTATTTTCAATTCATGTTATTTTTTAATGTAATTTTAAATTTAAAAAAATATTGGAAAATACCGATAAATATAATAAAATGTGTACCGCGTACCCGTACCACGTACCGGTACGTACCGATTAAGTATACCCCCAACGTACCGCATTCTTAAGGTCACGTACCGCGTACCCGTACCCGTACCGCATATTGGTACATACCGCGAATTATGTGACTCTTGCAATAACATCAACACCACGCACATTAGCAGTATGCAACATTTCACACCCATTCTATCCAAGTTCCATATGACTCCATGAGGTAATCTAAACTAGTTAATATATTAAAAAGAGAAACCAAAAAATATGCTAGCAAGGGAAATAAATTTATGCGAGAAATTATTATACTTGAGTATATACAAGGATCATCTGCATTGATTTTGGATAAATAAGAATATTCACAATTTCATAGGATATAAAAATTAAAAAATTGAGTTAATTACAATAGTATATATTACAATTATATATAGATTAAGTTAAGCTAATTATAACTTTATATATAAATTAAAAATTAAGCTAATTACAATAGTATATATTATAACAGTATACAGATTAAATTGAGCTAATTACAATAATTTATATATATATATATATAGATTAAAAAATATATTACATTTTATAAGAAAAATGACTACTATTATTTGCATTATGGTTCAAGAACTTTCTCAAGAAAGAAACTAGACTTCATGGTTCTAGTAAATAATGTTAGGAGATTCATTAACCAACTAATTGTATTTGTAATTACACGATTTATTATTCTTTTATTCTAAGGATGTCCTATTGATCATTTTAGGAAATGGGAAATCGAGACCTCTTTATATGTATTTATATATCTTACTGTTATTATATTGTTACAATGAGGATGAATAGACACACTCGAGAAATGAATAATACAAAGAGAACGAAGGATGGTCTTGAATAGTCTCTGTTTTTATACGATGTAACTGAATAATACCCTTTCAATGCTCCTTTTCACATTCCAAACAGATGCACCATTATTATTTTTATAAGTGAAAAGTCATGTTTACCATTCATCTTCATCCTCTAATACCATCATCTATACCTACGCCTATGAGTATGTTCGTTCTTGGTATTAATATTACATATTTTACCTAAACTTATTTATGATTGATTGATTTTGTTATATTTAGAAGGGCGGAAGGTCCTTTACGGCTTTATGCTATATTTCATGGGAGTAGAACTTCTGAATATTGGATTTTAGTTTAGCAGTTGCGCTTTCCTTATAATTGAGCTCTTTCATATAACACTGCTAAACTTGAAAGGCTCAATTATATGAAAACCAAGGAACTAAATCCAAAATTCAGAAGTTCTACTTCTCTGAAGTAGCTTAAAGCACACTAGGTAAGTCTAGAGAGAAAATAAATGTATTGATTTCGCTGAGATCCTCAGTAGAATGTCCTTCTCAGATTACAGAATGCCTCACTGTTGTAAATAACAAAACTTCTCTAATTACTCATTACTGACAAAAGCACTTGCATATCTATATTTTCTTTATCCATAAGTTTGTGCATTATGGCTTCACACTGTTCTGAACCTACTTGATATTCAAGCCTGAGGTAACACCAACAGACACTTATCATTGTTCAAACAAAAAATCATATTTCTAAATTCTAACATAACCAAAGACGGATAATTTCTTTAATTAGTCAAAAAACACTTGCACACCTCATTTTTCTATAGCTTCATATTGTTCTAACCTACTTAATCATTCAAGTCTCTATGCTCATGCCAACAGAATATATCATACATCAATCACCCCAACCAAAAAGGCTCCCTGTGATTTAGAACCTTTTGTACAGAACCCTAGTGCTATTTCATTTTAACACTCCCCTTTTCTTGTGAAAATGGGTACAACTTCATTCACTCCAAGGCTTAGCCAATACATGAGTGTTTCAAACCAATTTGCAACCCTAAACTTCTAAAATTAATTTGAAACTTAGGAAGTATGGTGGAAAACCATTTGGATGCTTCTCTTAGCAGCATTTAGGGTTTGAACCTATGGCCAAATATGTAAATATTTTTGGCTACTGCTTTTCTCTAAGACTAATTTTGAGGTTATGGATAATCTGTTTTACTCACATGACTGCATTGGGCAAACTATGTGCCTTCGACCCATTAAAAAAAAAAAAAAAAAAAAAAACAGGGAACCAAATATCATAGGAAATGGCAAACAAGTAAAACTAGAATCTAGGATAATTGCGAATATACTGCAGATGATAAACCAGAAGAGTGATCTCAAAAAAAAAAAAAAAAACAGAAAAGTGGTTGACAACAACACCAACCACACAGCACATTGCAAGAACAGAAATCACAAGGAAAACTCTAACTACCCCCTCATGGAAGTTGAGATTCACAAATTCGTCCACCAGCAAAGTGCAAAATGATTCTATATTCTTGTTTTTTGCTGGTGTTAAAAGGTTTGGGATGGAGTCTAGGAGACAAGAACATGACATATAAAGACCCAACAAGAATCAAATTGAGACCTTTGAGTTGAGAATGCTGAATGCTATGCTACCAGTTCAGCCAGCCATTGTCGGCAATTATACATTTCTACTCATCATAGAACACACTCGCAAAAGTTCTACATAGCAGGCCAATCACTGGTAGAAGTCTAATAAACCAAGTCAACAAGTTCTAGTTTTTTTTTTTTCCTAATAATTTTTTTCTCACTACAAAGTTCAGTTTATGATATGGTTTAGCTTGGCAGTATTTTGATCGGGTTATTTTCTTGAACCCAAATCCGACCCTGTCATTTAAACATTATCAATAGCTAAATCATCAAATCAAAAAAGTGAAAAATCAAAACTGATGTATATTTTACAATATATACTTTAAAGCAAATAGTGTCACTACAAAGATATTATCACATTATGCAAAAAGTTATTAATTTACCGCTAGAAGTCTTATATTACTCGAACCTAAGTATAAATTATAAAATAAAATAAAAACTAAGATTTAAAAGAATGCGTGACGCACCAAAACCTAGTTTAGACCACCCGAAGCATAGCATAATCCAAAACACACAGGTCATAATCTTTAAAACCCGAAATGTCACTTACTTTCAATTTTCAAGCCTCAATAGGCTTCGCAAGATAAACCAGATCTTGAACACCTCTAACTACAAGCAACAACCAAACCAAAAACTTTAGCAATTAACACAACAACTCTAACTCGTCATAATAAATCACATTGTTGCAATAGTTATTTCATATCGCGGCCAATCAATCGGCCGGCCACGGGCACAACACAAGTCTAACATAACATCTTCATCTGAGTTCAACAAAGTTCCGAATTATTCAACACAAAATTAAAAAGTCTCCATCCAACTCAACAAAAATAATAAAATAAAAACAAAAACAGAACCTAGTTTGTATCCCAGGGTTTAGGTTCAGGAACCGCAACAACCATACCTTGAAGGTCATGGCTAAGGACAACCTGGCATCCCAATCTTGAATGCTTATTAAGAACCCTAGCCCTCGAATTCCTCTTGAGAACGTATTCCTCGTCGTAGGATCTGGGGGGAAGCTTGTCGAACCATTCCTCGGCGATGTTGACCTCGCAGTGGGCGGAGCAGGCGTCGATCTCTTCGAGGCGGTGGGAGTCGGGGTCGATGAGGCCGGTGTTGATGAGGGACTTGAGGAGGGTTTGGCCGGTGAGGCCGATGACCTCGCGCTTATGGCCGTCGAAGTTGATTGCGGAGAAACGGACGATGCGGTCGGAGACTTTGGCGGAGGAGGAGGAGGTGGTGGTGGTGGTGCGGGAGATGAGGGATTTGGAGAAGAAGGAGAGGGAGGAGAGGCGGGGGATTTGGGAGGAGAGACGGTGGAGATTTGCGACTGCCATTGTTGTTGTTGGTTAGTGTTGGGAGAGGAGAATGATGGAAATGGTTTGATCACTTTGATGGGTGTAAAGGGGGCTCACAGGCAATAGGTCTGACATGGGAATTATTTGTTATTCGGGGTTAATTTGGTAAAGTTTCCGGAGCGGGGCCTGCATCTGGATTGTATGTAAATCATGGTCATTAGTCCTCAAACCAACATTTTATCCCCCAAACTAGAGCGGGCAATTCGGGCTACCCGGTCGGGTTCGAGCCGACCCGCTTCGGGCTCGAGCTTTGACCGGGCCGGGCTAAAAAAGCCCGGCTAAAATTCGGGCCTCTAAGTTCATGTCTAAGACTGCCCTATGCGGGTAGTGGGCCGGGCTCGGGCCGCCCGACAACTTTTTTTAATTTTTTAAACAAAAAAAATTCTTAAGACAAAACTTAAAAAAAAAAGACTATATTCCCCAATTTTTGTTTTTGTTGTAACATCTTTTTCTTATGTTGTTTATAAACTCTTGTGTTTGTTTCAAAAGTGTTGCATACATATTAAGACTATGTCTCTGTGTTCTCTGTTTGGGACTTTGAGTAGAGAGATTGTGTAACACCCTATAATTAATTACCCTTAATTCCCCTTATATTAAAATACAGACTTAAAAATTCCTTTTTTATTATATTAAAATCAACCGTCAAACGGACGGAGTTTCGTTTGTTTTTAGGACTCTTCTAAAATTTCCACCTGATAAACGCAATCATATAATATCAACAGTAGCCAGCAGGGTTCATATACAAGTATATATGCATCATATAGTGGCCCCAAGGGCTCAATTGTAAAACATCAGTAACGGTTTGTCAGAGTGCCAGCAAAAATGATAAGTATGTAAATCAAGAAGCCATACACAACTATGCCCAAAAATGAATCATAAATCATGCCCCAAATGAAACTATCCTAAGCCACACTCAAAAAGCATATACAGCACATATACATCAAAGTAATATGGAGGCTTAGGTCAAAATAATGCATCTACACCCCACAACCCTACTCTCCCTGTGAGGGAGAGTAGTCCTGCTCGGCCGGTCCTGGTGTATACTCCGACTCAGTACCTGAAAAATGGTAAGGAGGTGAGTATTACACAATAAAATAGAGAAGCAGTTTCTATCATGCTATACTGAACCACCAAGCCATACACATATAGTCAATCAAAGCACATTTCACAATTAAGCACTCCCAATAGAAGACATGTATAAATCATAACTATATAGTTCTTCTTAAGATATGCTAAAACATAATTTCATTAATTCTAACTTGGTTCAAAAAGCTTGAGTTATCAAACATGAATTACCAAACTCCCCACATTCAATTTACCAAGTAGCACACATTAAATTTCAGGTTCTATATCATCATCATAAATCATTTTTTGTTCTTCTTTTCTTCATTTCATTCTTAAGTCATATTTCACACCATTGTACTTCACCTCCACACCGGAAGGTACCTCATACAATTTGACATAGGGGTACTTCACCTCCACACCGGAAGGTACCTCATACCATTGTACTTCACCTCCACACCGGAAGGTACCTCATACCATTGTACTTCACCTCCACACCGGAAGGTACCTCATACAATTTGACCTAGGGGTACTTCACCTCCACACCGGAAGGTACCTCATACCACCACATGGGTTATACGTATAAAGAATAAGATTTGAAGCATAACACTACACATAATTTCGAGCACCCCATTCATTCCTACACTCAATTCCTTCCTTACTAAAACACTTATATCCACAACTAAACAATTATACAAAATCAATCACCATTATGCACACCTAACATTTAACCATCCTTAGTCCAGTTCATTATGAGTATACACATATTGCACCGAGTCTAATTACAAGCATCATATTTTTCATCATACATAGGTTCTAGGGCTCATCATGATTTAATGAAATATCAACCATGTAATTCAAATATTAACAGTTAGAATTAGGCACAAGCAAGATATCCAATCACTTTAATATGTACTTACATTCCTAACATATTATTATCTATCCTAGGGTTCCTTATCTTAACTAGCAAAACACCTCCTAGCAACCCAATATAAACACAATACAATCTACCCCCCCTAAAATATGGTAACACAAACCTCCTTACCTCACACTTCTAGAGATAGGGAGATTTTGTTTGTTCTAACTTGAGCCTTTCCCACCAAGGAGCAATAACCAAGGGAGGAGGATAGAACCTAATAAGGAGCCATAACAAGAAAAGATTAACATTCATGTCATGATTCAAGCAAAAACTCAAGAAAAGTGGAGCTTCCATGGCTTAGAACCAAAAACCACCATGGATGGTGGAGAGAGAAAGGGGGAAACGAGTTTTTGAGTGAGAAAGAAGAGAACCCAACTTGAATAATTACTCGGTGTTGACAAAGGAAGAGATTTGATAATGGAGGTGGTGTGAAATCACTTGCTCTTTCTTGATTTTGAGGAAAGAAAATGGAACCCTATGAGGAAGAAGGGGGAGCTCGTGGGTTGAGAGAGAGGAGGAAGAAGATGAGGGTGAGAGAGAGATTATGAGAGTAAGAGTGAGTTTATTGTATTTGATTGGGAAGGAAATGATTGGACAAGAATTAAAGCCTAAAATAAAGATTCTATTTGTGTGGTGGGGAGTGCATCACGTGCACTCCACTTTTCCCTTTTTTTTGTACAGACCCTAAAGTAATCGATTACCCTAGCCAGGTAATCGATTATTTCTTCAATGCAACATTTTTATGACTTCCAACCTGAGACCTTGTAATCGATTACTTGACTAGAAAGTAATCGATTACAATTTGATGCAACAATTTTAGTGTTTTCAGAAGAGGCTCAGTAATCGATTACTTTCCCAATTGTAATCGATTACTCTTCAATGCAACATTTTGGTGCATTTTGGCTGAGAGCCAGTAATCGATTAACTCCCCAAAAATAATCGATTATTCTGTTCTTCTTCCATCCTCTCATAGTTTCTAACTCTAGAACATTTTCCTTAGTTCTCATACCCTCTTAGGCATGTTTTCTATACTAAATCCTATCTCTTAGTCTTATGAGTCTCATAAATCCATCTCAACTTAATATACTAAATTGTACAATTCACATTATATTAAGCATTTCAAATTGAGGATATTACAATCCTCTCCCACTTACCCGAATTTCGTCCTCGAAATTCAGCTTTCTTCGAACAAATGGGGATGCGACTGCCTGATTTTGCTTTCTAACTCCCAAGTAGCTTCCTCCACGTTGTTCCTGCTCCATATAACTTTTACCAAGCTAATCTCCTTGCCTCTTAACTGTCTCACTTGCCTATCTTCAATCCTCACTAGCAACACCTCAAAGGTCAAATTCTCCTTCAAAGGCAAATCATCCAATGTTACCACATGAGTAGGATCATGAATGTATTTCCTTAGCTGTGAAACATGGAATACATCATGAAGCCTAGCTAAGTGAGGGGGCATAGCAATCCTGTAAGCTACCGGGCCAACCTTCTCCAGAATCTCATAAGGTCCAACAAACCGAGGAGTTAGTTTCTTGGACTTAATTGCCCTACCAATCCCTATAACCGGAGACATTTTTAAAAACACATGATCTCCAACATCAAATTCCAAAGGTCTCCTTCGCCTATCAGCATAATTCTTTTGGCGATCCTGGGAAGTTTTCATCTTGTTCTTGATCATTGTGATCTTCTCAGTTGTTTCTTTCACAATATCAGGACCTGTCAACAGATTCTCACCTATCTGGAACCAACACAGAGGCGTCCTACACTTTCTTCCGTAGAGAGCCTCAAATGGTTCCATACCGATACTAGAGTGGAAGCTGTTATTGTAAGTAAACTCCATCAATGGCAGTAACTGCTCCCAACTACCAGCCTGCTCCAGAACACATGCTCTCAACAAATCCTCAAGTGTTTGGATAGTACGCTCATATTGTCCGTCTGTCTGCGGATGATAAGCCGTACTAAATTTCAGCTAAGTACCCAATGCCTGCTGAAGATTCCGCCAAAATCTAGACAGAAATCTCGGATCGCGATTGGATGCTATACTGGTGGGAACACCATGCAGCTTCACTATGTCCCTGATATACAACTGAGTCAACTTCTCCAGGGTATACTTCTTGTGAATAGGGATAAAATGAGCACACTTTGTTAAACGGTCCACGACCACCCAAACTGCATCACATCCCACAGCAGTCCTAGGTAGACCCGTCACAAAGTCCATGGCTATGCTATCCAACTTCCATTCTGGAATATCTAGTGATCGCAACGGACCACCAGGCTTTTGATGCTCAATCTTAACTTTCTGACAAGTAAGGCAATGAGATACATGATCTGCTACATCGGTTTTCAACTTTGGCCACCAATAAATCTTCTTCAAATCTTGGTACATCTTCGTTGCACCGGGATGGAAATTCATTTTGGTTCGATGTGCTTCCCATAGGATATCCCTTCTAACTTCGAAATCCATAGGAACACATATCCGGCCCCTAAACCGGATAATGCCATCCGAACCCTTTACAAAGTCAGGCTCTTCATTGCCCGATGCCCCTTCCAACAACTTTTGTAATTCTGCATCATCAGCTTGTCTTTCTCTAATAAGACCAATCAAGTCATTGGTAACCTGCAACATTTTTAGAATAATGCTCTTCTCTTTCACTTGCATGTTCAAGTTGAGGTCACTGAATTCTTGGATTAGCTGCATCTCCTTCACCATCAAATTGCTGACATGCAAAGTCTTGCGACTTAGAGCATCAGCCACTACATTGGCCTTGCCCGGATGATACTGAAGGTTGAAATCGTAGTCCTTCAGAAATTACATCCACCTCTTCTGTCTCATATTCAACTCCTTTTGATCGAAGAGATAGCGAAGGCTTTTATGATCGCTAAAGACTTCAAACTTTGAACCATATAGATAATGCCTCCAGATTTTCAAAGCAAAAACTACTGCCGCCAACTCAAGATCATGAGTGGGATAGTTTTGCTCATGTTGCCTCAACTGCCTGGATGCATAGGCTATGACTTGTCCTTGCTGCATCAACACACAACCCAACCCTTGTTTTGAAATGTCACAATACACTACAAAGGATTGAGTCGGATCTGGCAAAATCAACACCGGAGAACTAGTCAATCGCCTTTTCAACTCCTGGAAGCTATCTTCACATTCTGGGGACCATTCAAACGGAACACCTTTCCGCGTAAGAGTAGTCAAAGGAAGGGCTAGTTTAGAAAACCCTTCAATGAACCTCCTATAATACCCAGCCATACCAAGGAAACTTCTAATCTCAGTAATGGACTTGGGTCTCTCCCACTTAAGCACTGCCTCCACCTTAGAAGGGTCCACTGCAACACCCTTCTCAGAAATCACATGCCCCAGAAAGTGCACCTCATTCAACCAAAAACTACATTTAGAGAACTTCGCATAAAGACACTTGTCCTTGAGAACTTGGAGCACCGTTCTCAAATGCTCTTCATGCTCCTTCGGGCTCTTGGAATAAATGAGAATGTCATTGATGAACACGATGATGAATGAGTCCAAGTACGGCCTAAAGATCCTGTTCATATAATCCATGAAGATGGCAGGAGCATTCGTGAGGCTAAAAGGCATCACCACATATTCGAAATGTCCATACCGGGTTCTAAAAGCAGTCTTGGGAATGTCCTCCTCTCGGATACGAATTTGATGATATCCAGATCGGAGGTCAATCTTTGAGAAAACTGCAGCTCCCCTAAGCTGGTCCAACAAATCATCGATGCGTGGGAGTGGATATTTATTTTTCACTGTCACCGCATTTAGCTGCCGGTAATCAGTGCACATACGGACACTTCCATCCTTCTTTTTGACAAAGAGGATAGGAGCTCCCCACGGGGAAACACTTGGCCTTATAAATCCTTTAGCCAAAAGCTCCTCCAATTGCTTCTTCAACTCTTCCAACTCCGGAGGGGCCATTCTATAAGGCGCTTTAGATATTGGGCCAGCACCAGGCATAAGATCGATGCCAAATTCTACTTCTCTGGCTGGTGGTAATCCGAGAATTTCAGCAGGAAAAACATCCGGAAACTCACTAACCACTGGAATTTTACTGATGCCTGATGCTTCCTCATCATCCATAGCCAACACCGAGACTTGACAGAAGATTACTGACTTCTGACTACAATCAAGAAGGACACGATTCTGGGACATCCAGTCCATGCCTAGAATAATATCCAGCTTGGTTAAGGGCAAACATATTAAGTTCACTTTGAATTCCCGCTCCAATACTCGGAGTGGGCAATCCAAACACATCAAGGATGTAACCACAACTGAATTAGTGGGGTAGATACAGACAACTTGAAAGGCATCTCAACCGCAGATAGTTTTAATCTTTCCATGCAACTAACAAAAATAAAGGAGTGTGTAGCTCCACAGTCAAAAAGAATACCACATGCAATATCATTTATATGGTCAATACCTCGAATCAGCTCATCAGCCTCAGTCACTTCTTCTCCATCAAGAGTGTACACCTTCCCCTTCTGGAGTGGGCGTCCATCTCCAACCCTCTGCGCCCTAGTCACATTGGCTTCTTTCTTAACAACGTTCTTCGGGCAATTCATTGAAACATGACCAGGCTGTCCACACTTAAAACAAGTGAGATTCGGCTGATTCTGAGTCAGGCTCCAACATACACCTCTATGATGTCTGCCACAATGAGGACAAGGCGGAATAGGACCAGATGAACCCCCTATAGGGCCTACTCTAGGCAGTGGATAGGGTCCTGGTCGTAGCACCGCACCCTTGCCCCTTATAGGACCACCACTTCTCTGCACAGTCTTGTTTTTATCTTCAGCCATTTTCCTCTTAAGCCCCTTCTCATAAGTGCTCGCCATGTTGACCAAGCGGGCCAAGTTGTCAATATTGTGATATTCGCACGAGAGGCGAATATCAGTCATGAGTCCAGACTCAAACTTGACGCATTTTCCGCGCTTGCTGGCATCCCGATAATCAGAGAATCGGATAAGATCTTCACCTCCACACCGGAAGGTACCTCATACAATTTGACCTAGGGGTACTTCACCTCCACACCGGAAGGTACCTCATACCCTTGGCCTATGGGTACTTCACCTCCACACCGGAAGGTACCTCATACCATTGTACTTCACCTCCACACCGGAAGGTACCTCAAACAATTTGGCCGGTGGGTACTTCACCTCCACACCGGAAGGTACCTCATACCACCACATGGGTTATACGTATAAAGAATAAGATTTGAAGCATAACACTACACATAATTTTGAGCACCCTATTCATTCCTACACTCAATTCCTTCCTTACTAAAACACTTATATCCACAACTAAACAATTATACAAAATCAATCACCATTATGCACACCTAACATTTAACCATCCCTAGTCCAGTTCATTATGAGTATACACATATTGCACCGAGTCTAATTACAAGCATCATATTTTTCATCATAAATAGGTTCTAGGGCTCATCATGATTTAATGAAATATCAACCATGTAATTCAAATATCAACCGTTAGAATTAGGCACAAGCAAGATATCCAATCACTTTAATATGTACTTACATTCCTAACATATTATTATCTATCCTAGGGTTCCTTATCTTAACTAGCAAAACACCTCCTAGCAACCCAATATAAACACAATACAATCTACCCCCCTAAAATATGGTAACACAAACCTCCTTACCTCACACTTATAGAGATAGGGAGATTTTGTTTGTTCTAACTTGAGCCTTTCCCACCAAGGAGCAATAACCAAGGGAGGAGGATAGAACCTAATAAGGAGCCATAACAAGAAAAGATTAACATTCATGTCATGATTCAAGCAAAAACTCAAGAAAAGTGGAGCTTCCATGGCTTAGAACCAAAAACCACCATGGATGGAGGAGAGAGAAAGGGGGAAATGAGTTTTTGAGTGAGAAAGAAGAGAACCCAACTTGAATATTTACTTGGTGTTGACAAAGGAAGAGATTTGATAATGGAGGTGGTGTGAAATCACTTGCTCTTTCTTGATTTTGAGGAAAGAAAATGGAACCCTATGAGGAAGAAGGGGGAGCTCGTGGGTTGAGAGAGATGAGGAAGAAGATGAGGGTGAGAGAGAGATTATGAGAATAAGAGTGAGTTTATTGTATTTGATTGGGAAGGAAATTTGTGGACAAGAATTAAAGCCTAAAATAAAGATTCTATTTGTGTGGTGGGGAGTGCATCACGTGCACTCCACTTTTCCCTTATTTTTTTGTACAGACCCTAAAGTAATCGATTACCCTAGCCAGGTAATCGATTATTTCTTCAATGCAACATTTTTATGACTTCCAACCTGAGACCTTGTAATCGATTACTTGACTAGAAAGTAATCGACTACAATTTGATGCAACAATTTTAGTGTTTTCAGAAGAGGCTCAGTAATCGATTACTTTCCCAATTGTAATCGATTACTCTTCAATGCAACATTTTGGTGCATTTTGGCTGAGAGCCAGTAATCGATTAACTCCCCAAAAATAATCGATTATTCTGTTGTTCTTCCATCTTCTCATAGTTTCTAACTCTAGAACATTTTACTTAGTTCTCATACCCTCTTAGGCATGTTTTCTATACTAAATCCTATCTCTTAGTCTTATGAGTCTCATAAATCCATCTCAACTTAATATACTAAATTTTACAATTCACATTATATTAAGCATTTCAAATTGAGGATGTTACAGATTGTGGCATGAATGCATGATATATGAAAATATGTGTAATTAGGGTTAAATTCAGAAGCAGCATGTTCTTATTTCTTTGGTTTGATGGATAGTGCAAATAACTCAAATTGGTCTTTTTGGAAGTATGTAGCGGCCAGCGGCAGATATCCATCATTTTTTCTCATTGAATTATAACCTGGTTTTTTTTACTAGTCTTTATGAATTTCCTTTTTTTTACTTTGGGCTACCCGCACGGGTTTCGGGCCGGCCCGCTTCGGGCTCGGGCCTTGACCGGGTCGGGCTAAAAAGGCCCGGGAATAATTCGGGCTCAAATTTTGTTACCTAAGCCCGGATTTAATGCAGGCTTATTGTAACACCCCTAATTTTCGTCTTCCGGATAATAAGAAAATTAATAATAAAGTTTTATTATTAATTTATATAAATTTTCCAAGTTTATATTTTGTATTTAATTAGCCTGAAATATAAAAATAAGTGGATATATTTTTATATGGCAAATAAATGCAAAAATATAGATATTGCATTTTAGTCCTTGGTTTAGGACCTAAATGTAATATTGAAAAGGTTCTTGGAGGGAAAAATTTAAAAAGTATTAATTTTTAAATTTTGTACTGACCTAACCGGTTAGTAATGCCCTGTAACCGGTTAGACGATGAACCCAGAAACTGAGTTAGTGCGTTTGATGAGTAATCACTTGATTAATCCCTTTAATCGCCACAAATCCCACTCGATTCGTAGTGGGAAACGCGTGTCACTATGCATGTTAAGCCAATTGCTCTATAAATAGCCTGAATCAAGCTCAAAATCAAGGTTTAGAAGTGTTGGTTAAGGAATTGCTCTGATTAGGGTTTCTGTTTCGTTTGAGGAAATTCTTCTTGTTCTTTGAGCGATAGAGAGTTAGTGATACACTTCTGGAAAGCTTAAATCAAGGGCTTTCCATTGATATAAAGTTTGTGAGATGAGAGTCATTGTGTGAAGAGAAATCACTCACAGAAGTTGAAGTTGGAAAAACTGGATTTTGAGTTTTCTGGTTCGGGAAGCTGGGTTTGAGTTTGGATTTTGGCAAGTACAAACAACTCTTAAGCCTCAAATCACTTTCATTTCTTAGTGAATGTTACCTAGATCAAGTTCTAATTGTTTTCCCCAATTTCTTTGGTCAATTTCTATGTCAAATTCTCTGGTTTTTGAACCCTGTTGATGGAAATCGTGGCTGAGAGCAGAACATAGGATTTGTGGGGAGTTTGTGGATTTTCTTCAAGTTTCAGTGCTATTACTCATCAAACACAACTTTGAGGTATGGGAGAAGTTTACCTTATACTAGATTTAGACTAAAATCAAGTGATTTAGGATTTGAGTCAACAAGGACTCAAAAAGGGCATTATGTGTTTAAGATCAAAAGGCTTGGAGGCCAAATTCTAGCTCAATTCTGTTTTGAGCAACTTTGTGTTGATGCTTGCAAGTGATTTTGATGCTTGAATCACAATCTAAATGTTTATTGTAAGTTTTGTGGTATTAAATTGTGTTTATGTGGGTTTTTATGCAATTTGATACTTTAAACTTAATGCATGCAAGTTAAATGTGTTTCTGTGGTTGAACATGTTTATTTTAAGGGATATGAACTCTTTTGAGTGTTGAAATTGGTTAGATTTGAGTACAGAAAAGAATGGTTTATAAAACCTCATGTTTCAGTGTTCAGACTGCATAATCTAACCGGTTATTCGATAATTGTAACCGGTTAGATACTGTAAAATTTCAAAGAAAATGAATTTCTGAAATTAGTGGTCTTATCATTTTTACTCAAATCTAGACTTTAATTTCACTGGAATTCAGTCTGAAAATATGCTGATTAATATTGTATGGTTCAGATTGAAAATGAGAGTTGATACCTTAGTGTAATGAGATAATTTCAAGAGGAAATTATGCTCATTTGGAAATTGGAATGTGATTTAGACTTTTGGAATGATGAAAACAGTGAATTTGAGGTATAAAACAATGTTGAAACTTGTTTATGGATTGGGTAAAGAATTCAAGAAAAAGGGTTTTCTGAATTTCAATGGTAAACCAGTTCAGGTCTGTAATTCTAATCGGTTAGCCTGAGACTGTAACCGGTTAATACCTGAAACTGAAAAATAAAAGTTAAGTCTTTTAAGTGAAAATGAATACCATTGGCTAAGTTTTTCCCAATCTAAGCTAAATGGCATGTTTTTGAGATAATTCAAGAGTGAATTTTTGTGCCAAGGATTATACCTCAAATTAATCATTCAAAAGAGAAATTGAAATATTTCTAAATCACGGTAATTAAAGTAAAGATAAAACCAACCTTAATAATTGTGCATTCATGCATAGAGAATGGGAGATTGGTTGGTAGGAACGTTTATCATATTCTGGGAATATGAGGAGGGTACTACGGGAGTACCAAATTGTAACCTACTTGATGACACATTCTGGGAATGTGGCCAGTGTCTGGGACATGGTTTTTATGCGTTCTGGGAACGTATGCGTTCTGGGAACGTGATGCACACTCTGGGAGTGATGCTTATTTATCCAAGTATGGTTTGACATTACGTTCTGGGAACGAATGTCAGTGTTCTGGGAACACAACGGTGTATTGGATGGACGTCCAAGATGGACTTTTAGAGGCCTCAGTTGTGGATAGAAAATCATGCATCATGCCACTTGCATTATAAGAGATATAATGTTGAAAATTGGTATGCTCATATGTACTTGCATTATTGTCTGTCCATGACATATTTGTGTTTGTAATTTTAGTCTTTATCAATTATGTATATGTGTATACTTACTCCCTATGCCCTGTTTAGGTGATGGCCAGATACCTATCCTGCATAGAGATACGCCCTATCCCTAGTGGTATATGTACGTAGGAGGAGCATCGTGCCACTTTTGAGGGGGAGGTGGAGATCACTCTCTACCACCCTAACCCTCTGGTTCGGGTGCGACCTCATAGATTTAGGATCCCTTTAGTCTATACTATGCATGTTCCGCCTTTTTATACATATAGAGGACCACCCCCAGCTCGACCTGTGCGTCGATTCTATAGTTTTCGTTTTAGAGCTGCCACTCGTACTCATCCTTCCTCCCACATAGTTGTTACTGAGGAGACTCCTTCTCCTGGTCCGACTGACTTTGAGAGGACTGCTTCTGCAGATCCTAGACCCAGTGGTGGGGTATCTGCACAGTCGGGCGAGGTCGAGGAGGACCCTGTGGAGGACGAGGACGAGGAGGAGGTGCATGTCGAGCCTACTTTTTCTGCTAGAGGTGGACCCGCTGGTTCCTAGGAGCCTGCATAGCATAGATGTTTTGGATCCTAGGTCCTAGGGATAGAGCTGCAGAGGATCGGAGGAGCTGCTGAGGACATGGATGACCTGCTCTGGGACTTCTATTTTTGGATATTGTGATATATTGTATATATTTTGAGAGGTCTTAGAGTGAGGTTCATTTTATGCAGCTGGTTTGTATATGTTTCATCAAAAACTTGCTATTTCGACTTTTGCTACTTGCTACTTATGATACTGGTGGGGTTTTATCATGATATATATATATATATGATGTTTTTATTTACCTCAGCAGTGCCCCACAAGTATTACTTTTACTTCCACATACTCTGATTTTGATTCAAAAGGATTCGACAATAAGCTTATATTTTATACGTTCGATCAAACTCAAGAGACAAATGATATGTTTTTAATAAGGGTTACGAATATGTTTTCATTATGTTAAAAAGACATTGTCTCGAGAGCCTTTTCGTAATTAAGGTATTATTAAGCCGAATTTAAATTATTCGTCCAGATTAAAGGTGTTTATAATTGAGCAAATACCAATTAAAAAGGAAAAATTTTCTAGTCTCAATTTTTGATAGCAAGTATTCTATATTTGGAAATATTTTTTATTTTCAAGATATAAAACGAGGGTGTCACACGTTTGGTGGTATCAGAGCATTGGTCCTGTCCCTCATGATCCCGATGATGCAGCTAAGTATGGTATTCAATGTTATTTGAATGTGTTGGAGTAAGCTAGTAGTGCTTATGTTTTAAAGACCTTTTAGTGACCCAAAGCCCATAGTGCAGGTCTTTCTATGGCAACCATAAATAGAAATTATACGAACGAAATGTTAGAACGTATTACGACTGTGCTGGAGGGCATGCAGCAACAGCAACAACAGCCACCTCAAGGACGAGCTGGTAATCCACATGCTGGTAATGTGGTGAATCATGATGCTAAGACTCTGTCGGAATTCAGGAAGTGCAATCCACCAAGGTTTGAAGGAGGATACAAACCTGATGAGGCAAATAAGTGGTTGTACGAGATCAACAAGATTTTCAGAACTTTGGATTGTTCTGATGAGCAGAAGGTAACCTATGCAGTTTACATGCTCCATGGGGAAGCTGAGAACTGGTGGGACCACACTGTTCAATTGCTGAATTATGAAAGGAGAGCAATCAACTGGGGAGTGTTTATGGAGAAATTCCTTAATAAATACTTTCCAGAAGATTTAAGGAGAAAGAAGGAGGTAGAGTTCATGCAATTGAAGAAGGGGGATATGAGTGTAGGAGAATATGCTGCCAGATTTGAGGAACTGATGAAATATTCTCCCTACTACTTGAATAACCCTGATGAAAGGAGTAAGTGTGTTAAGTTCGAAGGTGGGCTGAGACCGGAGCTGAAATCTATTTTCAGTTACCAGAGGATTCAGAGTTTTCCTGCACTTGTGGATATGTGCAGAATGTATGAGGATGACAAGAAGGCTGAGTTGATAGGAAGCCAAGGAAAGGGTAGTGGACAGAACTATGGACCACAGAGGAAGAAGAGATTCGATCACCGAAATAATGGTCCATATGCTCAGAAGAACAAGGGAAAGAGCAAAGCTATGATGGATAACAAAAACAAGTCTCGCGATAATGCTCCTTACTGTGAGAAGTGTAGGCGTTATCATCATGGCCAATTCTGCTGGTCCACAGGAGGATGCTTTAAATGTGGAAAGCAAGGACATTTTGCTCGCGATTGCAGAGAGCCTGCAAAAGGTGATGCCAAAGGATCTACCGGCAAGTCGGTGGTGCAAGGAAGAGTGTTTACCCTGAGTGGTAATGAAGCAACTCAAACCCTGAATCTCGTGCAAGGTAACTTTTTGCTTAATGATCAACCTTGCAAGATTATGTTTGATTCTGGAGCTACACATTCTTTTGTTTCTCCTAAATGTGTGAATAGGTTGAATCTTGTTGTCTCCGATTCGCCTTGCTATCTTAGTATAGATACCCCTACTGGGATGCCGATCTTTACCTCTAAGGTTTGCTTAGGGTGTAATGTTGAAATCTTGGGTCGTGTCTCTAAAGTAGATTTGGTTTGTCTCCCTAAGTTACAATTAGATGTGAACTTGGGTATGGATTGGTTGATGAAGAACCAAGTGATCATCAATTGTGAGAGAAAGACAATTCAATATAGAACCCTTGAACCTGAAGGTTATATGTGTTTATTCTCTGCTACCGGGGAAGAAGAATCGATGCCGATAGAAGAGATTCCTGTGGTGAGGGAATTTTCGAAAGTATTTCCTGAAGAGATACCAGGATTACCTCCGAAGCGAGAAATAGAGTTTGGAATTGATTTAGTTCCTGGAGCGGGTCCCATCTCTATTGCTCCTTATAGAATGGCACCGCTGGAAATGGCAGAAATGAAAAAGCAGATAGAGGAATTGCTGCAGAAGCAGATGATCAGGCCAAGTGTTTCGCCTTGGGGAGTTCCATTACTTTTTGTAAAGAAGAAGGATGGGAGTATGAGAATGTGTGTGCACTACAGACAGTTGAATAAGGTCACCATTAAGAATAAGTACTCTTTGCCAAGGATCGATGACCTTATGGATCAAGTTAGAGGAGCTGCAGTATTTTCCAAGATTGATCTGAGATCGGGTTATCATCAGATCAGGATAAAGGAGGAAGATATACCTAAGACTGCATTTCGATCTCGATACGATCATAATGAGTATATTGTGATACCGTTCGGATGGACTAATGCACCTTCCATTTTCATGGACTATATGAACCGGATCTTTAGACCATACCTGGATTTATTCGTAGTGGTGTTTATAGATGATATTCTGGTCTATTCTAAGAGTCCGGAGGAGCATGAAGAACATCTCAGGATAGTGTTAAAAGTCCTGAAGGAGAAGCAGTTGTACGCCAAACTTACGAAATGTGAGTTTTGGTTGAATGAAGTGAAGTTTCTGGGGCATGTAATCTCTAAGGAAGGAATTGCGGTGGATCCAGCAAAGGTAAGTTCAGTGCTAAGCTGGGAACAGCCTAAGACTGTGACTGAGGTGAGAAGTTTCTTAGGGCTGGCTGGATACTATCGTCGGTTTATAGAAGGATTTTCCAAGATTGTATTGCCATTGACCAAGTTGACTCGGAAAGATCAACCGTTCGTGTGGGACGACAGGTGTGAAAGTAGTTTCCGAGAGTTGAAGGAAAGGTTAACATCGTCTCCTGTGTTAATCTTACCTGATCCTCACAAGAGCTTTGAAGTGTACTGTGATGCATCTAAGCAAGGACTGGGGTGTGTATTGATTCAAGAAGGAAGAGTAGTGGCATATGCATCACGACAGTTGAAGAATCATGAGGTGAATTACCCGACACACGATTTGGAATTGGCTGCTATTGTGTTTGCCTTAAATATATGGAGACATCATCTCTATGGCACTACTTTCCAAGTATTTAGTGACCATAAGAGTTTGAAATATCAGTTTGACCAAAAAGAGTTGAACATGAGGCAAAGAAGGTGGATGGAGTTTTTGAAGGATTATGACTTTAAACTCCATTACCATCCGGGTAAAGCCAATGTGGTTGCGGATGCTTTGAGCCGGAAAGCAATCCACATAAGTACGATGATGGTGAAGGAGGCAGCGCTGATTGAGGAATTTAGAGACTTGAGCTTGTTGACGCAAGTGGAACCATCAAGTATCAAGTTAGGGATGATGCAAATTACAAATGAGTTTTTGGAAAGAATTCGGGAGTTGCAACAAGTAGATGAGGAGTTGATCGAAAAGAGGATATTGGGTTTAGAAGGGAAGAAACCTGATTTTAATATTGGGTTGGATGGAATCCTTCGTTTCAGAACAAGGATTTGCATACCAAGAAATCAGGAGGTTAGAAGACTGATTCTTGATGAAGCACATAAGAGTCGGATGAGTATGCATCCTGGATCAACCAAATGTTAGTTCCATGGTGAATGTTTTGATAATGACAAAAGGTTACAAAGTGTTTTGAACAAGCTACAAAGATGTTGATCAAGTTTCAAGTTCAACAAGCAACAACAAACATCAAGTGAAGAGAGAAAACAAGCTCATGAAGACTTAGTTTGAGTGTAATTGTAATTGTTTTATCTTTTGCCTCTCAAGCTTCTTAGGTCTTTTATTTGGTTAGAGTTTATTTAGAGGGTAGTGAATCTCTATCATAGTCATGATTAAATCATAATTTGAGTTTTCACTTAACCTAGAATCAATAGGTGGCTTAAAGGTTTGAAAGGAAAGGTTTAGTTTTGAGAAAACAATTTTCTAAAATGTGCAGTATGGATTTAATCGATTAAGGATGAATTTAATCGATTACTACTCGATTAAGTGAAGATTTAATCGATTAAACACTGCTGAACTGGTTTTTTAAAATACGATTTTCTCTTCTCAAAATCAGTTTTCAAGTGCTACAACTTTTGGGTATTCTATATAAACCTTTTCCTAACCTTTGTGATTAATTAGAACACTTTCATAATCGATTAAGGACTTTTGAACTTTCAGGTTTAATCGATTAAATTTCAGAGTAATCGATTAAGACAGTACAAATTTGCAAAAATCATTTGTTTTAATTATTTTGATTTGTTTCGTTCGAAAATCTTTCAAGGTTTCTTTTACACCTATTCAACCCCCCCTTATAGGTGTGTTCCTAGTGTTCCTTAGTTGTTTCAACCACCAATTGCGGTTTCTTCAATTGGTATCAGAGCTCGGTCGAAAGACACGAGCATAAGAGCTTTTTCGTAAAGATCCTTTAAGAAAATCGCAATGGGTTCTACGAATCCCTTTGGTGGTGAAGGTTATTCAATAAATCGTCCTCCATTGTTTGCCGGAAAAGGCTATGCTTATTGGAAAGTTAGAATGAAAATCTTTATCCAAGCCATAGATAGTGAAATTTGGAAAGTAGTTGAAAAAGGTCCTCATATCCCCTCTAGTTTAGTTGAAGGTGTAGAACATTTAATCCCCGAGGACAAGTGGAAGGATGATGATAGAAAGAAAGTACAATATGATTATAAAGCAAAGAATATCATTACCTCCGCCTTGTCCTATGACGAGTTCTTTAGGGTTTCCCAATGTTCTAGTGCTAAGGAAATGTGGGACACTTTACAAGTGACTCATGAAGGAACTAGTGAGGTTAGGAGAGCTAGATTGAATGCTTTAATGCGTGATTATGAATTGTTTCAAATGCTTCCAAATGAATCTATTAATGATATGCAAAAGCGTTTTACTCATACTATTAACCATTTACTTGCTCTTGGTAAGACTTTCTTACAAGGTGAACTTTCTAACAAAGTGTTGAGATGTTTAGACAGGAATTGGCAACCAAAAGTAACGGCTATTGTTGAATCTAAAAACTTGGATGCTATGGATCTAGCAACACTCTTTGGAAAGCTTCAAGAACATGAAATGGAGCTTGGACGATTAAGTATCAATGAAGAGTCGGATAAGAACAAAGAAAGAAAGGGACTTGCTCTTAAAGTCAATAGATCATACAAAAAGAAAGAGAGTTCCGATGATGATGATGATAGTGAAGATTCCGATTCGGATGTTGATGAAAAAGAAATGAAACTTTTACTAAGGAAGTTTGACAAATTTCTAAGGAGAAAAGGAAGGTTGAACAAAGACAAAGGTAAAGAGAAGGATTCCCCACACTACAAGACCAAGACTTCAAAAGAAGGTGTAGTTTGCCATGAATGTGGAAAGCCTGGTCATCTCAAGTATTCGTGCTCTAAGTATCTCAAGAAGAAGGAGAAAGAAAAGAAAAATTCAAAATCTAAAAGAGCATACATAGTTTGGGATAGTGATGAAGATAACAAGAAAAGCACATCAAATAGTAGTTCGGATAATGAAGAAGCCGCTTGTCTCAACTTGATAACTCTAGTAGATGAAGAACAAAGTTCAAATGATGAATCAAGTTATCAAAGCGAGGAAAGCGATGTAAGTCATACTAAATCCGAAATTTCTTCTAAATATGAATTGTTATATAATGCTTATGAAGAAATGCATGAACAACTTGAAAAACTAGCTTTGAAAAACATTGAAAGAAAGAAGCTCATTTTGAAACATCAAAAAGAGATTTTAGAACTTCAAAAACAAGTTGATGAGCTTAATCTTGAAAATGAAACTCTTGATCTTATATATGCTAGTTCTTCTTGTGATTGTGCTAGTAGAGTGAATATTGTGGTTGATTGTGAGAATTGCAAGTTGCTTAAAGATGAAAATGCTATTTTGAAAAATAAGCTTGCAAGTTTCACAAATGGTGATATTAGATTGCGCACATTGTTAAATTTTCAAAGAGAAAATTCAAACAAGTTTGGTTTGGGTTATACTAATGCTAAGAGTAATTCTCATAGAAATGTTGTTGATTTTTCTAAAGTTGATTTCTCAAATGCACCAACATGTTTCTATTGCGGTACTCATGGATATACTTCAAATGTGTGTTATATTAAAGTGCATGGTATACCTAAAGGATATTTTGTTTGGAGGAAAAAGGGTGAGAGTCCCTACACTAACAAAAATGGATCCAAAACCATTTGGATACCAAAAGGCAAAGCATGATTGTTTTGTAGGTATGATTGAAGAGCAAAGGGCTTACAAGTGTTATTCATACATTTGCATCTTCAATTGGTATTACATTTGCATTTTCAATTGGTATCAATGTTGAAAAGGAATGATTGGTGATTTCTCTATTTTGGCTTAGTATTTTATATTTCAATTGGTATATATATTACTTTTTGATAATGCCAAAGGGGGAGAAATGGTATGTTTTGAAAAATGAGAGAAATGATATGTTTTTGTGGAGAAAGGCTGTTTTGTTGTTTTTATGTAGGTTGAGCTAAGTTGTTGA
Organism: Crotalaria pallida; assembly: GCA_037953625.1. Lineage (NCBI taxonomy): Eukaryota > Viridiplantae > Streptophyta > Magnoliopsida > Fabales > Fabaceae > Crotalaria > Crotalaria pallida. The sequence continues at coordinate 55,161,344 of CM075654.1, read as the reverse complement.
AGATAGGGGGAGAATCAAGCTTCTATCAATTGGATTTCAAATATCAAATGCATTGATTGAGGGGGAGCAAGTTTCTCACCAAGTGATCAAATTGTTAAAGCATCAACAACTTTAATCAAATTCAAAACATGGTTTGTCATTTTCAAAAAGGGGGAGATTGTTAGTTCCATGGTGAATGTTTTGATAATGACAAAAGGTTACAAAGTGTTTTGAACAAGCTACAAAGATGTTGATCAAGTTTAAAGTTCAACAAGCAACAACAAACATCAAGTGAAGAGAGAAAACAAGCTCATGAAGACTTAGTTTGAGTGTAATTGTAATTGTTTTATCTTTTGCCTCTCAAGATTCTTAGGTCTTTTATTTGGTTAGAGTTTATTTAGAGGGTAGTGAATCTCTATCATAGTCATGATTAAATCATAATTTGAGTTTTCACTTAACCTAGAATCAATAGGTGGCTTAAAGGTTTGAAAGGAAAGGTTTAGTTTTGAGAAAACAAGTTTCTAAAATGTGCAGTATGGATTTAATCGATTAAGGATGAATTTAATCGATTACTACTCGATTAAGTGAAGATTTAATCGATTAAACATTGCTGAACTGGTTTTTTAAAATACGATTTTCTCTTCTCAAAATCAGTTTTCAAGTGCTACAACTTTTGGGTATTCTATATAAACCTTTTCCTAACCTTTGTGATTAATTAGAACACTTTCATAATCGATTAAGGACTTTTGAACTTTCAGGTTTAATCGATTAAATTTCAGAATAATCGATTAAGACAGTACAAATTTGCAAAAATCATTTGTTTTAATTGTTTCGATTTGTTTCGTTCGAAAATCTTTCAAGGTTTCTTTTACACCTATTCAACTCCCCCTTCTAGGTGTGTTCCTAGTGTTCCTTAGTTGTTTCAACCACCAATTGTTGTTTCTTCAATTGGTATCAGAGCTCGATCGAAAGACACGAGCATAAGAGCTTTTTCGTAAAGATCCTTTAAGAAAATCGCAATGGGTTCTACGAATCCCTTTGGTGGTGAAGGTTATTCAATAAATCGTCCTCCATTGTTTGCCGGAAAAGGCTATGCTTATTGGAAAGTTAGAATGAAAATCTTTATCCAAGCCATAGATAGTGAAATTTGGAAAGTAGTTGAAAAAGGTCATCATATCCCCTCTAGTTTAGTTGAAGGTGTAGAACATTTAATCCCCGAGGACAAGTGGAAGGATGATGATAGAAAGAAAGTACAATATGATTATAAAGCAAAGAATATCATTACCTCCGCCTTGTCCTATGACGAGTTCTTTAGGGTTTCCCAATGTTCTAGTGCTAAGGAAATGTGGGACACTTTACAAGTGACTCATGAAGGAACTAGTGAGGTTAGGAGAGCTAGATTGAATGCTTTAATGCGTGATTATGAATTGTTTCAAATGCTTCCAAATGAATCTATTAATGATATGCAAAAGCGTTTTACTCATATTATTAACCATTTACTTGCTCTTGGTAAGACTTTCTTACAAGGTGAACTTTCTAACAAAGTGTTGAGATGTTTAGACAGGAATTGGCAACCAAAAGTAACGGCTATTGTTGAATCTAAAAACTTGGATGCTATGGATCTAGCAACACTCTTTGGAAAGCTTCAAGAACATGAAATGGAGCTTGGACGATTAAGTATCAATGAAGAGTCGGATAAGAACAAAGAAAGAAATGGACTTGCTCTTAAAGTCAATAGATCATACAAAAAGAAAGAGAGTTCCGATGATGATGATGGTGGATAGGTTAACTAAGTCGGCGCATTTCATCCCGATAAATATGCGCTATCCTTTGAATAAGCTTACCCATATCTACATTAAGAAGATAATTCATCTTCACGGAGTGCCTTCGAGTATTGTGTCGGATCGAGATCCCAGATTTTCTTCACAATTCTGGAAGAGTCTGCATGATGCTATGGGAACAAGATTAAAATTGAGTTCCGCGTATCATCCACAGACGGATGGTCAGACGGAGAGAACTATTCAGTCTTTGGAAGATGTGTTGAGGGCTTGTGCACTTGAAGAACAAGGAAGTTGGGATCAAGTTTTACCTCTTGCAGAATTCACATACAACAACAGCTATCATGCGAGCATTGGGATGGCACCGTTTGAGGCTTTGTATGGAAGGAAATGTCAAACCCCGCTATGTTGGTTTCAAGTGGGGGAGAACTTAGTGGTTGGACCGGAAATGGTGCAGCAGACAACTGAGAAAATCAGAATGGTTCAGGAAAAGATGTGATGAGCATTTTATTTCCCATTATTCCTTGCATTATTTTACTCCTATTATTGATACTTGTTGCCCATTTGACATTGTTTAGCTTGATTTAGTGATTTAGAGTTTATTGGACTAATATTCTGAATATTGTTTAATTTCGGATTATTTAGCCTAATTAATTCTATTTCTATTTTCTGGTCATATTTGGCACAAGGGCTTTTTGGGCATTTTGGGAGTGAAGATTTAATTTTGGAAGAGAAGATATATGATGAAGTGAAGATTGTAATCTATCTTTAGGATTATTTGAGATTTAGTTTATATCTTTTAAGATTTAGATTTTATCTATAGGATATTTTTAGATTTAATTTAGAGATTAGCTTTCCTTAGGATTTGGGCCCATGATTTAGGCCCGTTTTGTGATTTAATTAGCCAATTTCGTGTAAACCCTAGCAGCCACCTTCCATAATCACGTTTTTAGATTCTCTCTCTTAGAGAAGGCTTAGTTTTGTTCTCCAAGCTTGTGGTGGCTGCTAGGGTTTCTCTCTCTTCCCTTTCTACACATTTTTGGTATTTTTCTTCATGGAAGGCTAAACTCTTAGGTTAAATCCCTTGGGTAATGTATCACATACTCTTGAGGTTTTATTCTTAATGCTATTTCGTTTTTATTCACTGTTTTCATGTTTATTGATATGTTATGGTTCGCTTAGTTCCATTCTATAGAGATAATTCATGTGTATGAATGCTAATTTATGCAAACTCGAAAAATCTCCATGCTTTGGCTTTTAATGCTTAATTAGAGGTTTGGGTTTTGGGGTGAGAATTGAATTTTCGCTTAGTATTTAGTTCTCACGAGTTGGACAGTGAAGAGGAAAGAAATTGATCTTCTGCGACCGATGATAGAGTTGTGAACGCGAGCCAAAGGGGTTTATCCGCTTTTCCTTATCTGTTACTTCGTTTTTATTTTAATTCTGTTTTGATCTTAGATTTCAACATTCAATACAAACCCCCCGCCCCTATTTTCTGTGCATACTATCTGTTTGACCTTTTGCTTGATAAGATATTCCTTGGGAGACGACCTAGGAGTCACTTCCTAGTACTATATTTAAACTGTTTTTTTTATTTGTATCGGGTACGGCCTCGATCAAATTTGGCGCCGTTGCCGGGGAATATCGGTTCTTGCAAAAGGTCATTAGTAGTTAGTTAGTGTCGTAGTTAGTATAGTTATTATAGTGTGTCGTGACTGATTTAGGGTCTAGTAGTCAATTCTGATAACTGGTTGAAGTTGCACTGTTTGCTGTTTTGCTATTTTGTTGTAATTAGTGTATTTGATTGATTCTGTGGTTGCTAGTTCACATAGTTGTGGGTGGAATTTTTGCACGAAAATTTATATCCACACTATTTTTATCATATAAAAAGGTTTTGAGGCACCACGATCACTCAGGTCATCACTGGTTGTGAGTTCTAGAAAAATTTTCCAAGTTTTTGCAGCACTTTCTTCAAATCGTCGCAACTTTTGACCCGTAACTCGGAATTTGACGAATTTTATATCAAATCGAAGGGAATTTTCTGAATAATCTGAATTTTACGTCTATGTCGTAAAACCCTTCGTCTTGACCCTGAAAAAGGCGTTTTACTATTTCTTTTTTATTTTACAAGTTTTATTTTCTTAGTTTTTGATCTCTGATTTAATTGTTTGACTTGGTTCCCTTTCTGTGATATGTTTTCATGATTTTAGGGTGCTGAAAAAAATAAAGAAAAAAATTTTAAAAAATAAAAAAATTTTGTTGCCTATTTTGGTCATGCATATTTGTGACAGTTTGCTATGCGTAATGGTGTTTTGTTCAGTACATGACTAGGGGAAACCCAAGCTACTTGCATCCTTACAACCCTGAAATTGATAGGACTTATCACAGATTAGTTAGACAAAATAGGAACCAGTCTATAGGTAGTGAGTCTATTCAGTCTTTACATAGTGAGTCTGCTTCTTTTTCTTCTATTCCTATAAATTCTGATTCTGATTCTGATTCTTATTCTGTTTATTCTGAAAATATGGCTCAACCTCCACCACGTGAGAGGACATTGAGGGAGCTGGCTGCACCTGATTTCACTATTGAAGATTTGTGCATTCAGTATCCCGATGACCCGTATGAGCTAAGGTCTAGACTAATTCATTTGTTGCCCAAGTTTAATGGTCTTGCAGGTGAGGATCCTCATAAACATCTCAAGCAGTTCCACATCGTGTGTGCTACTATGAAACCACATGATGTGCAAGAGGATCATGTTTGTCTTAAGGCATTCCCACACTCCCTAGAGGGGCTAGCCAAGGATTGGTTGTACGATCTGGCCCCTGGTTCTATCACAGGCTGGGATAACCTGAAGAGGGCATTTTTGGAGAAATTCTTCCCTGCATGCAGAACAACAGCAATCCGAAAGGATATATCAGGCATCAGGCAACAAAGTGGAGAAAGTATCTACGAGTATTGGGAGAGATTCAAGAGACTGTGTGCGAGCTGCCCCCACCATCAGATCTCAGAGCAACTGCTTATTCAATATTTCTATGAAGGTCTCAACCTCATGGAGAGAAACATGCTTGATGCTGCGAGTGGTGGTGCCCTAGGAGACATGACACCTTTAGAAGACAGAGCCAAGATTGAGAATATGGCTTCCAATTGTCAACAATTCCATGCAAGGGGCAACAACGATGCAATCGTAGTGAGAGGAGTGAATGATGTTGGCACAAGTTCTGGTAAGGTTAAGAAGCTTGAACAGAAGATAGACTCACTTACAACTTTGGTCACTCAATTGGCCATCAACCAGAAGAAGTTGTCTCTGCCTGCTAGATTATGTGGCATATGCACATCCGCTGAGCACCCCACAGATGCATGCCCTTCTTTGCAGCAGCAACCAACGACTGGTGCTGACCAACCTGAGGCATATGCCGCCAACATCTTCAACAGTAGAAACCAGCAGCCACAGAACTTTGATCTCTCTACCAATAGATACAACCCTGGTTGGAGGAACCATCCCAACCTGAGATGGTCTGATCAGCAGCAACCTTCACAGGTTCAATTTCAGAACAATTCCAGACCACCATATGTACCTCCTCCATTCCAGCAACAGAGACAACAACAGCAGCAACAACAGGCTAATTCTGCACCACCAGCTCCTAGTACTGAGCAGCAGCCTTTTTTTGAAGAGCTGATGAAACAGATGACCATGCAAAATCTCCAATTCCAACAGGAAACTAGAGCATCCATTCAAAGACAAGAGGCCTCCATTAAATCTTTGACCAATCAGATGGGACAAATGGCAACAACAATCAACACTATGCAATCTCAGAATTCTAACAAGTTGCCATCCCAAACAGTGATCAATCCAAACTAGAATGTGAGTGCCATTAGTCTAAGGTCAGGGAAGCAGATTGTCACACCCCACCAGAATCTGACCTCAACAAAGATGATCTAGTTTCACCCAACAAGAAGAGCCAAATGGTCGAGGAGAGTGAGCACACAAGTACAAAAAAATCCCATCCAGCTCAACCTTCCACAAGCACAACACCTGCTGCTGCCCAACAACCACCCCCCATTCCTCTTCCTTTCCCACCAAGGGGGGTGACTCAAAGCAAGAAAATGGAAGAGATTGACAAAGAGATACTTGACACATTCAGGAAAGTGGAAGTCAACATACCCCTTCTTGATGCAATCAAGCAGATTCCAAGGTATGCAAAGTTCTTGAAGGATCTATGCACACACAAACCGAAGCTCAAGGGCAATAAGAGGTTCAACATGGGAAGAAATGTCTCTGCTCTTATAGGTAAACCCGTCCCTCATATTCCTGAAAAGTGTAAGGATCCTGGAACTTTCTCTGTGCCTTGTATCATAGGTAATACTAAATTTGAGAATGCTTTGCTAGATTTAGGAGCATCTGTTAATGTTATGCCTATGTCTGTTTTCAAGTCTCTTTCACTTGGACCTCTTCAACCTACGGGTGTGGTTATCCATTTGGCAAATAGATCTACTGCCTACCCCGCAGGTTTGATAGAGGATGTCTTGGTTCGGGTTGGTGAACTTATCTTTCCTACTGATTTTTATATTCTTTATATGGAAGAGGACACCTCTCGTAGTGTTGTCCCTATCATATTAGGGAGACCATTTTTAAAAACAGCCCGAACCAAGATTGATGTGCATGCAGGTACACTTTCAATGGAATTTGATGACAGAGTGGTTCGATTCAATATTTTTGATGCTATGAAACATTTTTCTGATGACCACTCTGTCTTTCATGTTGACTTACTTGATGATCTGATTGATGAGCATGTTCTAGACTTTTTGCATGATTATGATTTGCCATCTTTCACTAGCTCATTTACTTGTTCTGCATGTTCTGATTCCGAAATGTGCACTGAATGCATTGAAATTGACCAGTTTTTAAATTCTGCTACTGCATCTGTTGATTCATATGATATAGATTCAGATCATGCTAACCCTAACCCCATTTCTGTTATGCATGAGTGTAATCCATTTGTTCAGGTGCAGGCAGCAGAATCCAATTCTGCTGCTCCTTTAGTTCCATCTGTGATGCAGGCACCTTTATTGGACCCGAAGCCCCTTCCTCCTCATCTCAAATATGCTTACTTGGAGGATGAGCAGAAACTTTCAGTGATCATTTCTACCTCCCTTTCTGTTGATCAAGAGAAGCAGCTGCTGGATGTGATTAGAGCAAAAAAAAGGGCAATAGGATGGACTTTGGCAGACATACCTGGTATTAGCCCCTCCATGTGCATGCATCGGATTTTATTGGAGGATGGGGCTAAACCAGTGAGACAACCCCAGAGACGGTTGAACCCCCAGATTCTTGATGTGGTGAAGAAAGAGGTCACCAAGCTGCTGCAAGCTGGTATTATCTACCCCATTTCAGACAGCACTTGGGTAAACCCGGTTCAAGTAGTTCCCAAGAAGTCTGGGGTGACAGTTGTCAAAAATGAGAAGGATGAGCTGATTCCCACTAGAGTGAAGAACAGTTGGAGAGTCTACATTGACTATAGGAAGCTCAACCAGGCGACCCGCAAGGATCACTTTCCTCTTCCCTTCATTGATCAGATGTTGGAGGGCCTGGCAGGTAAATCTCACTATTGCTTCTTAGATGGTTTCTCTGGTTATTTCCAAATCTGTATTGCACCAGAGGACCAACATAAGACCACATTTACCTGTCCTTTTGGTACATTTGCTTATAGGAAGATGTCTTTTGGCCTATGCAATGCTCCTGGCACTTTTCAAAGATGTATGATGAGTATTTTTAATGACTTACTTGAGCATTGCATAGAGGTCTTCATGGATGATTTTAGTGTATATGGTTCCTCTTTTGATGCATGTCTTGATAGTTTGTCTAAGGTGCTTAATAGGTGCATTGAGACTAACCTTGTCTTGAATTTTGAAAAATGTCACTTTATGGTAGAACAAGGCATAGTCTTAGGGCACATTATTTCGAATAAGGGCATAGAGGTTGACCCTGCTAAGCTGCATGTAATATCACATTTGCCTTACCCCTCTTGCGTGTGAGAGGTGCGTTCTTTTCTTGGCCATGCAGGTTTCTATCGCAGGTTTATTCAGAACTTTAGCAAGATAGCCCTTCCACTATCCAACTTGCTTCAAAAGGATACCGCATTTGAGTTTGAGACCAATGCAAGAAGGCATTTGATGAGCTAAAGAGAGCACTCACCACCACTCCCATCATCCAACCACCTGACTGGACCCTCCCATTTGAGCTCATGACCGATGCCTCGAATTATGCTTTGGGAGCAGTTCTCTCCCAAAGGGTTGGTAAGCTGTCTCATGTGATTTATTATGCATCTAGGACTTTAGATTCAGCACAAGTTAATTACACCACAATTGAAAAAGAGCTGTTAGCCATTGTCTTTGCACTAGATAAGTTTAGATCATATCTGTTAGGTTCTAAGGTTGTAGTGTATACTGATCATGCTGCTCTGAAGTATCTTTTGAAAAAGACAGATTCCAAACCTAGGTTGATTAGGTGGATGTTGCTACTCCAGGAGTTTGATCTTGAGATTCAGGATCGGAGTGGTGCGCATAACCTTGTCACAGACCACTTGAGCAGAATAGAGAGAGAGGATGATGCATTTCCTATCCGGGATGACTTCCTGGATGAGCAGCTTTTAGCTTTGCATGTTTCACATCCCCCTCCCCTTACTCCTTGGTTTGCTGATATTGTAAATTATCTAGTTGCATCTGTTTTTCCACCCTTGGCATCCAAAGCTCAAAGAGACAAATTGAAGAGCGATGCCAAGTATTATGTATGGGATGACCCCCATTTGTGGCGTTTTTGCAGTGATCAGGTCATTCGCAGGTGCATTCCAGATCATGAGATCCAATCGGTTCTCCAGTTTTGCCATGCTTCACCAGTTGGAGGCCACCTTGGCACTCAAAGGACAACACGAAAGGTGCTGGATTCTGGATTTTATTGGCCTACCATCTTCAAGGATGCAAGCAACATCTGCAGCTCATGTGAGCAATGTCAAAGAGCAGGAGGCGCCCTATCTTGGAGGCAACAGATGCCGCAACAACCTATGTTATTCTGTGAGGTGTTTGATGTCTGGGGTATAGATTTCATGGGCCCCTTTCCTGTTTCTTTTGGATTTTATTATATCTTACTTGCTGTGGATTATGTATCCAAATGGGTGGAAGCTAAGGCCACCAGGACTAATGATGCTCAGGTTGTTGTAGATTTTGTCAGGTCTAATATCCTTTGCAGGTTTGGCATACCTAGAGCCATAGTCAGTGATCAAGGCACACACTTCTGCAATAGATCCATGCAAGCTTTGCTCAAGAAGTATGGGGTTGTGCACAAAGTTTCTACACCATATCACCCCAAACCAATGGGCAAGCTGAGATTTCAAACAGAGAGATCAAGCGGATTTTGGAGAAGATGGTGAAGCCTAATAGAAAGGATTGGAGCACACGATTGGAGGATGCTCTTTGGGCCCATCGGACTGCTTACAAGGCACCCATAGGGATGTCACCTTATCGAGTTGTCTTTGGTAAGGCATGCCACCTGCCTGTGGAAATAGAGCACCGTGCATATTGGGCTGTGAAGCAATGTAACTTAGCTCTTGATCAAGCGGGTGAGGAGAGGAAGCTGCAGTTGAGTGAGCTAGATGAGATCCGTTTGGAGGCCTATGAGAACTCCAAGTTCTACAAAGAGAAGACCAAGAAGCTCCATGATAGCTCAATTTCCAGAAAGGAGTTCTTGGTTGGTCAAAAAGTGTTGCTCTACAACTCTAGGCTTGGACTCATGAGTGGAAAGCTCCGCTCTAAGTGGATTGGACCGTTTGTAGTCACCCAGGTGTTTCCTTATGGCACTGTGGAGATCAAGAGTGAGTCCACGGACAAGAGCTTCAAGATTAATGGACATCGACTCAAGCCCTTCCTCACCACCCCTTCTTTGGATGATGCACCTGTGGAGGAGGCCTCATTGGTCGACCCCACTTTTGACCCACCATGACTCAGGGAGTCTTCTTTTCTCCTTCCTTACTTTTTTTATTGCACTTGTCTATATCTGCTGGCTGGTATGTCTGTCTGGATTTTCTGGTTGTTTTACATTGAGGACAATGTGTGATTTAAGTGTGGGGGAGAGTAGTTTAGGTTGCATATTTTTGCTTTGATTTTTTAGGTTTTGCTTAGTTTTGGGCATTTTCTTGCATGTTTTTGCTTCATTTTAGTAGAGTCTTGGTATCTTGTGTCTGAATTCATGCATTTCTCTGTGTAAAGTTGCTTTTGATAATTAAGAGGTGGTAACACTGTGATAGAATTGTCCCTTTTGTGAGGATTTGAGCCTTAACTGTGGGTGGATTGCTATATATGCCACCTAATTTTCTTTCATGTGTGATTGCACTCTGGATTACTTGCACTCTAGAACTTGACTTGACTCTTGTTGATACTTGATATTCCCATGCACATTTTGAAATGATTTAGGCATTGTTTTTCTTGAATAAGCCACTAGCCATATGAGCCTACCTTGAATGAATTTATCCTTTGATAGCCCCTTTGAGCCTTTATATCCCTTTTCTTTGTTGTTTAGCTCATTACAAGCCTATGACTGAAAAACCATGATTGTCCTAACCTTAGGGAATGTTGGAGCTTTGGAATTGTTTTGGGAATAGGTATTAAGTAAGCGAGGGTGCTTTGTTCTTCATCTTTTGTGAGTTCTGGGTTTTGCCTATATGGCCGGTGATGTAATTATGGCTTTATCTCATTATGCCATTTTTGTTGTTTCTTCTTCCCTTTCGTTCATGAAGTTCTCCAATGCAAAAAAAACAAAAAAAAAGAAAAGAAAAAAATAGAATAAAAGGTTGATTGAGGCATAGAAGATTGGAATTAGAGGTTGTTGTTATGATTATCATTTCATTCTGGGGTGGATTGTGCTTATTTTTTTACTTATTCCCCATTGCTCCTCTATTCCCTTGGTTTTAGCTACATTTCCCATATTTTGTCCAACCTTGTCCTTGGCCCCATTACAGCCCTGAAAAGACCTTTTGATCTTAATGTGCATGTGTGTTGATTGTTGATGTTAGAGGCTTGTCAAGCTTATGGTTGTGTTTGTTTTTCATGATGTGCCTTGAGTGTAAACACTGATTAACCTTAAACACTTGAGTGTAAACACTTTTGAGTGATCTTTGTGAGTTTCTATCATCTTTGTGACTACCCTATTGATGTCATTGGTTTTCTTTGCATATTTGAAATAAATGGATGATGTTCATGGATGCCTTGATTCTTTGGTCCTTATTCTCTTCGTGTGCTCGATTTTGCCCATTTCTTTGCATTTCCTAGAATTCCTTGAGAAGTATGTAATCTCTTATGTTTGCATTCATTAGTTGTAGTAATCTTGCTGCATGATTCACTTTGGTGCATATTGATCTTCTCAGTCCTAATTCTTAGTTTTGCCCAGGAGTGCAAAAGGATAAGTGTGGGGGTGTTTGATGAGCATTTTATTTCCCATTATTCCTTGCATTATTTTACTCCTATTATTGATTCTTGTTGCCCATTTGACATTGTTTAGCTTGATTTAGTGATTTAGAGTTTATTGGACTAATATTCTGAATATTGTTTAATTTGGGATTATTTAGCCTAATTAATTCTATTTCTATTTTCAGGTCATATTTGGCACAAGGGCTTTTTGGGCATTTTGGGAGTGAAGATTTAATTTTGGAAGAGAAGATATATGATGAAGTGAAGATTGTAATCTATCTTTAGGATTATTTGAGATTTAGTTTATATCTTTTAAGATTTAGATTTTATCTATAGGATATTTTTAGATTTAATTTAGAGATTAGCTTTCCTTAGGATTTGGGCCCATGATTTAGGCCCGTTTTGTGATTTAATTAGCCAATTTCGTGTAAACCCTAGCAGCCACCTTCCATAATCACGTTTTTACATTCTCTCTCTTAGAGAAGGCTTAGTTTTGTTCTCCAAGCTTGTGGTGGCTGCTAGGGTTTCTCTCTCTTCCCTTTCTACACGTTTTTGGTATTTTTCTTCATGGAAGGCTAAACTCTTAGGTTAAATCCCTTTGGTAATGTATCACATACTCTTGAGGTTTTATTCTTAATGGTATTTCGTTTTTATTCACTGTTTTCATGTTTATTGATATGTTATGGTTCGCTTAGTTCCATTCTATAGAGATAATTCATGTGTATGAATGCTAATTTATGCAAACTCGAAAAATCTCCATGCTTTGGCTTTTAATGCTTAATTAGAGGTTTGGGTTTTGGGGTGAGAATTGAATTTTCGCTTAGTATTTAGTTCTCACGAGTTGGACAGTGAAGAGGAAAGAAATTGATCTTTTGTGACCGATGATAGAGTTGTGAACGCGAGCCAAAGGGGTTTATCCGCTTTTCCTTATCTGTTACTTCGTTTTTATTTTAATTCTGTTTTGATCTTAGATTTCAACATTCAATACAAAAACCCCCCTATTTTCTGCTCGTACTATCTGTTTGACCTTTTCCTTGATAAGATATTCCTTGGGAGACGACCTAGGAGTCACTTCCTAGTACTATATTTAAACTGTTTTTTTTATTTGTATCGGGTACGGCCTCGATCAAGATGAAAGCGGCTCAAAGTCGGCAGAAGAGTTATGCTGACAAGAGGAGGAAACCAATAGATTTTTCGGAGGGCGACCATGTGTTTCTTCGGATAGTTCCGATGAAAGGGATCAGTAGAGCCTTGAGAACCCGAAAGCTTTCGCCTAAGTGTATAGGTCCATACCAAATCCTTAGAAGAGTTGGTCCCGTTGCTTATCAACTAGCTTTACCACCCTCTCTATCCAATTTGCACAACGTCTTTCATGTTTCCCAGTTGAAGAAATATGTGCATGACCCATTGGTTATTTTCAAAATCCAACCTGATGATCTAGCTTTGAAGGAAAACCTTACCTTTGAAGCCAGACCGGTCCGGATAGAAGATCGTGAAGTTAAACAGCTCAGGGAGAAGGAGATACCTTTAGTTAAGGTTATATGGGAAAATGCTGACGTGTCTAAAGCTACATGGGAATTAGAGGAGAAGACGCGTCAAGAGTATCCGGAGTTGTTTATGTAAGTTAGAATTTCGGGGACGAAATTCCTTTTAAGTGGGGTGTAACATCCCGAATTTTAATTCAAAAAATATTTAGAATAACGATAAGATTTAGAAGTAAGGATTATTCTAAAAAGGACTTAAAATGATGGATTAGGAGTTCCTTGAATGCCATAAAGGAATCAAGAAGCATTGGCATCAAAAAGGAGGTCGAAAGATGAACAAAAGAGCATCAGAAGCGATGTTTTTGGTGTTATAAACACCCTATATTAGGAAATTCAAAATAAAAGATTCAAAACTCTAAACACAAATTCTACCGTTGGATGTGAAGTACGATAGGTGAGGAAGCTTGTGTCAAAATTTGAGGAAGATCCAACGGTTAACGAAGAAGTTATGGCCGTTCAAAGTCGGTGTGCTGAAAATCCTGCAACTTAATCGATTAAGCTGCAGCTTAATCGATTAAGTCCAGAATGTTGTTAAACCCTTAATCGATTAATAATCGATTAAACGACCCTGCAGTGGAAAAAAATAAAGGTCGTTCACGCGTGATTTTGGCCATAATGCATGAAATTTCTCTCTCTAGGGCACCCAATCTCTCATCCCAAATCCATGAAGCCTCAAGGGAATCACTCCAAGGTCCATCATCAAGTCCCTCTTGGTCTCTCCAAGTAAGTATTCATGATTCTTGAAGTTCCTCTCTCTCTAATTTGGATTTGCCCTCTCTCTCTTTCCCTTCTTTGGGGAAATTCGAATTTCCTTTTGAAATGGGGCAATAATTTCATCCTCATTCCATTCCTTTTATTTAGGAAAGATTATCATCACTCTCTTTACCTCCGTGCGTTCGGAGCTCTTGATTTTGGGAGCGCTTGGAGCTACGGCTTGGGTTCTTCCACTTTCCCTCTCTTTGGTTAAGGTAAGGGGGTGGATATAGTGAGCATTGGCTTGTTCTAGGAAAGGGTTTGTATTTAGATATAATGGTTGGGTAGGAGTTTATGTGTTAGGGTAGGAAATTAGAAACCCCAATTTAGAAACTAAGGAAAATGTTGAAATTAGGCTTAATTATTAATTATGGAACTCTAAGAATTAGAGAATAAGGTTAGGTTTTTATGGAGGAAAATTAAATGACATGAACCCCTAATTTAGGATTTTAAATCAATAATTTGGACAAGTGCAAAAGAAATGTGGGTGTTTCATGATTACATGAAAGGTGATGTTTGTTATTATTTGCACTCTAATTGTTATGTGAAATGTGAAATGTGGCTATTTGTTTATAATATGATGGTGTTTGTGCTTGGAATAATTTGGTAAACATTAAATGGAATTGGTAGACAAAATAATGATATATATATATATGGACAACTAATAATGGATAAAGGTGGGGATGTATCGTAGGCCTTCGATTTGGGGGAGACGATACATCGTAAAAAAATTGGGGTTGTATTGTAGGCCTTCGATTTGGGGGAGACAATACAACGAAACTGGGGCGATGTATGTAGGCCTTCGATTTGGTGGAGACATACATACACCGTAAATAAAAAGGAAAAAGAAATAAAAATGGTAAATGTCACAGGTGGTTGTATTGACCCTGTGGCACGGCGCAGGTGGTTGTATTGACCCTGTGGTCTGATAAATGGTAAATGTCACAGGTGGTTGTATTGACCTTGTGGCGCGGCGCAGGTGGTTGTATTGACCCTGTGGCCTAAATAAAATGGTACATGTCATAGGTGGTTGTGTTGACCCTGTGGCACGGCGCAGGTGGTTGTATTGACCCTGTGGCCAAATAATAAGAGGTAAAACGGTAATGGAAAAGCGATATATGTAGACCTTCGATTTGGTGGAGACATACATCGTGATTGGTGTATGTATGTAGGCCTTCGATTTGGTGGAGACATACATACACCCTAAATAAAAAGGAAAATGGAAAGGACAATGGATAAAACAAGGTAAACGGTAAAGGAAAAGCGATGTATGTAGGCCTTCGATTTGGTGGAGACATACATCGTGATTGGTGTATGTATGTAGGCCTTCGATTTGGTGGAGACATACATACACCGTAAATAAAAGGAAATGAATAAAGGAAACAGGGAATAAAATTGGACAAGATAACGGTAATGGAAAAGCGATGTATGTAGGCCTTCGATTTGGTGGAGACATACATCGTGATTGGTGTATGTATGTAGGCCTTCGCTTTGGTGGAGACATACATACACCGTAAATAAAAGGAAAAGAATAAGGAAAAGGTAAGGGATTAAAAAAAAGGGATTTCTTTGGAATTGGGGAAAATATATAAAAGGGAACCAAAGGGGTGAAAAGGAATTAACTAAAAAGGGGATCGACACTTATAAAATGATGGAATTGGAAAATATGGTATGTTTGTGATGAACTTGTACTTATGTGGATAAATTGCTAATTTTGTTTGGCCTGGTTAGTTTTTATGTCTATCTAGAAACTGCTATTCTATTTCATGTGCAATGCTCACTCCCTTACTATACATTACAGGTACAGAGATTGAGATTGCACAATCCCCGGCCGAGCAGGAGTACTTTCCCTTACAGGGAAAGTAGGGTTATTATGGGATTTAGAATATAATATGGGCCTCAGCCTCTTATGTTATTTTGATGTAAATTTAATATGCATATCTCGAATGAGGCTTAGGATGGTTTTGCTTTGCTAAAGTTATAACTTTTGGTTTCAATACTCAAACTTAGTATTCCTGCTATTACTCTGATATTTTTGGAGCCCATTGGGCCTGGATATGTTTTAGAAATATTATCGGAAGCCCTGCTGGCTATTGGTGTTTAATTAAAATTGTTTACCACAGGTTGAATTTTTGGATTAGTCCGAAAAACAGACTAAACTCCGTCCGTTTGACGGGTGATTTTATTATATTAAAAAGGAATTTTTAAGTACACATTTTTAATACTTGGGAGTTAAGGGTAGTAATTATAAGGGTGTTACATTTATGGTATCAAAGCAATTTTTCCTCGGCCTTTGGAGTTTAAACTCTTAACTCCTGTGGTTTACTCAACAAGCGAGTCACCAATAGATAGTGTCAAGTTCTATATTAGTTACTTAGGTTTATAGTTATAAAACCCTATGTAGTTATGTACTAAATTATATACATGTCCGCATCAACAGAATCCTTTGTTGCCACATTGTAGCAACATGGAGAATCAGCTCTCCCATTCTCCTGCTAGCAGTTCGGCTACTCATCGCAAGATCAATTCCCCGACTGATTCTTTGAAATCCAAGCCGTATGACATCTGTTTTCAAGAATGGCAAACTGCTGCAATGGGTGAGCTTAGATCGACTATTGGAGACAAGGAGCAACACGTGGGGGTGAAAGTTGGTGAGAAGAAGAATATAATTTTGAGACCGGGAATGGTTCTCTTGAAGCAACACTTGACTCATGAAGAACAGGTGGGCGTAGTAAAGAACTGTCATGAGATGGGCTTAGGTCCTGGAGGTTTTTATCAACCAGGCTTTACAAGTTGAGCCAGACTCCGACTGAAAATGATGTGCCTCGGCTTAGACTGGAATCCTCAAACCCGAGTATATGGACACAAAAGGGTAACTGATGGAAGCGAACCACCCAATATTCCTGATCATTTTATTCAGCTGGTTATGGGAGCGATGCAAGAAGCACAATCTTTGATGGAGAAGGAATGCGGTGTACGTGAAGTGGAGGACATACTTCCTTCCATGTCCCCTGATGTCTGCATTGTCAACTTCTATGAAGAAAATGGAAAGCTTGGTCTCCATCAGGACCGTGACGAAAGTGTTGGAAGCCTGCAAAGAGGGATACCGGTAGTTTCATTCTGCATTGGTGACTCGGCTGAGTTTCTCTATGGAGACCGGATAGATCCAAGGAGAGCAGAAAGAATTATCTTGGGGTCGGGTGATGTATTAATATTCGGTGGCGAGTCTCGTCACATCTTTCATGGAGTGTCGGCAAATCATACCAGACACAGCTCCCGAGGGATTGCTCGATGACACAGGACTTCGTCCTGGACGTCTCAACCTTACATTCCGACAATATCAGTTTCCTGGTCCACACCCTTAAGGTCTGCTGTACAGCTACTTAAGGAGATCAGGGCCAAATCAACAAAAGGTACGAGACGATTCTAAAAATTTAGATAAACATTTTTAGGTACTTTCAGTCTGCATCTCTATTAAGTTTTAGTGTAGAACATCCTAAATCAATTCTCTTGGAATTTTAAATTCCTAATCCTGTATTTCTAGAAGTTGTGAAACCTAAGAAAGACTCATCTTCAATCCAATCTTGAATACCATCTAAAGGAACACGTAGGAAAAACCTTACTTAGTTATAAGACCGTAACAAGAGACCTAACCAAAAGCCTGGTGATAGTGTCGTTCTCTAATAGAGTGTAGGGTCAGGATTGGTCATCCTTTCTTTTGCACCTGTTAAAAGATAATGCTATCATTCAATAACATAGTGATGTACAGTCAATAAATGTGAGATTGGGACTGACCACCTCGGTCTTCGCGTTTGTTGACATGTTATATTATTGCAATCATCTAGTTGAGATCCGAATAAACCGTCTAGGAATTCTATCTCCGTCAAAAGCCCGGTTAGACTTTAATCCTATAGGATCTTTACTAAGACTCATAAACAGTAACTCGCAAACCAACCCCATTCAAGACACTCATATTCTATATTTCCACCGTGAACATCCAACTAAATGATCGAACCACCCCTCTAACTTGCATGAGAACTTAGCCGTATACGTAAGTATGAAGAGCCATTATATCCTAGAAAATTCGAAACAACACCAATAATACCGATTAGCAGTCAACTCAATCCCATGTACCACCTCGCCAACCAATTAAGAACCTAGCTAATCAATTCTGGGAATCAACCCAGTTTCCTCCCTATCTTCGACTTACTCAGGTATGTTGATATCAAGTGGGGGAGACTTGACGACTCAATTCGGATCCTATCCGAGCGACAATAACTGGTAATCATACCATAAGCCATAGGACTACTAAACAGATAATTCCAAACACTTCGCAGAGAAACGAATGAGGGTTAAACTAGAGATAAAACAAGACCTTCCCAAAATGACACCAAATTGAGAAACAACAACTGGATCTGGATCTTGACCCTCAAGTGGAGTCGATCTTTGGGAATTATTATACCGAATTGAAATTAGTAAATGAATGGGAAGGAAGTAGTATAGAAGTGAACTGCGAGTACAGTGGAGATTGATTTTAAGAGTGACATTGCTAAACTCACTTGAAGGAGTAAAAGGTGAACTGGATAAAAGTGCAGTCGCAAGGTGGAATCGCAATCAAGATGTTACGTCGGAACACCGCAAGTGATAATCAAAGTCTTTTGGGACTCTGTGCATTTGATGGGACCCTGGTCGACCGAGACCAATCAATTAACCGCAGATCCATAGAAAACGCATCCTTCGACAGCTCTCTGCTGAAAATGCACACTTTGGGGATAACCTCCATTGCCTTCTTACTTGACATGTATCCAGTACATCCTGGGTCATCTTGCAAAGACCATGAGACTCACTCTTGAGTGCTTCATGTTTCCTCTCTGCATCTTCACTCTCTTCAAGCCTCAAGCATCTTAGATGCATATGTGAGAATTTGCTAAGTCGTAGAAACACGACATAGTTCTATGCCCACCCATTGCTAGTCAACCACGTGTCCTCTTCTCAGCCTTGGATACCGGTCGGCAATCTATGTACTCTATTCTGAGCAATGAATGAGCATACCTCCTAGCATGGATATAATCAAGTATGTCAATGCTAAGTGGGGGAGGATTTCAATCCAAGGAATGGGAGATGATACATTGTATTCGAGGACCAGCATTGAAACAAGCATGACCCTAATCACACCCGGAGTGGGGAATAAAGACCGAAGGGAAGTGAAAACCGTAGTCAGAAGCTTTACCAATGGGATGGTTCTCCAATTACGGAACTCAACGGAATTTCGGGGACGAAATTCTACTAAGTGGGGGAGAAATGTAACATCCCGAATTTTAATTCAAATAATATTTAGAATAACGATAAGATTTAGAAGTAAGGATTATTCTAAAAAGGACTTAAAATGATGGATTAGAAGTTCCTTGAATTCCATAAAGGAATCAAGAAGCATTGGCATCAAAAAGGAGGTCGAAAGATGAACAAAAGAGCGTTAGAAGTGATGTTTTTGGTGTTATAAACACCCTATATTAGGAAATTCAAAATAAAAGATTTACAAATCTAAACCCAAATTCCACCGTTGGATGTGAATTAGGATAGGTGAGGAAGCTTGTGTCAAAATTTGAGGAAGATCCAACGGTTAACGAAGAAGTTATGGTCGTTCAAAGTCGGGGTGCTAAAAATCCTACAACTTAATCAACTAAGCTGCAGCTTAATCGATTAAGTCCAGAATGTTTGAAACCCTTAATCGATTAATAATCGATTAAACGACCCTGCAGTAGAAAAAAATAAAGGTCGTTCACGCGTGATTTTGGCCATAATGCACGAAATTTCTCTCTTTAGGGCACCCAATCTCTCATCCCAAATCCATCAAGCCTCAACGGAATCACTCCAAGGTCCATCATCAAGTCCCTCTTGGTCTCTCCAAGTAAGTATTCATGATTCTTGAAGTTCCTGAGGAAACCGCAATTGGTGGTTGGAGAGACAAAGGAACCCTAGGAATACACCTTGAAGGGGGGGTTGAATAGGTGTAAAAGATACCTTGAAAGATTTTCGAACGAAACAAATCGAAACAATCAAAACAAATGATTTTTGCAAATTCTACAGCACTTAATCGATTAACCTGCAATTTAATCGAGTACTAATCGATTAAACCTGAAAGTTCAAAAGTCCTTAATCGATTAAACGAACACTTAATCAATTAAATCTATCAGAAACTGAAAAATCACTTTTCAATTGAATACGAAAATCAATCAATCAACACTTAAGATCAGAGATTCAGCGGAGACAATTAACACCTATATTCTTATTGATTATCCTAGTTATGAAAATGATTTTCCCTTTATCAATTTGAACAAATAAAGATTTAATTCAATCAATTATGAAAATCACTCTTTTCTAGGTTTTCAACCAAGAATGCAATCAAATGACTTGAATATAAAGAGTAAGGGTTTAGAGATACGACACAGCGATTTATCCTGGTTCACTTTCATCCACTTGAAAGCTACATCCAGTCCCCTCTTCAACCAAGAGAGATTCTTCACTATGAGGAATTAGAGTTCTCAAATTACAAGTGATTGCCTCACAAGACTTCCTTCTTGCTAGCCTACAAGAGATAACCGACACCCTTGCCTTGTAATCCTATTGATCTTCTCTCTAATCTAACCTCTACCCCTTGTTGATAATCTACACAACAAGTCTTCAATTGCTTGATGATAATCCACACACCAAGGCTTCTCTTTGCTTGATTCACAACCAAGACTTTCTTCAATTTCTTGAACTTTGCTTGATGATAATCGACACACCAAGGCTTCTTGTTTGTTGTAGTTGGCTTGCCTTCTTGCAAAGATTACAACACAATAGAAAACACAATAACACTCCTATGAATCTCAATCAATAGCTATGACAATTCACAATAAGAGATTCAAAGGTTCTTGATCAAAGAATATGAAAATATGAAAGCTTTGATCTTTGAAATTGAGAGAAAATAGAATGGCTTGATTCTTTGTAAAATGAATATCAAAATGATAGATTATGATCACAAAGGTTAGGAAAAGGTTTTTATAGAATACCCAAAAGTTATGGCACTTGAAAACTAATTTTGAGAAGTGAAAAACGTATTTTAAAAAACCAGTTCAGCAGTACTTAATCGATTAAATCTTTACTTAATCGAGTACTAATCGATTAAATATTTTCTTAATCGATTAAACATGTCTGATACTTGTTTAAAACTTGTTTTCTCAAAACTAAACCTTTCCTTTAAAACCTTTAAGCCACCTATCGATTCTAGGTTAAGTAAAAACTCAAATTATGATTAAATCATGACTAATGAATGAGATTCACTACCCTCTAAACAAACTACCCAAATGAAAACCTATGAAGCTTGAGAGGCAAAAGATAAAACAAAAACAATTACACTCAAACTTAAGTCTTCATGAGCTTGTTCTCTCTTCTTCACTTGATGTTTGTTGTTGCTTGTTGAACTTGAACTTGATCATCACATGATAGCTTGTTCAAAACACTTTGTCATTATCAAAACATTCACCATGGAACTAATAGTTCCTCTCTCTCTATTTTGGATTTGCCCTCTCTCTCTTTCCCTTCTTTGGGGAAATTCGAATTTCCTTTTGAAATGGGGCAATAATTTCATCCTCATTCCATTCCTTTGATTTAGGAAAGATTATCATCACTCTCTTTACCTTCGTGCGTTCGGAGCTCTTGATTTTAGGAGCGCTTGGAGCTACGGCTTGGGTTCTTCCACTTTCCCTCTCTTTGGTTAAGGTAAGGGGGTGGATATAGTGAGCATTGGCTTGTTCTAGGAAAGGGTTTGTATTTAGATATAATGGTTGGCTAGGAGTTTATGTGTTAGGGTAGGAAATTAGAAACCCCAATTTAGAAACTAAGGAAAATGTTGAAATTAGGCTTAATTATTAATTATGGAACTCTAAGAATTAAAGAATAAGGTTAGGTTTTTATGGAGGAAAATTAAATGACATGAACCCCTAATTTAGGATTTTAAATCAATAATTTGGACAAGTGCAAAAGAAATGTGGGTGTTTCATGATTACATGAAAGGTGATGTTTGTTATTATTTGCACTCTAATTGTTATGTGAAATGTGAAATGTGGCTATTTGTTTATAATATGATGGTGTTTGTGCTTGGAATAATTTGGTAAACATTAAATGGAATTGGTAGACAAAATAATGATATATATATATATATGGACAACTAATAATGGATAAAGGTGGGGATGTATCGTAGGCCTTCGATTTGGGGGAGACGATACATCGTAAAAAAATTGGGGTTGTATTGTAGGCCTTCGATTTGGGGGAGACAATACAACGAAACTGGGGCGATGTATGTAGGCCTTCGATTTGGTGGAGACATACATCGTCGATGGTGTATGTATGTAGGCCTTCGATTTGGTGGAGACATACATACACCGTATATAAAAAGGAAAAAGAAATAAAAATGGTAAATGTCACAGGTGGTTGTATTGACCCTGTGGCACGGCGCAGGTGGTTGTATTGACCCTGTGGTCTGATAAATGGTAAATGTCACAGGTGGTTGTATTGACCTTGTGGCGCGGCGCAGGTGGTTGTATTGACCCTGTGGCCTAAATAAAATGGTACATGTCATAGGTGGTTGTGTTGACCCTGTGGCACGGCGCAGGTGGTTGTATTGACCCTGTGGCCAAATAATAAGAGGTAAAACGGTAATGGAAAAGCGATATATGTAGACCTTCGATTTGGTGGAGACATACATCGTGATTGGTGTATGTATGTAGGCCTTCGATTTGGTGGAGACATACATACACCCTAAATAAAAAGGAAAATGGAAAGGACAATGGATAAAACAAGGTAAACGATAAAGGAAAAGTGATGTATGCAGGCCTTCGATTTGGTGGAGACATACATCGTGATTGGTGTATGTATGTAGGCCTTCGATTTGGTGGAGACATACATACACCATAAATAAAAGGAAATGAATAAGGGAAACAGGGAATAAAATTGGACAAGATAACGGTAATGGAAAAGCGATGTATGTAGGCCTTCGATTTGGTGGAGACATACATCGTGATTGGTGTATGTATGTAGGCCTTCGATTTGGTGGAGACATACATACACCGTAAATAAAAGGAAAAGAATAAGGAAAAGGTAAGGGATTAAAACAAAGGGATTTCTTTGGAATTGGGGAAAATATATAAAAGGGAACCAAAGGGGTGAAAAGGAATTAACTAAAAAGGGGATCGGCACTTATAAAATGATGGAATTGGAAAATATGGTATGTTTGTGATGAACTTGTACTTATGTGGATAAATTGCTAATTGTGTTTGGCCTGGTTAGTTGTTATGTCTATCTAGAAACTGCTATTCTATTTCATGTGCAATGCTCACTCCCTTACTATACATTACAGGTACAGAGATTGAGATTGCACAACCCCCGGCCAAGCAGGAGTACTTTCCCTTATAGGGAAAGTAGGGTTATTATGGGATTTAGAATATAATATGGGCCTAAGCCTCTTATGTTATTTTGATATAAATTTAATATGCATATCTCGAATGAGGCTTAGGATGGTTTTGCTTTGCTAAAGTTATAACTTTTGGTTTCAATACTCAAACTTAGTATTCCTGCTATTACTCTGATATTTTTGGAGCCCATTGGGCCTGGATATGTTTTAGAAATATTATCTGAAGCCCTGCTGGCTATTGGTGTTTAATTAAAATTGTTTACCACAGGTTGAATTTTTGGATTAGTCCGAAAAACAGACTAAACTCCGTCCGTTTGACGGGTGATTTTATTATATTAAAAAGGAATTTTTAAGTACACATTTTTAATACTTGGGAGTTAAGGGTAGTAATTATAAGGGTGTTACATGGGGGAGTAGTGTAACACCCCTAATTTTCGTCTTCCGGATAATAAGGAAATTAATAATAAAGTTTTATTATTGATTTATATAAATTTTCCAAGTTTATATTTTGTATTTAATTAGCCTGAAATATAAAAATAAGTGGAAATATTTTTATATGGCAAATAAATGCAAAAATATAGATATTGCATTTTAGTCCTTGGTTTAGGACCTAAATGTAATATTGAAAAGGTTTTTGGAGGGAAAGATTTAAAAAGTATTAATTTTTAAATTTTGTACTGACCTAACCGGTTAGTAATGCCCTGTAACCGGTTAGACGATGAACCCAGAAACTGAGTTAGTGCGTTTGATGAGTAATCACTTGATTAATCCCTTTAATCACCACGAATCCCACTCAATTCATAGTGGGAAACGCGTGTCACTATGCATGTTAAGCCAATTGCTCTATAAATAGCCTGAATCAAGCTCAAAATCAAGGTTTAGAAGTGTTGGTTAAGGAATTGCTCTGATTAGGGTTTCTGTTTCGTTTGAGGCAATTCTTCTTCTTCTTTGAGCGATAGAGAGTGAGTGATACACTTCTGGAAAGCTTAAATCAAGGGTTTTCCATTGATATAAAGTTTGTGAGCTGAGAGTCATTGTGAGAAGAGAAATCACTCATAGAAGTTGAAGTTGGAAAAACTGGATTCTGAGTTTTCTGGTTCGGGAAGCTGGGTTTGAGTCTGGATTTTGGTAAGTACAGACAACTCTTAAGCCTCAAATCACTTTCATTTCTTAGTGCATGTTACCTAGATCGAGTTCTAATTGTTTTCCCCAATTTCTTTGGTCAATTTCTATGTCAAATTCTCTGGTTTTTGAACCATGTTGATGGAAATCGTGGCTGAGAGCAGAACATAGGATTTGTGGGGAGTTTGTGGATTTTCTTCAAGTTTCAGTGCTATTACTCATCAAACACAACTTTGAGGTATGGGAGAAGTTTACCTTATACTAGATTTAGACTAAAATCAAGTGATTTAGGATTTGAGTCAACAAGGACTCAAAAAGGGCATTATGTGTTTAAGACCAAAAGGCTTGGAGGCCAAATTCTAGCTCAATTCTGTTTTGAGCAACTTTGTGTTGATGCATGCAAGTGATTTTGATGCTTGAATCACAATCTAAATGTTTATTGTAAGTTTTGTGGTATTAAATTGTGTTTATGTGGGTTTTTATGCAATTTTATACTTTAAACTTAATGCATGCAAGTTAAATGTGTTTCTGTGGTTGAACATGTTTATTTTAAGGTATATGAACTCTTTTGAGTGTTGAAATTGGTTAGATTTGAGTAAAG
This sequence comes from Crotalaria pallida, assembly GCA_037953625.1. NCBI lineage: Eukaryota > Viridiplantae > Streptophyta > Magnoliopsida > Fabales > Fabaceae > Crotalaria > Crotalaria pallida. Next base: position 55,136,660 of record CM075654.1, on the reverse strand, counting down.
AAAAGAATGGTTTATAAAACCTCATGTTTCAGTGTTCAGACTGCATAATCTAACCGGTTATTCGATAATTGTAACCGGTTAGATACTGTAAAATTTCAAAGAAAATGAATTTCTGAAATTAGTCCTGTGGTCTTATCATTTTTACTCAAATCTAGACTTTAATTTCACTGGAATTCAGTCTGAAAATAAGCTGATTAATATTGTATGGTTCAGATTGAAAATGAGAGTTGATACCTTAGTGTAATGAGATAATTTCAAGAGGAAATTATGCTCATTTGGAAATTGGAATGTGATTTAGACTTTTGGAATGATGAAAACAGTGAATTTGAGGTATAAAACAATGTTGAAACTTGTTTATGGATTGGGTAAAGAATTCAAGAAAAAGGGTTTTCTGAATTTCAATGGTAAACCAGTTCAAGTCTGTAATTCTAACCGATTAGCCTGAGACTGTAACCGGTTAGTACCTGAAACTGAAAAATAAAAGTTAAGTCTTTTAAGTGAAAATGAATACCATTGGCTAAGTTTTTCCCAAACTAAGCTAAATGACATGTTTTTGAGATAATTCAAGAGTGAATTTTTGTGCCAAGGATTATACCTCAAATTAATCATTCAAAAGAGAAATTGAAATATTTCTAAATCACAATAATTAAAGTAAAGATAAAACCAACCTTAATAATTGTCCATTCATGCATAGAGAATGGGAGATTGGTTGGTAGGAACGTTTATCATATTCTGGGAATATGAGGAGGGTACTCCGGGAGTACCAAATTGTAACCTACTTGATGACACATTCTGGGAATGTGGCCAGTGTCTGGGACATGGTTCTTATGCGTTCTGGGAACGTGATGCACACTCTGGGAGCGATGCTTATTTATCCAAGTATGGTTTGGCATTACGTTCTGGGAACGAATGTCAGTGTTCCGGGAACACAACGGTGTATTGGATGGACGTCCAAGATGGTCTTTTAGAGGCCTCAGTTGTGGATATAAAATCATGCATCATGCCACTTGCATTATAAGAGATATAATGTTGAAAATTGGTATGCTCATATGTACTTGCATTATTGTCTGTCCATGACATATTTGTGTATGTAATTTTAGTCTTTATCAATTATGTATATGTGTATACTTACTCCCTATGCCCTGTTTAGGTGATGGCCAGATACCTAGCCTGCATCGAGATTCGCCCTATCCCTAGTGGTATATGGACGTACGAGGAGCACCGTGCCACTTTTGAGGGGGAGGTGGAGATCACTCTCTACAACCCTAACCCTCTGGTTCGGGTGCGACCTCGTAGATTTAGGATCCCTTTAGTCTATACTATGCATGTTCCGCCTTTTTATACATATAGAGGACCACCCCCGGCTCGACATGTGCGTCGATTCCATAGTTTTCGTTTTAGAGCTGCCACTCGTACTCATCCTTCCTCCCACAGAGTTGTTACTGAGGAGACTCCTTCTCCTGGTCCGACTGACTTTGAGAGGACTGCTTCTGCAGATCCTAGACCCAGTGGTGGGGTATCTGCACAGTCGGGCGAGGTCGAGGAGGACCCTGTGGAGGATGAGGACGAGGAGGAGGTGCATGTCGAGCCTACTTTTTCTGCTAGAGGTGGACCCACTGGTTCCTAGGAGCCTGCATAGCATAGATGTTTTGGATCCTAGGGATAGAGCTACAGAGAATCGGAGGAGCTGCTGAGGACATGGATGACCTGCTCTGGGACTTCTATTTTTGGATATTGTGATATATTGTATATATTTTGAGAGGTCTTAGAGTGAGGTTCATTTTATGCAGCTGGTTTGTATATGTTTCATCAAAAACTTGCTATCTCGACTTTTGCTACTTGCTACTTATGATACTGGTGGGGTTTTATCATGATATATATATATATATATGATGTTTTTATTTACCTCATCAGTGCCCCACAAGTATTACTTTTACTTCCGCATACTCTGATTTTGATTCAAAAGGATTCGGCAATAAGCTTATATTTTATACGTTTGATCAAACTCAAGAGACAAATAATATGTTTTTAATAAGGGTTACGAATATGTTTTCATTATGTTAAAAGGACATTGTCTCGAGAGCCTTTTCGTAATTAAGGTATTATTAAGCCAAATTTAAATTATTCGTCCAGATTAAAGGTGTTTATAATTGAGCAAGTACCAATTAAAAAGGAAAAAATTTCTAGTCTCAATTTTTGATAGCAAGTATTCTATATTTGGAAATATTTATTATTTTCAAGATATAAAACGAGGGTATCACACGTTTGGTGAAATGTAACAGCCTAGCCCCAGCCAGCCGTACGGTACTGGGCACTGGGGCCCAGCGCACCGCCACGTGGATATTGTCCGCTTTGGGCATCCTTCACCCTCATGGTTTTGCTCTTGGTCTCACACTAACAGTGAACCCCAAAACGCGTCCACGTGAGGTAAGGTATCCACACCCTATATAAGGCATGCTTCGTTCTCCTTACCAGCCGATGTGGGACTAAGGCTTCCCCTTACATCCACCCCCCTTGGAGGCCCAACGTCCCCGTTGGCACACCGACCTGGCCCTAGCTCTGATACCAAATGTAACAGCTTAGCCCCAGCCAGCCGTACGGTACTGGGCACTGGGGCCCAGCGCACCGCCACGTGGATATTGTCCGCTTTGGGCATCCTTCACCCTCACGGTTTTGCTCTTGGTCTCACACTAACAGTTGTTGGAAGTCAAGCTGGTTGGAAGGCATGCTTCAAACTCTCTATGGACTTCAAAGTAATGCAAATATATGTTTTGATGATAACAAGCCAACTCAAGTTCAAGCTCACAAGTGCAAGTCAATTCTCAAGATTGAAGACTCAAGCAAGCCTAGAATAGAAACCTTCTCCTTAGATCAAATGTAAGGTAATGAAGTTGTAGTTTACTTAGAAGTTACAAAGCCAACATAGTTTTTCATTTTAGAAGAAAATAAGAAAACGTGTTTTCTGCATATAAAATGTTTTTCTGCATTTAACCTTAGTGAAAATACTTGATGTTACAAAACTCTGCATATTTATATGACTGCAAAGGAGAGTAATCGATTATATCTCAAAGTAATCGATTAACTCAGTTGCATCATAGAAAAATCAGAGAAGCTGTAATCGATTAATTGAATTTTGTTAATCAGTTACTTTCTTATGAAAGTAATCGATTACAACAGTCAAGTAATCGATTATAATTGTTGCATCACATATTTTTCAGAGGCTTTGTAATCGATTACAAGTCTTGTAGTAATCGATTACATGATGTTGCATCATATGCAAACCAGAGGCTTAATAATCGATTAACTCCTCAGTGTAATCGATTATCATGGTTGCATCATATAATGAACAGGAGTGATGTAATCGATTAACTATTCTTAGCCTAATCGATTACATGTTTTTCAAATGTATTTAAGAATTTCTATTTTTGTAGAAGTAATCGATTATTTCTTCTATGTAATCGATTATTTCATGATTTGTTGAAAAACTTGTCAGAATCATTTTTATTATTTCCTGATTTGTTTTTATATAAAAGATTCTGATATATTTTATAAAATTCGAAAATGATTTTAATTTTGAATTATTTCCTTTTTGGTTTTAAGAATCAAATCTTTATTTTATTTCGAAAATCGTTTTGATTTTATTTTGATTTTAAAACTTATTACAAATCTTTTATTATTCTATTTTGATTTTGTTTTTCTTATTCAAAATCCTTTTTGATTCAAAATCGTTTTCCTTTTTAAAAGGTTCACTCCAACATTCAGAACGTAATTTTTTTTACATTCATTCTTTTCGACCTGCACGTTTCTCTCTTCTTCTTCTTCTCTAAGAGTTCTGCTTTTCATCGTTCATATTTTGTAAAGAACAAATCTTTATTGGCTGAGTGACTTCTAAAGAAACTTATTCTTCATTATCATAAGAGCATATTGTAGAATCCGTGTTGTGAGAACACAAGAAACTATTGTAATCACTTTCAGTGAAATCGTTCTAAACCTTAGTGGTAGGGAGAGAATCCCATAGTTGGACGTTTGATACGTTCATAGGGCGAGGAACCCTGCTGTGTGATTGAGGCCCCTAGCGAACGGAGGTTCCTAGTAGTGTGCGGGGTGCTCTTGGTTGTAATAGGGTGCGGCTCTATTGCTTGGTTATAAGAACTCTCAGGCGAGTCGCTTGGGGACTGGACTAGGCCTTTCGACGGGAAGGCTGAACCAGTATAAAAATCACCGGTGCAAGCTTTTCTATCCCTCTCTCTTTTACTTTCCGCATATTTATTTTCGTTTACGTTTCCGAGCTACTCGATTATTATATTATTTCTATCGTTTTCGCGATCCATTACGAACGTTTAATCTCTCCATCTCAAATCAATTTTTTAATTTATTACGAATTTTTCAATACATAATAAAACTCGATTCACCCCCCCCCCTCGAGATTTTGAGGCCAAAACCAACAATTGGCATCAGAGCTAGTCTCTTGTGTTAAGACTTAACCGTCTCAAGAGTATGGCTTCAAACTCTCTGTTTGGAGGTGAAGGGAGTTCTATTAACCGTCCTCCCATGTTTGATGGGGTAGGGTACGCGTATTGGAAAGCCCGTATGAAAATTTTTATTCAAGGAGTACGATTAAAAGTTTGGGATGCTGTTGTTAATGGTCCCTATGTTCCTACCTATGTGGTTAATGTTAACACCGTCGAAAAGCCTATGGCTGAGTGGACGGAGGAGGAGGAACGTAGAGTCCAATACGACTTGAAAGCGAAAAATATTATAACATCTGCTTTGAGCTATGATGAGTTTTTCAGGATATCAACATGCGAGACAGCACAACAGATGTGGGATACGCTGGAAGTCACGCATGAAGGAACAACGGAAGTAAAGAGGTCAAGGATCAATACGTTGACTGGTGAATATGAGCTATTCAGGATGAAAGATGGAGAATCAATTCAAGAGATCCAAAAATGCTTCACAATGATCGTAAATCAATTGACAACATTGGGGAAGAAATTCACCAATGAGGATCTCATCAACAAAGTTCTAAGGTGTTTGGGAAGAGATTGGCAACCCAAGGTGACGACAATCATTGAATCAAGAAATCTCTCAACAATGACGTTGGCAACTCTGTTTGGAAAATTACAAGAACACGAAAGTGAACTGAAGAGGTTGGCTCAACATGAAGAAGAGAACAAGAAGGTTAAAAGCTTGGTATTCAAGGCTGAAGCACCTGCACCAGATAGTGACTCGGACAAAGAATTGATAAATGATGAACACATGAGTCTATTGGTGAAGAAGTTTGGGAAATTTCTGAGGAAGAAAAATTTCAACAGAAGAGATAACAATAAAAGTGGAGGCTCAACCATCACATGTCATGAGTGTGGCAAGCCTAGTCACATACGAGCAGATTGCTATCAATTGAAAAAGAAAGAGAATTCAGAAAAGGGAACCTCGAGTTCAAAGAAGGGAAAGCAAGCATACTTGGCGTGGCTGGACAATGATGGAAGTTCGGATGAGGATTCAGACGAACAAGAGGAGACCGCTAACCTATGCTTGATGGATCACGACAAAGAGGTAACTACTGAACTTAACTTTTCTTATGATGAATTACAAGAAGCATTTGAAGAGTTACATGAGGAATCGATGAGGTTATCCTTATTGGTTTCTCTAGAAAAGAAAAATTCAGCTTCCATTTTAGAAAAGAATAAAGAACTTACTAAGGAAAATGATTTTTTGAAAAATAAAAATAAGGAGTTGAATTTGACTTTAAAAAATTCTTCAAACACTTCGTGTAATGACATTAAACTTAAAGCTAGTTCTTCTTCTTGTAAATTCTGCAAGGACTTGGTTAAAGAAGTTGAAGATTTAAAAGAAACCCTTGCTAAATTTACAAAAGGTAGAAATACTTTAAATTTAATGTTAGGTAGACAAAAATGTTTCTTTAATAGAGCGGGTTTAGGATATCAACCCGGAAGACATCAAAAGAAACTAAGTACCATTTTTGTCCCTGCCAGTAATCATAAGAAACCTCTTATTATATGTCATATTTGTGGTAAAAAGGGCCATGGTGCACATGAATGCATACACCGAAAAGTGAAGTTCGTTAAACCGAACAATGAAGCTAGAAGGTGGCATGATTTAAACTATGGCTATACTAACACTCAAGGACCCAAAAAGATATGAGTACCTAAAAAGAAACCTTGAATTCTTTGCTTGTAGGTTACTCCGGAAGGAAGGAAGGCATGGTGGTACTTGGACAGCGGATGCTCAAAACATATGACTGGAGATAAATCCAAATTCTCGCATCTCGTGCCTAAGGACCAAGGACATGTGACTTTCGGAGATAACAATCAAGGAAAGATTATCGGAATCGGTAAAATTGGTACACCTCCTAACCCTTGCATTGAAAATGTTTTACATGTTGAGGGCCTAAAGCACAATTTGCTAAGCATTAGTCAATTGTGTGATAAGGGCAATAGGGTTATATTTAATTCTTATAGATGTATTATCGAGGGAAAAAATGATAATCTTATTAAGCTAATTGCTCGCAGGATAAACAATGTTTATGTTATTGATTTTGATTCAATTCCCTCAAATGATGTGAAATGTTTATTATCTAAAGAGGATGAATCGTGGTTGTGGCATCGTAGAATAGGTCACATCCACGTGGCTCATTTAAATAAAATTTCTTCTAAAAACTTAGTAGTTGGTTTGCCAAAGCAAAATTTTTCTTTTTCTGAAAATTGTGATCCTTGTTCAAAATCAAAACTCACAAGGGCTACTTTTCCGTCTAAAAATCTTGTTTCAACTCAAAGGCCCTTGGAACTTTTACATATGGATATTTTTGGACCGTGTCAAACTAAAAGCTTTGGTGGCAACTATTATTGTTTAGTTATTGTGGATGACTATTCTAGGTATACATGGACGCTTTTTATTACTCATAAAAATGACGCATTTCATGAATTTAAAAAGCTAGCCAAGATTATTCAAAACCAATTGCATTTGAGCATTGCATCCATTAAAACTGATCATGGTGGAGAATTTGAAAATCATCTTTTTGAAAAGTTTTGCGAAAAACATGGAGCTAAGCATTATTTTTCCGCTCCAAGGACTCCAGAGCAAAATGGAGTTGTGGAGAGGAAAAATCGTTCATTAAAAGAGCTTTCTAGAACAATGCTTAATGACATGAATTTGCCTGCATATTTTTGGGCCGATGCAGTTAGTACAGCATGTTATGTTATGAACCGTGTTTTGATTAGGCCTATTTTAAAGAAACCCCCTTATGAGCTGTACAAAGGGAGAAAACCAAATATTTCCCATCTTCGAGTTTTTGGATGTAAATGTTTTGTGCATAATAATGGTAGAGAAAATCTAGGAAGTTTTGAGGCTAGAGCTGATGAGGGTATATTCCTTGGATATTCTGCTTCGAGCAAAGCTTATAGGATATACAATAAATCTCGTAATACTATTGAAGAATCTATATATGTATCATTTGACGAATCCGATCCCAGAAGGTTGGGAAAGGTATCTGTTAATGAAATTTCAGGTATTCTTGGAGATATATTCATTGATGAGGATGAGGAGCCAAATGCCAAAAGGAAGGAGCATTCCGAAAGCAATGGAAATTCAGTTGAAAATGTTGAGGAGAAAAATCAAGAACAATCCATGGAACTTAACACTGATTTGCCTAAGGAATGGAGAACATCAAGGCACCATCCTATAGATCAGATTATCGGGGATATCTCAAAAGGTGTAAGTACTCGCAACTCTATTAGCAATCTATGTAACTTCTTTGCATTTGTTTCTCAAGTAGAGCCAAAGAATTATTCTGAGGCTATGCTTGATGAGCATTGGCTTTTGGCAATGCAAGAGGAATTAAACCAGTTCGAAAGAAATCAGGTGTGGGAACTAGTTCCTAGGCCTGAGTCTCATCCGATTATTGGAACTAAGTGGATTTATAAAAATAAACTTGATGAGGCTGGTTTGATTGTTCGAAACAAATCTAGGCTAGTTGCACAAGGTTACAATCAGGAAGAGGGGATAGATTATGAGGAAACATTTGCCCCTGTTGCTAGGTTGGAAGCCATAAGACTGCTATTAGCATTTGCATGTATTCTAGATTTTAAATTATATCAAATGGACGTAAAGAGTGCCTTTCTTAATGGTTTTATAAATGAAGAAGTTTATGTGTGTCAACCTCCTGGCTTTGAAAGTTATGAACACCCTGATTATGTTTATAAATTGAAAAAGGCTTTGTACGGTCTAAAACAAGCTCCTAGAGGGTGGTACGACCGTCTTAGCAAATTTTTGTTGGAAAATAACTTTGAAAGAGGGAAGGTTGACAACACACTTTTTATCAAAAAGAAAGGAAAGGACATTCTTTTAGTTCAGATTTATGTTGATGATATTATTTTCGGTGCTACTAATGAAATCCGTTGCAAGGAATTTTCTAGTATGATGCAGGAAGAGTTCGAAATGTCTATGATGGGCGAGCTGAACTTTTTCCTGGGATTACAAATAAAGCAAGCAAAGGACGGAATATTTATTAGTCAAACCAAATACTGCAAAGAATTACTGAAAAGATTTGGCATGGATAAGGCCAAGGCAGTAGCGACACCGATAAGCACATCATGTTACTTGGACATAGACGAAGGAGGTAAATCCGTAGAAATCACAAAGTATCGAGGTATTATCGGATCCCTTCTATATTTAACGGCAAGTAGGCCAGATATCATGTTTAGTGTGTGTCTTTGTGCTCGGTTCCAGTCGAATCCAAAAGAAACGCACATGGTTGCTGCCAAGCGAATAATGAAATATCTGTCTGACACAACTGACATGGGTTTGTGGTACCCCAAAGGTCCCCGTTGGCACACCGACCTGGCCCTAGCTCTGATACCAAATGTAACAGCTCAGCCCCAGCCAGCCGTACGGTACTGGGCACTGGGGCCCTGCGCACCGCCACGTGGATATTGTCCGCTTTGGGCATCCTTCACCCTCACGGTTTTGCTCTTGGTCTCACACTAACAGTTGTTGGAAGTCAAGCTGGTAGGAAGGCATGCTTTAAACTCTCTATGGACTTCAAAGTAATGCAAATATATGTTTTGATGATAACAAGCCAACTCAAGTTCAAGCTCACAAGTGCAAGTCAAGTCTCAAGATTGAAGACTCAAGCAAGCCTAGAATAGAAACCTTCTCCTTAGATCAAATGTAAGGTAATGAAGTTGTAGTTTACTTAGAAGTTACAAAGCCAACATAGTTTTTCATTTTAGAAGAAAAGAAGAAAACGTGTTTTCTGCATATAAAAGGTTTTTCTGCATTTAACCTTAGTGAAAATACTTGATGTTACAAAACTCTGCATATTTATATGACTGCAAAGGAGAGTAATCGATTATATCTCAAAGTAATCGATTAACTCAGTTGCATCATAGAAAAATCAGAGAAGCTGTAATCGATTAATTGAATTTTGTTAATCAGTTACTTTCTTATGAAAGTAATCGATTACAACAGTCAAGTAATCGATTATAATTGTTGCATCACATATTTTTCAGAGGCTTTGTAATCGATTACAAGTCTTGTAGTAATCGATTACATGATGTTGCATCATATGCAAACCAGAGGCTTAATAATCGATTAACTCCTCAGTGTAATCGATTATCATGGTTGCATCATATAATGAACAGGAGTGATGTAATCGATTAACTATTCTTAGCCTAATCGATTACATGTTTTTCAAATGTATTTAAGAATTTCTATTTCTGTAGAAGTAATCGATTATTTCTTCTATGTAATCGATTATTTCATGATTTGTTGAAAAACGTTTCAGAATCATTTTTATTATTTCCTTATTTGTTTTTATATAAAAGATTCTGATATATTTTATAAAATTCGAAAATGATTTTAATTTTGAATTATTTCCTTTTTGGTTTTAAGAATCAAATCTTTATTTTATTTCGAAAATCGTTTTGATTTTATTTTGATTTTAAAACTTATTACAAATCTTTTATTATTCTATTTTGATTTTGTTTTTCTTATTCAAAATCCTTTTTGATTCAAAATCGTTTTCCTTTTTAAAAGGTTCACTCCAACATTCAGAACGTAATTTTTTTTTTACATTCATTCTTTTCGACCTGCACGTTTCTCTCTTCTTCTTCTTCTCTAAGAGTTCTGCTTTTCATCGTTCATATTTTGTAAAGAACAAATCCTTATTGGCTGAGTGACTTCTATAGAAACTTATTCTTCATTATCATAAGAGCATATTGTAGAATCCGTGTTGTGAGAACACAAGAAACTATTGTAATCACTTTCAGTGAAATCGTTCTAAACCATAGTGGTAGGGAGAGAATCCCATAGTTGGACGTTTGATACGTTCGTAGGGCGAGGAACCCTGCTGTGTGATTGAGGCCCCTAGCGAACGGAGGTTCCTAGTAGTGTGCGGGGTGCTCTTGGTTGTAATAGGGTGCGGCTCTATTGCTTGGTTATAAGAACTCTCAGGCGGGTCGCTTGGGGATTGGACTAGGCCTTTCGACGGGAAGGCTGAACCAGTATAAAAATCACCGGTGCAAGCTTTTATATCCCTCTCTCTTTTACTTTCCGCATATTTATTTTCGTTTACGTTTCCGCGCTACTCGATTATTATATTATTTCTATCGTTTTCGCGATCCATTACAAACGTTTAATCTCTCCATCTCAAATCAATTTTTTAATTTATTACGAATTTTTCAATACATAATAAAACTCGATTCACCCCCCCCCCCCCCTCTCGAGATTTTGAGGCCAAAACCAACAACAGTGAACCCCAAAACGCGTCCACGTGAGGTAAGGTATCCACACCCTATATAAGGCATGCTTCGTTCTCCTTAACAGCCGATGTGGGACTAAGGCTTCCCCTTGGCTTATTCGGGTCGGCCCAGTCGGGCTGGGCCGTTTTGCCGGCTCTACCCCCAAACTCCTATTTTATCAACAATACCAAAGCTATCCTTCTTTCAAACACCCCATTATACTCACTCCTTTTTTCATTTCACAAACCTCACACTCCACCCAAAGAAAAATCGTTCAACTTCCTCCTTCACGTTTCATCCTTCCTCTTCCTCCTTCTCATTCCAACCTTCCTCATTTCTCTTACTTTCACCGCCGTTTGCTGCCACCATCGTCGCTGCCTCAAGGTATGAACGTTCTTCTTCTTCCCTCATTCATTACCATTTTTCTTTTCTGTGGGTTTTATGTTCTTGTTTTGTTTTTCTTTTTTGTTTTGTTTATTTGATGTAGGAGGGTTTGGTTTAGGTTTTGTTTTTTGATTTTAGGGTTTTGTTCTTTTTCATTACTGTAGTTTTAGGGTTTATTTTTATTGTTGTTGTGTTCAAGCTCTGTTGTCGCTGCAAATTTTCGACACGGGGGTGTCGGAAAAATATGAAATTCCGAATCTGTTTTGTTCTTTTTTGTTTTTCGTTTTTCGTTTTGTTATTTGGTGTTAGGTGTTGTTTTTGTGTTGGTTTTTCTCATTCGCCATTGTTGTGTTGATATGTTTATTTTTTGTTGTTGTTGCTACGGTTGAATGTTTTTTTTATTTTTTTGCTCTCTGGTTAATTCCGACGAACCAATGTCGGAAAATTGAAATTCCGACACATGGTTCTCGAAATTTTTTTTTAACAAATTTTTCCGGCATACCCGTGTCGGAATTTTAACAGTGGTGTGTCGGATTTTTTTCCAGTAACGTAAAAAAAAACGCACATTAAACAGAAGTTATCTTCAATAAGGAGCAGAGAAAGACCACTAGAACTTCTTTATGGATGAAGATGGGTAAAGCTTCTAAATTTTAATGACTTTTTGCTTTAGAGAATGTCATGGAGAGAGGGGTTTGTTATGTGGAACATGAAGAGATGCATGGGGTTATGGGGTTTTCTTAGGGTAGAAGGTGGAAAGGTGGTGGAGTTTGGGGTTTCTTTCCTTTTTTTTTTTTGTGTTTTGAATGCTGAAGGGCATAATGGACATTTCCCCATTAAAATGGGGTTTGGGGGATAATAGTGGGGTTTGTAGACTAATCCCCGTAAATCATCATCCTATGATTCCCACAGGGATTTAGTCCTCAAACCCCTTTTTCATCCCTGGACCCCATTTTAAATGAAAATTGTCCATATTGTCCTTTAATAATCAAAACACAAAAAAAAAAACCCCCAAACCTCTACACCTTCCCAAACCCGAGCAACTTTTCCACTTTCCATCTTCCACCCCAGCAAATTTCATGCATTCTTTCACTTTTCTTTCACAAATTTTTCACCTCATTCACTCAAAAAGTAGTTTCAATGGCCTCCCTCTGCTTGTTTTTAAAGGTAACATTCATGTCTTTTTCTATTTTTTATTTATTTTACGTTATAGTGTTATTCCGACAAATCGGTGTCGGAATTTTTATTTATTCCGATATGGGTATATCAGAAAGTTTTATAAATTTTTATTAAGTGTATTCTGATACATATGTGTCGGAATTTTTCAAAAAAGTTACTGATAAAATTCTGACACCGGGTTTCGGATTTCTTAAATTCCGACAACACAGATTCGAAATTATTGAATTCTGAGACCCCCGTGTCGAAATTCTTAAATTCCGAAACCCCTGTGTCGGAATGTTGCAGCGACAGCAACGACAGCAGAGGTGAAGAAGACAACAATGGCGAATGGGAAGAGCAAAACAAAAACCCTATAATTAAACCCTAAAACTACAAAATGTTTGTAATGAAAAAAAAACAAAAACAAATAACACACAAATAACACAAAACAAAAACAAAACCAAACCAAAAAAGGAAAACGAAACCCTACATCTATAGGAAAGAGAAGACAGTTCATACTTAAAGGAGGGGGTCCCAGTGGCGGCAATGGCGACGACAGTGGCCGCAGCAGCGAAGAAGGGTGCAAGTTGAGGTTTGGGGTTTGGGGTTTGGGGAAGTTGGTGTGTGAGGTGGGGTTTAGGAAGTTGATGTGTGGGGTGGGGTTTGAGAAATTTAGAGGAGGGTAATTTTGGGATTTTCAAAAAAGTGGGGTTTGGGGGATAAAAAAAGGGGGTTTGGGGACTAAATCCCAATCTCATATTCTAGCTACTCCCTCCATGCCATAAAGTTACTTAAAAAACATTAGAATTTTGTCCCAAATTAAAGTTAAAATAGTGAATAAAAAAATTAAAATTGCATTTTATATTATATGTTTGATTAATTAAGCAAATAAGCATTAAATACTTGTTTTTGGTAATTAATTGATTTGAGAAACATTACATTAAAAGCATGTTCATTTACTTTTTTTAAATTTTAAAAAATTTATTATTTTTTTAGGACGGAGGGAGTTCCAAGAAACATACACAATATGACATGGCATACGAGAATTTTTTGAAATTTTTTGATATGATACCGTAATATATATATATTTTTTTTACACCAACCGGTACCCGGATCTGGTTTACCCAGAATTCGACTTATCCGGTGCGACCCAACTGAGCTCGCACTAAGCGATTAGGGTCTCCCGGCGGGGGTTGCTCCATACCCTAGATTCGAACTCGAGACCAGTTGGTTAATGGACCAAGTGAACTACCACTTAACCCCACGTTGGTACTGTAACATATATGTTAACGTTAATAAATATACATACATACACACACATATATATATATATATATATATAACGTTATGAAGAGATATTGTAAAAAGAAATTAAAAAATTACTTGTGATAAAAGCAGGAAGACATAGTTTTTGTTTATATCATTCGCAATAGAAATCATATTCCTTTCTTTGTAGGGGTTATTATCATGAAGGGGAGAAAAAAAGTAAAACCTAAAGAGAAGAAGGAGAAATCGTGAGGCTGTGAGAATAAATGATGAGTTAGGTCAAAGATTTTGGAATTATGTTTTAGAAAATGATATAAAAAATATGTTGTTTTATTAAGAAAGAAATTGAAAGACTATTTTAAAAGTATAAAAATAACAATTATTAAAATTTTACAACCAGGTCAAAATAAGTATGTTGACCATGCAAGAAAAATAACTTGTTAGAAGACAACACATTCCAAGATTACAAGTGATACAAGTTTTGATGATAACAAACAAAGAATTAAAGAGGGAAAAGCAAATGCGCAACTACTTGTCAAGAAGGCTCCTTGAAGTTTCTACCTCATGTTTGTTTTAGGAAAATTTGTAAGGAAATGTATTCGTTTTTAAGCAAGCAAGTTGTCATACTCAGGACTTAGAGAAGAACTTATTCAAAAGTGTTTTTGAAAATTGTTTAATCCTGAAATCTTTCATGCTACTTCATATGAAATACTTTTGATAACTCTAGTCAAACTTTATGGATTATGAAAAACAAGTTTTACAAGTTTCAGCAAAAGTAATCGATTACGTAGTGTAGATAATCAATAACTTATGCAACATCGTATAAAATCTAGAGAGTTTTGAATCGATCACTTGAACTTGGTGAATCGATTACTTTTACAAGAGAGTAATCGATTACTTGTTTAAATAATCAATTACTTTTGTTGCATCATACAAAAACCTCAGAGGCTCTGGAATCGATTACTTGAAGTGGACAAATCCATTACTTTGTACAAAGTAATCGATTACTGGATCAAATAATCAATTATTTTCACTGCATCATACAAAAACCAAAGAGCAACAAATCGATTACTCGAAAGACTGTAATCGATTACTTTTATTAAAATAATCCATTATCGAGAAAAGTAATCGACTATTTTTTTAAAAATTTCAAAAACGATTCTGAATCAATCATATTTATTTCTGGATTGATTTTTGATTTCTTTCTGATCCTGATTTCGAAAATAAAATAGACTGATTAGATTATTTCTTTCAATTCATTCCTTCTTTTCCAAAAATCAATCATTCTTCTAATTTTTCAAATCCTAGTTTTTGAGAGAATTTTTTTTTAATGTTCTATCTTCTTCTTCTCCAAAACTCTTATATTATGACTATTGCTTGAGTAAAGCATATACCTTTGTCATTAGAGCTTCAAGTTGTTTATTTTGCACTATTAAGAGTGCTTTTGTATTTGAGAAATCCTACTTTTTTATTTGTGAAAGTCATATTTGTGAGGGAGAGGCTCCCTAGGTCGAGGGTGTGGTGTCCTCTGTATATTAAGGTGAGGAAACCTTGTGTACATTTGAGGTCCCTAACGAAAGGTCAAACCAAATAGTGTGTGGGACTCTCTAGGTTTAATCGGGGTTCGAAACTACCAATTGATGAATAACAACAAATCCTAACCACGTTGCTTAAGGATTGGACGTAGTTCTTTTCGGCACTAATCGAATACATGGGACTCATCGAGGAGACTGAATTAGTATAAAATTTTGGGTTTGCATCTATCTATCCCTTACTCCTTTTTATTGTCATTCCACGCAACTCCACGTTTTCATTATATTTGCAAAAATTATCGTTAACTGTTAATCCACTATAAAGTATTTTAAATACTAATTCATTCGAACAATTTTCAATAATGTTTGCTTAACCTCAACCCTAAGAGCTGAGGATAAGAAGTGAAAAAGTAGAAAAAAAGTCTTGAAAAACTAACTCGCTAACTTTTAAAGTATTAAACATTTATTATTCCAACACAAAATATTTTTTTTATCTTTTATCCTCAGCCCTTAATGTTAAGAAAATCCTTTAATAAAACTCGATTTACCCTCTCCCTCCTCTCAAGGTTTGAGGCCAATTCCAAAGTAACTCATATGGACCAAGACTACAATCATGTATACACAAGGAGAATTAGTTCCCAACCCCCATTTATTAGCCTCCAAATCCCCATTTTATTAATAATGCCAAAATACCCCAACATAACTTCCAATCAGTTCTTCCTTGATCAAACCATTCCCCAAACCCCACACCCTCTTCACCCTCACGCCCCACCAACCTCGGCCATGGCCTCCCTCCCATGCAGTCATCCCCCTTCTCCGGCCATGTTTTTTTTTCTGGGTCTGACAAATTTCCGAGAACCCCGTGTCGGAATTTCAAGAAATTCCGACACTGGTTCGTCGGAATTGTGTATGGTGTTCAATTCCGACGAACCAGTGTTGGAATTTCTTGAAATTCCGACACGGGGTTCTCGGAAATTGTTTTTTTTAGAGTTATTAGTCAGTTAGGTCCCTGAAAGATACCCGTGGCATCAGATAGGTCCTCGAAAGATATGTGGCATCTCTTATACCCCTGAAAGATCACTTTGGCGTCTCGTTAGTCCCGCCGTCTAACACCGTCAGTTTGTGTTTAACGGAAGCTGACGTGACATCAGATAGGTCCCTGAAAGATACCCGTGGCGTCAGATAGGTCCCTGAAATTTTATTTTTTAAAAGTGTCATAAATTTTATTTTTTATCTTTACTCATATATAATAAATTTTTATTTAAGTTGGAAAAATTAATAATTATAGAGGGTAAAAAATAATAATAAAAAAACATAATTAATATATTAAAAGTCTAAACAATAATTAGAATTCTTAAAAAATTGTATTTTATTTAAAATAGAACATATAAATAAAAATGGAAGAAGTAATAATAAAAAAAAACCTCAATAAAACAATACATATAAAACCTTTAGAATAAAGTCTTATATACAAGATCAAAATAAATTCCGAATTAAAAATAAAGTCTTTACATGTAGGATCTTATATATAAGACGATCATAGTGGGAGTATGTCTTAAAAGTGTTTATATAAAAAATATAACATGGGAATCACTTTGACTTCAAAGATTTTATGCATCGTTGTATTGGTTTCTATGCTTCCAATTTATGAAAATTATCGTTGAAGATCTTTCTAATTAACTCGAGTGATTGAACCCACTGCAATGGTGCAGATAACTACTCAAGTTAAAATCTCGTGATATAAGTGCAACTTTCTTCTGAAGGTTCTCTGTTTTATTTTCCAATGTCTTAGAGTAATGTTTAGCAAGTTTTTACTCATTGTGGTTTGAAATATAAATATAACTAGTACACGAATTAATATATATATATATATATATATATATAATCTCCTAAAATAGCTCTATTTTTTATATATTTAAGAAAATCAAATACAATTAACTAACCTCATTAATAAGCTTAAAATTTTTTTTGTTATAATTCGAATAGAAGGGAGTATTTTATTCAATTTTTGTTTCATTTTCAATACTATTTTCCTAAAATACTTTTTTTCTTAAATATGAACTAATTTTCTTCATAAGTGTGAAATTAATTTTTAATTTTATATATATATATATATATATATATATATTCCCTCTGTTCCTATTTATCTGTCATATTTCAAACAAAACACGTCCATTAAGAAATCCAATCATTACTCAAATTTCCAATGCATTAATTATGTTTTTTCCTACTATACCCTTTCTCTTTCTATAATCATTAATTTTTCTCCACTACTTACATAAACCAAGACATATTAAACAGGGGCAATCATGAAAAATAACATTTATTACACTCTTGAAATCCTCAATACGACAGATAAAAAGAAACAAAAAATCTCTTCAAAAAACGACAGATAAAAAGGAACGGAGGGAGTATATATATAAGACTTTATATATTTTTAAGGAGAAAGTTGCACTTATATCACGAGATTTTAACTTGAGTAGTTATCTGCACCATTGCAGTGGGTTCAATCACTCGAGTTAATTAGAAAGATCTTCAACGATAATTTTCATAAATTGGAAGCATAGAAACCAATACAACGATGCAGATAATCTTTGAAGTCAAAGTGATTCTCATGTTATATTTTTTCTATAAACACTTTTAATACATACTCCTACTATGATCGTCTTATATATAAGATCTTACATGTAAAGACTTTATTTTTAATTCGAAATTTATTTTTGATCTTGTATATAAGACTTTATTCTAAAGGTTTTATATGTATTGTTTTATTGAGTTTTTTTTTTATTATTACTTCATCCATTTTTATTTATATGTTCTATTTTAAATAAAATAAATTTTTTTAAAAATTGTAATTATTGTTTAGACTTTTAATATATTAATTATGTTTTTTTATTATTATTTTTTACCCTTTATAATTATTAATTTTTCCAACTACTTAAGTAAATAAAAATTTATTATATATGAGTAAAGATAAAAAAATAAAATTTATGACACTTTTAAAAAATAAAATTTCAGGGACCTATCTGACGCCACGGGTATCTTTCAGGGACCTATCTGATGCCACGTCAGCTTCCGTTAAACACAAACTGACGATGTTAGACGGCGGGACTAACGGGACGCCAAAGTGATCTTTCAGGGGTATAAGAGATGCCACATATCTTTCGAGGACCTATCTGATGCCACGGGTATCTTTCAGGGACCTAACTGACTAATAACTCTTTTTTTTAATATTTTTTTATGGCTGCTTGTTGCAAAACACCTAACTCAGTTGCTGAAACTGAACTTGATGCAAGTATTCTGTAAACTACTACTCTAACAGTGAAGCTATATAAGTCTTTCCAAGTCTTCTTCAACTAAATAAAATATATAAGAGATATGTATTTTCCAAGTCTTCTTCAAGTCTTCTGATGACGCATAGTGTGCAGGATGGCGTAATCCACGCGGTGCGGAAGAACAAGTAGGGTGAACACAGATTGGAATTTAAGTCCCCAACCAACGACTTTAATTGCTGAAATATCTGAAGTTCTTGTTCTTGTTCTACAACAGTGTGATCAGTGGGGCATAATAATTAAAGAATTAGGTGGAACACTCTTGAATTAGGTGGAAACATCTCAACCAGAATTTCAACTAGTTGTATTTGAGGTTTGAGATTTGGGAGAAGGATGAAGATAGAAGATGAGGGGTTTGGGTTTGGGGGTGGGAAGGTGGATGATGAAGGGTTTGGGGTTTGGGATTCTGTTGGTGGTTTGGGGAAGAAGAAAAAGGAGGGAGTTTGGGGTTTGGTGGAAAAAAATAGAATAAGGGGTATTTTTGTCATTTCTCAATTAAATTGGGGGTTGGGGCTAAAAGTTGGGGTTTGGGAACTAATTCTTATACACAAGTTGTACGGCAGAACTGTCACCGGATTAACGGTCGTAGGTAGCACTGGATCAGAGAGCCACCGGATCGGGTTTTTTTGGGAGTTACTAGCATGCAATCCAATTTTGGATTGTTGGCATGCAATCTTCTCATCAACCAATAGCAAGTTGTCACTTAATTCACTTGTGCCATGTCATCATCTCAAGTAGTCAAATGTAATTTTTTGCAATTTGGTCCAACTTAAAAAGTAAATTACAATTTTAGTCCTTTGTACCTATTGATAAATTATAAGTTTTAGTTTTAAAAAATATAACTTTAAAAAAAAAAATCAAAGTAGCTTCTGGAGTGCTGGTGGTTCGTCTTCTTCCCCACCACCACCACCACCACCGGCCACCATCACCTCCGATCCAAATGCCTCAGACGTCGTCCGCCAATCCCTTCTTGGTAGTAGTGCTTATATTTTTGATACTAAAGGGATTGGCGGACGACGTCTGAGGCATTTGGATCGGAGGTGATGGTGGCCGGTGGTGGTGGTGGTGGGGAAGAAGAACCACCAGCACTCCAGAAGCTACTTTGATTTTTTTTTTTTTTAAATTATATTTTTTAAAATTAAAACTTATAATTTATCAATAGGTACAAAGGACTAAAATTGTAATTTACTTTTTAAGTTGGACCAAATTGCAAAAAATTACATTTGACTACTTGAGATGATGACATGGCACAAGTGAATTAAGTGGCAACTTGCTATTGGTTGATGAGAAGATTGCATGCCAACAATCTAAAATTGGATCGCATATTAGAAAAGTCCTAATTTTAATGGGTTAAGGCCTAGTACCGGACCAGAGACTAATGCCCAAAGGTAACCGGTTCAACGACACCAAGGGTACCAACTACCAACGACCCAACAGATACCCCAATGCAAACCAGTTTAACAGAGTGAACACCAGTTCCATGAACAACAGTACAACACCCCAGTGAACACCAATTCTACGAATCAGCGAATCATCAGCACACCGTACTCATGAAACCGTGAGGCCCTACTCCTTGAAAGGATGGATAACCAGATATCCGTGGTAAAAAAACATTAGGCCTTTGGCAAGCATGTTATCCGTTGAGAAGATGTGATGGCCATTTATTGGATGAAAATCGTCATCATAAAGACAGCCGTTGGCAAGAATCCTGCATTCATCGTAAACCACCTGTAGCACCCCTTACCGCACTAACGCCTTAAAGGCAGGTAAGAAGCAAACGTATGGACATGAACTTCAACACACAAACACGCACACATACACTAAAATACTGATGGGAGAACGGTGGCTATGGTCAAATGAGTTAGCTAACGGTTAGTTATCTACCAATTAACTAGATTGAAACAAGTAAATAAGGTGTTCATCAAGCTATGGTCAACCCAGCAACTTGAGTTCATCAAGCTAAATAAGGTGTTCAAATGAGATGAATGTACCTTATTTTACGTTGGTTTAGGTCGATAAAGCTTACATAGACTTCGCCGGTATTGATTTCATTTAAAAAAAGAGAGCTTATGGCTTCATGGTGAACAAATTTATGGAAAAAGGAGTCACTGCATATTTTGCAAGTAGAACTGTAGAAGCCTCACCACAAAAGTCATTCACAGAGTTGCAAGTGGCCTTGTGCCATATCCTATATCTCTAAGCCTCTACTTATGATTTTCCTTGAGTTGCATGCATTTGATCAAGAACTCGATGCACAGCAAAAGGTGTACTATCAACTTTTCCGGGATAGCCCAAAACCATATCAACGACCATTTCAGCAGTACCCAAAGCCTGCAAATTTCTCCAGAATTAGAAGACTTCTCAATTACCTAGGCTAAATGTAAAAATAATTGCATTTTCTTGATACAACCTAAGATTAGAATGCATGCTAACTACTGTTTTCTTTTCTTTTTCTTTTTTTTGGGGTAAATTGGTAACTACCATTTTAGCGTAAATAGGCATCATCATTTAAAATTTTAAGGTTAAACTATACTTTTAGTCTCTACACATGATGTTGTTCTCAACTTGGCCCTATACGTATGAAATTATAAAATTCAATGACTCCTATGTCCCTATGCTGTATGTTCAATTATTTTCAATTTGGCACTCGTGGTTTATTGTTGTTATAACAACACTTGTTGGATTTAAATTATAGGAACCAAATTGAAAATGATTATCACCTAAAAGGACTAAAGTGAAAATGATTATCACATATAGGGACCAAAAAATATATGTTTGGCCCCTGCATGTGACTATAATTTTCAATTTGGTCTCAACACCTTAACTCCAACAAATGGAGTTATAACAGAAGTAAACAGCAAGGACCAAATTAAAAATGATTGCAGATGTAGGGACTGGATTGAAAATGTTTTACTTATAGGATAAGTTGAAAAAGAGCATCACTTCTAGAAATAGAAGTGTGAGAAATTAACTCACCATTGAAAGCCCTCCTCCTTCATGTCCGGCTGCGAGATACACATTTGACAAGCCAGGCACAGGCCCAATCACTGGCTTCCCATCAGCCACTGACAGTGTAATTGTTAAGTAAAATACTCTGAAGAAAGTAACATAACTAGTGCAGATAGAATTTGTAAATGTAACCAAAATATCAACAGTTCAACTGCACAAGACTGCAAAGAGATATTGCGACTTACTGTATGGTCGTAATCCTATTCTGACTTTTCTGCTTGCACTTAGATCTGAAAGGGAAAGCTTTTTCAATTTTGGAAAGAATTCCCCAACCCGTTTCCATATATGAGAGACCACAGACTCATTCAAATCAGTGTTGAATCCAACAAATTCACGGCTACTCCCTGAATAGTGGAGAAGATTTTGGTTTTTTAATCTCAAATTATGATAAAAATCCTGAACTGGTTAATAGAAGCATCTGCATCAACTACAAAAACTAATCTATTTCATGAAGTTAATTTATAAATCAATGACTACTTAGTTCAGGCAAAAGATATGACTTCAATCCAAATGCATATCCAAAGAATTTAATAATGTCAACAATCTCTCCCCCTACTCCCAAAATAAAAGGCAATATGACACTTCTTATATATGCAAATGAAACCATGACCAAGGAATAAAGAGGAAACTAGTGAAAGGATGACTAGTTGACTACTACCACACACTTGTTTGTTTTGAAATCCTTTAAAAGAAAGTATTATTCAATATAAATAATAGTTAAAAGCAACATATGCAGTCATCGGCAGATAGATGGACAATAGAAAAGAAGCTTACCAATTAGAAGATTCCCTGTTGCATCTACAGTTGCGGTCATTGAAACGGATAAGTCTCGTCCATGATCGGATGATTCTAAATCAGGCATTGTTGCATGATCAACATAACCTGCCTCCATCAGGCCATGATTCAATTGAAGGAAATTGACATTCTGAAGCTCAAGCAGGTGACCCTTCAGACAAAACAGAAATGAATTAAAAACTTAAAAAATAGGCCTGCATTAGAGTTATTAGACCATACAATCTCATTAGAGTGTGCATAGCATATAGGTGCTTTTTTCATTATACATGTAACATTAGCATGATAAGTCAGTTCATGCTGTATATAGACACACCTTTCTGGGTTTTACAGGAACATCTAGCTCCATTCCCCAATTTCTAAACAAATCCTGTATCAAACAACCAGACCAACAACCAGCTGCAACTATAATTGCCTTCTTGCTGTATAATGTATTCTTGAAAGTCTGAACAGCTTTCACCTCTCCATTGCTATCTGATCTGAGCATAAATGAAACATAGCATTTACTCAACAATATTTCTTTCTCTACCATATTGCTTTCACTGCCACACTTAATTCAACACAAACAAAAAGAAAACTAAACCTGATAAAACATTTCACTGGCTCATTATAAAATCCTGCGTATCTTCCTTTGGATGCAAAATTCCTGTTAGCCTACAGATCAGCAATAAATTTGAGAGTTGTGACTGAAGTCTATCGGTGTATAGCAGCACTGTGGCAAGTATTTAATTGAACTAAACAAATACATAGTGATAAATACTTACAAGTTGGAAGCGAAAGATATGCTTAGAGAAATGAACCAAAAATACAGAACCTTTTCAATATGTGCAACAGTAAGATGAGCATCCAATTGGCAGTCATCTGGTAGAAATGCAGCTGCACTGTCTTTATCCACCAACAGATCAGGTTCCTGCTTAATTAAATCACTGCTACACAGGTACTCTGCTTTCAATCCAGCCTCATTAAACTGTTTCACCCTCCCTTTTAGCATGTCTGATTCATCCTGACTTCTACCAACTAGTAGACTTCCTGTAAATCGAAATTCAAAAGGCTTGTCATATCACAATGCTGAATTTTATTCTCTGTGGAGAAGAGGCCTACAAGTTTCATGATCATATATGAATGTATCTTGCATGTTACTGCTCGCACTTTGAGGAAGACTAACAACTTCAGAGACACCTTAACTGCTTCATTATAATTCTTTGCAACCAATTAGCATTTCAATATACTACTACTTCTGTTCTTATTATGAATTCTGTTTCAGTTTTGCCCTTCAATCTTCAATCACGGAAATACACAGGCAGATCTACATTTCAATTTTAGAAAGCCACACAATGTGACAAATCAGTTGTTTGATTCTATATTTAATAAAAAATAAAAGTTTTTCTCTTCTTATATAGAACGCAGACACAAAAAGTTTACTTCCATAAAAATGAAAAGACTTCTGCCATCATGGCAACAAATAATAGATGCTAGAGGTGAGACTAAATGCAAGGTACAGCATTTTAGTTGCTCCCCATAGCCACATGATCTTCTGGATCATATAGGGGAATAAGCCTTAATAATGTTCCTGCATGCATTCTACATATAAACATGCTAGCTGTCAAACCAAAAAAAGACATCTAAACACTTCCATCAAAACTAAATATACCTTTCCGTTTAGTTTGTAGAGTGGCTTCTAGATAACATAATTAAGCAATCACATAAAACCAAAGGAAGTTTATTCTTATAATGCAACCAGAAACTTCATGTTGCTCAACCCACTCACACTGCAGCCCTTGCATCTTAGCATCTATACTGATGGCCCACAATTAAAAGGTGCAACGTTTATATGCAGTTTAAAACTCTGTAAGATACTTGATTGACTCCCTTCCAAATTGCACTACCAACAAAGAGAAAGTCGTATAAAGATACAGTTTTATTGATAATACCTGTTTTTTTCCAACCCAATTCCACCAAAGGATTCAAACCTTGCTCTTGTAGGCTATTTGCTAACAACTTCCAAAGCTGATGACTTCTCCATGTAAGATCCCATGTAGCAGTCCCAGGTGTTTTGTGTGCCATCCACAGATAACCCTGCCCTAGAACCAGCTCAAATTCCAAAACAAAGAGGAAATGAACCTACAATTAATCAAAATTCAGCATGAAACTACATTTTTATTTCTGTAATGTAAATAAATTAGAATCTCAGCCCATGACTACAAAAGAAAAGTAAAAACCTAAACAATTATAACATACAATCATAAGTGAGATAAACACAAATAATAACTTAAAGAACTTTCTCTATGAACAATAGAAGCCAACCATGTTAATGCCAAAAAATCCATTAAGTTTTTGAATTAATACCTTGCACCCATATTTCATGCTATAAGAAATGAGTAAGGTAGTTTTTGAACAGGATATTTGATTATTGATTAAACATGGTGGATAAAAACTCTGTTAAAAAAAAAAAAAAAAAAAAACCCATTAGAGTAAACCACCACTATAGTCCCTCGAATTATAAGAACCCATCACATTAAACTCTGACTTTAGGAAACTATAAATGCCAATCATATTAGTCCCTAAAATTGTAACTGTTGGTCATATTGCTTCCTAAAATTTATATTTATTGAGATCTATTTGACTACCAGATTATAGTTTCTGAGACTAATACAATCAGTGCATTAGAGACTAAAATGAAAATTTCATGAAGTCAGAGCTTACAATTTCGAGGAGTCAAATGATGGACTACTTAAACCACTTATGAGAGTGTTTGCCAAGACCATCAAATAGTTTTTAAGCTAATCACGTAGCTTATTTGACCAAAAATATGCTACTTAATGGTGTTTGGCTAAGAAGCTTATTTGACTAAGCTACTAGCTTATAAGAGTGTATTTGATACGTTTGTAGCGATAGCTTATAGCATATAAGCTAGGGGATACGTGATGTTTACACATATCATTTAGCTTATTCGACTATTAGTTAATCCTAGAAATAAGTTTTGATTCTATCAGCTAGTTTATTAGCTTTTAGCTCTTAGCTTATTTCATCCAGCTTATCAAACTAGTTGCACCAAACAGAGCAATGCAGTAAAAAATTTCAATAAAAGAAAAATATTACGACTCCCTTTGGTCCTGAATGTAAGCCTCTTTTGTAGGTTTTTTTTTTTGTCCTTGATGTAAGCCTCATTTTCAATTTTCAATGGTATTAATTACTTCTTTTTCATTAATACCACTGTTTACTCAATACTGATTAGAGTCCAATAAAAAATATAGAAATAATTTTGAAAAAGTATTAAATGTTTATATTTTCAATGTCACTAACTTTATTAAAAACCATGTTTGTTAGTAAAAAAAGCTGACATTTAAGGACCGGAGTGAGTATAAAACCGACCCTCCAAAAGGAAAAGCACATTTTACTAACAGGGTGTGAGAAAATGGGTTGTGCAATAAAGGTGCAAAGGTATTTTTTTACACGATCACACATCATATATACACTATTCATGTTTAATTATTACTCCCTCTCTTTCTTTCATGTATAATGTTGTTTTAGCATTTGTAATATGTTTTCATAAGTCATGTTTTTTTATAAACCCAATACATAATTAATGTTATTATTCCAAATACACCCTTATTTATTACGCTGTCTTTTTCATTTTCAATACATTTCTCTCTCTTCAATAAAGATTATATAGGGGCATTATAGTCAAAATACAACAAATTCTTACATCATTTAACCATTTTGTAAAATCCGTGCATGACCTTAAAATATAAAATACTCCTAATAAACATGGATGGTTGATATATGTCGACAGAGGGTTATTATTGGAATATACAAAAATGAGTTACCTGCGCCAGTAGCACCGGAACAAGGCACAGCCTTATCAACTATGGCAACTGATAGGTCCGAACCCATCAGGAACATGCGAGCTATGGTCAACCCGATGACACCAGCACCAACAATCACAACATCAAACGATTGAGTCTGATGAGAAGAAACAGCAGAAGCAGAAGCAGAGAACCACCGACCCGGTTGGTTTTTATGAGTGCGGATTACTTTGGAGGAAAGAGGCTTCAATGAAAGTGAATAGGAGGAGGAGGAGGCAAGGGAAATGGAATGGTGAGTGGGAGTGAAAGAGAGTGAGTTGTCGTGGTTGTGAAGGGTGGTTGGGTTGGAGGAGAATGTGATGAGTGAAGAAGCCATGTTATGATGAATTGATGCAGTGGAATGGATAGCTAGTGCTACTCGCGATCTTCGATATAACGTTGGCTACTTCCACGCACGGTTCCACCCGATGGACACTAAATTTTTAAGCTTACGTGCCGGATTGTAAAGTTTGTCAAAATCGTTACTCCCTCGTTCCCTCTCTATAGAATTGGTGTCTTTTTTATAACTCGTTTTGAATATCGAGATAATATTAAAGAGTTTATTTCAAATACACCTCTCATAATTGTATAGGAGTGATATAGTAATAATTACAATATAGAGTGAAATAAATAAAGTTGTAAAGTTTTTAATAGGGGTAACCTTGGAATGACAACCTATTTTTTTGATAAATTTGAGAGTAATAATTACTTTTTTTAATCTGCGTGAATTAGGTAAAAGTAACTTATATTAAGGGATAGAGGGAATAATAGATTGCAGTGTTATTAAATCCCTACGGATGACCAAAACGGTTAGGATATGGGAATATTGGTTTCTAGGGGTGTAATGGTCCGGTCCGGTTCGGTCTTTCATGGACTTTAGGGACCAGACCTATTAAATTAATGTGGTCCGGTCCGGTCCGATCTCGATGTGTTTCATATGCAAAGACCGGACCGGATCATAACGATCCGGACCGTTACGGTCCGGTCCGATCCGGTCCGGTCCGGTCTAAATAGACCACAATTGTTCAAGTCTTTTTAAAAAAAAAAAATTGGGCTTCATGCCCATTTTTCCCTTGGAACCCAAGGGTTCCCTATCTTTCACTGGAGCAGCAGCAGCAACTGCTTGGTTCGGAGGAGGCGGCGGCGGAGCAGATGAAAACGGAGAAGGGAGAGAGAGACGCAGATCGGAAGGAGGATGGAGAGAGTGAACGCATGCAGACTTGCAGAGAACGAATCGGCAGAATCGGAGGGAGAATCCAAGCGGCGGCGGCGGAGCGGATCGGAACGGAGGAGGGAGAGAGAGACGCGGATCTGAGGGAGGAGGGAGAGAACGAATCGGGAGAACGGAGGGAGAATCGGAGGCAGGGAACGAGAACGAAGGGAGAACGAGATCCTAACGATGGCAGCTATGTTGGCGGCATACTATAATAGGTAGGTTCATGGGTGGCAGTTACGCTTGTTTTGGTGCTTCGAAGGCATGTTGCATACTGTTGTTTTGTGCCTAGAGAAAGAGAACGAAGAAGTTGAAGGAAGAGAAGGAACACTGTTATAGCATAGCAGAAGCAGAGAAGGATTGTGTGTTTTCCATTATTTATTTGCTAAGTGTTCTGGTCTTCTATGTGTTTTATTTCAACTACCGGTCCGGTCCGGTCTTCGCGGTCCAAAAAATTGTGAGACCGTGGACCGGACCACAACATAACGGTCCAAAAATTTTCAGACCGAACCGAACCACGATCTCACGGTCCAATCCTTTTTTCAGTCCGATCCGATCGGTCTCGCGGTCCCAGACCAGACCACTTACACCCCTATTGGTTTATCTAATAAGACATTAAGTGCATGACTTTCATGTAACAAAATTTTGGATTGTTATAACAACCCTTTGATAAATCAATGATTGCTTGACAAATTATCTAATTAATCAATGTCATTGTCATATCAACCCTATATAAATCAAAATTGAATTCTTGCAATTTGTCAAACAATCATTGTTTCATCAAAAAATTGTTGTGCAACAATCCAAAATTAGATTGCATGATAGAAATATTCTTTAATATATCGCTATTAATAAATATTTGTTACATTATATATAGGTTATACTTTCTCAATTCCTATACATCAAACCTTTTGGGTAGATTTCATATCCATCAAGAAATGTGGTTAATTTAATTAATTGTATTAGACATGTGAATATTTGATATATATTTTCAAAACTACCCCTATTAATAGTATTGAGAATCGAAGAAGTATTAAGTAAATAAGGGTGTTTGTGGAAAGAAGTAATTAATTATCATTGAAAATTGATATAAGGTCATATGAATAAGAAAAAAATAAAAATCTCAATAGGATCTTATATATAGAGAATAAATAATATTTAAGTATTTAATCATATCACATAAATTAAATAAAGTAGTTACATATCTTGAAACTTAAACAAAAATTTATAATATTATAATTTTATTCTTTTAATTTGTCTTGAAATTTTCAAAATGTATTACTCTCTCCCTTCCTTTGTATAAGCACGAGACAAAGAAAGTGTTTTGATCCTTTTTTGTAAACACTTTCTTCAAATTTGAATAACATTGATTACTTTTTTTGTATATATAAATATTCATATCTTCTTAATATTTTTTAGAATTTCAATGATTATTATAGGGGTAAGTTTGAAAAAATATACAAAATGTTATCAACTCCAATATCACTAACCATATTAACTAACTTTCTTAATGCACGTGCAAGTCAACTATAAGGACTTATATATAGGAATGAAGGGAGTATTTCACATTAAAATGACTTATTTATAGAACAAAAAAAATATTCTATAAAGAGACATATAAATAGAATTGGAGGGAGTATGTTCATGTAAATATTAATAGGAAAATGCTAACAAGTGCCCTTTACTCGAGAAAGTGGTGAATTCGGACTTATGATTTTTTTCCATATGTAGTAACATTAACAAGTGCCCTAAGACCCATATTAATATGAAATAAATTATGCTCAAGTTTCTCCAAGTTTCTGGTTAAGGCTCAAAGTCCTTTATTGTAAGTTGTTTAAGCTTGGTTCAAGTTATTAATAGGTCTTTTCTATAAGTCGCAATCGGTCTTGTAGAGGTTATCGTATAAGATAGTTGTCCTTTACTCGCCACAGGTCTGAAACAACTAGGTAGGGCTTACATTGTGTTAGCAGCCTTATGTCCACTGCCCGTCATGTTCGACGTTTCCATCTCCTTTATCATCAAGTTATTTTATACTAGATGAAGTCAAATTTATAGTAGGGTCTAGTGGCTTGTTATATTTATTGTCAATGAACTTGTAACAACTGTTTTCGGCAGGAAAAAGGGAACGGGATTCGATGTGGTTGTGCCAGTTCGCCAATTCGGACGAACACGAGTCGAGATGGGGAGACGAGATGAAAGATCAAGCGATTGCGGGGATTGAACTGGTTATTTGGTAATCTTGTGACGAATTTGGGATATTTTTGGTCTTTTTTGGGTTTATGCTTGACGAACGAGCAAAGTGCTTGAATAGTAAATCGACGAGTAAATTAAAGTCAAAAGCGGTAAAATGCGTGAAGTAAATGCGAGAATTAAATGTGCGATGAAAACGTAAAGACAGAATTTAAAGGTGCTGAAATGTAAAGTGCTAGAATCATAAAGGAAATGAAATGGCAAAAGCAAAAGATTGCATTGAATTTGTAAAGTGCGGGAATGTAAGGTGGTTATTACAAAGACATTTTCTCCGTCAATCTGTTTGCGGTGAGATGTGTAGGATGATTGCCGATGTGTCATCCCCGATTACAAACAAAAGATTACATATTTATAGTCCTAGGAAATAACTACCCCTACATTACATTATTGGGCACGTTCTGCATAACCGCAACAACCACGTTCTAAATAACTACTCCCTTCGTCCCTAAATATAAGACCCCTTTGGGGGATTTCACATCCATTAAGAAAGTGGAATAATTTAGTTAATTGTATTGGAAATGTGAGCTTTTGATATGTAATTTCAAAATTACCCCTATTAATATTATTGAGAATCTAAAAAGTGTTAAATAAATAGGGGTGTTTGTGAAAAAAAGTAATTAATGATCATTGAAAATCGGCAAAGGGTCTTATAAATAGGGACAAAATAAAAGTGTCGAAAGGGTCTTATATTTAGGGGCGGAGGGAGTATTTACTAAACAACTTCTCAGTAAGTAACTACCTAAGATGCAGTTTCTTCGTGTGTCCTCCATTTGCCACGTGTCTTTGGTAGTTTTTCAACAAGATTCCTTCGACAAACATCTTCCCACAACTGAAATAATGCAACTTAGAATTCTTGGGATTTTTCTACGAGTCTTTTCTCAGCTCCGTCGAAGTGACATTCTCCTACCTGTTGGGCTTCTAAAATCTCTGTCGACATCAAGCTCCTTCGACAAGATGTCAGCCTCTAATTGAATCAATCTCCCTAATCGATATCGGCGACATGGTTCCTGATTTGGCCGTGTTTCCGCCACCAACCTAACCAGAAAATATGTCGACAATTTCTCTTAGCAGATTGTCATTAAAGGACTTTCCTTTTCCCTCGTTAAATGGAAAGATATCCAAAGCCTTACCTGGGTAAAGGTTTCAGCTTTGAGTTACGGAAGATTACTAGGAACCACAAAGGCCCATGTTCCATCTGGAATGTGCCCTTCTATCCAGGCTTTTCACACCAGATCGAAATGCAAGAAGTGATCCCCATGTAATCTCACGTGTTTAATCTATGAGTGATTTCTCTTTTCTTTTCTTTCGAACAACTTTTCTTCTTTCTAGATATCATAAGGTTGATCCATCATTTCTTTCATGTACACACTCTTGGCCCTATGAACGTTGGCAGTAACGTATTTATAGCCATGAGAAAGTGTAATAAATGTTGATGTGACGTTCCCAATGGAGTTTTATCATCTCTCATCATTACCCTGACCTCCTCGATTTCTACGTTAATGCCCTTTCGACACCGGCCTCGGTATGAATCTTCCATTTGTCGACATACGTTCATGTCCTTCGAAGTCACTTTTAAGCATTTTGCCTAAGTACATTTCTATCGACATCACTTATATTGACGACATTTCACATTCTGTCGCTACACGTCCACATCCTTCGAAGTCACTTTTAAGCGAATCACTTAAGTACACTTCCGTCGACATCACTTATGCATTCAACATTTTCTCTTGCTGTCGATTTTTGACTTCTAGTCAACAAAGGCCCCCAAGTTTTGGCATTCAACGTATCTTTTCGGAGGATGTCAAAAGTTGTACCTTTTTGTGAAACGTTCTTGGGATTCGGGTTGGCAATGTGAAAAGGTAAGGCCCATGTGGCCTTTTCACGACGCCTTTTCGCGAACCATGACAGTGGTTCAAAACGTCTTCACAAACTATTTAAACTCAAGTCACTTGTCATTATTTCACTATTTCGTTTCCTTGAGCCTCACTTCACCTCTTCTTCTTTGCCCTAAACCCCTTTTTTACCTTGCTGTTTCTGTTCTCAACTCAAACATCAGATATGGTTGCCATCATGAGAGTTTCTGATCCTGAAATTGACCTTAGCGTTTCCCACAACATTTGAAGTCTTATGATCCTTGCTACTTCCTTTGTCCCTGCAGACGGAAAACCTGTAAACCCTAGGCCTTACTTCCTTGGTCCATTGCTCACACTAGAAGTGGCCAAGAATCCTGACATTGCCGATTACTTTCCCTTGTACAATCCGAATGAAACTCGCCCCTTGGTCACTCTTGACTCCATCAACACAGCACATTTTGACAAAGACCAAGCATATAGGGTTTTCCGTAGTACTAGGTCAATTACTCATTTCAATGACTGGTATTTGCGGGCTGAAGGGATTCAAAAATGCCTCTTGGATGAAAGCTGTCTTTTATGACTTGTTGTGTTCAACCATTCTGGGTTTGAGAACCAACGAAAGCCTCTTCGCAGCCGCTTGCTATTTCTGGTGCCATCGAACAAATTGTTTCCATTTTCGTTACGACATGATGACTCCAACCCTTTTTGACGTTGCTGCTTTAACGAGTCTTTGTCCTGATGGCGAACTATTGACCGTCGAAAGTAAGCCTTCCGAAGTGGTCCGAATTGGTAGTGGCCCTTATACTTTCAACGCTTTCGTCGAGTCTCGGTGGAAGAAGTATTGGGACCGTGACGAAGTCAGCGATGAGGAACATGTTGAGTTTTTGATGGTGTGGCTCAGTGCCTTTGTTTTCTGCACCAAATCTCGACAAGTTACTAAATCCTTGGTGACCTTAGCCACCATACTGCATGAAGAGAGACTAGTGGCCTTAAGTCAACTTCTCATGGCCAAGCTTTATTCAATGATTGGTCAAATAACTGATGCCGTCAGATTGAACGACCACCTCTTGTCGAACGTAGGAGGGCCTATCTGGTTGCTTCAATTTTGGTTGAGTGCAGTCTTCCAACATCACCTTCATTATTCAAGCAATAGTATGTGTTCAGACCGCTTCAATTATGGTTGTGTGATGGCAAACTTTGAGATGCCTTCACTTTCTCACACCATCAACCCATTCCATCACTTCATGCGAATTTTTGATTATGTTTCCCTTTCTTCTAGGAACATTGTCTTTGCCCCCTTCGTCAACAAAGTGTACAAACCTAGTTGGTTCCAAACCCCCTACCCTGGAAACTGTCTTGAGGACAAAAGACTGAATGACGTCCTTTGGGGTCATTACCTAAGCCAACGAATCCTTTTTAGTGGCTTTCCAGGTTCGTCAAGTCTGGAGGATAAATAAATTTCTTGTATTCTCCAAACTGTGTGGCTAGGTAATTTGGAATCTGCCAAGGACTTCCTGCCCCCATGGGGAAGAATGCTTCCTTCGAGTTTCATCATGGTAAATTGATGGACTTTTAAGTCTGGTTAGGAAGACATGTTGAACAAGTTCATCTCTAGGAATAAGGCTTCTATGTCGAGATTCAGCTTCGTTCCATTCACTCCATGCTTCCTGACGAGTCTTAGCTTTGTGACGTGATGAGAGGCTTATTATGGCAAGTACCATGTTGATTTCCACACCATCGTCGAAAGAATATGCACCAAGACTCCAGAGGATTTAAGAGCTGAAAATCTAGGTATCTCGATACCCTCGAAATTTCGTCATTTTTTTGCATCTTGTTCTTCTTGTCTGTAACCTTGACTTTCTTTTATTTATAGATGTTGTTCCTTCCTGCATTGACTATGGGGCTGTTATCAAAGCTAATGCCTCAAAGAAGAAAGGTGGCGGGTCCTCTTCGAAACCTTTGTCACCAAAGAAGTCAAAAAAGAGGCGCCACCCATCTGCTTTGGAATCCTTTGTTGACTCCAAAGGAAAATGAAAAGGAAAAACTGTAAAACTGTCGAACAAACACCCACGTGAGGCGGAGTCTGAACATATAGACAACTCTCTTCTTTGTCCTCTTTCCCACAAGGTCAAGCTTTCTACCGCTACTTCGGTTCCTGCAACTGCTGTTAAACAAGGTTCTCGTCCTAAAGCAAAGGGGATAGTTATTCGGGAACCAGCGCTCCATGTCGATGTTGTTGATGAAACACAAGATGATCCCTTCGACGTCGTCGAAGCTCGTTATTCTGATCATGCTGGCCAATACCTTAGCTCGTTATTCTGATCATGCTCGTTTATCATCTCTCATCATTACTCTAGCCTCCTCGGTTTCTACGTTAATGCCCTTTCGACACCGGCCTTAGTATGAATCTTCCATTTGTCGACATACGTTCATGTCCTTCGAAGTCACTTTTAAGCATTTTGCCTAAGTACACTTCTGTCGACATCACTTATATTGACGACATTTCACATTTTGTCATTACACGTCCACATCCTTCAAAGTCACTTTTAAGCGAATCACTTAAGTACACTTTCGTCGACATCACTTATGCATTTGACGTTTTCTCTTTCTGTCGACTTTTGACTTCTAGTCAACAATAACTTAGAGACATCATCCCCAAGGCCATCATAGACATGGCACCATTAAGCAGGATCACCTTACCCTCTCGAACCACCTTGACTAAGTTAAAGAAAATAAGTTTCACTCATTCACCAGATTTTCCTTCACTTTGGCCTGTATTGGATAGCTCCGTGTTAACTTATTTGGGCTTCTCCGTATATAAGCTTGGGGAAGAGGATAATGTTAAACGACATAGTGCGTTGTGCAATGATATTAATCACTACCTTAAAACAATTTTCCACATATTAAATCTTCATTGTCAATCTAATTATCTAGTTGTGTACTAGATTAACTCACTAAATTATTCTATATTGTACTTAAAATAGACCAAACTTATTTTCGGAAATGTCTGATCTAGCTTAACTTATTTACACCTACGTATGAGTGGAGTGAATTCTCATTTTTCTACTCTCTAGAGTACACAACAACATATATAAAAGGTATTTGCTTCTCAGCATTCAAAACACATTAAGAAAAAAGGGGGAGAAAAGAATTTGCCATAAAGCTAATTAAAATGTTTCATTTGAAAGACCATCAATATTCAAATATTTTTCTATAGTGTATATGCAAGAGCATCTATTCTCTAAGGCAGAAATAATAATGATGGGTTACCTGCACCAGTGGCACCCGAACAAGGGACACTCTTGTCAATTATGGCCACTGATAGGTCAGAACCAATCAGAAACTGGCGAGCTATGGTCAATCCAATGATACCAGCACCAACTATCACAACATCAAATGTTTGAGAATGAGAAGCAGAGGATAGTTGGTTGTCATTGGGGGAGAATGGGGAAGGTGAAGAAGCCATGATATTGTTTGATGCAATGGAATGGATGGGCGGCTAGCAGTATTACTACAAGGGACCTTCTATTTTTCTTTCTCTCCTTCCACAAAAATTTTAACTAATGGCAGCTAGTGTGGAGAACGTAAAATACCTTTGTCAAAAACTAGACAATTCTAATAGTTTTTATTCGGTACTACTGTTTCTCTGTCTTTTAATATAAGTCACTTTTATTTATCAAAATATATGTTATAATTTCAAAGTTATCCCTATTTAAAATTTACCAACTTTATTTATTTCTCTTTCTATTGTAATTATTACCTATCACCCCTATGCAATTATGAGGGGCGTATTTGGAATAAAGTCTTTAATACTACCTAGATATTGTAAAACGACTTATAAAAAGGGACACCATATCTATCAAAATGGTGCCCTATAATAAGGGACGGAGGGAGTAGATAGATAAATGTTAACTAAGTGTTTTCGATGCATTTGTTATGAAGCCGAATGAAATAAATAACTATTGAAAAATGCATTTTTTTAGATTTTTAAGGCACGAAGTAATGTGCACTCATGATTAATTTTTCCAAATTTAAAAACCTTAACAAGTACCCTAAAAACACTTGTTAGTAAGACCCATTTAAATAATAGAAAAGACTCACATAGTTTATTTAAGGTTTTTTTTAAATATTATAAACTTCAAAAATGAATAATTTTTACGAGAAAAGATGCCTTGAAAAATTTAAAAGATTATATTTTTAGTTTAAAAAAATATATTTAATTTTATATGTTTATCGTGGATCTCAAGAGAATCGTTTATTTAATTTTTGATTTAAAGTAGGTGAAGTTATGTATACTTGGTGTTTGCAGTTTTTTTTTTCCCACATGTGCCACACTAACACTTCATAGCGAGCTGTAGCTAAAATAATACGTTAAAGCAATAACAAATTAAATTAGCTTTTTTGGATTATCTTATGTTTATTTAAGTTTTTAATTTTTGAATTTAGGTATATTTTGGAATTGTTTAAAAAAAATCGATATTTTGAGTTCCTGAACTTTACTCATATATTTATTCATTTAATTGTATCCATGCGCAATCTTTATTATTATCATTATTAATCGCTTTCACTCAAGTGTTTTCAATAATATATTATCTTCTGGTACAAATGTTATTTGAAATATTTGAAAATGACTTATTTTTATAAGGCTTATTTATGTTTTTAATCCCTAAAAGTTTAGCGTGTTTTGATTTTAGTCCCTATAAGTTATTTTCACCTGGACTAGTCCTTAATTTTTCAAACATTTTGGTTTTGATTCACTCCATTATGAAAAAACTGTTATTTGTTGACGTGGCTCCATATCAGTAGTCACGTAGTGTGAGATGACGCCAAATAAGTGATATGATGTGGATGATATAGATATGAACACAAAATGGTCCCTTACACAAAATGGTCCCATACGGATAATTTTGCGTTTATGGACCTGAATCATCCAAGTCACAATCACTACTAGAAATTTCAGATTTAGAGATGGAACAAATTCCGTCTCTAAATAAAGAAATTTCCGTCTCTAACAATATTACAGACGGAGTTAGAGACGAAACTCAGTCCGTCCCTAATACTGGCGTCGCAAAAAATTTAGAGACCGAAAACCAATTCCGTCTCTAAAAATTATAATTCCGTCTCTACTAATAAATAAAATCCGTCTCTAACATCGACGGAAAATTCCGTCCCTAACCTGAGACGGACATAATTCCGTCTCTAATTTCCAGATTCAAAATCCGTCTCTAATGGACCAAATTCCGTCTCTAATCAGCGACAAAATGTTTTCCGTCTCTAATTCCTTCTCCATATTTACTCTCTAATCCACACAATTCCGTCTCTAAACAGAGACGGCATTATTTCCGTCTCTAATTTCTATAGAGAATTCCGTCTCTAACTCAAATTTCCGTCTCTAATTCCTATAGCGAATTTCTTCTCTGATCCACAAATTTCCATCTCTAATTCCCAACATTTCTAATACTAATTAAAACATAATTTTAAAATTTTATATAACCTTAAATTCAAATCAACATAATTCAAAATAATAATACTAGAGCAAAATAATCCAAAAACATATTCCATATTTAAGTCATTTGTCTAAAACATAAACTAACATCAATCACTAATATCTTCACCGTTGTTATCATCCTCGAATGATTTCAAGTTATTAAGCACCATCATCTTCTTTAACATTTGCTCCCACTTGCACCATCATCAGTCATTATTCAATTTTACTACCTACAAAAGCAACACAAAGTTACAAACTTGTTCAATGTTATAACATAGAAAAACAGAAAAACACAACCAGTAAGACAGAAAAATAAAAAAACAAATGCCACAAGGAATTTCAGCCACAAGGAATTTCATAAGCCACATGATGTCCACAAGAAAGTAAAATTACAAACACAAATTAAAGTAGGGAGTCATGTCCTCCAGGCAAGTAAAGCATATTTTCTTTCACACACTTGCATCAAAGCAGATATTCTAAAACCAATAAAAACAGGTTCCATAATGATCGCACCAGTCCAATCCATGGATATTCTACTGGAAGCAAATCAAATCAACATCTTAATCACTATTTCATGGCTGGAAGAGCAAATTCAAGTGCTTTTGGATCTGGTTTTGATAACACAACAGCAAAAAGTTTACTCATATATCATGACTCCAATAACAACCAATATAGTAAAAGTTCAATTCTTCCACATCTACCTCCATATAGTAGAACACTAGTAGCAACTGATTTCATTAAGCAATTCAGAAGCCTTGCAGCAAGCAAAAGACACTCAATTAAAGTACAAACCAAGAGTTGATACCCACTTGTTCTTCACCCTTTCTGTTAATCTGCTTAATTGCAGTGATAAAAAAAACCTTGTACAGGACCCTTTAAAAAGGTTTGCAAATACTATAAAAAAAGTAGGCAACTAAAAGCAAGACCAACTTAAAAAGAAAATATTGTTACCAAAAAGACAGAGAAGGTAAGCATATGAAGGGCACCATTTTATAATTGAATACTAAAATTCCATCTGAATATCATGAATGGTACACATCTTTGGCACTATGACAGGCATAAATGGGTGCTCTCTTAAGACAACTGAGAACCTTGATGTTGTGAAGGGTATTCAAGTTGAGAGAATGATGATTGAAACCGACTCACCATACTGTGCAATCAAGAATACTCATGCAGGAATTGGTTTTGTTAAATCTACATGGCCTATCCTAGAATTATGTCTGAATGAGTTTAACTTCAGTTGTAGATTTGTACCACTTAGTCAAATAATGGATGAAATTTTTCAGGCAAGTTCTAGAGGCGGTTGCTGGCTGTAAAGGCATCAATGATGCAGGTACTCTAAGCAAAACATTGTACCACAATACCTGCAGGTATCATAACTTGGTCATAAGAGACACTACTACTTATCTTAAGGAACAGTACCAAAGATAGTAAAAAAAGATTGGTTTCCTGAATCCAGATTCAATGCTCAAACACCATACATAAACTGAAAATCATTGTTATGACTTGTGACCATGAGAACACATCTTTGACAAAAATCATGAAGCTCACCACTTTATTTATATTCAGAGACAAAAATAAATGGTTTGGCTTTTAATCAAGAGGGCTTAAAAACAGAAATGTTGTTAACAGTCTAACTAATTACAGAACTTAGGTATGCTATTTATACACTTAGCAGTCTTTGTAGAGCTCTCAGCTTAAGTTTGTTAAACTAAAGCTAAACTTAGTTGAGTAACCTGTAAACCAAGTTACTCATATACTCTTAATCACAGTAAGGTTTGTTCTCATACTTGCACTCAGAAATGGCTGGCAACCGAGATAAGGGACTTAACCTCCTGGTTTTAAGCATCAGGATCAGCATTGGTATGCAGATTACACAAGTCCCTTTGTGCCCTAAAGCAGGCCCCTCGGCAATGGTTTGAAAAACTAAAGGGAACACTTCGATTTTGGGTTTAAAATCAGCAAGTGTGATAATTCATTATTCTATCAAATGACTAAAGACTGCACTTTGTTTATTCTGGTGTATGTTAGATGATTCCCTGTTCTATCAAATGACAAAAGACTACACTTTGTTTATTCTTGTGCATGTAGATGATATAATCATCACTAGTACCGGTCCTACTCATATTCAGTCTTTAATAACTAAACTTCATAGTACCTTTGCACTCTAGGAGGATCTTGGTGTTCTAGCCTTTTCTGGGAATTCAGGACAACAAACTTCCTAATGGTTCTCTCACGTAGTCTCAGTCCAGGTACATCAGAGATCAATTGGAGAAGGCTAATATGGCAACTGCTAGAGTATAGCTTCTCCTATGGCAAAAAGTTGCCAACTCACTTAATAAGGAGGAAATGTTGTCTCAAATCCTACTCTGTATAGGTCTACTATTGGTGCATAGCAATATGCAACAATCACCAGACCAGAACTCAGTTTTAGTCATAGTTATTAAAACCGTGCTTAAAATCACTGATCACACACAAGATCAGTCATAGAAAATGCATAATTAAATGAGCCTAATAATTATTTTAATCTTTATAACACCTAACCTACCTTCTGTCACATGTTACTATGTTAGTTTGAGTGAGAAAATAAAACTGAAATAACAGAGCAATTATTCAACAATAGCTCATCAAAAGACTCAAAAACCAAAACATAAGAAAAAAAGTTAGTCTCACACAGCAATTTCATCAAACAAAAACAGAGAAGTGCACACATAACCCACGAAAAATAAATGAACCAAAAAGTATACTATACAATATTTGGACTTGATATTAGCAACAAACAAAATAAAGAAATAATTGAGAATGACTTACTTGACAGAGAAATTACAACCAAAGTTTGATATTATAATACTTATTTGGCACTATCTCATACCACGTAGCTGTACGTAGTTGTTGGTGTGAGTTTCCGTTAACCATGTCAACGAGTAATTGAATTTTTCTAACGGATGAGACCAAAACCAAAATGTTTGAAAAATTAAGGAGTAGTTCCGGTTAAAATAACTTTTAGGGACTAAAATCAAAACACGCTGAACTTTTAGGAACCAAAAACATAAATAAGCCTTTTTATAATTTGGCAATGATTTTCTAAAAGCCCAATCCACCTCTCCAATTTGGGTTGCAATTCCAACAATTCCTGGAATGGATGTGCTTGAATGATGTCTTAACTATATATATGTAGTTATCCATTACTCTATCAATGGCAAATGAGATTGGAATGTTTTAAAAGTTCTCCTTCCTCCCCATATTTGTAACCCCCAACCTATCTACTAGTAATGATTGTGTGGCTTGGATGGGTGACCTTAAAATATGCTTATGACCTGTTCATGGGTTTCGACCATAAGGTCTAGAGTGCTAATATTATTTTTGATTAAGTCTGGGATTGGAAGTGTGCACAAAGAATTCGCTCTTTGTTGTGGAAAGTATATCATGAGAAGCTGCTATAATAAATGCTGAATGCATGAAACGTGGTATGAGTGTGTCCGGTGCTTGCCTTTACTGTAACAATAATGGCTCAGAATCGATTTTGCATACTTTCAGGGACTGCTCTCTAGTTCTCCCGCTGTGGCAGCGTACGGTTCATAGATCTTGTTGGAATTTCTTTGTGATTCCCAACCTACAGGATTGGCTCCTTAACAATCTTAATGGTTTTTATTGTAGAATTGATGGAGTTCACTAGGCAACCTTTTTTGGAGTGACCATTTGGTTAATATGGAGGAACGGGAACCTTCAGGTCTTTGAAGAAAGGCATGATTCCGTGGACTTCCTCATCTTCCAGTCTCTAAACTATGCTCGGGTGGTTGATAATATTGTGGCAAGTTAAATGAAAATTCCCTATCTTAAGCATGAAGTGGCGGTATCTTGGAAAGCTTCTCCAAACTTAGCTTGTGGTATAAGCTAAACGTTAGTTGATGGTTCAGTGAAGCCATCTTTCCTCGGTGTTACCTACGGTGACATCATTAGAGACAATGCATGTTCATTTATTAGAGTCTTTGCCTGAAACCTAAGGGCTACCCCTTTTGTCAATTTTGAACTTTGGGGTTTTCTTTGGGGGATTTGGCTGGCCAAAGCTATGCAAATTATAAGCATTATTGTGGAGATGAATTCTAGAGTTGCTGTCGACTCAACACTGTTATGCTTTGGTTTGGGATAATCAACTCATTCTCGAGGATGGTTTGAATGCAAATCTTTGTCATGTGTTTAGAGAAGCTAATACTGATGCCATAACCAAAATGAGACATGGAGGTGTCTTTAGTAGTGTTTTTTTTTTATAATACTGCTTCTCCTTTAGTTTTTCCTCTTGTTTATGAGAATGTTTATAGGATTATTTTCCCGTTTGATTATAATATATATATATATATATATATATATATATATATATATATATATAGACACACATGAGTTAGGATCCGTTGATATCAGGTGCAAAATTTGATCACTTACACCTTCACATAACTTTTTATATATTATGAAATTTCTCAACCCAACCGTTGAATTATATGTTATTATCATGACGATCATACATACCAAATTTCAGATCATTCGGAGATTCATAAGCATGTAATCTAATAATGCGGGTTTATTTATATTTTAAATAACGTATTATGCATTAAAATAAAATAGTCGGATGAAGTATCAAATAATTTTTATGTTCTATGAAATGTTTGTAGACTTATCTACTTGATAATAACATATAATTCAATGGTTGGATTAAGAAATTTCATAATATAAAAAATAATATAAAAAAGTTATGTGAAAGCGTAAGTGACCAAGCTTTACACCTGATGTCAACGGATCATAACTCAATATATATATATATATATATATATATATATATGGGGGCTGCTAACATCCACCTATGTAGGAGGATTTTAGCAATGTTCACCAAAATATTTGGACAAAATTACCCTTCCTTTTATAACATGAGTAACTTATTTTTTTAAGGGTGTTTATGTAATTAGATTATTAATTAATTTAAAAAAAAAAAGAAAATCATCCCCCACCATCCGTTGACCACCATTGACCGCCGTTGACCACCGTTGACCGCCGCCGCCGCCGTTGACCGCCGTTGACCGCCGCCGCCTCCACTAAACCCTAAGACCCTAAACCCTAAACCCTCCCTAAACCCTAAGACCCTAAACTCTTCCTAAACCCTAAACCCTAAACCCAAATTATAGAAATACCCTTAAAAATTAACCTATCCAAGTTAAAAGATGGAGGGTAATTTTATCCAAATATTTAGGTGAACATTGCTAAAATCCTCCACACATTGCAGGATGTTAGCATTCCTATATATATATATATATATATATATATATATATATATATAAATATTTGGTTATAGTCGGTAAACCGTTTTATTTGTTGATTTTAATCCTCATAAATTCAA
Organism: Crotalaria pallida; assembly: GCA_037953625.1. NCBI lineage: Eukaryota > Viridiplantae > Streptophyta > Magnoliopsida > Fabales > Fabaceae > Crotalaria > Crotalaria pallida. Next base: position 55,094,395 of record CM075654.1, on the reverse strand, counting down.
TATTTTTGGGTTTGCTCTCCAAAGTTAGCATGTGACGTGGTTAATCACTAATCATGTAACAGTCGGCATCAGGTGGATCCACGATTGATTGAATGATTTCTCAAGATGATCTTCGATTTCTTCTTTTTTGAATTTTGGAACTGATGTTGGAACTAGCCTTCAATTTCTTCTTCTCTTTGATCTTTACAATGGCTCATGACTCAACACTCATTTTTTAAATTAAATACTCCATCTGTCCCTAAATATAAATTTTTTTTGAGATTTTATGTCCATTAAAAAAGTGGAATAATTTAGTTAATTGTATTGGAAATGTGAACTTTTCATATATAATTTCAAAATTATCCCTATTAATATTATTGGGAATCTAAAAAGTGTTAAATAAATAGGAGTGTTTGTGAAAAAAAGTAATTAATGATCATTGAAAATTGGTATGAGACTTTATAAATAGGGACTTTATATTTAGGGACGGAGGTAGTAATTATTTTAGATTTTAAATTAAAAATAATAGTTTAATTTAGGTATGATGTGAAACTACGTAGTTAATCATAAATCACATCACATGTTAACATTTTTTTATGGATAAGAACTATATCTAAATCTGTTACATTTATAAAGACTAAAATTTTAAAAAAAAAAAGTTTGGAAATGAAAACCAGATTTCATTGTATTATTTTCAAAACCAAAAACTTCATTGACATAATTTATCCAAATGATGGAATTAAGTATATAAAAAAAAAAGAAAAAATGTCAATAATATATGCCAAAAATCAAAAGTTAACCAAAACAAATCTCTAACTAGCAAGATAATGACACAATTAATAATATTAGATATAATTAGTTCAATTTTATAAATGAATCCAAAATTTATACAAATCCGATCAAATCTTTACAAAACTAATCTTAAACTCGTATCATATCTTATTATATTTGATATGTTTAGTTCTATCTATTTTACAAACGAATCCAAAATTTATACAAATCTGATCCAACGTATCACGTATGATCCACGCACATCCAATCTACATACATCTAGTCAGTTGCTGAAGTACTATATATATATATATTCAACCAATCAACCCCAACTCACTTCTTTCAATATATTTGTTGAGAGCTGTGGAGCGTGCACTCTTCATACTTTCTTTGACCTATTTTTCCACTTTATTCACCCTAACTTGCACCGCACTCTACTGCTCCCTGCCTTTCGAAACATTGTTTTCCTTTGAAACCTTCGCCACCTTACCAAAAAATAAAATCTGCTTCCATGTCTAAGAGATCATCTGAGTTTGTTAGCAGCAATTCCCCTAAAAGATTCAGACCCTCCTTTCATGAGACTTTGGATCCACCTTCCTATGCAACCCCAATAGTTTTTGAGGAGGAAGAAGAAGATAATGTCTTTGCCGACAAAAACTTCACTCCTGGCTGTGGAGACAATATCGATAAGGAAAAGGAAGAGGAAGAACAACATATGACTGATGATGAGGAAGAAGAAGAAGATATGGATTTTGCTATGAGAGACTTAGCTGCTGGCCGTGCAGAAGAAGAAGATTATGATGAAGAAGATGCCAGCGAGGACATTGCTTTCAGAGACTTCTTTGATGGCTTTGTAGAAGAAGATTATGAAGAAGAAGAAGATGTAGACTTTGCAATCAGAGACTTCTATGATGGCCTTGTAGAAGAAGATTATGAAGATGAGAGTGAGGAAGAAGAAGATATAGACTTTGCTATCAGAGACTTCCACGCTGGCTGTGCTTACAAAGAAGATGACATAGAGGAAGAAGAAGAAGAAATCATGGACTTGGCTATTAGAGCCATCCCTGTTGGCTGTGCAGGAGAATATGTCGAAGATGATGATGATGATGATGATGATGATGATGAAGAAATGGACTTGGCTATTAGAAACTTCCTTGTTGGCTGTGAAGAAGAAGATAACAATGAGGAAGAAGATGACAGCAAAGAGGAGGAGGAGGAGGAGGAAGAAGAAGAAGTCATGGACTTGGCTATTAGAGACTTCCCTCTTGGCTATGCTAACAAAGAAGATGACAACCAGGAAGAGGAGGAAGAAGAAGACATGGACTTGGCTATTAGAGACATTCTTGTTGGCTGTGAGGAAGAAGAAGATGACTGTGAGGAAGAAGAACATAAGGACATTGCAGTTAGAGACTTCCCTGCTAGTTGTGGAGAAATTATCTATGAGGAAAAACAACATATAGTCCCTGCCCACCGAGACTTCCCTGCTTGCTTTGGACAAATCATCAATAAGGAAAAACGACGTATACTCCCTGCCCGCCGAGACTTCCCAGCTTGCTTTGGAAGATGATACTCCTGTCTAGCTATACTATTCATTGCAACATATTATATGTTTTTTTTTTTTTTTTGAATTTTAATACCCTATAGATGGAAATATTCACAATCTTTGACAAAAAAATTAGCCTTTCATTATATTTAATGTGGCTCATGATAACTTTTGAAGCATTATTCATCTCTTCTAATTATAGATTTATGCTTTTTTATGTTGATCACCCTCTATAAATTTTAAAATTTGTTGTATTCTTGTGTTAATGCCGTCTCCTGTGTCATGACAATGATAAAAAATAACCAGGGAGGTTGGTATCTTATGTTTTCGTAGATATCTGAATTATGTTTTCACAGTAACAACATCAAAGATCGTCAATGTTGATTACATTGTCATTATACCAATGAATATCAGAAGATTTTCTTTCTGAACCAATCATGATATCACATTGAGAACTTTCCAAGGTTCTTTCTAGGGACTCCGCAAGATTTATCTCCCACAAGCCTAGCCTACACATTGTTTTGTAGGTCTCATAACATGTTACCCTCATGCCATCTGATACCAATTCCTTCAAGTCCCCACTAATTTCTTCACTATTCATTACTTCTAGAAAATTCCTTGACAACCCAGGTTGCCAAAAAACAACAATGGCACAGCTCTTGTCAACCAATTTGACATCAAACTCTCTTGAAAAGATATCATGGGATGCTTGAAGTAGACTCTTCAGCATGCCAGCTGTTATCCCAAATTTAAATCCCCATACGAAAACTACATTTTCACAGCTGACTTTTCTTGTGCTATTGGTCCACACTCTGATATCCTCATTAAGTGACTCTGGGATATCGTCTGAGCATGGATGGAATACGTTGGTGAAGTCCTCAAGCTCATGGGCCAAATGCCTATTGCCAGACTCAGAAATATTTGGGGAAATTTTCAATATAGAGCAGAGCTTCATAAATAAATAACTTAGCCTTAACGCGTTGAGTCCGTGTATCTTGCCTTCATTTACTGTAGCTGTTAAACACAAAAATGAAAAGAAAAGAATTTTGAATTAATCATGAGAATAAACTAACCTTTTGACTAAGCATAAGTTGACGAGTTGTAAATGACTGATCATGAAACTTTAGACAAATTTGACAAAATAAAATGGAAGAAACCATCTAATAAGCAGGACTTTGTATTTTGCATGCGAAACTAAAGGTCCATTTGTTAAGATTCTCAAAAAAGTGATTTTCCAAAATAGACTTTGACAAATGCTTTTACGAGAAGCTGAAAATCAACCTCTCCTAAAAGCTGAATTCCAGCCATTATTTTTCAAATAAACTTTTTTGGTTAAACCCAATCAAAGAAGCATACAGAAGCTAGAAGTGATTTTCTATCTTAAATTAAACAAAAAATTAAAAAGGCAACCAAGTAAATGGACCCTAAGAGCATGTGACATCCAGATGCCGGGCCACTGACCTTGGTCGGGAATTTCCATATCAACAGGTGCAAGGAAATGATTATTCAAATAGGATATAGCAGTAGGTATGTTGGTCACTTTTCTCTTAGTTCCAATTTCCTTCATCAGATAACTCATGTCGAGTACTTTGGGGAAAACCATGCACATGGAGTTCACAAATTCATCTACTTCTCGTGGAAGTGGCCCAATGAATTTTGAATGGATAAATGTACTATCTACACAAACCAATAAAAGGTTAATAAAAGGAAGAAAGAAGAAAATGACAATATACTAGAACTAAGTTGTGAAATTCCATCGAAGAGATACACCGTTAAGGCAATTGTGGGAGATAACAGGTTTCTGTGAAGCAGAAATCAAATCGATCACCTCTCGGAACCCACTGAATTTCTTGTTCTCCTCGTCTTCAAGACTTTGTAGCTCTCTCTGCAGTGTAAAGCCATCATTATCTCCAAAGGAATACTTTATCAGCAACAAGCAAAGAGCACTAGTTTCTCATTACCTCCAACAAATCCTTATCTTCTTTTGAATTAGCCAAAACAATACATACAGCCTGAGCGGTTCTACCCTTTCCAGGGACTAGTAAAGGAAGAAGATCATCTGGGGAGTCTTCCAACATCTACAATACAACCCAAAGTACAAAAGAAAAATAAAATAAAAACATTGGTTCAACTTTACTAATAGTGAGGTGATCGAGATTGTATCCTTCAAATCAGAACAATTATGACTTCATTAGATCATTATACCTCCAGAATTAGCTGCACTTGACGTTCACTGCAAACATCTATAGTCAAGCAAGGTCTTGATCTGAACTGTTCATTGCCCAGTACAATATTCCTAAGGGAATTAATAAGTTCTTCTGCACAATAAAAGTTAAAGGACAGATGAAGGACCCCAGAAAAACCTTATTGTAAAAAGAATCTGCTAAAGATTTTCTTACCATCTTTGCTAGTGCTAGTGCTTGTGCCAGTGATTTCGCATGTCTTTTTCCAATGTTTAATCCGTGATCTAATCCTCTCAACAAACACTGAATCAGCAACAGTAGAGGTTGAAGAAGATTTCACCTCACGAAGAGAAGGGAAAGCAGTCCCAAGACGGATTTTAGCCACTGACTCTTGTTCTTTGGAAAGATATGAAATGCCTGTTGCATAAATGAAATGGGTCATAGCTTATTAAGATATCAAAGTAACAGCACCATAAATCTTAAATTCACATAGCATAGCATAAGCTTTCTTTCTTTACATCTTTAACGGAGTTTAGACAAATACTACTATTGAGTAGAGGAGATTACTGGCCGTAGAGACTAACAATTACTAAAACCCTAGTGCCCACACAAACACTACTCCTTTCTCCTAAGTGTCATCACTTCACATATAAACAGCAAAGGAAAACTCATGAACAAAAACTTCACTTTTTTTGCTCACCAAGTGAAAAAGTAAACCATAAAACAAACATATGGGGAGGATTGTCATATTGTCAATAAATAATTACTAAGCAGCGGGTGATCAAAAACATAAGAACAACAACAAAACCTCACCATCGTAAATGCAAGCATTGAAATCAAAACCTTGGCGAGCCATGGACGCCAAAAATGATGCCTGGCATGAAAAACTGTAAGAGGGCATCCCCAGTTTCAGCTCATCTCTGGGAAACAATAGGAAATTATACCTGCAATCGTTTTCAAAACATCATCTTTTGTACACTTTTCATCAAAACACAAGCTTCAGTTTAAAAAAAAAAAGGTAAACTGACATTTCAATCCTGAAATATAACTTGCATTTCCTACCTATTCAGCTATTCCAAACTAGAAGCATGCCTAGTGAAACCCACTCTGGCCTGGCCAACCTGGTCCTACAGTTTGCTACATCAGCCCCACCAAGGTGGTTACCACATCCTTGCCATATATCTTTAAAAACCAAACTAAAAAAGGAACATATTTCCATAAATCCGTTCCTAAGGAAGATATCCTCTAACCCCATGTAAGCATCTGCCATTATAAAAATAAAGGGGAAACCCTCAGCTAAGCGATCTCTTCCCACACACACTCCCTCCTAGTGCAAACACTAACTCAAGGGATTAAGTGCCTTTTCCACTACACCACCCTGCATTTCACAATGTGCATTCAGCTGCAGCACCGTGAGCATTATCTATACCTGAGGACAGCTACGCACTGCACCATCATTAATGTAGTATTGACTATTGAGCCCTTAATCCTTTGGCTATCTTTGGTTGAATTGAGAGAAAGACTTAAATAAGTTGAGTACCAAAGCCAATGTAAAAAACTCACAGCAAATGTCAATCGAGCCACACTTCAGTCGGCAATGGTACATAATTTTAAAGGGGAACTAAATTTTACGAGTGAGCTGATTCTCGAGACTACAAAAACCTCAATTTGGCACCTGAATGACTCAGCACATTGTTAGTCAACTTGGTCCCATGCAAAATAATTACTACAATATACTCGCACATGGCCCAAGTGCGAAAAATCAGGGACCAAATTATTATTTTTTTCAATCTCGAGGACTAAATTGATCAATGGTGTCGATCTTAGAGACGAAAATGACTTTTATTGAATCTACTTACAGCATGTTTGTTTTGGCGTTTTGATGGGTTGGGATGCGCGTTTGCAGAAGCTCCATAGGCACAGCTTCTGCGTTTGTGGGTTTGGTAACGCGTAACCAAACACAAACTTAGTGTATATTTGGTCCTGCGGTGAGTTAACCCAGAATCAATTTTGGAATGTCAACGCTACTAACAGTTGCTTATGTTCCAACTTGATTTTAGGGCTAGAATTGATTTTTGGACGGGAAACCAAACATGCCCTTAGTACCTAATTGCAAAAGCAAAAGGTTCCTTACGTTATTTGTTCCTCATGTTCTTTTTCTATTAAATTGGTCCCTAAGTCACTGTCGTACGAGTCAACATTATATTGGTCCACATTTGCAACGTGAGAAAGATAAATGACACATGTGCATATCTTATTGGTCCACATGACATGAAAAGTGATGATATGTCTGCATATCTTATTGGTCCAGATGTCATGAATAGTGATTCAAGAACCAAATTGATAATGAAAATAAACTTGAGAGATATATGATAAAAAAAAAAAAAAACTTAAGGACCCATGAGAGAACAAATACTGACCTTTCTTTAGAAATCGAAGAAAAAAAAGACAAAAGCTTTAAGGGATTGTAGCTGCAAGAGGTACTTACGGATGAGCAACGAGGTTGTTAGAGTCTACAACAGAAAACGGGCAAACAGCAAACTGAAGAAGCTGGAACCGCTCGGCGGAGCGGCGGGCCTTGAAATAGGCGGTCTCCGCCGTGTCAAAGGGAAGCACGCGGTGCCACGACGATGAGGAGCCAGTCTTGTCCATGGATATAGCGACGAAGTCGGAGTTGGAGATGTGAGTCTTTATCTCATCCAGCGATTCCTTGAAGTTCGATTTGGTTACTTGCTTCACCCTCCATTTGGAGGAGGAGAGAGTGGTGCAGAGGGAGCGACGACTCTGCTTCAGGAATAGCATATGGGAGAGTGAAGCCGCCATGGGAATGACGTTTCTGGTGGGTCATTTTGTACAAGGGATGTTTAATCAAGCAGTGAAGTATTTTTTTTTAGTAATATCTCAAATTAGTCTCTGACTTTATCGAAATAGCAATTTAGTCTCTGAGATTTCATTTTAATTCACATACGTCCCTATCTTTATCCCAATTTAAAGCAAATACATCCCTGCGATAGTGACGGCAGGGACTAACTTGATCGACGTTATCCTATCTCAGGGACTAAATTGCTATTTCGATAAAGTCAGAGACTAACTTGACCGACGCTGACAAAATCAGAGACTAATCTGACATATTACTCATTTTTTCGGCGTAACAATTTAGTTCATGAAAAGTCATAATTACATATTTAATCCTTCAAAATTTTTTTCCATACTAATTTGTTCCCTCAATCTTTTTCTCGTACCAATTTGATCCCTCGAGATTTTTCAGAGGTACCAATTTGATCCTTAAATATGAGGGACCAAGTTTTTATGGAAGAAAATATTGAGGGATCAAGTTAATATGGCAAAATGGTTAGGGACCAAATTGGTACATTTGAAAAAATTTTGAGAGACTAAATGTGTACTCCCTCCTGCTTAAAATATAAGCAACAAAAACACATTTTATTTGGTTTAAAATATAAGCAAAAATAACTAATCTTATTAAATTTTGTTTCATTCTCAATGCTACTTTTTTAAAATATAGCTAGAAAATTATTATCTCATTTAATTTTTTGTTTAATTCTCAATATTATTTTCTTAAAATAACATTATCTTTTATAAATTTGAGAAAATTAAATACAATCAACTAACATTCTTAATAATCGTAAAAGTTGCTAAATTTGCTTATATTGTAAGCCAAATGGTATAATTATAAATTTTCAGAGACTAAATTGCTTAACTGAAAAAACACCGAGACTTAAGTTGGTACTTCACTCTTAATCAAAACATGGATGACTTTGGCGGGTCGATCCTTCGCCACTGACCCATTTCCAGACGAGTTTGGCACCCCACGTTTGCGTGTATATATATATATATATATATATATATATATATATATATGTATATATATATTTCAAAATTACCTAGCATTTTAATTGTAGTTTTCTAATTTTCTATGAAAAGATATAATATATCTGTTCCTAAATATAAGATCCTTTTAACACTTTTATTTTGTTCTTATTTATAAGACCCTATGTCAATTTTCAATAATCATTAATTACTTCTTTTCCACAAATACCACTGACTCCCTGTTTATTTAACACGTTTTAGATTTTCAATAATATTAATAAGGACAATTTTGAAAATACATATCAAAAATTCACATTTTTAATATAATTATTTAAATTACTAAACTTTTTTGATGAACGTGAATTCCCCGAAATGGGTCCTATAAATAGGGATGGAGGGAGTAAATTGAAACTATCAATTTCAATGAAAATTTATTTCAATGCAAAATTAACAAAAGGGTTTTTTTTTTGGAACAAAATGCTAAAACATTCCAATTCTAATGCAAAATTCATTTTTCTTAATGGTTGTAAAACTATGAAGAGTGTCTTATATATAAGGACAAAGGTATTACACAATTACACTTCTTCTTTCTATATATATATAGACACACACACACAAGGAGGGATTGGTTTACACCAATATAATTTGAGTTACTCCCTCCGGCTCGAATTATAAGCAAATTCAACCACTTTTGCTTATTAAGGAGGTTAGTTGATTGTATTTAATTTTCTCAAATTTATAAAAAAAAATAGAGGTATTTTAGAAGAGTAGTATTGAGAATGAAACAAAAATTAATTAAGATTACAATTTTCTAGAGATGTTTTAGGAAAATGGCATTGGGAATGAAACAAAATTTAATAAAGTTAGTTAATTTTGCTTATATTTTTTTTTTGTCTGAATCCTTGCGGAACTACCAGTATAATTTAAACCAAGATAAGTATATTTTTTGTTGCTTATAATTCGAGCCGGGAGAGTAAGTTACACTTGATCTCAATCGTTGATTCTACTTCCATCTAATGGTCTAAAATGTAGAATTTATTGTTCTCCTATTTTTTCTCTTTTTCACTTAATTATTTTTTATTTTGTATTTTCTTTCTCTCTCACTATTATCTTTTGTTTTTTTATCACTTAAAAAAATCTTTTGCATTTGAAAAGTGATCTTTTGTTTTTGTATCACTTAAAAAAAATTAAAAAAAATTTTTTGCATTTGAAAAATGATCTTTTGTTTTTTTATCTCTAGAAAAATCTTTTGCATTTGAAAAATGATTTTTGAAAATTGAATTTGAAAAATAACATAAGACTAATGGAGAAAATTGCACCATCTACAAGTCTACTACTTCACCGTTAAGAACCATCTTGCAACATTTTTAAAAAAAATTTGCAACACGGAGACAGCACAATGTTATTAACATCTTTCAACCAATGTTTACTTATTGTTGAACAGGTTATTAAGATCATTTTTCAAATTCAATTTATAACATAATTTGGGCCAATTTTTTTCATTTGAAAAAAAATATTATCATTGCCATTTGCATAATGAAAATTTAAAAAAAAAAGACAAATTTTAAGTATTCCGAGTCATGGTTTTACTTTTCAGATTTTTCTCCAATGGTTTTACTTATTCATGTTCACAAAAGTAGCATTCACTGAAACATAAGCATAGGAATTTTATTTATTTATTTTTAAATTAGACTATAATTGGTAGGTGCCCACTAACTGATTACATGGTTTTATGCCAAAAAATTGGTTGCACTTTTGAGAGTTCATGATCTAATGCATGAATAATACAGTGAGTGTGAGGGAGAGAGATAGTGAAGGAGGTGAGAGAATTTAAGAGAAAGAAAATTAAATTAAAAATATACATAATAAAAATATGACAAAGAGAAAATTTAATAAAAAAAGGAAAGGAGAAAAATTAGGGAAGACAAAATATTTAACATAAACCATTGAATCAATGTAAAATTGATAGTTAGGATTGAGTGTAACTTAACTCAAAATACACTGGTGTAAACCGATTCCTCCATATATATTTTAAAATTATCTTTGGGATCGTGATTGTGTATTTATGTTGATGTCTTACTAAAAACTTTCGGTTATCAACACAATCACGACATGAATATTTTGTTTCTTCATTAACTTTCCTCATAACACAATATCAACTTATCTTGTATCTTAGATGATTTTTAGTTCATGAGCTGTGACGGATATTGATTTTCAATTTTTGAAAATTTTATATCTAGGGTCGTAACTGTGTTGATGACTTAAAATTTTGAGCAGATCATCAACCCAGTTACAACCCAAGATTTTTTTTAACTGCCTTCACAACACATCACCACACATGACTTTTGTTTAAAATGATTGAATCTTCAAATCTCTTATCTTGCATTCTAGATATTTTTAGTTCATGGGTTGTCAATGATATTCGTTTGTCAATTTTATTTTATTTTTTGAAAAAAATTATATAAAGGTTGTGACTGTGTTGATGACCTAAACTTTTGACCAGGTCATTAGCACATCACGATCTAAGGGTTTTTTTTTTTAAAAAAACTTCCCTCTTAACACATCATCATACATGACTTTTGTATGAAATGAATGAATCCTTAAATATCTTATATTACATTCTTGATGATTTTTAGTTCATGGGTCGTGAAAGATATTGATTTGCAATTTTTTTTTAAAAAAAACTTTACATCAAGGTCGTGACTATGTCGATGGCTTTCTTAAAATTTTAGGTCATCAACATAGTCACGATCCTGATATAAAGTTTAAAAAAGAAAAACTTGCAAATTAATATCCTTCACAACCCATGAAATAAAACTTATCTAGAATGCGAGATAAAATATTCAAAGATTCATTCATTTCATTCAAAAGCCATGTGTGAAGATGTACTGTGAGGAAAGTTTTTAAAAAAAACCCTCGAATTTTGACCAAAATTTTTGAGCTGAGCATCAACATAATCATGACCCAAAGGATTTTGAAAAAAAAAAGTGGGGTGTGCATGACTGAATGTGGAATGCCAAAATCGCCTTCCTTTTTTTTTCTCCCCTTTTCCTTTTAATGAGACAAGACCTTAAAGGTCCAAATTGTTACTTGAAATAGGTCTTTAAAAAAAAAATCTCAAAATAGTCCTTGAAAATTTTGTTCATGACACATTTTGATCTTGAAAAAAATTAAGTCACTAAATAGTTCTTAAAATTTTCAAAGACTCATTTGGAGCTTTCATCTAATAAACACAATAAAAAAAAAGCTACCATTGTTGAGACCAAAATTTATTTCGATTGAGAAGGTGATTTCGACATAGAGGTAATGTTGAAGGAAAGTGAACTTGTGCATCAACGCACAAAAGTGACTTTGACAAACATGCACCTATGTCAAAAATGAAGATGCCTTGGGCGGAGAACCGTTGCAGAGTGCAAGCATCAATTCCAAGAAGTCAAAGAGTCAACTAACAGTCTTTAATGGTACAGTCACGCCATTGGGTAAAAACTAAGTCGTCATTAATCTCATGTGCAACTATCATTGCCAAGAAATGGTTATGAAAGAGGGCTAGTTCTCATGGTAATTCCACACGTCTGAGACAAAAATAGGAAACCATGGTTATGCATCTAGTTAGAATCGTATACTGGTATGATTTTTGGAAAGAGGAAAAGAGAAAATTACATGAGGTTGTGTCTAGAATTCTACAAGTGTCGGGATTAGATACGTGGGATTATGAAATCCGCTTTGTCAGGAGAAGTTCCATTAAGTCCATCCAAAGCGGTCTTCCTTTTCTTTTCTAATGACTGAGTATTAGATATGGGGATTACATTCTCTGTTGAAACAAATATCTGAATGAATGAAGTGTTTTCACATTTGTAAAGCTTCCATGAAACAGGAGACAATTGTTTCGGCTAAGAAATGTTTGAGTCGTTCAGATGGTTTCAATGGCCTTAAACTAGGCCATTCGACTAGTCACTCATGATTCCCATATCATAAGATCTTAGTAGAGGAACAACTAAGATTTTAGAATATCCTTGTCAAAAGAAAGTGGAAGTAGGAATTTGACACAGGTAACCCTCTATCGGGTGTCAAAAGCCCCCTAGGTGGAATGATTAGAGAGCTACATGTAGATTTATTAAGGATCATTCCGTCAAATGACGGAGGGGCATAGTAGGAGTAAGGAGGTCAACAGTCTTAGAAGAAATTCAAGGAGACGCACAGAAGACTCCTAAGAAAGCATGTCAAAGACTTCCACAAAGTGTGTTGAAAGATAAGTGTCGAAGACTAGGGCCCAAATTTATAAGACTCAATAGCATGATAGTTTTAAATATTTTGAATGTTGAATGTAAGGCGTGATGTTTGCCCATGTGTCATTAGATTAAGTAAGTAATTATTTGTAATTTATTCTCTATAAATAGGAGAATTTCATATGTAACAGAGGTTGAAACTTGGTTATTCCTTCACATCTCATCGAACAGATTGACGGAGAACACCATGTAACATCCCTTTCAATTAAATTCAATAAACCTTTACAACTTCTGCACATTTAATTCTAGTATTTTACTTTCTGCACTTTTATATTTAACACCTTTACATTCCAACATTTATTCCATTTCCTTTAAAGCCTTTAATTACTGCCATTAATACACGAACAAATAAGATTACCACAAAAACTTGTCAGAAACCACTCTTCATAAAAGTTTATCATGTAAACACGTTCTTTCGATAAGAAAACCATTTTCCCCGTTAAACAACCACCAACTACGTGCCTATTGGGGTTCTTCGAGTTTAACTAAAAGGTCTCAAGTTTGATCTCTAAGAATGCAGCTGGATTGAGACTTGGTATATATAAAAAGTTTTGTCACTTATAATTATCTTGTTTGGCTCAAACATGATCCTTAAAAAATATTTTTTCTAAGGGTTTTTTTAATCTATGCATAGGAAAGTATTAAAAAAAAGTAAGTTTTAATGGGGAATAAAGATTGAAATGGATCCACTCTATCTATTTAAAGAATGAAAGCATCTGGACAATTCAAGATTCACAGGACTTTGGCTGGCACTTCAAGCAAATACTTAAAATCAGAAACAAATTGCAAACTGGTTTCCAAGGTCATACATGGAGACATAGACAGGATGGGGTTTATACAATGAAGTCTGGGTACAGCTTCTTGCTTGGTGTAACAACCCAACTTTCTAACCTTTAGTTATTTATAAATAAGTAGAGAAAATTTTTCGCCAAAATAAGTTTAGAACTTTATAGTTTCAAAAGCGGAAGCAACTTGCATATATCACATCGCTTCGGAACAAAACATAGAAAGTTTACAATTTATAACAAAAGTTAAAACCATAAGATAGACAAAATAGACTCCGAGCTACTTAATAAACTACTCGTAACCCAGAGCATGGTTCTCAAAACTCCACCATTGGAAAGGGAATTTTCGCATCCCTTGCCAGCATCATTCTTCCCCTTGGAAGACGGAAGCTCCATTACCTACAAGGGCAACAAGGGAGTAAGTCATAGCTAATCACGTTAAAACGAATGATAAAGAACATTGGCTAAAAGCAACAAACACAAGTAGTAACAGATTCACAAATGCATAAACATATGTCAACCCCTCTTTAATTTTAGCATTAGTCTTGTCTATAATGGCATGATGTATGTCTATCTAAAATCCTTTTCCTGGGGCATCACAGCTTGGAGGAAAAAGGGTCCTCGTGAGCTTCCTCCGCTCGACCTTTCGCGACTTACAGGCTTCCTCCGCCCAGCGTAACTAGTATTAACACCTCAACAAGCTAGAGCAAAACAAATGCATGAACGCAAACAAAATCTATTTCCAATTTTTATCTTTTCATTCATCATCATCATTCATCTCATTCCCATTTAGGACACAGTCCATGCTTCACATTTTACTCTTCCATTTCATTTCCTTTAACCTTTCTTTTAGCTGGTGCTGTTGTTTTCATAGAAAAATCCATCAGCCACTTTGTGATGGTTTTAGAAATAGCATATAATCATTTATTTAGTAATCCGTCGGGGCATAGCCTCCTATTGGCGGATATTTATTGCAACGATCCCATTGGGACTCCCATAGAAAATATCAACCAAGTGAGTAAAACTTTCACTGGGACATCTAGGGATAATATCAACCGAATGGGTGTACGCACTTCCATTGGGACTCCTGTAGGGAAATAATCAACCACTAAATAAAATTCCAGTAGGACACCCACAGGATAGTTATCAACCAACGGGATTAGGTTTTAAGCATAGTAATATTTAGAATTTAGTAATTTAGGAGCTTAGACGAGTTAATCTTTAATGAAATTGTAGGAAGTAAGTGTTTTCTGAAAAATTGTTTCAACTACTCGAGTAGTTCTTGACTACTAGAGTTGTTCATGCAAAAATACTCGAGTCTTTAAGATCCACTCGAGTGTTCTTCCAAATTTCCAGAATACTCGAGTCTTTCTTAACATACTCGAGTCTTTTTGCTGAAACAGCACCAGTTTTCTGCACTTTCAATATCAATTCGGGATTCTTACACCCTTACTTCAATTCTGCATCAAACAGAGGTTATTTCTCGCATAATAAACATATTGCACATATAAATTATCATCAGATTTAACAGAAAACATAATCAAATCACAGAATTGCATAAAACATAGAAAATATCATTTCAACTTATGACTTTCATTTCTACTTGATTTTAAGTTCGAAAATCAATCCAGTGAGCTTCCTGAGGTCCAATTGAAGTTGTTCGAATACAAAAACTATGGGTTTCAGGCCTCCAAGTCAGATTCCCATTTCAAACTTAAGTTACCCATGAACCTCATATGGTTCCTATGAATTTAGCTTATTGTTTATCATTCTAGCGATTAGGTAACTTCTCCCATACCTTAGAGAAGCTAGAGGAACGATTGGTTGAGGAGGAAAGGGACTGGATCAAAGTTTGAGTTTCTCAACACTCAAGTTCTGCACTTGAACAACAAACTTTGGCCACGAATTTGACAGGAAATATGTAATAGAAAAGGATGAGACAAATTAGCTTTAGCAATTAGGGAACACTAATTTTAATTAGAAACGAATTTGGAATTGAGAGGGTTCCTAAATTTACCAGACCGATTCAAGAAAGGTAGCTAGATGATGCTGTTTCAGGCTCTGTTTCCCAGCTTCAGAGACTCAACTTCGATTGCTTAGAACTTGCTCTACAGGAGGTTAATTTGAGTGTTTCTTGGTTCTAATTCAAGATTGGAATTAGAACTTGAGTAGTGTTTTGGTTTCACTAGATTTGGGTGAGTGAGAAAGGAGAATCGAAGGTGTAAAGTATGCACTTGAAAACAGAGAATGATGGATAGGAATTCGGGTTTAGGGTGATGGAAATGTGTTTCTAGCTTTCCCAATCACCTACTTATAGTTTAAGGTTACCCTCCTTCGAAGTAAAGTCCAGCTATGTGTTTGTAACTAGTTGAAACGAGCTTCTAGCTTCACATTGAGTTGGAACCGACTTTTATTTTTTTGCAGAACTGCTCGAAATACTCGAGTCTTTTTCCCAGTACTCGAGTCTTTTTCAGCAACACCAAAGAACACTCGAGTATTCCATAAAAGACTCGAGTCTTTCGACTAAAATTCAAATTTTTTCTAACAGTTAGTTACTATACTCGAGTCTTCCCCAAAATACTCGAGTATTTTAACCTAATTTCAGAAAACTCATTATTCTATTCTATATTATGATATTATTATTTTAAAGACTAAACTTTTATTTATTTATAAAATATAGGGTCTTACACTTGGGCCACAAGAAAGGTTCATCCTCTGCAGACAGGTGTGGAATAATGCTTCTGTCCCTAAGCATTGTTTCATATTTTGGTTGGCTTGTAAGGACAGATTGAAGACTAAAGACAGAATGGCTAGATTTGGCACTTTGGACTCAACAATGTGTTCATTATGCCTTACACATGAAGAAACAAGGGATCACCTATTCTTTGAGTGCAATTGGAGCAAGCAACTCCTTTACTTGATGGTTGATTGGATGTGCATAGATAGAGTGTACCATAGATTCAGAAACTTGACAAAATGGCTGAGATTTGGAACAAGGAACAAGATCAGCAAGAAGATATACTCAGCAACAGTGGCAGCTACTATGTACTATGTTTGGCGTGAGAGAAATGGAAGAATCTTTTCACAACAGCATTTGGATCCTTATCAAACCTCTAGATTTTCTATAAGAGAGTTGGCTAATAGATTAGCATATGTGTATCCTAATTTTAGGCAATGGAATAATAGGATACTAGTAGATAGGATCATAGAACAATGTTAGTCTTTATGATTTAATTCTTATCATGTAAACTAGGATTTTAGGACTTTAGAACCCTTCCTAGAAGGTGGCTAGAGTCCTATGATCCTATGAGGATTGTGTTATATTTTTTGTTCGTATTGGTAATAATTTTTTTTATTTACCAAAAAAAAGATTGAAATGATGTATTCAATGTGTGAAATAAGTGAGCTAAACAATGGTTTTGATGAAGAAGACGACGACGATGACAACACCCAAGGCCAAATCATGAAATTATTATAAGACATGTATTTGTAATATCAATTTACATTTTCTAGGTCCTTAAGATTCTTGTATGGGTAGAGTCTTAGGATTAGTAGTGAATCTCATTTGATTAATTGATGAATAATCTTTACATGATTCATTGCATAACCATTCTTTTAAAATGATGCATAAGAATTTCATAAATATTTTTATACAAAGACATGCATCATGATTTGGCTTGAAATTGGGTTTAAAGTTGTGTATAAAACTTATTATAAGTCAAGTCTCATGTTATATTTGTCAAAATTCAGGATTCATTAACCGGTTACTAGGAATCCATAATTAATTGATGAATAATCTTTACATGACTCATTGCATAACCATTCTTTTAAAATGATGCATAAGAATTTCATAAATATTTTTATACAAAGACATGCATCATGATTTGGCTTGAAATTGGGTTTAAAGTTGTGTTTAAAACTTATTATAAGTCAAGTCTCATGTTATATTTGTCAAAATTCAGGATTCATTAAGCGGTTACTAAGAATCCATAACTAGTTATCGAGTTTGAAATTTGTCAATATTGGTCAGTTATGAAAATTGTTAATGGGTTATCAAGAACTGATAACTGATTAACACTTTAAGTTTAGGCTAAAATGTGTTTTAAAGATCATGTCAACCAATTAATGAGAATTGTTAACTGATTATCCTGACAGTTAAAAGCCAAAATCAATGTTTTTATTAACTAATTGATTAACTGACTTGATATATAGAATTATAGATACCCATTGTGAAAGGGTATTACACAATTAGTTTTCATATTTCAAATACTTAGAACTCCTTAAAGCAAAAATCTCCAAGAAGAGTTAAAGAAACTTTCACATTCTTAATCTCATGTGATAATTTATTGTTCATTGTTATTCATCTTATTAATCTCATGTGATGTATTTTGAGTTGTATTCTGCACATGAGGTGTTATTAGAAATCAACAAAAACCCTTTAGAAAAGATTAAGGAGTGAAGTATCTCCGAATCAAGTTGAATTCTAGGAAGTGATGGCTCTTCATAAAATTATTAACTCTACAAGGGCTTTTGAAGAGTTGTACTAGATTTGTACACTAGCAAGGGTGAGGGATCTTTTATATTGAGAGCTTTTCAAGTGAGAAATCTTAAAAGTGTGTTTGTAAAAATAACAATTTTCAAAAGTATAATGGAAATCCAATGTCTCAAGCCATAAGGGGAGGTCTGAATGTAGCTCTCAATGGTTGGATAGCGAGGCAGCATAAATCACAACATACATTCAAATATTTTATCCCTAACTTCTAGTTTAGACTTTTAATTGTTTACTTGATTTTTGATTTGATTTAATTGAAGTTCTTTCAATCTTTGTATTTGTGTTACAGTGCTTCATAATTGTTCTAAGAGTTAATAATATTGATCGATTAATTGGTTGTTATTGATTGTTAACCAATAAAGGATTTTCTTGAAAAATCTACTCTCATATGATTGGTTCTGATAACTTATTAACCGGTTAAGCAACCAGTTATTTCAGTAATTTGCGTCTATTAATCTAGTAGGCAACTAGTTATTTGACTTTGATCTTGAACAGTTTTGAAAGAAATCGAAAAGTGCAAATTAAAATCTCACCACTACATCTATTCACTCCACCCCCCGCCCCAGGTGTTTTTACAGTCCTTGTTGTCTAACACAATGATATATATTAAGGTTTCCAATATAACTTTACATATTATGTTGCTTTATCCTAAGCAACTAGTGCATAATTTAGAAAAACTCATTTTCTAATTAATTCAAGTTTCAACTTTATAAGTGACTTATTTGTTGGAATAACCAACTTAGATTTCTAAACTTTTAATGTTAAGAGTTCTTAGGGATGGGTATGAAATTAATTTATGACTGTTGATTAAAGAAATGTGATTTTACAGTGGACTTGAAAATGAAAAGAGTAGTTAATTTCATCTTTTACAAAAAAAAGTCAAACGAGTACTATATAAAGGGTGCTTTGGGGAATGATGAAGCACCCCAAAGCCAAAGAGGGGGTCATGGAGAAATGTAAGGGGTGGAGAGTGGGAATTATTATTCTTTACAATACTTTTTGCGTCTTTGTGTATTCTTATTTTCAATATTTTTCTTGTAGGTAAGCATTTTTTTCCTTTTTTTAGAGGGTTCCGTCCCTCATGATATTTAAATAAGTGAGTAAAGTTTGAAACACTCTTTTACAAACCTAACAATTAGCTTTGAGGAGAAGGCTTGGCTCAAACTCATTTATATCCCTAAATTTTTAATTTAGAATATTTCCTAACATGGATGTGTGGGCAAGTCATTAATTAAGGTTGGGTAGGGTGGGTTTTCGATTAAAATTAGACTCGAGACAAGCAAAATTTAGTGAGTTGCATTGGTTTGGGGCATACACATTTTGGTCTCAAGACTCGAACCAAACCAAACGATTGACGAGTGGATTGATTCAAGTGGGTACATGTGTTAAAAGATGTAAAATCGTAAAAATTGCTCATAAAAATTGTAATTAAAATAACATAAGTGAAGTTATTTGTTATTGAAATTGTAATTAAAATAACATAAGTGAAGTTATTTGTTATTGATTCAAAATGTTGGAACACTCAAGTGAGTTGAAAACTAGGAATAACATTGTGGTGTTCCAATGTTGATGGAACACCACGATGTGTTTGATGGGTTGTTGTAGCTGGCGAGGGTGACCCCGGTCCTACGTATCCCCAGTGAAAAGGGAATCAAGCCACACGTAGTTCTTGAGAGTAGGGATGAGAGAACATACCTTAGCCCCTATAGCATGGTGGTTCTTATAGGGGATTACCTGATACGTGTGTCTCTGGGCTTGTCCGGTGAGGCCCGTGAAGAAGGAGTGTTCAATTGGGACTGGTAAAGGTTCTAATAAGGTTGCCTTTGATGATCAAGATCATGTGCTCAGCTGTGATCTCATAAGCTTGTAGCTCCCCTAAGTGTCCCTAGCTCGATGTTACATAGTATCGACCGGATGTTGGTCGGTGTTCGTTGCTCTAGTGTTTATCTGGTCGGCGTAGAGAGGACTCGGTCGGTCCAGAGTCAGGTCCACCACAAACATGAATAAGACAAAGAACGATTTAAGATATATTAAGGTATTGTGTCCTCACAAGAGTTTCCCTCGCTTGAGCACTAAAGATTGATGAAGGTTCATTTAGGCCCAAGAAGATTGAATTGTGGTCTTCAAAAATTCTTTAATCAAATTTCAAACACTTATTTTTAATTACAGAGACATAAGTGGAAATTCCATATCATAAACCATTTCAAAATTCATTCTATCATAAGACAACATCCCTATCACAGACTCAAATCAAGAATCATGACATTAACTAGAAGAGCGGAAACCACAATAATGGAAAAGAATACAATTATCTGCCAAGGTGCACAGACTATACCCCCCAAGAAAAAACTATCAAAGAAATTATAAATATTTAATTAGAGGGGTGCGTCAATTATCTTTGATGAAAGGAAGAGAGACAAGAAATGCAAGTGGCATAACAACATTGGTCACAATGCCGAGAACTGCTACCACGCACTTAAAGGACATAATGAAGGACCTAGCATAAAGGGGCAGGTTAGACCAATGTATCAAAGAAATCCAGCAAAGAGCCACCAAGAGAGAGATAAAGGAAGATGAAGCAAACTTGGAATCTACACCTCCAAGGAAGAAGAAGATAGGATAATCCAAATAATCTAAATTGAAGAATATTAATAAGGCAAAAATCCCAACGAAAATTAATATATAGGAGTTGATGAGCGCATGGTTATTACTAGAGGTTTTGGCTTAAGGGGGTCCTCCAAAGTTGATCGAAGCAAGTACCTAAAGTAAGTGATGGAAGTTCGACTAAAGCCTCCTCAGGTTGAAGAATGGGATGTTGTTGATATCACTTTCACAGATGTTGTCTTCAGAGATATAATTCGGGTTCGTGACAACCTCCTCTTGGTGACATCCTTCACAATCAACATCAAAGCCCACAAGGTCATCATGGATTAGGAAAGCTCGACAGATATCACACACTCTTTAGGACCTAAAGCGGTCTAAATCTCAAAGAAGAAGTGTTGCAACCACATGAGGAAGAACTCGCGGGGTTCACATTGGAGGTCATACGCCCTTTAAGATACCTCAATCCCTTAATCACTTTCGGTGATGAATCTCGGAGCAAGACATTCAGTGAGAATTTTTTCATTGTAGATCCCCCTTCAAAATATATAGTGATTATTGGAAGGCCCACTCTATACGCTTTGAAGGCAATTGTATCAACTCCTCACATAGCTATGAAATTTTGGCATGGGCAACATGTTATAACCATGAAAGGCAACCAAAAAGTAGCATGGAAGGTCTTTCACCAGAGCCTCTAAATCCAAAAGTAGGGAAGAAGCAAGCTAGCAACCCGAAACAAATTAGAGAGTAATTCCCTTCTAAATTGGCTAATGGGGTATCAATCTATCTAAAGGTCGGAGGTTCCTGAATGGGGTATCTTCTTTATTTTGATCATTCAATAAGTCTAAGGAGAAATCCGTTTTAAAAGTTATTTTCTTTTTCTTTTTAGTAAATCTTAGGAAAAATCCTTTTAGGATTTAGTTTATTATTCAGTTATTTCAAGAGTTTTGAAGGAATGATAGTAATGATATTAATATTTGTTCATAAAATTGAGCCTTTTCTTACACAAGTTGATTTTCTCTTACATTTTTTTAAATGTCCGAATATCCAAGTATTTTTGTAATAATATTTTATTATTTTGGATTAGAAGTTGGGGTATTACAAATGTTGCTTGTTTATGAAAACCTGTAACTTGCTTTCTAAAGTGCATATCTTGATAATGGAGGGATGTTGAAAAAAAATATACCTCAATGTATTTGAAAAAAATTCCTATGAAGAAAAAATGCATAGGAGAAATAAAGCATCAATTCGAGTTGATGAGAGGAAGAACCATTATTAATATATATATATATATATATATATATATAGATGAATGAGAAATGATACTTTACACCTCTATTTGAGTTGTAAGAGGTGTAAGGAGGAGAGAGATATAGAGAGAAGAGAAAGAAATGATATACAGTGAGATATGAAAGGAATAAATATGAGTTGTAAATGACGGTGTAAAAAGAGTTGCAAGAATATAAAGTTCGTAAATGAATGATGAAGGGTGAAAAAAGAAAGGGTGTGATGATGGAATATTATAATAACTACGGAAAGGAATAGGATGTGTTTTACAATAAAAGTATTTTTGGAAATAATAACGTTATTTGTAGTACTCAATCCTCTACAACTTTTTTAGACAATGAAAGAAAAGAAAAGATAGTATGAGAATTTGTGCATCTCGTCTTCAATTGCCTAAAAAATTGTAGGATTTAAGTAGTACAAATAAAAAATCACCCATACATTAAACAATGCTTATTTGTTTAAAATTTTTATTAGTTTATGATGTCATAATTTATGTATTATGTTATGTATTATGCTATTAGTTGATGGATAGATAGATAGAACATTTTTTCATTTCCTCTTTCAATTGAAATGCCTAATGAAGCATAAAAATATAAGAACATCCAAAACAGAATGATTGATCCCTTTATTTATATATTTGCTTCTTATAAAGGCAATCCAGCCAGAAATCTCTTATAGAAATACAATGCCTCCCGAGGTTTATATTCTGGAACAGTATGCCCAGCTCCCTGTACCAAAATAATCAAAATAATGTAAGAGTCAAGACCAAACAAACCTAACTTAATTTTCTTAAAGTAAGAACATTTTTATGTACAAACCTTTATGGTGATAAAAGTAATATTTTTGTCATATCCTTGTGTATACCTGCAATCAATAAAGAAAAGTAAATAGTTTAAGAAAAGTAATTGGATCTACATTAATGAAAAGCTACAAATCTTAGATAATGTCATTTCATTTGAAAATCTAATAAGAAGAAAAATAAGGATGAGATAACGTGCGCTAGAATTACCCTGCAACTTGATCATTGACAACCCAAGGTCTCCATTCATTAACAATCTTGTATCCCATTGATGCGGTCCATGCTTCTGACCCAGTATAAGGAACACACAAGTCATGATCTCCACTGCCAACAACATGAATCTTTAGGTAAGTAGGACTTCTTAACAAACAACCAAAAAGAAGGTACCTTATATAACTTGAAGGGTGTGAAACATCATAGTTTATAGAACTTAAAGAATTTGAGATAAGGATTTTCAAACATTAAAAGTAAGTTTAAATGAAAAAAATAGTTAAAATGGAACTCAAATAATGGTTAAAGAAGGCGTCATTTTGTATAAACAAAATGAGAATTGTTTTAATTTTTGGAGGTTTTATACATCATGTAATATAGGATCACAATCTAACTGATCTAACTTTTAAAATTTTGTAAAAGTTTTATCAATCAGGTTTAATCATGTAATTTTGGAAAAACAAAGGGCGAAATTTCTTGTAACTTCCAAATTTCATATTCTATTCAATGGAATGTGTCAATATTGTAATATTGCTTGTAAATGATTAAAAATGAGATTAAGTTTAATATTAACCTGAATATGAGTGCTCGATATCCTTTAGAAGTTAGGTTTTTGTGGTATCCAATCATGCTTCCAGTATCACGTAAGTATATAATATCGTTTGTGCATAAATCCCACTCTTTGACCACACTTTTCTGTTTCAACCGAAAGACCACAATTTAACACTTTGTTCCATAACACAGGTAACTTACTAACAAAACTCACCTCTGCAGTGTGAATTGCTTTCCTGACAACTTCATTGTTCAGCCATTCGGATGCAACTTCATCATCCTTCACATTATATTAGATATTGTTATGTGCTATACAGAAATATAATTATATCAACAATCCAAATAATATGAATTATGTCATGCATAAATTAAACCATTATTTCATGAAAGCATATATGTAGGGAATTCAAAACATCAAATTGGGAGACCAACTATAAACAAATTATACATGCATGTAGAAAATATTTTTTTATGGTGCTTTTATATAGTTTTTCAATATCTATAAAACTAATTTTAAAAATATATGAAGCATTGTTGGAAAACAGTCACATTTGTCCCTCTCTAGATGAATCATGTTGAAATGGTACAACGTGTACACTAACATTGATTAAATTAAGAAGTATTTCAAATATATAAGATTAAGAAGAAGATAAAAAATGTTGAAACCTTTTCTACTTTAATTTATTTTAGGAGTTATGTTCCTCTCACTATTTTGAGTAGAATGTCCATTTCAAAATTGCTTTCATTGTTTTATCATTTAGCTATAAGTTGTTTAATTTTTTTTATATAAAAAAAAGCTATAAGCTTTTGATGTTGCACAAAAAAGGGACAATTATGAAGTGTATATAATTAGACATTAGTAATAAAGCGAAGAAAATCATTTGAAAGCTAGGAAATAAATATGAAAGGGAAAAGATAGAACCAATAATATTATTTAGACATCTATATTTAACATTTAAGTCCAACACCTACCATTTTAAGTAAAGATATTAAAAATAATAAGAAAGAGAAATTGAAGGATCAACCATTCTTTACCCAAAATGGTAGTTGTTAAACTTAGATATTAGATGAACATATTCGGCTAAACTACTCATTTGCTCCCTTACCTTATTATTTGCTATCAAATTGGTCCCTCATATTTTTTTTATCATATTGGTTTCTCACGTTTCTTTTTACTATCAATTTGATCCATAAGTTACTATTCATCATACATGGACCAATATGATACGCACACGTGTCATTTCTCCCTCCAATGATGCAAACGTGGACCAATATGATATTGACATGTGGGATGAACAATGATTCATAGACCAATTTGATAGCAAAAAGAAACATGAGAGACCAATTTGATACAAAAAAACATGAGAGACCAATTTAACAATGAAAAATAAGGTATGAGACTAAATGAACACTTTAACCTAGATATTATTGAGTAGAAGGTTCATTTCAAAATTGCTTTAGTTGTTTTATCATTTAGCTATAAGCTTTTAATTTTTTTAACGAACAAAAGCTATAAGCTTTTGATGTTGCACAAGAAAGGAGTAGTTATGAAGTGTATATAATTAGAAATTAGTAATAAAGCAAAGATAATCATTTGAAAGCTAGGAAATAAATATGAAAGGGTATAGATAAAAAGGAGCAAAGAAACTTACGGTGCATGGAACAAAGGGATTAGCGTTATCAAGCTGTGGCCAAGTTGGTACAATTCCTCCATCCTTCACTATTGCTCTTAGGGGCCAAGCACGGCCAAACATTCTTTTCCTCACAGGAAGAGGTCTCTCTGTCTGACCCAAATGCCTAAAACTAAGTGGCAAGCTATTATTAGATGTTATATTGGCCTGTGTCTCTGGGCTATGATAACATGGTTCTAGAATGTCATATATGTTTAAACCTTCAATCTCCTGTTGTCGAAGAAAAAAGACATGAATGAGTGTCACATTCATCTTAAGCTTGTTTCATGCTAGGACTATTGTATAGTAAATCACCTCATTCACTTTTGTAAGCATTTTGCCGCATTTTATATTGGCCGGGTTATAGTAATTTCCATTGCATTGTTTTTTGACCTCCTGCATTGGATGACACAATGCACGTCTAAGTGATTAAAAATCAATAGAAAATTTTTAAACAATGGAATGCCAAGACAAAACGAGAAGATGAAGTTCCAAACTTGCTTTTAATTAATGCGTATTTTCATCATCACTTCTTACTAGGTATCTGCAATGGTAATCATACATCTGGATTGAATAGGTTGCCTCAATTTGAGGTCAAGTTAAAGAAAAAACAACAACTTCAAAATAATTATACAGCACAATGTCCTGTGAACTACTCCCTCAGGCTCGAATTATAAGCAAAAATAATTCATTTTATGCTTATTAAGGATGTTAGTTAATTGTATTTAATTTTCTAAAATTTATAAAAGAATAGAGATATTTTAGGAAAGTTGTATTGAGAATGAAAAAAATTAAATAAAATAACAATTTTGTAGGAATGTTTTAAGAAATAACATTGGGAATGAATTAAAATTTAAGAAAGTTGGTTAGTTTTGCTTATATTTTAGACAAAAAATGTTTTTTTTGTTTTTATTTCAAGCCGAAGGAAATAATTAAGTTTAGAGATAAATGAAAGTTAACTTGTCAATGCAAAATGTGATTAAAATACTAATTTAAGCTTCCTTTATAGTTAAGAGTCAACCTTAGTAATAGCTAGTTTTATGAAATCAATGTGCGTTGACCTCATGTCTTGTATCAACTATGCTTGTTATGTCAATTGAGCTTAGTTGAGTCCATTTTTTGTTTGTTCAGTTGTTCTAAAAAAGAAAACAGTTGAAGGTATTCTTTTTTTACCTCATAAATCTGATCACTGATAAGGCCCATACCGTGTGCAAATGGAACAATAGCATTGCCATCAAATTTTTCATCTGTAACACCATTTCCAATCATATAACCCTGTAAATTGAAATAACTTCATAATTTTGTCACATAAATGTAAACATAACATGAACACTTTATCACTAGAAGTAAAGATATATGACCTTGAAATTCAACTTGGGCTTTACACCCGCATCAATTCCTGTAGAAAAGATTTTTTTTAAATTTTTTTTTATGATACTCTAAGTTTTGACACATAATAATTCAACACACTCAGAGAATAACATATTACCTTTCACTATTTCATGAGCAAGAGTAGGCACATAAATTCCAGCAAATGACTCTCCAGAAAGGAACAATGGGTTACTAAGAAACTCAGGGTATAGTTCAAACCACTGGTTTGTTTAAAAATAAGGTAGATAAGTTAGCATTATGATCAGTATATGGACTTATTGATTCAAATATTTTTGGTCTAAGTTCGCCACTGGTTTTCGTAACTACCTTAAGGAGAAAAGCATGTGAATCTGAGGCGGTCTTCAAGTCTCCAGTACTATAATCAGATTGATTCTTTGAGTATGAAAACCCTACTCCAGCCGGAGAATCCAAATATATAATATTGGAAACCTATAATGCAAAGTAGATTTTCAAGTACACTGATAACAAGCAACATATGCATCCATTGATGAAGCACACAGATAATCAACCCAACATATAAGTAATGAAATATGTTATTTTTCTTTTTCTGTAGATTTTTTTTTCCAAATATATAGTTTAACTAACAATTATCCTGTGGCACAAATATTTTTATTCATTAGGAACTAAATATATATAATTAATTAAATTATTGTCATAATCTCTTAAATTTTATTAGCAATTAAATTTAATATATATTAATTTTAATTTTGTAATCAATGAAATTTTTAGCAATCAAAATTCAAAGGCAAGAATCTTTTCCCCCTTTTTTTCTACTTTCGCTGTGGAAGCAAGATTTGTGAGAAGATCAGACCTTTGACCAACTGTATGGATTGAGTTGCAACCTAGGTAGGCTTCCCTTCTTTTTTGGTTTTTCAAAATTAAAAGGACCTGAAACACATAATGAATTAGAGACATCATAAACAAATGAGTTTTTCTTTTTGGACCCCATTGTTTACTCACCGGCCCCCATTTTTTCCGCCTTATACGAGGCGGTAGTGTAAATTATCAGTTTTTTCCGCCTCTTTTTAGGCGGAAAAATGGTAATTTTGTACGTCCGCCTTGTATAAGGCGGAAAAAATATGGTTGTATAAGGCGGAAGAAAATGGGGGCCGGTGAGTAAATGGTGGGGTCCAAAAAGAAAAACTCAAACAAATTAGATTCATGAAACCAAAACAAATCATTCAATCTAGAAAATAAAAAAATAAAAAAAAACTCGATTAAAAAAGAATGTTACTATGACACAATACGACATAGATATGAAGATATGATATCTTTTTTGAAATTCAATATATAGCGTAAATAATATCTTGTAATAAGTATTGGAGTTAAAAAAAGCATATAATTCTAATAAAAAAACATAATCTATTGTGAATCCATTATGTTCTTATATAAATAAAGAGTCAGGAATCGTTGATACCATGTATATGTCTTTTAGATTATTTGAAGATTCATGGATATACAATCTAATAATATACATATTTACTTATATTTCAAATGTTTTATGCGTTAACCTAAAGCGGTGCGATGAAGTATCAAATAATTTTTATATTCGATGAAATTTTGTAGACTTGATCTACTTGATTAGAACTTTGAGCTCAATGGCTGAATTAATAAATTTCATAATCTATAAAAAATAGCTATTTAATTTGAAAGTGTAAGTGTTCAAGATATGAGCATGGTGTCAACTGATCTTAACTCATAAATAAAAATTAACTTTTCTAGAAATATAAAAAAATAGGATTAATTTTATTTTCAACATAAAGAAGGATTCTAAACAAATAGGAGCGTTTCCCATTATGCTGATAACCATG
This sequence comes from Crotalaria pallida, assembly GCA_037953625.1. Classification (NCBI taxonomy): domain Eukaryota; kingdom Viridiplantae; phylum Streptophyta; class Magnoliopsida; order Fabales; family Fabaceae; genus Crotalaria; species Crotalaria pallida. The sequence goes on along the minus strand of CM075654.1, from coordinate 55,066,146 downwards.
ATGATCACATAAGGGGTAGATTGTGGATAAAACGGGTATTAATTAGGTCTCAAAATTCAGAAGATATTATCGGGTATTTTATTTATAAATTGAGGGATGCTATTTAGCACAAGTTTCTTGACCGAAATGCAATGAAATGTGAATTATCCAATCATAAATTATGGAACCCGTCAATGCGAAAAGAGAAAAAGATGAGTAAACAATCAAATTGAACTTTAAGCACAACAGGAAGTTTATTTGTAGATAAATTATATAAAAATAATAATTAAAAAGTGACCCTAGATAAATGTTAAAAAAATCATTTTGTAAGATTTTTTATCATAACTCATATATTAAAACAAATATCACATTTGTATACTTGTATCTCATGAATTTGGAGCCATATCTTGTCGTGTCCAAGTCGTATCAGAAAAGATGCAAAAATATTTATTGAATACTCTGAGGGATTCGTGCTGCTGCGATGCATTGTACGCACATTGATCCCGAATGCAACCAGTACTTTATGGTTAGGATAAACGCAAATTAAATAGAATAACTTTATTAAGTAAAGTAATGAAAAATCATTAAAATCATGTGTAAGTAATGACAAATCATTGAAATGTATGAAAAGGACAAAGTAAAATTTGACAAGTTTTTCTTACCATGTTCATATACGAAGCCATCAAAGCTAGAGCACCCTGGCCCACCGTTAAGCCATAGAACCATCGGGTCCTTTGATGGTGTACCTTCCGATTCAACAAAATAGTAGTACAAGTTCCTCCCATGACTTTCATCCACTGTCACGTATCTTCAATGTTCCAAACCAAGGTCAATGAATCAGACATTTCGCGATTCTTCCATTACTCAAATGTATTAATATATAGTACTTATGAAATAGATCAGAAGATAATTTCAAAAATAAAAAGTAAAAATATAAAAATTAGCGTTTGTGATGAATATCCAGCACAGTGCTTGGAAGGTAGAGTGAGATTAAAGTAGGCATAAAACAACAATACCAACGTAAAAATAAAAATAATAAAAATAAAAAAGTCAAAATTTGTTTAAATACATTTAAAATTTCCATGGTAGAAATGAAATTTAATGTAAAATTGGATATAGAGATAGCTTACCCAGCATAGTGCTTGGAAGGGATCTTGCCATTGAAGCCCGGAACCTGTTTTATGAGAGCACTTTCAGGTGCTGATTGGATCAACACAAAGCTTAGGGAAATGAGAAGTAATGCTAAATAGCAGAACATTGTATTTAATTGTGATATAGAAGGTACAATAAGCAGTACAATCAAGGGCCTCACTACCAAAATGCAAGCGAATTGTTTGTCGAGAGTATGATAGTTTGCAAACCAATTTATAGAGGAAATACTATGACCATATCACCCATATATAGATAGTTGTTGATTGGTTCACGTTTTGCAATACACTAATGTTACGTACGTATGTGTATATATAAGACAAGCAAATGTATGTACATCCAAATGTCAATTTTAGATATACACGTAACGCTCCGAGTAGAAATTTTTTTTAATAGGCAAATTTTTTGAAGGAAAAAAAATTAAACTACCAATAAATTATCAAACAAGGTATCACCAAATAAAAAATGAAAATTACCAATAATCCATTAAATAAGATATCACTTTATACAAAACTCATATTATATATTCAACCAAATGGTGGAAATTAAAAATGCTAAATACATAATATATGTTTCATATAAAGTGATAAATTTTATAGGGATGTATGTACTTTTTTTTTTGGTTTTAGGAGGTATCATCCGAACTTATAAACATGGGTTGTTTAACGAGGTATCATCTCATCTTATTAACTTGGGAAAAAAATACTTTTTTTTATTCTAAGTGTCTTTTTAAGAATTATTTTTTTTACAATTTTATCCTCACCTAGTTAAGAAAAAAGATAATAAGTGAAAAATTATAGTAAATATAATAATTATAAAAGAGATAAATGACAAATGAAATAAACACCATGTTAATTTAATTAAAAAAACACGTAAAATGAAATTGAGGGAGTAATCTCTTGAACGTAATCATCCCAACTAAAATTTTAATCGAACATTGATTCTTTCATGGATCCTAATATGGTTATGTAAGGATATATCTAGACATATATTTTTTTTTAATTTTTATAAGCAATAATATTAATAATAATAATTCCAACAAGTAACTGTTGAATCAGTTGGTAAGGATTGAGTGCGGGGTTGAGAGAGATTCCGGATACGAATCCTACCGATGTGATGGTGGTATTGGTGGGTAATTTGTAAGCGCTCTTTGAGTCCGGAGGCCTACCCTGACCCTGGAGCCCAACTCACCTAAACTTTTTCACACAAAAAAATAATATTAATAATAATAATTCCATATATATAATAAAAATATATGAATCCAACTTTTTTCATTGTACTCTATATGACTATATTCAAAACATATATATATATATTATGAAGTTAAAAAAAAATCAGCGTCAGAAGAGTGACCAAAAATAAAAGAAAGTATCTTTGATTATAAAAAAAATATATAAATTAAGATCAACATTTTAATGAAATGAACATCAATTCAATTAATGATTTTTAATAGAGTTGATATTTTCAATTGAAAATAATAAAGTGGAGAGTTATAGAGAGTATTAAATACAGTTTTATAATTAACTCTTTTAAATTTAATTAATTATGTAATTTAGTTAAAAGTAACTTGTAATAAGGATAAGATGAAGTATTATGTTAGGGGTGTGGCATATTGATGGGTTTTAGTGGTTCTTCTTTCTTTTACAATGGCTTGTGTATGAATCGTATAAAATGTCATAAAAAATTCATCCTAGCGCATGTAACTTTTGCTTGGTTGTGTACTTCTGATATCCCTTAATAAAGTTTTGTTTTGATATTTTTTTTGGTCTGTTTGCTCTCTTTTCTAACCAATTATGAGTAATTGTTCGAATTTTGAAAATTGTAATTGATGAGTGTAAATGGACCAATTGGAGTGTCAATAGTTGTACACTTATTGTTAAGATTGAGGTAATATATCAGATTAGTCCCTGACTTTGGAAGCATCGGTCAAGTTAGTCCCTGACTTTATCGAAATAGCAATTTAGTCCCTGAGATTTCATTTTAATTCACATACGTCCCTATCTTTATCCCATTTTAAAGCAAATACATCCCTGCGATAGTGACGGCAGAGACTAACTTGATCGACGTTCTCCTATCTCAGGGACTAAATTGCTATTTCGATAAAGTCAGAGACTAACTTGACCGACGCTCAGGGACTAATCTGACATATTACTCTTAAGATTGAATAAATATTAATTAGAGGTAATTTTATTTACCCGAAGCATAGGTTATCAAATTTGGTGGACGACAATGTCAATTTGATCCTCCAAAAACAATAGTGGCTATTAAGTTAGCTTTCTAAAACAAAAAATTTACCAAATAAATTTCAGATGGACTAATGTGGTGGTTGATTATTTTCAATTTTGAAAGATTTATTTGATGTTAATATGAAATCATTAGCTAATCATCATTTTCTCAGCCTCTTATCTTCAACCTATGAATAAAAAATATTCAAATTAATAATATGAATTAAGCAATCTTTATTACATTATAAGTACCACGCCTAGGTAGTGCACAGGTTAAAATGCTAGACATCAATTATGTATAATAAATAGTATAATGATTGGGAGACCTAAATTGAGAGACCTATTCATAAATCTACACATAGAATTTTGACATTTGTTATTTTTTAAGTTTAAAAAATAAAATAAAATAATGTAAATGACAAATGTCACAATCCTATATGTAGGTTTATGAGTAGGTCTCTCAATATAGATTTTTAAATCATTTTTCTAATAAAAAAGACAATGCTTCCAATTGATGAAACGATGACTTGGCATTTTCATGGTTTTTTTTAATACTAAAAAATACCTATTGGTTAAAGATAAAGATAAGGGAAATAAAGATTTTAGGAAATGCTAAATAATACTAAATAATTTTTAATTGATAGAAAATAATTTAAGAAGGAGATCGAATTTTACCAAATACTACACTCAAATATTAAAAAGGAATTATCAATTATTAAATTGATAAATTAAAATGCCTAATATAGTAAAAAAAAAGGAAAAAAAAATAATTTGATATCAATATTTATTTAATATAATAATTTAACTATTCCATAATTGAATAATATAAGAAGTTGATCGGTTATTAGAAAATACTATACTAAAATATTAAAAAGGAATTATTATCAATTATTAAGTTGATAAATTAAAATGGTTAATAGAGTAAAAAAAGAAAGAAAATGGTTTTAAAATCAATTAATATCAATATTTATTTAAATTAATAATTCAACTCTTTCCTTTGCGCTTTCCATTTATTAACCTCAAAACCAACCATCAGTTCATCCCTAATTTTGATTAGTTTTCTCCAATGTGAACTGGCTTCTTACTTGATTTTATACTGCCACAAATACTAACTCTTTAAGAAAATTGTATTCACCCACTTCACCTATAAGCTTTCTTTTTTTGTTAGAAATATCCTATAATTGCTTTTTGATTGCAGCAGTATGCCAAAGCTGGCATTATCCCATAATTTCTTTTCTTACAAATTTGAGTCCAACCAATCAGAGCATTATACTTAACTCCTTGCTGACCTGCCCAAAGGAAGCTCCTACAAATTTCTTCAATCCTTTTAATCACCCTCTTAGGTATAACAAATATTGTTGCCCAGTATACATGCAAAGTAATCAAAACAGAATTAGTTAGCTGGGTTCTTCCTTGATAAGAAAGGTTTCTTGTTGTCCGATTTTTCCAATCTTATGGTTATTTTATCCACCAAAAATTGACAAGAATTCACATTCCATGTCTTTACTGCCAGAGGAATGCCTAAATATCTAAATGGAAAAGAACTACATTGATATTTAGTAAATTCCAAAATTATATGTTTTTCTATTTCATTTACTCCTGCCATATATATATTTGACTTCTCGGGACTAGAAAACAAGCCACCACATAGACTCTTTTGAGAAATCAACAAATGTATCAATCATAATCTTCATAGACTTCATATTTTCTTTACAGAAGAACATAAGATCATTGGCAAAAACTAAATTTGTGAGACCATTGTCTTACCCATAGGGTGATAGCTAAAATTCTTTTGATTTACAACAACTTTCAATTTTCTAGTCAACATATCCATGAGTATTAGAAACAACAGAGGGGAAATTGGATCCCCTTATCTTAAACCTCTACTAGTTTTAAACTGACCATATCTTTCTCTATTTAGAGATAAAGAAAAGGTAGGAGTTGTCACACAGATCATGATCCAAGCAATAAATTTCCTAGGCACTTTAATTGCTATCAATATATGCTCAATGAATTCCCAGCTAACCATATCATATGCCTTTTTAATATCAATCTTAAAAAGACATCTAGGAGACACATTTTTTCTTTCATAGTGCTCAACATTTTTTCTTTTTAACCAGTGGAGGTTGACACAGATGGACGGGGTCTATGTCCCTTAAGCATGTGGTTACACGTTTGATCTCTGACTCATGCAAATAAAAAGTGTCTTGTTGGGAGCGCCCCCCCCCCCCCCCCCCCGAAAGGACCCAATCGATGTGCAAATGGTTTAGTTATCTAATTATGCGTGTAGATATCGTGGGTTCACCAAAAAAAATAGTGCCTCAAGATTTTCGTGGCTAATCAAAATATTGTGACAAATGTTTCTATCAACATTAAAACTAGTTTGATTTTTTTCCCACAATATTAGGCAATATTCTCTTCAATCTCATGCAAAGGAGCTTGGAAATACATTTATACAATATATTATTGTAGCATGCATTTGGCCTATTATCCTTAGCAAAATTAGGAATATCCAATTTAGGCACTAGAGTCAGTGTAGTTTTATCAACCTGATTTAGCAGTTTTTCATTGGCAAAAAACTAATGAATAGCATTGCAACAATCTTCATCAATTATATGCCAAGCTTTTTGATAGAAGTCTGATCCTTATCCATCAGGGCCTGTGCTCTTGTCTGGTGGAATGGAGAAAATTACGTTCTTGATGTCTTGATCTGTGAAGGGATGTAGCATCTGGATTTGTTGCTCAACTGACAAGCATTTTCCATCACTTACTTCTTCTTCAGTAATTGTCTAATTGACCATTTTTAAGCTTTACCATTGAGAAAAGTCTTGTAAAATTCTTTGAAACCTTGATTTTATCAAATTCAATGCATCTCTACCCCTTTTCATTCATGATGTTCAATACTCTATTTCTGTATTGCTATTGTTTTAGAATGGCATGAAAATATTGAGTATTCTGGTCACCCTCCTTTAACCAATCTTTTCTTTTGCTTCGTGCTTCAAAAAAGCATAGGCAATTTTACTAATTTGCAAATATTCACTCTCCATCTTATTTTCTATTTCTTGCAACCTCAAATTAAGAGGGTCTTAATGAAGTTCTTGTTGGATCAAAGTCACTTTCTACCTCATTTCTTCTTCTCTCTTTACCATATTAGCAAATTGCTCTCTGTTAAACTTTTTAAGTTTACTCCCAGGTTTTTCAGCTTTTGAACATTTTGGAACATATAATAACATGAACTTGATTTCTCCATTCATATTTTTTTTATTGCTCATCCGAAGGTCCGGATCTGACCCGGGTCGCGTGCCCTGTGTAACACCCTCACATTTAATTAGTTAAGGTTTATTAAAAACGGTACTTGAAAATTTTTACGAAAATACGGCAAAGTTTCCTTTGTTTTTCGGACTTTCCCAAAATTTCCTGCTTGTACCTGTTCAGACCAGAGGAATTTTAAAGCATAAAACATAATAATATTACAACCAGGTTAATCCTAACGCTCGATTAATACAAGTTTCAGGGCATACACTAATACATATTTTAATTTCCAAAATAACATTTATAATATAAGCTATGCTCCGCTCATGACAACATTACATTCCACGTGGTGGAGTGTACTCCTGCTCGGCCTGAACTGCTGTAAGTATTGCTTCTGTACCTGTAGGAAAAATAGCAAGAAGGGTAGCATTACACAAAACTTAGAAAGATAAATTCTAAAAAGTATAGCAATAAACTAAGTCTCTAACACTTGACCTAAATCGATCACATTTACTACCCTACTACTATGCACATATTCAATTATGAACAATTTACACATTTCTTCGTTATTTATTCTCATGTTATTTTTTTTCTCGTTGTTTCCTTTTCAATTTCTTTTATCTTTTTATTACCTTTCTTTTATGGTGGCTGAGTCCAACAGACCATCAGCCGTTTCTCTTTTCTTGTGACTGAGTCTAACAGACCGTCAATCGTTCTCTTTCTTATGATTGAGTCCAACAGACCATCAGTCGTTCTCTTTTCTTATGACTGAGTTCAACAGACCATCAATCGTTCTCTTTTATTGTGACTAAGTCCAACAGACCATCAGTCGTTCTCTTTTCTTATGACTGAGTCCAACAGACCATCAGTCGTTCTCTTTTATCTTTTCTTATGACTGAGTCCAACAGACCATCAGTCGTTCTCTTTTCTTATGACTAAGTCCAACAGACCATCAGTCGTTCTCTTTATTGTGACTGAGTCCAACAGACCATCAATCGCTTCTCTTTTCTTAATTAGTGAGTTTATCTCAACTCGTATACTTTCATCTCTTACTATTCATTCGTTATGTTTAGCTTCGTTACTTTCGATCATTCTCAATTCGTATTCACCTTCGTTAGTCTTTGCCAATTCTTTACTCTATCATTATTTTTGTTCCTTAACTAGTTAACCGACTAGTAACTCAATTTACTCAGCGCCCTCTAATTCTCATCTCGTTTCTTGTTTATTTTTCGTTATTCCTGGTTTGTTGTTTCCACCGTCATTCTTACCCTTTTTCCTAACTTGTCATCTAATTAAATTCCTCGTCCTTCTTTTTATTATCGTTTCCCTAGGTTCTCTTACCCTTTTCCTATTTACATTTTGAACTTAGTTCGTTACTTCATTTCTATTTTCTAATCTATATAACTTTTAACTAAATTAATTCTGCTTATGCTTACTTGTTTGGATTTAATTCCCTCTATTCTCAATTACTTGTTTTAATTCATTTCCCTAGATATTTCCTTAGCTCAATAGTCTCATTGGTTCGATTATCATATTACATATATTTCTATCTATTAAAAGTGAGTTTCATTATTGCTCTACCTATTCCATTTTCATTAGCGGGGGACTACCCTAAGGTTTGTTAACATACATTTCTATTACCCTATCCTTAGTTATCACTATAACATCCTTGAATCTACTCCCTAAGTAGAGGTAATACCACCTTCTTACCTCGAGGTCGCACTAGAACCTGGTTTACAGCTCGGTGAGGAGGTCCTACTTCGGCTCATGACGTTTCGACCTAGCTCGTTAAAAGCAACTTCGCCGTTCCGACCCGACTCACGTCGAACTGGCCCAGACCCAGCAGCGGCAACTACAGCTTCCACGTCCGGCTTCGATTTGGTTCACGATTAGAGTTGTGATTAGGGAGGAGTACAAAAAGGGGTAGCGGCGGTTTAATACGGTGGTGGCTATGGCGTTGGTTCTTGATGGCGGCACCGCCGTGGTGAGGCCGTGGCCGCGGTCGAGAGGGAAAGTGGTGGTGAGGGAGATTGACACGGTGGGGGGAGAGAGAAAGATGTTGGTTTTGGCCTCAAAATCTCGAGAGGGGGGGGGGGTGAATCGAGTTTTATTATTTATTGAAAAATTCGTAATAAATTAAAAAAATGATTTGAGATGGAGAGATTAAACGTTCGTAATGGATCGCGAAAACGATAGAAATAATATAATAATCGAGTAGCGCGAAAACGTAAAAGAATAAATATGCGGAAAGTAAAAGAGAGAGGGATAGAAAAGCTTGCACCGGTGATTTTTATACTGGTTCAGCCTTCCCATCGAAAGGCCTAGTCCAGTCCCCAAGCGACCCGCCTGAGAGTTCTTATAACCAAGCAATAGAGCCGCACCCTATTACAACCAAGAGCACCCCGCACACTACTAGGAACCTCCGTTCGCTAGGGGCCTCAATCACACAGCAGGGTTCCTCGCCCTACGAACGCCTCAACGTTCAACTATGGGATTCTCTCCCTATAACATCCCTAATTTAATTCCAAGCATAATTAGTGAATTAATAAGTTTAAAGTGTAAGGAATGGGTAGATTAATTGCTTAAAGAATTTTGGGAGCAAGGTGAGTAGTAATGATAAGTATTAGGGGTTGTGTAGGAGACATTGGTAGCAAGGGGCAAAATTATCTAAGCGAAATCGGGAGTTAAATCGGCGTTTTAAGTATTAGAAATCAACCGGTACGAGAATATTTGGAATTTATTATAGGATGCTAATATATTAAATTCCACCGTTGGATATGAAGTTTAGGGGATTAAGAAGCTTGTCTAAAAATTTGGGCTCGATCCAACGGTTAACGAAAAAGTTATGGTGAATCGAAGTCTGGAATCACCGGTGCACGCCCAGGCGCACCAGGGTGCATCAGATGCACCAACTCAGGTGCTTGGGCGCTCAGGCGCACCTAACTGGCGCTCAGAAGGCCAAGACGCGCATTAGATGCGCCACTTGCGCGCGCGTAGGCGCACGCTTTCCGTGCTCAAGCGCGCGAGCGTTATCTTAGCACAGTAGCAGCACCATTTGGTGCACCAGCCCCCCTCCTTTCTCATTACTCCGTCCCATTCTCCCTCCCTCACCCCAAATCAGCCCCCAACACCCACCACCACCACCGAAGCAGCCCCAAGGCCACCACCCCATCTCCTTGCTCTTCCTCCTTCCCATAGATCCACTCTCTCTCCTCCTTCTTGATCCCTTTCTCTCTCACCTCCATGACCCATTCTCTCTCTCCACCACCATACCCTCCACCATCCACCATGAACCACCACGAACCACCACCCACCACCACCACTATGAGCACCTCTTCCTCTCTCTTTCCCTATTGATTTTGAGTTCTCTTTCCCTCTCTCTCTTTCCCCAATTGGATCTTTCTCTCTCTCCTTCTCCACCCACACACACCGCCGCCCCTCACCACCACAGCCGCCATCGCCGCTACTCGCGGTGGTGACCGCCACCATCACCAAATCACCATAGCCACCTTTCATCCCCATATCCCCTCTCTACCGTGCTCTCTCTCTTCCCGGTGTCGAAGAGCAACACCGTCACCGTGATCGAGGTCGATTATCCCCACCGTGCTTGGAATCGAAGATTGGGGAAGCTTAAGATCAAGTTGGAGCCGAGCTAAAGCGTGAGTCGGGGAGTAAAGCGTCAGATTAAGGTTACCCCTCTCACTGTCATCGATTGAGGTAAGGGGTTTCATTACCGGTCCTTAAGGGGTATATTTCTGGGTAGTTATATCTATCGCTAGGACCAGGGGAAATGTTGATTGCTAATGAACCTTAGGGTAACCCGCTAATAATGAAGAAAGATAGATGGAGTAAATAGGGGAAACAAATAGTGATGAGTAAAAAGGTAGGTAACAGAATAACTAATCAATTAGATCGGTAGGGTGTGGCAAAAGAATAGAAATGGTGAATAGGGAAATAAATTTAGAAATGAACAAATGAGAGTAAAGAGAATTTAGTGAGACCGCTGAGTAGAATAGGACTAATAATATAATAATAGGATATGTAATAAGGAAGATAATCAGGAAAGAAAATTTAGTTAAAGAAGAGTCGAAGCAATTAGCGACAAAATAAACGGAAAATAAGAAAGGGAAATGGAATTAATTAAGAGTTAGTGACGAGAATTAAACTATAATGTATATGGCTATTTGGTTATATATATATATATATATATATATGTATGATGAGGCTGGTGCTTGAAATGTTTAGGTAAAAGTTAAACAGAATTGGTTGGTATATTAATGACATATAATATGGATGACTAATACTGGATGAATATGGTGATGTATATAGGCCTTCGATTTGGGGGAGATATACATCGTAAATATGGGTTGTATTGTAGGCCTTCGATTTGGGGGAGACAATACAACGAAATGTTGGAAACCAACAAGCGGGCTTAGCAATTACTAGAGGGGGGGGGGGGAATAGTAATACGGAAGCAACAGTGACTAATTTTCGGTGCAATTAAAAGATAATTGATCAAAAGCTTGTTTTTCTGAAACTGGGCAATTTACTCGAGTGAATTTAAAAACACTCGCGTGTTTTTCAGAAAACCTGAAAAACACTCGCGTGAAAATGAAGAACACTCGAGTGAAATGCTACGAAATACTCGAGTGAATAGAAAAACACTCGAGTGTTTTATGCAGAACAGAAAGGAGCAGTTTCAGAGAAATTTAGCAAAATGATTCAATTTCTTAAAGACTAATCCAGGGCAGATATAAATCAAAGTAGAGGGCAATTAAACTAAGTTAAAACAAGTTGAAAACAAGTTAATTGCAACCAATTGCTACTGGAATTATAAAAGCCCCTTTCTAGAGAACTTAGGGTTTGGTTTTACTTGAAAACTAAGAAAGCTATAAAAGAGAGAGACAACACCAATTTTATCCTGGTTCACACTCAATCTAGAGTGCTAATCCAGTCCCCCTAATCAACTTAGGAGTTTCTACTAGTGATCAAATTGTTAGAAATTACAAGGATAAATTGAGATTCCTCACTCAATCCTAACCCTTTTCAAGAGTGTACCAAACTCTTGAAATTTCTACCCCAACTTGATTTGGTGATGAAGAGTCCTTTCTTCTTAAGCTCCTTGGAACCTCCAAGAGCCCACCAAGCTAAGAATCCTCTTAGTCTTTGTGCTTGAGAACCTGTCAAGGCTTGAGAAACTTGGATACCTCACCAAGTACTTGGATACCTCACCAAGATTTTCTAAACAAGCTAATGTGTTTGAGTGTTTGAGAATTTTACAACAAATAATTCTCTTACAAATGAAGCACACTCTCTTAACTCACTAAGACAAATAATAAAGATGAATGCTTAGTTGAGTTTAGAGAGAGAAATGATTTTTAACACTTAAGAGAGAATGAAATCAATGAAGGATTGTAAGCTTGTTGTTCCAAATGAGGTCAACTCTTCAGAATATAAGTAAGGGGACAAAAGGGAAGGAAAAACCAAGTCATTCTCCCTTTTTGTCCTCTTCTAACGTTTAAAAAATTTGCTGACAGACCTAAATCACTCGAGTCTGTTTGAAAACACTCGAGTGTTTTTGGTCAACTCTGATAGTGTTGCCTTTTTACTTTATCCAACGGCTATATTACTGAAAATTCATAAATCACTCGAGTGAATTGAGAATCACTCGAGTGAATTGCTCAATGTTGGAAAAATTAAGTTTTTCTAACATTGTTTTCAATTCTCTTCTCAAGTTTAATTGGTTTTAATCTCAACCTTTCATGCATAGTTATTGTTCGACCTTATGTGAGAATAAAAACCTAAACTACCCACTCTCATAAATAAAATAAAATACATCAAAATTAAATGAGAATGAATAAATAACTAAGCACTTGATCTTCTTTAATGTTGGGCTTGCATTCTTCACTTTAAGTCCATAAGTTAATTACATTGTCATCATCAAAATTAATCCGCCTTAATCGGAGACTTGATTTTACAATCTCCCCCTTTTTGATGATGATAAAATAATTAAACCTCTAGCACTTGAGAGCTCCCCCTCAATCTAGGAACCTTTTTAACCTGTACAATCCAGAAAATGCCAAGCACAACGTAATACAATAATAAACATAATCAAGTGCTCATTGGTATCAGAGCAAGAGCATATATCATCAGAGTGTAAGCAAGAAAGCGGAAAAAAAATGCTCTTTCTCTTTAATCTCCTTTCTCCCCCTTTTTGTCATGATCAAAAAGATACCAATAGGAAACAAGGTGGAAAATGAAGGATACCAATAGGAAAACTTTCCCTTTAAGAGTAAATAAGAAGCAAAATATGACTATGAAGCAATAAAGACACTTTAAAGAACATGAAAACTATGAAGAAAACATGATTAATGCATAAATGTCATAAATCCATCATTCCAACACACCATAAATAGACCATAAAACATGAGTTTTAATCAAGGTACACCCAACTCCAAAAACAACAAAATACTCAAAAAGTTCAACATAGCTAAAAATAAAGACATAGTCATAAAAAAATAAGAAGTGCAAAGGAGCATCAGGACTCAGGCAGAAGGTGGCTGCTGATCATCATCGCGGGGATAGGGCTGAAGTCTCCCAAGAGCTGACAGAATCTGACTGAGATCGGAGCGCACATGTCCAAAGCTAGCATCCATACTAGCCGAATGGGCATCAAGCCTACCATGAAGAGCTGAGTGCTGGATGTCCATATGAGTCCTCATATCAAACATAGTTGCACGCTGCTCTTGAAGTTGATTGTCAATAGCATCCAAGAGCCCATCAATCCTATCAACCCGACCAGTCATAAAGTTCCTATACTCCTCAGCCTGATGACCCAATGAGGCAAACTTCCCATCAAAACCGTCCATTCTCTCATCCATATATACCCTGTGATCTGCAAATTGGGAGTTCCAGGACCCCGGCATATCAAAATTAATTCCATCAGTAGGGTCATCCTGGGGTACACTACCACTCCCTCCGGCCTGCTGATCAAAAGTGGCCTGCTCCTCCTCTAGCTGTTGAGGGTCAACGCCCAGCTGATTTGCAGCCTGCTGAACATTGCCCTGACCCCTCAGAGCAGCTGCCTCATCAAAATATAAACATCGATTACCGTAGTATTCGATGTCCATCTTACCCAAAGAGATGTCAGAAAAGGCATGGATTTTTGCAGGTAGACGAACGACAAACTCTATTTCTGGAATTTGAACCTCAAAATGTTGAAGGAGTCTGCACACATGCATTGGGTAAGGGAGGTGTTGCTTAGGTTTGGAGTCGGAGTCTTGTTTCATCTTAGCAAGGATAATGGAAGTCCAATTCAAAACATTACCATTTAAAATGGCATCCATAGCTCTAAGTTCAATTTGAATGGGGCGGGAGTAATTTGGAGAAGTTTGGGGCAACAAAATATGGCTAATGATATAGTGGAGGACTCTATTGTTGGCGGTCATGTGGTTTGCCTTCTTCTCGCCCTTGAGATATGCACGATCGGGGCGGAGTAAGTTACGGAAAATATGGTCAACATCGCCTTTTGATGTTCCTTCGCCCGATCGTGAAATCCCAAAGACTTGGAATAAAGCCTTGGGGGTAACCTCAAAACGTTTTCCTAACACGGAGGTCTCATATGAATTCCCATTTTGCCTAAAGTTCGCATAAAATTGTCTAACTAGCCTAATGTAAATAGGGCCACTAAACGATATGAAACCCATAAGCTTTTGAGTTTTGAGGGCATTGACAAAAGGGAATCCTCTACTATTGAGATAAGCTTCACTTACCCATGTTTGAGTAGCATAATCGTTGGAAGCAAACTTTCTCTCCCTCTCAATGCAATTAGCTCTTTGGTAGAAATCATCCTCCTCCTCTTCAATGGGTTCCTCCATTCTAGGCTTTTTCCCTTTTCTTCTGATGTCCGATGATGAAGCCATTTGCACTTACAATTGAAAACTAGAAGAAATTTTGAGAATTTGGGGTTTTGGGGAGTTAGGGTTTTGGAAAGGGAATGATGAATTTGATGGTGAAAAATGTGGATTTGATGTGAAATAAGGATGGGAATGAGTTTAGAGGATGAAATCTTGTTGAAATATGAAAGAAATATTGATTTTGGGTGAAATATGTGATGAAAGAGGTGAGAGAACAGAGAAAACGCATGCAAGGAAAGAGTAGGGTTCGAGCAGTTCTGGGCAAAATCGCAGCAGCTTCAGATTAAATCTGATGAAAACACTCGAGTGAATTTGAAAACACTCGCGTGTTTTTCAGAAAACCTGAAAAACACTCGCGTGAATTTGAATTCACTCGCGTGTTGGCCGAAAGTTGGATTTTCAGAAAACTGCGATTCACTCGAGTGAAATGGGATTCACTCGAGTGTCGGCCGAAAGCTTGATTTTTCCCTAGACTCAAAACACTCGAGTGATTTAGAAAACACTCGAGTATTTTCCATCAGACCTGCTCAAAAACTTTTTCAATTAATACTGATTTAATTTTGAATTAAAATTATTCGAGTGATTTTAGGAACACTCGAGTCTTTTTATCAGTTATGCATAAAAACACAGTTTTAACACTCAAAAACACAAAATTAAACGCATTTAATGAAAACTAAAGATAGGAAACATAATCACACACAGTTAGAACATAAATTTATAAGCTCTCAAGGCAATTTCAATCAAGTATCACTACACATTAAATTTAGACACATTTGGTGATTTTCAAATGGCACAAATCAATTAGTTTATACTAGACTCATCTAAAATACCAAGTTCACCTCTTATGTGATAGAAGGTATCCCTTGGTAAGGGTTTTGTAAAAATGTCCGCTAATTGATTTGTGGTACTTACAAATTCAATTGTCAAATCACCCTTTTGAACATGATCTCTTAGGAAATGATGTCTAATTTCAATGTGTTTAGTCCTTGAGTGATACACCGGATTCTTAGTTAGGTTAATGGCACTCGTGTTATCGCATTTTATTGGAACACTTTCTAATTTTAAACCAAAATCCGATAATTGTTGTTTCATCCACAAGAGTTGAGCACAACAACTACCGGCGGCGATATATTCCGCTTCGGCGGTGGAAAGAGCAACACAAGCTTGCTTTTTAGAAAACCATGACACTAGTGAACTTCCCAATAAATGGCATGTACCACTAGTGCTTTTGCGATCAAGCTTGCATCCCGCAAAGTCGGAATCCGAATAACCAACTAAACTAAGACTAGCATCACTAGGATACCATAATCCGGTGTTAATTGTTCCTTTAAGATATTTAAAAATATGTTTAACCACGAATAGGTGTGATTCTTTAGGATTTGCTTGAAAACGGGCACACATGCATACACTAAACATAATATCCGGTCTAGATGTGGTAAGATATAGAAGACTACCTATCATGCCTCTATATTTACTAACATCAACCGGTGTACCTTTGTCATCCTTGTCTAGGTAGCATGATGTTCTCATGGGAGTATATGCTTCTTTGCATTTGTCCATTCCGAATTTTCCAAGGAGCTCCTTGCAATATTTTCCTTGATGCACAAAAATCCCCTCCTTGACTTGCTTGATTTGAAGTCCTAGGAAGAACTTGAGCTCCCCCATCACGGACATTTCAAATTCCTTTTTCATCAAGTTAGAGAACTTTCTACACAAGGACACGTTAGTGGCACCAAAGATAATATCATCTACATATATTTGCACTAACAAAATGTCCTCTTTGGTTTTATAGATGAATAGGGTATTATCAACCTTTCCCCTTTGAAAGTCATTTTCTAATAAAAAGGTGCTTAATCGATCATACCAAGCTCTAGGAGCTTGTTTTAATCCATAAAGTGCCTTTTTCAATTTATAAACATGGTTTGGAAATTCATGACTTTCAAAACCGGGTGGTTGCTTAACATACACTTCTTCATTTATGAAACCATTCAAGAAAGCACTCTTGACATCCATTTGATAAAGAGTGAATTTCATTATTGATGCAAAGGCAAGCAAAATTCGGATTGCCTCAAGGCGTGCAACCGGAGCAAAGGTCTCATCATAATCAACACCTTCCTCTTGGCTGTACCCTTGGGCAACAAGTCTCGCTTTGTTTCTTATAATCAAACCGGATTCATCAAGTTTATTTCTATAAATCCATTTTAAACCAATTATGGTATGATCATCGGGTATAGGCACTAATTCCCAAACATCATTTCTAATAAATTGATTTAGTTCTTCTTGCATGGCCATAACCCAATGTTCATCCTTAATTGCATCTTTAATTGAATTTGGTTCGATTTGAGAAACAAAGGAAACAAAATGACAAATATTTTGAATTGACCTACGAGTTAACACTCCCTTTGAAAGGTCTCCTATGACATTGTCAATAGGGTGAGCTTTCACCATTTTCCAAGCCGGATCAAGTTCATCCTTGATTTCTCCTTCATCCTTTGATTTTTCCATCTCTTTGCCAACATTGGAAATCTCAAGTCCATCATCACTACCATCACATAAAACACTATCTTCTTTCGAAGACTCATTAAAAACAACATGAATTGATTCTTCAATAGTCATAGTTCGTTTATTATAAACTCTAAAAGCTTTACTATGAGAAGAGTAACCCAAAAATATTCCCTCATCCGATTTAGAATCAAATTTTCCAAGTTGATCTTTTCCATTGTTTAAAATGTACACTTTGCATCCAAAAACATGGAAATGGGATATATTGTGTTTTCTACCTTTGTAAAGCTCATAGGGGGTTTTCTTTATCATGGGCCTAATTAAAATTCATTACATAACAAGCCGTATTAACGGCATCGGCCCAAAAGTATTGAGGTACTTGAGAATCATTTAACATGGTTCTAGCAAGTTCCTCTAGCACCCTATTTTTCCTCTCAACAACTCCATTTTGTTGAGGAGTCCTAGGTGCCGAATATTGGTTCTCAATTCCATGCTTATCACAAAATCTATCAAATTTATAGTTTTCAAATTCACCTCCATGGTCGGTTTGGATAATAATCACTTTTTGGTTTACTTGGTTTTGGGCAAGTTTAATATGGCGTTTAAAAGACTTGTAGGCCTCACTCTTAGCACTTAAAAATAATGTCCATGTAAATCTTGAATAATCATCAACAATCACCAAGGCATAGTAGTTGCCACCAAAGCTTTTAACTTGAGAAGGTCCAAACAAGTCCATGTGAAGCATTTCCAATGGTCTTGTTGTGGACACATCATTTTTGGAACTAAAATGATTTTTAGTTTGTTTGCACTTCTTGCAAGGAGTGCAATCACCTTTAATTTGAAAATTGAGCTTTGGTAAACCAACTACTAAGTCTTTGGATTGAAGTTTCTTAAGTTGATTTACATTAATGTGAGCGGTCCTACGATGCCATAACCAAGTATCACTTTCTTTGCTAATTAAACATTTTGAAACTAAAGAAGTGATATTATTCAATTCAACCATGTAAGTGTTATTAGACCTTTTTCCAACAAATTTGATAGATTCATCTTTGTCACTTTTTATGAGACAATGAGTAGAGGTAAATAATACATGGTTACCAATATCACATAATTGACTAATGCTCAAAAGATTATGTTCTAATCCTTGAACATAAAGTACATTATCAATAACCAAGTTGGAAGAATTACCAATTTTACCTATACCAAGTATTTTGCCTTTGTTGTTGTCCCCATATGTGACATATCCCTTTTCCTTAGGAGTAAGCTCAATGAAGTGTTGCTTATCTCCCGTCATGTGCCTAGAACATCCACTATCAAGTATCCAAAGTTGCTTTCCGGTTCTTAGGCACACCTACAAAACACAATCACTTGCTCATTTTGGGTACCCAAATTATGTTGGGTCCCTTTTTGTTAGTCATGGATGATTCTCCCTTCTTAATCCAAACATAAGTACCATTTTGAATTCCAAAATTTTTGATATGGCCCTTATTTTTTGTATGTCCAAATTTTCCACAATAAAAGCAAGTTGGTTTCTTTGTAAAATCAATTTTTGAGAATGAACCAACCACTTTATTTTTCTTTTTCTTGTGGACATATCCTAGACCGGTTTTGTTTGAATTGTGTCTAAGAGAACCAATTAACCGATCTAGGTTTCTATCACTTTTGTTAAAAGTGTTGAGTTTGATTTTCAAATCATTAACTTCATTTTCAAGCACACAACACTTTTCACAATGAGTGATGGTATATGATTGATTTGCATTTTCATAAACATGACTAGAGTTAGCGAGTTCCAAGGATGCATTTTGGAGTTTCAAATCATTAATAGATTTTTATAATTCATTGATTTCCTTTTGATACTCCAAAAGCTTCTTTCCTTTTTCTTTGTTAACGTTAGCAAGTCTTTCAAATTGAGTGAGCATTTCATTATATTCATTTAGCAAATCATCATAAGAAATAGTATGAGAAGAGGTGTAAGAATAGTTAGATGATACCTCATCCTCACTCTCATTGCCATTTCTTTCACTACTTGAGGAGGCTTCATTGTCATTCTTGGCCATGAGGCATAGCTTGGCTTCCTCATCATCTGAACTACTTGAGGATGACTTGGAATCCTTTTCCGGTTCATCCCAAACAATGTAAGCTCTTTTCCCCTTGCCATCTTGAGTCTTCCTCTCATTCTTTCTCAAGTAGGTGGGACATTCCATTCTTATGTGTCCTACCCCACCACACTCATGACATTTCACAATTTCACTTGAGCTTTTGTTTCTTGGCTTGCTATCCTTGATTCTTTTGTCTTGAGGTCTCTTGTCCTTAGAGAATGATGAACTACCCTTTTTGCCTTTGAGGAATTTGTTGAACCTCTTGGCAAATAAACTAATGTCTTCCTCATTTAGAGCACGATCGGAGCCTTCACTTGAAGATTCATCTTCATCCTCTTTTGACATTTTGGTTGAGGCTTTTAGAGAGATGCTCTTCTTTTTCTTGTCCGAATCTTCATTTAAGTGAAGTCTTGATAGTTCCATCTCATGTTCTTGGAGCTTCCCAAACAAGGTGGTCAAGTCCATAGATTTTACATCCTTATCTTCCTTGATGGCGGTCACCTTAGGTTGCCATCTCCTATCAAGACATCTCAAGACTTTGTTAATAGTTTCACCATCTCTAAATTCCTTTCCTAAGCCAATCAATTGGTTAACGATATGTGTGAACCTTGTTTGCATATCATAGATAGACTCATTAGGGAACATATGAAAGAGCTCATATTCATGAGTTAAAGCATTTAATCTTGAGTCTCTAACTTCACTAGTTCCCTCATGAGTAATTTGTAAGGTATCCCACATTTCTTTAGCCGATTGACATTGTGAAATCCTATGAAATTCGTTTTTGGACAAAGCGGAGAAGATGATATTTTTAGCTTTTAAATCATATGAAACTTTCTTTTTATCATCTTCATTCCAACTTGTCCTAGGAATAACAATAGCTTCACCATTAACCGCTCTTCTAGGAATATAAGGACCTTTTTCAATTGCATCCCAAATATCGGTGTCTATTGCTTCTACAAACATTCTCATCCTAACCTTCCAATAAAAATAATCTTCACCATTGAAGAATGGAGGTCGGTTAAGAGACATAGACCCTTCTTGTTGATTGCTAGAGCCCATTTGTTTCCAAAAGGATCTTTTTCGAAAAAGCTTTTACGCTCGATCTTTCGACCGAGCTCTGATACCACTTGTTGGAAACCAACAAGCGGGCTTAGCAATTACTAGAGGGGGGGGGGGTGAATAGTAATACGGAAGCAACAGTGACTAATTTTCGATGCAATTAAAAGATAATTGATCAAAAGCTTGTTTTTTCTGAAACTGGGCAATTTACTCGAGTGAATTTAAAAACACTCGCGTGTTTTTCAGAAAACCTGAAAAACACTCGCGTGAAAATGAAGAACACTCGAGTGAAATGCTACGAAATACTCGAGTGAATAGAAAAACACTCGAGTGTTTTATGCAGAACAGAAAGGAGCAGTTTCAGAGAAATTTAGCAAAATGATTCAATTTCTTAAAGACTAATCCAGGGCAGATATAAATCAAAGTAGAGGGCAATTAAACTAAGTTAAAACAAGTTGAAAACAAGTTAATTGCAACCAATTGCTACTAGAATTATAAAAGCCCCTTTCTAGAGAACTTAGGGTTTGGTTTTACTTGAAAACTAAGAAAGCTATAAAAGAGAGAGACAACACCAATTTTATCCTGGTTCACACTCAATCTAGAGTGCTAATCCAGTCCCCCTAATCAACTTAGGAGTTTCTACTAGTGATCAAATTGTTAGAAATTACAAGGATAAATTGAGATTCCTCACTCAATCCTAACCCTTTTCAAGAGTGTACCAAACTCTTGAAATTTCTACCCCAACTTGATTTGGTGATGAAGAGTCCCTTCTTCTTAAGCTCCTTGGAACCTCCAAGAGCCCACCAAGCTAAGAATCCTCTTAGTCTTTGTGCTTGAGAACCTGTCAAGGCTTGAGAAACTTGGATACCTCACCAAGTACTTGGATACCTCACCAAGATTTTCTAAACAAGCTAATGTGTTTGAGTGTTTGAGAATTTTACAACAAATAATTCTCTTACAAATGAAGCACACTCTCTTAACTCACTAAGACAAATAATAAAGATGAATGCTTGGTTGAGTTTAGAGAGAGAAATGATTTTTAACACTTAAGAGAGAATGAAATCAATGAAGGATTGTAAGCTTGTTGTTCCAAATGAGGTCAACTCTTCAGAATATAAGTAAGGGGACAAAAGGGAAGGAAAAACCAAGTCATTCTCCCTTTTTGTCCTCTTCTAACGTTTAAAAAATTTGCTGACAGACCTAAATCACTCGAGTCTTTTTGAAAACACTCGAGTGTTTTTGGTCAACTCTGATAGTGTTGCCTTTTTACTTTATCCAACGGCTATATTACTGAAAATTCATAAATCACTCGAGTGAATTGAGAATCACTCGAGTGAATTGCTCAATGTTGGAAAAATTAAGTTTTTCTAACATTGTTTTCAATTCTCTTCTCAAGTTTAATTGGTTTTAATCTCAACCTTTCATGCATAGTTATTGTTTGACCTTATGTGAGAATAAAAACCTAAACTACCCACTCTCATAAATAAAATAAAATACATCAAAATTAAATGAGAATGAATAAATAACTAAGCACTTGATCTTCTTTAATGTTGGGCTTGCATTCTTCACTTTAAGTCCATAATTTAATTACATTGTCATCATCAAAATTAATCCGCCTTAATCGGAGACTTGATTTTACACGAAACTGGGGTGATGTATGTAGGCCTTCGATTTGGTGGAGACATACATCGTCGATGGTGTATGTATGTAGGCCTTTGATTTGGTGGAGACATACATACACCGTAAATAAAAAGGAAAAGGAAATAAAAATGGTAAATGTCCAGGTGGTTGTATTGACCCTGTGGCACGGCGCAGGGGTTGTATTGACCCTGTGGCCTAATAAATGGTAAGTGTCACAGGCGGTTGTATTGACCCTGTGGAGCGGCGCAGGTGGTTGTATTGACCCTGTGGCCTAAATAAAATGGTACATGTAACAGGTGGTTGTATTGACCCTGTGGCACGGCGCAAGTGGTTGTATTGACCCTGTGGCCAAATAATAAAGAGGTAAAACGGTAATGGAAAAGCGATGTATGTAGGCCTTCGATTTGGTGGAGACATACATCGTAATTGGTGTATGTATGTAGACCTTCGATTTGGTGGAGACATACATACACCGGAAGTAAAAGGAAATGAATAAAGGAAAAAGGGAATTAAAAATGGATAAAATAATGTAAATGGTAATGGAAAAGCGATGTATGTAGGCCTTCGATTTGGTGGAGACATACATCGTAAATGGTGTATGTATGTAGGCCTTCGATTTGGTGGAGACATACATACACCGTAAGTAAAAAGGAAATAAAAATGGAATAAAAAAGAAATAAAAATGGAAAGGTAATGAAAATGGAATAAAAAGGAAAGATGAATAATAGAACGGATATTGGAAAAAAATGAAATAAGAAAGTGAACAATGGAAATGATGTAGAAGTTAGAGGAAATAACTAATGGGAATAATTGTGGAAATGCTAAGCATAAACGAATAATGGAAAACGGATAAAGGATGAAAATAAGGGGATGGGAAAGGAAGAGAAAAAAATAGGTTATTTGGAAAGAGAGTGAATAGAGAAATTAGGGTGATTAGGAAAAGGAGTAAAAAGGATAGAGCGAAAGTAATGAGCAACAAGAATAATTATGGGCTAGAGATTATTTAAAAGAAAACAATTAAAAAGAAAAAGAATTGGGAAACAGTTAGGAAGTAAAAAGGAAAAGAAGAGTATGAATTAAGTAGTATGGCATAGGCTTGAATGGTCTTGGTGTGTCGTATATATCTGCTTAGAAATCTCTTTTTAAGTTCTGTGTGATGCTTCCCCTGTGTGGTTAATATTTTTCAGGTACACAAGTGGAGCATACACCAGTGCCGGCCGAGCAGGATTTTCATTCCATTACGTGGAATGTTTATTAGATATTATGAGTGGATAACTATTTAATGTAATTTATAATATGAATTAGTAGCTTGCCCCGCAACTTGTATTATTTGGGCATTAGGATCTGTTATAACTATTAAACTGTTGTTGTTTATGTTTTTAAACAATTCTGGACTGACAGGTTTTAAGAAGGAATTTTGGGAAAGTCCGAAAAACAGAAGAAACTCTGCCGGATTTTCGTCGAAATTTTCAAGTCCACTTTTCAATAAAACTTAAATAAAACTAATAAAAGTGAGAGTGTTACATTTTGGTATCAGAGCAGTTTTTCCTCGGCCTTTGGAGTGTGGACTCACATCTCCGATGGTTACTCACCAAGCGAGTAACTGATTCGTTTAGTAAGAGTCTAAGTCAAGGAATGGGATATTTAGGTTATTGATTAAGTATTCAGTCTTTAACTGGCTGTTCCCTTCATGACCTAACAGTATGGCTGGGCGACGTGCCGAAAATGAGAGGATGGCTGCTATATTGGAGAACTTGATTCAAATGAATTAGAATCAGGCCCGAATGCAACAGGATCAAGCTGAAAACATCGCAGCAGCCGCAGCTGCAGCAGCAGCAACATTGAATCCACCACCCGTTCCTGTCGAAATTGACGGGATGGCTCGATTTAGGAAATGCGAACTACCTAGGTTCGAAGGAGGTTATAATCCGGATGGAGCTCAGCGATGGCTCAAGGAAATTGAGAAGATCCTTCACACCATGGCGCCACCTGCGGAACAAACTATGTTGCTAGCGCAGTATATGCTGACTGATGAAGCAGAGTATTGGTGGGAACGAGTGCGAAGAGAATTGGAGGCAGCTAATCAGGATATCACTTTTGATCTGTTTAAGGCTCACTTCCTGGGAAAGTATTTTCCTGAGAATGTTCGTAGGGAAAAGGAGATCGCTTTTCTGCATCTGGAGCAAGGAAGTATGAATGTCGGTGAGTATGCGGCACGATTTGAAGATCTGATTCGCTATTCTGGCAGTTATCGGGATGCAGACGAACGCACCAAGTGTATTAAATTTGAAGCAGGTCTCAATGCCAGGATTCGGACTATCTTTGTGCACCAGGGTATAGCTAACCTCTCTCAGCTGGTGAATATGACTAGCGCTTATGAGAAGAGTTTGAATCAGCAGGAAGCAGAGGAAAGGAGCAAGAATATATCGAATGAAGTAGGTCTCAACAAGGGTAAGGGACTGGCTCAAGGATCAGGACCGTATGCTGTTAACCGCACGAGAGCAGCAATGCTAGAGAATGTGGGTCAGAGTGCGACCGCTCCAAGGATCAGGCCACCATGTCCACTTTGCGGAGGATCCCATACTCGTATGTGTTGGATGCTTGAGCAGCGTAGAAAGGAAGGTCTCTGCTTCCAATGCGGGCAACCCGGACACCGTGCTGCAAACTGTCCCATGGGCACGTAGAACGAGGAATAAACTTATCCAAGGTACTTTTTGTAAGATCCATGAAGAATGTTTTGATAAATGCCAAAAGGTTTTGAACAAGCTTAAATGTGTTCATCAAGTTCAAGCTCAACAAGCAACGACAAACATCAAGTGATAAAGAGAGAGCCAACTCATGAAGACTTAGTTTGGTAGTTTATGTTTTATTGTTTTATCTTTAGCCTCACAAGTCTTTTAGTTTATGAGTTTGGGTAGAGTTTATTAGAGGGTAGTGAATCTCTTTTGATTGCATGATTATATCATATTTTGAGTATTCACTTTGCTTAAAATCAATAGGTGGCTTAAAGGTTTGAAAGAAAAGGTTTAGATTTTGAGAAAACAAGTTTTTAAGTGTTTTTTGAACTGACTACTCGATTAGCCACTTGTTTACTCGAGTAGAATTTTGCAGTCTTGCGCAAATACTCGATTAAGGGGCTGATTACTCGAGTAGAATTTTGAAGCCTTGCGTAAATACTCGAGTAGTAACTCAGATTACTCGAGTAGTGAACACTGATTACACTTGTTACTCGAGTAATGACTTGGCTACTCGAGTAACACGAGCTGTTACTGTTTTTAAATGAGTTTTTCACTTCTCAAAAGCATTTCTAACCATTCCTAACTTTTGGGTATTCTATATAAACCTTTTCCTAACCTTTGTGAATCATTATTACAATTACCTATCATTTTTATATCAATTTTACAAAGAATCAAAGCCACTCTATTCTCTCTCACTTTCTCAAGATCAAAGCTTTAACTTTTACATTCTTTGATCAAGAACCTTGAATCTCTCATGTTGATCTTTTCATAGCTTTTGAAAGAGATTCATAGGATTGTTATTTTGTTTTTATTTGAGTTGTAATCTTTGCAAGAGGCAAGCTATCTACAACAATTGGAAGTCTTGGTTGTGAATCAAGCAAAGTTATATTGGAAGCCTTGGTGTGGTATTTCATCAAGAACTTGGAAGCCTTGTTGTGAAGCAAGCAATTGGAAGTCTTTGAAGAATCTCAAAGCATTGGAAGTCTTGTTGTGGGAATCGGCAAGCAAGAGAAGAGGTTAGATTAGATATCAATAGGGTTACAAGGCAAGGGTGTGGTATCTCTTGTAGGCTAGCAAGAAGGAAGTCTTGTGAGGCATTTACTTGTAATTTGAGAAACTCTAATTCCTCATAGTGAAGAATCTCTCTTGGTTGAAGAGGGGACTGGAGTAGCTTTCAAGTGGATGAAAGTGAACCAGGATAAATCACTGTGTCGTATCTCTAAACTCTCTACTCTTTACAATTCTTGTTATTCATTGTGTTCTTGGTTGAAAATCTAGAAAAAGTGATTTTTCATAATTGATTGAATTGAATTTTAATTGTGCAAAATTGATTTGGGGAAAATCATTTTCATAATCTAGGTAATCAATAAGAATATAGGTGTTAATTGTTTTCGCTGAATCTCTGGTTATACATGTTAATTGATTGATTTTCGTATTTGATTGAAAAGTGATTAATTCATTAACAAAGGCATTAATCGATTAGTTCATGTCATTAATCGATTAAGGCTAAAGAATTTTTGTGAAAATCATTTCTTTTAATCGTTTTGATTTGTTTCTTGCGAAAATCTTTCAAGGTTTCTTTAACACCTATTCAACCCCCCTTCTAGGTGTTCTCCTAGTGTATCCTAGTTGTCTTACCCACCGATTGTAGGTTCTCACAATTGGTATCAGAGCTCGGTTGAAAGACACGAGCATAGAGCTTTTTCGCAAAGATCCTTAAGGAAACTACAATGGGTTCTACGAATCCTTTTGGTGGTGAAGGTGCTTCAATAAATCGCCCTCCTATGTTTGGTGGAGAGGGTTATGGTTATTGGAAAATTAGGATGAGAATCTTTATAGAAGCTATAGATGTGAACATTTGGGAAGCCATTGAAAATGGTCCTTATATTCCCTCAAAAGATGTAGAAGGTGTGCTTACCCTTACTCCCAAAGATAAGTGGACCGATGATGATAAAAGGAAAGTTCAATATGATTTAAAAGCAAAGAATATCATCACCTCCGCTCTATCTTATGATGAGTTCTTTAGAGTCTCCCAATGTCGTGATGCCAAAGAAAAGTGGGACACCTTGCAAGTCACACATGAAGGCACTAGTGAAGTTAGGCGTGCTAGATTAAATTCTTTGATGCATGAATATGAATTGTTTCGTATGTTGCCTAATGAATCTATATGTTTTATGCAAAAACGTTTTACTCATATTGTTAATCATCTCATTGCTCTTGGTAAAACTTTCTTGAATTGTGAACTTGTTAACAAAGTTTTAAGATGTCTAAGTAGGGAATGGCAACCCAAGGTTACCGCAATTGTTGAATCAAAGGACTTGGACACCATGGACTTAGCAACACTTTTCGGAAAGCTTCAAGAACATGAAATGGAGCTTGAACGTTTGCATATGCATGAAGAATCGGACAAGAACAAAGAAAGAAAAGGAATCGCTCTTAAAGCTCAAAGGTCATATAAAAAGGAAGAGAGTTCCGATGATGATGATGATGATGATAATGAAGATACCGATTCGGACATTGATGAAGAGGAGATGAAACTTCTACTAAGAAAGTTTAATAAGATTCTAAGGAGAAAATGAAGGTTGAACAAAGACAAAAGTAAAGAGAAGAATTCCCCACACTACAAGACAAAGACTTCAAAAGAAGGTATAGTTTGCCATGAATGTGGAAAGCCCGGTCATCTCAAGTACTCATGCTCTAAGTATCTTAATAAGAAGGAGAAAGAAAAGAAAACTAAAAGGGCATACATAGTTTGGAATAGTGGTGATGAAAAAGACAAGAAAAGTACATCAAATAGTTCTTCGGATGATGAAGATGCCGCTTGTCTCAACTTGATAGCTCTAGTAGATGAAGAGGAAAGTTCAAATGATGAATCAAATGAACAAAGCGAGGATAGCAATGTAAGTCATACTAAATCCGAAATTTCTTCTAAATATGAATTGTTATATAATGCTTATGAAGAAATGCATGAACAACTTGAAAAACTAGCTTTGAAAAACATTGAAAGAAAAAAGCTCATTTTGAAACATCAAAAAGAGATTTTAGAACTTCAAAAACAAGTTGATGAGCTTAATCTTGAAAATGAAACTCTTGATCTTATATATGCTAGTTCTTCTTGTGATTGTGCTAGTAGAGTGAATATTGTGGTTGATTGTGAGAATTGCAAGTTGCTCAAAGATGAAAATGCTATTTTGAAAAATAAGCTTGCAAGTTTCACAAATGGTGATATTAGATTGCGCACTTTGTTAAATTTTCAAAGAGAAAATTCAAACAAGTTTGGTTTGGGTTATACTAATGCTAAGAGTAAATCTAATAGAAATGTTGTTGATTTTTCTAAAGTTGATTTTTCAAATGCACCAACATGTTTCTATTGTGGTACTCATGGACATACTTCAAATGTGTGTTATATTAAAGTGCATGGTATACCTAAAGGAGATTTTGTTTGGGTGAAAAAGGGTGAGAGTCCCTACACTAACAAAAATGGATCCAAAACCATTTGGATACCAAAAAGCAAAGCATGATTGTTTTTGTAGGTATGATTGAAGAGCAAAAGGACTTTCATGTGTTATTCATTCATTTGCTTCTTCAATTGCTATTAAGGAGAAAATCCTACAAATTGGTAACATTCGATATTATACAATTGGTATTTTCAATTTGATATTGTTGGATATTGCTCATAGTTCTCTCAATTGGTATTATTTCTTATAATGTGATATTGTTTATACTATTAAGTTAATACTATTGGTATCAAATTCTTACAATTGTTTTACAATTAGTATTACAATTGGTATACAATTGTTTCAATTGGTATCATTGAGTGATTATTAGATGATTATCATGCTTTGGTTGTTATATCTTATTAATTTCTCTATTTTTGGCTTAGATCTTATATTTCAATTGGTATATATTTTTTTTTGATAATGCCAAAGGGGGAGAAATATGATGTTTTGAAAACGGGGAGAAATATTATGTTTTGACCATTTTTGGTGAAATGAAATGGTATGTTTGGAGAAAGGTTGTTTTTGTTGTTTTTATGTAGGTTGAGCAAAGTTGTTGGAGATAGGGGAGAATCAAGCTTAACTCAATTGGATTTCAAATGTCAAAAGCATTTATTGAGGGGGAGCAAGAGTCTCACCAAGTGATCAAATGGTTCAAGCATCAACAACTTCAATGAACTTCATAATTTCAAAACATGTTTGTCATTTTCAAAAAGGGGGAGATTGTAAGATCCATGAAGAATGTTTTGATAAATGCCAAAAGGTTTTGAACAAGCTTAAATGTGTTCATCAAGTTCAAGCTCAACAAGCAACAACAAACATCAAGTGATAAAGAGAGAGCCAACTCATGAAGACTTAGTTTGGTAGTTTATGTTTTATTGTTTTATCTTTAACCTCACAAGTCTTTTAGTTTATGAGTTTGGGTAGAGTTTATTAGAGGGTAGTGAATCTCTTTTGATTGCATGATTATATCATATTTTGAGTATTCACTTTGCTTAAAATCAATAGGTGGCTTAAAGGTTTGAAAGAAAAGGTTTAGATTTTGAGAAAACAAGTTTTTAAGTGTTTTTTGAACTGACTACTCGATTAGCCACTTGTTTACTCGAGTAGAATTTTGCAGTCTTGCGCAAATAATCGATTAAGGGGCTGATTACTCGAGTAGAATTTTGAAGCCTTGCGTAAATACTCGAGTAGTAACTCAGATTACTCGAGTAGTGAACACTGATTACACTTGTTACTCGAGTAATGACTTGGCTACTCGAGTAACACGAGCTGTTACTGTTTTTAAATGAGTTTTTCACTTCTCAAAAGCATTTCTAACCATTCCTAACTTTTGGGTATTCTATATAAACCTTTTCCTAACCTTTGTGAATCATTATTACAATTACCTATCATTTTTATATCAATTTTACAAAGAATCAAAGCCACTCTATTCTCTCTCACTTTCTCAAGATCAAAGCTTTAACTTTTACATTCTTTGATCAAGAACCTTGAATCTCTCATGTTGATCTTTTCATAGCTTTTGAAAGAGATTCATAGGATTGTTATTTTGTTTTTATTTGAGTTGTAATCTTTGCAAGAGGCAAGCTATCTACAACAATTGGAAGTCTTGGTTGTGAATCAAGCAAAGTTATATTGGAAGCCTTGGTGTGGCATTTCATCAAGCACTTGGAAGCCTTGTTGTGAAGCAAGCAATTGGAAGTCTTTGAAGAATCTCAAAGCATTGGAAGTCTTGTTGTGGGAATCGGCAAGCAAGAGAAGAGGTTAGATTAGATATCAATAGGGTTACAAGGCAAGGGTGTGGTATCTCTTGTACGCTAGCAAGAAGGAAGTCTTGTGAGGCATTTACTTGTAATTTGAGAAACTCTAATTCCTCATAGTGAAGAATCTCTCTTGGTTGAAGAGGGGACTGGAGTAGCTTTCAAGTGGATGAAAGTGAACCAGGATAAATCACTGTGTCGTATCTCTAAACTCTCTACTCTTTACAATTCTTGTTATTCATTGTGTTCTTGGTTGAAAATCTAGAAAAAGTGATTTTTCATAATTGATTGAATTGAATTTTAATTGTGCAAAATTGATTTGGGGAAAATCATTTTCATAATCTAGGTAATCAATAAGAATATAGGTGTTAATTGTTTCCGCTGAATCTCTGGTTATACATGTTAATTGATTGATTTTCGTATTTGATTGAAAAGTGATTAATTCATTAACAGAGGCATTAATCGATTAGTTCATGTCATTAATCGATTAAGGCTAAAGAATTTTTGTGAAAATCATTTCTTTTAATCGTTTTGATTTGTTTCTTGCGAAAATCTTTCAAGGTTTCTTTAACACCTATTCAACCCCCCTTCTAGGTGTTCTCCTAGTGTATCCTAGTTGTCTTACCCACCGATTGTAGGTTCTCACACTTTTCATGTTAATGCTGCATCAACTGATTACTTTAGCGTCTTTGCCTAGAGTAAGTGTGAGTAGTGTAATCTAGAAGGAGTTGATAAGTGTTAAAACCTTAGTTAGAAATTCCAGCAAGCTCAATTATGATAGTGTCGTCCTCTAATAGAGTGTAAGGTCAGGATTGGTCATCCTTTCTCTTGCATCTGTTAAAAGATAATGCTATCATTCAATAACGCAGTGATGTACAGTTAATAAATGTGAGATTGGGACTGACCACCTCGGTCTTCGCGTTTATTGACATGTTATATTATTGCAATCATCTAGTTGAGATCCGAATAATCCGTCTAGGAATTCTATCTCTATCAAAAGCCCGATTAGACTTTAATCCTATAGGATCTTTACTAAGACTCATGAACAGTGATTCACAAACCAGCCCCATTCAGGACACTCTTATTTTATATTTCTACCGAGAACACCCAACTAAATGATCGAATCACCCTTCTAACTCGTATGAGAATTTAGCCGTATGCGTAGGTATGAAGAGCCTAGCTAATCAATTCTTGGAATCAACCCAGTTTCCTCCCTGCCTTCGACTTACTCAGGTATGTTGATAATAAGTGGGGGAGACGTGATGACTCAATTTGGATTTTACCCGAGCGACAATAACTAGTAATCACGCCGTAAGCCATAGGACTACTAAACAGATAATTCCAAACATTTCGCGGAGAATCGAATGAGGGTTAAACTAGAAATAAAACAAGATCCCCCAGAATCACACCGAATTGAGAAGCAACAAATAGACCTTGACCTTGACCCTCAGGTGGAATCGATCTCTAGGAATTCTTTTACCGAATTGGAATTATTAAACGAATGAGAAGGAAATAGCATCGAAGTAGAATGCAAACGTGGTGAAGATTGATTCTAAGATTGACTTTGCTAGACTCATTTGAAGGAGTAAAAGGTGAACGGGAGGTAAGTGAAGCCGCGAAGTGGAATCTTAATTATGATGTTATGTCGGAACATCGCAAGTGATAACCTAAGCCTTTTTGGGACTCTATGCATTTAACAGGACCCCGGTTGACCGAGACCAACCACTTAACCGCAGATCCATCGAAAACGCATCCTTCGACGACTCTCTGCTGAAAATGCACACTTTGGGGATAATCTCCATTGTCTTCTTGCTTGACATGTATCCAGTCCATCCTGGGTCATCTTGCAAAGACCATGAGACTCATTCTTGAGTGCTTCATGTTTCTTCTTTTCATCTTCACTCTCTTCAAGCTTCAAGCATCTCAGATGCATAGGCGAGAATTTTCCAATTCGTAGAAACCCAACATAATTCAATGCCTACCGGTAGATAGTCACCTACGTGTCCTCTTTTCAGCCTTGGATATTGGTCGGGAACCGGTGTACTCTATTCTGAGCAACGAATGAGCATACCCCCTAGCATGGATATAATCAAGTATGTCGATGCTAAGTGGGGGAGGATTTCAATCCAAGGAATGGGAGATGGAACTTTAATAATAAGAAAACTGACGATCCTATGTAGATAGAGATAGTACGTAGTGCCAGAAGACAGGCGTTGAAATGGGCATGACCCTAACCATATATGGAGCGGAAAGTAAAAACCGAAGGAAAGTGAAAATACGTGGTCAGAAGTTTACTATTGGGATGGTTCTCCATTTGAAGGAATTGAACGGAATTTCGGGGACGAAATTCTAATAAGTGGGGGAGAATTGTAATATCCCTAATTTAATTCCAAGCATAATTAGTGAATTAATAAGTTTAAAGTGTAAGGAATGGGTAGATTAATTGCTTAAATAATTTTGGGAGCAAGGTGAGTAGTAATTATAAGTATTAGGGGTTGTGTAGGAGACATTGGTAGCAAGGGGCAAAATTATCTAAGCGAAATCGGGAGTTAAATCGGCGTTTTAAGTATTAGAAAACAGCCGGTACGAGAAAATTTGGAATTTATTATAGGATGCTAAGATATTAAATTCCACCGTTGGATATGAAGTTTAGGGGATTAAGAAGCTTGTCTAAAAATTTGGGCTCGATCCGACGGTTAACGAAGAAGTTATGGCGAATCGAAGTCTGGAATCACTAGTGCACGCCCAGGCGCACCGGTGCACGCCCAGGCGCACCAGGGTACATCAGATGCACCAACTCAGGTGCTTGGGCGCTCAGGCGCACCTAACTGGCGCTCAGGCGCACCTAAC
Organism: Crotalaria pallida; assembly: GCA_037953625.1. Lineage (NCBI taxonomy): Eukaryota > Viridiplantae > Streptophyta > Magnoliopsida > Fabales > Fabaceae > Crotalaria > Crotalaria pallida. The sequence continues at coordinate 55,033,479 of CM075654.1, read as the reverse complement.
TGGCGCTCAGGCGCGGGCAGAAGGCGCCACTTGCGCGCGCGCAGGCGCACGCTTTCCGCGCTCAGGCGCGCGAGCGCTATTTTAGCGCAGTAGCAGCACCATTTGGTGCACCATGTAACATCCCGAATTTTAATTCTAACAATAATTAGAATTATAGCAAGATTTGGAAGAAAGGATTTTCATAGAAGGGATTTAAAATGATGGATTGGGAGTGCTTTGAGTGCCATATAGGAGTCAAGGAGCATTGGCATCGAAAAGCAAATTTAAAGAAGACCAAACGAGTGTTAAAAATCGAGTTTTCGGTGTTATAAACACCCGACATTAGGAAATTCAAAATAAAATATTTAAGACTCAAAACACAATTCCCACCGTTGGATATGAAGGTATGATTTTTAGGAAGTCACTCGTCAAATTTGAGCAAGATCCGACGGTGAAGGAAGAAGATATCTCGAATTGAAGCAGGAAGAAAATAGGAGGAAAATAGGAAAATGAATAAATGGGGTACTGGGCAAAACACTCGAGTCTTTTGGAAAAGACTCGAGTGTTATGGTCAGTTGGAAAATGGGGATCTCAGGCACTACTCGAGTCTTTTGGAAAAGACTCGAGTGTTTTGGAAAAGACTGGAGTCTTTTGGAAAAGACTGGAGTGTTTTTAAAGAAAACACTCGAGTGTTTTTGAAAACACTCGAGTGTTTTGTGCAGACAGCCTTAAAACGCGTTTTGGCCTTCTTCCTCACTCACTCACTCCTCCTTTTCTTTCTCTCTCTTAGGGCACGAATTCTTCCCCTTTCTCTCTCTAAATTCCTTCTCATTTCTCCACTCTAATCCATAATAAATCACTATAAATCAATCTTCATCACATACAAACATCATCTCCTCCATCAATCCCTCTCCTTTTTCTCTCTCTCACGGATTTCTCTCTCTCTCTCCAAGAAGAAGCTTTGTTCTTCCTTCTCCTCAAGGATTTGAGGCTCCAATCTCAACTATTATCAAGGACTATCATCAACCTCACATTCTCTCCCTTAAATTCAAGGTAAATTCCATCTTTCTCTTCTCCCCTTTTTGGTCACACGAATTTCCCTCTTGTTCCCGATGAAATTTGAGCTCCATACTATGTAGTGCCACTTTCTCATGTTCTTTTTCATTCACATGGTGTAGAGGAACTCAAGACCCCTCTCCTCTCTCTTCCTTGGATCATAGCTCATTCGGTGGAGAGATTCTCAAGCTTAGGGCAAGTGAAATCGCATTGTCCCTAAGTGTTTGAGGTAAGGGGGTGGATTATAGTGAGCATTGGGTGATCTAAGATTGGGTATCCCTATGGTTATAGTGATTTTCTAGGAGTTATGTGTTTAGGGTATTTAATGGTAGAATCTTGGATAGTAATTTAAGGAATGGAGGACATAAGAGAAAGGAACTTAGGAATCATAATTAATAAGGGAAAGTTAATGTGAACTTCGAATGTGAAAGGATGTTGAGTCATTGATGAAGTAATTAATGTGCCATACATGTATGTTTGGTCATGGTTAAATTGGTATTTATTACTTGGAAATGGAAGATGACAACATGGATAGTGTGCATTATGTGTTTATTGAATCGGAATGAAATATGGTTATAATGGTTGATAACAAAGTACTTAGTGATACTTATTTGAAAAGGGTAATTATAATGGGTAATTTGAAAGGAACTAAATGTTGGGATATGATTGGTTATCTAAGGGAGTCATGCTTATTTGAAAATATGTGGAACTAAGTTTGGGTACTAAAAAGGGTATTAATTAATTGTGAAATGACTATATAAATTGTAATTGGATAAATTGGATTGTGATAATAAGGGAAAATGATCATAAATGTTATTCGTGGAATGTGACCCTAAATGTGAGTATTTGGAAATGTATATGATGATGGATGATAATTGTTTATTTATGAATATATGTGTGATGATTTGGAATGGTTTATATTTATGCATATTGTGATTATTATTGGAATTGTGTTGATGGCTATATTAATGAACTGGACTGTGGTTAATTTAAATGGTAAAGGTAACTAATGTGGAAACTGATCAGTGGGGCCCGGAACACTAGGTACCCGGCTAGGTGTTCCAATTACCTGTTAGGGCCAATTACCTGCCAGGCCAATTACCCATCAGGCCAAACCGCCCTGTAGGCGCCGGGTGACCCACATGATCAATTTTCCACACCAATAATTGAAATAAATAATGGAATGGTAATTATGTACATAGTCCTACAGGTTATGGTCTGGATGGGTGTAAAGTCCTGGGCAGGTGTTTCAAGTCCCTAGACAGGTGTGCCAATTACCTAGCGGGTAACCAAATTCCTAGTGGTGTACAACTAAAAAGGAAAAAGGGAAAGGGTATGCAGATCACTGTTTGTGGTTGCATACACCGTGTGTAGATCTCTGTTTTGGGGTTACACACGATGGTGAGGTGTAGATCTCTGATTTGAGGTTACACCCAATGGAAAGCGTAGATCTCTGATTTGGGGTTACGCATAAAGGAAAAAGGAAATAAGAGAAAATGGAAAAGATAATGGATATAGTCAGAAAATGGAAAAGATAATGGACAATGGTAACAGAATCAAAAACGGAAAGCAAGGGAATTGAATTAGTGAAAATGTTAAGGGAAAATGGAAAATGGATAAAGACAATGGAAATGAATAGGAAAAAGGGATAAAGTAAATGGTAATGAACATTAACATTGATTATGGGCATGTTAAAGAAAGGGGTAATTATGGAATCATGATAAAGAAAAACTAGAAAGGGTGCAAAGAGGTTGATTGTGAATAGACTTGTAAATGCTATATGTCATTACTTTACTATTTGTGTTTGGCCTAGTGGATCTACTATGATTATATGGAAACTGCAATTTTATTTCATGTGCAATGCTCACTCCCTTACAGTTTCAGGTTCGGAGATTGAGCTGGCGCAGCCCCCGGCCGAGCAGGAGTACTGTCCCTTACAGGGAGAGTAGGGTGTTAGGGGTTTAGTGTATAGTATGGACCTAAGCCTCTGATATTATTTTGATGTAAATTTTATATGCATAATTCGAATGAGGCTTAGGATGTTTTGTTTTGCTAAAGCTATAACTTTTGGTTTTAATGCTTAAAATTTGTATTTCCGCTAATACTCTGATTTATTTTTGCATACTGATATCATTGGAGCCCGTGGGGCCTTGATTTGATTTAGAAATATAATCTGAAGCCCTGCTGGCTATCAGTTGTTTATTTGAAATTGTTTATCACAGGTCAAATTTTGGATTAGTCCGAAAAACAAACAAAACTCCGTCCGTTTGACGGTTGATTTTAATATAATTAAAAAGAAATTTTTAAGTCCGTTTTTTATTAAAGGGGAATTAAGGGTAAAAATCCTAGGGTGTTATATTTATGGTATCAGAGCAGTTTTTCCTCGGCCCATTGGAGTAACTTACTACTCCTGTAGTTACTCATCAAGCGAGTAACTGGTAGTCTGATATCAAACTGCTTTGTGATTTAGTTAGGTATTATCGTTAGCATGATAATAGGCATAGTTGCTGAGTCTAGGATAGTGAATAGCTTAAATTCTTTTAAGTTTGTTAAGTATGTTGAGAAACGCGATTAGTATCTGATGATTCTTTCGAGAAGCATGGTAAGCATTGGAAAATTTTTCGAAGTCCACTCATTATGTTTAGTTTACCATGCTAAACTTGAAATCTTGTGGAAAGCGATGAATCATATTTAGGAGTGGGTAAATGACGAAGCTAAGGAAAAAGATACCCCAACGGGCTAGGGCACTAAGTTGCTACCCCACCGGGAGGCAGTGATCTTTAGTTTCGCGCTAAGTAAACCAAATCTAAAATTGATACACCAAACAAGATTTCAACATTTTGAAACTAATAGGTTGATAAATTCAAGCTTAAGTAAGACAAAAATGGTCTTATCACTGATATGATGTATGATTGAGCCTGATCACCTCAAGTGTACATCTATTGGGGGATATCATCATCATGTCCTTAAGTTTTGGCGAGTACTTTGGGAATTTAGTGAGATCCCAAATTTATCAGGATTAGAGGTTCTTGTCATAGGTTTCCGTATGCGTAAGCATTTTAGAATCAGAGTTGCGCAACGGAAGTGTAGGAAGTATTGCCTTGTCTTAAGATAAGAGGAGTAGCTAGTTAGGAATCCTAGTTAGCTATGATAGATTGCTAGTATTTATACATATAGACTTGAATATAAGAAACCCCAAGATAGTACATAGTAAAAGTCCTAAGATTAGACATTAGGTACTTAAAATCCCAAGTGATTGAATAGAGCTAGGTTATGCGTTTAGAAATGAATGAATGCGATGCTATGTATTGTCTTGTGTTTTCCTACATGATGAATTGTGCATTTTAATGATAATTGTTATTGTCTGAAACATGTGCATGATGAAAATTATTTGGAGCATAAAACCTTTCGCAAAACATCCTCATGGAATGGTATTGCTATCAACAAGTCGCTTGGTTCTCAAGCGTAATCATTTCAAAAATTAGGAACCATTCGATTTATTTTTCAAGCGTGATAGTGACCCCAATGAATTTTTATGTTTTGGAATTGAATTCAAAAATGAATTTTTCTGTTCTAATAGAACCATAAATTCTTCCAAATTGAGTACTAAGTTGTGTAGAGAAATTTTGAAAAGCTAGTGAGTCAACCAAGGATTCCTAAGTAATCAAGCGGTGGACTAATTTATTCTTTTAATCGATCCCCATGCTGATTAAATAGGAACCCTTCTAGGTGACTTTACTCAATTCGGAATGGAGCTTAATCTTCAAACTCAAAGTCAAAGGGAATGTGACTATTTGGATTGTTGAGAATCATCGAAATAAATTTTCTAGTAAACCACATACTCCCATTCTCATTGATTTTGCTAATTTTGAGGAAGGTCATAATCCTTCACCTAAATCTCCCGAAATTAGATGGAGAAAATCCTTTACAAGGAGATATGCTTTGTTTTATAGAACTAGTTTTTGGAACTTCACCCAAGTTAATCTGGCATGAACATATCAAAGTTTTAGAGTGTGAAATAAATTTTTCCTGATTTAATCTTTTCCTAAGGATTTTACGTAAAACAAATCAAAATGGTTGTCCATCAAGAAAGGAACTTGATTTTTCAAGAATAATGAACTTATCGACACACCACCACATCAATATTTGTTGATGTGCTATTTTTTCTGACTTATGCATATGTAAGTGCCTTTCTTGTAAGATAAGCAAAATTTCTAAACATAGATGAACGCATGCATGCTTTCGGCATGTCCCTGTAATTTTATAAATGCATAAATGCACAAACGAATTTCCGAACACTATTCTGATGTTCATATAAGCGCACATACTTTGAATTTATGAGGTTTTAATCATTAAACTTTGAAACCATGCAAGTAGGTGATTTTATCAAAGTTTTATCTTGGCATGCATAACTTGAATGTGCAAAACAAATCATGGGAAACCATGAAAAGTTTCAAACTCTTCTTGGATTGCATTTGAAATGTGTGCAGCTTATCTAAGATGTGTGCATGGATTTAGACCTGAGTTCTAGGGCTGATTCAGGTAGATCGGAATTAGATTAGAATCAAGTAGAGGTTGCTAGGTTAGTGCTTGCACTTATGCGCTGATATGAAATGTTGGTGCGTATATTTGAATTTTGATTGCCAGGCAATTGCTAACTGTTTACTTGTCAATGAGTGTGGTTGCTTAGGACTTAAGAATAATGCCTAAGTGTAGATCACCAGGTAGATTGTGATTAGAACTCTTGCAATGTTTGACCGATATCGGAGTAAACCTCAAAAACCTTAGAGAATTTTGCTTCTAGTTTAACCAAACTAAACCACGAGTTGTATTCTTCATTGGACACATGAGTCTGGTGGCGTAATTAAGCAAGGTAGTATGCCGATTCAAAGTGGGGGAGTAGGACCTAGTGCAGTGTGCATCGTAGTTTAGAAAACCCATGTTGGGATGGTTCTCCATTTGAAGGAATTGAACGGAATTTCGGGGACGAAATTCTAATAAGTGGGGGAGAAATGTAACATCCCGAATTTTAATTCTAACAATAATTAGAATTATAGCAAGATTTGGAAGAAAGGATTTTCATAGAAGGGATTTAAAATGATGGATTGGGAGTGCTTTGAGTGCCATATAGGAGTCAAGGAGCATTGGCATCGAAAAGCAAATTTAAAGAAGACCAAACGAGTGTTAAAAATCGAGTTTTCGGTGTTATAAACACCCGACATTAGGAAATTCAAAATAAAAGATTTAAGACTCAAAACACAATTCCCACCGTTGGATATGAAGGTATGATTTTTAGGAAGTCACTCGTCAAATTTGAGCAAGATCCGACAGTGAACGAAGAAGTTATCTCGAATTGAAGCAGGAAGAAAATAGGAGGAAAATAGGAAAATGAATAAATGGGGTACTGGGCAAAACACTCGAGTCTTTTGGAAAAGACTCGAGTGTTACGGTCAGTTGGAAAATGGGGATCTCAGGCACTACTCGAGTCTTTTGGAAAAGACTCGAGTGTTTTGGAAAAGACTGGAGTCTTTTGGAAAAGACTGGAGTGTTTTTAAAGAAAACACTCGAGTGTTTTTGAAAACACTCGAGTGTTTTGTGCAGACAGCCTTAAAACGCGTTTTGGCCTTCTTCCTCACTCACTCACTCCTCCTTTTCTTTCTCTCTCTTAGGGCACGAATTCTTCCCCTTTCTCTCTCTAAATTCCTTCTCATTTCTCCACTCTAATCCATAATAAATCACTATAAATCAATCTTCATCACATACAAACATCATCTCCTCCATCAATCCCTCTCCTTTTTCTCTCTCTCACGGATTTCTCTCTCTCTCCAAGAAGAAGCTTTGTTCTTCCTTCTCCTCAAGGATTTGAGGCTCCAATCTCAACTATTATCAAGGACTATCATCAACCTCACATTCTCTCCCTTAAATTCAAGGTAAATTCCATCTTTCTCTTCTCCCCTTTTTGGTCACACGAATTTCCCTCTTGTTCCCGATGAAATTTGAGCTCCATACTATGTAGTGCCACTTTCTCATGTTCTTTTTCATTCACATGGTGTAGAGGAACTCAAGACCCCTCTCCTCTCTCTTCCTTGGATCATAGCTCATTCGGTGGAGAGATTCTCAAGCTTAGGGCAAGTGAAATCGCATTGTCCCTAAGTGTTTGAGGTAAGGGGGTGGATTATAGTGAGCATTGGGTGATCTAAGATTGGGTATCCCTATGGTTATAGTGATTTTCTAGGAGTTATGTGTTTAGGGTATTTAATGGTAGAATCTTGGATAGTAATTTAAGGAATGGAGGACATAAGAGAAAGGAACTTAGGAATCATAATTAATAAGGGAAAGTTAATGTGAACTTCGAATGTGAAAGGATGTTGAGTCATTGATGAAGTAATTAATGTGCCATACATGTATGTTTGGTCATGGTTAAATTGGTATTTATTACTTGGAAATGGAAGATGACAACATGGATAGTGTGCATTATGTGTTTATTGAATCGGAATGAAATATGGTTATAATGGTTGATAACAAAGTACTTAGTGATACTTATTTGAAAAGGGTAATTATAATGGGTAATTTGAAAGGAACTAAATGTTGGGATATGATTGGTTATCTAAGGGAGTCATGCTTATTTGAAAATATGTGGAACTAAGTTTGGGTACTAAAAAGGGTATTAATTAATTGTGAAATGACTATATAAATTGTAATTGGATAAATTGGATTGTGATAATAAGGGAAAATGATCATAAATGTTATTCGTGGAATGTGACCCTAAATGTGAGTATTTGGAAATGTATATGATGATGGATGATAATTGTTTATTTATGAATATATGTGTGATGATTTGGAATGGTTTATATTTATGCATATTGTGATTATTATTGGAATTGTGTTGATGGCTATATTAATGAACTGGACTGTGGTTAATTTAAATGGTAAAGGTAACTAATGTGGAAACTGATCAGTGGGGCCCGGAACACTAGGTACCCGGCTAGGTGTTCCAATTACCTGTTAGGGCCAATTACCTGCCAGGCCAATTACCCATCAGGCCAAACCGCCCTGTAGGCGCCGGGTGACCCACAGGATCAATTTTCCACACCAATAATTGAAATAAATAATGGAATGGTAATTATGTACATAGTCCTACAGGTTATGGTCTGGATGGGTGTAAAGTCCTGGGCAGGTGTTTCAAGTCCCTAGACAGGTGTGCCAATTACCTAGCGGGTAACCAAATTCCTAGTGGTGTACAACTAAAAAGGAAAAAGGGAAAGGGTATGCAGATCACTGTTTGTGGTTGCATACACCGTGGGTAGATCTCTGTTTTGGGGTTACACACGATGGTGAGGTGTAGATCTCTGATTTGAGGTTACACCCAATGGAAAGCGTAGATCTCTGATTTGGGGTTACGCATAAAGGAAAAAGGAAATAAGAGAAAATGGAAAAGATAATGGATATAGTCAGAAAATGGAAAAGATAATGGACAATGGTAACAGAATCAAAAACGGAAAGCAAGGGAATTGAATTAGTGAAAATGTTAAGGGAAAATGGAAAATGGATAAAGACAATGGAAATGAATAGGAAAAAGGGATAAAGTAAATGGTAATGAACATTAACATTGATTATGGGCATGTTAAAGAAAGGGGTAATTATGGAATCATGATAAAGAAAAACTAGAAAGGGTGCAAAGAGGTTGATTGTGAATAGACTTGTAAATGCTATATGTCATTACTTTACTATTTGTGTTTGGCCTAGTGGATCTACTATGATTATATGGAAACTGCAATTTTATTTCATGTGCAATGCTCACTCCCTTACAGTTTCAGGTTCGGAGATTGAGCTGGCGCAGCCCCCGGCCGAGCAGGAGTACTTTCCCTTACAGGGAGAGTAGGGTGTTAGGGGTTTAGTGTATAGTATGGACCTAAGCCTCTGATATTATTTTGATGTAAATTTTATATGCATAATTCGAATGAGGCTTAGGATGTTTTGTTTTGCTAAAGCTATAACTTTTGGTTTTAATGCTTAAAATTTGTATTTCCGCTAATACTCTGATTTATTTTTGCATACTGATATCATTGGAGCCCGTGGGGCCTTGATTTGATTTAGAAATATAATCTGAAGCCCTGCTGGCTATCAGTTGTTTATTTGAAATTGTTTATCACAGGTCAAATTTTGGATTAGTCCGAAAAACAAACAAAACTCCGTCCGTTTGATGGTTGATTTTAATATAATTAAAAAGAAATTTTTAAGTCCGTTTTTTATTAAAGGGGAATTAAGGGTAAAAATCCTAGGGTGTTACACACCAGCCCCCCTCCTTTCTCATTACTCCGCCCCATTCTCCCTCCCTCACCCCAAATCAGCCCCCAACACCCACCACCACCACCGAAGCAGCCCCAAGGCCACCACCCCACCTCCTTGCTCTTCCTCCTTCCCATAGATCCACTCTCTCTCCTCCCTCTTGATCCCTTTCTCTCTCACCTCCATGACCCATTCTGTAACACCCCTAATTTTCGTCTCCCAAATAACCAAGAAATTAATTATAATAATTATTTTATAATTGATTTATATTAGTTTTGAAGGTTTTAGTTTTTTTACATTATGTGTTTTTATATAAAAATATGAGATATATTTTTATATGGTTATTTTGTACAAAAATGTGAATATTGTAAATTAGCCCTTGGGTTGGGACCTAATTGCAATATTAAAAAGGTTTTTGAAGAAAGAGTAATTAAATTATTAATTTTTGAATTTTACCAGTATGTAACCGGTTAGAGGGGCTTTGTAACCGGTTACACGATGAACTCATAAAACTGGGTTAGTGCGTTTGATGAGTAATTGTAATACCCTAATAATTACTACCCTTGATTCCCAAGTATTAAAATTGTGCACTTAAAAATTCCTTTTTAATATAATAAAATCACCCGTCAAACGGACGGAATTTTGCTTGTTTTTCGAACTAATCCAAAATTCAACCTGTGATGAACAACATCAAATAAACAACCAATAGCCAGCAGGGCTTCAGATTATATTTCTAAAACTTATCAAGGCCCCAAGGGCTCCAAATACATGAGAGTGCATTAATTAATCAGAGTAATAGCGGAAAATATTAAGTTTGAGTGTCATAATCAAAACATATAACTTTGTTAAAACAAAATATACTAAGTCTCAATCAAAATATACATATTGAATTTACATCCCAATATTATAATAGACTTAGGTCCATATTATATTTTAAACCCAAAACACCCTACTCTCCCTGTAAGGGAAAGTACTCCTGCTCGGCCGGGGGCTGTGCCTGCTCAATCTCAGCACCTGTAAATGTAAGGGAGTGAGCATTGAACATGAATAGAAAAGCAGTTTCTAGATAGACATAACTACTAACCAGACCAAACACAATTAGCAATTTATTCACATAAATACAAATTCATCGCAAGCATACCATATTTTCCAATTCCATTATTTTATAAATGCCAATTCCCTTTTTAGTTAGTTCATTTCCATCATTTGATTCCCTTTTATTCATTTTCTCCGTTCCCAAAGAAATCACTTTATATTCCCTTACCTTTTTCTTATTTTTACGGTGTATGTATGTCTCCACCAAATCGAAGGCCTACATACATACACCAATCACGATGTATGTCTCCACCAAATCGAAGGCCTACATACATCGCGTTCCCATTACCTTTACCTTGTCCAATTTTATCCCCTTACCTTTTCCTTTGATTTTACGGTGTATGTATGTCTCCACCAAATCGAAGGCCTACATACATACACCAATCACGATGTATGTCTCCACCAAATCGAAGGCCTACATACATCGCGTTTCCATTACCTTCACCTTGTTCAATTTTATTCCCTGTTTCCCTTATTCATTTCCTTTTAGTTACGGTGTATGTATGTCTCCACCAAATCGAAGGCCTACATACATACACCAATCACGATGTATGTCTCCACCAAATCGAAGGCCTACATAATTCGCGTTTCCTTTACCGTTTACCTTCTTTTATCCATTGCCCTTTTCCTTTTTCCTTTCCATTTAGGGTGTATGTATGTCTCCACCAAATCAAAGGCCTACATACATACACCACCGACGATGTATGTCTCCACCAAATCGAAGGCCTACATACATCGCCCCATTCACGTTGTATTGTCTCCCCCAAATCGAAGGCCTACAATACAACCCAAACTTTACGATGTATCGTCTCCCCCAAATCGAAGGCCTACGATACATCACCATATTTATCCAATATTAATTGTCATTATTTTGTCCACCAATTCCGTTTAATATTTACCAAATCATTCCAAGCACAAGCATCATCACAATTATCACCAAATAGCCACAATTCACTTTCCTAATTAACACCATTCCAATATTTAAGAAATACCAAATAGAGCACATAGTCAAATTCACAACTATTCATGCACATCACTTTCCACATGGACAATTAGAGTGCCAATAATAACCAACTTCACCTTTTCATATAATCATGCAACAACCACATTTATTATTTTTCATTGTCCAAATTATTGATTTAAAATCCTAAATTAGGGGTTCATGCCATTTATTTTCCTCAATTAAAACCTAACCTTATTCTCTACTTTTTGGAGTTCCATAATTAATAATTAAGCCTATTTTCAACATTTACCTTAGATCCTAAATTGGGGTTTCTAATTCCCTACCTTAACACATAAACTCCTAGCCAACCATTATATCTAAATACAAACCCTCTCCTAGAACAAGCCAATGCTCACTATATCCACCCCCTTACCTTAACCAAAGAGAGAGAAAGTGGAAGAACCCAAGCCGTAGCTCCAAGCGCTCCCAAAACCAAGGGCTCCGCACGCACGAAAATGGAGATAGTGATAATAATCTTCCCTAAGCCAAAGGAATGGAATGATAAAGAGATTATTGCCCCTTTTCCATAGAGAATTCGGATTTCCCAAAGAGGGGAGAGAGAGAGAGAGAGAGAGAGAATCCACATTGGAGAGAGAGAGGAACTTCAATAATCATGGATACTTACTTGGAGAGACCAAGGGAGACTTGATGGGGGACCTTGGAGTGATTCCCTTGAAGCTTGATGGATTTGGGATGATAGATTGTGTGCCCTAGAGAGAGAAATTTCGTGCATTATGGCCAAAAGCACGCGTGAAACGCTTTTATTTTTTTTCAGTTTTAGCAGCCCTTAATCGAGTATTACTCGATTAAAACCTCCCCCCCTTCAGGCTTATTCGATTAAGCTGCAACTTAATCGATTAAGTTGCAGGATTTTCAGCACCCCGACTTTGAACGGCCGTAACTTCTTCGTTAACAGTTGGATCTTCCTCAAATTTGGACACAAGCTTCCTCACATATCCTACTTCACATCTAACGGTGGAATTTGTGTTTAGAGTTGTAGATCTTTTATTTTGAATTTCCTAATATAGGGTGTTTATAACACCAAAAACATCGCTTCTAACGCTCTTTTGTTCATCTTTCAACCTCCTTTTTAATGCCAATGCTTCTTGATTCCTTTATGGCATTCCAAGAACTCCTAACCCATCATTTTAAATCCTTTTTAGAATATCCTTCACTTCCAGATCTTATAATTGTTCTAATTACTCGTAGAATTAAAATTCGGGATGTTACAATTCTCCCCCACTTGTTAGAATTTCGTCCCCGAAATTCCGTTGAGTTCCGTAATTGGAGAATCATTCCTTTAGTAAAGTTTCTGACTACGGTTTTCACTTCTCTTCGCTCTTTATTCCCCATTCCGGGTGTGATTAGGGTCATGCCTAATCCAATGCTTGTCCTCAAATACCATGTGTCACTTCTACCTAGAACGGATCGTCAGTTTTGTTATTATTAAAGTTCCATCTTCCATTCCTTGGATTGAAATCCTCCCCCACTTGGCATTGACATACTTGATTATATCCCTGCTAGGGGATATGCTCATTCGTTATTCGGAATCTCGCACATAAGCTTCTCGACCGGTATCCAAAGTCAGAAGGGACACGTGGATGGTTATCCATTGGTAGGCATAGAACTATGTTGGGTTCCTACGTCTTGGTGGATTCTCACCTATGCATCTGAGACGTTTGAAACTTGAAGAGAGTGAAGATGAAAAGAAGAAACATGAAGCACTCAAGAATGAGTATCATGGTCTTTGCAAGATGACCCAGGATGGACTGGATACATGTCAAGCAAGAAGACGATGGATATTATTCCCCACAGTATGCATTTTCAGCAGCGAGTCATCGAAGGATGTGTTTCTATGGATATGTTGCTAACTGGTTGGTCTCGGTCAACCGGGGTCCTATCAAATGCACAGGGTCTCAAAAGACTAAGATTATCACTTGCGGTGTTCCGACGTAACATCTTGATTGAGGTTCCACTTCGTGACTTCACTTTTATCCTGTTCACTTTTTACTCCTTCAAGTGAGTCTGGCAAAGTCACACTTAAAATCAATCTTCACCGCGTTTGCATTCTACTTCGATGCTACTTCCTTCCTGTTCGTTTAGTAATTTCAATTCGATATAGGAATTCCTAAAGATTTATTACACTTGAGGGTCAAAGTTAAGGTCTAGTTGTTATTTTTCAATTCCGTGTCATTTTGGAAAGGTCTTGTTTTATCTCTTGTTTAACCCTCATTCGATTCTCCTCGAAGTGTTTGGAATTATCTGTTTAGTAATCCTATGACTTACGGTATGATTACGAGTTATTGTCGCTCGGATAGGATCCGAACTGAGTCGTCACGTCTCCCCCACTCATTATCAACATACCTGAGTAAGTCGAAGGCAGGGAGAAAACTGGGTTGACTCCAAGAGTTGATTAGCTGGGCTCTTCATACCTACGCATACGGCTAGGTTCTCATACTGGTTAGAAGGGTGGTTCGATCATTTAGTTGGATGTTCTCGGTGGAATATAGAACAAGAGCGTCTTGAATGGAGTTGGTTTCCGAATCACTGTTCACGAGTCTTAGTACAGATCCTATAGGATTAGAGTTCAGTAGAACTTTCGACAGAGGCAGAATTTCTAGATGGTTTATTCGGATTTAAACTAGATGATTGCAATAATATAACATGTCAATAAACGCGAAAACCGAGGTGGTCAGTCCCAATCTCACATTTACCAACTGTACATCACTGCGTTTGTTGGATGATAGCATTATCTTTTAACAGATGCAAGAGAAAGGATGACCAATCCTGACCTTACACACTATTAGAGGACGACACTATCACCAGGTGTTTGGTTAGGTCTCTCGTTACTGTCTTATAACTAAGTAAGGTTTTTCCTACGTGTTCATTTGGATGGTACTCATAATCAGATTGAAGATGAGTCTTTCTTAGGTTTCACAACTTCTAGAAATACAGGATTAGGAATTTAAAATTCCAAGAGTATTGATTTAGGATATTCTACGCTGAAACTTAATAGAGACGCAGGTTGAAAGTACCTAAAATGTTTATCTAAGTTCTTAAATCGTTTCGTACCTTTTGTTGGTTTGGCCCTGATCTCCTTAAGTAGCTGTACCACAGACTTCAAGGGTGTGGATCAGGAAACTGATATTGTCGGAATGTAAGGTTGAGACGTCCAGGACGAAGTCCTGTGTCATTGAGTAGTCCCTCTGGAGCTGTGTTTGGTATGATCACCGACACACCATGAAAGATGTGACGAGACTCGCCACCGAAAATTAATACATCACCCGATCCCAAGATAATTCTTTCTGCTCTCCTTGGATCTCTCTGGTCTCCATAGAGAAACTCAGCTGAGTCACCAATGCAGAATGATACTACCGGTATCCCTCTGTGCATGCTTCCAACACTTTTATCACGGTCCTGATGGAGACCAAGCTTCCCATTCTCTTCATAGAAATTGACAATGCAGACATCAGGGACCATGGAAGGGAGTATGTCCTCCACTTCACTTACACCGCATTCCTTCTCAATCAAAGATTGTGCTTCTTGCATCGCTCCCCTAACCAGCTGAATGAAATGATCAGGAATATTGGGTGGTTTGCTTCCATCAATTACCCTTTTGGGTCCATATACTCGGGTTTGAGGATTCCAGTCTAAGCCAAGGCACATCATTTTCAGTCGGAGTCTGGCTCCACTTGTAAAGCCTGGTTGATAAAAACCTCCAGGGCCTAAGCCCATCTCCCGACAGTTCTTTACTACGCCCACCTGTTCTTCATGAGTCAAGTGTTGCTGCAGGAGAACCATTCCCGGTCTCAAAACTATACTCTTCTTCTCACCATCTTGTACCCCCATGTGTTGCTCCTTGTCTTCAATAGTCGATCTAAGCTTACCCATTGCAGAAGTTTGCCCTTCTTGAAAACAGATGTCATACGGCTTAGGTTGCAAAGAATCAGCTGGGGAATTGATCTTACGATCAGTAACCGAGCTGTTAGCAGTAGAATGAAGAAGCTGATTTTTCATGTTGCTACAGTGTGGCAACAAAGGATTCTGTTGATGTGGACATAGGCATAATTTAGTATATATCTATATAGGGCTTTATAACTGTAAACCTAAGTAACTACTATAGAACTTGACTCTATTTCCTGGTTACTCTCTTGGTGAGTAACCATTGGAGATGTGAATCCACACTCCAAAGGCCGAGGAAAAACTGCTCTGATACCAAAATGTAACACCCTAATAATTACTACCCTTGATTCCCAAGTTTTAAAATTGTGCACTTAAAAATTCCTTTTTAATATAATAAAATCACCCGTCAAACGGACGGAATTTTGCTTGTTTTTCGAACTAATCCAAAATTCAACCTGTGATGAACAACATCAAATAAACAACCAATAGCCAGCAGGGCTTCAGATTATATTTCTAAAACTTATCAAGGCCCCAAGGGCTCCAAATACATGAGAGTGCATTAATTAATCAGAGTAATAGCGGAAAATATTAAGTTTGAGTGTCATAATCAAAACATATAACTTTGTTAAAACAAAATATACTAAGTCTCAATCAAAATATACATATTGAATTTACATCCCAATATTATAATAGACTTAGGTCCATATTATATTTTAAACCCAAAACACCCTACTCTCCCTGTAAGGGAAAGTACTCCTGCTCGGCCGGGGGCTGTGCCTGCTCAATCTCAGCACCTGTAAATGTAAGGGAGTGAGCATTGCACATGAATAGAAAAGCAGTTTCTAGATAGACATAACTACTAACCAGGCCAAACACAATTAGCAATTTATTCACATATATACAAATTCATCGCAAGCATACCATATTTTCCAATTCCATTATTTTATAAATGCCAATTCCCTTTTTAGTTAGTTCATTTCCATCATTTGATTCCCTTTTATTCATTTTCTCCGTTCCCAAAGAAATCCCTTTATATTCCCTTACCTTTTTCTTATTTTTACGGTGTATGTATGTCTCCACCAAATCGAAGGCCTACATACATACACCAATCACGATGTATGTCTCCACCAAATCGAAGGCCTACATACATCGCGTTCCCATTACCTTTACCTTGTCCAATTTTATCCCCTTACCTTTTCCTTTGATTTTACGGTGTATGTATGTCTCCACCAAATCGAAGGCCTACATACATACACCAATCACGATGTATGTCTCCACCAAATCGAAGGCCTACATACATCGCGTTTCCATTACCTTCACCTTGTTCAATTTTATTCCCTGTTTCCCTTATTCATTTCCTTTTAGTTACGGTGTATGTATGTCTCCACCAAATCGAAGGCCTACATACATACACCAATCACGATGTATGTCTCCACCAAATCGAAGGCCTACATACATCGCGTTTCCTTTACCGTTTACCTTCTTTTATCCATTGCTCTTTTCCTTTTTCCTTTCCATTTAGGGTGTATGTATGTCTCCACCAAATCGAAGGCCTACATACATACACCACCGACGATGTATGTCTCCACCAAATCGAAGGCCTACATACATCGCCCCATTCACGTTGTATTGTCTCCCCCAAATCGAAGGCCTACAATACAACCCAAACTTTACGATGTATCGTCTCCCCCAAATCGAAGGCCTACGATACATCACCATATTTATCCAATATTAATTGTCATTATTTTGTCCACCAATTTCGTTTAATATTTACCAAATCATTCCAAGCACAAGCATCATCACAATTATCACCAAATAGCCACAATTCACTTTCCTAATTAACACCATTCCAATATTTAAGAAATACCAAATAGAGCACATAGTCAAATTCACAACTATTCATGCACATCACTTTCCACATGGACAATTAGAGTGCCAATAATAACCAACTTCACCTTTTCATATAATCATGCAACAACCACATTTATTATTTTTCATTGTCCAAATTATTGATTTAAAATCCTAAATTAGGGGTTCATGCCATTTATTTTCCTCAATTAAAACCTAACCTTATTCTCTACTTTTTGGAGTTCCATAATTAATAATTAAGCCTATTTTCAACATTTACCTTAGATCCTAAATTGGGGTTTCTAATTCCCTACCTTAACACATAAACTCCTAGCCAACCATTATATCTAAATACAAACCCTCTCCTAGAACAAGCCAATGCTCACCCCCTTACCTTAACCAAAGAGAGAGAAAGTGGAAGAACCCAAGCCGTAGCTCCAAGCGCTCCCAAAACCAAGGGCTCCGCACGCACGAAAATGGAGATAGTGATAATAATCTTCCGTAAGCCAAAGGAATGGAATGATAAAGAGATTATTGCCCCTTTTCCATAGAGAATTCGGATTTCCCAAAGAGGAGAGAGAGAGAGAGAGAGAGAAAATCCACATTGGAGAGAGAGAGGAACTTCAATAATCATGGATACTTACTTGGAGAGACCAAGGGAGACTTGATGGGGGACCTTGGAGTGATTCCCTTGAAGCTTGATGGATTTGGGATGAGAGATTGTGTGCCCTAGAGAGAGAAATTTCGTGCATTATGGCCAAAAGCACGCGTGAAACGCTTTTATTTTTTTTCAATTTTAGCAGCCCTTAATCGAGTATTACTCGATTAAAACCTCCCCCCCTTCAGGCTTATTCGATTAAGCTGCAACTTAATCGATTAAGTTGCAGGATTTTCAGCACCCCGACTTTGAACGGCCGTAACTTCTTAGTTAACCGTTGGATCTTCCTCAAATTTTGACACAAGCTTCCTCACATATCCTACTTCACATCTAACGGTGGAATTTGTGTTTAGAGTTGTAGATCTTTTATTTTGAATTTCCTAATATAGGGTGTTTATAACACCAAAAACATCGCTTCTAACGCTCTTTTGTTCATCTTTCAACCTCCTTTTTAATGCCAATGCTTCTTGATTCCTTTATGGCATTCCAAGAACTCATAACCCATCATTTTAAATCCTTTTTAGAATATCCTTCACTTCCAGATCTTATAATTGTTCTAATTACTCGTAGAATTAAAATTCGGGATGTTACAGTAATCACGCGTTTTAACCCAGAATTCGCCACGAATCCCACTCGATTCATGGTGGGAGACGCGTGTCGCCTTGCATGGTGTTTGAATTCGTCTATATAAGCTTGATTGTTGATCCAATTTGCCTCATTTTTGCTATGTTTGGTCTGAAAGCGAAATTAGGGTTCCAAGTTCGTCTGAAGAAATTCTTCCTTGTCTCTGAGTGTTGGAGAGTGAGTGATACACCATTACAAAGTTTGAATCAAGGGCTTTGTATTGATATAAAATTTGTGAGTTGAGAGTCCCTGAATCAAGAGAACGAAGCTTGCCAAGTGAGGTGTTGATGCTGTCAAACCTCAGCTTCTGGTTTCTGGAGCTGACTTTGAAGCTCGATTTTGGTAAGCACACGAACCCTTTTGGTTTCAAATCTATTCCTACCTCTAGTTCATGTTGCAGAGAACTCAATTTGACTATTTTCCCCAATTCTTAATTTGGTTTTGCATGTCAAATTCCCTGGTTTTGGTACCCTGTCTAACTCTATCAGCATGGAGTGGATTTAATGGAAACCTGTGTTGGAGCCTTTCTCTCTGCAATGTTTTGGATCAAGCACAATTTAGAGGTAAGGGGGAAGCTTACTATTTGCTAGAATGATAATAAATTTTGGTAGAATATAGGATGAGTCACCAAGAGACTCAAAGGGCATAAGTTGAAATGGTTAGGTGGCTTGGAGGCCAATCTGAGCTCAATTATTGTTATGAGCAATGTTATTGAGATGCATGCAAACTATATTGATGTTGGATTCATGACTTATATGGATATTATGTGAATTGATGCATTAAGTTGTGAAATATGTGCAATTATGTGCAAATTGAGTATCCAAATTGAATGCATGCAAGATAGATATGTTTCTGTGTTTAAACATATTTATTTAAGGTATATGTACTCTGTTAAAGGTTGAAATTTGGTTAGATTTGAATAGTGAAGAGAATGGTTTGTTAAAACTCATGTTTTAGTGTCAGACTGCATAATCTAACCGGTTACTCGATATTCGTAACCGGTTAGACACTGTTAAAATGCAAAAGAAAATAAGTTTACAAAATCAGTGTTGTGGTCTTATAAATCCTACTCAAATCTAGGCCTTAATTTCATGGAAAACAATCTGAAAATAAGTTGATTTCACTGTTATAGTTCAGATTGCAGTTAAAGAGTTAATACCTTGAGGTAATGAGATAGTTTCAAGAGGAAATTATGCTCATTGGACAATGAAATGTGATCTAGACTTTTGAATGATATAAACAGTGGTTTTGAGGTATAAACATTGTTAAACTGGTTTATGGATTGGGTAGGGAATTCAAGAAAAAGGGTTTTCTGAATTACAATGGTAAACAGTTCAGGTCTGTAATTCTAACCGGTTAGCCTGGAACTGTAACCGGTTAGTACCTGAATCTGAAAAATAAAAAGTTAAGTTTTTGAATACCATTGACTTTGTTTTACCCAATCTAAGTTTAAGGGCATGATTTGAGATAATTCAAAGGAGGATTTTGTGTCAAAGTCTATACCTCAAATAAATCATTCAAAAGAGAAATTGGAATATTTTTAAATCACAGTAATTAATGGAAAGAACAACCTTAGTAATTATGTATGCGATGCATGCATAGAGAAAGGTGATGAAATAGGTTGGCAAGGATTGTTTGTAATGTTCGGGGTTCACGACCCTGTACTCTAGGAGTACTAAACTGATGCAACCAACTTGATGACACATTCTGGGAATGTGGCCATTGTCTGGGACATGGTTTCTTGGACACGTTCTGGGAACGTGATGCACACTCTGGGAGTGGTGCTTGATTATATTCCAAGTATGGTTTGCGATACGTTCTGGGAACGTATGTTAGTGTTCTGGGAACACGTTGGTATAATAATGGAATTAAAGATAAAACCAACCTTGATGATTGTGCATTCATATAGAATGGAAGTTTGGTTGGTAGGAACGTTTATCATATTCTGGGAATATGAGGAGGGTACTCCGGGAGTACCAAATTATAACCTACTTGATGACACATTATAGATATGTGGCCAGTGTCAGGGACCTGGTTTTATACGTTTTGGGAACGAATGTCAGTGTTCCGGGAACACAACGGTGTATTGGATGGACGTCCAAGATGGACTTTTAGAGGCCTCAGTTGTGGAAGGAAATCATGCATCATGCCACCTGCATTGAAATAATTATTACGATTAACCGGGTGTGCTCATATGCTTATGCATCATGATTTGCTACATGTTGACTTGTGGTTGTTAGTTTTATTCTCATTTGATTATGCGAATATGTATAGCTAACCCCCATGCCCTTATTAGGTGTTGATCGTGCATCTAGCTTGCACAAGAATCAGTAAGGGGAGATGTCCCTTAGGTGCATGCAGAGCGTAGAAAATGTGGGTTGGGAACCCGTTGTGCAGATATCGAGGATCCGACCAGAAGGATGTTTGGACAAAGGACCAGTGACCAGCTCTATAACATTTCTATTTTTAATAGAACTTATATGATACATATTTTGGAAAAAGGTATCATAAGAGGAATTCAGTTTCATAATTATACTTATTTGGTATTAATGGACTTGTTACACTTGATATATTTTGGGGGTACAATATGATGATTTTACTATGTTTCCGCAAACTCTGATTTTGGTAGTCAACCTTTATCATTGATCAAGTGTTTCTGAAATTAAATTTTCAAGGGAAGGGAAAATTCTTATTTTCAGATCTTTTTCCAACAATAACAAGTCCAAGTAATCATAAACTTATTACTTTTCTTATAAAGTAAGATGATATACAAGGAGTGTTACACTTTTATGGTATCAGAGCAATGGTCCTGACTCTTGGTCCTTGGGTGTGTGGTCCAATACGCTGGTCATCGATATCTGCAATGTTTCTTGGGAAGTATGCTCTCATATACTTCCAAACTAGAGCTAAGATTATGGGTAATGGCTCTAGATAAGTAACTCATTCTGCTATTAAGAAGTGTTCTATGTAGTCTAAGTAGAAGTATGATAGTTGTATGCTTCTCTTTAGACATGTGGTCAACCTAAAACCATAGTGTTGGTGTATTTCGTTCTCATAGAACCAGTGATAAGGAAATCTTAAGGAGTTGTAGTTAAGTCCTTGACTCTGAAGAGGAGTGTTTACCCTCACTCGTGTTAAAGTTAATCAACTTCTCAGATCGAGTGCAAGGCAGTCATCTTCTTAAGTATTAACCTTGTTGAGTTTGTTAAACTCTAAAGCTATTCTTTCTTTTGTTCCCTATGGATAAGGGTATTGATCAAAGTTGCTCTATGCCTTATCCAATCGGCTATCTCAAAGCAGCGAATCCTACAAATCTTCTTGTAGTGGTTTCCAAGGTATGTCTGAATCGTTCTATTAAGGTATTAGACTTTGTCTATCTACCTGTGTCATGATTACATTTTATCTTAAGTACGGTTTGGGAGCCGAGGGATCAAGTGATCATGATTAATGACGATAGAACAACCCTGTATTGGGATTTCCAAGCTTCGAATCTGGAATCCAATGAACCCATGTGGTTGCTTCTGGGTAGCAGTGAAGGAATAAGGGGGATCAAGGAAATCTTGGTTATAAGAAATGATGTCAGGTTTACCTTTGAGTAAAGCGATAGAGTTTGGAATCAAGTTAATTCTTGAAACTGATTCTATCTCTACTACCTTTATAATATGGTACCATCGGGAATGGTCAAATGGGAGAAACACGTAGAAAAGTGCTAAAAGGGTTTTGGTTGGATCGGATTAAAGGAGTCTAAGTGTTTTCTAAGATTGATTGGAGGTTGGATTAACCCCAAATCAGGATTCGAGGCAGGGATACACTTGAGACTGCATTTTGATCTCGATACGGGCATTATGAGTAGAAAGTAATGCCGTTCGGATTGACTAAGGCACCTGTTCTTTTATGGATTATAAGAACGGGACCTTTAGATTATATTTGGATTCGTTTGTGGCTTCTTCTAAGAATCCGGAGGGACATGAAAAATATCTCGGGATTGTGTTGAGAATCCTGCAAGAGGAGTAGCGGTGTGTTAAGCTCGCCAAAGATGAGTTTTGGTTGAGCGAAGTTAAGTTCGCAGGGCATGTGATCTTTAAAGTAAGAAGTTCTTAGGGCTGGCTGGGTACTATCGCCGGAGTATTTAAGGATTTTCTAAGATCGCATGGCTCCTGACCAAGTTGACTTGGAAAGATCAACTGATTGTATGAAATGATTGGATGTTGTTTAATTATGGTGGGGTAGTGATGGATTATTCCCAATATAATATGATTAGTCCAAGAGAAATTATGGAAAAAGGTGAGTATATTATGATTTAAATCATTTCAGTGATGAATTCAGTTGGAATCAAGGTATTAGATTATGATTAAATCCTATTTTGAGTTGGATTGGACGATGTAAAGAAAATGGTTTTTGAAAGTTCTTTGGTTTTATTTCTAAAACTATACTTCATAACCGGTTAGAGTTTCTTGTAACCGGTTAGAACTGAAAGTTTAAAATAAAATTTAAGTCCTTTGTGAAGGAACTTTTGGTATCAGTAGACATCTTCCTCCAATCCAAACTCAATGTCAATTACCTAAGTAAAAATTTAAGGAAAGGATTTAATGTGGTAAAATAACTTAATGCCTTGATTCATCATTGAAATTGATTTAAGAGCATTGAATCATAATATTTATGGACTAATCGAGAGTTGAAATTATGGAGCTACTCCAATTAGAGAAGGTAGAGGATTAACTGGACGATGCAAAAGAGACGATAAGCATGTATGAGGACTACGGGAAAGTACATGAATTTCATGCGAGAAGTATCAGAATTCAGAATAAGGGAAAGATTGATGAAATAAAGGCCCAATGGGAGAAAGAGGAAAGGTAAGTGGGAGAATATATATCACGGAAATATAAAGGTTAAGGAATCCTCGATTGGAGAAAAGTGACTAAGGAGGAAATAGGAAAGGGAACATTTGTCCATCTCGAGGTGAAAACTGTTAGGCACATCACTTGGAGTTTAGTTGTGATGTACCTAAGGGAATAGTAAATTCCGATCGTAGGGAGCTGGAGTATTATTCGCCGAATTGTCTTGAAAGAAAAGGTGAGAAAGGATTGGACAGCAAGCGAATCCAGCACGAGAAGAATTCATCGGCTGAGATGAGAGTTGAGTGTAATCCTGACATAAACAACCCAAGCCTATCTCTTCCTTTGATCGGAGTTAACGTAGTCAAATGTTTTTCGATTACGTTAATCTAATCATTTGAGAATATCAATATCCTGTAAGTTCAACTTCAATTTTTCTGTGATCAAACCCCTTATCACAGTTGGATGTGATAATATCTGTGGACACTACAGAAATAGAAAGATCAGTTATGACTAGAGAGATTAACAACCACCGGGATAAGACAAATCTTTGTCTCCCCAACGGAAATGTCTCTAGCACTTGACTATCTAACTAAGTCTGATAGTGATAATTACCCTATCTTTAAGTTCATCTAACTTAAAGACCTGTCGTATGGTCTTTCTTGCGAAAGATTATATCTGAAAGGGATGATTTTGTTATTAATGGATTAAATATTAGGACTGGTCACCCTAATGTTTCAAACTATTAAGAAATGAAGTCATACAAATGTTTCTTTGATCGTGCTTGAGAGATCAGAGTGCGTAGCCCAAAAAGTTTTTCCAAAAAGTTTATTGGAAAGTGCTTTAATTGAAGAATATTTATGTGAAGTGTAAAGAGTATTTATTTTAAAAGAAATTCTTTCACCCAAGTGTTTTATGCAAAGAATTTTGGTTTAAGGTGAAAGGTTTTATTAGAGATGTTTCGAAATAAAAGAACTATATCGAAACTCTTTTAAGTGGGGGAGGACCCTAAAGAACAAATTTTTGGGAGCAAGATGAAGTTTTCTGGTATAAAAATACTTTGGAAAAGTGGAAAATTTCAAAAGATGAATTTCGGGGACGAAATTCCTTTTAAGTGGGGGAGTAGTGTAACACCCCTAATTTTCGTCTCCCAAATAACCAAGAAATTAATTATAATAATTATTTTATAATTGATTTATATTAGTTTTGAAGGTTTTAGTTTTTGTACATTATGTGTTTTTATATAAAAATATGAGATATATTTTTATATGGTTATTTTGTACAAAAATGTGAGTATTGTAAATTAGCCCTTGGGTTGGGACCTAATTGCAATATTAAAAAGGTTTTTGAAGAAAGAGTAATTAAATTATTAATTTTTGAATTTTACCAGTATGTAACCGGTTAGAGGGGCTTTGTAACCGGTTACACGATGAACTCAGAAAACTGGGTTAGTGCGTTTGATGAGTAATCACGCGTTTTAACCCAGAATTCGCCACGAATCCCACTCGATTCATGGTGGGAGACGCGTGTCGCCTTGCATGCTATTTGAATTCGTCTATATAAGCTTGATTGTTGATCCAATTTGCCTCATTTTTGCTAAGTTTGGTCTGAACGCGAAATTAGGGTTCCAAGTTCGTCTGAAGAAATTCTTCCTTGTCTCTGAGTGTTGGAGAGTGAGTGATACACCATTACAAAGTTTGAATCAAGGGCTTTGTATTGATATAAAATTTGTGAGTTGAGAGTCCCTGAATCAAGAGAACGAAGCTTGCCAAGTGAGGTGTTGATGCTGTCAAACCTCAGCTTCTGGTTTCTGGAGCTGACTCTGAAGCTCGATTTTGGTAAGCACACGAACCCTTTTGGTTTCAAATCTATTCCTACCTCTAGTGCATGTTGTAGAGAACTCAATTTGACAATTTTCCCCAATTCTTAATTTGGTTTTGCATGTCAAATTCCCTGGTTTTGGTACCCTGTCTAACTCTATCAGCATGGAGTGGATTAAATGGAAACCTGTGTTGGAGCCTTTCTCTCTGCAATGTTTTGGATCAAGCACAATTTAGAGGTAAGGGGGAAGCTTACTATTTGCAAGAATGAGAATAAATTGTGGTAGAATATAGGATGAGTCACCAAGAGACTCAAAGGGCATAAGTTGAAATGGTTAAGTGGCTTGGAGGCCAATCTGAGCTCAATTATTGTTATGAGCAATGTTATTGAGATGCATTCAAGCTATATTGATGTTGGATTCATGACTTATTTGGATATTATGTGAATTGATGCATTAAGTTGTGAAATATGTGCAATTATGTGCAATTTGAGTATCCAAATTGAATGCATGCAAGATAGATATGTTTCTGTGTTTAAACATATTTATTTAAGGTATATGTACTCTGTTAAAGGTTGAAATTTGGTTAGATTTGAGTAGTGAAGAGAATGGTTTGTTAAAACTCATGTTTTAGTGTCAGACTGCATAATCTAACCGGTTACTCGATATTCGTAACCGGTTAGACACTGTTAAAATGCAAAAGAAAATAAGTTTACAAAATCAGTGTTGTGGTCTTATAAATCCTACTCAAATCTAGGCCTTAATTTCATGGAAAACAATCTGAAAATAAGTTGATTTCACTGTTATAGTTCAGATTGCAGTTAAAGAGTTAATACCTTTAGGTAATGAGATAGTTTCAAGAGGAAATTATGCTCATTGGACTATGAAATGTGATCTAGACTTTTGAATGATATAAATAGTGGTTTTGAGGTATAAACATTGTTTAACTGGTTTATGGATTGGGTAGGGAATTCAAGAAAAAGGGTTTTCTGAATTACAATGGTAAACAGTTCAGGTCTGTAATTCTAACCGGTTAGCCTGGAACTGTAACCGGTTAGTACCTGAATCTGAAAAATAAAAAGTTAAGTTTTTGAATACCATTGACTTTGTTTTATCCAATCTAAGTTTAATGGCATGATTTGAGATAATTCAAAGGAGGATTTTGTGTCAAAGTCTATACCTCAAATAAATCATTCAAAAGAGAAATTGGAATATTTTTAAATCACAATAATTAATGGAAAGACCAACCTTAGTAATTATGTATGCGATGCATGCATAGAGAAAGGTGATGAAATATGTTGGCAAGGATTGTTTATGATGTTCGGGGTTCACGACCCTGTACTCTAGGAGTACTAAACTGATGCAACCAACTTGATGACACATTCTGGGAATGTGGCCATTGTCTGGGACATGGTTTCTTGGACACGTTCTGGGAACGTGATGCACACTCTGGGAGTGGTGCTTGATTATATTCCAAGTATGGTTTGCGATACGTTCTGGGAACGTATGTTAGTGTTCTGGGAACACGTTGGTATAATAATGGAATTAAAGATAAAACCAACCTTGATGATTGTGCATTCATATAGAATGGAAGTTTGGTTGGTAGGAACGTTTATCATATTCTGGGAATATGAGGAGGGTACTCCGAGAGTACCAAATTATAACCTACTTGATGACACATTATAGATATGTGGCCAGTGTCAGGGACCTGGTTTTATACGTTTTGGGAACGAATGTCAGTGTTCCGGGAACACAACGGTGTATTGGATGGACGTCCAAGATGGACTTTTAGAGGCCTCAGTTGTGGAAGGAAATCATGCATCATGCCACCTGCATTGAAATAATTATTACGATTAACCGGGTGTGCTCATATGCTTATGCATCATGATTTGCTACATGTTGACTTGTGGTTGTTAGTTTTATTCTCATTTGATTATGCGAATATGTATAGCTAACCCCCATGCCCTTATTAGGTGTTGATCGTGCATCTAGCTTGCACAAGAATCAGTAAGGGGAGATGTCCCTTAGGTGCATGCAGAGCGTAGAAAATGTGGGTTGGGAACCCGTTGTGCAGATATCGAGGATCCGACCAGAAGGATGTTTGGACAAAGGACCAGTGACCAGCTCTATAACATTTCTATTTTTAATAGAACTTATATGATACATATTTTGGAAAAAGGTATCATAAGAGGAATTCAGTTTCATAATTATACTTATTTGGTATTAATGGACTTGTTACACTTGATATATTTTGGGGGTACAATATGATGATTTTACTATGTTTCCGCAAACTCTGATTTTGGTAGTCAACCTTTATCATTGATCAAGTGTTTCTGAAATTAAATTTTCAAGGGAAGGGAAAATTCTTATTTTCAGATCTTTTTCCAACAATAACAAGTCCAAGTAATCATAAACTTATTACTTTTCTTATAAAGTAAGATGTTATACAAGGAGTGTTACACATTCTCTCTCTCCACCACCATACCCTCCACCATCCACCATGAACCACCACGAACCACCACCCACCACCACCACTATGAGCACCTCTTCCTCTCTCTTTCCCTTTTGATTTTGAGTTCTCTTTCCCTCTCTCTCTTTCCCCAATTGGATCTTTCTCTCTCTCCTTCTCCACCCACACACACCGCCGCCCCTCACCACCACAGCCGCCATCGCCGCTACTCGCGGTGGTGACCGCCACCATCACCAAATCACCATAGCCACCTTTCATCCCCATATCCCCTCTCTACCGTGCTCTCTCTCTTCCCGGTGTCGAAGAGCAACACCGTCACCGTGATCGAGGTCGATTATCTCCACCGTGCTTGGAATCGAAGATTAGGGAAGCTTAGGATCAAGTTGGAGCCGAGCTAAAGCGTGAGTCGGGGAGTAAAGCGTCAGATTAAGGTTACCCCTCTCACTGTCATCGATTGAGGTAAGGGGTTTCATTACCAGTCCTTAACAGGTGTATTTCTGGGTAGTTATATCTATCGCTAGGACCGGGGGAAATGTTGATTGCTAATGAACCTTAGGGTAACCCGCTAATAATGAAGAAAGATAGATGGAGTAAATAGGGGAAACAAATAGTGATGAGTAAAAAGGTAGGTAACAGAATAACTAATCAATTAGATCGGTAGGGTGTGGCAAAAGAATAGAAATGGTGAATAGGGAAATAAATTTAGAAATGAACAAATGAGAGTAAAGAGAATTTAGTGAGACCGCTGAGTAGAATAGGACTAATAATATAATAATAGGATATGTAATAAGGAAGATAATCAGGAAAGAAAATTTAGTTAAAGAAGAGTCGAAGCAATTAGAGACAAA
This sequence comes from Crotalaria pallida, assembly GCA_037953625.1. Taxonomy (NCBI): domain Eukaryota; kingdom Viridiplantae; phylum Streptophyta; class Magnoliopsida; order Fabales; family Fabaceae; genus Crotalaria; species Crotalaria pallida. The sequence continues at coordinate 55,005,052 of CM075654.1, read as the reverse complement.
ATAAACGGAAAATAAGAAAGGGAAATGGAATTAATTAAGAGTTAGTGACGAGAATTAAACTATAATGTATATGGCTATTTGGTTATATATATATATATATGTATGATGAGGCTGGTGCTTGAAATGTTTAGGTAAAAGTTAAACAGAATTGGTTGGTAAATTAATGACATATAATATGGATAACTAATACTGGATGAATATGGTGATATATATAGGCCTTCGATTTGGGGGAGATATACATCGTAAATATGGGTTGTATTGTAGGCCTTCGATTTGGGGGAGACAATACAACGAAACTGGGGCGATGTATGTAGGCCTTCGATTTGGTGGAGACATACATCGTCGATGGTGTATGTATGTAGGCCTTCGATTTGGTGGAGACATACATACACCGTAAATAAAAAGGAAAAGGAAATAAAAATGGTAAATGTCACAGGTGGTTGTATTGACCCTGTGGCCTAATAAATGGTAAGTGTCACAGGTGGTTGTATTGACCCTGTGGCGCGGCGCAGGTGGTTGTATTGACCCTGTGGCCTAAATAAAATGGTACATGTAACAGGTGGTTGTATTGACCCCGTGGCACGACGCAGGTGGTTGTATTGACCCTGTGGCCAAATAATAAAGAGGTAAAACGGTAATGGAAAAGCGATGTATGTAGGCCTTCGATTTGGTGGAGACATACATCGTAATTGGTGTATGTATGTAGACCTTCGATTTGGTGGAGACATACATACACCGGAAGTAAAAGGAAATGAATAAAGGAAAAAGGGAATTAAAAATGGATAAAATAATGTAAATGGTAATGGAAAAGCGATGTATGTAGGCCTTCGATTTGGTGGAGACATACATCGTAAATGGTGTATGTATGTAGGCCTTCGATTTGGTGGAGACATACATACACCGTAAGTAAAAAGGAAATAAAAATGGAAAGGTAATGAAAATGGAATAAAAAGGAAATAAAAATGGAAAGGTAATGAAAATGGAATAAAAAGGAAAGATGGATAATAGAACGGATATTGGAAAAAAATGAAATAAGAAAGTGAACAATGGAAATGATGTAGAAGTTAGAGGAAATAACTAATGGGAATAATTGTGGAAATGCTAAGCATAAACGAATAATGGAAAACGGATAAAGGATGAAAATAAGGGGATGGGAAAGGAAGAGAAAGAAATAGGTTATTTGGAAAGAGAGTGAATAGAGAAATTAGGGTGATTAGGAAAAGGAGTAAAAAGGATAGAGTGAATGTAATGAGCAACAAGAATAATTATGGGGTAGAGATTATTTAAAAGAAAAAAATTAAAAAGAAAAAGAATTGGAAACAGTTAGGAAGTAAAAAGGAAAAGAAGAGTATGAATTAAGTAGTATGGCATAGGCTTGAATGGTCTTGGTGTGTCGTATATATCTGCTTAGAAATCTCTTTTTAAGTTCTGTGTGATGCTTCCCCTGTGTGGTTAATATTTTTCAGGTACACAAGTGGAGCATACACCAGTGCCGGCCGAGCAGGATTTTCGTTCCATTACGTGGAATGTTTATTAGATATTATGAGTGGATAACTATTTAATGTAATTTATAATATGAATTAGTAGCTTGCCCCGCAACTTGTATTATTTGGGCATTAGGATCTGTTATAACTATTAAACTGTTGTTGTTTATGTTTTTAAACAATTCTGGACTGACAGGTTTTAAGAAGGAATTTTGGGAAAGTCCGAAAAACAGAGGAAACTCTGCCGGATTTTCGTCGAAATTTTCAAGTCCACTTTTCAATAAAACTTAAATAAAACTAATAAAAGTGAGAGTGTTACACTCCCTACCACTAAGGTTTAGAACGATTACAATGAAAGTGATTACAATAGCTTTTTGTGTTCTCACAACACGGATTCTACAATATGCTCTTATGATAATGAAAAAGAAGTTTCTCTTAGGATTTACTCAGCCAACAAGGTTAGTTCTTAAAAAAATAGAACAATGAAAACCAGAACTCTTAAAGAAGAAGAAGATGAAGAACGTGAGAATGAATGAATAAAAAAAAATCACTGAACGTGAAAAACTAGTTGAAATGTTGGAGTGATCTTATTTGAAAAGAAAAACTCTTTTGAATCAAAAACGATTTTGAATTAATAAAACAAAATCAAAATAGAATAATAAAAGATTTGTAATAAGTTTTAAAATCAAAATAAAATCAAAACGATTTTCGAAATAAAATAAAGATTTGATTCTTAAAACCAAAAAGGAAATAATTCAAAATTAAAATCATTTTCGAATTTTATAAAATATATCAGAATCTTTTATATAAAAACAAATCAGGAAATAATAAAAATGATTCTGACACGTTTTTCAGAAAATCAAGAAGTAATCGATTACTTTAGGGAATAATCGATTATTTCTACAAAAATAGAAATTCTTAAATACATATGAAAAACATGTAATCGATTAGGCTAAGAATAGTTAATCGATTACATCACTCCTGTTCATTATATGATGCAACTATGATAATCGATTACACTAATGAGTTAATCGATTATTAAGCCTCTGGTTTGCATATGATGCAACATCATGTAATCGATTACTACAAGACTTGTAATCGATTACTAAGCCTCTGAAAAATATATGATGCAACAAATATAATCGATTACTTGACTGATGTAATCAATTACTTTCATAAGAAAGAAAGTAACTGATTAACAAAATTCAATTAATCGATTACAGCTTCTCTGATTTTTCTATGATGCAACTGAGTTAATCGATTACTTTGAGAGATAATCGATTACTCTCCTTTGCAGTCATATAAATATGCAGAGTTTTGTAACATCAAGTATTTTCACTAAGGTTAAATGCAGAAAAACATTTTATATGCAGAAAACACGTTTTCTTATTTTTCTTCTAAAATGAAAAACTATGTTGGCTTTGTAACTTCTAAGTAAACTACAACTTCATTACCTTACATTTGATCTAAGGAAAAGGTTTCTATTCTAGGCTTGCTTGAGTCTTCAATCTTGAGACTTGACTTGCACTTGTGAGCTTGAACTTGAGTTGGCTTGTTATCATCAAAACATATATTTGCATTACTTTGAAGTCCATAGAGAGTTTGAAGCATGCCTTCCAACCAGCTTGACTTCCAACACTCCCCCTTTTTGATGATGACAAACAACCATTCTGATATGCTCTTTTATTATCTGCATCACAAGTGTTATACAAGCAGAAATAGATATATAATAATAAAACCTTCCTTAGTATCACTAAATACAGGCAATATAATGGATTAATTTTTCTCCCCCTGTATGAATGCGTAAAAAACATGTATTATGATATCAGAATATCATCCTTCAGAGTATCTCCCCCTGAATGTATTAGCCATGAAATCCATGAAATATCAGAATCTCTCTCCCCTTTTGTAATCATCAAAAAGATGTGTAATCTTCCCCTGAAACACTAAGGAGATGCGTCAATAATAACATGAGAGATAAAAGATTCACATATTCAAAAGAGGTGAGAGGCAGAAGTTAAACCAATTTCTCTACGAATAAAAAAGAAATTTTCTTTTGGAAGCGGTTTCGTAAAGATATCAGCTAACTGCCGCGAAGTATCAACATACTCAATAATGCAATCACCCTTCTGAATATGATCACGAATAAAATGGTGTCGAATCTCTATATGCTTCGTGCAAGAATGTTGCACTGGGTTTTTGGTAATAGAAATAGCACTGGTATTATCACATTTAATAGGAATGTGATCTAGACTTACACCAAAGTCTAGGAGTTGCTGTTTTAACCATAAAATCTGGGCGCAACAACTACCCGCGGCTACATATTCAGCCTCAGCTGTAGATAGGGCAACACTAGACTGTTTCTTACTAGCCCATGATACCAATGAATTGCCAAGAAGATGACAAGTGCCACTAGTGCTTTTTCTATCTACTTTGCAACTAGCAAAGTCAGAATCAGAATACCCAACAAGATTATATGAAGAACCTTTGGGGTACCATAAACCCATATCAGTTGTGCCAGACAAGTATTTCATTATTCGCTTGGCAGCAACCATGTGCGTTTCTTTTGGATTCGACTGGAACCGGGCACAAAGACACACACTAAACATTATATCCGGCCTACTTGCCGTTAAATATAGAAGGATCCGATAATACCTCGATACTTTGTGATTTCTACGGATTTACCTCCTTCGTCTTTGTCCAAGTAACATGATGTGCTTATCGGTGTCGCTACTGCCTTGGCCTTATCCATGCCAAATCTTTTCAGTAATTCTTTGCAGTATTTGGTTTGACTAATAAATATTTCGTCCTTTGCTTGCTTTATTTGTAATCCCAGGAAAAAGTTCAGCTCGCCCATCATAGACATTTCGAACTCTTCCTGCATCATACTAGAAAATTCCTTGCAAAGGATTTCATTAGTAGCACCGAAAATAATATCATCAACATAAATTTGAACTAAAATAATGTCCTTTCCTTTCTTTTTGATAAAAAGTGTGTTATCAACCTTCCCTCTTTCAAAGTTATTTTCCAACAAAAATTTGCTAAGACGGTCGTACCACGCTCTAGGAGCTTGTTTTAGACCGTACAAAGCCTTTTTCAATTTATAAACATAATCAGGGTGTTCATAACTTTCAAAGCCAGGAGGTTGACACACATAAACTTCTTCATTTATAAAACCATTAAGAAAGGCACTCTTTACGTCCATTTGATGTAATTTAAAATCTAGAATACATGCAAATGCTAATAGCAGTCTTATGGCTTTCAACCTAGCAACAGGGGCAAATGTTTCCTCATAATCTATCCCCTCTTCCTGATTGTAACCTTGTGCAACTAGCCTAGATTTGTCTCGAACAATTAAACCAGCCTCATCAAGTTTATTTTTATAAATCCACTTAGTTCCAATAATCGGATGAGACTCAGGCCTAGGAACAAGTTCCCACACCTGATTTCTTTCGAACTGGATTAATTCCTCTTGCATTGCCAAAAGCCAATGCTCATCAAGCATAGCCTCGGAATAATTCTTTGGCTCTACTTGAGAAACAAATGCAAAGAAGTTACACAGATTGCTAATAGAGTTGCGAGTACTTACACCTTTTGAGATATCCCCAATAATCTGATCTATAGGATGGTGCCTTGATGTTCTCCATTCCTTAGGCAAATCAGTGTTGAGTTCTATGGATTGTTCTTGATTTTTCTCCTCAACATTTTCAACTGAATTTCCATTGCTTTCAGAATGCTCTTTCCTTTTGGCATTTGGCTCCTCATCCTCATTAACGAATAAATCTCCAAGAATACCTGAAATGTCATTAACAGATACCTTTCCCAACCTTCTGGGATCGGATTCGTCAAATGATACATGAATAGATTCTTCAATAGTATTACGAGATTTATTGTATATCCTATAAGCTTTGCTCGAAGCAGAATATCCAAGGAATATACCCTCATCAGCTCTAGCTTCAAAACTTCCTAGATTTTCTCTACCATTATTATGCACAAAACATTTACATACAAAAATTCGAAGATGGGAAATATTTGGTTTTCTCCCATTGTACAGCTCATAAGGGGTTTTCTTTAAAATAGGCCTAATCAAAACACGGTTCATAACATAACATGCTGTACTAACTGCAGCAGCCCAAAAATATGCAGGCAAATTCATGTCATTAAGCATTGTTCTAGAAAGCTCTTTTAATGAACGATTTTTCCTCTCCACAACTCCATTTTGCTCTGGAGTCCTTGGAGCGGAAAAATAATGCTTAACTCCATGTTTTTCGCAAAACTTTTCAAAAAGATGATTTTCAAATTCTCCACCATGATCAGTTTTAATGGATGCAATGCTCAAATGCAATTGGTTTTGAATAATCTTGGCTAGTTTTGTAAATTCATGAAATGCGTCATTTTTATGAGTAATAAAAAACGTCCATGTATACCTAGAATAGTCATCCACAATAACTAAACAATAATAGTTGCCACCAAAGCTTTTAGTTTGACACGGTCCAAAAAGATCCATATGTAAAAGTTCCAAGGGCCTTTGAGTTGAAACAAGATTTTTAGACGGAAAAGTAGCCCTTGTGAGTTTTGATTTTGAACAAGGATCACAATTTTCAGAAAAAGAAAAATTTTTCTTTGGCAAACCAACTACTAAGTTTTTAGAAGAAATTTTATTTAAATGAGCCATGTGGATGTGACCTATTCTACGATGCCACAGCCACGATTCATCCTCTTTAGATAATAAACATTTCGCATCATTTGAGGGAATTGAATCAAAATCAATAACATAAACATTGTTTATCCTGCGAGCAATTAGCTTAATAAGGTTATTAATTTTTCCCTCGATAATACATCTATCAGAATCAAATATAACCCTATTGCCCTTATCACACAATTGACTAATGCTTAGCAAATTGTGCTTTAGGCCCTCAACATGTAAAACATTTTCAATGCAAGGGTTAGGAGGTGTACCAATTTTACCGATTCCGATAATCTTTCCTTGATTGTTATCTCCGAAAGTCACATGTCCTTGGTCCTTAGGCACGAGACGCGAGAATTTGGATTTATCTCCAGTCATATGTTTTGAGCATCCGCTGTCCAAGTACCACCATGCCTTCTTTCCTTCCGGAGTAACCTACAAGCAAAGAATTCAAGGTTTCTTTTTAGGTACCCATATCTTTTTGGGTCCTTGAGTGTTAGTATAGCCATAGTTTAAATCATGTCACCTTCTAGCTTCATTGTTCGGTTTAACGAACTTCACTTTTCGGTGTATGCATTCATGTGCACCATGGCCCTTTTTACCACAAATATGACATATAATAAGAGGTTTCTTATGATTACTGGCAGGGACAAAAATGGTACTTAGTTTCTTTTGATGTCTTCCGGGTTGATATCCTAAACCCGCTCTATTAAAGAAACATTTTTGTCTACCTAACATTAAATTTAAAGTATTTCTACCTTTTGTAAATTTATCAAGGGTTTCTTTTAAATCTTCAACTTCTTTAACCAAGTCCTTGCAGAATTTACAAGAAGAAGAACTAGCTTTAAGTTTAATGTCATTACACGAAGTGTTTGAAGAATTTTTTAAAGTCAAATTCAGCTCCTTATTCTGATTTTTCAAAAAATCATTTTCCTTAGTAAGTTCTTTATTCTTTTCTAAAATGGAAGCTGAATTTTTCTTTTCTAGAGAAACCAATAAGGATAACCTCATCGATTCCTCATGTAACTCTTCAAATGCTTCTTGTAATTCATCATAAGAAAAGTTAAGTTCAGTAGTTACCTCTTTGTCGTGAGCCATCAAGCATAGGTTGGCAGTCTCCTCTTGTTCGTCTGAATCCTCATCCGAACTTCCATCATTGTCCAGCCACGCCAAGTATGCTTGCTTTCCCTTCTTTGAACTTGAGGTGCCTTTTTCTGAATTCTCTTTCTTTTTCAATTGATAGCAGTCTGCTCTAATGTGACCAGGCTTGCCACACTCATGACATGTGATGGTTGAGCCTCCACTTTTATTGTTGTCTCTCTTGTTGAAATTTTTATTTCTCAGGAATTTCCCGAACTTTTTCACCAATAGACTCATGTGTTCATCATTCAATAATTCTTTGTCCGAGTCACTATCTGGTGCAGGTGCTTCAGGCTTGAATGCCAAACTTTTAACTTTCTTGTTCTCTTCTTCATGCTGAGCCAACCTTTTTAGTTCACTTTCATGTTCTTGTAATTTTCCAAACAGAGTTGTAAGCGTCATTGTTGAGAGATTTCTTGATTCAACAATTGTCGTCACCTTGGGTTGCCAATCTCTTCCCAAAAACCTTAAAACTTTGTTGATGAGATCCTCATTGGTGAACTTCTTCCCCAATGTCGTTAGTTGGTCAACAATCATTGTGAAGCGCTTTTGGATCTCTTGAATTGATTCTCCATCTTTCATCCTGAATAGCTCATATTCACCAGTCAACGTATTGATCCTTGACCTCTTTACTTCCGTTGTACCTTCATGCGTGACTTCCAGCATATCCCACATCTGTTGTGCTGTCTCGCATGTTGATATCCTGAAAAACTCATCATAGCTCAAAGCAGATGTTATAATATTTTTCGCTTTTAAGTCGTATTGGACTCTACGTTCCTCCTCCTCCGTCCACTCAACCATAGGCTTTTCGACGGTGTTACCATTAACCACATAGGTAGGAACATAGGGACCATTAACAACAGCATCCCAAACTTTTAATCCTACTCCTTGAATAAAAATTTTCATACGGGCTTTCCAATACGCGTACCCTACCCCATCAAAATGGGAGGATGGTTAATAGAACTCCCTTCACCTCCAAATAGAGAGTTTGAAGCCATACTCTTGAGACGGTTAAGTCTTAACACAAGAGACTAGCTCTGATGCCAATTGTTGGGTTTGGCCTCAAAATCTCGAGAGGGGGGGTGAATCGAGTTTTATTATGTATTGAAAAATTCGTAATAAATTAAAAAAATGATTTGAGATGGAGAGATTAAACGTTCGTAATGGATCGCGAAAACGATAGAAATAATATAATAATCGAGTAGCGCAGAAACGTAAAAGAATAAATATGCGGAAAGTAAAAGAGAGAAGGATAGAAAAGCTTGCACCGGTGATTTTTATACTGGTTCAGCCTTCCCGTCGAAAGGCCTAGTCCAGTCCCCAAGCGACCCGCCTGAGAGTTCTTATAACCAAGCAATAGAGCCGCACCCTATTACAACCAAGAGCACCCCGCACACTACTAGGAACCTCCGTTCGCTAGGGGCCTCAATCACACAGCAGGGTTCCTCGCCCTACGAACACCTCAACATTCAATGTAACATCCCAAATTTAATTCCAAGTATAATCTATGTTGGGATGGTCTTAGGGTAGAAGAAATGGAGATATAAGTTAGAATCTAGCCAAAAATACATGTAGAACTAGGGTTAAAAACATAGAACCTTAGGAAATTTAAAATAAAAGATTGGCAACTCTAAACACAAATTCCACCGTTGGATGTGAAGATTGGTATGTAGGGAAGCTTGCTTTAAAATTTGAGGAAGATCCAACGGGTAACGAAAGAGTTATGGCCTTTCAAAGTCTGGGTATTGCAAAACTGTGCAGCTTAATCGATTAAGTTGAAGCTTAATCGATTAAGGTCAGAAAATGAGGAAAGGTCTAATCGATTAATAATCGATTAAGACCTGTTGATGCAGAAAAAATAAAGGCGTTCATTCCCTTCTTTCATGCCAAATTCGAATCTTCCTTCTCCTAGGGCACAAATTCATTCATTCTAAGTGATCAATCCTTAAGGGAATCACACCAAATCCATCCTCAAGTCCTTCCTTGTTGCTCCAAGTAAGTATTCAAGCCTTTGATTTCTTCCCTCTCTCTCTCTAATTCGAGTTCTCTCTCTCCTCCCTGTCATGGAGGTTTTCATTTCTAAGCTTAGAACCTTCAAGTTTTCCATGGGGTTTAGTTTGAGAATCATGGAATGAGCAATAATCCTCCTTTTGTGGCTTTATAATAGGTTCTATCATTCTCTTGTGGATTTTGAGCTCTTGGTGGGCAAACTTAAGCATAGGACACTTGGAATCTCCTTATCCATAAGTGTTTGAGGTAAGGGGGTGGATATTGTGAGCATTGCCTTGTTCTAGGGAGTTGGTTCTAATTAGTATATAATGATTTGTTAGGGTTATGTGTTAGGGGAGAAAATTAGATTATAAACTCTAGGTTATTGAATATAAAATCCTACTAAATGAATATGTATGAAATTGATTGTAAAGACTAGGAAAAAGGAAACCCAATAATATGAAATTGAATTATTTAATAAATGAAACTTGGATAATGATTTTAATGAAGTATGAGGGGATTTTGGTAACATGATAGTGAAGTGGCCGTAAATGATTTCTATGATAATTGATTTTAATTGTCAAGTTTTGTATAAAATGATAAATGATTGATGTTGCAAATATATGTAGGTATTATGGAGTAAATTGATATAGAAAGAAAATGGAATGGAAACGATTATATGTGATGAATATGCGTATTTGCACCTAAATGCTAAATGAGTATACATGTTAGGTATTATCAATTGTGAACAATGGACATGGCGTATGGAATTGAACTTGTGAATATAGGAAATGGAAGTAAAATGATTTTGTGTAAACAAAAGTAAAAGGGGATATATGTAAATTGAAATGAAGGACAATCTGAATGTTGGGCTATAAAAGAGAATACTACTTGGTATGATTGTGATAACTGAGAAAGGAAATGAATAAGGAAATTACATGAATGGTTAGATGTTGTATGTGTGTTGTTTAATTTAAACGTTTTATAATTGATTGGACAAGAATGTGGTATATATATGTTGGCCTCTGTTTGAGGTGACGATTTTTAAAATTGTGATGAATTGTTTATAATGAAAATGATGTTTATGTATAATCTAGGTGGTTGTATGAGGTACCTTCCGGTGTGGAGGTGAAGTACAATAGTATGAGGTACCTTCCAGTGTGGAGGTGAAGTACCCATAGGCCAAGTGTATGAGGTACCTTCCTGCGTGGAGGTGAAGTATGATAGTGTGTTGACCTCTGACCTGAGGGACACTAAATGAAATAAATTATTAATGTGTTGACCTCTGACCTGAGGGACACAATGAATTAAAATGAATGAGTGTTGACCTCTGACCTACGGGACACAGAATGAAATAGAGTGTTGACCTCTGACCTGAGGGACACAGAATGAAATTGAGTGTTGACCTCTGACCTGAGGGACACCGGATGAAATAAAGAATTGAGTGTTGACCTATGACCTGAGGGACACCGGATGAAATAAAGAATTGAGTGTTGACCTCTGACCTGAGGGACACATAATTTAAATATGGAAAAGTATAAGGGCCTTTGTTTTGAGGTGATAAATGTGTTGTATAAAAATTGTTCATTGGCCTCTGATTTGAGGAGATGTACTGAAATGAAATGAGTATGTGAAATGAATAAATTAATAATGGAAATGAATGTTGAAATGAATAATGAAAATGGATGTTGAAATGGAATAATGAAAATGGAAATGTGAAATAAATAATGAATATGGAAATAATGAAATGAGTATGGTGTGCAATATGTGAATATATGCTTATTTGCTAATTGTGCTTGACCTAGTGGGTTATTATGTCTAGTTAGAAACTGCTTTCTATTTCATGTGCAAAGCTCACTCCCTTACATTTTTCAGGTATGGAGATTGAGTTGGCACAGCCCCCGGCCGAGCAGGAGTACTTTCCCTTACAGGGAGAGTAGGGTGTTATGGGTTTAGTGTATAGTATGGACCTAAGCCTCTTATCTTATTTTGATGTAAATCTAATATGCACATTTTAAATGAGACTTAGGATGTTTTGTTTTGGCAAAGTTATATGTTTTGATTACGACACTCAAACTTATTATTTTCCGCTGAAAACTCTGAATATTTGATTATCTTCTACATTCTGATATATTTGGAGCCCATAGGGCCTTGTTATGAATTATATATATATATATTCTGAAGCCCTGCTGGCTACTTGATGTTTAATTGAAATTATTTATCACAGGTTAAATTTTGGAAAAGTCCTAAAATCAAACAAAACTCCGTCCGTTTGACGGGTGATTTTTATCAGATTAAAATGAAATTCCAAATTCATATTTTTAATAGCGGGATTTTAAGGGTAAAAATCATAGGGTGTTACATTCAACTATGGGATTCTCTCCCTACCACTAAGGTTTAGAACGATTACAATGAAAGTGATTACAATAGCTTTTTGTGTTCTCACAACACGGATTCTACAATATGCTCTTATGATAATGAAAAAGAAGTTTCTCTTAGGATTTACTCAGCCAACAAGGTTTGTTCTTAGAAAAATAGAACAATGAAAACCAGAACTCTTAAAGAAGAAGAAGATGAAGAACGTGAGAATGAATGAATAAAAAAAATCACTGAACGTGAAAAACTAGTTGAAATGTTGGAGTGATCTTATTTAAAAAGAAAAACTCTTTTGAATCAAAAACGATTTTGAATTAATAAAACAAAATCAAAATAGAATAATAAAAGATTTGTAATAAGTTTTAAAATCAAAATAAAATCAAAACGATTTTCGAAATAAAATAAAGATTTGATTCTTAAAACCAAAAAGGAAATAATTCAAAATTAAAATCATTTTCGAATTTTACAAAATATATCAGAATCTTTTATATAAAAACAAATCAGGAAATAATAAAAATGATTCTGACACGTTTTTCAGAAAATCAAGAAGTAATCGATTACTTTAGGGAATAATCGATTATTTCTACAAAAATAGAAATTCTTAAATACATATGAAAAACATGTAATCGATTAGGCTAAGAATAGTTAATCGATTACATCACTCCTGTTCATTATATGATGCAACTATGATAATCGATTACACTAATGAGTTAATCGATTATTAAGCCTCTGGTTTGCATATGATGCAACATCATGTAATCGATTACTACAAGACTTGTAATTGATTACTAAGTCTCTGAAAAATATATGATGCAACAAATATAATCGATTACTTGACTGATGTAATCGATTACTTTCATAAGAAAGTAACTGATTAACAAAATTCAATTAATCGATTACAGCTTCTCTGATTTTTCTATGATGCAACTGAGTTAATCGATTACTTTGAGAGATAATCGATTACTCTCCTTTGCAGTCATATAAATATGCAGAGTTTTGTAACATCAAGTATTTTCACTAAGGTTAAATGCAGAAAACATTTTATATGCAGAAAACACGTTTTCTTCTTTTCTTCTAAAATGAAAAACTATGTTGGCTTTGTAACTTCTAAGTAAACTACAACTTCATTACCTTACATTTGATCTAAGGAGAAGGTTTCTATTCTAGGCTTGCTTGAGTCTTCAATCTTGAGACTTGACTTGCACTTGTGAGCTTGAACTTGAGTTGGCTTGTTATCATCAAAACATATATTTGCATTACTTTGAAGTCCATAGAGAGTTTGAAGCATGCCTTCCAACCAGCTTGACTTCCAACAAAAGAGAGAGCACAACATGGGGGAGAGAGAAAGAGACTAAGAGAAGAAGAATAGGAAGGTGGGATTCACACAAAATATTGTCTTGATTTCATGGAGGAAGGTTGGAAATGGAGTTTGGGTGTTTAGGGGTGGTTTAGGGCGTGAAGGAGAAGGGGGAAGGAGGTTGGGGCGGCTGAATGGGGTTGGTGGGGTTATTCAAGGTGTTTGGTGCGCGCCTGGGCGCACCTGGTGCACACTTGGGCGTGTGACGGGCGGATTTCAGGGGCTGTTATAGGTGCTGCGCGCCTGGGCGTGGATCTAGGGGGCGCATGGGCGTGCTCTCCCTTTTTTTTGGAACATTTTGCACTAAAAATGTCATATCTCCTTCGTTAACCGTTGGATCTTGCTAAAATTTGAAAGCTAGCTTTATAAGACCCTTATCTTCACATCCAACGGTGGAATATGTGTTTAGAGTTGTAAATATTTTATTTCTAATTTCCTAATATAAGGTGTTTCCAACACCGAAAACATTGTTTCTAACATTCTTTTGTTCATTTTTCAACCTCCTGTCTGATGCTAATGCTTCCTAACTTCTGCATGGCACTCAAATGGATCCTAATCCATCACCCTAAATCCTCATTAGCATCATTATCATTTCCTAATCTTATTATTATTCTAATTATTCTTGTAATTAAAATTCGGGATGTTACACCTTATGGCTAAGTAGGATGCTAAGACAAGATTAATAAGGTGGATCTTGTTACTACAAGAGTTCGATATTGAAATAGAGACAAAAAGGGGGTTCAGAATGTTATAGCAGACCATTTGTCTAGGCTTCCCTTAGAGGGTAGTGATGGGGATGTTCGAGTACCCATACAAGATGAATTCCTTGATGAGAAAATTTTGGTTGTTTCTATTGTACCCTGGTACGCACACATTGCAAATTTTAAAGCAGCCAATATCATTCCAAGCGAATTTAATTTTCAACAAAGGAAAAAAAATTTATCTGATGTTAAGCTTTATGTTTGGGATGAGCCTTTCTTGTATAGAAAAGGAATAGATGGATTTCTTAGGAGGTGTGTTTCTAAGGAGGAGATCCCTGATATTTTGTGGCATTGTCATGCTTCCCCATATGCAGGACATTATAGTCAGGATAGAATAATGTCTAAGATTTTGTAAAGTGGCTATTGGTGGCCGCACATAATTAAAGATTCTAGGAATTTTGTTATGCATTGTGACAGGTGCTAGAGAACAGGTAATATCTCTCGTAAGGATGAGATTCCTCTCCAAAGTATTTTGGAGGTGGAAATCTTTGACGTTTGGGGGATTGATTATTTTGGACCATTTCCTCCTTCCTTTGGTCACAAGTATATCTTGGTAGCAGTGGATTATGTGTCTAAATGGGTGTAGGCGATAGCAAGTCCTACCAATGATGCTGCTGTTGTGGTAAAATTTGTTAAGGACTATATATTCAGCAGGTTTGGAGTCCCTAGGGTGCTTATTAGTGATATTGGTACTCATTTTTGTAATAGAGTTCTTGAAAAGGTTCTTACCAAGTATGAGGTGCACCATAAAGTGTCTACTCCTTACCATCCTCAAACTAGTGGTAAGGTAGAGGTTTCTAATCGTGAGCTGAAGAGAATTTTAGAGAAAATTGTTAATAGTTCTCGGAGGGATTGGTCTAGGAAACTAAATGATGCTCTTTGGGCATATAGGACAGTTTTTAAAACACCTTTGGGTATGTCTCCTTATTAGATTGTTTTTGGTAAGAATTGCCATTTGCCTGTGGAATTGGTTCATAAGGCTTATTGGGCAACCATGTTTCTCAATTTGGATATGCAACAAGCTGGTGAAAAAAGAATTTTGCAACTCACTGAACTTGTTGAGTTTAGGGAGGAGGCATATAGATGGTCAAAAGCCTTGAAAGAAAAGACTAAGCAATGGCATGATAAGAAAATTGTTATTAAACATTTTGAAAAAGGTCAATTGGTTTTGTTGTATAACTCTAGACTGAGGCTTTTCCCTAGAAAGCTTAAGTCTAGGTGGTCTGGTCCCTTTGTTGTTGAGAAGGTATCACATTTTGGCACCGTGAAGTTGAGAGATCCAAAGAATAACTATACTTTTAAGGTGAATGGGCAAAGATTGAAGTTGTACCTAGGAGGAGAGGTGGATCCAGAAACGTTAGGGGTCAAGTTCCAAGATCCTTAGCAATCTCAGAAAGGACATCCCTTAGGCTCGGGACGTTAAACAAACGCTTCTGGGAGGCAACCCAGTGGTATTTCGTATCTCCCTTGTTTTTTTCGTTTTCTTTTTAATTCTTTTTATTTTGTAGTATAGGTTAGATTAGTTTGCTTGAGGACAAGCCAACCTCTATGTTTGGGGGAGGAGACAAAATAAAAATTAATTTTTCAGACTTGAATTATTCTCCCATTATTTGGTGTTGGTTTGTGTCTTGGGTAGAAGTAGATGATTATTCTAGGTGTAGGACTATTTTTCAGATTATTTATGTAAATACATGATTTAGGATGATGACTCATTGATTATGTGACACAGATTGAATTGAGTTGTAATTTTGTTGAAGACTAGTTATTTTGATAAACTGTTTTGGAACAAGTTATTAGTGAACTGACTGTTTAGCCTGTGAGATTTTTGAGCTTATACACTTGACAGGGGTAAGTGACGTATATTGATTATTTGATTTAGACCCCTAATTCTTTCATGAGTGTGTTCACTTTGGCTTTGTGTTTTAGAGCTTTACCGGTGACCATTTTGAGATTGATAATTGTTTGCATGCATTAAGATGATTAAGGCACCTAGGATATTTGAATTGATGATATATTTCCTTAGATGCTCATTTTGAACTTATTGAAATATTATGATTTTTTTTGTACCATGCATCTACTGAAATATTTTTGTGAGTACCTTGGGAATTTTGAATGAGCAATTGAGAGGAATGACTCAAGTGAAAATTGGTGAAAAGTGTTATGAGTTCTATTTCTCTTCCAAGAAAAAAAAATTAATTGAAAAAGAAATAAATGTGTAAAGGAAAAGAATAGAAGGAAAATTTGAAAAGTAAAGAAGAATAAAATGTTCTTGAAGTGAGTGAGAGTCTTTCTTGTATTCATTGCTCATTCATGATTTTTGAGGGAATTTTTTTTTTTTGCAATTTAGCCCTTAGTTTTTGTTGGAAACCAACAAGTGGCTAAAACAACCTTCTAGAGGGGGGTGAATAGAAGTTGTAAGCGATGATAACCAAATTTAAAAAGTAATTAAAAATGATTCAGAAACGATTAATTTTTAAGCAAAACAACAGGTCTTAATCGATTAAACTGATGCTTAATCGATTAACGTCAGAAAGCTTGAAAAGTGTTAATCGATTATGCTGCTACTTAATCGATTAAGTACTGATAAAGTTTGTAGAAAATTGTTTTCAGTTCAATTAAAGAAACACATGGAAATTCAATTATGCAAAATTAGATCTAAGGCAATTAATTACGAATCAATTAAGCAAGATATAGAATTCGTAATTAAAATTCCCAATCTAAACCTAGATCCAAGAACGCTCTCAAGATTCAAATTAATAACAAAGTATAAAGAACTAAAATAACCAAGAACACGCGAAGATTTTAGCCTGGTTCACTCACAACCACCGTGAGCTACATCCAGTCCTCCCTCTCTGACTTGGGAGATTTGCTTCACTAAGAAATAGGAGAATTAGTACAATAGAGTTAGAATTCCTCACTTCGCTCAATCCTAACCCTTTCTCACGATGTACCAAATCAATGAGAATCTACCCCAATCTCTTAATTCTTTAATCTCGTTCTTTGATTGAAGGTCGCCTTCAATCCCTTAGCTTTTGCCTTGAATTCTTCAAAGCCCAAGGTATTGCTCCACCTTGCTCCCTTTTCAATTATCCAATTGAAAATTCCTTTGTTGAATGCCTTGAATGTAACCTCAATGTTACGAATTGATTCAACCAAGAATATTGAAGAACACTTAGAATCTCAATTTGATACAATAAGAACACAATATGTATTGGAATTGAGATTTGAAAAGAAGATGATAGAGATTTGATTTGAAACATAATAATAGCTCAACAAAGATTGTAAGATGGTGAAAATATGCTCTTGAAAATATTAAGTTCGTAACCTTTTTCAAAACACATTAGAAAAGCTTTTATTCATTCTATTTTAACAGCCCTTAATCGATTAAAGGAAGGCTTAATCAATTAACCACTGTTATAAGAATGCATTATTTAAAATTTAATTCGTGTTAATCGATTAACCTATGGTTTAATCGATTAACCACTGCTAAAATGCTTTTCTTTTATTTGCAATTTTCACCTGTGATTTTTTATAAAACTTTGAGCTATTAATCTCCATCATGGTAATCTCAATTTTCAAACATATTAAATAATCATTAAACCAAATTGAGATTATCTAATCCTAATCTACCCACACTCATATATCATGAAATAATAAACAATACAATACAAATATATGAATGCTAAAAATAGACTAGTCTTCATATGTTGTTGTAGCTTGTTTAAAAGTCTTGTCTTCATCAAAACACAATTGATCACTTGAACCTTCAGTTTTATCCTTTATTTATTTTATCCCACCTTACACTTGTAGCCATGGCCTCATTACAACCAAAATTAAGACCTTTTGATTTTTGCATGAATTCAATAATTTCAGTGGAGATTTGGGTCTATGGTCAAACATATGGTAACATGTTGTCATTGGATGAACTTGAGTGAATTGTTATAACCCTTGAAACACATGAGAGATATACATAGTAAGGTTGAGAGTGTTCACTAGTTTCTGGTTCTTTTGGAGTTTGTTGTTCTAACTAGTTTTTGATGAAGTTAATGCTTGTGAATAAAAGTGTTTGAGTTGTGAGTCTGAGTTTAAATTAGGTGTGTGCATATTAATTTAGAAAATTGGTCTTGTGTTCTAGAGCTTTTGTTTTACTTTTTCCTGGGACATGCAAAATGCTAAGTTTGGGGGAGTGATGTGGGTCTAATATATGATGTTTTAAGGCATGAATTAGCTCTCTTTTGCTAAGGTTTTGGCTTGTTTCTTAGGTAATTTATGTTGATTTGTTGAGTTTTCAGTTAGTCTAGATAAATTGTGATCTTGGAACGTTTTGATCTGTTTTGGGTTTGATTTCAGATGCTTTGGAGCCTTATTTGAGTAATTGTGCAATGAAATGGAAAAGAGCTTTGAAGGTCTTGAGATTGGAGTCAAAATAGAAGAAAAACGAGTGCGGAGCAGTGTCTCACGCCTAGGCGAAGTCTATGGCATGCCCAGGCGCATGGGCGTCAGAAGTCCAAAGCCAGAGGTTCAAAGGAATAAAATCAATTGTGAAAAGGTTGTCAACTCAGTAAGATTCACGCCTAGGCGTGGCATACGAGGCGCCTAGGCACGTGAGCAACGAAGAAAGATGGTGATTCAGATTTGATGGCCACGCCTAGGCGTGGGTGTCTAGCGCCTAGGCGCGTATGTGGCGAGTTTATGGGCTTTTTGATAGGATTTGATAGATTTGTTTCAGGATTAGTTTTTGCTATTTAAATTAGGTTTTAGGAATATTATAGACATATTATATAGGGAGACTACATAGTTTTGGAGAGAATTTAGAGAGAAAAGAGGATTGGAGATCAAGAGCGGAGGAATCCTGCTTGAAGATTGAAGATCTGTTGGGAATTTCAGGTTGTCTATGATCATGAATTCCTTCTTTTATCTTTGCTTTTCTTATTTCAATATGTGTAACTAAAACCCTCCGTTAGGAATATGGAGGATTTGTATGGATAATTAGTTATGAAGTTATGAATTGATGTTTTCCATTTAAATCTATTGTTTGGTTGTATGTTAATTACAATTCTTGAACCTGATCAATTTATGTTTTTTTTAGAATCTCTAATCCAACGTGACCATCTGCGGATTAGAATAGGTCATTCTTCCAAACTTTATAACCACCTAGTTTGTAGACATACATCCAGGGCTTATATGACTTGAATATTCCAGTGTTCTTAATTGCAGTTATTCGTATGTCAAATCACTTAAGACATTAAGGGTCTCATATCAAATAAGAAACATAAATCCACAGAGACATATGGTTTTTATTACCTTTGGGATATCATAGATTTAATTGAAATGGAAATTCATAACTAGTAGCTAGGTCCTGCAATGAAACCACGTTCCTAACGCTTTTCCTATTCATCTCACAACTACCATTTAATTTCTGTTTTGTTATTTATTTTAGCTTTTTAATGAATTAACCCAAAAACCCAAAAATATTAGTTAATTTTCATGTTTCATTAGTAATTATAATAAGGTGAAAGTTATTGAAAACAATTTGCAATCCTCGTGGGAACGATAATTTTACTTCTACTTTATTACTTTTGCACGATCTAGTATACTTGCTAGAGAGTCCAACATAGTGCTCGTGAATTCTTCTTCTACGAGGAGCCAATAATTCGTCTGGGAGTGAAGCTTCCCCTTTCAGATTCGAGATTATCTTGCTTCGTCGCTTGGGGGTGGCTCCCTCCTAACTACACCCTAATGCTTGGGCGATTGTTCGGGGTTTCCAGGTCTTCTGTACTGCTGCGGCCATTGACTTCAACGTCAATGTCTTTCTTTTCGTGTATCATCCTCGTCAAGTGGTAATTGAAGGCAGGGGTACAGGAATGACTTGGGTGGTTTTTCAGGCTCGTCATGGGTATAACATCCTCTTTTGCAGTGGGGCGGGGGAAGTGTTGGTTCATGAACAGAGATCAGCCCAGGTTTCCCTTGGCTTGGTCTTAGGATTTTTACACACACCAACTTGCGGCGTTCAAGCCTGACTGGATGAGGATGTCCAATCTGGAGAGGAACGCCTCTCTTAGTCTCCACCAGTATCGTGAGGAGAGTGGTCAAGTAGATGTGTTTCAGATTATTGTTCTTCCTCCTGACTCGGTTCCAATAAAGCTTGGTAGGCCTCGGCCTTGTACCTTTCATGCAATTTTTTTATCCCTGCCTGTTTTTCTTTCAGTGGACCTGTCTACCGAGTTTAGGATGCAGCGAGGAGGATCTCCGGCGAAAATTTTGCAAGCTCCGTCCTCCATCGAACCTTGCGCTTCATCAGCCCCTACCCAAGCTGTTCGAGGGCAGAAGCGTCGAAAGCAAGATTCGGCCGATGTTTCTTCTTCACAGCCCGGTCCTATAGCCCGGCTCCCTCCGGCCCAAGCTTTGGCAGGTGCTTTTCTTCGGCCAGTTGGTTCATGCCGAATTTCAGCTGATGCTTCCTCTTCACGGCTTACCCCTCCTGCTCATACCATGGCCCCTGGTCCTTCTTCCGTTGATCATGTGCAAGAGGAGGTGTCATCGGATGACCAGCCATTGTCCCTGAGGAAGAGGGCAAGTCCTGGTTGAGTAAGGATTTTTCCCAGCTCAGATCCCCCGCCATCAGACCATGCTGGTGGCCCTTCAGCAAAGGAGTTTACTGTCTGGGATCCCAAGGTCATTCCTCGGGAACTTCGGAATATGATCAAGTCGGCTGTTGACGACCAACGGTGGTGTGACCAGAATGCGATTTAAAGGTGTCAAGAGGCCAACCTGATGGCGACGTATTTGCTTCGGTGCTCCAGCCTTCTGTATAGTGTGGTCGATCATGCTGGTGAAATCTCTTTTTCCCTCTCATTCGAGGAGAGGGAGAAGAGAAGGACGTTCATAGATCGGGAAGCCAACTACAAAGATGAAATAGTGAGGCTGACCGAGATTCAGACAATCTCTTCTCACTTAATACCCCAAAAGATGCTAAACTATACTACTTTTGTCCATTAAAATTTCTTACTTGCGAAGATCTCGCCGTAATTTATGCTCTATATCCTCAAATTTCATTCGAAATCTTCAAATTAACTTTATTTCATCTTCCAGATTCGTCCTAAACACCACTAATTTATTGTCACTCTCGGTATTTTACTTGCTGATCTTCAAAATCCATAGACTTCAACACCACAATTTCTCCAAAACCCTTCCTTTGTCGACACTTTTACTCTATATTGATCTCCTCTTGCTCCCCAACTTAAATCAAATTTACGGCCAACATTGCTTATTGCCACCTAAAATCCTTACCCAAATGACACTTAGCCTCTACCCCTGCGCCACTAAGGTTGACCACCACACTTCCATCCTTAAAGATTACACTAAGATAGGGTACTATTGCTACTATTAGGCTCAAATTCCTAGAAATACCCCTGCTAAGATCATTCTGTATACGCATCCTTCCTTGGTTTGTTTTCCTAAAACACTACTTTTAACTCCTGTTGACGAGCTATACGCCTTCTTAACAGACTTCCACTTACTTAGTAAGGTTTGGTTTTTGCTATTTGACCTCAAATAAATGGGTTTCATCACTAAGCACTCCCGCATCGCCACCATCTTAACCATTTTTTTTCTTACCAATTTGCTTCCCTAAACACCTCCAAGGAGTAAACTTCCGAAAATTCCATTCTACAATCCTCAATCGATTAGCAATCCCGTCATTCGCCAATCCTTCAAAACTCCTACGACCAATCTTAAAAGGTTTTTCATTCTTACTGATGGATCTGCAAAGAATTGGCAGGGTTGTACTTGGGTGAAAAGATCAGAAAGAATAACCTCAGGTTTTGAAAAATTCAAGGTTTTGTCAAGGCAATTCAACAAAACCAAGGGGTTCAAGGACAACCCTATCCTCCGAAAGATACTTGTCACAAATCATAAGGGAAAGGGTTCATTAAGGTCAAAGTCTTGTGTCCAACAAACAAAGATGTAGAAATCGGTTATCAATACAAAGGGGTACGGATTATCATAGAGTACTGGTTCAGTCCTTGACTAAATCAGCTTTTATAGCCACTAGATGCAGCTATAGGCAAACAGACAGAGGAACAGGCTGACAGACACACTGACAAATGAAGCATTTCATGTCACATGGCACAGAATGCCGGCACGATTCTCTTTCGAGTGCAAGCACCTTTTATAGAAAACACCACACAACAAACAGAGATTAAGCAGACAAAGCATGCAAGCCCATGCTTATGGCGACTAGGATCAACTTTAGCCTTTAATAAACTTCAGCTCTGATACCACCAAATGTAACACCCCGATTTAGAAACTTGAAATTTTCTTTTCGTTTAATTTATAAAAATATAGGTCAATTTTTTTTTTACTTGATGATGTGGACATGGGTTCATTTTTGTAAATACATTTTTTTTTCAAAACATTTTTATTACAACATAATACATTCATGTCCCACGTCACCCATCAGGTTTTCCAAATCGAGATGTTACCAACACCGCGCTTTGGAACCCCATTTATCATGCTCAAAATCATTATAATATTATTTCAGTTGTCAAGTCCAGAAAACCTTATTACAGTACTGGAGTTACATGGTATCCAACAAAGTTATCAAAGTCCGATAACATACACGACTCATAATACATAACTGAAAATAATAAAAGAGGAATTGGTGCAGGTTAGGTCATAGGACCTGGTCATGAGATCTTGCAGCCAATTAAGAAAAAGGGAATGAATGAGAATAAATGTGAAATAAATAAATTGATACGTACTATCGAGATTAGATGGTATTAGTAGTAAATAAGAATACGGAAAAGAGAATTAAATAGTGAAGTAAGAACGAACTGGCTAAGAATAATTGTGTAATTAGTTGTGTAGAATATCATGTGATGTATTGGTGATAGGTATGCCTGACATAGGTTATTGCTATGATTTTTAGAAAAGATTTTTCCTAAGTTCTGTGTAATGCTACCCTTCTTATTGTTTTTATTACAGGTACAGAAGCCGAGCTTACAGTAATGCTTGGCCAAGCAGGAGTACACTCCACCACGTGGAGTGTTCATTTGTTATGAGCGAACCGTAGACAAATTATGATAAAGACTGTTATTTTGTAATCTAAATTATGAAGTAGTTGTATGCCCTGGAGCTTGTGTTATATTGTTTAATCGGGCATTAGGGCTAAACTGACGGTAGTTATATAAGTTTTATGTTTTAAATTATTATGACCTGGACAAGTACAAAAACAAGAATTTTTGGAAAGTCCGAAAAACAGAGAAACTCTGCCGAGTTTTCGAAAGAATTTTTTAAGTACTGTAGGGTCTGGCGACCATATACGGACCTGAGTCTTACCAAAGGGATTCTCTAAAGGCACTTTCCTCGGTTTACCTGTCATGAAAGTCCTTCGCTCGGACTCATGGACTCCGAGCATACCAAAGGACCAGGCTCGGACTTGATGGATCCGAGCCTTACAATCGGTCCCCAATCCATCAGGCTCGGAACTCTAGGACCGAGACATACCGCCGGCTCGTGGATAAGCTCAGGCTCGCCGAGGCTTCTTATCCCTTCCGCAAATCTCTCCTAGATTCTCGCAACAGCCTAGACATGAGATCTTCAGTTGATCCGGACCAGATTCTAAGAGCATAATTATCCGACATTATCTCACAGAGTCCTGGTTCAGCACAACTCTGATACAGGGCCCAAACGGCCCATATCAGCCTCCTCCAAACCCTATAAATAGCTCATCACAGCTAGGGTTTCAGGTAAGTACTCTCATCCCTAAGTTGACACTCTGCACACACACGTTGACTAGGGAGACCCTGCTTTTCCCAACTGGAACTGTAGAAATACCACAAGTCACATATTAATACTTGATCCTCTCTTGGGCTCCTGATTACCATAATCTTGAGCACTTAGGGGGTTAAGGACATCTAGTGTTCAAGGACACTACATTGGCGCCGTCTGTAGGGATTGAATAACTATTATTCCAACCTCCACTGTTCTCATGCTAACGACAACGGTAATGAGGGAGATCTCCGCCGTCGCCTCCGGGGGAGGCCACCCAAGAACGGAAGGAATGTGAGGGACAGAATCGCTCCGGGAGGACCCACTGAAGGCAATGAGGCTAATGTCCCTCCATTCCCTCCGGTTCCTCCAGTCCAGGGACAAGTCACTGTCCCTCCACGTATTGAAGGTGGCGGAGGGCGATCTAACCCTCGTATTTTTCCTGATGGTCACGTTTCAGAATGGCATGATACTGCAGATTCTAGACCACATCGGTCTCGGAGGACCCCTGCAGGATCACGAACTGATGAGGATCGACGAGTAGAGCGTTCCGCTCGTCGTGATCATTCCCGAGCCGAGAGATCCAACAGGGAAATACCTCACTTGACAAGGGGTCACTTTGGAACGCTTCAAGGTGGTCAACGTTCTGAAACAGAGGGCAGGTCCTACATGACTACCTCTTCGGCTCGAAGGAGAGAAGAATCAATCATGGAAATTTTTAGAACTTAGACTTCCCTAATTGAGAAATAGAATCAGGCTATTGCTGCTCTTCAGCAGCAGAGCATGGTAAGAACGGCCGAGCAAGGCCCTCACGTGGCTCTCGGCAACCCGAGCAATCTTCCTCCACCCCCACCCCTCAACCCGAACATGGTTCCTGAGCGTGTTGCCAGGGAACCTCATCCTGGACATCCTTTCACAGTTGAGATTATGGCATTTCAAACTCCGCAGACTTATGTGGGTCATCAAAATATTCCTCGGTATACTGGGACAACCGATCTGATGGACCACATTGCGGCTTACGAATCTTCCATGATGTTTTATGGAGGAGGGGATTTCATGAAGTGCCGCGCTTTCTCACTGACTCTGGGCTCGGCACCTTTTAGATGGTTCAATTCCCTACCTGCTAATTCAATTCACTCCTGGGCTGAGCTTAGAAGAGCGTTCCTAAATAGATACACAGCCAGTATGTCACAGCCAAAATCCGATCATTCATTAGCTGGAGTCGCACAGAGACCGGACGAGTCTCTACGCGACTACCTAGCTCGGTATCAACACGAGGCTAGTGGCATATCAGGTCTGCAATCTGGAGTATCTGTTCTTTTGCTTACTCAAGGGTTGCGAGATGGGGATTTCAAGGATTGTTTGATTGGAGAACCACCCAAGGATATGGCCGAGCTCAGGGAAAGATCCAGAAAGTTTGTCAATCTGGAAGAATTCCATAGAATCAGTACTGCGGCACGGGGTAAGGAAGAACATCCTCGTCAAAACGATCCTCGTTAGAGCGATCGTTTTCGAGATAGCAGAGGGAGGAAGGATAAAAGAGAGAGAGAAAGAGGAGAAAAACTGCCTCCAAAAGGCAAATATGATGAGTATACTCAGCTTACAGTCCCAAGGAGTCAAATCCTTCGCGAGACTATGCACACCGAGATGCGCAATATCACTCTGCCTCCAGCTTTGAGAAGAGCTGCTCAAAAAGATAAGACAAAGTATTGTGACCATCATGGCGGATGGGCGCATACCACTCACCAGTGTACTATGCTGAAGGACTTGATTGAAGAAATGGTGAGGGACGGAAAGCTTCAACAATACATTGGCGAAGCAATGCGGAAACGTTCCAGGAGAAAAAGTCATTCACCACCTAAACCCGAGCAGAAAAGAAATAGGAGCCCTTCACCACCTGCAGGGGGAACCTCTACCTTACTGTCCGAGCAGGATAAGGGTCGAGAGACTTTTCTGATTAACACCATTGCTGGAGGATTCGCAGGTGGAGGGGAAAAAAGAGGTGATCGAAAGAAGTATGTGGGTCAAGTTCTTTCGGTGGCCAGCCGACCAATTCAAAAGAGCAAAAAGAAAAACATCGTCATCAGTTTCAGTGACGAGGACTTTGCCGACATAATCCAAGATCACAATGACCCAATGGTAGTTACAGCCAGGCTCGGTAATTATGAGGTAAAGAGGATTCTCGTTGATCAGGGGAGTTCAGCAGACATTATGTTCTTAGATCTGTTCGAAGCCTTGAGGTTGAAAAGATCTGACCTAACTCCGTTCGAGGGAAGTTTGATTGGCTTTACGGGTCATTCGATTGTTCCTCTAGGGCATATCCACCTCCCAGTTACCCTGGGGGAACAACCATCTGCTCGAACTGAGATAGTGAAGTTTCTGGTTGTCCAAGCTCCGTCGGCATACAACGCCATCCTCGGCCGTACTGCACTCCAGTCTTTTGGTGCCGTTGTATCAACTGTCCACCTAGCTATGAAGTTTCCAGGGTCTGATGACAAGGTGGTAACGGTACGTTCTAAACAAGAGCTAGCTCGGAAATGTTACAATATCAGCCTGGGTAAACTGAAGATTGATGATGAGAAAATTATGCAAGAACCACTCAACAAGGGAAGTGTTAACTTGGCAGATCTTGATGTAAGGGAGGAGGACGAAACTAGGCCAAACCCTCAGGGAGACTTCAAGAAGGTAATGTTAGGTTTCGATCCATCCCGTTGTGTCAAGATTGGTGTTGGTCTTGTTAAGGAAGTTGAGAGAGAACTGACAGAACTACTCGTAGAAAACAAAGATTTATTTGCTTGGACCTCGGCAGACATGCCAGGAATCGATCCGAATTTCATTTGCCACAAGTTAAGTGTGTATCCTGGCGCTAAGCCAGTTTGTCAGAAGAAAAGGCGGGTCGGAACAGAGAAGGCTTAAGCAACAGAAGAAAAGGTTGCCGAGCTACTTGAAGCATGGTTCATCAAGGAAGTGGTGTACACCGATTGGTTGGCTAATCCCGTACTGGTCAAGAAGTCCAATGGAAAGTGGAGAATGTGCGTGGATTATACAGACTTGAACAAGGTCTGCCCCAAGGACCAATACCCACTTCCCTGCATAGACAAATTAGTAGATAGCTCGGCAGGATATCAGAGATTGTCCTTCATGGACGCTTATTCGGGCTACAATCAGATCCCGATGTATCCCCCGGATCAGGTGAAGACTTCATTCGTAACTGAAAATGCTACATATTGTTATAATGTCATGCCCTTCGGACTTAAGAACGTTGGGGCAACTTACCAGCGAATGATGAACAAGGTGTTCGGCTCGCTTATCGGACCCAGAATGGAGGTGTACATTGACGACATGATTTCTAAGAGTTTGAAAGAAGAAGACCATGCTAAGGATTTGAAAATCATTCTCGGCAAAATTCGGCAATTCGATATGAGGTTGAATCCGGAAAAATGCACCTTTGGGGTTCCTGCTGGGTCATTCCTCGGATTTATGCTCACTGAACGAGGAATCGAGGCAAATCCAGAGAAGTGCCGAGCCATCCTCGAGATAAAGAGTCCATCTGACATCAAGGGTGTCCAGCAGTTGGCAGGTCGGGTAGCGGCTATTTCCAGATTTTTATCCCAATCAGCTCGGAAGGCTCTACCATGGTACCAACTGCTGAGGAAGGAAAAGGAAAAGACGTTTGAGTGGAACGAGGCATGCGAAAAGGCCTTCACTGACCTTAAGCAATACCTGGCATTCCCCCCATCGTATCTAGTCCTGTAACTGGAGAAATTCTTTTCCTTTACTTATCAGTGGGTGATTCGGTCGTCAGTTCGATTCTAGTCCGGGAAGAATCAGGCAAAGAATCCCCTGTTTATTTTGTCAGCCGAGCGCTTCAAGGACCAGAGTTAAGGTACCAGGTGGAAAAATTGGCGTTTTGTTTGGTTATCACGGCCATAAGACTACGACAGTACTTCCAGAGCCATCACATCAAGGTCAAAACAGCTCAGCCGATCCGACAGATTCTTCAAAAACCCGACTTGGCAGGGAGAATGGTGACTTGGGGCATTGAACTTTCCGAGTTCGACATCACTTTCGAACCAAGGAAGGCAATGAAATCTCAGGTCCTAGATGATTTCATTTCCGAGTTTACTGAGCCATCGACGAGCTCAAACTTGGACTGGAGCGTTTATGTTGAAGGGTCGAGCAACAAACTTGGAGCAGGTGCTGGAATAATCTTGGAGAACTTCGAGGGAGTGACCCTTGAGTATTCTTTGAAGTTCGGATTTCCTATTTCAAACAATCAGGCGGAATATGAAGCTGTAATGGCTGGTCTCAGGATGACAAAAGAGGTAGGGGCCCGAGAAGTGAAGATTTTCACCGATTCTCAGTTGGTGGTTTCGCAAGTTAAAGGTGATTATCAAGCCAAAGAACCCATCCTCCAGAAATATCTTGGGAAGGTGAAGTTCTTATCTTTAGAGTTTGCCAAGGTTGAATTCTGCCACATCCCAAGAGAAAGCAATGGCCGAGCGGACATTCTTTCAAAACTTGCTTCAACGAAAGGACCTAGAAATAACAAAACGTTGATCCAAGAAATGGTGCACGGACCTAGCGTTGTCCTCTCCGTTTCGATGGATCCAAGTTGGACGGCTCTGATCACGAATTACTTGGAACAGGGAATCTTGCCGACCGACCCAATCGAGGCCAAGAAACTCGTCAGGAAAGCATCACAATTCGCTCTGGTGGAAGGAATTCTATTTCGCCGAGGGGTCAATGGCCCTATGCTCAGATGTTTAGATCCCGCTGAAGCAAAACAGACACTGGAAGAGGTTCACGGGGGTATCGGAAGTCATCATGTTGGGGGGAAATCACTGGCCAAAAAGATTCTAAGGGCAGGATACTACTGGCTGACCCTTCAGCAAGATGCGCTCAATCATGTGAAGAAATGTGAAAAGTGTCAATTTCACAGCGATGTATATCAGAAGTCGGCCGAGGAACTTCATTCACATTCATCTTCCTATCCTTTCTATCAATGGGGAATGGATTTGATTGGCCAGTTCCCCACCGCACCAGGACAGCTAAAATGGGTGATAGTTGTCATTGATTACTTTACCAAGTGGATTGAAGCCGAGCCTCTAGCAACTATCTCGTCGGCCAAGGTTCAGAAGTTCTTTGAAAGACATGTCATAGCTCGGTTTGGAGTGCCACAAGTTCTGGTGACTGACAACGGAACTCAATTTGCAGCAAAGGCATTCCAAGACTTGGTTAATGCTTTAAACATTGAGCATTATTTTTCCTCGGTCGAGCATCCTCAGACCAATGGACAAGTGGAATCAGTGAACCGAACTATAATCCAGGGGATCAAGAAGAGGCTCATCGGTGCAAAAGGAAATTGGCTGGACAACTTGCATGAAGTACTTTGGTCATATCGCACTACAATACAGACTTCGACGGGAGAGACTCCTTATCGGCTTACTTACGGTTGTGACGCAGTCATCCCGATAGAAAGGATCATCCCTTCATTCCGAGCCATGCAACAACCAAACCCCCTCAACAACACTTTACTGTGTGAGGACCTTGTTCTGTCGGATGAAGTCAGAAATTTAGCCGCCGAGCGGGAAAAACATGCCAAGCTTATGCAAGCGAAGGGGTATAATCGCTCGGTAATACACAGAGTTCGAGGTAGGTGACCTCGTCCTAAGAAGAGCTGACATTGGCCTCAAAAACGCTAAAGACGGGAAACTGGCTCAAAACTGGGAAGGGTCATACCGAGTAGCTTCCAAAACAGGAATAGGAGCCTACAAGCTCGAAACTCTCTCGGGTGCTCTCATCAACAACACATGGAACGTGGAAAAACTTAGAGCATATTTCAGCTAAATTTTTATCCCTGTTTCAGTTCTATTTTTCATCGTTTTTAGTTTCATTATTAACTTTGCTTTGTTAGGATTGATTATTTTTGATGATGGTGTACGCTCGGTGGAACTCCGAGCCCATTGTATTCACTGCTTCGAATGAATAAAAGTTATGTTATTGAATTCATTGTATTTACGTACTTTTCCTCATAACCGACTAGCCACCGTTTATGACACGAACGATTATAAACAGCTCGAACAAGAGCTTATAACTCGCCAAGTACTTTAAAAAGATTCCCGATTCAAACATGATTTGTCTTTAAATCATTTTATATATCGCGGATAGAGGAACCCACCTCGACTAAAGTGCTGGAGTTCCGAGGTCTTAACACTTGAATTCTTAACAAAAAGAACAAAAAGAAGCACAAAATAATAGCGGATATTATAAATATTCGAAATTAGTTACAGCAACAGATCCGAGCCCATCTATCGGGGCAAATACAAGTTAAAAAGCAAAGGAAAGATCTACTCTAGGTCAGACAGTACTACACTTTCAGGATCAAACTTGTCCTCTTCCTCCTCGTCACCTTTAGCACCCTCGGCCCCTTCTTCCTCGGATTCCTCGGCCAAGTGGTCAGGAAGATCATTTCCGCCCATATCTATTGGGAGCCCACTCTCGCCCACGATCTGACCATTCTTAACAGAAAAGTTGGGGTCAGCACCCTTGGTCACGAGGCCAGGATTCAAGACGCGAAGTTGCTCGGCGGTGTTAAGGAAAGAATCTTCAACCGCATGATCCCAGTTGTACAGATTCTCTTTGGCTGCCTTTTTTTGTTTAAGAGCTTTTGCTCTCATTTTATCCAGAGAAGCTCGGAGCCCAGCGGCCTCGTCCTTGGCATACTCGAGTTGCTCCCGAGCCACTGCGACGTCTTCCTCGGCCTTCTTCTTAATTTCTTCAGCCTTTCTTATCCCCTCATTGGCCTCTTCAAGGGTTTTCTCTGCTTTCTCTTTGTCAGCTTCGGCTTTAGCCTTGGCATCTTCAGCATCCTGCTTCCCCTTCTGCAGCTTTTCATTCTTGGCAGCCAATGCTTTAATCTTTTTATTGAGGCCCTCTACTTGAAGCTGTAAGTAGTCTTCCCGAGCATCAGCTTCACTTCGTGTTTTCTTCCCCTCGATAGACACACCAGCGTGAACGTCGTCACCACGCTAACTGAGGTAACGAAGAATGCTCGCACCTCTTAGAAGACTTCTCACCAAGGAAGAACAATTGTTTTCCCAGGTGCCTGGGGTCCAGGCACCTATCACCTGCGCATCTTTGGGAGGAAAGACGGTCGCGTTGAAGGTATCAGATTTCTTCCTAGCCCATACTGTTTTGGCAACAATGTCATCCATGCCTTCAACAACTTGAATTCCTTTGTGAGACTTACTCAAGTTGAGCCAATCTCCAATCACCCCCTTTCCTGTGTCCATCCGAGGCCGTTTGGATGGACGCTCGGGGGTACCCTTAGTACTTGGTTGAGTCTCCGAGTGGATTATTTGCTCAACGCCTTCGACGGCCGAAACCACCTCGGCAGGGACAGCCTGAGGAGCAACAGTTGGACTACTCTTTGACGCTGGCTCGGAGGACTGGCCTTTAGTCGAAGAGCCCGAGCCTGCCTTCACAGCAGCCAGCTGAGCCATCCTGGACAAGGCAGCAGCACTCTTCTTGGCCTTGGATGCTTTCTTCCCCATTTTTTCTGCAGCAAGAAAAAATATGTTATACCGAGCCAAAAAAAAAAGAGAGAGGCCCCTCGGCCAAGAAAAAAGTGTATATATACCAAGTTCGGCTTTCACTTCAGCCTGTGTTCTCTTCAACAGAATTTGTTTCGTGTCAATTTGCCCCTTTTCTCGGAGATATTCCCAAACCCGATCGCATAATCGTCTTTCGGCCTTAGTTAAATCTGCTTTATAATCAAATTGATACAAAGAGGCCCCTCGGCTATAAATACCGTTCGACCAGCTCAATGGGAAGTAAGGCACAACCTTAATTTCCCCTTCTTCCTCAACTTGCTTCATAAACCAGCACACTTCTGCTCCAGTATACTCGTATTGGAAGAAGCGTGGTTTGAAGGATTTCCAAGAATCGGTTACCTTCGCAAAAAGGGCATGCTCTTTCCGAGCCTTCAATGACACCCAGAGCCCCTTGAAGTCACTGAATTTGTTTACTTGGGGGGCATATAACCAGAAGAATGCTCGTAACGTCACTGTCAGACCTTCAGCATCGCAAAATTGTTGAAAAGCTCTGACAAAGGTCCACCCGCTCGGATGCAGCTGGCTCGGAGCTATACCTAAGTGGTTGAGGACTTCTATTTCTAAGGTAGAAAAGGGCATGCGGATTTCGACCTTTGTCACTACCTCCTCGTAGAAGTAAAAAATATGTTGGTTTTCCGGCACTTGGCAGCATATCCGGTCGTCTATGCTTACGTGTCTCAAAACAAATTTCGAAGCAGTCCCATCCGGATTCGGAGGTGTTAGGATTGGACGGAGGTGGTTCAGGCTGTCCGTCGTCAGCAACGAAGGCCTCGTTCCAAGTACTTCCCGATCGAAGACTCCATCGTACTGCGCGTGGTTGGGAGGTAAAGGATATTCTTCAGGATGGGTATCACATCTGCGCTCCACCATATCTGGGGAAAAGGTAAAAGGCTCGACGTTAGCATTTTTCATAGCAGATCTTTTAAATCTAAAACTAAGGCCAAGCCTTGGACCTTTTCCCCCCTCCCTCATAGGATCTCCCAAAGACTCTTTCCCCCTTGTAAAACGCTCGGGGCTAGTCCTAACCTGAGCTCGACGCTCGGCAAACCTATAAGCCAACAGCCACCTATTTTCTTCTGCATAATTAGTAGGGTACTCAATGGTTAACGGTTCTACCTCGGTTGACTCGTTAGATCCTTGACCACAAGGGGGGACAGGAGGATCTACTGTATCATGGGTATTAGAACTAATTTCTAAGGTAATATTTTCACGTTCAAGATCCCCAGAATCCCCAGAACTCCCAGAAAAACCAGAATCGCTGTCGCTGGAAGGTTCCTCACCTAATCTCCTACAGAGTTCATGGTAGATTTTCTTCCAATCTTTCCAACCTCTCATGATTAGGAAATGAAAACACTCCAACTACTTACCCAGAACAAAAATCCCCAAATTTCTGCAAAACCCACAAAACGCAAAACCCTCTCAAAAAAAAATAGAAAAAAGAACAGAACCAAGAATCAGTTATTCGGGTTAGAAGAAGAAGAAATATTACCTGCTTTTGATTGTTGATCTTTGGAAAAAATTGATAGCGACGAATGATCGTGAAAGCGCGGAGGAGAGTAGAGGGAAAGTGTTGAAGCAAATGAGAATAAAAGTTTCTGATCAGTGAAAAGGAATGTATTTGGAGCAAGTGACAATACGGGTTTCTGGTTTGTGAAAAGTGGAAATGAGTGAAGAGTGATGGAAGGGGGAGTAAAGGGTTCGAATAACCCTCAAAAACCTTTCAGTTTTCCTCCATGATGCACATGTGGGCCGAAAGCCCACTAACCCACTCAGCTACTCACAGGGTGAGACGTGGCAGTTACTAACGGCACTTTTTCAAATTTCAAAAATTATATTGATTTGGCACAACTTACAAGGATACGCGTCGTACCTAGAGAAACCAAAACGTCACCTCGAACAGGCTCCATGGTTACAGTTGTCAAACAGTCCCGGACTAAGGCATCCGAAAAGGTCAACCCTAGACACTTATTACCTCGTCACAGACTTTCCAAAGTCTTACGAGCTGGGGGGCTTGTAGGGTCTGCCGACCATATACGGACCTGAGTCTTACCAAAGGGATTCTCTAAAGGCACTTTCCTCGGTTTACCTGTCATGAAAGTCCTTCGCTCGAACTCATGGACTCCGAGCATACCAAAGGACCGGGCTCGGATTTGATGGATCCGAGCCTTACAATCGGTCCCCAATCCATCAGGCTCGGAACTCTAGGACCGAGACATACCGTCGGCTTGTGGATAAGCTCAGGCTTGCCGAGGCTTCTTATCCCTTCCGCAAATCTCTCCTAGATTCTCGCAACAGCCTAGACATGAGATCTTCAGTTGATCCGGACCAGATTCTAAGAGCATAATTATCCGACATTTATCTCACAGAGTCCTGGTTCAGCACAACTCTGATACAGGGCCCAAACGGCCCATATCAGCCTCCTCCAAACCCTATAAATAGCTCATCACAGCTAGGGTTTCAGGTAAGTACTCTCATCCCTAAGTTGACACTCTGCACACACACGTTGACTAGGGAGACCCTGCTTTTCCCAACTGGAACTGCAGAAATACCACAAGTCACATATTAATACTTGATCCTCTCTTGGGCTCCTGATTACCATAATCTTGAGCACTTAGGGGGTTAAGGACATCTAGTGTTCAAGGATACTACAAGTACCTATTTTAATAAATCTTAATCTACCTAATTAATTGTGAGGGTTTTACAATATGGTATCAGAGCAGTGTCTCTAGGCCTTGAAGTGTGGACTCACAAATCATGTGGTTACTCACCAAGAGATTAACCGATATGTATAGTTAAGGGTCTAAGTTGATAAATAGGATACATGTTTTATTAATTGCTTGTGCAAGTATTGACTTGAATCTTCTCTAGGACTTAGTCAATATGGCTTGGAGACGTGCTGAAATTACTGGATTGCTACCATCCTAGAAAATCTGGTTCACATGAATCAGAACCAAGCAGAGAATATGGTAGCAGCCGCAGTAGCAACAGCAGCACTGGACCCTCAACTACCAGCTCCAGCCGAGATCGATTGGTTGGCACAATTCAGGAAGAATGAGCCACCCATGTTCGAAGGAGGATATAATCCTGATGGAGCACAACGTTGGCTCCTGGAGATCGATAAGATACTCCGAACCATGGCGCCACTAGCTGAACAGAAAGTGTTGCTGGAGCAGTACATACTCACGTGGGAAGCGGAACACTGGTGAGAGCGTGTACGAAGGGGTTTGGAAGCTGCTAATCAGGAGATCACCTGGGATACCTTCAGGAGCAGGTTCTTGGGAAAGTATTTCCCAAAGGATGTAAGCAGGGAAAAGGAGATTGCTTTTCTAACCTGATGCAAGGAAATTTTAGTGTCGGGGAGTATGCAGCTCAGTTTAAGGATCTCATTCGATATGCTGGAAGTTACAGGGAGGCAGGTGAGAGGAAAAAGTGTATCAAGTTTGAATCCGGTCTTCTCACCGAGATCAGGATTGCATTTGAATACCAGAACATTAGTGACTTGACTCAACTGGTGAACATGGCAAGTACCTATGAGAAAGGCTTGAAGCAGAAGGCGGAAGAAAAGAAGAACCAGATTGTGTAGGGGACTGGAGGTCCTATCAGGGGAAAGGGGCCGATTCAGGACTCAAATCCATATACTAACTCCAACACTCAAACCACGACCGCTCCAAGTGCTAGGCCACCATGTCCGTATTGCGGAGGATTACATACTCGTAAATGTTGGATGTTTAAGCAGTACAGGAAGGAAGGCCTCTGTTTTCAGTGCGGACAACCCGGACACCGTGTTGCAGAGTGTCCTAAGAACACCCTGGAAAAAGAAAAAAACATGGCTAAAGCACGAAGGGCTGAAAGGAGCGAATGAACTTGTCCGAGGTACTTTTTACATTGATAATGTACCAAATGTTTACTTGGAATATTTCTGCGTAGAACAAACATGTTAGCCTAGTTTAGAAGGAATCAATAAGTGTTAATACACCAATTAAAGTTTCACCAAGTCCAGTGATGGTATCACCACTAGTAGAAGGTAAGGTTAGAGCTGATCACTATAATTCTTACATATGTTAGGGGGTGATATCATCAACAAATCTGACGATGATGTTGCTATTGATGGATGTGAGATTGAGACTGATCACCTTGATCTTCACACCTATTAATGGTTGATATCATTAGCACTTTTCAGCTGAAATCGAAACACCCAAATTAAGAACTCTTTAAAAAATAGATCCTTTAGACGGGAAGAAACCAACCCAAGAAGCGTTCTTTTCGAATTTTTTACATAGAATTAGGAAGTGGACCCAGAACCAAATTGGAACATATAATCCTCGAAAGAATCGAGCACAACCTATAGGAGTCATTTCTAACTTCCATGAAAATTCAAATTAGATTTTCAGAAGCCCAAAACTCACCAAGAATCTTACCAAGATTCTTAAAAGGTGATTTACGAGAAAAGCAAATCTTGACAACTTCATGAAGTACCCACACCGGGACCAATGAAGTTTAACAATTGACCCGTACTCTTCATTGAATACGAGAACTTAAATGAGTGCGAATACGAGATTTCGCAAACCATAGGAAGTCAGTACAACTCAATGATCATCAGCAAGTAGTCAACTCAACACAACCTTCAACCTCGAATAAATGGTCGAGAACTTACAGATTCGATTCTTGGTATCGACCTAGCCTACTCCCTGGAATTGATACAACCAGGTATGTTGATGCCAAGTTGGGGAGAACTTAGTAACCAATTTGGAGCTTGACCGAGTGTTAACGAAACGAGAGGTTGACAAGCGGAATCGGGAAGGAAAGCCGCACGAAAACAAGGCATAGAATGTCCTAGCATAAGCCTGAAGGTGCTAAGAAGTATGGACTTACAATTATCCTAAGTGGAAGAACGGAACCAAAAGGACGTAAAGACCACAGTCGGAGACTCTGTCAAGGGATGACTCTCCATTTTATGGAACAATCGAAATTTCGGGGACGAAATTTCAGTAAGTGGGGGAGAATTGTAAAATCCCAAATTTTAATTCCAAGAATAATTAGAATCATAATATGATTAGAAAAATGATAATTTTGTTAAAGAAGAGTTAAGATGATGGATTGGGAATCTCTTTGAGTGCCATGAAGGAGTTAGGAAGCATTGACATCGGAAAAGAGGTTGAAAGATGAGAAAACGAGTGTTAGAAATGACATTTTCGGTGTTATAAACATGTTATATTAAGAAATTAAAAATAAATCATTTACAACTATAAACACAAATTCCACCATTGGATATGAAGGTTAATATGTAGGGAAGCTGTAAGGTCCTGTATTTTAATAAATAAATAAATTATTTAAATAAATAAATGTGTTGAATAAAATAATGATTTTTCTGAAATTAACACATTTTACTCGAGTATTGTAGAGGGTACTCGAGTATAATCACTATCTGATTGAAAATTTGAATTTTGAGCCAAAAGACTCGAGTATGTCAGAAAAGACTCGAGTGTTCTTGAGTTTTTGAAAAATACTCGAGTAGAAAGAAAAAGACTCGAGTAAATCGAGTAGTCTGGCTAAATGTATAAGTCGGTTTTACAATTAATTTCGCACCAAAACGCGGTTTCTTGACATGACAAGCATAGAGCTGAACCTTACTTCGAGTTGAAGTACTCTTAGGCTATAAATTGATGCTTGGTTGAAGCATCAACACCTCTGAAGTTCCAAAACCCGAATTTGACCAGAAATTTCCCTGTTTTACAGAGTTCACTTTGATCCCTTCGTTCTCTCTCAATCCTCACTCATTTTCCTTGAAACCTAAACACAAACTGAAGTTCTGATTCCATTCTTGAATTAGAACTCGAAATCACTTCAAATAGCCTTCTGAAGATCAAGTTCTAGGCCTTCAAAGTTGGAGGTTCAAAACTGAGAAAACAGAGTAACATTCAGTCTCAAGTATT
Source organism: Crotalaria pallida (assembly GCA_037953625.1). Lineage (NCBI taxonomy): Eukaryota > Viridiplantae > Streptophyta > Magnoliopsida > Fabales > Fabaceae > Crotalaria > Crotalaria pallida. Next base: position 54,967,938 of record CM075654.1, on the reverse strand, counting down.
CATCTTCATTGAAATCGTTTGGTAAATTCATGGATTCTTTTCGTGTCAAACTTGTTTCTGATTAAAGTTAGTATATCCTAGTTTCTGAAACTAACTTGTTTCATTCTTTTTCATGCCAAATCCGTGGTGAAATCTGTGGCCAAAGTCAGCCTGTTCAACTCTTTTTCACCAAGTCCAGAATTTTGATTTTTGATCCAACCGATTTCTCTGTCGTTTTACTTGTTGATTAGCTTCTCTAAGGTAAGGGAGGAGTTATCTAAATACTAGAATGAGTTATTTCAAGCTGGAAATGTAGGAACCTCATATGGTTCATCAAGGGGTGAAGTTTGAATTGGGAATATGACATAGAGGTCATAAACCCAAGTTTTTATAAACCAAACATGTCTAAATGGACCTAATGATGCTCACTGGATCAATTTTCGAAGTTAAAAACAAAAGGAAATGAAAATCATACGTTGAAATGGTTATTTGCTAAGTTTATGTTGATTATGTGATTTATTGCATTTGATGTTGTTTCAATATTGATTACATGTTCTAACATGTTTATTTTATGTATCTAAGTTACTGTTTTGCATAAAAATGGAAAGGAAAGGCTCTGAACTCGAATTGGCATTATAAAGTGCAGAAACTGGTGCTGCTGCTGCTAAAACACTCGAGTAATTGAAGAAAGACTCGAGTATTCTGGAAAATGGGAAGAACACTCGAGTATTTCTTGAAGGACTCGAGTAATTTTACATGAACACTCGAGTAGGTGAAGAACTACTCGAGTAATTTAAATAATTTTCAGAAAATCTTTACTTCTTTATGAAGTAATTAAAGATTAACTCGTCTAAACTCCTATATGCTTAAATTTTAATTTCTGCTCTTAATATCTATAGATTTAATCCCATTGGTTGATTTTATCCTGGATGAGTCCTACTGGAACTTTATTCAGTGGTTGACATATTCGGACAGGATGTCCCAATGGAGGTGCGTACACCCATTTGGTTGATTTTATTCCCACGTCCCAGTGGAAGTTTTTACCCACTTGGTTGATATTTTGGGAGTCCTAGATGGGGTCGTTGCACAAATTAATGACAACGTAATTAAATTCCTATTGTATAAAACCATCACAAAGTGGCTGGGCCGCTGATGGCATTTTTGGAAAGCACAAGCACCAGTTAATGCAAAAATGAAAAGATGGTTTATAAGCAAGAAGGATTATGAATTTTGGGTCTCTATATTGGAGGCATGATATTCAAAGATATGAATTAAAAGAGAAAAAGACAATGAACAATTATGTGACATTGACATGCATGGAGATGCTTCGATTTTGATTGTGGAATCTGGTATAGGTAGAAGTATTCCGCAGCCCTGAGATAGCTGTGATGCCATAGCACGAAGATGCTGTGATGATTTGGATTCCGTAACATGAAAATGTTATGATGGCCAAATTCCCAATCAAATCGTGACGCCTGGGTTGTGAATACGCTCCGGTTTGATGAACCATAGGATTATGAATATCCCGAGCCTGAGATACTCGGATGCCGAACCGCGTAGCATGAATGAGGAGTAGGCATGCATCACGAAACTAAATGAAATATTATAAAAGACAGTTTGAGCATATACATATTCATTTATTATTGCTATCTGAAAACTTGTGCTTGTTATTTCTAGCCTCTGTTATGCTCATTTGTTATTGTATTTAGCTATGACTCACTCCTAATCCCTTGTTGTAGGTCATGGCCAAGAACATGATTTGCGTGGAGATGAGGCCGCTCCCTAATGGGGAGTGGAACTTTGAGGATCATCGGGCTATCTATGAAGGGGACGTGGAAGTCACTTTCCGTCACCCAAACCCATGGTCCCGAATGCGTCCGCGTAGGACGAGAATCCCAATGATGTACATTATGCACATTCCACCAAATTTTGTGTTTCGACATGGAACACCACCACCACCGCCAAGACGTTTTCCGAGACGCACCCTTCCACCAAGTCCATCACCCTCTGAGGAAAGAATTATTTTGGAGGTTCCTGCTCCCTCTCGTCCTTCCACTAGAGCCCGATCTCGGACTCCGGTATATGTGCCATCTGAACCGGCACATGAAGAGAAGGAGGAGGAGGAGGATCCGATAGAGGATGAGGATCTGGTGGAGGATGCCGATCCGGTGGCTGATGATGATTTCATGGACAACTCAACCGGTAGTCAGTGGGGAACTGATGATTGAGTTGAGTTGGGATGTGGGAATGTGGATAATGCGACTCATCAGGTTTCTCTTATCTATTTTATATTTTGAGTTTCGAACCAGTTGCTCTAGGTTATTATAAATTTTGTTGTAAGATATGTAATATAATGAAATGACCTAGAGTACTTAAGTTAAACCTAGTGTTGATGGTTTTGATGTAATGGAAATGTACTTTCCTTTTTATGAAATATAATATGAATAGTTTCTTTCATGATAATTGATTTTATAATTTCCGCAAAGACTCGATAATGGATGATGACTGACTTTTAGTTTCAAAAAAAAAAATGGTCGAATTTTCTAAAAATGAATATTAAGTTTTGGAATAAAAGTTGGGTCGTCACATTTAGTGGTATCAGAGCAATGGTTCAACTCTCGGCCTTGGAGTGTGGCCTTACACACTAACCATTGCATACTCTAGAATCATGTTTGCATTTGTGAGAAATAGAATAACAGAATCTAATTAAGTTTTCCCCTTTGGATTCTGTAGGATAGATGGCTGGACGTAATAACGCTAACATTGTTGAGGCTTTGACACGTATGGCTGCGGTTCTAGAAAACATGCAGCAAACCCGTTTTCCCAGCAATGGAACCCCGGCTGAATTTCAAGGACTAGATTCGTTCCGTTGGTGTAAACCCCCTGGCTTCTCGGGAGGTCGCTGCCCTGAGCAAGCCCAATTCTGGTTAGCCGAGATGAATAAGATTTTCCGGACGCTGACTCTCACGGAAGCTCAGAAGGTCACGTTCGCGGCCTACATGCTAAATGGGGAAGCTGCAACTTGGTGGGAGCAGACCCGCCAGTTTTTGGAGTATGATCATCGCGAACTTTCTTGGGAAATCTTCACGGAGAAATTCTTGGAGAGGTACTTTCCGGATGACGTCCGAATTCAAAAGGAGATGGAATTCTTGGACTTGAAGCAAGGTAGCATGACTGTCGACCAGTATGCTGAAAAGTTTGAAGAGCTGATGAAGTATTCCCCGTACTTCCAATACCATCCTGACGAATACTCGAAGTGCACCCGGTTTGAGAATGGGCTGAGGTCAGACATCAAGCTAGCTGTAAGCGTGCAAAGGATTCGTCACTATCCAACCTTGATCAGTGCCTGTCGCATTTTCGAGAAGAACAATTTCAAGAAGGAAGTCAGTCAAGGAGGCCCTGGACCCCACCGACATCAGCACAAGAACAATCGCGGAAATCGTGGAGGCCCTTATTGGCACAAAGGAAAGGGAAAATCGCAACCCTATGGAGTAGCAAGTCTTCCAGCTCCGGCAGAGATTTGTAGCAAGTGTCAACGCTCTCATCCTGGCCTGGAATGCTGGAGGGACAAGCAACCAGTCTGTTTCAATTGTGGAGGGACCGGACATATCGCCCGTGCGTGTCGCCAACCCCCGCGCCAAAGCAATCAAAGACAAGGAAGCAAACCTTGGGTCAATGGAAAGGTGTTCACAATGTCTGGAGAAGAAGCAAAGCAGGCCGACAACCTTGTGCAAGGTAACCATTTCCTCAATGGCATGCCTTGTCGCTTTTTATTTGATTCTGGGGCAACGCATTCCTTCATTTCGGAGGCATGTGTCAAGCGTTTAAGTTTGTCTGTCTCGGAGACCCCGTTCAATCTAAGTGTGTCGACCCCCACGAATGTTCCTGTTGTTGCATCAAGAGCATGTGTCGGTTGTGTTGTTAGCATAGGAGATCAGATTTCTCGGGTAAATCTGATTTGTTTGCCGTTGTCCAATCTCGATGTTATTTTGGGCATGGATTGGATGGCGTCCAACCATGTAGTAATCGACTGCAAGGTTCGAACGATCATCTTTCCTGGTGAGAAGTCGCCGGCCAAGCAACCTAGAGGTTATGTGTGCCTATTTTCGGCCATCGCTGAAGAAAAGAAGGAGGAAGCAAAGATCGAAGACATTCCGGTCATTCGAAATTTTCCCGAGGTATTTCCCGATGAAGTACCTGGTTTGCCGCCGCATTGAGAGATAGAATTCAGTATTGACCTAGTCCCCGGTATTGGTCCTATTTCTATCGCCCCTTATCGTATGACTCCGGCAGAATTAGCTGAATTAAAGAAGCAAGTGGAGGATATGTTGGAAAAGCAGTTCATCAGACCGAGTGTGTCACCTTGGGGAGCGCCAGTTTTGTTCGTGAAGAAGAAGGATGGGTCAATGAGGATGTGCATTGACTATAGGCAACTCAACAAGGTTACCATCAAGAACAAGTATCCGTTGCCAAGAATCGACGATTTGATGGATCAAGTGAGAGGAGCATCGGTATTTTCAAAGATTGATCTGAGGTCAGGTTATCATCAGATCAGAGTTAGGGAGGAAGATATACCAAAGACTGCCTTTCGGTCACGATATGGACACTACGTGTATGTAGTGATGCCATTTGGGTTGACCAACGCTCCAGCAATATTCATGGATTACATGAATAGAGTGTTTCGACCCTACCTGGATTCCTTCGTTGTGGTGTTTATCGATGATATTCTCATCTATTCGAAGAATCTGGAGGAACACGCTAGTCATTTGAAGATTGTTTTGGAAACCTTGAGGGAAAAGAAATTATATGCCAAGTTGACCAAGTGCGAATTTTGGCTTGAAAAAGTCAATTTCTTAGGTCATATAATTTCAAAGGATGGTGTGGCTGTGGACCCGGCCAAAGTGGAATCAGTTTTGCAATGGGAAAGACCAAAGACGGTGACTGAGATAAGAAGTTTTCTTGGGTTAGCTGGATATTATCGAAAGTTCATTGAAGGTTTTTCCAAGTTGGCTCTTCCGTTAACCCGTTTGACCCGAAAGGAGCAACCTTTTGTCTGGGACGAGAAGTGTGAAGTCAGCTTCCAGATGTTAAAGGACAAGTTAACATCGTCTCCAGTGTTAACTTTGCCCGATCCTAGTAAAAGCTTTGAGGTGTATTGTGATGCATCTCGACAAGGTTTGGGTTGCGTCCTGATGCAAGAAGGGAAAGTTGTCGCCTATGCATCTCGTCAGTTGAAGGTGCATGAAGGGAACTATCCTACTCATGATTTGGAATTAGCTGCCATTGTCTTCGTCTTGAAAATATGGAGACATTACCTGTATGGTAATACGTTCCAAGTATTCAGCGACCATAAAAGTTTGAAGTATCTCTTCGACCAAAAGGAACTGAATATGAGGCAACGTAGGTGGATGGAATTCCTGAAGGATTATGACTTCGAATTGCATTACCACCCCGGCAAAGCTAATGTTGTAGCCGACGCTCTCAGTAGGAAGATGCTGCACGTGAGTACGATGATGGTAAAAGAAGCTCAGCTGATTGAAGAATTCCGAAACTTGAATTTGGCAATTCAGTTCAAGCCGAATTGCGTCAAGTTAGGAATGTTACAAATCACAAATGAGTTTGAGGGTCAAGTCCGAACCCTACAACAAGCGGACGAGGAGCTTCTAGAGAAGAAAAGATTAGGGATGGAAGGAGTAGAACCGGATTTCCAATTAGGATCCGATGGTATTTTGAGATTCAGGAATCGAATCTGCATTCCGGCGAATCAAGAATTAAGGAGAGCTGTATTAGAGGAAGCCCACAAGAGCAAGCTAAGTATACATCCTGGATCAACGAAAATGTATCAAGACCTGAAGAGGATGTTTTGGTGGCCCGGACTAAAGAAAGATGTCGCGTTTTATGTAGCGTCTTGCCTTGTTTGCCAAAAGGCGAAGATCGAACATAAGAAGCCCGGAGGTGAACTGCAACCATTAAGCATACCGGAATGGAAGTGGGAAGGAATAGCTATGGATTTTGTAAGTGGATTTCCAAGAACAAGAGAAGGATTTGATGCAATTTGGGTTGTGATTGATCGCTTAACAAAATCTGCACATTTCATTCCCATCAGCATGCAATATCCATTGGAGAAGCTTGCAAGATTGTACATTAAGGAGATCGTAAGATTGCATGGAATTCCCTCGAGTATCGTATCGGATCGTGATCCTCGTTTCGTATCCCGGTTCTGACAGAGTTTGCATCAAGCTTTGGGATCGCAGTTGAGGATGAGTTCCGCTTATCACCCTCAAACCGATGGTCAATCGGAAAGAACGATTCAGTCTTTGGAAGACCTGTTGCGAGCATGTGTCTTGGAATATCAAGAAGGTTGGGACCGATTATTGCCACTTGTGGAGTTCACCTATAACAATAGTTACCATGCGAGCATTGATATGGCTCCATACGAAGCTCTCTATGGAAGAAGATGTAGAACCCCGCTATGTTGGTTCCAAGTGGGGGAGAATGCTCTCATCGGACCTGATCTAGTTCAAGACACGACTGAGAAGATAAAGATTATCCGAGAAAAGATGAAAACTGCACAAAGTCGTCAGAAAAGTTACGCCGACCAGCGAAGATCCAAGCTCGAATTTCAAGAAGGAGATCATGTATTCCTGCGAGTCGTGCCAACGACTGGAATTGGAAGAGTAATGAAGCCAAAGAAGCTGTCTCCTAAGTTCATCGGCCCTTATCAGATTTTGAAACGAGTAGGCCCCGTCGCATATCAGATCGCTCTACCTCCTTTCTTGTCCAACCTGCACAATGTTTTCCATGTCTCTCAACTTCGCAAGTTTATCCAAGACCCATCTTCAGTCGTGCAGTTGCAACAAGACGTGATATCGCTGAAAGAAAACCTCACGTTTGATGTTGGACCCCTGAGAATAGAGGATAGAAGGATTAAGAAGCTACGAGGGAAAGAGATTCCGTTAGTACGAGTTCTCTGGGGGCAAGGTGGAGTGTCTGACTCCACATGGGAATTAGAGTCTAAGATGAGGGATGAATATCCACATCTATTTTTGTAAATCGGAATTTCGGGGACGAAATTCTATTTAAGTGGGGGAGGATGTAAGGTCCTGTATTTTAATAAATAAATAAATTATTTAAATAAATAAATGTGTTGAATAAAATAATGATTTTTCTGAAATTAAGACATTTTACTCGAGTATTGTAGAGGGTACTCGAGTATAATCACTATCTGTTTGAAAATTTGAATTTTGAGCCAAAAGACTCGAGTATGTCAGAAAAGACTCGAGTGTTCTTGAGTTTTTGAAAAATACTCGAGTAGAAAGAAAAAGACTCGAGTAAATCGAGTAGTCTGGCTAAATGTATAAGTCGGTTTTACAATTAATTTCGCACCAAAACGCGGTTTCTTGACATGACAAGCATAGAGCTGAACCTTACTTCGAGTTGAAGTACTCTTAGGCTATAAATTGATGCTTGGTTGAAGCATCAACACCTCTGAAGTTCCAAAACCCGAATTTGACCAGATATTTCCCTGTTTTACAGAGTTCACTTTGATCCCTTCGTTCTCTCTCAATCCTCACTCATTTTCCTTGAAACCTAAACACAAACTGAAGTTCTGATTCCATTCTTGAATTAGAACTCGAAATCACTTCAAATAGCCTTCTGAAGATCAAGTTCTAGGCCTTCAAAGTTGGAGGTTCAAAACTGAGAAAACAGAGTAACATTCAGTCTCAAGTATTCATCTTCATTGAAATCGTTTGGTAAATTCATGGATTCTTTTCGTGTCAAACTTGTTTCTGATTAAAGTTAGTATATCCTAGTTTCTGAAACTAACTTGTTTCATTCTTTTTCATGCCAAATCCGTGGTGAAATCTGTGGCCAAAGTCAGCCTGTTCAACTCTTTTTCACCAAGTCCAGAATTTTGATTTTTGATCCAACCGATTTCTCTGTCGTTTTACTTGTTGATTAGCTTCTCTAAGGTAAGGGAGGAGTTATCTAAATACTAGAATGAGTTATTTCAAGCTGGAAATGTAGGAACCTCATATGGTTCATCAAGGGGTGAAGTTTGAATTGGGAATATGACATAGAGGTCATAAACCCAAGTTTTTATAAACCAAACATGTCTAAATGGACCTAATGATGCTCACTGGATCAATTTTCGAAGTTAAAAACAAAAGGAAATGAAAATCATATGTTGAAATGGTTATTTGCTAAGTTTATGTTGATTATGTGATTTATTGCATTTGATGTTGTTTCAATATTGATTACATGTTCTAACATGTTTATTTTATGTATCTAAGTTACTGTTTTGCATAAAAATGGAAAGGAAAGGCTCTGAACTCGAATTGGCATTATAAAGTGCAGAAACTGGTGCTGCTGCTGCTAAAACACTCGAGTAATTGAAGAAAGACTCAAGTATTCTGGAAAATGGGAAGAACACTCGAGTATTTCTTGAAGGACTCGAGTAATTTTACATGAACACTCGAGTAGGTGAAGAACTACTCGAGTAATTTAAATAATTTTCAGAAAATCTTTACTTCTTTATGAAGTAATTAAAGATTAACTCGTCTAAACTCCTATATGCTTAAATTTTAATTTCTGCTCTTAATATCTATAGATTTAATCCCATTGGTTGATTTTATCCTGGATGAGTCCTACTGGAACTTTATTCAGTGGTTGACATATTCGGACAGGATGTCCCAATGGAGGTGCGTACACCCATTTGGTTGATTTTATTCCCACGTCCCAGTGGAAGTTTTTACCCACTTGGTTGATATTTTGGGAGTCCTAGATGGGGTCGTTGCACAAATTAATGACAACGTAATTAAATTCCTATTGTATAAAACCATCACAAAGTGGCTGGGCCGCTGATGGAATTTTTGGAAAGCACAAGCACCAGTTAATGCAAAAATGAAAAGATGGTTTATAAGCAAGAAGGATTATGAATTTTGGGTCTCTATATTGGAGGCATGATATTCAAAGATATGAATTAAAAGAGAAAAAGACAATGAACAATTATGTGACATTGACATGCATGGAGATGCTCCGATTTTGATTGTGGAATCTGGTATAGGTAGAAGTATTCCGCAGCCCTGAGATAGCTGTGATGCCATAGCACGAAGATGCTGTGATGATTTGGATTCCGTAACATGAAAATGTTATGATGGCCAAATTCCCAATCAAATCGTGACGCCTGGGTTGTGAATACGCTCCGGTTTGATGAACCATAGGATTATGAATATCACGAGCCTGAGATACTCGGATGCCGAACCGCGTAGCATGAATGAGGAGTAGGCATGCATCACGAAACTAAATGAAATATTATAAAAGACAGTTTGAGCATATACATATGCATTTATTATTGCTATCTGAAAACTTGTGCTTGTTATTTCTAGCCTCTGTTATGCTCATTTGTTATTGTATTTAGCTATGACTCACTCCTAATCCCTTGTTGTAGGTCATGGCCAGGAACATGATTTGCGTGGAGATGAGGCCGCTCCCTAATGGGGAGTGGAACTTTGAGGATCATCGGGCTATCTATGAAGGGGACGTGGAAGTCACTTTCCGTCACCCAAACCCATGGTCCCGAATGCGTCCGCGTAGGACAAGAATCCCAATGATGTACATTATGCACATTCCACCAAATTTTGTGTTTCGACATGGAACACCACCACCACCGCCAAGATATGGCACTTTGAAGTGTAGGTGAATGAAGAACTAAGCTGCTTAATCGATTAAGACCTGACAGCTTGTAAAAATAAAATACACTGGTTAATCGGTTAACACGCATCAGAATGGAAAAAAATAATGGGTGTGGGGCACACGAATTGCCCCATTCTTCCCCTACAAGTTGGAACCAAAGCTTTCAAAGCAAGCCCAAGACTCCATAGCCATTTCCCCAAGGTTTTCACCCATCACCCAAGCTTCCCATCTTCATCTCCATCATCACAATCACCATCTCCACCTTACTTCCTCTCACTAACACCATAGCCATGGCTCAGCTTTCTCTCCCATTCTTCTTCTTGGCTTAGGGTTCAAGAGCAACAAAGCACCACCACACCAACACACCATCAACAAGCATCACCACCACTAAGCCCTAAGCTCCATCACCAAGCTCAAGGTCACAAACCCCATTATCATCATCTTTGAGATTTCTTTCTCTCTTGCCCCAACACACCCAAGTGAAAGGGAAGACTCTTCCACCATCACACCTTCCATTAGACAAGGTTCCTACACCTCTCCTAGTAGCTTTGTTGAGGTTCAAACTTTAGGATTCTCAAAGGAAAGGAAGGAGAAGCTAGGGTTTGAGGTTTGGTATCTCTCTCTCTCTCCATCTAAGGTAAGAAGGTGGTATTACCTCTATTTAGGGAATGAATTCTAGAAATGTCATAGTGGTAGCTAAGGATAGGGTAATACAGATGTATGTTAATGAACCTTAGGGTAGTCCCTGCTGACAAAAAAAAGGAGTACTTAAAGTGAATTGGGAAACCACTTTTAATGGTTAGGAATATAAATGATTACGTTGATATCTGTGACAAATGAGTATAATTAGGATAGTATGGGTTGATTATGTTTTATTGATATTTTTATGAAATAACTAGTAATAGGAAAACTTGTAAGGTGATAAACGAATAATTGAGACTGTTTGAGGCTAATACAATAACTAAATAATAAATTGGGAATACCTAGGGAACATATCAAAAGAGTAAGTAAGAGCAGAGGGATTAGTTGAGATAGATGGATTGAATAGAACTAGCGAGTTAAATGATAACATGATTCTCGGAGGTCGAAGAATTAACTGAGGTTAGAAGAGGAAATTAAGATTTAACGAGTTTGCATAGGAAGAGTTGATTTAATTAAAAGTGATGGAGGCTAGAGAAAAGAAATTAACCGAAGGTTTGAATTCTAAGTATAGACAGGAAAAATGCCCAAGAACCTAGGGAATAGTAATGAGGAAATGGACAATAGACTATGTAAATAGTAAATTAGAAAACAACAAAGTAATAGAATGAACAAGTAATAATAAAAGAAAAGGGAAATAAGAAGTGAAAGGTAAATTGTTCGTTGGAAGAAAAGAAAATAGAAATTGGGTGAGGAAATACGGGAAGCAAGGCAGCGAATACCAAACGAAGGAATAATGAGAGAAGTAAATGAACAGGCTAGTGCACCAACTAAAGTATGAAATAATCAAGATAAAAAGTGGGAGAATGAAATAATGAGCCGGCGCAGGTTGGTTGTGAGGCCCTGTGGCCAAATAGTAAAAGATAAATGGCACAGGTTGGTTGTGAGACCCTGTGGCCAAGTAAATAAGAACAGATAAATAGTACAGGTTGGTTGTGAGACCCTGTGACCAAATAGAAAAAGTTAAATGGTGCAGGTTGGTTGTGAGATCCTATGGCCAAATAATAAAAAGTAAACGGCGCAGGTTGGTTGTGAGACCCTGTGGCCAAGTAAATAAGAACAGATAAATGGTGCAGGGTGGTTGTGAGACCCTGTGGCCAAATAGTAAAAGATAAATGACGCATGTTGATTGTGAGACCCTGTGACCAAGCAAAGAATAAAAGGTAACCGGCACAGGTTGGTTGTGAGACCTTGTGGCCAAATGAATAATAAAAGAGGAACTGGTGCAGGTTAGGTCGTAGGACCTGGTCGTGGGACCCTGCAGCCAATTAAGAAAAAGGGAATGAATGAGAATAAATGTGAAATAAATAAATTGATACATACTATCGAGATAAGATGGTATTAGTAGTAAATAAGAATATGGAAAAGATAATTAAATAGTGCAACTATGAACGAACTAGCTAAGAATAATTGTGTAATTAGTTGTGTAGATTATCATGTGATGTATTGGTGATAGGTATGCCTGACTTAGGTTATTGCTATGCTTTTTAGAAACTATTTTTCCTAAGTTCTGTGTAATAATAACCTTCTTGCTGTTTTTATAACAGGTACAGAGGCGGAGCTTACACTAATGCTTGGCCGAGCAGGAGTACACTACACCACGTGGAGTGTTCATTTGTTATGAGCGGACCATAGACTAATTATGATAAAGACTGTTATTTTATAATTTAAATTATGAAGTAGTTGTATGCCTTGGAGCTTGTGTTATATTGTTTAGTCGGGCATTAGGGCTAAACTGACTACAGTTATATAAGTTTTATGTTTTAAATTATTCTGATCTGGACAGGTACAAAAGCAGGAATTTTTGGAAAGTCCGAAAAACAGAGGAAGCTCTATCGGATTTTCGAAAGAAATTTTCTAGTACCTATTTTAATAAATCTTAATCTACCTAATTAATTTTGAGGGTGTTACAGAAGCTGAAACGAATGGTTCCACCAATCTTCGGCCTCGTCCACCAGAACGTATGTAGCAAAAGTCATTTCTGGGCCTCATTATTTCTGGGCCTCATCCGGACGATGTCCTCCTCCAAATTTAGGTGGATCACACTTACGAAAGTCTGATATCCCCTTAAATTCATCTGGAGCAGGAACTCGATGCGGTTGAGGTTCCGCCTGTCGCAGTTGCATATTCTCGAATATAACATTCATTCGTTCCAATACATCAGCTATCCGAGCGTTATTTCTACCAACCATATGAACCTGCACTATGACCTCAATTAAGTTAAATCCTTAAACTAAAATATAGAAATCAAGACAAACATGCACTAATGGTTAGTATGTAAGGCCATACTCCAAGGCCGAGAGTTGAACCATTGCTCTGATACCACAAATGTAACGACCCAAATTTATTTCCATTTCTAATTCTTTTATCGAAAACACAGATTAATTTTTCGCTTTTATGAAAATAAATTTAAACCATTACTAATTCTACTCATCATATCACAATATCAAACACATAGTAATAAAAACTAAATTACATCATATACATTGTTATTAAGATTTTTCAGTACAACATCACAGTAGCAGCATCAACATTGTCATTAGTTTATAGGTCACTTGATATTATACACTATATCACAACAAAAATATAATGACCCAGAGCATATGGTTAGAACTCCAAAAGATCGGGAAGTATATAAACACAGGACTTCCTACTATGTAGTCATATAACATCCATCCTAGTCAGGGAAAAGGCAAATGATAAGGACTACAGGAACACAAGCCCTGAGGGAGTGCATATGAGGGAGAGGGTTCAGACAGCGGATCGTGATCTCTACCATCCCCTCTAGTATCATATTAGCACCCCTCTTATTCCATTCCCCCTCCGGGATGAACCTCACCTCTATACAAATCGGGTTCTACGCCATTACCTGAAAAACAAATGGGCAGGGAGTAAGTCATAGCTGAAGCACATAATCAAATAATAATCCATCAGAACTAGAAATAACAAGCACAAGGAATCAGGTAATCAAGTAAGAACGCATACATAATTGCACACCCAATTTAACAATACAATTCTCTTGTAATTTAGTGGCATGATGCATGTATTCTAATATCAATCTCCTCGTTTGGATCCAATCTCAATATCTTTACAACCCTTCGTCAGAATTCAATTCTCTAATCATAGGAAAGTAACTGGGAGTAAACGCCTTTCATCCACGACAGATCACACAACTCATCTTTGCGTTACCTTCTCTCTTAGGGTCCGATCATTGCCAAAGGACCGTCCTCCGCAGTCATGATATGTATTTAGAGGCCGGTAGGATATATTATGGTTAAGCAAAACTATCCTGGGAAAAGTCTGTGAAACCCCCCCATCATAGGACCATTTTACCCATAATAATCCCCAATGATTGCAGACGAATCACCGTTGATACACCCAAGGATTTGGATGTATGAATTCGTGATAATTGGCCTTGATTCTTTAAGTCCTAACCCAATTTGTTGAAGAATTGCACAAAAGATATTGAACTCAATTCAAGAGATGAAGATGGAAACCGAATTGAATGGATAGAATAATAGATCAAATGATAATGAAGGGAGACACCACCTTGAGTTTGATTCAAGGATAAGCCTCGATCACTCAATTTGCATCACACAAATGAGCCCTTCAACCAACCAATTTGAGAATCACTCTCAAGAACTCGTGGAAAGGAGTTTTGGGCAAAATCAAAAACTAGTTTATTCCATGTAGAAAAACTCCTTATAAGGAGGTTACAATCACTAATCCATCAAAGACTTGGCCGTACAATCATTAAACTTGGCCGCACAAAATTAACTAGGGTGGTAGGGAATGGGAGTTACAAAAACCTAAATAATTAACACTTATTGGCCGTGACATTAACTAGGGAAATAAGGGAAAAAGGAGTTACAAACCAATAAAGTCTTAATAACTACTCTAATCATGACCATTAATGGTACGTTACATATTTCTCATGATGACCATTATGTCACAAATTTATTCATCTTTGTTGGTTCCAAATCCCAGTCGTGAAGATGATGGGCTGGCTCTTGATTTTAGTTCAACCCTTGTCAAGGGCATGTGTCCTTATTAAAGTGACTTGTTTCTCTTGTGTTGTGAAAGATCAAGCAATTAAGTTCCTTGTGTTGTAATGGCTCTTGCATGTGTGAACTTGTGACTTGAATAATGCATACTTACTTGAGCTCCTCTTGGGCCTTTCTTAATCTAGATCTAGTTATTGGACCTCCAAGCCCTTCAAGGGGATCCTTGGTTATAGTGTTCCTGATCTTGGCCACATCAACCGTGGAACCTAACCTCTGCACATTCCCGTTTCGATTCAGAGAATTCTCTTTCCAATTCTAAAAATCGTCGTGTCTTTCCCGATATCCTATCTCACCATCCACAACTCCCGTGCGAATGCAAACAATTTATTGTTTCACTTTTCATAATTATTTCATTTCATAATCATCAATTCAAATTCATAATCACTCATCATCTAAAATCAGCACATATTTATAATTATAATCTCAAAATCAATAAAAGAGGTTTGGATAAAGTTAAGTACCATCAAAATTGATTAAAAGGTGATTTTAATTCAGGATAATCGATTGTCAAGGTTAGACATTCGATTGTCACGTTTAAAATTTCAAATTTTGGCTCTCAGACAACATAACAATCATGACAATCGATTATTTTGCAGTAAAACTGCATACTGAATTGGGTTTTGAACATCAAATTTTGATATACTTCACTTTAACCAAAACTAACCCAAAACAGCACTTACATACATATAATCACCCATGTTCCATCATATTTCCAACAAAGATTCAATCAATTTCATATCCAATTCATCCAATATGCATAAAAGGCGTAAAATCACAACTCAAAATATGAGTTTCATTTCCTTTGTAAAACAGCCAAAGATAATAATTGTTTTAGCTCATATTCATCATATAAGACTTGCTCAAATCAAGAAACGGGACTTAAATGACCTCCAAGTCATATTCCAGTTTCAAGTTCTCATTTTTCTCACTTTTGCCCTTGAGTTCAAGTGAACTCTTACATTTCTAGCCATTGGATCATTAATCTAGCGCTTGGATAACTTCTTCCTTACCTATTTGAAGTATTGAAACTGGTTTGGAGTGGAAAGAAACGAGTTTGTAGAGAAAGATCTCAAGAACCATCACTTTGAAAGTACCCTATTTCAGATTCGAGTGGGTGTTTTGATCAGACTTTTTGGATATTAAAAAATCAATTAAAATCAGAAACAAGAGTTGGAATACAAACTAGGATATGTCAACTTGAAAATAAAATAGGTTTGAAGCTCAAAGGATGCTCGAGCTTACTACACGAACTCAAAGAACAGAGCTACTTGATCCTGGATTTCAGAATTTCAAACTCAAACACCAATATTTGCAGGAGTATAACTTTCTCTAGACTGCACCAAATTACACAAACTTGGTCTCAAATTGAAGAGGTTTCAACAAGCTTTAAGATGGTATATGCTTTGTAAGGATTTGAGGCTTGGAACTATGAGAGCGAATCAAGGAAAGTGGACACCAGAAAATCACGATTTTCAGAGGGCTTGAGTGTTGATGATGAATATGGAGGGAGTTTCACACTTAAATTTATAAAATAATCCCTCCCCACATGTCATTATCAATAAGGTACAATACCAAGGTGATTTTTGTGCAAATTTGTGGTTTAAATCGTGTTAATTCTCAGCCACTCGTCCCCAAACCGCTATATTGTTGGCTCATCAGAGTCATGACAATCGATTGTCACCTATTGACAATTGATTGTGTAGGTGAAAATTTTAAGATTTATAAAAATTATTATTTTATTTTATTTCTTATACTATAAAAGGCTTATTTCATTCAAAAAATTTCCAAAATAATTTTCATACATTATAATTATAATTTCACATAATAACAATATAATTAACACAATATTCACATAGCATTTATTTACTATTAAAATAATAATTATATAATATATTTAATATTTTAATTATAATTTCGAGGATAAATTCAGGTGGGTGTTACAACTCTCCCCCACTTTAAGGAATTTCGTCCCCGAAATTCACACAACTTATATAGATTCAAATAGATGAGGATACTCCTCACGCATTTGATCTTCTAACTCCCAAGTCATGTCGATGACTTCGCCTCGCTTCCATGAAAATTTGACTAAGGGAATGTCCTTTCCTTGAAGCTTATTGATTCTTCGATCTTCGATACTTGATCGGACCGGTATCGAACGTCAAATTCTTTCTCAATGGCAACATATCTGACTGAAGTTGGATGATAGCAGATGGGTCATGCACAAACTTTCGAAGTTGAGAAACATGGAAAACGTTGTGCAAATTGGATAAAAATGGAGGTAAAGCAATTTGGTAAGCAACAGGGTCGACTCTTTTCAAGATTTGGTAGGGACCAATGAATGTTGGTGACAACTTTTTGGGTTTCAACACACGACCAATACCGATTGTCGGGACAACTATGAGGAAAACATGGTCTCCTTCTGCGAATTCTAGCTTAGACCTCCTCTGATCGGCATAACTCTTTTGTCGACTCTGAGCAGTCTTCATTTTCTCTTGAATCACCTTGATTTTCTCTATTGTATCTTGGACTTTATCGGGACCAATAAGTGCATTCTCCCCCACTTGGAACCAACATAGTGGGGTTCTACACTTCCTTCCATATAAAGTTTCAAATGGGGTCATCCCGATACTTGCCTGTTAATTGTTGTTGTAGGTGAATTCCACCAGAGACAACAACATATTCCAACTTTCTTGGTACTCCAATGCACAAGCTGGCAACAAATCTTCAAGCGATTGAATTGTCCTCTCTGATTGCCCATCTGTTTGAGGATGATATGAAGAACTCATCCTCAATCTTGTCCCCAAATCCTGATGCAAACTTCGCCAAAATCTGGAGATGAATCGAGGATCACGATCCGATATTATGCTGGATGGAACTCCATGCAATCGTACAATCTCCTTAATATAAAGTTGAGTGAGTTTCTCCAATGAATATCGCATATTGATTGGAATAAAGTGAGCCGACTTCGTCAATCGGTCCACAATAACCTACACAGCTTCATAGCCACCTTGTGTCTTTGGAAAACCTAACACAAAATCCATAACTATACTATCCCACTTCCATTCGGGAACGTCCGAAGGTTGTAATTCTCCGCCAGGCCTTTTATGTTCAATCTTTGCCTTTTGACTAACAAGGCAAGATGATACATAAGCAGCTACATTTGTCTTTAAACCAGGCCACCATAACATTTTCTTCAATTAATCCTGATACATTTTGGTAGATCTTGGATGTAAACTCATCTTGCTCTTGTGAGCTTCATCCATATTAACCCTTCTCAGTTCTGGGTTGGTAGGAACACATATTCTATCTTTGAATCTCAAGATTCCATCTGTTCCCAACTGGAAATTTGGTTCCTTTCCTTCTGTACTTAGCCATTGCTTTTCTTGAAATTCTACATCTCCTTGCTATGATTCCCGAATCTCATTAAGAAATTCATTGGATATTCGCAGCATTCCCAATCTGATACTTTTCTGGTCAAATTGCACAGCTAAGTTCAGGTCTCGAAATTTCTCGATCAGCTCAACTTCCTTTGCCATCAATGCACTCACGTGCAAAGCTTTGAGACTTAGAGCGTCGGCCACCACATTGGCCTTTCCGGTGTGGTAATGCAACTCAAAGTCATAATCCTTGATAAACTTCATCCATCGACGTTGCCTCATATTCAGTTCTTTCTGATCAAAAAGATATTTTAAACTCTTATGATCACTGAATACTCGGAACGTAGCTCCATACAAATAATGCCTCCAAAGCTTCAATGCAAAGACAATGGCGGCAAGCTCCAAATCAAGCGTTGGGTAGTTCTTTTCATGAACCTTTAATTGTCTTGATGCATAGGCTACAACTTTTCCTTTTCGCATCAAAACGCAACTCAAACCTTGTCTTGAAGCATCACATAATACTTCAAAACTCTTCTGTGGATCAGGTAAAATTAACACCGGGGATGATGTCAATTTACCCTTAAGCTCTTGAAAACTTGCTTCACATCTTTCGTCCCAAACAAAAAGTTGCTCCTTCCGAGTCAATCGTGTTAGAGGAAGAGAAATCTTGGAGAATCTCTCGATGAATCTCCTGTAATATCCGGCTAATCCCAGAAAACTTGAATTTTTGTGACCGTCTTGGGCCTTTCCCAATTGGGCACAACTTCAACTTTGGCCGGATCGATTGCAATGCCTTCTTTAGAAATTATATGCCCAAAGAAGTTCACTTCTTTCAACCAGAACTCACACTTGGACAACTTAGCATACAATTTCTTCGCCTTAAGGATTTCTAACACAATCCTATGGTGAGTGACATTGTAACATCCCTAATTTAATTCCAAGCCTAATTAGCGAGTTAATAGATTTATAGTGTCGAGAATAGATAGATTAACTGCTTAAAGAATTTTGGGAGTAAGGTGAATAGTAATTTTAAGTACTAGGGGTTGCGTAGGGTGCATCGGTAGCAAGAAGTAGAATTATAGAATTGAAATCAGGAGTTAAATCGGAGTTTTAAGTGTTAGAAACCATCCAGTGCAAGAAAATCAGGAATAAAATATCCACAACTCTAAACCCAATTCCCACCGTTGGATGTGAAGTTTAGGATTTTAGGAAGCTTGTCTCAAAATTTTGAGCAAGATCCAACGGTTATCGAAAAAGTTATGGCGATATGAAGTCAGGACCTCCCAGAGCACGCTCAGGCTCACCGGGGCATGCCCAGGCGCGCCAGCCCCTCAAGTGGTGCGCAACTCAGACAAATTGGCGCCCAGGCGCGCCATGACCCGCGCCCAGGCGCGCGGGAGCTGCATCAGATGCGTGAAATGGTGTGTGTGGCACCTTAGGAGCCACACAACTTTGGCTTGCTTAAGAAGCCAATTTCCCACTCTCTCATAATACCTCTAGCAAAATAATTAAATGATTTAATATGATGTTTTTAAGATTTGAGTCTCAGAATAAAATTCTGATTTCATCATTATATTTGAAATATGTTTTTTTTTAGTCAAAATAAGTATAAATTTGTTATCATACGTCTTCCAAAAATAAAGTAGTACTTTTATTTAGTTTAATTAACATTTTGTTAGGGAGCTGAAGTGGCAAGCCTTAGAGGCATTTTTATAAATAGTTTCTTCAGAAAAATATGTTTAACTTAATATTTTGAGCGTCCCTGTAAATTTTCATAGTGTTCGGAGGCTGTTTTATTTTTAGCTTCTGGACTGGTTTAATAAATTACTGGTATAAGTTATATATAATAATTTTCTATTTCAAAATTATAAATATTATTTTTATCAAGTTTAATATCAAGATTTAGAAAATATATTTACTTTTGAATTTTGATAATTTTTCTTACGCAATAGCTATCCGGAGGGACCGGTAACTTTATTATTTTTCAATCAGTTTTGAGTAATTTAAAATACAATATTGTTTTACCTAAACGTATTTTATTTTTAGTATCATCCAACTTTTAGTTATAATCCAAAATACATACACACATTGATCCACATATAAGAACAAAACATAAAATATAAATTAATTTCCTAAAAACTAAGTACCCGTCGCCCAGCCCAACCCAACAGTATGAAAGAAAGTGGAAATTTGTATAGAGAGAAAGAAAGAGACGAGAGAGAGAATCAGAATGAGAAGGAAAGAAAGAAAGTAGAGAGAGAAGGAGTAGATAAGAGAGAGAGAGAATGAATCATGAAGAAAGAACTAGAGAGGGATCAGAGGTCACGAGTGTGGCGGAAACATTTGGGAGTATTTTCCTTTTTCTCAACTTCTCGGTCCAATAATTCAAGATCTAAACGTCCAATCTTAAATCCTTCTTAGGTATATAATCTCCTCAACTCCCTCTACTTATATATGTAATTTATTTTACGATCCGTCAATATTTTTATTATCCCTATATTTTTAAATAAAGAGATGTTTTAGGGAAAAGTGATATATTTTTCATTGTATAATAATATATATTTATTATTTTTACAAAAATGAGTTTATTTGATATATTTTTAATGTTATAATTAGTTTTAACACATGTCCTTATTTAAATCCAGCACGTTATTATTAACCCTGACCCCGCAGCAAGTCGCGGATGTAAAAATTGACTCTGTCACTATGACTAGGATTTCCAAGGTAAGGGGAGTCTCTTTTCCGCATTTTGAGTATTAATGGAAACTCTGTTAATGGCTATATTAATGAACTGGACTGTTGGGTAATTTAAATGGTAAAGGTAACTTAAGTGGAAACTGATCAGTGGGGCCCGAAACACTAGGTACCCGGCTAGGTGTTCCAATTACCTGTTAGGGCCAATTACCTGTCAGGCCAATTACCCATCAGGCCAAACCGCCCTGTAGGCGCCGGGTGACCCACAGGATCAGTTATCCACACCAATAATTGGAATAATTAATGGATTGGTAAAAGTACATAGTCCTACAGGTAATAGTCTGGATGAGTGTAAAGTCCTGGGCAGGTGTTCCAAGTCCCTAGACAGGTGTGTCAATTACCTAGCGGGTATCCAAATCCTAGTGGTATACGGTAAAAATGGAAGTGTTTGCAGATCACTGTTTGTGGTTGCTTAGACTGTGTGTGTAGATCTCTGCTTGTGGTTACACACATTAATGGAAAATGGTTAATGGAAAGGTATAAAGGGAAGTGTTTGCAGATCATTGTTTGTGGTTGCATACACGATGTGTAGATCTCTGTTTGAGGTTACACCCAATGGAAAGTGTAGATCTCTGATTGAGGTTACACATAATGGAAAATGAGTAAAGAAAATGAAAATAGAATTGATAAAGGAATTAAAGGAAATAAATAATGAACATGGTAATGGAAAGGGTTTAGAAAAGGAAAAAGGGATAATGGAAAATGGATAAAAAGGGGATGTATAATGAAATGGGCATGGAATGAATTGGTTGATCCCTGACTTGATTTGATTGTTATTCTTGAGTTTATATTATGAGCTTTATATTATCCTTTGATTCACTGTGTTGTGAAAAGGTCTCACCCTTATGTGGTTAACATTTTAGGTGATTGCTAAGGAGCTTGTGGATCAGAGTGCGTAGCGAGAGACCGGGAAAGAAAGAAACTTTATTTTGGGGTGCTACTATATTGTAAATCGATACCCAAAGTTAATGTAAACTTAATTTGTGAAAATGAATTTTTAAGTACACTATATTAAATATAGACTTTTACTTATTATTTTGTATATAAAATAAGGGTGTTACAGACATGCTCCTCTGGATTCTTAGAGTAGATCAGAATATCATCGATAAACACTACTACAAAAGAATCTAGATAAGGCCGAAAGATTCTATTCATGTAATCCATGAATACGGCCGGAGCATTGGTCAATCAGAAAGGCATCACTACATACTCGTAGTTTCCATATCGGGACCGAAATGCAGACTTTGGAATGTCTTCCTCCTTAATACGGATCTGATGGTACCCAGACCTCAGATCAATCTTAGAAAATTCTGCTGCTCCACGAACTTGGTCCATCAAATCATCAATTCTTGGGAGAGGGTACTTATTCTTCATTGTCGCCTTATTCCGCTGCCGATAGTCTACACACATTCTCATGCTTCCATCCTTTTTCCTAACAAAGAGGACAGGTGCACCCCATGGTGAGACACTCGGTCTTATGAATAGTTTCTCAAACAGATCTTCAATTCTGCTAATTCTACCGGGGCCATCCGGTAAGGTTCAATCGAAATGGGACCAGCTCCCAGAACCAGTTCAATGCTAAACTCCACTTCCCGATTTGGTTGGCTCATCAGAGTCGTGACAATCGATTGTCACCTATTGACAATTATTGTCCAGGTGAAGATTTATAAAAATTATTATTTTATTTTATTTCTAATACTATAAAAGGCTTATTTCATTCAAAATTCTTCCAAAATTATTTTCATACATTATAATTATAATTTCACATAATAACAATATAATTCACACAATATTCACGTAGCATTTATTTACTATTCAAATAATAAATATATAATATATTTAATATTTTAATTATAATTTCGAGGGAAATTCCGGTGGGTGTTACAGGTTGCACCATACTCAAGGCTCGAACTCGAGACCAGTTGGTTAAGGGACCAAGTGAGCTATCACTTGACCAATCCCACGTTGGTGCAATACACTAATGTTACGTGTATATAAGACAAGCAAACGTATATTTAGATATCAATTCTAAATATACACATAACATCACCGGGTGAAATTTCTTTTAATAAGCAAAGTTTTTTAAGGAAAAAAAATTAAACTACCAATAATTTATCAAAAAAGATATCACCAAATAAAAAATTAAAATTAACAATAATCTATTAAATAAGATATCACTTTATGTAAAACTCATATTATATATTCAACCAAATGATGAAAAAACGGTCCGCGTAAGATAGCTCAGTTGGTGGCTGCAGGGACATTTAGGATTTCCCCCTCCCCCAGGTCATGGGTTGTAGTCCCAGACCTCCCATGTAAACAAAAAAAAAATGATGAAAAAACGTTAAATACATAATATGAGTTTCATATAAAGTGATAAATTTTATGAGATTAATGGGTATGCAATGATGGTGTAAAGTTTTTTACACCATCAGTCCATCATCCACCATTCATTTGTATTATTTTAATCTAAAAATCAATAATTATAAACGGATGAATGATGGATAATGAACTGATGGTGTAAAAAACTTTACATTGTCGATGCATTATCCATTTTCTCAAATTTTATAAGGATTTTTTTTTTTTGGGTTTTAGGAGGTATCATCCCACCTTATTAACATGGTTGTTTTACGAGTTATCATCTTATCTTATTAACATAAGAAAAAATTACATTTTTCGTTCTATTTTAAGTGCTTTTTAGAAATTATTCTTTTTATAGTTTTATCTTCACCTAATTAAGAAAAAATATAATAAGTGAAAAATTATAGTCATCAACATAATATAAATAGGAGAAGTTGAGGGTAAAGTAGACTACTACAACAACAACAACAACAACTAAGCCTTTGTCCCACTAGGTGGGGTCGGCTACATGGATCAAACGACGCCATAAAGGCCTATCATAAATCATGTCTTTGGATAAGGTATTGATTGCCATATCCTTCTCAATTGTTTGCCTATAGTTTTTCTAGGTCTTCCTCTTCCTCTAGCCCTTGTAGTACCCTCCATTTGGTCTACCCTCCTAACCGGGGCTTCCACCGGTCTCCTCCACACATGCCCAAACCACCTAAGACGAGATTCAACCATTTTTTCAACAATAGGAGCAACCCCGACTTTTTATCGAATATACTCATTTCTAATCCGATCTTGTCTGGTATGCCCACTCATCCACCGCAGCATCCTCATCTCTGCAACATGAAGTTTATTCTCTTGTGTGCCCTTTGCCGCCCAACACTCTGTCCCATATAACATCGCCGGTCTTACAGCAGTGCGGTAGAACCTTCCTTTAAGTTTAAGTGGTACCTTCTTATCACATAACACACCCGAGGCACTCCTCCATTTCATTCACCCTGCTTGAATCCTATGATTTACATATCCTTCTATTTCTGCATCCTGCTGTAAGATAGAATCAAGATACTTAAACTTCGGGACTTGTGCTAAGACATGCTCTCCAACCTTCACCTCCCGAGTAAGGCCTATGTGCCTCTTGCTAAAATTACACTCCATATACTCTGTCTTGCTTCGACTTATCCGGAATCCAGACCCTTCTAAAGCTTGTCTCCACATTTCAATCTTCCCATTTATTTCCTCTCTAGTATCCCCAATAAGAACAATATCATCCGCGAAGAGCATGCATTTGGGCACTGGTTCTTGGACATGTTCCGTAAGCACATTCAAGACTAGTGTAAAGAGGTAGGGGCTCAAACTTGACCCTTGGTGTAGACCTATCGTGATGGGTAAAGTAGACTACAAAGTAGTATTAAATGCAATATTAAAAGAGTTAAAGTAACAATGTATTAATTTTCATCCGAACAAAAATAAATTGAATCATTAAGCAATGTAAAAATGATTCTTATTCTATGTATTAACAAAAATATATTAACAATGTAAAAATGCTTTAAAGTAAGAAAAAAAAAATTGAAACAGTAGATATTTTCAATAAGCAAAATGATTCTATTCTATGTATCACGGAGTAATTTTTATGCGCATCACATTAAATGTTTGGTAATGATGATCCTACTCCCTCTTTTCCATTTGGTGGAATAAATCCCAATGTTTACTCTCTTAATCAAATTAGAATAGGAATTCATGATCTTAATTACTATTACCTCTGTCCCTAATTATAAGGCTCTCTGGGGAGATTTCACGTCCATTAAGAAAGTGTAATAATTTAGTTAATTATATTGGAAATGTGAACTTTTGATATGCATTTTCAAAATTACCCCTATTAATATTATTGAGAATCTAAAAAGTGTTAAATAAATAGGGGTGTTTGTGAAAAAAAATATTAATGCTCATTGAAAATTGGTAAAGGGTCATATAAATAGGGACAAAATAAAAATGTTAAGAGGACCTTATAATTAGAGATGGATGGAGTATTTTTTAATGACATTTCAGTTTCTAAATATCCCATCTTCTTGATGTTTCATTCGTGTGTGTGTATATATATATATATATATATATATATATATATATATATATATGTTATCAGTAGAAATTTTATACACACAAATGAAAGCATGTTTTGATCCAAATCAGTTCAAAGTATATCTGATTTGGATCAAAACATGCTTTCATTTGTGTGTATAAAATTTCTCCTGATAACATAACAATAAGCTTTAAATTTGTCTTTCGTTTCATGCTTATATTTTCTTTCACCTTTTCGGGAGGAAAGTATCCGACAAAAGTGATCCACATACACTTTTAAATAGTCTCTTGAGATTGTACACGGATTCCCATCAAATTACAATGTCATAAGCAATGTCTCAAATGTTGAAGGTAATAATTAAAATAATAATTTGTTTTTATATCAACCAAATTAAACATTATTTTGAGAAGATTGTAACTCAATTCATTTTTCTTATCACATATTAAATAAGAGAAAGTTGCCTAAAAGGAGCAGGAAAAAAAATACATATGCCTAGCATATAAGGGTGGAAACAGGTCAGGTCGACCTACAGGGACCTATAACAGGCCTAATAATAGGCCAGGCTCAGGCCAGACTTTTTTTGTAAATAGGTCAGGCTCAAGCTATTTAAAAAGCCTATATAGTCTAAACAGGTCAGGGCTAGGCCATGTAAAAAGCCTATTTAACTTAACAGGCCGACCTACATAATTTTTATTATTATTAATTTCATATGTATTTTAAAAATAAAAAATACAATAAATAAAAAACTTAACATGCACAGTTATTAAATGGGGATGGAAACAAGTCCCACATTGCTAATGTGAATTCACATGCATTCACTTTGTGCAAGTATGCAAGTCATCCTGTAGGAGGCTTAATATAATGCAAAATATGCAACTATGCAGACAACTTACATGATGTGGGACTTAATAATATTGATGTGCACTTTGCTTGTCTTGTGTTGGTCAAGCTTGGACTTGGGAAATGCAAATCCCACATCTTTTATTCATGGAGCACAACATGGGAATGTAAGCTATAAAATGGGAATGCAAGTCCCACATCTTTTATTCATGGAGGAGCACAACATGGGAATGTAAGCTATAAAATGGGAATGCAAGTCCCACATCTTTTATTCATGGAGCACAACATGTTCTTTAAGCTATAAAATGTTGCTTTGCCAAGTCATGTTGTGTTGAACCATAAGATCACCGGTTTTGAGTGATTTTTTCGGTTCTCACCGGTTTTGCTTGGACCATTACTGGTTCATTGAAAAGGCCAAAGTTCATTATTAATCAGGCCAAAATTTTAGCAATATATAGGCTAGTTAGACAGGCCGCCGACCTATTTAATATTAGGCTTGTTGGCCTATTTAAAAATTTCAAAGTATATAGGCTTTTTAATAGGCTTATAGGCTAGGCTTTTGCACAGGCCAGACTCAGACTTGAAAAATTTATTTAAATAGGCTAACAGGTCAGGCCAGGCCCGAATAATTTATATAGGCCAAGCCTGATTAAGGCCAAAGCCTGGCCTGACCTGGTCTGTTTCCACCCCTACTAGCATACGTATAAAAGAAAAAAAAATCTTTAAGTTATTACAAGAAATTGAAAAATGATTACAAGAAATTTAAGTTATTATTTTAGTATAAAGTAATATGTCAGATCGGTCCTGACTTTATGGGCACCGATTAAATTAGTCCGTAAGATTATCGAAATTTAAAATTAGTCCTCGAGATAGAAACATGTCAATCATATTAGTCCCTGACGTTAATGGCCCATAAAGTCAGGGACTAATTTGACTGATTTCGACAATCTCAAGAACTAATTTGACCGATACTCAACGGACAACAGCTCTTGTTTATTTTTTTTGCCTTTTGGCCATTCCGTTAGTTCATGTTAAGGACCACTGACTATCATTAATATCAGAGATTAATATGACTTACGTGTTTTTATCTCACGAAGAATTTCGAAAATCTCAAGGACTAAATTGATCGGTGCTTACAAATTCATGGACTAATCTGACATATTAGTATATGAAATTATACTATTATAAAAATAAAGAGTAATTGGTCAGATTGGTCTTTGACTTTGTATGCGTCGATCAAGTTAGTCCCTGATTTTATCGAAATAGAAATTTAGTCCTTAAGATAGGAGAACGTCGATCAAGTTGGTCCCTGCCCACTATCGTACGAATGTATTTGCTTTAAAATGGGATAAAGACAGAGACGTATGTGAATTAAAATGTTATCACATGGACTAAATTGCTATTTCGATAAAGTCGAAGACTAACTTAATCAATGCCTATAAAGTCAGGAACCAATCTGATCGATTAAAAAAAAAAAATAAAGCTTTCAAACAGCCAAACCATAGGGCACCCTTCCTGGCTTGCCTCCGCGTCACGTAATCGGTATATTTATCTCATCCTCCCAAATCCCAATGTTTCTTCCGTTTCCATTTCATTATTATTCATTTTCATTTCGGTCATAATCATAAACATTTCCAACTCTCCTTTCTCCTTTGGCCGTGTCTTTCTTTGACAGGCTTGGAGAGAAGGTTTTTGCTTCATTTGATCCACCTTTCTTTCCTTTTCTCCGCAATTACGCTTCCTCGCTGTATATATGAATCAAGTTTGACCCTTTTTCCCAATATTCCATCTGGATCTCTGTAATCTGGTTGCATAAAAATTCTCCTTTCTTTTCCCCCTTGGAATACAAGATTTGATTCTAAACCTTCTCTTTTCCAAGCCTTTTAGAGGTTTGAATTGAACCATCTGGGTGAGCACTAATTTTGTGCTTGCCCTTTTGATTTCTTCAAACCTTGCTGAAAGGATCATCTCCAATTCAGATAATATATCTATTAACATTCTTTATGCACCTAAGTTGTTTTGCTTTAATCATTGTATGATAGTCCACTGTAAATTCAATTCCTTTATATATATATTTAAAAGCCTTTCTTTTACTCTCTATATGACAAGTAAAGTTGACATAAATCCAGCTTTTGTTGTATTAACTATAATAGCATGTTTGGTTGCTAGTGACAAAATCAATTCTGGCCCCAAAATCACATTGGAGCAT
Source organism: Crotalaria pallida (assembly GCA_037953625.1). Lineage (NCBI taxonomy): Eukaryota > Viridiplantae > Streptophyta > Magnoliopsida > Fabales > Fabaceae > Crotalaria > Crotalaria pallida. The sequence goes on along the minus strand of CM075654.1, from coordinate 54,939,894 downwards.
AAACATCTGTTAGTAGTGTTGTCATTCCAAAATTGATTCTGACCTAACTCACCGCAGAACCAAATATACACTAAGTCTTGTAGATTACTTGACCTCTTTTGAATTTACAATTTGTGAGAACAGAACTATTTATTTGTAGTGTTTGATCAAGGCATGGATCAGATAAGTAATGAGGCCACTATTGATCAATTTCCAATTGGCCCTTCAGGCATTCTTAGCAGAACTATTGCTTTCAGGGTTCTGTTCTGCAAGTCCATGTCACATTTGAGGCATCAGATATTGCTGGTGTTGTTGGATGTATTCCATAAGTTTAGGAGAGTTTGGGTTCCCATTATATCTTGGTTGCATCCAAGAATATCATGGTTGAATCCGAGAAATCCTCGTGGGATATTAGCAATGATAATAATAGTTGCTTTCTTGTTGAAGCGAGGCTCGAGTGTAAAGGTAAGGGCTGAGATGGCATATAGGAGGAAATTTTGGAGAAATATGATGAGAAGTGCATTGACTTATGAGGAGTGGGCTCATGCTGCTAAGATGCTTGATAAAGAGACACCAAAGATGAATGAAGCAGACCTTTATGATGTCGAATTGGTGAGGAACAAGCTTCAAGAGCTTCGCCACCGAAGGGAAGAAGGATCTCTAAGAGATATTATATTTTGTATGCGTGCCGATCTTGTTAGAAATCTTGGTAATATGTGTAATCCTGAGCTCCACAAGGATAGGCTTCATGTTCCCAGACTAATCAAGGAGTATATTGATGAGGTATCAACTCAGATGAGAATGGTTTGTGAATCTGATTCAGAGGAGCTTGCATTGGAAGAAAAATATGCTTTCATGCATGAAACTAGACATGCTTTTGGAAGGACAGCCTTACTGTTAAGTGGGGGTGCTTCACTTGGAGCTTTTCATGTAGGTGTAGTTAAAACACTGGTAGAACATAAACTTCTACCTAGGATAATTGCTGGTTCAAGTGTAGGATCCCTTATGTGCTCTGTTGTTGCAACTAGGTCTTGGCCTGAACTTCAAAGCTTTTTTGAGGATTCATTGCACTCATTGCAGTTTTTTGATCAAATGGGTGGGATTTTTACGGTTGTAAAGAGGGTCACAACATTTGGTGCAGTTCACGAGATCAGACAGTTGCAAATGTTGTTGAGGCATCTAACAAGCAATCTTACATTTCAAGAAGCTTATGATATGACTGGTCGGATTCTTGGGATCACAGTTTGCTCCCCGAGAAAGCATGAACCTCCTAGATGCCTTAACTACTTGACGTCACCCCATGTTGTAATATGGAGTGCAGTCACTGCTTCTTGTGCTTTTCCTGGCCTTTTTGAGGCTCAGGAATTGATGGCAAAGAATAGAAGCGGAGAAATCGTTCCTTACCATCCTCCATTTAATTTGGGTCCTGAAGAAGGATCTACACCCGTGCGCCGATGGAGGGATGGTAGCTTGGAGATTGATTTACCTATGATGCAGTTGAAAGAGCTGTTTAACGTCAATCATTTTATAGTTAGTCAAGCTAATCCTCATATTGCACCATTATTGAGATTGAAAGGATTTATACGAGCTTGTGGAGGTAATTTTGCTGCCAAGGTATGTCATGAATTTGAACCTTTACTGAATCACAATACACACATACATATGGATGTCCCTCTTTACTTCCATTGCAAGCATTTGTTTCTTAAATCAATTTTCCTATTTACATTTCACATTAACTCAAGACTCGAGAGTCCCTGTCCCCAACCAAAAGCTTCACATTCCTGTGTGGCTGTGTAAAATGGTTCCTCACTGTTTGACTAACTACCAAGGCTGTTAACTCAATGGTTTTACTTGTATTCTTTTCCATTTCCTTATATCTGATTATACTTTTATATTTCTGCAATTAACTGATGGATGTGATAATGTGTGTAGTTGTGAGGCTGCTTATGCGAGTCTATGAAATATCATGCTCTATATATTTATCCTTTGTTGTATTAAACCTCTTTGGACTTTTATGGCCTCTGATATTCCACTCCCCACCAACTTCTAGGGGCCATAAAAATGTGGATGACCAAAAGAGATCTTTGCCATCTTATTTGCACCAACATATTCAACTTTAACTTGTCCTTGTTAGTAATTTAATCCTATAAGCAGGTTGTTCATTAGTTGCTTAGCGCCATTTCATTTATTAGCATTAAGGGGTATAGTGACAAGCTGACTCTTTAGCAGAAGCTTTGTGTTGCAATATTAGTAATTTTTCACAGGAATATGGTTCCTAAACTAACCATGGGCATACCTTCCAATCTCAATATTAGTTGCATAAAATAAGTGCTATATATTGGATCTGTAGAATGGCTCTTTCTTAATATGCAATGATACTATGATAATATTTAATATGGTATTTGAACATGTAGCTTGCTCACCTTGTGGAGATGGAGGTGAAGCATAGATGTAATCAAGTACTGGAACTTGGCTTTCGATTAGGTGGACTTGCCAAGCTGTTTGCTCAAGACTGGGAGGGTGATGTAACAGTTGTTATGCCTGCAACTCTCACTCAGGTGTGCCCATATAAGCGTAAAAACGTTTAAATAAACTAGATTTTAATTTGAAGAAAAAGTGCTGGTGATTATTGAAATTTTCAGTGTACTTGGAAACATAGAGGAATAATTTGATGAATGTTTTATATCTTACAATTAGAAAGAGGTTTTAGGAATTCATTTATGTATCATTTATTCATTAGGGATGATTGAGTAGGGTAGTGATTAACTTGTGTACATTTTCTCTGCTTCCTGTATCTTGCACCAGTACTCAAAAATTATACAGAACCCTTCTTACATGGAGCTTCAAAAGGCAGCTAACCAAGGGAGACGAAGCACCTGGGAGAAGCTTTCTGCCATAAAAGCAAATTGTGGAATTGAGCTTGTTCTTGATGAGTGTGTTGCTGTTCTCAATCATATGAGGAGACTCAAGAGAAATGCAGAAAGAGCTGCTGCTGCTGCTGCTTCTCATGCTCCGCCCAGTGCCGTCAAATTCAGCGCTCCAAGAAGAATTCCTTCTTGGAATGTCATTGCACGAGAAAATTCATCAGGCTCCCTGGAAGACTTAATAACAGATGCTCCTTCCTCATTGCAACATGGTGTTAATGGTTATGGAGCCACTATTAAAAATTGGAAGTCCCACCGTAGCGTACATGATGTAAGTGACAGTGAATCTGAAACTGCTGACTTGAATTCTTGGACCAGATCGGGTGGGCCTTTGATGAGAACTACTTCGGCAGATACATTCATTGACTTTGTCCATAACTTAGAAGTTGATGCTGAACTAAATAGAGGCATGGTGACTGATCCTAACCCTCGTGATTTTCAGTATCATAATTCCAGGGTCACAACACCAGACAGGAGATCTGAGAGCTCAGAATCTGTTACTAAGGAAAATGGCAACGGTGTTGTGACGAGTGGATCTAGCATAATGGTAACTGAAGGTGATCTTTTGCTGCCTGAAATGATCCATAATGGGATTGTGTTTAATGTTGTTAAGAAAGAAGACTTGACATCTTCAAATAGGAGTAATGATTATGATAGTTATCATTATGAAGTTGCTGAGTGTGTCCAAATTGACTGTCCAGGGAAGGAGATGGATGCTGCTAGCTCAGCTTCTGAAAATGGAGATGACGATTCTGCAACAGCTAAGTCAGCTAAGTCCTTAACCGAAACACCGGATTGTCATTCGACAGATCATCCTGGGACATATTTGGTTCAGGATCAGCATTGCTGACGGTTAGCTCGAAATATCTTTTTATCTCCTCAGTGGCTTTTAATATACTTGGTGCTATTGCTGTCCAGATTGTTAATAGTATGAAATCTAGGCTTGCCAAGGGTCTCTGGACATTTTTTTTATGGGAATATAGCCCATAATCCGGGTTACTCAAATGCAAGGATGAAAAAGGGTTTCATGTACATCCATTCTGCAACTAAATTGAAATTTCTAGCTGCCACTTGTGCCAGATGAATGAAGTATTGTAATTTGTCACTATTTCTGTCCTTCAATTGTGTGCTATTAGGTTTGGTTCAATTCAGCATCCCTCCTATTTCAGAAGTTACAGCTACCTCACGTTAGGGAAAGTTGATGTAATTTCAATATCACCACAAAGGAGAGATAAATGCAATGATAATACTCCTAAATTCATTTTTAATCGAATAACAAAGATTAATAAAATTAATTAAAGTAACTCAATTGTCTTATCAACATATCAACATAATAATATAAAATAGGAGAAGTTGAGGGTAAATATGATTTCCCTCCTTAATCCTATTATTTCCCTCCTAATTCTCTTCTACATCTCAGCCGTTAAATTGCAAATCTATCTATCTATCTACTATATTTGTAAAGTAGGCTACAAAGTAGTATTAAATGCAATATTAAAAGAGTTAAAGTAACAATGTATTAATTTTCATCCGAACAAAAAATAACATAATATAAAATAGGAGAAGTTGAGGGTAAATATGATATCCCTCCTTAATCTTATTATTTCCCTCCTAATTCTCCTCATAAATCTCAATCGTCCAATTGCAAATCTATCTATCTATATTTGTAAAGTAGACTACAAAGTAGTATTAAATGCAATATTAAAAGAGTTAAAGTAACAATGTATTAATTTTCATTTGAACAAAAATAAATTAAAAAGTAAGCAATGCAAAAATGATTCTTACTCTATGTATTAACAAAAATATATTAACAATCTAAAAATGCTTTAAAGTAAGAAAAAATTGAAACTGTAGATATTTTCAATAAGCAAAATGATTCCTATTCTATGTACTAGTAAATTTGCCAATTTTGTTTTTTTTTTATTGATTTGATTATAGATTTTGAAAATATGTCATATTAAATGATAAGTTAACATGAATTTTTTATAAAGATGATTTATATGTATCCAAAATGAATAGTCATAAGCATTAACCTTTGATGGACCACCCTTCAAAAACAAAAAAAAAAAAAAACACTTTGATGGAGGAAATTGTTTTTTCAATTTTAATCTTAAACTTATGTCCATCCTCACCTCCAAAAATGAATGTTAGATTATGTATATTCCCACGATTCCCCAAATTAAAATCTTATCATTTATCTAACATAACATAATGAAGTTTACACAAACTTAACAATAGAAATATCAATACCAAATACCAAGATTTGCAGTAAACAAATCAATCTTATTTGCTCCAGAATCAATTACAAAAATAAAAGTCTGGACCTCATAAATCTTGAGTGAAACATAATAGCTACTGAATTATTATTATATATATATATATATATATATTAATATATATATATATATATATATATATATATAGCAATAAAGCAATCATGAATTAATTGTTTGATTTGTACATTTCAATTGCATTGATATATCATGGGGCAGACATCAAACAAAATAGAACATATTAGTTACGTGTTCCATGTTGGAAATATTGGAGAAAACATCGCAATGATAATAATATAAATTGAAATTGATCTGAGGTGTGTCTAAGACACTGTCTTTAAGAATCTACTCGCTAACCGCGATGATTCCTCATGATTCAACAGGTCCCTCTGATTAATGTCAGGTGTCTAACCTGACAGTACTTTATTTGATAATGTAACCCAGGAAAAGATAAAATCAGAAATTACAAAGTTGTGAGTATTTTTGTTAAGTTATTCTACCTTACCACCTTTGCATATATATAGCAATAAGTTAAAGTTAAAAATTAATCACTATAATAAAAAAATTAGAAATAAGAAAATAATAGAACCGTAACTGATAATAAGAAACTAATAATTTGAAATTTAAGTTGATGAGTAATGCAGCATCAACGGACAAATAAAAACTAATAAGAGCAAAATCAAAACTGATGCCTTATCAATTGATATGAAACGACATAGAATCAAGACTAATAATGTAATACCCCGAATTTTTATTCCCAAATAAATAAAAGAAATATTTAACAAAATTAATTATATGGAATTAATTAGTTTTGTTTATTAATCATGATTATATTTAAGAGTTAATTGAGGGAAAAATGCAAGAAAAATATTTTGGACCTTAAAAATAGTATTTTTGCAGTTTAGTCCTTTGGAAGGACCTAAGAGGCAATATTGAAAAGGTATTTGGAGGGAAAGTGAATAAAATATTAAATTTTGAAAAACTGGTCGCGTTAATCGATTAACGGGACGGGTTAATCTTTTAACGACAGTGCTGAAGTTGAAGATAGTGGAGTTTGATGACTCAACCAGCTGGGAAAACCTGAATTTGCCACCTATCAAGGCCAAAACACGTCTTTGATACGTGTTGGCATGCATGATTCTTAGTTCTGGCTATAAATTTAGGACCATGGGTGAAGGAATTGATAGAAGAAGGAAATATATACCAAAACTCTGCAGAATTTCTACCTCAAGCACCCTCTGGTTTTTTATTTCGTTCTCTTTCCCTACCCATACACTTGGTGCGAGCTTCACAACATTTTGAAGCTTCCAGAGAGACCTTCGATTTAAGCCATAGATCCTACGATTTGGTGGCTTGTGCTAGGAGAACTTAATCTGTGAAGTGGAGTGCTTGAAACTGAAGTGTGCAGTTTCAGAGTTCGAATTGCTTGCTTTGAGTTGGAATTGTGGTGAGTATAAGTCACCATTTTATGTCAAATTGGTTCCTAATCAAAGCTTGCAATCTGTAGTTTCTATTCTGATCTCATTTGCTCGTTTTATGTCCATTTGGTTTGTCAAATTTGCTGCTGAATGTGCTTACCCGAATCTGTCATGGACCTGAAAGCAGAGCATTAAGAGGTTGGAGTTTCTGGCAATTTTCTTGTTGAAATTCGATTCAAAAAGCTTCATTAAGGTAAGGGAGAAGCTTTACTAATGCTAGAATAGATTGTGGTATTGAATTGAACTTAGGTTGAATCACCATGAGATTCAAAGGGCATCATTAGGATATGGTAGAATGGCTTGGAGGCCAAATAGACCTAAAAACTTATTAGGAGCAAGTTAGAATATCTCCATAGAAGCTGTAGGAATGATCAATTTGAACTAAAATGGCTTGAATCAAAATATGACATGTTAGGTTGTGATTTTGATTAAATTGGGGGAAAATTAAGCAATTCTGTTAATATGTGATATATTGCTGAAATTGATGTTATGAATGAGTTTAATATGATGTATTTAAGTTGTACTTGAGGTTAGTTTTGGTTAAAATTGAGTTGGTATGAGTTTGGTATTCAAAAACCAGTTTCAACACTATTTTACTGATATATTTAATTGATTAACCTGACTGTTAATCGATTAACACGATTAAAGTCTGATCAGTTTGGAATTTTATACATGGGTAATCGATTATCAGGTTGGGTAATCGATTAACAGATCAAATTTTGTAATAAAAATCAGAATTTAATTATTTAATCGATTAACAAGGCATTCTAATCGATTAAAGGCTGAAGCTGACACTTATTGACAAAGATTTATGGAAATGATGACTTGGAATACCAAAGCATATATTATATGACCTCAAGTAAACTTAAATGATGCATAAGGTGAGTTATGCTTGTGAATTCATGCATAGCATTTGCATTTTGGTTTCCCACAGTGGTGGAGACACGTCCGTGAGGCGTGGGCAGACCTCTTAGTTGATTGAACTCGAGGGGCATTCGTGTGAATGTCAGTTGGGTTTCAGTGGGCGTCCGTGGGGACGTCGAGGTATGTCAGTGACCGAGGTTGCACCTTTCGTTCCGGAAATACAAACGGGGGTGTGGGCATGTCTTTAAACGCCGGGCTCGAGAGACGTAGTCTTGCGGGATACGTCGGCATCACTTCTATGAGCTCTAGGAGCGTCGTTTAATGTAGGCCGAGTCCAAGAGGTACTCATTGGGGGTACCGGGCATGTTTTAAAGGTGCCACGGAAGCCTATTTGTTGTGTTGGCCAACGATCATGCATTGATAGTCAAGAGGCATTGACTTTGCACATAATGGTTATTATTATTATGGTAGTTATTATTTACAATTTTAATGTTCATGATGTATATTGATAATTAAGACTTGAAAATAAATATTTATTACTTATGAATGTCGATAATGAAATTAAGAAACAATGACGTTTCATTATACGAAAATAATTTGACAAGGTTATCCTTTTGGGCTTTAAATTAATTTGTTATCGCTTTCTATTTGATTATGCGTTAGTAATTGCTGACTCCCTAGCCCTTTGTAGGTGATGACTCGTTTTCTGGCATTCATCGAGATTCGTCCGCTCCATAGCGGCGTTTGGGACTACGAGGGTCGTAGGGCGATTTTTGAGGGTGACGTGGATATCATATTCCGTCATCCTAATCCTATGGCCCACGTGAGACCTCGTAGGCTGCGTCTTCCTATGATCTACATCCTGCACGTACCACCGGTTTATACCTATCGTCACGGAACTCCACCACCATCACCACGTCCTGGTTATCGTTTTTACTACTCTCGTGTTAGGCGTCCCGCTACCCGCACTCGTCCTTCCACTAGCGACACTGAGACTGCCACTCCTCGCCCTGGTCCGTCCACTAGGGTGCATTTTGCACCTTCACCTGATGTAGTGCCTCACACTGCTGCACCCACAGTGCCGGACGAGGAGGAGGAGGATCCCGTGGAGGACGAGGACGGGGGAGCTGCGGACCATTCTACTGGTAGCCAGTGGCGTGATGATGACCTTTGAGTATGGACAGGATGGGAATCATAGTATGACGTAGTAGTTGCAGCTTTAGGAGGACTCAGAGATCAGATATCAGTGTGGGTGGATCATGGCATACTCCTTTATTTTGAGTTGTAATATACTGTATATATTCTGAGAGGAGTACGTGAGGGTTGTTATTTTATACTTACTGGTCTGTATCTCTATACTTTGCTATCTCGACCCTTGACTACTTTCACTAGATGTACTTGGTTATATATATATATATATATATATATATATATATATATATGCATGGGCTCTGGTTTCGTGTTGATCTTGTATCTCTTTTAAATTACTCGCAACCAACACAAAGGTCGTTTCCACTGAACTCAAATTAAGTACACAACTATTTCATTGAATTCGAAAGTAGTCTACAAAAGCAGTTTTTATAAAGGAAATTATTTTTGGAAAAGGAAAAAAGTTTCCACGAAAATTCTATAAGTTTACTTAATAACTAAACGTATACTTAGTTTAATATAAATAAAGTTATATTTTTGAGGATGCCGCAAATAACATAATAGAAAATTATAATATAATAGATATTAGTCACAGAATAGCTTACTGAACGTAGCCAAATGAAAGAACAATACTAATGTGATTTAAATTTGCTTCCAAGAAATAAAACTAAAGCTAATAATTTTAATTTAATTTAATAAATTGAATTAATGAAGGAGTAAATTTTTGATTCTGTCATGCTAAATCATTATAGCATATTATAACTCATCTTTAATACTTATATATCCGTTTTTTCTGTTTTAGCCAAAATTTATTCTTCATAATGATGGTTTAAATGATTGATACCAATTTGCTTATATTAGAACTTACATGTATTAGAACTTCTGAAATTACAACATTATTATATCCGTTTAATTTGTGTTTTTGGCTGGTTATCTACATGTTACTAATTTACGAGATTTTATTATAAAAATTACTAAAATATGATGTTTTATATTATCCGAAATCGTTATAAGAATATAAAAATTAAAAAGATTCCAACCTTAAAATTACTTGCCTATATTAGAACTTTATAGTTGTAAATAAATATATTGTCTAAAGTATCAATTAATGCATCACTAATTTCGCATGAACCTGAAGCAAGTAATATATGCCTAGGTTGAAGATGATTCATCTTAGACATGATTCGCGTTTTTCTCTACAAATTATCATTTACATCGAAAAGAGAAAATTATAGTGACATCGACATACATACCTAATGTATAGACAAAATAAAAAAGTAATTAGAAAATGGTATAAAACACAACAAAATTGGCAACTTGATAATTAGCTCACATGCTCCCTCAAGAATTATTCCAATACTTAGGTGGTGAAACTTATAATGTAAGGAAATCATATTAAATTTCTCTAGGTGGTGGAACTTAAGAAATAGTGTGCAGACTTTTCACAAACACTTTATGGGTACCATTTTCTAAACAAAACTCGTTATTAGAACAACATCAGCAACACAAAGACAACTATATATATTAGATTCTTCCTTACATTTCTTATTATATCTATGGTTACTTTTTTTTTTTTATCCCAAATCAACAAAATCTAAATCACATTAAAATCATATAAAAAACCCAAATCAAATATCAAAGCAACATATGCTTTCATTTAAGATATGCAAATGAAACCGAAAAGACAAAGATAATAACATCAGCACACAATACTCAACCTCAAAGGAACATATGTTATGGAAAAAATTTGTTTGGTCATCTTCTCCCTTTGTTCAGCAAATTGAAGAGAAAAAAAAAACCATGAAAAATATATCATGGCAAAAACAATAATATTACAGACTCGAGAGATTAAAAAAAACAATACTACAAAAATGAAAATTAAACGGAGAAGAAGGAAAGGAGAATCTTCAAACCCTAGAATCCCAAATCTTTTGAAGACATGAAATTGATGTTGGGGGGCTAAAATCCATCCAAATACAAATCGCATTCAACAGTGGTTCTCAATCAGTAGTCAACGGTGATGATGATGCCGGTGGTGGCAGTCGCGATTCACGACTGAGATGGTGTTGGTGGTTGATGAGAGAGCGAGAGAAAGAGAAAGAGTGAGAAAGAGAGAGGGAGATGACCAAAAGTATGTCGTGTGTTGAAGATTGAAACCAGAGAAGAGAAGGAGAGAAGAGAGAGTGAAGAAGAGATTTGGAGAGAAGGAGAAAGAATGATTGAAACTGAAAGAGAGAAAGAGGAGAGAAAGCTTCTTCCATAAGCTTTTTTCAATGGCCCAGATCAAAATGAAATAAACGGCTCATATTAATGATTGTTTAGGAGGGAAAAAACATGATTAGGAGAGAAATTTTTTTGCCCTCAAACTTCTCATATTTTATATTATGTTGATTACGGAGTAATTTTTATGCATCACATTAAATGTTTGGTAATGCTGATCCTATTACCTCTTTTCCATTTTGTGGAATAAATTCCAATGTTTGCTCTCTTAATCAAATTAGAATAGGAATTGATGATCATAATTACTAATTTTTTTAATGGCATTTCGGTTTTTAAATATCTCATCTTCTTGACATTTCATTCGTGTCTTTCTCCTTCTATCTATATATATATATATATATATATATATATATATATATATATATATATATATATATATATATATAGACACTCTTACCGTGAACTGATTTGAGTCAAAACAGGCTTTTATTTGTGAGTATGAAATTGCTATTAATAACATAACAATAAGCTTTAAACGTGTCTTTCGTTTCATGCTTATATTTTCGTTTCGGGAGGAAAGTATCCGGCAAAAGTGATCAACATGCACTTTTGAATGGTCTCTTGAAATTATATGCAAATTCCCATCAAATTACAATGTCACAAGCAATGTCTTAAATGTTGAAGGTAATAATTAAAATAATGATTTATATTTATATCAACCAAATTAAACATTATTTTGAGAAGATTGTAACTCAATTCATTTTTCTTATCACATACTCCCTCCGTTGCATATTTTTTGTCCTTTTAGCCTTTTTTTCCTTGTTTCACATCTTTTGTCCTTTTACAATTCCAATACACAAACATGCATATTTTTCTTTCCAATTTTAACATTTCATCCAATCATTTCATTCATTCCTCATTAATTATACTTTTATCATCTCTCATCTCTAAACCACTATACATTAATTAATGCACACAATTACTAATAAAAATTAAATACTATTACAATTTTCAATAAGGATTAAATATGGGCATTTTGGATAAACTATACATAATACTTACAATAATCAACATTTTCTTAATATATATACCCAAGTCCAAAAGGACAAAAGATATGAAACGGAGGGACTATTAAACAAGAGAAATTTGCCTAAAAGGAGCAGGAAAAAGATACATATGCCTAGCATATGTATAAAAGAAAAAAATTTCTTTCCCTCTGTTTAAAATGCCTATATAAAGAGGATTTTTTTGCAAAATACATATGAAACATGATTTAACCTTAATAGTATAAAAAAAAAATTTGAAAAATGATTACAAGAAATTCGGTTACTATTCAATATATTAAGTTATTATTTTAGTATATGAAATTATACTATTATAAAAATGCACCAATTTGGTAATTTTTTAAACAGGTGCACTAATTAAGTAATAAAAAAAAATCAATTTACGATACATATGTAAACTTGCCATTTTTTATCCATAATTTATTTTCAAATTATAGAAAAAATTCTCTCCCTCTATATAATACGCCTATATAAAGAGGATTTTTTGCAAAATATATATGAAAGATGATTTAACCTTAATATAAAAAAAAATGTTGTCTACCAAAAAAAAAAAAATTGAAAAATGATCACGAGAAAATTCGTTTACTATTGAATATATTAATTTATTATTTTAGTATATTAAATTATACTATTATAAAAAGAGATTAATGGGTATGCACTGACGGTGTAAAGGTTTTTACACCATCAGTCCATCATCCACCATTCATTTGTATTATTTTAGTTTAAAAGTCAACCACCATAAATGGATGAATGGTGGATGATGCACTGATGGTGTAAAAAACTTTACACTGTCGGTGCATTACCCATTTTCTCTTCTAAAAATGCACCAATTTGGTAATTTTTTCAACAGGTGCACTAATTAAGTAAAAAAAAATAATTTAACATACATATGTAAACTTGTCATTTTTTATCCATAATTTATTTCCAAATTAAAAACATTTTGATCGGTCTTACATTTAGGACCGGAGATAGTATAAAAGAAGATTTTTGCATTAAATACTAATCATATTTTTTTGATGAGATTAAATACTAATCATATGAAAGATGAATTTTTAGCACAAGGATAAACGTAAGGTGATTATAAATTTAGCTACGAAAATATTTTTGTTCAATTCAAGTATGCAAAACATAATAAAAATAAGTAAATTGATATTACACAAATTATTTTTCTTTAACCTTAATAAATTATTTTTCAATTTTTCAATATATTATTTTAATTTATATTTATTCAGCATGTACAAGGTATTCCCCATAATTTTCAGTGGATGTTTAGTATATATATGAAATTAATGTTGTGGATCCTACACACAAAATACATAAGAAAGCACATCAATATATAAAAGAATTGCAAAAGATAATTACTGCAATTAAAGATGAGCTATAAATTCGTATAAAAAATTAAGTGGAGCATCAATTTTGTTTAAAACAAATATATAAGAATTAAAGATGAGCTCTAATTTAATATTAATGATTTTGCATCTATTCCCCCTATGTGAATTTGCATCTATTCATATTCATATAATCATAACATTCATTTATCATGATTGGCTTTTCTACACACAAATTATTTCACATGTAAATTTCCTTTTTAACAATAGCAAATAATTCATTGCTTCTTTAATGTAGGCAAATAATTTTAAAATAGCACTCTTTTTAATTTCTATATTTTTTTTCTTAAACTTCTCATTTTCTTTGATAAATAGCAAATTCTTCTAGCAACTTTATGTTTATCCCACAATTCAAACTTATGTAACTGCGAATGAGAGAAGGAAAAAAATAAATGGTGGAAGGTCAAAAGACACGAAGCAATGAAAAGAGTGTTAACATATATATATATCTATGGCTTCGATTATATATATAATCAGCACAAAAAAACATTGTTTCACCAACCTCATTCTTCTCCCTTCCAAACTGTCTACTTTCTTTATTGGAAAGCTGGGAGACCATTTGAAAGCAAAGTGATTTGAAAGACATGATTTTTGAAGCCATATTCTTCAAGTTTCTATTGGGTTTGCTTCTTTTAATTTTTTTTTAATACATTTAAATTTTTATGTTATATATATTATTGGATTTTCTATTGCTCTCAATCCCCTTTATAATATGTTTCATTTTGTATATTGAAAGAGTTGTGATTTTGTAGGTCTTTTGGCAATCAATAATTTACATTTGAGGAGCGTTCAAAGACATGATTTTTTGAGTTATTATTCTAAGCTACTCATCTTTTAAGTTTTATTTTTATATTTTATTGGGACTAATTTAATTTTATTAGTCGAGGTAGTTGCTCTATCACCCCCTCAAAATTGAATATTTGTAAAGGTCCTCAACAAGTGTTATGCTGGGAGAACTGAGGTGAGTTGTGTAGGATTCTCATGTTTTGATGCTAACAATCTCTCTCCAAGCAACAACATTGGCAACAAGCAAGCTACACCACATGAAGATTAGAATTAGGATTTTTATTAATTCTATTTCAATGTAATCTTTATTTTATGCAATGCATCTCATTGGTGTGGGTAGCTTAGGTGATTTTAAGAATATTTAAATAATGTTTGATTAAGAGTGAAGATACTTTAAATCTTGATTAAATAGCTTGTGAAAATCATTTTAGAAAAACTTTGTTTTTATTCAGATTCTGATCAGTTTACTCGAGTAATAAGTACTGGATCACTCGAGTAATTTATGTCATGACAGGTTAATCGAGTAATGGTTTACACATCACTCGAGTAACTTAATCTGACATGTTTCACTCGAGTGACGTTGTTTGGTTTACTCGAGTAATTCAATCAGTGTTGGGAAAATTTTAAAAGGACTTAATTTTCTCTTTCATAAACATATACTTTCATTCTTACAATTTTATAATACACTTTTCAAAAGCAATCCAAGAACTATTTTACATCTTTCAAGAGCTATCAAGATTCAACAAGAAATTTTTCTTCTTCACTCTATTTTCTATCATTGTTCAAATATTCTTGAGATCATATTTTTGTTCTTAGTGGTTGTTGAAGATTTGCAATTTGTGATTGCATTATTGAAGTTTCAACACAAGTGAAGAATCTCACAAGGAAGACTTTGAGGATCAAATCAAAGCAAGAAAAGAGGATTGGTTGGAAGCATCTTCAATCAATTAGCAAGGAAATCTAGAATTCTCAAAAGGGGTAGATTAGATCAAAGTGTTTGGTACACACTTTGAGTTGGGTTTTAAGATAGGAGAACTAAGAATCTAGTTGCATCTTAAAACATTGTAAAATCTACATTTGAAGATTTCTAGTGAAGAATCTCTCTTGATTTAAGAGGGGACTGGAGTAGCTTTCAAGTGGGTGAAAGTGAACCAGGATAAATCCTTGTGTCTCTTTTATTTTCATTCCTTGTATTTCATTAATTCATTAACAATTGCATTTTTTAGGTTAGAATTGGGGGTTTCTTAATTCTACTCAATTGATCTAAAATTGCATGTTAATATTACTTGAAATTGTTCATATTAATCATTCATAATTTGTTGAATCATCATAGCATTGTTATTCTTGAAGAACTCCATTGAAAACTCAGTTTTTAATTGAATTTTACCCAGTTTACTCGAGTAAAGTTCTTGTCACTCGAGTAATCTGCTTTCAGTTTTTGAACAATACTCGAGTAGGTTTTCTGTTACTCGAGTGATTTACAAAATAGATTTCGTAATACTCGAGTGATTTTCTGAATACTCGAGTGAAATTATTTTTGCTTGCGTATTACTCGAGTGAAGACTTGAGTTACTCGAGTAATCTGAACTGAATTTTTAGAAAACTTATTTTTCATAAAACCATTCTCTTAGGTGGACGAAAAATCTATAATAAGGCTTCAATATTCTATTCACCCCCCCTCTAGACTATCTTGAGCCGCTTGCTGGTTTCCAACAAGTGGTATCAGAGCTTGGACGAAAAATCCGAGCCTTAAAAAGCTTTTTCGAAAAGATCTTTTTTACTTGGAAACAATGGGCTCAATTTCAAATCCTTTTGGTGGTGAAGGAACTTCCATTAATCGTCCTCCACTATTCAGTGGTGAGGGTTACGCTTATTGGAAGGTCCGCATGAAAATTTTTATTCAAGCCATAGATATGGAAATTTGGAACGCCATAGAGAATGGACCTTTTGTTCCTCAAACGAAAGTAAATGATGTTGTTTCGATTAAACCTCAATCGAGTTGGGACAATGATGATAAGAAGAAAGTTGCATTTGATTTAAAAGCTAAAAATATCATCACGTCCGCTCTTTCTTATGATGAGTTCTTTCGAGTATCTCAATGTGTTGATGCTAAACAAATGTGGGACACATTACAAGTCACACATGAGGGCACTTCGGAGGTTAGAAGGGCTAGGCTAAATACACTCATGCATGAATATGAACTCTTTCGTATGTTACCTAATGAAAATATAGGTGACATGCAAAAGCGGTTCACTCATATCATTAATCATCTTTCTGCACTTGGAAAAGTTATAACTAATGGTGAAGTTGTTAATAAGATTTTGAGATGTCTTAGCAGGGAATGGCAACCTAAGGTGACGGCCATTATGGAAGCTAGAGACGTGGATCAAATTGACTTAGCAACTCTATTCGGAAAGCTTCAAGAGCATGAAATGGAGCTTGGACGGTTATCCATGAATGAAGATGCCGATAGAAAGAAAAAGGGGATTGCTCTTAAATCAACTTGAAAATCCCTTAAGGCACAAGAGGAAAACTTTCAAGTGGATGACTCGGACTCCGATATAGATGATGAGACCCTTGGCTTGCTAGTTAAAAAGCTTGGTAGGTTCCTTAAGAAAAAGGGGAACTTTAATAGAAATAGACAAAGAGATTCTAAGGACTCACAACCAAGAAATAAGACTAACAAGGATCACATCAAGTGTCATGGGTGTGGAAAGCTTGGTCACTATCGATCGAATTGTCCAACTAATTCTAAGAAGTCGGAAGGTGACAACTCAAAGTTCAACTCATCTAAAGGAAAAAGGGCTTACATAGTATGGGATGAAGTAGAGAGTCAATCAACATCTAGCTCGTCGGATGATGAAGAACTTGCAAATCTATGTTTAATGACAAAGCTTGATGAAGAGGAATCTTCGAGCATTAAATCAAGTGAGAACGTCAATGAGGTAGATTATCTTTCCGATGCTAGCTCAAGTTCTAATTCTCCTTCATTCAATGAATTGTACAATGTGTATGTAGAGATGCATAAAGAGTTGAAGAAACTTGCTAAAATAAATGTTGAAAGAAAGAATTTCATAATGAAGCAACATGAAAAGATAATTGAACTTCAAAAAGATTTAGAAGAACTTAAGCTTCAAAATGAAACTCTTGAACTCATTTATGCAAACTCTACATGCAATTGTGAATTGAAATCAAATGAGACTCCATCTTGTGAAAATTGCAAGTCTTTGGAAAAAGAAGTTTTTAATTTGAATGATCGACTTGCAAGGCTCATGAAAGGAGATACTTCTTTAGATCATTTGCTTTCAACTCAAAGGAACAATAGCAATAGATCCGGTCTTGGCTATACCAAACCTAAGAAACGCAATTATCGCAAAGTTGGTGGATTTTCAAAGAATAAGATTTCTAAAAACCCAACTTGCCATTATTGTGGAATCTTTGGGCATACCACGAATAAATGTAATATAAAGAAATTTGGTATACCAAGCGGAGAATATATTTGGATTGTTAAGGGGACTTCTCCTCATGCTAACAACAAAGGACCCAAAACCACTTGGGTACCTAAGTCAACCAAATGATATCTTTCTTGTAGGTGTGTCTTCGAACAAAAGAGCGAAAATGGTACTTGGATAGTGGTTGTTCGAGACACATGACGGGAGACAAAACGCACTTCATGGAACTTACTCCGAAAAGTGGTGGATTTGTGACATACGGCGACAACAACAAGGGCAAAATTCTAGGAGTTGGGAAGATCGGTAATGTATCTAACCTTGTCATAGAAAATGTCCTATACGTAGAAGGCTTAGAACACAACTTGCTTAGTATAAGCCAACTATGCGATATGGGCAATTATGTAACTTTTACTCCGGAATTATGCTTCATTAAGTCTTCTATAGATGACAGTGTTAAGTTTGTTGGTCGTCGCTCTAATAACACTTACTTAATTGATTTGGATGAGATAACTTCACTATTTTCAAAATGTTTCAAATCTTTTGCTGATGAAATTCGTCTTTGGCATAGACGAATTGCTCATGTGAATGTGAATCAATTAAACAAACTTTTACGAAAAGATTTAGTGATTGGTTTGCCTAAACTAAACTTTAAGCTTGATGGCATTTGTGACTCTTGTCAAAAGTGCAAGCAAGTTAAAAGTTCTTTTAAACCTAAAAATGTGATAAGCACAACAAAGCCTTTGGAGTTAATCCATATGGATTTGTTTGGACCTTCACAAATTAAAAGTTTAGGTGGCAATTACTATGGATTTGTTTTAGTAGATGATTTTACTAGATTCACATGGACTTTATTTTTATCCGCAAAAAGTGAAGTTTATAAATGTTTTAAAAAATTTGCAAAACTCATCCAAAATCAACTAAGTTTTAAAATTGTGTCTATTAGAAGTGACCACGGAGGTGAGTTTGAAAACACTAGGATTGATGCGTTTTGTGATAAGTTTGGTATTGATCATCAATTTTCGGCCCCTAGGACTCCGGAGCAAAACGGAGTTGTAGAAAGGAAAAATAGAATGTTAGTGGAACTTGCTCGTACTATGTTGAAAGAATCAAATGTTCCTAAATATTTTTGGGCCGATGCGGTAAACACCGCTTGCTATGTGCTTAATAGGGTTCTTATTCGTCCGCATTTAATTAAAACACCTTATGAACTTTTAAAAGGGCGAAAACCAAATATTTCACATTTTCATGTTTTTGGGTGTAAGGTGTTTGTTTTAAATAACGGAAAGGAACCGGTCGGCAAGTTTGACTCTAAAGCCGACGAAGGCATATTCATAGGTTATTCAACTCATAGCAAAGCATATAGAGTCTACAATAAAAGAACATTAACCGTTGAGGAATCCGTGCATGTTGTATTTGATGAATCTTCGAAAGGAGATTGTGTTGTTTCTTGTGATGATAACATAGGTACATTTTTGGATCATGAGAATTCAACACCACAACAAATGGAAGAGAATCAAAATGAAGATAGAGAGGTGCAAGCACAAGATAAAGACTTAGCACAAGAGATTCAACCTCAATTACCAATAGCTTGGAAGTCCAACAAAAATCATCCGATTTCAAATATCTTAGGTGACATTGCGAAGGGAGTGGTAACCCGACGCACTTTAAATAATTTTTGTTATTATGTTGCCTTTGTATCTCAAATAGAACCTAAGAATATCAAAGAGGCTCTTCAAGATGATCATTGGATTATGGCCATGCAAGAAGAATTAAATCAATTTGAAAGAAACCAAGTTTGGGAGCTTGTGCCAAAACCCGATGATCGTCCTGAAATTGGTACTCGGTGGGTCTATAGGAATAAGTTAGATGAATCGGGTATTATTGTTAGGAATAAAGCTAGGTTGGTAGCACAAGGTTATAGTCAAGAAGAAGGAATCGATTACGATGAGACATATGCTCCCGTTGCTAGACTAGAAGCTATTCGTATTCTTCTCGCTTTTGCTTCAATTATGAATTTTAAATTGTTTCAAATGGATGTTAAGAGCGCCTTTCTTAACGGATACATTCAAGAGGAAGTTTATGTGTCACAACCTCCCGGATTCGAGAGTTTTGAGCATCCGGACTACGTTTTCAAACTGAAAAAGGCTTTGTACGGTTTGAAACAAGCTCCTAGAGCTTGGTACGATCGACTAAGCAATTTTTTATTACAAAAAGGTTTTAAACGAGGCACTGTTGACACTACTCTTTTTATTGAACGTTCCGGTAAGGATATTTTATTGGTTCAAATATATGTTGACGATATTATATTTGGTGCTACTAACGATAACTTGTGTAAAAAGTTTTCAGAATTGATGCAAAGTGAATTCGAGATGTCAATGATGGGAGAGCTTACATTCTTTCTTGGCCTTCAAATAAAGCAGCTTAATGATGGCATTTATATTCATCAAAGTAAATATTGTAGAGAGCTTATCAAACGTTTTGGAATGGATTCGTGCAAATCCGCTTCTACACCAATGAACGTTGCATGCTACCTAGATCAAGATGAGGCTGGAAAAGCGGTAGAGGTAACGAAGTATCGTGGTATTATTGGTAGTTTGTTATACTTAACTGCATCTAGGCCTGACATCATGTTTAGTGTATGTATGTGTGCACGTTTTCAAGCAAAACCGAAAGAGTCGCATCTAACTGCTGTCAAAAGAATAATGAAATACTTAAAGGGTACAACAAATACTGGACTTTATTATCCTAGGGATGCTTTTCTAAAAGTTATAGGTTATTCGGACTCTGACTTTGCCGGTTGTAAAGTTGAGCGAAAAAGTACAAGCGGAACATGCCATTTAATTGGTAGTTCACTTGTATCGTGGTTTTCCAAAAAGCAAAATTGTGTAGCTTTATCAACCGCCGAGGCCGAATACATAGCTGCAGGTAGTTGTTGTGCTCAAATTTTATGGATGAAGCAACAATTATCTGACTTTGGTTTAAATTTGACAAAAATCCCTATAAAGTGTGATAACACTTCAGCAATTAATTTGACTAAAAATCCAGTATTACACTCAAGGACAAAGCATATTGAAATTAGGCATCACTTTTTGAGAGATCATGTTCAAAAAGGTGATTGTGTTATTGAGTTTGTTCAAACTTCAGATCAATTAGCTGATATTTTTACAAAACCATTACCAAGGGACACATTTTATAAGATTCGAAGAGAACTTGGTATTTTTGATGAATCAACTATTAGCTAATTGTATTTGATGCTTTTTTGAAATCACCTTCAAGCCTATTTCAATGTGATTTGTATTTTGAGTTGTTGTATCTTATTAAAGTGTTTCTTAACTTTTTGATATGTAGTCATGTGTGTATGTGTTCTATAATATGCTAATTGCTTTATTTGTATGTGTGTTTCTTGCAAAATGCTAAGTGTTTCTCTGTGTTTGTGCATGAAAAATGTTTTTGCATGAAAAATTGAAATTTTTAAAAATCTGGACAGTTCACTCGAGTAACAGATTTTTTCACTCGAGTAATTTTAAAATCTCTTTCGTATTACTCGAGTAATTCTGTCTGTCACTCGATTAATTTTAAAATGACTTTCGTATCACTCGATTAAGTTCATCCATCACTCGAGTAATTTTTTTTTATCTTTCGGCATACTCGAGTAACATTATTTTTCACTCGAGTACTGCTCGAATCACTCGAGTGACGTATGAACATTACTCGAGTAACTTACGTGATTTTAAAAGCTGAACTGTTGAAATCTGCATCATTTTCACGACTTTTTCTCTCTCTTGTTCGTCTTTCTCTCTTCTCTCTCATACGGGTCTTCATCAAATCATCATTTTTCAGCCACAAAAACTCACAAATCATACAAATTTTTTCCATATTTCCTCATTATATCATCATTTCTACTCATTTCATTCATCAATTTCACCAATTTTATCCAAAAATCCGAAAACCCCAAATCAAAACCCTAACCCCCAAAACCGAATCTGCACTTTCTGAATCAATGGCTTCTTCCTCTCACTATCAACCTCCTCAAAAGAAAGCAAAGCAAGGAGCAGGTCGTAATGATCCTTGGTTTTCTGGAATCAACCGAGATTTGCGGGAACCGGCATTTATCAATCGCTCTTTTGGTCTTACAAGGTATGTTAAGTTTGCTTGGTTGCGTAAGGAGCAATTTCCGTTTGTAGAGGATTTAGAATTTCAGAATTTGAAGAGGTTTTTGGAATTTGAGACTCATTATTACCCTAGGCTTGTCAGACAATTTTATCAGAATTTTACTAAGCTAGATGGTGAGTATCAAACAATGGTTAGAGGACATCATTTTGTTATAAAGCCTGCGGATTTGACTATGATGTTTGGTTTAGAAAACAAGGGAACTTTTATTGGTGATACTGAATGTCTGGATTTGAATGTGGATACTACTCAGATTTATACTGATTTGTTGCGTACCGGTGAATCTTGGGGTGATAGGACTACTAGAACTGTATCACCTTTGCATGCTGTGGATAGGGTGCTCATGTACATTGTCTCTTATTGTTTGATTCCTAAATGCAATCAAAATTATGCTCAATTGGGAGATGATGATCTTACTTTGTTTCATGGGATTAAAAAGAGGTATGAGATGAATTGGAATAAAATGTTTTTAGCTCGTATGGAAGCTGCTGCTCAATCTCCTCCTACCCAATTCTTGCCATATCCTATGCATGTCACCAAGATCATGAGGTATTATCGTGTTCCAATCCCTGATGATGAGCCAGCTGAAATGGAAAAGAAAAATAACTGGTGTCTTAATGATTCGCACATTAGTTATATGAAAATTGCTTGGCATAGGGAAAGTCGCACTTGGTTATGGAAATCACAGATTAAGGAAATGGCTGAAGCTGCAAAGGCTGCAAGAGTTTCAGGTTCTAGAAAAAGGAATTTACTTGCTGATAGGGCTGGTGCATCTTCTTCTATTCCTCCTTCTTCTACTGATCCGATGGATACCGATCGTGTTGAGGACTATATCAATTTGGATAAACTTGGTACTCCATTTGATGCACAGGCTGCTCATGAGTCATTGGTTGAGCACATCAATGCTCAATTCACTCAGTTGGAGATGAGACAGGATGTGAAGAATATTGCCATGGAGCATCGTTTGATGGATTACATGTCTGGACTCTTTTCTCATCATTTCCCTTCTCCTCCACCTGATTCCTAGATCTATGGATGCTGATGATGTTTGATGTTGCTTTCTGTTGCATGTTTCATTTGCATATTTCTGGTTATTTTTCTGTCTCATGTTTCTGACTCTGTTGCTACTATGTTTTTTTTTTCAGACCTTGCGTATGGTCTCGTTTGGTTAGTTTCGTTTTGCTTATCTGCTATGATTTGCTGCATAGTGTGATACTCTGATATTATGGTGCTATATTCGTTGTGCGTTTATATTCGTTGTTTATATTCGTTGTGGCACTATTGTGGTTTATTTTGGTATTGTCTTTATTGTTATATATTTTATATACCATTGTGAACTACTTACCTTCAACTTTTGGCAAAGGATTTTTCTCAAAAATTTTATCTTTTTAATGATGCCAAAAGGGGGAGAATATTTTTTGTTGATGTTGTTCTTGTAGGTTTAGTTTTATTATATTTTTCCTAGATGTTTTACATTTAGGGGGAGTATGTTAAAACTTAGTGCTTAATTTGAAAGGAGGTTTGTCATCATCAAAAAGGGGGAGTTTGTAGGATTCTCATGTTTTGATGCTAACAATCTCTCTCCAAGCAACAACATTGGCAACAAGCAAGCTACACCACATGAAGATTAGAATTAGGATTTTTATTAATTCTATTTCAATGTAATCTTTATTTTATGCAATGCATCTCATTGGTGTGGGTAGCTTAGGTGATTTTAAGAATATTTAAATAATGTTTGATTAAGAGTGAAGATACTTTAAATCTTGATTAAATAGCTTGTGAAAATCATTTTAGAAAAACTTTGTTTTTATTCAGATTCTGATCAGTTTACTCGAGTAATAAGTACTGGATCACTCGAGTAATTTATGTCATGACAGGTTAATCGAGTAATGGTTTACACATCACTCGAGTAACTTAATCTGACATGTTTCACTCGAGTGACGTTGTTTGGTTTACTCGAGTAATTCAATCAGTGTTGGGAAAATTTTAAAAGGACTTAATTTTCTCTTTCATAAACATATACTTTCATTCTTACAATTTTATAATACACTTTTCAAAAGCAATCCAAGAACTATTTTACATCTTTCAAGAGCTATCAAGATTCAACAAGAAATTTTTCTTCTTCACTCTATTTTCTATCATTGTTCAAATATTCTTGAGATCATATTTTTGTTCTTAGTGGTTGTTGAAGATTTGCAATTTGTGATTGCATTATTGAAGTTTCAACACAAGTGAAGAATCTCACAAGGAAGACTTTGAGGATCAAATCAAAGCAAGAAAAGAGGATTGGTTGGAAGCATCTTCAATCAATTAGCAAGGAAATCTAGAATTCTCAAAAGGGGTAGATTAGATCAAAGTGTTTGGTACACACTTTGAGTTGGGTTTTAAGATAGGAGAACTAAGAATCTAGTTGCATCTTAAAACATTGTAAAATCTACATTTGAAGATTTCTAGTGAAGAATCTCTCTTGATTTAAGAGGGGACTGGAGTAGCTTTCAAGTGGGTGAAAGTGAACCAGGATAAATCCTTGTGTCTCTTTTATTTTCATTCCTTGTATTTCATTAATTCATTAACAATTGCATTTTTTAGGTTAGAATTGGGGGTTTCTTAATTCTACTCAATTGATCTAAAATTGCATGTTAATATTACTTGAAATTGTTCATATTAATCATTCATAATTTGTTGAATCATCATAGCATTGTTATTCTTGAAGAACTCCATTGAAAACTCAGTTTTTAATTGAATTTTACCCAGTTTACTCGAGTAAAGTTCTTGTCACTCGAGTAATCTGCTTTCAGTTTTTGAACAATACTCGAGTAGGTTTTCTGTTACTCGAGTGATTTAAAAAATAGATTTCGTAATACTCGAGTGATTTTCTGAATACTCGAGTGAAATTATTTTTGCTTGCGTATTACTCGAGTGAAGACTTGAGTTACTCGAGTAATCTGAACTGAATTTTTAGAAAACTTATTTTTCATAAAACCATTCTCTTAGGTGGACGAAAAATCTATAATAAGGCTTCAATATTCTATTCACCCCCCCTCTAGACTATCTTGAGCCGCTTGCTGGTTTCCAACAAGTTGGACCACGTTGGGTGGATGTTGACCGAGTACACGTGGAAGGCTGAACTGGTTGGATGAAACTCGAGCGGGGTAACTGGTCTGTGTTCCGGCCTTGACTCGCCCCCGGGTGGGGATCCTGCGCGGACTCCGGCGCTCAAGTCAGTATAATACACACGTTAAATATAAAACAATATAGAGAGAGACTAAAAGAATGATCAAGAGGGGGGATGAGAATTGAGTCGGGTCGGAAGGTGGAGTAGTAGTGTTGAGGGGGAACTCCGTTGGCTTTCATTGTTGTGCAACGGGGTATTTATAGGGGACTTCGGGCCTCTTGGTCTTGGGCCTACGGGTTGGCTACGCCTGGAGTGTAGTGTAACAACCCGACTCTCGAACCTTGATTTATTTATTATAACGAAAATAGAGAATAATTTTTCGCAAATAAATTTTCAAAACATTATTATTCAATTGCAGAAGCAAATCGCTAAGTAACATCAAGTGCGGAAGCAAAACAACAGAACTTAATTCAAATAATGAAACACAATAGTTCAAACTAATTTATTCTAATAGCAAATAGACTCTGAGCTACATAAGACACTAATTGTAACCCAGAGCATGGTTCTCAACTCCAATGATTGGGAAGGGAATCTCATATCCCTTGCCGTTCCTACTCCCCTTCTGTGAAAACAGGACCTTCATTACCTACAAGGGCAACAAGGGAGTAAGTCATAACTAATCACGTTAAATCGAACGATAAAGAACATTGGCTAAAAACAACGAACACAAGTATTCAAATAGTAACAATTTCCACCATGCATATACATATGTCAAGCCCTTTTTATTCAAGCAGTTAATCTTATTGTTAATGGCATGACACATGCTGATCTCCACAATTTCCCGGGGCATCATAGTTTGGAGGTGGTAGGACTTACAAGCTTCCTCCGCTCTGCACTCATGACTTACGAGCTTCGCTCTGCACTCATGACTTACGAGCTTCGCTCTGCATATAACTTATGAGCTTAGCCCTGCACTCATGACTTACGGGTTCCCATCTCCCGGCATAACCAGTATAACAGGGAAAACCCTCGCAAACTGGAGCAATCAATGCATGAATGCAAACATAATCTATTACCAATCCTTCTTATCAATTCATTATCATCATTGATATCCACTCAGGACGTAGTCCATCATTCCATCTTTCCATCCGTTAATATCATCTTTTATCTTTTCTTTTAGCTGGTGCTGATGCTTTCACAAAAAGGCCATCAGCGGCATAGCCACTTTGTGATGGGATTAATCGTTTTCATTTAACCGTTTCAAGAAAAGTCCATCAGCGGCCTAGCCACTTTGTGATGGTTTTAGAGATAGTATTTAATTATTTCATTTATAATCCATCGGGGCATAGCCTCCTATTGATGGTTATTGCAACGACCCCATTGGGACTCCTATAGTAAAATATCAACCAAGTGAATAAAACTTTCACTGGGACATCCATAGGGTAAACATCGACCAAATGGGTGTACGCACTTCCGTTGGGACTCCTGTAGGGAAATTATCAACCACTGAATAAAATTCCAGTAGGACACCTCCAGGATAGTTATCAACCAAATGGGATTTAAGTTATTTGATGAAGGTCTAATATATGATGTTTTAAGGCTTAATTTCACTTCCTTTTGCTATGGTTTTGGCTTGTTTCTCTTGTAAATATAGGTATTTTGTATTAGTTTTAGGAATTTTTAGTTTATTAGAATCCTTTGAACGTTTTGATCCGTTTTGGGTATGTTTCAGGTGTTTCGGAGCTTTATTTGGAGAAAATATTATTGGAGCTAAGAAGAGCATAAGAAGACCTTGAAAATGGCACAAGAACGGAGAGAAACGGAGTCGGAAGTTACCCAGGAGCGGGAATGGCGCGCGTGCAGCGGTGAATTAAGGGCATCAGATATAGCGCGCCCAGGCGTGCTGGTCTGCACGCCCAGGCGCGCGAGGTGCGAGAAAGCCCAATTGGGCTGGTTTTTTTATCAGATTTGCTTCCTATCAATTGGGATTAGTTTTAGACTTTAAATATAGGTTTTTCCTTTAGGTTTGGTAGACTTTTCAGAGCCAAATTAGAGATTAGAATAAAATTAGGATTAGAGAAGAGAGGCTGTAATGAAATTGAGAGCAAGGAGGCAAGGCACAAGGATTGTAGATCAACATTGCTGGAGGGATCCACTTGAAGATTGAAGATCTCTTTGGGGTAAATTGATTATTGTCTATGATTATTAGTTTATTCCATTCCTTGTATTTCTTCTTCTCTAAATATGTATAATTGAACCTCTTGTTAGGAATAGGGTGGATTTGTATGGATCTTAATTTGGCTATTTATTCATGAATTAATGTTTTTCTTTCCAAATCAATTGCTTGGTTGTGTTTTAATTACAATTCATAGAATTCGCGACTTTATGTTTTGATTTGGTAATCTGAACCTTAATTGGAAAATTAGGATTAAGATTAGGCCTTTCAACCAAACAATATAATTATTCAACTCGTGAGAATACTTTTGGGTAATTGTATAACTCTTATAAACTAGAACTCACTTAAGGGATTAAGGGGTAAAGTTTAGTAAGAAACGTAATAGCCATGAGGGATCTAGCTTTTATTGTTTCTGGAGTTGTTGATTTATTGGAAAACATATTTTCATAATTAATAACCTGATCCTACAATGAAACCAAATTCCTAACCTTTTCCATATTTGCTTCTAAATCCTATTTAGTTTCTGAATTGTTTCATTCTACCTTTTCTCCATTCTATCTCTTAAACTCTAAACCAATACAAGTTATACATAGTAATCGCAATTAGGTAAAAGAAATTAGAAACAATTTGCATTCCCGAGTGGAACGATAATTTTACTTACTCTTTATTACTTGTGCGATCGGTACACTTGCCGTATTGCCAACAAGTTTTTGGCGCCGTTGCCGGGGATTGAAATTCTATTCTAATTTTTTTGGTACTTATTTGTAATTACTTGTGTAACTTGTCCTTTTTCATGTATAACTATAGTTTTAATAATGATTCTGATTGTGATAGATTTATTTCGAATCCCTATTCTCCATACTATTATGCACAAAACATAAGTTATAGGAAAACTTCATTAGAAATAGCTTTAGAGAAATTAGAAGCTACAACTAATAAATTTTTTTATGTGAAGCCAATTCCCATGGAGAAAGCTCCATGGGAAATAGCTTGTTCTCAAAACACTAAAGAATTTATTGAAGAATTCAGAACCTATTACCCGATTCATGGTTCCAATTCAAGGAACCTTGAAATCAAAGTTGAACACATTTCAAAGCCATTAGATGAAGAGTCACAAGCATCACCAACAATTTTTGACTCTCTTCAAAGAGAGGAAAAAGTGGTGGTGATGGATGTGACCAATGATGAAACTCCTATAGAGGAGCAAATAGAGAAAAATGTGCATAATGAGTTTGAGGAAGAGGAGCGAAATAAAACTTTAGAAGGTTTGAATATGGTAGAAAAATTTGATCAACCCTTGCATGATGAATTTCTAGCACTTAAAAATTTTGTTAAATCTATTGCATGCTTGGATGACTCAAATTTTTTCCATTATATTCAACCTCTGTGCTTTCATGTAAAATCTAAAAATCAATCTAAATCATTGTTGAACAATAGGGAGCCTGAAAAGGTAGTTTTCCTAAGTCATGGAATTAACACTTTCATGAATGGGAAAAGAAATAACTTTTCTGAGATGATGCATGGAGTAAGGAATGCACCTTTTGACCCAGGTGGAATTGAGCTTATTTTTTAAATTTCCTTACTCCTCCATCATCCAAGGGTTGCCCCATGGATGTGGGAATAACTTGTTATTGTTGCATCATATGGGATTTAACCTATAGGATTTGGGATCCTGGTGGATTCTCTTTAGTTTTGTAGTAGTGTAGGTTTTTATTTTTTTAGTTAGTTAGTGAATAAAGAGTTGGAGCTTTTCCTATGTAACTACTAATGAGGTGCTTTCTAGCACTATTTTTAGTTGTTCATGTGACACAGGTGAATAAGTTTGGGGGAGTCTCCTCCATGGTGCATCAAGAGAGAATGCTGTGCTACAAAGGGAAGTTTCTAACTCCTTACTTTAGTTTTTAATTTTTATTTTTTAGTATAGCTTAGATTAGTTTGCTTGAGGACAAGCCAACCTTTAAGTTTGGGGGAGTGGATACAACAAAATAAAAAATTTTCAGATCTGAATTTTTTCTCCCATTTTTGGTGTTGGTTTGTGTCTTAGGTATAGGTTTTGTAATTATTCTAGACGTAGGATTATTTTTCTGATGATAGGTGTATATATACTTAGTTTAGGATTAGACTCATTGATTCATGTTATTTATTTCTTGAGCTGTAAATATTTTTGAAATCTGGTTATTTTGACAAAGTTTTTCAGAACTTGAGATTAGTGAACCGACTTTAGCTTAGTGAGATTTTGAGCCTATTTGATGGGGTATGAAATATTTTGATTTGAGACCCCTATTTCTTTCATGAATGTGTTCTCTTTAGTTTTGTGTTCTAGAACTTGACCGGTGACCATTTTGAGATTGATAATGATTACATGCATGAAAATGATTAAGGCATTTAGGATGGTGTTTTTGTAGCCTTCAGAGATTTTTGTGGATTTCTTTTCCCTTAGTTGCCCATTTTGAGCTTGATATAAATATGATTTTTCTTTGGTACCCTGCATCTATTGTATTATTTTTGTGAGTACCTTGGAAATTTTGAATGAGCAATTGAGAGAATGACTCAAGAAAAAGTTAAAGTAATTGGTGAAAAGTGTCGTGAGTTCTATTTCTCTTCCAAGAAAAAAATGAAATAAAAAAATAATAAAGAGGAATTTGGAAGAGAATAGAAGAAAAAAAAGTGAAAAGAAAAGAAGGATGATAATGATTTTGAAGTTGAGTGTGAGTCGTAATTGTATTCATTGCTCATTCATAATTTTTAGAGGGAAATTTGTTTGATTACATATTTTTAGCCCTTAGTTTCATCCCTTCTTTCTTTTATCCCACCTTAACACTTTTAACCATGGCCACGTTACAACCAAATTAAAGACCTTTTGATTTGTGCATGTTTTTAATAATTTCAGTGGAGATTTGGGTCTATGGTCAAGCTTATGATAACATTTAACTATTCTATGAACTTGAGTGAATTGTTATAACCCTTATGCACATGAGAGATATACACTGAGAGGTTGAGAGTGTTCACTTGTTCTGAGTTCTGATAGATTTTGTTTCTTTAACCAGGTTTTGATATATGAATAGCTTGTGTAAATATGTGGCTGTGTTGATGAGTCGAAGTCTTAGAATAAGCGTTGTACATTTTGATTTAGAAGGTCTAATATATGATGTTTTAAGGCTTAATTTCACTTCCTTTTGCTATGGTTTTGGCTTGTTTCTCTTGTAAATATAGGTATTTTGTATTAGTTTTAGGAATTTTTAGTTTATTAGAATCCTTTGAACGTTTTGATCCGTTTTGGGTATGTTTCAGGTGTTTCGGAGCTTTATTTGGAGAAAATATTATTGGAGCTAAGAAGAGCACAAGAAGAACTTGAAAATGGCACAAGAACGGAGAGAAACGGAGTCGGAAGTTACCTAGCGCGCCCAGGCGCGGGAATGGCGCGCGTGCAGGGGTGAATTAAGGGCATCAGATATAGCGTGCCCAGGCGTGCTGGTCTGCACGCCCAGGCGCGCGAGGTGCGAGAAAGCCCAATTGGGCTGGTTTTTGATCAGATTTGCTTCCTATCAATTGGGATTAGTTTTAGACTTTAAATATAGGTTTTTCCTTTAGGTTTGGTAGACTTTTCAGAGCCAAATTAGAGATTAGAATAAAATTAGGATTAGAGAAGAGAGGCTGTTATGCAATTGAGAGCAAGGAGGCAAGACAAAAGGATTGAAGATCAACATTGCTGGAGGGATCCACTTGAAGATTGAAGATCTCTTGGGGGTAAATTGATTATTGTCAATGATTATTAGTTTATTCCATTCCTTGTATTTCTTCTTCTCTAAATATGTATAATTGAACCTCTTGTTAGGAATAAGGTGGATTTGTATGGATCTTAATTTGGCTATTTATTCATGAATTAATGTTTTTCTTTCCAAATCAATTGCTTGGTTGTGTTTTAATTACAATTCATAGAATTCGCGACTTTATGTTTTGATTTGGTAATCTAAACCTTAATTGGAAAATTAGGATTAAGATTAGGCCTTTCAACCAAACAATATAATTATTCAACTCGTAGGAATAATTTTGGGTAATTGTATAACTCTTATAAACTAGAACTCACTTAAGGGATTAAGGGGTAAAGTTTAGTAAGAAACGTAATAGCCATGAGGGATCTAGCTTTTATTGTTTCTGGAGTTGTTGATTTATTGGAAAACAGATTTCATAATTAATAACCTGATCCTATAATGAAACCAAATTCCTAACCTTTTCCATATTTGCTTCTAAATCCTATTTAGTTTATGAATTGTTTCATTCTACCTTTTCTCCATTCTATCTCTTAAACTCTAAACCAATACAAGTTATACATAGTAATCGCAATTAGGTGAAAGAAATTAGAAACAATTTGCAATCTCCGAGTGAAACGATAATTTTACTTACTCTTTATTACTTGTGCGATCGGTACACTTACCGTATTGCCAACATTATTATAATATTAAACGAGTTAAATTATGAGAATTAGAGAAAATCTGAATTTTATGAAGTTTTCTCAAAATACTCGATTAGTTCATGAACTACTCGAGTGGTTCATGCAAAAATACTCGAGTACTTGAAGAAATACTCGAGTCGTTCATCACTTTTCCAGAATACTCGAGTCTTTCTCAAAATACTCGAGTCTTTTTGCTGCAACAGCACCAGATTTCTGCATTTTATGCACCAATTCGTGATTCTTACACTTTTACTTCAATTATGCACAAAACAGAAGTTATTCCACATATAATAAACATGTTGCATATATCAATTAACATTAAATTAACAGAAAACATAACCAAATCACAGAATTACATAAAACATAGAAAATATCCATTTTAACATATGAATTTCAATTCTACTTGATTTTAAGTTCGTAAATCAATCCAGTGAGCATCATTAGGTCCAATTAAACTTGTTTGAACATAAAAACCGTGAGTTCCTGACCTCCAAGTCAGATTCCTATTTCAAACTATATTGCCCATGAACCTCAATTGGTTCCTATGAATTTATCTTGTTATATACCATTCTAGCGATTAGGTAACTTCCCCCATACCTTAGAGAAGCTAAAGAAACAGTTGATAGAGAGAGAAACGATCACGATCAAACTTTGAGTTTCAACACTCAAGTTCTGCACTTTGAACAACAAACTTTGGCCACGAATTTGACAGGGAATATGTAATGAAAAAGGGTGAAACAAATTAGCTTTAGCAATTAGGCAGTACTAACTTTAATCATAAACGAATTTGGAATCAAAAGGGTTCCTGAATTTACCAAACCAATTCAAGAAAGAGAGCTAGATGATGCTGTTTTGCACTCTGTTTTTCAACTTTAGAACACCTAACTTTGAAGGCTTGTAACTTGATCTATAGAAAGTCAATTTGTGTGGTTCCTGATTCTAATTCGAAAGGGGAATTAGAACTCAAATTGTGTTTTGGTTTTACAGAATTTCGTTGAGTGAGGAGGGAGAATCGAATATGGAAAGTATGCACCAGAAAACAGGAATGAGATTAGAAATTTGGGATTGGAAGATTTGAATGAGTCTGTGGCTTCCCAAATCACTTATTTATAGTCTAAGATTACCCTCCTTCGAAGTAAAGTCCAGCTCTGTGCTTGGAACCAAGAGAAAACGTGTTTTGGTGCGAATCTTAAATTGAAACCGACTTATACTTTCAGCCACACTGCTCAAACTACTCGAGTCTTTTGCCCAAGACTCGAGTCTTTTTGGCGCACCAGCTCAAACTTGGTCAGCAGCACCACAGAAGACTCGAGTATTCCAACTTATACTCGAGTCTTTTTGGCTGAAAGGCCAGAAAGTCATTCTTAATTCATTTCTTTTTCTTCTAATAGTTTTCCCTTTATATTTCCAAATAATTAAATTCACCACTAAACATAAAATATATATATATAACAATGTAAAATTTCAAAACATTAAACAAAAATAATTATATATTTTTCTTTATTATTTCGGGGATAATTCAATTTGGTGTTACAACCTCCCCCAGTTAAAAGGAATTTCGTCCCCGAAATTCGATTCGAAAAAATAGAACTTACTCGAACTGATACGAATACTTCTCCCTCATTCGATTTTCTAGCTCCAGAGTGATGTCATTAGCACCACCACATTCCCACACGACTTTCACTAAAGGAATTTCCTTTGCAATAGCTTAATTTTTCTATCTTCTATTCGAATGGGACCGGTTTCGATCGTTAGGTTTTCTCGCGGGGTTATCTCTTCAGGTAAGATGTGTTGGAAGTCAAGCTAGTGTTGGGAGGAATGCTTCAAACTCTCTTATGGACTTCAAGTATAATTCAAGATGTTGTTTTGATGATAACAAGCCAACTCAAGTTCAAGCCCACAAGTGTCATCCATGTTCAAGATTGAAGATTCAAGCAAGGCATAGATTAGAAACCTTTTCCTTAGATCATTTGTAAGGTAATGAAGTTTCTATTTCTTTATGAGTTTACAAAAGCCAATAAGTTTTTCATTTTAAGAGAGAGAAGAAGAAAAATGTGTTTTTCATGAAAAAGTGTTTTCTGCATTAATATTTGTGAAAATACTTGATGTTACAAAACTCTGTATATTTTTATGTATGCAAGAGAGAGTAATCGATTAGCTGCTCAAGATAATCGATTAACTTTGTTGCATCATAGAAAAATCAGAGAGGCTATAATCGATTAAATGAATCTTGTTAATCAATTACTTTCTTATGGGAGTAATCGATTATCTGGCTCAAGTAATCGATTATAATTGTTGCATCATATATTTTTCAGAGGCTTAGTAATCGATTACAAGCTCTGTAGTAATCAATTACATGATGTTGCATCATATGCATATCAGAGGCTCAGTAATCGATTAAGTGTTTAAGTGTAATCGATTATATGAGTTGCATCATATATTTAACAGGAGAGGTGTAATCGATTAACTATTATTGATCTAATCGATTACATGGTTTTCAAATGAATTTAAGAATTTCTATTTTTGAAGGAATAATCGATTACCTTCAGAAAGTAATCGATTACTTCAAGTTTTAATGAAAAACGTGTCAGAATCATTTTGATTATTTCCTGATTTGTTTTTATATAAAAGATTCTGATTTATTTTATAAAATTCGAAAATGATTTTAAATTTGAACTATTTCCTTTTTAGTTTTAAGAATCAAATCTTTATTTTATTTTGTAAATCGTTTTGATTTAGTTTTGATTTTGAAACTTATTTCAAATCTTATTTTATCTTGTTTTGATTTTGTTTTATTCTAAATCTTTTTGATTCTAAAATGTTTTTCTATTTTAAAAAGGAATTCACTCCAACATTAGAAATTAATTTTTCCAATCATTCATTCATTCTTTTCTGATCATCACACGTTTCTCTCTTCTTCTTCTCTAATCTTCTGGTTTTCACGTTCATACTTTTGAAGAACAAAAAAACTTGTTGGCAGAGTAACTCCTAGAGAGAAAGTACTTCATTGTCATAAGAGCTTATTGTAGAATCTGTGTTTTTGAAAACACGCAATACTTGTTGTAATCACTCACATCATTTGTACTCAACCTTAGTGGTAGGGAGAGAATCCCATAGTTGAATGTTGAGGCGTTCGTAGGGTGAGGAACCGTGCTGTGTGAATTGAGTCCCCTAGCGAACGGAGGTTCCTAGTAGTGTGCGGGGTGCTCTTGGTTGTAATAGGGTGCGACTCTATTGCTGATTATAAGAACTCTCAGGCGGGTCGCTTGGGGACTGGACTAGGCCTTTCGACGGGAAGGCTAAACCAGTATAAAATTCACCGGTGCAAACTTTTCTATCCCTATCTCTTTATATTTCCACATATTTCATTTATTTACGTTTCCGCGCTACTCAAATTATTTTTTCTATCGATTTCGTGATCCGTTTCAATCGTTTAATCTCTCCATCACAAAACAATTTTTAATTTGTAAAGGATTTCACAATACATTAATATAACTCGATTCACCCCCCTCTCGAGATTTTGAGGCCAAAACCAACAATTGGCATCATAGCTAGTCTCTTGTGTTAGGACTTAACAGTCTCAAGAGTATGGCTTCAAACTCTCTGTTTGGTGGTGAAGGGAGTTCTATTAACCGTCCTCCCATGTTTGATGGGGTAGGGTACGCGTATTGGAAAGCCCGTATGAAAATTTTCATTCAAGGAGTCGGATTAAAAGTTTGGGATGCTGTCGTAAATGGTCCCTATGTTCCTACCTATGTGGTTAATGGTAACACCGTCGAAAAGCCTATGGCTGAGTGGACGGAGGAGGAGGAACGTAGAGTCCAGTACGGCCTGAAAGCGAAAAATATTATAACATCTGCTTTGAGCTATGATGAGTTTTTCAGGATATCGACATGCGAGACAACACAACAAATGTGGGATACGCTAGAAGTCACGCATGAAGGTACAACTGAGGTGAAAAGGTCGAGAATCAATACTCTGACGGGTGAATACGAATTATTCAGAATGAAAGATGGAGAATCGATTCAAGAGATCCAAAAACGATTCACGATGATTGTAAATCAGCTAAAAACATTGGGGAAGAAATTCACCAATGAGGATCTCATCAACAAAGTTCTAAGGTGTTTGGGAAGAGAATGGCAACCCAAAGTGACGGCGATTGCTGAATCAAGAAACCTTTCAACGATGACGCTGGCAACTCTCTTCGGGAAGCTACAAGAGCATGAAAGTGAATTGAAAAGATTGGCTCAACACGAAGAAGAGAACAAGAAGGTCAAAAGTGAAAAAACCGCAATAACAATCCTATGAATCTCAATCAATAGCTATGACAATTCACACAAGAGATTCAAAGGTTCTTGATCAAAGAATATGAAAATATGAAAGCTTTGATCTTTGAAATTGAGAGAGAATAGAGTGGCTTGATTCTTTGTAAAATGAATATCAAAATGATAGGTTATGATCACAAAGGTTAGGAAAAGGTTTATATAGAATACCCAAAAGTTATGGCACTTGAAAACTGATTTTGAGAAGTGAAAATCGTATTTTAAAAAACCAGTTCAGCAGTACTCAATCGATTAAATCTTGCCTTAATCGAGTACTAATCGATTAAACATGTTCTTAATCGATTAAACATGTCTGACACTTGTTTAAAACTTGTTTTCTCAAAACCCAACCTTTCCTTTAAAACCTTTAAGCCACCTATTGATTCTAGGTTAAGTGAAAACTCAAATTATGATTAAATCATGACTTATGAATGAGATTCACTACCCTCTAAACAAACTACCCAAATGAAAACCTATGAAGCTTGAGAGGCAAAAGATAAAACAAAAACAATTACACTCAAACTTAAGTCTTCATGAGCTTGTTCTCTCTTCTTCACTTGATGTTTGTTGTTGCTTGTTGAACTTGAACTTGATCAATACATGATAGCTTGTTCAAAACACTTTGTAACATTTTGTCATTATCAAAACATTCATCATGAAACTAACAAAAAGTCTGGCATTCAAGGCTGAAGCACCAGCAACAGAAAGTGACTCAGACAAAGAATTGGTAAATGATGAACACATGGGTTTGTTGGTCAAAAAGTTCGGGAAATTTCTGAGGAAGAAAAACTTCAATAGAAGAGACAACAAGAGTGGAGGCTCAACCATCACATGTCATGAGTGTGGCAAGCCTGGTCACATCAGAGCAGACTGCTACCAGCTGAAAAAGAGAGAGAATTCAGAAAAAGGCACCTCAAATTCAAAGAAAGGGAAGCAATCATATTTGGCATAGCTAGATAACGAGGGAAGTTTGGATGAGGATTCAGACGAACAAGAAGAGACAGCCAACATATGTTTGATGGCACACGGAGATGAGGTAACTTCTAAACTAAACTTTTCTTATGATGAATTACAAGAGGCTTTTGAAGAATTACACGAGGAGTCAATGAGGTTATCCTTATTGGTCTCTTTAGAAAATAAAAATTCAGCTTCTCTTTTAGAAAAGAATAAAAATCTTATTAAAGAAAATGAATTTTTGAAAAATCAAAATAAGGAGCTGAATTTGACTTTGAAAAATTCTTCAAACACCTCGAGTAACGAAGTTAAATTTAAATCTAGTTCTTCTTCTTGTAAATTCTGCAAGGACCTTGTTAAAGAAGTAGAAGATTTGAAAGAAACCCTTGCAAAATTTACGAAAGGTAGAAATACTTTAAATTTAATGCTAGGGAGACAAAAATGTTTCTTTAATAGAGCGGGTTTAGGATATCAACCCGGTAGGCATCAAAAGAAATTAAGTACCATTTTTGTCCCTGCTAGCAATCATAAGAAACCTTTAATTATTTGTCATATTTGTGGTAAAAAGGGTCATGGTGCACATGAATGCATACACCGAAAAGTGAAGTTTGTTAAACCGAACAATGAAACTAAAAGGTGGCATGATTTAAACTATGGCTATACTAACCCTCAAGGACCCAAAAAGATATGGGTACCTAAAAAGAAACCTTGAATTATTTGCTTGTAGGTTACTCCGGAAGGAAGAAAATCATGGTGGTACTTGGACAGGGGATGCTCAAAACATATGACTGGAGATAAATCTAAATTCTCGCATGTCGTGCCAAAGGACCAAGGACATGTTACTTTCGGAGATAACAATCAAGGAAAGATTCTCAGAGTCGGTAAAATTGGTACACCTCCTAACCCTTGTATTGAAAATGTCTTACATGTTGAGGGCCTAAAACACAATCTGCTAAGTATTAGTCAGTTGTGTGATAAGGGCAATAGGGTTATTTTTGATTCCGATAGATGTATTATCGAGGGTAAAGTTGATAATCTTATTAAGCTAATTGCTCGCAGAATAAACAATGTCTATGTTATTGATTTTAACTCAATACCCTCAAATGATGCGAAATGTTTATTAAGTAAAGAAGATGAATCATGGCTATGACATCGTAGAATAGGTCACATCCACATGGCTCATTTAAATAAAATTTCTTCTAAAAACTTAGTAGTTGGTTTGCCAAAGCAAAATTTTTCTATTTCTAAAAAATGTGATCCTTGTTCTAAATAAAAACTCACAATGGCATCTTTTCCTTCTAAAAATCTTGTTTCAACTCAAAAGCCCTTGGAACTTTTACATATGGATCTTTTTGGACCGTGTCAAACGAAAAGCTTTGGTGGCAACTATTATTGTTTAGTTATTGTGGATGACTATTCTAGGTATACATGGACGCTTTTTATTACTCATAAAATTGACGCATTTCATGAATTTAAAAAGCTAGCCAAGTTTATTCAAAACCAATTGCATTTGAGCATTGCATCCATTAAAACTGATCATGGCGGAGAATTTGAAAATCATTTATTTGAAAAATTTTGCGAAAAACATGGAATTAAGCATTATTTTTCAGCTCCAAGAACTCCTGAGCAAAATGGGGTTGTGGAGAGGAAAAATCGTTCATTAAAAGAGCTTTCAAGAACAATGCTTAATGACATGAATTTGCCTGCATATTTTTGGGCCGATGCAGAGAGTACAGCTTGCTATGTTATGAACCGTGTTTTAATAAGGCCTATTTTAAAGAAAACCCCCTATGAGCTGTACAAGGGGAGAAAACCAAATATTTCCCATTTTCGTGTTTTTGGATGTAAATGTTTTGTGCATAATAATGGTAGAGAAAATCTAGGAAGTTTTGAGGCTAGAGCTGATGATGGCATATTCCTTGGATATTCTGTTTCGAGCAAAGCATATAGGATTTACAATAAATCTCGTAATACTATTGAAGAATCTATTCATGTATCATTTGATGAATCTGATCCCAGAAAGTTAGGAAAGGTATCTGTTAATGACATTTCAGGTATTCTTGGAGATTTATTCATTGATGAGGATGAGGAGCCAAATGCTAAAGAAAAGGAACATTCCGAAAGCAATGAAAAATCAGTTGAATCAGTTAGGAGAAAAATCAAGAACAATCCATGGAGCTCAACGCTAATTTGCCTAAGGAATGGAGAACATCGAGGCACCATCTATCCCATTGATCAAATCATAGGTGACATCACAAAAGGTGTAAGTACTCGCAATTCTATTAGCAATCTATGTAACTTCTTCGCATTTGTTTCTCAAGTGGAGCCAAAGAATATTTCTGAGGCTACGCTTGATGAGCATTGGCTTTTGGCAATGCAAGAGGAATTAAACCAGTTCGAAAGAAATCAGGTTTGGGAACTTGTTCCTAGGCCTGAGTCTCATCCAATTATTGAAACTAAGTGGATTTATAAAAATAAACTTGATGAGGCTAGTTTAATTGTTCGAAACAAAGCTAGGTTAGTTGCACAAGGTTACAACCAGGAAGAGGAGATAGATTATGAGGAAACATTTGCCCCTGTTGCTAGGTTGGAAGCCATTAGACTGCTTTTAGCTTTTGCATGCATTTTAGATTTTAAATTATATCAGATGGACGTAAAAAGTGCCTTTCTTAATGGTTTTATAAATGAAGAAGTTTATGTGTGTCAACCTCCCGGCTTTGAAAATTATGAACACCCGGATTATGTTTTTAAATTGAAAAAGGCTTTGTACGGACTCAAACAAGCTCCTAGAGCATGGTATGACCGTCTTAGCAAATTTTTATTAGAAAATAATTTTGAAAGAGGGAAGGTTGATAACACGCTTTTTATTAAAAATAAAGGAAAGGACATTCTTTTAGTTCAAATTTATGTAGATGATATTATTTTCGGTGCTACTAATGAAACCCTTTGCAAGGACTTTTCGAGTATGATGCAGGAAGAGTTCGAGATGTCTATGATGGGCAAGCTGAACTTTT
Organism: Crotalaria pallida; assembly: GCA_037953625.1. Lineage (NCBI taxonomy): Eukaryota > Viridiplantae > Streptophyta > Magnoliopsida > Fabales > Fabaceae > Crotalaria > Crotalaria pallida. Next base: position 54,900,113 of record CM075654.1, on the reverse strand, counting down.
TCCTGGGATTGCAAATAAAACAAGCAAAGGATGGAATTTTCATTAGCCAAACAAAGTACTGCAAGGAACTATTGAAACGATTTGGCATGGATAAGGCCAAGGCAGTAGCAACACCTATCAGCACATCTTGCTATCTGGACAAAGATGAAGGAGGTAAATCCGTAAAAATCACTAAATATCGAGGTATAATCGGATCCCTTCTCTATTTAATGACAAGTAGGCCGGATATAATGTTTAGTGTTTGTCTTTGTGCTCGTTTTCAATAGAATCCAAAAGAAACGCACATGGTTGCTGCCAAACGTATAATGAAATATTTGTCTGGCACAACTGACATGGGTTTATGGTACCCCGAAGGTTCTTCGTGTAATCTTGTTGGGTATTCTGATTCTGACTTTGCAGGGTGCAAAGTAGATAGGAAAAGCACTAGCGGCACTTGTCATCTTCTTGGCAATTCTTTAGTATCATGGGCTAGCAAGAAACAGTCAAGTGTAGCCCTATCTTCAGCTGAGGCTGAATATGTCGCCGCGGGTAGCTGTTGTGCGCAAATCTTATGGTTGAAACAGCAACTCCTAGACTTCGGTGTAAGTCTAGATCACATTCCCATAAAATGTGATAATACCAGTGCTATTAGTATTACCAAAAACCCAGTGCAACATTCTCGTACTAAGCATATTGAGATTCGACACCATTTTATACGTGAACATATTCAAAAGGGTGATTGTATAATCGAGTATGTTGATACTTCGCGGCAGTTAGCTGATATCTTTACGAAACCGCTTCCAAAATAAATTTTTTTTTTCATTCGTAGAGAAATTGGTTTAACTTCTGCCTCTCACCTCTTTTGAGTATGTGATTATGTTTATCTCTCTTGTTATTATTAATGCGCCTTCTCAGTGCTTCAGGGGGAGATAGCACAACTTTTTGATGATTACAAAAGGGGAGAGATATTCTGATATTTTGATTGATACATACAGGGGGACAGATACTCTGAAGATGCAAATTTTTTAAGTGATATATATTGTTTATGCATCTATACAGGGGGAGATTCCTTGTGTTTTTCTGTTCTAAGGAAGGTTATTGTTATATATATGTGTGTTTTTGCTTGTATAACACTTGTGATGCAGATAGTAAAGAGCATATCAGAATTGTTTTTTGTCATATCAAAAAGGGGGAGTGTTGGAAGTCAAGCTAGTGTTGGGAGGCATGCTTCAAACTCTCTTATGGACTTCAAGTATAATTCAAGATGTTGTTTTGATGATAACAAGCCAACTCAAGTTCAAGCCCACAAGTGTCATCCATGTTCAAGATAGAAGATTCAAGCAAGGCATAGATTAGAAACCTTTTCCTTAGATCATTTGTAAGGTAATGAAGTTTCTATTTCTTTACGAGTTTACAAAAGCCAATAAGTTTTTCATTTTAAGAGAGAGAAGAAGAAAAATGTATTTTTCATGAAAAAGTGTTTTCTGCATTAATCTTTGTGAAAATACTTGATGTTACAAAACTCTGTATATTTTTATGTATGCAAGAGAGAGTAATCAATTAGCTGCTCAAGATAATCGATTAACTTTGTTGCATCATAGAAAAATCAGAGAGGTTGTAATCGATTAAATGAATCTTGTTAATCAATTACTTTCTTATGGGAGTAATTGATTACCTAGCTCAAGTAATCAGTTATAATTGTTGCATCATATATTTTTCAGAGGCTTTGTAATCGATTGCAAGCTCTGTAGTAATCGATTACACGATGTTGCATCATATGCATATCAGAGGCTCAGTAATCGATTAAGTGTTTAAGTGTAATCGATTATATGAGTTGCATCATATATTAAACAGGAGAGGTGTAATCGATTAACTATTATTGATCTAATCGATTACATGGTTTTCAAATGAATTTAAGAATTTCTATTTTTGAAGGAATAATCGATTACCTTCAGAAAGTAATCGATTACTTCAAGTTTTAATGAAAAACGTGTCAGAATCATTTTGATTATTTCCTGATTTGTTTTTATATAAAAGATTCTGATTTATTTTATAAAATTCGAAAATGATTTTAAATTTGAACTATTTCCTTTTTAGTTTTAAGAATCAAATCTTTATTTTATTTTGTAAATCGTTTTGATTTAGTTTTGATTTTGAAACTTATTTCAAATCTTATTTTATCTTGTTTTGATTTTGTTTTACTTATTCTAAATCTTTTTGATTCTAAAATGTTTTTCTATTTTAAAAAGGAATTCACTCCAACATTAGAAATTAATTTTTCCAATCATTCATTCATTCTTTTCTGATCATCACACGTTTCTCTCTTCTTCTCTAATCTTCTGGTTTTCACGTTCATACTTTTGAAGAACAAAAAACCTTGTTGGCTGAGTAACTCCTAGAGAGAAAGTACTTCATTGTCATAAGAGCTTATCGTAGAATCTGTGTTTTTGAGAACACGCAATACTTGTTGTAATCACTCACATCATTTGTACTCAACCTTATTGGTAGGGAGAGAATCCCATAGTTGAACGTTGAGGCGTTCGTAGGGTGAGGAACCGTGCTGTGTGAATTGAGTCCCCTAGCGAACGGAGGTTCCTAGTAGTGTGCGGGGTGCTCTTGGTTGTAATAGGGTGCGACTCTATTGCTGATTATAAGAACTCTCAGGCGGGTCGCTTGGGGACTGGACTAGGCCTTTCGACGGGAAGGCTAAACCAGTATAAAATTCACCGGTGCAAACTTTTCTATCCCTATCTCTTTATATTTCCGCATATTTCATTTATTTACGTTTCCGCGCTACTCAAATTATTTTTTCTATCGATTTCGTGATCCGTTTCAATCGTTTAATCTCTCCATCACAAAACAATTTTTAATTTGTAAAGGATTTCACAATACATTAATATAACTCGATTCACCCCCCTCTCGAGATTTTGAGGCCAAAACCAACAATTAGCATCATAGCTAGTCTCTTGTGTTAGGACTTAACAGTCTCAAGAGTATGGCTTCAAACTCTCTGTTTGGTGGTGAAGGGAGTTCTATTAACCGTCCTCCCATGTTTGATGGGGTAGGGTACGCGTATTGGAAAGCCCGTATGAAAATTTTCATTCAAGGAGTCGGATTAAAAGTTTGGGATGCTGTCGTAAATGGTCCCTATGTTCCTACCTATGTGGTTAATGGTAACACCGTCGAAAAGCCTATGGCTGAGTGGACGGAGGAGGAGGAACGTAGAGTCCAGTACGGCCTGAAAGCGAAAAATATTATAACATCTGCTTTGAGCTATGATGAGTTTTTCAGGATATCGACATGCGAGACAACACAACAAATGTGGGATACGCTAGAAGTCACGCATGAAGGTACAACTGAGGTGAAAAGGTCGAGAATCAATACTCTGACGGGTGAATACGAATTATTTAGAATGAAAGATGGAGAATCGATTCAAGAGATCCAAAAACGATTCACGATGATTGTAAATCAGCTAACAACATTGGGGAAGAAATTCACCAATGAGGATCTCATCAACAAAGTTCTAAGGTGTTTGGGAAGAGAATGGCAACCCAAAGTGACGGCGATTGCTGAATCAAGAAACCTTTCAACGATGACGCTGGCAACTCTCTTCGGGAAGCTACAAGAGCATGAAAGTGAATTGAAAAGATTGGCTCAACACGAAGAATAGAACAAGAAGGTCAAAAGTGAAAAAACCGCAATAACAATCCTATGAATCTCAATCAATAGCTATGACAATTCACACAAGAGATTCAAAGGTTCTTGATCAAAGAATATGAAAATATGAAAGCTTTGATCTTTGAAATTGAGAGAGAATAGAGTGGCTTGATTCTTTGTAAAATGAATATCAAAATGATAGGTTATGATCACAAAGGTTAGGAAAAGGTTTATGTAGAATACCCAAAAGTTATGGCACTTGAAAACTGATTTTGAGAAGTGAAAATCGTATTTTAAAAAACCAGTTCAGCAGTACTTAATCGATTAAATCTTGCCTTAATCGAGTACTAATCGATTAAACATGTTCTTAATCGATTAAACATGTCTGACACTTGTTTAAAACTTGTTTTCTCAAAACCCAACCTTTCCTTTAAAACCTTTAAGCCACCTATAGATTCTAGGTTAAGTGAAAACTCAAATTATGATTAAATCATGACTTATGAATGAGATTCACTACCCTCTAAACAAACTACCCAAATGAAAACCTATGAAGCTTGAGAGGCAAAAGATAAAACAAAAACAATTACACTCAAACTTAAGTCTTCATGAGCTTGTTCTCTCTTCTTCACTTGATGTTTGTTGTTGCTTGTTGAACTTGAACTTGATCAATACACGATAGCTTGTTCAAAACACTTTGTAACCTTTTGTCATTATCAAAACATTCATCATGAAACTAACAATCTCCCCCTTTTTGAAAATGACAATCCATGTTTTGAAGTTCTCCAAAAGTTCTTTGAAGTTGTTGACGCTTTAACAATTTTATCACTTGGTGAGACTCTTGCTCCTCCTCAATAAATGTTTTTGACATTTGAATCCAATTGAGATAAGCTTGATTCTCCCCCTATCTTCAACAACTTTGCTCAACCTACATAAAAACAACAAAAACAACCTTTCTCCAAACAAACATCTAAAAATCATATTACCTTTAAGAAACATTCCAATCAATTTCAAAACATCACATTTCTCCCCCTTTGGCATTATCAAAAAGCAATATATACCAATTTAAATATAACATCTAAGCCAAGGTAAGAAATCAATGATCATTTCTTTACAACATTGATACCAATTGAACAAATACAATAGAACTATACTTTGAAATGTGATATCAATTGGCAAGAGAATATAACATTGAAATATGATACCAATTGAGAACTAAAATGATCATAATATCACTTAACAAAGAAGATATCAATTGTAAAGAAGTACATATATCAACAAAAATTTGATACCAAATGTGATATTTCTTTAATAACAACCAAAGCATGTCACTATATCATAATAACCATCTATGAATCTACTCAATGATACCAAATGATTTAATTAAACATTTAGAAAAGTAATACCAATTGAGAAGATACCATTTGAAGTTCACAAATCTATCAACAACATTTGTACCATATTATAGGACTTCTTTTGATACCAATTGAAACCTCAATTGGTGGTTGGAGAGACAAAGGAACCCTAGGAATACACCTAGAAGGGGGGGTTGAATAGGTGTACAAGATACCTTGAAAGATTTTCAAACGAAACAAATCGAAACAATTAAAACAAATGATTTTTGCAAATTCTACATCACTTAATCGATTAACCTGCAATTTAATCGATTAACCTGCAATTTAATCGAGTACTAATCGATTAAACCTGAAAGTTCAAAAGTCCTTAATCGATTAAACGAACACTTAATCAATTAAAACTATCAGAAACTGAAAAATCACTTTTCAATCAAATACGAAAATCAATCAATTAACATGCAAGATCAGAGATTCAGCAGAAACAATTAACACCTATATTCTTATTGATTTCCTAGATATGAAAATGATTTTCCCTTTATCAATTTGAACAAATAAAGATTTAATTCAATCAATTATGAAAATCAATCTTTCTAGGTTTTCAATCAAGAACACAATTAAATGACTTGAATATAAAGAGTAAGGGTTTAGAGATACGACACAGTGATTTATCCTGGTTCACTTTCATCCACTTGAAAGCTACATCCAGTCCCCTCTTCAACCAAGAGAGATTCTTCACTATGAGGAATTAGAGTTCTCAAATTACAAGTGATTGCCTCACAAGACTTCCTTCTTGCTAGCCTACAAGAGATAACTGACACCCTTGCCTTGTAATCCTATTGATCTTCTCTCTAATCTAACCTTTACCCCTTGTTGATAATCGACACAACAAGTCTTCAATCGCTTGATGATAATCCACACATCAAGGCTTCACTTTGCTTGATTCACAACCAAGACTTTCTTCTTCTCCAATGAGATTTGCTTGATGATAAACGACACACCAAGGCTTCTTTGTTGTTGTAGATGGCTTGCCTTATTGCAAAGATTACAACACAATAGAAAACACAATAACAATCCTATGAATCTCAATCAATAGCTATGACAATTCACACAAGAGATTCAAAGGTTCTTGATCAAAGAATATGAAAATATGAAAGCTTTGATCTTTGAAATTGAGAGAGAATAGAGTGGCTTGATTCTTTGTAAAATGAATATCAAAATGATAGGTTATGATCACAAAGGTTAGGAAAAGGTTTATGTAGAATACCCAAAAGTTATGGCACTTGAAAACTGATTTTGAGAAGTGAAAATCGTATTTTAAAAAACCAGTTCAGCAGTACTTAATCGATTAAATCTTGCCTTAATCGAGTACTAATCGATTAAACATGTTCTTAATCGATTAAACATGTCTGACACTTGTTTAAAACTTGTTTTCTCAAAACCCAACCTTTCCTTTAAAACCTTTAAGCCACCTATTGATTCTAGGTTAAGTGAAAACTCAAATTATGATTAAATCATGACTTATGAATGAGATTCACTACCCTCTAAACAAACTACCCAAATGAAAACCTATGAAGCTTGAGAGGCAAAAGATAAAACAAAAACAATTACACTCAAACTTAAGTCTTCATGAGCTTGTTCTCTCTTCTTCACTTGATGTTTGTTGTTGCTTGTTGAACTTGAACTTGATCAATACATGATAGCTTGTTCAAAACACTTTGTAACATTTTGTCATTATCAAAACATTCATCATGAAACTAACAAAAAGTTTGGCATTCAAGGCTGAAGCACCAGCAACAGAAAGTGACTCAGACAAAGAATTGGTAAATGATGAACACATGGGTCTGTTGGTCAAAAAGTTCGGGAAATTTCTGAGGAAGAAAAACTTCAATAGAAGAGACAACAAGAGTGGAGGCTCAACCATCACATGTCATGAGTGTGGCAAGCCTGGTCACATCAGAGCAGACTGCTACCAGCTGAAAAAGAGAGAGAATTCAGAAAAAGGCACCTCAAATTCAAAGAAAGGGAAGCAATCATATTTGGCATGGCTAGATAACGAGGGAAGTTCGGATGAGGATTCAGACGAACAAGAAGAGACAGCCAACATATGTTTGATGGCACACGGGGATGAGGTAACTTCTAAACTAAACTTTTCTTATGATGAATTACAAGAGGCTTTTGAAGAATTACACGAGGAGTCAATGAGGTTATCCTTATTGGTCTCTTTAGAAAATAAAAATTCAGCTTCTCTTTTAGAAAAGAATAAAAATCTTATTAAAGAAAATGAATTTTTGAAAAATCAAAATAAGGAGCTGAATTTGACTTTGAAAAATTCTTCAAACACCTCGAGTAACGAAGTTAAATTTAAAGCTAGTTCTTCTTCTTGTAAATTCTGCAAGGACCTTGTTAAAGAAGTAGAAGATTTGAAAGAAACCCTTGCAAAATTTACGAAAGGTAGAAATACTTTAAATTTAATGCTAGAGAGACAAAAATGTTTCTTTAATAGAGCGGGTTTAGGATATCAACCCGGTAGGCATCAAAAGAAATTAAGTACCATTTTTGTCCCTGCTAGCAATCATAAGAAACCTTTAATTATTTGTCATATTTGTGGTAAAAAGGGTCATGGTGCACATGAATGCATACACCGAAAAGTGAAGTTTGTTAAACCGAACAATGAAACTAAAAGGTGGCATGATTTAAACTATGGCTATACTAACCCTCAAGGACCCAAAAAGATATGGGTACCTAAAAAGAAACCTTGAATTATTTGCTTGTAGGTTACTCCGGAAGGAAGAAAATCATGGTGGTACTTGGACAGGGGATGCTCAAAACATATGACTGGAGATAAATCTAAATTCTCGCATGTCGTGCCAAAGGACCAAGGACATGTTACTTTCGGAGATAACAATCAAGGAAAGATTCTCAGAGTCGGTAAAATTGGTACACCTCCTAACCCTTGTATTGAAAATGTCTTACATGTTGAGGGCCTAAAACACAATCTGCTAAGTATTAGTCAGTTGTGTGATAAGGGCAATAGGGTTATTTTTGATTCCGAAAGATGTATTATCGAGGGTAAAGTTGATAATCTTATTAAGCTAATTGCTCGCAGGATAAACAATGTCTATGTTATTGATTTTAACTCAATACCCTCAAATGATGCGAAATGTTTATTAAGTAAAGAAGATGAATCGTGGCTATGACATCGTAGAATAGGTCACATCCACATGGCTCATTTAAACAAAATTTCTTCTAAAAACTTAGTAGTTGGTTTGCCAAAGCAAAATTTTTCTATTTCTGAAAAATGTGATCCTTGTTCTAAATAAAAACTCACAATGGCATCTTTTCCTTCTAAAAATCTTGTTTCAACTCAAAAGCCCTTGGAACTTTTACATATGGATCTTTTTGGACCGTGTCAAACGAAAAGCTTTGGTGGCAACTATTATTGTTTAGTTATTGTGGATGACTATTCTAGGTATACATGGACGCTTTTTATTACTCATAAAATTGACGCATTTCATGAATTTAAAAAGCTAGCCAAGTTTATTCAAAACCAATTGCATTTGAGCATTGCATACATTAAAACTGATCATGGAGAATTTGAAAATCATTTATTTGAAAAATTTTGCGAAAAACATGGAATTAAGCATTATTTTTCAGCTCCAAGAACTCCTGAGCAAAATGGGGTTGTGGAGAGGAAAAATCGTTCATTAAAAGAGCTTTCAAGAACAATGCTTAATGACATGAATTTGCCTGCATATTTTTGGGCCGATGCAGAGAGTACAGCTTGCTATGTTATGAACCGTGTTTTAATAAGGCCTATTTTAAAGAAAACCCCCTATGAGCTGTACAAGGGGAGAAAACCAAATATTTCCCATTTTCGTGTTTTTGGATGTAAATGTTTTATGCATAATAATGGTAGAGAAAATCTAGGAAGTTTTGAGGCTAGAGCTGATGATGGCATATTCCTTGGATATTCTGTTTCGAGCAAAGCATATAGGATTTACAATAAATCTCGTAATACTATTGAATAATCTATTCATGTATCATTTGATGAATCTGATCCCAGAAAGTTAGGAAAGGTATCTGTTAATGACATTTCAGGTATTCTTGGAGATTTATTCATTGATGAGGATGAGGAGCCAAATGCTAAAGAAAAGGAACATTCCGAAAGCAATGAAAAATCAGTTGAATCAGTTAGGAGAAAAATCAAGAACAATCCATGGAGCTCAACGCTAATTTGCCTAAGGAATGGAGAACATCGAGGCACCATCTATCCCATTGATCAAATCATAGGTGACATCACAAAAGGTGTAAGTACTCGCAATTCTATTAGCAATCTATGTAACTTCTTCGCATTTGTTTCTCAAGTGGAGCCAAAGAATATTTCTGAGGCTACGCTTGATGAGCATTGGCTTTTGGCAATGCAAGAGGAATTAAACCAGTTCGAAAGAAATCAGGTTTGGGAACTTGTTCCTAGGCCTGAGTCTCATCCGATTATTGAAACTAAGTGGATTTATAAAAATAAACTTGATGAGGCTAGTTTAATTGTTCGAAACAAAGCTAGGTTAGTTGCACAAGGTTACAACCAGGAAGAGGAGATAGATTATGAGGAAACATTTGCCCCTGTTGCTAGGTTGGAAGCCATTAGACTGCTTTTAGCTTTTGCATGCATTTTAGATTTTAAATTATATCAGATGGACGTAAAAAGTGCCTTTCTTAATGGTTTTATAAATGAAGAAGTTTATGTGTGTCAACCTCCCGGCTTTGAAAATTATGAACACCCGGATTATGTTTTTAAATTGAAAAAGGCTTTGTACGGACTCAAACAAGCTCCTAGAGCATGGTATGACCGTCTTAGCAAATTTTTATTAGAAAATAATTTTGAAAGAGGGAAGGTTGATAACACGCTTTTTATTAAAAATAAAGGAAAGGACATTCTTTTAGTTCAAATTTATGTAGATGATATTATTTTCGGTGCTACTAATGAAACCCTTTGCAAGGACTTTTTGAGTATGATGCAGGAAGAGTTCGAGATGTCTATGATGGGCAAGCTGAACTTTTTCCTGGGATTGCAAATAAAACAAGCAAAGGATGGAATTTTCATTAGCCAAACAAAGTACTGCAAGGAACTATTGAAACGATTTGGCATGGATAAGGCCAAGGCAGTAGCAACACCTATCAGCACATCTTGCTATCTGGACAAAGATGAAGGAAGTAAATCCGTAAAAATCACTAAATATCGAGGTATAATCGGATCCCTTCTCTATTTAATGACAAGTAGGCCGGATATAATGTTTAGTGTTTGTCTTTGTGCTCGTTTTCAATAGAATCCAAAAGAAACGCACATGGTTGCTACCAAACGTATAATGAAATATTTGTCTGGCACAACTGACATGGGTTTATGGTACCCCGAAGGTTCTTCGTGTAATCTTGTTGGGTATTCTGATTCTGACTTTGCAGGGTGCAAAGTAGATAGGAAAAGCACTAGCGGCACTTGTCATCTTCTTGGCAATTCTTTAGTATCATGGGCTAGCAAGAAACAGTCAAGTGTAGCCCTATCTTCAGCTGAGGCTGAATATGTCGCCGCGGGTAGCTGTTGTGCGCAAATCTTATGGTTGAAACAGCAACTCCTAGACTTCGGTGTAAGTCTAGATCACATTCCCATAAAATGTGATAATACCAGTGCTATTAGTATTACCAAAAACCCAGTGCAACATTCTCGTACTAAGCATATTGAGATTCGACACCATTTTATACGTGAACATATTCAAAAGGGTGATTGTATAATCGAGTATGTTGATACTTCGCGGCAGTTAGCTGATATCTTTACGAAACCGCTTCCAAAAGAAATTTTTTTTTTCATTCGTAGAGAAATTGGTTTAACTTCTGCCTCTCACCTCTTTTGAGTATGTGATTATGTTTATCTCTCTTGTTATTATTAATGCGCCTTCTCAGTGCTTCAGGGGGAGATAGCACAACTTTTTGATGATTACAAAAGGGGAGAGATATTCTGATATTTTGATTGATACATACAGGGGGACAGATACTCTGAAGATGCAAATTTTTTAAGTGATATATATTGTTTATGCATCTATACAGGGGGAGATTCCTTGTGTTTTTCTGTTCTAAGGAAGGTTATTGTTATATATATGTGTGTTTTTGCTTGTATAACACTTGTGATGCAGATAGTAAAGAGCATATCAGAATTGTTTTTTGTCATATCAAAAAGGGGGAGTGTTGGAAGTCAAGCTAGTGTTGGGAGGCATGCTTCAAACTCTCTTATGGACTTCAAGTATAATTCAAGATGTTGTTTTGATGATAACAAGCCAACTCAAGTTCAAGCCCACAAGTGTCATCCATGTTCAAGATTGAAGATTCAAGCAAGGCATAGATTAGAAACCTTTTCCTTAGATCATTTGTAAGGTAATGAAGTTTCTATTTCTTTACGAGTTTACAAAAGCCAATAAGTTTTTCATTTTAAGAGAGAGAAGAAGAAAAATGTATTTTTCATGAAAAAGTGTTTTCTGCATTAATCTTTGTGAAAATACTTGATGTTACAAAACTCTGTATATTTTTATGTATGCAAGAGAGAGTAATCAATTAGCTGCTCAAGATAATCGATTAACTTTGTTGCATCATAGAAAAATCAGAGAGGCTGTAATCGATTAAATGAATCTTGTTAATCAATTACTTTCTTATGGGAGTAATTGATTACCTGGCTCAAGTAATAAGTTATAATTGTTGCATCATATATTTTTCAGAGGCTTTGTAATCGATTGCAAGCTCTGTAGTAATCGATTACATGATGTTGCATCATATGCATATCAGAGGCTTAGTAATCGATTAAGTGTTTAAGTGTAATCGATTAAATGAGTTGCATCATATATTAAACAGGAGTGGTGTAATCGATTAACTATTATTGGTCTAATCGATTACATGGTTTTCAAATGAATTTAAGAATTTCTATTTTTGAAGGAATAATCCATTACCTTCAGAAAGTAATCGATTACTTCAAGTTTTATTGAAAAACGTGTCAGAATCATTTTGATTATTTCCTGATTTGTTTTTATATAAAAGATTCTGATTTATTTTATAAAATTCGGAAATGATTTTAAATTTGAACTATTTCCTTTTTAGTTTTAAGAATCAAATCTTTATTTTATTTTGTAAATCGTTTTGATTTAGTTTTGATTTTAAAACTTATTTCAAATCTTATTTTATCTTGTTTTGATTTTGTTGAACTTATTCTAAATCTTTTTGAATCCAAAATGTTTTTCTATTTTAAAAAGGAATTCACTCCAACATTAGAAATTAATTTTTCCAATCATTCATTCATTCTTTTCTGATCATCACACGTTTCTCTCTTCTTCTTCTCTAATCTTCTGGTTTTCACGTTCATACTTTTGAAGAACAAAAAACCTTGTTGGCTGAGTAACTCCTAGAGAGAAAGTACTTCATTGTCATAAGAGCTTATCGTAGAATCTGTGTTTTTGAGAACACGCAATACTTGTTGTAATCACTCACATCATTTGTACTCAACCTTATTGGTAGGGAGAGAATCCCATAGTTGAACGTTGAGGCGTTCGTAGGGTGAGGAACCCTGCTGTGTGAATTGAGGCCCCTAGCGAACGGAGGTTCCTAGTAGTGTGCTCTTGGTTGTAATAGGGTGCGGCTCTATTGCTGATTATAAGAACTCTCAGGCGGGTCGCTTGGGGACTGGACTAGGCCTTTCGATGGGAAGGCTGAACCAGTACAAAATTCACCGGTGCAAGCTTTTCTTTCCCTATCTCTTTATATTTCCGCATATTTCGTTTATTTACGTTTCCGCGCTACTCAAATTATTTTTTCTATCGATTTCGCGATCCGTTTCAATCGTTTAATCTCTCCATCACAAAACAATTTTTAATTTGTAAAGGATTTCACAATACATTAATAAAACTCGATTCACCCCCCCTCTCGAGATTTTGAGGCCAAAACCAACAAGATGAGTGTACTCTCCCCCACTTGGAATCAGCATAGCGGAGATCTATTCGTTCCTAACCTTAAGGCAAACACCATTGCAACCAACTTTGATGGATGTCGATTGCCGAGGGGTTATTGAAATGGGATCAATTCTAGGCACATGGTCAACGGTAAGCTCAACTTTACGATAAAGGAATAACGAAACACTCTTTTGGGAAAAGACCTTGGGACATTCACTGCTTACAAGGGTGGTGTCTTCTTTTACAGACACGGAAAACATGCTTAGATATTCTTTGAGTGTGGCCTATATAGTTTTAGGCTTGGTAAGAAGAGAGAAGAATAAACTTACCATGGTGATCTATGACATTCTGTCTATTTCTAGGGTCACATCTTAAGCTTTTCAGGTTGACTAAGGCGATTTTATCGAGTATAGCTATTTTTCGGATAGGCTTGCCATGTAACTACTAATGAATTGATTGGGGTGAACACATCTTGGTTACTTAGTAAAATCTGGGATTTGAAATTTCTAGTTTCAAATAGCTTGCATATTCTAATCAAAGGAAACATAGGTGGATCAACATAATTCTACAAGGCAACGGTTCAAAAGACAACTAGCTTATGCTAAATCCAGACAAAGACTCAAAAGACAACTAACTTATTCTAAATCCTCTGACTGACTGGCTTTGGTTCCTATCGTCGTGAATACTTTGACACTGGTATTGGTTTTGGGTGTCACACCGCCTTGGTTTTTATTCTTTTCTGGACTGTACAGAGAGATATGTCCTAGTTTTCCACAGTTGAAACAGGTTTTAGGTTGCGAGTTCCAACAAAACCTTCCACCATGGACCTCAATTGGTTTCTATGAATTTAGCTTGTTATATACCATTCTAGCGATTAGGTAACTTCCCCCTTACCTTAGAGAAGCTAAAGAAACAGTTGATTAAGAGAGAAACGATTAGGATCAAACTTTGAGTTTCAACACTCAAGTTCTGCACTTTGAACAGCAAACTTTGGCCACGAATTTGACAGGGAATATGTAATGAAAAAGGGTGAAACAAATTAGCTTTAGCAATTAGGCAGTACTAACTTTAATTAGAAACGAATTTGGAATCAAAAGGGTTCCTGAATTTACCAAACTAATTCAAGAAAGAGAGCTAGATGATGCTGTTTTGCACTCTGTTTTTCAGCTTTAGAACACCTAACTTTGAAGGCTTGTAACTTGATCTACAGGAAGTCAATTTGTGTGGTTCCTGGTTCTAATTCAAAAGGGGAATTAGAACTCGAATTGTGTTTTGGTTTTACAGAATTTTGTTGAGTGAGGAGGGAGAATCGAATATGGAAAGTGTGCACCAGAAAACAGAGGAATGAGATTAGAAATTCGGGTTTGGAAGATTTGAATGAGTTTGTGGCTTATGAAATCACTTATTCATAGTCTAAGATTACCCTCCTTCGAAGTAAAGTCCAGCTCTATGCTTGGAACCAAGAGAAAACACGCTTTGGTGCGAATCTTAAATTGAAACCGACTTATACTTTCAACCACATTGCTCGAACTACTTGAGTCTTTTGCCCAAGACTCGAGTCTTTTTGGCGCACCAACTCAAACTTGGTCAGCAGCACCACATAAGACTCGAGTATTCCAACTTATACTCGAGTCTTTTTGGCTGAAAGGCCAAAAAGTCATTCTTAATTCATTTCTTTTTCTTCTAATAGTTTTCCCTTTATATTTCCAAATAATTAAATTCACCACTAAACATAATATATATATATATATAACTATGTAAAATTTCAAAACATTAAACAAAAATAATTATATATTTTTCTTTATTATTTCGGGGATAATTCTAGTGGGTGTTACATGTAGGGCGCAGGTTCTGACAAGCGTCGCGTCGTTAGCGGGATCCGGCGGTGGTGGTGGACAAGACAAGGAAGTGATAGGACATCCCCAGATCTGGTCCGGCCCGGCCAGGCCAGACGACAAGAGGGGTTCGGCCGGGTCGGATGGAACGTGGACCGAGTGTGCGCACGGACTGGTTTGGCCGGGACCAGTCTTGATCACGGCACTGAGGGGTCCGATCCGGGTCGGATCAAACGCTGACCGAGTGTGCACACGGACTAGTTTGGCTGGGATCGGTCTTGATCACGACACTGAGGGGTCCAGCCGGGTGGAAAATGGGGTCTGCTTGGGAAAGGCTAAGACCCCTATAACAGTTTCCCAGCAGGCCGCGTAGCTGATTGAGTGAGCGAGGTGGGTGCGGAGGCTAATGCTCCACAAAAATCGTTGTCGTTCCTAATGTGCGTGTGGTCGTGTGAGCCTTGGTCCTTGTGAAGTCTGGCTCGGCCTTTGGTGCCTTGGAAACTGGAGGGGCGCAATAAATGCCTCGGTCCTCGAGGTCATAAATGTTGGGGTAATAAATGTTACTCCCGAAGGGCTATAAAAGGGGGATGAGGCTGTGGTTAATCCCACACTTTTCACTAATCCTCTCCTCACTCTGGTTTCCGAGTCCGAGTACTTTCATTCCTAGCTCGGGTTCTTTTTTCTTCTTCCTTCGAAGCTCTTTTCAAGTATTCTCTCTCTTTTTTTTTGCTTCTTAATTTGTCAATATGGTCCGGTTGAGTCCTTTGCATGGGGAGGGTTCTGACAGTTCTTTGGAGATATTGGAGGCGCCACCCTCCCACTTTTTTCGAGGGGCCGGTCGTCGAGAACTCAGTCGGCCAGCTGGGGCGGATTACAACGAGATGGACGGATCTGGGTGGTCCTACGTCCGGGCTTTGGGTCGGTCGTACCATGCCGTCCTGGATTCGATCCAGCATTTTAATATTTTGTCAGCTGATTTAGGGTATCATTCTGATGATACATCTCAAACCTCTACAGGCTCGGCTCCTCAAATGGCCTGGACCTATGCTTCTCGAGCGCATCTAATACCACAACCACCAGATGATGTTTTGTACCAGTGGGAGGACAGGGAGGTGTTGGGGAAATGTCAGTTTTTCTAGAGGTGGGGACAGAGGAAATGGACATCACTCGGTCGGATGAGGAAGAGAGCAACTATGTTCTTCATGCTCTTGGGGACGAGGAGAGGGTATGTATCAACCGGTCGGCTTTGGATAATGGGCAGTCTTTTTATATGTACGAGACATTTTTCACCAAGATAAGAGTGCGGTTGCCTTTTGATGAAGGTCTAATATATGATGTTTTAAGGCTTAATTTCACTTCCTTTTGCTTGGGTTTTAGCTTGTTTCTCTTGTAAATATAGGTATTTTGTATTAGTTTTAGGAATTTTTAGTTTATTAAAATCCTTTGAACGTTTTGATCCGTTTTGGGTATGTTGTGTTTCGGAGTTTTATTTGGAGAAAATATTATTGGAGCTAAGAAGAGCATAAGAAGACCTTGAAAATGGCACAAGAACGGAGAGAAACGGAGTCGAAAAGTCCTCAGCACACCCAGGCGCGGGATAGCGCGCCCAGGCGGGCGTGCGGCGTTAAAATTATGGCATCAGATATAGCGCGCCCAGGCGTGCTGGTCTGCATGCCCAGGCATGCTGGTCTGCACGCCCAGGCGCGCGAGGTGCGAGAAAGCCCAATTGGGCCAATTTCTGATCAGTTTTGAAGGATTTTGATAAGATTAGGATTTTATCTACTTATTTATGTTTTTAGGATTAGTTTAGGAAGAGATTAGTGAGACATAATCAGAAATCATTGAGGGAGATTGCATTCTCTGGAGAGCATTCGGAGGAGGAATCCATTGAAGGCTGAAGATTCAGATCAAGGATTAGTGGTAATTTAGGAATGAATTACTTTAATTCTAATTTGTTCTTCTTCTCTATGATGTGTAACTAAACCCTCGTGTTTGGAACATGTGGATTTGATTATGTAGTTTATTTATATGAATTAATGTTTTTCAGTTTTTAAATCAAGTGTTTAATTGTGTTTTTATTGTGATGCATGAACTTGATCAATTCATGTTATGGATTTTTAGATCTGAATTGGAAAATTATGATTTAAAATAGGCCATGTAATTAAACAATATAAGGATTCAACTTGTAGGAATACTTTTGGATTTTTATATAACTTTTGATAATTCACTGTTCTTAATCATGGTTATTCAATAGATTAAATTTCTAAGGAATTAGGATTTAACAAATTGGATAATAAACGGTAATTTCATTAGAGGAATCTAGGAATTACTAATTTTCTGAATTAGTTCTTGATTTAAATGGAAAACATTGATTTATAATAAATAAATGAAATAATTAATGAAACTAGTTCCTAACCACCATTTATCCATAAATTTATAGTTTTTATTTATTTTCCAGCAGCAAAATATCATCTTAATTAATTTTTTTAATTCTGAAATTTAGTAGATTTTACTTTTAATTACTCCTAGGTAGAAATATGTTAAATAATTCTTGGTCCCTGTGGGAACGATATCTGGTCTTAACCGACTATATTACTATCCGATCTAGTATACTTGCTAGAGAGTGATCAAGTTTTTGGCCCGTTGCCGGGGACTAGAATTTATTTAATTTATTTTTGGCACTTTGTAGTAATTTTTATTAGAATTTATTTTTAGTGTTTATTTATTTTTATTTTCCTGTTCTTATTTTTTCTTTTCTTGATGGGTGCTGCTTAACCCTCTTTTATGCTTCTACGTTCTTCAGGAAACCGTGAGGTGTTGCATTTTGACCCTGACGTGGAGTTGAGTGCAAAGAGGAGGAAAAAGCAAGCAAAGAAAGAAAGGAAGAAGCAAGAAAGGAAGATGGCTGAACGAGCTACACAAGGCACCACACCCCCTCCTAGGAAGACACTAGCTGACTATGTCGTTGTGGACCCGGATGTTTGCATGTCCAGCATTGTCCAGCCAGAGATCACTGCAGCATCATTCGAGATTGATCCCCAGTACATTCATCTTATCAAGCAGGATCAATTCTCGGGTGCACCAAATCAAGACCCAATGGAGCATGTAGCCAACTTCCTGAACATGCTCGACTTCTTCAAGATTGAGGGTGCGTCAGAGGAGGCAATAAGAATGAGGATGTTTCCTCTCTCTTTGGGGAACATGCTTATCAGTGGATGAAGAATCAGCCGCCCGGAAGCCTTTCTAGCTGGGATGTGTTTGTCAAAAAATTCATAGACAAGTTCTTTCCAGCGGGGAAGCAAGCCAAGCTGCGCCAAGACGTCAATTCCTTCATGTAAGAGGAAGGTGAACACTTGCATGAGGCCTGGGATCGGTACAATCAGTTGCTGAAGAGGTGGCCGACACATGCAATTCCAGACTGGATGCAAATACGGCTATTCTACTTTGGGCTGAGAATGTCACACAAGATAATGATAGATGCAACAGCTGGTGGTTCCCTCCTCAAGAAGACTGTTGAAGAGGCAAAGGAGATAATTGAGACAATGGCCTACAACAGCAGTCAAGCAGTTTCTGACAAGGTGATTCTGAAGAAAAATGATCTGGGCTCAAGTCAAGTCCTCACAATCATTCAGCAAAACAAGGAGCTACAGCAACAAATTTCTGAGTTGGTGAAGAAGATGGCTCAGACACAAGTAGCTGCAGTCAACACTCTGGTGTGTGATTTCTGTGGAGGAAATCACTAAAATGGAGATTACTCACCAGATGCGGGGAAGGCACCGACTACCATTGAGGAGCAAGCAAAGTTCGTGGGCGGTGGAGGCCAAACAAACAACATGTATTCCAACACCTACACC
Source organism: Crotalaria pallida (assembly GCA_037953625.1). Classification (NCBI taxonomy): domain Eukaryota; kingdom Viridiplantae; phylum Streptophyta; class Magnoliopsida; order Fabales; family Fabaceae; genus Crotalaria; species Crotalaria pallida. The sequence goes on along the minus strand of CM075654.1, from coordinate 54,881,457 downwards.
CCAGCCTACAGAAATCATCCGAACTTCTCATGGAACAGCCCAGCTCTCAATCCACCAATGAAGACTCAGCAGCCTCAGAAACCAACTTGGGAAGCAGCAATGGAGAAGTTAGCAACCAACATGACCACATTCATGGAGGATACAAGGGCTAACTTTGCCAATCAAGCGGCGAGTATTCGGAATCTGGAGGTGCAAGTGGGCCAACTTGCAAAGCAGCTATCAGAGAGGTCACTAGGAACATTTCCTAGTGACACTGTCACAAATCCAAAGGAGAGTCTAATGGTAGTGACTTTTAGGAATGGCAAGTCGTATGAGGAGCCACTTCCTAAGAGTAATGCAACTGCATCGGAAAAGAAGAAAGAAGAGGAACAAAAGAAACAAGAAGTGGAGAAAGAGCAAGGCAAGAGAGGAGCATCAAAAACGCAGGGTCCACCTGCGGATCCCAACCGGGAATCAGCCAAGCCTGCTCCACTACCTTTGAGGGTGCCTTATCCTCAAAGGTAGAAGAAAGAATAGGACCGGAGGCAATTCTCCAAGTTTCTGGACATGATCAAAATGATTAACATAAACATCCTATTCGAAGAGGCTCTTGCACAAATGCCTCTGTATGCGAAGTTTATGAAAGACTTGCTGACAAGAAAGAAGGGAATGCTCTCGGAAGAGACGTTTCCAATTGCGGAGAAATGCAGCACAATTATCAAGTGCAACCTACCACCGAAAATGAAGGATCCAGGAAGCTTCAACCTTCCAGTAAGCATTGGCAAGGAGTACTCTGGCAAGGCCCTCTGTGACTTAGGTGCGAGTGTGAATATAATTCCTTTATCTGTTTGTAATGCACTTGACTTAGGTGAAATCAAACCTACCCCTGCAATTTTACAATTAGCTGATAAGTCCATCCTCCGTCCTTATGGAGTGGTGGAAGATATTCTGGTAAAGGTTAATGATTTCATACTGCCCATGGACTTCATTGTCCTTGATATTGATGAGGATGAAAATATTCCTCTGATTTTTGGAAGGCCATTCTCGACCACAGCTGGGGCAGTGATAGATGTTCCTAGGGGAGAAGTTATTCTCCGTGTCAATGGTGAGCAAAGTGTCATTAATATTTTTGAAAAACCACCATGTAAGGCGAAGTGATTCACCCCACTAAATCTGGTTCAACATTCAAGTGCTAAAAATTCCCTTAATGATCAGATGCAGTTCCCTTAGCCTCCGAAAGGAGGTGACCCGTCAGGCTCGTGACGTTAAACAAACACTAGTTGGGAGGTAACCCAATATTTAGGTAGCATTCACTTAGTTTAGTAGTTTTTAGGAAATTAGTGTAGGTTATTTTTTTTAGTTTATGCATTTTAATTTAAAAGAAAAAAAAACGCTTCAGGTACAGACCTGGCGCGCCTGGGCGCGCAGTTCTGCACGCCTGGGCGCGCACTGGGCAGAAAAACCCAGAAAATGGGGGATTGTAATTTTTTGATATATTTTGTGTATTTTTCTCACCAAGCCAGTCCCTGTACCTGTGCAACAAAAATATGTATTTGCTTTCTTGGATTTTTTTTAGCTTTATTGCTTGGGTATTTATTTGGATTATTTGTTATTTGCATCAAGCTATATATTTTGTAACAAATATGAGTTAATATTTTCCCCATTAGTGGTGCTATTTGTGGGCACTTGTTTTTCATGACTCATATTAAGTTTGGGGGAATGTTTTCTCATTTTTGTTAGTGTTGATGATTATTTTTCATATGCAAGTAATAAGTGTTCCAAATTTATTCCATGTAATTTTTTATTTTGTAGATAGGTATGTTTAATATAGTTTGCTTGAGGACAAGCCAACCTTTAAGTTTGGGGGAGTGGACAAAATAAAAAAATTTTCAGATCTGAATTTTTCTCCCATTTTTGGTGTTGGTTTGTGTCTTAAGTAGAGGTTTTGTAATTATTCTAGACTTAGGACTATTTTTCTGATGATAGGTGTATATACTTAGTTTAGGATTAGACTCATTGATTCATGTTACTTATTTGTTGAGCTGTAAATATTTTTGAAATTTGGTTATTTTGACAAAGTTTTTCAGAACTTGAAATTAGTGAACTGACTTTAGCTTAGTAAGATTTTGAGCCAATTTGAAGGGGTATGATTTATTTGAATATTTTGATTTGAGACCCCTATTTCTTTCATGAGTGTGTTCACTTTAGTTTCATGTTCCAGAACTTGACCTGTGACCCTTTTGAGATTGATAATTGATTACATGCATGAAAATGATTAAGGCATTTAGGATGGTGTTTTTGTAGCCTTCAGAGTTTGTGGATTTGTTTTCCCTTAGTTGCCCATTTTGAGCCTGATGTAAAAATGATTTTCCTTTGGTACCCTGCATTGATTGTATTTTTTTGTGAGTACCTTAGGAATTTTGAATGAGCAATTGAGAGAGGGACATTTCAAAAGTATGAAAATTGTGAAAGTGTGATAGAGTTACTCTTCTTCCAAAAGAAAAGAGAAAAGAAAGTTAAAAAAATGAAAATTGATGAATGATAAGAGAAAATAAATTTTGTTTGGAAGAAGTAGTAGAGTAAAATTGAAAAAGAAGAAGTTTGAAATAGTTGTGATTTGAGTGTGAGTCTTCATAGTATTCATTTCTCATTCATAATTTTTAGAGGGAAATTTGTTTTTGCATTTTTACCCTTAGTTTCATCTTTTCTTTCTTTTATCCCACCTTAGCACTTTTAGCCATGGCCACGTTAAAACCAAATTAAAGACCTTCTGATTTGTGCATGTTTTTAATAATTTCAGTGGAGATTCGGGTCTATGGTCAAGCTTATGGTAACATTTAACTATTGAATGAACTTAAGTGAATTGATTTAAACCCTTGATACACATGAGAGATATACACTGAGAGGTTGAAGATTCAGATCAAGGATTAGTGGTAATTTAGGAATGAATTACTTTAATTCTTATTTGTTCTTCTTCTCTATGATGTGTAACTAAACCCTCTTGTGTTAGGTGAAGAAACGGCAATTGGTGGTTGAAACAACTAAGGAAAACTAGGAACACACCTAGAAGGGGGGGTTGAATAGGTGTAAAAGAAACCTTGAAAGATTTTCGAAAGAAATGAATCGAAACAATCAAAACAAATGATTTTTGCAAATTCTACAGCACTTAATCGATTAAACGATTAACCTGCAATTTAATCGATTAAACCTGAAAGTTCAAAAGTCCTTAATCGATTAAACGAAAACTTAATCGATTAAATCTATCAGAAACTGAAAAATCACTTTTCAATCGAATACGAAAATCAATCAATTAACACTTAAGATCAGAGATTCAGTGGAAACAATTAACACCTATATTCTTATTGATTATCCTAGTTATGAAAATGATTTTCCCCAAGTTAATTTGAACAATAAAGATTCAATTCGATCAATTATGAAAATCAATCTTTCTCTAGGTTCTCAACCAAGAACACAATGAATTGACTTGAATGTAAAGAGTTAAGGGTTTAGAGATACGACACAGTGATTTATCCTGGTTCACTTTCATCCGCTTGAAAGCTACATCCAGTCCCCTCTTCAACCAAGAGAGATTCTTCACTATGAGGAATTAGAGTTCTCAAATTACAAGTAAGTGCCTCACAAGACTCCCTTCTTGCTAGCCTACAAGAGATACCACACCCTTGCCTTGTAATCCTATTGATCTTCTCTCTAATCTAACCTCTACCCCTTGTTGATAATCGACACAACAAGTCTTCTTTGCTTGATGATAATCCACACACCAAGGTTTCTCTTTGCTTGATTCACAACCAAGACTTTCTTCTTCTCCAATGAGATTTGCTTGATGATAAATGACACACCAAGTCTTCTTGTTTGTTGTAGTTGGCTTGCCTTCTTGCAAAGATTACAACACAATAGAAAACACAAATGACAATCCTATGAATCTCAATCAATAGCTATGACAATTCACAATAAGAGATTCAAAGGTTCTTGATCAAAGAATATGAAAATATGAAAGCTTTGGTCTTTGAAATTGAGAGAGAATAGAATGGCTTGATTCTTGTAAAATTGATTATGAAAGTGATCTCATTAACCACAAAGGTTAGGAAAAGGTTTTTATAGAATACCAAAAGTTGTAGCACTTGAAAACTGATTTTGAGAAGTGAAAATCGTATTTTAAAAAACCAGTTCAGCAGTACTTAATTGATTAAATCTTCACTTAATCGAGTACTAATCGATTAAATATATTCTTAATCGATTAAACATGTCTGATACTTGTTTAAAACTTGTTTTCTCAAAACCAAACCTTTCCTTTAAAAACTTTAAGCCACCTATTGATTCTAGGTTAAGTGAAAACTCAAATTATGATTTAATCATGACTATGATAGAGATTCACTACCTCTAAATAAACTCTAACCAAATAAAAGACCTAAGAAGCTTGAGAGGCAAAAGATAAAACAATTACAATTACACTCAAACTATGTCTTCATGAGCTTGTTTTCTCTCTTCACTTGATGTTTGTTGTTGCTTGTTGAACTTGAAACTTGATCAACATCTTTGTTGCTTGTTCAAAACACTTTGTAACCTTTTGTCATTATCAAAACATTCACCATGGAACTAACAATCTCCCCCTTTTTGAAAATGACAAACCATGTTTTGAATTTGATTGAAGTTGTTGATGCTTTAACAATTTGATCACTTGGTGAAAAACTTGCTCCCCCTTAATCAATGCATTTGATATTTGAAATCCAATTGATAGAAGCTTGATTCTCCCCCTATCTTCAACAACTTTGCTCAACCTACATAAAAACAACAAAACAACCTTTCTCCACAAAAACATATCATTTCTCCCAATTTTTTAAAACATACCATTTCTCCAAAACATACCATTTCTCCCCCTTTGGCATTATCAAAAAGTAATATATATACCAATTGAAATATAAATACTAATCCAAAATAGAGAAACAAAGAAATGATCATGATTTCTCTATAACAAACATTTCTTTTCAACATTGATACCAATTGAAATATAACAAGTACGATACTTTGAAATGTGATACCAATTGGCAAGAAAATATAACAATGAATTATGAACCAATAGAAATATTAAGAAGTCATAATACCAATTGAGATATCATCAATGTAAAGAAATATCACAAAAATAATAGCATGATAATCATCTAATCATCAAAATTAGTATCAATTGAACTTTAGAAAAGAAATTGAGGAGATACCAATTGAGAAGATACTATAATCATCAATATTTAACAATATCATTTTACCACTTTGTAGGACATTCACTTGAGATGCAAATGTAATACCAATTGAAGATGCAAATGTATGAATAATACTTGTAAGCCCTTTGCTCTTCAATCATACCTACAAAACAATCATGCTTTGCTTTTTGGTATCCAAATGGTTTTGGATCCATTTTTGTTAGTGTAGGGACTCTCACCCTTTTTCATCCAAACAAAATCTCCTTTAGGTATACCATGCACTTTAATATAACACACATTTGAAGTATGTCCATGAGTACCACAATAGAAACATGTTGGTGCATTTGAGAAATCAACTTTAGAAAAATCAACAACATTTCTATGAGAATTACTCTTAGCATTAGTATAACCCAAACCAAACTTGTTTGAATTTTCTCTTTGAAAATTTAACAATGTGCGCAATCTAATATCACCATTTGAGAAACTTGCAAGCTTATTTTTCAAAATAGAATTTTCATCTTTAAGCAACTTGCAATTCTCACAATCAACCACAATATTCACTCTACTAGCACAATCACAAGAAGAACTAGCATATATAAGATCAAGAGTTTCATTTTCAAGATTAAGCTCATCAACTTGTTTTTGAAGTTCTAAAATCTCTTTTTGATGTTTCAAAATGAGCTTCTTCCTTTCAATGTTTTTCAAAGCTAGTTTTTCAAGTTGTTCATGCATTTCTTCATAAGCATTATATAACAATTCATATTTAGAAGAAATTTCGGATTTAGTATGACTTACATTGCTTTCCTCACTTTGTTCACTTGATTCATCATTTGAACTTTGTTCTTCATCTACTAGAGCTATCAAGTTGAGACAAGCGGCTTCTTCGTCATCCGATGAACTACTTGATGTGCTTTTCTTGTTATCTTCATCACTATCCCAAACTATGTATGCTCTTTTAGATTTAGAATTTTTCTTGTCTTTCTCCTTCTTCTTGAGATACCTAGAGCACGAATACTTGAGATGTCCGGGTTTTCCGCATTCATGGCAAACTACTCCATCTTTTGAAGTCTTGGTCTTGTAGTGTGGGGAATCCTTCTCTTTACCTTTGTCCTTGCTCAACCTTCCTTTTCTCCTTACAAACTTGTCAAACTTCCTTAGTAAAAGTTTCATTTCTTTTTCATCAACATCCGAATCGGAATCTTCACTATCATCATCATCATCGGAACTCTCTTTCTTTTTGTATGATCTATTGACTTTAAGAGCAAGTCCCTTTCTTTCTTTGTTCTTATCCGACTCTTCATTGATACTTAATCGTCCAAGCTCCATTTCATGTTCTTAAAGCTTTCCAAAAAGTGTTGCTAGATCCATAGCATCCAAATTCTTAGATTCAACAATAGCCGTTACTTTTGGTTGCCAATTCCTGTCTAAACATCTCAACACTTTGTTAGAAAGTTCACCTTGTAAGAAAGTCTTACCAAGAGCAAGTAAATGATTAATAATATGAGTAAAACGCTTTTGCATATCATTAATAGATTCATTTGGAAGCATATGAAACAATTCATAATCACGCATTAAAGCATTCAATCTAGCTCTCCTAACCTCACTAGTTCCTTCATGAGTCACTTGTAAAGTGTCCCACATTTCCTTAGCACTAGAACATTGAGAAACTCTAAAGAACTCGTCATAGGATAAAGCGGATGTGATGATATTCTTTGCTTTATAATCATATTGTACTTTCTTTCTATCATCATCTTTCCACTTGTCCTCGGGGATCAATTGTTCTACACCTTCAACTAAACTAGAGGGGATATGAGGACCTTTTTCAACTACTTTCCAAAATTCACTATCTATGGCTTGGATAAAGATTTTCATTCTAATTTTCCAATATGCATAGCCTTCTCCGGTAAACAATGGAGGACGATTTATCGAAGCACCTTCACCACCAAAGGGATTCATGGAACCCATTGCGATTTTCTTAAAGGATCTTTACGAAAAAGCTCTTATGCTCGTGTCTTTCGACCGAGCTCTGATACCAATTGAAGAAACCGCAATTGGTGGTTGAAACAACTAAGGAACACTAGGAACACACCTAGAAGGGGGGGTTGAATAGGTGTAAAAGAAACCTTGAAAGATTTTTGAAAGAAATGAATCGAAACAATCAAAACAAATGATTTTTGCAAATTCTACAGCACTTAATCGATTAAACTGAAATTTAATCGATTAACCTGCAATTTAATCGATTAAACCTGAAAGTTCAAAAGTCCTTAATCGATTAAACGAAAACTTAATCGATTAAATCTATCAGAAACTGAAAAATCACTTTTCAATCGAATACGAAAATCAATCAATTAACACTTAAGATCAGAGATTCAGTGGAAACAATTAACACCTATATTCTTATTGATTATCCTAGTTATGAAAATGATTTTCCCCAAGTTAATTTGAACAATAAAGATTCAATTCAATCAATTATGAAAATCAATCTTTCTCTAGGTTTTCAACCAAGAACACAATGAATTGACTTGAATGTAAAGAGTTAAGGGTTTAGAGATACGACACAGTGATTTATCCTGGTTCACTTTCATCCGCTTGAAAGCTACATCCAGTCCCCTCTTCAACCAAGAGAGATTCTTCACTATGAGGAATTAGAGTTCTCAAATTACAAGTAAGTGCCTCACAAGACTCCCTTCTTGCTAGCCTACAAGAGATACCACACCCTTGCCTTGTAATCCTATTGATCTTCTCTCTAATCTAACCTCTACCCCTTGTTGATAATCGACACAACAAGTCTTCTTTGCTTGATGATAATCCACACACCAAGGCTTCTCTTTGCTTGATTCACAACCAAGATTTTCTTCTTCTCCAATGAGATTTGCTTGATGATAAACGACACACCAAGTCTTCTTGTTTGTTGTAGTTGGCTTGGCTTCTGGCAAAGATTACAACACAATAGAAAACACAAATGACAATCCTATGAATCTCAATCAATAGCTATGACAATTCACAATAAGAGATTCAAAGGTTCTTGATCAAAGAATATGAAAATATGAAAGCTTTGATCTTTGAAATTGAGAGAGAATAGAATGGCTTGATTCTTGTAAAATTGATTATGAAAGTGATCTCATTAACCACAAAGGTTAGGAAAAGGTTTTTATAGAATACCCAAAAGTTGTAGCACTTGAAAACTGATTTTGAGAAGTGAAAATCGTATTTTAAAAAACCAGTTCAGCAGTACTTAATTGATTAAATCTTCACTTAATCGAGTACTAATCGATTAAATATATTCTTAATCGATTAAACATGTCTGATACTTGTTTAAAACTTGTTTTCTCAAAACCAAACCTTTCCTTTAAAAACTTTAAGCCACCTATTGATTCTAGGTTAAGTGAAAACTCAAATTATGATTTAATCATGACTATGATAGAGATTCACTACCTCTAAATAAACTCTAACCAAATAAAAGACCTAAGAAGCTTGAGAGGCAAAAGATAAAACAATTACAATTACACTCAAACTATGTCTTCATGAGCTTGTTTTCTCTCTTCACTTGATGTTTGTTGTTGCTTGTTGAACTTGAAACTTGATCAACATCTTTGTTGCTTGTTCAAAACACTTTGTAACCTTTTGTCATTATCAAAACATTCACCATGGAACTAACAATCTCCCCCTTTTTGAAAATGACAAACCATGTTTTGAATTTGATTGAAGTTGTTGATGCTTTAACAATTTGATCACTTGGTGAAAAACTTGCTCCCCCTTAATCAATGCATTTGATATTTGAAATCCAATTGATAGAAGCTTGATTCTCCCCCTATCTTCAACAACTTTGCTCAACCTACATAAAAACAACAAAACAACCTTTCTCCACAAAAACATATCATTTCTCCCAATTTTTTAAAACATACCATTTCTCCAAAACATACCATTTCTCCCCCTTTGGCATTATCAAAAAGTAATATATATACCAATTGAAATATAAATACTAATCCAAAATAGAGAAACAAAGAAATGATCATGATTTCTCTATAACAAACATTTCTTTTCAACATTGATACCAATTGAAATATAACAAGTACGATACTTTGAAATGTGATACCAATTGGCAAGAAAATATAACAATGAATTATGAACCAATAGAAATATTAAGAAGTCATAATACCAATTGAGATATCATCAATGTAAAGAAATATCACAAAAATAATAGCATGATAATCATCTAATCATCAAAATTAGTATCAATTGAACTTTAGAAAAGAAATTGAGGAGATACCAATTGAGAAGATACTATAATCATCAATATTTAACAATATCATTTTACCACTTTGTAGGACATTCACTTGAGATGCAAATGTAATACCAATTGAAGATGCAAATGTATGAATAATACTTGTAAGCCCTTTGCTCTTCAATCATACCTACAAAACAATCATGCTTTTCTTTTTGGTATCCAAATGGTTTTGGATCCACTTTTGTTAGTGTAGGGACTCTCACCCTTTTTCATCCAAACAAAATCTCCTTTAGGTATACCATGCACTTTAATATAACACACATTTGAAGTATGTCCATGAGTACCACAATAGAAACATGTTGGTGCATTTGAGAAATCAACTTTAGAAAAATCAACAACATTTCTATGAGAATTACTCTTAGCATTAGTATAACCCAAACCAAACTTGTTTGAATTTTCTCTTTGAAAATTTAACAATGTGCGCAATCTAATATCACCATTTGAGAAACTTGCAAGCTTATTTTTCAAAATAGAATTTTCATCTTTAAGCAACTTGCAATTCTCACAATCAACCACAATATTCACTCTACTAGCACAATCACAAGAAGAACTAGCATATATAAGATCAAGAGTTTCATTTTCAAGATTAAGCTCATCAACTTGTTTTTGAAGTTCTAAAATCTCTTTTTGATGTTTCAAAATGAGCTTCTTCCTTTCAATGTTTTTCAAAGCTAGTTTTTCAAGTTGTTCATGCATTTCTTCATAAGCATTATATAACAATTCATATTTAGAAGAAATTTCGGATTTAGTATGACTTACATTGCTTTCCTCACTTTGTTCACTTGATTCATCATTTGAACTTTGTTCTTCATCTACTAGAGCTATCAAGTTGAGACAAGCGGCTTCTTCGTCATCCGATGAACTACTTGATGTGCTTTTCTTGTTATCTTCATCACTATCCCAAACTATGTATGCTCTTTTAGATTTAGAATTTTTCTTGTCTTTCTCCTTCTTCTTGAGATACCTAGAGCACGAATACTTGAGATGTCCGGGTTTTCCGCATTCATGGCAAACTACTCCATCTTTTGAAGTCTTGGTCTTGTAGTGTGGGGAATCCTTCTCTTTACCTTTGTCCTTGCTCAACCTTCCTTTTCTCCTTACAAACTTGTCAAACTTCCTTAGTAAAAGTTTCATTTCTTTTTCATCAACATCCGAATCGGAATCTTCACTATCATCATCATCATCGGAACTCTCTTTCTTTTTGTATGATCTATTGACTTTAAGAGCAAGTCCCTTTCTTTCTTTGTTCTTATCCGACTCTTCATTGATACTTAATCGTCCAAGCTCCATTTCATGTTCTTAAAGCTTTCCAAAAAGTGTTGCTAGATCCATAGCATCCAAATTCTTAGATTCAACAATAGCCGTTACTTTTGGTTGCCAATTCCTGTCTAAACATCTCAACACTTTGTTAGAAAGTTCACCTTGTAAGAAAGTCTTACCAAGAGCAAGTAAATGATTAATAATATGAGTAAAACGCTTTTGCATATCATTAATAGATTCATTTGGAAGCATATGAAACAATTCATAATCACGCATTAAAGCATTCAATCTAGCTCTCCTAACCTCACTAGTTCCTTCATGAGTCACTTGTAAAGTGTCCCACATTTCCTTAGCACTAGAACATTGAGAAACTCTAAAGAACTCGTCATAGGATAAAGCGGATGTGATGATATTCTTTGCTTTATAATCATATTGTACTTTCTTTCTATCATCATCTTTCCACTTGTCCTCGGGGATCAATTGTTCTACACCTTCAACTAAACTAGAGGGGATATGAGGACCTTTTTCAACTACTTTCCAAAATTCACTATCTATGGCTTGGATAAAGATTTTCATTCTAATTTTCCAATATGCATAGCCTTCTCCGGTAAACAATGGAGGACGATTTATCGAAGCACCTTCACCACCAAAGGGATTCATGGAACCCATTGCGATTTTCTTAAAGGATCTTTACGAAAAAGCTCTTATGCTCGTGTCTTTCGACCGAGCTCTGATACCAATTGAAGAAACCGCAATTGGTGGTTGAAACAACTAAGGAACACTAGGAACACACCTAGAAGGGGGGGTTGAATAGGTGTAAAAGAAACCTTGAAAGATTTTTGAAAGAAATGAATCGAAACAATCAAAACAAATGATTTTTGCAAATTCTACAGCACTTAATCGATTAAACTGAAATTTAATCGATTAACCTGCAATTTAATCGATTAAACCTGAAAGTTCAAAAGTCCTTAATCGATTAAACGAAAACTTAATCGATTAAATCTATCAGAAACTGAAAAATCACTTTTCAATCGAATACGAAAATCAATCAATTAACACTTAAGATCAGAGATTCAGTGGAAACAATTAACACCTATATTCTTATTGATTATCCTAGTTATGAAAATGATTTTCCCCAAGTTAATTTGAACAATAAAGATTCAATTCAATCAATTATGAAAATCAATCTTTCTCTAGGTTTTCAACCAAGAACACAATGAATTGACTTGAATGTAAAGAGTTAAGGGTTTAGAGATACGACACAGTGATTTATCCTGGTTCACTTTCATCCGCTTGAAAGCTACATCCAGTCCCCTCTTCAACCAAGAGAGATTCTTCACTATGAGGAATTAGAGTTCTCAAATTACAAGTAAGTGCCTCACAAGACTCCCTTCTTGCTAGCCTACAAGAGATACCACACCCTTGCCTTGTAATCCTATTGATCTTCTCTCTAATCTAACCTCTACCCCTTGTTGATAATCGACACAACAAGTCTTCTTTGCTTGATGATGATCCACACACCAAGGCTTCTCTTTGCTTGATTCACAACCAAGATTTTCTTCTTCTCCAATGAGATTTGCTTGATGATAAACGACACACCAAGTCTTCTTGTTTGTTGTAGTTGGCTTGGCTTCTGGCAAAGATTACAACACAATAGAAAACACAAATGACAATCCTATGAATCTCAATCAATAGCTATGACAATTCACAATAAGAGATTCAAAGGTTCTTGATCAAAGAATATGAAAATATGAAAGCTTTGATCTTTGAAATTGAGAGAGAATAGAATGGCTTGATTCTTGTAAAATTGATTATGAAAGTGATCTCATTAACCACAAAGGTTAGGAAAAGGTTTTTATAGAATACCCAAAAGTTGTAGCACTTGAAAACTGATTTTGAGAAGTGAAAATCGTATTTTAAAAAACCAGTTCAGCAGTACTTAATTGATTAAATCTTCACTTAATCGAGTACTAATCGATTAAATATATTCTTAATCGATTAAACATGTCTGATACTTGTTTAAAACTTGTTTTCTCAAAACCAAACCTTTCCTTTAAAAAATTTAAGCCACCTATTGATTCTAGGTTAAGTGAAAACTCAAATTATGATTTAATCATGACTATGATAGAGATTCACTACCCTCTAAATAAACTCTAACCAAATAAAAGACCTAAGAAGCTTGAGAGGCAAAAGATAAAACAATTACAATTACACTCAAACTATGTCTTCATGAGCTTGTTTTCTCTCTTCACTTGATGTTTGTTGTTGCTTGTTGAACTTGAAACTTGATCAACATCTTTGTTGCTTGTTCAAAACACTTTGTAACCTTTTGTCATTATCAAAACATTCACCATGGAACTAACATTAGGAACATGTGGATTTGATTATGTAGTTTATTTATACGAGTTAATGTTTTTCAGTTTTTAAATCAAGTGTTTAATTGTGTTTTTATTGTTATGCATGAACTTGATCAATTTATGTTATGGATTTTTAGATCTGAATTGAAAAATTAGGATTTAAAATTTTTAGATCTGAATTGAAAAATTAGGATTTAAAATAGGCCAAGCAATTAAACAATATAAGGATTCAACTTGTAGGAATACTTTTGGATTTTTATATAAATTTTGATAATTCACTGTTCTTAATTATGGTTATTCAATAGATTAAATTTCTAAGGAATTAGGATTTAACAAATTGGATAATAAACAGTAATTTCATTAGAGGAATCTAGGAATTACTAATTTTCTGAATTAGTTCTTGATTTAAATGGAAAACATTGATTTATAATAAATAAATGAAATAATTAATGAAACTAGTTCCTAACCACCATTCATCCATTAATTTATAGTTTTTATTTATTTTCCAGCAGCAAAATATCCTCTTAATTAATTTTTTTAATTATGAAATTTAGTAGATTTTACTTTTAATTGCTCCTAGGTAGAAATAAGTTAAATAATTCTTGGTCCCTGTGGGAATGATATCTGGTCTTAACCGACTATATTACTATCCGATCTAGTATACTTGCTAGAGAGTGATCACCTTTCACCCCCTTCCAAGTTGGTGTGTTGCAATACTTGGAAATCACCCCAACCCAGTTGCATCCGAACGCGTGGGGGTTTGTTACAGCCTTTTAAAATTTTTGCCGCGTGCGCGGGTTATGCTGCTCGGTACCCTTGTTTTTTCACCTGTACATGGTGAAGCATGTAACAGCCCAGTCCCAGCCAGCCGTACGGTACTGGGCACTGGGGCCCAGCGTACCGCCACGTGGATATTGTCCGCTTTGGGCATCCTTCACCCTCACGGTTTTGCTCTTGGTCTCACACTAACAGTGAGCCCCAAAAAACGCGTCCACGTGAGGTAAGGTATCCACACCCTATATAAGGCATGCTTCATTCTCCTTACCAGCCGATGTGGGACTAAGGCTTCACCTTATTGTAACACCCACTGGAAAATAATAAAATAAAATATATATAATTATATTTATTTTTCTAAATGTTTTGAGATTTTACATAGTTATATATATTTTATATTTAGTGGTGAATTTAATTATTTGGAAATATAATGGGAAAACTATTAGAAGAAAAAGAAATGAATTAAGAATGACTTTTTGGCCATTTCAGCCAAAAAGACTCGAGTATTCTGGGCAACAAGACTCGAGTGTTTAAGAAAAGACTCTAGTCTTTTGCCCAGCTCAGCAGCAGCTTTATGGCGGTTTCAACACTTTTTGAATTAAAAACTCATTTTCCTTGGCCCATAAGCTCAGAACTCGACCCTACTTCATAGGAGGGTAAAGTAAGGTCTATAAGTAAGTACTTGGGAGGAGATTTGAACACAATCTACACTCTCAAACCTCAAAAACCCGAAAATCTCTCTGTTTTCTGGTGCTATATTTAAGCTCTCGATTCTCCCTCCTCAAACGATGAAATTGAGTGCAACCAAAACACACTTCTAGTTCTATTTCCATTCTTCAAATAGCAACAAGAACCACGAAATTTGAGTCTCTGTAGAAAAAGTTATAAGCCTCCAAAGTTAGCAACTCAAAAATGAAAACAGAGCACAAACAGCTTTAACTACCTATCTTTCTTGAATTGGTTTGGTAAACTCAGGAACCCTCTTGATTCCAAACTTGTTTCTAATTAAAGTTAGTACTTCCTAGTTGCTTAAGCTAACTTGGTTCGTTATTTTTCAAGGCTTATTCATGATGTAATTTGTAGCCAAAGTCAGCCGGTGCAACAGTTTTTGCATAAGTTCAGAATTGAGCTTTGAAGCTCAAAATCCATTTCAGACCTTTTCTTCCACAACCAATAGTTCCTTTAGCTTCATTAAGGTATGGGAGAAGTTATCTAATCACTAGAATGATAATTAACAAGCTAAATTCATAGGAACTACTTGAGGTTCATGGGTAACGTAAGTTGAAATGGGAATTTGACTTGGAGGTCAGAAACCCATGGTTTAATGGTTGGAACAAGTTTATATGGACCTAATAATACTCACTGGATAGTTACACGAATTTAAAATGAAGTAGAAATGAATCTCCTATGTTAAAGTGTTGAGTTTCTATGTTGTTGTTCACTTTATGATTTGATTATGCTTCCTTCCGATTTGATTGTGTTTGGTACTTGGAATATGTTTATTATATGTGTCTTAACTTCTGTTTTTGCATGGAATTGTTTAAAGAAGTAAGAATCAAGAATTGATGCATGCAGACCGTGAAACTGGTGCAGAACCAGCTAAAAGACTCGAGTGGTTTATGAAAGACTCGAGTGTTTTGGGTGAAAATACTCTAGTGTTTCCTGAACTACTCTAGTCTTTTGGGTGAAAATACTCTAGTCTTTCCTGAACTACTCTAGTCTTCTGGGTGAAAATACTCTAGTCTTTTCTGAACTACTCTAGTCTTTTGGGAAAACTGGAATAACACACTTATTTTCTTTATTTATCAGAATTTAACACTTTTAACATGATTATTACTAAATTCTAAAGACCACTATGAGGATTTCACCCAGTGGCATAACTTAATCCTGTTTGGTTGATAACTATCCTGGAGGTGTCCTATTGGAATTTTATTCAGTGGTTGATGATTTCCCTATAGGAGTCCCAACGGAAGTGCGTACACCCATTTGGTTGATATGATCCCTAGATGTCCCAGTGAAAGTTTTATTCACTTGGTTGACATTTTCTATGGGAGTCCCAATGGGGTCGTTGCAATAAAAATCCGCCAATAGGAGGCTATGCCCCAACAGATTATTAAATGAATAATTATACGCTATTCCTAAAACCATCACAAAGTGGCTGGGCCGCTGAAGGATTTTCTGAAAAGAGAATTGAAATTAAGTAAACCCATCATAAGGTGGCTATGCCTCTGATGGTCTTTTTCGGAAAGCACCATCACCAGCTAAAAGAAAGATTAATGGAAATGGAATGAAAGAATGAAATGTGAAGCATGGACTATGTCCTAAATGGAAATAAGATGAACGATGATGATGAATTAAAAGATAAGGATTGGTAATAGATTTTGTTTGCATTCATGCATTGATTGCTCCAGTTTGTGAGGTTTTTTCCCTTTTATACTATTAACGCTGGGCGGAGGAAGCCTGTAAGTCGTGAGTACAGGGCTATGCCCGTAAGTCCTACAACGCCGGGAGATGGGAACACGTAAGTCGTGAGTGCAGGGCCAAGCCCGTAAGTCCTATGCAGAGCAAAGCTCGTAAGTCATGAGTGCAGAGCGAAGCTCGTAAGTCCTACCACCTCCAAACTGTGATGCCCCGGGAAATTGTGGAGATTAGCATGCATCATGCCATTAATAATAAGATTAATTGCTTGAATAAAAAGGGTTTGACATATGTGTATGCATCGCAGAAACTGTTACTACTTGAATACTTGTGTTTGTTGTTTTTAGCCACTGTTATTTATTATTCGTTTTAACGTGATTAGCTATGACTTACTCCCTTGTTGCCCTTGTAGGTAACAAAGGTCCTATCTTCCAAAGGGAAGAGTAGCGTTGGCAAGGGATTTGGGATTCCCTTTCCAAAGGATGGAGTTTGAAGAACCATGCTCTGGGTTACGATTAGTGTCTTAAGTAGCTCAAAGTCTATTTGCTTATAAAATAAACTGGTTTGAACTATTGTGTTTTGTTGTTTGAACTAAGTTCTGTTATTTTGCTTCCGCACTTGATGATACTTGAAGCTTTGCTTCTGCAATTGAATAATAAAATTTTTAAATTTATTTGCGAAAAATTATTCTCTATTTTCATTGTAATAAATAAATCAAGGTTAGAGAGTCGGGATGTTACATTAGTGGTATCAGAGCAATGGTTCAAACTCTCGACCTATGGAATATGGCCACACATGCTATAAGCTGTGATAACTCTGGATTGAGTTATGAGTAGATTAGGACTAAGTCAGTAGGATGTAATATATATATATATATATTGTTGTTTTAAATATAATCGTTATCATTGATGAATAGCATAACGTAGTAATGGCCTCAAGAAACGCTCGCCATACCGACGAATCCCTCGATCGTATCGCTGCGATCTTGGAGCATCTGGCTAATAGGCAAGCTGTTGGTCCATTCGAGTTCAAGGGACTAGCTGATTTTAGGAAGTGTGACCCTCCAAAGTTTCACGGTGGAGCTAACCCTGAGGAGGCGCAAATATGGATTCAGGAGCTGGAAAAGATATTTCAGACAATTCCATGTGATGAAGAGCAGAAAGTTACCTATGCTGCTTATGTCCTGGTGGGTCCCGCGGACAACTGGTGGAAGTATACGAAACAAGCCTTAGAGCATGAGAACAAACAAATTACTTGGGGGGTTTTCGTGGAGAAATTCTATGAGAAGTTCTTCCCTGAAGATATAAGAAACAAGAAGGAGATCGAATTCCTGGAGCTGAAGCAGGGAATAATGACTGTTGGGGAATATGCTGCGAAGTTTGAGGAACTGATGAAGTACTCTCCATACTTCACTCTTCGCCCCGACGAGAATTCTAAGTGCGTTCGTTTTGAGAATGGTTTAAGGCCGGATATTAAGCCATTCGTAAGTGGACAATGCATCCGACACTTCGCAACTTTGGTGCAACGTTGTCGTATCACCGAAGATGACCTCAAGGCAAAGATGGTGTATGAGCAACAGCAGCAAAGTCAGCAAAATTATGGTCCCCACCGTAGTCGCGAAAAGAACAACCGTCACCATAATGACCACAACAAGAGTTCCTACGATAAGAACGAACAAGGGAACAAGAGTGTTTAGTTTATTCCTTTATCATAAAGTTGAGCTTACTGATCGAGGCCGTACCCGATACAAATAAAAACAGTTTAAGTATAGTACTAGGAAGTGACTCCTAGGTCGTCTCCCAAGGAATATCTTATCAAGCAAAAGGTCGAACACATAGTATGCATAGAAAACAGGGGGGGGTTTTTTTGTATTGAATATTGAATAATTGAAATCAAAACAGAATTAAATCAAAACGAAGAAACAGATAAGGAAAAGCGGATAAACCCCTTTGGCTCGCGTTCACAACTCTATCATCGGTCACAAAAGATCAATTTCTTCCCTCTTCACTGTCCAACTCGTGAGAATTAAATACTAAGCGAAAATTCAATTCTCACCCCAAAACCCAAACCTCTAATTAAGCATTAAAAGCCAAAGCATGGAGTTTTTACGAGTTTGCATAAATTAAGCATTCATACACATGGATTATCTCTATAGAATGGAACTAAGCGAACCATAACATATCAATAAGCATGAAAACAGTGAATAAAAACGAAATAGCATTAAGATCAAAACCTCAAGAGTATGTGATACATTACCAAAGGGATTTAACCTAAGAGTTTAGCCTTCCATGAAGAAAAATACCAAAAACGTGTAGAAAGGGAAGAGAGAGAAACCCTAGCAGCCTCCACAAGCTTGGAGAGCAAAACTAAGCCTTCTCTGTGAGAGAGAATGTAAAAAACGTGAATGGAAGGTCTCCCCTCGGGTTTACACGAATTTGGCTTTTTAAATCACAAAACGGGTCTAAATCATGGGCCCAAATCCTAAGGAAAGCTTATCTCTAAATTAAATCTAAAAATATCTTATAGATAAAATCTAAATCTTAAAAGATATAACTAAATCTCAACTAATCCTAAAGATAGATTACAATATTCACTTCATCATATATCTTCTCTTCCAAAATTAAATCTTCATTCCCAAAATGTCCAAAAAGCCCTTGTGCCAAATATGACCTGAAAATAGAAATAGAATTAATTAGGCTAAATAATCCCAAATTAAACAATATTCAGAATAATAGTCCAATAAACTCTAAATCACTAAATCAAGCGAAACAATGTCAAATGGGCAACAAGTCTTAATAATAGGAGTAAAATAATGCAAGGAAAAATGGGAAATAAAATGCTCATCAAATACCCCCACACTTATCCTTTTGCACTCCTGGGCAAAACTAAGAATTAGGACTGAGAAAATCAATATGCACCAAAGTGAATCATGTAAAAAGATTACTAAAACTAATGAATGCAAACCTAAGAGATTACATACTTCACAATGAATTCTAGGAAATGCAAAGAAATGGGCAAAATCGAGCACACGAAGAAAATAAGGACCAAAGAATCAAGGCATTCATGAACATCATCCAATTATTTCAAATATGCAAAGAAAACCAATGACATCAAGAGGGTAGTCACAAAGATGATAGAAACTCACAAGGATCACTCAATAGTGTTTACACTCAAGTGTTTAAGGTTAATCAGTGTTTACACTCAAGGCACATCATGAAAAACAAACACAACCATAAGCTTGACAAGCCTCTAACATCAACAATCAATACACATGCACATTAAGATCAAAAGGTCTTTTCAGGGTTGTAATGGGGCCAAGGACAAGGTAGGATAAAAATATGGGAAATGTAGCTAAAACCCAGGGAATAGAGGAGCAATGGGGAATAAGTAAAAAAAATAAGTACAATCCACCCCAAAATGAAATGATAAACATAACAACAACCTCTAATTCCAATCCTCAATGCCTCAATCAACCTTTTATTCCATTTTTTTTTCTTTTTTTTCTTCTTCTTTTTCTTTCTTTTTTTTTCATCATTCATTTTTTCAATTTTTTTTTTCATTGCAGAACTTCATGAACGAAAGGAAAGAAGAAACAACAAAAATGGCATAATGAGATAAAGCCATAATTACATCACCGACCATAGAGGCAAAACCCAGAACTCACAAGAGATGAAGAACAAAGCACCCTCGCTTACTTAATACCCATTCCCAAAACAATTCCAAAGCTCCAACATTCCCTAAGGTTAGGACAATCATGGTTTTTCAGTCATAGGCTTGTAATGAGCTAAAGAACAAAGAAAAGGGATATAAAGGCTCAAAGGGGCTATCAAAGGATAAATTCATTCAAGGTAGGCTCATATGGCTAGTGGCTTATTCAAGAAAAAAACAATGCCTAAATCATTTCAAAATGTGCATGGGAATATCAAGTATCAACAAGAGTCAAGTCAAGTTCTAGAGTGCAAGTAATCCAGAGTGCAATCACACATGAAAGAAAAATTAGGTGGCATATATAGCAATTCACCCACAATTAAGGCTCAAATCCTCACAAAAGGGACAATTCTATCACAGTGTTACCACCTCTTAATTATCAACAGCAACTTTACACACAGAAATGCATGAATTCAGACACAAGATACCAAGACTCTACTAAATTGAAGCAAAAACATGCAAGAAAATGCCCAAAACTTAGCAAAACCTAAAAAAATCAAAGCAAAAATATGCAACCTAAACTACTCTCCCCCCCACACTTAAATCACACATTGTCCTCAATGGAAAACAAATAGCAGAATCAGACAAATATAGACAAGTGGAATAAAAGTAGTAAAGAAGGAGAAAAGAAGACTCCCTAAATCATGGTGGGTCAAAAATGGGGTCGACCAATGAGGCTTCCTCCACAGGCGCATCATCCAAAGTAGGAGAGGTTAGGAAAGGCTTGAGTCGGTGGCCATTGACTTTGAAGCTCTTGTCTGTGGACTCACTCTTGATCTCCACAGTGCCATAAGGAAACACTTGGGTGACTACAAACGGTCCAATCCATTTAGAGCGGAGCTTTCCACTCATGATTCCAAGCCTAGAGTTGTAGAGCAACACTTTTTGACCAACCAAGAACTCCTTTCTGCAAATTGAGCTATCATGGAGCTTCTTGGTCTTCTCTTTGTAGAACTTGGAATTCTCATAGGCCTCCAAACGGATCTCATCTAGCTCACTCAACTGCAGCTTCCTCTCCTCACCCGCTTGATCAAGAGCTAAGTTGCATTGCTTCACAGCCCAATATGCACGGTGCTCTGATGGGAGAGTCCAGTCAGGTGGTTGGATGATGGGAGTGGTGGTGAGTGCTCTCTTTAACTCATCAAATGCTTTCTTGCATTGGTCTCCAAACTCAAATGTGGTATCCTTTTGAAGCAAGTTGGATAGTGGAAGGGCTATCTTGCTAAAGTTCTGAATAAACCTGCGATAGAAACCTGCATGGCCAAGAAAAGAACGCACCTCTCGCATGCAAGAGGGGTAAGGAAAATGTGATATTACATGCAGCTTAGCAGGGTCAACCTCTATGCCCTTATGCGAAATAATGTGCCCTAAGACTATGCCTTGTTCTACCATAAAATGACATTTTTCAAAATTCAAGACAAGGTTAGTCTCAATGCACCTATTAAGCACCTTAGACAAACTATCAAGACATGCATCAAAAGAGGAACCATATACACTAAAATCATCCATGAAGACCTCTATGCAATGCTCAAGTAAGTCATTAAAAATACTCATCATACATCTTTGAAAAGTGCCAGGAGCATTGCATAGGCCAAAAGGCATCTTCCTATAAGCAAATGTACCAAAAGGACAGGTAAATGTAGTCTTATGTTGGTCCTCTAGTGCAATACAGATTTGGAAATAACCAGAGAAACCATCTAAGAAGCAATAGTGAGATTTACCTGCCAGGCGCTCCAACATCTGATCAATGAAGGGAAGAGGAAAGTGATCCTTGCGGGTCGCCTGGTTGAGCTTCCTATAATCAATGCAGACTCTCCAACTGTTCTGCACTCTAGTGGGAATCAGCTCATCCTTCTCATTTTTGACAACTGTCACCCCAGACTTCTTGGGAACTACTTGAACCGGGCTTACCCAAGTGCTGTCTGAAATGGGGTAGATAATGCCAGCTTGCAGCAGCTTGGTGACCTCTTTCTTCACCACATCAAGAATCTGGGGGTTCAATCGTCTCTGGGGTTGTCTCACTGGTTTAGCCCCATCCTCCAATAAAATCCGATGCATGCACATGGAGGGGCTAATACCAGGTATGTCTGCCAAAGTCCATCCTATTGCCCTTTTGTTTGCTCTAATCACATCCAGCAGCTTCTTCTCTTGATCAACAGAAAGGGAGGTAGAGATGATCACTGGAAGTTTCTGCTCAGCCTCCAAGTAAGCATATTTGAGATGAGGAGGAAGGGGCTTCAGGTCCAATAAAGGTGCCTGCATCACAGATGGAACTAAAGGAGCAGCAGAATTGGATTCTGCCGCCTGCACCTGAACAAGTGAATTAGACTCATGCAAAACAGAAATGGGGTTAGCATGATCTGAATCTATATCATATGAATCAACAGATGCAATAGCAGAATTTAAAAACTGGTCAATTTCAATGCATGCAGTGCACATTTCGGAATCAGAACATGCAGAACAAGTAAATGAGCTAGTGAAAGATGGCAAATCATAATCATGCAAAAAGTCTAGAACATGCTCATCAATCAGATCATCAATCAAGTCAACATGAAAGACAGAGTGGTCATCAGAAAAATGTTTCATAGCATCAAAAATATTGAATCGAACCACACTGTCATCAAATTCCATGGAAAGTGTACCTGCATGCACATCTATCTTGGTTCGGGCTGTTTTCAAAAATGGTCTCCCTAATATGATAGGGACAGCACTACGAGAGGTGTCCTCTTCCATATCAAGAATATAAAAATCAGCAGGAAAGATAAGCTCTTCAACCCGAACCAGGACATCCTCTATCAAACCTGCGGGGTAGGCAGTAGATCTATTTGCCAAGTGAATAACCACACCCGTAGGTTGAAGGGGTCCAAGTGAAAGAGACTTGAAAACAGACATAGGCATAACATTAATAGATGCTCCTAAATCTAGCAAAGCATTCTCAAATTTAGTATTACCTATGATACAAGGCACAGAGAAAGTTCCAGGATCCTTACACTTTTCAGGAATATGAGGGACGGGTTTACCTATAAGAGCAGAGACATTTCTTCCCATGTTGATCCTCTCATTGCCCTTGAGCTTCCGTTTGTGTGTGCATAGATCCTTCAAGAACTTTGCATACCTTGGAATCTGCTTGATTGCATCAAGAACGGGTATGTTGACTTCCACCTTCCTGAATGTGTCAAGTATCTCTTTGTCAATCTCTTCCATTTTCTTGCTTTGAGTCACCCCCCTTGGTGGGAAAGGAAGAGGAATGGGGGATGGTTGTTGGGCAGCAGCATGTGTTGTGCTTGTGGAAGGCTGAGTTGGATGGGATTTTCTGGTACTTGTGTGCTCACTCTCCTCGACCATTTGGGTCTTCTTGTTGGGTGAAACTAGATCATCTTTGTTGAGGTCAGATTCTGGTGTGGGTGTGACAATCTGCTTCCCTGACCTTAGACTAATGGCATTCACATTCTGGTTTGGATTGATCACTGTTTGGGATGGCAACTTGTTAGAATTCTGAGATTGCATAGTGTTGATTGCTGTTGCCATCTGTCCCATCTGATTGGTCAAAGATTGAATGGAGGCCTCTTGTCTTTGAATGGATGCTCTAGTTTCCTGTTGGAATTGGAGATTTTGCATGGTCATCTGTTTCATCAGCTCTTCCAATGAAGGCTGCTGCTCAGTACTAGGAGCTGGTGGTGCAGAATTAGCCTGTTGTTGTCTCTGTTGCTGGACTGGAGGAGGTACATATGGTGGTCTAGAATTGTTCTGAAATTGAACCTGTGAAGGTTGCTGCTGATCAGACCATCTCAGGTTGGGATGGTTCCTCCAACCAGGGTTGTATCTATTGGTAGAGAGATCAAAGTTCTGTGGCTGCTGGTTTCTACTGTTGAAGATGTTGGCGGCATATGCCTCAGGTTGGTCAGCACCAGTCGTGGGCTGCTGCTGCACAGAAGGGCATGCATCTGTGGGGTGCTCAGCGGATGTGCATATGCCACATAATCTAGCAGGCAGAGACAACTTCTTCTGGTTGATGGCCAATTGAGTGACCAAAGTTGTAAGTGAATCTATCTTCTGTTCAAGCTTCTCAACCTTACCAGAACTTGTGCCAACATCATTCACTCCTCTCACTATGATTGCATCGCTGTTGCCCCTTGCATGGAATTGTTGACAATTGGAAGCCATCTTCTCAATCTTGACTCTGGCTTCTAAAGGTGTCATGTCTCCTAGGGCACCACCACTTGCAGCATCAAGCATGTTTCTCTCCATGAGGTTGAGACCTTCATAGAAATATTGAATAAGCAGCTGCTCTGAGATCTGATGGTGGGGGCAGCTCGCACACAATCTCTTGAATCTCTCCCAATACTCATAGAGACTTTCTCCACTTTGTTGCCTGATGCCTGATATATCCTTTCGGATTGCTGTTGTTCTGCATGCAGGGAAGAATTTCTCCAAAAATGCCCTCTTCAGGTCATCCCAGACTGTGATAGAACCAGGGGCCAGATCGTACAACGAATCCTTGGCTAGCCCCTCTAGGGAGTGTGGGAATGCCTTAAGACAAACATGATCCTCTTGCACATCATGTGGTTTCATAGTAGCACAGACAATATGGAACTGCTTGAGATGTTTATGAGGATCCTCACCTGCAAGACCATTAAACTTGGGCAACAAATGAATTAGTCCAGACCTTAGCTCATACGGGTCATCGGGATACTGGATGCACAAATCTTCAATAGTGAAATCAGGTGCAGCCAGCTCCCTCAATGTCCTCTCACGTGGTGGAGGTTGAGCCATATTTTCAGAATAATCAGAATAAGAATCAGAATTTATAGGAATAGAAGAAAAAGAAGCAGACTCACTATGTAAAGACTCAATAGACTCACTACCTATTGACTGGTTCCTATTTTGTCTAACTAGTCTGTGATAAGTTCTATCAATTTCAGGGTTATATGGATGAAAGTAGCTTGAGTTGCCCCTAGTCATGTACTGAACAGAACACCATTAAGCATAGCAAACTGTCACTAATATACATGACCAAAATAGGCAACAAAATTTTTTTATTTTTTAAAATTTTTTCCTTTATTTTTTTCAGCACCCTAAAATCATGAAAACATACCACAAAAAGTTTGAGGACAAAATTCAAAAGGGAACCAAGGCAAACAATTAAATCAGAGACCAAAAACTAAGAAAATAAAACTTGTAAAATAAAAAAGAAATAGTAAAACGGTTTTTTCAGGATCCTGACGAAGGAGTTTTCTGACAAAGTCAGAAAAATCAGATTATTCAGAAAATTCCCTTCGATTTGATATAAAATTAGTCAAATTCCGAGTTACGGGTCAAAAGTTGCGACAATTTGAAGAAAGTGCTGCTAAAACTTGGAAAATTTTTCTGGAACTCACAACCAATGATGATTTGAGTGATCGTGGTGCCTCAAAACCTTTTTATATGATAAAAGTAGTGTGGATATAAATTTTCGTGCAAAAATTCCACGCACAACTATGTGAACTAGCAACCACAGAATCAATCAAATACACTAATTGCAACAAAATAGCAAAACAGCAAACAGTGCAACTTCAACCGGTTATCAGAATTGACTACTAGACCCTAAATCAGACACGACACACTATAATAACTATACTAACTAGCTACTAATGACCTTTGGCAAGAACCGATATTCCCCGGCAACGGCGCCAAATTTGATCGAGGCCGTACCCGATACAAATAAAAACAGTTTAAGTATAGTACTAGGAAGTGACTCCTAGGTCGTCTCCCAAGGAATATCTTATCAAGCAAAAGGTCGAACACATAGTATGCATAGAAAACAGGGGGGGTTTTTTTGTATTGAATATTGAATAATTGAAATCAAAACAGAATTAAATCAAAACGAAGAAACAGATAAGGAAAAGCGGGTAAACCCCTTTGGCTCGCGTTCACAACTCTATCATCGGTCACAAAAGATCAATTTCTTCCCTCTTCACTGTCCAACTCGTGAGAATTAAATACTAAGCGAAAATTCAATTCTCACCCCAAAACCCAAACCTCTAATTAAGCATTAAAAGCCAAAGCATGGAGTTTTTACGAGTTTGCATAAATTAAGCATTCATACACATGGATTATCTCTATAGAATGGAACTAAGCGAACCATAACATATCAATAAGCATGAAAACAGTGAATAAAAACGAAATAGCATTAAGATCAAAACCTCAAGAGTATGTGATACATTACCAAAGGGATTTAACCTAAGAGTTTAGCCTTCCATGAAGAAAAATACCAAAAACGTGTAGAAAGGGAAGAGAGAGAAACCCTAGCAGCCTCCACAAGCTTGGAGAGCAAAACTAAGCCTTCTCTGTGAGAGAGAATGTAAAAAACGTGAATGGAAGGTCTCCCCTCGGGTTTACACGAATTTGGCTTTTTAAATCACAAAACGGGTCTAAATCATGGGCCCAAATCCTAAGGAAAGCTTATCTCTAAATTAAATCTAAAAATATCTTATAGATAAAATCTAAATCTTAAAAGATATAACTAAATCTCAACTAATCCTAAAGATAGATTACAATATTCACTTCATCATATATCTTCTCTTCCAAAATTAAATCTTCATTCCCAAAATGTCCAAAAAGCCCTTGTGCCAAATATGACCTGAAAATAGAAATAGAATTAATTAGGCTAAATAATCCCAAATTAAACAATATTCAGAATAATAGTCCAATAAACTCTAAATCACTAAATCAAGCGAAACAATGTCAAATGGGCAACAAGTCTTAATAATAGGAGTAAAATAATGCAAGGAAAAATGGGAAATAAAATGCTCATCAAATACCCCCACACTTATCCTTTTGCACTCCTGGGCAAAACTAAGAATTAGGACTGAGAAAATCAATATGCACCAAAGTGAATCATGTAAAAAGATTACTAAAACTAATGAATGCAAACCTAAGAGATTACATACTTCACAATGAATTCTAGGAAATGCAAAGAAATGGGCAAAATCGAGCACACGAAGAAAATAAGGACCAAAGAATCAAGGCATTCATGAACATCATCCAATTATTTCAAATATGCAAAGAAAACCAATGACATCAAGAGGGTAGTCACAAAGATGATAGAAACTCACAAGGATCACTCAATAGTGTTTACACTCAAGTGTTTAAGGTTAATCAGTGTTTACACTCAAGGAACATCATGAAAAACAAACACAACCATAAGCTTGACAAGCCTCTAACATCAACAATCAATACACATGCACATTAAGATCAAAAGGTCTTTTCAGGGTTGTAATGGGGCCAAGGACAAGGTAGGATAAAAATATGGGAAATGTAGCTAAAACCCAGGGAATAGAGGAGCAATGGGGAATAAGTAAAAAAAAAAAGCATAATCCACCCCAAAATGAAATGATAAACATAACAACAACCTCTAATTCCAATCCTCTATGCCTCAGTCAACCTTTTATTCCATTTTTTTTTCTTTTTTTTTCTTCTTCTTTTTCTTTCTTTTTTTTTTCATCATTCATTTTTTCAATTTTTTTTTTCATTGCAGAACTTCATGAACGAAAGGAAAGAAGAAACAACAAAAATGGCATAATGAGATAAAGCCATAATTACATCACCGACCATAGAGGCAAACCCCAGAACTCACAAGAGATGAAGAACAAAGCACCCTCGCTTACTTAATACCCATTCCCAAAACAATTCCAAAGCTCCAACATTCCCTAAGGTTAGGACAATCATGGTTTTTCAGTCATAGGCTTGTAATGAGCTAAAGAACAAAGAAAAGGGATATAAAGGCTCAAAGGGGTTATCAAAGGATAAATTCATTCAAGGTAGGCTCATATGGCTAGTGGCTTATTCAAGAAAAAAACAATGCCTAAATCATTTCAAAATGTGCATGGGAATATCAAGTATCAACAAGAGTCAAGTCAAGTTCTAGAGTGCAAGTAATCCAGAGTGCAATCACACATGAAAGAAAAATTAGGTGGCATATATAGCAATCCACCCACAATTAAGGCTCAAATCCTCACAAAAGGGACAATTCTATCACAGTGTTACCACCTCTTAATTATCAACAGCAACTTTACACACAGAAATGCATGAATTCAGACACAAGATACCAAGACTCTACTAAATTGAAGCAAAAACATGCAAGAAAATGCCCAAAACTTAGCAAAACCTAAAAAAATCAAAGCAAAAATATGCAACCTAAACTACTCTCCCCCCCACACTTAAATCACACATTGTCCTCAATGGAAAACAAATAGCAGAATCAGACAGATATAGACAAGTGGAATAAAAGTAGTAAATAAGGAGAAAAGAAGACTCCCTAAATCATGGTGGGTCAAAAATGGGGTCGACCAATGAGGCTTCCTCCACAGGTGCATCATCCAAAGTAGGAGAGGTTAGGAAAGGCTTGAGTCGGTGGCCATTGACTTTGAAGCTCTTGTCACTAGAATGATAATTAACAAGCTAAATTCATAGGAACTACTTGAGGTTCATGGGTAACGTAAGTTGAAATAGGAATCTGACTTGGAGGTCAGAAACCCATGGTTTAATGGTTGAAACAAGTTTATATGGACCTAATAATACTCACTGGATAGTTACACGAATTTAAAATGAAGTATAAATGAATCTCCTATGTTAAAGTGTTGAGTTTCTATGTTGTTGTTCACTTTATGATTTGATTATGCTTCCTTCCGATTTGATTGTGTTTGGTACTTGGAATATGTTTATTATATGTGTCTTAACTTCTGTTTTTACATGGAATTGAGTAAAAAAAGTAAGAATGAAGAATTGGTGCATGCAGACTGTGAAACTGGTGCAGAACCAGCTAAAAGACTCGAGTGTTTTATGAAAGACTCGAGTGTTTTGGGTGAAAATACTCTAGTGTTTCCTGAACTACTCTAGTCTTTTGGGTGAAAATACTCTAGTCTTTCCTGAACTACTCTAGTCTTCTAGGTGAAAATACTCTAGTCTTTTCTGAACTACTCTAGTCTTTTGGGAAAACTGGAATAACACACTTATTTTCTTTATTTATCAGAATTTAACACTTTTAACATGATTATTACTAAATTCTAAAGACCACTATGAGGATTTCACCCAGTGGCATAACTTAATCCCGTTTGGTTGATAACTATCCTGGAGGTGTCCTACTGGAATTTTATTCAGTGGTTGATGATTTCCCTACAGGAGTCCCGACGAAAGTGCGTACACCCATTTGGTTGATATGATCCCTAGATGTCCCAGTGAAAGTTTTATTCACTTGGTTGACATTTTTTTATGGGAGTCCCAATGGGGTCGTTGCAATAAAAATCCGCCAATAGGAGGCTATGCCCCAACAGATTATTAAATGAATAATTATACGCTATTCCTAAAACCATCACAAAGTGGCTGGGCCGCTGATGGATTTTCTGAAAAGAGAATTGAAATTAAGTAAACCCATCATAAGGTGGCTATGCCTCTGATGGTCTTTTTCGGAAAGCACCATCACCAGCTAAAAGAAAGATTAATGGAAATGGAATGAAAGAATGAAATGTGAAGCATGGGCTATGTCCTAAATGGAAATAAGATGAACGATGATGATGAATTAAAAGATAAGGATTGGTAATAGATTTTGTTTGCATTCATGCATTGATTGCTCCAGTTTGTGAGGTTTTTTCCCTTTTATACTATTAACGCTGGGCGGAGGAAGCCTGTAAGTCGTGAGTGCAGGGCTATGCCCATAAGTCCTACAACGCCGGGAGATGGGAACTCGTATGTCGTGAGTGCAGGGCCATGCCCGTAAGTCCTATGCAGAGCAAAGCTCGTAAGTCATGAGTGCAGAGCGAAGCTCGTAAGTCCTACCACCTCCAAACTGTGATGCCCCGGGAAATTGTGGAGATTAGCATGCATCATGCCATTAATAATAAGATTAATTGCTTGAATAAAAAGGGTTTGACATATGTGTATGCATCGCAGAAACTGTTACTACTTGAATACTTGTGTTTGTTGTTTTTAGCCACTGTTATTTATTATTCGTTTTAACGTGATTAGCTATGACTTACTCCCTTGTTTCCCTTGTAGGTAACAAAGGTCCTGTCTTCCAAAGGGAAGAGTAGCGTTGGCAAGGGATTTGGGATTCCCTTTCCAAAGGATGGAGTTTGAAGAACCATTCTCTGGGTTACGATTAGTGTCTTAAGTAGCTCAGAGTCTATTTGCTTATAAAATAAACTGGTTTGAACTATTGTGTTTTGTTGTTTGAACTAAGTTCTGTTATTTTGCTTCCGCACTTGATGATACTTGAAGCTTTGCTTCTGCAATTGAATAATAAAATTTTTAAATTTATTTGCGAAAAATTATTCTCTATTTTCATTGTAATAAATAAATCAAGGTTAGAGAGTCGGAATGTTACATTAGGCCCAGAACACTCTAGTCTTTCACAAAAGACTCGAGTCTTTTTGGCTGAAATGGCCAAAAACTTCAATTTCACTGTTCTTAATTCGTTTCTTTTTCACATAATATTATTCCATTAATACTCTCAACTAAATATTTTAAGTTCAAATTTATAATTAATTCTACTTGACATAAAATTTCCCAATATCAAATAGTATTCTAATAAAAATACATATATATATATATATATATATATTATTATTTCGGGAATAATTCCAGTGGGCGTTACAATCTCCCCCACTTAAAAGGAATTTCGTCCCCGAAATTCGACTAAGAATATACTTACCCGAATAAATACGAATATTCTTCCCTCGTCTGACTTTCTAGTTCCAGTGTGATGTCACTAACACCACCACGCTCCACACGACTTTCACTAAAGGAATCTCCTTCCCTCGTGGCTACTTAATCTTCCTATCTTCAATCCGAACGGAATCGGTTTCGAATGTCAGGTTCTCTCGTAAGGGTATATCGGTGGGTTCGATGGGTGAATTCTGTTAGGAAATAGAATGCGACAAACGCAGCAGAAAATAAATATATCCTATTTCCATCCAGGATCCATGTGAAAACATGATTTGAGATAGGGAATAAAATTACCTTTTGCAGGGAAGAGGAGACCAACGAATCTTATCACGAACGCTTCGTCAATCACAAGCACATCAATGTGTTGTGCCTCTATTGGTATCCACACGAACAAATTTCTAATTGGAGTCACGTCTCTCTTCTCAGTGCTAGCAGAGAAGAGAGAGTCTGTGTATCACTCACTCTCTGATATGACGGCTAGGGTTACCGTTCTGTGTCTCACACATCTAAAAAACCAACAAACCCCTAAAGCTAATAATATTATTTATAATATTATCAGACCAACTGGTTGGGCTTTTTAGGAGATAAATTCGAATTCTATCTTATATGTAGAAGATAAAATCAAATTTATATCTTATTCATAAAGATAAAACGAATCATATCTTAATCATATCAGAAAGATTTAATTTTATAAAAATACAACTATTGTATTTTTATCAAATGTGATATCTCCAATTTTATCTACTCTTAGTGTGTGACCCTATAGGTTCCTGTAACGTTGGCAGTAATGTTAAAATCACATTTTAACTTTACAAGCAATGAGCGGTATCTAGCAACACATCATTGCTACCCAAGTGACAGGAATGTATGGGATTTGACTAAACCTTTTACTGTGACCAATGAACATGTGTAAGTTTAATCCCTTTGTCCAAATATCATAGTTACACTCATGGCATGGAATGTGTCACCCATGAATAGTATAACCTATGGTTTCTTGATGCCTAAGTAGACGAGTATAAACAAGTCTTGTCAATATCTCATATTGACCTCCTTGAGTATGGCCATACATTTTACCGTCTCACTTAATCAAGGGGCCCAGAGATATAATTCCTATTGATAAGGAAGGACAAATCCCATCTACGTCACTCACATCTCTCTACATGATTTGTCATATACCCGACTACAACCGTTATGATCACCTGGTTAAAGATGACATTTGATTGCGTGAAAGCATATAATTCCTCATGTTGGGAACCGTAGCGACTTCAGGTCGAAGAACCATGTACACCATTGTCACTATGAGAATCGCTTATGACACTCACTTAATAACCCATGTAGCATTCTCATGGCAGGTCAATCCAGTACACAATTGTCCCAATGTGTACTTACGTGAAGACTTGATATCCCATATCCATGACCGGTGAGATACAGTCATTAGTCTGCCACATACTAGTCTCGATGTATTATAGTTGTCCTTATTAACTATAATACTCGACTAGGGAATCTTTAAGGATAATTATCGATCAATAAGATCCCACTATCAAGTCATGTACTTGATATTCTTATGACATTGAACTTATAATCCTAAGGACTTTATTACAT
The DNA here is from genome assembly GCA_037953625.1 of Crotalaria pallida. Lineage (NCBI taxonomy): Eukaryota > Viridiplantae > Streptophyta > Magnoliopsida > Fabales > Fabaceae > Crotalaria > Crotalaria pallida. The sequence goes on along the minus strand of CM075654.1, from coordinate 54,849,157 downwards.
CTATTTTAATTAAACAATTAAAGCATAAATATAATAAATGAAATGTCTCATTATTATTAATAGTAATAATCCATAAACATGAAATAAGTACAAGTAAAAGAGAAAATACGATTGCCACTAGGGATCTCTCCAACAATCTCCCACTTGCACTAGAGCCAATCGTTCATGTATCTAATACCATAAGCCCTAACATGTCCCTCATGTTTTTTTTTATGGCAAGAGGTTTAGTCTCTGGATCAGCAATATTATCATCTGTTGAAACTCTGCATATCTTCACATCTCCTCTGTCAATTATCTCTCGAATGATGTGAAAACGCCGAAGTATATGTTTGGATTTCTGGTGAGATCTCGGTTCCTTAGCTTACGCAATGGCTCCATTGTTGTCACAATAGTGGTCCACTGGAAACTCAATACTAGGAACAACATCAAGTTCAGTTATGAACTTCTTAATCCAAACCGCTTCCTTTGCTGCTTCTGATGCAGCTATATACTCAGCTTCTGTTGTAGAATCGGCTACAGTCTCTTGCTTTGAACTCTTCCAGCATATAACCCCACCATTCAAACAAAATACAAATCCAGATTGTGATATGAAATTGTCCTTATCAGTCTGGAAGCTAGCGTCGGTGTATTTTGTATTTTCCTCCCACTATTTCCTTTAGAGAGAAATTCTCTTTCAAGAAACATGCCTGTGCGAGCGACAAACACTTTGCCTTCTGTGGGATTGTAGAAATAGTATCCCTTAGTTTCTTTGGGATATCCTACAAAGTAGCATTTGTCAGATTTAGGACTAAGTTTATCAGTGTGGGTCGGTCTACCCTTAGTATACTCAGCCGACCAGATTACCCTATCTGATAGGTCACACCATACCAGGCCGAGCGATTGTCCTAGGACCCATCCTAGGACCTCAGGACCGACCACATGGGGCTTACCCCCCGAGGAGTCCGAGCTAGGGGCGCGTGAGCCTAACTTGCCAACAGGGATAAGATTTTCTACTACAGGATAAGGATGAATGACTCATCCTACATCCTAAATGGGACACGTCAGCTGCCTTGCTGGCCCTCCGTACAGGCCCACAAGGTACAATGCCACCCCTATAAATAGCTGTCTCCAGCAAGGGGCTCTGGTACGTTCTCTATCTCCCTCCGCATTCCTCGGCCCCACCAGTGTAGCGAAGTATAATGGGTTAACCGACCCCTTGGAACACATTTTATCTTTTGAAGGCGCTATGAACTTTTATGATGGAGGAGACCTGATGAAGTGCCGAGCCTTTTCTATGACCCTGCAACCACCTGTTTTGAGATGGTACTCGGCCCTGCCTAGGAACTCTGTTAACACCTGGGCAGAAATGAAGAGAGTTTTCCTGAACAGATATACCGCTAGCTGCGTCCAGCCAAAGCCCGACCACGCACTAGCAGGTGTCATGCAACAACCTGAAGAACCCTTGAGAGAGTATCTATCCCGTTTCCATTCCGAGGTAGGATCCGTCCCAAACCTTGAACCGAGCTTCTCGGTCTTCCTTTTCACCCAGGGACTCTGGAATGGAGACTTCAAAAACTCACTAGTGGGAAAACCGCCGAGGGACATGGCGGAGTTAAGACATCGCTCCACCAAGTTCATAAATTTGGAGGAATTCAGCAAATGGCAGAGAAACAGGGAAAGAGGTGAGCGGGGGGAACCTTCCTCTCAGGGAAAGTCAAGAAGAGATGACAGAAGAGATGACAGGAGGGAGGAACAAAGAAGAGGACCCAGAGGGGACAGAAGGTTCACTACTCCCCGAGCAAAATTCGAGCAATACACTCCCCTCACGGTCCCAAGAAGTCAGATACTGCAGGAAACAATGCAAACCGACCTTCGAATGGTAGAAAGACCTCCCCCCTTAAAAAGAAGTCAGCGCCAAGACCGTTCCATGTTTTGCTCGTATCATGGGGGATACGGGCATACGACAGACGAGTGCACTTGGTTAAGGGACGTCATCGAGCAACTAATTAGAGATGGGAAGTTACAACAGTATGTCAGGGAGGCACTCAACCAACATGCTCGAAGAAGAACCCCCTCCCCAGACAGAAACATCTGACCTCCAACCAGAGAAGCCAACCATAACACCAGTCAGCAACCATCTGATCCACAAAGAGTAGCCATGGTAGAAGTAACCACAGACCAATCCCCGCAAAACCTTAGAGTCAACACCATAGCAGGAGGTTTCGCGGGGGGAGGAGAAAAGAGATCCGACAGGAAAAAATACATCAATCAAGTGCTCGCCGTCCATGGCCATCCGATCCGAAAAAGAACCACAAAAAGTATACCGATCTGTTTCTCTGATGAAGATCTAGAAGGGATCATCCCAGGTCACAACGACCCAATGGTCATTACTGTCTTGGTCGGCAACTATGAGGTTGCCAGGATATTTGTCGATCAAGGCAGTTCGGCAGACATCATGTTCCTGAACCTTTTTGAAGCCCTAAAGTTAAAAACTTCCGACCTAACCCCATTCGAGGGAAAGTTAATCAGCTTTACAGGGGACGCGGTGGTTCCTAAAGGACACATCCAGCTGCCGGTAACACTTGGGAACCACCCCTCGGCGAGGACTGAGATAATCAAGTTTCTTGTGGTCGATTGCCCATCAGCATATAATGCTATCCTCGGCAGAACATGCCTATAGGCCTTCGGTGCGGTCGTCTCGACCGGTCATCTGGCCATGAAATTTGAAGGCTCAGACGGAACCGTTGTTGCTATCCGAGCCGAACAGGAAAAAGCTAGGCTATGCTACAATGCAAGTTTAGCAAAACTCAAGAGCCTTGAAGAAATTCAACCAAAGTTATGTTTGAATAAAGGAAATGTACTTTTGACAGACTTGGATGTCAGATCCGAGTTGGATGATACAAGACCAACCCCACAAGGTGAGTGGGAATTCATTGTGTTAGATGAGGAGCTCCCGAGCAGGAGGGTGAAGCTAGGGACCAACCTTCCGGAGATGATACGAGCAGGGATGCTCGAACTTCTAAAGAAAAATAAGGACCTTTTTGCATGGACCTCGGCTGATATGCCGGGGATTGATCCAAACCTAATTTGTCATCGTCTCAGCGTTCACCCGACCGCCAAGCCAGTTGCCCAGAAAAAGAGAAGGGTAGGCACGGAGAAAGCTGCAGTAATTGAAGAAAAAGTGGCCGAGCTCCTCGCCGCCGGATTCATCCGAGAGGTCAACTACTCCGAGTGGCTTTCAAACACAGTATTGGTCAAAAAATCAAACGGGAAGTGGCGCATGTGCGTCGACTACACCGACTTGAATAAAGCTTGCCCAAAAGACCAATACCCCCTCCCCATTATAGACAAACTTGTGGACAACTCAGCTGGCTACCAGCTCCTCTCCTTTATGGATGCATACTCAGGGTACAACCAAATCCCGATGTACCCTCCTGATCAGGAGAAAATGGCCTTCATCACCGAAAGGGCTACTTATTGCTACACGGTAATGCTTTTCGGATTGAAAAACGCTGGCGCAACCTACCAGCGGATGATGAACAAGGTCTTCTCGGGTTTGGTTGGTCCTACTCTCGAGGTGTACATTGATGATATGATAGCCAAGAGCAAGAAAAAGGAAGATCATCCTCAAGACTTAGCAGCCATACTGGAAAGAATCAGAATGTACAACATGCGCCTGAACCCCGATAAGTGCACCTTCGGGGTTCCGGCTGGGGCTTTTTTAGGTTTCATGCTCACAGAAAGGGGCATCGAGGCCAACCCAGAGAAATGCCAAGCTATTCAGAACATGCATAGCCCGTCTAGTGTGAAGGAGGTCCAGAGGCTGACTGGTCGGATGGCAGCCCTCTCAAGATTCCTCCCTCAAGCAGCTAAAAAAGCCCTCCCGTGGTACCAACTTCTCAGGAAAAACAAAACTTTTCATTGGAATGAATCTTGCGAACAAGCGTTCACTGACCTCAAGGATTACCTCTCGGCCCCTCCCGTCCTCACAAGTCCTCGGGAGGGGGAAACACTGTTTTTGTACTTGTCTGTTAGTGAAACATCTGTTAGCTCGGCCCTGGTCAAGGACGACTCGGGGACCAAGCGACCCATCTACTTTGTCAGCAAGGCCCTCCAAGGACCCGAAATGAGATACTCCAAAATAGAGAAGCTCGCTTTTGCCTTGGTAATTGCTGCCAGGAGACTCCGACAATACTTTCAGAACCACCCCATTGTAGTCAAAACAACTCAGCCGATAAGGCAGGTTCTTCACCGACCTGACTTAGCGGGAAGAATGGTCTCTTGGTCCGTCGAGCTATCAGAGTTCGACGTCACTTACGAGCCGCGGAAAACTCTCAAGTCCCAGGTCTTAGCGGATTTCGTTTCAGAATTATCAGACCTTAACCATTCCAGCCAGCCCCAACCTTGGAAGATTTATGTTGATGGTTCCAGCCACAGTAAGGGGGCTGGGGCCGGAATAATCCTTGAGAATGCCGAGGGCCTCAGCGTAGAATATTCCCTCAAATTTAAGTTTCCCACCTCAAACAACCAAGCAGAGTATGAGGTGGTGATAGCTGGTCTGCGGATGGCCCACCAAATGGGGGCCTCAGAAATTGAAGTTTTCAGTGATTCTCAATTGGTGGTATCTCAGGTCAAAGGCGAGTTTCAAGCAAAGGAACCAATCCTCCAAAAATATCTAGAACAAGTCAAAACCCTCTCAGATCTTTTTCCTCAGTTTTCCATCACTCACATCCCTAGGTCCTGCAATGGACGAGCTGATATTCTCTCCAAGCTCGCTAGCACTAAAGGTCCGGAAAACAACAAAAGCCTAGTCCAAGAAACTGTCCACCAGCCGAGTGTCGTTCTGGCATTATCTCTGACCACCGATTGGATGGACCCCATTAAGCAGTATCTTAAATTCCAAGTCCTACCAACCGACCCCACCCAAGCAAAAAAGATAGTCAGGCAAGCTGCTCAATATGCCATGATCGGGGACACTTTGTATAAACGGGGAATGGACTCCCCTATGCTGAAGTGTCTGAACCCTGCTGAAGCCGATCTCGTGTTGGCCGAGGTCCACGAAGGAATCTCGAGCCACCATGTAGGTGCCAAAGCTCTAGCACGTAAAGTACTCCGAGCAGGCTATTACTGGCCTACACTCTTAAGCGATGCCTCGGAACATGTAAAGAGATGCAAGTCCTGTCAGCTTCACGGAAAGATTTTCCAACGCCCCCCGTCGGAGCTACACTCAATGATCGCGCCATGGCCCTTCTATAAGTGGGGCATGGACATCATAGGGAAATTCAAAACAGCTCCAGGGCAGCTAAAGTTTGTGGTGGTCGCGATTGATTACTTCACAAAATGGGTCGAAGCCGAGGCTTTGGCCACAATTTCTTCAGCAAAAATCCAAAAATTCTTTCTTAGACAGGTCATCGCTCGTTTCGGCGTCCCACACACTCTAGTGACCGACAATGGTACACAATTCACAGCCAAAGTCTTTCAAGAACTAGTCGACCACTTCCACATTACCCACCATTTCTCATCGGTCGAACACCCGCAAACGAACGGACAGGCAGAAGCAGCAAATAAAATTATCATTGACGGGTTAAAGAAGAGATTGTATGAAGCCGAGGGATCATGGGCTGACCTCCTCCCCAAGGTATTATGGTCAATACGAACGACCATTCACACCTCGAAAGGAGAAACCCCATTTCGACTAACATATGGTTGTGAGGCTGTGTTGCCTATTGAAACTCGGATTCCCACATTCCGAGTATCCGAACGTCCCGTAGAAGTGAACGATGATTTGTTGAAAGAAGAGCTAACTCTCAGCGAGGAGATCCGATCGCTCGCGTCCGATCGAGAGAAAAAAGAAAAAGAAAGGCAGTCCCGAGAATACAACAAGTGGGTGGTTCCAAGAAGCTTTACTGTAGGGGACCTGGTCCTCAGACGAGCCGACATCGGCTTGAAAAACTCAGAAGAAGGAAAATTGGCAAGGAATTGGGAAGGCCCTTACAGGGTCGTCTCAAAAACTGGCTCGGGGGCATACAGATTGGAGACACTAACAAAGCAACAACTGAACAACTCCTGGAATGCTACCAAGCTTAAACCTTACTATAGCTAATGGAGACCCACCACAATCATTGCAAAGTTTCAACCCTGATTTTAAAATTCTGTTGTTTAAATTACATGTCATTTATTTCAGCACTTCTATGTTTATGTTACATGCGATTTTTATTGTTTGTAAGCAGTTAAGAGCTTAATGAAGATCTATCTTTTTCAGTCATTCATCTTGTCTTCTTACTGTTAACGTACTAACCATTTCCTCTCGGCTTGCCACTGAGACAAACTTGGGGGTTTATACACGTCCTTCCAACGGGGACTTATAAACTAACAATCAAAAGTACTTTAGTAGATGCTCGGCTAAAAACTTAAACAGTTTCCGTAAGCCGAGGACCGAGGATCCCACCTTGGCCAAAGGTAGGAGATCCGAAATCTAAATAACAGTTTACAACAAAATAAAGAACAATGCAAAATCTGGATGAAAGTAAAACATTTCATAAGGAATTCAAAAGCAACATCCTGCTCAAACCGACCATATTACAGCATATAGTACTTCATCAAATAACAATTAAAAATACAATAGTAGCAAATGGAAATACAAAAAAGAGATCTAGTCTTCATCCTCGGAAAGTGCGATGGCCGACCCATCAAAATCAGCTTCGTCTTCATTCTTCAAGTCCAAGGGATTCAGGAGATTCGGCACTGCTAAGTCCACCTCCCTATCCTCGTGGGCATAGTCAATGATACGGTCACCATCAACACCAAAATTGGGACTTGCACCTAACACTCGGATCCCCGGATTCATAAGGGACAATTGTTTAACAGCATTCACAAAAGAGTCATTCACTGCATGATCCCAATTGAAGTGGTTCCGCTTGGCAGTAACCTTATGTTTCAAAGCCTTCCGACGAGCCTTTATCAACTCCCCCTGTAACCGGGCCACCTCATTCTCAGAATTTGTCAACCGACCTTGCACACCCTCTAGCTCGGCAACCTTCTGCTGAGCATCAGCCAATTTCTCTTGAGCTATTTGCAGCAGCCTTCCCTTCTCAGCCTCCCTTCCACCAACATCCTCCAAAGCCTTTTGAGCGGTCTCCCGAGCTCTTTTAGATATTTCAAGTTTTTTCTGCAGGTCGGAGTTGGCCTCGGTCAGAGACTGAAGATTCGCCTCACTCTCCTTAATCTGAGTTAACAGATTTTTTGCTTGTTGGGCAGCAGCTTTCCTTTTCTCCTTTTCAGTAACTGAAAGTGTTACACTGATATCTTCGGCATGCTTACTAAGGTGGAACATGTAGCTAGCAGCCCTCAGCATATTTTTGCCCAATAAATCACAGTGACATTTCTCTTATCATCATTAGAAGTGTAAACCAAGTCAACAAATTTTTCTTTTAGCTTTTGAGCCCAAACAGTCTCCTCCGCGGGATCCCGAACGTCAAACCACAAATTACCCCTCTGTAGTGGTTTCAGTATCTCAACAACTTTGCCTTTACCCTTATCTATCCTAGCCCTTTTGGACAAAGGAACTCGGTCCTCCTCCTCTTCCTCATCCACCCGAGCAATAGACTTCCCAGTAACCACCTCCGCCACTCGAACAGAGGGTGATCGGACATCTTGCACTACTTCAACCTCAGGTGACGCCACGACCACCGTGACTGATCGGGTCGCTTATGAGGAAACGGCTCCGCCAGAAGAACCGACCGCTTCAGCTTTTCTTGACTGAGCAAGCTCCCTTATACGTTTGGCAGCCTTGTTCTCCCTAGCCATCTTAACTGCAAACCAAATATGCAAAGGGTAAAAAAAAAAAGCGCATGTACCAAGCTCGGCTTTCACAAGCTCTTGTGGAAAAATAATAATGTTCCTAATATCAACTTGGCCATTTTTCTTTAAGATAGCTGAAAAAAGTATCACAGGTATGCTTCTCGTCGGCCGACAATTCAGTTTCATAGTGAAATTGGTAAAGTTTTGGGTGCCTGTTGAAAAAGTCAAATGACCAGGATAGAGGAAACTGAGGGTGATCATCCTCCATAAACCAGCAATCCCCCCTTCCGACAAATTGGTACTTGAGAAACAAAGGTTTAAAGGTTTTCCATGAATCAGTGTACTTAGCAAAGAGGGCATGGTCGTTGCGTGCCTTCAACGATACCCACAGTCTTTTGGTTGACCCTTTCTCAAAAATATTTACTTGTGGTATGTATAACCATAGGAATGCTCGGAGCGAGCATGTCAATCGGCGAGCCTCACAAATTTTTTGAAACGCTCGGACAAACGCCCAACCACTAGGATGTAGTTGGGTGGGAGCCAGGCGTAGCCGTTGGAGCAGAGCCATCTCTAGGTCTGAAAACGGCATTTTAACACCCAGCCTTATCACGACCTCCTCGTACATAAAAAACTCTTTGCGATTCTCCTCAATCGCTGTACATACTCGATCATTGGCCGACGGAGGACTGATTGTATACGATGTCCCCGTTTCATCCACATGGCAAGGGAGTATGTTGGCTCGGATATGACTCGAGTTGCTGTTGATTAAGGCTGACGGCGTACCGAGCACCTCCAAATCAACCCAGTCATAGGCTCCAGAGTTCGGAGGCACAGGAAATTCATGAGGATGTGTAACGCACCGTCGAACCATACCTGGGGAAAGGGAAGTCTCGGCGTCAGAATCTACAAAATCAAAATCTTTAAACAACCTAACCCTAGGTTTATTGGTCCTATAGCCGAGCCTACTACACCTTCCCCTAACCTTTAAGGCTTTTCCCCAGAAGGGTTTTTCCCAAGTACGGTTTGAGGGGCGGCGGGCCACTTGGGCCCGCTCCTTCGCCGCTTGATACTGTAACCTCCTACTCTCTTTTTCCTCAAAAGTTTGGGGAAGTTCCACCGATAATGGCACCTCCGCCGTGGGATCCGCCATGCGATGGCGGAAAGGCGGCGGCAGGAAGTCTAGTACTTCCAAGTCAGAAGAAGATGAAGATGAAGAGGAGGAAGAATCCTCAATATCGCCTAAACCCAAAACTCTTGACAACTCCTCATACCATGACCAGTTAACACCCATGATGAAAGCTTAGGAAACCCAGAAAACGTAGAAAGAAACTCTAAACCCAACAAGAGCCAGAAACCCAGAACCTAAGAAGATGAACAGTGCAAAACAGAAAAAGAAATAAGATAGAAACAAGGACCAGAGAGAAAAATACCTGAGATTGGAAGAAGAGGATAGGCACGAACTGATTGGCACAATGAAGAGGAAGCAGAAGGTGTCAAGAATGACAGTAGTAATGGCTTGAGAATGGTTAAAGGAATCTGAAATTCTAAAAAGAGACGAAAACGCAGAGAGAAGAAGAGGGAATCAGAAGATAGAGTTTGGAGGAAAATGGGAAGTGGAAAGGGTAGTTGAAGTTCAAAAGGAAACTTCCCTCCCCACGTTTCAGTTAATGGGCCTGTTGGCAGAAGCCTAATTCCACATTGAGCCACCCAAAAAGCCACGTGGCGCACAATCAGTGGAAAGAAGCATTTAAAAAACCCAAAAGGCAACATGCGTAATAATGACGTTTCTGACACAAACAACACGTGTCAGCGGAAGGACATTCAAACGTCCCCTCAGTCAGTCGAAGGGACAGCGAGGCACCATGAGCTGTCCTGAACTCATCGCTTCACCCCGAACCTAGTACTCGGCACCTTCAAGAAACACCTTCAAGGAAATCTCAGCTCGGCTCAAGACTCAAAAAGTCTTACCGAGCTAGGGGGCTTATGTGGTAGACCGACCCTCGGTCTACCCTTAGTATACTCAGCCGACCAGATTACCCTATCTGATAGGTCACACCATACCAGGCCGAGCGATTGTCCTAGGACCCATCCTAAGACCTCAGGACCGACCACATGGGGCATACCCCCCTAGGAGTCCGAGCTAGGGGCGCGTGAGCCTAACTTGCCAACAGGGATAAGATTCTCTACTACAGGATAAGGATGAATGACTCATCCTACATCCTAAATGGGACACGTCAGCTGCCTTGCTGGCCCTCCGTACAGGCCCACAAGGTACAATGCCACCCCTATAAATAGTTGTCTCCAGCAAGGGGCTCTGGTACGTTCTCTATCTCCCTAATTGCACATCTGCACACACTGTGATTAGGGAAACCCTAGTTGTCCCAACTGGACCTCTAGCATACCTAAACAATCATACACTAACCTCAGTCCATCCACTAGTTCTTGGGTCTATCTATACCTTTGAGCTAGGGGTGCATCTGATACACCGTGTCCTAGACACGACAATCAGAAAGTAGACGTTTCACATAAACATCACAACCCCAAATCTTGAGAAAAGACATACTAGGACGCCTCCCAGTCCATATCTCATATGGTGTTTTTTCAACCGCTTTCGATGGGGATCGGTTAAGTGTAAAAGCAGCTGTAAGCAGAGCATGTCCCCAAAAAGAGATAGGAAGGTCCGATTGACTCATCATACACCTAACCATGTCCAACAAGGTTCGGTTTCTCCTTTTTGAAACACCATTCCACTGGGGCGTTCCAGGAGGAGTGAGTTGAGATACTATACCACACTCTTTTATATAATCATCGAACTCTTGGCTAAGGTATTCACCACCTCGATCAGATCGAAGGGCTTTAATACTTTTGCCAAGTTGATTTTGTACTTCATTCTTGAATTCCTTGAACTTTTCAAAGGTTTCATGTTTGTATTTCATCAGATATACATACCCATATCTACTAAAATCATCAGTAAATGTGACGAAGTACGGGTAACCTCCTCTAGCATTTGAACTCATAGGCCCACATACATCTGTATGTATGAGTCCCAAAAGTTCATTATCCCATTCACTGCTGCTAGTAAATGGGCCTTTTGTCATCTTGCCCAACAAACAAGACTCACATGTCTCATAAGATTCAAAATCAAATGAGTCTAAGAATCCATCTTTATGAAGCTTAGAAATGCGTTTCTCATTTATATGGCCCAAACGACAATGCCAAAGAAAAGTTTGGTTTGTATCATTTGATTTAAACCTTTTAGCATTAATGTTATAGACTGGATGATCAAGATCTAACAAATAAAGACCATTTATTAATTGTGCACTGCCATAAAACATCTCATTCAAATAAATGGAACAACATTTGTTCCTTATTGAAAACGAAAAACCTACTTTGTCTAAACATGAAACTGAAATAATATTCCTACGAATAGCAGGTACACAATAAACATCCTCTAGTTCTAAAACTAATCCACTAGGTAAGGTTAAACTACAAGTTCCAACAGCAATGGCGGCAACTCTTGCTCCATTTCCAACTCGCAGTTCGACTTCACCTTTAGCTAATCTTCTACTCCTTTTTAGATCCTGCACATTAACACAAATGTGAGATCCACATCCAGTATCTAATACCCATGATGTTGAAGCAGAAAAATTAACTTCTATAACAAAAATACCTGAAGAAGAGGCTCCGCTTTTCTTCATTTCTTTCTCTTTAAGGTAATCAGGTCAATTCCTCTTCCAATGTCCCTCCTTGTTACAATGGAAGCAATTTCCCTCCTTAGCCACCCCACCTTTAGGCTTAAGAGCCTTAGCTACTCTAGCTTTGCCCTTATCCTTAGGTTTTTGTGCTTTCCCTTTGGCCTTACCTTTGCCCTTTCCATTTTGAACCAACAATACAGTTTTTCCCTTGTTGATATCATGCTCAGCAGTTTTCAACTTCCCTAACAATTCAGTTAGAGTGCTGTCAATGTTGTTCATGTTGTAATTCATGACAAACTGACTAAAGCTCTGTGGTAAAGAATGCAGAACTAAGTCAACGGCCAACTCTTGACCTAGTGGGAAACCCATCCTCTCAATGTTCTCAATATAACCAATCATCTTGATTACATGATGACTAACTGGGCTTCCCTCTGTCATCTTACAAGTGAAAAGGGACCTTGTGACCTCAAAACGCTCATGCCTTGCTTGCCCTTGATAGAGCTCCTTAAGGTGTACGATCATATCGTACGCACTCATGTTCTCATGAACCTTCTGAAGGTCAGGGGTCATAGTGACAAGCATGAGAGTTGCAACTTCTAAGGCATCATCTTGATGTCTACGGAAAGCATTCCGCTCAGCAACCGGTGCATTAGCGGGGGGTGCTTCAGGGAGCGGTTGCTCTAGCACATACAGCCTTTTCTCATTCCTAAGGACAATCCTTAGGTTTCGATACCAGTCCAGGAAATTAATTCCCGTCAGTTTGTCCTTCTCAAGGACCGATCGCAGTGATAAGTTATTTGAATTGTTTGAAGCCATGGTGATCTAACAACAAAATAAAAGCAGAATTAAAATCATGTTTATTAAATATTTAATAAGGACTTTTATTAAATATTACTCCCACTATTTTCCTCAAATCAATAACCCTCAATATTGACTCGGAAAATCTCAGCGCAAGATTTTCTAGTGGGACCAAGATCCATATTTCATCTTATCATGAGTCAACTTTAGCTGATCACCCACAATTAGATTATTTAGGTAAGGAACCCTTTCCCAATCACATCTCATGTGACTCTTGGATCAATTGGGTGAATAACATTTATTCAAAATTAACTTATTAATTTCTACCCAATTCTTTTGCCTATAAATCTTCAATCCTATTGAACCATCCATTTAAGTTAGACCCAATGGTTGACATAACGAATATTACATTTATTCCTTCGCATCTGACCAATGTAGATAAACGTACTCTACTTTAGCAGACCCACATTCAAAACGACAACAATCAAAACGAGTGTCAAGCATTGGAAGGCATATAACTTAATATTTCAGTTTGAGGGGTTTTATATTTAAGTGATCTCACCTATTTTATCTTACATTAACATACATTATAACGATAACATGCATCACATACATACTATAATTATAAACTACGTGATATGGTCATGGCCTAGAAAAACTAATTCACCCAAGCCAATGAGTGAATTAAAATAAAGATCCTAAACGCATAGCTTCTTCTCCAAGAGCATTCCTTGAATGTATGCACCGGTCCTTCTCCAAGAGCCTTCCTTAAATCTCCTTTCCTTTTCATCTTCAAGTCTTTCGCAATTTTTAATAAAAATATTACAAATAGAAACCTCGTTCATGAGGGGATTTAGATGAGAAAAGAAATACATATTGAATATAGAGAGAGGCACGACACGCAGACCGTATTTTAAAAATAAACCAAAAAATAAATAAATAAATAAAAACATACTCAAGGCACGAAATGATTTAAGAGGCCATGACCATTCACCATACAACAAACAACATATTAAATAAAATAAATTATTATTTTATTAAAAATTATGTTTGTTACGGCATAGGAATCAAAATCCAGTTCGTCTTGCCAAAGAATCAATCGGTGAATTCACGTGATAGATCCCAATAGATCACAATGCATCAACACTTGATTCACGTATATCTCGTGAATTCACAGCACAAGAATTCACAGCACAAGAATTGATGAATTCTTAGCATATTAAAACAAGCGAATTCGTGATGGATTTCCCAGTACCAGTAAACGCGATTATAATACATCACAGCACGTGAGTATATCAAAAAGCGAATTCGTGTTTTAATAATCATACTCCGAATCATCTCCGAATTCCCTTTTGGTTTGTTTGGTAAGATAAGGACTTGTCATCTCCGAATTCTCATAGGTTTGTTTTCCAATCAGAATTTGTGTTACGTGGTATTGTTTTTGTGCGCCAAAACAATACCATCACAGCGAAAAGTTTTTTTTATTTTTTTTTAATTTTTGATTAATCCCAACACATCATAATCATATTAAAACATGTTTAATCAAAAATAATCAAATCATGGTTTCGCAAGTGGCTCTGATACCACTGTTAGGAAATAGAATGTGACAAACGCAGCGGAAAAAAAATATATCCTATTTCCATCCAAGATCCATGTGAAAACATGATTTGAGATAGGGAATAAAATTACCTTTTGCAGGGAAGAGGAGACCAACGAATCTTATCACGAACGCTTCGTCAATCATGAGCACATCAATGTGTTGTGCCTCTATTGGTATCCACACGAACAAATTTCCAATTGGAGTCACGTCTCTCTTCTCAATGCTAGCAGAGAAGAGAGAGTCTGTGTATCACTCACTCTCTGATATGATGGCTAGGGTTACCATTCTGTGTCTCACACATCTAAAAAACCAACAAACCCCTAAAGCTAATAATATTATTTATAATATTATCAGACCAACTGGTTGGGCTTTTTAGGAGATAAATTCGAATTCTATCTTATATGTAGAAGATAAAATCAAATTTATATCTTATACATAAAGATAAAATGAATCATATCTTAATCATATCAGAAAGATTTAATTTTATAAAAATACAACTATTGTATTTTTATCAAATGTGATATCTCCAATTTTATCTACTCTTAGTGTGTGACCCTATAGGTTCTTGTAACGTTGGCAGTAATGTTAAAATCACATGTTAACTTTACAAGCAATTAGCGGTATCTAGCAACACATCATTGCTACCCAAGTGACAGGAATGTCTGTGATTTGACTAAACCTTTTACTATGACCAATGAACATGTGTAAGTTTAATCCCTTTGTCCAAATATCATAGTTACACTCATGGCATGGAACGTGTCACCCATGAATAGTATAACCTATGGTTTCTTGATGCCTAAGTAGACGAGTATAAACAAGTCTTGTCAATATCACATATTCACCTACTTGAGAATGGCCATACATTTTACCGTCTCACTTAATCAAGGGGCCCAGAGATATAATTCCTATTGATAAGGAAGGACAAATCCCATCTACGTCACTCACATCTCTCTACATGATTTGTCATATACCCGACTACAACCGTTATGATCACCTGGTTAAAGATGACGTTTGATTGCGTGAAAGCATATAATTCCTCATGTTGGGAACCGTAGCGACTTCAGGTCGAAGGACCATGTACACCATTGTCACTATGAGAATCGCTTATGACACTCACTTAATAACCCATGTAGCATTCTCATGGCGGGTCAATCCAGTACACAATTGTCCCAATGTGTACTTACGTGAAGACTTGATATCCCATATCCATGATCGGTGAGATACAGTCATCAGTCTGCCACATACTAGTCTCGATGTATTATAGTTGTCCTTATTAACTATAATACTCGACTAGGGAATCTTTAAGGATAATTATCAATCAATAAGATCTCACTATCAAGTCATGTACTTGATATTCTTATGACATTGAACTTATAATCCTAAGGACTTTATTACATCTATTTTAATTAAACAATTAAAGCATAAATATAATAAATGAAATGTCTCATTATTATTAATAGTAATAATCCATAAACATGAAATAAGTACAAGTAAAAGAGAAAATACGATTGCCACTAGGGCACTCTCCAACAAATTCTCCCCCACTTTGACATAGCATATCGGAGTTCTATTCGCTCCTAACCTTAAGGCAAACACCTTTCGTAACCAATCTTTGATGGATGCTGATTGGTGCGGGGTTAACGAATGGGATCAATCTTAGGCATAAGGGTAATGGTAAACTCAACTTTACGATAAAGGAATAAACTAACATCCTTTGGGGAAAAGACCTTGGGTTATCCACTGATTACAAGGATGGTTTCCAACTTGGTTTCTTCTTCTATAAACATGGAAGACATGCTTAGGTATTCTTTGGGTGTGGACTATATGGATTTAGGCTTGGTAAGAAGAGAGAGAAAACTTACTATGATATTCTATCTACTCTTAGGGTTGCATCTTAAGCTTTGAAGCCGACTAAGGCGATTTTATCGCGTATAGCTATTTTACGAATAGGCTGCCATGAAACTACTAATGAATTGATTGGGGTGAACACATCTAGGCCACTTAGTAAAAGCTGAGATCTGAGATTTCAAATTTCAAACAGTTTGCATATTCTAAACAAAGAGAAACATAGGGGGGGGGGGGTTTCAAAACCAAAATACTTAAATAAGATAACAGTTCAAAAGACGACTAGCTTATGCTAAATCCAAACAAGGGCTTAAAAGATACTAGCTTATTCTAAATCCTCTGACGGATTGGCTTCGCTTCCCATCATCGTGAAAACTTTGACACTGGTGTTGGGTTTGGGTATCGCACCGCCTTGGTTCTTATTCTTTTCGGGACAGTATGGGGAGATGTGTCCTTGTTTTCCACAGTTGAAGCAGGTTTTAGGTTGCGAAGTCCAGCAGAATCTTCCACCATGGAACTTGTGGCACTTATCACATCTTGGTATACTACCGTCCGTTGGTTTCTCCTCACTCTTTTCCCTTGTCCGTTCTTATCGTAGGGACTCTTGTTGTGGTCATTATGGTGACGGTTGTTCTCTTCGCGATTACGGTGGGGACCATAATTTTGCTGACTTTGCTGCTGTCGCTCATACACCATCTTTGCCTTGAGGTCATCTTCGGTGATACGACAACGTTGCACCAAAGTTGCAAAGTGTCGGATGCATTGTCCACTTACGAATGGCTTAATATCCGGCCTTAAACCATTCTCAAAATGAACTCACTTAGCATTCTCGTCGGGGCGAAGAGTGAAGTATGGAGAATACTTCATTAGCTCCTCAAACATCGCAGCATATTCCCCAATAGTCATGGTTCCCTGCTTCAGCTCCAGGAATTCGATCTCCTTCTTGTTTCTTATATCTTCAGAGAAAAACTTCTCATAAAATTTCTCCACGAAAACACCCCAAGTGATTTGCCTATGCTCATGTTCCAAAGTTTGCTTTGTGTACTTCCACCAGTTGTCTGCGGGACCCACCAGGACATAAGCAGTGTAGGTAACTTTCTGTTCCTCATCACATGGAATTGTTTGAAATATCTTTTCCAGCTCCTGAATCCAAATCTGCGCCTCCTCAGGGTTAGCTCCACCGTGAAACTTTGGAGGGTCACACTTCCTAAAATCAGCTAGTCCCTTGAAATCGGACAGACCAGCAACTTGCCTATTAGCCAGATGCTCCAAGATCGCAGCGATACGATCGAGGGATTCGTCGGTATGGCGAGCGTTTCTTGAGGCCATTACTACGTTATGCTATTCATCAAAGATAACAATTATATTTAAAACAACAATATATATATATTACATCCTACTGACTTAGTTCTAATCTACTCATAACTCAATCCAGAGTTATCACAGCTTATAGCATGTGTGGCCATATTCCATAGACCGAGAGTTTGAACCATTGCTCTGATACCACTAAATGTAACATCCCGACTCTCTAACCTTGATTTATTTATTATAATGAAAATAGAGAATAATTTTTCGCAAATAAATTTCAAAATTTTATTATTCAATTGCAAAAGCAAAGCTTCAAGTATTGTCAAGTGCGGAAGCAAAATAGCAGAACTTAGTTCGATTAATAAAACACAATAGTTCAAACTAATTTACACTAATAACAATTAGACTCTGAGCCACTTAAGACACTACTCGTAACCCGGAGCATGGTTCTCAACTCCAACGGTCGGGAAGGGAATCTCATATCCCTTGCCATTCCTACTCCCCTTTCTGTGAAAGCGGGACCTTCATTACCTACAAGGGCAACGAGGGAGTAAGTCATAGCTAATCATGTTAAAACGAATAATAAATAACAGAGGCTAAAAAAAACAAACACAAGTATTCAAGTAGTAACAATTTACAAATGCATATACACATGTCAAACCCTTTTTATCCACGCAATTTATCTTTATTGTTAATGGCATGATGCATGCTGACCTCAACAATTTCCCGGGGCATCACAGTTTGGAGGTGGTAGGACTTACGAGCTTCGCTCTGCACTCATGAGTTACGAGCTTCGCTCTGCATAGGACTTACGGGCTTAGCCTTGCACTCACGAATTACGGGTTCCCATCTCCCGGCATTGTAGGACTTACGGGCATAGCCTTGCACTCACGACTTACAGGCTTCCTCCGCCCAGCGTTAATAGTATAACAAGGGGAAAATCCTCGCAAACTGGAGCAATCAATGCATGAATGCAAACATAATTTATTACTAATCCTAATCTTTTCATTCATCATCATCATTCATCTCATTCTCATTTAGGACATAGTCCATGTTTCGCATTTTACTCTTCCATTTCATTTCCTTTAACCATTCTTTTAGTTGGTGCTGCTGCTTTTTGAAAAAGACCATCAGAGGCATAGCCACCTTATGATGGGTTTACTTAATTTCAATTCTCTTTTCAGAAAATCCATCAGTGGCCCAGCCACTTTGTGATGGTTTTAGGAATAGCGTATAATTTTTCATTTAATAATCCGTCGGGGCATAGCCTCCTATTGGCGGATTTTTTATTGCAACGACCCCATTGGGACTCCCATAGAAAAATATCAACCAAGTGAATAAAACTTTCACTGGGACATCTAGGGATCATATCAACCAAATGGGTGTACGCACTTCCGTTGGGACTCCTGTAGGGAAATCATCAACCACTGAATAAAATTCCAGTAGGACACCTCCAAGATAGTTATCAACCAAGCGGGATTAAGTTATGCCACTGGGTGAAATCCTCATAGTGGTCTTTAGAATTTAGTAATAATCATGTTAAAAGTGTTAAATTCTGATAAATAAATAAAATAAGTGTGTTATTCCATTTTTCCCAAAAGACTAGAGTAGTTCAGAAAAGACTAGAGTATTTTCACCCAAAAGACTAGAGTAGTTCAGGAAAGACTAGAGTCTTTTCACCAAGAACACTCGAGTCTTTCATAAAACACTCGAGTCTTTAGCTGGTTCTGCACCGGTTTCACGGTTTTCATGCACCAATTCTTGATTCTTACTTCTTTACTCAATTCCATGCAAAAACAGAAGTTAAGGCACATATAATAAACATATTCCAAGTACTAAACACAATCAAATCAGAAGGAAGCATAATCAAATCATAAAGTGAACAACAACATAGAAATTCAACACTTTAACATAGGAGATTCATTTCTACTTCATTTTAAATTCATGTAACCATCCAGTGAGCATTATTAGGTCCATATAAACTTGTTCCAACCATTAAACCATGGGTTTCTGACCTCCAAGTCAGATTCCCATTTCAACTTACGTTACCCATGAACCTCAAGTGGTTCCTATGAATTTAGCTTGTTAATTATCATTCTAGCAATTTGGTAACTTCTCCCATACCTTAATGAAGCTAAAGGAATGATTGGTTGTGGAAGAAAAGGTCTGAAACAGATTCTGAGCTTCAAAGCTCAATTCTGAACTTGTGCAAAACTGTTGCACCAACTGACTTTGGCTACAAATTACATCATGAATAAGCCATGAAAAATAACGAACCAAGTTAACTTAAGAAACTAGGAAGTACTGACTTTAAGTATAAACAAGTTTGGAATCAAGAGGGTTCCTGAGTTTACCAAACCAATTCAAGAAAGATAGGTAGTTGAAGCTGTTTGTGCTCTGTTTTCTGTTTTGAGTGGCTAACTTTGGAGGCTTATAACTTTTTCTACAGAGACTCAAATTTCGTGGTTCTTGTTGCTATTACAAGATTGGAAATAGAACTAGAAGTGTGTTTTGGTTGCACTCAATTTCATGGTTTGAGGAGGGAGAATCGAGAGCTTAAAGTTAGCACCAGAAAACAGAGAGATTTTCGGGTTTTTGAGGTTTGAGAGTGTAGATTGTGTTCAAATCTCCTCCCAAGTGCTTATTTATAGACCCTACTTTACCCTCTTATGAAGTAAGGTCGAGTTCTGAGCTTATGGGCCAAGGAAAACGAGTTTTTAATTCAAAAAGTGTTGAAACCGCCATGAAGTTGCTGCTGAGCTAGGCAAAAGACTAGAGTCTTTTCTGAAACACTCGAGTCTTTTTGCCCAGAACACTCTAGTCTTTCACAAAAGACTCGAGTCTTTTTGGCTGAAATGGCCAAAAACTTCAATTTCACTGTTCTTAATTCGTTTCTTTTTCACATAATATTATTCCATTAATACTCTCAACTAAATATTTTAAGTTCAAATTTATAGTTAATTCTACTTAACATAAAATTTCCCAATATCAAATAGTATTCTAATAAAAATACATATATATATATTATTATTATTTCGGGAATAATTCCAGTGGGCGTTACAATCTCCCCCGCTTAAAAGGAATTTCTTCCCCGAAATTCGACTAAGAATATACTTACTCGAATAAATACGAATATTCTTCCCTCATCTGACTTTCTAGTTCTAGAGTGATGTCACTAACACCACCACGCTCCACACGACTTTCACTAAAGGAATCTCCTTCCCTCGTGGCTGCTTAATCTTCCTATCTTCAATCCGAACGGAACCGGTTTCGAATGTCAGGTTCTCTCGTAAGGGTATATCGGTGGGTTCGATGGGTGAATTCTCCCCCACTTTGACACAACATATCGGAGTTTTATTCGCTCCTAACCTTAAGGCAAACACCTTTCGTAACCAATCTTTGATGGATGCCGATTGGTGCGGGGTTAACGAATGAGATCAATCCTTCACCCTTACATCTCATTTCCTTTAATTTTTCTTTAAACTGGTGCTGTTGTTTTCATAGAAAAAATCCATCAGCCACTTTGGGATGGTTTTATAAATAGAGTATAATCATTTATTTAATAATCCGTCGGGGCCTAGCCTCCTATTGGCGGATATTTATTGCAACGACCCCATTGGGACTCCCTTAGAAAATATCAACCAAGTGAATAAAACTTTCATTGGGACATTAGGGATAATATCAACCAAATGGGTGTACGCACTTCCGTTGGGACTCCTATAGGGAATAATCAACCACTGAATAGAATTCCAGTAGGACACCTCCAGGATAGTTATCAACCAACGGGATTATGTTTTAAGCATAAAGAGAAATATTTAGAATTTAGTAATTTAGGAGCTTAGACGAGTTAATCTTTAATGAAATTGTAAAAATAACAAGGAGTAAAAAAAAAACTTAGTTTTTAACCATTCAGTACAAGTATGTATCGATACCCATATTCTCGCATCGATGTGGCATATCGATGTGATGATAGGCACATCGATATGCACAGCAGAAAATCAATAAAACAGTAACATTTAACTGTTCAAGTCTTGCTCTAATTATCCTTACTCCATTCCAATTCTTTACAGGGATTAAGAGGGGTGATTTATACTTGCTTACAACCTTCCTTTAATTCAATTACCCAAGCTTCAACAATCAATTTCCAATTATGCTTAAATTCAAGTTAATATACCAAGTTCTAATCCTCTTAGTTTTAATTCGAACTAATCATTCTGGAAGTTCTACTAGGATGTAAGTAAATGATTTGAATCAAGTTTTAAACAACAAGAGACCTCCAAGTCAGAAATCCATTTCAAACTACCTTGCCCAACCAACCTTAATTGGTTCCTAAGGATTTAGCTTATTATTTATCATTCTAGCGATTAGATAACTTATCCGATACCTGAGAAGTGATAAAAATAATGAGCTTCAACAAAGTATAGTGAAACCAGCATGTAATCCCCAAATCAATCGAATGAGAACTCCATTACTTGTAATGACTTAGCTTTCTTCATATTTTTGGAACCATAACTTGAAAGGAAGCTAAAAGACTAAGTAATATGATAACATGAGAGGGGTGGTGCGGTTAGCTAGTGTTTGGTGTCTTTAAAGTGTAAACTTGTTCCAAGAAGGTTAAGGCAATAAGAACATGAAGGGATTTGTATGGAAAGCTGAAACTCACGTCCTATATGCCTGCTTCAGCGTGAGGACTATTTATAATAATCCAAAGAGAGTCCTAGAGTTCTTTATGTCAAGAGGTGGGTGTGGAACCTACTTGGCTTTAGGAGCTGACCATTACTTTGCGTTTTCGGTTGGCTATATCTACTTCAACTTCTTCCACAAATATAATACTACACACATATATATATATTGAGAAGTAACTAGGTAGTGAAGGTTTCCTTCTTCTAAAGAAATTAAAAGGTGGGACGCCACTTACTCTATCACAGCCTGAGGTATAGAGACTTAGCTTTTCAGAGACATGTTGGCCAATTTCATGTAAAAGATTTTGAATAAAAAGAATATAAAAAGAATGATAAGCAATGGGCCTACAATCACATGGCTATTTTAATATGCTAACTTTCTATCATTCAAGGCAAAGATTTCTATTAACTATCACTAAAACATAAACTATATTATTTTATAGGAAAGTGGGCAGTAATAAGGTGACTAATCACTCTATATTCACGCCACCAATTCCTTGTACAGCATGAGGTGGGTTTCCTTCTTCTTAAGGATTCTATGAAATGATATTCCTGTCAGGTGGTGTGTTTGTTACCCGGCTCTACTGAGCAAGTGTTTTGGTTTTTGCTGCTTCAGTAACTTCTGGTTCTTCTGGGATGATTACATTTCCTATTCAGTTGTAGGTATTCTCTTAAGTTCTGGTTTAATCACATGTTCTTTTCTTCAGATGTAAGGGCAAGCTTTAGTCCCACATCGGCTGGTAAGGTGAACGAAGCATGCCTTATATAGGGTGTGGATACCTTACCTCACGTGGACGCGTTTTGGGGCTCACTGTTAGTGTGAGACCAAGAGCAAAACCGTGAGGGTGAAGGATGCCCAGAGCGGACAATATCCACGTGGCGGTGCGTTGGGCCCCAGTGCCCAGTACCGTACGGCTGGCTGGGGCTGGGTTGTTACATTTGGTATCAGAGCCAGGGCCGGGTCGGTGTGCCAACGGGGACGTTGGACCTCCAAGGGGTGGATGTAAGGGCAAGCCTTAGTCCCACATTGGCTGGTAAGGTGAACGAAGCATGCCTTATATAGGGTGTGGATACCTTACCTCACGTGGACGCGTTTTGGGGCTCACGGAAGGTGAGACCAAGAGCAAAACCGTGAGGGTGAGCGTAACCCAAAGCGGACAATATCCACGTGGCGGTGCGCTGGCACCAGTGCCCAGTACCGTACGGCTGGTTGGGGCTGGGCTGTTACAAAGCACCCTAGAAGTAAGGATGAGAAGGTTGTGGTAGGTTTGGGTGGGTGAGCCTACAGTCGTACCCGGGACGGGTTCTATTTGACAGTGTCTTAGAAGATTTAAAGGGAGTTGGAAGAAATTAGTTGAAATTTGAGATGAATTGGACTCAGAATCAGTGTGGTTTGCTCTCGGTTCTGCTGTCACTAACCGGTTAGTGGATCTTGTAACCGGTTAGTGCCTGAGGGAAATGAATAAATAACTAAATTCATTGCAATAATCATGGAGGGCATTGCATAGACGTTATACTAATTGGTTATTGACTGGAGACCTTGTAACATCCCGCATCTTCTGGACTCGAATAGATCAATGAGGTTTTATTTAAAAAGAATTTTTGAGAATCTGAGAAGGATTTTCAGAAAAATGTTTTAGCAAATGATTTTTTCTTTGAGTTTGATTTCATGAAAACCAAGTTATGATTTTGTCATTTGAGATTTCTCAAAGAAAAGAATTTTCTTTTTCTTTGACTTGAGGTTTTTATAAATGGTTTCTTTAAAAGTCTTTGATTTGTGTGAAAGTAAGATTTTATAAGCTTATTTTGAAATTAAATTGATGAAGTGAATTGATTTTCTTTAAAGTTGCATCTTTGGAATTTTTGAAATATGAATGTGTGTTTTCTTATCTTAAGACATAAAATTAAATGATAAATTTGAACTGTATGAATTGTATGATGTATGTATATGTGTGCCGTGTATTTTGGAGTGTGAAACATGATATGTCAAAGTGTTACATGCATGTTTAAATATGTGTTAAGTGTATGCATCATTCCATGACCTAATGTTATGTGTTTGTCATGATAGAATGAAAAGAAAAATTATATATGTATGTGTGCATGTGTGTGCATGTGGTTCGGCCATGAGAGGATGAGTGGAACCAAGTAGAATGCATCTCCTTAAGCATTAAGAAAATAGAAAATTTAAATGGAAAACAAGTGGAAACCTAGGGTGTGTGACTCATGATGCCTAAGGATGACTTTTCTTTCCACCTTGTCCCCCATGAAAAGATCCCTCCCATGCAACTATTTGGTTGGACCCCTTTGCCCTTGAACCCATGATTTGGACCGAGGACAAAAGAGGAAAACTACACCTCTTGACTTTGCCCATAAAACCGTGTGTGTGTGTGTGTTGGCTTTGATTCATTTATCATTTCCTTCATTCATTTCCCTTCTCACACCAACACAAACACATAGTCCCAAGAGCCCCTCAAACTCTTGAGACCTTAGAAAGAGAGAATGGCCGAAGGAGAGAAGAGAAAAAGGAGAGTGAAAACCCAAACTTCCAACCCAAATACCTTTGATTTCTTTCTTTAATCACTTCCTTCTTCAAAGATTAAGAAGAAAACCAACCCTTAATCCCAAAGAGAGGAGGCCGAAGCAACCTAGGTGTAACACCCTCACATTTATTTAGTTAAATTAGAGTTTTAGGAAAATTGGTACTTGAAAATTTCTTTTTAAATTAAAATACTTATGAATATTTTTCCGGAAAAACGGACAGAGCTTCCTCTGTTTTTCGGACTTTACCAAAATTTCCTGTTTTGCACCTGTTCAGCCAGATTAATTTAAACAAGAAAACTTATAAAGTATACAGACATTTTAAAACTAAAGCCTGATTTTACAAAATAATACAAGTTACAGGGCTTACTTAGCAAAATGGTAGTTAATCCAAAATACTAATCAAAATATAGTTATCTATGTCCACTCATGCTATTATAAATACACTCCACGTGGTAGAGTGAATCCTGCTCGGCCTGTGACAATGTAAACCTTGCTTCTGTACCTGAAAAAAATAACTGCAAAAGGGGTAGCAATTACGCAGAACTTAGGAGAAATAAACCCTCAATAAGATTGTGATGAATTAAGCCTAACCAACTTATAATAATCATAACATTCACAACAACACTCATTTCATTAAATTCCCAATTATTCAACTCTTATTATTCTTTTCTTCATTATCGTATTCTTCTTTCTCTTTTACTTTTAACACTTTCTTTCCATATACTCACTTTATTTCAGTGCAATGCCTCAAAACAGAGGCCCTCTTAATTTTCCTTATTTAGATTATGTGTCCCTCAGGTCAGAGGTCAACACTTAATCATTTTATTTCATTTTGTGTCCCTCAGGTCAGAGGTCAACACTTAATCATTTTATTTCATTTTGTGTCCCTCAGGTCAGAGGTCAACACTCCATTTGTACTTCACCTCCACGTAGGAAGGTACCTCATACAGGTTGGCCTATGGGTACTTCACCTCGACACCGGAAGGTACCTCATACCGTCGTACTTCACCTCCACACCGGAAGGTACCTCATACCATCGTATTTCACCTACACACCGGAAGGTACCTCATACAATTTGGCCGGTGGGTACTTCACCTCCACACTGGAAGGTACCTCATACCACCACTAAACAATTATAAATCTTTAAATCTTTGAATTTCGTTTCCAATTATTTCATTTGTTCCAATCTCATGGGTTTCATCAATTAAATCATACCATTATATTTTTCACTCTCAGAGAGTCATTCATATCTATTCCAACCAACATATTAATGATCATCCATGAGTTTAGGGCTCAACATAATTTAGCACAACATTCACCACGTAATCAAATCTCATATTCTCATGTAAGTCCAACATACAGATCACTACACTTTTATGAATAATCACAAATTAACATAATTACTAATTATCAATACATTTTAATAAATCTAACCAACTCACACAACATACACTTAGCATACCAATTTCAAGTTTGCATATATTTAAATTTTCCCCCAGGCTCATACTTATACTTTAAAATCTTCCCTTTATCACTTAATTATTATACGAAGCAATACATATCCCATTTATCATTTCTAAGTTTATATTCACTCTCCTTCCACATTAATATCCAACATCACATACACGTCATCATAAACACATATATTCACAATTGCATATTCTCGTATAATTCATCAAACGTTAACTTCCAATAATCATGACATGCTTTTAAAATTATAATTAATTAATGAGAGGTTCTATTTTTCCCTAAACTATTATCCTTTGTTATCACTAATTACCCTAAGGCTCAATAATATACGTATTCTTCTACACTTAATCATCACTACCAACATCCCAGAATTTATCCCCTAAGCCAGGTAAAAGTCCCCTCTTACGTCAGGGTTCCATTAGAACCAATTTGAAGGCGTGCAGCGAGCTCCGATTCGGCAACGGTCCATTCGATCCCGATCCAAGCATCCGCACCGACCCGATTCGGTTGAACCCAACCAGCAGCAGCAACAAACCCCGGTTCAGCAAAAACCCACATCCGACCCAGTTCGATAACGGCGTCGGTTTGACTCTAAAGCTCCATTAGTCTCCGGTTCAGGGCACAACAAGGTGGTTTAGGCCCGGTTCATAGCAACCCGGTTAAACTCGGATCCAAGCGGCGGCACCACCATCCGTGGCGGCACACAGAGCACGGCAAGGGTGGCGGTTCGATCCGGTTCGCAACTAGAAGAGAGCAAACCAGTGATGGCGGGTGGGTCGCGAGGAACGACGGTGGCAGCAACCAACAGGGGCGGCGGTGGTAGCAACCACGTTCGCAACCAGCAGCGAACAGGAAGGAGGGACGAAGGCGCGAATTGGGGGAGGGCGACGACAGAGATGGTGGAGTCGCGAGCTTAGCAGAAGTAGCGGCGGTGACGCGGTTTCAGGGAGAGAGAGGGAACGGGGCGGAGAGAGAGTGAAGCGTGGTGTGATGAGAGAGGAGAGTGTGCGGCTGGGAGGGAGATGAACGAAGGTAGTCATGGTGGTTGGGGTTGGCGGCCGAGAATGAGGGAGAAACCAGAGAGAGAGACGAAGGAGAGGGGAACGAGCGGCGGCTGTACATGGAGGAAGAAGGGGAAATAGGGTTTCAACCCCCCCTTCACACTACTCACACGTTTCTTCTTTTTTTTTCTTTGACTCCCTTTTATTTATTTGTTTATTGGCCCAAAAGAAATATTAATACTAGAACTTTAGCATCATATGAGGTTAGAAATTAGTTAGATACCAGGAAATAACAAAAATTTATTTAATAATATAACTTTATAAACATCAAAGTAAATAATAGAAAGTCTATTTTTTTTTTCAAATAGGGTAATTGTTTCAAACAAATTTACTTTAAAATATAATTAAATATACTTTCGTACTTAACATAATGTATTTTTATGAAAATACCTAACAACTAAATAATTGATTTCCAACAACAATTATTTAATTCAATAAAACTAATAATTTATAATGTTAAAGAAATCAGATTCCAATGTTTCTTGATACTTTTGTAATATTAAAGTGGACCTTAATTTGTTATTTCTTGAACTTGATTATTTTTATTATTATTCTAATCTATTATTATCATAATTATGCTAGGGCCAAAATTAGGGATGTTACAATAGGAGGAGGAGAGAGAGATTTGAAGCTTGAAGATTAGGATTTTGTTTAAGGTAGTTGTTTAAGAAAGTTTTAATGTAATAATCTTAGTTTTTGTAAAGAACTTTGTGATGGACTTTGTTTAAATTTAATTTTTGTGATGCATGTACTTATTTTCTCATGATCTTAAAGTTTAAATGCTTTACATGTAATTTCTTTTGCTTGATCTTGAATGTTTATGCTTGGAAGCTTTGATCTTTAATTTGTAAAATTTCTTCTTCACGGTTTTGTTTGAAGTTTGTGTTGAAGTTTATGTTTTTACCTTGATCTTCTCTTGCATGTCTTGATTTATGGTAGATCTTTGCAAAGGCATGAAGTTTGAACTTTGTGTGTTTGTTTTGATTAAAAAGTTTTGGTTTTCTTTGATCCATGTCACGATTTTAAAGAGAAAATTATGATAATAAGTTTTAAAAATGATTTTTGGTACAAAAAGGATTTTTACACAAGATTTTATGTGTGTGATGATGATTTCTTGATGTTTGAAAAGAAAATGTTGTTCTAAAGCTTTGCATGTGAAAATAGAACCCAAGATCTTGCTTTTGTGTACTTTATCATTCGGCCAAACCTAGGAAAAGTAGGAAATCATGTTTTGTCTTTATTTTAGTTACATGCATGATGAAATTTATGTGATTTAAAGATTTAAAGTACAAGCATGAAAATTTTGGGGGTGAGAGATCTTGATATGAGTCTTGATGATGTTATGATAAATTTATTTAAAGAAATAAAATTAAAATTTGATGAATTTTTGTATGGAGCTCACGGTTTTGCCTTTATAAATATTAAAGTTTGTTTGTTTTGTTTTGCATGTGTGTTTTATTGGTGGATCTATGGATTTCAAGTATGTAAAAATCTAAATTTTTTATTAAAGACTTAAAAGTGATTTTGTGCTTCATTCCGTTCTAGGAACAAGTTTCACCTAAGCTATTTTTATTTTCTTGTGAGTTATTGTTTGAGTTAGCTTTGAGTGAATAAGATTGGTTTGGTATGTGATTGGATTATTTCTCTATGTCCAATTTGGTTTGATCAAGAAATAAAAGAAATGAATTGATTTTTCATTTGCATGCTAATTTAGGGGTAAAGCTAATTGATTTGAAAGATGTTTGCATGAAATTAATTAAAGACATTCCTTTTCTTTTAATAATTATTTTCAGTTATGATGTTTAAAGTGGGATAAAGTATTTAAGTGAATATTTTCCATACATGCATGTTTGTTTAAGTGCTAGTAATCATGAGTGTTTGAGATTATGAATATAAACCTTGCCTTAGGTGTGATAGGATTCGGCCATGTATAGAAAATAATAGGAGTTTGTGTTTGATTCTTGTTTTGTATGCATGCATGATGAGTGTGAAATTGATGCATGAATTATGGATGATTTAACATGTTTGAAAATGATTTGAATGTTAATATTTGCAAAAGGTTTTTGATTTAACCCTTGTTGGTATTTTCTTGGACTTAATTGGTCTTTGAAAGGAATAAAGTGAGTAAAGTGATTTGATTGATTGAGAAAGTATTGTTTTGAAAAGATTTTTATATGGTTTATAAAGCATGTGGTTTTGATTTAAGAGGTGTTTTACATTTAAAAACCCTTAAGATAAATGTGGCTTTTAAAGAGGTCAGGAAACTGACTATGTTTTTAATAAGTGTCTGAAAAGAGTATTTTAAGTTTTTAAATTTCTAAACGTGTTTTTAAGTAAATGTTTTACTTGATTTTGATTGTGAGTTTAAAGACCCTAAGTGATTTCAAAGTATTAAGAGAAAACGAATACTTTGTTTTCGAATAAAAAGTTTTGCAACGATGCTTTATTTTCAAGATAATTGAATAAGAATGATTTTAATAAGAACGAAATATTTGAGTGCCAATAACGATCGGGAAGCAGTTACGAACGCCGCAATGGAGACCAAGGAGCGCATTGAAGATCGTCATCGGTTGAGGTGAGAGAGAAGTTTCCCCCAAACACCGTGGTATTTAGGTAATATATTAAGCGTTTCGACCATCTCAAAAGTCGAAACTTAGTGGTTCTGAGTCAGTAGCACGGTGGCAATTGTTTGATTGTGTGGCCACTTGTGTGAAGGAGACAAAGACCATATTAAATTAGGTAATAAGTTTATATGATACTTGAATGCTAGTATGTTGTTTATTCGTTTATTTGATGAATTTATTATGCATGACGAGATTGGAAATAATGGGAATAATAATAAATCAGAAGAATAAAAGAAATGTAAGATAAAGTCTGGGAAAGATGTTGAGATGTTGCGGAATATATAATCGCTGATGAGTAAGAATTGATGATCATGATGAGTACGAGCCAGAGCTGGGGGAAGTAATGTTGTTATTGATGCGAGAGGTGATTTGAGTGGAGCTTGGCTCCTTTGTTTTTGTTTTAGAATGAGACTAGTGTTGAGTTGAGCTTGCTCCTCCATTAGCGCTCAGCAAAAATGGATTTTTGAAAAATGTTTTCGAAAAGAAATTTTTGACGAGATTAGTGAAAGTGTATTTTTGAAAGGAGATTTTTGGGAAAAGGTTTGTGAATTGTTATTTTACATGAAACATCATTTTTGAAAGGATTTTATGAAATCTTATCTTTGCAAAAATGTTTGGAAAACCTTGTTTTTAATAAACATCATTTTTGAACAGAGATTCTTTATAAATAGTATTTTCAGAAAAGTTTTGGAAATGGATTTTATGAGAGTTTTTGAAAAGAGATTTTTTTGAAACTTGAGAAAAAGATTTTTCGAAAAGTTGTGAAAGGAGATTTTCAGAAGAGGTGAAACCAGATTTTGAGAAAGTTTCATGAAATGACATTTTATGCAAAAGTTTGTGAGAACAATATTTTGTGAAAGTCTGTGAAAGGAGATTTTGAGAAATGATATTTCTGAAAGATTGTTTTGAGAAGAGATTATGAAATAAGATTTTGAAAGATAGATTGAGAAAATGAGATATGAGTTGTTGATGGGATTCCCGCTCTGTGCTATGTGAGAAATGATGAGAGGAAATATGTGCAAAGATAGCGGTTGGGACTCATTGAAGGGATGCACGAAGGATGGGCCGACCATTAGGATTGATTTTAAAAAGATAAAAGATTTTTAAAAGACATGAACATACGTGGTGAGGTATGAGAGTGCGAAGTAGTGGAGAGGAAGGAACCATAGGTATCTGCGGATACTTAGGAGGAGATTGCATTAGGGGAGGACAATGACGGTGAAACGTCAAGAAGTCTAGAGTATGTTTCTAGGCAGAACGAACTCCACAAGTGGCGCACTAACGTGGTGGGGACTGGGTCCAATGCCGTGGCAAGTTCTGCGAGCTCCCTAGAAATATACTGTCGCCCCCTAGATTGCAAATCTAGAACAGTGAGAGGGACTGGAACGAGGCATTATGTTTTGCCACTGGTTGAACAGTGAGCCTTGATTATTGATATTATATGAATTGATTTGAGGACGAGATCCTCCTGGTCTGGGACCATTTATGTGTTGAGACAGTTGTCGTGCCCGCGTGGTAAAGGTCCTGTACTCCTGTTTGCTTCCGACTAGGTTGGGTGGATGACTGAGGAGATGTAGACGTGTGTGCTAACTTTGAGAGCGACCCTCCTCAATGATGATTAAATCCCTTGCATCATTGACGAATACGAATTCATAAAACTTAAATAAGAAAAGATAACTAATATTGTTAAGAAATAATTTTTAAGAGACAACATGGAAAAGAGGATGGGATGATGTGATGATGGAATCAGAGTTGCGCAGCAGAAGCGAGTTATGAAAGGTTTTGGAAGAAGAAAAAGTAATGATAGAAGAGTAAAAGTTTGTATGTAAGGTAGTAATAATGTGATTACTTTTATGTGTTGCTTGTTTGCATGTTTTTGTTATTCCTTAATATCTTACCTATTGTAATCCCACATCGTTGGCATAACATGCTTGGGAATACTTACTCTCTCTAGTCTTCTGTTCTGTCTGCTTGTTGTTATGGTATCCATTCCCTTAGTCTATGAATCCTGTCATGTTCACGTTCGACATATGAGACGAGGAATGATGGAAGTGGCTTATCAAGATTGGGAGTGGCGTGAATACTCCGAGATCGGTGGGTCAGCTGACTATCATGGTGGATACCCGATGCTTTTTCCTAAACACAATGACCTCGAGGCCGAGAAGTTAGAAGAATTGGACGAGGACATAGATAGCCGGAGGCGGACGTGATCGAGACCGACCCTAGCGAGGCATTATTCCGTGGACCATCGTATTCAGTTCAATGGGCCTGGTGGTAGTCTTTCATTTTCCCTGAAGTATTTTGTATTCCCTGTGTTTACTTAGTATCATTGCAATACCATGATGTAACCCCAAACCTTTGTGGAAGAAATTTATTTTAATGGGCTATGATACTCGAGTTGAGAAGAATCAAGTTGCAAAGTGTAGTGCCGTGTGACACTCCGGTTTGGAACTTGAACTCTAGCATAAAGTATGAGAACACTCTTGTAATTGAGAAAGGTTTTGGAAGACTTAATGGTTCTCATACTCATGCTACTCAACCACGTTACATGTTTAAAAAAAAATAAAATTTGGCCCATATTTTCACTGCATTTTCGAATTAAAGCAGTATATTTTTCAAGTGGCCAAATCGGGGTGTTACAGACCTCGTGGAATTGACAATGAATAATAATGATATGGCAAATATAATAATGCATGATGATTATATAGCTCCGATATGAGATTGTAACACCCTCACTTTTAATCAGTTAATTTTTAAGTTTTAATAAAATTGGTGCTTGAAAAATTCTTTTGGAAACTTGATTACTCATAAAAGTCTACGAAAATCCGACAGAGTTTCCTCTGTTTTTCGGATGTTCCCAAAATTTCCTGTCAAACCTGTCAGACCAGAATTATTTAAAAAAAAACTTAAAACATAGTAGTATTACAGTCAGATCAATGCTAACGCCCGATTAGTACATGTTTCAGGGCATGCAATTAATACATAATTTTAATTTCCCAAAATGATGTTCATGACATAAAATATGGTCCACTCCTGACAACTCTACACTCCACGTAGTGGAGTGTACTCCTGCTCGGACTGGAACTGGTGTAAGCTTCGCTTCTGTACATGTAAAAATAATAGCAAGAAGGGTAACATTACACAGGACTTAGAAAGATAAATTCTAAAAAGTACAGCAATGAACAAAGTCCCTATCTCTTGACTTAATCTATCACATTTGCTACCCTATTACTATGCACTTATTTGTTCTAAACAATTTACGTAGTTCTTCGTTATTTATTCTCATATTATTACTTTTTCTCATTTTCTTACCTTTCTTTTCATTCTTAGTTCTCTTTTCATTTTATCTCATCATTTCTTTTGTTCTCTTTTCTTTTCTTTACTTTTTTTTAATTTTCTTTTTCTTTCCTTTCATTTCCTTTCTTTTCTTTTCCTTTCTTTACTTTTCTCATTTATTGAACCACAGGGTCTTATGACCAACCTGTGTTGAGTCATAGGGTCTTATGACCAACCTGTGCTCGATTTCTCTTTATTAAACCCCAGGATCTTATGACCAACCTGTGTTGAGCCACAGGGACTTATGACCAACTTGCGCTCGATTTCCTCTTTTATTAAACCACAGGGTCTTATGACCAACCTGCGCTCGATTTCCTCTTTTATTAAACCACAGGGTCTTATGACCAACCTGTGTTGAGCCACAAGATTTTATGACCAACCTGCGCTCGGTTCCTCTTTTATTAAACCACAGGGTCTTATAACCAACCTGTGTTCAGTCACAGGGTCTTATGACCAACCTGCGCTCGAGCCGCAGGGTCTCATGACAAACCTGCATCGTGTCTATTCTCTTTACCTTTCATTATCTTATCATTTCTCTTTTCTTTACTTTCTCGTACTTTATGTGGTGCTAATGACATCACTTGGGAGCTAGAAAATCGAATGAGGGAGAAGTATTCGTATCCGTTCGAGTAAGTTCTATTTTTCCGAATCGAATTTCGGGGACAAAATTCCTTTTAAGTGGGGGAGGTTGTAACACCCACTGGAATTATCCCCGAAATAATAAAGAAAAATATATAATTATTTTTGTTTAATGTTTTGAAATTTTACATAGTTATATATATATATATTTTATGTTTACTGGTGAATTTAATTATTTGGAAATATAAAGGGAAAACTATTAGAAGAAAAAGAAATGAATTAAGAATGACTTTTTGGCCTTTCAGCCAAAAAGACTCGAGTATAAGTTGGAATACTCGAGTCTTCTGTGGTGCTGCTGACCAAGTTTGAGCTGGTGCGCCAAAAAGACTCGAGTCTTGGGCAAAAGACTCGAGTAGTTCGAGCAGTGTGGCTGAAAGTATAAGTCGGTTTCAATTTAAGATTCGCACCAAAACGCGTTTTCTCTTGGTGCCAAGCACAGATCTGGACTTTACTTCGAAGGAGGGTAATCTTAGACTATAAATAAGTGATTTGGGAAGCCACAAACTCATTCAAATCTTCCAAACCCGAATTTCTAATCTCATTCCTCTGTTTTCTGGTGCATACTTTCCATATTCGATTCTCCCTCCTCACTCAACGAAATTCTGTAAAACCAAAACACAATTCGAGTTCTAATTCCCCTTTTGAATTAGAACCAGGAACCACACAAATTGACTTCCTGTAGATCAAGTTACAAGCCTTCAAAGTTAGGTGTTCTAAAGCTGAAAAACAGAGTACAAAACAGCATCACCTAGCTCTCTTTCTTGAATTGGTTTGGTAAATTCAGGAACCCTTTTGATTCCAAATTCGTTTCTGATTAAAGTTAGTACTGCCTAATTGCTAAAGCTAATTTGTTTCTGTAACACCCAGCTTTTACTTAAAACTATTATTCAAAAGGTTTAATAATTTAAAATGGAGAGCTTAAAATTTCTTTTCATAAAGCAAGTTTACACATGAAATTGGGTATTTCAATTACAATAAGAGTAGCGCAACATAAAATTTTCCTTCTTTCCGTAACTTCTGCTGCGACACTCTCTGATCCTCAAACTCCTCTTCATTCACCTAAAATGTTAACCACATAAGGGTGAGACCTTTTCACAACACAGTGAATTATAAGATAATTAAGAGAACATAATAAAAACTTAAGCATCATAATCAAATCAAGCCATGAATAACAAAATGCTTCACTTTCATTTTCCAAAATCATTTTCCTTTCCTTTATTTTATCTTGGTCTCACATTGCCGTAGCTTAAGTGAGCACCAAGACGCGTACTTATATTTAGTCCTTAACTTTACAATTTACTTAAATCATCATTGATCTTTATTCTTTTAGTTTGTACCACTAGGAATTTGGTTGCTCCTGCTAGGGCGTTTGTACACCCATTAGGGACTTTAGTCACCCATCAGGACTATCACCCACTAGGCCTCACCCGTTAGGACTAATACGTATAATCTTTACTCATACTCATTAAATTCCTTAGCATATTCAATTTGTATACTTCAGTCCTTTTCACATTTTCCAGTCTTTTAGTTTTCGTTGAATTGATCATTTTGGGACATTGACTCCTAACGAGGCATTTATACCTAGTGGGGTGTTTTTAGCCTGATGGGGCTTTTGGCCCTAATGGGGCGTTTGTACACCTAGCAGGAACACCTAGTGTCCCAATGTCCCAATGATCAATTCAACCGTCCTTAACAACACAAACACATGCACCACAATGCACACATTTCAAATATCCATTTACATCAAGCAGCAAGGATTTACATTCAAACACTTACATCATTCCAGTTTTTCACATCACATAATCAACAAATAATCAATATCATTCATTTTGTCTTTTACATCAATTAGCAGATATTCGCATTCAAGTACATATATCATTCGGATTTACAAACATCACATAATCACAAATATTCATCATCATGTTACTATATTACCAATTCAAACAAGAAATCATTCTCTTCCCCACTAATATTCGTACTATTAGTTTACACTAAAGAAACCAATCCCTTGCATTCCTAATAATCATTATCAACCTTAAATAAGCGATTATATTACACTTCTTATTTAAACATTCAAGTATTATCCCTATGTCCATTAGTTATTAATCCACCTCATAGCCAACATTATTAATTTACCACCTTAGTTAACTCTTATCCATTGATATAATCATTTTACACACATTGCAAACATAACAACGATCAATAAACAACATATATTCACAGAGTCAATCGACATACTCAGGTATGTCTCAGCATGCTTAAATATAAATCAACTCCCTAGGGTTCTTCACTTCCTACATTTACAACTTACATAAAGGGGGTTTTTAGCAATTTATGACAATTAAATTAAATCAATAAATTATTAAATTATTAACTTAAATCAAGATACCTTCATTCTTCCTAAATCACTTTTACAGGTGTTATTTTGCTACCCACAACCCAATTCAACTACTTAGCCCAAATCCTATTATATACCCCAACTATCCCTAACTCAAAGTGTGGAAAAGAGACTCCCCTTACCTTATAGAGGGAGAGAGCCCACACAAAGCTCCAGGGACTCCAAATCTACTCCGGATCTACCTTGATTCCTATCCTCTTGACCGATCTCCACTCTGTTCTTCAAGATTGGAGAGGAGAGAAAGCAAACCCTTGGAGAGAGAGAGGGCCACGAATTGAGAAAGGGCCACTAAGGGAGGAGGTGAAGGTAAAATCATGAGGAAGATGATGATCCTCATGGGTGAAGGTTTGGAATGGTGGATTTGGGTGTTTTATGGTGGTTGATGGTGGTTTTATGTGAAGGGGAGAGAAAAGGCCATGGTGGTGAGAGAGAAGGATAATCACCATGGACCAGGAAGAGAAGAAGAAAACATGAAGGAGAAGATGGGTATGGGAGAGATATTGGTGGGGAGATGATTTTGAAGCTCCAAGCTTCCATGGGAGATCCTCTTCCATGAGGGAGAGGAGAAGAAAAGCGAGAGAGAGAAAGAATGAGAGAGGGAGGATCGCATGTTTTGGATGAGGAGGGGGAGATGAGTTTTGTTTTTATTTTTGGGTTGGAAGGAGATGTGTGGTCATGAATTAAAGAGGGAGGGAAATATTCCTTTTGTGTGGCTATGAAGCCTCCCACGCATACTCTCTTTCTCTTTTTTTTATCAGACCCACTGGTAATCGATTATCCTAGCCAGATAATCGATTACTGCTTCAGTGCAACATTTTATGGGTTCCAACCTGAGGCCTTGTAATCGATTACTTGACCAAAAGTAATCGATTATAACCTGATGCAACACTTTCTAGTACATTCAGCAGAGAGGGAGTAATCGATTAATCCACCAAAAGTAATCGATTAATTTACAAGATAATCGATTACTTCCATGAGTTAATCGATTATCAATGTTGCAACAATTAGGTGTTTTCACCAGAGGCCTAGTAATCGATTAAACCCTACAGAGTAATCGATTACTCTAAGGAAAACTCATATTTTGGCCAATTCTAACTCTAAGACACAACACTTAACTCCTAACAATGATTTTTCCTATGGTTCTTATCATAAATTCTAGCTTAGGTTTTTCCTAATTAACTTGGAATTAAATTTTGGGATGTTACAATTCTCCCCCACTTATTGGAATTTCTTCCCCGAAATTCCGCTCGTAATCCTTAATTGGAGAACCATCCCGGAAAAGGTTTGCTAAACTACACTACCTACTTCACCTGGTTCTACTCCCCCACTTAGGATTAGCATATCATTCAACATGAATGTGCCACAAGACTCTTGCACTTATTGAAGAGTGCCGACTATGGTTTCATTTGGGTCAACCTCTAGACTACAATTCTAACAGATTTCCAAGGTTAGTAGGCTTCCCTTCGGAATCCTACTTCGAAAGTGGGTCAGGGCACTAATACATTCTAAGTACTATTACCTTACAGGATTGGTTATGCTCTAACTCCAAATCCTACCACTTATGTCCTAGGCCTAAACTCAAATCAAACACATCCATCATTCACACAAACATAAATCATGTAAACATCATTCAAGGGTCAAACATTCACAACAGCAGTCCACAACATCTTACACCTTAAACCTAAACATAACTCAACCTGGTTTCCTTCCTAACTATTCCTAGCCTAACTTAGGGCTAACACTTACCTCTACAAACACATTCACAAATATCATCACATATATTAAAAAGCGTTTATAAAAGGTTTTTGCATAGTTTGCGACCAAAAATTCATTCTATAAATTCAATTTCCCAAGGTTTGTGAAGAATTGGAAGACAGTATCCCTGTACTTAAAAGAAGATTATAGCAAATCTTCAAGTCAATCAGAGTTCATTAGATTCACTGTTGACCCTACGACCACTTTGTAAAAGATTTGTAATGGTCGGGGTGAACCTATGTCAAATCCATTTAAAATAGCAAACAACTCCAATTGGCTTCAAAATTTGATGGGACATCACTTAAATTTAGCCCAAGGTTGTGTAAAATGTTCAAACCGATTAGAGCACATTAAATTCATTTTGTTTAAAAACAATGACCTGCTCCAATTGGCTCGAAATGTTACATAAAACAATAATTCAACCTTAGGGTGCCTATATCAATTCTTCCAAGTCAATCAAACAGCCTAAACCCAAAAACTCAGTTTTTCCCATTATATAAAAACCCTGATTACCCAAAAACACTTTACTACAAATACATACGTCTTTTAAAACCTTTGGTTCGAAAGATCACTAAGTATGGGGATTCAAAATTTAAGGAAAGGATCCCATACAAGTAGAACATTTAGAAAACAATAACACATTTAAAGAAACAAAATTCTTTTCCAAATTAGGTTCCTCTCTTAAAGAGGAACAAATGATTTCATTTGAAAATTCACTAAAGCTTTTAATCATGCACCTTACCATGAAGAGCTACCTTCATCTAATTTCATAAGATCCTAGATGAAGGAGTGAAAAATCACTCAAGATAGTTAAACTCAAATAAAGAGGGAATGCGCCTCGGACTTGGAAAAATTTAATTTTAATTCATCTTCAAAAGTTGAGACAATTGTATTCCCTTTTTACTTCAAGTTTAAAATTTGAGTTTTCATTCCGAATTGATTTGAGTCGCATAACAAGGGTTCCTATTTGATCGATGTGTGACTTGGTTACAAACAGTTAAGTTAGTTCACTACTCGATCACTTAGAAATCCTTGCTTTTCTTACTAGTTCTTGAAAAGTTGTGGTGCGACCTCACGATCCATTTAGAATGATTGTGGTTCGGTGCTAACCTTTAAAATTCATTTTAAACACTCACAAGCATCAAATACAAATTTTCACTTTACACAAAGACATACCAAGCACACATATCAATCGAGCATACACAAACAAAATTCAATTTCATCAAGAACAACATTTTCAAAAACAACACTTTTAGCCAATGCTTAGTAGGAAGTAATTTTGGGATTTCAATCATAAAGAGGGCAATTGAAAAGTTATTAATCCCAAATCATTTTGAAAACATTTTTTTTTGAAAGTTTAGGTTCACTTCCCCATAAACATAGACTTTTTCCTATATACCAATGCACTACCAATGATGTAATAAAAAATGAGGTAAGAAATTCTATGTTGAATTTTAACCCCGTCCTCGATTAAATAAACTTCTTTTCGTTACAAAATTTTATTACGGTAACTCGGGGTTCAAGTTCAATCATTAGAAGCTTCAACTTAACTTTCGATCAATATTAAAGTCATCGGAATCAAATTAGTGGTGAAATCAACCACAAGTTCAATAAAGAGGTTTTTTGTTGTTTTCATGAATTCTGATCTAACCGGTGCAACCTTGTCACTCGAATAGATTAGAATTGAGGTAGTAAATCATTTTGATTCTCATGGCACCACTTCTAATTTTTGTCCGCTTACTTTAACACTACACCATTCCAAATATAAGCATATTTCGAGAACCTTTTGATGGAATTCAAATCACTTCTCAATTTGGGCAAAAAAAAATGTTTGTTTTTATTTTTTAATTCAAATTAATATGATTCAGTGGTTTAAATCCGATCTATTAGTTCCCGATGCCTATTTTCATTTGATGCCACAATCACTTGAATCAAGTTTAGTTACAGAACCGCTTAATAATTTAGTATAAACCATATTTTCGTTTCTCTTAAATACTAATCGAATCAACGTGACCTTAATCACTTGGTTGGATTAGTATTCGGGATTCACAATTTATTTATTCCATGCGGTTCCATTTCTAATCCCGATTCAATTACTTTGACACCAAATTACTCAACAAACATACATTAAGATCACACACAAGGCACTTAGCAAAGCAAACATACATAAAAGAATTACACATAAGTTTTATACACAGGAGATCCATTACTAATTCACGGTGACGCACAAACTTCTAGATTTCGACGACGTCACCTCCCGACAAATGCAACATCGGATTGGCCAGTTCCGACACTACATTCCATCAGTGGTAATAGCCCTCGCTATCCAGCTTAAGTTTATGCACTCCGTTATTAATTAGTAAGATTTCTTTTTTAAGAAACTTTAGCCTTTAACTAACTTAAGACTTGGAATTTGCATCCCTTAAACAAGAATCAATATGCACCTTCGAAGTTTTCTGCTTACAAACGTGCCACACTTCTAGGATGCAATTCTTTGAATCCCTAAGGGATCCGGCTTAGGTTCCCAAAGAATCACATTCTATTCTCCTTTACTATCAAACATTTGTACCAATCACAAAACATTAAAATTTTCACTTAAAAGGGTCTCACCTCTTGAGAAGAAGCTTGAGATGAGAGTGTTCGCAGCGAGATCGGGACCACTTTCCCTCAGGTCGGAAGGAAGGAACTGCTCTGATACCATAAATGTAACACCCAGTTTTTACATAAAAATATTATTCAAAAGGTTTAATAATTTAAAATGGAGAGCTTAAAATTTCTTTTCATAAAGCAAGTTTACACATGAAATTGGGTATTTCAATTACAATAAGAGTAGCGCAACATAAAATTTTCCTTCTTTCCGTAACTTCTGCTGCGACACTCTCTGATCCTCAAACTCCTCTTCATTCACCTAAAATGTTAACCACATAAGGGTGAGACCTTTTCACAACACAGTGAATTATAAGATAATTAAGAGCACATAACAAAAACTTAAGCATCGTAATCAAATCAAGCCATGAATAACAAAATGCTTCACTTTCATTTTCCAAAATCATTTTCCTTTCCTTTATTTTATCTTGGTCTCACATTGCCGTAGCTTAGGTGAGCACCAAGCTGCAACCTTATACTTTGCCCGAGATCTCACATTGCCGTAGCTTAAGTGAGCACCGAGACGCGTACTTATATTTAGTCCTTAACTTTACAATTTACTTAAATCATCATTGATCTTTATTCTTTTAGTTTGTACCACTAGGAATTTGGTGGCTCCTGCTACGGCGTTTGTACACCCATTAGGGACTTTAGTCACCCATCAGGACTATCACCCACTAGGCCTCACCCGTTAGGACTAATACGTATAATCTTTACTCATACTCATTAAATTCCTTAGCATATTCAATTTGTATACTTCAGTCCTTTTCACATTTTCCAGTCTTTTAGTTTTCGTTGAATTGATCATTTTGGG
Source organism: Crotalaria pallida (assembly GCA_037953625.1). Classification (NCBI taxonomy): domain Eukaryota; kingdom Viridiplantae; phylum Streptophyta; class Magnoliopsida; order Fabales; family Fabaceae; genus Crotalaria; species Crotalaria pallida. Next base: position 54,808,166 of record CM075654.1, on the reverse strand, counting down.
ACATTGACTCCTAACGGGGCATTTATACCTAGTGGGGTGTTTTAGCCTGATGGGGCGTTTAGCCCTAATGGGGCGTTTGTACACCTAGCAGGAACACCTAGTGTCCCAATGTCCCAATGATCAATTCAACCGTCCTTTACAACACAAACACATTCACCACAATGCACACATTTCAAATATCCATTTACATCAAGCAGCAAGGATTTACATTCAAACACTTACATCATTCCAGTTTTTCACATCACATAATCAACAAATAATCAATATCATTCATTTTGTCTTTTACATCAATTAGCAGATATTCGCATTCAAGTACATATATCATTCGGATTTACAAACATCACATAATCACAAATATTCATCATCATGTTACTATATGACCAATTCAAACAAGACATCATTCTCTTCCCCACTAATATTCGTACTATTAATTTACACTAAAGAAACCAATCCCTTGCATTCCTAATAATCATTATCAACCTTAAATAAGCGATTATATTACACTTCTTATTTAAACATTCAAGTTTTATCCCTATGTCCATTAGTTATTAATCCACCTCATAGCCAACATTATTAATTTACCACCTTAGTTAACTCTTATCCATTGATATAATCATTTTACACACATTGCAAACATAACAACGATCAACAAACAAGATATATTCACAGAGTCAATCGACAAACTCAGGTATGTCTCATCATGCTTATATAAGTCAATTCCCTAGGGTTCTTCACTTCCTACATTTACAACTTACATAAAGGGTTTTTTTTAGCAGTTTATGACAATTAAATTAAATCATTAAATTATTAAATTATTAATTTAAATCAAGATACCTTCATTCTTCCTAAATCACTTTTACAGGTGCTATTTTTCTACCCACAACCCAATTCAACTACTTAGCCCAAATCCTATTATATACCCCAACTATCCCTAACTCAAAGTGTGGAAAAGAGACTCCCCTTACCTTATAGAGGGAGAGAGCCCACACAAAGCTCCAGGGACTCCAAATCTACTCTGGACCTACCTTGATTCCTATCCTCTTGACCGATCTCCACTCCGTTCTTCAAGATTGGAGGAGAGAGAAAGCAAACCCTTGGAGAGAGAGAGAGGACCACGAATTGAGAAAGGGCCACTAAGGGAGGAGGTGAAGGTAAAATCATGAGGAAGATGATGATCCTCATGGGTGAAGGTTTGGAATGGTGGATTTGGGTGGTTTATGGTGGTTGATGGTGGTTTTATGTGAAGGGGAGAGAAAAAGCCATGGTGGTGAGAGAGAAGGATAATCACCATGGACCAGGAAGAGAAGAAGAAAACATGAAGGAGAAGATGGGTATGGGAGAGATATTGGTGGGGAGATGATTTTGAAGCTCCAAGCTTCCATGGGAGATCCTCTTCCATGAGGGAGAGGAGAAGAAAAGCGAGAGAGAGAAAGAATGAGAGAGGGAGGATCGCATGTTTTGGATGAGGAGGGGAAGATGAGTTTTGTTTTTATTTTTGGGTTGGAAGGAGATGTGTGGTCATGAATTAAAGAGGGAGGGAAAGATTCCTTTTGTGTGGCTATGAAGCCTCCCACGCATACTCTCTTTCTCTTTTTTTTATCAGACCCACTGGTAATCGATTATCCTAGCCAGATAATCGATTACTGCTTCAGTGCAACATTTTATGGGTTCCAACCTGAGGCCTTGTAATCGATTACTTGACCAAAAGTAATCGATTATAACCTGATGCAACACTTTCTAGTACATTCAGTAGAGAGGGATTAATCGATTAATCCACCAAAAGTAATCGATTAATTTACAAGATAATCGATTACTTCCATGAGTTAATCGATTATCAATGCTGCAACAATTAGGTGTTTTCACCAGAGTCCTAGTAATCGATTAACCCCTACAGAGTAATCGATTACTCTAAGGAAAACTCCTATTTTGGCCAATTATAACTCTAAGACACAACACTTAACTCCTAACCATTATTTTTCCTATGGTTCTTATCATAAATTCTAGCTTAGGTTTTTCCTAATTAACTTGGAATTAAATTTTGGGATGTTACAATTCTCCCCCACTTATTGGAATTTCGTCCCCGAAATTCCGCTCGTAATCCTTAATTGAAGAACCATCCCGGAAAAGGTTTGCTAAACTACACTACCTACTTCACCTGGTTCTACTCCCCCACTTGGGATTGGCATATCATTCAACATGAATGTGCCACAAGACTCTTGCACTTATTGAAGAGTGCCGACTATGGTTTAATTTGGGTCAACCTCTAGACTACAATTCTAACAGATTTCCAAAGTTAGTAGGCTTCCCTTCTGAATCCTACTTCGAAAGTGGGTCAGGGCACTAATACATTCTAAGTACTATTACCTTACAGGATTGGTTATGCTCTAACTCCAAATCCTACCACTTATGTCCTAGGCCTAAACTCAAATCAAACACATCCATCATTCACACAAACATAAATCATGTAAACATCATTCAAGGGTCAAACATTCATAATAGCAGTCCACAACATCTTACACCTTAAACCTAAACATAACTCAACCTGGTTTCTTTCCTAACTATTCCTAGCCTAACTTAGGTCTAACACTTACCTCTACAAACACATTCACAAATATCATCACATATATTAAAAAGCGTTTATAAAAGGTTTTTGCATAGTTTGCGACCAAAAATTCATTCTATAAATTCAATTTCCCAAGGTTTGTGAAGAATTGGAAGACAGTGTCCCTGTACTTAAAAGAACATTATAGCAAATCTTCAAGTCAATCAGAGTTCATTAGATTCACTGTTGACCCTACGACCACTTTGTAAAAGATTTGTAATGGTCGGGGTGAACCTATGTCAAATCCATTTAAAATAGCAAACAACTCCAATTGGCTTCAAAATTTGATGGGACATCACTTAAATTTAGCCCAAGGTTGTGTAAAATGTTCAAACCGATTAGAGCACATTAAATTCATTTTGTTTAAAAACAATGACCTGCTCCAATTGGCTCGAAATGTTACATAAAACAATAATTCAACCTTAGGGTGCCTATATCAATTCTTCCAAGTCAATCAAACAGCCTAAACCCAAAAACTCAGTTTTTCCCATTATATAAAAACCCTGATTACCCAAAAACACTTTACTACAAATACATACGTCTTTTAAAACCTTTGGTTCGAAAGATCACTAAGTATGGGGATTCAAAATTTAAGGAAAGGATCCCATACAAGTAGAACATTTAGAAAACAATAACACATTTAAAGAAAAAAAATTCTTTTCCAAATTAGGTTCCTCTCTTAAAGAGGAACAAATGATTTCATTTGAAAATTCACTAAAGCTTTTAATCATGCACCTTACCATGAAGAGCTACCTTCATCTAATTTCATAAGATCCTAGATGAAGGAGTGAAAAATCACTCAAGATAGTTAAACTCAAATAAAGAGGGAATGCGCCTCGGACTTGGAAAAATTTAATTTTAACTCATCTTCAAAAGTTGAGACAATTGTATTCCCTTTTTACTTCAAGTTTAAAATTTGAGTTTTCATTCCGAATTGATTTGAGTCGCATAACAAGGGTTCCTATTTGATCGATGTGTGACTTGGTTACAAATAGTTAAGTTAGTTCACTACTCGATCACTTAGAAATCCTTGCTTTTCTTACTAGTTCTTGAAAAGTTGTGGTGCGACCTCACGATCCATTTAGAATGATTGTGGTTCGGTGCTAACCTTTAAAATTCATTTTAAACACTCACAAGCATCAAATACAAATTTTCACTTTACACAAAGACATACCAAGCACACATATCAATCGAGCATACACAAACAAAATTCAATTTCATCAAGAACAACATTTTCAAAAACAACACTTTTAGCCAATGCTTAGTAGGAAGTAATTTTGGGATTTCAATCATAAAGAGGGCAATTGAAAAGTTATTAATCCCAAATCATTTTGAAAACATTTTTTTTTGAAAGTTTAGGTTCACTTCCCCATAAACATAGACTTTTTCCTATATACCAATGCACTACCAATGATGTAATCAAAAATGAGGTAAGAACTTCTATGTTGAATTTTAACCCCGTCCTCGATTAAATAAACTTCTTTTCGTTACAAAATTTTATTACGGTAACTCGAGTATTCTGGAAAAGTGATGAACGACTTGAGTATTTCTTCAAGTACTCGTGTATTTTTGCATGAACCACTCGAGTAGTTCATGAGCTACTCGAGTATTTTGAGAAAACTTCATAAAACTCAGATTTTCTCTAATTCTCAGAATTTAACTCGTTTAATGTTATAATAACTTAAATCCTGTTTGGTTGATAACTATCCTGGAGGTGTCCTACTGGAATTTTATTCAGTGGTTGATAATTTCCCTACAGGAGTCCCAACGGAAGTGCGTACACCCATTTGGTCGATGTTTACCCTATGGATGTCCCAGTGAAAGTTTTATTCACTTGGTTGATATTTTACTATAGGAGTCCCAATGGGGTCGTTGCAATAACCATCAATAGAAGGCTATGCCCCGATGGGTTATAAATGAAATAATTAAATACTGTCTCTAAAACCATCACAAAGTGGCTAGGCCGCTGATGGTCTTTTCTTGAAAAGGTTAAATGAAAACGATTAATCCCATCACAAAGTGGCTATGCCGCTGATGGCCTTTTTGTGAAAGCATCAGCTCCAGCTAAAAGAAAAGATAAAAGATGAGATTAACGGATGGAAAGATGGAATGATGGACTATGTCCTGAGTTGATATCAATGATGATAATGAATTGATAAGAAGGATTGGTAAGAGATTATTTTTGCATTCATGCATTGATTGCTCCAGTTTGCGAGGGTTTTCCCTGCTATACTGGTTACGCCAGGAGATGTGAACCCGTAAGTCGTGAGTGCAGGGCTAAGCCCGTAAGTCCTATGCAGAGCGGAGGAAGCTCGTAAGTCCTACCACCTCCAAACTGTGATGCCCCGGGAAATTGTGGAGATCAGCATGCATCATGCCATTAACAATAAGATTAACTGCTTGAATAAAAAGGGCTTGACATATGTATATTCATGGTGGAATACTTGTGTTACTATTTGAATACTTGTGTTTGTTGTTTTTAGCCAATGTTCTTTATCGTTCGACTTAACGTGATTAGCTATGACTTACTCCCTTGTTGCCCTTGTAGGTAATGAAGGTCCTGTTTTCACAGAAGGGGAGTAGGAACGGCAATGGATATGGGATTCCCTTCCCGATCATTGGAGTTGAGAACCATGCTCTGGGTTACAATTAGTGTCTTAAGTAGCTCAGAGTCTATTTGCTATTAGAATAAATTAGTTTGAACTATTGTGTTTCGTTATTTGAATTATGTTCTGTTGTTTTGCTTCCGCACTTGATGTTACTTAACGATTTGCTTCTGCAATTGAATAATAATTTTTTGAAAATTTTTTCGCGAAAAATTATTCTCTATTTTCGTTATAATAAATAAATCAAGGTTAGAGAGTCGGGTTGTTACATTAGTGGTATCAGAGCAATGGTTCAAACTCTCGGTCTATGGAATATGGCCACACATGCTTTAAGCTGTGATAACTCTGGATTGAGTTATGGGTAGATTAGGATTAAGTCAGTAGGATGTAATATATATATATATTGTTTTGTTTTAAATATAACTGTTATCTTTGATGAATAGCACAAAGTAGTAATGGCCTCAAGAAACGCTCGCCATACCGACGAATCCCTAGATCGTATTGCTGTTGTTCTTGAGCACCTGACTAATAGGCAAGCTGCTGGTCCGTCTGAGTTCAAAGGACTGGCTAATTTTAGAAAGTGCGACCCTCCAAAGTTTTACGATGGAGCTAATCCTGAAGAAGCGCAGATTTGGATCCAAGAACTAGAGAAGATATTTCAAACCATCCCATGCAATGAAGAGCAGAAAGTTACCTATGCTGCTTATGTCCTCGTGGGTCCCGCGGACAACTGGTGGAAATATACAAAGCAAACCTTGGAGCAAGAGCACAAACCGATCACTTGGGAAGTTTTCGTGGAGAAATTCTACAAGAAGTTCTTCCCTGAGGATATCAGAAATAAGAAAGAGATCGAATTTTTGGAAATCAAGCAAGGAACCATGACTGTTGGAAGTCAAGCTAGTGTTGGAAGACATGCTTCAAACTCTCTTATGGACTTCAAGTATATATAAAGCTGATGTTTTGATGATAACAAACCAACTCAAGTTCAAGCTCACAAGTTTCCTTCATGATCAAGGATGAAGATTCAAGCAAGGCATAGATTAGAAACCTTTTCCTTAGATCATTTTTAAGGTAATGAAGTTTCTATTCTTTACGAGTTTACAAAAGCCAACAAGTTTTTCATTTTAAAAGAAAGAAGAAAAATGTGTTTTTCATGAAAAGGTGTTTTCAATCTTAGTTTTTGTGAAAATACTTGATGTTACAAAACTCTGTATATTTTTATGTATGCAAGAGAGAGTAATCGATTAGCTGCTCAAGATAATCGATTAACTTTGTTGCATCATAGAAAAATCAGAGAGGTTGTAATCCGTTAAATGAACTTTCTTAATCAATTACTTTCTTATGGGAGTAATCGATTACCTGACTCAAGTAATCGATTATAATTGTTGCATCATATATTTTTCAGAGGCTTAGTAATCGATTACAGGCTCTATAGTAATCGATTACATGATGTTGCATCATAGGCATAACAGAGGCTCAGTAATCGATTAATTGATTAGTGTTAATCGATTAAATGAGTTGCATCACATATTGAACAGAAGTGGTGTAATCGATTAATCATTGTTGGTCTAATCGATTACTAGTTTTTCAAATGAATTTAAGAATATCTATTTTTGAAGGAATAATCGATTACCTTCAGAAAGTAATCGATTACTTCAAGTTTTATTGTAAAAAGCGTCAGAATCATTTTGATTATTTCCTGATTTGTTTTTATATAAAAGATTCTGATTTATTTTATAAAATTCGAAAATGATTTTAAATTTGAATTATTTCCTTTTTCGTTTTAAGAATCAAATCTTTATTTTATTTTGTAAATCGTTTTGATTTAGTTTTGATTTTAAAACTTATTTCGAAATCTTATTTTATTCTAATTTGATTTAAAAGTGATTTTGATTTATTGAATAAAATCTTTTTGATTCAAAAACGTTTTTCTATTTTAGAAACAATTTCACTCCAACATTCAGTTGATCATTCATTCATATCTAACATCTTTTCTGATCACACATTCTTTCTTCTTCTTCTCTAATCTTCTGGTTTTCACGATCATACTTTTGGAAGAACAAAAACCTTATTGGCTGAGTAACTCTTAGAGAAAAAGCACTTCATTATCATAAGAGCATATCGTTGTATCAATGTTGTTGAGAACACACATTGCTATTGTAATCACTCACATATCCATTGTATTTGAAACCTTAGTGGTTAGGGAGAGAATCCCTTTGTAAACGTGTGATACGTCGTAGGGCGAGGAACCCTGCTATGTGATTTGAGGCCCCTAGCGAACGGAGGTTCCTAGTAGTGTGCGGGGTGCTCTTGGGTGTAATAGGGTGCGGCTCTATTGCTGATTATAAAACTCTCAGGCGGGTCGCTTGGGGACTGGACTAGGCCTTTCGACGGAAAGGCTGAACCAGTATAAAATTCACCGGTGCAAGCTTTTCTATCCCTATCTCTTTATTTTTCCGCACATTTCAATTATTTACGTTTCCGCGCTACTCAATTTATTGTATCTATCGTTTTCGAAATCCGTTTCAAACGCTTAATCTCTCCATCTCAAAACAATTTTTTAATTTTTAAAGGATTTCACAATACATTAATAAAACTCAATTCACCCCCCTCTCGAGATTTTGAGGCCAAAACCAACAATTGGCATCAGAGCTAGTCTCTTGTGTTAAGACTTAACCGTCTCAAGAGTATGGCTTCAAACTCTCTGTTTGGTGGTGAAGGGAGTTCTATTAACCGTCGTCCCATGTTTGATGGGGTAGGGTACGCGTATTGGAAAGCCCTTATGAAAATTTTTATTCAAGGAGTCGGATTAAAAGTTTGGGATGTCGTCGTTAATGGTCCCTATGTTCCTACCTATGTGGTTAATGGTAACACCGTCGAAAAGCCTATGGATGAGTGGACGGAGGAGGAGGAACGCAGAGTCCAATACGACCTGAAAGCGAAAAATATTATAACATCTGCTTTGAGCTATGATGAGTTTTTCAGGATATCGACATGCGAGACCGCACAACAAATGTGGGATACGCTAGAAGTCACGCATGAAGGTACAACTGAAGTGAAAAGGTCGAGAATCAATACTCTGACTGGGGAATATGAATTATTCAGAATGAAAGATGGAGAATCAATTCAAGAGATCCAAAAACGCTTCACGATTATTGTAAATCAGCTAACAACATTGGGGAAGAAATTCACCAATGAGGATCTCATCAACAAAGTTTTAAGGTGTTTGGGAAGAGAATGGCAACCCCAAGTGACGACGATTGCTGAATCAAGAAACCTTTCAATTATGATGCTGGCAACTCTCTTCGGGAAGTTACAAGAGCATGAAAGTGAACTAAAAAGATTGGCTCAATACGAAGAGGAGAACAAGAAAGTCAAAAGTTTGGCATTCAAGACTGAAGCACCAGCAACTGAAAGTGACTCGGACAAAGAACTGATAAATGTTGAACACATGGGTCTGTTGGTCAAAAAGTTCGGGAAATTTCTGAGGAAGAAAAGCAACTTCAATAGAAGGGACAACAACAAAAGTGGAGGCTCATCCATCACATGTCATGAGTGTGGCAAGCCTGGTCACATCAGAGCAGACTGCTACCAGCTGAAAAAGAAAGAAAATTCAGAAAAAGGCACCTCAAATTCAAAGAAAGGGAATCAAGCATATTTGGCATGGTTAGACAACGAGGGAAGTTCGGATGAGGATTCAGACGAACAAGAAGAGACAGCCAACATATGCTTGATGGCACACGGAGATGAGGTAATTTCTGAACTTAATTTTTCTTATGATGAATTACAAGAGGCTTTTGAAGAATTACATGAGGAGTCAATGAGGTTATCCTTATTGATTTCTTTAGAAAAGAAAAATTCAGCTTCTCTTTTAGAAAAGAATAAAAATCTTATTAAGGAAAATGAATTTTTGAAAAATCAAAACAAGGAGCTGAATTTGACTTTGAAAAATTCTTCGAACACCTCAAGTAACGAAGTTAAATTTAAGGCTAGTTCTTCTTCTTGTAAGTTCTGCAAGGACCTTGTTAAAGAAGTAGAAGATTTAAAAGAAACTCTTGCAAAATTTACGAAAGGTAGAAATACTTTAAATTTAATGCTAGGGAGACAAAAATGTTTCTTCAATAGAGCGGGTTTAGGATATCAACCCGATAGGCATCAAAAGAAATTAAGTACCATTTTTGTCCCTGCTAGCCATCATAAGAAACCTTTGATTATTTGTCATATTTGTGGTAAAAAGGGTCATTGTGCACATGAATGCATACACCGGAAAGTGAAGTTCGTTAAACCGAACAATGAAACTAAAAGGTGGCATGATTTAAACTATGGCTAGTGTTGGAAGTGACCTAGTGTTGGAAGACATGCTTCAAACTCTCTTATGGACTTCAAGTGTAATTCAAGATGACGTTTTGATGATAACAAACCAACTCAAGTTCAAGCTCACAAGTTTCATCCATAATCAAGATTGAAGATTCAAGCAAGGCATAGTTTAGAAACCTTTTCGTTAGATCATTTGTAAGGTAATGGAGTTTCTATTCTTTACGAGTTTACAAAAGCCAATAAGTTTTTAATGAAAAAGAGAGAAGAAAAATGTGTTTTTCATGAAAAGGTGTTTTCTATCTTAATCTTTGTGAAAATACTTGATGTTACAAAACTCTGTATATTTTTATGTATGCAAGAGAGAGTAATCTATTAGCTACTCAAGATAATCGATTAACTTTGTTGCATCATAGAAAAATCAGAGAGGTTGTAATCGATTAAATGAATCTTGTTAATCAATTACTTTCTTATGGGAGTAATCAATTACCTGGCTCAAGTAATCGATTATAATTGTTGCATCATATATTTTTCAGAGGCTTAGTAATCGATTACAGGCTCTGTAGTAATCGATTACATGATGTTGCATCATATGCATAACTGAGGGATTAAATGTTTAGTGTAATCGATTAAATGAGTTGCATCACATATTGAACAGGAGTTGTGTGATCGATTATTCATTGTTGGTCTAATCGATTACTTGTTTTTCAAATGAATTTAAGAATTTCTATTTTTGAAGGAATAATCGATTACCTTCAGAAAGTAATCGATTACTTCAAGTTTTATTGAAAACGTGTCAGAATCATTTTGATTATTTCCTGATTTGTTTTTATATAAAAGATTCTGATTTATTTTATAAAATTCGAAAATGATTTTAAATTTGAATTATTTCCATTTTAGTTTTAAGAATCAAATCTTTATTTATTTTGCAAATCGTTTTGAGTTAGTTTTGATTTTAAAACTTATTTCAAATCTTATTTTATTTTGTTTTGATTTTGTTTTACTAATTCAAAATCTTTTTGATTCTAAATGTTTTATTTTTTTATAAAAACTTCACTCCAACATTCAGATACAACTCTCAATTCTTCTCTGACATATTTTTATGAAAATCACGTTCTCTCTTCTTCTTCTCTAATCTTCTGGTTTTCACGTTCATACTTTTGGAAGAACAAAAACCTTATTGGCTGAGTAACTCTTAGAGAAAAAGCACTTCTTTATCATAAGAGCATATTGTTGTATCTGTGTTGTTGAGAACACACATTGCTATTGCAATCACTCTCATATCCATTGTATTTGAACCTTAGTGGTTAGGGAGAGAATCCCTTAGTGGACGTTTGATACGTCGTAGGGAGAGGAACCCTGCTATGTGATTTAAGGCCCCTAGCGAACGGAGGTTCCTAGTAGTGTGCGGGGTGCTCTTGGGTGTAATAGGGTGCGGCTCTACTGCTGATTATAAAACTCTCAGGTGTGACGACCCAACTTTCAATTCCAAAGTTAAATATTCGTATTCAAAAAAAATACGACCATTCTTTTTTTTTCTTTTCTTTGAAACTAAAAGTCAGTCATCATCCATTATCAAATCTTGCGGAATTATATAAACATCAAGTCATGACGACAAGTGATGTAACATCATATTTCATTCATATTGAAAAGGTTACATACTACATTCTTCATTAAACAAAATACATAATTACTTAATTCAACACTCTAGGCCATTACATTATCTTACATATATTACAACAAAATTCATAATAACCTAGAGCATATGGTTCATGACTCAAAATATAACATAACATAGATAAGAGAAAACCTGATGGGTTATATCAGTCACATTCCACCCCACAACTTAACTTAGTCGTCAGTTCCCCACTGACTTCCAGTCGAGTTGTCCATAAAATCATCCACCATCTGATTCGCATTAACCACCGGATCCTCATCCTCGATTGGATCCTCCTATTCCTCTTCCTCCTCTTCTTGTGCCGAATCGTCAGGCACGTATATCGGAGTTCGGGATCGAACTCGAGGAGAAGGACTAGGACAAGCAGGAACCTCTAGGATGATTCTTTCTGAGGAGAGTGCTGGACTCGGTGGGATAGTGCGTCTCGGAAAACGTCTTGGTGGTGGTGGAGGGGTTCCATTTCTCATAACAAATTTTGGCGGAATGTGCATGACGTAAACCATTGGAATTCTTGATCTAAGCGGACGCATACGGGAATATGGATTAGGATGGCGGAAGATAACTTCCACATCCCCCTCATTGTAGCCCTATGGTCCTCAAAATTCCACTCCCCATTAGGGAGCGGCCCCATCTACACGCAGAACATGTTTCTCGCCATCACCTACACAAGGGACTGGGAGTGAGTCATAGCTAAAAGCAATCACAAATGAGTATAACAGTGGCTAGAAATAACAAACACATGTTATCATATAGAAATAATAAATGCATATGTATATGCTCAAACTATCTTTCATAATATCTTGATTAGTGTTATGATGCATGCCTACTCCTCATTCATACTACACGGTTTGGCATCCGAGTATCTCAGGCTCGGGATATTCTCAATCCTATGGTTCATCAAACCGGAGCGATTCATATTCAAGCATCACGATCGATTGGAAACTCGGTCTTCCTAGCATCCTTGTGCTAGGGATATTCTGATTTAACATACACCGAAGTTCCGAATCTAGATCGGAGCAACTCCATGATCGATTTGGGAAATCGGTCTTCCTAGCATCCTTGTGCTAGGGATATTCTGATTTAACATACACCGATGTTCCAAATCTAGATCGGAGCAACTTTTTCTCCATGCATGATAATGCCACACAAACTTTTCATCTTCTTTCTTTCTTTTAAATCACATCCTTGAACATCATGTCTTCAATATAGAGACCCAAAGTTCATAATCCCTCTTAATCACAATTTCATCTTTTCTTTTAGCATTAACTGGTGCTAGTGCTTACTGAAAATTCCATCAGCGGCCCAGCCACTTTGTGATGGGTTTTATATAATAGGAGTTAATCATTTTATTATTAATTACTGCAGCGACCCCATTTAGGACTCCCAAAATATCAACCAAGTGGGTAAAGACTTCCACTGGGACATGGGAAAATAATCAACCAAATGGGTGTACCCACTTCCATTGGGACATCCTGTCCGAATATGTCGACCACTGAATAAAATTCCAATAGGACTCATCCAGGATAAAAATCAACCAATGGGAATCAAGTAAACTTATACATTTGTCCATTGGGACTCCTGTCCGAACATATCAACCACTGGATGAAATTCCAGTAGGACTCTTTCAGGATAATAATCGACCAATGGATAAACGTATAAGAATTAGGTATTTAACATTTTTAAGAAAATAAGTGTTTTCTTCAATTTTGGTCAAAATACTCGAGTATTTTATAAAATACTCGAGTTGTTCTTCAATTTTTTCCAGAATACTTGAAGTCTTTGAATAAAAACTCGAGTTGTTCCTCATTTTCCCAGAATACTCAAGTATTTCTCAAAAGACTCGAGTGTTTTTACTGCAACAGCACCAGTTTCTGCATTTTAAGCACCAATTCGAATTCCATGCATTGTTTTTCCATTCTTATGCAAAACAGAGGCATAAACACATATAAGGAACATGTCAGTACGCATAAACAAGTACATAATAACATAAATCACCATCAAATCACAGAATCTATGCAAACTTGAAAAATAACCATTTCAAGATATGAAATTTATTTCCACTTGGTTTTATCTTCGAAAATCAATCCAGTGAGCATCATTAGGTTCATTTAAACTTATTTGACTCATAAAACCTTGGGTTTATGACCTCCATGTCATATTCCCAATTCCAACTTCATCCCTTGATGAACCATGTGAGGTTCCTACATTTCTAGCTTGAGATTACTCATTCTAGCAATTAGATAACTCCTCCCTTACCTTAGAGAAGCTAAACAACAGATTAAACAACGAGAAACTTGGCTGGATCAAAAATCCAAATTCTGGACTTGTGAAAAAGGGGTTGAACAGGCTGACTTTGGCCACAGATTTCACCACGAATTTGGCATGAAAAAGAACGAAACAAGTTAGTTTAACAAACTAGGATATACTAACTCCAATCAGAAACAAGTTTGACACAAAAAGTATCCCTGAGATTACCAAACGAATTCAATGAAGATGAATACTTGATGCTGAAAACTACTCTGTTTTTACAGCTTTGAACCTCAAACTTTGATGAGCTAGAACTCGAACTACAGGGGCTTATTTGATGTGATTCTTGATTCTAATTCAAAGATGGAACTAGAACCTTGAGTTGTGTTTTGGTTTCGAAGGATTTGATTGAGAAACGAAGGAGAAATCAGAGATCATAGTATGCTCTAGAAAACTGAGAGTCAAAAACTGAAATTCGGGTTTTGGGTGATTAGAGGTGTTGGATGCCTCAACCAAGCACCAATTTATAGCTTAAGAATACTTCAGGTCGAAGTAAAGTCCAGCTCTATGCTTGTCATTTCAAGAAACCGCATTTTGGTGCGAAAATTAAATGAAAACCGACTTATACACTTTCAGGTCTGCACGAAATACTCGAGTTTTTTCCCAAATACTCGAGTTTTTATTTAAAAATTCAAATTTCCAAACAGCTACTTAAAATACTCGAGTTTTTCCTAAAATACTCGAGTGTTTTTGCTAAAATAGGAAAAATTGACTATTTTAATGATACTAATATTGATAAAATACTTTCATTTCATATATTTAAAATATAGGATCTTACATCCTCCCCCACTTAAATAGAATTTCGTCCTCGAAATTCCGATTAAATAAAGAAATGTGGGTACTCTTCTCTTATCTTAGATTCTAATTCCCATGTTGATTCTGACACTCCTTTTTTATTCCAAAGAACTCGCACTAAAGGAATCTCTTTTCCTCGCAGCTTTCTGATTTGACGATCTTCAATTCGCACTGGTCCGACTTCAAATGTCAGATTCTCCTTTAAAGGTATTTCGTCTGGTTGCAACTGGATAATTGAAGACGGATCTTGAATAAATTTGCGAAGCTGAGAGACGTGGAATACATCATGGAGATTAGCTAAAGAAGGTGGTAACGCGATCTGATAAGCGACGGGACCGACTCGTTTTAGGATCTGATAAGGGCCAATAAACTTTGGTGTCAGTTTCCTCGGCTTCATCACTCTCCCGATACCAGTTGTTGGCACTATTCGCAGAAATACATGATCTCCTTCTTGAAATTCGAGCTTGGTTCTACGCTGATCGGCATAGCTCTTCTGACGACTCTGTGCAATCTTCATCTTTTCTTGGATAACCTTAATCTTCTCGGTTGTTTCCTGAACTAACTCAGGTCCAATGATAGCGTTCTCCCCCACTTGGAACCAACATAGTGGGGTTCTACATTTCCTTCCATAGAGGGCTTCGTACGGAGCCATATCAATGCTTGTGTGGTAACTATTGTTGTAGGTGAACTCCACAAGCGGCAACAAACGATCCCAACTTTCTTGGTACTCTAAAACGCAAGCACGGAGCAAATCTTCCAGAGATTGAATCGTTCTCTCTGATTGACCATCCGTTTGCGGGTGATAAGCCGTACTCATTCTTAACTGCGTTCCTAACGCTTGATGCAAACTCTGCCAGAAGCGAGATACGAAGCGGGGATCACGATCCGATATGATACTTGAGGGAATACCATGCAATCTGACGATTTCCTTGATGTACAATCTTGCAAGCTTCTCCAACGGATATTGCATGTTGATGGGAATGAAATGAGCTAACTTCGTTAAGCGATCAACCACAACCCAAATCGCATCGAAACTTTCTCTTGTTCTTGGAAAACCACTTACAAAATCCATGGCTATTCCATCCCATTTCCATTCTGGTATGCTCAAAGGTTGTAATTCTCCTCCGGGCTTCTTATGTTCAATCTTCGCCTTTTGGCAAACGAGGCAAGACGCAACATAAGACGCAATGTCTTTCTTCAATCCGGACCACCAAAACATCTTCTTCAGGTCTTGGTACATCTTAGTTGATCCAGGGTGCATACTCAGCTTGCTTTAGTGGGCTTCTTCTAGTATAGCTCTCCTTAGTTCTTGATTTGACGGAATGCAGATTCGATCCTTGAATCTCAAAATGCCATCCAATCCTAATTGGAACTCTGGTTCCACTCCTTCTATCCCTAGTCTTTTCTTCTCTAGGAGCTCTTCATCCACTTGTTGCAGGTTTCGGACTTGACCCACAAACTCATTTGTGATTTGTAATATTCCTAATTTGATGCAATTTGGTTTGAACTGAACTGCCAAATTCAGGTTTCGGAATTCTTCAATCAATTCAGCTTCTTTTATCATCATCAATCTCATATGCAAAGTCTTTCTACTCAACGCATCAGCTACGATATTGGCTTTGCCGGGGTGGTAATGTAATTCAAAGTTGTAATCCTTTAAGAATTCCATCCACCTATGTTGCCTCATATTCAGTTCCTTTTGGTCAAAGAGATACTTTAGACTTTTATGGTCACTGAATACTTGGAATGTATTACCATACAGGTAATGCCTCCATATTTTCAAAGCAAAGACAATAGCAGCCAACTCCAAATCATGAGTAGGATAATTCTCCTCATGCACCTTCAACTGCCGTGATGCATAAGCAATAACTCTTCCTTCTTGCATCAGAACACAACCTAGACCTTGTTTTGATGCATCACAGTAAACATCAAAATTTTTCTGGGGATCGGGCAGAGTTAACACTGGAGACGATGTTAACTTGTCCTTTAAAGTTTGGAAACTAACTTCACACTTCTCATTCCAAACAAAAGGTTGCTCCTTCCTAGTCAGGCGGGTTAAAGGAAGAGCCAACTTAGAAAATCCTTTGATGAACTTCCGATAGTAACCAGCTAGACCAAGAAAACTTCTAACTTCAGTAACAGACTTTGGCTTCTCCCATTTCAGCACCGCTTCTACTTTAGCTGGGTCTACAGCAACACCATCTCTCGAAATCACATGCCCCAAGAAATTGACTTTTCCAAGCCAAAATTCACACTTGGCTAACTTGGCATATAATTTCTTTTCCTTCAAAGTCTCCAAGACAATCTTCAAATGATTGGCATGCTCTTCTGGGGTCTTTGAATAGATGAGTATATCATCTATAAACACCACAACAAAGGAGTCCAAATAAGGTCGGAACACTCTATTCATGTAATCCATGAATATGGCAGGAGCATTGGTTAAACCGAATGGCATCACCACATACTCGTAGTGTCCATATCGTGACCGAAAAGCAGTCTTCGGAATATCTTCCTCCTTAACTCTGATCTGATGATAACCTAATCTCAAATCGATCTTTGAAAACACCGATGCTCCTCTCACTTGATCCATCAAATCGTCGATTCTTGGCAACGAGTATTTATTCTTGATTGTAACCTTATTGAGTTGCCTGTAATCAATGCACATCCTCATGGATCCATCCTTCTTCTTTACGAACAAAACTGGCGCTCCCCAAGGCGACACACTTGGTCTGATGAACTGCTTCTCTAACAAATCTTCCACTTTCTTCTTCAGTTCAGCTAATTCGGTTGGAGCCATACGATAAGGGGCAATAGAAATAGGACCAGTACCAGGAACTAGATCGATACTGAATTCTATTTCTCGATGTGGTGGCAAACCGGGAACTTCATCAGGAAATACTTCGGGAAAATCTTGAATAATCGGGATTTCCTCTATCTTCGGCTCATCTTTCTTTTCTGCTACGACCGCAGAAAACACACAAACGTACCCTTCAGGTTGCACCTCAGGCGACTTTTTACCGGGACAAACAATCGTTCGAGTCTTACAATCGATCACCACTTGGTTAGTTGCTAACCAATCCATCCCCAAAATAACATCGAGTTGGGATAAAGGTAGACAGATTAAATCTACCCTAGAGGACAGACTTCCTATATTAACGGAACATCCAAAACATGCTCTTGACGTAGTCACCGGCACATTCGAAGGAGTACACACCTTAAGTCTAAACGGTGTCTCCGAAACGGGTAAACACAAACGCTTAACACATTCCTCAGAGATGAAAGAATGCGTAGCACCAGAATCGAATAGAAAGCGACAAGGCATGCCATTGAGAAGATGGTTACCTTGCACGAGATTGTCTGCCTGCTCCGCTTCTGATCCGGACATGGTAAAAACCTTCCCATTGACCCATGGTTTGCTTCCCGAACCTTGATTGTTCTGACGCTGGGGCTGATGACAAAGACGAGCGATGTGGCCAGCCTTTCCACAATTGTAGCAAGTTGGTGGTTTGTCTCTCCAACATTCCCTTCCAGGATGAAATATTTGACATTTGTTGCACATTGCACCAGGGGTTGGGAGACTGGGCACTCCAGAAGATGATGTATTTCCTTTTCCTTGTTGTGGATAAGGACCTCTCCGGTTCTTGTTGCCATGCTTATGCTGATTGCGATGCGGCCCAAAACTTCCTTGTCCAATGTCCTTCTTGACGCTATTCCTTTCGAAAATGCGACAAGTACTAACCAACGTTGGATAGTGTCGGATCCTTTGCACACTCACAGCTAATTTGATATCGGGTCTCGGACCGTTCTCGAATCGTGTGCACTTGGAATGTTCATCGGGGTGATACTGGAAGTATGGCGAGTACTTCATCAGCTCTTCAAATTTCTCAGCATACTGGTCCACTGACAGATTTCCTTGCTTTAAATCGAGGAACTCCATTTCCTTCTGCAGCCTGATGTCATCCGGGAAATACTTCTCGAGAAACTTTTCTGTGAAGATTCCCCAAGTAAACTCTGCTTGATCAAACTCCAGGAATTGACGAGTCTGGTTCCACCAGGTCGCAGCTTCACCAGTGAGCACATAAGCAGCAAACGTGACCTTTTGCGATTCCGACAGAGTCAACGTTCTAAAGATTTTATTCATCTCGTCAAGCCAGAACTGAGCTTGCTTGGGACGACGACCACCCGAGAAGCTAGGGGGTTTGCACTTCCTAAAGGCATCTAAGCCTTGAAACTCCGCTGGGGTTCCATTGCTTGGAGGATGGTTGTGCTGCATATTCTCCAGAACTGCAGCCATCCGGGTCAATGCCTCCGCAATGTTAGCGTTATTTCTTCCCGCCATCTAGTCCTACAGAATCCAAAGGGGAAACTTAATTAGATTCTGCAAATTCTAGTCTTATACTACAAACATCAAAAACACCATGTCATGATATGCAATGGTTAGTGTGTAAGGCCACACTCCAAGGCCGAGAGTCGAACCATTGCTCTGATACCACTAAATGTGACGACCCAACTTTCAATTCCAAAGTTAAATATTCGTATTCAAAAAAAATACGACCATTCTTTTTTTTTCTTTTCTTTGAAACTAAAAGTCAGTCATCATCCATTATCAAATCTTGTGGAATTATATAAACATCGAGTCATGACGACAAGTGATGTAACATCATATTTCATTCATATTGAAAAGGTTACATACTACATTCTTCATTAAACAAAATACATAATTACTTAATTCAACACTCTAGGCCATTACATTATCTTACATATATTACAACAAAATTCATAATAACCTAGAGCATATGGTTCATGACTCAAAATATAACATAACATAGATAAGAGAAAACCTGATGGTTTATATCAGTCACATTCCACCCCACAACTTAACTTAGTCGTCAGTTCCCCACTGACTTCCAGTCGAGTTGTCCATAAAATCATCCACCATCTGATTCGCATTACCCACCGGATCCTCATCCTCGATTGGATCCTCCTCTTCCTCTTCCTCCTCTTCTTGTGCCGAATCGTCAGGCACGTATATCGGAGTTCGGGATCGAACTCGAGGAGAAGGACTAGGACAAGCAGGAACCTCTAGGATGATTCTTTCTGAGGAGAGTGCTGGACTCGGTGGGATAGTGCGTCTCGGAAAACGTCTTGGTGGTGGTGGAGGGGTACCATTTCTCATAACAAAATTTGGCGGAATGTGCATGACGTAAACCATTGGAATTCTCGATCTAAGCGGACGCATACGGGAATATGGATTAGGATGGCGGAAGATAACTTCCACATCCCCCTCATATGTAGCCCTATGGTCCTCAAAATTCCACTCCCCATTAGGGAGCGGCCCCATCTCCACGCAGAACATGTTTCTCGCCATCACCTACACAAGGGACTGGGAGTGAGTCATAGATAAAAGCAATCACAAATGAGTATAACAGTGGCTAGAAATAACAAACACATGTTATCATATAGCAATAATAAATGCATATGTATATGCTCAAACTATCTTTCATAATATCTTGATTAGTGTTATGATGCATGCCTGCTCCTCATTCATACTACACGGTTTGGCATCCGAGTATCTCAGGCTTGGGATATTCTCAATCCTATGGTTCATCAAACCGGAGCGATTCATATTCAAGCATCACGATCGATTGGAAACTCGGTCTTCCTAGCATCCTTGTACTAGGGATATTCTGATTTAACATACACCGAAGTTCCGAATCTAGATCGGAGCAACTCCATGATCGATTTGGGAAATCGATCTTCCTAGCATCCTTGTGCTAGGGATATTCTGATTTACATACACCGATGTTCCAAATCTAGATCGGAGCAACTTCTTCTCCATGCATGATAATGCCACACAAACTTTTCATCTTCTTTCTTTCTTTTAAATCACATCCTTGAACATCATGTCTCCAATATAGAGACCCAAAGTTCATAATCCTTCTTAATCACAATTTCATCTTTTCTTTTTGCATTAACTGGTGCTAGTGCTTATTGAAAATTCCATCAGTGGCCCAGCCACTTTGTGATGGGTTTTATATAATAGGAGTTAATCATTTTATTATTAATTACTGCAACGACCCCATTTAGGACTCCCAAAATATCAACCAAGTAGGTAAAGACTTCCACTGGGACATGGGAAAATAATCAACCAAATGGGTGTACGCACTTCCATTGGGACATCCTGTCCGAATATGTCGACCACTGAATAAAATTCCAGTAAGACTCATCCAGGATAAAAATCAACCAATGGGAATCAAGTAAACTTATACATTTGTCCATTGGGACTCCTGTCCGAACATATCAACCACTGGATGAAATTCCAGTAGGACTCTTTCAGAATAATAATCGACCAATGGATAAACGTATAAGAATTAGGTATTTAATATTTTTAAGAAAATAAGTGTTTTCTTCAATTTTGGTCAAAATACTCGAGTTGTTCTTCAATTTTTTCCAGAATACTTGAAGTCTTTGAATAAAAACTCGAGTTGTTCCTCATTTTCCCAGAATACTCGAATATTTCTCAAAAGACTCGAGTGTTTTTACTGCAACAGCACCAGTTTCTGCATTTTAAGCACCAATTCGAATTCCATGCATTGTTTTTCCATTCTTATGCAAAACAGAGGCATAAACACATATAAGGAACATGTCAGTACGCATAAACAAGTACATAATAACATAAATCACCATCAAATCACAGAATCTATGCAAACTTGAAAAATAACCATTTCAAGATATGAAATTTATTTCCACTTGGTTTTATCTTCGAAAATCAATCCAGTGAGCATCATTAGGTTCATTTAAACTTATTTGACTCATAAAACCTTGGGTTTATGACCTCCATGTCATATTCCCAATTCCAACTTCATCCCTTGATGAACCATGTGAGGTTCCTACATTTCTAGCTTGAGATTACTCATTCTAGCAATTAGATAACTCCTCCCCTACCTTAGAGAAGCTAAACAACAGATTAAACAACGAGAAACTTGGCTGGATCAAAAATCCAAATTCTGGACTTGTGAAAAAGGGGTTGAACAGGCTGACTTTGGCCACAGATTTCACCACGGATTTGGCATGAAAAAGAACGAAACAAGTTAGTTTAACAAACTAGGATATACTAACTCCAATCAGAAACAAGTTTGACACAAAAAGTATCCCTGAGATTACCAAACGAATTCAATGAAGATGAATTCTTGATGTTGAAAACTACTCTGTTTTTACAGCTTTGAACCTCAAACTTTGATGAGCTAGAACTCGAACTACAGGGGCTTATTTGATTGATTCTTGATTCTAATTCAAAGATGGAACTAGAACCTTGAGTTGTGTTTTGGTTTCGAAGGATTTGATTGAGAAACGAAGGAGAAATCAGAGATCAAAGTATGCTCTAGAAAACTGAGAGTCAAAAACTGAAATTCGGGTTTTGGGTGATTAGAGGTGTTGGATGCCTCAACCAAGCACCAATTTATAGCTTAAGAATACTTCAGGTCGAAGTAAAGTCCAGCTCTATGCTTGTCATTTCAAAAAACCGCGTTTTGGTGCGAAAATTAAATGAAAACCGACTTATACACTTTCAGGTCTGCACGAAATACTCGAGTTTTTTCCCAAATACTCGAGTTTTTATTTAAAAATTCAAATTTCCAAACAGCTACTTAAAATACTCGAGTTTTTCCTAAAATACTCGAGTGTTTTTGCTAAAATAGGAAAAATTCACTATTTTAATGATACTAATATTGATAAAATACTTTCATTTCATATATTTAAAATATAGGATCTTACATCAGGCGGGTCGCTTGGGGACTGGACTAGGCCTTTCGACGGGAAGGCTGAACCATTATAAAATTCACCGGTGCAAGCTTTTATATCCCTATCTCTTTATTTTTCCGCATATTTCAATTATTTACGTTTTCGCGCTACTCAATTTATTTTATCTATCGTTTTCGCGATCCGTTTCAAACGCTTAATCTCTCCATCTCAAAACAATTTTTTTATTTTTAAAGGATTTCACAATACATTAATAATACTCGATTCACCCCCCCCCCCCTCTCGAGATTTTGAGGCCAAAACCAACAATTGGCATCAGAGCTAGTCTCTTGTGTTAAGACTTAACCGTCTCAAGAGTATGACTTCAAACTCTCTGTTTGGTGGTGAAGGGAGTTCTATTAACCGTCGTCCCATGTTTGATGGGGTAGGGTACGCGTATTGGAAAGCCCGTATGAAAATCTCTATTCAAGGAGTCGGATTAAAAGTTTGGGATGTCGTCGTTAATGGTCCCTATGTTCCTACCTATGTGGTTAATGGTAACACCGTCGAAAAGCCTATGGCTGAGTGGACGGAGGAGGAGGAACGTAGAGTCCAATACGACCTGAAAGCGAAAAATATTATAACATCTGCTTTGAGCTATGATGAGTTTTTCAGGATATCGACATGCGAGACAGCACAACAAATGTGGGATACGCTAGAAGTCACGCATGAAGGTACAACTGAAGTGAAAAGGTCGAGAATCAATACTCTGACTGGGGAATATGAATTATTCAGAATGAAAGATGGAGAAGCAATTCAAGAGATCCAAAAACGCTTCACGATTATTGTAAATTAGCTAACAACATTGGGGAAGAAATTCACCAATGAGGATCTCATCAACAAAGTTTTAAGGTGTTTGGGAAGAGAATGACAACCCAAAGTGACGGCGATTGCTGAATCAAGAAACCTTTCAACTATGACGCTGACAACTCTCTTCGGGAAGTTACAAGAGCATGAAAGTGAACTAAAAAGATTGGCTCAATACTGTAGATACCCAAGTTTGTCCCCCCAAACAAAAAAAAGTGCATTGAAAATTTTTAAGAAGAAAAATTAATTGAAAAGATTGCGTCCAAAATTTTGACAAAATCAATTCAAAAGATTGAAAATCGTTTTTTTAGAATCAATTCAAGATCAATTTAAATATAAAAAATCAATTGAGAATCAATTTGATTTAATCGAGAATTTTCTTTTAAAATCAAAAATATTTGAATAGAGATTATCATTATTTTTAAAATATTTGGAATTAATTTTTAACAAATTTTTCTTAACTTATTTTCTATTATAAATAGAGGTCCCTTCTACACTTTGGGAAAGGAGGAGAAATTTTTTTGAAGAGAGGTGCACAGAAAAATAAAAAATTAGAGAGCTGCATACAAAAATTCAAGAGAAATAATTTTACATACAATTTTGTGATAATTTTTCCTTTCGTTTTCTGTGCGCAACAATTCAAGGTATAGACCCTCGTGTGAGGAGTGGGCGTCCTTCTAAATTCTTTCCCTACTCCGCGCGTGCAACCTAGGGAGTGCCACTGTCCTGGCCATTGACGCCTGTTGCTTGCGTCATCTTCCATTTTATGTGCAGGTTACGTTATTGTATTTGCTGCTACTACAATTTTTGGGTATCACTATACAGACTTTATTTTATTTATTATTTTTTTACTTCTTTTCTTTCTAGTTCTGGTGTTGGGCAAGTAATAGTTATAGTTAATCAAATAATAATAATAATTTATAATGTAGTTATTTTTATTGTTATCTAAAATTGGTGTGTTTTGGTAAGTTAATTTTTCTCATCCAAATTTGTTTAGTGGTGAGATCTCAAGGACTTCCTCTTCACACCCGAAAACAAATACTATATAATTTGTTTTTAAAATAATATAATTTTTTAAGATAAAACATGTTTAAAATAATAATTAATTAAATTTTATTAATTCAGTATAGACAATATGTGCTTTGAAAACTCATTTTTCCTCCTCTAAATGTCGAGGTCTTATGTATTTTCCTCTTCACATAAATTCCTTTTTTAAAGTAATAAAATAAAACGTTAACTTAATTTAAATTACTATTACAAATAAATAGTGAAATTAAAAATATTTTTCTTTATAAATATTAAATGAATCTTATTAAATAATTCTTAACAAATTGTGTTTTTGAAATTCACTTTTCCTTGTCTAAATGACAAGGTCTTGTGCATGTTCCTCTTCGCATCAAACCTTTTTTTCTAAAAAAATAAAATTAAAACAATAAGAACTACGTAGCCTTGATTCCACATTTTATGAGGGTACGTAGGACCAGGGGTAACCTTGTCAGGCACAATAATAAAAAACAATTATTTTTTGGCAAACCAGTTATTTAGGTCTTTTAATTAAAATCAATCAACGGTACCATTTTCGAATGGGCGAACGGGGTGCTAATACCTTCCGCGACTCGTAACCGACTCCCGAACTCGGAATCTATCTAGTTTGAGACCAATCTTTATCCGTTTTAATTGATAATTATTTTTTCCGCGTTTTTGCAACAAAATGCGGTGGCGACTCCATATTGGGTCAATCGACCCCCACTCGTAGTCGTAGGCGAGGCCCCGAGGGCGACCCGGGACCCCGGCCGCGACAGCTGGCGACTCCACTGGGGACTTAACCAAATAAGAGAGTCAGACCAAAATGATTGGTTGCTTTTAATAGACCTATTTTCTTTTATAATTGGTTTGCCTTTAATTAATTGTTTATTGTATATATTTGTTTAATTAAATTTTTTTTGTTTACATATTTGCTTAATTATTTATTTTTTATTGTAATTTCTTTTGTTGTTTTATTTATTATTAAAAAAAGGGGTTTGTATGCCCCGAAATAGGTTTTTTTTACACAGATCTTTGCATACACGAAAGCCCAATACCCGGGTACTATTATTTCAACTCTAAGTTTAGGGGTGCTTTTGCCTTACCTTTGACTTACCATGTGTATGGTCTCTTGTAGTGTGTAAAAGTACCACTCGGATTGGGAACCATTTCTCGTGAGCACGACCTTTGGGAGGTGCGTCCTACCTATTTTGGGAGGCGTAGCCAAGCTCTTGTCGATGGTTTGTGAGGTGGGTCCTCACCTTAAAGAGTGAGGGCAATCCGGGGGACCTTTAGAAGTCTAGAGCCACCATTGAATACACGTTGTGTAACATTCTATCTTGGAACTTGAATAAATCTGTCATGATTCCCCTTCATTCACTATCAAAGATTAAGAGGTGTCAAAACAGTTAATCTGTTACCTACTTAACCTTCGAAAAAGCTGTGGGGATTGTGTCAATCAAAAATTAAAAAATATATACAAATTTTCAAGTTATCAAATTAGAGTGTTACACTTTAGTTGTACCATAGAGCAATGTCATAGGATTATGGTCTATAGATATTTCAATCACCCCAAATAGGATCTTGTGGATTCTAAGGGCACTGCATCATGCATTTGCATCATCATATTCATGTGCATCATTCATAAAAAAAATTCATTGAAAAGTCTAGGTTCCATCACTATTTCTCCAAAGCACCTTCTTGGACTCGATAATAAGCAAGGTCCATTGACACGTTGAAGTCATCAAATAAGCTCAAGAACATGGTGGATTGAATGAAGGGACAAGTGAAACATTTTGAATGAGGCTTCAAACCGTCGGTTACACAAGCTCAACAATGAAGAGATCACAACTGACCATTCATTTCGTTATGTAAAAAAAACCAAAAAAAGTTGTCATTGCATATCATTTTAACAAGCATTTACTAGTGTTTGATCATGTGAATAAACCATCTCACCACATTTCCAATAAATAAAAATCATTAAAAAAATTGATTCTTGCATTAACTTGAGATATTTGATTTAATTTTGAAACTGGAAAGAGTAATTGAAATCCATCAATGGTGTGGACCCTCAAGTGGATTCTTTCAATGATACAAGGCACTCTTTGCAAATCCCAAACACTAAGGAGATACCCCTAGTTACCCCATTGAGCTTTGACATTTTGAAAGGGAGATCATTTCTTTTAACCCATAACATGTGTATAACCTGGGGCGGTTAGTTTTTCAAACAATTTTTGTCAATTATTCAAATATCAAGAGGATTAATTTTTTTTTCATAAACCCAAACACATTTGATCCATTGTTCACCCCATTTCGGCTCCAACAGAAAATTTTATTCTTAAAATCTCAAGAACAATTTTTTACCCGAGCAATAATGAGAATCAAATATAAAGAAAGAGGTTTCTGTGGTTGAAGTGCAAGCAAGAGAAATAAAGAGCACACGGATATCCCAAGAAAACTAAAGTCAAAATAAAGAAAGCAAAAATACAAAAAAAAGATCAAGAAGCATGATGGGAATCCACGATGCTTGCACAGACCACGCTAAGAGTCACACCAAAGAAAGACTCTCATTTAAACTCCACATCAATTTTGGGACTTTATATCCATTCTTTCACAAGTCACATCATCAATCCTTAACCACTTTACAACCATTAGAATATCCTTTTGGTGATTTGAAAATTGTGCAAAATTTGTTTGGAAAGACTAGGTAGAAGGAGAAAATGGAGAAATAAGAAGGGTAAGGGAAACACAAATATTTTGAGCCCCATATCCTTTTGTTTGAAAATGAAAGCCTCAAAGCCCTTGGCCACGTTACTGTAACATCCCCAAATTTGCTAAGTGTTTAGGTGCCTTAGTGAATAGAATTGCCCTAAGTGTCGTAGCATTCTTAGCATTCTTAGGTTTCGATTTCAGTTAAAAACGTTAATTGGTATTAGGATTAGTGTGTGCTTAAGTGTTTAGAGTGTAGTAGTTAGCTTAGAGTGGGTTTATATGAAGTAGAAATAAGTTAGAATAGGTCTAGAGTGAAGAGAAAGGAATGTGTTAGGTTAAGATTGTGGTTTAGAAATGTTATTTAAGGATTAGGAGCATAGGACTTTAGGAAATTAAGAATAAAAGATCCATAGCTTTAAACCCAAATTCCACCGTTGGATGTTAAGATAAGTGTCTTAGGAAGCTTGCCTAAAAATTTGAGCAAGATCCGACGGTTAACGAAGAAGTTAGGGCCATTCGAAGTACAAGGGTTTAAGTGGGTTGAACAGGTTAATCGATTAAGGCCGAAGGGTGCCCATGAATTAATCGATTAATCTTGAGGTTAATTGATTAATACCGAAAGATACTCACGAATTAATCGATTAACAGCATCTGTTAATCGATTAACAGGCGCTGAAACAGCCTTATAAACACGTTTTTGACTCATTTTCTCAGAATTTTCCTCTCTCCTCACTCACGAACTCTCTCCCTCTTTCTCTTAGGGCTTTGATTCCTCAAAGCCACCACCCAATAGATCAACAAATCAAACCCCCAAATCAATTTCCTAACACTCCCTCATGTATTTCCCTCTCTCAATTTCCAATTTCTCCTCTTTCTCACAAAACCCCCAAATTAACCCTAAGCCCCAAAGTGTGTAATTGGTCAAGTGGAGCCTCCAATCGGTTCAAGGAGCTTGAGGAGCCATAGGAATCAAGAGAGGAAGCTCATAGGATCTTGTATTGGAGTGGGTGTTGGTGCTCCCTCAACTTCTCTCTTTCTCCTCTTCTCTCCAAGAGGTAAGGGGTGTGCTTTGGTCTAGTATTAGATGAAGGGTTTATTTATAGTAATAGAGTTATAATTGGGTATAATATTGATTGATTAGGTTGATGGTTAGGTGGGTAGAGTATAGTTAGGAACCCTAAGTTTTAGTGATATGTTATTAATGTATGTTTATATTAATTGATTTTATAAATTGTTAAGTAGGAAGTGAAGAACCCTAGGAAGGTGATTTAAATTACAGTCCCTGAGACATACCTGAGTATGTCGACTGATTGTTGATTGATATTGTTTGTATTAATATTATTAAAGTGTATATAAGTAAATTGTAAATGACATTCATATAGTTGTGCATGAAATAGGGCCAAGTATTTCTCAATTGAGTTTAAACCAATTAAATGAAATTTTTCTAAAGAACCAAGAGGGTCTTAAATTCAATTGAGAAACACTTAGAATATTGGATCATGCATGGTGAAAAGGTGGACGTTAGGTGTCGGGGAAAAACATACGTCGCTTTGCGATTGATGAGGACAAGAGTAAATGTTAGGAATTACTATGGGGGACTTTGATCTTCCAAAGGACATGGGTTCGCCACCCATGTTGGGGATTGGTCCGACGCAAACCATAGTAATTCTATTTACTTTGGCTCCTTTTGGCCAGTGATAGTGATTTCTTCTAGAGCCAATCTGGGCGAATCAATCCAGATTGTACGTTGTTAACACTACCCTAGAGGAGTGTGACGTATTGTGCAAGCGGGTGAGCGAGGGACCTTCCTAAGTGGAGGTGAAGCACCCAAATAGGGGTTGAGAAATGCTTCCTCCTGGTCGGTTTTTCCCCAGAGTGGAGGGGGGGTTGTGAGGTGGTTGTGTTATCATTGTTATTGAAAGGGAAAGTGTATAGGTACATTGTGTGAGGAACCCTCTTGCGGGGAGAATGTGAAGCACAATGTACCCAATCGTTAAAAGTGTTAAAAGTTAAAGTGTTAAAAGTGTATAGGTACATTGTGTGAGGAACCCTCCTGCGGGGAGAATGTGAAGCACAATGTACCCAATCGTTAAAAGTGTAAAAGTGTTAAAAGTAAAGTTAAAAGTGTGAAAGTAAAGGGAAAGTGTGAATGCATTGTATAGATGTTTTAATTCTTCGAATCCGATCAAAAGTGTTAAAGTGTTTAAAATTGAAATGAAATGTTTAATGTCGGATTCAAGGATTAAATCACCTAAGTGTGACGTTAGCAGGGCATAACCATGTGTTTGTGCATTATAGTATTATATTAAAGTATTAGACCCTTATAACGATAGTTCTTAAACTGAATAGTGTTGTTGTGCCTTACTTGTTAATTGAATTGTGAGTTGTATAATTGTTATTGTTTGTGTTTGAATATAACTATTTATGATTTATTACTGTTTTTAAACGTTTTCTTTGATCTAGATTTCAAAGTACTCACCCTTACAGTGGACATATTAGGTACACCAAGGAGACAGGCACGAAAGGATCAAGGCCGAGAACGGTATACTCATAGTAGAGAGTATATTGGTGCTAGTGACCCAAGGGTCACGAGGTTGAGCAACCATTCATAGGTTTATTTTGTAATAAATAGATTTTGTAAATATATTTGTAATTAAGGATTTTATTTTGTTTAAGCGTTTTGAATATTTGAAGGGTTATAAGTATATTCCTATTTTGATAAGTTTTAAAGTATGGCCAAATGTTTAATATTTTGAATTGAAAGTTCATTTTGATTTAGTTGAAAACTGTTCTG
Organism: Crotalaria pallida; assembly: GCA_037953625.1. Classification (NCBI taxonomy): domain Eukaryota; kingdom Viridiplantae; phylum Streptophyta; class Magnoliopsida; order Fabales; family Fabaceae; genus Crotalaria; species Crotalaria pallida. Next base: position 54,778,731 of record CM075654.1, on the reverse strand, counting down.
GACTGACAGGTTTAACTCCTTTGGGGAAAGTCCGATTTTCAAAGGAAACTCTGTCAAAATTTTTATAAACCCCGAATATCTTCATAATAAATATTAAATCAAAGCATTTTCTTAAAGTATAAAAATGTAGGATGTTACACGTTACAAGCTTAAAAGACCTTGTTGAGGATTGATCTGCTTGAGAAACACACCAAGGTGAAAATAAAACTGACTCCTTTGACTTTTGGAAATTTTGATGAAAATATCTCATTTCTAATGTATGCATTAATTTACACCAAGACCATCACTTCATATCAACTCAAACACTTTTATATCACATGATCTTTGCATTAGTATTTCTTGATAAATAAATATGCATTAAAAAAAACAGAGAAAAAAGAAAGAAAGAAAATTGCTCTCTAGGTTGAAAACTCGAAAGGGCGGCCTAGGCAAAAGTTAGAGCAACCCGCTAGGTTGAAAACCTGAAAGGGCGACCTAGGCAAAAGTTATGGTCAAATAAAAGGGAATGAGCGAAGTCTTCACATAATGGCAATTCATGGTGTGATCCCTATTCAAAGCCAACACTTGGGCAATGTCGTTGAGTTGATTCCCTAGTCCTCTCAGGGGCAGATTTTTTATTATTTTCTACGAAAAATAATAAAAAATCTTGCGATAGCCACTACAGATCATTAAATTTTCTCCTAAACTCTCTCAAGCACAAACCAAGCTGATACCGGGGCAGTTTTTAGGATGAGATTGTCTTTTAAAATATGAGGATTACCAATAAAGATGTTTTATGAAGATACTGGGGCAAATTTATTCTTGCCCTTTCAAATGGTGTAAGTGCAAGCATGGAGCCCATCAGGCGAACAAGTCATCAATCCATCAACATAATTATTCATTGGTGAATCATGCTTCGGTCGAGTCCATTATGGTTGCAAAAAAAAAAACAAAAAAAACAAAAAAAAAGGGGACATGTTACATTGAGTTAGGCTTCATTCCATGCGCATGCATCCTACATCTTGCATACCCCTAAAAGAATATTAAAAAAAAACATTTGCATCATGCATCATATTTCATAAATGCATCAAATTTATGCATACATTTGAGGTCATAGCATTTCATTACAAAATTCAGTTGAAAGTCAAATAAAAATAAATACATCAAGCATCATTACATTTAATAACATTCACATTACATCATCACATTCAGACATTCAAAAACACACTTTTTGTTATTCCATTAAATACTTTGTTCATAAATCTATGCAATTATATCAACCATTCGAGTAACCGATCCAAGGTTATCTCATTTTTTCGAGCAACTGATCAAAGGTTGTCTCATATTCTGAGTGACCGATCCAAGGTCATCTCAATTATTCGAGTAACCGATCCAAGGTTATCTCATTTTTTCGAGCAACTGATCCAAGGTTGTCTCATATTTCGAGTGACTGATCCAAGGTCATCTCAATTATTCAAGTAACCGATCCAAGGTTATCTCATTTTTTCGAGCAACTGATCCAAGGTTGTCTCATATTCCGAGTGACTGATCCAAGGTCATCTCAATTTTTTGAATAACCGATCCAAGGTTATCTCATTTTCGAGCAACTTGTAACATCCTAGAAATTAATAGTAATATAATAAATTTATAAAATAATATAAATATTTATTTAAGGATAGGATTAAGCCGTAGGAATTGTATAAGGGTAATGAGGTAATAGGAAGCATAGGCCTGCCTAGTATGTAATTAGTGGACCTCGGACCGATCCCGGCCGAGCTAAATGGGGTCAAACGCGAAACCTGTTGTCAAGTTCGGATTAGCCAACCTCAGCGCACCTCACGTTATTATCCGAGAAGGAAGCTCGGACTATTGCTGTTCCTCTATACCGAGCCGACGTATCCTAGCTCCTCCGTGACAGCTCATGTTGGTGGCAGCAAAGAGGAAAGGACCCATGAGGTGTGACGCTCACAAGGTCAAGCATCAAGGAAAACCATTCTCAAACTCTCAACTCTTATCTCCTCACGGTTTGAGGTAAGGAGTGAGTGTTACCTCTACTTGAGTTTGGGTTTCTAGGGTGTTCATAACGGGTGCTAAGAGTGGGTGTTAGATTAGGGAATGGATACAGGTTAATATTAGAGAGAAAAGGTAAAAAGGGGTAATGGGAACCAATGAATGAACTAGAAACATGAATTTTAGGTGAAGAGGGAACATTATTTTCGGTTATATGCTTATATTTACATGCTGGACTGGTTAAATGCTTTATTTATATTGTTTTTGTGGTATAAGTGTTTATGAGCTTTGATGTTTGTTATTTATATCTGTGGCCGAGCTGGGAGAGGTTGAGAATGGGTATGAGAAAATGGTAAAATATGGAACGTAGGAGAGATAGGGTAATAAGTCAGGTAACGAGAAAGGTTAATGGAAAAGGGGAATGGTTAAAGGGGTGAGCCGAGAGAGGCCGAGCTAAAGAGATGAATAACGGGGTGAGCTGAGAGAGGCCGAGCTAATGAAATGGTTAAAAAGGTAAGAGGAATTAAAGAGAAATGGTTGTGTGATCGGGTCATAGCAGACGCGTACTGGGTGCGTGCATTGATCACATCAGACGCATACTGGGTATGCGCAGTATAACATTCCAAACTTGATTTATATTGTAATTTATGTTGTGATGGTCTTAGGATAGAAGAAAGGAGGTTATAAGTTAGAAACTTAGCCAATTGAGCATGCAACCTTAGGTTTAAAACATAGGAACTTAGGGAAATTAGAATAACAAGATTGGTAGCTTAAAACATATATTCCACCATTGGATGTGAAGTAGGATAGGTGAGGAAGCTTGCTTTAAAATTTGAGGAAGATCCAACGGGTAACGAAGAAGTTATGACCTTTCAAAGTCTGTATGCTGCAAAATTGTGCAGCTTAATCGATTAAGCTGCAATTTAATCGATTAAGTTGCATTTTAATTGATTAACATCAAAAAGTGGGAAAATCCTTAATCGATTAATAATCGATTAGAGGCTGTAGCTGCTAAAAAAATAAAGGGACGTCCACCTCCTAATTCTTTGAAAATTCGAACTCTCTCTCTCTCTTAGGGCACAAATCCATCCACTCTAATTGATCAATCCTCAAGAGAATCACTCCAAGTCCATCCCCAAGTCCTTCCTTGTTGCTCCAAGTAAGTGATTGTTGATTTTGTTCTTCTCTTTCTCTCCCTAGAATTTGAATTTCTCTCTCCCTCTTCCTCCCATGGAGCTTTAGTCATCAACCTAGAGGAACCTTGATGGGGTCACGAATTTCCCTCAAGATTTTTGGGCAAAAGCCTAATAATTGTCTCTTTATTTTATTGATTTTAGGTTCCTCCCTCTCTTTTGAATTGTGGCTCTTACTCAAGCGAGCTCCAAGCACAAATTCTCTCTCTAACTCTAAGAACTTGAGGTAAGGAGGTTTGTGTTACCTTATTCTAGGGGGTAGGTTGTATTATGTTTATGTTGGGTATCTAGGAGGTGTTTGTTAGTTTTGATGAGGAACCCTAGGATAGTTAATAATATATTACAGTGTGATTATGCCTATAAGTATATTGATATGTGATGTTATGTGCAAATGTGACTTGATAATTGATTTAATATTGATAGGTGAGGTTATGTGCAATTGTGATTTTGAAATTGATTTAAGTGGAGAACATTGAGTTAAATTATACTGAGTCTGGAAGTTATGAATGGTAATGAACATGTTGAGTTGGACTAGGTATAATACCACTTTAGAAAAAAAAATATAAGGGCATGATCAACTGATGAAATCTATGAAATTGGAAACAAATGAAATGATTAGAAACGAAATTCAAAGGTTCAAAGATCCATAATTATTTAGTGGTGTATGAGGTACCTTCCGGCGTGGAGGTGAAGTACCCACCGGCCAAATTGTATGAGGTACCTTCCGGAGTGGAGGTCAAGTACGATGGTATGAGGTACCTTTCGGTGTGGAGGTGAAGTACCCATAGGCCACGATGTATGAGGTACCTTCCGGTGTGGAGGTGAAGTACAATGGTATGAGGTACCTTCTGGTGTGGAGGTGAAGTACCCGCAGGCCAACTTGTATGAGGTACCTTCCGGTGTGGAGGTGAAGTACAACGATATGTGGTACCTTCCGGTGTGGAGGTGAAGTATCCATAGGCCACGTTGTATGAGGTACCTTCCGGTATGGAGGTGAAGTACAATGGCGCGAAATGTATTTTAAGAATAAAATGAAGGAAAGAAAAGAAGAAGAATGAATTATAATAATGATATCTAAGCCTGAAATCTAATGTGTTATACTTGGTAAATTGAATGAGAGAAGTTTGATAATTCTTGTTTTATAATTAATGCTTTTTGGAACTAAGTTAGAATTTATGAAATTATGTCTTAACATATCTTAAAGAGAACTAAATAATTATGATATAAACATGTTTTTTTTATTGGGAGTGCTTAATTGTGAATCGTGTTTTATTTGGCTATATGTGATTGGCCTGGTGGTTCAGTATAGCATAATAGAAACTGCTTTCCTATTGTATTGTGTAATACTCACCTCCTTACCATTTTTCAGGTACTGAGTTGGAGTATACACCAGGATCGGCCGAGCAGGATTACTCTCCCGCACAGGGAGAGTAGGGTTGGGGTTTAGATATATTTATTTTGGCCTAAGCCTCCGTATTTATTTGATGTATATGGTCTGTATATGATTTTTGAGAGAGGCTTAGGATAGTTTCTTTTGTGCATGGTTTATGATTCATTTTTGGGCGTAGTTGCTGTTATGGTCTCTTGATATGCATACTTTACATTGATGCTGGCACTCTGACAAACTGAGTTTGATGTTTTACACTTGAGCCCATGGGGAAACTATGTGATGCATACTTACTTACATGTGAGCCCTGTTGGCTACTGTTGATATTAAATAAATGTGTTTATCAGGTTGAAGATTTAGAAAAGTCCGAAAAATAGACGAAACTTCGTCCGTTTGACGGTTGATTTTTATAATTTAAAAATGAATTTTTAAGTTCATATTTTTAATATAAGGGGAATTAAAGGTAATTAATTATAGGGTGTTACACACAGCTGTAAGACGGGTACTGGGTACTCGCAGTTATGATTCACACAAGGTTCCGAGAACGGAATCGGTGGGATGTGTTCCTGGTCATAGCAGACGCGTACTGGGTGCGTGTATTGATCGCGTAAGACGCCGAGATGCGCAACTGTAAGACGGGTACTGGGTTCTCGCAGTTATAGACACTCCTAACTCCATAGAATGATCGGCGGTAGTGCTCCTGGTCATAGAAGACGGGTATTGGGTGCGTGCATTGATCGCGTCAGACGCATACTGGGTATGTGCAGCTGTAAGACGAGTACTGGGTACTCGCAGTTATGGACACTCCGATATCCGACCTTAAATGGTGTAAGACATGCACTGGGTGTATGCATCCGAGAAGAGTAAAAGATTGTAAGCTATGTAAAAGTGGAATAATGAGTAATGAATCCGAGATAGAGATGGTTTACCGAGGTAAGAGAGTAATGGCCGAGAAACCGAGTGTAAGAATTAAGGAAAGGGCATAAGGGGAATTAATCGGATGAACCGAGGTATAACTAATAGGTAATGGGTAAACTGGATTATGATGTGAGCCGAGCTAAATAAGATTGTATGACGTGAGCCTAGCTAAATAAGATTGCATGATGTGAACCGAGCTAAGTGATGATATATGCATGTGATATATGGTTTGATTACTTGTTATTTATGTGCTAATTGACTACTTGTGTTTGGCTTGGTAGTTCGGTATGTCATGTTAGAAACTGCTTACTTAAGTTCTGTGTAATTCTCACCTCATTACCATTTTTCAGGTACTGAGCCCGAGCAGACGCAGTCCCCGGCCGAGCAGGTTCACTCTCCCTCACAGGGAGAGTAAGTCATTAGAGTCGGATAGTCTAGATGGGTCTCGGCCAGTTGGCCGAGCTAAAATACTGTTTTGCATATTGGATATTAAACTCGGTGTTGTTGTTTCACTTTTATTTAAGGATGTATTAAGTCTTCCGCTTTATAACTCTGATGTTTTGTATTAATGAAAGGAAATATTACTCTCGCAATTTATCATATTCGTTTTAAAAAGAAATTTTAAATCCTAATTTTCGGGTTTAAGGGTAATAATTATATAGGGTGTTACATTTTTGGTATCAGAGCAGTTTCTCCTCGGCCTATTGGAGTTGCAAAGGACTCCAGTGGTTACTCACCAAGAGAGTGACAAATAAGTAAAGTCTAGAAGTCTAAGTTAGACAATAGAGATTATAGAAGTATATGTTGATATATATATATATATATATCTTTGCTTTTTCGGTGGTTAATTGGCTTTCTCTCCATGACCGAGCAGCATGGCTGGGAGAAGAGCCGATAACGACTATAACACCCCGATCTGGCAAATTGAAAACTTTAATCCTTTTGGACGAAAATTAGGGCCATTTTTTTTAAAAGGCGAGTAGCGCACAAGATGAGAACACTTCTATTTTTCAAAACGTAATTGTATAACAAACTCATGTTCTCTTGTTGAACCAACTCTTTCAAGTCCCAAACCAGAATGTCACGTGACACTACGCTTCGAAACTCGATTTCCAAAACATTAGATACTTAAAATAGCCCCTATGATTTCTTGTCAAAGTACCAGTACAAAGGATAATTTGTTGGGGTTACATCAGGACCATTAGGTTGCTAAGAACTCATAGTGGGGATACATACTCAAAAGGGGAAATTACCTAAACCTCTAATCATGATCTACCTAATCTAACTTTCCCAACTTGCGGTACCACTCATCATCATCTGCCAGAAGATCTTCTGGAGTAATGATCCAACTCCCATCACTGTAGTACTCCTCTGGGTCATCTCTATCGGACCAGAAGTCGGGATCCTCCTCCTCATCCTCATCAGCAATCTCCTCCTCAGAATCATCATGCCCATCCTCTTCTTCTTCTTCTTCGGCTACCTCCTTTTCTTCCTCTAGATCCACTCGTCGACGCGGAATCTCAACAAAAATCATTCTGTAGACTGACGTAGTGCTATTATTACCTTTTCGAGGAGTCGCTCCAATCTCCCGCAGTTGCTGATATCGCACCATGTTGGCCATCTAACGTCCACACAATTTTATGCAAGAAAGGATAGATAGAGTAGAGAGTGAGCAACCCAAAACGGCAATGTCGACTATGTGGGATTACATTAGGTAAATATTAAGACAAAATAAATATAACAACATAGAATCAAACAGCCAATCGAATATAATTAACCACACATATTTATCATCAAAATGGAAGCACACATCCTGTTATCCAAAATAAAAATTCAAGGTTCTTTAACATCACAATCTCCGTTATAAGACTTTCCTTTTCTTTCTCATACTCAGACTCACTAATGCACCAAAGGTATTCATATCATTTACCATACATGAATCCTATCCATCACTTGAGGCGAACATCATCATCAATACTATCTTTATTATTATTACACTTATCTTTGGAACATCTGGGTTATTTAAGTCTTATTAATTCGATTAGCATCAATGATGAGGGGGAGGCATCATTGAGCTCACACACGTCTACATCTCCTCGGTTCACCACCCAACCTAGTCGGAAGCAAACAGGAGTACAGGACCTTTACCACGCGGGCACGACAGCTGTCTCAACAAATGGCTCCAAGCCAGGAGGTCTCAGCCTCAATCACATATAATATCATTAATCAGACTCACTGTCTCACAGTGGAAAAACACAATGCCCTGTTCCAGTCCCTCTCACTGTTCTCGATTTGCAATCTAGGGGGCGACAGTACTTATTCTAGTTTCGAAAGCAGAATGTGCCACGACATTAGACCCAATCCCCACCACATTAGTGCGCCACTTGTGGGATTGTTCCGCCTAGAAAAGTACTCTAGACTTCTTGACGTATCACCGTCATCGTCCTCCCCTAATGCAATCTCGTCCTAAGTATCCGCAGATACTTATCGTTCCACTACTGGAAAAAGTACTTTTAAAATCGGTCGTTTTGGACTTTTGAAATCGGTCGTCGTGGTGATGTTGAAAACGGTGGAATTAAAAGTTGACCGATTTTTGAAATCGGTCATAACGACCGATTTTTGAAATCGGTCATAACGACCGATTTTAAAAGACAGTACTTTTGAAATCGGTCATAACGACCGATTTTAAAAGTCTTTTTTTTTCCTACTTACCCCATACTCTATACATCCCCTGCTGCATGAAATTAAAAATTTTCTTTTTTACACAGAAGAATAACCCAATTACAGAACCTAAGCAAGCTAAAATTCATAAGCAAAATTCATATCAAACTAACAATCTTGAAGTAGAAAATACAAAATACTTATCAAACTAACAAAATACGCAAGAGTTACAAAAGCTAAGTATTAAAGCCTAGCTGATTTGAGAGTAAGTATAAATGATGAAGTATCATGATAATAATTAAAAATAATTAATAAATTTTATATTATTAAATTGCTCATAAATAAAGAGCTCAAATCTCAACAATCTAATACAAATAATGTCATTAGCATTCTATTGATCAATCTATCAAAAGTACAAAAAAAAAATTATCCACACTATCATGCAAAAGAAAAAGATTGCACATGCCAAAGGCTCTTCCATGTCCATGTATATGGCATTATCAATTTCAGCTTCAATTCCTCGTATCCTACAAAAATATATCAACATATGATAAAAAAAAAAGAGTACAGTGGCAATCTAAACATAAAACCTTCCTTAAAATAGCAATAGCCACATGATACTCTTTATATTTTGATAATAAGATCTCTATATTCGTTACACAAATGGCCAAATAATCATTCACTTTCTTCAATTAGTCCTATTGCCAATGGATCACAAAGACAGATGGAACATAGTCCTATTGCCAATGGATCACAAAGAAACACTGCCACAATTACTAGTATGAGAAAATTCCTAATCAAGAGGATAATATAATTAGATGAAGATAAGAGCACTAAAATTATAGGAATCAGGTAAATGAAATCTGCTATTTGCTAGTTTACTAAGTACTAATATTTATTAGCATGATCCTAAAGAAAACTAAGAGCGACAAAGTTAAGATAAAAATTAAATTGTGTCCACTCTAAAAAATGATCTTAGAAACTCGAGTAGTTATGTGAAATTTTTGGGTTTCTTTCTCTTTGTTGTCATCCTTCATCCAAGGCTGTGCTAAGTCACAAGAATCATGCATCAAGTAGTCATGTCAATTTCAAATGATCAAGTCATTTCTATAACCAAAAGCTTTATAAATCGGTACCTTTCATCCAGTAAAAATGAATACCAGTCTGAATTAGGATCTTGTGGGCTTGGCTTGCTACCTCATGGTCACTGCCGCCATCATATACATGGTGCTTCACGAAAAAAAATAAAAAACAGAACCAAGCAACAACTACCGAACTACAGAACCAAGCAACAACTACCAAAACACAGAACCAAGCAACTGGATCCTATTGCATGTGGCCTGAATAACTGGATCCTTCCACATCTCCTCCACAAGTAGGGCAACTTGAACAGAATGTAAAAAAATATAGCAACAAAACAATTATAATTCATCATGAGCAATGCTTCAAAAACTTACTTGGATGATAGTCTTTGTGATTGACTCTGTCTAATTTCTGCATCACAAGGGTTCTAGCAAGCTTTTCCAGCTCATTTTTCTTAGCTATTTCTACAGCAGTGTCCTTTTGAACTACACAGGAAAATAGTTACAGACCTTTATCAAGAATTGATAGAGATTCCACATAAAAACTGCTAGACTCACTCATGGAAAGAATTAGTATAACACAAACCTAATGCAATGCACTACATGAGAAGATTTTCAAGAATACATTGAAGTGTAACTAAAATAAATTATCCAACCACTCATACTTTGTTTGTTTAGTTCCTTATGTTCATGATCCTTTTAAGTCTTTCTTGGGGAGTTTCTTTATTCTCCCCTTGTTTAAATTTTAAGGGGCCTCCCTTGTAACAACAATACCTTAGCATAACAGAGTGAGAAATCATAGCAGCAGCACAGATAATTTAATAAAAAGAGCTCCAACCTCTTGAACTTCCTATTAAAACTCACTGACACAAATATATCAGTTCAGCCTTATCACCCCCATAGCAGACTGAAACAGCCAACGACAATAAGAAAGGAGGCATTTGGGTATTAAAATCTCACTTTGCAAAAATAATTTGAAATCAAATCCCTAACCTAATCCTCAAATTAATTAAGTATCGTGAACAATTAACTACAATATCAAACTGAAGAAAAAAAATGCGAACACTGAAAACTGAAAACTGAAAACTGAAACAAGCTATAGACCAACCATAAAAATTGAAAACTGGAAATAAAAAAAAAGCCCATATCAGAAAACACATAGGTTTTGCAACTTCACTTGTTCACAGCATAAAATTTTTAACTTTACTCACCGTGGATGGATGGCTTTGGAATTCTCAGCGACAATGCATAGTGCTTTTGCCCACTCACTGCAGTACTCACTTCACTTAACCCTAATAAGCACAGACCCCTTTTGTGAGTTGAGAAGAGGTAATTAAATGTGAAAATGATTAAGTGAGTGAAGGTGAGTATAATCAATGTCGTAATCCTATAATCAGTAACAACAAAGAGTGGTTGACTATCTCATGTAACATAAGGAGAAAAGATCTAGACCTTCCCTCTAACTGACTTAACATAACAGAACATAAGACAAATGAACAAAAACTGTGTTCGAAAATATAGGATTTAAGTAAATGGAAGGATTAGAGAGACAAGCTAAAAATAATATTTGATATATAACTGACAGATGTGATAATGCTTATCAACACCCTAATTTAATAATTACAGAAATACCGCTTCCTTCTCAATTTATTTCTTGTTTTTGTAGTTAGTAATTCATACAGTATATGCTGAAAATAAAATTAAAAAAAAAACAAAACAATAACAACAAAATAGACGTGAAAAAAGGTGTTATAAGATTCGTAGAGGAAACTGGGACATGACTTTGCAGGATTATTAGCACAAAAAAAATATAATTAAAAAATAAAGTTTTCAATCAATTTTTGTCTTCTCTTGAAGGATGCATTTCAAAAGTTCTAGTTGCTCTGTAGGATGCTATAAATATATATATATATATATATATATATATATATTCATTACCTGACCGGAGAGGAGCAGCGGCGTGGTTGACCAAGGGAGCAGCGTGGCGGCGGAGAGGAGAGGACGAACCGGAGAAGGAGACGAACCGAGGAGGGAGACGAACCAGAGAGAAGAGGACGAACCGGAGAGGAGACGAACCGAGGAGGGAACCGACGGCGCGATTCGGTTGAGCAGCGGCAGCAGCGTCGCGGGTTGTGAGTGAGAAAGAAAATGAAAATGGAAGGAAAGAAGAAGAAGAATGAGAATTGGAGATGGGGCGCCGCACTGTAAGAGTAAATGGAAATAATTAGGGTTTCCTGGGGAGTGACAGGTTATTTACTAAAATGCCACCGCATTTTTACATTCTAACTCGATCAACAGTGACCGATTTTAAAAACACTTACGAAATCGGTCGTTTTGACCGATTTTAAAAGATAAAAAAATTAAAAATTAAAAAAAAAAGAAAAAATACTTACGAAATCTGTCGTTTTGACCGATTTTAAAAGATAAAAATTAAAAATTAAAAAAAAAATAAAAAATACTTACGAAATCGGTCGTTTTGACCGATTTTAAAAGATAAAAAATTAAAAATTAAAAAAAAAGAAAAAATACTTACGAAATCGGTCGTTTTGACCGATTTTAAAAGATAAAAAATTAAAAATTAAAAAAAAAGAAAAAATACTTACGAAATCGGTCATTTTGACCGATTTTAAAAGATAAAAAATTAAAAATTAAAAAAAAAAGAAAAAATACTTACGAAATCGGTCATTTTGACCGATTTCAAAAGATTAAAAATTAAAAATTAAAAAAAGAAAAAATACTTACGAAATCGGTTGTTTAACGACCGATTTCAAAAGTTAGATTTATTTACAAAATTGCCACCGCGTTTTTTTTAAAATCGGCTTTACAACGACCGATTTTAAAACCCCACATAGCTCAGACTCATGCATACTCATAATCCTAATCCTAATCATACTCATGCATCACACATTACTGAATGAAAGTCAATTAATTTTGGTTTTCGAAAATCGGGTTGTTACATACATACCATTGCATTCCCTATTTCTAGATATTTAATCATACAACATAGTCCTTCTAACCCTTTTGCCAACTTTTCTATCTACCACGAGTTCCACATCATCCCCATTCTTTCAATTAGACACCTATTACTCCTCAAAATTTCAAGTCTTAACTCTTCATTCTAACTTCGGGTCACTCCCAAGGGTTCTACTCATAAGGTCCTCCGCTTCATTGATTCATCCCTACCATATTATCACCTATTCTCCTCTATTTAACCGCTCTCCTTCCATAATTCCAGACACATAGGACCTCAGGTTGTAAATAATCTCTCAAATTCCTCCTTATCCTACCTCCTTCTAGACCATTATTCGGACTTATCTGCTCTCCACTCCTGCTTCCTACTTATTTTAAATAACTCACCACTTTCTATGACTCCAAAGGGTACTCATATCTTCTCTAAGATTCACACTCACTTTATTCACATCCATCGTCCCTTACTTACAATCCTTATCTTACCATACTCCACCATCCTCTGCCTATTCTTAGAACACTTGTATGTCGGATGTCAGATATCAGAGTTCAACATTTTCAATCAAGACTTTTGGAAGAAACAGACATGGGGTCATGATCAAAGAGAAAAGTTTAGGTTCATCAACAAATCAAGTTCTCTTGACAAAACAAGGGCTGAGTATTTTTGGAGGTTAGGCTAGCTCAAACATTTTGTCAAGGCAACTTGACAAAATTAGGGGTTCTTCACAAGAAAGTTCCAATAGAAAAAGAGTTCTAGTCACAAGACAAGAGCTCAGGTCAATGGCCCAAAGATGTTCTTCAAAAGAAGTCCATGTCAAAAGAAATTGAACAAGAAGGGTTTGGGATTACCGACTAACGTCGCAGAATAGCACTGGACACTGCTCCCGGACGCTGTTGCAGACGAGTCAGGACATCTTCCAGAAATACGTCAGCATATTCCTAGCGTTCCTATGCTCGCTCATTGCTACCTTACTACTAACGCACACTCAAAGTTACACGGTAGAGTATGCAAGTCCACACACAAGAGTTCTTAAAGCAACCAGGCTCTGATACCACTTCTGTAACACCCCGATCTGGCAACTTGAAAACTTTAATCCTTTTGGACGAAAATTAGGGCCATTTTTTTTAAAAGGCGAGTAGCACACAAGATGAGAACACTTCTATTTTTCAAAACGTAATTGTATAGCAAACTCATGTTCTCATGTTGAACCAACTCTTTCAAGTCCTAAACCGGAATGTCATGTGACACTACGCTTCGAAACTCGATTTCCAAAACATTAGATACTTAAAATAGCCCCTATGATTTCTTGTCAAAGTACCAGTACAAAGGATAATTTGTTGGGGTTACATCAGGACCATTAGGTTGCTAAGAACTCATAGTGGGGATACATACTCAAAAGGGGAAATTACCTAAACCTCTAATCATGATCTACCTAATCTAACTTTCCCAACTTGCGTACCACTCATCATCATCTGCCAGAAGATCTTCTGGAGTAATGATCCAACTCCCATCACTGTAGTACTCCTCTGGGTCATCTCTATCGGACCAGAGGTCGGGATCCTCCTCCTCATCCTCATCAGCAATCTCCTCCTCAGAATCATCATGCCCATCCTCTTCTTCTTCTTCTTCTTCTTCGGCTACCTCCTCTTCTTCCTCTAGATCCACTCGTCGACGCGGAATCTCATCAAAAATCATTCTGTAGACTGACGTAGTGCTATTATTACCTTTTCGGGGAGTCGCTCCAATCTCCCGCAGTTGCTGATATCGCACCATGTTGGCCATATAACGTCCACACAATTTTATACAAGAAAGGATAGATAGAGTAGAGAGTGAGCAACCCAAAACGGCAATGTCGACTATGTGGGATTACATTAGGTAAATATTAAGACAAAATAAATATAACAACATAGAATCAAACAGCCAATCGAATATAATTAACCACACATATTTATCATGAAAATGGAAGCACACATCCTATTATCCAAAATAAAAATTCAAGGTTCTTTAACATCACAATCTCCGTTATAAGACTTTCCTTTTCTTTCTCATACTCAGACTCACTAATGCACCAAAGGTACTCATATCATTTACCATACATGAATCCTATCCATCACTTGAGGCGAACATCATCATCAATACTATCTTTATTATTATTACACTTATCTTTGGAACATCTGGGTTATTTAAGATGAGGGGGAGGCATCATTGAGCTCACACACGTCTACATCTCCTCGGTTCACCACCCAACCTAGTCGGAAGCAAATAGGAGTACAAGACCTTTACCACGCGGGCACGACAGCTGTCTCAACAAATGGCTCCAAGCCAGGAGGTCTCAGCCTCAATCACATATAATATCATTAATCAGGTTCACTGTCTCACAGTGGCAAAACACAATGCCCTGTTCCAGTCCCTCTCACTGTTCTCGATTTGCAATCTAGGGGGCGACAGTACTTATTCTAGTTTCGAAAGCAGAACGTGCCACGGCATTAGACCCAGTCCCCACCACGTTAGTGCGCCACTTGTGGGATTGTTCCGCCTAGAAAAGTACTCTAGACTTCTTGACGTATCATCGTCATCGTCCTCCCCTAATGCAATCTCGTCCTAAGTATCCGCAGATACTTATCGTTCCTTCCTCTCCACTACTTCGATTCGACGCTCATGCCTCACCGCTTTTATAAATGTCTTTTAATAGTCTTCTAAAGAGTTTTAATTACGGCTTAGTCCTAATGATCGGTTCATCCTTAGTACAACCCTTCAATGAAACCTGATCGCGAATCATTCGCATCTAATCCCCCTAAAACTCATACTATCATGTGAATCATCACAACATCATCGCATCATCTTTCTCTTTCTCAAATCATAGCACATTGCTCTCATGAGCATCACTATCTCAGATCAACTAGTAACTCAGCACATCATCGTTGTCCTCTTCGTCAGCTGTGGATCAATAGCATCCTCCACATTCTTTACTTCTATAACTAAGCAGCGTCATTAGTACATTTTCCGATCAGCTCGGCCTCGCAGCATGATTAGTTCCATTCCTCATCACCACGCTTCCGCTCGCTTACATTACGCATAGTCATCTTAGCATCGTCTCCTCGTCACATTCTTCCTCAACTAATCACGTGCATCGCTTCTATCGTTTTCGTCTCTCATTTCTTCTATTACTATTCTATAGTCTTAGTCTTTATTGTTGGAAACCAACAAGCGGCTCAATATAGTCTAGAGGGGGGGTGAATAGAATATTGAAGCCTTATTACAGATTTCTCGTCCACCTAAGAGAATGGTTTTATGAAAATAAATTTTCTTAAAAATTCAAGTCAGATTACTCGAGTAACTCAAGTCTTCACTCGAGTAATATGCAAGCAAAAATAATTTCACTCGAGTATTCAGCAAATCACTCGAGTATTACGAAAGCAATTTTTAAATCACTCGAGTAACAGAAAACCTACTCGAGTATTGTTCATAAACTGAAAGCAGATTACTCGAGTGACAAGAACTTTACTCTGAGGAAACCGCAATTGGTGGTTGGAGAGACAAAGGAACCCTAGGAAAACACCTAGAAGGGGGGGTTGAATAGGTGTTGAAGCTACCTTGAAAGATTTTCGAACGAAACAAATCGAAATAATCAAAACAAATGATTTTTGCAAATTCTACAGTACTTAATCGATTAACCTGCAATTTACTCGAGTAGTACTCGATTAAACATGAACTTAATCGATTAAATATGACAGAAAACAGAAAAATCAATTTTTCATTCGAATACGAAAATCAATCAATTCACATGCAAGATCAGAGATTCAGCGGAAATGATTAACACCTATATTCTTATTGATTAACCTAGTTATGAAAATGATTTTCCCTTTATCAATTTGAACAATTAAAGATTCAATTCAATCAATTATGAAAATCAATCTTTCTAGGTTTTCAACCAAGAACGCAATCAAATGACTTGAATATAAAGAGTAAGGGTTTAGAGATACGACACAGTGATTTATCCTGGTTCACTTTCATCCACTTGAAAGCTACATCCAGTCCCCTCTTCAACCAAGAGAGATTCTTCACTATGAGGAATTAGAGTTCTCAAATTACAAGTGATTGCCTCACAAGACTCCCTTCTTGCTAGCTTACAAGAGATAACCGACACCCTTGCCTTGTAATCCTATTGATCTTCTCTCTAATCTAACCTCTACCCCTTGTTGATAATCGACACAACAAGTCTTCAAATTTGCTTGATGATAAACCACACACCAAGGCTTCACTTGCTTGATTCACAACCAAGACTTCTTCTTCTTCTTTAATAAGAATGCACTTGCTTGATGATAAAATCGACACACCAAGACTTCTTGTTTGTTGTAGTGGCTTGCCTTCTTGCAAAGATTACAACACAATAGAAAACACAAAACAATCCTATGAATCTCAATCAAGAGTTATGACAATTCACAATAAGAGATTCAAAGGTTCTTGATCAAAGAATATGAAAATATGAGAACTTTGATCTTTAGAAAAATGAGAGAGAATAGAGTGGCTTGATTCTTTGTAAAACTTGTATGAAATGATTCTTATATAATCACAAATAATAGGAAAAGGTTTATATAGAATACCCAAAAGTTGTAGCACTTGAAAACTGATTTTGAGAAGTGAAAAACGTATTTTAAAAATCAGTTCAGCAGTACTTAATCGATTAAGCAAGTCGTGTACTCGAGTAGTACTCGATTAAGTTATCACTTAATCGATTAAGTTGGTACTGTACATGTTCAAAACTTGTTTTCTCAAAATCCAACCTTTCCTTTAAAACCTTTAAGCCACCTATTGATTCTAGATTAAGTGAAAACTCAAATTATGATTTAATCATGACTTATGAATGAGATTCACTACCCTCTATAATAATCTACCCAAATAAAAAAAAACCTATGAAGCTTGAGAGGCAAAAGATAAAAGAAATACAAATACACTCAAACTTAGGGCTTCATGAGCTTGCTTTCTCTCTTCTTCATTTGATGTTTGTTGTTGCTTGTTGAGCTTGAAACTTGATCAACACTTGTAGCTTGTTCAAAAACACTTTGTCATTATCAAAACATTCATCATGTTCATCATGGAACTAACAATCTCCCCCTTTTTGAAAATGACAACCCATGTTTTGAAATCGCTTGAAGTTGTTGATGCTTGAAACATTTGATCACTTGAGAAGACTCTTTCTCCCCCTCAATCAATGCTTTAACACTTGAATCCAATTGAGATAGAATCTTGATTCTCTCCCTATCTTCAACAACTTAGCTCAACCTACAACAAAACAACCAAACAACCTTTCTCCAAATATAATATCATATTTCTTCCATGTTTCAAAACATACCATTTCTCCCTACCATTTCTCCCTCTTTGAGAAACATTTCATTCAATTCAAAACATAATATTTCTCCCCCTTTGGCATTATCAAAAAGTAATATATACCAATTGAAATATAACATCTAAGCCAAGGTAAGAAATCAATGATCATTTCTTCACAACATTGATACCAATTGAACAAATACAATAGAGCTTTACTTTGAAATGTGATATCAATTGGTAAGAGAATATAACAATGAAATATAATACCAATTGAGAACTAAAAAGATCATAATATCACTTAACAAAGAAGATATCAATTGTAAAGAATAATCAATAATCACAAAAACATGATAATCAACTAATAATCTCTCAATGATACAAATTGAATTAACTAAACATTTAGAAAAGTAATATCAATTGAGAAGATACCAATTGAGATAATATATCAATATCAAATATTACCACTTTGTAGGACATTCACTTGAGATGCAAGTGTGATACCAATTGAAGATGTGAATATAGACATTCATAGTTGAGACCAATTGAGAACATGTGTCATTCATTTGCATCTTCAATCAAACCTACAAAACAATCATGCTTTGCTTTTTGGTATCCAAATGGTTTTGGATCCATTTTTGTTAGTGTAGGGACTTTCACCCTTTTTCATCCAAACAAAATTTCCTTTAGGTATACCATGCACTTTAACATAACACACATTTGAAGTATGTCCATGAGTACCACAATAGAAACATGTTGGAGGATTTGAAAAATCAACTTTAGAAAAATCAACAACATTTCTATGAGATTTACTCTTAGCATTAGTATAACCCAAACCAAACTTGTTTGAATTTTCTCTTTGAAAATTTAACAATGTGCGCAATCTAATATCACAAATGGTGAAACTTGCAAGCTTATTTTTAAAAATAGCATTTTCATCCTTGAGCAACTTGCAATTCTCACAATCAACCACAATATTCAATCTACTAGCACAATCACAAGAAGAACTAGCATATATAAGATCAAGAGTTTCATTTTCAAGATTAAGCTCATCAACTTGTTTTTGAAGATCTAAAATCTCTTTTTGATGTTTCAAAATGAGCTTCTTTCTTTCAATGTTTTTCAAAGCTAGTTTTTCAAGTTGTTCATACATTTCTTCATAAGCATTATATAACAATTCATATTTAGAAGAAATTTCGGATTTAGATTCACTTACATTGCTATCCTCGCTTTGATAACTTGATTCATCATTTGAACTTTGTTCTTCATCATTTACTAGAGTTATCAAGTTGAGACAAGCAACTTCTTCATCATCCGAAGAACTATTTGATGTGCTTTTCTTGTTATCTTCATCACTATCCCAAACTATGTATGCTCTTTTAGATTCAGAATTTTTCTTGTCTTTCTCCTTCTTCTTGAGATACTTAGAGCATGAATACTTGAGATGTCCGGGTTTTCCACATTCATGGCAAACTACACCTTCTTTTGATGTCTTGGTCTTGTAGTGTGGGGAATCCTTCTCTTTACTTTTGTCCTTGTTCAACCTTCCTTTTCTCCTTAGAAACTTGTCAAACTCTTTTAACAAAAGTTTCATGTATTTTTCATCAACATCCGAATCGGAATCTTCACTATCATCATCATCGGAACTCTCTTTCTTTTTATATGCACTTTTGACTCTAAGAGCAAGTCCTTTCCTTGATTTGTTCTTATCCGACTCTTCATTGATACTTAATCGTCCAAGCTCCATTTCATGTTCTTGAAGCTTTCCGAAAAGTGTTGCTAGATCCATAGCATCCAAATTTTTAGATTCAACAATAGCCGTTACTTTTGGTTGCCAATTCCTGTCTAAACATCTCAACACTTTGTTAGAAAGTTCACCTTGTAGAAAAGTTTTACCAAGAGCAAGTAAATGATTTATAATATGAGTAAAACGCTTTTGCATATCATTTATAGATTCATTTGGAAGCATTTGAAACAATTCATAATCACGCATCAAAGCATTTAATCTAGCTCTCCTAACCTCACTAGTTCCTTCATGAGTCACTTGTAAAGTGTCCCACATTTCCTTAGCACTAGAACATTGAGAAACTCTAAAGAACTCGTCATAGGATAAAGCGGATGTGATGATATTCTTTGCTTTATAATCATATTGAATTTTCTTTCTATCATCATCCTTCCACTTATCCTCGGGGATCAATTGTTCTACACCTTCAACTAAACTAGAGGGGATATGAGGACCTTTTTCAACTACTTTCCAAATTTCACTATCTATGGCTTGGATAAAGATTTTCATTCTAACTTTCCAATATGCATAGCCTTCTCCGGTAAACAATGGAGGACGACTTATTGAAGCACCTTCACCACCAAAGGGATTCATGGAACCCATTGCGATTTTCTTAAAGGATCTTTACGAAAAAGCTCTTATGCTCGTGTCTTTCGACCGAGCTCTGATACCAATTGAGGAAACCGCAATTGGTGGTTGGAGAGACAAAGGAACCCTAGGAAAACACCTAGAAGGGGGGGTTGAATAGGTGTTGAAGCTACCTTGAAAGATTTTCGAACGAAACAAATCGAAATAATCAAAACAAATGATTTTTGCAAATTCTACAGTACTTAATCGATTAACCTGCAATTTACTCGAGTAGTACTCGATTAAACTTGAACTTAATCGATTAAATATGACAGAAAACAGAAAAATCAATTTTTCATTCGAATACGAAAATCAATCAATTCACATGCAAGATCAGAGATTCAGCGGAAATGATTAACACCTATATTCTTATTGATTAACCTAGTTATGAAAATGATTTTCCCTTTATCAATTTGAACAATTAAAGATTCAATTCAATCAATTATGAAAATCAATCTTTCTAGGTTTTCAACCAAGAACGCAATCAAATGACTTGAATATAAAGAGTAAGGGTTTAGAGATACGACACAGTGATTTATCCTGGTTCACTTTCATCCACTTGAAAGCTACATCCAGTCCCCTCTTCAACCAAGAGAGATTCTTCACTATGAGGAATTAGAGTTCTCAAATTACAAGTGATTGCCTCACAAGACTCCCTTCTTGCTAGCTTACAAGAGATAACCGACACCCTTGCCTTGTAATCCTATTGATCTTCTCTCTAATCTAACCTCTACCCCTTGTTGATAATCAAACACAACAAGTCTTCAAATTTGCTTGATGATAAACCACACACCAAGGCTTCACTTGCTTGATTCACAACCAAGACTTCTTCTTCTTCTTTAATAAGAATGCACTTGCTTGATGATAAAATCGACACACCAAGACTTCTTGTTTGTTGTAGTGGCTTGCCTTCTTGCAAAGATTACAACACAATAGAAAACACAAAACAATCCTATGAATCTCAATCAAGAGTTATGACAATTCACAATAAGAGATTCAAAGGTTCTTGATCAAAGAATATGAAAATATGAGAACTTTGATCTTTAGAAAAATGAGAGAGAATAGAGTGGCTTGATTCTTTGTAAAACTTGTATGAAATGATTCTTATATAATCACAAATAATAGGAAAAGGTTTATATAGAATACCCAAAAGTTGTAGCACTTGAAAACTGATTTTGAGAAGTGAAAAACGTATTTTAAAAATCAGTTCAGCAGTACTTAATCGATTAAGCAAGTCGTGTACTCGAGTAGCACTTAATCGATTAAGTTGGTACTGTACATGTTCAAAACTTGTTTTCTCAAAATCCAACCTTTCCTTTAAAACCTTTAAGCCACCTATTGATTCTAGATTAAGTGAAAACTCAAATTATGATTTAATCATGACTTATGAATGAGATTCACTACCCTCTATAATAATCTACCCAAATAAAAAAAAAACCTATGAAGCTTGAGAGGCAAAAGATAAAAGAAATACAAATACACTCAAACTTAGGTCTTCATGAGCTTGCTTTCTCTCTTCTTCATTTGATGTTTGTTGTTGCTTGTTGAGCTTGAAACTTGATCAACACTTGTAGCTTGTTCAAAAACACTTTGTCATTATCAAAACATTCATCATGTTCATCATGGAACTAACATACTCGAGTAAACTGGGTAAAATTCAATTAAAAACTCAGTTTTCAATGGAGTTCTTCAAGAATAACAATGCTATGATAATTCAACAAATTATGAATGATTAATATGAACAATTTCAAGTAATATTAATATGCAATTTTAGATCAATTATGTTGAATTAAGAAAACCCCAATCCTAACCTAAAAATGCAATACAAGGAATGAAAATAAAAGAGACACAAGGATTTATCCTGGTTCACTTTCACCCACTTGAAAGCTACTCCAGTCCCCTCTTGAATCAAGAGAGATTCTTCACTAGAAATCTTCAAATGTAGATTTTACAATGTTTTAAGATGCAACTAGATTCTTAGTTCTCCTATCTTAAAACCCAACACAAAGTGTGTACCAAACACTTTGATCTAATCTACCCCTTTTGAGTATTCTAGATTTCCTTGCTAATTGATTGAAGATGCTTCCAACCAATCCTCTTTTCTTGCTTTGATTTGATCCTCAAAGTCTTACTTGTGAGATTCTTCACTTGTGTTGAAACTTCAATGATGCAATCATAAATTGCAAATCTTCAACAACCACTAAGAACAAAAATTATGATCTCAAGAATATTTGAACAATGAAAGAAATAAAGTGAAGAATGAAAAGTTCTTTGTTGAATCTCGATAGCTCTTGAAAGTGTATAGAAAATTGTAAGAATGAATATCTATATCTGTGAAAGAGAAAATTAAGTCCTTTTATAATTTTCCAAATACTGATTGAATTACTCGAGTAAACCATATAACATTACTCGATTAAAACATGTCAGATTAAGTTACTCGAGTGATGTGTAAACCATTACTCGATTAACCT
Source organism: Crotalaria pallida (assembly GCA_037953625.1). Taxonomy (NCBI): domain Eukaryota; kingdom Viridiplantae; phylum Streptophyta; class Magnoliopsida; order Fabales; family Fabaceae; genus Crotalaria; species Crotalaria pallida. Next base: position 54,756,327 of record CM075654.1, on the reverse strand, counting down.
GTCATGACATAAATTACTCGAGTGAACCAATACTCATTACTCGAGTGAACTGATCAGAATCTGAATAAAAACAAGGTTTTTCTAAAAGGATTTTCACAAAACTTTTAATAGAGCTATTTAATCAAGATTTAAAATATCTTCACTCTTAATCAAACATTATTTAAATATTCTTAAAATCACCTAAGCTACCCACACCAATGAGATGCATTGCATAAAAATAAAGATTACGTTGAAATAGAATTAATAAAAATCCTAATTCTAATCTTCATGTGGTGTAGCTTGCTTGTTGCCAATGTTGTTGCTTGGAGAGAGATTGTTAGCATCAAAACATGAGAATCCTACAAACTCCCCCTTTTTGATGATGACAAACCTCCTTTGCAATTAAGCACTAAGTTTTAACATACTCCCCCTAAATGTAAAACACCTAGGAAAAATATAATAAAACTTAACCTACAAGAACAACATCAACAAAATATTCTCCCCCTTTTGGCATCATTAAAAAGATAGTAAAGTTGAGAAAAGTCCTTTGCCAAAAGTTGAAGGTAAGTAGTTCACATTGGTAAAAAAAAATATAACATTAAAAACAATACCAAAATAAACCACAATAGTGCCACAACGAATATAAACGCACAACGAATATAGCACCATAATCCAATAATAGCAGAGTATCACACTAAGCAGCAAATCATAGTGTAAAGCAAAAAGACATCAACCATAGCAAATAAGCAAATGAAACTAACCAAACTAGACCATACACAAGGTCCTAAAACATAGTAGCAACAGAGTCAGGAACATGAAACAGAAACATAAACAGAACATAGTCAGAAATATGCATATGAAACATGAAATAGAAATCAAGCAGCAAAACATCAGCAGCAGCCACAGGTCTAGGAATCAGGTGGAGGAGGAGGGAAATGGTGAGAAAATAGGCCAGACATATAATCCATTAAACGATGCTCCATGGCAATATTCTTCACATCCTGTCTCATCTCCAACTGAGCAAATTGAGCATTGATGTGCTCAACCAATGACTCATGAGCAGCCTGTGCATCAAATGGAGTACCAAGATTGTCCAAATTGATATAGTCCTCAATGCGATCGGTATCCATCGGATCAGTAGAAGAAGGAGGAGCAGAAGAAGATGCACCAGCCCTATCACCAAGTAAAGTCCTTTTCCTAGAACCTGAAGCACTTACAGCCTTAGCAGCTTCAACCATTTCCTTAATCTGTGATTTCCATAACCAAGTGCGACTTTCCCTATGCCAAGCAATTTTCATATAACTAATGTGTGAATCATTAAGACACCAGTTATTTTTCTTTTTCGTCACAGCTGGCTCATCATCAGGGATTGGAACACGGTAATACCTCATTATTTTGGTAACATGCATAGGATATGGCAAGAATTGGGTAGGAGGAGATTGTGCAGCAGCTTCCATACGAGCTAAAAACATTTTATTCCAATTCATCTCATATCTCTTTTTGATCCCATGAAACAAAATAAGATCATCATCTCCCAATTGAGCATAATTTTGATTGCATTTTGGAATCAAACAATAAGAAACAATGTACATGAGCACTCTATCCACAGCATGCAAAGGTGATACAGTTCTTGTAGTCCTATCACTCCAAGATTCACCAGTACGCAACAAATCAGTATAAATCTTATTAGTATCCACATCCAAATCCAGACAAGCATCATCACCAATAAAAGTTCCCTTGTTTTCTAAACCAAACAACATTGTCAAATCTTCAGGCTTTATAACAAAATGATGTCCTCTAACCATTGTTTGATACTCACCATCTAGCTTAGAAAAATTCTGATAAAATTGTCTGACAAGCCTAGGGTAATAATGAGTCTCAAATTCTAAAAACCTCTTCAAATTCTGAAATTCCAAATCCTCTACAAATGAAAATTGCTCCTTATGCAACCAAGCAAACTTAACATACCGTGTAAGACCAAAAGAGCGATTGATAAAATTCGGTTCCCGCAAGTCTCGGTTGATTCCAGAAAACCAGGGGTCATTACGGCCTACTCCTTGCTTTGCTTTCTTTCGAGGAGGTTGAGATTGTGAGGAAGAAGACATTGATTCAGAAAGTGCAGATTCGGTTTTGGGGTTAGGGTTTTGATTTGGGAATTTTCGGATTTTGGGTAAAATTGGTGAAAATGATGAATGAAATGAGTAGAAATGATGATATAATGATGAAATATGGAAGAAATGGGTATGATTTGAGAAGTTTTGTGGCTGAAAATGATGATTTGATGAAGATTCGTATGAGAGAGAAGAGAGAATGACGAACAAGAGAGAGAAAGAAACTTGAAAAATGATGCAGTTTCAACAGTTCAGAGTTTAAAATCACGTAAGTTACTCGAGTGATGTTCATGCATTACTCGAGTGATTCGAGCAGTAATCGAGTGAAAAGAAATGTTACTCGAGTGTGCCGAAGATTAAAAGATTTTTACTCGAGTGATGAATGAACTAATCGAGTGATACGAAAGTCATTTTAAAATTAATCGAGTGACAAACAGAATTACTCGAGTAATACGAAAGAGATTTTAAAATTACTCGAGTGAAATATCTGTTACTCGAGGGAACTGTCCAGAATTTTAAAAATTTCAATTTTTCATGCAAAAATATTTTTCATACACAAACACATAGAAACACTTAGCATTTAGCAAGTAACACACATACAAATAAAGCAATTAACATATTATAGAAAACATACACACATAACTACATATCAAAAAAAATAAGAAACACTTTAATAAGATACAACAACTCAAAATACAAATCACATTGAAATAGGCTTGAAGGTGATTTCCAAAAGCATCAAATACAATTAGCTAATAGTTGATTCATCAAAAATACCAAGTTCTCTTCGAATCTTATAAAATGTGTCCCTTGGTAATGGTTTTGTAAAGATATCAGCTAATTGATCCGAAGTTTGAACAAACTCAATAACACAATCACCTTTTTGAACATGATCTCTCAAAAAGTGATGCCTAATTTCAATATGCTTTGTCCTTGAGTGTAATACTGGATTTTTAGTCAAATTAATTGCCGAAGTGTTATCACACTTTATAGGAATTTTTGTCAAATTTAAACCAAAGTCAGATAATTGTTGTTTCATCCATAAAAGTTGTGCACAACAACTACCTGCAGCTATGTATTCGGCCTCCGCGGTTGATAAAGCTACACAATTTTGCTTTTTAGAAAACCACGATACGAGTGAATTACCAATTAAATGGCATGTTCCGCTTGTACTTTTTCGCTCAACTTTACAACCGGCAAAGTCAGAGTCCGAATAACCTATAAGTTTTAGAAAAGCATCCCTAGGATAATAAAGTCCAGTATTCATTGTACCCTTTAAGTATTTCATTATTCTTTTGACAGCAGTTAGATGCGACTCTTTCGGTTTTGCTTGAAAACGTGCACACATACATACACTAAACATGATGTCAGGCCTAGATGCAGTTAAGTATAACAAACTACCAATAATACCACGATACTTCGTTACCTCTACCGCTTTTCCAGCCTCATCTTGATCTAGGTAGCATGCAACGCTCATTGGTGTAGAAGCGGATTTGCACGAATCCATCCCAAAACGTTTGAGAAGCTCTCTACAATATTTACTCTGATGAATATAAATACCATCATTAAGCTGCTTTATTTGAAGGCCAAGAAAGAATGTAAGCTCTCCCATCATCGACATCTCGAATTCGCTTTGCATCAAGTCTGAAAACTTCTTACACAAGTTATCGTTAGTAGCACCAAATATAATATCGTCAACATATATTTGAACCAATAAAATATCCTTACCGGAACGTTCAATAAAAAGTGTAGTGTCAACAGTGCCTCGTTTAAAACCTTTTTGTAATAAAAAATTGCTTAGTCGGTCGTACCAAGCTCTAGGAGCTTGTTTCAAACCGTACAAAGCCTTTTTCAGTTTGAAAACGTAGTCCGGATGCTCAAAATTCTCGAATCCGGGAGGTTGTGACACGTAAACTTCCTCTTGAATGTATCCGTTAAGAAAGGCGCTCTTAACATCCATTTGATACAATTTAAAATTCATTATCGAAGCAAAAGCGAGAAGAATACTTATAGCTTCTAGTCTAGCAACAGGAGCATATGTCTCATCGTAATCGATTCCTTCTTCTTGACTATAACCTTGTGCTACCAACCTAGCTTTATTCCTAACAATAATACACGATTCATATTACTTATTCCTATAGATCCACCGAGTACCAATTACAGGACGATCATCGGGTTTTGGCACAAGCTCCCAAACTTGGTTTCTTTCAAATTGATTTAATTCTTCTTGCATGGCCATAATCCAATGATCATCTTGAAGAGCCTCTTTGATACTCTTAGGTTCTATTTGAGATACAAAGGCAACATAATAACAGAAATTATTTAAAGTGCGTCGGGTTACCACTCCCTTCGCAATGTCACCTAAGATGTTAGAAATCGGATGATTTTTGTTTGATTTCCAAGCTATTGGTAAATGAGATTGAATCTCTTGTGCTAAGTCTTTATCTTGTGCTTTCACCTCTCCATCTTCAATTTGATTCTCTTCCATTTGTTGTGGTGTTGACTTCTCATGATCAAAAAATGTACCTATATTATCATCATCACAAGAAACAACACAATCTTCTTTCGAAGATTCATCAAATACAACATGCACGGATTCCTCAACGGTTAATGTTCTTATATTGTAGACTCTATATGCTTTGCTATGGGTTGAATAACCTATGAATATGCCTTCGTCGGCTTTGGAGTCAAACTTGCCGACCGGTTCCTTTCCGTTATTTAAAACAAACACCTTACACCCAAAAACATGAAAATGTGAAATATTTGGCTTTCGCCCTTTTAAAAGTTCATAAGGTGTTTTATTTAAATGCGGATGAATAAGAACCCTATTAAGCACATAACAAGCAGTGTTTACTGCATCAGCCCAAAAATATTTAGGAACATTTGATTCTATCAACATAGTACGAGCAAGTTCCACTAATATTCTATTTTTCCTTTCTACAACTCCGTTTTGCTCCGGAGTCCTAGGGGCCGAAAATTGATGATCAATACCAAACTTATCACAAAACGCATCAATCCTAGTGTTTTCAAACTCACCTCCGTGAGTGATCACTTCTAATAGACACAATTTTCAAACTTAGTTGATTTTGGATGAGTTTGGCAAACTTTTTAAAACATTTATAAACTTCACTTTTTGCGGATAAAAATAAAGTCCATGTGAATCTAGTAAAATCGTCTACTAAAACAAATCCATAGTAATTGCCACCTAAACTTTTAATTTGTGAAGGGCCAAACAAATCCATATGGATTAGCTCCAAAGGCTTTGTTGTGCTTATCACATTTTTAGGTTTAAAAGAACTTTTAACTTGCTTGCACTTTTGACAAGAGTCACAAATGCTATCAAGCTTAAAATTTAGTTTAGGCAAACCAATTACTAAATCTTTTCGCAAAAGTTTGTTTAATTGATTCACATTCACATGAGCAATTCGTCTATGCCAAAGACGAATTTCATCAACAAAAGATTTGAAACATTTTGAAAATAGTGAAGTTATCTCATCCAAATTAATTAAGTAAGTGTTATTAGAGCGACGACCAACAAACTTAACACTATCATCTATAGAAGACTTAATGAAACATAATTCCGGAGTAAAAGTCACATAATTGCCCATATCGCATAGTTGGCTTATACTAAGCAAGTTGTGTTCTAAGCCTTCTACGTATAGGACATTTTCTATGACAAGGTTAGATACGTTACCGATCTTCCCGACTCCTAGAATTTTGCCCTTGTTGTTGTCGCCGTATGTCACAAATCCATCACTTTTCGGAGTAAGTTCCATGAAGTGCGTTTTGTCTCCCGTCATGTGTCTCGAACAACCACTATCCAAGTACCATTTGCGCTCTTTGGTTCGAAGACACACCTACAAAAAAGATATCATTTGGTTGACTTAGGTACCCAAGTGGTCTTGGGTCCTTTGTTGTTAGCATGGGGAGAAGTCCCCTTAACAATCCAAATATATTCACCGCTTGGTATACCAAATTTCTTTATATTACATTTATTCGTGGTATGCCCAAAGATCCCACAATAATGGCAAGTTGGGTTTTTAGAAATCTTATTCTTTGAAAATCCACCAACTTTGCGATAATTGCGTTTCTTAGGTTTGGTATAGCCAAGACCGGATCTATTGCTATTGTTCCTTTGAGTTGAAAGCAAATGATCTAATGAAGTATCTCCTTTCATGAGCCTTGCAAGTCGATCATTCAAATTAAAAACTTCTTTTTCCAAAGACTTGCAATTTTCACAAGATGGAGTCTCATTTGATTTCAATTCACAATTGCATGTAGAGTTTGCATAAATGAGTTCAAGAGTTTCATTTTGAAGCTTAAGTTCTTCTAAATCTTTTTGAAGTTCAATTATCTTTTCATGTTGCTTCATTATGAAATTCTTTCTTTCAACATTTATTTTAGCAAGTTTCTTCAACTCTTTATGCATCTCTACATACACATTGTACAACTCATTGAATGAAGGAGAATTAGAACTAGAGCTAGCATCGGAAAGATAATCTACCTCATTGACGTTGTCACTTGATTTAATGCTCGAAGATTCCTCTTCATCAAGCTTCGTCATCAAACATAGATTTGCAAGTTCTTCATCATCCGATGAGCTAGATGTTGATTGACTCTCCTCTTCATCCCATACTATGTAAGCCCTTTTTCCTTTAGATGAGTTGAACTTAGAGTTGTCACCTTCCGACTTCTTAGAATGATTTGGGCATTTTGATCGATAGTGACCAAGCTTTCCACACCCATGACACTTGATGTGATCCTTGTTAGTCTTATTTCTTGGTTGTGAATCCTTAGAATCTCTTTGTCTATTCTTATTAAAGTTTCCCTTACTCTTAAAGAACCTACCAAGCTTTTAACTAGCAAGCCAAGGGTCTCATCATCTATATCGGAGTCCGAGTCATCCACTTGAGAATTTTCCTCTTGTGCCTTAAGAGATTTTGAAGTTGATTTAAGAGCAATCCCCTTTTTCTTTCTATCGGCATCTTCATTCATGGATAACCGTCCAAGCTCCATTTCATGCTCTTGAAGTTTTCCGAGTAGAGTTGCTAAATTAATTTGATCCACGTCTCTAGCTTCCATAATGGCCATCACCTTAGGTTGCCATTCCCTGCTAAGACATCTCAAAATCTTATTAACAACTTCACCATTAGTAATAACTTTTCCAAGTGCAGAAAGATGATTTATGATATGAGTGAACCGCTTTTGCATGTCACCTATATTTTCATTAGGTAACATACGAAAGAGTTCATATTCATGCATGAGTGTATTTAGCCTAGCCCTTCTAACCTCCGAAGTGCCCTCATGTGTGACTTGTAATGTGTCCCACATTTGTTTAGCATCAACACATTGAGATACTCGAAAGAACTCATCATAAGAAAGAGCGGACGTGATGATATTTTTAGCTTTTAAATCAAATGCAACTTTCTTCTTATCATCATTGTCCCAACTCGATTGAGGTTTGATTGAAACAACATCATTTACTTTCGTTTGAGGAACAAAAGGTCCATTCTCTATGGCGTTCCAAATTTCCATATCTATGGCTTGAATAAAGATTTTCATGCGGACCTTCCAATAAGCATAACCCTCACCATTGAATAGTGGAGGACGATTAATGGAAGTTCCTTCACCACCAAAAGGATTTGAAATTGAGCCCATTGTTTCCAAGTAAAAAGGATCTTTTCGAAAAAGCTTTTTAAGGCTCGGATTTTTCGTCCGAGCTCTGATACCACTTGTTGGAAACCAACAAGCGGCTCAATATAGTCTAGAGAGGGGGTGAATAGAATATTGAAGCCTTATTACAGATTTTTCGTCCACCTAAGAGAATGGTTTTATGAAAATAAATTTTCTTAAAAATTCAAGTCAGATTACTCGAGCTCAAGTCTTCACTCGAGTAATATGCAAGCAAAAATAATTTCACTCGAGTATTCAGCAAATCACTCGAGTATTACGAAAGCAATTTTTAAATCACTCGAGTAACAGAAAACCTACTCGAGTATTGTTCATAAACTGAAAGCAGATTACTCGAGTGACAAGAACTTTACTCGAGTAAACTGGGTAAAATTCAATTAAAAACTCAGTTTTCAATGGAGTTCTTCAAGAATAACAATGCTATGATAATACAACAAATTATGAATGATTAATATGAACAATTTCAAGTAATATTAATATGCAATTTTAGATCAATTATGTTGAATTAAGAAAACCCCAATCCTAACCTAAAAATGCAATTGTTAATGAATAAATGCAATACAAGGAATGAAAATAAAAGAGACACAAGGATTTATCCTGGTTCACTTTCACCCACTTGAAAGCTACTCCAGTCCCCTCTTGAATCAAGAGAGATTCTTCACTAGAAATCTTCAAATGTAGATTTTACAATGTTTTAAGATGCAACTAGATTCTTAGTTCTCCTATCTTAAAACCCAACACAAAGTGTGTACCAAACACTTTGATCTAATCTACCCCTTTTGAGTATTCTAGATTTCCTTGCTAATTGATTGAAGATGCTTCCAACCAATCCTCTTTTCTTGCTTTGATTTGATCCTCAAAGTCTTCCTTGTGAGATTCTTCACTTGTGTTGAAACTTCAATGATGCAATCATAAATTGCAAATCTTCAACAACCACTAAGAACAAAAATTATGATCTCAAGAATATTTGAACAATGAAAGAAATAAAGTGAAGAATGAAAAGTTCTTTGTTGAATCTTGATAGCTCTTGAAAGATGTAAAAAATAGCTCTTGAAAGTGTATAGAAAATTGTAAGAATGAATATCTATATCTGTGAAAGAGAAAATTAAGTCCTTTTATAATTTTCCAAATACTGATTGAATTACTCGAGTAAACCATATAACATTACTCGATTAAAACATGTCAGATTAAGTTACTCGAGTGATGTGTAAACCATTACTCGATTAACCTGTCATGACATAAATTACTCGAGTGAACCAATACTCATTACTCGAGTGAACTGATCAGAATCTGAATAAAAACAAGGTTTTTCTAAAAGGATTTTCACAAAACTTTTAATAGAGCTATTTAATCAAGATTTAAAATATCTTCACTCTTAATCAAACATTATTTAAATATTCTTAAAATCACCTAAGCTACCCTCACCAATGAGATGCATTGCATAAAAATAAAGATTACATTGAAATAGAATTAATAAAAATCCTAATTCTAATCTTCATGTGGTGTAGCTTGCTTGTTGCCAATGTTGTTGCTTGGAGAGAGATTGTTAGCATCAAAACATGAGAATCCTACATTTATTGTTTACACACACGGTTTCCAGCCATAACATATTAAATAACAATTAAACATCTCACCAAATAATTAAATAGCATAACATGAACAATTATAAAACATATCATAAACCAATCTCAGTCATCGGGTGGATAGCTAAACCAATCAAACAAGCGCTATCACATACACCACTACGCTAAATGAAATTGGAGTCCAATCTTTGAGATGATTGGACGCCTTAATATCTTACCTAATTACCACGACGTCTTAAGGGAATGCCCCTCTCTCACCTCGATGACGAACGTCCCAATGCTCTCCACGCTCTCTTGATCCTCTCTCTTCGCCTCATGCCCTCGCATCTTCGCTCAACTAAGACATTTTCTCGTGCATTAGAAACGATTTTGATACGTTCTTTTAATTTGTTTTGAAAATAATTTCTCTTTTGAAAACTTGTTATCATGGTCTAAGGCTTTCAAGATTCAATTTAAATTTATGATGTAAACAGTTCTTGGGAAAACGTTTGGAAATAACTTAAAAATAAATTTCCTTTCATTATTAAAATAAAATTGGAAACATTTATGTTATGAAAATACAATCCTTAAAATACTTTTCAGAATGTAAGGAGTAAAAGATAAAATTCTAGGATCACACGAATTAGTTCATCAAACTCCAAAATATTCATTATTCACTCACGGCAATACACTCTTAGGCGAGAGAAAATAACCATTTAGATTAATACACCATCATACAAATCAAATCATGCACAAGAAGAGAATTTAAACTTGATTTCTTGATTAGAACATGGCAAAACCGAATTGCATATAGGTAATGTCTCCTTATTAGATAATAATTCCTAAACCTTGGAATCACAAAATCAACATCATAAGAATTAATTCCGTTAATTTCACTTACTCCTAGTCCCTAAACCGAAAAGAAACAAGAGAAATTCACACATCATGGCATTGAACATATAGTAGCATAATCATGGAATAAAGTTACTTTCATAAGTCATATAAGAAGGAAAATCATTCTAAGCATCCAAACATGCACCGACCGAATCACTCAAACAAAATATTACAAAATTATCAAATCACCAAGATCATGAAACAATGAAATCATCCCATTTATCGTAAGCATTATGGAATGAGGTAACAAGTTCCATTTCACTCTTCTTGACTCAATTCAAGAAAACAAGTAAGACCACAAATCATCTTATGCATGTAGCTTTATGCTCCTAGATAAGGTCAATCCTAGTCTATATGCAATCTAAATGATGATTAGGCACACTCCCCTATACACTTATCTCAAGACCGAATATTTACATGCATAGGGCAAGAATCTTAGTTCACTTTTCAATGCATTGAAGACAACTAAAGCAAATCACATACCATCATGCATGAATCATCAAGAGATTTCCTTAGACTCCTTATTAAAACTTAGACTTATAATTCTTTCTTGAATAGAAATATGGTTTATAGCTTGATCTTCTGAAAAGAATGGTATGCATGAGCTTAAGACCACTAGATCATCCTTTAACACCTACATGTACCTAAAAATCATGCACTAAAACAATTTTATCACTTATGGCCGAATGGCCTCCTCATAAACACAAAACAAATGTTTAAATCAAATCATGCCCATCAATTTAAAGACCATTACCCTATTATTTCTTCTAGGCCGTATCATACATAGAAGAGAAACATAGCCTTTTTTATTTGAAACTTAGCATGCAAAGCCTCAAAATCCTTAATTTGTGAGAGATTAAATTATAGATTAAAACATGCACACACAAAGATAAATCAAAATCATCACAAGATCAACATGCAAAGCTAAAAATCCTTATTTTCTTCTCAAATAAATTTAGATCATGAGATTGTTAAGCAAACATTCACATATATACACCTAGGTCACATTGGGCACAGAAACATCTCATGCAAGACTTGAAACCCTCGATTTAGCACAAACCATACTTGGATCATGAATTATTTGTCCAATCCTTTCATAAAAAACCTTATTGATCACGGATTAGAAGAAGAAATCCAACATGCATGAGGTTTTAAATTTTAGTTTTCACAAAATCTCAAGTAGTTATTTAGTTCCATTAGAAATTTGTTTAGAAAAATCATCAAGATCTACCTAAAGAAAGCCATTACCGAATCATATAGAGTCCATGAGTTTACACACTATTTCAAAAGTCCATAGAAAATCTAAACTATATTCACACTCATCTCTCAAGCTATGGAAATAAACATGAAATGAAAAGAGAAGAAAGAAAAATTACAAAACCAAAACAAAATTCTAACTCTCATGATTCTACCCTTTAATCTTCGAAGTAACCTACCAAAAGAGTTGATCTCCTACTTTAAGGTCCTTGATCTTCAAAGGAAGTTCTAGTCATGGCCTAATTCTCCTTCTTCCTCCCTCTTGTCTCCCCACGGCCACTCTCTATTTCTCTCTCTTTCTATTTCTTCTAAGGGTGTGTTGGTCCCTTAGAAAGTGTTTGAGTTTGTTGGTGAGTGAAATGAAAGAAAAGTGGAGAAATGAACCAAGGCTTGGTTGATTTAAGGGCACGAAGTTGCCTTCTTTGCCCTTGGAAATGGGTTCGGCCAAGGCATCACTTAGGAGGGCAAAATTGGGTTTCTCCAAGTTTGCATGGTAAGGGTTGAGTCAAGGGAACAAAGTGCATAGTCTAGGGCTTAGGTCTCATCATCATAGTCATGTCAAGGCCACTAATTTCTTCTTGCATGGGACATTTGGTAGCTTCCAAGCTTGCCAAGGATTTTCCTTTCCCATAATTCAAACACCTACCCCAAACACACACACACCTCACCACCGAAGCAACACACATGCACACCCTCATGAATTTCAATTCATTTTCTATTCTTATTTATTTAAGTCCTATGGTCATCAATTCATGTAGCATAGGCAAGCACTTTCAAAGATCATATGCATAAACACACACACACATCCAAGGCCGTAGCACATGCACACATACACATAGGACCGTAGCATTATTCACACACATACATACACATGTATTTATTTTTCAAGCAACATCCACATATTGAATCAAACATATATCATGTCAAGCATATATCATAAATTGATTTCATGTCATGGTAATTTATTTAATTTTCCTACAAGAACATATTATTTTCATTATAAATAAAACTTAGGCATTCAAAGTAAAACAATTATCTACACATAACACACACAAAATTAAAATATATATAAATGACCTAAAAAAATCAAACTTTTTATACAATAAGGAGTTTCCAAAAGACAATTGAAATCTCTTATTTTCAAAAATCACATTTTCTTAAAATTCGTCCTCCCAAGATTTTCAAAAACAAGTTTGTAAATAAATTCAGAAAATTTAAGAGATCACAATTTCAAAGTTCTTGAATTGAAAATGCAATTTTAGTTCATGAAGACATCATTTCTTTAGGAAAATACTTTTCGAAAAACAAAAATTCAACGTTTATCTTTAGCGAATTCGTTTATGCCTGCACGAGAAAATGCGGGGTGTTACAACGACCGAATTGCTGTCGTGTTGGAAACTTTGGTTCAACTGCAGCAGAACCAAGTGCAGGCTTAGCAGAATCAGGCTGAGAACCTCGCTCAGAACATAGCCGCAGCCGCAGCAGCTGCAGCTGCAGCCCTTCAGCCTCAACCTCCGACTCCGGTCGAGATCGACTGAATGAGCCGATTTTGGAAGAACGAACCACCTTGGTTCGAAGGGGGTTATAATCCTGGTGGAGCTCAGAGATGGCTCCAGGACATTGAGAAGATTTTTCGATCTCTACAACCGCCTTATGAGTACAGGGTGAGGCTAGCTGAATTTGTGTTGGCGAGTGAAGCCGAGCACTGGTGGGAGCAGCAAAGCCGTGGACTGGAAGCGGCTAATGAGGCTAATGAGGCCATTACTTGGGATCCGTTCTGAACTCGATTTCTCGGAAAGTATTTTCTCGAAGATGTTAGGAGAGAGAAGGAACTTGCGTTTCTCAAGCTGGAGCAAAGGAACTTGAGTGTTGGAGAGTATGCCGCTCAGTTCGAGGATTTGATCCGTTATTCTGGAAGCTACCGAGATGCTGATGAGCGTAGCAAGTGCATCAAGTTTGAGTCTGGTCTTCATGATGATATTCGACTTGCTTTCGAATATTAGAACGTGGCCAATCTCTCGCAGTTGGTGAACATGGCTAGCACCTATGAGAAGGGGCTCAAAAGGAAAGCCGACGGAAAGCGGAGCAGGTCGGCACAAAAAGCAGTGGGTCCAATCCGAGGAAAAGGAGTTGTTCAGAGATCTGCTCCCTATGTGAATACGAGCTCCAGAATGTCAACAGCTCCGAGGAGTGGTGGTCAGATGGTGGTTGTCCCTGGTCCCTATCCGTTATGTTAGCACTGTGGAAAGCAGCACAAGGGAGAATGCTGGAGTCTGGATCCGAGCAGAGCAAGAGGATCCTGTTTTCGTTGTGGCAAGCCTGGTCATTTTGCAGCTCGGTGTACCGAGAACATTGTGAAAGAAGAAGTCAATGTGGCAAAGGCACAACAGGCTGGTGTTAACCGACCGATGCAGAGAGGCAAAGTTTACACCATGGATGGTGAAGAGGTGACTGATGCCGACGAGTTGATCCGAGGTACTTGTCATGTAAACAGCATCACATGTGCTGTGTTATTTGATTGTGGAGCCACACATTCTTTTATTTCCCTTGACTGTATGAGCAAACTAGGACTATCCCCTGTAGAAATGCCTTACAAACTATCCATTTCTACCCCAACCAATTCTTCTGTAATCACTTCTAAAATGTGTTTAGAGTGTCCTATCCAAGTATTAGGCAGAGAGTTTAAAGTCAATTTGATTTGCCTACCCCTAACTAAACTAGATATTATCCTCGGCATGGACTGGATGTCTCAACACCATGTCCTGCTCGACTGCCGAGAGAAAACCGTCATCTTTAGTGGCTTTTCTGTTGCAAAGTTAGAGGCAACGGAGGAACCGACCCTAGACCGAATTCCTGTAGTCGGAGATTTCCCAGAGGTTTTCTCGGACGAAATGCCTGGCTTACCGCCGAGAAGAGAAGTAGAGTTCAGTATAGACCTCATTCTGGGAACTGGCCCGATTTCAATTGCTCCGTACAGAATGGCACCTCCAGAGCTAAAAGAGCTTAAGAAGCAACTGGAAGAACTCTTGGCCAAAAAGCTGATCAGACCGAGCGTGTCGCCTTGGGGAGCTCTGATTTTGTTTGTTAAAAAGAAAGATGGTAGCCTCAGAATGTGTACTGATTATCGGAAGCTCAACGCGGTAACGGTGAAGAACAAGTATCCCCTCCCTCGGATTGACGACTTATTGGACCAACTCAATGGAGCGTCGGTATTCTCAAAGATAGACCTCCGATCTGGATACCACCAGATCCGTATCCGAGATGAAGATATTCCGAAGACAGCTTTCAGGACGAGGTATGGGCATTTTGAGTATGTGGTTATGCCCTTTGGACTTACCAACGCACCTGCCATCTTTATGGACTACATGAATAGGATCTTCCGACCTTATTTGGACTCGTTTGTGATAGTCTTCATAGACGATATCCTTATCTACTCCTGGAGTCCGAGTGAACATGAGCAACACTTGAGAACGGTATTAAAGGTTTTGAAGGACAAGGAACTCTACGCCAAGCTTTCTAAGTGCAGTTTTTGGCTCGAAGAGGTTCATTTCCTCGGACATGTGATATCCGAGCACGGTGTTCCGGTTGATCCCTCCAAGGTAGAAGCTGTACTCAAGTGGGAGAGACCCAACTCGGTAACCGAGATCAGGAGTTTCCTTGGTCTTGTAGGGTACTACAGGAGATTCATCGAAGGGTTTTCTAAACTGGCTCTACCATTAACCTCGTTAACCCGAAAGAATGCACCTTACCAGTGGTCCGAAGTGTGTGAACAGAGCTTTCAAGAACTAAAGAAAAGGTTGACGAGTTCGCCAGTGTTGATTTTGCCCGATCCGACCAAAGCCTTTGACGTGTTTTGTGACGCCTCGAAGCAGGGTCTCGGTTGTGTATTGATGCAACAAGGAAAGGTGGTGGCTTACGCCTCTCGGCAACTTCGGCAACACGAGCAGAATTACCCCACCCATGATCTTGAATTGGTAGCCATGGTGTTTGCCCTTAAGATTTGGAGACACTACCTCTATGGCACGAAATTCGAGGTGTTCAGTGACCACAAGAGTCTCGGCTATTTGTTCGACCAGAAGGAACTGAACATGAGATAGCGCAGATGGGTGGAATTTCTGAAAGATTACGATTTCAACTTACACTACCATCCCGGAAAAGCCAACGTGGTGGCCGACGCACTGAGCAGGAAGAGTCTTCATTTGAGAAACATGATGGTCCGAGAGATGCAGTTGATGCAGGAGTTCAGTGATCTTAACCTCGGCGTGCAGAAGAAGGAAAACAGTGTTGTACTGGAAATGCTGCAAGTAACGAATGAGTTTGTGGGATTTATCAAGGAAAGACAGGCTGCCGACTTAGAACTCCAGAAATTGCTGGAAAGAGCAGGAGACAAGGATGAACCCGACTTCACTAAAGGACCCGATGGTCTCGTACGATTTCGGTGCCGAGTTTGCATTCCTATGGACTTTGAAGTCCGAAGAGAGTTAATGGAAGAAGCCCATAAGACGAAGATGAGTCTTCACCCAGGAGCCACAAAGATGTACCAGGATCTGAAGAGGTTGTTTTGGTGGCCGAAGTTGAAGAGCGATGTGGCGGATTATGTGTCTCGATGTTTGACATGCCAGAAAGCCAAGATCGAGCATCAGAAACCAGGAGGATTACTCAAATATTTGGAGATTCCGCAAATGAAGTGGGACAGCATTTCGATGGACTATGTGTCGGGTCTACCGAGAACAAGGTCAAGGCAGGAAGCCATTTGGATTGTGGTGGACCGACTAACAAAGTGTGCCCATTTCCTGCCGATCAGCATGAAGTACAGCCTTGAGAAATTGACGCAATTGTACATAAAGGACATTGTTCGGCTTCATGGTGTTCCGAGCAGTATAGTGTCGGACCGTGATACTCGCTTCTTATCCCGATTTTGGCAGAGTTTGCAGCAAGCCATGGGTACAAAGTTGAGGTTTAGCATAGCTTACCATCCTCAGACCGACGGGCAATCCGAGCGCACCATTCAGACTCTTGAGGACTTATTGAGGACATGTGTGCTCGAACAGTCGGAAAGCTGAGAAGCACTATTGCCATTGGTCGAATTTACCTACAACAACAGTTTCCATTCAAGTATCGGAATGGCTCCTTTCGAAGCACTGTATGGTCGAAAATGTCGGACGCCGTTATGCTGGTTCCAGATAGGAGAAAACTTGTTGATTGGTCCCGACATTGTGCATGAGACAACCGAGAAGATCCGAATGATACAAGGAAAAATGAAAGCAACACAAGACCGACAGAAGAGCTATGCCGACAAAAGAAGAAAACCCTTGAACTTCATTGAGGGGGATCATGTATTCCTTCGGGTATCCCCTGTAACAGGTATCGGCCGAGCTATCAAATCAAAGAAGTTGACCCCTAGGTTTGTCGGACCGTACCAGATATCGGAGAAGGTCGGACCAGTAGCTTACAGAATTGCTCTACCTCCGCACCTATCTAAACTCCATGATGTGTTCCATGTCTCGCAACTTAGGAGGTACATTCATGACCCCTGACATGTGATAGCAGTGGACGAGCTGCCGCTAAAAGACAACCTGACTTTCGAAGTTCTTCCAGTCCAAGTTTAGGACAAACAAGTCAGACGGCTCAGAGGGAAGGAAATCTCTTTGGTCAAGGTCGTCTGGAATCGGAATGATGTGGAGGAAGCTACTTGGGAACTCGAGGAGAAGATGAAGCAGTCATATCCGCAATTGTTCAATGCTGACTAAATTTCGAGGACGAAATTCTTGTAAGTGGGAGAGGAATGTAACATCCTAGAAATTAATAGTAATATAATAAATTTATAAAATAATATAAATATTTATTTAAGGATAGGATTAAGCCGTAGGAATTGTATAAGGGTAATGAGGTAATAGGAAGCATAGGCCAACCTAGTATGTAAGTAGTGGACCTCGGACCGATCCCGGCCGAGCTAAATGGGGTCAAACACGAAACCTGTTGTCAAGTTCGGATTAGCCGACCTCAACGCACCTCACGTTATTATCCGAGAAGGAAGCTCGGACTACTGCTATTCCTCTATACCGAGCCGACGTATCCTAGCTCCTCTGTGACAGCTCATGTTGAGCTGTTGGCCCATTGGGTTTCTCACCATCCGTACTATGTCACTATCATTCACTTTATGTCACTATCATTACTTTATGTCCTTTTCAAGTCACTATTCATGGCTTCCTTTAGAAGCCAATGAATCCTGTCCACATATTCTAGCTTCTCAGAGAAGCCTCAAATGAGAACCACACAAATAATTCCCCTAGAAGAATAAAAGAAAGCCCAAACACAACACATAACACTTTCACTCTCTTTCTCCTTCGTCTCTATCTCATTTTCTCTAAATTTATAGCACCATCAAACCCCAACATATTTTCCCCTCCCTCTTCTTACTCACGAGCATCTCTTCTCCTCCACCAAGCTTTACCGGTTGGAGACCCTCCTTCCTTCTCTTCTTCTTCCCGTTTCGGACGCTCCCTAGGCCGTTGTGGTGTGGTGGTGGCAGCAAAGAGGAAAGGATCCAAGAGGTGTGAAGCTCACAAGATCAAGCATCAAGGAAAACCATTCTCAAACTCTCAACTCTTATCTCATCACGGTTTGAGGTAAGGAGTGAGTGTTACCTCTACTTGAGTTTGGGTTTCTAGGGTGTTCATAACGGGTTCTAAGAGTGGGTGTTAGATTAGGGAATGGATATAGGTTAATATTAGAGAGAAAAGGTAAAAAGGGGTAATGGGAACCAATGAATGAACTAGAAACATGAATTTTAGGTGAAGAGGGAACATTATTTTCGGTTATATGCTTATATTTACATGCTGGACTGGTTAAATGCTTTATTTATATTGTTGTTGTGGTATAAGTGTTTATGAGCTTTGATGTTTGTTATTTATATCTGTGGCCGAGCTGGGACAGGTTGAGAATGGGTATGA
This sequence comes from Crotalaria pallida, assembly GCA_037953625.1. Lineage (NCBI taxonomy): Eukaryota > Viridiplantae > Streptophyta > Magnoliopsida > Fabales > Fabaceae > Crotalaria > Crotalaria pallida. Next base: position 54,737,880 of record CM075654.1, on the reverse strand, counting down.
TAAAATGGTAAAATATGGAAAGTAGGGGAGATAGGGTAATAAGTCAGGTAACGAGAAAGGTTAATGGAAAAGGGGAATGGTTAAAGGGGTGAGCCGAGAGAGGCCGAGCTAAAGAGATGAATAACGGGGTGAGCCGAGAGAGGACGAGCTAATGAAATGGTTAAAAAGGTAAGAGGAATTAAAGAGAAATGGTTGTGTGATCGGGTCATAGCAGACGCGTACTGCGTGCGTGCATTGATCGCGTCAGACGCATACCGGGTATGCGCAAATGTAAGACGGGTACTGGGTACTCGCAGTTATAATTCACACAAGGTTCCGAGCACGGAATCGGTGGGATGTGTTCCTGGTCATAGCATACGCGTACTGGGTGCGTGCATTAATCGCGTAAGACGCCGAGATGCGCAACTGTAAGACGGGTACTGGGTGCTCGCAGTTATGGACACTCCTAACTCCATAGAATGATCGGCGGTAGTGCTCCTGGTCATAGAAGACGCGTACTGGGTGCGTGCATTGATCGCGTCAGACGCATACTGGGTATGTGCAGCTGTAAGACGGGTACTGGGTACTCGCAGTTATGGACACTCCGATATCCGACCTTAAATGGTGTAAGACATGCACTGGGTGTATGCATCCGAGAAGAGTAAAAGATTGTAAGCTATGTAAAAGTGAAATAATGAGTAATGAATCCGAGATAGAGATGGTTTACCGAGGTAAGAGAGTAATGGCCGAGAAACCGAGTGTAAGAATTAAGGAAAGGGCATAAGGGGAATTAATCGGATGAACCGAGGTATAACTAATAGGTAATGGGTAAACTGGACTATGATGTGAGCCGAGCTAAATAAGATTGTATGACGTGAGCCGAGCTAAATAAGATTGCATGATGTGAACCGAGCTAAATGATGATATATGCATGTGATATATGGTTTGATTACTTGTTATTTACGTGCTAATTGACTACTTGTGTTTGGCTTGGTAGTTCGGTATGTCATGTTAGAAACTGCTTACTTAAGTTCTGTGTAATGCTCACCTCCTTACCATTTTTCAGGTACTGAGCCCGAGCAGACGCAGTCCCCGACCGAGCAGGTTCACTCTCCCTCACAGGGAGAGTAAGTCATTAGAGTCGGATAGTGTAGATGGGTCTCGGCCAGTTGGCCGAGCTAAAATACTGTTTTGCATATTGGATATTGAACTCAGTGTAACTATGTTGTTTCACTTTTATTTAAGGATGTATTAAGTCTTCCGCTTTATAACTCTGATGTTTTGTATTAATGAAAGGAAATATTACTCTAGCAATTTATCATATTCGTTTTAAAAAGAAATTTTAAATCCTAATTTTCGGGTTTAAGGGTAATAATTATATAGGGTGTTACACAACTGATCCAAGGTTGTCTCATATTCTGAGTGACTGATCCAAGGTAATCTCAATTATTCGAGTAACCGATCCAAGGTTATCTCATCTCTTCGAGCAACTGATCCAAGGTTGTCTCATATTTTGAGTGACTGATCCAAGGTCATCTCAATTATTCGAGTAACCGATCCAAGGTTATCTCATCTCTTCGAGCAACTGATCCAAGGTTGTCTCATATTCTGAGTGACTGATCCAAGGTCATCTCAATTATTTGATTAACCGATCCAAGGTTATCTCATCTCTTCGAGTAACCGATCCAAGGTTATCTCATCCCTTCGAGTAACTGTTCCAAGATTTTTCACTCCTCTCGAAAACAAAATTGGTATCTCTTTCTTTACCCATTCCTTACAATGATAACTTGTGAAACTCTTTGAATCACATGTTATCAAGTAAGCAACAGGTAAAGAGGGACAGCTGTAGATACCCAATTTTGTCCCCCAAACAAAAAAAAGTGCATTGAAAATTTTTAAGAAGAAAAATTAGTTGAAAAGATTGCGTCCAAAATTTTGACAAAATCAATTCAAAAGATTGAATATCAATTTTTTTTAAAAAAAGAAAGATTTCGAGAATTGATTAAAAATCAATTTAGAAAATTTTGAGAATCATTTTAAAAAATTTGAGAATCAATTTGAGGATTGAGAATCAATTTGATTGATTTGAGAATATTTTTGTCAATTGAAAACTTTTATTTCAAATCAAAAAATTATTTGGAAAGAATTATCCTCTTTTTGAAATGATTGAAAATCAATTCAAATTTTGACAATCAATTCAAAAGATTGAAAATCGTTTTTTTTAGAATCAATTCAAGATCAATAAATATAAAAAATCAATTGAGAATCAATTTGATTTAATCGAGAATTTTCTTTTAAAATCAAAAATATTTGAATAGAGATTATCATTATTTTGAAAATATTTGGAATTGATTTTTAACAAATTTTTCTTAACTTATTTTCTATTATAAATAGAGGTCCTGTAACAGCCCGATTTTCGTAAATCAAAATATTGACTTAAAGTTGCAAAAATTGAGGCCAATTTTTTTTTTTGTAAAACATTTTGGAAGTGTTTGGAAGATGTGATAAAAATCTTCAGTGTTCTCAGCACCCTATTTTGAAAACCAAGTTGATACCAAACAGTCCATTTCATAAAACCCCCTTTTTTTTAAAAAAAAATGATTTAGATTCGGGAACATCAAAACTCATAACGGATTTTAAAAAATTTACATTGGTCTCCCTTCCAACTTAATGCACTTTTCAAAACAAGATTTAAGTCTAGCTATATACATAAATGACACATTGCTTGGTAATCCTTGACTCAAGACACAGAACATGACTTAAACGGAATTTCTTCTATCGCTTCCACTATGCTATTCTGGTGAAGACCACCGGATGAAACTTCCCCCTCTTCTTGTGTCCCTTCTTTATCTCTGAAGTGAAGTCGCTTCTGTCATTACTTTTTCGTTGACGTTGGGCTCCAGCTCCAACTCATTTGAAGTGATGATCTTCACATGATGCTCCGTCTGCCCGTTGCGATATCAGCAGCACCAATATAACAACGAACAGGAGAGAGTAAGCATTCCGGACGCGTAGCGTCGACGGTGTGGAATTACGGTAGACAAGATAATAGGACACACATACAACACATGACATGCACACATACTAACAAGCAACATACTATCATCATTAATCATATTCTACATTATTCCTTCATACTCCTACCCTCTCATTTCCAACCTTTTTCCTAGAACTCACCCTCTTCTCCACATTTCCATTCTCAAGCTTTTTCTTATTGCCCACACTTTTCAACTCTCACTCATATAACTCTCTTCTTAAAATGTTTTATTGAATTATAACCCTCGATGATCAGGGGAGTTAAAGGATCCTCGAGGTACGCGTTTCTTTCGTAGTTAGCACTCTCTTTTCAAGCCTACATCTCCTCGGCCATCCATCCACCTAGTCGGATGCAAACAGGAGTACAGGACCTTTACCGTGCGGGCACGACAACTGTCAAACACTAATGGTCCCAGACCAGGAGGCTCAGCCTCAATATCAATAACATGGCACACTGCCTCGCAGTGGCAAACAAGATGCCCCACTCCAGTCCCTCTCACTGTTCCTAAACTGCCATAGGGGTGACAGCACTATTCCGGTCCCGGGTGCGGAACTTACCACGACATTAGACCCAGTCCCTACCACGTTAGTACGCCACATGTGGGATTCATTCCGCCCAGAATAGTACTCAAGGCAACGCGACGTTTTACCGTCCGAGCCTACCCTAATGCATTCATCAACCCGAATATCCCTGATATCCGGGGTACCTTCCTCTCCACTACTCCGCACTCTCATACCTCACCGTATTCGTTGTTAATGTCTTTTAAAGTATTTTATTTATTAACCTATTGGTCGGCTCACCCTTCGTGCATCCCTTTAGTGAGTCCCGACCACTATCTTTGCACTTTCACAAACACACGTAGCTCAGAGCTGGGAGTTCCTCAATTAAATCACACCTCATTTCTCAAACACTCCTTCCAGTTACCTCGTCATCTCTCAATCTTCCTTTTTACCATCCTTCTCAAAATCTCAATTTCACAACTTCCCAAAAGGAACCTCATCTTCCTTTTTAAAAAAAATTGTTGTTTCTTTTCTCCGCTCTTTATAAAATTTTCCTTTCATAAATCCTTTAAAAAAAATCTATTTTCAAAACTCATTTCAAAAACACATTTTTGTGCTGAGTGCTAGTGGAGGAGCAAGCCCAGCTCAACACGAGCTCCCAGACTAAAACCGAGGACGGAGGAGCTCGGCTCAACTCAGTCCATTTCCCTTCCAACAATTCACATCACTCTCCCTAGCGCTGGCTCGTTCCCATTCTCACTTTCAATATCTTTTTCCAAATCAATTCTTATTTCTCCTCTTTCAATCGGTCTCATATTTCTTATCATTATTCTTTTCTCCATTGCGCCATTACTCTCCATCTCAACCACTTATCCTTTCATCATCCCTCTTTTATTATTATGCCATCACTCTCAATTCGTTCTCATTCTCACACATCCACAGCCATTTACTCATCATAATCATAAGCATCAATACATATAAACAAATAAAAAACCAAGCATGCTATCACACACAACATCACACAATAGCCTTGTGGTCCTTGTCACCTTCATATAAGTGGCCACACAAGGCAAACAATCGCCACTTATAATACTGACGCCAACCACTTAGTTCCGATCTTTGAGATGATGCGGAACGTCCTAATAAATCACCTAGCCACCACGGTGTCTTAGGGAAAGCTTCTCTCTCACCTGAGGTCCAGCTATCCGATGAACACAGTCTCTTCTGAGCTCGGTTGTTGCCACTGCCTTAGTCCCTCGTCTGTAACGTTCCTCGAATTAGTTAAAACACATTTCCGTTATTAACTTGTTTTAAGAGAAACTTTCCTTAGCTCAAAACGTTTTTCATTCCTTGTTGGAAATCTTAAAACATGATTATTTTCTTAAAACAATTTCAATCGTTTGTTAAGACTTTAAATAATTCAAAATCATTCGAAAACATCAAATAAAACCACTTAAATTGATAGGCTAGGTGGCTGGTCCGTCTTGGACAGCACCTAAACCTATTTCAAAAACACCGAAAATTTCACCGGTTTCAATCCGGGTTTTCTCAAAATCAACTTACTTTTGAAAACCAAACCTTGAGTCTCATGAACTCAATTTAAAGCATCAGAAACAACTTTTAATGAACTTGGGAAGCAAGGACATGTTTCACACAAAAAAAAATCAATTAAATAAAATTCGAAAACATCGCAAAAGCTCATTTTATTTTCAAGTACCTCTTTAGTTTAATGTTAACACTTTGAGAATTTAAGTTTTTATCGCAGAGTAAATCACAACGTTATTTCACAAACTCAAATAAATCAAGCCAGATAAATTTCAAACCAAACATATACACACACAGATAGCACACACTTTGATTACATAAACACTTAATTTAATTGCTTTCATTTTTATAAAATAAAAACATTTAGGTATACTTACACTCACCAACCGAATGCATACACGTAAATCATTTCAAAAACAAAACCACTTAAGCACACAAACCGTACACATAGTCACAACACTTACTCCTAATCAATCATTTTACAAAATACATGCATTATCCCTAAGTTCTGACCTCATTAATATGCATAGACTCTTAAACCGAATGCATACACATAATCCAACTTATGCATAAAACCTATCCTTAATCCATTAGTGTAACATGCATAGACCGAAAATCTCACAAATCCAAACATGATTCATACATCCTCTAACATACAAAAATTCATGCAATTAGTTCTTCTTTTTATTAGCAGAACCCGTGAGCTCATCATGGCAAATACTCAAACTTTAATTCATTTTTCCTTGAATCAAATCAAATCAAAATCATGCAAGAATATAGAGCACATACCAAGTCCTTTCAAAATAAAAAGCATGGATTTAATCTAAACCAACCAATTACAACATGCACAAAATAACACCTAGTCTAGATCAAGAATCACATAGGAATATAGAACATAATTCAATTTAGGAAAAATCACTTTGTTCTCCCTTATTTCTTCTAAAAGCCGAGACATGCACAAGATAAACACTTAAATCAAGTCATGTTCATGCAAGTAAAATTGTTTTAAAGTTTATCTCCCTAGTTTTCTTCTAAGACCGAGGCATAGATTACAAGAAAACATGTTCCTTTCGTTTTAAAATCACATGCAAGATTAAATTCTAAGCTTTTCCATCAAATCATGAAAGAACCGCACATTAGCACAAATATTTTCAATTTAGTTTTCAGAGAAACATGAAAATAATTTTCAAAGTTCAAGATCAACATGCATGCACTTAAATCATGTAGATCAAGTCTTGAGATTAAACATAATAACACCAATCAAGGTTAAAATCATTTTAGATGAAAAAGAGGTTGAAACCGAGGCACACTTAAAGAAACATAAAAGGCTTTTATTCAAAAATCATTTACAAAACTCAAAACAAACTCAAGATCAACACAAGACTTCAAAGATCAAAACACAAGTTAAAGCTTTCATCTAGACTAAATCAGAACCGAAACATGCAAGAGTTTAAAACCATAAAAATCATTTTCAAGTAACATGCATGACCAAAAATCAAGAAACACTTTTAGATTGAACAAATAAGCACATACACACTCATTGATCCACGGTTTTAAGTACAAAAATTGAACATGCAAGAGGGTAAACTTAAAACTTCACAAAGATCATGAACAAAACTCCAGATCCACAAGATTTGACTCAAAAACACAAGGATCAACTATGGAAAATATCAAGATCTAACCTAAACATTTCCAACCGAATCATCAAACATAACCAAACTTATTACAAATCAAATTTGAGTTCTTGAAAGTCCATGGTTAAAAGAAATATTACACATAAGTGCATAAAATTAAACATGCAAGAGAAGAAAAGAGTTAAAATTACAAGGTCACAAATCAAGACTAATTCTAAGGCTTCTAAGGTCTTCGGTTTGTACCAAGAAGAAAAGTCTTCTAAACACTTTGATCTTCAAGAACTCCTAAGTTTAATGGCTTGATCTCCTTCTTCCTACTCCTTTTCCTACTCACGGCTTCTTCTTCTTTCTCTATCCTTCTACTTCCATTTTCTAATCCTTAGTCTAAGAGTTTGATGGGCTCTTAGACTTGGTGTTTGGGCGAAGGAAAGAAATGAGGAAATGAGAAGTGAGTGGAATGCATCAAAGGCCAAGACTTATAGGAGCAACTCATGGTTTCCTATTTTAGCCCTCATGCAATTCGTCCAAGGGATTTTAGGGGAGGGGTAAATTTGGCCATCTCTATTGTTGCATGGGTGGAAGTTAGTATAATTCAAAAGGGGACAATGTAGGGAACACTAGGCTTCTAGGGGTTACTTAGGGGGTAAGACTTTTGGCACTCCATTAGGGTTTCCTTCCACTTAGTTAGGACTTAGTTAGAAACCTTGGTTCATTTGGTTAGGTCTTGGTTGCTTGCTTTCTATGTTTAGGAAATTTCTAGGCACACTCACACATATTCCTACGGCACACACATATATACACATGCATTCTCACACACTTACACGTATCACACACCTACATGCACACACACTCATTCACTTCCACGTTTTATACACACTCACATGCACACATATACCTCACACCATCACATACACATCTCATATTATCTCATTCACATGGTACTACATACATACACATATGCACACACATAGGGAATAAATTTCTCATGCATAAAGGGTAGCATCGAATATCAAACACATATTCATGGAAAATCAATCACTTTCTCACAATAAATTTCAAAACTCCTAATCTTTAATTTATGAGAAATCGCTCTTTAAAATCATTTACCATTTAGGAAAACACTCTTTCGAAAATACTTTTCTTAAAAAAAATAGTTCCTTTTAGAAATCAACCAATTTGAGGATTTTGAGGGATGTTACAGTCTCCCCAACTTAAGGATTTCTCGTCCCCGAGAAATAAGTTGTGTATTAGGCAGCAGGGTAACAACATTCTCATGTCAGTCTGGTGTTCCTCTTTAACTGCTTCCAGGTGTACCATCACTAGCGTGTCGAGTCGGGTTGAGCCCACTGGACTAACCGATGAAGATGTCGCTTCCTTAGCCGGTTGTCGTCGCAAAAAGTCCAACCACTTGTACGGACTTAGGGAAAATCAAGCAGACAGAAATTCACACATCTCCGAAAGTATGGGACCTTACTTAAAAATTCCTAGACATTCACTATTTCCTACTGCTTAGGTTCTCACTAGCTCACAACAATCACTCCTTCCCTTAGTCCTTTTCCTAACCCTAGGGTTTTCGTCTATAGCTTCTCTAACTTAAGGGGTTCTGTTTCTACTTGGGATTACTCACTTTCTCATACCACCTCACCATGTTCTTAGGATTTCCCTTAATTAACAAACAAACCTATCACTTTCACTTTCTAATCCTCCGTTCAAGGTGTAGGGTATTTCTAGTCCTCAAATTCCCTCAAGGTTTCCTCCTAATAACTGGTAATATACGCCTCTTTTCTTCCTTGTGGCTCCCCAACTTTGGTCAATCTTATAACTAGATCCACTATGACCTTGTATCTTTACTTGGTTTCAACTGCTTATCCTCCTTTAATTGCCCGAGCCTGGACGGTTTGGGCAGCTAGGGTACTTCTAATTCCACCATTTGGACCAAGGAATTCCAAATATATCAAATGAGACTGCGAGTGGGTGAAAGGGCTCATGAAGAAAAGATTCAAATTTTAATAATAAGGACCATTTTGTTGAAGCAATTCAACAAACACAGGGGTCCAGGAGGATATACTATATCGTTAAAGGTACTAAATATCTTGGTACAAAAGGCACGCTAAGGGTAACAAACCTGAGTCTAACAATCACGGACAAAATATCCGGGGCAAGGGGGTCTCCTTCTTAGAATCTATCCACTTCCCACTTGATCTACGTTCCTCAAGCTACGGGGCGAACAGGTTTTTGAAACTGGTTCGGCCGACATTAGGCGGCACACAAAGTCTTGCATCCTAGAAGGATGAAAACCTAAACTTGTATTCCTATCCTTCCACTAGCAAACACACAAAGAGTCACACACAAACAAAGCATGTAAGCCCATGCTTAAGGCCACTAAGGATTACCATAGCTCTGATACCATTCTGTAACAGCCCGATTTTCGTAAATCAAAATATTGACTTAAAGTTGCAAAAATTGAGGCCAATTTTTTTTTTGTAAAACATTTTGGAAGTGTTTGGAAGATGTGATAAAAATCTTCAGTGTTCTCAGCACCCTATTTTGAAAACCAAGTTGTTACCAAACAGTCCATTTCATAAAACCCCCTTTTTTTTTAAATGATTTAGGTTCGGGAACATCAAAACTCATAACGGATTTTAAAAATTTTACATTGGTCTCCCTTCCAACTTAATGCACTTTTCAAAACAAGATTTAAGTCTAGCTATATACATAAATGGCACATTGCTTGGTAATCCTTGACTCAAGACACAAAACATGACTTAAACGGAATTTCTTCTATCGCTTCCACTATGCTATTCTGGTGAAGACCACCGGATGAAACTTCCCCCTCTTCTTGTGTCCCTTCTTTATCTCTGAAGTGAAGTCGCTTCTGTCATTACTTTCTCGTTGACGTTGGGCTCCAGCTCCAACTCATTTGAAGTGATGATCTTCACATGATGCTCCGTCTGCCCGTTGCGATATCAGCAGCACCAATATAACAACGAACAGGAGAGAGTAAGCATTCCGGACGCGTAGCGTCGACGGTGTGGAATTACGGTAAGCAAGATAATAGGACACACATACAACACACGACATGCACACATACTAACAAGCAACATACTATCATCATTATTCATATTCTACATTATTCCTTCATACTCCTCCCCTCTCATTTCCAACCTCTTTCCTAGAACTCACCCTCTTCTCCACATTTCCATTCTCAAGCTTTTTCTTATTGCCCACACTTTTCAACTCTCACTCATATAACTCTCTTCTTAAAATGTTTTATTGAATTATAACCCTCGATGATCAGGGGAGTTAAAGGATCCTCAAGGTACGCGTTTCTTTCGTAGTTAGCACTCTCGTTTCAAGCCTACATCTCCTCGGCCATCCATCCACCTAGTCGGAAGCAAACAGGAGTACAGGACCTTTACCGTGCGGGCACGACAGCTGTCAAACACCAATGGTCCCAGACCAGGAGGCTCAGCCTCAATATCAATAACATGGCACACTGCCTCGCAGTGGCAAACAAGATGCCCCACTCCAGTCCCTCTCACTGTTCCTGAACTGCCATAGGGGTGACAGCACTATTTCGGTCCCGGGTGCGGAACTTACCACGGCATTAGACCCAGTCCCTACCACGTTAGTACGCCACATGTGGGATTCATTCCGCCCAGAATACTACTCAAGGCAACGCGACGTTTTACCGTCCGAGCCTACCCTAATGCATTCATCAACCCGAATATCCCTGATATCCGGGGTACCTTCCTCTCCACTACTCCGCACTCTCATACCTCACCGTATTCGTTGTTAATGTCTTTTAAAGTATTTTATTTAATTAACCTATTGGTCGGCTCACCCTTCGTGCATCCCTTCAGTGAGTCCCGACCACTATCTTTGCACTTTCACAAACACACGTAGCTCAGAGCTGGGAGTTCCTCAATTAAATCACATCTCATTTCTCAAACACTCCTTCCAGTTACCTCGTCATCTCTCAATCTTCCTTTTTACCATCCTTCTCAAAATATCAATTTCACAACTTCCCAAAAGGAACCTCATTTCTCAAATCTCCTACAAACACTCTTTCAAAAATCTTTACAACACTTTCATTTCCCAAAAACTCTCACGAAACTTTATTTTTACCAACATTCAAAACATTGTCTTTACAGCCCTTCCTCAAACTTCCATTCCAAAGGAATTCCTTCAAAAGAATTGTTTCAGAAAGTCGTTTTCATAAAAACTCTTTTTAAAAAAAAATTGTTGTTTCTTTTCTCCGCTCTTTATAAAATTTTCCTTTCATAAATCCTTTTAAAAAATAATCTATTTTCAAAACTCTTTTCAAAAACACATTTTTGTGTTGAGTGCTAGTGGAGGAGCAAGCCCAGCTCAACACTAGCTCCCAGACTAAAACCGAGGACGGAGGAGCTCGGCTCAACTCAGTCCATTTCCCTTCCAACAATTCACATCACTCTCCCCAGCTCTGGCTCGTACCCATTCTCACTTTCAATATATTTTTCCAAATCAATTCTTATTTCTCCTCTTTCAATCGGTCTCATATTCCTTATCATTATTCTTTTCTCCATTGCGCCATTACTCTCCATCTCAACCACTTATCCTTTCATCATCCCTCCTTTATTATTATGCCATCACTCTCAATTTGTTCTCATTCTCACATATCCACAGCCATTTACTCATCATAATCATAAGCATCAATACATATAAACAAATAAATAACCAAGCATGCTATCACACACAACATCACACAATAGCCTTGTGATCCTTGTCACCTTCATATAAGTGGCCACACAAGGCAAACAATCGCCACTTATACTACTGACGCCAACCACTTAGTTCCGATCTTTGAGATGATGTGGAACGTCCTAATAAATCACCTAGCTACCACGGTGTCTTAGGGAAAGCTTCTCTCTCACCTGAGGTCCAGCTATCCGATGAACACAGTCTCTTCTGAGCTTGGTTGCTGCCACTGCCTTAGTCCCTCGTCTGTAACGTTCCTCGAATTAGTTAAAACACATTTCCGTTATTAACTTGTTTTAAGAGAAACTTTCCTTAGCTCAAAACGTTTTTCATTCCTCGTTGGAAATCTTAAAACATGATTATTTTCTTAAAACAATTTCAATCGTTTGTTAAGATTTTAAATACTTCAAAATCATTCGAAAACATCAAATAAAACCACTTAAATTGATAGGCTAGGTGGCTGGCCCGTCTTGGACAGCACCTGAACCTATTTCAAAAACACCGAAAATTTCACCGGTTTCAATCCGGGTTTTCTCAAAATCAACTTACTTTTGAAAACCAAACCTTGAGTCTCATGAACTCAATTTAAAGCATCAGAAACAACTTTTAATGAACTTGGGCAGCAAGGACATGTTTCACACAAAAAAAAAATCAATTAAATAAAATTCGAAAACATCGCAAAAGCTCATTTTATTTTCAAGTACCTCTTTAGTTTAATGTTAACACTTTGAGAATTTAAGTTTTTATCGCAGAGTAAATCACAACGTTATTTCACAAACTCAAATAAATCAAGCCAGATAAATTTCAAACCAAACATATACACACACAGATAGCACACACTTTGATTACATAAACACTTAATTTAATTGCTTTCATTTTTATAAAACAAAAACATTTAGGTATACTTACACTCACCAACCGAATGCATACACGTAAATCATTTCAAAAACAAAACCACTTAAGCACACTTAAGCACACAAACCGTACACATAGTCACAACACTTACTCCTAATCAATCATTTTACAAAATACATGCATTATCCATAAGTTCTGACCTCATTAATATGCATAGACTCTTATACCGAATGCATACACATAATCCAACTTATGCATAAAACCTATCCTTAATCCATTAGTGTAACATGCATAAACCGAAAATCTCACAAATCCAAACATGATTCATACATCCTCTAACATACAAAAATTCTTGCAATTAGTTCTTCTTTTTATTAGCAGAACCCGTGAGCTCATCATGGCAAATACTCAAAGTTTAATTCATTTTTCCTTGAATCAAATCAAATCAAAATCATGCAAGAATATAGAGCACATACCAAGTCCTTTCAAAATAAAAAGCATGGATTTAATCTAAACCAACCAAATACAACATGCACAAAATAACACCTAGTCTAGATCAAGAATCACATAGGAATATAGAACATAATTCAATTTAGGAAAAATCACTTTGTTCTCCCTTATTTCTTCTAAAAGCCGAGACATGCACAAGATAGACACTTAAATCAAGTCATGTTCATGCAAGTAAAATTGTTTTAAAGTTTATCTCCCTAGTTTTCTTCTAAGACCGAGGCATAGATTACAAGAAAACATGTTCCTTTCGTTTTAAAATCACATGCAAGATTAAATTCTAAGCTTTTCCATCAAATCATGAAAGAACTGCACATTAGCACAAATATTTTCAATTTAATTTTCAGAGAAACATGAAAATAATTTTCAAAGTTCGAGATCAACATGCATGCACTTAAATCATGTAGATCAAGTCTTGAGATTAAACATAATAACACCAATCAAGGTTAAAATCATTTTAGATGAAAAAGAGGTTGAAACCGAGGCACACTTAAAGAAACATAAAGGCTTTTATTCAAAATTCATTTACAAAACTCAAAACAAACTCAAGATCAACACAAGAATTCAAAGATCAAAACACAAGTTAAAGCTTTCATCTAGACTAAATCAGAATCGAAACATGCAAGAGTTTAAAACCATAAAAATCATTTTCAAGTAACATGCATGACCAAAAATCAAGAAACACTTTTAGATTGAACAAATAAGCACATACACACTCATTGATCCACGGTTTTAAGCACAAAAATTGAACATGCAAGAGGGTAAACTTAAAACTTCACAAAGATAATGAACAAAACTCCGGATCCACAAGATTTGACTCAAAAACACAAGGATCAACTATGGAAAATATCAAGATCTAACCTAAACATTTCCAACCGAATTATCACACATAACCAAACTTATTACAAATCAAATTTGAGTTCTTGAAAGTCCATGGTTAAAAGAAATATTACACATAAGTGCACAAAATTAAACATGCAAGAGAAGAAAAGAGTTAAAATTACAAGGTCACAAATCAAGACTAATTCTAAGGCTTCTAAGGTCTTCGGTTTATACCAAGAAGAAAAGTCTTCTAAACACTTTGATCTTCAAGAACTCCTAAGTTTAATGGCTTGATCTCCTTCTTCCTACTCCTTTTCCTACTCACGGCTTCTTCTTCTTTCTCTATCCTTCTACTTCCATTTTCTAATCCTTAGTCTAAGAGTTTGATGGGCTCTTAGACTTGGTGTTTGGGTGAAGGAAAGAAATGAGGAAATGAGAAGTGAGTGGAATGCATCAAAGGCCCAGACTTATAGGAGCAACTCATGGTTTCCTATTTTAGCCCTCATGCAATTCGGCCAAGGGATTTTAGAGGAGGGGTAAATTTGGCCATCTCTATTGTTGCATGGGTGGAAGTTAGTATAATTCAAAAGGGGACAATGTAGGGAACACTAGGCTTCTAGGGGTTACTTAGGGGGTAAGACTTTTGGCACTCCATTAGGGTTTCCTTCCACTTAGTTAGGACTTAGTTAGAAACCTTGGTTCATTTGGTTAGGTCTTGGTTGCTTGCTTTCTATGTTTAGGAAATTTCTAGGCACACTCACACATATTCCTACGGCACACACATATATACACATGCATTCTCACACACTTACACGTATCACACACCTACATGCACACACACTCATTCACTTCCACGTTTTATACACACTCACATGCACACATATACCTCACACCATCACATACACATCTCATATTATCTCATTCACATGGTACTACATACATACACATATGCACACACATAGGGAATAAATTTCTCATGCATAAAGGGTAGCATCGAATATCAAACACATATTCATGGAAAATCAATCACTTTCTCACAATAAATTTCAAAACTCCTAATCTTTACTTTATGAGAAATCGCTCTTTAAAATCATTTACCATTTAGGAAAACACTCTTTCAAAAATACTTTTCTTAAAAAAAAATAGTTCCTTTTAGAAATCAACCAATTTGAGGATTTTGAGGGATGTTACAGTCTCCCCAACTTAAGGATTTCTCGTCCCCGAGAAATAAGTTGTGTATTAGGCAGCAGGGTTACAGCATTCTCATGTCAGTCTGGTGTTCCTCTTTAACTGCTTCCAGGTGTACCGTCACTAGCGTGTCGAGTCGGGTTGAGCCCAATGGACTAACCGATGAAGATGTCGCTTCCTTAGCCGGTTGTCGTCGCAAAAAGTCCAACCACTTGTACGGACTTAGGGAAAATCAAGCAGACAGAAATTCACACATCTCCGAAAGTATGGGACCTTACTTTATAATTCCTAGACATTCACTATTTCCTACTGCTTAGGTTCTCACTAGCTCACAACAATCACTCCTTCCCTTAGTCCTTTTCCTAACCCTAGGGTTTTCGTCTATAGCTTCTCTAACTTAAGGGGTTCTGTTTCTACTTGGGATTACTCACTTTCTCATACCACCTCACCATGTTCTTAGGATTTCCCTTAATTAACAAACAAACCTATCACTTTCACTTTCTAATCCTCCGTTCAAGGTGTAG
Organism: Crotalaria pallida; assembly: GCA_037953625.1. Taxonomy (NCBI): domain Eukaryota; kingdom Viridiplantae; phylum Streptophyta; class Magnoliopsida; order Fabales; family Fabaceae; genus Crotalaria; species Crotalaria pallida. Next base: position 54,722,549 of record CM075654.1, on the reverse strand, counting down.
GGTATTTCTAGTCCTCAAATTCCCTCAAGGTTTCCTCCTAATAACTGGTAATATACGCCTCTTTTCTTCCTTGTGGCTCCCCAACTTTGGTCAATCTTATAACTAGATCCACTATGACCTTGTATCTTTACTTGGTTTCAACTGCTTATCCTCCTTTAATTGCCCGAGCCTGGACGGTTTGGGCAGCTAGGGTACTTCTAATTCCACCATTTGGACTAAGGAATTCCAAATATATCAAATGAGGCTGCGAGTGGGTGAAAGGGCTCATGAAGAAAAGATTCAAATTTTAATAATAAGGACCATTTTGTTGAAGCAATTCAACAAACACAGGGGTCCAGGAGGATATACTATATCCTTAAAGGTACTAAATATCTTGGTACAAAAGGCACGCTAAGGGTAACAAACCTGAGTCTAACAATCACGGACGAAATATCCGGGGCAAGGGGGTCTCCTTCATAGAATCTATCCACTTCCCACCTTATCTACGTTCCTCAAGCTACGGGGCGAACAGGTTTTTGAAACTGGTTCGGCCGACATTAGGCGGCACAAAAAGTCTTGCATCCTAGAAGGATGAAAACCTAAACTTGTATTCCTATCCTTACACTAGCAAACACACAAAGAGTCACACACAAACAAAGCATGTAAGCCCATGCTTAAGGCCACTAAGGATTACCATAGCTCTGATACCATTCTGTAACAGCCCGATTTTCGTAAATCAAAATATTGACTTAAAGTTGCAAAAATTGAGGCCAATTTTTTTTTTTTGTAAAACATTTTGGAAGTGTTTGGAAGATGTGATAAAAATCTTCAGTGTTCTCAGCACCCTATTTTGAAAACCAAGTTGTTACCAAACAATCCATTTAATAAAACCCCCTTTGTTTAAATGATTTAGGTTCGGGAACATCAAAACTCATAACGGATTTTAAAAATTTTACATTGGTCTCCCTTCCAACTTAATGCACTTTTCAAAACAAGATTTAAGTCTAGCTATATACATAAATGGCACATTGTTTGGAAATCCTTGACTCAAGACAAAAAACATGACTTAAACGGAATTTCTTCTATCGCTTCCACTATGCTATTCTGGTGAAGACCACCGGATGAAACTTCCCCCTCTTCTTGTGTCCCTTCTATATCTCTGAAGTGAAGTCGCTTCTGTCATTACTTTCTCGTTGACGTTGGGCTCCAGCTCCAACTCATTTGAAGTGATGATCTTCACATGATGCTCCGTCTGCCCGTTGCGATATCAGCAGCGCCAATATAACAACGAACAGGAGAGAGTAAGCATTCCGGACGCGTAGCGTCGACGGTATGGAATTACGGTAAGCAAGATAATAGGACACACATACAACACACGACATGCACATATACTAACAAGCAACATACTATCATCATTATTCATATTCTACATTATTCCTTCATACTCCTCCCCTCTCATTTCCAACCTCTTTCCTAGAACTCACCCTCTTCTCCACATTTCCATTCTCAAGCTTTTTCTTATTGCCCACACTTTTCAACTCTCACTCATATAACTCTCTTCTTAAAATGTTTTATTGAATTATAACCCTCGATGATCAGGGGAGTTAAAGGATCCTCGAGGTACGCGTTTCTTTCGTAGTTAGCACTCTCGTTTCAAGCTTACATCTCCTCGGCCAGCCATCCACCTAGTCGGAAGCAAACAGGAGTACAGAACCTTTACCGTGCGGGCACGACAGATGTCAAACACCAATGGTCCCAGACCAGGAGGCTCAGCCTCAATATCAATAACATGGCACACTGCCTCGCAGTGGCAAACAAGATGCCCCACTCCAGTCCCTCTCACTGTTCCTGAACTGCCATAGGGGTGACAGCACTATTCCGGTCCCGGGTGCGGAACTTACCACGGCATTAGACCCAGTCCCTACCACGTTAGTACGCCACATGTGGGATTCATTCCGCCCAGAATAGTACTCAAGGCAACGCGACGTTTTACCGTCCGAGCCTACCCTAATGCATTCATCAACCCGAATATCCCTGATATCCGGGGTACCTTCCTCTCCACTACTCCGCACTCTCATACCTCACCGTATTCGTTGTTAATGTCTTTTAAAGTATTTTATTTAATTAACCTATTGGTCGGCTCACCCTTCGTGCATCCCTTCAGTGAGTCCCGACCACTATCTTTGCACTTTCACAAACACACGTAGCTCAGAGCTGGGAGTTCCTCAATTAAATCACATCTCATTTCTCAAACACTCCTTCCAGTTACCTCGTCATCTCTCAATCTTCCTTTTTACCATCCTTCTCAAAATATCAATTTCACAACTTCCCAAAAGGAACCTCATTTCTCAAATCTCCTACAAACACTCTTTCAAAAATCTTTACAACACTTTCATTTCCCAAAAACTCTCACGAAACTTTATTTTTACCAACATTCAAAACATTGTCTTTACAGCCCTTCCTCAAACTTCCATTCCAAAGGAATTCCTTCAAAAGAATTGTTTCAGAAAGTCGTTTTCATAAAAACTCTTTTTAAAAAAAAATTGTTGTTTCTTTTCTCCGCTCTTTATAAAATTTTCCTTTCATAAATCCTTTTTAAAAAAAAATCTATTTTCAAAACTCTTTTCAAAAACACATTTTTGTGCTGAGTGCTAGTGGAGGAGCAAGCCCAGCTCAACACTAGCTCCCAGACTAAAGCCGAGGACGGAGGAGCTCGGCTCAAGTCAGTCCATTTCCCTTCCAACAATTCACATCACTCTCCCCAGCTCTGGCTCGTTCCCATTCTCACTTTCAATATATTTTTCCAAATCAATTCTTATTTCTCCTCTTTCAATCGGTCTCATATTCCTTATCATTATTCTTTTCTCCATTGCACCATTACTCTCCATCTCAACCACTTATCCTTTCATCATCCCTCTTTTATTATTATGCCATCACTCTCAATTCGTTCTCATTCTCACACATCCACAACCATTTACTCATCATAATCATAAGCATCAATACATATAAACAAATAAATAACCAAGCATGCTATCACACACAACATCACACAATAGCCTTGTGGTCCTTGTCACCTTCATATAAGTGGCCACACAAGGCAAACAATCGCCACTTATACTACTGACGCCAACCACTTAGTTCCGATCTTTGAGATGATGCGGAACGTCCTAATAAATCACCTAGCTACCACGTGTCTTAGGGAAAGCTTCTCTCTCACCTGAGGTCCAGCTATCCGATGAACACAGTCTCTTCTGAGCTTGGTTGCTGCCACTGCCTTAGTCCCTCGTCTGTAACGTTCCTCGAATTAGTTAAAACACATTTCCGTTATTAACTTGTTTTAAGAGAAACTTTCCTTAGCTCAAAACGTTTTTCATTCCTCGTTGGAAATCTTAAAACATGATTATTTTCTTAAAACAATTTCAATCGTTTGTTAAGATTTTAAATACTTCAAAATCATTCGAAAACATTAAATAAACCACTTAAATTGATAGGCTAGGTGGCTGGCCCGTCTTGGACAGCACCTGAACCTATTTCAAAAACACCGAAAATTTCACCGGTTTCAATCCGGGTTTTCTCAAAATCAACTTACTTTTGAAAACCAAACCTTGAGTCTCATGAACTCAATTTAAAGCATCAGAAACAACTTTTAATGAACTTGGGCAGCAAGGACATGTTTCACACAAAAAAAATCAATTAAATAAAATTCGAAAACATCGCAAAAGCTCATTTTATTTTCAAGTACCTCTTTAGTTTAATGTTAACACTTTGAGAATTTAAGTTTTTATCGCAGAGTAAATCACAACGTTATTTCACAAATCAAGCCAGATAAATTTCAAACCAAACATATACACACACAGATAGCACACACTTTGATTACATAAACACTTAATTTAATTGCTTTCATTTTTATAAAACAAAAACATTTAGGTATACTTACACTCACCAACCGAATGCATACACGTAAATCATTTCAAAAACAAAACCACTTAAGCACACTTAAGCACACAAACCGTACTCATAGTCACAACACTTACTCCTAATCAATCATTTTACAAAATACATGCATTATCCCTAAGTTCTGACCTCATTAATATGCATAGACTCTTAAACCGAATGCATACACATAATCCAACTTATGCATAAAACCTATCCTTAATCCATTAGTGTAACATGCATAGACCGAAAATCTCACAAATCCAAACATGATTCATACATCCTCTAACATACAAAAATTCATGCAATTAGTTCTTCTTTTTATTAGCAGAACCCGTGAGCTCATCATGGCAAATACTCAAACTTTAATTCATTTTTCCTTGAATCAAATCAAATCAAAATCATGCAAGAATATAGAGCACATACCAAGTCCTTTCAAAATAAAAAGCATGGATTTAATCTAAACCAACCAAATACAACAAGCACAAAATAACACCTTGTCTAGATCAAGAATCACATAGGAATATAGAACATAGTTCAATTTAGGAAAAATCACTTTGTTCTCCCTTATTTCTTCTAAAAGCCGAGACATGCACAAGATAGACACTTAAATCAAGTCATGTTCATGCAAGTAAAATTGTTTTAAAGTTTATCTCCCTAGTTTTCTTCTAAGACCGAGGCATAGATTACAAGAAAACATGTTCCTTTCGTTTTAAAATCACATGCAAGATTAAATTCTAAGCTTTTCCATCAAATCATGAAAGAACCGCACATTAGCACAAATATTTTCAATTTAATTTTCAGAGAAACATGAAAATAATTTTCAAAGTTCAAGATCAACATGCATGCACTTAAATCATGTAGATCAAGTCTTGAGATTAAACATAATAACACCAATCAAGGTTAAAATCATTTTAGATGAAAAAGAGGTTGAAACCGAGGCACACTTAAAGAAACATAAAGCCTTTTATTCAAAAATCATTTACAAAACTCAAAACAAACTCAAGATCAACACAAGAATTCAAAGATCAAAACACAAGTTAAAGCTTTCATCTAGACTAAATCAGAACCGAAACATGCAAGAGTTTAAAACCATAAAAATCATTTTCAAGTAACATGCATGACCAAAAATCAAGAAACACTTTTAGATCAACCATTGATTGAACAAATAAGCACATACACACTCATTGATCCACGGTTTTAAGCACAAAAATTGAACATGCAAGAGGGTAAACTTAAAACTTCACAAAGATCATAAACAAAACTCCAGATCCACAAGATTTGACTCAAAAACACAAGGATCAACTATGGAAAATATCAAGATCTAACCTAAACATTTCCAACCGAATCATTACACATAACCAAACTTATTACAAATCAAATTTGAGTTCTTGAAAGTCCATGGTTAAAAGAAATATTACACATAAGTGCATAAAATTAAACATGCAAGAGAGGAAAAGAGTTAAAATTACAAGGTCACAAATCAAGACTAATTCTAAGGCTTCTAAGGTCTTCGGTTTATACCAAGAAGAAAAGTCTTCTAAACACTTTGATCTTCAAGAACTCCTAAGTTTAATGGCTTGATCTCCTTCTTCCTACTCCTTTTCCTACTCACGGCTTCTTCTTCTTTCTCTATCCTTCTACTTCCATTTTCTAATCCTTAGTCTAAGAGTTTGATGGGCTCTTAGACTTGGTGTTTGGGCGAAGGAAAGAAATGAGGAAATGAGAAGTGAGTGGAATGCATCAAAGGCCAAGACTTATAGGAGCAACTCATGGTTCCCTATTTTAGCCCTCATGCAATTCGGCCAAGGGATTTTAGAGGAGGGGTAAATTTGGCCATCTCTATTGTTGCATGGGTTGAAGTTAGTATAATTCAAAAGGGGACAATGTAGGGAACACTAGGCTTCTAGGGGTTACGTAGGGGGTAAGACTTTTGGCACTCCATTAGGGTTTCCTTCCACTTAGTTAGGACTTAGTTAGAAACCTTGGTTCATTTGGTTAGGTCTTGGTTGCTTGCTTTCTATGTTTAGGAAATTTCTAGGCACACTCACACATATTCCTACGGCACACACATATATACACATGCATTCTCACACACTTACACGTATCACACACCTACATGCACACACACTCATTCACTTCCACGTTTTATACACACTCACATGCACACATATACCTCACACCATCACATACACATCTCATATTATCTCATTCACATGGTACTACATACATACACATATGCACACACATAGGGAATAAATTTCTCATGCATAAAGGGTAGCATCGAATATCAAACACATATTCATGGAAAATCAATCACTTTCTCACAATAAATTTCAAAACTCCTAATCTTTAATTTATGAGAAATCGCTCTTTAAAATCATTTACCATTTAGGAAAACACTCTTTCGAAAATACTTTTCTTAAAAAAAATAGTTCCTTTTAGAAATCAACCAATTTGAGGATTTTGAGGGATGTTACAGTCTCCCCAACTTAAGGATTTCTCGTCCCCGAGAAATAAGTTGTGTATTAGGCAGCAGGGTTACAGCATTCTCATGTCAGTCTGGTGTTCCTCTTTAACTGCTTCCAGGTGTACCGTCACTAGCGTGTCGAGTCGGGTTGAGCCCAATGGACTAACCGATGAAGATGTCGCTTCCTTAGCCGGTTGTCGTCGCAAAAAGTCCAACCACTCGTACGGACTTAGGGAAAATCAAGCAGACAGAAATTCACACATCTCCGAAAGTATGGGACCTTACTTTATAATTACTAGACATTCACTATTTCCTACTGCTTAGGTTCTCACTAGCTCACAACAATCACTCCTTCCCTTAGTCCTTTTCCTAACCCTAGGGTTTTCGTCTATAGCTTCTCTAACTTAAGGGGTTCTGTTTCTACTTGGGATTACTCACTTTCTCATACCACCTCACCATGTTCTTAGGATTTCCCTTAATTAACAAACAAACCTATCACTTTCACTTTCTAATCCTCCGTTCAAGGTGTAGGGTATTTCTAGTCCTCAAATTCCCTCAAGGTTTCCTCCTAATAACTGGTAATATACGCCTCTTTTCTTCCTTGTGGCTCCCCAACTTTGGTCAATCTTATAACTAGATCCACTATGACCTTGTATCTTTACTTGGTTTCAACTGCTTATCCTCCTTTAATTGCCCGAGCCTGGACGGTTTGGGCAGCTAGGGTACTTCTAATTCCACCATTTGGACTAAGGAATTCCAAATATATCAAATGAGGCTGCGAGTGGGTGAAAGGGCTCATGAAGAAAAGATTCAAATTTTAATAATAAGGACCATTTTGTTGAATCAATTCAACAAACACAGGGGTCCAGGAGGATATACTATATCCTTAAAGGTACTAAATATCTTGGTACAAAAGGCACGCTAAGGGTAACAAACCTGAGTCTAACAATCACGGACGAAATATCCGGGGCAAGGGGGTCTCCTTCTTAGAATCTATCCACTTCCCACTTGATCTACGTTCCTCAAGCTACGGGGCGAACAGGTTTTTGAAACTGGTTCGGCCGACATTAGGCGGCACACAAAGTCTTGCATCCTAGAAGGATGAAAACCTAAACTTGTATTCCTATCCTTACACTAGCAAACACACAAAGAGTCACACACAAACAAAGCATGTAAGCCCATGCTTAAGGCCACTAAGGATTACCATAGCTCTGATACCATTCTGTAACAGCCCGATTTTCGTAAATCAAAATATTGACTTAAAGTTGCAAAAATTGAGGCCAATTTTTTTTTTTTGTAAAACATTTTGGAAGTGTTTGGAAGATGTGATAAAAATCTTCAGTGTTCTTAGCACCCTATTTTGAAAACCAAGTTGTTACCAAACAGTCCATTTCATAAAACCCCCCTTTTTTTTAAATGATTTAGGTTCGGGAACATCAAAACTCATAACGGATTTTAAAAATTTTACATTGGTCTCCCTTCCAACTTAATGCACTTTTCAAAACAAGATTTAAGTCTAGCTATATACATAAATGGCACATTGCTTGGTAATCCTTGACTCAAGACACAAAACATGACTTAAACGGAATTTCTTCTATCGCTTCCACTAAGCTATTCTGGTGAAGACCACCGGATGGAACTTCCCCCTCTTCTTGTGTCCCTTCTTTATCTCTGAAGTGAAGTCGCTTCTGTCATTACTTTCTCGTTGACGTTGGGCTCCAGCTCCAACTCATTTGAAGTGATGATCTTCACATGATGCTCCGTCTGCCCGTTGCGATATCAGCAGCACCAATATAACAACGAACAGGAGAGAGTAAGCATTCCGGACGCGTAGCGTCGACGGTGTGGAATTACGGTAAGCAAGATAACAGGACACACATACAACACACGACATGCACACATACTAACTAACATCATTATTCATATTCTACATTATTCCTTCATACTCCTCCCCTCTCATTTCCAACCTCTTTCCTAGAACTCACCCTCTTCTCCACATTTCCATTCTCAAGCTTTTTCTTATTGCCCACACTTTTCAACTCTCACTCATATAACTGTCTTCTTAAAATGTTTTATTGAATTATAACCCTCGATGATCAGGGGAGTTAAAGGATCCTCGAGGTACGCGTTTCTTTCGTAGTTAGCACTCTCGTTTCAAGCCTACATCTCCTCGGCCATCCATCCACCTAGTTGGAAGCAAACAGGAGTACATGACCTTTACCGTGCGGGCACGACAGCTGTCAAACACCAATGGTCCCAGACCAGGAGGCTCAGCCTCAATATCAATAACATGGCACACTGCCTCGCAGTGGCAAACAAGATGCCCCACTCCAGTCCCTCTCACTGTTCCTGAACTGCCATAGGGGTGACAGCACTATTCCGGTCCCGGGTGCGGAACTTACCACGGCATTAGACCCAGTCCCTACCACGTTAGTACGCCACATGTGGGATTCATTCCGCCCAGAATAGTACTCAAGGCAACACGACGTTTTACCGTCCGAGCCTACCCTAATGCATTCATCAACCCGAATATCCCTGATATCCGGGGTACCTTCCTCTCCACTACTCCGCACTCTCATACCTCACCGTATTCGTTGTTAATGTCTTTTAAAGTATTTTATTTAATTAACCTATTGGTCGGCTCACCCTTCGTGCATCCCTTCAGTGAGTCCCGACCACTATCTTTGCACTTTCACAAACACACGTACCTCAGAGCTGGGAGTTCCTCAATTAAATCACATCTCATTTCTCAAACACTCCTTCCAGTTACCTCGTCATCTCTCAATCTTCCTTTTTACCATCCTTCTCATAATATCAATTTCACAACTTCCCAAAAGGAGCCTCATTTCTCAAATCTCCTACAAACACTCTTTCAAAAATCTTTACAACACTTTCATTTCCAAAAAAATCTCACGAAACTTTATTTTTACCAACATTCAAAACATTGTCTTTACAGCCCTTCCTCAAACTTCCATTCCAAAGGAATTCCTTCAAAAGAATTGTTTCAGAAAGTCGTTTTCATAAAAACTCTTTTTAAAAAAAAATTGTTGTTTCTTTTCTCCGCTCTTTATAAAATTTTCCTTTCATAAATCCTTTTTTAAAAAAAAATCTATTTTCAAAAACACATTTTTGTGCTGAGTGCTAGTGGAGGAGCAAGCCCTGCTCAACACTAGCTCCCAGACTAAAACCGAGGACGGAGGAGCTCGGCTCAACTCAGTCCATTTCCCTTCCAACAATTCACATCACTCTCCCCAGCTCTGGCTCGTTCCCATTCTCACTTTCAATATATTTTTCCAAATCAATTCTTATTTCTCCTCTTTCAATCGGTCTCATATTCCTTATCATTATTCTTTTCTCCATTGCGCCATTACTCTCCATCTCAACCACTTATCCTTTCATCATCCCTCTTTTATTATTATGCCATCACTCTCAATTCGTTCTCATTCTCACACATCCACAGCCATTTACTCATCATAATCATAAGCATCAATACATATAAACAAATAAATAACCAAGCATGCTATCACACACAACATCACACAATAGCCTTGTCGTCCTTGTCACCTTCATATAAGTGGCCACAAAAGGCAAACAATCGCCACTTATACTACTGACGCCAACCACTTAGTTCCGATCTTTGAGATGATGCGGAACGTCCTAATAAATCACCTAGCTACCACGGTGTCTTAGGGAAAGCTTCTCTCTCACCTGAGGTCCAGCTATCCGATGAACACAGTCTCTTCTGAGCTTGGTTGCTACCACTGCCTTAGTCCCTCATCTGTAACGTTCCTCGAATTAGTTAAAACACATTTCCGTTATTAACTTGTTTTAAGAGAAACTTTCCTTAGCTCAAAACGTTTTTCATTCCTCGTTGGAAATCTTAAAACATGATTATTTTCTTAAAACAATTTCAATCGTTTGTTAAGATTTTAAATACTTCAAAATCATTCGAAAACATCAAATAAAACCACATAAATTGATAGGCTAGGTGGCTGGTCCGTCTTGGACAGCACCTGAACCTATTTCAAAAATACCGAAAATTTCACCGGTTTCACCCGGGTTTTCTCAAAATCAACTTACTTTTGAGAACCAAACCTTGAGTCTCATGAACTCAATTTAAAGCATCAGAAACAACTTTTAATGAACTTGGGCAGCAAGGACATGTTTCACACAAAAAAAATCAATTAAATAAAATTCGAAAACATCGCAAAAGCTCATTTTATTTTCAAGTACCTCTTTAGTTTAATGTTAACACTTTGAGAATTTAAGTTTTTATCGCAGAGTAAATCACAACGTTATTTCACAAACTCAAATAAATCAAGCCAGATAAATTTCAAACCAAACATATACACACACAGATAGCACACACTTTGATTACATAAACACTTAATTTAATTGCTTTCATTTTTATAAAACAAAAACATTTAGGTATACTTACACTCATCAACCGAATGCATACACGTAAATCATTTCAAAAACAAAACCACTTAAGCACACTTAAGCACACAAACCGTACACATAGTCACAACACTTACTCCTAATCAATCATTTTACAAAATACATGCATTATCCATAAGTTCTGACCTCATTAATATGCATAGACTCTTATACCGAATGCATACACATAATCCAACTTATGCATAAAACCTATCCTTAATCCATTAGTGTAACATGCATAGACCGAAAATCTCACAAATCCAAACATGATTCATACATCCTCTAACATACAAAAATTCTTGCAATTAGTTCTTCTTTTTATTAGCAGAACCCGTGAGCTCATCATGGCAAATACTCAAAGTTTAATTCATTTTTCCTTGAATCAAATCAAATCAAAATCATGCAAGAATATAGAGCACATACCAAGTCCTTTCAAAATAAAAAGCATGGATTTAATCTAAACCAACCAAATACAACATGCACAAAATAACACCTAGTCTAGATCAAGAATCACATAGGAATATAGAACATAATTCAATTTAGGAAAAATCACTTTGTTCTCCCTTATTTCTTCTAAAAGCCGAGACATGCACAAGATAGACACTTAAATCAAGTCATGTTCATGCAAGTAAAATTGTTTTAAAGTTTATCTCCCTAGTTTTCTTCTAAGACCGAGGCATAGATTACAAGAAAACATGTTCCTTTCGTTTTAAAATCACATGCAAGATTAAATTCTAAGCTTTTCCATCAAATCATGAAAGAACCGCACATTAGCACAAATATTTTCAATTTAATTTTCAGAGAAACATGAAAATAATTTTCAAAGTTCAAGATCAACATGCATGCACTTAAATCATGTAGATCAAGTCTTGAGATTAAACATAATAACACCAATCAAGGTTAAAATCATTTTAGATGAAAAAGAGGTTGAAACCGAGGCACACTTAAAGAAACATAAAGGCTTTTATTCAAAAATCATTTACAAAACTCAAAACAAACTCAAGATCAACACAAGAATTCAAAGATCAAAACACAAGTTAAAGCTTTCATCTAGACTAAATCAGAACCGAAACATGCAAGAGTTTAAAACCATAAAAATCATTTTCAAGTAACATGCATGACCAAAAATCAAGAAACACTTTTAGATTGAACAAATAAGCACATACACACTCATTGATCCACGGTTTTAAGCACAAAAATTGAACATGCAAGAGGGTAAACTTAAAACTTCCCAAAGATCATGAACAAAACTCCAGATCCACAGGATTTGACTCAAAAACACAAGGATCAACTATGGAAAATATCAAGATCTAACCTAAACATTTCCAACCGAATCATCACACATAACCAAACTTATTACAAATCAAATTTGAGTTCTTGAAAGTCCATGGTTAAAAGAAATATTACACATAAGTGCATAAAATTAAACATGCAAGAGAAGAAAAGAGTTAAAATTACAAGGTCACAAATCAAGACTAATTCTAAGGCTTCTAAGGTCTTCGGTTTATACCAAGAAGAAAAGTCTTCTAAACACTTTGATCTTCAAGAACTCCTAAGTTTAATGGCTTGATCTCCTTCTTCCTACTCCTTTTCCTACTCACGGCTTCTTCTTCTTTCTCTATCCTTCTACTTCCATTTTCTAATCCTTAGTCTAAGAGTTTGATGGGCTCTTAGACTTGGTGTTTGGGCGAAGGAAAGAAATGAGGAAATGAGAAGTGAGTGGAATGCATCAAAGGCCAAGACTTATAGGAGCAACTCATGGTTTCCTATTTTAGCCCTCATGCAATTCGGCCAAGGGCTTTTAGAGGAGGGGTAAATTTGGCCATCTCTATTGTTGCATGGGTGGAAGTTAGTATAATTCAAAAGGGGACAATGTAGGGAACACTAGGCTTCTAGGGGTTACTTAGGGGGTAAGACTTTTGGCACTCCATTAGGGTTTTCTTCCACTTAGTTAGGACTTAGTTAGAAACCTTGGTTCATTTGGTTAGGTCTTGGTTGCTTGCTTTCTATGTTTAGGAAATTTCTAGGCACACTCACACATATTCCTACGGCACACACATATATACACATGCATTCTCACACACTTACACGTATCACACACCTACATGCACACACACTCATTCACTTCCACGTTTTATACACACTCACATGCACACATATACCTCACACCATCACATACACATCTCATATTATCTCATTCACATGGTACTACATACATACACATATGCACACACATAGGGAATAAATTTATCATGCATAAAGGGTAGCATCGAATATCAAACACATATTCATGGAAAATCAATCACTTTCTCACAATAAATTTCAAAACTCCTAATCTTTACTTTATGAGAAATCGCTCTTTAAAATCATTTACCATTTAGGAAAACACTCTTTCAAAAATACTTTTCTTAAAAAAAAATAGTTCCTTTTAGAAATCAACCAATTTGAGGATTTTGAGGGATGTTACAGGTCCATTCTTCACTTTGGGGAAGAAGGAGAAATTTTTTTGAAGAGAGGTGCACAGAAAAGTAAAAAATTAGAGAGGTGCATACAAAAATTCGAGAGAAATAATTTTACATAGAATTTTGTGATAATTTTTTCTTTCGTTTTCTGTGCGCAACAATTCAAGGTATAGACCCTCGTGTGCGGAGTGGGCGTCCTTCTAAATTCTTTCCCTACTCCGCGCGTGCAACCTAGGGAGTGCCACTGTCCTGGCCATTGACGCCTGTTGCTTGCGTCATCTTCCATTTTATGTGCAGGTTACATTATTGTATTTGCTGCTACTACAATTTTTGGGTATCACTACACTGACTTTATTTTATTTATTATTTTCTTTACTTCCTTTCTTTCTAGTTCTGGTGTTGGTTAAGTAATAGTTATAGTTAATCAAATAATAATAATAATTTAAAATGTAGTCATTTTTATTGTTATCTAAAATTGGTGTATTTTGGTAAGTTAATTTTTCTCATCCAAATTTGTTTAGTGGTGAGATCTCAAGGACTTCCTCTTCACACCCGAAAACAAATACTAATATAATTTGTCTTTAAAATAATATAATTTTTTAAGATAAAAACATGCTTAAAATAATAATTAATTAAATTTTATTAATTCAGTATAGACAATATGTGCTTTGGAAACTCATTTTTCCTCCTCTAAATGTCGAGATCTTATGTATTTTCCTCTTCACATAAATTCCTTTTTTAAAGTAATAAAATAAAACGTTAACTTAATTTAAATTACTATTACAAATAAATAGTGAAATTAAAAATATTTTTCTTTATAAATATTAAATGAATCTTATTAAATAAGTCTTAACAAATTGTGTTTTGGAAATTCACTTTTCCTTGTCTAAATGACAAGGTCTTGTGCATGTTCCTCTTCGCATCAAACCTTTTTTTCTAAAAAATATAAAATTAAAACAATAAGAACTACGTAGCCTTGATTCCTCATTTTATAAGGGTACGTAGGACCAGGGGCAACCTTGTCAGGCACAATAATAAAAAACAATTATTTTTTGGCAAACCAGTTATTTAGGTCTTTTAATTAAAATCAATCAACGGTACCATTTTCGAATGGGCGAACGGGGTGCTAATACTTTCCCCGACTTGTAACCGACTCCCGAACTCGGAATCTATCTAGTTTGAGACCAATCTTTATCCGTTTTAATTGATAATTATTTTTTCTGCGATTTTGCAACAAAATGCGGTGGCGACTCCATATTGGGTCAATCGACCCCCACTCGTAGACGAGGCCCCGAGGGCGACCCGGGACCCCGGCCGCGACAAATACGAAGAGGAGAACAAGAAAGTCAAAAGTTTGGCATTCAAGGCTGAAGCACCAGCAACTGAAAGTGACTCGGACAAAGAACTGATATATGATGAACCCATGGGTCTGTTGGTCAAAAAGTTCGGGAAATTTCTGAGGAAGAAAAGCAACTTCAATAGAAGGGACAACAACAAAAGTGGAGGCTCATCCATCACATGTCATGAGTGTGGCAAGCCTGGTCACATCAGAGCAGACTGCTACCAGCTGAAAAAGAAAGATAATTCAGAAAAAGGCACCTCAAATTCAAAGAAAGGGAAGCAAACATATTTGGCATGGTTAGACAACGAGGGAAGTTCGGATGAGGATTCAGACGAACAAGAAGAGACAGCCAACATATGTTTGATGGCACACGGAGATGAGGTAATTTTTGAACTTAATTTTTCTTATGATGAATTACAAGAGGCTTTTGAAGAATTACATGAGGAGTCAATGAGGTTATCCTTATTGATTTCTTTAGAAAAGAAAAATTCAGCTTCTCTTTTAGAAAAGAATAAAAATCTTATTAAGGAAAATGAATTTTTGAAAAATCAAAATAAGGAGCTGAATTTGACTTTGAAAAATTCTTCGAACACCTCAAGTAACGAAGTTAAATTTAAGGCTAGTTCTTCTTCTTGTAAGTTTTGCAAGGACCTTGTTAAAGAAGTAGAAGATTTAAAAGAAACTCTTGCAAAATTTACGAAAGGTAGAAATACTTTAAATTTAATGCTAGGGAGACAAAAATGTTTCTTCCATAGAGCGGGTTTAGGATATCAACCCGTAGGCATCAAAAGAAATTAAGTACCATTTTTGTCCCTGCTAGCCATCATAAGAAACCTTTAATGTTACAAAACTCTGTATATTTTTATGTATGCAAGATAGAGTAATCGATTAGATACTCAAGATAATCGATTAACTTTGTTGCATCATAGAAAAATCAGAGAGGTTGTAATCGATTAAATGAATCTTGTTAATCAATTACTTTCTTATGGGAGTAATCGATTACCTGGCTCTAGTAATCGATTATAATTGTTGCATCATATATTTTTCAGAGGCTTAGTAATCGATTTACAGGATCTGTAGTAATCAATTACATGATGTTGCATCATATGCATAACAGAGGGATTAATTGTTTAGTGTAATCAATTAAATAAGTTGCATCACATATTGAACAGGAGTGGTGTAATCGATTAATCATTGTTGGTCTAATCGATTACTTGTTTTTCAAATGAATTTAAGAATTTCTATTTTTGAAGGAATAATCGATTACCTTCAGAAAGTAATCGATTACTTCAAGTTTTATTGAAAAACGTGTCAGAATCATTTTGATTATTTCCTGATTTGTTTTTATTTAAAAGATTCTGATTTATTTTATAAAATTCGAAAATGATTTTAAATTTGAATTATTTCCATTTTAGTTTTAAGAATCAAATCTTTATTTTATTTTGCAAATCGTTTTGATTTAGTTTTGATTTTAAAACTTATTTCAAATCTTATTTTATTTTGTTTTACTAATTCAAAATCTTTTTGATTCTAAATGTTTTATTTTTTATAAAAACTTCACTCCAACATTCATATACAACTCTCAATTCTTCTCTGACATATTTTTCTGAAAATCACGTTCTCTCTTCTTCTTCTCTAATCTTCCGGTTTTCACGTTCATACTTTTGGAAGAACAAAAACCTTATTGGCTGAGTAACTCTTAGAGAAAAAGCACTTCTTTATCATAAGAGCATATTGTTGTATCTGTGTTGTTGAGAACACACATTGCTATTGTAATCACTCTCATATCCATTGTATTTGAACCTTAGTGGTTAGGGAGAGAATCCCTTTGTGGACGTTTGATACGTCGTAGGGCGAGGAACCCTGCTGTGTGATTTGAGGCCCCTAGCGAACGGAGGTTCCTAGTAGTGTGCGGGGTGCTCTTGGGTGTAATAGGGTGCGGCTCTATTGCTGATTATAAAACTCTCAGGCGGGTCGCTTGGGGACTGGACTAGGCCTTTCGACGGGAAGGCTGAACCAATATAAAATTCACCGGTGCAAGCTTTTCTATCCCTATCTCTTTATTTTTCCGCATATTTCAATTATTTACGTTTCCGCGCTACTCAATTTATTTTATCTATCATTTTCGCGATCCGTTTCAAACGCTTAATCTCTCCATCTCAAAACAATTTTTTAATTTTTAAAGGATTTCACAATACATTAATAAAACTCGATTCACCCCCCTCTCGAGATTTTGAGGCCAAAACCAACAATTGGCATCAGAGCTAGTCTCTTGTGTTAAGACTTAACCGTCTCAAGAGTATGGCTTCAAACTCTCTGTTTGGTGTAACGGCCCGATTTTCGTAAACCAAAAAAAATAACCAACTCTTGTTCATTTAGGTTGCAAAAAAATGAGGCCAATTTTTTTTTTTAAAAAAAAACTTTGTTGAAGTGTTTGCAAACATTATTGGAGAGTGCTTAACATTCTTCAACACTTCTTTTGAAAATCGAGTTGTTACTAAAATCAAAACTTATTCATTTGGGTTTCCAAAAACATTCATCAAGGAAAATGGTTTGGTTCCAATTCAAAAATAGCTACTTGGATTACATCAAAAAGGACATTAAACATTCTTCACAAAGTTGCACAAAAGTAGGGCATGTTCCAAAATAAGATGGGTTACACAATTGGTTCATCACTTTGGTAATCCTTAATTTTAAGCAATCATAAAAACCTAACTACTAACACTATTCTTAAACTTTCCTATTGGAAGCAAGTGGGTGTAGCTCCTTCTCCTTCTTGCGTCCTCTCCTCGCTCTCGAAGATGATGCCGCCCGCGCGGTTGTTTCCTCATTGTTATTGGACTCCGTTACCACTCCAGCCAATGCAGTAGAATTCCTTTGCTTTTCATACCGGGCCTTCTCCTCGTAGCTCTGAAAACCTCGTACGGTGACTTGCCCCAAGTGCAGCTCTAGATTAACTCCGCTCAGTTGATGCTCCGAATATGGGATCACGATCTCCGTGTAGCCGGTCCATGCCCAGCCGCTTGGGGTGTGCTTCCAACCTCTTCCATACTTATTCCACATGGTGATATCCAGGCAATACTCCATCTGCCCGTTGAGATATCAGCCGAACCGATATGCCAACGAACAGGAGAGAGTAAGCGATCCGAACGACGAGTCGTCGACGGTGTGGAATTACGATAGGCAAAATAATAGGACCACACAAACATACAATATAACATACAAGCACAAGACAATCAAGTATAACATTATCATTATCTTGTATTATTATTATCATCACTATCCTCATCCTTGTTATCATTTTCATTCTCTTATCAACTTGCTTATACTCTTTATGAATATCTTTTCCTTTTCTCTCATTTCCTTGTTACAACTATACTTCTCTTTCCATTCAGTCTTATCAATTCATCATCTTTAATGATTGGGGAACTTTAAGATGTCATCAGAGTATTCATTTCACTTTTGGCTATCACTCACGTCTACATCTCCTCGGTCATCCACCCAACCTAGTCGGAAGCAAACAGGAATACAGGACCTTTACCACGCGGGCACGACAGCTGTCTCACAATCAGTTGGCCCCAGGCCAGGAGGACTACTGTAACACCCTCACAATTATTTAGTTAATTTTGGATTTTAATAAAAATGGTACTTGAAAATTTCTTTTTAAATTAAAATACTTAAGAATATTTTTCCGGAAAAACGGACAGAGTTTCCTCTGTTCATCGGACTTCCCAAAAATTTAGAGTTTTCACCTATCAAACCAGTACAGTTCAGAAAATATTAATAAATATACTAATTTGATTTTCAGGCCCTGCTAACAAAGTAAAACAAAACTCAAGGCTTACAACGAATTGTTTCAATACCCAATTAAATTACACATGAAATAGAAAGTAGTTTCTAACTAGACATAATAATCCACCAAGTCAAACACAATTAGCACATAGCATATATATATTTCCATTTAGTCAAACCAGCATGCTCAAACACACACAATAATCTCATTTCTTCACCTCTTGTTAATTATGCCCATATTAGCTTTTCCATATTTGTCTCATTAATCTCATCCTCCTACCAACTATCTAGTGAATAACCCTCTCACACACATGATCGGTTATCATCTAATTACAAATTTCACCTATTCCAAACACATCACTTATTTACTTTTATATTTCACATTCTCTTCTTCCTTTACCTTTCACGTTCTAATTTCCCAACATACAATTCCATTTATATTTCCATTTCAATTTTAAGATGTATCTCTTAGCATTGTACTTCACAATTATTTAGTCTTTTGCAGATAATCCTAAAACATCATTTCAAGTTCTGTATCATTATTATAATTCATTTTCCATTTCATTTTTTTAAGTTATATCTCTTAGCGTTGTACTTCACCTCCACACCGGAAGGTACCTCATACGATTGGGCCTATGGGTACTTCACCTCCACACCGGAAGGTACCTCATACCATGTACTTCACCTCCACACCGGAAGGTACCTCATACAAATTGGCTATTGGGTACTTCACCTCCACACCAGAAGGTACCTCATACCGTTGTACTTCACCTCCACACAGGAAGGTACCTCATACGATTGGGCCTATGGGTACTTCACCTCCACACCGGAAGGTACCTCATACCATTGTACTTCACCTCCACACCGGACTTCACCTCCACACCGGAAGGTACCTCATACCGTTGTACTTCACCTCCACACAGGAAGGTACCTCATATGGTTTGGCCTATGGGTACTTCACCTTCACACCGGAAGGTACCTCATACCATTGTACTTCACCTCCACACAGGAAGGTACCTCATACAATTTGGCCTGATGGTACTTCACCTCCACACCGGAAGGTACCTCATAGCATCACATATGTTATTCATATAGATAATAATATTAAAGCATCACAATACACATTTTTCACTTAGTTTAATTTCGAACATTCATATTTTTCTTTTCATCATTCATACATTCTAGGGCTCATTATGATTTAGCAATACATCAACCACATAGTCCAAGTATCAACAATTATAATTAAACATAAAGCATAGTATTCAAATTACTTATATATAGGCTTACATTTTTAACACATTTATTCTTTCACAACTAATAGCCTCACATTCCCCAAACATACATACATAAAGACATATACCAATTAACCCCACATTTCCCACCGGAGCACACATGACAACTCATACTATTTCACGTAAACATTCCACCACAGTTAGGCTCCCATTATTCATACATAAAAGCATAACAAATATTATAACATATACATTCACATAGTCAAAATACACCTTAGCACCTATATTTTCAGGTTTAGCAATCAAACACGTCATTTTATCACAAACACCTCATTTATTTTTCTTTCTTCCGTTTTCCTACTTTCCTCTCTAGTCTAATTAATTACTTAGATGTTTAAACACAAGCACGCCCATATACTCTTAACAAGTATTATATACTAATCAAAAAATACTCTCTAAAGCAAGGTAAAGAACCCCTTACCTCAGGGTTCTATTAGAACCTGGTTTATGGCTCGGTGAGGCGATCCCGCTGCGGCTTACATCGAACTAGTCCAAATCCACCAATGGCAACTATGGCTTACACGACCGGCGTCGGTTTGACTCCTCAACTATGTTTGGTGATGGCGGTTTGGATCGAACCCGTAACCGTGACCGATGACGATAACGGCGTCTGCTTGGTTCGTGATTTGAATTGTGATTGGGGGAGAGTACCAAAAGAGGTGGCGGCGGTTCGACCAATCGCGGAAGTGGCTCATGCACGGAGACACCGAGAGAGAGAGAGAGAGGAAGCTGAAGGCGGTGGCATCGGTTCTGGTTGATGGCTGGTTCGTGGTCCTCCATCTGTATGAAGGAAGGAGAAGCACAAGGTGGCGACGGCTGATGTACACGAGCAAGGCTATGGCGGCGAACAGTGGCGGCGAGTAGGTCGCATTCACACCCACATCGAGAGTGGGAGCAATCGCGAGGGAGGTGAGGGAGAGCGTGAGATCGAGAGACTGGGAGAGAGAGGCCGCTCGACGGAGATGGAAGCTAGGTGGGTGGCGGCGTGGACAGGAATCGGCGGAGAGAGAGAGACGATAGTGATGGGGGGGGTTTGCCGCTGCTGGAACCCACGAAGAAGAAGAAGAAGAGGGTTCTTCTCCTCTTCAACACACTACACACACTTATCACTTCGTTTTTTTTAATAAACAAATACTTTAATTAATTAATTTATTTATCATAGTAAATTAAAAATCAATATTATTATTATTTGAAGGGAAACTAATACTAAGAATTAAATATCATATTATCATATATAGGGATACCATAAAAATAGTAATTGATATTACTTAGGAAGTAAATTAATATTGGTATGTCCAAATTAAGGTAAACATAAAAGTATATCCTTCAATGAGGGTGATTATTTATTTATTTATTTATTTATTTTTATTATTTTTTTTAAGAATGTCTTAAAGTCAAATAATTAAAAACACTAAACATAATTCATTATTAAATATATAGAAGTTAAGTAAAGTATTCAAAATGTTTAGCATTATTTTAATATGCTAATTTTTTCTTTAAAATAATTCACTTTAAATATAATTAATACTCTTTCGTAATTAACATAAGGTATTTTATGAAAATACTCAACTTAAATGATTGATTTCAATAAACTGTTATTTAATTCAACAAAAATTATAATTTATAACGTTAAAGAAATCCAGGTGTTCCTATTCCAATACTTCTTAACACGTTTATAATGCTAAAAGGGACCTTAATTTGGTATTCCTAAACTTTATAATTGTTATTATTATTATTTTAATCTATAATTATTATAATTATACTATGGTTAAAATTCGGAATGTTACAACTCTCCCCCACTTAGGAGAATTTCGTCCCCGAAATTCCGGTTGTTTCAAGTGAATGGAGAACCATCACTTAAACAAGGCATCTAACTGTGATATCTAACTCTTTCCGGGTTCACTCCCCCACTTATGACGCTCCTAGATCAATACTCTTTGGTGTTTCTCGATATATTTTCGACTCCCTTAGCCCAACGTTGTTTCACTCTTATACCTTCTTTCCTTAACACCAATGAGTTCGGTTGGGTATCTGTTTAGGATTTCTACTATGGTAAGGCCAAGGTTCACTGATCCGAGAATTCTTGACGTTTGTCCCAGCAACTGAGACAAACATAACTGTAAACAAGCACTACGTGTAGCACGAGGGTCTTAGTTAACTTGCAAGCTGAGAGATACACTTCATGCCGATATCGAACTCCGTGAGTTAGTTAAGCTCTTCACAAGGTACAGAACAGCTATTCTAGCAAGGAATAAAATAGGGTAAACCATCAGTGACGATTTGATTGACTCATGGGTTGTCAATTTGACAATAGCACGATAGCATTGGATAACAATGAGCGAAATTAAGATTCTCTTGGTTGTCAACACTATTCCAGGTAGGATAGGAGACTTTTCTGGCCACATATTAGAGAAGCATGATATAATAGACTCATGAAAAATATCAATTGAATCCAAGGATAAGACAAGCCAAGAGGTTATAAAAAGAATCGTTTTCAGTTTCTAACAAGGAGTAAGGTTAGAGTCCTAGGAGTTACCTCTTTGAAAATATTAAGAGGCATGGTCAAAACAAACATGATCATCCAATCATGGATCACATGAAAATGATTCCATGTTACTTGTAAAGTTTCAACTTGGCAAGCAGGTATTTAGGTTTTGCAAGGGACAATCCGAATTCTACGACGGTCACAAGGCACATAGAATTGAAATGAACGACCAGATAATCAAACTTGTTGGTGTGTAAGAGATTGTAAGGATTATGAACCAAAGACAGGTTCAGGTATCCACTTATCAAGTCATAACCGTATGTTGCCTTCAGGAACAGATACGTGATTAAAGGAAGAACTGATAACTCTAATTATATTTGAAACACACGAAGTCAAGCTTGTTCAAAATACAATTCCATTGTCAGGGACAATAGAGAAATTCCATTTGATATCAGAAGACCATGGGGGTATGTAGGATCAAACCCATACGAAATACGAAAAGGCAAACTTTTGGTTTGTATTCAAGCGATCAATTGAACTGGAAATGGAGGGTATAATGTACTTAAGAAGTTGTACATTAACGAGTGTATCATGAATTAATAAAATTCATTCACAATCAATTGATATTTACAGAAGAATGAAATCTAGATTCAACAATTAATATCTAAGATGTCAAGATTTAAGTGAAGAATTAAAGGTTCAAGATGCTAAACCAATATTAAGGTTCTGCACAATAGAATCAACGCTCCAAGTTGGGGACACCATATGTAGATTTGACACGTGAAGAGGAACGAAAGACCCATAGGATTTTGTAGGATGATCCTCCAGGTATTTCCGCTGCGCATTCTGATTTTAGAGAATTTCAAATCTACAGGGGATTTCAAATTATAAGTTTATACTCCTAAACCCAGAAACTTCAATTGTGTAACATTGGAGTGAGCAAGTCCAACCTTACATTTCATTGGTGGTGAAGTCATTACCGTATGATCGAATTTCACCATACGATAGGCAACTTGCTATTCCCATTAAGAAGAGTGGCACGACTTAAATCATGGTTTTAAATGTATGGAAATGTCATTGGAATTATTTTGTCAAAATTGTCACCATTGGAATCCGTGCTCTTAATTCAATACCAAGGGTTAATCCTTCCTGTTGGGGTGGCAGCTAGCATGCCCTAGCCCGTTGGGGTCTTTCATTGCCCTTAGTCTTGACAATTACACGTTTTCCAAGTATGACAATACAACAAATGGGGAAATTGGATCTGAACGCTTGGTGAAGTTTGAAACGAACACCAAGAAATCAACTATGAATTAGCGATATTATTCTAAGTCCTAATTCCTAATCTAACTAACTTAGGCATATAAATGTCTATTGGCTACTCGCTTGGTGAGTAAACCATAGGAGTTGTAAGTCCAAACTCCAAGGCCGAGGAAAAACTGCTCTGATACCATAATGTAACACCCTCACAAATATTTAATTAAATTGATGTTTTATCAAAAATGATACTTGAAAATTTATTTTTAAATTAAAATACTTAAGAATATTTTTCCGGAAAAACGGACAGAGTTTCCTCTGTTCATCGGACTTCCCAAAAATTTAGAGTTTTCACCTGTCAAATCAGTACAGTTCAGAAAATATTTATAAATATACTAATTTGATTTTCAGGCCCTGCTAACAAAGTAAAACAAAACTCAGGGCTTACAACGAATTGTTTCAATACCCAATTAAATTAATTATAATAAAAAGAATATAATTCCCTCTACACTAAATTACACTCCACGGTGTGGAGTGTGTTGAAAACCAACAAGCGGGCTAAGCAAATACTAGAGGGGGGGTGAATAGTATTTTGAAGCACTAATACCAAATATTTCGATTGATAATTGAAGAATGGAGCTTAGACTGAGTTTTCTGGAATCAGACACAAAAGACTCGAGTCTTTTGTGAAATACTCGAGTTTTTCAGTATGAACAACTCGAGTCTTTTCTGAAAAACTCGAGTTTTTACTCTCAGATAGCAGAAAAACCAGAAACGAAAATTCAGCAATTTAACTCAAATCAATTCAATAATAAACAGGAACTTATCCAACAGAATAGCAAGTAATCTAAATAACTTTTAACACAAGGATTCCTTGAACTTGCTACCTAATTGTATAAATCCTAATTGATTGAAATGACTTAAGTCTATTGAGCTAGAAAGTAGATTAAAAGCAATAAACCAACACTCAAGCAATTTTATCCTGGTTCACTCCAACAATGAGCTACATCCAGTCCTCCTAATCACTTAGGAGTTTCTACTAATAATCAAATTGTTAGAAATTACAAAGGATTGCTTGAGAATGGCCTCACTCAACCTAACCCTTTCAAGAGTGTACCAA
This sequence comes from Crotalaria pallida, assembly GCA_037953625.1. NCBI lineage: Eukaryota > Viridiplantae > Streptophyta > Magnoliopsida > Fabales > Fabaceae > Crotalaria > Crotalaria pallida. The sequence continues at coordinate 54,697,983 of CM075654.1, read as the reverse complement.
ACTCTTGATTTCTACCCCAATTTGATTCCGGTGATTGAAGAACTCTTCACAAAGCTTCCTTGAACTCCCTTCAAGAAACTCCACCGGGCTAGGAACCTCCTAGTCTTGTGCTTGAGAACCTCTCAAGACTTCCAACACCCTAAGCCACTTAGGGTTTGCTTGGGAACAATCCAAGACTTTGAATAATCAAGCTTTTTGTATGTGTATTACTAATCTCACAATGGATTAGCACAAATAAGCACAGCTCAATGTAAGAATTGAGGCCTAAAACTCAACTTGGAATAAAATGACAATATGAGTGAGAAGTTGAGCTTTTTGGGAATTAACACTTGAGAAGAGGAAATTAAGAAAGCTTGAATCAATATGATCTTGTTGTCTTGTTTGTTCTTGCACAAATTCAAAGAGAAATTTTACAATAAGGTTCTGAATTACTCTCTTGGGTTGGATGAGACTCAAATGCCCTCAATTGAGTTTTTGAGTCTCTCCAACGTTCATTTTTTGCTGACTGGACAAAAATACTCGAGTCTTTTTGTAAATACTCGAGTCTTTTTGGTCGGTCACGAGTGAATTGGTGCACGAACAAGACTAACGGTCATATTTGCTGACCTGGCAAAAATACTCGAGTTTTTCTATAAATACTCGAGTATATACTCGAGTCTTTCTCAAAATACTCGAGTATTTTGATCAGATATGGGAAAAATTATTTTTCAATTTTATTTTTCTTCTCAAGTATTAATTTTTGGTCAATCTCAACTTAATAAACATATAAAAATTTATTCCTAGAAGAGACTAACTATTTCTACCCACTCTCAACCACTCTCAACATAAATTAGAAATTTACAATTAATATTTGATTGAGAATGATTGGGCACTTGTCTTCTTTTCTTGACTTCTTGTTGATGTTGATGTTGCAATTTCTTCAAGGCATGATTTGTTAATTATTTTGTCATCATCAAAACATAATCCACATAATTAGGAGCATTGAATTCACAGAGTGTACTCCTGCTCGGCCGAAAACTGTGTCTGCTCAAACTTTGAACCTGTAAAAATGGTTGCAAGGGTGAGCTTTACACATGAAATAGAAAGTAGTTTCTAACTAGACATAATAACCCACCACCAAGTCAAACACAATTAGCACATAGCATATATATTTCCATTTAGTCAAACCAGCATGCTCAAACACACACAATAATCTCATTTCTTCACCTCTTGTTAATTATGCCCATATTAGCTTTTCCATATTTGTCTCATTAATCTCATCCTCCTACCAACTATCTAGTGAATAACCCTCTCACACACATGATCGGTTATCATCTAATTACAAATTTCACCTATTCCAAAAACATCACTTATTTACTTTTATATTTCACATTCTCTTCTTCCTTTACCTTTCACGTTCTAATTTCCCAACATACAATTCCATTTATATTTCCATTTCAATTTTAAGATGTAGCTCTTAGCATTGTACTTCACAATTATTTAGTCTTTTGCAGATAATCCTAAAACATCATTTCAAGTTCTGTATCATTATTATAATTCATTTTCCATTTCATTTTTTTTAAGTTATATCTCTTAGCGTTGTACTTCACCTCCACACCGGAAGGTACCTCATACGATTGGGCCTATGGGTACTTCACCTCCACACCGGAAGGTACCTCATAGCATTGTACTTCACCTCCACACCGGAAGGTACCTCATACAAATTGGCCATTGGGTACTTCACCTCCACACCGGAAGGTACCTCATACCGTTGTACTTCACCTCCACACAGGAAGGTACCTCATACGGTTTGGCCTATGGGTACTTCACCTCCACACCGGAAGGTACCTCATAGCATCACATATGTTATTCATATAGATAATAATATTAAAGCATCACAATACACATTTTGCACTTAGTTTAATTCCGAACATTCATATTTTTCTTTTTGTAACGCCCCGCATTTTCCCGTACGTGTGAAAACGATTTCGATGAAAACCAACTTGGAGTTTTTGGTTCTCAAGAATCATTTTAAAACTTGTCCTTTAAATTTTCTCTTCCAAAACCGTGACATGCATCAAGTAAAAGCATGATTTTTCTACTTGAAATTAACATGCATGATTTAAAAACTTGGATCATTAAATATATGCACATAAATTAACAGAGCCATCATCATTTCATCGTGGAAAACCAAAGATCTCAACTTTATTTTCAAGCAAACTTAGATCAAATATTCATTTATTAAGAAAGCATACAAACACATCATAGATCATCATATAAACAAGCAAAATTTAACATGCAAGACTAAAGACCTTAAATCTATCATTTATCAAGTTCGAAACACACATTAATTTATTAAATCATTTCCTAAAAAAAACATCCTAGCTCACGGTTTCATCAAGAAATTCAACATGCGAGGCAAAATAATTTTACTTCACCGTTTATTACACTTAGATCATAGATGGATTTGTCACATAAGCACATAAACACATATAGATCATAGTTTAGAACAAGAAAAATACACATGCAAGAAAGATCTAGGTTAAGCTTCACAAAATCTTAAACAAAACTTTAGATCTCTAAGTTTTTAGTTAGGAAAACATGAAGATCTAGCAAGAAAGCATAAACCGAACCATAAACATAAAGTTACAATTGTTACAAATTAATTTTAGTCCATGAAAGTTCAAGATCAAGAAAGAATAACACATAAATTCACCTTACAAATTATGGAAATAAACATGCAAGAAGAAAGTAAAAGAAATCTACAAACTAAGAAAGAAAAACTAGACTATTACATTCTTCCTCTTGATCCTCGGATTTCCTAACAAGAAGGGTTGGTCTCTTGGCTTCTAACACTCTTGATCTTCAAAAGAAAAGGTTTGATTAAGCTTGGGTTTTCCTTCTTCTTCTCCCTTAGTCTCTCGGCCACCACTCTTTCTCTCTTCCTTTCTATTTCTTTTCTATTTCTCTAAGAGTTTGAATGGCTCTTAGAATGTTGTGTTTGATGTTGGAAGTGTGTAAATGGGAATGGATAAAGGTGAAATGAACTAAGGCTCTATGCATAAATAAGCCACGAGTTTTCCTCTTTTACCCTTAAGTCTTGGTTGAGTCTTACATGATGGGAGGGGCGGTTATGTCTCAACAAAAGTTTGCATGGCTAAGGGTCACTAAAGTTAAGGGGACAAAGTGGAGTGGATAGATTGCTAGGGGTCACTTAGGACTAATGGTTGGTTAGATGATAGTTAGGGTTTCTCTTCCACTTTAGTTTGGTTAGGTTCTAGTTTGGTTACTTAGTGTCTTAATCCCTAAGTCTCTACAATTCTAAGCCTACACACACACACATGAACACACCCACGGATGACACATACACACACCAATACATGCACCTACATGCACACACATGTCACATACTTTTTATTTTCTAATCATATTTACCATTAATTATTTATAATTACAATTCATATACTAATGTAATTAATTCTAGGAAATCATATTCACAACCATTCTCATGCATCACGTATCACACATACATTAAATCAAATACACATCACACAAATTTCATGCCAAGACATCATCACAAAAACACATTTTTCTTAAAATTCGCTTTTCTAATATATTTTGAAAATAAATTTTTATAAATCATTCCAGAAATTTCTAAAAATCACGTTTTCAAATTCTAGGTTTTAAAACGATCGTTTTCATATATGGATCATAAAAATCCGAGTTACGGTTTAAAAGATACAAATTTTCAAAGATAACAGACCCCAAAAATTTCATTTTTAACAAAATCATCAAAAACCACAATTTAGCCATTCTTTTCTATTTCAACAAAATATTTGGTTTATAGGAATCTATGAAAATCAACACTTCATTTCTTTCTCATGAAAAATACTTTTTCTAAAAATCATGATTTCAAGGTTTCTTTCGTTAAAAATCGTTTACGCACGTTCTGGAAAAATGCGGGGTGTTACAAGTTTACAAAAGCCAATAAGTTTTTCATTTTAAAAGGGAGAAGAAAAATGTTTTTTTCATGAAAAGGTGTTTTCTATCTTAATCTTTGTGAAAATACTTGATGTTACAAAACTCTGTATATTTTTATGTATGCAAGAGAGAGTAATCGATTAGCTACTCAAGATAATCGATTAACTTTGTTGCATCATAGAAAAATCAGAGAGGTTGTAATCGATTAAATGAATCTTGTTAATCAATTACTTTCTTATGGGAGTAATCGATTACCTGACTCAAGTAATCGATTATAATTGTTGCATCATATATTTTTCAGAGGCTTAGTAATCATAGGCTCTGTAGTAATCGATTACATGATGTTGCATCATATGCATAACAGAGGGATTAATTGTTTAGTGTAATCGATTAAATGAGTTGCATCACATATTGAACAGGAGTGGTGTAATCGATTAATCATTGTTGGTCTAATCGATTAATTGTTTTTCAAATGAATTTAAGAATTTCTATTTTTGAAGGAATAATCGATTACCTTCAGAAAGTAATCGATTACTTCAAGTTTTATTGAAAAACGTGTCAGAATCATTTTGATTATTTCCTGATTTGTTTTTATATAAAAGATTCTGATTTATTTTATAAAATTCGAAAATGATTTTAAATTTGAATTATTTCCATTTTAGTTTTAAGAATCAAATCTTTATTTTATTTTGCAAATCCTTTTGATTTAGTTTTGATTTTAAAACTTATTTCAAATCTTATTTTATTTTGTTTTGATTTTGTTTTACTAATTCAAAATCTTTTTGATTCTAAATGTTTTATTTTTTTATAAAAACTTCACTCCAACATTCAGATGCAACTCTCAATTTCTGAAAATCATGTTCTCTTTTCTTCTTCTCTAATCTTCTGGTTTTCACGTTCATACTTTTGGAAGAACAAAAACCTTATTGGCTGAGTAACTCTTAGAGAAGAAGCACTTCTTTATCATAAGAGCATATTGTTGTATCTGTGTTGTTGAGAACACACATTGCTATTGTAATCACTCTCATATCCATTGTAATTGAACCTTAGTGGTTAGGGAGAGAATCCGATGTTTGATACGTCGTAGGGCGAGGAACCTTGCTGTGTGATTTGAGGCCCCTAGCGAACGGAGGTTCCTAGTAGTGTGCGGGGTGCTCTTGGGTGTAATAGGGTGCGGCTCTATTGCTGATTATAAGACTCTCAGGCGGGTCGCTTGGGGACTGGACTAGGCCTTTTGACGGGAAGGCTGAACCAGTATAAAATTCACCGGTGCAAGCTTTTCTATCCCTATCTCTTTATTTTTCCGCATATTTCAATTATTTACGTTTCTGTGCTGCTCAATTTATTTTATCTATCCTTTTCGCGATCCGTTTCAAACGCTTAATCTCTCCATCTCAAAACAATTTTTTAATTTTTAAAGGATTTCACAATACATTAATAAAACTCGATTCACCCCCCTCTAGAGATTTTGAGGCCAAAACCAACAATTGGCATCAGAGCTAGTCTCTTGTGTTAAGACTTAACCGTCTCAAGAGTATGGCTTCGAACTCTCTGTTTGGTGGTGAAGGGAGTTCTATTAACCGTCGTCCCATGTTTGATAGGGTAGGGTACGCGTATTGGAAAGCCCGTATGAAAATTTTTATTCAAGGAGTCGGATTAAAAGTTTGGGATGTCGTCGTTAATGTTCCCTATGTTCCTACCTATGTGGTTAATGGTAACACTGGTGAAAAGCCTATGGCTGAGTGGAAGGAGGAGGAGGAACGTAGAGTCCAATACGACCTGAAAGCGAAAAATATTATAACATCTGCTTTGAGCTATGATGAGTTTTTCAGGATATCGACATGCGAGACAGCACAACAAATGTGGGATACGCTAGAAGTCACGCATGAAGGTACAACTGAAGTGAAAAGGTCGAGAATCAATACTCTGACTGGGGAATATGAATTTTTCAGAATGAAAGATGGAGAATCAATTCAAGAGATCCAAAAACGCTTCACGATGATTGTAAATCAGCTAACAACATTGGGGAAGAAATTCACCAATGAGGATGTCATCAACAATGTTTTAAGGTGTTTGGGAAGAGAATGGCAACCCAAAGTGACGGCGATTGCTGAATCAAGAAACCTTTCAACTATGACGCTGGCAACTTTCTTCAGGAAGTTACAAGAGCATGAAAGTGAACTAAAAAGATTGGCTCAATACGAAGAGGAGAACAAGAAAGTCAAAAGTTTGGCATTCAAGGCTGAAGCACAAGCAACTGAAAGTGACTCGGACAAAGAACTGATAAATGATGAACACATGGGTCTGTTGGTCAAAAAGTTTGGGAAATTTCTGAGGAAGAAAAGCAACTTCAATAGAAGGGACAACAACAAAAGTGGAGGCTCATCCATCACATGTCATGAGTGTGGCAAGCCTGGTCACATCAGAGCAGACTGCTACCAGCTGAAAAAGAAAGAAAATTCAGAAAAGGCACCTCAATTTCAAAGAAAGGGAAGCAAGCATATTTGGCATGGTTAGACAACGAGGGAAGTTCGGATGAGGATTCGGACGAACAAGAAGAGACAACCAACATATGTTTGATGGCACACGGAGATGAGGTAATTTCTGAACTTAATTTTTCTTATGATGAATTACAAGAGGCTTTTGAAGAATTACGTGAGGAGTCAATGAGGTTATCCTTATTGATTTCTTTAGAAAAGAAAAATTCAGCTTCTCTTTTAGAAAAGAATAAAAATCTTATTAAGGAAAATGAATTTTTGAAAAATCAAAATAAGGAGCTGAATTTGACTTTGAAAAATTCTTCGAACACCTCAAGTAACGAAGTTAAATTTAAGGCTAGTTCTTCTTCTTGTAAGTTTTGCAAGGACCTTGTTAAAGAAGTAGAAGATTTAAAAGAAACTCTTGCAAAATTTACGAAAGGTAGAAATACTTTAAATTTAATGCTAGGGAGACAAAAATGTTTCTTCAATAGAGCGGGTTTAGGATATCAACCCGATAGGCATCAAAAGAAATTAAGTACCATTTTTGTCCCTGCTAGCCATCATAAGAAACCTTTGATTATCTGTCATATTTTTGGTACAAAGGGTCATGGTGCACATGAATGCATACACCAGAAAGTGAAGTTCGTTAAACCGAACAATGAAACTAAAAGGTGGCATGATTTAAACTTATGCTAGTTGTTGAAGTGAAGCTAGTGTTGGAAGACATGCTTCAAACTCTCTTATGGACTTCAAGCGTAATTCAAGATGACGTTTTGATGATAACAAACCAACTCAAGTTCAAGCTCACAAGTTTCATCCATAATCAAGATTGAAGATTCAAGCAAGGCATAGTTTAGAAACCTTTTCCTTAGATCATTTGTAAGGTAATGGAGTTTCTATTCTTTACTAGTTTACAAAAGCCAATAAGTTTTCCATTTTAAAAGAGAGAAGAAAAATGTGTTTTTCATGAAAAGGTGTTTTCTATCTTAATCTTTGTGAAAATACTTGATGTTACAAAACTCTGTATATTTTTATGTATGCATGAGAGAGTAATCAATTAGCTACTCAAGATAATCGATTAACTTTGTTGCATCATAGAAAAATCAGAGAGGTTATAATCGATTAAATGAATCTTGTTAATCCATTACTTTCTTATGGGAATAATCGATTACCTGGCTCAAGTAATCGATTATAATTGTTGCATCATATATTTTTTAGAGGCTTAGTAATCGATTACAGGCTACATAGTAATCGATTACATGATGTTGCATCATATGCATAACAGAGGGATTAATTGTTTAGTGTAATCGATTAAATGAGTTGCATCACATATTGAACAGGAGTGGTGTAATTGATTAATCATTGATGGTCTAATCGATTACTTGTTTTTCAAATGAATTTAAGAATTTCTATTTTTGAAGGAATAATCGATTACCTTTAGAAAGTAATCGATTACTTCAAGTTTGATTGAAAAACGTGTCAGAATCATTTTGATTATTTCCTGATTTGTTTTTATATAAAAGATTCTGATTTATTTTATAAAATTCGAAAATGATTTTAAATTTGAATTATTTCCATTTTAGTTTTAAGAATCAAATCTTTATTTTATTTTGCAAATCGTTTTGATTTAGTTTTGATTTTAAAACTTATTTCAAATCTTATTTTATTTTGTTTTGATTTTGTTTTACTAATTCAAAATCTTTTTGATTCTAAATGTTTTATTTTTTATAAAAACATCACTCCAACATTCGGATACAACTCTCAATTCTTCTCTGACATATTTTTCTGGAAATCACGTTCTCTCTTCTTCTTCTCTAATCTTCTGGTTTTCACGTTCATACTTTTGGAAGAACAAAAACCTTATTGGCTGAGTAACTCTTAGAGAAAAAGCACTTCTTTATCATAAGAGCATATTGTTGTATCTGTGTTGTTGAGAACACACATTGCTATTGTAATCACTCTCAAATCCATTGTATTTGAACCTTAGTGGTTAGGGAGAGAATCCCTTAGTGGACGTTTGATACGTCGTAGGGCTAGGAACCCTGCTGTGTGATTTGAGGCCCCTAGCGAACGGAGGTTCCTAGTAGTGTACGGGGTGCTCTTGGGTGTAATAGGGTGCGGCTCTATTGCTGATTATAAAACTCTCAGGCGGGTCGCTTGGGGACTGGACTAGGCCTTTCGGCGAGAAGGCTGAACCAGTATAAAATTCACCGGCTCAAGCTTTTCTATCCCTATCTCTTTATTTTTCCGCATATTTAAATTATTTACGTTTCCGCCCTACTCAATTTATTTTATCTATCGTTTTCGCGATCCGTTTCAAACGCTTAATCTCTCCATCTCAAAACAATTTTTTAATTTTTAAAGGATTTCACAATACATTAATAAAACTCTATTCACCCCCCTCTCGAGATTTTGAGGCCAAAACTGTAACACCCCGATTTGGCCACATGGAAACCACAACTGTTTATAATTAAATTTAGTGAAAATTAGGGCAATTTATTTTTTTTACAAGTGTCATGCAAGATGAGAACACTTGGGTTTTCAAAACACAGTTACAATTTAAAACTTATGTTCTCACATTGCATAAACCTTTCAAGTTCCAAACCGAGGTGTCACAAGACATCGCACTCTGAAACTCGTTTTCAAAAACATTGTTTAAACATGGCCCGTTACTCATTTCAAAACATTAGTACTAAAATAAACTTTAGTTGGGGTTACAGCACTATAGAGCCAGGATTTATAAGTAACTTCAACGGAATTACAAAACTCTGAAAGGGAATTACCTAGCTGCTAGTCATCGACACTAACGCTTCCGCTGCGCTACTCTGATTCTTGGTACGTCCACTCCTCGGGTCAAGAGTAGAGGCATCCTCGTCAGTCTCCCTAACAAAGCTTTCCATATCCGCTTCTCGGGCTTTCTTTTCCTCCTCATAACGAGCTAGCAGTCCCTCCGTGTTTTCCTTTCTAAGGACCATACAAAATTTTCCCAATACAAAGCAGAAGTACGAGAGAGTGAGCTACCCAAAACATGTAATGTCGACTATGTGGATTTACTATAGGCAATTATTAAGATAAAAGAATAAATAGCATACAAAACATATAAACAACATAATCATCATCCTCATAATCATTATCACATAAACACCATATCATTCTCACTTCTCAATTCTCGTCCAATACTTAATATCACAACTGTACTTTTCTTTTCGAATCTTTAAGTTATTAAGTTTTATCATCTCAGATCACTCAATGACTTGGGGAACCATCATTGAGGAAAACGACACTCACGTCTACATCTCCTCGGTCATCCATCCAAACCTAGTCGGAAGCAAACAGGAGTACAGGACCTTTACCACGCGGGCACGATAGCTGTCACACAACAAATGGTCCCAGACTAGGAGGCCTTGCCTCAAATCATAATCATAATTAACAGTGCATGCTCTCAGCGGCAATCACAAATGCCCCGTTCCAGTCCCTCTCACTGTTCTCGATTTGCAATCTAGGGGGCGACAGTATAGTTCTAGTCTCGAGTGCAGAACTTACCACGGTATTAGACCCAGTCCCCACCATGTTAGTGCACCACTTATGGAGTTCGTTCTGCCTAGAACAGTACTCTAGACTTCTTGACGTTTCACCGTCATCGTCCTCCCCTAATGCAATCTCGTCCTAAGTATCCGCAGATACTTATCGTTCCTTCCTCTCCACTACTTCGACACACTCTCATACCTCACCGCGTTATTCATGTCTTTTAATAGTCTTTAAGGATTTAAGGATTTTAAAGATTTATTTAACGGCTTTTTCCTAACAATCGGCTCGTCCTTGGTACATCCCTTCAACGAAGCCCGACCACTAATCGCAATCCGTTCCCCAATTCATCACATCTCATTTCCACATCTCAACATCTCATGTCACATTCTTTCTCATTTCATCTCATCAATTTTCACTTTCTCAAACTCATTTCATCAACTTTCTCAATCTCTTTTCATCCACTTTCTCAAACTCACTTCCTTATCTCTCTCCAAAATACTTTTTGCAAAACCTTTTCGAAAATATAATTTCACAAAAACTTTCTTGAAATCTCACTTCACAAAACGTGTTTCAAAAATATCATTTCGTAAATTTTCTCAAAAATATCCTTTCACAAGACTTTTCTCAGAAATAATGTTTCCGAAAACTTTCACAAACTCTCATGAAAATATTTCTTTCACAAACTTCCCCTCTAAAGGGTCATTTCATAAAACTTTCTCGAAAATGTTGTTTCAAAAAGAATTTTCCAAATATCATTTCAAAAACTTATCAATGGTTTGATTCCGAAAACTTTTCTCAAAAATATATCTTCTCTCAAAACTTTTTCAAAATGATTGTTTCATAAAACTCTTTTGAAAATATTGTTTCACACCTCCTCAAGATATTTTTTTTTCTGAAAAATTTTTCCAAAAATTTCTTTTCACAAATCTTTTCCAAAAGTCTACTTTGAAAACCATATTCAAAAAAATCATATTTTTGGATGAGTGCTAATAGAGGAGCAAGCTCAACTCAACGCTCTTTCCAAAAATAAAAACAAGAAATCACATTTTTGCTGGGCGCTAGTGGAGGAGCAAGCTCAACTCAACACTAGTCCCAAACTAAAACCAAAAACAACAAGGGCCACACCACATCTCAATCCCATAACTCATCTCACTTCCATAACTCATCTCAATCTCATCTCTGTATCTCTTTACCATCACTTTTTAACTTCTCGTCGTTATTCCTTACTTACACAACCTTTATCATTACTCTTCTTTCTTTCAATTACACTTTCTTACTTCCACAATTTATTTCTTATCCACACAGTATTCAGCACACAATATTTCTCAAACAACAACATAATTACTCAACAAATAAATAGATCATAAGATAATAATTCAAACATACTCAACTAGAAACCATAATAACATACTTAATAAACCAATCTCAGCCGTTCGGGTGGATAGCCAAACAAACAATCAAACATGTGCTATCACATACACCACTACGCTAAATGAGATTGGAGTCCAACCTTTGAGATGATTGGACCTCTTAATAAGTTACCTAAATACCACGACGTCTTAAGGGAAACCCCTCTCTCACCTCAAATACCGTAGGCCTCCGTGAGCTCTCCGATCGCTAATTCTGTCTCGTTTCCTTTCTGTCGGTCGTCCGAACTATAGCATTTTTCCCCGTGCGTTAGAAACGTTTTCAATGAATTTATTCAATTTGTTTTAAAACACTTTGAAATCATTCCCTTTTTGAAAACACATGGTTCACCTTTCAAATCCAGAGAATGTTTTCAAGAAGACTTTAAAATAGTTCTAAATTAATTTCTTTAAAAACAGAATTCACTTTAAAACGATTTTCTTGTCAAAACAGGATCCATTCCTCTTAAACGTTCATGTTATAAAAATCATAATTCTTAACTATTATCCAAAATTCAGAACTTAAGAAAATCAATTTAAGTTTCTTGGATCATACTTTCAGTAAAACATTTTCAATCCTTTGGAAATTCAAATATAGAAAACACATCACTTTATAAAACATTCACAATTTCACACACAAGGCTAATTATATTAAAGGCCATTGAATTATTAACACAAAATTCCTTTTTAATTATTAAATCAATTTATTTATTTTATTTCTACAAACCGAAAGGAAAATTAAAACAACAACATATCATTCCAATCACACACATAGCATCCTATATATAACACATAGTTATTTACATAGAACATTTCATATAAACAAATTTAAATCAAACAACAAGTTACAGCACAATCACTTCAAAGTTTCATTTTTATTTTCTTTTAAATTCAATTATTTCATGCATGTACATTCTAAGCCTTTAAATTAAATTAATTTCATTATATATGCAACTTAAGGAATGATTAAATAAAATCTCCTATTTCTAGCTCTCATGGCCGAATACTATCATGCAAGAAAACAAGGTTTTTAGTTCAATTTTCAACACACAAAAATCACATAATTAAATCAAACATCACCCCACATCATTTATGCACATCACATAAACAAATGACTCAAGTTCATTGCTTGGTCCTAAATAAAAATCAAGATTTACATTTTTAAACTCCTAAAGATATCATGCATGCACTCAAATTTACTAGATCTAGTCCTATCACTCTCATGCATCAACTTGAAAGCATGGGATTCATTTTTATTAATATGGCCGAATGGCCTTTTACCAAATAAGGTTCACATAAAACCAAATACTTTAAACTAAACCATGTTTTCACTTTAAAATTATTTTCAAACTTGTTTTCTTAATTTTCTCTTTGAAAAACCGTGACATGCACTTAAACAAAATAGGATTTTTCTACTTAAAACAACATGCATGCTTTAGAAACTTGGATCATAAAATGCTTGCACATAAATCAACAAGAACATCATGAAATCAACATGTGAAGTACAAGATCTCAACTTTATCATGTATTTGTTCATGAAGAAATCACACAAACACATCATAGATCTTCATTTTAGCAAACAAAATTCAGCATGCAAGATAAAAGATCTTAAATCAAGTTCAAAGCATAAATTAATTTATAAAATCCTTTCTTAAAAATACAATAACTCACGGTTTTAACAAGGAATTTAACATGCAAGGCCAAATAATTTTACTTTAACTTAGATCATGAATTAATTTATCAAACAAGCACATAAACATGCATGGATCATGATTTAGAACAAGAAAAGTATTAAGATCTAGCAAGGAGATGCAAACCGAATCACACACATAGAGTTACACTTATTACAAATTACTTTAGTCCATGAAAGTCCAAGATCAAGAAGAAATAGCTCATAAATTCACTTTACAAATCATAAAAACAAACATGCAAAAGAAAAAGAAAGGGTTCTACAAACTAGAAAGGAAAAGCTAGATTATTACATTCTTCCTCTTTGTTCTTCGAGTCTCCTAGCAAGAAGGGTGGTTCTTTAAGCTCCTAAAACTCTTGATCCTTAAGGGAAAGGCTTGGTCAAGCTTGGATTTTCTCCTTCCTACCTTCTAAGGCTCCACGGCCACTTCTCCTTCTCTCTTTCTCTATTTCTTTTCTGATTTCTCTCTAAGAATTTGGATGGGCTCTTAGAGGGTGTTGATGTTCGAAGGGTGGAAATGAAGTGAGTGAAAGTGAAATGAACTAAGGTTTCATTCATATATAGGCAAGTTCACAATTTCCCCTTTTAGCCTTGTAAAATTCGGTCCATGCATAACTAAGGAGGGCGAATTGGTCTCTCCAAAAATTTGCATGGCTAAGGGTTACTAAAGTCAAGGGGACAAGGTGGTATGGGCTAGCTTACTAGGGGTCATCTAGGTCTAATGGGTTGTTAGTTCTTGGTTAGGGTTTTGCTAACTAGTTGGCTTATAGTTCTAGTTTTTGGTTTCTTTGATTTCTTACCCTTTAAGTCTCTAGGATCTTAAGCTTAGGCACACACATGTTCACACACACGCATGACACATACACACACCTACATGCACACACAACTGTGGCACTCACTCATGCACACACATGTTGTAACATCCTGATTTTCTTTTGTATTATAAATTGTGAGTTTATCAAATTAAATGATTAATTTTTATATATAATTATTTATAGTGTTGGTTGTTTCCATCAAGTACCTTATATTAATTTTTATTGGTCTATTTTATATATATATTTTAAAGTAGGTTCATTTAAAGTAAATACCTTGTTTGAAAAATATATATTCTTTACACCACATACTTCATCTTGCTTTTGATGTTCATTAAATAAATAGTTTGTTTCAATATTTCAAATTACTAACTTTGTAATTTTCCTATATTATTAATCATTGTTTAAAGTTATATTAGTGGTATTTATTTAGATTTGATTGCATAAATAAATAAATGTAAGTATATGTTTAAATCTTACTATTAGCATATTGGGTTTAAAAACAATTTGTATTTATATTAGTATATTTATATCTACATGTGTATTTAAAAAAAAACAAAACGTGTGCTGTGGAGAAAAAGAAAACCCTAAGTTCTTCATTTGCTTCAGCAGCCGCCGCCCTCCTCCCCCATACGGCTTTTTCTCTCTATTGGTTCCCTTCTCTCTCACCGTCTCTCTCTCTCCCTGGCCTGCTGGCCGCCGCTCCCACCGCCTTAAACCGCCACCACAACGAACCCCCCTCACTAACTCCTTCATTCTCAAGCCAGTTCGCTCTGGCGTGCTTTCTTCTTCCAGAATCGCGAGCACCATCGCCGCCACAAGCTCGTGCCGCTAGCCTCAGAGTCGCGTTTTCGTCATCGCTGTCTCCAGCCCCCGTGGATCACGAAGAGGGAGCCTCACCGTCGTCCTCCTTTCCTCGCTGCAACAATGGAGGCCGTTGCTGGTGGATTCGCTATTGCTGCCACCGTTCGCCTTCCTCCTTGGTCAAGAGTCGCTGCCGCCAACGAACCCAGCTACCAGTAGCATTGCAGAACCGTGGACTTGGGACCACGAGGCCGACGACCTCCGTCATTGTGAAGGCTGAATTGCGACCCGTCAAGCTTCGCCGCCACAAAACCGAACCAGCAACCACCGAACTCTACTTGTGTGCTCCGGCCATCACCACCGTATGTCTCTCCTCCTTCCTTTTAGATCGAATCGCAAACCGATGCCGTTGTCGTTACCGTTACCGTAACCGGCCCCTTGTGCTTCGAATCAGACATGGGTGGAGCTTTAGTACCGAACCGATCTTGATCTCTTGCAGCCCCAAAAGCCTAATCGGAGGGTAAATCCCTAATTCTTTCTAATTGCTCTCTGTTATGTTTTAACTTTTATATTAATACTAATTTTAATGATATTGGTAATAATTATTTAGTGTTAAATTGTTTTAGAAAGTTAGTATTTTGGAACCTTATTATTATTTTGGAAAATGAGTGATATTGCGATTTAGTGTCGATTTTGAATTAAATTGTTATTTATAATGATTTTAATTAGTTACTCTGATTTGGGAATAACTAAATGTTTTCGAAAACTAACTTGTGTTTTCAAATTAAAGTCCCTTTTTCATAAAACGCATGATATTGATTTTTATTTAATTTGTATGACCGCTTAGACGACGAAGGAGCTTTAGGATCAGCACAAGCGAATGCACTGAACCGCGCTACGTTTAGGGCAGCACTATCTGAAAGGAAACAAGTTTATGGAAACGCAAGGTAAGGAGTGGGTATTAGTGAGTATTACCATACTCTGGGGAATAGTTTGTGGTATGTATATAATGATTGCTAGGGGTTATGTGTTAGTTAGGAAAGTAGAAAACCTAGGGGAGAAACTAAATAAAATTGATAATAATGATCTTAATTAATGAGAGTGCCTTGGTTAAGTAATAAAAGTGAATGTTACTCTAATAAATGTTTGTGATTAAGTATATGCTTAGTTGGTGCTAAATGTGATGATATATGTGTTTGGTGCTAATTGTTTATAAATAAATGTTAAATTGTTGTAAAGAATGTGAAGTTGTGGCTATTTGATTATATATGTGTTGATCATTGAGGCTTGGTTTGACTTTTGTGAAAATGGACTAGAATGATGGAAAATTTTGGTTTATATATATATCTACTTGGAAAATGAATTTTTGATATGGAATAAAAGGGAATGCAGTGTGACTTGATCCTTGGGCAAGCCGGCACACTAGGTGCCCTGCTAGGTGGTGAATTGCCTGCTAGGGCCAAATTCCTGTCAGGCCAATTGCCCATTAGGTCCTAAATTCTCGTTAGGCGTCGGTGCGCCAAAGGATCAATCCCACTGCATAACCACCTGAAAATGAATAATATGTGAATTGGAATTTATGGGAAATGAATGTTAATTAAATTAACCAGCATTGTCCTAACGGGTGATGCCTAATGGGTGTCTCAGTCCTGACAGGTTTAAAGTCCCTAGTAGGTGCCGAATTGCCTAGCAGGTGCATCAATTCCTAGTGGTGCAATGGTAATTGGAAATTAAGGAAAGGGAAATAGTGTATCTAATGAATAACGGAAATGAGCAATGGAATTAAGGAATTTGGAATTATTGTTTAATTGTGTGTTAAGGGGAATATGAATTAATTAAGGCATATGGAATGATTATAACTGGAATCTGATTTTGGTTGTTTAAAATTGTGTGCTATTTTATTTATTTGATATTTTTGATTGGCTTAGTTAGTTATTATGTCATATTCAGAAACTGCTTTCCCATTTTATGTGTATGCTCACTCCTTACTATCATTTCAGGTACTATGCTTGAGCTAGCACAGCCCCTGGCCGAGCAGGAGTGCACTCCACACCGTGGAGTGTAATTTAGTTAAGGGTGTATTCTAGTCATTGTTTTGTAATTAATCTATTTTGGGTTTTTGAAATAATCTAATCACTATAAGCCCGAGTTTATTATATGTCGTAAATAGGGCTTGTAAAGTTAATTAATATATTTAGAAATGTTGAAATGTTTTCTGGATTGTTCTGGGTTGACAGGTGAAAACTCTAAATTTTTGGGAAGTCCGATAAACAGAGGAAACTTTGTCGGATTTTCGTTAAGATTTAAAACGAAATTTTCAAGTCCTATTTTAAAACCAACAAATTATTAGTAATTAAGCTATATAAATATTAGGGGGTTACACATGTCCTTTATTTTTATTTCCTAAATCATTTATTCATTTCTAATCATTTTTACTTAGAAATCATGAATTCACACAATCATGCAACCAATTTAAGAATCATATTCTCAACCATTTTCATGCAGCACATATTACACACATTAAATTAATCACACAACACATAAAATTCATGCCAAAACACATCATCACAAAACACATTTTTCTTCAAAATTCGTATTCCTTATATTCTGAAAATAAATTTTTATAACTCAGCCCAGAAAATTCTAAAAATTACATTTTCAAATTCTAGGTTTCAAAAGATCGTTTTCATATAAAGATCATCAAATTCCGAGTTACGGTTTAAAAGTTATGGATTTTTAAAGATAACAGACCCAAAAATTTCATTTTTAACAAAATCATCTTTTGATAAAAATCACCATTTGCAAATCACTTTCAAACTCAACAAAATCATTTATTTTTCTTCTATAAAACACTTTGTTTATAAAAATCCAGGGAAATCAGTTCTTTATTTCTTTCTCATGAAAGATACTTTTCCTGACAATTATCATTTCAAAGTTTCTTTCGTTAAAATCGTTTACGCACGTACGGAAAAAATGCGGGGTGTTACAAAAACCAACAATTGGCATCAGAGCTAGTCTTTTGTGTTAAGACTTAACCGTCTCAAGAGTATGGCTTCAAATTCTCTGTTTTGTGGTGAAGGGAGTTCTATTAACCGTCGTCCCATGTTTGATGGGGTAGGGTACGCGTATTGGAAAGCCCGTATGAAAATTTTTATTCAAGGAGTCGGATTAAAAGTTTGGGATGTCGTCGTTATTGGTCCCTATGTTCCTACCTATGTGGTTAATGGTAACACCGTCGAAAAGCCTATGGCAGAGTGGACGGAGGAGGAGGAACGTAGAGTCCAATACGACCTGAAAGCGAAAAATATTATAACATCTGCTTTGAGCTATGATGAGTTTTTCAGGATATCGACATGCGAGACAGCACAACAAATGTGGGATACGCTAGAAGTCATGAATGAAGGTACAACTAAAGTGAAAAGGTCGAGAATCAATACTCTGACTGGGGAATATGAATTATTCAGAATGAAAGATGGAGAATCAATTCAAGAGATCCAAAAACGCTTCAGGATGATTGTAAATCAGCTAACAACATTGGGGAAGAAATTCACCAATGAGGATCTCATCAACAAAGTTTTAAGGTGTTTGGGAAGAGAATGACAACCCAAAGTGACGGCGATTGCTGAATCAAGAAACCTTTCAACTATGACGCTGGCAACTCTCTTCGGGAAGTTATAAGAGCATGAAAGTGAACTAAAAAGATTGGCTCGATACGAAGAGGAGAACAAGAAAGTCAAAAGTTTGGCATTCAAGGCTGAAGCACCAGCAACTGAAAGTGACTCGGACAAAGAACTGATAAATGATGAACACATGGGTCTGTTGGTCAAAAAGTTCGGGAAATTTCTGAGGAAGAAAAGCAATTTCAATAGAAGGGACAACAACAAAAGTGGAGGCTCATCCATCACATGTCATGAGTGTGGCAAGCCTGGTCACATCAGAGCAGACTGCTACCAGCTAAAAAAGAAAGAAAATTCAGAAAAAGGCACCTCAAATTCAAAGAAAGGGAAGCAAGCATATTTGGCATGGTTAGACAACGAGGGAAGTTCGGATGAGGATTCGGACGAACAAGAAGAGACAGCCAACATATGTTTGATGGCACACGGAGATGAGGTAATTTCTGAACTTAATTTTTCTTATGATGAATTACAAGAGGCTTTTGAAGAATTACATGAGGAGTCAATGAGGTTATCCTTATTGATTTCTTTAGAAAAGAAAAATTCAGCTTCTCTTTTAGAAAAGAATAAAAATCTTATTAAGGAAAATGAATTTTTGAAAAATCAAAATAAGGAGCTGAATTTGACTTTGAAAAATTCTTCGAACACCTCAAGTAACGAAGTTAAATTTAAGGCTAGTTCTTCTTCTTGTATGTTTTGCAAGGACCTTGTTAAAGAAGTAGAAGATTTAAAAGAAACTCTTTCAAAATTTACGAAAGGTAGAAATACTTTAAATTTAATGCTAGGGAGACAGAAATGTTTCTTCAATAGAGCGGGTTTAGGATATCAACCCGATAGGCATCAAAAGAAATTAAGTATCATTTTTGTCCCTGGTAGCCATCATAAGAAACCTTTGATTATTTGTCATATTTGTGGTAAAAAGGGTCATGGTGCACATGAATGCATACACCGGAAAGTGAAGTTCGTTAAACCGAACAATGAAACTAAAAGGTGGCATGATTTTAAACTATGGCTAGTGTTGGAAGTGAAGCCAGTGTTGGAAGACATGCTTCAAACTCTCTTATGGACTTCAAGCGTAATTCAAGATGACGTTTTGATGATAACAAACCAACTCAAGTTCAAGCTCACAAGTTTCATCCATAATCAAGATTGAAGATTCAAGCAAGGCATAGTTTAGAAACCTTTTCCTTAGATCATTTGTAAGGTAATGGAGTTTCTATTCTTTACGAGTTTACAAAAGCCAATAAGTTTTTCATTTTAAAAGAGAGAAGAAAAATGTGTATTTCATGAAAAGGTGTTTTCTATCTTAATCTTTGTGAAAATACTTGATGTTACAAAACTCTGTATATTTTTATGTATGCAAGAGAGAGTAATCGATTAGCTACTCAAGATAATCGATTAACTTTGTTGCATCATAGAAAAATCAGAGAGGTTGTAATCGATTAAATGAATCTTGTTAATCAATTACTTTCTTATGGGAGTAATCGATTACCTGGCTCAAGTTATCGATTATAATTGTTGCATCATATATTTTTCAGAGGCTTAGTAATCGATTACATGCTCTGTAGTAATCGATTACATGATGTTGCATCATATGCATAACAGAGGGATTAATTGTTTAGTGTAATTGATTAAATGAGTTGCATCACATATTGAACAGGAGTGGTGTAATCGATAAATCATTGTTGGTCTAATGGATTACTTGTTTTTCAAATGAATTTAAGAATTTCTATTTTTGAAGGAATAATCGATTACCTTCAGAAAGTAATCGATTACTTCAAGTTTTATTGAAAAACATGTCAGAATCATTTTGATTATTTCCTGATTTGTTTTTATATAAAAGATTCTGATTTATTTTATAAATTCGAAAATGATTTTAAATTTGAATTATTTCCATTTTAGTTTTAAGAATCAAATCTTTATTTTATTTTGCAAATCGTTTTGATTTAGTTTTGATTTTAAAACTTATTTCAAATCTTATTTTATTTTGTTTTGATTTTGTTTTACTAATTCAAAATCTTTTTGATTCTAAATGTTTTATTTTTTATAAAAACTTCACTCCAACATACAGATACAACTCTCAATTCTTCTCGGACATATTTTTCTGAAAGTCACGTTCTCTCTTCTTCTTCTCTAATCTTCTGGTTTTCACGTTCATACTTTCGGAAGAACAAAAACCTTATTGGCTGAGTAACTCTTAGAGAAAAAGAACTTCTTTATCATAAGAGCATATTGTTGTATCTGTGTTGTTTGTAACAGCCCGGTTTTCGGAAACCAGGAATAATTGACTTTTACTTAATGAAGTGGCAAAAATGAGGCCAAATTTTTTTTTTTTTGAAAACATATTGAAATGGCAATATTAGGTGTAACCCCCTTTACTGAAAATCGGGTTGTAAAACTTTCATCTTTATAAAGCATCATAACATTTTCTCAAAAGACTACATTGTTTGTTCTTGCAAAATAGAGTATTCCCGAATTTAAAACTTGGCTTAGTTACATAATTGGCACATTGCTTGGTAATCCTTGACTCGACACACAAATCATAAACTTAAACTAAACACACTACTCTTGCTTCCTTCTGATGAAGACAACTGGAGAAAGGTTCCCTTTCTTCTTGCGCCTTTTCTTTGCTCCCGAAGATGAAGCCGCCTCTGTCTCTACTTTCCCGTTGTCGTTAGACTCCAGCTCCCATACGCCCAGAGTGATGTTCTCCATACAATGCTCCGTCTGCCCGTTGAGATATCAGCAGCCCCGATATGCCAACGAACAGGAGAGAGTAAGCGATCCGAACGACGAATCGTCGACGGTGTGGGATTACAATAGGCGAGATACTAATACCACACAAGCACACAATACACACAATGGCATACAACATAGCAATCAAGCATTTCATTCTTATCAATATTATCATTATTAATATTATCATCATTTCCTTCTTTCTCAATCACTTTCTCCCTTTCCCTTACAAGTCTTTTACTTTCATGTTCCAATATCGTTCCTGCCCTTAACATTCCAGGGAACTTCAATCACATCATTATTACTCTCTTTATTACTTTTCAAGTTTCATTATTAAGTCTTATCAAATCATAACCTTCGATGATTGAGGGAATTATAACATCATTGAGGTACCCCTTTTTGTTATCGTCGTCTCACACATCTACATCTCCTCGGCCATCCACCCAGCCTAGTCGGAAGCGAACAGGAGTACAGGACACGACAGCTGTCTCAATAAAAATGGTCCCAGACCAGGAGGACTCAGCCTCAATTAATAATATCAACATGGCACACTGCCTCGCAGTGGCAAACAAGATGCCCCACTCCAGTCCCTCTTCACTGTTCTCGAAATGCCATAGGGGTGACAGCACTATTCTGGTCCCGGGTGCAGAGCTTACCACGGCATAGGACCGATCTGCCCGTACCACATGTGGAGTTCGTTCTGCCCAGAATAGTACTCAAGGCAACGTGACGTTTTACCGCCCGAGCCTACCCTATTGCATTCACAACCCGAATATCCCTGATATCCGGGGTACCTTCCTCTCCACTACTTCGCACTCTCATACCTCGCCATGTTAATGTCTTTTAATGTCTTTTATCTTTTGTTAACCTAAGGTCGGCCCATCCTTCGTACATCCCTTCAATGAGTCCCGACCACTAACTTTGCACAATCTTTTCTCATCAGAGCACAGAGCTGGGTTCTCATCATTTCATTACACATCTTGTCCCAACAATCCCATATCATCCTCTTTCTCAAGATCTCAACTCACCAAACTTTTTCTCAAAATCTTTTCAAAAGTATCTTTTCATAAATCCTACCAAAAGTCTTGCTTCAAAAATCTCGTTTCAAAGCTCTTTTCAAAAATTCTCATCTTCAAAAACCTCTTCAAAATCTCCTTTAGAAAACCTTTTCCAAAAACTGCTTTTCAAAACCTTTCCCAAAACTCATAACTTCGCTGAGCGCTAATGGAGGAGCAAGCTCAACTCAACATTAATTCTCAGACTAAAACCAAAAACAAAAAGGAGCCCAGCTCCGCTCAAACCACATCTCAAATCAAACACATCACTCTCCCCAGCTCTGGCTCTTTCCCAACACCATCATTTCATTCTTTCCCCAGTTTCAATTCTCTATCTCTTTCCATTCCAAACCATTTCATATCCTTTCACATTCTTCCTTTCTCTTCTTTTCTTTATTTCCTTTGACTTTCTTATTTCTTTTTCTAATGTCAGGACGTAACAGACGTCCATCAGGGTATTGTTTAATTAATCAACAACAACTAGTATCATTAAACATAATTAAAGTAGTAAACATAACATACGACTAGTCACACAAACATCATACAATTAACAGTGTGGTCATTGTCACCTTCATATAAGTGGCCACACAATCAAACAATTGCCACTTATACTACTGACTCCGAACCACTAAGTTCCGATCTTTGAGATGATACGGAACGTCCTAATATATCACCTAAACACCACAGTGTCTTAGGATAGCTTCTCTCTCACCTGAGGTCCAGTGATTAATTGCGTACCGTCACCTCGGATCCTTTCTGCTGCCGGCTGCCCTAATCCCTTGTCTTTAATATTTCCTCGTACTAAATAAAATACACCTACGTTATTATCCTGTATTAAAAAAATCTTTTTGGTAACTTAGACACCTCTTATTCCTCGTCGGAAAATTTAAAACATAATCGTTTTTACTCCGGCTTTCGCTTAAATCAGTTATTATTTAAAAATTTGCTTTACTTTAAATCATTTGTACTCATTTTTAAAACTAAGAAGCAAGTTCAAGCTATTCTGGACAGCAAAAGTCGTTTTGCAAAAATCACTTTAAAAAAACCCCGAAAACATTTTAAAACACTTTTTCTCTTTAAATAACTCTTTGATCCAAAATTAACACTTTAAAACTCGAGTTTTTAGCATAAAATAAATCTTGGACAATCACTAATACAATCCAACGAGCTTAATTAAATTAATTCTCAAACTCATCCGAAGCCAATTTGTTTTCAAACCAATTACGTATGCAAGTATTTTTCATTCAAACAATTACAACAACACTTAGATGAATTAAGTCACATAAGTCATTACACAACTCACAATTAATTCATAACACAAAACACTCAAGCATGCACAAATTCACAAACCTCATTGAACTAAAATCTAAATCAAACACATTTTTTTTCTCACTTTAAACAACTTAAATCCTTTTTTTTTAAAATCATTATATGAATTTACTTTCATGCAACTAAATTTCCTAGACTCACTTATATTCATGACCGAATATAATAAATAAAATAAGTCAAGAATCACAAACATACAACACACAAATCAACTTGGTTTATTTTAGGTATTCAAATTCCATTCTACATACATAGGCCGAACCTGTTTTGACAAACATAAAGTTTTGGGTTTACTTTTTCAACATGCAAAACACAAAACTTCTTAAATCACAAAAGTAATTAACGTGCATGTACCTCTTATGAAAATCAGAACATGATTTTCTTGATTTCTAGGCCTAAACGGAATACTTCATTACTAAAAATCAAGGTTTAACTTCAACCCTTTATTATTTATGAACATGAAACATAGATCAAACAAAACTGCTTTTCAAAAATCTTATTTCTTTTAGTTCTTTTGCAAACCGTGGTGACCACTAGGGAAAATTAAATCTTTTTATTCAAAAACCACATGCATGGACTCAAATCTTGTAAATCAAGTAATGAGAATACTTTTGGAAATAATCAAACACACTTATGCCCTTTTCTTTTTATTAAAACCGATTTGGATCCAAAAAATAAAACAACATAATTCAAATAAGGTCACAAATCATAACTATTTCAATGAGGCACTCACATGTAAAAGAATCTAGCCTATTGACCTAGTATAGGCCGAATCATCATTATAGGAAAACAAAGTCTTTGATGCATTCTTTTCACATAAAAAAAAACCTTAAAACACAAAATCAAAACATGCACTTCTAGACACATGGCTTTAGAAAATGCCACTCCCTTTTCCCTTTCAAAACCGTGACCTCTTAGTTACTTCAAACATGTTTTCATTTCTATTTTTCTTTGCATGTGCTTTCAAATAATTTGGAACGAAAGAGAATCACATACAAAAAGGCTTTTATGAAAATGATCATGATCTTTTTGATTTTCAAAAGTTTGACCGAAAACTCATTCACAAAATCAAGTGAAAATTTAAATCTTCTATCTTCAAACACACTTAAACTTCGGTCAAGGCAAAGCCATTTTGAAGAAATTTGTTTTTCCTTTACTTTCTCCTTAAAACCGTGACATGTAAGCTAAAACCAAGACTTTTTGAGCTAAAGAAAATCACATGCAAGACTAGAAATCAAAGCTATTGAAAATCAAGGCAAGAATCACACCTTTTTCAAGATCAAAACAATAATCGAGGACTTTTTGAAAAGAAAACCAAAGATCAAAGCTGAGAAAAATTCAAAGTTAAAATCAAGGCATTCAAACCACTTAGATCACCTTTAGCAAGCATCAAACTAACATGCATGGACTCAAATCAAAAATAAAAATCATCATGACCTAGTTTCCTAGACATGGCCGAATAATAGAGTCAATGGTTTAAGGTTCTACAAGTTGGTTTGACTCTTGAAATCAAAGGATCTAGGCTTAGAATTTACATATAAACATAGATCTATAAGAAAGGTAAACATGCATCAACAACAAAGGAACTTTTACAAGGCTTTAAAGAATGAACTACCCTAACACCCTACTATCTTCGAACAAACTAAGGAAAAGAGAAGATCTTCAACCTTCTTCACTCCATCTTCAAGAAATCCTAAGGCTTGGGCTTAATCTTCTTCTCTTCCTCCTCTTAGGCTCACGACTCTTATTTCTCTCTCTATGTTCCCATTTCTTTCTAAGAGTTGGATGTTCTCTTAGAATAAGTGTTTGGTTGGAAGTGAATTGTGAAGTAAATGGGTGGATGTGCTATGGTTAAGGCTTATAAGAAGGCAACCCACAATTCCCTTCTTACCCTTGAGTCAATTCGGTCAAGAGTGGGACTAAGAGGGGTAGAATTGGTTAAACTAAGACTTGCATGGCTCAAGCCAAGCCAAGAGACAAATGAGGTAGGATTAGGCTCAATCCTTCATTCTATTGGTTGGTCAAACTATTAAACATGCTTAACACTAAACTAACCCTATGTGCTATTAAGCCATTAGCTTAAGGTGTAAGAAAGTCAACAAAGTTGCATCATGCATGCACCACACACCCACACACGGCGAAACCTATGCCTCCACATGCACATACACACCTTTGGTCAAACATACACATGCACTTACACACTACTCACACGTATACACATGCATATTCCTCACTTCACCTAGTTAGGATTTGGTTAGGATTTAGTTCACTTGGTTAAGGCTTGGTTACAACTTAGGGAATTCCTAGGTTCACTCTATATTCATACACATACATACACGGCACCCACATAGTTAGATTCATGCATTCACACATTTTTACACATTATTCCCATTCATTTATGCATACATTATCATATTTGTTAATTAAATTTTATATAATCCTAGGCACACACATATGTCCAAGACCGTGCATACATATGCATACCCACGTAGAAAGCAATTTATTCATGCATCAAAATTATAATGACACCAAAGTATCATGCACATATTTATGGGAAACAAGACACATTTTCATAAAATAATTCCTTGTTGAAAAATTTCATCATTTTACTAAAAGAATCCCGAACACATAATTATTTTCCAAAATCCAACTTAAAAAAATCCATAACTTAATCCCACAAAAGATCATTCTTTAAAATCATTTACCATTTTGAAAACGTGACTTAAAAAATTTATTTAAGAAAATTATTCTTTTTAAAACACTTTTATCAAAATAAATCTCTTTAGTATTTTAAATTAATACGAGGAATTTGCGGGGTGTTACATTGTTGAGAACACACATTGCTATTGTATTCACTCTTATTTCCATTGTATTTGAACCTTAGTGGTTAGGGAGAGAATCAATTAGTGGACGTTTGATACGTCGTAGGGCGAGGAACCCTGCTGTGTGATTTGAGGCCCCTAGCGAACGGAGGTTCCTAGTAGTGTGCGGGGTGCTCTTGGGTGTAATAGGGTGCGGCTCTATTGCTGATTATAAAACTCTCAGGCGGGTCGCTTGGGGACTGGACTAGGCCTTTCGACGGGAAGGCTGAACCAGTATAAAATTCATCGGCGCAAGCTTTTCTATCCCTATCTCTTTATTTTTCCGCATATTTCAATTATTTACGTTTCCTCCCTACTTAATTTATTTTATCTATCGTTTTCGCGATCCGTTTCAAACGCTTAATCTCTCCATCTCAAAACAATTTTTTAATTTTTAAAGGATTTCACAATACATTAATAAAACTCGATTCACCCCCCCTCTCGAGATTTTGAGGCCAAAACCAACAATTGGCATCAGAGCTAGTCTCTTGTGTTAAGACTTAACCGTCTCAAGAGTATGGCTTCAAACTCTCTGTTTGGTGGTGAAGGGAGTTCTATTAACCGTCGTCCCATGTTTGATGGGGTAGGGTACGCGTATTGGAAATCCCGTATGAAAATTTTTATTCAAGGAGTCAGATTAAAAGTTTGGGATGTCGTCGTTAATGGTCCCTATGTTCCTACCTATGTGGTTAATGGTAACACCATCGAAAAGCCTATGGCTGAGTGGACGGAGGAGGAGGAACGTAGAGTCCAATACGACCTGAAAGCGAAAAATATTATAACATCTGCTATGAGCTATGACGAGTTTTTCAGGATATCGACATGCGAGACAGCACAACAAATGTGGGATACGCTAGAAGTCACGCATGAAGGTACAATTGAAGTGAAAAGGTCGAGAATCAATACTCTGACTGGGGAATATGAATTATTCAGAATGAAAGATGGAGAATCAATTCAAGAGATCCAAAAACGCTTCACGATGATTGTAAATCAGCTAACAACATTGGGGAATAAATTCACCAATGAGGATCTCATCAACAAAGTTTTAAGGTGTTTGGGAAGAGAATGGCAACCCAAAGTGACGGCGATTGCTGAATCAAGAAACCTTTCAACTATGACGCTGGCAACTCTCTTCGGGAAGTTACAAGAGCATGAAAGTGAACTAAAAAGATTGGCTCGATACGAAGAGGAGAACAAGAAAGTCAAAAGTTTGGCATTCAAGGCTGAAGCACCAGCAACTGAAAGTGACTCGGACAAAGAACTGATAAATGATGAACACATGGGTCTGTTGGTCAAAAAGTTCGGGAAATTTCTGAGGAAGAAAAGCAACTTCAATAGAAGGGACAACAACAAAAGTGGAGGCTCATCCTTCACATGTCATGAGTGTGGCAAGCTTGGTCACATCAGAGCAGACGGCTACCAGCTGAAAAAGAAAGAAAATTCAGAAAAAGGCACCTCAAATTCAAAGAAAGGGAAGCAAGCATATTTGGCATGGTTAGACAACGAGGGAAGTTCGGATGAGGATTCAGACGAACAAGAAGAGACAGCCAACATATGTTTGATGGCACACGGAGATGAGGTAATTTCTGAACTTAATTTTTCTTATGATGAATTACAAGAGGCTTTTGAAGAATTACATGAGGAGTCAATGAGGTTATCCTTATTGATTTCTTTAGAAAAGAAAAATTCAGCTTCTCTTTTAGAAAAGAATAAAAATCTTATTAAGGAAAATGAATTTTTGAAAAATCAAATAAGGAGCTGAATTTGACTTTGAAAAATTCTTCGAACACCTCAAGTAACGAAGTTAAATTTAAGGCTAGTTCTTCTTCTTGTAAGTTTTGCAAGGACCTTGTTAAAGAAGTAGAAGATTTAAAAGAAACTCTTGCAAAATTTACGAAAGGTACAATTACTTTAAATTTAATGCTAGGGAGACAAAAATGTTTCTTCAATAGAGCGGGTTTAGGATATCAACCCGATAGGCATCAAAAGAAATTAAGTACCATTTTTGTCCCTGCTAGCCATCATAAGAAACCTTTGATTATCTGTCATATATGTGGTAAAAAGGGTCATGGTGCACATGAATGCATACACCGGAAAGTGAAGTTTGTTAAACCGAACAATGAAACTAAAAGGTGGCATGATTTAAACTATGGCTAGTGTTGGAAGACATCCTTCAAAATCTCTTATGGACTTCAAGCGTAATTCAAGATGACGTTTTGATGATAACAAACCAACTCAAGTTCAAGCTCACAAGTTTCATCCATAATCAAGATTGAAGATTCAAGCAAGGCATAGTTTAGAAACCTTTTCCTTAGATCATTTGTAAGGTAATGGAGTTTCTATTCTTTACGAGTTTACAAAAGCCAATAAGTTTTTCATTTTAAAAGAGAGAAGAAAAATGTGTTTTTCATGAAAAGGTGTTTTCTATCTTAATCTTTGTGAAAATACTTGATGTTACAAAACTCTGTATATTTTTATGTATGCAAGAGAGAGTAATCGATTAGCTACTCAAGATAATCGATTAACTTTGTTGCATCATAGAAAAATCAGAGAGGTTGTAATCGATTAAATGAATCTTGTTAATCAATTACTTTCTTATGGGAGTAATCAATTACCTGGCTCAAGTAATCGATTATAATTGTTGCATCATATATTTTTCAGAGGCTTAGTAATCGATTACAGGCTCTATAGTAATCGATTACATGATGTTGCATCATATGCATAACAAAGGGATTAATTGTTTAGTGTAATCGATTAAATGAGTTGCATCACATATTGAATAGGAGTGGTGTAATCGATTAATCATTGTTGGTCTAATCGATTACTTGTTTTTCAAATGAATTTAAGAATTTCTATTTTTGAAGGAATAATCGATTACCATCAGAAAGTAATCGATTACTTCAAGTTTTATTGAAAAACGTGTCAGAATCATTTTGATTATTTGCTGATTTGTTTTTATATAAAAGATTCTGATTCATTTTATAAAATTCGAAAATGAATTTAAATTTGAATTATTTCCATTTTAGTTTTAAGAATCAAATCTTTATTTTATTTTGCAAATCATTTTGATTTAGTTTTAATTTTAAAACTTATTTCAAATCTTATTTTATTTTTTTATTTTGTTTTACTAATTCAAAATCTTTTTGATTCTAAATGTTTTATTTTTTATAAAAACTTCACTTCAACATTCAGATACAACTCTCAATTCTTCTCTGACATATTTTTCTGAAAATCACGTTCTCTCTTCTTCTTCTCTAATCTTCTGGTTTTCACGTTCATACTTTTGGAAGAACAAAAACCTTATTGGCTGAGTAACTCTTAGAGAAAAAGCACTTCTTTATCATAAGAGCATATTGTTGTATCTGTGTTGTTGAGAACACACATTGCTATTGTAATCACTCTCATATCCATTGTATTTGAACCTTAGTGGTTAGGGAGAGAATCCCTTAGTGGACGTTTGATACGTCGTAGGGCGAAGGGCGAGGAACCCTCCTGTGTGATTTGAGGCCCCTAGCGACCGGAGGTTCCTAGTAGTGTGCGGGGTGCTCTTGGGTGTAATAGAGTGCAACTCTATTGCTGATTATAAAACTCTTAGGTGGGTCGCTTGGGGACTGGACTAGGCCTTTCGACGGGAAGGCTGAACCAGTATAAAATTCACCGGTGCAAGGTTTTCTATCCCTATCTCTTTATTTTTCCGCATATTTCAATTATTTACGTTTCTGCGCTACTCAATTTATTTTATCTATCGTTTTCGCGATCCGTTTCAAACGCTTAATCTCTCCATCTCAAAACAATTTTTTAATTTGTAAAGGATTTCACAATACATTAATAAAACTCGATTCACCCTCCCTCTCGAGATTTTGAGGCCAAAACCAAAGGTGGCAGGATTTAAACTATGGCTACACTAACGCTCAAGGACCCAAAAAGATATGGGTACCTAAAAAGAAACCTTGAATTTTTCCTTGTAGGTTACTCCGGAAGAAAGAAAATCGTTTGTGTACTTGGACAGCGGATGCTCAAAACATATGACGGGAGACAAATCTAAATTTTCGCATCTCGTTCCAAAGGACCAAGGACATGTGACTTTCCGAGATAACAATCAAGGAAAGATTCTTGGAGTCGGTAAAATTGGTACGCCTCCTAACCCTTGCATAGAAAATGTTCTAATTGTTGAGGGCCTAAAACACAATTTGCTATGTATTAGTCAGTTGTGTGATAAGGGCAAAGGGTTATTTTTGATTCTGATAGATGTATTATTGAGGGTAAAGTTGATAATCTTATTAAGCTAATTGCTCGCAGGATAAACAATGTTTATGTTATTGATTTTAACTCAATACCCTCAAATAATGCGAAATGTTTATTAAGTAAAGAGGATGAATCGTGGCTATGGCATCGTAGAATAGGTCACATCCACATGGCTCATTTAAATAAAATTTCTTTTAAAAACTTAGTAGCTGGTTTGCCAAAGCAAAATTTTTCTATC
Organism: Crotalaria pallida; assembly: GCA_037953625.1. Lineage (NCBI taxonomy): Eukaryota > Viridiplantae > Streptophyta > Magnoliopsida > Fabales > Fabaceae > Crotalaria > Crotalaria pallida. Next base: position 54,667,168 of record CM075654.1, on the reverse strand, counting down.
TCTGAAAAATGTGATCCTTGTTCAAAATCAAAACTCACAAGGGCATCTTTTCCTTCTTAAAATCTTGTTTCAACTCAAAAACCCTTGGAACTTTTACATATGGATCTTTTTGGACCTAGTCAAACGAAAAGCTTTGGTAGCAACTATTATTGTTTAGTTGTTGTGGATGACTATTCTAGGTATACATGGAAGCTTTTTATTACTCATAAAAATGATGCATTTCATGAATTTAAAAAGCTAGCCAAGATTGTTCAAAACCAATTTCATTTGAGCATTGCGTCCATTAAAACTGATCATGGAGGAGAATTTGAAAATCTTTTTGAAAAATTTTGCGAAAAACATGGAATTAAGCATTATTTTTCAGCCCCAAGAACTCCTGAGCAAAACGGGGTTGTGGAGAGGAAAAATCGTTCATTAAAAGAGCTTTCAAGAACAATGCTTAATGACATGAATTTGCCTGCATATTTTTGGGCCGATGTAGTGAGTATAGCTTGCTATGTTATGAACCGTGTTTTAATAAGGCCTATTTTAAAGAAAACCCCCTATGAGCTGTACAAGGGGAGAAAACCAAATATTTCCCATTTTCGTGTTTTTCGATTTAAATGTTTTGTGCATAATAATGGTAGAGAAAATCTAGGAAGTTTTGAGGCTAGAGCTGATGAGGGCATATTCCTTGGATATTCTGTTTCGAGCAAAGCATATTGGATTTACAATAAATCTCGTAATACTATTGAATAATCTATTCATGTATCATTTGATGAATCAGATCCCAGAAAGTTGGGAAAGGTATCTATTAATGACATTTCAGGTATCCTTGGAAATCTATTCATTGATGAGGATGAGGAGCCAAATGTTAAAGGGAAGGAACATTCCAAAAGCAATGAAAAATTAGTTGAATCAGTTGAGGAGAAAAATCAAGAACAATCCATGGAGCTCAACGCTGATTTGCCTAAGGAATGGAGAACATCGAGGCACCATCCCATTGACCAAATCATAGGTGACATCACAAAAGGTGTAAGTACTCGCAATTCTATTGGCAATCTATGTAACTTCTTCGCATTTGTTTCTCAAGTGGAGCCAAAGAATATTTCTGAGGCTACGCTTGATGAGCATTGGCTTTTGGCAATGCAAGAGGAATTAAACCAGTTCGAAAGAAATCAGGTTTGGGAACTTGTCCCTAGGCCTGAGTCTCATCCGATTATTGGAACTAAGTGGATTTATAAAAATAAACTCGATGAGGCTGGTTTAATTGTTCGAAACAAAGCCAGGTTAGTTGCACAAGGTTACAACCAGGAAGAGAGGATAGATTATGAGGAAACATTTGCCCCTGTTGCTAGGTTGGAAGCCATTAGACTGCTTTTAGCTTTTGCATGCATTTTAGATTTTAAATTATATCAAATGGACGTAAAGAGTGCCTTTCTAAATGGTTTTATAAATGAAGAAGTTTATGTGTGTCAACCTCCCGGCTTTGAAAATTATGAACACCCAGATTATGTTTATAAATTGAAAAAGGCTTTGTACGGACTCAAACAAGCTCCTAGAGCGTAGTATGACCGTCTTAGCAAATTTTTACTAGAAAATAATTTTGAAAGAGGGAAGGTTGATAACACGCTTTTTATCAAAAATAAAGGAAAGGATATTCTTTTAGTTCAAATTTATGTAGATGATATTATTTTCGGTGCTACTAATGAAACCCTTTGCAAGGATTTTTCGAGTATGATGCAGGAAGAGTTCGAGATGTCTTTGATGGGCGAGCTGAACTTTTTCCTGGGATTGCAAATAAAACAAGCAAAGGATGGGATTTTCATTAGCCAAACAAAGTACTGCAAGGAACTATTGAAACGATTTGGCATGGATAAGGCCAAGGCAGTAGCAACACCAATAAGCACATCTTGCTATCTGGAAAAAAAAGGAGGTAAGTCCGTAGAAATCACTAAATATCGAGGTATAAGCGGATCCCTTCTCTATTTAACGGCAAGTAGGCCGGATATAATGTTATAGTGTTTGTTTATGTGCTCGTTTTCAAGAGAATCCAAAAGAAACGCACATGGTTGCTGACAAACGTATAATGAAATATCTGTCTGGCACAACTGATATGGGTTTATGGTACCCCAATGGTTCTTCGTGTAACCTTGTTGGGTATTCTGATTCTGACTTTGCTGGGTGCAAAGTAGATAGGAAAAGCACTAGCGGCACGTGTCATCTTCTTGGAAATTCTTTAGTATCATGGGCTAGCAAGAAACAGTCGACTGTAGCCCTATCTACAGCTGAGGCTGAATATGTCGCCACGGGTAGCTGTTGTGCGCAAATTTTATGGTTGAAACAGCAACTCCTAGACTTCTGTGTAAGTCTAGATCACATTCCCATAAAATGTGATAATACCAGTGCTATTAGTATTACCAAAACCATGTGAAACATTCTGGCACCAAGCATATTGAGATTCGTCACCATTTTATACGTGATCATATTCAAAAGGGTGATTGTATTATTGAGTATGTTGATACTTCGCGGCAGTTGGCTGATATCTTTATGAAACTGCTTCCAAAAGAAAATTTCTTTTTCATTCGTAGAGAAATTGGTTTAACTTCTGCCTCTCACCTATTTTGAGTATGTGATTTTTATCTCTCTTGTTATTATTGATGCGTCTTCTCAGTGTTTCAGGGGGAGATAGCACATCTTTTTGATGATTACAGAAGGGGGAGAGATATTCTGATATTCTGGAGATGCTAAGTTGAATTGATATATATTGTTTATGCATCAATACAGGAGGAGATGCTACAAGATGCTTAAAATTTCTATATGTGTATTATTATTGTTCTAGGGAAGGTTAATTCTTTATATATATATATATATATGTTTTTTTTGCTTGTATAACACTTGTGATGCAGATAGTAAAGAGCATATCAGAATCGTTGTTTGTCATCATCAAAAAGGGGGAGTGTTGGAAGTCAAGCTAGTGTTGGAAGACATGCTTCAAACTCTCTTATGGACTTCAAGTATATATCAAGCTGATGTTTTGATGATAACAAACCAACTCAAGTTCAAGCTCACAAGTTTCCTTCATGATCAAGGATGAAGATTCAAGCAAGGCATATATTAGAAACCTTTTCCTTAGATCATTTGTAAGGTAATGAAGTTTCTATTCTTTACGAGTTTACAAAAGCCAATAAGTTTTTCATTTTAAAAGAGAGAAGAAAAATGTGTTTTTCATGAAAAGGTGTTTTCTATCTTAGTTTTTGTGAAAATACTTGATGTTACAAAACTCTGTATATTTTTATGTATGCAAGAGAGAGTAATTGATTAGCTGCTCAAGATAATCGATAAACTTTTTTGCATCATAGAAAAATCAGAGAGGTTGTAATCGGTTAAATGAACTTTCTTAATCAATTACTTTCTTATGGGAGTAATCGATTACCTGGCTCAAGTAATCGATTATAATTGTTGCATCATATATTTTTCAGAGGCTTAGTAATCGATTACAGGCTCTGTAGTAATCGATTACATGATGTTGCATCATATGCATAACAGATCGATTAATGGATTAGTGTTAATCGATTAAATGAGATGCATCACATATTGAACAGGAGTGGTGTAATCGATTAATCATTGTTGGTCTAATCGATTACTTGTTTTTCAAATGAATTTAAGAATTTCTATTTTTGAAGGAATAATCGATTACCTTCAGAAAGTAATCGATTACTGCAAGTTATATTGAAAAACGTGTCAGAATCATTTTGATTATTTCCTGATTTGTTTTTATATAAAAGATTCTGATTTATTTTAAAAAATTCGAAAATGATTTTAAATTTGAATTATTTCCATTTTAGTTTTAAGAATCAAATCTTTATTTTATTTTGTAAATCATTTTGATTTAGTTTTGATTTTAAAACTTATTTCGAAATCTTATTTTATTCTAATTTGATTTAAAAGCGATTTTGATTTATTGAATAAAATCTTTTTGTTTCAAAAACGTTTTTCTGTTTTAGAAACAATTTCACTCCAACATTCAGTTGATCGTTCATTCATATCTGACATCTTTTCTGATCACACGCTCTTTCTTTTTCTTCTCTAATCTTCTGGTTTTAACGTTTGTAGTTTTGGAAGAACAAAAACCTTATTGGCTGAGTAACTCTTAGAGAAAAAGCACTTCATTATCATAAGAGCATATTGTTGTATCTGTGTTGTTGAGAACACACATTGCTATTGTAATCACTCTCATATCCACTGTATTTGAAACCTTAATGGTTAGGGAGAGAATCCCTTAGTAGACGTGTGATACGTCGTAGGGCGAGGAACCCTGCTGTGTGATTTGAGACCCCTAGCGAACGGAGGTTCCTAGTAGTGTGCGGGGTGCTCTTGGGTGTAATAGGGTGCGGCTCTATTGCTGATTATAAAACTCTCAGGCGGGTCGCTTGGGGACTGGACTAGGCCTTTCGACGGGAAGTCTGAACCAGTATAAAATTTCCTGGTGCAAGCTTTTCTATCCCTATCTCTTTATTTTCCGTATATTTCAATTATTTATGTAACATCCCGACTCTCTAACCTTAATTTATTTATTATAATGAAAATAGAGATTAATTTTTCGTAAATAAATTTCAAAACATTACTATTCAATTGCGGAAGCAAATCAACAGAACTTGTCCAAAACAAGACACAATAGTTCAACTAATTTATTTTATAAGAAAATAGACTCTGAGCTACTTAAGACACTAATCGTAACCCAGAGCATGGTTCTTCAAACTCCATCCTTTGGAAAGGGAATCCCAAATCCCTCGCCAACGCTACTCTTCCCTTTGGAAGACAGGACCTTTGTTACCTACAAGGGCAACAAGGGAGTAAGTCATAGCTAATCACGTTAAAACGAATAATAAATAACAGAGGCTAAAAACAACAAACACAAGTATTCAAGTAGTAACAATTTACAAATGCAGATACACATGTCAAACCCTTTTTCATTCAAGCAATTGATCTTATTATTAATGGCATGATGCATGCTGACCTCAACAATTTCCCGGGGCATCACAGTTTGGAGGTGGTAGGACTTACGAGCTTCGCTCTGCACTCATGACTTACGAGCTTCGCTCTGCATAGGACTTACGGGCTTAGCCCTGCACTCACGACTTACGGGTTCCCATCTCCTGGCGTTGTAGGACTCACAGGCTTAGCCTTGCACTCACGACTTACAGGCTTCATCCGCCCAGCGTTTTAGTATAAAAGGGAAAGTCCTCGCAAACTAGAGCAACAAATGCATGTATGCAAACATAATTTATTACCAATCCTTCTTATCACATTCATTATCATTTCCATCAAGGACATGATCCATCATCTATCTTTCCATTCATTAATCTCATCCTTAACAATTCCTTTCATCTTTCTTTTAGCTGGTGCTGTTGTTTTCATAGAAAAATCCATCAGCCACTTTGTGATGGTTTTAGAATTAGTGGTTAATAATCTGTCGGGGCCTAGCCTCCTATTGGCGGATATTTATTGCAACGACCCCATTGGGACTCCCTTCGAAAATATCAACCAAGTGGGTAAAGACTTCCACTGGGACATGGAAAAATAATCGACCAAATGGGTGTACGCACTTCCATTGGGACATCCTGTCCGAATATGTCGACCACTGAATAAAATTCCAGTAGGACTCATCCAGGATAAAAATCAACCAATGGGAATTAAGTAAACTTATACATTTATCCATTGGGACTCCTGTCCGAATATATCAACCACTGGAGGAAATTCCAGTAGGACTCTTTCAGGATAATAATCGACCAATGGAAAAACGTATAAGAATTAGGTATTTAATATTCTCAAGAAAGATAAGTGTTTTCTTCAGTTTTGGTCAAAATACTCGAGTATTTTGTAAAATACTCGAGTGTTCTTCATTTTTTTTTCCAGAATACTTGAAGTCCTTGAAGAAAAACTTGAGTTGTTCTTCATTTTCCCAGAATACTCGAGTGTTTCTCAAAAGACTCGAGTGTTTTTACTGCAACAGCACCAGTTTCTGCATTTTAAGCACCAATTCGAATTCCATGCATTGTTTTTCCATTCTTATGCAAAACAGAGGCATAAACACATATAAGGAATATGTTAGAACACATAAACAAGTACATAATAACATAAATCAACATCAATCACAGAATTAACACAAACTTGGAAAATAGCCATTTCAAGATATGAAATTCATTTCCACTCGGTTTTAACTTCGAAAATCAATCCAGTGAGCATCATTAGGTTCAATTAAACTTGTTTGAACATAAAAACAATGAGTTCCTGACCTCCAAGTCAGTTTCCTAATTCAAACTCTATTGCCCGTGAACCTCCTATTGGTTCCTATGGATTTAGCTTGTTAAATACCATTCTAGTGATTAGGTAACTTCCCCCTTACCTTAATGAAGCTAAAGGAACGATTGGTTGTGGAAGAAAAGGTCTGAAACGGATTTTGAGCTTCAAAGCTCAATTCTGAACTTGTGCAAAAACTGTTGCACCGGCTGTCTTTAGCTACAAATTACATCATGAATAAGCCATGAAAAATAACGAACCGAGTTAGCTTAAGCAACTAGGAAGTACTAACTTTAATTAGAAACAAGTTTGGAATCAAGAGGGTTCCTGAGTTTACCAAACCAATTCAAGAAAGATAGGTAGTTGAAGCTGTTTGTGCTCTGTTTTCAGTTTTGAGTGGCTAACTTTGGAGGCTTATAAATTTTTCTACAGAGACTCAAATTTCGTGGTTCTCGTTGCTATTTCAAGATTGGAAATAGAACTAGAAGTGTGTTTTGGTTGAACTCAATTTCATGGTTTGAGGAGGGAGAATCGAGAGCTTAAAGTTAGCACCAGAAAACAGAGGAAATATGAATATAAATCCGGGTTAGGAGGATTTGAATGAGTTTGGGACTTCCCCAAGTCTCTATTTATAGCCTAAGGTTACCCTCCTATGAAGTAAGGTCCAGCTCTCTGCTTGGAACCTCGAGAAAACGCGTTTTGGTGCGAGTTTTGAATCAAAACCGACTTATAGGTTCAACACCACTGCTCGAAATACTCGAGTATTTTCCCTAGTACTCGAGTCTTTTTCAGCACATCAGAGAACACTCGAGTCTTCCATGAAAGACTCGAGTCTTTCGGCTCAAAATTCAAATTTTTCAAACAATTAAAGATTATACTCGAGTCTTTCCCAAAACACTCGAGTACTTTAACCTAATTTCATAAAATTCATTATTTTATTTAATATAATAACATTATTATTTTAAATACTTTAATATTTACTTATTTATGAAAATATAGGGCCTTACAATTTACGTTTCCGCGCTACTCAATTTATTTTATCTATCGTTTTCGCGATCTGTTTCAAACGCTTAATCTCTCCATCTCAAAACAAATTTTTAATTGGTAAAGGATTTCACAATACATTAATAAAACTCGATTCACCCCCCTCTCGAGATTTTGAGGCCAAAACCAACAATGACCATAAGTAAGTACGCTGCCAAGTTCGAAGAGTTGATGAAATATTCTCCATATTTCACGCTTCGCCCTGATGAGCATTCCAAGTGTGTTTGCTTTGAGAATGGTTTAAGGCCTGATATTAAGCCATTCGTAAGTTGACAGTGCATCAGACACTTTGCAACTCTGGTGCAACGCTGCCGTATCACCGAAGATGACCTCAAAGCAAAGGCGGTGCATGAGCAACATCAGCGTAGCTAGAAAGGTTACGGTCCCCACCGTAATCGCGAAAAGAACAATCGTCACCATAGTGACCACAACAAGAGCCCCTACGATAAGCACGGACAAGGGAAAAAGAGTGAGGATAAACTAGCAGACGGTAGTATACCAAAATGTGAAAAATGCCACAAGTTCCATGGTGGATGGTTTTGTTGGAACTCGCAACCTAAAACCTGTTTCAACTGTGGAAAACTAGGACATATCTCTCCGTACTGTCCAGAAAAGAATAAAAACCAAGGTGGTATGACACCCAAACCCAATACCAGTGTCAAAGTATTCACGATGACAAGAACCGAAGCCAGTCAGTCAGAGGATTTAGAATAAGTTAGTTGTCTTTTGAGTCTTTGTCTGGATTTAGCATAAGCTAGTTGTCTTTTGAACCGTTGCCTTGTAGAATTATGTGGATCCACCTATGTTTCCTTTGCTTAGAATATGCAAGCTATTTGAAACTAGAAATTTCAAATCCCAGATTTTACTAAGTAACCTAGATCTGTTCACCCCAATCATTTCATTAGTAGTTACATGGCAAGCCTATCCGTAAAATAGATATACTCGATAAAATCGCTTTAGTCGACCTGAAAAGCTTAAGATGTGACCCTAGAAATAGACAGAATTTCATAGGTCACCATGGTAAGTTTATTCTTCTCTCTTCTTACCAAGCCTAAAACTATATAGGCCACACTCAAAGAATACCTAAGCATGTCTTCTGTGTCTGTAAAAGAAGACACCACCCTTTTAAGCAGTGAATGTCCCAAGGTCTTTTCCCAAAAGAGTGTTTAGTTATTCCTTTATCGTAAAGTTGAGCTTACCGTTGACCATGTGCCTAGAATTGATCCCATTTCAATAACCCCTCAGCAATCGGCATCCATCAAAGTTGGTTGCAATGGTGTTTGCCTTAAGGTTAGGAACGAATAGATCTCCGCTATGCTGATTCCAAGTGGGGGAGAGTACACTCATCTTACCTTACGAGATAACCCCGCGAGAAAACCTAACGATCGAAACCGGTCCCATTCCAATAGAAGATAGAAAAATTAAGCTATTGCAAAGGAAATTGCTTTAGTGAAAGTCGTGTGGGAACGTGGTGGAGCTAATGACATCACTTGGGAGCTAGAAAATCGAATGAGGGAGAAGTATTCGTATCCGTTCGAGTAAGTTCTATTTTTCCGAATCGAATTTCGGGGACGAAATTCCTTTTAAGTGGGGGAGGTTGTAACACCCACTGGAATTATCGCCGAAATAATAAAGAAAACATATAATTATTTTTGTTTAATGTTTTGAAATTTTACATAGTTATATATATATTTTATGTTTAGTGGTGAATTTAATTATTTGGAAATATAAAGGGAAAACTATTAGAAGAAAAAGAAATGAATTAAGAATGACTTTTTGGCCTTTCAGCCAAAAAGACTGGAGTATAAGTTGGAATACTCGACTCTTCTGTGGTGCTGCTGACCAAGTTTGAGCTGGTGCGCCAAAAAGACTCGAGTCTTGAGCAAAAGACTCGAGTAGTTCGAGTAGTGTGGCTGAAAGTATAAGTCGGTTTCAATTTAAGATTCGCACCAAAACGCGTTTTCTCTTGGTTCCAGGCACAGAGCTGGACTTTACTTCGAAGGAGGGTAATCTTAGACTATAAATAAGTGATTTGGGAAGCCACAAACTCATTCAAATCTTCCAAACCCGAATTTCTAATCTCATTCCTCTGTTTTCTGGTGCATACTTTCCATATTCGATTCTCCCTCCTCACTCAACGAAATTCTGTAAAACCAAAACACAATTCGAGTTCTAATTCCCCTTTCGAATTAGAACCAGGAACCACACAAATTGACTTCTTGTAGATCAAGTTACAAGCCTTCAAAGTTAGGTGTTCTAAAGCTGAAAAACAGAGTGCAAAACAGCATCATCTAGCTCTCTTTCTTGAATTGGTTTGGTAAATTCTGGAACCCTTTTGATTCCAAATTCGTTTCTTATTAAAGTTAGTACTGCCTAATTGCTAAAGCTAATTTGTTTCACCCTTTTTCATTACATATTCCCTGTCAAATTCGTGGCCAAAGTTTGTTGTTCAAAGTGCAGAACTTGAGTGTTGAAACTCAAAGTTTGATCCTGATCGTTTCTCTCTTAATCAACTGTTTCTTTAGCTTCTCTAAGGTAAGGGGGAAGTTACCTAATCGCTAGAATGGTATATAACAAGCTAAATTCATAGGAACCAATTGAGGTTCATGGGCAATATAATTTGAAATAGGAATCTGACTTGGAGGTCAGGAACTCACGGTTTTTATGTTCAAACAAGTTTAATTGGACCTAATGATGCTCACTGGATTGATTTACAAACTTAAAATCAAGTAGAAATGAAATTCATATGTTAAAATGGATATTTTCTATGTTTTATGTAATTCTGTGATTTGGTTATGTTTTCTGTGAATTTAATGTTAATTGATATATGCAACATGTTTATTATATGTGGAATAACTTCTATTTTGTGCAGAATTGAATTAAAAGTGTAAGAATCACGAATTGGTGCATAAAATGCAGAAAACTGGTGCTGTTGCAGCAAAAAGACTCGAGTATTTTGAGAAAGACTCGAGTATTCTGGAAAAGTGATGAACGACTCGAGTATTTCTTCAAGTACTCGAGTATTTTTGCATGAACCACTCGAGTAGTTCATGAACTACTCGAGTATTTTGAGAAAACTTCATAAAACACTGATTTTCTCTACTTCTCAGAATTTAACTCGTTTAATATTATAATAACTTAAATCCCGTTTGGTTGATAACTATCCTGGAGGTGTCCTACTGGAATTTTATTCAGTGGTTGATAATTTCCCTACAGGAGTCCCAACGGAAGTGCGTACACCCATTTGGTCGATGTTTACCCTATGGATGTCCCAGTGAAAGTTTTATTCACTTGGTTGATATTTTACTATAGAAGTCCCAATGGGGTCGTTGCAATAACCATCAATAGGAGGCTATGCCCCGATGGATTATAAATGAAATAATTAAATACTATCTCTAAAACCATCACAAAGTGGCTAGGCCGCTGATGGACTTTTCTTGAAACGGTTAAATGAAAACGACTAATCCCATCACAAAGTGGCTATGCCGCTGATGGCCTTTTTGTGAAAGCATCAGCACCAGCTAAAAGAAAAGATAAAAGATGAGATTAATGGATGGAAAGATGGAATGATGGACTATGTCCTGAGTTGATATCAATGATGATAATGAATTGATAAGAAGGATTGGTAATAGATTATGTTTGCATTCATGCATTGATTGCTCCAGTTTGCGAGGGTTTTCCCTGCTATACTGGTTACACCGGGAGATGGAAACCCGTAAGTCGTGAGTGCAGGGCTAAGCCCGTAAGTCCTATGCAGAGCGAAGCTCGTAAGTCATGAGTGTAGAGCGGAGGAAGCTCGTAAGTCCTACCACCTCCAAACTATGATGCCCCGGGAAATTATGGAGATCAGCATGCATCATGCCATTAACAATAAGATTAACTGCTTGAATAAAAAGGGCTTGACATATGTATATTGTAACACCCCTCAAAATCCTCGTACTGTTTTAACTTCTAAAAAGAATTATTTTTGAGAAAAGTATTTTTGAAAGGGTATTTTCTTAAATAAATTTCTTAAATCATGTTTTCAAAGTGGTAAATGATTTTAAAGAATGATTTTTCATATGAGTTTTAAAGTTGAGTTTTGAAAATGATTTTAAAGAAATAGTGAATTTTTCCATAAGAAATTATTTAATGAAATGGTGAGGTGATTTCTAAAAATATGTGTTTGATATTTTTGGTGCTATTATGATTTTATTCATGAATGATTTTATAAATAAGAAAATCTATCTTCTATGTAAGTATGCATGTGTATGTACGGTTCTTACATGTATGTATGCTTAGAATTATGTGAGAATGTAATTAGTGGAAGAACAAGATTATGAATGCATGTATGTATATGTGTAACGTGTAAGCATGATCATATGTGCATAAGTGTATGTGCTAAGTGTGTGCATGAGTATGTGTATGTGTGAATATATGTGTGTGCCGTGTGTGTATGTGTGTGTGTGGAGAAAACCTAGAATTTTCCTTAAGTGCTAGTCAAGTAACCAAAGTAACTAAATCCTAACCAAACCCCAACCAAATAGTAGAAACCCTAATGGAGAGCTAACAAGCCATTGAACCTAGATTGACTTTAAGCACCTAATGTCCCCTACATGTCCCGTTAAGCAATGTTAACCTCCACCCATGCAATTTTATGGAAAGCCGAATTTACCCCTCCCATTTGTGCAAGGACCGAAATTCACCAAGGGCAAAAGGGAGACCACGAATTGCCTATATAAGTGAGTGACCTTGATTCATTTTCTCTACCCATTTTCATTTCACTCTTTCGTCCCAAACACAAGTTCTAAGAGCTCCTTAAACTCTTAGACTAAGAGAATAGAAACAGAGAGAGAGAGAGAGAGAAAGAAGAGGAGGCCGTGAGTAGGAGAAGGAAGAAGAAGAGGAAATCAAGCCTTAAATGTAACAGCCCAATTTTCGAAAACTAAACAACTGACTTTTTATTTATTAGTGTTGCAAAAATGAGGCCATTTTTTTTTCTGTAAACACATTGTTGAAAAGTCATTATTGTATTTAAAAGTCTTTTTGTTGAAAATCGAGTTGCTACCAAAACAGTCCCTTTCATAAAACTTTCCTTTTCATAAAATAATTTAGTTTCAAGAACATCAATATTCATAACGGGTTTCAGAAGTTACATTGGCCTCCCTTCCAAAGTGAAGCACTTTACAACACATGGTTTAAATGCAGTTGTACTACATAAGTGGCACATTGCTTGGTAATCCTTGACTCAAACACAAACAAAAGACTTAACTAAAAATACTCCACCTAACTCTTTCTGTCGTACATCCCCAGATGAAGCGTCCCTTTTCTTCTTGCATACTTTCCTCATTCTCAAAGTGAAGTCCCCTCTGTTGTTGCTGCTTCCTTGTTGCCGTTTAAGTTGCTGCCCCCCCTTTTTCTCTAAAGTGATGAACATCCTTGTGATGCTCCATCTGCCCGTTGCGACATCAGCATCACCAATATAACAACGAACAGGAGAGAGTAAGCGATTCGAACAACGAATCGTCGACGGTGTGGGATTACGATAGGCAAAATAATAGGACCACACAAACATACAATACAATACACAAGCAAACAACAAACAAGTATATTATTAACATCATTATCATCATTGTCTTTCATTATATTATTCTTCCTTATCTTTCCAAACATAATTCCACTTTTCATAAACATTCTTTCTTTCTTAGTTCTTTTCCTTCTCACACTCATATCTTCTTCTTATTCCGTCTTATCAACTCATATCCTTCTCTTACTCTGGGGAATTATAAAACATCATCGTAACATTTCTTCTGTTCTCGGCTATCACTCACGTCTACATCTCCTCGGTCATCCATCCATCCTAGTCGGAAGCAAACAGGAGTACAGGATCTTTACCGTGCAGGCACGACAGCTGTCATCACAAATGGTCCCAGACCAGGAGGACTCAGCCTCAATAATATCAATTCATAACAATCATGGCACACTGCCTCGCAGTGGCAAACAAGATGCCCCACTCCAGTCCCTCTCACTGTTCTCGATTTGCAATCTAGGGGGCGACAGTATGTTTCTAGTGGGCCCGCAGAACTTGCCACGGCATTAGACCCAGTCCCCACCACGTTAGTGCGCCACATGTGGAGTTCGTTCTGCTTAAAAACATACTCTAGACTTCTTGACGTTTCACCGTCATCGTCCTCCCCTAATGCAATCTCGTCCTAAGTATCCGCAGATACTTATCGTTTCTTCCTCTCCACTATTTCGCACTCTCATACCTCACTGCGCATGTCTTTTAAGTCTTTTATCTTTTAATTATCCTAAGGTCGGCCCGTCCTTCGTGCAACCCTTCAACGAGTCCCGACCACTACTTTTCACAATCTTTCTCTTATCACTTCTCACATAGCACAGAGCTGGGATCACATCACAATCTCAAATCTCATTTCTCAACTTTCTCAACATCCCCCATTTCTCATACTCATTTCATTTCGAAACCCTTTCTCGAAATCATCTTTTCACGAAACTCTTTCAAAATATTGTTGCACAAAACCCTTTTTCCAAATCTCCTTTTACAAATCCTTTTAAAATCTCTCTTCCAAAAGTCTTTTCGAAAATCTCTTGTCAAAAACCTTTTCAAAAATTGTTTTTCAAAAACCTTTTCAAAAAGTACAACTTTGCTGGGTGCTAATGGAGGAGCAAGCTCAACTCAACACTAGTTCCCAGACTAAAACCAAAAACAAAGGAGCCCAGCTCCACACAATCACCTCTCACATCCACTTCCACATTTCTTTTCCCAGCTCTGGCTCGATCCCAACGTCACCATCAATTCTTTCCCCAATCTCAACTCTTATCTCTTTTCTCTTCCTCGTTATTCCTTTCTCATCATATCCTTACTTTTCAATCTTATTGCTTTCACAACTCATTCTTTTTCTTTTCATTTCTTTATTCAGGACGTAACAGACGTCCGTCAATATATTACTCATTAACGACAATAATTATTATCAGGCATAATGAAACAAAGTCATAAAGGCATACTATCAATCACACACTCATCACACAACAATAATGTGGCCTTCATCACCTTCATATAAGTGGCCACTGTAACATCCCTAATTTTGATTCCAGCATAATAAGAAATTATGCCAACTATTTAGGATGAATTTCCAAGAATTGGGAAAGGTTTCAAGTATCAAACCAAGCCTAAAGGAGTATGGGAACTTAAGGAAATGAATTGGAGTTAGAAAATCATCAAATTATAACTTTTCCACTCAATAATCGATTACTAGATGGTCAGTAATCGATTACAAGGCCCCTGATGAAAACAATAAAAAGTTGCAACAATTTAATCGATTACAAGGGTAAAGTAATCGATTATTTTGAGTAATAATCGATTATATTCAGGGAGTTAATCGATTATTTAGGCTCTGGTGAATGTACTGAGAAATGTTGCATTGAAGGAATAATCGATTATCAGGTCAAGATAATCGATTATTTTAGGGCCTGTACAAAAAAAGAAAAGAGAAGAAGAGTGCACGTTGTGCACTCTCCACCACACAAAAGAGAATCTCTTTTTGTGGATTAAATCATAGCCACTCATTTTTCCTCCCCCAAACAAATAAAACTCTACATTCTCTCCCCCATAATCCATTCTCTCTCTCAAACTCATCTTCTCCTCTTTTCCTCTCTTCTTCGACTCCTTTCTCTTCCTCATAGGGGTTCCATTTTCTTTCCTCAACATCAACCAAGAACAAGTGATCCTTGAATCTCTATCATTGTAATTTCTTCTTTCTCATCTCAAGGTAAGTGTTTAAGTTTTGATTTCTTCCTTCCCTCTCTAAAATTCGTGCTTTCTCTCTCCTCTAGGGTTCAAGATTCTCTCACTTCCATTTGATCAAGAATCAAGTGGGTGGCACTCATTCCATCATCAAGGGTTGTTATTATCATCTTCAAGTAAGTGTTTGATTGTGGATTCCTCTCTTTTCCTTTCAAATTCGTTTTTTCTCTCTCTCTACCTTCAATGGTGGTTTTTCAATGCTAGGCTTTGGAGGCACCATTTTTCTTTGATTCTTGACTTGATTCATGACATAAATGATGATTTCCTCTCTTTTGTAACTCTATATTAGGTACCATCCTTATCCCTTGGTTGGGTATCTTATTGGTGGGCAAACTCAAGCATAGGGCATTTGGGGATCTCCTTATCTCTAAGTATTTGAGGTAAGGGAGTGGATATAGTGAGCTTTGCCTTGTTCTAGGGAGTTGGGTCTAGTTAGTATATAATGCTTGTTAGGATTTTGTGTTAGGGGAGAAAATTAGATTATAAAACCCTAGGTTATAAAACATAAAATTCTAATTAATTAAATATGCATGATGATTTGATGTTACGACTAGGAAAAGGAAACCCAATACCATAAGAATCAATCATTTGATAAATGAAACTTGTTAATGATTATATTGAAATACATGAGGAATTGGATAATGTGTTAATGAAGTGGACATAAATGATTTCTATGATTGTTGCTTTTATTGGTAAAGTTGTGAATCAAATGATAATTAATTGCTATAGCTAATATAAGTATGTGTTGTGGAATAAATTGATATAGGAAGAAGATGGATTGAAAATGACTATGTGAGATGAATGTGCGTAGTTGTTTCTAAATTCTAAATGAGAATAAATGTTAAGTATTATCAATTGTGAATAAGGGTTATGGTTTATGAATTGAACATGTGAAAATAGGAAATGGAAGTAAAAGGATTACGTGAAAATCAAAGTAAAAGATGATATATGTAAAATCTAAATGTTGGGCTATGAAAGAGAACACTATTTGGTATGAATGTGGTAACTAAGAAAGGAAATGAATACGGAAATTACATGAAAGATTATGTGTTGATTGTGATTAAATGTGTTTATGAATGAATTGTTTATCATGAGATTAATGTTTAAGTATAATCTGGGTGGTTGTATGAGGTACCTTCCGGCGTGGAGGTGAAGTACCCACCGGCCAAATTGTATGAGGTACCTTCCGGTGTGGAGGTGAAGTACGATGGTATGAGGTACCTTCCGGTGTGGAGGTGAAGTACGATGGTATGAGGTACCTTCCGGTGTGGAGGTGAAGTACCTGTAGGCCAACTTGTATGAGGTACCTTCCGGTGTGGAGGTGAAGTACAACGATATGAGGTACCTTCCGGTGTGGAGGTGAAGTATCCCTAGGCCACATTGTATGAGGTACCTTCCGGTGTGGAGGAGAAGTACAATGGCGCGAAATGTATTTTTAAGAATAAGATGTTAAAATGTGTTGACCTCTGACCTGAGGGACACTGGATAAAATGTGTACTGGTGTGTTGACCTCTGACCTGAGAGACACACCGTGAGATAAGAAATTGAGTGTTGACCTCTGACCTGAGGGACACAAAATGAATTATAAAGATTGGGTGTTGACCTCTGACCTGAGGGACACATAAATTTTAAATAAGGAAAAGTACGAGGTACCTTCCGGTGTGGAGGTGAAGTACCATGGTGTAAAATACATCGTAAGAATGAAATGAAGAGAAAAGGAAAAATGAATATTGAGATGGATAATGAAAAATGGAAATTTGAAATGAAGAATGAAAATGGATATTGAAAGGAATAATGAAAATGGAATTCGTAGAGTAAATAATGAATATGGCCTAGTGGGTTGTTATGTCTAGTTAGAAACTGCTTTCTATTTCATGTGCCATGCTCACTCCCTTACATTTTCAGGTACGGAGATTGAGTTGGCACAGCCCCCGGCCGAGCAGGTGTACTTTCCCTTAGAGGGAGAGTAGGGTGTTATGGGTCTAGAGTAAAGTGTGGGCTTAAGCCTCTTATGTTATTTTGATGTAAACTTAATATGCTTATTTTAATGAGGCTTAGGATGTTTTGTTTGGAAAAATTATATATTTTGGTTATGACACTCAAACTTTATATTTTTCCGCTGAAACTCTGAAATAGTTGTTACTTTTGATATAATTGGAGCCCATTGGGCCTTGATATGATTTCTTTGTATAATCTGAAGCCCTGCTGGCTACTGGTTGCTTTTAATTAAAATTGTTTATCACAGGTTGAATTTTGGATTAGTCCAAAAAACAAACAAAACTCCGTCCGTTTGACGGTTGATTTTAATGAAATAAAAATGAATTTTCAAGTCCGTATTTTATTATAAGGGGAATTAAGGGTAATTAATCCTAGGTGTTACATTTATGGTATCAAAGCAGTTTCACCTCGGCCAAGGAGTTATACAAACTCCAAATGATTACTCACCCAGCGAGTAATTGATACTCATAGTATTAGTCTAAGATTATCATAGGATAATTATAGTGCTATGTATACTTTTAGTAGTTAAGTTTTGCTGGTCTGTTCTCTCTGGCTAAGCAGTATGGCTGGAAGAAGGGCTGGTAACAATGGACTTGCTGCTATTCTGGAGCATCTATCTCAGATGCAGCAGCAGCAGGGGGAACAGATGGCAGCTGCTGCAGCGTTAGCCGCTACAGCAGCAGCAGCAGCTCTGCAACCAGCTCCAGTTGAGATTGACTGGATGTCTCGTTTCCGGAAGAGTGATCCGCCTCGCTTTGAAGGTGGAAATGATCCGGATGGAGCACAGAGGTGGATACAGGAGATAGAGAAGATTCTCCGTTCTCTTCAACCACCAATGGAGCAGTATGTTCGATTAGCTGAATTCATGCTGACCAATGAGGAAGAGCATTGGTGGGATCAGCAGAGGAGAGGATTGGCGGCAGCTAATCCTGTGATTCCTTGGGAGATGTTCAAGGATCTATTCTTGGGGAAATATTTCCCTGAAGATGTTAGGAGGGAGAAGGAGATTGCTTTTCTCCAATTGACTCAAGGTTCGATGTCAGTTGGGGACTATGCAGATCGGTATGAAGATCTCATCCGTTTTTCCGATTATCGGTATGCAAGTGACCGTAGCAAGTGTGTTAAGTTTGAAGCTGGGCTTAGGAGTGATCTCCGCCTCTCGTGTGAGTATCACAACATTGACAACTTTGCTCGCTTGGTCAACATGGCAAGCACCTATGAGAAGGGTCTCAAACGAAAGCTAGCTGATGAGAGATCTCGGGAAAGTCAGAGAATCGGAGGCCAAAGTAAGGACAAAGGACCGATTCAGAAGTCTGGTCCATACTCTCATTCCGGGGTCACGTTTCCTAGGGAATTCGGACCAACAGTGAATGCTTATGGTCCTATACCAACTTGTCAGCACTGTGGCAGGATGCATAGGGGAGTGTGCTGGACTTTGGGCCGAAAGGAGGGGTTATGCTTTCATTGTGGACAACCCGGACATTTTGCTTCAAATTGTCCTAAGAACACAATGAAGAAGGAGATTAATGCTGCTAGGGCACAGAAAGCCCGTGGAGGTCCATCATTACAGAAAGGGAAATTGTTCACCGTAGAGGGTGACGCGGTGGACCCAGCTGATGCGGTTGCAGGTAACTAACGTTTGCCAAGTCTATGCATAATGCTTTTAAGTTCGATCGTTGTGGAGTTAGTTTGCCCCTCTGTTAACTAAGTAATGAGTAGTGATGTCTTAGAATGGAAGTGATTAAGACATAGTGGATACCAGCCCTTCCAAAATTCGATCTTGTTCTTATAGAGAACTTATGAAAGACCTTATAAGAAAATTCTTATTGCCTAAGATTTCTAGCGTCAAGTGACCAATATTGTGTTGTGATGTTGTTATTTGATGTTATGTAAGGTTAGAACTGATCACTCTAATCCTTGCATTTGTTAAACGATGACATCATTGACAGAACCCGACAGTGATGTGTTGTTGGTAGACGTGAGGATGGGATTGATCACCTCAATTCTTGCATCTATCAATAAATGCTATCATTGTAACCTATACAGTGAAAGTAGACAACCAAAGTAGTGACTTCCAAGGAAAATAATTATGGTAAGTGAAGTCAACCTAACCCAGAAACATTTGTTTAAGAGCTTCATATAGAGTTAGAGAATAGATAGAAGATAGTTCTAAAGAAAGGAAGTTTTGGTGTATGCTACTTTTTCCAAAGTAGTATAGCTAAGTGCTAATCCCTTGGATGAGTTAAGAAAACTCTCCAGGAATTATTCCTAACCATCATATCAACTAAATCAATCTTGAAGCAATTTGGCAGTTGCTTCGAATCTTTTCCTGGTTCTTAGGTAACCATTCGTAAGAATGCATGGCCTGTCTTGTCAACTTTGTAAATCCCTGCGTTAAGACCAAACAATCTTGATAATTGACCCAGCCAATGGCAAGTTGTCGTACGTTTCACCCTTCGTATGCCATGGTTACAGGGTAAGTCTTCAAGAAAAAGATTCTAGAACTATGTCGGACTGCTATGCATCTCGAGTTTTCTATGTTTAGTTCTTACAACTCCTGCCCCAGAGTTAATTGTAAAGCGATCAGAATTGAACTCAAATCCGTGCCATATCTTTTAACATGGAGTGTAATCGGGTATGTCGACGCTAAGTGGGGGAGTATTTCTTAACTTAAGTCGAACCTTGGTTAATTTAGGACGAATCGATAAGTTGACGGAAGGGAACGAAGGAAAGTAAAGATAGGAAACCACAAGCCCTACCATTGGGACGATTCTCCATGGACTGAACTTAACGGAATTTCGGGGACGAAATTCCAATAAGTGGGGGAGAATTGTAACATCCCTAATTTTGATTCCAGCGTAATAGGAAATTATGCCAACTATTTAGGATGAATTTCCAAGAATTGGGAAAGGTTTCAAGTATCAAACCAAGCCTAAAGGAGTATGGGGACTTAAGGAAATGAATTGGAGTTAGAAAATCATCAAATTATAACTTTTCCACTCAATAATCGATTACTAGATGGTCAGTAATCGATTACAAGGCCCCTGATGAAAACAATAAAAAGTTGCAACAATTTAATCGATTACAAGGGTAAAGTAATCGATTATTTTGAGTAATAATCGATTATATTCAGGGAGTTAATCGATTATTTAGGCTCTGGTGAATGTACTGAGAAATGTTGCATTGAAGGAATAATCGATTATCAGGTCAAGATAATCGATTATTTTAGGGCCTGTACAAAAAAAGAAAAGAGAAGAAGAGTGCACGTTGTGCACTCTCCACCACACAAAAGAGAATCTCTTTTTGTGGATTAAATCATAGCCACTCATTTTTCCTCCCCCAAACAAATAAAACTCTACATTCTCTCCCCCATAATCCATTCTCTCTCTCAAACTCATCTTCTCCTCTTTTCCTCTCTTCTTCGACTCCTTTCTCTTCCTCATAGGGGTTCCATTTTCTTTCCTCAACATCAACCAAGAACAAGTGATCCTTGAATCTCTATCATTGTAATTTCTTCTTTCTCATCTCAAGGTAAGTGTTTAAGTTTTGATTTCTTCCTTCCCTCTCTAAAATTCGTGCTTTCTCTCTCCTCTAGGGTTCAAGATTCTCTCACTTCCATTTGATCAAGAATCAAGTGGGTGGCACTCATTCCATCATCAAGGGTTGTTATTATCATCTTCAAGTAAGTGTTTGATTGTGGATTCCTCTCTTTTCCTTTCAAATTCGTTTTTTCTCTCTCTCTACCTTCAATGGTGGTTTTTCAATGCTAGGCTTTGGAGGCACCATTTTTCTTTGATTCTTGACTTGATTTATGACATAAATGATGATTTCCTCTCTTTTGTAACTCTATATTAGGTACCATCCTTATCCCTTGGTTGGGTATCTTATTGGTGGGCAAACTCAAGCATAGGGCATTTGGGGATCTCCTTATCTCTAAGTATTTGAGGTAAGGGAGTGGATATAGTGAGCTTTGCCTTGTTCTAGGGAGTTGGGTCTAGTTAGTATATAATGCTTGTTAGGATTTTGTGTTAGGGGAGAAAATTAGATTATAAAACCCTAGGTTATAAAACATAAAATTCTAATTAATTAAATATGCATGATGATTTGATGTTACGACTAGGAAAAGGAAACCCAATACCATAAGAATCAATCATTTGATAAATGAAACTTGTTAATGATTATATTGAAATACATGAGGAATTGGGTAATGTGTTAATGAAGTGGACATAAATGATTTCTATGATTGTTGCTTTTATTGGTAAAGTTGTGAATCAAATGATAATTAATTGCTATAGCTAATATAAGTATGTGTTGTGGAATAAATTGATATAGGAAGAAGATGGAATGAAAATGACTATGTGAGATGAATGTGCGTAGTTGTTTCTAAATTCTAAATGAGAATAAATGTTAAGTATTATCAATTGTGAATAAGGGTTATGGTTTATGAATTGAACATGTGAAAATAGGAAATGGAAGTAAAAGGATTACGTGCAAATCAAAGTAAAAGATGATATATGTAAAATCTAAATGTTGGGCTATGAAAGAGAATACTATTTGGTATGAATGTGGTAACTAAGAAAGGAAATGAATACGGAAATTACATGAAAGATTATGTGTTGATTGTGATTAAATATATGTGTTTATGAATGAATTGTTTATCATGAGATTAATGTTTAAGTATAATCTGGGTGGTTGTATGAGGTACCTTCCGGCGTGGAGGTGAAGTACCCACCGGCCAAATTGTATGAGGTACCTTCTGGTGTGGAGGTGAAGTACGATGGTATGAGGTACATTCCGGTGTGGAGGTGAAGTACCCATAGGCCAAATGTATGAGGTACCTTCCGGTGTGGAGGTGAAGTACGATGGTATGAGGTACCTTCCGGTGTGGAGGTGAAGTACCTGCAGGCCAAATTGTATGAGGTACCTTCCGGTGTGGAGGTGAAGTACAACGATATGAGGTACCTTCCGGTGTGGAGGTGAAGTATCCCTAGGCCACATTGTATGAGGTACCTTCCGGTGTGGAGGTGAAGTACAATGGCGCGAAATGTATTTTTAAGAATAAGATGTTAAAATGTGTTGACCTCTGACCTGAGGGACACTGGATAAAATGTGTATTGATGTGTTGACCTCTGACCTGAGAGACACACCGTGAGATAAGAAATTGAGTGTTGACCTCTAACCTGAGGGACACAAAATGAATTATAAAGATTGGGTGTTGACCTCTGACCTGAGGGACACATAAATTTTAAATAAAGGAAAAGTACGAGGTACCTTCCGGTGTAGAGGTGAAGTACCATGGTGTAAAATACATCGTAAGAATGAAATGAATAGAAAAGGAAAAATGAATATTGAGATGGATAATGAAAAATTGAAATTTGAAATGAAGAATGAAAATGGATATTGAAAGGAATAATGAAAATGGAATTCGTAGAGTAAATAATGAATATGGAAATAATGAAATGAGTATGGTGTGCAGTATGTGAATATATGCTTTAATTGCTAATTGTGTTTGACCTAGTGGGTTGTTATGTCTAGTTAGAAATTGCTTTCTATTTCATGTGCAATGCTCACTCCCTTACATTTTTAGGTACGGAGATTGAGTTGGCACAGCCCCCGGCCGAGCATGTGTACTTTCCCTTACAAGGAGAGTAGGGTGTTATGGGTCTAGAGTATAGTGTGGACTTAAGCCTCTTATGTTATTTTGATGTAAACTTAATATGCTTATTTTAATGAGGCTTAGGATGTTTTTTTTGGGCAAAATTATATATTTTGGTTATGACACTCAAACTTTATATTTTTCCGTTGAAACTCTGAAATAGTTGTTACTTTTGATATAATTGGAGCCCATTGGGCCTTGCTATGATTTCTCTGTATAATCTGAAGCCCTGCTGGCTACTGGTTGCTTTTAATTAAAATTGTTTATCACAGATTGAATTTTGGATTAGTCTGAAAAACAAACAAAACTCCGTCCGTTTGACGGTAGATTTTAATGAAATAAAAATGAATTTTCAAGTCCGTATTTTACTATAAGGGGAATTAAGGGTAATTAATCCTAGGTGTTACAGCCACACAGCACAAACAATTTCCACTATACTATTGGCTCCGAACCACTTAGTTCCGATCTTTGAGATGATACGGAACGTCCTAATAAATCACCTAACTACCACGGTGTCTTAGGAAAGCTTCTCTCTCACCTGAGGTCCAGCTATTAGTTGCGTACCGTCTCCTCGAATCCTCTGTGCTGCTGACTGCCCCAATCCCTTGTCTTTAAGATTTCCTCGTACTAAATAAAATACGCTTACGTTATTATCTTGTATTTAAGAAAACCTTTTCTTAGTTCGTGACACTTTCTGTTCTTAATTGAAAGACTTAAAACATTATTGTTTTATCAAAACCGTTCTCATATTTTCTAGTACTGTAAATCTTTTAAAACCATTTGAAAACATTTCATAAAATGATTTAAATCAATTGTTACTTGAAAGCTTTGCTTTAAACCCGTGAAAACATTTTTGAAGTTAAGAAACGGTTTAAAATAATCCGGGACAGCGAAGGAGTTCATCATAAAAGAATTATTTTAATCAAAATCCGAATTACTTACAAACCCATCGTTCAGCTTAGTTGTAAATTAAACATTCATTTTCACACAAACACTCACAAACAAACATTTCGAATCAATCAAGACAACTTAATATGCCAGGGTGCTATTTTATTTCTAAATAATTTCTTTAACTTAAAATTAACACTTTATTAATTAGTTAGGAACATATAACTAATTTAGTCAATCATCATGAACAATTATGCAACTCACACATAGTTTTAGTTTCACAGAACAGAGCACTCGGTCATACATGCATTCACATATCAATTGCATCAAGATTTAAACAAATCATATTTATATTTATTTATTTCCCTTTACCTTTAATTAAAACCGGTTAAGAATCAAATATCTATAACACATAAAGTTAACCAAGTTTCTTATGAATTACGAGCACCTTTTGAAATTGAGACACCTTGTGATTAAATTTTGGATAGTAAAACCAAAAATCAAAGTCATGAAAATACTTTTAAAAATAATCGAGTGCACCTAATCTTTTCTCCTATTAAAACCGAATGGAATAAGATCCACAACACAATTTAGATAAATTTTCTTAAAATAAAAATACAAGACATAATCATTTCAACAAGTAAATCACAAGCAAAAAAAAAAAAGGATCTAGTCTATTGAACCTAGTAGACCTACACTTAGGCTGAATCATGATCATAGAAGAAACAAAGTCTTAGGTGCAAAATTTCAACATGCAAAATCTTAAGATACCAATTCAAAGACATGCACTTCAATTACATGGTTTAGAAAAATACCACTCCTTTATCTTCATAAAACCGTGACCTCTTGGTCACTTCAAACACAATTTTATTTTTATTTTTATTTTTTTTTCTTTTGCATGTGCTTAAAAAAAATCATGCAAATCAAAAGGAAGACACATGCAAGAAGTTTTTCATGAAAACAATCATGATCTTTTGTTTTCTATGTTTGACCGAAAACCAATCAACAAAATTAAGAGAAAGAACTTAAAGCTTTAGCTTTTAAACACATACAAACTTAAATCCAAGTGAAACCATTTTGCCAAAAGTTGTTTTTCTTTGCTTCTTCTTCAAAACCATGACATGCAAGCCAAGAAACAAGACTTTTTGAGTTAAATAAATCGCATGCAAAACTTAAAATCAAAGCTTAGAAAATTCCAATTTAAAATCAAAACATTCAAACCACTTAGATCAACTTTAGCAAACATTAAACCAACATGCATGAACCCAAATCAAGATAAAAATCGTCGAAACCTAGTTTTCTAATCATGGCCGAATTATGTAGTCCAGGATCTAGTGTTTATGAGTTCATTGACTTCTTAAAAATTCAAGATCAAAGCATAAACAACACATGCATGTACATAGAGCACCAAGATCATCATTAATCACGGTTTGAGCAAGGAAATTAAACATATAAGAGAAGTTTATTTTAAGCTTTACAAAAATCTTATCAAACTTTTTGGTTCTAGAAGATTTAGTTTTGAAAACTTTGAGAGCTAATAAGGAAAGCCTTAACCGAAATATAAAGTCCTTAGTTTAGTTTATTACAAGTTCATTTGATTCTTGAAATTAGAGCTTAAACATTATATATATAACAATAGATCAACCATAAAACTAGACATGCAAAGAAGAAATGGAGATCAAAAGGCTTTAAAAAAAATAAAAGCTATGCTAAACTTCTTGTGTTCTTCTAATCACCCACCAAATCAAAGTCTTCTAGTTCTAGATTCTTGGATCTTCAAGGGAGGTCTTTGGCTTTGGCTAGATCTTCTTCCTCTTCCTCCTTTTGGGGTTGCCTCGGTCTCTCTTCTTCTAAGGCTAAGGGGTAGTTTCCTCCTTGAGTTTTGATGAAAGATGTGTGGGGAAGGAAGAAATCAAAGGGGTTTGATGTCAAGAATTGGGTTGTTCACTCCTTTTCTCCTGTCTTCTCTTCACGACCTAGCTTTCTTTTTCTCTATGCCCCAAGAGTTTGATGTGCTCTTGAGGTGAAGTGTTTGGGGTTTGATGAGGAAGAAATGAAAATGAGTAAATCAACACACCCACACACACATCCACGGTTTAAAGAGTAAGAAAGGGTGTGAAAATTTCCCTTTCTATCCTTGGCTCATGGTGGAAGCTTTTAAGGATATTTTGGTCCAACCCTATTGTTGCATGGGAGGAGTCACGTTGAAAAGGGGACAAGGTGAGGGAGAAGTCCTCCCTAGGCTTCATGAGTCATCTATCCTATTCTCTCCCTATTTTCTATATAATTTTCTAATTTCTTAATGCATAAGGAAATGGCTCTTACTTGGTTTTCTACTCCTCACATAGCCGAACCATACACACTAGCACACACATACACTTATGCAATTTATTTTCATGTTGATCACATAGCATAAACTCATGCATACATATTCATCATACACCCACTCCCACACGTGGCACACACATACATGCACACCTACACTTATCACACATGTAACACCCTAAGAATGAACACCCTTAATTACCCCATTATGAAAATAGCGACTTAAAATTTCTTTTTAAAACTACTTGAGTTATGAAATTCTTCTGTCCATTCGGACAGAGTTTCCTTTGTTTATTGGATATTCCAAAAACTCCGTTTTCCTGTAACCTGTGCAAATCAAATATATTCATTTCATCCAGATCCAACAGGGCCAAAATAACCATTGTGTGATATTCAACTACATCATAAGCATAATGACATCAGAGATAGCAGCAATGAACAAGTTGCGGAACTGAAAAAAGTTTTCCAAAAAAAAAAATAATACACTTCCTACCCATAGGAAGTGTCCTGGATGATGCAAGAAAATAAAGCTTTACAATCCACTTTCAAAAAAACAACTATACCATATGCCAAAAATAACCAGGACTATACAAAAATAACCACGGTTGACACCCATTAGGACTAAAAGCAACATCTCAACTCTTTTACCATCACATTCACATTTTCTCTTTTCAAAACTTTTATTATTGTGCAGCATGATTGATCCATTGGATACACCCACCTAACGGGGCATTTACGGGACCTAATAGGTAACTTGCACCTGGATTGGGTAACTTGTGCCTAATGGGTAACTTGTCACCTAACAGGGCACCTAATGGGTCGATGTATCCCAAGGATCAATCATAGCTGCAACTTTAACCATTTTTATAATTCCATTTATTTATATTCAAAACAATATCACACTTAGAATTGTTGGCAACATTATTTGCATTATCACATAAAAGTAAAATCCACACATATTCCAATAAATTCACAAATTAATTCAATTACTCGCATTAACACATATTCACTAATTCAATCAACATTTAGTATAAAGAGCATTTAGCATTAATACATACCAATTTCTATGCATTCTCAAAGTTTGCTTTTTATTTCTTTAATTAAATCAATCTACTCTATTCCTTCATAATCCTAGGGATTTAATAACACCAAAATAACATATAAATCCTAGAAAGCTCTTATGAACTAATTTGAACCTATTCCCTAGAACAAACCAATGCTCACTATAACCACTCCCTTACATCACCCTTGTAGAGAGAGAGAGAGTTCCAAAACTATGGGAGAGAGAGAGAATGAGCTAGAAACCATAGAAAGGAAAATTAGTTAGAGATTGGGGAGAGAAATTCGAAATCTATGAAGGAAAGGAGGAATAGAGCTTGTATTCCACTTACCTTGAGCTTGAGAGGTGAGAACCAAGATTGGGTGTTGGCCCTAACTCATACCCATGAATTGAGAGAGGAAGAACTTGAGAGATTGAAGGGAGATTAAGTGTTTAAATGTGTTGGGGATTGATTCTCAATGCTTATTTGTGGATTGAAATGGTGATTTGAGGTGAAATCTAGAGAGAGAATGGGGAGCTGTTCGTAACCTAGGAGAGAGAGTGAAGTTGAGTTATGAATGAGATTGTTGGCTGAAACACGTTTTTAAGACTGTCTGCACAAAACACTCGAGTGTTTTCCAAAAGACTCGAGTGTTTCCTTTAAAAATACTCGAGTCTTTTCCAAAAGACTCGAGTATACCTGAGAGTTCAAATTTCCCCGATTCTAAATCTGTAAAACACTCGAGTCTTTTCACAAAGACTCGAGTAGTGCCTGAAAGAGTCATTTTCCAACTAGCCAGAACACTCGAGTCTTTTCCAAAAGACTCGAGTATTTTGCCCAGTACCCTATTTATTCATTTTCCTATTTTCCTCCTATTTTCTTCCTGCTTCAAATCGAGATAACTTCTTCGTTACCTGTTGGATCTTGCTCAAATTTGGAAGCAAGCTTCCTAAAATCCTTATTTTCATATCCAACGGTGGAAAGTTTTTTTTGAGTCCTAAATCTTTTATTTTGATTTTCTAACCTACGTTATGTTTTAATACCGAATTATCTATTTTTCTGGCCTGTTTCTAACTTCAATTTAATGCTCCTTTCTTTTCCTAACCCAATATTACTATTATTTATCTTTTCTAATGCTTGAACACTTATTTTAATACATATTTATGGTTTTATTATTATTATCTCAATTATCTCTAACTATTATTAATTGACTTGCACTTAGGTTTAAAATTTGGGATGTTACATTTCTCCCCTACTTATTTGAATTTCGTCCCCGAAATTCCATCGAGTAATCTAGGGAGATAACAAACCCTTGGAAATTAATGTATCACAACCTTGCATCTCTTCGTCATTTACTCCCCTACTCGGTCTTGGTCCAAGAGACTTATTGCCACAACTCCCGCTCGTTCCCTAAAATGTTCACTCTCTTTGATTCAGACTCTCGTTTATTCTTCTGTGTGGGCAACCCAAGGTTTTTGGTCATTCGGGCCACAATATAGAGTCCTGAGACTCTAAGAATGGCATTGTTGTCATGTTGCAGTTCTCCTAATCACAACACTTGAAGAACTCCTAGCACTTCATTTCGTTGTTTGAATTTAGAAAGAGTCGGTCCGACATTCAACTTGACTCATCCAATTCCTATTTCATTGTCGTTATAGCTTACTCGCTTTCTAGCTCCGCTTCGTTTCGAAAGAAGCTAAGATTGGTTTCTACTTGGGAATAGGGGTCAAGATCTAATTCTACTTCTCAGTTCCGTGTTTGTTCGGATTTATCCTAACTCGTTTGAGGTTAGTTCTCCACCCGTTCCTAATGATCTTCTTAGCGGCTTTCGTAAGGTTTTTAAGAATAACGGTCTTGGGCAACCGTTGGTGAGGGTAACATTGTTAAAGGTTGGGTTGATGCCCGACATAATATCATCATCAACTTGAGAGATATTGGTGGCCTGTGCAAGTTTATTATACCTTTCCAAAGTGTGGGAAGAGATAACAGCGGATGTCCGACATCTCATCCGTTTTCGGTCTTGATGTTTCTATGGATACACTAAGGTAGTTTGCGTTCTAGTTCTGCTCGGCTGTCGTTCTCATTCTTTACCATCGCTCGGATGGGTTGCGAGTAGGACTATAAGGTTCTCCCCTACTTAGTATCAACATACCTACGTAGATCGATACCAAGGGGTAACTGAGCAGATGTTAAGAATTAGTGGTTCTACTTTTCGACTAGGAGACGGATTCGGACAACAAGATTGGATGAACTACTTGTTGGGTTTTCTAAGATATGGCGGTTTCACGTACTTACATCTCTCTATGCTCCTATAATAGAGAGGATTGTCATGGGTAGATTTGTCGCACGATCGCTTGTAACGAATTTCCACAAGATTTCTAGTGAGCTTGAACTCGATTTGACCTTCTTCAGGTCGGAATTTCCTATGTCAATGGATCTAATCAGATTTGAGAGATTTGCAATGATATATCCGCAAATAAATGCAAGGACTGGGGTAGCTAATCTCAATCCTTCATCTAGCAACAGTACATCATCACGTTCTTCAAGATTTGCAATGCTGTCGTCAGTTAATAAACGCGAAGACCGAGGTAGTCAATCCCAATCTCACCTTTATCAACTGTACATCACTGCGTTATGAAATGATAGCATTATCTTTTAACAGATGCAAGAGAAAGGATGACTAATCCGGACCTTACACTCTATTAGAGGACGACACTATCACTTGGTTTTTGGTTAGGTCTTCTTGTTACGGTCTTATAACTAAGTAAAGTTTTTCCTACGTGTTCCTCTAAATGGTACTCATGATCAGATTGAAGATGGGTCTTTCTTAGGTTTCACAATTTCTAGAAATACAGGATTAGGAATTTAAAATTCCACGAGAATTGATTTAGGATATTATACGCTGAAACTTAATAGTGATGCAGATTGAAAGTACCTAAAGTGTTTATCTAAGTTCTTAAATCGTTTCGTACCTTTTGTTGGTTTGGCCCTGATCTCCTTAAGTAGTTGTACCGCAGACCTCAAGTGTGTGGACCAGGAAATTGATATTGTCGGAAGGTAAGGTTGAGGCGTCCAGGACGAAGTCCTGTGTCATTGAGTAATCCCTCTGGGGCTGTGTCTGGTATGATTGCCGACACACCATGAAAGATGTGACGAGACTCGCCACCGAATATTAATACATCACCCGATCCCAAGATAATTCTTTCAGCTCTCTTTGGATCTCTCTGGTGTCCATAGAGAAACTCAACTGAGTCACCAATGCAGAATGATACTACCGGTATCCGTCTTTGCAGGCTACCAACACTTTCGTAACGGTCCTGATGAAGACCAAGCTTTCCATTTTCTTCATAGAAATTGACAATGCAGACATCAGGGGACATGGAAGGGAGTATGTCCTCCACTTCACTTACACCGCATTCCTTCTCAATCAAAGATTGTGCTTCTTGCATCGCTCCCATAACCAGCTGAATGAAATGATCAGGAATATTGGGTGGTTCGCTTCCATCAACTACCCTTTTGGGTCCATATACTCGTGTTTGAGGATTCCAGTCTGAGCCAAGGCACATCATTTTCAGTCGGAGTCTGGCTCCACTTGTAAAGCCTAGTTGATAAAAACCTCCAGGGCCTAAGCCCATCTTACGACAGTTCTTGACTACGCCCACCTGTTCTTCATGAGCGAAGTATTACTTCAGAAGAACCATTCCCGGTCTCAAAATTATACTCTTCTTCTCACCAACTTGTACCCCCACGTGTTGCTCCTTGTCTTCAATAGTCGGTCTAAGCTTACCCATTGTAGAAGTTTGCCCTTCTTGAACATAGATGTCATACGGCTTGGATTTCAAAGAATCAGCTGGGGAATTGATCTTACGATCAGTAGCCGAGCTGCTGGCCGAAGAATGGGAGAGTTGATTCTCCATGTTGCTACAATGTGGCAACAAAGGATTCTGTTGGTGCAGACATGTACATAATTTAGTACATAACTACATAGGGTTTTATAATTATAAACATAAGTAACTAATATAGAACTTGACACTATCTATTGGTTACTCGCTTGTTGAGTAAACCACAGGAGTTATGAGTTCAAACTCCAAAGGCCGAGGAAAAACATACCATAAATGTAACACCCTAAGAATGAATACCCTTAACTACCCCATTATGAAAATAGCGACTTAAAATTTCTTTTTAAAACTACTTGAGTTATGAAATTCTTCTGTCCATTCGGACAGAGTTTCCTTTGTTTATTGGATATTCCAAAAACTCCGTTTTCCTGTAACCTGTGCAAATCAAATATATTCATTTCATCCAGAGCCAACAGGGCCAAAATAACCATTGTGTGATATTCAACTACATCATAAGCATAATAACATCAGAGATAGTAGCAATGAACAAGTTGCGGAACTGATAAAAGTTTTCCAAAAAAAAAAATAATACACTTCCTACCCATAATAAGTGTCCTGGATGATCCAAGAAAATAAAGCTTTACAATCCACTTTCAAAAAAACAACTATACCATATGCCAAAAATAACCAGGACTATAAAAAAAAAACCCAAAAAAAAGAAGAACCCACTACTATCTACTCTCCCTGGGAGGGAGAGTGCACCTGCTCGGCCGGGGCTGCAAGCTCAATTTTTGTACCTGTAAAGATAGTAAGGGAGTGAGCATTGCACATGAAATAGGAAAGCAGTTTCTCATTAGACATAATTACCCACTAAGCCAAGCACAATTATCAATTAGAACATATAGCACAATTTATCCACAGGCACATATCACGCATTCACAATTTGGCAATCCCTTTCAAATTTCATTTACATTTCTCGTTTCTTATCATTTTGTTTCACCTTTCATCTTTTTACTTCCATTTTCATTATCTTCACTTACTCATATTATCAGTTTTCAACTCATAACCATAAGTCATACACTCTTTCGAAATCATACACCGTATGTCACCTCACAATCAGAGGCTAACATACCCAAATAACATTGTATGTCTCCTCACGGTCAGAGGACAACATACACACATCTCTTCATTTTTCAAATCATTTTATCTTTTCTTTACCATTAGGGATTAGCGCACCTGTTAGGGCATTTCACACCCACTAGGACTTTCACCCAATCCAGGTAACTTGCCACCTATTAGGCCACGGTTGACACCCATTAGGACTAAAAGCAACATCTCAACTCTTTTACCATCACATTCACATTTTCTCTTTTCAAAACTTTTATTATTGTGCAGCATGATTGATCCATTGGATACACCCGCCTAATGGGGCATTTACGGGACCTAATAGGTAACTTGCACCTGGATTGGGTAACTTGTGCCTAATGGGTAACTTGTCACCTAACAGGGCACCTAATGGGTCGATGTATCCCAAGGATCAATCATAGCTGCAACTTTAACCATTTTTATAATTCCATTTATTTATATTCAAAACAATATCACACTTAGAATCGTTGGCAACATTATTTGCATTATCACATAAAAGTAAAATCCACACATATTCCAATAAATTCACAAATTAATTCAATTACTCGCATTAACACATATTCACTAATTCAATCAACATTTAGTATAAAGAGCATTTAGCATTAATACATACCAATTTCTATGCATTCTCAAAGTTTGCTTTTTATTTCTTTAATTAAATCAATCTACTCTATTCCTTCATAATCCTAGGGATTTAATAACACCAAAATAACATATAAATCCTAGCAAGCTCTTATGAACTAATTTGAACCTATCCCTAGAACAAACCAATGCTCACTATAACCACTCCCTTACCTCACCCTTGTAGAGAGAGCGAGAGTTCCAAAACTATGGGGGAGAGAGAGAATGAGCTAGAAACCATAGAAAGGAAAATTAGTTAGAGATTGGGGAGAGAAATTCGAAATCTATGAAGGAAAGGAGGAATAGAGCTTGTATTCCACTTACCTTGAGCTTGAGAGGTGAGAACCAAGATTGGGTGTTGGCCCTAACTCATACCCATGAATTGAGAGAGGAAGAACTTGAGAGATTGAAGGGAGATTAAGTGTTTAAATGTGTTGGGGATTGATTCTCAATGCTTATTTGTGGATTGAAATGGTGATTTGAGGTGAAATCTAGAGAGAGAATGGGGAGCTGTTCGTAACCTAGGAGAGAGAGTGAAGTTGAGTTATGAATGAGATTGTTGGCTAAAACACGTTTTTAAGACTATCTGCACAAAACACTCGAGTGTTTTCCAAAAGACTCGAGTGTTTCCTTTAAAAATACTCGAGTCTTTTCCAAAAGACTCGAGTATACCTGAGAGTTCAAATTTCCCCGATTCTAAATTTGTAAAACACTCGAGTCTTTTCACAAAGACTCGAGTAGTGCCTGAAAGAGTCATTTTCCAACTAGCCAGAACACTCGAGTCTTTTCCAAAAGACTCGAGTATTTTGCCCAGTACCCTATTTATTCATTTTCCTATTTTCCTCCTATTTTCTTCCTGCTTCAAATCGAGATAACTTCTTCGTTACCCGTTGGATCTTGCTCAAATTTGGAAGCAAGCTTCCTAAATTCCTTATTTTCATATCCAACGGTGGAAAGTTTGTTTTGAGTCCTAAATCTTTTATTTTGATTTTCTAACCTACGTTACGTTTTAATACCGAATTATCTATTTTTCTGGCCTGTTTCTAACTTCAATTTAATGCTCCTTTCTTTTCCTAACCCAATATTACTATTATTTATCTTTTCTATGCTTGAACACTTATTTTAATACATATTTATGGTTTTATTATTATTATCTCAATTATCTCTAACTATTATTAATTGACTTGCACTTAGGTTTAAAATTTGGGATGTTACAACACACATATTCTATCATTCATGCATTATCACACTCTTAAGCTAATTTAATTCCATATAATCTTATATGTAGATAGGTATACACGTAGCACACCACACATACATGCATCATCTTTTGATTCCTTAATTAATTCTATTTTAGCACATCCAATTACCAACTCACATAATAATTCAAAATGTTTCAAGGAATCACATTAACATAATCACACATCAAATACATATCAACTAACACATATATTTAGAAAACAATCTCTTTCTTATGAAAATACCCTTGTTTAAAAAAAATCACCTTTTCTTTAAGGCATAAAATCATCCAACATATAATTAGTTCTCAAAATCCACTTTAAAACTCATGACATTATTTTATGAAAACCATTTTCTTAAAGTCACTCCTTTTCCTAAAACGTTAATTGGAAAATTTATTTAAGAGATATTCTTTCAAAAACACTTTTCTCAAAAATAAATCCCTTTAGTATTTTAATTTAATACGAGGAATTTGCGGGGTGTTACATTCTCCCCAACTTAAAGATTTCTCGTCCCTGAGAAATTAGTTACGGATTGGGCAGCAGGGCACAAAATTCTCACATCACATTGTCTTTCATAAGAATACTTTCCTCTAGCTTCGTGGTCGTATTTCCTTTTCACTGGTCTAATTCGCCTTGTCGTGTTCCCTGTTTGTTGCTTTCAGACGAAGAAACCGCACTCGCACAACCGCTCGCGTGTCGTTTCTGGTCAAGTCTAATGGACTAACCGAAGAAGGCGTCGCTCTCTTAGATGATCGTCGTCACAGAAAGTCCAACCATAGGTACGGACTTAAGGAAAATCAAACAAACAAAATTTCATACATCTCCAAAAACATGGGGTTCCACCTAAAACCCTCAGATACTCTCTGCTTCCTACAACCTTGGGTTCTCGCTAATTCAAACAATCACTCCTTCTTTCAATTTTCCTTCTAACTCTAAGACTTTTCATTTTCCATTCCTCTAACTTAAGGGAATCCTATTACAATCTTGGGTCTATTTACCTCCTCAACATCCCCACCTTTCTCCTTAGACTCATCCTGAGCATTGGTCAAGCCTATCGCTTCCACCATCTAAACCTCTGATTACGGTGCGTGGCAATCCTAATCCTCAATCTCTTCTCATAATTCCCTCCATCAACCGGTAACATACACTCCTTTCCTTCCTTGTAACTCCCCAACTTTAATCAAACTTATGACTAAATCCGTTGTGGTCTTACAACCTTACTTAATTCATACTATTGACCCTTCCTTAATTGTTCAAGCCTAAACTATCTGTTTAACTATGACACTCCTAAGTCCACAATTTGGGCTAATAAGTCTTAAATAGGGTCGATAAGGTTATAGGTTGGTAGCAAGGCTCATGAAGGGAAGGTTCAAATTCCAATAATACTAATTGTTTTGTTGAAGCAATTCAACAAACAGGGGAACCCAGAGATTACAATCTATCTCCCCAAGGTTAATAACTACCCCTGTATTAAAGTATGCTAAGGTTGACAGACTTAAGCCTTGCAACACTAATGGGACGTCAAAGGGTATGGGGTCTTAATCTTAGAATCTATTCAATGTCTACTCCTTCAAGCTTCAGAACCAATAGGTTTCTCAAACTAACATGGTCGATACTAAGTCGCAAACAAAGCTTTACATCCCTGAAGGATGAGAACCTAAACCTATGATCCTATACTTACGCTAGCAAACACGCAGAGTCACACACAAGCAAAGCATGTAAGCCCATGCTTAAGGCCACTAAGGATTACCATAGATCTGATACCATTCTGTAACAGCCCAATTTTCGAAAACTAAACAACTGACTTTTTATTTATTAGTGTTGCAAAAATGAGGCCATTTTTTTTCTGTAAACACTTGTTGAAAAGTCATTGTTGTATTTAAAAGTCTTTTTGTTGAAAATCGAGTTGCTACCAAAACAGTCCCTTTCATAAAACTTTCCTTTTCATAAAATAATTTAGTTTCAAGAACATCAATATTCATAACGGGTTTCAGAAGTTACATTGGCCTCCCTTCCAAAGTGAAGCACTTTACAACACATGGTTTAAATGCAGCTGTACTACATAAGTGGCACATTGCTTGGTAATCCTTGACTCAAACACAAACAATAGACTTAACTAAAAATACTCCACCTAACTCTTTCTGTTGTACATCCCCAGATGAAGCGTCCCTTTTCTTCTTGCATACTTTCCTCATTCTCGAAAGTGAAGTCCCCTCTGTTGCTGCTGCTTCCTTGTTGCCGTTTAAGTTGCTGCCCCCCCCCCCTTTTCTCTAAAGTGATGAACATCCTTGTGATGCTCCATCTGCCCGTTGCGACATCAGCATCACCAATATAACAACGAACAGGAGAGAGTAAGCGATCCGAACGACGAATCGTCGACGGTGTGGGATTACGATAGGCAAAATAATAGGACCACACAAACATACAATACAATACACAAGCAAACAACAAACAAGTATATTATTAACATCATTATCATCATTGTCTTTCATTATATTATTCTTCCTTATCTTTCCAAACTTAATTCCACTTTTCATAAACATTCTTTCTTTCTTAGTTCTTTTCCTTCTCACACTCATATCTTCTTCTTATTCCGTCTTATCAACTCATATCCTTCTCTTACTCTGGGGAATTATAAAACATCATCGTAACATTTATTCTGTTCTCGGCTATCACTCACGTCTACATCTCCTCGGTCATCCATCCATCCTAGTCGGAAGCAAACAGGAGTACAGGACCTTTACCGTGCGGGCACGATAGCTGTCAACACAAATGGTCCCAGACCAGGAGGACTCAGCCTCAATAATATCAATTCATAACAATCATGGCACACTGCCTCACACTGGCAAACAAGATGCCCCACTCCAGTCCCTCTCACTGTTCTCGATTTGCAATCTAGGGGGCGACAGTATGTTTCTAGTGGGCCCGCAGAACTTGCCACGGCATTAGACCCAGTCCCCACCACGTTAGTGCGCCACATGTGGAGTTCGTTCTGCCTAGAAACATACTCTAGATTTCTTGACGTTTCACCGTCATCGTCCTTTCCTAATGCAATCTCGTCCTAAGTATCCGCAGATACTTATCGTTTCTTCCTCTCCACTACTTCGCACTCTCATACCTCACCGCGCATGTCTTTTAAGTCTTTTATCTTTTAATTATCCTAAGGTCGGCCCGTCCTTCGTGCAACCCTTCAACAAGTCCCGACCACTACTTTGCACAATCTTTCTCTTATCACTTCTCACATAGCACAAAGCTGGGATCACATCACAATCTCAAATCTCATTTCTCAACTTTCTCAACATCCCCCATTTCTCATACTCATTTCATTTCGAAACCCTTTCTCGAAATCATCTTTTCACGAAACTCTTTCAAAAGATTGTTGCACAAAACCCTTTTTCCAAATCTCCTTTTACAAATCCTTTTAAAATCTCTCTTCCAAAAGTCTTTTCGAAAATCTCTTGTCAAAAACCTTTTCAAAAAGTACAACTTTGCTGGGTGCTAATGGAGGAGCAAACTCAACTCAACACTAGTTCCCAGACTAAAACCAAAAACAAAGGAGCCCAGCTCCACACAATCACCTCTCACATCCACTTCCACATTTCTTTTCCCAGATCTGGCTCGATCCCAACGTCACCATCAATTCTTTCCCCAATCTCAACTCTTATCACTTTTCTCTTCCTCGTTATTCCTTTCTCATCATATCCTTACTTTTCAATCTTATTGCTTTCACAACTCATTCTTTTTCTTTTCATTTCTTTATTCAGGACGTAACAGACGTCCGTCAACATATTACTCATTAACGACAATAATTATTATCAGGCATAATGAAACAAAGACTTAAAGGCATACTATCAATCACACACTCATCACACAACAATAATGTGGCCTTCATCACCTTCGTATAAGTGGCCACACAGCACAAACAATTGCCACTATACTATTGGCTCCGAACCACTTAGTTCCGATCTTTGAGATGATACGGAACGTCCTAATAAATCACCTAACTACCACGGTGTCTTAGTAAAGCTTCTCTCTCACCTGAGGTCCAGCTATTAGTTGCGTACCGTCTCCTCGAATACTCTATGCTGCTGACTGCCCCAATCCCTTGTCTTTAAGATTTCCTCGTACTAAATAAAATACGCTTACGTTATTATCTTGTATTTAAGAAAACCTTTTCTTAGTTCGTGACACTTTCTGTTCTTAATTGAAAGACTTAAAACATTATTGTTTTATCAAAACCGTTCTCAAATTTTCTAGTACTGTAAATCTTTTAAAACCATTTGAAAACAATTCATAAAATGATTTAAATCAATTGTTACTTGAAAGCTTTGCTTTAAACCCGTGAAAACATTTTTGAAGTTAAGAAACAGTTTAAAATAATCCGGGACAGCGAAGGAGTTCATCATAAAAGAATTATTTTAATCAAAATCCGAATTACTTACAAACCCATCGTTCAGCTTAGTTGTAAATTAAACATTCATTTTCACACAAACACTCACAAACAAACATTTCGAATCAATCAAGACAACTTAATATGTCAGGGTACTATTTTATTTCTAAATAATTTCTTTAACTTAAAATTAACACTTTATTAATTAGTTAGGAACATATAACTAATTTAGTCAATCATCACGAACAATTATGCAACTAACAAATAGTTTTAGTTTCACAGAACAGAGCACTCGGTCATACATGCATTCACATACCAATTGCATCAAGATTTAAACAAATCATATTTATATTTATTTATTTCCCTTTACCTTTAATTAAAACCGGTTAAGAATCAAATATCTATAACACATAAAGTTAACCAAGTTTCTTATGAATTACGAGCACCTTTTGAAATTGAGACACCCTGTGATTAAATTTTGGATAGTAAAACCAAAAATCAAAGTCATGAATACTTTTAAAAATAATCGAGTGCACCTAATCTTTTCTCCTATTAAAACCGAATGGAATAAGATCCACAACACAATTTAGATAAATTTTCTTAAAATAAAAATACAAGACATAATCATTTCAACAAGTAAATCACAAGCCAAAAAAAAAGGATCTAGTCTATTGAACCTAGTAGACCTACACTTAGGCTGAATCATGATCATAGAAGAAACAAAGTCTTAGGTGCAAAATTTCAACATGCAAAATCTTAAGATACCAATTCAAAGACATGCACTTCAATTACATGGTTTAGAAAAATACCACTCCTTTATCTTCATAAAACCGTGACCTCTTGGTCACTTCAAACACAATTTTATTTTTATTTTTATTTTTTTTTTTCTTTTGCATGTGTGACACCCTTCCGATTATCCAAAATTTTATATAGTGATTATGCTTTTATACCGGATAATATATGGACTTGTGAGTGTTAAGAAAATAGGTAAATAAAATTTTCTTTTAAAGCGGGTGCACGAATCGTCACTTGAAAGTATTTGAGAACAAAGTCTATATTATCTCAAAATCATTGTATCGAGTTCGGTGATTTCTAAAACCTTTTCGCAAATAGAGTAACATTCGATCTTTTAGAAAATATCTTTGTATCAAGTAGCTTAAGCTACCCTTGCTTTGTATGATAGAACTGATACCATTTATAGTCGAGCTCTTAAACAAATTAAATCAGAGTAAGCGGAAATTACTGGACTATGCAACTGATAGAATAAAACATAGGTTTTCATAGGTATAGAGAGTCATAAGTACATAGCCCATGCGTAAAGTCTCCAAGTTTCAAAATATACAAGTCCATCATCAGATCTATATAACAGTGTAACTACAAACCCTAGAGTGCTCCAAAGTATATCTACAATATATATACATAACAAAATATATAACTCTAGGGATAGTCACATAGATATGGCAGCATCAGATGGAGTAGTAGTAGCAGTAGTCTCCCAAAAGTAAAAGTAGTAGTAAGATAGTAGCAACATCATCATCACAGCAGCAGCAGCAAATCTCCTACACAGCCTCCACACATCGGATCCTCAGACCCACATCATACACCATATGCATGTACCTAGGGATCATCGTCCCTCCAGTCACTCCCAGTAGAATGCACGACAGGCTCGCCCCCACTCTCGTCCTCCACCGGATCCTCCTCGATCTCATCCGAGGGAGAGTGCACCCTACCACTGGGTACCGGGTCAGGTGATGGTGAAACCCTGACTGGGCTCCTCGGATCAGATAGGGGAATCTCCTCACGGACGACTCTCGAAGTAAAAGGGTGAGAGCGGGTAGGTCGAAAATGAAAACTATGGTAAGAGCGAGCTGGTCGCGTGGGAGGTGGTCCATGGTAAGTGTAAAACGGGGGTACATGCATAGTGTATATGATGGGAATCCTAAACCTACGAGGACGGAATCGTATCAGCGGGTTCGGGTGGTAGAAGGTAATCTCTACCTCCCCCTCGAACACCGCACGATGGTCCTCATAGATCCATATGCCACTAGGAAGTGGCCGGATCTCGATGCAAGCAATGTAGCGAGACATCACCTACAAGGGCATAGGGGTAAGCAATTCTATACACATAATCAACAGAGAATAAATTATGCAATATAGGCATGTAAATATGCATCAATTAATATCAATCACATTTAACACTTAGCAGATATTGAATGCAAGTAAGATGCTCACACTTGGTTCATTTATCACAGTTAAATTAAATGAATGGCATGATGCATGATTTTAGCTCTCAAGCCTATCTCCATCATAATACTATGTCACTCTCTGACGTCCATCCCTGACAACCCAGCACTCAACAGTGCGTTGTATTCCTAGGTATACAACCATTCGTACATTCACCTAGAATGTACACGACAAGCTTGGTATCCATGCCACCCGAGCATATCCCGTCATCCAAACGGATCGTCATCCAAACGATATATCCATATCGGCATCCACTAAGCCGACCACGTCAACAACGTGTCATCAAGCAAGCGTATTGGCACTCCCAGAGGCCCTCCACATGTTTAACAAACATGAAATACGTCCTACCATCCAAACTCCAGAATGAATGCATTTTATCTTTTAGACTTAAGGGAAGTTGATTAATACTTTACAGGCCACCTAGGCTTATTTTCTTTATCAAAAAGGACCGTCACCAAACGATCTATTTGTATTAATCAATTTCCCTAGGTCTTGATCCCTTGGACTATTATTAATAATTCCTTAGTTTATTAAGTCAGAATTGAAAATGGTGTTTTCAGGTTCTGAACCATTTACTCGAGTAAACTTCAGGACACTCGAGTGTTCTTCAACTTTTCCATATTACTTGAGTATTCTTAAGACTACTCGAGTGTTCATGACTTTCTGAGGATTTGGGTTTTCAATTCAACAAT
The DNA here is from genome assembly GCA_037953625.1 of Crotalaria pallida. Classification (NCBI taxonomy): domain Eukaryota; kingdom Viridiplantae; phylum Streptophyta; class Magnoliopsida; order Fabales; family Fabaceae; genus Crotalaria; species Crotalaria pallida. The sequence goes on along the minus strand of CM075654.1, from coordinate 54,625,958 downwards.
TTACTCGAGTAGTCCATGGGTTACTCGAGTGTTCTTGAACATTTCCAGAATACTCGAGTGACCTTGAATGACTCGAGTGTTTGACCTAAACTTGTCCTCAGGTCATGCTCGATACTCGAGTACCAGACAAAATACTCGAGTGTTCTTGTTCATTTTACATTGTTTTGAAAGCATTTTACTCGAGTACCCTGCCTTTTACTCGAGTGTTTCGTAGCAGATAACACTGAAACTTGGTTTTAACATAACATTTTCATTTCTACTCAATTCTAGTCCATTCCAGGGATCCACAGAGTTCATACAACATAATTTGAACATGTTACAACATTCATTTCATATCAAAACACAGATTTGACAGAGAATCCAATAATCATGCATAAAAAGGCACTTTTAACAACTCAACACCTCAAATTGAATATTAAGCACAATTTTCATAAAGTAAAGCTCATTTAAGCTTGCATGCATGATATAAAACTTGCTTAACACAGTTTTAGAGCATGGATTGGTCTCCAAACCAAAGTTCCTAATCAATCTAAGCCCTTAGAGCCTCTTGGTGGCTCTCTAACACAATTCATGGAATTTAAACCCTGTCTAGTGAATATAATTACTTCCCCTTACCTCTCAGATGTTTTCCAAACAAGGATTGACACGAAAAAGGCTCCAAAATCCTCAGACCAACTTCAAATGCCACATGCAGAGTAGTTTTGAGTACAATACCAAAATGGAATTGGTTTGTACATGAAACAGAGAATTAAATTGGGGAAAATTAGATTTCTAAACTCTATGCAACATAATCTAACTAAGGAAACCGAAATTGACTCAGGGGTTCATGAGCTTACTAGAAATCAAGATCAAAGTAAGCTCCAGAAACACTTTGGCAGAATGAACTCCAACTTCTCAGCTCCAATTCTCCCAACACACCCACTCAATCCTCACGATTTTACTCTCTATACAAAGCTCAAGATGTAAGCTTTGTATTCGTGTATGATTTGTGTTTTGAATCAGAACAGAGAATGAGAATCGAAAGAGACGAATTCGAACCCTAACTTCTTTAACTTCAACAAGATTAAGCAAAATTCTCTACCAAGGTTCGTTGATGAGCTTAAATAGACATGGAGGGTGTTCATGCGTGACGACACGCCACCCAGGGTGTTGGCAATAAGGTGTTTTCGTGGCGGAGGTAGAGAATCGTTCATGGTGACTCATGAAACGCACTAACTCGTGCAGTTTGACCCAGAATACTCGAGTATTCTGAATAATACTCGAGTATTTTGCCCAGATTTTGAAAAATAATTAGTTTATTTACTTTCCCTCCAAAATCTTTCCTATAATTGCTTCTAGGTCCCAACCCAGGGACTAATATGCAAAATACTCATTTTATGCATTTAAATTATTTATTAAATAATTTCCACACCTAAGCTAGTCACATGAACACATATTTTAATCAAGGATTAATATAGAAACTATTAATTGTAATTAAATTATAATTAACATTTCATTAATCGGGGATTAAAATTTTGGGGTGTTACAGCATGTGCTAAAAAAATCATGTAAATCAAAAGGAAGACACATGCAAGAAGTTTTTCATGAAAAAAATCATGATCTTTTGTTTTCTATGTTTGACCGAAAACCAATCAAAAAAATTAAGAGAAAGAACTTAAAGCTTTAGCTTTTAAACACATACAAACTTAAATCCAAGTGAAACCATTTTGCCGAAAGTTGTTTTTCTTTGCTTCTTCTTCAAAACCATGACATGCAAGCCAAGAAACAAGACTTTTTGAGTTAAAGAAATCGCATGCAAAACTTAAAATCAAAGCTTAGAAAATTCCAATTTAAAATCAAAACATTCAAACAACTTAGATCAACTTTAGCAAACATTAAACCAACATGCATGAACCCAAATCAAGATAAAAATCGTCAAAACCTAGTTTTCTAATCATGGTCGAATTATGTAGTTCAGGATCTAGTGTTTATGAGTTCATTGACTTCTTAAAAATTCAAGATCAAAGCATAAACAACACATGGATGTACATAGAGCACCAAGATCATCATTAATCACGGTTTGAGCAAGGAAATTAAACATATAAGAGAAGTTTATTTTAAGCTTTACAAAAATCTTATCAAACTTTTTGGTTCTAGAAGATTTAGTTTTGAAAACTTTGAGAGCTAATAAGGAAAGCCTTAACCGAAATATAAAGTCCTTAGTTTAGTTTATTACAAGTTCATTTGATTCTTGAAATTAGAGCTTAAACATTATATATATAACCATAGATCAACCATAAAACTAGACATGCAAAGAAGAAATGGAGATCAAAAGGCTTTAAAAAAAATAAAAGCTATGCTAAACTTCTTGTGTTCTTCTAATCACCCACCAAATCAAAGTCTTCTAGTTCTAGATTCTTGGATCTTCAAGGGAGGTCTTTGGCTTTGGCTAGATCTTCTTCCTCTTCCTCCTTTTGGGGTTGCCTCGGTCTCTCTTCTTCTAAGGCTAAGGGGTAGTTTCCTCCTTGAGTTTTGATGAAAGATGTGTGGGGAAGGAAGAAATCAAAGGGGTTTGATGTCAAGAATTGGGTTGTTCACTCCTTTTCTCCTTTCTTCTCTTCATGGCCTAGCTTTCTTTTTCTCTATGCCCCAAGAGTTTGATGTGCTCTTGAGGTGAAGTGTTTGGGGTTTGATGAGGAAGAAATGGAAATGAGTAAATCAACACACCCACACACACATCCACGGTTTAAAGAGTAAGAAAGGGTTTGAAAATTTCCCTTTCTATCCTTGGCTCATGGTGGAAGCTTTTAAGGATAATTTGGTCCAACCCTATTGTTGCATGGGAGGAGTCACGTCGAAAAGGGGACAAGGTGAGGGAGAAGTCCTCCCTAGGCTTCATGAGTCATCTATCCTATTCTCTCCCTATTTTCTATATAATTTTCTAATTTCTTAATGCATAAGGAAATGGCTCTTACTTGGTTTTCTACTCATCACATAGCCGAACCATACACACTAGCACACACATACACTTACGCAATTTATTTTCATGTTGATCACATAGCATAAACTCATGCATACATATTCATCATACACCCACTCCCACATGTGGCACACACATACATGCACACCTACACTTATCACACACATATTCTATCATTCATGCATTATCACACTCTTAATCTAATTTAATTCCATATAATCTTATATGTAGATAGATATACACGTAGCACACCACACATACATGCATCATCTTTTGATTCCTTAATTAATTCTATTTTAGCACATCTAATTACCAACTCACATAATAATTCAAAATGTTTCAAGGAATCACATTAACATAATCACACATCAAATACATATCAACTAACAAATATATTTAGAAAACAATCTCTTTCTTATGAAAATACCCTTGTTTAAAAAAAATCACCTTTTCTTTAAGGCATAAAATCGTCCAACATATAATTAGTTCTCAAAATCCACTTTAAAACTCATGACATTATTTTATGAAAACCATTTTCTTAAAGTCACTCCTTTTCCTAAAACGTTAATTGGAAAATTTATTTAAGAGATATTCTTTCAAAAACACTTTTCTGAAAAATAAATCCCTTTAGTATTTTAATTTAATACGAGGAATTTGCGGGGGTGTTACATTAAACCTAGAAATCCTTTGAAAATCAAGTGCTTAGAAGACCTTTCTTCTTGGTATAAACCGAAGATCCTAGAAGAGTAAACCTAGTTTTTATTTTACAATCTTGTAATCTTTGCTTCTTCTCTTTGCATGTTCATTTTATGTTTTGAAAGATGACTTTATGTGTTGATCTTTCTTAACTATGGACTTTTAAAGACTCAATTTAATTTGTAATAGGTGTAGTTTATGTTTGATGATTCGGTTGGTATTGTTCATGATAGATCTTGATGTTTTTCTTTTAGATCTAAAGTTTTGTTTATGATCTTTGTGAGTTTGAAGTGGATCTTCTTGCATGTTTGATTTTGGTGCCTAAAACCGTGAATCAATGTTTGATCTAAACTTATTTTTGATTTTTGGTCTTGCATGTTGTTTGAAAATGATTTGTATGGCTTTGAACTCTTGCATGTCTTGATTTTTGGTTTGATCTTAAGAAAAGCTTTGATTTGTGTTTTGATCTTTGATTTGTGTTTTGATCTTGATTTTGTCTTGAGTTTTGTAAATGATTTTTGGAACAAAAGCTTTCTTATTTTCTTGGATTATGTCTCGGTTTTGGTCCCTTTTTATCTAAGATGATTTTTGACTTTGATTTGTGCTAATATGTTAATTTCATGACTTGATATACATGATTTAAATGTATGCATGTTGATCTTGAATCTTGAAAAGTTATTTTTATGTTTCTTTGAGAAATAAATTGAGAATGTTGTATTGATATATGATTTTTTGCATGATTTGCTAGAAAAGCTTAAGATTTAGTCTTGCATGTTAATTCTAAATGAAAAGACTATGTGTTCTTTGTTGCATGCCTCGGTTATGAAAGTGTTAGAACCTACAATCGGTGGGTGAAATAACTAGGAAACACTAGGAAAACACCTATAAGGGGGGTTGAATAGGTGTTAGGTAAACCTTGAAAGATTTTCGCAAGAAACAAATCAAAACGATTAAAACAAATGATTTTCTTGAAAATTCTTTAGCCTTAATCGATTAATGACATGAACTAATCAATTAATGCCTCTGTACATTGAAAAATCACTTTTCAATCAAATACGAAAATCAATCAATTAACAAGTATAACCAGAGATTCAGCGGAAACAATTAACACCAATATTCTTATTGATTAACCTAGTTATGAAAATGATTTTCCCCAAATCAATTTTGCACAATTAAAGATTCAATTCAATCAATTATGAAAAAATCACTTTTTCTAGGTTTTCAACCAAGAACACAATTAATAACAAGAATTGTAAAGAGTAGAGAGTTTAGAGATACGACACAGTGATTTATCCTGGTTCACTTTCATCCACTTGAAAGCTACTCCAGTCCCCTCTTCAACCAAGAGAGATTCTTCACTATGAGGAATTAGAGTTTCTCAAATTACAAGTAAATGCCTCACAAGACTCCCTTCTTGCTAGCCTACAAGAGATACCACACCCTTGCCTTGTAACCCTATTGATATCTAATCTAACCTCTTCTCTTGCTTGCCAATACCCCACAACAAGACTTCCAATGCTTGCTTCACTACAAGACTTCCAATTGCTTGTTAATAATCACTCAATGATATCAATTATAACAAATTGTATACCAATAACATGATACTAATTGAAAAACAATTGTAAGAATTTGATACCAATAGTATTTTCTCAATAGTATAAACAATATCACATTATAAGAAATAATACCAATTGAGAGAACTATGAGCAATATCCAACAATATCAAATTTAAAATACCAATTGTATAATATCAAATGTTACCAATTTGTAGAATTTTCTCCTTAATACCAATTGAAGAAGCAAATGAATGAATAACACATGTAAGTCCTTTTGCTCTTCAATCATACCTACAAAAACAATCATGCTTTGCTTTTTGGTATCCAAATGGTTTTGGATCCATTTTTGTTAGTGTAGGGACTCTCGCCCTTTTTCATCCAAACAAAATCTCCTTTAGGTATACCATGCACTTTAATATAACACACATTTGAAGTATGTCCATGAGTACCACAATAGAAACATGTTGGTGCATTTGAAAAATCAACTTTAGAAAAATCAACAACATTTCTATGAGACATACTCTTAGCATTAGTATAACCCAAACCAAACTTGTTTGAATTTTCTCTTTGAAAATTTAACAATGTGCGCAATCTAATATTACCATTTGTGAAACTTGCAAGCTTATTTTTCAAAATAGCATTTTCATCCTTAAGCAACTTGCAATTCTCACAATCAACCACAATATTCAATCTACTAGCACAATCACAAGAAGAACTAGCATATATAAGATCAAGAGTTTCATTTTGAAGATTAAGCTCATCAACTTGTTTTTGAAGTTCTAAAATCTCTTGTTGATGTTTCAAAATGAGCTTCTTTCTTTCAATGTTTTTCAAAGCTAGTTTCTTAAATTGTTCATGCATTTCTTCATAAGCATTACATAAAATTTCATATTTGGAAGAAATTTCGGATTTAGTTTCACTTACATAGCTTTCGTAGCTTTGCTCACTTGATTCATCATTTGAACTATCCTCTTCATTTACTAGAGCTATCAAGTTGAGACAAGCGGCATCTTCATCATCCGAAGAACTATTCAATGTACTTTTATTGTCTTTTTCATCATCACTATTCCAAACTATGTATGCCCTTTTAGTTTTCTTTTCTTTCTCATTCTTCTTAAGATACTTAGAGCATGAGTACTTGAGATGACCGGGCTTTCCACATTCATGGCAAACTATTCCTTCTTTTGAAGTCTTTGTCCTGTAGTGTGGGGAATTCTTCTCTTTACTTTTGTCCTTGTTCAACCTTCCTTTTCTCCTTAGAATCTTATTGAACTTTCTTAGTAGAAGCTTCATCTCCTCTTCATCAATGTCCGAATCGGAATCTTCATTATCAACATCATCATCAACGGAACTCTCTTCCTTTTTATATGACCTTTGAGCTTTAAGAGCAATTCCTTTTCTCTCTTTGTACTTATCCGACTCTTCATGTATATGCAAACGTTCAAGCTCCATTTCATGTTCTTGTAGCTTTCCGAAAAGTGTTGCTAAGTCCATGATGTCCAAGTCCTTTGATTCAACAATTGCGGTAACCTTGGGTTGCCATTCCCTACTTAGACATCTTAAAACTTTGTTAACAAGTTCACAATTCAAGAAAGTTTTACCAAGAGCAATGAGATGATTAACAATATGAGTAAAACGTTTTTTCATAAAACATATAGATTCATTAGGCAACATACGAAACAATTCATATTCATGCATCAAAGAATTTAATCTAGCACGCCTAACTTCACTAGTGCCTTCATGTGTGACTTGCAAGGTGTCCCACATTTCTTTGGCATTACGACATTGGGAGACTCTAAAGAACTCATCATAAGATAGAGCGGAGGTGATGATATTCTTTGCTTTTAAATCATATTGAATTTTCCTTTTATCATCATCGGTCCACTTATCTTTGGGAGTTAGTGTAAGCACACCTTCTACATCTTTTGAGGGAATATAAGGACCATTTTCAATGGCTTCCCAAATGTTCACATCTATAGCTTCTATAAAGATTCTCATCCTAATTTTCCAATAACCATAACCCTCTCCACCAAACATAGGAGGGCGATTTATTGAAGCACCTTCACCACCAAAAGGATTCGTAGAACCCATTGTAGTTTCCTCAAGGATCTTAACGAAAAAGCTCTATGCTCGTGTCTTTCGACTGAGCTCTGATACCAATTGTGAAAACCTACAATCGGTGGGTGAAATAACTAGGAAACACTAGGAAAACACCTAGAAGGGGGGTTGAATAGGTGTTAGGTAAACCTTGAAAGATTTTCGCAAGAAACAAATCAAAACGATTAAAACAAATGATTTTCTTGAAAATTCTTTAGCCTTAATCGATTAATGACATGAACTAATCGATTAATGCCTCTGTACATTGAAAAATCACTTTTCAATCAAATACGAAAATCAATCAATTAACAAGTATAACCAGAGATTCAGCGGAAACAATTAAAACCAATATTCTTATTGATTAACCTAGTTATGAAAATGATTTTCCCCAAATCAATTTTGCACAATTAAAGATTCAATTCAATCAATTATGAAAAAAATCACTTTTTCTAGGTTTTCAACCAAGAACACAATTAATAACAAGAATTGTAAAGAGTAGAGAGTTTAGAGATACGACACAATGATTTATCCTGGTTCACTTTCATCCACTTGAAAGCTACTCCAGTCCCCTCTTCAACCAAGAGAGATTCTTCACTATGAGGAATTAGAGTTTCTCAAATTACAAGTAAATGCCTCACAAGACTCCCTTCTTTCTAGCCTACAAGAGATACCACACCCTTGCCTTGTAACCCTATTGATATCTAATCTAACCTCTTCTCTTGCTTGCCAATACCCCACACTTCCAATGCTTGCTTCACTACAAGACTTCCAATTGCTTGTTAACACAACAAGGCTTCCAAGTGCTTGATGAAATGCCTCACCAAGGCTTCCAAATAACTATGCTTGATTCACAACCAAGACTTCCAATTGTTGTAGATCGCTTGCCTCTTGCAAAGATTACAACTCAAATGAAAACAAATAACAATCCTATGAATCTCTTTCAAAAGTTATGAAATATCAACATGAGAGATTCAAGGTTCTTGATCAAAGAATGTAAAAGTTAAAGCTTTGATCTTGAGAAAGTGAGAGAGAATAGAGTGGCTTTGATTCTTTGTAAAATTGATTATGAAAGTGTAATAATGATTCGCAAAGGTTAGGAAAAGGTTTATATAGAATACCCAAAAGTTAGGAATGGTTAGAAGTGCTTTTGAGAAGTGAAAAACACATTTTAAAAACCATATCTGATCGTGTTACTCGAGTAGAAAAAGTGTTAATCGAGTAAAACATGATTTAATCGAGTAAGCCGAAAGATGAAAATATTTTACTCGAGTAAAAGTGCAGATAATCGATTATCAAAAGTTTGTTAATCCATTATCAGTTCAAAATACACTGTTAATCAATTATCAAAATCTGTTAATCGATTATTAACATTAAAAATCACTTAAAACTTGTTTTCTCAAAAACTAAACCTTTTCTTTCAAACCTTTAAGCCACCTATTGATTTTAGGCAAAGTGAATACTCAAAATATGATATAATCATGCAATCAAAAGAGATTCACTACCCTCTAATAAACTCTACCCAAACACATAAACTAAAAGACTTGTGAGGCTAAAGATAAAACATTAAAACACAAACTACCAAACTAAGTCTTCATGAGTTGGCTCTCTCTTCTTAACTTGATGTTTGTTGTTGCTTGTTGAGCTTGATCTTGATCAACACATTTGTAGCTTGTTCAAAACCTTTTGTAGCTTGTTCAAAACCTTTTGGCATTTATCAAAACATTCTTTATGGATCTTACAGAAAGAAAATTAGGGAGAACAAAATGATTTTTCTGAATTGATCTATGTTCTATGTCCTTATATGATCTTTGCTTTGATTTGATTTAAGAAAATAAATTAAAGTGTTGATTTCATGCATGTTGTGTTCGGCTATGTTTAAATTCATATCCATGCTTTTTTTTATTTTGTAAGAACTTGATATATGCTCTATGTACTTGCATGATTCTTGATTTGATTCAAGTGAAGAAAGTGAATTAAAGATTGATTGTTTTCCCATGATGTAGCTCACGGTTTTGTTAGGAAAAAGAAGGAAATAATTGCATGATTTTGTGTGTTTGATGATAAATGAATCTTGCTTTGATTTGTGAAGGATCCCGGTCTATGCATGTTAATTAGGTTAGAATTCTTTTCCAGGTAGTAACCTAGGAATAATGCATGTATTTTGTGAAATAATGCTAAGCTAATTAAGTTTAAGAAAAGTTTTGTGTTTGAATGAATTTATGTGTGCATGTATTCGGTTTGTGAGTTTAAGTATGCCTAAATGATTTTGTTTTATTGAAAATGAAATGATTATGTGTTGAATGATTGAATCTAATGATTGACTTGTGAAATATTTGCTTAAGAATGAATGTTTGTTTTGTAGTATAATTGATTAATTATTTATGTGCCTTGATTTATTAAAGTGTGTTGTTAGTTGTGTGTGTAATTTGTTTTGAAATTTGTTTGGTTTGATTTGTTTGTGAGATTGTGTTTGTGACTTGTTTTCTAATAAAAACTTGAGTTTTTGAAGAATGAACCTTGAACTAAAGAGTATTTGAAACAAAAAGAGTTTTTACGATGTTTTCGGATTTATTAAATTGATTTTTGTCAAACAACTTCTTTTCTGTCCAAGTTTATTTAAAGATGTTTCTTGATTTCTAAAATTGTGTTTATGATACTCAAAGTTTGGTTTTCAAAAGGTAATTGATTTTAGAAAAACCCGGATTGAAACCGGTGAATTTTTCGGTGTTTTTGAAAGAGGTTGTGGTGCTGTCCAAGACGGACCAGCAACCTAACCAAGTGGTTTAAATTATTTTATTTGATGTTTTCAAAATGGTTTTTAAGTGTTTAAAGAACTAAGAAAAGTTAAAAGTGTTTTTAAGAAAACAATCATGTTTTAAGATTTCCGACGAAGGATGAAAAAGACTTTCTTAATAAAAGATAGTAATGAAAATGTATTTTAATTAATTTGAGGAATGTTACAGACGAGGGATTAAGGCAATGGCAACAACCAAGGTCAGAAAAGACTGCACGTATTCAATCACTGGACCTCAGGTGAGAGAGTAGCTTTCCTAAGACACCGTGGTAGTAGGTGTTGTATTAAGACGTTCCGTATCAGCTCAAAGATCGGAACTCAGTGGTTCTAAGTCAGTAGTATGGTGGAAATTGTTTGCTTTGTGTGGCCACTATATGAAGAGGACAAAGACCACATTGTTGTGTGTGATGTATGTATGTTGATGATGTGTTATTTATGTTTATGTTTATATGCTTGCTGATATTATAATTGTTAAGTATAAAATAACGAGAGACTAGAATTAAAAGACACCAAGAAAAGATAATCCCTGTTCGGCTTAAGTCCTTGTGGAATAAGGCTGCCCTGATAAGACATTGAGAGTGGAGATAATGATAAGAGAATTAAGATTGATGGAAAAAGAGATAAAGAGATGAAAGTTGAAAAGGAATTCGTGATATGATGCGAATGAGCCAGAGCGAGGAAGGAATGTTGATGATGTATTGAAAGTGAAAAGCATGTTGAGAGTGAAGCTTGATTCTTTGATCCTTGTTTTCTTGGACTGAGTCTAGCGTTGAGTTGAGCTTGCTCCTCCACTAGTTCTCAAGAAGAGAAAGTTTTTGAGAAAACTTTTGAAAAGAAATTTTTTAAAAGGTTTTTCGAAAATGAGATTTTTGGAAAGAACTTTTGAAAATAATTTTGAAAAGAATTTGCGAATTGAATTTTTGAAAAGAATTTATGAAATGAAATTTTGAAAAGGGTTCCCAAAATGAGAATTTTTGAAAAAGAATTTACGAAAATGAAATTTTGAAAGGGATTCCCAAAATGAGAAAAATTTTCCAAAACAAAATTTTGTAAAGAATTTGTGAAATGAGTTTTTTTTTTTTGAAAATATTTGTGAAAGAGATTTTTGAAATGAGTTTTCGAAAGGAGATTTTTGAAAAGGATTTATGAACTGAAAATTTTTGAAAAAAGGTTACGAAATGAGATTTTTGAAAAGGATTGTAAATTGAGATTTTTGTGAAGAAAGTTTATGAAAAGAGATTTTTGAGAAAATTTATAAAGGTTGTTTTGAGAAAAGTTTTGTGATGAGATTCAAGTTGTGAAAGGGATTCCGCTCTGTGCTAAGATGTGTTGTGAAAGGAAAAGTGATGCAAAGATAGCGGTCGGGACTCATTGAAGGGATGCACGAAGGGTGAGCCGACCATTAGGTTAAGTAAAAAGATAAAAGCCTTTAAAAGACATTAACAGCGAACTCGGTGAGGTATGAGAGTTAACCCGAAGTAGTGGAGAGGAAGATACTATGGGTATCTGCGGATACTCAGGTGGAGATTGCATTAGGGGAGGACAATGACGGTGAAACGTCAAGAAGTCTAGAGTGCTTTTCTAGGCAGAACGAATTCCACAAGTGGCGTACTAACGTGGTAGGGACTGGGTCCAATGCCATGGCGAGTTCTGCATGATCAGCTAGAATTAGTACTGACGCCCCCTAGATTGCAAATCTAGAACAGTGAGAGAGACTGGAGTGGGGCATCTTGTTTGCCACTGTGAGTGAGACAGTGTGCCATGATTATATATGAATTGAATTGATATGATATGATTTGAGGCTGAGACCTCCTGGTCTGGGACCATTTGTTGTGAGACAGCTGTCGTGCTCGCACGGTAAAGGTCATGTACTCCTGTTTGCTTCCGACTAGGTGGATGGATGGCCGAGGAGATGTAGACTTGAAACGTGAGTACTAACTACGAACGGACGCGTACCTCGATGATTCTTTAATCCCCCGATCATCGATGGTTATAATTCAATAAGACTTAGTAAAGAAAAGAGTTATGAATAAGGAAAGTTAAGTTTATGAATCTCCGATGAGGATGTGAAGTTTGGAGTAAGAGATGGAAACCCTTGGGAAGGGAAAGGAAAGAAGTGAAGGATTGGAAATTTGAGAATGATAAAAGAATTGAGAGATAAAGAAGGTTATGCTAAGAATGATAATAATGTTAATAAAGAATTAAGATATTATTAATGTGTTGTTATGCTTGAGTGTTGTATTGTGTGTGCCTTGTTTGTATTGTGTGTGCTGTCTTGATATCCCGCCTATGGTAAATCCACAACGTCGACGACTTGTCGTTCGGTTCGCTAACTCTCTCTTGCTCGTTGGTATATCGATGCGTCTGGTACTCCAACGTGCAGATGGAGTATCGCATGGAGATTGCAACATGGACTAGACATGGATGTGGATGGAAACATACCCCGTCTGGTTGGGTATGGACTGGCGACACTCAGATCGTTATTCCGGATCCAGAGCATCGACTTTGCGGAGCTAACTTAGGACCTCTCTTGGAGCAAGTTTCTGTTCGTGGATATAGAGACTACGAGGAGAAGGTACGATGTGAAGCTCAGCGGATTTCTGCTACTCCAGCTAGGATGCAGTGGGTGCCAAAGAATGGCGGACCAGCAGCAAGGGAGATGGCTTCATTTTAAGGAGTTAATCGAGGACACAAGAAGGAGGATCGAGAGTTGCACCCCATAGTTTTTATTAGGAAGAGTCAGAGGTAGGGTGAATAGTTTAAGTTGTTGTGAGTATGTGAGTCAAGGATTATCTACGCAACGTACCACTGCTGTAATTGTGCCCTACTTTTATTTTGTGAACTGGCCGAATTTTATTTTGACAAGAAAGGTGAAATCGTTTTGAAAAATGCAAAAGGGTAGGTGCGTAAAGGTTTTACGTAACAACCCGGTTTTCAATTAAGGACGTGAGCATGCACCAATGGTTTTTCCACAAACGTTTAAAAAAAAATTGGCCTCATTTTTAACAACTTTTTTAAATAAATGATGATTATTTTCGGGAGGTGAAAATCGGGCTGTTACATATATGCATGGTGAAAATTGTTACTATTTGAATACTTGTGTTTGTTGTTTATAGCCAATGTTCTTTATCGTTCGATTTTGTTGAGAAAATGCCTAAGCATAGGTAGTTTTGATGATTACAAAGTGCAAGTCAAGGCAAAAGTTCACAACTCAACTTAAGGCTCAACAAAGTCAACAAAGGGGTTCTTATTGTAATGCAATGTATTATTTATTCTTTATTAAGTCCCCTAGATGCATAATGGTTAGAGTCTAAGATAGGAAAAACTAATCATAATCTAAAAGATATGGTATGCATGCTAAGTATAATCATAAGTGGGTGCTTTTCAAAATTAAAAGAAAAATATGTGATTTTATAAATATAAGAAAAATATTGAGAAAATAATTTGAAAATATTTTTCTAATAAATTAAAGTGTTTTGGAAGTGAAGAAAATGTTTTAAATATAATACTATATGTGTTAACAAGTAAAAATGTTGCTTTTGGAAATTTTGAACCGAAAGTATCCGGATACATCTGAAAGTATCTGGATACCCCGTTAAAATAACAGTCAGAATTTTAAATTTCAACACGATGTATCCGAATACTTTCAAAAGTATTCGGATACTGAAAGTTAAAACTGTCTAAAACTAGTCGTTTGATGTCCAAACCTTTATATATACATGTCCAAACGTTTTTAAAAGATGAGACAACGTTCTTACAACCTTCTAACACTTCTGAACTTTCTCTTAAACACGTTTTACAGAATTCTCAAGTGTTCTCCATGAATCAATTGCATTTTCACATATGATCAAGAAGAACATTCAAGTGTTGCATTGAATTTTCACAAATACCCACTTTGATTACACTTGCATTCATTCTTATTCTTCTAGATTCTGATCTAATAGTTAGTGTTCTTAAATAAGCTGCTTATCCACACAAAAAGGTGCAAAGATATTTTCTTTTCATTGGAGTTGTTCATTCGCACAACAAGGTGTAAAGTGCCAACAACAAGACTTTGACAAAGGCAAATTGGTGAAAGGTTTTCATCAAGTATACTTGAAGGTTTCAAGTGGAATTGAAGAAGGTTTCTTCAAGCACAAGGTTCGCTGTGGTTCAAGGAATTGTTTGCGAAGACACAAGTTCCAAAGAGGTTCTTTGGAGGGACTAGTCTAAGGGAAAGGTTTTCTCTTACACATTACTTGTACTTACAATTCTTGTTCATAGTGAAACAAATCTCCTATCTCAGAGAGGGAGGACTGGATGTAGCATTAGTGTTCGTTAACACACTAATGTGAACCAGGATAAAATCCTTGTGTTCGCTTCTCTTTCATTATCTCTTTACAATCTTCCTATTAAACCGTAGCCTTACCAATCTTTTCCAAGATTTGCTAACCTGATTTGTGGAGTTAAAAGTGTCATAGTTACCCGGATAGCTTAGGCTTGAATGATCATGGATGGATGACTGGTGGTTATTGAATAAAAGGTAGAACAATGGTGAGCTTAGTAGTAAGTTTGATCAAAGTTGGGGAGTCACAAGGAAGAAAAGAGGTGTATATTGACCTTAATTTGAGGAAATAGTGAGGAAGATTAGACCCCTTTGTGCCATAGTTAGATGTTTAGACGGAGGAAGTGATAAGTTTGATTGATGTTTAGGATAAACCCAATGTGAAAAGTAAGGTTGTTTTGAGGGAGTAGAACCAAAATTGCCATAGAATTCCCCTTAAGGTGAAGAAATAGTGGATGAAAGCTTTAGGGTTAGAAAGGAAATTAGAGGAAGAAGTGATTGTGGTGAGTTATAGGAAATCCAAAGTGTAGGAGGTAGTGAATGTCTAAGGATTTTAGGCAAAACCCAATGCTTTTGGAGATGTGTGAAACCTTGTTTGCTTGATTTTCCCCTAAGTTTGTACCTTCAGTCGGACTCTCTGTGACGACGATCAGCTAAAGGAGCGA
Source organism: Crotalaria pallida (assembly GCA_037953625.1). NCBI lineage: Eukaryota > Viridiplantae > Streptophyta > Magnoliopsida > Fabales > Fabaceae > Crotalaria > Crotalaria pallida. Next base: position 54,610,867 of record CM075654.1, on the reverse strand, counting down.
CATCTTCATCGGTTAATCCGTTGGTCTTAACCCAGTTCGACATGTAAATGGCTATGCTATGGGCTTTTTCGTCCGAGAACGACACACGAGGAGTATTGTAAGAAATCTACTGTCAGTGAAGGAACGGACGACCTTAACGCGAGAATGAGAATGTTCTCATGGACATCATTGCGATGTGAGAGTTGTTGTGCCATACTGCCCAATCCGCAACGTATTTCTCGGGGACGAGAAATCTTTAAGTTGGGGAGAATGTAACACCCCACAAAATCCTCGTACTGTTTTAACTTCTAAACAGAATTATTTTTGAGAAAGTGTTTTTGAAAAGAAGTATTTTCTTAAATGAATTCCTTATTTCAGGATTTCAAAGTGGTAAATGATTTTAAAGAAATGGTTTTTATGAAATAAAGTTGTGAGTTTTAAAGTTGAGTTTTGGAAAAATAATTATGTGTTTAATATTTTTATGCTTTATAGAAATGGTGAATTTTAAACAAGAGTTACTTTATGAAAAGGTGATTTATTTTCTACAAACATGTGCTTGGTATTTTTGGTGTTTTAAGGGAATTATGATTTTTGAACATGAGTGATTTTATAAGAAGAAGATTTATTGTCTATATGTGAGTATGTATATGTATGTACGGTCTTGTATGTGTGTATGCTTAGGACTATGTGAAAATTTAATTAGTGGAAGAATATGATGATATATGCATGAGTATGTGTGTTGGTTTGATATGTGTATGTATGTACAACGTGTATGAGTAGATATGTGTGTGTAACGTATGATGCATGTATATGTGTATGTGTGTGTGTGTGTGTGTGTGTGGCGCATGTGTGTATGTATGTATGGGTGTCAGCCTAGGATTTTCCTAAGTGTTGGACAAGAAACCCAAGGGACTAAGTGATAACCATGACCTAACTAAGTTAGTGAAAACCCTAAGGATTAGCCAACAAGCCATTGAACCTAAGATGACCCCTAGCACCCTAATCCACTCTACCTTGTCCCCCTAAAAATGATAAACTCCACCCATGCAAGTTTTTGAAGTGCCGAATTTGCCCCTCCCATTTGCACATGAACCTAACCCAAACCAAGGGCAAAAGAGAGATCACGAATTGGCCTATAAATATGAGGTGCCTTATTCCATCTTCCCTTCACCAAGTCCATTTCTTTCCAAACACCCTAAACACACTCTAAGAGACTCCTTAAACCTCTTAGACTAAGAAAAAGAAAATAGAGAGAGAGAGAAGAGAGCCGTGAGTTAGGAGGAGGAAGAAGAGGAAGTTCAAGGTTAGATCCAAGGCTTTTCCTTGAAGATCAAGTGAAGAGGCTTGAAGATCTTCTTTCTTTGGTGGGTAATTCGAAGACCTTAGAGAAGATGTGTTAGTTTAGGTTTTTCTTTTGGGTCTTGTGATTTTCTTTCTTTTTTTTTCTTGCATGTTTACTTTTATGCTTGATCTATGACTGCATGTAATTTCTAAGCCTTGATTTTGAGTTTTAAGAGCTAAAGAAACTTGTAATAAACCAAACAATGGACTTTATGGTTCGGTTGATGTTTTTCATAGTAGATCTTGATGTTTTCAAACTAAATCCTTAAGATCTAAAATTTTAGTTAAGATTTTTATGAGCTTGAAGTAGATCTCTTTGCATGTTAAATTTTCAAGCTTAAAACCGTGGATCATGAGGTGTTTAAGAGTTTATTTAGTAAATAAATGTGTGATCTAAACTTGCTTGATGATAAAATTGAAATCTTTGGTCTTGCATGTTGGTTGATGATGATTTATATGATCTTGAACCTTTGCATGTTTTAATTTTTGTTTTGATCTTGGATTTTGTTTTGATCTTGAGCTTTGTATGTGATTTTTGGAGCAAAAGCTTTAGTATTTTCTCAAAGTATGTCCCGGTTTTGTTTCCTTTCACTCAAAATGATTTTTGTCTTTGATTTGTGCTATTATGTTTAATTTCATGACTTGATCTACAAGATCCAAGTACATGCATGTTGATGTTGAACTTTGAAAAATTGTTTTTATGTTCTTTTGACAAAACAAATTGAAAATGTTTGTGTTGACCTATGATTTTTACATATTTTGGTAGAAAAGCTTAAGACTTGATCTTGCATGTTAATTTTAAATGAAAAGATCATGTTTTCTTTTGTTGCATGTCACGGTTTTTGTTAAGAAAGAGAAGAAATAATTTCATGATTTTGTGTGTTTGATAATGAATTAATCTTGCTTTGATTTGTGGATTTTTCGGTCAATGCATGTTAATTAGATTAGGATTCTTTTCCATAAAGTGACATAGAAATAATGAATGTAATTTGTGAGATGATACTAAGCTAATTGGTTTGAAAAAAAAAAGGTTTTGGTGTTTAAGTGAATATATATGTGTGTATTCGGTTTATGAGCCTAAGTATGTCTAAGTGTTTTTGTTTTACAAAAATAAAATGGTTTTGAAAGTAATTAGGTGTAGAATGATTAAATTAAGTGTTTGATTGTGAAAGTGTTTGCTTGAGAATGAATGTTTGGTTTATAACTAAATTGAATAATTGGTTAATTGTTTATGTGACTTGAATGATCAAAGTGTGTTGTTGGTTGTGTGTGTAATCGGTTTTGAATTTAATATTTGATTTATTTGAGCTTGAGAGATTGTGTTTATGGTTATGTAAGATTTTTTTTATAGCAAAAACTTGAGTTTTATAGAATTAATATTAAACTAAAAAGTATTTGAAACAAAAAGAGTTTTTACAATGTTTTTGGATTTCTAATGAATTGATTTTGTAAAACAACTCTTTGCTGTCCAGAGTCGTTTAAAATTGTTTCTTGATTTTTAAAAATGCATTTATGAGACTCAAAGTTTGGTTTTCAAATGGTAATTGATTTGAGAAAAACCCGGATTGAAAACGATGAATTTTTCGGTGTTTTCGAATGCGGTTAAGGTGTTGTCCAAGACGGACCAGCAACCAAATCAATTGATTTAAACTATTTTATTAAGTGTTTTCAAAATGGTTTTTATGTACTTAAGGAACTAGGAAATGTTAGAGTTGTTTTGAGAAAACGATCATGTTTTTCCAACGAGGAATGAAAAGCGTTTTAAGCTAAGAAAAGATTTTCTAAATACGAATTGGTAATATAAATGTGTTTTAATTAATACGAGGGATGTTACAGACGAGGGATTAAGGCAGTCGGCAGCAACAAGGATCCAAGAGGACTGTGCACATTTAATCACTGGACCTCAGGTGAGAGAGTAGCTTTCCTAAGACACCGTGGTAGTAGGTGATATATTAGGACGTTCCGTATCAGCTCAAAGATCGGAACTTAGTGGTTCTGAGTCAGTAGTATAGTGGCAATTGTTTGCATTGTGTGGCCACTTATACGAAGAAGACAAAGGCCACATTGTTGTGTGTGATGATTGTATGTTGATGATGTGTTATGGCATGTTTATATTTACTTGTTTATCTATGCATGATGATATTTTAAATTGTTTAAATGAGATAATGCAAAATAATTGGTAATAGTGATGGATAAGATTAGCAGTAAAAGTCACAAAAAAAAGAGATAACCCCCTGTTTGGCTTAAGTCCTTGTGGAATAAGGCAGCCCTGATAAGACTTGATAAAGAAAAGATTTATAATGAAGAAAAGTAAAGTCTATGAATTTCTGAGGATGAGGATGTAAAGTGTGAAAAGGGAGAGGTGAAACCCGTGATAAGGGAAAGGAAAGAAGTGAAGGATTGGAATTGAGAATGAGAAAGGAAGTGAGGAATAAAGAATATTTATGTAAGAATGATAATAAGATTGGCAAGATAAAGAATGTTGATAATAATAAAGAATTATCATAATGATGTTATTCTTGAGTGTTGTGTTCTGTGTATATTGTTTGTATTGTTTGTGCTGTCTTGATATCTCGCCTGCCGTAAACCCACACCGTCGACGATTCGTCGTTCGGATCGCTTACTCTCTCCTGTTCGTTGGCATATCGGTGCCGCTGGTATCTCAACGGGCAGATGGAGTATCGTATGGAGATCGCAACTTGGACCAGGCATGGATGTGGATGGAAGCGTACCCCATATGGTTGGGTATGGATTGGCGACACTCAGATTGTGATTCCAGACCTGGAGCATCAACTTAGCGGAGCTAACCTAGGGCCGCATTTGGGACAAGTCTCTGTCCGAGGATATAGGAACTACGAGGAGAAGGTGCGGTATGAAACTCATAGGACTTCTACCACTCTAGCCGGAGTGCAATCGGTGCCAAAGTATGGTGAGCGAACAGCAACGGAGATGGCTTCGTCTTCGGGAGCTAGGAAAGGGCGCAAGGAGGAACGGGAGCTTCACCCGATTGTTTTCCATAGGAAGGTCTAGAAGTAGGGTAATTAGTTTAAGTTATTGTAAGTGTTTTGAGTCAGGGATTACCTTAGCAAAGTATCACTTCTGTAATTATGCCTACTTTTATTTTGGGAACTGGCAGAACTGGTGTTTTAAAAATATTGATTTTGTCTAGCTATGTATGGATATTGGTTATCCATAATTTGTCGAGAAGTGGTGGAGGAAACGTATTGGAGTTAATGGAACTATTTTGAAAGATTTGAAAGTTTAAGTAAGGAAATGTTTTTAGTAACAACTCGATTTTCAAGGGAAGATGTTAAGATGTATCAATGGCTTTTCCAAAACCGTTTTCAAAAAAAAAAAATTGGCCTCAATTTTTAACAGCTTATTAAATAAATGATAGTTATTTCGAGTTATGAAAATCGGACTGTTAGAGAATGGTATCAGAGCAATGGTAATCCTTAGTGGCCTTAAGCATGGGCTTACATGCTTTGTTTGTTTGTTTGACTGTGTGTGTTTGCTAGTGTAAGGATAGGAGTATGAGATTAGGTTCTCATCTTTCTAGGATGTAAGACTTTGTTTATACCTCTAGTGTCTGCTGTGTTAGGAACCTGTTGGTTAAGTAGCTTAGAGGTAGATTAAGTAGAAGCGAACAGATTCTAAGGTTGAAATCTCATGACCCTTGATGTAGTATCATTGTTTAATAGACCTAAGTTTGTTGACCCCGATGTACCTTTTTGGTATTACCTCTAAGGATATAGGATGTTATCCCTAGACCCCGTGTTTGTTGAGTTGCATCAACAAAGACAGTTAGTATAGTAGAAATCCAGACTTTTCTTCATAAACCTTCCTATTAAACCGTAGCATTACCAATCTTTTCCAAGATTCGCTAACCTGATTTGTGGAGTTAGAAGTGTCATAGTTACCCGGATAGCTTAGGCTTGAATGATCATTGTAACATCCCCAATTTTATAAAGACATTAGGAATATTAGTTAGTAGAATTTCATAAGTGTTAGAGAATCCTTAAGTGTCAGATTCGGTTAGAAGTGTTAATTAGTATTGATATTAGTAATTATAATTGTTTAGAATTGTTTAGACTTCTTTAGAATTAGAAATTTAGCTAAGTGTAAGTTGGATTGAGTTAAGAATAGGTTAGATTATGTTTAGAGTGTAGGTTTTGGTCTTAAGTTAAGTTAGAAAGAGTTGTGAAAGCCTAAGAGTCTTTGAAGTGTGAAAGAAAGCCATTTTTCACTGAGTTAATCGATTAATAAGGGCCTTAATCGATTAGAATTTAAGCACCTTTCGGATCTACTCGAGTAGAGAGCAGATTAATCGATTAAATTTCATTGCTCTTTCGGCCTTAATCGATTAATGGCCTTGTTAATCGATTAAGGGGTCGAATTAATCGATTAACCCCTTCAGTTAAGTTGAAAAACACGTGAATTCCAAATCATTTTCAGCAGCCCCTTCTCTCTCCTCAAGCTCGAGCTCTCTTCTTCCTCTTCTCCAATCTTCTTCAAATCATCAAAGTAACACCAAATCCCATGGAATCAACTTCATATAATCACTCCCTATCAATCCCCAATCAATTTCCCTCTCTCAATCTCCATTAAATTCCTCTCTCTCAAAAACCCCCAAATCAAAACCCCAAAACCCTAACTTTTCTAATTCATCAAATTGAGCCTCCAAATCATTCAATTGGTATTAGGAGATGTTAGAGGGGCAAGGAATAGGATTCATGGAGCATGGATTGGAGCTTGGTGTGGAGCTCCAACAAAAACCCCAATTCTCTTTCTCTCTCCTCAAGGTAAGGGGGGTACTTTGGTCTTAATTAGGGGAAGGGCTTAATAATAGTAATAGGGCCATAATTAGATGTATTTTATATGTGTATGTTTGATTTGTATGTTGACATTGTTATGTTGGAAAACAAAAGTGTGTGTAATTGACTTAGGGTGTGTAGTAATTGATAATTAGATTGTTACTGAATTAATTGATTAAATAAATAATATGATTATGATTATTGGTGTGATATGCTATATACGTTTACTATGAGTGTATGTATGTTATGAACTTAGGATTCTGTTAGAAATAAATTGTTGTAATTGTTATGAAACGAAATGAATGAATGGCACGATTGTGAACCTATTGTTGTTGGATGTGATTGTCTACATATATATATATATATATATATATATATATATAAAGCATGGCCAAATCCTAAGTTAGAGACCCAACCAATTGGATATAATTATTAAAGGTTCAACTAATGAAAACCACATAAAACGAATTAGAAACACGTGCATTATGGAGTAAGGTGGACCTTAGGTGTACGGGGAAAAACATACGTCGCTTTGCGATTGATGAGGACAAGAGTAAATGTTAGGAATTATTATGGAGAACTTTGATCCTGCAAAGGATACGGGTTTGCTTCCCGTATTGGGGGTTGGTTCTATGCAAACCATAATAATTCTATTTACTTTGGTTTCTTTGGGCCAGTCGAGGGTGATTTCTGCTAAAGCCCGATTTGGACAAATCAACCCAAATCGCATGAGGGACCTTCCTAAGTGGTGGTGAAGTGTTGTGCAAGCGGGTGAGCGAGGGACCTTCCTAAGTGGAGGTGAAGCACCCAACTAGAGGTTGAGAAATGCTTACTCCTGGTCGGTTTTTCCCCAGAGTGGAGGGAGGGTTGTGAGGAGGTTGTGTTGTTATCGGATAAAGTGTTAAGGTACATTGTGTGAGGAACCCTCCTGCGGGGAGAATGTGAAGCACAATGTACCCAATCGTTAAAGTGTTATGGTTATTGTAAATGGAGAAGTGCATTCATTGTTATATAATAGGTTTAATTCACTGAATCCAATGAAAGTGTTAAAGTGTATAAAGTAAAGTGGAAAGTGTTACATTGGATTCAGGAGTTAAACCATAATAGTATAAAGTGCATTTCACACTCATATGATTGAGCATCAAAGCATTGTTATGTGATGGATTGTGGATATATATATATATATATATATAGTATAAAGGAATAGTAAAATGATACGATCTAGAAATAGTGAAATTGGATAGGACAAATGAATATGAAAAAATGTGTGTGGGTATGTCTAATTATACTTTATTACTGTTATTTTAACTGTTTTCCTTGATTATTTCTCAAATTACTCACCCTTACTGTTGACCATATTAGGTACTCAATGGAGAAAGACGTTCATAGCTTCTATGCCGAGAATCACCACTCTCTTTTAAAGAGAGCATAATTGTGATTGTGACCTCCTAGTCGCATCACCTTAGCAACCAAGCTAAGATGCTATTATGTAAAATATTTTTTTATAAATTTAAGTTGTATTTAATTTTATATTTATTCGGAGTTGAGACTTCTTTGATTTTGTAAAAGGGACTCTATAATTATTTTTATGAAAGTATTAGTGTTTGGAGTGGATATAATAATATCCCTTTTGAATGATTTCAAAAACAACTCTATAGGTCTCTTTTCTACTTTATTGAAACTGTTCTGGACTTGGCAGGTTTTAACTTTATTTGTGGAAAGTCCGAAATTCAAACGAAACTCCGCCAAAATTTTTATAGAATCCTAATTATTTTCTAATGAAATCAAAGATTTTAATTAATGTATTTTAAAATAAAAAGTCAGGATGTTACAGATGGTATCAGAGCAATGGTTGCAATCCCTCGGCTGTGGAGTATGGATTTCCTACTCCCAAAAGAGTTACTCCACATGAGAGTAACTAAGGATAGTTAGATAGGCTGCATACTCTGACACTAAGTTCATGTATCTTTAGTTGAAATTGGTATAGTTTAGCAGTGTGCAATAGTGATAGCTATAGCGTAGCGACCTTAAGGTTCTACCTTCAATTTAAAAGAGGGATTGAAACTAAATTTTTAATTGTTACTTTGTTATATTTAGAAGTGGACGAAAAGTAGAGACTAAGGGAAGTGAAAACTCCCAACGGGTCAGGGCATGAAATTGCTACCCCAACGGGCAGAACTAAACCTTAGTTTTGAAATTGAGTACCATTTCAAATATAATAAAGGGCTGCAACTTTTCTGTTTGGTGAAGTTTCAAAGTCCTCATTTGAATTGAAGATGAGTAGTTGTTTGTTCTATTTCAGATTATTTAATTGGAACTCAGGTAGTACGAGAAATGATATTATCTTCAATGTAATGTGAAATCGAGATTGGCCACCTCGAGATTTACATTTGTTGGAAGATAAGATCATTACGTCCTTGAATCCAATCAAATAACTGCCAAAATTATTTTTTTTATGTCTAGGAATAGGAAGGGTATTAGAGACCACCCAATTTTGTACACTCCGGGCATTCTTTATCAGAGTGCGCAGCTGGAGTGAATAGCAGTTAACCCTTTGTAATTGTCTTTCACTTTAACCACTAAGTGTCGACTTAGTGAGACCTAAGTACCTTTTTACATTCCTACACTATATTTGTGATAAACATACTGTTAATGAGGAAGTATAAATCATTTTGCATCAGATTATTTTGAGACTTTCTTTTTGAAAGATCCAAGTATTTTTAACGAAAATAAATGTCAAGTATACTAGTATTCTAATATTTTCCAAGGCATGAAATTGATTCCAACTTTGATAATTGATTAAGTGTCGCAACACCACTTTTTAAGTATTGTCAATAATGTGAAATCCTAACTAACTGAGTAATGGTGTAGCCTATTCTCAAATTACACCAATTGCCGGTTAGATGGGAATTCACCGAATGCGACATAAGTTAGTTCGAATCAAAGTTTGAACTTCGAGGTTAAAATAAAAGGAAATGTATACATTAAGATTTGAAAATTTAAACGAAATCAAAATTTTAACCAAGGGATACATTCCTTTTATTTGAGTTTGACAAATCATAGAGGACTCACGTTTGCTTGGTCCAAAGAGTCCACAAAGCTTCTGAATTATTTTCAAAGCTAATGTGAAATGACCTTGGAAAACTTATAAAAACACTTTAAACTTTTGAAAGCTTGACATGTCTTTTTCCTATCTGACAATTTTGTCAAAGTCTTAAATGAAAAATAATTTTCCGAATACAAAGTGTTTCTCTTATGATGAAGAAGATGCAAATCTTTAAAAGTACTTTATCACCAAATGTCAAATCTTCGCTTGCAAGTCAATAATGTGGATTTGACCGAGGAATGTAAGTGAAGGTAGCTAGGTGGAGTAAAAGCAATGCATATTATCTTAGAGTTAAGACTTAAGTTAGAACTTAAGTTAAGGTGAAGGATGCTATGTCTTTTCCTTTGAGTTCACTGAGAACTCCGAGGAAATGTGTGGGCATTATTGAACAAGCGATATTCCGAAACTACAAATGATTTTCAAAACCCTTATAAACTATTTCGAGGAATGTAGCTTGTTGAATGTTAAAGTCCCAATTTTAACATCTGATAGGAAAGTTTTAGCGTTGAAATCTAGATCGTGGTGTTCAAGTCTCGATTAGGATTGGAGACGAGTAGCAGTCAGGTGAAGTCCTAACCTTAGGAACCGAATAGGGAGCCTCGATCCATATAGAAAATAATAAACTTAGGATTAGTTGAGGTTGTGTTTAGTAGAGTTATTTATTAGGTTGAGTGTAGTACCTCCTTAGTTTCTAAGTCATAGATCGAGTAGTAGAAGTTGAGTCCGATTTGATGGAGTCTTAGAATTTAAGTCTAAAGCATATAGATGTATAGATGTTCATGTAGGAAGTAGGCTTTATGTGTTTTGAATGATTGACTTATATGTGCATATGTGTGTATTTACAATTTCAAGTTTACCAATATTATATGTTAAGTTAAACTACTTTAATAATCAAATTAATTGGGATCTTTTTATGATAGTTCCCAACCTTTAAGTATTTTTATATGTTTCGTCTACGAATCAAATTTAGTTTTTGATAAAGAATACTTTTACCCATTTTTGAGAATGATTTTGAAAGAATATTTTACTAATCCTTATTAATTAATTATCCAATCAAATTCTTTTAAAATAAGTACCTCGTATTTCTTTTATGAAAATCCTTTAGCTTTAGTTTCAAGTTTGGCTTTTTATAAACCTTGTTGTGTTCCTTGCATGGAAACTTCTAATTCCAATTCTTTCATTAGTGTATACATATATTTTCAATGCAACTTCTTCCTTACAGAAAGTATTGCATATGGTGACAACTTATAATTTTCATAAACTAAGCTTTGGATAACTCATTTTCTCTACGTATATCATTATTAAAGTATATCTAGTATGCACTATTTACAATCCTCTTTATAAATATCAGTTTAATTTTTAGAACAACTCTTATACCTATCTTTCATTATAACCATTATTTTCCAATCATATTCATGCACAAAGTATTTCCCAATCTTGTTTACCTCTTTATGAAAATGTTGTTGCAAAAAGAAATTTGTAACTTTTCAAATGTGTTCATTTCCTATTGACATTCCAAACCTTATTCCTTCTATATTCCATAGTATGATCATCAAACATCTATTTTCATAAGTAAGATTGCGAACTAATTTTCAAATGAGGGTGTATTGAGGTTGTGGCAATTATTCCCCGATTTTGAATGTTGACTCATGTGTTTTATTGTTTGTAAATCCTACTCATTTAATGATTTCCTCTTCAAACTTTGATTTTGATATTCCATAATTCACAAATCCCTTTTTACTCCAAGCAAGTCTTGCCATACCAAAATCTTTCAAACTTTTATCAAATTCAATTTAATTCTATGCTAGACTATTTTAAGGTGTATCAATTATTTTCACCTACTTGTGTTGAGTTGATGCTTTACTTTCTTTTCAAAGGTACCCTTTTTGACAAAACTCCAACCATGATGCTCTTTGTATCTAATTGTAGATAAATAAATAGTATTTTAACTGTTGTTGTGCACTGTTATCTATTCTGCTTGTGTCTGAATTATGTTTTGTTAGGTGGACTTCTTTTTATTGATAAATGCTTTATGTTTTGTTCCTTTTTGAGCATGTTATTCATAACTATCTGTTTAAAATATTTTCCTAATATTGTAGTCTCTATTCTTTTGAATGATTATATGTTAGAGGAGAATTGAGGACTTGTTGCTTCTCTGATTGCTTGACAGGTTAGTTTCCTTGAGAATAAAACCTTAGCCGTAGTTGTGTTTTAAGTGGGCGAGTGAGTCCCCAAAAGGACATAGCCCTCTCATTGACCAAGATAAGGTCCATCGTGTTCTAGAACACATAGCTCTATATCTCTTTTAGTTCTTTGAACCCAGTCGAATTTCGGGGACGAAATTCCTTCAAGTGGGGGAGTATTGTAAAATCCCTAATTTTATAAAGACATTAGGAATATTAGTTAGTAGAATTTCATAAGTGTTAGAGAATCCTTAAGTGTCAGATTCGGTTAGAAGTGTTAATTAGTATTGATATTAGTAATTATAATTGTTTAGAATTGTTTAGACTTCTTTAGAATTAGAAATTTAGCTAAGTGTAAGTTGGATTGAGTTAAGAATAGGTTAGATTATGTTTAGAGTGTAGGTTTTGGTGTTAAGTTAAGTTAGAAAGAGTTGTGAAAGCCTAAGAGTCTTTGAAGTGTGAAAGAAAGCCATTTTTCACTGAGTTAATCGATTAATAAGGGCCTTAATCGATTAGAATTTAAGCACCTTTCGGATCTACTCGAGTAGAGAGCAGATTAATCGATTAAATTTCATTGCTCTTTCGGCCTTAATCGATTAATGGCCTTTTTAATCGATTAAGGGGTCGAATTAATCGATTAACCCCTTCAGTTAAGTTGAAAAACACGTGAATTCCAAATCATTTTCAGCAGCCCCTTCTCTCTCCTCAAGCTCGAGCTCTCTTCTTCCTCTTCTCCAATCTTCTTCAAATCATCAAAGTAACACCAAATCCCATGGAATCAACTTCATATAATCACTCCCTATCAATCCCCAATCAATTTCCCTCTCTCAATCTCCATTAAATTCCTCTCTCTCAAAAACCCCAAAACCCTAACTTTTCTAATTCATCAAATTGAGCCTCCAAATCATTCAATTGGTATTAGGAGATGTTAGAGGGGCAAGGAATAGGATTCATGGAGCATGGATTGGAGCTTGGTGTGGAGCTCCAACAAAAACCCCAATTCTCTTTCTCTCTCCTCAAGGTAAGGGGGGTACTTTGGTCTTAATTAGGGGAAGGGCTTAATAATAGTAATAGGGCTATAATTAGATGTATTTTATATGTGTATGTTTGATTTGTATGTTGACATTGTTATGTTGGAAAACAAAAGTGTGTGTAATTGACTTAGGGTGTGTAGTAATTGATAATTAGATTGTTACTGAATTAATTGATTAAATGAATAATATGATTATGATTATTGGTGTGATATGCTATATACGTTTACTATGAGTGTATGTATGTTATGAACTTAGGATTCTGTTAGAAATAAATTGTTGTAATTGTTATGAAACGAAATGAATGAATGGCATGATTGTGAACCTATTGTTGTTGGATGTGATTGTCTACATATATATATATATATATAAAGCATGGCCAAATCCTAAGTTAGAGACCCAACCAATTGGATATAATTATTAAAGGTTCAACTAATGAAAACCACATAAAACGAATTAGAAACACGTGAATTATGGAGTAAGGTGGACCTTAGGTGTACGGGGAAAAACATACGTCGCTTTGCGATTGATGAGGACAAGAGTAAATGTTAGGAATTATTATGGAGAACTTTGATCCTGCAAAGGATGCGGGTTTGCTTCCCGTATTGGGGGTTGGTTCTATGCAAACCATAATAATTCTATTTACTTTGGTTTCTTTGGGCCAGTCGAGGGTGATTTCTGCTAAAGCCCGATTTGGACAAATCAACCCAAATCGCATGAGGGACCTTCCTAAGTGGAGGTGAAGTGTTGTGCAAATGGGTGATCGAGGGACCTTCCTAAGTGGAGGTGAAGCACCCAACTAGAGGTTGAGAAATGCTTACTCCTGGTCGGTTTTTCCCAAGAGTAGAGGGAGGGTTGTGAGGTGGTTGTGTTGTTATCGGATAAAGTGTTAAGGTACATTGTGTGAGGAACCCTCCTGCGGGGAGAATGTGAAGCACAATGTACTCAATCGTTAAAGTGTTATGGTTATTGTAAATGGAGAAGTGCATTCATTGTTATATAATAGGTTTAATTCACCGAATCCAATGAAAGTGTTAAAGTGTATAAAGTAAAGTGGAAAGTGTTACATTGGATTCAGGAGTTAAACCATAATAGTATAAAGTGCATTTCACACTCATATGATTGAGCATCAAAGCATTGTTATGTGATGGATTGTGGATATATATATATATATATATATATATATATATATAGTATAAAGGAATAGTAAAATGTTACGGTCCAGAAATAGTGAAATTGGATAGGACAAATGAATATGAACAAATGTGTGTGGGTATGTCTAATTATACTTTATTACTGTTATTTTAAGTGTTTTCCTTGATTATTTCTCAAATTACTCACCCTTACTGTTGACCATATTAGGTACTCAATGGAGAAAGACGTTCATAGCTTCTATGCCGAGAATCACCACTCTCTTTTAAAGAGAGCATAATTGTGATTGTGACCTCCTAGTCGCATCACCTTAGCAACCAAGCTAAGATGCTATTATGTAAAATATTTTTTTATAAATTTAAGTTGTATTTAATTTTATATTTATTCGGAGTTGAGACTTCTTTGATTTTGTAAAAGGGACTCTATAATTATTTTTATGAAAGTATTAGTGTTTGGAGTGGATATAATAATATCCCTTTTGAATGATTTCAAAAACAACTCTATAAGTCTCTTTTCTACTTTATTGAAACTGTTCTGGACTTGGCAGGTTTTAAATTTATTTGGGGAAAGTCCGAAATTCAAACGAAACTCCGCCAAAATTTTTATAGAATCCTAATTATTTTCTAATGAAATCAAAGATTTTAATTAATGTATTTTAAAATAAAAAGTCAGGATGTTACAATCATGGATGGATGACTGGTGGTTATTGAATAAAAGGTAGAACAATGGTGAGCTTAGTAGTAAGTTTGATCAAAGTTGGGGAGTCACAAGGAAGAAAAGAGGTGTATATTGACCTTAATTTGAGGAAATAATGAGGAAGATTAGACCTCTTTGTGCCATAGTTAGATGTTTAGACGGAGGAAGTGATAAGTTTGATTGATGTTTAGGATAAACCCAATGTGAAAAGTAAGGTTGTTTTGAGGGAGTAGAACCAAAATTGCCATAGAATTCCCCTTAAGGTGAAGAAATAATGGATGAAAGCTTTAGGGTTAGAAAGGAAATTAGAGGAAGAAGTGATTGTGGTGAGTTATAGGAAATCCAAAGTGTAGGAGGTAGTGAATGTCTAAGGATTTTAGGCAAAACCCAGTGCTTTTGGAGATGTGTGAAACCTTGTTTGCTTGATTTTCCCCTAAGTTTGTACCTTCAGTCGGACTCTCTGTGATGACGATCAGCTAAAGGAGCGATATCTTCATCGGTTAATCCGTTGGACTTAACCCAGTTCGACATGTAAATGGCTATGCTATGGGCTTTTTCGTCCGAGAACGACACACGAGGAGTATTGTAAGAAATCTACTGTCAGTGAAGGAACGGACGACCTTAACGCGAGAATGAGAATGTTCTCATGGACATCATTGCGATGTGAGAGTTGTTGTGCCATACTGCCCAATCCGCAACGTATTTCTCGGGGACGAGAAATCTTTAAGTTGGGGAGAATGTAACACCCCTCAAAATCCTCGTACTGTTTTAACTTCTAAAAAGAATTATTTTTGAGAAAGTGTTTTTGAAAAGAAGTATTTTCTTAAATGAATTCCTTATTTCAGGATTTCAAAGTGGTAAATGATTTTAAAGAAATGGTTTTTATGAAATAAAGTTGTGAGTTTTAAAGTTGAGTTTTGGAAAAATTATTATGTGTTTAATATTTTTATGCTTTAAAGAAATGGTGAATTTTAAACAAGAGTTACTTTATGAAAAGGTGATTTATTTTCTACAAACATGTGCTTGGTATTTTTGGTGTTTTAAGGGAATTATGATTTTTGAACATAAGTGATTTTATAAGAAGAAGATTTATTGTCTATATGTGAGTATGTATATGTATGTACGGTCTTGTATGTGTGTATGCTTAGGACTATGTGAAAATTTAATTAGTGGAAGAATATGATGATATATGCATGAGTATGTGTGTTGGTTTGATATGTGTATGTGTGTACGTGTATGAGTAGATATGTGTGTGTAACGTATGATGCATGTCTATGTGTATGTGTGTGTGTGTGTGTGTGTGTGGCGCATGTGTGTATGTATGTATGGGTGTCAGCCTAGGATTTTCAAAAGTGTTGGACAAGAAACCCAAGGGACTAAGTGATAACCATGACCTAACTAAGTTAGTGAAAACCCTAAGGATTAGCCAACAAGCCATTGAACCTAAGATGACCCCTAGCACCCTAATCCACTCTACCTTGTCCCCCTAAAAATGATAAACTCCACCCATGCAAGTTTTTGAAGTGCCGAATTTGCCCCTCCCATTTGCACATGAACCTAACCCAAACCAAGGGCAAAAGAGAGATCACGAATTGGCCTATAAATATGAGGTGCCTTATTCCATCTTCCCTTCGCCAAGTCCATTTCTTTCCAAACACCCTAAACACACTCTAAGAGACTCCTTAAACCTCTTAGACTAAGAAAAAGAAAATAGAGAGAGAGAGAGAAGAGAGCCGTGAGTTAGGAGAAGGAAGAAGAGGAAGTTCAAGGTTAGATCCAAGGCTTTTCCTTGAAGATCAAGTGAAGAGGCTTGAAGATCTTCTTTCTTTGGTGGGTAATTCGAAGACCTTAGAGAAGATGTGTTAGTTTAGGTTTTTCTTTTGGGTCTTGTGATTTTCTTTCTTTTCTTTTCTTGCATGTTTACTTTTATGCTTGATCTATGATTGCATGTAATTTCTAAGCCTTGATTTTGAGTTTTAAGAGCTAAAGAAACTTGTAATAAACCAAACAATGGACTTTATGGTTCGGTTGATGTTTTTCATAGTAGATCTTGATGTTTTCAATCTAAATCCTTAAGATCTAAAATTTTAGTTAAGATTTTTATGAGCTTGAAGTAGATCTCTTTGCATGTTAAATTTTCAGGCTCAAAACCGTGAATCATGAGGTGTTTAAGAGTTTATTTAGTAAATAAATGTGTGATCTAAACTTGCATGATGATAAAATTGAAATCTTTGGTCTTGCATGTTGGTTGATGATGATTTATATGATCTTGAACCTTTGCATGTTTTAATTTTTGTTTTGGTCTTTGATTTTGTTTTGATCTTGAGCTTTGTATGTGATTTTTGGAGCAAAAGCTTTAGTATTTTCTCAAAGTATGTCTCGGTTTTGTTTCCTTTCACTCAAAATGATTTTTGTCTTTGATTTGTGCTATTATGTTTAATTTCATGACTTGGTCTACAAGATCCAAGTACATGCATGTTGATGTTGAACTTTGAAAAAAAAATTTTATGTTCTTTTGAAAAACAAATTGAAAATGTTTGTGTTGACCTATGATTTTTACATATTTTGGTAGAAAAGCTTAAGACTTGATCTTGCATGTTAATTTTAAATGAAAAGATCATGTTTTCTTTTGTTGCATGTCACGGTTTTTGTTAAGAAAGAGAAGAAATAATTTCATGATTTTGTGTGTTTGATAATGAATTAATCTTGCTTTGATTTGTGGATTTTTCGGTCAATGCATGTTAATTAGATTAGGATTCTTTTCCATAAAGTGACATAGAAATAATGAATGTAATTTGTGAGATGATGCTAAGCTAATTGGTTTGGAAAAAAAAAAGGTTTTGGTGTTTAAGTGAATATATATGTGTGTATTCGGTTTATGAGCCTAAGTATGTCTAAGTGTTTTTGTTTTACAAAAATAAAATGGT
This sequence comes from Crotalaria pallida, assembly GCA_037953625.1. Classification (NCBI taxonomy): domain Eukaryota; kingdom Viridiplantae; phylum Streptophyta; class Magnoliopsida; order Fabales; family Fabaceae; genus Crotalaria; species Crotalaria pallida. The sequence continues at coordinate 54,593,638 of CM075654.1, read as the reverse complement.
TTTGAAAGTAATTAGGTGTAGAATGATTAAATTAAGTGTTTGATTGTGAAAGTGTTTTCTTGAGAATGAATGTTTGGTTTATAACTAAATTGAATAATTGGTTAATTGTTTATGTGACTTGAATGATCAAAGTGTGTTGTTGGTTGTGTGTGTAATCGGTTTTGAATTTAATATTTGATTTATTTGAGCTTGTGAGATTGTGTTTATGGTTATGTAAGATTTGTTTTATAGCAAAAACTTGAGTTTTAAAGAATTAATATTAAACTAAAAAGTATTTGAAACAAAAAGAGTTTTTACAATGTTTTTGGATTTCTAATGAATTGATTTTGTGAAACAACTCTTTGCTGTCCAGAGTCGTTTAAAATTGTTTCTTGATTTTTAAAAATGCATTTATGAGACTCAAAGTTTGGTTTTCAAATGGTAATTGATTTGAAAAAAACCCGGATTGAAAACGATGAATTTTTCGGTGTTTTCGAATGCGGTTAAGGTGCTGTCCAAGACGGACCAGCAACCAAATCAATTGATTTAAACTATTTTATTAAGTGTTTTCAAAATGGTTTTTATGTACTTAAGAAACTAGGAAATGTTAGAGTTGTTTTGAGAAAACGATCATGTTTTTCCAACGAGGAATGAAAAGCGTTTTTAGCTAAGAAAAGATTTTCTAAATACGACTTGGTAATATAAATGTGTTTTAATTAATACGAGGGATGTTACAGACGAGGGATTAAGGCAGTCGGCAGTAACAAGGATCCAAGAGGACTGTGCACATTTAATCGCTGGACCTCAGGTGAGAGAGTAGTTTTCCTAAGACACCGTGGTAGTAGGTGATATATTAGGACGTTCCGTATCAGCTCAAAGATCGGAACTTAGTGGTTCTGAGTCGGTAGTATAGTGGCAATTGTTTGCATTGTGTGGCCACTTATACGAAGAAGACAAAGGCCACATTGTTGTGTGTTATGATTGTATGTTGATGATGTGTTATGGCATGTTTATATTTACTTGCTTATCTATGCATGATGATATTTTAAATTGTTTAAATGAGATAATGCGAAATAATTGGTAATAGTGATGGATAAGATTAGAAGTAAAAGACACAAAGAAAAGAGATAACCCCCTGTTTGGCTTAAGTCCTTGTGGAATAAGGCAGCCCTGATAAGACTTGATAAAGAAAAGATTTATAATGAAGAAAAGTAAAGTCTATGAATTTCTGAGGATGAGGATGTAAAGTGTGAAAAGGGAGAGGTGAAACCCGTGATAAGGGAAAGGAAAGAAGTGAAGGATTGGAATTGAGAATGAGAAAGGAAGTGAGGAATAAAGAATATTTATGTAAGAATGATAATAAGATTGGCAAGATAAAGAATGTTGATAATAATAAAGAATTATCATAATGATGTTATTCTTGAGTGTTGTGTTCTGTGTATATTGTTTGTATTGTTTGTGTTGTCTTGATATCTCGCCTGCCGTAAACCCACATCGTCGACGATTCGTCGTTCGGATCGCTTACTCTCTCCTGTTCGTTGGCATATCGGTGCCGCTGGTATCTCATCGGGCAGATGGAGTATCGTATGGAGATCGCAACTTGGACTAGGCATGGATGTGGATGGAAGCGTACCCCATCTGGTTGGGTATGGATTGGCGACACTGAGATTGTGATTCCAGACCTGGAGCATCAACTTAGCGGAGCTAACCTAGGGCCGCATTTGGGACAAGTCTCTGTCCGAGGATATAGGAACTACGAGGAGAAGGTGCGGTATGAAACTAAGAGGACTTCTACCACTCTAGCCGGAGTGCAGTCGGTGCCAAAGTATGGTGAGCGAACAGCAACGGAGATGGCTTCGTCTTCGGGAGCTAGGAAAGGGCGCAAGGAGGAACGGGAGGTTCACCCGATTGTTTTCCATAGGAAGGTCTAGAAGTAGGGTAATTAGTTTAAGATATTGTAAGTGTTTTGAGTCAGGGATTACCTTAGCAAAGTATCACTTCTGTAATTATGCCCTACTTTTATTTTGGGAACTGGCAGAACTGGTGTTTTAAAAATATTGATTTTGTCTAGCTATGTATGGATATTGGTTACCCATAATTTGTCGAGAAGTGGCGGAGGAAACGTATTGGAGTTAATGGAACTATTTTGAAAGATTTGAAAGTTTAAGTAAGGAAATGTTTTTAGTAACAACTCGATTTTCAAGGGAAGATGTTAAGATGTATCAATGGCTTTTCCAAAACCGTTTAAAAAAAAATTGGCCTCAATTTTTAACAGCTTATTAAATAAATGATAGTTATTTCGAGTTATGAAAATCGGGCTGTTACAATCAACACTTGGGAGCTTGAGGAATGATGATGGTTGGCCACAAGAGTTTGAGATTTTAAGGCTTAAAGTCATGGATTGAGTGTCTTTGGGGTGGAGAAGAAGAAGGATCAAGTTTGGGATGAAATGGGGGCTTCATCGCCCTTTATTTTCTTGCATTCTGATGCGTGTTAATCGATTAACCAGTTGGTTAATCGATTAACCAATGTATTTTATTTTTACCAGCTCTCATGTCTTAATCGATTAAGCAGTTCAGCCCACCATTTCTTTGCACTTCAAAGCGCCATAACTTCTTCGTTACCAGTTGGATCTTGCTCAAATTTGAAAGCAAGCTTCCCTGCATACTAATATTCACATCCAACGGTGGAATTCGGGTTTAGAGTTATAATTCTTTTATTTTGAATTTCCTAATATAGGGTGTTTATAACACTGAAAACACCGCTTCTAACGCTCTTTTGCTCATCTTTCAACCTCCTTTCCGATGCCAATGCTTCCTAACTCCTTCATGGCACTCAAATGGATCCCAATCCTTCACCTTAGTTCCTCTTGAGAATAAATTATCATTTTCTAATCTTATTATTATTCTAATTATTCTTGGAGTTAAGATTTGGGATGTTACAATTCTCCCCCGCTTATTAGAATTTCGTCCCCGAAATTCCGTTCAACTCCGTAATTGGAGAACCATCCCTTGATAAGGCTTTTGACTATGGTCTTTACGCTTCTTCGATATCATTCACCCACTTAGTATGCTTCTAAGTCCTTACTCCTTGATGCTTTCAAGCTTATGTTAGAACACCTTACGTCTTTTTCTCGTTCGGCTTTCCTTATCGTTTCCGCTTGTTTCGTAGACAAGATCTTAGTTTGGTCACTAAGTTCTCCCCCACTTGGCATCGACATACCTGATTATATCAACGCCATGACGTAGGGAATTGAATTCGTCAGCTTCTGATCATCTTTCATACGACTTTCAATGAAGAGTGTAAGAATCTAACAACGAAAGAAAATGCAATCTTTGGAATCCAAGAAGGGTTTGTGATTTTGCTTCAAAGATGATAGCCTAAGATCATACAATTCTAAGACTTTTATTGAATACAACAACTTATGGTTCTAACTTTCCTAATTAAGGAGGAACCGAATTGAATAGACCAGATCGGAACTCCAGGAGCAATCGATATTCAAGGGTGAAAAACAAGGAGAAGAGCATGAGTTCCCAATCCTTAGTCGGTTGGTGCGAGAAAATCTTTGATTAGGATCAAAAGTTGCCACTTCAAGGTTGAACCAAACCAAGAAGGATAAGAAGAAAGAGATTTACTTGCACGAATTGGAACATTACTCAAGGTTCGACAGAATTACTAACAAGGCTTGAACGAAACTAATCGGCCATGAGTTGGGGTTGAAGGCCATGTTGAGTTAACTACCTGATCCTGTGTAAAGGGTCCAGAAAGGACACTCTTCGGCTAGCTTCTTTCTTCTAATTGTGTCTATCTCATTAAAGAATTCCCATCTTGGTTTTATTGAGTGGGTTGCCCTGATATCCTCCGTTAATAGATGCGAAGGTCGAGGTGACCGACCTCAACCTTATGTCTATCAACAGTGTATCATTGGCGGTTTTGCAGATAACATCATTACTTAACAGATGTAGGATTAGAGTGGTTAGTTCCAACCTTACATTCCATTAAACAACAATATTATCACAAAATTTGGCTGCATTTTAATTAAAGTCCTACCACTTATTAATCACCCCCAAGACTCTTCATAATTTCTGTAAAGGCTAGACTAAATTTAAATGTTCTTGGGTTTCCTAATACATGGTATGATATTAAGGTAGATATTACCTCAAATGTGATGGCTCTCTGGACAGTCTGCAGCCCTGTGTCCCGGTTGCCCGCACTGAAAACACAGAGCTTCCTTCCTGTGCAGGTTAAGCATCCAACAAGTACGATTATGAAATCTTCCACAATGTGGACATGATGGTCTAGTTCTCGGAACACTCACGTTCGGGGCCGCATCTTTTGGTACTACTACTCTAGTGTCGATGTCGATACGTGGGTCTGATTCCTGAGCTGGTCCCTTGTCCCTATTAGAACCTCCTCTATCCTTCATATTCCTGTTCTTTTCCTCCATCTCCTTCTGCTTCAAGCCCTTCTCATAGGTACTCGTCATATTTACCGATTGCGATAGGTTGGCGATGTTTTGATACTTAAAAACAATCCTGATTTCAGTACGAAGCCCTGCTTCAAACTTGATGCACTTGGTGCGTTCATCAGCATCCCTATAGCTGCCGGAGTAATGAATCAAGTCCTCAAATTGTACTGCATACTCCCCGATGCTCAAATTCCCTTGCTTCAAATTCAAGAAGGCTATTTCTTTCTCTCTGCGCACATCGTCGGGGAAATACTTTCCCAAGAATCTGCTCCTGAAGATGTCCTAGGTGACTTCCTGATTGTCAGCTTCCAAACCCCTTCGCATACCTTCCCACCAGTGTTCAGCTTCGCTAGTCAAAACATATTCCGCCAATCGGACCCGATGATCGGCATGTGGCTATAGAGATTGGAGGATCTTTTCCATTTCTTGGATCCATCTTTGCGCCCCGTCTGGATTGTAACCTCCTTCGAACCTTGGCGGCCTGGACTTCCTAAATCGCCCTAACCAATCAATCTCAGCTGGAGCTGGTGGTTGAGGATTCAGCGCTGCTGCTGCAGCTGCTGCGATGTTCTCGGCCTGGTTCTAGTTTGTTTGAACCAGATTCTCAAGAATGTCGGCCATACGATCCTCATCCGCGCTCGCACGCCACCACGACATAATGACTAGGCCCTGTGGAAGAACAGGTTATTTCATGCATACTGAAATAATCATCAGCTAAATGTAAACGCATGTATATGAAGTAACCATTCACCATGACATAACGGCTAGAGTACGGTGGATGACTCAAGTTCACACACACTTGACACTGACTACTGGTCACTCGCTTGGTGAGTAACTACTGGAGATGTGAGTCCACACTCCAAAGGCCGAGGGAAACTGCTCTGATACCATAAATGTAACACCCTTACTTTTAATCAGTTAATTTTTAAGTTTTAATAAAATTGGTGCTTGAAAAATTCTTTTGAAAACTTGATTACTCATAAAAGTCTTTACGAAAATCCGACAGAGTTTCCTATGTTTTTCGGACGTTCCCAAAATTTCCTGTTAAACCTGTCAAACCAGAATTATTTTAAAAAAACTTAAAACATAGTAGTATTACAGTCAGATCAATCCTAACGCCCGATTAGTACATGTTTCAGGGCATGCAATTACTACATAATTAAAATTTCCCAAAATGATGTTCATGACATAGAATATGGTCCACTCCTGACAACTCTACACTCCACGTAGTGGAGTGTACTCCTGCTCGGCCTGCAACTAGTGTAAGCTCCACTTCTGTACCTGTAAAAAAAATAGCAAGAAGGGTAGCATTACACAGGACTTAGAAAGATAAATTCTAAAAAGTACAGCAATGAACTAAGTCCTTATCTCTTGACTTAATCTATCACATTTACTACCCTATTACTATGAACTTCTTTGTTCTAAACAATTTATGTAGTTCTTCGTTATTTATTCTCATATTATTACTTTTTCTCAATTTCTTAGCTTTCTTTTCATTCTTAGTTCACTTTTCATTTTATCTCATTATTTATTTTGTTCTCTTTTCTTTTCTTTACTTTTCTTACTTTTCTTTTTATTTCCTTTCATTTCCTTTCTTTTCTTTTCCTTTCTTTTATTTTCTCATTTATTGAACCACAGGGTCTTATGACCAACCTGTGCTCGATTTCTCTTTATTAAACCATAGGGTCTTATGACCAACCTTTTTTGAGCCACAGGGTCTTATGACCAACCTGCGCTTGATTTCCTCTTTTATTAAACCACAGGGTCTTATGACCAACCTGTGTTGAGCCACAGGGTCTTATGACCAACCTGCGCTCGATTTCCTCTTTTATTAAACCACAGGGTCTTATGACCAACCTGCGCTCGGTTCCTCTTTTATTAAACCACAGGGTCTTATGACCAACCTGTGTTGAGTCACAGGGTCTTATGACCAACCTGCGCTCGAGCCTCAGGGTCTCATGACCAACCTGCATCATGTCTATTCTCTTTACCTTTCATTTTCTTATCATTTCTCTTTTCTTTACTTTCTCGTACTTTATGTGGTTCAATTATCTTTTCGGTTGTACTCTTTATTCTTTATTTTCGTATGCGGATTTTTCCTAATATTTATACGTTTTCTTCTCTCACGTCTCTTTCTTAATCTAATTGCTCGACACTTTAGTTTTTCTTTCTCTACTCCTCTTCTTACAACTCTTTGTTGTTCATTCGTTATTTCCTATTGTTTACTTACACGTTGCTCATGTTAACTTTCTAACTTCTTAATCTAATCAAAACCTTACCTCTTCTTCTTAAATTCTTTCCCCTAGGTTCTTTTATCGGTTTCCAATTTACATTTAAAATTTCATTCGTTTCTTTGTTTTTATTTCTCTAATCCCTACAACCTTTAACTAATTCTACTCCGCTCATGCTAATTGGTTCGAATTTAATTCCCTCTTTTACCTCACTTTATTCTTCGATCGACGTAAATAATAGTGTCTTTTATCTAATTCGTTCTATTTTGACCACTACTTTTCTTAGTCTCTCTACCCTCACTCACTCGCTTAATTCCTTTCCCTTTATCTAGAACTTGTGTGAGGTGAGGAGAGAGAGAGAGAACTTGCCATGGTATGAGAGAGAGATCTCCAAAGAGAGAGTAAAGAGAAGATCAACACTTGGGAGCTTGAGGGATGATGATGGTTGGCCACAAGAGTTTGAGATTTTAAGGCTTAAAGTCATGGATTGAGTGTCTTTGGGGTGGAGAAGAAGAAGGATCGAGTTTTTGATTAAACGGGGGCTTGATCGCCCTTTATTTTTTTGCATTCTGATGCGTGTTAAGCGATTAACCAGTTGGTTAATCGATTAACCAGTGTTTTTTATTTTTACCAGCTCTCAGGTCTTAATCGATGAACCAGATGGTTAATCGATTAAGCAGTTCAGCCCACCATTTCTTTGCACTTCAATGCGCCATAACTTCTTCGTTACCCGTTGGATCTTGCTCAAATTTGAAAGCAAGCTCCCTAAATACTAATATTCACATCCAACGGTGGAATTCGGGTTTAGAGTTATAATTCTTTTATTTTGAATTTCCTAATATAGGGTGTTTATAACACTAAAAACACCGCTTCTAACGCTCTTTTGCTCATCTTTCAACCTCCTTTCTGATGTCAATGCTTCCTAACTCCTTCATGGCACTCAAATGGATCCCAATCCTTCACCTTAGTTCCTCTTGAGAATAAATTATCATTTTCTAGTCTTATTATTATTCTAATTATTCTTGGAGTTAAGATTCGGGATGTTACAGAGATCATGAGCCTGAATGAATAACTCTCGTTATGAGATCGGGAGCCCGAATGAATAGCTCTGATTTCATATCGTTAAGCTTAGATGATTCTGTATGGTACGGTGTGGCCGCTATACGAAGACATGTGGACCGGTGTGGCCGCCATATGTGTGTGACTCCGTATAATACGATGTGGCCGCTATGCGAAGACATGTGGACCGGTGTGGCCTCCATATGTGTGTGATTCCATATAGTACGGTGTGGCAGCTATATGAAGACATGTAACGGTGTGGCTGCCATGTATATAATGATGAGGATTACGCTTTGCAATGGAAATGTTGATGATTAATATATTAAATGTGCATCTCATGCATGATGTTACGAGAATCAAAAAATGAGTAAGGTGCATGCGGGATTGGGGAACCATATAGTACGGTGTGGCCGTTATATGAGACGGTTGGAACGGTGTGGCCCCCATTGTAGAAATGACAAGGACCTAGGACTATTGGTGGACAATGGTTCAAGGATCATCCCCTTGTTCATTTTGAGATCGTGGTAGATGGGGTTCCAGTATAGAACGGTGTGACCGCTATACTAGAAACATCGAGTGCACGATTGCCCATCCCAGAGTGTTGTTTTATGGAAGTGATGAAAAAAATGTTTTGAGAGACGTACATGCATTGCATGAAAGATTAATGATATTATTTATTGATTGTTAAGACACTTGAGCATGCATTCATTTTATTGAAATGATATTTGTGATACTTGTGTTTGAATAATCATTTAATCTGCTTACACGATATGACAAGTGACTTACTCTCATACTACCACATCGGTGGTGGTAGGTTCCATTGAATGACAGGTCAAAGGTCTCTCCTGAGGAACGATAGCAGAGATAGCCAAGATGACATCTTGTTGTCCGAATCCTCTTATTAAAGGATAGAGTTGTGAAGACCATGCTCTGGGTGTAAAAAGGGATTCTTGGGGATTTTCATATTCTTAAACTTACACTCACACTATTTTGTAATATAATGTGATATTTGTAACACCCCTAATTTTCGTGTCCCAAATAACAAAGAAATTAGTTATAACAGTTATTTTATAATTGATTTATATTAGTTTTGAAAGTTTTAGTTTTTGTACATTATGTGTTTTTATATATAAAAATATGAGATTTATTTTTATATGGTTATTTTGTACAAAAATATGAGTATTGCAATTTAATCCTTGGGTTGGGACCAAATTGCAATATTAGAAAGGTTTTGAAGAAAGAGCAATTAAAATATTAAATTTTGGCATTTTATCAGTATCTAACCGGTTAGAAGGGCTCTATAATCGGTTAGACGATGAATCCAGAAACTGGGTTAGTGGATTTTGATGAGTAATCACCCAATTAATCAAGAAATTGCCACGAATCTCACTCAAATCTCGCCGAGGAACACGTGTCGCCTTGCATGCTGCTTGAATTCATCTATATAAGGCAAAGATCAGATCACAGATGGGGGTTTTGTTCAAGTGTTGATGATAAGATCTGTTTTAGGGTTCCATAGTTTTTCTATTCGATTCTCAGTCTTTGTTGAGAGTTAGAAAACGAGTGATACACTGTTACAAAGCTCACATCAAGGGCTTTGTATTGATATAAAGTTTGTGAGTTAAAAGTGAAGGAGCAAGGAGAAATCAAGCTGTGAAGTGGAGGTGTTCATTCTGTCAAAAACCAGAATCAGATTCGTGAAGCTCACTTTGAGGTCTGATTTTGGTGAGCACATGCACTCTTTGAGTCCCATTCTTGTTCCTATAGTTTGTGCATGTTACCTAGAATATAATCTAACCATTTTCCCCAATTTGTTTCTCCTTTTCATGTGTCAAAAACTCTAATTTCGGAACCTTACCAAAACTGTCATGCATGAGAGCAGAGCTTGTGAATTTGGTGCTTTTCTGTGTTGATCTTGCTGTCCCTGTGTTGATACTCATCAAACACGATCTAGAGGTAAGGGGGAAGCTTACTATTTGCTAGAGTGAGGATAAACATGTTTGGTAAATAGGATGAGTCACCAAGAGACTCTAAGGGCATAGCTTGAATTAGTTTTATGGCTTGGAGGCCAACTTTAGCTCATTTCTGATTTTTGAGCAATTATAATATGATGCATGCAAGCTATTGTGATGAAAATTTCATGACTTATTTGGATATTATGTGAATTGATGCATTAAGTTGTGAAATATGTGATTTATGCACTTTTGGTGTATGATGATTTTGCATGCATGAATTTGTGATATGGTTAAGTGTTTAAACATGTGTACTTTAAGGTATTAAACTTTGGTTAATGATGAAAATAGGTTAGATTTGAGTACAATTGAAAATGGTGCTGAAAAATCAGTTCTAGTATGTTGTGCTGCATAATCTAACCGGTTAGAGCCTGTCTGTAACCGGTTAGAACCTGACAAAAATGAAAATATACAATTCTGGTTTTGTTTAGTAATTCTCACCATTTTTAATTGATACTTAAGGCCTATTATCACTATTATTACCCTGTGATTGTTGGATATGGATTCCAAACTTGATAATTGGTTTATACCTTAGAGTGAATGACAAATTCAATTGAAAATTGTGAAGTTATATGCAATTTGATGTTCATAATGTTAATGGATGCAAGATGAATGTGTTTTAGTGGGTAAACATGTTAATATTAAGGTATTGTCACTCTGTGTATGGTTGAAATTGGTTAGATTTGAGTATTGGAAAGAATGGTATGCAAAACCCCACTTTTCAGTGTATTTTCTGCATAATCTAACCGGTTAGTCTGAAGCTGTAACCGGTTAGATACTGTCAATTTTCAAAAGAAAAAGGTTTCTGAAATTGGCTAAGTGTTCATACCATTTATACTCAAGTTTAAGCTCGAATTTCATATAAAAACCAATCTGAAACTATGTGATTGAGCACTGTTTGGTTTAGATTGGAGGTGATGAGTTAATACCTTAATATTAAATGATAATTTCAAGAGGAAATTATGCATAAATGAAATTGGATTATGACTTAGATCTTTTGAATGATAATATATGTTGAACTTGAGGTATTCTGTTATGCTAAGACTTTGTTATTGGATTGAGTAGAGAATTCAAGAAAAGATTCTTTGAAAATCAGTGGTTTTAAGTTCAGGTCTATAATTCTAACCGGTTAGGTTATGATGTAACCGGTTAGTACCTGAGACATAAAAATAAAAGTTAAGTTTTTGAGTAAGGATTGTTAATACCAATGATTATATTCTTTCAATCCAGGTCTACGAGCATATGTTTAACTTAAATTCAAGGGTGAATTTTATGAGTAAAGTTATACCTCAAGATACCATTCAGAAATTGTGTTTTCTAAGTCATAATAATGGAATTAATGGAAAGACCAACCTTAATAATTATGTGTGCATTCATGCATGGAGAAAGGTGATGAAATAGGTTGGCAAGGATCGTTTATCATGTTCTGGGAACATGAGGTGGGTACTCTGGGAGTACCAAATTGATGCAACCTACTTGATGACACATTCTGAGAATGTGGCCAGTGTCTGGGACATGGTTATATTTGATACGTTCTGTGAATGTGATGCACACTCTGGGAGTGGTGCTTTGTTATATTCCAAGTATGGTTTGCTATACATTCTGGAAACGTATGTTAATGTTCTGGGAACATGAGAGGGGTACTTTGGGAGTACCAAATTGATGAAACCTACTTGATGACACATTCTGGGAATGTGGCCAGTGTCTGGGACATGGTTTCTTTGGTGCGTTCTGGGAACTGGGAGTGGTTCTTGTTTATATTCCAAGTATGGTTTGCTATACGTTCTGGGAACGTATGTTAGTGTTCTGGGAACACATTGGTGTATTGGATGGACGTCCGAGATTGATTAGTATTGGAGACCTCAGGATTGTGAGATAGAAAGCATGCATCATGCCACCTGCATTGAAAGGCTTATTATGATTAACCGGGTGTGCTCATATGGTTATGCATTCTGATTTGCTACATGATTCCTTGTGTATGTTAGTTTTATTCTCATTTGATTATGCGAATATGTATAGCTAACCCCCATGACCTTATTAGGTGTTGATCGTATATCTAGCTTGCACAAAAGTCAGTGAAGGAAGATGACCCTTAGGTGCATGCAGAGTATAGATAGTGTGGGTTGGGAACCCTTTAATTTGTACAGATATCGAGGATCCGGCCAGATGGATGTTTGGACAGAGGACCAGTGACCAGCTCTATAACATCTCTATTTTTAGTAGTATTTATATTATACATATTTTGAGAAATGTATCATAGAATGAATTTAGTTTTATAATAATACTTATTTGGTATCCATTGACTTGTTACACTTGATATATTTTGAGAGTATAATATAATTAATTTATTATGTTTCCGCAAACTCTGATTTTATTAGTCAAATTCATTATTAATCAAATTTTTGTAAAAGGAATTTTCAAATGAAGGGAAAATTTTTATTTCGGATCTTTTTCCAACAATGACAAGTCCAAGTAATCATAAACTTATTACTTTTCTTATAAAGCAAGATGATATACAAGGAGTGTTACAATATTAATAAGCAATGCTTTTGGTTTTCACACTCTTTTAGAAAAAGGTTTTTATTAATTCGCATTTTTATTCCACTTAATATTTTGGGGCGTTACAGATTTGATATTGGCTTTTGTTTTCATAGCAATGTGGTGGGAAAGTTTTGGTGAAGTGTGTAAAGAGTTACGAAAGATAGCCATGAGAATTTTAAGTCTCACATTTAGTGCTACTGGTTGTGAAAGAAATTATTGGAGCACATTTCATCAAGTGCATACGAAGAGAAGAAATCGCATGGAGCAACAAAGATTAAATGCTCTTGTCTATGTCAAATATAATTTTCAACTACAGATGAGGCAAAAGACAAGAGAGGAGAATGAGAAACTTGTGATCTTATATGCTTAGAATCAGATGATGATTGGATTACTGAAAAAGAGGATTCTAGCTTACCAGTTGATACTTCTTGGATGGACATACATGAGTGTTTCACTTTGGAGGAAGGAGCCCCAAGCAAGAAAAGAAAGAGAGGTATTGGTTTAAATTTTATAACTTGTACTTTACATTTATTCTAAATAGTTACATACATAGTAAAACACTCATTAATTTTTTTTTTTAAAAAAAAAAAGAAAATAGTTCCAAGGAACTTAAATGATAGAAATGATAAGGGAAAATCTCCTATGACCGAAAAATGAGAATGAAATTCAAGAGATTGTAGGAGATGAAGAGGAAGAGAAACAACAATTGACATTACATGAGGAGGATGAACTAAGTGACGTTGATCATGGAGATCGGATGAAGAATGATCAATAATGGATATTCGAAATATAGAACTGATTTAGTCGAGTTTCTTTTGTTTTGTTATGTTTTTTTTTTCCATTTTGGATTTATTTTGACTAGAATTTGGAGATTTATATATTAGTTTATTACTTTTCAGACTTAAAAATGCTTATTTATGTAAAATATATTTTATGTTATCTTTTATTATTAGTTATGTATCTTACGATTCACGATTCGAAAAATCAATCTTCCCATACGCTATACGAATCTCGATTTGATAACTATGAAATTAAAGATAGATATAACAACTTTTCATTAACTTTTTTTTAATTTTAACTAATTAATGAAGCATAACAATATAAGAACATTCAGAACAGAATGACAACTCCCTTTGCCTATGTTTGTTTTTTATAAAGGTAATCCGGACAAAAATCTCTTGTAAAAATACAATGACTCTCGAGGTTTATATTCTGGAACAGTATGCCCAGCTCCCTGCACCAAAATAATTAAAATAGGGTCAAGAGTCAAGACCAAACCAACCTAACATAATTTTGTTATTAAAGTAAAAGCATTTTTATGTACGAACCTTTATGGTAATAAAAGTAAGATTTTTGTCATATCCTTGTATATACCTGCAATCAATAAAGAAAAGTAAATAGTTTACGAACTTTTAGTTGGATTTCTAAGACATTAATGAATAGCTACATAATCTTAGACAATGTCATTTCATTATTTGAAAATTCATTAACAAGATAAATAAGGATGAGGCAAAGGGCTCTAGAAGTACCCTGCAACTTGCTTATTGACAAACCAAGGTCTCCATTCATCAACAATCTTGTAACCCATTGATCTTGTCCATGCTTCAGACCCAGTATAAGGAACACACAAGTCATGATCTCCACTGCCAACAACATGAATCTTAAGGTAAGTAGGCGTTCTTAACAAACAACCAAAAAGAAGTTACCTTATATAACTTGAAGTGCGTGAAACATCATAGATTATAGCAATCAAAGAAACAAAGTGTTGTGCAAAGAAATTAAGATAAGGATTTTCAAAGATTAAAAGTAAGTTTAAATGAAGAAAATAGTTAAGGAGGAACTCAAATAATGGTTCAAGAAGGCCTCATCTTGTATAGACAAAATGAGAAATGTTTTAATTTTTGGAGGTTTTATATATCATGTAATATAGGACCAGAACCTAACTAGTCTAACTTATAAATATTGAAAGTTTTATCAAGCGGGTTTAATCCTGTAATTTTGTAAAAAGAAAAGGCAAAATTTTTTCTAACTTTCAAATTTCATATTCTATGCAATTGAATGTATCAATTGATTGTAGTATTGCTTGTAAATAGAGTGGTAAAAAAATGGGCCAGGCCCGATGGGCCGACCCATTTAGCCTGAAAATAGATGGGCTGGGCTAAGTAAAATCCTGGCTCGATCATTTTTTGGGTCAACCCAGCCCGGCACGATAATTAAGTAACCCAACATGGGCCAACCCGAAATGGGCTGGGTTGGCCCGCTGGCCCGATATTTTAAAAATGTTTACATTTTTTTTAATAAAGGCAGAAATTTTGAAGGCCCAGCTAATTCCAGCCCAATTTAAAAAAAAAATGTGTGATGAAGAGATAAAGTGCTCTTGGTATTCTCATCCATTCATTTTCATCACTCTTTCTCGGTTTCTCCCTCAGTTGACCGTTCGCATCTTTCTAGACCATATTTCTCCCACCGTTCTTCATTTCTAGACCATGCTCTAACAATTGGTTCAACACTTTCTCCCTCTTTCTCCCTTTGTTCCTCTCCGTCTAGCGCCTCCACAGGCCACAGCAGCCAAGCCAGCCAGCGACGATGGCCTCACCTAAGGGAGCCTCACCCTCGCGAAAAAGGCAACCCCTCATGACCTCACCATATGGCGCCTCACCCTCACAGAAACGCCCGCACTTGTTTCTGTTGTTGCTATTGTCATTGGAATCTAGTTTCTATTGTTGCCAAGCCTGAAGTAAGATGCCATCTTGTTCCTATTGTTGCTAATGTCACAGGAATATGTTATATGTCTATGTGCTTATCTCTCTTATTCTTTGTTCAATAGGTTGCCAACAGAGACCGGGGTATATTTAGACAAGTTTGCAAGATTCTACTTGCTAGCTATAATGGAAAGGCTTAACTCGTCAGATCTTGCCAAGCAGGTATCTTTACTTGCTATAAAATCTATAATTGAAAGGCTGCTTTTCTTTTTTAAAAAAATAATAATAAATACATTGCAAATATCTTTAGTGTACTGGTGTTAGGATGTATATACTATATACCACTAAATCATTAAGCTGCAAGATAACTATAACATTTTAGGGGGAGACTAAATTCAGGGCCACACAAAAATTCATTAGCTTATGCTCTAGGAAAATTAAAAGCTAAAAAATTAAAGTAACTTCTTATATTTTTTTTGGTTTTATGAATTGAAAAATGCAACTTTTAAAAAAATATATGGCCCGTGCGCTGCCCATTTGGCCCGCATTTTATTATGGGCTGGGCTGGGCCACTGAAAATGCTGGCCCGAGGTAAATTAGGTCCAGCCCGAAATATTATTGGCCCGAAATGGCCCGGCCTGAATGGGCGGGGCCAGCCTGAATTGATAGCTCTACTTGTAAATGACAAAAAAGGAGATTAAGTCTGATATTAACCTGTATATAAGTGCTCGATATCCTTTGGAAGTTAGGTTTTTATGGTATGCAAGCATGCTCCCACTATTATGATGGTATTCAAGTTGGTTTGTGCATAAATCCCACTCTTTGACCACACTTTTCTGTTCATCCCAAAGACCACAATTTAAGACTTTGTTCCATAACATAGGTAACTTACTAACAAAACATACCTTTGCAGTGTGGATTGCTTTCCTGACAGCTTCATTGTTCAGCCATTCAGTTGCAACTTCATCATCCTTCACATTGTATTAGACATTGTTATGTATTATACAGGCAATATAACTGTATCAACAATCCAAATGATATGAATTATGTCATGCATAAATTAAACTATCACTTCATGAAAGCATATATGTAGGGAATTCAGATTAAAACATCAAATTGGAAGATCAATTATACACAAATTATATATGCATGTAGAAAATATTTTTTATGGTACTTTTATATAATTATTTATATCTATATAACTAATTTTAAAAATATATGAAGCATTGTGGGACAACAGTCACACTTGTCCCTCCCTAGATGAATCATGCTGAAATAGTACAACAAGTACACTAACATTGATTAAATTAAGAAGTATTCAAATATATATGATTAAGAATAAGATAAAAGATGTTCAAACCTTTTCTGCTTTAGTTCATTTTAGGAGTTATGTTTCTCTCACTATTTTGAGTTGAGTGTCCATTTCAAAATTGCTATAGTTGTTTTATCATTTAGCTATAAGCTTTTGATGTTACAGAAAAAAGGAGTAGTTATGAAGTGTATATAATTAGACATTAGTAATAAAGCCAAGATAATCATTTGAAAGCTAGGAAATAAATATGAAAGGGTATAGATAGAAAGGTGCAAAGAGAAAGAAAAGAAAGGAGCAAAGAAACCTACGGTGCATGGAACATTGGGATTAGCGTCAAGTTGTGGCCAAGATGGTACAATTCCAGTCTTCACAGTTGCTCTTAGGGGCCAAGCACGACCAAACATTCTTCTCCTCACAGGAAGAGGTCTCTCTGTCTGACCCAAATGCCTAAAGCTCAGTGGCAACCTATTATTAGATGTTGTATTGACCTGTGTCTCTGGATTATGATAACATGGTTCTAGAATGTCATATATATTTAAATCTTCAATTGCCTGTTGTCGAAGAAAAAAAGACATGAATGAGTGCCACATTCATCTTAAGCTTGTTTCATGTTAGGAGTATTGTATAGTAAATCACCTTATTCACTTTTAAAAGCATGCTTCTGCATTTTTTGCTGAGCGGCGGGTCATAGTATTTTCCATGGCATTGTTTTTTGACCTCCTGCATTTGGTGACACAATGCATGCTCTAACTGATTAAATAACTATAGAAAGTTTTTAAAAAATAGAATGCCAAAACAAAATGAGAAGATGAAGTTCCAAACTTGCTTTTAATTCATGCATATTTTTATCACTCGCTTCTTACTAGGTATCAGCAATGGTAATTATGCATCTAGATTGAATATATTACCTCAATTTGAGCTCAAGTTAAAGAAAATACAATACTTCAAATTAATCATATAACACAATGTCCTGTGGACTGGTTAGGTTCAAAGATAAATAAAAGTTAACTTATCAACAATGAATAAAATGTGATTAAAATATTTATGCCCTTTTTTTTGGCTTAGAGTCAAATCTTAGTTATAAAAACTTTATGGAATCAACTTGCATTGTTGACCTGATGATTTCCTGTATCAATTATACTTGTTATGTCAATAAGCTTAGTCGAGTCCATATTTATATTGGTTGCGCACCATGCTACTTTTATTAATCCAATTTTTGCTTGTTCTAAAAAAACAAAACCAATTAAAGGTATTCTTTTTACCTCATAAATTTGATCGCTGATGAGCGTCATACCGTGTGCAAACGGAACAATAGCATTACCATCAAAATTTTCATCTGTAACACCATTTCCAATCATGTAACCCTGTAAATTGAAATAACCTCATAATTTTGTCACATAACGATAAACATAATATGATCACTATATCATTTGAAGTAAAGATAAATGACCTTAAAATTCAACTTGGGCTTTGCACCGGCATCAATTCCTGTAGAAAAGTTTTTTTTATGATACTCTAAGTTTTGACAAATAATTTAACACATTCAGAGAATAACATATTACCTTTCACTATTTCACGAGCAAGAGTAGGCACATAAACTCCAGCAAATGATTCTCCAGCAATGAACAATGGGTTACTAAGAAACTCAGGGTATAGTTTAAACCACTGGTTTGTTCAAAAATAAAGTAGACAAGTTAGCATTATGATAAGTATAAGGACTTATTGATTTAAATATTTTTGGTCTAAGTTCTCTGCTGGTTTCCATAACTACCTTAAGGAGAAAAGCATGTGAATCTGAGGCGGTCTTCAAGTCTCCAGTACTATAATCGGATTGAGTCTTTGAGTATGAAAACCCCACTCCAGCCGGAGAATCCAAATATATAATATTGGAAACCTATAATGAAAAGTAGATTCTCAAATACATTGATAACATGCAACATCCATCCATTGATTAAGCACAGAGATAATCATCAACCCAACATATAAGAAATGAAATATGTTATTTTTCAATTTCTATAGAGTTTTTTTTTTACCTGGTTGATCTTTCCATAGAGTTTAACTAAAACTAAAAATATATAATGAATTAAATTATTGTCATAGTCACTTAAATTATTAGCAATTAAATTTAATAGTAATAACTTTTTTTTTTTTGCAATCAATTAAATTTTTAGCAATCAAAATTTAAAGGCAAGAATTTTTTTCCCCCTTTTTTCTACTTTCACTATGGTAGCAAGATTTGTGAGAAGTTATCAGACCTTTGACCAGGTGTATGGATTGAGATGCAACTTAGGTAGGCTTCCCTTCTTTTTTGGTTTTTCAAAATTAAAAGGACCTGAAAATCATAACGAATTAGACACATAATAAACAAATTAGATTCATGAAACCAAAACAAATCATTCCATCTAGAAAATTTAAAGAAAACTCTAGAACAATAGGATATGGATATCTTCCTCTCAAAAAAAATAGGATATGGATATCAATACGTGAGAATGTTTTGAAAATTCAATATATATATATATATATAATGTTTTGTATTTCCTCGAGCTTGAAATATAAGAATTTAAAACTTGAAAAACGACTATCATTTTTAGATTTTACACTAAAAAAAGGAATCCGCCCCGGTCCATTCACAAAATTCCGACCGGTTTGACAATTTATTGGAATTTCGGCCCGTTTTTTATCTGGTTTACTACATAACCGGTTGAATAGACGTACCATATCAGTTAGGGATCTGGTTCACCAATTTTTTGGTTAAACTGACCGATGCGATACATATTTATAACACGGATCCGATGAAACCAATATATTTGAATATAAATGAAAGTTAACTTAAACCTGCCTATGTGGTGTATGCTGCATAGGTGGAATCCTGCCTATGCGGTGTATGCTGCATAGCCGGTCCTAAGCCCGGATAAAAGGTGAAGGTTGTGTTAGGCCTCGACAACCAACGTAAAATTTTGTCGAATCTATGATATGGATCAACGATGTTATAAGGTTAATGCTAGGTCGTTGCCCGGAAGCAACGCGATGTATGGCTCGAGTACATTGTCAAATGAGCAAGGGCCGCTGCATCGACGCCTGGATGCAGTGAAAAATAAGCAAGGGTTCCCGCATTTTGGTGAACGGGTGCGGGTAAAGAAGTTAGTTCACGACACTAGGATTCGGTTTGGAACATGGAATATAGGCACGCTTACCGGTAAATCAATGGAAGTAGTGGACACCATGATTAGGAGAAGGATCAATTTTATGTGCCTACAAGAAACCAAGTGGGTTGGGGAAAAAGCAAAGGAATTAGACTCTTCGGGTTTCATGCTTTGGTACACCGGTAAGATTAGAGCGAGAAATGGGGTGGGCATCATAGTGGATAAGGTGTGGAAGAAGGATGTGGTGGAGGTGAAGCGAGTTGGGGATAGGATCATAGCTCTTAAGTTGGTAGCTGGAAGAGATACTTTCAACGTGATTAGTGCTTATGCACCTCAGACAGGGTTGGAAGATCATCTTAAGGTGCAATTTTGGGAGGAGCTGGAAGAGGTAATCCAAGGAATACCTATGGGAGAAAAGATCTTCTTAGGGGGAGATCTCAATGGCTATGTGGGAAGTGACCCTTGTGGATTTGAAGGACTCCATGGAGGCCATGGCATAGGGATAGCAAATGGGGAAGGTAAAACCATTCTCGATTTCTCCTCAGCTTTCGATCTAACAATAGCCAATACTTGTTTTAAAAAGCGGGAGGAACACCTTATCACATATAGGAGTGGGTCAACGTGTTCTCAAATTGATTTCTTCCTTATGAGGAAACCAGACAGCAGAAAGCTTTGCATGGATTGCAAAGTTATACCTGGAGAGAGCTTGACTACCCAACACCGAGTCTTGGTTATGGATGTAAGGGTTAAGAGAAGGATGGAAAGAAAAATACAAGAAAAGGTTCCAAGAATCAGGTGGTGGAAATTGAAGGGGGAAAAACGATTCCAACAAAGGGTCTTAGAGGAAGGACGTTGGAATGGAGAAGGAAGCGCAAATGAAATGTGGGAGGTTATGGCCAAAGGGATTAGGAAGATTGCAAAGGAGACACTCGGTGAATCAAGAGGTTATGGACCAAAGGGCAAGGAATCATGATGGTGGGATGCAAGGGTGCAAGATAAGGTAAAGGAGAAAAAGGAATGCTTCAAAACTTGGTCCTTGAATAGAAATGCAGAGAGTTGGGATAAATATAAAGCAGCTAGGCAAGAGACCAAGAAAGCGGTGAGCGAAGCAAGAGGTAGAGCGTTTGATGGGCTATACCAATCTCTAGGCACTAAGGAATGGGAAAGAAGTATTTATAGGATTTCTAAACTTAGGGAAAGGAGGACGAGAGACCTAGATCAAGTGAGGTGCATTAAGGATGGAGATGGCAAAGTCTTGGTCGCAGATTTGGATGTAAAAGAAAGATGGAAGAGTTACTTTCACAACCTTTTCAATGAAGGTCATGAAAGTTCACATCATGATCAGATAGTCACTAGAGAAGGGGACCAAAATCATACCTTTTACCGTAGAATTAGGGAGACTGAGGTAAAAGAGGCATTGAGAAGGATGGATAATGGTAAAGCGGTTGGTCCGGATAGTATCCCCATTGAGGTATGGAAAACCTTGGGAGAGAGGGGCATCAGTTGGCTCACCAAGTTGTTTAATGAGATCTTAAGATCCAAGAAGATGCCGGACGAGTGGAGGAGGAGCACTTTAATCCCTATCTACAAGAACAAAGGTGACATACAGGATTGTGCGAATTATAGAGGGATTAAGCTTATGAGTCATACCATGAAACTTTGGGAAAGGGTGATAGAGCGAAGATTGAGACAGGAGACTCATGTTACTGAGAATCAATTTGGCTTCATGCCGGGGAGATCAACTATGGAGGCAATATACTTACTGCGCCGGTTGATGGAGGAATACCGGAGGCAACAAAAGGATCTGCATATGGTTTTTATTGATCTGGAGAAAGCTTATGATAGAGTGCCTAGAGAGGTACTATGGAGGGCTCTCGAGAAGAAAGGGTGCGTGTTGCCTATATTAGAGCCATTAAGGATATGTATGATGGGGTCAAGACGATTTTCCCATCTCGATAGGTCTACACCAAGGGTCAAGTTTGAGCCCCCACCTCTTTACATTGGTCTTGGATGTGCTTACGGAACATGTCCAAGAACCAGTGCCCAAATGCATGCTCTTTGCGGATGATATTGTGCTTATTGGGGATACTAGAGAGGAAATAAATGGGAAGATTGAAATGTGGAGACAAGCTTTAGAAGGGTATGGATTCCGGATAAGTCGAAGCAAGACAGAGTATTTGGAGTGTAATTTTAGCAAGAGGCACATGGGCCTTACTCGGGAGGTGAAGGTTGGAGAGCATGTCTTAGCACAAGTCCTGAAGTTTAAGTATCTTGGTTCTATCTTACAGCAGGATGCAGAAATAGAAGGGGATGTAAATCTTAGGATTCAAGCAGGGTGGATGAAATGGAGGAGTGCCTCGGGCGTGTTATGTGATAAGAAGGTACCACTTAAACTTAAAGGAAGGTTCTACCGCACTGCTGTAAGACCGGCGATGTTATATGGGACAGAGTGTTGGGCGGCAAAGGGCACACAAGAGAATAAACTTCATGTTGCAGAGATGAGGATGTTGCGGTGGATGAGTGGGCATACCAGACAAGATCGGATTAGAAATGAGTATATTCGAGAAAAAGTTGGGGTTGCTCCTATTGTTGAAAAAATGGTTGAATCTCGTCTTAGGTGGTTTGGGCATGTGTGGAGGAGACTGGTGGAAGCCCCGGTTAGGAGGGTAGACCAAATGGAGGGTACTACAAGGGCTAGAGGAAGAGGAAGACCTAGAAAAACTATAGGCGAAACAATTGAGAAGGATATGACAATCAATGCCTTATCAAAAGACATGATTTATGATAGGCCTTTATGGCGTCGTTTGATCCATGTAGCCGACCTCACCTAGTGGGACAAAGGCTTAGTTGTTGTTGTTGTATAAATGAAAGTTAACTTTTCAAAAAATAAACAAAATATGATTTTATTTTTTTTTTAACATACATGGAATCTAAATATTTTTGTAGACACTGTGCAAAGATATAGATCATATCCCATTACGCTAATACATGAAGATATGAGAACTTTTTGAAATTCAATACATAGCATAAATAATGTCTTGTAAGACTCTTTTGGTTTTCAGCAGGCAGTAAAACTCTTACTTCCTAGCTGTTCAATAAAAAGCTTTTTCTCTTATAAAAAAAATGTCTTGCAAGTATTAACTTGAGTACACCTCTGATACCTTTTTCTGAAATCTTCTTCTTTTTTAAAAAAAGCATATGACATAATCTCTTGTAAATCCGTTATCTTATGATGATTTAAATAAAGAGATAGGATTAGTTGATATCATGTGTACATTTTGTTCACTTACATCTTTAAATAATTTTTTTTTAATTATAAAATTTAAGACAAATTGCACTCAGCTTCCCTCAGATTTTCACTAATGACACAGACATCCCCTCTAGTTTGAAAAATGACACTCACCTCCCGTTCTTAGCAATCAGCAGTGCACCCCTCTTATAATAATGGTTAGTTTATCAACGTACGTAAATGTTATACTTAGAATTGAAAAAACTTTTATACCCTCAAGGAACGCCTCAAACAAATTTGAGAAATGTTAATCAGTGCGACAAATGAAGGTAAGACATTCAAGGAATTAGCTGAATTCTTACTTTTCTTCAATAATTATAAAAAATAAAAAAATATAGCGGCTCTATTTGTTTTTTTTTTTCTCTATGCAATTTTGCATCAATTGTTCACAAACTCATTCAAAGCTATGATTCACATTGTTGTGCATGTCATAGTGGTCTCATCTTCGGCGGTTATCTAACGGGAAACAAAAAAAATTTTATAGCTCAAATAATGACTACATATGACCAAACCATAACATACTTCGTTGTTTCTGTATGATGGTAATTTAGAGAGAAAGTGAAAGTTGTGGAATGTAAATACGATAGAGGAAGAATGAGAAGAGGCAAGGAATGATGCAAAACGATATTAGAGTCGTAGTGCAACGTATCCACGAAGGAGATAACGAAGTAAAGAATGCATAGGAGAAAGACCTTTGTTTCTTCTTCTTCTTATGTTTTGATATTTTAAATGTAGTAAATAAATTAAATAAAAAATGAAAAGATTTAGCCTTTGCTTATTGATTCTTCGTTTGTCGCAATGTAGAGTTCGCACCAAATAGCCGTACTCATCAAAATTTTAACTGTATTTGATTCATTTTTTCTTTTTTTTGGTTTACATGAGGTCTGGGACTAGAATCCATGACCTGGGGAGGGGGAAATCCTAAGTGTCCCCGCAGCCACCAATTGGGCTGTCTTACGCGAACGATTCATTTTTTCTTTACAATAATAATATGATAATTTATTTTTTTAAGACAATAATTTACAAGAAAACGTAATAATTTTTTATGATAAAAAATATTTTTTTTTACTAAAACACATTCTTGTATACAAATTTAATCCAAATGATTTTTGAATAATGTAGAATACCTAACATCAATATTGGTATAAAAACTATATATAAAGATTGAATATGTTATATCCATATTCAAATGGCAAAACCACTATATTGGTCTTGCAAGTTATTTTTTAGTTACGACTTTGTCTTTTAACTTTTTTTCGTTTCAAATAAGTCCTGAAGTTGTTTTCGTGTAATAAATAAGTCTTTTCCGTTAATTTTTTTCTTTAAGTGACACGTGTCACACAGCTAATGGTGCCACGTATTAAAAAAATGGTTTGATGATATTTTTAAAAATTTTCTTATGGTGACATACACGTGTCACTTAATGGAAAAAATTAACGAAAATGACTTATTTGTTACACGGCAACAACTTCCAGATTTATTTGAAACGAAAAAAAGTTAAGGGACGAAATTGTAATTAAAAAATAACTTAAAGGACCAATCTAGTAGTTTTGCCTATTCAAATATCATAGGAATAATAATAAAAAATTAAAAACCTATTATATCATATTATATCCATAATGAGCTTATATCCACTATAACCTATGATTCACCATGAAGCGTTAAAAAAGAATATTGACTATAATAAGCATGTTAGCACCACAAATAATTCCCTAGCGTATATCCATTCTAAATCCCACTACTTGGCACAATTTTGGTTGCCTCATATTGGCTGGTAGTAGTAACATGGTTGGTCATTACATTTTCTTGTAAAAAAATTAATTTTATCATATTATTTCAAAGAAAAAATGCACCAAATACACTTGAAATTTGTATGAAATATCCCTTGAGGGTATAAAAGTCTTTTTCAATCATAAGAATAACATTTTCGTTGATAAACTAACCACTTATTACAAGAGGGGGTGTAAGTGCAAGGTTGATTGCTAAGGAGCGGAGGTGATTGTCATTTTCCAAACTAGAGGGGATGTTTGTGTCATTAGGGCAAATCTCAGGGGAGGTGAGTGCAATTTCCCCTAAAATTTATCATTTTAATCGCTGAATTATACGTTATTATCTTAATAATTATATATACCAAATTTTAATTTATTTGGAGATTCATAGAAATACAATCTAATAATTCATATTTACTTATATTTAAAATAACGTAGTATGTTTTAACCTAGAATGGTGAAATAAAGTATCAAATAATATTTATATTCGAAAAAAAAAATTTTCCCGTTATTTACACATGATCTGAATTGATAAATTTAATAAAAAATAAAAAATTATTTAAAAATGTAAGTGCACAAAATTTACACATGATCTGAATGGATTCTAGCTCATAAATAAAAATTAACTTTTAAAAAAATATAAACAAAAAGGATTAAATTTTTTTAACGTATACATGGATTCCAAACAAATACTGTAGGATTTTTTCCCATTATGCTAATAACCATGATGATCACACAAGGGGTAGAGGGTATATAAAATGGGTATTAATTAGGTCTCAAAATTCAGAAGATATTATTGGGTGTTTTATTTATAAATTATATAAAAATAATAATTAAAAAGCCACCCCAGATAAGTGTTAAACAATTACTCCCTCCACTCCTTATTACAGAACACATTTAACCAATTTATACATAAAAAAATAATTAGTTTTATAAATTACATGAGAATAAATTGAAGCATTATAATTTTAATCTCTTAACTTTTTTTTAAAAATTCACGTTCATTAATGAACAATAAAAAACATATATAGTTAAGGCATTTAATAAGAACAAAAAAGAAAAAACAATAAATGATACATAAGAAACATTCCATCCGATCCTTATTATGACCTTTGACCAATTTTTACATCTTTTAAGAAAATTAATTAATATTGTTAGTGATATTGGAAATGTTTTTTTTTTTTGAACAGCAGTGATATTGGAAATATATATATTTGGTACACTTTTTCAAAAATACCTCTATAATTATTATTATGAATCTAAAAAATGTTTAAGTAATTTGGGGTGTTTGTGAAAAAGATGTAATTAATGCTATTGGAAATTTGAAATAGAGCTTATATTAAGGACAAAAAAAAGTCTTCAAAGAGAGCTTATATTCAGGAGCAGAGGGAGTACAAAGTAACCTATAATTAAGATCATTGTATAAAATGATCTATAATTAAGACCAAAGAGAGTATTAATATAAAAAAAAAATACTAAAATAAATATCATAGCGGTAACTCATATGAAATTGGAGCCATATCTTGTTGTGTCCGAGTCGTATCAGAAAGGATGCAAAAATATTAAAGAATACTTTGAGGATTCGAGCTGCGATGTATTATACACACATTGATACCAAATGCAACCAGTACTTTATGGTTAGGACAATGGCAAATTAAATGACAAACCATTGAAATGTATGAAAAGGACAAAGTAAAATTTGACAAGATTTTCTTACCATGCTCATATACGAAGCCATCTAAACTAGAGCACCCTGGCCCACCATTAAGCCATAGAACCACCGGGTCCTTTGATGGTGTACCTTCCGATTCAACAAAATAGTAGTACAAGTTCCTCCCATGACCTTTGTCCACTGTCACATACCTTCAATGTCCCAAAGGAAGGCCAATGAATCAGACATTTTGCAATTCTTCCATTATTCAAATGTATCAAATAATACTTATGAAATAGAAAATAATTACAGGAAAAAAAAGAATTTGTCAGAGATGTAAAATTGGATAGAGATAGCATACCCAGCATAGTGCTTGGAAGAGATCTTGCCATTGAAGCCCGGAATATGTTTTATGAGAGCTATTTCAGGTGCTGATTGGATCAACACAAAGCTCAGGGAAATGATAAGTAATACTAAGTAGTAGAACATTGTATTTGTGATGGTCATGCACAGAAGGTACAATAATAAGCAGTACAACCAAAGGCCTCACTCCCAAACCAAACAAATTGTTTGTCGAGAGTATGATAGTTTGCAAACCAATTTATAGATGAAATACTATGAGCATATCATACATATATAGATAGTTGTTGGTTGCTCCACGTTTTGCAATATGGGTAGGAACTTTTTTAGGAGCAAAGTTTTTAACTAAAACAGGAGGAAAAAATATTAAAACTACCTAAAAAAGCTTTGTTGGTAGAGGCAAATTCCACTTTGGTGATCAACGCCACGGAGGGTATTAGTCTTCGACTATCGTCTGGAGAATACCCTTGATGCATACCAAAAAAAAAAATAAATAAATCCACTGATAATCTATTAAACAAGGTATTGCCAAATAAAAAATTAAAATCACCAATAACCCATCAAACGATATACCACTTTATGTGAAACTCATATTATATACTCAATCAAATTATGTAAAAACGCCAAATACATAATATGGGTTTTATATAAAGAGATAAATTTTTATAGGGATGTACCTTTTTTATTTATTGGTTTTAGGAGGTATTATATCATTCTTATTAATATGGAAAAAATTTATTACTTTCGTTTCATTTAAGTGTCTTTTTAAAGTATAGTTTTAGGATTAAAAAATTTAGTTAATGTGTCTTTTTGAATTAAATTAGCATGACGTTTAATTTGTCATTTATCTATGAGTTAATAGTCACATAGGTCCCCGCCGAAAGATACTCGTGGAATCTCTTAAACTCCCCCAAAGATCAATGTACCGTCACGTTCGTTAGTCCCTCCATCCAATTTCGTTCGGAAGGACTTAACGGAATCTTACGTAGCACGTTAAATGCTTTGTTGGCCCCAAGGCCATATTGGACGGTTAAGAAGGTGCCATGTTTGGGTCAACAAAACATTTAACGTGTCTCGTAGGATTCCGTGAGGTCCCTCATATGGGAGACTAACGTGATGTCAAATTGATATTTGAGGGTTTAAGAGATTTCACAAATCTTTCAAAGGACGTAACTGATCTTTCATGGACCCATGTGACTATTAACTCTTTATCTATCTTATAATTATATTTATTATTTTTTCACTCATTATCTCTTTTCTTAATTAGGTGAGGATAAAATTATAAAAATAGTAATTAATTAATTTTGTATTGGTTATTTAAAATGACACTTATATAAGAAAAAAAAATATACTAAAAAATACTTAAAATGGAACTGAAGAAGTAATTTTTTTAAAAAAATTATTAAAAAAAAATGTGACATTGATTCTTTCATGGGTCATAATGTGCCTATGTAAAGATGTATCTAGACATTTAATTTTTTCAAGAAAATCCATATAATATATATAAATTTATTCATTAGGAAATAGTAATAATAATAGTTCCATATATATATATATATATATATATATAAAATATGAATAATATATGAATCCAACTTTTTTCATTGTACTCTATATTCAAAACATATTTATTATGAAGTTAAAAAAAATCACCATCGGAAGAGTTAGCTATACATATTTCAAATATGTCAGACTCAAACGATATTGTTTTCGAATAAAAGATAAACGTCGTCAAACCATAAATAAAAGAAAATATATTTGATTATAAAAAATAAAAATTAAGGTCAACATTTTAATAATATAAGGTCAACATTTTAATGAAATAAAAATCAATTCAATTAATGATTTTTAATAGAGTTGATATTTTCAATTGAAAGTAATAAAGTGAAGAGATATAGAGAGTAGTATTCTCTCGGGTCCTATTTGAAACATGCTTTTGGGGAAATTTACATACATCTATCAAGAAAGTGAAATAGTTTTGTTAATAGTATTGGAAATGTAAACATTTAATATATTTTTTCAAATTTATCCTTGTAGTTGTTATTGTGATTTTAAAAAGTGTTGACTTAATAGAGATATTTTTGGAAAGAAATAATTAAATGTTATTAAAATATGAATAAAGTCTTAACCAAGGGCTATTCCATGAAAGTTGTCCTAAACTCATCAAGGGGTATGGGTCGTATGCCTTGAGAGGAGAAAAATATGGTGGATACCCCTTCTCTTGGTTAAACAAAGCCAATGAGTACCCGTATACATTGCATGCCCATCCATATGGTGTTCAGTAATGCTTGATGTATGAAGTATTTAATTTGGGTGGTGCTTTGATCACTCTCTAGCAAGTATACTAGATTGGATAGTAATATAGTCGGTTAAGACCAGATATCCTTCTCACAGGGAGCAAGAATTATTTAATCTATTTCTACCTAAGAGTAATTAAAAGTAAAATATATTAAATTCAGATTTAATTAAACTAATTAAGAAGATGTTTTTGCTGCTGAAAATTAAATAAAAATTACTAATCAATGGTGGAAAGGTGGTTAGGAACTAGTTTCATTAATTATTTCATTTATTTATTATGAATCAATGTTTTCTATTTAAATCAAGAACTAATTCAGAAAATTAGTAATTCCTAGATTCCTCTATGAAATTACTGTTTATTATTCAATTTGTTAAATCCTAATTCCTTAGAAATTTAATCTATTGAATAACCATGATTAAGAACAGTGAATTATCAAAAGTTATATAAAAATCCAAAAGTATTCCTACAAGTTGAATCCTTATATTGTTTAATTGCATGGCCTATTTTAAATCCTAATTTTCCAATTCAGATCTAAAAATCCATAACATGAATTGATAAAGTTCATGCATAACAATGAAAACACAATTAAACACTTGATTTAAAAACTGAAAAACAATAATCCATATAAATAAACTACATAATCAAATCCACATGTTCCTAACACAAGAGGGTTTAGTTACACATAATGGAGAAGAAGAACAAATAAGAATTAAAGTAATTCATTCCTAAATTACCACTAATCCTTGCTTTGAATCTTCAGCCTTCAATGGATTCCTCCTCCGAATGCTCTCCAGAGAATGCAATCTCCCTCAATAATTTCTGATTATGACTCTATCTAATCTGTTCCTAAACTAATCCTAAAAACATAAATAAGTAGATAAAATCCTAATCTTATCAAAATCCTTCAAAACTGATCAGAAATTGGCCCAATTGGGCTTTCTCGCACTTCGCGCGCCTGGGCGTGCAGACCAGCATGCCTGGGCGCGCTGTATCTGATGCCCAATAAATCACCGCGGCAAGCGCGCCTGGGCGCGCAGATCCTGCGCCTGGGCGTGCTGAGTAACTTTTGACTCCGTTTCTCTCCGTTCTTGTGCCATTTTCAAGGTCTTCTTATGCTCTTCTTAGCTCCAATAATATTTTCTTCAATTAAGGCTCCGAAATACTTGAAACATACTCAAAACGGATCAAAACGTTCAAAGGATTCTAATAAACTAAAAATTCCTAAAACTAATATAAAATACCTATATTTACAAGAGAAACAAGCTAAAACCCAAGCAAAAGGAAGTGAAATTAAGCCTTAAAACATCATATATTAGACCTTCATCACACCCCCAAACTTAGCATTTTGCATGTCCCAGACAAAAGTAAAATAAAAATTCATAAACATAAGACTACCTTCTAACTCAAAATGTACAACACTTAATCTAAGACTTCGACTCATCAACACAGCCACATATTTATACAAACTATTCACATATCAAAACATGGTTAAAGAAACAAAACCAACCAGAACTCAGAACTTGTGAACACTCTCAACCTCTCAGTATATATCTCTCATGTGTATCAAGGGTTATAATAATTCTCTCAAGTTCATACAATAGTAAAGTGTTACCATAAGCTTGACCATAGACCAAAATCTCCAATGAAATTATCAAAAACATGCACAAATCAAAAGGTCTTTATTTTGGTTGTAACGTGGCCATGGCTAAAAGTGTCAGGTGGGATAAAAGAAAGAAAGATAAAACTAAGGGCTAAAATGTGAAATAAATTTCCCTAAACAAATTATGAATGAGCAATGAATACTAAAGAGGACTCACACTCAACTCACAACTATTTCAAACTTCTTCTTTTTTCAATTTCAATGTACTACTTCTTCCAAACAAAACTCTTCTCTTTTCATTCATCAATTTTTTCACTTTTTCTCAATTTTTTCTTTTCTCTTGGAAGAAGAGTAACTCAATAAACACTTTCACAATTTTCATACTTTTGAAATGTCTCTCTCTCAATTGCTCATTCAAAATTCCTAAGGTACTCACAAAATATACAATAAATGCAGGGTACCAAAGAAAAATCATATTTATATCAGGCTCAAAATAGGCAAATAAGGGAAAACAAATCCAACAAAAATCTCTGAAGGCTACAAAAACACCATCCTAAATGCCTTAATCATTTTCATGCATGTAATTAATTATCAATCTCAAAATGGTCACAAGTCAAGTTCTAGAACACAAAACTAAAGTGAACACACTCATGAAAGAAATAGGGGTTTAAAATCAAATATATTTCAAATTATTCATACCCCATCAAATAGGCTCAAAATCTCACTAAGCTAAAGTCAATTCACTAATCTCAAGTTCTGAAAAACTTTGTCAAAATAACCAAATTTCAAAATTGTTTACAACTCAACAAATAAGTAACATGAATCAATGAGTCTAATCCTAAACTAAGTATATACACCTATCATCAGAAAAATAATCCTAAGTCTAGAATAATTACAAAACATCTACCTAAGACATAAACCAACACCAACAATGGGAGAAAAATTCAGATCTGAAAATTTTTTATTTTGTATCCACTCCCCCAAACTTAAAGGTTGGCTTGTCCTCAAGCAAACTAAACTAAAAATACCTAACTACAAAATAAAAAATTGCATGGAATAAATTTGGAACACTTATTACTTGCATCTGAAAAATCAGCATTAACAAAAATAAGAAAACATTCCCCCAAACTTAATATGAATCATGAAAAACAATTGCCCACAAATAACACCTCTAATTGGGAAAATATTAACTTATATTTGTTACAAAATATATAGCTTGATGCAAATAACAAAGAATCCAAATAAATAACCAAGCAATAAAACTAAAAAAAACTCCTAGAAAGCAAATACATATTTTTGTTGCACAGGTACAGGGACTGGCTAATGGGAAAAAGACACAAAATATAGCAAAAATTAAAATTCCCCATTTTCTGGGCAAATTCGCCCAGTGCGCGCCCAGACGTGCAGAGCTGCGCGCCCAAGCGCGCCAGGTCTGTACCTGAAGCTTTTTTTTTTAAAATTGCAGAAAATAATAAAAAAAATAACCTACACTAATTTTCTAAGAACTACTAAACTAAGAGAATGCTACCTAAACATTGGGTTACCTCTCAACTAGTGCTTGTTTAACGTCACGAGCCTGACGGGTCACCTCCTTTCGGAGGCTAAGGGAACTGCATCCGATCATTAAGGGAATTTTCAGCACTTGAGTGCTGAACCTGATTTAGTGGGGTGAAGCACCTCGCCGTACATGGTGGTTTTTCAAAAATATTTATGACACTTTGCTCACCATTGACACGGAGAATAACCTCTCCCCTAGGAACATCTATCACTGCCCCAGCTGTGGCCAAGAATGGCCTTCCAAAAATCAGAGGAATATTTTCATCCTCATCAATATCAAGGACAATGAAAAAATTAGAAGCGTAATAAAAAATTTTAGGGTTTGACCATCTTTGACTTTTCTCTCTTCTCTCTCTTGGTGATTAGGTTTGTCCCACGGTGGTTCCGATCACCCTGCGGCCGTCATGGCCAAGAAGAGGGGAAGGCCACTGAAGTCTCCCTCCAATCTTGATGCTTCTGGTTCCAAAAGCACCATTTTCCAGCCTCAACTCTTCGATCTCTCACGCCTTGATGAAGAGGATTTGGAAACCATAGATTCCTTGTCTCCTAAGGAACTTGAATCATTGATGCATGGTTTGGAATTGATTCGACAAAGACTCAAAGGTAAAGGCAATGATAATGATATTCAAGGGAGTAATAAGGAGGTTCACGTTGCTGCACCGAGCCATGAAGAAAACACTAATATAGAGCAACAAAATGCAGGAAACGTGATCATGCAGGAAACACCCAAACGTGCTTCAGTCTGGGATAATTTTGATATCAGTAAACTCCGTAATGCGGGTGAGAAATTACACTACGTCAAACCTATGATGAAGGATGGAATTTCTCTTGGTAAGATTGAGCCTGATGATATAGTCGAAGAGGAAAGCTATTGGAAACAAGCACTGGTGGGATACGTGCTTGGTGCAAGGCCACCCTATGCTGTCCTTCAAGGTTTTATCAAAAAAGCGTGGGGTCAATTTGGAGTTGACAAAATTCTCATGAATGGTGATGGCACTTTCATAGTGCGTTTTAACTCAGTGGATGGTAGAGATAAGGTTTTAGAGGCAGGTGTGTTTCACTTCGATAAAAAAACCCATCATCATGAGCCCCTGGACTGGTAGATCAATGTCTAAAGATTTTATTGAAGCAGTTCCTGTCTGGATTCAATTTCCAGGGTTGCATTTGAAATATTGGGGTGCAAAATCCTTGAGTAAAATTGCGAGCTTGCTAGGGACCCCTATAATGATAGATCAAGTTACCAAGGATAGGGACAAAATTAATTTTGCACGTGTTCTTGTTGAAGTAAACCCTGCGAATCTACCAGAAGAAGTAATGTTTGAAGATGAAACTGGTTGTGTGGTGAATTAGAAAATCACTTATGAATGGAATCCAGTTTGGTGTTCCAAATGCAGTATGTTTGGTCATGAAAGTTCATCCTGTAGAAAGGCACTAAGAAGGTTTGGATTGAAAAAAGCAAGCTGCCAAATGAAGAGCATGTTTTAATTGAAGATCAAAATCTGAATAGGCCAGTGGTGGCAGTTCAAACTGATGTTATCCAGGAAATTACAACCAAGAATCCAAATTATGAAACACTACCCTCTAATGTTGCAGTAAAGGAAAAGGTTACTTCGGATAAAGGTGAAGCAAGTATGCCTAATGTTGTGGTTGATTTATCTAGTCAGGAAGAAGGAGAGTGGACTCCTGTATGTACAAGAAGAAAGGCCATGATGAAAAATGCTGTCCAGAAGGGTGATGCAACCCAACTGGTTTCTAATGGATAACTTAGCAAGCTGGAATATTCGAGGCATCAACCACCCTCGAAAGCAAAGAGAAGTTAAGTGGTTGATAAATGAGCATAGATTAGGTTTTATGGCCATTATTGAAAATAAACTCAGAGCCAATTCATTCAATTCAGTGAAGGAGAAAGTTGTGCCAGGTTGGGGCTCCTATATTAATCTGGATCAAAATGCTCTTTGGAGGATATGGATTGCTTGGAAGACTGATATTTATGACTTGACAGTAGAAGATAGCCATGCTCAGTTCATTCATTGTTTCATCAAGCACAAGCACTTGCTAGTGGAGTTCTACATAACAGTGGTCTATGCTTCCAATGATGTTGGTCTAAGGCAGCAAGTTTGGGAGTTTATTGTTGATAAAAGTGCCTCAATTGTTATTCCTTGGGCTGTTATGGGTGATTTCAATGCAATTCTACATCCAGAGGAGAAGCTTGGTGGACAAGTAACTGATTTCAATGATGTCCAGAATTTCAGAGATTGCATAGGAGTTGCTGAGCTCACTGACATGTATTATAAAGGTTGCTTTTTTACTTGGAGTAATAAGCAGGAGGGGCAGTGTAGCATTTTCTGTAAACTAGATAGAGTTCTTATAAATGCTAATTGGATGAATGCTTGGCCTAATTCTACAGCCAATTTTCTGCCAGAAGGGGTTTCAGATCATTCTCCAACATTAGTAACTTGGAATTCTGCAAATCAACAGAGAAAGAGCTCTTTCAAGTTCTTTAACATGATTGCTAAAGATCCAAATTTTATTGACATAGTAAGGGAAGGGTGGAATCTTGATGTACAAGGCACTGCAATGTTCACTCTAGTGAAGAAACTTAAGAAATTGCAGAGTCCATTAAGACAGCTGAACTCCCAGAAGTATGCAGGTATTGACAAAAGAGAGTTGATTTGCAGGAATGCTTTATTTAGAGCTCAAGAAGCTCTGGCTGCTAATCCCTTAAATGTCTCTCTTCAAAGAGATGAAAGAAATGCAAACCAGGAACTGAAGAAGGTTTCAGAAGCAGCTATTCTATTCTTAAGGAAGAAAGCTAAGGAGCATTGGTTGAAGGATGGGGACCAAAATTCAGCTTATTTCCATGCAATAATTAAACAGAAAAGGTACAAGAACATAATTCTTTCTGTTATAGATGATCAGAGTACTATGCATTCAGATCCTGAGGCAATAGGGAGGGTCTTCCTTTCATATTACAAGAACCTGCTGAATGGCCAATGCTCAAATTGGTGCTTGACTGAAATCATAAGGCAAGGTAATGTGCTATCCACCTCTCAGCAATTAGCACTTATAAGCCCTGTAACATATGATGAGATAAGGCAGTGCTTTATGAATATGCACAGTGATAAATCTCCAGGCCCTGATGGGTTTGGAGCAGGTTTTTACAAAGCAGCATGGCCTGTTATTGAATCTGATTGCTTAGCTGCTGTGAAAGAATTTTTTAATTCTGGTAAATTGTTGAAGCAATTAAACTGTACTTGTAACACCCCGCAAATTCCTCGTATTAAATTAAAATGCTAAAGAGATTTACTTTGGGGAAAGTGTTTTTGAAAGAATATTTTCTTAAATAAATTTCCTAATTAACGTTTTAAGGTAAAGAGTGATTTTAAGGAAAAGGTTTACATAAAATGATGTCATGAGTTTTAAAATGGAGTTAATTATATGTTGGACGATTTTATGCCTTAAAGAAAAGGTGATTTCTAAACAAAGGTGTTTTCATAAGAAAGAGATTGTTTTCTAAATATATGTGCTAGTTAATATGTATTTAATGTGTGGTGGTGTTAATGTGATTCCTTGAATTATTCTGAAATATTATGTGAATTGGTAGTTAGATGCTCTAAAATAGAATTAATTAAGAAATTAAAAGATGATGCATGTATGTGTGGTGTTCTACGTGTATATCTATATACATATATGTTTGAGATTATATGGAATTAAATTAGCCTAAGAGTGTGATAATGCATGAATGTTAGAATATGTGTGTGATACGTGTAGGTGTGCATGTGTGAGTGTGTGTATGTGGCGCATATGTATGAATGTGTGCAAGCCTAGGACTTTCCTAAGCATTAGACTAGGAATCAAATAGATTAAATCCTAACCATGACCAAACTAGATGTGTGGGAAAAACCTAACTAGGAGCCAAAGAGTAATCGAACCAAAGAGATCAACCAAGTTCCAAATCAAGTCCTAACCAAATAGTGAAAACCCTAATGGAATGCCAACTAACCATTAAGCCTAGATTGACTCCAAGCACCCTAATGTTCCCTACATGTTCCCTTAAGAAATGTTAATCTCCACCCATGCATATTTTTGACTTGCCAAAATTGCCCTCCCATTGTGCACCCTTGGCCGAATTGATTGAGGTCAAAAGAGGAAAAATCCTATGCCTTAGCCTTGTCTATTTAGGGCCGAATGGGTGAAGCATTGGCCACTCCATTTGTTCACTTTCACCCTTCACTTCTCTTCATCTTCCTTCCTACTTTCCAAAACACATTTGTTGAGAGCAACAATCAAGCTCTCAACACTTAAAGAAAAAGAGAAGGAGACCGTGAGTTAGAGAGGAAGAAGAGGAGAAACCAAGCCTAAAACCCTAGAGTCTCCCTTGAAGAACCAAGATCTTAGAAGCTAGGAGATCAACCTAGTTTTGGTGGGTATTTCGAATAAGCAAGGAGAAGTTGTAATCATCTTGATTTTCTTTTGATTTGTAATTTTCTTTTCTTTTCTTCCCTTGCATGTCTTATTCTATATTGGATCATGAATTTCTAAAGCTTGAAGAAGCTTGTAAACATCTAACTACCGGTTCTCATAACTCGCTTAAGGTTTTCATGAAAGATCTTAAAGTTTTTCAACACGAATCTTAAAGATCTAAAGAGTTTTGAGATTTTTGTAAAAATTTAAAAATGTATCCCTTTGCATGTAAACTCCTCAAAGCTTAAAAGAACTTATAAACGTCTAATCAACGGATTTCCTAACTTGTTTAAAGTTTTCATAAGAGATCTTAAGGTATTTCAAACTAAATCTTCTAGATCTAAAAGACTTGTTACGATTTTTGTGGATTTAAGGCAAGTCTCTTTGCATGTTAAATTTCTTTGATTAAACCGTGAACCATGATGTTTTTAAGGAATGACTCGATAATTAAATTTATGAGTTAAACTTGTTTAATGATGATCTTAATGGTTGATGTACATGCATGTGTTACTTGTGCCTTGATCTTGAATTGTTGAAAGTAAATGAACTTGAAAAGCACTAAATCAAGAACTAGGTAATTCGGCCATGAGTAGAAACATTGGGTCTTGATACTTTTAATTTGATTTAGGTAATTGCATTCTAACTTCATGTTTAGGAACCTTGATTTGAATTGTTGAAGTGTTTGATTTTTGATTTGATCTTGGTGAAGCTTTGGTTTTCGGTTTTAATCCTTAAAAAGCTTTGATCTTTTGTGATCTATGAAAAAGTTGATCTTTAAATGCATGCATGTTGTTTTTGAACCAAAGGATTTAACCTTTTCTTCATGCATGTCATTCTTGAATCAAAAGATTTAATTTTTCTTGAAGAACCATCACGGTTTTACAAAGGACTAAAGGAAATAAGTTATTGAAAATTAATTTCTAACTTGATCTATGTTTAGTGTTCATGCATGATAAAGATTTGAAGTTGAACCTTAATTTTTATGATGAGATGTTCGGTCTAGACTTAGGAATCAAGAAATCATGTTTTGATTTTCATAAGAGATACATGCACATTAATTTTCTTTAATTTAAGAATCTTGTGTTTTTGTATGTTGAAAAAGTAAACCAAGGACTTTGTTTGTCAAAAGAGGGTTCGGTCTATACACATAGAATAACCTAGGACTCTTTCTCCATGAAGTGACGTGAAAATAATGATTATGTTTTGTGAACCATGGTTAAACTAAATTGTTAGGAATCGTGGGGTGAATATCTAAACCCTATACGGTTTTTAATTAAAGAAAAGAGAAATAAATGAATTAGATGATTTTGGAAGAAATTTTGTGTTTGATTGTATTTGTGTGTGTATTCGGTTAGGAGAAAGAGGGAGAATAAATAATTTTGTTGCATGAAAAAGAAAATAGAATTTAAATATTTAAAATAAACCAAGTTGATTTGTGTGTTTTATTTTTGTAATTCTTGACCTATTTTCTTGATTATATTAGGTCATATAGTATAATTAAGCCTAGGAGATTTAGTTGCATGAAAATGAACTTATATAGAAATTTTTGAAAAGAAATTAAGTGGTTTACAGTAAAAAACAAATATGCTTAAGTTATAATTTAGACTCAACTCGGTTTGTGAGTATATGTGTGTCTAAGTGTTTGTGTCTTGTGAAAATGAGGATGTTTAGAAAATAATCAAGTGTTTGACTAAGTAATTATATGATATGATTTATTAAAGTGTTGAGAAGTGATATGTGCTTGTGATGCTTGAAAGAATTGTTTAAAAAGTGTTTTACGATGTTTTCGGATTTTTATTAAAATAATTTCGTGAAATAAACCTTCGCTGTCCGGAATTATTTAAAGTTGTTTCTTAAATATAAAGATGTGTTCACATAATTTAAAGTATAGTTTTCAAGTATTGATCAAAGCCGGATTAAAAAACGGTGCATTTTTCGGTGTTTTCGAACGTGTTTTAAGGAGCTGTCCAAAACGGACCAGCAACCAAATTAAATAATTTAGATCGTTTTATGAGATGTTTTCAAATGGTTTTAAAGAAATTAAAGTGTTAGAAAATATGGGAGTTGTTTTGAGAAAACCATCATGTTTTAAATTTCCGACAAGGAATAAAACGCGTTTGAGTTAAGAAGAGATTCTCTTAATACAAATTAATAACGTAAGAGTATTTTATTTAGTACGAGGAATCTTAAAGACGAGGGATTGGGGCAGCCGGCAGCACAAGGATCTGAGGAGACGGTATGCATTAAATAGCTGGACCTCAGGTGAGAGAGAAGCTTTCCTAAGACACAGTGGTAGTTAGGTGATTTAGTAGGACGTTCCGTATCATCTCAAAGATCGGAACTAAGTGGTTAGAGTCAGTAGTATAAGTGGCAATTGTTTGATTGTGTGGCCACTTATACGAAGGTGACGAAGACCACATGATTGTGTGATTTTTGTGTGAATGATAGCATGCTTTTATATATTCATTTAATTATGCTTTATATTGCTGTTAATGAAAATGAGTAATATGCTGATGGACGTCTGTTACGTCCTGAAAATAAATTGAAATAAGGAAATGGTGAAAGTAAATGATGAAGATAAAAGAATGAAAATAAGGTTGAATGATGGAAAAAGAAAGGAAAGAAAGAGTTAAGAATTGAGGAATGAATTGAGGATAATGATGAGAATGTGCCAGAGCTGGGAAGAGTGACGTGAATGTGGATATGAGATGTGATTCGAGTGGAGCTGGGCTCCTTTGCTTTTGGTTTTAGTCTGGGACTAGTGTCGAGTTGGGCTTGCTCCTCCATTAGCGCTCAGCAAAGTGAAATTTTTGAAAAAGTTTTTTTGAAAAACAGTTTTTGAAAAAGTTTTCGAAAAGAAATTCTTTTGAAAATGTTTTTGAAAAGAGGTTTTGAGAAATATCATAAAGAGTATTTTCAGAAAAGTCTTGAAAGGAAATTTTTACGAGAGACTTTGAAAGGAGGTTTGAGGAAGAACTATGAAAAGTGTTTTTCGGAAAGCTTTTGAAAAGAGATTTTTAGAAAATGTTTTTGAAATAAGATTTTCGGAGGAAGTTTATAAAACAATCTTTGATAAGTCCTTTTGAGATGATACTTTTGAGAAAAAGTTTGTGAAGACAATATTTAGTGAAAGTCTGTGAAAGGAGATTTTGTGAAACGATATTTTCGAAAAAGGTTTTGTGAAAAGATTGTTTTGAGAAAAGAGTACGAAAGTTTATGATTTGAGATTTTGAGAAAGTGGTGATGTACGATTTTGAGAAATTGATGGAAGGAGACTTTGAGAAAGATTGTGGAAATGAGATATGAGTTTATCGATGTGATCCCAGCTCTGTGCTAGTGTGAGAAATGATGAGAGAAAGATTGTGCAAAGTTAGTGGTCGGGACTCGTTGAAGGGTTGCACGAAGGACGGGCCGACCTTAGGATAATTAAAAAAGATTAAAAGACTTTAAAAGACATACGCGGTGAGGTATGAGAGTGCGAAGTAGTGGAGAGGAAGGAACCATAAGTATCTGCGGATACTTAGGAGGAGATTGCATTAGGGGAGGACGATGACGGTGAAACGTCAAGAAGTCTAGAGTATGTTTCTAGGCAGAACGAACTCCACATGTGGCGCACTAACGTGGTGGGGACTGGGTCTAATGCCGTGGCAAGTTCTGCGGGCCCACTAGAAACATACTGTCGCCCCCTAGATTGCAAATCGAGAACAGTGAGAGGGACTGGAACGGGGCATTGTGTTTGCCACTGCGTGGACAGTGAGCCTTGTTATTATTGAAATGATTTGAGGACGAGATCCTCCTGGTCTGGGACCATTTATGTGTGAGACAGCTGTCGTGCCTGCGTGGTAAAGGTCCTGTACTCCTGTTTGCTTCCGACTAGGTTGGGTGGATGACCGAGGAGATGTAGACGTGAGTGATAACCGAGAACGAGGTGAGTACCCCGATGATATTTTGGAATTGTGAGTATGAGAATGAAAGGGAATGAGAAAGAAAGTATGTTTATGAGAAGTGAAATTAAGTTTGAAAAGATAATGAAAGATAAGAATAGTGATGATAAGACTGATCATAATGTTGATAACATACTTGATTGTGGTGTGCTTGTGTGTTTTATTATGTGTTTGTATGGTCCTTCTATCTTGCCTATCGTAATTCCACACCGTCGACGACTCGTCGTTCGGATCGCTTACTCTCTCCTGTTCGTTGACATATCAGTGTCGTTGATATCTCAACGGGTAGACGGAATGTCATGTGGAGATCATTAATCTCAATGCATTGGAGCTGGAGCTTAGCATCAACAAGAAAGTAACGACCGAAGTGACTTCACTTTCGGGAATGAAGAAAGGGTGCAAGAGGGAAAGGATGCTTCATCCGGTGGTCTTCATCAGAGTAACACAACGGAAGCGATAGTAGGAAATTTAGTGCTAAGTTATGATGTGTGTTTTGAGTCAAAGATTACCAAGCAATGTGCCAATTATGTAACTAAGCCAAGTTTTAATTCTGTATTGTGGAATACTTTCTTTTCGGAAGAACAAACAATGTAATTTTTTTTTGGAAAATGTTATGATGCTTTTGAAACAAGCCATTTTATGAAGATGAAAGTTTTATGTGATGAACGATTTTAGTAACAACTCGATTTTCAGTAAAGAAGGACACTCGTATCATGGACACTTCAACTGTTTTAAAAAAAAAAATTGGCGTCATTTTTTCGCAACTGTAATAAGTAAAAGTTAGTTATTTTTGGTTTATGGAAATCGGGCTGTTACAAAATGGTATCAGAGCTTATGGTAATCCTTAGTGGCCTTAAGCATGGGCTTACATGCTTTGTTTGTGTGACTCTGTGTGTTTGCTAGTGTAAGGATAGGAACATAGGATTAAGTTCTCATAGTATATGAGACTTTGTTTGTAGTTTAGGGTCGGTTGTGTTAGGAAGCCGGTGGCCTAATAATGTGGAAGGAAGTAGATCGAGTAGAAGGTGAATAGATTGAGACCCCTTAACCCTTGATGTCTCATTAGTGTTAGAAAAACCTCAGTTCGTTGACCTAGACGTACCCTTGTCCAAGGAGTCGTCAGTATCTTTGAGAAAATAGGATGTTATTCTTGAATTCCCTGTTTGTTGAATTGCTTCAACAAGACAGTTAGTATTGTTAAAATTCGACTCTTTTCTTCATAAGCCTTTTTATTCATCTGTGACCTCATCAATCCTATTTAGGACTCTTTAACCCAAACTGTGGAGTTAGAAGTATCATTGTTACCCAAATAATTTAGGCTTGAGTGATTAAGGAGGGACAAATAGTTTGAGTTGAGTGAGGAAGTAAGATCACAGCGGATTTAGCTATAAGTTTGATCAAAGTTAGGGAGCTATAAGGAAGAAAAGAGGTGTATGCTACCAGTTATTACAGGAATTTTGAGGAAAATTTGAGGATTAGGATTGCCTTATACCCTAATTAGAAAATGAGATGGTCAAAGGTAAAGTCTAAGTGGTAATAGGATTTCCCTTAAGCTAGAAAATGATAGACGAAAACCCTAGACTTAGAAGAAGAATTGAAGGAATGAGTGGTTATTGTGAGGTAGTAGGAACCCGATTCGTAGAGAATAAGGATTATTTAAGGATTCTTAGGTAAAATCCTTGCTTATGGAGACGTATGAATGTTTGTTTGTTTGATTTTCCCCTAAATCCGTACCTATGGTTGGATTTTCTGTGACGACGATCAGTTAAGGGAGCGAAGTCTTCGGTTAGTCCGATAGACTTAACCCGATTCGACACACAAGTGACGATACGAGTGGAATTTCTTCATCTAAAAGCAACAAACAAGGAGCATGGCAAGGTAAATTAGATTAGCAAAAAGGGAATACAACCGCGAAGTGAGAATGAGAGTGTGCTTATGAAAATCACAGTGATGCAAGAATTCTGTCCTGCTGCCCAATCCACAACGTATTTCTCGAGGACGAGAAATCTTTAAGTTGGGGAGAATGTAACACCCCACAAATTCCTCGTATTAAATTAAAATGCTAAAGAGATTTACTTTGGGGAAAGTGTTTTTGAAAGAATATTTTCTTAAATAAATTTCCTAATTAACGTTTTAAGGTAAAGAGTGATTTTAAGGAAAAGGTTTACATAAAATGATGTCATGAGTTTTAAAATGGAGTTAATTATATGTTGGACGATTTTATGCCTTAAAGAAAAGGTGATTTCTAAACAAAGGTGTTTTCATAAGAAAGAGATTGTTTTCTAAATATATGTGCTAGTTAATATGTATTTAATGTGTGGTGGTGTTAATGTGATTCCTTGAATTATTCTGAAATATTATGTGAATTGGTAGTTAGATGCTCTAAAATAGAATTAATTAAGAAATTAAAAGATGATGCATGTATGTGTGGTGTGCTACGTGTATATCTATATACATATATGTTTGAGATTATATGGAATTAAATTAGCCTAAGAGTGTGATAATGCATGAATGTTAGAATATGTGTGTGATACGTGTAGGTGTGCATGTGTGACTGTGTGTATGTGGCGCATATGTATGAATGTGTGCAAGCCTAGGACTTTCCTAAGCATTAGACTAGGAATCAAATAGATTAAATCCTAACCATGACCAAACTAGATGTGTGGGAAAAACCTAACTAGGAGCCAAAGAGTAATCGAACCAAAGAGATCAACCAAGTTCCAAATCAAGTCCTAACCAAATAGTGAAAACCCTAATGGAATGCCAACTAACCATTAAGCCTAGATTGACTCCAAGCACCCTTATGTTCCCTACATGTTCCCTTAAGAAATGTTAATCTCCACCCATGCA
The DNA here is from genome assembly GCA_037953625.1 of Crotalaria pallida. Taxonomy (NCBI): domain Eukaryota; kingdom Viridiplantae; phylum Streptophyta; class Magnoliopsida; order Fabales; family Fabaceae; genus Crotalaria; species Crotalaria pallida. The sequence goes on along the minus strand of CM075654.1, from coordinate 54,550,408 downwards.
TATTTTTGACTTGCCAAAATTTCCCTCCCATTGTGCACCCTTGGCCGAATTGATTGAGGTCAAAAGAGGAAAAATCCTATGCCTTAGCCTTGTCTATTTAGGGCCGAATGGGTGAAGCATTGGCCACTCCATTTGTTCACTTTCACCCTTCACTTCTCTTCATCTTTCTTCCTACTTTCCAAAACACATTTGTTGAGAGCAACAATCAAGCTCTCAACACTTAAAGAAAAAGAGAAGGAGACCGTGAGTTAGAGAGGAAGAAGAGGAGAAACCAAGCCTAAAACCCTAGAGTCTCCCTTGAAGAACCAAGATCTTAGAAGCTAGGAGATCAACCTAGTTTTGGTGGGTATTTCGAATAAGCAAGGAGAAGTTGTAATCATCTTGATTTTCTTTTGATTTGTAATTTTCTTTTCTTTTCTTCCCTTGCATGTCTTATTCTATATTGGATCATGAATTTCTAAAGCTTGAAGAAGCTTGTAAACGTCTAACTACCAGTTCTCATAACTCGTTTAAGGTTTTCATGAAAGATCTTAAAGTTTTTCAACACGAATCTTAAAGATCTAAAGAGTTTTGATATTTTTGTAAAAATTTAAAAATGTATCCCTTTGCATGTAAACTCCTCAAAGCTTAAAAGAACTTATAAACGTCTAATCAACGGATTTCCTAACTTGTTTAAAGTTTTCATAAGAGATCTTAAGGTTTTTCAAACTAAATCTTCTAGATCTAAAAGACTTGTTAAGATTTTTGTGGATTTAAGGCAAGTCTCTTTGCATGTTAAATTTCTTTGATTAAACCGTGAACCATGTTGTTTTTAAGGAATGACTCGATAATTAAATTTATGAGTTAAACTTGTTTAATGATGATCTTAATGGTTGATGTACATGCATGTGTTACTTGTGCCTTGATCTTGAATTTTTGAAAGTAAATGAACTTGAAAAGCACTAAATCAAGAACTAGGTAATTCGGCCATGAGTAGAAACATTGGGTCTTGATACTTTTAATTTGATTTAGGTAATTGCATGTTAACTTCATGTTTAGGAACCTTGATTTGAATTGTTGAAGTGTTTGATTTTTGATTTGATCTTGGTGAAGCTTTGGTTTTCGGTTTTAATCCTTAAAAAACTTTGATCTTTTGTGATCTATGAAAAAGTTGATCTTTAAATGCATGCATGTTGTTTTTGAACCAAAGGATTTAACCTTTTCTTCATGCATGTCATTCTTGAATCAAAAGATTTAATTTTTCTTGAAGAACCATCACGGTTTTACAAAGGACTAAAGGAAATAAGTTTTTGAAAATTAATTTCTAACTTGATCTATGTTTAGTGTTCATGCATGATAAAGATTTGAAGTTGAACCTTAATTTTTATGATGAGATGTTCGGTCTAGACTTAGGAATCAAGAAATCATGTTTTGATTTTCATAAGAGATACATGCATATTAATTTTCTTTAATTTAAGAATCTTGTGTTTTTGTATGTTGAAAAAGTAAACCAAGGACTTTGTTCGTCAAAAGAGGGTTCGGTCTATACACATAGAATAACCTAGGACTCTTTCTCCATGAAGTGACGTGAAAATAATGATTATGTTTTGTGAACCATGGTTAAACTAAATTGTTAGGAATCGTGGGGTGAATATCTAAACCCTATACGGTTTTTAATTAAAGAAAAGAGAAATAAATGAATTAGGTGATTTTGGAAGAAATTTTGTGTTTGATTGTATTTGTTTTGTATTCGGTTAGGAGAAAGAGGGAGAATAAATAATTTTGTTGCATGAAAAAGAAAATAGAATTTAAATATTTAAAATAAACCAACACTACAAGAAAAACCCTTTATTGTGCAAAAAACCAAAAGTCGTTGCAAAAAATATTTTTTGCAACGACTTTGGTCGTTGCTGGTAAAGGCGTTGCAAAAGGGTATAGCAACGACTTTCTTCGTTGTTATAAAGAACAATTTTCAGCAACGACCTAAGTCGTTGCATAAAAGATGTCGTTGCTAAACAAGTTGCCAAAGTTGTTACATGTAATCTATTTTGCAACGACATTGTCGTTGCAAAACACATTTGGTTTCTGAAACGACAAAATTGTCGTTGCAATAGCCTTTGTTTAATTAAAAAAAAATATTTGACCAAATAAATCGTTTATGCTTCAATTTCTGAAGTATTTTTAATAGGGTTACATAATTACCAAATTTATAACACATATATTAACAAAAAATTTTGACCAAATAAATATTTTTCATGCTTCAAATTTTGTTTTTAATAATACTATACAACTGCTAAACTTAAAACATATAAGTCAGACAAAACCTCATCCAATTTTTGTAAATTGTGTTTATATACAAGACTCAAAAAAATAAGACAAAAAATCTCTAACATCCTTTTTACTCTACTCCATAGCCAACACCAGCTTTGGCACTTTGCATGCTCAAGACCTGAAATTGATAAATTCGGCCAAAATTTTATTCAGTTTCCATGCACCCAAAAAAACATTATTCAAAACCAATTCAGTAATAATTTATATATATATACATAACAGTGAGAAAATTATAAAGTGCGTTAAGATTTCATGACAAGGAACATCAAGACACATTGTAAAGTATTCTTAGTAGTCTTAGTATCACTTGGTTCCAACTTACAAATGAAACAGGTCATGATTGAATGAATTATCAGAACGAAGCCTTTAATTGCAAAACGGTATCAATTGCTACAAATGAAACAAGTTCCAAGGTCACCTGGTTAAACCATTAAAAAGTGTCATAGTCATGAAGGATCATTAAGTAGAACTCGTTCAAATAATTGAGCATGACAAAGATAATGCAAAAATTTCATGCCTTACAAAAGCACATTTTTGGTTTTTTATATGTGATAGATTTAAACTGATGCTACCATAACATATATAATCCTAAAACAAATATAAAATAAGAATCATCGCCTCCCACACTCAAAACATATATAAAAAGCACAAATGAACAAAAATAAGAATGAATAATGAGAAGATGAACAAAAACCAGAAACTGAAACGAAAACTATGATAACTTGGTATGAAGATTAACACACTTGTAATAGGATCAATACTTTAAAGTGTGAGCAGATATCCTCTTCAAAACTTGGGGCTTGGTCTTGGTTTATAACTTCAATTTCAAACCCACAAACCCCCTGACAAACCAGTCCAAAATGAATTCAAAAATTGCAAAATCAATACCAAATACCTTTTAACCAAAAAAAAATAGAAATCAATGCAGAACAGTACGGCCCCCACTCAATTCTTTGAGTCACATTGAAATAATTTTCTAGTCAAAAAAGAAAACTCAACTACTTTCGCAAATCAAATAGAAGCTAATTATGCTCAGCCATAAACTCAATTTCATGAATCAAACAACACAAATCTACAAAATATAACAAAAATTTGAAAATTTCTTTATTAAGAATTAAGAATTAGATTCATCACCCTGAGTAATAGTCCTTGGAAAGGTAGACATCGCGAACCGGACCGAATCTCTCGAAAGGGATTCGAAGCTCATCAAGTCGACAATCAAGAGGGATGTTCCTGCATTGATTAAAGGGGTTTGGTCAAAAGACATAGTGGCAGAGCCATGAATTACCAGCACTTCTATAACGTAAGAATAGCCAAAGCAGAGATTAAAGGGGTAGGGAAGGATTACTGCATTGATTGAGAAAAGCACTTCCATTAGTGACCCAATTTGCATTTATAGGAAGCAACATAATATGCATAACTTAACTGGTATGACCAAGAGAAAATAATCAGATCCCATTGTGATTCTATGGAAATAAATATTCTAATTTCCTATTGAGTTACTTGTTACAAAAAGCTGCTGCAAAGCCAAGTCAAGATTTGCATAAGCAACAAACAATGGATGCTCCAAAGACATCAATCTTCACACATCCATAAAATCAGGATCACCAAATTCAAAACCAATCTACAACAGAGACTAATTATATAACTACTGGAAATTAAGTGAATAAACCACTTAGAATATGGTTTCACTTAGAATAAACCTAACTATCCTCTGTACCTTCTCTTTTTCGCAGCATAATTTAGAACAATCAAAGAGTTTAAAACAAATTATCTTAACAAATTCAAAACAAGTTTATCTCTATTAATTCAAATTAACTTTTTAACTTTTTAACTTTTTAATTCTGTTGCAGAGGAAAAAAAATAGATGACTGCCCGGTGTTCCATATTAAAATAGAGGAGGGATCCGTTTACACCATGTTGAATTACACCAAATCTTACACCGCTCATAACTTTTTATACAATATGAATTTAATTAATTCATCCATTGATTAATAACTATACATCATCAAGATCATTTGTGTCAAATTTGAAAAAAATTAAACACCATTGAGTATAAATTCAAATAGCTCCATTTTCATATACTTTTAAGATATATATTTCGTTAATTTTGGCGTATGTAAATAAAGTACTAAATGATTTTGGATTTTTGTGAAATTTGATATAGATAATCTACATGATAGAAACTTTCAATCCAACGGTTGATTGGATTAAATTTGATTTGGTGTGAGAGTTATATGCGGTGTAAGATTTGGCGTAATTCAACATGATGTAAACGGATCTCTCCTCATTAAAATATGAATGTGATCCCGGATTTAATAAACAAAAACAGAAAATTAATTTTCTTTGGAAATATAACAATCAACCCCTAAAAAAATATGTTCCATCCCCTTTACCCTGATTAAATTTCATTGTTCATGCATCATTGGTGCAATGGAAGGGTTACCTGCTGAAATCTTCTGACACGTGTTAATCCACTTAGAGCTCCACTTGCCTCATTCCGATGCAAAACCCCAAAATCAGCAAAACGAAGAGGAAGTTCTGTAGAACCATTAAAAAGTTGAGATGATATTTCATATAAAAACCTCAGCTAAACAAAATTAAGTTCTTCACCGTATAAACTCAAAAGTCCCAAACTCATGGAGCATATGTATACAAAAACCAAGTTAGAGATTTGTTTCACTTTCAAAAAAACAAATTAAGTCCCCTTCCACCAGTTCTAACACAATAAATAAACAAGTAGCAAAGACTTTATTTAAACCCCCTCATGTTTTATATTTTTACCAACATGGTTGTTACAGAACTAACTTATTTTTTTGGCCCAGAAAATCTCAGAACACGTGAACAATAAGGTATGGGTCCAAGACTATTAATGTGGTCAACTTCTGGAATTGGTTGATCACTGCATTTTGATTGATCTCATTGCCACCTCTAAGAGATTCGAATTATGATAGAAAGTCTTTTGTGATAATATATACAACCCACCAAATAGTAATCAGAATTCTTGAAACCTAGCCCACACATACATCATTCATTTGTGAGCGAAAATGTGCCAAACAAATAGTAACAAGTTAACGCACTTACAGATTAAAATTTAATAAGCCAGAGCAAAGACAAAACTTTAAGTCTTTAACCCAGCTAAAATGGTTAGTACACCCTACTATCAATCTAAACTCTCTCAGTTGACGAATTGGAATGTTTTCACGTGACCTGAGTATATAATATTATAAATTATAATATATGATTAAATCTCGGCTCACATAGTAAAGGTTTGTTTATACTCTTCTAATCCAAGTCCTGTCTAAATGGGCCAAGTCTGAAATGTTCATTAAAAACTAAGTTAGACTAAAGCCCTAGATTAAACGCAAATGAAATGTATATGAAGACTCGTCAAAGCAACAAAATGGGCAAAGGCTGATGGACGGTTTTGGGAACATGAACTTGCGGAACTAAAAGAGTTGAAGTTGAAATATACTACAAATTTATTTATAAGAAGTGTAAATAGTAAATATGAAGAACCTGTCCTGTATTAGCTTCCTCCTCCCCAACAACCAAGATGTAGTTGAACTGTGCTAGCTGAGCTTCTCTCACCTGCAGAATGCCATAATTTCTAGTAAAGACAATTTTATTTTGCTAAGCCGATAATTATTAAAATCATAATAAATTAATTTCTAAACTGTCACTTAAATGATCTTTCATGAATTCAGTATGCAGAGATGTAATTGAATGCCCAAAAAGCTATGCCACACAACATGAATAAGATGCTAATAACAATAAATACAAAGCTTCACTCATCTAACTTCTTGGATCTAAAGGTTTTGATTACCTTTTTCTGAATCTTCCTATCAGTTATATCAACATCAACATGATACCCTGCTTGGTGGATCTGATCTCGCACCTAAAAAACAGGAATACGACAATATGTTATCCAATTAATAAGCAGATTGATTTCATCATAAACAAAACAAAACAATGAGAAGTTAATTTACTGGACTATTCAAGGAAAACCAGTACAAAACAGCGGGGCTGCGATGATGGCGGTGGGAGGCGCGACAACCGTAGGGCGGTAGGGGTGAGTTTGGGAAGGGGAAGACACGGGTTGCGTCGTGGTGGCTGGGTTGCGCTGCGTCTTGTTAGGGTTTGGCTGAGTCACTTGAAAATTAATTTCTAACTTGATCTATGTTTAGTGTTCATGCATGATAAAGATTTGAAGTTGAACCTTAATTTTTATGATGAGATGTTCGGTCTAGACTTAGGAATCAAGAAATCATGTTTTGATTTTCATAAGAGATACATGCACATTAATTTTCTTTAATTTAAGAATCTTGTGTTTTTGTATGTTGAAAAAGTAAACCAAGGACTTTGTTTCTCAAAAGAGGGTTCGGTCTATACACATAGAATAACCTAGGACTCTTTCTCCATGAAGTGACGTGAGAATAATGATTATGTTTTGTGAACCATGGTTAAACTAAATTGTTAGGAATCGTGGGGTGAATATCTAAACCCTATACGGTTTTTAATTAAAGAAAAGAGAAATAAATGAATTAGATGATTTTGGAAGAAATTTTGTGTTTGATTGTATTTGTGTGTGTATTTGGTTAGGAGAAAGAGGGAGAATAAATAATTTTGTTGCATGAAAAAGAAAATAGAATTTAAATATTTAAAATAAACCAAGTTGATTTGTGTGTTTTATTTTTGTAATTCTTGACCTATTTTCTTGATTATATTAGGTCATATAGTATAATTAAGCCTAGGAGATTTAGTTGCATGAAAATGAACTTATATAGCAATTTTTGAAAAGAAATGAAGTGGTTTACAGTAAGAAAACAAATATGCTTAAGTTATAATTTAGACTCAACTCGGTTTGTGAGTATATGTGTGTCTAAGTGTTTGTGTCTTGTGAAAATGAAGATGTTTAGAAAATAATCAAGTGTTTGACTAAGTAATTATATGATATGATTTATTAAAGTGTTGAGAAGTGATATGTGCTTGTGATGCTTGAAAGAATTGTTTAAAAAGTGTTTTACGATGTTTTCGGATTTTTATTAAAATAATTTTGTGAAATAAACCTTCGCTGTCCGGAATTATTTAAAGTTGTTTCTTAAATATAAAGATGTGTTCACATAATTTAAAGTATAGTTTTCAAGTATTGATCAATGCCGGATTAAAAAACGGTGCATTTTTCGGTGTTTTCGAACGTGTTTTAAGGAGCTGTCCAAAACGGACCAGCAACCAAATTAAATAATTTAGATCGTTTTATGAGATGTTTTCAAATGGTTTTAAAGAAATTAAAGTGTTAGAAAATATGGGAGTTGTTTTGAGAAAACCATCATGTTTTAAATTTCCGACAAGGAATAAAACGCGTTTGAGTTAAGAAGAGATTCTCTTAATTCAAATTAATAACGTAAGAGTATTTTATTTAGTACGAGGAATCTTAAAGACGAGGGATTGGGGCAGCCGGCAGCACAAGGATCTGAGGAGACGGTACGCATTAAATAGCTGGACCTCAGGTGAGAGAGAAGCTTTCCTAAGACACAGTGGTAGTTAGGTGATTTAGTAGGACGTTCCGTATCATTTCAAAGATCGGAACTAAGTGGTTAGAGTCAGTAGTATAAGTGGCAATTGTTTGATTGTGTGACCACTTATACGAAGGTGACGAAGACCACATGATTGTGTGATGTTTGTGTGAATGATAGCATGCTTTTATATATTCATTTAATTATGCTTTATATTGCTGTTAATGAAAATGAGTAATATGCTGATGGACGTCTGTTACGTCTTGAAAATAAATTGAAATAAGGAAATGGTGAAAGTAAATGATGAAGATAAAAGAATGAAAATAAGGTTGAATGATGGAAAAAGAAAGGAAAGAAAGAGTTGAGAATTGAGGAATGAATTGAGGATAATGATGAGAATGTGCCAGAGCTGGGAAGAGTGACGTGAATGTGGATATGAGATGTGATTCGAGTGGAGCTGGGCTCCTTTGCTTTTGGTTTTAGTCTGGGACTAGTGTCGAGTTGGGCTTGCTCCTCCATTAGCGCTCAGCAAAGTGAAATTTTTGAAAAAGTTTTTTTGAAAAACAGTTTTTGAAAAAGTTTTCGAAAAGAAATTCTTTTGAAAATGTTTTTGAAAAGAGGTTTTGAGAAATATCATAAAGAGTATTTTCAGAAAAGTCTTGAAAGGAAATTTTTACGAGAGACTTTGAAAGGAGGTTTGAGGAAGAACTATGAAAAGTGTTTTTCGGAAAGCTTTTGAAAAGAGATTTTTAGAAAATGTTTTTGAAATAAGATTTTCGGAGGAAGTTTATAAAACAATCTTTGATAAGTCCTTTTGAGATGATACTTTTGAGAAAAAGTTTGTGAAGACAATATTTAGTGAAAGTCTGTGAAAGGAGATTTTGTGAAACGATATTTTCGAAAAAGGTTTTGTGAAAAGATTGTTTTGAGAAAAGAGTACGAAAGTTTATGATTTGAGATTTTGAGAAAGTGGTGATGTACGATTTTGAGAAATTGATGGAAGGAGACTTTGAGAAAGATTGTGGAAATGAGATATGAGTTTATCGATGTGATCCCAGCTCTGTGCTAGTGTGAGAAATGATGAGAGAAAGATTGTGCAAAGTTAGTGGTCGGGACTCGTTGAAGGGTTGCACGAAGGACGGGCCGACCTTAGGATAATTAAAAAAGATTAAAAGACTTTAAAAGACATACGCGGTGAGGTATGAGAGTGCGAAGTAGTGGAGAGGAAGGAACCATAAGTATCTGCGGATACTTAGGAGGAGATTGCATTAGGGGAGGACGATGACGGTGAAACGTCAAGAAGTCTAGAGTATGTTTCTAGGCAGAACGAACTCCACATGTGGCGCACTAACGTGGTGGGGACTGGGTCTAATGCCGTGGCAAGTTCTGCGGGCCCACTAGAAACATACTGTCGCCCCCTAGATTGCAAATCGAGAACAGTGAGAGGGACTGGAACGGGGCATTGTGTTTGCCACTGCGTGGACAGTGAGCCTTGTTATTATTGAAATGATTTGAGGACGAGATCCTCCTGGTCTGGGACCATTTATGTGTGAGACAGCTGTCGTGCCTGCGTGGTAAAGGTCCTGTACTCCTGTTTGCTTCCGACTAGGTTGGGTGGATGACCGAGGAGATGTAGACGTGAGTGATAACCGAGAACGAGGTGAGTACCCCGATGATATTTTGGAATTGTGAGTATGAGAATGAAAGGGAATGAGAAAGAAAGTATGTTTATGAGAAGTGAAATTAAGTTTGAAAAGATAATGAAAGATAAGAATAGTGATGATAAGACTGATCATAATGTTGATAACATACTTGATTGTGGTGTGCTTGTGTGTTTTATTATGTGTTTGTATGGTCCTTCTATCTTGCCTATCGTAATTCCACACCGTCGACGACTCGTCGTTCGGATCGCTTACTCTCTCCTGTTCGTTGACATATCGGTGTCGCTGATATCTCAACGGGCAGACGGAATGTCATGTGGAGATCATTACTCTCAATGCATTGGAGCTGGAGCTTAGCGTCAACAAGAAAGTAACGACCGAAGCGACTTCACTTTCGGGAATGAAGAAAGGGTGCAAGAGGGAAAGGATTCTTCATCCGGTGGTCTTCATCAGAGTAACACAACGGAAGCGATAGTAGGAAATTTAGTGCTAAGTTATGATTTGTGTTTTGAGTCAAGGATTACCAAGCAATGTGCCAATTATGTAACTAAGCCAAGTTTTAATTCTGTATTGTGGAATACTTTCTTTTCAGAAGAACAAACAATGTAATCTTTTTTTTGGAAAATGTTATGATGCTTTTGAAACAAGCCATTTTATGAAGATGAAAGTTTTATGTGATGAACGATTTTAGTAACAACTCGATTTTCAGTAAAGAAGGACACTCGTATCATGGACACTTCAACTGTTTTAAAAAAAAAATTGGCCTCATTTTTTCGCAACTGTAATAAGTAAAAGTTAGTTATTTTTGGTTTATGGAAATCGGGTTGTTACAGTACTGATATTGTCTTAATCCCTAAGAAAGATTGTGCTAATTCAGTGGGTGATTATAGGCCTATTGCCTTGTGCAATTCAGTGTATAAATGCATTTCTAAAGTGATTTGTAATAGAATGCAAAAGGTGCTGCCAATGCTGATTTCAGATAACCAAGCTGCTTTTGTAAGTGGCAGGAGCATTTTTCATAATATTCTCATTTGCCAGGAACTCATGAGGTTATATAGAAGGAAAAGGATTTCCCCTAGATGCTTCCTAAAAGTTGACATTAGGAAAGCATATGACATGTTGGACTAGAATTTCATATCAAATGTGCTGCAGAAACTGAAATTTCCTCAAAAATTTCAAGGCTGGGTGATGGAATGTATCTCAACTGTGACCTTCAATCTTGTTATCAATGGCAATAGGATTGGAAGCTTCAAAAGTTCAACAGGCATCAGACAGGGTGACCCCATGTCCCCTCTTGTCTTTGTGCTTGCCATGGAAATGCTCACAAGAATGCTGAAACAAGCTGCCACTCGAGACAGTTTCAAGTACCACCCTCAGTGTAAGTCAGTTGGTCTGATAAACCTTGCCTTTGCTGATGATCTCATGTTGTTTTGCAAAGCCCAAGCCTCAAGTGTGACCATTATGAAGACAGTGTTTGATGAGTTTTCAAGTTGTTCTGGTCTCTATGCAAATCCTCAGAAGTCTCAGATTTATTCAGCTGGAGTTCCTGAAGACTTGAAATTGCAGCTTGAACAAATTACAGGGTTTTCTAGAGGAAGCTTCCCCTTTAGATATTTGGGAATGCCTCTGTCAGCAAGGAAATGGTCTTGCAGTACATGTCAATTGCTGGTAGATAAAATCACAGTGAGGTTGATTTCTTGGCAGACAAGGAATTTATCTTATCAAGGGAGGTTGCAGCTTATCAATTCAGTTTTGCTCTCTTTGCATGTGTATTGGGCAAATGTATTCATTATTCCTAAAACAGTGATCAAGAAAATTGAAAAGAAGTGTAGGGATTTTCTCTAGGGTCTAAGCCAATCTGGTAGACCTAAGGCAGTTGTAGAATGGGACTTGGTTTGCAAACCTAAAAGGTTTGGTGGTCTGGGCCTCCAAAATGTGCAAAAATGGAATCTAGCAGCAATTGGGAAGAAAGTATGGGAATTGGCTATGAAGAAGGATCACTTATGGATTAAAAGGGCGGATTCTGTATACTTGAAACACACTGATCTCTGGAACTGTCAACCTTCAAATTCAAGCTGGCATTGGAAGAAGTTGTTAAAGTGCAGAGATAAAATGAGCCAATGGTACACAAATGGCATCTGGATTGGTTCTGTAGACAACATTTATTCAGTGAAGAAGGGATACAGGCTGTTGCTTGGAATCCAGGAAACCTTTCCTTTCAACAAATTGGTCTGGAATTCTGTTTCCATTCCTAAACACTATTTTATTTTATGGTTGGCCATCAAAGACAGGTTGAGAACAAAGGACTTTATTGCTGGTTTCAGTCAAATTCAGCCTAACTGTTCTTTATGTAATTTGGCAATCGAAACAAGGGATCATTTTTCTTCAATTGCAGATGGAGCAGAGATTTACTAGAGTTGGTTTGCAATTGGTTCTGCATAGATAGCTTCTACTATAGGTTTGATGGATGGTGCAAATGGCTAAAGTTCAGCTTTAATCACAAGAAGCACAGGAAAGTAGTGTATAGTGCAATGGCAGCCACCATATACCATACTTGGATGGAAAGAAACCGTCGAATATTTAAGCATTCATCTTTGAGACCTAGCCAAGTTTTTGTTTTACTGAGGAAGGAATTGGCTCTTAGAGTAGTATTATGTCTCCCTGATTATAGATTATGGATGAGTAGTACTTTAGCTAATAGATTTGAATTAGAACTTTGAGATTTTCATATAATCCTAGGTGCAATCTATCAACCCTACATAGTAGGTGGGGTAGTTTGTACTTAGTTTGGATTGTGGTTGTATTTTTGTTTGTTTAGTTAATGAATTTTTCGTTTACCTAAAAAAAAGGACAATGAAGTCCATGGGCAATATGAAATCATTAACCTTTACCAAAATATCTTCCACCACTCCATAAGGACGGAGGATGGACTTATCAGCTAATTGTAAAATTGCAGGGGTAGGTTTGATTTCACCTAAGTCTAGTGCATTACAAACGGATAAAGGCATCATATTCACACTAGCACCTAAGTCACAGAGGGCCTTACCAGAGTACTCCTTGCCAATGCTGACTGGAAGGTTGAAGCTTCCAGGATCCTTCATTTACGGTGGCAGTTGCACTTGATAATGTTGCTGCATTTCTCCGCAATTGGAAACATCTCTTCCAAGAGCATTCCCTTCTTTCTTGTCAGCAAGTCTTTCATAAACTTCGCATACAAAGGCATTTGTGCAAGAGCCTCTGCAAATGGGATGTTTATGTTAATCCTTTTGATCATATTCAGAAACTTGGAGAATTGCCTCTGGTCCTCTTCTTTCTTCAACCTTTGAGGATAAGGCACCCTCAAAGGTATTAGAGTAGGCTTGGCTGATTCCCGGTTGTGATCCGCAGGTGGACCCTGCGTTTTCGATGCTCCTCTCTTGCCTTGCTCTTTCTCCACTTCTTGTTTCTTTTGTTCCTCTTCTTTCTTCTTTTCCAATGCAGTTGCATTACTATTAGGAAGTGGCTCCTCATACGACTTGCCATTCCTAAGAGTCACTACCATGAGACTCTCCTTTGGATTGGTGACAGTGTCACTAGGAAATGTCCCTAGTGACCTCTCTGATAGCTGCTTTGCAAGTTGGCCCACTTGCACCTCCAGGTTCCGAATACTCGCCGCTTGATTGGCAAAGTTAGCTCTTGTCTCCTCCATGAATGTGGTCGTGTTGGTTGCTAACTTCACCATTGCTGATTCCCAAGTTGGTTTCTGAGGCTGCTGAGTCTTCATTGGTGGGTTGAGAGCTGGGCTGTTCCATGAGAAGTTCAGATGATTTCTGTAGGCTGGGGTGTAGGTGTTGGAATACATGTTGTTTCTTTGGCCTCCACCGCCCACGAACTTTGCTTGCTCCTCAATGGTAGTCGGTGCCTTCCCCACATCTGGTGAGCAATCTCCATTTTGGTGATTTCCTCCACAGAAATCACACACCAGAGTGTTGACTGCAGCCACTTGTGTCTGAGCCATCTTCTTCACCAACTCAGAAATTTGTTGTTAAAGCTCTTTGTTTTGCTGAATGATTGTCTGGACTTGACTTGAGCCCAGATCATTGTTCTTAAGAAACACCTTGTCAGAAATTGCTTGACTGTTGTTGTAGGCCATTGTCTCAATTATCTCCTTTGCCTCTTCAACAGTCTTCTTGAGAAGGGAACCACCAGCTGCTGCGTCTATCATAATTTTGTGTGACATTCTTAGCCCGAAGTAGAATAACCGGATTTGCATCCAGTCTGGAATTGCATGTGTGGGGCACCTCTTCAACAACTGATTGTACCGATCTCAGGCTTCATGCAAATGTTCACCTTCCTCTTGCATGAAGGAATTGACGTCTTGGCACAGCTTGGCTTGCTTCCCAGCTGGAAAGAACTTGTCTATGAATTTTTTGACAAGCACATCCCAACTGGAAAGGCTTCCGGGTGGCTGATTCTTCATCCACTGATAAGCATGTTCCCTCAAAAAGAGAGGAAACATTCTCATCCTTATTGCCTCCTCTGATGCACCCTCGATCTTTAGGAAGTCGAGCATGTTTAGGAAGTTGGCTACATGCTCCGTTGGGTCTTGATTTGGTGCACCCGAGAATTGATCCTGCTTGATGAGATGAATGTACTGGGGATCAATCTCGAATGATGCTGCAGTGATCTCTGGCCGGACAATGCTGGACATGCACACATCCAGGTCCACAACGGCATAGTCAGCTAGTGTCTTCCTAGGAGGGGGTGTGTTTCCTTGTGAAGCTCGTTCAGCCATCTTCCTTTCTTGCTCCTTCCTTTCCTTCTTTGCTTGCTTTTTCCTCCTCTTTGCACTCAACTCCACGTCAGGGTCAAAATGCAACTCCTCACGGTTTCCTGAAGAACGTAGAAGCATAAAAGAGGGTTAAGCAGCACCCATTAAGAAAAGAAAAAAATAAGAAAAGGAGAAAAAATAAAAACAAAAAAAAATAAATTCTACTTAAAATTACTACAAAGTACCAAAAATAAATTAAATAAATTCTAGTCCCCGGCAACGGCGCCAAAAACTTGATCACTCTCTAGCAAGTATACTAGATCGGATAGTAATATAGTCGGTTAAGACCAGATATCGTTCCCACAGGGACCAAGAAATATTTAATCTATTTCTACCAAAGAGTAATTAAAAGTAAAATATATTAAATTCAGATTTAATTAAACTAATTAAGAAGATGTTTTTGCTGCTGAAAATTAAATAAAAACTACTAATCAATGGTGGAAAGGTGGTTAGGAACTAATTTCATTAATTATTTCATTTATTTATTATGAATCAATGTTTTCCATTTAAATCAAGAACTAATTCAGAAAATTAGTAATTCCTAGATTCCTCTATGAAATTACTCTTTATTATTCAATTTGTTAAATCCTAATTCCTTAGAAATTTAATCTATTGAATAACCATGTTTAAGAACAGTGAATTATCAAAAGTTATATAAAAATCCAAAAGTATTCCTACAAGTTGAATCCTTATATTGTTTAATTGCATGACCTATTTTAAATCCTAATTTTCCAATTCAGATCTAAAAAGCCATAACATGAATTGATAAAGTTCATGCATAACAATGAAAACACAATTAAACACTTGATTTAAAAACTGAAAAACATTAATCCATATAAATAAACTACATAATCAAATCCACATGTTCCTAATACAAGAGGGTTTAGTTACACATAATGGAGAAGAAGAACAAATAAGAATTAAAGTAATTCATTCCTAAATTACGACTAATCCTTGCTTTGAATCTTCAGCCTTCAATGGATTCCTCCTCCGAATGCTCTTCAGAGAATGCAATCTCCCTCAATAATTTCTGATTATGACTGTAACACCCCGATTTGGCAACTTGAAAACTTAAATTAAATATAGTGAAAATTAGGGCCATTTTTTTTTAAAACAAGTGTTACACAAGATGAGAACAATTAGATTTCCAAATCATGGTTACATTTAAAAACTCATGTTCTCACATTGTGTAATACCTTTCAAGTTCCAAACCGAGATGTCACAAGACACCGCACTTTGAAACTTGTTTTCAAAACGTCATTTGTAACATTGCCCGTTTTCTAATTTCAAACATCAGTGTTAAATAAATCATTTGCCGGGGTACAGTTTAGTAGAGCTAGGTAACCAAGAACTTACAGTGGAGTACCATACTCTGAGGGGAATACCTAGCTTCTAGTCGTACTTCCTAAGACTCCCCATTTAACTCTGAATCTTGGTAGGTCCCGCTGCTCAGTCTACCATTAGAATTGTCCTCATCTACTACTCCAGAGATCTATCCACCGAGTCGTCTCCTTTCAACGTAGATGTTCTGACCTCCAGATCAAGCTGGATCTGGAACCTCAATCTCTTTGGATTCTAATTGAAGTACGATATTTTCCAGAAGAAGCAAAGAAAGCAGAAGTACAGAAGAAGAGGAGAGAGTAAGCTACCCAAACAGTTATGTTGACTATGTGGAATTACAATAGGCAAATACTAAGGAAAAACAATATACCTCACACAAACAATAGCAACATCATTTCTTAAGCACAAACGTATACTGAGCTTTCATAATCACTTTCTTACAATCTTTCTCATACACTTCACCACTCATATCCCTTCTTTCTTTCATCATACTATTTCCGAACTCATCACGCATTCTGAGAATCCTTTCTTATACATGCCTTACAAATCATTTCCAATACTTGATATTTTATTATACATTTCCTTGAAACATCTTTGTTCTTTTAAGTTTTAGCGTATCGGTTCACTTCAATGATGGGGGGAAACATCATCATTGAAGGAGTCACACACGTCTACATCTCCTCGGTCATCCACCCAACCTAGTCGGAAGCAAACTGGAGTACAGGACCTTTACCACGCGGGCACGACAGCTGTCACACACAAATGGTCCCAGACCAGGAGGCTCTGCCTCAAATCATATCATTTAATCACATAATCAATGCACGCCCTCGGCGGCAAACACAAATGCCCCGTTCCAGTCCCTCTCACTGTTCTAGACTTGCATCGAGGGGGCGACAGTATAATTTCTAGTTCGCGATGCGGAACTTACCACGGTATTAGACCCAGTCCCCACCACGTTAGTGCACCACATGTGGGATTCGTTCCGCCTAGAAATATACTCGAGGCTTCTTGACGTTTCACCGTCCTTGCCCTCCCCTCCTGCAATCTCCACCTGAGTATCCTCAGATACCCATAGTATCTTCCTCTCCACTACTTCGATACGACACTCATACCTCACCGCGTTTTTAAATGTCTTTTAGAGTCTTTTAAGGTTTTAGCGAGTTTTAATTATCGGTTGTATCCTAACAGTCGGCTCGTCCTTGGTGCATCCCTTCAACGAAGCCCGACCACTAAACGTAAATCCGTTCCCCCTAGAATCACAATGGCCTCAAGCCACATATCAATCTCATCTCAATATCAACATTCTCGTCAGCTCATGCTCAGCATAATTCTTTCCAACTTCCTCAAAACTCATTCCCTCTTCTTTCTCAAAACTCTTTTCGCAAAACCTTTTCAAAAAGATGACTTTATCAAATTCTTTTCAAAAGTTTCTTTTCAAAAACTGTTTTCAAAAATCATATTTTTGGGTGAGTGTTAGTGGAGGAGCAAGCTCAACTCAACACTAAGCTTCTTCCCAAAAACATGCATGAGGGATCACATCTTTACTCCACCACTTCTCGCTTCCATAATCACGTTCTCTTTCAACTCTTTATCTTTTTCCTTCGCTCATATCATCTTTCTCATTCGTTTCTTATAACTTCACATCAATCTTAATGCACCGACTATTTCTTTCTCAATTCCTTCTCATATCTCTTATTCGCATCTCTTTTCTCTTTCAGTCTCATTTCCTCATTATTATGATTTCAGGTCTCAGGGTAAAATCAAACATCTTTTAACAACTTAATTAAATTACTTCACATACTAAACTAACCAACAGTTCATGCATAGTAAACATCATATCATTTCAACAAACATATTAACTATAGACAACACTTCAGTCTCAGCGACTTGTAGGGATAGCCCACAACGAACAAACAAACAAACACTCACTATCCCTCTTCCTCGCCTTAACGAGATCGGGTCCAACCTTTGAGATGATTGGACGCCTTAATATGTTGCCTACTACCACGGCGTCTTAAGGGGAGCTTCTCTCTCACCTGGATTGGCGACACATCCGAAAGCGTTCCAAGATTTCCCGTTGTTAGCTTGCTACGTTCCCTTCGCGTCCGATACCCGAACTAGACATTTTTCCCGTGCGTTAGAACGTTTCGATAAAATCTCAATTTGTTTTGAAAACTCTTTGAAACAGTCTTTTATTAAAACAAATCCATTCTTTTAGTTTGATGTTGGACTTCTGGCAAGTGTACCAGATCGTACAAGTAATATAATTGGTAAGACCAAATATCGTTCCACCAGGAGCAGTCGATTTTAGTTAATTAGCTTAGTTGATGAAAATTACGTGACAAAAGTTTGATTGGTAGTTGGATTTTAAATTTGAATTAAGATTAATATTAAAAATGTAACTGATTGAAACTTATGTTTGGAAAAGCAGGGAACGTAACATCATCGCAGACTCCCTAGATGTTTAATTCTAAATCGATGTATTTTCTTTAATCCGAATTCAATTTGCAAGGGTAGAAAATGCCTAATTCCTTAGGTCGTACTCGTTTCTTAAGAATTGATCTCCCTTGATTCCTCAAGTGGAGCCTCAATTCCTAATCATGAAAATTATAGAACAATCAAATTAAAAGAATTACCCAATTTGTAGAAGATATTCCTATTCCTACACACATGGGTTGTTGAATATTAGGCAATTTCCTAAATTAATATTCCTATTAACATAGAAAAACCATGATTATGAATTGATCAATTTCATAATAGTAACTAAGAACATATTCAAACACGGTATCAAACATGAAAAATACATCAATTTATTCCATAAACATCAATTGGGATCCATGCGAATCTGTTACATTCCCAATAACGGGTTTAGCTACTCATAAAAATAGAAAAACAAGAAAAAGAGATGATAAACATTGAAGAGTTCATAATTACCACTCTAGAATTGATCTTCTTCATTTCTAGAAGCCCTGAAAAACCTCTATCTGTTCCTCGCCAAAAAAAACCTGGCCTAATCCTCATTACCAATCCTCATATATTTCTCCCCAAAAGATCAAAACAAATCCCTTTCAAATCCTAAAAGATAGAAAATTCGTAACTGCACATCTGCGACACTCGCCCAGGCGAGAATAAGGCTCGCCTGGGCGAGTTTCTCACTGAGAAACTTAGAACTTTAAACCCATTTTTTTTAAAACAGCAAACCCCACTCGCCTGGGCGAGTCCTGCACTTTTTCACTGATTTTCATCGCTTTGCTCCGAACTTCTGATTCCAAGGCTTGCTTTTTCCTTCTTTTCCATAAATCATCAAATTAAGCCTCTAAAACCTGAAATTCACAACAAATTGATACAAAATCCTCACGGATCTCATTCAGCACATTAGTAAGCGAAATTTTCATCTTTTTCCTAAAATACTTGAGAAACAAGCCAAAATTACTGAGAAAAAGGGGTTAAAATTCATCCAAAAACATCATAAATTGAGCTCAAATCACTCCCCCAAACTTAGCATTTTGCATGTCCCAGGCAAAAGTAAAACAAAAATTCACAACTTAAGAACACTTCCTCTATCAAGATAAATCAATCCAATCAAGAAACTTGACTCACTTTCTTCAAAACTCTTCTTCACAAACAGATAATCCAATCAAAACTGGTTAGAGGGGCAATCTCCAAAAGAACAATGTGGCTAGCAAACAACTCACAACTCACAAATCTCTCTCATGTGTATCAAGGTTTAAAAATTTGCACTCAAGTTCTACAATCACAATGTGTTACCATAAGCTTGACTATAGACCTACATCTCCACTGAATTTATTGACAACATGCACAAATCATAAGGTCTTTATTTGGTTGTAACGGGGCCATGGCTAAAAGTGTCAGGTGGGATAAAAGAATAAAAGGATAAACAAAGGGCTTTATCAATGAAATCACAACACTTCCCTTTTAAATTATGAAATGAGCAATATGGTAATTACACAATCATACTCAATGCACTTGATTTTTCCTTCCCTTTCTTTTTCCCTTTTTTTTCTATTTCTATTCTCTTCTTCTTTTCAATTTTTTTTTATTATTTTTTTTTAGAAGAGAAATAGAAACACAAATTTTCAGCACTTACACTTTCACCATTTTTACACATTCCACTTAATTGCTCATTCACAATTTCAAAGGTACTTCTCAAAATATTCAATTCATGTAGGGTACCAAGGAAAATCCTTAAATCTCAAAGCTCAAAGTGGGCAACTAAGGGATAATTATGTCTCAACAATATGTTGGAGGCCACAAAAGCACAAACCTAAGTGCCTTAATCATGTTCATGCATGTAATCAATTGTCAATTTTGAAAAGGTCACAAGTCAAGTTCTAGAACACATAGTAAAAGAGAACACACTCATGAAAGAAATGGGGGTTTAAAAATTCAGTCATCAATTATCAATTACTACCCCTTTTGTGTATAAGCCCAAAATCTCACAGGTAAGGTCAGTTTTCTAAACACATATTCTCAAAGAGTTTGCCCAAGTAACCAATTTTTAAAAGAATTACACATTCAATCCAAGCAGTTTATTTTAGAGAAGTGAGCTTCATTCCTAAACCAGACATCTAAACCTATCAAGAGAAAGAAAATCCTAAGCCTAGAATAATCACCTACTTCTACCAAGACATAACTAACACAAAGCTAGGGGAAATCATCAAGTCATGAAAAAGTTTTTATTTATTTTGTTGGACTCCCCCAAACTGAAAAGTTAGCTTGTCCTCAAGCAACACACTAATCCTAAACAACAAAATAAAAATAAAATAAAAATAAAAGAGACAAAGAAACACTTCCCTCTCAAAATGCAATTGGAACATCAAGGGAAAACACATGCTCCCCCAAACTTAACACCTGCCACTCCAATTAAATCCAAGGTGCATCAAACACCACCAAATATCACCTGTGACAAATGCAATCCGACTACACAAATTGATTAAAGTCAACACAACACATAAACTAAAACAGACACAATATCTGGAAACAGAAAAATGCCACACCAAGGCACAAACAAAAGTACGACAGGTCTGATTACAAGTCTCCAAAGTAACATGACAACCTAAATCAACTAAGACAAAACCCCACCAGCATCAGCATCCTCATCCATGCCATCCTCATCACTCTGATCCAAAACCTGAAAATCCTCCTGAGAATATGGAGGCAATGGAAAAGGAAGACTCATCTGCTCAGTCACCGAGCGCAAAGCATCCTGGACTATCTGATTCCGGCGCATCTCGCGCTGGAAATACTCATTTTGACGGCTCTGCCTGCGCAAAAGCCGCTCCATCATACTAGTCAGCCCAGTCATATCACCACCACCACGGCCGCGCCCTCGTCCCCGAGGAGCAGCTGGAATCTGAAGCTCTGCAGGCATTGGCTCACAGTGACCAAGCTCACGCCTAGCAATATCCACATATCGCGCATAAACCTTAAAATTCATCCGTTTGGCTGGTGAAATTTCTAACAGGTCATCTCCCAAATCCACCTCCTTGTCTAAACACAGCTTGGTAATCACCGCAGGCAACCCAAAAGAGCCCGGGTCGCTTTCCCGCGCCATATGGAAAATATACTCTGACATCAGAAATCCAGCATCAACCCTCATACCCCGCATAATCCCATAGACAATCCGCAAGATAAAAGGTTTAATATCGGTCTCATGAGACTGGGGATGCAAATTGTGCATAACAAAGTGGGCCCAAAAACGAGAGACAGGGCGAAGGAATTTTGCTGTCACATGCTTAACGGTATTGTTAGAACCATGATTCCAATCTCTGTTGGGCAAGAAGAGGGTGTTTTTGATATCATCCAAGCTCTGGGGATCAAGGGTGTCCCTAAGATAGTATTGCACGAAATCTGTGGGTTCAGCATAATCAGGTAATCCTAAAACTCGGTTAATCGCATGCTGACTATAGTCAATTTCAACCCCCCGGACCCAACTCGTGCGACATCCTGGATTTTGTTGCTCACGATAATGTGCGTGAGCAAAAAATTCCCAGATTAATGGCTTACTCATGTTGCCTGGTGGTGAGAGAGTAAAAGTTGACCAATCTAATTGAATCAATGGGTTGTAAATCGCAGGAACAACCATAATGCCCCCCTTGATGTCCTCAATACTAGTATCCGGGGTAATACCTTTCCCCACCACTCTTTCAGTGTAGAATTTTTTTGCCAATTGATGTTCAAAATTTCTGGAATAGGACCGACTAGAGCTACTAGCAAGCCTAGGTTTCTTACCCTTGTCCCTGGAAGCCATTATGTTCAGAAATCCTAAGTGGCAATTCAACAAACACCTTGTGGGCACTAGAACTAAAAGTCCTAAAAAGAGAAAATCTAGTGCAAACACTACCCCAAGACAAAAACTTAGCCACAATTCAGAGAGGAGACAAGATAAGAAACATTCTTACCTACAAAAAGAGTGAAAAATTCGGCGCCCTAGTAAAGAGATAGAGGAACCCGAATTGGAGTGAGAGAGAAACAAAACCCTCAAGCAGGCGACAAGGAGGAAGGAGAAGAAGCAAGTGAGAATGAAATGTGGTGGAGAAGGTGGAAGAGAGTGATGGATTTGGGAGATGTGGACTGGTTTTAGGGTTGAGGAGGGAGGAAGAAGTGGTTGAGAAGGAGAAAGGATGGTGGGTTCGAAACCCACCCCTTTCCTTTTTTATCGCCACTCGCCTGGGCGAGGGTCATGGCTCGCCTGGGCGAGTCCCTTAATTTTTCACGAGGCATACAGACCCAAACATCCGCCTGGGCGAATTTTCCTCCCGCCTGGGCGGGTTTTTCACGGGTTTGCCACTTTGCACGATTTAGTTAATTGACCCCCTTCAACCCAGCTGCACCCCACCTCGCCTGGGCGAGAAATAATCACGCCTAGGCGAGGTCATCAGACCTGTACACTTTTTTTTTTTTTTTTTTGAATTTAATTTTGTAAATTAATAAAATCCTACACGAAAAGAAAAAGAAACTACTTACCACTGGGTTGCCTCCCAGCAAGCGCTTGTTTAACGTCCCGAGCCTGACGATTGGCACTTATTGAGATCAAGGATCACGGAGCTCCACTTGGGAAGGGCTCCTTGATATTTCGCCACCATGATATATCTTGAGCCTCTGTCCATTCACTTTGAACACATTTCCATTGTTGGGGTTTTTAACCTCCACAGCTCCTCCTGGCATCACCTGCAAAACCACAAAGGGACCAGACCATCTAGATTTAAGCTTTCCTGGGAAAAGCTTAAGCCTAGAGTTAAATAGCAAGACATGTTGACCAGGTTCAAAACTCTTCTTAATTATTTTCTTATCATGCCATTTTTTTGTCTGTTCTTTAAATTTCTTAGAAGTGTTGTATGCCTGCTCTCTGAACTCATCAAGTTCAGTGAGCTGCAACAACCTTCTATCAGCAGCAGGTTGTATTTCCAAATTTAAAAACCTCGTTGCCCAGTATGCCTTGTGAAGTAGCTCCACAGGCAAATGGCAACTCTTTCCATAAACCAACTGGAAAGGCG
This sequence comes from Crotalaria pallida, assembly GCA_037953625.1. NCBI lineage: Eukaryota > Viridiplantae > Streptophyta > Magnoliopsida > Fabales > Fabaceae > Crotalaria > Crotalaria pallida. The sequence continues at coordinate 54,527,253 of CM075654.1, read as the reverse complement.
ACATCCCAATGGGTGCCTTAAAAGCAGTCCTATACGCCCAGAGAGCGTCGTCTAATTTCCTAGACCAATCTTGCCTGCTACTGTTGACTGTTTTCTCTAGAATTCTCTTTAAAGACCTGTTGGACACCTCCACCTGTCCACTGGTCTGTGGGTGGTATGGAGTAGCCACCTTGTGGCGAACCCCATATTTGGTTAAAGCTTTTTCCATAACCTGATTACAGAAATGGCTTCCACCGTCACTAATGAGCACCCTTGGCACTCCAAACCTGCTGAAAATATATTTTCTTAAAAAGTTCACAACTACAGCAGAATCATTGGTGACAGTGGGAATCGCCTCCACCCACTTTGAAACATAGTCCACCCCCACAAGAATATATCTATTATTATAAGAAGGGGGAAAGGGGCCCATAAAATCTATGCCCCACACATCAAAAACTTCAACTTCCAGAATTCCCTGCAGTGGCATCTCATCTTTTCTGGAAATGTTCCCAGACCTTTGACACTTATCACAATTCATTACGTGGTTTCTAGCATCCTTAAAAATTGTAGGCCAAAAATACCCACTTTGCAAAACTCTTAATGCAGTTTTTTCGCTGCTATAATGACCAGCATAATGTGAATCATGACAATGCCAAAGAATCTCAGGAATCTCTTCCTCTGAAACACAACGCCTAATTACTCCATCCGCACTCCTTTTGAATAAAAACGGCTCATCCCAAAGATAAAACTTAGCGTCATGTAAAAACTTCTTCCTTTGTTGCCAAGTTAGATCTTTCGGAATAACCTTTGCTGCCAAATAATTTGCCAAATCGGCATACCAAGGCAAGGCGGATGTAGAAAAAAGGTATTCATCAGGAAAGTTTTCAGTTATTTCTACCTGTTTGTCTTTGTTTTCAATACTAAGGGAGATCCTAGATAAGTGATCGGCTATAACATTTTCCACCCCCTTTTTGTTCTTAATCTCTAAGTCAAACTCCTGCAAGAGCAGGATCCACCTGATCAGCCTTGGCTTAGCATCCTGCTTAGCCAAAAGGTGCCTTAATGCTGCATGATCAGTATAAATCACAACTTTAGAGCCTATGAGGTAGGCTCTAAATTTGTCCACAGCAAACACAACAGCCAACAACTCTTTTTCTGTAGTCGTGTAGTTGACTTGGGCACTATTCAACACACGACTAGCATAATATATAGTGTGGAAAACTTTATCTATCCTTTGGCCTAGTACAGCACCCACTGCGTGATCACTCGCATCACACATCAGTTCAAAAGGTTTACGCCAATCAGGAGCGACCACAATGGGTGCTGTTACCAATTTGTCCTTGAGGATGGCAAAAGCTTTCTTACACTCCTCATCAAACAGAAATTCAGAATCTTTTTCCAGTAAATTACATAGGGGTTTTGCAATCTTTGAAAAATCTTTTATAAAGCGCCGGTAAAAACCGGCGTGCCCAAGAAAACTCCTAACCCCTTTTGTATTTACTGGATGAGGTAAGTTCTTTATTACATCAATTTTGGCCTTATCTACCTCAATCCCTTTTTCAGAAATTTTGTGCCCCAACACAATGCCTTCCCTGACCATAAACTGACACTTCTCCCAATTCAGGACCAAATTGGTTTCAGTGCATCTATTCAAAACCTTTTCAAGATTAGCCAAGCATGCATCAAAGGTTGACCCGTAGACCGAAAAGTCGTCCATGAATACCTCTATGCAGTTTTCAACCATGTCAGAGAATATGGAAAGCATGCACCTTTGAAAAGTTGTTGGTGCATTGCAAAGCCCAAAGGGCATTCTCCTGTAGGCAAAAACTCCAAAGGGGCATGTAAAGGCCGTCTTTTCTTGGTCTATCGGGTCAACACAGATTTGGTTGTAACCCGAATAGCCATCTAGAAAACAGTAATATGCGTGTCCAGCTAATCGCTCCAACATTTGGTCCATGAATGGGAGAGGGAAGTGGTCTTTCCGGGTGGCATTATTCAATCTCCTATAGTCAATGCACACTCGCCACCCGGTGACCGTCCTAGTGGGGATTAATTCATTATTTTCAGATTTTATCACTGTTAACCCCCCTTTTTTAGGCACCACTTGCACCGGGCTAACCCAGGCGCTGTCAGAGATGGGGTAAATTATGCCAGCATCTAAAAGTTTTACTACCTCTTTCCGGACTACCTCTTGGAGAGTGGGATTAAGTCTTCGTTGAGGTTGCCTGACCGGCTTAAAATCCTCCTCCAAGAGAATTTTATGCATGCAAAAGCTCGGGTTGATACCCTTCAAGTCAGACACAGTCCATCCTAAAGCATTTTTGTAGTGCCTTAACAACCTAATTAATCTATTACTTTCAAGTTCGGTTAAGGCACTACTTATTATAACAGGAAAAAGTTTAGTATCATCTAAGAATGCGTACCTGAGGGTGGAGGGTAGTGTTTTCAATTCGGGCACAGCTCGTGCCTCCTTGTTGTCTGGCATCAGTGCCTTCAGCTGATCTGTCCTTGTGAAAGCCTCTGGTGCATCCAATTGGGACACCACAGCATCTACCTCTTCATCTCCACAGCTCCCCAGTACCAGAGCTGCTTCCACCACGTCTCTGAGCCCATTCCTTTCAAAGGCGGATGTGACCATAGTATCTATCACGTCCACTGCAAAGCACTGTGAATCTCCCATAGGGCTCTTCATCGAACGGTACACATTAAAAGAGACTTCTTCTTCATGGACCCTGAGTTTCAACTCCCCTTGTTGCACATCAATCAACGCTCGCCCAGTAGCCAAGAAAGGCCTACCAAGGAGGAGAGGAATGTCAGAATCCTCCTCCATATCCAATATGACAAAATCTGCGGGGAAAATGAACTTGTCCACTTTGACAAGGACATCCTCCACCTTCCCATATGGCCTCTTCACTGAACGGTCAGCCAACTGCAGACACATCAAGGTTGGCTTCACCTCACCTATCCCCAGCTTCTTGAAAATGGATAAGGGCATGAGGTTGATGCTTGCCCCCAAGTCACACAGGGCTTTACCAATGTCGAATCCTCCAATGTTGCAAGGAATAGTGAAGCTGCCTGGATCCTTCAATTTCTGAGGCAACTTCTTTTGCAATATAGCACTGCATTCTTCAGTGAGGAGAACTGTCTCATCATCCTGCATCCGCCTCTTATTTGTGAGGAGTTCCTTCATGAACTTTGCATAAGTAGGCATCTGCTCCAATGCCTCTGCGAATGGGATGTTTATTTGGAGGTGTTTGAAAACTTCCATAAACTTTGCAAATTGCTTTTGTGTCTCCTCTTTCTTCAACCGCTGGGGAAACGGAACTCGTGCTCCAGCTTTTGGAATCACCTCCTTTTTCTGACTCCCTAGTCCAGCTGATGTTTCTGATTCAGGAGGTTGTACTTCAGGTGCTTTTTGAGGCTCCATTGCAGTTTCAGAAATCACCTCCTTTCCCTTTGGAAGTGGCTCCTCTAACGACTTGCCACTCCTTAGGGTAATTGCCTTACAGTGCTCCTTTGGGTTCGTGATGGTGTCGCTAGGAAATGAACCCTGTGGCCTCTCTGAAAGTTGCTTGGCTATCTGACCAACCTGGACCTCCAGATTGCGGATACTGGCTCCCTGATTCTTGAAATTCTGCCTCGTCTCTTCCACAAACCCAGTTGTAGACTTGGCCAATTTCTCAATAGCCAACTCCCATGCTGCTGGTTGTTTCTCTTGTTGTGGTGGCTGGAGTGCAGGGCTGCGCCAAGAGAAGTTGGGATGATTCTTATACCCTTGATTGTAGGTATTAGGAAAATTACCCCGCTGGCCACCACCTACAAAATTCACTTGTTCATCGCTCTGCTCAGCTGATTCAGCGCCACAATTGCCATTCTGATGGTTCCCACCGCAGAAATCACATACTAACTCAGAAACAGGGGATGCTGAAGATGATGATGGATTAGACACTGCTGCAGCCAATTGCACCTAGCTTAACTGTTTATTAAGACTTGCAATTTGCTGTTGCATCTCCTTATTTTGGGTAAATAGCGTTTGCATCTGAGCCAGGTCTATATCAGCTTTTCTGAGAACTCCCCTCTCAGAAGTGTGGCTTCTGTTATGGGCCATTCTTTCAATCAACTCAAGTGCCTCTGGGATGGTTTTGCTATCAAGTGATCCGCCAGCTGCGGCATCAATCATCCCCTTAATCGAAGGCCTCAACCCGTCGTAGAATGACCTAACTTGCATCCACTCTGGCATACCGTGAGTTGGGCACTTTTTCAGCATTTGTGAGTACCGTTCCCAGGCCTCATGCAAATTTTCGCCCTCCTGCTGAGTGAAGGCGTTGAGCTCCTGTCTTAGCCTTGCCTGCTTTGATGGTGGGAAGTACTTGTCTATAAATTTTCTGACAAGTGCCTCCCACGTTGTGAAAGTACCCTGTGGAAAGGACATCAACCAGCTCTTCGCCCGATCTCTGAGTGATAGGGGAAACATGCGGAGTCTGACGGTATCATCCGAAACACCCTGGATTTTGAAGAAGTCCAGGATGCTTAGGAAGTTTGCAATGTGTTCCCCTGGATCCTCACTGGGTGCACCACTGAACTGGTTCTGTTGCACCAGTTGAATGTACGCCGGCTTGATTTCAAAATGTTGTGCAGTGACAGCCGGCGAAGCTATACTTGTGGCGCAAGAGTCCGTGTCAACAATGCCATACTCGGCCAGAGTTCTTTCTCGCTCTGGCGGTGCCTCAGCCATTTGTGCTATTCGGTTATTTCTCGCTTGTCTGGCTACTCTCCTGTTGGCTCTTGCAGTACGTTCTATCTCACTATCAAATAGAAGATTATCTATACCTGCACTACGCAAATGCATACACAAGAAGAGTCAAATAGCACTGCTCGCAATCAAAAATAAAAAAAAAATAAATAAACGAAATAAAATATGTACTAGAATTCACGTAATCTGAATCAAAACACAAACTAAAAAAAACTAAAATGAACGCCGCTCCCCGGCAACGGCGCCAAAAACTTGTTGGACTTCTGGCAAGTGTACCAGATCGTACAAGTAATATAATTGGTAAGACCAAATATCGTTCCACCAGGAGCAGTCGATTTTAGTTAATTAGCTTAGTTGATGAAAATTACGTGACAAAAGTTTGATTGGTAGTTGGATTTTAAATTTGAATTAAGATTAATATTAAAAATGTAACTGATTGAAACTTATGTTTGGAAAAGCAGGGAACGTAACATCATCGCAGACTCCCTAGATGTTTAATTCTAAATCGATGTATTTTCTTTAATCCGAATTCAATTTGCAAGGGTAGAAAATGCCTAATTCCTTAGGTCGTACTCGTTTCTTAAGAATTGATCTCCCTTGATTCCTCAAGTGGAGCCTCAATTCCTAATCATGAAAATTATAGAACAATCAAATTAAAAGAATTACCCAATTTGTAGAAGATATTCCTATTCCTACACACATGGGTTGTTGAATATTAGGCAATTTCCTAAATTAATATTCCTATTAACATAGAAAAACCATGATTATGAATTGATCAATTTCATAATAGTAACTAAGAACATATTCAAACACGGTATCAAACATGAAAAATACATCAATTTATTCCATAAACATCAATTGGGATCCATGCGAATCTGTTACATTCCCAATAACGGGTTTAGCTACTCATAAAAATAGAAAAACAAGAAAAAGAGATGATAAACATTGAAGAGTTCATAATTACCACTCTAGAATTGATCTTCTTCTTTTCTAGAAGCCCTGAAAAACCTCTCTCTGTTCCTCGCCAAAAAAAACCTGGCCTAATCCTCATTACCAATCCTCATATATTTCTCCCCAAAAGATCAAAACAAATCCCTTTCAAATCCTAAAAGATAGAAAATTCGTAACTGCACATCTGCGACACTCGCCCAGGCGAGAATAAGGCTCGCCTGGGCGAGTTTCTCACTGAGAAACTTAGAACTTTAAACCCATTTTTTTTAAAACAGCAAACCCCACTCGCCTGGGCGAGTCCTGCACTTTTTCACTGATTTTCATCGCTTTGCTCCGAACTTCTGATTCCAAGGCTTGCTTTTTCCTTCTTTTCCATAAATCATCAAATTAAGCCTCTAAAACCTGAAATTCACAACAAATTGATACAAAATCCTCACGGATCTCATTCAGCACATTAGTAAGCGAAATTTTCATCTTTTTCCTAAAATACTTGAGAAACAAGCCAAAATTACTGAGAAAAAGGGGTTAAAATTCATCCAAAAACATCATAAATTGAGCTCAAATCATTTGAAAACACTCTGGTTATAAAGTCAATGTTTTTATGTTTTAAAACAGAATATGAAAACCCAAGAAGATACAATTTTAAAACCATACTTGGAAAATCTTTTAAGACACAAAATCGAAGAAGATAAAATGTCCAAATTAATTGGAGTTATTTTAAATCATATTTTTAAATAAAACAATTTCAATTTCTTTAAAATTCAAACATATAATTTTCACAAATACAGTTCACAAATAGTAAAACAAAGTCAGTTCAACACCATCAGCAGCATACACAATTTTTCTGAACACACACACAACTCACATAAGGCAAACCACCCCTCAATCATTCAAAACCAATCACACATGGTCCTTATTTTCTAATTACAATTAAATTTTAAAACTAAAAGTCATTGATTTAATACCATAAAAATTCGTTTCTCATAATCAAATTAAGTCATATATATATATTGAAATTAAAACCCAAAAGATAAAAGAAAGACACACACACATCATGCTCATTAAGGATACAACATCATGTACCTAGGACATAGCTATAATCAAAAGTCATTTCATGAAAACAATTTTCTAACTTCATATATATACTTTGGCCGAATCATGGTTTTGCAAAGATTTAATGCACAAGGAGCATATAAATTCATGAAATCATCTTCCTTATTTTAATCTAGAAACCGTGAGCATACAATAGGGAGATTATAAATTTTAAATTTCTTTTCAAAACTCAAATCAAGACAATTAGTTAAACCACAAAGCATTCTAAAGATTCACATACTTTTTTTTTTCTCAAAGCTTAATCATGGCATGCAAACTCTTTCAAAAACTCTTATATTTAATTAGTATCATTATGCATGTACTCTAAATAAGGAACAAAACCTAGATACCTACTTCTCCTAGGATGGCCGAATCTAATGATGCAAGGGAACAAGGTTTTCATACATTTTTCAACATGATTGGATCACAAAATGTCAAAGCACATCATGTAAGGGTTTTAAGGCTATGTTTCAAAACAACACACCACCTTTCAAACCTAAACCAATTCAAGTTCATCATTCTTCTCAAAACAAAGCAAAGATTAAATTTTACTTCATGGAATAACATGCATGAACCTTTTTATAAAATAAAAAGCATAGATTTCATTCTTTATTGGATAAGGCCGAATGATCCTAAAAACAAAATATGCACATAATCACACACTTAGTTCCAATTAAGGTTTACACTTGAAAAATCATTGTAAAACTTGATTCCTTTAAATTTTCCTTTAAGACCGAGACATATATCAAAGAGAACATGATCTTTCCTTTAAAAAAAAATTGACATGCATGTGTTTAAAATCACTAGATCTAATCTTAGCACAAACATGTATTAACTTTTTATAAAGAAAGAGGACATAGATCTTAATTAACAGAACATGGCCGAAAGGCCTCCTAAAAATATAAATGCCTATAATCGAATACTAGGTCAATTGATGCAATTGAGAAATCACTTTAGTTATTCAAACTCAAACAATTTACACACAAAGGAAATGAAGATTATTTAAGAAAGATTTGTTTCAAAACCGAATGGGACATGAAAATTGTTTCCAAGTTTTTAATCAAAAAATTAGACTTTTACATGCTTGAAATCTATAGATCCATCAATAATTCATGCATGCAAAGCAAAATGAAGCTAGCTTGACCCTTATAAAGGCAAAACCGAGAAGAAGACATGTACAAATCAAAGATCCAAGCTTTTCAAGCACAAATATTCAAGATCAATACACACACATAACATGCAAGCCATTTAGATCATAAGTTCATTCATCAAATTATCACATAAACACATACAATTCACGGTTTAGAAGAGAAAAAGTAAACATACAAGGAGATCTATTCTAGTTATCACAAAAATTTTAGTTTGTCTTTAGATCCTTGAGATTCACTTAAAAATTTTAGTTCTAGCAAAGAGGAACCTTAACCGAACATCAAGCACAAGTTAATCATATTACAAATTATGCTTAATCCATAAAGTTCAAGATCAAGAAAGATCAACATATAAAATCATCTTACAAACCATAAAACAAAACATGCAAGAAGAAAAGAAAGATCTACAACTAGAAAGGAAAAATCTAGGCTATTACAATTTTCTTCCTTGATCTTCGGTTCCTACTATGATAAAGGGGGTTCTTCTAGCTCTTGATCTACAAGGATGAGAGGTTGATCAAGCTCCTAATCCCTTCTTCTTCTTCCTATGCTTTCGGTCATTCTCTCTCTATGGTCACGGCTACCCCTTCTTTCTCTCTTTTCCTATTTCTTTTCTTTCTTTCTCTAAGAGTTTGTGGAGTCTCTTAGAGTGTGTGTTGTGTTTGTGTTTGGGTGAAGGTGAGAAACGAATGGGGTGAATGAACTTAGGCTACTTCCTTATATGAGCAAATGCATCTTCCCCCTTATGCCCTTAGATACAAGTTTCGGTCATGAGTAACCAAGGAGGGTGGTTTAGTCTTCACAATTTTGCATGGATGAGGTTTGCAAAGTCAAGGGGACAAGGTAGGCTAGGTTAGGACCTTAGGGTTACTTTAGGCTTAAGTAATAGTTAGCAACTAGTTAGGGTTTTGTGACTTAATTTAGCTTAGTTGGGTTGCACTTAGTTGGCTTGGTCACTTCCTCCTTAAGCTTCTAGAATTTCAACCCTAGCTTACTTCTACACACACATACACGTGTAACACGTATGGCACATCCACACACTCACTTACATGCATACCATAGTTGTGTCACTTTCATACACACACACATATAACACTCACATGCACACTCACACCGTAACACACACACATATGCACATAATTCATATTTTATTTTCTACTATAATTTCTAATTCATACCACAATTAAATTAATTCTAAGAAATCACATTTTATAGCCATCTTCATGCACCACACGTTAAACACTCATGCACACATACATATACATACACATTCCTACCTACAAACCGTATTATACACACACATGCACTTTGCATTTTATTTTTCTTATCACATTTACTCTTTATTACACCATAATGCAATTAATTCACAAATCTTTTTCACACAATTAATTTTACACACCAAACAGTACACTTATTGAATCAAGCACTCATAAAATTTCAAGCCAAATCATTAAATTCCTTTCTTCAAAAATCGTCCTTTACTAAAATAACAAAATCATTCACTTTTCATTTATAAAAACATTTTGTTCATAAAAATCCTTGAAAACCATCACTCTATTCCCTCTTAGGTAAAATATTTTTCTGAAAACCTTTTGTAAAACAGACCTCCAGGCTTATTTTTATCCAAATTCGTTCACGCACGTACGGGAAAAATGCGGGGTGTTACAATGACTCTCTCTAATCTGTCCCTAAACTAATCCTAAAGACATAAATAAGTAGATAAAATCCTAATCTTATCAAAATCCTTCAAAACTGATCAGAAATTGGCCCAATTGGGCTTTCTCGCACTTCGCGCGCCTGGGCGCGCTGTATCTGATGCCCAATAAATCACCGTTGCAAGCGCGCCTGGGCGCGCAGATCCCGCGGCTGGGCGTGCTGAGTAACTTTCGACTCCGTTTCTCTCCGTTTTTGTGCCATTTTCAAGGTCTTCTTATGCTCTTCTTAGCTCCAATAATATTTTCTCAAATTAAGGCTCCGAAATACCTGAAACATACCCAAAACGGATCAAAACATTCAAAGGATTCTAATAAACTAAAAATTCCTAAAACTAATATAAAATACCTATATTTACAAGAGAAACAAGCTAAAACCCAAGCAAAAGGAAGTGAAATTAAGCCTTAAAACATCATATATTAGACCTTCATTGTAACAGCCCGATTTTCGTAACTTAAAAATAATCGACTTTTATTCATTAAGGTTGCAAAAATGAGGCCAAATTTTTTTTTTAAAACGTTATTGAAAAGTCATTGGTGTATTTAAAAATCCTTTTGATGAAAACCAAGTTGTTACTAAAACCTTTGTTTACGTAAAACTTTCATCTTCCTAAAGAACTAGATTCCAAAAAGCATAGTGGTTCATTGCATTGGATCAAAATGTTCACAATGATTTCTAAAAGATTACATGGTTCAACCTTTCAAAAGAGAGTACTCCACATCCCAGAATTTAAACTTAGCTGAATTACATAAATGGTTCTTTGCTCGGTAATCCTTGACTCAAACATTAACCACAACTTAAACTATAAAAAGACTAAGATCATCTTGACTAAGCCTACTACTTTCGATTCCTCCTAATGAAGATCACTAGGTGCGGCTTCCTTTTCTTTTCTGACTTTTTCTTCGTACCAGAGGATGATGGTGTTTCCGTTGCTGACTCCGCTCCAGAACTTGGCTTTAGCTCAACACCAAACAGCTTCACGGATTCCTCTTTAGCTTTATCCCGTGACGGTGGTTCATTACTATTGTATCCCAACACAGAGACGCTTCCCAAACACGATCCCGCTGTCGACCCGCTCAGTTTGTGTTCTGGGTCCGCAATCACCATTTGAGTATGTCCCGTCCATCTCCATCCGTAGCGTGTAGGTTTCCAACCGCTTCCCTGACGACGCCATGTAGTAACCTCCAAACGATGATCCATCTGCCTGTTGGGATACCAGCAACACCGATATGCCAACAAACAAGAGAGAGTAAGCGATCCGAACGACGCATCGTCGACGCTGTGGGATTACAGTAGGCGAGATATCAAGACCATACAAGCTTACAACACACAACATACATACAACACAACAAACAAGCATATCATCCTTATTATCATTATCCTTATTATCATTATTTTTACCATGTCAAACTTATTATCATTCCTTAACATAATCCTTCCTTATTTCTTAATTCTTTTCTCAATTTCATCATTCCATAAGATTTCACTTCTCATAATCATAAATCTTTTTATCATTCTTAAACTTTTCTTATCATGTCTTATCGAATTATAACCATCGATGATTGGGGAAGTCTGAGGTATCATCGAGGTACTCATTTCGTTCTCGGCTAGCACTCACGTCTACATCTCCTTGGTCATCCACCCGACCTAGTCGGAAGCTAACAGGAGTACAGGACCTTTACCACGCGGGCACGACAGCTGTCTCAATCATCAATTGGCTCCAAGCCAGGAGAACTGTAGAAAACTCGGGTACAGTCTCAAATCAATTTATATCATATCAAATCATTTCATATAATCAAGGCTCACTGTAGAAAACTCGGGTACAGTGGCAATCAAGATGCCCCGTTCCAGTCCCTCTCACTGTTCCTGAAATGCCATAGGGGTGACAGCACTATTCTAGTTCCGGGTGCAGAACTTACCACGGCATTAGGACCCAGTTCCCACCACGTCTGGTTACCACATATGGAATTCGTTCCGCCCAGAATAGTACTCAAGGCATCGTGACGTTTTACCGCCCTAGCCTACCCTATTGCATTCACAACCCGAATATCCCTGATATTCGGGGTACCTTCCTCTCCACTACTTCGACATCACACTCATAGCTCACCGCGTTAGTGTCTTTTAAAGTCTTTTATCTTTTTAATTAACCTAAGGTCGGCCCATCCTTCGTGCATCCCTTCAACGAGTCCCGACCACTAACTTTGCACAATCTTTTCTCATCAGGGCCCAGAGCTGGGTTCGCATCATCGTACTTGCATCTTATTTCACAACCTTTCTCAACAATCTCATTTCATCATCTTTCGAAAAATCTCATTTCACAAATTCATTTCACAATCTTTTTTCAAAACAATCTTTCACAAGTTTTCTCAAAATCTCATTACACAACTTCCTCAAAAATCTTGCTTCACTTTCTTTCCTCAAAATACATTTTTATAAACTTTCTGAAAATCTCATTTCGTACACTTTCTCAAAAATATTGCTCCACATACTTTCTTAAAAATACATTTTTACAAGTTTTCTAAAAATCTCGTTTTGTAAACTTTCTAAAAGTTTTGTATCAAAAACCTTTCTCAAAATACATGTTATAAACTTTCTCAAAAATCTCGGAATGACATTTTACAAAATTTCTCAAAAATCTCATTTCGTAAAATTTTCTTAGAAATCTCGTTTCAAAAATTTCATTTCACTGAGCGCTAATGGAGGAGCAAGCTCAACTCAACACTAGTCTTCTTTTTAAGACATCAACGAAGGAGCCAAGCTCCACTCGGATCACATCTCATTTCAGTAATTAATAACAACATCACTTTCCCAGATCTGGCTTAACCTCATCGTTATTATCACATCTTTCCCCGATCTTAACTCTTTATCTCATTTCTAATCAATCTCATATCTTTTATCATTACTCCTTTCTCTTTGTGTCTTTGCTTTCATAAGCCTACACATTTCATTTTCATTTTTATTTTCAGGACGTAACAGACGTCCATCAGTATGCTATCCATATTAATCAATAGCTTAAATATCATCATGCATATTTAAATAAATAAACATAAGCATGCTATATCACACAAATTCATCACACAACAATACGTGGTCTTTGTCTCCTTCGTATAAGTGGCCACACAACACAAACAATTGCCACTATACTACTGACTCAGAACCACTAAGTTCCGATCTTTGAGATGATACGGAACGTCCTAATATGTCACCTAAATACCACGGTGTCTTAGGAAGGCTTCTCTCTCACCTGAGGTCCAACAATTAAACGTACACGATCTCCGCGGATCCTTGTCGCTGCCAGCTGCCCCAATCCCTCGTCTTTAACATTCCTCGTATTCAATAAAATACGTTTACGTTATTAACTTGTATAAGAAAATCTTTTCTTAACTCAATACACACTCCGTTCCTCGTCGGAAGACTTAAAACATAATCGATTTCTCAAAATAACTCTAATACTTTCTAGTACTTCAAGTACTCAAAAACCATTTGAAAACATCTATTAAAATAATTTAAATTATTTGGTTTGGTTGCTGGTTCGTCTTGGACAGCACCTTAATCACGTTTGAAAACACCGAAAAATTTACCGTTTTCAATCCGGCTTTTTCCTAAATCAATTACCACTTGAAAACTACACTTCAAATCACAAACACAATTTTAAATTTAAGAAACAACTTTAAATAATTCTGGACAGCAAGGAGTTATTTTGAAAATCCACTTTAATAAAACCCGAAAACACCATAAAAGTATTTTTCGCTTTAAACAATTCTTTAGCTTAAAACAATTACTTTAAAATTCAAGCTTTTGTCATAAAACAAGTTTTGGACAGCCATAAACACAATCCAACAATTTCAATTAAATCAAATCAAACTCATCTAAAATCAATTAATTTCAAAACCAATTACACACCCGAATATTTTCTAAACATTAACTAACACACCAACAACAACAACACTTTGATGAATCCGGTCATATAAATCATATAATTTTCAAATAGTAATTAGCATTTGACAAAATAAAGTCCCATCCTATTCAAACATGTTATGGCCGAATCATGCACATGCCTAAACAATATTCACAAATTTTTCTAACACATCAAAACAACACTTATTATTATTACATGTTATTTCATAAAAAGATTAGTGAACATACATTGGTCGAATATAGCATAATTCAAGGCAAAGATTGGTTCAATACTAAAAACATAAAATAATGAAATTATTTCTTCCTTTTATATTCAAAAACCGTGAGCTTACTTGGAAAAATTATCACACTTTGATTTATTTTCTTAGCATGATCAAAAATCACATCAAAGTCCTATCTTTTAAATTAACATGCAAGGTAAAATTAATCTACTCCCTTTATCTTTTTGACCAAAACCGAATAGAAAGTAATTAATCATAACAAAATTTTTAAATGATTTAACTTAACCTTAACCCATAAAACATACTCATTACCTTTATGTCACTTCATGAAAAAGAACCCTAGTCTAATTCACATGCATAGGCCGAATCTCATTATGATAAAGCAAGGTTTTTGAGTTCATTTTTCAACACACAAAAATTAAGATTCTCAAACCAAATCATGTAGATTTCTCAAAACACTATCTACATCATCATTGTTCAATAAAACTCAAGTTCATTGTTTTACTTCAAACAAAACCAAGGTCATACTTTAAATCTCTTGAAAATGACATGCATGTGCTTGAAATTATTAAATCTAACCTTAAGATATACATGCATCAACTTTTCACAAAATGAAAAGCATGAATCTCATTTTTATTAAGCATGGCCGAATTATGCTTCACAAAAATACCACATGCACTAGATTACTTACTTAGATTAAATCATGTTTATACTCAAAATCGTTTTAAAGCTTATTTCTTTATTTTCCTTTTTAAAACCGTGGCATGCATCAAAGAAAGTCACATCTTTTCACTCAAATTTATCATACAAGAATCAAGATCAAAGCTTTTCTCCTAGATCAACCACACATTATTACATGCATGAGAGAATCAAGGCAAATAAATAAATCTAAGCACAAATCTTAAGCAAAACCGTGACAAGAAGAGTTACAAGTTAAAGATCAAAACTTTTGAACACAATTATTCATGATCAAGGCTTAAAAACAACATGCATGTATTTTGCTCTTATAAATCAAGTCATAAATTCAACATAAAGTCACAAATCAAAGATCAAAATCACTTTTAACAAGAAGGAACCAAAATCGTGACATGCATTGAAGAAAGGTCAAATCTTTTTGTTCAAGGATCACATGCAAAGTTCAAGATCAAAGCTTTTTGTTTGAAAACCATATACATGACTCAAGATCAAAACTTTTTTAAAGATTAAGGCAAAGATTAAAGCTTTTTAAAGATCAAAACCCAAAAGGCCAAGCTTCATCAAGATCAAATCGAGATCGAAGCATTTTAACAATTCAAATCAACTTTTATAAGCCTAAAGTTAACATGCAAGAACTTGAATCAAAATAAAAAGCATCATGACCTAGTTTCCTAGTCATGGCCGAATCACAAAGTCCATGAGTTAGTGTTTTACAAGTTCATTTGACTCTTGAAATTCAAGATCAAAGCTTAAACATTACATGCAACCATAGATCAACCATAAAACTAGACATGCAAGAAGAAATGAAGATTAAAAAGGCTTAGAAAAATAAAAGCTAACTCTAAACTTCTAGGGTTCTTTGAACCACCCACCAAATCAAGGTCTTCTAGATCTAAGTTCTTGAATCTTTAAGGGAAGCTCTAGGTTTTGGCTTGATCTCCTCTTCTTCCTGTAACACCTAAGATTTTTACCCTTAAAACCCCACTATTAAAAATGTAAACTTGAAATTTCTTTTTAATTTAATAAAAATCACCCGTCAAACGGACGGAGTTTTGTTTGTTTTTCGGACTAATCCAAAATTCAACCTGTGATAAACAATTTCAAATAAACAACCAATATCCAGTAGGGCTTCAAATTATTTTTCTAAATCATATCAAGGCCCAGTGGGCTCCAAATATATCAGAGTAACAACTATTCAGAATTTCAGCGGAAAATACTAAGTTTGAGTATTAAAAACCAAAACATATAATTTTCTCAAAACAAAACATCCTAAGCCTCACTTAAAATATTTATAACAAATTTTACATCAAAATAGTGTAGGAGGCTTAGGTTCATAATATCCTCTAAATCCCCTAATAACTCTACTCTCCCTGTAAGGGAAAGTACTCCTGCTCGGCCGGGGGCTGTGCCAACTCAATCTCCGTATCTGAAAAATGTTAAGGGAGTGAGCATTGCACATGAAATAGAAAGCAGTTTCTAACTAGACATAACAACCCACTAGGTCAAACACAACTAGCAAATAAAGCATATATTCACATATTGCACACCATACTCATTTCATTATTTCCATACTCATTATTTATTCCACATTTCCATTTTCATTATTCCATTCAACATCCATTTCCATTATTCATTTCAACATCCATTTCCTTTACTTTTTATTCTTTTCACATACTTACTTTATTTCGGTACCTCACCTCAAATCAGAGGCCAATGTACCAATTTTCATTCATCACATTTATCACCTCAAAACAGAGGCCCTCATACTTTTCCTTATTTAAATTATGTGTCCCTCAAGTCAGAGGTCAACACTCCAATTTCTTAATTCACGGTGTGTCTCTCAGTTCAGAGGTCAACACACCAATACACATTCCATCCGGTGTCCCTCAGGTCAGAGGTCAACACCCATTCACTTTAATTCATCTGGTGTCCCTCAGGTCAGAGGTCAACACCCATTCATTTTATTTCCTTTCGTGCCCCTCAGGTCAGAGGTCAACACACACTTTCATTTTAATTCATCCGGTGTCCCTCAGGTCAGAGGTCAACACTCATTAACATTCATTTCATCTTGTGTCCCTCGCGTCAGAGGTCAACACTTTATTACACACTTTCATTTTAATTCATCCGGTGTCCCTCAGGTCAGAGGTCAACACTCATTAACATTCATTTCATCTTGTGTCCCTCGCGTCAGAGGTCAACACTTTATTACTTTAATTCATTTTGTGCCCCTCATAACTGAGGTCAGCCTAATCATCACTTTCCATTAATCGTCACCTCAAATCAGAGGCCAACGCACTTATCACATTTTCATTTCACATTACCTCACATCAGAGGCCAAATCATACTTTCATCTTCTTACACAAACAATTATAACACATACATTTGCTCATTCATGCGATATCCACATTCTTAACACAATTAAATACAATAGCACACATTCAACACCTAATCATTCTCATCATAAACAATTTATCACAAGTTAAGGAATGTCACCTCAAAACAGAGGCCAACATATATACCACATTCTCAATATTCGGCGCCTCATTTCAGAGGCCAAGAATTATTCACTTTCTTGTTCAATCAATTTTAACACATTTAAATACAACAACACACATTCAACAACTAATTATTCATGTAATTACCTTATTCATTTCCTCTCTCAGTTATCACAATCATACCAAATAGTATTCTCTTTCATAGTCCAACATTTATATTACACTTCATTTCAAATTACATATTTCACCTTCTCACATATTTGCTTTATCACCACATAATAAAATCACCTTTTACTTTTTGTTTACACAAAATCATTTGCTTCCATTTCCGATATTCACAAGTTCAATTCATAAGCCATGACCTTTGTTCACAATTGACAATACTTAACATTTATACTCATTTAGCATTTAGATACAAATACGCACATTCATCACATATAATCGTTTCCATTCCCTTTTCTTCCTATATTAATTTATTCCATAACACATACACATATTTGCAATAGCAGTGAATTATCATTTAATACAAGGCTTTACAATTAAAATCAATAATCATAGAATTCATTTATGTCAACTTCACTATCATATTGCCCAATTCCTCTTGCACTTCTTTGTAATCACTATCCAAGTTTCAATTGTCAAATAATTCATTTTCATATCATGGGGTTCTCTTTTCCTAGTCTTTACGTTCAACATCATACATATTTAATTAGTTAGAATTTTATATTCAATAACCTAGGGTTTTATAATCTAATTTTCTCCCCTAACACATGACCCTAACAAATCATTATATACTAACTAGAACCCACTCCCTAGAACAAGGCAAAACCCACCACTTTACCTCAAACACTTGGAGATAAGGTGATTTTGCTTGCTCCAAGCTTGAAAGCCTTGCCACCAATTGAGTTAGAATCCAAAGGAAGAGGGAGGAACCTAATATAATAGCCATAACAAGAAGAGTTAGCATTTATGCCATAGCCTCTTGCCAAAAATCAAGAAAATGTGAAGCTTCCATGGCCTAGAGTTGGAAACCACCATGGAAGACAAGAGAGAGAAAGGGAAAACGAATTTAGAGAGAGAAAAGAGGAAATCCATGGCATTAAACACTTACTTGAAGTGAAGAAGGAAGAGATTTGTTGATGGAATGAAGAAATCCCCACTTGCTCTTGGTGGATTTGATGATGGAGAATGGAACCCTAGGGGAGAGAGGAAGAGAGAAACGAATTTGGGAAAGAAAGAGCGTGTGTTTTGCTTTTATTTTTTTCATCAGCAGCAGCTCTTAATCGATTAAATTGCAGCTTAATCGATTAAGAGGCGATTAAGCTGCACAATTTTGCAGTATCCAGACTTTGAAAGGCCATAACTTCTTCGTTACCCGTTGGATCTTCCTCAAATTTTAAAGCAAGCTTCCCTACATACTAATATTCACATCCAACGGTGGAATTTGTGTTTAGAGTTGCCAATATTTTATTTTAAATTTCCTAAGGTTCCATGTTTTAAACCTAGTTCTACATGTATTTTTGGCTAAATTCTAACTTATATCTCCATTTCTTCTACCCTAAGACCATCCCAACATAGATTACACTTGGAATTAAATTTGGGATGTTACAATCCTCCTCCACTTATTGAAATTTCGTCCCCGAAATTCCGTTAAGTTTAGTAAATGAAGGACCATCCCAATGGTAGGGCTTGTGACTCTTATCTTTACTTCCCTTCGGTTTCTTCCGCCAGTCTTTCGATTTTCCCTTACCTAGACCGAATTTAAATTAGGGTAGGATGTGCTCCCCCACTTGGCATCGACATACCCAATTACCGTTATGCTAAAGGATGTGGGATTGGGTGAATCCGCTTCCGATCGTCCTTCGGATATATGTAAGGCAGGAGCTACATTGGCTAGATACGGGAAAACTCGAAACATTTAGCATTCCGGAATAGTTTTAGAATCTTTCCCAGAATAGATACCCTGGGATCATGCCATGCGAAGATTTTTGTAGGATAGAACGCCTTAGAGTTTGTCTTCTCACAATGATTCGACTAGCACCGATAGGATTTAAAGCTTTTCAAAAACACAGGCATTCCTGAATAAGAAGCACACCAAAGGCTAAGAGCTTCCCCAATTGCTTATTTGATTAGAGCATACACAATTCCTACTAAATGCTCAACAATCAACTTCTTTTACGAATGATTATCTAAGAATAGGGAAAAGATTCGAAGCAAATGTCAAGTTGCTCAAGATCGGTTTGGTGGATATAATGGTTAAGAATAACTTCTGTAACTCATCCTTGGGTTTAGCATTTAGCTACACTACTTTGGAACAAGTAGCATACACAAGACTTCATTTCTTTAGTACTATTTTCTATCTACTCTCTAACTCTATAAGAAGCTTTTGAACGAAGACTTCTAGGTTAGGTTGGCTTCACTAAGAACTCTTTCCTTGGAAGTCACTACTTTGGTTGTCTACTTTCACTTTAAAGGTTACAATGATAGCATTTATTGATAGATGCAAGAATTGAGGTGATCAATCCCATCCTCACGTCCACCAACAACACATCACTGTCGGGTTCTGTCAGTAATGTCATCATTTAACAAATGCAAGGATTAGAGTGATCAGTTCTAACCTTACATTATATCAAATAACAACATCACAACATAATATTGGTTACTTGATGCTAGAATTTTCAAACCTCAGAATTCCTTATAAGGTCTTTCATATGTTATCTATAAGAACAAGATCGAATTTGGAAGGGCAGATATCCAACATGTTTTTTTTAACAATTATATACCAGAATCTTACCAACTCACTATTTAGCTAACCGAAGCGCAACTAACTCCACAACAGTCGAACATAAAAGCATTACGCATGGACTTGTCAAACGTTAGTTACCAGAACAGACCAGTAAGACTCAAATACTAAGTAAATACATAGTACTATAATTATCCTATTATAATCCTAAACTATTACTATGAGCATCAATTACTCGCTAGGTGAGTAATCATTTGGAGTTTGTATAACTCCAAGGCCGAGGAGAAACTGCTCTGATACCATAAATGTAACACCTAAGATTTTTACCCTTAAAACCCCACTATTAAAAATGTGAACTTGAAATTTCTTTTTAATTTAATAAAAATCACCCGTCAAACAGACGGAGTTTTGTTTGTTTTTCGGACTAATCCAAAATTCAACATGTGATAAACAATTTCAAATAAACAACCAATAGCCAGCAAGGCTTCAGATTATTTTTCTAAATCATATCAAGGCCCAGTGGGCTCCAAATATATCAGAGTAACAACTATTCAGAGTTTCAGCGAAAAATACTAAGTTTGAGTATTAAAAACCAAAACATATAATTTTCTCAAAACAAAACATCTTAAGCCTCACTTAAAATATTTATAACAAATTTTACATCAAAATAGTGTAGAAGGCTTAGGTTCATAATATCCTCTAAATCCCCTAATAACACTACTCTCCCTGTAAGGGAAAGTACTCCTGCTCGGCCGGGGGCTGTGCCAACTCAATCTCCGTACCTGAAAAATGTTAAGGGAGTGAGCATTGCACATGAAATAGAAAGCAGTTTCTAACTAGACATAACAACCCACTAGGTCAAACACAACTAGCAAATAAAGCATATATTCACATATTGCACACCATACTCATTTCATTATTTCCATACTCATTATTTATTCCACATTTCCATTTTCATTATTCCATTCAACATCCATTTCCATTATTCATTTCAACATCCATTTCCTTTACTTTTTATTCTTTTCACATACTTACTTTATTTCGGTACCTCACCTCAAATCAGAGGCCAATGTACCAATTTTCATTCATCACATTTATCACCTCAAAACAGAGGCCCTCATACTTTTCCTTATTTAAATTATGTGTCCCTCAAGTCAGAGGTCAACACTCCAATTTCTTAATTCACGGTGTGTCTCTCAGTTCAGAGGTCAACACACCAATACACATTCCATCCGGTGTCCCTCAGGTCAGAGGTCAACACCCATTCACTTTAATTCATCTGGTGTCCCTCAGGTCAGAGGTCAACACCCATTCATTTTATTTCCTTTCGTGCCCCTCAGGTCAGAGGTCAACACACACTTTCATTTTAATTCATCCGGTGTCCCTCAGGTCAGAGGTCAACACTCATTAACATTCATTTCATCTTGTGTCCCTCGCGTCAGAGGTCAACACTTTATTACACACTTTCATTTTAATTCATCCGGTGTCCCTCAAGTCAGAGGTCAACACTCATTAACATTCATTTCATCTTGTGTCCCTCGCGTCAGAGGTCAACACTTTATTACTTTAATTCATTTTGTGCCCCTCATAACTGAGGTCAGCCTAATCATCACTTTCCATTAATCGTCACCTCAAATCAGAGGCCAACGCACTTATCACATTTTCATTTCACATTACCTCACATCAGAGGCCAAATCATACTTTCATCTTCTTACACAAACAATTATAACACATACATTTGCTCATTCATGCGATATCCACATTCTTAACACAATTAAATACAATAGCACACATTCAACACCTAATCATTCTCATCATAAACAATTTATCACAAGTTAAGGAATGTCACCTCAAAACAGAGGCCAACATATATACCACATTCTCAATATTCGGCGCCTCATTTCAGAGGCCAAGAATTATTCACTTTCTTGTTCAATCAATTTTAACACATTTAAATACAACAACACACATTCAACAACTAATTATTCATGTAATTACCTTATTCATTTCCTCTCTCAGTTATCACAATCATACCAAATAGTATTCTCTTTCATAGTCCAACATTTATATTACACTTCATTTCAAATTACATATTTCACCTTCTCACATATTTGCTTTATCACCACATAATAAAATCACCTTTTACTTTTTGTTTACACAAAATCATTTGCTTCCATTTCCGATATTCACAAGTTCAATTCATAAGCCATGACCTTTGTTCACAATTGACAATACTTAACATTTATACTCATTTAGCATTTAGATACAAATACGCACATTCATCACATATAATCGTTTCCATTCCCTTTTCTTCCTATATTAATTTATTCCATAACACATACACATATTTGCAATAGCAGTGAATTATCATTTAATACAAGGCTTTACAATTAAAATCAATAATCATAGAATTCATTTATGTCAACTTCACTATCATATTGCCCAATTCCTCTTGCACTTCTTTGTAATCACTATCCAAGTTTCAATTGTCAAATAATTCATTTTCATATCATGGGGTTCTCTTTTCCTAGTCTTTACGTTCAACATCATACATATTTAATTAGTTAGAATTTTATATTCAATAACCTAGGGTTTTATAATCTAATTTTCTCCCCTAACACATGACCCTAACAAATCATTATATACTAACTAGAACCCACTCCCTAGAACAAGGCAAAACCCACCACTTTACCTCAAACACTTGGAGATAAGGTGATTTTGCTTGCTCCAAGCTTGAAAGCCTTGCCACCAATTGAGTTAGAATCCAAAGGAAGAGGGAGGAACCTAATATAATAGCCATAACAAGAAGAGTTAGCATTTATGCCATAGCCTCTTGCCAAAAATCAAGAAAATGTGAAGCTTCCATGGCCTAGAGTTGGAAACCACCATGGAAGACAAGAGAGAGAAAGGGAAAACGAATTTAGAGAGAGAAAAGAGGAAATCCATGGCATTAAACACTTACTTGAAGTGAAGAAGGAAGAGATTTGTTGATGGAATGAAGAAATCCCCACTTGCTCTTGGTGGATTTGATGATGGAGAATGGAACCCTAGGGGAGAGAGGAAGAGAGAAACGAATTTGGGAAAGAAAGAGCGTGTGTTTTGCTTTTATTTTTTTCATCAGCAGCAGCTCTTAATCGATTAAATTGCAGCTTAATCGATTAAGAGGCGATTAAGCTGCACAATTTTGCAGTATCCAGACTTTGAAAGGCCATAACTTCTTCGTTACCCGTTGGATCTTCCTCAAATTTTAAAGCAAGCTTCCCTACATACTAATATTCACATCCAACGGTGGAATTTGTGTTTAGAGTTGCCAATATTTTATTTTAAATTTCCTAAGGTTCCATGTTTTAAACCTAGTTCTACATGTATTTTTGGCTAAATTCTAACTTATATCTCCATTTCTTCTACCCTAAGACCATCCCAACATAGATTACACTTGGAATTAAATTTGGGATGTTACAATCCTCCTCCACTTATTGAAATTTCGTCCCCGAAATTCCGTTAAGTTTAGTAAATGAAGGACCATCCCAATGGTAGGGCTTGTGACTCTTATCTTTACTTCCCTTCGGTTTCTTCCGCCAGTCTTTCGATTTTCCCTTACCTAGACCGAATTTAAATTAGGTTAGGATGTGCTCCCCCACTTGGCATCGACATACCCAATTACCGTTATGCTAAAGGATGTGGGATTGGGTGAATCCGCTTCCGATCGTCCTTCGGATATATGTAAGGCAGGAGCTGCATTGGCTAGATACGGGAAAACTCGAAATATTTAGCATTCCGGAATAGTTTTAGAATCTTTCCCAGAATAGATACCCTGGGATCATGCCATGCGAAGATTTTTGTAGGATAGAACGCCTTAGAGTTTGTCTTCTCACAATGATTCGACTAGCACCGATAGGATTTAAAGCTTTTCAAAAACACAGGCATTCCTGAATAAGAAGCACACCAAAGGCTAAGAGCTTCCCCAATTGCTTATTTGATTAGAGCATACACAATTCCTACTAAATGCTCAACAATCAACTTCTTTTACGAATGATTATCTAAGAATAGGGAAAAGATTCGAAGCAAATGTCAAGTTGCTCAAGATCGGTTTGGTGGATATAATGGTTAAGAATAACTTCTGTAACTCATCCTTGGGTTTAGCATTTAGCTACACTACTTTGGAACAAGTAGCATACACAAGACTTCATTTCTTTAGTACTATTTTCTATCTACTCTCTAACTCTATAAGAAGCTTTTGAACGAAGACTTCTAGGTTAGGTTGGCTTCACTAAGAACTCTTTCCTTGGAAGTCACTACTTTGGTTGTCTACTTTCACTTTAAAGGTTACAATGATAGCATTTATTGATAGATGCAAGAATTGAGGTGATCAATCCCATCCTCACGTCCACCAACAACACATCACTGTCGGGTTCTGTCAGTAATGTCATCATTTAACAAATGCAAGGATTAGAGTGATCAGTTCTAACCTTACATTATATCAAATAACAACATCACAACATAATATTGGTTACTTGATGCTAGAATTTTCAAACCTCAGAATTCCTTATAAGGTCTTTCATATGTTATCTATAAGAACAAGATCGAATTTGGAAGGGCAGATATCCAACATGTTTTTTTTAACAATTATATACCAGAATCTTACCAACTCACTATTTAGCTAACCGAAGCGCAACTAACTCCACAACAGTCGAACATAAAAGCATTACGCATGGACTTGTCAAACGTTAGTTACCAGAACAGACCAGTAAGACTCAAATACTAAGTAAATACATAGTACTATAATTATCCTATTATAATCCTAAACTATTACTATGAGCATCAATTACTCGCTAGGTGAGTAATCATTTGGAGTTTGTATAACTCCAAGGCCGAGGAGAAACTGCTCTGATACCATAAATGTAACACCTAAGATTTTTACCCTTAAAACCCCACTATTAAAAATGTGAACTTGAAATTTCTTTTTAATTTAATAAAAATCACCCGTCAAACAGACGGAGTTTTGTTTGTTTTTCGGACTAATCCAAAATTCAACATGTGATAAACAATTTCAAATAAACAACCAATAGCCAGCAAGGCTTCAGATTATTTTTCTAAATCATATCAAGGCCCAGTGGGCTCCAAATATATCAGAGTAACAACTATTCAGAGTTTCAGCGAAAAATACTAAGTTTGAGTATTAAAAACCAAAACATATAATTTTCTCAAAACAAAACATCTTAAGCCTCACTTAAAATATTTATAACAAATTTTACATCAAAATAGTGTAGAAGGCTTAGGTTCATAATATCCTCTAAATCCCCTAATAACACTACTCTCCCTGTAAGGGAAAGTACTCCTGCTCGGCCGGGGGCTGTGCCAACTCAATCTCCGTACCTGAAAAATGTTAAGGGAGTGAGCATTGCACATGAAATAGAAAGCAGTTTCTAACTAGACATAACAACCCACTAGGTCAAACACAACTAGCAAATAAAGCATATATTCACATATTGCACACCATACTCATTTCATTATTTCCATACTCATTATTTATTCCACATTTCCATTTTCATTATTCCATTCAACATCCATTTCCATTATTCATTTCAACATCCATTTCCTTTACTTTTTATTCTTTTCACATACTTACTTTATTTCGGTACCTCACCTCAAATCAGAGGCCAATGTACCAATTTTCATTCATCACATTTATCACCTCAAAACAGAGGCCCTCATACTTTTCCTTATTTAAATTATGTGTCCCTCAAGTCAGAGGTCAACACTCCAATTTCTTAATTCACGGTGTGTCTCTCAGGTCAGAGGTCAACACACCAATACACATTCCATCTGGTGTCCCTCAGGTCAGAGGTCAACACCCATTCACTTTAATTCATCTGGTGTCCCTCAGGTCAGAGGTCAACACCCATTCATTTTATTTCCTTTCGTGCCCCTCAGGTCAGAGGTCAACACACACTTTCATTTTAATTCATCCGGTGTCCCTCAGGTCAGAGGTCAACACTCATTAACATTCATTTCATCTTGTGTCCCTCGCGTCAGAGGTCAACACTTTATTACTTTAATTCATTTTGTGCCCCTCATAACAGAGGTCAGCCTAATCATCACTTTCCATTAATCATCACCTCAAATCAGAGGCCAACGCACTTATCACATTTTCATTTCACATTACCTCACATCAGAGGCCAAATCATACTTTCATCTTCTTACACAAACAATTATAACACATACATTTGCTCATTCATGCGATATCCACATTCTTAACACAATTAAATACAATAGCACACATTCAACACCTAATCATTCTCATCATAAACAATTTATCACAAGTTAAGGAATGTCACCTCAAAACAGAGGCCAACATATATACCACATTCTCAATATTCGGCGCCTCATTTCAGAGGCCAAGAATTATTCACTTTCTTGTTCAATCAATTTTAACACATTTAAATACAACAACACACATTCAACAACTAATTATTCATGTAATTACCTTATTCATTTCCTTTCTCAGTTATCACAATCATACCAAATAGTATTCTCTTTCATAGTCCAACATTTATATTACACTTCATTCAAATTACATATTTCACCTTCTCACATATTTGCTTTATCACCACATAATAAAATCACCTTTTACTTTTTGTTTACACAAAATCATTTGCTTCCATTTCCGATATTCACAAGTTCAATTCATAAGCCATGACCTTTGTTCACAATTGACAATACTTAACATTTATACTCATTTAGCATTTAGATACAAATACGCACATTCATCACATATAATCGTTTCCATTCCCTTTTCTTCCTATATTAATTTATTCCATAACACATACACATATTTGCAATAGCAGTGAATTATCATTTAATACAAGGCTTTACAATTAAAATCAATAATCATAGAATTCATTTATGTCAACTTCACTATCATATTGCCCAATTCCTCTTGCACTTCTTTGTAATCACTATCCAAGTTTCAATTGTCAAATAATTCATTTTCATATCATGGGGTTCTCTTTTCCTAGTCTTTACGTTCAACATCATACATATTTAATTAGTTAGAATTTTATATTCAATAACCTAGGGTTTTATAATCTAATTTTCTCCCCTAACACATAACCCTAACAAATCATTATATACTAACTAGAACCCACTCCCTAGAACAAGGCAAAACTCACCCCCTTACCTCAAACACTTGGAGATAAGGTGATTTTGCTTGCTCCAAGCTTGAAAGCCTTGCCACCAATTGAGTTAGAATCCAAAGGAAGAGGGAGGAACCTAATATAATAGCCATAACAAGAAGAGTTAGCATTTATGCCATAGCCTCTTGCCAAAACTCAAGAAAATGTGAAGCTTCCATGGCCTAGAGTTGGAAACCACCATGGAAGACAAGAGAGAGAAAGGGAAAACGAATTTAAAGAGAGAAAATAGGAAATCCATGGCATTAAACACTTACTTGAAGCGAAGAAGGAAGAGATTTGTTGATGGGATGAAGAAATCCCACTTGCTCTTGGTGGATTTGATGATGGAGAATGGAACCCTAGGGGAGAGAGTAAGAGAGAAACGAATTTGGGAAAGAAAGAGCGTGTGTTTTGCTTTTATTTTTTTCATCAGCAGCATCTCTTAATCGATTAAATTGCAGCTTAATCGATTAAGAGGCGATTAAGAGGCGATTAAGCTGCACAATTTTGCAGTATCCAGACTTTGAAAGGCCATAACTTCTTCGTTACCCGTTGGATCTTCCTCAAATTTTAAAGCAAGCTTCCCTACATATTAATCTTCACATCCAACGGTGGAATTTGTGTTTAGAGTTTCCAATATTTTATTTTAAATTTCCTAAGGTTCTATGTTTTAAACCTAGTTCTACATGTATTTTTGGCTAAATTCTAACTTATATCTCCATTTCTTCTACCCTAAGACCATCCCAACATAGATTATACTTGGAATTAAATTTGGGATGTTACACTTCCTCTTTTCTTCTCACGGCCTTACCCTCTCTCTCTATGTCTCAAGAGCTTTGTGTTGCTCTTGGGACTAAGTGTGTGTGTGTGTGTGTGTGTGGAAGAAATAAATGAAGGAAGTGAATGGAAAATGAGTAGAGTGAACTAAGGGCCAAGGTTTATATAGACAAACAGTGTACTTCCTCTTTTGCCCTTGGTTTGGTTTTTGGTTCATGTGTGTTGAGGAGGGGTGATTTTGGCAATTCAATAAGTTGCATGGGTGGATTTTATCAAAGGGGACAATGAGGAGTAATCTTAGGCTTTAAGGTCACTTCATGCTTAATTAATTCTACCAATTTAATTTCTTATGGTTCTAATTTATTCTATGGGTTCCTTGTCTTAAAAAAATAGAATCCTAAACTTACATATATGCACACACATATACACGTAATACACACACATAGGCATACACACATTATCTTTTTATTTCTTAATCATATTTACTTTAGAACAATATAATCACCAATTCACATAATAACACAAA
The DNA here is from genome assembly GCA_037953625.1 of Crotalaria pallida. NCBI lineage: Eukaryota > Viridiplantae > Streptophyta > Magnoliopsida > Fabales > Fabaceae > Crotalaria > Crotalaria pallida. Next base: position 54,499,066 of record CM075654.1, on the reverse strand, counting down.
TATCTTTAAGAACTCATATTAACACAATTATTTTTATACATCATACATCAAACACATATCAAACCAACACATATACCCATATATGCATAGGAAACAAATCTCTTTTTCATAAAACAACTCTTGTTTAAAAATCACATCTTCTCTGCAACATAAAAACATAAAATATATAATCATTCCAAAAACTCAATTTCAAAAACTCATAGTATCATTTCATGAAAACCATTCCTTTTAAAATTATTCACCATTTTAAAATCACAAAATAAGAAATTCATTCAGGAAAATACTCTTTCAAAAATACTTTTCTCAAAAAAATAAATCTCTTTAGTACTTAAAACAATACGAGGAATTTGCGGGGTGTTACATTCATCATGCTTTAAAAGTTGCACTTAATGTACCTTTTAACAATATCTTAGCTTGAATAAAGGTTTCATATTCCATTAAATTGGGTTGTGCTATAGAGACACACTTAATGCATTTACATATTATTAATATACAAATAAATAGTGCTTTAAATTTGGGGGTGCTATAGAGACACACTTGATCTAGCTATTTCAATGAGTGAGAATGAATAAGCCAACTGTAACACCCCGCAAATTCCTCGTATTAATTTAAAAATACTAAAGAGATTTATTTGAGAAAAATGTGTTGGAAGAGTATTTTTCTTAAATGATTTTCATAATTCACGTTTTTAAGGTGATGAATGAGTTTAAAGAAATGGTGATTTTTAAATAAGAGTATTTTTTTAAAAAGGAGATTTATTTTCTACACATATATGATTGGTTGATACATGTTTGATATATGATGGTGTCAATGTGATTTCTTGAAAATGTTTGAAGTATTATGTAAACTTGGTAATTATATGACTAAGAAATAAAAAATATAATGTATGTATGTATGTGTGTGCAACGTGTATGAATATGTATGTGTGTATGTTATGTGTGCATGGATGCATATGAATATGCTTAGGATTAAATAGATATTTAATTAATGGAAAAATAAAAATATAATGCATGTATGAATATATATGTATGTGCTTGAGGTTATAGGAAATTAAATTAGTAAAAGAAGATGATAATGCATGAGTGTGTATGTATGTGTATGTGTGAAATACGTGTGTATGTGCATGCATATGGGGCAAACCTAGAATTTTTATTTCTTGAAAAAGAAACCAAATGGGACTAAGTTGTAACCTTGGAGTAACTAAGTTAGTGGAAACCCTAACTAGAAGCCAACTAGTCATTAGACCTAAAGTGACCCCTAAAACCCTAACCTATTCTACCTTGTCCCCTTGAATATGATAAACACCACCCATGCAAATTATTGAATTGCCAAAATTGCCCTCCCATTTGCACCTAAGGCCGAAATTCACAAGGGCAAAATAGGAAGCTCATGAGTTGCTTATATAAGCCACCACTCTTAGTTCACTCCCCCACATTTTTCACTTCATTTCCTTCATTTCTCATTCCATCCACCAAACACATTTCTAAGAGTTCCCTTTTAGCTCTTAGAAAAGAAAAGAGAGAGAGAAAAGAAGGTGTAGCCGTGAAGGGGAAGAGAAGAAGAAGAGGAGATCCAAACCAAAACCTAGAGTTTTCTTAAAGATCCAAGACATTAGAAGCTAGAAGACCAACTTTTCTTTGGTGGGTATCTCGAATGAACATGAAGAAGTTGTAATAGTGTAGATTTCCTTTTTGATTTTGTAATTTTCCTTTCTTTTCTTCCTTTACATGTCTTATTTATGTTGGATCATGAACTTTTAAAACCCAAAGAAACTTGTAAATCTCTAGCTAATGGACTCATAACTCGTTTAAGGTTTTTCATGAAAGATCTTAAAGTCTTTCAACACCAATCTTAAGGATCTAAAAAGCTTTGGTGATTTTTGTAAAGTTTAAAATGTATCCCTTTGTGTGTTAAACTTCCTTTCTTAAAACCGTGAACTATAAGGTGTTTTTGAGTTTGTTTGGTAAATAAATGAATGATCTAAACTTTCTTAACAATAATGTTAAGATCTTGGTGTTGCACGTTGATTTGATGGTGGTTTTGATGATTTGTGTTCATGCATGTGTTAAATAAACCTTGATCTCTTATTTTTAAGAATAAAGAAACTTATAAAACCCTAGATCAAGAGCCAAGTGATTCGGCCTTGACTAAGAAGTTAAGTCTTGATGCTTTTTAATTTGATCTAAGTCATTGCATGTTAGCTTTATGCCTTTACAAGTTGATTTGAGTTGTTGAAATGTTTGATTTTTGATTTGGTTTTGATAAAACTTTGATTTTCGGGGTTTTGACCTTTAAAAGCTTTAAGTCTTGTTTTGATCTATGAAAAAGTTATGCTTTTGAAGCCATGCATGTTGTTTGAAACAAAAAGACTTGATTTTCTTCAATGTTCATCACGGTTTTGATCTTTTCTCACCCAAAATGATTTTAATCTTTGATTTGTACTATCATATTTGATTTCATAACTTGATCTACAAGATCTAGGTGCATGCATGTGGTTTTTGAGAAAAGAGATTTTATTTTTCTTAATGATCCTCACGGTTTTATAAAGAAACCAAGGAAACAAGTTTTGGGAAATGATTTTTAACTTGATTCATGTTTTGTATTCTTGCATGTTAAAGATTTGAAGTTTAATCTTGATATGTAATGGTGAGCATTCGGCCTAAGCATTAAACCAAGGGATCATGTTTTGTTTTCATAAAAAAGGACACATGCATGATTAATTTCTTTTATTTTAAGAATCTTGTGTTTTTGCATGTTGACAAAGTGAATCCAAAACCTTATTTTTGTCAAAGTAGGATTCGGCCATGCATACTAGCTAGACTAGGATTCCTTTTTCAATGAAGTGACATAAAAACAATGAGTATGTTTTGTGAAATTATGTTAAAATAAATTGTTTGAAATTGTGTTGTGGATGTTTAATTTCTATTTGGTTTTGGATTAAAAATAAAGGGAATAATTGAATTAAATGATTTTGGAAAAGTTTTGTGTGTAATTGAATATGTATATGTGTGTATTCGGTTAAGAGTAAAAGGGAGAATAAATAATTTTGTTTCATGAAAAAGAAAGTAGAATTTAGGTGCTTGAAATAAATCAAGTTGATTTGTGTGTGTTTAGATTTGTAATTCTTAACTTGTTTTTCCTTAATTCTATTCTGCCATGTAGTGTAGATGAGCCTAAGAAATTTAGTTACATGAAAATAAATCTATATGATGATTTTTGAAAAGGATTTAAGTTGTTTAAGGTTGTTGGTTTAAATCTTGGTTCAATTTGGTGTGTGAATATATGCCTAACTGAGTGTTTTGTTTTGTGAAACTAAAGTATTTGTGAGTTATATGATTGCTGTGGTGAAGGACTAAATTGGTTATATGTTTCTAATTAATTAATAAAGTGTTAATTTTAAGTTAAAGAAATTATTTGAAAATGAAATAGCATCATGATATATTAAGTTGTTTTGATTGATTCCAAATGTTTGTTTGTGAAAGTGTTTGTTTGAAAATAAATGTTTAATTTATAATCAAGTTGAACGGTTGATTTTGAAATCAATTAAATTCGGATTTTTGATTAAAATGATTTTTGTGAAGTAATCCTTTGCTGTCTCGGATTATTTAAAATTGTTTCTTAACTTTAAAAATGTTTTCATGAGATTCAAAGTAAAGTTTTCAAGAGATGTTTGATTTAAGAAAGACCCGGATTAAAAACGGTGAATTTTCGGTGTTTTCGAACATGTTTAAGGTGCTGTCCAAAATGGACCAGCAACTAAAATAAATGCTTTAAATTACTTTATGGAATGTTTTCAAAATGGTTTTTGAAAGTACTTAAGGTATTATAAAATATTAGAGTTGCCTGAAAGAAAACAATTATGTCTCTTCCGACGAGGAATGAAAGGTGTCTAAGTTTCGGAAAATATTTTCTTAATACAAGTTAATAACACAAGCGTATTTAATTTAGTACGAGGAATTTGAAAGACGAGGGATTGGGGCAGCTGGCAGCGACAACAATCCGCGGAGACGATACGCATTAAAACGCTGGACCTCAGGTGAGAGAGAAGCTTTCCTAAGACACCGTGGTAGTTAGGTGATATATTAGGACGTTCCGTATTATCTCAAAGATCGGAACTAAGTGCACTACTACAAAATTGTCATTTAGGGGAGGGCGGTTGCTTAACGGAACCGCCTTATTTAGTTTAAAATATTTTAAGAGAATGGTTGTTTACATTAACCATCCTTAAAAATCATATTTTCGTGGGCGGTTCCTAAAAGTAACCACCCTCGTATATTAAATTAAAATATAAAAAAATCAAAAGCATCATTAAGAAGAGTTTATAGGTTGAACCGCCCTGTTAAGACATAAATTAAAAAATAAAAACTAAAGTCCCAACCACATGGTCCCTCGTCTGCTTCTTCTTCTTTTTTTTCTTACTTTCACGCCGCCACGCCTCCGTTCTCTTCTTCCGCCACAGCCCGCCTCCGTTCGCTCTCCATTCGTTTCTTTCCGCTACACGTTCGTCTCCTTCAAGCATCTACCTCCGTAACGTTCATCATCTACCTCCGTCTTTGTCGATCTCCTTCAGCACTGGTATGCTTTATTCTTCCCCGATGCACTCTTGTTTTGAAACCCTAAGAACCCCAATTTTTGATTAGGGTTCAGTCCATTATAAGTCATTATGGGAATTTATCATTTTTGAAATTTTATTTTCACCTTGTCGATGGCAGCAAAGAGTTGCTCGTTGTACTGGTTCACCAATTCTATCATGCGATAATTTGATTGGTCAAAAGCTTAGACACTGTGACGTCATTTATTTTGAGAAGTTTGTGGAGGAACAAGATGCTGCTGGTGAAGGAGGAAAGAGGCCCATCAAGACTTTGATGTTCATTGAGGGCAGTCCTACACGTTTGGGCTGTACGGTATGCCTTTGCTTGTAGTAACTCACTAACTTGGAATGCTAACTAATGAGATGGGTTCTGTGTCTTCTATGATATGATGCTTTCAAGTATGTAACTATGTATTTGTGTTTATTGGCATTTGGTTTAAAGCACATATTCATGTATGTTTGAATACCGAGTCTCTTTAGTTTGGGTATCCAAAGATTTTGTTTTGTTGAAGTTAGAATGTTATGAAGCATCAATTTAGATGTGACACTTGCTCTAGTATTTGACAGCTAAATATGAATTAGCGTTGTTTACTATACTAGTGCCTTACTGCCCGATGGTGTTCAGGTTTGTAGTTAACACTTAGGATGATTTATTTCTTTCATGCGGCCTTTATATCATTCATATACTTACTAGGCATGCATGTACACGTATCCTAGTTTTTTAAAGTAGCTCTGGCTCTAGAATTAAGTTGTTGTTACTACTTACTGGTTTATTGTATACTGCTATACCCTGAAGACTAGGCATTTACATTTGTTAATATGACAGATTCTTCTATTTTCATTTGAAATTCCCCTTTTTTCCCTGTCAAAGGAAGAAAAATTTTATCCTATAATTGTCCCTGTTGATCTTACATTCTTATTCTTCAAGAATATAAATGAACACAAGAGGGAAAGGTAACAGAAAGCTAATTGCAATTACGGAAGTTTACTTTTCATGCTTTACAATTGCGAATACACTAATGATGGAACAAACATTACAACTCCATTTTCTCTTTCTTCCGATCCCTTTTCATATGTTTCTGGCCTCTTTATGGTGCCCTGCTCATTACTGTTTTAAGGGTGTTTCTATTCTGATATGAAGAGAGACTACAGAGTTTTGCCGCATTCTTAATTTACTATCCTATATCCATTTTTTTCTGTTTAATTTAGGAGGATCTTATTGTCCCCCTCATTCTGCTTTTCCTCCTTTATCTCTAATTTTTATTTCAATCCACAATAAGTAAAAGGAAATTCAGCTATCAATCTAATACTTACTGAAGCAACTTGTAGTACAGACGTTTGATAATGATATTGTAGTATTTACCTGTTATCTACTTGTTTTAATAATATACACATTCCGGTGACCAAAATTTGATATGTAGGTTCTTCTAAGAATGCTTCCAGATTATCATCATCATGTGAAGTCTTACGAAAATACACTCATCACAAAATTTTTTGGCCTGCACAGGATTAAACCTTCAAGTGGTCAAAACTCAAAAGGTAATGCTCATATGTATTATTGCATTTTCTGTGCCCGAGTCATTTTTATGTATCAATTATGGATTTCACAACTTGAACCTAATACTCACAATCTGAAATATCAAGTATGAAAATAATCATTAAGCAAATTTACTTCATCATATATTTGAGTCTCTCATAACTTGTTTCTTTCATGAAAAATGACTTATGATGCACATTTCCTTTTAAATAGGAGGGTAATATTTGTATGTAATTTTCTGTCTTGCAGTTTCCTTTTAATGGTCAATCAAATATAAGTTGGTGTTAATTGACATAATATCTTAAGATGGCAGCATTCTTAGATATAAATTTCTCTAATTCTTATATCTTGACTGCAAAATATTAATGTTTCCTCTTACTCATACTTTTTGTGCAGTCAGATTGAAATAGACAGCAAGTTTTTGGAAGCACAGCGCATTATGGATTACAGCCTTCTTCTTGGCGTTCATTATCGAGCTCCCCAGCATCTTCGTCCTCTCATGTCATACAACCGAAGTACAGATGGGGATGGATTAGCAATTCTTGCAGAGGAAGGTGCGTATCAGATCCTATATAGTAAAGCAAATGATTCATAGTTGATTGACCATTAATTGGTTGATGCTTGTTTCTGTGTATAATCAACTATGTGTATGATCAATTATTGTTATAATTGATTATAATATAATCAGTATCAGCAATTTCTGTGTGATAGTTGTGACATAAAACAGGCATGATCTGACTCTCTATGTTAAGCTTTTTTAGAAGTCATAATTTTGAGCCATTTTATAGATTCTTATAGCTTATCTAGACTTTTGTTTATTATATACATTCTGATATTATTTTTTCTATGATTCTTATTTTTAAATCTAAACAAGAACATCTATTCGGCTTAGGGCATAAGTAGTTTGCATATTACCTGAATATGTTCTCTCATCCATGACTCATAGTTATATTCTTTCTTTTTCTTATAGAACTATAAACATGGAACTTATTTATTTAATAATTTCGTCAATGATCATTGATAGACCCTCTGGAGGATGAGGTAATGAACTATCCACAAGGCCTTGTTCTGTTTCCTCGAGGAGGAGATGATAATAGTGTTGTTGTAGGCCCTCACATGAGGGGTAGTCGGTTGCGAGCTTCATCTGCTGGTGATGAGGAGGTGGATCTACTTCTACCTGGTACAGCAAGGTATGGTTTCTTGATGATTTTGATGATCTTACTAACTCTTTGGTAGTTCATAATAGTGCACATGCAATCCTATTAATATGTATAATTAATGCCTTTTATATGAAAGTCAAGTTGGGTTTCTAAACTGGTATGTTCACAAGGCTTGAAGAAAATTGGGATCATTGCCACTGACAGATGGTTCAGTGGCTCTGGTAATTTAAGGTCAAGAGTGATGAGCTTGGAAAATCACCTATCACCTTATGCATTACTATATGGTTGCATGTGTGGTCCGGCATCAGCTATGAGCTTAACCAAATTCTTGTTAATGCCTTCCAATTTTATGCATGAAAAGCATCTTTTTAAAGGCTAGGAGGGGGAGAAAGAGAATATATGATGTGCTTTGCCACAAAAATAAAACATTGCAATGCTTAGCCTTTCCTGGTCTCTTCGCGACTGGAATCCTGATGCACCCTAAAACTCCATTATATTCATCGCACTTGCGTTTGTAACTTGGTATTTTCTTTATAAGAGATTACACTAGAGTGTGGATTCCCACATCATAGCTGCATGCTAGATTGGAGCTATCCTTATAAAGACCATGTTATATAGTCTAGGTATTTCATTCAAGATCTTGATGATTAAAAGTGTTCTTTTACATCACAATTGGAATGATCGCTAATTATTCCATACTGAAATTTTGCTCTTTCTCTACAATTTGTATTTCCTTTGCAAAGTGAGGTTGGACGAGGTTTTTGTTCTCACAGATTGTTGGTGCTATATATGCAGACAAGACATTGCGAAACCTGTCAAGAATTGCCAGAAGCTCACTTTTATTATTATGCTCATCACAATAAGCAGCTTACCATACAAGTCAAACGACTGCCCCAGGAAAAATATTTGCCTGGGGAGGTGGAAGGGAAGCTTTGGATGTGGAGCCGTTGTGGAAAATGCAAGTCTGGCAATGCAAAGCGAGTACTAATATCCACCACTGCTCGCAACTCTTTACATAATTATTGTTGTATGTCTTATTTTTGTAATTACATAAATACTTGTAAATTAAAAAAATTACACATTAGTTCTATAATTAGATTATGTTTGATGCATAATTTTTTTTTTTGAGTCTTGCATAATTTTTGAAATAACATAGAAATTAAAAAAATTTACACGTTCTGTAATGAATAATTCCAAAAATTATTCCGGGATGAAAAAAAACTTAAAACAAGAGAGGTTCAAAAAATAGGAAGCAGACAAAAAAAAATTAAAAAAAATAAAAGAGGGCGGTTCAAAAAATGTAACACAGGGAGGTTCAAAAAATCATAAGAGGGCGGTTCAGATGAAAGGAACAAAGGAGGTTATTTAAATAAAAAAAAGGCGGTTCGGAACTGCCCTTAAAAAAAGTTAAAGAGGGCGGTTCCGAACCACACTAAAAAAGAAGTACTTACAAAGGCGATACATTTAAGAAGGGTTCGGAACCGCCCTCTTTTATGCAAAATAATCTCCCTCAAAACGTTTTTCTGTAGTAGTGGTGGTTCGGAGTCAGTAGTATAAGTGGCAATTGTTTGAGTTGTGTGGTCACTTATACGAAGGTGACAATGACCACATTGTGTTGTGTGATGTTTGTGTGATTGATAGCATGTTTATGTTTATTGCTTTTATTCTGCCTAATGATATTTATTGCTGTTGATTAAAATAAGTAATATACTGATGGGCGTCTGTTACGTCCTGAATAAGAAATGAAAGCGAAGGGAATAAGTTGAGAAAGAAATGAAGTTGAAAGTAAAGACACAATGAGGAAGGAGTAATGATTGGAAATAAGATACGTGTCGGGAAAGACATAAAGAGTGAGATTGGGGAAAGAATTGATGATAATGTTGAGAACGAGCCAGAGCTGGGAAAAGTAACGTTGTTGTTGATGCGATTTGAGTGGAGCTTGGCTCCTTTGTTTTTGTTTTTGAATGGGACTAGTGTTGAGTTGAGCTTGCTCTTCCATTAGCGCTCAGCAAAAATATGATTTTTGAAAAGGGTTTTGAAAAGAGGATTTTAAAAGGATTTCGTGAAAAGAAATTTTTGAAAAGGTTTTTGAAAAGAAGTTTTTGAGGAGAATAGTAAACAAAATGTTTTCAGAAAAGTTTTGAAATAAAATTGTGAAAAAGTTTTTAAAAGGAGATCTTTAGAAACTTTGTGAAAAGAGATTTTGAAGAGTTTTTAAAATAGGGTTTTGGTGCAGTTTTTGAAATGATATTTTGAGAAAGTCTTTTTGAAATAATATTTTTGGGAAAATTCTATGAAATGACATTTTTAGAAAAAGTTTATGAAAACAATATTTTTGTGAACGTTTGTGAAAAGAGACTTTGTGAAAGTTTTTGAAAACGCATTTTGAGAAAATACTGTGAAAGGATATTTTGAGAAAGTTTGTGAAACGTTATCTTTGAAAAAGATTTGTGAAGTGATAATTTGAAAAAGTTTTGTGAAATGATATTTTTGAAAAGATTGTTTTGAGAAAAGAGTATGAAATAAGATTTTCGAGAGAAAGATTGAGAAATGAGATGTGAGTTGTTGATGTGATCTCAGCTCTATGCCATGTGAGAAACGATGAGAGAAAGATTGTGCCAAGTTAGTGGTCGGGACTCATTGAAGGGTTGCACGAAGGATGGGCCGACCTTAGGTTAATTAAAAGATAAAATACTTTAAAAGACATACGCGGTGAGGTATGAGAGTGCGAAGTAGTGGAGAGGAAGGAACCATGGGTATCTGCGGATACTCAGGAGGAGATTGCATTAGGGGAGGACGATGACGGTGAAACGTCAAGAAGTCTAGAGTATGTTTCTAGGCAGAACAAACTCCACATGTGGCATACGAACGTGGTAGGGATTGGGTTCAATGTCGTGGTAAGTTCTGCGGGCCCACTAGAAATATACTGTCGCCCCCTAGATTGCAAATCTTGAACAGTGAGAGGGACTGGAGTGGGGCATCTTGATTGCCACTGTGAGACAATGTGCCTTGAGTATATTTATGAATTGATATGATTTGATTTGAGGATGTAGTCCTCCTGGTCTGGGACTAATTGTTTGTGAGACAGCTGTCGTGCCCGCATGGTAAAGGTCCTGTACTCCTGTTTGCTTCCGACTAGGTTGGGTGGATGACCGAGGAGATGTAGACGTGAGTGATAGCCGAGAATGAAATGAACATTTTGATGATATCTTGAGTACCCCAATCATTAAAGATTGTGAATTGATAAGACTGGATGAAAAGAGAAGTATAGTTGTAAAAAGGGAATGAGAGAAAAGGAAAAGATATTCATAAGGAGTATAAGTAAGTTGATAAGAGAATGAAAAACGATAACAAGGATGAAGATAATGATAATGTTATACTTGATTGTTGTGTGCTTGTATGTTATACTGTATGTTTGTGTGGTCCTATTATCTTGCCTATCGTAATCCCACACCGTCGACGATGCGTCGTTCGGATCGCTTACTCTCTCCTGTTCGTTGGCATATCGGTGCTTCTGGTATCTCAACGGGCAGATGGAGTATTGCATGGAGGTCACCACGTGGAGTAAGTATGGAAGAGGTTGGAAGCGCACCCCATGCGGTTGGGTATGGACCGGCTACACCCGGATCGTGATTCCCGATTCGGAGCATCAACTAAGTGGAGCTAACCTGGAGCCGTACTTGGGACAAGTCAGTGTACGATGCTATAAGAACTTCAAGGAAAAAGATTCGGTATGAGACTAAGAGGAACTCTACCATTCTCAATGGAGCGGAGCCGAAATCCACTAGCAATGAGGAGACAACAACAAGGAGGGCATCATCTTCGAGAGCGAGGAGAGGACGCAAGAAGGAGAAGGAGCTGCACCCACTTGTTTTCAATAAGAAAGTTTAAGAATAGTGTGAGTAGTTAGGTTTTTATGAGTGCTTTGAGTTAAGGATTACCAAAGTGATGAACCAATTGTGTAACCCATCTTATTTTGGAACATGCCCTACTTTTTATACAACTTAGTGAGAAAAGTTTAATGTCCTTTTGTTGTAATGAAAAGAACTATTTTGAATTGGAACCCAACCGTTTTCCTGGTAAATGTTTTTGGAAAGCCAGACGAATAAGTGTTGGTTTTAGTAACAACTCGGTTTTCGAAAGAAAGCGTTGAAGTACATCAAAAACTTTTCACTAATGTTTTCAAACACTTCAACAATGTTTTATATAAAAAAAAAAAATTGGCCTCATTTTTGCAACCTAAATGAACAAGAGTTGGTTATTTTTGGTTTACGAAAATCGAGCTGTTACACCAACTTCTATAAAAGACTTAGACAATCTTTCTCTAAGACACTCAGATAGATCCCAAGTTATACAAAGGCTTAAAAATTGATAAATTTTTTTTTAATAGTTTTATTGTAGAATCTCACAAATTGTTTAAGGTTATTAATTAAGTGTTGTGTTGTGTTGTAAAGTCCAAAAGAACTCCACTTTATAGGATATGGTTGTTACTTCACATCACTACATGTTAATTCCAATCCTATGAATATTAACCTTTAAGTAGAAAAAACCTAAGGTTGTTCTTCATCTTCTATTTCTTCCTATGGTTGCCATTAGTGGAGGATTGTTTGAATAATGGCATTCCCATGAAACTCCCAAGTCACACATTGTTAATTCCTTATTAAACTTAAATCTTTTTTATTTTTATTTTTCCCATTACATTAGCGTTCAGGAAAGCGATGCGAAGTGAGGATGTAGGGTGTACGGGTCCTCTTTTTGAAAGGCCACTGACCAAACGTTCTTTAGTCGTCGATGTTATAGTAACATTGTGGCTATCCGACAGTCTTGCTTTATTTTGAGTTGTGAACCATAGCTCTAGGGTGTAACTTATATTTTGAGTGTATATATTGTAAATAGTAAATTTACCCAAAGACATGTTTTTTATAGGAAAATATATATTTTTTCTTTATTTATTTTAACAAGGAGGAAGGAAATGTTGTACCAAGGATTGAACCTGGGTTTCGATACTCTATGTCTTTCCGCTCTATTAACTGAGTTGACTATTGGAGACATACTAGGGTAATATATACAAGAAGTTTTCTAAGCCAGTACCCTTCGTGAAAATATTTGTATGTTAAAAAAGAAGATATATATCATCATAAAATTGTGCCTGTACTTATTATACAAGTTAAGTTTCTCTTATTTCTGTTTTTTTTCATATAAATATCCAAAAATTCAATAATTTTTTAATAATATTTTATTAATTTGGATTAGAAGTTGGGATATTACAAATGTTGCTTGTTTGTGAAAACGGAGATATGTTGAAAAACGTATCTTGATAACGGAGATATGTTGAAAAAACAATGCTACAACGTATTTTTCAAAGAAATTCCTATAAAGAAAAAAGGCATTTCTCAAAGCATTAGTGTTTATAGTCCAATTTATAACTTTTTTCCTTGGTGTTTATTCCCTTTTAGCTTGGTTTTTGACTTATTTCCCAAGAAATTTGTAGATTTTAGTTGGTTTTTGAATATTTAGTTTGTAAATAAAGTTCATAGCTTAAAAGTTACTTATTTTCCATAATTTCAGGTGTTTTGAGGCCAAAATATGATAATCAAAGGTAAAGGAGCGTCAAAGGTTGATTAGAGCCTCGAAAAAGGAGCGAAAAAGGCGAAGCATGGCATTTTTTGATCAACCTAGGTGCCCAAGCACGAAATCCTCAATTTTTGCTTCTGAAACACTAAGATCGGGCGTTTGGGCTCCCAACTCTAGGCGCTTGGGCGCCCGCAATAGCGGAAAAATCTGATTTTATTTGTCCAATGTTTGGTGACTTTTGGCTATCCTTCAACATAAAAAGTGATTTTCTTCATCATTTCAAGGGAGAACTCGAAAAAGGCAAGAGAAAAACAAAGAAAAAAGCTTGGAGAACATACAAGGGAAGGTCTTGATCCTCAATGTAAGGAATTCTTGCGAGGCGATATATCTTCGGTAACGCTCTATGTCATCCATGGAGTATTCCTTTCACTTTTATTTCTCTTTCTCTGTAATGGATAATTAATTCTATAATTGGGATATGGTGATTTAACATGGATTTGTAAATAATACTTATGATTATGAATGAATTCTCTTCTTTTTGTCAATCATTTGATTATTTGCTTTTGTTGAATTCATGGACTTTGGTCCTCTAAGATTTGGGACTCAATTTGTAACATCCCGCATCTTCTGGACTCAAATAAATCAATAAGGTTTTATTTAAAAAGAATTTTTGAGAATTTATAAAGGATTTTTCAGAAACTAAGAGAGATTTTTCAGAAAAATGTTTTAGCAAATGATTTTTATTTAAGTTTGATTTCATGAAAACCAAGTTATAATTTTGTTATTTGAGATTTCTTAAAGAAACGAATTTTCTTTTATATGATTTGAGGTTTTTAATAAATGTTTTCTTGGAAAGTTTTTGATTTGAGAGAAAGTAAGATTTTATTTCAAAGATAAGCTTATTTTTGAAATTAAATTGATGAAGTGAATTGATTTTCTTTAAAGTTGCATCCTTGAAATTTTTATAAATGTGTGTTTTCTTATCTTAAGAGATAAAATTGAATGATAAATTTGAAATGCATGAATTGTGTGATGTATGTGTGCCGTGTGAAATATGATGCCCTAAAGTATGGTATGTATATGTGATACATGTATGCATGATTCCATAATGAAATGCTATGTGTTGCCATGATGAAATGAAAATGTGTGTATGATGTGCATGTGTGTGCATGGTTAGGCCGTGAGTGGAGGAGAGGACCAAGTGAGGAGTGACTTTCTTATTCATTAAGAAAGTAGAAACTAAGTGGCAAACAAATAGGAGAAATAGGGTGGTGAGTAATGAAGCCTAGAGAAGACTTTCCTTCCACCTTGTCTCCCCATGACAAGATCCCTCCCATGCAACTTTAGGAGTGGACCAAATTGCCCTTAGGCTTGCACCCTGGACCGAGGTTAGAAGAGGAAATTTACTCACCCTTGACTTTGCCTATAGAACCGTGTGTGTGTGTGTGTTGGTTCTAGTTCATTTCTCACTTCTTTCATTCATTTCCTTCACAATTCTCACACCAACATAAACACTCTAGTCCAAGAGCAACACAAAACTCTTGAGACCTTAGGAAAGAGAGGATGGCCGAGAGAGGAGAAGAGGAAAATAAGAGTAGAAAACCCAAACTCCCAACCCAAACACCTTGATTTCTTTATTTGATCACTTCCTTCTTCAAAGATCAAAAAGAAAACCAACCTATCAACCCTAAGAAGTAGAGGCCGAGGCAACCATAGGAGGAAGAGAGGAGATTTGAAGCTTGAAGATTAGGATTTTTATTTAAGGTAGTTGTTTAGAAAGTTTTAGTGTAAAGATTTTAGTTTTGTAAAGGACTTTGTGATGGACTTTGTTTAAATTTAATTTTTGGTGATGCATGTATTTATTTTCTCATGATCTTGAAGTTTAAATGACTTGCATGTATTTTCTATGGCTTGATCTTGAAAATTTATGCTTGGAAGCTTTGATCTTTCATTTGTGAAAATTCTTCTTCACGGTTTTGTTTGAAGTTTGTGTTTAAGTTTGTGTTTTTGTCTTGATCTTTTCTTGCATGTCTTGATTTATGGTAGATCTTTGCAAAAGCATGAGGTTTGAACTATGTGTATGTGTTTTGAGTAAAAGTCTTAATTTTCTTTTGATGCATGTCACGATTTCAAGGAGTAAATTATGATAACAAGTTTTAAGAATGATTTTTGGTACAAAAAGGATTTTTAAACAAGATCTTGAATGTGTGATGATGATTTCTTGATGTTTGAAAAGAAAATGTCGCTTTAAAGTCTTGCATGTGAAAACTAAGCCTAAGATTTCACCTTTGTGCATTTTTGTCATTCGGCCAAACCTAGGAAAATAGGGAATTATGTTTGATCCTTATTTTAGTTACATGCATGTTGAGATTTATGTGATTTAAAGCTTTAAAGCACATGCATGAAATTTTGGAGGTGAAAGATTTTGATATAACCTTTGATTTTTATTGTGACAAATTTATTTAAAGGAATAAAAATTAAAGTTTGATGAATTTTTGTATGAAGCTCACGGTTTTGTCTTTATAAGTGTTAAAGTTTATTTGTTTTGTTTGCATGTGTGTTTTATTGATGGATCTATGGATTTCAAGTATAAGAAAATCTAAATTTTTGATTAAAGACTTAAAAGTGATTTTTGTGTCCCATTCGGTTTTTGGGAATCCATCTATTCAAACCATTTTTATTTTCTTGTGTGTTATTGTTTGAGTTAGCTTTGAGTGAATAAGATTGATTTGGTATGTGTTTATATTATTATTTTCTTATGACCAATTCGGCTTGATTAAGAAGTAAAAGAAATGAATTGATTTTCATTTGCATGTTAATTTAGGGATAAAGCTAAGTGATTTGGAAGATGTTTGCATGAATTTAATTGAAGATATTCCTTTTCTTTTAATAATTATTTTCGGTTGTGATGTTTAAAGTAGGATAATGTGTTTAAATGATTATGTCCTATATGTGCATGTTTTGGATGTGTGTTTGAAATTGTGAATATAACCTTGCCTTATGTGTGATAGGAAATTTGGCCATGCATAAGGAACATAGGAGTTTATGTTTGATCCTTGTTTTATATGCATGAATGATGAGTGGTTTGTGATATTATAATTGTATGTGTGTGTTTGAATGATTTGAGTGTTTAATAACTTTAAAAGGTTTTTGATTTAAATTTTTTGTATTATTTTCTTTTGATTCGGTTTTAAAGAAAATAAAGTAAGAAAAATGATTTGATTTGTTGAAAAATATTACTTTGAAAAGATTTTCATTTGATAATTAAAGTACGTGGTTTTAATTTAAAAAGTGTTTTGTACTTGAATGCGGCTTTCAAAGGAAATCAGAAAACCAATTATGTTTTCGACCAGTGTCTGAAAAGAGTATTTTAAGTTTTTAAGTTTTAAACATATTTTTAAATAAATGTTTTACTTGATTTTGATTGGGAGTTTAAAACCCAAATTGATTTCAAAAACGTAAAGAGGAAACGAATGCTTATCTTCAAATGAAAAGTTTTGTAAGGTTGCTTTATTTTCAAGTTAATTGAATAAGAATGATTTTAATAAGAGGGAAATATTTGAGTTCCAGTAACGATCGGGAAGCGGTTACGAACGTCGCAATGGAGACCAAGAAGCGCAGTGAAGATCGTCATCGGTTGAGGTGAGAGAGAAGTTTCCCCCAAACACCGTGGTATTTAGGTAATATATTAAGTGTTTCGACCATCTCAAAAGTCGAAACTTAGTGGTTCTGAGTCAGTAGCACGGTGGCAATTGTTTGATTGTGTGGCCACTCGTGTGAAGGAGACAAAGACCACATGAAATTAGGTGATGAGTTTATATGATGATATCTGAATGCTAGCATGTTGTTTATTTATTTGAGAAATTTATTATGCATGAAGAGATTGAGAATAATGTGAATAATAATGAATAAAAGGAATAAAGGAAATGTGAGAGAAAGTAGAAAAAGATGGAGATGATGTGGAGTTTATAATCGCTGATGAGTAAGAATTAATGACATGATGTGGATGAGCCAGATCTAGGGAAAGTGATGTCGTGTGGTGATATGAGGTGTGATGCGAGCGGAGTTGGACTCCTTTGTGACATTGTTGAAATGAGGCTGGTGTTAAGTTGAGCTTGCTCCTCCGCTGGTGCTCATGGAAACAATAAGTTTTCGAAAAGTTTTTGAAATAAAGTTTTTGCTTGAAAAATGTTTTGAAAAGAGATCTTGGAAAAGATTGTGAAAAGAAATATTTTTGAAAAGATTTGTGAACGGAGGTTTTTGGAAAAAGTGGGTGAAAAGAAATTTTCAAAGAGATTTTGTAAGAGTTGAGGAGTAAGTTTTCAAGAAAAGTTTTGTGGGTTGAGATTTTGAGGAGGAGAATGATATGAGATTGTTGAGTAAAGTTGTGAAATGAGATTTTGAGAAAAGGAGATGGCTAAAGGAAATTGTGGAATGAGATGCAAGTGGTTGATGCGATCCCAGCTCTGTGCTCTGATGAGAATATTGTGCAAAGATAGCAGTCGGGACTCATTGAAGGGATGCACGAAGGATGGGCCGACCCTTAGGTTGATCTTAAAAAGATAAAAGACTTTTAAAAGACATTAACATACGTGGTGAGGTATGAGTGTCGAATCGAAGTAGTGGAGAGGAAGGAACGATAAGTATCTGCGGATACTTAGGACGAGATTGCATTAGGGGAGGACGATGACGGTGATACGTCAAGAAGTCTCGAGTATGTTTCTAGGCAGAACGAACTCCACAAGTGGGGCACTAACGTGGTGGGGACTGGGTCTAATGCCGTGGCAAGTTCTGCGAGCTCACTAGAAACATACTGTCGCCCCCTAGATTGCAAATCGAGAACAGTGAGAGGGACTGGAATGGGGCATTGTGTTTGCCACTGCGAGACAGTGAGCCTTGATTATTGATATTGATTTGAGGACGAGATCCTCCTGGTCTGGGACCATTTGTGTTGTGACAGCTGTCGTGCCCGCGTGGTAAAGGTCCTGTACTCCTGTTTGCTTCCGATTAGGTTGGGTGGATGACCGAGGAGATGTAGACGTGTGTGCTAAATTTGAAAGCGACCCTCCTCAATGATGATTACAATCCCTTGCATCATTGACGGATACGAATTCATAAAACTTAATTAAGAAAAGATAACTTATAAGGAAATAATTCTTAAGTGAGGGCATGGAGAAGAGGATGAGATAGAATCAGAGTTCGCAGCGGAAGCGATTGACGGAAGTTCTGTGGATATGTAAAGTTTTGAGAAAAGAAAAGTAATGGAGTAAAGTAGAGGTTTGAGTATGATTGCTTGTATGTGTGGTTGGCTTATATGTTTTGTTATTTCTTAATATCTTACCTATTGTAATCCCACATCGTTGGCATAACATGCTTGGGAATACTTACTCTCTCTAGTCCTTCTGTTATGTATGTTGTTGTTATGATGTCTATCCCTTAGTCTATGGATCCTATCAAGTTCGCGTTCGACATATGAGACGAGGAACGATGGAAGTGGCTTATCGAGATCGGAAGTAACGTGAATACATCGAGATCGGTGGGTCAGCTGACTATCAGGATGGAGACCCGATGCTTTGTTCTGCACACAGTGACCGCGAGGCTGAGGAGTTAGGAGAAATGGGACGACGATATAGATACTCGGAGGCGGACGTGATCGAGACCGACTCCAGCAAAGCATTCCCGTGGACTTTCGTCTTCAGTTCAATGGGCCTGGTGGTAGTCTTTCATTTTCCCTGAAGTATTTTGTATTCCCTGTATTTACTTAGTTTCATTGCAATGCCATGATGTAACCCCAAACTTTTGTGGAAGAAATTTATTTTAATGGGCTATGATAATTGAGTTGAGAAGAATCAAGTTGCAAAGTGTAGTGCCTTGTGACACTCCGGTTTGGAACTTGAACTTCAGTATGAGATATGGGAACACTCTTTAATTATGAAAGGGTTTTAAAAACTTAGTGGTTCTCATACTCATGCTACTCAACCACGTTACATGTTTTAAAAAAAAAAAAAAATTGGCCCACATTTCCACTACCTTTTGGAATTAAAACAGTATATTTTTCAAGTGGCCAAATCGGGGTGTTACAGAAGTGGTATCAGAGCAATGGTTAATCTAAGTAGTTCAATACATGGGAAACATACTTCCTTGTGTGCCTTGTGTGTTAGTCTAAGTGGTATAAGAGTATGCTTCCTTATGCTTCCCATGC
This sequence comes from Crotalaria pallida, assembly GCA_037953625.1. NCBI lineage: Eukaryota > Viridiplantae > Streptophyta > Magnoliopsida > Fabales > Fabaceae > Crotalaria > Crotalaria pallida. Next base: position 54,480,002 of record CM075654.1, on the reverse strand, counting down.
ATAACAACAAAGAACCGTGGCTAACATAAAAGAAATCATCAAGTACGTCATAGATCAAATTTAGATCGTAACATGCATGAAGTCACAAACACTAGATCCTTAAAAAAACTTTTCATGAAAACTTAAAATCAAGTTCTCTTCCAAAACACTTTTAAGAAATCAAAGAGGAAAACTTTAAGGTCATGGAGGAAAACATTTTCTTAACAAAACTTCAAGATCAAGTTTAAAAATCAACATGCATGGTAGTAAAACCTTTAGATCTAACACAAAGCAAATATGCATCAACAAAATCAAAGTCTTTAGAAGGAAAGCATGAAAATGAAAAAGAATCAAAGAAAAGGGTTTAAAACTTTTAGATCATGAAACAAATTTCTTACTTAATCAAAAACTTTCAAAAATCAAGTCCAATTCCTAATTGGTTTCTCTCCTCTCTCCTCACGGTTCACCACTCCTCTTCCTAGTCCATGGTCTTTCTCCTTCTCTTTTCACTATCTTAGCTTGATCTTGCTTAAGTCATGAAGAGTCTAAGGTGTTGGTTCTTCTTCTTTCTTTATTCGGCCATCCTCTCTCTTTTTCACTAAGAGTTTGATTTTATCTTAGTGTTGTGTGTTTGGTCTTGGAAAAGAAATGAAGGAATAGAAACAAGTGATGTGGGTGTGTTGATCACTCCCTCACGGTTTGGTTAGTGTGTGTGGGTGTCGGTGTTGTTTGAGAGAAAGGATGAAGATGGAAGAATGTAGAATGAAGGAATGAAAATGAACTCTCTCTCTCTCCACACGGTTTGGTCCCTTTCTTTTATTCTTCCTCACTTTTTCCTAATTGCCATCAAGGGCTTGCATGGGTGGCTTCTTTGCAAATACTTGGGGACTAAGTCACAAAACTTGGAGGCCAAGTTTTGCTCCTAGGCCCCTCACGGCCTCCTTCCTTTCTCCTTCCTTCTTTTTCCTTTCTTATGTCATGTTTTGGTCATCTTGATGATGTCATGGTTTGACTATAAGGCATGCCACTTGGTAACCATGCAAATGAGCTTGGTGGCTAAGCTATTCACCTAGCATTCGGCCATGGAAGGTTTAGGATAGGTTAGATTAGCTAATTAGGTTTAAGGCACTAATTAGGGTTCTAATCATGATTAGGGTAGGATTAGGTTAACTAATCTAGGTTTAGTCCACTAATCCTTAGTGATTAGGGCTTAATCAAGGATTAAGGTGCTAATCAAAAACTTAATCATAGGTTTAAGGAAAATCAATTCTAGGTTAGCTCATTAACCTTGATGATTTAGGGTTTAAGGGAGTGATTAAGTACTTAATCGAGGATTAAGAACTCGATTAGGGTTTAAGCGAAGATTAGGATACTAATTAGGGTTTCTAGAGACGATTGGACTTTGATTCTTTGAAACTTGAAATAAAATAATTTTCCATCTTAAAATCATACTCATGAATTTAGGAAAACAAAATCCTAATTAAAACCTTAATCAATCAAACACAAAATTACCACACAAGTAAGTCAAATTTCAAAGCATAAAAAACCATCATGAAATCAAATCTCTTTTAAACAAATTCTTTAATTAATTAGGTTAAAATGATTTTCTTGATTAGGGACTTGTAGAAGTGAGTCAAAAGGCAGATGTTACACAAAACGCGGTTTCTCGAATCTTCAAGCATAGAGCTGGACTTTACTTCGACTTGAAGCATTCCTAGGCTATAAATGAGTGCTTAGGTTAAGCATTCAACACCTTAATCATCCCAAAACCCGAATTTCAGTTTCAAACTTTCAGTTTTTCAGAGCACTCTTTGATCTCTGATTTCTACTTCGTTTCTCAATCAAATCCTTCGAAACCAAAACACAACTCAAGGTTCTAGTTCCATCTTTGAATTAGAATGAAGAATCACTTCAAATAAGCCCCTGTAGTTCGAGTTCCAGACCTTCAAAGTTTGAGGTTCAAAGCTGAGAAAACAGAGTAGTTTTCAGCATCAAGTATTCATCTTCATTGAGTTCGTTTGGTAATTTCAGAAACCCTTTTTGTGTCAAACTTGTTCCTGATTGGAGTTAGTATATCCTAGTTTGTTGAACTAACTTGTTTCACTCTTTTTCATGCCAAATCCGTGGTGAAATCTGTGGCCAAAGTCAGCCTGTTCAACCCCTTTTTCACAAGTCCAGAATTCGAATTTTTGATCCAGCCAATTTCCTTGTTGTTTAATATGTTGTTTAGCTTCTCTAAGGTAAGGGAGGAGTTATCTAATTGCTAGAATGAGTAATCTCAAGTTAGAAATGTAGGAACCTCACAAGGTTCGACAAGGGATGAAGTTGGAATTGGGAATATGACTTAGAGGTCATAAACCTGAGGTTTTCGGATTTAAACAAGTTCAAATGGACTTAATAATGCTTACTGGATAAATTTTCGAAGTTAAAATCGAGTAAAAATGAATTTCATATGTTGAAATGGTTATGTTCTAAGTTTATATTGATTCTGTGATTTGATGTTGATTTATGTTGTTATATACTTGTTTATGTGTTCTAACATGTTCAGTATATGTGTTTATGCCTCTGTTTTGCATAAGAATGAAAATACAATGCAAGGAATTCGAATTGACATTGAAAGGTGCAAAAACTGGTGATGTTGCAGTAAAAACACTCGAGTAAATTAAGGAGGACTCGAGTATTCTTGAAAAATTGAAGAACACTCGAGTATTTCTTAAGTGTAAGATCCATTGAGAATGTTTTGATAAATGACAAAAGGTTTTGAACAAGCTACAAATGTGTTGATCAAGTTCTATCTCATCAAGCAACAACAAACATCAAGTGATGAAGAGAGAGCAAGCTCATGAAGACTTAGTTTGGTAGTTTATGTTTTATTGTAATATCTTTCGCCTCTCAAGTCTTTTAGTTTATGAGTTTGGGTAGAGTTAATAGAGGGTAGTGAATCTCTATCATAGTTATGATTATATCATATTTTGAGTATTCACTTTACCTAAAATCAATAGGTGGCTTAAAGGTTTGAAAGAAAAGGTTTAGTTTTTGAGAAAACAAGTTTTTAAGTGGTTTGCATCTGACTAATCGATTAAGCACTTTGACTAATCGATTAAGCACTTTGACTAATCGATTAGAATTTTCATGCCTTGCGCACTTAATCGATTAACTCATGTATTAATCGATTAAAACCTTTGTTAATCGATTAACACGTACAGATCTGGTTTTTTAAATACGTTTTTCACTTCTCAAAAGCATTTTTAAGTGTTCCTAACTTTTGGGTATTCTATATAAACCTTTTCCTAACCTTTGTGAATCATTATTACACTTTAGATCAAATCAATTTCTCAAAGCCACTCTATTCTCTCTCACTTTCATAGATCAAAGCTTTAACTTTTACATTCTTTGATCAAGAATCTTTGAATCTCTTATGTTGATATTTTCATAGCTTTTGAAAGAGATTCATAGGATTGTTATTTTGTTTTTCATTTGAGTTGTAATCATTGCAAAGAAGGCAAGCTATCTACAACAAAGGAAGTCTTGGTTGTTCATCAAGCAAACAAGCATTTGGAAGTCTTGATTGTTATCAAGTATTTGGAAGTCTTGGTTGTGAATCAAGCAATTGGAAGTCTTGGTGTGAGGCATCATCAAGCAAGTGGAAGCCTTTGAAGTATCTCAAAGCAAATTGGAAGACTTGTTGTGGGGAATCGGCAAGCAAGGTTAGAGGTTAGATTAGAGCATCAATAGGGTTACAAGGCAAGGGTGTGGTATCTCTTGTAGGCTAGCAAGAAGGGAGTCTTGTGAGGCATTTACTTGTAATTTGAGAACTCTAATTCCTCATAGTGAAGAATCTCTCTTGGTTGAAGAGGGACTGGATGTAGCTTTCAAGTGGATGAAAGTGAACCAGGATAAATCACTGTGTCGTATCTCTAAACCCTTAACTCTTTACATTCAAGTCATTAATTGTGTTCTTGGTTGAAAACCTAGAAAAAGTGATTTTTCATAATTGATTGAATTGAATCTTAATTGTGCAAAATTGATTTGGGGAAAATCATTTTCATAACCTAGGTAATCAATAAGAATATTGGTGTTAATCAATTCCGCTTAATCTCTGATCATATGTGTTAATTGATTGATTTTTCGTATTTGATTGAAAAGTGATTTTTCAGTTTTTTAACAGTGATTAATCGAGTAATTGTTTTCATTAATCGATTAATTTTAATCAAGCTTTCGGCATTAATCGATTAACCATTCTATTAATCGATTAACATGAAGTTTTAATCGATTAACATTTTGATTTAATCGATTAAGACTGAGAGAATTTTGAGAAAATCATTTCTTTTAATCGTTTTGATTTGTTTCTTTCGAGTAAATTCATAAGAACACTCGAGTAGGCAAGAACTACTCGAGTAATTCAAAGAATTTTCATAAAAATCTTATTTTTATAATTTCATTAAAGATTAACTCGTCTAATCTCCTATATATTTAAATTCTAATTATTTCCTTTATCCCGTTGGTTGATTATTATCCTGAAAGAGTCCTACTGGAATTTTATTCAGTGGTTGATATATTCCGACAGGAGTCCCAACGGATAAATGTATAAGTTTATTTGATTCCCATTGGTAGATTTTTATCCTGGATGAGTCCTACTGGAATTTTATTCAGTGGTTGATGTATTCGGACAGGATGTCCCAATGGAAGTGCGTACACCCATTTGGTTGATTATTTTCCCACGTCCCAGTGGAAGTCTTTACCCACTTGGTTGATATTTTGGGAGTCCTAAATGGGGTCGTTGCATTAATTAATAATAAAATGATTAAACTCCTATCATATAAAACCATCACAAAGTGGCTGGGCCGCTGATGGAATTTTCAGAAAAGCACTAGCACCAGTTAATGCCAAAAGAAAAGATGAATGTGAGATTGAGAAGGATTATGAACTTTGGGTCTCTATATTGGAGACATGATGTTCAAGGATGTGATTAAAGAATAAGAGAAAGTAAAGAATTAAAAAGAAAAGTTTGTGTGGCATTATCATGCATGGAGAAGAAGTTGCTCCGATCTAGATTTGGAACATCGGTATAGGTTAAATCAGAATATCCCTAGCACAAGGATGCTAGGAAGACCGATTTCCCAAATCGATCATGGAGTTGCTCCGATCTAGATTCGGAACTTCGGTGTATGTTAAATTAGAATATCCCTAGCACAAGGATGCTAGGAAGACCGAGTTCCCAATCGATCGTGATGCTTGAATGTGAATCGTTCCGGTTTGATGAAACATAGGATTGAGAATATCCCGAGCCTGAGATACTCGGATGCCAAACCGCGTAGCATGAATGAGGAGTAGGCATGCATCATGACACTAATTGAGATATTATAAAAGACAGTTTGAGCATATGTACTTGCATCTAGTATTGCTATTTGATGAATTGTGCTTGTTATTTCTAGCCACTGTTATGCTCATTTGTTATTGCTTTTAGCTATGACTCACTCCCAGTCCCTTGTGTAGGTGATGGCGAGGAACATGTTCTGCGTGGAGATGAGGCCGCTCCCTAATGGGGAGTGGAATTTTGAGGACCATATGTAACAGCCCGATTTTCGTAAACCAAAAATAATTAACTTTTACTTATTAAGGTTGCAAAAATGAGGCCAAATTTTTTTTTTAAAACATGATTGAAGTGTCATCGGAACACTTAGCATTCTCTTTACGGAAAACCGAGTTGTTACTAAAACATTCTTTTACATAAAACCTTCAGTTTCATGAAAAGACTTATTTCCAAATCATCATTATGTTTCCCAGAAGATTACATTGTGTGTTCTTCCAAAATAGAGTATTCCACAATACAAAGTTAAAACTTGGCTTAGTTACATAAGTGGCACATTGCTTGGTAATCCTTGACTCAAAAATACAATCCACAAACTTAAACTAAACACACTACTTTCAATTCACGTCCTTCTGATGAAGATATCCGGATGAAGTCCTTCTTTCTTCTTGCGCCCTTTCGTCACTCCCGAAGATGAAGCCACCTTTGTCTCTGCTTTCCCGTCGTCTTTAAACTCCAGCTTCATTTCGTCTAAAGTGGAAATCTCCGTATGATGCTCCGTCTGCCCGTTGAGATATCAGCAGCCCCGATATGCCAACGAACAGGAGAGAGTAAGCGATCCGAATGACGTATCGTTGACGGTGTGGGATTATAGTAGGCGAGATATCAAGACCATACAAGTATACAACACACATACAACATAACAATCAAGCATATCATTATTATCATCATATTTCTTATCATTATTTTCCTTGTCTTACCAAACTTATTAATCATTCTTTCTTTCTCATCTACTTTCTCAATCTCTTTTCAATTTTCCTTATCCCGGCTTATCAAATCATAACCTTCGATGATTGGGAAAAATCATAATGTCATCGAAGTACTTCCTTCGTCACCATCGTCTCACACGCCTACATCTCCTCGGTCATCCACCCAGCCTAGTCGGAAGCGAACAGGAGTACAGGACCTTTACCACGCGGGCACGACAGCTGTCTCAACACATAGATGGTCCCAGACCAGGAGGATCTCGTCCTCAAATCAATTCAATAATATAAAGGCTCACTGTCCACGCAGTGGCAAAACACAATGCCCCGTTCCAGTCCCTCTCCACTGTTCTCGAAATGCCATAGGGGTGACAGCACTATTCCGGTTCCGGATGCAGAACTTACCACGGTATTAGGACCCAGTCCCCGCCACGTCTGACTACCACATATGGAATTCGTTCCGGCCAGAATAGTACTCAAGGCACGTGACGTTTTCCCGCCCGAGCCTACCCTATTGCATTCACAACCCGAATATCCCTGATATCCGGGGTACCTTCCTCTCCACTACTTTGCACTCTCATACCTCACCGCGTTAATGTCTTTTAATGTCTTTTATCTTTTGTTTAACCTAAGGTCGGCCCATCCTTCGTGCATCCCTTCAATGAGTCCCGACCACTAACTTTGCACAATCTTTTCTCATCAGAGCACAGAGCTGGGTTCACCTCATCACACTTGCATCTTATTACTCGACTTGTCTCAACAATCTCATATCATCATCTCTCTCAAAGTCTCAACTCACAAAACTTTTTCCGAAAACTTATTTCACCAGTTTTCTAAAAATCTCGTTTCAAAAGCATTTTTCAAAAATACTCATTTTCAAAAACCTCTTCAAAACCTCTTTCCATAGATCCTTTCAAAAACCTTATTTCAAAACTTTCAAAAACATATTGTTTCAATGAGTACTAGTGGAGGAGCAAGCTCAACTCAACACCAGTCTCACTTCAACAATATCACAAAGGAGCCCAACTCCTCTTAAATCACCTCTCATTTCACATATCAACACCACACCACTTTCCCAGCTCTGGCTTAACCTCATTCTCATCATCAAATCTGTCCCCAATCTCAACGCTTTATCTCTTTTCCAATAAATCTCATATTCTTTATTCCCATTTCTTTCTCATGGTGTCTTTACTTTACAATCTTATTTATTTCATTTCTGTTTTCAGGACGTAACAGACGTCCATCAGCGTGTTGTTCACATTAATCATCAATATAATTATCATCATGCATAATTAAATAAATAAACATACAAGCATGCTATTTCACACAATCATCACACAACAATAATGTGGTCTTTGTCACCTTCGTATAAGTGGTCACACAATACAAACAATTGCCACTTATACTACTGACTCCGAACCACTAAGTTTCGATCTTTGAGATGATACGGAACATCCTAATATGTCACCTAAACACCACAGTATCTTAGGATAGCTTCTCTCTCACCTGGGGGTCCAGCAATTTAAATGCGTACGCTCTCCTCGGATCCTTGCCTCTGTCAGCTGCCCCAATCCCTCGTCTTTAAGATTCCTCGTACTAAATAAAATATGTTTACGTCATTAACTTATATTAAGAAAATATTTTCTTGACTCATTTTACACTTTGGTCCTCTTCGGAAAAACTTAAAACATGATTGTTTTCTCAAAACAACTCCCATGTTTTCTGACACTTAAATTTTTTTTTTAAAACCATTTGAAAACATCTCATAAAACAATTTGAATCATTTGATTTGGTTGCTGGTCCGTCTTGGACAGCACCGAAAACATGTTTGAAAACACCGAAAAATGCACCGTTTTTAATCCGGCTTTTCTTACATCAATTACCACTTGAAAACTATGTTTTAAATCACATGAACACCTTTTTAAATTTAAGAAACAACTTTACATAATTCAGGACAGCAAAGGTTATTTCACAAAATCACTTTAATGAAAATCCGAAATCATCGTAAAACACTTTTTACTTTAAACAATTCTTTAGCTTAAAACGATTACTTTAAGATTCAAGCTTTTGTTATAAAATAAGTTTAGGACAACCATAAACACAATCCAACCATTTCAACCAAATCAAATCATTTTAAGATTAATAGATTTCAAAATCAATTACACACTCAAATATTTTCAAACATCAGTTAGCACATAACCACAACAACACTTAAATGGATTAAGGCATACAAGCAATTAATCGATCGTTTAATTTAATTATAAATCAAACACTTATTCACTTAATTATTTTCTAAACATTTTGATCGAGGCCGTACCCGATCAAAATAAAAGGTGTTTATTCTGTAGTACTAGGAAGGTGATCCTAGGTCGTTTCCCAGCGAATATCGGTCTAGGCAAAGTATCAAACACGTAGTGTGCAGTAAAATGGGGGAGTTTTTGTGTGTGACAAATGTGAAGAACAAAACACAAACAGAATATAAAAACTAAGAAAATCAGAAACAAAAGCGGGCAAACCCCTTTGGCTACGTACACTACTCAATCCTAGCTCACTAAAGATCGATTCCTCTCCTCTCCTCTGTCCAACTCGTGATAACCAAATACTAAGCGAAAATTCAGTTATCACTCCAAACCCTAACTTCTAATTAAGCATCAGAAACCAGAATTGGAGTTTTTACGAGTTAATACAAATTAAGCATTTATATTCATGTATTATCTCTACGAAATGGAATTAAGCAAACCACTACACATCGATAAACATGAAAACAGAGAAGAGAAAATGAAATTGCATTAATAACAAGAGCTCAAGAGTAGATAATACAATACCAAAGGGATTAACCCTTGAAGTCTAGCCTTCCATGGCCATAAATGAAGAAAAACGAGTAGAAATGGGGAAGAACAAAACCCTAGCAGCCACCACCACTTGGGAGAGCCAAGAGAGAAGTTCTAACCTAGAGAGAGAGTGAGAAATCTGAAATGGGAGTGTGTCTTGGGGGTTACACGAATTTCCCCTCTTTAGTCATGAAAATGGGCCTAAAACATGGGCCCAAGTCCTAAGAAACACTATTCTAAAAATTACAATTAAAAAGGGACCTAAATGCAAATTACAATCTTCACTTCAATGCTTCAATCTTCATTTCCAAACATCCCAAAGTTTCCTTGTGCCAAATATTACCTGAAAATAGAAATAGAATTAATTAGGCTAAATAATCCCAAATTAAACAATATTCGGAATATTAGTCCAATAAACTCAAAATCACTAAATCAAGCTAATCAATGTCAAATGGGCAACAAGTATCAATAATAGGAGTAAAATAATGCAAGGAATAATGGGAAATAAAATGCTCATCAAATACCCCCACACTTATCCTTTTGCACTCCTGGGCAAAACCAAAAGATAGGACTATGAAGATCAATATGTACCAAAGTGAATCATGCAACAAGATGACTACAACTAAGAAATGCTAACCTAAGAGATTACATACTTCACAATGAATTCTAGGAAATGCAAAGAAATGGGCAAACTCAAGCACACAAAATGGTTAAGGATCAAAGAGTCAAAGCATCCGCGAACATCATCCAATTACTTCAAGTATGCAAAGAAACCAATGACATCAAGAGGATAGTCACAAAGATGATAGAAACTCACAAGGATCACTCAAAAGTGTTTACACTCAAGTGTTTGGGGTTAATCATTATTTACACTCAAGGCACATCATGAAAAACAAACACAACCATAAGCTTGACAAGCCTCTAACATCAACCATCAACACACATGCACAAAATGATCAAAAGGTCTTTTAAGGGTTGTAATGGGGCCAAGGACAAGGTAGGATAAAAATATGGGAATGTAGCTAAAACCAAGGGAATAGAGGAGCAATGGGGAATAAGTAAAAAGTAAGCAAAATCCACCCCAAAATCAACAACCACTAATTCCAATCCTCTTTGCCTCAACAACCTTTTATTCACTTTTTTTTCTTTTTTTTTTCTTCTTTTTTTTTCTTTTTATTTTTGCATTTTTTTTTATTTTTTTGTATTTTTGTCTTCTATTTTTTTTTGTTTTTGAGAGATATACAAAAAGAAAAGAAGAAACAACACAAATGGCATGAAGATGAAGCCATAACTATAACAACCAATGAGGCAAAACCAAGAACTCAACCAATTAAAGCATAAAGCACACTTCTTACCTAATACCCATTCCCAAAACAATTCCAAAGCTCCAAAATTCCCTAAGGTTAGGACAATCATGGTTTTTCAGTCATAGGCTTGTAATGAGCTAAAGAACAAGGAAAGGGATAAAAAGGCTCAAAGGGGCTAGCAAAGGATACATTCATTCAAGGTAGGCTCATATGGCTAGTAGCTTATTCAAGAAAGAAAGTGCCTAAATCATTTCAAAATGTGCATGAGCAATCAAGTATCAACAAGAGTCAAGTCAAGTTCTAGAGTGCAAGTAATCCAGTGTGCAATCACACATGAAAGAAAATTAGGTGGCATATATAGCAATCCACCCACAATTAAGGCTCAAATCCTCACAAAAGGGACAATTCTATCACAGTGTTACCACCTCTTAATTATCAAAAGCAACTTTACACACAGAAATGCATGAATTCAGACACAAGATACCAAAACTCTACTAAAGTGAAGCAAAAACATGCAAGAAAATGCCCAAAACTAAGCAAAACCTAAAAAAAAAAAATCAAAGCAAAATATGCAACCTAAACTACTCTCCCCCCACACTTAAATCACACATTGTCCTCAATGGAACACAAATAGCAAAATCAGACAGATATAGACAAGTGTAATAAAAAGAGTAAGGAAGGAGAAAAGGAGACTCCCTAAGTCATGGTTGTTCAAAAGTGGGGTCGACCAATGAGGCCTCCTCCACAGGTGCATCATCCAAAGAAGGGGTGGTTAGGAAAGGCTTGAGTCGGTGGCCATTGACTTTGAAGCTCTTGTTCGTGGACTCACTCTTGATCTCCACAGTGCCATAAGGAAACACTTGGGTGACTACAAACGGTCCAATCCATTTAGAGCGGAGCTTTCCACTCATGAGTCCAAGCCTAGAGTTGTAGAGCAAAACTTTTTGACCAACCAAGAACTCCTTTCTGGAAATGGAGTTATCATGAAGCTTCTTGGTCTTCTCTTTGTAGAATTTGGAGTTCTCATAGGCCTCCAAGCGGATCTCATCTAGCTCACTCAACTGCAGCTTCCTCTCCTCACCCGCTTGATCAAGAGCTAAGTTACATTGCTTCACAGCCCAATATGCACGGTGCTCTATCTCCACAGGCAGGTGGCACGCCTTACCAAAGACAACCCGATAGGGTGACATCCCTATGGGTGCCTTGTAAGCGGTCCGATGGGCCCACAGAGCATCCTCCAATCGTGTGCTCCAATCCTTTCTATTAGGCTTCACCATCTTCTCCAAAATCCGCTTGATCTCTCTATTTGAAATCTCCGCTTGCCCGTTGGTTTGGGGGTGATAGGGTGTAGAGACTTTGTGCACAACCCCATACTTCTTGAGCAAAGCTTGCATGGATCTATTGCAGAAGTGTGTGCCTTGGTCACTGACTATGGCTCTAGGTATGCCAAACCTGCAAAGGATATTAGACCTGACAAAATCTACAACAACCTGAGCATCATTAGTCCTGGTGGCCTTAGCTTCCACCCATTTGGATACGTAATCCACAGCAAGTAAGATATAATAAAAACCAAAAGAAACAGGAAAGGGGCCCATGAAATCTATACCCCAGACGTCAAACACCTCACAAAACAACATAGGTTGTTGCGGCATCTGTTGCCTCCAAGATAGGGCGCCTCCTGCTCTTTGACACTGCTCACACGAGCTGCAGATGTTGCTCGCATCCTTGAAAATGGTAGGCCAATAAAATCCAGAATCCAGCACCTTTCGTGCTGTCCTTTGAGTACCAAGGTGGCCTCCCACTGGTGAAGCATGGCAAAATTGGAGAACCGATTGGATCTCCTGGTCTCGAATGCACCTGCGAATGACCTGATCACTGCAAAAACGCCATAAATAGGGGTCATCCCATACATAATGCTTGGCATCGCTCTTTAATTTGTCTCTTTGAGCTTTGGATGCCAAGGCAGGAAAAACAGAAGCAACGAGATAATTAACAATGTCTGCAAACCAAGGAGTTTGGGGAAGGGGATGGGAAACATGTAAAGATAAAAGCTGCTCATCCGGGAAGTTATCCCGGATAGGAAATGCATCCTCCTCTCTCTCTATCCTGCTCAAGTGGTCTGCGACAAGGTTATGCGCACCACTCCGATCCTGAATCTCAAGATCAAACTCCTGGAGGAGCAACATCCACCTAATCAACCTAGGTTTGGAATCTGTCTTTTTCAAAAGATACTTCAGAGCAGCATGATCAGTGTACACTACAACCTTAGAACCAAGCAAATATGATCTAAATTTGTCAAGTGCAAAAACAATAGCCAAAAGTTCTTTTTCAGTTGTTGTGTAATTAACCTGTGCTGCATCTAAAGTCCTAGAAGCATAATAAATCACATGCGACAGCTTACCAACCCTTTGGGAGAGAACTGCTCCCAAAGCATAATTTGAAGCATCAGTCATGAGCTCAAATGGGAGGGTCCAATCAGGTGGTTGGATGATGGGAGTGGTGGTCAGTGCTTTCTTCAATTCATCAAATGCCCTCTTACATTGGTCTCCAAATTCCCATGGGGCATCCTTTTGAAGCAACTTGGAAAGAGGAAGGGCAATGTTGCTAAAGTTCTGAATAAACCTGCGATAGAAACCTGCATGACCAAGAAAAGAACGCACCTCTCGCACGCAAGAGGGGTAAGGCAAATGTGATATTACATGCAGCTTAGCAGGGTCAACTTCTATGCCCTTGTGCGAAACAATGTGCCCTAAGACTATGCCTTGTTCTACCATGAAGTGGCATTTTTCAAAATTCAAGACAAGGTTAGTCTCAATGCACCTGTTAAGCACCTTAGTCAAATTATCAAGACATGCATCAAATGAGGAGCCATAAACACTAAAATCATCCATGAAGACCTCTATGCAATGCTCGAGCAAGTCAGCGAAAATACTCATCATACATCTTTGAAATGTGGCAGGAGCATTGCATAGGCCAAAAGGCATCTTTCTATATGCAAATGTGCCAAAAGGACAGGTAAATGTGGTCTTATGTTGGTCCTCTGGTGCAATGCAAATTTGAAAATAACCAGAGAATCCATCTAAGAAGCAATAATGAGATTTACCTGCCAGGCGCTCCAACATCTGATCAATGAAGGGGAGAGGGAAATGATCCTTGCGAGTCGCCTGGTTGAGCTTTCTGTAATCAATGCAGACTCTCCAACTGTTCTGCACTCTAGTGGGAATCAGCTCATCCTTCTCATTTTTGACAACTGTGACACCAGACTTCTTGGGGACAACTTGCACCGGGCTCACCCAAGTGCTATCTGAAATTGGGTAGATGATACCCGCTTGGAGCAGCTTGGTGACTTCTTTCTTAACCACATCAAGAATCTGGGGGTTCAATCGTCTTTGGGGTTGTCTCACTGGTTTAGTCCCATCCTCCAACAAAATGCGGTGCATGCACATGGAGGGGCTAATTCCAGGAATATCCGCTAAAGTCCATCCAATTGCCCTCTTGTTCTTTCTTATCACATCCAGTAGTTTCTCCTCTTGATCAACAGAAAGTGAGGTAGAGATGATCACTGGGAGTTTCTGCTCATCCTCCAAGTAAGCATATTTGAGATGAGGAGGGAGGGGCTTCAGGTCCAATGAGGGTGCCTGCATAATAGATGGAACTAAAGGGACAACAGAAATGGATTCTGCTGCCTGCACCTGAACAAGTGAATCAGACTCATGCATAACAGATATGGGGATAGGGTTGGCATAATCTGAATCTATAACATATGAATCATCAGATGCAGTGGCAGAGTCTAGAAACTGAGCTATTTCAGTGCATGCGGTGCACCATCCAGAGTTAGTGCATGATGGACAAGTAAATGAATCAGTGAAAGATGGCAATTCAAAATCATGATGCAAAATGTCAAGCATATGCTCATCTATCAAATCATCAAGCAAGTCCACATGGAAAACAGAGTGATCCTCAGGAAAATGTTTCATAGCATGGAAAATGTCAAATCGGATCACACTGCCATCAAACTCCATGGAAAGTGAACCTGAATGCACATCTATCTTGGTTCGGGCTGTTTTCAAAAATGGCCTCCCCAAAATAATAGGAACAACATTACGGGGAGAGTCATCTTCCATATCAAGTATGTAAAAATCAGCAGGGAAGATCAACTCTTCAACCCGAACCAAGACATCCTCTATCAAACCTGCGGGGTGGGCAGTACTTCTATTTGCCAATTGAATCACCACACCCGTAGGTTGAAGAGGTCCAAGAGAAAGAGACTTAAAAACAGACATAGGCATGACATTTATGGATGCTCCTAAATCTAGCATAGCATTTTCAAACTTAACATTGCCTATGATGCAAGGTATAGAGAAAGTTCCAGGATCCTTACATTTTTCAGGAATGTGAGGGATAGGTTTACCTATGAGAGCGGAGACATTCCTTCCCATGCTTATCCTCTCATTGCCCTTGAGTCTTCTCTTATGAGTGCACAACTCCTTAAGGAACTTCGCATACCTTGGAATCTGTTTTATTGCATCAAGAAGGGGTATGTTGACTTCCACCTTCCTGAATGTGTCAAGAATGTCCTTGTCCACCTCTTCCACCCTTTTGTTTTGAGGCACTCTTGGTGGGAATGGAAGAGGAACAGGAGGAGGTTGTAGGACAACAGCAGGGCTTGTGGTTGAAGTTGAGGAGGGCTTGTGTTTTGAGGCACTCTTGGTGCTAGCATGCTCACCTTCATCTACCACTTGGCTCTTCCCTTTAGAGGAAGCTAGAGCATCATTGTTGAGGTTAGGTTGTGGTGTGGGTGTGACAATCTGCTTTCCCGACCTCAGGTTGATGGCACTCACATTCTGATTCTGAGGGTTGATCACAGTTTGGGATGGCAACTTGTCAGAATTTTGAGATTGCAAGTTGTTGAGAGAAGTTGCCATTTGACCCATCTGATTTGTCAAAGTCTGAATGGATGCCTCTTGTCTCTGAATGGATGCTCTAGTCTCTTGTTGAAATTGGAGGTTTTGCATGGTCATTTGCCTCACCAACTCCTCCAAGGTAGGTTGGTTGGATGGAGGGGCTGATGGTGAAGGATGAACCACTTGCTGCTGTTGTTGTTGCCTTTGCTGTTGGATTGGAGGAGGTACATATGGTGGTCTACTCGGTCCAGCGGTGTTCTGAAATGGAACATTAGGAGGAGGTTGTTGTTGTTGTTGATCAGACCACTTCAGATTGGGATGGTTCCTCCATCCAGGGTTGTATCTATTGGAAGAGAGGTCATGATTATGTTGTTGTGGGCCTCTATTGTTGTATATGTTTGCTGCATAGGCCTCGGGTTGGTCACCACTGGTCATCGGCTGTTGCTGCTGAAGGGAAGGGCATGCATCTGTGGGGTGCTCAATGGATGTGCATATGCCACACACTCTAGCAGGAAGTATCATCTTTTTCTGATTAACAGCCAATTGTGTGACCAATGTTGTGAGAGAATCAATTTTCTGCTCAAGCTTCTCAACCTTGCCCGAGTCTGCACCAACATCATTTACATCCCTCACAACTATTGCATCACTATTGCTTCTTGCATGGAATTGTTGACAATTGGAAGCCATCTTCTCAATTTTGCTCCTGGCTTGTAAGGGTGTCATATCTCCCAATGTACCACCACTTGCAGCATCTACCATGTTTCTTTCCATGAAGTTGAGACCTTCATAAAAGTACTGGATGAGAAGCTGCTCTGAGATCTGATGGTGAGGGCAGGAAGCACACAACCTCTTGAATCTCTCCCAATAATCATAGAGACTCTCTCCATGTTGTTGCCTGATACCAGAAATTTCCTTTCTGATTGCAGTGGTCCTATTTGCAGGGAAGAATTTTTCCAGAAATGCCCTCTTCAAGTCATCCCAGCTTGTGATGGAACCAGGGGCCAAGTCAGATAACCAATCTTGTGCTAGACCCTCTAAGGAATGTGGAAATGCTCTGAGACAGACATGATCCTCTTGCACATCATGTGGTTTCATTGTGGTACACACTATATGGAATTTCTTGAGATGCTTATGAGGATCCTCACCTACAAGACCATGAAACTTGGGCAACAAATGGACTAGTCCTGTTCTAAGCTCAAAAGGAACATCCTCATCAGGATACCGGATACACGAGTCTTCAATAGTGAAGTCAGTTGCAGCCAGCTCCCTAAGTGTCCTTTCCCTTGGTGGGGGTTGAGCCATGTTATCACAATATATAGAATCAGATTGAATAAAAGTAGAAGGAATAGAAGAAATAGAAACAGAATCAGAATCAGAATTAGATGGACTATAAGATGACTCTGACTCACTACCTAATGACTGATTCCTATTTTGTCTAACTAATCTGTGATAAGTTCTATCAATTTCAGGGTTGTAAGGATGCAAATAACTTGGGTTGCCCCTAGTCATGTACTGAACAGAACAGCATCAACCATAGCATACTGTAACAGATATGCATGACCAAAATCGGCAACAAAATTTATTATTTTTTAAAATTTTTTTCTTTATTTTTTTCAGCACCCTAAAATCATGAAAACATATCACAGAAAGTTTGAGGACAAAATTCAAAAGGGAACCAAGTCAAACAAATAAGTTACAAACAAAAAAGAAGAAAAATAAACTTGTAAAATAAAAAAGAAATAGTAAACAACCGAATTTTTGGGGCCTTCCCATTATCGAAATTTCGATTTGATATAAAATTCGTCCAATTCCGAGTTACGGATCAAAAGTTATGGCTGTTTGAAATTCGTGCTGATAAAACTTGAAAAAGGTTTTCTGCAATTCACAACCAATGATGATCTGAGTGACAGTGGCTTAACAAAACATCATCATATGATAATAGTAGTGTGGATATAAATTTTCGTGAAAAAATACCACCCACAACTATGTGAACTAGCAACCACAGAATCAATCAAATACACTAATTGCAACAAAACAGCAAACAGCGCAACTTCAACCAGTTATCAGAATTGACTACTAGACCCTAAATCAGACACGACACACTATAATAACTATACTAACTACGACACTAACTAACTACTAATGACCTTTGGCAAGAACCGATATTCCCCGGCAACGGCGCCAAATTTTGATCGAGGCCGTACCCGATCAAAATAAAAGGTGTTTATTCTGTAGTACTAGGAAGGTGATCCTAGGTCGTTTCCCAGCGAATATCGGTCTAGGCAAAGTATCAAACACGTAGTGTGCAGTAAAATGGGGGAGTTTTTGTGTGTGACAAATGTGAAGAACAAAACACAAACAGAATATAAAAACTAAGAAAATCAGAAACAAAAGCGGGCAAACCCCTTTGGCTACGTACACTACTCAATCCTAGCTCACTAAAGATCGATTCCTCTCCTCTCCTCTGTCCAACTCGTGATAACCAAATACTAAGCGAAAATTCAGTTATCACTCCAAACCCTAACTTCTAATTAAGCATCAGAAACCAGAATTGGAGTTTTTACGAGTTAATACAAATTAAGCATTTATATTCATGTATTATCTCTACGAAATGGAATTAAGCAAACCACTACACATCGATAAACATGAAAACAGAGAAGAGAAAATGAAATTGCATTAATAACAAGAGCTCAAGAGTAGATAATACAATACCAAAGGGATTAACCCTTGAAGTCTAGCCTTCCATGGCCATAAATGAAGAAAAACGAGTAGAAATGGGGAAGAACAAAACCCTAGCAGCCACCACCACTTGGGAGAGCCAAGAGAGAAGTTCTAACCTAGAGAGAGAGTGAGAAATCTGAAATGGGAGTGTGTCTTGGGGGTTACACGAATTTCCCCTCTTTAGTCATGAAAATGGGCCTAAAACATGGGCCCAAGTCCTAAGAAACACTATTCTAAAAATTACAATTAAAAAGGGACCTAAATGCAAATTACAATCTTCACTTCAATGCTTCAATCTTCATTTCCAAACATCCCAAAGTTTCCTTGTGCCAAATATTACCTGAAAATAGAAATAGAATTAATTAGGCTAAATAATCCCAAATTAAACAATATTCGGAATATTAGTCCAATAAACTCAAAATCACTAAATCAAGCTAATCAATGTCAAATGGGCAACAAGTATCAATAATAGGAGTAAAATAATGCAAGGAATAATGGGAAATAAAATGCTCATCACATTTTCATTTTCATTTTCATAAAACACAAACACTTAGTCACACCTATACTCCCAAGCCAAATTAAGCCAAAGATATAACTCAGTGCAACAATTCAATCAATCACTGTATAAATTTATTTTCATGCAACAATACTCCCTATACTCATTTATACTATATGGCCGAATAGAATCCAAGAAAACATGCCAAAGATTACAAATCTTAAACACATAAATCAACTTAATTTATTTCAAGAACTTAAACCTCATTTTCTTTTCCATGAAACAAAATCATTTATTCTTCCTTTCTCTTAAAACCGAATACACACATATACATATATTCAAGCACAAAGACTTTTTCCTAAGCTATTTAATTTATTTGTTTCTTTTGTCTCTTGATCAAAACCGAATAGAAATTAAATATTCACCACCCAATCCCAAACACATTAACTTAACAATATTTTACAAAACACACTTATTACTTTTATGTTACTTTATTTGAAAAGAGTCCTAGTCTATTTTCATGCATAGGCCGAATATTCAATCATGACAAAAATAAGGTTTTTGGTTCACTTTTTCATTATGCACATATCAAGGTTCATGAATCAAATCATACTCTTTAAAAATCCTCAAATCAAGTAGAAATCACATGCATGTGTCCTTTAAAACAAAACATAATCTCTTGGTTTAGGTTTAAACCGAACGTTCATTACCCAAAATCAAGAGTTTAACTTTAAATCTTTAACATGTAAGAGCATTAGACATAGATCAAGATGGAAATTATTTTTCAAAAGCTTATTTCCTTTAGTTCTTTGTAAAACCGTGGTGGTCCTCAAGAAAATTAAATCTTTTTATTCAAGAATGACATGCATGTATTTAGATCTTGTAGATCAAGTCATAAAATTGATTAAAATAGCACAAATTAAAGATCAAAGTCACTTTAGGTAAGAGAAGGTCAAAACCGTAACATGCATGAAGAAAAGGTTAAATCTTTTGGTTCACAAACAACATGCATGCATTTAAAGATCAACTTTTTCATAGATCACAAAAGATCAAAGCTTTTTAAAGGTTAAAACCAAAAATCAAAGCTTCACCAATATCAAATCAAAAATCAAACATTTCAACAATTCAAATCAAGGTTTCTAAACATGAAGTTAACATACAATTACCTCAATCAAATTAAAAGCATCAAGACCTAAAATATTTCTTTTTCACTCATGATCGAATTACCTAGTTCTTGATTTAGTGATTTTCAAGTTCATTTAACTCTTGAAATTCAAGATCAAAGCTTAAACATTACATACAATCATAGATCCA
Source organism: Crotalaria pallida (assembly GCA_037953625.1). Classification (NCBI taxonomy): domain Eukaryota; kingdom Viridiplantae; phylum Streptophyta; class Magnoliopsida; order Fabales; family Fabaceae; genus Crotalaria; species Crotalaria pallida. The sequence continues at coordinate 54,460,156 of CM075654.1, read as the reverse complement.
TAATAAAACTAAACATGCAAGAAGAAATGAAGATAATTAAGTTTAGAAAAATAAAAGCTAGCTCCAACACCCTAAGTTCTTCGAATACACCCACCAAGTCAAGGTCTTCTAACTCTAAGTTCTTGGATCTTCAAGGGAGGTCTTTGGTTTTGGCTTGGATTCCTCTCCTTCTTCTTCCTTCTCCTTCACGGTCAACACCTTCTTTCTCTCTCACTCTCTCTTTCTCTCCTAAGAGCTAAAAGGGAACTCTTAGAAGTTGTGTTTGGTTTTGGAAGTGGAAAGTGTAGAATGGGAAGGAAATGAAGAAAATAAACTAAGGCTTCATCCATTTATAAGCAACTCATGATTTCCTCTTTTAGCCCTCATAAAATTCGGTCCATGTACAATTGGGAGGGGTAGTTTTGGCCTTTCAAAATTTTGCATGGGTGGAGGTTATCAAATTTAAGGGGACAAGATAGGGTGGGTTAGGGTGCTAGGGGTCATCTTAGGTCCAAGGACTTGTTGGCTAATTCTTATGGTTTGGTTACTACTTAGTTTAGTTCTAGTTTGGTTTACTTGATTTCTTGTCCAACAAATACAATACTAGGCTTACACATATACACATACACACGTACAATATACACACATGTGTACCCATACAACATACATACACATACACATACAAACCGTATCATACACACATACACACCTTGTCTTTTTATTATATTTCCATTTTACTTAGTCATTAAGCAATGGTTCCATGCAATTTTATCTTAGGCCATTACATACACATACATACTGCACATACATATGCACGTATACACATATATACATATACACACACATTTCAATCTCACTCAATCACACATTTAGTCATGAAATAATTTCTCCTTCAATAATCAAATATAAATATTAACACTTAAACACATTTTCCTGTTTGACTAATAAACTGTACCATTTGGCTATATTTATAACCCTCATTTCATTTTCTAAAATCATATTTTAATATATTAAATATATTCCCAAAAGGAAAAATTCATTTGAAGTCCTTAACTATTTTTACTAATTTATTCTCTCAAAATTCGTCCTTTAAATACCTCAAAAATAATTTTTTTTGCAAACCAACTCAGAAAATTATAAAAGTTGCATTTTTGAAATCTACATTTTAATACGATCGTTTTCATATAAAGATCATAAAATTCGGAGTTACGGTTGAAAAGATATGGATTTTCAAAGTTAACAAACCCAAAAATTTCATTTCAAACAAGATCTTTCTTTGATAAAATCACAATTTCTTTAAAACACCAAAATGTCCAACACATAATCAGTTCTTCAAAATTATTCACCACTTAAAATCATTAAATAAGAAATTCACTTCAATAAAACATTCTTTCAAAAATATTTTCTCCAAATAGATCAGATCCTTTAGTCATTTAAAACAGTACGAGGAATTCGCGGGATGTTACACCATAGGGCTACATATGAGGGGGATGTGGAAGTTATCTTCCGCCATCCTAACCCATATTCCTGTATGCGTTCGCTTAGATCGAGAATCCCAATGGTTTCTCTTATCTATACTATTTTATATTTTGAGTCATGAACCATGTGCTCTAGGTTATTATGAATTTTGTTGTAATATATGTAATATAATGTAATGACCTAGAGTGTTAAATCAAGTAATTATGTATTTTGTTTAAATGAAGAATGTGGTACGTAACCTTTTTAATATGAATGAAATATGATGTTACATCACTTGTCTTCATGACTCGATGTTTATATGATTCCGCAAGATTTGATAATGGATGATGACTGACTTTTAGTTTCAAAGAAAAAAAATGGTCGTATTTTTCGAATATGAATATTTAACTTTGGAATAAAAGTTGGGTCGTCACATTTAGTGGTATCAGAGCAATGGTTCGACTCTCGACCTTGGAGTGTGGCCTTACACACTAACCATTGCATATCATGACATGATGTTTTTGATGTTTGTAGTATAAGACTAGAATTCACAGAATCTAATTAAGTTTCCCCTTTGGATTCTGTAGAACTAGATGGCCGGAAGAAATAACGCTAACATTGCGGAGGCTTTGACCCGTATGGCTGCAGTTCTAGAGAATATGCAGCACAACCATCCTCCAAGCAATGGAACCCCAGCGGAGTTTCAAGGCTTAGATTCCTTTAGAAAGTGTAAACCCCCTAGCTTCTCGGGTGGTCGTCGTCCCGAGCAAGCTCAGTTCTGGCTTGATGAGATGAATAAAATCTTTAGAACGTTGACTCTATCGGAATCGCAAAAGGTCACGTTTGCTGCTTACGTGCTCGCTGGTGAAGCTGCTACATGGTGGAACCAAACTCGTCAATTCCTGGAGTTCGATCAAGTAGAGTTTACTTGGGGAATCTTCACAGAGAAGTTTCTCGAGAAGTATTTCCCGGATGACATCAGGCTGCAGAAGGAAATGGTATTCCTCGACCTAAAGCAAGGAAGTCTGACAGTTGACCAGTATGCTGAGAAATTTGAAGAGCTGATGAAGTACTCGCCATACTTCCAGTATCACCCCGATGAACATTCCAAGTGTACGCGATTCGAGAATGGACTGAGATCCGACATCAAATTAGTTGTAAGTGTGCAAAGGATCCGACACTATCCGACGCTGGTTAGTACTTGCCGCATTTTCGAAAGGAATAGTGTCAAGAAAGATATGGGACAGGGAGGCTTTGGGCCGCATTGCAATCAGCATAGGTATGGTAACAAGAATCGGAGAGGTCCTTATCCACAGAAAGGAAAAGGAAGCGCATCATCTTCTGGAGTACCCAGTCTCCCAGCCTCTGGTGCAGTGTGCAATAAATGTCAAAGATTCCACCCTGGAAGGGAGTGTTGGAGAGACAAACCACCGGTTTGCTACAACTGTGGAAGGACTGGTCACATCGCTCGTCTCTGTCATCAACCCCAGCGTCAGAACAATAAAGGTGCGGGAAACAAGCCATGGGTGAACGGGAAGGTTTTTACCATGTCCGGATCAGAAGCGGAGCAGGCAGACAATCTCGTGCAAGGTAACCATCTTCTCAATGGCATGCCTTGTCGCTTTTTATTCGATTCTGGTGCTACGCATTCTTTCATCTCTGAGGAATGCGTTAAGCGATTGTGTTTACCCATTTCGGAGACACCATTTAGACTTAAGGTGTGTACTCCTTCGAATGTGCCGGTAACTACGTCAAGAGCATGTTTTGGATGTTCTGTCGATATAGGAAGTTTGTCCTCTAGAGTAGATTTAGTCTGTCTACCATTATCCCAGCTCGACGTTATTTTGGGGATGGATTGGTTAGCAACTAACCAAGTGGTGATCGATTGCAAGACTCGAACGATTGTTTTTCCCGGTAAAAAGTCGCCTGAGGTGCAACCTGAAGGGTACGTTTGTGTGTTTTCTGCGGTAGTAGAAGAAAAGAAAGATGAGCCGAAGATAGAGAAAATCCCGATTATTCGAGATTTTCCCGAAGTGTTTCCTGATGAAGTTCCCGGTTTGCCACCGCATCGAGAAATAGAATTCAGTATCGATCTAGTTCCTAGTACTGGTCCTATTTCTATTGCTCCTTATCGTATGGCTCCAACCGAATTAGTTGAACTGAAGAAGCAAGTGGAAGATTTGTTAGAGAAGCAGTTCATCAGACCAAGTGTGTCGCCTTGGGGAGCGCCAGTTTTGTTCTTAAAGAAGAAAGATGGAGCCATGAGGATGTGCATTGATTACAGACAACTCAATAAGGTTACAATCAAGAACAAATACCCGTTGCCAAGGATCGACGATTTGATGGATCAAGTGAGAGGAGCATCGGTGTTTTCAAAGATCGATTTGAGATCAGGTTATCATCAGATCAGGGTTAAGGAGGAAGATATTCCGAAGACTGCTTTTCGGTCACGATATGGACACTACGAGTATGTGGTGATGCCATTCGGTTTAACCAATGCTCCTACTATATTCATGGATTACATGAATAGAGTGTTCCGACCTTATTTGGATTCCTTTGTTGTGGTGTTTATAGATGATATACTCATCTATTCAAAGACCCCAGAGGAGCATGCCAATCATTTGAAGATTGTCTTGGAGACTTTGAAGGAAAAGAAATTATATGCCAAGTTAGCCAAGTGTGAATTTTGGCTTGAAAAAAGTCAATTTCTTGGGGCATGTTATTTCAAGAGATGGTGTTGTTGTAGACCCAGCTAAAGTAGAAGCAGTGCTGAAATGGGAAAAGCCTAAGTCTGTTACTGAAGTTAGAAGTTTTCTTGGTCTAGCTGGTTACTATCGGAAGTTCATCGAAGGATTTTCTAAGTTGGCTCTTCCTTTAACCCGCCTGACTAGGAAGGAGCAACCTTTTGTTTGGAATGAGAAGTGTGAAGTTAGTTTCCAAACTTTAAAGGACAAGTTAACATCGTCTCCGGTGTTAACTCTGCTCGATCCCCAGAAAAATTTTGATGTTTATTGTGATGCATCAAAACAAGGTCTAGGTTGTGTTCTGATGCAAGAAGGAAGAGTTATTGCTTATGCGTCGCGACAGTTAAAGGTGCATGAGGAGAATTATCCTACTCATGATTTGGAGTTGGCTACTATTGTCTTTGCTTTGAAAATATGGAGACATTATTTGTATGGTAATACGTTCCAAGTATTCAGTGTCCATAAAAGTCTAAAGTATCTTTTTGACCAAAAGGAGCTGAATATGAGGCAACGTAGGTGGATGGAATTCTTAAAGGATTATGACTTTGAATTACATTACCACCCCGGCAAAGCCAATATTGTAGCTGACGCGTTGAGTAGAAAGACTTTGCATATGAGAGCGATGATGGTGAAAGAAGCTGAATTAATTGAAGAATTCCAAAACTTGAATTTGGCGGTTCAGTTCAAACCAAATTGCATCAAGTTAGGAATATTACAAATCACAAATGAGTTTGTGGGTCAAGTCCGAAACCTGCAACAAGTAGATGAAGGGCTTCTAGAGAAGAAAAGACTAGGGATAGAAGGAGTGGAACCAGATTTCCAATTAGGATCGGATGGCATTTTGAGATTCAAGGATCGAATCTGCATCCCGGCGAATCAAGAACTAAGGAGAGTTGTACTAGAAGAAGCCCACAAAAGCAAGCTGAGTATGCATCCTAGATCAACTAAGATGTATCAAGACCTGAAGAAGATGTTTTGGTGGTCTGGATTGAAGAAAGACGTTGCGTCTTATGTTGCGTCTTGCCTTGTTTGCCAAAAGGCGAAGATTGAACATAAGAAGCCCGGAGGAGAATTGCAACCTTTGAGCATACCAGAATGGAAATGGGGTGGAATAGCCATGGATTTTGTAAGTGGTTTTCCGAGAACAAGAGAAGGTTTCGACGCGATTTGGGTAGTAGTTGATCGTTTAACTAAGTCAGCTCATTTCATTCCCATCAACATGCAATATCCGTTGGAGAAGCTTGCAAGATTGTACATCAAAGAGATTGTTAGATTGCACGGTATTCCCTCGAGTATTGTATCGAATCGTGATCCTCGTTTCGTATCTCGCTTCTGGCAGAGTTTGCATCGAGCGTTAGGAACGCAGCTAAGAATGAGTTCGGCTTATCACCCGCAAACGGATGGTCAATCGGAGAGAACGATTCAATCTCTGGAAGATTTGCTCCGTGCTTGCGTTTTAGAGTACCAAGAAAGTTGGGATCATTTGTTGCCGCTTGTGGAGTTCACCTACAACAATAGTTACCACACAAGCATCGATATGGCTCCGTACGAAGCCCTCTATGGAAGGAAGTGTAGAACCCCACTATGTTGGTTCCAAGTGGGGGAGAACGCTCTCATCGGACCTGAATTAGTTCAGGAAACGACCGAGAAGATCAAGGTTATCCAAGAAAAGATGAAGATTGCACAAAGTCGTCAGAAGAGCTATGCCGATCAGCGTAGATCCAAGCTCGAATTTCAAGAAGGGGATCATGTATTTCTGCGAGTGGTCCCGACAACTGGTATTGGGAGAGTGATGAAGTCGAGGAAGCTGACACCGAAGTTTATTGGTCCTTATCAAATCCTAAAGCGAGTCGGTCCCGTCGCTTATCAGATCGCGTTACCGCCTTCTTTAGCTAATCTCCATGATGTATTCCACGTCTCTCAGCTTCGCAAATTTATTCAAGACCCGTCTTCAATTATCCAGTTACATCCAGATGAAATACCTATAAAGGAGAATCTGACATTTCAAGTCGGACCAGTGCGAATTAAAGATCGTCAAATCAGAAAGCTGCGAGGAAAGGAGATTCCTTTAGTGCGAGTTCTTTGGAATAAAAAAGGAGTGTCAGAATCAACATGGGAATTAGAATCTAAGATGAGAGAAGAGTACCCACATTTGTTTATTTAGTCAGAATTTCGGGGACGAAATTCTGTTTAAGTGGGGGAGGATGTAAGGTCTTATATTTTAATATATGAAATAAAAGTCTTTTATCAATATTAGTATCATTAAAATAGTTAATTTTTTCCTATGTTAGCAAAAACACTCGAGTATTTTAGGAAAGACTCGAGTATTATAAGTAGCTGTTTGGAAATTTGAATTTTTAAATAAACACTCGAGTATATTTGAAAACACTCGAGTATTTCGTACAGACCTGAAAGTGTATAAGTCGGTTTTCATTTAATTTTCGCACCAAAACGCGGTTTCTCGAATCTTCAAGCATAGAGCTGGACTTTACTTCGACTTGAAGCATTCCTAGGCTATAAATGAGTGCTTAGTTGAAGCATTCAACACCTTAATCATCCCAAAACCCGAATTTCAGTGTCAAACTTTCAGTTTTTCAGAGCACTCTTGATCTCTGATTTCTCCTTCGTTTCTCAATCAAATCCTTCGAAACCAAAACACAACTCAAGGTTCTAGTTCCATCTTTGAATTGGAATCAAGAATAACTTCAAATAAGCCCCTGTAGTTCGAGTTCCAGACCTTCAAAGTTTGAGGTTCAAAGCTGAGAAAACAGAGTAGTTTTCAGCATCAAGTATTCATCTTCATTGAGTTCGTTTAGTAATTTCAGAAACCCTTTTTGTGTCAAACTTGTTCCTGATTGGAGTTAGTATATCCTAGTTTGTTGAACTAACTTGTTTCACTCTTTTTCATGCCAAATCCGTGGTGAAATCTGTGGCCAAAGTCAGCCTGTTCAACCCCTTTTTCACAAGTCCAGAATTCGAATTTTTGATCCAGCCAATTTCCTTGTTGTTTAATCTGTTGTTTAGCTTCTCTAAGGTAAGGGAGGAGTTATCTAATTGCTAGAATGAGTAATCTCAAGTTAGAAATGTAGGAACCTCACAAGGTTCAACAAGGGATGAAGTTGGAATTGGGAATATGACTTAGAGGTCATAAACCTGAGGTTTTCGGATTTAAACAAGTTCAAATGGACTTAATAATGCTTACTGGATAAATTTTCGAAGTTAAAATCGAGTAAAAATGAATTTCATATGTTGAAATGGTTATGTTCTAAGTTTATATTGATTCTGTGATTTGATGTTGATTTATGTTGTTATATACTTGTTTATGTGTTCTAACATGTTCAGTATATGTGTTTATGCCTCTGTTTTGCATAAGAATGGAAATACAATGCAAGGAATTCGAATTTGTTAGTTCCATGATGAACATGATGAATGTTTTGATAATGACAAAGTGTTTTTGAACAAGCTACAAGTGTTGATCAAGTTTCAAGCTCAACAAGCAACAACAAACATCAAATGAAGAAGAGAGAAAGCAAGCTCATGAAGACCTAAGTTTGAGTGTATTTGTATTTCTTTTATCTTTTGCCTCTCAAGCTTCATAGGTTTTTTATTTGGGTAGATTATTATAGAGGGTAGTGAATCTCATTCATAAGTCATGATTTAATCATAATTTGAGTTTTCACTTAACCTAGAATCAATAGGTGGCTTAAAGGTTTTAAAGGAAAGGTTGGATTTTGAGAAAACAAGTTTTGAACATGTACAGTACCAACTTAATCGATTAAGTGATAACTTAATCGAGTACTACTCGAGTACACGACTTGCTTAATTGATTAAGTACTGCTGAACTGATTTTTAAAATACGTTTTTCATTTCTCAAAATCAGTTTTCAAGGGCTACAACTTTTGGGTATTCTATATAAACCTTTTCCTATTATTTGTGATAAATTAGAATCATTTCATACAAGTTTTACAAAGAATCAAGCCACTCTATTCTCTCTCATTTTCAAAGATCAAAGCTTTTATATTTTCATATTCTTTGATCAAGAACCTTTGAATCTCTTATGGTGAATTGTCATAACTCTTGATTGAGATTCATAGGATTATTTTGTGTTTTCTATTGTGTTGTAATCTTTGCAAGAAGGCAAGCCACTACAACAAACAAGAAGTCTTGGTGTGTCAATTTTATCATCAAGCAAGTGCATTCTTATTGAAGAAGAAGAAGAAGTCTTGGTTGTGAATCAAGCAAGTGAAGCCTTGGTGTGTGGATTATCATCAAGCAATTGAAGACTTGTTGTGTCGATTATCAACAAGGGGTAGAGGTTAGATTAGAGAGAAGATCAATAGGATTACAAGGCAAGGGTGTCGGTTATCTCTTGTAGGCTAGCAAGAAGGGAGTCTTGTGAGGCAATCACTTGTAATTTGAGAACTCTAATTCCTCATAGTGAAGAATCTCTCTTGGTTGAAGAGGGGACTGGATGTAGCTTTCAAGTGGATGAAAGTGAACCAGGATAAATCACTGTGTCGTATCTCTAAACTCTTACTCTTTATATTCAAGTCATTTGATTGCGTTCTTGGTTGAAAACCTAGAAAGATTGATTTTCATAATTGATTGAATTTAATCTTTGATTGTTCAAATTGATAAAGGGAAAATCATTTTCATAACTAGGTTAATCAATAAGAATATAGGTGTTAATCATTTCCGCTGAATCTCTGATCTTGCATGTGAATTGATTGATTTTCGTATTCGAATGAAAATTGATTTTTCTGTTTTCTGTCATATTTAATCGATTAAGTTCAAGCTTAATCGAGTACTACTCGAGTACACGACTTGCTTAATCGATTAAGTACTGTAGAATTTGTAAAAATCATTTGTTTTGATTGTTTAGATTTGTTTCGTTTGAAAATCTTTCAAGGTAGCTTCAACACCTATTCAACCCCCCCTTCTAGGTGTATTCCTAGGGTTCCTAAGTCTCTCCAACCACCAATTGTGATTTCCTCAATTGGTATCAGAGCTCGATCGAAAGACACGAGCATAAGAGCTTTTTCGTAAAGATCCTTTAAGAAAATCGCAATGGGTTCTACGAATCCCTTTGGTGGTGAAGGTGCTTCAATAAGTCGTCCTCCATTGTTTGCCGGAGAAGGCTATGCATATTGGAAAGTTAGAATGAAAATCTTTATCCAAGCCATAGATAGTGAAATTTGGAAAGTAGTTGAAAAAGGTCCTCATATCCCCTCTAGTTTAGTTGAAGGTGTAGAACAATTGATCCCCGAGGATAAGTGGAAGGATGATGATAGAAAGAAAGTACAATATGATTATAAAGCAAAGAATATCATTACATCCGCTTTATCCTATGACGAGTTCTTTAGAGTTTCTCAATGTTCTAGTGCTAAGGAAATGTGGGACACTTTACAAGTGACTCATGAAGGAACTAGTGAGGTTAGGAGAGCTAGATTGAATGCTTTAATGCGTGATTATGAATTGTTTCATATGCTTCCAAATGAATCTATAAATGATATGCAAAAGCGTTTTACTCATATTATAAATCATTTACTTGCTCTTGGTAAAACTTTTCTACAAGGTGAACTTTCTAACAAAGTGTTGAGATGTTTAGACAGGAATTGGCAACCAAAAGTAACAGCTATTGTTGAATCTAAGAATTTGGATGCTATGGATCTAGCAACACTTTTCGGAAAGCTTCAAGAACATGAAATGGAGCTTGGACGATTAAGTATCAATGAAGAGTCGGATAAAAACAAAGAAAGAAAGGGACTTGCTTTTAAAGTCAATAGATCATACAAAAAGAAAGATAGTTCCGATGATGATGATAGTGAAGATTCCGATTCCGATGTTGATGAAAAAGACATGAAACTTTTGTTAAAAGAGTTTGACAAGTTTCTAAGGAGAAAAGGAAGGTTGAACAAGGACAAAAGTAAAGAGAAGGATTCCCCACACTACAAGACCAAGACATCAAAAGAAGGTGTAGTTTACCATGAATGTGGAAAGCCCGGTCATCTCAAGTACTCATGCTCTAAGTATCTCAAGAAGAAAGAGAAAGACAAGAAAAATTCTAAATCTAAAAGAGCATACATAGTTTGGGATAGTGATGAAGATAACAAGAAAAGCACATCGAGTAGTTCATCGGATGATGAAGAAGCCGCTTGTCTCAACTTGATAACTCTAGTAGATGATGAAGAACAAAGTTCAAATGATGAATCAAGTTATCAAAGCGAGGATAGCAATGTAAGTGAATCTAAATCCGAAATTTATTCTAAATATGAATTGTTACATAATGCTTATGAAGAAATGTATGAACAACTTGAAAAACTAGCTTTGAAAAACATTGAAAGAAAGAAGCTCATTTTGAAACATCAAAAAGAGATTTTAGAACTTCAAAAACAAGTTGATGAGCTTAATCTTGAAAATGAAACTCTTGATCTTATATATGCTAGTTCTTCTTGTGATTGTGCTAGTAGATTGAATATTGTGGTTGATTGTGAGAATTGCAAGTTGCTCAAGGATGAAAATGCTATTTTGAAAAATAAGCTTGCAAGTTTCACCATTTGTGATATTAGATTGCGCACATTGTTAAATTTTCAAAGAGAAAATTCAAACAAGTTTGGTTTGGGTTATACTAATGCTAAGAGTAAATCTCATAGAAATGTTGTTGATTTTTCTAAAGTTGATTTTTCAAATCCTCCAACATGTTTCTATTGTGGTACTCATGGACATACTTCAAATGTGTGTTATGTTAAAGTGCATGGTATACCTAAAGGAAATTTTGTTTGGATGAAAAAGGGTGAAAGTCCCTACACTAACAAAAATGGATCCAAAACCATTTGGATACCAAAAAGCAAAGCATGATTGTTTTGTAGGTTTGATTGAAGATGCAAATGAATGACACATGTTCTCAATTGGTCTCAACTATGAATGTCTATATTCACATTTTCAATTGGTATCACACTTGCATCTTAAGTGAATGTCCTACAAAGTGGTAATATTTGATATTGATATATTATCTTAATTGGTATCTTCTCAATTGATATTACTTTTCTAAATGTTTAGTTAATTCAATTTGTATCATTGAGAGATTATTAGTTGATTATCATGTTTTTGTGATTATTGATTCTTCTTTACAATTGATATCTTCTTTGTTAAGTGATATTATGATCTTTTTAGTTCTCAATTGGTATTATATTTCATTGTTATATTCTCTTACCAATTGATATCACATTTCAAAGTATAGCTCTATTGTATTTGTTCAATTGGTATCAATGTTGTGAAGAAATGATCATTGATTTCTTACCTTGGCTTAGATGTTATATTTCAATTGGTATATATTACTTTTTGATAATGCCAAAGGGGGAGAAATATTATGTTTTGAATTGAATGAAATGTTTTTCAAAGAGGGAGAAATGGTATGTTTTTAACAAATGGGAGAAATATGATATTATATTTTTTGGAGAAAGGTTGTTTTGTTGTTTTTATGTAGGTTGAGCTAAGTTGTTTAAGATAGGGGGAGAATCAAGCTTCTATCTCAATTGGATTCAAGTGTTATAGCATTGATTGAGAGGGAGAAAGAGTCTTCTCAAGTGATCAAATGTTTCAAGCATCAACAACTTCAAATGATTTCAAAACATGGATTGTCATTTTCAAAAAGGGGGAGATTGTTAGTTCCATGATGAACATGATGAATGTTTTGATAATGACAAAGTGTTTTTGAACAAGCTACAAGTGTTGATCAAGTTTCAAGCTCAACAAGCAACAACAAACATCAAATGAAGAAGAGAGAAAGCAAGCTCATGAAGACCTAAGTTTGAGTGTATTTGTATTTCTTTTATCTTTTGCCTCTCAAGCTTCATAGGTTTTTTATTTGGGTAGATTATTATAGAGGGTAGTGAATCTCATTCATAAGTCATGATTTAATCATAATTTGAGTTTTCACTTAACCTAGAATCAATAGGTGGCTTAAAGGTTTTAAAGGAAAGGTTGGATTTTGAGAAAACAAGTTTTGAACATGTACAGTACCAACTTAATCGATTAAGTGATAACTTAATCGAGTACTACTCGAGTACACGACTTGCTTAATCGATTAAGTACTGCTGAACTGATTTTTAAAATACGTTTTTCATTTCTCAAAATCAGTTTTCAAGGGCTACAACTTTTGGGTATTCTATATAAACCTTTTCCTATTATTTGTGATAAATTAGAATCATTTCATACAAGTTTTACAAAGAATCAAGCCACTCTATTCTCTCTCATTTTCAAAGATCAAAGCTTTTATATTTTCATATTCTTTGATCAAGAACCTTTGAATCTCTTATGGTGAATTGTCATAACTCTTGATTGAGATTCATAGGATTATTTTGTGTTTTCTATTGTGTTGTAATCTTTGCAAGAAGGCAAGCCACTACAACAAACAAGAAGTCTTGGTGTGTCGATTTTATCATCAAGCAAGTGCATTCTTATTGAAGAAGAAGAAGAAGTCTTGGTTGTGAATCAAGCAAGTGAAGCCTTGGTGTGTGGATTATCATCAAGCAATTGAAGACTTGTTGTGTCGATTATCAACAAGGGGTAGAGGTTAGATTAGAGAGAAGATCAATAGGATTACAAGGCAAGGGTGTCGGTTATCTCTTGTAGGCTAGCAAGAAGGGAGTCTTGTGAGGCAATCACTTGTAATTTGAGAACTCTAATTCCTCATAGTGAAGAATCTCTCTTGGTTGAAGAGGGGACTGGATGTAGCTTTCAAGTGGATGAAAGTGAACCAGGATAAATCACTGTGTCGTATCTCTAAACTCTTACTCTTTATATTCAAGTCATTTGATTGCGTTCTTGGTTGAAAACCTAGAAAGATTGATTTTCATAATTGATTGAATTTAATCTTTGATTGTTCAAATTGATAAAGGGAAAATCATTTTCATAACTAGGTTAATCAATAAGAATATAGGTGTTAATCATTTCCGCTGAATCTCTGATCTTGCATGTGAATTGATTGATTTTCGTATTCGAATGAAAATTGATTTTTCTGTTTTCTGTCATATTTAATCGATTAAGTTCAAGCTTAATCGAGTACTACTCGAGTACACGACTTGCTTAATCGATTAAGTACTGTAGAATTTGTAAAAATCATTTGTTTTGATTGTTTAGATTTGTTTCGTTTGAAAATCTTTCAAGGTAGCTTCAACACCTATTCAACCCCCCCTTCTAGGTGTATTCCTAGGGTTCCTAAGTCTCTCCAACCACCAATTGTGATTTCCTCAGAATTGACATTGAAAGATGCAAAAACTGGTGCTGTTGCAGTAAAAACACTCGAGTAAATTAAGGAGGACTCGAGTATTCTGGAAAAATTGAAGAACACTCGAGTATTTCTTAAGGACTCGAGTAAATTCATAAGAACACTCGAGTAGGCAAGAACTACTCGAGTAATTCAAAGAATTTTCAGAAAAATCTTATTTTTATAATTTCATTAAAGATTAACTCGTCTAATCTCCTATATATTTAAATTCTAATTATTTCCTTTATCCCGTTGGTTGATTATTATCCTGAAAGAGCCCTACTGGAATTTTATTCAGTGGTTGATATATTCGGACAGGAGTCCCAACAGATAAATGTATAAGTTTATTTGATTCCCATTGGTAGATTTTTATCCTGGATGAGTCCTACTGGAATTTTATTCAGTGGTTGATGTATTCGGACAGGATGTCCCAATGGAAGTGCGTACACCCATTTGGTTGATTATTTTCCCACGTCCCAGTGGAAGTTTTTACCCACTTGGTTGATATTTTGGGAGTCCTAAATGGGGTCGTTGCATTAATTAATAATAAAATGATTAAACTCCTATCATATAAAACCATCACAAAGTGGCTGGACCGCTGATGGAATTTTCAGAAAAGCACTAGCACCAGTTAATGCCAAAAGAAAAGATGAATTTGAGATTGAGAAGGATTATGAACTTTGGGTCTCTATATTGGAGACATGATGTGATTAAAGAATAAGAGAAAGTAAAGAATTAAAAAGAAAAGTTTGTGTGGCATTATCATGCATGGAGAAGAAGTTGCTCCGATCTAGATTTGGAACATCGGTATAGGTTAAATCAGAATATCCCTAGCACAAGGATGCTAGGAAGATCGATTTCCCAAATCGATCATGGAGTTGCTCCGATCTAGATTCGGAACTTCGGTGTATGTTAAATCAGAATATCCCTAGCACAAGGATGCTAGGAAGACCGAGTTCCCAATCGATCGTGATGCTTGAATGTGAATCGCTCTGGTTTGATGAAACATAGGATTGAGAATATCCCGAGCCTGAGATACTCGGATGCCAAACCGCGTAGCATGAATGAGGAGTAGGCATGCATCATGACACTAATTGAGATATTATAAAAGACAGTTTGAGCATATGTACTTGCATCTAGTATTGCTATTTGATAAATTGTGCTTGTTATTTCTAGCCACTGTTATGCTCATTTGTTATTGCTTTTAGCTATGACTCACTCCCAGTCCCTTGTATAGGTGATGGCGAGGAACATGTTCTGCGTGGAGATGAGGTCGCTCCCTAATGGGGAGTGGAATTTTGAGGACCATAGGGCTACATATGAGGGGGATGTGGAAGTTATCTTCCACCATCCTAACCCATATTCCCGTATGCGTTCGCTTAGATCGAGAATCCCAATGGTTTCTCTTATCTATACTATTTTATATTTTGAGTCATGAACCATATGCTCTAGGTTATTATGAATTTTGTTGTAATAAATGTAATATAATGTAATGACCTAGAGTGTTAAATCAAGTAATTATGTATTTTGTTTAAATGAAGAATGTGGTACGTAACCTTTTTAATATGAATGAAATATGATGTTACATCACTTGTCTTCATGACTCGATGTTTATATGATTCCGCAAGATTTGATAATGGATGATGACTGACTTTTAGTTTCAAAGAAAAAAAATGGTCGTATTTTTCGAATATGAATATTTAACTTTGGAATAAAAGTTGGGTCGTCACAAAAACCGTAAGAATCATAGGAGCATTCAACAAATTCAGTTTCATTTTTCTCAATTTAGTTCAAAGCAACAATCAAAGTCACAAATCATTTCATGTATGCATCTTTATGCTCCTAAAGGAGGCTAATCTTAGTCTACATGCAATCTAAGTAATGATTAAACACACTTTTCTATTTTCTATCTCAAGACCGAAGACTAGCATGCATAAGACAAAAATCTTAGTTCATTTTTCAATGCACTAAAGACAATCAAAGCAAAGCAAATCATATTACATCAACATACATGAACCATCATGAGATTCCTTAGATTTTTTTTTTATCAAAGCTCAAACTCATAGTTTTTTCTAAAATGAAAATTTGGATTATAACTTAATCTTCTAAAAAGAATAGCATGCTTGGACTTAATATCATTAAATCTACTCCTAATTCATACATGCACCTAAAAATCATGCACCAACACATTTTTAGCACTCATGGCTGAATGGCCTTCTCATCAACACATCATGGATGAAACAAATCTTTAAATCAAATCATGTTCATAAAAAGAAAAACCATTGTAAAGACCATTACCCTATTATTTCTACTAGGCCGTAACATGCATAGAAGGGAAACTTAATTTATTTACTTGAAAAGTGACATGCAAACCTCAAAGTTTTAACTTGTAAGATATTAAATCATGGATTAAAACATGCACACGCACAAGATCAATCAAAATCATCACAAGATCAACATGCAAAGCTAAAAATCCCTATTTTCTTCTTAAATGAACTTAGATCATGAAATTGTTAAGCAATTATTCAAATATATACACATAGGTCACGGTTTGAGCACAAGAGATCAACATGCAAGACATAAATTCCCTACTTTATCACAATTTAGGCTTGGATCATAATTTATTTACTAAACCTTTTCATAAAAACCTCACGGTTCACGGTTTAAGAGGATAAATTCAACATGCATAAAGTTTTCATTTTAGTTTTCTCAAAAATCTCAAGTAATAAGTTAGATCCTTTAGAAGTTTGTTTAGAAAATCATGATAATCTACCTAATGAAGCCACAACCGAAGCATAGAGAGTCCATGAGTTCACATATTACAACCCAATTTAAAAAGTCCATAGTTAAGGCTAAGACATACTTGCACTCATCTTTCATGCCATAAAGACAAACATGCAATGAAAGGGAAAAAGGAAAGAAAAGTTACAAATCCAAAAGAAAATCTAACTATCATGGTTTTCTTCTTGATCTTCGTATAACCTACCAAGAAAGTTGGTTTTCCAACTCCTAAGGTTCTTGATCTTCAAAGAAACTCAAAGTCTTGGTCTAATTCTCCTTCTTCTTCCTTCTTGGTTCCTACGGCCACACTTTCTTTTTCTTTCTCTCTTTTCTTTTCTAAGGGTGTGATGATCCCTTAGAAGGTGTTTGGATATGTGAGTGAAGGAGATGGGAATGAAATGTGGGAAATGAACTAGAGTAAGGTAAATTTAAGGGCCACCGAATTTGCCTCCTTTGCCCTTAAGTTGAGGTTCGGCCAAGGCACCAAAAGGAAGGGCAAATTTGAGTTTAAAAAAAATTGCATGGCAAGGGTTAAATCAAAGAGACAAAGTGCTTAGGCTAGGGCTAGACTTCATCATGCATGGTCACTTCCAATCCTTTCTTTTCTACCCAAGAGTCAAAGTTCTAACCTATACACACACACACCCATCACCGTGGCACACACATATGCCCACACCTCATGCATTTTCATTTTCATTTCCTATTCTTATTTATTCAAGACACCATGATCATTAGTTCATGTGATTTATGCAACATTTTCAAAAGTCACATACACACCTATATGCCCAAAACCGTAACACATTTACACACATATGAACACATGTTTATTTTCAATCAATATTTACGTATTAAACCAAACACATATCACAATGAGCACATATCATCAATTAATTCTATGTCATGGCAATTGATTTAATCTCCTACAAGAACACATCATTATCCTAGGGAAAACTTAAATTCTTTCAAAGTGAAACAATCATTTACACAAAACACATAATTAGAAATCCTTAAAAATCAAGTTTTTCGTACAAATAGGAAATTTCCAAAAGATAATTTATTTAAAGTCATCAGCTTTCCAGAAATCATGGTTTCATAAAAATTCATCTTCCAAAATTCCCAGAAATACAGTTTGTAAATAAATCCAGAAAATTCTAAAAATTGCATTCTTCAAAGTTCATCAATCAAAATGCAAATTCTTTCCATAAAGAAATCATTCTTGAATAAAATCGTAAATAATTCTTTTTAGCAAAATCCTTTTGAAAGCAAAACCCAAGGTTTATTTTAAACGAATTCGTTTACGCACGTACGGGAAAAATGTGGGGTGTTACACAGAGCTGGTCACATAACACTAGTAGCAGCAGTAGTAGTAGTAGTCTCCCAGAAATAGCAGCAGTCATCATCAACCATCAGCAGCATCTCCTCCATAGCAGCAATCACACCGGATCCCTGATCCACATCATCTACCCTATGCACATCCCTCTGGATCATCGTCCCTCCACTAACTCCCGGTAGAATGCTTGACAGGCTCGCCTCCGCTCTCGTCCTCGACAGGATCCTCCTCAATCTCATCCGAAGAAGTAGGTACCCTACCACTGGGTACAGGGTCTGGTGAAGGCGTGACCCTAACAGGACTCCTCAAAACATATGGGGAAGTCTCCACTCGAACGACTCTAAAGGTAAAAGGGTGTGAGCGGGTAGGTCGGAATTGAAAACTATGATACGAGTGAGCTGGTCGAGTAGGAGGTGGTCCATGGTAAGTATAAAAGGGAGGTACATGCATAGTGTATATGATGGGGATCCTAAACGTACGAGGACGGAACCGAATCAGTGGATTAGGGTGATAGAAAGTCAGCTCGACCTCACCCTCATACACTGCCCGGTGATCCTCGTAGATCCATATGCCACTAGGAAGTGGGCGGATCTCGATGCAAGCGATGTAACGCGACATCACCTACAAGGGCACAGGGATAAGCAATTCTACACACATAATAAATAGAGCATAAATAAATGCACAATATAAATATGAATGTATATAGAAAATAATCATCAACCACAGTTAGCACTTAGCAAATATTTGATGCAAGTAGAATGCTCATACTTATTTTCATTTATCAACTTTAGATTAGATGAGTGGCATGATGTATGAGTCTAGCTCTCAATCCTAACTCCATCAATCTATGACACTCTCTGATGTCCATCCTTTACTTCATATAAGCACTCAACAGTGCGTTGTACTCCTAGGTGTACAACATTCGTACATTCACCCTAGAATGTACACGACAAGCTTGGAAATGATACATAACGTGCTCCTCGAGCAGCGTCCCGTCGTCTTAACGGAATAATCATATCATCAGCATATTACTCTAGCTGGCCACATCGTCCACCATAATGTGTCATCAAGCAAGCCGTCAATTGGCACTCCCAGAGGCTCTCCTCATGTTATCATAACATGAAAACGATCTAACGATCTAACTCCAAGATTAATGCAATTTCTTAACTTAAAAGAATTGATTGGTATATCCCAATTAATAATGTTCCACATTATTAATCCAATAAATTCATACCATCATCAATTAATTACTTTTAAGTCCCAGATCACTTGGATTATTATCACTTAGGTATTAACAAAATGATTCAGAATTAAAAATGGCATTGTTAAGTTTCTGGTCAAAAAGACTCGAGTCTTCTTCATAAGACTCGAGTAGTTCTTTAGTCTTTTCTGTTTACTCGAGTAATTCATAAGTTACTCGAGTCGTTCAAGCGTTTTCAGAAAAAGTAAATTTTCAGATTTTCCAGAAATACTCGAGTAGTTCATGAATTACTCGAGTCGTTCATCAACCTAGAAGACTCGATTGGTTCATGCATTACTCGAGTGGTTCATCAGAAAAATACTCTTGCTACATCAGTCAATACTCGAGTCCTAGACCTGATACTCAAGTGTTGATACAAACAGACGCGCTGGTGCATCACAAAATACTCAAGTCTCAAGCCAAGTACTCGAGTCTTGACAAACAGTACAGACTGAAAATTTGGTTCTAACATACCACTTTCATTTCTAATAATTTCTAATCAAATCCAATGATCAACAGAGTTCATATAACATATAATAAACATGTTCAAGTACTTAGAACACATCAAATTACAGAAATTGTAGAGATTCAAAGGATTGTGCATGAACTTGGAAAATTCACAACTCAACATATCAAATTGAAAAATACTCAGTAAACTCATGATTTTAAGTTCCAAATAGCTTGCATGCATCATATAAAACTTGCTCAAAACCATTGTAGAGCACAGGTTGGTCTCCAAACCAAAAACCTATTTCAAACTAAGCCCTTAGAGCCTCTTGGTGGCTCTCTAATCAATTTTATGAAATTTAAACTCTATCTAGTGAATAGAAAGCTTTCCCCTTACCTCTCAGACGTGACTCAACAGAAATTTGGCAAGGAAAGACACCACAGCACCAAAAACTATTTCCACCACCAACATGCAGGACTGTGTGAGAAGAGGTCCAAAATCAGAGTTTTTGAATAGGTTAACATGCAAGAGAATTAGGGGTTTTGGTTAGAATACATTCTCTGCAACATAAACTAAGATTTAGAACGAATTTGGAGTGGATTGGACACAAGAGCTTACCAAAATTGAGGATCAAAGTAAGCTCCAGAAACTGTTGACAACAAACGAACTTCAACTTTCGAGCTTCGAATCTTCCAACAGACAAACTCTCAGCTCACGATTTTGGTATCTATACAAAGCTCGTGATGTGAGCTTTTTATTGGTGTATGATTTGTGACTTAACTCAAAACAGAGAGGGAGAATCGAATGAAACGATTCAGGAACCCTAATGCATAAATTTTTCCACAAATTTGCCAAAATGCTTCTCAACAAGGTTTCAATCGGCTTTTATAGACCACTAACGAGTTCATGCAAGTTGACACGGTAGTTGTGGATGTGTTATGGTGCTGTTTTCGTGTCACACGACGGGAATCATTGGTGGTGACTCACCAAAGCACACTAACTCGTGCTGCTTTGACCAGAATACTCGAGTATTCTCAGAAATACTCGAGTCTTTTGGTCAAATTTTTAAAAATAATTGTTTTATTTTCTTTCCCTCCAAAACCTTTTCTAAAATTACTTCTAGGTCCCAAAACAGGGACTAATGTGCAAAATATTTATCTTCACATAAATATAATTATCAAATCACATTAACACATTTACTAACAACATATACATAGATTTTAATCGAAGATTAAAATAGAAATAATTAATTATAAATAAATTTTATAATTAACCTTTCATTAACCAGGGATTAAAATTTTGGGGTGTTACAAAATTCATATGTTAAAAGGGACATTTTCAATGTTTTTATGCAATCTGTGATTTGATTCTATTTTTGTTGATTTGATGTTAATTGATATATGTAACATGTTTATTTTATGTGGAATAACTTCTATTTTGTGCAGAATTGAAGTAAAAGTGTAAGAATCACGAAATGGTGCTTAAAATGTAGAAAACTGGTGCTGTTGTAACAAAAAGACTCGAGTATTTCAAGAAAGACTCGAGTATTCTGGAAAAGTGATGAACGACTTGAGTATTTATTCAAGGACTCGAGTATTTTTGCATGAACCACTCGAGTAGTTCATGAACTACTCGAGTATTCTGAGAAAACTTCATAAAACTCTTATTCTCTTAAATTTTCAGAATTTAACTCTTTAAATCTCCTAAAGGCTTAACTCGAAACACCACTATGAAGATTTCACCCAGTGACATAACTTAACTCCGTTTGGTTGATGATAACCCTGGAGGTGTCCTACTGGAATTTTGTTCAGTGGTTGATGTTTTCCCTATAGGAGTCCCAACGGAAGTTTTGCCCCCATTTGGACGATAATTATCCTATAGGTGTCCCAGTGGAACTTTTATTCACTTGGTTGATGTCTATCCTATGGGAGTCCCAAATGGAGTGGTTACTTTTACCATCAATAGGAGGCTATGCCCCGATGGACTATAAATGAAATAATTAAATGCTATCTCTAAAACCATCATAGGGGGCTATGCCGCCGATGGCATTTTTCTAAATATAAAGCATCAGATTTTTTATCGAAGGATGGCCTAGCCTCCCTATTTCCTAAAGGCACCAAGTTAATGCACAAAATCAATAAACTCTATTTCGAGATGATATCAATGATGATGAATCAAAAGATAAGGATTGGTAATAGATTATGTTTGCATTCATGCATTTGTTTGCTCCAGCTTGTTGAGGTGTTAATACTAGTTATGCTGGGCGGAGGAAGCCTGTAAGTCGCGAAAGGTCGAGCGGAGGAAGCTCACGATGACCCATTTTCCTCCAAGCCGTGATGCCCTGGGAAAGGATTCTAGATAGACATACATCATGCCATTAATAGCAAGATAAATGCCTAAATTAAAAAGGATTGACATATGTTTATGCATTTGAGAAACTGTCATTACTTGTGTTTGTTATTTTTAGCCAATGTTCTTTATCAATCGATTTAACGTGATTAGCTATGACTTACTCCCTTGTTGTCCTTGTAGGTAATGAAGGTCCTGTCTTCCAAGGGAAAGAGTAGTGCTGGCAAGGGATGTGGGATTCCCTTTCCAAATAATGGAGCTTCGAGAACCATGCTCTGGATTACAATTAGTATATTAAGTAGCTTGGAGTCTATTTAGTCTATTTTCAGTTTGAACTATTGTGTCATGTTATCTAAAGTATTATGAGTTGTAAGACTTCTATGTTTTGTTCCGTACTGATGTTATGCACAAGTTTGCTTCTGCTTTTGAAATGACAAAGTTTCTAAACTTATTTTGGCGAAAAATTTTCTCTACTTTATTTATAAGTAATTAAAGGTTAGAAAGTTGGGTCATTACATACTGTCCCAAGTTGCAAAAGAGAAGCAGTGCCGAGAAGAAGAAAGGCAAGGGCCCTAAACCGAAGAGAGCTTACATCGTCTAGGATGCACCCGAAGGGAGTGACAACTCTGAATCTAGTTCGATAGACGATGAAGAAAAGGCGAACCTGTTCTTAATGGGTAGATATGCTGATGAAGCCTCTTCATGCTCGGATCTCTACTCCACTGAGAAAGGAAGTAAAAATCTGTGTTTAATGGGAAGACACCATTCCTCCTCAATCTCAATGTTCGACTCAATTGTACATGAAAACGAGGTACACTCGGATACTGAATCTGATTCTGAGTCTGAACTCGATAATTATGAGGAATTATATACTGCTTATACTGAAATGCAATCCGAGTTCGAGAAACTTGCTAAGAGTTATACTAAGTTGAAAAGAAATATTTTAAATCATAAAGAGCAAGTTCTTGAATTGGAAAAAAAGCATTGAAACTTTAAAAAGCAGCAATGATTCTTTAGAAAACACTATCACTTCCTTGAAAAATCAAAAATGTGAAGGTTGCATTAAGTACGAGAAAGAAATTCAAAATTTAAAAACTACTAATGCAACATTTTCAAAAAGTGATAGAATGCTAAACCGTCTACTTGTTCAACAGAGAAGCAATTCGAACAAAACAGGTCTCGGTTACACACATGGCAAAAAGAAAACATTTCGAAAAATCGGCTCATTTTCAAATATTAAACATACTAAAAAGCCGACCTGTTTTTATTGTGGCATGCTCGGACATACACCAAATGAATGCAAAATCAGGCGATATGGTGTGGCCGATGGCTCATTTGTTTGGATTGTCAAGGGAGAAAATCCCTATACTAACTAACCGGGACCCAAAACTGTTTGGGTACCCAAGATGAACAAGTAATATATTTTGCAGGTGTGCATACGAGCAAAAGAAAATCGATGGTATCTAGACAGCAGTTGCTCGAAGCACATGACTGGAGACAAGCAGCACTTTATCGAGCTTACTCCAAAAGAAAAAGGTTTTGTCACTTACGGAGACAATACTCAAGGTAAAATTCTGGGTGAAGGTAAAATCGGAAATTCTTCCGACCTGATTATCGAAAATGTTTTATACGTTCAAGGATTGGAACACAATCTCCTGAGCATTAGCCAACTTTGTGATATCGGTAATCATGTCGTTTTTACCTCCACTCATTGCTTTATTAAAAGTGACAAAGACAATTCGATCAAATTTGTGGGAAAAAGATCAAACAATACTTATTTGGTAGATTTAAATGAGATTTCTTCTCTAGTTTCTACCTGCCGAGAAAATAATACCTGGTTATGGCATCATCGAACTGCTCACATAAACGTAAATCAGTTAAAGAAACTTCAATCCAAAGACTTAGTGGTCGACTTACCAAATCTGAAATTTGACATAGAAGGTGTTTGCACTTCATGTAAAAAATGTAAACAAACCAAAAATAAATTTTCAACCAAAACGATGATTTCGACAACTCGACCATTAGAAATGCTTCATATGGACTTGTTCGGACCATCGCAAGTTAAGAGCTTTGGTGGAAACTACTATGCCTTAGTGATTGTTGATGACATTTCTAGATTTACCTGGACTTTATTTTTAGCTGCAAAAAGTGACACTTTTCAAAGTTTTAAAGAGCTAGTCAAACGAATCCAAAATCAAGTAAACAAAAAAGTAATTGTTATCCGAACAGACCATGGCGGCGAGTTCGAAAATCACAAATTTGATAAGTTTTGTTCTAAGTTTGGCATAGAGCATCAATTTTCAGCTCCACGGACTCCCGAGCAAAATGGGGTTGTGGAATGGAAAAACCGAGTTCTTGAGGAACTTGCTCAGACTATGCTGAATGAATCACAAGTGCCTCACTATTTCTGGGCGGATGCCGTTAATACTGCTTGTCATGTATTAAACCGAGTGCTTTCTCGACCTATCTTAAAGAAAAAGCCCTATGAACTTTACAAGGTTAGAAAGCCAAACATTTCGTATTTTCATGCTTTTGGATGCAAAGTTTTCATTTTAAACAATGGAAAAGATCATCTCGGAAAATTTGATTCAAAAGCCGATGAAGGTATATTTTTAGGCTATTCTTCACGAAGTAAAGCTTATCGAGTATTCAATAAACGAACTTCCACTATGGAAGAATCTATACATGTGGTATTTGATGAATCTCCGAAAGGAGATACTTTGAGTTGCGTGAAAAGTGCAGGAATCAAAGATAACTCAATGGACGAGCAAAATGATGATGAACTGATCATAATTGAACATAAAGATCAACAAGACGACGCTGTAATCGAAGCTCCGATGGACTACCTCCCTCCTGCTTGGAAAACAAACAAGAATCATCTGATCGAGAATGTGCTCGACGATATTTCAAAGGGAGTTCTAACTCGTCAGTCAATTCAAAACTTTTGCAATTTTGTCTCATTTGTTTCTCAAAGTGAACCTGATTCTGTTAGTAAAGCGATTGAGGATGAACATTGGGCCATTGCTATGCAAGACGAGCTGAATCAATTCATCAGAAATGATGTTTGGGAATTAGTTCCTCTACCTGATGATCATTCTATAATCGATACAAAATGGATTTTCAGAAATAAAATGGACGAATTAGGGGTAATTATAAGAAACAAAGCAATACTCGTTGCTCAAGGCTGTACCAAGAGGAAGGTATCGATTATGACGAGACATTTGCTCCGGTTGCTCGGCTTGAAGCAATCCGAATCCTTCTTGCTTTTGCATCTATCATGAAATTCACCTGTATCAAATGGATGTCAAGAGTTCTTTCTTGAACGGATTTATAAATGAAGAAGTGTATGTGAAACAACCTCCTGGTTTTGAAAGTCATGAATTTCCGAATCATGTTTACAAACTTAAGAAGGCTCTGTACGGTCTGAAACAAGCTCCAATAGTTTGGTACGATCGGCTGAGTTCTTTTCTTTTAGAAAAAGGTTTCAAAAGAGGGAAGGTTGACACCACTTTATTCATTCTTAAATCTAAAAAGGACATTTTATTTGTACAAATTTATGTTGATGATATAATTTTCGTTGCTACTAATATGTCTCTATGTAAGAAATTCTCAGCACTAATGAAAGGTGAATTCGAGATGTCGATGATGAGAGAACTCACATTCTTCCTCGGACTTCAAGTTAAGCAAGCCGAAGGAGGCATCTTTGTGCATCAAGGAAAATACTGCAAAGAGCTCCTAAGGAAGTTCGGCATGGAAAATTGCAAGCATGCAGCCACACCGATGAGTACCTCCTGCTATCTCGACAAGGATGAGTGAGGTAAGTCGGTAGATGTAAGTAAATATAGAGGCATGATAGGAATTCTTCTGTATGTAACTGCATCTTGGCCTGATATGATGTTTAGCGTCTGTATGTGTGCTCGGTTTGAAGCTAATCCGAAGGAATCACATCTATCTGCTGTTAAGCGAATATTTAAATATTTAAAAGGAACCGAGAACACTTGTCTGTTTTATCCAAGTGATACTAGTCTTAGTTTGGTCGGATATTCTGATTCTGATTTTGCGGGATGCAAGCTTGACCGAAAAAGCACGAGTGGATCTTGTCATCTTTTGGGAAGTTCTCTGGTGTCGTGGTTTTCTAAAAAGCAAGCTTGTTTTGCTCTTTCCACAGCAAAAGAATACATTGCAGCTGGCAGCTGCTGTGCTCAAATCCTTTGGATGAAGCAATAACTGTCAGACTTCGGCCTGAAATTGGATCATATTCCTATCAAATGTGACAATACAAGTGCAATCAACCGAACTAAGAATCCTGTATATCATTCTCGGACAAAACACATTGAAATAAGACATCACTTTTTATGTGATCATGTTCAAAAAGGTGATTGTGTTATCAAATTTGTAAGCACTGAAAATCAATTAGCTGACATTTTTACAAAACCTCTGCCGAGAGAAACTCACTTTCATATCATAAGGGAACTCACATACTAGATGAATCTAGTGTAAGCTAATGGTCGGTCAGTGTTCTCAATCACCCTAATCCAAGGTCTTATGTCAATGTAAAATTGCTCGGATTTCTTTTATTCATTCAAAGATTTGCTTACTCTAGTGAAAAGCTTGTGTATTCTCTTCGTTACTCTTTCGCTATATTTTTTTTCTGGGGGAGAAAAGTTGTATTTTTCGAGCATATTATCTTTAGGGGGGGTAATGCAAAAAAAAAAATTTAACATTTGGTATCACTATATTTTCAACAAGTGTATACCTTTTCAAAATCGGTATACTCATGGCTTACACCAAGTGGTATCTGTTATGCTTGCTCTCTGTTTTATTCTTGGAATTTACTTCATACCACTCTTTTGGCTCTATGCTTAATTCTTCGGCTCCTTTTTGATCATGCCAAAAGGGGGAGAAAGGTAGTTGTTGCTTTTGTTGTTTCAGATTTACGAATTCAGGGGGAGAAAGGAAAGATGTTGTTTGTTTGAAGATAAGTGCTTTAGATTTTCGACCATATATTAAGGGGGAGAAAAAAGAAAGTCACAGTTGAAGAGAAAGCTGATTTTCAGGGGGAGTGATCTTCGAACGTACGCTCAGGAGAACCGCACAAAATCAACATGCATTTGTCATCATCAAAAAGGGGGAGATTGTTAAGTCAAGGTTTTGATGACGACAAATATATTATGCGCTCGGTTCTCGGCCAAGGTTTGATGAAGCCAAATGAATCAGCTCTGAAGTATCTTGGATATTGGCCAAGGCAATCAAACCAGCTTCGTATGTTAATCTCTGATCTCGGTCATCGACGGAGACAATTGGATCCGACCAGTATGATGTAGAAGTCAAAGCTCAGGCGTACTCGGAAGTGATCAATCCGAGCTATCACTTAGTTCAAATCAGTCGACCATAGATCAACTTAGTCTTAGCACAAAATCAGTCGGCTAACAGATCAACTCGACTAGCTTGACTCAGATTCGTAATTCAAGTTCCCAAGCTCGAATAGTCGTCAAGCTCGGCATCACTGTTCATCTTCTTCAACCTTCAGCAGTATGTCGTCGCACGCACCTCTTCGTTTTTGTACTGGTATTTCAGTACTGTGTGTGGCTGGCAATTTTGTCTTTATCTAAAGCACCCAACTGTCACCATCCTTAAAATTTCAAAAAAGGAAATTCAAATCAGCAGTGGAAGAGAGACAGATTTGGAACGTTGCAAAGAAGTGGAAACGGCTGGAAAAATGACATACATGTCTCTGTACAGTGTAGAAATTTTCCGGTATATCCGTTGCAAAGGACATACGTGTCCCAATATATTTTTTTTACTCTATCTCCTGCCTCATGCGTGCTGGCATCATTATAAAAGGCATGGGTTCTCTTCATCAATATATACAACAAGATAGAGACAGAGAACAAGAGAGCAAAAATTTCTGAAAAACACAAGAAGAAAAACGCAGAAAAGAGAACGATAGAGTTAGAGAGTAAAACTGTTATATTTAGAATCCAACCATCAAATCGTTCTCTACAAAAAATCCTTTCTCAAACACAAAACTGAATACTCATCTGTTCATCAAACCTTCAAAATCAAATACACTTGAGTTTCGGATTGGAGCCATCTCATTCATTCAATCGGTTTTCAAGTCTTGAGAGGTTCTCAAGCAAGTGAAAGTCTTGGAAGGTTTCCAAGCCGCCTAGGAGGTTCTTAGGTGTTTGTGAAGTCTTAGGAGGTTCCTGAGAAAAAATCCAAGGAGGTTCTTTGGTGAGAATCCTTAAAGGTTTCATGGTGTCTTGAAGGTTTCAAGATCTGTTAAGTCCAAAGAGGTTCTTCGGTAGTTGTATCATTTTAGGTAGAAGCCAAGAGTTTGGTACTCTCTTGGTGGGTTAATTGATCCCGTGTAATCTCTATCTATTTGATTTTATTAAAGGCTCCTCAAAGGTTTTAAGGGGCACTGGACATAGCTCACTGTGTTGGTGAGTGAACCAGTATAAAAATCGACTGTCTCTCTCTTCTTTACTGCTTTCAGTTTTTTTTATTCCGAGCATTTAATCAGCTTTGCTAAATTCTATATTTTTGCTCGGATAGTGCTAGCTCTTTTCCGCTGCAAATCTGATCTTTGCGGGGCGCAGCTCGGATAATCGGTTATCGACTTAGATAAACGATTATCTGAATGTGCTTGGCCCAAAGTCAGCATTTTTATATTAACAGCAAGCATTTTCCGACCGATTTCATTTTTATCTGAAAAATTAATACTATCGCTTCCAACTACTATTCACACCTCTCTAGTAGATTGTTAGGCCACTTGTTGGTTTCCAACATTACGCGTTTATAATCAAAACCAATTCTCGAACTTATTTTCTTATTTTTTGAACCTTCAATCAATATAAACTTTTAAATCAATTTTCACTAAGTAACTGCGATAGAGTGAAAATTGTGCGAAGTAAACCAATCCCTATGGGTACGACACCCTATTTTATCACTTCATGCATTACTTGTAAAACCTGGTATACTTGTCGATGTTCCAACAATCAGTTTGAGTGGATGTGAGGAAGAACCATAATAAATATATAGATGAATGAAAAATGATACTTTTACACCTCAATTTGATATGTAAGTGATATATGGAGGAAATAGGAAGATATGTAGAGAAGAGAAAGAAGTGATAGATAGTGTGATTTGAATGAAAGAAATATGAGTTATAAATTAAGATGAAAAATAATTGCAAGAATATATATAAAGTGTGTAAATGAATGATTAAGGGTGAGAAACAAAATGATGTGAAGATGAAAGATTGAAAAACTATGGGAAGGGTTTAGAAGTGTTTTAAAATAAGGGTATTTCGGAAATAAAAATAATAATAATGTTATTTAGAGTACTCAATCCTATAACTTTTCTAAAACTCTTTTTATATCAAAACAAAAAAGATAAGATAGTATGAGAAATTTGGGCTTCCCTTCTTTCATTATCTAAAAAATTCTAGGATTCAAGCACTACAAATAAAAAATCACCACATTGAACAATGCTTGTTTAATTTGTTTAAAATCGTTAATAGTTTAAGATGTTATAATATATGTATTATGCTATTAGTTATAATAAGTTAGAGAGATAGATAAATATATAGAGTGTAGTTAGTATCGAATGTATCGCATGATTCGAATCACGATTCAATTTGTAATCGTCAATGAACGAAGCGAATCGTATCGCAAATGAACGTGAATCATGGACGAATCGTAGTTGTATCGGTGAATCGCGCTTGAATCGAGATTCGAAACCGATTCTTATAACATCCTCAATTTTATTTTAGAGTTTTACTTTTTGAACTCCGTTGTTTACTCACCGGCCCCCATTTTTTCCGTCTTATACAAAGCGGAAGTACATTTTTTCGCCTTATACAAGGCGGTAGTGTAAAATTATCATATTTTTTTCCGCCTTATACAAAGCGGACGTGCAAAATTACCATTTTTCCGCCTAGAAAGAGGCGGAAAAAACTGATAATTTACACTACCGCCTTGTATAAGACAAAAAAATGCACTACCGCCTTGTATAAGGCAGAAAAAATGGGGACCGGTGAGTAAACAACGGGGTTCAAAAAGTAAAATTCTTATTTTAAGTATAAATTAGAATAATAAACTGCTTAGAAAGAATATAATTATGTTCAAGAATAATTAAAGCAATGGAGTAGAACCAATTAGAATGTTATGAAGTAGCTAGAAAGCCTTAGCAAAGAATAAAAGGTTGAAAAATGGGGAAAACGATGGTTAGAAACGGCGTTTTCGGTATTTTAAATACGTATACTAGTAAATTAAAAATAAAATATCGGCAGCTCTAAACAAGAATTCCACCGTTGGATGTAAAGGTGAGTATGTAGGGGAACTTTCTTTCAAATTTGAGCAAGATCCGACGGTTAACGAAGAACGTATACTGTTTTGATTACAAGAAGAAAATAAAAGGAAAATGGAAGAAAAATGGAAAAGTCAATTTACAGTGACAAATGTAACATCCCGCTATTTCTAATACCTGTAGCAAAATAATTAAATGATTTAATATGATGTTTTCAATATTTGAGTGTCGTAATAAAATTTTTATTTCATCATTATAATTGAAATATGTTTTCTAAATGTAAATTTGTTATCATACGTTTTTCAAAAATAAAAGAGTATTTTTATTTAGTTTATATAATATTTTGTCAGGAAGCTAAAGTGACAGGCCTTAGATGCATTTTCACAAATAATTTCTTTAGAAAGATATGTTTAACTTAATATTTTGAGCGTCCCTGTAAATTTTCATAGCGTTCGGAGGCTGTTTTATTTTTAACTTCTGAAATGGTTTTAATATTTTACCGATATAAGTTATATATAATGATCTTCTATTTCAAAATTATAAATATAATATTTTATCAAGTTTAACATCAGAATTGAGAAAACATATTTACTTTTGAATCAATACTTTTTCTTACGCAATAGCTATCTGTAAGGACATATAACTTTATTATTTTTCAATCAGTTTTGAATAATTAAAAATACAATATTTTTTTACTTAAATGTTTTTTATTTTTAGGATCGTCAAACTTTTGGTTATAATCCAAAATACTTACACACATTGATTCATAAATGAGAATAAATTATTAAAATATATATATATATATATATATATATATATATATATATATATATATATAAATTCCTATAACTACCCAGTACCCCACCGCCCCACCTATATAATAGGTATATATGTATTTCCCAATTCCCAAGTGCCCCACCCCAGTCCCGTAAGAAAAGAATAAAAAAAAAAGAAATGAAGATGTTGCGGCCATAAAAAAGAAAAGAAAGAGAAAGAAGGAACTAGAATGAGAGAAATAGAAAGCCAAGTAAAGAAAGAGGAGGAGGAGGGAGAGGGAGGGAGGGAGAGAGAGAGAGACTTTTCTTTTACTTAACTTCTCGGTCCGATTATTCAAGATCCAACCGTCTAATCTCAAATCCTTTTTAGGTAAATAATCTTCTCAACTCCCTCTATCCATCCATATAATTTATTCTACGATCCGTCAATAATGATATATATTTATTATTTTGACAAAAATGCATTTAGTTGATTTTATATATATATATATATATACACACACTTTTAACGTTATAATTAGTTTTAACGTGTGTCTCTGTTTAGATCCAACACGTCATTGTTGACCCTGACCCTCGAGTAAGGCGCGGACGCGAACGTTATATTGTTTCTATTGCTAGGATCCCAGGTAAGAGGGTTGTATTACCTTAATTTAGGGTATGATTTCTAGGTTGTTTATAGTGGTGGCTAGGAGTAGAAAAGATTAATTAGAAAAATGAACAATAGGGTAGTTAATGTTGATAATAAGTATGTTTTTAAATTAAAAAAAATGAACACGCTTATGTTTTGATGAATTGATTATTTTTATTGATTATTGGTTAATTGATTATTTGGTTAATTTTTGGTGAACTTAAAATTGGTTATGAATTGATTAATTGTATTGATTATTTTTATTGATTATTGGATGATATCTGGTCGGTATTTAATTATGGAGTAAAAATTTGATTGTTGCATGTTAGTGTGAATTATATATGTTTGAATTAAACTGAACTGGATTGTCATTGGAATAAACGAACTAAACAAAAGGCAGCAGCTATGGATCGCGTGTTGGGTACTCGTACCCATTAGGTGCCCTGTTAGGACAGAGTCTATTTTAAGGAATAGACTCGATTTCCCAATAGGTGAAGTCCTCACTCAGGTAAGTAAATCTCATAGATCCAAAGTCTCATTCGATGTTTGGGACCCGCGCAAAATCAATAGATGTCTGGTAAATCAATAAAATAAATAATGAAACATGTAAGGAAGCACGAAAGATTAGAACAAAGAAAAGACCCTAACGAGCTAATGGTCTATGCGGTAAGAAAATCCTGGGTGAAGGTAAGAAATCCTATTGGGTGAAGACATCATCCTAATAGATTCATACAAAAATACCTAATGGTACTTTATAAGAAAAGACAAGAAAGAAAAGAAATGAATAAAGGAAAGAGGAAAGATGAGAAAAACTCATAAAGCTGAAAAAGAAAGTTAAGAAAATAATTTTGAAGGAAATGCCACATATTGTGATTGTGAATGATGCTTGTCTGTGTTGTGAAATACTTGAAAATGATTATGATTATTACGATGAAAACATAAATGTTAGGCTTAGTTTACTATTATGACTTGTTAGAAATTATTTCCTAAGTTTCTGTGTAATGCTACCCTTCTTGCTATATTTTTACAGGTACAGAAGTGGAGCTTACACAAGTCATGACCGGTGTGGAGTGTAATTTAGTCACGAGAGAACCTAAATTAATTTGGTGTAATTATTATGGTTTAATTTTTTTAGAAGCCCAGAAACTTATGTTATTTTTGAAAAGGGCATTAGTGCTAGGTAGCCTAAGTTAAATATAATTTTAGGTTTTGTAATATTCTGGGCTGATATGGGTTAGATATGGATCAGATAACAGAAACTAGAATTTTCCAAAAACATACAGATCTAACCAGAAACTAACAATCACAATAATACCAACACACAAATCAGATGCAGCAGATGCCAAAATATCGTTACC
Source organism: Crotalaria pallida (assembly GCA_037953625.1). Classification (NCBI taxonomy): domain Eukaryota; kingdom Viridiplantae; phylum Streptophyta; class Magnoliopsida; order Fabales; family Fabaceae; genus Crotalaria; species Crotalaria pallida. The sequence continues at coordinate 54,427,481 of CM075654.1, read as the reverse complement.
ACCAATAACACGTTGATTTAACACAATTATTGATTAGTTCTTGTTAGATTATCACTTATCAAAAATTAATGAATTTAACCAAGATAAAGTAGAAAAGAAGAAAAACTAGACACAGAGATTTATACTGGTTCACCTTGAACTCAAGGCTACATCCAGTCCTCCCTTTCTGATTCGGGAGAGTTGCTTCACTATGAAAAAGGTAGATTAGTACAATGAGTTTTTACACAAAACATTTGCTAAAAACCTCACCGAGTAAACCTTACTCTAACCGTACTCTAAACCTCAAACCTTTCTTCAATCGCTGTGAATATGTTGAAACCTTCAACACTTTCCTCAATTCTTTCTTGAAACCTTCAAGAACACAATGAAACCTTCATCACTTGAGGTGAAACATTCACCAAGCTTTGAACCTTTGAAACCTTCAAAGTCCAATTGCCATGAAACCTTCAAGGAACCTCTTCGGTAAAATCTTTACCAATTCTCACTCTCGAAATCTCGCTTGTTGTTGTAGCAAAGTTTGCACCTCTTGATGTGCGAATTACAACACTAATAAAAACACACAACTAATTGAATCTCTTAGATCTAAGATGAATATGCTTGAGAGATTCAATTTTGGTTTTGTAAAGAAGATGATGAATCTTGAATATGAAAACTAATTTCTCTTGAATGAATCTTGTAGAAAATCGATTTGGGAATTTTTGTATATCTGTGTAAAAGAGAGAGAGACTATCGCTATACATTGCTAAGAAAGAAGAAAAACATTTTGCTGAAAAACTCAAGCTGTTGCAAACCAAACTGATCTGATTTTCTATTATTAAAAAAAACTGCACAGTTATGTAGATATAGGTCAGATACCTGAGATACATACTGTTTTATTTGCTTAAAAGATTAAATCAGAAAATCAATTTTGCACCCAACTTTTTCCTTTTACTAAATACTATTCCCAAAGTCATTCAATAATGCATTTTTCTATTTTAAAAATATTTTTATTTTATGCATTATTTTTCCAAAATTAATCATGCATTTTTCTCAAGCATATTTACCTTAAAACTTATGAGATAGATTCAATGTAACCTAATAGACCACTACCCCATACATCCTAATACTAAAAAACATAATAAAGGATGTAAATAATACAACTAAACTATTATGGAGTAATAAATCTAACTAGCAATCTTCTTCTCATGTTGTATGTTTGTTCATTCTTGGATATGCTTGTTGTCATCAAAACCTCTTGACTTCACAATCTCCCCTTTTTGATGATGACAAACACTCCTAGGATTTGTTGAGCACTTTAGATCCAGGCTCCCCCTTAATTGAGGCATTATCAACAAACCTACAAACAAAGAACAAACATTTAATAATAATAATAAGAATAACACATGCCAAAGGAAAGAATAGCAACAGCAGCATAAGAGAACAGATATAAAGCACAACATATGCTGCAAGTATATGAAACAAAGTAACATAACTAGAACTCACTAAACTAGCATATACAGTAGATAGAGAAAACACATGGCACTACTAGCTAGTGAGTAAATGCATAAGAAACAAGGCAACAATATAACATGACATATCAAGGCTGCAGGAACAATAACAATAATGAAAAGTGAAAAAAAGACAAATAAGAGCCTGCAAATCATATGAAACAAAAAAAAACAAAACAGCCAGAAGTATACAAAATAAAAACATAGACATATATAACAGATACTGCACAAAATAAAAATAGAACCTGATATTCATGTATAGAAAAATACTTATACGGCAGAAACATGTACTAATAAACATGTACTAATAATACTTAAAATGGAGTAATATAGTGTATGCAATCAGAAAAACTAGATGCAAGCACGTAGCTGCAGATATGGCATATTCCAGAGAAAATAACCAAATAAAAAAGAAAACAGATCATGAAACCTGCAGGCAAGTAGAACTGAAAAGCAACAGTAGTATATGAAATTCAATTATCATGCAGATCAAGAACTGATAGCAAAAATGCACAAAGGCAAATAGACCAGCAAAAAAAAAATAGCAGATCAGTAACAAGGACATAGAAGGCAAAATTAATATACATTTGCAGATAACAAAGCAAATCCAGATCAGCATAGATCTAACACAAAGCAGAACCACACACCATGATTCTCAACTATCAAAACCAGCAAAAGCAAAACCAGTATCATGATAGTATATAGAAAACAGTAAGTGCATCATGTATATGGCAGAAATATGAAAGAAAAAATCAGCATGATACCACTTGTTGCAGCATATATCAGGTATATTAGCTACAAGTCCATGAGCATTAAAATCTCATAATTTCAGCAATAAAATAAGATATATTAGACCAAGAAATTAGAGAATAGAAACTATACTAAATGAAGGAAATAAGATGAAACAAGAAATCATTCATTCATTCATAACAGTTCATTACAAATTAGAGCAAGTCTAAGCCAAATTACATCAAAACCTGAAAATGCATATGCTGGAATCACAATTGTACTTGAAGGTGCAATAAACCAATATGATATTTTAAGCATTTGCCCTTCATTTGTACCTACAAAACAACTTAAGTCTTGCTTTTTGGTACCCAAATGGTTTTGGGTCCAATAGTGTAGGGATCCTCCCCCTTTTTGACCCAAATGAATAGACCATTAGGTACACCATATTTTTTAATACGGCATATATTATTGGTATGTCCATGCTTTCCACAATAAAAACATGTTGGTCTCTTAGTAAAATCAATTTTTGAAAATGAGCCAATTAAATTGAATTTTCTTTTCTTTGCATGAACATATCCTAATCCGGTCTTATTCGAATGATCTCTTTGTGATGCAAGTAGCTTATTTAAATTCTTATCACCATTGGAAAAAGTATTAAGCATATTTTTCAAATCGAAAATTTCTTTTTCAAGCTTAACACATTTTTCACAATCGGGGACAACTATCTCATGATTTGCACAATCACATGTAGGCTTGGAATTAATGAGTTTCAAGGGTTCATTTTGAAGTTTCAACTTATTTATAAAATTCTCCATTTCAATAAGCTTTCGTTGATACTTCAAAATTTGTTTTCTCCTTTCCACATTAATTTTTATAACCTTCTTAAACTCATTTAACATTTCTACATATGCATTTTGCAAATCAACACTAGATGCTGAATTTGAATTAGAACTACATGAAGGGTTAGAAGATACCTCATCCTCGCTATCTAGCACAACCGTCCTATCACTTGACGAAGCTCCATCACCGAAATTCACCATCAAGCATAGGTCGTCTACTTCTTCTTCCGAATCGCTAGAGGATACCTCTTCATCCTTCTCCGGTTCATCCCACACAATGTACGCTCTCTTGGGATTTCTTTTGTTATTCTCCCTCATCTTCAAATATGTAGGGCGTTCCCATTTCATGTGCCCAACTACACCACATTCATGACACTTGAAGTTTTCATTAGAGATCTTGTCTTTGGTTGAATTGTCACTTGAAGTTCTTCCTCTTGCATTGTTGAAGTTTCTCTTTCTCTTAAGAATTTTTCTAAATCTTTTTGCAAGTAAAACCATTGTTGCCTCATCAATTACCAAATCCGAATCCTCTTCATGTGAGCCCTCATCTAGCATTTTTGTCATCTTAGAAGTTTCCTTTAATGAGATACCTTTCTTCTTCTTGTCCGATTCCTCATGTAAGTTGAGACGTCCTAGCTCCATCTCATGTTCTTGAAGCTTTCCGAAAAGTGTTGCTAAGTCCATGGTGTCCAAATCTCTTGATTCTACAATTGCGGTAACATTTGGTTGTCATTCCCTGCTTAGACATCTTAGAACTTTGTTAATAACTTCACAATTCATAAACACTTTTCCAAGAGCAATTAAATGATTAATAAAATGAGTAAATCGTTTTTGCATATCGGAGATAGGTTCATTTGGTAACATATGGAACAACTCATATTCATGCATAAGAGTATTAAGTCTAGCACGTTTAACTTCACTTGTGCCTTCATGTGTGACTTGCGAGGTGTCCCACATTGCTTTTGCACTTTTAAATTGAGAGATTCTAAAAAATTCATCATAAGAAAGTGCGGATGTGATGATGTTTTTACCTTTCAAATCATAAGATACCTTTTTACGATCATCATCACTCCAACTTTCTTTTGGAATCTCAACAATTGTTTCACTTATTTTCTTTTTAGGGATATAAGGACCATTTTCAATGGCATCCCAAATGCAAGGGTCAATAGCCTCACTACAAGAAAATGTATTTATTGCAACAACTTTTTTGCAACGACTAAAATTTTTCGTTGCAAAAAAGATGTTTTAGCAACGACTTTTTATTGTCGTTGCTAAACGTTGTTGCTAAATAAAAAATTCATTTCCCTCCAGTAATGAAAAAAATGCGCGCAGTTAGGAAGTTAAAGGCAACGAAAATTATCGTTGCAATATCAGTAATTAAACTTCTGCAACGACACCTGTAGTTGCAGAACAACCTTAAGAGGAACTGCAACGACAACAACGACAGGTGTCGTTGCCAAACACAATAAAAAAATAATAAAAAAAGGGAAAGCCAAAGGTCAATAAGGTAAAAGAAATAAAATAAGAAAAAAAAATAAAACAAAACACACATGACACAGCAGCTAAGACACAGTGCAGCACGTAAAAAACACTCTCCTCCTGCTTCGATCCTTCACCCAGTTCACCTTCGATATTCACCTTCCATTCTTTTTCGTCTCCTTCAAGCTCCGGTACGTACGTAGTGAAGGTTCATCTCCGGTTCAAGCACATCCTTCACCGACGTCGTCCTTCACCGTGTTGTGCTTCACCGTCGTCCTTCATCGCGCCTTGCTTCACCGCCGTCCTTCACCGCTTCATTCTTCCTCTGGTATGTTCCCTAATAACCCCAATTCTAGAACCAATCTCTAATAACCCCAATTTCAGAATAAACCCTAATTTCTGAATTTCTATTAACATTCTCTCTTGAACTAAACTTCTAATAACCCCAATTTGAGAATTTCTAATAACATTCTCTCTTGGATTTCTTATAAAATTTCATATTTTCTGTTAACATGCGCTTCTTTCTCTCTGATTTTTTTTTGTTTTTGGGTGTCCCGGTTTTGAATATTTTCCTCTGTTTGTTTGTGCTGTTATCATGTCATGTGATATATAGATCCTCCTGATTAAGTCTTTAGCTTAGAAATTGGGGACTAGTTTCCACTACAGCTTTTGCCACTTTTGAGTAATTACTGATTAAAGAAATCCTTTTTATCTTGTAAGCATTAATCAAACTTGTGCCCTTTAGATATGCTCTCTGAAATTTGGGTTAATTTGGGTTAATTTTTGGTGAATATCATGCACAAAAAAAAAAAGATAAATTTGTTTTAGAAAATTGTGTATTTAAAAGAAGGGAGGTAATTGTTTTGTAGTTTTCTAATAAAAACTATTTTTTTCTAATTTCTTCATAAAACGAGAGGATCTTGATTCGGTTAACTAAACGAATAAACAAATTAAGAAGGTAAAAAAAAGAAGAAAAACAGTGCTGACCCAAAAGCTTCAACCAATTTGAATTCTTTTGGAATGCATGCTCGAGCTTTCTCTTCCTTCACAAGATGAAGTTGATACAAGGCACTAATAAACACAGAAACTAAAAACTAATTAGTAGGAGTGTATAAGAAAACACAGATCACAACATAGTAGCTAGGGATAGAGTGTATGATTATGTCACACCTACCTGCCTTTAAATACCCATGGAGGCTTACCATACCCAGATGAAGATTTTGCCTCTACTACTTCCATTAACTGTGAATCATAAAATGCAAATAATTTTGAGCAGAATTGATAGTTCACTTTTTGAGGATCAAGAAGTATTTAATTCTGTATAATAATGAACTAATACTAATATTTATGGAATCCAGCAACATATAACTAACAAACCATGGTTCTGTTTTTCAAAGATATAGAAACATTGCACCAATTAACAAACCATGGTTCTGTTTTTTATCTTAGAGGATTACCCATGGATTTGGTTGTTTTTGGGTACATTTACCCTTGAATTTCTGCTTGATGTTGTATGTATATTTTGCATGATTATGCCAGAAGTTACCCCAATAAATCAACATATGAAGGAATTCAATATTTTTTGTTAACCTCCTTTTCTGTGACATATTTCCTTAAACAACTTGACGTAGCCCAGGAATCTAGTTTATACTTTCTGTTTGAATGAGAGTGAAAAGAAGGAAACCGGAAGGGTTGGTACATGTGGGAGGAGCCCACCTCCTTGGACAGAAACCTACATAGAGCAGAATTCTTATCCTAAACTGAAAACAAGTCAGAAGATATAATCTAAATTTACTTCACTAAAACACTGCTGAAAATACACGCCCTATTATAGATCTCATATAATTCTAGAACTCATTGGACTCATTCTGAACTTAATAAATGACTTTTTAGCTCTTTACCAACTTATAGTAGATTCTGCTTGTTTCTCTTTTTTTAGAGAGGGGCTGTGCTAATGTTCATTCTTTTCTGAGAGTTATGGGAATTTTGTGAGCTAGTCTTCCATATTTTCAAAATGAAACTTCCTCAGATCTTTTAGCCTTTTCTTGAGTACAAAATTAAATTCTGAAAAAAGATTCAGGCTTAGTATCATGTTGTTGAACACCCAATTACATTGATTGTCTTGTTACTGACTTACTGTTAGTTACTTGGTGTGTTTCTCTTCCTTCACAAGATGAAGTTGAAACATTGTTTACTGTTCTGTGTAAGCTTATTTGGACCATGGATATTGGACTTACCGGTTGTTTGAATCAGATTCCCTTGTCTCTGTTTAATTTTTTAAAAAAATAATAATAATAAACTCTAGTACTGTAGAACAATAACCTTAAGGATATGGATTCAAATGCCTAGAGCAATCTCTCATCTTTCAAAGGGCCTATATTTACCCTTCATAGATTTTACTAGGTAGGAGATTATTAGTATGTACCACCTTTATTATTACTATAGAACAAGGTTATATTTTCTTTTATAAATAAAGTTTTGACGGAGATAAAAAAAATAGAAATTAAAATCACAAATAATTCATCAATAAAAATATCTAAGAATTGAATCCGGATATTTGGAGTGGTACTGTTCCTATTTGAGTCTTTTCGAAGCCTTTTTCATTTATCTTTTTTGCATAATGCCCCTGTATGTCAATAATTCTATTATTAGGACAAATCCTATAGGAAACTTCATTTTTTCAGAAACTTGCATGATGGAGAGGTTTATGATTTAGAGTCTCTTCTATTTTTAATTGACTCTATTCATCTTTTTTCTACTCTTGATTCAAGAACTGGGGAGCAGGGACCTTGATTCAGCGGAAGCTTTCACTTGCAGACCTTTTTTCAGGTTCTCCATTCACTCTCACTATAAAGATTTCTTTTGTTATTAAGGTTTAAGTTATTTCTGTTTGTGCAGAGAAGGCTTTGTTCATGTTTTAAACTCCACATCATGTATTAAAGTTTGAGCTGCCTATTTCTTCATAAAATCTAACATGGTTTCATTTTCATTTGTAAAACTGTAATAATTCTTTGTTTTCTGTTATGGTAGGTTATTTACTTTGAATGACATATTTACATTAGGGGTGTAAGGGGAGCTACTGCTGCTTTCTTTGTTTTGTTTTAAACCTGTATGATACTCAAGGTCATGGTCAGAAATGTTGATATTTTATTGTAATGAGTTTTGAAACGTTATTTTGGTTTAATTACCAAGTAAGATTATGCTACCCTATCTCTTCTTATTTTTGATGTTTTAATCAATGGTAATTGTGGCTTAATGTTAGTTATTGAAGCTATATAAATTAGCTTTATCAAATTATTATGTACTATATTGGTGATATTGTTTTATTATTATTCGGCAACTTAAAAGGATAAGGTCGTATAATTAAAACATGTATATTTCGAATTAATAACTGAACAAAAATTAGTCTATTACAACGACAATTCATTTGATTTGAGCCAATACATATAAAAGTTGTATGTTTTTGGCAACGACAAAGTCGTTGCAAAAGGTCTAGATTTTGCCAACGAAATTTGGGGTTCAGCAACGACTATGTCGTTTCAATAGCTATGGGTGTAATGTCGTTGCAAAACTAATAAGGAGTTCAGCAACGACTTTGTCGTTGCAAAAGCATTAGGTGTTTGGCAACGACATTTGTTGTTGCAAAATAGATTAACTAACTTTGTTTTGGCGGTTGATGTTTTGCAACGACAACTTTTGTTGTCATTGCAGAAAGCGTTTCTTTACAGCAACGACAATTGTCGTTGTTGTACCCTTTTGCAACGGCTTTACCAAAATCGTTGCAGAAAACATTTTTAGCAACGACTTTTGGTTTTTAGCAACGACTTTTGTCGTTGCAATAAAGGGTTTTTTTTGTAGTGCCTCAATGAATATCTTCATTAATTCTAACCTTCCAATAGGCATAGCCTTCTCCGACAAACAACGGAGGGCGATTTATTGAGGCCCCTTCACCACCAAAGATGTTTATTGAGCCCATTTGTATTCTCCCAAGGATCTTTTCGAAAAAGCTTTTTATGCTTGGTTCTTTCGACCGAGCTCTGATACCACTTGTTGGAATACAAGTGGGTGAATAAACACCTAGAGGGGGGTGAATAGGTGTGAAGGAGAACCTCTGAAATTTTTCAAAGATCCTTCAAAAACTATATCAGATATCTACTATGTATCTAACTGATATTTGACAGAAAGCTTGTAACAATTAAAAAGTCTGTTAACAGTCTGCCAGATATGGGTCAGATATGGGTCAGATAACAGAAACTAGAATTTTCCAAAAACATACAGATCTAACCAGAAACTAACAATCACAATAATACCAACACACAAATCAGATGCAGCAGATGCCAAAATATCACTACCACCACTAACACATTGATTTAACACAATTATTGATTAGTTCTTGTTAGATTATCACTTATCAAAAATTAATGAATTTAACCAAGATAAAGTAGAAAAGAAGAAAAACTAGACACAGCGATTAATACTGGTTCACCGAGAACTCAAAGCTACATCCAGTCCTCCCTTTCTGATTCGGGAGAGTTGCTTCATTATGAAAAGGTAGATTAGTGCAATGAGTTTTTACCCAAAACCTTTGCTAAAAACCTCATCGAGTAAACCTTACTCTAACCGTACTCAAAACCTCAAACATTTCTTCTATCGTTGTGAATATGTTGAAACCTTCAACACTTTTCTCAATTCTTTCTTGAAACCTTCAAGAACACAATGAAACCTTCATCACTTGAAGTGAAACCTTCACCAAGCTTTGAACCTTTGAAACCTTCAAAGTCCAATTCCCTTGAAACCTTCAAGGAACCTCTTCGGTAAAATCTACCAATTCTCACTCTTGAAATCTCGCTTGTTGTTGTAGCAAAGTTTGCACCTCTTGATGTGAGAATTACAACACTAATAAAAACACACAACTAATTGAACCTCTTAGATCTAAGATGAATATGCTTAAGAGATTCAATTTTGGTTTTGTAAAGAAGATGAAGAAGATGATGAATCTTGGAATATGAAAACTAATTTCTCTTGAATGAATCTTGTAGAAAATCGATTTGGGAATTTTTGTATATCTGTGTAAAAGAGAGAGAGACTATCGCTATATATTGCTAAGAAAGAAGAAAAACGTTTTGCTGAAAAACTCAAGCTATTACAAACCAAACTGATTTGATTTTCTATTATTAAAAAAAACTGCATAGTTATGTAGATATAGGTCAGATACCTATCAGATACATACTGTTTTATTTGCTTAAAAGATTAAATCAGAAAATCAATTTTGCACCCAACTTTTTCCTTTTACTAAATATTATTCCCAAAGTCATTCAATAATTCATTTTTATATTTTAAAATTATTTTTCCTTTATGCATTATTTTTCCAAGATTAATCATGCATTTTTCTCAAGCATATTTACCTTAAAACTTATGAGATTCAATGCAACCTAATAGACCACTACCCCATACATCCTAATACTAAGAAATATAATAAAGGATGTAAATAATACAACTAAACTATTATGGATTAATAAATCTAACTAGCAATCTTCTTCTCATGTTGTATGTTTGTTCATTCTTGGAGATGCTTGTTGTCATCAAAACCTCTTGACTTCACAATAAAGTGTATATATGTAGCTATTTATTTGTATAAATATTAACTGGATGATTTCTCCAAGGCTAGGTAACTCTTATGGCTTGGAAGCGTGCTGACAATGATAGGATCGCTACAATCCTAGAAAACTTGGTTCAGCTAAATCAGAACCAAGCTGAGACAGTGGCAACGGCCGCAGCTACAGCAGCAGCAGTTAATCAGCAGCCACATAATCCCGCTGAGACGAACTGGTTGGCAGAGTTCAGGAGGAACGAGCCGCCAAAGTTCGAGGGTGGTTATAATCCTGATGAAGCGCAGAGATGGCTCTAGGAGATTGAAAAGATTCTCCGCACTATGGTACCACCGACTGGACAGATGGTTCTCTTGGCACATTACATGCTCACGGGCGAAGCAGAGCATTGGTGGGAACATGTGAGGAGAGGATTGGAGGTTGCTAATCAGGAGGTGACTTGGGATATCTTCAGGAGCAGATTTCTGGGAAAGTATTTTCCGGAAGATGTTCGCAGGGAGAAGGCGCTGGCATTTCTGAATCTGACACAAGGGAATCTTAGTGTGGGGGAGTATGCAGCCCACTTTGAAGACTTGATCAGATATGCTAGTAGTTATAGAGATGCTGATGAGAGGACAAAATGCATCAAGTTTGAGGATGGTCTTTGCGCAAAAATCAAGCTAGCCTTCGAGTATCAGAACATCGCCAATCTCTCTCAATTGGTGAATATGACTAGCACCTATGAAAAGGGGCTGAAGCGGAAGGCAGCAGAAGAACGAAGCAAGAGTCTGTTGAGGACAGGAGGTCCTATTAGGGACAAAGGACCAGCTCAAAAACCAGGTCCTCATGTCGCTCCTAACACCAGAGCAGTAGTTCCAAGGGATGCGGGCAGGAATGTGTTTGCTTCAGGTGCTTCACCACTATGCCCACATTGTGGAAAGCAGCATGGTGGGGTGTGCTGGTATCTGAATCAGAACAGGAGTGATGCCCGTTGTTTCTTGTGTGGACAACCAGGGCATTTTGCTGCTACTTGTTCTAAGAATGTGCTGAAGTAGGAGGTGAATGCAGCTAGGGCACAACCAGCAGGTGCAGGCTAGCCTATCTAGAAGGGAAAGGTTTATACTATGGATGGAGAGGAGGTTGAGGATACAAATGAGCTTATCCGAGGTACTTGTCATGTCAATAATATTCCATGTGGGGTACTTTTTGATGTTGGTGCCACACACTCTTTTTTTCTCTTGATTGCATGAAGAAGCTAGATCTATCATTAGTAAAAATGCCTTATAAACTATTTGTGTCTACTCCTACTAGTTCTTCTGTTATTACTTCGCAAGTGTGTCTGGATTGCCCTCTTCGAGTATTGAAGCGAGAATTCAAAGTGAATCTGATTTGTTTGCCTCTGACTCGACTGGACATCATTCTGGGCATGGATTGGATGTCTAACCACCATGTTCTGATTGATTGTCATCGGAAATCAGTTGTCTTTAATACTCCCACATTGGTTGTTATGAAAGTGAATGAGGATGCAAATGTTAGCCAAATCCCAATGGTCCGAGAATTTCCAAAGGTTTTTCCTAAAGAGATTCCTGGACTACCACCAACCAGAGAAGTGGAGTTTGGTATTGATCTTGTTCCTAGAACAGGACCGATTTCTATAGCACCTTACAGGATGGCGATTCCAGAATTTGAAGAGATAAAGAAGGATATAGAGGAGATGCTAACAAAGAAACTTATCAGGCCTAGTGTGTCACCTTGGAGTGCTTCGATTCTCTTTGTCAAAAAGAAGGACGGTAGTCTCCGTATGTGCACTGATTATAGGCAGCTCAATGCAGTTACTGTGAAAAACAAGTATCCACTTCCTCGCATAGATGACTTGTTGGATCAGTTGAAAGGTGTTGCAGTCTTCTCTAAGATTGATCTACGATTAGGATATCATCAAATCCGCATTAGAAAAGAAGATATTCCTAAGACTGCCTTCAGGACTCGCTATGGGCACTTTGAATTTGTTGTGATGCCCTTCGGTCTGACAAATGCTCCTGCATTGTTCATGGACTACATGAACAGGATCTTTCGACCCTTCTTGGATTCTTTTGTTATCGTGTTTATTGATGATATCTTAATTTATTCTAAGAATCCAATTGAACATGAGGAACACTTAAGACTTGTGTTGCAGGTTCTCAAGGAGAAACAACTCTATGCAAAACTACCTAAATGCAGCTTTTGGTTACAGGAGGTGCATTTAGTCATGTTATCTTTGAACAGGGTGTTGCAGTGGATCCTGCTAAGGTGGACGCAATGTTGAAGTGGGAGAGGCCTAAGACAGTGACTGAGATCAGAAGTTTCCTAAGCATGACAGGTTATTACAGGAGATTCATTGAAGGATTCTCCAAGTTAGCTCTTCCTTTGACTAAGCTAACTAGAAAAGATGTGCCTTATCTATGGTCACCCCCATGCGAGCAGAGTTTCCAGGAGTTGGAAAGGAGATTGACTAGCTCTCTGGTTCTTATCTTGCCAGATCCTACCCAACCCTTCGATGTTTATTGTGATGCTTCTAAACAAGGGTTAGGTTGTGTCTTAATGCAACAGGGAAAGGTTGTGGCTTACGCATCCAGGCAGCTCAGGCAACATGAGCGGAATTATCCAACTCACGATCTTGAATTGGCAGCTGTTGTGTTTGCTCTGAAAATCTGGAGACACTATCTGTATGGCACACGGTTCGAAGTCTTAAGCGATCATAAGAGTCTGAAATTTCTCTTTGGTCAAAAAGAGCTAAACGTGCGACAAAGAAGGTGGATGAAGTTCTTAAAAAACTATGACTTCAATCTTCAATACCATCCAGGCAAGGCGAATGTGGTGGCCGATGCTCTAAGTCGCAAGACTTTACATATTAGCAATATGATGGTAAAGGAGATGCAGCTAATGTAGGAATTCAGTAACCTTAATCTAGGGGTGCAGGTGAAAGAGAATAGCATTGTCCTAGAGATGTTGCAGGTTACTAATGAATTTGTTGGCTTGATCAAGGAGAGACAGGCGGATGATGGGGAGTTGCAGAAACAGTTAGAGAAAGCAACTGAAGGGGTGGAGCCTGATTTCACCAAGGGTGCAGATGGTATCATTCGATTCAGGAATCGAGTATGCATTTCTATGGACTTTGAAGTGAGGAGAATGGTACTAGAAGAGGCTCACAAGACCAGGTTGAGTCTTCACCCATGTACCACCAAGATTTATCAGGACTTGAAGATATTATTCTGGTGGCCAGGGCTGAAAAAGGATGTGGCAGACTATGTATCCAAGTGCTTAGTTTGTCAGAAAGCAAAGATTGAGCATCAAAAACCAGGTAGTTTGTTGCGATCCTTGGAGATTCCAGAGTGGAAATGGGATAGTATTGCCATGGACTTCATTTCAGGATTGCCAAGAAGCTCATCAGGCTGTGAAGCTATCTGGGTTGTAGTAGACAGACTGACCAAGTGTGCTCACTTCATTCCTATGAATATGAGGTACAGTTTGGAAAAGTTGACCAAGCTGTACATCAGAGACGTAGTCAGATTACATGGGGTCCCTTCCAGTATAGTATTTAATCGTGATCCTAGACTCTTATCCAAATTCTGGCAGAGTCTCTAGTAGGCATTGAGGACTAAGCTGAAGTTCAGTACGGCTTATCATCCACAAACAGATGACCAAACTGAGCGTACTATTCTGTCCTTGGAAGATCTGCTGAGGACTTGTGTGCTTGAACAACCAGGCAGTTGGGAACAACTTTTGCCGCTGGTTGAGCTCACTTATAATAACAGCTCTCATTCCAGTAATGGAATGATGCCTTTTGAGGCACTCTACGGCAGGAAATGTCGAACACCTCTATGTTGGTTTCAGATAGGGGAGAAATTGCTACTTGGTCCAGACATTATTCAAGAGACAACTGAGAAGATCAGAATGATCAAAGATAGGATGAAAGCAGCACAAGATCGCCAGAAAAGTTACGCGGACAAGCGTAGGAGACCCTTAGAGTTTGATGAGGGTGACCATGTCTTTTTAAGGGTAATACCTACCACAATCATTGTTCGGGCGATTAAGTCCATGAAACTGACTCCGAGATTTGTTGGCCCTTATCAGATTTTGTAGAAAGTTGGACCGTTAGCCTACAGAATGGCCATACCTCCGCATTTATCCAAGCTTAATGATGTATTCCATGTTTCTCAGCTTCGAAAATACATTCATGATCCTTCACATGTGATCACATTAGATGATTTGCCACAGAGGGAGAACCTGACTTTTGAGGTGCTACCCGTCAGGATTGAAGATCGGTAGATTATGTAACACCCTAAGATTTTTACCCATAATTCCCCTTATAATAAAATACGGACTTGAAAATTCATTTTTTATTTTATTAAAATCAACCGTCAAACGGACGGAGTTTTGTTTGTTTTTCGGACTAATCCAAAATTCAACATGTGCTAAACAATTTCAAATAAACAACTAATAGCCAGCAGGGCTTCGGATTATATTTCTAAATCATAACAAGACCCCATGGGCTCCAAATATATCAACGTGCATAATTAATCAGAGTAATAGCGGAAAAATACTAAGTTTGAGGGTTAAAACCAAAAGTTATAACTTTAGCAAAATAAAACATCCTAAGCATCACTAAAAATATGAATAACAAATTCTACTTCAAAATAGTGTAGGAGGCTTAAGTTCACAATATCCTACAAATCCCATAATAACCCTACTCTCCCTGTAAGGGAAAGTACTCCTGCTCGGCCGGGGGCTGTGCCAGCTCAATCTCTGTACCTGTAATGTATAGTAAGGGAGTGAGCATTGCACATGAAATAGAAAGCAGTTTCTAACTAGACATAACAACCCACTAGGTCAAACACATTTAGCAAATAAGCAAATATCCACATATTTCACAACATACTCATTCCATTATTTCCATATTCAATATTTACTCCACATTTCCATTTTCATTATTCGTTTCAACGTCCAGTTTCACTATTCTTTTCAACATTCATTTCCCTTATTAATTTACTCATTTCACATACTTATTTCATTTCAATATCCATTTTCATTCTTCATTTCAACACCCCTTTCCTTTTTCTTTCCATTTCATTCTTTAAGATACATTTCACACCATTGTACTTCACCTCCACACTGGAAGGTACCTCATACATATCCTTATTTAAATTAGGTGTCCCTCAGGTCAGAGGTCAACACATTTTAACATTTTATTCATTTCGTGCCCCTCAGGTCAGAGGTCAACACATTTTAACATCTTATTCTTAAAAATACATTTCGCGCCATTGTACTTCACCTCCACACCGGAAGGTACCTCATACAATGTGGCCTAGGGATACTTCACCTCCACACCGGAAGGTACCTCATATCGTAGTACTTCACCTCCACACCGGAAGGTACTTCATACAAGTTGGCCTGCAGGTACTTCACCTCCACACCGGAAGGTACCTCATACCATCGTACTTCACCTCCACACCGGAAGGTACCTCATACATTTGGCCTATGGGTACTTCACCTCCACACCGGAAGGTACCTCATACCATCGTACTTCACCTCCACACCGGAAGGTACCTCATACAATTTGGCCTATGGGTACTTCACCTCCACACCGGAAGGTACCTCATACCATCGTACTTCACCTCCACACCGGAAGGTACCTCATACAATTTGGCCTATGGGTACTTCACCTCCACACCGGAAGGTACCTCATACCATCGTACTTCACCTCCACACCGGAAGGTACCTCATACAATTTGGCCGGTGGGTACTTCACCTCCACGCCGGAAGGTACCTCATACAACCACCCAGATTATACTTAAACATTAATCTCATGATAAACAATTCATTCATAAACGCATTTAACCACAATCAACACATAATCTTTCATGTAATTTCCGGATTCATTTCTTTTCTTAGTTACCACATTCATACCAAATAGTGTTCTCTTTTATAGCCCAACATTAAGATTCGCCCTTCATTTTAATTTAGCATATATCACCTTTTACCTTTTTATTTCCACATAATCGTTTTACTTCCATTTCCCATATTCATTAGTTCAATTCCTAAGCCATGACCTTTATTCTCAATTGATAATACTTAACATTTTTACTCATTTAGCAATTAGATACAAATATGCACATTCATGACATTTAATCATTTCCATTCCCTTTCTTCCTATATCAATTTATTTCACAACACATGCATATAATTGCTACAGTAATTAATTATCATTTAATTCACAACTTTACAAATAAAATCAATAATCATAGAAATCATACATGTCAACTTTATTATCACATTACCCAATTCCTCATTTAATTCAATATAATCATTTACCAAATTTCATTTATCAAATTACTCATTTTCATATTATTGAGTTTCCTTTTCCTAATCTTAACATCCAATCATCATGCATATTTAATTAATTAGAATTTCATATTCAATAACCTAGGGATTTATAATCTAATTTTCTCCCCTAACACATAATCCTAACAAGCATTATATACTAACTAGACCCGACTCTCTAGAACAAGGCAAGCTCACTATATCCACTCCCTTACCTCAAACACTTGGAGATAAGGTGATTTTGCTTGCTCTGCACTTGAAAGCCTTGCCCCCAATTGAGTTAGAGTCCAAAGGAAGAGGGAGGAACCTAATATAATAGCCATAGCAAGAAAAGATTAACATTCATGTAATGAGTCATGCCAAAACTCAAGAAAAGTGGAGCTTCCATGACTTAAAAATCAAAAACCACCATGGATGGAGGAGAGAGAAAGGGAAAACGAATTTAGAGAAAGAAAAGAGGAAATCCATGGCATTAAACACTTACTTGAAGTGAAGAAGGAAGAGATTTGTTGACGGAATGAAGAAATCCCACTTGCTCTTGGTGGATTTGATGATGGAGAATGGAACCCTAGGGGAGAGAAAGAGTGAGGTTCGAATTTGGAAGAGAAAGAACGTGTGTTGCACTTTATTATTTTCTGCATCTACAGCGTTTAATCGAGTATTACTCGATTAAATTCCCCCCTCCTTCAGGTCTTAATCGATTAAGCTGCAGCTTAATCGATTAAGTTGCAGTATTTTCAGCACCCCGACTTTGAACGGCCATAACTTCTTCGTTAACCGTTGGATCTTCCTCAAATTTTGACACATGCTTCCCCACATATCCTACTTCACATCCAACGGTGGAATTTGTGTTTAGAGTTGTAAATCTTTGATTTTGAATTTCCTAATATCCTATGTTATTAATCCTAAATCAAGCCTTCAAACCACTAGTTTCAACTCCATATCATTACTTCCTTCACTTTAGGCTTGACCCATCATCAATTATAATAGGAATTAAATTTGGGATGTTACAGATTAAGCAACTCAGGGGCAAGCAGATTCATTTGGTGAAGGTTATCAACAATGTGGAAGAGGCTACATGGGAGCTGGAGGACAAGATGAAGGAGTCTCATCCACAGTTGTTCATCCCGAGCTGAAATTCTGGTAAGTGGGAGAGGATTGTAAGATCCTCAATTTTATTTTAAGTATATATTAGAATAATAAACTGCTTAGAAAGAATATAACTATGTTCAAGAATAATTAAAGCAATGGAGTATGACCAATTAGAATGTTATGAAGTAGTTAGAAATCCTTAGCAAAGAATAAAAGGTTGAAAGATGGGAAAAACGAGTGTTAGAAACGACATTTTCGGTGTTTTAAATACGTATACTAGTAAAGTAAAAATAAAATATCGGCAGCTCTAAACAAGAATTCCACCGTT
The DNA here is from genome assembly GCA_037953625.1 of Crotalaria pallida. Classification (NCBI taxonomy): domain Eukaryota; kingdom Viridiplantae; phylum Streptophyta; class Magnoliopsida; order Fabales; family Fabaceae; genus Crotalaria; species Crotalaria pallida. The sequence goes on along the minus strand of CM075654.1, from coordinate 54,409,582 downwards.
GGATGTGAAGGTGAGTATGTAGGGGAGCTTGCTCTCAAATTTGAGCAAGATCCGACGGTTAACGAAGAAGTTATGGTGTTTTAATTACAAGAAGAAAATAAAAGAAAAATAGAAGAAAAATGGAAAAGCCAATTTACAGTGGCTAATCGATTAGTTGCCAAAATGTTAAAAATAACAAAGTATAAATTGTGAAATTTTTCAGACTAGTCGATTATTTCGATATTAATCAGAAAAAAATAAAAGGCATGAGAGCCACTTTTCCACCACAATTTCCAATACTTCCTCCCCAAATTTAGAGAAAGGCTTGTCTTCCTCAACAAGCCAAGACTCCATAGCCATCACCCAAGGTTTTCATCCATCATCCAAACCTTCCGTCATCATCTCCATCATCATCACCACCATCTCCACCTTGTTTTCTCTCACTTGCTCATCAATGGAGTTTTTACTCTCTTGATGCCCCTACCTTCACCAGAGAAGAAGGAGATTACACCTACACCATCATACTTCACTACGCATAGGATCCCCGCTCATTTGACCATCGCACTTATCCGTTGGCAAGTTTGGATCAAGTGGTTCAAGTTCTAGGGCGCTAAGGTTAAGAGAAACAATAAGGTTTTGAGGTTTCCCCTCTCTCTCTCTCTTCGGTTGAGGTAAGGAGGGGGTATTACCTCTACTTAGGGAATAGGTTCTAGACTGTATATAGTGGGAACCAAGGGTAGGTGAATAAATAGAATAATAAACCTTAGGGCAGTTGATAACTCTAGACTTTGAAATAAATAAATAAAATAAATGACTTCTTAAGTTAGAGAAACTATAGGGCCATGATAGTTAGTGTTTATGGTGATATGATTATATGTGGTATGTTAAATTAATATTTGTGTTGTCGATGAACTTTTTGTGTATGTGCATGTTGTGAATGTTGATGACATTTAAAACTCATGAAACTGGAAAATAACGTAAAGCAGCAGCTTATTGATTCGTGGGTTTCACCTTCCCATTAGGTGCCCTGTTGGGTGAAAAATTGCCCGTTAGGCTCATATTGCTCGCTCAGGTACAAATTGCTCGTAGGCCAAAATTTGCCAGTTAGGTGTGGGTGTACCCAATGGATCAATATGCTGCAAGGGTAATCAATAATTAAAATGTGTCGGAAAGAATAATGGTCAATAAAAACTATATAATATAATTACTGGTCACAAAAATCCTAACTGGGTGTATGTGCCTACTGAGTGACAAATCCTGAGCTAAGTGCAAAGTCCTAACAGGGTGGAAAATTGCCCAACAGGTGCGCTAAATCCTTATGGCATAACTTATTGGTCATAATCATTGGGCATAACTTATTGGTCATAATTTATTGGTCATAATCATTGGGCATAACTTATTGGTCTTAATCATTGGACATAACTTATTGGCCATAATCATTGGTCAGTATAAATTATTGGTTAAAAATAAATTTAGTAATTTTTGGGTATGAAACTATGTGAATGTGATGTGATGTTATATTTGATTAATGTGATTGACTTAGTTATTTACTATGTCCTTTTAGAATATATTTTCTAAGTATTGTGTAATGCTCACTCCTTAAATTTTTTTACACAGGTACCGAGCCCGAGCTTACACCACCACAGGCCGAGCAGGAGTGCTCTCCCTTACAGGGAGAGTAAGTAGTTGTAGTTAGTGTCATGTCCGTCCTGAGCCCTATTTTGGGATTTCTGATGTATATATGACTTACTTTTGCTGAACTTGTATATATGGGATTTTGGTGCTAGGATGTAGCACAAGGGTGACCCAGGATTCCTCCTTTTGGGAAAGGAATGATTTTGGGAATATTCAATTCCACAACTTGTTTATATTTTGTTATCAGCTGATGATGGTGCCTGATGAGGCAAGTAGGCCCTGCTGGCTTTATGTTTATATGACTATCTGAAATGACAGGTTTATCAGGAAAGGAAATATTTTGGGAAATGTTACAAAAACAAAGGAAACTTCGTTCGATTTTCACGGATAATTTTCATAAGTTAATAAGCTTTTAAAAGAAATTTTCAAGTAACCAAATAATTAATTAGGATTAAGGGGTTGTATTTTCTAGGGTGTCATAATTCCGACCATTCAGATGCGGCACTGCGCGAACCCTGGTCGGGTGTAAAAATGGGTTGAGTTTCGAGGTCAAGCGAGAGGTTGAAGATGCTAGGGTTTTTTTGGGCCGTTTTTGGGATGAAACGGGTCACGCAGAAACGGGTCGATTCTAATTCTCCTCTATTTTAATTATCAGCCATATCAAAACAATATCATATTGATTCTTAAATTATTATAATAATCTTCAAACAATTTTAAAATATATTTTAATTATCAGCCATATCAAAACAATATCATATTGATTCTTAAATTATTATAATAATAATCAGTAAACAATTTTAAAATATTCTGATGATTCTTAAAATCTTTAATCATAATCTCAACCACCTATCTTCTCTCTTTAAAATCCTTATTCACGTTTTTTTCTTCACCTCTTTATTCTTTGGCTCTTTGCATCTCATCAGCATAGCATTCTCCTCCTCCTCCTCCTCCTCCTCCTCCTCCTCCTCCTCCTCCTCCTCCTCCTCCTCCTCCTCCTCCTCCTCCTCCTCCTTCTCCTTCTTCTTCTTCTTCTTCTTCTTCTTCTTCTTCTTCTTTGTTTTTCCTTCCTTTCCCTTCCTTTCTTACAATGGTTCAAACAAAGGAAAAAAAGTTGATATCACATGGAAATATTGTAAAAGTGTACCACCACATAGACTTTATGTTAAGTGTAATTATTGTGAACATGTATGTTGGGAGGAGTTGCAAGGATGAAGCAGCATCTTGCTGGAACAAAAGACAATGTTATTTCTTGTACATCTATTCCTGATGATGTTAAAGAATTATTCATGAAGCTTTTGGAAGAGAAGAATAAGTAAAAATATGATCTTAAAAGCTGTGAAGGAAATTCAACCCAAGGAGTTAATGCAAAGGGGAAGGAAGGAAGGAAGTTCGAGCTTAAAGAAAAAACCATGAATAATATGCTCAAAGATAGAGATGTTGTTATTCATGATATTTGCAAATGCATATATGATAATGCTTTGCCATTTAATTTGGTAAAAATTTCATTATTTCACCAAATGTTGAGATCAATTGGTGACTATGGAAAGGGTTTGAAGCCTCCCACTTATCATGAGGTGAGATTATCTCACCTAAAAAAGGTTGTTAACAACATTCAAGTAGATTTGGGAAATACAAGGCTGAATGGGAGAAGTGGGGATGCATTTTGATGTGTGATGGATGAACAGATTGAAAAGGAAGATCACTTACAAACTTCCTCCTTGTCAATAGTCCAAGTAGGACAGTGTTTTTAAAATCTGTTGACACAAGTGATGTGGTCAAGTCAAGGACGCTACACAAATGTTTAATTTATTGGATGCAATGGTAGAAGAAATTGGAGAAGATAATGTAGTGCAAGTTGTGATAGATGGTGCCTCCAATCTTGTTTTAGCTGGACAGAAGTTGGAAGACAAGAGACCAACATTGTTTTGGTCTCCTTGTATAGCCCATTGTCTTGATCTGATTCTTGAAGACATTTGACAACTTCTAGTATTCCATGACACCATTATAAAAGCCAAGAAAATCACAACTTATATATACATGCATACATGGATCTTAAGCTTGTATAGGAAGTATTTAATGGGAAAGGAGTTAGCTAGACCAGCAGTTACAAGGTTTGCCACTACTTATCTCACTTTAAATTGAATCTTGCTTCGGAAGAATGCTTTTTGATCTATGTTTGTTTCAGAAGAATATGTTAAGAGGAGTTATGCTGAAAAAATGATTGTAAAGCAGTGGAGGAGATAGTTTTAGTGACAATAGATTTTGAAAATCCATCCAATATTGCTTAAAATGTGTGATTCCTCTTGTCAAGGTTTTGAAGCTTGTAGATGGTGACTCAAAACCAGTCATGCCATATATTTATGAAGCCATTGATAGAGAAAAAGAGAAGATAGCTAAAAACTTCAACAATAAGAAAGAAGTTACAAAAAGGTGTGAAAGATTACTGATACCCAATGGGATTTGCAATCGCATAGGTCTCTCCATGCTTCTCCCTACTATCATAATCCTAAGAAAGTCCTTGCATTCTACAAGTTTTGTGCACTAAAGTTTTTTGTTATAAAGATCAAGTTACTTACATAAATTTAAAATTGACATATTCTTTATTAGGTATCATTATGCCAAAGGTTTCAATGCAGATGGTGAGGTTTTATTTGAATTGTTTCTAACCATTCCAAGAATGGTTCTAGGTAGAAGTACAAGATTGGTCATTGATCAACAATTAGAGAAATTTGTAACATCCTGAAAATTAATATTAAATATAATAACTTTAGATATATATATATTATATAATGATTTGTTTAGGGATAGGATTAAGCCGTAGGAATTGTATAAGGGTAGTGTGGTAATAGGAAGCATAGGCCGACCTAGTATGTAAGTATCGGACCTCAGACCGATCCCGGCCGAGCTAAATGGGGTCAAACGCGGAACCCGTTGTCAAGATCAGATTAGCCGACCTCAGCGCACCTCACGTTATTATCCGAGAAGGAAGCTCGGACTACTGCTGTTCCTCTATACCGAGCCGACGTATCCCAGCTCCTCCGTGACAGCTCATGTTGAGTTGTTGGCCCATTGGGTTTCGCACCATCCTTACTATGTCACTATCATTCACTTTATGTCACTATCATTGCTTTATGTCCTTTTCAAATCACTATTCATGGCTTCCTCTAGAAGCCAATGAATCCTATCCACATGTTTTGACTTCTCATGGACGCCTCCAATGAGAACCACACAAATGTTTCCCCTAAATGAATAAAAGAAAATCCAAATACACATCATACAACACTATACTTCTCATTCTTTTTCTCCTTCGTCTCTCTCTCATTTTCTTCTTTGAAGTTCCAGCAACACTCAAACCCCAACATATTTTCTTTCTCTCTTCTCACTCACGAACACCCCTCTCTTCCACCAAGGTTCACCGGTTGGAGACCCTCCTTCCTTCCCTTCTTCTTCCCGTTCAGACGCTTCCCTAGGCCATTGTGGTGTGGTGGTGGCAGCAAAGAGGAAAGGATCCAAGAGGTGTGAAGCTCACAAGGTCAAGCATCAAGGAAAACCATTCTCAAACTCTCAACTCTTATCTCCTCACGGTATGAGGTAAGGAGTGAGTGTTACCTCTACTTGAGGTTGGGTTTCTAGGGTGTTCATAACGGGTGCTAAGAGGGGGTGTTAGATTAGAGAATGAACATAGGATAATATTAGAGAGAAAAGGTAAAGGGGTAATGTGTAACAGCCCGATTTTCGTAACTCAAAAATAACCAACTTTTATTCACTTAAATTGCAAAAATGAGGCCAATTTTTTTTTTTGTAAAACATTGTTGAAGTGTTTGAACACATTATTGAAAAGTTATTGATGTTCTTCAACACTCTTTTTCGAAAACCGAGTTGTTACTAAAAATCTGTTTTCATAAAGAACTTGGTTTCAAATCATCTTGACAGTTTTCAAAAACTTTACATGAGTTACTTTGCAAAAGATGTATTCCGTCAGTCAGTTTAAAAGCTTAACTCGATTACATAAATGGTTCATGGCTCGGTAATCCTTACTTCAAAGCATTCCTAACAAATCTAAACTAGTAACACTATCCTTAAACTATCCTATTGAAAACGATCAGATGAAGTTCCTCCTTCTTCTTGCGTTCTCTCCTCGCCCTCGAGGATGATAACCTTCTTGTTGTTGTCCCCTCATTGCTAGTGGATTCCAACTCCACTCCATTGAGAAGGGAAGGATTCCTCCGGGTCTCGTACCGAAACTTCTCTGCGTAGTTCCTATATCCTCGTACGGTGACTTGCCCCAAATGCGACTCCAGGTTAGCTCCACTGAGTAGATGTTCCGGATCGGGAATCACGATCTGGGAATAGCCGATCCATACCCAGCCGTATGGGGAACGCTTCCATCCTCGTCCATACTTGCTCCATGTGGTGACATCCATGCAATACTCCATCTGCCCGTTGAGATATCAACAGCACCGATATGCCAACGAACAGGAGAGAGTAAGCGATCCGAACGACGTATCGTCGACGGTGTGGAATTACGATAGGCAAGATAATAGGACCACACACACATACAATACAATATACAAGCACACAACAATCAAGCATATTAACAACATTAATATCATTGTTATCTTATTCACATTATTGTTATCCTCTTTCATTTCCTTCTTCCATAACTATATTTCTCTTTTCATTCAGTCTTATTAGTTCACAATCTTTAATGATTGGGGTACTTTAAAATATCATCAACATATTCATCTCATTCTCGGCTATCACTCACGTCTACATCTCCTCGGTCATCCACCCAACCTAGTCGGAAGCAAACAGAAGTACAGGACCTTTACCGTGCGGGCACGATAGCTGTCTCACAAATAATTGGTCCCAGACCAGGAGGACTACAGCCTCAAATCATATCATATCAATTCAATTCATTTATAATCAAGGCACACTGTCTCAACTCACAGTGGCAAAAAAGATGCCCCACTCCAGTCCCTCTCACTATTCTACATTTGCAATCTAGGGGGCGACAATATGTTTCTAGTGGGCCCGCAGAACATACCACAGCATTGGACCCAGTCCCTACCACGTTCGTATGCGACCTGTGGAGTTCGTTCTGCCTAGAAACATACTCTAGACTTCTTGACGTTTTACCGTCATCGTCCTCCCCTAATGCAATCTCCTCCTAAGTATCCGCAGATACTTATGGTTCCTTCCTCTCCACTACTTCGCACTCTCATACCTCACCGCGTATGTCTTTTAAGTCTTTTATCTTTTTAATTATCCTAAGGTCGGCCCATCCTTCGTGCAACCCTTCAATGAGTCCCGACCACTACTTGGCACAATCTTTCTCTCATCAATTCTCTCATAGCACAGAGCTGGGATCACTTCAGCAACTCATGTCTCATTTCTTAATCCTTTTTCAAAACAACTTTTTTATAAGTTTTCGCAAAAGTTTCGTTTCATAATTTTCTCAAAAATCTTGCTTCCCAACTTTCTCAAAATCTCATTTCACAAAAGTTTCCAAAAATAATGTTTATTAAAAATAAGGTTTCACAAACTTTTTCTCAAAAATGTTATTTCAAAAAGATTTTCAGAAATATCATTACAAAAGAAAACCTTCTCAAGACATCATTTCAAAAACTTTCTTAAAAGTATCTTTTCTCAAAGTTTCTAAAAATCTCCTTTTTTAAAAATCTTTCACTATCTATTTCAAACTTTTCTGAAGACATTTTATTTATAAACCTTCTCAAAAACTTCTTTTCACAACTCTTTGCAAAAAAATCTCTTTTCACAAATCATTTCAAAAATTCCTTTTTTTCAAAACCTTTTTCAAAATCTCTTTTCAAAAATCTTTTCTAAAATCTCTTTTCAAAAATCATATTTTTGTTGAGAGCTAATGGAGGAGCAAGCTCAACTCAACACTAGTCTCAGTCTAAAACCAAAAACAAAGGAGCCCAGCTCCGCTCAAATCACATCATTCTCCCCAGCTCTGGCTCGTTCTCAACATTATCATTCGTTCTTTCCCCAATCTCAATTCTTCATCTCTTTCTATTCCATCTTATATCCTTCATCATTATTCCTTTCTCTTTATATCTTTATTTCCATCAATTTACTTATTTCCTTTTCATTTTCTTATTCAGGACGTAACAGACGTCCCTCAGTATATTACTCATATAATTTAACAGCAATAAATATTATCAGACATAATTAAATAAATACATAAAAGCATACTAACAATCACACAATCATCACACAATAACGATGTGGTCTTCGTCACCTTCGTATAAGTGGCCACACAATACAAACAATTGCCACTATACTACTGACTCCGAACCACTTAGTTCCAATCTTTGAGATGATACGGAACGTCCTAATATATCACCTAACTACCACGGTGTCTTAGGAAAGCTTCACTCTCACCTGAGGTCCAGCAATTTAATGCGTACCGTCGTCTCGGATCCTTTGTGTCGTCGGCTGCCCCAATCCCTCGTCTTTAAGGTTCCTCGTACTAAATAAAATACGTTTTTGTTATTAACTTGTATTAGGAAAATCTTTTTCGTAAATTAAACACCTCTTATCCCTCGTCAAAACTTAAAACATAACCGTTTTCTTTCAAACAACTCGGATGTTTATAACACCTTAAGTACTTTCAAAAATCATTTGAAAACATTATGAAAAGTTACTTAAACCATTTAGTTTGGGTGCTGGTCCGTTTTGGACAGCACCTTAAACACGTTTGAAAACACCAAAAAATGCACCGTTTTTTATCTGGGTTTTCTTAAATTAATTATTACTTGAAAACTTTACTTTAGATTACTTGAAAATATTTTTAAAATTAAGAAACAAGTCCAAACAATTCTGGACAGCAAAGAATTATATTAAAAATCACTTGGATAAAACTCCGAAAACATCGTAAAAACACTCTTTGTTTTATAGGACTTTTTTACTTTAAAATTAACACTTCAAAACTCAAATCTTCATCATGACACAAACTTTGGACAGCCATAAACACAATTTAATATCTTCAAATAAATCGAATGGAATTTTCTTAAAATCCACCAATTACACGCCCATATATTTTCGAACATCAACTAACACATAAACAACAAGCAATACAGAATGAATCATTTAATTTAATCATAAATCAAACACTTGTTCACTTAATGAAATAAAACACTTAGGCAATCACATACTCACAAAGATACAAACCAAACACAACAGTTCAAAGACCACCAATTTTAAACACATAATTCAACTTGGTTTATTTCTAACACTCAAATTCTATTTTCTTTTTCATGCAGCAAAATTATTTATTCTTCTTTTCCCTCTAAACCGAACACACACACACACATATTCATTTAAACACAATACTTTTTCTAAAATCATTTAGTTCATTTATCCCCTTTGTTTTTAATTAAAAACCGAATAGAAATCAATTATTCACAACACACTTTTAAACACATTAATTTAACAATATTCTTCAGGACATACTCATTGTTTTTAAGTCACTTTCATTGAAAAAGAATCCTAATCTAGCTAGTATGCATGGCCGAATCCTACTTTGACAAAATAAGATTTTTGGTTCACTTTGTCAACATGCAAAAACACACTATTCTTAAATCAAAAGAAATTAATCATGCATGTGTCCTTTTCCATGAAAACAGAACATGATCTCTTGGTTTAATGCTGAGGCCGAATGCTCACTATCACAAATCAAGATTAAACTTCAAATCCTTAACATGCAAGAATACAAAACATGAATCAAGTTAAGAATCATTTTCCAAAACTTGTTTCCTTGGTTTCTTTATAAAACCGTGAGGATCATTAAGAAAAATAAAATCTCTTTTCTCAAAAACCACATGCATGCACCTAGATCTTGCAAATCAAGTCATGAAATCAAGTATAGTGGCACAAATTAAAGACGAAAATCACTTTGAGTAAGAAGAAGTCAAAACCGTGATGAATGTTGAAGAAAATTAAGTCTTTTTAGTTTAAAACAACATGCAACCACCTAGATCAAATCAAAAAGCATCAAGACCTAATTTTCTACTCATAGCCGAATTACCTAGTTTAGGACGTAGTGTTTTATTAGTTCATTTAGCCTTAAAAATTCAAGATCAAAGTAGAACCAAAACATGCATGTACACATAGCACCAAAATCAACATCAACTAACATGCAACATCAAAGATATCAACATTATTATTAAACAAATTTAGATTATTCATTTTATTTATCAAATAAACCCTTAAACACATCTTTAAATCACGGTTTAAGAAAGAAAATTCAACACACAAAAAGATTTACTTTAAGCTTTACAAAAACCCCATCAAACCTTTAGGTTTAGAAGATTTAGTTAAAAAAAGTTTTAGGATCTTTTATGAAAACTTTAAACGAGTTATGAAATCCGTTGATTAGACGTTTTCAAGTTCCTTTAAGCTTGAAAAATTAACATGCAAAGAGGTTTGATTTAAACTTTACAAAAATCTCAACAAACCTTTTAGATCTTTAAGATTTATGTTGAAAAACTTTAAGATCTTTCATGAAGACCTTAATGGAGTTATGAAGTCCGTTAGTTAGAAGTTTATAAGTTGCTTTAAACTTTAAAATCCATGATCAAGTACAAACACACTTGTACTCATCATTTAAGCTTTAGGAATTAACATGCAAAGAAGAAAAGAAAGAAAAATCACAAGATCAAAAGGAAAAATCTAAACTATTACAACTTTCTTCATGATTTTCGAACTACCCACCAAATCAAAGTTGGTCTTCTAGCTTCTAAGGTCTTGGATCTTCAAGGAAGTCTCTAGGGTTTTTTGGCTTCGTTTTCTCCTCCTTCTTCCTCTCTAGCTCACGGCCTCCTCTCTATTTCTTTAGGTGTTGAGAGCTTGATTTTTGCTCTCAACAATTGTGTTTGGAAACGTGAAGGAAAAGAAGGAAATGAAGGGTGGAAATGAATAAATGAAGTGGTCAATACTTCACCCATTCGGTCATATATAGGCAAGGCAAGGCATGGGGCTTTTCCTCTTTTGCCCTTGTGAAATTCGGCCAAGGGTGTGCAATTGGGAGGGGCAACTTTGGCAACTCTATTTGTTGCATGGGTGGAGGTTATCAAACTTAGGGGGACATGGTGGAGAAAATTAAGGAACTATGTCTCTTAGGTTTGGTTGCCTTTGGTTTCTAGTTAGGTTTTTCTACCCATTTAGTTTGGTTATGGTTAGAACTTAGTCCATTTGGTTCCTAGTCCCCACACTTAGGAAAATTCTAGGCTTATACACACACATACATGCGCCACTCACACATATATATACATATACATGCTCATACACGTTGCACACACATACACATATACATGCATTCATGCATTATCATCTTTTATTAATTTAATTCCACATAATCCTAAGCTTACACACACATGCATAGAAAATAATTCTTTTCATCATAAAATGACCCATGTATTAAAATCACCTTTCTTTTAAAGCATAAAAATTGCAAACACATATTCATTCCAAAAACTCATTTTCTAAAACTCATATTAGCATTTCATAAAAATCATTCCTTTAAAATCATTCATCACTTTGAAAACATAAATTAGGAAATTCCTTTAAGAAAATACTCTTTTCAAAAACACTTTCTTAAAAATAAATCTCTTTAGTATTTTAAATTAATACGAGGAATTTGCGGGGGGTTACATAATGGGAACCAATGAATGAATTAGAAACATGAGTTTTGAGAAAAGAAGAAACATTATTTTTTGTGATATGTTTTTATGTACATGATGGTTTGGTTAACTGCCTTGTTCGCATTGCTGCTGTTGTATGAATGTTTATGAGTTTTGGTATTTGTTATTTATATCTGTGGCCAAGCTGAGAGAGGTTGAGAATGGGTATGAGAAAATGGTAAAGATGGAAAGTAGGAGAGAAAGAGTAATAAGTCAGATAATGAGAAAGGTTAATGGAAAAAGGGAATGGTTAACGGGGTGAGCCGAGAGAGGCCGAGCTAAAAGAAATGGTTAAAAAGGTAAGAGGAATTAAAGAGAAATGGTTATGTGATCGGGTCATAGCAGACGCGTACTGGGTGCGTGCATTGATCGCGTCAGACCCATACTGGGTATGTGCAGCTGTAAGACGGGTACTGGGTACTCTCAGTTATGATTCACACAAGGTTCCGAGCATGGAATCGGCGGGATGTGTTCCTGGTCATAGCAGACGCGTACTGGGTGCGTGCATTGATCGTGTAAGACGCCGAGATGCACAGCTGTAAGACGGGTACTGGGTGCTCGCAGTTATGGACACTCCTAACTCCATAGAATGATCGGCGGTAGTGCTCCTGGTCATAGAAGACGCGTACTGGGTGCGTGCATTGATCGCGTCAGACGCATACTGGGTATGTGCAACTGTAAGACGGGTACTGGGTACTCGCAGTTATGGACACTCCGATATCCGACCTTATCTGGTGTAAGACATGCACTGGGTGTATGCATCCGAGAAGAGTAAAAGATTGTAAGATATGTAAAAGTGGAATAATGAGTAATGAATCCGAGATAAAGATGGTTTACAGAGGTAAGAGAGTAGTGGCCGAGAAACCGAGTGTAAGAATGTAGGAAAGAGTATAAGGGGAATTAATCGGATGAACCGAGGTATAACTAATAGGTAATGGACGAACTGGATACGGATGTGAGCCGAGCTAAATAAGATTGTATGATGTGAGCCGAGCTAAATGAGATTGCATGATGTGAACCGAGCTAAGTGTTGATGTATGCATGTGATATATGGTTTGATTACATGTTATTTATATGCTAATTGACTACTTGTGTTTGGCTTGGTAGTTCGGTATGTCATGTTAGAAACTGCTTACTTAAGTTCTGTGTAATGCTCACCTCCTTACCATTTTTCAGGTATTGAGCCCGAGCAGACGCAGTCCCCGGCCGAGCAGGATCACTCTCCCTCACAGGGAGAGTAAGTCATTAGAGTCGGAAAATGTGTTTTGTATGAGTCTCGGCCAGTTGGCCGAGCTAAAATACTATTTTATATTTTGGATTAATGAACTTGGTGTAACTATGTTCCTTAACTTTTACTTAATGATGTATGAAGTCTTCCGCTTTATAACTCTGATGTTTTGTATTAATGAAAGGAAATAGTACTTTGGCAATTTATCATATTCGTTTTAAAAAGGAATTTTGAATCCTAATTTTCGGGTTTAAGGGTAATTATTACATAGGGTGTTACATTTTTGGTATCAGAGCAGTTTCTCCTCGGCCTATTGGAGTTACAAAGGACTCCAGTGGTTACTCACCAAGAGAGTGACAAATAAGTAAAGTCTAGAGGTCTAAGTTAGACAATAGAGCTTATAGAAGTATATGTTGATATATATATATATATATATATATATATATATATATCTTTACTTTTTCGGTGGTTAATTGGCTTTCTCTCCATGACCGAGCAGCATGGCTGGGAGAAGAGTCGATAACGACCGAATTGCTGCCGTGCTGGAAACTTTGGTTCAACTGCAGCAGAACCAAGCGCAGGCTCAGCAGAATCAGGCTGAGAACCTCGCTCAGAACATCGCCGCAGCCGCAGCAGCTGCAGCTGCAGCCCTTCAGCCTCAACCTCCGGCTCCGGTCGAGATCGACTGGATGAGCCGATTTAGAAAGAACGACCCACATCGGTTTGAAGGGGGTTATAATCCAGATGGAGCTCAGAGATGGCTCCAGGACATTGAGAAGATTTTCCGATCTCTGCAACCGCCCTATGAGTACAGGGTGAGGTTAGCTGAATTTGTGCTGGCGAGTGAAGCCGAGCACTAGTGGGAGCAGCAGAGCCGTGGACTGGAAGCGGCTAATGAAGCCATTACTTGGGATCTGTTCCGAACTCGATTTCTCGGAAAGTATTTTCCCAAAGATGTCAGGAGAGAGAAGGAACTTGCGTTTCTCAAGTTGGAGCAGAGGAACTTGAGTGTCGGAGAGTATGTCGCTCAGTTCGAGGATTTGATCCGTTATTCTGGAAGCTACCGGGATGCTGATGAGCGTACCAAGTGCATCAAGTTTGAGTCTGGTCTCTGTGATGATATTCGGCTCGCTTTCGAATATTAGAACGTGGCCAATCTCTCGCAGTTGGTGAACATGGCTAGCACCTATGAGAAGGGGCTCAAAAGGAAAGCTGACGGAAAGCGGAGCAGGTCGGCACAAAAAGTAGTGGGTCCAATCCGAGGAAAAGGAGTTGTTCAGAGATCTGCTCCCTATGTGAATCCGAGCTCCAGAATGTCAACAGCTCCGAGGAGTGGTGGTCAGATGGTGGTTGTCCCTGGCCCCTATCCGATCTGCCAACACTGTGGAAAGCAGCACAAAGGAGAATGCTGGAGTTTGGATCCGAGCCGAGCAAGAGGATCCTGTTTCCGTTGCGGAAAGCCTGGTCATTTTGCAGCTCGATGTACCGAGAACATTGTGAAAGAAGAGGTCAATGTGACCAAGGCTAATCAGACCGGTGTTAACCGACCGATGCAGAGAGGCAAGGTTTATACCATGGATGGTGAAGAGGTGACTGATGTCGACGAGCTGATCCGAGGTACTTGTCAAGTAAACAGTATTCCATGTGCCGTGTTGTTTGATTGTGGAGCCACACATTCTTTCGTTTCCCTTGACTGTGTGAACAAACTAAAACTATCCCCTGTAGAAATGCCTTATAAGTTATCCATTTCTACCCCAACCAATTCTTCTGTAATCACCTCCCAAATGTGCTTAGAGTATCCTATTCAAGTGTTAGGCCGAGAGTTTAAGGTCAACCTAATTTGTCTGCCCCTAACCAAACTGGATATCATCCTCGGCATGGACTGGATGTCTCAACACCATGTCCTGCTCGACTGCCGAGAGAAAACTGTCATCTTTAGTGGCTCTTCTGTTGCAAAGTTAGAGGCAACATAGGAACCGACCCTAGACCGAATTCCTGTAGCCGGAGATTTCCCAGAGGTTTTCTCGGACGAAATGCCTGGCTTACCGCCGAGAAGAGAAGTAGAGTTCAGTATAGACCTCATTCCGGGAACTGGCCCGATTTCAATTGCTCCGTACAGAATGGCACCTCCCGAACTAGAAGAGCTTAAGAAACAACTGGAAGAGCTCTTGGCCAAAAAGCTGATCAGGCCAAGCATGTCGCCTTGGGGAGCTCCAATCCTGTTCGTTAAAAAGAAAGATGGTAGCCTCAGGATGTGCACTGATTATAGAAAGCTCAACGTGGTAACGGTAAAGAACAAATATCCCCTACCTCGGATTGACGACTTGTTAGACCAACTTAAGGGAGCGTCAGTATTCTCAAAGATAGACCTCCGATCAGGATACCACCAGATCCGTATCCGAGATGAAGATATTCCGAAGACAGCTTTCAGGACGAGATATGGGCATTTTGAGTATGTGGTTATGCTCTTCGGACTGACCAACGCCCCTGCCATCTTTATGGACTACATGAATAGGATCTTCCAACCCTATCTAGACTCGTTTGTGATAGTCTTCATCGACGACATCCTCATCTACTCTCGGAGTTCGAATGAACATGAGCAGCACTTGAGAACGGTGTTGCAGGTTTTGAAGGACAAGGAACTCTACGCCAAGCTTTCTAAGTGCAGTTTTTGGCTCAAAGAGGTTCACTTTCTCGGACATGTGATATCCGAGCACGGTGTTGCGGTTGATCCCTCCAAGGTAGAAGCTGTACTCAAGTGGGAGAGACCCAACTCGGTAACCGAGATCAGGAGTTTCCTTGGTCTTGCAGGATACTACAGGAGATTCATTGAAGGATTTTCCAAACTGGCGCTACCCTTGACCTCGTTAACCCGAAAGGATACACCTTACCAGTGGTCCGAAGCGTGTGAACAGAGCTTTCAAGAGCTAAAGAAAAGGTTGACGAGCTCGCCCGTGTTGATTTTGCCCGATCCGACCAAAGCCTTTGACGTATTTTGTGACGCCTCGAAGTAGGGTCTCGGCTGTGTGTTGATGCAACAGGGAAAAGTGGTGGCTTATGCCTCTCGGCAACTTCGGCAACAAGAGCAGAATTACCCCACCCATGATCTTGAATTGGCAGTCGTGGTGTTTGCCCTTAAGATTTGGAGGCACTACTTGTATGGCACGAAATTCGAGGTGTTCAATGACCACAAGAGTCTCGGCTACCTGTTCGACCAGAAGGAACTGAACATGAGGCAGCGCAGATGGGTAGAATTCTTGAAAGATTACGATTTCAACTTGCACTATCACCCTGGAAAAGCCAACGTTGTGGCCGACGCCCTAAGCAGGAAAAGCCTTCATCTGAGCAACATGATGGTCCGAGAGATGCAGTTGATGCAGGATTTTAGCGATCTTAACCTAGGCATACAGAAGAAGGAAAATAGTGTGGTGCTGGAAATGCTGCAAGTAACAAATGAGTTTGTGGGATTTATCAAGGAAAGACAGGCCGCCGACCTAGAACTCCATAAATTGCTCGAAAGAGCAGGAGACAAGGATGAACCCGACTTCACTAAAGGACCCGATGGTCTTGTACGATTTCGGGGCCGAGTTTGCATTCCTATGGATTTTGAAGTCCGAAGAGAATTAATGGAAGAAGCCCACAAGACAAAGATGAGTCTACACCCAGGAGCCACAAAGATGTACCTGGATTTGAAGAGGTTATTTTGGTGGCCAAAGTTGAAGACCGATGTGGCAGATTATGTGTCTCGGTGTTTGACATGCCAGAAAGCCAAGATCGAGCATTAGAAACCAGGAGGATTACTCAAATCTTTGGAGATTCCGCAATGGAAGTGGGACAGCATTTCGATGGATTTTGTGTCGGGTCTACCAAGAACAAGGTCGGGGCAGGAAGCCATTTGGGTTGTGGTGGACCGACTTACAAAGTGTGCTCATTTCCTGCTGATCAGCATAAAGTACAGCCTAGAGAAGCTGACGCAACTGTACATAAAGGACATTGTTCGGCTTCATGGTGTTCCGAGCAGCATAGTGTCGGACCGTGATCCTCGCTTCTTATCCCGATTATGGCAGGGTTTACAGCAAGCCATGGGTACAAAGTTGAGATTTAGCACAGCTTATCATCCTCAAACCGACGGGCAATCCGAGCGCACCATTCAGACCCTTGAGGACTTGTTGAGGACATTTGTGCTCGAACAGTCGGAAAGTTGGGAAGCACTATTACCATTGGTCGAATTCACCTACAACAACAGTTTCCATTCAAGTATCGGAATGGCTCCTTTCGAAGCATTGTATGGTCGGAAATGTCGGACGCCGTTATGCTGGTTCCAGATAGGAGAAAACTTGTTGATTGGTCCCGACATTGTGCATGAGACAACCGAGAAGATCCGAATGATACAAGAAAAAATGAAAGTAGCACAGGACCGACAGAAGAGCTATGCCGACAAAAGAACAAAACCCTTTAACTTCATCGAGGGAGATCACGTATTCCTTCGGGTATCCCCTGTAACAAGTATCGGCCGAGCTATCAAATCAAAGAAGTTGACCCCTCGGTTTGTCGGACCATACCAGATATCCGAGAAGGTCGAACCAGTAGCTTACAGAATTGCTCTACCCCCGCACTTATCTAAACTCCATGATGTGTTCCATGTCTCGCAACTTAGGAGGTACATTCATGACCCCTCACATGTGATAGCAGTGGACGAGCTTCCGCTAAAAAACAACCTGACTTTCGAAGTTCTTCCAGTCCGAGTTGAGGACAAACAAGTCAGACGGCTCAGAGGGAAGGAAATCTCTTTGGTCAAGGTCGTCTGGAATCGGAATGATGTGGAGGAAGCTACTTGGGAACTCGAGGAGAAGATGAAGCAGTCATATCCGCAACTGTTCAATGCCGACTAAATTTCGAGGACGAAATTCCTTTAAGTGGGAGAGGAATCTAACATCCTGAAAATTAATATTAAATATAATAACTTTATATATATATATATATAGTATATAATGATTTTTTTAGGGATAGGATTAAGCCGTAGGAATTGTATAAGGGTAGTGTGGTAATAAGAAGCATAGGTCGACCTAGTATGTAAGTATCGGACCTCGGACCGATCCCGGCCGAGCTAAATGGGGTCAAACGCGGAACCCGTTGTCAAGCTTGGATTAGCCGACCTCAGTGCACCTCACGTTATTATCCGAGAAGGAAGCTCGGACTACTGCTGTTCCTCTATACCGAGCCGACGTATCCCAACTCCTCCGTGACAGCTCATGTTGAGCTGTTGGCCCATTGGGTTTCGCACCATCCGTACTATGTCACTATCATTCACTTTATGTCACTATCATTGCTTTATGTCCTTTTCAAATCACTATTCATGGCTTCCTCTAGAAGCCAATTAATCCTATCCACATGTTTTGACTTCTCATGGAAGCCTCCAATGAGAACCACACAAATGTTTCCCCTAAATGAATAAAAGAAAATCCAAATACACAACATACAACACTATACTTCTCATTCTTTTTCTCCTTCGTCTCTCTCTCATTTTCTTCTTTGAAGTTCCAGCAACACTTAAACCCCAACATATTTTCTTTCTCTCTTCTCACTCACGAACACCCCTCTCTTCCACCAAGGTTCACCGATTGGAGACCCTCCTTCCTTCCCTTCTTCTTCCCGTTCGGACGCTTCCCTAGGCAGTTGTGGTGTGGTGGTGGCAGCAAAGAGGAAAGGATCCAAGAGGTGTGAAGCTCACAAGGTCAAGCATCAAGGAAAACCATTCTCAAACTCTCAACTCTTATCTCCTCACGGTTTGAGGTAAGGAGTGAGTGTTACCTCTACTTGAGTTTGGGTTTCTAGGGTGTTCATAACGGGTGCTAAGAGGGGGTGTTAGATTAGGGAATGAACATAGGATAATATTAGAGAGGAAAGGTAAAGGGGTAATGGGAACCAATGAATGAATTAGAAACATGGGTTTTGAGAAAAGAAGAAACATTATTTTCTGTGATATGTTTTTATGTACATGATGGTTTGGTTAACTGCCTTGTTCGTATTGCTGCTGTTGTATGAATGTTTATGAGTTTTGGTATTTGTTATTTATATCTGTGGCCGAGCTGAGAGAGGTTGAGAATGGGTATGAGAAAATGGTTAAGATGGAAAGTAGGAGAGATAGAGTAATAAGTCAGATAATGAGAAAGGTTAATGGAAAAAGGGAATGGTTAACGGGGTGAGCCGAGAGAGGCCGAGCTAAAAGAAATGGTTAAAAAGGTAAGAGGAATTAAAGAGAAATGGTTGTGTGATAGGGTCATAGCAGACGCGTACTGGGTGCGTGCATTGATCGCGTCAGACGCATACTGGGTATGTGCAGCTGTAAGACGGGTACTGGGTACTCGCAGTTATGATTCACACAAGGTTCCGAGCATGGAATCGGTGGGATGTGTTCCTGGTCATAGCAGACGCGTACTGGGTGCGTGCATTGATCCCGTAAGACGCCGAGATGCGCAGCTGTAAGACGGGTACTGGGTGCTCGCAGTTATGGACACTCCTAACTCCATAGAATGATCGGCGGTAGTGCTCCTGGTCATAGAAGACGCGTACTGGGTTCGTGCATTGATCGCATCAGACGCATACTGGGTATGTGCAGCTGTAAGACGGGTACTGGGTACTCGCAGTTATGGACACTCCGATATCCGACCTTATCTGGTGTAAGACATGCACTGGGTGTTGTGACGCTCTCTTTTAACTTGAAAATAATTAATATTTCCAAATAGTTTACTACTTGCTATCAAAATTTAGGACTATAAAATTTTTCCTTTTTAATATCATTACTTGCTCAATCAAAAACCTCTTTTCAACATAAATCGTTACCTGAATTCGGCATAGTAATATCTTAGGTTTTAGAAACACTCTCGAAAATGCACTTTCTTGATTATAGAATATAAACTTATCGCCGAATCCATTTGTAATTTAAAATCAGAGTTCGCGGAATAAAAATAGTACTTATGGGGCACTGCTGAGGAAAATAAAACATATATATATATGATAAAAGTCATACGACATAACCCCATCAGTACAGCAGTAGCAAGTAACATCAGTCGAGATAGCAAGAGTTTATAAAATAGATACAACCTAGCTGAATAAAATAAAAACCTCACTCTAAGACCTCTCAAAATATATACAATATATCACATGATCTCAAAATAGAAGTCTCAGAGCAGGTCTTCAGTGTCCTCAGCAGCTCCTCAGATCCTCCACAGCTCTATCCTTAGGATCTAGGATCCATAACCCCTATGCTATGCAGGTTCCTATGAACCAGCGGGTCCACCTCTAGCCGAAACAGACGGCTCGACATGCACCTCCTCCTCGCTCTCATCCTCCTCAGGGTCCTCCTCGACCTCGCCTGACTGAGTAGAGAACCCACCACTGGGTCTAGGATCCGCAGAAGTAGTCCTATCATACTCAGTCGGACCAGGAGAAGGAGTCTCCTCAGTGACAACTCTATGGGATGAAGGATGGGAACGAGTGGCAGCTCTAAATCTAAAACTATGAAAACGACGCATAGGTCGAGCCGGGGGTGGTCCTCTATAAGTGTCAAAAGGTGGAACATGCATAGTATAGACTAATGGGATCCTAAATCGACGAGGTCGCACACGCACCAAAGGGTTAGGGTGGTAGAGAGTGATCTCCACCTCCCCCTCAAAGGTGGCACGGTGCTCCTCATACGTCCATATACCGCTAGGGATAGGGCGTATCTCGATGCAGGCTAGGTATCTGGCCATCAACTAAACAGGGAACAGGGAGTAAGTATACACATATACATAATGGATCAAGACTAAAATTACAACCACAAATATATCATGGACATATCATAATGCAAGTACATATGAGCACACCAATTTTCAACATTATAACTCTTATAATGCAAGTGACATGATGTATGATTTTCTATCCACAACTGAGGCCTCTAAATGTCCATCTTGGACGTCCATCCACTACACCATTGTGTTCCCAAAACACCGACATTAGTTCCCAGAACATAATGCCGAACCATACTTGGATAAAAAGCATCACTCCCGGAGTGTGCACCACGTTCCCAGAACGCCACGTTCCCAGAACGCCACGTTCCCAGAATGCACAAAAACCAGGTCCCGGACATTGGCCACATATCTATAATGTGTCATCAAGTAGGTTATACCTTGGTACTCCCGGAGTACCCTCCTCATATTCCCAGAATATGATAAACGTTCCTACCAACCAGACTTCTTGTCTATATGTATGCACAACATAGGGTTGGTTTTATCTTTATCTTAATTAATGTGATTTAGAAATATTCCAATTTCCACTTTTGAATGATTCACTTGAGGTATAATACTTGGCATAAAAATTCCCCTTTGAATTTTCTCAAAATATGCCTTTATAAAACCCAGATTGAGTAGTATAACTTCAATGGTAATTAAAACTTAACTTTTTATTTTTCAGATTCAGGTACTAACCGGTTACAGTTTCAGGCTAACCGGTTAGAATTACAGACCTGAACTGTTTACCATTGCAATTCAAAAAAACCCTTTTTTTTCTTGAATTCTCTACCCAATCCAAAACACTTTCAACTTTATTCTTATACCTCAAAAACCATTGTTTTATCATTCAAAAGTCCAAATCACATATCCTTTTCCAATAATCATAATTTCACTTGAAATTATTCCATCAATTTAAGGCACAAATGGAAATCTTTCCCATCTGAATTTGTTGACATTATCACAACTTATATTCAGACTCTGTGTATGGAAATTAAGGCTTAGATTTGAGTAAAAACCATTGAAAGTTTCAGGACTGATTTGCAAACTGATTTTTCTTTGAAAATTTACAGTGTCTAACCGGTTACGAAAATCGTGTAACCGGTTAGATTATGCAGTCTGACCATTAAAACAAGAGTTTTAACAACTCATTTTCTTTCTTTCTCAAATCTAACCAATTTCCAGCATACACCAAGTTCTTATGCCTTAAATTAAACATGTTTACACCCAGAAACACATTCATATTGCATGCATCAAGTTTATTGAATTAAATTACATGAAAATTCACATAAACTCAATTTAGCACCACAAAACTGAAATCAAACACTTAAACACAGAATTCAGTCATCATTTAGCTTGCATGCATCAATTAAAATTTGCTCAAAACCACAATGAGCAAGAAATTGGCCTCCAAGCCTTTGTGCTTAAGAACACATAATGCCCCTTTGAGTTTCATGAACTCAAATCCTAAATCCTTTGACATTTAGTCTAAATCTAGTATAGTGAAACTTCTCCCATACCTCTAAGTTGATTTGGATGAAAGTTTGACACTGATTTGCAGGAAACTCCACAGATCCTCTCAGAACCAAAGTTCTGTTTCCAATTTCGTTTTCCAGCAACAGGGTCCAGAAATCATCAAAATTAACATGGAATTTGGCCAAAGAAATTGGGGAAAACGATTAGAACTTGATCTTGGTAACATGCACTAGAAAATAAAAGTGATTTGAAACTTAAACATGATCTGTGCTTACCAAAATCGAAGCTCGAACTCAGCTTCCAGAACCAAGAGAAAACAGAGTTCAGTTCTCCAGCTCCAATTTCTAAGGCTGATTTCTCCACACACAAGAACCCTCAACTCACAAGGTATATATCAATGAAAAGCTCTTGATGTAAGTTTTTCAGAAGTGTATCTCTCACTCTCAAACTCTCAAGAACGAAGGAGAAATCGTCCTCACGAAATCAAAACCCTAACTCACCCTTCTTCAGCAAGAATCAGTTGATCAACCCCCACTCCATCAACAATCCACCTATTTATAGCCAAATCCAGATTACATGCAGCTGGACGCGTGGTTTCCACTTAATTTGGGACTGTAATCGTGGCGAATTTTGGATTAATCAAGCGATTACTCATCAAAATCCACTAAACCAGTTTCTGTGTTCATCGTCTAACCGGTTACAGGGCATTACTAACCGGTTAGATCAGTTCAAAATTTAAAAATTATTATTTTTAAATCTTTCCCTCCAAGAACCTTTCTAGTATTGCTTTTTAGTCCTCACCCAGGGACCAGAATGCAATTTCCTTATATTTTGCATTTATTTGCCATATAAAAATATTTCCACTTATTTTTATATTTAAGGCTAATTAAATACAAAACATAAACTCAGAAAATTCTATAAATTAATAATAAAACTTCTTTATTATTAATTTCCTATTATTCGGGAGACGAAAATTAGGGGTGTTACACTACTCCCCCACTTAAAAGGAATTTCGCCCCCGAAATTCTAGATTACATAAATAATTCCAGATACTCTTGACGCATCTTCTCCTCTAATTCCCATGTAGCTTCAGATACGTCAGCATTCTCCCAAATCACCTTGACCAAAGGTATATCCTTTCCTTTGAGCCGCTTGACTTCACGATCTTCTATCTGGACCGGTCTGGTCTCAAAGGTCAGGTTTTCTCTCAGAGTTAGATCATCAGGTTGGAGTTTCAGAACAACAGATGGATCATGAACATACTTTTTCAATTGCGAAACGTGAAAGATGTTATGCAAATTGGATAAAAAGGGTGGTAAAGCCAGTTGATAAGCAACAGGACCAACTCTCTTAAGAATCTGATATGGACCTATACACTTAGGCGAAAGCTTTCGGGTTCTCAAAGCTCGACTAATTCCTTTCATCGGAACTATCCGAAGAAACACCTGATCGCCCTCAGAAAATTCTAATGGTTTCCTCCTCCTATCCGCATAGCTCTTCTGCCGACTCTGAGCCGCTTTCATCTTAGCCTGAACCATCTTGATCTTCTCAGTTGTCTACTGAATCATTTCTGGTCCAACCATCAAGTTCTCCCCCACTTGGAACCAACATAGCGGGGTTTGACACTTCCTTCCATACAACGCCTCGAACGGTGCCATTCCAATACTCGCATGGTAGCTATTGTTGTATGTGAACTCTGCAAGAGGTAACACTTGATCCCAACTTCCTTGTTCTTCAAGTGCACACGCTCGCAACACATCTTCCAAAGATTGAATTGTTCTCTCCGTCTGGACATCCATTTGTGGATGATACGCAGAACTTAATTTCAATCTTGTTCCCATAGCATCATGCAAACTTCTCCAAAATTGCGACGAAAATCTCGGATCTCGGTCTGACACAATGCTCGAAGGCACTCCGTGAAGATGAACTACCTCCTTAATATAGATCTGGGTAAGCTTGTTCAAAGGATAATGCATATTTATCGGAATAAAATGCGCCGACTTTGTTAACCTATCCACAATCACCCAGATTGCATCATGATTTGCTGCGGTCCTCGGCAAACCAGACACAAAATCCATTGAGATGCTATCCCATTTCCACTAGGGAATCCTCAGAGGTTGCAACTGTCCTCCCGGTTTCTGATGTTCTACCTTCGCTTTCTGACAGATCAAACACGCCGCCACATATTCTGCCACATCTCTTTTCAATCCCGACCACCAAAATATCTTCTTCAAGTCCTGATACATTTTGGTCGATCCAGGGTGCATACTCATCCGACTCTTATGGGCCTCATCAATAATTAACCTTCTAACTTCTTGATCCCTTGGTACACAAATCCTTGTCCTGAAACGAAGGATTCCATCCTGCCCAAACTTGAAATCAGGTTCCTTTCCTTCCGAACCTAGTCTCATCTTTTCCATCAACTCTTCATCTGCTCGCTGCAACTCCCGAATTCTTTCCAAGAACTCGTTTGTGATCTGCAACGTCCCCAACTTGATACTTGATGGCTCCACTTGCATCAACAAGCTCAAGTCTCTGAATTCTTCAATTAACGCTGCTTCCTTGACCATCATCGCACTAACGTGGATTGCTTTCCGACTCAACGCGTCTGCAACCACATTCGCCTTACCCGGATGATAATGGAGTTTAAAGTCGTAATCCTTCAAGAACTCCATCCATCTTCTTTGCCTCATGTTCAACTCTTTTTGGTCAAACAGATACTTCAAACTCTTATGGTCACTAAATACTTGGAATGTAGTGCCATAGAGATGATGTCTCCATATCTTTAAGGCAAACACGATCGCAGCCAATTCTAAATCGTGTGTCGGGTAATTCACTTCATGATTCTTCAATTGTCGCGATGCATAAGCCACTACTCTTCCTTCTTGCATCAATACACAACCCAGTCCTTGCTTAGATGCATCACAGTACACCTCAAAACTCTTGTGAGGATCAGGTAAGATTAACACAGGAGACGATGTTAACCTTTCCTTCAACTCACGAAAACTAGCTTCGCACCGATCGTCCCACACAAACGATTGATCCTTCCGAGTCAACTTAATCAAAGGCAATGCAATCTTAGAAAATCCTTCTATGAATCGACGATAGTATCCAGCCAGCCCTAAGAAACTTCTCACTTCCGTCACCGTCTTAGGATGTTCCCAACTTAATACGGAACTCACTTTCGCTGGATCCACCGCAATTCCCTCCTTAGAGATTACATGCCCCAGAAACTTCACTTCATTCAACCAAAACTCACACTTCGTAAGTTTGGCGTATAGTTGCTTCTCCTTCAGGACCTTCAACACAATCCTGAGATGTTCTTCGTGCTCTTCCAGATTTTTAGAATAGACCAAAATATCGTCAATGAATACCACCACAAACAAATCCAAATATGGTCTAAAGATCCGGTTCATATAGTCCATGAAAATAGCAGGTGCATTTGCCAATCCGAACGGCATCACAACATACTCATAATGACCGTATCGCGATCGAAATGCAGTCTTGGGTATATCCTCTTCCTTTATCCTGATCTGATGATATCCCGATCTCAGATCAATCTTGGAGAATACTGCAGCTCCCCTCACTTGATCCATAAGGTCATCAATCCTTGGCAACGGATACTTATTCTTAATAGTGACCTTATTCAGCTGTTTGTAGTCCACACACATTCTCATACTTCCATCTTTCTTCTTTACGAATAATAATGGAGCTCCCCAAGGCGAAACACTTGGCCTGATCATCTGTTTCTGCAACAACTCCTCGATTTGCTTTTTCATTTCTGCCATTTCTGGCGGTGCCATCCTATAAGGAGCAATAGAGATGAGACCAGCTCCAGGGACTAAATCGATCCCAAACTCTATCTCTCGCTTTGGAGGTAATCCTGGTATCTCCTCAGGAAATACTTCCGGAAATTCCCTCACCACTGGAATTTCTTCGATTGGCATCGACTCTTCTTCTCCAGAAGCCGAGAATAAACACATATAACCCTCCGGTTCAAGGGTCCTATATTGAATTGTCTTTTCCTCACAATTGATGATCACTTGGTTCTTCATCAACCAATCCATTCCCAAGATCACATCCAATTGTAACTTAGGAAGACAAACCAAATCTACCGGGGATGAACGACCCAGAACTTCTACATTACACCCTAAACAGACTTTAGCGGTGTAAATCGATATTCCCGTAGGGGTATCTATACTAAGATAGCAGGGTGAATCGGAAACAATAAAATTCAGCCTACTCACACATTCAGGGGAAACAAAAGAATGTGTAGCTCCAGAATCAAACATGATTTTGCAAGGTTGATTATTGAGCAGAAAATTACCTTGCACGAGATTCGGGGTTTGAGTTGCTTCACTACCACTCAGGGTAAACACTCGTCCTTGTACCACAGGCTTTCCAGCAGATCCCTTTGCATCTTCCTTTGCAGACTCCTTGCATTCTCGGGCAAAGTGACCTTGCTTCCCACACTTGAAACATCCTCCTGTGGACCAGCAAAACTGACCATGATGGTAACGCTTGCACTTCTCGCAATAAGGAGCATTATCGCGAGGCTTGTTCCGGTTATCCATCACTGTCTTGCCTTTCCCTTTGTTCTTAGAATATGGACCGTTGTTCCGATGGTCAAACTTCTTCTTTCTCTGGGGTCCATAATTCTGTCCAACCCCCTTCACTTGACTTCCTAACAACTCCACCTTCTTATCATCTTCATACATTCTGCACATGTCCACCAGTGTAGGGAAACTCTGAATCCTTTGATAATTGAAGATAGACTTCAGCTCCGGCCTTAGCCCACCTTCAAACTTCACACACTTACTTCTTTCATCAGGGTTATTTAAGTAATAGGGAGAGTACTTCATCAACTCCTCGAATTTGGCAGCATACTCCCCTACACTCATATCCCCCTGCTTCAATTGCATGAATTTCACTTCCTTTTTCCTCCGCAAATCTTCTGGAAAATATTTATTGAGAAACTTCTCCATAAATACTCCCCAGTTGATTGCCCTTCTTTCAAAATTCAGCAACTGGACCGTGTGATCCCACCAGTTTTCAGCTTCCCCATGAAGCATGTAGACTGCATAGGTCACCTTCTGTTCGTCAGAACACTCCAGAGTTCGAAAGATCTTATTGATCTCGTACAACCACTTGTTTGCCTCATCAGGTCTATATCCTCCCTCAAATCGTGGTGGATTGCACTTCCTGAATTCCGACAGATTCTTAGCATCATGATTCACCATGCTACTAGCAGATGGGTTACCAGCTCTCCC
The DNA here is from genome assembly GCA_037953625.1 of Crotalaria pallida. Taxonomy (NCBI): domain Eukaryota; kingdom Viridiplantae; phylum Streptophyta; class Magnoliopsida; order Fabales; family Fabaceae; genus Crotalaria; species Crotalaria pallida. The sequence goes on along the minus strand of CM075654.1, from coordinate 54,382,518 downwards.
TTGAGATGCTTGATGCCTCTGCTGCTGCTGCATGCCCTCTAGCACGGTTGTGATTCGTTCTAACATCTCATTAGTAACGTTTCTATTCCGGGTTGCCATAGAAAGACCTGCACTATGGGCTTTGGGTTACTAAAAAGGTCTTTGGAACATAAATGTTACTACTAACTTACTCAAACATATTCAATCAACATTGAATACCACACTTAGCTGCATCTTCGGGCCATGAGGAACAGGACCAATGCTCTGATACCACCAAAGGTTGTGACGCTCTCTTTTACCTTGAAAATAATTAATATTTTCAAATAGTTTACTACTTGCTATCAAAATTTAGGACTATAAAATTTTTCCTTTTTAATATCATTACATGCTCAATCAAAAACCTCTTTTCAACATAAATCGTTACCTGAATTCGGCATAGTAATATCTTAGGTTTTAGAAACACTCTCGAAAATGCACTTTCTTGATTATAGAATATAAACTTATCGCCGAATCCATTTGTAATTTAAAATCAGAGTTCGCGGAATAAAAATAGTACTTATGGGGCACTGCTGAGGAAAATAAAACATATATATATATATATATATGATAAAAGTCATACGACATAACCCCATCAGTACAGCAGCAGCAAGTAACATCAGTCGAGATAGCAAGAGTTTATAAAATAGATACAACCCAGCTGAATAAAATAAAAACCTCACTCTAAGACCTCTCAAAATATATACAATATATCACATGATCTCAAAATAGAAGTCTCAGAGCAGGTCTTCAGTGTCCTCAGCAGCTCCTCAGATCCTCCACAACTCTATCCTTAGGATCTAGGATCCATAACCCCTATGCTATGCAGGTTCCTATGAACCAGCGGGTCCACCTCTAGCCGAAACAGACGGCTCGACATGCACCTCCTCCTCGCTCTCATCCTCCTCAGGGTCCTCCTCGACCTCGCCTGACTGAGTAGAGACCCCACCACTGGGTCTAGGATCCGCAGAAGTAGTCCTATCATACTCAGTCGGACCAGGAGAAGGAGTCTCCTCAGTGACAACTCTATGGGATGAAGGATGGGAACGAGTGGCAGCTCTAAATCTAAAACTATGAAAACGACGCATAGGTCGAGCCGGGGGTGGTCCTCTATAAGTGTCAAAAGGTGGAACATGCATAGTATAGACTAATGGGATCCTAAATCGACGAGGTCGCACACGCACCAAAGGGTTAGGGTGGTAGAGAGTGATCTCCACCTCCCCCTCAAAGGTGGAACGGTGCTCCTCATACGTCCATATATCGCTAGGGATAGGGCGTATCTCGATGCAGGCTAGGTATCTGGCCATCACCTAAAGAGGGCACAGGGAGTAAGTATACACATATACATAATGGATCAAAACTAAAATTACAACCACAAATATATCATGGACATATCATAATGCAAGTACATATGAGCACACCAATTTTCAACATTATAACTCTTATAATGCAAGTGGCATGATGTATGATTTTCTATCCACAATTGAGGCCTCTAAATGTCCATCTTGGACGTCCATCCACTACACCATTGTGTTCCCAGAACACCGACATTAGTTCCCAGAACATAATGCCGAACCATACTTGGATAAAAAGCATCACTCCCGGAGTGTGCACCACGTTCCCAGAATGCCACGTTCCCAGAACGCCACGTTCCCAGAACGCACAAAAACCAGGTCCCGGACACTGGCCACATATCTATAATGTGTCATCAAGTAGGTTATACCTTGGTACTCCCGGAGTACCCTCCTCATATTCCCAGAATATGATAAACGTTCCTACCAACCAGACTTCCAGTCTATATGTATGCACAACATAGGGTTGGTTTTATCTTTATCTTAATTAATGTGATTTAGAAATATTCCAATTTCCACTTTTGAATGATTCACTTGAGGTATCATACTTGGCATAAAAATTCCCCTTTGAATTTTCTCAAAATATGCCTTTATAAAACCCAGATTGAGTAGTATAACTTCAATGGTAATTAAAACTTAACTTTTTATTTTTCAGATTCAGGTACTAACCGGTTACAGTTTCAGGCTAACCGGTTAGAATTACAGACCTGGACTGTTTACCATTGCAATTCAGAAAAACCCTTTTTTTTCTTGAATTCTCTACCCAATCCAAAACACTTTCAACTTTATTCTTATACCTCAAAAACCATTGTTTTATCATTCAAAAGTCCAAATCACATATCCTTTTCCAATAATCATAATTTCACTTGAAATTATTCCATCAATTTAAGGCACAAATGGAAATCTTTCCCATCTGAATTTGTTGACATTATCACAACTTATATTCAGACTCTGTGTATGGAAATTAAGGCTTAGATTTGAGTAAAAACCATTGAAAGTTTCAGGACTGATTTGCAAACTGATTTTTCTTTGAAAATTTACAGTGTCTAACCGGTTACGAAAATCGTGTAACCGGTTAGATTATGCAGTCTGACCATTAAAACAAGAGTTTTAACAACTCATTTTCTTTCTTTCTCAAATCTAACCAATTTCCAGCATACACCAAGTTCTTATGCCTTTAATTAAACATGTTTACACCCAGAAACACATTCATATTGCATGCATCAAGTTTATTGAATTAAATTACATGAAAATTCACATAAACTCAATTTAGCACCACAAAACTGAAATCAAACACTTAAACACAGAATTCAGTCATCATTTAGCTTGCATGCATCAATTAAAATTTGCTCAAAACCACAGTGAGCAAGAAATTGGCCTCCAAGCCTTTGTGCTTAAGAACACATAATGCCCCTTTGAGTTTCATGAACTCAAATCCTAAATCCTTTGACATTTAGTCTAAATCTAGTATAGTGAAACTTCTCCCATACCTCTAAGTTGATTTGGATGAAAGTTTGACACTGATTTGCAGGAAACTCCACAGATCCTCTCAGAACCAAAGTTCTGTTTCCAGTTTCGTTTTCCAGCAACAGGGTCCAGAAATCATCAAAATTAACATGGAATTTGGCCAAAGAAATTGGGGAAAACGATTAGAACTTGATCTTGGTAACATGCACTAGAAAATAAAAGTGATTTGAAACTTAAACATGATCTGTGCTTACCAAAATCGAAGCTCGAACTCAGCTTCCAGAACCAAGAGAAAACAGAGTTCAGTTCTCCAACTCCAATTTCTAAGGGTGATTTCTCCACACACAAGAACCCTCAACTCACAAGGTATATATCAATGAAAAGCTCTTGATGTAAGTTTTTCAGAAGTGTATCTCTCACTCTCAAACTCTCAAGAACGAAGGAGAAATCGTCCTCACGAAATCAAAACCCTAACTCACCCTTCTTCAACAAGAATCAGTTGATCAACCCCCACTCCATCAACAATCCACCTATTTATAGCCAAATCCAGATTACATGCAGTTGGACGCGTGGTTTCCACTTAATTTGGGACTGTAATCGTGGCGAATTTTGGATTAATCAAGCGATTACTCATCAAAATCCACTAAACCAGTTTCTGTGTTCATCGTCTAACCGGTTACAGGGCATTACTAACCGGTTAGATCAGTTCAAGATTTAAAAATTATTATTTTTAAATCTTTCCCTCCAAGAACCTTTCTAATATTGCTTTTTAGTCCTCACCCAGGGACCATAATGCAATTTCCTTATATTTTGCATTTATTTGCCATATAAAAATATTTCCACTTATTTTTATATTTAAGGCTAATTAAATACAAAACATAAACTCAGAAAATTCTATAAATTAATAATAAAACTTCTTTATTATTAATTTCCTATTATTCGGGAGACGAAAATTAGGGGTGTTGCAGGTGTATGCATCCGAGAAGAGTAAAAGATTGTAAGATATGTAAAAGTGGAATAATGAGTAATGAATCCGAGATAAAGATGGTTTACAGAGGTAAGAGAGTAGTGGCCGAGAAACCGAGTGTAAGAATGTAGGAAAGGGTATAAGGGGAATTAATCGGATGAACCGAGGTATAACTAATAGGTAATGGACGAACTGGATACGGATGTGAGCCGAGCTAAATAAGATTATATGTTGTGAGCCGAGCTAAATGAGATTGCATGATGTGAACCGAGCTTAGTGTTGATGTATGCATGTGATATATGGTTTGATTACATGTTATTTATATGCTAATTGACTACTTGTGTTTGGCTTGGTAGTTCGGTATGTCATGTTAGAAACTGCTTACTTAAGTTCTGTGTAATGCTCACCTCCTTACCATTTTTCAGGTCCTGAGCCCGAGCAGACGCAGTCCCCGGCCGAGCAGGATCACTCTCCCTCACAGGGAGAGTAAGTCATTAGAGTCGGAAAATGTGTTTTGTATGAGTCTCGGCCAGTTGGCCGAGCTAAAATACTATTTTGTATTTTGGATTAATGAACTTGGTGTAACTATGTTCCTTAACTTTTACTTAATGATGTATGAAGTCTTCTGCTTTATAACTCTGATGTTTTGTATTAATGAAAGGAAATAGTACTTTGGCAATTTATCATATTCGTTTTAAAAAGGAATTTTGAATCCTAATTTTCGGGTTTAAGGGTAATTATTACATAGGGTGTTACAAAATTCAAGGCAACTAGGGGGCTTTTTGGAATGAGCATGGCAATTGACACAAGGGAGAGGAAGCATACAAGTGTATAACATTAATTGATTTAATCCTATAATTGTATAATTAATTGATTTGATATTGGCTTTTGTTTTCATACCTATGTGGTGGGAAAGTTTTGGTGGAGAGTGTAAAGAGTTACAAAAGATAGCCATAAGATTTTTGAGTCCAACATGTAGTGCTACTGGTTGTGAAAGAAATTAGGGAAAGAGAGGTATTAGTTTAAATTTTATAACTTATACTTTACATCTATTCTAAATAGTTACATACATAGTAAAACACTCATTAATTTTTTTTTTAAATAGGTCCAAAAAACTTAAATGCTAGAAATGATAAGGGAAAGTCTCCTATGACTGAATATGAGAATGAAATTCAAGAGATTGTAGGAGATGAAGAGGAAGAGGAACAAGAATTGACATTACTTGAGGAGGATGAACTAAGTGACGTTGATCTTGCGGATGAAGAATGATCAATAATGGCTATTTGAAATATAGAACTTATTTAGTCTAGTTTCTTTTTCTTTTCTTTTTTTTTTTTGGATTTTGGATTTATTTTGATTTGAATTTGGAGGTTTATATTTTAGTTTATTAGTTTTCAATGAATTTTTTGACTTGAAAATGCTTATATCTATTATATATTTACATAAAATATATTTTGTGTTATCTTTTATTATTAGTTATGTATCTTACTATTCATGATTCGATTCAAATCATGATTCGAAAAATCAATCTTCTGATACGCGATATGAATATCGATTCAATAACCATGAGATAGATAGATAGATATAGCAACTAATCATTCACTTTTTCAATTTTAACTAATTGATGAAGCATAAAAATATAAGAACATCCAAAACAGAATGACTGCTCCCTTTGCCTATGTTTGTTTCTTATAAAGGCAATCCAGACAAAAATCTCTTGTAAAAATACAATGACTCTCGAGGTTTATATTCTGGGACAGTATGCCCAGCTCCCTGCACCAAAATAATCAAAATAGGGTCAAGAGTCAAGACCAAACCAACCTAACATAATTTTCTAATTACAGTAAAAACATTATTATGTACGAACCTTTATGGTAATAAAAGTAAGATTTTTGTCATATCCTTGTGTATACCTGTAATGAAAAGTAAATAGTTTACGAACTTTTAGTTGGATTTATAAAACATTAATGAATAGCTACATAATCTTAGACAATGTCATTTCATTATTTGAAAATTCATTAACAAGAAAAATAAGGATGAGGCAAGGAGCTCTAGAAGTACCCTGCAACTTGCTTATTGACAAACCAAGGCCTCCATTCATCAACAATCTTGTAACCCATTGATCTGGTCCACGCTTCAGACCCAATATAAGGAACACACAAGTCATGATCTCCACTGCCAACAACATGTATCTTAAGGTAAGTAGGACTTCTTAACAAACAACCAAAAAGAAGGTACTTTATATAACTTGAAGTGTGTGAAACATCATAGATTATGGCAATCAAAGAAACAAACTGTTGCGCAGTAAATGAACAAAGTGGTTAAGGAGGAACTCAAATAATGGTTCAAGAAGGCCTCATCTTGTATAGACAAAATGAGAAATGTTTTAATTTTTGTAGGTTTTATATATCATGTAATATAGGACCAGAACTTAACTGGTCTAACTTATAAATATTGAAAGTTTTATCAACCAGGTTTAATCATATAATTTTGAAAAAAGAAAAGGCGAATTTTTTTCTAACTTTCAAATTTCATATTATATGCAATTGAATGTATCAATTGATTGTAGTATTTCTTGTAAATGACAGAAAAGGAGATTAAGTCTGATATTAACCTGTATATAAGTGCTCGATATCCTTTGGAAGTTAGGTTTTTATGGTACCCAATCATGCTCCCACCATTACGATGGTATTCAAGTTGGTTTGTGCATAAATCCCACTCTTTGACCACACTTTTCTGCTTCATCCCAAAGACCACAATTTAACACTTTGTTCCATAACATAGGTAAATTACTCACAAAACATACCTCTGCAGTGTGAATTGCTTTCCTGACAGCTTCATTGTTCAGCCATTCGGTTGCAACTTCATCATCCTTCACATTATATTAGACATTGTTATGTGTTATACAAGCAATATATATAACTATACCAACAATCCAAGTTATATGAATTACGTCATGCATAAATTAAACTATCACTTCATGAAAGCATATATGTAGGGAATTCAAATTAAAACATCAAATTGGGAGATCAATTATACACAAATTATATATGCATGTAGAAAATATTTTTTTATGGTACTTTTATATAATTATATATATATATAACGAATTTTAAAAATATATGAAGCATTGTGGACAACAGCCACACTTGTCTTGTTCTCCCTTCGATCCCTAGATGAATCGTGCTGAAATGGTACAATGAGTACATTAACATTGATTAAATTAAGAAGTATTTCAAATATATAATGTTAAGAAGAAGAGAAGATAAAAGATGTTCAAACATTTTCTACTTTAAATTATTTTAGGAGTTATGTTTATCTCACTATTTTGAGTTGAGTGTCCATTTCAAAATTGCTTTCGTTGTTTTATCCTTTAGCTATAAGCTTTTGATGTTGCACAAAAAAGAAGTACTTATGAAGCGTATATACTTAGACATTAGTAATAAAGCCAAGATAATTATTTGAAAGATATGAAATAAATATGAAAGGGTATAGATAGAAAGGAGCAAAGATTTTGTCTACCAAAAAAAAGAAAGGAGCAAAGAAACCTACCGTGCATGGAACATCAAGATTAGCGTTAAGTTGTGGCCAAGATGGTACAATTCCGGCCTTCACTGTTGCTCTTAGGGGCCAAGCACGACCAAACATTCTTCTCCTCACAGGAAGAGGTCTCTCTGTCTGACCCAAATGCCTAAAGCTAAGTGGCAACCTATTATTAGATGTTGTATTGGCTTGTGTCTCTGGGCTATGATAACATGGTTCTAGAATGTCATATATGTTTAAATCTGCAATTGCCTGTTGTCGAAGAAAAAAAGACATGAATTAGTGTCACATTCATCTTAAGCTTGTTCCATGCTAGGAGTATGGTATAGTAATTCATCACCTTATCCACTTTTGAAAGCATGCTTTTGCATTTTTTATTGATCGGGTCATAGTAATTTCCATTGCATTGTTTTTTGACCTCCTGCATTTGATGACACAATGCACGTCTAACTGATTAAATATCTATAGAAAGTTTTTAAACAATGGAATGACAAGACAAAACGAGAAGATGAAGTTCCAAACTTGCTTTTAATTGATGCATATTTTTATCACTCACTTCTTACTAGGTATCAGCAATGGTAATTATGCAAATAGATTGAATAGGTTACCTCAATTTGAGCTCAAGTTAAAAAAATACAATAACTTCAAATTAATTATATATAACACAATGTTCGTGGACCAATTAGGTTCAATTCAAAGATAAATGAAAGTTAACTTATCAAAAATGAATAAAATGTGATTAAAATAGTTAAGCTTCTTTTCCGACTTAAAGTCAATCTTAGTAAAAACTAACTTTATGGTATCAATGTGTGTTGAACTAATATCAATTATACTTGTTATGTCAATTAGGCTTAGTTAAGTCCATATTTATATTTGGGTTGGCACCCTACTACTTTTATTAATCCAATTTTTCTTGTTCTAAAAAAAACGAAAACAATTAAAGGTATTCTTTTTACCTCATAAATTTGATCACTGATAAGGGCCATACCGTGTGCAAACGGAACAATAGCATTACCATCAAATTCTTCATCTGTAACACCATTTCCAATCATGTAACCCTGTAAATTGAAATAACCTCATTATTTTGTCAAATAACCGTAAACATAATATGATCACTGTATCACTTGAAGTAAAGATAAATGACCTTGAAATTCAACTTGGGCTTTGCACCGGCATCAATTCCTGTAGAAAAGATATTTTTTATGATACTCTAAGTTTTGACAAGTAATTTAACACATTCAGAGAATAACATATTACCTTTCACTATTTCACGAGCAAGAGTAGGCACATAAACTCCAGCAAATGATTCTCCAGCAATGAACAATGGGTTACTAAGAAACTCAGGGTATAGTTTAAACCACTGGTTTATTCAAAAATAAAGTAGACAAGTTAGCATTATGATAAGTATATGGACTTACTGATTCAAAATTTCAATTATTTTGGTCTAAGTTCTCTACTGGTTTCCGTAACTACCTTAAGGAGAAAAGCATGTGAATCTGAGGCAGTCTTCAAGTCTCCAGTTTTATAATCATTTTGATTCTTTGAGTATGAAAACCCTACTCCAGATGGAGAATCCAAATATATAATATTGGAAACCTAAAATGCAAAGTAGATTCTCAAATACATTGATAACAGGCAACATCCATCCATTGCTTAAGCACAGAGATAATCATCAACCCAACATATAAGAAATAAAATATGTTATTTTTCGATTTTTGTAGAGTTTTTTTTTTCTGGTTGATCTTTCCATAGAGTTTAACTAACAATTATCCAAAGGCACAAATATTTTTATTCAAAAGGAACTAAAAATATATAACAAATTAAATTATTGTCATAATCACTTAAATTATTAGTAATTAAATTTAATAGTAATAATTTTTTTTGCAATCAATTAAATTTTTAGCAATCAAGATTCAAAGGCAAGAATCTTTTTCCCCCCTTTTTTCTACTTTCACTGTGGTAGCAAGATTTGTGAGAAGTTATCAGACCTTTGACCAGCTGTATGGATTGAGTTGCAACTTAGGTAGGATTCCCTTCTTTTTTGGTTTTTCAAAATTAAAAGGACCTGAAAATCATAACGAATTAGACACATAATAAACAAATTAGATTCATGAAATTAGAACAAATCATTCCATCCAGAAATTTAAAGAAAACTCGGAACAATAGGATATGGATATCAATACGTGAGAATTTTTTGAAAATTCACTATATATATAATAATGTCTTGTATTTCCTCGGGCTTGAAATATAAGAATTTAAAAATTGAAAAACGAGATCATTTTTAAGATTTTACACTAAAGATTTTACACTAAAAAGAGGAATCCGCCCCAATCCCTTCACAAAATTCCGGCCGGTTTGACAATTTATTGGAATTCTAGCCGGTTTTTTTTTCCAGTTTGCTACACAATCGGTTGAATAGACGTACCATATCGGTTTTTTTTATAAGAAAAGAATATATTAAAAACCAATTGGGAGAGTATGAGACGTACCATATCGGTTAGGGGTCTGGTTCACCAATTTTTCGATTAAACCGACCGATGCGATACATATTTATAAGACTGATCCGATAAAACCAAAATATTTGGATATAAATGAAAGTTAACTTTTAAAAAAATAAACAAAATATGATTTTTTTTTTTTAACATACATGGAATCTAAATATTTTTTAAGACACTGTGCAAAGAGATGTAGATCATATCCCATGCATTAGGCTAATAATACGACATATACATCAACATATGAAATCTTTTGGAAATTCAATATATAGCATAAATAATGCCTTGTAAGACTCTTTTGGTTTTCAGCAGGTGGTAAACTCTTACTTCCTAGCTGTTTAATAAAAAGTTTTTTCTCTTATGAAAAAAATGTCTTGTAAGTATTAACTTGAGTACACCTCCGATACTTTTTTATGAAATCTTCTTCTTTTTGAAAAAGCATATGACACAATCTCTTGCGAATCCGTTATCTTATGATGATTTAAATAAAAATTTAGGATTAGTCGATATCATGTGTACATTTTGTTCACTTACACCTTTAAATAAATATTTTTAATTATGAAATTTATCATTTTAATCACTGTTATTATCATGATAATCATGCATACCAAATTTTAAATTATTTTGAAATTCATAGGTATATAATCTAATAATGCATATTTACTTATATTTCAAATAATGTATTATGCTTTAACCTAGAATGGTGAAATGAAGTATCAAATAATTTTTATATTCGACGAAATTTTATAGACTTGATCTACTTAATTAGAACATTGAGTTCAACGGTTGAATTTATAAATTTAAGGAATTTATTAACCTCGGCGTGGCCCTTAAAACTGAGGATGGATAAAAACCCAAAATGAATAAGTTTTTTTGAAAAATTAAAACTTTAAATTTTTGATTTCTTCAATGCATCAATTTCCAAGAAAAATCATCCATTTTTGGTTGTTTAGGGCTGAGGTTAAGAGAACCCTAAATTTAATAATAAATAAAAAGTTATTTAAAAATGTAAGTGCACAAGATTTACACTTAATATCAACGGATCCTAATTCATAAATAAAAATTAACTTTTCGAAAAATATAAACAAATAGGATTAAATTTTTTTAGCGTATACATGGAATCTAAACAAATATTGTAGGATTTTTTTCCCATTATACTAATAACCATGATGATCATCCCACAAGGGGTTGACGGTGGATAAAACGGGTATCAATTAGGTCTCAAAATTCAGAAGATATTATTGGATGTTTTATTTATAAATTATATATATATATATATATATATATATATATATATATATATAAAAAGATAATTAAAAAGCCGCCCGGGATAAGTGTTAGTAAACAACTACTCCCTCCACTACTTATTCCAGGACATACTTAACCGATTTACACATCCTAAAAAAAATAGTTAGTTTTATAAATTATATGAGAATAAATTGTAACATTACAATTTTACTCTCTCAACTTTTTTTGAAAAATTCACACTCATTAATGAACAAAAAAAAATATAGATAGTTAAAACATTTAATAAGAACAAAAAAGAAAAAACAATAAATGATTCATAAGAAATACTCCCTCCAGTCCTTATTATGACCTTTGATCAATTTTTACACCTTTTAAAAAAGTTAGTTAAATGTAAATATTTGGTACACTTTTTCAAAATTATCTCTATAATTATTTTTGTGAATCTAAAAAATGTTTGAGTAAATAGGAGTGTTTGTGGAAAAGAAGTAATTAATGTTATTGGAAATTGGAAATGAGATTTATATTAAGGACAAAAAAATATCTTTAAAAAAAAGCTTATATTCAGGAGCAGGAATATAAAGTAACATATAATTAAAATCTTTCTAAAAAATGACCTATGATTAAAATCCAATAGAGTATGAAAATAAAAATTTTTATTAAAACAAATATCGTGGTCATATCTCACATGGAATTGGAGCCATATCTTGTGTCCAAGTCGTATCAGAAAAGATGCAAAAATATTAAAGAATACTTTGAGGATTCGTGCTGCGAATGTTGATACCGAATGCAACCAGTACTTTATGGTTAGGACAACGGTAAATTAAATGACAAACCATTGAAATGTATGAAAAGGACAAAGTAAAATTTGACAAGATTTTCTTACCATGCTCATATACAAAGCCATCTAAACTAGAGCACCCTGGTCCACCGTTAAGCCATAGAACCACCGGGTCTTTTGATGGTGTACCTTCCGATTCAACAAAATAGTAGTACAAGTTCCTCCCATGACCTTTGTCCACTGTCACATACCTTCAATGTCCCAAACCAAGGCCAATGAATCAGTCATTTTGCAATTATATTCTTTCATTATTCAAATGTATCAAATACAGTAATACTTGTGAAATAAAAAAAAAATCACAGAAAAAAAAAAGAATTTGTTAGAGATTCTCTGAGTAGAAATGACTTTTAATGTAAAATTGGATAGAGATAGCATACCCAGCATAGTGCTTGGAAGGGATCTTGCCATTGAAGCCGGGAACCTGTTTTATGAGAGCTCTTTCTGGTGCTGATTGGATCAACACAAAGCTTAGGGAAATGATAAGTAATACTAAGTAGTAGAACATTGTATTTGTGATGGCCATGCACAGAAGGTACAATAAGCAATACAACCAAAGGCCTCGCCTCACTCCCAAACCAAACAAATTGTTTGTCAGAGAGTATGATAGTTTGCAAACCAATTTATAGATGAAATACTATGAGCATATCATACATATATAGATAGTTGTTGGTTGGTCCACGTTATGCAACATGTGTAGGAACTTTTATACGGGCAAAGTTTTTGACTAAAACAGGAGGAAAAAAAATTAAAACCACCTAAAAAAGACTTTGTTGGTATAGACAAAACACATTTTTGTGATCTCTATGCCTCGGAGGATATTAGACTTTGACTATCGATTGGAGGATACTCTTGGTGCTTATAAAAAAAATTAAAACTACCGATAATCTATTAAACAAGGTATTGCCAAATAAAAAATTAAAATCACCAATAACCCATCAAAGATATATCACTGTATGTGAAACTCATATTATATACTCAACCAAATGACGTAAAAACGCCAAATACATAATATGGGATTTATATAAAGTGATAAATATTTAGGGATGTATCTTTTTTATTTATTGGTTTTAGGAGGTATTATATCATCTCATCTTATTAATACAGTAAAAAATTATTCTTTTCGTTTCATTTTAAATATCCTTTTAGAGTATAGTTCTAGGATTAAAAAATTTTGATAACGTGTCTTTTTGTCTTTTTGAATTAAATTAGCATGATATTTAATTTGTCATTTATCTCTCTTATAATTATATTTATTATAATTTTTCCCTTATTATCTCTTTTCTTAATTAGGTAAGGATAAAATTATATAAAAAATAATTAATTAGTTCTGTATTGGTTATTTAAAATAACACTTATATAAGAACATATTTTTTATACTAAAAAAATAATTAAAGTGGAACTGAGGAAATAATCTCCGACGTAATCATCCCAGCTAGTACTTTTACAAACAAATGGGACATTGATTCATTCATGGGTCATAATGTGCCTATGTAAGGATAGATGTATCTAACATATAATTTTTTTTATTTTTTCAATAAAATCCATATAATATATATAAATTTATTCATTAGGCAATAATATAAATAATAATAATAATAATTCCATATATATGTATATAATAAAAATAATAATAATATATGAATTCAACTTTTTTCATTGTACTCTATATTCAAAATATATTTATTATCCTTTAAAAAAAACATATTTATTATGAAGTTAAAAAAAATATCACCATTGGAAGAGTTAGCTATACATATTGCAAATATTTCAGACTCACACGCTATTGTCTCCGAATAAAAGATAAACGTCATCAAACCAAAAGTAAAAGAAAATATCTTTGATTATAAAAAATAAAAATTAAGGTCAACATTTTAATAATATAAGGTCAAGATTTTAATGAAATAAAAATCAATTCAATTAATGATTTTTAATAGAGTTGATATTTTCAATTGAAAGTAATAAAGTGGAGAGATATAGAGAGTAGTATTCTCTCCGGTCTTATTTGTGACATCATTTTGGGAAAATTTAAGTCAATCAAAAAAGTGGAATAATTTTGTTAGTGTTATTGGAAATGTAAACATTTAATATATTTTTCCAAAATTATCCATGTAGTTGTTATTGGGACTTTAAAAAGTGTTGACCTAATAGAAGTGTATGTTTTTGGAAATAAGTAATTAAATGTCATTGGAAATATGAATAGGGTCTTACAAATAGGACCAATTTTTTTCCCTATCTAAAATAGTCTTACATACAAGGCCGAAGGGAGTATTAAATATAGTCTTATAATTAACTCTTTTAAATTTAATTAATAATTTTTTTTTTGAACAACAAAGAAAACAATAACATTAAAAAAGCAAACAAGGAGCACAAGGGTACTCCCATCCCATTAGTTCGCAACTGATACAAACAATCTAAAGGATTTAAAAGTCAATTACCATACGAGTAAACCAAATCCTTGTTATGAGCTTTGAAAAGGGTCCAAAATAATGTAATAAGGATCAAATGAAATAATTTAATTAATAATGTAATTTAATTAAAAATGACTTGTAATAAGGATCAAATGAAATATCAAGTTAGGGGTGTGGCATATTGATGGGTTTCAATGGCTTTTCTTTCTCTTTCAATGATCGGTGTGTGAATGGCATTGAATGTCATAACAAATTGGAATGTTAAGTAATCTATTGTAGATAAACATTGTTTGAAAGTGCTATATTTTATGTTTCGAGTGAGTGATAAATGTGAACTTGAGTTTATTTCTACATGTAGTAATCTTAGCAAAACTTTTTTTTTTTTTTGCTATTTGCTCTATTTTCTAACCAATTATGAGTAATTGCTGAATTTTTAAAATTGTTATTGATGAGTGTGAATGGACCAATTGGAATGTTAATATCTGCTCTCTCCGTCCCACAACGATAATAGTGAAAAATGACAAATTTTGTTCCAAACTAAATTTAAAGTAATTAATGAAAAACTTAAAAATTGAAAAGTTTGAATTGCGATTGGTTGGTCAATGCATTAAATTAAGTGTTTGATAATTGGTTGATGTGTTAAACAAATCATTAAATACATATCTCCTAATTTTTTTACTTTTCAAATTTATTATCATCCTTGTAAAATGGATGGAGTACACACTTATGTTAAGATTGAATAAATATTAAATAGAGGTAATTTTATTCACCTGAAGCATAGGTTATCAAATTTGGTGGAAAACACCAAGTTGATCCTATATATATATATATATATATATATATATATATATATATATAGTGGCTACTAATTTAATTTTTCAAAAAAAGACGTTTACCAAATAAATCCTACAGGGACTGATGTGATGATTGATCATTTTCAATGTTAAAAAACTTATTTGATGTTTATATTAAATTATTCACTAATCATCATTTTTTAGTCTCTTATCTTTGATTTATGATTAACAAAATTAATATTAATAATATGAATTAAACAGTCTTTATTACATTATAAGTTCCACACCTAGGCAATACAAAGGTTAAAATGGAGTATATCCCTTAAAAAAAAGTTTAAAATGGAGTATATAATACAAAAAGACAATACCTTCAATTAATGAAATGATGATGTGGTATTTCCATGATTACTAAAAACAATACCTATTGCGTAAAAATAGAGATAAAGGAAATTGAGATTTTAGGAAATGCTAAATAATACTACATAAATTTTGATTGATAGAAAATAATTGAAGAAGTTGAGCGATCATTACAAAATAATGCACTAAAATATTAAAAAGGAATTATCAATTATTAACTTGATAAATTAAAATGATGAATAGAGTAAAAAAGGAAAGAAAATGGTTTTAAAATCAATTGATATCAATATTTATTTAATTTAATAATTCAAATATTCCATAATCGAATAATTTAAGAAGCTGACCAATTATTACCAAATACTACATTAAAATGTTAAAATGGAATAATAAATTATTAAAGTTATAAATTAAAATGATTAAATAGAGTAAAAAAGGAAAGAAAATAGTTTTGAAATAAATTGATATCAATATTTACTAAATATAATAATTCAACTATTCCATAATTGATTTTAAATTATATAAATAATTTCAAAATAATTTAATTATTGGTTGATGATATATGTTAAATGATAATATAATTAATAGTAAGCATCAAAATCAAATCAATTTTAGCAAAGAAGATTTGGCTTTAAAATCAATTGATACCGATATTTGTTTAATACAATAATTTGAATATACCATAATTGATATGAAAACATATAATTTGATTGGTCGATATATGTTAATTGATAATTTAATGAAAACTAAACATCAAAATCAAATCAATTTTATTTGATATGAAATTAGTTTTATTATGTTCTTTTTGACTTCTTTTTTATATATAGGATTGTCCATATTTTGTATTTACCTGATATGAAATTAAATTAATTGTTATACTATATGTTAATTGATAATTTGATTAATACTAAACATCAAAATCAAATCAATTTTACCCAATATCAAACTAATTTTATTATTTGATATATGCTAATTAATAATATAATTAATACTAAACATTAAAATCACATCAATTTTACGTGATATCGAATTATATTTATTATTATGTTCTTTTTGTTTTCTTTTTTTATAGGATTATCCACTATTTAGTATTTACTTTTAATTTGTTTTGTCAAAAACATTCAACCTTTACATTATCTTTCTTCTTCTCTTTTTATTTTCACGATTTTTTTTATTTTTTTAATTAGTAATTGCATTAATTTTGATAAATCAAAGTCTTAACTCTTAATGTTGTTTGAAACTCTAACTTTTTTTTTAATTGTTGGATTTTTTTTCAATAATTTATTATTGGGTAAAGATAGAGATAAAGGAAACCAAGATTTTAAGAAATCAATATCTACTTTGAATAACATTAAAAAAATATTTTTTTCCGAAAAATCAAATAAATTTTACCTGATATAAAATTAGTTTTATAATGTTCATTTTTGTAACACCCTCACTTTTATTTAGTTAAATTAAGATTTAATAAAATTGGCACTTGAAAATTCATTTTTAAAAACCTACTAACTTATAAGAATTCTTACGAAAATCCGACAAAATTTCCTCTGTTTACCGGACTTTCCAAAAATTCATGCTTAACCTGTCCAGACCAGAATAATTTAAAAACATAAAACACAATGTTATTATAGCAAGATTAAATCCTAATGCCCGGTTAACACAAGTTTCAGGGCATATAACTACTACATATTTTAATTTCCCAAAATAACGTTCATAACATAACATATAATCCTCTCCTGACGACTCAACACTCCACGTGGTGGAGGGTTCCCTGCTCGGCCTGCAACTGGTATATGCTCTGTTTCTGTACCTGTAAAAATGTAACAAGAAGGGCAGCATTACACAGAACTTAGAAAAGTAGTTTCTAAAAAGCATAGCGATAAACTAAGCCTAACATCTATATTAATAATATAACAATCCTAAACATTTTCTTACTACCGTTCTCATTTACTTATTTTTTTAACTATTTTACTTTTCTTCTTTACTTCTTTCTTAGCTCTTTCTCTTTTTTTTCTCTTTTGTACATCTTCCCTGTAGGATACATAGTACGTTCGTTTTATCTTTCGTTCATCTTCCCCGTAGGGATACATAGAACGTTTACTTTTATCTCTCGTTCATCTTCCCCGTAGGGATATATAAAACGCTTTCTTTGTCTTTTTGTACATCTTCCCCCTCCGGGGATACATAGTACGTTTCTTTTATCTTTTGTTCATCTTTCCCCGATACATAGAACACTTACTTTACTTTTCTCTTCTTTAGCTTCTATTAATTGTACTCTTCTCTCTTTTTTGTCACTAGTAACTGGTTATCATTCTCATAGTCTCACTTAAGGGCTTAACAAGCAAATCATACAACTCATAATCATTTCCATATATCGATCCTTACATCTTCTTACTTATCAAATAGGCTCTTATTCTTGCTTAACATATTATATTAATCTCTATAAATTCTATTTCCCTCGATTTCGCTTAAATTGTTTAATTTACGCTTAAGGTCTTTCAACTAATCGCAAACATCATCAACAATCACATATATTCATTAACATATAAAAAAATGGTTTTCCTTCCTTTTATCGAAAATACTTCATTGGCATCACTAATTACACATCACAAATCTCTTAGTGATTTCATTCTCTTTATTTTCATTCTCAATTACAATTATCATTTAGTTTAGCATGCATATCTCTATATTCTTTCTAATGTCATCCATCATCTTTAGTTATAACTAATTCACAACAATTCCTAAACATACTACATTTATATTTCTAACAACAACAATAATCAATAAGCATCTTGCACATTCTAATTTCTTATTTAGTTTCATTTTCCATTCTAAGTTTCCTCCTTTATTCCTTTATCCTATTTTATGGGGTTCTATTCGTTTTCAGTTATCCTTATTCTATTACATTATCTGTATATTTTTTCTCTTCTTGCTAACAATTTATGTTATGATAAATATTGTCTACCCTAAGGTTTTATATTCTACCTATCCCACTATCCCTCATCATCACTATAACAGAAGAGAACCTATTTCCTAAGCTAAGGTAATACTGCCATCTTACCTGGGAGTCCTGACAAAAGGGATATCAAGTTCACGTCCGAGCTTTATTCGAAGGTCAGGATCAACAATAACGTGCGAGAACTAAATAGGGTCACAAGTTAAAACAAATTATAACCTTAAAAGTGTATATATATATATATATATATATCAACTAAATTCATTTTTGTCAAAATAATAAATATATATCATCATACAATAAAAATATATCACTTTTTCCCAAAATATCTCTTTATTTGAAAATATAGGGATATTAAAAATGTTGATGGATCGTCGAATAAATTACATGGATGGATAGAGGAAGTTGAGGAAGATTTTTACTTAAGAAGGATTTGAGATTGGACGGTTGAATCTTGAGTTATTGGACCGGGAAGATTGAAATTCCACACAATTTCCCTTCACTCTGTGTCGCGCCACCCTCTTTCTTTCTTTCTTGATTCTTCTTTCTATTTCCCCGTGCTCTCTAACTGATGTGCCTTTTATTGTTTTCACGTGGTGGCATTTTGGCCACATTTTATTTTTATTTTTTTTTTTCTTTTTATCGTTTTACTACGGTGGGGTTGGGGTCTGGTTAGTTTAGGAAATTAAATATATATTTATGTTTTGTTTTTATTTGTGGATCAATGTGCGTAAGTATTTTGGATTATAATTAAAAGTTAGATGATACTAAAAATAAAATACGTTTAGGTAAAACAATATTGTATTTTGAATTACTCAAAACTGATTGAAAATAATAAAGTTACCGGTCCCTTCGGATAACTATTGCGTAAGAAAAATTATCGAAATTCAAAAGTAAATATATTTTCTAAATCTTGATATTAAACTTGATAATATATAATATTTAAAATTTTGAAGTAGAAGACTATTATATATAACTTAAACCGGTAATATATTAAATCAGTCCAGAAGCTAAAAATAAAACAGCCTCCGAACACTATGAAAATTTACAGGGACGCTCGAAATATTAAGTTAAACATATTTTTCTGAAGAAACTATTTATAAAAATGCCTCTAAGGCTTGCCACTTGAGCTCCCTGTCAAAATGTTAATTAAACTAAATAAAAGTACTACTTTATTTTTGGAAAACGTATGATAACAAATTTATACTTATTTCGATTAGGAAACATATTTCAAATATAATGATGAAATCGAAATTTTATTCCGAGACTCAAATATTGAAAACATCATAATATTAAATCAATTAATTACATTATTCTTAATTTTCTATTATTATACGTTTCTAACACTAAAAGATCCTTTTTTTTTTAACACTCATTTAACCTTGTTATTATTATTACTGTTATTCCAATCTCGTTATTATTCTACTTATATTTGGGATTAAAATTTGGGATGTTACAATTCTCCCCCACTTACTGGAATTTCGTCCCCGAAATTCCGTTCAGTCCCGTAAATGGAGAATCATCCCATTAAGTAGGGTTTTCGACTATGTTCTTTACGTCCCTTCGATTCCGTTCTCCCACTTAGGATACTTGTAAGTCCATACTCCTTGGGCTTCCATACATAGGTCAGGACCTTATACTCCTTGTTCCTACACAATTCCTCTTCTCTCGTTTCCGTTTGTTACTTCGTCTAGATCTTAGTTGAGTTACTAAGTCCTCCCCCACTTGGCATCGACATACCTGGTTACATCCATGCCAGTAAGCAGGGAATTGAACGCATCAATTTTTGACAGCCTCCTGTCAAGAGGGAAAGGATTGTCAATGAAAGGAAGTGTAATCCTTGAAATCCAGGAAGGGTTTGTACTTTTGCCTTAGGGAAAACGACCTCAGATCATGCAAGTCAAAGACTTTTCATAAAGGCCAACAACTTACTGGTTTAACTTTCATAATCAAAGAGAAATTGAATTGAATAGACAAAACTAGAACTCCAGAGATGATTGGTATTCATGAATGAAAAACAAAGAGAAAGCTTAAGAGTTGAAGCTAGAACACATTTGGTTAGAATTGAAATTGTTGCATCAAGGTTGTTTCGGAACCAAGAAGAATAGAGAGAAGGGGGTTTACTAGCACGAATTGAAGCATTAATTAAGTCTCAAAAGAAACTCTAATAAAGCCTTAAATGACACCTAGTGGTCATGAGTTAAAGTAAGAAAACACTCTTGAGTCTTCCATCACTTTCAAGATTGAAGTTGAGTTGACTACCTGTTGGTGGTCAATGGGTTGGACTGAATTCCTAAGGTTTGCGAAATTTCGCATCCATACCCGATTGGGTTCTTGTAGAGTTTATTCCATCTTTTCTAGGATTCGGTATTCGGTTACGCTACTCTTATATAGATAAGATAGCCTAAGGTTCTTATACTATAGTTTTGTTTTAGATCTATTTTTCGATTCTGTGTAAGGGTTCGGAAATAATACTTTCCGGGCTCGCTTATTTACTCCTAAAGTCTATTTCTTGGTGAGCTACTACTTCGGTTGTCTTGATTTTCACTTAAAAGGTTGCAGTGATATCATCCGTCAATAGATGTAAAGATTGAGGTGATCAATCCCAACCTCATGCCTATCAACAACCCACCACTGTCGGGTTTTACTGATAATATCATCCCTTAATAGATGCGAGAATTAGAGTGATCAGTTCTAACCTCACATTCTACTAAATGACAACATTATCGCTGTTTGGTTAGTTTCCCCTTAATGTCCTACTCTTATTGGTTCCTACTAAATTAGGTGAACATCCCTGTTCCTTGCCAAACTATTCTAATTAAAACATTTGATACATTATCAATGCAAAAGTACCTTGGTCAAAATCATTCGCCCCATTCAGCCCCTCGTCAAGTCTGATTTGGGCAGCCAGTGTCTACATGCCCTCGTTGCTTGCAAAGAATACACCTCTTACGCACACCCTGCTTCCAGCAAGCACCATAGTGGAGTCTCCCGCACTGTGGGCAAGGTGTTTGGGTACCCTGAGTACCCGGTTTCCAACAGGAACCATAATGGGGTTTCCCACACTGTGGGCAAGTCACCCGGGAAGATAGTGTGGCAAGAGTAGATGGAGCAATCACATTCTGGCCCGCATCCCTTGGAA
Source organism: Crotalaria pallida (assembly GCA_037953625.1). Taxonomy (NCBI): domain Eukaryota; kingdom Viridiplantae; phylum Streptophyta; class Magnoliopsida; order Fabales; family Fabaceae; genus Crotalaria; species Crotalaria pallida. The sequence goes on along the minus strand of CM075654.1, from coordinate 54,360,942 downwards.
TCATTTCTCTAGTATTGGTGTCAGCATACGGATCTGATTCCTGTGCCGGTTCCTTACCCTTGTTAAGACCTCCTTCATCCTGTATATCCTTCCTTCTTTTCCCAGCTGCTATCCGTTTCAGTCCTCCTTCATAAGTGTTGGCCATATTTACCAGCTGAGTTAAGTCCGCTATGTTACAGTACTCAAGAGCAAGCCTAATCTCCGGACGAAGCCCTGACTCAAACTTGATGCACTTGCTCCTCTCATCCGTATCCCGATAGCCTCCGGCATAACGAATGAGATCTTCAAAGCGTGCTGCATACTCCCCAACACTCATGTTCCCCTGAGTCAGTGTCAGGAAGGCAATCTCCTTTTCTCTACGGACATCTTCTGGAAAGTACTTTCCCAGAACATGGGCCTTGAACACATCCCAGGTAAATTCCTGGTTGGTCGCCTCCAAGCTTCTTCGCACTCGTTCCCACCAATACTCTGCTTCATCCGTCAGCATATATTGTGCCAACAACACAGTTTGTTCAGCAGGTGGCGCCATGGTGCATAGGATCTTTTCAATCTCTTTGAGCCATCGCTGAGCTCCATCAGGATTGTACCCCCCTTCAAACATGGGTGGTCCGTTCTTTCGAAATCGTGTCAGCCAATCAATCTCAGCAGGGGCTGGTAGTGGATTCAGTGCTGCTACTGTTGCAGCTATATTCTGCACCTGATTTTGTTGCATCCGCGCTAGATGCTCAGCCTGATTCTGCTGTATCTGAATCAGATTTTCCAGGATGGCAGCCATTCTGTCGTCTTCGGCACGTCTCCTGGCCATGATAGTTAAACCCTGGAGAAGATACAAGTTAATACTTGCCAAGCAATTAATTGCATAAGAATCCTATTTGTCTAACTTAGACACTTGACTAAACACATTGGTTACTCGCTTGGTGAGTAACCACTAGAGTTGTGAGTCCACACTCCAAAGGCCGAGGGAAACTGCTCTGATACCAAACTGTAACACCCTCACTTTTATTTAGTTAAATTAAGATTTAATATAATTGGCACTTGAAAATTCATTTTGAAAAACCTACTAACTTATAAGAATTATTACGAAAATCCGACAGAGTTTCCTCTGTTTACCGGACTTTCCAAAAATTCATGCTTAACCTGTCCAGTCCAGAATAATTTAAAAACATAAAACACAATGTTATTATAACCAGATTAAATCCTAATGCCCGGTTAACACAAGTTTCAGGGCATATAACTACTACATATTTTAATTTCCCAAAATAACGTTCATAACATAATATATAATCCTCTCCTGACGACTCAACACTTCACGTGGTGGAGGGTTCCCTGCTCGGCCTGCAACTGGTATATGCTCTGTTTCTGTACCTGTAAAAATGTAACAAGAAGGACAACATTACACAGAACTTAGAAAAGTAGTTTCTAAAAAGCATAGCGATAAACTAAGCCTAACATCTATATTAATAATATAACAATCCTAAACATTTTCTTACTACCGTTCTCATTTACTTATTTTCTTAATTATTTTACTTTTCTTCTTTACTTCTTTCTTAGCTCTTTCTCTTTCTTTTATCTTTCGTTCATCTTCCCCGTAGGGATACATAGTACGTTCGTTTTATCTTTCGTTCATCTTCCCCGTAGGGATACATAGAACGTTTACTTTTATCTCTCGTTCATCTTCTCCGTAGGGATACATAAAACGCTTTCTTTGCCTTTTGTAGATCTTCCCCCTCCGGGGATACATAGTACGTTTCTTTTATCTTTTGTTCAACTTCCCCATAGGGGATACATAGAACGCTTACTGTACTTTTCTCTTCTTTAGCTTCTATTAATTGTACTCTTCTCTCTTTTTTGTCACTAGTAAGTGGTTATCATTCTCATAGTCTCACTTAAGGGCTTAACAAGCAAATCATACAACTCATAATCATTTCCATATATCGATCCTTACATCTTCATACTTATCAAATAGGCTCTCATTCTTGCTTAACATATTATATTAATCTCTATAAATTCTATTTCCCTCGATTCCGCTTAAATTGTTTAATTTACGCTTAAGGTCTTTCAACTAATCGCAAACATCATCAACAATCACATATATTCATTAACATATAAAAAAATGGTTTTCCTTCCTTTTATCGAAAATACTTCATTGGCATCACTAATTATACATCACAAATCTCTTAGTGGTTTCATTCTCTTTATTTTCATTCTCAATTACAATTATCATTTAGTTCAGCATGCATATCTCTATATTCTTTCTAATGTCATCCATCATCTTTAGTTATAACTAATTCACATCAATTCCTAAACATACTACATTTATATTTCTAACAACAACAATAATCAATAAGCATCTTGCACATCCTAATTTCTTATTTAGTTTCATTTTCCATTCTAAGTTTCCTCCCTTATTCCTTTATCCTATTTTATGGGGTTCTATTCGTTTTCAGTTATCCTTATTCTATTACATTATCTATATATTCTTTCTCTTCTTGCTAACAATTTATGTTATGATAAATATTGTCTACCCTAAGGTTTTATATTCTACCTATCCCACTATCCCTAGTCATCACTATAACAGAAGAGAATCTATTTCCTAAGCTAAGGTAATACCACCATCTTACCTGGGAGTTCTGACAAAAGGGATATCACGTTCACGTCCGAGCTTTATTTGAAGGTCAGGGTCAACAATAACGTGCGAGAACTAAATAGGGACACAAGTTAAAACAAATTGTAACCTTAAAATTGTATATATATATATATATATATATATATATATATATATATATAAACTAAATTCATTTTTGTCAAAATAATGAATATATATCATCATACAATAAAAATATATCACTTTTCCCCAAAATATCTCTTTATTTGAAAATATAGGGATAGTAAAAATGTTGATGGATCATCGAATAAATTACATGGATGGATAGAGGAAGTTGAGGAAGTTATTTACCTAAGAAGGATTTGAGATTGGACGGTTGGATCTTGAGTTATTGGACCGGGAAGATTGAAATTCCACACAATTTCCCTCCACTCTCTGTCGCGCCACCCTCTTTCTTTCTTTCTTTCTTTCTTGATTCTTCTTTCTATTTCCCGGTGCTCTCTAACTGATGTGCCTTTTATTGTTTTCACGTGGTGGCATTTTGGCCACATTTTATTTTTTTATTTTTTTTTTCTTTTTATTGTTTTACTACGGTGGGGTTGGGGTCTGGTTATTTTAGGAAATTAAATATATATTTATGTTTTGTTTTTATTTGTGGGTCAATGTGCCTAAGTATTTTGGATTATAATTAAAAGTTAGATGATACTAAAAATAAAATATGTTTAGGTAAAACAATATTGTATTTTGAATTACTCAAAATTGGTTGAAAATAATAAAGTTACCGGTCCCTTTGGATAACTATTGGGTAAGAAAAATTATCGAAATTCAAAAGTAAATATATTTTCTAAATCTTGATATTAAACTTGATAATATATAATATTTAAAATTTTGAAGTAGAAGATTATTATATATAACTTAAACCGATAATATATTAAATTAGTCCAGAAGCTAAAAATAAAACAGCCTCCGAACACTATGAAAATTTACAGGGACGCTCGAAACATTAAGTTAAACATATTTTTCTGAAGAAACTATTTATAAAAATGTCTTTAAGATTGTCACTTGAGCTCCCTGTCAAAATGTTAATTAAACTAAATAAAAGTACTACTTTAATTTTGGAAAACGTATGATAACAAATTTATACTTATTTCGATTAGGAAACATATTTCAAATATAATGATGAAATCGAAATTTTATTCCGAGACTCAAATATTGAAAACATCATAATATTAAATCAATTAATTACATTATTCTTAATTTTCTATTATTATACGTTTCTAACACTAAAAGATCCTTTTTTTTTAACATTCATTTAACCTTGTTATTATTATTACTATTATTCCAATCTCGTTATTATTCTAATTATATTTGGAATTAAAATTTTGGATGTTACAATTTTGAATTCATTTTTATATATACGATTGCCCCTGTTTTGCATTTACTTTCAACTGGTTTTGCTATAAGCATGCAAGTTTCACATCTTCTTTTATTTCTTTTCTTCAAAATTTTTTTTTATTATTATTATTTTTTTTTGCGTTTGTGTTTGCAAAAAAATTGTTTCTTCACACATTTATGGTTTTTATTATTGTCAATTAATAATAATTAACAACCAAAATTGATTTTAAAAATTAACTTCGGGTTATGAATAAGTTTTTCTTGAGTTAGCAAGTCGTTAATTGCTTAACAACATGTTATCAACCAATTAACAAAAAATCACTTTTCAACCAAAATAAATTTTCTCTTAATCAATTAATCAATCAATTATACAGAATCACAAAACTCAAGAACATTCAATTGCATGCAAGATTCAATGAAAAACAAAGCAACAATTATAAACGTTATGGGATTGAAGATTGAACACGTCGATTTATCCTGATTCAATCTCCAATCACATGAGAGCTACATCCAAACGCTCCTTCTGATTTAGGAGATTTGCCTCCACTGTGCTTTTAAAGATTGTAAATTTTTACAAACATGCTTCCCAGATCGCCTCACTTGATAAGCTCTCAACTCTAGAGGATGCCTTACCCCTACCAATGTACAAACCACCCACACTCCTTTAAAAGCTCTATGGAACCTCTAATTCTTTCAGAGATCCCTCATTCCTTAGAATTCTTCTTGGAGATACCTCACTCAATCTTTTTTATAAAAGAATTCTTTGTTGCCTTTTGTTGAACACCTTAAGTGCAGATAACAACTCTCTCTATTTTAGAACATCTTCACATAGAACAATTATGAATCAATTAAACCCACCATTTTCAAGCCAGTTTATGATGCAAGACTTTGAAATAAAAAACTTTTATGAACTCTAATGTGTCATTTGAAAAAGAATGATTATGCAATGAATCTTATGACATGATTATTCACGCTAAGAATATGAGATTCACTACACATCCTAAGACTCTACTCATGCAAGTATCTCAAGGATCTAGGAATTGTAAATTCAAATGTATATAAACTTGATGCTTTGAGTACTTTGAGTCTTGAACTCTTTAATTTAGATATATATGTTGTTTGTTGTATTAGTTGTCTTGAGTACTTTGGGTCTTGAACTCTTGAACTTTAACATATGTTGTTTGTTGTAGTAGTAGTCTTCATCTAAATTATGTAACACCCTAAATAAATTCTACCCTTAATAAATTTTAGAATTCAAAATTTTTCTTTCAAAAGCATAATAAATTCATTTGCATTATACATCTTCAGAGTGTCAGCCAAAATACATGCACCTTACATCAAACACCGAAGTGCCAAACAGTAGAGTTTAAATATTCACTTTTCCATAACCAAAATAGGTACATAATACATCAGAGTTTTGCTCGGCCAGAGGACCGAGAACATGGACCATTGTCCGACTAAAAGACCTACTCTCCCTGTGAGGGAGAGTGAACCTGCTCGGCCAGAGATTGTGCTTGCTCGGACTCAGTACCTGAAAAATGGTAAGGAGGTGAACATTACACAGAACTTAAGTAAGCAGTTTCTAATATGACATACCGACCTACCAAGTCAAACACAGCTAGTCAAATATACACATAACCATAATACTCGGTCAAACATTGCATCATACTCAAACATCATTATTTTATTCGGCCAAACCAATATTGATATCATTTTGCTCGGCTCTTACTTAGTTTCTCCTTTATCTTTTGTCATTCACTTTTATTCACCCAATTTCGACCATTTTCACTTTTACTCTTTTATCATGTCTTGCATTTTCTTGGCTCATCACCCACTGACCATTCTTAGTATTCATTTCACTTGACAAGTTTTTATTCATATTTCACAAGTCTCTTAGGTAAAACGTGTGTCCATCATTGCGCATAATCCTCTATGCGTCTTACAGCGCACCAAGCGCGGTCTAGGCAAACAGTCCCTCATGCGGCTTATTGCACACAACACACATACGCGCCTTACACCACCCGGACAAATGTCTTACAAGACCTGGATCACACCACGGGTTCTCGATCTAAGCAAACAGTCCCCCTTGCGATTGCACGCAACACACACATGTGCGGCTTACACCACCCGGACAAATGACTAACAAGACCTGGCCGAACACCAAGTTCACGATCTAAGCAAACAATCCCCCTTGCGATTGCGCGCAACACACATGCGCGGCTTACACCACCTGGACAAATGCCTTTCAAGACCTGGCCGACCCGCAAGTTCTCTTCGCTTATTAACCATTCACTTCATTCATTTTCATTCAATTTGAGTTTTCTCTCGGCCCATTTCTCTTTTCACCAGTTCACTCGTCTTTCTAATTTAATTACTGTTCCTTGGTTATCGCTCCTCATTAAGTCTGTTATTCATCTTTTTACATCTTTCCCCCATCTTGGCCACTTATGACTTGTTAACGTATTACTCACACAGTATTAGATATGCACCAATAGTCATCATACTTCACACCTATTTAATCATGCTTAACAAATATACAGATATTCCTACTTAACAAACATACACATATTCATGGGTTCTTTTATTTATTCATTTCTTTCCCTAAGTTTAATCTATATCCGGTATCCTAGACTAACACCCATTCTTAGCACCCGTTATGAACACACTAGGAACCCAAACCTAAGCTAAGATAACACTCACTCCTTACCTCAAAACCATGAGAGATAAGCGTGCTCTGTAAGTTTGAGTCTTGTTCTTCGCGTTTGAACTCCTTAAACCGTGGCCCCTTTAATCTTTGGCGATGCCTTAACAGAGCCTTAGAAATGCTGAGGAGAACTCGAAGCTCAAGAGAAAGCGGAGGGAATGATCTTTTGTTCTTGGGAGTGGTTGGAGTTTAATGAATGTTAAGAGAGTAGAGTCTGTAAGTGAGGTGAGAAAGAGTGGTTTTATCACTAGTGCCCTAGGGAGAAAAATGTAGAAGACGAAGAAGAAGAGTATCACGTATGTTAGTGTGTTGAATGTGGTTTTTGTTTTTATTTTTCCTTGAGAAGAGATCGTGTGGTCCTAGAGAGAAGCTTATTTGAGAAGCTTTGGGAACAAGTGGCTAGGATCTATTGGCTTCTTGAGGAAGCCACCAATAGTGATTTGAAAAGGACAACAATGATTTGAAAGGGACAGACAGCGATTGAAAGGGACGTTTGTACGGTTGGCGCGGATGTCGATGCGCAAGTTGCTTGTTCGAGCATAAGCGCTTGGCTCTAGCTCGGCGTGATAGGATCTCGGTAGTCAAGGTCGGGGGAATACTCGCTCGGAATAAGACAATAAGGTGGAATGCTCGGCACGAGGAGCCGAGATGTCTTGGCGTTGACGGGGGTTTGGCTTAGTGTCTCGCTAGTCAGCCGGTAGAAGGCCGAACCTTTGGCTTAGAAGGGCGAGTCTTTGGTCGGTTAGCACAAGGTGAATCGCTGTTGTCGACAGTATATGGCTAAGACAAGTGCGTGTAATCGTGGATCGTGTGACGCTCTCTTTTTAACTTGAAAATAATTAATATTTCCAAATAGTTTACTACTTGCTATCAAAATTAGGACTAGAAAATTTTTCCTTTTTAATATTACTGCTTGCTTAATCAAAACCTCTTTTGACATAAACAGTTTCATGAATTCGGCTTAGTATGATCTTAGATTTGAAAAAGACTCTCGAGAAAGCACGCCCTTATTTATAGGAAACCTTAGTAGTTATTATTTAAACATATGACTTGCCTCTAGAGTCAGATTTGAGTATATAAAATATACACTCAACGCCGAATCCTTTGTAAAGTGAAATCAGAGTTCGCGGAAGAAAAACAATACTCATGAGGCACTGCTGAGGAAAATAAAGCATATATATATATATGTGATAAAAGTCATGACATATAACCCCATCAGTACTAACAGTAGCAAGTGATAAAAGTCGAGATAGCAAGTTTTGATAAAACATATACAGACCAGCTGCACTAAAATAAAAGCTCACTCTAAGACCTCTCAATATATACAATATATAACAAAAGTCCAAAAACAGAAGTCTCAGAGCAAGTCCTCCATGTCCTCAGCAGCTCCTCAGATCCTCCACCGCTCTATCCCTAGGATCCAGGATCCAAAACCCTATGCTATGCAGGCACCTATGAACCAGCGGGTCCACCTCTAGCAGAAACAGTCGGCTCAACATGCACCTCCTCCTCGCTCTCATCCTCCACAGGGTCCTCCTCGACCTCGCCTGACTGAGTAGAGACCCCACCACTGGGTCTAGGGTCTGCAGAAGCAGTCCTATCATAATCAGTCGGACCAGGAGAAGGAGTCTCCTCAGTAACAACTCTATGGGATGAAGGATGGGAACGAGTGGCAGCTCTAAATCTAAAACTATGAAAACGACGCATAGGTCGAGCCGGGGGTGGTCCTCTATAAGTGTAAAAAGGTGGAACATGCATAGTATAGACTAATGGAATCCTAAATCGACGAGGTCGCACACGTACCAGAGGGTTAGGGTGGTAGAGAGTGATCTCCACCTCCCCCTCAAAGGTGGCACGATGCTCCTCATACGTCCATATACCGCTAGGGATAGGGCGTATCTCGATGCAGGCTAAGTATCTGGCCATCACCTAAACAGGGCACAGGGAGTAAGTATACACATATACATAGTGGATAAAGACTAAAATTACAATCACAAATATGTCATGGACAGATCATAATGCAAATACATATGAGCACACCAATTTTTCAACATTATAACTCTTATAATGCAAGTGGCATGATGTATGATTTTCTATCCACAACTGAGGCCTCTAAATGTCCATCTTGGACGTCCATCCAATACACCATTGTGTTCCCAGAACATAATGCCGAACCATACTTGGATAAAAAGCATCACTCCCGGAGTGTGCACCACGTTCCCAGAACGCCACGTTCCCATAACGCATAAAAACCAGGTCCCGGACACTGGCCACATATCTATAATGTGTCATCAAGTAGGTTATACTTTGGTACTCCCGGAGTACCCTCCTCATATTCCCAGAATATGATAGACGTTCCTACCAACCAGACTTCCAGTCTATATGTATGCACAAACATCAGGGTTGGTTTTATCTTTACATTAATTAATGTGATTTAGAAATATTCCAATTTATACTTTTGAATGATTTATTTGAGGTATAATATTTGGCATAAAATTCCCCTTTGAATTTTTCTCAAAATATGCCTTTTAAAACCCAGATTGAGTAATACAACTTCAATGGTATTTAAAACTTAACTTTTTATTTTTCAGATTCAGGTATTAACCGGTTACAGTTTCAGGCTAACCAGTTAGAATTACAGACCTGAACTGTTTTACCATTGTAATTCAGAAAAACCCTTTTTTCTTGAATTCTCTACCCAATCCAAAACACTTTTTTTAACTTTATTTTATACCTCAAAAACCATTGTTTATCATTCAAAAGTCCAAATCACATATCCTTTTCCAATGAACATAATTTCACTTGAAATTATTCCATCAATTTAAGGCATAAATGGAAATCTTTCCAATCTGAATTTATTGACATTACCACAACTCATATTCAGACTTTGTGTATAGAAATTAAGGCTTAGATTTGAGTAAAAACCATTAAAGTTTCAGGACTGATTTGCAAACTGATTTTTCTTTGAAAATTTACAGTGTCTAACCGGTTACGAAAATCGTGTAACCGGTTAGGTTATGCAGTCAGACCATTAAAACAAGAGTTTTAACAACTCATTTTCTTTCTTTCTCAAATCTAACCAATTTCCAGTATACACCAAGTTCATATGCCTTAAAATAAACATGTTTACACCCAGAAACACGTTCATATTGCAAGCATCAAGTTTATTGTATCAAATTGTATGAAAAATCACATAAACACAATTTAACACATCAAAACTTAAATCAAGCACTCAACCACAGAATTCAACATTTATATAGCTTGCATGCATCAATTGAAATTTGCTCAAAACCACAGTGAGCAAGAAATTGGCCTCCAAGCCTTTGTGCTTAAAAACACATAATGCCCTTTTGAGTTTTGTGAACTCAAATCCTAAATCATTTGACATTTAGTCTAAATCTAGTATAGTGAAGACTTCTCCCATACCTCTAAGTTGATTTTGATGAAGATTGAACACTGAAATTGAAGAAACTCCACTGATTTCTCACAAACTCACAGCTCTGTTTCCAGATTCGTTTCCCAGCAACAGGGTCCAAAAACCAGAGATTTTGACATAGCAAATGACCAAAGAAATTGGGGAAAACAGTTAGGACTCAAAGTAGGGTACATGCACTAGAGAATCAAAGAAGTTTGAGGCTTAGAGATTGGCTATGCTTACCAAAATCGAGTCTGGAAGTCAGCTCCCAGAATCAGAATCACAGAGAACCCAGATTTCTACCTCCAACTTCCAAGCTTGATTTCTCCTTCCACACTAACCCTCAGCTCACAGTGTTTAGATCTTTGTAAAGCTCTTGATGTAAGCTTCACAATCGTGTATCACTCGATTACTAACACTCAACAACGAAGACGAATTGCTCAGAACAATTCAGAAACCCTAATCTCCCTTCTTCAACCAGAAATCAGTTGATCAACCCCTAATTCCTCAGATTTTCCCCTATTTATAGACAATTGAAGGTAACATGCAGGGCGACGCGTGGTTCTCCACTCAATTCATCCAGTAATCGTGGCGATTAAACGAATTAACCCAGTGATTACTCATCAAAATCCACTAAACCAGTTTCTGAGTTCATCGTCTAACCGGTTACAGGGCATTACTAACCGGTTAGGTCAGTTCAAAATTTAAAAATTATCATTTTTAAATCTTTCCCTCCAAGAACCTTTCTAATTTTGCCTTTTAGCCCTCCTTCAGGGACCAAAATGCAATTTCCTTATATTCTGCATTTAATTGCCATATAAAAATATTTTAACTTATTTTTATATTTAAGGCTAATTAAACACAAAACATAAACTTGGAAAATTCTATAAATTAATAATAAAACTTTTTTATTATTAATTTCCTATTATTCGGGAGACGAAAATTAGGGGTGTTACACTACTCCCCCACTTAAAAGGAATTTCGTCCCCGAAATTCTAGATTACAAAAATAACTCCGGATACTCTTGACGCATCTTCTCCTCTAATTCCCATGTAGCTTCAGATACGTCAGCATTCTCCCAAATTACCTTGACCAAAGGTATTTCCTTTCCTCTGAGTCGCTTGACTTCACGATCTTCTATCTGAACCGGTCTGGTCTCAAAGGTCAGGTTTTCTCTCAAAGTTAGATCACCGGGTTGGAGTTTCAGAACAACAGATGGGTCATGAACATACTTTTTCAATTGCGAAACGTGAAAGACGTTATGCAAATTGGATAGAGAGGGTGGTAAGGCCAATTGATAAGCAACAGGGCCAACTCTCTTAAGAATCTGATATGGACCTATACACTTAGGCGAAAGCTTTCGGGTTTTCAAGGCTCTACTAATTCCTTTCATCGGAACTACCCGAAGGAACACATGATCGCCCTCAGAAAACTCCAATGGTTTTCTCCTCTTATATGCATAACTCTTCTGTCGACTCTGAGCCGCTTTCATCTTAGTCTGAACCATCTTGATATTTTCAGACGTCTGTTGAATCATTTCTGGTCCAACCATCAAGTCCTCCCCCACTTGGAACCAACATAGCGGGGTCTGACACTTCCTTCCATACGACGCCTCGAACGGTGCCATTCCAATGCTCGCATGGTAACTATTGTTATATGTGAACTCTGCAAGAGGTAACACTTGATCCCAACTTCCTTGTTCTTCAAGTGCACACGCTCGCAACACATCTTCCAAAGATTGAATTGTTCTCTCCGTCCGGCCATCCGTCTGTGGATGATACGCAGAACTCGATTTCAACCTTATTCCCATAGCTTCATGCAAACTCTTCCAGAATTGTGACGAAAATCTCGGATCTTGGTCTGATACAATGCTCGAAGGCACTCCGTGAAGACGAACTACCTCCTTGATATAGATCTGGGTAAGCTTGTTCAAAGAATAACGCATATTTATCGGAATAAAATGCGCCGACTTTGTTAACCTATCCACAACCACCCAAATTGCATCATGATTTGCTGCTGTTCTTGGCAAACCAGACACAAAATCCATTGAGATATTATCCCACTTCCACTGGGGAATCCTCAGAGGTTGCAACTGTCCTCCCGGTTTCTGATGTTCTACCTTCGCTTTTTGACAGATCAAGCACGCCGCCACATATTCTGCCACATCTCTTTTCAATCCCGACCACCAAAATATCTTCTTCAAATCCTGATACATTTTGGTCGATCCGGGATGCATACTCATCCGACTCTTATGAGCTTCATCAAGAATTAGTCTCCTAACTTCTTGATCTCTTGGTACACAAATCCTTGTCCTGAAACGAAGGATTCCATCCTGCCCTATCTTGAAATCAGGTTCCTTTCCTTCCGAACCTAGTCTCATCTTTTCCATCAACTCTTCATCTGCTCGTTGCAATTCCCGAATTCTTTCCAAGAACTCGTTTGTGATCTGCAACGTCCCCAACTTGATACTTGATGGCTCCACTTGCATCAACAAGCTCAAGTCTCTGAATTCTTCAATCAATGCTGCTTCCTTGACCATCATATCACTAACGTGGATTGCTTTTCGACTCAACGCGTCTGCAACCACATTCGCTTTACCCGGATGATAATGGAGTTTAAAATCATAATCCTTCAAGAACTCCATCCATATTCTTTGCCTCATGTTCAACTCTTTCTGGTCGAACAGATATTTCAAACTCTTATGGTCACTAAATACTTGGAATGTAGTGCCATAGAGATGATGTCTCCATATCTTTAAGGCAAACACGATCGCCGCCAATTCCAAATCGTGTGTCGGGTAATTCACCTCATGGTTCTTCAATTGCCTCGATGCATACGCCACCACTCTTCCTTCTTGCATCAATACACAACCCATTCCTTGCTTAGATGCATCACAGTAAACTTCAAAACTCTTGTGAGGATCAGGTAAGATTAACACAGGAGACGATGTTAACCTTTCCTTCAACTCACGGAAACTAACTTCGCACCGATCGTCCCATACGAACAGTTGATCCTTCCGAGTCAACTTAGTCAAAGGCAATGCAATCTTAGAAAATCCTTCTATGAATCGACGATAGTATCCAGCCAGCCCTAAGAAACTTCTCACCTCCGTCACCGTCTTAGGCTGTTCTCAACTTAGCACTGATCCTACTTTCGCTGGATCCACCGCAATTCCCTCTTTAGAGATCACATGCCCCAGAAACTTCACTTCATTCAACCAAAACTCACACTTCGTAAGCTTGGCATATAATTGCTTCTCTTTCAGGACCTTTAGCACAATCCTGAGATGCTCTTCATGTTCTTCCGGATTTTTAGAATAGACCAAAATATCGTCAATGAATACCACCACAAACAAATCCAAATATGGTCTAAAGATTCGGTTCATGTAGTCCATGAAAATAGTAGGTGCATTTGTCAATCCGAACGGCATCACAACATACTCATAATGACCGTATCGCGATCGAAATGCAGTCTTGGGTATATCCTCCTCCTTTATCCTGATCTGATGATATCCCGATCTCAGATCAATCTTGGAGAATACTGCAGCTCCCCTTACTTGATCCATAAGATCATCAATCCTTGGCAAAGGATACTTATTCTTAATAGTGACCTTATTCAGCTGTCTGTAGTCCACACACATCCTCATACTTCCATCTTTCTTCTTTACGAACAATAACGGAGCTCCCCAAGGCGAAACGCTTGGCCTGATCATCTGTTTCTGCAACAGCTCCTCGATTTGTTTCTTCATTTCTGCCATTTCTGGTGGTGCCATCCTATAAGGAGCAATAGAGATGGGACCAGCTCCAGGGACTAAATCGATCCCAAACTCTATCTCTCGCTTCGGAGGTAATCCTGGTATCTCCTCAGGAAATACTTCCGGAAATCCCCTCACCACTGGAATCTCTTCAATCGGCATCGAATCTTCTTCTCCAGAAGCCGAGAATAAACACATATATCCCTCCGGTTCAAGGGTCCTATATTGAATTGTCTTTTCTTCACAATTGATGATCACTTGGTTCTTCATCAACCAATCCATTCCCAAGATCACATCCAATTGTAAGTTAGGAAGACAAACCAAATCTACCTGGGATGAACGACCCATAACTTCTACATTACACCCTAAACAGACTTTAGCGGTGTAGATCGGTATTCCCGTAGGGGTATCTATACTAAGATAGCAGGGTGAATCAGAAACAATAAGATTCAGCCTACTCACACATTCAGGGGAAACAAAAGAATGTGTAGCTCCAGAATCAAACATGATTTTGCAAGGTTGATTATTGAGCAGAAAATTACCTTGCACGAGATTCGAGGTTTGGGTTGCTTCACTACCACTTAGGGCAAATACTCGTCCTTGTACCACAGACTTTCCAGCAGATCCCTTTGCATCCCCCTTTGCGGATTCCTTGCATTCACAGGCAAAGTGACCTTGCTTCCCACACTTGAAACATCCTCTTGTGGACCAGCAAAACTGACCATGATGATAACGCTTGCACTTCTCGCAATAAGGAGCATCATCGCGAGGCTTGTTCCGGTTATCTATCACTGCCTTGCCTTTCCCCTTGTTCTTAGAATATGGACCATTATTCCGATGGTCAACCTTCTTCTTCCTTTGGGGTCCATAGTTCTGTCCAACCCCCTTCGCTTGACCCCCTATCAACTCCGCCTTCTTATCATCTTCATACATTCTTCACATGTCCACCAGTGCAGGGAAACTCTGAATCCTTTGATAACTGAAGATAGACTTCAGCTCCGGCCGTAGCCCACCTTCAAACTTCACACACTTACTTCTTTCATCAGGGTTATTTAAGTAATAGGGAGAGTATTTCATCAGTTCCTCGAATCTGGCAGCATACTCTCCTACACTCATATCCCCTTGTTTCAATTGCATAAACTCCACTTCCTTTTTCCTCCGCAAATCTTCTGGAAAATATTTATTAAGAAATTTCTCCATAAATACTCCCCAGTTGATTGCTCTCCTTTCAAAATTCAGCAATTGGACCGTGTGATCCCACCAGTTTTCAGCTTCCCCATGAAGCATGTAAACTGCATAGGTCACCTTCTGTTCATCAGAACACTCCAGAGTTCGGAAGATCTTATTGATCTCATACAACCACTTGTTCGCCTCATCAGGTTTATACCCCCCTCAAATCTTGGTGGATTGCACTTCCTGAACTCCGACAGAGTCTTAGCATCAGGATTCGCCATGTTGCCAGCAGACGGGTTACCAGCTCTCTCCTGAGATGATTGATGCCTCTGCTGCTGTGACCTAAGTTTTATTATACGATTAAACAAAGATTTTATGAGTTTTCTTTGCTTAATTAATTTCTAACTCCATTATCAGAGTGGGGAAGCCTAAATTCATTATTAAAATAGTGGTCTAGAATTTTTCCTTTCCTAACTTTTACAAACAAAGGGGTACACATGTGGAATTACTTAATTACCCTTATTTAGAAAATATATTTAGTAGTATTTAGTTATAGAAAATTTTTAGGAAAAATTCGACAGAGTCTCCTCTGTTTATCGGATATTTTCCATATTTCTTGAAAACCTGCTACCTGCGTGAAAGTTAAAAATACATTTTCCAGTTCAGTTCCTTTTACTTATGTGTGGTGCTAGGGTGTTTCCCCAGCTCATTCTATAGCCCCGCACTCATTTAGTTTTGCAACATTACATAGGTATTATTTACAACAAAAATATGCACGGAACGTCCCCGTCATAGCGGAGGAAATTCGGCCCAAAGGTGCTCACACATTGCACCACAAAAATATACTAAGTCATAAGGAAAGTTTAAACTAAGTTTTTATATAAAATCTCAAAATAACTAAATCCAAAACTAGTAGAATAAAAGTATGAACCACTACTCTCCCTAGTTGGGAGAGTGATCCTGCTCGGCTGGGACCTCGGAATCTAACTCTGAACCTGAAAAATGGGCGTAAGGGGTGAGAAATCCACGAACCTAGAAATGTCATTTTAAAGAGGCATAAGAACAACTAAGGCATGCAACAATCAATTCATACACATACATAAATCATGCTTCATTGCATACCTTATTGGTTCGAAATTAAATCATATATATATATATCAATGATAAACACTCTTGGTTTTTCTTCAACTTTAAACATGACTTTTACTTTCACAAGCTTTTAACTTTTGTATCTTAACTTTGCTTGCATTATGAATTCCATTAGGTATTCTTGCTGCACAATTGGTTAGGATGGTATCTTCACCCAATAGGACTTCTTCTCACTCAGGACTTCTTGACCCATAAGACCTTTCCCTCGTTAGGGCCTTTTCTTTATTTTCTTTTCTTCACTCTCTTTCATATATTCTCATTTATTCATATTTCATGATTATATTTGGTAATGCAGCTATTAATCATCGCGTAGGATCCACGTAACCTAACGAGCCTTTGATCTTATGGGGATTTTTCCTGAGCGAGCTTTGTACCTATTGGGGCTAATTCGGGCCTACTTTGCTAGTAGGACCCTGTCCTAACCGTGTGCACCTAATGGGTGTGGATCCCAAAACGCGATTAATAGCTGCAGACCTTCTTATTTTTTTTCCTTACTTTGCATTACCACTTTATTTCTTTCATTTCTCATACTCATAATTTGCAAAGTAACACTTCTCATTTCCAATTCATATAAACTTTTCAAAACATCTCATTTTTTTACTTGAAGTTACATAATTACATATTTACTAACATAAACAATTTCTTACTCCTTATTCTCATAAATTCCTTTTTCAACTTATTACTTACAATGTCCATAAATTCCTCAACTAATTGCAAGGTAAACAACTAATACAAAACAAACCACAAATACAACTAATAATCATGCTTATTTCATGTAGCAAATAGGGTCAAGCAATTTCATGAACAATAACATATATATTAAAGAGAGAAAATCATATTATCTAACCCTAAACTTAATCATAATTATACACACCCAAAATTCAACTCCACGCCCATGAATCAACCCCCTTACCTTGATTTTGAAGATTAAAGATAGAAAATACCAATTTGAGCTAAAACCCTCTTGCTGGATGAGAGAGAAAAACGTGGAGAGAGGGAGAGAGAGAGCTTCCAATCCTTGATCTTGAGAGATTGATAGAAGATTAAAGGTTTGTGGGTGATGGGGATTGATTTTTAGTGATTATTCATGGGTTTAAGTGATGATTTGAAGGTGAAATCATGGAGAGAAGGGAGAGAAGTTCGGCCCCTAGTAGAGAGAGAAAGCCATGGAAGAATGTGTGAAGAAGAAGGCCAAAACGCTGTTTTTTGGGCTGAAAAACTCGACTTAATCGATTAATACTCGATTAAAATGGCAGTTAATCGATTAATACTCGATTAACCACTGCTAATTGCCTTTTCTATTTTTCTTCTATTTTCATCGTGTTTTCAAATCACCATAACTTTTTCGTTAACCGTCGGATCTTGCTCAAATTTTAAAGCAAGGTTCCTAAAAATCCATACTTCATATCCAACGGTGGAAATCTTGATTGAAGTTGTAATTATTTAATTACAATTTTCCAAACTAGGGTTGTTGGAAAGGTGATTTAACTTAGCTAAAATTGCACTTTTTAACCCGATTCAATTCCGATTTCGATTCTCCCCTTTCTAACTCCTTTCTAACACCTCACATACTCGTTGGATTAATTATCTTAATTTTCTTAATTAACTCTAATATATTTTGATAACAATTAATTAAATAAATTAACTGGAAATTAAATTGAGGACGTTACAATCCTCTCCCACTTACCAGAATTTCGTCCCCGAAATTCGCTAGGTGTTGAATAATTGTGGATATGACTCCCTCATTTTGTCCTCTAGCTCCCACGTAGCTTCTTCAACATTATTGCGATGCCAGATAACCTTTACCAAAGGAATCTGTTTGCCTCGAAGTTGCTTAATCCGACGATCTTCAATCCGAATGGGATGGATTTCAAAAGTCAGATTTTCTTTCAAAGGTGCATTATCCACATCAATTATATGCGAAGGGTCATGCACGTACCTCCGAAGTTGTGATACATGGAATACGTCATGCAACTTAGCTAGATGAGGAGGCAATGCAATTCGATATGCCAAAGGTCCAACCTTCTCAATTATCTGGTAGGGACCAATAAACCTGGGAGAGAGCTTCCGATACTTGATTGCACGACCGATACCGGTGGTAGGACTTACCCTTAAGAACACGTGATCACCACCATCGAATTCCAAGGGTCGTCTATGCCTATCCGCATAGCTCTTTTGGCGATCCTGTGATGCCTTCATTTTTTGCTGAATCATTTTGATCTTTTCTGTGGTTTCTTGTACAATATCTGGACCAAGAAGTAAATTTTCACCGATTTGAAACCAGCACAATGGAGTCCGGCACTTTCTGCCATAGAGAGCTTCAAAAGGAGCCATCCCAATACTGGAATGGAAGTTGTTGTTATAAGTGAACTCAATTAGTGGCAAGAGACGTTCCCAACTACCCGATTGCTCAATAACTCAAGTCCTTAGTAAATCCTCCAACGATTGAATGGTGCGCTCTGTTTGCCCATCAGTTTGGGGATGATATGCAGTGCTGAACTTGAGTTTTGTGCCCAAAGCCTGTTGAAGACTTTGCCAGAAACGAGAGAGGAATCTGGGATCACGGTCAAAGATGATACTTGAAGGAATTCCGTGTAGTCTCACAATATTTTGAATGTATAGTTGTGTCAACTTCTCCATACTATACTTCATATTCATCGGGATAAAGTGAGCACATTTGGTAAGCCGATCTACTACTACCCAGATAGCTTC
This sequence comes from Crotalaria pallida, assembly GCA_037953625.1. Classification (NCBI taxonomy): domain Eukaryota; kingdom Viridiplantae; phylum Streptophyta; class Magnoliopsida; order Fabales; family Fabaceae; genus Crotalaria; species Crotalaria pallida. The sequence continues at coordinate 54,342,035 of CM075654.1, read as the reverse complement.
ATAGCCGGAAGGGGTCCTTGGAAGACTAGATACGAAATCCATAGAGATGCTATCCCATTTCCACTCGGGAATCTCCAAAGGCCTTAGCAAGCCTCCGGGCTTTTGATGTTCAATTTTGGCTTTTTGGCATACTAGGCAATGTGATACAAAATCTGCGATAGCTTTCTTCATTCCAGGCCACCAAAATAATCTTTTAAGATCTTGATAGATCTTGGTGGTACCTGCAGATGGTGGTTAGATAGGATATGCTATGGGATATTATTGGAATCGAGGGAATATTTGGTCAAGTCTTAGGGATTTGATAGGTTTTACCTGGGTGGAGACTTAACTTAATCTTATGTGCCTCGTGAAGAATATCCCTTTGAACTTCAAAATATTTAGGAACACATACCCTTCCTCGAAATCGAATGATTCCGTCTGAACCCCGGATGAAATCGGGTTCTTCTCCGTCAGAGGCTCTTTCTAAGAGTTTTTGCAATTCTGGATCATCAGCCTGCCTTTCTTTGATCAAGTCGATGAATTCATTATGCACCTGCAGCATTTCCAGAATAATACTCTTTTCCTGCACTTGCACACCCAACATGAGATTACTAAACTCCTGCATCAATTGCATCTCCTTTATCATCATATTGCTAACATGAAGTGTCTTGCGGCTTAGAGCATCCGCCACTACATTTGCTTTGCCTGGATGATATTGGAGACTGAAGTCGTAATCTTTAAGAAATTCTATCCACCTCCTTTGTCTCATGTTCAGCTCCTTCTGGTCAAATAAATACTTAAGGCTCTTATGATCGCTGAACACCTCGAATCGAGTGCCGTACAAGTAGTGCCTCCAAATTTTCAATGCAAATACCACGGCTGCTAATTCGAGATCATGTGTAGGATAGTTCTGTTCATGTGGGCGAAGTTGCCGAGAAGCATATGCAACAACTTTGCCTTGTTGCATCAGTACGCATCCTAACCCTTGTTTAGATGCATCACAATAAACATCGAAGGGTTGAGATGGGTCTGGCAAAATTAGAACGGGTGAGCTAGTGAGTCGCTTCTTTAATTCTTCAAAACTATGCTCAGACTCCACTATCCACTGATAGGGTACCTCTTTGTGAGTCAATTTGGTTAGCGGAAGTGCTAACTTAGAAAAACCCTCAATGAATCTTCTATAATAACCTGCCATGCCTAAAAAGCTTCTGATCTCTGTGATTGTAGTGGGTCTCTCCCACTTGAGCACTACTTCTACCTTCGATGGGTCAACTGCCACTCCTTTTTCTGAAATGACATGACCCAAAAAGTACACCTCATTTAACCAGAAACTGCATTTGGCGAATTTAGCGTACAACTGTTTCTCCTTGAGGACCTGCAACACCGTCCTCAAATGCTCAACATGCTCACTTGGAGTTTTGGAATAGATAAGAATATCGTCGATGAAGACAACGACGAAAGAATCCAGAAAAGGTCTGAAAATCCGATTCATGTAGTCCATGAAGATTGCTGGTGCATTAGTAAGGCCGAAGGGCATGACAACATACTCAAAATGCCCATAACGGGTGCGAAAAGCTGTTTTGGGGATGTCGGCCTCTTTAACCCGGATCTGATGATAGCCTGATCGAAGATCGATCTTAGAGAATATGGATGCTCCCTTTAGTTGATCTAACAAATCGTCAATTCGGGGAAGTGGATACTTGTTCTTAATTGTTACCCCATTCAGCTGGCGCGATAGTCAGTACACATTCTCAAACTGCCATCCTTCTTTTTAACGAATAGTACTGGGGCTCCCCACGGAGACACACTAGGCCGAATGAATTGTTTAGCAAATAACTCTTCGATGTGCTTCTTTAGCTCGGCCAATTCTGGAGGGGCCATCCGATACGGGGCAATTGATATTGGTCCTGCACCGGGAACCAAATCAATGCTAAATTCTACCTCTCTGTGTGGCGGTAAACCAGGAATATCATCCGGGAATACCTCCGGAAACTCCTGCACCACTGGAATCTTGTTAACATCCGGATCGGTTCTGATTTCTAGATTTGACAAGGTTGCATCAGGGAATAGGATGGCCTTGCTATGGCAATCAATAAGAACTTTATTCTTCGCCATCCAATCCATGCCGAGGATGATATCAAGCCCCTTGAGAGGTAAACAAATAAGATTCAAGTTGAATTCTCTCTCAAGTACTCGCAAAGAACAGTTTAGACATGCGAGGGACGTAGTCACTGCGGGGCTGGTAGGTGTCGACACCGAGAGCACATACGACATCTCTACCGTAGACATTCCGATTCTCTTGACACATGATAATGAAATAAAGGAATGTGATGCACCACTATCAAACAATATTTTACAAGGGAGAGTATTTAAATTACCAATACCTCGGATAAGTTCATCACCTTCCTCTACCTCCTCGCCATCCATAGTGTACACCTTACCCTTCTGGACGGGTTTCTTTCCCTTGGCGGGTTGCGCCCGAGTCACATTAACTTCCTGTTTCATATTCTTCTTTGGGCATTGATAATAGAAGTGACCAGGTTGACCACAAGTAAAACAAATCCTGGGTTTTGAGTCTTGATTTTTGAACCAGCACTCTCCAAGATGGCGCTTTCCACAATGAGTGCATGTAGGATAGCTAGGAAAAGCAACTCCTGTGGGACCAGAATTGGACCGTGGAGGACCTCTGTTGGCACTAGCAGAATAGGGACCAGATTTATTCATAGGCGCTTTACCCTTGATCGGGCCTCCAGATTTTTGCACATTTTTACCCCGATCAGTCCCTTGCATATTCTTCAAGCTCCTTTCATAAGCATTGGTCATATTAATCAGTTGAGCTAAGCTGGCAATATTCTGATATTCAAACAACACCTTGATCTCAGGGCGTAGGCCACTTTCAAATTTAATGCATTTTGCCCTCTCCTCAACATCTCTGTAACCAAGCGAGTAGCGCATCAACTCCCGGAACTTTGCAGCATATTCACCAATATTCATGTCACCTTGAACAAGATTCATAAATTGCAGCTCTTTCTCTCTGCGGTCATTCTCCCGAAAATACTTGCCCAAAAAGTGAGTGCGGAAAAGTTCCCAAGTAATTTCCCGATTAGCCGCTTCAAGATTGCGACGATCCTGTTGCCACCAATATTGGGCCTCACTGATCAGCATAAATTCTGCAAGACGAACCCATTGGTCCTGTGGAGGCTGAAGAGAAGCAAAGATTTTCTCAATGTCCTGGAGCCAATCTTGGGCTCCATCTGGATTGTGTCCTCCATCAAACCTCAGAGGATCCTGTTTCTTGAACCTTGAAAGCCAATCAATAACAGGAGGAGCAGGTTGAGGTGGTTGCATAGCAGCAACAACAGCGGTAACAACATTTGCAATATTCTGAGCCTGATTCTGGTTGGCTTGAACCAGATTCTCCAGAATAGCTGTAAGACGATCATTATCGTTTGGTCGACGAGCCATAGAGGGTATCTACCTTGATTGAAGATCACAATTTAAATTAATATGTTAGAAAGAATCTAACGAAGAAACTTAAAGAAAACTACATAAAATGTACTAAGAATAAACCTAAACATTGACAATTGGACAATTTCTCGCTTGATGAGAAATCAAGGAGTAATGAAACTCCAAAGCCGAGGACAAAACTGCTCTGATACCATGAATGTGACACCCTAACTTTTATTATACGATTAAACAAAGATTTTATGAGTTTTCTTTGGTTAATTAATTTCTAACTCCATTATCAGAGTGGGGAAGCCAAAATTCATTATTAAAATAGTGGTCTAGAATTTTTCCTTTCCTAACTTTTACAAACAAAGGGGTACACATGTGGAATTACTTAATTACCCTTATTTATAAAATATATTTAGTAGTATTTAGTTATAGAAAATTTTTAGGAAAAATCCGACAGAGTCTCCTCTGTTTATCGGATATTTTCCATATTTCTTGAAAACCTGCTACCTGCGTGAAAGTTAAAAATACATTTTCCAGTTCAGTTCCTTTTACTTATGTGTGGTGCTAGGGTGTTTCCCCAGCTCATTCTATAGCCCCGCACTCATTTAGTTTTGCAACATTACATAGGTATTATTTACAACAAAAATATGCACGGAACGTCCCCGTCATAGCGGAGGAAATCCGGCCCAAAGGTGCTCACACATTGCACCACAAAAATATACTAAGTCATAAGGAAAGTTTAAACTAAGTTTCTATATAAAATCTCAAAATAACTAAATCCAAAACTAGTAGAATAAAAGTATGAACCACTACTCTCCCTAGTTGGGAGAGTGATCCTGCTCGGCTGGGACCTCGGAATCTAACTCTGAACCTGAAAAATGGGCGTAAGGGGTGAGAAATCCACGAACCCAGAAATGTCATTTTAAAGAGGCATAAGAACAACTAAGGCATGCAACAATCAATTCATACACATACATAAATCATGCTTCATTGCATACCTTATTGGTTCGAAATTAAATCATATATATATATCAATGATAAACACTCTTGGTTTTTCTTCAACTTTAAACATGACTTTTACTTTCACAAGCTTTTAACTTTTGTATCTTAACTTTGCTTGCATTATGAATTCCATTAGGTATTCTTGCTGCACAATTGGTTAGGATGGTATCTTCACCCAATAGGACTTCTTCTCACTCAGGACTTCTTGACCCATAAGACCTTTCCCTCGTTAGGGCCTTTTCTTTATTTTCTTTTCTTCACTCTCTTTCATATATTCTCATTTATTCATATTTCATGATTATATTTGGTAATGCAGCTATTAATCATCGCGTAGGATCCACGTAACCTAACGAGCCTTTGATCTTATGGGGATTTTTCCTGAGCGAGCTTTGTACCTATTGGGGCTAATTCGGGCCTACTTTGCTAGTAGGACCCTGTCCTAACCGTGTGCACCTAATGGGTGTGGATCCCAAAACGCGATTAATAGCTGCAGACCTTCTTATTTTTTTTCCTTACTTTGCATTACCACTTTATTTCTTTCATTTCTCATACTCATAATTTGCGAAGTAACACTTCTCATTTCCAATTCATATAAACTTTTCAAAACATCTCATTTTTTTACTTGAAGTTACATAATTACATATTTACTAACATAAACAATTTCTTACTCCTTATTCTCATAAATTCCTTTTTCAACTTATTACTTACAATGTCCATAAATTCCTCAACTAATTGCAAGGTAAACAACTAATACAAAACAAACCACAAATACAACTAATAATCATGCTTATTTCATGTAGCAAATAGGGTCAAGCAATTTCATGAACAATAACATATATATTAAAGAGAGAAAATCATATTATCTAACCCTAAACTTAATCATAATTATACACACCCAAAATTCAACTCCCAAGCCCATGAATCAACCCCCTTACCTTGATTTTGAAGATTAAAGATAGAAAATACCAATTTGAGCTAAAACCCTCTTGCTGGATGAGAGAGAAAAACGTGGAGAGAGGGAGAGAGAGAGCTTCCAATCCTTGATCTTGAGAGATTGATAGAAGATTAAAGGTTTGTGGGTGATGGGGATTGATTTTTAGTGATTATTCATGGATTTAAGTGATGACTTGAAGGTGAAATCATGGAGAGAAGGGAGAGAAGTTCGGCCCCTAGTAGAGAGAGAAAGCCATGGAAGAATGTGTGAAGAAGAAGGCCAAAACGTTGTTTTCTGGGCTGAAAAACTAGACTTAATCGATTAATACTCGATTAAAATGGCAGTTAATCGATTAATACTCGATTAACCACTGCTAATTGCCTTTTCTATTTTTCTTCTATTTTCATCGTGTTTTCAAATCACCATAACTTCTTCGTTAACCGTCGGATCTTGCTCAAATTTTAAAGCAAGGTTCCTAAAAATCCATACTCCATATCCTACGGTGGAAATCTTGATTGGAGTTGTAATTATTTAATTACAATTTTCCAAACTAGGGTTGTTGGAAAGGTGATTTAACTTAGCTAAAATTGCACTTTTTAACCCGATTCAATTCCGATTTCGATTCTCCCCTTTCTAACTCCTTTCTAACACCTCACATACTCGTTGGATTAATTATCTTAATTTTTCTTAATTAACTCTAATATATTTTGATAACAATTAATTAAATAAATTAACTGGAAATTAAATTGAGGACGTTACAGCTGCTGCTGCATACCCTCCAGCACGGTTGTGATTCGTTCTAACATTTCGTTAGTAACATTTCGATTCCGGGTTGCCATAGAAAGACCTGCACTATGGGCTTTGGGTTACTAAAAAGGTCTTTAAGACATAAATGTTACCACTAACTTACTCAAACATATTCAATCAATATTGAATATCATACTTAGCTGCATCTGCGGGGCCATGAGGAACAGGACCAATGCTCTGATACCACCAAAGGGTGTGACGCTCTCTTTTTAACTTGAAAATAATTAATATTTCCAAATAGTTTACTACTTGCTATCAAAATTAGGACTAGAAAATTTTTCCTTTTTAAAATTACTACTTGCTTAATCAAAACCTCTTTTGACATAAACCGTTTCATGAATTCGGCTTAATATGATCTTAGATTTGAAAAAGACTCTCGAGAAAGCACGCCCTTATTTATAGGAAACCTTAGTAGTTATTATTTAAACATATGACTTGCCTCTAGAGTCAGATTTGAGTATATAAAATATACACTCAACGCCGAATCCTTTGTAAAGTGAAATCAGAGTTCGCGGAAGAAAAACAATACTCATGGGGCACTGCTGAGGAAAATAAAGCATATATATATATATGTGATAAAAGTCATGACATATAACCCCATCACTACTAACAGTAGCAAGTGATAAAAGTCGAGATAGCAAGTTTTGATAAAACATATACAGACCAGCTGCACTAAAATAAAAGCTCACTCTAAGACCTCTCAATATATACAATATATAACAAAAGTCCAAAAACAGAAGTCTCAGAGCAAGTCCTCCATGTCCTCAGCAGCTCCTCAGATCCTCCACCGCTCTATCCCTAGGATCCAGGATCCAAAACCCCTATGCTATGCAGGCTCCTATGAACCAGCGGGTCCACCTCTAGCAGAAACAGTCGGCTCAACATGCACCTCCTCCTCGCTCTCATCCTCCACAGGGTCCTCCTCGACCTCGTCTGACTGAGTAGAGACCCCACCACTGGGTCTAGGGTCTGCAGAAGCAGTCCTATCATAATCAGTCGGACCAGGAGAAGGAGTCTCCTCAGTAACAACTCTATGGGATGAAGGATGGGAACGAGTGGCAGCTCTAAATCTAAAACTATGAAAACGACGCATAGGTCGAGCCGGGGGTGGTCCTCTATAAGTGTAAAAAGGTGGAACATGCATAGTATAGACTAATGGAATCCTAAATCGACGAGGTCGCACACGTACCAGAGGGTTAGGGTGGTAGAGAGTGATCTCCACCTCCCCCTCAAAGGTGGCACGGTGCTCCTCATACGTCCATATACCGCTAGGGATAGGGCGTATCTCGATGCAGGCTAGGTATCTGGCCATCACCTAAACAGGGCACAGGGAGTAAGTATACACATATACATAGTGGATAAAGACTAAAATTACAATTTCAAATATGTCATGGACAGATCATAATGCAAATACATATGAGCACACCAATTTTTCAAAATTATAACTCTTATAATGCAAGTGGCATGATGTATGATTTTCTATCCACAACTGAGGCCTCTAAATGTCCATCTTGGACGTCCATCCAATACACCATTGTGTTCCCGGAACACCGACATTAGTTCCCAGAACATAATGCCGAACCATACTTGGATAAAAAGCATCACTCCCGGAGTGTGCACCACGTTCCCAGAACGCCACGTTCCCAGAACGCATAAAAACCATGTCCCGGACATTGCCACATATCTATAATGTGTCATCAAGTAGGTTATACTTTGGTACTCCCGGAGTACCCTCCTCATATTCCCAGAATATGATAGACGTTCCTACCAACCAGACTTCCAGTCTATATGTATGCACAAACATCAGGGTTGGTTTTATCTTTACATTAATTAATGTGATTTAGAAATATTCCAATTTCTACTTTTGAATGATTTATTTGAGGTATAATATTTGGCAAAAAATTCCCCTTTGAATTTTTCTCAAAATATGCCTTTTAAAACCCAGATTGAGTAATACAACTTCAATGGTATTTAAAACTTAACTTTTTATTTTTCAGATTCAGGTACTAACCGGTTACAGTTTCAGGCTAACCGGTTAGAATTACAGACCTGAACTGTTTTACCATTGTAATTCAGAAAAACCCTTTTTTTTTTAATTCTCTACCCAATCCAAAACACTTTTTTTAACTTTATTTTATACCTCAAAAACCATTGTTTATCATTCAAAAGTCCAAATCACATATCCTTTTCCAATGAACATAATTTCACTTGAAATTATTCCATCAATTTAAGGCATAAATGGAAATCTTTCCAATCTGAATTTGTTGACATTACCACAACTCATATTCAGACCTTGTGTATAGAAATTAAGGCTTAGATTTGAGTAAAAACCATTAAAGTTTCAGGACTGATTTGCAAACTGATTTTTCTTTGAAAATTTACAGTGTCTAACCGGTTACGAAAATCGTGTAACCGGTTAGGTTATGCAGTCAGACCATTAAAACAAGAGTTTTAACAACTCATTTTCTTTCTTTCTCAAATCTAACCAATTTCCAGTATACACCAAGTTCATATGCCTTAAAATAAACATGTTTACACCCAGAAACACGTTCATATTGCAAGCATCAAGTTTATTGTATCAAATTGTATGAAAAATCACATAAACACAATTTAACACATCAAAACTTAAATCAAGCACTCAACCACAGAATTCAACATTTATATAGCTTGCATGCATCAATTGAAATTTGCTCAAAACCTCAGTGAGCAAGAAATTGGCCTCCAAGCCTTTGTGCTTAAAAACACATAATGCCCTTTTGAGTTTTGTGAACTCAAATCCTAAATCATTTGACATTTAGTCTAAATCTAGTATAGTGAAGACTTCTCCTATACCTCTAAGTTGATTTTGATGAAGATTGAACACTGAAATTGAAGAAACTCCACTGATTTCTCACAAACTCACAGCTCTGTTTCCAGATTCGTTTCCCAGCAACAGGGTCCAAAAACCAGAGATTTTGACATAGCAAATGACCAAAGAAATTGGGGAAAACAGTTAGGACTCAAAGTAGGGTACATGCACTAGAGAATCAAAGAAGTTTGAGGCTTAGAGATTGGCTATGCTTACCAAAATCGAGTCTGGAAGTCAGCTCCCAGAATCAGAATCACAGAGAACCCAGATTTCTACCTCCAACTTCCAAGCTTGATTTCTCCTTCCACACTAACCCTCAGCTCACAGTGTTTAGATCTTTGTAAAGCTCTTGATGTAAGCTTCACAATCGTGTATCACTCGATTACTAACACTCAACAACGAAGACGAATTGCTCAGAACAATTCAGAAACCCTAATCTCCCTTCTTCAACCAGAAATCAGTTGATCAACCCCTAATTCCTCAGATTTTCCCCTATTTATAGACAATTGAAGGTAACATGCAGGGCGACGCGTGGTTCTCCACTCAATTCATCCAGTAATAGTGGCGATTAAACGAATTAACCCAGTGATTACTCATCAAAATCCACTAAACCAGTTTCTGAGTTCATCGTCTAACCGGTTACAGGGCATTACTAACCGGTTAGGTCAGTTCAAAATTTAAAAATTATCATTTTTAAATCTTTCCCTCCAAGAACCTTTCTAATTTTGCCTTTTAGCCCTCCTTCATGGACCAAAATGCAATTTCCTTATATTCTGCATTTAATTGCCATATAAAAATATTTTAACTTATTTTTATATTTAAGGCTAATTAAACACAAAACATAAACTTGGAAAATTCTATAAATTAATAATAAAACTTTTTTATTATTAATTTCCTATTATTCGGGAGACGAAAATTAGGGGTGTTACAGGTCGTCTCGATATGCTCGGCTAAGATGGGTCCGTGACCCTGCAGGTCGCTAGTTGATTGATTAAGATGAACTTTGGTCGGAACGAGGCCTGGTCAGCCATATTCGAACTCTCGTACTCTTTGCTAAGATTCCCCAATCCTAATATGTTTTTCCTCCTAATCAATATCCATCTACTTCTATGATCTCCATTATCTTCAATTAGAATTATTTAAATTAAATATTAAATTTAGGGTGTTACAAATTATGCTAGCCCAATAAGATTTAGTTTCCGACTCAGTTACTGGTAGATGGATGTTGAAAATGAAGATATAGGATTGACTATGAGGTTTTTACTCCAAGAAGGTTTAGTTTCCGACTCAGTTACTAGAAAATGGATGTTGAAAATGGAGATCCCGCATCATTTATTTCAAAACTGATTTTAAATTCAACATTCTATATCGGTTATAAACTTAAACGATGTTAAAAATTGGGTTTTCATAATTTATTTAAAACTTTGCCACAACGTTTTTTTACATCAGTTTTTTTTTAAACCAATGTTAAATAGACGATGTTAAGTCTCATTTTTCTAGTAGTGTATATATATAGTGCATGAAGTTTTCGAAGGCAGTTCCCTTCGTGAAAATATTTATGTTAAAAAAGAAGATATCGTAAAATAGTTTTGAAGGAATGACGGTAATGATAATAGTGTTAGTGTATAAAATTGTGCCTTTTATTATACAAATTAAGTTTCTCTTATTTCTTTTTTTTAGTGTCAAAAAATCCAAGTATTTTTTAATAATATTTTATTAATTTTGATTAGAAGTTGGGGTGTTACAAATGTTTCTTGTTTGTGAAAACCTATAACTTCATTTCTTAAGCACGTATAGGAAGAGATGTTAAAAAAAAAGAATTAATAGTCTACTATGTCCCCCAAAGATGCACATGGCATCAACTTAGTCTCCGAAAGATTTTTGGAATCAATTAAGTCATCCAAAGAACAAAGTGGTATCACGTTAGTTCCTTCGTCCATCAACCCATCAGACCCTTCGTTAAGTGCCACGTGGCGTATTCTCATTGGTTATTTCTCTCAACGCATTTACACTACACGGAACCACAGGATCATTCCTCCTATGAATTTTAAGATTAAAAAAATAAAAATCATTCATTTCAATTTTAACCGTTGGATATATCCAATGGTTTAGATTTTAAGTAAAAAAAAATACTCCCTTTATCTTTAACCTCCCATCACTCCATCATCGCTATGGCCACCGCCGCCGCCCCTACCACTTTCACCACCAACCACGACCCACTCTCTCCCTTACCCTTTAACCTTAACCCCTTGCAAATGAAAATGATAAAGGCATGCTTAATTTCTATCACCCCCATCTCTCTCTCTCTTCATGTTCTGTTTTTATCTTCTGCTAGCATTCCAAAAAAACTCCCTGTCACCCACTTTCAGTCACTAAATCACCAAACCCTTCTTACAAAGCAATGGAAACAACAAGCAATGATGATGACACACCCAAATCCACAGCAGCCATCGTGCACATCTCCAACATCCCTTATTCCTCCACCGTCAACGACCTTCTCCGATTCCTCAATTCCATCTTCAGCCCCTCCTCCGTCTTCGCCCTCGAAATCTGGTTTCATAACCATAACTGGAACTCGAACTCCCGCGTCCAATTCGAAACCCTCCCTTCCAAATCCAAAGCCCCTCTCTCTTCCTCTTAAACGACCTCGTTTTCATGTCCCACTTCCTCCAAGTCATCGACTCCTTCTCTGACATCATCCCATGTCCTCTGCTTCCTCGAAAAAGGGACGATAACACCTCCCTCTATGCAGGCTTCATCAAATTCGATCATTGCATAAGCGTGCTCGAGTCTTGGGAAGGTGTTGTTAAGGGTTGGGTCATGCCTTTATATCATTTTCATGTTCTAACGGTTGGGGTTGAAGGGTGAGGGAGAGAGTGGGTGGTTGTGAAAGTGGTGGCGGCGACGAAGATGGCCGAAATAGTAGTGGAGTGATGGGAGGTTGAAGATGAAGGGAGTTTTTTTACTTAAAATCTAAACCGTTGGATATATCCAACGGTTAAAAATTCAAAGGAGGAATGATCTTGTGATTCCGTGTGTAAATGCGTTGATAGAAATTACCAATGAGAATGCACCACGTGGCACTTAATGGAGGGATTTTCGGATTGATGGACCAAGGGACTAACATGTTGCCATTTTGATCTTTGGTGGATTTAATTGATACCAAAAATCTTTCGGGGACTAAGTTGATGTCAGATGTATCTTTGGGGGACGTAATAGACTATTAACTTAAATATATATATATATATCAACGTATTTTTGAAAAGAAATTCTGATGAAAAAAAGCTGTAAGAGAACTAAAGCATTTGTTTGTGTGTATGTGAGGAAGGAGCACAATAAATATATAGATGAATGAGTAATATGTCAGATTAGTCCCTGACTTTGTAAGCATCGGTCAAGTTAGTCCCTTACTTTATCGAAATAGAAATTTAGTCCCTAAGATAGGAGAACGTCGATCAAGTTAGCCCCTGCCGTCATTATCGCAGGGATGTATTTGCTTTAAAATGGGATAAAGATAGGGACGTATGTGAATTAAAATGAAATCTCAAGGACTAAATTGTTATTTCGATAAAGTCAGGGACTAACATGACCGATGCTTACAAAGTCAGGGACTAATCTGACATATTACTCATAGATGAATGAAAAATGATACTCTTACACTTCCATTTGATATGTAAGAGATATATGTAGGAGAGAGATATGCAAAGAAGAGAAAAAAGTGATAAATAGTGTGATTTGAATAAAAGAAATATGAGTTATAAATACATTGAACAATGCCCGTTTGTTTCAAATTGTTATTAATTATGATGTCATAATATATGTGTTATGCTATTAGTTATAATAAGATAGATAAAGAGATAGAGAGACAGGTAAACATATAGATAGATAGAGAGATAGAGAGACAGATAAATATATAGATAGATATAGCATCTTTTGTCACTCTTTTATTTCTAATTGTTTAATGAAGTATAACAATATAAGAATATCCAAAGTAGAATAACTGCTCCCTTTGTCTCTTTATTCGCTTCTTATAAAGGTAATCCAGACAAAAATCTTTTGTAAAAATACAATGACTCTTGAGGTTTATATTCTGGAACAGTATGCCCAGCTCCCTGCACCAAAGTAATCAAAATAGTGTAAAGAGTGAAGACCAAACCAACCTAACATAATTTTCTTAAAGTAAAAACATTTTTAATGTACGAACCTTTATGGTCATAAAAGTAAGATTTTTGTCATATCCTTGTGTATACCTGCAATCAATAAAGAAAAGTAAATAGTTATAGATCTTTTAGTTTGGATTTATAAAACATTAATGAATAGCTACATAATCTTAGACAAGACATTTCATTATTTGAAAATTCATTAGCAAGAAAAATAAGGATGAAGCAAGGAGCGCTAGAAGTACCCTGCAACTTGATTATTGACAAACCAAGGCCTCCATTCATCAACAATCTTGTAACCCATTGATCTGGTCCATGCTTCAGACCCAGTATAAGGAACACACAAGTCATGATCTCCACTGCCAACGACATGAATCTTTAGGTAAGGAGGACTTCTTAACAAACAACCAAAAAGAAGATAACTTATACTCCCTTTGTCCCTTACTGTAAGTTACTTTTTATCTAATTCACGTAAATTAAGAAAAGTAATTATTATTCTCAAATTTATAAAAAAACATGTTTTCATTTCAAAGTTACCCCTATTTAAAACTTTACAACTTTATTTATTTATTTCTCTGTTGTAATTATTACTCTATCACTCCTATAAAATTATTATTTATAGGAGTGTATTTGAAATAAAATATTTAATGCTACTTAGATATTCTAAACCGACTTATAAAAAGAGACAAAAACTCTACCAAAATAATATCTTATAATAAGAGATAGAGTGTATAACTTGAAGTGTGTGAATCATCATATATTATAGCAATTAAAAAAAACAAAGTGTTGTGCAAAGAAATTGAGAAAAGGATTTTCAGACATTAAAAGTAAGTTTAAAAGAAGAAAATAGTTAGGAAGGAACTGAAATAATGGTTTAATTAGGCCTTATCTTGAATAGACAAAATGAGAACTATTTTAATTTTTTGGAGGGTTTATATGTCATATACTATAGGACAAGAGCCTAATTGTTTTAACTTTTAAATTCTAAAAATTTTATCACTCACATTTAGTCTTGTAATTTTTAAAAAAGAAAAGGTGAATTTTTTTTCTAACTTGTAAGTTTAACATTCTATATAATTGAAGGTATCAATTAATTATAGTATTGCTTATAAATGATACAAAATGACATTAAGTCTGAAATTAACCTGTATATAAGTGCTCGATATCCTCTGGAAGTTAGGTTTTTGTGGTACCCAATCATGCTCGCACTATGACTAGTGAAAAAAATTTTGTCTGTACATAAATCCCATTCACTGACCATACTTTTCTGTTTCATTCCAAAGACCAACATTAATACTTTGTTCCATAATATAGGTAACTTATTAACAAAACTCACCTCTGCCGTGTGAATTGCTTTTCTAACAGCTTCATTGTTCAACCATTCGGTTGCAACTTCATCATCCTTAATATAATATTAAAGCTTGTTAAATGTTATATAAGCAAGATAACTATATCAACAATCTGAATGACATTAATTATGTCATGCATAAATTAAACCATTACTTCACGAAATCAGTATACAGAGAATTCAAAAAATTAAACTAGGAGACCAACTATATAATATAATATAATATAATATAATATAATATGATATAATATAATATATATATATATATATATGTATGTATGTATGTATGTCTGCATGTGGAAAATATTTTTTTGCAAGGTACTTTTATATGGTTATTTATTTCTTAATAACTAATTTTAAAAATATATGAAAGCATTGCAAGCTAAGGCAACACCCACACTTGGCCCTCCCAAGATGAATCATGCTGAAATGATAGAAGGAGAACACAAACATTGACTAAATTAAGAAGTATTATTTCAAATATATAAGGTTAATAAGAAGATTAAAGATGTTCAAGCATTTTTTACTTTTAATTCATTATAGGAGTAAAGTTTTTTTCACTATCTTGAGTATAATGTCCATTTGAAAATTGGTTTCATTGTTTTATCATTTAGCTATAAGCATTTGTCGTTGCCCCTAAGAAGTAGTTACGAAGTGTATATAATTAGACATCGTTAGTCAAGTTAAAAAAATTCAATTGAAACCTAGGAAGTAATTATATGAAAGGGTATAGATATAAAGGAGAAGAAAAACCTACCGTGCATGGAACATTGGCATTAGCATTAAGTTGTGGCCAAGATGGTACAATTCCAGACGTCGCATGAGCTTTTAGGGGCCAAGCACGGCCAAACATTCTTTTTCTCACAGGAAGAGGTTTCTTTGTCTGACCCAAATTCCTAAAGCTAAGTGGTAACCTATTATTAAATGTTGTATTGACTTGTGCTTCTGGGCTATGGTAACATGGTTCTAGAGTGTCATATATGTTTAAACCATCAATCGCCTATTGAAGGAGAGAAAAAGACATCAATGAGTGTTGCATTGCATCTTAAGCTTATTGCATGATAGACTATTGTATAGTATCGTAAATTACCTTATCCACTTTAGAAAGCATGCTTTTGCATTTTTTGCTGACCGGGCCATAGTATTTTCCATTACATTGTTTTTTGACCTCCTGCATTTGATTACATAATGCATGCCTAATAGATTAAAAATTTGACAAAAAGGTTTAAACAATGGAATGCCATGACAAAACGAGAAGATGAAGTTCCAAACTAGCTTTTAACTAATGCATATTTTTATCACTCACTTCTTACTGGGTATTGGCAATGGTAATTATGCATTTGGATTGAATAGGCCGGTCACCTTAATTTGAGGTCAAGTTAAAGAAAAAACGGTAACTCCAAATTTATTATATAGCACAATGTCCCATTAGATTCAAAGATAAATGAAAGTTAATTAGTCAAAAATGAACAAAATATGATTAATTAAAATATTACTTTGTAAGAATTTTTTAATTAGAATATATATTTTAATTTGCATGATGATGCTGAATTAAAAGATATGGTAGGAGGAGATGAACTTTGAGGGATGGGGTGCATTTGTGCTTAAAGAAAAACTTGGTTGTTTGAGGGGGGGAGGGAGTTTAAACAACCAAATTGAATAAACATTAAGGGAAATCACTATACTTGATGATCTAAGCGAGGATAGGAGTTTGTATGAGATGGAGGAGACCATGAGGAAATCACTTGTTGCTGAATTTTGGAAACTATCAGGTTACGAGGAGAATCTCCTAGTTCAAAAGGGCAAAATGAAATGGTTAGAGGTAGACACCAACATTGGTTATTTTTATGTGTGTATCATAAACTGTAGAAGGAGGAATTAAATTATCTTGGTGCATGCACTTTGACAAGTCTCAAAATATGGGGGTTGCATTGTGATAAGAAACTATTTTGAAAATTCTTTTATCAAGAGGGTTGTGAGAAGACCAATTCTAGCGGGAATAAGTTTCAGTCGCTTATTTGTTGCGAAACACTATGATGTGATGTTTGATGAGGGAGGATAAGACATTAAGGATGGGCAAGACAATGTGCTATAATGACAAGAGACCAAACCTGGACCCTTTCAACTTCAAATTCTTCAAACATATCTAGGATCTTATGAAAGGAGATGTGTGAGTTCCAAGAGAATGACTCTCTTCCTAGAGGGTTGAATTCGTCTTTTATTACTTTAATCCCTAAAATTTTGTGTCCTTGAAGGATTCATGATTTCAAACCCATTTCCTTGATTTGTTCTCTCTATAAATTTTGGCGATTATTTTAACAAAAAATATTTAAAAAGTAATGCAGTATCTCATCATTGCAAATCAATCGACTTATATTTTTAGAAGAAACATCCTAGACTCAGTGGTGGCTCTTAATGAGGTTATCCATAGTGTGAGAGTAGAGACCAATGGATGCTTTATCCTAGAAGCTAAGGGACTTTCAAAAGGTGTATGATTCGGTTTCTTGGGATTTCCTTCACTAAATGATGGGACGAATTGGATTCTGTTACCGATGGAGGATATGGATTATAGTTTGCTTGTCTTCGACTACAATCTCCATCTTACAGAATGGGAGTCCAAAAAAGGAATTCCCAATCTCCAAAGGCATTCATCAGGGTGACCTAATGGCCATTTTCTGTTTTTATTGGTTGTTAAGAGGTTGAGCGGTATAGTGAGGAATGTTGAGAATAATTAGTTGTTTGATGGCTTTAAGGTGGGGAATGGAATCTTGGTTATTTCGCATCTTCAGTATGCCAATGACACGGTTCTTGTACACATATTGGCTTTAAGAAATCTATGAACCTAAAAGAGTACTCTCCGTTGTTTTTAAGCTTCCTTTTGGTCTTAGAGTCAGCCTTGATAATAGCTAGCTTAATGGGATCAATGTGGAGGAGTTTATGAATAGATCGACATTGGAATTTCTCTATTGTAGGCCAGGCTTATTCCCTTCACATACTTGGGAGTTCTGGTTGGTTTGGATGCTAGTAGGATATTGACTTGGGCTCTGATAATCAAGATTTTAAGGGATAGGCTTGCTAGCTAAAATTGTAGGTATATATTGTTTTGGAGGAAGAGTAGTTCTTCTCAATCCGGTTCTCTCCAATATCACTATCTATATGTTGTCGTTGTACGAGGCCCCAAGGAAAGTAATAGCTATGTTAATGACAATTCAATGTCAATTCTGATGGGGAAATAAGGATGGGAGGAAAGGTATAGTATGGGTAAAGTTAAGCAAGGTTTGTAAATCAAAGGACCGTAGTGGCCTAGGTGTGAGAGATTTCAACTCTTCAATATGGCAATACTAACAAAAGAGAATTGGCGGCTTTTTATAGAAAATGACTATTTTTGGGTTCGGATGGTGGAATCAAAATATGGTAAGTTTGAGCCCTTCCAAAACTTTGCTTATCTTTTCTCAAATGGATCAAAGTGGTCGAAATATTTAGGAAGGATATCTAATAGTCTTCAAACATTGGGGATATGGTTTTCAAACTGTGTAAGGAGAAGTCAATTGGTATTGGTGCTAACACTAAGTTTTGGTATGACAAGTAGTTGGGGGATTGTCCTTTATATTGAGCTTGTCCGCATCTTTTCTCATTGTTGTAGACAAAGAATACCTCGTGTATTGGATGTGGTTTGTGTCATTTGGTGGTAATGCATCCCTGAGATACGCTCAATGGAGTGTTGATCCAATTTCTTGTATCAACTATGCCCTGTAGTTTCAATTAGGCTTGGTTGAGTCCATAGTTTGTATTTGGGTTGTGCATCTCTAGTATTTTAATTAATCCATTTCTGCTTACTCAAGAAAACAAAAACAATGAAAAGGTTTTTTTTTTACCTCATAAATCTGATCACTAATAAGAGCCATGCCGTGTGCAAACGGAACAATAGCATTGCCATCAAATTTTACATCTGCAACGCCATTTCCAATCATGTAACCCTGAAAATTAAAATGATCTCATATTGTTGTCACATAACTGTAAACATAATATGATCACTTGAATCAAAGATAAATGACCTTGAAATTCAGCTTGGGCTTTGCACCAGCATCAATTCCTGTAGAAAAGAAACAAATTTTTGGATGATACTCTAAGATTTGACATATAATTCAACAAATTTAGAGAATATTACCTTTCACTATTTCATGAGCAAGAGTAGGCACATAAACTCCAGCAAATGATTCTCCAGAAAGGAACAATGGGTTACTAAGAAACTCAGGGTATAGTTCGAACCACTAGTTTGTTCAAAAATAAGGTAGATACGTTAGGACAAAGGCATTATTGATTCAAAAAAATTTGGTCCAAGTTCCCCACAGGTTTCCATATATAACTACCTTAAGGAGAAAAGCATGTGAATCAGAGGCGGTCTTGAAGTCTCCAGTTTTGTAATCAGATTGAGTCTTTGAGTATGAGAACCCCACTCCAGCCGGAGAATCCAAATATATAATATTGGAAACCTATAATGCAAAGTAGATTCTCAAGTACACCGATGACAAGCAACATGCATCCATTGATGAAGTACGTACATAGATAACCAGCATCAGCCAAATACATAAGTAATGAATTATGTTATTTTTCTATTTCTGTAAAGTTTTTTTTTATATCTTTCTCTATTTTAACTAAAAATTACATTTTGTGCAAACATATTTTTATAAATTAGGAAAAAATATATAATTGATTAAATTATTGTTATAATCAGTTACTCTCTCGTCTCATTATCTCGGTAAATAATGCAAGAGTCAACGAAAATAATAATTAATACGATTCATTAACTATAAATAAAAACGATGCATATTTGCATCATTGTTTTTTTTATATTATTAATGAATCACATATTTTATTTTCTAATAATTTAATGTGTCTTTTCTTAATTACTTGATCATCATGAACATATAATATAAATATACCATTTTTAAGATATTTAATTTATTATTTTTAATACTTCAATTTAGACCAAAATTTTTTTACCAAAATAATAGGACGAAGAAAATAAATTATTAACTGAAAAATTTAATAGTAAGATTTTTTTTTTTACAATCAATTAAATTATTAGCAATCAATACCTAAAGATTACTGCGGTAGCAAAGATTTGTTTGGCAGAACAATTATGTTATTTCATCATTTATGAGTTAACATTTATGCTAACACTTTTCATTTTAAGTAAAAAAAAAACCTCACAGAATAAAAAAAAATAAGGGTCTTGTTAAAGATTACTACATATAGAAAAAAATCTCAAGTCAACATTCACCACTCTCTCGTAAATATAAAAAATCACACTTTTCAATAACTTTTCTCTACATTTGCTTTCTTAACAAGTGCCCTAGCATTTTCCAAAAAATATTACTTTTATTTTTTTTACTCAAAATGACAAGTGTTAGCAAATATATAAATTTTTTTATTTTTAAGTATCATATTCGTTTGTGCCCGGATAAATTCGGACCTTTGACCAGCTGTATGGATTGAGTTGCAACCTAGGTAAGCTTCCCTTCTTTTTAGGTTTTTCAAAATTAAAAGGACCTGAAACACATAATGAATTAGACACATCATAAACAAATTTGGTTCATGAAATTAAAAAAAATAAAATCATTCATTATAGAAAATTTAAAGTAAACTCAGTACAAAAGGATATGAATATGAAGACGTACGCGTGGGAATATTCTGAAAATTCAATATATATAACGAATAATGTCTTATACGTACTCACTTGAGTTTACCTCTAATACCGTTTTATGAAATTTTTTCCTATAAAAAAAACAACAAAACATAATATCCTATGGATATTTTCAGAAAATGAACAAAATATGATTACATTTTTTTAACATACATGGAATCTAAATATTATTGAAGAGACTACGCAAAGAGATATAGATCATATCCCATTATTAAAAGTTGGAGAAAACGAGTATTAATTAGGTCCCAAAAAGTCAAAAAAAATATTAATGGATATTTTATTAAAAAAACTACATATAAAAATATTTAAAAAGCGGCCCCAATTATAAAAAATAAAGAAGAAGAAGAAAAATATTAATGGATATTTTATTAAAAAAAACTACATATAAAAATATTTAAAAAGCGGCCCCAATTATAAAAAATAAAGAAGAAGAAGAAGAAGAAGAATCTTAGTTGTAACTTATGTGAACTTGAAATATCTTAGTTGTAACTTATGTGAACCTTATTGATAGAATAATGAAAAATCATTAAAATCATGTGTACGCAACGACAAATCATTGAAATGTATGAAAAGGACAAAGTAAAATTTGAAAAGCTTTTCTTACCATGCTCATATACGAAGCCATCTAAACTAGAGCACCCTGGCCCACCGTTAAGCCATAGAACCACCGGGTCCTTTGATGGTGTACCTTCTGATTCAACAAAATAATAGTACAAGTTCCTTCCATGACTTTCATCCACTGTCACATATCTTCAATGTCCCAAACCAAGGCCAATGAATAAGACATTTTGATCTTCTTCCATTACTCAAATGTATCAATAATACTTATGAAATAGAAGATAATTATTAAAAAAAAAAAGAGTTTGTGAGTATCAGCACAATGCTTGGAAGGTAGAGTGAGATTAAGGCATAAAACAATACCAACGTAAAATAAATAAAAAATAAAAATAATAACAGTAAAAATTTGTTTAAATATATTTAAAATTTCCACCGTAGAAAGGGCATTTAATGTAAAATTTGATAAAGATAGCATACCCAGCATAATGTTTGGAAGGGATAGTTCCATTGAAGCCCGGAACCTGTTTTATGAGAGAGCTTTCGGGTGCTGAATGGATCAACACGAAGCTTAGGGAAATGATAAATAATACTAAGTAGCAGAACATTGTATGACCATGTACAATAATGACCTCACTCTCAAACCAAATGAAGACCAATTTATAGAGGAAACACTATGAGCATATCATACATTGATAGTGGTTGGTGGGTCCACCTTTTGCAATACGGCAATAATTGGTGGTCAACTTAAAAAAATATATTCATTATTTTTTTTATTATTAAAGTTTTTAGATCATCAACTTAGGTGTTGTTTTATAATAAGTTCTTAAACTTTGCTCAAATGTTTGAAAATTGTCATTTCGTCACTTTATTGGTGATATGACAGACCACATGTTATGTCACATTGACAAATCTGTCTCTTTGATCATCAATGTAAGGTAGTTTTACTTTTGTTTTTGAGATTTTGAAAATTTCACTTTAGTCCATAAAATTGTAAAATATTACTCTTATTAGTATCTAGGGAGTAATGTCATTTAATTTCTCTTTCAATTTAATATTTAACTATTATAAACATTTAATTCAATTTGATCATTGAGATTACTAAAATTATTTCAGTTATATCCTTGGAGTACTTGCTAACGATCCACGTGAGAGTAAGGTGAGTAATGTTTTACAATCTCAGGAACTAAAGAAGAATATTTGAACTCTCGGGAATGAAAGTAAAATGACCTTAAAATGTCGATGATCAAAGTAACAGTTTTGTATATATAAATTTATTCATTAGGCAATAATAATAATAATATATTAATAATAATATCGAATTATTATTATTTTAATAATAATAATAATATATTATTATTAATATATTATTATTATTAAAATAATAGTAATTCGATATATAAAAATAATAATAATAATATATGATTCCTCCTTTTTTATTGTACTTTATACTCAAAACAAATTTATTATGAAATTAAAAAGAAAATCATTGTTAGAGTGAGTCTTTTATTAGGTCTATGCTTTTTGCAAGCCCACGTATCCCCAGGGTCCACCACTACTAATGGGAGTTCCCGAGACTAATCCGCTTAGAGATAATTAGTATGTCTCTCCAAGTGGAGTGTTTTCCTAAGAATTGAAACCGAGACTATTACCACCCGGATCTCATTCCTAGAATCTCAATTAATTTCACAATGTCAACTGAGTCAAATCTCATTGGTATTGTTGAAGTGAGGTAGTTAATCATATTTCAAACATTTCATACTTGAACACGATTGCCATGAAAAAATAAACGTGATTATACCAAAAAAAAAGTATAATTTTAATTTATTAGTTTTGAATATTAAAAAAGAATTTTCTTAACATCGGCCTTTATGGCTGAAGATAAGCACCTTTAATTAGATAAGCACCTTTCATGCAGGTACGCGTTGGGTATGCCCGAGTATGCACCAGGTGCATACCCAACTATTAAAAAAAAAATATTTGTGTTGGCTACGTAATGGACTCACCTGGATACTTTTGGGGTACGGCCTAATGAGTTTTTGAGTCCAAAATTAGACTTAAACCTAATTTTCCAAAGGGTTTTGATTTTCTAACCCCAAGTTGGGTTTTTGACCTCTTCTTTAAATTTTTCTTCCAAAAGTACCCTTCCACAAAAAAAAAACTCCATAAAAAAAACTCCCTCAAAAACACTCTATTCTTTCTTTCTCCATAAGCTTCAACCTTTCACCATCTTCTTCTTCTTTCTTCCTACTTCCTTCATTCTCCCTCCCACTCACTCTTCCTTCCCAAGCTTCACCCCTTCCTCCACCTTCCTCTTTCTTCTTCACCTTCTTGCTCTTTCTTTCCCTTTCATCTCACCCACACTCTCTCTTATCCACTTCCACCAACTACTCTAACCTCCAACCATTATACCCCACTGGAGTTCCAAGTTCTTTATGTTGTTGTGAGCCTTGCGTCATTCACAAAGGATACAAGATTACGTGGTTGTCAAGGTACTTGCTGCTCCCACATTTTTTTCTATATAAGTGACCCTACGCCACTATCTAGGCATATGTTGAGACAATGGCGTAGGGCTATTTTTTTTTGTAACGTACGCCACATGAAAAGTGTAGGAGCAAATTTTTCTTTTATACGTACGACCATGCAAGGAGCATAGGGTTATTTTTGTATAACCTACACGCCTGCCTATGCGTACAATAAAAAGTTGTATACCTCTATTGTACGCCTAGGCAAGGGCATACATTTATTTTTGGCCATTATTTTATTTTTATACTTTATTGGAATGTTGTGCAGAGTAAATATGGATGAATTAGTTGTTGAGCCCATAAAAGGTGTTAACAACAAAGAACTTGAAGTTTGTCTTGATGATCCACATACATTTGATTGTGATACTGTTTTTCCAAGTCGTGTAGCGATAGTCGAGTGGGTTCGTGATTAAGCGTCTACTCAATGATTTGTTATCAGAATCCTACGGTCGGATAATGGAGGTGTTCGCGAGAAGGTTTTTCTGTTGTGAGAGGTATGAGGTGTACAATTGTCCAAATAAGAATCCAAAGTATGTTATTGGAAAAAAAAGTGCAATTGCCCTTTCAAATTGAATGGGAAGTGATCTTCTATTTGTGGAGGTTGGATTGTGAAGGTGTCGCGTGGGTTTCATAATAATAAGCACTGTGAATCATTTGTCGGACACGTATTGGCCGAAATGCCTACAGCAGAAGAACTTCAGAAAATAATTAGTTAGACGACGAAGGCGGGGGTAAAGTCAAGACTTATATTGGTACAATTGAGGGAAGATAACCCAAGCAACTGCACTACATTGACTCAAATATACAACATCCATAGGAGATGGAAGAAGAGTGTGCGCGACCCAAGAATGCAAATGCAACATTTGTTGAAGTGTCTTAGGGATGATGGATTTGAGACTTTGTATAGAAAGGATGAGAAGTCGGAAGTAGTGAAACAAATATTTTGGGCACATCCAAAATCTGTAAGTCTTTTGAATTCTTTTAGTGGCGTGCTCATCATAGACAATACTTATAAGACTAATAGATACAAATGGTCGTTGCTTGAGGTTGTTGGGCAGACTTCAACCAAAAGAACATTTTCTGTTGCATTCTCTTATGTGGAAGTTGAGAAACATCCAAACTTCATGTGGGCACTACAACACTTGAGGGATCTAATAAGAGATGTTGATGTCACGCCTAAGGTGATTATCACAGATTTTGAAGGTGCTTCGGTAAACGCAATTAAGAAAGTTTTTCCGACTTCCACTCATTTGTTATGTCAGTTTCACATCAAGAAGAATGTGAGGAAGTAATTCAAGGATTATATGTGTAACCTCGATGACGAACCCTTGAACGAGGATGCATGGAGCAAGGTCCTTCACTCTAAGAATGAAGATGAGTATGAAGCTTCGCTTAAGCAATTTGAAGTTGTAACACCCTATCTTAATTAATATACTAATTACCCCGAATAGATTCAGTGACTTGAAAATTTATTTAAAACACATATTACCTTATAAAAATCTTCGTAAAATCGGACGGAGTTTACTTTGTTTTAGGGACTTTCCAAAAGTATGTGTTTACCCTGAAAACCTGTATTAACACTTTCATATAATCAACAGTATGCTAGCAGAGCAAAATATAATACATTGTATTCAAATACTTCATTTCCAAAATAATAAATAAGATACAAAATAGTTTGATCCCCAAAAGATAATACATAGCGTGCATATATATATATATATATATATATATATATATATATACACGTCAAAAGTCCATTTAAGAACCTCGGACCAACATATGGTCCTACCCCTAATATTCACACTCCACGCTGTGGAGTGTGCCCCTGCTCGGCCACGACTCGTGCATGCTCTGCCTCGGTACCTGTAAAAAAATGGCAAGAAGGGTAGCATTACACAGAACTTAAAAATATAGCTTCTACAAAAGCATAGCAATAAACCAAGGTCCTACACTATGCCATAATACCCCATTCGCATACTAACTTACTTTCCTTTTTATTCATCTCAATCTTTCTTATCTTTTCATTTTCATACTTTCCATATGTCTTTCTACTCTTTTCATTCCTTTCTTATCTTTCGCTCACCTCTCGGTGGGTCCTATTATCATTTTCTCACACACCTAAAGGGCGGGTCCTATTTACATATCACACACTCCGTCTTGGAGGGTCCTATTACCTATTACACACTCCATGAAGGAGGGTCCATAATACTCATATTCACGCTCCCTTAGGGAGGGTCCATAATTCACATATATTCACACTCCTTACGGGAGGGTCCATTATTCACACTCCATTATGGAGGGTCCATTTATATACACGCTTTGCTATGGAGGGTCCATTTATATACACGCTTTGCTATGGAGGGTCCATTTATATATAACGCTCCGTTATGGAGGGTCCATTTATATACACGCTCCGCTATGGAGGGTCCATTTATATACATGCTCCGTTAAGGAGGGTCCATTTATATACACGCTCCGCTATGGAGGGTCCATTTATATACACGCTCCGCTATGGCAGGTCCATTTATATACACATTTATATACACGCTCCGCTATGGAGGGTCCATTTATATACACATTCATACTCCCGAGGGGAGGGTCCCTTATACATACTCAATCATACACATCATAATTTATCTTTTCACAATCCTACATCCACACACCTTGATAGGTGGTCCTTCTCACATTAGCAATATAGTTCCCTTATTCAATTAGTACACTCATTACTAGTTCATTCAGTTCTTAATTTCCTTCTAATTCCATTCTATGTTCAAGAGTTCTTAACATATTCATTTACTAAATTCTGAAATTCTTAATTTCCTTCTGATTCCATTCTAAAAATGAAAGTAAAAAACAAAAGTAAAACTTCCATTAACATGCAAAATTCTAAATTCTGAAAAAAAAATAAAATATGCAAATAATTTTATTATATATATAAAAAAGGATATATATATATATATATATAATATAAATATTTTAACCTTTCCTTATTGATTATAGCATATAAATTTTTTATTATCCTTTAATCCTTTATAGGTGAGACGTGATATATTGATTAACGAATATATTTGTTGAATATATTAATTGTGTCAAATTTGTTATAATATTCAAAATACAAATTTCAAAATGCTATTCATTTTCCAAATCACACATGACTTTCATTCTATACTATCTATGTTTGCCTCCTTTCTTGTATCATAATTTTAATCAAATTTGCATATAGGTACAACAAATTAGTGCGTATAGGTACAACAAGAAAACCAAAAAGAAATATTGGACGTTATCAGGGAATTCAAAAAGTAAGTAACAAAGTAAGGACACTCATTACTAGTTCATTCAGTTCTTAATTTTCTTCTAATTCCATTCTATGTTCCAGAGTTCTTAACATATTCATTTACTAGTTTTTAGCCCGTGCACTGCACGGGTCTAAAATATTTTATATTTTAGTAATTTAAAATTTGTAATAAAATATTTTATTATATAAATTATTTTTTACTTATTTTATTATTGTTTGTAATGGACAAAACAATATGGGTTTTATATTTTGATTAGTTTGCTTGTTAGCTGAGTTGGTTTTGCACTATTAATAACTATTCCTATTTTTACTCTTTCAAAAACATTATGTATAGAACCACTTTTTCTTTTCAAAAAAACAAAAACAATTATAAGTTCCTATTTTTACTCTTTCAAAACATTATGCATAAATCCATTTTCTCTTAAAAACTATTTTTCTTTTAAAGCATTATGGATGGAACCACTTTCTCTTAAAAAGTTATTTATACATTGCACCTGATATATATATATATATATGAAGAGGAGTAGAAACAAAAGAAAAATAATAATTCCTTTTAATTCACTGCATGATTCTCACATATCTATCCTTCTATCTTTCTTCCAAAACCATTTTGTAATTTTATTGTTAGTTTTTTTTAATATCTCCCAAATACAAATAAAGTTATTTTTTTAATCTTTAGTTTTTTATATTGTTTTTAAAATTTTCTTTAGTTGATAAAATATCATAATTAATATGATATTATAATTGATCTAAATTAAATATTCTAATATTTTTTTGTTGAATACTATTATGAACAGATTTAATAATAGATCAAAATATTCATTTTGGAAAATTTGAATAACATTTAATTTAAAAATGTAATACTTTACTCAATAAAATTATAATTTTATTATACTTTGTAAACAAAAAAATATTATCATATAATTTTTATAATTTATAATTACCAAAAGCTTTCAATAACAAATACTGAGAAACAATCAAACAATTATTGAGTAATTTATATAATACTTTACTGAGATTCTGAGAATTATTAAATAAAAAATGGTAACTGGCTAAATAATTGTTTGTATAGGATTAAATGACATCCTATCCTAGGATGGATAATTATTGTATATGATAATTATCCTAGGATTTTTTGGATAATTAAATGGATAATTATCCTAGGAAATTTTGTGAAATAGTTGAATAATAATAGTTATTTAAAGTTTCAAGATGTAATTACCATTTTTTAAAGATTTATTTGTTTCATTAGAATCAGTAGAAACATTGGGCAGTTTCAATTTTTACATTTTTTAATTCTTTTTTTTTTGGGATTGTGGTTATCTTTAATTTGGAATTGGTAATGTTTAGAATCTTATCTTCTTCCTCTTAATATCTCTCTTCATTTGATGGGTTGTTTCTATCTTTTATCCTTTGCAGTGTTATTTTATTCTTTAATTTTTATTGTTGTATTTATCTATAACATTTAGTTTATCAAGTTGTAATCTATCACTTAATATATGTTTGACTAATAACATACTTCACGCTAATGAAAATTAATTCAATTGCTCTATTTTTCTACAATTTCAAAATTTAGGTATGCGTATGATAAATAATAAAATTAAACAATGGAATTGTATATGTCAAATTAAAATAGAATGATAAATGTAGAAGATTGGCACTATTATGTATTTTTTTAATTTTGGAATTGTCTTTGTCAAATTAAAATATATAGAATGATAAATATAGAAGATTGACACCATTATGTATTTTTTTAAATGTTGGAATTGTATTTGTTGAATTAAGATATATAGAATGATAAATGTAGAAGATTGATAAAAGTTTATAATTCCCAAAAGCTTCATCCTTCTCAATATTCTTTTATCCTTAAATTTTGATACAACCGGCTAATTTAGTTCATAAAATTTAATTTAATTAACGATTGATGAAATTTCAGTAATTCATATCTTATAATGTTGTTTTAGAAAAAAAATCATTTTTATCTTGAAAGATAATGAGTTTAACACAAAAAAGAAGAATTTAATTTAATTTAAAAATAAGTTGAAAATAAAATAAAACAAACTCAAACCTAAAAACCTCAATCAGAGATCAACCACAATAAAATTGAGCAATCATTGTAAACCAAAACCAAGGGTGATTGAATCAAAGGTTTCTTTGACCAATCAAATACATGGTATGGCAATGAGACAAATTAAGTGCACTTCAACCCAAGAATAGCACATCACAAAAATAACCAACTAAATAAGAAAAATGAAGAAACCAAATCCATATGCAGAAACAATAAAAGTTTGAAACTTGAGCATGATAAGAATAAAAAATTTTAAAAAAATATGGTTAGATAGCAGATGAAACCATTAAGGAAGAAGTAGAAGAAGAGATGAAACCATATTCGGGTAATATGGAAGAGGAGGGTGAAGATTGATTGACGTTGAAGAAGAAAAAGTGCAAACCTTTGTGTAGCGGATTTATTGAGAGATAGAACATAATAACATAAAGGATTGATGAAGATGAAAATGATAAATGAATTAGAAAAGAAGAAAAACAATAAAAAATCCATATGCAGAAACAATAAAAGTTTGAAACATAAGCATGATAAGAATAAAAAATTAAAAAAAATATCGTTAGATAGCAGATGAAACCATTAAGGAAGAAGTAGAAGAAGAGATGAAACCATATTCAGGTAGTATGGAAGAGGAGGGTGAAGATTGATTGACGCTGAAGAAGAAAAAGTCCAAGCCTTTGTGCAGCAGATTTATTGAGAGATAGAACATAATAACATAAAGGATTCGATTAATACCAAGGTTCAATATTTTGCTGTTTTAATGCAAAAAAAAAAAAAGAAAACGTTAATGTGATGCAGAAAAATTAAGGTTCAATATTTTGTTGTTTTATTGCAAAAAAAATAAGTGCAATTGGATACAAAGAATTAAGAATGGAGCAAAACTCAATGGCAGATCTTAATGGAAGAGAGAGAAAAGTTACTTTTACAATTGAATCTGTTTTGCTTCGATGATTTGCAACAGCAACAACAACAACAAATGAAGTAACGATAGAAAGATAGAGAGAGAAAGATAAAGGGAAAGAGTTTTGGTGCTGAACTGTTATCTATTTGTAAACTGCTATGGCAGTTATTATTTGAGAAAGAGAGAGACACGTGGATGTGTGCACATTTCAGGATTTACCAACTTTTAACCAGATAGCAGGATTTTAAATTGGGAGAATGAGAAGCCTCCTTTGAGACATCTTTTTATACTAAAGGGGAAGATTAATCACATTATTCATTATCAACATTCAAATCAAGTCATTCTCTACAACAATCGTCATTTTCATTTAGCACACATTCGTCATTTTCACTTAGCATACATATCTCTATATTTTCCATATTTATTATCCATCATCAACCTATATTAAAACAAGTCTACCACTAACGCTTTCCTTTTCTTTATCTACCTCTCAATTATCCATATATTGTCATATTTCATTTCTATCATAAATCTCCATATCTTTACAAGCATACAACAAGTTTCTTTTCTTTATCGACTTTACTCTATTATCATTATTATCTTCCTTAGCATCACTTTCCATTTTATCTCTTACTTCTTATTCTTTTATCTTACTTCTTAAGTTTCTATTTATTTTCACTTTATTATCTATCCTTATTTATTTTATATTTTCCTTATAAATAGTCAACTTAATTATTCTTATCACTTCCTAATTTACTATCTACTTAGTCAATCATTCCTTTTCTAACCATAATCATATATACTTATTTTCATACACTACAAATGGGTTTTTTCTCTTTTACTTAATACTCCTCTTATTGACCATATCAACTACCCTAAGGTGTTGTATTCTACTCATCCCTCTACCCCTAGTCATCACTATAACCGAAGAGAACCTACTCCCTAAGCTAAGGTAACACAACCTTCTTACCTTAAGCTTGTAGAGAGAGAAAGCTCCAAGCTATGGAGGAAAGAGAAAGTGGACCATGAAACAAAAGAAGTAAAATTAGGTAGAGATTGTTAGGGAAAATTCATACAACACTAAGGAGGAGATGAGGGAAAGCTTGAATCATCTTACCTTGAGTTTGAAATGGTGTAAATCAAGAATGGGTGTTGAACCCTAACCCTTGGCCATGACTTGAGAGAGGAAAATTCAGAGGTTGAAGGAAGGATTGAGTGTTTAAATGTGATGGGGATGATGATTATTGGTTTATTATGGGTTGGAGGGATGATTTCAAGTGGAATTTAGAGAGAGAGAAAGGGGAGGATTTCGTGCCCTAGAGAGAAAAAACAAAGGTGGAGTGAATGAGGAAGAAGGGAGCAAAATGAACGCTCTCCAATGCTTTATTTTTCTCTCTGCAGAATCGTGGTACTCGAGTAGTCCATGCACTACTTGAGTACCCACTGCTACTTGCCTTTTTACTTTTTTTCCCTATTTTCCTTTTATTTTCTTCTTGCTTTCAAATCACCATAACTTCTTCGTTAACCGTCAGATCTTGCTCAAATTTGAAAGCAAGCTTCCCTACAAACTAATCTTCACATCCAATGGTGGAATTTGAGTTTAGAGTTGTAAATCTTTTATTTTGAATTTCCTAATATAGGGTGTTTATAACACCAAAAACATCGATTTTAACACTCGTTTGGTCTTCTTTAAATTTCCTTTCCGATGCCAATGCTCCTTGACTCCTTTATGGCATTCAAAAACTCCTAATCCATCATTTTAAATCCTTTTTAGAATAATCCTTACTTCCAAATCTTATCATTATTCTAATTACTCTTGGAATTAAAATTCGAGATGTTACAGAAGTAATATGCCAAAATTGTTTGTCTTTTTGAGTATGTGAATAGGGTGTACTTGAAAGAGCTTAAGGAAAAATTTGTTGATGCATGGGTCAATAATTGTATGAACTTTGACAACACAACTTCTAACCGATAAGAACGTAATATTACTTCACTATATTTAAATTGAGATTGTTTTATATTAAATTACTTAATTGCGTACTACCATGTAGGGTTGAAGGTTCTCACGGTCATTTCAAGAGGATGTTGGCTAACAGTAACGGAGATCTGTGTAATACTCTAGAAGCTATGAAGAAAATGTTGACATGTCAGCATAGTTCAATCATCGAATCATTTGAGAGAAGCCTAACGAGATTGGATCGTCGTGTAAACACCCCATTCTTCAAGAATTTGTGTTTTTACATGTCAAGGGAGGCATTGGCCATTATTTACAAAGACTTGTAGATTTTGACAAGAATCTACCCAACACCATGCATGACATATGCAAGCTTAAGCTATTCTTAATTCGTTACTCATATCACTTCCAATAGTATTTTTCTCAGCGTCGCTCTCAATGCCAACCCAACCAATTCACATTGCTAACTGTCCCCAGACAGTCAACGTCACTTAACTCATCAATTATATTCAGTTAATCATAACCAAATCATAATCAATTAATCATCAACATCAAATAAAAGAATTTAAACATTATCCCATTATTAAATTATCATCAAAACATATGCAAGGATCTTCACCAAATTAATAACAAGTAAATCTCAGAACTTTGGGAATTAATAACAAATTACATAACTTGAATTCTGTATAAATGCTAATTCTGACTTAATCAAATTTTAGTTTGGATAATCGATTATCGTAACCCGATAATCGATTATCAGAAGACATGAGAGTAAACACAGCTATCTCTTTAGCTCGATTCATCTACCAATTATTTCCTTTCATTTTAAGTAATCTTAGGGAACTCTAGGGAACCATATCCAAGACCAATCCTAGGCTTAAGATAATGCCAAGACTCACCTATACCTTACTTCCTTTTATTATAACATCATCATTTATATTATATTATCAACCCCCAAGTTAATTAAATTTTAGAGTATCCCTTACTTTAACCCAAAGAACATAACTCTAATATCCTAGATTCATTTTACTTAATATCTCAAACTTAGTTTATTGTGTAACTGCCAATCTTAATCTATTAACTAATGCAGTTAATCAATTAAGTTGCAAACCTGAGACAAGGTTTGGCTACTTTCTTAAGTCAATTCATTCCAATTCCTAATTTAACCTTCCTGTAACTATTATGAAGCATGAGAATATCAATTGAAGGCACCATTTCAGCTAAGTCCTTTACTACATTATAAACTTACAATCATAGGAATTATACTTCATATCCTTGGTCTCATAAATCTTCAACATAAAAGAACCATTAAGTCAAGGCATTAACCACAACACTTATTTTCATGTCCCTACGATCCAACTTCAAGTCTAAGCTCATTATCATGTAATGCTAAACTGATTTGCTTCTGTAGGTGTCAGGATAATCGATTAACTAATCTTGTTAATCGATTATCACGACAAACCTGAGAGCAATTCAGAAATCTTCACATATTCAATTCATTTCAATCCTCAATTAACACTTCACACCAACATCAAACAACATCATACAAGATTATATGTACCATTTTAGGTCATTAACTCAATAACCAAGTCGTTATCTTGGCCTCCAAACCAAGCAACCATGTCTTGGTCTTCCAGTCCAACAATTTCACATAACATATATATATATATATATCAAACTTTCACAATCAATAATCCTATCAATATGAATGACTTATCTCATACCTTATGTGATTTGGACAGAACTAAATCACCTCAAATCAACACCAATCAGCAACAAGGACCAAAACAAAACACATACAAAACCAAAGAAAACACAAGGGATTCTTCAAGCTCTCACTCACTAACTCAAGGCTTATGGTGCAGCAACTCAAAACAAATCACTAGCACCAATTGAGAGTAAATTTGGGTAGAGTTTTGGCTAAACAAACGCAGGGGAACAGGGGCTAACAGCGACAACAAACTTAGGTATTTATAGAGAGGAGAAATGGAGGAAATCTTCATTTTGAAGCAACTCCAGCCAATTCCTCCTTCTCTAGAAGTTAGAACGTGTCACTGGCCTCCTTGGGAGGTCACACGTGTCCTGGGGAGGGAGTATTTTGTAGGAATACAAACGGGTACAATACACCTAGAGGGGGGGGTGAATAGGTGTCTCTATAAATTTTTTTTCTAATCTCAAGAAACACTAAACGTATCAGAAATAGAGGAATTACAGAAACAACGCAACAAATAGAGATTATACAATACGCAAGTAGATTTTCAGCGAAGGTTTATTGTTGATGAATTTCTAAAACGGTTAAGTTCTTTAGGTTTTCAATTAACACAAATTGTTTATGAAAACGTGCAATCAAAGGAGAAAAGAGAGAAAATCTAAACATAAGGATTTATACTGGTTCACTCTCAATCTTGAGAGCTACGTCCAATCCTCCCTTTCTGACTCGGGAGAGTTGCTTCTCTATTAAAAGATTTGGTTAGTACAATGTGTTTTTATACAAAACCTTTGCTAAAAACCCCACCGAGTATATGTAACACCCCTAATTTTCGTCTTCCGAATGATGAGAGAAATTAATAATAAAGGTTTGTTATTAAATTCTCCCAAGTTTATATTCTGGCTCTATTCCGTATTGATATACAAAATATAGGTAGAGGTAATTTTTGGTAAGTGAATAACAAAATATAAATATTGTATTTTAGTCCTTGGAATATGACCTAAATATAATATTAAAAAGGATTGATTGGGAAAATAATTATTAAATTATTAATTTTAAAGATTACCAGTATGTAACCGGTTAGAAAGATTTTGTAACCGGTTACACGATGAACTCAGGAAACCTAGATAGTGGATTTTTATGAATAATCAATTGAATTCACCCCAATTTGCCACGAACACTCCTCGATTTCCAGTGAGGAATACGTGTCGTGCTGCATGCTCACCAAATTTTTCTATAAATGATGGAATTGAGGGCAGAATCTAGGGTTTTTCTGATGAAGGGCTGCTGTGGAAACTCAATTAGGGTTTCTGTATTACTCTGGTAAATTCTCCCTAACCTTTGGGAGTTAAACCAAGTGAGATACACCATATTAAAGCTGAGTCTTCCAGCTTTTTATTGAGGTATGGAGAGTGAATTGAGAGTGAATATTGAAGAGGTGGTTAGTCTTGGAAGATTTAGGAGTCAATCTGTCTAGAACCAGAAACCAGTTCGTGAGGCTCTTTTTAGGCTATGATTTTGGTAAGTGCATGCACTCTTTAAGCCTCAAATTTGTTTCTAAAGCTGGTGCATGTTACCTAGTTTGAGTTCTGATTGTTTCCCCCAATTCCTTTGGCCTATTGCTATGTCAAATCTTCTGGTCTTTGAACCATGTTGATGGAAATCGTGGCTGAAAGCAGAACATAGGATTGGTGAGGAATTTGTGGATTTTCTTCAAGTTTCAGTGTTGATCTTCATCAAACACAACTCTGAGGTAAGGGAGAAGCTTTCTTTTGCTAGAATGAGAATAGATGTCATGGAGTAATAGGTTGAGTCACCATGAGACTCACAAAGGGCATAGTATATGGTAAACAAAGGCTTGGAGGCCAATGAACAATTGAATTATGTCTGTAACAAGTCTAAAAATTGCATGCAGGTAATATAGAAGGAATAATCTTAGTTTACATGCATTATTATGAGCTATATGAAAATATTTGGTGCTATGAGTAATTATGTGTGGTTATGTGCAACATGGATGCTCTAAATGACATGTATGCAAGAATGATTGTGTTTGTGGTGGCTGAACAAAATCTAATTGAGATATATGGGCTCATAAGAATGTTGAAATTAGTTAGAATTGAGTATTGAAAGGGAATGTTTGAAAATCCTATCTTTCAGTACACAGACTGTCTAATCTAACCGGTTAGTCGATTTTTGTAACCGGTTAGATGCTGTGTAATTTCAAAGAAGAATAAGTTTTTGAGAATTGGTGATATGTTCCTATTATTCTTACTCAAATCTAACTCTAATTTCAATGAAGACCAATCTGAAAAACAGGTGATTAATCACTGTTTGTTTTGGATTATGGTTGAGGAGTCAATACCTTGAGATTTTGATATAACTTAAAAGTTAAGTTATGCTTCATGAATAACAAATTGTGAATTAGGCCTGAGAATGATGAACACAAGTGGTTTGAGGTATAAAGCCATGGTAAAGCTTGCTTATGAGTTGAGTAGAGAGTTTAAGAGAAAGGGATTTCCTGAATTACAATGATGAAACAGTTTCAGGTCTGAAAATCTAACCGGTTAGCCTGAGATTGTAACCGGTTAGTACCTGAAACTGAAAAATGAAAGTTAAGTTCTTAATAAGATGAGTGGTTACCATTGGTTAAGTCTACTCAATTCAAGTTAACTGGCATGATTAAAACTAATTCGAGTATGCTTTATCTCACCAAAGATTATACCTCAAACCAATCATTCCAAGGGAAGTGCGAGACGAACCTAAATCACAGTGATTAAATCAAAGATAAAAACCAACCTTGGCAGTGGTGCATTCATTCATAGAGAAATGGAGAATAGGTTGGCAAGGAATAATTCTCATATTCTGGGAATATGAGGAGGGTACTCCGGGAGTACCAAAATTATAACCTACTTGATGACACATTATAGATATGTGGCCAGTGTCCGGGACCTGGTTTTATGCGTTCTGGGAACGTAGGCGTTCTGGGAACATGATGCATACTGTGGGAGTGATGCTATTTTCCAAGTATGGTTTGCCATTCGTTCCGGGAACGTTTGGTGGTGTTCTGGGAACACTGAGATATCATTTGCCAGATATCGAAATGTTTATGGAGGCCTCGGTTGTGGTTGGAACCATGCATCATGCCACCTGCATTACAAGAATTGGAATATTGAAAAGGGGTGTGCTCATATGTACTTGCATCTTAAATGTTAATTGAATAGTTGTGATTGATAACACTATTTTTCTTATGTCTATCTCATTTGATTATGCAAATGGATATGCTTACTCTCGTGCCCTTGTAGGTTAGGAATCAACATTATAATATCCTCACAGATGGGTGAGGGAAGGAGACCCTTAGAGTGTATTGGAGAACAGAGGAAAAGGGAATTAGCATCTTCGTGCACAGCAGTCGGAAATCAAAAGGAATAGCGGGCGGAACAAAGAACCTGGATCAGCTCTAAGATATTTTGTAATAATGCCTAGGTTATATTTTGAAAATGGTGACCAAAGCTGATACCTTTAAGTTCCTTTGCACGACCATCTTATTTTAATAGTACAAAAATATCAGCTGAAGCCCTTTTCTATGATCATTAATTTGCCATGAGCTGATATCAATATTTTACCACCAACTCTGAATTTATTAAGCACCCTATAACTTAGAAACTCTTACTTTTCTTTAAATTATCAGGATAACCCTCAATTTTATTTTGAACTCAGAGTTAGCCTTAAATAGATGGTCAAGTTTTCAGGAAATGAAATTTTTAGCATCGAAATCTTTAGAACAACAATAAAAATCTATTTTAAGTATACTCAATTATTTTATATTATGAAGGTTATTGAAAGAGTGTTACAGTGTTAATAGTCATCAAAATCAACTTAGAGGTATGGGAGAAGTCTACCTTATACTAGATTTAGACTAAAAATCAAGTGATTTAGGATTTGAGTTAACAAAACTCAAAAGGGCATTATGTGTTTAAAACACAAAGGCTGAAGGCCAAAATTCTGGCTCAATTCTGTGTGAGCAAATTTAAATTGATGCATGCAAGTGATTTAAGGTTTAAAATCAGAAATTAATTGTTGATTATGAGTTTTGTGGTATTGATTGGTGTTTGTATTGATTTCTATGCAAATTGATACCATAAGCTTGATGCATACAAACTGAATGTGTTTTGTTGAAATTGGGTTAGATTTGAGAAATGAAAAGAATGATTTGTCAAAACTCTTGTTTTAGTGGACTGACTGCATAATCTAACCGGTTACTCGATAATTGTAACCGGTTAGACACTGTAAAATTTCAAAAGAAAATCAGTTTGTTATATCAGTCCTGGAGTTTTAGTGGTTTTTGCTCAAATCTATACCTTAATTTCATTAGAAATAATCTGAATATGAGTTGTTATAATGTCATGGTTCAGATTTGAAGGATAAGAATTAAATGCCTTAAGTTAATGAGATGAACTCAAGAGGAAACTATGTTCATTTGGAAAGAGAAAGTGATTTAGACTTTTGAATGATGAAAACAATGATTTTTGAGGCATAAAACAATGTTAAACTTGTTTATAGATTGGGTAGAGAATTCAAGAAAAAGGGTTTTTCTGAATTACAATGGTAAACAGTTCAGGTCTGTAATTCTAACCGGTTAGCCTAAAACTGTAACCGGTTAGTACCTGAATCTGAAAAATAAAAAGTTAAGTTTTTGAATACCATTGGTTATGTTTTTCCCAATCTAAGCTTAAGGGCATGTTTTTGAGATAATTCAAAGGAGAATTTTTGTGCCAAAGATTATGCCTCAAATAAATCATTCAAAAGGAGAAATTGGAATATTTCTAAATCACATTAATTAATGTAAAGATAAAACCAACCCTGATAATTGTGCATCCATATAGAATGGAAGTTTGGTTGGTAGGAACGTTTATCATATTCTGGGAATATGAGGAGGGTACTCCGGGAGTACCAAATTATAACCTACTTGATGACACATTATAGATATGTGGCCAGTGTCCGGGACCTGGTTTTTATGCGTTCTGGGAACGTATGCGTTCTGGGAACGTGGTGCACATTCCGGGAGTGATGCTTATTATCCAAGTATGGTTCGGCATTACGTTCTGGGAACGAATGTCGGTGTTCCGGGAACACAAGGATGTATTGGATGGACGTCTAAGATGGACTTTTAGAGGCCTCAGTTGTGGATAGAAAATCATACATCATGCCACTTGCATTATAAGAGATATAATGTTGAAAAATTGGTGTGCTCATATGTACTTGCATTATGATTTGTCCATGATATACTTGTGTTTGTAATTTTAGTCTTTATCAATTATGTATATGTGTATACTTACTCCCTGTGCCCTGTTTAGGTGATGGCCAGATACCTAGCTTGCATCGAGATACGCCCTATCCCTAGTGGCATATGGACGTATGAGGAGCACCATGCCACTTTTGAGGGGGAGGTTGAGATCACTCTCTACCAGCCTAACCCTCTGGTGCGAGTGCGACCTCGTCGATTTAGGATCCCATTAGTCTATACTATGCACGTTCCACCCTTTTATACATATAGAGGACCACCCCCGGCTCGACCTATGCGTCGTTTTCATAGTTTTCGTTTCAGAGCTGCCACTCGTTCTCATCCTTCCTCCCATAGAGTTGTCACTGAGGAGACTCCTTCTCCTGGTCCGACTGACTATGATAGGACTGCTTCTGCAGATCCTAGACCCAGTGATGGGGTCTCCACACAGTCGGGCGAGGTCGAGGAGGACCCTGTGGAGGATGAGAGCGAGGAGGAGGTGCATGTTGAGCCGACTGTTTCTGCTAGAGGTGGACCCGCTGGTTCATAGGAGCCTGCATAGCGTAGATGTTTTGGATCCTAGATCTTAGGGATAGAGCTGTGGAGGATCTGAGGAGCTGCTGAGGACACGGATGACCTGCTCTGGGACTTCTACTTTTGGATTTTGTAACATCCCTGGCAGGCAAATGGATTGCGACTATCCCCACATACCAACACGGGTCTTTTTAGCGTGCTTTGTCCTCACTCGCACACTTCCCGGGAAAACTTCCCAGGAGGTCACCCATCCCAGAATTACCCCAAGTCAAGCACGCTTAACCATGGAGTTCTTATGTGATGGGCTATCGAAAAGAAGATGCATCTTGTTGATATGGGTAGTACTAATCAATTCATTTAAGCCTTCCTGTACTGTGTAGTCCCATTCCTACACAGTCTCAGGATCGCCCTCTCATTCCGGTGTGTCGGTTCATCCATGTACCCCTCCCTTAGAAGCCTGCCAGGAGCCGCTCCTTGTCTGTGCCTCTTTGCACCGGCGATCACTCCCCGCCCTCATCAGCCCGGGTCTTACATGCCCACCAGCTTCCGCCTGGTTCGTCCCCGAACCACACCGTACTGGGAGAGGAGCCGCTCTGATACCATTTGTAACATCCCTGGCAGGCAAATGGATTGCGACTATCCCCACATACCAACACAGGTCTTTTTAGCGTGCTTTGTCCTCACTCGCACACTTCCCGGGAAAACTTCCCAGGAGGTCACCCATCCCAGAATTACCCCAAGTCAAGCACGCTTAACCATGGAGTTCTTATGTGATGGGCTACCGAAAAGAAGATGCATCTTGTTGATATGGGTAGTACTAATCAATTCATTTAAGCCTTCCTGTACCGTGTAGTCCCATTCCTACACAGTCTCAGGATCACCCTCTCATTCCGGTGTGTCGGTTCATCCATGTACCCCTCCCTTAGAAGCCTGCCAGGAGCCGCTCCTTGTCCATGCCTCTTTGCACCGGCGATCACTCCCCGCCCTCATCAGCCCGGGTCTTACAGTAAACCTTACTCTAATCATACTCAAACCTCTCTTCACTTCACAGTGATGCGTATTGAAACCTTCAACAAGGCTTTCTCCTTTTTCTTGAAACCTTCAAGAACACCCTCTTTGAAACCTTCAAAGAACTCTTTACTTGTTGAAACCTTCAACAATTGCCTTCTCCGATGAAACCTTCATCACTTGCGGTGAAACCTTCACCTAGCTAATCGCAAATTTGTTGTTGTAGCAAAGTGCACCTTCAATGTGCGAATAACTACTCGAATCAACACAAGCAGCGAATGAATCTCACGATCTTGTGGTTGAAGATGACGATTCGCGTTTCACAGAACATGGACTCGCGACTGCAAACAAGAACTCAAGTTTGATGATGATGAATTGCGTTTCACAGTGAGCACGATGAAGAACACGAACGCGAACTCAAACTTGAACACGAATTCGAACTCAGATGCAAACCCGAATGTGAACACGAGCTCGAACACAATGAATCGCGAATATGAACAAGAAGATAAATGCGAACCCGAGCTTGAAGATGAATGCGATTGCGAATGGTTAGAACCAAGGAGCTTTTACAAAAACGAATTTGATTCTTGAAACAAGCTTTGCAATTTGGGAATTAGGTTTTTCCAATTTCTCTCTCTTGAAGAAGATGAACGAAAATTTTTTTTTTGGATCTTAAAGAAGAGAAAAACGCTTTTTGGCTTTTTGCTTTTTGTTGATTGTAAAAGTGATTTGTGAAAAGTGATTTTTCCAAAAGCTATTTTTGTTTGTTATATGAAAACAGTTCAGACCCTAATAGAAAAAGAAAACCGGTTCAGACTTAAACAGAACCGGTTTTGATTTTGTTTTCAACCAATCTGTTACAGCATTGGCTAGAACCATGACAGAACCAAGTTAGAACCACCTAAGAACCAGATTGAGATTTTTCATTAAACTTCAAGATCTGAATTTTCCTTTTTACTAAAAAATAATTCCCAATGCTATTTAAAATATATTTTTCTTAATTAAAATATTTTCCTTTTTAAGCTCCTTGATTTTACCATGCACATGCATTCTTCTCATCTTGCCTCAAGCTTATGAACCTAAGACTTATGAGATACCACTCTTTCCTAAGTTGACCTTTACCCAACACTTAACAGTTAACAAATTATTACAACTATTACACATATTGGAATAGAAAGCATAACTAGGATAAACACAACTAATTACCAACTAATCTTCATTAGTCTTCAACTTGTTGTGGTAGTATATTTGTGCATTAGCTTGTTATCATCAAAACACTTGACTTTACATATTTTAAGAGTTTCACGTGTTTTCTTCCTCAAACCAACTTCATCTCCTGCAGTTGCAGAGATCTTAATCGATTAACACAAATTGTTAATCAATTAACACGACTGAAATTTCAAAAATTCAAAATATAATAAAATAATAACTTTCCCTCCAAAACCAGAATATAGGATAATTACTATTTTACCCTTTGGCTCTGAAAATAATTTTCAATATTAAAAATAATTCTTTTCTTATTTAACCACAAGTCATTATTTGTTTACTAAAATACTTTCTTTTATTTTATCTTAAAATAATTTTCAATACCAAATAATTCCATTAAAATATTTCTCTTTATCAATTTTCATTATTAAAAATAAATATTATTTATTTATTCTTTTTTATAAAAATGAGCGATGTTATAAGGAGGAGAATAGGATTTGGATGATTTTATTTAGAGTAATATGTCAGATTAGTCCCTGACTTTATCGGAATAGCAATTTAGTTCCTGAGATAGGAGAACGTCGATCAAGTTAGTCCCTGTCGTCACACTATCGCAAGGATGTATTTGCTTTAAAATGGGATAAAGATAGGGACGTATGTGAATTAAAATGAAATCTTAGGGACTAAATTGCTATTTCGATAAAGTCAGGGACTAACTTGACCGATGTTTACAAAATCATGGACTAATGTGACATATTACTCATTTTATTTAGTATGGGTATTTTTGGAAAAAAAAAATTCAGAAGGGGTAAAAACCCAAGTTCGGGTTAGAAAATCAAAACCCATTCCCAAACCTTCTTCCTTTCTTCTTCTATTACTCCTTCTGCGGCTCTGCCCTTCTCCTTCAGTTCTTTTGCTTCACTGCCCAGTACCCACACAGCCCGACCCGACGCCGCCACCACACCACGCCGCACCGCCGGAGGACACCACGCCATCACGGCCCAGCCCAACCAGCCACAGCCACAGCCACAGGACCAGGGACAGCGACAGCCACCACCCTCCAGCTTCAGCCACTTCAGAAGGTTAGCTCTTCAGCAACCACCTCCAGCTTCTTGTCATAAAATTGTATTTTTTTGGGACTTTGGGGTACTTTATTCTTCTGATACTTCCCCTGTAATAAATTAAATACACCTTCCGTCCATAAATATAAAGCCCTCTTGACACTTTTATTTTGTTCCTATTTATAAAGTCTCATACCAATTTTCAATGATCATTAATTATTTTTTTCACAAACACTCCTATTTATTTAACACTTTTTAATTCTCAATAATATTAATAGGGATATCAAAAGTTCACATTTCCAATACAATTAACTAAATTATTCCACTTTATTAATGAACGTGAAATTCCCAGGGAGTAGTATTTTTGTGTTTAAATTTGGAGGAAAATGAAATGTTGAGTTGAGTGATTGTTTAATGCATTTGAATCACTGTGGGGATATTAAGGGTGTTATTCTGTTGTTATTGATTTTTAATAATTATTGATTTTTGTACTTTGTAACATTGATTTTTTGTTGTGTGTTTGTTTCCTTATGATTGAACTTGATCAATATCGAAAGTTGGAAATTCGATTAAAACTTGTCATTGGGTAAAACGAAAAATGATTAAGAAAAGCTTCATTTTCACTGAACAGAAGAAAAGGAATAAGTTCATATACAAGTGCCATTCATCTAGAAGCTTCAGGCCCTTATACACTTGAGCATCAGCAACTAACAGAATGGCTTGCCCCCCCAAACTACTTCTAACAAACTATTCTAACTACTCCCTCCGTCCCTAATTATATGACCCATTTGGGAGATTTCATGTCCATTAAGAAAGTTGATTGATTTAGTAAATTGTATTGGAAATGTGAACTTTTGATGTGTATTTTCAAAATTACCCTTATTAATATTATTGGGAATCTAAAAAGTGTTAAATAAATAGGGGTGCTTGTGGAAAAAAGTAATTAATGGTCATTGAAAATTGGCATGGGGTCTTATAAATAGGGACAAAATAAAAGTATCAAAAGAGTCTTATAATTAGGGACGGAGGGAGTAACTCCTAACTAATTACAATTAATACTTAAATTAGGAACTAAATCTAAGTCTTCTCTTCTTTAGTCGTCACGTGCTCCTCCTTCTTCTCCTTATCATTCAATAGCCTCCCGCAAGCTGGAGTATGGATACTGAGCACTCCAAGCTTGAACAATAAGTGATTGAATTGAGATGGATCCAATGCCTTAGTGAGAATGTCAGCAGTCTACTCAGCAGAAGAAATAGGCAACAAACGAAAGAGTTTGAAAGTCAGACGCTCATGTACAACATGCAATCAATTTCTATATGCTTAGTTCGCTCATGGAACACAGCATTTGCGGCAATATAACGAGCTGAAGCACTGTCACAATACAATAAAGCAGGTGTGACAAAGGGAACACAGAATTGCTGCAACAGATGAGTGAGCCACTGAACTTCACAAGAAGCAATAGCAAGAGCACGATACTCAGCTTCAGAAGAAGAATGAGAGACTGTGTTTTGCTTCTTAGAACGCCAGGAAACCAAAGAATTTCCAAGAAACATACAGAAACCTCAAAACTGATTTCCTGGTGTCAAGACAAGTTGCCCAATCAGAATTAGAAAATCCTTTAAGTTGCAAGGCAGAGGCAGAATCATAGAATAATCCTTGACCAGGATTACCCTTAATGTATCGAAGAACACGAGTAACAGCCTTGTAGTGATTAACCGTAGGAGCAGCCATAAATTGGCTTAATTGCTGAACTGCAAAGCTCAAATCAGGTCTAGTATTGGTAAGATAAAGAAGCCTACCAACTAGCCTGCGATATAGCATTGGATCAGAATAAGGAGCACTATCATGCTCCTTATTCTAACAAACTATTCTAACTAACTCCTAACTAATTACAATTAATACTTAAATTAGGAACTAAATCTAAGTCTTCTCTTCTTTAGTCGTCACGTGCTCCTCCTTCTTCTCTTTATCATTCAATATTGGGATTTTTAAGTTTGTCTCTCTTCTTTTTTATTGATTTATGTTATTCACCAGGTTTTGATTTCTGTTCAAGTAAAACCCTCGATCGGATCCATTTAGTTTTGTGTTCAAAGTTGAAAGAGAAGTGATGGCTGGGCAGTCAGATCCTGAGCTCTCACTGTTTTCGGTGGAAGAGGTATGCCATTGCCACAATTTTCTTTACTCTTTCTTCATACTTGAC
This sequence comes from Crotalaria pallida, assembly GCA_037953625.1. Taxonomy (NCBI): domain Eukaryota; kingdom Viridiplantae; phylum Streptophyta; class Magnoliopsida; order Fabales; family Fabaceae; genus Crotalaria; species Crotalaria pallida. Next base: position 54,297,504 of record CM075654.1, on the reverse strand, counting down.
ATTGTTGATAACTTTATATATTATTAATTAATTAATATATTATTGTTTTGTTTGTCACTCAGCTTGAGTTCATTGCCGAGGACGAGATGGTGGACATCGTACCCAATCTCAAGATGGGTCCTCTCAATCTCATCTCTGTATGCTAGCAATAACCAAAACTTCTCAAAACTAGTTCTTTTCACACACATAACAAATAACTTTTTCTTTTCAATAACAATGGCAGGGAGATTTTGGCCCATTTACCCCCCAGATTGTTACTAAAGTACCAATGTGGCTGGCTGTGGCTCTCAAGAAGAGAGGCAAGTGTTCCATTTGTCCTCCCCAATGGATGTCTGTCGGTGAGATTGTTATTATATTTCTATTCTCCTCAGCGCTATCAACTGCAAACTTGATTTAAATGCTTTTTTGAGGTGTAGGCATTTGACCTTTTTTCTATAGTGGTTGCTATTGCTTGTGATTAGTAATCAGTTCTTTTAGAGTGTGAATACATTTAAAGATTTTCAGTTCAGTGAGTAGTTAAATATACTAATATTAATAATGTACTAGTGGATGATAGGAAATAAAGACTATTTATAGTTTAATTGTTTTTGGGATTATTGTTTTACATGAAGGAAAGAGTAATAGGAAATGAAGACTTAATATACTCCGACACCTTTGTTTGTGACTAGAGAAGTTGACTCATGTTTTGGAGGCAGAGCGAGACTCTCAAGAGATGTCCGAGCAATTGCCATTTCATTATGTAGAAATATCAAGACTTCTTTTTGAACAGTAAGTATATAGAGACAATAATATCTTATTTCTATCGTTAGATACTATTATTTTACAATGTTAACTACATACTTTTTGAATTTTGAATTTTAGTGCACGTGACAACATTCCAGATGTTTATATGGTGAGTTTAAACAAGTTTCACCGTCCATTAATGGGCATCAGGCTCTTCTTCTTGCACTCTGACTTATTTCTGCTGTACAGGTGAGGTCTCTAATTGAAGATATCAAAGATGTTAGGTTCCATAAAGTTGAGACTGACTTGGAGGCATTTAATGGTCGTACAATTGCTGTTAAGGTTTGTCCTCGAATTATTTTTAGTATCTATTTCTGGAAGTCTAGAATGCAGCTCTGGTTCTAAAGTGTGTGTATTTTAAAGATTTAATTTGGATCCACCTGTAGAATTCTAAACTACCAATTTACCACATGGTGTACTTAAGTTACTCCAATGATGTGGTGTTTTCCTTTTTATTAGTAGCGCATAGAATTGTATGCTAACAGATGATCATATTTAAACTCATATTTTAAAAATATTTCAAATTAAATTTGAACCTAATCCATTGCTTTATTGGTCATGTTTTGCTTGAAAAATGAGTTTCAACTAGGGCAGCATTGCTTGGTACTCTGAAGCCCTTTTCTTTGGAACCCACTTTGTCATGGTTAGCTTCCACCTCATGTTGCTTGCAGTATGTAATGCAAGAATGTACAAAATATGAACCTGCAGAAATCCATCTGCATTTTTTATAGGAACTTGGACCAGTGAATAATAATAATTATCATAATGAGTTATGAGAAATTGTGTATTTTAGGATAAAGTTATGTATTAGGGGTATATTAGCAAAATATGTTGTAGTGAAGTCTGAATGTATTTGTTTGTGTCTTAGTAACTGTCATGTGGCAGTTAAGGGAAGTTATGTATTACTTATTATAAATATGGGTGGCTAATGTGTAAAGGGGTTATGTGTGTTGTTATTTGTGAGTTTGAGAGCAAAGAACAATCTCTGTAAGAGTCTAGGACACTCAGTCTCTGAGACAACAAGCCATTGCTGTATTGTCCATGTAGTAGGAGACCTTGGTCTGTGGGGCAGCGTTTATGCTGTACACTTTGTAATTTCTGTTTGTAATCTTAATAATATCAGTTTTCTATTTCAAGTTCTATCAATTTTCTTGGATCTTAGTGCCTGAATGCATTTTAGCAAGTAGTAATTGGTTTTTGATGGAGACATCCATGATGCAGAAAAATCAATTTTATAAGTAATAGTGGATAGTAAACATTTTAAATTTTAATTACTTAAAAGTCATTGTTCTTTGTATTTAACACAAGAACTAGAACTAGAGCTTGGCTTGGCGGCTCCAATTATAGGGGTCTTGGTAATTACAGGCAGTCCAAAAGTCTGTCCATATTCATTAACATAGTCACTTAAGAGTCCACTCAGTTTTAGAATCTTATGGGGTCTATTCATAGTCATCGGAGAGCAATTCAGAATAGTTTCAGTGAAGCATACTCATTTTGTTGAGGCATTTACCTTCACTTAACCATAAATGGTTGTACATAGGAGCTAACATTGAGCAGCACAGCATTGCTGGAATTTTCAGGAATTAGTGTTGCTATTAAATATTGGTAAGCATTAATGGCTAAAGACATCCCTAGACTTTCCTTCATACTCAAATGCTTTCTTTTTTATTTTACTCTGATAGGAGCCAGCAACCTGATTGGAGATTGTTTGATAAGGTTACCGAACATGAACTGTGCCCAACCCCTCCAATCCAGATCAAACATGAAAAAGTCAAAACATTCCTCCATGTTATTAGCAGCGCACAAGAGTCATGGATGGATTTTGGATTTTGAATCTCTTATTTTATTTTGTTCCCTATTTCTCATTCTTACAAGGACATTTGTCAAATGAATGCAAGCCACCAAACAAGACAGCATTTTTCCTTATAGAAGCCCACTTTGTGAGTTATAGTTGATGTAGAATGTTGTGTCTGCTTAGAGAGGCTTCTAATCGTCTCCTCAGGCATGGAATTTAAGCTTCAAATAGAAAGGGAATGCAATGCTTTATTAGTGTTCTCTTCTCATTTGATTTATAGAACAATTGCATTAAGACCCGGATGCATTCTCCATTGTTAGGCTAAACTGTTCATTTGGTCCCTTACCTTATTTTTTAATTTCAATTTGGTCCCTTACCTTTATTTGGTATCAATTTGGTCCCTTATATTTCAAATCGTTAACACTGTTAGTCCCAACCGTTACTATTCTTTGCTGATTTGAAATCGTCTTCATTCTACTCGATACTAGTGAATAGCTAAGCTCCAACTCACGTTTTTGTCTCTTCAGTTTGTACCCTACCAGAGGAAACGTTTCCCTCCAAGAGACTATGGATGAGTTCCTAAAACACTCTCCCTCCCTCCCTTGAGAAGAAGGTGAAACGTAGGCTCCAAAACGACGTTTGTGGACACAGAAAAGGATACGTATTCACAACCACGTTTATAATTAATGGCCACGCAGGATTAAAATTGACAGCATTATATTAACGATTTGAAACATAAGGGACCAAATTGACACCAAATAAAGGTAAGGGACCAAATAAGCAGTTTAGCCATTTTAGTTCCAAACCTTTGTACATATATTTTACATTACTCTTTTTACATCATGAGAGAGGGATGCAAAATGACCATTTTGCGCTTATAGTACTTCAAAATACCAATTATGTTCAAAACGTAATTTATTTCATTTACTTTCTAAATACATAATTATATTATTAAATTGGGAATTAATTTTAATGGGTGTTACATTTGGTGTGCGAAAAAAAGGTGAGCATGTGAACACAACTGTTGATTTTCCTATTAAATGTATCTATTCTTCTGCTGACAATGCTGACCATAATTCTTGCTACACTGCAGATAAAAAATTTGTCTGCAATGGAAGTGAATATTGTTCGACCCTTTATCGGGAGAGCTTTACAGGCATTTTACAAGCATGATAGTCCAGAGTTGATACCAGACCCAGAGAAAGTTTCTGACACTCGGCCACAAGTTGTCAACAATGCCCCAAGGGTATGCTTGTTTCTCTATAATCTTAAAAATATTTTCTGTACTAAAAAAATAGTGAAATAATTCTTTCTTTACTTTTCTGTATTTATCATGTTATTTTTCTTTAGGGAAATGTTAACCGGTGCTATGGTGCACTGGTTAAGAATTCAAAAGTAAAAAATGTGCATTTAAACTCAAATGTTGTATTTTTCAATGCACATTATCTGTATGTGGCTTACTTAAAGAATATCTTGCTCCTTTCTTTATGCTTACAATGACAAACAATATCTGCAAAGCTATAGATACATTTTTTCTGCCATTCTCAATTTTTATATCATTGATAAAAATTCAACATGACTAAGTTTTGAATGATGATACTAAAAGTGCTATCCATTCTTTTCCTTTTTTTTTTCCCTCCAAAGGAGTGGGTTTTTATGCACCTGGTATTTGCTTTTGCAGAGGCAACTACGAAGATAATCATGAATTGAAACATTACCCTGGATTCATAGATGGATCATTGCTGCTGCCTGCTGAATTCATTGTAAAAGTGTAGCTTCAGAGTTGAGTTTAATATTCCGAGAGCAGTGTTCTCTATAAATTCTTTCAGTTGTTTTGGATTCCTTTATTAAACAAATGGGTCTTGTTAAGGTTATTAACAGCGAAAAACAATTATAAGTTTATATTTATTTTTTTCTTGAAAATCTTAAAATATGTATTTTTCAATATATTTTTACTACGTTAAAGTCCTTAACAAGGTCAATAGTTAACACTTGCCTAAGGTCAATAGTTAACACTTGCCTATATTTATATCACGTTAGTCTTTTTTCTTTTTTTTTTTTTACACCAAAAGGTATCCTATAGTCAATGGTCAAAGACAAAGGACGAGGTTGAATATTCTCTCCTCACACAAGAATGGTAAAAAATAGCAAGGGTTAAATACCAAAATGGTTCATATAAATATTGATCCCTTCGAAATTGGTTTTTGCAAAAAAAAAAAGTTTTGGTTTTAGTCCTTGCATTTACAAAACGTTTTGATTTTGAGGACTAAAAAGTGGGGGTCGAGTACTAATACTCGTCTCATAGTCTGAACAACAATGGCTGGTGGAGAGTGGTCAGCTGAAACTTGTACGCTAGTTTTACCTGACAATGTGAGTGAACATAGTAGTGTTTGAAGGTAATTTATTACATACGGTGCTTTGTATTGTGATATATCTAACTGCAATGAATGACACACATACTTCTGTTGTTTCATTGAGAGGGGCCACATGCATACATTCAGTTATTGAGAAAAACTGAATTAACGAAATGATAGTGAAACCTTACATTCATGCGTCAAAAGATATCTTTATGAGTGTTGATTTATTTGTGTGAGTATATTTATGATTGTGTGTGAATGCTTGTTTACTTTAGTTTATTATTGTTTAAGGTATATCATACTCTCTTTATGTTGTTTTTTTCATGTTAAGTGCATTGAACAACAGTTATAAGTTATCCGGAATGATGAATTTAGATTATCGATGGATTATCAAGTGTTCATGCGAAGGAAAGGAAAAGATTTTATTCTATGTGTGTCTATTGTATAGCTTTGAGACCATGCAATCTTACAAGGGTAGCTTTGAGACCATGCAACCTAGCAACCTTACAAGGGTAGATTTTATTACAAATGTTATTCGAATGGGGATTGGAGTCTAAATCAACATAATTGTTTTTCACTATTGGACAAGTAATCTCTGGATATAAGAGTGGCATAAAGGCATTTTTTAGTATCAATTGGGTTAGCTATATTCTATAACGTTTTCTTATCTACGACATGTAATTGTATGTCATGGAAATTTTGGAGGTGGCAGGTAATCGATAAGAATATTGTATTTTTTTTTTTATGAAATAAGAACATTGTATTGATGTTGTCTTTTGATTATTTCTTGTACTCATTGATTTATCAATAAAATCTTTTTTTGCTGATAAAAAAAAAACATCAAGAAAGTTATATCCTGAGATGCGAAATATATATTTTTTCTTTTAAAAAAAATACTTTTATTAACTTTTCAACCTCTTTTGCCTCCGATTTTCAAATTTCTTTGTATAAATAGGAGTGTCTTGAAGTTTGAATGTTACATTATTAGTGGTAGCAGATCAGTTTTTTTGGCTCGAGTATGATCTTACATGCCTTCATTGTGTGTCTCCCTAGAGTTTTTCTATCTCTGTTCAAGGATACACGTTGCGAACCATGGCTTGTGGCTTATCAAGTGTTACACTAGAACATCTCTCTAGTGTAACTTTTGATCTTTCCTGAATTGTCTTGTTTCAAAACATAACTTTTGCTCATTGATCTGATTCAATTGACAATATCATATTTAAGAATGATATGAAAATGAATGGTCAAGGTTATTATATTTGCACAGTGATCAGAGTCATGTTCTACATGTTTTGCTGGGAATAAATTTGCATATTAACATGAATAGTTTTGGTCAATCTCAAAGATGATAGTGTAATTCGATAATGTCACTGACAAAAGTGACAAAACACATGGAAAAAAAAGAATGACGGTGGTAGTATACTCAATATATTATACACACAAAATTTCCTTTTCCATGGCAGTGCCAATATAAATCTTAGAATGGCTAGAGTCATATAATAAATAATGCTCGTCTTCGTTTGAACTAAAATTATAGTTCAGCACTCCACGTATCAAATAAACTTTCAAGTAGTGCTAGAAATAACACAAACAATAATAGTATTCTAGAAGTACTGTAGAAAGGGGATCCCGTAGAAAATTGAAATTTGTGAGACTGATCCCTGCATAAGAGAAACAAGCACTAGATTTACTAAAGATTACGAAGCGAATATGACATGTTGCCAACTTCACATGAAATCATTTTAATCTAAAGAACGAATCTTGAGGAAAATTTGAGAATTTATTTCCCGTCGATGTTGTGCTAGCTCAAGCATTTTTTTGTTACAATCTTAAGCATGTATGACAGTGTAATGGCTAGTAAATTGTTGTAAAACTGATTGTTTTTTAATAGTAAAAGAAGAATAAATTAAAAAGACAAGAGAATATTACAAAGTAAGATGATAAGAAATCCTCAAGAACCAAAAAAATGAAAGCCGAAAACACAATGAGAGATCAAACGCCATCCCATTTGTTATAAGTACTTCTGCTATTCTCTGTCCACACTCTGAAATCCATGCCACAGTTCAAATGAGAAATTTACCAACTCCCATTCCGAGATTTAAAGTCATGTTGATGAAAAATAAAAAAAAGTAAATTGAAGTTTTAAAGCTAAAATCTCACCCGACAACAAAGAATGCATAGCCATCCATATGGTAGGTCTGTATTGTGGTGTCATTGTTTTGAAAGATTATTTCCATAAAACCTTTGAAAGTGCCATTAATCAGAGAGGTATCAACCTTGGTCCTTGGGAGGTCTGTTCATCATTTTCTTTGGAAAATCAAGCTTGTACACCCCTAGAATTTTAAATTGTTCCGCAAGCTTCAGGGGTGTTGAAGGTGGTAAATATGATATTCCGTAAAGGGTAGTACGCCACTTTCCATTTATAAGTTCTGGAGGTTTGTTAAGAATTACATATACATCTGTGACAGTAATTTCACCATATCTGAAGGAACCCTGCGGGTTTGGACGTGCAGCACCAGCAGACACATTCCACCTACAATGTACCATCATTAGATGAGGTTTCGAAGAAGTCACTCAGGTTTTTATTATGTCTAAATATGCCTATTAATAACCATAAATTTAAATTACAGTTTTCATTGAACTTCCATGTTCCATCCCAAAACCCCAATGAAAAAAAATGATAATAACCATGTAGGGACTTGACCATGGTCCTAGACTCCTAGACTATAAAATCAACCATCTTTAATAAGGCTTTTCCATACTCAACCTTATCATGGTTAATGTTTAATGATTAAACTAGTAAACCATCTAGTAATGTGATTAACTACAAATTTATACATTATTAACGTGTAATAAAGTAGTGTGAGACATAAATTTTGTTCCATATTAGTATAAAACATGCACATTTATCAAAGCAAAAGTTTAAAATTAGTACAAGATTCTCGGGTAAGTAGTAGTAATAATAGATAAAGTAGTAACCTTATCGATCTTGCTTGATTCATTGAAAAAGAAGGATCATCTTGACCAGAAAGGCTGGGAAGAGGACCTGAAGCAGGTCCCAGAGAATTGGAGTAGTGCAAAATGGCAACTCCAGTAGCTCTATCCCATGATGAATTAACAAATCGAGGACTGGCAACAATATAGTAATCAGTGCTGGCATTTTGATCCATTGTAACCAAGAATGAATACGACTGACCAACATGAATATCCATGTTTGTGTAGTTTTGCTGAATGGTGTATGATCCCTCTGTCTCCACAAGAAGCAAATTGTGATTTTGTATTCTAAAATTCAAGCTTGTTGAGATACCAACATTGTGAACCCGTACGCGATATGTTTTGCCTGATTCGGGCAGAATGATCAACAGTTAGCAATATGAGTACAACAGCTTTAAAATCAAAGGCACGAATTTTCACATCTTAAAATTAAGGGTATTTTAAATCCTCTCCTATTCCTATATTACTTTCAGATATAAACATCCAGATCTATTAAAAGCATTAAAGTATGCACATAAAAGGGGGGATCTGTTTCATTTGAATGGAAATCTAAAGAAAAAAATAACTAACAATAACAGATTGTTGGGTAATAACATTATTCAAGAATGAATGTGGAGGATGCCAACAATGAAGTTGATATCAGAATATACATGTAGACTCAAAGTGCATATAACCCCAAAAAAGAAAATGGTTAGTTTTGAGAACACTTGATCTATTGATCATAAATTATATACACTTAGACACGAAGGGACTTTGTATGTCATCGACAACAATTTTTCCCAGTCAACTATTATTTTTCTTTCTGATTTACCTCCTACTTTGCTAATAAACCCTCTGGGCCTCTGGACAAATGATTCAAGTTCAACCAATGATAACTCAGCAATAAGGATCTACCCTTATTATTTTTCACACTTTTCTTAAAAGTTTACTCATATAAGATTTAGACTAGATCTGTTTGTTTCAGTTCCAAGTTCCTTGTCACGAGTTCCAACAGTTCTGAAGTTAGCCTAGGTTAGGAATGCCGCCTGCTGGTCCTGTGTACAAGTTTCCAGGTTTCTGAACCACATAAAGTGGTTGTTAATCCTTGTGACATATTTTGATTACTTGTCACTGATAGGCAGATGTTATAGACAATAAAAAAACATAAAAACTCAGCCACATAAAAAATTGGCAGGAGGCTGCACATAGGGAGGAAAAGCCATGCTGTTGCCAATTTTTTCATATATGTCAGGTACTTGTTTTAGACTTGGAAACACACCTATAAAACAAAACATGTATGTCCTATGTTCTTACCTGGTTCAACATTTATAATTTGGTAAGAAATGCCACTTGGGACAAGTGTGTCATCATAGCGATATGGACCTAGTCCATTAATAAGCACACCATCAGGTATTCCAAGGTCAATCCCATTTTCCACGTCCTTCCTGAGGTCCTGTTTCATCATGTGCAGCGGTCAACAATCATTGAATGGACAGATAAAAGAACAGAAGTGAGTCACATAAAGAAGTGAGACCTTAAGGCTCCTAGTGTACCAGTCACTCAAAAGTATCGTAATATCTCCATCTGGCAATCCAAAGGGAACAGGAATAACTGCTCGGTTGTTTATGATTATTCCTCCATATCCACCTGCAGCTCTTTGGAAGTTTAAGGATGGGAAGTAGAAGAAACTCCCTATCTGATCTTTAACTTGAAACTCATATGTCCAATTCCAACCAGCTGGAATTGGACAATTGGTGCCTAAAACTCCATCTTGCCAGGAGTTTTTCCTATGTTGCACACCATCCCTGCATTTAACTACGCAATATAATCATTACCATCATCATTACAAGTTATCGTCATCACATTTGACAAAACAAAATCGTCCTACCATGTCAGAAGTAATGGTTCATCAAGGTCATTCTTGAGATTGACAACTACATTCCAGTTTGTGGTGACATTAAGAATTGGTCCTGGAAATTTCCCGTTGATCCCAATTACCTGAAATAGCAAATTTTTTTATGAATAGGGTGGGGTGAGAAACAGCATTTTAACTCATTCATTGGTGAAATATTGACCAAACACATAAACGCCAAAAGTAATGCTGAAAAATAAAAATATATAGAAAAGCCATAATTTTGACATGCACTAGTCTGATATAAATGAAAGAATACAATAGACAAGATAATTTGAAACAAATTTGATGACACACAGTTGAATTCTCAAACATATTATCTTAGAAAGTTTACATCCTTATCATTTCCTTTCAATCACATGGAGAAAGGGTAGTCAGTAGTCTTCCTATATTTTACTTCAAAGTGAGTAATGTTAGCATGGTTATAACTTTATTCACATTGTGAACAAAGTGTTAGGTCAAGGATAGCCCAAAATACCAAATATCTACTTTCACAAGGAACCATCCTTGTGGGCTGAAACCAAATCTTCAGCAAAAATTTTACAGCAATAGGTCCATTGGCCTTTCCATTTCACATGGTCAGCACTTAGTCCATTCTTTCCCATCTTTTACATTTTCACTCGCTGGAATTCAAAATAGAAAGGAGACATTTGGTTAGCTGGCACTCTTCAAACACATGAGAAGAGAGAGTCAAAAAGTATGGCAAGAGGAGCACAGAGAAAGAAATTTACAAGGGAATAATAATTGATGCTAGGATTCTCAGAGACCTAGCAATTAATAGATCGACAAATGAACCTTGAAGTAAACTTAATGTAAAGTTTTTCTTTTTTTGTTAATCGTTTAATTTTGTTTTGTTTCTGTCACTGAGAAGGATCCCCACCCTCCCCTTCTCCCAAAATAGCACGAAGGGTGATTCAGCAGAGGCATTGAAAGAAAATCAACTATCCCCTAGAGCAAATCTGTATTGCTAAAGGGTCCCCATATTTGCAAACAACACACCAGTTCTCGATATACAAAATACACCAATTTTCAATTAAAAAACTTACTTCTGAGGGCTTTAGTTAATATTTTCCGAGAGGTTTTTATATATTAACATCTTTTAAATTCCTATAAACAAGATATCCAAGGATGACAGACTCAACTAATTTCAGTGAAAACTATGAAAAGGTGGAAATAAGATGCCAAATAAATCATTTCGCACAAATATCCCATGTATCATTAAACTAGGTTATGATCAAGCATGAAAGAAAGTTGAAATCATCTACGGATTGTAATACAGCCCAGTTTTTTAATTTAAGAAACCAGACTTAAGGTTACCAAATTTACTCTCCTCTTATCTATTTGGTTGTACTATAAAATGAGAAATAAGTGAATACTAATAGATGGCATAGTTGACAAATAACTATTATTAGTCCAATTAAAAAACTGAACTTTAGATTACTAACAAGTGATATCCAAATTCACAGCTAAAAGCCAATTGGGTGCTGCAACTTGTGTAATTCATGACAAAGAATGTTACAACAGCTTTTGGCCTTAACTGCATCTAACTGCCAAAAATTCAACTTAAAAACAGGTATTACACATAATATATTGTCATCATGGATGAGTTGTTACTTCCACCATTCATATTCCAATTTAAAAACAGTAACACAAGTACCTAAGTTTTGTCCTAGTACATACTCAATATTGCTTAAAAGAACCTTAAGATTTAAGACAATGAAAGAAAAACAAACCCATAGTATGCCAACTAAATGACTTATTCAGCTAAAAAAGCCAAGAACTAATCTCTTATATTTTTTTTCAAAACATTTCTCACACAACTTCTAATTATAAGTGTGGTGTCCTTGAACACTATGTCCTTAACCCTCTAAGTGCTCAAGATTATAGCAACCAGGAGCCCAAGAGAGGATCAAGTGTTAATGTATGACTTATGGTATTTCTGCAGTTCCAGTTGGGAAAAGCAGGGTCTCCCTAGTCAACGTGTGTGTGCAGAGTGTCAACTTAGGGATGAGAGTACGTACCTGAAACCCTAGCTGTAGTGATCTATTTATAGGGTTTGGAGGAGGCTGATATGGGCCGTCTGGACCCTGTATCAGGGTTGAGCTGAACCAGGATTCTGTGAGATAATATCGGAGGATTATGCTCTTAGAATCTGGATAGGATCAGCTGAAGATCTCATGTCTAGGCTGTTGCGAGAATCTAGGAGTGATTTGTGGAAGGGATAAGAAGCCTCGGTGGGTCTGAGCTTATCCGCGAGCCGACGGTATGTCTCGTCTTAGAGTCTCAAGCCTGATGGATTGAGGACCGATGACGAGGCTCGGTTCCATCAAGTCCGAGCCTGGTCCTTTGGGTATGCTCGGAGTCCATGAGTCCGAGCGAGGGACGTTCATGTTAAGTGAACTGAGGGAAGTGCCCTTAGAGAATCCCTTTGACAAGGCTTGAATCCGTGTCAGGTCGGCAGACCCTACAAGCCCCCCAGCTCGTAAGACTTTGAGAAGTCTGTGACGAGGTAGCAAGTGTTTAGGGTTGATCTTTTCGGATGTCTTAGTTTGGGGTTGCTTTGACAACTATTTCCAGCTTTACCCTTGTAGCCTGTTCGAGGTGACGTTTTGGGTTCTCTAGGTACAGCGCGTGTCCTTGAGAGTTGTGCCACATCATTGCAAATTTTTGAAATTTGAAAAAGCGCCTCTTTGTAACTGCCACGTTTCGTCGTGTGAGTGGCTGGTAAGATAATGGGCTTTCGGCCCATGGCTTTCGGCCCATTCGTGTATCGTGGAAGGAAACTGAACAATCTTTGGGGGTTATTCGAATCACTCACTCTTCCTCCCATCACTTTTTCATTCACTTCTCATTTCCTCAAAACAGAAACTCTCTTCGTTTCCTCTTCAAGCGCATCTCCTCCACACTGTCACGATCATCCATTGCTACCAAACTTTTCCACAGAGATCATCAACCTAAAGCAGGTAACTACTACTCCTTTTGTTTCCATCATCCGCTTTTAGTGTTGCGATTTCTTCTTCTTCTTCTTTTTTTTTGTAAAAGGGGTTTTGGTTTCTGGGTTTTGCAGGGATTTTGAGATTTTTGTTCTGGGTAGATAGTGTTAAGGGTTTGGATTTCTGAATCATGAGAGGTTGGAGGAACTTGAAGAGAATTTATCATGAACTTTGTAGGAAATTAGGAGAGGAGCCTTCTAGTGATAGTGATTCGGGTTTTTCTGGGGATTTTGGGGATTCTGGGAATTTTGACATCGATGACGCAGTAGATCCTTCCTCCCCCCCCATCAGCCAGGGATCCACCGTGACAGAACCATTAGCCGTAGAATACCCATCGGATCCCGCTGATGAGAGCAAGTGGTTGTTGGCTTATAGGTTTGCTGAACGTAGGGCTCAGGTTAGGATTAGGCCCGAGCGCTGTACAATGGAGGAAGAGCCTTTGGGAGATCCGAGGAAAGAGGGGGGAAAAAGTCCAAGGCTCGGCCTTAACTTTAGAATTAAAACATTTGCTATAAAAAATCCTAACGCCGAGCCTTTTACTTTTTTCCCCAGATATGGTGGAGCGCAGGTGTGACACCAATCCTGAAGAATATCCATTACCACCCAGTCATGCGCTGTACGATGAAGTCTTTGATTGGGAGGTGCTTGGAACGAGGCCTTCGTTGCTGACGAATAACAGTTTGAACCACCTTCATCCTCTCCTAACCCCTCCGAGCGCAGATGGGAATGCCTCGGAATTTGTACTAAGGCACGTGAACATTGACGACCGGATCTGCTTCGAAGTGTCGCAAAATCAACAACTCTTCTACTTCTACGAAGAAATAGTAACAAAGGTCGGAATCCGCATGCCCTTTTCGACTTTTGAAATAGAGGTACTCAACCACTTAGGTATAGCCCCGAGCCAGCTACACCCGAGCGGATGGGCATTTGTTCGAGAATTCCAACAGTTTTGCGACGCCGAAGGTTTAGTTGCCACACTTCGAGCTTTCTTTTGGCTATATGCCCCTCAAGTGAACAAGTTTGGCAACTCCAAAGGGCTTTGGGTGTCACTGAAAGCTCGGAAGGACCACGCACTTTTCGCTAAAGTCACCGATTCTTGGAAGTCCTTCAAGCCTCTTTTTTTTCGGTATGAGTACAATGGGGCTGGTGTGTGTTGGTTTATGGAGCAGGTTGAGGAAGAAGGAGAAATCAAAGTCGTACCTCGCTTCCCTCTGGGTTGGTCGAACGATATCTATAACCGAGGGGCCTCCTTGTATCAATTTGATTATAAGGTCGATTTGACGAAGGCCGAGAGACGATTGTGTGACCGAGTTTGGGAATATCTCAAGGCGAATGGTCAAATTGATACAAAGAAAATATTGCTGAAGAGGACACGGGCCGAAGTGAAGGCCGAGCTGGGTATATATACTTTTTTTTTTACTCGGTCTAAAGCATATTTCCTTGTTGCAGAAAAAATGGGGAAGAAAGCTTCCAAAGCCAAGAAGAATGCAGCTGCTTCGGCCAGGATGGCTCAACTAGCTGCTGTAAGAGGAGATTCAGGATCCTCGGCTAAAAGCCAAACCCCCGAACCAACTCCAACAACTAGTCCTCTTGTTGCTCCTCGTGCTATTCCTTCCGAGGTACCTCAGGTCACCAAGAGTGCTGAGAAAACAGTTCCCATAGAAGTGCAACCAAGTACTCAGGGTACTCCTGAGCGTCCCTCCAAGAGACCTCGGGTGGAGAAAGGGAAAGGATTGGCTGGCGACTGGTTTCAACTGAGCAAGCCCCACAAGGGAATTCAAGTTACTGAGGGTATGGACGACGCCGTCGCCAAAACTGTGTGGGGTAAGAATAATAAGTTAGATTCCTTCACTGCAAATCTCTTTCCTCCTGAAGACGCTGAAGTGATAAGTGCCTGGGGTCCAGGCACCTGGGAAAATAATTGCTCGGCCTTGGTGAGGAGCTTCCTACGAGGTGCAAGCATTCTCCATTACCTCGGTCAGCGTGGTGATGATATTTATGATGGAGTGGCCCCCGAGGAGAAGAAGAAAAGATCAGAAGCTGATGATCGGGAGGATTACTTGCAGCTTCAAGTGGAAAGCTTTGGGAAAAAACTTCAGGTACATACCGAGTAGCTTCCAAAACAGGAACAAGAGCCTACAAGCTCGAAACTCTCTCGGGTGTCCTCATCAACAACACATGGAACGTGGCAAAACTTAGAGCATATTTTAGTTAGAAATTTCTATCCATTTCAATTCTGTTTTCAATAGTTTTTGTTTTACTATTTCCCTTGCTGTGATAGGACTGTTTATTTTTAATGATGGTGTACGCTCGGTGGAACTCCGAGCCCATTGTACTTACTGTTACTGCTTCGAATAAATAAAAGTGCTGTTATTGAATTCATTGTATTTACGTACTTTTCCTCATAACCGACTAGCCACCGTTTATGACGCGAACGATTATAAACAGCTCAAACAAGAGCTTATAACTCGACAAGTACCTTAAAAGGATTCCCGATTTAAACATGATTTGTTTTAAAAATCATTTATACATCGCGGATAGAGGAACCCACCTCGGCTAAAGTGCTGGAGTTCCGAGGTCTTAACACTTGAATTCTTAACAAAAAGTTCAGAAAGAAGCATAAAATAAAAACGGATATTATAAATATTCCAAATCAGTTATAGCAAAAAAAAAGATTTCAACCCATCTATTGGGGCAAATACAAAAGTAAAAAAGCAAAAGAAAAAAACTACTCAATATCAGACAGTACTACGCTGTCAGGGTCGAACTTCTCCTCTTCTTCTTCACCTTTGGCACCTTCGGCCTCTTCTTCCTCGGATTCCTCGGCGAAATGGTCAGGAAGATCATTGCTGCTCATGTCAATAGGAACCCCATTCGCACCCACAATCTGACCATTCTTGGCAGCAAAGAGGGGGTCGGCGCCCTTTGTCACGAGGTTGGGGGTCGGCGCCCTTTGTCACGAGGTTGGGGTTCAGGATGTGAAGCTGCTCGGCTGTGTTAAGGAAGGAATCTTCAACTGCGTGACTCCAGTTGTACAGATTCTCCTGGGCCGCCTTCTTATGCTTAAGAGCTTTCGCTCTCATCTTGCCCATAGAGGCTCGGAGCCCTGTAACCTCATCCTTAGCATATTCAAGTTGCTCCTGAGCCACAGCAGCATCCTCCTTAGCCTTTCTCAGGGTCTCCTCAGATTGCCTCAACTTTTCTTCAGCCTCTTGACGAGTCTTTTCGGCTGCTTCTTTATCAGCTTCGGCTTTAGCTTTGGCGCCTTCAGATTCCTGCATTTCCTTCTGCAGTCTTTCATTCTCGGCCGCCAGTACCTGAAGTTTTTTCCCAAAGCTTTCCACTTGAAGCTGCAAGTAATCCTCCCGATCATCAGCTTCTGATCTTTTCTTCTTCTCCTCGGGGGCCACTCCAGCGTAAATATCATCACCACGCTGACCGAGGTAATGGAGAATGCTTGCACCTCGTAGGAAGCTCCTCACCAAGGCCGAGCAATTATTTTCCCAGGTGCCTGGACCCCAGGCACTTATCACTTCAGCGTCTTCAGGAGGAAAGAGATTTGCAGTGAAGGAATCTAACTTATTATTCTTACCCCACACAGTTTTGGCGACGGCGTCGTCCACACCCTCAGTAACTTGAATTCCCTTGTGGGGCTTGCTCAGTTGAAACCAGTCGCCAGCCAATCCTTTCCCTTTCTCCACCCGAGGTCTCTTGGAGGGACGCTCAGGAGTACCCTGAGTACTTGGTTGCACTTCTATGGGAACTGTTTGCTCAGCACTCTTGGTGACCTGAGGTACCTCGGAAGGAATAGCACGAGGAGCAACAAGAGAACTAGTTGTTGGAGTTGGTTCGGGGGTTTGGCTTTTAGCCGAGGATCCTGAATCTCCTCTTACAGCAGCTAGTTGAGCCATCCTGGCCGAAGCAACTGCACTCTTCTTGGCTTTGGAAGCTTTCTTCCCCATTTTTTCTCGAAAACGATCAGTTTGACGGGGATCGTTCTGACGAGGGCGCTGTTCCTGACCCCGAGCCGCGGTACTGATTCTATGGAATTCCTCCAAATTAACAAATTTCCTAGATCTTTCCCTGAGTTCGGCCATGTCCTTTGGTGGTTCTCGAATCAGACAATCCTTGAAATCACCATCTCACAACCCTTGAGTGAGCAAGAGGACAGATACTCCCGATTGCAGGCCTGATATGTCACTAGCTTCCTGCTGATACCGAGCCAGGTAATCGCGAAGAGACTCGTCAGGTCTCTGTGCGACTCCAGCCAATGAATGGTCCGACTTGGGTTGTGACATACTGGCTGTATATCGGTTCAAAAATGTTGTCCTCAGTTCGACCCATGAGTGAATCGAGTTAGCAGGTAGGGAATTGAACCATCTCAAAGGTGCCGATCCCAGAGTCATTGAGAATGCTCGGCACCTCATGAAATCCCCTCCTCCATAAAACATCATGGAGGACTCGTAGGCCGCAATGTGGTCCATTGGATCAGTCGTCTCATTATACCGAGGGATATTTTGATGACCCACATAAGTCTGCGGGGTTTGAAATGCCATAATCTCAGCTATGAAAGGATGTCCAGGATGGGGTTCCCGAGTAACACGCCCAGGAACCAATCCCGGATTAAGGGGTGGGGGTGGAGGAAGATTATTAGGGTTGCCGAGAGCCACGTGAGGGCCTTGCTCGGCTATTCTTGCCATGCTCTGCTGCTGAAGAGCAGCAATAGCCTGATTCTGCTTTTCAATTAAAGAAGTTTGAGTTCTCAAGATTTCCATGATTGATTCCTCTCTCCTACGGGCCGAAGAAGTAGTCATGTAAGATCTACCCTGTGTTTCAGAACGTTCACCACCTTGAAGTGTTCCAAAATGACCCCTAGTAAATTGAGGGACTTCCCTGTTGGATCGCTCGACACGGGAGTGGTCACGACGAGCGGAACGCTAAACTCGCCGATCCTCACCAGTTCGCGATCCAGCTGGGGCCCTCCGAGATTGACGTGGTCCAGAATCTGCAGTGTCATGCCATTCTGAAATATGGCCATCGGGAACAGTATGAGGGTTGGATCGTCCTCCACCGCCTTCAACGCGAGGAGGAACTGTGACTTGTGCTTGAACAACTGGAGGGACTAGAGGAACATTAGCCTGAACCGGAGGAACTGGCGGAGCAACCGTCTGATCCACCGGAGGAACCGGTGGGGTGTTAGCATGGTCGCCTCCAGTGGGTCCTCCCGGAGCAATTCTGTCCCTAACGTTTCCTCTTCCCCCACTCTTAGGCGGCCTTCCCCGGATGCGACGGCGGAGATCCCCCTAGTTATTGTCATTGTTATCGTTTGCCATGAGAACAGTGGTTATGGGAATACTGGTTATTCTGGTCCCCACAGACGGCGCTAATGTGGTGTCCTTGAACACTATGTCCTTAACCCTCTAAGTGCTCAAGATTATAGCAACCAGGAGCCCAAGAGAGGATCAAGTGTTAATGTATGACTTATGGTATTTCTGCAGTTCCAGTTGGGAAAAGCAAGGTCTCCCTAGTCAACGTGTGTGTGCAGAGTGTCAACTTAGGGATGAGAGTACGTACCTGAAACCCTAGCTGTAGTGAGCTATTTATAGGGTTTGGAGGAGGCTGATATGGGCCGTCTGGACCCTGTATCAGGGTTGAGCTGAACCAGGATTCTGTGAGATAATATCGGAGGATTATGCTCTTATAATCTGGATAGGATCAGCTGAAGATCTCATGTCTAGGCTGTTGCGAGAATCTAGGAGTGATTTGCGGAAGGGATAAGAAGCCTCGGTGGGTCTGAGCTTATCCGCGAGCCGACGGTATGTCTCGGCCTAGAGTCTCAAGCCTGATGGATTGAGGACCGATGACGAGGCTCGGTTCCATCAAGTCCGAGCCTGGTCCTTTGGGTATGCTCGGAGTCCATGAGTCCGAGCGAGGGACGTTCATGTTAAGTGAACCGAGGGAAGTGCCCTTAGAGAATCCCTTTGCAAGGCTTGAATCCGTGTCAGGTCGGCAGACCCTACAATAAGTTTAGTTATCTTAAACATAAAATAAGTTAATAATATAAAAAATAAAAAAAGTAAAAATAAAAAAAACTCTAACCTTTTGCTTAACACCAAGAGGGGAGGTTGTTGTGTAAGATACAGTCCAATCATAGAAAATAAAAGAGTCACCTGCAAAAGCAACACTTAAGAAGAAGAAGCATAATAGAAGGGTTGTGAAGATCCAAGAAGATTGTGATGGCATCGTGTTTTATCTCTTCTGTGCAGACAAAGAGAGAGAGAGGGATTTGGATTGCCTAACATAGAAGCATCTATGTTATCATAACATTGAAGCCTCTCAAACCGTTGGATCGATCTAATGGTTCACAGCTTGCCACCTGTTAAACATTTGAAATAAAAAAAATACCCATTTGAATCTCATCCCCTACCACTTCTTCATTCTTGTGAACCCCTTCTCCTTCTTCGACCCTACAACCCTCTTCTATTCCGGCCTTCTCTTTCGGTCACCGGTGCGCCCCCATGGCTTCCAGCCCCTTCTCTTCTAGCTCGTGAGCCCTTTCTCTTCCACCCCACTACCCCTTTCTCTTCGAGTAGCACCGCGAGTCGCACCGCCATGTCGATAGCCGATAGGTGACACTCATTCTAGATCCCTTCTTCTTCTATTCTTGGCCGAGTTGCCTTCTCTCCAACAGAATTCATAATCATCCCCTTCTCTTTGGTGGCACCTTCTTCTTCTCGGCGGCACCTTCTCCTTCTGAAAACGCAATGTCGTTTGAGATACCAATAGATCAAATAAAGCAGTTACAGATCTCACTCCGCAAACAAGCCAACCTCTCATGGTACAAACCCCCTACTACTCTAAACGACGACCGTTTCACCCCTCTCCCAATCCTGCCTTCCATCTCCGAAACCATCTCCCAACTCGATCCCTCTCGGCCTTACCTTCGATGCAAGAATTGCAATGCCAGACTCCTCCGCGGGTTGCACTCTTCTATCTGCGTTTTCTGTGGGACCCACCCTCACAACGTGGACCTCCCTCCGGAGCCTATCAAGTTTAAGGACACATTCGGCTATCGCTGGTTGCTCCAATCGCTTAACCTCGATGCCTCGGTAATTCAATTCAATTCCAAATCAAATCTAGAGTCTAGCATTTGGGATAGCTGCTAAAAGTAGATTATTTTACTGATCCGTGCATAATCGATTATTGTAATCATCAATTAGGTAGTTACTAATCCGTTATATGCATAATCGATTATTGTAATCATCAATTAGGTAGGCTAAGTGCATGTTTGGATGCACGTTGGATTCTCCTGGAATTGATTCTGGGAAGCGGAAATTACTCATAGTTGCTTGCTTCACATGCAACTTGATTTTGAGCCCTAACATAATTTTTCAACGCCAAACCAAACATGCACTAACTCTGTTTTGTTAACGGTATGTTTGCTACAAGTAATTTTAAGATAGTCATCTTTTATGTTGTTGGCTTGTGTACAAAGAATCACTTTTTATGATATTAAACTACGAAAAAAAAAAGTTTATGAATATTTTGAAGGAAGATAGTTGGAAGGGCAAAACTCTCTGATGACCTATTGTTTCTATTCACAATACCCAAACTTAAGGAGAACAGAGCTCCCTGCCACTTGGATACTTACTTTGTGCGTGTTTGGAGGGGAGTCAGATTGGGTTGGAATCGTCACGAATGCAAAAGCTAGTTGCAGGAGATTCAGCAGAAACATGCATTGGTGTCCTTGCAACGTGCACCCGGACACACTTTATATTTGTGAAGTCGAAAATTATGGTTGCATGAGGTTCTTTCTTTGTTCTAATTTTGATGATTTGGTTCATCTGGTTATGATTTTTTTTAAAGGTTTTATGTATTAGTGTGTTAACTCTGTACACATTGTTTTGCAGGAGATGGTGGCACCAATGGGGGAAGAAAATGCATCAAACAAAGGGAAGAGTGAAGCAAAGGAGGAGATTCCCTTATCTGAACTGCTAGATTTGGAAATTAGATGGCCTTCAGAGGCTGAGAGAGATCCACATAGTGGTAATTCAGATTCAGCAGCATTTCTGGGGAAAAGTTCGTTGAATTTGGCTGGGGTTGATCTCGGTAGTTTTTTTTATCCGAGGGAATCCGATGTTGATGCTTTTCAACAGAACTCAGGTTCTGTAAGAGAAATAGGTACTGCTTCGGATAATGCTTTCCAAGCTGAGGAAAATCTTAGTTTGTTTCAGAATTTCCAAGGATTGGAAACTGCTCCAGGGTCTGCAAAAGATCAGAGGGGTGATTTCTTTTCTGGTTGGGATGCCAACTTTAAGTCTGCTGGTCCGGTTCAGGAAGAGTCTAAATCATTTGATCGTTCTAAAGTTGACTTCGATACGGTGTCTGGGTCCTGGACTGGTTCCGTTGGTGCAAAGAAGAATGATGAATTTAATCCTTCAGCATCAATGGGAAATGATTGGTTTCAGGCTGATGGATGGAGAACTTCCAACTCACAAGTACCTAGCCAGACCGGGAAATCAGAATCAACCATGAATATTAGTGGTACAAAAGCAGCAGAAAGTGGTAGTGTTTCATCTATTAGAAATTCTGACTGGATGCATGACCAATGGCAAGGGAGTGATAACAAGGCAACTGGTACTGTGGCTTCTGATGAAGCTGATGATTCATTTGATGATGCATGGAATGAATTTACTGGCTCCGCTAGTGCACAAGATTCTTCTAGTATTATTTCTAGCTCAATGATAACTGGGCAGATCGGAAAATCAGAAAATACTGCTGATCTTGACCAATGGCAAGGAAGCAATTACAGGGCAACTGATACGACTGGCACAAATGAAGATGTTGATTCATTTGATATGTGGAATGATTTCACTGGCTCAGCAAGTACACAATATTCTTCTAATATTGTTTCCAACTCTGAGGTTATTGGCCAGACCGGGACATTTGAATGGGCCAAGGATCCTAATGATACAAAAACATCTGAAAGTGCTCCTGATTCATCTAGAAAATTTGACTGGATGCAAGATCATTGGCAGGGAAACAATAACAAGGCAACTGGTATTATGGCTAGTAGTGAAGTTGCTGATTCATTTGATGAATGGAATGATTTTGCTGGCTCTGCTGTTGCACAAAACCCTTCCAGTAGCATTTCGAACTCTGAGATAAATGGCCAGACTGGGAAATCTGAAAGTACTGCTGATCTAAATGAAACAAAAATGGCAGAGGGTGCTAATACTTCTTCAGTTGAAAGTTTTGCTTGGATGCAAGATGACCAACAATGGCAAGTTAGCCATAACAAAACCGATACTGTGACTACTGATGATGTTGCAGATTCATTTGATGTTTTTAATGACTTTTCTAGCTTGGCCACTGTGCAAGATCCTTCCAACAATGTTTGGAAACAAACTTCAAATCTGGCTTCTGCTGAACAGACTTGTGAAACGAATTTGCTCAGCTCAATGAACAACTCACTTAATTTGGATTTTGGTGGGTTTTCACAACCTGATTTATTTTCAGGCCAGTTCAGTGGTCCACTGAGTTCTACTGCAGCAACCAGTGCACAGGCTGCTGCTGCTTCTTCAAACAGGTGCATTGATATTTTGTTAGTCGTGTTATCTTGCTTTCATAAATTATGCATCGAATTCAACCAGGTGAATCTATTTCCAAAACCTTTAGGAGTTTTTTTTTTTTTTTTTTTTTTCGGTTTGCCAGACTATCCTCCCACCTGATAGGTGAGAAACTAATATCTTGGGATACTGTCAGGCATCTAATGGGGCACCCATCGTAATAGTGTTTTTCCATTGTCCAGACAGATGAATCCTGGGACTTCAAAGTGCTCAAAGCGTGGTTTTAAATTGCAGCCACAATATTGTGGGTTTTTAAGTTCTCCACAACCGCATTTTGGCTTCATCAGCCGCATTTTCCCGCATTTGTCTCCAATTGCGGTAAATGCAACCTCAACAGTGATTGCAACCACAATTTAAGACATGCCCCAAGGAAACTGATGCATCTAAGATGTTAGGCAATTGAATTTGCTAATTCTAAGGTGGGCAAAGGGTATCGAATGTGTATATGGATTATATTTGAATGGATTCAGATTAATGGTATAGTTCTTAACTTTGAATGTTGCACCTCAAAAATGATTTGCATCTTACAAATGAAAGGGACAAAGGATATGGGAATAATGGGTGATTCTCTCTGTTTATCTTTTATAAAAATTCAATGCTCAAACAACTTTCTATCCTTTCTAGTTCCTTCTGTTTATATTTCTACCTTTAAAGCACCGGAGAACTTGGTATTAGATCTTTCATTGACATTAATTTTTGAACTCTAAAAATAAAAATTTATGCCATCTGTTATATTTTCAGTGTTGCCGATGTGGATGCTGCGAAAGGAAACTCTAGAAATGATGTTTCTATTTCAAAACCAGGGTCAAAATTTGATGTAGGAACATTGATGTCACAGATGCATGATCTCTCCTTTATGCTAGAGAGCAATCTTTCAATTCCCCCAAAGTAATATAATGCAGTCATTCTTCAATTATTTTGCTTTAATTTTGTAATCTTCATATTTTATTTTTTCTGAAAATTCGTAGGCCCTTCTTTCTTTGTATTTTTGTTAGTTATTAATGAATGGGTGGGGGGATATGGTTTTCATTTACTGTCTTAATTCCACTCTTCCCTAAATTAGTTTCCGGTTGTAATCATAAGTATGGTGGTCTTTGTTTTAAAATTAATATGCAACTACTGTACATTGCAGTTTTTTCCTGGGGAAGATGATTATGATTTCTGTAACGTAGTGTTGTAAAATAAGGTCTCGTGAGAGAGCTTGCCATTAATTTTGTTGTTGTCATTTTGAATTTTGCGGTCATTTTGTTATAGGCTTTTTTTTCCCTTCAATATTTAGTCCCTGGAAGTTGGGAGTGTTTTGGTTTTGGTCCCTTTAAATTTTGTTGACCTTGACTCATCCTTAATTGTTTTGAAAATTAGGTTTTAGTCCATGGCGTTAGAAAAAATCCGTTAACGGCTGATGTGCCTAACGAAATTACATATCAGCATACACGTGTGCAAGTATTGCATGCCATTGGTATGAGGACGTGGATGATCTGGACTCACAATAGCAAAGGGGTCAAAGCCCAACTAAAATGTGTCTGTGGATTGAGTTTTGGTCCTTTTGCTCCTACGAATCCGGATCATCCACGTCATTCTAATGGTGGCATGCAATATTTGCACACGTATATGTTGACGTGGAGTTTCGTTTACCATATCAACAGTTAATGGATTTTTTCTAACTATATGGACTAAAACCATATTTTTAAAACAATTAAGAATAAGTTAAGGTCAAAAAAACGTTTAGAGACCAAAACCAAAACATCTCAAACTTTCAGGGACTTAAGACATAAGCCTATTTTTAATTTCGGTCAAATTGTGTTGAGATGTCTCACTGGCAAAATGTCACATGGGAGTCATGTGGAAGCAATCCTTCAAGTCAGACGCTCAAACGAGAAAAGAGAATATCTACAAGATATTCATTATGTTTTATTCTATCGTAACCCCAAAATATAATGTTTCTTAAAAAGAAAAATTTTATTCATAATTTTTTTTAATAAAGGGAATCATATTTTTTCGCTAGAATATTTATTTGTTCCCTTTGTAAATCCAGGGTGTTACAATACATAATTTTCTTGTCCTCTAATGTGATGGAAGGATCCACAAAGGTTTTGGAATAGTGCCACCCTCTTGATATGTTGATAAAATTTCAAATTATGATTCTTAATATGCTGAAAAAGATTGATTGCAATACTATATACCACAAAAAAAAAATAATAAGAGTGAAGGGACACTTTGGTCCCTCAAGTTTTTCGACAGAGACACTTTAGTCTCTCAAGAAATTTAATTCATTTTTAGTCCCCTATGTTTTTCAAAAGTACCAATTTAGTCCCTCATGTTTTCCAAAAGTACCAATTTAGTCCCTCAACGAAGTGGCTAACGGAAATAGGATAGGGACTAAATTGGTACTTTTGGAAAACTTTGGGGACTAAAAATGAATTAAATTTCTTGAGGGACTAAAGTGTCCTTGTCGAAAAACTCGAGGGACCAAAGTGCCCCTTCACTCAAAAAATAAATATGATAGTCTTTAATTGAATGTGTTATCTCATCACTAACATTTTTGACAAAATATCTCTTTATCTGTAACATCTCGAATTTTAATCCCAAGAATAAGCAAAATAATAAGAGGGTTTAGGTGTAGTGGTTTGGACCTCGATCCGACTTAACCCATCTTAGCCGACCAACGAGCGATGTTCGGGGTCATAAGCCGACCTCGTTCCGCCTCACACCCCTCGTAAGTAACCAGTATTCTCGAATTTAAAGGACTCTGGACTGACCAGTTAGCACCGAGCTCATCAGTTAGCACTGAGCTCATCAGTAGCACCGAGCTCATGGGAATCGACCTCGTTTCGTTTTACACCCCTTGGTAGTGGCCACACCGACCTCACATCGAGGTCAAGGCATCTCGGCCTCCACGTGCCTAGCATCTCGTTAGAGAGGCTAAACCGATCTTACACCGACGTCAAGATGTCTCGGCCTTCACGCGTCGAGCATTTCGCTTTACCCGTCTCATTCCGAGCAGGTGCTTCCAGGGATCCGAATACCGAGATCCCAACAAAGTCTCCACGACTCCAGTCCAATCTATTCGATCGAACGTCGACTAGTTAGCACTCAGTTACGAGCTCCGACTACGATCTAGACGGATTCATAACACCAATCAAATTTGAAAACCCAAACAATTCATATTGAATTTGTAGGTTAAATTTTTGATTTGATATATTCCCTATGTTCTTTAGCATAAAACTTTTTGTCAATTTTTTTTTATCATATTTACAAGACCCAATTCCATCATAAATGACATTTAATTATTTTTTTAATACAAATATTCATATTTACTCAACACTTCTTATAATTACAATAATAATTATTATAAAAATATTATTAAATAAATAAAATTAAATATTTTTATTTTAAAGATCATTAAAAATATTAATTAACTACTGTAGTTGGTACATGGGAATTTTCGTTAAAAAAAATCTCATGTTAAAAGAACGAGTAGTAACATTTTTGAACCGGAGGGGAATTTTGTGTTTTGCTATCTGTGTTGTCATTTCATCACTGAACCAACCGCTTCATCGCACATGAGACTGAAAGGAAGGAAGGAAGAAAGAAGGAAAGAAGAAGAGTTATCTGAGTAAACAGAGAGAGAGAGAGAGAGAGAGAGATTCTCCTTCTTCCTCTACACACCGCGAAATTAATCAAAAATCTCAAGCTTCCCTCTAAAAACACAATGTCGTTTGAGATACCAATAGATCAAATAAAGCAGTTACAGATCTCACTTCGCAAACAGGCCAACCTCTCATGGTACAAACCCTCTACTACTCTAAACGACGACCGTTTCACCCCTCTCCCAATCCTACCTTCCATCTCCGAAACCATCTCCCAACTCGATCCCTCTATGTAACATCCTACTTTTTATTTCCTCTATTAACTTTAAAATAATGAAAATTTAAAAAAAAAAATATTTTGACAGGGTTTACTTTAAAATATAGACTTTCCCTTATAATTTGTACCTGTCAGATTCATAATAAAATAAAACAAATGTTCATCTTACAATCATTGTGTATAATTATACCTCATATTTCCAAAGTATGTATAATAAAACATAAGAATTTAGACATTTCCAAAACAACAAAATAATATCAGACGCTAATTGGTTGCAATAGAGTAACTTTATGGTCACACAGAGTAACTCACACTCTATTACTTTGAGTGTGGACTTTCTCGACATTGAGAAGCACGAACTCTCCCGCTTTTGTACCTAAAATAGCAACTTAACAGGTGAGTTGTTTTATCATAAATTAAGAAAAGCACTTAATAACAATAATATAACATAAACATATCTACGTAAATAAATAAATCTTTAACATTGTTACATTCATATATATATATATATATATATATATAGAGTAATTAGTCAGATTGGTCCCTGACTTTGCAACCATCGATCAAGTTAGTCCCTAACTTTATCGAAACATCAATTTAGTCCCTGAGATTGCAGTCCATCGATCAATTTCGTCCCTGGCGTTTGGTGCTGTCAGTCTCCTGTCACGGAATGCACACGTGGACAATAATGGTGGCCAAACGTTTTGGCCACCTATAAAAAAAATCCGCTTTGGCCCATTCGCTTGGCGCCAAACAAAACACTCTTTTCCCTCTAACCTTTCACATACCTTCATAGTAGACCCAAACTCAAGTTTAGAAAACCAAACGAAACCTCCATAGCTCTCCATCACTCACAACGAACGAAACCAAACCCAAAGTTCAAAAACATTGAAGCAAATCTCAGGGAAGTGAACATTATCAGTGCAATCTCCATCGTTTCATCAGCAAGGACGCTTCAAAAGGTAAAAGAAACCCTAACCGTGAATGAATTTGTGAAAATATGCATTGTTGTTCCCAATATATGTGATTAGGGTTTTGTGCAAGTTATGCATGTTACTTAAAATGTTTTTTTTCATCTTATTGTTGTATATTTCATATCGTAGGGATGTAATTGCACTAGATTTATATAAAGTTAGGGATGTATGTAAATTAAATGTGTCAATGTTAAGGACTAACTTGACTGATTTAACTTTATTTCAAGTATTGTTTGGGTCCTATTATCTTGCCTATCGTAATCCCACACCGTCGACGATGCGTCGTTCGGAACGCTTACTCTCCTGTTCTTTGGCATATCGGTGTTGCTGGTATTTCAACGGGCAGATGGAGTACTGCATGGACATCACCACATGGAGTAAGTATGGAAGAGGTTAGAAGCGTACTCCAAGCGGCTGGGTATGGACCGGCCATACTCAGATTGTCATCCCCGACCCGGAGCATCAACTGAGCGGAGCTAACTTGGGGCCGCGTGTAACACCCCGATTTAGCCACTTGAAAAATATACTGTTTTAATTCCAAAAGGTAGTGTAAATGTGGGCCAAATTTTTATTTTTATTTTTTTAAAACATGTAACATGGTTGAGTAGCATGAGTATGAGAACCACTAAGTTTTAAAAACCCTTTCATAATTAAAGAGTGTTCTCATATCTCATACTGAAGTTCAAGTTCCAAACCGGAGTGTCACAAGGCACTACACTTTGCAACTTGATTCTTCTCAACTCAATTATCATTGCCCATTAAAGCAAATTCCTTCCACAAAAATTTGGGGTTACATCATGGCATTGCAATGAAACTAAGTAAATACAGGGAATACAAAATACTTCAGGGAAAATGAAAGACTACCACCAGGCCCATTGAATTGAATAAGATGGTCCACGGAAAATGCCTCGCTAGGGTCGGTCTCGATCACGTCCGCCTCCGAGTATCTATGTCGTCGTTCAATTCTTTTAAATCCTCAGCCTCGTAGTCACTGTGTGCAGGCGAAAGCCTCGGTATCCACCATGCTCGTCAGCTAACCCACGCTACTTCCAATCTCGGTAGTCCACTTCCCATCTCACTTCGTCTCGAGCGTCGAACGCGAACTTGATAGTACCCATAGACTAAGGGGATAGACATCATAACAACAAGCAGACAAAACAGAAGACTAGAGAGAGTAAGTATTCCCAAGCATGTTATGCCAACGATGTGGGATTACAATAGGTAAGATATTAAGAAATACCAAAGCATATAAGCAAACCACACATACAAGAAATCATATTCAAATCTCTCTTTTACTTCATTTCCTTTTCTTTTCTCAAAACTTTACATATCCACAGAACCTCCGTCAATCGCTTCCGCTGCGAACTCTGATTCCACCATCCATCTCATTCTCTTTTTCAAGCTGTCTCTTAAGAATTATTTCTTAACAATATCAGTTATCTTTTCTTAGTTAAGTTTTATGAATTCGTATCCTTCAATGATGCGGGGATTTAAATCATCATTGAGGAGGGTCGCTTTCAAGTTAGCACACACGTCTACATCTCCTCGGTCATCCACCCAACCTAGTCGGAAACAAACAGGAGTACAAGACCTTTACTACGCGGGCACGACAGCTGTCACAACACACAAATGGTCCCAGACCAGGAGGATCTCGTCCTCAAATCAATTCAATAATATCAATAATCAAGGCTCACTGTCTCGCAGTGGCAAACACAATGCCCCGTTCCAGTCCCTCTCACTGTTCTCGATTTGCAATCTAGGGGGCGACAGTATATTTCTAGGGAGCTCGCAGAACTTACCACGATATTGGACCCAGTCCCCACCACGTTAGTGCACCACTTATGAAGTTCGTTCTGCCTAGAAACATACTCGAGACTTCTTGACGTTTCACCGTCATCGTCCTCCCCTAATGCAATCTCCTCCTAAGTATCCGCAGATACCTATGGTTCCTTCCTCTCCACTACTTCGCACTCTCATACCTCACCGCGTATGTTAATGTCTTTTAAAAGTCTTTTATCTCTTTTAGAATCAATCCTAATGGTCGGCCTATCCTTCGTGCATCCCTTCAATGAGTCCCGACCGCTATCTGTGCACAATCATTTCTCGTCAGAGCACAGAGCTGGGATCACATCAACCACTTACATCTCATTCCACAGTTTCCATTAACAATCCCCTTTTCACTCCTTTTCTCAAAATCTTATTTCATGAACTTTCGCAAAATATCACTTCGTAAAACATAAAATTGCTTCTCATAATTTCTCTCCACAAACTTCCCTTAAAAATCTCTTTTTGCAAAAACTCTTTGAAAATTTATTTTCACAATCCTTTTCCAAAAACCTCCGTTCACAAATCTTTTCAAAAACATTTCCTTTCACAACCCTTTTCCAAAAACCTCTTTTCAAAAACATTTGCAAACTCACATTTCGTACTCTGCTTCAAAGATCCCGTTTCAAAAATTCTTTTCATAAATTCTCATTTTCAAAAAAACCTTTTTAAAATAAAACTTCTTTTCAAAACTTTTCGAAAACTTATTGTTTCAATGAGCACCAGCGGAGGAGCAAGCTCAACTCAACACCAGTCTCATTTCCACAATATCACCAAGAAACCCCAGCTCCACTCACATCACCTCTCATTCCACAACACAACATCACTTTCCCTAGCTCTGGCTCATCCACATCATGTTCATCAATTCTTACTCAGCAGCGATTATAACTTCCACAATTTCTCAACATCTTTCTCAAACTTTTATCTTACATTTCTTTTATTCTTCTTATTCATCATTATCCACATTATCTTCAATCTCATCATGCATAATAATTTCTTCAAATAAACAAATAAACAATCATACTATCATTCAGACATCATCATATAAATTCATTACCTAATTTCATGTGGTCTTTGTCTCCTTCACACGAGTGGCCACACAATCAAACTATTGCCACCGTGCTATTGACTCAGAACCACTAAGTTTCGACTTTTGAGGTGGTCGAAACACTTAATATGTTACCTAAATACCACGGTGTTTGGGGGAAAACTTCTCTCTCACCTCAACCGATGACGATCTTCAATGCGCTCCTTGGTTTCCATTGCGACATTCGTAACTGCTTCCCGATCGTTACTGGCACTCAAATATTTCCCTCAACTCAACACCAGTCTCATTTCCACAATATCACCAAGAAACCCCAGCTCCACTCATATCACCTCTCATTCCACAACACAACATCACTTTCCCTAGCTCTGGCTCATCCACATCATGTTCATCAATTCTTACTCAGCAGCGATTATAACTTCCACAATTTCTCAACATCTTTCTCAAACTTTTATCTTACATTTCTTTTATTCTTCTTATTCATCATTATCCACATTATCTTCAATCTCATCATGCATAATAATTTCTTCAAATAAACAAATAAACAATCATACTATCATTCAGACATCATCATATAAATTCATTACCTAATTTCATGTGGTCTTTGTCTCCTTCACACGAGTGGCCACACAATCAAACTATTGCCACCGTGCTATTGACTCAGAACCACTAAGTTTCGACTTTTGAGGTGGTCGAAACACTTAATATGTTACCTAAATACCACGGTGTTTGGGGGAAAACTTCTCTCTCACCTCAACCGATGACGATCTTCAATGCGCTCCTTGGTTTCCATTGCGACGTTCGTAACTGCTTCCCGATCGTTACTGGCACTCAAATATTTCCCTCTTATTAAAAATCATTCTTATTCAATTATTAATTTGAAGCAGAGTACGAAATGTGAGTTTGCAAATGTTTTTGAAAAGAGGTTTTTGGAAAAGGGTTGTGAAAGAAAATGTTTTTGAAAAGATTTGTGAACGGAGGTTTTTGGAAAAGGATTGTGAAAATAAATTTTCAAAGAGTTTTTGAAAAAAGAGATTTTTAAGGGAAGTTTGTGGAGAGAAATTATGAGAAGCAATTTTATGTTTTACGAAGTGATATTTTGCGAAAGTTCATGAAATAAGATTTTGAGAAAAGGAGTGAAAAGGGGATTGTTAATGGAAACTGTGGAATGAGATGTAAGTGGTTGATGTGATCCCAGCTCTGTGCTCTGACGAGAAATGATTGTGCACAGATAGCGGTCGGGACTCATTGAAGGGATGCACGAAGGATGGGCCGACCATTAGGATTGATTCTAAAAGAGATAAAAGACTTTTAAAAGACATTAACATACGCGGTGAGGTATGAGAGTGCGAAGTAGTGGAGAGGAAGGAACCATAGGTATCTGCGGATACTTAGGAGGAGATTGCATTAGGGGAGGACGATGACGGTGAAACGTCAAGAAGTCTCGAGTATGTTTCTAGGCAGAACGAACTTCATAAGTGGTGCACTAACGTGGTGGGGACTGGGTCCAATACCGTGGTAAGTTCTGCGAGCTCCCTAGAAATATACTGTCGCCCCCTAGATTGCAAATCGAGAACAGTGAGAGGGACTGGAACGGGGCATTGTGTTTGCCACTGCGAGACAGTGAGCCTTGATTATTGATATTATTGAATTGATTTGAGGACGAAATCCTCCTGGTCTGGGACCATTTGTGTGTTGTGACAGCTGTCGTGCCCGCGTGGTAAAGGTCTTGTACTCATGTTTGCTTCCGACTAGGTTGGGTGGATGACCGAGGAGATGTAGACGTGTGTGCTAACTTGAAAGCGACCCTCCTCAATGATGATTTAAATCCCCGCATCATTGACGGATACGAATTCATAAAACTTAACTAAGAAAAGATAACTGATATTGTTAAGAAATAATTCTTAAGAGACAGCTTGAAAAAGAGAATGAGATGGATGGTGGAATCAGAGTTCGCAGCGGAAGCGATTGACGGAGGTTCTGTGGATATGTAAAGTTTTGAGAAAAGAAAAGGAAATGATGTAAAAGAGAGATTTGAATATGATTTCTTGTATGTGTGGTTTGCTTATATGCTTTGGTATTTCTTAATATCTTACCTATTGTAATCCCACATCGTTGGCATAACATGCTTGGGAATACTTACTCTCTCTAGTCTTCTGTTTTGTCTGCTTGTTGTTATGATGTCTATCCCCTTAGGCTATGGGTACTATCAAGTTCGCGTTCGACGCTCGAGACGAAGTGAGATGGGAAGTGGACTACCGAGATTGGAAGTAGCGTGGGTTAGCTGACGAGCATGGTGGATACCGAGGCTTTCGCCTGCACACAGTGACTACGAGGCTGAGGAGTTAAAAGAATTGAACGACGACATAGATACTCGGAGGCGGACGTGATCGAGACCGACCCTAGCGAGGCATTTTCCGTGGACCATCGTATTCAATTCAATGGGCCTGGTGGTAGTCTTTCATTTTCCCTGAAGTATTTTGTATTCCCTGTATTTACTTAGTTTCATTGCAATGCCATGATGTAACCCCAAATTTTTGTGGAAGGAATTTGCTTTAATGGGCAATGATAATTGAGTTGAGAAGAATCAAGTTGCAAAGTGTAGTGCCTTGTGACACTCCGGTTTGGAACTTGAACTTCAGTATGAGATATGAGAACACTCTTTAATTATGAAAGGGTTTTTAAAACTTAGTGGTTCTCATACTCATGCTACTCAACCATGTTACATGTTTTAAAAAAATAAAAATAAAAATTTGGCCCACATTTACACTACCTTTTGGAATTAAAACAGTATATTTTTCAAGTGGCTAAATCGGGGTGTTACACGCGGCCCCAAGTTAGCTCCGCTCAGTTGATGCTCCGGGTCGGGGATGACAATCTGAGTATGGTCGGTCCATACCCAGCCGCTTGGAGTACGCTTCTAACCTCTTCCATACTTACTCCATGTGGTGATGTCCATGCAGTACTCCATCTGCCCGTTGAAATACCAGCAACACCGATATGCCAAAGAACAGGAGAGTAAGCGTTCCGAACGACGCATCGTCGACGGTGTGGGATTATCATTTTTCTTTCTCTTATTAACTTACTTTCTCATTTCCTTCTCTTCTCATACTCTTGATTTCTTCTTATTCATTCTTATCAGTTCACAGCTTTCTCTTGATTTGGGGAATTACAAATATCATCATAACATTCCTTCCGTTCTCGGCTATCACTCACGTCTACATATCCTCGGTCATCCACCCAACCTAGTCGAAAGCAAACAGGAGTACAGGACCTTTACCGTGCGGGCACGACAGCTGTCTCAAACTCAAATGGTCCTAGACCAGGAGGTCTCAGCCTCAAATCATAATCATATCAATTCATATACATGGCACACTGTCTCACAGTGGCAAACAAGATGCCCCACTCCAGTCCCTCTCACTGTTCTAGATTTGCAATCTACGGGGAGACAGTATGTTTCTAGTGGGCCCGCAGAACTTACCACGGCATTAGACCTAGTCCCTACCACGTTAGTACGCCACATGTGGAGTTTGTTCTGCCTAGAAACATACTCTAGACTTCTTGACGTTTCACCGTCATCGTCCTCCCCTAATGCAATCTCCTCCTAAGTATCCGCAGATACTTATGGTATCTTCCTCTCCACTACTTCGCACTCCCATACCTCACCGCGTATGTCTTTTAAAGTCTTTTAATCTTTTAGTTATCCTAAGGTCGGCCCATCCTTCGTGCAACCCTTCAATGAGTCCCGACCACTAACTTTACACAAACTTTCTCTCATCAATTCTCACATAGCACAGAGCTGGGATCCCATCACTAAACTCTCATCTCATTTCCAATCCTTCTCAACATTCTCAATCTTTTCCAAAAGAATAATCTTACTTTCCTCGGCACATTATCATAAACCATTTGGAAAATCTCATATCATAAGCTTTCATAAAATATCCTTTCGAAAACTTTCACGTAAATTCTTTTCACCACCGTTCACCAAAAATATTGGTTTCAGAAACTTTTCTTTCAAAAGTGTCATTACAAAAGACCTTCTCGAAATTTCTACAAATCTCTTTTCAAAAACTCTCATAAAATCTATTTCCACAACTTTTCTGAAAACACTATTTATAAGAAATCTCTTTTCAAAAATGATGTTTATTGAAAACCAGGTTTCACAAACATTTTCTTTTTCAAAGATAAGGTTTCATAAAATCCTTTCAAAAATGATGTTTCATGTAAAGTAACATTTCACAAATCTTTTCCAAAAATCTCTTTTCACAACCTCTTCAAAAATACACTTTCACAAATCTTGTCAAAAATCTCTTTTCGAAAACATTTTTCAAAAATCCATTTTTTGCTGAGCGCTAATGGATGAGCAAGCTCAACTCAACACTAGTCCCAGACTAAAACCAAAAACAAAGGAGCCCAGCTCCACTCAATTCACACCTTGTTCCAACAATCAACATCACTCTCCCCAGCTCTGGCTCGTTCTCAACTTTACCATTCATTCTTTCCCCAATCTCAATTCTTTCTTTCTTTTCCAACACATACTTTGTTTCCAATCATTATTCCTTTCTCATTGTATCTTATCATTATTATTTTCTCATACTTATAACTTTACTTTCAATTTCATTAATTTCATTTCCTTATTCAGGACGTAACAGACGTCCATCAGCCATTCACTCATTACAATCAACAGTAATAAGTATCATCAGATATAATTAAATAAATAAATAAAAGCATGCACACAACATCACACAATAACATTGTGGTCTTTGTCACCTTCGTATAAGTGGCCACACAACACAAACAATTGCCACTTATACTACTGACTCCGAACCACTTAGTTCCGATCTTTGAGATGATACGGAACGTCCTAATATATCACCTAACTACCACGGTGTCTTAGGAAAGCTTCTCTCTCACCTGAGGTCCAGCTATTTATTGCGTACCGTCACCTCGGATCCTATGTGCTGCTGACTGCCCCAATCCCTCGCCTTTCAAATTCCTCGTATTAAATAAAATATACTCACGTTATTACTTGTATTATAAAAATCTTTTCTTAGTTTGTGACACTTTCCGTTCTTAATCGAAAGACTTAAAACACTATTGTTCTCTCAAAACAATTCTCATATTTTCTAGTACCTTAAATACTTTAAAACCATTTGAAAACATTTAATAAAATGATTTAAATCAATTTAGGTGGTTGCTGGTCCATTTTGGACAGCACCTCAATTACGTTCGAAAACACCGAAAAATGTCCCGTTTTCAAAACCGGGTTTTTCTTAAATCAAATATCACTTGAAAACTTTGATTTAAATCACTTGAACACATTTTCAAGGCTTAAGAAACAGTTATAAATAATTATGGACAACAAAGAATCATTTTACAAAATCCCTTGATGAAACTCCGAAAACATTTCGAAAACACTTTTCACTTTAGATAAATTTAAAATGAACACTTTAAAACTCAAATCTCTATCATAAAACAAACTTTGGACAGTCCTAAACACAATTTGAAAATTTCAATTAAATCAAATGGAATTTTCTTGAAATCACTCAATTTCAAAATCAATTATACACTCACTTATTTCTCAAACCTCAACCAACACTTCACCAAGCATTCAACCAATTGAATCAACATCAAGGCAAGTATACGCAAACACTTAGACATGCATAAATTCACAAACTACGTCGATCCAAAGATTTTAAATCAAGCATAATTATTTCGTTTACTTTAAACAACTTCATTCTTTTCAAAAATCATCATGTGCATTTTATTTCATGCAATTAAACTCCCTAAATTGATTTACTCCATATGACCGAATGACGTCAATGGAAACAATTCAAAAATCACAAATTTAAAACACATAAATCACTTAGTTTATTTCAAGCACTTAAATTCTATTTCCTTTCTAATGCAACAAAATCATTTAATTCATTTATTCCTTATATTTTCCAATTAAAAACCGATTATAAATTTAAGTATTTATAACACAATTTCAAACACTTGAATTTAACAATATTCTCCAAGACATACTCATTACTCTAAGTCAATTCATGAGAAAAAGAATCCTAGTCTACTAATCATGTATAGGCCGAATCTAAGTTTGACAAAACAAGGTTTTATTTTCAAATGCATCAAAACAAAAATCACTTTTTCAAAACTTCTTCCTTTTGGGTTCTTTTACAAAACCGAATTGAACAAAACCACAACACAATTCAAATGCATTTTTCAAAATAAAATCACAAACCTAATCATTTTAACAAGTCAATCACATGCAAGAATGAATCTAGCCTATTGATCCTAGTGTAGGCCGAATCATCATTATAGGAAGAACAAAGTCTTTGGTGCAATTTTCTACATGCAAACCTTAAAATTGACAAATCAAAACATGCACTTTCAACACATGGTTTTAGAAAAATACCACTTCCTTTTTTCTTCACAAAACCGTGACCTCATGGTCATTTCAAACATATTTTCAGTTTTATTTTTCTTTTGCATGTGCTTTTAGAATCATGTGAAGTAAAATAAAATCACATGCAAGAGTCTTTTATGAAAAACAATCATGATTCTTTTTTTTTTTTAAAGCTTGACCGAAAACCCATCAATAAAATCAAGTGAGAACTTAGATCCTTAACTTTCAAACATGTAACACCTAAGATTATTTACCCTATTATACCCTTAATTAAAATAGTGAATTTAAAATTTTCTTTTTAATTTATAAAAATCACCCGTCAAACGGACGGAGTTTTGTTTGTTTTTAGGACTTTCCCAAAATTTCTGGTTTTCCTGCAACCTAATAAACAATAACATTTCCAAATTCCAGAAGCCAGCAAGGCTATATACATATATCACAGCTTGTGCAACTTCGTGCACGCATCACAAAAGCAAGTTTAAAACATCAGAGTTAAGCGGAATATAAACAAGTTTTGGAAAACAGTTTTTCCCCAAAATAAGACCCCTTCCCAAAAGGAGTCGTCCTGGGCCCCCAAAAAGCTATTTACATTATATATACAACAAAAATGATTCACATCAGATTACTGGGCCCAGGACATTCCCATGTCCTACATAGCTAAAAGTGACCTACTCTCCCTGTGAGGGAGAGTACTCCTGCTCGGCCTGATCGGGTGCAAACTCTTCCTCAGTACCTGTGGAGATAGTAAGGAGTGAGTATTACACATAAAATGGGGAAGCAGTTTCCAAATACGACATAATGCTATACTAAGTCATACACATTTAGCAAATCATTCACAATATCATAAAGCTTCACATATCGCAATTCATTACCAAAATGTTTCATTGATTACTCAAGTCAATCTTGCATATTCACTCTTATTCATCATTTTCTTAAAGTCTTTAGTTCCATACACTTTATCCATATTCATAATTCTTTTCAATCTGTCCCTGGTCACGACCTACTGCGTCTGCACTCATGTGCACTCACGACTTACTGCGCCCGGGTATGTTTCTCCATCCCTTGGTCACGACCTACTGCGTCTGCACCCCTGTGCACTCACGACTTACTGCGCCCGGGTATGTTTCTCAATCCCCTGGTCACGACCTACTGCGTCTGCACTCCTGTGCACTCACGACTTACTGCGCCCGGGTATGTTTCTCAATCCCCTGGTCACGACCTACTGCGTTCGCACCACCGCGCGATAACGACTTACTGCGCCCGGGTGTGTTTCACTCTCCCCTGGTCACGACCTACTGCGTTCGCACCCCCGTGCGATCACGACTTACTGCGCCCGGGTATAATTCATTTCATTCTTTTAACATTATCACTGTTTAACAATTCCATTACTCAAGTTAATCACAACCGTACACATTTACACTATCCAATCATCACACTTAAATCTCATAACTTAATTAGCACAAATTAACATTTCATTAATATCATCAACATCACCAAATATCAAAATGAAGCACATAATCAACCAAATATTTTCCCTTTGTCATAAGTTCTATTTTAATAATTATTCTATAATATAACAACCTAAATTAACACATAACTCTCAGTACCCATTATATGCATATTGTAAACTAAACCCCAGAGTAAGGTAATACTCACTATAACCCACTCCTTACCTCAATATAGCAAGAAGTAAATAGAACCTTAGTGAGCCCTAGCTCAAAATCTTGGAAACTTGAATTTCCTAAGCCTAGCTTGCCACCTCAATAAGGAAATGATGAAATGATGGTACACAATCCTATTTGAGAGAGCACAAGATGAGTGATCCTTGTCCTTTCCTTGGTTTGGGTTGGAAGGCATGAAACAAAATCCCTACATAACCATGAGTGCAAGAACCCTAAGGTTTTAAACATAATTTCTATGAACTAAGGAAAGTTGGAATGGAAAGGAAATCAATATATGGCATGAAGCTTAACTTACCCCAACAATGGTGGAAATTGAAAAACCAAGAAGAAGGAAGGAGGGAGCAAACACGTGCGAGTCCAAGGGGGAGGGAAGGAATGAGTCTTCAACCAACCTCCATGGTGAAAACTTGATGGGGTTTAATGATTTTGGGTTTGAGGTGCCCAAAACCAAGTGTTTGATGATGAAAGTGATGGAAGTGTTCTTGGAGCTTGAGAGAGTTGATGAAGGTGATGGCTTTGTGTTGGAGATGTTGTATGAATGAATGAGGTGATTTTGTTGCCTTATGATCAACTTTGAAGCCACCAAAAATCGTGTGGCTTAAATTGAAAACTTAGCCACCAAGCCTGGAATGGACGCACCAGATTCAATCTGGTCTGCGCCACGCGCCTGGGCGCATGCTAGGCTCGCCTAGGCGGGTTCTGGCACCGGCTGGTGCTGCTGGTGCACCTGGTGTGAAAATGGTGTGGTCAGGGGGGGTTTTGGCGCGCCACACACAAAACTGGTGCGGCTGGTGCGCATCACCGCTCGCCTGGGCAAATTGGTGCCTCGCCTGGGCGGGTTTTTCACTGCCTGGTGCACTTATGAATAGTGCACCCACCTGGGCGCATGGCTGGTGCGCCTGGGCGAGAAACAGGGCCTTCAACCTTCGATTCGCCGTAACGTTTTCGTTAACCGTCGGATCGCGTCCAAATTTTTAGATAAGCTTCTTCACCCCATAAACTTCATATCCAACGGTGGAATTTATTTTCTTAGTATCCTATAATAAATTTCTAATTTTCTATTTTCGGTCAATTTCTAACATCTAAAACGCCGATTTAACTCCCGATTTCGCTTATATGACTTTGCCCGAAGCCACAACTGCCTTCTATACAACCCCTGGGACTTATAATCACCACTCACCTATCTACCAAAATTCATTAAGTCATTATTCCAATTTTTCTTAGGTTTTTATTTAATAATTTCATTTAAAATAAAGTTTAGGATGTTACAATTCTCTCCCACTTACCTGAATTTCGTCCTCGAAATTCAGGTGGCATCGAACAATTGCGGATGAGACTGCCTGATCTTGTCCTCCAATTCCCATGTAGCCTCCTCCACATTGTTCCTGATCCAGATAACTTTTACCAAAGATATTTCCTTGCCTCGGAGCTGCTTCACCTGCCTGTCCTCAATTCTAACTGGCAGAACTTCAAAAGTTAAATTCTCCTTCAAAGGTAAATCATCTAAGGTAACCACATGCGAAGGATCATGGACGTATTTCCTTAGTTGTGAAACATGAAACATGTCATGAAGCCTTGCTAGGTGAGGGGGTAAGGCAATCTTGTCAGCCACCGGGCCCACCTTCTTCAGAATCTCATAAGGCCCCACAAACCGAGGAGTTAGTTTCCTGGACTTAATTGCCCTACTGATTCCTGTAACCGGAGACACTCTTAGGAATACATGAATCCCAACATCAAACTCCAAAGGTCTCCTTCGCCTATCAGCATAACTCTTCTGGCGATCCTGTGAAGTTTTCATCTTATTCTTGGTCATTGTGATCTTCTCAGTTGTTTCTTTCACAATATCAGGACCTGTCAACAGATTCTCACCTATCTGGAACCAACACAGAGGCGTCCTACATTTCCTCCCGTAGAGAGCCTCAAATGGTGCCATACCGATACTGGAGTGAAAGCTGTTGTTGTAAGTGAACTCCACCAACGGCAGTAACTGCTCCCAACTACCAGCTTGCTCCAGAACACATGCTCTCAGCAAATCCTCAAGTGTCTGGATAGTACGCTCAGATTGTCCGTCTGTCTGCGGATGGTAAGCCGTACTAAATTTCAGCTTAGTACCCAATGCCTCCTGAAGACTCTGCCAAAATCTAGACAGAAATCTCGGATCACGATCGGATACAATACAGGTAGGAACACCATGCAACTTGACTATGTCCCTGATATACAACTGAGTCAACTTCTCCAGAGTATATTTCTTGTGGATAGGAATGAAATGAGCACACTTTGTAAGACGGTCCACAACCACCCAAACTGCATCACATCCTCCAGCAGTCCTTGGTAAACCCGTCACAAAGTCCATAGCTATACTGTCCCATTTCCACTCCGGAATATCAAGTGATCGCAAAGGACCACCAGGCTTTTGATGCTCAATCTTAACTTTCTGACAAGTTAGGCAATGAGACACGTGATCGGCCACATCGGTTTTCAACTTCGGCCACCAATAAATCCTTTTCAAATCTTGGTACATCTTTGTTGCACCAGGATGGAAATTCATCTTGGTTCGATGCGCTTCCCATAGGATATCTCTCCTAACTTCAAAATCCATAGGAACACATATCCGACCCCTAAATCGGGTAATGCCATCAGAACCTTTCACAAAGTCGGGCTCTTCATTGCCCGATGCCCCTTCTAACAACTTTTGCAATTCCGAATCGTCGGCTTGTCTTTCTTTAATAAGACCAATCAAATCATTAGTAACCTGCAACATTTCTAGAACGATGCTCTTCTCTTTCACTTGCATGTTCAAGTTGAGGTCACTGAACTCCTGAATCAATTGCATCTCTTTCACCATCAGATTGCTGACATGCAAAGTCTTACGACTTAGTGCATCAGCCACTACATTGGCTTTGCCCGGATGATACTGAAGATCGAAGTCGTAGTCTTTCAGAAATTCCATCCACCTCCTCTGTCTCATATTCAACTCTTTTTGATCGAAGAGATAGCACAGACTTTTATGATCGCTAAAGACTTCGAACTTTGAACCATATAAATAATGCCTCCAGATTTTCAAAGCAAAAACCACTGCCGCCAACTCAAGATCATGAGTGGGATAGTTCTGTTCATGCTGCCTCAATTGTCTGGATGCATAAGCTATGACTTGCCCTTTCTGCATCAACACACAACCCAACCCTTGTTTAGAAGCATCACAATACACCACGAAGGACTGAGTCGGGTCCGGCAAAATTAACACTGGGGAACTAGTCAAACGCCTCTTCAATTCTTGGAAACTACTTTCACATTC
Organism: Crotalaria pallida; assembly: GCA_037953625.1. Lineage (NCBI taxonomy): Eukaryota > Viridiplantae > Streptophyta > Magnoliopsida > Fabales > Fabaceae > Crotalaria > Crotalaria pallida. Next base: position 54,255,969 of record CM075654.1, on the reverse strand, counting down.
CGGGGACCACTCAAACGGAACACCTTTCCGTGTAAGAGTTGTCAAAGGAAGGGCCAATTTAGAAAACCCCTCAATAAACCTCCGATAATACCCAGCCATACCAAGAAAGCTTCTGATCTCAGTAATGGACTTAGGTCTCTCCCACTTAAGTACCGCTTCCACCTTAGAAGGATCGACAGCAACACCCTTCTCAGAAATGACATGCCCGAGATACTGCACTTCATTCAACCAGAAACTACATTTAGAAAGCTTTGCATAAAGCTGTTTGGATTTGAGAATTTGCAGCACAATTCCCAGATGCTCGGCGTGCTCACTTGGACTCTTAGAATAGATGAGAATGTCGTCAATAAAGACTATGACAAAAGAATCCAAGTACGGCCTGAAAATCCTGTTCATATAGTCCATGAAGATGGCCGGAGCATTAGTGAGACCAAAGGACATAACCACATACTCAAAATGTCCATATCTCGACCTGAATGCCGTTTTAGGAATGTCCTCCTCTCGGATACGGATCTGATGGTATCCCGATCGAAGGTCAATCTTAGAAAATACAGCTGCTCCTCGCAATTGGTCCAACAAATCGTCAATGCGAGGGAGAGGATATTTGTTTTTCACAGTCACCGCATTCAACTGCCTGTAGTCGATGCACATTCGGAGACTTCCGTCCTTCTTTTTAACAAAAAGAATTGGAGCTCCCCAAGGTGACACACTCGGTCTAATCAAACCCTTGGCCAAAAGCTCCTCTATCTGCTTTTTCAACTCTTCTAACTCCGGAGGTGCCATCCGGTACGGGGCTATTGAAATAGGACCTGCACCAGGCATCAAATCAATACTAAACTCCACTTCTCTGTTTGGCGGTAATCCAGGAATCTCTGCAGGAAAGACTTCTGGAAATTCGCAGACTATTGGAATCTGACTGATCTCTGCCTCCTCATTCATCTCCAGGGCAGATAAAGAAAGATCACTGATAGTAATTGATTTCTGATGACAGTCAATCAGAACATGGTGCCGAGACATCCAGTCCATGCCCAGAATGATGTCAAGTTTAGTTAGAGGCAAACAGATTAAATTTACTTTGAATTCCCGCTCCAATACTCGAAGTGGGCAATCCAAACACATAGTTGATGTGACTACAGAAGAATTTGTGGGTGTAGAGACAGATAATTTATAAGGCATTTCTATTGCAGACAACCCTAACTTCTTCATGCAATCGGCAGAAATAAATGAATGAGTAGCTCCGCAATCAAAGAGAATACCACAAGGAACATTATTAACATAACCGGTACCTCTAATCAGTTCATCAGCATCTGTAACTTCCTCGCCATCCAGAGTATACACCTTGCCCTTCCGAGTCACCCGATTGTCACCAGCTTTCTGAACCTTAGCCACATTCACCTCCTTCTTGACTGCACTTCTAGGACAATTTGTCATAATGTGACCCGGTTGCCCGCACTTGTAACAGGTTGGACCCTTACTCGGATCCAATGTCCAGCAATCTCCCCTATGGTGTCTACCACAGTGTGGACAAGTCGGAATAGGACCAAAAGTACTCACTACTAGGCCTGATCTAGGCTGGGAGTAAGGACCTGGTCGCTGCACCGAACTCTTGCCTCGGACAGGACCTCCAGACTTCTGCACATTCTTGCTGCGTTTCTCAGCTGCACGTTGCTTGCGACTCTTTTCATACGTGCTAGTCATGTTGATCAGTTGAGACAAGTTGCTGATGTTCTGATATTCAACGGCCATCTTGATCTCAGAACGAAGTCTGATCTCGAACTTGATGCACTTGGTCCGTTCATCTGCATCCCCGTAACTCCCTGCATATGGATCAAGTCCTCAAACCTAGCAGCATATTCACCGACACTCATGTTCCCTTGCACGAGCTGCAGAAAAGTTATCTCCTTCTCTCTACGAACATCTTCAGGAAAGTATTTGCCCAGAAAACGATTCTTGAACAAATCCCATGTGATCGCCTGATTGTTCGCTTCCAATCCCCTCCGCATTTGTTTCCACCAGTGTTCCGCTTCACTAGTCAGCATGTACTGTGCTAGCAGAACCTTCTGTTCCTCCGGTGGTGCCATAGTATTAAGAATCTTCTCGATCTCTTGCAACCATAGCTGTGCCCCATCGGGATTGAACCCACCTTCGAACTTCTGCGGATCGTTCTTTTTGAACTGCTCCAACCAATCAATAGCAACTGGAGCTGGGGGTTGAGGAATCATTGCAGCCGCTGTTGCTGTCGCTGCTGTTGCAGCTGCTGCTGCGATGTTATTCCCCTGATTCTGTTGCATCTGTGCCATCTGCTCCAGAATAGCTCGGATCCCATCATTATCGATCCGTCTACCAGCCATTCTGTTTAGTCATGCACAAGGCCGACAGTTAATGCTTAATAGCATAATTAATAGTATAAACATCCTATCAATAAACTCTAGACTCTAAACTATAATTATCGATCACTCGCTCGGTGAGTAATCACTGGAGTAGCTCATAACTCCAAAGGCCGAGGGAAACTGCTCGGATACCATAAAATGTAACACCTAAGATTATTTACCCTATTATACCCTTAATTAAAATAGTGAATTTAAAATTTTCTTTTTAATTTATAAAAATCACCCGTCAAACGGACGGAGTTTTGTTTGTTTTTAGGACTTTCCCAAAATTTCTGGTTTTCCTGCAACCTAATAAACAATAACATTTCCAAATTCCAGAAGCCAGCAAGGCTATATACATATATCACAGCTTGTGCAACTTCGTGCACGCATCACAAAAGCAAGTTTAAAACATCAGAGTTAAGCGGAATATAAACAAGTTTTGGAAAACAGTTTTTCCCCAAAATAAGACCCCTTCCCAAAAGGAGTCGTCCTGGGCCCCCAAAAAGCTATTTACATTATATATACAACAAAAATGATTCACATCAGATTACTGGGCCCAGGACATTCCCATGTCCTACATAGCTAAAAGTGACCTACTCTCCCTGTGAGGGAGAGTACTCCTGCTCGGCCTGATCGGGTGCAAACTCTTCCTCAGTACCTGTGGAGATAGTAAGGAGTGAGTATTACACATAAAATGGGGAAGCAGTTTCCAAATACGACATAATGCTATACTAAGTCATACACATTTAGCAAATCATTCACAATATCATAAAGCTTCACATATCGCAATTCATTACCAAAATGTTTCATTGATTACTCAAGTCAATCTTGCATATTCACTCTTATTCATCATTTTCTTAAAGTCTTTAGTTCCATACACTTTATCCATATTCATAATTCTTTTCAATCTGTCCCTGGTCACGACCTACTGCGTCTGCACTCATGTGCACTCACGACTTACTGCGCCCGGGTATGTTTCTCCATCCCTTGGTCACGACCTACTGCGTCTGCACCCCTGTGCACTCACGACTTACTGCGCCCGGGTATGTTTCTCAATCCCCTGGTCACGACCTACTGCGTCTGCACTCCTGTGCACTCACGACTTACTGCGCCCGGGTATGTTTCTCAATCCCCTGGTCACGACCTACTGCGTTCGCACCACCGCGCGATAACGACTTACTGCGCCCGGGTGTGTTTCACTCTCCCCTGGTCACGACCTACTGCGTTCGCACCCCCGTGCGATCACGACTTACTGCGCCCGGGTATAATTCATTTCATTCTTTTAACATTATCACTGTTTAACAATTCCATTACTCAAGTTAATCACAACCGTACACATTTACACTATCCAATCATCACACTTAAATCTCATAACTTAATTAGCACAAATTAACATTTCATTAATATCATCAACATCACCAAATATCAAAATGAAGCACATAATCAACCAAATATTTTCCCTTTGTCATAAGTTCTATTTTAATAATTATTCTATAATATAACAACCTAAATTAACACATAACTCTCAGTACCCATTATATGCATATTGTAAACTAAACCCCAGAGTAAGGTAATACTCACTATAACCCACTCCTTACCTCAATATAGCAAGAAGTAAATAGAACCTTAGTGAGCCCTAGCTCAAAATCTTGGAAACTTGAATTTCCTAAGCCTAACTTGCCACCTCAATAAGGAAATGATGAAATGATGGTACACAATCCTATTTGAGAGAGCACAAGATGAGTGATCCTTGTCCTTGCCTTGGTTTGGGTTGGAAGGCATGAAACAAAATCCCTACATAACCATGAGTGCAAGAACCCTAAGGTTTTAAACATAATTTCTATGAACTAAGGAAAGTTGGAATGGAAAGGAAATCAATATATGGCATGAAGCTTAACTTACCCCAACAATGGTGGAAATTGAAAAACCAAGAAGAAGGAAGGAGGGAGCAAACTCGTGCGAGTCCAAGGGAGATGGAAGGAATGTGTCTTCAACCAACCTCCATGGTGCAAACTTGATGGGGTTTAATGATTTTGGGTTTGAGGTGCCCAAAACCAAGTGTTTGATGATGAAAGTGATGGAAGTGTTCTTGGAGCTTGAGAGAGTTGATGAAGGTGATGGCTTTGTGTTGGAGATGTTGTATGAAAGAATGAGGTGATTTTGTTGCCTTATGATCAACTTTGAAGCCACCAAAAATCGTGTGGCTTAAATTGAAAACTTAGCCACCAAGCCTGGAATGGACGCACCAAATTCAATCTGGTCTGCGCCACGCGCCTGGGCGCATGCTAGGCTCGCCTAGGCGGGTTCTGGCACCAGCTGGTGCTGCTGGTGCACCTAGTGTGAAAATGGTGCGATCAGGGGGGGTTTTTGGAGCGCCACAAGCAAAACTGGTGCGGCTGGTGCGCATCACCGCTCGCATGGGAGAATTGGTGCCTCGCCTGGACGGGTTTTTCACTGCCTGGTGCACTTATGAACAGTGCACCCGCCTGGGCGCATGGCTGGTGCGCCTGGGCGAGAAACAGGGCCTTCAACCTTCGATTCGCCATAACGTTTTCGTTAACCGTCGGATCGGGTCCAAATTTTTAGATAAGCTTCTTCACCCCATAAACTTCATATCCAACGGTGGAATTTATTTTCTTAGTATCCTATAATAAATTTCTAATTTTCTCTTTTCGGTCGATTTCTAACATCTAAAACGCCGATTTAACTCCCGATTTCGCTTATATGACTTTGCCCGAAGCCACAACTGCCTTCTATACAACCCCTAGGACTTATAATCACCACTCACCTATCTACCAAAATTCATTAAGTCATTATTCCAATTTTTCTTAGGTTTTTATTTAATAATTTCATTTAAAATAAAGTTTAGGATGTTACAAAACACACTGGAATTTAGATCAAAGTAAAACCATTTTGCAAAAGTTGTTTTTCTTTTCTTTCTCATCAAAACCGTGACATGCAAGCCAAGAAACAAGACTTTTTGAGTAAAAGAATCACATGTAAAACTTCAAGATCAAAGCTATGGAAAATCAAGGCAAGAATCAAATCTTTTTCAAGATCAAAACAAAGATCAAAGCCTCTCTCTTTTTTTTTAAAAGAAAACCAAAGATCAAAGCTTAGAAAATTTCAAAGTTAAAATCAAAGCATTCAAACCACTTAGATCATCTTTAACAAGCATCAAACTAACATGCATGAACTCTAATCAAGGTAAAATCATCATGACCTAGTTTCCTAGACATGGCCGAATAGTATAGTCCATGGTTTAAGGTTCTACAAGTTTGTGTGGCTCTTGAAAACTCAAGATCAAGACTAAGAATTTACATTCAAACATAGATCTACAAGAAAAATAAACATGCAACAACAAAGAACCTTACAAGACATAGAAAAATGAAAACTATTTCTAACACTCTATGATCTTCGAATGAAAGAAAGGAGAAGAGCCTCAACCACCTTCACTTGATCTTCAAGAAAACTTAAGGCTTTTTGGTCTTGATCTCTTCCTTCTTCCTCCCTCTTACCCACGGCCTACTTCTCTCTCTAAGAGGTTTGATGAGCCTCTTAGAGTGTGTTTAGGAAAATGAAGTAGAAATGAAGGAAATGAATGGGAGAATGGGTGAAATGAACTAAGGGTGATGGTTTATATAGGAAACTCGTGTGTTTCCTCTTTTGTCCTTGTGAAATTCGGCCTTAGGTGCAATTGGAGGGGCAATTTTGGCTCTTCAAAACTTTGCATGGGTGGAGGTTATCAAACTTAGGGGGACATGGTGTAGGAAATTAAGGAACTAGGTCTCCTAAGTTTAGTTACTTTTTTGCTAATGGTTAGGACTTAGTTACTAACTTAGTTACTTAGGGTCCTTAGCCTAGTCCATGACTTCTTGTCCAAGAAAATAAAATCCTTGCCTTCGTTCATGCATGCATACACGTAGCACACACACACTCTCACATGTATCACACACATCAACACTTATGCATGTATTATCTTTTCATTTCTTAATCAATTCTATTTTAGAGCATATAATCACCACTTCACACACTAATCCAAATATTTCAAGGAATCATACTCACACACAATTAAATCGAAAATAATTCTTATTCATCATGAAACGACTTACACAAAATCACATTTCCTTTATAAAAACACCAAGCACATAGACTTTTCCAAAAACTTATTTTTCTCAACTTTTGACATTACTTAAAGAAATCCTTTCTTTAAAATCACTCATTACTTTAAAAACGTAAATTAGAAAATTTATTTAAGACAATATTCTTTCAAAAATGCTTTTCTCTAAAATAACTTTCTTTAGTATTTTGAATTAATACGAGAAATTTGCGGGGTGTTACAGAATTGATTAACACCAATATTCTTATTGATTACCTAGGTTATGAAAATGATTTTCCCAAAATCAATTTGCACAATTAAAATTCAATTCAATCAATTATGAAAATCAATCTTTTCTAGGTTTTCAACCAAGAACATATGAAATGACTAGAACGTAAAGAGTTAAGGGAATAGAAATACTGCACAGAGATTTATCCTGGTTCACTCTCATCCGCTTGAGAGCTACATCCAGTCCCCTCTTCAACCAAGAGAGATTCTTCACTATGAGGAATTAGAGTTCTCAAATTACAAGCAAATGTCTCTCAAGACTCACTTCTTGATAGCCTCCAAGAGATACCACACTCTTGTCTTGCAACCCTATTGAATCTAATCTAACCTCTTCCCTTGCTTGTTGATATCCCCACAACAAGTCTTCCAATTTGCTTGTTTACCCAACAAGACTTCCAAATGATTGATGATACCTCACACCAAGGCTTCCAAATGCTTGTTAACACAACAAGCCTTCCAAGACTTCTTTTGCTTGATGAACAACCACCAAGGCTTCCTTTGTTGTAGATAGCTTGCCTCCTTGCAATGATTACAACCAAATTGAAAACAATAACAATCCTATGAATCTCTTTCAATAGCTATGAAAATATCAACATAAGAGATTCAAAGATTCTTGATCAAAGAATGTAAAAGTTGAAAGCTTTGATCTATGAGAAAGTGAGAGAGAATAGTGTGGCTTGATCTTTGTAAAATTGATATGAAAAATGATGTAAGTTCAATCTAATGATTCACAAAGGTTAGGAAAAAGTTTATATAGAATACCCAAAAGTTAGGATCATTAAAAACTGATTTTGAGAAGTTAAAAACGTATTTTAAAAACCAGTTTTACAGGTCTTAATCGATTAACATATGGCTTAATCTATTAACCACTGTAACATGTGTGTTAATCAATTAATCATGACCCATTAATCGATTAGCCACTGTTAAATTCAATTAAAAACTTGTTTTCTCAAAACTAAACCTTTCCTTTCAAACCTTTAAGCCACCTATTGATTTTAGCTTAAGTGAATACTCAAAATATGATATAATCATGCACTTGATAGAGATTCACTACCCTCTAAAGACTCTACCCAAACTCATTAAAATAAAAGACTCAAACTAAAGATATTACAATTATACACAAATTAAGTCTTCATGAGCTTGCTCTCTCTTCATCATTTGTTGTTTGTTGTTGTTTGATGAACTTCTTCATACTTGAGCTTGATCACAAACACTTGTAGCTTGTTCAAAACCTTTGTCATTACCAAAACATTCTCACTGGATCTAACAATCTCCCCCTTTTTGAAAATGACAAACATGTTTTGAATTTGTTTGAAGTTGTTGATGCTTGAACCATTTGATCACTTTGTGAGACTCTTGCTCCCCCTCAATAAATGCTTTTGACATTTGAAATCCAATTGAGATAAGCTTGATTCTCCCCCTATCTTCAACAACTTTGCTCAACCTATATAAAAACAACAAAACAACCATTTCTCCCCCTTTTGGCATTATCAAAAAGTAAGATATTCCAATTGTAATATAAAATGCTAAGCCAAAATAAGAGAAAATCAACATTCATTTCTTCACAACATTGATACCAATAAATCAATGATACCAAATGTAAAACTAATGAACTATACTTTGAAATGTGATACCAATTGGAGAGAAATAAGACAATGAAATATAATACCAATTGTAACTAGAAAGTCATAATATCACTTGAGAAAGTAAGATATCAATTGTAAAGAAATATCACAATAACTACAATAGCATGATAATCATATAATAATCACACAATGATATCAATTGAACTTTTGTAGAAGTAATACCAATTGAAAATATCCAACAATATCAATTGTACCAATTTGTAGGACTTTCACTTGAAATTTGAAGAAGCAAATGAATGAGTAATACTTGTAATCCCTTTTGCTCTTCAATCATACCTACAAAAGAATCATGCTTTGCTGTTTGGTATCCAAATGATTTTGGATCCATTTTTGTTAGTTAAGGGATTTTCACCCTTCTTAACCCAAACAAAATTTCCTTTAGGTATACCATGCACTTTAATATAACACACATTTGAAGTATGCCCATGAGTACCACAATAGAAACATGTTGGTGCATTTGAAAAATCAACTTTAGAAAAATCAACAACATTTCTATGAGTCTTACTCTTAGCATTAGTATAACCCAAACCAAACTTGTTTGAATTTTCTCTTTGAAAATTTAACAATGTGCGCAATTTAATATCACCACTTGTGAAACTTGCAAGCTTATTTTTCAAAATAGCATTTTCATCTTTAAGCAACTTGCAACTCTCACAATCAACCACAATATTCAATCTACTAGCACAATCACAAGACGAACTAGCATATATAAGATCAAGAGTTTCATTTTCAAGATTAAGCTCATCAATTTGTTTTTGAAGTTCTAAAATCTCTTGTTGATGTTTCAAAATGAGCTTCTTCCTTTCAATGTTTTTCAAAGCTAGTTTCTTAAGATGTTCATGCATTTCTTCATAAGCATTATATAAAATTTCATATTTGGAAGAAATTTCGGATTTAGTTTCACTTACATCGCTATCCTCGCTTTGTTCACTTGATTCATCATTTGAACTTTCCTCTTCATCTACTAGAGTTATCAAGTTGAGAGTAGCGACTTCTTCATCATCCGAAGAACTACTTGATGTGCTTTTGTTTTCCTCTTCATCATCCCAAACGATGTATGTCTTCTTATGCTTTGAATTTTTCTTTTCTTTCTCCTTCTTCTTGAGATACTTAGAGCATGAGTATTTGAGATGACCGGGTTTTCCACATTGATGGCAAACCACTCCTTCTTTTGTTGTCTTGGTCTTGTAGTGTGGGGAATTCTTCTCTTTACTTTTGTCTTTGTTCAACCTTCCTTTTCTCCTTAGAAGCTTGCTAAAATTTCTTAGTAGAAGTTTCATCTCTTCTTCATCAATGTCAGAATCGGAATCTTCATTATCATTACTATCGGAACTCTCTTCCTTTTTATATGAACTTTTGGCTTTAAGAGCAATTCATTTTCTTTCCTTGTACTTATCCGACTCTTCATGCATATGCAAACGTCCAAGCTCCATTTCATGTTCTTGAAGCTTTCCGAAAAGTGTAGCTAAGTCCATGGTGTCCAAGTCCTTTGATTCAACAATTGCGGTAACCTTAGGTTGTCATTCCCTACTTAGACATCTTAAAACTTTGTTAACAAGTTCACAATTCATGAAAGTTTTTCCAAGAGCAATGAGATGATTAATAATATGAGTAAAAGGTTTTTGCATAATACATGGTAAACATTTTAAATTTTAATTACTTAAAAGTAATAGTGGATAGTAAACATTTTAAATTTTAATTACTTAAAAGTCATTGTTCTTTGTATTTAACACAAGAACTAGAACTAGAGCTTGGCTTGGCGGCTCCAATTATAGGGGTCTTGGTAATTACAGGCAGTCCAAAAGTCTGTTCATATTCATTAACATAGTCACTTAAGAGTCCACTCAGTTTTAGAATCTTATGGGGTCTATTCATAGTCATCGGAGAGCAATTCAGAATAGTTTCAATGAAGCATACTCATTTTGTTGAGGCATTTACCTTCACTTAACCATAAATGGTTGTACATAGGAGCTAACATTGAGAAGCACAGCATTGCTGGAATTTTCAGGAATTAGTGTTGCTATTAAATATTGGTAAGCATTAATGGCTAAAGACATCCCTAGACTTTCCTTCATACTCAAATGCTTTCTTTTTTATTTTACTCTGATAGGAGCCAACAATCTGATTGGAGATTGTTTGATAAGGTTACCAAACATGAATTGTGCTCAACCCCTCCAATCCAGATCAAACATGAAAAAGTCAAAAAAATTCCTCCATGTTATTAGCAGCGCACAAGAGTCATGGATGGATTTTGGATTTTGAATCTCTTATTTTATTTTGTTCCCTATTTCTCATTATTACAAGGACATTTGTCAAATGAATGCAAGCCACCAAACAAGACAACATTTTTCCTTATAGAAGCCCACTTTGTGAGTTATAGTTGATGTAGAATGTTGTGTCTACTTAGAGAGGCTTCTAATCGTCTCCTCAGGCATGGAATTTAAGCTTCAAATAGAAAGGGAATGCAATGCTTTATTAGTGTTCTCTTCTTATTTGATTTAGAACAATTGCATTAAGACCCGGATGCATTCTCCATTGTTAGGCTAAACTGTTCATTTGGTCCCTTACCTTATTTTTTAATTTCAATTTGGTCCCTTACCTTTATTTGGTATCAATTTGGTCCCTTACGTTTCAAATCGTTAACACTGTTAGTCCCAACCGTTACTATTCTTTGTTGATTTGAAATCGTCTTCATTCTCTCAATACTAGTGAATAACTAAGCTCCAACTCACGTTTTTGTCTCTTCAGTTTGTACCCTAGCAGAGGAAACGTTTCCCTCCAAAAGGTTGTGAATGAGTTTCTGAAACACTCTCCCTCCCTCCCTTGAGAAGAAGGTGAAACGTAGGCTCCAAAACGATGTTTGTGGACACAAAGAGGGATACGTATTCACAACCACGTGTATAATTAATGGCCACGTAGGATTAAAATTGACAGCATTAATAGCAACTGACGGTTGTGACTAAGGTGTTAACGATTTGAAACGTAAGGGACCAAATTGACACCAAATAAAGATAAGGGACCAAAAAAGCAGTTTAGCCATTTTAGTTCCTAACCTTTGTACATATATTTTACATTACTCTTTTTACATCATGAGAGAGGGATGCAAAATGACCATTTTGCCCTTATAATACTTCAAAATACCAATTATGTTCAAAACGTAATTTATTTCATTTACATTCTAAATACTTAATTATATTATTAAATGGGTAATTAATTCTAATGGGTGTTACATTTGGTGTGCGAAAAAAGGTGAGCATGTGAACACAACCAATGATTTTCCTATTAAATGTCTATCTATTCTTCTGCTGACAATGCTGACCATAATTCTTGCTACAGTGCAGATAAAAAATTTGTCTGCAATGGAAGTGAATATTGTTCGACCCTTTATCGGGAGAGCTTTATAGGCATTTTACAAGCATGATAATCCAGAGTTGATACCAGACCCAGAGAGAGTTTCTTACACTCGGCCACAAGTTGTCAACAATGCTCCAAGGGTATGCTTGTTTCTCTATAATCTTAAAAATATTTTCTGTACTAAAAAAATAATGAAATAATTCTTTCTTTACTTTTCTGTATTTATCATGTTATTTTTCTTTAGGGAAATGTTAACCGGTGCTATGGTTGCATTGGTTAAGAATTCAAAAGTAGAAAATGTGCATTTAAACTCAAATGTTGTATTTTTCAATGCACATTATCTATATGTGGCTTACTTAAAGAATATCTTGCTCATTTCTTTATGCTTACAATGACAAACAATATCTGCAAAGCTATAGATACATTTTTCATGCCATTCTCAGTTTTTATATCATTGATAAAAATTCAACATGACCAAGTTTTGAATGATGATAGCTAAAAATGCTATCCATTCTTTTCTTTTTTTTCCTCCAAAGGAGTGGGTTTTTATGCACCTTGCATTTGCTTTTGCAGAGGCAACTACGAAGATAATCATGAATTGTAACATTACCCTGGCTTCATAGATGAATCATTGTTGCTGCCTGCTGAATTCATTGTAAAAGTGTAGCATGAGAGTTGAGTTTAATATTCCGAGAGCATTGTTCTCTATAAATTTTTTCAGTTGTTTTGGATTCCTTTATTAAAAAAATGGGTCTTGTTAAGGTTATTAACACGAAAAACAATTATACGTTTATATTTATTTTTTTCTCGAAAATCTTAAAATATGTATTTTTCAATATATTTTTACTACGTTAAAGTCATAGACGAGGTCAATAGTTAACACTTTCCTATATTTATATCAAGTTAGTTTTTTTTTACACCAAAAGGTACCCTATAGTCAATGGTCAAAGACAAAGGACAAGGTCGAATATTCTCTCCTCACACAAGAATGGTAAAAAGTCGCAAGGGTTAAATATCAAAATGGTTCATATAAATATTGATCCCTTTGAAATTGGTTCTTGCAAAAAAAAAGTTTTGATTTTAGTCCCTACATTTACAAAACGTTTTGATTTTGGAGACTAAAAAGTGGGGGCCGAGTACTAATACTCGCCTCATAGTCTGAACAACAATGGCTGGTGGAGAGTGGTCAGCTGAAACTACCAGACAATGTGAGTGAACATAGTTGTGCTTGAAGGTAATTTATTACATACGATGCTTCGTATTGTGATATATCTAACTGCAATGAATGACACAGATACTTTTGTTGTTTCATTGAGAGGGGCCATATGCATACATTCAGTTATTGAGAAAAATTGAATTAACGAAATGACAGTGAAACCCTGCATTCATGCGTCAAAATATATCCTTATGAGTGTTGATTTATTTGTGTGAGTATATTTATGATTGTGTGTGAATGCTTGTTTATTTTAGTTTATTATTGTTTAAGGTATATCATACTCTCTTTATGTTGTTTTTGTTCATGTTAAGTGCATTGAACAACAGTTATAAGTTATCCGGAATGATGAATTTAGATTATCGATGCATTATCAAGTGTTCATGCAAAGGAAAGGAAAAGATTTTATTCTATGTGTCTATTGTATAGCTTTGAGACCATGCAATCTTACAAGGGTAGCTTTGAGACCATGCAACCTTACAAGGGTAGATTTTATTACAAATGTTATTCGAATGGGGATTGGAGTCTAAATCAACATAATTGCTTTTCACTGTTGGACAAGTAATCTATGGGTATAAGAGTGGTATAAAGTAATCTATGGGTATAAGAGTGGTATAAAGGCATTTTTTTAGTGTCAATTGGGTTAGCTATATTCTATAATGTTTTCTTATCCACGACAAGTAACTGTATGTCATGGAAATTTTGAAGGTAGTAGGTAATCGATAAGAACATTGTATTTTTTTTTTTTTTTTGATGAAATAAGAACATTGTATTGATGTTGTCTTTTGATTATTTCTTGTACTCATTGATTTATCAATAAAAATTTTTTTTCCTGATAAAAAAAACATCAAGAAAGTTATATCTTGAGATGCGAAATATATATATTTTCTTTTAAAAAAAATACCATTCTCAAATTTTCAACCACTTTTGCCTCCCATTTTTAAATATCTTTGTATAAATAGGAGTGTCTTGAAGTTTGAATGTTACATTATTAGTGGTAGCAGATCAGTTTTTTTTTTTGGCTCGAGTATGATCTCACATGCCTTCATTGTGTGTCTCCCTAGATGTTTTTCTATCTCTGTTCAAAGATACACGTAGTGGCTTAAGGCTTATCAAATGTTAAACTAGTACATCTCTCTAGTGTCACTTTCGATCTTTCCTGAATTGTCTTGTTTCAAGACATAACTTTTGCTCATTGATCTGATTCAATTGACAATATCACATTTAAGAATGATATGAAAATGAATGGTCAAGGTTATTATATTTGCGCGGCGATTAGAGTCATGTTCTACATGTTTTGCTGGGAATAAATTTGCATATTAACATGAATAGTTTTGGTCAATCTCAAAGATGACAGTGTAATTCAATAATGTCACTGACAAAAGTGAACAAACACATGGAAAGAAAAGAATGATGGTGGTAGTATACTCAATATATTATACACACAAAATTTCCTTTTCCATGGCAGTGCCTATATAAATCTTAGAATGGCTAGAACAATAAATAATGGTCGTCTTCGTTTGAACTAAAATTATAGTTCAGCACTCCACGTATCAAATAAACTTTCAAGTAGTGCTAGAAATAACACAAACAATAATATTCTAGAAGTACCGTAGAAAGGGGATCCCGTAGAAAATTGAAATTTGTGAGACTGATCCCTGCAGAAGAGAAACAAGCACTAGATTTATTAAAGATTACGAAGCGAATATGACTTGAGGAAAATTTTAGAATTTATTTCCCGTCGATGTTGTGCTAGCTCAAGCATTTTTTTGTTAAAATCTTAAGCATGTATGACAGTGTAATGGCTAGTAAATTGTTGTAAAACTGATTGTTTTTTTATAGTAAAAGAAGAATAAATTAAAAAGACAAGAGAATATTACAAAGTAAGATGATAAGAAATCCTCAAGAACTAAAAAAAAATGAAAGCCGAAAGAAGATTATGCTACAAAGACACCATCCTAAAAAGATTATGAGCAAAACTCCACAAAGAAGCTAGAAAAACTATGTTATAAGTTGTTATCTTTAAGGAAGTAAATGGATAAGAGAGGCAGAGATGTCTTGGGGGTTCAATTCAAATATTAAGTATTGGTTTTAAATATGTTTTGGTCCTCATAAATTTGGCATTTTTTCAGTTCAGTCCCTCTTTTAATTTTATTCGTTCTTAGATCCTAAAAATACCAAAAGTAGTGGAGACGTTTTTTAGTCTGTGATGTTAACTCTATCTGCACTATATTTTGCATCATTAGAGACCAAAAAGCAATAAAATTTAAATAGGTACTAAACCCAAAAAATATCAAATTTATGGGTATCAAAAGCATATTTAAACCTAACCACCTAAGAATTAACCAATATAACTTTCGAAATAAATAAATGAATTGAGAAACAATGATTTTCTGGAATCTTACTTTTGAAGGGAGGAAAGTAAGCCACAGAATATTGCATTTTCAGGCAAAGAATCCTCTGTATTATCAATCTCTGGGTTGTCAACTTGCACATAAACTTCTTGGCCTAGGTACCAAGAGTTGAGGTTCTCCGCTCGAAGGTTCCAAATGCCAGCATTGTCAAGAGATACTAAAACAGCTGTCCAAGCCCCAGGAAAGACCTATGCACAGCGGAACAGGTTAAAATAAGCTGTTATAAAGCATTCACATGCCTTCTTTTTTGGCAACGGAAAGCACCTCAAGTGGAGAAAGTCAAACTCGTATTGCATTAATTAAATATCCTTAGAATTCATTACTTTCAATGTGGGACTCCAAGTAGAATTCATTACTTTCTCTTGCAATTGTCATCGTAACATTCCACCATCCTTCAGAGCGCCGTCAATTGCATAGCTGAGAAGAAATGGTGAAAGGCTTTGATACCAATTGATATGGATCTTGGGAGAACCACACCACAAAAGCTAGCTATTGTAGTGGGAGTGCCCAAGTCCTTATAAATCCCACATTAAAATTCATTACTTTCAATGTGGGACTCCAAGTAGAATTCGTTACTTTCTCTTGCAATTGTCATCATAACACTTATAAAAGTATTTAACCGTGTCCCTCGTACACATCCCTTTTAGGGTTTCATTAAGTTTCTGTTAGAGTTCCGTTAAGTGATACATCCACTAGTGCATTTGCGAGTCCCTGATTTATCAGAGAGAATTTAAATAGGTTTCTGGGGAGCCATTTACTAACTTTTAGAGTTTAGACCTATTTGAAATTCCCTCCAATAAATTCAGGAAACCTTTTACTATAAATAGCAAATCATAGAAAGAAAATTTGCATTCATGAATTGGCTGGGAAGCCTTTGAGACGTTGGTGCAAGAAAGCAACACTGATCAAAATTAGGAAAAGTAAAAAGAAATTCATGACACAATACTCATTGGGGTTAAAGGGCAATCCTTGTTATCCTGATTCTCTGCATTCATATAAAGCAGAGTACATAAAGTAACATGGTCAAATTAAAAGGAAATCTTAAAAAATTTTGGGTGGCAAATAGGATTTGTCATTTCATGGTTGAATCTATGAAGAACCTCTATGCTCTTTTGTCATAATACTTCTTTCTAGTTACACATGGAAATGGTCTAGACTCCTTTCTGACTTAGCTGTTACATGATTTCGTAAGCAAATGCATGGAGTAAGGGAATTAAGCCGGAGTAAAGTAAGGAAGTTGTACCTGGGTAGTGCAGCGAGCCACGCCATCCCATTTGTTATAAGTACTTCTGCTATTCTCTGTCCACACTCCGAAATCCATGCTACAGTTCAAATGAGAAATTTACCAACTCCCATTCCGAGATTTAAAGTCATGTGGATGAAAAATAAAAAAAAAAAGTAAATTGAAGTTTTAAAGCTAAAATCTCACCCGACAACAAAGAATGCATAGCCATCCATATGGTAGGTCTGTACTGTGGTGTCATTGTTTTGAAAGATTATTTCCATAAAACCTTTGAAAGTGCCATTAATCAGAGAGGTATCAACCTTGGGAGGTCTGTTCATCATTTTCTTTGGAAAATCAAGCTTGTACACCCCTAGAATTTTAAATTGTTCCGCAAGCTTCAGGGGTGTTGAAGGTGGTAAATATGATATTCCGTTAAGGGTAGTACGCCACTTTCCATTTATAAGTTCTGGAGGTTTGTTAAGAATTACATATACATCTGTGACAGTAATTTCACCATATCTGAAGGAACCCTGCGGGTTTGGACGTGCAGCACCAGCAGACACATTCCACCTACAACGTACCATCATTAGATGAGGTTTCGAAGAAGTCACTCAGGTTTTTATTATGTCTAAATATGCCTATTAATAACCATAAATTTAAATTACAGTTTTCATTGAACTTCCATGTTCCATCCCAAAACCCCAATGAAAAAAATGATAATAATCATGTAGGGACTTGACCATGGTCCTAGACTCCTAGACTATAAAATCAACCATCTTTAATAAGGCTTTTCCATACTCAACCTTTACAGTCATGGTTAATGTTTAAGGGTTAAACTAGTAAACCATCTAGTAATGTGATTAACTACAAATTTATACATTATTAACGTGTAATAAAGTAGTGTGAGACATAAATTTTGTTCCATATTAGTATAAAACATGCACATTTATCAAAGCAAAAGTTTAAAATTAGTATAAGATTCTCCGGTAAGTAGTAGTAATAATAGATAAAGTAGTAACCTTATCGATCTTGCTTGATTCATTGAAAAAGAAGGATCATCTTGACCAGAAAGGCTGGGAAGAGGACCTGAAGCAGGTCCCAGAGAATTGGAGTAGTGCAAAATGGCAACTCCAGTAGCTCTATCCCATGATGAATTTACAAATCGAGGACTGGCAACAATATAGTAATCAGTGCTGGCATTTTGATCCATTGTAACCAAGAATGAATATGACTGACCAACATGAATATCCATGTTTGTGTAGTTTTGCTGAATGGTGTATGATCCCTCTGTCTCCACAAGAAGCAAATTGTGATTTTGTATTCTAAAATTCAAGCTTGTTGAGATACCAACATTGTGAACCCGTATGCGATATGTTTTGCCTGATTCGGGCAGAATGATCAACAGTTAGCAATGTGAGTACAACAGCTTTAAAATCAAAGGCACGAATTTTCACATCTTAAAATTAAGGGTATTTTAAATCCTCTCCTATTCCTATATTACTTTCAGATATAAACATCCAGATCTATTAAAAGCATTAAAGTATGCACATAAAAGGGGGGATCTGTTTCATTTGAATGTGATATCTAAAGAAAAAAATAACTAACAATAACAGATTGTTGGGTAATAACATTATTCAAGAATGAATGTGGAGGATGCCAACAATGAAGTTGATATCAGAATATACATGTAGACTCAAAGTGCATATAACCCCAAAAAAGAAAATGGTTAGTTTTGAGAACTATTGATCTATTGATCATAAATTATATACACTTAGACACGAAGGGACTTTGTATGTCATCGACAACAATTTTTCCCAGTCAACTATTATTTTTCTTTTTGATTTACCTCCTACTTTGCTAATAAACCCTCTGGGCCTCTGGACAAATGATTCAAGTTCAACCAATGATAACTCAGCAATAAGGATCTACCCTTATTATTTTTCACACTTTTCTTAAAAGTTTACTCATAAGATTTAGACTAGATCTGTTTGTTTCAGTTCCAAGTTCCTTGTCACGAGTTCCAACAGTTCTGAAGTTAGCCTAGGTTAGGAATGCCGCCTGCTGGTCCTGTGTACAAGTTTCCAGGTTTCTGAACCACATAAAGTGGTTGTGAATCCTTGTGACATATTTTGATTACTTGCCACTGATAGGCAGATGTTATAGACAATAAAAAAAACATAAAAACTCAGCCACATAAAAAATTGGCAGGAGGCTGCACATAGGGAGGAAAAGCGATGCTGTTGCCAATTTTCCATATATGTCAGGTACTTGTTTTAGACTTGGAAACACACCTATAAAACAAACATGTATGTCCTATGTTCTTACCTGGTTCAACATTTATAATTTGGTAAGAAATGCCACTTGGGACAAGTGTGTCATCATAGCGATATGGACCTAGTCCATTAATAAGCACACCATCAGGTATTCCAAGGTCAATCCCATTTTCCACGTCCTTCCTGAGGTCCTGTTTCATCATGTGCAGCGGTCAACAATCATTGAATGGACAGATAAAAGAACAGAAGTGAGTCACATAAAGAAGTGAGACCTTATGGCTCCTAGTGTACCAGTCACTCAAAAGTATCGTAATATCTCCATCTGGCAATCCAAAGGGAACAGGAATAACTGCTCGGTTGTTTATGATTATTCCTCCATATCCACCTGCAGCTCTTTGGAAGTTTAAGGATGGGAAGTAGAAGAAACTCCCTATCTGATCTTTAACTTGAAACTCATATGTCCAATTCCAACCAGCTGGAATTGGACAATTGGTGCCTAAAACTCCATCTTGCCAGGAGTTTTTCCTATGTTGCACACCATCCCTGCATTTAACTACGCAATATAATCATTACCATCATCATTACAAATTATCGTCATCACATTTGACAAAACAAAATCGTCCTACCATGTCAGAAGTAATGGTTCATCAAGGTCATTCTTGACATTGACAACTACATTCCAGTTTGTGGTGACATTAAGAATTGGTCCTGGAAATTTCCCGTTGATCCCAATTACCTGAAATAGCAAAATTTTTTATGAATAGGGTGGGGTAAGAAACAGCATTTTAACTCATTCATTGGTGAAATATTGACCAAACACATAAACACCAAAAGTAATGCTGTAAAATAAAAATATATAGAAAGAAGCCATAATTTTGACATGCACTAGTCTGATATAAATGAAAGAATACAATAGACAAGATAATTTGAAACAAATTTGATGACACACAGTTGAATTCTCAAACATATTATCTTAGAAAGTTTACATCCTTATCATTTCCTTTCAATCACATGGAGAAAGGGTAGTCAGTAGTCTTCCTATATTTTACTTCAAAGTGAGTAATGTTAGCATGGTTATAACTTTATTCACATTGTGAACAAAGTGTTAGGTCAAGGATAGCCCAAAATACCAAATATCTACTTTCACAAGGAACCATCCTTGTGGGCTGAAACCAAATCTTCAGCAAAAATTTTACAGCAATAGGTCCATTGGCCTTTCCATTTCACATGGTCAGCACTTAGTCCATTCTTTCCCATCTTTTACATTTTCACTCGCTGGAATTCAAAATAGAAAGGAGACATTTGGTTAGCTGGCACTCTTCAAACACATGAGAAGAGAGAGTCAAAAAGTATGGCAAGAGGAGCACAGAGAAAGAAATTTACAAGGTAATAATAATTGATGCTAGGATTCTCAGAGACCTAGCAATGAATAGATCGACAAATGAACCTTGAAGTAAACTTAATGTAAAGTTTTTCTTTTTTTGTTAATCGATTAATTTTGTTTTGTTTCTGTCATTGAGAAGGATCCCCACCCTCCCCTTCTCCCAAAATAGCACGAAGGGTGATTCAGCAGAGGCATTGAAAGAAAATCAACTATCCCCTAGAGAAAATTGGTATTGCTAAAGGGTCCCCATATTTGCAAACAACACACCAGTTCTCGATATACAAAATACACCAATTTTCAATTAAAAAACTTACTTCTGAGGGCTCTAGTTAGCATTCTCCGAGAGGTTTTTATAAATGAACATCTTTTATATTCCTATAAACAAGATATCCAAGGATGACAGACTCAACTAATTTCAGTGAAAACTATGAAGGGAGAAAAGGTGGAAATAAGATGCCAAATAAATCATTTCGCACAAATATCCCATGTATCATTAAACTAGGTTATGATCAAGCATGAAAGAAAGTTGAAATCATCTACGGATTGTAGTACAGCCCAGTTTTTTAATTTAAGAAACCAGACTTAAGGTTACCAAATTTACTCTCCTCTTATCTATTTGGTTGTACTATAAAATGAGAAATAAGTGAATACTAATAGATGGCATAGTTGACAAATAACTATTATTAGTCCAATTAAAAAACTGAACTTTAGATTACTAACAAGTGATATCCAAATTCACAGCTAAAAGCCAATTGGGTGCTGCAACTTGTGTAATTCATGACAAAGAATGTTACAACAGCTTTTGGCCTTAACTGCATCTAACTGCCAAAAATTCAACTTAAAAACAGGTATTACACATAATATATTGTCATCATGGATGAGTTGTTACTTCCACCATTCATACTCCAATTTAAAAACAGTAACACAAGTACCTAAGTTTTGTCCTAGTACATACTCAATATTGCTTAAAAGAACCTTAAGATTTAAGACAATGAAAGAAAAACAAACCCATAGTATGCCAAGTAAATGACTAATTCAGCTAAATTATAAGTTTAGTTATCTTAAACATAAAATAAGTAAATAATATAAAAAATAAAAAAACTCTAACCTTTTGCTTAACACCAAGAGGGGAGGCTGATGTGTAAGATACAGTCCAATCATAGAAAACAAAAGGGTCACCTGCAAAAGCAACACTTAAGA
The DNA here is from genome assembly GCA_037953625.1 of Crotalaria pallida. Lineage (NCBI taxonomy): Eukaryota > Viridiplantae > Streptophyta > Magnoliopsida > Fabales > Fabaceae > Crotalaria > Crotalaria pallida. Next base: position 54,234,501 of record CM075654.1, on the reverse strand, counting down.
AGAAGAAGCATAATAGAAGGGTTGTGAAGATCCAAGAAGATTGTGATGGCATCGTGTTTATCTCTTCTGTGCAGACAAAGAGAGAGAGAGAGAGGGGGGGGGGTACACAGAACTGAATGAAGTAAGCAAGTTGCTGCCACTAACACTTTGCCAGTTCTTTGAATCACATGGGAGAGAGAACACACTTCCTGAACTTCTGAGAATCTGAGTCATACATTGGGCCCCATATGTTTTACTTCTTTTGACTTAACGGCTTTTCTTGACATCTTTAATCAATTTGGTTGGGTATTTTATAGTGCATGGAATTGAAATTAAGCTTTAAATTTTGATTCATCTCTGCCGACAAACTACAGTGGACAAATTAAGTGGTGAATTAGTAAATAAACTAGACTAAACCCTACCTAAATATTATTCCCTCCGGTCCTATTTATAAATCACATTCTAAAAAGATTCTTTTGTCCTATTTATAAGTCACTTTGTATTTTTTTAGGAGGCATTTATTGCTATTTTCTCTTATTTGTCCTTTGCTCGTTAATGTGAAGTAATACATTGTAAAATTCCCAATGCAAGTTAAGAGGGTAAAATTGTAATGTTGAAGTATTTTTTTTAAGTTTCAAGAAACCTAACTACCCTCCTTGATCTGTGTGATATGGTTAAGTATGCCCTATAAATAGGACCAGGGGAGTATTGCCTTTGTCCTTTAATATACAACTTCTTTTATAAAAATTACTCCTCTGTTTCGTGTTATCTGCCGTTTTTTAAAGATTTTTTTTTTATTTGTCCTATTGAGGATTTCAAGAGTGTAATAAATGTTATTTTTCATGTTTGTCCCTAATTAATATATTTAAATTTATATAAGTAGTGGAGAAAAATTAATGATTATAGAGAGAAAAAGGGTATAATGGAAAAAAAACATAATTAATGTATTGGAAATCTGATTAATGATTAAATTTCTTAAAGGGTGTATTTTGTTTGAAATATGACATATAAATAGGAACGTAAAGAGTATTATATTGTTAAAATTATTGTTAAAAAAGAAGGATTAAGTACTTCTTCCGTTCCATATTATTTGTCACTTTAGTCTTTTTAACATGTTTCAAATTATTTGTCGCTTCAGGAATTCAAGGATGTATTAATTGATTTTTTTTCAACTTTAACCTTGCATTTAATGTGTAGAAATATGTGAAATATGTGATAATTAATGTACTTTGAGGATATTATAGTAAAATTATCTAATAATTCTCTTCAAAATTGAAGTATTAAATTATTTTTAATCCGTGTAAAATTTCTAAAATGACAGTTAAATTAGAACGGATGAAGTACATTTTTGGTCATTCATCTTATTTTCAATATTCACTTTGGTCCTTAATCTTTATTTTGACTTATTTTGGTCTTTTAATTTATATTTTTTCAAAAAATTGGATATGGTACTTCTGTAATAGTAATGTTAGTTTTATTCATAATATTCACGACTTTTTTACTTAAGTGGGGTAGTTTTACAAACAATTTACCGAATTGGGATAGTTTTAAAACTATTTACAAAACATAGGGTAGTCAACGAAACTATTTACAAAAATGGGACAGTCAAAGTCAAGAGAATGCCACGTGTCAGACTCTGATTGGCCAAAAAAAAATTAAAAAAAAACAGGTTCCGATGCTGTGCCACGTGTCACAACGTGGCGCTGCACATGACTGATCATGGCAGTGTCACGGTTGACCACTCACTTGCAATATACATGGGTATATATATTGGCAAAAATGCCCTGACCACGGGAAAGGAAACAACTAACCACATGAGGTAACCATTGGACCAACAGCTTGTTTGTGATACTATATCAAACGACTTATATTTATTATACATTTATTTTGGTTTTTAATAATTTTCTATATATTCTGACTTCATAATATCATATCTGGTACTAAATATAAAAGTATTAGTTTTAAACTTGAATTTTTTTATTTCATAAGTTTCATTCCAATTTTTAATGACATTATTTTATTTTTTAGCAATCATCCATGTTATTTCAAAACTTTTTTGCATCTTAATCATGGTATCCAAAATTAACAACGTAAAAAATAGTAATATAAATTTTTACATTATTTATTTTTTAATTATTAATTTTTTTAATAATTTAACTACCCATTATTAATTATTAATTATTTTACATTGCTAAATTATTCGATAGTTTTTAATATTCATTAATTTAGCAATATAAAAAAAGTTATAATTCAATAATTGTTGAATAATTTAGCACTATAAAATTATTGAATAATTTTTCAAAAATAAATTTAGCAATGTAAAATTAATGAATATTAAAAACTATTAAATAATTTAGCAACGTAAAATTATTGAATAATAGCAATGTATAAAAAATTTAAAAAAAAAATTGAAAAATTATTCATTAATTTTACATTGCTAAATTTATTTTTGAAAAATTATTTAAGAAAGTTGGTAATGAAAATGTGAATATTTGATTTGTATTTTTAAAATTACCCATGTTAATAATAGTATTGGAAATCTAAAAAGTATTAAACAAATAGGGATGTTTATGAAAAAAAAAAGTAATTAATTGTCATTGAAAATTGGTATAGGGTTTTATAAGGTTATTGTGAAAAATTGTTTAATTAGTTTTAAAAAAACAATTGATTAAAAATTAGAATGAAATTAAAAATAATGACAAGAAAATTTGTTTCACAAAAATATGTTTAAGACTGGATTTGGTATTATTTGTTTAGAAACCGTATAATAAATGTATTTACTTCGTCCATAAAGCACAACTAAACCTGTTGGTGCCATGAGGTTTCGTGGTCATGGGTTCGAAACCCATGGAGGCCAATTTTTCTAATTTATTTAGCAAGGGCAAGCGCTGGTCAACGGGTCAACCAGGCAGTGAGGCTATGCCATGTGTCGCAACGTGGTGATTGTGTCACTGCCAATGACGCAACACGTGGCGTCGGCGCAGGTGACGCAACTCACCATGTGCTGACACGTGGCAGGGTGCGTCAGCAACTTTTTTTTTTGAATTTTTTTTACCAATTACCATCTGCCATGTGGCACTGTACACTAAAAAAATAAAAAATTTGGTTGACTTTGACTACCCCATTTACGTAAATAGTTTCGTTGACTACACCATATTTTGTAAATAGTTTCAAAACTACCCTTTTTTCGTAAATTGTTTGTAAAACTACCTTACTTAAGTAAAAAAGTCTAATATTCACACTTATTACATTTCATTGATAGAGCTTAACAAATATTTCTATGGTTCTATCTCGATAGAGCTCATAATGTCATCTACGTTCAAATCTTTATCAGATTGTTATTTATATCCATATCAATCAACCATATTGCGAGCCCAATTATTTCATCATTTGCGAAGCAGTACCATTGTTCCTATTCTTATTGGGTGGTGGCCTATAATATTTCCAAATTTCAACAACATTTGTCATTTTTCGATTATGGGTGTGAATATTTCTATAAAACTATTACGGCTAAGATAAAAGGACCAAATTGAATTTTTTGAAAAAAAAAATAAAGAACCAAAATAAGTTTAAAAAAAAGATTAAGGACCAAAGTAAATCTTGAAAATAAGATAAAAGACAAAAATGTAATTAAAATATTGCCTTTGTCCTTTAATATTATTGTTAAAAAAAATTTATTGCCGCAAAAAATATTTCTAATATTATTAGTGATATTAAATATATAAATATTTATATTTTTAAAAAATTACCGTTATAATCTACTATACTTATATAAAACATCCCTTTTCGAGACATCACGTTTGTCCGCTTAAGGAATACTCGCACCAGAGCATTTGTAGGTTGATAACATCTTCTTTAATCAAAATTATAATTTAAAATTAAATAAATTATCTGTCCAAAATTAATATTTAAAATTAAATAAATTATCTATACGTGGAATATGTGGAATCATTATCCTCATTTTGTTAAAAAAAAAAATCATTATCAGTATCTTCAAAAAGATTGATAAACCCAAAGAGATGATGCTTGAGTTCATGATAAACCCAAATATCTTTTTAGTTATCACATATTTCAAACTATAAATATGATGATTTCTCAAGTCATGAAAGTCACCTTCTTCATCACTCTCCTCTTTTTTTTTATTGTTCATGAACCACCGCCTCTTCCAATGTGTCACCATATAAGTTGCAATCTCACTACACACATTTATCACCATTGTCATTTTGCATTGCCAGAAGCTTCATCTATAGCAATGAATTCCCAACAACAACATGGGGAGAACAACAAGCTTCATATGCTTCATTGCTGCGTGAAGAACTATGATTGAGGTCGACCATTTAATTTAGGTCTTTATCATTAGTCTAGATTTGTTAAATGTAAATAATGATGTGGCAAGGGAGTACATGTTACTTTAACCATGTCAAATAAAACTCATACATCAATATATTAGTTGTTCACACATGATTATCATTGCCTTTTGTTATTTAATCTTTACAAATTATTTGGTCATGTGACAAAAGTGATAAGCCTTATGAACACGTGATAATGGTAATCGTCACTTATCTCCTATTCTATAGTTTCCATTCATGGTTTATCTTTTTATAAACACGTGATAATGCTCTTCATCAAGGAAACAGATGAAAGTGAATAAAAATCAAGATAATTGCAATATATTTTCTAAAAAAAATGCAAAAATAATCTTTGATGATTATCTCGAAGAGGATTAGATCCATGATTTTTAGAAAAAAACCAAGCCCTTATCTTTTTTAAATTAAATAACAAAGGGAATGGTAATAATCTGTTTCCTTGATGAAAGTGATAAGCCTCATCTAAGGATAATGGAAACGTTTCGAAAATAGAATAAATCATGAAACGGTGGACATACCAAATTAAAATCTACTATACTTATATAAAATGATATCGCACCAGAGCGTTTGTAGGTAAATAACATTATCTCTAATCAAAATTATACTTTGAAATTAAATAAATTATCTATATGTTAAAAAAATTAATTATTGTCCTCAAAAAGATAAATACTAAATACAAAGAGACGAGACTTTTATGGTCATAGCACATGTCTCCATTTTTTAATATTAAGATTTGATAAGTGTTTAAAAAAAAAGAAAAGAAAATAAAATAAAGATTAAGATCCAATAAGATAAAGATAATCATTAAAAATTGTGGTGGACTCGGCCTAGCCGAGCTCCACATGGCCCTCACTCAGGACCTGAGGACCCTTCAGCAGGCCCTCTGTTTGCTTGGCCAAACTCAAGGCTCAACGGCCGAACAGACATCAGACACGGGCCGATATCATGCTCTCACCCCTTTGTGCTCTGGGCCGAGCTCAAGGCTCAACGGCCGACCAGACACCAGATACGGGCCGACCTCACACTCCTACTCAGGTCCGACGTCCAAGTCCGACACCTTCCCAAGTCCGACACCAAGGACATGATGACGTCTTCCCTCCTTATCCACAAGGACAGCTCATCCACTCATAGCTCATTACAGGCTGGCCCTACTTGGGCCTCAAGCAAGCCCATTAGGGCAACCAGCTCTCCTATATATATCCCCCCTCTCCCTAGGGGCTAAGGTACGTCACTCTAAACCTAAGAACTACGTGTGGCTTGATTCCCCTCTCATGGGATACGTAGGACCGGGGTCACCCTCGTCAGCTGCAACAACCCCCAAACACCTCATGTGGTGCCTCCGACCTTGGGACATCACATTGGCGCCGTCTATGGGAACGATAAATTTCGATTTCCATCCACAAATCAAAATCAAAATAAAAAAAATGGACGATGTTGTTCACATATTGAAGGAGAAGAAATGGACGATGGGTTGACGGTGGAGTTCGGGGCATCGTTCTCGTCGCCGAAGGTTGCGACGGTGTTGTTCTCATCTCGCGGTGTTGCTGCGTGTGGATGTTGATGACGCTGTCACGGTGTCGTGCACGGTGCTGTTCACGTGCCGATACTGCGGCTCCTCTGCTTTCATCACAGCGCCGCCCTCATCGCGAATCCCACCACCGCTTCGAACGCACCAAGCTGTAAGATCCATGAAGAATGTTTTGATAAATGCCAAAAGGTTTTGAACAAGCTACAAATGTGTTGATCAAGTTCAAGCTCAACAAGCAACAACAAACATCAAGTGATGAAGAGAGAGCCAACTCATGAAGACTTAGTTTGGTAGTTTATGTTTTATTGTTTTATCTTTAGCCTCTCAAGTCTCTTAGTTTATGAGTTTGGGTAGAGTTATTAGAGGGTAGTGAATCTCTATCATAGTCATGATTAAATCATATTTTGAGTATTCACTTTGCCTAAAATTAATAGGTGGCTTAAAGGTTTGAAAGAAAAGGTTTAGTTTTTGAGAAAACAAGTTTTAAGTGTTTTTTAATCAAAATAATCGATTAACCTGTTTTGATAATCGATTATCTGTATATTTTGAACTGATAATCGATTAACTGCACTTATTTTACTCGAGTGCATCTGATGGCAATGCGAACTACACCCTTCCGTTGCGAAGTTGCGATAGCTGTTATCTGCTTCTTCCCCGTCTTCTCGTCCCCCTCTTCTCCCAACTGTCGCCATGCCTTCGTTCTCCATGGATGAAGGTCCACAGAGCCCGCCGCCGCACCCCATCATGGACTGGGCAGCGATTACCGTCGATCGAAGTCACGGTACCGTCGCTCACGCCCTCACGGTGATGGAGGGTCGAAGCCATCACTTCGTCGCTTTCTCCCTCCTTCTGCGATCGAGATGACCACCAAGTACCGCTGCCTTAGTGCGAGAAAAGGAAGCGAGGTAGACGAATGGAGCGGCGCTGATCCCTGAACCGCTGCCCCCATGGATGTTCTAAACTCACTCCGAGAAAGAAGGGAAGGAACTCAGAGAGGAGGAAGATCCACCGCCGCGACGACGATCGGCCCACCCATGCTCGCCGCCGTTACAAACGGTGACACTCGCCGTCAACATCGTCGCCTGTGTGAAGCCGGCGACCCTCCTTGCCGCCCCGTGTTGACCGCCGCCACTGCATTTAGCTGCAGCATGTGGAGCGCAGCAGCTCCTGCTACATTAGGGTTGAAACCCTAGCGGGCCACAAGGCCCAATACACGCCAAAAAAAAAGGCCAACAGGCCCAAATCAAAATAAAAAAAATAAAATAAAATAAAAAAAATAAAAATAAAAATAAAAAAATAATAATAATAATTCATAGTACCACTCATTATTCTTCTCTCCTCGGATTTACATGATTTCGAAAATCATAATCCGAGTTTATTCTTCTCTCCTCGGATTTACATGATTTCGAAAATCATAATCCGAGTTTATTCTTCTCTCCTCGGATTTACATGATTTCGAAAATCATAATCCGAGTTTACTCTTCTCTCCTCGGATTTACATGATTTCGGAAATCATAATCCGAGTTTACTCTTCTCTCCTCGGATTTTCAAGGTAATTTCGTAAGACTCGCACAATGTTTCACACTCGAGTCGATCTCTTAATCCGAGTATGACGACTATTCTGCTAGTTTCTCTCGCTCGACATCACACTAAGGAAAACGGAGGTCGGACCTCAAAGCTCAACAAAGCCCATTCGAAAAGGACGGACTGCATACTCCTAATCCGACATACTTCAATCCTAAATACTTCAATCTGACATTCTTCTATCCGACATGCTTCACTCTGACATACTTCAGTCCGACATGCTTCAGTCTGACAAACTTCAACCCGACATCACTCACCTCACTAAATCAGGGAAGAGATTATAGTTCTCATATTATTCTCCTATCTCTTCGCTTTTCTATGTGTTTACTCTACATGCTTTTTGATATTTATTTACCTGGTGCATGTGTTGTTAATCCTTGCTTCTTTATAGTTTCTCTACTTATTGCTTATTATTTGGTATTCTTCGTGTTGTTACATGACGTACTGTTAACCAAATCTTCTTGCTGTTAAATGTCCTTAAATCTCTGCCTCTTCTGTTGTGATAGTATGATAATATTTGATTTCCGTTACCTCTCCTGTTGTCGTTTTTCACGAATTAAATGCTTTCATCTGGTTTGTTGACATGTTTATAAATGTCTTCTGTTATGGAGTGTGATGTACTTGAAATCATGCATCTTTTTTGTGGACAATGCTATCTGGTTGAACAATATTTTAAATTTCAGTATTTGCCGCTTTCATATCTGTTGCGTATGACCTGCTCAAATCATCCCGCTCTTATGTCGGTGTTTTATTCTCGTCTGCCAACAGTTTTCACTATTGTTATTTAATTATCATGAATTATCATAAAGTGTCAAAATTAATGCCGATCACTTATTATTATTATTTTACATGTAATGTAAGATTCAGGAAAATGATGGTCGAGAAAAGGAAGGCCGAGGTGCCACGATTGTCTCTATTTGGAACGAAGCCATCTTACGATCTCTATTCTCATCTCGGCTTGGATCTTTTTTGGACGAACTGCTATGTTTGCCTCTATTATCTTGCTGGCCCCACTTTTCATCTCGGCTTGGATCTTCTTTGGTTTTCACAGGACCACCACGGCTTCTCGAAGGTGAACAATTCCAAAGGCATATATTATTTCTTAGTGCATGTTTATTTCTGAGCTCAGAGATTCTCTATTTCAAATTGCGCGGTTTATCAAAAAGGGAGGCCGAGCTACTATTATTCTCTTTATTTCACGTTTATATCTCACCTGTCGAGCTGCTATTATTCTCTCTAATTCATGTTTCTATCTGATCTACCGAGCTGCTATTATTCTCTTTAATTCATGCTCCTACCGAGCTGTTATCATCTCGACCCTACCTTGGTGGTAGAACGGTCAATTCATGCATTCACCCATACGGTTATCATCTCGACCCTACCTTTGTGATAGAACGGTCCCCCCTGTCATCGAACTTACATGCATTCACGCATACAAGTCGGTACTAGTGCTACAGACAGTGCGTACGTACAAATCCTCTCATTTAGCATTAGCCACCTAAATGTTGCACGGCGCTTATATACAGTGAACATCTTCCGAGATCGGCTTATAAGCTCAGGGTACAAGGGACACCCGGTAAAGTACAGCTTGCTGTGAAATGTTCTCACATAACTTCACTCAGCAAGCTCTTTTACACTAGGGCCGAGGATGGCATCCGAGTTCCCTACCGCATTCACTTATATACAGTACCTTTTTTCAGAGGAAAACTTATAAGTTACTGCACTGGTCAGGGGGAGTCGTCCGAAGTCAAAGGTTTAGACAACCACATCCTATGTGCAACAACCTGTGTTGGAAGTTCACTATCCTCGGCGAACGGTGCAGGATCCGAGCTCTCCTTGCCGCATGCAGAGCACAACCCTCATCGGGTCTAAAACAACGATCAAAAATCTCTTTCTCCTTCTCGGCAAGGGGGGCAGGCAGGTTGTCAGCCGATCTATCAACCTCGGCATTGTAATCCACCAGCACGTCGTCTTCAACCCTGAACACCTTGAGGCGAAGGTCGGGGTTGAGGATATTAATCTGACTCACAGCATTCCCGAAGGTGTCAAAGATGTCGTCTGCCGTCCTCTCTAGGTCAGAGAGGCATTCTCGGCCAATATTTTATGGACTGCACTTTCTTCACCTCTGCATTCCTCTCCGCCTTCTGCTTTGATAGAGGTCCCCCGTGAGCCTTGACAAGCTCGTCGGTTCGCCTACAGCTTGGCGTTTCCTAGGCTCTTTTGCACAGACACCACGACCTTGCTCGGCGATTCCTTGCTTTGCATGCTTGCCCCTGGCGCTGTTGTTCTCGAATCAAAGGTTTTGAAAAGTAAAGGGGAGAGACACTCCCGACAACTCGTGAGATTTTGTCCGACTTCTCGAATTCCGAGGAACTCAGCAGTTGCGGTTAATTAACAGCATGGATGAAGAAATTAACGCTACTTCTCTCCCATCGCCAAGGAATCTGTTCATATGACTACCCTCATAACTTCATCACCCTCATCTCGGAGCATCCCCAAATCCATTCTGGATCCCCCCCGGGACCTCGGTTAGAGATGTACCTCGCCGAGCTTGCACTCGGTTCGAGATGTTCCTCACCAAGCTTGCACTCGGTTCGAGATGTTCCTCACCGAGCTTGCACTCGGTTCGAGATGTACCTCACCGAGCTTATACTCGGTTCGAGATGTTCCTCACCGAGCTTGTACTCGGTTCGAGATGAGCCTCACCGAGCTGGTGGCGGATCCCCCCGGGACCTTGGTTCGAGATGAGCCTCACTGAGCTTGCACTCGGTTCGAGATGTTCCTCGCGGAGCTTGCACTCGGTTCGAGATGTACCTCACCGAGCTTATACTCGGTTCGAGATGTTCCTCACCGAGCTTGTACTCGGTTCGAGATGAGCCTCACCGAGCTGGTAGCGGATCCCCCCCGGGACCTTGGTTCGAGATGAGCCTCACAGAGCTTGCACTCGGTTCGAGATGTTCCTCACCGAGCTTGCACTCGGTTCGAGATGTTCCTCGCCGAGCTTGCACTCGGTTCGAGATGTTCCTCCCCGAGCTTGACTCGGTTCGAGATGTACCTCACCGAGCTTATACTCGGTTCGAGATGTTCCTCACCGAGCTTGACTCGGTTCGAGATGTACCTCACCGAGCTTGTACCCGGTTCGAGATGAGCCTCACCAAGCCTGTGGCGGATCCCCCCGCGGGAACTCGGTTCGAGATCGGGATACTCTTTCAGTTTCATCATCCGAGCACAAAAGAGCACTATCAACCCTCCGCAACACTCTTCCAAGCGGAAGGCCACGCCTGCAAGCATGTTTCTACCTCATCACCAACTCAGCATTGATCTGACGGACGCAGAAAGGACCTCAACTCAGCACAGAGTCTCTACGACTCTTCCCGATTTGGGGGGCTTATGTGGCAGATCGACTTCTCCTAACCCGCCTTGCTATCCTTTGCTAGCCTTGAGCACATGATTGTGGACTAGTACTCAAACCCTTCCTAGAAGGTGGGGAGTACTTAGTGCTATGATGTTTAGTGCTGTGCCTTCTTTCTCCTAACTCGGCTCGAGACTCACAAAGTCTCGCCGAGCTGGGGAGCTTATATGTGGTGGACTTGGGAAAAGGACCTGAACCAAGACCTCGGAGCAAGGCTCAAATAGCCTTGACCGAGCTGGGGGGCTTATGTGGTGGACTCGGCCTAGCCGAGCTCCACGTGGCCCTCACTCAGGACCTGAGGACCCTTCAGCAGGCCCTCTGTATGCTTGGCCGAGCTCAAGGCTCAACGGCCGAACAGACATCAGACACGGGCCGATATCATGCTCTCACTCCTCTGTGCTCTGGGCCGAGCTCAAGGCTCAACGGCTGACCAGACACCAGATACGGGCCGACCTCACACTCCTACTCAGGTCCGACGTCCAAGTCCGACACCTTCCCAAGTCCGACACCAAGGACATGATGACGTCTTCCCTCCTTATCCACAAGGACAGCTCATCCACTCATAGCTCATTACAGGCTGGCCCTACTTGGGCCTCAAGCAAGCCCATTAGGGCAACCAGCTCTCCTATATATATCCCCTCTCTCCCTAGGGGCTAAGGTACGTCACTCTAAACCTAAGAACTACGTGTGGCTTGATTCCCCTCTCATGGGATACGTAGGACCGGGGTCACCCTCGTCAGCTGCAACAACCCCCAAACACCTCATGTGGTGCCTTCGACCTTAGGACATCACAAAAATAATAAAAATATTTAGCTTGAGATAAGATAAAGATTTTAAGGATTCAATCTTATTATTAACTTAAGATAAGATAATTGATTAAAAAGATAAAAATATTTAATTATGATTAATAACAACAAATTTGATAATCTTATTAAAAAAAATACTAATTGTACAACAAAAAAACTAATCCATCCATCTCATAAATATAAAAAAATCAAAATGTTCAATTCGAATTTAATATTTATTTATCATAATAAATTTGATAATCATACATAAAAATGTCAATTTATCCAAAAATAAATAAGGAATATCTCAGATAAAAAAAGTTACATTTTTTGTTCGAAGAAGTATAAAATTTATCAACAGGATCATTCAGATTAATTTTTTTAAAGTATAGGGTTTGGTTTGAACTTCTACCTTTTTATATAATTATTTTTGGTTGTTGTTTTTTTTTGTTTGTACTCTTTGGTCAATACCACAGGTGTCCCCAAGAACACCCTTAATAACAGGGAACCCTTGAGACTAATCTTGCACGAGATCGCGTTCCTATGCCTCTCCCAGCGGGATGTGTTAACCGGGAATCGAACCTGCCACTTCTTAGTCTTAGGCCACATTCCCAAATTCTCAAGTTGGCATTATCGCACCACTTGAGCCAACCCCCGTTTATATTTTTGGTTATTGTTTAATAATAATCTTTACTTTATAATAAAAATAATAATAATTTTTAATTTAAAATATTTAATATAAAAAATTAAAATATCAACAACCCGTGCATTGCACGGGGTAAGAGCTAGTTATTAATAAGATTCTAAAAAAATTAATAAATAGGCTATTTGTCGAAAAAATAATTACTATGTATCATTGGACATTAAATTGAAATCCTCCTATAAATAGAACTAAAAAAATTCAGATAATAATCTTGTCTCTGTCATGAAATGAATGAAAATAAGGAAGAAGAGAAGAAGAGAGGAAACAATATATTGTAATATATTCAGTGTACATTTTACATCATAGTTGAGTCCTATTTATAGGGAGATAGGAAACCCTAATATGGAGTGGTATCAACTAAATATAAACACAATCCACCCTAATATGGAGTGGTATCAACTAAATATAAACACAATCTAATAGATAGTCATCCACTAATTAGATAGATATGAATTGTTTATAACACTCCCCCTTGGATGACTATTAAGAGAATATGCCTCTTTAAAAACATTCATAAGAAAATCCCTGAAGGAAAAAGAGTACACAATTCTTCTTACGCAATTGGATGCTGCCTCATTAAAAACCTTGTCAGGAAAACCCATCGGGAAAAAACCGTGACTAAGGGAAAAAGAGTGCAATGTGTATTTATATCTTCCATGATGCGAACAATTATCTCTGAGATATTACACTATTACCTTCGCAGCATAGGTTTCACGATGTACCAAAATTTCATTACATATTCCATTTGTAATTCAAAACAAAATTTTGTTCTTTCCAAATCTTTCATTTCAAATTCTTTCTTTAAGCAATATACAACATTTGGAAGCTCTTCAGGAATTCCAATAATATTCAATTTATCATACTAAAATGTGTGTTTAGCTTCATTCCAACATCTTCCTGTGAATGAATAACAATATCTTGCTAATAAATTAATATCAGATGACATATTAAGTCACGTATGGCATTTAACAATCTAATAAAGATTATCATATAAATTAGTTGTTATTTATCAAAGCAACTCACTTTAGAAGTTGTTTTCCCCAACTTGATAGGCACAAATTTAATTTACTAAATGCTCGATCTTCAGGCCGAGGTATTTCATTTTAAAATGTTTTCTTTAACTTTAAGTAATTCAAACAATATTAAAATAAAACTACATAAATACTAAAATAAATACATAACATGAGATAATCATATAATTATTCTCAAACAATTGCCATACACATATCCGTGATTGCATGACATGACATCATATATATAAGTCAAACAATATATAACTAAAAAAACATAAATTATTAGCTAAATCTAAATAGATATATACATGTATATATCAATATCCTTAATTCTTCTGAAATTTCTCATATTGATATAATGATATCATTCTTGAATGAACCACGATAATGGCTGCAAACATATAATGCATTTTATGTTTGCTAGAATTATAACTTCGAGTCTATTAAAAATCTCTTGGAGTTTGAACTATAAGTTCAAAATTATTGCATTTTGCAATTTAACTAACTAAAGTGCATGTGTCGACATATTACACTTTATACTTCAAACATTTTAATTATCCATGGATATGGTTCAACCATATTAAATAGTTCAAGCATATGCTTCGAGCATATTGAGTCCTTAAGGAGTATTCATATATATGTTATTAATCAAGTTAGCCATAAAAATATGCTATAAAATCATTTGATACAATTTGAATCCTTTATATATTGTCAGACTAATCAAGTATCGAAAAATACTTGCATCCACCACAGGGAATTATTATTCCTCATAATCAATGTCAGGTCTTTGTGAAATTCTTTGGGCTATCAATCTTACTTTATATCTCATAATTTCTTATTTACAAATTCGCTCATGTACAAAAACACATTTGTATCCATCTGACTTTACACATTTAGGTGTACGGACTATAGGTCCAAATACCTGTCGCTTTTCAAGCGAATTCAATTATGACTCAATTGTGTCTTTCCATTTTGGCTAATCATTTTTTTTGTCTATATTCCTTAATAGACTTTGATGCATGATCCTCATCTTATATCATTTAAGCGCTATATCATATGTAAAAGCATCGTCAACGTTGACTTCATTTCGGTTCCATTGTATTTCAGTCATGACATAATTTATTGAGATCTCTTTGTTTTCACACTTTTCAGGTACCAGAGTTTCTTCTTGAACTGAACTATTAATTATGTCTAAGGACTCTTCAAGAGTCTCTACATCCTCGAATTGACCATCTTATTTCTTTGCTCCTTTTCTTTTTCGAGGATTTTTTTTTTGGAACCGATTGATTTATCACGCTTCAAGCGTGCCTCATACTCATTTGCAATTTTAATTTATCCAAGAGGGACATCAATTTCATTGGAGCATTAGCAGCTGGAATATGTGACTTAGTCACTCTTTTTAGGTCAGTAAATGCGTCTGACAATTGGTTATCTAAATTTTGCAAATGAATTATCTTTTGATCTTAAGTTCAAATCGTTTTGTTCGAGGATCAAGATAATATAATGATAACTCTTTCGAAATTATTTCTTTTTCCAACTGCTTATTTTCTCCCCCTAATGTTGGGAAACAAATTCATCAAAGTGATGATCGAAAATCGATCCATGAATGACTCTCATATTGTTGGTTTGAGTTATTTTATCATGGATGAAGATTCATATCCAACATATATTCCCAACCTTCTTTGAGGTCCCATCTTAGTGCATTGTGGTGGAAAATATACCGCACATCCAAAAGTTCTTAGATGGGAAATATTAGGTTTCTGACCAAAAACCATTTGTAAAAGGGGAAACTCATGATAATTTTAATGGCTTGATGCGAATCAGTGTCATACATGTTCCCAATTAGTAATGGCAATAGACATATAATAGTTAATAACTAGATTTTGGTTGATTCAATTGCACAAGTAATCTCGCAATCTTCTGGTTGCGAATTGCCAATGAACAATCACGTGACCATTCAGTTGATGCATCAATTAAAAATATAAAATACCTAAATGATCCACATGATGAAAGTAATGACACATAAATATCACCTTGTATTCATGTCAGATTCAATCCAAATTTTATGGTGATGGCTGAACAAACTTTCTTTGGAACAATTATTAGCACATTGAGATAATCAGATTGAAGAAACTTCGATTTCTTCATTGGATGTCAACATAAATTTTAATTTTTTTTTCGCATCATATAGTTGATCTGGGATGGTCTAACTAGTCAAGCCAAACAAAAAAAATTATATTATAATTTATAAACTTCTAGTTTATAAACTTTTGGTTTTACGATACGAGGTATTTCAACTATATACATGTAAACTGAAAAATTTTCCAATACCTCTGGATAACAAATCTTTTAGATCTCCAAATTATCATCGTACACGAATATAGTGTTACCAACGGTTTTTAGCAATACTAAATAGAAGAAATTTTTTGTATAACTACTAGAGTATGTAAGAAACATTTTGTAAAACATTTCGAATAAACTATTTCCGCCATATAAAAAAATACTCTATTAAAGTTAATATTGCAAATTAATGTAAAACAAGTATGAAAAGGTTACATCGTAAACTATGTTTTGATTTTTATTTCTCTAGTTGAGTCTATTATATACACATACTTGTATAAAAGATTAAAAGATAATGTACTATAACTCATTGTCCACAAGTTCACTAAAATAAATATTGGAACAATTAATTTTGATATTTGATAAAATATACTACGCTATTTTGAAAATAAAATTTTACATATATATTTGAAACTTGACATATTTATTCATGATCCACTACATTATAACACATACATGGTTAACCTCAATAAAAAAAATAGGATATGCTATTTTAAAATTTTTTATCCATAAACTTTTGTTATAAAAATATATATATATATATATTATGTATACATGTGATCAATTTTTTATGTGGTTCTTACAATCCAATCTAATTAAGCTGAGACTTAATTTTTGGAAATATAAAAAAAATATTTATATTGAAAATAGAATTCAAAACAAGATCATATGAGATCTTGCATAGTTTTACTTGCTAAAACTAACAAGCATCAAATATCTCCAAAAAAAAAAACATATGTGATCAATATCATTCAATAATATCATATTCAAACAAGTATTGACGTCACTCAATGGCATAAACAAATGCGCAAGTATATCCATAATTATATTGACAAATTTTTCTCTTTTTCATAATGACAGTAATCATTTTCAATAAAAAAATATTAGAATTTTTCATCACAAACAGTTTTAAAACATGTCAATAAAGAAGCACATAAATTTCATGTTGTGAGATTGTCGCATTCTTAAAATTTCATATTGAAAAACAAAACGACAAGGCACATGTACTCATTTAGGATAAATTTCTCCACTTATTCATATTCTTAATATGACAATAGCTTAAAAATTTTATAACTAACCTCGAAAAAAGTACTACTCAACAAGTGTGTAGAGCCAAGAAAATAGAAGCTGACATAAGATATGAGTCAACTTGATGAAGCATAATTTTCCTTATATAACTTTCAAACAACTCATAGGGATATCATTAGGGAACAATAACAAAAATTATATCAAATAAAGCTCTACTTTAATGTCAAATTGTTAATGATAGAATATATAAATCATATTAATTTACTTCATGAAAAACATTAATATTTTCATGTTTCAACATAACGTTCAATAATAATTCACAAGAAACACAATTAAATATATAAGTCAAAATAAAGAAAATTATTTTTTCTCAAAATAAAATCATACTTATTTGACTGTCTTTGCATCATAAAAATAAATGTGCTAACATTTAAAACTAATAATTTATTACACATGAGCAGTATCATTGATACATCAAATAATGATTACCACTACCAAAGAAATATTTGCATTAAAATTAGAACTTGTCGATATAATAGTGAAACCTGGTGCGATTGGAATGACCCGTGGGATCCCGAGTACAATACTCGGTGAAAACAACAATTTTTTTTAATAAAAATTTTATTAATTCAATAAGACAATCAGCCCAAATGGTTGGAGTTGCACAATGATAAGTGTCAGTGTTCAAATTCCAATGATGTATTTACTCTTTAAACTCTCCAGCAGTACTTGAAATCCTTAGCATTAGACATGATTATTCACATCTTGGTTCGATGCGTATTCTTTATTTTGTGGAATTTGCACACAATTGAAGCAAAAGTTAGACATTACAAATTGGAGAAGAAGAATGAATACAAGTCCCTCGATTGCTTTAAGAAGTTGTCACCATTGATAGTAAGATTTGGGCACTGAGAACCTTGCAATCCATTGGCATAGTATTAAATAGATTGGAACTCTCCATTGGCATAGTATTAAATAGATTGTAACTCCTTGGACTGGTGGAACAAACCAAGTCCCACATCGGGTTCTATAGATTCCAATCTTAGAAAAATTTTGCTATTTTATTTTTCGATCATTCTTTGGAAAATATATAAAATAGAATTCAAGGATCAGTCTTGAACCCATTACTTGCCATTATTGCAGTGATTATTGCTACCGTGCTTGGCATGAAATGCAAACATAATATATATAAATACCACGGTTACTGCAGAGCTATAAATCGCTTCTGCCTTATTTGCATCGATGAGTTCTCATTTTCAAATCAATCAACAGTGCTTCTGTTTGCATTTTTTCAAATCTGTTTCGATTTGCATACTTTTCAATTCAATCAACACTGCTTCTGTTTGCATCTTTTCAAATCTTTTTCGATTTGCATACTTTTCAAATCAATCAACACTTTTTCTTTTGCATCTTTCTTTCTCTTTTTTTTTATTTTTTTTATGATGGACATGATAAATGCTATAATTCTCAAGAACTTGTATCTCTTATAAAATGTTCATGTCCATATAATATTGATACTTTGGGATCAATATATAATATATCAAAAGAAAAAATGAATAAATAAATAAAACATTAAGAATATTAAAATTTACCTTGCTTCAATACTCTTTGATGTATAAGCTTCAACACACCTTTTGGTTAGAGCTTCGTGCTGATAATGTGTCATGAAATGAATGAAAATAAGGAAGAAGAGAAGAAGAGAGGAAACAATATATTGTAATATATTCAGTGTACATTTTACATCATAGTTGAGTCCTATTTATAGGGAGATAGGAAACCCTAATATGGAGTGGTATCAACTAAATATAAACACAATCCACCCTAATATGGAGTGGTATCAACTAAATATAAACACAATCCAATAGATAGTCATCCACTAATTAGATAGATATGAATTGTTTATAACAGTCTCAAGGGATCGAAGGAATATTTATTAGTTACTCATTCCAATTTTATAATTTAACCACCTCTAAAAATATTACTAGTAAAATAGAGGACGTTCAATAACCAAACTCTCACTAAAATAATCAAATTGATTTGTTAAACCCAATAACCAAAATTCTCGTAAAAATAACCAATTAACCAAAAACTTTCCCAAAGTTAGCGTTTGTTCCAATGTCAATTAACCAAAAACTTTCCCAAAGTCGGCATTTGTCCCTATGTCGATTTAGGAGTATGGCCTAAGACTTGGGGCAGATTACATAGTGAAGGGTCGAAGTCCACATCAGTTCAAGACATGACTTAAACTTTGGTCTGACTTCGTTTTCGATCTCAAACCCTACTCAAACTTTGGCCCCTGCCCAATCGCGGGTAATACTTGCAACAGATTGGATCTGGGTCTACTAATTTCGATTCGTTGGATTAGAACAGGTATTTTAAGATTTATTATTCAAACAGGTCCGGGTAAGGAGATACCTGAACCCATTAGTTAAATTACAAGGATAACTTATATATATAGTTTACATCAAATTAAATAACACAAACTCACACATCGCTCATAATTCATACACCAAGTCAAATTTAATCGAATTAATCGTTGGATTGTAAGTTGATATCGTGTGGATTGTCTATATCAAATTTCACTAAAATCCAAAATCATTTTCTACTTTATTTATATACGTCAAAATTAATGAAATATATGTTTTAAAAGTATATGAAAATGAAGTTATTTGAATAAATATTCAATGATGTTTAAATTTTCTCAAATTTGACACAAATGATCTAGATGACGTATAGTTATTAATCAATGAATAGATTAGTGAAACTCACATTTTATAAAAATTTATGAGCAGTGCAAGAGTTTTTGTAATTTAACTTGCTATCGTGTTCTGGACTTAAGACCATGTCTTTTCTTTTTTTTTTCAATATCATAATACCAGGTGTATTGCTCACTTTTGTTCTGGTTTTTTTTTGCCCTTTTGTTTAGCGTTGCTCATATTCATAGATTAACTCATAATGTGTTCTGGCAAATCCGTTGGGTATCTCAAGACGCGGGTAAGATCTGTAACGACCTAAGTCGTCACGGGAAATATGTTATGATAAATGCATATTATTAATGTATTTTAAGGAAATAATATTGATGTTTTTATGATGGTATATAAAAATAGGAAATAAATTAAACCGGATACTTCTATAAAACTGCGTCATTATATTTCATATAAAAAGTTTCCTTTAATTTACATCATTTTACATTATTTTGGATGAAAAGATATTGCATCATAACTCTGAGTTAACTACTCCCAGTCAGTGCACATATACATATATATATATATATATATATATATAATAAGGTGTAACCCAGAGCAGTCCACTAACTCAAAATATACTAAAAAGTCAGTCTACATACTAATGATAAATACCTAGCATATAACCTCACATCTCATCCACCATCCACTGACTCCCAGTCGATGGAACAACCTGATCACTCTCCCCTCCAGTCTGTACGGCGTCGTCCCCAGCTGGCTCACTCTCGCCCTCCTCAGGATCCTCCTCCTCAGAGTCCACCTGAACCACCGGAGGTACACGTTCCCGTGATGGTGCAAATCTCACGGTCCGAGATGGACCCGGACGGGAAAGATCCTCATGTGCAGCTCTCTCCGGAGGAGTGCGAGCGGGAGCAGCTGGTCGAAAAACGGAAGTGAGAACGACGACGTGCAGGCTGGGGTGGTGGAGTATGTTAGGATGCAAGAAGCACCCTAAAAGGAATTAACAAGAAATAACAAAGAATAAACAACAAAGAATAACAAATGCTAAGAAACTTGATTCATTTTTCATTGATTATAATGAAAGAGGATACATCCCTTATATAGTAAATACTTAAACCCTAAAACTCTTCATGACCATACACTTGTCACAATCATAATACTTAGGAACAATGTAACATCCTAGAAATTAATAATAAAATAATAAATGTATAAAATAATATATGTAAATATTTATTTAAGGATAGGTTTAAGCCGTGGAAATTGTACAAGGGTCATAGGGTGATAGGAAGCATAGGGCGACCTAGTATGTAAGCATTTGACCTCGGTCCGATCCCGGCCGAGCTAGATGAGATTGTGTGCATATGAACCGAGCTGGATGGGAACCAAACGCGGAACCTGCGTCAATCTTGGATTAGCCGACCTCAGCACACCTCACAATACCATCCGAGAAGGAAGCTCGGACTACCGATCCGACATACCGAGCCGACGTGTCCTAGCCGACACGTCCTAGCTCCTCCGTGCCAGCTCATGTTGAGCTGTTGGCCCTTTGGGATTCGTACCATCCGTACTATGTACTATCATTCACTTTATGTCACTATCATTGCTTTATGTCCCTTTCAAGTACTATGCATGGCTTCCTTTGGAAGCCAATGAATCCTGTCCACACATTCTAGCTTCCCCAAGAAGCCTCCAATGAGAGCCACACAAATATTCTTCCTAAAATAATAAAAGTGGAACCAATCCACAACACACAACACTTTGCATTTTCTCTCTCCTCTTCGTCTCTCTCATTTACTCTCTTTTTCTCTCTGGAATTCCAGCAACAAACCCCAACACTTTCTTTCTCCCTCTCTTCCACCAAGCTCCATCAACCGGAGAACCCTCCTCCCCGCCGTCTTCTCTTCCGTCCCGGACGTCCCTGGACCGCCGTGGAGTTTGTGTGCAGCTTGAAGGAACTCGTGGCAGCTTGGAGGAAAGGACTCAAGGGGTGTTGAGCTCTCAAGGTCAAGCATCAAGAAGCCATTCTCAAACTCTCAACTCTTATCTCTCACAGTTTGAGGTAAGGAGTGAGTGTTACCTCTACTTGAGTTTGGGTTCCTAGGGTGTTCATAACGGGTGCTAAGAGTGTGTGTTAGATTAGGGAACAAAAATAGGATAATATGAGAAAGGAAAGGTAAAAAGGGTAAAGGGAACTAATAAATGAACTAGAAACATGAGTTTGAAGTAGGGAGGAATATTGTTTCATGCTATATGTTGGTATTTACATGAGGGATTAGTTGAATGCTTTTATTCTTATTGTTGTGGTTGTATAAGTGTTTATGAACTTTGTTGTATAATTGTTTATGAGCTTTGATATTTGTTATTTATATCTGTGGCCGAGCTGGGAGAGGTTGCGAATGGGTTGAGAAAATGGTAAATATGGATAGTAGGAGAGATAGAGTAATAAGTCAGATAATGAGAAAGGTTAAGGGAAAAGGGGAATGGTTAAAGGGTTGAGCCGAGAGAGGCCGAGCTAAATAAATGGTTAAAAAGACTAAGAGGTTGAGCCGAGATAGGCCGAACTAACATGGTTAAAAGGATAAGAGGAATAAAAGAGAAATGGTTGTGTGATCGGGTCATAGCAGACGCGTACCGGGTGCGTGCATTGATCGCGTCAGACGCATACTGGGTATGTGCAGCTGTAAGATGGGTACTGGGTACTCGCAGTTATGATTCACACAAGGTTCCGAGCACGGAATTGGTGGGATGTGTTCCTGGTCATAGCAGACGCGTACTGGGTGCGTGCATTGATCGCGTAAGTCGCCGAGATGCGCCGCTGTAAGATGAGTACTGGGTGCTCGCAGTTATGGACACTCCTTACTCCATAGAATGATCGGCGGAAGTGCTCCTGGTCATAGAAGACGCGTACTGGGTGCGTGCATTGATCGCGTCAGACGCATACCGGGTATGTGCAGCTGTAAGACGGGTACTGGGTACTCGCAGTTACGGACACTCTGATATCCGACTTTAAATGGTGTAAGACATGCACTGGGTGTATGCATCCGAGAAGAGTAAAAGATTGTAAGCTATGTAAAAGTGGAATAATGAATAATGAATCCGAGATAGAGATGGTTTACCGAGGTAAGAGGATAGTGGCTGAGATGCCGAGTGTAAGATTTAAGGAAAGAGTATAAGGGGAATTAGCAGGTAGTGCCGAGGTAAAACTAATAGGTAATGGTTAAACTGAGTAACGATGTGAGCCGAGCTAATTGATGTTGTACGATGTGAGCCGAGCTAAAGGATGATGTATGCATGTGGTTTGATTACTTGTTATTATATGCTAACTGTCTAATTGTGTTTGGCTTGGTAGTTCGGTATGGAATTTTAGAAACTGCTTATTTAAGTTCTGTGTAATGCTCACCTCCTTACCATTTTTCAGGTACTGAGCCCGAGTGTAACACCCTTACCTATATTTAGTTAATTTAAGATTTATAAAAATATGGACTTGAAAATTTCGACGAAAATCCGGCAGAGTTTCCTCTGTTTTTCGGACTTTCCCCAAAATTTCCTGTTTATACCTGTCAGACCAGTACAGTTTAGAAAATATTTACAATTATACTAATTTGATTTTCAAGCCCTGCTAACAAAGTATAACAAAACTCAGGGCTTACAACGAATTGTTTCACAATCAAAATAAATCAATTATAATGAAAAGAATATAATTCTCTCTTAACTAAATTACACTCCACGGTGTGGAGTGTACCCCTGCTCGGCCGGAAACTGTGTCTGCTCAAACTTTGAACCTGTAAAAATGGTTGCAAGGGTGAGCTTTACACATGAAATAGAGAAGTAGTTTCTGACTAGGCATAATGACCTACCAAGTCAAACACAATTAGCACGTAGCACATATAATTTCATTTAGGCAACCCCACATGCGTCATACACAACCAACAGTCTTATTAGTATCCATTCGTTTATTCCATTCATATTACCTTTCCAATATCTTCGTTAAGTCTCATTTGTTCCATTTCCATTCTCATAAATTACCAACTCATATAAATATATCATTTAGCACATAGACACAATTTCAATATTCAAACACAAATACTCATATTATCAGTTTTCAACTCATAACCATAAATCATACTCTTTTTTTTTCGAAATCATACACCGTATGTCACCTCACAATCAGAGGCTAACATACCCAAATAACATCGCATGTCTCCTCACGGTCAGAGGACAACATACACACATCTCTTCAGTTTTCAAATCATTTTATCTTTTCTTTACCATTAGGGATTAGCGCACCTGTTAGGGCATTTCACACCCACTAGGACTTTCACCCAATCCAGGTAACTTTCCACCTATTAGGCCACGGTTGACACCCATTAGGACTAAAAACAACATCTCAACTCTTTTACCATCACATTCACTTTTTCTCTTTTCAAAACTATTATTATTGTGCAACATGATTGATCCATTTGATACACCCGCCTAACGGGGCATTTACGGGACCTAATAGGTAACTTTCACCTGGATTGGGTAACTTGTGCCTAATGGGTAACTTGTCACCTAACAGGGCACCTAATGGGTCGGTGTATCACAGGGATCAATCATAGCTGCAACTCGGTCACTCTTTTAATTTAAATCAAAATCATTCACAACCAAATCAACCAATACCTTCAAATACTCACATCATTAGATTCCAAACATCACAATTCAACCATTCAATTTACCAAGTTCCTACTCTTACTTTTAGTTGTTCTATTCCTCAATTACCACTTATATGATACACATATATCTCCTTAAATCAACCAGGTATACAAACAATAATCACTTATAATCATTCACAATTAACAACCAGATTTCACGTTCTTCAATAAACCTACATGATAACATATAGCATTTAGCATGCATATTCATTCACAAGTGTCAATTTATGGCTCATTTCATTTATTTTCTTACTTTATTTTTAATCTAAATTAATTACCCGAATAATCAGTCGCAAGCACACCCACGTATTCTTAGCAAGTATTATAAACTAATCAGAAAATACTCTCTAAAGCAAGGTAAAACACCCCTTACTTGCGTTTCCTTAGACCTGATTCTCTTCGTGCAACGCTGCCCAACATAACGCGGTTCAATGTTCGTATCCCTGCTGATCCTAAAGTCCTTCGTCGTCTAACCGGGTCATACAAAACAATGACAATATACTTTGAAATCACGCTAAAACGGACACTTTAAAGCTGTGCACACCGGACTAAAATAAACCAATATGAAATATCGAAACTTGACAAGCAATGTATTTGATTCCAAATCATAAAATAAAATGCATTAACTTATTGTATTTTGGTTTAAAGTATTGTATCTTGAATATGTTTCCAAACCACGTAATTACTTGATTCAAATTCGTAGATTCAAAATCGTGCCCCTTTTCATTTAAAATAGTATAGCTTCTTTTGAAAAATATGCTAACTTTCGAAATCAACAAAGAATCATAATAGATTGAAATCACATATTTTTAGCTACTTAAAACTAGTAATTCTGAATTAGAAAGAGAGTGTTCTTTGTTCAAAATAAGCAAATCACATTCCCCAAACCAATTAACTATACTCTCCTTCAATTTAGAATTAAAAGTTCAAGATAGGTTTAAACTCGAATTAATGTATGTCGGATATGTCCGGTTCCTAATTAACTGGTGTATTGTTCAGCCTAGGGATAAGCCCACCAAGCTAAACAACAGTTCAATTACTTAGGAACTCAGCACATTTAACTAAAATACTCTTTAAAACGATTCATTTGACATACGTCTAATTCGATGTTGTTACAAATTAAAGTGATCCCTTAAAATCATCATCAGTAACAGTATCATCAAAATCAATATAAATTATAATACAATTTAATTTCTAAAACAATTTCATACTAAATAATTATTACCAATAATATTAAATTAGCATTAGTACTAAAAATTAAAACACAACATAGAGCAATTAGAAAGGGTATTAGGGATTTACCCTCAAATGTGATTTTTGAAGTAGCAGGGAGGACAAAAACGGCATCGGTTCACAGCCTCACCTCTTCACAGCATCCACGACCGGCGTCGGTTTGACTCTAAAGCTCCATGAGTCTCCGGTTCAAGGCACAACAAGCTGGTTTAGGCCCGGTTCACAGCAACCCAGTCAAACGGCGGCACCACCACCCGTGGCGGCACACAACAACGACGACGGTCCAAGGGAAGAAAGAGAGAGACGCGAGCACGGGGGAGAGAGAGGAGCGCTGCAACACGGTGGTGGCTGTCTTCGCGTCACGGTGACGTTTTGGTTCGGTTCGAACCCGCAGGGGACACCAGCGACTAGAGGAATCAGAGATCGTGGTCCTGGGTCACAACGGTGGCTGGACCGCGAGTGGCGTCCGATCTGGAGGGAGTCGTTGCTCGCGACTTGGTGGAGAGGGAAAGCACAAGCAGCGGCGGCGTTCAGCTCCTGCTCACGGAGGCGACTGCGAGATCGACGGCCTAGGGAGGAGAGAGAGCGATGGGAGCTGCGATGGCTGGCCTCTTAGGCGAGAGTGGGTGGCGGCGGTTTAGGCGGCACCGGCGGTGGTTGGCAGCTTGGCGGTGGTGAGAGAAATGGGGGTTAGGGCCGGCGGCCTCTTCACTGAGGAGAGGAAGAAGAAGGAGTTGGGGGAGGGTTCGAACCCCCCCCCCCCCTTCCTCTTATTATTTTATTTTTTTTTCTTTTTATTTTTTATTATTATTATTATTATCACTACTACTTGTGTTAGTATGGTTTTAAAACACTAATAGCATTTTTTTTTATTTGTTTATTTTAAATCTCAAGAAATACTAAAATAACATGTAAGCATCAAAGAATTACCTTTATAAAATCATAAAGTTAAAAGTCTCGAAGTTCTTAAAACAAATTTAATATTAAATATAACAAAAACAAATTAAAATATAGAAAGTATATTTTTCAATTAGGGTAACTATTTTAATGATTCTACTTTAATATGTATAAATAAGATATAGTTTCGTAATTGACATAATATATTTTTATGAAACTACCCAACACCTAAGTACTAAATTCCAGGAAACAATTATTTAATTCAATAAAACTTGTAATTTATAACGTTAAAGAAATCATTGTGTTTTAATCCCGATGTCTCCTAACACTTTAGTAAGACTAAAAGGGACCTTAATTAGTTATTCCTAAACTTGATTAGTGTTATTATTATTTCAATCTATTATTATAATAATTATAATTGTAATTATACTTGGGATTAAAACTCGGGATGTTACAATTCTCCCCCACTTAGGAGAATTTCGGGGCGAAATTCCGACCAATTCCATAAATGGAGAACCATCCCTAGACGTGGTTTTCGACCACACTGTTTATCTCCCCATCAGTTCTGTTCTTCTACTTTAAGATACTTCGCATCCATCCTTCTTGGCATCTTCGTGTTCACCTTTGAACACTATATGCCACATTCGCGCTCGATGTAACACCCCGTAATATAATGAATAATAAACAATAAACGTTTGAAAAATGAAACATTGGGCTTTAAATTTTCTTTTATAAATCAGAGTTCACAAATAGCGTTGGGGGCTTTCAATTACAATATAATAAAATACACTTGAGTTCCTTTCTTTCGACTGATCCGCTAAGCACTCTTATCTCCAAGCTCCTTGCTCAAGTACCTAAAATGTTAACCACATAAGGGTGAGACCTTTTCACAACACAGTGGATTAAAAGATAGTAAAATGGTATATAACAAAAACTCAAGGATAATAAGTAAATCAAGCCATGGATTAACAAAATGTATCATAATCACATATTTTCAATATCCAAATACATTTCCATATTCATTCTCTTTCCAGGTTCATAAAACTGTATGTCACCTCACGGTCAGAGGCCAACATACCCACTTATACATTGTATGTCTTCTCACGGTCAGAGGACAACATACAAACCACATATACATTGTATGTCTCCTCGCGGTCAGAGGACAACATACAAATCATATTCTCTTTTTCTTTTTATCTTTGCACCACTAGGAATTAGCGCACCTGCTAGGCAATTCGGCACCTACTAGGGACTTTACACCTGTCAGGACTGAGACACCCATTAGGCATCACCCGTTAGGACAACGCAATTAATTACCTTTCCATTAATTATTCATTTCTCAATTCCAGTCCACAATTTATTAACTTTTTCAGGTGGTTATGCAGTGTATTGATCCATTGGCGCACCGACGCCTAACGGGAATTTAGGACCTAATGGGCAATTCGCCTGACAGGCAATTCGGCCCTAGCAGGCAATTCACCACCTAGCAGGGCACCTAGTGTGCCGGGGCATCCAAGGATCAACCACACTGCATTCCTTTTTATTCCAGATCAGAACTCATTCACAAAAAGTCAAGCACCACATTCACACCATTCATCAAATACTCAGAGAATAGCAAGTAATATCAAATATTCATTTTCATCACTTTTAGCAGACATAATCATTCCTTTAATTCACATATCAAACCACCATTTACCAAGTATTACTCAAATCTCACATTTCCAAACATTCTTCACACACAACAATTTCAAGTTATATATATATATATCCAATTCCAATTTATTATTCCTTTTTACATCACATTCCCGTTTCAATATTTATACACATACGCCATTAATTACTCACATATAGGGTCACATCAATTTATCAACCATCAACCAATATCACCAATCAATCGACATACTCAGGTATGTCTCAGAGTACATTGAATGTAAATCAACTCCCTAGGGTTCTTCACTTCCTACTTTAATATCAATAAAAAGAGAATTTAACATAAACAATTTAATTAATATAAAATTAACCATAAACATACTAATCACCCCTAAATCAATTTTAATTCAAAACCATTTTGCTACCCACAACCCGGTCTAAGTATTAAACTTAAATCCTATTATACACCCTAACTATCCCTAACCCAAAGTGTGGAAAAGAGACCCCCTTTACCTGGAAATCTTAGCAATAACAACAGAGCCACGTTTTCATCCGCAACTTGCTCCAAGGTCAAGGTCAATAATCACGTGTTGGATCTAATTAGGGACATATGTAAAACTAATTATGACATTAAAAAAATATATATCAAATAAACTCATTTTTGTCAAAATAATAAATATATATCATTATACACTAAAAATATATCACTTTTGTCATAAATATCTCTTTATTTGAAAATATAGGGATAATAAAATATTGACGGATCGTAAAATAAATTATATAGATAGGTAGAGGGAGTTGAGGAGATTATATACCTAAAAAGGATTTGAGATTGGACGATTGGATCTAAAGTTATTGGACCGAGAAGATTGGAAACCCATAAGTGTTTCCTTCTCCGTCGCTCACTGGTCTATATCGTTTTCTTTCTTTCTTTGCCCCGTTCTTTCTATCATAATGGGGTGGGTGGCTTAAATGTAATACATAGTTAGAATTAGGTGGGCCGTGGGCTGGGATGGGTAGAGACTAGGTGGGTTGGTTTGGGGACGGGTCTGATGGGTAGATTATCGGAAATTTTATATATATTAATAATATGTTCTGATTTGTGGGTTAATGAGTGTAGGTATTTTGGATTATAACTAAAAGTTTGACGATCCAAACAATAAAATACATTTAAGTAAAATAATCTTGCACTTTTAATTACTCAAAACTAATTAGAAAATAATAAAGTTACCGATCCCTCCGGATAGCTATTGCGTAAGAGAAATTATTGAAATTCAAAAATAAATATATATTTTTTCAATCCTGATATTAAACTTGATAAAATATAATATTTATAGTTTTGAAATAGCAAATTATTATATATAACTTATACCAATAATTTATTAAACCAGTGCAGAAGCTAAAAGTAAAACAGCCTCCGAACACTATGAAAATTTACAGGGACGCTCAACATATTAAGTTAAACATATTTTTCTAAAGAAACTATTTATAAAAATGCCTCTAAGGCTTGCCACTTGAACCCCCTGTCAAAATGTTAATTTAAACTAAATAAAAGTACTCTTTTATTTTTTTGAAAAACATATTATAACAAATTTATACTTATTTTGACTAGAAAACATATTTCAATTATAATGATGAAATCAAAATTTTATTAAAACACGCAAATCTTGAAAACATCATATTAAATCACTTAATTATTTTACTAGAGGTATTATAAATAACGGGATGTTACACTCGACTTTCCTTCTTGTTCCCTTTTATCATCCCCTCCTTTCATGGTTACCTGGACTAGATTCCTTCTGGGTTACTAAGTTCTCCCCCACTTGGCATCGACATACCTGTTGAGATGCATTGGGTTATACTGAATTTCTACGATTTGGCGAATTCTCGTGTCTACTTCTAAATTCTCCCACTTATTGTCTGAGGCTCGAAAAGAGTGAAGATGAGAAGAAGAAACACAAAGCACTCAAGGAGGAGTTTAATGATCTTTGCAAGGTGATCAAGGATGTGCTGGGTGACAAGGTTGAGAAGGTCCATGCTATCTGTTGACTAACGAGTATGGGTAGACCGCCAACATGGAAGGATCATGGAACCACAGGCGTTGAGAGACAGCAGCATGGTTAGGTACACGTAAAGCAAGATGACAATGGAAATTATCCCGGAGAGTGCATTTTCAATAGGGAATTATCGAAAGATGCATTTTCTAAGGAGTGATGGTTGACTTGATTAGTCTTGGTAATGGTACATGATGGCTTGCCGACATCTAATGCAGCTCGATTCTCCCGAGGATCCTAATACCTATTACTCTACTCCTAACGAGTACGGGGGCTTAGGATCCTTTATTTAGACAATAGCACAACAATATGGGATAACAGTTGATGATATCCAGACTTCTTTAGTGTCAACTTTATTTCGGATAGGATAGGAGATTCAGCTGCCTACTCATTAGAGAGACATGACATAATAAACTCGTGAAAGTGCCAATCAAATCCAAGGATAAGACAAGCCAAGAGGTTGAAAAAAAAGAATTGTTTTCGGTTTCTAACAAGAAGTAAGGATAAAGTCTCAGGAGTTGCTTCTTTGAAAATATTAGGAGGCATGATCAAAATAAATATGATCATCCAATCATGGGTCACATGAAAATGATTCCATGCTATTTGGAATGTTTCAACTTAGCAAGCATGTGTTTAGACTTTGCAAGAGACAATTCGAGTCTACAACGGTCACAAGGCAAACAGAATCGAAAATAATGACCAGTTGATCAAACTTGTTGGCGTGCAAGAGATTGTAAGAATTATGAGCCAAAGACAGATTCTGGCATTGACTTATCAAGTCCTAACTGTATGTTGCCTTCAGGAACATATACGTGATTAAAGGAAGAATTGATAACTCTCTAGTTATATTTGAAACATGTTGGAACCTACAATTCGGTGGTTGAAACAAATAGGAACACTAGGAGAACACCTAGAAGGGGGGTTGAATAGGTGTTATAGAAACTTTGAAAGATTTTCGCAAGAAATAAATCTAAACGATTAAAACCAATGAAAATCAATCAATTAACAAATATTATATGATCAGAGATTAAGCGGAAACAATCAACATCAATATTCTTATTGATTCACCTAAGTTATGAAAATGATTTTCCCTTTATCAATTTTGCACAATAAAGATTCAATTCAATCAAATATAGAAAAATCACTTTTTCTAGGTTTTCAATCAAGAACACAATTAATAACAAGAATTGTAAAGAGTAGAGAGTTTAGAGATACGACACAGTGATTTATCCTGGTTCACTTTCATCCACTTGAAAGCTACTCCAGTCCCCTCTTCAACCAAGAGAGATTCTTCACTATGAGGAATTAGAGTTTCTCAAATTACAAGTAAATGCCTCACAAGACTTCCTTCTTGCTAGCCTACAAGAGATACCACACCCTTGCCTTGTAACCCTATTGATATCTAATCTAACCTCTACTTGCTTGTTGATAACCCCACAACAAGTCTTCTTTGCTTGCTTCACTCACAAGACTTCCAAGTACTTTGAGATTCTTCAAAGTGCCTTCCAAATGCTTGATGAAATGCTTCTTCAAGACTTTCAACTAAACTTGCTTGATTCACAAAATCAAGGCTTCCTTTGTTGTAGAATGTTTGCCTCTTGCAATAATTACAACTCAATAGAAAACAAAAACAATCCTATGAATCTCTTTCAAAAGCTATGAAATATCAACACGAGAGATTCAAGGTTCTTGATCAAAGAATATAAAAATGAGAGCTTTGATCTTGAGAGAGTGAGAGAGAATAGTGTGGCTTTGATTCTTTGTAAAATTGTGTATCAAAATGATTCTAGTTGATAGAAATGATTGGGAAAAGGTTTATATAGAATACCCAAAAGTTGGAGCACTTAGAATGGCTTTTGAGAAGTGAAAAACGTATTTAAAAAACCATATCTGATCAAGTTACTCGAGTGAAATAAGTGTTACTCGAGTAATACGAAAGCTGCATAAATTTCACTCGAGTGAAAAAGGTTTTACTCGAGTAAAAGTTCAGATAATCGATTATCAAAAGTTTGTTAATCGATTATCAGTACAAAATACACTGTTAATCAATTATCGAAATCTGTTAATCGATTATTAACATTAAAAAACTAAACCTTTTCTTTCAAACCTTTAAGCCACCTATTGATTTTAGGCAAAGTGAATACTCAAAATATGATATAATCATGCAATCAAAAGAGATTCACTACCCTCTAATAAACTCTACCCAAACTCATAAACTAAAAGACTTGTGAGGCAAAAGATAAAACAATAAAACATAAACTACCAAACTAAGTCTTCATGAGTTGGTTCTCTCTTCATCACTTGATGTTTGTTGTTGCTTGTTGAGCTTTAACTTGATCAACACATTTGTAGCTTGTTCAAAACCTTTTGGCATTTATCAAAACATTCTTCATGGATCTTACAAAACACACGAAGTCAAGGTTGTTCAAAATACAATTCCATTGTCAAGGACAATAGAGAAATCCCATTTGATATCAGAAGGCCAAGGGGGTATGTAGGATCCAACCCATGCAAAATAAGAAGAGGCAAACTTTTGGTTTGTATTCAAGCGTTCAATTGGATTGGAAATGAAGGGTATAATGTACTTAAGAAGTTGTACATTAACGAGTGTATCATGAATTAATAAAATTCATTCACAATCAATCGATATTCGCAAAAGAAAGAAATCTAGATTCAACAATTTATATCTAAGATGTCAAGATTTAGACGAAGAAATAAAGGTTCAAGACGTTAAGAAAACATTAAAGTTCTGCACAGCCGAATCAACGCTCCAAATTCGGGACACTGTCTGTAGATTTGATACATGAAGGGGAACAAAAAAAAAAACCTATAGAATGAGTGGCACGACTTCAATCACGGTTTTTGATGCTTAGAAATGCTATTGGAATTATTTTGTCTAAAGTGTCATATTTGGAATTCGTGCTTTTGGTTCAATCTCAAGGGTTAATCCTTCCCGTTGGGGTGGCAGCTAGCATGCCCTAGCCCGTTGGGGTCTTTCACTGCCCTTAGTCTTGACAATTACACGTTTTCCAAATATGACAATACCACAAATGGGGAAATTGGATTTGAACACTTTATGAAGTTTGAAACACACACCAAGAATTCAACTACGAATTAAGGGATATTATTCTAAGTCCACTAAATTCTAATTCCTAAGGTTTCGTCATGCAATATTCCGACGTAACGCTTTTCACGAGTACAGAGAGAATCGTATCACCATACAACCACACCCTAGGATTTCTCTCCTCACAACATTTCCTCGCAATTCATAAGAGCATCCATACCTGTCGCCAAAGCACTCAAACATAACCACGAAAGATTTTTCCTCCGAGTTTTAACAAAGATTACTAAGATCGTTGACGTGACACACTCAGTCAGTCATAACCCTCTCAGCCACAACTCTTTACTCGTCTTTTTCACCCGGCTCACTAGTCCGCAACAATTCTATAAGAAGACTTACTCACAAGGGTTTGGTCAAATGGTTACTCCTTCTAAACATTGATACATGCAAAAACTAATTTTTGGTTCTTAGGGAAAGTTCCCTTAGCTAAGAGTTAGATAAGGTAGTTGTCACGATAAACCACCAGTTAGAGATTAACATCTCATAAGGGAATTTACTTATCTCACTCTATGGGTGACAACTATATACTCAGGTAGACAACCACTTATGCCAACAAACTTATACTTCTAAGTCATGCAACACATATAGAGCAAGCAGAACGTATCTATCCAATTGATAAGAACTCTTAATTTTCAGTATAAAATTACTAAACTTACACACATATAATACAATCTCACCAATAAGCATATACATATATATACTCTATCAAACTAATTTAAACATTTCAATATCTATCGGTTACTCGCTTGGTGAGTAAACCATAGGAGTTGTGAGTCCAAACTCCAAAGGCCGAGGGAAACTGCTCTGATACCATAATGTAACACCCTTACCTATATTTAGTTAATTTAAGATTTATAAAAATATGGACTTGAAAATTTCGACGAAAATCCGGCAGAGTTTCCTCTGTTTTTTGGACTTTCCCCAAAATTTCCTGTCTATACCTGTCAGACCAGTACAGTTTAGAAAATATTTACAATTATACTAATTTGATTTTCATGCCCTGCTAACAAAGTATAACAAAACTCAGGGCTTACAACGAATTGTTTCACAATCAAAATAAATCAATTATAATGAAAAGAATATAATTCCCTCTTAACTAAATTACACTCCATGGTGTGGAGTGTACCCCTGCTCGGCCGGAAACTGTGTCTGCTCAAACTTTGAACCTTTCCAATATCTTCGTTAAGTCTCATCTGTTCCATTTCCATTCTCATAAATTACCAACTCATATAAATATATCATTTAGCACATAGACACAATTTCAATATTCAAACACAAATACTCATATTATCAGTTTTCAACTCATAACCATAAATCATACTCTTTTTTTTTCGAAATCATACACCGTATGTCACCTCACAATCAGAGGCTAACATACCCAAATAACATCGCATGTCTCCTCACGGTCAGAGGACAACATACACACATCTCTTCAGTTTTCAAATCATTTTATCTTTTCTTTACCATTAGGGATTAGCGCACCTGTTAGTGCATTTCACACCCACTAGGACTTTCACCCAATCCAGGTAACTTTCCACCTATTAGGCCACGGTTGACACCCATTAGGACTAAAAACAACATCTCAACTCTTTTACCATCACATTCACTTTTTCTCTTTTCAAAACTATTATTATTGTGCAACATGATTGATCCATTTGATACACCCGCCTAACGGGGAATTTACGGGACCTAATAGGTAACTTTCACCTGGATTGGGTAACTTGTGTCTAATGGGTAACTTGTCACCTAACAGGGCACCTAATGGATCGGTGTATCACAGGGATCAATCATAGCTGCAACTCGGTCACTCTTTTAATTTAAATCAAAATCATTCACAACCAAATCAACCAATACCTTCAAATACTCACACCATTAGATTCCAAACATCACAATTCAACCATTCAATTTACCAAGTTCCTACTCCTACTTTTAGTTGTTCTATTCCTCAATTACCACTTATATGATACACATATATCTCCTTAAATCAACCAGGTATACAAACAATAATCACTTATAATCATTCACAATTAACAACCAGAGTTCACGTTCTTCAATAAACCTACATGATAACATATAGCATTTAGCATGCATATTCATTCACAAGTGTCAATTTATGGCTCATTTCATTTATTTTCTTACTTTATTTTTAATCTAAATTAATTACCCGAATAATCAGTCGCAAGCACACCCACGTATTCTTAGCAAGTATTATAAACTAATCAGAAAATACTCTCTAAAGCAAGGTAAAACACCCCTTACTTGCGTTTCCTTAGACCTGATTCTCTTCGTGCAACGCTGCCCAACATAACGCGGTTCAATGTTCGCATCCCTGCTGATCTTAAAGTCCTTCGTCGTCTAACCGGGTTATACAAAACAATGACAATATACTTTGAAATCACGCTAAAACGGACACTTTAAAGCTGTGCACACCGGACTAAAATAAACCAATATGAAATATCGAAACTTGACAAGCAATGTATTTGATTCCAAATCATAAAATAAAATGCATTAACTTATTGTATTTTGGTTTAAAGTATTGTATCTTGAATATGTTTCCAAACCACGTAATTACTTGATTCAAATTCGTAGATTCAAAATCGTGCCCCTTTTCATTTAAAATAGTATAGCTTCTTTTGAAAAATATGCTAACTTTCGAAATCAACAAAAGAATCATAATAGATTGAAATCACATATTTTTAGCTACTTAAAACTAGTAATTCTGAATTAGAAAGAGAGTGTTCTTTGTTCAAAATAAGCAAATCACATTCCCCAAACCAATTAACTATACTCTCCTTCAATTTCGTATTAAAAGTTCAAGATAGGTTTAAACTCGAATTAATGTATGTCGGATATGTCTGGTTCCTAATTAACTGGTGTATTGTTCAGCATAGGGATAAGCCCACCAAGCTAAACAACAGTTCAATTACTTAGGAACTCAGCACATTTAACTAAAATACTCTTTAAAACGATTCATTTGACATACGTCTAATTCGATGTTGTTACAAATTAAAGTGACCCCTTAAAATCATCATCAGTAACAGTATCATCAAAATCAATATAAATTATAATACAATTTAATTTCTAAAACAATTTCATACTAAATAATTATTACCAATAATATTAAATTAGCATTAGTACTAAAAATTAAAACACAACATAGAGCAATTAGAAAGGGTATTAGGGATTTACCATCAAATGCGATTTTTGAAGTAGCAGGGAGGACAAAAACGGCATCGGTTCACAGCCTCACCTCTTCACAGCATCCACGACCGGCGTCGGTTTGACTCTAAAGCTCCATGAGTCTCCGGTTCAAGGCACAACAAGCTGGTTTAGGCCCGGTTCACAGCAACCCAGTCAAACGGCGGCACCACCACCCGTGGCGGCACACAACAACGACGACGGTCCAAGGGAAGAAAGAGAGAGACGCGAGCACGGGGGAGAGAGAGGAGCGCTGCAACACGGTGGTGGCTATCTTCGCGTCACGGTGACGTTTTGGTTCGGTTCGAACCCGCAGGGGACACCAGCGACTAGAGGAATCAGAGATCGTGGTCTTGGGTCACAACGGTGGCTGGACCGCGAGTGGCGTCCGATCTGGAGGGAGTCGTTGCTCGCGACTTGGTGGAGAGGGAAAGCACAAGCAGCGGCGGCGTTCAGCTCCTGCTCACGGAGGCGACTGCGAGATCGACGGACCAGGGAGGAGAGAGAGAGAGCGATGGGAGCTGCGATGGCTGGCCTCTTAGGCGAGAGTGGGTGGCGGCGGTTTAGGCGGCACCGGCGGTGGTTGGCAACTTGGCGGTGGTGAGAGAAATGGGGGTTAGGGCCGGCGGCCTCTTCACTGAGGAGAGGAAGAAGAAGGAGTTGGTGGGAGGGTTCGAACCCCCCCCCCCCCTTCCTCTTATTATTTTATTTTTTTTTTATTTATTATTATTATTATTATTTTTATTATTATTATTATTATTATTATCACTACTACTTGTGTTAGTATGGTTTTAAAACACTAATAGCATTTTTTTCATTTGTTTATTTTAAATCTCAAGAAATACTAAAATAACATGTAAGCATCAAAGAATTACCTTTATAAAATCATAAAGTTAAAAGTCTCGAAGTTCTTAGAACAAGTTTAATATTAAATATAACAAAAACAAATTAAAATATAGAAAGTATATTTTTCAATTAGGGTAACTATTTTAATGATTCTACTTTAATATGTATAAATAAGATATAGTTTCGTAATTGACATAATATATTTTTATGAAACTACCCAACACCTAAGTACTAAATTCCAGGAAACAATTATTTAATTCAATAAAACTTGTAATTTATAACGTTAAAGAAATCATTGTGTTTTAATCCCGATGTCTCCTAACACTTTAGTAAGACTAAAAGGGACCTTAATTAGTTATTCCTAAACTTGATTAGTGTTATTATTATTTTAATCTATTATTATAATAATTATAATTGTAATTATACTTGGGATTAAAACTCAGGATGTTACACCGAGCAGACGCAGTCCCCGGCCGAGCAGGATCACTCTCCCTCACAGGGAGAGTAAGTTATTTAGAGTAGGAGAATTTGTTGGGTCTCGGCCAGTTGGGCCGAGCTAAAACACTTTTGTATATTTTGACTTCGGATTGCCTAGTTGGGCCGAGCTAAACTTTTATTGAACTTGTATTTTGAAATATGGACTCGGTGTACCTGTTATTGAACTTTTATGCTTTAATCGAATTTAAGTCTTCCGCTTTATAACTCTGATGTTTTTGAATTAATGAAAAGGAATTTTAAATCCTAATTTTCAGGTTATAAGGGTAATTATTATATAGGGTGTTACAAACAATCTAGAATAATTCATATTATAAAATATAATCTAATAATCTAATTTATTTAATTACTATCCTATCCCTTGTTTGATTATGTACTTGACTAATTTATTTATTATATTTTCTTTATCCCATTCTATCATTGTCAACCCCTTGAAATCAACCTTGTCCTCAAGGTTGGAGAAGTGCTCAAATTCCCTCATTAGACTTATCACTTCTACATATTTATCAATATAATGCCCAAAATAATCTATTGTCTCAAATAATGAAGTAGGCTGAATTTGTGAGGTTGCAAAAAACCCTGTATGCATGTTAAATTGTAGAGACGCGTATGATCTTGAGGCATGGGCTTTATTACTCTCCTCGAGCACTTGGAAGAAATAATTTGAACCATCTATTGTAACCTGTAACACCTTGCCATGATGTGGGGTGCTATAAGCATGAAGCAAAAATTCTATTAGTTTGGTTTTATATGGGTCCCACGCATGTGCAATTGAAAAGAGAGTGGATTGGCCTGAACCTTTCCATTGTGCAAGTAACTCACGCAAAGCATGGAAAAGTGCATTGGGTGATGTTTTGGCAGCATATGAATCCATGGAAAATAGATCTGGGCCCTTGATCATTTGGGAATCCAACGGCTCTTGCTCCATATTAGTTGAAGGGAGGTGAGTTGTTATCCACTCACCCTGGGTAGCTGGGATACTTGAATCAACAACCATTTTTGCAGCATCCCAATCCTTTCTGTCTCTCGTTTCATCAGAGCCACTAATAAGGACTTTCCCACAACAAAATACATTTGTTTCTTCTCCTTGCATTTGCCCATGGTGGTTATCATGGGTACTGGTGGCTTCACAGATCTGTGATGTTAAGAGACGAGTTTGCGGTGACTGAGATGAAGGGCGCCATGGCGGAGCTCGCGGCGTAGCTAGCTGAGGAGAAAGGTGTTCCGGTGATGGCTCTCGCGGCGGAGTAGGCAGTGACCGCGGTGGTTCGTGACAAGACATGGAGCTCTCGTCCCCTCTCTCCTTGCTATCGTCGGAGGCGAAGTCCAGCGCCAGAGACGATGGCGGAGCTCGCGGTGGTGACAAATATTTCCACGACTGCACAAGATGGGTCAGATAGCTCGTCTCTTCTCTCTCATCTTTCAGATCGGGGGTTAGAGAGTGCATATCTAGAGGTGAGCACGGCGGAGTGGTCGCCGGAGAAGGTGGTGGCCTTGGTGGCTCGCGACGAGGCGTGGAGCTTTCTTCTTCTTTCTCCTTGTTCGCGTCGGCGGCTAAGCTCGACGGTGGGAATGGTGGTGACAGCGGCGACTCAGTGGTTGATGGTGGCGGCGCGGTGTTTTTCGGCGTTTGTTCTGTTTTTGGATTTTCTTCTCTTTCTTTTTCAAGAAGCCTTCCCTTTCTACTAGTTGCTATATCTTCTATTATCTTGAAAAGTTTTTCTCTAATTTCAGAGAAGGTACTCATCTGAGTGTGGGTCTGCTCAAATGAAAAGGAAGTTGTGGGTGGGTAAGCTAGTTGTGAGTAGATCTGTGAAGGTGAGTGAAAGGGTGACAGTAGAAGATTAGTGGCTTGCACCGGCGGTGGCTTGTTGGGCTCAAGTGAGTGTGGATCTGATGATGGCACACTGTGGTGTTGAGGGCCACAGGGAGTGAAGTCTGGTGGTGCAGTGCAGGTATACTCCTTAGTGATCTGATTGTAGTAGTATTTCCTTCCATCTGGAAATAAAAACTCCTGCCATTGTGTGTGATGTTGTGACTGATGAGCAAGGGATGTTGGTTGTTGATAGATTTGTGTTTTTGGTTTTGGCGGTGGCCAGAGAGGGGAAGGTGTTTGTGGTGGTGGTTGTTGGGTGTGAGGATATGTTAGGTAAGAATGTTGTGATGATGGTTGTGGAAATGGCCACTGTGGGAAAGTAGAGCATGATGGTTGATAAGGGAA
Organism: Crotalaria pallida; assembly: GCA_037953625.1. Taxonomy (NCBI): domain Eukaryota; kingdom Viridiplantae; phylum Streptophyta; class Magnoliopsida; order Fabales; family Fabaceae; genus Crotalaria; species Crotalaria pallida. Next base: position 54,194,650 of record CM075654.1, on the reverse strand, counting down.
TGATGTTGGCTGGGATTGGATGGAAGATGGATAATAGTAGTCATCCATGGGAGGAGGAGCTCTGGATGAAAGCACCATTGTTAGGATGCAAGAAGCACCCTAAGAGGAATTACCAAGAAATAACAAAGAATAAACAACAAAGAATAACAAATGCTAAGAAACTTGATTCATTTTTCATTGATTATAATAAAAGAGGATACATCCCTTATATAGTAAATACTTAAACCCTAAAACTCTTAATGCCCATACACTTGTCACAATCATAATACTTAGGAACAATCTAGAATAATTCATATTATTAATAATTTAATTTATTTAATTACTATCATATCCCTTGTTTGATTATGTACTTGACTAATTTATTTATTATATTTTCTTTATCCCATTCTATCAGAGTACCATGTCTATAAGTAAAAGCAGGAGGTATATGCTGAGCATATATCATAGGTATGCGGAACCGACGAGGACGCATATAGGCCAAGGGGTTCGGGTGGCGAAATATCAGCTCCACCTCCCCTTCAAAAGTGGCTCTACGCTCCTCATACTCTCATGTCCCTCTCACGGGACGCATCTCCAGGCACGCCAGAAATCGAGACATCACCTATCAAACAAATAGAGCAAAGGGAGTAAGACAGTGTCATTCACGTACAAATGAATAATTAAATGAACTAGGAATAAACAAACACAATTAGTCAAGTAGCAATTAAAATCACATAGGCAAATAAGCAATTTAAAATAATCAATTAATAATTACTAAATAATAAATATCAAGCAATAATGTATGTTTCTAATGCATGTGCAATGCAATGCGATGCAATTACTCGATGCAATCTCCTCTGTGATATTTTACAAATATCATGTACTTGGCAATTTCATGTTTATCGATAACGTCCTCAACGATTAAATTTACGTTTTATCGAAAAGTTCAAACGATTTAATTTTACGTTTTAACGAAAACGTTCAAACGCTCCACGTACGTTTGACGACAACGTACCAACGATTCACACTAAATAGGAAAAGCAATTGGGAGTAAACGTCTTTTCACCAAGTATATAATTACAACTCCTGTGTAAATTATACTAAAGACCGTCCTCCGCAATCACGAAATACTCCGAGAGATCGATAGAATAAAATTATAGTCATTCTAAAATTATCCCGAGTCGAGTCTGCAGAACCCACTCATCATATGACTATTTTACCTATAATTAATTTCCACGGTTATTTGACGAATCACCGTCATAAACCTAATCTCTGCGTATTCTCACACCGATTTAATCAAATCGTATGTGTCTTTTCCTATTATCTTATCTTAACTCCTTAACACCATGCATGATTTCTGTAACGCCCTGATTTTTCTACATTATTAATTTCAGTTTTTTTTTATTGAATGACATAATTAATTCATTGTAAATGATTAGTCAATCTTTGGGTATTTTCATAAAATGCCTTGCATTATTTTATTTATATATTTTAAAGAAAATTCATTTAAAAGAAAAATTTCATATTAAAATAAATGAGTATACTTTCTATACTTTGTCTAGCTTTTCATATACTTAATAATGAATTACATTAAGTAATTTCAAATTTGTGACTTTATGGTTTTCTTATATATATATAAATAATAATTTAATTGATGATTAAATTCTATTTCTTGATACTCTTTATAGTAATTACCCTATCTGAAAAATACACTGTTTATATTTTACCTTGTTTTTGATATATTCAAGATAATATGAAAATTTGTTATTTTATATTTCCTAATATTTAACTAAGTTCTAACTTTGTAGTTTTCCTAAATGAATTTAGATGATGCTTAATTATTATTACCATTAGTAATTTTTTTTACTTAAAGTAAATAAATAAACAAAAAAATAAAGAAAGAATAATAATAATGAAATAAAAGTGAGAAGAAGGGGGTAAACCCTAAAATGGAAGAGGTTCCTGGATGAGGGGGGGCACTCTCGCCGCCGCCACCCCCCTTGCTCTCTTTGCTACTTCAATCGGTCTTCTTCTCTCTCTCCGTTCCGGTCTTTCTCTTTCTCTCTCTCCCTGGAGTTGTCATACGCCATCACCGCCGCCGTCTCGAGCTCGAAGCCTCTCCGTCCAGTTGCGAATCGCGACTTCCTCCTTGCTAAGATCGGATTGCCGCAACCACGAAGGGAGATCGCGACTTCCTCGCCTCTTTTTGCCCCATCGTGTGCCGCCATCGCTCATAGTTGTTGCTGCCGCCATGAAGAGACCACGACCGCCGCTGTTCCTCCCTGGTTCGTGAGATGTTGTTGCCGCCGGTCCTGGAAGTCACGGTCGCCGCTGCCAATGGCCTTGGAGAACACCGCCATGGAGGAGCTTGAAGCTATGGATGTTGAAGGGTGTAATCTAAACCGGTTCGCCCATGAACCGTGTCGGATCGGTGCCACCGTGGTTTGGTTCAGGGTCAACCGGATCGTCGTGAGTCGGATAAAAGTCTTCTTGAGGTGCTTTAAACCAGGTTCTAATGGAACCCTAAAGGTAAGGAGGAGTCATTTCTATTATTTAAGCACAGGGATTATTGGGTTTATAATGGAATTGGGGAAAGGTAATAAGTTAGATCTAAAAATCAATTCATAATTTCTATTTGATCTTAAAGTATAATTAATAAAATATCTAATGAAGAATTATATTACTGTTCGTCTTTTTAACGTAAAGGTAGGAAGTGAAGAACCCTAGGGAGTTGATTTACTTTACGTAAAACTGAGACACACTTGTGTGTTGATTAATTGTGTGTGTTTGTTTTACTAGTTCGATTACTTGTGGGCGGTAGTTCTGCTCGTTTGACTATTAGGGAACATTATTTGCTTGTTGATATTGCTTATGCCAATTGTATTATTTATTTGGAAGGGGTGAAGTGTGCTAATATGACTTTAATTGATTTGATCATAAAATACTTAAAACTATAGAATGTTTGTTTGATGTCCGATTTCTAATTAGATAATTTTATAATGCTTATTCATGAACTATATAACCATGGACTTGGTGTAATGCTATTATGATAATGAACTGAATTATGATAAATGTATAATTGACTTTCTGCGTTCTCTGATTTTCATTATGCTCTCTTCTAATCCTTTTGCTTAAATAATTTGAAAATGTCTCACTCCTCGTGGTTTAACATTTTAGGTAACATCAGGACAGCGGGTTCCGCAGCAGAGAAGGTCTAAAAGGAAGAACTATGCTATGTAAAATTTGAATATCAATATTGTAAAAATCCTAATATTTTTCGACAATTTTGTAATAATAAACCTATATTTTGTTTATTATTTTGTATTAAATAAATTTGGGATGTTACAATTTCAATCACAATCAAGTTATTAGGATTGAATTCAAATTATTTAATTGGCATTGAATTGATGTTAAAAGAAAGTGACACCAAAATATTCTTTTTAATGATAAAAATAAAGTTTTTATCTTAAAAGAATTAATTACAATTATTAATAAAATGTTGAATTAAAGAAAAATATATTTTTCAGGTTCTATACAGTGTTTAACCGGTTAGAAAGTCGTGTAACCGGTTAATCCCATTTAAATTTCCCTCTTTTTCCAATTTTACAGTAACTAACCAGTTAGAAGTTGCAGTAACCGGTTAGTCACTGCAGCATCAGTTCAGAAATGCCACTTTTTAACAGCAATTCAAAAACCTTTCATTTTCAATCCTTATCAATCATTCACAGAACATATTTGGGCATATTTAAACATGTTCAAACTAATTAAACACATCAATTTCATGAGATTCATATATAAATCATCAAGTATGCATATAATCACATATTTGGCACTTAATATGTCAAAATCAATTTCAAAGCTTCTCAAGTCAAATTTATAGTTCCTTTAGTTCGTGTTCAGTTAATATAACATGTTTGAATGAGTTTTATATCCTATTTTGGTCTCCAAGCCAAAATCTCAATTCAAAACCTATGGCCCTTGAGCTTGTAAAACTCTTTTACATTCCAAGCCATTTAATAATCATTCTAGCAAATGAATATCTTCTCCCTTACCTATTGAAGCTTTTGAGACTGATTGGAAAGCAAGAGAAACTAAGTTGACATGTTTTTGGTTCAACACACCTCAGCTGCAACTCTGTTTCCAGTTTCAACAGGGGGTATTGATCAGAGATTTTCAACTCAAATAAGTGAGATAAACGTGTAAGAAAGGATTAGAATCAAAACTAGGATATACTAACTCAAGATTGAAACAAGTTTGAGACTCTAAGGTAGCTTCAGGTTACCACACGAATCCAACAAAGAGAGCTTCAAGAACAGATTCGTGCTCTGTTTTTCCAGCAACACAGGGTCAGATTACAGAGCTTATAACTTCTTCTATAGTGTATAAAATCGAATGGGACTTGTTCGTAATTCAAGAGGGTTCAAAGAGCTTTGTTTTTATATAGAGTTTGCGTGTGTTGATGCTTCAGAGAGGAAGAACAAAGCAACACAAGTGAAAGGGTTCTGATTTTGCATATATAAAATGTTGAGAATGAAATTGAGTGGTTTGAGATGAGTTTAAGTCACCAACACTCACTACCACTCGTTTTAGGCAGAGATTGGACGTTTTGCAGGTCAAGGTGGCTGATTAGAAGACCAAAAACGTGTTTCCCTTTCCAATTCGTGTCCAGAACAATTTGAGTTCTGGTTCTGCTGAGAGCACTAACCGGTTACTCGTATTACTAACCGGTTAGTAAGACACAGATCTGGAAAAATCTAAAGATATTATATTATATTTCTTTTCTTTTCTTAATATCTTTTAAATTCTTCTTTTATTTTCTCAAAATAAATAATCACCTTAATAAAATAATTTCCTTTAATTATTTCTTAATTTATTTGTAAAACATAATTATATACTAAGCATCATAATTATATTATAATCACATTATAATTTTTAAATAATTAACGTAATTACATATAATTATATTTTATAATCGAGGATTAATTTTTGGGGTGTTACAAGATCCACAGTGAGTACACGCACAGATCTGGGGCAGGGACGGGTTCAAATTTACACTAATGGAGTGGATCCCAATGATGGAGTACCAGAGCCATTGTCATCCCTATTTAAGAACGAGAGAGTAATAAATTATGTTATGTTTCTCTCATAGGTGGCTTTTCTTCGAAGTGATTGTATTGGTGTTGGATATAGTTTTATTTGTTTTGTTACAGGTGTAGTCCTTTGGGTCATGATCTTGTGAAACTTGTGACCGGTAAAAATAGTAAATAATTTTTGAGAAATTATTTTGCCATCCCACCATGTCATCCAAAAAATGATGAAATGTCCTAAATATTCCTAAAGTTTTTTTTCTTTCCTTCCATTTTCTCTCATATTCTATTTCTTTCTCTCATATTCACTTCCCCTATCTTATTTTCCTCTCAGAAATACCCCACCTTCAAGCACTCATTTTCCTCTTTCAACACTCACTAAGGTTCCATCATTTTTCTCCTTGCGTTTTCCATCGTCTTCAGCAGCACCTTTTGTGGTCCATTGATAATTAGATTAATGTGTTATTTACAAGTATTATAACCTCCCTACCACTTGTTTTAATTAATAGTTGGATCGTGAACTGATCTCACGACGCGTGGATTATTTTCTAGGTCATGAAGGATGCTCACGACTTGAGGTCGTGAAGGGTGCTTACGACTCGTGCTTAATGTGTTTTAATGAAACGTAAAGGTTGGATCGCGAATGATGCTTACAACCTCAAGTCGTGAAGGTTGCTGACGACTTCATTAGTGCTTAATGCGTTTTAATGGAAGGTTGGGTCATAAGTGGTGTTTACGACCTCAGGTCGTGAGGGTTGCTAACAACCCATGCTTAATGCGTTTTAATGAAACTTAAAGGGGTCGTATGTGGTGCTTACCACTCAGATTGTTAAGGTTGCTATCGACTCGTGCTTAATGCCTTTTAATGAAACTTATAAGTTATATCGTGAGAGGTGCTTACAATATGAGGTCGTGAGGATTCTCTCACACACTCTGACATATTTATAGGGTTATGTCTCTTTTATAAAAGAAGTCACTATAAACAATATGTGTTTATATGTGTTTGTGTAGTTATAATAAGAATTGGGATCTTGATAGATGGAAGGAAATAAGAAAGAAAATTTTAGTAAAGGTAAAATTAGAATATGTTGTAATATTGGGATGACATGTATATGAGTGAGATGACAAAAAAATTTCTTATATTATTTAAATTAGATTGAATTTTTTTAATCTGAATTTATCAAACCATATCATATATAATTTTTAATTTTGGATTGGATGATTTTTTTACTCAATAAGTAACCCCCACGAAAATAGCTAGTTATCCTCAATGTAGTATATTTTTTACAAGAAAATATAATAATATTTATGAGAAAAAAAATATTTTAGAAAACTTAATTATTATTTTTCAAAATCTGTTTTCTCTCAAAAAAAAAATGAAATGAAAAATACTTACTAAATTGTACTGCCTTTTATTTGTAAAAAAAAAAAAACCTTTTTTTAATTTAAAATATAAGATAAATTAACTTACATTTTTAAATTTGATTTCATTCATTTAATTTTTGATTTATTATCAATGTTACTCCCTCTCTTCCTTGATATCTTTGGTAATAAATGATATATTCTTTGTTTACCATGTTTGATAAATCTTGATTTACATGTTGAAAAAACACACTCGATGTATGAGAAATCATTCCTTGTTTTGTTTAAAATATGATAAATAAATTGCGACAGAGTGATTTTTTTTACGAAATGAAAAATAAAAAGAAAATGAATGAAAATCGACAACCTTGAAAGAAGATGAGAATAGCACAACCTCGAATAATACGGCAGCGATTTACATTTATTCGAATAAATCTCATTATCAATTTCGTCAGATAAAAAAGATTCATATTCTAAACGAACAAATTGAAATACACTAGCCATTAATTTCAAACATTCTTCCTCGATCTTTCTTAAAAATTCAAAGGCAATGATTTGATAATTTTTGAAGATGAACAATTTGTACATACCGATTGAGAGGAGAGAAAAGGTGCTCAGAAAATAATGAATGGATGAGAAAGTTATCCTCATGAATATAGATCAGATTAACGAGATTATTTTATCTCATCATCACAGCACCCTCTCTCTCTCGTTTATAATATCAATTAAAAAACAAAAAGAAAAAATCAAAGTGAAGAAACGTAACACAGAGATACAGAGTAACGGAGATAACACAGGAAGCAGAAAAGAATGGATAGCTTTCTCCTGAGAGGCTGCGCGAACGTTAGGGTTTTGAGTTTTTGGTATGCTTTGCCATTCACTAACCTTATGAATTTATAGCCCCTACCCATTCATTAAACGGTTGCCGTTTTGTGTCTTTATAGTTTATACAGAGCCTCGTATCGCACCGGATACGTGTCGTTTAATTAGTGCCATGTAAACATTGGGAATTCTTTTTTTTTTTTTTGTTTGGTAAATAAACATTGGGAATTCTATTCGTAATGGGAAGGTGAAATTTTAGGATGATCTTTCCCATAAAGCAAAAAATTACAAAAAAAACTTATTATCCGAAATTTTAAAATAAAAAAAAGGATTTTCTTAATCCTTAGGGCCGAGGATAAGAGGCTAAAAAAATTGTGTTTCATTGAAAAACTAAATCTTAAATGTTTAGAAGATGATGAATTTAGATTTTTAAGAGTTTGTTACCACTTTTGAAGCTCTTATCTCCAATCCTAAGGGCTGAGGTTAAACAATCTCTAAAAAAAACTAGTCTCTTAAAAAAATTATTTGAAAATTTCTCTTGGTATAAGCTGTAATTGTTAGGTGCCGATAGAATTTTCTCTAAAAATTAAGGGTTTCACCTATATAAAACTAGCGTGTCGACAGGCACGTGAGTGCATGTTGCCCAGCATTCCCATTGTCGTAGAGTTATTTATAGTAGAATTATGTATTGAAAAGTCGGTCTTTATAAATGTAATTTATATATTAAAGATGTTCATTTTCGTGTAATTAGTTACCAATAAATGTATGCATTCTTATTTGTCATGCTCCATAATATGGATTCATAAATTTCAACGTAATTAAAAATGCATGGTTGTTTTGTTTTTCTCCGATTTAATTTCCCTTGAATTTAATAAGATTGTCTAGGGAGTAACTTGGTGACCAAGCTCAGAATTTTTTAAGTCCCTAAAACTAATGAGAACCTAGTTGTTTGCTATGGCCAATAAATGCTTACACAAAAACCATGAAAGAAATTCAAATAATACTTGTTCCCAAAGTTTAAAAAAAAAATCTATATCCTTCCTACTACTCCTATGCAGCCGTCCAACAACTTAGAGAAGAGGTAAAAAATTTTCAACTTTATATTAAATGCACACCTCACATTTAACCAATGAAAAATCAAATTAAATAATTTAAACTTCAAATTTATTCCATAAAATAATTTCTGGACGGTGCAGCCAATCATAGGCCTCTAAAATATATATTTTCATAACACAAATTATTTTTAAGTCAAATAAATAATTGTATGTCCAAAAATAATTTTTCCAAGTCACATATACTCATTTTCGTACAGTACACTGCATCAGATATAAAAATTCGAAAAATTCCAAATAAAATTTTAATTTTGACATTATTGAATTCTACATTTTAATACGATCATTTTCATATAAAATTTATAATTTTTGGACTTATGGTTTAAAAGTTATGAATATTTTAAAGTTCTAGAGCTATTTGCAAGAATTAGACCAATTTTAGGTGCATTCTCAATTATCATGTTTTATGACATGGATCCACATATCATACACAACCAAAAAGTGCACAAAGTTCATACACAACCAAAAAGTGTCAAAAAGGGTGTTTAATCGAATACGGGGAAAACACGAAAGATAAAATCCATAACCTTGTGAAATCAAAGAGTTTAAATCTCAGAATTTACAGAACGCTAATACATATATCTAAGTTCAACATATAAAAATTTCAAGTCATTCGGACACGCCGAACTTATATTTTTATTCAGAATCGACATCATTAAAATCTAGTTAGTCCTGCTACTGACCTGAGGCTATGACACAATTATTAAAAATCGCAAACCAACTCCGAATCGCATGAAATTTGGTATAGACCTTCCTCACACATCCAAGATTACCGCATTAAAATTTCAGATTATTTGGAGTTTAATAAGTCACGTTTTTCTAATTAAAATTACCTCAAATTCTGTAAAAGCAGAATTGAGTTGCTCACTATTTGGATTTGTTAAGAATATCAAACCAACTCCAAATCACCTCAAATTTTACAAAGAGTTACACAACATAGGCAAGGTCATACCATAAAAATTTCAAGCCATTTAGATCAGTTTAAGTTTGAAAACTCTGTTCTCATTCTACCTAAAAAACTTATTTTCCCGAAATCGTTTTCACAAGTACAACTCTTATAAAATTAGTAAATCAATTTCAAAAATCATGCAAAAATTCAGAGGCACTTCAATTGACATTATAAAAATAGAGGTTGAGTTTAAAAAACATTGGACATGTATAAGTCTCTTTTGTCCAGATCTCTTGCCATTATACATCAAAGATTTGAGTTTTTTCTCCATTCTCTTCACTTGGGGTGAGAAAATTTTTTTATGGGACCCACCAAATTTTCTATCCCTCCTCATTTTCTTTCATGAACCAAACAAGAGAAAACTTAGGTTTTTCTTTGTTTTCCCTCCTTCCAAAATTTCTAAAAACAAACAAAGTGCAAGGTAGAAAAGAATAAATAAGACAAAAAATTTATCGTATTGGAATATGGGAAATATAATGTTTATTTAATCCTATTTACTAAGCTTATTAAGTTTGAAAGTTTACCTAAAGAAGCGTGCATATAATTTAATCTTGTATTTTACACTGAAAACATTCTTTTAAGGGTTTTGTTAACAAGTGCTTTACGAACGCTTGTTAAGCTTCCTGAAAGTAGAAAAAAAAACACAAATTTCTAGTTTTTTATATCTCTCGAGAATATAAAAAAACAACACAAGTGCCTTACATAGAGAAAATATATAATAAAAAAACATAATTAATATGTTCTTAAATAATGTGTTTTGTTTAAAATGGTATATCACTCTCACTAACTCTTTGCGTTACATTCTCCTTCCGCGTCTCTTTTCTTCTTCTTCTGATTATTCATCCTCACCGCCACCGCTCCTGGGTCCTGCGCTTTTCTTCCGCTCCGCCATTGACCTCTGCCCGCTGCTGTTGCTTGCTTTGCTTCCTGCTACGCTTTTTCACTCGGCCAACTTGCCCAGGTTGAAGGTTCGCACTTCACACTCTTTTCTTACTTTTCACTTGATCATTACTTCACATTTCTACTTACGCCTTATTTAGATTACTACTCAGTGATATAGTGAATAGTGATTACACGTTACAATTTTTTATGCATTATTCTTATGCCTTATTTAGATTACTGAATAAGTTCCTATGCTTTTTACATCATTGATTATTGATTAGTGATTTAGAGAAGAATAAGAAAAAAATGAAAAAGGATGCTCTACATGTTTCTTCTTTGATATTTGGAGTTTTTTTTTTCGAAATACAAAGTAACGATGTATCTATTACAATTTATGAAAACTGTACTACATCATGTATCTAGACAAACATATTAAATTTAAGGGAAACTAAATTGAAGATTAACAAAATAACAATGCATGTATAATTTCGTTGAAATTTATGGTTCCATATTTTGGAATATGACAACTAAGAATGCATAAATTTTTAATAACAATTTACACGAAAATAAACATTTTTAACATATAAATAAGATTTATAATGACTGATTTTTCAATATATTATAGGATGAGAGTTTGTCATTATTGGTTTTTGTCAAAACTGTTTGTAATGTAAGATTTTAATATCTTAGTATGTCTCATGTGATGTGCATGTGACATATATTGATGTGCGTTTAGTAAATAAATAATTAAATATTGATGGGCTTAATCATAATTAGATATAAAGGAGGTTGTTTCTGAAGGCCCATTAGTTTGATGGAAGCTAATGGATAATAGTTAGGCTTTTTGCCTATTTATAGGAAACAGGTCCTGTTCCTAGCCATATGGTATTCTTTTCTCTCCCCATCACAAAACGGCTAAAACAAAACAGCATAGAAAAGAATAGCATAGGAGGCAAAGGAATAGAAACGTGTTTCGTGGCTTTTGATCAAAGGGCGTTTGGAGAACTCTCTTTCAACTCTAGCAATGGATAGAGGTTAGTAATTGTATTCCTTATTGTCTCTATAATATGTGAAAGTCATGTAATTTCAACATCCTTATTATTGTAGTTGTAACGAATAAATTAAACTACAACTTATATGTGGTATCAGAGTCACATTAAGAAATTAATGACTTTCCAATTAAGATTTAGGATTTGTATTGAATCCTAATTATGGTGTTTAGGGAATGAATTTTTGCATAAATCCAAATTATGAAATTTGGGAACTTTGAACCCTAATTATGAAATTTAGGGCTTTGTCTCAGTATGAATCCTTATTATAAATTTTAGACTTTTACGCTTCCGCATTATTGTTAAATGAAATATTAGGATTATTTGAAACTTGATTGTTTATCGATTTGTTTTACCCATCAAAGTTGTTTTCCAATTGGGTATAATGTATACCTAGTGTTTCAATTATATATTATTTAAGTTCATCAAGTTTTTTTAATTGGGGTAAAACTATTCATTGATATATGTGAAAAGCATTAGGTATTGCTTTCATCACCATTTATGATTCGTTTTACTGTATAAAAGTACATTACAGTGATAACGAATAATTATATATTCCTTTTGCATAATAATGAATATATATAACAAGTCCAGTGTGTCATGGACAATTTACGTTTATATATATATATTTGGGATTAATATGAGTTTTTTATTAGCAAAAGAATTTTTTTTTTGAATTGGCATTGCTTGATTTGATATTAATGTATGATAATTTGATCATCATTAATGTTGTCAAATCATAAAGATATTAATTCCGATTGTATAATTTTATTATAATAATGAATTTGATTTGAAGTTAATTGTATGTTGATTTTGTTAATTACCAAAGTGGTCAAATAAGTAAATAAATTAATTTCAAAATCATATGATGATTTTTTCAATTACTCATAGATTTGATGCTATATGAATGACATAATGGTTTGATGTTCTTTGAGTATATTGTAGTTCATTGTTATAAGGCATTTATGGATCACCCAAAGGTTTGATTAGTTGTTCTTATAATTAATGGACATGACTGTAGGCAATATGTTTGTGCTATTGGTTTATTTATATATCCAAAGACAATAGATAATACTAATTGGTGCATATATCATTGTCAATTATTGATTATTAATTTTGTTAGCATCATTATGTTTGAATGTCGTGTACTAATGTGTAACCCAAAGGAGAGCGTTAGTGTACATTAATTGTTTAAGTAACATGTACCTTATGTCTCAAAACATTTATGTTATGTAGTACATGTTCTTAATTTTCTGCATTCTCATGATTTGTATGTGTCAGTGTTATTTACTAAACTTTCTGACTAGAGTTTGCAAGTCTTTCTCATCAGATAAAAAAAATATTGTTGCTATTAATGTGTTAGCAACCATAAAGATAAAGTTTATTATAAGATTTGAGAAAGATTTCACAAAGTTCATGAGGATAAATATTGCAGATAACATTAAGATAATTCTCTACAAAATTGAAAGTACTTAAAAAAAATTAAGTGGATTTTGTGAGAGAATGCCCAATATTTTGTGAGTCTTTTTCTGGGACATTAATGAATACCCTAACCCCATAAAGTTTGGTGATTTGTGTACTATTTATAAACGTATAATTAAAATTAAAATTATTGTAGCAAGATTTAAGTTTGAGTCCTGAGAAATAGTTGTGGATGAGAACTTCTTATTATAGTTTATCCTCGTTCATTACCGATTGAGTGTTACTTGTTTTTGAATGAGATATAACGCCATGAAAGATAATGGGTTGTGCAGTAAATTGCACAATATCTTAGTTTAAGAGGAAACAAGACTTAAGAATATAAGAAATTTCTTTATCCAACATTTAAGGACATTAAGGAGCTGAAAATAAATGTGTGAAGAAACATAATAAGGGCAAAAGGTCACTTAGAAATAATGAGGTATATGTGAAAATTCATATGAAAGAACCTCATTATCATAAATGTCATTTTGTGCAAAAATGCTGAATTCAGAAGAAGTGCATAAAATGAAAATCTTGATTCTATAAAAGATAAGTTTAAAGTTTATGTATGTTTGAGTCAAACTTAATCAAAGATCCACATAAATTTGGTGGATTGATCCTGGATTAATCGAAACATGTTTTTAGCATAATGAATTTTGTTTAATCCATACCATAAACCCACATGTAAAGTACGTGTTTGTGGGAATAAAGTGAAGGTTCTAGTAGAACTTGTTAGGATTTAATGTTTAATCCTTGACATTGGGCATCATCTTGACTCATTGGAGACCATTTAGGTACCTAATTTTTCTAGGAGTTTGGTTCATTTCTAGGATTGATGTTACTAGACACTCTTCTATGTTTGATTATGGATCTTTCAGTTTAATTAAGTATAATCATCTAATTGGTATTTGTATCTTTGTGATAATTATATAAATTGATTTAAGATGAATTTTAAATGATATTTTGCTAATTTGTGGCATAAGTGTTTGGGTCATAAATCCAAGGAAAGAATGGAAAGCTTTATAAGGAACAAAATCTTTCCATATTTGGATTTTATTGTCCTAATTATTTGTGTAGATTATATTAAAGGAAAGAAAAGCAAACACGCAAAGAAAGGAGCCACAAGAAGTACCCAGCTTCTTGAAAATGTGTTCGTCAAAACTTGTAGACCTCTAATGGTAACTTTCTTTTAGAAAGAAAAAGGTATGTCATCATCTTTATTGATAACTATTCATGTTATAGTTATATGTCTACTAGTATCATGAGAAATCTAAAGTAGATGATGCCTTGGAAATTTACTTGAACAAAATAGAAAGTTATTTAGACATATAGGTGAATGTTGTCAGGTATGAAAGAGATGATAACTGTAACACCCCGATTTCGGTAACTTGAAAACACTTATCTCTTTAATAAAATATAGTAAAAATTTGGGAATTTTTTTTTTACAAGGTGACGTGGACATGAGAAGCTTAAGGTTCAAAAACATTTCAGTAACTTAATTGAACTAGAGTAACATTCTCATGTCACACCCCACGAGTCAAGTTCCAAACCGAGATGTTACTTAACATCGCACTTGGTAACTTGGCTTCATAAATTTCTTTTGAGAAAACATTTTAAAATCTTGTTTCATAAAATCATTCTCAATAAAATTCCAAGCGGGGTTCAGAATGATACGACAATGTAACCAAGTAGTTGCAAGGGGGTACAGTGCTCAAGGGAAGTACCTATTGCTAATCTTGATCTCTAATCTTTCTCGCTGAAGTCCACTGCAGAGCTTCGTACAGATTTACTGCAGGGTCACCCATCTATCCGTTGCAATATCGAAGTAACCCGATACGACAACATGATAGGAGAGATGGTCAGCATTCCAGAAGTACAACATGACAAGCATAATACTAACGACTTCGTATAAAAAGAATACTCAGAATAAAAATATGAGACTCATGCATTCACAACTACTCATGCTATGCATATGACAAATATACTCACGTAAGCACATAGGAAACACTTGTAAATGAAGCAAACAAAATCATAAACCATCACAACACACATCACTTCACTTGGCATCACAAGCCTTCGAACTTTCTATTCGCATCATCCTCTTTCTCATTCTTTCCAACAATCAATATACTTTCTTTCTTTGAATCTTTCTCAACTCTTCATAAATTCTTATTGCTTTCTTTCTTATAATCTTTTTATCATTATTAAATCTTATCAAACGGTTAGAATCAATGATGAGGGGGAAAACATCATTGAGCTCGCACACGTCTACATCTCATCGGTCATCCACCCAACCTAGTCGGAAGCAAACAGGAGTACAGGACCTTTACCACGCGGGCACAACAGCTGTCACACAAACAAATGGTCCCAGACCAGGAGGCCTTGCCTCAAATCATAATCATAATTCACATAATAACAGTGCACGCTCTCAGCGGCAATCAGAAATGCCCCGTTCCAGTCCCTCTCACTGTTCCTGAAAAGCCATAGGGGTGACAGCACTATTCCGATCCCGGGTGCAGAACTTACCACGGCATTAGACCCAGTCCCTACCACGTTAGTACGCCACATGTGGGATTCATTCCGCCCAGAATATTACTCAAAGCCTCATGGCGTTTTACCGCCCTAGCTTACCCTATTGCATTCACAACCCGAATATTCTTGATATCCGGGGTACCTTCCTCTCCACTACTTCGATACGACACTCATGCCTCACCGCATTTGTAAATGTCTTTTAAAGTCTTTTAATGTTTTAGAGTTTTATGAAACGGCTTAATCCTAACAGTCGGCTCGTCCTTAGTGCATCCCTTCAACGAAGCCCGACCACTACTCGCAAACTGTTTCCCCCTAAATCTCAATGGCCCTTGGCCTCACATCACTTTCTCACGCATCTCATCATCATGATTCTCAAAAGCTCACTCTCAGCATATTCTCATCAACATCATCATCATCTTTTCCTCGTCTTTCTCAAAATCTCTTTTCGCAAAACTTTTTCGAAAGCTTGATTTCACAAAACTTTTGCTTCACAAAACATTTTCAGAAACCTCCTTTCAAAAATCCTTTCACAAAACTTTTTCAAAAATAATGTTTCCAAAAACTTTTCACAAAATATTATTTTCACAAAAGCTCTTTCAAAATCTCTTTTCAAAAACCTTTTTCAAAAATCACATTTTTTTGGGTGAGTGTTAATGGAGGAGCAAACTCAACTCAACACTAAGCTTCTTCCCAAAAACATGAACGAGGAATCACATCTCCATTCAATCCACATCTCACTTTCACAACAACATTACTCTTCTCCAATCACAACTCTTTATATTCCATTACTCATACAACCTTTGTTATCATTCTTCTTTCTTTCAATCACGTTTTCTTTCAAATCTCAACTTATTTCTTTCTCATACTTCTCGAATCTTACTCTTTTCTCATTACCACATTCAACTTTTCCATTTAGCTTTAAGTCTTACCCTTTCTCATGATTCTTATTATCAGTAATCACACTTCCAGATTTTCCAAACAGAATATACTAATCACAAAGATATCCAGTCCATACTAAATTCAATCATGCAACATATTTAACAAAATAGGAAAGCATCTAACACATATATGCATCACGTATGATAATGCAGCATGTAACATATTAGACTCGATGTGCTCAGTTTAGTACTGAGTCTACGCGTCGCGATGACCTAGGCCTACTACATCTCTCACCTCACGCTCCAGCTTCTGAAATCGTTGCGGGTCCTTCCCAACGAGTCAGCTGTTCCGCTTCTCGACTTATACGCACCTTGTACTAAATAGACGATACTACGTTACAAACTTATTTTAAATAATCGCCCTACTTAGAATCAGAACGCGTTTTCGAAAGCTCCTTTTTATTTCTCGTCGGGAAATCGCAAAACGTTAAAACTTTTTCAATTCAAACCTTTCCCAAGTTAAATACCACTTAAAATTTAAACTTTAACCAATTAAATAAATTTTTAGGATTGAAAAACAATTTAAATAAGGTCTGGACAACAATTACACAAGTCCATAAACCATTTTTCAGAAAACCCGAAAACACCGAAAAATCAAACTTTAGTTCATATAATACTTTGTTATAAATTAATCACTTAAATGATTTATTTTTAAAACTTAACATTGTGAAATTAGTTAAGGGCAGCAACCACTAAGTCCAAGGTTATTTAATTACATCAAGGTTAAACTATTTCAAAAACAATTAATTTCCAAAACCAATCACAAAATTGAACACCACACTTTGATTAACTAAATAATTCATTTATACATAACCTAAACATATCATTAAACATTCACTCATTCAATCATTTCAAGGCATCATATTTATCATACAAGTAAAGCCAAGTCATAATATCAAGCATAAAAATCTATAATCATCAAAAATATTCAAATAGACACTTAGTGTGATTACAAGTAAAACACCAAAGATAAAATCCAAAACTAGATCAAATTAATTTGTTTAATCTTAAAAATATCCAGAATTATTTTAATATATTTAGGTCAGTGACAAAAATCCAGAATTATTGAGCATATAGAAGTATCATTCATCAAGGTCAAAAACACATAAATCACATTTTCCAGCATAACACATTATTCAACAAATGGTTCATTCATTTTCTTACATGAAATCAAAGATACTATCATACATGCAATCAACACCAAAAATCAACCCATCAATTATGTTTCCTTTGAAAACCGAATTAAATTTTTTTCATGAAAACAATTTATTTTAATTCAAATAAAACAGGCATCAATATCTAGAAATAAGAAAAATCAAGCTTCCTAAAATAAAAATCAAGGATCAAATTAAACTAACCTAGATCTTAACATGCACATACTCAAAATTTATAGATCTCAAAGAAAATTACTCATGCATTAACACTTAAGAACCAAATCAAGACTTTAAGAGAAACTAGCATCAAAACCTAATTCTTTTCACTAGATCATGACATGCATCAAAACTCCAAGTAAAAATTCATGTCTAAAGATTCAAGCAAAACCGAAACATGTGTAGGAAAAATAAATTCATTTTATCAAAAGTTTCATGCTTACTAAAACTAATTTTTCTTTATATGCAAACAAAACCAAATCAAGCAAGGTAATGAAATCATGAGTACAAAAATCTTTTTTTTAGAAACCGAATTGAACATTAAGTTCTTAAACATAGTAGAAATCAAGATCTTCAAAACCAAGTTTAGAAAATCATAAGAGAACTTAAAAATCAACATGCAAAAGCCCAAGGCCAAGAATCAACAAAAATCTTTTCTTGAAACTTTTTGAAGAAAAACCGAAAATAAATAAATAAAAGAACATAATTAAATAAATCAACATCCCTCAAGTATTGTTCATAGGAATCATGGATCTTGACATGCATGTACTTAAAGATGATAGATCAAAATGAAAAATCTAACATGCATGAACTTTTTTTTTTAAAACAAAATCCAAGCTTTCAACAACCAAAGCATAAAACCGAAAAATACATAAAGGAAAGAGGTTAGGAATTTGAAAGTATACCTAGATCAAATCTCAAAGAGGTGAAAAATGGAAATCAAAATCCTCTTCTCTCCCTCACGGTTCTCTCTTCTTTTCTCTCCATGGTTCTTTTTTTTTCTAAGGGTGTTGAGCTTGATGATGCTCTACACCAAGTGTGTTTAGGTGGGAGTGAAATGAAGGAGATGAAAAAGAAAGGAAGAATGAAGGAAATGAAATGAAAAGAAGGAATGAAGAATGAAGGCAACAATGGAAAGGATGGAAGGAAACAAGCTAGGAGTAAGGCACCTAGGAGGGGTACTCTTGGCAATACTAAATTCCTACTTGGTCCCCAAGTCTCTAATTTCTTTTCTTTTTATTTTTATTTCCTTTCTTTGGCTTAGTCAACATGCCAAAGCCTCACAAACTTACACATGCACCATGCACACACTTGTCACACACACACACAACACACATATAGTCTTTCATGCACACACATAAAAAAAAACGTGGCACTCTCTACATGCACACACATGTCTTACAAATTTCCATTTCTTAATCATGGTTATTTATAATTATCAACTCATAACCAAGCAATTAGCTCTAACATTCCTATTAACACAATCATACATACACTCATATTTAATTAATCACACATACATTTATTAGCACACATCAATCAAGCACACACTTTAATCACAAATTACTTAATCAAACATACATATTAACACTTAAACACATCTTTCCTTTAAATAATAAACTGCACTTATTGGTTGCACTTATAGCCCTTATTCCATTTTCTAAAATCATAATTTAATATATTAAAGATAATCCCAAAAAGGAAAAATTTATTAAAAATCAAAAACTATTTTTCATGATTTATTCCTTAGAAATTCGTCCTTTATCACACTGAAAAACAATTTTCGCAAACCAACCCAGAAAATTATGAAAGATACATTTTTGAAAACTACGTTTCGATACGATCGTTTTGATATAAAGATCATAAAAATCGGAGTTACGGTTAAAAAGTTATGGATTTTGAAGTTGATAAACTCAAGAAAGTCCATAAAGAAATTCATTTTTACAATAAATCATCAACAATAAAATCATTTCTCATAAAAATCATTTTTACTAACTTCATAAAAATATTTATTTATTAAAATTCCGTAAAATCAACACTTTTCTTTAGTCAAATTTTATTTATCCTAGTCGGAAAAACGCGGGATGTTACATTCTCCCCAACTTGCAGATTTCTCGTCCTCGAGAAATGTTCCGCAGAATTTCGCGATCAACGGATGTCGGATTCCTTGGAGTGCTTTTCTCAATCTATCACAGCAGATGTCGTCTTCGAGTCGTCGCATATGCATTGTTTTCTCAATGGTAATCTTCTTGGGCCATTTCATTATCGGACACAATGAAATGCTAACGGTATAGTTTTGTCAACAAGGGTTTAAAGGGTTCAATGGTTTCGAAACAAAGTTCAAAAAGAATAGCACGCTTATGCCAATCCTGACAAGGATACTACTTTCCTCATGGTCTTTCCGCCTTAATTTGACTCCTTTCAACCTTTTAAGCCTAGGTGGGTTATTACAAACCTCAAAGTCTCCGTTTACTCCCCAACTTTGACAAATCATATTCCTATTCCTTACACCTATCCAATAATATTTGACAGGGACTAAGGTTATAAAATTTCCCGACACCCACTAATTCTAGTTTGTCTTGCAAAACTTCTCATTGCTTTGTTCAAGCCTATCTTAAATTTTGCTAACTAAACCAAATATTTCACCTTCATTGAATTACCATGGTCTCCATTATTCCTTCGTTTTCCCTAACAATCACTAAACTTTTAGGAAATCTACACCATCTTACTCCTTTTCTTACTCATTTATTGAAATAACTTATGTATTCTAAACCTTTTTCCACCCTTTATGACTCATCTTCGTGCTCTAAACCATTAAAAACTCTCCAACTCAGGGTTTTCTAACTCCAACTCTTTCAGACTCGTCCCATATATCCACCATCTTAACGCCATCTATACCATTACCTGGGTTAGACTACTATCAAACTTTTTAGTTTCAATCCCTTTTATACACTCCACTATCTTACTTAAGGTTCTAGGGGTACTCTTATTCTAAGGTATCACATCGTTCATGCTTATTCCTTCCTCAACCATTATAACTCTTTTCTCAACAACATCTCACCGTCCACCTTGTAACTTAGGTATATCTAGTGGATTGGCATAAGGTGTCAGGGTCTAAGGTTTTCATGGAAGGCTTTTAGAGAAAACAAACGTATTGTCAAGGCAACTCAACAACACATAGGGTTTACATAGGAAGAAGTGTCAACAAGGAAAAGAGAGTTCTAATCGCAAATCAAGTCGCATGTCAATAGCTCAGAGGTCGTTACAAACAAAAAGGGAATTCTCAACAAAAGAGGGTTCAACAGTCAAAAGAGGTTTAGGTCACAAAGGATAGAGTCTCCGTATGATTCTGATCACTGTTCCTCGTACCATCGTAGACAAATTCGTGACACGTTCCGAAGAT
Organism: Crotalaria pallida; assembly: GCA_037953625.1. NCBI lineage: Eukaryota > Viridiplantae > Streptophyta > Magnoliopsida > Fabales > Fabaceae > Crotalaria > Crotalaria pallida. Next base: position 54,173,923 of record CM075654.1, on the reverse strand, counting down.
AGAGAGATAGAACGGTAGAGATAGAACGAACGATAGAGGTGGTATGATAGAGATGCTTACGTGACTTCGTACCTCTACTCTCACTCATCGTGACTCTAACACTAATGCAATCTCATCGTGACTCTAACACACAGACACACACACAAGCGAGCATGTAAACCCACGCATCAGGCTACTTTGGATAACCATTGCTTTGATACCACTCTGTAACACCCCGATTTCGGTAACTTGAAAACACTTATCTCTTTAATAAAATATAGGAAAAATTTGGGAATTTTTTTTTTTACAAGGTGACGTGGACATGAGAAGCTTAAGGTTCAAAAACATTTCAGTAACTTAATTGAACTAGAGTAACATTCTCATGTCACACCCCACGAGTCAAGTTCCAAACCGAGATGTTACTTAACATCGCACTTGGTAACTTGGCTTCATAAATTTCTTTTGAGAAAACATTTTAAAATCTTGTTTCAAAAAATCATTCTCAATAAAATTCCAAGCGGGGTTCAGAATGATACGACAATGTAACCAAGTAGTTGCAAGGGGGTACAGTGCTCAAGGGAAGTACCTATTGCTAATCTTGATCTCTAATCTTTCTCGCTGAAGTCCACTGCAGAGCTTCGTACAGATTTACTGCAGGGTCACCCATCTATCCGTTGCAATATCGGAGTAACCCGATACGACAACATGATAGGAGAGATGGTCAGCATTCCAGAAGTACAACATGACAAGCATAATACTAACGACTTCGTATAAAAAGAATACTCAGAATAAAAATATGAGACTCATGCATTCACAACTACTCATGCTATGCATATGACAAATATACTCACGTAAGCACATAGGAAACACTTGTAAATGAAGCACACAAAATCATAAACCATCACAACACACATCACTTCACTTGGCATCACAAGCCTTCAAACTTTCCATTCTCATCATCCTCTTTCTCATTCTTTCCAACAATCAATATACTTTCTTTCTTTGAATCTTTCTCAACTCTTCATAAATTCTTATTGTTTTCTTTCTTATAATCTTTTTATCATTATTAAATCTTATCAAACGGTTAGCATCAATGATGAGGGGGAAAACATCATTGAGCTCGCACACGTCTACATCTCCTCGGTCATCCACCCAACCTAGTCGGAAGCAAACAGGAGTACAGGACCTTTACCACGCGGGCACGAAAGCTGTCACACAAACAAATGGTCCCAGACCAGGAGGCCTTGCCTCAAATCATAATCATAATTCACATAATAACAGTGCACGCTCTCAGCGGTAATCAGAAATGCCCCGTTCCAGTCCCTCTCACTGTTCCTGAAAAGCCATAGGGGTGACAACACTATTCCGGTCCCAGGTGCAGAACTTACCACGACATTAGACCCAGTCCTTACCACGTTAGTACGCCACATGTGGGATTCATTCCGCCCAGAATAGTACTCAAAGCCTCATGGCGTTTTACCGCCCTAGCTTACCCTATTGCATTCACAACCCGAATATTCTTGATATCCGGGGTACCTTCCTCTCCACTACTTCGATACGACACTCATGCCTCACCGCATTTGTAAATGTCTTTTAAAGTCTTTTAATGTTTTAGAGTTTTATGAAACGGCTTAATCCTAACAGTCGGCTCGTCCTTAGTGCATCCCTTCAACGAAGCCCGACCACTACTCGCAAACTGTTTCCCCCTAAATCTCAATGGCCCTTGGCCTCACATCACTTTCTCACGCATCTCATCATCATGATTCTCAAAAGCTCACTCTCAGCATATTCTCATCAACATCATCATCATCTTTTCCTCGTCTTTCTCAAAATCTCTTTTCGCAAAACTTTTTCGAAAGCTTGATTTCACAAAACTTTTGCTTCACAAAACATTTTCAGAAACCTCCTTTCAAAAATCCTTTCACAAAACTTTTTCAAAAATAATGTTTCCAAAAACTTTTCACAAAATATTATTTTCACAAAAGCTCTTTCAAAATCTCTTTTCAAAAACCTTTTTCAAAAATCACATTTTTTTGGGTGAGTGTTAATGGAGGAGCAAGCTCAACTCAACACTAAGCTTCTTCCCAAAATCATGAACGAGGAATCACATCTCCATTCAATCCACATCTCACTTTCACAACAACATTACTCTTCTCCAATCACAACTCTTTATATTCCATTACTCATACAACCTTTGTTATCATTCTTCTTTCTTTCAATCACGTTTTCTTTCAAATCTCAACTTATTTCTCTCATACTTCTCGAATCTTACTCTTTTCTCATTACCACATTCAACTTTTCCATTTACCTTTAAGTCTTACTCTTTCTCATGATTCTTATTATCAGTAATCACACTTCCAGATTTTCCAAACAGAATATACTAATCACAAAGATATCCAGTCCATACTAAATTCAATCATGCAACATATTTAACAAAACAGGAAAGCATCTAACACATATATGCATCACGTATGATAATGCAGCATGTAACATATTAGACTCGATGTGCTCAGTTTAGAACTGAGTCTACGCGTCGCGATGACCTAGGCCTACTACATCTCTCACCTCACGCTCCAGCTTCTGAAATCGTTGCGGGTCCTTCCCAACGAGTCAGCTGTTCCGCTTCTCGACTTATACGCACCTTGTACTAAATAGACGATACTACGTTACAAACTTATTTTAAATAATCGCCCTACTTGGAATCAGAACGCGTTTTCGAAAGCTCCTTTTTATTTCTCGTCGGGAAATCGCAAAACGTTAAAACTTTTTCAATTCAAACCTTTCCCAAGTTAAATACCACTTAAAATTTAAACTTTAACCAATTAAATAAATTTTTAGGATTGAAAAACAATTTAAATAAGGTCTGGACAGCAATTACACAAGTCCATAAACCATTTTTCAGAAAACCCGAAAACAACGAAAAATCAAACTTTAGTTCATATAATACTTTGTTATAAAATAATCACTTAAATAATTTATTTTTAAAACTTAACATTGTGAAATTAGTTTAGGGCAGCAACCACTAAGTCCAAGGTTATTTAATTACATCAAGGTTAAACTATTTCAAAAACAATTAATTTCCAAAACCAATCACAAAATTGAACACAACACTTTGATTAACTAAATAATTCATTTATACATAACCTAAACATATCATTAAACAATCACTCATTCAATCATTTCAAGGCATCATATTTACCATACAAGTAAAGCCAAGTCATAATATCAAGCATAAAAATCTATAATCATCAAAAATATTCAAATAGACACTTAGTGTGATTACAAGTAAAACACCAAAGATAAAATCCAAAACTAGATCAAATTAATTTGTTTAATCTTAAAAATATCCAGAATTATTTTAATATATTTAGGTCAGTGACAAAAATCCAGAATTATTGAGCATATAGAAGTATCATTCATCAAGGTCAAAAACACATAAATCACATTTTCCAGCATAACACATTATTCAACAAATGGTTCATTCATTTTCTTACATGAAATCAAAGATACTATCATACATGCAATCAACACCAAAAATCAACCCATCAATTATGTTTCCTTTGAAAACCGAATTAAATTTTTTTTCATGAAAACAATTTATTTTAATTCAAATAAAACATGCATCAATATCTAGAAATAAGAAAAATCAAGCTTCTTAAAATAAAAATCAAGGATCAAATTAAACTAACCTAGATCTTAACATGCACATACTCAAAATTTATAGATCTCAAAGAAAATTACTCATGCATTAACACTTAAGAACCAAATCAAGACTTTAAGAGAAACTAGCATCAAAACCTAATTCTTTTCACTAGATCATGACATGCATCAAAACTCCAAGTAAAAATTCATGTCTAAAGATTCAAGCAAAACCAAAACATGTGTAGGAAAAATAAATTTATTTTATCAAAAGTTTCATGCTTACTAAAACTAATTTTTCTTTATATGCAAACAAAACCAAATCAAGCAAGGTAATGAAATCATGAGTACAAAAATCTTCTTTTTTTAGAAACCGAATTGAACATTAAGTTCTTAAACATAGTAGAAATCAAGATCTTCAAAACCAAGTTTAGAAAATCATAAGAGAACTTAAAAATCAACATGCAAAAGCCCAAGGCCAAGAATCAACAAAAATCTTTTCTTGAAACTTTTTGAAGAAAAACCGAAAATAAATAAATAAAAGAACATAATTAAATAAATCAACATCCCTCAAGTATTGTTCATAGGAATCATGGATCTTGACATGCATGTACTTAAAGATGATAGATCAAAATGAAAAATCTTACATGCATGAACTTTTTTTTTTAAAACAAAATCCAAGCTTTCAACAACCAAAGCATAAAACCGAAAAATACATAAAGGAAAGAGGTTAGGAATTTGAAAGTATACCTAGATCAAATCTTAAAGAGGTGAAAAATGGAAATCAAAATCCTCTTCTCTCCCTCACGGTTCTCTCTTCTTTTCTCTGCATGGTTCTTTTTTTTCTAAGGGTGTTGAGCTTGATGATGCTCTACACCAAGTGTGTTTAGGTGGGAGTGAAATGAAGGAGATGAAAAAGAAAGGAAGAATGAAGGAAATGAAATGAAAAGAAGGAATGAAGAATGAAGGCAACGATGGAAAGGATGGAAGGAAACAAGCTAGGAGTAAGGCACCTAGGAGGGGTACTCTTGGCAATACTAAATTCCTACTTGGTCCCCAAGTCTCTAATTTCTTTTCTTTTTATTTTTATTTCCTTTCTTTGGCTTAATCAACATGCCAAAGCCTCACAAACTTACACATGCACCATGCACACACTTGTCACACACACACACAACACACATATAGTCTTTCATGCACACACATAAAAAAAAAACGTGGCACTCTCTACATGCACACACATGTCTTACAAATTTCCATTTCTTAATCATGGTTATTTATAATTATCAACTCATAACCAAGCAATTAGCTCTAACATTCCTATTAACACAATCATACATACACTCATATTTAATTAATCACACATACATTTATTAGCACACATCAATCAAGCACACACTTTAATCACAAATTACTTAATCAAACATACATATTAACACTTAAACACATCTTTCCTTTAAATAATAAACTGCACTTATTGGTTGCACTTATAGCCCTTATTCCATTTTCTAAAATCATAATTTAATATATTAAAGATAATCCCAAAAAGGAAAAATTTATTAAAAATCAAAAACTATTTTTCATGATTTATTCCTTGGAAATTCGTCCTTTATCACACTGAAAAACAATTTTCGCAAACCAACCCAGAAAATTATGAAAGATACATTTTTGAAAACTACGTTTCGATACGATCGTTTTGATATAAAGATCATAAAAATCGGAGTTACGGTTAAAAAGTTATGGATTTCTGAAGTTGATAAACTCAAGAAAGTCCATAAAGAAATTCATTTTTACAATAAATCATCAACAATAAAATCATTTCTCATAAAAATCATTTTTACTAACTTCATAAAAATATTTATTTATTAAAATTCCGTAAAATCAACACTTTTCTTTAGTCAAATTTTATTTATCCTAGTCGGAAAAACGCGGGATGTTACAATAACTGCCATAAAAGAAGTAATTAAAATGGACAACATCCATGACTGTTTGTTAAACTCCTCAAGAAATTAGTTATTTGTGTGTAATACACAATGCCAGTTACACTGCAACAAAATGGTGTATATAGGACATAATAGAACATTAATGAATATAGTTAGGGGTATGTTCTTTAACCGCAATGCTGAATATATGTCTTGAAACTGCCATTTGTCTATTGAACAGGGTTCCTAGTAAGATAGTGCCAAAGACAATTTGAACTTTGTGTTTATAGGATACCCAATTTAAGGCACCTGCATGTTTAAGGTTGTCGGCAAAAACAAGGATTGCAATCCACTAGAAAAGAAAATGGATATAAAACATTAGTGAGTATTTCACTAATTATCCATATAAGTCAAAAGGTATAGACCTTATTGTTCTAACCATAGTATAAGAACCATTGAAATTGTGAAAGACATGTTCATTGAGAATGGTGAAATTAGTGGGAGTATAATTCCACATAATGTGGAAATTAACGGAGTTAGAGTGCAAGTTCCTGTAATTTGTTCTTCTACCTCAACAAAAATTGTTTCTTTTATTGTTGAATTGTATAACAATAAAGTACGAAAACATTTAAATGAATTCACTATTCACCATGATTTTATTGTAGAAGAACCATCAGAAATAGTATTAAAAAAAATTGCTATTTCGAATGTTTTAAGTGATTTATCTACAAGAATATGAATTTCACTTAGTCATTAATGATAATGATGTGTTGTTACTGATAAATAGTTAGATGTCATGAAAGTATTAATAACTATTATTTTTTTTGTTTGGGACCTTGTAGAATTGCCTAAAGGTTGCACGAGAGTTGGGGGGTAAGCGAGTCTTTTAGACCAAATATAACTTTCGTGACAACCTTGAACGTTACAAGTCCAAATTTGTTGTGAAGGATTTCCCTCACAATGTTGACATTAACTATGAATGAGGTATTTAACCAATTTCCTGAAAGATTTATTCAACATTATCATCATGGCATATGTAGTCCGTAATGATTTGGAGTTAATGTGAAAATAACCTTATGAATTTTATAGGAGGAAGTTTACTTGGATGACCCACAGATGTGGTTCTCAATTGAAAAGAATGAACACATAATGTGCAAATTTGAGGAAATTAATATACAATTTTAAACAAACGTCCCACCAATAGTATCTAAAAGAAAGTCAATGATACTATTGTTTCTCACAATTAACTTGTGTAAGTATCTGAAGGTCAGTGGGAGTGGGTTTTTATGTTGATTCTGTATGTTATTATATTTTGCTTGCAACTTATTATCTTGGTCTTTTACACTAGACTAAGAAGTTTTTTCTAGTAACTTTGAATGAAAGATATAGGTGAGTCGAGCGATTAGAAAATGAATATTCTATAATATGTCACATGAATTGTTAAGCTTATCTCAGAAAGCATATATCATTAAAGTACTAGAATGATTTAAAATGAATAAAATTTACGTTAAGGAAGTATTAACTATACTCATAAAGTCTTGAGGTATTAGCATGGAACGAATAAATACATGCTTACTTCTGTAATGAATGATCACATTGAGGTGATTAGAGTGTTGAATTTGTAACAAGTTTTGAGGTTACAATTCAAACTAATTGATTGCAAAATTTTATTTCTGGGCTTAGAACTGTCGACAATATTGCTTAGTCGCTGAAAACGTACTGTGCTGTTTTGCAGCAATGACAAGTACTATAAAGGTGCTAAAAGTATGTGAATGAAGTACTTTGTCTCTAAAGAATGAGATCAGAAACAAAGATTGTCACTAGAGCATGTTAGCACCAATCTTATGATTGCTAATCCCTTGAAAGAAGGGTTATTGCCTAAACATTTATTGAATATGTTGAAAGTATAGGCATTATTGTTATTAACTAAAATTGAATTTGATGTTGACATCCTTATGTATGATGTAATTGACACGCTGAGCTCATTTATGATATGTTTGATATGTTTCTGATTACCTGTTTTCTAGAATGACATGCATTATTGTATTAGAGTAATATAAACAGGTATTGTCTTGAATAAAGACATTATGGACCAATTATGTATTTCCCAATTATAGATTGTGTTAATAAAAAGACTATTTTGTGGTACATGGAAGGAACTATGTCGAACAAATGATGTACAACCGCCATGACCCGAATTGGTTCCTATCTTTAATCATGATTAATAGAGTATCTAAGTATAAAATGATTTAGCCATGTAAATGCGCATTAATTGTTTATTTAATTATTTTGTTTATTAGACCATAATGTTGAATTATGTCACATGAGCCAAGTGGGAGAATGTAAGATTTTAATATCTTAGTATGTCTCATGTGATGTGCATGTGACATGTATTGATGTGTGTTTAGTAAATAAATAATTAATATTGATGGACTTAATCATAATTAGATATAAGGGAGGTTGTTTCTGAAGGCCCATTAGCTTGATGGAAGCTAATGGATAATAGTTAGGCTTTTTGCCTATTTATAGGAAACAAGTCCTGTTCCTGGCCATAAGGTATTCTTTTCTCTCCCCATCACAAAACGGCTAAACAAAACAGCATAGAAAAGAATAACATAAGAGGCAAAAGAATAGAAACGTGTTTCGTGGCTTTTGATCAAAGGGCGTTTGGAGAACTCTCTTTCAACTCTAACAATGGATAGAGGTTAGTAATTGTATTTCTTATTGTCTCTATAATATGTGAAATTCATGTAATTTCAAGATCTTTATTATCGTAGTTGTAACGAATAAATTAAACTACAACTTATATGTAACTCATGTGGTAGAATGTTGTTAACTTCTATTAGGTGTTTGTAATTTCAGCTAAAATATATTCACAAGTTCACTAATGTTTGAAACTCATGTTAGTAAGTTGTATATGGTGTTACCAACAGAGGCAAATATAATTTCACAATTTAGAGGTAGTCAATAAATGTTTGGAAACGTATCTACGGTGTATGTGTGCTGATGCTCCACAACAGTGGTCCAAATACATTCCTTTGGCTGAATGGCGGTACCATACTGCCACTAAAGCTACTCCTTATGAAATTGTCTTTGACCAACCTTCGCCTTCTTACTTTACTTGCCTTACTTACCAGGAGAATCTAAGCTTGAGTTATTGGACATAAGTCAAGTTTCATCTAAAACGTGCTCAAGAAAGAATGAAGCAGATTGCACATAAGCATAGGATAGATAGATCCTTTGCAATTGGTGACTTGGTTTTCCTAAAACTGCATTCTTACATACAGACTTCAATGTCCAGTAGGTCTAATGAGAAGCTTGCACCTAAATACTATGGACCATTCCGTGTGGTGGACAGAGTGGGTATGGTTGCATACAAACTACAACTTCCATCTACATCTAAAATCCACAATGTATTTCAAGTTTCTCAGCTTAAGAAGTATGTAGGTGAAGCTTTAGTCTCTCCTTATCTTCCTACATCAGTTTCTGATGTACAAATTAGCAGAGAACCAGAGGAGATTTTAGACAGAACTTTTGTGAAGAGACAAGGTCAAGCAGTTACCAAGTTTCTGGTCAAATGGAAAAATCAACCGGTTGAAGATGCAACTTCAGAGATCTTGTTGTAAGATCCATGAAGAATGTTTTGATAAATGCCAAAAGGTTTTGAACAAGCTTCAAATGTGTTGATCAAGTTCAAGCTCAACAAGCAACAACAAATATCAAGTGAAGAAGAGAGAGCCAACTCATGAAGACTTAGTTTGGTAGTTTGTGTTTTAATGTTTTATATTTTGCCTCACAAGTCTTTTAGTTTATGAGTTTGGGTAGAGTTTCTTAGAGGGTAGTGAATCTCTTTTGATTGCATGATTATATCATATTTTGAGTATTCACTTTGCCTAAAATCAATAGGTGGCTTAAAGGTTTGAAAGAAAAGGTTTAGTTTTTGAGAAAACATGTTTTAAGTGATTTTTAATGTTAATAATCGATTAACAGTTTTTGATAATTGATTAACAGTGTATTTTGAACTGATAATCGATTAACAAACTTTTGATAATCGATTATCTGAACTTTTACTCGAGTAAAACCTTTTTCACTCGAGTGAAATTTATGCAGCTTTCGTATTACTCGATTAACACTTATTTTACTCGAGTAAACAGGGTCTGTAACTGTTTTAAATACGTTTTTCACTTCTCAAAAGCCATTCTAAGTTGCTCCAACTTTTGGGTATTCTATATAAACCTTTTCCTAATCATTTCTATCAACTAGAATCATTTTGATACACAATTTTACAAAGAATCAAAGCCATACTATTCTCTCTCACTCTCTCAAGATCAAAGCTCTCATTTTCATATTCTTTGATCAAGAACCTTGAATCTCTCATGTTGATCTTTTCATAGCTTTTGAAAGAGATTCATAGGATTGTTATTGTTTTTCATTTGGGTTGTAATCATTGCAAGAGGCAAACATTCTACAACATTGGAAGCCTTGATTTTGTGAAATCAAGCAAAGTTATTTTGGAAGCCTTGGTGAGGCATTTCATCAAGCACTTGGAAGCCTTGTTGAAGAACAAACAATTGGAAGTCTTGTGAGTGAAGCAAGCAATTGGAAGACTTGTTGTGGGGTATCGGCAAGCAAGAGAAGAGGTTAGATTAGATATCAATAGGGTTACAAGGCAAGGGTGTGGTATCCTTTGTAGGCTAGCAAGAAGGAAGTCTTGTGAGGCATTTACTTGTAATTTGAGAAACTCTAATTCCTCATAGTGAAGAATCTCTCTTGGTTGAAGAGGGGACTGGATGTAGCTTTCAAGCGGATGAAAGTGAACCAGGATAAATCACTGTGTCGTATCTCTAAACCTTTAACTCTTTACATTCAAGTTTTTAATTGTGTTCTTGATTGAAAACCTAGAAAAAGTGATTTTTCTATAATTGATTGAATTGAATCTTTATTGTGCAAAATTGATAAAGGGAAAATCATTTTCATAACCTAGGTGAATCAATAAGAATATTGGTGTTGATTGTTTCCGCTTAATCTTTGATCATATAATATTTGTTAATTGATTGATTTTCATTGGTTTTAATCGTTTAGATTTGTTTCTTGCGAAAATCTTTCAAAGTTTCTATAACACCTATTCAACCCCCCCTTGTAGGTGTTCTCCTAGTGTTCCTAGTTATTTCACCCACCGAGTGTAGTTTTCCAACAAGTGGTATCAGAGCTCGGTCGAAAGACACGAGCATAGAGCTTTTTCGTTAAGATCCTTGAGAAACTACAATGGGTTCTACGAATCCTTTTGGTGGTGAAGGTGCTTCAATGAATCGCCCTCCTATGTTTGGTGGAGAGGGTTATGCTTATTGGAAAATTAGGATGAGAATCTTTATAGAAGCCATAGATATGAACATTTGGGAAGCCATTGAAAATGGTCCTTATATTCCCTCAAAAGATGTAGAAGGTGTGCTTACACTTACTCCCAAAGATAAGTGGACCGATGATGATAAAAGGAAAATTCAATATGATTTAAAAGCAAAGAATATCATCACCTCCGCTCTATCTTATGATGAGTTCTTTAGAGTCTCCCAATGTAAAGATGCCAAAGAAATGTGGGACACCTTGCAAGTCACACATGAAGGCACTAGTGAAGTTAGGCGTGCTAGATTGAATTCTTTGATGCATGAATATGAATTGTTTCATATGTTGCCTAATGAATCTATATGTTTTATGCAAAAACGTTTTACTCATATTGTTAATCATCTCATTGCTCTTGGTAAAACTTTCGTGAATTGTGAACTTGTTAACAAAGTTTTAAGATGTCTAAGTAGGGAATGGCAACCCAAGGTTACCGCAATAGTTGAATCAAAGGACTTGGACACCATGGACTTAGCAACACTTTTCGGAAAGCTACAAGAACATGAAATGGAGCTTGGACGTTTGCAAATGCATGAAGAATCGGATAAGTACAAAGAGAGAAAAGGAATTGCTCTTAAAGCTCAAAGGTCATATAAAAAGGAAGAGAGTTCCGATGATGATGATGTTGATAATGAAGATTCCGATTCGGATATTGATGAAGAGGAGATGAAGCTTCTACTAAGAAAGTTCAATAAAATTCTAAGGAGAAAAGGAAGGTTGAACAAGGACAAAAGTAAAGAGAAGGATCCCCCACACTACAAGACCAAGACTTCAAAAGAAGGTGTAGTTTGCCATGAATGTGGAAAGCCCGGTCATCTCAAGTACTCATGCTCTAAGTATCTCAAGAAGAAGGAGAAAGAGAAGAAAAATGCAAAACACAAAAGGGCATACATAGTTTGGAATAGTGATGATGAACAAGACAAGAAAAGCACAACTAGTAGTTCTTCGGATGATGAACATGCCGCTTGTCTCAACTTGATAGCTCAAGTACATGAAGAGGAAAGCTCAAATGATGAATCAAGTGAGAAAAGTGACGAAAGCGATGTAAGTCTTACTAAATCCGAAATTTCTTCAAATTATGAAATGTTATATAATGCTTATGAAGAAATGCATGAACATCTCAAGAAATTAGCTAAGAAAAATATTGAAAGGAAGAAGCTCATTGAGGAACATCAACAAAAGATTTTAGAACTTCAAAAACAAGTTGATGAGCTTAATCTTGAAAATGAAACTCTTGATCTTATATATGCTAGTTCTTCTTGTGATTGTGCTAGTAGAGTGAATATTGTGGTTGATTGTGAGAATTGCAAGTTGCTCAAAGATGAAAATGCTATTTTGAAAAATAAGCTTGCAAGTTTCTCAAATGGTGATATTAGATTGCGAACATTGTTAAATTTTCAAAGAGAAAATTCAAACAAGTTTGGTTTGGGTTATACTAATGCTAAGAGTAAATCTCATAGAAATGTTGTTGATTTTTCAAAGGTTGATTTTTCAAATGCACCAACATGTTTCTATTGTGGTACTCATGGACATACTTCAAATGTGTGTTATATTAAAGTGCATGGTATACCTAAAGGAGATTTTGTTTGGATGAAAAAGGGTGAGAGTCCCTACACTAACAAAAATGGATCCAAAACCATTTGGATACCAAAAAGCAAAGCATGATTGTTTTGTAGGTATGATTGAAGAAGCAAATGAAGGTCTATACACATTTGATACAATTGACATTATTGATCTTCTTCAATTGGTATTAAGGAGAAAATCCTACAAATTGGTAACATTCGATATTATACAATTGGTACTTTCAATTTGATATTGTTGGATATTGCTCATAGTTCTCTCAATTGGTATTATTTCTTATAATGTGATATTGTTTATACTATTGAGAAAATACTATTGGTATCAAATTCTTTCAATTGTTTTACAATTGGTATTATACTTCATTGTTATATTTTCTTTACAATTGGTATACAATTTGTTATAATTGATATCATTGAGTGATTATTAGATGATTATCATGCTTTGGTTATATTTCTTCTATTTTGGCTTAGATCTTATATTTCAATTGGTATATATTTCTTTTTGATAATGCCAAAGGGGGAGAAATATGATGTTTTGAAACAAAGGGGAGAAATATTTTTTTTAATGGTATGTTTGGAGAAAGGTTGTTTTGTTGTTTTTATGTAGGTTGAGCAAAGTTGTTGAAGATAGGGGTAGAATCAAGCTTACTCAATTGGATTTCAAATGTCAAAAGCATTAATTGAGGGGGAGCAAGAGTCTCACCAAGTGATCAAATGGTTCAAGCATCAACAACTTCAATGAACTTCAAACGATTTCAAAACATGTTTGTCATTTTCAAAAAGGGGGAGATTGTAAGATCCATGAAGAATGTTTTGATAAATGCCAAAAGGTTTTGAACAAGCTTCAAATGTGTTGATCAAGTTCAAGCTCAACAAGCAACAACAAATATCAAGTGAAGAAGAGAGAGCCAACTCATGAAGACTTAGTTTGGTAGTTTGTGTTTTAATGTTTTATATTTTGCCTCACAAGTCTTTTAGTTTATGAGTTTGGGTAGAGTTTCTTAGAGGGTAGTGAATCTCTTTTGATTGCATGATTATATCATATTTTGAGTATTCACTTTGCCTAAAATCAATAGGTGGCTTAAAGGTTTGAAAGAAAAGGTTTAGTTTTTGAGAAAACATGTTTTAAGTGATTTTTAATGTTAATAATCGATTAACAGTTTTTGATAATTGATTAACAGTGTATTTTGAACTGATAATCGATTAACAAACTTTTGATAATCGATTATCTGAACTTTTACTCGAGTAAAACCTTTTTCACTCGAGTGAAATTTATGCAGCTTTCGTATTACTCGATTAACACTTATTTTACTCGAGTAAACAGGGTCTGTAACTGTTTTAAATACGTTTTTCACTTCTCAAAAGCCATTCTAAGTTGCTCCAACTTTTGGGTATTCTATATAAACCTTTTCCTAATCATTTCTATCAACTAGAATCATTTTGATACACAATTTTACAAAGAATCAAAGCCATACTATTCTCTCTCACTCTCTCAAGATCAAAGCTCTCATTTTCATATTCTTTGATCAAGAACCTTGAATCTCTCATGTTGATCTTTTCATAGCTTTTGAAAGAGATTCATAGGATTGTTATTGTTTTTCATTTGGGTTGTAATCATTGCAAGAGGCAAACATTCTACAACATTGGAAGCCTTGATTTTGTGAAATCAAGCAAAGTTATTTTGGAAGCCTTGGTGAGGCATTTCATCAAGCACTTGGAAGCCTTGTTGAAGAACAAACAATTGGAAGTCTTGTGAGTGAAGCAAGCAATTGGAAGACTTGTTGTGGGGTATCGGCAAGCAAGAGAAGAGGTTAGATTAGATATCAATAGGGTTACAAGGCAAGGGTGTGGTATCCTTTGTAGGCTAGCAAGAAGGAAGTCTTGTGAGGCATTTACTTGTAATTTGAGAAACTCTAATTCCTCATAGTGAAGAATCTCTCTTGGTTGAAGAGGGGACTGGATGTAGCTTTCAAGCGGATGAAAGTGAACCAGGATAAATCACTGTGTCGTATCTCTAAACCTTTAACTCTTTACATTCAAGTTTTTAATTGTGTTCTTGATTGAAAACCTAGAAAAAGTGATTTTTCTATAATTGATTGAATTGAATCTTTATTGTGCAAAATTGATAAAGGGAAAATCATTTTCATAACCTAGGTGAATCAATAAGAATATTGGTGTTGATTGTTTCCGCTTAATCTTTGATCATATAATATTTGTTAATTGATTGATTTTCATTGGTTTTAATCGTTTAGATTTGTTTCTTGCGAAAATCTTTCAAAGTTTCTATAACACCTATTCAACCCCCCCTTGTAGGTGTTCTCCTAGTGTTCCTAGTTATTTCACCCACCGAGTGTAGTTTTCCAACACTTGTATCAACTAAGGAAGCAGTTTCCTCATTTCAATCCTTGAGGACAAGGATGTTTTCAAGGGGTGGGGATTGATATAGTATTAGTTGAGATGAGGGTATAATTGTAATTAGTGAGTTAGTTGGGAAACTGTTATGTTAGTTAGTGGTTAGCTGTTACATAACTGTTTCAGATATGAGTTGTACATATAGGAGGATGGGTAGTTGCAAAACACATTCTAGAACATTCATTTTTTTCTGAAATCTCTCTTCTATTGTAACTCTCTCTATCAATAATAAGAACTCGGAACTCTTTCCTTCATAGAGTTCCCTGTGTTTCTAGAAGTTCTTTGAATTCTCAGCATTTCCTAGAATTTCCATATTATAAATCAAGAAAGACAAAGTAAAATTAATAATGGAGAAATGGGGAACTTACACACGGTGGCGGTGGAAGAGAGCTTGGAGGAGTTGAAGAGGGTAGTGACGGTGGCGGTGGAAGAAAGCTGGGAGGAGTTGAAGAAGGGAGTGACGGTGGCGGTGGAGGGCTAGGAGAACTTGAAGAAGGCACCAACACGAAGCGGTAGTGAGCAACGCGACTATGGAGAGAGGAACGCGGCGGTGAGTAACGCGACTGTTGGTGAGTCACGAAGATGATGACTTTGCTATGTAACTAGTAATTGGGATATACAATACCCTACAATTAATTAATCAATAAGTGAATTAATATATTAAACTCATTACTACTAAATATTATTGAATAACAAAAAAGAATAATGTTGCCACCATAAAAATTTGGGAATTACTAAAGTTATATTGAGAAGAAGTGTGAAGTAATGATAAAGTGAAAAGTAAGAAAAAGTGTGAAGTGTGAACCTTCAACCTGGGCAAGTTGGCCAAGTGAGAAGGCGTAGCATGAAGCAAAGCAAGCAGCAGCAGCGGGCGGAGGTCAGTGGCGGAGCGGAAGAAAAGCGCAGGATCCAAGAGCAGTGGCAGTGAGGATGAATAATCGGAAGAAGAAGAAAAGACGGAAGGAGAATGTAACGTGGAGTTGAGTGAGAGTGAGGGTGAAGGCAATGGGAACTAGTCATAAGCCCGTGCAATGCACGATCATCTCATAAAGTGTAATTTACTTTATTTTTAACATGTACTAGAAACACCCCGTGCCACGCACGGGGCCAACACGATGGCCAACCAAGTTAAGTATGAAATTATCGGTGTGATGCACAGATTAATTGTTCATTAATTACTATAGAATAATATAAATACATATGACAATGTAATTTTCAAATAGTTGATTTATCTTATTATTCTATAACTTGTATGATATATAATGGACACAATCTTATCTCTTTTCTCTTTTGAAAACATATTAATATAAAGAATTATGATAATGATATTATTAATATAAATAAATTTTCTTGATATTTTCATTAATTATTTTAACTTTAATTTATGACAAATTTTTTTTTATATTTTTTTATCATACTTATAGGATTGAGAAAGTATTATTTATGATTTATGATAGTATTAATATAAATAATTTAAATAAAAGTAAATACTATTATTATCAATATAAATATAAATAAATTTGTATGCATTTGGTGTTGTGAATTATGTTAATTCAGTGTGCTCAGCTTAATTTATATTCTTTGTGGTCCTAAATGGAATGCAACAATACTGTGAGATTTGGTGCTAAATATAAAACATTTTTCTATTTTTTTTTCAAAAATACCATTGCGTCGGAATATCACCGACCAATATGCAATGGTTAGTTTAACAAACCAATAACTTAAAGAGTACAACAATTAAATAAGAGAAACAATTATTTCAAATTGCATTTTAAAAACAGTATACTTAAATTTATTTATTCTGTATGCATTCTTGGTAGATGAAATATGAAATATGAAAATAGTATTTATCAATTTATTAATTTCTTTCTAAATTTCAAGCTATTGCTGAAATATGAAATGAATGGGATGTCAGTTAGTAAACATATTGAATTTGAAATTGTAATATTTATAACCTTAAATTAATGCATCTTCCAAATTTTAAGAAAAGACACATATTTGTTACTTAATTATAGCCAAAGGTACGTATTTATAGCCAAAGCTCATAATCCATGAAGTTGTTACTCCATAGTAACAATAACCGAATAAATTGCAAGCCTCCTATTGTTGTATGCCATTCTTGCTTTCTTCAATTGTATGTGTGATAGAAATAACTTATGAAAAATTAGAAACTGACTTAACTATTGGTTCATTTGGTTGCATTAAGAATTAAACAAAAATTAAATAAGATAAAAATTTTCTGGAGATGTTTTAGGAAAGTAACATGGGTAATGAAATCAAATTTAAGAAAGTTGGTTAGTTTTGCTTATATTTTAAATCAAGAAAGAGATTTTTTTTCTTATATTTCAAGCTGGAGGGAGTAATAATAGTGTTAGAACATACTCCATTAATATTTAGTTAATATAAGTTTGTTCCCTTAATAACCCTAACAAATTCCCTTTGAATTTTTTGAATTTTTATATATTTTATATACTTTTTGAAAGCACTTTTGAGTTTTGACTAATGAATTTTTACTACTTTTAATAACCTTAAAAAATTCCCTTAAAACACTTATCAGCAAGATCCCCATAATTATCATTAGAATTATAAAAAAAAATATCAAATAAATAAGGGTATTTAATAATAATCAAAATTTTTTAATATGCATATCCAGACCTAAAAAACTAAACACAATGAAATGGTGGGAGTATAAGAGAAGTGCCCGTGCTCTTAAATACATTTATTAATATGGTGGACTCGGCCTAGCCGAGGTCCTTATACTACCTCGCCAAAGTCCTGAGAACCCTTCAGGAAGCCTTCTGAGCACTTGGCCGAGCTCAATGCTCAACGGCCGAACAGATGCCATATACAGGCCGACCTCGCGTTCCCACTCAGTGTTCCCACTCAGGTCCGACGTCCAGGTCCGACACCTTCCCAAGTCCGACATCTAGGACATGATGACGTCCCCCTTCCTTATCCACAAGGACAGCTCACTACCTTATCCACAAGGACAGCTCACAACCTTATCCACAAGGACAGTCTATCCACTCCTAGCTCAGTACAGGCTGGCCCTACTTGGGCCCAAAGCAAGCCCATTAGGGCAACCAGCTCCCCCCTATAAGTAGCTCCGTACTACATGGGGCTCAGGTACGTCCTCTAACCCTAATTGCCATCCTCACACACCAGTGATTAGGGTTGCTTCTTGGCTCTTTTCCTTAGCCACCTGAGGACTTCCCCCAAACATCACATATCAACCCTAGACAGAGGCTCCTTCGAAGGTCATCTCCTGTACCCTTGGAGGTCCTCACCGTCTAAGACATCACATTGGCGCCGTCTGTGGGGACTGATAAACCCTAACCCCACCCAGAAGATTCTACCATGTCTGAAGCTCAACCAGATCAGAAAAGGAGGAGGGAGTGGCTTGGGAGAATCCCGCCAGCTGAAGACCTGCGGTCACACCTTGAGGGTAGCTGGGCAGCAAAGTCCCCACCACCCCCCTCCTCACCCACTTTCACCACCGTCGCACCAAAATTTGTCCATGCTGCATCCCACCGAACGGGCCACTGGTCAAGCCTCAGCCCCCGATGGGTCCCAACAACAACCAAGAAATTTTGTTATACAGGATCTGCTCAACATACCGGAAAACTGTCGGGTGGAGACTATTTCTGGAGGTTTTGCCGGTGGCGGCGAGAAGAAGTTGGAAAGGAGAAAGTACGTTCAGCAAGTATTAGCTGTTCGCCACAAACCTACGGGTAAAAAACCATCCCGGAACATCCCTATCAGTTTCTCTGATCAGGATCTAGGAGATATCATCCCGGATCACAATGACCCAATGGTGATCGCGGCTATGATCAGCAACTTCGAAGTCGCCCGAGTTCTCGTCGACCAAGGGAGCTCGGCCGACGTTCTTTTTCTCCACACATTTCAAGCACTGAAACTAAGGTCCGCCGACCTCATACATTTTGAAGGGCATCTTATCAGCTTCACGGGCGAGGCAATACGCCCCCTTGGAGCCACCCTCCTCCCGGTCACCTTGGGCAAACTGCCTTCGGCCCGAACGGAGATTATCAAGTTTTTGGTGGTTGACTTTGAATCCCCTTACAGTGTGATACTGGGACGAACCTGCCTTCAAGCCTTTGGGGCAGTGGTCTCAACAGCTCACCTAGCAATGAAATTCGTTGGTTCTGATGACAACCTTGTCACCGTCAAAGCCGACCAGCTCAGAGCCCGACTCTGCTACAACGCGAGTCTACGGGAAAATAAGAAAAAGCAAGAAGAACTCTCCGGTCCGACACTAGCCAAAGGGAAGGTCCCGTTGGCCGAGTTGGACGTCCGGGCCGAACAGGACGATCTCAGACCGTCTCCTCAAGGAGAGTGGTTGGCAGTCCCCATCGATCCCGCCGATCCCAGCAGAATTGTCAAAGTAGGTGCCGACCTCCCTAAGGAGATACAGGAGGAAATCATTGCACTATTGCGAGCTAATTTGGATCTGTTTGCTTGGACCTCGACCGATATGCCGGGGATCGACCCGAACTTTATCTGTCACAAGCTCAGTGTGGACCCGAAAGCAAGACCGGTAGCGCAGAAAATGAGACGGGTTGGAACTGAGAAGGCAACAGTTATCCAGGAAAAGGTATCCGAGTTGCTCGAAGCCGGGTTTATAAAAGAAGTCCCGTACGCTGAATGGGTTGCAAACACGGTCTTGGTTAAAAAGGCAAACGGTAGTTGGAGGATGTGTGTGGATTACACTGACCTCAACAAAGCCTGCCCCAAGGATCAATATCCACTGCCGATTATTGACCAGCTCGTCGATAATTCGGCAGGCTACCAATTGTTGTCATTCACTGATGCATATTCGGGATACAACCAGATCCCTATGTATCCCCCTGATCAAGACAAGACCACATTCACGACCGGGAAGGCAACTTACTGTTACACCGTCATGCCTTTCGGCCTTAAGAATGCCGGCGCAACCTATCAGAGGATGATGAACAAAGTCTTTGACGGGATCATCGGTGCAACCATGGAGGTCTACATCGACGACATGATTACAAAGAGCAAGAAAAGGGAAGACCATGCCCGAGACCTAACCACGGTCCTGGAAAGGGTAAGAGCACACAGGATGAGGTTAAATCCGGAGAAGTGTACATTCGGGGTCCCCGCTGGCGCTTTCCTCGGGTTCATGCTCTCCGAGCGAGGAATCGAAGCAAACCCCGACAAATGCCGTGCTATACTAGAAATGAAGAGCCCTGCCGACCTCAGAGGGGTGCAACAATTAACTGGCAGGATGGCGGCACTATCCAGATTTCTTCCTCAAGCTGCTAAAAAGGCCTTACCCTGGTACCAACTTTTGAAAAAGGGTACAACTTTTAACTGGGATCAGGACTGTGAAGCCTCTTTCATCGCTCTTAAGGAGTATCTCTCTTCCCCTCCAGTTCTCTCCAGCCCTCGTGAGGGGGAGAACCTTTTCATTTATCTCTCCGTTGGGGAGTCAGCCCTTAGCTCGGTTTTGGTTCGAGACGAGGGTCAAAGGGAATTCCCCGTTTATTTCATAAGCCGAGCTCTCCAGGGTCCCGAGCATCGGTATTCCAAGATTGAGAAATTCGCATTCTGCCTCATCCTGGCTGCACGACGGCTACGACAATATTTCCAAAGTCACCCTATTGTCGTAAGAACTGCCCAGCCCATTAAACAAGTTCTGCAAAAGCTCGACCTCGCGGGGAGAATGATGGCCTGGGCAATCGAACTGTCCGAGTTTGACATCTCCTATGAACCGAGGAAGGCAATCAAGTCACAAGTGTTAGCAGATTTTGTGTCCGAGTTTACAGAGCCCCACCAAAGCTCTAGCTCGGATATTTGGGTAATATATGTTGATGGTTCGAGCAATCAAAAGGGTGTGGGAGCTGGAGTTATTTTGGAAAATGCGGAAGGGCTCAGCATCGAGTATTCCCTGAAGTTCGAGTTTTTAACTTCGAATAATCAGGCCGAGTACGAAGCAGTCATTGCTGGCCTCCGCATGGCCAAAGAGCTCGGCGCAACCGAAGTCCAAATTATGAGCGATTCCCAATTGGTGGTTTCCCAAATCGTTGGAGACTACCAAGCCAAAGAGACCATCCTACAAAAATACCTCGACAAAGTTAAGTCCCTAGCTCTTGACTTTGTAAAATTTTCCATTACCCAAGAGACCATCAAACTTCCGAGCCGATGTGCTTTCCAAGTTGGCAAGCACAAAAGGAGGAGGGAATAATAAAAGCCTCATTCAAGAGCAAATCGCAACTCCAAGCGTCGTAATGGCTATTTCGATATCGCCGAACTGGATGCATCCGATTAGGGCGTACCTCCAACATGGTATACTCCCTGCCGATCAAAAAGAAGCACATAAACCGAAGAGAAAGGCAGCTGAGTATGTTATTATGGATGGAGTCCTTTACAGAAGAGGAATGTCATCTCCACTCCTCCGATGTCTTGCCTCCGAGGAAGCTCAAGAGACCTTGAACGAGGTCCATGGAGGAATGGGGAGCCACCACGTCGGAGGAAAATCCTTGGCGAGGAAGATATTAAGGGCCGGATATTTTTGGCCAACCTTAGTTACGGACTCCATTGACCATGTTCGACGATGTCCTCAATGCCAATTTTTCAGCGATGTTTACCAGAAACCATCCAAGGAGCTCCACTCTCTAGCCTCCCCCTGGCCTTTTAGCATGTGGGGGATGGACATTGTGGGACAGTTCCCAACGGCTCCAGGCCAGCTAAAATTCATCGTGGTAGCAATAGACTACTTCACTAAATGGATTGAAGCTGAGCTCCTAGCAACCATCACTTCGGCAAGGATCCAGAAATTTTTTATGAAACAAGTCATCTCCCGTTTCGGCCTTCCGCTCACATTGATCACCGACAATGGCAGTCAATTCGCCGCCAACAATTTCCAGATATTAGCTGAGAGTCTCGGGATCTCTCATCGGTTCTCTTCGGTTGAGCACCCCCAGACCAATGGCCAAGCCGAGGCCGCCAACCGAGTTATCGTTGACGGCCTCAAGAAGAGAATCACACATGCCAAAGGAGCCTGGGCCGACCTCCTACCCGAGGTCCTCTGGTCAATCAGGACCACGGTTCAGTCCTCAACGGGAGAAACCCCCTTCAGACTCACCTATGGTTGCGATGCAGTCATCCCCATCGAACGAAGGATCCACACCTTCCGAATGAGGGACAGACCAGAGGAGGAAAACGGAAATTTGATCAAAGAAAACTTGATATTGGCCGAGGAGATCCGGGACGCCGCGTCTGCTCGGGAAAAGAAAGCGAAAGAAAGGCAAGCCAAGCAGTATAACAAAACGGTACAACCCAGGTCTTTTGAGGTCGGTGATCTCGTTCTCAGGAGAGCTGACATCGGCCTTAAAAACCGAAGAGATGGGAAACTTGCTCAAAACTGGGAAGGCCCCTACAGAGTCATCTCAAAGACACACTCTGGAGCATACAGACTAGAGACCCTTGAGGGGGGCGAACTCAAAAATTCTTGGAACGTGGCAAAACTGAGAACCTACTTCAGCTAGGTTTACCTCGGATGTTATTGGCCGCCCCAGTTAAAAGTTTAACTTTTATCTTCATTTCTGTTAATATTTTACACTTACCTTTCCTAATCATGCTCTCATTTTTCACGTTGGGACATACCCACCTTCTCAATTTATAAGCAATGTACTCATGGTTATTAATGAAAAGTACAAACTTGCTCATACTCAAGTGCCACAGTTTTATATACGTACGTACTAGCTTCTCATTTAGCACTAGCCACCTAAATGTTGCATGGCGCTATGCACAGCCAACGACTTCTAGATAAGATCGGCTCATATGCACAGTGTACAAGGGACACCCGATAAAGAACAGACTGCTGTGAAATGTTTACACATAGCTTCACTCAGCACTCTCTTTTACATCGGGGCCGAGGACACCCACCTCGGCTAAGGTGGGTAGATCCGAGTTCCCTACCGTATGCACTTATATACAGTACCTTTATTCAAAGGAAAACTTATAAGATTACTGCACTTACTGAGTCGTCCGAGTTTAACATTAGTAAGTTTTAAATCCGAACAAATTCGAATGCAACAAGTTAGAATAAAAACTTGCATAGATATGATAGCATGCAACAAGTTGAAACTAGAAAGAACTTGCATAGAAATAAAATGTTGTACACAACAAAATAAAATACAATCCAACATTGTCAAACATGATTACAAAAACATTGACAGATCACAAGCTGCCCAGCATAAGGGACTTATGCTGCTTCATCTTCAACATCGGATAGGACAACCGAGTTTGGGTTGAACTCCTCATCCGGTTTCTCCACCAAAGAATTGGGCAGATTCTCCTCAGATTGGTTCAAGTCGACTTCGAGCCCGTCCTTGTCATAGTCGACCATTTTCCCATCCTCTACCCCGAAACCAGCAGAGGCGCCGATGTACCGTATTCGGAGCCCTTGGTTCAGGTGCAGAATCTGCTCTATTGCGCTGGTAAAAACTTTACCCGCCGCCCTCTCAAGATTGAAATCCGCCTCACGTGCGGCTACTTTGTGTTTAAGAGCTTGAGCGGCTCTTCTCTTCAACAACGTTCTCGCCTTCTCCACCTCGGCTAGCCCTTCTTGCCGACCAGCCTCCTTTGCATCCGCCGTTGCCCGGGTCAGGGCCTCCTCCTGACTCTTCCGAAGCTCCTCCAGCTTACGACGGTGCTCCTCATTTAACTCGACCAACTTTTGCTCAGCAGAGTCTTTATTATCCCTCAGCTCCGCCACTTCCGCCGCCATATCAGATCGGGCCTTCTTCCTGGCCGGCGACACACCTTCCGCGATGTCATCGGCAACATCGGCCAACACATTGAAAAATATTCGTTGATCTTTTTAAGTGATAGGCCAACCCTTCGGCCATCTTCTTCCATTCGGCCCCCGACATCTTCACAAGTGACTCTTTAACTGAGGGCCTAGTGATGGGAGTCGTCGGCCTTGGGGTACCGACAGCTTGGACGTGCTCGGTACTTGGAGAGGGAGGCTGAGGAGGAGGCGAAGTAATGATCGCCACAGGCGGAGTAGAGTGCGGCAAAGCGGAGTCGGCTGACGTCGTCTCCGCAGTTGCGGCATCATTGGAAGTGCTCTCCGACTTCTTCCTCTTGCGATTCAGCGCAACCTTCAATGCTTTAGACGACATCGCTGACCAATATTCTTCTGCGAACAAAAAAACAAAGGCAAATCATTAAAAAAAAAATTTACAAGGCTATAAGTACAAGGTTAGCTACCAATTTTGGCTAACACGTCATTGTCGGAACACTTCATAAAAACCCCAATATCAAGTTGGACTGTCCGAGCTTGATATTCATTTTGAAAATGATGGACTGTGGCGGCCTCGTCGGCATCAAGAGTCGCGCCCGACCACCTTTGTGGCGTACCGAGGTGGCGATCGAAGAACTCCGGGGTCCAATCTAAGGGGAACCTCGGACCCGTCTCGTCCCGGAACCAAGGTCGGCCAGCACCCACGAATTTATACTTGAAAAATCTGGGCTTAAAGTGCTTCCACGATTCCGTAAACATTTCGAAAAGCCCACAGCGAGCTCGGGCTTTGGCCGATACCCAAAGTCGCCCAGTAACCCCGTCTTTGTTATTGATGAACAGGTTGTACATCCACAAAAAGAGCCGGACTGTGCATACCAATCCCTTGGCCCGACAATATTTCTGAAACGCCCTCAGGAACGACCAAGTGTTGGGGTGAAGTTGCGAAGGAGCCAGTCCGAGCTCTTTCAGAACCCTCATCTCGAGGTCAGTAAACGGCAAAGTCACGCCGAGGTTGTGAATTAAATCGGCATAAAAAAAGAAAGAGTTGTCATCAGTCTTGGTGCAGATTCGGTCATTCGTCGAACAGGGAAGAACTTCGTAAGAAGTACCAGCGACGTCTCCCGAACAGGGTAGTATAACTCTCTTCACGTCGGAGAGTTTATCCTCGGAATCTAGATTAGACCGCACCCCCTTCGGCTCCACATCGACCCATTGATATTGGTCGGCATCGGGGGGCGCAGGATACAGATCAGGTCGGCTGACACATCTCCTGGGCGGCATGGTACCTGTGGAAGAACAGGGAAGCTCGACGTTAGTCCTACGGGTTACAAAGAATAACCCCCCAGAAAACCCCATCGAAGTTGTTCCGAGGGGCGAGCACCTCCCCTCTACCACAGGTACCCCCCATTCGCACCCCCTTCACTCCCCCATATTTTAGAAATCGACATATCCCCTACCTCCATCAAACTCGGCCCAGGCGTATGGCCAAACCCACTCTTTCCTCCGCCCCCAATCCCGAGAGTAGGCCACCCCAACGGGATAAACCTCTAAAACCTATCCCTCGTATTCCTCGTCGACCCCCAGGGAGGAGCAGGATGAGGAAGAGGAGCCGTCCTCTTCCTCGTTACTGCTGCAGGATAGGGAGATCATTACAGTCCATTCCCCAACCCGTTCCCTACTCATGATAAACCTAGTATATCCCCTTGATTTCTTGAAAAATGAAAACCACAACCTTCCAACAAATCCTAAAACGCCCCAAACCCAGAAACATTGTAAGCCATCCTTTTCCAAGATTAACACGAAACCCAGCAAGCAGAAAAAACCCCCTAAAGAAACAGAGCCTTTAGAATCCTAAATCCTACCCAGACCAACCAGAACAAAGAAGAAGAAGAGGCAAAAAACAAAAGGAGAAAAGGAACAAGAGAGTACCTTGGATATGTAACCGTGAAGAACGAATGAGGAGGAGAGTAAAATGCTGTCGTTCCTCTGCAAAGAAAGAAGGAAAGAGGAATACGATCTCAGAAAGCAATCTCGAGGAAAGAGGGGAATGGAACTGGTGTAAGTGAGGGAAGATGCAGCCGTTTGGTGGAAAGAAGAAGCGGAACGGTTTTGCCAAGATAAGAGAAGAGGAACCACCTTCCCTCCACTTTCGAAAGTTGGGCCAGGCCTAAAAGGCCCAACCCAACATGCAGCCATAACAATTGGGACACGTGACATGCAGCAGCTGAAATAGTGGACCTCGAGCAACGTCACAATAATGATGACGCTTCGTAGGTCGTGACTTCTGACACACGTCAGATCCAGTAAAAGCAAACGTCACATCGGTTCTGGTGATTAGACAGCTGTCAAACCTGCTCCGTCAGAATGAAAGGACGTCAGAGACAGCTGGATCCAACGTATCGGCAACTCATCATCCGAACTCCCTAGAACCTCGGAACAAGGCTCAGATAGCCTTGACCGAGCTGGGGGGCTTATGTGGTGGACTCGGCCTAGCCGAGGTCCTTATACTACCTCGCCAAAGTCCTGAGAACCCTTCAGGAAGCCTTCTGAGCACTTGGCCGAGCTCAATGCTCAACGGCCGAACAGATGCCATATACAGGCCGACCTCGCGTTCCCACTCAGTGTTCCCACTCAGGTCCGACGTCCAGGTCCGACACCTTCCCAAGTCCGACATCTAGGACATGATGACGTCCCCCTTCCTTATCCACAAGGACAGCTCACTACCTTATCCACAAGGACAGCTCACAACCTTATCCACAAGGACAGTCTATCCACTCCTAGCTCAGTACAGGCTGGCCCTACTTGAGCCCAAAGCAAGCCCATTAGGGCAACCAGCTCCCCCTATAAGTAGCTCCGTACTACATGGGGCTCAGGTACGTCCTCTAACCCTAATTGCCATCCTCACACACCAGTGATTAGGGTTGCTTCTTGGCTCTTTTCCTTAGCCACCTGAGGACTTCCCCCAAACATCACATATCAACCCTAGACAGAGGCTCCTTCGAAGGTCATCTCCTGTACCCTTGGAGGTCCTCACCGTCTAGGACATCACAATTAACGAGTCAAATATGCAGTAAAAGTTGATGAAGTACTACGTATACAATCAATGACTTCATCTCCCGTGTATTGCTTTTTTGTGTCCTTTTACATATATATTTTCCCATCTTGGGTACTCCCTTCATGTTATAAGCCTCTTTTGAAGAAAATCTCTTGGTCTTTAATATATAAGCTCCATTTCACATTTCACATTTCACTATTTTTTTTAAAAGAAAAATGCTATTTTTTTATAAGCAAAAAAAAAAAAAAAACTAAAAGTGTCATTAGGATATTGGTCAAGGAAACAAAAATGTAATTTTATATTGAAAAAATGTTGAAAATAAAACATAAAAAATTTGTAATCTTCAATTTTCAATATAATTTTTCCTTTAATATACTCTATTCTTTAACCAAAATCTTTGGAACACATTTATAAAAAAATAGACCGAAGGAAATAATAATGATGATGATGATGATGGCTGAAATAGAACCATATCTTTTGAAATATTGAATGATGGTAATGACCCATTTTGTCAATTTCTGGAATGTCACTGTAAGTATATCAAGTAGGAGTAATATATAATAATTATTCTCTTTCAAAGTACTTTAAAGGGAAAATAAATTTTTAAAAAAAGTATCCTCTCTGTCAAATATGTAGTAAAAGTTGATTGAAAACTACTACATATATGATCAATCACTTCATCTCATGTACTGTATATTGCTTTCTTCCCATCTCCGTATTCCCTCCATGTTATAAGTCTTTTTTGAAAAAAATCTCATGGTTGTTAATATAACTCTCATTTTACATTTCCAATAACATTAATTATTATTTTTTCAGAAACACTCATATTTACTCAATACTTTTTACATTCCCAATAATATTAATAGGAGTACTTTTGAAAAGCTATATTAAATATTACTTTCCAATACCACTAACATACAATACTAACTAACTATCTTAAAGAAAGTGAAATTTGATCAAAGGAGCTAAATTATATTTTAATGATGATCTATCATACCCAAATGCCACAAGTTTTAAAAAACAATCTTTAACAAACAAAAATTCATTTAACATATCAAAACATGTCCAAATCATTTCAAATTTTTTAGAACACACTCATATAGCATCAAGGTCAACATACCAAATTTTTAGAACAATCTAATTAGTAGAACTACGTTTTACAAAAACCATATTACAAGCAAAACAACACATTTTTAAAATTCAGCATGATGACACTTTGACATATCCTACATGAATTCTCAACAAACACTCCCAACATGGTTCTAATCATACTTTTAAACACATAATGACATACAAATAATCATGGTATGCATCAAACGTATAAATTCTGTAACACCTAAGATTTTTACCCTTAAACCCCCGCTATTAACAATGTGAATTTGAAATTTCATTTTAATTTAATAAAAATCCCCCGTCAAACGGACGGAGTTTTGTTTGTTTTTAGGACAATTCCAAAATTCAACATGTGATAGACAATTTCAAATAAACAATCAATAGCCAGCAGGGCTTTAGATTATATATATAAATCATATCAAGGCCCCATGGGCTCCAAATATATCAAAGTGCATCAAATAATCAGAGTTTCAGCGGAAATACTAATTTTGAGTGTCAAAAACCAAAACATATAATTTTCTCAAAATAAAACATCCTAAGCCTCACTTAAAATATTTATAACAAATTTACATCAAAATAGGGTAAGAGGCTTAGGTCCATATTATACTCTATATCCCATAACAACCCTACTCTCCCTGTAAGGGAAAGTACTCCTGCTCGGCCGGGGCTGTGCCAGCTCAATCTCCGTACCTGAAAAATGTTAAGGGAGTGAGCATTGCACATGAAATAGAAAGCAGTTTCTGACTAGACATAACAACCCGCTAGGTCAAACACAACTAGCAAATAAAACATATCATCACATATTGCACACCATACTCATTTCATTATTTCTATATTCATTATTCATTCCAAATTCCCATTTTCATTGTTCCATTCAACATCCATTTCCTTTACTTTTTATTCTT
Source organism: Crotalaria pallida (assembly GCA_037953625.1). Lineage (NCBI taxonomy): Eukaryota > Viridiplantae > Streptophyta > Magnoliopsida > Fabales > Fabaceae > Crotalaria > Crotalaria pallida. Next base: position 54,145,133 of record CM075654.1, on the reverse strand, counting down.
TTCACATACTTACTTTATTTCGGTACATCACCTCAAATCAGAGGCCAATGTACAAATTTCATTCAACACATTTATCACCTCAAAACAGAGGCCCTCATACTTTTCCTTATTTAAATTATGTGACTATGTGTCCCTCAGGTCAGAGGTCAACACTCCAATTTCTTAATTCACGGTGTGTCTCTCAGGTCAGAGGTCAACACACCAATACTTTATTTCATTCGGTGTCCCTCAGGTCAGAGGTCAACACACAATCATTTTAATTCATTTTGTGTCCCTCAGGTCAAAGGTCAACACATTATCATCTTAATTTCTTTCGTGTCCCTCAGGTCAGAGGTCAACACATTAATAATTTATTTCATTTAGTGTCCCTCAGGTCAGAGGTCAACACAACATTCACTTTATTTCATTTCGTGTCCCTCAGGTCAGAGGTCAACACACAATTGTACTTCACCTCCACGCAAGAAGGTACCTCATACATTAGGCCTATGGGTACTTCACCTCCACACTGGAAGGTACCTCATACCATTGTACTTCACCTCCACACCGGAAGGTACCTCATACAATTTGGCCTGTGGGTACTTCACCTCCACACCGGAATGTACCTCATACCACCACATAGGTTATACATATAAAGATTAAGATTAAAGCATAACAATACACATAATTCCGAGCACACCATTCATTCATTCACTCCATATTTGGCGCCTCAATTCAGAGGCCAAGAATTATTCACTTTCTTGTTCAATCAATCATAACACATTTCATCGTAGTTACACATATTTATAGTTTCTCATTCATAACTTATCCATACTCATTTCCCATGTTAATTACCGAATCCTCTTAAATAGCATTCATGTTCTCAGTTAAGCATATGCAATACATTTAAACACAATTAAACGAATTTAACGTTAGGGAGAAAATATACACAACCAACTCATACTTGTCACATAATTAACATCATCGTTTCACATTTAATTTACATGTAGTTATTTTATTCCCATTTCCACCTTTATTCATATTTCACATTTAGTGTACCAATATATTCAACCCAAAACATACATATTATCACCTTCTCATAGTTTTGCTTTAACACCACATATACTCGTTTCCATTCCATTTTCTTCCTATATCAATTTATGACAACTTCACTATCATATTACCCAAATTCTCATGTACTTCATTATAATCATTATCCAAGTTTCATTTATCAATTAATTCATTCTCATATCATTGAGTTTTCCTTTTTCTAGTCTTTACATTCAAAATCATACATATTTAATTAGTTAGAATTTTATATTCAATAACCTAGGGTTTTATAGTCTAATTTTCTCTCCTAACACATAACCCTAACAAATCATTATATACTAACTAGAACCCACTCCCTAGAACAAGGCAAAACCCACCCCCTTACCTCAAACACTTGGAGATAAGGTGATTTTACTTGCTCTAAGCTTGAGAGTCTTGCCACCAAATGAGTTAGAATCCAAAGGAAGAGGGAGGAACCTAATACAATAGGAATAACAAAACAAATTATTATTCTTTGCCCATAAGCTTGAGGAAATCCAAGAAACCAATTTAGAGTTCCTAGGTTGGGGATTGAAAACTCCATGGGAGCAAGGGAGAGAGATAATCGAACCAAAAGAGAGAGAAAGAGGAAATTAAGAATTTGGGCACTTACTTGGAGTTGAGAAGGAAGAAGATTTGAGGATGGATTTGGTGTGATTCACTTGAGAATTGATTGATTATAGTGAATAAATTTTTGTGCCCTAGGAGAGAGAAGAGAGAGAAACGAATTTGGGAAAGAAAGTAACGTGTGATTTGTGAGACCCACAATTTTACCCAATTTATTTGAGAATTTATATTTGAATTTAAAATATTATATTTGATTTTTGATAAGTTGTGATACCTGAATTTAATTAAAATCGTATGAATTATATATATATATATATAGATATATGTACACGTGACATATATATTATATACATATGTCTACCAACATTTTCTCTAATATATTTTAATTATATTCTTAGAATGAAATATTTTAAGGTATAGTATTTGATTTAAATGATCTTAGAAAATGAAATGCTTTTTGAAGGATTAAAAGGTGTTCTATCTTCAGAAATCCATATCTTTTAAACCGTACGTCGAAAAATTACAAATGATATGTCAAAACGATCGTATCGAAGTGTAGATTATGAAAATGTAAATTTTTGATTTTTATTTTTGAGTTTTCAAAGTTTTATCACTGCTACATGTGACGCTCTCTTTCCAATTTGAAAATAATTAATATTTCCAAATAGTTTACTACTTGCTATCAAAATTTTGTTAGTTCCATGGTGAATGTTTTGATAATGACAAAAGGTTACAAAGTGTTTTGAACAAGCTATCATGTGTTGATCAAGTTCAAGTTAAGTTCAAGTTCAACAAGCAACAACAAACATCAAATGAAGAAGAGAGAAAACAAGCTCATGAAGACTTAGTTTGAGTGTAATTGTAATTGTTTTATCTTTTGCCTCTCAAGCTTCTTAGGTCTTTTATTTGGGTAGATTATTTAGAGGGTAGTGAATCTCTATCATAGTCATGATTAAATCATAATTTGAGTTTTCACTTAACCTAGAATCAATAGGTGGCTTAAAGGTTTTAAAGGAAAGGTTTGTTTTTGAGAAAACAAGTTTTAAACAAGTATCAAATATGTTTAATCGATTAAGAACATATTTAATCGATTAGTACTCGATTAAGTGAAGATTTAATCGATTAAACACTGCTGAACTGGTTTTTTAAAATACGATTTTCACTTCTCAAAATCAGTTTTCAAGTGCTACAACTTTTGGGTATTCTATATAAACCTATTCCTAACCTTTGTGATTAATTAGAACATTTTCATAATCAATTTTACAAGAATCAAGCCATTCTATTCTCTCTCAATTTCAAAGATCAAAGCTTTCATATTTTCATATTCTTTGATCAAGAACCTTTGAATCTCTTATGTTGATTTGTCATAGCTATTGATTGAGATTCATAGGAGTGTCATTTGTGTTTTCAATTGAGTTGTAATCTTTGCAAGAAGGCAAGCCATCTACAACAACAAAGAAGACTTGGTGTGTCGTTTATCATCAAGCAAGTTCATTCAAGCAATTGAAGAAGAAGAAGGTCTTGGTTGTGAATCAAGCAAAGTGAAGCCTTGGTGTGTGGATTATCATCAAGCAATTGAAGACTTGTTGTGTCGATTATCAACAAGGGGTAGAGGTTAGATTAGAGAGAAGATCAATAGGATTACAAGGCAAGGGTGTGGTATCTCTTGTAGGCTAGCAAGAAGGGAGTCTTGTGAGGCATTTACTTGTAATTTGAGAACTCTAATTCCTCATAGTGAAGAATCTCTCTTGGTTGAAGAGGGGACTGGATGTAGCTTTCAAGCGGATGAAAGTGAACCAGGATAAATCACTGTGTCGTATCTCTAAACCCTTAACTCTTTACATTCAAGTCTTTAATTGTGTTCTTGGTTGAAAACCTAGAGAAAGATTGATTTTCATAATTGATTGAATTGAATCTTTATTGTTCAAATTGATAAAGGGAAAATCATTTTCATAACTAGGGTAATCAATAAGAATATAGGTGTTAATTGTTTCCGCTGAATCTCTGATCATACGTGTTGATTGATTGATTTTCGTATTCGATTGAAAAGTGATTTTTCAGTTTTTTATCTGTCATAATCGATTATTAATCGATTAATCGATTAAGTGAAATTGTGTTTTCTGACCTTAATCGATTAAATTGCAGGTTAATCGATTAAATCTCAGTTTAATCGATTAAATGCTGTAGATTTTGCAAAAATCATTTGTTTTAATTGTTTCAATTTGTTTCGTTCGAAAATCTTTCAAGGTTTCTTTTACACCTATTCAACCCCCCCTTCTAGGTGTTCTCCTAGGGTTCCTTAGTTGTTTCAACCACCAATTGCGGTTTCGTCAATTGGTATCAGAGCTCGGTCGAAAGACACGAGCATAAGAGCTTTTTCGTAAAGATTCTTTAAGAAAATCGCAATGGGTTCCATGAATCCCTTTGGTGGTGAAGGTTATTCGATAAGTCGTCCTCCATTGTTTACCGGAGAAGGCTATGCATATTGGAAAGTTAGAATGAAAATCTTTATCCAAGCCATAGATAGTGAAATTTGGAAAGTAGTTGAAAAAGGTCCTCATATCCCCTCTAGTTTAGTTGAAGGCGTAGTACATTTAATCCCTGAGGATAAGTGGAAAGATGATGATAGAAAGAAAGTACAATATGATTATAAAGCAAAGAATATCATCACATCCGCTTTATCCTATAACGAGTTCTTTAGAGTTTCTCAATGTACTAGTGCTAAGGAAATGTGGGACACTTTACAAGTGACTCATGAAGGAACTAGTGAAGTTAGGAGAGCTAGATTGAATACTTTAATGCGTGATTATGAATTGTTTCAAATGCTTCCAAATGAATCTATTAATGATATGCAAAAGCGTTTTACTCATATTATTAATCATTTACTTGCTCTTGGTAAGACTTTCTTACAAGGTGAACTTTCTAACAAAGTGTTGAGATGTTTAGACAGGAATTGGCAACCAAAAGTAACGGCTATTGTTGAATCTAAAAACTTGGATGCTATGGATCTAGCAACACTCTTTGGAAAGCTTCAAGAACATGAAATGGAGCTTGGAAGATTAAGTATCAATGAAGAGTCGGATAAGAACAAAGAAAGAAAGGGACTTGCTCTTAAAGTCAATAGATCATATAAAAAGAAAGAGAGTTCCGATGATGATGATAGTGAAGATTCCGATTCGGATGTTGATGAAAAAGAAATGAAACTTTTACTAAGGAAGTTTGACAAATTTATAAGGAGAAAAGGAAGGTTGAACAAAGACAAAGGTAAAGAGAAGGATTCTCCACACTACAAGACCAATACTTCAAAAGAAGGTGTAGTTTGCCATGAATGCGGAAAACCCGGACATCTCAAGTATTCATGCTCTAAGTATCTCAAGAAGAAGGAGAAAGAAAAGAAAAATTCAAAATCTAAAAGAGCATACATAGTTTGGGATAGTGATGTAGAAGAGAAGAAAAGCACATCGAGTAGTTCGTCGGATGATGAAGAAGCCGCTTGTCTCAACTTGATAGCTCTAGTAGATGATGAAGAACAAAGTTCAAATGATGAATCAAGTTATCAAAGCGAGGAAAGCGATGTAAGTCATACTAAATCCGAAATTTCTTCTAAATATGAATTGTTATATAATGCTTATGAAGAAATGCATGAACAACTTGAAAAACTAGTTTTGAAAAACATTGAAAGAAAGAAGCTCATTTTGAAACATCAAAAAGAGATTTTAGAACTTCAAAAACAAGTTGATGAGCTTAATCTTGAAAATGAAACTCTTGATCTTATATATGCTAGTTCTTCTTGTGATTGTGCTAGTAGAGTGAATATTGTGGTTGATTGTGAGAATTGCAAGTTGCTTAAAGATGAAAATGCTATTTTGAAAAATAAGCTTGCAAGTTTCACAAATGGTGATATTAGATTGCGCACATTGTTAAATTTTCAAAGAGAAAATTCAAACAAGTTTGGTTTGGGTTATACTAATGCTAAGAGTAATTCTCATAGAAATGTTGTTGATTTTTCTAAGGTTGATTTTTCAAATGCACCAACATGTTTCTATTGTGGTACTCATGGACATACTTCAAATGTGTGTTATATTAAAGTGCATGGTATACCTAAAGGAGATTTTGTTTGGATGAAAAAGGGTGAAAGTCCCTACACTAACAAAAATGGATCCAAGACAATTTGGATACCAAAAAGCAAAGCATGATTGTTTTGTAGGTATGATTGAAGAGCAAAGGGCTTACAAGTGTTATTCTTACATTTGCATCTTCAATTGGTATTACTTTTGCATCTCAAAAGAAGTCCTACAAATTTGGTACAAGTGATATTGTTAGATATTGATGATTATAGTATCTTCTAAATTGGTATCTCCTAAATTTTTTTTTTCTAAAGTTCAATTGATACTAATTTTGATGATTACATGATTATCATGTTTTTGTTGTTATTGACGAAATATCACAATATATCTTATTTCTTTACATTGATGATATCTCAATTGGTATTATGACTTCTTAGTATTTCTATTGGTTCATAATTCATTGTTATATTTTCTTGCCAATTGATATCACATTTCAAAGTATAGTACTTGTTATATTTCAATTGATAATTGTATATATTACTTTGAAGAAATAAATGTGAATTTTTCTATTTTGGCTTAGTATTTTATATTTCAATTGGTATATATATTACTTTTTGATAATGCCAAAGGGGGAGAAATAGTATGTTTTGAAGAAACGATATTTTGGGAGAAATGGTATGAATGGTATGTTTTGGGAGAAATGGTATGTTTTGAAAAATGAGAGAAATGATATGTTTTTGGGAGAAAGGTTGTTTTGTTGTTTTTATGTAGGTTGAGCTAAGTTGTTGAAGATAGGGGGAGAATCAAGCTTCTATCAATTGGATTTCAAATATCAAATGCATTGATTAAGGGGGAGCAAGTTTCTCACCAAGTGATCAAATTGTTAAAGCATCAACAACTTCAATCAAATTCAAAACACGGTTTGTCATTTTCAAAAAGGGGGAGATTGTTAGTTCCATGGTGAATGTTTTGATAATGACAAAAGGTTACAAAGTGTTTTGAACAAGCTATCATGTGTTGATCAAGTTCAAGTTAAGTTCAAGTTCAACAGGCAACAACAAACATCAAATGAATAAGAGAGAAAACAAGCTCATGAAGACTTAGTTTGAGTGTAATTGTAATTGTTTTATCTTTTGCCTCTCAAGCTTCTTAGGTCTTTTATTTGGGTAGATTATTTAGAGGGTAGTGAATCTCTATCATAGTCATGATTAAATCATAATTTGAGTTTTCACTTAACCTAGAATCAATAGGTGGCTTAAAGGTTTTAAAGGAAAGGTTTGTTTTTGAGAAAACAAGTTTTAAACAAGTATCAGATATGTTTAATCGATTAATAACATATTTAATCGATTAGTACTCGATTAAGTGAAGATTTAATCGATTAAACACTGCTGAACTGGTTTTTTAAAATACGATTTTCACTTCTCAAAATCAGTTTTCAAGTGCTACAACTTTTGGGTATTCTATATAAACCTATTCCTAACCTTTGTGATTAATTAGAACACTTTCATAATCAATTTTACAAGAATCAAGCCATTCTATTCTCTCTCAATTTCAAAGATCAAAGCTTTCATATTTTCATATTCTTTGATCAAGAACCTTTGAATCTCTTATGTTGATTTGTCATAGCTATTGATTGAGATTCATAGGAGTGTCATTTGTGTTTTCAATTGAGTTGTAATCTTTGCAAGAAGGCAAGCCATCTACAACAACAAATAAGACTTGGTGTGTCGTTTATCATCAAGCAAGTTCATTCAAGCAATTGAAGAAGAAGAAGGTCTTGGTTGTGAATCAAGCAAAGTGAAGCCTTGGTGTGTGGATTATCATCAAGCAATTGAAGACTTGTTGTGTCGATTATCAACAAGGGGTAGAGGTTAGATTAGAGAGAAGATCAATAGGATTACAAGGCAAGGGTGTGGTATCTCTTGTAGGCTAGCAAGAAGGGAGTCTTGTGAGGCATTTACTTGTAATTTGAGAACTCTAATTCCTCATAGTGAAGAATCTCTCTTGGTTGAAGAGGGGACTGGATGTAGCTTTCAAGCGGATGAAAGTGAACCCGGATAAATCACTGTGTCGTATCTCTAAACCCTTAACTCTTTACATTCAAGTCTTTAATTGTGTTCTTGGTTGAAAACCTAGAGAAAGATTGATTTTCATAATTGATTGAATTGAATCTTTATTGTTCAAATTGATAAAGGGAAAATCATTTTCATAACTAGGGTAATCAATAAGAATATAGGTGTTAATTGTTTCCGCTGAATCTCTGATCATACGTGTTGATTGATTGATTTTCGTATTCGATTGAAAAGTGATTTTTCAGTTTTTTATCTGTCATAATCGATTATTAATCGATTAAGTGAAATTGTGTTTTCTGACCTTAATCGATTAAATTGCAGGTTAATCGATTAAATCTCAGTTTAATCGATTAAATGCTGTAGATTTTGCAAAAATCATTTGTTTTAATTGTTTCGATTTGTTTCGTTCGAAAATCTTTCAAGGTTTCTTTTACACCTATTCAACCCCCCCTTCTAGGTGTTCTCCTAGGGTTCCTTAGTTGTTTCAACCACCAATTGCGGTTTCCTCAAATTTAGGACTAGAAAATTTTTCCTTTTTAATATTATTACTTGTTCAATCAAAAACCTCTTTTTGACATAAACCATTTCATGAATTCGGCTTAGTAATATCTTAGATTCGAAAAGATTCTCGAGAACACATTTCCTTAATTATAGAGAACGTTACTAGTGTTTATCATTTGAATATATTATTTGCCTCTCGAGTGGGATTTGAATATATAAAATATAAACTTATTGCCGAATCTTTTGTAAATTAAAATCAGAGTTCGCGGAAGTAAAAATATTACTTATGGGGCTCTGCTGAGGAAAATAGACATCATATATATATATATATATATATATAGATCATAGCACAAAATACAACCCCATCAGTACAGTAGTAGCAAGTAACGTCAGTCGAGATAGCAAGAGTTTATAAAAACATATACAACCCAGCTGTATAAAATAAAACCTCACTCTAAGACCTCTCAAAATATATACACTATATCACATGGTCTCAAAATAGAAGTCTCAGAGCAGGTCTTCAGTGTCCTCAGCAGCTCCTCAGATCCTCCACAGCTCTATCCCTAAGATCTAGGATCCAAAACACCTAAGCTATGCAGGCTCCTATGAACCAGCGGGTCCACCTCTAGCAGAAACAGTCTGCTCAACATGCACCTCCTCCTCGCTCTCATCCTCCACGGGGTCCTCCTCGACCTCGCCCGACTGTGTAGAGACCCCACCACTGGGTCTAGGATCTGCAGAAGCAGTCCTATCATAATCAGTCGGACCAGGAGAAGGAATCTCCTCAGTGACAACTCTATGGGAAGAAGGATGGGAACGAGTGGCAGCTCTAAAACGGAAACTATGAAAACGACGCATAGGTCGAGCCGGGGGTGGTCCTCTATAAGTATAAAATGGTGGAACATGCATAGTATAGACTAATGGGATCCTAAATCGACGAGGTCGCACACGCACCAGAGGGTTAGGGTGGTAGAGAGTGATCTCAACCTCCCCCTCAAAAGTGGCACGGTGCTCCTCATACGTCCATATACCGCTAGGGATAGGGCGTATCTCGATGCAGGCTAGGTATCTGGCCATCACCTAAACAGGGCACAGGGAGTAAGTATACACATATACATGATTGATAAAGACTAAAATTACAATCACAAGTATATCATGGACAGATCATAATGCAAATACATATGAGCACACCAATTTTTCAACATTATAACTCTTATAATGCAAGTGGCATGATGTATGATTTTCTATCCACAACTGAGGCCTCTAAAGTCCATCTTGGACGTCCATCCAATACACCCTTGTGTTCCCGGAACACCGACATTTGTTCCCAGAACATAATGCCGAACCATACTTGGATAATAAGCATCACTCCCGGAGTGTGCACCACGTTCCCAGAACGCATAAAAACCAGGTCCCGGACACTGGCCACATATCTATAATGTGTCATCAAGTAGGTTATAATTTGGTACTCCCGGAGTACCCTCCTCATATTCCCAGAATATGATAAACGTTCCTACCAACCAGACTCCTAGTCTATATGTATGCACAAATATTAGGGTTGGTTTTATCTTTACATTAATTAATGTGATTTAGAAATATTCCAATTTCCATTTTGAATGATTAATTTGAGGCATAATATTTGGCATAAAATTCTCCTTTGAATTTTCTCAAAACATGCCTTTTAACTTAGATTGGATAAAACATAGCCAATGGTATTCAGAAACTTAACTTTTTATTTTTCAGACTCAGGTACTAACCGGTTACAGTTTCAGGCTAACCGGTTAGAATTACAGACCTGAACTGTTTACCATTGCAATTCAGAAAAACCCTTTTTTCTTGAATTCTCTACCCAATCTATACACCACTTAAACCTTGTTTTATGCCTCAAAATCACAGTTTCCATCATTCAAAATTAAAATCACATTTGTTTCCAATCATACATAATTTTCTCTTGAAAATTACTTTATGAATTTAAGGTATAACTCTTTACTTCCAATCTGAATCATAACCCTTTTATTCAGATTATTTATAATGGATTTACAGTATAGATTTGAGCAAAACTCCCAAACACCTAAGGACTGATTTATTAAACAAATTTTCTTTAAAATTCTGCAGTGTCTAATCGGTTACGAAAATCGAGTAACCGGTTAGATTATGCAGTCAGTCCTTCAAATTGAAGGTTTTGACACACGATTTCCTTTAATGTTCAAATCTAACCACAATCCATCATTTAATGAAGTTCATATACCTTAAACAAATATGTTTCATCATAGAAATCATATTCAAAGTGCATGCATCAAGTCTTTGCATCAAATTGCATAAAAATCCACATAAACACAATTTAACACAACAAAACTTAGATTAAGCATTCAAACTCAGAATTCAGCATCAAAATACTTTGCATGCATCAAATTAAAGTTTCTCAAAACCACAATGAGCAAAATTTTGGCCTCCAAGCCTTTGTGCCATTTTGCACATAATGCCCTTTTGAGTTTTGTAAACTCAAATCCTAAATCGTTCGATTTTTAGTCTAAATCTAGTATAGCATAGACTTCTCCCACACCTCTAATTTGGTTTTGGTGAAGATTGGACACTGGTTTTGAAGAAACTCCACAGATTACTCTCACTTCCTAAGTTCTGCTCCCAGTTTCGGTTTTCAGCAAGAAGGTCCAGAAATCACCAAATTTGACATAGGATTTGACCAAAGAAATTGGGGAAAATAGTTAGAATTCAAAGTAGGTAACATGCACTAGAGAATCAAAAAGGTTTGAGACTTAAAGGTTAACTATGCTTACCAAAATCGAATCTGGAATTCAGCTTCCAGAACCAGAACAACAGAGAATTCAGTTTTCCACCTCCAACTTCCAAGCTTGATTTCTCCTTCCACACGAACTCTCAACTCACAAACTTGGTATCTTTGCAAAGCTCAAGATGTAAGCTTTGCAATGGTGTATAGCTCTCACCCTAACTCTCAGAAACAAGAAGGAATTTCCTTGGACGAAAACAGAACCCTAATTCGCTCACTTAGTATGAAATCAGATGCATCAACCCTCCTTCTTCAACAATTCATCTATTTATAAGCAAATTAGATGAACATGCAGATGGACGCGTGTATTTCCACTCATCCCATGCAGTAATCGTGGCGAATTTTGGATTAATCAAGTGATTACTCATCAAAATCCACTAAACCAGTTTCTGAGTTCATCGTCTAACCGGTTACAGGGCATTACTAACCAGTTAGATTAGTACAAAATTTAAAAATTATTATTTTTAAATTCTTCCCTCCAAGAATCTTTTCAATATTACTTTCAAGCTCTCAATCAGGGACTAAAATGCAATATCCTTATATTTTGCATTTATTTGCCATATAAAAATATTTCAACTTATTTTTATATTTAAGGCTAATTAAATACGAAATATAAACTTGGAAAAATTCTATAAATTAATAATAAAACTTTTTATTATTAATTTCCTATTATTCGGGAGACGAAAATTAGGGGTGTTACACTACTCCCCCACTTAAAAGGAATTTCGTCCTCGAAATTCTAGATTACAAAAACAATTCCGGATACTCTTAACGCATCTTCTCCTCTAATTCCCATGTAGCTTCAGATAAGTCAGCATTCTCCCAAATCACCTTGACCAAAGGTATTTCCTTTCCTTTGAGCCGCTTGACTTCACGATCTTCTATCCGAACCGGTCTGGTCTCAAAGGTCAGGTTTTCTTTCAGAGTTAGGTCATCAGGTTGGAGTTTCAGAATAGCAGATGGATCATGAACATACTTTTTCAATTGCGAAACGTGAAATACGTTATGCAAGTTGGATAGAGAGGGTGGTAAAGCCAATTGATAAGCAACAGGACCAACTCTCTTAAGAATTTGGTATGGACCTATACACTTAGGCGAAAGCTTTCGGGTTCTCAAAGCTCTACTAATTCCTTTCATCGGAACTACCCGAAGAAACACTTGATCGCCCTCAGAAAACTCTAACAGTTTTCGCCTCTTATCCGCATAACCCTTTTGCCAACTCTGAGCCGTTTTCATCTTTGCCTGAACCATCTTGATCTTCTCCGATGTTTGCTGTATCATTTCTGGTCCAATCATCAAGTTCTCCCCCACTTGGAACCAACATAGCGGGGTTTGACACTTTCTCCCATACAACGCCTCGAACGGTGCCATTCCAATGCTCGCATGGTAGCTATTGTTGTATGTGAATTCTGCAAGAGGTAACACTTGATCCCAACTACCTTGTTCTTCAAGTGCACACGCTCGCAACACATCCTCCAAAGATTGAATTGTTCTCTCCGTCTGGCCATCCGTCTGTGGATGATACGCAAAACTCAATTTCAAACTTATCCCCATCGCTTCATGCAAACTCTTCCAGAATTGCGACGAAAATCTAGGGTCTCGATCTGACACAATCCTCGAAGGCACTCCATGAAGACGAACTACCTCCTTGATATAGATCTGGGTAAGCTTGTTCAAAGGATAGCGCATATTTATTGGAATAAAATGCGCAGACTTGGTTAACCTATCCACAACCACCCAGATTGCATCATGATTTGCTGCTGTCCTAGGCAAACCAGACACAAAGTCCATTGAGATGCTATCCCACTTCCATTGGGGAATCCTCAGAGGTTGCAACTGTCCTCCCGGTTTCTGATGTTCTACCTTCGCTTTCTGGCAAATTAAGCACGCCGCCACATATTCTGCCACATCCCTTTTCAATCCTGACCACCAAAATATCTTCTTCAAGTCCTGATACATTTTGGTTGATCCAGGATGCATACTCATCCGACTCTTATGGGCTTCATCAAGAATCAATCTCCTAACCTCTTGATCTCTTGGTACACAAATCCTTGTCCTGAAACGAAGGATTCCATCCTGCCCTAACTTGAAATCAGGTTCCTTTCCTTCCGAACCTAGTCTCATCTTTTCCATCAATTCTTCATCTGTTCGTTGCAACTTCCGAATTCTTTCCAAGAACTCGTTGGTGATCTGCAACGTCCCCAACTTGATACTTGATGGTTCCACTTGTGTCAACAGGCTCAAATCTCTGAATTCTTCAATCAACGCAGCCTCTTTAACCATCATCGCGCTTATGTGGATTGCTTTCCTACTCAACGCATCTGCAACTACATTCGCTTTACCCGGGGTGATAGTGGAGTTTAAAGTCATAATCTTTCAAAAACTCCATCCATCTCCTTTGCCTCATGTTCAACTCTTTTTGGTCGAACATATATTTCAAACTCTTATGGTCACTAAATACTTGGAATGTAGTGCCATAGAGATGATGTCTCCATATCTTTAAGGCAAACACGATCGCAGCCAACTCTAAATCGTGTGTTGGGTAATTCACTTCATGATTCTTCAATTGTCGCGATGCATACGCCACTACTCTTCCCTCTTGCATTAATACACAACCCAGTCCTTGCTTAGATGCATCACAATAAACTTCAAAACCCTTGTGAGGATCGGGTAAGATTAACACTGGAGACGATGTTAACCTTTCCTTCAACTCACGGAAACTAACTTTGCACCGATCGTCCCACACGAACGGTTGATCCTTCCGAGTCAAATTGGTCAAAGGTAATGCAATCTTTGAAAATCCTTCTATGAATCTACGATAGTATCCAGCCAGCCCTAAGAAACTTCTCACCTCCGTCACCGTCTTGGGCTGTTCCCAACTTAGCACTGAACTTATTTTCGCTGGATCCACCGCAATTCCCTCTTTAGAGATCACATGCCCTAGAAACTTCACTTCATTCAACCAAAACTCACACTTCGTAAGTTTGGCATATAGTTGCTTCTCCTTCAGGACCTTTAACACAATCCTGAGATGCTCTTCATGCTCTTCCGGATTTTTAGAATAGACCAAAATATCGTCGATAAATACCACCACATACAAATCCAAATATGGTCTAAAGATCCGGTTCATATAGTCCATGAAAATAGCAGGTGCATTTGTCAATCCGAACGGCATCACAACATACTCATAATGACCGTATCGAGATCGAAATGCAGTCTTGGGTATATCCTCCTCCTTTATCCTGATCTGATGATAACCTGATCTCAGATCAATCTTGGAGAATACTGCAGCTCCCCTCACTTGGTCCATAAGGTCATCAATCCTTGGTAAGGGATATTTATTCTTAATAGTGACCTTATTCAGCTGCCTGTAGTCCACACACATCCTCATACTCCCATCTTTCTTCTTTACGAACAGTAATGGAGCTCCCCAAGGCGAAACGCTTGGCCTGATCATCTGTTTCTGCAACAGCTCTTCGATTTGCTTCTTCATTTCTGCCATTTCTGGTGGTGCCATCCTATAAGGAGCAATAGAGATGGGACCAGCTCCAGGAATTAAGTCAATCCCAAACTCTATCTCTCGCTTCGGAGGTAATCCTGGTATCTCTTCAGGAAATACTTCCGGAAATTCTCTCACCACCGGAATTTCCTCGATCGGCATCGACTCTTCTTCTCCCGAAGCCGAGAATAAACACATATAACCCTCCGGTTCAAGGGTCCTATATTGAATTGTCTTTTCCTCACAATTGATGATCACTTGGTTCTTCATCAACCAATCCATTCCCAAGATCACATCCAATTGTAAATTAGGAAGACAAACCAAATCTACCCGGGATGAACGACCCAGAATTTCTACATTACACCCTAAACAGACTTTAGCGGTGTAGATCGGTATTCCCGTAGGGGTGTCTATACTAAGATAGCAGGGTGAATCAGAAACAATAAGATTCAGCCTACTCACACATTCAGGAGAAACAAAAGAATGTGTAGCTTCAGAATCAAACATGATTTTGCAAGGTTGATTATTAAGCAGAAAATTACCTTGCACGAGATTCGGGGTTTGGGTTGCTTCACTACCACTCAGGGTAAATACTCGTCCTTGTACCACAGGCTTTCCAGCAGATCCCTTTGCATCTCCCTTTGCAGATTCCTTGCATTCACGGGCAAAATGACCTTGCTTCCCACACTTGAAACATCCTCCTGTGGACCAGCAAAACTGACCATGATGATAACGCTTGCACTTCTCGCAATAAGGAGCATTATCGCGAGGCTTGTTCTGGTTATCCATCACTGCCTTGCCCTTTCCCTTGTTCTTAGAATATGGACCATTATTCCGATGGTCAAACTTCTTCTTTCTCTGGGGTCCATAGTTCTGTCCAACCTCTTTTACTTGACTTCCTATCAGCTCCGCCTTCTTATCATCCTCATACATTCTGCACATGTCCACAAGTGCAGGGAAACTCTGAATCCGTTGATAACTGAAGATAGACTTCAGTTCCGGCCTTAGTCCACCTTCAAACTTAGCACACTTACTCCTTTCGTCAGGGTTATTCAAGTAGTAGGGAGAGTACTTCATCAGCTCCTCGAACTTGGCAGCATACTCTCCTACACTCATATCCCCCTGCTTCAATTGCATGAATTCCACTTCCTTCTTTCTTCGCAAATCTTCTGGAAAATATTTATTAAGAAATTTCTCCATAAATACTCCCCAGTTGATTGCCCTCCTTTCAAAATTCAGCAATTGAACCGTGTGATCCCACCAGTTTTCAGCTTCCCCATGAAGCATGTAAACTGCATAGGTCACTTTCTGTTCGTCAGAACACTCCAGAGTTCGGAAGATCTTATTGATCTCGTACAACCACTTGTTCGCCTCATCAGGTCTATATCCTCCCTCAAACCTTGGCGGATTGCACTTCCTGAACTCCGACAAAGTCTTAGCATCATGATTCATCATGTTGCCAGCAGATGGGTTACCAGCTCTCCCTTGAGATGATTGATGCCTCTGCTGCTGCTGCATGCCTTCCAGCACGGTCGTGATTCGTTCTAACATCTCATTAGTAACATTTCTATTTCGGGTTGCCATAGAAAGACCTGCACTATGGGCTTTGGGTTACTAAAAAGGTCTTGAAAAACATAAATACTACCACTAACTTACTCAAATCATATTCAATCAACATTGAATATCAGACTTAGCTGCATCTTCGGGCCATGAGGAACAGGACCAATGCTCTGATACCACCCAAGGTGTGACGCTCTCTTTCCAATTTGAAAATAATTAATATTTCCAAATAGTTTACTACTTGCTATCAAAATTTAGGACTAGAAAATTTTTCATTTTTAATATTATTACTTGCTCAATCAAAAACCTCTTTTTGACATAAACCATTTCATGAATTCGGCTTAGTAATATCTTAGATTCGAAAAGATTCTCGAGAACACATTTGCTTAATTATAGAGAACGTTACTAGTGTTTATCATTTGAATATATTATTTGCCTCTCGAGTGGGATTTGAATATATAAAATATAAACTTATTGCCGAATCTTTTGTAAACTAAAATCAGAGTTCGCGGAAGTAAAAATATTACTTATGGGGCTCTGCTGAGGAAAATAGACATCATATATATATAGATCATAGCACAAAATACAACCCCATCAGTACAGTAGTAGCAAGTAACGTCAGTCGAGATAGCAAGAGTTTATAAAAACATATACAACCCAGCTATATAAAATAAAACCTCACTCTAAGACCTCTCAAAATATATACACTATATCACATGGTCTCAAAATAGAAGTCTCAGAGCAGGTCTTCAGTGTCCTCAGCAGTTCCTCAGATCCTCCACAGCTCTATCCCTTATATAGTGATTTCATGGAAAACTTTTTCTTTTTCTACAACGAAGTTCCACATTCAAACCCTTGGTTCGAAAATACATTTCTTTCAGAGTATACGGTGGAGTACCTGTTTTGTAAATTCAGCGGAAACGATTTTCAAAAAGATTACAGCGGTTGTAATTAAAATAATTTTAAGGATCATAATAACTATACAACCACAGCCCATATATATATATATAACTCAGGTACCCAAGTAACAGAGATAAAAATCGAGGTAGCAAAGTATAAGGATACAGATCAGCAAATATAAGATAACAACTCTCATAGACCCTCTCAAAACTATATACAATATAACACAAGTCAAAATAAAAAAGTCTTCGAGAGCTGCGCTATGATCCACCCACGCTGATGACTGATCCTCGGTCCTTCAAAAGTTGAACACTACATCCTACCATGGTCCCCATACTGCACATACGAACAGAAAAGCACCACATCACGGACTGTCAGCAGCTGGCCCATCTACGTCCTCTACCGGGTCCTCCTCCTCCTCCTCATCCGACACCACAGGAATAGCAGTGCGACGCACTGGCTCAGGTGAGGGTGCAAAACGTACCCTGGTGGTCGGACCAGGACGAGGAGTGGCCGTAGCAGTAGCCTCATCAGAAGTAGAAGGACGAGTACGGGTAGCAGGGCGTCTGACATGAAGGTTATAAAAACGACGGCCAGGACGGGGAGGTGGAGAACCAAAAGGATAAGTATAAGCCGGGGGAATGTGCAGTATGTAGATCATGGGGATGCGAAGTCTACGAGGTCGCACTCGAGCAAGGGGGTTAGGATGACGAAAGATCACGTCAACCTTGCCCTCGAAGACAGCTCGGTGCTCCTCATAATCCCACACTCCTCTACGGAGTGGGCGTAACTCCACGTATGTCAGGTAATGAGCCATCACCTGCAAGGGCATAGGGAGTTAACTTGTACTAACACATAATCAAATAGACGGGGTAAACTTTAAACAGATAAGTCTCTATTTATCACAATTAATGTAATTTATTAACAATTAATCATCCATGTTAAACACCAACATCAAAACTTAATCATAAAAAGTCATTGTGCAGTCATGATGTATCTCATTTCCTATCGATGAATGATTGTTGGCCAACTACAACAAATAGGCTTCCGTGGCACCCTTTTTTTTTAAAAATAAACATGCCCGATACCCATACTGAGTATCTCATCGAACTCGGCCCGCAAATAAATCAACACCTCTAGAGCTCTTAGAAATGTTGCCGACGTATCCCGTAGGACTACGCCTCATCGAGTCCGGCATCAAATGACATGCCCACACGCACGTGTGTATTTCCAGAAACAGAAGGTGCAACCCCGGTCACTGACACTCCCCCCGTGAACCCTTTGGAGCAGACACTCATGTCCCTCAAGTTCAACCGAAAGGGATATGCCCACGCCTCTCGGACGTGTCTCCACTCAAGTGGGAATCCAGATAATGCAAATGCTATGCATGATTTTGTCAAATCAATAATATCTTGTGTCATTTAAGTTGTTTGAGGTTCAGACTTGGCATAGTTGAACTTTAGTTTCCATTACCTTACTTCAAACCATTTCAATTTCAACCTTAATTGATTCTCACACATGGGTAATCAATTAAGTCGTTAAACTCTGATCATTGTTACACAAATTCAATCAATAATCGATTAACGGAATCTATTAATCGAGTATTCTTTTGTATATTTCAAATTATTCAGAATTTTAATGTGTTAATCGATTAACAGCTCATGCTAATCGATTAAAAGCTCATGCTAATCGATTACCCTTTTGTACATTTCATACTGATAAGAGTTTTCACGCGTTAATCGATTAACAGGTCGTGTTAATCGATTAAATTATGTAGAAAAACACTGCTGAACTGGTTTTTATGTGTCAAACTCATGCCAATCCAATTTTAACCAAAACCAACCTTCAAACCAACTTAAATACAGTATATTAAACTTGTTCATAGCATCAATTACATCAAATAACACCATCATCACAGAATCATCAAGTTTTCCCCCAATTTTAACCTAAAACACAACTCAATATACCAAATCATTAATCACTTAGTTTCAGGTTAAATTGAAAGTTCATTTAGCTTTAGATATCAACATCTAACATGTTCCAATACGGATTTTTGGTCAAATTGGCCTCCAAGCCTTTGTCCCCTAACCTAGTGCCCCTTGAACCTCATGGTGGTTCAACCTATAATCAAATCAATACCACAATCTATTCTAGCATTAGTAAAGCTTCTCCCTTACCTCAATGAAGCTTTTTGGATGCAAAGGCAGCAAAGAAACTCACAGAATCACCAAGCCACAAATGCTCTATTTTCGGTTTCAAGACAGGTTCAGCAGAGCAAGTTCGGGTGATGGTTTGACAAACCAAACGTGCATGAAAATGAGTAAACTTGGTCAATATAGAAACTAGACATTGCCAACTTTAATTAGAAACCAAAATGACACAATTTGGAGTCCTATACATACCTAAATCGAAGCCCCAAACTTAGCTCCTCACAACTGAAATTACCAACTTCAGTTTCAAGAACCCAACTTCCAGCTGCAATATCTCCACACTCAAGCGACCAAAATTCGTTATCTTGATATGGATAGAAAGCTCTTTCTACAAGCTTTGATAAGATGCAAAGCTTGTAGTGTGTATGGGTTTGTGGAAGGAAAACGAAGGTGAAGAACAGAGGGTGTTCAAAACCGATTTTGACAGAGTTTCCCTTCCTTTTTCTTAATTTCCACTAATTCCATCAACTAAATTCGTTAATTTATAGCCTAAATCACTCTCCATGCATGCTAACACGTGTTAACCACTAATCTAGTCGGTGCTATGTGTTAAATTTTGAATTACCCAGCTTGTTGATTCATCAAACGCACTATCTTCAGCTTCTGCACCACCGTTAATCGATTAACGGATCGGGTTAATCGATTAACACGCCCAGATTTTCAAAAACTATTATTTTATTCACTTTCCCTCCAAAAATCTTTCCAATATTGCCTCTTAGGTCCTTTCCAAGGACTAAACTGCAAAAATCCTTATTTTTAAAACCCAAATTATTTTCTCTTATATTTCCATGGATAATTCTTTTAATATAACCATAAATTAATAAACAAAACTAACTAATTCCATATAATTAGTTTTATTTAAATATTCCTTTTTATTTATTTGGGAAACAAAAATCGGGGTATTACACGTGGCACTCTTTGAGGGAAGGAAGGGAAATTTTCATACTCATTTTGAAGGTCATCTTGCTAAGGAATAAAGGTAACTCTATACTCTTATTTTAATTTCTTATTTTTAAGCTATTACTTTGTTATAACTATAATAATAATACTCTTTTATGGCTATGAATCTCTTAAAGGTTAAATCTCCAAATCTCTTCTTTGATATATTATTCTACAATAAAAAAATGAATTATGATATATGTATATAAGTTTTTGTTTTGTTGGTCAAATGAAAAAGGAATAAAAAGGGACAAAAAAATTGTTTAAAGAGAAGTAATCTCCCCTTTTTATCCTAGGATGGCCGAATATTTTAGAGGAGGAAGGAAGTAGTATTTAAATTTTATTTGATGGTGATTTATTCTTTTTATGTAAAAGGTATTGTAAATATTTGTTATTGTTATGATCTTCTTTTTGGTTATGTAATTCACAAGTTTAAATCTCTAAATACTCTTTTGATATAGAATTTTAAATTGTGTATAGGAAGGGTATTTACTGGTCATATGAACAAGGAATGAAAGGGACTCAAAATGAGGTTTAAAGAAATTAAGATTTCCCCTTTTGTTGTATTGTGATGACCGAATTTATTGTATAAAAATAAATAAATAAATCTCTTAATCTCTTCTGTGATTACAAAATCATAGACTAAAAGTCTCAGATCTCTTCTTTGGTATTGAATACAAAATTTCATTGTGATTATTGATATAACTTTGTTGGAAGTCAAATGAATGAGGTTTAAGAAAAAGGGACAAAGCAAAAATTGTTTAAAGAGAAAAATAATCTCCCCTTTTTCTTGGCCTTGATGACTGAATTTTTGAAGAAGAAATAATAAATAATATTCTGAAATTTTTTACAATATAGGAATTTATATTTTATAGAAATTTTTGTATCTGTTTGAAGTATTTTATTTCTTTTGTTTGGGTTCAAGATGGATGTATAAGGAATGGGGAACTAAATAAGATTCTGAAAATTTTGTGTTACTGAAACTATAAGATTTAATGTGGTATTAAAAAGAAAAGAAAAATTTTAGTCTTTTTCCTTGTTTGTTTTTGGCCGTGATATATATATATATATATATATATATATATTAGGTAATAGTTGTTGTTATTATATGTATAAATGTTATGTGACTTATTTCTTAAAAAGAGTTTGAATAAATGGATGATTGTTTGATCTCTGATGTTGTAAAAGTGAAATGAAAATAGTTTATGAAAACAAATAGAATTCTGGATTTTTTTGTTGGTATTAATAGTAAGGTATAATTGATTTTTGAGTAAAAGTTACAAATGGTTTATATTATTTTGTTTGGTAATTTTAGGAGTAAGTGAGTAATTTTTATTTTGTGTTTGTGTAAATATATGACTATGTAGTTAGTAGCATTGTAAATTAGTTGCTGTACAAAAAGTAATTTTCCTTAAGAAGTGATTATTTTTATGTTATTAATAGTCAAAGTAATTATTTTAAGTATATGAAATTATATAACTAAATGTATTTGAAAATTTAAAGAGTATTTTCTTATATATATATATATATTTATGGCCGAAATTTATTGAAGAAAAGAAAAACAATGTTTGATAATTTTCTTAATTGATTTGATGATTGTTTGTTATGAATGAATGGTTATTAGTGTGTGTTATGTATTCTGATATGAAGATCTTCTCAATTCTGAAAATTATTATAAGGTATAAGGCCCCCAATAATGATTTTTATATGTGTTTATCATGCTTAACTTGTTTATATGTAATTAAAGTATGTATAGGAATGTTAGAGTCTGTTAGTTTAAATTTTTGGAGTAATGCAACTTTATTTTGTGTTGCTGTCCAGAAAAGATCTTTATATAGTTACATGACATTTAAATGTTAATTAGATAATAGAACTTGTAATTATGTTACAGGAAAAAAATAGCATGGATTTTGAATAAACTAACTATAAGAAAAGTGATTTTTGAGTTTGTATTATAATGCTGTCCAGAATCTTAGTTTGAATTACATCAACTCTAGAACTTGTTTTGACTTGATAAGTGAATGAGTTCATATTTCAGAATGATTTTTGATGTGCTAAGTGTTTGTATTGATTTTTTTTTAAAAAAAATGTGTTTCTTGACTGTCCAAATGATTAAAAGATTTCATCAAGTTTAAGTTATTTGTTTAAGTGGCTTATGTTAACATTTGAATGGTAGTTGTTATATAAGCATTTGGAATTGAATTGAGTTAATGAAAGAATAAGTAGTCTCTTTTGATATAATTGATTAAGTTCTAAATTTTGTATTAAATTTATAGATCTTAGGATGTGTATATGGTTGTATATGAATGATAGAACATGTTTATTCCAATTTTTAGAATTGATGCAACTAGATTTTAGTGGCTGTCCAGCAAGCAAAATTATTTTGTTTAACTTATATAGAGTAAAAAGAAATTATAAAAGTGATTTTGTGAAAGTATGATTTGATGTTATTTGTTTAAATGTGTGGATGATAAGGGTTGTACGTCTTTGAAAAGTGATTTTAACTTGATGATTGGTTTTAAAAATTTTATTTAGTAATGATTAAGAGGCCTTGAGTTTTGGAGAAGGAATGATTTACTTTTCCAGTGTTGTATATTCTAATACAAAGTCTTTTGATTTCAAAGGTTATTTAAGAAAGTGGTATTTGTTAAAAGTATGTTTTCCAAAAAGGAATTATCTTAAATTACCTGATACCTAAAAAGGACTTCTGTTTTAAAAAGAATTTCTGTTTTAAGGTACTTCTAGTACTCTTGGTTTTGTCTTTACCAAAGTAAAGAGATAGTATAAGGTACTTGCTTGATATTGATTGTATGTCGTTCATCGTTTAAGAAATAAAGGGAATTAAAAGTAAACGAGCTGCTGAAGCTGTGAACGCAAAGGTTGAAAACAGAGTAAGCATGGATCCCAGGTAAGAGAGCAACCTTCCTAAGACATAATGGCACTGAGGTAGCATTAGGACGTTCCGTATCATCTCAAAAGTCGGAACTAGGAATCTATAGGTTGAGTAGTAAGACGGCAAATGTGTGTGTTCCGCCGTCCTTACGAAAAATACGATTCCTCAATATTAATCGCATGTCGGTTAATAATTGTTATATCATGTTGTATATCCTGAAGTTGTATATGGTATATTGCCTTAATGAATTTGGAAATGATAATGAATATGTTATAAAATGTTCCAATGAGGTTGTGTAATTGAGAAATATTGTTATTTGAGCTATGAAAGATTATTGTTGTTAATCAAGAGTTTATGATCATGGAAATATTGGAAGGAACGAAAATTGGTATTTTTGATATTGTTTTAAGAGAATATGGAAATGATTAACTTTGTGACAATGCGAAGATAATGCTTGTGTACAGTGATGGTGCATCGTAGCACATTGACTTGTAATTATTCCCTTTAAGTGACAAATCACGTGAATGATTGTGCCGTGATTATGTCTTGTGGATTCCACTGCACTGTAGGGAGGTGTTTGCTGTGGTCCCTTAGAGGTCGAGACCCGTTAGAAGCGCGGCTTAGAATGGGTCGACCAGCTTAGGATAATAAAAGACTTAAAAGACTTAAAAGACTCTAAGCTTAAATCCTTTCTAACTACGTTGAGAGTGAACTAGTGGAGAGGAAAGATACCGTATAATTGGAGGTCGTGCATCCCTCCAAGTGGTGATTGTGATAGGGGAGGGCAATGACGGTGACTCGTCAAGAAGCCTAAGAGCGCTTCCCTAGGCGGGACGATGTTACAATGATCAAGGTCACCTGCTGGGCATTGATCGTAGCGAGGACTGCACGTACAACTAGGGATAGAGTTGTCGCCCCCTTGAGCAAATCTTAGATGGTGTAGAGGGAATCCAAATGGGACTAGAAGCCATTGTTTTGTGAAATGAGAAATTATGAATTGATACTGTATTTTGTTTTGCTGGCCAACTTGCGTGGTTTCAGCTGGTACGTACCCTTTGGCTTTGATGTCAGCATGGTTAGGATTCCTGTGCATCCCATCTGCTTTCCGAACTAGGACGTGGTTGGTTATTGAAGGAGGAGATGTATCGTGTGTGCTAATCTACCCTTACCTCAATGATTTCCCTCCCTAAATCATTGATGGTTGTGAAAAGACTTAGTGGAAAGATATGAGTATGGAACACTTGGATAATGAGATTAAATTTTGAATATATGATAAGGATAACATAGTAATGTTATGATTATGGTGAACCCATGATAACTATGAGATGTTAATGGGATAATGTTATAATGTAAAGCTTATGTTTTGTTAAAGTTGTATGTGTGTGAGTTCTAATGTGATCCCTTAGAGTAAGTCCATGCCGTCGACGACTATTTCGTCCGGATCGTTGACTCTCTCTCTTCTTTCCTTTCCCTGTGGACATTGGGGACAATGTTCACAGATGTCAGATCATGTAGCATTTCAAGTGATGGTTGTTTAAGTTGGAAGATGATCGTGAGATGAAGTATATTTATAAGGAGGATGCAAAAGCGGCAAGCCGAGGAATCTTTCAGATACTTGTAATGGAGGATAGTAATGAAGAATAGTAGTCTAAGTTAGTAGATCCCTTATTTTGTATTCCATCTTTGGATGGATAGGACATGATTACTCTATCCCGAATGTAACCCCTGTTGTAATAAATGATTATTTGAAATGAAATAAAAGAAGTTTCTTTTGTTATATATTATGTTCATA
Organism: Crotalaria pallida; assembly: GCA_037953625.1. Lineage (NCBI taxonomy): Eukaryota > Viridiplantae > Streptophyta > Magnoliopsida > Fabales > Fabaceae > Crotalaria > Crotalaria pallida. Next base: position 54,120,262 of record CM075654.1, on the reverse strand, counting down.
AAGTAATTAAACTATATTTCCGCAAGTTCACCATCGACTAAGTATGACATTGAGAAAATGAGTTTTTGGAAATGTGTCGGATGGTAACATCTCTTTTTGGAAATAGAATTTTATGACGCGAGTCTAAGCACCCAAAACATTTCTGTAAACCAAATGAATCAAATTGTATTTATGAAAACCTTTTTGTAAAAGAATTAAACTGAATTGATTTTGATAATGTTATAAAAAAATGGCACAAATTTTTAGTGAAAATTCTAAGTCCAAATTGGGGTGTTACATGATTGCCTTTATTTTTTTTGTAACACCCTATAATTAATTACCCCTAATTCCCCTTATATTAAAATACGGATTTAAAAATTCATTTTTATTACATTAAAATCAACCGTCAAACGGACGGAGTTTTGTTTGTTTTTCGGACTAATCCCAAATTTAACCTGTGATAAACGATTTCAAATAAACATCCAATAGCCAGCAGGGCTTCAGATTATATTTCTAAATTATATCAAGGCCCAATGGGCTCCAAAAATATCAGAGTGCAAAATTAATCAGAGAAATAGCGGAAATACTAAGTTTGAGTATTAAAACCAAAAGTTATAACTTTAGCAAAACAGAACCATCCTAAGCCTCATTCGAAATATGCATATTAAATCTACATCAAAATAATATAAGAGGCTTAGGTCCATATTCTAAATCCCATAATAACCCTACTTTCCCTGTAAGGGAAAGTACTCCTGCTCGGCCGGGGGCTGTGCCAGCTCAATCTCCGTACCTGAAACATGTAAGGGAGTGAGCATTGCACATGAAATAGAAAGCAGTTTCTAACTAGATATAACAACCCACTAGGTCAAACACAATTAGCAATTAAAGCATATATTCACATACTGCACACCATACTCATTTCATTATTTCCATATTCATTATTTACTCTACATTTCCATTTTCATTATTCATTTCAACATCCATTTTCATTATTCATTTCAATATCCATTTTCATTCTTCATTTCAACATCCATTTCCTCTTTCTTTTCATTTCATTCTTTAAGATGCATCACATACCAATGTACTTCACCTCCACACTGGAAGGTACCTCATACTTTTCCTTATTTACATTAGGTGTCCCTCAGGTCAGAGGTCAACACATTTTAACATTTTATTCTTAAAAATATATTTCGCGCCATTGTACTTCACCTCCACACCGGAAGGTACCTCATACAATGTGGCCTAGGGATACTTCACCTCCACACCGGAAGGTACCTCATATCGTTGTACTTCACCTCCACACCGGAAGGTACCTCATACAAGTTGGCCTGCAGGTACTTCACCTCCACACCGGAAGGTACCTCATACCATCGTACTTCACCTCCACACCGGAAGGTACCTCATACATTTGGCCTATGGGTACTTCACCTCCACACCGGAAGGTACCTCATACCATTGTACTTCACCTCCACACCGGAAGGTACCTCATACAATTTGGCCGGTGGGTACTTCACCTCCACACCGGAAGGTATCTCATACAACCACCTAGATTATACTTAAACCTTATTCTCATTATAAACAATTTATTCATAACACATTTAACTACAATCAACACATAATCATTCATGAAATTTCTTATTCATTTCCTTTCTCAGTTATCACGCTCATACTCATACTAAATAGTGTTCTCTTTTACGGCCCATCATTTAGATTTTCCCTTCATTTTACTTTCACCTATATCATCTCTTACTTTTGTTTACACCTGATCATTTTCCTTCCATTTCCTATATTCACAAGATCAATTTATAAGCCACGACCTTTGTTCACAATTCATAATACTTAACATTTTTACTTATTTCACAATTTGATACAATTATGCACATTTAATCATTTTCATTCCCTTTCTTCCTATATCAATTTATTCCACAACACATACATCTACTTGCTACAGTAATTAATTATCATTTAATTCGCAACTTTACAAATAAAGTCAAAAATCATAGAAATCATTTATGCCAAATTCACCATCACATTACCCAATTCCTCATGTGTTTCAATGTAATCATTAACCAAATTTCATTTATCAAATAATTGATTCTTATATCATTGGGTTTCCTTTTCATAGTCATAACATCCAATCATCATGCATATTTAATTAATTAGAATTTCATATTCAATACCCTAGGGATTTATAATATAATTTTATACCCTAACACATAATCCCTAACAAGTATTATATACTAACTAGAACCTACTCCCTAGAACAAGGCAAAGCTCACTATATCCACTCCCTTACCTCAAACTCTTAGAGATAGGAAGATTTTGATTGGCTCCAAACTTGAGCTTTTCCACCAAAAGCTTATAATCAACAAGAGAGTGAGAGAACCTAAAACAAAAGTCATAAGGTGAAAGGATTTTCATTTATGACATGGTTCATGTCAAGATTCAAGAAAAATTAAAGCTTCATGGCTTAGAAGTTGAAAATCACCATGGTTTGTAGAGAGAGAAAAGAGAAGACGAATTTTAGAGAGAGAAAGAGGGAAACCCACAACTTAATACTTACTTGGAGATGAGAATAACAAGATTTGATGATGGAGGTGGTGTGCAATCTGTTGCTCTTGCTTGGTTTTGAAGAATGAAAGTGGAACCCTATGAGGAAGAAGAGGGAGTCGAACAAGAGAGGGAGGGGAAGAAGAGGATGAGTGTGAGAGAGAAAGGGAGAGTGAAAGTGAGTGTTTTGTTTTTGGTTTGGAATGAAAATGAGTGGATATGAATTGAAAGACCAAAAGGTAGATTCTTTTTGAGTGGTGGAGAGTGCATCACGTGCACTCTCTTTCTCTTTTTTTTTGTACAGACCCTAAAATAATCGATTACCTTAACCTGGTAATCGATTATTCCTTCAATGCAACATTTTTAGGACTTCCAACCTGAGGCCCTGTAATCGATTAAAGCCCTGAAAGTAATCGATTACAGCTCAGAATAATCGATTACTTCATATGAGATAATCGATTAGAATTGCTGCAACTTTTTATTGTTTTCATCAGGGGCCTTGTAATCGATTACTGGCCATCCAAGTAATCGATTACTTAGTGGAAAAGTCATATTTTGATGATTTTCTATCTCTAATCCATTTCCATAGGCTCTACACCCAATCCAAACTTGATACCCCACACAAACCTCTTCCTAAACTTAACAATTCTCATAATAACTTAGCTTGATTCATCATCATTTATACTAGGAATTAAATTTGGGATGTTACAATTCTCCCCCACTTATTGGAATTTCGCCCCCGAAATTCCGTTGAGTTCCGTAATTGGAGAACCATCCCCTTGGTAAAGCTTCTGACTACGTTTTTCACTTCCTTTCGGTCTTTATTCCCCGCTCCGGGTGTGGTTAGGGTCATGCCTATTTAAATGCTTATCCTCGAATACAATGTATCATCTCTACCTCGACAGGACCGTCAATTTTCTTATTATTAAAGTTCCATCTCCCATTCCTTGGATTGAAATCCTCCCCCACTTGGCATTGACATACTTGATTATATCCATGCTAGGGGGGTATGCTCAGTCGTGCTTAGAATAGAGTACACAAGTTCCCGACCGGTATTCAAAGCTGAAAAGAGAGCACGTGGGTGACTACCTATCCGTAGGCATAGAACTATGCCGGGTTTCTGCGACTTGGCGAATTCCCACATACACATCTGAGATGCTTGAAACTTGAAGAGAGCGAAGATGAAAAGAAGAAACACAAAGCACTCCAGGGTGAATCTCATGGTTTTTTGCAAGACGACCCAAGATGTACTGGGTACATGTCAAGCAAGAAGACAATGGAGGTTATCCCCAAAGTGTGCATTTTCAGCAGAGAGTCGTCGAAGAATGCGTTTTCTATGGATCTGCGGCTGATTGATTGGTCTCGGTCAAGGTCTAATTGTCATTTCTCAATTCGGGGTTATTTTGGGAAGGTCTTGCTTTTTCCCTAGTTTCACTCTTATTCGATTCTCCGCGAATCGTTTGGGCTTATCTGTTTAGTAGTCCTATGGCTTATGGTATGATTACTAGTTATTGTCGCTCGGATAGGATCCGAATTGAGTCACCGAGTCTCCCCCCACTTAGTATCAACATACCTGAGTAAGTCGAGGGCAGGGAGAAAGTTGGGTTGATTCCACGAATTGGTTAGCTAGATTCTTAATTGATTGGTGAGGTGGTTCATTTGATTAAGTTGTCTGCCAATCGGTCTTATTGGTGTGGTTTCAAATTTTTCTATGACATGATGGCTCTCCATACTTACGCATATGTATAAGGTCTCATATAAGTTAAAGAGGTGGTTCAATCATTTAGTTGGATGTTCTCGCTGGAAATATAGAATAAGAGTGTCTTAAACGGGGTTAGCTTGCGAGTTTCTGTTTATGAGTCTTAATAAAGATCCTATAGGATTAAAGTTCAATAGAACTTTCGATAGAAACAGAATTTCTAGATGGTTTATTCGGATCTCAACTAGATGATTGCAATAATATAGCATGTTAATAAACGCGAAGACCGAGGTGGTCAGTCCCAATCTCACATTTATCAACTGTACATCACTGCGTTGTTGAATGATAGCATTATCTTTTAACAGATGCAAGAGAAAGGATGACCAATCCTGACCTTACACTCTATTAGAGGACGACACTATCACCAGGTGTTTGGTTAGGCCTCTCGTTACGGTCTTATAACTAAGTAAGGTTTTTCCTACGTGTTCCTTTAGATGGTACTCCTGATTGGATTGAAGATGAGTCTTTCTTAGGTTTCACAACTTCTAGAAATACATGATTAGGAATTTAAAATTCCAAAAGAATTGATTTAGGATATTCTACGCTGAAACTTACTAGAGATGCAGATTGAAAGTACCTAGAATGTTTATCTAAGTTCTTGAATCGTTTCGTACCTTTTGTTGGTTTGGCCCTGATCTCCTTAAGTAGTTGTACCACAGACCTCAAGGGTGTGTACCAGGAAACTTGATATTGTCGGAAGGTAAGGTTGAGACGTCCAGGACGAAGTCCTGTGTCATTGAGTAATCTCTCTGGGGCTGTGTCTGGTATGATTGTCGGCACACCATGAAAGATGTGTCGAGAATCGCCACCGAATATTAATACATCACTCGATTCCAAGATAATTCTTTCTGCTCTCCTTGGATCTCTCTGGTCTCCATAGAGAAACTCAGCTGAGTCACCAATGTAGAATGATACTACCGGTATCCGTCCTTGCAGGCTACCAACACTTTCGTCACGGTCCGGATGAAGACCAAGCTTTCCATTTTCTTCATAGAAATTGACAATGCAGACATCAGGGGACATGGAGGGGAGTATGTCCTCCACTTCACTTACACCGCATTCCTTCTCAATCAAAGATTGTGCTTCTTGCATCGCTCCCATAACCAGCTGAATGAATTGATCAGGAATATTGGGTGGTTCGCTTCCATCCATTACTCTTTTGGGTCCATATACTCGGGTTTGAGGATTCCAGTCTAAGCCGAGGCACATCATTTTCAGTCGGAGTCTGGCTCCACTGGTAAAGCCTGGTTGATAAAAACCTCCAGGGCCTAAGCCCATCTCCCGACAGTTCTTTATTACGCCCACCTGTTCTTCGTGAGTCAAGTGTTGCTTCAGGAGAACCATTCCCGGTCTCAAAACTATACTCTTCTTTTCGTCAACTTGTACCCCCACGTGTTGCTCCTCGTCTTCAATAGTCGATCTAAGCTTATCCATTGCAGAAGTTTGCCCTTCTTGAAAACAGATGTCATACGGCTTGGGTTTCAAAGAATCAGATGAGGAATTGATCTTACGACCAATAGCCGAGCTGCTAGCAAGAGATTGGAGAAGCTGATTTTTCATGTTGCTACAGTGTGGCAACAAAGGATTCTGTTGACGCGGCATAAACATAATTTAGTACATAACTACTTAGGGTTATGTAACTATACACCTAAGTAACTAATATAGAACTTGACACTATTGCCTGGTTACTCTCTTGGTGAGTAACCATTGGAGGTGTGAATCCACACTTCAAAGGCCGAGGGAAACTGCTCTGATACCATAATGTAAAACCCTATAATTAATTACCCTTAATTCCCCTTATATTAAAATACGGACTTAAAAATTCATTTTTATTACATTAAAATCAACCGTCAAACGGACGGAGTTTTGTTTGTTTTTCGGACTAATCCAAAATTTAACCTGTGATAAACGATTTCAAATAAACATCCAATAGCCAGCAGGGCTTCAGATTATATTTCTAAATTATATCAAGGCCCAATGGGCTCCAAAAAATCAGAGTGCAAAATTAATCAGAGAAATAGCGGAAATACTAAGTTTGAGTATTAAAACCAAAAGTTATAACTTTACCAAAACAGAACCATCCTAAGCCTCATTCGAAATATGCATATTAAATCTACATCAAAATAATATAAGAGGCTTAGGTCCATATTCTAAATCCCATAATAACCCTACTTTCCCTGTAAGGGAAAGTACTCCTGCTCGGCCGGGGGCTGTGCCAGCTCAATCTCCGTACCTGAAACATGTAAGGGAGTGAGCATTGCACATGAAATAGAAAGCAGTTTCTAACTAGATATAACAACCCACTAGGTCAAACACAATTAGCAATTAAAGCATATATTCACATACTGCACACCATACTCATTTCATTATTTCCATATTCATTATTTACTCTACATTTCCATCTTCATTATTCATTTCAACATCCATTTTCATTATTCATTTCAATATCCATTTTCATTCTTCATTTCAACATCCATTTCCTCTTTCTTTTCATTTCATTCTTTAAGATGCATCACATACCAATGTACTTCACCTCCACACTGGAAGGTACCTCATACTTTTCCTTATTTACATTAGGTGTCCCTCAGGTCAGAGGTCAACACATTTTAACATTTTATTCTTAAAAATACATTTCGCGCCATTGTACTTCACCTCCACACCGGAAGGTACCTCATATCGTTGTACTTCACCTCCACACCGGAAGGTACCTCATACAAGTTGGCCTGCAGGTACTTCACCTCCACACCGGAAGGTACCTCATACATTTGGCCTATGGGTACTTCACCTCCACACCGAAAGGTACCTCATACCATTGTACTTCACCTCCACACCAGAAGGTACCTCATACAATTTGGCCGGTGGGTACTTCACCTCCACACCGGAAGGTACCTCATACAACCACCTAGATTATACTTAAACCTTATTCTAATTATAAACAATTCATTCATAACACATTTAACTACAATTAACACATAATCATTCATGAAATTTCTTATTCATTTCCTTTCTCAGTTATCACGCTCATACTCATACTAAATAGTGTTCTCTTTTACGGCCCATCATTTAGATTTGCCCTTCATTTTACTTTCACCTATATCATCTCTTACTTTTGTTTACACCTCATCATTTTCCTTCCATTTCCTATATTCACAAGATCAATTTATAAGCCACGACCTTTGTTCACAATTCATAATACTTAACATTTTTACTTATTTCACAATTTGATACAATTATGCACATTTAATCATTTTCATTCCCTTTCTTCCTATATCAATTTATTCCACAACACATACATCTACTTGCTACAGTAATTAATTATCATTTCATTCGCAACTTTACAAATAAAGTCAAAAATCATAGAAATCATTTATGCCAAATTCACCATCACATTACCCAATTCCTCATGTGTTTCAATGTAATCATTAACCAAATTTCATTTATCAAATAATTGATTCTTAAATCATCGGGTTTCCTTTTCATAGTCATAACATCCAATCATCATGCATATTTAATTAATTAGAATTTCATATTCAATACCCTAGGGATTTATAATATAATTTTATCCCCTAACACATAATCCCTAACAAGTATTATATACTAACTAGAACCTACTCCCTAGAACAAGGCAAAGCTCACTATATCCACTCCCTTACCTCAAACTCTTAGAGATAGGAAGATTTTGATTGGCTCCAAACTTGAGCTTTTCCACCAAAAGCTTATAATCAACAAGAGAGTGAGAGAACCTAAAACAAAAGTCATAAGGTGAAAGGATTTTCATTTATGACATGGTTCATGTCAAGATTCAAGAAAAATTAAAGCTTCATGGCTTAGAAGTTGAAAACCACCATGGTTTGTAGAGAGAGAAAAGAGAAGACGAATTTTAGAGAGAGAAAGAGGGAAACCCACAACTTAATACTTACTTGGAGATGAGAATAACAAGATTTGATGATGGAGGTGGTGTGCAATCAGTTGCTCTTTCTTGGTTTTGAAGAATGAAAGTGGAACCCTATGAGGAAGAAGAGGGAGTCGAACAAGAGAGGGAGGGGAAGAAAAGGATGAGTGTGAGAGAGAAAGGGAGAGTGAAAGTGAGTGTTTTGTTTTTGGTTTGGAATGAAAATGAGTGGATATGAATTGAAAGCCCAAAAGGTAGATTCTTTTTGAGTGGTGGAGAGTGCATCACATGCACTCTCTTTCTCTTTTTTTTTTTGTACAGACCCTAAAATAATCGATTACCTTAACCTGGTAATCGATTATTCCTTCAATGCAACATTTTTAGGACTTCCAACCTGAGGCCCTGTAATCGATCACAGCTCAGAATAATCGGTTACTTCATATGAGATAATCGATTAGAATTGCTGCAACTTTTTATTGTTTTCATTAGGGGCCTTGTAATCGATTACTGACCATCCAAGTAATCGATTACTTAGTGGAAAAGTCATATTTTGATGATTTTCTATCTCTAATCCATTTCCATAGGCTCTACACCCAATCCAAACTTGATACCCCGCACAAACCTCTTCCTAAACTTAACAATTCTCATAATAACTTAGCTTGATTCATCATCATTTATACTAGGAATTAAATTTGGGATGTTACATTTTTCATCAGCAGACTGGGTTAATCGATTAACAGCCCCAGTTAATCGATTAACCCCTTGAAAATTGGCCAAACTCAACAGTGAGCCTTAATCGATTAATTTTTTGCACACCTTCTGGCATTAATCGATTAGCCAGTGAATTAATCGATTAACTTTTGCACAACATTCAGGCACTAATCAATTAACACATAGGTTAATCGATTAACCTGCTAAATCAAGCATTACTCAATACTTTGAAACGCCATAACTTCTTCGTTACCCGTTGGATCTTCCTCAAATTTTAAAGCAAGCTTCCTCACCTATCCTACTTCACATCCAACGGTGGAATTTATGTTTTGAGCTATGAATCTTGTATTTTAAATTTCCTAAAGTTCCATGCTTAAAACTTCAATTTTACACACTACTTAACCAATTTTTCACTTAATACCACCACTTCTTCTATTCTAAATCTATCACCATATAGAGTATACTAGGAATTGGATTTTGGGATGTTACAAATTCCCCCAAAGGCTACTATCAAATCCCAAAATAATTACATGCATAACATTCCAATCAAGAACTCCAACGAATCAATTTCATAATCAAAACCAAAACCAAATAACCTTTTCTTTCTTTTCCTTTGATTTGGTCACACCAACAAAACAAAGCATGGTTACGCAATTTTCACACTTAACTATAAAATAGAGTTCTATTTCAAAAGTAAGCTTTGAAATCACGTTCAACCGAGTTATCAATACACTTTTTGAACAACTCATTCTCTTTAACTTCATAAATAATAAATAAAACACAAACTCACAAAATCATTTAACATTTTTCATTCTTACTATTCAATATAAAAATCTAGCTTAATCAAATCCTTGAAATATCAACCAAATTAAAATATCACATTTATTTAGGCAAATCAATTCTCTTAGCTTTATAAATAACCAAAATGTTAACTTACATAACATCTAACACTTTTTATTTTAACAAAACCAAAAGTCCATGAAAACAAATATAATGATTTTTCCTTAACATCCAAAAGAACATACAAACAAAATTATTAACATGCAACACAAAATCAAAGTTTCTACACATGTCTTTTTTAATAAAAAACAAAGAATTAAGGCTTAAGGCAACTTAAAAGTCCTTTTTTTCTTCTTAGGGCCAATTCGGCCAAACCTCCTTAAAGAGGGAAAAATCACTTTTAATTCAAAAACTTATTTTTAGCTAATAATAATTTCAAGAAAATAAATATTTATACATATCAAACTCAAATAACTACATGCATGAACATCAAATACTCATTTTCATGAAAATGCTTACTTTTAATTCAGGTACCCCTTTCAAACCACACATGCAAGGAAAATCTCAACTTTTACTAATTAGATCATGCACATGCAACACTCTAGGACTTGTTGTTTGTTAAGATCAAGGCTTTTTGCCAAAAATTCCATTTAGGCAATTTTGTACAACCACAATACATATATATATATAACACATGCAACACCAAAAACCCAACTTTCATCATAATCTAATTTAAAGTAATTAAAATAGGATAAACTAAATTAAAATAGGTTAGAGATTATTACCCACAAAGCAAAAGTCAATAAAAATGGGTTCCTCCTTTCTCTTTCCTTTTCTGCTACGAATTCCTCGTCTTCTTCAAGGATGGTGTTGTGGGGTGTTATCCCACATGTACTGACAAGCCGGTTTGTTGATGTACGACGACGATGATAACGAGTTCTCGGTGAAAGAACTCCGCCACCGAGTTGGGATATTTTGGGGGTGGTGTGTGTGCCGTGTGTAAACAACGGGAGATGAGTGTCTAGTTCATACCTTGGCCATTACCTCTATTTATAGGGTGAAGGGTATGATGTGTCATGATGGACCATTAAAGTGGCGATTGTAACGGCTCCATGAATGCCATGATGAGCGACAATAATAACTAACCGTTACAACGGTTAGTCAGTTATGCATTGATTGGCTATTGATGTCGAATTGTCGGTATACCAGATTGATACTTGTTGGTTCGTGATACCGGTTATTATTTTCTGTGGAACCTGTCCATAAAAGTAGCCCCCCAGCTCGGTGTTGTGACGTAAGGAGGAGCGTCGAGGTATGAATAGGAAAGACCGATATGAGCATTGAATTTTTCGTGTGATCGCGTCAAATTTTTTTTAGAACTCTTGAGAGATTTGATCTTGAATGCTTGAATTGTGATGATTGTTAAAAAGACATTGTGATATCTTTATGTTAATCACGTGTACCTCATTCGTCTTGTCCGATTTGCAACATATGCCCTCAACTAAGTGCTTGTTTAGCAAGGCGGGGTGCTATTTATTTTAAAGTTGTAAAAGGACGTATTGGACGAGATAACTTCGTTACTGTAAAGACGGGCAACATATATAAGACTTGTGATAAACTAAGCGCATTTTTACTAAAAGCACATGCTGGTATTGGGCCTTTAGTCCATTAAACCAATATACTGGTGCAGGCCTCTAATTCGTTAAACCGATACACCGATGTATGTGGAATATCGGGCCATTCGTAGCCTCCTGATCCATCATACCGGTATACCAGTGCAACTGTGGGCTATTAATGGGCCCTACTATCTGACATATTTGTAAGCTTGGGGAAATGATAGTTAAGTCTTTAAACTGTTATGTTTGTTGAACTATTAACGGGTCGTTGTTTGGACACTCAAGCTTTAGCAATGAAGTTTGTTTCGGGCTGTGAGATATGCCTCTGTATATTACGTTTATTTTTTCAATATCCATACTGCGTTGACCCTTAGATGCCCTATTCTAGCCAACGAAGGAGCATCTACTACACTTATTAGACCTTTGAGAGGCTAACAGGGGTCAAACACTTAGTACGTGGGTGGTGTTTATCCTTTAAGGAACATCTCCTAACCCACTCCACTCCTTATACGGTGGCTAATCATATAAGTGGTGTACTTTTAGTTGGATATCTTAAATAAAGATTGAGTTTACTTGATTCTGTAAGTTTCAAAGTTTGGGATTTAAAGTTGCCTCCCACGAAATCGGTTAACCTATTAATCGGTTATACCACTAAATAAATTAATTTTCCTCATCCTCGATTTCCTGTCATACCGGTAAACCGGTTAAATCAAGGAAGAACTAGAGGACCAAATTGGGGCATTGAAGCCTCATGTCGGTATATTGGTTCCATCAGAAATTGGGCCACTAAGGCCTCATGTCGGTATACCGATCTCATCGAGAATTTGGCCACTAAGGCCTCATACTGGTATACTAGTCTCATCAAGAATTGGGCCACTAAGGCCTCATACACTTGCCGTTACATAATTCATTTTTTTTAATGGTGGACTTGTTTTAGGCCTCCTCCATATCAGAAAATTTATTGTCTGTCGACGAGATTTTTTTAATGGGGGACCTGTTTTCGGCCTCCTCCATTTCTATTTTTTTTTTCTAAAATTTGGTTGTCTCTTGTGTTGAAAACCAACAAGCGGCCTAACAATTTACTAGAGGGGGGTGAATAGTAAATGGAAGCAATTGTAACACCCCATAATTAATTACCCTTAACTTCCCTTATATTAAAATACGGGCTTAAAAATTCATTTTTAAATTATGAAAATCAACCGTCAAACGGACGGAGTTTCGTTTGTTTTTCGGACTTTTCCAAAACTTCAACCTGATAAACACATGCATATAATACCAACAGTAGCCAGCAGAGCTCAAATATAAATATATGTGCAATCACATAGTTGCCCTATGGGCTCAAGAGTAGTATCAGTTTGTCAGAGTGCCAGCAAAAATGCTAAGTATGTAAATCAAGAGGCCATAAGCACAACTATGCCCAAAAATGAATCATAACCATGCTCAAATGAAACTATCCTAAGCCTCACTCAAAAAGCATATACCGCACATATACATCAAATAATACGGAGGCTTAGGTCAAAAACAAAAACATCTAAACCCCAACCCTACTCTCCCTGTGAGGGAGAGCGTTCCTGCTCGGCCGATCCAGGTGTATACTCCAACTCAGTACCTGAAAAATGGTAAGGAGGTGAGTATTACACAATAAAATAGGGAAGCAGTTTCTATTATGCTATACTGAACCACCAGGCCAATCACATATAGTCAAATAAAACACATTTCACAATTAGGCACTCCCAATAAAAGACATATACATATCATAATTATTTAGTTCTTTTTAAGCTATGACAAGGCATAATTTCATAAACTCTATCTTGGTTCAACAAAGCATTAGTCATAAAGCAGGAATTACCAAACTTTTCCCATTAAATTTACCAAGTAGCACACTTTAAATTTTAGTTTTCTATATCATCATCATAATTCATTCTTTTTCTTTTCTTTCCTTTATTTCATTCTTAAAATGTATTTCGCACCATTGTACTTCACCTCCACACCGGAAGGTACCTCATACATGGTGGCCTATGGGTACTTCACCTCCACACCGGAAGGTACCTCATACCGTTGTACTTCACCTCCACGTCGGAAGGTACCTCATATAAGTTGGCCTATGGGTACTTCACCTCCACACCGGAAGGTACCTCATACAATTTGGCCGGTGGGGTACTTCACCTCCACACCGGAAGGTACCTCATACCACCACTAAATAATTATGGATCTTTAAATCTTTGAATTTCGTTTCCAATTATTTCATTTGTTTCCAATCTCATGGATTTCATCAGTTAATCATGCCATTATATTTTCACTTTCTAAAGTGTCATTATACCTATTCCAAATCAACATGTTCATTACCATTCATAACTCCCAGGCTCAATATAATTTAACACAATATCCTCCACTTAAATCAAATATAAAAGTCACATTGCACATAACATCACATATCAATATACTTTTAGGCATAATCACAGTTTAATATATTTTTAACTATCCTAGGGTTCCTCATCAAAACTAACAAACACCTCCTAGCAATCCAATATACACATAATACAACCTACCCCCTAGAATAAGGTAACACAAACCTCCTTACCTTAATTTCTTAGAGATAGGGAGATTTTAACTTGCTCAAAAATTGAGCCTTCCCACCAAAGAGATACCAAACCAAAAGATGATGATAGAACCTAATTTAGAGTCATAAAAGAGAGGAATCATCATTTATGCCATGAATCAAGTCAAAACTCCAAGAAAAGTGAAGCCTCCAATGCCTAAGTATTGAAACCCATCATTGATGGTAGAGAGAGAGGAAAAAACGAATTTGGAAGGGAAAGAGGGGAACCCACACTTAAACACTTACTTGGAGATGATAATAACAAGCCTAGATGATGGAATGAGTGCCACTCCCTTGAGTCTTGATCAATTTGAAGTGAGAAAAGCTTGAGCCCTAGAGGAGAGAGAGAGGTTCGAATTATAGAGAGAGAAAGGAGGATGGTGATTGTGTGGGTGACTCTCTCTCTCTTTTTTCTTTCTTTTATGTTTCCTAGCCACCAAAGACAGCCATCGTGTGGCTGGTGGTGCAAAACTTTGCCCCCAAGGCTTGATCGTGCGGCTGGGGATGCACCAGCTGTTGCGCGCGCGCCTGGGCGCGGTCGAGGTGCGCCTGAGCGCGGGAGAGGCACCAGCTCCCATTCTGGTGCGTGGTGCTGCACCTGGTGCGGGACTGGTGGGACAAATGGCCCGCCAGATTGATGAGGATGCGTGACTGGTGCGCACAGGGCGCGCCTGGGCACATGGAGGGCGCGCCTGGGCGAAATTCTTTCTGAATTGGTGCACCAGTTGCACCCTGGTGCGCCTGGGCGTGCACCAGAAATCTCAAACTCCGATTCGCCGTAACTTTTTCGTTAACCGTCGGATCGGGCCCAAATTTTTAGACAAGCTTCTTAATCCCCTAAACTTCACATCCAATGGTGGAATTTAATATCTTAGCATCCTATAATAAATTCCTAATTTTCTCTTTTCGGCTGATTTCTAACATTTAAAATGCCGACTTAACCCCCGATTCCGCTTAGATAATTTTGCCCATTTCTACAAATGTCTCCTATACAACCCCTAGTACTTATAATTACTACTCTCCCGTCACCCAAAATTCTTTAAGCAATTTATTCAGTTATTTCTTGGGTATTAAACAATAATTTCATTTAAAATAAAACTTAGGATGTTACAATCCTCTTCCACTTACCCGAATTTCGTCCTCGAAATTCAGTTGTCGTCAAACAAGTGCGGATGAGATTGGCTGATCTTGCTTTCCAACTCCCAAGTAGCTTCCTCCACATCGTTCCTGCTCCATATAACCTTTACCAAACTAATCTCCTTGCCTCTTAACTGTTTCACTTGCCTATCCTCAATCCTTACTGACAACACCTCGAAAGTCAAATTTTCCCTCAAAGGCAAATCATCCAAGGTGACCACATGAGTAGGATCATGAATGTATTTCCTTAACTGTGAGACATGGAATACATCATGATGCCTAGCTAAATGAGGGAGCATAACAATCCTGTAAGCTACCGGGCCAACCTTCTCCAGAATCTCATAAGGTCCAACAAACCGAGGAGTTAGTTTCCTGGACTTGATTGCTCTACCAATCCCTGTGACCGGAGACACTCTAAGAAACACATGATCCCCAACATCAAATTCCAAAGGTCTCCTTCGCCTATCAGCGTAATTCTTCTGGCGATCCTCGGATGTTTTCATCTTGTTCTTGATCATGGTGATCTTCTCAGTTGTTTCTTTCACAATATCAGGACCTGTCAACAAATTCTCTCCTATTTGGAACCAACACAGAGGCGTCCTACACTTTCGGTCATAGAGAGCCTCAAATGGTGCCATGCCAATACTGGAGTGGAAGCTGTTATTATAAGTAAACTCCATCAACGGCAATAACTGCTCCCAACTACTAGCTTGCTCCAGAACACATGCTCTCAACAAATCATCCAGTGTCTGGTTAGTACGTTCAGATTGTCCGTCTGTCTGCGGATGATAAGCCGTACTAAATTTCAGCTTAGTACCCAATGCCTGCTGAAGACTCTGCCAAAATCTCGACAGGAATCTCGGATCACGATCGGATACAATACTGGTAGGAACACCATGTAGTTTCACTATGTCCCTGATATACAACTGAGTCAACTTCTCAAGAGTGTACTTCTTGTGAATCGGAATAAAATGAGCACACTTTGTGAGACGGTCTACAACCACCCAAACTGCATCACATCCTGCAGCAGTCCTAGGTAGACCCGTCACTGTAACACCCCTAATTTTCGTCTCCCAAATAACCAAGAAATTAATTATAACAATTATTTTATAATTGATTTATATTAGTTTTGAAGGTTTTAGTTTTTGTACATTATGTGTTTTTATATAAAAATATGAGATATATTTTTATAGGGTTATTTTGTACAAAAAATGTGAATATTGTAAATTAGCCCTTGGGTTGGGACCTAATTGCAATATTAAAAAGGTTTTTGAAGAAAGAGTAATTAAATTATTAATTTTTGAATTTTATCAGTATGTAACCGGTTAGAAGGGTTGTGTAACCGGTTACACGATGAACTCAAAAAACTGGGTTAGTGCGTTTGATGAGTAATCAAGCCAAAACCCAGAAATCTGCCACGAATTCATCCTTCTCTTGGTGGGGTAGGACGTGTCAACATGCATGTTAGCCTGATTTCTCTATAAATAGCCCAATTGATCGATATTTTGGCTCATTTGTTGATCTGAAGTGCTGATGCTCTGTTTAGGGTTCTGAGATTCGTCTCTGAAATTCTCCTTCGTTTCTGAGAGTTAGAACATGAGTGATACACTGTTACAAAGCTTACATCAAGGGCTTTGTATTGATATAAGGTTTGTGAGTTGAGAGTTTCTGAGCTAGGAGAAATCGATTCATGAAGTTGGAGATTCAAAACTGTCACAGTTCTGTATTGGGTTTCTGGAACTGACTTTGAGCTTTGATTTTGGTAAGCTCAAGCCTTCTCTTGTTCTAGACTTGATTTCCTTTCAAAGTTCATGTTGCATGGTTTTGATAATGACCATTTTCCCTAATTTCCATGTCCATTTCATGTTCCAAATTCCTTGATCAATCTACCTTGTCAAAACGATTCTGGTTTGAGGAGGAGCTTTGGATGTTTGGTGTTTTACCTCAAATCTCTGCTCAAATCTTGTTCAAGCACAAACCTAAGGTAAGGGGGAAGCTTACTATTTGCTAGAATGAGAATAAATTGTGGTAGAATATAGGATGAGTCAACAAGAGACTCAAAGGGCATAAGTTGAAATGGTTAAATGGCTTGGAGGCCAATTTGAGCTCAATTGTTGTTTTGAGCAATGTTATCTGTATGCATGCAAGCTATGTTGATGTTGATTTCATGGCTTAATTGGATATTATGTGAATTGATGCATTAAGTTGTGAAATATGTGCAATTATGTGCAATTTGAGTATCTAAATTGAATGCATGCAATATAGATAGGTTTCTGTGGTTGAACACACTAGAATTAAGGTATGTGAACTCTATTTATGAATGAAATTGGTTAAATTTGAGTATGGTAGAAAATGGTGTGAAAAACCTCATTTTTCAGTGTATTTCTGCCTAATCTAACTGGTTAGTCGAAATCTGTAACCGGTTAGAGACTGTCAATTTTCAAAGAAAATGAATTTCTGAAATTTGCTAAATGTCCATACCATTTGTACTCAAGTTTAAGCTAAAATTTCATGCAAAGACCAATCTAAAACTATGTGTTTGAGCACTGTTTGGTTTAGATTGGAGGTGATGAGTTAATACCTTAATATCAAATGATAATTTCAAGAAGAAATTATGCACAAATGAAATGGGATTATGACTTAGATCTTTTGAATGATATTATGTGTTGAACTTGAGGTATTATGATATGCTAAGGCCTTGTGATTGGATTGAGTAGAGAATTCAAGAAAAGATTCATTGAAAATCAATGGTTTTATATTCAGGTCTGTAATTCTAACCGGTTAGGTGATAATGTAACCGGTTAGTACCTGAAACTTAAAAATAAAAGTTAAGTTTTTGAATAAGGATTACCAATGATTACAACCTCTCAATCCAGGTCTATGAGCATAGGTTAAATTTAAATTCAAAGGTGAATTTTATGAGTAAAGCCATACCTCAAGATATCATTCAGAAGTTGTGTTTTCTAAGTCGTAATAATGGAATTAATGGAAAGACCAACCTTAGTAATTATGTATGCAATGCATGCATAGAGAAAGGTGATGAAATAGGTTGGCAAGGATTGTTTGTGATGTTCGGGGTACACGACCCTGTACTCTAGGAGTACTAAACTGATGCAACCTACTTGATGACACATTCTGGGAATGTGGCCATTGTTTGGGACATGGTTTCTTGGACACGTTCTGGGAACGTGATGCACACTCTGGGAGTGGTGCTTGATTTTATTCCAAGTATGGTTTGCGATACGTTCTGGGAACGTATGTGAGTGTTCTGGGAACACATTGGTATAATAATAGAATTAAAGATAACAACCAACCTTAATGATTGTGCATTCATGCATATAGAATGGAAGATGGGTTGGTAGGAACGTTTATCATATTCTGGGAATATGAGGAGGGTACTCCGGGAGTACCAAATTATAACCTACTTGATGACACATTATAGATATGTGGCCAGTGTCTGGGACCTGGTTTTATACGTTCTAGGAACGTATGTTAGTGTTCTGGGAACACATTGATATGCAACCTACTTGATAACACATTATAGATATGTGGCCAGTGTCCGGGACCTGGTTTTTATGCGTTCTGGGAACGTATGCGTTCTGGGAACGTGATGCACACTCTGGGAGTGATGCTTATTTATCCAAGTATGGTTTGCTACACGTTCTGGGAACGTGATGCACACTCTGGGAGTGATGCTTATTATCCAAGTATGGTTCGGCATTACGTTCTGGGAACGAATGTCGGTGTTCCGGGAACACAAGGATGTATTGGATGGACGTCCAAGATGGACTTTGTTAGAGGCCTCAGTTGTGGAAGGAAATCATGCATCATGCCACCTGCATTGAAAGAATTATGATTAACCGGGTGTGCTCATATGATTATGCATCATGGTTTGCTACATGTTGACTTGTGGATGTTAGTTTTATTCTCATTTGATTATGCGAATATGTATAGCTAACCCCCATGCCCTTATTAGGTGTTGATCGTGCATCTAGCTTGCACAAGAATCAGTAAAGGGAGATGTCCCTTAGGTGCATGCAGAGTGTAGAAAGTGTGGGTTGGGAACCCGTTGTGCAGATATCAAGGATCCGACCAGAAGGATGTTTGGACAAAGGACCAGTGACCAGCTCTATAACATTTCTACTTTTAATAGAATTTATATGATACATATTTTGGAAAGAGGTATCATAAGAGGAATTCAGTTTCATAATAATACTTATTTGGTATTAATGGACTTGTTACACTTGATATATTTTGGGAGTATAATATGCTGATTTTACTATGTTTCCGCAAACTCTGATTTTACTAAGTCACCCTCATTATCAATCAAGTGTTTGTGAAAATAAATTTTCAAGGGAAGAGATAAATTCTTATTTTCAGATCTTTTTCCAACAACAACAAGTCCAAGTAATCACAAACTTATTACTTTTCTTATAAAGTAAGATGATATACAAGGAGTGTTACAGTCACAAAATCCATGGCTATGCTATCCCACTTCTACTCCGGGATATCAAGTGATCGCAACGGACCACCAGGCTTTTGATGCTCAATCTTAACTTTCTGACAAGTTAGACAATGAGATACATGATCTGCTACATCGGTTTTTAACTTTGGCCACCAATAGATCTTCTTCAAATCTTGGTACATCTTTGTTGCTCCAGGATGAAAATTCATTTTGGTTCGATGTACTTCCCATAGAATATCCCTTCTAACTTTGAAGTCCATAGGAACACATATCCGACCCCTAAACCGAATAATGCCATCAGAACCCTTTACAAAGTCGGGCTCTTCATTGCCCGATGCCCCTTCCAACAACTTTTGTAGTTCTGCATCATCAGCTTGTCTTTCTCTAATAAGACCAATCCAGTCATTAGTAACCTGCAACATTTCTAGAACAATACTCTTCTCTTTCACTTGCATATTCAAGTTGAGGTCACTAAATTCTTGGATTAGCTGCATCTCCTTTACCATCAAATTGCTGACATGCAAAGTCTTGCGACTTAGTGCATCAGCCACTACATTGGCCTTGCCCGGATGATACTGAAGATTGAAATCATAGTCCTTCAGAAACTCCATCCACCTCCTCTGTCTCATATTCAACTCCTTTTGATCGAAGAGATAGCGAAGGCTTTTATGATCGCTAAAGACTTCAAACTTTGCACCATATAGATAGTGCCTCCAAATTTTCAAAGCAAATACTACTGCCGCCAACTCAAGATCATGAGTGGGATAGTTCTGCTCATGCTGCCTTAACTGCCTGGATGCATAGGCTATGACTTGTCCTTGCTGCATCAACACACAACCCAACCCTTGTTTTGAAGCATCACAATACACTACAAAGGATTGAGTCGGATCCGGCAAAACCAACACCGGGGAACTAGTCAAACGCCTCTTCAACTCCTGGAAACTATCTTCACATTTTGGGGACCATTCGAACGGAACACCTTTCCGCGTAAGAGTAGTCAAAGGAAGGGCTAGTTTAGAAAACCCTTCAATGAACCTTCTATAATACCCAGCCATCCCAAGGAAACTTCTGATCTCAGTAATGGACTTGGGTCTCTCCCACTTAAGCACCGCTTCCACCTTAGAAGGGTCAACAGCAACACCCTTCTCAGAAATCACGTGCCCCAAAAAATGCACTTCATTTAACCAGAAACTACATTTAGAAAACTTGGCATAAAGATGCTTGTCTTTGAGAATTTGGAGCACCATTCTCAAATGCTCTTCATGCTCCTTCGGGCTCTTGGAATAAATGAGAATGTCATCTATGAATACAATGACGAATGAATCTAAGTACGGCCGGAATATCCTGTTCATATAATCCATGAAGATGGAAGGAGCATTCGTGAGACCGAATGGCATCACCACATATTCAAAATGCCCATACCGAGGTCTAAAAGCAGTTTTGGGAATGTCCTCCTCTCGGATACGGATTTTATGGTATCCAGATCGGAGGTCAATTTTTGAGAAAACTGCAGCTCCCCTAAGCTAATCCAACAAATTGTCGATGCGTGGGAGCGGATATTTATTCTTGACCGTCACTGCATTTAACTGACGGTAATCTGTGCACATACGAACACTTCCATCCTTCTTTTTAACAAAAAGGATAGGAGCTCCCCACGGGGAAACACTTGGCCTTATGAACCCCTTCGCCAAAAGCTCCTCCAACTGCTTCTTCAACTCATCCAACTCCGGAGGGGCCATTCTGTAAGGCGCTTTAGATATCGGGCCGGCACCAGGCATAAGATCAATGCCAAATTCTACTTCTCTGGCTGGAGGTAATCCGGGAATTTCAGCAGGAAAAACATCCGGAAACTCACAAACCACTGGGATTTTGCTAATATCTGATGCTTCCTCCTCATCCATAGGCGACACCGAGACTTGACAGAAAATCACTGAATTTTGACTACAATCAAGAAGGACACGGTTCTGGGACATCCAGTCCATGCCTAGAATGATATCCAGCTTGGTTAAGGGCAAACATATTAAATTCACTTTGAATTCCCGCTCCAATACTCGAAGTGGGAAATCCAAACACATCAAGGATGTAACCACAACTGAATTAGTAGGGGTAGACACAGACAACTTAAATGGCATCTCAACAGCAGACAGTTTTAATCTTTCCATGCAATTGACAGAAATAAAAGAGTGTGTAGCTCCACAGTCAAAGAGAATACCACATGCAATATCATTTATATGGCCAATACCTCGAATCAGCTGGTCAGCCTCTGCCACCTCCTCTCCATCAAGAGTGTATACCTTCCCCTTCTGAAGTGGACGACCATCACCAATCCTCTGCGCCCTAGTCACATTGGCTTCCTTCTTAACTGCATTCTTTGGGCAGTTAGTTGCAACATGACCGAGTTGCCCACATTTGAAACAAGTGACACTTGGTTGATTCTGAGTCAAGTTCCAACATACACCTCTATGATGCCTGCCACAGTGAGGACAAGGCGGAATAGGACCCAGTGAACTCCCCATAGGGCCTGAATAGGGACCTGGTCGCTGCACCGCTCCCTTGTCCCTTATAGGACCACCACTTCTCTGCACAGTCTTGCTTTTATCTTCTTCCATTTTCCTCTTAAGACCCTTCTCATAAGTGCTCGCCATGTTGACCAAGCGGGCCAAATTGTCAATGTTATGATACTCGCAAGAGAGGCGAATATCGGTCCTGAGTCCAGACTCAAACTTGACGCATTTGCCACGCTCACTGGCATCCCGATAGTCAGAGAATCGGATAAGATCTTCAAATCTAGCTGCATAATCCCCAACTGACATGGAGCCTTGAGTCAGTTGGAGAAAGGCAATCTCCTTCTCCCTTCTCACGTCCTCAGGGAAATACTTCCCTAGAAAGAGACCCTTGAATACTTCCCAAGAAACCACCGGATTGGCTGCCTCCAATCCCCTCCTCTGCTGGTCCCACCAATGCTCAGCCTCATTGGTTAGCATGAACTCAGCCAGTCGAACATGCTGCTCCAGGGGTGGGTGAATAGAGCGGAGGATCTTCTCGATCTCCTGAATCCATCGCTGCGCTCCATCAGGGTCATTTCCACCCTCAAAACGAGGTGGATCATTCTTGCGGAACCTAGACATCCAGTGAACCTCAACTGGTGCTGGTTGCAGAGCTGCTGCTGCTGCTGTAGCTGCTGCTGCTGCAACAGTCGCCATCTGCTCTCCCTGCTGCTGCTGCATCTGTGACAGATGCTCTAGAATGGCTGCAAGCCCATCATTAGCAGCCCTTCTTCCAACCATACTGCTTAGCCAAAGAGAACAGACCAGTAAGACTTTACTACTAAATAAATACATAATACTATAATCATACTATCAAATTCCTAAACTCTTACTGTGAGCATCCATTACTCGCTAGGTGAATAATCATGTGGAGTTTGCATAACTCCAAGGCCGAGGAGAAACTGCTCTGATACCATAAATGTAACACCCTATAATTAATTACCCTTAACTTCCCTTATATTAAAATACGGGCTTAAAAATTCATTTTTAAATTATGAAAATCAACCGTCAAACGGACGGAGTTTCGTTTGTTTTTCGGACTTTTCCAAAACTTCAACCTGATAAACACATGCATATAATACCAACAGTAGCCAGCAGGGCTCAAATATAAATATATGTGCAATCACATAGTTGCCCTATGGGCTCAAGAGTAGAACATCAGTATCAGTTTGTCAGAGTGCCAGCAAAAATGCTAAGTATGTAAATCAAGAGGCCATAAGCACAACTATGCCCAAAAATGAATCATAACCATGCACAAATGAAACTATCCTAAGCCTCACTCAAAAAGCATATACCGCACATATACATCAAATAATACAGAGGCTTAGGTCAAAAACAAAAACATCTAAACCCCAACCCTACTCTCCCTGTGAGGGAGAGCATTCCTGCTCGGTCGATCCTGTGACGCTCTCAGAACATAACTTTATTTATATTAAAATAAAGTATATTTATAAAGCTTTTGTAAATTATATAGTGATTTCTTGGAAAACTTTTTCTTTTTCTACAACGAAGTTCCACATTCAAACCCTTGGTTCGAAAATACATTTCTTTCAGAGTATACGGTGGAGTACCTGTTTTGTAAATTCAGCGGAAACGATTTTCAAAAAGATTACAGCGGTTGTAATTAAAATAATTTTAAGGATCATAATAACTATACAACCACAGCCCATATATATATATAAAACTCAGGTACCCAAGTAACAGAGATAAAAGTCGAGGTAGCAAAGTATAAGGATACAGATCAGCAAATATAAGATAACAACTCTCATAGACCCTCTCAAAACTATATACAATATAACACAAGTCAAAATAAAAGAGTCTTCGAGAGCTGCGCTATGATCCACCCACGCTGATGACTGATCCTCGGTCCTCCAAAAGTTGAACACTACATCCTACCATGGTCCCCATACTGCACATACCAACAGAAAAGCACCACATCACTGACTGTCAGCAGCTGGCCCATCTACGTCCTCTACCGGGTCCTCCTCCTCCTCCTTATCCGACACCACAGGAATAGCAGTGCGACGCACTGGCTCAGGTGAGGGTGCAAAACGTACCCTGGTGGTCGGACCAGGACGAGGAGTGGCCGTAGCAGTAGCCTCATCAGAAGTAGAAGGACGAGTACGGGTAGCAGGGTGTCTGACATGAAGGTTATAAAAACGACAGCCAGGACGGGGAGGTGGAGAACCAAAACGATAAGTATAAGTCGGGGGAATGTGCAGTATGTAGATCATGGGGATGCGAAGTCTACGAGGTCGCACTCGAGCAAGGGGGTTAGGATGACGAAAGATCACGTCAACCTCGCCCTCGAAGACAGCTCGGTGCTCCTCATAGTCCCACACTCCTCTACGGAGTGGGCGTAACTCCACGTATGTCAGGTAACGAGCCATCACCTGCAAGGGCATAGGGAGTTAACTTGTACTAACACATAATCAAATAGACGGGGTAAACTTTAAACAGATAAGTCTCTATTTATCACAATTAATGTAATTTATTAACAATTAATCATCCATGTTAAACACCAACATCAAAACTTAATCATAAAAAGTCATTGTGCAGTCATGATGTATCTCATTTCCTATCGATGAATGATTGTTGGCCAACTACAACAAATAGGCTTCCGTGGCACCCCTTTTTTATAAAATAAACATGCCCGATACCCATACTGAGTATCTCATCGAACTCGGCCTGCAAATAAATCAACACCTTTAGAGCTCTTAGAAATGTTGCCGACGTATCCCGTAGGACTACGCCTCATCGAGTACGGCACCAAATGACATGCCCACATGCACGTGTGTATTTCCGGAAACAGAAGGTGCAACCCCGGTCACCGACACTCCCCCCGTGAACCCTTTGGAGCAGACACTCATGTCCCTCAAGTTCAACCGAAAGGGATATGCCCACGCCTCTCGGACGTGTCTCCACTCAAGTGGGAATCCAGATAATGCAAATGCTATGCATGATTTTGTCAAATCAATAATATCTTGTGTCATTTAAGTTGTTTGAGGTTCGGACTTGGCATAGTTGAACTTTAGTTTCCATTACCTTACTTCAAACCATTTCAATTTCAACCTTAATTGATTCTCACACATGGGTAATCAATTAAGTCGTTAAACTCTGATCATTGTTACACAAATTCAATCAATAATCGATTAACGGAATCTATTAATCGAGTATTCTTTTGTATATTTCAAATTATTCAGAATTTTAATGTGTTAATCGATTAACAGCACATGCTAATCGATTAACCCTTTTGTACATTTCATACTAATCAGAGTTTTCACGCGTTAATCGATTAACAGGTCAATTATGCAAAAAAACACTGTTGAACTGGTTTTTATGTGTCAAACTCATGCCAATCCAATTTTAACCAAAACCAACCTTCAAACCAACTTAAATACAGTATATTAAACTTGTTCATAGCATCAATTACATCAAATAACACCATCATC
The DNA here is from genome assembly GCA_037953625.1 of Crotalaria pallida. Taxonomy (NCBI): domain Eukaryota; kingdom Viridiplantae; phylum Streptophyta; class Magnoliopsida; order Fabales; family Fabaceae; genus Crotalaria; species Crotalaria pallida. Next base: position 54,094,776 of record CM075654.1, on the reverse strand, counting down.
ACAGAATCATCAAGTTTTCCCCCAATTTTAACCTAAAACACAACTCAATATACCAAATCATTAATCACTTAGTTTCAGGTTAAATTGAAAGTTCATTTAGCTTTAGATATCAACATCTAACATGTTCCAATACGGATTTTTGGTCAAATTGGCCTCCAAGCCTTTGTCCCCTAACCTAGTGCCCCTTGAACCTCATGGTGGTTCAACCTATAATCAAATCAATACCACAATCTATTCTAGCATTAGTAAAGCTTCTCCCTTACCTCAATGAAGCTTTTTGGATGCAAAGGCAGTAAAGAAACTCACAGAATCACCAAGCCACAAATGCTCTGTTTTCAGTTTCAAGACAGGTTCAGCAGAGCAAGTTCGGGTGATGATTTGACAAACCAAACGTGCATGAAAATGAGTAAACTTGGTCAATATAGAAACTAGACATTGCCAACTTTAATTAGAAACCAAAATGACACGATTTGGAGTCCTATACATACCTAAATCGAAGCCCCAAACTTAGCTCCTCACAACTGAAATTACCAACTTCAGTTTCAAGAACCCAACTTCCAGCTGCAATATCTCCACACTCAAGCGACCAAAATTCGTGATCTTGATATGGATAGAAAGCTCTTCCTACAAGCTTTGATAAGATGCAAAGCTTGTAGTGTGTATGGGTTTGTGGAAGGAAAACGAAGGTGAAGAACAGAGGGTGTTCAAAACCGATTTTGACAGAGTTTCCCTTCCTTTTTCTTAATTTCCACTAATTCCATCAACTAAATTCGTTAATTTATAGCCTAAATCACTCTCCATGCATGCTAACACGTGTTAACCACTAATCTAGTCGGTGCTATGTGTTAAATTTTGAATTACCCAGCTTGTTGATTCATCATACGCACTATCTTCAGCTTCTGCACCACCGTTAATCGATTAACGGATCGGGTTAATCGATTAACACGCCCAGATTTTCAAAAATTATTATTTTATTCACTTTCCCTCCAAAAATCTTTCCAATATTTCCTCTTAGGTCCTTTCCAAGGACTAAACTGCAAAAATCCTTATTTTTAAAACCCAAATTATTTTCTCTTATATTTCCATGGATAATTCTTTTAATATAATCATAAATTAATAAACAAAACTAACTAATTCCATATAATTAGTTTTATTTAAATATTCCTTTTTATTTATTTGGGAAACAAAAATCGGGGTATTACATTTCTCCCCCACTTACAAGAATTTCGTCCTCGAAATTCCACTTACATAAACAACTCAGGATAATCCTTTCTCATCTTATCTTCTAATTCCCAAGTTGCTTCAGATACATCAACATTTTCCCAAATAACTTTGACTAATGAAATCTCTTTTCCCCGCAACTGCTTCATTCTTTGATCTTCTATTCGAACGGGAATTGTCTCAAAAGTGAGATTCTCTCTCAAAGCCACATCATCAGGTTGAACTTCAATTACGGAATCAGGATCTGACACGAATTTCCGTAATTGCGATACATGAAACACATTATGAAGATTAGACAAAGACGGAGGCAAAGCGAGCTGATAAGCGATGGGACCGATACACTTGAGTATCTGATAAGGACCAATAAACCTCGGTGACAACTTCTTTGTCTTCAAAGCCCTTCCAACACCAGTTGTCGGTCTTTCACGAATAAAGACATCACCGCCCTCTCCAAACTCCAAGGGTCTTCTTCTTTTATCCGCATAACTTTTCTGTCGGCTTTGCGCTGTCTTCATCTTTTCTCTGATCATCTGAATCTTCTCAGTTGTTTCCTGAACAAGCTCAGGTCCAATAATCGTTTGCTCCCCCACTTGGAAACAACATAGGGGAGTTTGGCACTTCCGTCCATACAATGCTTCGAAAGGTGCCATTCCAATACTGGTATGATGACTGTTATTGTAGGTAAACTCTATCAGAGGCAAGAGTTTATCCCAACCTTCCTGACTTTCTAACACACATGCTCTTAGCAAATCCTCAAGAGACTGGATAGTCCTTTCTGACTGACCATCAGTCTGGGGATGATAAGCAGAACTCATTCTCAACTTTGATCCCAGAGACTGCTGCAAACCCTTCCAAAACTTCGAAGTAAATCTCGGATCTCGATCCGAAACAATACTTGAAGGTATACCATGCAGACGAACAACCTCCTTGATGTATAATTCAGCAAACCTATCCATGCGATAGCGCATATTAACTGGAATGAAATGCGTCGACTTGGTCAATCTATCAACGATTACCCAAATTGCATCATACCCTCCAACAGTCCTTGGTAATCCAGATACAAAGTCCATTGAAATGCTATCCCATTTTCATACAGGGACATCCAAGGGTTGAAATTCTCCGCCTGGCTTCTTATGTTCAGCTTTCGCCTTCTGACAAATCAGACAAGAAGCGACATACGAAGCAACATCTTTCTTTAACCCAGACCACCAAAACAGCTTCTTCAAATCTTGATACATTTTGGTTGATCCCGGGTGGATACTCATCCGACTTTTATGTGCTTCGTCTAAGATCAGTCTTCTTATCTCCTGATCTTTTGGAATACAAATCCGATCTTTGAATCGGAGAATTCCATCACTTCCAACTTGGAAGTTTGGTTCCTTTCCTTCCAACATTAGCCTTCTCTTTTCTTGTAGTTCTTCATCTACCTGCTGAGATTCCCGAACTTGAATCAGGAATTCATTGGTAATTTGCAATTTACCAAGCATAATGCATTCTCGTTCCACTTGCATTATCATACTTAGATCACGAAACTTCTCGATCAAAGAAAATTCCCTGATCATCATTGAGCTCATATGAAGATTCTTCCGGCTTAAAGCATCAGCTACTACATTTGCTTTACCGGGATGGTATTGGAGCTCGAAATCATAGTCTTTAATAAACTCCATCCAACGCCTTTGCCTCATGTTCAACTCTTTCTGGTCAAACAGATACTTCAAACTCTTATGGTCACTATATACCTTGAACGTAGTGCCAAAGAGGTAGTGTCTCCAAATCTTCAGAGCAAAGACAATAGCAGCGAGCTCTAAATCATGCGTCGGATAATTGGCCTCATGCACCTTTAACTGCCTTGATGCGTAAGCTACCACTTTTCTATCTTGCATCAAAACACATCCCAGTCCTTGCCTCGAAGCATCACAATAAACATCGAAGCTTCTATGTGGGTCAGGCAATACCAACACCGGTGAGGATGTCAACTTCTCTTTCAACAACTGAAAACTTTCCTCACACTTATGATCCCACAAGAAAGGTTGATTCTTACGAGTCAACTTAGTCAATGGCATGGCAATCTTCGAAAAACCTTCGATAAATCTCCGATAGTATCCAGCTAAACCCAAGAAACTACGAACTTCAGTCACAGTCTTAGGCTGTTCCCACTTCAGCACAGCTCCAACTTTAGCTGGATCCACAGCAATGCCTTCCTTAGTGATAATATGTCCCAGAAAGTTCACCTTGTCCAACCAAAACTCACACTTGGCAAGTTTGGCATACAACTGCTTCTCCTTCAAGATTCCCAACACGATCTTGAGATGTTCAGCATGTTCCTCTGGACTCTTGGAGTAGATAAGAATATCATCGATGAACACCACCACGAACGAATCCAAATAAGGTCTGAAGATTCTGTTCATGTAGTCCATGAAGATAGCAGGAGCATTAGTTAGCCCAAACGGCATAACCACATACTCATAATGGCCATATCTTGATCGGAAGGCTGTCTTCGGAATGTCTTCATCTCGAATTCGAATCTGATGATATCCCGACCTTAGATCGATCTTAGAAAACACCGAAGCTCCTCGAACTTGATCCATAAGATCATCAATCCTTGGTAGAGGATACTTGTTCTTGATCGTGACCTTATTCAGCTGACGATAGTCTACACACATCCTCATGCTACCGTCCTTCTTCTTAACAAACAACAACGGGGCTCCCCAGGGCGAAACACTTGGCCTTATCATTTGTTTCTGCAATAATTCTTCAATCTGTTTCTTCATCTCGGCCATCTCCGGTGGTGCCATCCTATACGGAGCAATAGAGATAGGTCCGGTTCCGGGTACGAGATCGATTCCAAACTCAATCTCGCGCTTTGGCGGTAATCCTGGAATTTCTTCTGGAAACACTTCCGGAAAGTCTCTAACCACCGAAATATCCTCAATCTTTACTTCCTTCTTCTCTTCCACAATTGCGGAGAATAGACAAACATACCCCTTAGGTTCAAAACTTAGGGATTCATGGTTTCGAAACTGGATCGTCTTTTCATCACAATTTAAGATGACTTGATTTTGGTTTAACCAATCCATTCCTAGGATCACATCTATTTTAAGCATGGGTAAACAGATCAAATCTACTAAGGATGCATGGTTTAGGACCATGATCTTACAATCCTTGCAAACCTTAGAAACAACAAAAGAATTGTTGGTGGGGGTTTCAAGCTGTAGCTGATAGGGTAACTCAGATACTACTAACTTTAAACGATTTACACACTCATACGACACGAAAGAGTGTGTGGCTCCGGAATCAAACATAACAACACAGGGTTGGTCATTAAGAAGATAGATACCTTGAATCAAACCAGGTGATGGGGTTGGTTCAGCTCCACTTAAAGCAAACACTTTTCCAGCAACAGTGGGTTTGCTTGCTCCCTCCTTCTTTATTGGCTCCTTGCATTCGCGAGAATAGTGCCCTTTCTTCCCACGATTAAAGCAAAGACCATGTTGAGCAGCATAACAGTTGGTTCCGAAATGGACATGATTACACTTCTCGCACTTACGACTGCTTGCTTGAGGAGTACCCTTACCACCATTCACTTCCTTTCCCTTTCCTTTCTGAGGATAAGGACCTTTATTCCGATTGTTGAAATTTTTCTTCCTGATAGGTCCAAACCCGGATTGACTCCTCCTTTGTGCCTCTTCCTCTTCTTATCATCTTCATAAACTCGTCACATCTCAACTAAAGCAGGAAAACTTCTAATCTTCTGATACCCAAAAGCAGACTTTATCTCCGGCTTGAGTCCATTCTCAAACTTGATACATTTGGACCTCTCGTTCGGGTTGAGTTGGTAGTATGGAGAATACTTGATAAGCTCCTCGAACTTTGCCGCGTATTCCCCTACACCCATGTCTCCTTGTCTCAGTTGCATAAATTCCAACTCCTTTTTTCTTCTTTGATCCTTAGGAAAGTATTTATTGAGAAATTTCTCAACAAACACATCCCAAGTAATCAACATTCCTTCATAGTTCAGAAGTTGCATGGTGTGATGCCACCAATTCTTAGCTTCACCACACAACATGAAAACTGCGAACTTCACCTTTTGAGCATCGGTGCATTCCATAGCACAGAAGATCTTGTTCAACTCCAGAATCCAACGATTCGCTTCCTCAGGTTTGTGACCTCCTTCAAACTTCGAAGGTTTAAAGCGTCGAAATTCTGAGAAAGTCTTTGACTCCTGATTTTCTGCTTGCATAGGCTGAGGTGGCGGATTAGTTTGTTGCTGACGCATACTCATTAACACATCAGTCAACCTTTCTATGGCCTCGGCCATATGGTTGTTATTGTTTCTGGCAGACATCTTAAACCTGCACTAAAGATTCTACATCAGGCTAAAATCCTAACAAGAAGTATGCATATCACACCTCTTATCACTTCTAAAACTAACCAAAATAGATGCTAAGGCAAGCATCTAGAACAGGTGTTACCTTTTGGAGATCACAGACCAGCATCAGTTCGCAGGATCACAGCTCTGATACCAACAAGTGTGACGCTCTCAGAACATAACTTTATTTATATTAAAATAAAGTATATTTATAAAGCGTTTGTAAATTATATAGTGATTTCATGGAAAACTTTTTCTTTTTCTACAACGAAGTTCCACATTCAAACCCTTGGTTCGAAAATACATTTCTTTCAGAGTATACGGTGGAGTACCTGTTTTGTAAATTCAGCGGAAACGATTTTCAAAAAGATTACAGCGGTTGTAATTAAAATAATTTTAAGGATCATAATAACTATACAACCACAGCCCATATATATATATAAAACTCAGGTACCCAAGTAACAGAGATAAAAGTCGAGGTAGCAAAGTATAAGGATACAGATCAGCAAATATAAGATAACAACTCTCATAGACCCTCTCAAAACTATATACAATATAACACAAGTCAAAATAAAAGAGTCTTCGAGAGCTGCGCTATGATCCACCCACGCTGATGACTGATCCTCGGTCCTCCAAAAGTTGAACACTACATCCTACCATGGTCCCCATACTGCACATACCAACAGAAAAGCACCACATCACTGACTGTCAGCAGCTGGCCCATCTACGTCCTCTACCGGGTCCTCCTCCTCCTCCTCATCCGACACCACAGGAATAGCAGTGCGACGCACTGGCTCAGGTGAGGGTGCAAAACGTACCCTGGTGGTCGGACCAGGACGAGGAGTGGCCGTAGCATTAGCCTCATCAGAAGTAGAAGGACGAGTACGGGTAGCAGGGCGTCTGACATGAAGGTTATAAAAACGACGGCCAGGACGGGGAGGTGGAGAACCAAAACGATAAGTATAAGCCGGGGGAATGTGCAGTATGTAGATCATGGGGATGCGAAGTCTACGAGGTCGCACTCGAGCAAGGGGGTTAGGATGACGAAAGATCACGTCAACCTCGCCCTCGAAGACAGCTCGGTGCTCCTCATAATCCCACACTCCTCTACAGAGTGGGCGTAACTCCACGTATGTCAGGTAACGAGCCATCACCTGCAAGGGCATAGGGAGTTAACTTGTACTAACACATAATCAAATAGACGGGGTAAACTTTAAACAGATAAGTCTCTATTTATCACAATTAATGTAATTTATTAACAATTAATCATCCATGTTAAACACCAACATCAAAACTTAATCATAAAAATTCATTGTGCAGTCATGATGTATCTCATTTCCCATCGATGAATGATTGTTGGCCAACTACAACAAATAGGCTTCCGTGGCACCCCTTTTTTTTAAAAATAAACATTCCCGATACCCATACTGAGTATCTCATCGAACTCGGCCCGCAAATAAATCAACACCTCTAGAGCTCTTAGAAATGTTGCCGACGTATCCCGTAGGACTACGCCTCATCGAGTCCGGCATCAAATGACATGCCTACACGCACGTGTGTATTTCCGGAAACAGAAGGTGCAACCCCGGTCACCGACACTCCCCCCGTGAACCCTTTGGAGCAGACACTCATGTCCCTCAAGTTCAACCGAAAGGGATATGCCCACGCCTCTCGGACGTGTCTCCACTCAAGTGGGAATCTAGATAATGCAAATGCTATGCATGATTTTGTCAAATCAATAATATCTTGTGTCATTTAAGTTGTTTGAGGTTCGGACTTGGCATAGTTGAACTTTAGTTTCCATTACCTTACTTCAAACCATTTCAATTTCAACCTTAATTGATTCTCACACATGGGTAATCAATTAAGTCGTTAAACTCTGATCATTGTTACACAAATTCAATCAATAATCGATTAACAGAATCTATTAATTGAGTATTCTTTTGTATATTTCAAATTATTCAGAATTTTAATGTGTTAATCGATTAACAGCTCATGCTAATCGATTAACAGCTCATGCTAATCGATTAACCCTTTTGTACATTTCATACTGATCAGAGTTTTCACGCGTTAATCGATTAACAGGTCGTGTTAATCGATTAAATTATGTAGAAAAACACTGCTGAACTGGTTTTTATTTGTCAAACTCATGCCAATCCAATTTTAACCAAAACCAACTGATCGAGGTCGTACCCGATACAAATAAAAACAGTTTAAGTATAGTACTAGGAAGTGACTCCTAGGTCGTCTCCCAAGGAATATCTTATCAAGCAAAAGGTCGAACACATAGTATGCATAGAAAACAGGGGGGTTTTTTTGTATTGAATATTGAATAATTGAAATCAAAACAGAATTAAATAAAAACGAAGAAACAGATAAGGAAAAGCGGATAAACCCCTTTGGCTCGCGTTCACAACTCTATCATCGGTCACAAAAGATCAATTTCTTTCCTCTTCACTGTCCAACTCGTGAGAACTAAATAATAAGCGAAAATTCAATTCTCACCCCAAAACCCAAACCTCTAATTAAGCATTAAAAGCCAAAGCATGGAGTTTTTACGAGTTTGCATAAATTAAGCATTCATACACATGGATTATCTCTATAGAATGGAACTAAGCGAACCATAACATATCAATAAGCATGAAAACAGTGAATAAAAACGAAATAGCATTAAGAACAAAACCTCAAGAGTATGTGATACATTACCAAAGGGATTTAACCTAAGAGTTTAGCCTTCCATGAAGAAAAATACCAAAAAACGTGTAGAAAGGGAAGAGAGAGAAACCCTAGCAGCCACCACAAGCTTGGAGAGCAAAACTAAGCCTTCTCTATGAGAGAGAATGTAAAAAAACGTGAATGGAAGGTCTCTCCTAGGGTTTACACGAATTTAGCTTTTTAAATCTCAAAACGGGCCTAAATCATGGGCCCAAATCCTAAGGAAAGCTTATCTCTAAATTAAATCTAAAAATATCTTATAGATAAAATCTAAATCTTAAAAGATATAACTAAATCTCAACTAATCCTAAAGATAGATTACAATCTTCACTTCATCATATATCTTCTCTTCCAAAATTAAATCTTCATTCCCAAAATGTCCAAAAAGCCCTTGTGCCAAATATGACCTGAAAATAGAAATAGAATTAATTAGGCTAAATAATCCCAAATTAAACAATATTCAGAATAGTAGTCCAATAAACTCTAAATCACTAAATCAAGCTAAACAATGTCAAATAGGCAATAAGTATCAATAATAGGAGTAAAATAATGCAAGGAATAATGGGAAATAAAATGCTCATCAAATACCCCCACACTTATCCTTTTGCACTCCTGGGCAAAACTAAGAATTAGGACTGAGAAGATCAATATGCACCAAAGTGAATCATGTAACAAGATTACTAAAACTAATGAATGCAAACCTAAGAGATTACATACTTCACAATGAATTCTAGGAAATGCAAAGAAATGGGCAAAATCGAGCACACGAAGAAAATAAGGACCAAAGAATCAAGGCATTCATGAACATCATCCAATTATTTCAAATATGCAAAGAAAACCAATGACATCAAGAGGGTAGTCACAAAGATGATAGAAACTCACAAGGATCACTCAATAGTGTTTACACTCAAGTGTTTAAGGTTAATCAGTGTTTACACTCAAGGCACATCATGAAAAACAAACACAACCATAGGCTTGACAAGCCTCTAACATCAACAATCAACACACATGCACATTAAGATCAAAAGGTCTTTTCAGGGTTGTAATGGGGCCAAGGACAGGGTAGGATAAAAATATGAGAAATGTAGCTAAAACCCAGGGAATAGAGGAGCAATGGGGAACAAGTAAAAAAATAAGCACAATCCACCCCAAAATGAAATGATAAACATAACAACAACCTCTAATTCCAATCCTCTATGCCTCAATCAACCTTTTATTCCATTTTTTTTCTTTTTTTTTTCTTCTTCTTCTTTTTTTTTTTTTTTGAATTGCATTACATTGCAGAACTTCATGAACGAAAGAAAAGAAGAAACAACAAAAATGGCATAATGAGATAAAGCCATAATTACTTCACCGACCATAGAGGCAAAACCCAGAACTCACAAGAGATGAAGAACAAAGCACCCTCGCTTACTTAATACCCATTCCCAAAACAATTCCAAAGCTCCAACATTCCCTAAGGTTAGGACAATCATGGTTTTTCAGTCATAGGCTTGTAATGAGCTAAAGAACAAAGAAAAGGGATATAAAGGCTCAAAGGGGCTATCAAAGGATAAATTCATTCAAGGTAGGCTCATATGGCTAGTGGCTTATTTAAGAAAAAAAATGCCTAAATCATTTCAAAATGTGCATGGGAATATCAAGTATCAACAAGAGTCAAGTCAAGTTCTAGAGTGCAAGTAATCCAGAGTGCAATCACACATGAAAGAAAAATTAGGTGGCATATATAGCAATCCACCCACAATTAAGGCTCAAATCCTCACAAAAGGGACAATTCTATCACAGTGTTACCACCTCTTAATTATCCAAAGCAACTTTACACACAGAAATGCATGAATTCAGACACAAGATACCAAGACTCTACTAAAATGAAGCAAAAACATGCAAGAAAATGCCCAAAACTTAGCAAAACCTAAAAAAAAATCAAAGCAAAAATATGCAACCTAAACTACTCTCCCCCCACACTTAAATCACACATTGTCCTCAATGGAACACAAATAGCAGAATCAGACAGCTATAGACAAGTGCAATAAAAAGAGTAAGGAAGGAGAAAAGAAGACTCCCGAAATCATGGTGGGTCAAAAATGGGGTCGACCAATGAGGCTTCCTCCACAGGTGCATCATCCAAAGTAGGAGAGGTTAGGAAAGGCTTGAGTCGGTGGCCATTGACTTTGAAGCTCTTGTCTGTGGACTCACTCTTGATCTCCACAGTGCCATAAGGAAACACCTGGGGGACTACAAACGGTCCAATCCATTTAGAGCGGAGCTTTCCACTCATGATTCCAAGCCTAGAGTTGTAGAGCAACACTTTTTGACCAACCAAGAACTCCTTTCTGCAAATTGAGCTATCATGGAGCTTCTTGGTCTTCTCTTTGTAGAACTTGGAATTCTCATAGGCCTCCAAACGGATCTCATCTAGCTCACTCAACTGCAGCTTTCTCTCCTCACCCGCTTGATCAAGAGCTAAGTTACATTGCTTCACAGCCCAATATGCACGGTGCTCTATCTCCACAGGCAGGTGGCATGCCTTACCAAAAACAACCCGATAAGGTGACATCCCTATGGGTGCCTTGTAAGCAGTCCGATGGGCCCATAGAGCATCCTCCAATCGTGTGCTCCAATCCTTTCTATTAGGCTTCACCATCTTCTCCAAAATCCGCTTGATCTCTCTGTTTGAAATCTCAGCTTGCCCATTGGTTTGGGGGTGATAGGGTGTAGAAACTTTGTGCACAACCCCATACTTCTTGAGCAAAGCTTGCATGGATCTATTGCAGAAGTGTGTGCCTTGATCACTGACTATGGCTCTAGGTATGCCAAACCTGCAAAGGATATTAGTCCTGACAAAATCTACAACAACCTGAGCATCATTAGTCCTGGTGGCCTTAGCTTCCACCCATTTGGATACATAATCCACAGCAAGTAAGATATAATAAAAACCAAAAGAAACAGGAAAGGGGCCCATGAAATCTATACCCCAGACATCAAACACCTCACAGAACAACATAGGTTGTTGCGGCATCTGTTGCCTCCAAGATAGGGTGCCTCCTGCACTTTGACATTGCTCACATGAGCTGTAGATTTTGCTTGCATCCTTGAAGATGGTAGGCCAATAAAATCCAGAATCCAGCACCTTTCGTGCTATCCTTTGAGTGCCAAGGTGGCCTCCAACTGGTGAAGCATGGCAAAATTGGAGAACCGATTGGATCTCCTGGTCTGGAATGCACCTGCGAATGACCTGATCACTGCAAAAACACCACAAATAGGGGTCATCCCATACATAATACTTGGCATCGCTCTTCAATTTGTCTCTTTGAGCTTTGGATGCCAAGGGTGGAAAAACAGATGCAACTATATAATTTACAATATCAGCAAACCAAGGAGTAAGGGGAGGGGGATGTGAAACATGCAAAACTAAAAGCTGCTCATCCGGGAAGTCATCCCGGATAGGAAATGCATCCTCCTCTCTCTCTATTCTACTCAAGTGGTCTGCGACAAGGTTATGTGCACCACTCTGATCCTGAATCTCAAGATCAAACTCCTGGAGGAGCAACATCCATCTAATCAACCTAGGTTTGGAATCTGTCTTTTTCAAAAGATACTTCAAAGCAGCATGATCAGTATACACCACAACCTTAGAACCTAATAGATATGATCTAAACTTATCAAGTGCAAAGACAATGGCTAACAGCTCTTTTTCAGTTGTGGTGTAATTAACTTGTGCTGAATCTAAAGTCCTAGATGCATAATAAATCACATGAGACATCTTACCAACCCTTTGGGAGAGAACTGCTCCCAAAGCATAATTCGAGGCATCGGTCATGAGCTCAAATGGGAGAGTCCAGTCAGGTGGTTGGATGATGGGAGTGGTGGTGAGTGCTCTCTTTAGCTCATCAAATGCCTTCTTGCATTGGTCTCCAAAGTCAAATGTGGTATCCTTTTGAAGCAAGTTGGATAGTGGAAGGGCTATCTTGCTAAAGTTCTGAATAAACCTTCGATAGAAACCTGCATGGCCAAGAAAAGAACGCACCTCTCGCACGCAAGAGGGGTAAGGCAAATGTGATATTACATGCAGCTTAGCAGGGTCAACCTCTATGCCCTTATGCGAAATAATGTGCCCTAAGACTATGCCTTGTTCTACCATAAAATGACATTTTTCAAAATTCAAGACAAGGTTAGTCTCAATGCACCTATTAAGCACCTTAGACAAACTATCAAGACATGCATCAAAAGAGGAACCATATACACTAAAATCATCCATGAAGACCTCTATGCAATGCTCAAGTAAGTCATTAAAAATACTCATCATACATCTTTGAAAAGTGCCAGGAGCATTGCATAGGCCAAAAGGCATCTTCCTATAAGCAAATGTACCAAAAGGACAGGTAAATGTGGTCTTATGTTGGTCCTCTGGTGCAATACAGATTTGGAAATAACCAGAGAAACCATCTAAGAAGCAATAGTGAGATTTACCTGCCAGGCGCTCCAACATCTGATCAATGAAGGGAAGAGGAAAGTGATCCTTGCGGGTCGCCTGGTTGAGCTTCCTATAATCAATGCAGACTCTCCAACTGTTCTGCACTCTAGTGGGAATCAGCTCATCCTTCTCATTTTTGACAACTGTCACCCCAGACTTCTTGGGAACTACTTGAACCGGGCTTACCCAAGTGCTGTCTGAAATGGGGTAGATAATGCCAGCTTGCAGCAGCTTGGTGACCTCTTTCTTCACCACATCAAGAATCTGGGGGTTCAACCGTCTCTGGGGTTGTCTCACTGGTTTAGCCCCATCCTCCAATAAAATCCGATGCATGCACATGGAGGGGCTAATACCAGGTATGTCTGCCAAAGTCCATCCTATTGCCCTTTTGTTTGCTCTAATCACATCCAGCAGCTTCTTCTCTTGATCAACAGAAAGGGAGGTAGAGATGATCACTGGAAGTTTCTGCTCAGCCTCCAAGTAAGCATATTTGAGATGAGGAGGAAGGGGCTTCAGGTCCAATAAAGGTGTCTGCATCACAGATGGAACTAAAGGAGCAACAGAATTGGATTCTGCCGCCTGCACCTGAACAAATGGATTACACTCATGCATAACAGAAATGGGGTTAGCATGATCTGAATCTATATCATATGAATCAACAGATGCAGTAGCAGAATTTAAAAACTGGTCAATTTCAATGCATGCAGTGCACATTTCGGAATCAGAACATGCAGAACAAGTAAATGAGCTAGTGAAAGATGGCAAATCATAATCATGCAAAAAGTCTAGAACATGCTCATCAATCAGATCATCAATCAAGTCAACATGAAAAACAGAGTGGTCATCAGAAAAATGTTTCATAGCATCAAAAATATTGAATCGAACCACACTGTCATCAAATTCCATGGAAAGTGTACCTGCATGCACATCTATCTTGGTTCGGGCTGTTTTCAAAAATGGTCTCCCTAATATGATAGGGACAGCACTACGAGAGGTGTCCTCTTCCATATCAAGAATATAAAAATCAGCAGGAAAGATAAGCTCTTCAACCCGAACCAGGACATCCTCTATCAAACCTGCGGGGTAGGCAGTAGATCTATTTGCCAAGTGAATAACCACACCCGTAGGTTGAAGGGGTCCAAGTGAAAGAGACTTGAAAACAGACATAGGCATAACATTAATAGATGCTCCTAAATCTAGCAAAGCATTCTTAAATTTAGTATTACCTATGATACAAGGCACAGAGAAAGTTCCAGGATCCTTACACTTTTCAGGAATATGAGGGACGAGTTTACCTATAAGAGCAGAGACATTTCTTCCCATGTTGATCCTCTCATTGCCCTTGCGCTTCCGTTTGTGTGTGCATAGATCCTTCAAGAACTTTGCATACCTTGGAATCTGCTTGATTGCATCAAGAAGGGGTATGTTGACTTCCACCTTCCTGAATGTGTCAAGTATCTCTTTGTCAATCTCTTCCATTTTCTTGCTTTGAGTCACCCCCCTTGGTGGGAAAGGAAGAGGAATGGGGGGTGGTTGTTGGGCAGCAGCAGGTGTTGTGCTTGTGGAAGGCTGAGTTGGATGGGATTTTCTGGTACTTGTGTGCTCACTCTCCTCGACCATTTGGGTCTTCTTGTTGGGTGAAACTAGATCATCTTTGTTGAGGTCAGATTCTGGTGTGGGTGTGACAATCTGCTTCCCTGACCTTAGACTAATGGCATTCACATTCTGGTTTGGATTGATCACTGTTTGGGATGGCAACTTGTTAGAATTCTGAGATTGCATAGTGTTGATTGCTGTTGCCATCTGTCCCATCTGATTGGTCAAAGATTGAATGGAGGCCTCTTGTCTTTGAATGGATGCTCTAGTTTCCTGTTGGAATTGGAGATTTTGCATGGTCATCTGTTTCATCAGCTCTTCCAATGAAGGCTGCTGCTCAGTACTAGGAGCTGGTGGTGCAGAATTAGCCTGTTGTTGTCTCTGTTGCTGGACTGGAGGAGGTACATATGGTGGTCTAGAATTGTTCTGAAATTGAACCTGTGAAGGTTGCTGCCGATCAGACCATCTCAGGTTGGGATGGTTCCTCCAACCAGGGTTGTATCTATTGGTAGAGAGATCAAAGTTCTGTGGCTGCTGGTTTCTACTGTTGAAGATGTTGGCGGCATATGCCTCAGGTTGGTCAGCACCAGTCGTGGGCTGCTGCTGCACAGAAGGGCATGCATCTGTGGGGTGCTCAGCGGATGTGCATATGCCACATAATCTAGCAGGCAGGGACAACTTCTTCTGGTTGATGGCCAATTGAGTGACCAAAGTTGTAAGTGAATCTATCTTTTGTTCAAGCTTCTCAACCTTACCAGAACTTGTGCCAACATCATTCACTCCTCTCACTATGATTGCATCGCTGTTGCCCCTTGCATGGAATTGTTGACAATTGAAAGCCATCTTCTCAATCTTGACTCTGGCTTCTAAAGGTGTCATGTCTCCTAGGGCACCACCACTTGCAGCATCAAGCATGTTTCTCTCCATGAGGTTGAGACCTTCATAGAAATATTGAATAAGCAGCTGCTCTGAGATCTGATGGTGGGGGCAGCTCGCACACAGTCTCTTGAATCTCTCCCAATACTCATAGAGACTTTCTCCACTTTGTTTCCTGATGCCTGATATATCCTTTCGGATTGCTGTTGTTCTGCATGCAGGGAAGAATTTCTCCAAAAATGCCCTCTTCAGGTCATCCCAGACTGTGATAGAACCAAGGGCCAGATCGTACAACCAATCCTTGGCTAGCCCCTCTAGGGAGTGTGGGAATGCCTTAAGACAAACATGATCCTCTTGCACATCATGTGGTTTCATAGTAGCACAGACAATATGGAACTGCTTGAGATGTTTATGAGGATCCTCACCTGCAAGACCATTAAACTTGGGCAACAAATGAATTAGTCCAGACCTTAGCTCATACGGGTCATCGGGATACTGGATGCACAAATCTTCAATAGTGAAATCAGGTGCAGCCAGCTCCCTCAATGTCCTCTCACGTGGTGGAGGTTGAGCCATATTTTCAGAATAATCAGAATAAGAATCAGAATTTATAGGAATAGAAGAAAAAAAAGCAGACTCACTATGTAAAGACTCAATAGACTCACTACCTATGGACTGGTTCCTATTTTGTCTAACTAGTCTGTGATAAGTTCTATCAATTTCAGGGTTATATGGATGAAAGTAGCTTGGGTTGCCCCTAGTCATGTACTGAACAGAACACCATTAAGCATAGCAAACTGTCACTAATATACATGACCAAAATAGGCAACAAAATTTTTTATTTTTTAAAATTTTTTTTCTTTATTTTTTTCAGCACCCTAAAATCATTAAAACATACCACAAAAAGTTTGAGGACAAAATTCAAAAGGGAACCAAGGCAAACAATTAAATCAGAGACCAAAAACTAAGAAAATAAAACTTGTAAAATAAAAAAGAAATAGTAAAACGGCTTTTTCAGGATCCAGACGAAGGAGTTTTCTGACAAAGTGAGAAAAATCAGATTATTCAGAAAATTCCCTTCGATTTGATATAAAATTCGTCAAATTCCGAGTTACGGGTCAAAAGTTGCGACGATTTGAAGACAGTGCTGCTAAAACTTGGAAAATTTTTCTGGAACTCACAATCAGTGATGATCTGAGTGATCGTGGTGCCTCAAAACCTTTTTATATGATAAAAGTAGTGTGGATATAAATTTTCGTGCAAAAATTCCACCCACAACTATGTGAACTAGCAACCACAGAATCAGTCAAATACACTAATTGCAACAAAATAGCAAAACAGCAAACAGTGCAACTTCAACCGGTTATCAGAATTGACTACTAGACCCTAAATCAGACACGACACACTATAATAACTATACTAACTACGACACTAACTAACTACTAATGACCTTTGGCAAGAACCGATATTCCCCGGCAACGGCGCCAAATTTGATCGAGGCCGTACCCGATACAAATAAAAACAGTTTAAGTATAGTACTAGGAAGTGACTCCTAGGTCGTCTCCCAAGGAATATCTTATCAAGCAAAAGGTCGAACACATAGTATGCATAGAAAACAGGGGGGGTTTTTTTGTATTGAATATTGAATAATTGAAATCAAAACAGAATTAAATCAAAACGAAGAAACAGATAAGGAAAAGCGGATAAACCCCTTTGGCTCGCGTTCACAACTCTATCATCGGTCACAAAAGATCAATTTCTTTCCTCTTCACTGTCCAACTCGTGAGAACTAAATACTAAGCGAAAATTCAATTCTCACCCCAAAACCCAAACCTCTAATTAAGCATTAAAAGCCAAAGCATGGAGTTTTTACGAGTTTGCATAAATTAAGCATTCATACACATGGATTATCTCTATAGAATGGAACTAAGCGAACCATAACATATCAATAAGCATGAAAACAGTGAATAAAAACGAAATAGCATTAAGAACAAAACCTCAAGAGTATGTGATACATTACCAAAGGGATTTAACCTAAGAGTTTAGCCTTCCATGAAGAAAAATACCAAAAAACGTGTAGAAAGGGAAGAGAGAGAAACCCTAGCAGCCACCACAAGCTTGGAGAGCAAAACTAAGCCTTCTCTATGAGAGAGAATGTAAAAAAACGTGAATGGAAGGTCTCTCCTAGGGTTTACACGAATTTAGCTTTTTAAATCTCAAAACGGGCCTAAATCATGGGCCCAAATCCTAAGGAAAGCTTATCTCTAAATTAAATCTAAAAATATCTTATAGATAAAATCTAAATCTTAAAAGATATAACTAAATCTCAACTAATCCTAAAGATAGATTACAATCTTCACTTCATCATATATCTTCTCTTCCAAAATTAAATCTTCATTCCCAAAATGTCCAAAAAGCCCTTGTGCCAAATATGACCTGAAAATAGAAATAGAATTAATTAGGCTAAATAATCCCAAATTAAACAATATTTAGAATAGTAGTCCAATAAACTCTAAATCACTAAATCAAGCTAAACAATGTCAAATAGGCAACAAGTATCAATAATAGGAGTAAAATAATGCAAGGAATAATGGGAAATAAAATGCTCATCACCAACCTTCAAACCAACTTAAATACAGTATATTAAACTTGTTCACAGCATCAATTACATCAAATAATACCATCATCACAGAATCATCAAGTTTTCCCCCAATTTTAACCTAAAACACAACTCAATATACCAAATCATTAATCACTTAGTTTCAGGTTAAATTGAAAGTTCATTTAGCTTTAGATATCAACATCTAACATGTTCCAATATGGATTTTTGGTCAAACTGGCCTCCAAGCCTTTGTCCCCTAACCTAGTGCCCCTTGAACCTCATGGTGGTTCAACCTATAATCAAATCAATACCACAATCTATTCTAGCATTAGTAAAGCTTCTCCCTTACCTCAATGAAGCTTTTTGGATGCAAAGGCAGCAAAGAAACTCACAGAATCACCAAGCCACAAATGCTCTGTTTTCGGTTTCAAGACAGGTTCAGCAGAGCAAGTTCGGGTGATGATTTGACAAACCAAACGTGCATGAAAATGAGTAAACTTGGTCAATATAGAAACTAGACATTGCCAACTTTAATTAGAAACCAAAATGACACGATTTGGAGTCCTATACATACCTAAATCGAAGCCCCAAACTTAGCTCCTCACAACTGAAATTACCAACTTCAGTTTCAAGAACCCAACTTCCAGCTGCAATATCTCCACACTCAAGCGACCAAAATTCGTGATCTTGATATGGATAGAAAGCTCTTCCTACAAGCTTTGATAAGATGCAAAGCTTGTAGTGTGTATGGGTTTGTGGAAGGAAAACGAAGGTGAAGAACAGAGGGTGTTCAAAACCGATTTTGACAGAGTTTCCCTCCTTTTTCTTAATTTCCACTAATTCCATCAACTAAATTCGTTAATTTATAGCCTAAATCACTCTCCATGCATGCTAACACGTGTTAACCACTAATCTAGTCGGTGCTATGTGTTAAATTTTGAATTACCCAGCTTGTTGATTCATCAAACGCACTATCTTCAGCTTCTGCACCACCGTTAATCGATTAACGGATCGGGTTAATCGATTAACACGCCCAGATTTTCAAAAATTATTATTTTATTCACTTTCCCTCCAAAAATCTTTCCAATATTTCCTCTTAGGTCCTTTCCAAGGACTAAACTGCAAAAATCCTTATTTTTAAAACCCAAATTATTTTCTCTTATATTTCCATGGATAATTCTTTTAATATAATCATAAATTAATAAAAAAAACTAACTAATTCCATATAATTAGTTTTATTTAAATATTCCTTTTTATTTATTTGGGAAACAAAAATTGGGGTATTACAGATCCAGGTGTATACTCCAACTCAGTACCTGAAAAATGGTAAGGAGGTGAGTATTACACAATAAAATAGGGAAGCAGTTTCCATTATGCTATACTGAACCACCAGGCCAATCACATATAGTCAAATAAAACACATTTCACAATTAGGCACTCCCAATAAAAGACATATACATATCATAATTATTTAGTTCTTTTTAAGCTATGATAAGGCATAATTTCATAAACTCTATCTTGGTTCAACAAAGCATTAGTCATAAAGCAGGAATTACCAAACTTTTCCCATTAAATTTACCAAGTAGCACACTTTAAATTTTAGTTTTCTATATCATCATCATAATTCATTCTTTTTCTTTTCTTTCCTTTATTTCATTCTTAAAATGTATTTCGCACCATTGTACTTCACCTCCACACCGGAAGGTACCTCATACATGGTGGCCTATGGGTACTTCACCTCCACACCGGAAGGTACCTCATACCGTTGTACTTCACCTCCACACCGGAAGGTACCTCATACAAGTTGGCCTATGGGTACTTCACCTCCACACCGGAAGGTACCTCATACCGTCGTACTTCACCTCCACACCGGAAGGTACCTCATACCACCACTAAATAATTATGGATCTTTAAATCTTTGAATTTCGTTTCCAATTATTTCATTTGTTTCCAATCTCATGGATTTCATCAGTTAATCATGCCATTATATTTTCACTTTCTAAAGTGTCATTATACCTATTCCAAATCAATATGTTCATTACCATTCATAACTCCCAGGCTCAATATAATTTAACACAATATCCTCCACTTAAATCAAATATCAAAGTCACATTGCACATAACATCACATATCAATATAATTTTAGGCATAATCACAGTTTAATATATTTTTAACTATCCTAGGGTTCCTCATCAAAACTAACAAACACCTCCTAGCAATCCAATATACACATAATACAACCTACCCCCTAGAATAAGGTAACACAAACCTCCTTACCTTAATTTCTTAGAGATAGGGAGATTTTAACTTGCTCAAAAATTGAGCCTTCCCACCAAAGAGATACCAAACCAAAAGATGATGATAGAACCTAATTTAGAGTCATAAAATAGAGGAATCATCATTTATGCCATGAATCAAGTCAAAACTCCAAGAAAAGTGAAGCCTCCAATGCCTAAGTATTGAAACCCACCATTGATGGTAGAGAGAGAGGAAAAAACGAATTTGGAAGGGAAAGAGGGGAACCCACACTTAAACACTTACTTGGAGATGATAATAACAAGCCTAGATGATGGAATGAGTGCCACTCCCTTGAGTCTTGATCAATTTGAAGTGAGAAAAGCTTGAGCCCTAGAGGAGAGAGAGAGGTTCGAATTATAGAGAGAGAAAGGAGGATGGTGATTGTGTGGGTGACTCTCTCTCTCTTTTTTTTTCTTTTATGTTTCCTAGCCACCAAAGACAGCCATCGTGTGGCTGGTGGTGCAAAACTTTGCCCCCAAGGCTTGATTGTGCGGCTGGCGACGCACCAGCTGTTGCGCGCGCGCCTGGGCGCGGTCGAGGTGCGCCTGAGCGCGGGAGAGGCACCAGCTCCCATTCTGGTGCGTGGTGCTGCACCTGGTGCGGGACTGGTGGGACAAATGGCGCGCCAGATTGATGAGGATGCGTGACTGGTGCGCACAGGGCGCGCCTGGGCACATGGAGGGCGCGCCTGGGCGAAAATCTTTCTGAATTGGTGCACCAGTTGCACCCTGGTGCGCCTGGGCGTGCACCGGTGCGCCTGGGCGTGCACCAAAAATCTCAAACTCCGATTTGCCGTAACTTTTTCGTTAACCGTCGGATCGGGCCCAAATTTTTAGACAAGCTTCTTAATCCCCTATACTACACATCCAACGGTGGAATTTAATATCTTAGCATCCTATAATAAATTCCTAATTTTCTCTTTTCGGCTGATTTCTAACATTTAAAACGCCGACTTAACCCCCGATTCCGCTTAGATAATTTTGCCCATTTCTACAAATGTCTCCTATACAACCCCTAGTACTTATAATTACTACTCTCCCGTCACCCAAAATTCTTTAAGCAATTTATTCAGTTATTTCTTGGGTATTAAACAATAATTTCATTTAAAATAAAACTTAGGATGTTACAACAACAATATTAATTTTTCGGATTTAATTGATATTAGCAATAAACACGCTTACTGTTTTTAAACAAAATTAAGTTTCTGTGCAAAAACACCTGAACTACTCGAGTAGTGCTCCAACTACTCGAGTAGTACGAGCAATTTCAGACAGTGAACAGATTTTCAGAAAGCTTCACAGGAAACCAAAAATAACACGAACAGCAGCAGGTAAATTGACTAACTTAAGGTTCAATGAGAAAGACTAAAATTGCGGAATTGAAAGAAAGCGATAAAAAGATAACACAAGAGAATTATTATACTGGTTCACTCTCACCCACTTGAGAGCTACGTTCAGTCCCCCCTAAACCTTAGGAAGAGTTTACTAATAATCAATTAAATTGGATACAAACAGGATTAATTAGTGAACCTCACTCAATCTAATTCTAACCCTTTCAAGAGTGTACCAAACCCTTGAAATCTTACCCCAATTTCAATTGATTCACTGTTGAAGAACCTTTTCAACCTTCCACAAAGGGAGCTTCTTGAAACCTTCAACAACACCTTCTCCCTTTAGCAATAGAGAATCTTGAAACCTTCAAGATCTCCTTCTCCATGATTTAATGGCAACAATCATATGAATAACAAAGGTAACAAGGTTGTGGCTCCAATTACAATCTCAATTGAATATGAATATGAAAGTATGTAAACCAATTGAGACCTAGACTTAGAGAGGGATTGAAATGAAAAACGTTTTAGCTTGAATCAGGTTTTTGTGTCCAAAAGTTCGTTCTATGAGAGTTGGATCGGAGGAGGCATCCATTTATAATCTCCAAAATCCCCAAGAACCAGGGAGGAGAGTATGTGAAAAGATTTGGGGCTTGATTGCCTCTCCAACAGTCATATTTGGATCAGACTGGATGATGATGCAGACTCGTACTACTCGAGTAGTTGAAGCACTACTCGAGTAGTCCGTGTTGATAGAGAAATTGATATTTTTCTGTTTGGCAGACTACTCGAGTAGTTGGGGCACTACTCGAGTAGTTACTGTTAAATACAGAAAATTTGTTTTTCAATTTTGTTAATATTTAACCTTTGATTTTTACCAATCCCTTTCTACTCTTTTTCAGGTATTTTACTCAACTAATTTGTATACTTAATATACCATATTAAATAGAGCTAAAATACCTAAATCTACAACCTACACTCATAAACGATAAATGAATGAATACAATGAATTACAAGAGAATGAGTAGACTTTTGGTTGTTGTTGTTTGTTGGTTCAACTTCAAGGCAAATGGCTTCATCAAAACAACTTGTTGATTTATTTGTCTTCATCAAAACCTTTTTGATTCTACAATCTCCTCCTTTTTGATGATGACAAATCCTTGATAATATAATCCATGTTGTTTTGCATAAACTCCCTCTGACTTTATGCAACATCAGAAACCTGCACAACATAAACAACAATACCATTTCTCCCTCCTTTTGGCATGATAAAAAAGGAGCCTAAATTAAGAGCAATATGCCTAAAGGAAGAACATAATAACACATGTTGGATTATGAGCATTAATAGTACTTGTTGATTTATAGCCCGAAAAAAAAAAACTTTTTTCCCCCTAAAACAAATATACTTATGAAGAGGCAATTAAAAAAAAATTTAGCACATAGCCTTTCAAAAGTACTTAAAAAAAATTAAGTTTTGCTTAAGGGTAACCAAATTGTTTTGGGCTTATCGGGATTTTCACCTTTCACAATCCAAACATAATAACCGTTAGGCACACCATGAGATTTAATTCTACAAATATTTGAGGTGTGTCCATCAATGCCACAATAAAAGCAAGTTGGCTTTTTAGAATAATTAACATTTGAAAAAGAACCAACTTTTCTAAAATTCTTTTTCTTGG
This sequence comes from Crotalaria pallida, assembly GCA_037953625.1. Classification (NCBI taxonomy): domain Eukaryota; kingdom Viridiplantae; phylum Streptophyta; class Magnoliopsida; order Fabales; family Fabaceae; genus Crotalaria; species Crotalaria pallida. The sequence goes on along the minus strand of CM075654.1, from coordinate 54,071,619 downwards.
CATTCATGTATCCTAAGCCGGTTTTATTTGTATTGTTCCATTGATTTTCAAGAAGTTGATTTAATCTTTGATCACTTCTTGAAAAAGTTGCAATAGTGTTTTTCAAATTTGTAACTTCATGTTCATGACTTTTGCAACTTTCACAAGGAGGAATTTCTTGACTTTTCAAAGAATCAATACTTTGTTGAAGTGCTTCATTTTTACTATTTAGCTCATCAATGCATTTTTCTAAATTCAAGACTTGCTCTTTATATTTCAAAATAGCTCTTTTTCTTTTATCATTTAATTTAGCAAGTTTTTTGAATTCATTATGCATTTCAACATAAGCACTATATAATTCTTCATAATCAAGAGACTCAGATTCGGAATCGGAATTTACCTCGGTTCCTTGCTTACTTGAAGTGAAACTTGATGATGCGCCTTCATCAAATCTACTCACCAAGCAAAGATTGGCTTCTTCCTCATCACTTGATGTGCTTGAGCTTGTCTCTTCGTATTCATCCGGTGCATCCCACACAATGTAAGCTCTTTTACCCTTTTTCTTTTCACCTTTATGTCTCTTAAGATACTCAGGACAATGAGGTCTTATGTGTCCTCTCTTACCACATTCATGACATTTTATTTTATCTTTTGAAGAACAATTTCTATGGTAGGAGTCCTTAGGTTCCTTTATTCTTTTTAGTTCATTTTTATTTTTAAAACATTTACTGAACCTCTTTGCTAGTTTTTGAAAAGTTTCATCATCTATACTAGATTCGGAGTCATTACTAGAGCTAGAGGAATCATCACATACCTTAGTTGATTTTGTGGTGGTCATTAGTGTGATTCCCTTCTTTTTCTTATCTGACTCCTCTTGCAAAGTTAGACGTCCTAACTCAATTTCATGCTCTTGAAGCTTTCCAAAAAATGTTGCTAAGTCCATGTAGTCCAAATCCTTTGACTCCATGATGGTTGTAACCTTTGGTTGCCATTCCCTACTTAGACATCTCAACACTTTGTTAATAATTTCAGCATTCATAAATGTTTTACCAAGAGCAATCAAATGATTAATGATATGTGTAAAACGTTTTTACATATCACTAATGGATTCGTTAGGAAGCATACGAAATAATTCATATTCGTGCATTAAAGCATTTAATCTGGCACATCTAACTTCACTTGTACCTTCATGAGTAAGTTGTAGAATGTCCCACATTTCTTTAGCATTTTTACAATGTGTAACTCTGAAAAATTCATCATAAGACAAGGCGGAAGTGATGATGTTTTTAGCTTTCAAATCATAAGAAACTTTCTTTTTATCATCATCCGTCCAACTTGCCCTTGGAATTTCTACAACTTCCTCATTTATTTTCTTTTTAGGTACATAGGGACCATTTTCAATTGCATCCCAAATATCAATATCAATTGCTTCAATAAAAAATTTTATTCTAGCTTTCCAATAAGCATATCCTTCGCCATTAAATAGTGGAGGACGGTTTATTGAAGAGCCTTCCCCTCCAAAAGGATTGTTAGAGCCCATGGTTTCCTTAGGATCTTTTCGAAAAAGTTTTTACACTCGATCTTTCGACTGAGCTCTGATACCACTTGTTGGAAACCAACAAGCGGCCTAACAATTTACTAGAGGGGTGGTGAATAGTAAATGGAAGCAACAATATTAATTTTTCGGATTTAATTGATATTAGCAATAAACACGCTTACAATTTTTAAACAAAATTAAGTTTCTGTGCAAAAACACTTGAACTACTCGAGTAGTGCTCCAACTACTCGAGTAGTACGAGCAATTTCAGACAGTGAACAGATTTTCAAAAAGCTTCACAGGAAGCCAAAAATAACACGAACAACAGTAGATAAATTGACTAACTTATGGTTCAATGAGAAAGACTAAAATTGTGGAATTGAAAGAAAGCGACAAAAAGAGAACACGGAGAATTATTATACTGGTTCACTCTCACCCACTTGAGAGCTACGTCCAGTCCCCCCTTAACCTTAGGGAGAGTTTACTAATAATCAATTAAATTGGATACAAACAGGATTAATTAGTGAACCTTACTCAATCTAATTCTAACCCTCTCAAGAGTTTACCAAACCCTTGAAATCTTACCCCAATTGCAATTGATTCACTGTTGAAGAACCTCTTCAACCTTCCACAAAGGGAGCTTCTTGAAACCTTCAAGAACACCTTCTCCCTTTAGCAATAGAGCCTCTTGAAACCTTCAAGATCTCCTTCTCCAAGCTTTAATGGCAGCAATCATATGAATAACAAAGGTAACAAGGTTGTGGCTCCAATTACAACCTCAATTTAATATGAATATGAAAGTATGTAAATCAATTGAGACCTAGACTTAGAGAGGGATTGGAATGAAAAACGTTTTAGCTTGAATCAGGTTTTTGTGTCCAAAAGTTCGTTCTATGAGAGTTGGAGGAGGCATCTATTTATAATCTCCAAAATCCCCAAGAATCAGGGAGGAGAGAATGTGAAAAGATTTGGGGCTTGATTGCCTCTCCAACAGTCATATTAGGATCAGACTGGATGATGATGCAGACTCGTACTACTCGAGTAGTCCGTGCTTCCAGAATAAAACAAATTTTCTTTTTAAGCTGACTACTCGAGTAGTTGAAGCACTACTCGAGTGGTCCGGGCTGACAGAGAAATTGATATTTTTCTGTTTGGCAAACTACTCGAGTAGTTGGGGCACTACTCGAGTAGTTACTGTTAAATACTGAAAATTTGTTTTTCAATTTTGTTAATATTTAACCTTTGATTTTTACCAATCCCTTTCTAGTCTTTTTCAGGTATTTTACTCAACTAATTTGCATACTTAATATACCATATTAAATAGAACTAAAATACCTAAATCTACCACCCACACTCATAAACGATAAATGAATGAATACAATGAATTACAAGAGAATGAGTAGACTTTTGGTTGTTGTTGTTTGTTGATTCAACTTCAAGGCAAACGGCTTCATCAAAAAACTTGTTGATTTATTTGTCTTCATCAAAACCTTTTTGATTCTACATCTTGAGGGACTTGGACTATCAAATGTGTACCTTTCAATATGTTACAAAAACATAAATGAGGTATGAAATAATAAATTAGTAAAGCTATAATATATATAGTTTTGCTATTAATTTTTAAGTGATACGAGCTGATATGAAAAATATAACATGTACTCCATTAACATTGAATAACAATAATTTATAATGGTCCGTTATAAATCTAATAATTGCATGTGTTAGTAAGTTATATTGTTATCACAATGAATGATAAAAATTCTACTTCCCTAACTTTATCGTGGAGGTCTCGAGACTAGAGAACTACACGGCCTGCTCCTCACGGGATTTTTTTTTTATATCTTGGAGTGGGCTATTGGCCCATCTTTCTTTCTCATTGAGTGAGTCACTAGCTGCCTTGTATGTTGCTTTTTCTTCTTCTAATTTTTTTTAAACGTGTTTTGGCCTTTGAGGCCTCTTTCACCTCCTTTGATTTGCTTCTTGAATGTGCTTGTGGCATATGCCTTTTTGCCATGGGTGACCATACTCTGGCTTCCTCTCTTTTTTTAGCAAGTAATAACATCTTGTTAATATCATCGGATGACTTTCGGTGTCATAACTCAAATGACATGCATTTAATATAAAAGTTTCATTCAAAAATAATGATAAATATAGAGATATGCATTAACACAATAATATTTTCCAAATATTTCCCAGCTAGTGATTGATTGGATTTCATACCATTAAAATGGTAACAAATATTCCAGCAATAGAATATTGCAAATAGAAAAAAGGTTCATAGTATTTGTTTTCTCTTCTGGGTGATAATAATTATCAATTAAATGATAATGTTTTGAGTTACCATTTTAATGGAATAATAAAATCATTTAAAATGTTATGATGTCATAATAAAGTGCAATAAATAAAAACCTTCCCTGGATTGATGAGTAATGTTGCGGTCCACTATTTGTAAGTTGTAACATAGTCCTGCACTTTGAAATTTTTTTTAATTTCTCTTGGGCTTCGAGACTCATTATCGTTTTTCAAATTTTATGGAATGGGGCTTGGCCCATCTCTCAGTCACCATGATGAAGTTTCACTGCATCTCCAGTGCAGAACCTCCATGGTAGGGGATGAATAAAACAAGTGCAGGTTCAGCAGAAAGGATGGTGGAGCAAGAACGTCGGCGAGGGGGCAACTGGGACACACAATTGAGTCGCGATCTGGATTATTTTGTTGATTATTTTGTTGGATTATGCATTTCTTTGTGTCCCTTCAATCCTTGCCAAAGACTTCGAATAATTGCGGTGGTAGGAATTAATTTGTCGATCCCACTGTGGTCGTCATTGTTGTGGGGTGTTATCCCACATATACCGGCAAGCCGGTTTGTTGATGTACGATGATGATAATGGGTTCTCGGTTAAAGAACTCTGCCACCGAGTCGGGATATTTTGGGGTGGTGTGTGTGCCGTGTGTAAACAACGGGAGATGAGTGTGTAGTTCATACCTTGGCCATTACCTCTATTTATAAGGTGAAGGGTATGCCATGATGAGCGACAATAATAATTAAACGTTACAACGGTTAGTCGGTTACGCATTGATTGGCTATTGATGCCGAATTGCCGGTATACCGGATTGATGCTTGTTAGTCCGTGATACCGGTTATTATTTTCTGTGGAACCGGTCCATAACAAATGGGTTTTGATTTTATTTGTTTCTTACTTGAAGGAATAATAATAAGGGAGTGGGTATTTGATTTTTGAACTAAAAATGAAGAGAAGGGAGATTATTGTTGTTACTATTTTATTGATAAGAGAGGAGAAGCCATGGGTATGAGAAGAGAGAAGGAAGTATATGGGGCTGTTGTTATATATCTTGTTGTTTGAGAGGAGGAGAAAATTAAAAGTAACTTGCAAGAAGGAGGGGGTGGATCGCTGGTTTTGGAGAGGGAGCATATGGCCACTGTTATAGCTTTTCTGTTTTGAGAGAAGAAATGAAGTCTGACTGAATGAAGGAGGAGGGGTAGGAAACATGTATACAGGGAGAAGGTTTTACGGTTTTATAAAAAAGATAGGGGTCTCATTTGCTTTTAATTAAAATACCAATAGAGTAATTAGGGAGGTAATAAAATGAACATTGCAATTATTTGGGGTTTGTTTTTCAAAAGACTTTTTCTCTCCTCATTTATTTTTTAAAGCTGTGACAATAAAGGGAACATGGGGAAAATATAATAAACTCTTGTAAGGTGTATTAAAATCATGCTCTAATAAATTATAAAACACTATAACAATGCTTTATAAATTAAATCGAAAAATAGTAGTCTTTCTCAAATTATAATAACTAAACTTTTATAAAACAAAACTCGATACCTTTATATAAATTATTTTGACTGTAACTTCATTTTATTCAAACCTCATATGAAAACATATTGCTTTTGGAAACCATAATAACGTAAGAAAATAAATCAGTAAATAAATAAATAGATAATTATACGAATAAATAAACTGAAACACATTGCTAATGTACATAAAAATCAACCTGTCAATTCAAATCCGAAAAACTGAAATCCGACAATTAACCTTTCAGAAACTCCTTTTATACAAATAAAATAATAACATAAAAATCAACGCCATTCATAAATCACAAAACTCAAATGAATTCATTTATTTCTATCGGAAAGGAATAAAATAATATTTTAAATCATGAAAATATAATTTGCCAAATATGAAAAATGACGGGTGTTGCATCATCACCTCCCAGTACAACGAAATTCATAATGCTTGCAACAACGAAAATTCTACAATAAAAATCTGGCACATCATACAGACCGTGCAAAGGGATAATTTTCCCAAAACACTTTATGTCCCATCTTCACTGTATGTTCACATAACTCAAGTGTTATTAACGTATGTTTTATGAGTTTTATGACAGTGCCTTAACTCAAAAGGACTTACACCCATCGGGGTCAACATTATATTTCTTTGCATCTTTTAAATTTCAAAAAACTCTTGGAAAATATTTATTTCCAACTTCTCCCAAAAAGACCATCAAAGTAATATTTCTTTCACAACTCGTCTTTCTCTCTTAACAGTTTTCTCAAGTGTTCCAAAGTTCATAATCCAATAAAGCAATATAACATTAACAGGACATAGCAATTAATAAGAATTCCACATGTTATATAGCAATTTGTAACAATAATAAAGCATGGTAATTTCTCACATACATACATATAACACATACTCACACAGGGTCTTAGTCTTTTCGAATGAACGGCAAGTCACATACACTCATGTGCCGTCATATTACTAAACTATTTAGACCATCTAAGTTCCGACCTTTGAGAAATCCGAAACGTCTTAATATATCGCTAATCTATCACAGTGTAATACAAAGGTTTCTCTCTCACCTTGCAAATATGCTGAATTCTCTACTACGTCACGTCGAGGTTGTTCTTCCGCCTCTCTCAAACTCGTTGCCCCTTCACCACGCATATGTCGACAACGTCTAAGTTAACTACTAAATTAACTACTTTATTCTCCTTTATATGAATGGATAAAATATTTTATACCTTAGGCATATGTAATTATAGGTACATATGTCAGAAAAATACATTATAACTTATAAAATTTTTTCTAAATCACTTTAAAACTTTTTAACATACAAAGTGCTTTTCAAAATCACTAATAACCATCATTTCATATAAAAATCATATATATGCTGAAAAATTCTAGACAGCAAATATACATCTTTGAAAGACACTTTTTAAAATCATAAAACTCAATCTATTTTTTTTATATAATCAATTCCACTAAATTTCTTAAGTCTTAAACAATAAAAATAATTTTTTTTAATGTTCATGTTGCCATTTAGAAATTTTATGGACAACAACAATTTTCGCATACATCATTCAAAAGATTCAAAGTTTGCTCAAAACCTCATTTTTAAATCACAGCCAAATAATCTAAGTTTCTAGCACAACAAATTATTTTTCTAAGTCCTTATACATCATATTTCAAAATTGGATAGCAAGCAATTTTATATTGAAAATGTTTTCAACATCAATAAAATTCATTTCAAAATTTTATCTGACTATCATTTCTAAAAATTCTAATTTCTACACATAAAAACTCACTTTTAAGTCCATAGACCTCTAATAATTTTTTTTTGGACAACAACACATCTAATTAGAGTTTTACACTTTTAAACTAATAATCTTTCATAACATTCAATCATCAAAAAACAATTTATTCTTGAACATGTTTCAACAAAAGATTTTTTTTTTCACCAATATACTTGACTAAAAATTTTGGACAGCAAATGTATTAAACCTTAAGCATTATTCCAATGCTCTCCATGGCTTGTCGAAAATTATTTCATAGCTTAAGAGTAAGATGGTTTTAAAATCTTGATAATTACTTTATATAAAACAAAACTTGGCCTAAACATAATCCTATTCATTCACACAACATTTAAACATATCAAGAGAAACATACTTCCTCTTTTTTTTTTTCTTTCTAAAAATTTCGACCCATTCTCTTCTCTTTTCCTAAAAAATTTGTTTTTCTTGAATACACATGTTTTTAGAAGCATTATTGGACAAAAGAAGAGAGTATTCAATCAAGGGAAAAAATTTCAAAACTTTTAATCCATGAACTCTCATAAATCATTTTTCTTTTATCTTTTCAAACTCAAACAAACAAAATCATTTCCTTACAGATATCCATATTATCATCAATTACTTATTCATAAAAATCACGACAATAGAAATAGGAAAGACTTGGAAAATTCTTTTAAGAATAGAAATAGTATCATGAAGATTAAAATGATTAAAGTAGAAGAAGAAGAGAGTCAAAATAACACAAAGTATAAAACAAAAAGGAAATAACACAAAGGAATGCAAAGTACCTTTACTCCTAGCCACTCTTTTCTCTCCCTCTCCTATGCTCCAGAATTTTCTCCTCTCTAAGATGGAAATGTTTTTTTTGTTCTTTATTTACTAATAGTTGTAAAAAGAGGCTAAGTGTGTTGATGTATCTATTTATAGAGATGAGAAACTAGGGCTTCATATCCTAATGGGGAGGGAGCCGGGGAGGGGGATGTAAAGCACTAAAGGGGGCAAAATTTTGGTTTTTTTTTGTTTTGTGAATGAATGGAGTAGTTTTTGTTGTCTAAGTTTAACTTTGACTCTCCATAATTATGAGTTCAAAAGCATCTATTCATGAAAGGATGCATGTGGGACTTCTAGGTGAACATTGTAATTTCCTAAAACTTGATTACAAGGAAAATGTGTTAAAAATGGTGATCTGTGATAGTAGAGTTTTGATTTAAGTATAGAAAATGATAGGAATCATTAGGTTGCAGTGGAAAGGTGAAAATATGGGGCATTAATCGATTAAGGGTTTAAGAGCTGATGAGCTGACTTAATCGATTAAGAGCTGATGAGCTCTCAGCCATTAATCGATTATCTTGCAACTAATCGATTAATCAAGGACTATGCATCAGACAATAATCGATTAAGACCTGTCTGACAGCCATAAACATGTGATTTTAAATGGGCATTCACATGAGGTTTCCTTCATTTAGCTCGAGCTTATTCTCCTCTTCTCTAGAAATTTCGGGCACTTTCTCCACAAACCCACCTCCAACCATTCTCATATCATCTCTAATCATAAAACTAAGACCACCAAACTCTTAATCATCATCATCAACCTCTCTTTCTCTCTTAGAATCTCTACCCCATCATCTCCAAGTTCTCTATCTCAACCCCAATCTCATACTCTACCTTCAAGTTCTACCAAAATAAGCTAAAAAGGAAGAAGGGTTTAAGAACAAAGAAGGCTATAGGAAGAAGAAGAAGAACAATAAAGGGCAAGTGTGGAAGCCATTAAAGCTTAGGAGAAGCTTTCTCTCACTAGGGTTTCTCTCTCCTCATAAAAGGTAAGGGAGGAGTAGGTTTTCTTAGTTTAGAGTAAAGAGTTAGGGATTTAAACATAAAACCCTAGGAATATTGATAAAACCCAAGACTTGATTATTATTGATTGTGTTTGAGGCATGAGTATGATTTAGGATAGTATATGATACGAATGTTAGGAGAAGCTATTGAAATTAGTTATGTAATAATGAATTCAGAATAAATTTTAATGTATAAGATTGTAGAAGATGGCTAGGTTAAGGTAAATTACTTAATATTATGAACGTTAACATGGATGTTAAATCATTCTAAATTACTGGTAAATATAAATAAGTGAAATATTAAGACTTAGCTTGCATACATTGGGCTGAATTGTGATGGGTGTATATTACCTTCATATAGTAGGAAATAATTAGAAGCATGCATCATACATGGAGTATAAGGTGGACGGTGAGGAAGTTGGGAAAGACATACGCGGAGGCACGTGAGTGATATGTGACTAGTTTGTGCTAATGAAACAACCGCGGGAATTGTTGTGGGTGGAACTTTGATCTCCTAGGAGGGCACGAACTGGCCACTCGTGTCAGGGGATTGGTTTTGCGTTAACCACAATAATTCTATCGGTCATAGAGTCACATCAGGACCGGTTGAGGGTGGTTCCCTGCTATAGCTAACTTGGGCCGTCAACCCAAGTTGTACTGTGTAACACCCCAATTTGGAATCCCAATTTTCACTAAAAATTTGCGCCATTTTTTTTTTAAAAAACATTTCTCACATTTTATTTTATTCGAAAAAAGTTTGCATATTGTTCTAACACTATCTTAGTTTCCAAAACTTTAACTTAGTTTTCAAAACAATTTCCAAAACATTTCCTTCTTAACTTGATTGCATGAAAACGTTTTCTCTTATCTTAAACTCCAAACTGAAGTGCCACGTTATCACCATAATTTATTCACCAAAAATGCAATAGTATAATTGCGGAAAATCAACTTCATTCATAAACTGATCCAACATAAATTGTTTCGGCATAAAAGCCATTATCCTCAAAATAGCAATATTAAAAGATAAAAATAAATCCCATATTGGGTTACATAGTGATCAGAGGGTTTCACCGTCCTTGACTCATAAACAAAAACCATACACTACTACAAGCTAACACTACTCATCGTCTTCAGGATTCTCTGCTGGATCTTCCTCCGGATCTTCTTCTGGATCTTCTTCTGGATCCTCCTCGGGGTCCTCTTCCTCACCAATATTGTTATCGACAGGTGGTGCATTCTGATGAAAATCCCTGGGTCCACCCGGCATAAAGTCTCTCAGCAGAAAACGAATTTCGACACAGTCAGTAGCTACTCCACGAAGCACATGGTCTCTGTCCACAAAACTGAGCCTCGTCGGCCCCTCCCATATCCATCCATTAGTTGTCCTAACCCACTGTCCTCCCGCCAAAGGGGACATCACCAATTGCAGCACTCGGTTTGCTATCTAAGGTTTACCATAGATACAAGTACATAGAAGGGAAGAGAGAGAGTTAGCGATCAAACGAACAAGGTCGTCGACGGCATGGGCTTATGCCATGGATCGCACTAGAACCAAACACATACAGTTATAACATTAATTTTTCATTATAACATTAACATCTCATCATTACCATAAGTTCACCATATCATATCATCATTACTTTTATCTTTATATCTCATCATTAACCACTTAACATCATTACTTGAGGATTCCCTTCTCATAAAACTTTCCACTAAGTCTTTCATAACCATCAATGATTTAGGGAGGGAAATCATTGAGGCAAGGGGTAGATTAGCACACACGATACATATCCTTCTTCAATATCCAACCACGTCCTAGTTCGGAAAGCAGATGGGATGCACAGGAATCCTAATCATGCTGACATCGAAGCCAAAGGGTATGTACCGGCTGGAACCAAGCCTTGTTGGCCAGCAAAACAAAATATTATTTCATAATTTCCCCAATTCACAAAAACGATGGCTTCTAGTCCCATTCGGATTCCCTCTACACCATCTAAGATTTGCTCAAGGGGGCGACAACTCTATCCCTAGTTCGCGTTGCAGTTCTTGCTACGATCAATGCCCGCCAGGGACCTTGATCATTGTAACCTCGTCCTGCCTAGGGAAGCGCTCTTAGGCTTCTTGACGTTTCACTGTCCTTGCCCTCCCCTATCGCAATCACCACTTGGATGGATGCCCGACCTCCAAGTATACGGTATCTTTCCTCTCCACTACTTCACTCTCATCGTGTAGTTAGAAAGGATTTAAGCTTAGAGTCTTTTAAGTCTTTTAAGTCTTTATTATCCTAAATTGGTCGACCCATTCTAAGCCTCGCTTCTAACGGGCCTCGACCTCTAAGGGTAACGACAAACACCTTCCTATAGTATAGTGGATTCCACAAGACATGAAACCACGGCAAAGTCATTCACATGGCCAGTCACTTAAGGGGATAAAACAAAGTCATTGTGCCGCTTGCACCATCACTGTACACTAATAACGATCCTCAAATTTCCACAAGATTCAAATAATCATTTCTCATTATTTCTTAACATAGTAATCCTCCAAATATTCCAAGCCCTTTTCAATAAGAATAACCATTCCAATAAATACCAATAATTTTTCCATACATAAACCAGTATATTCTCAACCATTGATAATTCCCTTTTGATCCTTTCTCCACATAATCTTTTTATCATTTCCAAAATAAATAAATAGGATCACATATCACATATCATATCCAATAAATCAGACAAATAATGTAAAGTTATTGTCGTAGCGTAGACGACTAAACACCCACAATCAATTGTCGTCTCGCATACAAACAAATAACCTCGGATTCCGACTTTTGAGATGGTCGAAATCGTCCTAATGTTACCATGGTGCCATTGTGTCTTAAGATGGCTATTCTCTCACCTTGAGATGCAGCTATAGAACTTGTGTCTGCTTGATTAGAAATTTCCTTAATTGCTTCCACACGAGAACCTTAAACAATTTGATACACATAATTTAACAAATCAACTCTAAATTTAATAAAGAACTCTTTACTAAAACTTAACATAATAATCAACTTTTCTTTATTTTAAAAAGTACTTGGTACCTCTTGAAAATACAAAAATGGCATCACTAGCTCAAAACCTTTTTGAAAATCAAAAACAGACTACTGTATCAGAAAAATCACTTTTTCTCTTTAGCCTTTAAATCATGAAAACCTTTTCCAAACGTAATATAACTTTTAAAACATAATCATAACATCTTAAAAATAAATCTCAATTTTTTCTTTATTAAAATTTCACTTTTAGACACCTTATAACAACTACCACTTTCAGACTATTCATATAGCATGAATCGGAAGTGCTCATCTTTGATGCAACATTTAAATCAATCCAAGCAGTAAACAATTTTTGCATAATCATACTATAAACACATATAACTCGATTAGAATATAAACTCAAGTATTTCAAAGTTCAAAATAATTTTTTCCCTATCGCCAATGTAATTAATTCATAGACTATAGACAGTACACAGAAATCACTTTTAAGCATCAGTACATACATATTATGCATCTAAACTTCTATTACATAAAATCACTTATTTTTATCACATCATCACAATTTCTAAACTAAATCAAATCACATAAACAATATATATATTTTTGAACAGCTTAGACTTTAATTCCCAAAAATCACTTTTCTTTCAAACAGATAATCAAAAAAATATGCCACTTTTTCCTATAGCTTAAATACACATTCTACTATAAAAATATCCCAAAGTTTGACTTATCTAAACAAAATAAACTTGTTGGACAGCCACACAAACAAGTTGCATTTACTCACAATTCCATCATAATTAAAGTTCTAACACCTATATACAAGAACTAAGAACTATAACTAAAAAATATATCCATACTTAGAAAAATAGTCACATTTTCTAATTTATATCAAGTCTGGACAGCAACTTGATTTTCCAGAAAAATAATAATTCCATTCAATTAAAAACTTTCTTTTCACACAATAAGCTATACTAAACACATAGGCACATAAGCACATTATAATTACACATAGAAATATCATTTTAATTCATATATCCTCATGCCAATAAAATTTTCCAGAATATCACTAAATTCTCAGAGTTATTAACTTTTATAAAAATCATTTCTTCAATTGTTATTTCATGGAATCACTTTAAGAATTTAAGATATAAACACCACACAATTACAGATATACATGGAAAAATTACAACAACATACCTATCCTATATAAATAATAATTTCGGCCATATCATCATGATAAAACAGTAACCAAAATTATTTTTCACATAATCAATCATTTAATCCTTATAATCAGCTATTAACTATTAAGAACAAAGAATCACTCATGCACATAAACATCCAGCAATTATACAAATTTTATTTTTTTGTCTTTCCATGCTCCTCACGATTTATACAGTGAGTAAAAATAAATTTTTGCAAAATTTCCAAATCAAGTTTTGTTTATTCATCAGAGGATTATTTCTTTAAAAAAAATTCATGACTAAACCTCAAACAATCATTATCACAAATCTCAAAAATCACTTAAACATTTTTATATGATTGCAAATCAAATTTTCCATGCCCTTATTCCTCTTCCAAAAATTCGTCCATCATAAGGAAATAAAAAGGGGAAACTTTGTTTCTTTAAACCACTTTATAAGTCCCTTTTTAATCCTTATTCATATGAACATGAACAAAATTCACAAATACTTAGGACAATTTAAAAACTTGCAGAATAGAAATAGTTTTAAGAACATAAAAATCCAGAATATTATTTCCCATATCATCATCAAAAGTTGGTCATCACATTGAATAAAAAGGGGAAATGAAACATTTCTTTAAACCTTATTTGAGTCCCTTTTCATTCTTTGTTCATATGACTAATAACACCATTCATATAATTCAAAATTCTATATCAAAAGTATTTAGAGTTTTATAATTCATATCCATAGAAGAGAGATTTTTATTTAACAAAGATTAATGAAATAAGAGTTTACAATAAAGTAAAACATAGGTTCTAGGGTTACCTTTCTCCCTTAAGCAAAGTGATCTTCAAGAATGAGAATGAAAAATTTTCCTTCCTCCCTTCAAGAGTGCCACGCCCCCCTCTCTCTTTCAAAGCCTCTCTCTTGAATTTTTTTTTCTCTCAAAATGCTTGTAACATGTGTGTGAAAAATGATGAAGCTATGCATCTATTTAAAGGTGAAGTGAAAATATTTTTCCCCCCTCTCTAGGTCTGATTTACACGCCCCTTTCCACCAAAAATGGGTCAAAAATTTTCAAATTCATCCTTTGGAACATGCACTTGCATTAATGATGATTTTCCTAAAAACTAAAGCTTTAATTCCAAGATGCTTCTAGTAATTTGCTGAAAAAAATATCTTCCTCTTTCCCTCTTAATTTGGACGGCACCCTTGACCCAATAACGAGGAGAAAATTTTCATTGGCTCATTTTTGAATTCACCTCTTCAACAACCAATCATAATAAAGCCTTTACTTAAAAATTCAGAAATAATTAGAAAAATAATAAACTCTGGACGGTGCAGCCAATGAGCATCCAGATAATTATTTAAATGTATAGATAAAAATATTCATAGTCTAATAATTTATTTTAGGCTCCAAGATAATTTTTTCCTAAGTTTAAAATACCAAAATTCGTTTCTCCTACTGCACAGTAATTTTTTTTGCAGATATCAAAATAAAAATTTTATTTTTACATATTCGAAGACTACATTTTGATACGATCGTTTTCATATAAAATTTATAATTTTTGGACTTACTTTTTGAAAGTTATGAATTTTTGAAGCTCTAAGAACATTTCCTCCAAAAATGCACTTCATAAGCTTTCAAATAAAATTATAATAATAAAAATACGAAAATATATTTTATTTGGACAGTGGTACAATAGAAAACTTCAGAAATGTATTTTTGTTTTCAAAATAAAATACACTTGAGTCAAAAGGTCATTAATTGCATTAAAACCACACCTTTACTCTTAAAACTCAAAAATTCGTTCAGTACTGTAGCAGTGATAAAATTCCGAAAACTCCAAAATAAAAATCAAAGCTTTACATTTTCATAATCTACACTTTGATATGATCGTTTTGATATATCATTTGTAATTTTTCGACGTACGGTTTAAAAGATATGAATTTCTGAAGATAGAACACCTTAATCCTTCCAAAAGCATTTCATTTTCTAAGATCATTTAAATCGAATACTTTACCTTAAAATATTTCATTCTAAGAATATAATTTAAATACATTAGAGAAAACATTGGTATGCATATGTATATAATATATATACTATGTGTGTATATATATATATATATATATATATATATTTCATACGATTTTAATTAAATCCAGGTATCACAATTTATCAAAAATCAAATATAATATTAAACAAGCAATTGAAGAAGGCACAATTCCTGTAGAAAACATAGACAGAGCAACAGATGAAGCTAATGCAGTAATCCTTACTTCTACAACTGATATAACTGTCACTGGGAAACAATTTGATGATGTACATGTGCAGGAAGAGGGTGAGTGGACTCCTGTAAGAACAAGGAGCAAAGGGCAGGGTAAGCAAGGAAATTTGCTAAGAGGGGAATCCTCAAAGCAATTTCTAAATGGATAGAATTGCAGTGTGGAATATAAGAGGGTTAAATAACCCTCTTAAGCAACAAGAAATTGTTGCATTGTACAAGAAGAATAGAATAGAATTGTTAGGTATTTTGGAGAATAAACTGAGAACCAACTCCATTCATCAGGTTCATAGGAATGTGGCACCTGGGTGGGGTTCTCTGGATAATCTTGATGTTTGCTCAATTGGAAGGATTTGGATCCTTTGGAGGAAGGACAGCTTTGATGTAACCCTTGTGGGTAGGTCAGATCAATATATGCACTGCCATGTCATTCTGAAACAGAAGCAAAAGGAGTTCTTCATAACTTTCATTTATGCATCTAATGATCATGAAGAGAGGAAGGAGCTTTGGCCTGTTCTATCAGGAGTAAGTACTGTTATAAATTTGCCTTGGTTGTTTTTAGGTGATTTCAATACTTGTCTTAATCTTCAAGATAAGTGTGGTGGGAATAGTCTGGAACCTGCTCAAACCGAGGATTTTCAGGATTGCGTGTCAGCTTGTGGTATCTTTGATATGAGATATAGTGGTTGCTTTCATACCTGGAGCAATAAGCAATCTGGTAAAGATAGGGTGGTTTGCAAGCTGGATAGAGCACTAATCAACCAGCAGTGGTACTTGGATTGGAGCAATACTGAAGCTATTTTTCTGCCACCAGGGGTGTCAGATCATTCTCCTATTTTGATTGATTGGGGTGAGAATTCTCAGCATGTGGGCTCAGGTTTTAAATTTTTTAACATGTGGTGTAATCATGGTAAGTTCAAGGAGATAGTACAGGCTGTGTGGAAGATTCCAATAGAGGGCAGCCTCATGTTCCAAATTTGCCAGAAACTGAAGCTTCTGCAGAGACCTTTGAAGGAATTGAATAGGTTGTTTTATGCAAATATTGATATTAGGGAGGCTGACATTAGAGACAGGCTTGAGAAGGTTCAGATTGAACTGGATCAGAGATCAGATGATAGTATTTTGCAGCAGGCTGAAAAGGATCTGCTGAGGCAATATTCTGAAATCAAGAAGGATGCCTTATCCTTCCTGAAACAGAAAGCCAAGCTTCTGTGGTTAAAAGAGGGTGACTGCAATTCAAAGGTCTTTCACAATTCCATCAAAACCAGACAATATCAGAATAGGGTGCTCAGGATTTCCAATTCTGAGGGTGTGACTGTTGATAGCCAGAGGGGAATTGATTATATGTTCAGATCCTATTACACTAGTTTGTTCATGAAAAGGAATCAGAGGGAGCTGATAAGGGATGATGTGATCTCAGAAGGAACTGTGCTTACAACAGATCAACAACTTGACTTAATCAAGTCATTTTCCAATGAGGAGATTAAGCAAGCAATGTTTGACATTCATAGAGATAAATCTCCAGGCCCTGATGGATATGGTTCTGGGTTTTTCATGGAAGCTTGGGACATAATTGGTAATGACTGTTGCTTAGCTATCAAGCAATTCTTCAGTACTGAACATATTCTCAGGGAAGTCAATGCTACTAATATAGTTATGATTCCTAAAATTGATTATCCTACATATGTGCATGAATTTAGACCTATTTCATGTTGTAATTGCATTTATAAGTGTATTTCTAAATTAATGTGTAATAGGTTAAGTCAAGTTCTTCCTAATCAGGTCCAAGACAGTCAGTCTGCTTTTGTCAGGGATAGGAATATCCTGCATAACATCCTTATAACTCAAGAACTGATTAGATTGTATGGCAGAAAGTCAATTTCACCAAGATGTATGATGAAGATAGATTTGAGGAAGGCATATGACACTATAGACTGGGATTTCATTACAGATCTCTTGCATGCTCTCAGGTTCCCTATGAAATTTTGTAGTTGGGTTAAGGCTTGTATTTCTATTGCTTCATACTCAGTTATTATGAATGGAAGGAAGGGGGAGTGCTTCACTGGAACAAGAGGGTTGAGACAAGGAGATCCACTATCTCCTTTACTCTTTATGCTTGCAATGGAATATCTGACCAGAACTCTTCAATCTAATACCAGACACCCTAATTTCAAATTCCATCCCATGTGTAAGGAAGTCAGGTTGATCAATTTAGCCTTTGCAGATGACTTGATGATTTTCTGCAAAGCTCATCCAGCAAGTGTGAGAATCATTTCCCAATCCCTGAATGAGTTTGCTAGGTGCACTGGTCTTGAAGTAAGCCCTGAAAAATCAGCTATCTATTTGGCTGGTGCTAAGCCTGAGGTGAGACAGCAAATTATTCAGATGACAGGATTCAAGGTTGGAACTTATCCTTGCAGGTATCTTGGCATTCCTCTGTTGGCTAAAAATGGAATAGTGCTACCTGCAGAACTTTGGCTGATAAGGTAACAAGAAGGATAGAGAGTTGGAAATCAGGATCTATCCTACCAAGGGAGGTTGTCTTTGATAAATTCTGTGCTCATGAACCTGCATGTTTACTGGGCAAGCACTTTTATTCTACCTAAAGCAGTCATTAAAGAGATTGAAAGGAAATGTAGAACTTTTCTATGGGGTGAAAATGAATATGGCAGATATAAGGCAAAGGTTTCTTGGCATCAGGTTTGCAGGCCTAGGAAATTTGGTGGACTGAATGTCAAAGATAGCATTATATGGAACACTGCAGCTATTGGGAAGCAGTTATGGGATTTAGCCTCTAAAAAGGACTGCCTCTGGGTTAGATGGATGCATACAATCTATATTAAGGATCAGGAGATATGGGATTGCACTGTTTCTGCAGGTGCAAGTTGGCATTGGAAACAATTACTTAAAGTCAGATATCAATTGAAGAATGACTTTCAAGCAAATATCTGGACAGGCACAGCTGATGGCGGATATACCATAAGGTCAGGTTATAAATACTTGATTGGTATTTTGCCTCATTTCCCTCTGCATAGAATTATATGGAACCAAGTGGCTGTACCAAAACACACATTCATCTTTTGGCTTGTGGCTCAAGGCAAGTTACAAACTCTTGACAAAATGACTTGGATTTCATCTCCAAATCATTGTTGTTTATGCCTTAATACTGAGGAATCTTTAGCTCATCTATTTTTTGAATGTCAATGGAGTAAAGACCTTCTTAGAAGTTGTTATGACTGGTTTGGTCTGGACAACTTTTCATTCAGATTGCATAACTGGAAACGTTGGCTTCAGTTTGCTTTCAAGGAAAAGAAACGCAGGAAATGTGTTGGTGCGCTGGTTGCTGCTGTGATCTATCAAATTTGGAAGGAAAGAAACAGTCGAACTTTCAGGGATGCTTCTCATTCTGTGGAGCAAATTAGCAAGGTTATTAGGAGGGACATCTCAATTAGAATCGATTATAGTTTTCCTTTGTTTAGGAATTGGAACAATAAAACTCTTATAGATAGGATATGTTTGGAATTATAGTTTTTGGTTCATTTCAGGCTTTGAACCCTTCATAGAAGGTGGCAAGGCTTTAATTGAATCCTTGGCATGATTTCTAGAGTTGAACCCTTCCTAGAAGGTGGCAATGATAGGAATTATGGCCTTTAGTTTTGTCTTATATTTGTTCGTTGGTAATAAGATTCTTTATTTACCAAAAGAAAATATAATATTTTAAATTCAAATATAAATTCTCAAATGAATTGGGTAAAATTGTGGGTCTCACATACTGGATTGAGAGAGAGTCGTCCAATACCGGGCAAGCACCGGTAGAGGGACACTTACTCCCGGTTGGTCTTTCCCTGGAGTGGAGGGTGAAGTGAGAAAAGGAGCGAAATAATGTGAATGATGAAGTGATAACGATGATGTGATAAGAAAATAGAATTGAGAATGAAATCCAAGGAGTGAATGAAGAAGTCATTTGGAAATCCTGGATTGAATCAAATGTCAATGAAATAAGAGAAGATAATTTGTGAAAAATGAAATATTATTATGATGTGAATGTTGGTGATTCATTGGATTCAATTGTGGATTTGAGAGTCGAGCATGTAACATGTTAAGGCATGTAAGAGAAGATTGAGACATGCATCATTCATCATGAAAATGTACGAGTATGAAGAGAATACTGGTTATATGGTTGGCTTTTTATATACATGTATATTAATTGTTTTGATTGGAGAAAAGAATGATGATACTACCCCTTTGGATTTATTTTGTATTTCTTAATTCTTTACTTTAAGCTATGTTTAAATCACTCACTCCCTTATGTTGACCATTTTAGGTACTGCTTCTAGAGACGTATTCTCTATTTCACCTGCCGAGGAGAATCGTGCTCTGTCCCACGGAGTGTAGACTTTATGACGTGGTTCGACCACTTTTGGATGCAACCAAGCTCAATACTTTAGGATAAAATGTTTTGAATGAAAACAATGTATAAAACTTCTCAAAGTTTATTACTTTTGATTATGTAAATTAGAAGAACAAAAATCTAAACTTTATAGTTTACATGTTGGATGGCCATGACCCATGGTATATCATATACCATTATTTCGGGTTGTAAAGTATCATGACAATGATTTTTGGTGTGTATAAAACAATATATATTTTCTGGATTGTACAGGTACTAAATGATAAAGTATGGAATTGTTAGAAAAACAAAATAAACTCTGTCGAAAATTTTTAAACATTTTCATAAATTAAGGTTTTAAATAATAATAATCAATTAATTAGTTCCTTAAGTAGAAGATTAAAAACTAGCGTTACAAACATTAATGCCAATATGTGAGTATTTGTGTTACTCATAACTCCTATCCGCAAGCTAATTCCTATGCATTCAAATTTTGAATTTCAAACAACATGAAAAACAAAATGGAACCTCCCTCCTTCTGTAACACCCTAAAAATTAATCCCCAATTATAAAATATAATTATATGTAATTACATTAATTATTATAAAAATTATAATGCGAATATAATATAATTATGTTTTAAAAATTAATTAAGAAATAATTAAAGGAAATTATTTTATTGAGGTAATTATTTCTTTTTGTGAAAATAAAGGAAGAATTTAAAAGATATTAAGAAAAGAAAAGAAATATAATATAATATCTTTAGATTTTTCCAGTTCTGTGTCTCACTAACCGGTTAGTGATATGAGTAACCGGTTAGTGCTCTCAGCAGAACCAAAGTTGAGGCGGTTTTGAACTCGAATTGGGAAGAGGAACACGTTTTTGGTCAACAAATCAACCACCTTGTCCTGAGACACGTCCAATCTCTGATCATAAGGAGTGGTGGTGAGTGTGGGTGACTTAAACCCATTCTAAACCACTCAATTTCATTCTCAATACTTCATAAAAATCAATTCAGAACCTCTTTCACTTGTGTGGATTCGTTCTCTTTCTCTGAAGCATCAACACACAAATTCCATATCAAAATAAAGCTCTTTGAACCTTCTTGAAATAGAAACAAGTCTCACTCAATTTCGTGTACTCTAGAGGAAATTATAGGCTTCACAAATTGACTCTGTTGATGCTGGATAAACAGAGCACGAATTTGTTCTTGGAGCTCACTTTCTTGATTTCGTGTGGTAATCTCAAGCTACCTTAGAGTCTCAAACTTGTTTCAATCTCGAGTTAGTGTATCCTAGTTTTGATTCTAATCCTTTCTTACACGTTTATTCCACTTATTCGAGTTGAAAATCTCTGATCAATACCCCCTGTTGAAACTAAAAACAGAGTTGCAGCTAAGGTGTGGTTTTATCCCAAAATCGTGTTGAGCTTTTCTCTTGCTTTCCAATCAGTCTAAAAAGCTTCAATAGGTAAGGGAGAAGATATTCATTTGCTAGAATGGTAATTAAATAGCTTGGAATGTAGAGGAGCTTTACAAGCTCAAGGGCAATAGGTTTTGAATTGGGATTTTGGCTTGGAGGCCATAATAGGTTCTAAAACTAATTTGAACATATCATAATAACTTCATATGAACTAAAGGAACTGAATTTGTGGCTTGTTTAGCTTTGAAATTGATTTTGACATATTAATTGTCAATTATGTGATTATGTGCAAGCTTGATGAATTATATATGAATCTCATGAAATTGATGTGTATAATTGATTTGAACATGTTTAAATATGCTCAAGAGTGTTCTGTAAGTGATTGATAAGGGTTGAAAGTGAAAGGTTTTGAATTTATGTATAAAAAGGTAAATTTTGTCACTGATGCTGCAGTGACTAACCGGTTAACCGGTTACTGCAACTTCTAACCGGTTAGTTACTGTAAAACTGGAAAAGAGGGAAATTTGAATATGACCAACCGGTTACATGATTTTCTAACCGGTTAGACACTATACAGAACCTGAAAATGTAATTTTATTTAATCCAATATTTCACTAATATTTTAATTAATTCTTTTAAGATAAAAATTTATTTTTACTATTAAAAAGAATGTTTTGGGGTTATTTCCTTTTTACATCAATTCAATACCAAATAAATAAATTAAAGTCAATCCTAATAATTTGGTTGTGATTGAAATCATGCATGGTGTTAAGGAGTTAAGATAAGATAGTAGGAAAAGACACATTCGATTTAATTAAATCGGTATGAGAATACGCGGAGATTAGGTTTATGACGGTGATACGTCAAATAACCGTGGGAATTAATTATAAGTAAAATGGTCCTATGATAAGTGGCTTCTGCAGACTTGACTCGGGATAATTTTACAATGACTATAATTTTATTCTATCGATCTCTCGGAGTATTTCGTGATTGCGGAGGACGGTCTTTAATATAATTTACACAGGAGTTGTAATTGTATACTTGGTGGAAAGACGTTTACTCCCAATTGCTTTTCCTATTTAGTATGGATCGTTGGTACGTTGTCGTCAAACGCGCGTGGAGCGTTTGAGCGTTTTCGTTAAAACGTAAAATTTGATCGTTTGAACGTTTTCGATAAAACGTAAATTAAATCGTTGAGGACGTTATCGATAAACGTGAAATTGTCAAGTGCATGATATTTGTAAAATATCACAGAGGAGATTGCATCAAGTAATAGCATTGCATTGCATTGCACATGCATTAGAAACATACATTATTGCTTGATATTTATTATTTAGTAATTATTAATTGATTATTTGAGATTGCTTATTTGCCTATGTGATTTTAATTACTACTTGACTAATTGTGTTTGTTTATTCCTAGTTCATTTAATTATTCATTTGTACGTGAATGACACTGTCTTACTCCCTTTGCCCTATTTGTTTATTAGGTGATGTCTCGATTTCTGGCGTGCCTCGAGATGCGTCCCGTGAGAGGGACATGGGAGTATGAGGAGCGTAGAGCCACCTTCGAGGGGGAGGTGGAGCTGATCTTTCGCTACCCGAATCCCCTGGCCTATATGTGTCCTTGTCGGTTCCGCATACCTATGATGTATGCTCAGCATATACCTCCTGCTTTTACTTATAGACATGGTACTCCACCGCCCCAGCCTGCACGTCGTCGTTCTCATTTTCGTTTTCGACCAACTGCTCCCGCTCGCACTCCTCTAGAGAGAGCTGCACCTGAGGATCCTTCCCGTTCGGGTCCATCTCGGACTGTGAGATTTGCACCATCACCGGAACGTGTGCCTCCGGTGGTTCAGGTGGACTCTGAGGAGGAGGAGCCCGAGGAGGGCGAGAGTGAGCCAGCTGGGGTGACGTCGTACAAACTGGAAGGGAAAGTGATCAGGTTGTTCCATCGACTGGGAGCCAATGGATGGTGGATGAGATGTGAGGTTATATGTTAGGTATATATCATTAGTATGTAGACTGACTGTTAGTATATTTTGAGTTTAGCGGACTGCTCTGAGTTACACCTTATTATATATATATATATGTATATGTGCACTGTCTGAGATTAGTTAACTCAGAGTTATGATGCAGTATCTTTTGACTGAAACTATGTAAAATGATGTACATTAAACCAAACTTTTTATGTGAAATATAGATGACGCAGTTTTATGGAAGTATTCGGTTTAAATTATTTCTTATTTTTATGTACCATAATAAAAACATTAATATCATTTCCTTAAAACACATCAATAATATGCATTTATCATAACATAATTCCCGTGTCGACTTAGGTTGTTACACCTTCTCTATAATAGGCGTGACATGCTATGGTCCAAGGGGAATTTTTTTTTTATACTTTAGGTAATGAATCAAATATATACATTATGACTAGTTCGATAATGAAAACACTTAAGGTTTATAGAATCGTTTTCATAAAAGAATTCCAAAAATAAATTTTTTTCTATGTAACACCCCTAATTTTTGTCTCCCAAATAACCAAGAAATTAATTATAACAATTATTTTATAATTGATTTATATTAGTTTTGAAGGTCTTAGTTTTTGTACATTATGTGTTTTTATATATAAAAATATGAGATATATTTTTATATGGTTATTTTGTACAAAAATATGAATATTGTAATTTAGTCCTTGGGTTGGGACCTAATTGCAATATTAGAAAGGTTTTTGAAGAAAGAGTAATTAAATTATTGATTTTTGAAGTTTTATCAGTATGTAACCGGTTAGAATGGCTCTGTAACCAGTTACACGATGAATTCAGAAAACTGGGTTAGTGCGTTTGATGAGTAATCACGCGTTTTAACCCAGAATTCGCCACGAAATCATCTTAATCTTAGTGGGGAAAGACGTGTCAACATGCATGGAGCTCTGATTTTGCTATATATAGCCTTGTGTTGATGAATTGAAACCCATTTTTGCTCTTGAATTGCTGAAGCTCTGTTTTAAGGTTCCATAGTTGTTTTGTTCGATTCTCAGTCTGTGTTGAGAGTTAGAAAACGAAACGAGTGATACACTGTTACAAAGCTCACATCAAGGGCTTTGTATTGATATAAAGTTTGTGAGCTAAGAGTGTTGGAGCAAGGAGAAATCAATCTGAGAAGGTTGGAGTTAGAGTATGTCAACAACTGGTTTTTCAGTTCTGGGAAGCTAAGTTTGAGTTCGATTTTGGTAAGAATAGGTAATCTCTTGACCTAAAACTGTGTTGGTTCTTTAGTATAAGTTGTATAGAACCCAAACTAATGGTTTTCCCTAATTTCTTTGGCTTTTTCATGTGTCAACTATTCTGGTTTTTGGACCCTGTTGGAAGTGTCATGACTCAAACCAGAATTTCTGGAAATCATGGTTTTTGTAACACTCCTTATATATCACTTTACTTTAAAATAAAAGTAATAAGTTTATGATTACTTGGACTTGTTATTGTTGGAAAAAGATCTGAAAATAAGAATTTTCCCTTCCCTTGAAAATTCCTTTTCACAAATACTTGATTAATAATGAAGTTGACTAATAAAACCAGAGTTTGCGGAAACATAGTAAAATAATCATATTATACTCCCAAAATATATCAAGTGTAACAAGTCCATGAATACCAAATAAGTATTATTATGAAACTAAATTCCTCTTATGTTACCTCTTTCCAAAATATGTATCATTTAAATTCTATTAAAAATAGAAAGGTTATAGAGCTGGTCACTGGTCTTCTGTCCAAACATCAATCTGGTCGGATCCTCGATATCTGCACAAGGGGTTCCCCACCCACACTTTCTGCACTCTGCATGCACCTAAGGGACATCTCCCTTTACTGACTTTTGTGCAAGCTAGATATACGATCAACACATAATAAGGGCATGGGGAGTAAGTATACACTTATACATAATCAATAAAGACTAAAATACAAACACAAGTATGTCATGGACAGACAATAATGCAAGTACACATGTGCACACCAATTTTCAACATTATATCTCTTATACTGCAGGTGGCATGATGCATGATTTCTATCCACAACTGAGGCCTCCACTATAAGTCCATCTTGGATGTCCATCCAATACACCACACTGTCATACGTTCCCAGAACGATGGCAAACCATACTTGGATATACAAGCATCACTCCCAGAGTGTGCATCACGTTCCCAGAACGCATAGCAAACCATACTTGGAAAAGTAAACATCACTCCCAGAGTGTGCATCACGTTCCCAGAACGTATAAAAACCATGTTCCAGACACTGGCCACATTTCCAGAATGTGTCATCAAGTAGGTTACACACCAATGTGTTCCCAGAACACATCAAAGAAACCAGGTCCCAGACACTGGCCACATTCCCAGAATGTGTCATCAAGTAGGTTACAAATTTGGTACTCCCGGAGTACCCTCCTCATATTCCCAGAATATGATAATCATTTCATACCAACCCATCTTCCATTCTCTATGCATGAATGCACAATCATTAAGGTTGGTTTCTATCTTTAATTTAATTATTGTGATTTAGAGATATCTCAATTTCTCTTTTAAATGATTAATTTGAGGTATAACCTTTGCCACCAAAATTCATCCATGAATTTACTTAAAAACATGCCATTAAACTTGGATTGGGAAATCCCAACCAATGGTATCAAATTTTTCATTTAAAAGACTCAACTTTTATTTTTCAGTTTCAGGTACTAACCGGTTACAATCTCAGACTAACCGGTTAGAATTACAGACCTGAACAGGTTAACCATTGCAATTCAGAAAACCCTTTTTCTTGAATTCTCTATCCAATCCATAACAAGTTTTCAGCATTGTTTTATACCTCAAATTCCACTGATTTCATCATTCAAAGTCTAAATCACAATCCAATTCCAAATGAGCACAATTTCCTCTTGAAATTATCTCATAACATTAAGGCATTAACTCCTCAATTTCAATCTGAACCAAACAGTATTCATCAACGTATTTTCAGATTGATATCAAGTGAAATTAGAGTATAGACTTGAGTAAAAATGGTATGACTACAGGGCCAATTTCAAAAATTCATTTTCTTTGAAAAATTACAGTATCTAACCGGTTACAAACATCGAATAACCGGTTAGATTATGCAGTCTGTATACTGAAAAATGAGGTTTTGCATACCATTCTTTTAAATACTCAAATCTAACCAATTTCAACACTCCATAGAGTTCACGTACCTTAATTTAAACATGTTTAACAACAGAAATATATTTCATTTGCATGCATTCAATTTAGAGTATTAAATTGCATAAAAACCCACATAAACACAATTTAATACCACAAAACTCATACTAAGCATTTAGATTATGATTCAAGCATCAAAATCACTTTCATGCATCAAATCAAAACTGCTCAAAACAAAATTGAACTGTAAATCTAAGCCTTTTTAACCTTTTCACATAATGCCCTTTTGAGTCTTTGTTGACTCAAAACCTAAAACACACGATTTTAGTCTAAATCTAGTATAAGGTAAACTTCTCCCATACCTCTAAATCATGCTTGATCCAAAACATTGCAGAGAGAAAGGCTCCAACACAGATTTCCACCAAATCCACTACATGCAGATAGAGTTGGACAGGGTACCAAAACCAGGGAAATTGACATGCAAAACCAAATTAAAAATTGATGAAAATGGTCAAATTGAATTCTCTGCAACATGCACTAGAGGTATGAACAGATTTGAAACCAAAAGGATTTGTGTGCTTACAAAAATCGAGCTTCAAAGTCAGCTCCAAAAACCAGAAGCTGAGGTTTGACAGCACCAACACCTCAACTTGGCAAGCTTCATTCTCAAACTCCAAGAACTCTCAGCTCACAAACTTTATATCAATACAAAGCCCTTGATGTGAGCTTTGTAACAGTGTATCACTCGTTTTCTAACTCTCAACACAGAAGAAGAATCGCACAAGACGAATCAAGAACCCTAGAACAAGGATTTCCCAACCAACACTCACAAAACCTTGATTCAGATCTCAATTCAAGCCTTTTATAGATGAATTCAAACAGCATGCAAGGCGACACGCGTTCCTCAGCGTGATTTGAGTGGGATTCGTGGCAATTTCTGGATTAATTGGGTGATTACTCATCAAAATCCACTAACCCAGTTTCTGAGTTCATCGTGTAACTGGTTACAAAGCCCTTCTAACCGGTTACATACAGATAAAATTAAAAAAATAATAATTTAATTACTTTTTTTTCAAAAACCTTTTTAATATTGCAATTATGTCCCAACCCAAGGACTAAATTACAATATTCACATTTTTTGTACAAAATAACCATATAAAAATATATCTCATATTTTTATATATAAAAACACATAATGTACAAAAACTAAAACCTTCAAAACTAATATAAATCATTTATAAAATAATTGTTATAATTAATTTCTTGGTTATTTAGGAGACGAAAATTAGGGGTGTTACAGTTTTCCTCCAAGATCTGTGAATACTCTCATCAAGCACAACTTAGAGGTAAGAGGGAAGCTTACTATTTGCTAGAGTGAGGATAAACATGTTTGGTAAATAGGATGAGTCATCAAGAGACTCTAAGGGCATAGTGTGAATTGGTTTAATGGCTTGGAGGCCAACTTAGCTTATTTCTGGTTTTTGAGCAATTATAATATGATGCATGCAAGCTATTGTGAGGATAATTTCATGACTTACTTGGATATTATGTGAATTGATGCATTAAGTTGTGAAATATGTGATTTATGCACTTTTGGTGTATGATGATTTGGCATGCATGAATTTGTGATATGTTTAAGTGTTTAAACATGTGTACTTTAAGGTATTAAACCTTGGGTAATGATGAAAATAGGTTAGATTTGAGTACAATTGAAAATGGTGCTGAAAAATCAGTTTTAGTATGTTGTGCTGCATAATCTAACCGGTTAGAGCCTGTCTGTAACCGGTTAGTACCTGACAAAAATGAAAATATACAATTCTGATTTTGTTAAGTAATTCTCGCCATTTTTAATTGATACTTAAGGTCTATTATCACTGTTATTACCCTCTGATTGTTGGATATGGATTCCAAATTAGATAATTGGTTTATACCTTAAAGTGAATGACAAATTCAATTGAAATTTTGAAGTTATATGCATTTGATGCATCATAATGTTAGTGGATGCAAGATGAATGTGTTACAGTGGGTAAACATGTTAATATTAAGGTATTGTAACTCTGTATATGGTTGAAATTAGTTAGACTTGAGTATTGGAAAGAATGGTATGCAAAACCTCACTTTTTAGTGTATTTGCTGCATAATCTAATCGATTAGTTTGAAGCTGTAACCGGTTAGATACTGTCAGTTTTCAAAAGAAAAAGGTTTCTGAAATTGGCTAAGTGTTCATACCATCTGTACTCAAGTTTAAACTAGAATTTCATATAAAAACCAATCTAAAAACATGTGATTGAGCACTGTTTGGTTTAGATTGGAGGTGATGAGTCAATACCTTAATATTTATTGATAATTTCAAGAGGAAATTATGCATAAATAAAATTGGATTATGACTTAGATCTTTTGAATGATAATATGTGTTGGACTTGAGGTATTCTGTTATGCTAAGACCTTGTTATGGGATTGAGTAGAGAATTCAAGAAAGGATTCTTTGAAAATCAGTGGTTTTATGTTCAGGTATGTAATTCTAACCGGTTAGGTCATGATGTAATCGGTTAGTACCTGAAACTTAAAAATAAAAGTTAAGTTTTTGAGTAAGGATTGTTAATACCAATGATCATATTCTCTCAATCCTGGTCTATGAGCATATGTTTAACTTAAATTCAAGGGTGAATTTTATGTGTAAAGTTATACCTCAAGATATCATTCAGAAGTTGTGTTTTTCTAAGTCATAATAATGGAATTAATGGAAAGACCAATCTTAGTAATTATTTGTGCATTCATAAATGTGATGAAATAGGTTGGAAAGAATTGTTTGTTATGTTCTGGGAACATGAGGAGGGTAGTATGGGAGTACCATATTGATGCAACCTACTTGATGACACATTCTGGGAATGTGGCCAGTGTCTGAGACATGGTTTTTTTTATGTGTTCTGGGAACACATTGGTATGCAACCTACTTGATGACACATTCTGGGAATGTGGCCAGTGTCTGGGACATGGTTTCTTTGATATGTTCTGGAACGTGATTCACACTCTGGGAGTGGTGCTTGTTTATATTCCAAGTATGGTTTGCTACACGTTCTGGAAACGTGATGCACACTCTGGGAGTGGTGCTTGTTATATTCCAAGTATGATTTTCTATACGTTCTGGGAACGTATATTAGTGTTCTGGGAACACACTGGTGTAATGGATGGACGTCCGAGATTGATTAGTATGGAGGCCTCAGTGGTGGATAGAAATCATGCATCATGCCACCTGCATTGAAATACTTATTATGATTAACCGGGTGTGCTCATATGGTTATGCATTCTGATTTGCTACATGATTACTTGTGTATGTTAGCTTTATTCTCATTTGATTATGCGAATATGTATAGCTAACCCCCATGCCCTTATTAGGTGTTGATCGTATATCTAGCTTGCACAAAAGTCAGTGAAGGGAGATGTCCCTTAGGTGCATGCAGAGTGTAGAAAGTGTGGGTTGGGAACCCTTTGTGCAGATATCGAGGATCCAACCAGATGAATGTTTGGACAGAGGATCAGTGACCAGCTCTATAACATCTATATTTTCAATAAGTATTTATATGATACACATTTTGAAAGAAGTATCATAAGATGAATTTGGTTTCATAATAATACTTATTTGGTATCCATGACTTGTTACACTTGATATATTTTGAGAGTATAATATGATTATTTTACTATGTTTCCGCAAACTCTGATTTTATTAGTCAACTTCATTATTAATCAAGGGTTTGTGAAAAGAAATTTTCAAGGGAAGGGAAAATTCTTATTTTCAGATCTTTTTCCAACAATAACAGGTCCAAGTAATCATAAACTTATTACTTTTCTTATAAAATAAGATGATATACAAGGAGCATTACACTCTAAACTTGAAATAAAAATAAATCCAATCATACAAAAATACACACTACATTTCTACGTAAACATTTTGACTCTTAAATCATTTTATTTGGACTTACCATAAAAAAGATACGTAACTATGAAAATTAAATTCAATCTAACTACATAGGATAATTAAAATAAAATAAATAATTTATAGCATTCCATGTTATAAAAATTAATTTACACAACTTAGATTTTACAAAATTATAATATAGTTATTTAACAATGTTTTCTCCAAAATGTTACATATATATATATATATAATATCAATAAAACAAAATATTTTTTAACATATATGCATTATGATGAGGTCCTATAATTAAATAATTTAAGTAGGGAAAAATCGTGATCTTACAAACATAAAAATAAATATATATTAAAAAATTAAATAATCATTTGTTAATTTATTAAATGTATCAAGTTTTTAACAAATACTTATTTTTTTTAAGATTTATTATCTTATACATCTACGCATAAGTCAAAAAACCCTAAAGTTAGATAGATTTAATTCATCATAATAGTAGTCTATAATATATTCTCTCATCTTTAAATATAAGCATTAAAGGTGAACTTTTACGTGAATTAATAAAATTATTTAAAATTATTTGTGGTATACTTTTTTCAAAATTATTCCTATATAATTAATTATTATTATTATTAAGATTTTAAAAAGTGTTAACTAAATAAAGGTATTTGTGAAAAATAAATAATTAATAACATTGAAAATTAATATAGAAACTTATAAAAAAAATTAGTTAAACTTATTATCTATTGAATATATTTCCAGATCAATAGAATTTAGTTTCTCAAAATTAAGAACCATCTTTTAAGACAAAAAATCTATTGCCGACCTTCAGCCTACAAAGCATAAATTGGGTCTTGCTATTAAAGTTTAGTATTGGAAAATCAATTATAGATGGCATCATTCCATGTCTCGAGAATAGAAAAAACCACAATTTTCAATGAGTTTTTATTATTTTTAACTTCTTCACAAAGACATTTGTTACTCTCTATGTCCCTTAATATAAGTCACATTTTACCTAATTCACGCAGATTAAGAAAAGTAATTATTACTCTCAAATTTATCAAAAAATATGTTGTCATTCCAAGGTTGCCCCTATTTAAAACTTTACAACTCTATTCATTTTTCTTTCTATTGTAATTATTACCCCATCACCCCTATGCAATTATGAGGGATGTATTTGAAATAAACTCTTTAATACTATCTAGATATTAAAAAACGACTTATAAAAAGGGACATCAATTCTACCAAAATTGTACCCTATATTAAGGGACGGAGGGAGTAGCATTTTCCTAAAAGAAATCATGTTTAATTATGAATTATACAGTATTTTAGATTAACTCTCTCCGATCTTTCTAACAAAAATGATTTAAAGACCTACAAATCAACCTATACTATAAAAGGAGTGACATGTGTCACTTGCCTACCATTGATTGGTTAACAAGTGACACATGTCACATTCTTATGGTGTAGGTTGATATGTAGGTTCATTTTGTAGTTCTCTATATCATCACCCCGATCTAATATCTAAGATCTTTTAAGAAAAATTAAAACTTATTTAGAAAGTGAGTGAATGTTGTTAGTGTCATTGAAAATATAAATTTTAATTAATTTTTTCAAAATTATCCCTATAATTATTGTTGGAATTATAAAACATGGTTAACTTAAATATGAATGTTTTTGAAAAGAAGTTTAAATATTTTTGGAAATTGGAATAATGTCTTACAAATAAAATCTATTTTTTAAGTCTTACATATAGGATCAAAGGAAGTAATTTATAAAATTCAATAGGTTATTTTTTTATGAATTATTTTAGATTTAATTTGTAGTGTAGTTTTATAGGTTATTGTTAGTTGCTTCGTTTTATAAGGATAATAAAAAGTAAAAAAACTAAAAAGATGTGTATTTTATAATTTATTTAACACATTTATCCATTATCAAATAATTAATTTAATATATTTTGTAAGAGTGTAATCCACATAATAATTTACTAAGTCCTAAAATTTGAGAGTTGGGAGTCTCATATTTAATATTGGGAGCACCATTTGATAGTTTGTAGTTGTATTTAATTTCCTTCTCTATCTTCGTTAAAAAAAACTTTACATATTAAATATTACTGTTTCAAAATTTACAATTTCTAAATATTTTTATTAATTACTACCTTTATTTTATTTTAGAAAAAAAAAATTTATTGCTACATTATCGTAGACAAGAGGGAGTGTAACACTCCTAATTTTCGTCTCCCAAATAATCAAGAAATTAACTATAACGATTAATTTATAATTGAGTTATGTTGGTTTGTAAAGTTTTAGTTTTTGAACATTGTGTGTTTTTATTTTTATATGGTTATTTTGTACAAAAATATGAATATTGTAATTCATTCCTAAGGTTGGGACCTAATTGCAATATTAAAAAGGTTTTTGAAGAAAGAGTAATTAAATTATTAATTTTTGAATTTTATCAGCATGTAACCGGTTAGAAGGTCTGTGTAACCGGTTACACGATGAACTCAGAAAACTGGGTTAGTGCGTTTGATGAGTAATCACGCGTTTTAACCCAGAATTCGCCACGAATCCCACTCGATTCATGGTGGGAGACACGCGTCGCCCTGCATGCAACCCTAATTTGTCTATAAATAGATGAATTTCTGAGGATTTGAGGGTTGATGCAGCTGAATTCTTGTTGAGGAAGGGAATTAGGGTTCCATTTTCGTGTGGAGAAATTCGCCTTTGTTCCTGAGAGTGAGATCGAGATCCATACACCATTACAAAGCATACATCTTGAGCTTTGTAAAAACACCAAATTTGTGAGTTGAGAGTCTGTGTGGAAGGAGAAATCGATTTGAGAAGTGGGAGTTGAATTCTGAATCCTCTGTTGTGCATGTTCTGGAAGCTGAGTTCTAGAACTGATTTTGGTAAGTATAGTCAATCCTTAAGTCTCAAATCATTTCCATTCCTTAGTACATGTTACCTATATTGAGTCCTAATTGGTTTCCCCAATTTCTTTGGCCAAATGCTATGTCAAATCTTCTGGTCTTTGGACCCTGTTGATGGAAATCGTGGCTGAGAGCAGAACCTAGGATTTGTGGGGAATCTATGTTGGAGCCTTTCTCTCTGCAATGTTTTGGATCAAGCACGAACCTAAGGTAAGGGGGAAGCTTACTATTTGCTAGAATGAGAATAAATTGTGGTAGAATATAGGATGAGTCACCAAGAGACTCAAAGGGCATAAGTTGAAATGGATAGATGGCTTGGAGGCCAATTTGAGCTCAATTGTTGTTTTGAGCAACTTTAATTTGATGCATGCAAGCTATATAAATGCTAAATTCTGTGTTTGAGTGCTTAATCTAAGTTTGGTTGTGTTAAATTGTGTTTATGTGGATTTTCATGCAATTTGATACAATAAACTTGATGCATGCAATATGAATGTGTTTCTGAGTGTAAACATGTTTGTTTTAAGGCATATGAACTTTGTGTATACTGAAATTTGGTTAGATTTGAGAAAGGAAGAAAATGAGTTGTTAAAACTCTTGC
Source organism: Crotalaria pallida (assembly GCA_037953625.1). NCBI lineage: Eukaryota > Viridiplantae > Streptophyta > Magnoliopsida > Fabales > Fabaceae > Crotalaria > Crotalaria pallida. The sequence goes on along the minus strand of CM075654.1, from coordinate 54,037,725 downwards.
TTTAATGATCTGACTGCATAATCTAACCGGTTACACGATTTTCGTAACCGGTTAGACACTGCAGATTTTCAAAGAAAATTGGTTTATTAATCAGTCTGAAATCTCAATGGCCTTTGCTCAAATTTAAGCTTAAATTTCATTATACATGGTCTGAACTTGAGTTGTCAAAGTTCTGAACTGAAGGATCAAAATTATGCCTTAAGTTAATGAAATAATTTCAAGAGGAAATTATGTTCATTGGAAAAGGAAATGTGATTTGGACTTTTGAATGTTGAAACAATGGTTTTTGAGGTATAAAACAATGGTAAATGTGTTTTGGATTGGGTAGAGAATTAAAAAAAAAAGGTTTTTCTGAATTACAATGGTAAACAGTTCAGGTTTGTAAATCTAACCGGTTAGCCTGGAACTGTAACCGGTTAGCACCTGAATCTGAAAAATAAAAAGTTAAGTTTTTGAATACCATTGACTTTGTTTAACCCAGTCTAAGTTTAATGACATGTTTTGGGATATTTCAAAGGAGAATTTTTGTGTCAAAGACTATACCTTAAATAAGTCATTCAAAAGAGAAATTGAAATATTTCTAAATCACAGTAATTAATGGAAAGACCAACCTTAGTAAATTATGCATGCAATACATGCATAGAGAAAGGTAATGAAATAGGTTGGCAAGGATAGTTTGTGATGTTCGGGTACTTGAACCTGTACTCTAGGAGTACTAAACTAATGCAACCAACTTGATGACACATTCTGGGAATGTGGCCATTGTCTGGGACATGGTTTCTTGGACACGTTCTGGGAACGTGATGCACACTCTGGGAGTGGTGCTTGATTTTATTCCAAGTATGGTTTGTGATACGTTCGGGGAACGTATGTTAGTGTTCTGGGAACACATTGGTATAATAATTGAATTAAAGATAAAACCAACCTTGATGATTGTGCATTCATATAGAATGGAAGTTTGGTTGGTAGGAACGATTATCATATTCTGGGAATATGAGGAGGGTACTCCGGGAGTACCAAATTATAACCTACTTGATGACACATTATAGATATGTGGCCAGTGTCTGGGACCTGGTTTTATACGTTCTGGGAATGTATGTTGGTGTTCTGGGAACACTTTGATAAGCAACCTATTGGATGACACATTATAGATATGTGGCCAGTGTCCGGGACCTGGTTTTTATACGTTCTGGGAACGTATGCGTTCTGGGAACGTGATGCACACTCTGGGAGTAATGCTTATTTATCCAAGTATGGTTTGCTACACGTTCTGGGAACGTGATGCACACTCTGGGAGTGAATGCTTATCATCCAAGTATGGTTCGGCATTACGTTCTGGGAACGAATGTCGGTGTTCCGGGAACACAATCGTGTATTGGATGGACGTCCAAGATGGACTTTTAGAGGCCTCAGTTGTGGAAGGAAATCATGCATCATGCCACCTGCATTGAAAGAATTATTATGATTAACCGGGTGTGCTCATATGATTATGCATCATGATTTGTTATATGCTAACTTGTGGATGTTAGTTTTATTCTCATTTGATTATGCGAATATGTATAGCTAACCCCCATGCCCTTATTAGGTGTTGATCGTGCATCTAGCTTGCACAAGAATCAGTAAGGGGAGATGTCCCTTAGGTGCTTGCAGAGTGTAGAAAATGTGGGTTGGAAACCCGTTGTGCAGATATCGAGGATCCGACCAGAAGGATGCTTGGACAAGGGACCAGTGACCAGCTCCATGATATTTCTATTTTTAATAGAATTTATATGATACATATTTTGGAAAAAAAAGTATCATAAAAGGAATTCAGTCCTATCAAAATATTTATTTGATAATAATGGACTTGTTACACTTGATATATTTTGGGAGGGTAATATGGTTATTTTACTATGTTTCCGCAAACTCTGATTTTGTTAGTCAATCTCATTACAAATCAAGTGTTTGTGAAAAAGAATTTTCAAGGGAAGGGAAAATTATTATTTTCAGATCTTTTTCCAACGATAACAAGTCCAAGTTTTCATAAACTTCTTACTTTTCTTATAAAGTAAGATTATATACAAGGAGTGTTACAGGGAGTGTATATAGCAGTGGACAGAAGAATAATAGGTACTCAAATGAATTCAATACAGGGTCTAGGTATTCCATCCAACTCAAATTATAAGCAACAAAAAACATGTTTTTTTGTTTAAAATAAAAGCAAAATTAACCAACTTTATTAAATTTTGTTTCATTCTCAATGTTACTTTCCTAAAACATCTTTAAAAAATTGTTATATTATTTAATTTTTATTTCATTACCAATACTACTTTCCTAAAATACCTTTATGTTTTTATAAATTTGAGAAAATTAAATACAATTAACTAACCTTCTTTTTTTGGTAGAAAGAATAAATCTTATTACCACAGAACCAAATAACTTACTTACAAACCTTAGTTCAAGACTAGCCACCTTCTAGGAAGGGTTCAAGCCAAAAAACCAAGGAAAAAATAATGAGAATAAATCAAAGTTCAGTAAGTAACCTATTGACAATAGCCACATTCGGCCATAAACGAAAATCATAAAAACAATACTCTATTCTATGGGCTATATCATATTTAACAATCATGAAGACTCTATCAACTAATCTGTGCTCATCATTAAAAGTCCTGAGATTGCGTTCTCTCCAAATTTGGTAAATTACTGCAGAGAGCAAGGCTTGGATGCATTTCCTTCTCTTCTTCTCCTTGAAAGCATGAATTACCCAACGGGACCAGCTAACAAATCGTGTTGGATAATAATCCACCCCCAACCAATTCATGCACAACATCAGCAGCTCCTTGCACCAAATGCAGTCAAAAAAGAGATGATTCCTTGATTCCAAATTAGCCAAGCAAAGACAACAATGATTCGGACTGCACAGCCACTTCATTCTGTCCAAGGTGAGCAGCTTGCCCTGCACAGCAAGCCAACTAATAAACCTATGTCTAGGCACAGCAACTCCATTCCAAACAAACCTGTGTAAAGGAAATTGAGGATAATTTCCTAATAAAAAAGCATAACCAGAAGCAATAGTGTAACATCCATCAGTCCTAAGCAACCAGTTATTGCCTTGAAAGCCCAATTTCAGCATATCTCTTGCCTTTAGCAAACGCTTCCAGTGCCAGTTATGCCCTTGAGAAGCAGTGCAAGACCAGAAATCTTGTCCTTTGATATAAGTAGTATGAATCCACCTAATCCACAGACAATCTTTCTTTTTGGCAATGTCCCACACTTGCTTGCCTAAGGCAGCAATGTTCCACAGCACACTATTCTTAATGTTAAGACCACCTTGCTTCCTAGGCCTGCAGATTCTTTCCCAAGCAACCTTAGCAGAATAGTTACCCTCCTCATCCTTGCCCCACAAAAAAGCTCTACAAATACTATCTATCTCCTTCAAAACAGCTTTAGGGAGAATGAACAGAGAAGCCCAATAGACATGAAGATTCAAGAGAACAAAATTGATCAAGCAAATTTTACCTTGATAAGACAAATGCCTAGTCTTCCAAGAATGAACCCTGGCTATTACCTTCTGGACCAGAGTCTTACAAGCTGCTGCATTCCACTTCTTAGCCATCAAAGGGACTCCCAAATATCTGCAGGGAAATTCCCCAAGAGAGAAGCCAGTAATGTCCAGTAAAACCTGCTGCACTTGATCATTAACTCCTGCCATGTGTAAGGAAGATTTATTAAGATTAGCCTCAAGTCCTGTCCAGCTGGAAAACTCAGAAAATTCTTCCCACACAATCCTCACACTAGCTGGGTGAGCTTTGCAAAACACCATTAAATCATCAGCAAACACAACATTAATAAGCTTGAGCTCTTTGCACTGAGGGTGGAATCTAAAGTTTTTATGTTTAGAAGCAGCCTGCAATTGCCTTGTAAGAACCTCCATAGCCATGACAAATAATAGAGGAGAGACAGGGTCACCCTGTCTTATCCCTCTAGCACCAGAGAATCTAGGTCCCTTCACACCATTCAGCACAATATTATAGGATACAGAGGAAATACAAGCCTGAATCCACTGCACAAACTTAACAGGAAACTTAAAAGCATTAAGCATCTCAATAATGAAGTCCCAAGCAATAGAATCATAAGCTTTCTTGAGATCTATTTTCATTAAGCACCTAGGGGAAATTCTTCTCCTTCCATACAATCTTACAAGATCCTGAGATATCAATATATTATGACTAATACTCCTATCCCTGACAAAAGCACCTTGGTTATCCTGAATCAGGTAAGGTAACACCACACTCAGCCTGTCACAGAGAAGCTTAGCAATGCATTTATACAGACTATTACAACAGGCAATAGGTCTATAATCATGAACAAACTTAGGGGCATCCACCTTAGGGACCATGACCAAATTAGTAGAATTACATTCTCTAAGCATATGACCAGAATGGAAAAACTGTTTAATTGCAGCACAACAATCCTCCCCCACCACATCCCAAGCAGCATTAAAAAAGCCCGAACCATAGCCATCAGGGCCAGGTGCTTTATCATGATTAATAGACAACATAGCCTGCTTAATTTCATTATCAGTAAAAGCCTGAATAAGGTTTACCTGATGCTCTAGAGTTAAGACATTACCCTCAGCCATAATTTCAGGGTTAAGGCTAGCTCTTCCCTGCTTCCTACTGAATAAATGCTGATAGTACAAAAGGAAAGCATCACCAATCCTCTCCTGACCAGAGATCATGTCCCCATTATCAGTCTGCAGACAAAGCACTCTGTTCTGATACTGCCTTTGTTTGATTGAATTGTGGAACAGACTTGAATTCTCATCCCCTTCGTGCAACCAACTAATCTTTGCCTTCTGCCTCAAAAAAGAAATAGCAACCTTCTGAATAGCTTGATACTCCCTAAGGACCTCCTTTTCCTCAATCTGAAGATTAATATCATCTGGTGCCTGGTTCAAATCCTTCTGGACTCTGGTCAACTTCTCTTTCAACTCAAGCTCCCTCTTGTCAACCTTGGCAAAATGATCTCTATTCAACTCTGACAAAGGTTTTTTCAAAGCCCTCAACTTCCTACATACCTGAAACATATAACTACCCTCCACCTTAGAACTCCAAACTTCCTTAACAATCCTGCTAAAGTCAATGTGGGCACTCCACATATTAAAATACTTGAAGCCTTCCCCCTTTTTCACAACATCACTCACCAAGTCAATAATCATAGGACTGTGGTCTGACAGGCCAGATTCAATGAAGTCTGTCATAGCCATAGGCCAATCATTGCACCAAAAATTATTAACCAAAGTCCTGTCCAGCTTCGACCACACTCTACCATCACCCACTTGTCTATTAGTCCAAGTGAAAAACTGACCCTTAGCCTTCATATCCACCAACTCACAAGCCCCTACACAGTCCCTGAACTCCTGAAACTGCCTAGGATCTACAGCAGCCCCTCCTACTTTCTCCTGAGCAGACATACAAGTGTTAAAATCCCCTAGCAGCAGCCAGGGTCTATCAGTTAAAGGTTGCAGCCCAGTAAGCACCCTCCACAATTCCCTTCTCTCCAACATGTCATTGGAAGCATAGACAAATGTGATAAAGAAACTTCTCTGAACCTGTTTCATTGTAACAAAACAATGCATATATTGTGCAGATCTACCAAGGAGAAACACATCAAAATTATCCTTTTTCCAAATGACCCAGATTCTACCAATAGAACAAACATCATGATTGTCAATAGATCCCCAACCAGGAGCTAATTTATTCCTAACAGCCTGAAACCCATTTGGTCTCAATTTATTCTCAAGAATACCTAGTAAACCAATATTAAAAAATCTATACAAGTCAACAACTGCTTGTTGTTTTTTAGGGTTATTTAACCCTCTCACATTCCAGGCTGCAATCCTATCCATCAGCAGCCTGCCTAGAGGGAACACCTCTTAGCACAGCACCCCCCTTATTGGCTCTACTCCTAGTGTTTACTGGAATCCACTCACCCTCTTCAGCTGGACTTACCTCCTTCCCTTTCTCATGCTGCACAGTATCCTCAGGAATAATAACAGCAGTAATGACAGCATTAACTAACCTTCTTAATAAGCATAAAAGTAGTTAAATTTGCTTACTCCCTCCGGCTCGAATTATAAGCAAAATCAACTAATTTTACGCTTATTAAGGAGGTTAGTTGATTGTATTTAATTTTCTTAAATTTATAAAAGAATAGAGGTATTTTAGGAAAATTGCATTGGGAATGAAATAAAAATAAATAAGATAACAATTTTCTAGGGATGTTTTAGGAAAGTGAAATTGAGAATGAAATAAAATTAAAAAAAGTTGGTTAGCTTTGCTTATATTTTAAACCAAAAGTGGTATGTTTTTTGTTGCTTATATTTCGAGCCGGAGAGAGTATAATTTGAGCCAAAGAGAGTACTTGTTAAAGTTACAACTCCATATAAAAAAAATTCTCAAATTCACATTTATCATTTTTTTTAAAACATAAAATGTCACACTTTTCAACAATTTATATCTACAATTGATTTCTTAACAAATTTCCATGAATCATTTTGATAACATTTGCCTTCAATATATAATTATACTCTCTCCGTCCCTTAATATAAGGCACCATTTTAGTAGAATTGATGTCTCTTTTTATAAGTTTTAAAATATCTTTAAGGTTATTAAAGAGTTTATTTTAAATACATTTCTCATAATTGCATAGGGGGTGATAAGTAATAATTACAATAGAGAGAGAAATGAATAGAGTTGTAAAATTTTAAATATGGATAACCTTAGAATGACAACATATTTTTTTGATAAATTTGAAAGTAATAATTACTTTTTTTAATCTGCGTAAATTAGATAAAAGTGACTTATACTCCCTCCGTTTCAGAACATTAGGCCTTTTAGCATTTTTTTCTTGTTTCATAACATTAGGCCTTTTACAATTCCAATACATAAACATATTTTTCTTTCCAATTCTAACCTTATTCAATCATTTCATTCTCTCCTCATTAATTCTACTTTTATCATCTCTCTCATCTCTAAATCACTATACATTAATTAATGAACACACTTACTAATAAACATTAAATACTACTACAATTTTCAATAAGGATTGATAGGGGCATTTTGGACAAATTATTCATAACACTTACAATAATTAACATTTTCTTAATCTGGGTGTCCAGGCCTAAAAGGCCTAATATTATGAAACGGATGGAGTATTAAGTGACAGAGAAAGTATATGATCCATGAGGAAGTATAACCACTAGTAAAGGATAAATTCCATGTGCAAAAAGCAAGAACCTGATAAGGATGTGGAAGAGAGCATGTGAGCTAGAGTGGGTAGACCAAGACGCATTGGACTTATAAATAGACAAACACACATTGGTCAACGGTGAAATGATTTTCACACACCAATTTTTATTCATTCTTCAGGTGTAAATACTTGTCCTAAATTTATTTTTATTTACAAGTCATATTTTCTTCATCTTAAAAAATTAGTGAATTTTTTAAAATTCAACAAAAATAAATAATTATATTTTAATGCATTGTTTCTTCAAAATCAACCAATTATCAAAGCAAGTATTCTCTCCGATTTCTAATAGATGAAAATCAGACATGTTTTTTTTTGGTCTCTAATATAAGAAAAAGTTAACTACTCCCTCTGATCCTATTTATAAGTCATATTCTAGAAGGATTCTTTGGTCCTATTTATAAGTCACTTTGTATTTTCTAGGAGGCATTTATTGCTATTTTATCTTATTTGCCCTTTGTTCATTAATGTGAAGTAATACATTGTGAAATTCTCAATGCAAGTTAAGAGGGTAAGATTGTAATGTTGAAGTATTTTTTTTAAAGTTTCAAGAAACCTAACTACCCTCCTTGGTCCATGTGATATGGTTAATGTTGGAAACCAACAAGCGGGCTTAGCAATTACTAGAGCGGGGTGAATAGTAATATGGAAGCAACAGTGACTAATTTTCGGTGCAATTAAAAGATAATTGATCAAAAGCTTGTTTTTCTGAAACTGGGCAATTTACTCGAGTGAAATGAAGAACACTCGAGTGAAATTCAACGAAATACTCGAGTGAATTGTAAAACACTCGAGTGTTTTATGCAGAACAGAAAGGAGCAGTTTCAGAGAAATTTAGCAAAATGATTCAATGTCTTAAAGACTAATCTAGGGCAAATATAAATCAAAGTAGAGGGCAATTAAACTAAGTTAAAACAAGTTGAAAACAAGTTAATTGCAACCAATTGCTACTAGAATTATAAAAGCCCCTTTCTAGAGAACTTAGGGTTTGGTTTTACTTGAAAACTAAGAAAGCTATAAAAGAGAGAGACAACACCAATTTTATCCTGGTTCACACTCAATATAGAGTGCTAATCCAGTCCCCCTAATCAACTTAGGAGTTTCTACTAGTAATCAAATTGTTAGAAATTACAAGGATAAATTGAGATTCCTCACTCAATCCTAACCCTTTTCAAGAGTGTACCAAACTCTTGAAATTTCTACCCCAACTTGATTTGGTGATGAAGAGTCCCTTCTTCTTAAGCTCCTTGGAACCTCCAAGAGCCCACCAAGCTAAGAATCCTCTTAGTCTTTGTGCTTGAGAACATCCCAAGGCTTGAGAACTTGGATACCTCACCAAGTACTTGGATACCTCACCAAGATTTTCTAAACAAGCTAAAGTGTTTGAGTGTTTGAGAATTTTACAACAAATAATTCTCTTACAAATGAAGCACACTCTCTTAACTCACTAAGACAAATAATAAAGATGAATGCTTGGTTGAGTTTAGAGAGAGAAAATGATTTTAACACTTGAGAGAGAGAATCAATGATAGAATGTAAGCTTGTTGTGTTGGATAATGGCCACTGTTCAGAATATAAGTAAGGGGACAAAAGGGAAGGAAAAACCAAGTTATTCTCCCTTTTTGTCCTCTTCTAACGTTTAAAAAATTTGTTGTCAGACCTAAATCACTCGAGTCTTTTTAGAAACACTCGAGTGTTTTTTGGTCAACTCTGATAGTGTTGCCTTTTTACTTTATCCAACGGCTATATTACTGAAAATTCATAAATCACTCGAGTGAATTGAGAATCACTCGAGTGAATTGGTCAATGTTGAAAAAATTAAGTTTTCTAACATTGTTTTCAATTCTCTTCTCAAGTCTGATTGGTTTTAATCTCAACCTTTCATGCATGAATATTATTTGACCTTATGTGAGAATAAAAACCTAAACTACCCACTCTCATAAATAAAATACATTAAGAATAAATGAGAATGAATAATTAAACTAAGCACTTGATCTTCTTTATTGTTGGGCTTGCATTCTTCAAATTAAGTCCATAATTTAATTACATTGTCATCATCAAAATTAATCCACCTTAATCGGAGATTTGATTTTACCGTTAAGTATGCCCTATAAATAGGACCAGAGGGAGTAACTTTTTATTCCAATACAATCATTCCTAAAATATTTATACAAAATAATGATCTCATTTAATTTTTGTTTCCATTCCCAATGCAATTTTCTTAAAGTAGCAATATTTTTTTTATGATTTTGAGAAAATTAAATACATTCAACTAATTTTCTTAATACATGTGATTTCGGTTATTTGTTTTTATAATAGGGACCGGAGGGAGTATTTAATACATGTTTCTTTAATTAACCAATCATAAAATATACTGCAATTTCAATTTTTTATTCATTATTTTAACTTTAATTTAGATCACTTTTTTAATGTTTTTTTTTACTAATTTTATGGGACAGATGAAGTACTTAAGTAATACATTTCATATGGATCAAGAAGGTTAGTTAAATAGCTAAGTTCCTTAAGTATGATGTTAGAGGTTTGACTCTTGCTATGAGTATAGAAGAGACTTTGTTGGGAGAGGTTGCACCCACTTCGTTGATCTCTACCTTGAAAAGGATTAAACTCTTGCTATTAGTCAAAGAACACCCTTGGTTCACACCAAAAAGGTAGTTAAATTTCTTAAAACTCTAAAAATATATTTTAAAGTTACAATTCTACTTTTTTAACTTATACTCCTTCCGTCCCTTAATATAGGGCACCATTTTGGTAAAATTGGTGTCCCTTTTTATAAGTCGTTTTAGAATATCTTGGTAATATTAAAGAGTTTATTCCAAATACACCCCTTATAATTGCATAGGAGTGATAGGGTAATAATTACAACAGAGAGAGAAATAAATAGAGTTGTAAAGTTTTAAATAAGGGTAACTTGGAATGACAACATATTTTTTTGATAAATTTGAGAGTAATAATTGTAACACCCCTAATTTTCGTCTCCCGAATAATAGGAAATTAATAATAAAGAAGTTTTATTATTGATTTATAGAATTTTCTGAGTTTATGTTTTGTATTTAATTAGCCTTAAATATAAAAATAAGTGGAAATATTTTTATATGGCAAATAAATGCAAAATATAAGGAAATTGCATTCTGGTCCCTGGGTGAGGACTAAAAAGCAATATTAGAAAGGTTCTTGGAGGGAAAGATTTAAAAATAATAAATTTTAAATTTTGAACTGATCTAACCGGTTAGTAATGCCCTGTAACCGGTTAGACGATGAACACAGAAACTGGTTTAGTGGATTTTGATGAGTAATCGCTTGATTAATCCAAAATTCGCCACGATTACAGTCCCAAATTAAGTGGAAACCACGCGTCCAGCTGCATGTAATCTGGACTTGGCTATAAATAGGTGGATTGTTGATGGAGTGGGGGTTGATCAACTGATTCTTGCTGAAGAAGGGTGACTTAGGGTTTTGATTTCGTGAGGACGATTTCTCCTTCGTTCTTGAGAGTTTGAGAGTGAGAGATACACTTCTGAAAAACTTACATCAAGAGCTTTTCATTGATATATACCTTGTGAGTTGAGGGTTCTTGTGTGTGGAGAAATCAACCTTAGAAATTGGAGCTGGAGAACTGAACTCTGTTTTCTCTTGGTTCTGGAAGCTGAGTTCGAGCTTCGATTTTGGTAAGCACAGATCATGTTTAAGTTTCAAATCACTTTTATTTTCTAGTGCATGTTACCAAGATCAAGTTCTAATCGTTTTCCCCAATTTCTTTGGCCAAATTAAATGTTAATTTTGATGATTTCTGGACCTTGTTGCTGGAAAACGAAACTGGAAACATAACTTTGGTTCTGAGAGGATCTGTGGAGTTTCCTGCAAATCAGTGTCAAACTTTCATCCAAATCAACTTAGAGGTATGGGAGAAGTTTCACTATACTAGATTTAGACTAAATGTCAAAGGATTTAGGATTTGAGTTCATGAAACTCAAAGGGGCATTATGTGTTCTTAAGCACAAAGGCTTGGAGGCCAATTTCTTGCTCACTGTGGTTTTGAGCAAATTTTAATTGATGCATGCAAGCTAAATGATGACTGAATTCTGTGTTTAAGTGTTTGATTTCAGTTTTGTGGTGCTAAATTGAGTTTATGTGAATTTTCATGTAATTTAATTCAATAAACTTGATGCATGCAATATGAATGTGTTTCTGGGTGTAAACATGTTTAATTTAAGGCATAAGAACTTGGTGTATGCTGGAAATTGGTTAGATTTGAGAAAGAAAGAAAATGAGTTGTTAAAACTCTTGTTTTAATGGTCAGACTGCATAATCTAACCGGTTACACGATTTTCGTAACCGGTTAGACACTGTAAATTTTCAAAGAAAAATCAGTTTGCAAATCAGTCCTGAAACTTTCAATGGTTTTTACTCAAATCTAAGCCTTAATTTCCATACACAGAGTCTGAATATAAGTTGTGATAATGTCAACAAATTCAGATGGGAAAGATTTCCATTTGTGCCTTAAATTGATGGAATAATTTCGAGTGAAATTATGATTATTGGAAAAGGATATGTGATTTGGACTTTTGAATGATAAAACAATGGTTTTTGAGGTATAAGAATAAAGTTGAAAGTGTTTTGGATTGGGTAGAGAATTCAAGAAAAAAAAAGGGTTTTTCTGAATTGCAATGGTAAACAGTTCAGGTCTGTAATTCTAACCGGTTAGCCTGAAACTGTAACCGGTTAGTACCTGAATCTGAAAAATAAAAAGTTAAGTTTTAATTACCATTGAAGTTATACTACTCAATCTGGGTTTTATAAAGGCATATTTTGAGAAAATTCAAAGGGGAATTTTTATGCCAAGTATTATACCTCAAGTGAATCATTCAAAAGTGGAAATTGGAATATTTCTAAATCACATTAATTAAGATAAAGATAAAACCAACCCTATGTTGTGCATACATATAGACTGGAAGTCTGGTTGGTAGGAACGTTTATCATATTCTGGGAATTTGAGGAGGGTACTCCGGGAGTACCAAGGTATGACCTACTTGATGACACATTATAGATATGTGGCCAGTGTCCGGAACCTGGTTTTTGTGCGTTCTGGGAACGTGGCGTTCTGGGAACGTGGTGCACACTCCGGGAGTGATGCTTTTTATCCAAGTATGGTTCGGCATTATGTTCTGGGAACTAATGTCGTGTTCTGGGAACACAATGGTGTAGTGGATGGACGTCCAAGATGGACATTTAGAGGCCTCAGTTGTGGATAGAAAAATCATACATCATGCCACTTGCATTATAAGAGTTATAATGTTGAAAATTGGTGTGCTCATATGTACTTGCATTATGATATATCCATGATATATTTGTGATTGTAATTTTAGTCTTTATCCATTATGTATATGTGTATACTTACTCCATGTGCCCTGTTTAGGTGATGGCCAGATACCTAGCCTGCATCGAGATACGCCTTATCCCTAGCGGTATATGGACGTATGAGGAGAACCGTGCCACCTTTGAGGGGGAGGTGGAGATCACTCTCTACCACCCTAACCCTTTGGTGCGTGTGCGACCTCGTCTATTTAGGATCCCATTAGTCTATACTATGCATGTTCCACCTTTTTACACTTATAGAGGACCACCCCCGGCTCGACCTATGCGTCGTTTTCATAGTTTTAGATTTAGAGCTGTCACTCGTTCCCATCCTTCATCCCATAGAGTTGTCACTGAGGAGACTCCTTCTCCTGGTCCGACTGAGTATGATAGGACTACTTCTGCGGATCCTAGACCCAGTGGTGGGGTATCTACTCAGTCAGGCGAGGTCGAGGAGGACCCTGAGGAGGATGCGAGCGAGGAGGAGGTGCATGTCGAGCCGTCTGTTTCGGCTAGAGGTGGACCCGCTGGTTCATAGGAACCTGCATAGCATAGGGGTTATGGATCCTAGATCCTAGGGATAGAGATGTGGAGGATCTGAGGAGCTGTTGAGGACACTGAAGACCTGCTCTGAGACTTCTATTTTGAGATCATGTGATATATTGTATATATTTTGAGAGGTCTTAGAGTGAGGTTTTTATTTTATTCAGGTGGGTTGTATCTATTTTATAAACTCTTGCTATCTCGACTGATGTTACTTGCTACTGCTGTACTGATGGGGTTATGTCGTATGACTTTTATCATATATATATATATGTTTTATTTTCCTCAGCAGTGCCCCATAAGTACTATTTTTATTCCGCGAACTCTGATTTTAAATTACAAATGGATTCGGCGATAAGTTTATATTCTATAATCAAGAAAGTGCATTTTCGAGAGTGTTTCTAAAACCTAAGATATTACTATGCCGAATTCAGGTAACGATTTATGTTGAAAAGAGGTTTTTGATTGAGCAAGTAATGATATTAAAAAGGAAAAATTTTATAGTCCTAAATTTTGATAGCAAGTAGTAAACTATTTGGAAATATTAATTATTTTCAAGTTAAAAGAGAGCGTCACAACCTTTGGTGGTATCAGAGCATTGGTCCTATTCCTCATGGCCCGAAGATGCAGCTAAGTGTGGTATTCAATGTTGATTGAAGATGTTTGAGTAAGTTAGTAGTAGCATTTATGTTCCAAAGACCTTTTTAGTAACCCAAAGCCCATAGTGCAGGTCTTTCTATGGCAACCCGGAATAGAAACGTTACTAATGAGATGTTAGAACGAATCACAACCGTGCTAGAGGGCATGCAGCAGCAGCAGAGGCATCAAGCATCTCAAGGGAGAGCTGGTAACCCATCTGCTAGTAGCATGGTGAATCATGATGCTAAGACTCTGTCGGAATTCAGGAAGTGCAATCCACCACGATTTGAGGGAGGATATAGACCTGATGAGGCAAACAAGTGGTTGTACGAGATCAATAAGATCTTTCGAACTCTGGAGTGTTCTGACGAACAGAAGGTGACCTATGCAGTCTACATGCTTCATCGGGAAGCTGAAAACTGGTGGGATCACACGGTCCAGTTGCTGAATTTTGAAAGAAGGGCAATCAACTAGGGAGTATTTATGGAGAAGTTTCTCAATAAATATTTTCCAGAAGATTTGCGGAGGAAAAAGGAAGTGAAATTCATGCAATTGAAGCAGGGGGATATGAGTGTAGGGGAGTATGCTGCCAAATTCGAGGAGTTGATGAAGTACTCTCCCTATTACTTAAATAACCCTGATGAAAGAAGTAAGTGTGTGAAGTTTGAAGGTGGGCTAAGGCCGGAGCTGAAGTCTATCTTCAGTTATCAAAGGATTCAGTTTCCCTGCACTGGTGGACATGTGCAGAATGTATGAAGATGATAAGAAGGCGGAGTTGTTAGGAAGTCAAGTGAAGGGGGTTGGACAGAATTATGGACCCCAGAGAAAGAAGAAGTTTGACCATCGGAACAACGGTCCATATTCTAAGAACAAAGGTAAAGGCAAGACAGTGATGGATAACCGGAACAAGCCTCGCGATAATGCTCCTTATTGCGAGAAGTGCAAGCGTTACCATCATGGTCAGTTTTGCTGGTCCACAGGAGGATGTTTCAAGTGTGGGAAGCAAGGTCACTTTGCCCGAGAATGCAAGGAGTCTGCAAAGGAAGATGCAAAGGGATCTGCTGGAAAGCCTGTGGTACAAGGACGAGTGTTTACCCTGAGTGGTAGTGAAGCAACTCAAACCCCGAATCTCGTGCAAGGTAATTTTCTGCTCAATAATCAACCTTGCAAAATCATGTTTGATTCTGGAGCTACACATTCTTTTGTTTCCCCTGAATGTGTGAGTAGGCTGAATCTTATTGTTTCCGATTCACCCTGCTATCTTAGTATATATACCCCTATGGGAATACCGATTTACACCGCTAAAGTCTGTTTAGGGTGTAATGTAGAAGTTATGGGTCGTTCATCCCCGGTAGATTTGGATTGTCTTCCTAAGTTACAATTGGATGTGATCTTGGGAATGGATTGGTTGATGAAGAACCAAGTGATCATCAATTGTGAGGAAAAGACAATTCAATATAGGACCCTTGAACCGGAGGGTTATATGTGTTTATTCTCGGCTTCTGGAGAAGAAGAGTCGATGCCAATCGAAGAAATTCCAGTGGTGAGGGAATTTCCGGAAGTATTTCCTGAGGAGATACCAGGATTACCTCCAAAGCGAGAGATAGAGTTTGGGATCGATTTAGTCCCTGGAGCTGGTCCCATCTCTATTGCTCCTTATAGGATGGCACCGCCAGAAATGGCAGAAATGAAAAAGCAAATCGAGGACTTGTTGCAGAAACAGATGATCAGGCCAAGTGTTTCGCCTTGGGGAGCTCCATTATTGTTCGTAAAGAAGAAAGATGGAAGTATGAGGATGTGTGTGGACTACAGACAGCTGAATAAGGTCACTATTAAGAATAAGTATCCGTTGCCAAGGAATGATGACCTTATGGATCAAGTGAGGGGAGCTGCAGTATTCTCCAAGATTGATCTGAGATCAGGATATCATCAGATCAGGATAAAGGAAGAGGATATACCCAAGATTGCATTTCGATTGCGATACGGTCATTATGAGTATGTTGTGATGCCGTTCGGATTGGCAAATGCACCTGCTATTTTCATGGACTATATGAACCGGATCTTTAGACCATATTTGGATTTGTTTGTGGTGGTATTCATTGACGATATTTTGGTCTATTCTAAAAATCCGGAAGAGCACGAAGAACATCTCAGGATTGTGTTGACGGTCCTGAAGGAGAAACAACTATACGCCAAACTTACGAAGTGTGAGTTTTGGTTGAATGAAGTGAAGTTTCTGGGGCATGTAATCTCTAAGGAGGGAATTGCGGTGGATCCAGCGAAAGTAAGTTCTGTATTAAGTTGGGAACAGCCTAAGACGGTGACGGAAGTGAGAAGTTTCTTAGGGCTGGCTGGATACTATCGTCGATTCATAGAAGGATTTTCTAAGATTGCATTGCCTTTGACTAAATTGACTCGGAAGGATCAATCGTTTGTGTGGGACGATCGGTGCGAAGCTAGTTTTCGTGAGTTGAAGGAAAGGTTAACATCGTCTCTTGTGTTAATCTTACCTGATCCTCACAAGAGTTTTGAGGTGTACTGTGATGCATCTAAGCAAGGACTGGGTTGTGCATTGATGCAAGAAGGAAGAGTAGTGGCTTATGCATCGCGACAATTGAAGAATCATGAAGTGAATTACCCAACACACAATTTAGAATTGGCTGCGATCGTGTTTGCCTTAAAGATATGGAGACATCATCTCTATGGCACTACATTCGAAGTATTTAGTGACCATAAGAGTTTGAAGTATCTGTTTGACCAAAAAGAGTTGAACATGAGGCAAAGAAGATGGATGGAGTTCTTGAAGGATTACGACTTTAAACTCCATTATCATCCGGGTAAGGCGAATGTGGTTGCAGACGCGTTGAGTCGGAAAGCAATCCACGTTAGTGCAATGATGGTCAAGGAAGCGGCGTTAATTGAAGAATTCAGAGACTTGAGCTTGTTGATGCAAGTGGAGCCATCAAGTATCAAGTTGGGGACGTTGCAGATCACAAACGAGTTCTTGGAAAGAATTCGGGAGTTGCAGCGAGCAGATGAAGAGTTGATGGAAAAGATGAGACTAGGTTCGGAAGGAAAGGAACCTGATTTCAAGTTTGGGCAGGATGGAATCCTTCGTTTCAGGACAAGGATTTGTGTACCAAGGTATCAAGAAGTTAGAAGGTTAATTCTTGATGAGACCCATAAGAGTCGGATGAGTATGCACCCTGGATCGACCAAAATGTATCAGGACTTGAAGAAGATATTTTGGTGGTCGGGATTGAAAAGAGATGTGGCAGAATATGTGGCGGTGTGTTTGATCTGTCAGAAAGCGAAGGTAGAACATCAGAAACCGAGAGGACAGTTGCAACCTCTGAGGATTCCCCAGTGGAAATGGGATAGCATCTCAATGGATTTTGTGTCTGGTTTGCCGAGGACCGCAGCAAATCATGATGCAATCTGGGTGATTGTGGATAGGTTAACAAAGTCGGCGCATTTTATTCCGATAAATATGCATTATCCTTTGAACAAGCTTACCCAGATCTATATTAAGGAGGTAGTTCGTCTTCACGGAGTGCCTTCAAGCATTGTGTCAGACCGAGATCCGAGATTTTCGCCGCAATTTTGGAGAAGTTTGCATGATGCTATGGGAACAAGATTGAAATTAAGTTCTGCGTATCATCCACAAACGGATGGCCAGACGGAGAGAACAATTCAATCTTTGGAAGATGTGTTGCGAGCGTGTGCACTTGAAGAACAAGGAAGTTGGGATCAAGTGTTACCTCTTGCAGAGTTCACATACAACAATAGCTACCATGCGAGTATTGGAATGGCACCGTTCGAGGCGTTGTATGGAAGGAAGTGTCAAACCCCGCTATGTTGGTTCCAAGTAGGGGAGAACTTGATGGTTGGACCAGAAATGATTCAGCAGACAACTGAGAAGATCAAGATGGTTCAGGCTAAGATGAAAGCGGCTCAGAGTCGGTAGAAGAGCTATGCGGATAGGAGGAGGAAACCATTAGAATTTTCTGAGGGCGATTATGTGTTTCTTCGGATAGTTCCGATGAAAGGAATTAATCGAGCTTTGAGAACCCGAAAGCTTTCGCCTAAGTGTATAGGTTCATATCAGATTCTTAAGAGAGTTGGTCCTGTTGCTTATCAACTGGCTTTACCACCCTCTTTATCCAATTTGCATAACGTCTTTCACGTTTCGCAATTGAAAAAGTATGTTCATGATCCATCTGTTGTTCTGAAACTCCAACCTGATGATCTAACTCTGAGAGAAAACCTGACCTTTGAGACCAGACCGGTTCAGATAGAAGATCGTGAAGTCAAGCGGCTCAGAGGAAAGGATATACCTTTGGTCAAGGTGATTTGGGAGAATGCTGACGTATCTGAAGCTACATGGGAATTAGAGGAGAAGATGTGTCAAGAGTATCCAGAATTATTTATGTATTCTAGAATTTCGGGGGCGAAATTCCTTTTAAGTGGGGGAGTAGTGTAACACCCCTAATTTTCGTCTCCCGAATAATAGGAAATTAATAATAAAGAAGTTTTATTATTAATTTATAGAATTTTCTGAGTTTCTGTTTTGTATTTAATTAGCCTTAAATATAAAAATAAGTGGAAATATTTTTATGTGGAAATATTTTTATATGGCAAATAAATGCAAAATATAAGGAAATTGCATTCTGGTCCCTGGGTGAGGACTAAAAAGCAATATTAGAAAGGTTCTTGGGAGGGAAAGATTTAAAAATAATAATTTTTAAATTTTGAACTGATCTAACCGGTTAGTAATGCCCTGTAACCGGTTAGACGATGAACACAGAAACTGGTTTAGTGGATTTTGATGAGTAATCGCTTGATTAATCCAAAATTCGCCACGATTACAGTCCCAAATTAAGTGAAAACCACGCGTCCAGCTGCATGTAATCTGGATTTGGCTATAAATAGGTGGATTGTTGATGGAGTGGGGGTTGATCAACTGATTCTTGCTGAAGAAGGGTGAGTTAGGGTTTTGATTTCGTGAGGACGATTTCTCCTTCGTTCTTGAGAGTTTGAGAGTGAGAGATACACTTCTGAAAAACTTACATCAAGAGCTTTTCATTGATATATACCTTGTGAGTTGAGGGTTCTTGTGTGTGGAGAAATCAACCTTAGAAATTGGAGCTGGAGAACTGAACTCTGTTTTCTCTTGGTTCTGGAAGCTGAGTTCGAGCTTCGATTTTGGTAAGCACAGATCATGTTTAAGTTTCAAATCACTTTTATTTTCTAGTGCATGTTACCAAGATCAAGTTCTAATTGTTTTCCCCAATTTCTTTGGCCAAGTTCCATGTTAATTTTGATGATTTCTGGACCCTGTTGCTGGAAAACGAAACCGGAAACAGAACTTTGGTTCTGAGAGGATCTGTGGAGTTTCCTGCAAATCAGTGTCAAACTTTCATCCAAATCAACTTAGAGGTATGGGAGAAGTTTCACTATACTAGATTTAGACTAAATGTCAAAGGATTTAGGATTTGAGTTCATGAAACTCAAAGGGGCATTATGTGTTCTTAAGCACAAAGGCTTGGAGGCCAATTTCTTGCTCAATGTGGTTTTGAGCAAATTTTAATTGATGCATGCAAGCTAAATGATGACTGAATTCTGTGTTTAAGTGTTTGATTTCAGTTTTGTGGTGCTAAATTGAGTTTATGTGAATTTTCATGTAATTTAATTCAATAAACTTGATGCATGAAATATGAATGTGTTTCTGGGTGTAAACATGTTTAATTTAAGGCATAAGAACTTGGTGTATGCTGGAAATTGGTTAGATTTGAGAAAGAAAGAAAATGAGTTGTTAAAACTCTTGTTTTAATGGTCAGACTGCATAATCTAACCGGTTACACGATTTTCGTAACCGGTTAGATACTGTAAATTTTCAAAGAAAAATCAGTTTGCTAATCAGTCCTGAAACTTTCAATGGTTTTTACTCAAATCTAAGCCTTAATTTCCACACACAGAGTCTGAATATAAGTTGTGATAATGTCAACAAATTCAGATGGGAAAGATTTCCATTTGTGCCTTAAATTGATGGAATAATTTCAAGTGAAATTATGATTATTGGAAAAGGATATGTGATTTGGACTTTTGAATGATAAAACAATGGTTTTTGAGGTATAAGAATAAAGTTGAAAGTGTTTTGGATTGGGTAGAGAATTCAAGAAAAAAAAGGGTTTTTCTGAATTGCAATGGTAAACAGTTCAGGTCTGTAATTCTAACCGGTTAGCCTGAAACTGTAACCGGTTAGTACCTGAATCTGAAAAATAAAAAGTTAAGTTTTAATTACCATTGAAGTTATACTATTCAATCTGGGTTTTATAAAGGCATATTTTGAGAAAATTCAAAGGGGAATTTTTATGCCAAGTATTATACCTCAAGTGAATCATTCAAAAATGGAAATTGGAATATTTCTAAATCACATTAATTAAGATAAAGATAAAACCAACCCTATGTTGTGCATACATATAGACTGGAAGTCTGGTTGGTAGGAACGTTTATCATATTCTGGGAATATGAGGAGGGTACTCCGGGAGTACCAAGGTATAACCTACTTGATGACACATTATAGATATGTGGCCAGTGTCCGGGACCTGGTTTTTGTGCTTCTGGGAACGTGGCGTTCTGGGAACGTGGTGCACACTCCGGGAGTGATGCTTTTTATCCAAGTATGGTTCGGCATTATGTTCTGGGAACTAATGTCGGTGTTCTGGGAACACAATGGTGTAGTGGATGGACGTCCAAGATGGACATTTAGAGGCCTCAGTTGTGGATAGAAAATCATACATCATGCCACTTGCATTATAAGAGTTATAATGTTGAAAATTGGTGTGCTCATATGTACTTGCATTATGATATGTCCATGATATATTTGTGATTGTAATTTTAGTCTTTATCCATTATGTATATGTGTATACTTACTCCCTGTGCCATGTTTAGGTGATGGCCAGATACCTAGCCTGCATCGAGATACGCCCTATCCCTAGCGGTATATGGACGTATGAGGAGCACCGTGCCACCTTTGAGTGGGAGGTGGAGATCACTCTCTACCACCCTAACCCTTTGGTGTGTGTGCGACCTCGTCTATTTAGGATCCCATTAGTCTATACTATGCATGTTCCACCTTTTTACACTTATAGAGGACCACCCCCGGCTCGACCTATGCGTCGTTTTCATAGTTTTAGATTTAAAGCTGCCATTCGTTCCCATCCTTCATCCCATAGAGTTGTCACTGAGGAGACTCCTTCTCCTGGTCCGACTGAGTATGATAGGACTACTTCTGCGGATCCTAGACCCAGTGGTGGGGTCTCTACTCAGTCAGGCGAGGTCGAGGAGGACCCTGAGGAGGATGCGAGCGAGGAGGAGGTGCATGTCGAGCCGTCTGTTTCGGCTAGAGGTGGACCCGCTGGTTCATAGGAACCTGCATAGCATAGGGGTTATGGATCCTAGATCCTAGGGATAGAGCTGTGGAGGATCTGAGGAGCTGCTGAGGAGACTGAAGACCTGCTCTGAGACTTCTATTTTGAGATCATGTGATATATTGTATATATTTTGAGAGGTCTTAGAGTGAGGTTTTTATTTTATTCAGCTGGGTTGTATCTATTTTATAAACTCTTGCTATCTCGACTGATGTTACTTGCTACTGCTGTACTGATGGGGTTATGTCGTATGACTTTTATCATATATATATATATGTTTTATTTTCCTCAGCAGTGCCCCATAAGTACTATTTTTATTCCGCGAACTCTGATTTTAAATTACAAATGGATTCGGCGATAAGTTTATATTCTATAATCAAGAAAGTGCATTTTCGAGAGTGTTTCTAAAACCTAAGATATTACTATACCGAATTCAGGTAACGATTTATGTTGAAAAGAGGTTTTTGATTGAGCAAGTAATGATATTAAAAAGGAAAAATTTTATAGTCCTAAATTTTGATAGCAAGTAGTAAACTATTTGGAAATATTAATTATTTTCAAGTTAAAAGAGAGCGTCACAATAATTACTCCCTTCGGTCTCAATTATAAGCCAAAAAAACTAACTTCATACTTATTAAGAAAGTTAGTTGAGTGTTTTTAATTTTCTTGAAATGTTAAAAAAAAATAGGCTATTTTAGGAAACATGTATTGGGAATGAAATAAAAATTAAATGATACAACCAATTTATTGAGATATTTTAGGAATGATTGTATTGAAAATAGAAAAGGTATATTCAAGAAAATTAAATACACTCAGCTAACTTTTTTAATAAATGTAAAATAATGGAGGGAGCATTCCACAATGTATTGTTTCAGGTTAGCTAACAAATGACAAACAGGGACAATGGCTTATCCAGATCTGGCAAACTTCTAATGACAATGGTTTACGGAGATTGCGACTCGTGTGGTTTGATGGCGGAGCTGAGATCTTTGACGATGCTATTGCGAGCTCTAACAACGGTTATCAAAGAAAGCGGTGAGCCGGTGACAGAGTTCAAGGGACGACCTCTTTTGTGGTGGTTTATGCATGCCCTTGTCGTGTTAATTACTTGGGTTTGAAGAGCTCTCTGTTGTCACTTTTTGCAAGGAGCTAGTGTTTTTGTTTTTCTATTTTTTCAATGCATTGTTCCTCATAGTAATTTTCAATTTTCAGTCACAAAATTGTTTGGTTTCTTTTGTTGATTTGCATATTTAAGATGACAAAAGTGTAATTGTATCTTTGACTTGGACCTAAATATATCAAGCACTATAATTTATATTTAACGATTTAATTTTGCAGGAAAGATAAGATAAGCATATTGATCGTGACCAAGACCGAAGACAAGATGGTAAGACACTTTGTGGGTTAATGCCGCCTTGATATAAGACGACACGTCGATGGTACCACTAAGTTAGGAATTTCATAGACTACATGAAGTTACTCCCTTCGTCCCTTAATATAGGGCACCATTTTAGTAGAACTGGTGTCCCTTTTTATAAGTCGTTTTAGAATATCTAGGTAGTATTAAAGAGTTTATTCCAAATACACCCCTCATAATTGCATATGTGTGATAAGTAATAATTATAATAGAGAGAGAAATGAATAAAGTTATAAAGTTTTTAACGGGGGTAACCTTGGAATGACAACATATTTTTTGATAAATTTGAGAGTAATAATTACTTTTCATAATCCGCGTAAATTAGGTAAAAGTGACTTATATTAAGGGACAGAGGGAGTAATATATTTATAATTTTTTTTTCCGGCTATACCAAATATACTATAAATGTAATTTTTTTAAAAAAAATTATAAGAAATATTATTATTATAACCATATATATCAAACCAAAATAATTTCTGAGAATGACATTTGATGTATTTTGATAAATATTAATTATAATAGGACGATGGATACTCGTAGTTAACTAAAAAAACAAAAGAAAAAAATAATAAACGAATACAAATAATAAAAATTGGTCCTATCTCGTTCCTATTTATCTTTTTTTTTTTAATTTTCATTGTATTTTTGAAGTTTAGTGACTAGCTTTTTTTCATTTATGTTTTTACATGGAAAAATGAAAAATAATTAGTGAAATAATGTTAATGGTAGAAAGAATAATTAGTTAAGTAATAGTATTAAAGATAGAAGTAGTTGATGAAAATATAAATGTTAAATATAAAAAACAAGAATAAATAATTTATACGGTAAAAAAAAAGAATAAATAATTTATAAGAGTTTGCTGTATTAACTAATTTTACTGATTTACAAATATGCACTCTTCATCTCATAAAGTTAGGAAAATGTTAAAAAATTAATAAAAAAAAGAAACATATTATTAATTCATTTCTATTAAACTAATTGATTATTAAAATAATAATTTAATCTATATCTTTTTTAAGTAATCAATTATAATTTAATATATTACATAATTTAAATATTTTTTATTTATATGTAAAATAATTCAAATTTTTTTATCCACTGCTATAATTTTAATTAGAGACAAATTTATTAATTTTTAATTTTATGGTAGGGTGGGAATATCAAAAAATAAGATAAAAATAAAAAAGAAGTGAGTAATAATTTCTCGGTTCCTAAATATAAGATCTCATATTAATTTTTAATGACAATTAATTATTTATTTTCACAAATGCTTTTATTTACTCAATATTTCCTAATTTTTCAATAATAGTGTAACACCCCTAATTTTCGTCTTCCGAATAATGAGAAAAATAATAATAAGGTTTGATATTAAATTCTTTCAAGTTTATATTTTAATTCTATTCCGTATTGATATACAAAATATAGGTAAAGATAATTTTTGGTAAATGAATAACCAAAAACATGGGTATTGCATTTTGGTCCCTGAGCCAGGACCTAAATGTAATATTAAAAGGGTTTATGGGAAAAGAATTATTAAATTAATAATTTTCTAAAATTTACCAGTAGGTAACCGGTTAGAAAGGCTTTGTAACCGGTTACACGATGAACTCAGGAAAACCCAGATAGTGGATCTTGATGAGTAATCAACCAATTTCACCACGAATTGCCACGAAACCCACTAGATTGCCAGTGAGAGATACGTGTCGAGCTGCATGCTCATCAATTTCTCTATAAATATATGATTTGAGAGTCAAATTGAGGGTTCTTTGATGAAGTGTTGGTGTTGAAGCTGAGTTAGGGTTTCTATGTTACACTGTCAAATTCTCTCTGATCTTTGAGAGTCAAACCAAGTGAAATACACCATATTAAAGCTGAGTCTTCCAGCTTTGTATGGAGGTATGGAGAGTGAATTGAGAGTGAGTATTGAAGAAGTTGTTAGCCTTGGAAGATTGAGGAATCAGTCTGTCTAGAACCAGAAACCAGTTCGTGAGGCTCTCTTTAGGGCATGATCTTGGTAAGTACATGCACTCTTTAAGCCTCAAATTTGTTTCCAAAGCTAGTGCATGTTACCTAGTTTGAGTTCTGATGGTTTTCCCCAATTTCTTTGGCCCATTGATATGTCAAATCTTCTGATCTTTGAACCTTGTTGATGGAAATCGTGGTTGAAACAGAACATAGGAATTGTGAGGAAATTGTGGATTTTCTTCAAGTTCCAGTGTTGATCTTCATCAAACTCAACCTTGAGGTAAGGGAGAAGCTTTCTTTTGCTAGAATGGGAATAGATTTCATGGAATATTAGTTTGAGTCACCATGAGACTCACAAAGGGCATAGTGTATAGTGAATAAAGGCTTGGAGGCCACTAGACAATTTGATTCTCTCTGCAACAGATTTATGAATTACATACAAGTGATATAGAAGCATTAATCGGAGATTACATGTATTGATATGAGCTATGTGTTAACAAGTGATGTTAATTGTGATTAAAATTAGTTATATGCAATGTTGATGCTCTAAATGACATGTATGCAAGATTTAATGTGTTTCTGTGGCTGAGCAGAAATTACTCAAGGTATATGGGTGTATATGATCATTGAAATGAGTTAGAATTGAGTATTGAAAGGAAATGTTTGTAAAATCCTATTTTTCAGTGCACATACTGTCTAATCTAACCGGTTAGACAATATTCGTAACCGGTTAGATGCTGTGTAATTTTAAAAGAAAAATAAGCTTTTGGAAAGTTGGCAATGTGCTCCTATTCCTACTCAAAATCTAAACTCTGATTTCAATGAAGATCAATCTGAAAGCAGGTGATTAATTACTGCTGTCTTAGATTGTGGATTGAGAAATCAATACCTTGAGGTTTTGGCATAACTTAAGAGTTAAGCTATGCTTCATTGTTAATAAATTGTGAATTTAGGCCTGTGAATGATGAGCACAAGATGTTTGAGGTATAAAGTAATGTGGAAACCTGTTTATGAACTAAGTAGAAAGTTCAAGAAGAGGGATTTCTTGAATTTCAAATGGTGAAACAGTTTCAGATGAGTGACTCTAACCGGTTATCCTAAGATTGTAACCGGTTAGTATCTGAAATTGAAAATTTAAAGTGAAGTCTTTTAATGAAGAGGTGATTACCATTAGTTAAGTCTACTCAATTCAAGTTAAATAGCATGATTAAAGCTAATTGGAGCATACTTTATCATGCTAAAATTTATACCTCAAACCGATCATTCCAAGGGAATTACGAGACGTACCTAAATCACAATGGATAAATCAAAGATAAAAACCAACCTTGAAAGTGGTGCATTCATTCATAGAGATATGGAGAATAGGTTGGAAAGGAATAATTCTCATATTCTGGGAATGTGAGAAGGGTACTCCAGGAGTACCGAAATTGTAACCTACTTGATGACACATTATAGATATGTGGCCAGTGTCTGGGACCTGGTTTTATGCGTTCTGGGAACGTAGGCGTTCTGGGAACGTGGTGCACACTCTGGGAGTTGTGTTTGTTTTCCAAGTACGGTTGGCCATTCGTTCTGGGAACGTTTGGTGGTGTTCTGGGAACACCGGGATATCATTTGCCAGATATCAAACATTGTTGGAGGGCTCGGTTGTGGATGGAAGCATGCATCATGCCACTTGCATTACAAGATTGAGAATAATAAAAAGAGGCGTGCTCATATGTATTTGCATTCTGTTTGATACTTGAATAATTGTGATTGTTATTACTACTTTTTTTATGTCTATCTCATTTGTTTATGCAAATGGATATGCTTACTCCCGTGCCCTTGTAGGTTAGGGACCAACATTGTAACATCCTCACTGATGAGTAAGGGTAGGAGACCCAAAAATGAGTATTTGAGAACAGAGGAAAAAGGGATTATCGGTTTCGTGCACAGTAGTCGAAAATCAAATGGAACAGATGGTGGAACCAAGATCCCGGATCAGCTCTAGGACATTTCTGTGATAGTTCCTAGGTTATATTTTGAAATTGGTGATCCAAGATGACATTTTAAGTTCCTTTGCACGATCATCTTATTTTAATCACACAAAATATCGGTTGAAACCCTTTTTCAATGATCAATATATTACTACGAGCTGATCTCGATATTTTATCACCAACTCTGAATTTATTATGCACCCTATGTTCTAGAAACCCCTACTTTTCTGTAAATTATCGGAAAAATTCCCAAATCTATTTTGAACTCAGATTTAGCTTTGAATATACAGCCGAGTTTTCATGAAGTGAAATGTTTAGTATTGAAATTTTTAGAGCGACAATTTGAACTCGTATTGAAATATATTCAATTATTCTACCTTATGAAGTTTATTGAAAAAGCGTTACAAATATTAATAAAAATAGTTTTAAAATTGTATATTAAATTTTCACATTTTCAATATTATTACTTAAATAAACTACTCCCTCCGTTTCATTGAATTTGACCTTTTAAACTTTTTTCTTGTTTCACAATGTTTGGCCTTTTACATTTCAATACATAAACATATTTTTTCTTCTAATTTAAACCTCATTCAATCATTTCATTCATATCTCATTAATTATACTTTTATCATATCTCTCATCTCTAAATCACTAAACATTAATTAATGAATACACTTACTAATAAAAATTAAATACTAATACAATTTTCAATAAGGATTAAATAAAGGCATTTTGGATAAACCATGCATAATACTTACAATAATCATCATTTTCTTAATTTGTGTGCCCATACCTAAAAGGCCAAACTCAATGAAACAAAGTAACTTTTTTCTTAGATATAAAATTGGCTCATTTATGATTTTAGTCCCTAAAAGTTCAGCGTGTTTTGGTTTTAGTCCTTAGAAGTTATTTTGA
Source organism: Crotalaria pallida (assembly GCA_037953625.1). Taxonomy (NCBI): domain Eukaryota; kingdom Viridiplantae; phylum Streptophyta; class Magnoliopsida; order Fabales; family Fabaceae; genus Crotalaria; species Crotalaria pallida. The sequence continues at coordinate 54,010,174 of CM075654.1, read as the reverse complement.
CCGGGACTAGTCCTTAATTTTTGAAACATTTTGGTTTTGGTCCATTCCATTAGTAAAAATTCGTTATTTGCTTGTGTGGTTAACGGAACATCACATCAGTAGTCCATGTAATCTGGGATGAAACCAAACAAGTGATATGACGTGGATAACACAAATGCACCGACGCAAAATGGTCTGATACGCAAAATGGTCCCGTTCACAAAATTTTGAGTTCATGGTCTTGAATTATCCATGTCACATCACCTATTTGGCGCTACTTCACACCACGTGCCTGCTGGTGTGTATTTTCGTCAATCATGCCAGCAAATAACAGATTTTTACTAATGGAAGGGACCAAGACCAAAATGTTTGAAAATTTAAGGACTAATTTCGATCAAAATAACTTATAAGAACTAAACCAAAACACGCTGAACTTTTAGGAACTAAAATCATAAATAAACCTATAAAATTTACGAAAAATGTATTTAAACGGGAGATGGGGAGTAATAACTCATGAGTAACCAAAATGAAAGATGAAAAAAACAAAGGCCCCACATACCACTCACCAGTCACCACCGAATACCAATAATTGATCATTCTCCTCCTAATCCCATCTGTATTCAAGCTGTCACCACTCACACACACACACTCTCTCTCTCTCTCCCTCTCTTCATGCCTTCCTTCTCTTCCTCCCCTTCTCCACCAATCCCAAAACCCATTTCACTCATCCCTCTCTTCCCTTCCTAACAACCCCAACAAACCCACACTAACCTTAAATTCCCCAAAAACACACTTCAAACCATAAAAACAAAATCCAAACCCCCAAAACCAAAACCAAACCAACCATGTTGTCCTTCCCTTCTTCTTCTTCCTCCTCCATCATCCTTCACTTTCTTCTTCTCCTCTCTCTCTCTTACTCTGCATTCTCCAAATCCAACGCAACCTCAATCTACGAGGTTCTAAGCAACCATGGTCTCCCAATGGGTCTATTCCCAAAGGGCATCACCCAATTCGATGTTCTCGACAATGGGAACTTCTGGGTTCACTTGGACCAAGCTTGCAACGCCAAGTTCGAGAGCGAGTTGCATTACGATAGAAACGTTTCTGGGTCTCTTACCTACGGAAAGATCGAAGCTTTGACCGGTTTGCAGGCTAAGGATCTGTTCATTTGGCTCGATGTTACCAGCATCCATGTCGATGTTCCTAGCTCTGGCTTGATTTACTTTGATGTTGAAAATGTTCATAAGCAATTCTCTTTGTCCCTTTTCGAAACGCCGCCTGATTGCGTTGCTGTTCAGTCCAACACTGATGCTGATTCTGTAGATGTTCATCAGGTTTGATTTTTCATTTGTTTTGTTTTGTTGTGTTTGAATTTTGCTTGGGTTGTTGTTTTTCTTTTTATTTAATTTAATGTGTTAGTGTAGTCAGACTATTGTGTTGGAAAAGGAGGTGGATGATGGTCAATTTCAGTGGTTGTGGTTAGGTTGGTGGGTGGATGGATGTGTTCTTATTAAGAGCTTTAAGTTTGGTGGTTAAGTAGATGCATATGAAGATATGCATTGATGGGTTGAAAAGTTTTGATCTTTTTCTATTTATTACGACTTTATAAGTATTTGTTATGGGGCAGAGCCAGTGATTTAGTTTGATGGAGACTGGACCTGCATAACTTGAAGAGAATTTAATTTGAGGGGGTAAGACTAAACCAAACATGAAGGAACGTTTGGGAAATGCTGCTGTTAAGTTGTGTTTACCATAATCAATGATGGGTTTGGTATAGTGCCCCTCCCTGGCTTATGTATGAATTTCTTTTGTTGCCAATATCATGGAAGAAGGACAGGAACAAAAATGGTGTTATTGGCCAGCATCAATGGTTGTGGTTTACTTTGGTGGATGATCATGCTGTGTTCATTAGAAATAAGAAAAAGTTTCTTTTTGCTGATTACGTAGATGCACATGTAGACATGTTATTGGCCAACATCAGTGGTTGTGGTATACATTGGTGGATGATGTGTTCATTAGAAATGGTTCTTAACTTGCCCCCCCCCCCCCTCCCAATTTTTTTTTACTTGTTTGTTGTTATGCTATTTGAGAGCTTTGTCTTTTTGACTTTTGGTACATAGGAAAAGTTTTTCTGCTGAGTATGATATACTGGTCTTACTTAGGTCCAATTTGTTTTATATCGACTTTCTTTTTCCATTTTGAATGATAATTCCTAATTGTGATTAGTTTCCTTCATCATTTTCTTGGATTTTGGAGAATGGCTTTTGTGCTTCTTCTCCGTCCTGTATCCCAATTGTCAATGCCTCCCCCTAGTGTATTGCAGAATGTAAATAGCTACATATCAGTTCTAAGCATATTATGACTAGTTGCTCTTAATTTTATTTAAGCAATTGGGCTGAATAAAGTATGTTTCCTATTTCATATGCAGGGTCTATCTGGAAGGCTACGGTATCATTTCGATCTGGGATATTCTGGTAGAGATGTTCTATAGATCATGTAGAGAGGGTGAATGAAGTTGTACTGTAGCGTGATCATCATGGATTGGCCAACCAGATTGTACGTGCCTTTGGAGAGTATAGTTTAGCAGGTCCTGTGATTTGGTCCTGTTGTGTTGTTTGTGTTATCTCCCCATATAGTGCAGAGCTAGTGTAGTAAAGGCAATCCCTGTATCTACGTAATCAATTGATTGATAGGTACTTATAAAGGGGAAGCAACGAGATGAGTTTCCAGAGTATGTTTCTAGAGCTAGAGTGGAGCATTTTATTGAAATGGATTCTGGTGACAAGTCCACATAGATTTTGTTGTATGCTATGTTTTATTGTTCTATAAAAATATATTGGGGTGTTTAATTGGTTCAAAATAGACAGAAGCATGCACTTTTTGGTATGAATATTCATGATTAGACTTTACTTATATCGTTGTCATTGTGAATAAAGCATGTCGACTCTTGGTAGATTGTAGATGTTACCACCATTGCCTTTTACTTGTGTGATTGTGTTATAAATGCAGATTATTGTACATGTTTGCCCTTGTGGCAAGCATCTGTTTCTGCAAGGGTCTTGTTTTTAACTTCATTTGCTGTCAAGCTCTATTCTAGGCAGAGGTTTGAGTAGTTTATTGTCATGTGTGTATTTCTGATGTGGGTTTCTTTTTATTATTTTTTTTATAGAGCTTCTGTTTCTGAAAAATTAATAATTTTAGGTCTGTCCGTATCCTTCCTTAATGCTCAAATAATGCAGACTTGGTGGTAGTGGAGTATTCACCTAGCTGGGTGTTTGAGCTGCTTATTTCCTTATATGATTAGATCTACATTCTTTCCTATGTTGATCTTCATATATAGTACAGTAAATGTGGAACTTTTAAGCATGTAATCTGTATGGTTCTTGTGACTGTTAGTGAAGTTTAGTGTGCAGCTACTTGATTCCCTGTGAGGATGATATTTAGAAGGGATTGTACTTTACACACTTAAGCATCATCCCCCAAATATATAATTGTTGCTAAAGTTTTCAGCAAATCCTGCCCAAAACTAAGAAGCCTTAAAATCCCGCCGAATCCAATACAGCTAAGCATCACACTACCCCGCCCAAACATAAAATAATATTAAATTAAGGATTTTCTTAACCTCAGCCATTTAGGGCTCAGGATAAGAGGCTAAAAGAAGTATGTATGTGTTGAAAAACTACAGAGTTAATACTTTAATGATAAAAAACTTAGTTTCTTAATGCTCTTTTACCATGTTTTGACTTCTTATAGAACCCTTAAATTAATCACGCTACCCCTTTCCCCACAAAACACGTAACCAGAAGCTTTCCATGGAAGCTGCTCTGCTCTTCTTTTCTCCTTCATTTCACATAACCCTCTCTCACTCACTCTCACTCCTTTCTTCACTCAAACCCCTAACTACTGAACCAATCTTCAACAAAGCCACCGCACCAACACTTCAGAGCTTATATCTCGCTCCAGAATAGATCTCGCACCAGTCATCACTGCTAGCTGCTGCCGCTTGAGATTTCCATTCCCGTAAGTCTCAGACTCTCACTCTATTCATTTTCATCTTCCTCTTTATTATGCTAAGTCTAATGATTTGGATTTGTGAGGAATGTGAGACTATTAGGTTATTTGCTAAGATTTGTGTTTGGAATTTGGTTTTTTCCTGATTCATCGATATTTTACGCCCTACCTTTGAATGAGCATGTGTACCTCTGAGGTATGTATCACTGCAGAGAGAGATCAGTATGAGAAATCTTTAAGTGTTTGTCATATGCTATGCGGCTACTTTGTTTTGTCCTTTTTCAGTTGTGGAATAAGCATAAGAAACAAGTTTTCACATATATATATATATATATATATATATATATATATATATATATATATATATTGATTTCTTAGCTTAAAAGATAATGTTTTTATGCAAACTTGTGTATTAACTTTTAGCATGTTGTCAGTGGAACCATATTGCAAGCTCACATTGACAAAATGACAAACGGAGAACAGGTACTTTTGCTATTATCATCATTATTGTTCTTTAAAACTTGGTTTCATTTGCATTCTATTAGCATCATGCAAAAAATATGGAAAACTAGCAAATTCATTATTGGTTTACCACCATTCTATTAGGTTGGTGGTAAAAGAAACATGTTTTCCTTTGAAACATGTTTTTGTAAAACATGTTCCCCATTCTATTAGGTTGGTGGTACACCATTCTATCAGGTGTTTTTCTCATTTGAAACATGTGGCAAGCTGTGAACTTAAGTGGCAATCCTATTCTTGCATGTTTCCTTATATTCAGCCATAATATTCTACTATGTGGTTCTTATAGAACACTTAATGTCTATTCTAATGAGTAGCTGTTATCTAATGTCACACAAAAAAATAGGGACTAATGTAAAGGGGAAAGGAATCCTTTATTATTGGTAATATTGGTTCTCACTATGGCGAGTAAAAACTATAAAAAATGACTTCATCTTGAAATATTTTTGGTGGAAGAGTAGTGCTTCATGTGGGACGTCTTCTGCATTGATAACCCTTTGTTGGTGGGTTATCAGTTCAGTGTTATTGGTACCATGATGTTTTATTTTTTAGCGAGCAAGGTTGCTCTACCTCCTAGAAGTCAAATTTTTGTGAACATATAATTTAATTCAATTTATATAAATATTCACCATAGTTAAACAATTTAATGGTGGAGTATGTTGGCTTTTGTGTGAACATTCCCCTAATTATTCATAAGGAGTTATGATTTTTAACCATAGAATCGAAGCACATACTAATTTAGCTTGCCTAAGCAAAGCAATTGTTCAATCTGTGTTGTGTTTCCAATTTGGAAGAGTTTTTATCATTTTCTCAGAATTGATAGCTATGAGTGTATATATCAGCTGCAATCATGATTTAATTAAATCTCAAATCTATAAATGCAGGGGTTTTAGCTATTTTGTCTAATTAATATGCTTCCTACCATCTTAAAGATTATATGAAATTCCCTCCCTAATCTTCTGATAGCACTAGCATATGAACAACAACCTTGAAGAAGCTGAGTCATCATACAAGCAGAACTAATTTCAATCGTAATTTAAGGGGAGATTGTAATCTCTCAAATGTTTTGTTTTCAATTCGTGTTGGATTTTTGTTTTCATTTGAGGTGAGATTGCAATATCTGGATTAAAAGTTTCCCCCTCTGCAGCTAATACTAATGTTAAGTTGTGTTGCATGTGTTAGGGCTTTTTACTTGACGGCTTATTTATGTCTGGTCCTGTAGTTTGGACCTCTTTTGTGAGATACCTCCTATGCTTTTTTTTCCAATGAATATACCCCTGTAGTTTACTCCGGTTAGGCATTTGCCCCCAGCTCCTTTTTCGGCAAGTTTTTGGGTGAGCTGGACCGCCAGAGCTTCACGTGGAGCTGACACGTGGCAGTGTCTCAAATTCTTTTTTAAATTAAAAAAATAAGGCTTAATTATGTCTGGGGTCCCTCTAGTTTGGACCTCTTTTGTGAGATATCCCTATATTTTTTTTCAATGAATATACCCCTATAGTTTACTCCGGTTTGGTATTTGCCCCCAGCTCCTTTTCCGACGAGTTTTTGGGTGACCTGGACCGCCGCCTAGAGCCACGTGTTATACACGTGGCAGTCACTTAATTTTTTTTTTAAATTATAAAAAATAATAAAACAATAGAATAAACTAATAAACTAAAAAAAACGTGGCTTATTATAATACCTCCCATTTCTTTCCATTCGATACATCTATCTCCCTCGTTCTTTTTCTCTCACTCACAACAAGCATCTCCCTCTGGCGTTCTCACTCCATATCCCATGGTGTAGTTGTCATCTTCTCCCTCCCGCAGTCGTTCGGTTCTTCTTTTCAGTCATGAAGTCCTCCAGCTCCATATCTGCAGCTTCTTCGACGTCAATGTACCCGGTACACCTTGAGTACCGGTACACATACCGTACTCCTGGATACTTGTAACTAATATGTTAAGGTATATTTTAGGTGTGGATCAATATTTTTTAATGTTATAATCAATCTTTCGGACTTATATCTTGACTTATTTTGAGCATCAACCTATAATTTTACGATACTCACTTTTTATTTCAATGTCAAAATCGTTTATTTTCACCTTGCTTATATATATTTATTTATAAAATTAGAATTATATATATTGTCGTACCTGTACCCTAGTTTTTTAGAAAATGTCGTACCCGGTACTCGGTACTGTACCCATATCCGGTACCGTACCCGTATTGGTGCAACATAGTGTCACGTGTATAACATGTGGCTCCAAGTGTGATAAATCATAACCTTGATGTGGTATGCTTTTGGTAAGCCATTAATGGACATTGAATAAGTTTGGAGTAAGTCCTAAATACTGCATTTGTGTTGTACAAACTCAGTTTCTATGTTAATTGTGGGTAAATGTGATATTGTTATGTTGAGTTGCATAATATGTGGTTTTATGCATAAATAGGAGCATGATAGGATTCTCTGTGAATTGCTGTGATCTCTGTGTTGAGGCAAGTTTTAATTATGTAGATAGAGCTCATTTGACCATTGGACTGAGTTAAAATTGCTCAGAATTGAATTTGGCATGTCAAGTTGTTGAAAATGTGGTTTTATGCATAATTGGTGCTCAAATTCAATTCTGTGTAATTTGATGTGTTCTAAGTGTTTGAACACGTTTGTTATATGTTGTATGAACTCTATTGATCATTGGATTGGACTAAAAATGATTAGAATTGAAAATGGTATGTTAAAATCAAGTTTCCAGTCTATTCTGCAATAAAAGACTCGAGTATTAGGCTGGTTACTCGAGTAAAATTTTGGTAAAACAATGTATGTTAAGGAAGAACACTCGAGTACCATGCCTAGAACTCGAGTAATTGAGTGTTTCATGGGATATGTTAAGGTAAACCACTCGAGTAATTCAGGGGTCACTCGAGTATTCTTGAAATGATGAAGAATACTCGAGTAACTCATGAATCACTCGAGTATTTTTATGAAGCTGAAACCCAAATCCCCAGAAAGACATGAACACTCGAGTATCCTGAAGAATACTCGAGTAATCTGGAAATATATGAAGAACACTCGAGTATTATGAAGAACACTCGAGTAGTTCACCCAGAATATTGAAAATACCATTTTTAATTCTGAATCATTTGGTTAATAACTAAATATTGATAATCCAAGTGATCTAAGACTTAAAAGAGATTGATTGGTGGTGGTAGGAAAGTGATGAATTAGTAATGTGGGATATTATGAACTGTGATACATCAATCAATTCTTTTAAGTTAAGGAATTGCATTCATTCTGGAATTAGGATTGAGAGCTAGACTCATGCATCATGCCGATAACTTAAATTGAAAACTTGTAAATAAAATAGGTATGAGCATCTTACTTGCATTAGATGCTTGCCTAGTGCTAAATATGATGGTTGAAGATTGCATAAGGGGCATGAACAATTAGTTGAGTCTGACCTCTAGATAAGTTGATTCATACAGTATAAGTGGTGGAGTAATCATCATGTCCCCTTTAGATTAAAAATGATCAGGTCTACTTTGAAAATATAGAATATGATTAGAAGTTCATGATCTGGGTAAGATATTGATAAAGGATTTAATAAGCATGATCATGTCTACTTGGTAGTCAATGTCCTAGAGCATAAGAAGTTAATGGCTTAAAGGACATAGGAAAGAAATTATCACCTTATGATGATAAATGGAGTAAGTCCAATACCTTGGAACATAAGTAGGCAATGACTTAAGGAGTATTAATGATAATGCAAGAGTAGTGATGCTTGTTGATTATGAGGACTCAATCCAAATGCGTTAGGGCTTGTGCCCGATTCGGATATGTGAACGTTGGATAAGTGGGATCACCCTGATTTCCATATGTTATGGACTAACTCCTGCAAGAGGTCGTTGTGCTTAAAGGATTCCGTATAGTACGGTGTGGTCGCTATACGAAGACATGTGGAACGGTGTGGCCGCCATATGTGTGGTAATTATGATGTGATTCCGTATAGTACGATGTGGCCGCCATATGTGTGGTAATTATGATGTGATTCCGTATAGTACGATGTGGCCGCTATACGAAGACATGTGGAACGGTGTGGCCGCCATATGTGTGGTAATTGTGATGTGATTCCGTATGGAACGGTGTGGCCGCTATAGAATACATGTGGAACGGTGTGGCCGCCATATGTATGTGATTCCATATAGTACGGTGTGGCCGCTATATGAAGGCATGGAACGGTGTGGCCGCCATGTGTGTGATGTGATGATTAATATATGTGTGATGCATCTCATGCATGGTGTACAGGGAATCGTTCGGTGAGGTGCATGCGGGATTGGAAACCATGTAGTACGGTGTGGCCGCTACATGAGACGGTTGGAACGGTGTGGCCGCCACCGTAGAAATGACAAGGACCTAGAACTATTGGTGGACAATGGTTTAGGGATCATCCCCTTGTATCATTTTAGGATCGTGGTCGATGGGGTTCCAGTATAGAACGGTGTGGCCGCTATACAGGTGGTGGAAACATCGAGCGCACGATTGCTTATCCCAGAGTGTTGTTTTCTGGAAGAGTTGATTATGGAGAAATGATTTGAGAGACGTGCATGCATTGCATGGAAGATTAATGGTCATAGCTTATATGGTTGAACAAGACTCATGCACATGCATTTTCTATATTGAACTGATATCTGTTATGATTGTGTTTGACCAATCATATAATCTGCTTAGGCGATATGACAAGTGACTTACTCCCATCTACCATGTTTGTGGTGGTAGGTACTCTCAAGGGACGGGATTAAAGCCTTTCCTGTAAGAGTGGAAGTTAACTAGAAGGAACAGCCAGGATGACGTCTCGTCATCCAAATCCTTTGCAGAAGGATCGAGTTGTGAAGACCAATGCTCTGGGTGTAAAAAGGGGTTTTTGGGATCTTGTATTATATAAGTATTTTACACTCAGAATCTTTTGTAAAAGAAACATTACTCTATGAAAAAGAATACTTTTGGTTTTCACACTCCTTATAGAAAAAGTTTTTGTTAACCCGTATCTTTAAATGGTCTGGATTTTGGGGCGTTACACAAGTCACATAGGACATAACAAAAAATAAATTTAGTCACCACTAGAATCTTCTCCACTTGGTATAGCCAAATCCAAAGCTAAAATTTTTATCATTCTCAATAGCTTGCTTTTGCTTCAAATGTTTGACTCTATGTTTAGTCTCATGGTAGGATGGTGGGTTGAATTCTATATTGTGCCTAGCAATCAATTCCAATATCTTAAACTGCTCACTCCCTACTTCATCATTCTCTATGCCATTGTTGTAAAAAACTAAAGCAATTTTTTTTGGTATGCTTCCTTTTTCCTATTTCGAGGAGCATTCTTCAGCACCATTCCACCTCCCCCAGACCCACTAGCACTGGCATTTGACATCTTTTGTGAAAAAAAAATAAAAAAATAAAAAAGGAGAGTGAGAGCTGAGCAGAGAAGGTGGCAAGGTTAGGGAAGAGAGGGAGCACGGTCGTGCGGTTTAAGGAAGAGAGGAAGAGTAGTCCATTGTGAGGTAAAGAAACTGCTGAAGGTTGAGTTGAACTTGATATATATATATATATATATATAGTAGAAATCAGGGTTAAAATTAAGGACTTGACCCTTGAGGTTGAGCCTTGAGTAGTCGGATTGTAAGTTGGATTTAGCGCGTGACTCACAAACGAAGTTGTATTCTTCAGAGTGAAAACTGTCAGCGCTTTGACGATTTGACTCCTCAAATTGCTGTGTCGCCGTGCTTGGCCTCCTCAGGGATTTTCCGAGTGTTCTAACATGACTATTGTTGTGTTTGGTTTCGCGTTCAGTGCCCTCGAAACGCAAAAGCCACAGAGTGGCTGCTTCCGCTAAAAGCGCGTTTAGCGCCCCCGAATCGCCGAACCAAACGCTCTCACACCATGGTGAAACTTGTTACATTGTGCGCTCCAATGAGTCGGCATGCGCTTTTGGCTACGTTACTTATGATTATGCAATAGATTCATGTTCTCAACTTCTGCCTCAATTTTCATTGGCTATTACACATGTTTTAGCTTGCCAACCACGCAGCTTGGTGATCAATTTTCAATTTTATTAAAATAATACTCCTTCCGGTTTTTATTATAAACCTCTTTTTTCTCTCTCACAAAAATGGTGTTTATAATAAGGATCGGAGGGAGTAACTTTTTAGGTCCTACTCTATCACAAGGGTGTACTTAGGAATTATTAGTCATGAAAGAGTGCTCAAGTTAAAAGATTTTTGAGTAAAGTTTGATTTCTCCAAGTTACCATTACAATTTACATTGCATGCGTTTGAAAACTAACTTTGGATCTGATCGACGATAAAACATAAGTCATTCAAATTGTGTATTCTATTTGCCTCGGTCATTATTTTATCTTTAAAAGAAAAAATAGTAGCTAGTATGATTAATTTGTTTTTCCTTGATTAACTACTGTTACATTAACATATTGCGCTTTTGCATCTCACGGGCATTATAGCTAGTATATGATTAATTTGTTTTTCCTTGTTTATTTTAGAAAGACTAGCTTGGCCACTTATCTATACTTGTTGTAATGTAATGATAGTATTTGAAATTTTGAACCCACTATTTTGAGTAACATAGGCACATAGCCGTTTTTTTTAATTATTTTTTTTACACCAACCAGTATTCGGATCTGATTTATCCAGAATCTGATTCATCCGGTCTGACCTAACTGAGCTCGCACTAAGTGGTAGGGGTCTCCCAGCGGGGGTTGTTCCATACCCAAGGCTCGAACTCGAGACCAGCTGGTTAAAGAACCAAATGAGCTACCACTTGACCAACTTCACGTTGGTACACATAGCCGTTTCTTTCGGCCCTGCTTGCTACACATCACAAATGAATGGAGTGAAAACCCTTAGCTAGTATGTGTGTGGTAGATTTGTAAGATTAAAAAAATAGTATGCATTTTAAGGTTATATATACCTACATATATATATATATATGAGTTTTAAGAAATAATTAAATGATGTAAAAGTTTGAAATATTTTGACTATAATACCTTTATGTAATCATTATTGAAAAAAATCGTGTGAAAAAAGTGTGATAAATAAGGATATAGTTGAAAAAAAATATTAATTATTGATTGAGTTTGTAGAAAGGCCAATGCTAATATCCACTATATTTTGTTTTGGTACACCATGTGTTTTTACCTATTATAACATGTTACTCCCTCCGGCTTGAAATATAAGTAACAAAAAACATACATCTCTTAGTTTAAAATGTAAGCAAAATTAACAAACTTTCTTAAATTTTATTTCATTCCCAATGCCACTTTCCTAAAACATCTCTAAAAAATTGTTATCTTATTTAATTTTTGTTTCATTCTCAATGCAACTTTCCTAAAATACCTCTATTCTTTTATAAATTTGAGAAAATTAAATACAATCAACTAACCTCTTTAATAAGCGTAAATTTAGTTAGTTTTGCTTATAATTCGAGTCGGAGGGAGTATGTTTTTTTTAAAAAAAAATTATAAATGAGAAATATAACTATTTATTTATTTAGTTCTTTATTTATTACGAGTATTAGTTTCTCCCATCTTTAATACAAGATCATTTAGAAAATTTTTTGGTCATGTTTATGAGATCTTATTTCGATTTCAAATGACATTTTTTTATAAGTAAAATAATATTGTTCCAACACAAAGGATCTACATAAACCTCATCGTACATATGAATCCCATCTTATGTGAAAGGTTTGAACAAGAAAACCAATGTAGAGCATTAGGAATGAGTCTATTCACGAGAAAGTGAAATAATAGTTACAACTCAAAAGCAACAAACTACTGATGACTAAACCCTATTTACTTTCTTCATTTAATTATTGACATTTAATTACTTTTTTTTTCCATAAACAACCCTATTTACTCTATGTTTTTTTAGAGTAAGATAGTTTTGAAAAAGTATATCAAATATTGACATTATATTTACAAATATTTGATAATAATACTGTCATTAACCATATTAACTAACTTTCTTGATGAACGTAATTTTTTAAATGGTCTTATAATTATATTAAAGACCAAAGGGTCTATCAAGTTTCAAAAATATTTATTTTATATAAGTTTCTTTCGCATATTTTTTTAAAAACTTTATTTTTTTGGACAATTCCCTTTGTTATGAAAATTTATAATGTGTGTCCTAGGATGAAATCCATAATGATTAAAAGGATCACGAATTGATACATTTAGAAAATTCATCTTCTTTGATTACATTATTTCCCTATTCAGACTTATCCGATATATGTTTTTTAAAAGAGATTAATGGGTATGCAATGACGGTGTAAAGTTTTTTACACTATCAGTCCATCATCCACCATTCATTTGTATTACTTTAATTTGAAAGTCAACGACCATAAACGGATGAATGGTGAATGATGCACTGATAGTGTAAAAAGCTTTACACTGTCGGTGCATTTCCCATTTTCTCTTTTTAAAATACTAGTTTAACTTGCCCGTGCGATGCACGCAATTAAACAAATATATTGTATCACATCCCATCATATATAATAAATATTTCAAAGCCAAAAAATTCAATAGACAATTTGAACTAATTGGCATAATTTTATTTATATGAGAATTGTTACTAATAATCAAACTTAATTACTGGTTAAACTATATAAGTTAGTTCATATTATTTATAATTGATTTGAAATTGCAGATTTCTTTTTTTAATTCAAAATATTGTATTCATAAAAAAATGGAATCAAATTGTTGTTTTTATTTTTAAAATTAAAATATTCTATTCGATAAAATGGAATCAAAGGAGATGTTATTTTGATAACTAAATTAAAAAAGAAAATAAATAAATAGCAAGATGCATTTTTTTTTTCAATTTTTCATAAGTTAAACTTATTAGAAAATTGAAGAGTAAGACATCTTGCAAAAATCTCATTTTCATTTCAATCCTGACTTGCATTTCGCTCAAAATTGTAAATTAATCATCCATTTCTTTCTAAAGTTTCTTCATGTCATTCACTATTTTTGCCCTCACAGTTGAAAAAAAAAGGAAAGAAAAAAGATTATACATTAGTAACGAACATTATAAGAAATCCATAATGATTAAAAGGATCATGAGTTGATACATTTAGAAAATTCATCTTCTTTGATTACATCGTTTCCCTATTCAGACTTATCCGTTATATGTTTTTTAAAATATATCATAGGACAAACATTAGAAAAACTCTTTAAAAAGTAATTTGTCCATGATATTCAAATTTGCAAAAATATGAATTATTTTTATTTAAAAAAAATAGTGATTTTGGTTCATAAAAAATACATTTGCATTGCCAAATTGCATATTCATCACTCAACATAATAATGGATGACTTGAATTCATCTTGTAAAACATAGATCTCTTAATTTGATTTTTTTAAAAGTTTATATTCTTTAAAGATATTGGGAACTTTTATATTATTTCTTTTTAAAAAGTAGTGAAGACCTAATGACGAACTATCATTACATATCATATTATTTACACCACCACCACCTCGATGATCAACTCCGTCCGCCACCACCTTCTCAACCTCCCACCATGACAAATCCTTACTGACCATATCCATACTCACCACTCACCAGCCACCATCATCTTCCTCATATCCACCACTTCAACCCACCATCCACCACCCACCATCCATATTGCTATCATCATATCCAACAATCACCATCACAATCTTATTTCTCATCCACGCAATCTTTTGTTGCATCACCATGGGAGGCATATCCTGTTTAGGATGGAAGATATTACAACCACAACAAGGTTATAGATGAATATACTTAGTAAATTCCACCCTCATATTCCAAATCTGCTTCTTCTTTCCCAAACTCAGTCACCGGAACTAACTTCAATCAGGAAACCACCGTTACCATGGCGAGATCCGCCACAAGTAATTGCCACCAAAAATCGTCTCCGGCAAAAAATATGAGAGAGAGAGGAACAAACTCAGCTCTGCGACCTGTGTTGTCGTGGGAACAACTTTCTCCACTGCGAGCATCTCCATGGAAACCACCACCATTATCTTCTAATGAAGAACTTTTGATTAGAACCGTGCCGTTGAAACCACCGTGGCTGCCGACAGAAACCATCTTCGGCAACAATTATGAGAGAGAAATGCCCCTCCCTCACACAAAAGGGGTTCAGAATGAAGAAGCTAATTTGTTAGTATTTGAAGAAAATTTTAACGAGAAAATCAGGGAAAAGCAGATGCAAGGCGAAGAAACAAATGTATTTTGTTGTGATCAAGTTTTTATCAAAGCGAAAATTACTGGATCTGATGAAATGATAGAAAGAAATGATTTAGATACTACAAATTTTGGGAAACAAGGGTTTGTGGATGCACCGTTGGATCAGTCCAAAATGGACGCTGCCGATGCAAGCATTCCAGCTATCCAGGGTGAGCGGAAGACAACTCACCTCCCACCAACTAATAAAGAACAGGAGTCGTTGGATTCCCAAATGATCAATGACCGAGATCTATTTCCCATGGGTCCATTTGATCGCAACACATACCCCAACACACCCTTTCCTGAGATACGTATGTTCTTTTCCGTCTGCACAGTTGAAATGTTCAGCACATTTTCAATTTTGGCTAAAATGCAGTTTTGGTCCTTAAGTTTTTCAAATGTGCAAATTTAGTCCCTCAATTATTTTTTGAGCTAAAACAATCCCTCATGTTAATTTTCTGTGCAGATTCAGTGGAGCAACCGAATTTTTATTTAATTTTGATTTATTTAATATTTAATTAATATTAGTAATTAAAATGCCACTGGGCAGCATATGGTTGGTGAATGTTGCCACATAAGATAACATAGTTTGTTCTTTAACGAAAGAATGACAAAGGGATTAACTCTGCACAGAAAATTAACTTAAGAGATTATTTTAGCTCAAAAAATAATTCAGGGACTAAATCTACATTTTAGCCTTCAATTTTTTAGTGCGCTAGATTCACATCAAGGAAATGCTTTCCTTTCTATGCATGGGACCCGGTAAAACCAACCTAGTGGATTTTTTCCTTTATATTTATAGAACCTCACATGATGGTTGAGTGTTACATGTTACAATTCATGGTTCGAATTATTTCTTCAAAGTGCTTAAGGGGAGTAATGAAACCCATGTTAAGTCAACATGCATAAAGGACTTTTGCTACCTCATAATTTGAGCCCATTTCAATATTTGAAATAATTGATGATTTTGGGCAAAATAATGATAAATATGCAAAATTGATAAGTCTAATGAGGGAAATTGAGCATTTTTTCAATCTTAAGGACATAGTTGATTTTCATGGGATTGGCAATGATAAAAAGTTAAGATAAAAAAATTAGAATAAATAAGTTAATTAAGCCCATAATGGAAAAGGGTACAGGATAGTGTTATTTAATTAAATTAGTTAATTAAGTATTGTTATTATATGTTTTCTAATTTTTTTTTAATTATTAGGATATTGTCACATGCATGACTAATCCTTGCTCTAGGGTTTTATCATTACTATATAAGTCATGTATTATTCCTCACTTAGTATGAATGAAAAATAAATTAAGTCTTTCAGACCAAAAAAAAAACTAAGTCTTTTGTTTAGTTTTTGGCTTATTTATGTTTTTAGTCCTTGAACTTAGGTGTTCTTTTGGAATTGACCCTTAAACTTTTTTTTGATGCTTTGAGTCCCTAAACTTTGCTCAAATTTTGGAAATGATCCTTTCATCACTTAAGTGGTGATATGACTGAGGATATGTCACATCACCTTCGCCACATCGATAGGTAACGTGTAAGATGATGCCACGTGAATTTTTTAAATTAAAAAAATTCAAATTTATTAAAAATAATTAAAAATTGTATATTTTTTTTAAAGAAAATTGAATCTTTTAATAAATTTTAAAAGAAATTATTTTTTTAATAAAAAAAATCATGCCCTGTCCCTTGATTGTACATAACCCGTCACTCGACAATATTGTGAAAATGATGTGACATGTCGTCGGCTATATCATCACTTAAGTGACGAAAGGACTATTTCCAAAAATTAAACAAAGTTCAGGGACCTAAAGCATTGAAAAAAAAGTTTAAGGACCAACTTCAAAAAAGCACATAAGTTCATGGACTAAAATGTTAAATAAGCCTTAGTTTTTTATCCTCTCTTCTGAATATTAACCATCTCAAATTGTGGTCCCTATTCTTGTTAGAAATTTCTTCTTAACAAAATATAGCTAATTTCTTAATCCGCTATTTAGCCGCAATGCTATACGGCTATATTGCATAGCAGAATTTTGGTTTACCGCGATAACTTGCTATCCTCGAACAATGAGTCTGCCTTTGATTAACTTAAATGCGTTAAGAGTTCAACCTAAATAATCTAAAGGAAAATACACTTGTACTAACTCATTTTGCACGCAAATTAATTTTAAAGAAACTTTAACGATACGATTGTGATGTTATTGATATCAATGGAGCTAATGGAGATGGTTGTGACATTTGCCATTCTTTTAGTTGAGATACTCTTACCGTTGATAGTCCAGAAAAGCCTCCGAGTATATATATCACACATTCACACGTCGTGCATTTTCAGACTCGTAATTTCTTGTAAGTTTTTCCCCCTCATGTTACATGTATGTATAACACAACTAGCTGAAAGCTGATCTAAAGCCAGCTGAAGCTAATATAACATAATTAGAGTACTAAGCTAGATATTTTTAACTAACTGTTAGATAATAGTAGTATAACATAAAATCCAACCAAGAACTACTAATTGGAGTGCTGAAGCTAAAAATCACGCCTTTTTTAATCAGGGAACTCAAATACATAATGAAATTATGATATTAAACCTAACTACAGAGTTTATAAAAAAGCTCGAAACTAAGGACATGTTTCCCTAATAAAATGTCACCCAAAAAATATGTTCATGATTCACATAGTCAATGTTTTTCCATGGTGCAAATGAAAAAGAAATTTTTGTCATAGCATATGATAAAATTTTATAAAATCAGTGCACAATATTAGGCATTTCTTTTGCATAGGCAAATATATATATATATATTTTGTTAAACATGGTGTATGCCATGGTTGAAGAGAAGAGAAACTTGTAGAATGATGAACTTTCCAGAGAAAAATAGAAATCTCAAAATGATTAAAGGAAATGATGATTATTATTATTCATGAAGAGAAAAGATGTATTTATATACAATGCTGATTGGAATCAGCTAGCAACCAACTTGGCGCCAATTCTAACTACCTCTAACTAACTTCTAATTGCTAACCGAATTACTAACCAACCTCTCAACTAATTACAATTATAAATAAGCTCCCTTGCAGTTTCTTGCTGGCTAAGAAACTAACTTGGTTGAGCCAATACAACAGCTAACACCCCCCCCCCCCCTCAAGCTTGGTATGTGAATACCAAGCTCGATGTGTTTAGTACGCTCATGGAAGATAGGATTTTGAGCAATGTAGATTGCAGAGCGATTATCACAATACAAAACTACTGGCTGAGGATGTGGAATTAGAAATGCTTGAAGCAACTTGAGTAACCATTGAGCCTCACAACCAGCCTTTGCTAACGCTCTATATTCAGCCTCAGCAGAAGAGTGAGACACTACATGCTGCTTCTTGCTTTTCTAGGAAATGAGAGAATTCCCTAAATAAAAGCAATAACCTGAAATTGAACGCCTAGTGTCCAAACAACCACCCCAATCCGAATCAGCAAACCCTTTAAGCTTGGTATCTGAAGAGGCAGAAAAGAAGATACCTTGCGCAGGTGATCCTTTCAAGTAACGAAGGATGTGATTTTTTGCTTGTAAATGAACATCAGTAGGCTTATCCATGAATTGAATTAGATGATAAACACTGAAGCAAATGTCAGGTCGAGTGTTTGTCAAATAAATCAATCTGCCCAATAATCTTCGGTAAAGAGATGGATCAGATAAAACAATACCAAAAGACTTGCGAAACTTCGATGTATAATCCAGAGGAGTGGAAGCAGGCTTAGCACCAAGAAGACCAGCATCTTCGAGCAACTCAAGTGTATATTTCCTCTGATAAAGAGTCAGGCCAGAGGAAGATCGTGCAATTTCCATGCCTAGAAAGAACTTGAGATCACCCAAATCCTTGATACTGAACTTGTCATCAAGTAGTTGTTTAAGTTGACTGATTTCATTTAAGTCATTGCTAGCTAAAATTAAATCATCAACATAAACTAAAACAACAGTAAAAGTGGAATGCTTAGACTTAGTAAACAAGCAACACAAGGAGTATGATTTTTATTTACACTGATAAAAGGAAACTGATTTCTCATAACTAGTAGCTTAGAATGAGAAGGATGATCTAATCTTAGGTGCCAAATGTTACACTTATTTGAAGCAAACTTATGCATAGCATTGCTGGAAACAGAAAGAATAGTAGGACTAAAACTAGAATTGACTACACTATTCTGCAAAGTGTACAGTCTTGCTGAAAGTTTAGCTACACCAATCATCTTCATGGAGATCCTGGATATGACATAGAGAATTGGAGAAGATTAGTTTGCAGAAAATGGTAGAAACCAATTTGGACACAGAGATTAAATTGAATGTGAAAGTTGGTATGTAAAGGACATCAACCAAATAGAAGCTATCAGAAAACATAACAGTTCCAACAATAGTGGCAATAACAGAATTTCCATTAGGCATTTTCACAGATATTGGCTTAATTTTCTCATAGCATTGAAACAGAGTTATGGAAAAGCATACATGGTCAGTTGCACCAGTATCAATAATCCAATCTGAGATGCTCAATTTACTTGTTAAAGTGCAAGTTATACCTGAGTCCTTAGTAGTTAATTGATTCACACAATGAGCATTAGGATTAGCACTACTCTGTGAAACTTTGATTGACTGAGTTTGCTGTAGCAATGCCAAAATAGCCTTATGCTATTCTGGAGTAAATGCAGAACCACTGATCTCATTGTTTTCTTTTACAGACATTGTGTCTTCATCAATTTCATTTGCATAGGCCTCATTGTAGGATTCTCATGTTTTGATGCTAACAATCTCTCTCCAAGCAACAACATTGGCAACAAGCAAGCTACACCACATGAAGATTAGAATTAGGATTTTTATTAATTCTATTTCAATGTAATCTTTATTTTTATGCAATGCATCTCATTGGTGTGGGTAGCTTAGGTGATTTTAAGAATATTTAAATAATGTTTGATTAAGAGTGAAGATATTTTAAATCTTGATTAAATAGTTCTATTAAAAGTTTTGTGAAAATCCTTTTAGAAAAACCTTGTTTTTATTCAGATTCTGATCAGTTCACTCGAGTAATGAGTATTGATTCACTCGAGTAATTTATGTCATGACAGGTTAATCGAGTAATGGTTTACACATCACTCGAGTAACTTAATCTGACATGTTTTAATCGAGTAATGTTATATGGTTTACTCGAGTAATTCAATCAGTATTTGGAAAATTATAAAAGGACTTAATTTTCTCTTTCACAGATATAGATATTCATTCTTACAATTTTCTATACACTTTCAAGAGCTATTTTTACATCTTTCAAGAGCTATCAAGATTCAACAAAGAACTTTTCATTCTTCACTTTATTTCTTTCATTGTTCAAATATTCTTGAGATCATAATTTTTGTTCTTAGTGGTTGTTGAAGATTTGCAATTTATGATTGCATCATTGAAGTTTCAACACAAGTGAAGAATCTCACAAGGAAGACTTTGAGGATCAAATCAAAGCAAGAAAAGAGGATTGGTTGGAAGCATCTTCAATCAATTAGCAAGGAAATCTAGAATACTCAAAAGGGGTAGATTAGATCAAAGTGTTTGGTACACACTTTGTGTTGGGTTTTAAGATAGGAGAACTAAGAATCTAGTTGCATCTTAAAACATTGTAAAATCTACATTTGAAGATTTCTAGTGAAGAATCTCTCTTGATTCAAGAGGGGACTGGAGTAGCTTTCAAGTGGGTGAAAGTGAACCAGGATAAATCCTTGTGTCTCTTTTATTTTCATTCCTTGTATTGCATTTATTCATTAACAATTGCATTTTTAGGTTAGGATTGGGGTTTTCTTAATTCAACATAATTGATCTAAAATTGCTTGTTAATATTACTTGAAATTGTTCATATTAATCATTCATAATTTGTTGAATTATCATAGCATTGTTATTCTTGAAGAACTCATTGAGAACTGAGTTTTAATTGAATTTTACCCAGTTTACTCGAGTAAAGTTCTTGTCACTCGAGTAATCTGCTTTCAGTTTATGAACATTACTCGAGTAGGTTTTCTGATACTCGAGTGATTTAAAATTTGCTTTCGTAATACTCGAGTGATTTGCTGAATACTCGAGTGAAATTTATTTTTGCTTGCGTATTACTCGAGTGAAGACTTGAGTTACTCGAGTAATCTGACTTGAATTGTTAAGAAAATTTATTTTCATAAAACCATTCTCTTAGGTGGACGAAAAATCTGTAATAAGGCTTCAATATTCTATTCACCCCCCCTCTAGACTATATTAAGCCGCTTGTTGGTTTCCAACACTCATCCTCATTAGTGAAGCAGTTATTGAGAACAGCAACATTTGGACCCTTGAAATTTGGTGGAAAACCATATTTCTTGAAGCAAGTATTTTCAGTATGACCAGTTCTTTCACAATATGTGCAAACTCTAGTCCCCTGAAATCTACCTCTTCCTGAACCTCTTCCTGAATTATCAGAGTTGAACCTTCCAGAATTACTTGAAGATCTGCCTCTACCTCTTCCTCTAACACTGTTGTTTGTCATATTAGCTATGATTCTAGAATCATTTAAACCAAAATTCATTTGCCTTTCTTGCTGAATTAGCAATGAGAAAACCTTGTTTTCATTTGGAAGTGGATCCATCAACATAATCTGTGACCTTACATGGCTATACTGTTCATTAAGTCCTTTAAGAAATCGAATCACATGATCATCATCTCTATAAGATCTTATAACTGGAATTACATCACATACACAACTGAATTCGCATTTACAATGAGGTATTGGTCTAAAATTATCCAATTCTAACCATAAGGTTTTCAAATGAGTAAAATACTCAACAATTGTCATTGTACCTTGCTTCAATGTGTACAATTCTTCTTGCAATTCTGCGATGCGAAAAACATCTCCCTGATAATATCGTTCACGCAAATCACACCAGATCTCAAGAGCAGATTCTAACCAAAGTACACTCTGTGCAATTGAACTTTCCATTGCCTGATTTAGCCACGAAACAACCAAGGTATTGCATCGATCCCACGGAGCATAACTAGGAACATGAATCGGAGGCTTGATTAAACTTCCATCAACAAATTGAAGCTTATTCTTCAATTTCAACGCCATGGACATTGATTTCAACCACGTGTGATAATTGTTTCCATTCAGCTTCACAGCTACTAAAACCGCACCAGGATTCTCATTAGGATGCATATAGTAAGGACTCAAAGGATCCATAACTGGATTCACAGTATTAGCCATTCGAATTATGGAAGAGAAATTGATTTTCAGAAATCGAATTGAATTGTAGAACAGAGATGATGAATTCTGCAATTTGCAGAATAGAACTTGAGATAAAGAAAAGGAATCAGGGTAAATGGCGCAGCAGAGCTTCTTATCGAAGCTATGATACCATGTTAAACATGGTGTATGCCAAGGTTGAAGAGAAGAGAAACTTGTAGAACGATGAAGAACTTTCTAGAGAAAAGTAGAAATCTCAAAATGATTAAAGGAAATGATGATTATTATTACTCATGAAGAGAAAAGATGTATTTATATACAATGCTGATTGAAATTAGCTAGCAACCAACTTGGCGCCAATTCTAACTACCTCTAACTAACTTCTAATTGCTAACTGAATTACTAACCAACCTCTCAACTAATTACAATTATAAATAAGCTCCCTTGTAGTTTCTTGCTGGCTAAGAAACTAACTTGGTTGAGCAAATACAACAGCTATCATATATATATATATATATATATATATATATATATATATATATATATATATTACAAAAGAAGACAGATTGTGCAACTGTTGGAGTTTGAACTCGGATATTCTAACTGAGTTGCGTGAGGTATTTCGATGTGATATCATCAAAGATAATAAGCCTTACCTATTATTTAAACCAATTCACCAAGAAAAATTAGACAGACAACAACTCACACACCTAATGGGTGCCAAATCCAATCATCTGATTTAGAAATCAAATAATTTGCCAATTTGTTTTGCATTCCAAACACCGGTAAATAATAGACTACTATAATATACCTTCGAGTCTATCTATGTATACAAGTGTTAATTTGCAGCTATACAATGTATTTTGTAAACATGTACTCCTCTGAGAAACTATACCTCCAATTCAATGTATTTTGTCTCTGATCATGTGCATAAGAATGTTACTAATGCAACCTATTTCTTGTTGATACATACATATGTGATTAACCTATACACTTGAATTTTCATCAATGTTTATCTATTGTTCCTAGCCATCTCCACCCACCTTTCAACTGAATACTAAATTAAGTGTCCATGACGCACACCAAGAGCAAAATATTAAGCGACAACCGTACAATTGGTTCGCAACACATCCTTTCGTGAGATACGTATGTTCTCTGCACACTTGAAATGTTTAGCACATTTTTAATTTTGGCTAAAATGCAGTTTTGGTGCTTAAGTTTTTCAAATGTGCAGATTTAGTCCCTCAATTATTTTTTGAGCTAAAACAGTCTTTTATGTTAATTTTCAGTACAGATTCAGTCCCTCCGTCATCCTTTCGTTAAAAAAACAAAATTGTTTTATCCAAATTTTTATTTAATTTTGATTTATTTAATATTTAATTAATATTGGTAATTAAAATGTCACGTTGCAGCATATGGTTGGTGGATGTTGTCACATAAGATAACGTAGTTTGATTTTTAATGAAAGAATGACGGAGGGACTGAATTTGCACAAAAAATTAACTTTAGAGACTATTTTAGCTAAAAAATAATTCAGGGACTAAATCTACACATTTGAAAAACTTAAGGGATCAAAACTGCATTTTAGCCTTCAATTTTTTAGTGCGCTAGATTCACATCAAGGAAATGCTTCCCTTTCTATGCATGGGACCCGGATAAGACCAACCTAGTGGTTATATAGAACCTCACATGATGGTCAAGTGTTACACGTTACAATTCATGTTTCGAATTATTTCTTCAAAGTGCTTAATTGGAGTAATGAAACCCATGTTAAGTCAACATGCATAAAGGACTTTTGCTACCTCATAATTTGAGCCCACTTCAATATTTGAAATAATTGATTATTTTGGGCAAAATAGTGATAAATGTGCAAAATTGATAAGTCTAATGAGGAAAATTGAGCATTTTTTCAATCTTAAGGACATGGTTGATTTTCATGGGATTGATAATGATAAGAAGTTTGATCAAAGAATTAGAACAAATAAGTTAATTAAGCCCATAATGGAAAAGGGCACATGATAGTGTTATTTAATTAAATTAGTTATTTAAGTATTGTTATTATATGTTTTCTAAAATGTTTTTTTTTAATTATTAGGATATTGTCACATGTATGGCTAATCATTGCTCGCTCTAGGGTTTTATCATTACTATATAAGTCTTGTATTATTCCTCACTTAGTATGAATGAAAAATAAATTAAGTCTTTCAGACCAAAAAAAAAAAAAAATTAAGTCTTTTGTTTAGTTTTTAGCTTATTTATGTTTTTAGTCCTTGAACTTAGGTGCTCTTTTGGAATTGGTCCTTAAACTTTTTTTTCGATGCTTTGAATCCCTAAACTTTGCTCAAATTTTGGAAATGATCATTTCATTACTTATTAAGTGGTGATATGACCGAAGAAATGTCACATCACCTTCACCACATCGATAGGTAACGTGTCAGATGATGCCACGTGAATTTTTTAAATAAAAATTTCAAATTTATTAAAAATAATTAAAAATTGTATTTTTTTAAAAAAAATTGAATCTTTTAATAAATTTTAAAAGAAATTATTTTTTTAATAAAAAAAATCATGTAGTGTCCCGTGATTGTACATAACCCGTCACTCGCTGATATTGCGAAAATGTTGTCATCACTTAAGTGACGAAATGACTATTTCAAAAAATTATACAAAGTTTAGGGACCCAAAGTATCGAAAAAAAAGTATAAGGACCAATTCCAAAAGAGCACATAAGTTCAGGGACTAAAATGTTAAATAAGCCTTAGTTTTTTATCTTCTCTTCTGAAGATTAACCATCTCGAATTCTGATCCCTATTTTTGTTAGAAATTTCTTCTTAACAAAATATAGCTAATTTCTTAATCCGCTATTTAGCCGCAATGCTATACGGCTATATTGCATAGCAGAATTTTGGTTTACAGCGATAACTTGCTATCCTGGTTTACAGCGATAATTTTGGTTTACAGCGATAACTTGCCTTTGATTAGCTAAAATGCGTTAGTTAAGAGTTCAACCTAAGAGCACCCACAACGGTGGGTCTTCAGCGGGGTTGTCACCACGAACAAACCCGTGTGCAGTGGTTTGGCGTTGGTTGGGGGTTGGTTCGGGTCGTCGGGTAGATCGGGGTCGCTGGGGCGAACTCGTTCATAGCTTGGCAAAGGGACCCACGTTTCATTTTTTGTTGAGAATGGAGGGAGAGATTGAAAAAAAAACAGATCAACAACACAACAACAGAACAACACTGGATTTCTAAACAAATTCCACAAATCCAAATCAACAAAAAAATCTACAAAAATGCAATAAAAATTCCAAAAACCATAATAAAAAAATTCGAAATATCAAAACAACACAAAAAAAATTCCAAAAATTCAATATTTACCCAAAATTACAGCAGAAAATTGGAAAATTAAAAAAAAAAAGGAGAGGAGAAGTCTTGCATGCATGATCTGTGTCTTGATGATGATGGCATGGTGGCGGATCCGCGTTGATGATGATGGCTTGGTGGCGGATCGATGGAGGGTGGCTTGGTGGCTTGATAGGTGGCGGATCGGAGGGAGTCAGACGGAACAGAGGAAGTGAGTTGATGATGGATCAGAGGGAGTGAGACGGATCGAAGGAAGAGGGCGATGGAACGGAGGGAGTGAAATGATGATGGATCGGAGGAAGGGAGGGAGAAACCGAACCGAAGGAGGGAGGGAGAAACCGAAAGAGGGAGGGAGTGAAATGATGAAGGAGTAAGGAAGGGAGACTGAAATGAAACTGAAGTGAGGAAGACTGAAATGAAACAAGACTGAAATGAGACTGAAATGAAACAATAGTGAGGAAGGGAGACTGAAATGATATGGAACGGTAATATTTATGTTTTTTTTTATTATTTATGTTTTTTTTTTAATTTTTTTAAATGCCTTTTTAAAATTAAAAAAAAAGTGACGAAAAAAAAATTGATAAAAAAAATAAAAAACTAAAACTAGTATAATATAAAGAAAAAAAATCAATAAACTAAAACTAGCGGTTGGGCTAGGTTGCATTTATTTATAATTAATTAATTAAATAAATATAATAGTGTGGGGTAGGTTGTGGGTCCCGTTTAAGAATGAAAGTTGGGTTTGGGATTGGAGGAAAAAATGGATAGAGTTCTTAACTTTTGGAAAGTTTAAAAAATTATAAGATAATGCGTGGGACCCAGTCATGAACCCAAAGTGGGTTTGGAGTTGTGGATGCTCTAAATAATCTAAAGGAAAATACACTTGTACTAACTCATTTTGCACGCAAATTAATTTTAAAGAAACGTTGTACTAACTCATTTTGCACGCAAATTAATTTTAAAGAAACTTTAACGATACGATTGTGATGTTATTGATATCAATGGAGCTAATGGAGATGGTTGTGACATTAGCCATTCTTTTAGTTGAGATACTCTTACCGTTGATTGTCCAGAAAAGCCTCCTAGTATATCACACGTCGTGCATTTTCAGACTCATAATTTCTTGTAAGTTTTTTCCCCCTCATGTTACATGTATGTATAACACAACTAGCTGAAAGCTGATCTAAAGCCAGCTGAAGCTAATATAACTTAATTAGAGTACTAAGCTAGATATTTTAACTAACTGTTAGATAATAGTAGTATAACATAAAATCCAACCAAGAACTACTAATTGGAGTGCTGAAGCTAAAAATCACGCCTTTTTTAACCAGGGAACTCAAATACATAATGAAATTATGATATTAAACGTAACTACAGAGTTTATAAAAAAGCTCGAAACTAAAGACATGTTTCCCTAATAAAATGTCACCCAAAAAATATGTTGATGATTCACATAGTCAATGTTTTTCCATGGTGCAAATGAAAAAGAAATTTTTGTCATAGCATATGATAAAATTTTATAAAATCAGTGCACAATTTTAGGCATTTCTTTTCCATAGGCATATATATATATATATATATATATATATATATAGACACACACACAGCTTTTTATGTCAATAAACAAGCTGAGATTGAGCGAGGAACATCCCGTTTAGTCATCAATTATAAGCCCCTTAATGATGTCCTCCAATGGATTAGGTACCCTATTCCTAATAAAAAAGACCTAAGTTTCTCTATGAAGAGTTTCCTTTCTTCTTGGTTAGGGATGGAATTGATGGCTTTGTAAAATAGGTTTTCATGATCTTTGGTTATGACATTAATGCTTGGAGAGTCAGAGTCATCTCCAGCATCATCATGTTGGATCTGGTTAAGATTTTCAGATAATTCAGTGTTATAATCATCATCAGAGCTATCAGCCATGAGGTTATTGAGTTGTTCTACAACAGACTGTTCTAAGTTTAGGGAATTAATCTTGGTTTTGAGCCTACAATATCTGGCAATATGTCCAGGCTTGCCACAATTGTAACAACCGGAGTATTTCCCTTGGTTCTTGAGTTGATCGGGTTTCTTATGTCTAGGCGGATAACTTGTCTTTTTATGATGGGACTCATTTTTATGCTTGGCTTTAGGCTTCCTATGGTGTCTGTACTTAGAGGGATGTTTATCTTCTTTCTCTTTGTGGGTGTTGGATTTTTTCTTAGAACAAGGGAGACCGAATTGTTCACAAAAGGTTCCCAATTCCCTATTGGTTAGGGTTTTCTCTTTGGCTAAATCATCCTGGAGTTTCCTATCTTGGCAGATTTTCAAAGCTACCTTCTGGACATAAGATATTAATTGTCTGTAGCTAAGATTGTCATAAGGGATTTCTCCATTTTGGTGTCTAATTTTATCCCTAACCCTATCTCCTAAAGACTTTGGAAGACCAACCAAGAATTTTTCTTTTCAGAGGCGATGTTCACAATCTTCTCTGGTATATGTAACAACCTATTTTATTTTACTTATTTTGAAAATATGGATTTGAAAATTTCTTTTAAATTAAAATACTTATTATAATTTTTCCGGAAAATTGGGCAGAGTTTCCTCTGTTTTATGGACATTACCAAAAATTATAATTGACCTGTAACCTGTTCAAAACAGTTTCAACAATAACCAGACATCCAGGATAAATATACATATATAATTTAAATATTCTCCCAATATCCGGGGATAAAGTACTAAGATGAAAGTGCTTAGATATTCGAGGAACCAAATAAAGAGCCCGAGCCACCAAATATACAACCGAGATTTAAAATACATTTATTAATAAATTCTTAAAAATACAGGGTATTCCATAATATGGCCCGGTACGACTCAACACAAAATAAAAATAAATTACTCACACTTCCCGTGGGGAAGTGTGCTCCTGCTCGGCCCAAATAACAGCTATGCTCCTGACCTGTACCTATGGTGGTTGTAAGGGTGAGAATTGCACAACTAGTAAAGCATAATATGAGCCAAGTCATACACATTTAGCAATTAGACAAATAACACCATCATAATCACACCCAAGCACCTATTCACTACAAACACAATCGTGTCCGATTATTAGCACCTTCTAACACATGTCCTTACCTAATCTATTTCGCCACTTACCTATTTACACCAAAATCTCACTCTCTACACTTTACCTCAAGTCTCTAATTTTCTCTCCGATCCTCTCTAATCCTTTCTCTCACACACCTATTCTACTCATTTCTCTCACATCTCCTTTACTCCCCCGTTCTTCCTCTTATTTCCTTATATTTATTTATCCTTATTATTTTTCCTTTATGTTTTAGGGCGTCATGGGGCTCCTGCCACTGCGTATCCTCCATCTACCCAGGGATACATCTTACCGATGCGCTAGGCTCTGTCTGGTCGTCTTACTCAACCAATGCGCACGGATCCCGCGGTCCGCACGTCTTCTAAGGTCCAGTACCCATAGACCCCGGAGTCGTGGGGCTCCTGCCACTGCGTATCCACCGTCTCCCCGGGGATACGTCTTACCGATGCGTACGGATCCCCAAAGGCCGCACGTCTTACTCAACCCATGCGTGCGGATTCCACCTACCGCACGTCTTCTAGGGTCCGGTACCCATCGACTCACTCTCTTTCATTATCTTTTCTGTTCCTTTCGTAATGTCGTGGGTCTCCCGCCACTGCGTATCCACCGTCTCCCCAGGGATACGTCTTACCGATGCGTACGGATCCCCAAAGGCCGCACGTCTTACTCAACCCATGCGTGCGGATTCCACATACTGCACATCTTCTAGGGTCCAATACCCACTAACATGGAAATGGATGATGCGAATACCCCACTGCGTTCTCCGTCTGCCGAGGATACGACTTACCGATGCGTACGGATCCCCAAAGGCCGCACGTCTTGCTCAACCCGTGCATACGGTCCTCCTGTCATCGTCATGAAACCAGCCGTACGTCTTCTAGGATTGATATTCGCATACCCGAGTTCGTTCTTTATTCTCTTTTCATTTCTCTTTTATTTTATGTCTTTTCTTTTTACTTTATTCCGCCCCCATACCACACCTTATCCTCTCATTCTCAATTTTAGTCCGCCTCGCCTAACACCTTTTTCTTCTACTCTCATATTTCCTCTTTTTCTCCCTAAACTTTCCTATATATTCTATTCTCTTCCTAACTTAGCACCTACGCAAACCAAACTCACTTTACCTCTTTGAACACATCAAACATATAAATTACAATCATAAATTAAATATTCAGTTAACAATTAAAATTTTTATTTAATTATCACACATATAATCCTTGACATCAAATAGCATTTTACTCAGGTACTGACACTTACATACATATAATTAACATGTAGTTCAAAGAATTCATCATTTAAACATTTAACACATTTCAAATAGCATTTATCTCATATAAGCATATTATCTCATTAAAATAAAATCTAAATTCCCTAATCACACATAAGCAATTAACCTTGAGCCAGATTATACAGTACTAGTATCTCACCCACCGAGACGGCAAATAAACCCCTTTCCTTGGGGTTCTACCAGAACGTGTTTCGAGGCACAACGAGGAGATCCTGTTTCTACTCACGGCATTACATGGTTTGTTGCTCGCATTTTAGCTGGTCCTAAAGTCCTTCATCGTCTGACTATTTTATTAAAGCAAATAGAAATCAATTTAATGCACCAGAAGCGACTCAATTTCAAATCTCGGTATATACTTATCATATATCAAAGTAGAGTATTTTCGTAGTTTTCCAAATCAATAAATCATTTAACTATAATTTAAAAACCAAAATAACATAGGATTTCACATTAAGATCATTGTCTTTTTCATAAAATAGTATAGCTTTTATTGAAAATACACTAACTTTCGAAACTAGCATAATCACCAAAAATTCATTAAGGTTAATTAGCTTTAGTTTTCAAGCCTTAAAATCAAAAGTTGTTGTTTGACACTATTAATTCCGAACTAAAAGGAAGTGTGCTCAATTCCAAAAATAAGTCCAAGTTACAATTATAACATTCAATTAATTACACTTCCCCTTAATTTGAAATTAATGTTCAAGGTTTCAATTCGAATTAACGTTATGTCGTTTATATCAGGTTCCTAATTAACTGGTGTATTGTTCAGCCTAGGGACAAGTCCATCAAGCTAAACTACAGCTCACTTACTTAGGAACCTAACACGTTTAACTAAAATACTCTTTAAAACAATTCATTTGACATAACGTTTAATCCTATCTTATCCCAAATCAGAGTAACTAATTAAAATCATTAAAAATAACATAATAATTAAAATCAATATAAACTATATTAAAAGTTTAATTTCCAAATCAGTTTAATACTAAATAATTATTAACCATACTAGTATAATTAGTATTATTATTAAAACACAATATAGAGTAATAAAAAGGGTATTAGAGATTTACCCTCAAGGAGGTTTGTGAAGGCCGGTTCGGTCAAGCCGGTTCAAAGCACAAAGGAGCGGCTGGCCCCGGTAACGATGACGACGATACCGGCGTCGATGACGATCCTTAGCAGCAACACACCGGAGAGAGGAAGGAAATGGTGGCAGCGACAGCAAACAGTGGCGGCAGCGGTGAGCAACCCCAACAGCGGCTGTTTGTGCCTAGCTAGAGAGAAGCCACGATTCGCGACATAGAGGAGGGAGAACGCGAATCCAAGACTAGAGGGAGAGAGAGAGAGCTTGGGGACTGAGAGAGGAAGAATGATGATGATGGTGGCTGGGTGGGTGGTGGCCGTGGTTGGTGCGGCTGGAGGTGAAGGAGGAGGGCGGTGGAGAAGGAGAGAGAGATTCGAGTGAGAGAGGAGGAGAGAGAGAGTAAGGGCAAAAGAGAGACGGATCTAAGGAAGGAAGGGAAGGATCAAGGCGGCGACGGCTTAGGGCGGCGGTGGTGGAGCTGGGCGGAGAGGGAGAGGCGGAGGGAGGGAGGATGATCGGGGTTGAAGAAGAAGGGGGAGGGAATATGGGGTTTGGGGCTTTAAAACGCGTGTTGGGTGTTACAGATTGCAGGATTTTCGCTTAAGCGAAATCACTTCAGTGATGCAATGTAACCATTTCGCTTAAGCGACCCCTTGAGATGTTGAAACTGTGACATTTTCGCTTAAGCGAAAATCACAGGTACTGCTACTTCATTTTTTTTCTATTTTTCAGCTATTTTCTCCCTAACTTCAAATAGTCATAACTTCTTCATTCACCGTCGGATCTTGCTCAAATTTGACGAGCAACTTCCTAAAAATCATACCTTCATATCCAACGGTGGGAATTGTATTTTGAGTCTTAAATATTTTATTTTGATTTTCTATCCTATATTATGTTTTAGTATCGAATTATCTATTTTTCTGGCCTGTTCCTAACTTCAATTTAATGCTCCTTTCTTTTCTAACCTTATTATTATTATTGTTATCCTTTCCTAATGTTAAAATACTTCTTTTAAATAACTATTTGTAGTTTATTATCATTATTTCCTTTATTCTAACTATTATTTACTTATTCGTCTTTGGGTTTAAAATTTGGGATGTTACAGTATAGACTCGTGTAAGGAAGGTATCCTTGTACCACCTAAAGTCTGATAATGTTTTACATCTTAGGTTTGACAATAATTCTCCTGATCTATCTCTCCAGATAGAAGGATCTCCAATGAATTTGGCTCCTATGGTGAATATCAATTGGTTGACAGCATCGGGGACTAGCTCCCCTTTATTGGTTATAGGAGATTGATTGGGATCAACTTTTACAGCATTGTAAATGGCATGTTTTTCGTCTTCAGTGAGACCATAATCCCACCATCCTTTTAATTGGCCAGTGAATCCTGCTGTTAAAGCCATCACGATCCCTTTTTCATCTATATCACTGGTGGTTAGACAAGCAGTAGCAGCCATGCACATGTATTGCATAACTTGCATAATACCATACTCATTATGACCATCAATGTTCCATCTGTATAATTGGTTTGCATAAAAACTTTTGAGGGGGATGTCAGATTCCTCAAGTAGTAAATCTGGGGCAGTTGCACGCTGGTAATAAAGCTTGGAAGGCTTTTTCCAATATAAAGATTGACTCATGAGCAGGTTCAAACCTAACTTCTCAGATCTTACCGATTCAGGTTCAGAGGAGTAAGGAGAACTGCATTCACCTAAAACGTTTATCAGGCGATCCTTAAAAGGGGGGGTTCTAGGATCAGAGGGCTTTATGGAGCTTGAATCGGAAGGTTGGGGTGTCTCGGGAGCAACAAGTTGGGTCAGATTTCTGATGCTATCGGCTAACTCTTCGGAGATGATAGCCTTATTTTTGGCTTTAAGGAATTGTAGGTTTTTCCTAAGATCTTTCGAAGGATTGAAAGGTTTGAAGAAGGGTTTTTCGGTTGGCTTTGCCTCGACTAAATTAGACGATACCTCTTCTTTCCTAGATATGATAATATTAAGGTTTTCTCCTAAAGTTTGAAGATACTTATTGGTGTAGTTGGATTGTTCCATCAAATCTTTGATATCCTTAGGATTAACTGGGTCAGATTCATCTTTTGATTTGAATGGGGCAGCTATGGCTAGACTAGTACCAGTCTTAGTGTTGAGCTGGTATTGCCTCTTTGGAGGTAATTCAGACTGGAGAATGGTGCCATCTTTAAGTTGCCAGCTACTGATAACATTTGTATCCTTTTCTTTTGAAGACAATTGCCTTTCGAAAGGATAATCAATCTTGTTTACAATAGCATAAGCTTGGAACCAATCAAAGAAATATATGTTTTGTTCAACTCGTTCAAGAAAATTGTAAAACTCATTTTGGATTTGATTACGTTTTTCTCTAAAATGAGTAAAAAACCAGTTTCTTTGAGTGACGTTGTCATCAGAATAGAAATCTTTTTTGATTTTTTCTTTGTTGATCACAAAAACTTTTCAAGATTATTAATCTCATCATACTCATCATTCATGGAGGAGTATGTTGGCGATTGAATAGTTTTTTGATCTTCTTCTTGTTTTTGATATATGGGTAAAGGTATGGAAGTGGAGGTATCAAGGCCTTGGAGATGGATAGTTGACTGGGATATTGTTGAGAAAGATTTCCTAGAGGCTATCTCACTAGCACGGGATCTGAGATCCCCAGCCCTTGAACTTTCAGATCTAGCAACACTAAAGGAATTCCTTCTGTTGAAGGTTAATTTTACTTTGCCAGATTCATATTGTTGAATATCCTGGATTTCAGGGGTTTCTTTAGGTCGAGGTGGTGCAGCTCTGTCTAGATACCAATCTTCGGGTAAGACAATTTCTTCCCATCTAATGGTTTTTGGGACAGTGACATTTGCTTTTGAGATATCAGTGAGAAATAGAGTCGTTTCTCCAGGATTACTAGATCTTCTAACCATAGAACTGCAAGAGTTCATGACCTTATACTGTACTATGTACATAAGGGCAATAGGGTTGGATCCAGGTGCCATGTCTAGACCATGGGTTTGTAGGTTCAAGATTAGAACTTTGAGGATGTTTCTGTCTTGGAGACTAATAGTGAGATTGGGGTAACAATTAAAATAGATTGGACCATGTTCGAGGCTGGTTTCTACAGTTCCCAGGAGAGAGTATGAAAATTGATTATGCCTCTTATCTCTTAAACACAAGAGTACAGAAGCATTAAGGCCTTCTCTCATGAGCGGCTTGATAGCAACTTGGACACAACCTATGTGCAAGTATCAGTATTTTTGTTTGTGACCTCTCAAGGTTTCATTGGAGAGAAGGTGGAACTCCTCATCTTTAGAGGTGATTGGATTAATGGGGATATTCTTTTCAACAGTTCTTATGATGTAGTCGGAACTTTGAAAGAATCGTCCCTGGGGTTTGTAGAGGTCTTTTGTGGGAATTTTGGGAATTTCCCAATTGTCAAAATCTTGATTTATATCTTGAAATTTGATTTCTTCTTTGAAGATGTTTTTAGAAGAGGTCTGGGCTTCTTCATTCTCGGCGAGAGATGAAGAAGATG
The DNA here is from genome assembly GCA_037953625.1 of Crotalaria pallida. Classification (NCBI taxonomy): domain Eukaryota; kingdom Viridiplantae; phylum Streptophyta; class Magnoliopsida; order Fabales; family Fabaceae; genus Crotalaria; species Crotalaria pallida. Next base: position 53,975,828 of record CM075654.1, on the reverse strand, counting down.
GTTGGGAGGACTTGAAAGAGAGATGGGTTGAGAGAGAGCGAAACATATTGGGATAAAGAGGTGAGTGAGTAAATTTTGTAATTGTTCCTTGCCCTATAGTATCATCACCATCATCTGGTTTCATAAAAACGAGTTTCCAGGAGTAAGATAAATAATATGATCTGCACAATATTTTAGGTCATAAAAAACTCATTTTTTTTTACCCATCATCAGTTCAACTATAGCCACCGACAGTTAGATGTTATTCCTGGTAATCGCAGCATCATCTGAGCTTCATTGCCTCATTTAGGACTTATTACTCTTGCTGCCTATGCACAGGAATAACACGAAACTTATTCGTGCTTCCAGTTGAGTGATGAATCTTATTTATTTTTATACACAGATATATACAGGAATATTAAAATGACCTTTAATATTATGTTACCATATTATAGAGATCTTACTCCCAGCCAAACGTTCCTACTTCCCCATCTGGCTCTGATACCAGGGAGGGTCCGGAACCAGAAGGGGGGAGGAAACTTAAAAACGGAAAAGGAAAGTAGGGAATAGCAGGACTATTCTACATGCGATGATGATGCAGATGAATGATATATGAATAAATTAAAGAGGACCAGAACCTTCTGGCGTAGCCGTGAAGGAGATTTGGAAACTATAAATAAAATTAAAGGGAATCAGAACCTTCTGGCATAACCGTGAAGGAAGATCTGGTGAGGGAGAAAGGGTAGAAAATAAAAATAGACAAAATTAAAAGAGGGGACCAGAACCTTCTGGCATAACCGTGAAGGAAGATCTGGTGAGGGAGAAAGGGGAGAAAATGAAAGTAAACAGAAACTAAAACATGAATATGAAAATACTTTATTACATGATTAAAAGATTGAAAGACATAAATATAAAAGATTGAAAGATTGAAAGACAGAAACTAAAGGAGGAGCTTACGAGATCTCAAAGGCTGGAATCTCTCCAAAACTCTCTCTGAAAGTCTCTCTCTCTAAAATTGTGTGTCTATTGAGAGTTGAGATGCTCTTTAAATAGACATCTTCACCTACTGTTTAAACAGTGTCGGTTTGCAAAACCTGCACTGCGTACAATTATTTGGGTACTATTACAACAGTTTAGGTAAAGTAAACCGGAACTATTACAACAATATTTTACAATAATTAAATCGGAACTATTTCAACAGTATTTTACAATAATTTAATGAAAACTCTAGTCATCATCCAGATTGAAAGCAAAGCAATCATCTTCATTTTCTTCTTCCTCATCAGATGATGGGAGCTTCGTTTTCGAAGTTTCTGATTGATCCGCTTGTAATAATTATTTGAGGATGTTTTGAAGATTTTCTTCTAGAGAATTCTTTGAGGTTGAGGCGGCAAGAGCTGCTGTGATTTTAGCCCTTTGATTAAGAAATTTACAAGTCTCTAGATCAGCTACTTTGAGGAAGGTTGGATTCTTGCTGAACCAAAGATTAACTCCTTCTTTGGTGGTATGGGCAAAGTCAAAGTTGGCCCACCATTTGTGATATGCTTCCCGTTGTAATGAGGGAAGTACCATACTTGTGAGATAAATATACTTCCACTGGAAGATCCATGCTAGTGATAGCTTAGAACAAAAGTGGAGACTGAATGGGATATGTTTGTCTTCTAAATTGATTCTAGATTTGAAATATTGATATCCTTCTTTTACAGGTTGGGGAAGGATGTTGTTTGGTGGTCCAAAGAAAATCCACCACTGGATAAACCAACGGGGAAACACATAATTAATGTTTCTTTTAAAATAAATTAACCATGAGTGGCTGAAAGTTTGATTTTGGAACCAGAACACATTGGTCCAGGCTTGAACATAATCCCAATAATTAAAACCTGCAGGATCAAATGGTTGAGAAAATTTTTGTATTTTATTAAGATTGGTCCCAAATTGAGAAGGGGTTAATACTTTAAGGATTTGGGATGTGGAATGGGTTATCAAGGTCTTATTAGTTGGGGATTTATGGTGTTTTATGGAGATGGAGTCAGTGTCTACGAGAATAAATTCGTAGAACCTCTGAGTTTTGTTTAGGGATAAAGGCTGAAATTGAAAATCTTTGGGAAAGATTCGGGAGGGAACTCTATTGGGATTTTCATCCCAAAATTCTGGTTCCATCTGGATGACAGGGATATAATTACCCTTTTGTGGTATTTTGTTGGTTCTTTGCATGTTTGAGGTTGATGGCTTGTTTGGATTTCTTGTTTTGGAGAACTAATTTGTACCTCTTGTTTTGACAAACTAGTTTGTGGTTTAAGAACTTTGGTGGGTTCATAAACTTGATTTTTTATCCTATCAATGATGAGGGATAGGGGGGAATTGGTGAAGTCCATATCATCTTCATCTGAGGCTTGTTCGGCCCATGACTTTTTTGGAAGATGGGTTAGACCTTGATCTAGTAAGACTTCTAAAGTATGGAGTGGGAATCCATAATCTGATTTGGTTTGTTTTCCTGTTTGGGTTTTTTGTTTGTTTGGAGACTGAGTTGATGACTCAGTGGTTTGAAGGGTAGATGACCCTTGCTGGGTGGAAGACCCAGGGAGGGTAGATGACCCTGGTTGTTGATTGAGTGGAACTTCTACAAGATCTTGAATTCTTTTACCTCTGGGGCGACCTCGTCCTCGAGAGGAGGACGACATTTTTGAAATCCTTGTTTTAGTTTCCCTGTAAGTATTCACGTGTAAGGTAATCAGGGAGAGAATTATTAGTGCCTTTGAGATACTCAATGTCAAAATCAAAAACACTTAATATAGCTTGCCATCTGGCGAAAATCTGTTTTGAAGTCAAATTTTTTACATCCTTTTGTAAAATTTCTTTAGCAGATTTGCAATCTACACGAACCAAGAATTTCTGGTTAAGTAAATCAAATTGAAATTTTGAAATGCATAAAACAATTGATAAAACTTCTTTTTTGACAATTGAGTAATTTTGTTGTGTAGATTCCAATGCTTAGATGCAAATGCAATGATCTGTTCTTTTCCTAAAACCTGCTGTTTGAGAATGCCGCCATAACCAATGTCTGAGGCATCAGTCTCAACAATTTTAAACGCTTGGGGATTAGGAAGATAAAGACAAGGAAGTTCCCGTATTTGAGCCTTAAGACTTTTAACAATATTGGTGTGGATATCTGTCCAAGGAGGAGGGGTCTTTTTCAGACGTTCATGGAGTGGTTTAATGATATTGCTTAACTGGGGAATGAAGTCAACTACGTAATTTAGACAGCCGAGAAATTTTTGCTGCTGGTTCTTATCTAGGATCTGGTTTGGGAACTTATTCCCGAACTCTATGGCTCTTTTAATAGGAACAATGGTTCCCAGATAAATTTCATGACCTAGAAAACGGATCTTAATTTGAAAGAGTTGGATTTTGGGTTTGGAAATAGCAAGACCATTTCTTTTTATAATATGAACGAAAATATTGATATGTTTGAAGTACTGTTCTATGGATTGGGAAAAGATGAGTACATCATCAATATAGACTATAGTGAAGTGTGAGTAAGGATTGAAGATTTCATTCATAATATTCTGGAATTCTGAAGGGGCATTTTTAAAACCAAATGGCATAACGTTCCATTCATATTGCCCAAAAGGGATGGTGAAGGCAGTTTTATAACGGTCGCTTTCACTGACTTGAATCTGCCAGAATCTAGATTTTAAGTTAAATTTGGAGAAGATCTTTGCAGAGTATAATCTTCCTAAGAGGTCTTTTTTATTAGGAATAGGGTACCTAATCCATTGGAGGACATCATTAAGGGGTGTGATAGACCGACCCTCGGTCTACCCTTAGCATACCCAGCCGACCAGATTATCCTATCTATTAGGTCATGTCTGCCCAGGCCGAGTGCTTGTCCTAGAACCCATCCTGGCTCCTCAGGACCGACCGCTTGGGGGCTTACCCCCCAAGAAGTCCGAGCTAGGGGCGCGTGAGCCTAACTTGCCAACAGGGATAAGATCCTCCACTACAGGATAAGGATGAATGACTCATCCCACATCCTAAAGGGGACACGTCAGCTGCCTTGCTAGCCCTCCGTACAAGCCCACAAGGTACAATGCCACCCCTATAAATAGCTGTCTCCAGCAAGGGGCTCTGGTACGTTCTCTCTCTCCCTAATTACACACCCGCACACACTGTGATTAGGGAAACCCTAGTTGTCCCAACTGGACCTCTAGCATACCTAAAACAATCATACACTAACCTCCGTCCATCCACTAGTTCTTGGGTCTCTCCATACCTTTGAGCTAGGGATACATCTGAAACACCGTGTCCTAGACACGACATTGGCGCCGTCTGTGGGGATCTGATAAACTGTTATTCCCACCCAAAAAATGGTAAACCCACGTGGAAACACCGCAAACAGCTCACGCGGCGCAAACCACCAGACCGGAAGGAACCGCCAGCGACTGGAAGAAGGCAGCGCTGACAATGGAAGAGATCTGGAAGGAAGAAATCCTCCCCACCAAAGCATGCCTTCGGTAAGACTTGAAATCCCATCCCGCAGCCACCACTCAGTACCAGCCCGAACTCACAGTGGTCCATACACCGTTCATTTTAGGCAGACAAACCCCAACCCCCCCAATCATATACCAAACCACGGCTCCGGCCGCTCCTTCGACGCCCGTGTCTCTGGAGAAGAAAGGGGACACTCCCAAGGCCGAAGGGAAACCCAGCTTGAAGAAATAATCAAACAACAAGCCCAAATGTTGGAGCAGCAGGGAAGGGCAATAGCAGAGCTCCAGCAGATCCACATGCAGGCGGTTGCTGCACGGGCAGTAGAAACAACCCCGGTAACCATACCAGCCCAGGATCCTCAAGGCCCCATCGCCCTTCCCCCACCACCTCCAATAAATCAAGCTCTTGCAGCCACTTACGAGACCGACGATAGCGCTCACCCTGGCCACCCCTTTACTCTGCGAATTATGGCTTATGAGACACCCTCCGCATTCCTCGGCCCCACCAGTGTAGCGAAGTATAACGGGTTAACCGACCCCTTGGAACACATTTTATCTTTTGAAGGTGCTATGAACTTTTATGATGGAGGAGACCTAATGAAGTGCCGAGCCTTTTCTATGACTCTGCAACCACCCGTTTTGAGGTGGTACTCGGCCCTGCCTAGGAACTCAGTTAACTCCTGGGCAGAAATGAAGAGAGTTTTCCTAAACAGATATACTGCTAGCTGCGTCCAGCCAAAGTCCGACCACGCACTAGCAGGTGTCATGCAACAACCCGAAGAACCCTTGAGAGAGTATCTGTCCCGTTTCCATTCAGAGGCAGGATCCGTTCCAAACCTTGAACCAAGCTTCTCGGTCTTCCTTTTCACTCAGGGACTTCGGAACGGAGACTTCAAAAACTCGCTAGTGGGAAAACCGCCGAGGGATATGGCGGAGTTAAGACATCGTTCCACCAAATTCATAAATTTAGAGGAATTCAGCAAATGGCAGAGAAACAGGGAAAGCGGTGAGCGAGGGGAATCTTCCTCTCAGGGAAAACCAAGAAGAGATGACAGAAGAGATGACAGGAGGGAGGAACAAATAAGAGGACCCAGAGGGGACAGAAGGTTCGGCGTTCCCCGAGAAAAATTCGAGCAGTACACTCCTCTCACGGTCCCAAGAAGTCAGATACTACAGGAAACGATGCAAACCGACCTTCGAATGGTAGAAAGACCTCCCCCCTTAAAAAGAAGTCAGCGCCAAGACCGTTCTAAGTTTTGCTCGTATCATGGGGGATACGGGCACACCACAGACGAGTGCACTTGGCTAAGGGATGTCATCGAGCAACTGATAAGAGATGGGAAATTACAACAGTATGTCAGGGAGGCACTCAACCGACATGCTCGAAGAAGGACCCCCTCTCCAGACAGAAACATCCGACCTCCAACCAGAGAAGCCAACCATAACACCAATCAGCAACCATCCGATTCACAAAGAGTAGCCATGGTAGAAGTAACTACAGACCAATCCCCGCAAAACCTTAGAGTCAATACCATAGCAGGAGGTTTCGCGGGGGGAGGAGAAAAGAGATCCGACAGAAAAAAATACATCAATCAAGTGCTCGCCGTCCATGACCATCCAATCCGAAAAAGGACCACAAAAAGTGTACCCATCTGTTTCTCTGATGAAGATCTTGAAGGGATCATCCCGGGTCACAACGACCCAATGGTCATTACTACCCTGGTAGGCAACTATGAGGTTGCCAGGATATTTGTCGACCAAGGCAGTTCGACAGACATCATGTTCTTGAACCTTTTTGAAGCCCTAAAGTTAAAAACCTCCGACCTAACCCCATTCGAGGGAAAGTTAATCAGCTTTACAGGAGACGCGGTGGTTCCCAAAGGACACATCCAACTACCGGTAACACTTGGGAACCACCCCTCAGCCAGGACCGAGATAATCAAGTTTCTCGTGGTCGACTGCCCCTCAGCATATAATGCCATCATCGGCAGAACATGCCTACAGGCTTTCGGTGCGGTCGTCTCGACCGTTCATCTGGCCATGAAATTTGAAGGCTCCGACGGAACTGTTGTCGCTATCCGAGCCGAGCAGGAAAAAGCTAGATTATGCTACAATGCTAGTTTAGAAAAATTCAAAAGCCCTGAAGAAATTCAGCCAAAGTTATGTTTGAACAAAGGAAATGTACTTTTGACAGACTTGGACGTCAGATCCGAGTTGGATGATACAAGACCAACCCCACAAGGTGAGTGGGAATTTATTGTGTTAGATGAAGAGCTACCGAGCAGGAAGGTGAAGCTAGGAACCAACCTTTCAGAAACAATACGAGCAGAGATGCTTGAAATTTTAAAGAAAAACAAGGACCTTTTTGCGTGGACCTCGACTGATATGCTGGGGATCGATCCAAACCTAATTTGTCATCGTCTCAGCGTTCACCCGACTGCCAAGCCGGTCGCCCAGAAAAAGAGAAGGGTAGGCACAGAGAAAGCTGCAGTAATTGAGGAGAAAGTGGCCGAGCTCCTCGCTGTCGGATTCATCCGAGAGGTCAATTATTCCGAGTGGCTTTCAAACACAGTATTGGTCAGAAAATCAAACGGGAAGTGGCGCATGTGCGTCGACTACACCGACTTGAATAAAGCTTTCCCAAAAGACCAGTACCCCCTCCCCATTATTGACAAACTAGTGGACAAGTCGGCTGGCTACCAACTCCTTTCTTTTATGGATGCATACTCGGGATACAACCAAATCCCGATGTACCCTCCTGATCAGGAGAAAACGGCCTTCATCACCGAAAGGGCTACTTATTGCTACACGATAATGCCTTTCGGATTGAAAAACGCTGGCGCAACCTACCAGCGGATGATGAACAAGGTCTTCTCGGGTTTGATTGGTCCTACTCTTGAGGTGTACATAGATGATATGATAGCCAAGAGCAAGAAAAAGGAAGATCATCCCCAGGACTTAGCAGCCATACTGGACAGAATCAGAAGGTACAACATGCGCCTGAACCCCGATAAGTGCACCTTCGGGGTTCCGGCTGGGGCCTTTTTAGGTTTCATGCTCACAGAGAGGGGTATCGAGGCCAACCCAGAGAAATGCCAAGCTATTCTGAACATGCATAGCCCGTCTAATGTAAAGGAGGTCCAGAGGCTGACTGGTCGGATGGCCGCCCTCTCAAGATTCCTCCCTCAAGTAGCTAAAAAAGCCTTCCCGTGGTACCAACTTCTCAGGAAGAACAAAACTTTTCTTTGGAATGACTCTTGCGAACAAGCGTTTGCTGAACTCAAGGAATACATCTTGGCCCCTCCCGTCCTCACAAGTCCTCGGGAGGGAGAAATACTGTTTTTATACTTGTCTGTTAGTGAAACATCTGTTAGCTCGGCCCTGGTCAAGGACGACTCAGGTAACAAGCGACCCATCTACTTTGTCAGCAAGGCCCTCCAAGGACCCGAAATAAGATACTCCAAGATAGAGAAGCTTGCTTTTGCTTTGGTAATTGCTGCTAGGAGACTCCGGCAATACTTTCAGAACCACCCCATCATAGTCAAAACAACTCAGCCAATAAGGCAGGTACTTCATCGGCCTGACTTGGCGGGAAGGATGGTCTCTTGGTCCGTTGAGCTATCAGAGTTCGACGTCACCTACGAGCCGCGGAGAACCCTCAAGTCCCAAGTCCTAGCGGACTTTGTTTCAGAATTGTCAGACCTCAACCAACCCAGCCAGCCCCAACCTTGGAAGATTTATGTTGATGTTTCCAGCCACAGTAAGGGGGCTGGGGCCGGAATAATCCTTGAAAACGCCGAGGGCCTCAGCGTAGAATATTCCCTCAAATTTGAGTTTCCCACCTCAAACAACCAAGCAGAGTATGAGGCGGTGATAGCCGGCCTGCGGATGGCCCACCAAATGGGGGCTTCAGAAATCGAAGTTTTCAGCGATTCTCAGTTAGTTGTATCTCAGGTCAAAGGTGAGTTTCAAGCAAAAGAACCAATTCTCCAAAAACACCTAGAGCAAGTCAAAACCCTCTCAGATCTCTTCCCTCAATTTTCCATCACTCACATCCCTAGGTCCTCTAATGGGCGAGCTGACATTCTCTCCAAGCTCGCTAGCACTAAAGGTCCTGAAAACAACAAAAGCCTAGTCCAAGAAATTGTCCAGCAACCAAGTGTTGTTTTGGCATTATCTCTGACCACCGATTGGATGGACCCCATCAAGCAATATCTTAAATTCCAAGTTCTACCAACCGACCCCACTCAAGCAAAAAAGGTAGTCAAGCAAGCTGCTTAGTACGTCATGATTGGTGACACTTTGTATAAACGGGGAATGGACTCCCCTATGCTGAAGTGTCTGAACCCTGCTGAAGCCGATCTCGTTCTAGCCGAGGTTCACGAAGGAATCTCGAGCCACCATGTAGGCGCAAAAGCTCTAGCCCGCAAAGTACTCCGAGCAGGCTATTATTGGCCTACACTTCTAAGCGATGCTTCAGAACATGTTAAAAGATGTAAGTCCTGTCAGCTTCACGGAAAGATTTTCCAGCGCCCCCCGACGGAGCTCCACTCAATGATCGCTCCATGGCCCTTCTATCAGTGGGGCATGGACATCATAGGGAAATTCAAAACAGCTCCGGGGCAGCTAAAGTTTGTGGTGGTCGCAATTGATTATTTCACAAAGTGGATCGAAGCCGATGCTTTGGCCACAATCTCTTCAGCTAAAATCCAAAAATTCTTTCTCAGACAAGTCATCGCTCGCTTCGGTGTCCCACACATTCTGGTGACCGACAATGGCACACAATTCACAGCCAAGATTTTTCAAGAGCTGGTCGACCACTTCCACATCACCCACCATTTTTCATCAGTCGAGCACCCGCAGACGAACGAACAGGCAAAAGCAGCGAATAAAATCATCATTGATGGGATGAAGAAGAGATTGTTTGAAGCCGAGGGATCATGGGCTGACCTCCTCCCCGAGGTATTATGGTCAATTCGAACGACCATTCACACCTCGACAGGAGAAACCCCATTTCGACTAACATATGGTTGTGAGGCTGTGTTACCTATTGAAACTCGGATTCCCACCTTCCGAGTGTCCGAGCATCCAGTAGAAGTGAACGATGGTTTGCTAAAAGAAGAGTTAACTTTCAGCGAGGAGGTCCGATCTCTCGCATCTGATCGAGAGAAAAAAGCAAAGGAAAAGCAGTCCCGAGAATACAACAAGTGGGTGGTTCCAAGAAGCTTTACTGTAGGGGATCTGGTCCTCAGACGAGCCGACATCGGCTTGAAAAACTCAAAAGAAGGAAAGTTGGCAAGGAATTGGGAAGGCCCCTACAGGGTCGTCTCAAAAACTGGCTCGGGGGCATACAGATTGGAGACACTAACAAAGCAGCAACTGAACAACTCCTGGAATGCTACCAAGCTTAAACCTTACTACAGCTAATTGAAACCCACCACAACTCTTGCAAAGTTCCAACCCTGATTTTAGAATTCTGTTGTTTAAATTCCATGTCATTTATTTCAGCATTTCTATGTTCATGTAATGTTTGATGTCTATTGTTTGCAAGCAGATCAAAAAGAGATTAATGAAGATCTATCTTTTTTCAGTCATTTACCTTGCCTTCTTACTGTTAACGTACTAACCATTTCCTCTCGGCTCGCCACCGAGGCGAACTTGGGTGTTTATACACGTCCTTCCAACGGGGACTTATAAACTAACAATAACAAGTACTTTAGTAGATGCCCGGTTAAAAACTTAAAATAGTTTCTACAAGCCGAGGACCGAGGATCCCACCTTGGCCAAAGATAGGAGATCCGAAATCTAAATAACAGTTTACAACGAAATAAAGGACAGGGCAAAATCTTGTTGAAAGTAAAACATCAACATTTTATAAGAAATGCAAAAGCAATATTCTGTTCAAACAGGTCATATTACAGCATTCAGTACTTCATCAAACAACAAAAATTAAAAACTAGCAAAAAGAAGTGCATAAAAAAGATCTAGTCTTCATCCTCGGAAAGTGCAATGGATGACCCATCGAAATCAGCTTCATCTTCATTCTCAAAATCCTAGGGGTTCGGAAGATTCGGCACTGATAAGTCCACCTCCCTATCCTCGTTGGCATAGTCAATGATACGATCACCGTCAACACCAAAATTTGGACTTGCACCTAACACTCGGATCCCCGGATTCATAAGGGACAATTGTTTAACAGCATTCACAAAAGAGTCATTCACTGCATGATCCCAATTGAAGTGGTTCCGCTTGGCAGTAACCTTATGCTTCAAAGCTTTCCGACGAGCCTTTGTCAACTCCCCCTGCAACCGAGCCACCTCATTCTCAGAATTTGTCAACCGACCCTGCACACCTTCCAGCTCGGTAACTTTCTGTTGAGCTTCAACCAGTTTCTCTTGAGCAATTTGCAGCAGCCTTCCCTTCTCGGCCTCCCTTCGACCAACATCCTCCAAAGCTTTTTGAGCGGTCTCCCGAGCTCTTTCAGATGCTTCAAGTTTTCTCTGCAGGTCGGCGTTGGACTCAGTCAGAGCTTGAAGATTTGCCTCATTCTCCCTAATCTGAGTTAACAGATTTTTTACTTGATGAGCAGCAGCTTTCCTTTTCTCCTTCTCAGTGGCCGAAAGAGTTGCACTGATATCTTCGGCATGCTTACTAAGGTGGAACATGTAGCTAACAGCCCTTAGCATATTTCTGCCCAATAAATCGCAGTGGCATTTCAAAGTGGCAGCAGTCTGGTCCGACAATCTCTTATCATCATTAGGAGTGTAAATCAAGTCAACAAATTTCTCCTTCAGCTTTTGAGCCCAAACGGTCTCCTCCTCGGGATCCGAAACGTCAAACCATAAATTACCTCTCTGTAATGGTTTCAGCAACTCAACAACCTTTCCTTTACCCTTATCTATCCTAGCTCTTTTGGACAGGGGCACTCGGTCCTGCTCTTCCCCCTCTTCCACCCGAGCAACAGGACTCCCAGTAGCCACCTCCACCACACGAACAGATGGTGGTCGAACATCTTGCACCACTTCAACATCAGGTGATGCCACGGCCACCGTAACTGATCGAGTCGCTTCCGAGGAAACGGCTCCGCCAGAAGATCCGACCGCTTCAGCTGTTCTTGATTTAGCAAGCTCCCTCATACGTTTGGCAGCCTTGTTCTCCCTAGCCATCTTAACTGCAAGTCAAATATGCAAAGGTTTAAAAAAAAAGTGTATATACCAAGCTCGGCTTTCACAAGCTCTTGTGGAAAAATAATAATGTTCCTAATGTCAACTTGGCCATTTTCTTTAAGATAGCTGAAGAAGGTGTCACATGTATGCCTCTCGTCGGCCGACAGTTCAGTTTCATATTGAAACTGATAAAGCTTCGGGTGTCTGTTGAAAAAGTCAGGCGACCAGGATAGTGGGAACCGAGGGTGATCACCCTCCATAAACCAGCAGTTCCCCCTTCCGACAAATCGGTACTTGAAAAACAAAGGTTTAAAGGTTTTCCATGAATCAGTGTATTTGGCAAAGAGAGCATGGTCGTTGCGTGCCTTCAATGATACCCACAATCTTTTGGTTGACCCTCTCTCAAAAATGTTTACCTGTGGTATGTATAACCATAGGAACGCTCGGAGCGAGCATGTCAATCGGCGAGCCTCACAAAATTTTTGAAACGCTCGGACAAACGCCCAACCACTAGGATGTAGTTGGGTGGGAGCTAGGCGCAGCCGCTGAAGCAGAGCTATCTCTAGATCGGAAAACGACATTTTAACACCCAGCCTTATCACGACCTCCTCGTACATAAAAAACTCCTTGCGATTCTCTTCGATCGCTGTACATACTCGGTCATTGGCTGAAGGAGGACTGATTGTATAAGAGGTCCCCGTTTCGTCCACAGGGCAAGGGAGTATGTTAGCTCGGATATGACTCAAATTGCTGTTGATTAAGGTTGACGGCGTACCGAGCACCTCCAAATCAACCCAGTCATAGGCTCCTGAGTTCGGAGGCACAGGAAATTCATGAGGATGTGTGACGCACCGTTGAACCATACCTGGGGAAAGGGAAGTCTCGACGTCAGAATCTACAAAATCAAAATCTTTAAACAACCTAACCCTAGGTTTATTGGTCCTATAGCCGAGCCTACTGCATCTTCCCCTAACCTTTAAGGCTTTTCCCCAGAAGGGTTTTTCCCAAGTACGGTTCGAGGGGCGGCGGGCCACTTGGGCCCGCTCCTCCGCGGCTTGATACTGTAACTTCCTACTCTCTTTTTCCTCAAAATCTTGGGGAAATTCCACCGATAACGGCACCTCTGCCATGGGATCCGCCATGCGATGGCGGAAAGGTGGTGGCAGGAAGTCTAGTACTTCCAAATCAGAAGAAGATGAAGATGAAGAAGAGGAAGAATCCTCAATATCGCCTAAACCCAAAATTTTTGACATTTCCTCATACCATGACCAATTAATATCCATGACGAAAACTCAGAAAATTCAGAAAACCCAGAAAGAAATTCTAAACCTAACGAAAGCCAAGAACCCAGAACCTAAGGGATGAACAGTTCAAATAGAAAAAGAAAAAGATAGAAGCAAAACTAGAAGTTTCAAGTCAAAATACCTGAAACTGTAGAAAGAATACTGGCACGAACTGGTAGATGCAATGAAGGGGAAGCAATGGCCGTCAAAGAAGGCAGGACTGCAAAAACTTGAAAATGGCTGGAGGAAACCTGAAGAGAAAATGCAGAAAACGGAGGAGCAGAAAAGGAAGACAGAAGGAAGAGTTTTGAAAGAAATGAGAAAAAGAGAAGACTAAAGGGCAGTTAAACTCAAAAAGAAATTCCCCCCCTCACGTTTCGAGTTACTGGGCCTGGCAGCAGGAGGCCCAAATCCAACATTGAGTCACTCAAAGAGACACGTGTCGCGCAATCAGTGGAGGGAAACATTTTGAAAACCCAAAAGGCAGCATGCATAATAATGACATCTAACACAAGCAACACGTGTCAGTAAAAGGACCTTCAAACGTCCTCTCAGTCAGTACAAGGGACAGCGAGGCACTTTGAGCTGTCCTGAACTCATCACCTCGCCCCGACCCTAACGCTCGGTTCCCTTAAAAGGCACCGTTGAAGAATTATCAGCTCGGCTCAAGACTTAAAAGTCTTACCGAGCTAGGGGGCTTATGTGATAGGCCGACCCTCGGTCTACCCTTAGCATATCCAGCCGACCAGATTATCCTATCTATTAGGTCATGTCTGCCCAGGCCGAGCGCTTGTCCTAGAACCCATCCTGGCTCCTCAGGACCGACCGCTTGGGGGCTTACCCCCCAAGAAGTCCGAGCTAGGGGCGCGTGAGCCTAACTTGCCAACAGGGATAAGATCCTCCACTACAGGATAAGGATGAATGACTCATCCCACATCCTAAAGGGGACACGTCAGCTGCCTTGCTGGCCCTCCGTACAGGCCCACAAGGTACAATGCCACCCCTATAAATAGCTGTCTCCAGCAAGGGGCTCTGGTACGTTCTCTCTCTCCCTAATTACACACCCGCACACACTGTGATTAGGGAAACCCTAGTTGTCCCAACTGGACCTCTAGCATACCTAAAACAATCATACACTAACCTCAGTCCATCCACTAGTTCTTGGGTCTCTCCATACCTTTGAGCTAGGGATACATCTGAAACACCGTGTCCTAGACACGACAAGGGGCTTATAATTGATGACTAAACGGGGTGTTCCTCGCTCAATCTTGAGGAAACCGCAATTGGTGGATGAAACAACTAAGGAACCCTAGGAAAACACCTAGAAGGGGGGGTTGAATAGGTGTAAGAGAAACCTTGAAAGATTTTCGAACGAAACAAATCGAAATAATCAAAACAAATGATTTTTGCAAATTTGTACTGTCTTAATCGATTATTCTGAAGTTTAATCGATTAAGCCTGAAAGTTCAAAAGTCCTTAATCGATTAAGAATGTGCTTAATCGATTAAATCTATCAGAAACTGAAAAATCACTTTTCAATCGCATACGAAAAATCAATCAATTAACACGTAAGATCAGAGATTCAGCGAAAACAATTAACACCTATATTCTTTTTGATTACCTAGGTTATGAAAATGATTTTCCCCAACTTAATTTGAACAATAAAGATTCAATTCAATCAATTATGAAAATCAATCTTTCTCTAGGTTTTCAACCAAGAACACAATGAATGACTTGAATGTAAAGAGTTAAGGGTTTAGAGATACGACACAGTGATTTATCCTGGTTCACTTTCATCCGCTTAAAAGCTACATCCAGTCCCCTCTTCAACCAAGAGAGATTCTTCACTATGAGGAATTAGAGTTCTCAAATTACAAGTAAATGCCTCACAAGACTCCCTTCTTGCTAGCCTACAAGAGATACTCCACACCCTTGCCTTGTAATCCTATTGATCTTCTCTCTAATCTAACCTCTACCCCTTGTTGATAATCGACACAACAAGTCTTCTTTGCTTGATGATAATCCACACACCAAGGCTTCACTTTGCTTGATTCACAACCAAGACTTTCTTCTTCTTCAATTGCTTGAATGAACTTGCTTGATGATAAACGACACACCAAGGCTTCTTGTTGTTGTAGTTGGCTTGCCTTCTTGCAAAGATTACCAACACAATAGAAAACACAAATGACAATCCTATGAATCTCAATCAATAGCTATGACAATTCACAATAAGAGATTCAAAGGTTCTTGATCAAAGAATATGAAAATATGAAAGCTTTGATCTTTGAAATTGAGAGAGAATAGAATGGCTTGATTCTTGTAAAATTGATTATGAAAGTGTTCTAATTAATCACAAAGGTTAGGAATAGGTTTATATAGAATACCCAAAAGTTGTAGCACTTGAAAAACTGATTTTGAGAAGTGAAAATCGTATTTTAAAAAACCAGTTCAGCAGTACTTAATCGATTAAATCAACATTTAATCGAGTATTAATCGATTAAATATGTTCTTAATCGATTAAACATGTCTGATACTTGTTTAAAACTTGTTTTCTCAAACCTAAACCTTTCCTTTCAAACCTTTAAGCCACCTATTGATTCTAGGTTAAGTGAAAACTCAAATTATGATTTAATCATGACTATGATAGAGATTCACTACCCTCTAAATAATCTACCCAAATAAAAGACCTAAGAAGCTTGAGAGGCAAAAGATAAAACAATTACAATTACACTCAAACTATGTCTTCATGAGCTTGTTTTCTCTCTTCTTCATTTGATGTTTGTTGTTGCTTGTTGAGCTTGAAACTTGATCAACATCTTTGTAGCTTGTTCAAAACACTTTGTCATTATCAAAACATTCATCATGGAACTTACAAATCTCAGCTGTTTATTGACATAAAAAGCTGCACAAGACCAAGGATTCTTACTCTTCCTGATAAGTCCTTTTTGTAGAAGATCATTAATCTCCTTTTCACAGACTTGGAGCATTTGATCATTCATTTGGATAGGCCTGGCTTTGGTAGGGATAAGTTTCTCTTTGAAATCCTTATCATAAGGGAGATCAACAATATGCTTTTTTCGTTCCCAAAAGGCATTAGGGAGATCAGAGCACACTGTATTATGGATATGATCAAGGAGAGATTGGATTCTTTTCTGAACATCAGAATTGTTGAGCTGGACATTTATATTTTCAAATGAGACTTCTTCGTTGAGAAAATTAATTTGTTTTTGCTTAAGGTTAATGAGATTGATGTTTTTAATAAGAGGCTTTTGAATAAAATTGAAAATCATTGATTTTCCCAAATATTCAATAGTAATACCTTCTTTGGAGATTTGAAGAGGAAAAAGTGACCTAATAAAGAGCATACCCAAAATGACCTCATTTTTTAAGTTTTTAACAAGGAGAAAAGAGGTTTCAACCTGTAAACCTTGGTGGTCGATAATAACATTTGAAAGTGATTTCAATCAATATATATATAATATATATATATATATATATATATATATATATATATATATATATATATATATATATATTTGTTACAAAAGAAGACAGATTATGCAACTGTCGGAGTTTGAACTCGATATTCTAACTGAGTTGCCTTAGGTATTTCGATGTGATATCGTCAAAGGTAATAAGCCTTACCTATTATTTAAACCAATTCACCAAGAAAAATTAGACAGACGACAACTCACACACCTAATGGGTGCCAAATCCAATTATCTGATTTAGAAATCAAATAATTTGCCAATTTGTTTTGCATTCCAAACACTGGTAAATAATAGACTATAACATACCTTCGAGTCTATCTATGTATACAAGTGTTAATTTGCAGCTATATAATGTATTTTGTAAACATGTACTCCTCTGAGAAACTATACCTCCAATTCAATGTATTTTGTCTCTGATCATGTGCATAAGAATGTTACTAATGCAACCTATTTCTTGTTGATACATACATATGTGATTAACCTATACACTTGAATTTTCATCAATGTTTATCTATTGTTCCTAGCCATCTCCACCCACCTTTCAACTGAATACTAAATTAAGTGTCCATGACACACACCAAGAGCAAAATGTTAAGCCTCAACCGTAGAATTGGTTCTCAGTGTAGGTAGCGACAGCAAGTCTCTAATTCGAAACCCACTTCCCCAAAACGAGGCAAGACAAAGACCCATTATAGCCATTGCAACTACAGAACACGCAGGTGGAACTGCCTGACTATTTCCCAAAAATTGTTGGGTTGCAAGAAGCCCTGCAAGAGTGGAGCTCTGCATTCCGCTGCATAACGAAATTGTCCTGCTCACGTGTTCTTCTTGCCTGTGACAATATTTAACATTAGACATTAATAAACATGTAAAAAGGGCAGCCCACTGCACACAGCTCCCACCGTACAAATAAAATTTGATTTATAAGTGTTTTCCACTACCAACTAACAAGCAAAAATTGAATGCAAGAATGACACACTCAAAAGTTGGTCCAAAGCAATCCAACTCCGTCAGAAAAATAACTGTTTCTGATAGGACAAAGTCATATTTTATTTGGCATCATTACATATTTGAACTTTGATGAAAGCATTGATACTGACAGGATGATACATTAAACCTCAATACAGAATAACCTAACAAAAAATATGCCAGCTAATTTAGAACAATCTATAGATTTAACCAAGTAGAATTTGTTTTTGCAAGGAATTTAACCGTAAAGCTCTTTTTAAAAACATACTTATGCTGTCATTTTCAATCTTATCTCAAAGCAAAAGCATATCAGTATATGACTTGGATAGTCAAGTCCATAAAAAACGAGCAGCTATTATTACAATATTACTTATTAATCAGTAATCACTACGGAGGCAACAATATATCTAGGAAGTAGGAACTGAATTCTGCACCTATGCAACTATAATTTAAAATCTTTTTCTACTTTTAAAAGTGAGCATACCTCAAAGATGGAATGTTTGCGAACCAATATCCTAAGGCAAAGGCAACAGCGTGAAATGTTAATATGGGAATAACCAATTGGAGACCTGCGCCTGACAAAATTTGACTTCGGTTTATAGCAAGAGGGCTGCCAATGCAGATTGAAGTACATATCATAGCAACAAAGGGCATCACAGGTTGAAGAACAGATACAACTGGCTTTGCATATGTATTGAGAAGAAGACCAAGTGTAACTGGAACAAGAACTACCTGGCAAACATATACAAATAAATGGGTCATCAATTCAAATCGATCAAATGTAGAGTATTGTACTACCTGGCAAACATATACAAATAAACGGGTCACCAATTCAAATCGATCAAATGTAGAGTATTGCACGAGCAAACTGCTGGTTATTCTTCCAAAGCACTACTTACCTGCAATATGGACTTTGACATGGCAACTGCATCAACTGGAACTACTGATCCAATCAGAAGGCCAGTTAATAGAGGTGTAAAAAGAACTGATGCAATAGTAGAAGAGCTTGTGAGAAGAATGCTTAGAGCTACATCCCCTTTGCCCAAAAAGCTAGCGTAGCTGGATAGCTGAGCCCCTGAAACAGAAGCCATAAGGATAAAGCCTGCATAAAACATTCTAGGCATGCCAAAAGCCTTTGCAATCAAGACCCCGAGAGCAGGTTTAAGCACATATTGCACAACAAACCCAAGTGAAAGGGGTAAAGGTCTGCAAAACAGAAAGAGAATAATGGAATCTTGGAAGAAGTTTCATCACTTTCTCTACATTCAAAATTAAGCAGAAAATAAAGAAAGTAGTACCTTTTAAATGCAAGAGCGAAATCATCCATGGATAGTTTTATTCCTATAGACAACATAATCCCACCGAGTGCAGGGGCATACAACTCTTTAGATACCCTGGACATGTTAAAAGCTCTCAGTTCTTCCATTTCTATACTATTCCAATCTATATGCTCCAATTAGAATTACAAATTCTTAATTAACTAGAAAAAGCAAGCTAAATGAACAAACAAATCGGACAACAATTCAAAACTCATAAGACACAAGCAAAGTATGTGTACTTTGTTAAAGAAAATAAAGTCCTTACCGTAGGTGTCCGGATTGTTGCTCGGAAACTATTTCCAAAAGAAAAGTAGAACAGCCTTGGTTCAGTAATATATTCACAGAAAATGGTCAGTCAGAGTATCATAACAAAAAGTGCCTAACACTCTCCTACAAGCCTGTAATCAAACACCTCATAGCAGTTCTTCATTCTGGTGATCAATAGTACTCAATAATCTGAACAACAAAATTTGATTCTAAATAACTCACATGTACAGAGTTTTGGATATAAGTATAGTATATAACCCAAAACCCAAGTCGAAGTCAAGAAGTCAGCAACCTTTCAAGCACAAGCACATACTAAAAGTTCAAACTACATTTTAATATACAAACCGAATATAACAATAAAACACAATCAGCCTGAGACAAGAAAAAAATACAAGTCTGAAGCATTCTATGGAATTTTTTTATTAAAAATAAATCACCACCCTTTAGAAACTGAATTAAAAAAACAACATAGCAACACCAACCAAATCTTTCCCACTAGACAAGGTCGGCTACATGGTCAAACATACCATCTTATCATTTTATCCCTATCCTTTAAATTCGACGATTCGACAAAGTTTTAAGTTGGCTGTCAACTTGCTTAGAACAACCCTATCTTTATGTATCAATTTACAACATAACAAAACAAAACACAACATAATATTCATATTTCATTTCAAAACAAAAATCAAAGGTAAAAAATTGGTATAAATAAGAAGCTCATCCATACCAAGTGAAAGTGGAAGGTTGAGAAAGAGCAGCAACAGCAGTAGCAACAACAACAAAAGGAAGCAATGCAGACAAAACCTGAGACCAATCTCTTTCACTTCCAACTACTTCAGCAGCAACAACACTTTCATCAACCCCAAAAGAGAGCAACGAGAATTTCCCTGTTCCATGGTGCAAGAACCCAACTCTCCCTTTAAACATAGAAGCAGAGCAAGCAAAACTCGAAACACCACCACCACACTTTGAGACCTTCAAGGATGCAGCACGAGAACGAGAGAGGGGTTGGAAGGTTAAAGGTTGAAGCTTTCGGGCGGTGTGAGTTTTGGGATATAAAACGGGAATTGAGAGCATTGAAGAGGAACAGAGAGGTGAAGAAGACATTGGATAAGGTTGTGGGGGTGTCGCCGGCGATGTCCGGTCGGAGCCGCCGGCAAAAGAGTGGCGGTTTGAAGTTGTGGAGAGGAATAATAGAGATGAGAAGATAGAAGTGAGATTCGCATAAATGAGATGTGAAGTGTGAAGTGTGAAATGGGAAATGTGAAAGTGAGAGGGAGGGTCTAGAAACAGGGGACTTGTGAGTGTGATAGATATGTTAGTCCATGGTGGTTGTTTTTTTAGCTTGGGTTTAGGAATGTATCTGGCCATAATTTTCTTTTTAATAAATATTTTTATTAAGTTAACATTTTTTAAAATTTAAATATTAATTATAAGAATAATTTTAAAAAAACATAAATACCATAATAAAAGTTTCCAAAGGTTCATCATTATTAATAGAGTTTTTGAGATTATTTCGCTTCGAAATCCTCAAGTCATGAAAGTATCTTTTTCAAGAGAGTATTTTTCTATAAATCAAATCTACGAATACGAGTTTTTAAATCTCATTCCTAAAATTTCAATTAGATCTACAATATCAATTAAGCCAACTTCCATTAATATTTTTTTTTGGTGTATACCAACCGATACCCGGATTTGGTTTACCCAGAATCCGACTCATCCGATCCGACCCAACTGAGCTTGCACTAAGCGGTAGGGGTCTCCCAACGGAAGTTACTCCATATCCAAGACTTGAACTCGAGACCATTAATATCAATTAAGCCAACTTCCATTAATATAACTTTAATATTTTGAATGTGATGTACTTAAATAAAAAAAATTAATCATAATTTTATCTCTTATCAATGCTTGAATGTATGGGTGCATATACAATGAAAGACGTCAAAGAACAAAATAGTGTTAGAGCAAAGTAGCTCCGGCCGCACAAAGCCACAAACATGTACTTATTTTCACGCTTATCAAGGAATTTGAATTTTTTCAAATTTATAAAAAAATATAAGTATTTTAGGAAAGTATCATTGAGAATGAAACAAAAATTAATCAAGATAACAATTTTTTAGGAAAGTTTTAGGAATTAGGAATGAAACAAAATTTAAGATGTTTAATTAGTTTTGTTTATATTTTAAAGCAAAAAAAGTATGTTTTTTTTTCCATATATTTCAAATTGGAGGGAGTACATATACTAGTTCTTATCCCGTGCAATGCACGGTTTGTTGACATTTTAATTTTTTATATTAAATATTTTAAGTTAAAGATTATTATTAAACAAAGAAAATAATTATAAAAAAGCCAGTGGTTCAAACCTTGTTGATAAATTTTCTACTTCCTTATATGAATAAAAAATAACACTTTTTATCTGAGATATTCCTTATTTATTTGATGAGTAAATTGATAATTCAATATATGATTATTAACTTTATTATGATAAATTAAAATTAAATCAAAATTAAGAATTTTGATCTATTTTGTTTGATGATATTATGAGCAAAATTAATAATAAACCATAATATCCCTTATTTCATTGGACATGAATTCATTGGAAGATAATGATTGCTCATTTTTTAAATATTATATTTATTGATGTATAGATGAGTATTAAATTATTGTATTCCTTAGTTAGTTGATCGATATATTAGCATTTTGTTTTTTGAAACTAATATATTAGCATATTTTTATATATCATTATTACGTTTATTGTGACATTATGATTAATTAGAGTAAAATTAAAATTAAACTTTTTGATATTTTTTTTGATAGTATTATGAGCAGATTTAAGGATAAATAAAAATATTTCCTATTTCATGGGACATGATAATTTAGCATTTTTTAAAAAAAAAATATATTTATCACCTTTAATATAATTTTGTTAAGTCTTGAAATAATTCTTGAAAATTTTGCTTGCAAGACAATTTGGTCCATAAAAAAATTAAGTGAAATAAATTATTCAAATTTTCCAAATTATTATCCCTAGCCAAGATAGTATAATATTAAATTAAATAGATTATTCAAGTATTCCAAATCATTATCCTCAATCAAAATATTATCTGCAAGTGAAATCATTATCGCAAATCAAGATATTACAATTTAAACTTAAATAGATTATTTAAGTTTTTCAAATCATGATCTCCAACTAGGGATGGCAATGGGTCCGGGTGGGTCTAGGTAATGGGGTACCCGGACCCGGACCCGTTCTTAAATTACTGGACCCGAATCCACCCGGACCCGCGCGGGTACCCGTTGCATAATGGGTAGGTGGGTCTTTGGGTACCCAGACGGGTTTTGCGGGTACCCATTAGCAATTTTTTTTAAAGAAAAAAATATTTTTAAAATTAATTTCTATGTTTTTTTAATTGACGAGTGATCCTTAATACATCATTACACATTCTACTTAATATTAATCCCTACCACCATTAAACACTCGCACACATCAAAGAAATTATCTCGTAAACACAAACAAACTAAAATTTTATAATATAATGCATATATCTAAATATGGACGGGTCCGGGTACCCACGGGTCTGGATATCTCAGACCCGGACCCAGACCCGTTCAAAGTGGGTACCCAGACGGGTACATTCTTTGGACCCACGGGTCTCTTTTTTGGACCCAGACCCGAACCCGTTGCGGGTATTACTAGTGGGTATTCGCGGGTACGGGTCCAATTGTCATCCCTATCTCCAACCAAGATATTATCTGCATGTAAAATCCTTATCCACAACCAAGATATCATCTGCATGTTAAATCAATGTCCTCAATCAATATATTGCAATTTTAAACTGAATAGATTATTCAAGTTTTCTAAATCATTATCTCTAATTAAGATATTATCTGCAAGTAAAGTCATTATCTTCAACCAAGATATTAAAACCACGCATAACACGGGGCGAGAGCTAGTTATATATAATGATTTGGTAAACTTATAAAACTCGAATAATTTATTTAATTTCAAATTTTAATATTTAATATTTTTTTGAGGATAATTGTAACATCTCGAACTTTAATTCCAACAGTAATTAGAATAATGATAAAATTTGGAAGTAAGGATTATTCTAAAAAAGATTTAAGATGATGGATTAGGGGTTCTTTGAGTGCCATAAGGGAGTAAAGGAGTTTTGGCATCGAAAAGGAAATTTAAAGAAGACTAAACAGGTGTTAAAAATCGACGTTTTCGGTGTTCTAAACATCCTATATTAGGAAATTAGAAATAAAGTATCTACAACTTCAAATGCAAATTCCATCGTTGGATATGAAGATTAGAGTGTGAAGAAGCCTACTTTAAAATTTAAGTAAGATCCGACGGGTAACGAAGAAGTTATGGCATTTTGAAGTGCCAAGACTTGAGTAAATCAGTTTTCGCTTAAGCGAGAATTCGTTCGCTCAAGCGAATGTCCTTAGTGCAGACCCTGATTTACTGAGATGTTTTCGCTCAAGTGAAAATCAACTCGCTCCAGCAAAAGTATTTTCGCTCAAGCGAAAATCTGCTCGCTCAAGGGAGTGACCTTTGATCAAGCCTTGATTTCCTCGATAAGTTTTCGCTCAAGCGAGAACATTTTCGCTCAAGCGAAAATGGTCTGATGCAACTTAAAAACGCGTTTTGGTCTCCTCTCTCATTCACTCCTCCATTTTTTCTCTCTCTGGGGCTCGAGCTTCCCCCCTTTCTCTCTCTAAATTCCACCCAAAATCATCACACAAATCCATCATCAACCACCAAAAATCAATTCTCATCACCCATAGACACTCAATCTTTCCTTCAATCTCTCAATTTTCCTCTCTCAAGTCATGGGTACGAGTTAGGGTTCCAAGAGCTTCAACACCCATTCTTGATTTCCATCATTCCAAGCTTAAGGTAAGATGATTCAAGCTTCAATCCTCATTTCCTTCATGTTATACGAATTTTCCCCATAATCTCTAGCTAATTTCACTTCTTTTGCTCCATGGCTTATTCTCTCTCTCCTCCATAGCTTGGAGCTTTATCTCTCTATACTTAAGGCTTTGGAGTCAAGCTCTTTTCCTCTCCCTCCACACAAATTGGTGGCTATTTTATTGTGGATCAAAGGGTTGGGGTTTGGTACTCCCTTCTCTCTCTACAAGGTTAAGGTAAGAAGGTTGTGTTACCTTAGCTTAGGAAATAGGTTCTCTTTGGTTATAGTGATGACTAGGGGTAGAGGGATGAGTAGAATACAAAATATTAGGGTAGAGGATAATGAAAATAAAATGAAGAAGTTAATAGAGAATAGAAAGAAAGTTAGTTGTAGTGTAAGCGAATAAGTGTAAGTAATTATGGTTAGGGAAAAGAACGATGGATTAAATGGTAGTTAATTAGGAAGAGATAAGAATAAAGGAGTAGTAGAGGTTCCATAAGAAGAATGAATAAGGATTAAGAGTAGACAATGGTATGATAATGAGGAAAGGAAATATAATTGTTAGAATTATTCTTGGGATTGGCAGCCGTCACCCAAGAGGGGGGGGGGTGAATTGGGTGTTTATAAAAACATTGAAAAATGATCGATCCAAACGTTCTTAAAAAAATTAAAGAGTTTTATGAAGCGGAAGACTTAAAGAACGATTGAAAACGTTTTTAAGCGCAAATAAATAAGAATATTTATATTAATATTGAAAAACTTATTATTCGCGAGATTGAAAATTTAAACACCATGAAAACGCAATGCTCACGCTAAATAATTTAAAACGTGAAAACAGGTTTATTCGCGAAAATATGATTAACACAAATTAAAATTGCGAAACGTAAAGAGATAAGGGATAGAAAATTTGTACACTAGAGATTTTGTCCTGGTTCGGCAAAATAGCCTACATCCAGTCCTCAAGCGACCCACTCGAGCTTTTCACTAATAAACACCAAAGACGCCTCGTGTCCCCGAGTACAACCAGAGCACCCCGCACGCTACTAGGAACCTCCGTTCACTAGGGGCCTCAATACACAACTAGCAAGACACTTCCTAGATTTCCCAGATAGTCTAACTACTAGGTGACCCACCGTTCGTATAGCACTACCCAACACAAGGGTCCTCGCCCTAAGAACGTGACACACGTTCACACTAAGGGTAACACTCCCCTTACAAAGAAATGGTTTGCACGAAGAATTTGTGCAACTAAAGATGATGCTCTCTAGATAGAGCGGATACAACAATAAAATCCTATAGCAAGAATTAGACTAAGACACACTCAATGTTCTTGATGTTTTTCAAAAGAATAAGAGATGAAGATGATGATGATGATGATTTTCTTCTCAAAAATAGATTCTTCAAAAATGAAGTGTAGGAGAAGAAGTGTTGTGTGTGAGAGAGAGTTTTTTAAAAAGGTAGAAGAAGAGTGCCTAAATCAGAAAACGTGATCACCCAGAAAAGGAAATAAATCATTTTGAGAATCAAATTGATTTCAGCACGTTTTTCAAAATTTGAATTTGGGTAATCGATTACTTTGGTCAAGGTAATCGATTACTTGCTCTCAGGATTTTCACAAATGTTGCAGCATCAAAAGGTAATCGATTATTAGTTTTAGGTAATCGATTACTTTCACTTAAATGACCAGTCCAAGGAAGTAATCCATTACATGAACCTATGTAACCCATTACTTACTCTCTGGTTACAAATGTTGCAGAAGATAATCGATTATTCCAGAAGGGTAATCGATTACTCCAGAATAAAATTAGATTCTTATAAAAAGGTTTGTAACCAAAGGTTTTCATAAAAGGGTTTTCGCAAAATACTTTTCCAGGAGCTAAGTTTAAAAATCTTCTTCTAGTTTTCCCATGAAAAAATATCATCATCTTATATTAGCAATATTTAAAAACTGAACATGAGTGCCTTAGACTAATTATCGTTTTACATAAAATACTAAGCCCTAAGAGACTAGATTCTTCAATAGAGAATAATCTCCTTGCTATCATCCATGTACCTGAACCTGTTCAATCACATGTTATTATATTGTGTTGTCATCATCAAAACATCATCATGGGAAAATATGAACTTCAACAATAAAATGTATAATATAAGATAAAAGGCTAAGATTACTTAGATAAAAAATGGAAAATGGAACTATAGAATATAATAATGATAATAGATTCTAAGTTAATTACGGAAAATAGTCTTGCTTCTATAAGTTTAAAGAGTTAAAGTATAATAGATTCAAATGAGGAACTAGAGGGGAAAATGAGAAGTAGGGAAGGAAAAAGGGAAACACGAATGATAGATGTGTATAATGTGAATCAATAATGGAAAGGGTAATTATGATTAAAATGGGGTAAGAATGCTAAAGCTTAGAATGAAATTGAAAGGAGATTAGATAATGAAAGGATTAGTAATGAGTGTAATAATTGAATAATGGAACTACATTGCTAATGTGAGAAGGGCCACCTATCAAGTGTGTGGATATAGGAATGTGAAAAGATGGATTTATGTTGTGCATGATGGTGTATGTATAAAAGACCCTCCCAAAGGGAGTGCGAGTATGGGAATGAATATGAAGGACCCTTCCGATGGAAGTGAGAATATGCATAATATATAAATGGACCCTCCATAACGGAGCGTGTATATAAATGGACCCTCCATAATGGAGCGTGAATAATGGACCCTCCCGTAGGGAGTGTGAATATATGTGAATATGGTGAATATATGTGAATAATGGATTCTCCCTAAGGGAGCGTAACTATGTATGTTATGGACCCTCCAAGTTGGAGTGTGTAATATGTAAATAGGACCCGCCCTTGTGGTGTGTGATTAAATGATAGTAGGACCCACCGAAAGGTGAGCGAAAGATAAGAAAAGAATGAAATGATTAGAATGGCATATGGAAAGTATGAAATTGAAAAGATAAGGAAAGGTTGAGATGAATAAGGGAAAACAAATTAGTATATGAATTGGGTATTATGGCATAGTGTAGGACCTTGGTTTGTTACTATGTTTTTGTAGAAGCTATATTTCTAAGTTCTGTGTAATGCTACCTTCTTGCCATTTTTTACAGGTACCGAAGCGGAGTATGCACTAGCTGTGGTCGAGCAGGGGGTGGAGTGTGAATATTAGGGGTGTTATAATATGTTGGTCCGAGGATTAAAAATTTGACTTTTGATGTATATATACGCTATGTATTATCTTTTGGGGATCAAACTATTTTATAACTTGTTTATCATTTTGGAAATGATGTATTCGGATGCAATGTATTATATTTTGCCCTGCTGGCATACTGTTGATTATACGAAAGTATTAATACAGGTTTTCAGGATAAACTCCTAATGTTGGAATGTCCCTAAAACAAAGTAAACTCCGTCCGATTTTAGGGAGATTTTTACAAGTATTATTAATAACTAAGAGTTTTCAAAGGGAATTTTCAACCCACTAAATCAATCAGGGTAATTAGAGTATTAATTAAGGTAGGGTGTTACAATAATGATTTATTTTTTTCCTTTTGGTAAACTGAGAATAATGATTTCACATGTAGATAATGATCTGAAAAACTTGAATAATTTATTTAATTTCAAATTGCAATTTTGATTGGAGATAATGATAACATAGCCAAAATAGAATTTTCGAATTTGAGAAGAAAAGTTGAAAATTAGTGTTACAATAAAAAAAAGAGAAAATGGAGAATGCACCGACATTGTAAAGGTTTTTTACACCATTAGTGTATCATCCACCCTTCATCCGTGTAAGGTCGTTGGCTTTTTGATTAAAGTAATACCAACGAATGGTGAATGATGGACTGATGGTGTAAAAAACTTTACACCGTCAGTGCATATCCATTGATGTCATAAAAAATTATTTATTTTTAAATTTTTAAACATTTTATTTGAAGTTAATTCTAGATACAAAACAAATTTTTTTTTAATTTAAATGTATATAATTTATACTTTTTCTCTATAAATTTCCTCCAATAATAAGTAAACACAAATAAATTACTTGAACTATCTAATATGCAAAAAATTTCTTTCTTATAATGGATACACATAGTTCATGTAATGTAATTTATAAATTAAATAAAGATTTTTACCATGCGAGATATTATATCTAAAATGTCAATATTTTTCTTTTCATCCTTGAACATACAACAATAAACCAATTAAAAAAGAGAAAATTATAGTAATAAGCATCGGACACTTTCCTTTTATTGCTGCTTAGATCCATATTGAAGTAATAAATAATTTTTTTTTATTTATTTGTATATATATTTATATATTAGAGGTTGGAGGAAGTACATAGCAAAACAACTCTTCATATGCTATAATAAGAAAATGACTTAATTGCATTTTGGTCCCTGAATTTTAACAATTTGTCGAATTTAGTCCCCTTTTTTAATTTGGCGAATTTAGACCCTTAATTACCAATTTAGTGCCAATTTGGTCCCTTCGTCAAAATTAACATTACGGTGCTGACATGGCCGATTACGTGACACATGTCGCTTTTATAGAAGTTTACGTGGAATTTTTTGTTTTTTAAAATAAAAATTAATTAAAATGCATTTAATATTATTTAAAATATAAAAAATATTTAAAAAATCAATAACAATTCGGAAAAAGATAAATTAAATAAACAATAAAATTGTAAAATTTTATTTTGCCTCATGTGGCACCATATGGATGTGAGACGTGTCAAGAGAAAAATGGCTTAGAAAATAGCTTGGTGGGCATATACGCCAGAGGGGGATTCAAACTCTTACCATCAATCATGGGAGGCATTACCACCGAACCACGCTGAATTTATGATATATAATTCTTTCACTTTTATATCCTATATCACATTTTAACTGGATTTTGAATTAATAAAATAATACTTCCTCAATTTCTTGTTATAAGTCATATTATTATACATCACACAAATCATAAATAGTTGAAGTTTAATTAGTTTATAAATTTTTTAAAAAAATCCATCACTATATTTATTTTTACGTATTTTCTTAAAGGTAAAAATGTAACACCCTATGAACATATCTTCTTAAGTAACTACCTTAACACATGCTATATTACCACCATTCATTATTGTAACACCTTAATTTTGTAGCAAAATACACAATTCACAAAAGCTTACTAAGTATATATACGATATCGATTCAATAAGAAAATTTATTTATAAAAAAAATAATTCTCTTGAAACCAAAAACATAATTAACAAATAATATTAATATAACTTGGAAAAATAAAGTAATTACCTCTATATGAATATAGCTTTTAATTACCTCTATATTTATTTTTACGTATTTTCTTAAAGGTAAAAATATTAATGTCATCTTTGTATCAGAATACTAAAGTTTTAAGACTTTGAAAAGTAATGATTTATCTTAATATCATTTTAATCTTCTTTTTTTTACCACGTTAAGAGAACCCTATTTTTGTATAGTTTATTTTTATGTTTTCTAATAATATATGTAATAACTGTTATTCATATGGTTGTATTTATCTATAAATATCATGAAGCATGTCCTTTGTCTTGGCAAACATAATCTATCATGTACCTTATTGCACCTCTCAATATATAATACTTCTTGCACTAGTAACCCAGAACCCAATTCTATGTGGAAAAAAAAAAACACCAAGAAATTGGAATTCAATTAATTTCATCATGAAATTGTCAAAGGTTAAGGTAGACTTCATGAAAAAGGATTTGGCGATGTCCTAGCTCCTTGCATCTTGGTTAGTGGGTTAAGACTTATTTAAGTTTTTAATCCCTGAATTTAAGTGTTTTTTTGAAATTGGTCCTTAAACTTTTTTTTTTCAATGTTTTGAATTCCTAAATTTTGCTCAAATTTTGGAAATGGTCCTTTCATCAGTTAAGTGGTGATATGATTGAGAATATGTCACCTCACCTTCGCCACATCGATAGGTAACGTGCTGGATGATGGAACATAAATGTTTTAAATTAAAAAAAATTCAAATTTATTAAAAATAAATAAAAATTGTATTTTCTTAAAGAAAATTGAATCTTTTAATAATTAAAAAAACGATTTTTTTTAATAAAAAATCATGTAATGTAACGTGACGCTACATAACACGTCACTCATCGATATTGTGAAAGTGAGGTGTCATGGCGTCGGCTATATCATCACTTAAGGACCATTTCTAAAAATTAAACAAAATTCATGGATCCAAACCATAAAAAAAGAAATTTAAGGACCAATTCTAAAAGAACACTAAAGTTCAGGGACTAAAAAGTTAATTAAGCCGTGGGTTATTTGCAGAGTCTAGATATTGAACAAGTAGCATAATCTTTTTATCAATATATCAATCATATTTGGTGTTCAAATGCTTTAAATAAGAAGAAATATATGTTACCTATGTGTCTATCTTCATTTTCAAACATAACTACTCAATAATAAAGTTCAACACTTATTATTTATTTATTAATGTCACACATGTATAATATGATGATGATGGCGATGAAGCCTATTTTTCATATTTTTTTTATAAATGGTTGGTTTCTATTTGAGTGGGGCTACTATATGAATCCCTTTTTTCACTTCATACCATAGCTATTTTTCACGGGTGATGATCATGTTCTCTCTATGTTAAACTTTAGGAGCATGTACATACATTTTGAAAATGAGATGATTTTCTAAAATAAGTAGTGCAAGCTAATAATTCATGAATTTAGCATTGGATATTGACTTTTTCCCAAAAATCATTGATCTTTGTAATTATTAATTATGATTAAACTATTAATGATTCATAATAAATTTGTCAATCCAACTGTTGAATTATATGTTATTATCAAGTAGATCAAGTCTATAAAATTTCATAGAATATAAAAATTATTTGATACTTCATCCGACTATTCTATTTTAACGCATAATACGTTATTTAAAATGTAAGTAAATATGCATGATTAGATTACATACCTATGAATCTCCGAGTGATCTGAAATTTGGTATGTATGATCGTCATGATAATAACATATAATTCAACGGTTGGATTGACAAATTTCATAATATATAAAAAGTTATGTGAAGGTGTAAGTGACCAAGTTTTATACCTGGTGTCAACGGATCCTAACTCTTATATTAACCAATTTAATATTATATCGTTTACTTAATCAAAATAATGATTAATTGAATTATAATTATTATTATAATCATCATTATCATTATGTTTGGATATAAGATTGAGTCCATGGATTGAATTTCAATTTTGTTGCAATCTCTGATCTTAGTCCATAGTTACACGAATCCATAGGATGTAGATTATATACTAAGTCATTTTCATTGCAAGTGTTAAATGTGTGTGCATGTGTGTATTCTAGGTTTATTATTTTTATAATTCATATTTATAATTAGTATATTGATTATTGAAGATTGAGTGATGGTTCTGCTTATACCTTATGATATTTTTATGTTATTTTAAGTGAGTTTATCTTTTGATTCGTTTTTTGGCCCGAGGAAAGGCAATCGAACACCAACCGATAATTCAAGGTCGACTCAGACATAAGTGTAAGTCATATGTGTAACATCCCGAAATTATATTAGCAAAATAAATAAATAAATAAATAAATAAAATTTGCACCAGTGGCATGCCCAAGCGCGTGCATCGGTGCGCCCAGGCGCGCGAGCGCATTTGGTGCCCCGGGCCAGTACGTGGTGTGTGCGCTAGCAGCCCCGTTAGGCCGTCATTCCCCATCAGGCCCAAATTTTTGTCATAGGAACTGGTTTTGGGTTGATGGGAAGCCAAGAGAGACTCATTTTTCCTCCTTATTCTCATTATGAAACCCTAGCCACCACCCTTTTCTCTCTTCTTCCCCAAGAGTTTTTTTATCTCTCCTCACAAATACTCATCTCCTACCTCAAAATAACACAAAAACACTATGAAGACTCCATTTTCACCATAAACCCACAACACCCAACATAAATAAACACTACCCCATTATTATTTCACATACCCACATCATTATTCTCTCAAAAATCAAAGTGGGTCTTGTTCAAATAAGCTTGGGTGGAGGTTTTGAAGTTTGGAGAGGGCTTAGTGTAGAAGGGAAAGCTTGCTTTTGGTGTTCTTAGAGAAAAAAAGGGGAATTTCTATTCTACGTTTTTGTTCTCCTACTTGAGGTAAGAGGGGAGTGGTTTTCTTAACTTAGGGAAAAGGTTGAATAATAAATGTGAGTGTTTTTATTATATTATTTAAAAATATGTTGAGCATGATTTCTAGTTTTTTACTTTCTCTATGAATTTTTATTACTTTTGAGTATATTGATGAAAATATTATAAATGTTGAAAATATTGATTTAATGGTTGCTATGTTAATATTTATGAGCATGAGAGCCTTTTTATGTTAGTTGTTATTTTTTTAAATAAATATGTGATATGATGATTTATGTGACACCCTCAAAATGACCCAAGTAATTAATACAAAATAAAGGCTATTACTTGAGAATATATGGACTTGTTGAATATTAGAAAATATTGGATTCAAAATTTTCCTTTATATTTTCTAAAGAGTTGGGTGTACAAACCAAAACATAGGATATTTGGAGAATAGTTTACGTATTACTTTTAAAATCGAATTCAGCATTTGCTTTGCTCAAAAGATAGTTTCGCAAATCTTAGATAGCATTCTATTTGAAGATAGATGTATTATATTTCATATAAAGGAACTTAAGTAATGCCATCCAGTTTTCATCTAACCAAGTGGTACCATTTTCAAAATGTCATAGCCGAATTATTTTAAATCAATATCAGAGTAAGCGGAAATAACAGGACTATGAAATACACCATAATATAAACGCATATTTTATATATAACAAAGGTTCGTAATGCATAGTCCAGTGGTAAAGATCTCCAAAATCCCAGTACAAGTCCATAAGGCTATGTATTTATATGTTCATCAAAATAGACCATGACTCAAGAGTTTTCAAAAGAAATTCCCACAATATATAAAACTCCAAAGCTGGTCTCATAGCATTGGTAGCGGCAGTAGTAGTGATAGAAGTCTTCCAAGAAGTAACAACAGTCATCATCCAACATCTCCAGCAGCAAATTTCCTCCACAGCATCCACCACACCAGATCCCTGATTCTCATCATTTACCCTATGCATGTGCTTAGGGATTATCGTCCCTTCCCCGACTCCCAGTAGAATGAACGTCAGGCTCGCCTTCGCTCCCGTCTTCGACAAGATCCTCCTTGATCTTATTTGAAGGAGTAGGTACCCTACCACTGGGTACAAGGTCTGGTGAAGACGTGACCTTAATAGGACTCCTTTAAATAGATGAGGGAGTCTCCTCTCGAACAACTCTAGAATAAAAAGGGTGTGAGCGGGTAGATTGGAATTGAAAACTGTGATACGAGCGAGCTGGTCGAGTGGGAGTTGTTCCATAGTAAGTATAAAAAGTTGGTACATGCATAAGGTATATGATGGGAATCCTAAACCTACGAGGACGGAACCGAATCAGTGGTTTAGGGTGATAAAAAGGAAATCTCTACCTCCCTCTTATACACCACTCGGAGATCCTCGTAGATCCATATGCCACTAAGAAGTGGTCGGATCTCGATGCAAGCGATGTAACGTGACATCACCTACAAGGGAATAGGGGTAAGCAATTCTATACACATAATCAATAGAGCTTAAATGTTGAAGCAACATAATTATGCACAAATATAACCCCAAATCAGTTAACAGCCACAGTTAACACTTAGCAAACATTTAATGCAAATAAGATGTTCGCACTCATTCTTGGTATCAAGCCTTAACTTAATTAAGGGTAAGTGGCATGATGCCTGATATTCTTCTTTTTCTGAGATTCTCCATCTAATGTCTTCACAGACATCAAACCAATACAACAGTGCACTCCCAGATCACGAATACGTTACCAAAACGTATGGCGTACTAGCTCGGAAGTGATAAAAACGTCACACTATCTGGTGAACGTCACGTCGCCCAAGGACGTAAACCTATCACTTCTCAACATACAACGGGTGTGATAAAAAACGTCACCGCATCTGATGAACGTCACGTCGCCTAAGGACGTAAACCTTATCACTTGTGATACACAACAGAGGTGATAAACAACGTCACCATGTCTGGTGAACGTCACGTCGCCAAAATGTAAACCTTACCACTTGTGTGCAACACACCGTTGAAACATCAAATCAACAGTATACAACATACTGCCCACATTGTCCACCTTAATGTGTCATCGAGCTAGTAGCAACTTTTAGTATTTCCAGAGGTCCTGGTCATGTCACCCGAACATGAATAAACAATCTGGCACTCAAGCTCTTAACTTAAAGAAATTGATTGGTCTAACTCAATTGATAATAACGTGCCACCCGAGCTACGTTACGACGTGCCACCCGAGCAACGTCCCGTCATCCAAACGGAATAACTATATCATCAATCAATTTCTTTTAAGTCCTAAATCACTTGGATTATTGTCATTTAAGTATTAACCAAATGGTTCAGAATTAAAAATGGTATTTCTAATATTCTGGGTAAAACTACTCGAGTGTTCTTCAGAATACTCGAGTGGTTCTTCAGTCTTTCCAGATTGCTCGAGTAGTTCTTGGCTACTCAAGCTGTTCATGCCTTTCAGGAGAATTAGGTTTCAGATTCTTAAAAGTACTTGAGTAGTTCATGAATACTCGAGTGTTCTTCATTTCCCAAAAATTCATGTTTCAATTTTCACCAAAATACTCGAGTGTTCTACATAATTACTCGAGTGTTCTTCAGATTTTACCAAAATACTCGAGTGTTCTTCATGGTTACTCGAGTGTTCTTCATTTTCCAGAAATTCATGTTTCAAGTTTGGTCAAAATACTCGAGTATTAAGTCCCAATACTCGAGTGTTTTTAGACAGATAACAGTGTAAACTGCATTTTAACATACCATTTTCAATTCTAACCATTTCTAATCCAATCCAATGATCAACAGAGCTTACATTATACATATTAAACATGTTCCAACACAAAAACAACAACTTATTACACTGAATCGAATATGAGCAACAATTATGTATAAAAACACATTTTCAACAACTTAACATACCAAATTCAGTTCCAAACACTTTTGGCATGAAAACAACTTGCATATAGCTTACATGCAACATATAGAACTTGCTCAGAACAACATTAGAACACATGTTGGTCTCCAAACCAATTTCCCTATTCAAACTAAGCCCTTAGAGCCTCTTGGTGGCTCTCTAATCAAATGCATGCAATTTAAACTCTATCTAGTGAATAGAGAGCTTTCCCCTTACCTCTTAGATGTGAATAAACAGAGACTTTAACAAAACTTAGCTTCCAATCTGAATTCCCCAAACTCCACACTGAAACAGAGCAGTTTCAGCAGAGCACCAAGATTGAATTGGTTGATGCATAAGACATACATAAAAATTGGGGAAATTAGTTTCTATATACTCTCTACAATTCGTACTAGCTAAAGAGACAAGATTCACATAGAGAGGTTGCCAAAGCTTACCAAAATCGAGCTCCAAAGTAAGCTCCAGGAAACTTGAGACAGCAAACGGACTCCAACTTCCAAGCTTCGATTCTTCCAATCCACTCATTCTCAGCTCACAATCTTGGTGTCTATACAAAGCTCGAGATGTGAGCTTTGTATTGGTGTATAATTTGTGGTTCAAATCAACACAGAGAGGGAGAATCGAATGGAATGGTTTAGGAACCCTAATGCACGCAACACATCACGATTTGAGCAAATGGGTTGATTGATTCATCAACCATGGCTTAAATAGCCATTCATGGAGCTCATGCAGCTCGACAAGAAGCCATGGACGTGTTGAAGGACTGATTTCGTGTCATACGGCGGTGACTCGGTGGTGGTGACTCACCAAACGCACTAACTCGTCAACTCTGACCAAAATACTCGAGTACTCCCAAAAACACTCGAGTATTTTGCCCAGCTTTTGAAAAATATTAATTTTATTTTTTTCCCTCCAAAACCTTTCTAAAATTACTTCAAGGTCCCTAAACAGGGATTAATGTGAAAAATATTTATTTTCTCATATTAAAACTCTCTAATATTATCATTCATAATAAATTACTTTGAAATCAAGAATAAAAATAATTAATTATAAATAAGCATTATAATTAACATATTATTAAATCAGGGGTTAAAAATCGGGGATGTTACACTCTTCCCCACTTAAAAGGAATTTCGACCCCCCCGAAATTCTTCTTTAAAGATTCTAAAATTTCCAAAATTACACAGAAGGTTTTTCTGGTGATGTGTATATATTTTCAAAATATAATTAAGGAGAACCCTTCCCCACTTAAAAGGAATTTTCTTATATTTTTTTTCAAACTCTCTGTCCCAAAATGTTTCACAAAATATTTCACATGAACTTTTTCTCAAATAAAACTTTTGCATTCCAAAGCATATGCAAATCCTTCCTCACATACAAGGGTTTTTCTTAAACTTCTTCAAAAATTATCTTGCAATTCCTTCAAATGAAAACTTTTGACTAAAAACTTTTTCGAATAATACCTTTAGAATATATATATATATATATATATATATATATATATATATATACATGCTCCTCAATTAAAACATTTTTCAAAGATCTTTTTGAGGAAAAACTTGTCCCGTTGCGCATTGTAACAGCCCGATTTTCACTCCCAAAATCTAATCAAATTATTCTTACTCAATTGCTAAAAATGAGGCCATTTTTTTTATATAAGTTTGTTCTCATGTTACCCATCCTTTTGAAAATCGAGTTGTCACTTTCGAAACCACTCACATTGAAAACCATCGTTTACGAAAAGTGCGGAACTTAGTTATATTAAATAAACACAAGTCTCACATTTTGTAAAAGCATTCAAAGGTCTCAAAAGAGTTGTCATCACAAAATATTACAAACCATAGACAAAAGATAGTTGTTTACATCATTGGATCATCACAAGGAAATCCTCGACAATGACTGGAATCCTAGACACCTGACCCTCACTAGACACGGATCACTCATCAGATGAACTAGCTTCAACTTCCATATCTTCACTGGGATCGGTTTCCACTTCATGCTCAGATTCGCTAGCATGCTCTGCTTCCATTGGCTCAGGATTCACCGTTGCTAAAGGTGCAGGATCACCGTTTAGCTCATGGTGCTCCCGTGGTCCACCATCTTGGTAATCCCTCAGAGTGACTTGTCCGACATGAACATCCATGCCTGCTCCTCTTAGAATATGTCTTGGATCCTCAATCTCCAGCCGAGTGTTTCCCCTCCATACCCATCCGTCAGGTACCATTTCCCAAGCTCCTCCCTGAAGAGGCCACATTTGGATCGCTACATGATACGCCATCTACCCGTTGCAATACCGACAAATGCCAATACAACAACCAGGTAGGAGAGAGTCAGCGCGCCATACATGACATGTTGACCGCAAGGTAGCAGGATAAACGCGATAGAAAGACAATTAACATCATAGACTCTTGACACATGAATGATTAAGCATAACAAGACTCGATGCCAAAATACACCGGGAACTCAGAGACATAAGCGCAATCGTTCGACTTCCGATCATCATACGGACATTCCATAAACAAATAGCATAATATAAAACA
Organism: Crotalaria pallida; assembly: GCA_037953625.1. NCBI lineage: Eukaryota > Viridiplantae > Streptophyta > Magnoliopsida > Fabales > Fabaceae > Crotalaria > Crotalaria pallida. The sequence continues at coordinate 53,938,295 of CM075654.1, read as the reverse complement.
AGCGTAAAATAATCATTCCATCGACCTCAATCTCGTACCACACCATTAATCATCTCAACACTTCGCTTATATCCACGAATACTCTTATCATGTAATCTTTAGTTATTAAGTCTTATCATTTTTATTCACTCAATGAGGTAGGGGAAATCACCATCATTGAGGAAACGCTCACTCTACATCTCCTCGGTCTCCATCCGCCTAGTCGGAAGCCAACAGAGGTACAGGACCTTTACCACGCGGGCATGACAGCTGTCTCACACAAAATGGCTCCAAGCCAGGAGGTCTCAGCCTCAAACATAACATATACATATAACACAGTGCCCCGTTCCAGTCCCTCTCAACTGTTGTAGACTTGCATTCAAGGAGGTGACAATATCATTTCTAGTTAGCTATGCGGTCCTTACCACGGCATTGGACCCAGTCCCCACCACGTTAGTGTGCCACTTATAGGATTCGTCCCGCCTAGAAATGTACTCGAGGCTTCTTGACGAGTCACCGTCATTGCCCTCTCCTCATGCAATCCCCACCTGAGTATCCGCAGATACCCATAGTATCTTCCTCTCCACTACTTCACACTCTCATCACTCACCGCGAATGTAAATGTCTTAAGTGTCTTTTAATACTCTCGAAAGTCTTTTAGGGAATTAAAGTCTTTTAGTTATTAGCCTATAGTCGGCTTGCCCTAAGTCCATCCCTTCGACAAGACCCGACCACTATATATATATATACATTCCCCACTTTCTCATACATCACCACTTTCAAAGCCCTTAGGCCACCAACACAACTCATCATCGTCTCATGAAACCATTTCATTTTGCGCATCATAACACATTCATAATCACCAACAACATCTCATAGTCCTCATGTTCTTGTTCCACATACAGACATTTCATTTCACCATTCATAATCGCGTCGTACATTGTCGCTTTGTCCATCCTCACGTTCATCATTCATGAATCACTTACGATTATCATAAGGGGTATCTCATTCGACCCAGAGAGATAGAACATTAAACAGATAAAACATGCGTCAAGACATAACATAAAGAAAGATAACATAGATACCACCATCCGACAACATTGCCACGGCTCACCGCAATCTCACTCACCTCTAAAATCCGTACGAGAAAAGCTTTGTTCTTGAAGATCTCTAATTCCTCTTTGAGAATTATCACCTCTGTCCACTGGATGACCTCACATAGATAAATACACTTTTATTAAAAACCATTAGAAATTGTTACTGAATTTCTCAAGTCAAAACCCTTCGTTTTATTCTTTCTTTTAAACATGGTGAAAACAACTTGGATCTTTTCTAATACTTGAAAACCTTTGAAACCAATTGAAAACTCATATTAAAATAAGTAAAATAATTGACTTAGGTGGCTGTATGGAAAGTCCAGCCCCTTACTTCAAGTTGAAATTCATTAAAAACTCACAATTTTTCATCCAAACCTTTGCAAATCGAGTAACACTTGAAATCCATGTTCTTCCATAACTTTAAAAACATTTTCAAACTTGAAATACTTGAAAACAACTCTTGGGCAGCAAGAATTAAAGAAATCAAATCATGAAAACACTTTTAAAATCATCAAACATGTTTGGTTCATTTCCTTCCATGAAGGCCGAATTGAACCCAAAACAAAATCACATAATTTAATTAAGTTTTTCTCAAAACTAAATCACAAAACACAATCATTTCATGAAAAAAATTCCATGCAAAAAGGATCTAGCTTCCTCAACCTAAGGTAGGCCGAATCATCACTAGGAGAAAACAATAATATTGATGCACTTTGATTCATGCAAATCCTTTGAAAATACTAAATTAAAAACATGCATAACCAAAACAATTGAGTTAAAATAGCATAGCTCTTTCTCTTTCAAAACCGTGACTCACTTGTCACTTCAAAATATTTTCACACTTTCATTCTTCCTTTGCATGTGCTTTAGAAATCATGAAAATCACAAGGAGAACACATGCAAGAGACTCTTCACAAAATCCTTATATTTCTTTGTTTTCCAAGACTTGGCCTAATGATATTTTAACAAAAATCAAAATGAAAACTTAAGTCCTTGGTTTTTGAAATACACTCCTTCATGATAAAGTAAAATCATTTGGAAAAGAATTATTTTCCTTAACTCTCCATCAAAACCGTGAAGTACAAGTCATGGAATAAAAGTTTTCAGCCAAGAAAATCACATGCAAGGCTTCCAAAAATCAAAACCATGAAAACCAAATGCAATTATCAAATCCTTTTTCAAAACCGAATCCAAATCAAGAACTTAATGAAAATCCATTCAAATCAAGGCTTAGAAAGTTCAAGATGAAAACTAGAGCATGAAAATCACATAAGTCATCATCATCAAGTACCAAATCAACATGCATGCACTCAATAATGAAATAAAAATCTTCATGACCTAAGTTCCTAATCATGACCGAATATAATGTCCATGGTTTTTGGATTTACAACTTGCAGAGTTCTTGATCAAGGCTTAACAATTACATACGAACATGGAACCTAATCATGCATCCACAATTAAGTTTACAAAACTTAGAGAAATTAAGAACCACACTTTAAGAATCTAGGATCTTCAAGAAGACAAGAAAATAGGAAAAGTTCTTCAACCTCTTCACTAGTTCTTCGATGATCCTAAGGTTTGAGCTTGGTTTTTCCTCTTCTCCTCCTCTTTGGATGCTCACGGTTCCTCTTCCTCTCTATGTGTTTCTAAGTTTTCTAAGAGCTTTGAGGTTCACTCTTAGAATAATGTTTAATTTAGAAAGTGAAAAGGAGAAGCAAATGGGTGTTGAGGTGCTACGGTCCAAGGCATATAAGAGAGCAACCATTGTTTTCCTCTTCTATCCCTAATAAAATTCGGTCAAGAGAGAGCCAAGAAGGGTAGTCTTGTCCACCTTAAAGCTTGCATGGCTCAATTAAGCCATTGAGCTAATGAGGTAAGGTTAGGCTTAAGCTTGATTCCTATTGGTTGGTCAAACCACTAACCACACTTAACACTTAAACTAATCCTAGGTGTTAAGGGTTTCTAGCCTTAGGGTTCATGAGTCAACACTTGACTCATCACATGCACACTCACACACTCCTCACGGCGACACATCACACACACATGCAGCAATTTCATTTTCATTTTCTTTTCAAGCACAAAATCACATTTAGGAAAAGTATAAGGTAAAAATACTTAGGGAAATTTAATTCAAACACTCCAAAAATTCGAATGCCATATGGTTTGCCTTAAAATCAAAATCATTTGCTTTAAAATCTAAAATCATTTGAAATCATAAGTCACGAATTCAATTCAAATTAAAACTAAGACTCATAAAATATTTTTCCATAAAATCTTTTTCTTCAAAGAAACTTCGTCACATAAAATCATAAGGAAAACTTCAAATTGAAAACTACTCTTTTTAAAAAAAATATTTTTATGAAAATATAAATCAGGTTTTCATCAAAACTTTTGTGAGGTATTTGGACAGGGTGTTACATTCTCCCCAACTTTGAGATTTCTCGTCCCCGAGAAATACAGTACCTGAATCAAACAGGTGCGGGAAAGAGGTTCTCATCTTGCTTTCAAGCTCCCAAGTTGCATCCTCTCCGTTATTCCGACTCCATACTACTTTAACTAAGGGGATATCCTTCCCTCTCAACCTTTTAACACTACTACCATCTATCCTTAGCGGTAAGGTCTCAAATGTGAGATTTTCTTTTAGCTGTACTGAGTCGGGCTCAATGATGTGTGAAGGGTCATGAACATATTTTCTCAGCTGGGATACATGAAAAACATTGTGTAGGTTTGAAAGAAAAGGAGGTAAAGCAATTTGGTAAGCTAAGGGTCCTACTCGTTTGAGAATTGGGTAAGGTCCGATAAAACGAGGTGCAAGTTTTTGGGTTTTTGAGCATTCTACCAATTCCGGTAGTTGGCACTACCTTCATAAAAACAAAATCTCATTCATTGAACTCAAGCGGACTTCTTCTCTTGTCCTGGTAACTCTTCTACCTACTTTGAGCTGTCCTCATCCTTTCCTGTATTAATCTCACCTTCTCAGTCGTCTGCTGAACTACGTCCGGTCCAATTATCAAATGTTCACCAGTCTCAAACCAACATAGCGGCGTTCTACACTTTCTACCGTACAGGGCTTCATACGGTGCCATTCCGATGCTTGAATGGAAACTGTTGTTGTAGGTGAATTCTATCAAATGCAGAAATGAATCCCAATCACCAGCGTCCTCAATTGCACAGGCTCTCAGTAAATCTTCCAATGTCTGGATAGTTCGCTCGGATTGTCCGTCAGTCTGAGGGTGATACGCAGAACTCAAGTCCAACCTTGTCCCGACTGCTGTTTGCAAGCTGATCCAAAATTTCGAAGTAAACCGAGGATCTCTGTCAGATACTATGCTTGAGGGCACTCTATGTAATCTCACCACTTCCTTCAGATACAGTTCGGCCAATCTATCCATTGAGTACTTCATGTTGACAGGAATAAACCTTGCCGTCTTCATCAGTCTGTCCACTATTATCCAAATAGCGTCATAACCTCTTCTGGTCTTGGGAAATCCAGAGACAAAATCCATAGTAATGCAGTCCCACTTCCACACTGGCACTTCTAATGGTTTTAACTCGCCACCAGGCTTCTTATGCTCTATCTTCGCCTTCTGACACGTCATACATCGTGATACATACTCTGCTACTTCTCTTTTCATTCCGGGCCACCAGAAAATCTTCTTGAGGTCCTGATACATCTTTTGCGAACCAGGGTGTAGACTTAACTTACTCTTGTGAGCTTCTTCCAATATCATTCTCTTTATCTCCGGGTTACTTGGCACACAGATTCGATCTCTATACTTCAAGAGTCTGTCGTTTCCAACCTTGAATTCCACTTCCTTCCCTTTATCAGATAGCTCCTTCTTTGTTTGGAGTTCCTCGTCCTTCAGTTGGAGTTCCTTTATCTGCTCCATAAATCCACTTGAAACGGTTAGTTGTCCCAATACCATACTCCTTGGTCCAATCTCCATGCCCAAGTTCAGATCCCGAAATTCCTCAATCAACTTCATCTCCTCAATCATCAATGCAGAAACATGTAACGACTTTCTACTCAAGGCATCAGCGACTACGTTTGCCTTGCCAGGGTGATATTGTAGCTCGATCTCGTAGTCCTTTAGAAATTCCATCCACCTTCTCTGACGCATATTCAACTCTTTCTGCTCGAATAGGTACTTCAGACTCTTGTGATCGCTGAAGACTTCGACTCTCACGCCGTACAGATAGTGTCTCAAAATCTTCAAAGCGAATACTACTGCTGCCAGCTCTAGATCGTGAGTTGGGTAGTTGAGCTCATGGGTCTTCAGTTGTCGTGAAGTGTAAGCCACCACTTTCCGCTCTTGCATCAATACACATCCTAGGCCTTGCTTCGAAGCGTCACAATACACACTAAAAGGCTTAGTTGTGTCAGGTAGAACTAGCACTGGTGCAGTTGTCAATCTCCTTTTCAATTCTTGGAAGTTCTCCTCGCACTTCGTCGACCATTCGAATTGTTGACCCTTCCTTGTCAGCTTCGTCAACGGTAAAGATAAACGAGAAAATCCTTCGATAAACCGACGATAGTATCCAGCTAGCCCTAAGAAACTACGGATCTCCATCACAGATGTCGGTGTCTTCCATTCCAACACAGCATTTACCTTTGCAGGGTCCACTGAGATTCCATCCTTCGAGATCACATGTCCTAGGAAATGCACTGAGTCTAACCAGAAATCGCACTTCGACAACTTGGCGTGCAGCTGCTTGTCTTTTAAAGTTGCTAAGACTGTTCTTAAATGCTCAGCGTGTTCCTCCTTAGACTTGGAATAGATTAGAATATCGTCGATGAATACGACAACAAATGAATCCAAGTAAGGGTGAAATATCCTATTCATGTAGTCCATGAATCTCGCAGGAGCATTTGTCACACCAAAAGGCATGACCAGATACTCGTAATGACCATAACGAGTCCTGAAAGCAGTCTTAGGAATATCTTCCTCCTTCACTCTTATTTGGTGATACCCTGATCTAAGATCAATCTTGGAAAATACTGTCGCTCCTTTCAATTGATCCAATAAATCATCGATTCTGGGCAGAGGGTACTTGTTTTTAATGGTCACCTTGTTCAGTTGCCTATAATCGGTACACAGACGCATACTGTCATCCTTCTTCTTGACGAACAAGACCGGTGCTCCCCAAGGCGAAACACTAGGCCTTATCATCTTTTTCTCCAACATATCTTCCAGTTGCTTCTTTAATTCTGCCAACTCTGCCGGTGCCATCCTATAGGGTGCCTTCGAGATCGGTCCGGTTCCAGGGATCACGTCAATTGAGAATTCCACTTCTCGGCTTGGCGGTAAACCAGGTATCTCATCAGGGAAAAATTCGGGAAAATCTCGTACCACAAGTATCTCATGAAGCTCTTTGTCCTTCTTAACGTCCAGTGAGGCTAAGAACACGTAAGCTACTGCGCCATCCTTCAATGAAGTTCGAATTTGTTTGGCAGATAAATGCTCAAGGTCAGCGGGTTCAGGTAAAGAGGATTGGGTTTCACTAAAGACTAATGACTTCTCGGAACAGTTCAAAAGAACATGATTCCTAGTGAGCCAGTCCATTCCTAGTATAATGTCTATTTGGGAAAGAGGTAGTTGAATCAAGTCAACATAATAGGTGTTACCTTCTATCTCTAGGGGACAATTGGGACAGTAAGTTGATACTATTACGGGTTTATCAGTAGGGGTAGAAACAATTAAATCATAAGGTAAAGCTTCTACTTTTAAGTCTAATCTACTCACCACATCATGAGAAATAAAAGAATGGGTTGCACCCGAATCATACAACACTAATAGAGAATTCTTATAAATGAGACATTCACCTTGGATAAGATTAGCAGCGTTTGCAGCTTCAGCTCCACTCATCGTGAACACTCTTCCAGGAATATTAGGACGATTAGCATTCCCCGAATTAGACGCTTTCTTGGGTTCCCGACATTCTCTTGCAATATGACCAGGCTTATCACAATTGAAACAATTCGCACTCCTCGATGGGCACATCGGGCCAAAATGATTCCGGTTGCACTTGTTACAATAAGGAGGTACACCCCCTGATCTAGCTATACCGAAATTACCACGGTCACCTCGATCCATACGATTTCCACCAGAGTTGTTGCCCCCACGGTTACCACCGCGATTGGTGTTGCCTCCGAAGCCTCCACCTTGTCCGTTCCCTCCAAAACGCAGATCCCTCCTTCCACCAGAATATGGGTGCGGAGCCCTATACCTTCCACCAGCATCTCTGTGGAAAGGAAAATTACGAGCCGGTCCATGAGATGATGAAGGATTCACAACCGTTCCCCTTGCCTTCAAGCCCCCTTCGTACATACGACAGCGGTTCACTAGACTAGCAAAATCATCTATTTCCAAATGAGAAAAAGCTAACTTAATCTCAGGCTTAAGACCATCCCTAAACTTAGCACACTTAGATCGCTCATTCTCCCCTCCAGCATACTGAGGTACATACTTAACCAATTCCTCGAATTTCGAAGCATACTCGTCAATCGACAAATTTCCTTGAGTAAGCCTCAGAAAATCCATCTCCTTCTCAATTCGCAGATATAACGGAAAATACTTCTCAAGAAATCGCTGCTTAAAAGCCTCCCAAGTCAATGCCTCTCCCCGATTCACCATTACTTGCTTCGTTACTCGCCACCTTGCTGCAGCCTCCCGAGTCAACATATATCCAGCATAGGCCAACTTCTGTTCGTCATTGCACTGAACCATTCCCCCAAAGATACGTTCAAGATCCTCAATCCACTCCACAGCCGCATCCGGAGCAAAACTTCCCGCAAATTCCTTTGGGTTGTGACGACAAAACTCATCCAATCCCTTATACCCTTGCGCTTCCAGATTCTGAGCTTGCTGCTGAGTGTTGAAGTTCTGCTGCGCCTGACGATGCAATGCTTGAAGATTGTCGTTGACCCCTATCATTACAACTGCCATTCGAGTCACGAAATCTGCTGCATCTGAGTGATCAGCATCATCTCCTGGATTTCTCGAGCTGGATCTAGTAGGTCTTCCACGCGTACGACTCATTTCTTAAAAAGAAAACAGATAAAGACTTCAACATACAGAGACACAAGATCCTAAGGTTCAGACACACAGAGGACACAGAGTAGACACGCAAGACTGGGCGTAAGGCCACTGAGGATTAACATTGCTCTGATACCAAGTCTGTAACAGCCCGATTTTCACTCCCAAAATCTAATCAAATTATTCTTACTCAATTGCTAAAAATGAGGCCATTTTTTTTATATAAGTTTGTTCTCATGTTACCCATCCTTTTGAAAATCGAGTTGTCACTTTCGAAACCACTCACATTGAAAACCATCGTTTACGAAAAGTGCGGAACTTAGTTATATTAAATAAACACAAGTCTCACATTTTGTAAAAGCATTCAAAGGTCTCAAAAGAGTTGTCATCACAAAATATTACAAACCATAGACAAAAGATAGTTGTTTACATCATTGGATCATCACAAGGAAATCCTCGACAATGACTGGAATCCTAGACACCTGACCCTCACTAGACACGGATCACTCATCAGATGAACTAGCTTCAACTTCCATATCTTCACTGGGATCGGTTTCCACTTCATGCTCAGATTCGCTAGCATGCTCTGCTTCCATTGGCTCAGGATTCACCGCTGCTAAAGATGCAGGATCACCATTTAGCTCATGGTGCTCCCGTGGTCCACCATCTTGGTAATCCCTCAGAGTGACTTGTCCGACATGAACATCCATGCCTGCTCCTCTTAGAATATGTCTTGGATCCTCAATCTCCAGCCGAGTGTTTCCCCTCCATACCCATCCGTCAGGTACCATTTCCCAAGCTCCTCCCTGAAGAGGCCACATTTGGATCGCTACATGATACGCCATCTACCCGTTGCAATACCGGCAAATGCCAATACAACAACCAGGTAGGAGAGAGTCAGCGCGCCATACATGACATGTTGACCGCAAGGTAGCAGGATAAACGCGATAGAAAGACAATTAACATCATAGACTCTTGACACATGAATGATTAAGCATAACAAGACTCGATGCCAAAATACACCGGGAACTCAGAGACATAAGTGCAATCGTTCGACTTCCGATCATCATACGGACATTCCATAAACAAATAGCATAATATAAAACAAGCGTAAAATAATCATTCCATCGACCTCAATCTCGTACCACACCATTAATCATCTCAACACTTCGCTTACATCCACGAATACTCTTATCATGTAATCTTTAGTTATTAAGTCTTATCATTTTTATTCACTCAATGAGGTAGGGGAAATCACCATCATTGAGGAAACGCTCACTCTACATCTCCTCGGTCTCCATCCGCCTAGTCGGAAGCCAACAGAGGTACAGGACCTTTACCACGCGGGCATGACAGCTGTCTCACACAAAATGGCTCCAAGCCAGGAGGTCTCAGCCTCAAACATAACATATACATATAACACAGTGCCCCGTTCCAGTCCCTCTCAACTGTTGTAGACTTGCATTCAAGGAGGTGACAATATCATTTCTAGTTAGCTATGCGGTCCTTACCACGGCATTGGACCCAGTCCCCACCACGTTAGTGTGCCACTTATAGGATTCGTCCCGCCTAGAAATGTACTCGAGGCTTCTTGACGAGTCACCGTCATTGCCCTCTCCTCATGCAATCCCCACCTGAGTATCCGCAGATACCCATAGTATCTTCCTCTCCACTACTTCACACTCTCATCACTCACCGCGAATGTAAATGTCTTAAGTGTCTTTTAATACTCTTGAAAGTCTTTTAGGGAATTAAAGTCTTTTAGTTATTAGCCTATAGTCGGCTTGCCCTAAGTCCATCCCTTTGACAAGACCCGACCACTATATATATATATACATTCCCCACTTTCTCATACATCACCACTTTCAAAGCCCTTAGGCCACCAACACAACTCATCATCGTCTCATGAAACCATTTCATTTTGCGCATCATAACACATTCATAATCACCAACAACATCTCATAGTCCTCATGTTCTTGTTCCACATACAGACATTTCATTTCACCATTCATAATCGCGTCGTACATTGTCGCTTTGTCCATCCTCACGTTCATCATTCATGAATCACTTACGATTATCATAAGGGGTATCTCATTCGACCCAGAGAGATAGAACATTAAACAGATAAAACATGCGTCAAGACATAACATAAAGAAAGATAACATAGATACCACCATCCGACAACATTGCCACGGCTCACCGCAATCTCACTCACCTCTAAAATCCGTACGAGAAAAGCTTTGTTCTTGAAGATCTCTAATTCCTCTTTGAGAATTATCACCTCTGTCCACTGGATGACCTCACATAGATAAATACACTTTTATTAAAAACCATTAGAAATTGTTACTGAATTTCTCAAGTCAAAACCCTTCGTTTTATTCTTTCTTTAAAACATGGTGAAAACAACTTGGATCTTTTCTAATACTTGAAAACCTTTGAAACCAATTGAAAACTCATTAAAATAAGTAAAATAATTGACTTAGGTGGCTGTATGGAAAGTCCTGCCCCTTACTTCAAGTTGAAATCATTAAAAACTCACAATTTTTCATCCAAACCTTTGCAAATCGAGTAACACTTATAATCCATGTTCTTCCATAACTTTAAAAACATTTTCAAACTTGAAATACTTGAAAACAACTCTTGGGCAGCAAGAATTAAAGAAATCAAATCATGAAAACACTTTTAAAATCATCAAACATGTTTGGTTCATTTCCTTCCATGAAGGCCGAATTGAACCCAAAACAAAATCACATCATTTAATTAAGTTTTTCTCAAAACTAAATCACAAAACACAATCATTTCATGAAAACAATTCCATGCAAAAAGGATCTAGCTTCCTCAACCTAAGGTAGGCCGAATCATCACTAGGAGAAAACAATAATATTGATGCACTTTGATTCATGCAAATCCTTTGAAAATACTAAATTAAAAACATGCATCACCAAAACAATTGAGTTAAAATAGCATAGCTCTTTCTCTTTCAAAACCGTGACTCACTTTTCACTTCAAAATATTTTCACACTTTCATTCTTCCTTTGCATGTGCTTTAGAAATCATGAAAATCACAAGGAGAACACATGCAAGAGACTCTTCACAAAATCCTTATATTTCTTTGTTTTCCAAGACTTGGCTGAATGATATTTTAACAAAAATCAAAATGAAAACTTAAGTCCTTGGTTTTTGAAATACACTCCATCATGATAAAGTAAAATCATTTGGAAAAGAATTATTTTCCTTAACTCTCCATCAAAACCGTGAAGTACAAGTCATGGAATAAAAGTTTTCAACCAAGAAAATCACATGCAAGGCTTCCAAAAATCAAAACCATGAAAACCAAATGCAATTATCAAATCCTTTTTCAAAACCGAATCCAAATCAAGAACTTAATGAAAATCCCTTCAAATCAAGGCTTAGAAAGTTCAAGATGAAAACTAGAGCATGAAAATCACATAAGTCATCATCATCAAGTACCAAATCAACATGCATGCACTCAATAATGAAATAAAAATCTTCATGACCTAAGTTCCTAATCATGACCGAATATAATGTCCATGGTTTTTGGATTTACAACTTCCAGAGTTCTTGATCAAGGCTTAACAATTACATACGAACATGGAACCTAATCATGCATCCACAATTAAGTTTACAAAACTTAGAGAAATTAAGAACCACACTTTAAGAATCTAGGATCTTCAAGAAGACAAGAAAATAGGAAAAGTTCTTCAACCTCTTCACTAGTTCTTCGATGATCCTAAGGTTTGAGCTTGGTTTTTCCTCTTCTCCTCCTCTTTGGATGCTCACGGTTCCTCTTCCTCTCTATGTGTTTCTAAGTTTTCTAAGAGCTTTGAGGTTCACTCTTAGAATAGTGTTTAATTTAGAAAGTGAAAAGGAGAAGCAAATGGGTGTTGAGGTGCTACGGTCCAAGGCATATAAGAGAGCAACCATTGTTTTCCTCTTCTATCCCTAATAAAATTCGGTCAAGAGAGAGCCAAGAAGGGTAGTCTTGTCCACCTTAAAGCTTGCATGGCTCAATTAAGCCATTGAGCTAATGAGGTAAGGTTAGGCTTAAGCTTGATTCCTATTGGTTGATCAAACCACTAACCACACTTAACACTTAAACTAATCCTAGGTGCTAAGGGTTTCTAGCCTTAGGGTTCATGAGTCAACACTTGACTCATCACATGCACACTCACACACTCCTCACGGCGACACATCACACACACATGCACCAATTTCATTTTCATTTTCTTTTCAAGCACAAAATCACATTTAGGAAAAGTATAAGGTAAAAATACTTAGGGAAATTTAATTCAAACACTCAAAAATTCGAATGCCATATGGTTTGCCTTAAAATCAAAATCATTTGCTTTAAAATCTAAATCATTTGAAATCATAAGTCACGAATTCAATTCAAATTAAAACTTAGACTCATAAAATATTTTTCCATAAAATCTTTTTCTTCAAAGAAACTTCGTCACATAAAATCATAAGGAAAACTTCAAATTGAAAACTACTCTTTTTTAAAAAAATATTTTTATGAAAATATAAATCAGGTTTTCATCAAAACTTTTGTGAGGTATTTGGACAGGGTGTTACACGCATTCTGATCACTCGGGCACGAGTAAGAAAATATTCGTATGGCTTCATTTCTTAATAGTTGTAAACATTAGGGTGATCAGTCCTAATATTTAAACTATCAGTAATGAAATCATCCCTCTCAGATATAATCTTTCTCAAGAAAGACTATACGATTTACCTTTAAGTTAGATGAACTTAAAGATAAAGAGCATTATTGTCACTATCAGACTCAGTCAGATAGTCAAGTTCTAGAGAAACTTCCGTTAGGGAGACAAATACTTGTCCTATCCCGGTGGTTGTTAATCTCTCTAGTCTTAACTGATCTTTCTCTCTCTGTAGTGCCCAAAGACATTTATCACATCCAACTGTGATAAGGGTTTTGATCAAAGAAATTCAAGTTAAAGACTTTCTCAAATATTCGAATTACAAAACGATTTAATTAACGCAATCGAAAACATTTGACTACGTTAATTCAAATCGGCGAAGGGATAACTCAGACTACCTATATTCGAATCTAACTCGCATCCTAGCAGGATGGAAAACTCTCCCATTCTTGATTTGCTGGCTGGCCATTCCCTTCTCGTATTTCTCCTTCAAGCAATCCGGCGAATAAGACTTCATTTTCTTGTGACTGAAATCAAATATCCCTTTCCGTTCATCACTATTCAATCCATGATGATGCACCTTACCTTCTCACTTTTAATTGACAAATAATTTCTTTCCGTCGGCTTTTCAGTTACTTTCATGCAATTGAGGTTTCCTTAACCTCTTATGAAATTCTGGTCCCCATAATTAATTCACTCATAAGCTTCCTGTGCTTATAAGCTTCCTGTGCTTTCCTCATCATCCATACCAATTCTACACATGCTCACTAATGTCAGGAATCCCTTATTCCTTAATGGTTGATAACTGGTTTGAAATTCAAACATCATTCTTTTCGGACTCCGCATGTTTGAACCTTCTATCAAAATTGCAACGAAACATACTTCTCCAATCTTTTGAACTTGGCATTGTTTTCCCCGAGATTCATATTGCCCTACCTTATTTCCAACAATTTAATCTCCTCTCTCTAATTTTTCAAAACTTCATCCTTGAGTAATTCCCAAGTGACATGCCAATCCTTTACTTCGAATATCATACTTACATAGTTCCACTATGTCTTAGCTTCACCACTTAGCATATGAGTGGTATAACCTTCTCTCATCCATTTTGCTTAATTCCATAATTAGCCTTAAATTTCCAAATCATCCGAAATCCAAATTCTTATCCTTAAAATGTCCCCTATGAAACTTAGGTTTCTTCCCTTTCGAAATAAATCTCTTATTTGTCCTTAGTTCTGCGGTTCTTTGTTGCAATTCACGAGTTCGATTTAGGAATTCTATTGTGATTTGCAACCTTCTCTCCTTGCTTCTCGTCAGTCTACTTGTATCATCAAGTTCGAATCTATTAAACTCCTTAAAATCACATCCTTAAACCCCATAGAGCTCACATGAATTGCCTTTTAGCCCATTGTGATTGTTTCCTCATTTGCTTTGTCATAACGACGACAGAGTCTCCGATCATGAGCCTTTAAAATTCTGTCCGTCGGCGTTGCCCCTTGTTCAACTCCTCTTAGTTGAACAATTACTTTGACTCTCCAAGGTCATTAACACTTAAAGCGTAGTGACACGGGAAGAAGGCCTCAAGCCCTAAAGGCAACCATGATCGTTGCAAAGCTCAAGTCATGCGCCAAGTGTATCACCTTGTGTGTATTCAATCACTTTGATGCATACACATCTACCTTCCTTTCTTAAAACTAACTCCTTCCAAGTCCTGGTCTCGACACATGAAAGTATGCTCCAATACTTTGGCATGAATCGAGTAGGAGTAACACGGGAGGAAATGTTAACCTTCCCAAAATCACATCCAAATGTGATAAAGGATAATAGACCAAATTTAACTTAGTGTCGTGATCGAATACCTCGACACTTTAATCTAAACAGACTTTAGAAACAAATTTGGGTAATTTCATAGGGTCTCTAATTTTAAAACAATTAGGGGAATCCGGCTTCAACCTACTCACACATATATATTGAACAAAAGAATGGGTAACTCCCGAATCGAACACAATCATGCAAAGTTGGTTTTGAAATAAATGGTTACCTTGCACGAGATCAGGAGATTGGTTCTTTTCTACTTTATTCAGGGTAAACACTCTGCCTTGAGTCTTTGGTTTGCTAGCTAGTCCAATGTGGTTATTTTTCACAGATTCTCTGCAGTAACGTGCTATATGACCCTGCTTTCCACAGTTGAAGCAATTACTTGTTGCCCAGCAGATTCTTCCATAATGATGATGCTTACACTTCTCACAGTAAGGAGCATTACCGCGAGACTTAACTCCATCCTTAACTTCAGCTCTTCCTTTGCCTCGGTTCTGATCAAAATATGGACCCTTATTCCGATGATCAAATCTTTTCGTTCTTTGTGGTCCATAACTCTGCTGGTTACCCTTTGCCTGATCAGCTAATACCTCAGCCTTCTTGTCATCCTCATACATCCGAGACATATCTACTAACGTAGGAAAACTTTAAATCTTCTGATAACTGAAAACAGATTTCAGTTCAGGTCTCAAACCACCTTCAAACTTGATGCATTTTCTCCTCTCATCAGGATTGTTTTGATAGTATGGAGAGTACTTCATCAGTTCCTCGAACTTAGCTGCGTACTCACCCACACTCATGTCTCCTTGCTTTAATTGCAGAAACTCTATTTTCTTCTTCCTTCTTAAGTCTTCCGGAAATTACTTATTGAGAAACTTCTTCATAAACACACCCCAATTAATATCTTTTCCTTCATATTGTAGGAGCTGAACTGTGTGATTCCACCAGTTCTCAGCCTCGTCTTCTAACATATAAACTGCATATGCCACCTTCTGAGCCTCAGTGCAGTCTAATGTTCTGAAGATCTTATCCATAGTATGAATCCACTTATTAGCCTCCTCAGGCTTAAATCCTCCTTCGAATTTAGGTGGATTACAACTTCTAAAATCCGCCAAACTTTTAGCTTCTGAATTACCAACATTATATTGATGAGGCGGTTGTTGAGATTGCTGTTGCTGCCATTGATGCATAGATTCCAACACAGCGGTGATTCTCTCTAATATCGCATCGGTGCGATTTTGGTTTCTAGTCATCATAATAGACCTGCGCTATTGCTCATGGTCACATATGATGGACTAAAGAAACATTCTTCACACAACCTAGCCTAAGGTTATAACAATAGTTTTCCTCAATGTATACAATTTCTACATTGTATCAATTGCTCAATTCGAGCAAGATACAAGTATTCAAAACAATATATATGCCCTGTGGATACCTGCTTGATGTTGATGACTACCTTTCTGGAGCTACTTCCACCACTACAGGATCTGACTTTTGCTCTGATACCACGAAGTGTGACACCCTCAAAATGACCCAAGTAATTAATACAAAATAAAGGCTATTACTTGAGAATATATGGACTTGTTGAATATTAGAAAATATTGGATTCAAAATTTTCCTTTATATTTTCTAAAGAGTTGGGTGTACAAACCAAAACATAGGATATTTGGAGAATAGTTTACGTATTACTTTTAAAATCGAATTCGGCATTTGCTTTGCTCAAAAGATAGTTTCGCAAATCTTAGATAGCATTCTATTTGAAGATAGATGTATTATATTTCATATAAAGGAACTTAAGTAATGCCATCCAGTTTTCATCTAACCAAGTGGTACCATTTCCAAAATGTCATAGCCGAATTCTTTTAAATCAATATCAGAGTAAGCGGAAATAACAGGACTATGAAATACACCATAATATAAACGCAGATTTTATATATAACAAAGGTTCGTAATGCATAGTCCAGTGGTAAAGATCTCCAAAATCCAGTACAAGTCCATAAGGCTATGTATTTATATGTTCATCAAAATAGACAATGACTCGAGAGTTTTCAAAAGAAATTCCCACAATATATAAAAATCCAAAGCTGGTCTCATAGCATTGGTAGCGGCAGTAGTAGTGGTAGAAGTCTTCCAAGAAGTAACAGCAGTCATCATCCAACATCTCCAGCAGCAAATTTCCTCCACAACATCCACCACACCGGATCCTTGATTCTCATCATTTACCCTATGCATGTACTTAGGGATTATCGTCCCTTCCCCGACTCCCAGTAGAATGAACGACAGGCTCGCCTCCGCTCCCGTCTTCGACAAGATCCTCCTTGATCTTATTTGAAGGAGTAGGTACCCTACCACTGGGTACAAGGTATGGTGAAGACGTGACCTTAATAGGACTCCTTTAAATAGATGGGGGAGTCTCCTCTCGAACGACTCTAGAATAAAAAGGGTGTGAGCGGGTAGATTGGAGTTGAAAACTGTGATACGAGCGAGCTGGTCGAGTGGGAGTTGTTCCATAGTAAGTATAAAAAGTTGGTACATGCATAAGGTATATGATGGGAATCCTAAACCTACGAGGACGGAACCGAATCAGTGGTTTAGGGTGATAAAAAGGAAATCTCTACCTCCCTCTCATACACCACTCGGAGATCCTCGTAGATCCATATGCAACTAAGAAGTGGTCGGATCTCGATGCAAGCGATGTAACGTGACATCACCTACAAGGGCATAGGGGTAAGCAATTCTATACACATAATCAATAGAGCTTAAATGTTGAAGCAACATAATTATGCACAAATATAACCCCAAATCAGTTAACAGCCACAGTTAACACTTAGCAAACATTTAATGCAAATAAGATGTTCGCACTCATTCTTGGTATCAAGCCTTTACTTAATTAAGGGTAAGTGGCATGATGCCTGATATTCTTCTTTTTCTGAGATTCTCCATCTAATGTCTTCACAGACGTCAAACCAATACAACAGTGCATTCCCAGATCACGAATACGTTACCAAAACGTATGGCGTACTAGCTCGGAAGTGATAAAAACGTCACACTATCTGGTGAACGTCACGTCGCCCAAGGACGTAAACCTATCACTTCTCAACATACAACAGGTGTGATAAAAAACGTCACCACATCTGATGAACGTCACGTCGCCTAAGGACGTAAACCTTATCACTTGTGATACACAACAGAGGTGATAAACAACGTCACCATGTCTGATGAACGTCACGTCGCCAAAACGTAAACCTTACCACTTGTGTGCAACACACCGTTGAAACATCAAATCAACAGTATACCACATACTGCCCACATTGTCCACCTTAATGTGTCATCTAGCTAGTAGCAACTTTTAGTATTTCCAGAGGTCCTGGTCATGTCACCCGAACATGAATAAACAATCTGGCACTCAAGCTCTTAACTTAAAGAAATTGATTGGTCTAACTCAATTGATAATAACGTGCCACCCGAGCTACGTTATGACGTGCCACCCGAGCAACGTCCCGTCATCCAAACGGAATAACTATATCATCAATCAATTTCTTTTAAGTCCTAAATCACTTGGATTATTGTCATTTAAGTATTAACCAAATGGTTCAGAATTAAAAATGGTATTTCTAATATTCTGGGTAAAACTACTCGAGTGTTCTTCAGAATACTCGAGTGGTTCTTCAGTCTTTCCAGATTGCTTGAGTAGTTCTTGGCTACTCAAGTTGTTCATGCCTTTCAGGAGAATTAGGTTTCAGATTCTTAAAAGTACTTGAGTAGTTCATGAATACTCGAGTGTTCTTCATTTCCCAAAAATTCATGTTTCAATTTTCACCAAAATACTCGAGTGTTCTACATAATTACTCGAGTGTTCTTCAGATTTTACCAAAATACTCGAGTGTTCTTCATGGTTACTCGAGTGTTCTTCATTTTCCAGAAATTCATGTTTCAAGTTTGGTCAAAATACCCGAGTATTAAGTCCCAATACTCGAGTGTTTTCAAACAGATAACAGCGTAAGCTGCATTTTAACATACCATTTTCAATTCTAACCATTTCTAATCCAATCCAATGATCAACAGAGCTTACATTATACATATTAAACATGTTCCAACACAAAAACAACAACTTATTACACTGAATCGAATGTGAGCAACAATTATGTATAAAAACACATTTTCAACAACTTATTATACCAAATTCAGTTCCAAACACTTTTGGCATGAAAACAACTTGCATATAGCTTACATGCAACATATAGAACTTGCTCAGAACAACATTAGAACACAGGTTGGTCTCCAAACCAATTTCCCTATTCAAACTAAGCCCTTAGAGCCTCTTGGTGGCTCTCTAATCAAATGCATGCAATTTAAACTCTATCTAGTGAATAGAGAGCTTTCCCCTTACCTCTTAGATGTGAATCAACAGAGACTTTACCAAAACTTAGCTTCCAATCTGAATTCCCCAAACTCCACACTGAAACAGAGCAATTTCAGCAGAGCACCAAGATTGAATTGGTTGATGCATAAGACAGACATAAAAATTGGGGAAATTAGTTTCTATATATTCTCTATAATTCGTACTAGCTAAAGAGACAAGATTCACATAGAGAGGTTGCCTAAGCTTACCAAAATCGAGCTCCAAAGTAAGCTCCAGGAAACTTGACACAGCAAACAGACTCCAACTTCCAAGCTTCGATTCTTCCAATCCACTCACTCTCAGCTCACAATCTTGGTGTCTATACAAAGCTCGAGATGTGAGCTTTGTATTGGTGTATAATTTGTGGTTCAAATCAACACAGAGAGGGAGAATCGAATGGAACGGTTTAGGAACCCTAATGCATGCAACACATCACGATTTGAGCAAATGGGTTGATTGATTCATCAACCATGGCTTAAATAGCCATTCATGGAGCTCATGCAGCTCGACACGAAAGCCATGGACGTGTTGAAGGACTGATTTCGTGACAAACGGCGGTGACTCGGTGGTGGTGACTCACCAAACGCACTAACTCGTTAACTCTGACCAAAATACTCGAGTACTCCCAAAAACACTCGAGTATTTTGCCCAGTTTTTGAAAAATATTAATTTTATTTTCTTTCCCTCCAAAACCTTTCTAAAGTCACTTCAAGGTCCCCAAACAGGGATTATTGTGAAAAATATTTATTTTCTCATATTAAAACTCTCTAATATTATCATTCATAATAAATTACTTTGAAATCAAGAATAAAAATAATTAATTATAAATAAGCTTTATAATTAACATATTATTAAATCAGGGGTTAAAAATTGGGGATGTTACAATTTATGCATGATTTTATAGAGAAATGAATTTGCATGATTATTATGGAAAATCAAATATGTTGTTTTGATGCTTAGTAAGACGGTAGCCT
This sequence comes from Crotalaria pallida, assembly GCA_037953625.1. Taxonomy (NCBI): domain Eukaryota; kingdom Viridiplantae; phylum Streptophyta; class Magnoliopsida; order Fabales; family Fabaceae; genus Crotalaria; species Crotalaria pallida. Next base: position 53,918,309 of record CM075654.1, on the reverse strand, counting down.
TTTTGGACTTGTAATGCTTCGTTGGTTGTGAAATTTTAATATGATGTTCTATGATATATTTGAGTAGTGCATTTTAATTTTCATGCCAAATTGTGTTGAAATGACCATTATTCTAAAATAAGTACGTAATCTTGATGTTTAGTAGGACAATAGCCTTTTTGGACTTGTGATGCTCCGTTGGTTGTGAAATTTTAATATGATGTTCTATGATATATTTGAGTAGTGCATTTTAATTTTCATGCCAAATTGTGTTGAAATGACCATTATTCTAAATTAAGTACATAATCTTGATGTTTAGTAGGACGATAGCCTTTTTGGACTTGTGATGCTCCATTGATTGTGAAATTTTAATATGATGTGCTATGATATATTTGAGTAGTGAGTTTTAATTTTCATGCCAAAATGTGTTGAAATGAAGTGTTAGAGCCATGTGTGTTATGCTACATGCTTAGAAATGATGCTATGGTGCTACAAGAAAAACCCTTTATTGCAACGACAAAAGTCGTTGCAAAAAACTAAAAGTCGTTGCAAAAAATGTTTTCTGCAACGACTTTGGTCGTTGCTGGTAAAGCCGTTGCAAAAGGGTACAGCAACGACTTTTTTCGTTGTTATAAAAAACGTTTTTCAGCAACGACATGGGTCGTTGCATAAGAAATGTCGTTGCAAAATAGGGCCATTCAAGCTGTATTGGTAATCTGTTTTGCAACGACGTTGATTTTTGAAACGACAAAATTGTCGTTGCAGTAGTCTTTTATTGGCAACGATATTGTCGTTGCAAAACACCATTGTTTTTTGAAACGACAAAATTGTCGTTGCAAAACACCTTTGATTTTTGAAACGACAAATTTGTCGTTGCAATAACCTTTATATTAAAAAAAATAATTTTTTGATATAGCCATTTTAAATCCTGAAATATTATGATAATAATTAAAAATAATTATAATAATTAATAACTTTGTATTATTAAATTGCCCATACATATAGAGCTCAAATCTCAACAATCTAATATAAAGAATGTCTTTAACATTCTGTTGAGTAACAATTTTACATCAGCCCAAAATATTAAAAATAAAAATCTATTTAAATCATATAGCCATTTTAAATCCTGCAAAAGGTACACATATTGTGTCCAAGAAAGGACCTTCACGGCCAATGAGGTCATGAAACAACTGGCGCCACCCTTTATAAAGCTTGTAAGGACCTTTGCAAAGGGCAACGAATGATATCACTGGCACATCAACTATGATTCCAATAATTGCAGCTATAACTGCACCAAGAAGATAAAGCAGCCTGCACCAAAAAAGAAAAATAAAAAAGATTCATCATTAAAATTTCAAAATAGACTACCATGATTCATATAGGATAACTCCTCTGCATCAGACAACACCATATCCAATGTATTATGAGTCATGTTTATCCAAAATTCATTTTCAAGTCACAATTTTGTGGCATTTTGAATTCCCATACTCCACCAATACAAACACTAATTTTACTTCTAAAGAAGTATGAATGAGTATTCTCATCTATTGCTAAATTTACAATACACTGGTTAAAATGCATGAGATAGAACAGGAGTTAAACAATTTATGTCACTGGTTCACCATATTGCTAAAACAAGAGCGAACTTTGGCAGAAGAATCAACAGAGAAAATCATTCCAGTTAAAAAGTTTCTGTACTTAGGTTTGTACTTGTTTATTAGAACTTCACCCGAAACCAAAAGGTATCCCATGAAAAGAATTGTCGTTCTAAAAAATTCTATCCAGTACCAATGCCTTCTGCCAACATTTTCTATGAAAATCTGCTTAAGTTTGGCTATAATTAAATTTGGCAAGCAAATTATACATGATTAAAATCACCAAACCAACACAATAAAAGTGCAAAATACAAAAGCACAATGCCCTCTGTGATTTCAAGGACTCAAAATGTAGATATATGCGGCAAGTCAAAATATAGTGTGCTAAATCAGTATTCCTTCTGAGACTTGTGGTAACGTACAATTTTTAAGAGGTTCTAATAAGATAGTTAACAATTTATAACATCGTGAATTTCCAATGTTATAGAACTAGTGATCAAAGCTGAAACCATCTTTTCTGCATAAACAACTACTGTTTAAAATAAGAAAAACTGAAAAGCATATATGGTGACATACAAGCACATTCTCAATTCTCGATACAAGCACATTCTCAATTCAAGCACATTCTCAAGCACATTCTCAATTCAAACACATTCTCAAGCACATTCTGTACATTTAATTTGCAAGCACTCTATCTTAATTAAAGAACTTAAGAAAGGCATAAACAAAACTGGTAATAACTAATAATGTAGCACTCTCTAGTCTTCACTCCTATATATGCAGCTGCAAACTAAACTAATCAAAATCGAATCATATGATTAAAGTGAGATTCAACTCCTCATGACAGAATCATATCAATTGAATCCCATTTTAATCAAAAAGATTCAACTCACGGCCAAATCTAGTAGCAAATGCATTTAGTCAAGATCAAGTTTAACAAGTGTGAACCAAAAATTGCTGCTTAAGAGTTTACCACAGTTTACAGGTAGGGAGGTTTGTAACAGTGGAATATATCCTCCACCTAGCTTCCTTTTCTCTTCCAAAGTTATTGGCTTCCTACCTGTTAATAATTAGTTCACAGTCATGAATATGTATCTCCTCAGTTACTTATAAAAACTCCAAGTTTAAAGCATATAGAATTTGAGGTTGGAATTAATTCAGCATCTCTAGATATATTATTATTATTATTATTATTATTATTATTATTATTATTATTATTATATGTATCTAATAAATGTAATGTTACCGTTGAGGCTCAAAGTGTATTTCTCAGGGTCCACTGATCTGTTCTCTCCTACAAATCCACCTTGTGAATCATTTCCATCTCCCAATTCTTCACTAGAGTCTGTACTTGCTCTTCAACGCAAAGGCAAATGCATGTGGTTAGACACAATTATGCAATTGGTGATGATTCATATTTTGCTGATTCCAAAATATATAGAATTCTGGATAATTAACACAAACAATGAAACAAAATGCATAAGAAACCAATATGCAAATACAACAAGGGTAAAAGAAAAGCCAAGAAAAAGGTACATGATTCTATGACCTCAATAACAGCTTTATGAGTTTATGGTGAAATCATGTTCAAAGACAAGAAATTCCTCTCATAAAGACACAATTACAATTTAAAAATTGCTATCAATTGGCTTTAAAAAAATTTAATCTGAACCCTTAGCCATCCTAAATATGAAAATAGTAACCATCAAAAGATGAACCACAAAAACTTTATATAATTATGAAAACACAAAATAGATAACATTATAACAGTAACAATTCAGAAATAAGATCTAGATACATCTGAATAAGACTTGATTAGAAAATTTCAAGGACTAGTAGTTCAAACAATTGCAATAACAAAGTTTATATGTAGGTAAGGCCATGTATGCATCTAAGTGTGTGTTACACATTTATATTTTGGTATTTTAGCTACTTTACATAGAAAAAGTTGGTTTGGAGAAAGTTGGTAATGGTATGTTTGGTAATCTAGTAGCTAACTGATAAAAGCTTTTTTTATATCCTTAAGTTATACTTCATAAAGATTTTTTAAAACGTGTGAATTTTTTATATCCTTAACTAAGTGATTTTATATGGAAAATTGAGCTTAAAACAATTAATAATTTAAGAGAGACTTACATGATTCAGAATGAATTGTATTACTTTCTTGTTAAGTACACAACAAAAGTCCACAATTTAGGCATGATGCATGAATTGAGTGCACATATTAAAACTAAGACTTTGCATATAAGATAGACCACACATAAAAAGCCATTCAGGTACTAATTAACATGTTTACTTCTTTCAATGGAAAAGATAATCCTAAAACACATAGACATTTAGAGCAAAGAACCATAGCAATGTCAAATTCATAAAGATCAACAGAAGTAGTTAGTTAAGAAGCGTCTTTGCATTTTAAAAATTAACTACCAGTCAAATGTGCAAATTGCCACTCCCTCAACATCTCCATGCTGAAATTGAGATTTGCAATCAAAGAGACATACTAGTAACAGAACTATAGAATCCTAGATTCAAACCAACATAGTTAAGAGAAAATTTGGGCATGGATCTCATAAAAAAGCCAACATAAACTAAAGTAGCAAGTTACGAAGCACCTTTAATCATACAAGTTAATTAGCAGCGGCTCTATATACACAAGTTGAAACTGATATAAGTTTTTTCCACTGCAAGCATAGAACAAGAGATGAGTGCCTTCTCTCCACATGAAATCCACGCACCAAAGCCCTCTGCAATAAACACTCAGCTTCAGCTTTTGTCTAGTTACTAAATGTGAATGGAGAGTACCCAGATTGAAGAAACAGGTTCCTCCAATGAGGTAATGAGAGAAAGCACAACAAAAGCACCTCAGATTAGAGAAAACACAATCAATAATGAGAGAAATGGTAATGAGAGAAAACACAACTAAAGATTAATTGCTCACTATCCAGCAATGGTAATGAGAGAAAACACAACGAAAGCACCAAAATAAGGTCCCATCAATCCAGAACAGAGGCAAAAAACAATCCAAACTTCTCAATTAAGCAATTATTAGACACAACAGTAGGTATATGAACAAAATTGTAACTTCATAGAAAAGCCTTGAGAAAATTATTTTAAATAGCAATCCTAAATCCTAACAAGTGATTCATTAATAATAGGGGAATACAAAATGAATGAAGGAAAGAGAAACCACCCAAAACTTTGAGAATTATATTAAAAAACATATAATCCATTTCCATTCAGCCATGCTAGTTAAAAAGCAATACTCAGTTACCTGGGATTGTATTTTATTTGTAAACTCATCAATATGATCGCCAAATACACACTGTTCAGAAGACATTAATGATGAACCGCTAGTAGCTAATGCTAGTTGCTACTCTAGCAACTTCACCTTTTCTTGCAACTCTCAATTTTCAGAACTCTGTCATCAAAAGAAAAATCAAAGAGTGAGGAGATTTTCAAAAGAAAATGATACCAACAGAAAATGATACCAAAAGAAAGCATCAAAACCATGTAAGAACAAATTAGAAACTGATTCTTTACGAGCACCAAAAGGCATTTAATGACAGGAAGTTAAAGTGCACAATCTTCACCATTATTGCATTTCCTTACTAAATTTATAGTTCCATCATATTCTTGCTAAAGCTGTAGTAATAAACAGTACAGGGAAAGGAAAGCACCATTCAGCATGATCATGCAAAAGAAAGAAGGGTTGATCTTATGCTTTATGCCGTAATTCCCACCAGATTTCATCATCAGAAAGAGGTGGAGATTTACCAATCTCTACCTCAAGCTCAAACTGTCCTCTCTCAGTTCTTAATTCCTCAACTATTTCAAGTTTTTGATATCTTCTCACATCTAGCATTTGTACTGCAAGTGGTGCAGTTTTCACATATCTGTCAATACGATGAAGTTACTACACTAGTTATAAGAAATTGTTTGATTCATTTAGTTAAAACTAACAAGTAAAAGAATAACAAGCTAAATATTTTTCACTCAAGAACAAAGATTGCAAAAATAAAAATGATAAAAGTCTTTTTTTTTCTAAAATAAAACAAATAAACATCAGCTAGCTGCATATAAAATCAATAGGCACTAATAATGGAATGTGAATAGCACATGAGCCCACTCTAACTAGTTGTAAAATTTGATTTGATAATGAAGAGTGGTGGCAGCAAGAATAAAATAAAACCCCTAACTAGTTAATTATACAGGCTCAAATATAAAGTTAAGGACCAAGGCATGGAAATAGTTTTATCGTCTAAGAATGGTATCGACGAGGAAAGCATGAGTAGTGAAGTTGATTTGGGAGGATTACTTGTCAAAAAAAGGCATGAGTATATAGTCATGAACCAGAAAGTTTGAGATTTACCTGTCATTAACATGATTATCAACACTGCATTGAGAGTAAATGTCATTAAGAGGAAATAGTTTGCAAACTTGCAGACACAAAGCAAAACTACGGCAGAGAAATAAGGAACAACAGTGAAAAAGCAGCGAAAACAACAACAATATAGCAGCAGGACCTCCTCACTAGGACAAACAAAATCTACACAACAACAGCAGAGCAAGAACAACGGCAAACAACCAAAAGAAGAACAATCAACGACAAAAAAAATAACATAAAAACCGCCAAAAAAAAGGTGAAATCAAACAGAACCCTAAATCAAACCCTAAATCAAATAATTAGAGTGAAATCAAACAGAACCCCAAATCAAACCCTAAATCAAATAATTAGAGTGAAGTTAAACAGAACCCCAAATCAAATAGAACCCTAAATTAAAGGAGAATGACAGTAGAAGCAAACCCCAAATATTAGTGAAATCGAACTCACCAAATTGTCGAATCCCAAACGAGAAGAGAGATGAGAAGATCACGAAAGGCACGTATAGGGATGAAAAATCACGAACAGAAGTGGAAGGGCATGTATCATTTCATCACAAACTGAGGGAGAGCGACGGGATTTACTGGATCGAATGGGTATGAGAGGAAGTGGAGATATGGAGGAGAAAGGGGAGGCATGGAAGAGGGCAAAGTGATTGGCGGCGGCGGCACTAGCGCCACTGCAGTTGCAGCCGCCGCCACTGTTTTCTTCTTCTTCTTTTCTGCTTCGTGTTGATAGGGTGAAGGTCCGTTTGAAGGAGTGAGAGGGCGAGATGGAGAGTGAGTGGTAAGGGTTTTCTATGTTTCTCGTTTTAGATGGAGATGGAGAAATTGAGAGAGAGGTTGAGGAGAAGACCAGATAGGTCTTTGATTTATGTTTGTGTTTTGTTTCTCTTCCCTGGGTTAGGGTTGTTTCCGCCTCTCTCTCTCTTCTCATATATGTTGGTATTTTCTTATTTAATTTTTTTTTAAATTATTTGAAAAATTATTTAATCTTATTCGCAACGATAATGTCGTTGCAGAAAACAGGTGTTTTGCAACAACTTAATAATGTCGTTGCAAAAAACAGGTGTTTTGCAACGACTCTTCTAAGTCGTTGCAAAACACCTGTTTTCTGCAACGACATTATTAAGTCGTTGCAAAACACTTGTTTTTAGCAACGACTTTTTTAAGTCGTTGCAAAATGTCGTTGCAATAAAGGGTTTTTCTTGTAGTATGTTAATTTGACCTATGCGTTTTGAAGTACATGCTTGGAAATGATGTTATGATGCTCTAGGGGTAACCAATAATAAAGCTTGCGAGACCAACTACAAGATGATAGTTGGACGACCCTTGGCCGACTAAAGGCCTATGTTACGAAGACATACACCGACCTCTGACAGGTCGGGAACATCTTGCCCTAACCGACCTCAAACAGGTCGACACTCACACGGTCACCAGCCGACCGTTCACCCCAGACTTTCCCTTGGGATTCTTGGGGGGCTCACTGGGGATAGATGGGTCGACCTGGCCTCGGGACGCCGTACAGGCCACGTGTCACCCATCCCCCATGTCCTTAACGAGCTAGACATGAGAAAGGTACATGCTGCGCTGTCCCCATTCTGGAAGGATCCCAGATATTTTATAGAGCCTGACGTTAGCATGGAAACCCTAAAAAGGGCCTCCATATAGGCCCTATCCATACAACCCCTTATATAAGGCATAACACTGCCTAGTGCTTAGGTATGTTCTCTCATCCCTAAGTTAACACTATTGCACACACTGTGTTGACAAGGGGAGACCCTGAGTATCCCAACTGGATATTCAAATATTTCTATACACATCATACATTAATTGCTTGATTCTTCACTAATTCAAAGGCCATAAGACTCTGGTTTTAGGATCATAAAGATCAACAACATTTCCCTCATTTCATTTCCATTACATTGGCACCGTCTGTGGGAAGCGAATAATAAAGCATTCCCACCCCATTCTTTACCACACATGCATGGTCAATTACAGTACACGACACCACAGTGGTGATGTAATACCCGCAATTTCCTCAATTATTTTCTGTATTTAAAAATGAAATAGAAATTTATTTATTTGATTTATTGGTTGGAAATTTTATTTCCATGATTTAATTATATTAGTATTTGATTTGATTTTTCAAGGATTTATAAATTTGTGAATTTTTATGTATTTATTTATTTAAAAACCGTGGGAGTATATTTATTTTATTTAAATTAGATTTTTATTTTGTACTTCCTTTAAAGTGGAGAAGGAAAATTTTATTCCCCCCTCATGTGTGTTGTACGACCAAGCCCTAGAGTAGGGAGAAAAATTTTAAGCTTACCCTATAAGTTAAATGAGGAGATGTATTTAGAGCCAAAATTCAAATTAAAAAATGCTTTAATTATTTGTCTTCTCCATGAAGCACTAAGGAGACAAAACATTAATTACCTTATTAATTATGTCTTCCACTAAGACATAAGTCATAAATCCTAAACTACCTAAAATTTGTAAACAAGCCCTTATGACCCCTTGCATTATTCGAACCCCATATTTTAGGCCATGCACCCCACCCACACTTTTCCTATAAATACCTACCCTATGTCTTAAGACCCACCCTTGCTTCATGAACATTTGAACAAAAAAGAGAAAGAAAGAGAGGTGATAAGAAGAAGAGGAAACCCGAGGGAGGAAGAGAGGAGAAGAGGAAGGAAAGCTTGGAATTTTTCTACTCGTTCTTGTTCTTCATTATAGGTATCAAGCCCTTAGCTTATTTTCTTCTCTTTTTCTTCTTTGTTTTTCGGTTTTTCTTCAAGCTTCCAAGGAAGGATTTTTGAGTTTGATGCTTAAAGCTTCTTGCATGTAGATTTTTCTTACTTCTTATGATTTTCTATGCTTGATAATATATGTATTTAAGCTTGGAATCAAAAAATGAGCATGCACCATGTCTTATGATGCTCACGGTTTTAACCCCCATTTTGTGTAAAATAATTTTTGATCTTTGATTTATGCTTTTATGCTTGAATATGAGTTGATTTATGATGTTCATGAACCATGAGTTGTTGATTTGCAAAAATTTCTCTTGATTCTTCATTGCATTTCATGGCCTAGGGTTTCAAATTGGGGGAAATAAATGAAATTTTTTTCTTATGCTTGTAATTGATTGATGATTCTTGCTATTTATTTGGTGTATTTTCAGTTTCTAAGTGGAAATGCATTATAAATGAATTTTTGTTTTGATTTGTTCTTCTTAGGGTCATACGGTTTTGACCTAGTGTACATGCATGTGTGTTTGATAAATTTTGATGCATGATTTTTGTTCAAGAATGTGTGTAATCTATGAATGTGCATGTGTTTATTTGATAAAAAAAATGTATGCTCTTGTTTGTATGTATATGTATATTCGGCCTAATCATGGTAAAATGAATGAATGATTTTTGATTGATAAAAAAGTTTAAGCCTTTGTTCTTGCATGTGAGTATATTCGGTTAAGGGATGAAAATGTGAATGAATGATTTTGTTTGATGAAGTTTATGTGCCTTTATGTGTGTGTGTATTTGGCCATGGAAGAAAGAAATGAATAAAATGATTTTGGTTTCATGAAAATAAAATTGTGTTTAAGTGCTTGCCATGAATCATGATTGACAAGTATTGAGATTTGTGATTTTTTAACTTATTTGCTCCTGGTTAATTCGGCCATTGATGTGTGTGTAACATACATATTATTTCCTTATTAGTTTGTATTTAGTTTAATAAATAATCATGCATTTTATCATAATTTAGCATGCATTTAATTCATATTTCACTTGGAAAGGTATCTCGTGCTTTTATTGTGTAGATTGCTTATTTTGAGGCTGGAGCATGGGAAAATAAAGAAATAAATCAAAGAAGATATGTTAAGAGATATGGTGAGCAGAAATCTAGAAAAAGATAGAGATAGAGGCATGTGAGAGGAAGGAGATTGCTGATGGATTTATTTTGCTATTTGGGCCCAACACTTGGAGGAAGGAAAATCTATAAAAGGAGGAAGATAGAAACCCTGTAAAAGGACATTAGTCATAACATGTAGTCGTAGAATTTTAGTAGTAGTAGTAGGATTAGAATTAGAATTAGGATTATTTTCTCTGTCATAGCCAGAAACAAATTAGAAAATAAGGATTCAAGGTTGCACAACTCTCTCCATGAAGAACTAGAAGACGTTTGAAGACGGAAGAAATTCCTCATATTTCATCTTTTGGTTATTTCTACCTTTTATTCCTTTATTCCTATTTTTTAGTTTGTATTATGTATATGATTGAGTAGTTTTCCGTTTCTAAGGATTAGGATTAGCCCATTGAGGCATTGACTTGATGTTTTGATATTTTATCTCTTATTAATATTTATTTATTTTAGATTTAACTATGGTGTTCTTAATGCTTGTGATCGTGTCGGATCCCACTATTGCATGATCCCACTAGATGTTCGAAGCACATGACGGGAGATAAGCGGCACTTCATTGAGCTTACTCCAAAGGAAAAGGGTTATGTCACTTATGGGGACAACAACAAAGGCAAAATCCTTGGTATTGGTAAAATCGGAAACTCTTCAAACTTGATTATTGATAATGTGCTCTATGTTCAAGGATTAGAACATAATCTCTTGAGCATAAGCCAATTATGTGATGTTGGTAATCATGTAGTTTTTACCTCTACCTATTGCCTCATTAAAAGTGACAAAGATGAATCAATCAAATTTGTTGGTAGAAGGTCAAATAATACTTACTTAGTTGATTTGAACAAAGTCACTTCTTTGGTCTCTACTTGTTTAGTGAGCAAAGAAAATGACACTTGGTTATGGCATCGTAGGACCGCTCATATTAATGTAAACCAATTGAAGAAAATACAATCTAAAGATCTAGTAGTTGGTTTACCAAAGCTAAATTTTTCTATTGAAGGTGTTTGTTCTCCTTGCAAGAAATGTAAACAAACTAAAAACACCTTTGGATCAAAAATGGTGATGTCCACATCAAGGCCATTAGAAATGCTTCATATGGACTTGTTTGGACCATCACAAGTAAAAAGCTTTGGTGGCAACTATTATGCATTGGTGATTGTTGATGACTTCTCTAGGTTTACTTGGACTTTATTTTTAACTACTAAGAGTGAGACCTACAAATCTTTTAAACATCATGTCAAACTTTTGCAAAACCAAGTAAATCAAAAAGTAATTATTATTCGAACCGATCATGGTGGTGAATTCGAAAACCACAAATTTGATAGATTTTGTGCTAAAAATGGTATTGAGCATCAATTCTCCGCACCAAGGACTCCGGAACAAAACGGAGTGGTAGAGCGGAAAAATAGGGTGCTAGAGGAACTTGCTAGAACCATGTTAAATGATTCTCAAGTACCTCAATATTTTTGGGCCGATGCCGTCAATACGGCTTGTTATGTTTTAAATCGTATTTTGATAAGGCCCTCTTTGGATAAAACCCCCTATGAACTTTACAAGGGAAGAAAGCCAAATATATCTCATTTTCATGTCTTCGGATGCCAAGTTTTTGTTTTAAATAATGGAAAAGAACACCTTGGCAAGTTTGATTCCAAATCCGATGAAGGCATATTTTTAGGCTATTCTTCTCATAGTAAAGCTTATAGAATTTTCAATAAAAGAACTTTAACTATTGAGGAATCAATTCATGTGGTTTTTAATGAGTCTTCAAAAGAAGATAGTGTTTTATGTGATGCTAGTGAAGATGGCATTGTCTTTTCAAAAGAAGAAAAAGAGAGAGAGAATTCAAAAATTGATGAAGGAGAAGTAAGGGAAGAACTTCCTCCAACTTGGAAATCGGTCAAGGCTCATCCTATAGACAAAGTCATAGGAGATATGTCAAAGGGAGTACTTACTCGTAGGTCTATTCAAAACATTTGCCACTATGTCTCATTTGTTTCTCAAATTGAACCCGATTCAATTAAAAAGGCCATTGAGGATGATCATTGGGTTCTTGCTATGCAAGAAGAATTAAACCAATTTGAAAGAAATGAAGTTTGGGATCTAGTCCCTAAACCCGATGATCATACCATAATTGGTACTAAATGGATTTATAGAAACAAACTTGATGAATCCGGGTTGATTATAAGAAACAAAGCTAGACTAGTAGCTCAAGGGTACAACCAAGAGGAAGGTATCGATTATGATGAGACCTTTGCTCCGGTTGCACGTCTTGAAGCAATCCGAATTTTACTTGCTTATGCTTCAATCATGAAATTCACTTTATATCAAATGGATGTTAAAAGTGCTTTCTTGAATGGGTTTATAAATGAAGAAGTGTATGTCAAACAACCCCCCGGTTTTGAAAATAGTGAATTTCCAAACCATGTTTATAAATTGAAAAAGGCACTCTATGGATTGAAACAAGCTCCTAGAGCTTGGTATGATCGATTGAGTTCCTTTCTATTAGAAAACAAGTTTCAAAGAGGGAAGGTTGATAATACATTATTTATTTATAAAACCAAGGATGACATTTTGTTAGTACAAATCTATGTTGATGATATCATTTTCGGTGCTACTAACGTGTCTCTTTGTAGAAAGTTTTCAAATTTGATGAAAAAGGAATTTGAAATGTCAATGATGGGAGAACTCAAGTTCTTCCTAGGCTTACAGATAAAGCAAGTCAAGGAGGGGATATTTGTGCATCAAGGGAAATATTGCAAAGAGCTCCTTGAAAAATTCGGATTGGACAAGTGCAAGGAAGCCTACACTCCAATGAGCACATCATGCTACCTAGACAAGGATGAACAAGGTACACCGGTTGATGTTAGTAAGTATAGGGGTATGATAGGTAGTCTCCTATATCTCACTGCATCTAGACCGGATATTATGTTTAGTGTATGCATGTGTGCTAGATTTCAAGCTAATCCTAAAGAATCTCACCTATCCGCAGTTAAACATATATTTAAGTATCTAAAAGAAACAATTAACACTGGTTTATGGTATCCTGCTGATGCCAATCTTTGTTTAGTTGGTTACTCGGATTCCGACTTCGCGGGATGCAAGCTTGATCGCAAAAGCACCAGTGGTACTTGCCATTTCTTGGGAAGTTCATTGGTGTCATGGTTTTCTAAAAAGCAAGCTTGTGCCGCTCTTTCTACCGCCGAAGCGGAATATATCGCAGCCGGTAGTTGTTGTGCTCAACTGTTATGGATGAAACAACAATTATCGGATTTTGGTTTGAAACTTGAAAATATTCCGATTAGATGCGATAACACGAGTGCAATCAATTTGACTAAGAATCCGGTGTATCACTCAAGAACTAAACACATTGAAATAAGACATCATTTTTTAAGAGATCATGTACAAAAGGGTGATTGCACAATTGAATTTGTTAGTACCACAAATCAATTAGCCGACATTTTTACAAAACCTCTACCAAGGGACACCTTTTATCATATTAGGAGAGAACTTGGTATTTTAGATGAAGCTAATATAGGCTAATTGCATTGTGTGTCATTTTTGGAAAATCACCATATTAGTCTTACTCTAATGTGTTATTGATTCTTAGTTAAATTGTCCTTGATGATATTTGAAATTGTATATGTTAATTGTGTGTGATTCTGTACTGTACTCCAAGTTGGTAGTGAAGCATTTGTGTTTGATTTGTGTTTGGTCTTTTAAAACTGAGTTTTTACTTTCTGTTCTGTCAAAATACTCGAGTTTTTCCAAAAACACTTGAGTATTTTAATTCAAAATTAAATCAGTCTTAAATTGAAAAAGTTTTTAATCAGGGTCTGATAAAAATACTCGAGTGTTTCTCAAAAACACTCGAGTCTTTATTAAAATACTCGAGTGTTTTTCAAAACACTCGAGTCTTTCGAAACCCAAAATTTTTGAACTTTCAGACAAAACTCGAGTATTTTCCAAAAACTCGAGTATTTTGAGTTTTCCTGAAATTTGAACTTTCGGACCAAAGTCGAGTTTTTCAAATTTTACTCGACTTTTCTGGGGAAATCTGGGCTGAGTCACGACCGACTCGAATATATTTTGAACTGTTTATATATACTCTCAGACTCAAGTTTTTTTTTGCGACCCTCTTCTCTCTCGGTTTTCTCATATCTCTCTCCTCAAAACTCAGATTTTCCTCAAAGTTTTGTCAAATCTTACTAGTTTTTCATCCTCTAAACTCTTCTCTCGGTTTTATCCTCCTCCAGATGCTCCAGCTCCTTCGATGTTTTGATGATGTTGACCTTTGGATTTTATCTTAGTTTTCATTCTGTTTTTATCATATTGGTCTTTGTTACATTTTCTGTATTTTGAGAACTTGGTGTTTTGAGACTTTGGGTTTCTTATTGCACCTTTGATTTGGACCATTTATGATGTTTTTATGTTAATGAATTTGGTCTTCATTATGATGTTTGTGCAAAGCTTCAGGGGGAGCTCTTTATCGTTATTATATCTCCGTTTTATTTGCATAGTTGGTTATGGGGTTTTCCGATTATGCACCTCTCCTCCCTTGATCCTTTTCTAAATTGTTACATCTTTTTGGCGTATGACAAAAAGGGGGAGAGATATTATACACTTGTCTTGATATTGTTGCACCTAAAATCTTTAATTATGGTATATACTCTGATAATTGTTAAATTCTCTAATACCATAGGCTTGGTGCTAAAATTAAATTGTCATAACATCTTGCTCAAGCTGAATTTTTAGATAGGTGAAAAGTATCATATAGTGAGGGGGAGTTGCATCTCCAAGTGGATCAAGCTTAACAAATGGATCAAGTGTTAATTATTTTGTCATCACCAAAAAGGGGGAGATTGTGAATTCAATGCTCCTAATTATGTGGATTATGTTTTGATGATGACAAAATAATTAACAAATCATGCCTTGAAGAAATTGCAACATCAACATCAACAAGAAGTCAAGAAAAGAAGACAAGTGCCCAATCATTCTCAATCAAATATTAATTGTAAATTTCTAATTTATGTTGAGAGTGGTTGAGAGTGGGTAGAAATAGTTAGTCTCTTCTAGGAATAAATTTTTATATGTTTATTAAGTTGAGATTGACCAAAATTAATACTTGAGAGGAAAAATAAAATTGAAAAATAATTTTTCCCATATCTGATCAAAATACTCGAGTATTTTGATAAAGACTCGAGTATATACTCGAGTATTTATAGAAAAACTCGAGTATTTGTGCCAGGTCAGCAATTATGACCGTTAGTCTTGTTCGTGCACCAATTCATTCGTGACCGACCAAAAAGACTCGAGTTTTTACCAAAAGACTCGAGTATTTTTGTCCAGTCAGCAAAAATGAACGTTGGAGAAACTCAAAAACCAAATTGAGGGCATTTGAGTCTCATCCAACCCCAAGAGAGAATTCAGAACCTTATTGTAAAATTTCTCTTTGAATTTGTGCAAGAACAAACAAGACAACAAGATCATATTGATTCAAGCTTTCTTAATTTCCTCTTCTCAAGTGTTAATTCCCAAAAAGCTCAACTTCTCACTCATATTGTCATTTTATTCCAAGTTGAGTTTTAGGCCTCAATTCTTACATTGAGCTGTGCTTATTTGTGCTAATCCATTGTGAGATTAGTAATACACATACAAAAAGCTTGATTATTCAAAGTCTTGGATTGTTCCCAAGCAAACCCTAAGTGGCTTAGGGTGTTGGAAGTCTTGAGAGGTTCTCAAGCACAAGACTAGGAGGTTCCTAGCCCGGTGGAGTTTCTTGAAGGGAGTTCAAGGAAGCTTTGTGAAGAGTTCTTCAATCACCGGAATCAAATTGGGGTAGAAATCAAGAGTTTGGTACACTCTTGAAAGGGTTAGGTTGAGTGAGGCCATTCTCAAGCAATCCTTTGTAATTTCTAACAATTTGATTATTAGTAGAAACTCCTAAGTGATTAGGAGGACTGGATGTAGCTCATTGTTGGAGTGAACCAGGATAAAATTGCTTGAGTGTTGGTTTATTGCTTTTAATCTACTTTCTAGCTCAATAGACTTAAGTCATTTCAATCAATTAGGATTTATACAATTAGGTAGCAAGTTCAAGGAATCTTTGTGTTAAAAGTTATTTAGATTACTTGCTATTCTGTTGGATAAGTTCCTGTTTATTATTGAATTGATTTGAGTTAAATTGGTGAATTTTCGTTTCTGGTTTTTCTGCTATCTGATAGTAAAAACTCGAGTATTTAGTAAAAGACTCGAGTTGTTCATCCTGAAAAACTCGAGTATTTCACAAAAGACTCGAGTCTTTTGCTTCTGATTCCAGAAAATTCAGTTTAAGCTCCATTCTTCAATTATCAATCGAAATATTTGGTATTAGTGCTTCAAAATACTATTCACCCCCCCTCTAGTATTTGCTTAGCCCGCTTGTTGGTTTCCAACATGCCTGAGTATGTCGAATCGATTGATGTTAATTGTTGTCTGATAAAAGTTACTATGTCCACTGCATGAGTGATAATGTTTTATAAATGAATTTTAATGATATAGTTATGGAATTAAACTCGGTGTAACATGTGTATACTTATAATGAACTGGACTAGGGATAGTTAAATGTTAGGTGTGCATAGTGGTGATTGATTTTGCATAATTGATTAGTTGGGGATATAAGTGTTTTGTTAAGGAAAGAATTGAGTGAATGAATGAATGGTGTGCTTGGAAGTGTGTGTATTGTTATGCTTTAATCTTATTCTTTATATGTATAACCTATGTGGTGGTATGAGGTACCTTCCGGTGTGGAGGTGAAGTACCCACCGGCCAAATTGTATGAGGTACCTTCCGATGTGGAGGTGAAGTACAATGGTATGAGGTACCTTCCGGTGTGGAGGTGAAGTACCCATAGGCCAAATTGTATGAGGTACCTTCCGGTGTGGAGGTGAAGTACAATGGTATGAGGTACCTTCCGGTGTGGAGGTGAAGTACCCCTAGGCCAAATTGTATGAGGTACCTTCCGGTGTGGAGGTGAAGTACAATGGTATGAGGTACCTTCCGGTGTGGAGGTGAAGTACCCATAGGCCAAATTGTATGAGGTACCTTCCGGTGTGGAGGAGAAGTACAATGGAGAGAGATACATCTTAAGAATGAAATGAAGAAAAGAAGAAAAAAATAAGTGAATTATGATGATGATATAGAACCTGAAATTTAATGTGTGCTACTTGGTAAATTGAATGTAAGGAGTTTGGTAATTCATGCTTTTTGGAACCAAATCAGAATTAATGAAATTATGTTTTAGCATATCTTAAAAAGAATTAAATAATTATGATATGTACATGTCTTTTATTGGGAGTGCCTAATGTTAGTGTGTTGACCTCTGACCTGAGGGACACATAATGTGAATAAGGAATATTTCTAGGCCTCTGTTTTGAGGTGCCTTTTATGATGAGTAAAATTGTTACATTGGCCTCTGGTTTGAGGTGATGTACAGAATAATTGGAAAATGTGTTATTACTGAATAATTTGTTATTGGGAAGCATTTTGTCATGGCTTGGTTTGATTATGATGCTTGAGATTTTATTATGTGCCTTTTTACTATCTTATAATTCAATGTGTTGTTGAAAAAGTCTCACCCTTATGTGGTTAACATTTTAGGTATTTGACCAAGGAACATGGAGATCAGAGTGCTCAGCGGATCGATCGAAAGAAAGGAACTCAAGTGTATTTTATTATATTGTAATTGGAAGCCCCCAACGCTATTTGTGAACTCTGATTTATAAAAGGAAATTTAAAGTCCTATGTTTCATTTTTAAACGTTTATCGTTTCTTATTCATTATATTACGGGGTGTTACAATTTCTACAGTTCTCCTGGCTTGGAGCCAATTGTTGAGACAACTGTCGTGCCCGCGTGGTAAAGGTCATGTACTCCTGTTTGCTTCCGACTAGGTTGGGTGGATGACTGAGGAGATGTAGACATGTGTGCGAGCTCAATGATGAATTCCCCACATCATTGATGCTAACCGAAATGATAAGACTTAAAAGATTAGGATGTTTAAAAGAAAAATACAGTAAGGATATCAAGTGATGAATAAGCTTTATAAGTCAAATTATGAAATAAGAGTCCTGAAATAGTTGAGAAGTTTGGAAATAACGATTGACGAAAGAATTGATAAAGGTTTTGAAAGTTTAATAGAGAAATCTTGAGAGTATTGCTATGAAAGATCGAATATATGTTTATGTTCATATGATGATGATGATCATGTTGTTGTTTTGATTTATTTGATGCTTGTTGTTTTGTCTTAATATTTGCCTATCGTAATTCAACATAGTCGACATTCAATGTTTTGGGTAGCTCACTCTCTCCTATACTTCTGCTTTGTATTGTGAAATTTGTATGAATCTTAGATGGACAATATTGCGAGATACCAGCTTGTTCGGGAGGTAGGAGCATCTCCATTGAGAGGAGACAATATTACTATGTCCGCCTATGTGATATTCTTCATAGAGATGAAGCGGAGAAGGGCAGAGATCGCGGAGAGGCTTCTAACCCGTGAGATAGAGGAGGAGATAGCATCCGACGACTCCATGGAAGAGACTCCTGAGGTGGCAGATGATGATGATCCCGACATTTGGTCCGAGGCCGACACAGAAGAGTGTCTCAGCGATGAGGATTGGTGCCCGAGCCCCGAGGACCTCTCGACAGATGATAAGGATGATTGAGAGTTGATTTACCAAGACTCAGTGTTAGGTGGCAAGTTTAGTACTTATGACTAGAGAATAGGTAATCCCCCAGAGTAATGTATTCCACTGCAAATCCTTAGTATCATAGCTCTATCATGTTGTACCCCGAATAAATTTTATTTTCAGTACTGATGATTTGAACTAAGTTAAATGGGCCTTTATGTTTAAATGAGGTTTTGGTAAACGAGTTTCAAGGTGCGGTGTCTTGTGACATCTCGGTTTGGAACTTGAAAGAGTGTGGCATTATGAGAACACGGGTTTTTAATTATAACCAAGCTTTGCAAATTTAAAACGTTTCCATGATCATGCCATACATGTTTAAAAAAAAAAATTGGCCCAAATTTTCACTATATTTCATTTAAAGTAACTGTGGTTTCGAGTTGCCAAATCGGGGTATTACAGTTTTGAGTGGAGTACCAAGATTGAATTGGTTGACATAGAAAACAGAGATAGAAATTGGGGAAATCAGTATTTTTACACTCTATGCAACATCTACTATCTATAGAAACCGAATTAAGACTCAGAGAACTCGTGAGCTTACCAAAATCAAGGCTCCAAGTAAGCTCCAGAGAATGGTTTGACAGAAACAGCTCCAACTTCCAAGCTTCAATTCTTCCTTCACACTCACTCTCAGCTCACGAATTTGGTGTCTATACAAAGCTCGAGATGTGAGCTTTGTATTAGTGTATGGTTTGTGACTCGAATCAAAACACAGAGGGAGAATCGAAGAGAACGATTCAAGAACCCTAGCTTGAACAACAAACCCGAATTTGACCAAATGCCTCAACAATTCGGGTTTGATTGGCTTAAATAGACATGAAACAGGTCCATGCATGCCGACACGAAAGCCATGGACGTGGTTGTAGGGTGATTTCGTGTCAACACAACGAAATCGTTGATGGTGACTCACCAAACGCACTAACTCGTGCAACTCTGACCAGAACACTCGAGTCTTTTCAGAAACACTCGAGTGTTTTGACCAGTTTTTGAAAAATAATTATTTTATTTACTTTCCCTCCAAAACCTTTCTAATAATTACTTCTAGGTCCCAACTCAGGGACTAATGTGCAAAATGTTTATTTTATGCATAATTATACTTATTAAATAAATGCACACACATTCCCTAAATATATAAACACATATTTTAATCAAAGATTAAAATAGAAATAATTAATTATATTAAATTTTATAATTAACATTTCATTAATCAAGGATTAAAATTTTGGGGTGTTACAAATAACTACATTATCAATTGAAAATTATAAACATTTATTCAATAAATTTGTATATTAAAATGGCAAAAAAAATTATAAATAAATTTTATTATTATGATATTATCATATATCGTCATTATTATTAGTTTTTTCAATAGGTTAAAAACCTCATATTTAGCTTAAGGCTGCAAACCTGTTTGAGTTGCCCCGAGAGCTAAGCATTGTAATATAAGTCAAACCAACCATGTTTCAATATTCAAAATTTGGGCCCATATCAAAATCCATGTTTACCTAACAAGACAACCATTTCAATTAATTAAGCCTATAATTGAATCAACACCTTGTTTCATTTTTCATCAAACTTTTCATGTATAGTCACATACCTTATATCATATAGGCTGATCTATTGGGTACACCCTTCTTTCTCTCTTTGTCTTGTTTACATGAGATCAATGAATAAGATTTTTTATTATGGAGGAGAAATGTCAACTTTTTTTGTATCCAATTTTATTAGATCTTTTTTTAATAGGACTTTGATGTGTGTAAATGTGTTATTTCACCTCTTTCTTAAGTTAAGATTATATTAATAGAGTTTTATCAACTTATTTTGTTGTAAGGATTCATCAGATCTAAAATAATAAGTTTTTAGTTTTTAAAAATAATTTTCTATAAAATTTTGGTGTTAATGATTCTCATGTATCAAAATTAAGATTGAAAGTACACTTCTTAATTTTTCTTAAATTATATTTTTATTTCATATGAATATTTATATTTTAAAATTTCCCATTTTTTTCTTTAAAATTTATTTTATTTGTAGCTAAAGATTTTGACAGAGAGGGGGAGAGGGACGTTAAAAACGCATACAAGTACTACCTAATTGCTAATTTTTGAAAAATCTGAGCAAGATTTTATAAATAAAAATTTTTTTATGTAAAGCATCATTTGTTTTTTTAAAGAGTACATAAATTTTTTCACCAACTTAAATTTTTTTGGGTTGTTATATACTTTGTTGATGTTGAATTTTAAGACCATACATATGTTATTTATTGGAGGTTAGAACTTAGAAATTACTTTGATGTGTTTGAGGTTTCCCAAAATCTGAGATCATATGACTTAGTTATTTTTTAAGACAGATTCTGCAACTTCAGGGTAAATAAAAGTGGGTTTAATGGATTGTGTGGTGGAAGGCTGCTTCTTGCATGTGTGGTGGGTCTCTTATTAAAAATCTATGTGGTACTTGAAAATGCACTTAAATATAGAAGTGATGAGTTGAGTATTCACTGCATGAGTAGTGAAAAATAGATTATCAAATTGCTAAGGGGTATCCCTATATTTATAGTGCAAAGAGTATCCTGACTCTTGAGCAAGGCCTTGATTTGGTCCCTACAATAATGGGTCATTAATGATGGATCAAGACCAATATTTATTGGGCAAACACATGCCCTAAACTTGGAACTCTTACATAAAGTTGAATGCCGAAATACTCATTAAGGAACGCAAATGTGTGCCTTTTATTTTTATATTTTGTTTGGGATGGGGAAATAATTGGTTATTGGGCCAGAGGCCCGTTATTAAAAAGAAAAAAATAAAAATAGAATCCTCAGGTGGCCCAAATAAGTCAAAGCCAAGGAAGGGTCCCATGTCAGCAGGGAAGGAGAACGTGAGAGCGTCCCCAGGACAAAGCGTCCTCTTCCATGGCATTTATCCAAAGCTGAACCTGGGAAGACCTCCTCTGTTACGTTACCTCCTCTTGAGCCCAACGACGTGCCAGCTATCTCCACCCAGAAACACCATAAGAGGAAAGATGACATTTCATTCAAGGACCATATATGGTAAGCCAGGAGAGGAAGATTCCATTTCAATCAAAGAAGAAAAGCACTGTTCATCTCCCCTACCAAGACAAAAAGAGGGCAACGACCAAGAGGCAATGTTACAGTACCCATCAGGTAAAAGAAAGGCAAAACTTGGAGAGCAAGGGATGAGGTTCCTACAAAAAGGACACCAAGCCAACAGAAGCAGAGGGAGGCAACACCAGAAAAACACAAAATACAACAACGACATATTCAGAGCCAAAAAGAGAGAGAGTTCCAAGAGTGACAAATTGAGAGCGTCCTATGAATCTGATGAACTCTTACTGTATTTCATGATATCCACGCTCTCTTTTCCCTTGTATTCTCTCTCACCATCAATAATAAGAATGAAGCCCTGATTTCATTAAGTTTACGAACCCATCTTTTATTTTGCATTCCATTTATTTTTCTTTGCAAAATATCGTAAATTCCTGGCTGAAACAATTGGCGCCGTTGCCGGGGAAATCATGGCTTCAACAGTAGAAGGAGACACACCAGGAGATGTTCAGAGAAGGGTGGTTGAAGAAAGTGCTAAGACCACAGTGGGAGGAGGCTTCGGGTTTGACGCATCACCAGTCACCAACCCTGGAGGCAAAGCGGCACGAAGACTGAGCTTCAGCCCAGAAAGTGACCAAGAAGAGCCCTTCTTGGACGCTCCTGAGAAGGAACCAAACCGAGAGGAGGAAGAAGCAAAACAGCCACGGAGTTCTCAAAGTAAAGGGGAGTCTGGTACACAAGTGACCCTAGATGCCTCTGTTCTGGACAACATCATAGCTAATCAGAATGCCTTGACTGAAATAATCACGAACCTCAAGGCTCAAAATACCAAAGCAAAAGAAGGAGCCAAGGCGAGGATGGAACAGGAGGCTCGGAAAGAAGAAGAGTTAGCCAAAGAAAGGGTCTGGAGGGAGTTTGAAACTAGAAGGACTGCAAGTAATGAGGAGGATGCTCCGGTGACGCAAGCAGAACTAAGACGCATCCTGCAAACACATAAAGAGGGAGGTAACTCTGTAATAAACTTAAACCCTCCTTTCACAGTTGACATAGTGTCCTATCGCTACCCTCTTGGGTACACACCCCCAACTTTCAGAAAGTTCGATGGAACTGGAAGTGCAAGGGAGCATTTGATGACTTATGTGGATGACCTGGGTGTCCACAGTTCGGATTTTCGTCTCAGGCTCAGAGAGTTTTCAAAGTCTCTGACTGGGCGCGCATTCACGTGGTATTCGAAACTACGTCCAGCATCTGTTGGGAGTTGGGAGGATATGACGGTGGAATTCTGTAACAAGTTTCTTGAGGAAGAGGCAGCCATCCATGTAATGGACTTGGGACGAGTCAGGCAAAGGATGGGGGAGGGTCTGATACCCTTCATAAAAAGATACAGAGATAAGGCACTCAGTTGCAGGGAGACGCTCCCCGAGGCAGATCTTGTTTATGGATGCATCAAAAGCATAGAAGATGGATCCCAGATTTTTCTGGCTTTGAGTAAGATAACTACCTTCTCTGAGTTACTAGCAAGGGCATTAGACATAACAGAAGCAATGAAGAAGCAAGGAGGAAAGCGGCCTCGAGAGCAAGTAGGCTTCGATGTCAATGCTGTGGAGGACAAGAACAAGAGAAAGGATTACAGAGCAGTTCCGGGAAGATATGAGAGAAGGGAACCTCCACCTGCACTGCCTGCCTCTATTCCCAGGGAGATGGTATATGAGCTTGTAGAAGAATGGCTGAAAGAAGGGATACTAAAAGAAAGGGGGGAGAAGCGCCCTCTAACAAGGCAGGAATATGAGGATCCTGCATTCTGTATTTTGCATAGACACAAGGGGCATAGCACAGTGGAATGTTATGTAATCAGAGCGGTGTTTCAAAAGCAGCTTATTGCAGGAAAGGTGTTGTTACCAGAACAAGGAACTGAGGAATGTCTGGGAACGCGACCTTTGCCTAGACACCAAGTGGGCGTTATCTTATCTGGTGAAAACCTGTTGGAGGAAATAGCAGAAGAAGAAGTCGTTGAGGACGAGCTTAGAAGAGGATTGATCAAAACAAGAGGCTTCAGAGCGCTGTTTGACCAATTACAACTCGATACAGATGTAAGAGCAGAGGCGGCTCAAGCCTTAGCAGATGTGATTGTGAGAAGAGGAGGGAATGCCAGCGCCGCTCATGTTCCCCTCACCAAGATGGCCAAGGCGCATGCCACAGCAATCCTGTTCAGAGAGTCCCCCATGACGCACCCAGGGTTCTGCCATAATCGGCCCTTATATGTAGAAGCAATGATAGAAGGCGTGCGGGTGAGGCGCGCTATGGTAGATAATGGCTCTGGAGTGAATATCTTACCCACACACATCTTTGCTAAGCTAGGCATACCTGGATCAAGACTCAAGAAGTCCGAAACTGAACTAAGCACATTCAATGGTGACTCAGTGGAAACAAGAGCTTGTGTCGTGGTACAGCTGGAAGTGGGCCCGATAAAGACGCTCAACACATTTCACATTGTGAACGGAAGCCCAAGTTATCACATTCTGCTGGGACGGCCATGGATCCATTTACATCAGTGTGTGCCTTCCACTTTGCACCAATGTGTCAAGTCTTCATACAGAGGCAGAGATATTGAGATCCCAGCCACCAAGGCGCCCTTTGACGCAACGGAGATGCATCTGATTGACGCATCTGTGTTTGATGAACTTGCGCCACCAGGAGCTAGAAAAATTGAGAAGGATCATCGAATCAACATCAAAGGAAAGGAGAAAGCAATCCCAGCTAGAGAATCTGTTTTCAAACGGCTCAGCTTACCACCCAAGGAGAGCGCCCCTGGACCAGTCAAAACAACAAAGTTCAAGCTACAAAAACAACACCACCCTCAGGGAGGGAGTAGATGGATCATCTTATAGGAAGTCGCGGGGCTGGTCAAGCCAAGCCTCCATAGCTTGGCCAGTCCCACACTCCTTAAGGTGTTGAAGAAAAAGGACACCTTCAAGAAGCGAGAAGAAGTCATGGCTGTACAGGAGGCAGAACCAAAGAAGAATAGGGGTTTAGAGGAGATTAATGTAGGGGAAGAAGGGGAGCACAGGCCCTTGTTTGTTTCATCATCACTTACTGACAAAGAAAAAGAAGACTTAACCGTCTTGCTCAAAGAATATAAGGAGGTGTTCGCATGGTCTTATGAAGAGATGCCTGGGTTAAGCCCGAAGCTAGTCACCCACAACCTGGCTGTGAAGGCAGACGCTGTCCCAGTAAAACAAGCCGCAAGGAAGTTTGATCCAGACGTTGAAAATGCTATCAAAGGAGAGGTAGAAAAGCTGCTTAAAGCCCAATTCATTAAACCAATCCAACATCCAACTTGGTTAGCAAATGTGGTCCCTGTCAAGAAAAAGAATGGGCAGACAAGGTGTTATGTGGATTTCAGGGATCTTAACAAAGCATGCCCAAAAGATGATTTCCCCTTACCTAATATTGATAACATGGTAGACGCTACTGCAATGCACGAACGCTTTTCATTTATGGATGGGTTCAGTGGCTATAACCAGATCAGGATGGCACTAGGGGATGAGGAGAAAACCGCATTCAGGACACCTGTTGGGAACTTCTTTTACAAGATCATGCCATTTGGGCTTAAAAATGCAGGGGCTACTTATCAAAGGGCTATGACGGCAATCTTCCACGATATGATGCATGAAATCGTGGAGGATTACGTAGATGACTTGGTTGTGAAGTCCAAAAAGAAGGAGCAACACATAGAGCACCTGAAAGCCGTATTTGAGAGATGCAAGAAATACAAACTAAGGATGAACCCGTTAAAATGCAAGTTTGGGGTTTCCTCAGGTGAATTCCTTGGTTTTGTGGTGCACAAGGAGGGGATCTCAGCTGCGGATGACAAAGTGCAAGCCATAAGAAACCGGAAGGCGCCCAAGACTCAAAAAGAATTACAGCAAGTAATGGGGAAGCTAGGCTACATACGCAGGTTCATTCCAGCTTTGGGAGAGCTCCTGGGGCCCATGAGGAAGCTTCTGAGAGGAAAAGAGATATTCAGATGGGAAAAGGAACATCAGGAGGCGTTGGAAAGGATCAAGAGGACGCTCACGTCCCCCCTGACCATGATACCACCTCAAAAGGGTGTCCCCATCAGAATCTACTTAGCCATCACCAAGGTAACAATCAGTGGGCTTCTCGCTCAAGAGGTAGACGGGTCAGAGCGCCCTATTGCATACTGGAGCCGAATGCTTAAAGACACCGAGACTAGGTACTCAGCACAGGAAAAGCAGTGCTTAGCCTTGGTGTATGTGTCTCAAAAATATAGGTACTACTTCCAAGCATACACTGTACATGTCATGACCAAGTCAACAGGGATCAAGCATTTGCTACAAGGAGCGGACTTGACAGGCAGGATAAGTAAGTGGGCCTTTGCACTCACGGATTATGAGATACAAC
This sequence comes from Crotalaria pallida, assembly GCA_037953625.1. Classification (NCBI taxonomy): domain Eukaryota; kingdom Viridiplantae; phylum Streptophyta; class Magnoliopsida; order Fabales; family Fabaceae; genus Crotalaria; species Crotalaria pallida. The sequence goes on along the minus strand of CM075654.1, from coordinate 53,892,223 downwards.
TGGTGACGCCTACGGCTATGAGAAGTCAGGCCTTGGTGGATTTGATTACAATATGTGCCTCAGAGGAAGGAGAAGAATCATAAGAAATGGTCAATATGGTTGAGGAAAGAGAAGAAACCTGGACACTCATGTTTGACGGTTCCCCATCCTGTCCAAAAGGAGGAGCAGGTGTAGTGTTGGCTAACGAAAAAGGAGAAGAGCTGACATTTGCATTCCAACTTGATTTCTCCTGTACTAACAATGAAGCTGAATATGAAGCTCTACTACTGGGATTGAAGATAGCTGAAGAAATGGGGATCAAGAAAGTACGAATAAAAGGGGATTCGAATCTGGTGATTAAGCAGCTAAAAGGGGACTATGGCGTGAAAGAAGCCTCACTGGCGCTCTGCAGAGAAAGGGCCCTAGAAATCATGAAGAAATTCAGAGTAGAGTCATTAGAACACATGCCAAGATCTGAGAATCGAAGAGCAGATGCCCTAGCCACGTTGGGAAGCAAGTTGGCAATGAAGGGAGAAAAGTGGGCAGTCTACCTCAGAAAAAGGCAACAATCCCAAGTGGAAGAGAGGGCAAGAGATGAAACGCCCAAAGGTGACTGGAGGATGCCAATCATGAAGGAGCTGCGAAGCAAGATGTTGACGAAAGCGTCTAGGGACTTTTGCTTGGTGAAGGGGGTTCTTTACAAAAGAAACAAGGAGGGGCTCCTTATGAGGTGCGTGGCAGAAAGCGAGGGAATAGAAAAGATGGTTCAGTTGCACGAAAGTATCTGTGGACAAGTGGGACCAGGGCTGTACAGATGCTTGCAAAGAATTGGTGTGTTTTGGCCAACCATGAAGACGCATTGTGACTCCTTGCAGAACTTTTGTGCTCAATGCCAGGATTGCAAAGAAGAAGCTGAAGTCCACCTTGCAGATGCGGAATGGATTCACCCCATCAAGGAGTATTTGGAACATGGGATCTTGCCAGGAGATAATATGGAGGCTGATAAGATAAGAAAGAAAGCTGATAGGTATTTCTGTGACAAAGGGGAGTTGTTCAGAAGAAATTTCACTGGAGATGTTTTGAGATGCCTGAAGAAAAATGATCAAGAGAAAGTAGTGGAAGAAATTCATAGAGGACCCTGTGGTAGGCACCAAGGAGGAAGAGCGCTGCATGAAGAGCTTGTTCGAATGGGGTATTTTTGGCCAACAATCAGGGAGGATGCCATAGATTTTGTGAGAAGGTGTGAGCAGTGTCAGAAGCATGGGCATAGAATACATGTGCCGACCAACAGCATGAGGAGCCTGAGCGCCCCCTATCCCTTTCACACCAGGTGTATGGACTTTGTAGGTCCCATAGATCCCACATCCAGAGGGAAGAGATGGATCCTGGCAGCCACTGAGCATTCAACGAAGTGGGTTGAAGCTATTGCATGCAAGAAGGCGGATGCGAATACGACTGCCCAGTTCATAAGGGACAATCTCATCTTTCGCTTCGGGTTGCCCAAACGAATCGTGTCAGACAATGGGACGCACTTCATCAACAAAAAGGTGGAAAAAATCCTAGAGGAATATGGCATCATCCATCACAAGTCTACCCCGTACTATCCTCAAGCAAATGGCCAAGCAGAGTCCACCAATAAAACATTGATTGAGATCTTGTCTAAAACAGTGGAAGATTCACCCCAGGAATGGAGCGAATATTTGCCTTTGGCTCTATGGGCTTACCGTGTTAAAAGGCACGGTACAACGAAAGCGTCCCCGTTCTCCTTAGTTTTTGGAGCAGAGGCAACGTTACCAGCAGAGGTGATGGTGCCCTCAGCACATATGATTGTACAAAATGAAGAGGATGCTGTGGGGAGGGCTGAAGCAGCAGAAGGGAAGAGAATTAAAGCACAGGATGAGTTGCTCAAACATCAGAGAAGGGTTATGTTAGCATATGAAAAAATGGTGAGGCCCATAATGTTTGCAGAAGGGGAACTGGTATTGAAAGCCACTGACGCTGTCATGAGAAACATTCACACTAGCAAGTGGACGCCCCAGTGGGAAGGCCCATACATCGTGCAAGAAGCGCACCACTGTCATCTTCTAGAGCCAGATTCACAAAAAAGAGTAGGCCCCCTGAACTTTAAGTATATCAAGAAATACTATCCATAGTATATAGGCACTGATGTTTTGTATGCCTCCTTTGGAATGAATGAACGAACCAGATAGTATTCAATAGAAGATTTACTCTTTCATATAGATAAAAAAAGGGGGGAGAGGTATGATCACATAACAAATAAGTACCTTGGGTTGCACCCTGATATGTGCAAATGGCACCCTGATATGTGCAACTTAAGTAAAAAATAAAATCTTTGCACCCTGATATGCGTGAAAGCGCCCTGATATGTGCAAAGTACCTTGGGTTGCACCCTGATATGTGCAAATGGCACCCTGATATGTGCAACCTAAGTAAAAAATAAAATCTTTGCACCCTGATATGCGTGAAAGCGCCCTGATATGTGCAAAGTACCTTGGGTTGCACCCTGATATGTGCAAATGGCACCCTGATATGTGCAACCTAAGTAAAAAATAAAATCTTTGCACCCTGATATGCGTGAAAGCGCCCTGATATGTGCAAAGTACCTTGGGTTGCACCCTGATATGTGCAAATGGCACCCTGATATGTGCAACCTAAGTAAAAAATAAAATCTTTGCACCCTGATATGCGTGAAAGCGCACTGATATGTGCAAAGTACCTTGGGTTGCACCTTGATATGTGCAAATGGCACCCTGATATGTGCAACCTAAGTAAAAAATAAAATCTTTGCACCCTGATATGCGTGAAAGCGCCCTGATATGTGCAAGGATCAGGAAGGAGAAAACAAAGGATGATTTCTACAAGAAAAGGGTAAGCAGAAAATGCAATGTCTATCATAAGCCCTCACACACCCTCTTTCTCTCAAAGGGGCACCCAACAACGCAAGTAACCTCACTCTCATTTTACTATCAATGGAGTCACCGGTTGATGTCCATGCTTTACCGCCTAAACCCACTTCCCCAACTGGTATGTTCCCTTTCCTTCTCAAGGAAAGAAGAGAAGAAGAAAAGGAGGAAAAGAAGAAAAAGAAGAAAAGAAGAAAAAGAAGAGAAGAAGAAAAATAAAGAAAGAAAGAATATTCTATTCAAAGGGCAAGATACAATCTAATCAAAAGAAGCATGCATAAAGATCCTGAACCAAGAGAAAATAACAAGTTTGTCCAAGTACAGTAACAAAAGAAGAGCTCCAGGAACCAAATTCAAATGAAAAGACAAGTACGAGAATCACATGAGTCTAGCAAAATAACAAAGTACAAAGTCCCAAAGTGAACACAAAAGCTCTAATAGTTTCCAAAAGCAAAGCAATAAGCACAAAAGCTACATCTTGAAAAGGGCGCCCAAAGAAGAAGCCTTGCAAGCAGCAACATATGATTCTTGTTGAGAATCCAATTCAGCAAGGTCAGCCTTCACACTTGTCAGATCAGCTATGGCCTTGGATAAAGTAGCAGAAATATCACTGATCAAGCTTTCCAAATCAGCACGACGCTCCAGCATCAGTCGACGCTTTGCAACAAGGGTCTCCTCATTAAAAGGGGGACGCTGACCCTCTATTTGTTTGATGACACTATCAAGCCAAGACCCTGAATACTGATGAAGTTTGAGGGATTGTAAATAATCCAACAAAGAAGATTTCTGGTTCCAAGAAAAAGAGTCCACATCTTGATTCACAGTAAGCCTCAACACATGCAACATGGTATGAACCCCAGCCTCATTAAAAATCTGAGGCAAATGCAACCCAGGCAGCACCAAATCCGAATGGGCATGAAAGAATGAGCTTAAAAGTGCCACGTCCTCATCAGAAAGGGGCTTGGTCATCCTTAAAGACAATAGTGCTGCAAAGCAAAGAATAATAACAGAGGATAAAAAGTGAAATAGCCAAAACGCAAAACACAAAGAAGAGGAAAGGGAGAATAGGAAAAGCAAAGGCACTTACGGAAAGAAGCTACATTAGAAGTAGCATCAAGAACAACTTCAGCTGAAATGGGAACCTCTTGAGTAGGAGCAGCATCAGGAACAACTTCAGTTGGAATGGGAGCCTCTCGAGTAGAAGTCAAATCAATAACAGTAGGAGTGGAAGCTTGTCGAACAGGAGTAGTAGCAACTTTGACAGGAGTAGGAGTGGAAGCTTGTTGAACAGGAGTAGTAGCAACTTTGACAGGAGTAGGGGTGGAGGCAGCAATAGTTTCATCCCTTTGAGGAGGGGCAGGAGCAACAGGGGAAGCATCCTCACGAGCAGGAGAGTCAACAACCATGCCCTTTGGAGACATGGAATCACCAGCTAAGACGTCCTCCACAGGTGGAGACTTAGAGGCAGCATCCTCAGGGACGGTTCCAGGATCCATATCCATGGGGGAACCCGGAGGAGGAATGGTGCCAAGCGGCTCCACTTCCAAAGGGACAGTAGTTTCGCCTTCAACGACGTTGCCAGAAGCAGAACTAGAAGAAATGTGCTCAGAAACAGGAGTACCTTTGGATTTTGATTTGGAAGCAACAAATTTGGGTGGAGAACGACCAGGTGGAATTTTCGCTTTAGGAGCTGATGCAGGGCGCTTGGCCTTAGGAGTATCTGATCAAAGAATTCGCAAAGATAATAAGTATGCAACGACAAGAGAAAAGTACCATGAAATAAGCAAAGCAAATAAAAAATGATGTAAGAAGGAAGGATAGCACAAGGAAGCAGGGAAGTCTGGTTTTGAAAAGGGAAAGTCGAACCAGGAAGAACAGGATCAGTGGGATGCTCTCCCTTCAACACCTCATCATGAGAAGAGTCAGTATTGGAAGAAGAAGGAGATGACTGATGACCCTCAGGAGCAGGAACCTTGGTGTCCCGAACTACTCGATCACCTTCAAAAGAAGAATAATGACCCGCAATGGATGCACCAGTATCATCCTCCTCTTCATCTACTAAATCAACATGATCGGGAGTCGAAAGAGTTGGAAAAGGAACACGAGCCATCAAACGAAGCGAGCGCCGGGAAGGAGTAGAGGCTGGGGTACATCTTTTTGTTTTAGAAGGAAGGCTTGAAGCCTTCTTGGCAACAGAAGGCTTTGGAATTTGAGGACCAGAGATAGAAGTCTTCTGCTTACCTTTTTTCGAAGCTGTAGAGGCAGAGAGGGAGGACGCTGGAGTTTTCCTCTTACGTGTTTGAGGGGCAGAGCTGGTGGCACCTGAACAAGAGCAATGCAGCATACTAAGGATGCTAAGCAAACAATAAAAAAAAGAGTAAAAGGAAGAGGAAATTATAAGGCAGGGATACCTTTCTTCAAAGGAGTAGCATAGTAAGGGTCCATAAAGGAAATGGACACAGCAGCAGGAGTAACAAGATTGGGGGTCGCCTCGAAACTGCGAAGATGTTGCAACACGCCTTGATGAGAGTTTAACCAACTTTGAAGAACGCTACCAGTAAGAGTAGGGGAAATGTAAAAGGGAAAAGAATCCTCTGGGTTCGAATCATCAGAAATCCAGAAGAGTACCGACTTAAGAGCCACGTCTACCCCTATGGGAGCAACATGAAGGCTGCAAGGGGGCTGGTCCCAACCAAACTGACGAATGACCCTGTCCGGCCTATAGGCATACGGCCACAAAGCTCCCCCATGTGAGCTCTTGTTGTCGGTAGGAACAAATCCAGGTAAAGGGCATGGAGTGAGGATCAGATTCCACAGATCAGTAACACCCTCTGACTTCTTTGAAACATCATTTCTTGTTGCAAAAAGGAACCTATCATTTGTGTAAAGATCATGAAGTATTTCCCCAAAATGGAACAGTGGTTTGGTATAGGGGCGGAATGAAAAGCTCCCCTCGTCATCAATCACGTGAACCAGAGGACACCTAGGTTTCCCTTGAGACCAATGCCATGACTGAATTTTAGAAGGATCAGCATCAACCTCTTCTTTAGTATTTTCAGCAGCACCTTCAGCATTGTCATCAGGTTTAGGACTCTCTGGGCCAAACTTTGGAAAATGCTCAAACAAGAAGTGTTGTAGAAAAGTCATGTCCAAATAACAATTTATGGGAAAACGACCATAAGAATTGCTCAGCTGTTCAGCAATCTGGTCCGACCTTGCATACAACCCGCCAAGATACAATGACGACAGTGGAAGACGAATTCCTTGAGAAAGCATGCTAACAAAGACAAAAACAGCAGGACTCACCGATTCCCATGGTGGTCCAGGGAAAACATATCGACTAAGCCAGAAAGCTATAAAACCTGCCCTATACAAGCCTTCATCCAAAGAAGGGCCAGATTCAAAGTTGTCACCAGAAACTTCTCCAAAAAAGTATCTGACCCAGTTTGCAAAAGTGTGTTTTAGAGAAACCTTCTTACCTTTAGATGAAGATTTACTAGCACTCCTGCCCTTGGATGAGGACCCTTTCCTCTGTGACAAGAGGTCACGAGAGTGCTTGGTGCTCAGCACTATAGCTGCCTTTAATTCTCTGGCCATGTCAAGAAACTTTTCATCAATATTAGACAAAGACAAATCAGAATCTCCAAAAGAAGGTAATCTCATGAGGACGATTACCTCTTCCAGGGATGGGGTGAACTCGCCCCATGCAGTAACAAATGTGTGGGTAGTCGCACACCATCGCTGTACCAACATGTGTAGATCGGTGACTCTCTTACAAACACTGAGCCTAGTGGAGATCTTGATAGCTTCAGCAATGCCCGTGCTTTCCAAAATTGAAACAAACGAAGGGTCATCTTTGAAGACAGAGTCGACCCACTCAGGCCAGCCACCAGTTACACTCAGTCTTGTATGAAACCGCACTTCTGACCAAGGAAACTCAGCCCTCAGCAAGCGGGATCGAAGCAACGTTGGACCTAGAGTCTTGTTATCACCATCAGTGACAGGTGTGGTTCTCAAGTGGGCAAACTCCTCTGAAACAACAGTAGCTTTCAAAGGAAAGTTGTGGAATAAATTACCAGATTTGGGAGGACCCTCAAACGGAGGAGAAGGACGGGGAGCGTCCACCCAGCGGCGATACCCTTGCTCCACGGGTTCGGAACGAGGAGGGGGAAGATCATACAAGATGGCAATAGAAATGGGCTGAGGGGACGTCCCTTCATCGCCAACATACTCAGAAGCATCAGAGTCTAATTCTTCGCAAGAAGAGGTGACAGCGCTCGAGTGAGCCATGGAGGAAGGAATGGTTTTCGGTGAGGGAAAGAAGAAGGGGCTGCTACGAGAGAGAGAAGGAGGAAACTCTTTCAAAATGAGAGGAGGAGAAACGTGGGCGTGAGAAGGCATGAAATAGCGTTAAGAAGTAAAGTGGAAGTACGGTTACCAACTGAATAGGCCACGTTTCACACGACAAGAGGTTGGCAAAGAGTAGGCTTGCAGGCTAGGCAGTTTGTATTTGAAAAAATAGGATTATTTTAAATTCAAAAAGGGGCTATTGTTTGGGATGGGCAAATAATTGGTTATTGGGCCAGAGGCCCGTTATTAAAAAGAAAAAATAAAAATAGAATCCTCAGGTGGCCCAAATAAGCCAAAGCCAAGGAAGGGTCCCATGTCAGCAGGGAAGGAGAACGTGAGAGCGTCCCCAGGACAAAGCGTCCTCTTCCATGGCATTTATCCAAAGCTGAACCTGGGAAGACCTCCTCTGTTACGTTACCTCCTCTTGAGCCCAACGACGTGCCAACTATCTCCACCCAGAAACACCATAAGAGGAAAGATGCCATTTCATTCAAGGACCATATATGGTAAGCCAGGAGAGGAAGATGCCATTTCAATCAAAGAAGAAAAGCACTGTTCATCTCCCCTACCAAGACAAAAAGAGGGCAACGACCAAGAGGCAATGTTACAGTACCCATCAGGTAAAAGAAAGGCAAAACTTGGAGAGCAAGGGATGAGGTTCCTACAAAAAGGACACCAAGCCAACAGAAGCAGAGGGAGGCAACACCAGAAAAACACAAAATACAACAACGACATATTCAGAACCAAAAAGAGAGAGAGTTCCAAGAGTGCCAAATTGAGAGCGTCCTATGAATCTGATGAACTCTTACTGTATTTCTTGATATCCACGCTCTCTTTTCCCTTGTATTCTCTCTCACCATCAATAATAAGAATGAAGCCCTGATTTCATTAAGTTTACGAACCCATCTTTTATTTTGCATTCCATTTATTTTTCTTTGCAAAATATCGTAAATTCCTGGCTGAAACATATTTCATTAAGCAATGGAGGGGTTTGTAGGGCTAAAATCTCAATAACTTATCGAGAAGAGTGAAGAACTAAAATCTAGAATTAAAGATTATATGGACATGGTTTCCACAAAAATATAGGTTTTGACTTTTTTTCCTCATTACTTTGTAATTCTTGAGAGTACTAGAGGCACTCTAACCCCACTTTACAGAAAAAAGTTTATGAATTAAAAATACATGTTGATGGACTGTTATACTAGTCATCAGAAAAAGAAATTATAACGTTTCCTAAATTTAGAACCCAAATCCAGGAACGAACCTTCATCATGTCCATCAACCTAACAACATCAAAACAACCATTTTTAAAAATTACCGAATTTATCAGAAGCCACACCGACCATAAGAATACATACCACAACAATATACCAATCGCCTTCTTTCGATGTTGCTTATAGTAATTATAGAAATCATTATAAGCACCCAGCATAGATGAATGAAGTTGAATAAGTAAATCAATCCGGCTCAAAAATTGCTGCCAATGCTGGTGAATTGGTGTACAATAATCAAGAAATAGGTTGTTATTCTCGATTCTGTATTTTAAAATCCTAGTGCACTTTATGGTTATACCTCACTTTATTGTGAAAAAAAATTGAAACTAAGCAATATTACATTTTTGGATTCTTCTACTGGCTACCTTAGTTCTTTTGCTTAAAAGTAAACCCTATAAACCTATAGATTAATGTTTAATGTTTGGCTAGTTTTTTTTCAAGATTCAAATATATACAATATGATCATTAAGGATACATTTAATTTTGCATTCAACAAGGATACATTTAAGATGCAATTCGTTTTTCGGTGAAATTATGAATAACATTTTCTTAAACATTAGTCCATGTTTGCAATGCTACTTTTGGTATTACATAGTTATTATTTTCATAATTGTGTAACTAGTGGGAGAAGTTTTAGATTTTCATTAAGATTTTATTCTTTTTTCTCAAAGATTTTCCCTATTTGTAACACCCCGATTTGGCAACTTGAAAATATATTCCCTTTTTATAAAATGTAATGAAAATGTGGGCAAATTTTTTTTTTGTTTACAAGTAACATGGGCATGAGAACCGTTAAGTTTCCAAAACTCTTTTGTATTTCAAATTGGTGTTCTCACGTCTCATGTTAACCTTCAAGTTCCAAACCGAGATGTCACAAGACACCGCACTTTGAAACTTGCTTCTTTTAATTTCATTTGCAACAACCCTTCTTCTTTCACAACTCGAATCATTGGTACCAATTAAAACATACTTCATAAACATTAGTCAGGGGTTACATGTTGGTACTGCAATGATAGCTAAGTAAGTACAGGGAAACACAATACTTCAAATAAAAGAAAAGAACTACCACTAGGCCCACACTAAGCTGATGCTGAAGGAGCCACAGGAGGTGCCTCAATAGGATCAAACTCGTACACCTCAGCCTCCGAGTAGTTTAAGTCCTCATCAGGATCCTCTTCTGGATCTTCCTCTGGGTCGTCCTCCGGCAAAGCCTCGAAAGCCTCGTCCGGTAGATCATCCAAAGTCTCATCCAACTCCTCTAGCTCCTCGGCCTCGGGATCAATCCGTGCAGGTAAAGGCATCGGATGCCCACCATGATAGTCAGCTGGTCCACCAGTCTGCAAGTCCGCAAGCACAAAACGACAGATGCGAGCATCAGGAGCTGTCCCTTGTAGAGTATGGTTGGGGTCAAAGATGCGCACCTCAGTGACTCCACACCATTCCCAACCTCTATAATTAACTTCCCATCTTCCATCATCCTGGATGTCGAAAGTAAACTTGACAGGGTCCATATGCTATGGGATTGACATCATATAAACAAGTACACAAAAACAGAAATCTCGAGAGAGTAAGTATTCCCAAGCATTCAATGCCAACAATGTGGAATTACAATAGGCAAGATATTAAGAAATGACAACATCATACAACCAGGCAACAGATAAAGAGCATTCTCATATTCATTCCCATCATCAGCATCAAATTCACTTACGCTTATCGATATCATTACTTTCTCTTTCTCAAAATTCTTTACATAACCACATCACATTCTGTGGGGCTCTTATCTGTATCCGTTTACATCTTCATACAATCTTATTCGCTTTTCCATTCTTTTGTTCTTGGAATCATTTCTTAATATAACAAAATTCATCTTTATTTTCTTATTTAAGTATTATGAATTCGTATCCATCAATGATGCGGGGAAATTAATCATCATTGAGGAGGTCATTTAATACACACGTCTACATCTCCTTGGTAATCCACTCAACCTAGTCGGAAGCAAACAGGAGTACAGGACCTTTACCACACAGGCTTGACAGCTGTCTCAACAAATCACTTAATGCCAGGAGAATTGTAGAAAATCCGATACAGTCTCAAATCATAAACTCAAGGCACACTGTAGAAAAATCCGGTACAGTGGAAAATCACAGAGCCGTGTTTCAGTCCCTCTCACTGTTCTAGACTTGCAATCTAGGGGGCGACAGTAATTTTCTAGCTGCGCTACAGAACTTTACCACGGCCGTTCGGGATCGATCACCCGTTACCACTTGTGGAATTTGTTCCGCCTAGAAAAGTACTCTAGACTTCTTGATGTTTCACCGTCATTGTCCTCCCCTAATGCAATCTCCACCCAAGCATCCGCAGATTACTCGTAGTATTTTCCTCTCCATTACTTCGATATCGCACTCATAACTCACCACGTTAATCCAAGTCTTTTAGAGTTTTAATATTTTAATTAACATCTTAATCCTAAGGTCAGCTCATCCTTGGTGCATCCCTTCAACGAGTCCCGACCACTAAAAGATAATTCGCTTTTCTCAACTTAGCACAAGGCTTGAGCATTAACAACATGCATTTCATCTCTTGGGCTTTCATTATACAATCTCATGTCTCAGCTCAGGGCATCAGCATTTTGGCTTTACTTTTACAACTGAGGAGCACAACTCAACTCATATCATGCCTCTTTCTCGTGAGTCTCATCAGCGTTACTTTCTGCAGTTCTTGCTCAGCAGCATCATTATCATCAGCCCTTATCGCATTCTTACGAATTCCACAATATCTCAAATCTTTCTCAAACCTTAGCTCATATCTCTTTTTCGATAATTTTCGTATTAATTATTTCCCTTTCTTTTCGATATCACGTTCTTAATTCAATTCAAGACCACAATCCGGGCATAACAGATGCCCATCAGCATAATTACCATAATCAATAGCAATTCAGATATCATCATGCATAATAAACTCTTTAGTAAATAATCAAAAGCATACTAGTATCAAAGTACCGTCACATAAACTCATCACATAATCTCACGTGGTCTTTGTCACCTTCGCATAAGTGGCCATACCACAATACAATTGCCACTATGCTACTGACTTAGAACCACCAAGTTCCTACTTTTGAGATGGTCGAAACGGCTTAATATGTTACCTAAATACCACGGTGTTTGAGGGAAACTTCTCTCTCACCTCTACCGGCAGCAATTCCCAATAAGCTCCTTGAATTCCAATGCGATGCTCGTACCCGCTTCCTGATCGTTACTGGCAACTAAAATATTTCTCTTTCATTAAAATCATTCTCATACAATCATTTAGAAAACAAAACAACATTACCAAAACTTCTTATTTGAAAATAGAGTATTCTTTTTTTTTTCTCAATAGTTTGAGATCAACTTTGGGTTTTAAACTCGCAATCATGATTAAATGCAATCGTTTGTTTAATGACACGTTCAGGAATTCAAAACTTGAAATATTCTTTTCGAACACTTGCTCATTAAAACAAAACATGAATTGTTCCTTGGCTCACATAAAGGCCACATTTATCTTAAGGGTTTTCATATACAAGCCACCATTAAATTCTTTAGCCATACACTTCAATAATTATATGAAAATCTTCTCTAAGTAATACTTTTCAATTAATCAAATTACTTCACTCACTTTATTTCTTTCAAACCTGTAACACCCCTAATTTTCGTCTCCCAAATAACCAAGAAATTAATTATAATAATTATTTTATAATTGATTTATATTAGTTTTGAAGGTTTTAGTTTTTGTACATTATGTGTTTTTATATAAAAATATGAGATATATTTTTATATGGTTATTTTGTACAAAAATGTGAATATTGTAAATTAGCCCTTGGGTTGGGACCTAATTGCAATATTACAAAGGTTTTTGAAGAAAAAGTAATTAAATTATTAATTTTTGAATTTTATCAGTATGTAACCGGTTAGAAGGGCTGTGTAACCGGTTACACGATGAACACAGAAAACTGGGTTAGTGCGTTTGATGAGTAATCACGCGTTTTAACCCAGAAATTGCCACGATTCCTTCCTTCCTTGAGTGGAGATAGATGTGTCGCCTTGCATGTTACTCCAATTCGTCTATAAAAGGCTGGATTGCTGAAGGATTTGGGGTTGGTTCTCTGAATTTAGGGTTGAAGCTCTGTTTAGGGTTTGTAAGTTCGTCTCTGAAATTCTCCTTCGTTTCTGAGAGTTAGAACATGAGTGATACACTGTTACAAAGCTCACATCAAGGGCTTTGTATTGATATAAAGATTGTGAGTTGAGAGTCCCTGAATCAAGAGAACGATGCTTGCCAAGTTGAGGTGTTGATGCTGTCAAACCTCAGCTTCTGATTTCTGGAGCTGACTTTGAAGCTCGATTTTGGTAAGCACACAAACCCTTTTGGTTTCGAATCTATTCCTACCTCTAGTGCATGTTGCAGAGAACTCAATTTCACTATTTTCCCCAATTCTTAATTGGGCTTTGCATGTCAATTTCCCTGGTTTTGGTACCCTGTCGAACTCTATCTGCATATAGTGGATTTAATGGAGATCTATGTTGGAGCCTTTCTCTCTGCAATGTTTGGATCAAGCACGAACCTAAGGTAAGGGGGAAGCTTACTATTTGCTAGAATGAGAATAAATTGTGGTAGAATATAGGATGAGTCACCAAGAGACTCAAAGGGCATAAGTTGAAATGGTTAAATGGCTTGGAGGCCAATTTGAGCTCAATTGATGTTTTGAGCAATGTTATCTGAATGCATGCAAGCTATGTTGATGTTGATTTCATGACTTACTTGGATATTATGTGAATTGATGCATTAAGTTGTGAAATATGTGCAATTATGTGCAATTTGTGTATCCAAATTGAATGCATGCAAGATAGATATGTTTTTGTGTTTAAACATATTTATTTAAGGTATATGTACTCTGTTAAAGGTTGAAATTTGGTTAGATTTGAGTAGTGAAGAGAATGGTTTGTTAAAACTCATGTTTTAGTGTTAGACTGCATAATCTAACCGGTTACTCGATATTCGTAACCGATTAGACCATGTTAAAATGCAAAAGAAAATAAGTTACAAAATCAGCATTGTGGTCTTACAAATCCTACTCAAATCTAGGCCTTAATTTCATGGAAAACAATCTGGACATAAGTTGATTTCACTGTTATAGTTCAGATTGCAGTTAAAGAGTTAATACCTTAAGGTAATGAGATAGTTACAAAGGAAATTATGCTCATTGGACAATGAAATGTGATTTAGACTTTTGAATGATATAAACAGTGGTTTTGAGGTATAAACATTGTTAAACTGGTTTATGGATTGGGTAGGGAATTCAAGAAAAAGGGTTTTCTGAATTACAATGGTAAACAGTTCAGGTCTGTAATTCTAACCGGTTAGCCTGGAACTGTAACCGGTTAGTACCTGAATCTGAAAAATAAAAAGTTAAGTTTTTGAATACCATTGACTTTGTTTTACCCAATCTAAGTTTAAGGGCATGTATTGAGATAATTCAAAAGAGAATTTTGTGTCAAAGACTATACCTAAAATAAATCGTTCAAAAGAGAAATTGGAATATTTCTAAATCACAGTAATTAATGGGAAGACCAACCTTAGTAATTATGTATGCGATGTATGCATAGAGAAAGGTGATGAAATAGGTTGGCAAGGATTGTTTGTGATGTTCGGGGTACACAACCCTGTACTCTAGGAGTACTAAACTGATGCAACCAACTTGATGACACATTTTGGGAATGTGGCCATTGTCTGGGACATGGTTTTTTTGACACGTTCTGGGAATGTGATGCACACTCTGGGAGTGGTGCTTGATTATATTCCAAGTATGGGTTGCGATACATTCTGGGAACGTATGTTAGTGTTTTGGGAACACGTTGGTATAACAATGGAATTAAAGATAAAACCAACCTTGATGATTGTGCATTCATATAGAATGGAAGTTTGGTTGGTAGGAACGTTTATCATATTATGGGAATATGAGGAGGGTACTCCGGGAGTACCAAATTATAACCTACTTGATGACACATTATAGATATGTGGCCAGTGTCTGGGACCTGGTTTTATACGTTCTGGGAACGTATGTTAGTGTTCTGGGAACACATTGATATGCAACCTACTTGATGACACATTATAGATATGTGGCCTGTGTCCAAGACCTGGTTTTAATGCGTTCTGGGAACGTGGTGCACACTCTGGGAGTTGTGCTTATTTATCCAAGTATGGTTTGCTACACGTTCTGGGAACGTGGTGCACACTCTGGGAGTGATGCGTATTATCCAAGTATGGTTCGGCATTACGTTCTGGGAACGAATGTCGGTGTTCCGAGAACACAAGGGTGTATTGGATGGACGTCCAAGATGGACTTTTAGAGGCCTCAGTTGTGGAAGGAAATCATGCATCATGCCACCTGCATTGAAAGAATTGTTATGATTAACCGAGTGTGCTCATATGATTATGCATCATGATTTTCTACATGTTAACTTGTGGATGTTAGTTTTATTCTCATTTGATTATGCGAATATGTATAGCTAACCCCCATGCCCTTATTAGGTGTTGATCGTGCATCTAGCTTGCACAAGAATCAGTAAGGGGGGATGTTCCTTAGGTGCATGTAGAGTGTAGAAAATGTGGGTTGTGAACCCGTTGTGCAGATATCGAGGATCCGACCAGATGAATGTTTGGACAAAGGACCAGTGACCAGCTCTATAACATTTCTATTTTTAATAGAATTTATATGATACATATTTTGGAAAAAGGTATCATAAGAGGAATTCAGTTTCATAATTATACTTATTTGGTATTAATGAACTTGTTACACTTGATATATTTTGGGGGTATAATATGATGATTTTACTATGTTTCCGCAAACTCTGATTTTGTTAGTCAACCTCATTACTAATCAAGTGTTTGTGAAAAGAAATTTTCAAGAGAAGGGAAAATTATTATTTTCAGATCTTTTTCCAACTATAACAAGTCCAAGTTTTCATAAACTTCTTACTTTTCTTATAAAGTAAGATGATATACAAGGAGTGTTACACTTTTATGGTATCAGAGCAATGGTCCTGACTCTTGGTCCTTGGGTGTGTGGTCCAATACGCTAGTCATCGATATCTGCAATGTTTCTTGGGAAGTATGCTTTCATATACTTCCAAACTAGAGCTAAGGTTATGGGAAATGGCTCTAGATAAGTAGTTCAATCTGCTATTAAGAAGTGTTCTATGAAGTCTAAATAAAAGTATGATAGTCGTATGCTTCTCTTTATATGTTGAAAACTCAAAACCACAATGTTGGTTTATTATGTTTTCATAGAACCAGTGATGAGGAAATTTTAAGGAGTTGTAGTTGAGTCCTCGACTCTGAGTAGGAGTGTTTACCCTCACTCGTGTTAAAGTCAATCAAATTTTCAGACCGAGTGTAGGGCAGTGATCTTCTTAAAGATCAACCTTGTTGAGTTTGTTAAACTCTAAAGCTATCCTTTCTTTTGTTCCTGTCGGATAAGGGTAGTGATCAAAGTTGCTCTATGCCTTATCCAATCGGCTATCTCAAAGCAGTGAATCCTACAAATCTTCTTGTAGTGGTTTCCAGGGTATGTCTGAATCGTTCTATTAAGGTATTGGACTTTGTCTATCTACCTGTGTCATGATTTCATTTGATCTTAAGCACGGTTTGGGAATCGAAGGATCAAATTATCATGATTAATGACGATAGAACAACCCTGTATTGGAATTCCCAAGTTTCGAATCTGGAATCCAATGAACCCATATGTTGCTTCTGGGAAGCAATATTAAAGGAGAAAGGGGGTTAAAGAAATCCTGGTTGTAGGAAATGATGCCAGGTTTACCTTTGAGTAAAGCGATAGAGTCTGGAATCAAGTTAATTCTTGAAACTGATTCTATCTCTACTACCTTTATAATATGGTACCATCGGGAATGGTCAAATGGGAGAAACACGTAGAAAAGTGCTAAAAGGGTTTTGGTTGGATCGGATTAAAGGAGTCTAAGTGTTTTATAAGATTGATTGGAGGTTGGATTAACCTCAAATCAGGATTCGGGACAGGAATACACTTAAGACTGCATTTTTGATCTCGTTACGGACATTATGAGTAGGAAATAATGCCGTTCGAATTGACTAATGCACTTGTTCTTTTATGGACTATAAGAACAAGACCTTTAGATTATATTTGGATTCGTTTGTGGTTTCTTCTAAGAATCCGGAGGGACATGAAAAATATCTCGGGATTGTGTTGAGAATCCTGCAAGAGGAGTAGTGGTGTGTTAAGCTCGCCAAAGATGAGTTTTGGTTGAGCGAAGTTAAGTTCGCAGGGCATGTGATCTTTAAAGTAAGAAGTTCTTAGGGCTGACTGGGTACTATCGCCGGAGTATTTAAGGATTTTCTATGATTGCATGGCTCCTGACCAAGTTGACTTGGAAAGATCAACTGATTGTATGAAATGATTGGATGTTGTTTAATTATGGTGGGGTAGTGATGGATTATACCCAATATAATATGATTAGTCCAAGAGAAATTATGGAAAAAGGTGAGTATATTATGATTTAAATCATTTCAGTGATGAATTCAGTTGGAATCAAGGTATTAGATTATGATTAAATCCTATTTTGAGTTGGATTGGACGATGTAAAGAAAATGGTTTTTGAAAGTTCTTTGGTTTTATTTCTAAAACTATACTTCATAACCGGTTAGAGTTTCTTGTAACCGGTTAGAACTGAAAGTTTAAAATAAAATTTAAGTCCTTTGTGAAGGAACTTTTGGTATCAGTAGACATCTTCCTCCAATCCAAACTCAATGTCAATTACCCAAGTAAAAATTTAAGGAAAGGATTTAATGTGGTAAAATAACTTAATGCCTTGATTCATCATTGAAATTGATTTAAGAGGATTGAATCATAATATTTATGGACTAATCGAGAGTTGAAATTAAGGAGCTACTCCAATTAGAGAAGGTAGAGGATTTAACTGGACGATGCAAAAGAGACGATAAGCATTAAGATAAGAAGGTTGTGATTCATGAACAAGTTTGGAGTTCGAAAGTATGAATGACAATAAGAAGAGGAAGAGTTGAATGTAAGATAAAGGTGATGGATGGAGTTTCTTAAAGATTATGGCTTTGAGCTCCATCTTGGCATAGCAAACGTAGTTGCAGACGATTTGAACTGATAGGCTATTCTTGTGAGCTCAATGATGGTTAAGGAGGTTATTCTGATCGAGGAGTTCAGAGACCTAAGTCTGGTAACACAAGAGGAATCATCTAGCGTTAGATTGGAAATGTTGTAAAGCACCAACGAATTCTTGAATCGAATTCGTGAATTTCAACCAGGAAATGAGGAGTTGGATTTCTATGAAGAAACGAATGAGATTTAATCTTTGAAATTAAAGTCAGGGATTATGGATATTAGAAAATATATTATGGAAGTAAGGGATTTAGGAAGTGTTTTCTGGTACAACCTAGATGAGAAATCCAAAGGCATGAATTTCAAGAATAGATTATGTTCGAACCCAAGTTAGCTATCAACTATCAAGGAATAAGGAATTTCTCGATGTTGGTAAGCATGTATGACGACTACGGGAAAGTACATGAATTTCATGCGAGAAGTATCAGAATTCAGAATAAGGGAAAGATTGATGAAATAAAGGCCCAATGGGAGAAAGAGGAAAGGTAAGTGGGAGAATATCTATCACGGAAATATAAAGGTTAAGGAATCCGCGATTGGAGAAAAGTGACTAAGGAGGAAATAGGAAAGGGAACATTTGTCCATCTCGAGGTGAAAACTGTTAGGCACATCACTTGGAGTTTAGTTGTGATGTACCTAAGGGAATAGTAAATTCCGATCGTAGGGAGCTGGAGTATTATTCGCCGAATTGTCTTGAAAGAAAAAGTGAGAGGATTGGACAGCAAGCGAATCCAGCACGAGAAGAATTCACCGGCTGAGATGAGAGTTGAGTGTAATCCTGACGTAAACAACCCAAGCCTATCTCTTCCTTTGATCGGAGTTAACGTAGTCAAATGTTTTTTGATTACGTTAATCTAATCATTTGAGAATATCAATATCCTATAAGTTCAACTTCAATTTTTCTGTGATCAAAATCCTTATCACAGTTGGATGTGATAATATCTGTGGACACTACAGAAATAGAAAGATCAGTTATGGCTAGAGAGATTAACAACCACCGGTATAGGACAAATCTTTGTCTCCCCAACGGAAATGTCTCTAGAACTTGACTATCTAACTATGTCTGATAGTGATAATTACCCTATCTTTAAGTTCATCTAACTTAAAGACCTGTCGTATGGTCTTTCTTGCTAAAGATTATATCTGAAAGGGATGATTTTGTTATTAATGGATTGAATATTAGGACTGATCACCCTAATGTTTCAAACTATTAAGAAATGAAGTCATACAAACGTTTCTTTGATCGTGCTTGAGAGATCAGAGTGCGCAGCCCAAAAAGTTTTCCCAAAAAGTTTATTGGAAAGTGTTTTAATTGAAGAATATTTATGTGAAGTGTAAAGAGTATTTCTTTTAAAAGAAATTCTTTCACCTAAGAGTTTTATGCAAAGAATTTTGGTTTAAGGTGAAAGGACTTATTAGAGATGTTTCGAAATAAAAGAACTATATCGAAACTCTTTTAAGTGGGGGAGGACCCTAAAGAACAAATTTTTGGGAGCAAGATGAAGTTTTCTGGTATAAAAATACTTTGGAAAAGTGGAAAATTTCAAAAGATGAATTTCGGGGACGAAATTCCTTTTAAGTGGGGGAGTAGTGTAACACCCCTAATTTTCGTCTCCCAAATAACCAAGAAATTAATTATAATAATTATTTTATAATTGATTTATATTAGTTTTGAAGGTTTTAGTTTTTGTACATTATGTGTTTTTATATAAAAATATGAGATATATTTTTATATGGTTATTTTGTACAAAAATGTGAATATTGTAAATTAGCCCTTGGGTTGGGACCTAATTGCAATATTAAAAAGGTTTTTGAAGAAAGAGTAATTAAATTATTAATTTTTGAATTTTATCAGTATGTAACCGGTTAGAAGGGCTGTGTAACCGGTTACACGATGAACTCAGAAAACTGGGTTAGTGCGTTTGATGAGTAATCACGCGTTTTAACCCATAAATTGCCACGATTCCTTCCTTCCTTGAGTGGAGATAGACGTGTCGCCTTGCATGTTACTCCAATTCGTCTATAAAAGGCTGGATTGCTGAAGGATTTGGGGTTGGTTCTCTGAATTTAGGGTTGAAGCTCTGTTTAGGGTTTGTAAGTTCGTCTCTGAAATTCTCCTTCGTTTCTGAGAGTTAGAACATGAGTGATACACTGTTACAAAGCTCACATCAAGGGCTTTGTATTGATATAAAGATTGTGAGTTGAGAGTCCCTGAATCAAGAGAACGATGCTTGCCAAGTTGAGGTGTTGATGCTGTCAAACCTCAGCTTCTGATTTCTGGAGCTGACTTTGAAGCTCGATTTTGGTAAGCACACAAACCCTTTTGGTTTCGAATCTATTCCTACCTCTAGTGCATGTTGCAGAGAACTCAATTTCACTATTTTCCCCAATTCTTAATTGGGTTTTGCATGTCAATTTCCCTGGTTTTGGTACCCTGTCCAACTCTATCTGCATATAGTGGATTTAATGGAGATCTATGTTGGAGCCTTTCTCTCTGCAATGTTTGGATCAAGCACGAACCTAAGGTAAGGGGGAAGCTTACTATTTGCTAGAATGAGAATAAATTGTGGTAGAATATAGGATGAGTCACCAAGAGACTCAAAGGGCATAAGTTGAAATGGTTAAATGGCTTGGAGGCCAATTTGAGCTCAATTGATGTTTTGAGCAATGTTATCTGAATGCATGCAAGCTATGTTGATGTTGATTTCATGACTTACTTGGATATTATGTGAATTGATGCATTAAGTTGTGAAATATGTGCAATTATGTGCAATTTGTGTATCCAAATTGAATGCATGCAAGATAGATATGTTTCTGTGTTTAAACATATTTATTTAAGGTATATGTACTCTGTTAAAGGTTGAAATTTGGTTAGATTTGAGTAGTGAAGAGAATGGTTTGTTAAAACTCATGTTTTAGTGTCAGACTGCATAATCTAACCGGTTACTCAATATTCGTAACCGGTTAGACCATGTTAAAATGCAAAAGAAAATAAGTTACAAAATCAGCATTGTGGTCTTACAAATCCTACTCAAATCTAGGCCTTAATTTCATGGAAAACAATCTGAACATAAGTTGATTTCACTGTTATAGTTCAGATTGCAGTTAAAGAGTTAATACCTTAAGGTAATGAGATAGTTACCAGAGGAAATTATGCTCATTGGATAATGAAATGTGATTTAGACTTTTGAATGATATAAACAGTGGTTTTGAGGTATAAACATTGTTAAACTGGTTTATGGATTGGGTAGGGAATTCAAGAAAAAGGGTTTTCTGAATTACAATGGTAAACAGTTCAGGTCTGTAATTCTAACCGGTTAGCCTGGAACTGTAACCGGTTAGTACCTGAATCTGAAAAATAAAAAGTTAAGTTTTTGAATACCATTGACTTTGTTTTACCCAATCTAAGTTTAAGGGCATGTCTTGAGATAATTCAAAAGAGAATTTTGTGTCAAAGACTATACCTCAAATAAATCGTTCAAAAGAGAAATTGGAATATTTCTAAATCACAGTAATTAATGGAAAGACCAACCTTAGTAATTATGTATGCGATATATTCATAGAGAAAGGTGATGAAATAGGTTGGCAAGGATTGTTTGTGATGTTCGGGGTACACGACCCTGTACTCTAGGAGTACTAAACTGATGCAACCAACTTGATGACACATTCTGGGAATGTGGCCATTGTCTGGGACATGGTTTCTTGGACACGTTCTGGGAACGTGATGCACACTCTGGGAGTGGTGCTTGATTATATTCCAAGTATGAGTTGCGATACGTTCTGGGAACGTATGTTAGTGTTCTGGGAACTCGTTGGTATAACAATTGAATTAAAGATAAAACCAACCTTGATGATTGTGCATTCATATAGAATGGAAGTTTGGTTGGTAGGAACGTTTATCAAATTCTGGGAATATGAGGAGGGTACTCCGGGAATACCAAATTATAACCTACTTGATGACACATTATAGATATGTGGCCAGTGTTTGGGACCTGGTTTTATACGTTCTGCGAACGTATGTTAGTGTTCTGGGAACACATTGATATGCAACCTACTTGATGACACATTATAGATATGTGGCCAGTGTCCGGGACCTGTTTTTAATGCATTCTGGGAACGTGGTGCACACTCTGGGAGTGGTGCTTATTTATCCAAGTATGGTTTGCTACACGTTCTGGGAACGTGGTGCACACTCTGGGAGTGATGCGTATTATCCAAGTATGGTTCGACATTACGTTCTGGGAACGAATGTCGGTGTTCCGGGAACACAAGGGTGTATTGGATGGACGTCCAAGATGGAATTTTAGAGGCCTCAGTTGTGGAAGGAAATCATGCATCATGCCACCTGCATTGAAAGAATTGTTATGATTAACCGGGTGTGCTCATATGATTATGCATCATGATTTGCTACATGTTAACTTGTGGATGTTAGTTTTATTCTCATTTGATTATCCAAATATGTATAGCTAATCCCCATGCCCTTATTAGGTGTTGATCGTGCATCTAGCTTGCACAAGAATCAGTAAGGGGAGATGTTCCTTAGGTGCATGCAGAGTGTAGAAAATGTGGGTTGTGAACCCGTTGTGCAGATATCGAGGATCCGGCCAGATGAATGTTTGGACAAAGGACCAGTGACCAGCTCTATAACATTTCTATTTTTAATAGAATTTATATGATACATATTTTGGAAAAAGGTATCATAAGAGGAATTCAGTTTCATAATTATACTTATTTGGTATTAATGGACTTGTTACACTTGATATATTTTGGGGGTATAATATGATGATTTTACTATGTTTCCGCAAACTCTGATTTTCTTAGTCAACCTCATTACTAATCAAGTGTTTGTGAAAATAAATTTTCAAGAGAAGGGAAAATTATTATTTTCAGATCTTTTTCCAACGATAATAAGTCCAAGTTTTCATAAACTTCTTACTTTTCTTATAAAGTAAGATGATATACAAGGAGTGTTACAAAACCGAATTGAATCAAAGAAGACAACACAAGAATCAAGTTAATAACCATTTAAAATATTAACCATATAAGACATTAAATTACTCTTATTTATTTATATATATTTGTCTTTCTTTTCTAAGATTCCCATGTTCAAACAAGGCATAATGACATCCACTGTAAAGAACAAAATCTCTATTCTTATTCTTAAATCCTTATAATCATCTTCAAACATACATACTTAGCATTTCAAGTCACTCAAAAATCCATGTATCAAGTGTACACTCATCATGCATGCACATGAAATAAGAGTCAAGTATAGGCTCCTATTTCTCTAAGCATGGCAAAATTTCATCATACACAAGACAAGGTTTTTATTCACAATTTTCAAACACCAGTGATTTATAACACTTAAACAAAATCATGTACATATGGAAAATAACCTTTTAAACATATTATCCTACTTTGAACATCACGACTGAAATAATTATTAAAGAAAAAGAATATCCTTGCTTAGAATCATGTTGACATCTTTCAAATCAAGCTATATCAATGATTATTCAAATCAATTAGTTTTATCTTTAAATCAACATACAAAATAAATCAATTTATTTCTTTTATTTCTTGACCAAAACCGAATCGAGAATAGAAAAATAACTCAAACTCTTAATAACATAATCGTGTACCAAATCAACTCTATTTTCCCAAAGATAAGCTCAAACCATAGCCCATAAAGAAAATAAAAATGACTTGAGTAGAACTTGTTCCAAAACCGAATGGAGTATGAAAATTACTTTCAAGTTTTTAAACAAAGATTTAGGGTCTCATAGGCTTAAAATCCATAGATCTATCAAGGAAATATACATGCAAGACAAAACGAATCAACTTTGATATTTATGGGAGTAAAACCGTGAGCTTCACATAAAATTTAACAAACTTTAATTAAATTTCTTAACTTCAATCAATACACCACCTCAAGCATCACATCAAATTTTATCTTTCAAATCTTAATAATTTCATGCATGCACTTTAAATCCTTAGATTAAATAAATCTCATCATGCATGTAGCTTGAATGATGATCAAAACATGATTTTCTATTCTCCCTAGGCTTGACCGAATGTCATCATGTAAAAAGACAAGATCTTTGGTTTCATTTCACATGCAAGGTTCAAAACTCATAGATCACACCATGTTCTTGTTCATGCAAAACTTTAAAGAACCATTTTCTTTTTCAAACATCAACCGAATCATCATCATCATTTAAGCAAAATCTTGCTTCAAATCCTTTTGATACTAAAAATCATTTTTAAAGCTTGCTACCCTAATTTCTCTTCAAAACCGTGACATGCATCAAGGTAAAATTAAATCTTTTCACTCCAAGTTAACATGCAAGGCTCAAGTTCCATGCTTTATCATAGATCAAACATAAATCATCACATGCACATGAAGATCAAGGCAAACAAACAAATTTAAGCACAAACTCTTGTCAAAACTGTGACAAAGAAAGATAACAAGTTAAAGATCCAAACTTTCTAACAAAAACATTCATGGTCAATACTTAAAAATGACATGCATGTAACTTAAACTTCAAGATCACATCAAAACAAACACATGCATCATAGATCTTTAAGTTCAAACACAGTTCATCATAAAGTCCTTTACAACACAAGATTAACTACACATTAAACACTTAAAAAGCTTAAACAACTACCTTAAATCAAAATCTTAACTTCAAACTTTAAGATCTCTCTTCTTCTCCTAGGTTAGTTTTCAGCCTTCTCTCCTTTGGATGATAGGTGATCTTCTTCTTGAGTTTTGAGAAAGGAAGTGTGGTTGTGAAAGAAAATCAAGGGTGTGTGTGTGAAACTTGAATCATCTCACTCTCTCCCTTTCCCTTTCTCTCTCGGCCTCACTCTCTCTCTCTATCACAAGAGCTTGTTGTTGCTCTTGGACTTGGTGTGTAGAAGCTTGAAGAATGAAATGAAATGAACCAAGCTAGACAACACTCACATATATATATATATATAGACAAGGTCAAGTCATGGGGTTTCCTCTCCTAATTTCGGGTCTAAGGTTCACATGCAAGGGCAATTTTGTCCAACCCATTTGTTGCATGAAAATGGTCTTATCATGGTAAAGCAAAGTGGAGTGATTTAGGGAAGTAGTCTTGTCATGCATCATAGCACTCACCACCTCACATTTCTTAACTTATTTCTACTATTTTCCTTCAAATTCTTAACTTTCTTAATTCATAAGAAAATAGGCTTCAAATTTGTCCTCTTTGGTCCATACATGGCCGAAATATACACATAGAAGGGAAAATAAAATTTTCCTTTTATTTTGTTGAAAAAGAACAATTACAAGCATATAAAATTAAATCATGGAACATCCTAAAAATTCAAGGCATAACATCTAACACACAAACAAACATATATGCAATGCTTTAGGGCATTATATTTCTTAGTAAAACAATTCAAAATCATACATCATACACACACTCATATTAACATCAAGTCATGCACTCATTCATCTCAAATATACTATTTAAATTTGCATATAATTTATTTTACTTTTATGATCAGAAAACACTAATGTTTACAAACTTTAAAATTCCAAAGATATATTTCTTAAAGAAATTAATAAACTGCACTAATTGGCTATAGGTATGAGCTTCGCTTTATTTTCTAAATCCATATTTTCACATAATTAAAAGATCTCCAAAAGGAATAATTTATTTGAGGTCTCTAATTATTTTCAACACTCAATACTTTCGAAATTCACACTTTACAGACCTGGAAAATAACATTCTGTAAATCGATTCAGAAATTATAAAAATTCTATTTTAAAATTCTACGTTTCAACGCGATCGTTTTCATATAAAGATCATAATTTTCCGAGTTACGGTTGAAAAGATATGCATTTTCAAAGTTACTATATTCACTTTAGTTTATAAGGAAAATTCATTTCTTCAAGAAATTACAAATAACAAAACCATAACTTAATTCTCATTAATTCAAACTCAAATAAAATCATTTGCTTCGAGTTTATAAAACATTCATCTAAAAATCCTTCTTGAATTCTCAAAATTCACTTTAAATAAAATCTTATTGATTTATTTAGGTAAGGAAAAATGCAGGATGTCACATTCTCCTCAACTTAAAGATTTTTCGTCTTCGAGAAATGATGCGTGAAACCGTCCTGTTCAAGAGTGCGTAGCTCCTTGCAGCAATCCTTTTTATTCTTATATGAGTTGACTGTTGCGACGTACCATTTATTCATTGTCCTTAGGAAGGAATTGGAATAGTTATTAACAAAAGTAATCTTTTGGGTCATTCCATTGTCAAATACAATGGTATATAACAACATGGTTCTGCTAGTCAAGATAAGTTTTAAGGATGTTCAATGTTGTTGAAACAGATAGCAATGTTCAAAGGAATATCATGCTTATGCCAATCTGGACAAGGATGCTACTCATATGGTTCCTCTCTCAGCTTAACCTTTTCTATTAGTTCCAACCTAGATAGGTTACTTCAAAGCCTCAACTCTCCATCTACTCCCCAACTTTAATGACTCTTATTACTGTATATCCCAGCTACGGGCATAAACTCAATTCCAGAAAAACTCTCAATCCTTACCACTTTCGATTTATCCTACCATACCTCTCTTCACTTCGTTCAAATTCATCTCATCGTTGTCTTAAATTCCGCCAAACATTTACCCTTTATAGGTCTACCCTATTCATCATTAGTTCTTCCTTTCTTCGAGCAATTACTAATCCTCAAGAGATATGTACTTCATTTTACTCCTTCTATTACATACTGATTGTAATAACTTAAGCATCCCAACCCTTTTTCTATCCTTTATGTTCCACCTTAGGGTCTAAATCCAATGAAATTTCTCCAATCCAAGGACTATCTATCTAAACAAAAGGTCTTTACTCCTTGTAATACTTCTCAAATCAGCATTTTACCGTCATCTTTGTCTATCGAAGCATCACATTTCCATCATTCGTTCTAACTTTGATCATCACTTTAGGGTTCTAATTGTAAATTCCTTCACCTCATCTATTCAATTCCCCACTATTAGCAGCGATTCGCACTCGACCAGATCATTTACTCTCTCTAACTTCAAATCTATGATCACAAATTCTTCCAACTCGTCTCAGACTTCCTACTGTCTCAATACCATCTACGCCAAGATTTTAGATAAATTATCCTCACACATACTTAGTTCTGACTGATCCATACGGTCCTCCATCTTACTTAAGGCTCAAAAAGGCATCCCCACTCTACTTCATGACCAATATATCTCCCTTATTTATACCTTCTCGTCCTTACTCTCCTCGAATATTGCAAATTTTGCCTAACAACACCTCACGATCCACTTCTGGTTTAGGGATAGCTATCTGACTGGCATAGGTTATCACCAAACTTTTGGGAATCAAACAGCTTGACAATAGGTAGGGCTCATAAACAGAGTTCACAATTTAGGTTTAATCGAAATTAAGTCAGAAAGGCACAAGGTTACTTCAGAAATCAGTTCAGGTAATAAACAACATGAAGTAGGTTCAAGTCTCAAATCGAATCAAGAATTCAAAGGTTATTCTGAAAAAAAGGAATCACAACAAACAAGGGTTTTAACAAAGAATGGTAAGTTCAAACAATAATACTAGGCCTTGCTATGATTCTGATTCTCGGATTCTACGGTGAGTCCCGGCGCAGTCCAGACAAGCATTCGCACACTCTCAGCACTTCTATCTCCAACCATCACAAACTAATTACGAATAAACACACAAGACACACAAACGAAGTATGTAATCCATGCATTCAGCTACTTAGATCAACCATTGCTATTATACCACAGCTGTAACACCCCGATTTGGTAACTTGAAAATATATTCCCTTTTTATAAAATGTAGTGAAAATGTGGGCAAATTTTTTTTTTGTTTACAAGTAACATGGGCATGAGAACCGTTAAGTTTCCAAAACTCTTTTGTATTTCAAATTGGTGTTCTCACGTCTCATGTTAACCTTCAAGTTCCAAACCGAGATGTCACAAGACACTGCACTTTGAAACTTGCTTCTTTTAATTTCATTTGCAACAGCCCTTCTTCTTTAACAACTCAAATCATTGGTACCAATTAAAACATAATTCGTAAACATAACTCAGGGGTTACATGTTGGTACTGCAATGACAACTAAGTAAGTACAGAGAAACACAATACTTCAAATAAAAGAAAAGAACTACCACTAGGCCCACACTAAGCTGATGCTGAAGGATCCACAGGAGGTGCCTCACTAGGATCAAACTCGTACACCTCAGCCGCCGAGTAGTTTAAGTCCTCATCAGGATCCTCTTCTGGATCTTCCTCTGGTTCGTCCTCCTGCATAGCCTCGAAAGCCTCGTCCGGTAGATCATCCAAAGTCTCATCCAACTCCTCTAGCTCCTCGGCCTCGGGATCAATCCGTGCAGGTAAAGGCATCGGATGCCCACCATGATAGTCAGCTGGTCCACCAGTCTGCAAGTCCGCAAGCACAAAACGACAGATGCGAGCATCAGGCGCTGTCCCTTGTAGAGTATGGTTGGGCTCGAAGATGAGCACCTCAGTGACTCCACGCCATTCCCAACCTCTATAATTAACTTCCCATCTTCCATCATCCCGGATGTCGAAAGTAAACTTGACAGGGTCCATATGCTATGGGATTGACATCATATAAACAAGTACACAAAAACAGAAATCTCGAGAGAGTAAGTATTCCCAAGCATTCAATGTAACACCCCAATTTGGCAACTTGAAAACTTAAACTCAAAATAGTGAAAATTAGGGCCATTTTTTTTTAAAACATGTGTCGCACAAGATGAGAACATATATATTTTCAAAACACAGTTACAATTAATACTCATGTTCTCATATTGCACAACTCTTTCAAGTTCCAAACCGAGATGTCACAAGACACCGCACTTTGAAACTTGTTTTCAAACATCATTTAAAACTTGGCCCGTTTAACTATTTCCAAATCATCAGTGTTGCCTAAAACAGTTGCCGGGTTACAGTATGATAGAGGTAGGTAACTAAGTACTTACATTGGAATACAAGCTCTGAGGGGATTGCCTAGCTTCTAGTCATGCACACCAAAACTATCTCTTTATCTTCGCATCTTGGCAGCCCACACTCTCGGTCCACCAGCAGAGTTGTCGCCTCCAAGCATCTCAAGAGTCTCACTCAGAGAATCGGCGGGTACTTGCCTTTCTTGGCACTACACCGTCTACTGGTTGCAATATCAGCATTTGCCAATACGACAACACGGTAGGAGAGAGTCAGTGTTCCGAACACCAACGGGTTGACCATGCGGTCTCGGGTAGATTTAACATAAAGATAAACAAATGACAGAACAATATACTAGAACAACATAACATATATAACATGTTAAGCACATAGCAGATAGGAATCAAATGTAACAAAACATAGCATAATGTTCTAAACACATCATTCATAACCACTTAAATCGTTCATGCCCTTATAACCACATTCTCAGAATCTTTCTCGTGAACTTTCATAACTTTTCTCAAATCTTCTTCCATCACAATTCCACACTTAACAATCATCTTGAGAATTCTTTCTTATATACTCCTCTTATAATTCATATTCGATGCTTGGTAATTTAATATACTATTCTTTGAAACATTTTTGTCTATTAAGTTTTATTATCTCGGTTAGCATCAATGATGAGGGGGACACATCATTGAGCTCACACACGTCTACATCTCCTCGGTCATCCACCCAACCTAGTCGGAAGCAAACAGGAGTACAGGACCTTTACCATGAGGGCACGACAGCTGTCACACAAACAAATGGTCCCAGACCAGGAGGACTCAGCCTCAAATCAATCATATCATATATAAACAGGCACGCTCTCAGCGGCAAACACAAATGCCCCATTCCAGTCCCTCTCACTGTTCCTGAAATGCCATAGGGGTGACAACACTATTCCGGTCCCGGGTGCAGAACTTACCACGACATTAGACCCAGTCCCTACCACGTTAGTACGCCACATGTGGGATTCATTCCGCCCAGAATAGTACTCAAAGCCTCATGGCGTTTTACCGCCCTAGCTTACCTTATTGCATTCACAACCCGTATATCCTTGATATCCGGGGTACCTTCCTCTCCACTACTTCGATACGACTCTCATACCTCACCGCGTTTGTAAATGTCTTTTAAAGTTTTAGAGTTTTAATTAAACGACTTAATCCTAACAGTCGGCTCGTCCTTGGCGCATCCCTTCAACGAAGCCCGACCACTAAACGCAATCCATTCCCCCTAAATCTCAATGGCCCTTGGCCTCAACATCACATTCTCATCTCATCATCATGATTCTCATAAACTCATTCTCAACATATTCCTCATCACATCATCAGTATCTCTTCCTCGTATTTCTCGAAATATCTTTTCACAACACTTTCTCAAAACATGATTTCGCAAAACTTTACTTCACAAAACATTTTCAAAAACCTCATTTCATAAACCTTTTTGCAAGACTTTTTCAAAAGATAATATTTCCAAAAACTTTCACAAAATATCATTTTCAAAAATCTCTTTTCAAAACCATTTTCAAAAACTCACATTTTTGGGTGAGTGTTAATGGAGGAGCAAGCTCAACTCAACACTAAGCTTCTTCCCAAAAACATGAACGAGGAATCACATCTCACTTCCAACCACATTACATTTTCACAGCCACGCTTCCGCTCGCCTCATCAGATGTTTCATTCCTTCTCACTCAACTTTCACTTTCTTTCTTACTTTATCTCTTTTACATTCCACTCGCATCAAACGTTCTCTTTCTCAATCATTCCAACATCCTTCTCTTTAATCTTACTTACTGCTCATCTTTCACTTAATTATACTCATGTTTCGCATTCGCATTCTCTTTTTTTATTTTCAATCTCATCTCATTACTTTCACGATTTCCTCATTATGGTTTCACTACTCAAGCATAATCAAACAATTTCAAACAGAATAAAGTATGCTCAACAATTAAACAGGAAGTATGCAAATAAAACAAATAAGCATTTAGCACACGTATCTATATATACGCAATCCATCCATTCGGATTGCGGGCAACCGCGTTACGGGATCACAGCACTCTCACTCACTTGGATGACGAATCATCCGAAAGCTTTCCAAGGGTTTCCAGTCAATAGCCTTGCCACGTTCTCCTCGCGTCCGATGTAACACCCGAACTAGAACATTTTTCCCCGTGCGTTAGAACGTTTTCGATAAATTCTTAATTTCGTTTTGAAAACTCTTTGAAATAATTCCTTTCTTTAAAATGCATTACCAATATCCAAAGACTCCAAAACCAAATCAGATTTCAAATGAAAGACTTTTAAGAAACTATGAAACAATAATCTTTTATTAAAACAAATCCATTTCTTCTTAATTCAAAAACACTTTATTCATAAAAATCATTTTCCTATACCATTAAACAAAATCCAAAACTCTAGGAAATAAACCAAATCAAAGTCAAGCACTGATCAAAAGGTATTATTTAAAAATTTCAAATTAATTTAAGCTATTTTAATCATACTTTTTAAATAAAACATTCTTTTGAATCTCAAGCATATATTTTCACACGCACAAGATTCACAAACAGAATTCCAAAACAAATTCCATTCATCACATTCAGTTAGCACACAAACAGTACATACAGGTTTCAAGCATTTAGAACATGCACAAACACACACATTTTCAATCGTTTAGAACCATCAATTTAATTCTATTCTTAACAAATTAATTTAATTACACTTAAGAAAATAATTTAAATTTAATCTTTCAATTTATTTAACAAAACCGATTCACTGTGATTAAAAATTTCTAATCACAAATGAATTTTTTTACTAAAATCCATTAACTTAATTTTACCAACAATCTTTTCACATAATCACATGAAACCACAAAGGATTAAAAGAAGCACACAATACTTCCACAAAGTATACAGTATCATGCATCTATAACATGGCTATTATCATGGTCATTTTATAAAGAAAACATTTCTAAACATTTTAGCACCGAATCTTATATATAAAATTATGCAAAGATTTAATGCTCAAACAAATGTATAAGATTAAGAAATCATTTTATCTAATTTAGGCTAGAAAACCGTGAGCATACAATATGAAAACCAACAATTTTTAATTCATTTTCAAAACAAACTCAAAACAATAATTAGAATCACATTTACATGTAAATTTATTTTAAATACTTAGTCATTTCATGCATGTGCTTTTCAAACCTTAAAGTCAATTAACTTTCCATGCATGCAACCTATGTAGGGAACAAACCTAGAGATCTATTTTTCCTAGGTTGGCCGAACAGTATCATGAAAAAGGGCATGGTTTTTCATTCATTGTCAACATGCAAGAATCATGATAAACACATCAAAACATTTCACATTATATATTCACATCAACCTTCACAAAATAAATTTCAATTTCATCATTTTATAAAGATCAAGTTACACTTTAAGTTTCCAAAAGTAACATGCATGCACTTAAAATCAATGGATCTATCCTTAAAACAAACATGCATCAACTTTTACAAAATAAAAAGCATGTTTCTTAAATAAATTAGACATGGCCGAATGGCCTAAAGAAAATAAAGTATACAAAAATATCAAACACTTAATTAAAACATGTTTGCACTAAAAGAAATCAATTTAAAACTTGTTACCTTAATTCTTTTCTAAAAACTGAATCATACACAAAATAAATTAACATGTAAACCAAAGATCTAAACATTTTTCACACATCAAATAAGGATAATTACATGCACACACTTAAAACAACTAAAATTATCAACAAAGTTAACATGCAAGACTAGATCATGAATTTATTTATCAAATAACCACATAAACCCATATATAGATCACGGATCTAAACAAGAAAATAGACATGCAAGAGAAATCAAAGCAAACACACAAACTTAAACACAATTCTTACATAAACCATGAAGAAGAAAATATACAAATTAAAGATCAAAGCTTTTCAAGCATAAATACTCAAGATCAACACATACACACAACATGCAAGCCATTTAATTTCACTTTATTATTTATTAAATTTAGATCATAGATTTACTTCACAAACATACACTTAGATCACGGTTTACCAAGGAGATCTAGCATGCAAAGACCAAAAATTACAAACAAACTTAGACCATGGATTGATTCATCAAATCATCACATAAACACATAGGATCCACGGTTTAGAGCAAGAAAATTTAACATGCAAAGAAGTTCATTTTAGTTTTCACAAAAACTTTAATTTTCTTTAGATCTTTAAAGATTTAGTTAAAAAATTATTAGATCTAACAAAAGAACCTTAACCGATCATAAAACAAAATCTCAACATATTACAAATTAGTTTAGAGTCCTTAAAGTTCATGATCAAGTAAGATCACATGCAAAGAAGAAAAAGAAGTAGATCTTCAAACTAAAAAGAAAAAAGCTACACTATTACAAGTCTTCTCTTGGATCTTCAAATCCTACCATGAAAGGAATTGGTCTTCTAGCTCCTAAGGCTCTTGATTTTCAAGGAAAACTCCTAGGTTTTGGCTTGGATCTCCTTCCTCTTTCCCCTTCATGTTTCGGCCACCCCCTCTATCTTTCTTCTCTTTTTCTTTTCTTCCTTTCTCTAAGAGTTGAATGATTCCCTTAGAGAGATGTTTAGTGTTGGTGGAAATGAGAAATGAATGGGTGTTAGGAAAATGAACCAAGGCTTCATGGATATATAGAGGCCCACGAATTTCCCTTCCTTGCCCTTAATAATTTTTTTGGTCCTTGTTCAATTGGGAGGGGCGGTTTTGACATCACAAAAAGATGCATGGGTGGTGTTTATCAAAGCCAAGGGGGACAAGGTGGCATGGCTAGGTTCTTAGAAGTCAATCTAGGCTTAAGGACTTGTTGGCCATAGTTAGGGTTTCCACTTAGTTTGGTTACTTACACTAACTTAGTTTCCTATTTGGTTCCTCATTGCTTAATCTCTAAGTTTCTAATCCTAGCTCATACACACATACATACATACGGCATACACACACATACACACATATATACATTCATACACACACATATACCAACCGAAGCATAAACATATGCAATTTTTACATTTTATTTTTCTTAATCTCATTTACTTAAATTGGTTAGATTTGAGTAATGAAAAGAATGGTTTGCAAAACCTCATATTTCCGTGTGCTGACTGCACAATCTAACCGGTTACTCGATAATTGTAACCGGTTAGACACTGTAAAATTGTAAAAGAAAATAAGTTTTTGAAATCAGTCTTGTGGTCTTATTGATGCTACTCAAATCTAGGCCTTAATTTCATTGGAAACAATCTGAAATGAAGTGGATTATACTGTTATGGCTCAGATTGAAATTAAAGAGTTAATACCTGAGTGTAATGAGACAATTTCAAGAGGAAATTATGCATAAATGAAATTGGATTATGACTTAGATCTTTTGAATGATATTATGGTTGGACTTGAGGTATTCTATTATGCTAAGACCTTGTTATTGGATTGAGTAGAGAAATCAAGGAAAGATTCTTTGAAAATCAATGGTTTTGTATTCAGGTCTGTAATTATAACCGGTTAGGTGATGATGTAACCGGTTAGTACCTGAAACTTAAAAATAAAAGTTAAGTTTTTGAGTAAGGATTTTTGATACCAAAGATTACATTCTCTCAATCCAGGTATATGAGCATATGTTAAATTTAAATTGAAAGGTGAATTTTATGAGTAAAGCCATACCTCAAGATATCATTCAGAAGTTGTGTTTTCTAAGTCATAATAATGGAATTAATGGAAAGACCAACCTTAGTAATTATGTATGCAATACATGCATAGAGAAAGGTAATGAAATAGGTTGGCAAGGATGGTTTGTGATGTTCGGGGTACTTGACCCTGTACTCTAGGAGTACTAAACTGATGCAACCTACTTGATGACACATTCTGGGAATGTGGCCATTGTCTGGGACATGGTTTCTTGGACACGTTCTGGGAACGTGATGCACACTCTGGGAGTGGTGCTTGATTATATTCCAAGTATGGTTTGCGATACGTTCTGGGAACGTATGTTAGTGTTCTGGGAACACATTGGTATAATAATAGAATTAAAGATAAAACCAACCTTGATGATTGTGCATCCATATAGAATGGAAGTTTGGTTGGTAGGAACGTTTATCGTATTCTGGGAAAATGAGGAGGGTACTCCGGGAGTACCAAATTATAACCTACTTGATGACACATTATAGATATGTGGCCAGTGTCTGGGACCTGGTTTTATACGTTCTGGGAACGTATGTTAGTGTTCTGGGAACACATTGATATGCAACCTACATGATGGCACATTATAGATATGTGGCCAGTGTCCGGGACCTGGTTTTTATGCGTTCTGGGAACGTGGTGCACACTCTGGGAGTGGTGCTTATTATTCCAAGTATGGTTTGCTACACGTTCTGGGAACGTGGTGCACACTCTGGGAGTGATGCGTATTATCCAAGTATGGTTCGGCATTACGTTCTGGGAACGAATGTCGGTGTTCCGGGAACACAAGGGTGTATTGGATGGACGTCCAAGATGGACTTTTAGAGGCCTCAGTTGTGGAAGAAAATCAAGCATCATGCCACCTGCATTGAAAGAATTATTATGATTAACCGGGTGTGCTCATATGATTATGCATCATGATTTGCTACATGTTGACTTGTGGATGTTAGTTTTATTCTCATTTGATTATGCGAATATGTATAGCTAACCCCCATGCCCTTATTAGGTGTTGATCGTGCATCTAGCTTGCACAAGAATCAGTAAGGGGAGATGTTCCTTAGGTGCATGCAGAGTGTAGAAAATGTGGGTTGTGAACCCGTTGTGCAGATATCGAGGATCCGGCCAGATGAATGTTTGGACAAAGGACCAGTGACCAGCTCTATAACATTTCTATTTTTAGTAGAATGTATATGATATATATTTTTGAAAAAGGTATCATAAGAGGAATTCAGTTGCATAATTATACTTATTTGGTATTAATGGACTTGTTACACTTGATATATTTTGGGGGTATAATATGATGATTTTACTATATTTCCGCAAACTCTGATTTTGTTAGTCTACCTCATTACTAATAAAGTGTTTGTGAAAAAGACTTTTCATGAGAAGGGAAAATTATTATTTTCAGATCTTTTTCCAACGATAACAAGTCCAAGTTTTCATAAACTTCTTACTTTTCTTATAAAGTAAGATGATTTACAAGGAGTGTTACACTTTTATGGTATCGGAGCAATGGTCCTGACTCTTGGTCCTTGGGTGTGTGGTCCAATACGCTGGTCATCGATATCTGCAATGTTTTTTGGGAAGTATGCTTTCATATACTTCCAAACTAGAGATAAGGTTATGGGAAATGGCTCTAGATAAGTAGTTTATTATGCTATTAAGAAG
Organism: Crotalaria pallida; assembly: GCA_037953625.1. Lineage (NCBI taxonomy): Eukaryota > Viridiplantae > Streptophyta > Magnoliopsida > Fabales > Fabaceae > Crotalaria > Crotalaria pallida. The sequence continues at coordinate 53,856,051 of CM075654.1, read as the reverse complement.
TGTTCTATGAAGTCTAAATAGAAGTATGATAGTCGTATGCTTCTCTTTAGATATGTTGAAAACCCAAAACCACAATGTTGGTTTATTATGTTTTCATAGAACCAGTGATGAGGAAATTTTAAGGAGTTGTAGTTGAGTCTCGACTCTGAGGAGGTGTGTTTACCCTCACTCGTGTTAAAGTCAATCAACTTTTCATACCTAGTGTAGGACAGTGATCTTCTTAAAGATCAACCTTGTTGAGTTTGTTAAACTCTAAAGCTATCCTTTCTTTTGTTACTTTCGCATAAGGGTAGTGATCAAAGTTGCTATATGCCTTATCCAATCGGCTATCTCAAAGCAGAGAATCCTACAAATCTTCTTGTAGTGGTTTCCAAGGTATGTCTGAATCGTTCTGTTAAGGTATTAGACTTTGTCTATCTACCTGTGTCATGATTTCATTTGATCTTAAGCACGGTTTGGGAATCGAAGGATCAAATTATCATGATTAATGACGATAGAACAACCCTGTATTGGAATTCCCATGTTTCGAATCTGGAATCCATTGGACCCATGTGTCTGCTTCTGGGCAGCAGTGAAGGAAATAGGGGGTTAAAGAAATCTGGGTTTCAAGAAAGGATGTTAGGTTCACCCTTGAGCAAAGAGATAGAGTTTGGAATCAAGTTAATTCTTGAAGCTGATTCTCTCTCTACTACCCTTACGATATGGTATCATCGGGAATGGTCAAATGAGAGAAACACGTAGAGAAGTTGTTAAAAGAATTGGTTGGACCAGGTTAAAAGAGTCTAAGTGTTTTTTGAGATGGATTGGAGGTTGAATTAATCCCAAATCAGGATTCGAGGCAGGGATACACTTGAGACTGCATTTTAATTTCGATACAGACATTATGAGTAGAAAATAATGCCGTTCGGATTGACTAATGCACCTGTTCTTTTATGGATTATAAGAACGGGATCTTTAGATTATATTTGGATACGTTTGTGGTTTATCCTGAGAATCCGGAGGAGCACGAGAAACATCTCAGGATGGTGTTGAGAATCCTGCAAGAGGAGTAGTTGTGTGCTAAGCTCACCAAAGATGAGTTTTGGTTTAGCGAAGCTAAGTTCGCAGGGCATGTGATCTTTAAAGTAAGAAGTTCTTAGGGCTGGCTGGGTACTATCGCCGGAGTATTTAAGGATTTTCTATGATCGCATGGCCTTTGATCAAGTTGACTTGGAAAGATCAACTGATGGTATTGAATGATAGGATGTTGTTTAATTATGGTGGGGTGATGATGGATTATACCCCAACATAATATGATTAGTCCAAGAGGAATTATGGAAAATGTGAGTAGATTATGATTTAAATCATTTCAGTGATGGATTCAGTTGGAATCAAGGTATTAGATTATGAATAAATCCTATTTTGAGTTGGATTGGATGAGGTAAAGAAAATGGTTTTGAAATTCTTTGGTTTTATTTCTAAAACTATACTTCATAACCGGTTAGAGTTTCTTGTAACCGGTTAGAAGCTGAAAGTCTAAAATAAAAATTTAAGTCCTTGTGAAGGAACTTTTGGTATCAATAAACATCTTCCTCCAATCCAAACTCAATGTCAATTACCTAAGTAAAATTTAAGGAAAGGATTTAAGGTGGTAAAATAACTTAATGCCTTGATTCATCTTTGAAATTGATTTAAGAGGATTGAATCATAATACTTATGGATGAATCGAGAATTGAAATTAAGGAGCTACTCCAATCAGAGAAGGTAGTGAATTGAGCTGAATGATGCAAAAGAGACAATAGGTACTAAGATAAGAAGGTTGTGATTCATGAACAAGTTTGGAGTTTGAAAGTATGAAAGACAATAAGAAGAGGAAGAGTTGAATGTAAGATAAAGGCGATGGATGGAGTTTCTTAAAGATTATGGCTCTGAGCTCCATCCTGGCATAGCAAACGTAGTTGCAGACGATTTGAGCTGATAGGCTATTCTTGTGAGCTCAATGATGGTTAAGGAGGTTATCCCGATCGAGGGATTCAGAGACCTAAGTCGGGTAACCCAAGAGGAACCCTCTAAGTATTAGATTGGGAATGTTGCCAATCACCAACGAATTCCTGAATCGGATTCGTGAACTACCACCAGAAGATGAAGAGAAGAAAGAGAATTTAACTTTTGAGGAAAAAGGAGTTAGATCTCTATGAAGAAACAAAAGAGATTTAATCTTTAGAACCAAAGTCTGTGATTATGGATATTAGAAAATATATTATGGAAGTAAGGGATTTAGGAAGTGTTGTCTAGGACAATCTAGAGGAGAGATCCAAAGGCAAGCACTTCAAGAATAGATTATGTTCAAACCCAAGTTAGCTATCAACTATCAAGGAATAAGGAATTTCTCAATGTTGGAAGCATGTGTGAGGACTATGGGAAAGTACATGAACTTCATGCGAGAAAGGTCTGAGTTCAGAATAAGAGAAAGAATGATGAAATACAGGCCCAACTGGAGAAAGAGGAAAAGTAAATGGGAGAATATCAACCACGGAAATATCGAGGTTAAGGAATCCTCGATTGGAGAAAAGTGACTAAGGAGGAAATAGGAAGGGGAACATTTGTCCATCTCAAGGTGAAAACGGTGAGGCACATCACTTTGAGTTTAAATGTGATGTACTTAAGGGAATAGTCAATTCCGATTGTAGGAAGCTGGAGTATTATTCACCGAATTGTCTTGAAGGAAAAGGTGAGAAAGGAATGGACGAATCCAGCACGAGAAGAATTCACCGGCTGAGATGAGAGTTGAGTGTAATCCTGACGTAGACAACCCAAGCCTATCTCTTCCTTTGATCGGAGTTAACGTAGTCAAATGTTTTTCGATTACGTTAATCTAATCGTTTGAGAATATCAATATCCTGTAAGTTCAACTTCAATTTTTCTGTGATCAAAACCCTTATCACAGTTGGATGTGATAATATCTGTGGACACTACAGAAATAGAAAGATCAGTTATGGTTAGAGAGATTAACAACCACCGGGATAGGACAAATCTTTGTCTCCCCAACGAAAATGTCTCTAGAAATTGACTATCTAACTATGTCTGATAGTGATAATTACCCTATCTTTAAGTTCATCTAACTTAAAGACCTGTCGTATGATCTTTCTTGCGATAGATTATATCTGAAAGGGATGATTTTGTTATTAATGGTTTGAATATTAGGACCGATCACCCTAATGTCTCAAACTATTAAGAAATGAAGTCATACAAAATGTTTCTTTGATCGTGCTTGAGAGATTAGAGTGCGCAGCCCAAAAAGTTTTTCCAAAAAGTTTATTGGAAAGTTTTTTAATTGAAGAATATTTATGTGAAGTGTAAAGAGTATTTCTTTTAAAAGAAATTCTTTCACTTAAGATTTTATGCAAAGAATTTTGGTTTAAGGTGAAAGGTTTTATTAGAGATGTTTCGAAATAAAAGAACTATATCGAAACTCTTTTAAGTGGGGGAGGACCCTAAAGAACAAATTTTTGGGAGCAAGATGAAGTTTTTTAGTATAAAAATATTTTGGAAAAGTGGAAAATTTCGAAAGATGAATTTCGGGTACGAAATTCCTTTTAAGTGGGGGAGTAGTGTAACACCCCTAATTTTCGTCTCCCAAATAACCAAGAAATTGATTATAACAATTATTTTATAATTGATTTATATTAGTTTTGAAGGTTTTAGTTTTTGTACATTATGTGTTTTGATATAAAAATATGAGATATATTTTTATATGGTTATTTTGTACAAAAATGTGAATATTGTAATTAGCCCTTGGGTTGGGACCTAATTGCAATATTAAAAAGGTTTTTGAAAAAAGAGTAATTAAATTATTAATTTTTGAATTTTATCAGTATGTAACCGGTTAGAAGGGCTGTGTAACCGGTTACACGATGAACTCAGAAAACTGGGTTAGTGCGTTTGATGAGTAATCACGCGTTTTAACCCAGAAATTGCCGCGATTCCTTCCTTCCTTGAGTGGAGATAGACGTGTCGCCTTGCATGTTACTCCAATTCGTCTATAAAAGGCTGGATTGTTGAAGGATTTGGGGTTGGTTCTCTGAATTTAGGGTTGAAGCTCTGTTTAGGGTTTGTAAGTTCGTCTCTGAAATTCTCCTTCGTTTCTGAGAGTTAGAACATGAGTGATACACTGTTACAAAGCTCACATCAAGGGTTTTGTATTGATATAAAGATTGTGAGTTGAGAGTCCCTGAATCAAGAGAACGAAGCTTGCCAAGTTGGGGTGTTGATGCTGTCAAACCTCAGCTTCTGATTTCTGGAGCTGACTTTGAAGCTCGATTTTGGTAAGCACACAAACCCTTTTGGTTTCAAATCTATTCCTACCTCTAGTGCATGTTGCAGAGAACTCAATTTGACTATTTTCCCCAATTCTTAATTGGGTTTTGCATGTCAATTTCCCTGGTTTTGGTACCCTGTCCAACTCTATCTGCATATAGTGGATTTAATGGAGATCTATGTTGGAGCCTTTCTCTCTGCAATGTTGTGGATCAAGCACGAACCTAAGGTAAGGGGGAAGCTTACTATTTGCTAGAATGAGAATAAATTGTGGTAAAATATAGGATGAGTCACCAAGAGACTCAAAGGGCATAAGTTGAAATGGTTAAATGGCTTAGATGCCAATTTGAGCTCAATTGATGTTTTGAGCAATGTTATCTGGATGCATGCAAACTATGTTGATGTTGATTTCATGACTTAATTGGATATTATGTGAATTGATGCATTAAGTTGTGAAATATGTGCAATTTGAGTATCTAAATTGAATGCATGCAAGGTGAATGTGTTTCTGTGATTAAACATGTTTACTTAAGGTATATGAACTCTTTTGAATGTTGAAATTGGTTAGATTTGAGTAATGAAAAGAATGGTTTGCAAAACCTCATATTTCCGTGTGCTGACTGCACAATCTAACTGGTTACTCGATAATTGTAACCGGTTAGACACTGTAAAATTGTAAAAGAAAATAAGTTTTTGAAATCAGTCTTGTGGTCTTATTGATGCTACTCAAATCTAGGCCTTAATTTCATTGGAAACAATCTGAAATGAAGTGGATTATACTGTTATGGCTCAGATTGAAATTAAAGAGTTAATACCTTAGTGTAATGAGACAATTTCAAGAGGAAATTATGCATAAATGAAATTGGATTATGACTTAGATCTTTTGAATGATATTATGGTTGGACTTGAGGTATTCTGTTATGCTAAGACCTTGTTATTGGATTGAGTAGAGAAATCAAGGAAAGATTCTTTGAAAATCAATGGTTTTGTATTCAGGTCTGTAATTCTAACCGGTTAGGTGATGATGTAACCGGTTAGTACCTGAAACTTAAAAATAAAAGTTAAGTTTTTGAGTAAGGATTTTTGATACCAAAGATTACATTCTCTCAATCCAGGTCTATGAGCATATGTTAAATTTAAATTCAAAGGTGAATTTTATGAGTAAAGCCATACCTCAAGATATCATTCAGAAGTAGTGTTTTCTAAGTCATAATAATGGAATTAATGGAAAGACCAACCTTAGTAATTATGTATGCAATGCATGCATAGAGAAAGGTAATGAAATAGGTTGGCAAGGATGGTTTGTGATGTTCGGGGTACTTGACCCTGTACTCTAGGAGTACTAAACTGATGCAACCTACTTGATGACACATTCTGGGAATGTGGCCATTGTCTGGGACATGGTTTCTTGGACACGTTCTGGGAACGTGATGCACACTTTGGGAGTGGTGCTTGATTATATTCCAAGTATGGTTTGCGATACGTTCTGGGAACGTATGTTAGTGTTCTGGGAACACATTGGTATAATAATAGAATTAAAGATAAAACCAACCTTGATGATTGTGCATCCATATAGAATGGAAGTTTGGTTGGTAGGAACGTTTATCATATTCTGGGAAAATGAGGAGGGTACTCCGGGAGTACCAAATTATAACCTACTTGATGACACATTATAGATATGTGGCCAGTGTCTGGGACCTGGTTTTATATGTTCTGGGAACGTATGTTAGTGTTCTGGGAACACATTGATATGCAACCTACTTGATGACACATTATAGATATGTGGCCAGTGTCCGGGACCTGGTTTTTATGCGTTCTGGGAACGTGGTGCACACTCTGGGAGTGGTGCTTATTATTCCAAGTATGGTTTGCTACACGTTCTGGGAACGTGGTGCACACTCTGGGAGTGATGCGTATTATCCAAGTATGGTTCGGCATTACGTTCTGGGAACGAATGTCGGTGTTCCGGGAACACAAGGGTGTATTGGATGGACGTCCAAGATGGACTTTTAGAGGCCTCAGTTGTGGAAGAAAATCAAGCATCATGCCACCTGCATTGAAAGAATTATTATGATTAACCGGGTGTGCTCATATGATTATGCATCATGATTTGCTACATGTTGACTTGTGGATGTTAGTTTTATTCTCATTTGATTATGCGAATATGTATAGCTAACCCCCATGCCCTTATTAGGTGTTGATCGTGCATCTAGCTTGCACAAGAATCAGTAAGGGGAGATGTTCCTTAGGTGCATGCAGAGTGTAGAAAATGTGGGTTGTGAACCCGTTGTGCAGATATCGAGGATCCGACCAGATGAATGTTTGGACAAAGGACCAGTGACCAGCTCTATTACATTTCTATTTTTAATAGAATGTATATGATACATATTTTGGAAAAAGGTATCATAAGAGGAATTCTGTAACATCCCGTATTTTCTGGACTCAAATAATTTAAATAAAGTTTGAAGTAAGAAAAGTTTTCAATTAGATGTTTTGGAAAATGATTTTATTTGAAATTGATTTAGTGAAAACCATGATTTTGTGGGTTAACAAGTGAATTTCTTCAAAACAATTTTTCTGGATTTTTGGTCAAACTATTTTATAAATGATTTCTTTATTTTGAGATTTGATTTTTGTAAAAGGTTAAGCAATGGTTTTGTTGTTTGAAAACGAATTCTCTTCTTAACAAAATAATTTGTGGTTTTTAAAAGAATTTTCCTTCTTGAAGCCTTTGAATTATAAGAGCCTATGATTTTACTAATTGATTCGGATTAACGATTTTCTTATGAACTATATTTTTAATTGGGTGTGTTTGTGTGTGATTGTATGTGACGGATTCTACTAGGAAATTAAAATAAATGAATTGTTTAAGTAAAAATGCATGATGCATATAGGTGTGTGTATGTGTGTATATGACATTTAATTAATTGATTTAAATGAATGAATGCATGTATGTGGTATGTGTACCGTATGCCTTAAGTAGAAAATATAATGAGTTAAGTGTTATATGCATGATGAGTGTATGCTTGTGTGCTTAATTATGCATGAATTAAGAGAAGGCAATGTTTCATGATGTATGCTATATGATGATAAATTGAAATAAAATTTAAGTGTATGTGTGTGAGGTGTATGTTCGGCCGAGTATAGGAAAAGAGGAACCAAATAGGATGCAATTCCTTTAGTTAGTAAGAAATTAGAAATTGAGGTAGAACTAGGAGGAGAAGAGTGCAACCCTTAAGTGGCAAGAAAATAAGGAGTTAGGAGGGGAGTGTGGCGAGAGAAGGAGGAAAGAAGAAGGGCTAGGGTTGATGACTCACTATGCCTATGGAAGACTTTCTTCCACTTTGCCTCACCATGACAAGACCTCTCCCATGCAAACTATGGGGTGGTCCGAATTGCCCCTCCACCAAGCCTTTGAACCAAGGACTTAATAGGAAAATTCCAAGCCTTTTCTCTTGTTCTTTAAACCGTAGGGGTGAGTGAGTGTTGGCCATTTCAATTTCAATTCTCTTCATCAACCTAAACACTTTGTCCAAGAGAACCTCAAACTCTTGTGACTTTAGAGAGAAAAAGAAAAGAAACCGTAAGGGAGAAGAGGAAGTAAGAGTGTCAAGCCTAAGATTTTTCACCCAAACCACCTCAAATCTTTTCTCAACCTTATTTCTTTCAAGAATCAACCAAGAAAATCCACCCTCAACCTTAGAAGAAAGGAGGCCGAAGCTCAACCTTAGGAGGAGAAGAAGATTTGAAGCTTGAAGTTTAGTTAGAACCTTGATCAAAGGTAGTCTTCTAAGAGAAGTTTAGTTTAGTGATTTTTGGTGTGTAAAAAGGACTCTAATATGGACATTCTTTAAATGTAATATTTGTGATGCATGCCTTTACTTCTTCATAATCTTAAAGTTGTGATGCCTTGCATGTCATTCATTTGATTTCATCTTGACTAAGTATGCTTAGATGTTTTAATCTTCCATGGATGTCCTTCACGGTTTAAGTAGATTTTATGTTTAAGTTAGGATTTGTGTTGATTTTGGTGATGCATGTGTTTAAATTGTTCATGACCTTGAAGCTTGAGTGCCTTGCATGTTGTCTTTGTGATTTGATCTTGAATATTTGTGTTTGGATGTTTTGATTTTTATCTTGTTCTTCACGGTTTTCCTAGGATTTGAATTTAAGTTTATATTTTTGTTGTAGTCTTTCCTTGCATGTAATTCTTATAATTTGATTTTGAATATTTGTGCTTGGATGTTTAATTTTCATTTTTTGTTCTTCACGGTTTTGTGCAAGTTTTGTATTTAAACTTATGCTTTTGTGATGATCTTGTTTTGCATGTCTTGAATCAAGTGTAATCTTTAAGAAAATGAGAACCTTAAATTTTTATGTTTGTTTTGGGTGTATAAGTTTTGATTTTATTTGATGCATGTCACGGTTTTTCCAAGGAAAAAGGAATTCAACAAGTTTAGAAATAATTTTTGTATAAAAAGAATTTAAAACCCAATTCTTGTATATGATGATAATTCGGTGATAGCTTGCAAAATGAAATGATTCTTTTGAAATCTCATATGATTTGATATTGAGTTTGATCCTTGCATGTGAACTCAAATTTGTGAAGGTCTTGCCTTGTGCGTGTGTGTGTGGTCATTCGGTCTAGTCTAAGACATCATGCTAAATCTTTATTTCTCTTACATGCATGATGAAATTGGTCTCATCTAGAAGTTTTGAGTACATGCATGAATTCCCTTAGATGTTTAACATGATCTTTGATTTTATTGTGATTAAGGAATTAAATTTTTAATGAATGAAAATTTTGTGAGAAGCTCACGGTTTGTGCTTAAAAATACCTAAGTTAGTTCATTTTAGTTTGCATGTGTGTTTTATGATTAGGATTAAGGATTTCTAAACCTATGGGACTTAAATTTTTGAATAAAAACCTAAAAGTAATTTTGTGACCCATTCGGTTTAGGAATAAATCCTAATTAAGCAAATCCATTTTCTTATGTGTCCTTATTAGAATTGATCTTTGTATGAATGGAGTTGATTTGATAAATGTTGTTGTGTTGAAGTGTTGTTTCCATTCGGTGCTGTAACAACCCAAAATTTTAATCCCCGATTAATGAAATGTTAATTATAATTTAATTATAATTAATAGTTTTCAAATTAATCCTTGATTAAAATATGTGTTTATATAATTAGCTTGCATATGAGGAATTATTTAATAAATAATTCAAATGCATATAATATGTATTTTGCATATTAGTCCCTGGGTTGGGACCTAGAAGCCATTGTAGGAAAGATTTTGGAAGGAAAGTAAATAAAATAATTATTTTTCAAAATCTGAGCGAAATACTCGAGTATTAATCAGAAACACTCGAGTATTCTGGGTCAAACTGCACGAGTTAGTGCGTTTGGTGAGTCACAGCCAACGATTTCGTGATGGTGACACGAAATCACCACCATGCCAACGCCATAGGCGTCATGTCGCCCCGCATGAGCTTTCCATTGGCCTATTTAAACGCATCATTGTCCCTTGGTCGAGAATTTTGATCAACTTGTTGAAGATTAGAAGAGTTAGGGTTTTCGAATTGTGTTCTTCGATTCTTCCTCTGTGAGTTGAGTTGAGTGATAATCTATACACCAATACAAAGCTCACATCACGAGCTTTGTATAGACACCAAAATTGTGAGGTTTGAGTGTGTGGATTGAGAGAATCGAAGTCTTGAAGTGGAGCTGTTCTTGCTTGAGTTGGTGTCTGGAGCTCACTGTGATCATCGATTCTGGTAAGCTCTTGAGTTCTTGAGTCTCAAACTCAATTCCTTTAGTTAGATGATGTTGCATAGAGCTTAGAAATCTAATTTTCCCCAATCTAATTCTCTGTTTCATGTACGAACCAATTCCATTTTGGTATGGTACTAAAAACTGTCATGCATGAGAAGTTCAAGTGGATTTCTGGGTTTGGAGAGCTTTCTTTGGATTTCTTTCTGTTGATTCACATCTGAGAGGTAAGGGGAAGTAATTATATTCACTAGATAGAGTTTGAAATCCATTAAATGTGTTAGAGAGCCACCAAGAGGCTCTAAGGGCTTAGATTCTATAGGAACTTTGGTTTGGAGACCAATCCATGCTCTAAATCCGTATTGAGCAAGTTTGTTATCATGCATGTGAACTTAAATGAGCTTTGTTTCATGAATATTATGCTTATTGTGTGATTTGAGGTATTGAGTTGTTAAAATGCCTTTTTATGCATAATCGATGATTTCTCTGTCAATTCTGTGTTTTGAATTGAAATAAGTGTTGTAACATGTTTGATTAATGATATGTTAACTCTGTGGATCCCTGAAATGGACTTAAATTGAGTAGAAATGAAAATGGCATGTTAAAACCAGTTTTCAATACTGTCAGCTGCGAAACACTCGAGTAAATGGCAAAGTACTCGAGTAAATCATGTTCAAAATAAAGTAAATGTCATAAGAACACTCGAGTATTTTGTCTGGTACTCGAGTATCGGGCATGAACTGAGAATTGTTATAGGTCAAACACTCGAGTCATTCAAAGTCACTCGAGTATTCTGGAAAAGTCCAAGAACACTCGAGTAACTCATGAACTACTCGAGTAAATTGTTGAAATTCAAACCCAAATCCTCAGAAAGACATGAACACTCGAGTAAGCTTAAGAACACTCGAGTAATCTGGAAAATCTCCAGAACACTCGAGTATTCTGAACTTTACTCGAGTAAAATGCCCAGAATCTGAAAACATCATTTTGAATTCTAACTTAATTAATTAAGGAATTATTAAGGATAATTCAAGGGATTGATTGGGGTCTAATATGTGATGTTTTTGTACCTTTTTTGCCTCCCTTTTACATAGTAAGTGGCTTGTTTCTTGAGTAAATTGGAATAAAACAATGGAATTTTGTCTTTATAAGATTTCTAGAACCTTTTGATGTGTTTGGTTTGTTTTCAGGTATTTAAGCTCTTAAAACAATGATTTTTGCAAATGAATGAAGAATGAGAGTTTGGTACTTGATTTGGGAAGAAAAAGAGGAAAAAAAAAGAAGAAAAGTTGACCGTAGTGCGCCCAGGCGCAGGCCATCACGCCCAGGCGCAGGATTTTCACGCCTGGGCGCGCAAAATGCGAGAAAGTGACACTGTTCGCTGTTTTGATCATAACTTGAGCTACGCTTATCCAAATGAGGCGATCTATATGTCATTTTAAAGCTAAGGAAAAGATCTACAACTTTTCCAGAAATAGCCTTGCTCAAATTCGTCCATCTTGGGGGTCCAAATCAGTGCCGAAGATTCTTCCAGACACAAATACGGGATTTTAGAAGGATTTTAATGATAAATTCTATTTGTAGATAAGATTCTTAAAGATTAGTTTATTCTAATAGGATCTTATCATATTATATTCAGATTTAGGATTAGTTTTATCTTATCACATTAGATTGGAAATTAGGTTAGTTTTTATCTATATAAAAATAGGATTAGGATTCATTCCAAAGGAAAGAGGAGAGACACTCATACAACTCCATAGAATAATAGTAGATTAGGATTTGAGACTTGGAGAAGGAACAAGGATTGGAGGTTTTTGTGAAGAACACGAAGTTAGCGCAAGGATTCATGGTAATTATTTTTATCATGTTTATTGTGTTTTCTCTTGTAAGTATGAACTAATTCCGTCCTTGGGATGTAGGAGTAGATGAATGAAACCTTTTCAATATTTCTAGTAATAAATTAATTTTGTTTTCCGTTATTGAATTCTGTGTTTGATTATTCTTATTTGTTTCTCATGAAAGAAGTTGTTTCATGACTTTTGAAAATCCTTTATGAATAGACATATGAGTTTAGGATTTAGTCATTTAATCAAACAGTTCAATTGCATAGGCACAGACATGTTTTCTATGAATTGGATAATTTTTACAAGTTTTGATTGAACTTAATTAAAGGTTAGGTTTTTAAGGCTCTCTTGAGACATCATTGGGAGATTAATATCTAAAATACGGAGACGTTCTAAGACATTAGGCGTTTTCTACCTTTGCAAAACAAATTCAGAATCAAGGAAAACAAATCAATTTGTTATAGAATATTTAGGAACCTGCATCGAAACTACATCCCGCTTTTTCCCTTGTCAAAGAATCATTTATTTTAATTTATGTTTTTATTTATAAATTCATAAATCCTTTGTCTCGTTCACTAAGTAATATTAATTAGGTGGAATTAATTAAACGGTCACTCCCTTGGGTACGATACTCGGACTTCATTGTCTATATTACTTGTACGATCTGGTACACTTGCCAGAATCCCAACAAGTTTTTGGCGCCGTTGCCTGGGAGTGATTCTGTTTTAATTAATTTTGGTACTAATTTAATTTTACTTAGTGTAACTTGGGTATATATTTTTATTTTTCTTTATTTTATTATTATGTAACATGGCTTATTCTCATGATGACATAGAATTTTTCAAATTTATTTTGTCGTCACCTATTCCATCCTGTTATGCACAAAATATTGTTGATGAGATTAAAGTTTTTGATGGTCTTTTAGAGGAGGTGGTACAAAAATTTTCTATTATGGAAGACCAAAGTGCTTCCCTTTCTAAACCCATAGAAAAAGAAGAAATTGTGCATGATGAGATTGAGGAAGTGAAACAAGATAAAGTGAATAATGGGATGAGTCTAGGGGTTGAATTAGGGTCCACTTTGCATGATGAATTTTCTGCTCTTGCTAAATGTATTGGATTGCATGAATATGTGGAACCCTCAAAAAATTTTCCTTCAATCTACCCCTTAATTTTTTATGACTTCCCCGATGCTCATGATGATGATAAGCCATTGTTCTCCTTTTCAAAGCCTGAAAAGGCAACTTTGCTAAATCATGGAGTTTACACTTTCATAGACTCCATGCATGATGAAAAAGACAAGCACCATGTGATGATGCTTGGAGTGAAAAATGCACCATTTGACCCGGGAGGGTTTAAAACTATTTTTAAACATTTGCTCCAACATTATCCGTGCATATTTCCATGGGATCCAGGAATAACTTGTTATTGCTGCATAACATGGAAGTTGTGCTATAGGATTTGGGATCCTGGTGGATTCTCTTTAGTTTTGCAGTAGTGTAGGATTTAAATTTTTAATTAGGAGATTGAATAAAGAGTTTAGATTTTTCTATATGTAACTGCTAATGGGGTGCTTCTAGCACTATTTTTAGTTGTTCATGTGACACAGGTGAATAAGTTTGGGGGAGTCTCCTCCATGGTGCATCAAGAGATAATGTTGTGCTACAAAGGGAAGTCTCTAACTCCTTGCTTTTGTTTTTAGTTTTTGATTTTTATTTTGTAGTTTAGGATAGATTTGTTGCTTGAGGACAAGCCACATTCTAAGTTTGGGGGTGAGGGTAACAAAATAAAAATTTTCTGATCTTGATTTCTCCCCTGGCTTTGTGTTGGTTTGTGTCCTGGCATGAGTAGGCACTAATTCTAGGTGTTAGATTTGTCCCTTTGATAGGTGTAAATGCTTGATTGTGATTTCCGACTTGTTTTACCCAGGTACTAATTGGATTTAGCTTTGAAATTTTTTGAAAATTAGTTGTTTGGCAAACTTGTTGTGAATGATTGATTAGTGAATTGACCTTAACCAGTGAGATTTGAGCCTATACACTTGAAGGAGTAATGTTTAATGAATATTGTGATGAAACTCCTATTTCTTTCATGAGTGTTGTTCGCTTTGATTGTTTGTTCTAGAACTTGACTTGAGACCTTTTCAAAATTGACATTGGATTGCATGCATGAACATGATTAAGGCACTTAGGTTTGTGTTTTTGTGGCCTTCAACAAATTTTTGAGACATAATGATCCCTTAGTTGCCCACTTTGAGCTTTGAGATTTAAGGACTTTCTTTGGTACCTTACATAAATTGAATTATTCTTGTGAAGTACCTTTGAAATTGTGAATGAGCAATTAAGTGGAATGTTAGAAATTGGTGAAAGTGTAAGTGCTGAAAATTTGATGTTTCTATTTCTCTTCTTAAAAAAAAAAAGAAAAGAAAAAAGAGCAACAAATGTGCTAAAAAAATGAAAAGAAGAAGAGAATAGAAATAGATAAAGAAAAAGAAAGAAAAGGAAAAATCAAGTGAATTGAGTTGTGATTGTGTAATTACCTTATTGCTCATTTTATAATTTAAAAGGGAAGTGTTGTGATTTCATTGATTAAGCCCTTTGTTTATCCTTTTATTCTTTTTTCCCACCTGACACTTTTAGCCATGACCCCGTTACAACCAAATAAAGACCTTATGATTTGTGCATGTTTTCAATAAATTCAGTGGAGATGTAGGTCTATAGTCAAGCTTATGGTAACATACTTTCATTGTTTGAACTTGAGTGAATTGATAATTATTACCCATACACATGAGAGATATTGAGAGGTGGTGTGGTCACTAATCTTTTGCTCACTTGGAGTTTGTTTTTCAACTAGTTTTCATTGCGGTGATTTGCTAGTGAAGAAAGGTATCTTGGGTAGGCGAGTTTGAATTTATGGTTAGGTTGCTATACCTTGAGAGGGGAGAATCTTAGGCTCTGAATTTTTGTTTTACTTTTGCCTGGGACATGCAAAATGCTAAGTTTGGGGGTGTGATTGGGGTCTAATATGTGATGTTTTTGTACCTTTTTTGCCTCCCTTTTACATAGTAAGTGGCTTGTTTCTTGAGTAAATTGGAATAAAACAATGGAATTTTGTCTTTATAAGATTTCTAGAACCTTTTGATGTGTTTGGTTTGTTTTCAGGTATTTAAGCTCTTAAAACAATGATTTTTGCAAATGAATGAAGAATGAGAGTTTGGTACTTGATTTGGGAAGAAAAAGAGGAAAAAAAATGAAGAAAAGTTGACCGCAGTGCGCCCAGGCGCAGGCCATCACGCCCAGGCGCAGGATTTTCACGCCTGGGCGCGCAAAATGCGAGAAAGTGACACTGTTCGCTGTTTTGATCATAACTTGAGCTACGCTTATCCAAATGAGGCGATCTATATATCATTTTAAAGCTAAGGAAAATATCTACAACCTTTCCAGAAATAGCCTTTCTCAAATTCGTCCATCTTGGGGGTCCAAATCAGTGCCGAAGTTTCTGCCAGACACAAATACGGGATTTTAGAAGGATTTTAATGATAAATTCTATTTGTAGATAAGATTCTTAAAGATTAGTTTATTCTAATAGGATCTTATCATATTATATTCAGATTTAGGATTAGTTTTATCTTATCACATTAGATTGGAAATTAGGTTAGTTTTTATCTATATAAAAATAGGATTAGGATTCATTCCAAAGGAAAGAGGAGAGACACTCATACAACTCCATAGAATAATAGTAGATTAGGATTTGAGACTTGGAGAAGGAACAAGGATTGGAGGTTTTTGTGAAGAACACGAAGTTAGCGCAAGGATTCATGGTAATTATTTTTATCATGTTTATTGTGTTTTCTCTTGTAAGTATGAACTAATTCCATCCTTGGGATGTAGGAGTAGATGAATGAAACCTTTTCAATATTTCTAGTAATAAATTAATTTTGTTTTCCGTTATTGAATTCTGTGTTTGATTATTCTTATTTGTTTCTCATGAAAGAAGTTGTTTCATGACTTTTGAAAATCCTTTATGAATAGACATATGAGTTTAGGATTTAGTCATTTAATCAAACAGTTCAATTGCATAGGCACAGACATGTTTTCTATGAATTGGATAATTTTTACAAGTTTTGATTGAACTTAATTAAAGGTTAGGTTTTTAAGGCTCTCTTGAGACATCATTGGGAGATTAATATCTAAAATACGGAGACGTTCTAAGACATTAGGCGTTTTCTACCTTTGCAAAACAAATTCAGAATCAAGGAAAACAAATCAATTTGTTATAGAATATTTAGGAACCTGCATCGAAACTACATCCCGCTTTTTCCCTTGTCAAAGAATCATTTATTTTAATTTCTGTTTTTATTTATAAATTCATAAATCCTTTGTCTCGTTCACTAAGTAATATTAATTAGGTGGAATTAATTAAACGGTCACTCCCTTGGGTACGATACTCGGACTTCATTGTCTATATTACTTGTACGATCTGGTACACTTGCCAGAATCCCAACAGGGATCAAAGACATAGAGAAATTGATAAATACAAATAGATCGTTCGGTGACGATCCATTTTGAAAATTAAGCCTAGGTGGCAAGTAAAGTATTAATCAATTTCCCCTAAGTCTAAAATGCATTCATTCTGGAGTTTGGATGGTAGGACGTATTCATGTTTCGATAAACATGTGGAGGGCCTCTGGGAGTGCCAATACGCTTGCTTGATGACACGTCGATGACGTGGTCGGCTTTGTGGGTGCCGATATGGATATATCGTTTGGATGACGATCCGTTTGGATGACGGGATATGCTCGGGTGGCATGGATACCAAGCTTGACGTGTACATTCTAGGTGAATGTACGAATTGTTGTATACCTAGGAATACAACGCACTGTGGAGTGCTGGGTTGTCAAGGATGGACGTCGGAGAGTGACTTAGAAAATGTGGAGATAAGTTGAGAGTTAAAGTCATGCATCATGTCATTCACTTAATGCAATTGATATACCTGAATTAAGTGTGAGCATCCTATGTGCATCTGATACTTGCTAGATACTAATTGTGATTGTTATTAATTGATGCATTATTATCTTTCATATGTTGCATGATTTATTCTCTATTGATTATGTGAGTAGAATTGCTTACCCCTATGCCCTTGTAGGTGATGTCTCGTTACATTGCTTGCATCGAGATCCGGCCACCTCTTAGTGGCGTATGGATCTATGAGGACCATCGCGCGGTGTATGAGGGGGAGGTAGAGTTCACATTCTACCACCCTAACCCGCTGATGCGATTCCGTCCTCTTAGGTTTAGGATTCCCATTATATACACTATGCATGTACCCCCGTTTTATACTTATCATGGACCACCTCCCACGCGACCAGCTCGCTCTTACCATAGTTTTCATTTTTGACCTACCCGCTCTCACCCTTTTACTTCGAGAGTTGTCCGCGAGGAGACTCCCCCTTCTTATCCGAGGAGCCCCGTCAGGGTTTCACCATCACCTGACCCGGTACCCAGTGGTAGGGTACACTCTCCCTCGGATGAGATCGAGGAGGATCCGGTGGAGGACGAGAGTGGGAGCGAGCCTGTCGTGCATTCTACTGGGAGTGACTGGAGGGACGATGATCCCTAGGTACGTGCATATGGTGTATGATGTGGACCCTTGGATCCGTGTTGTGGAGGAGATGTGCTGCTGCTGCTGTGATGATTATGCTACTACCTTATTACCTATGTTTTTGGGAGACTACTACTGCTACTACTACTGCATCTGATGCTGATGGATCTACGTGACTATCCCTGGGGTTGTATTTTGATTATGTATATATTGTACATATGTTTTACTCTAGGGTTATAGTATCATAGTGATGTAGATCTGTTTATATGGACTTGTTATATTTTGGAACTTGGTGACTTATCTCATGGACTATGTATGTATGACTCTTTCGTATATATGAAAATCTATGTTTATATCATATTAGTTGCATAGTCCAGTAATTTCCGCTTACTCTGATTTAACTTATGAATGAACTCGGCTATAAGTATTAATTGACGGTATCAGTTTTATTGAACAAAGTATGGGTAGCTTCAATTGATTGTAAAATGTAAAGAAATTTCTAAAGAACGAATGTTATCCTGTTTGAGAAAAGGTTTTAGAAATCACCGAACTCGATACAAGTGTTTTAAAGGATTTTAGAATTTATTCTCCAAGAGTTCCATTTGATGAATTGTGCACCCGCTTTAAAGAAAATTTCATTTACCATATTCTCTTAGCTCACAAGTCCATATATTATCCAATATAAAGCATAAATACTAGATTATATTTGGGTAATCCGGAAGGGTGTCACACTTAGTGGTATCAGAGCAAAAGTCAGATCCTGTAGTAGTAGAAGTGGTTCCAGAAAGGTAGCCATCAACATCAAGCAGGTATCTCCAACGCATTTACATTATTTGAATGTTATTGTATCGTTTGATTGAGGTTTGAATACCCTGACTTGTTTGTATCTTGTCTCTTTTGAGTACAAGACGCAACTGATTGTAGCATTAATAAGTTTAGGATAGAGCCGTAGTATAGGTGGTGTAATGGAAGTTTCCTTAGTTCAACATATGTGACCATAAGCCCATAGCGCAGGTCTAATATGGCAACTAGAAACCAAAATCACACCAACGCGATGTTGGAGCGAATCACCACGGTATTGGAAGCCATGCAAAGGCAGTCTCAGCAACCATCTCAACCGGCTAACCCGTCTCATCAGTGTAATATGGGAAACACCGAGGCAAAGACTTTGGCTGATTTTAGGAGTTGCAATCCGCCAAAGTTTGAAGGAGGATTTAAACCGGAAGAGGCCAACAAGTGGATTCATACTATGGACAAGATTTTGAGGACTTTGGAGTGTTCTGATGTTCAGAAGGTGGCATATGCAACCTATATGCTGGAAGATGAGGCTGAGAATTGGTGGAATCACACCATGCAACTTTTACAATATGAAGGAAGGGAGATAAGTTGGGGAGTATTTATGGAGAAGTTTCTCCAGAAGTATTTTCTTGAGGATCTGAGAAGGAAGAAGGAGGTGGAGTTTCTGCAGTTGAAGCAAGGGAACATGAGTGTGGGCGAGTACGCGGCAAAGTTTGAAGAGCTGATGAAGTACTCTCCATACTACCAGAACAATCCAGACGAGAGGAGCAAGTGCATCAAGTTTGAAGGTGGACTGAAGCCAAAGTTGAAGTCAATTTTTAGCTATCAGCGGATTCAAAGTTTCCCTGCATTAGTGGATATGTGTAGGATGTATGAAGATGATACCCAGGCTGAGGAGGTGCAAGTTGTGGAAAAGAAGGACAATCAAGGATATGGACCACAGAGACGAAAGGGTTTCAATAATAGAGGCAAAGGTCCTTATGATCGTAGAGGGAAAGGCAAGGGTAAAGCTGGTAGTTCTGAAGGAAGAAACTATCGGAATGAAGCTCCATTCTGCGACAAGTGCAAGCGCAATCACTATGGTAGGGTATGTTGGGGGACAAGTGGTTGCTTCAATTGTGGAAAGCTGGGGCATTTTGCAAGAGATTGCAAGGATCCAGCCAAGGCCAATTCAAGAGGAGTTGCAGATAGACCGGTGACTCAAGGAAGGGTCTTCACCCTTAGTGGTGTGGAAGCGAATCGATCTTCTGATCTGGTGCAAGGTAAATACTTGCTTAATGGTCAGTTTTGCCATGTTTTGTTTGACTCCGGTGCAACGCATTCATTTGTTTCATATGAATGTGTAAACCGTTTAGGCTTGCTCATGTCTGAAATGCCTTATGTTTTTAAAGTAGAAACCCCTACCAATGCTCCAGTAGTTGTTTCTAGAGCATGTCTTAACTGTTGTATAGAAGTGTTGGGACAAACCTCTAAAGTAGACTTGATCTGCTTACCCTTGACACAATTAGATGTGATCTTGGGGATGGACTGGTTAAGTCGGAACCAAGTGATCAAATATTGTGATAGAAAACTAGTAGCCTATAGAGACCCAAAACCATTGGGCTACATGTGTCTATTCAACTCAGAGGTGGAGGAGAGTGGTCCGAAGATGGAAGAGATTCCTGTTGTTCGAGAGTTTCCAGAAGTGTTTGCTGATGAGATTCCTGGTCTGCCACCAAGAAGAGAGATAGAATTTGGTATCGACCTAATTCCCGGAGCTGGTCCCATTTCTATCGCTCCTTATAGAATGGCACCACCGGAAATGGCAGAGATGAAGAAGCAGATTGAGGAGTTGCTACAGAAACAGATGATCCGACCAAGTGTCTCACCTTGGGGTGCTCCTGCCCTATTTGTCAAGAAAAAGGATGGTAGCATGAGGATGTGTATAGACTATCGGCAGCTGAATAAGGTCACCATTAAGAACAAGTATCCGTTGCCATGGATAGATGACCTTATGGATCAAGTACGTGGGGCATCAGTATTTTCCAAGATTGATTTGAGGTCGGGGTACCATCAGATCAGGATTAGAGAGGAGGATATCTCTAAGACTGCATTCCGATCTCGATACGGACATTATGAGTATGTCGTAATGCCATTCGGATTGACTAATGCACCAGCTATCTTCATGGACTACATGAATCGAATCTTTAGACCTCATCTAGATTCATTCGTGGTTGTGTTCATTGACGATATTCTGATCTACTCTAAGAGCCCCGAAGAGCATGCTGAACATTTGAGGGTAGTGTTAAGCATCTTAAAGGAGAAGCAGCTGTATGCCAAACTTACGAAGTGTGAGTTCTGGCTAAAGGAGGTTAAGTTTTTAGGGCATGTGATTTCAGATAAAGGGATTGCGGTTGATCCGACGAAGGTAGATTCGGTTTTGCAATGGGAGCAACCGAAGTCGGTCACGGAGGTTAGAAGTTTTCTCGGATTGGCTGGGTATTATAGAAGGTTTATCGAGGGTTTCTCGAAGGTCGCACTGCCTCTGACGAAGTTGACTCGGAAAGATCAACCATTCCTGTGGGACGAAAAGTGTGAAAAACGTTTTCGGGAGTTGAAGGAAAGGTTGACATCGTCTCCCGTATTAGTGTTGCCCGATACACAGAAGAGTTTCGATGTGTATTGTGACGCGTCGAAACAAGGTCTTGGGTGTGTCTTGATGCAAGATGGGGAAGTTGTCGCTTATGCCTCGAGACAGTTAAAGGTTCATGAGATGAACTATCCAACCCATGACCTGGAGTTAGCAGCTGTGGTGTTTGCCTTAAAGATTTGGAGGCACTATCTCTATGGCACTACGTTCCGGGTGTTTAGTGACCATAAGAGTTTAAAGTACCTCTTTGATCAAAAGGAGTTGAATATGAGGCAACGCAGATGGATGGAGTTTTTGAAGGATTATGAGTTTGAGCTCCAGTACCATCCTGGGAAGGCTAACGTTGTGGCGGACGCATTGAGTAGAAAGGCAATGCATATCAGTGCAATGATGGTTAGAGAAGCTGCACTGATAGAGGAGTTTCGGGATTTAAGTTTGACGATGCAAGTGGAGCCGACGAGTATCAAGTTGGGGATGCTACAGGTTGCTAACGAATTCCTGCAAAGGATTCGAGAATTGCAACACAAGGATGAGAAACTTATGGAGAAGAAGAGGTTGATGCAAGAAGGTAAGGAGTTAGAATTCCAAGAAGGGAAGGATGGAATCTTGCGTTTTAGAATGAGGATTTGTATTCCGGATAATTTGGAAGTAAGGAGAATGATTCTGGATGAAGCGCATAAGAGTAAGATGAGTATGCATCCAGGCGCTACCAAAATGTATCAGGACTTGAAGAAATTATTTTGGTGGCCGGGGCTGAAGAAGGATGTAGCTGAGTATGTGGCGTGCTGTTTGGTGTGTCAAAAGGCGAAGGTAGAACACCAAAGGCCAGGAGGAGAGTTGCTTTCTTTAGAAGTTCCCGTATGGAAGTGGGATAGCATCTCGATGGATTTCGTGTCGGGACTGCCAAGGACGTCTACTAGTCATGATGCAATCTGGGTGATCGTGGATCGATTGACCAAGTCAGCGCATTTCATTCCCGTGAATATGTGCTACTCATTGGAAAAGCTCACTCAGTTGTACATCAAGGAAGTTGTTCGTCTGCACGGAGTACCATCAAGCATTGTGTCTGATCGCGATCCAAGGTTTACGTCGAAATTCTGGCAAGATCTGCACAAAGCTTTGGGTTCAAGATTGAAGCTAAGTTCTGCATATCACCCTCAGACTGATGGTCAAACGGAGAGGACTATTCAGTCATTGGAAGATATTCTGCGAGCTTGTGCACTGGAAGAACAAGGGAATTGGGAACAAATGTTGCCGCTCGTGGAATTCACTTACAACAATAGTTACCACACGAGCATTGGAATGGCACCATTTGAAGCTCTGTATGGAAGGAAATGTCAGACGCCGTTATGCTGGTTTCAAGTGGGGGAGAATTCTCTGGTTGGGCCAGATTTTGTGCAAGAGACCACGGAGCAGATCAAGATGATTCAAGCAAAGATGAAGACGGCTCAGAGTAGGCAGAAAAGCTATGCTGATAGGAGAAGGAAACCTTTAGAGTTTGTCGAAGGAGACCATGTGTTCATTAGGATTGTACCAACCAAAGGTGTTAGTAGAGCCTTGAAAACCCAGAAATTATCACCTAAGTTCATTGGTCCCTACCAAATTCTCAAAAGAATCGGCCTAGTAGCTTATCAGTTAGCCCTGCCTCCATCATTAGCTAACCTCCACAATGTGTTCCATGTGTCTCAGTTGAAGAAATATGTCCATGACCCCACCATTGTCCTTAGAATCCAACCGGATAACTTAGGAGTTCATAAGAACCTAACCTTCAAAGCTGTGCCAGTTTGCATCGAAGATCGAAGAATCAAGAGTCATTAGGTAGTGAGTCAGAGTCATCTTATAGTCCATCTAATTCTGATTCTGTTTCTATTTCTTCTATTCCTTCTACTTTTATTCAATCTGATTCTATACATTGTGATAACATGGCTCAACCCCCACCAAGGGAAAGGACACTTAGGGAGCTGGCTGCACCTGACTTCACTATTGAAGACTCGTGTATCCGGTATCCTGATGAGGATGTTCCTTTTGAGCTTAGAACAGGACTAATCCATTTGTTGCCCAAGTTTCATGGTCTTGCAGGTGAGGATCCTCATAAGCATCTCAAGAAATTCCATATAGTGTGCACCACAATGAAACCACATGATGTGCAAGAGGATCATGTCTGTCTCAGAGCATTTCCACATTCCTTAGAGGGTCTAGCACAAGATTGGTTATCTGACTTGGCCCCTGGTTCCATCACAAGCTGGGATGACTTGAAGAGGGCATTTCTGGAAAAATTCTTCCCTGCAAATAGGACCACTGCAATCAGAAAGGAAATTTCTGGTATCAGGCAACAACATGGAGAGAGTCTCTATGATTATTGGGAGAGATTCAAGAGGTTGTGTGCTTCCTGCCCTCACCAACAGATCTCAGAGCAGCTTCTCATCCAGTACTTTTATGAAGGTCTCAACTTCATGGAAAGAAACATGGTAGATGCTGCAAGTGGTGGTACATTGGGAGATATGACACCCTTACAAGCCAAGAGCAAAATTGAGAAGATGGCTTCCAATTGTCAACAATTCCATGCAAGAAGCAACAGTGATGCAATAGTTGTGAGGGATGTAAATGATGTTGGTGCAGACTCGGGCAAGGTTGAGAAGCTTGAGCAGAAAATTGATTCTCTCACAACATTGGTCACACAATTGGCTGTCAATCAGAAAAAGATGATACTTCCTGCTAGAGTGTGTGGCATATGCACATCCATTGAGCACCCCACAGATGCATGCCCTTCCCTTCAGCAGCAACAGCCGATGACAAGTGGTGACCAACCCGAGGCCTATGCAGCAAACATATACAACAATAGAGGCCCACAACAACATAATCATGACCTCTCTTCCAATAGATACAACCCTGGATGGAGGAACCATCCCAATCTGAAGTGGTCTGATCAACAACAACCTCCTCCTAATGTTCCATTTCAGAACACCGCTGGACCGAGTAGACCACCATATGTACCTCCTCCAATCCAGCAGCAAAGGCAACAACAACAGCAGCAAGTGGTTCATCCTGCACCATCAGCCCCTCCATCCAACCAACCTACCTTGGAGGAGTTGGTGAGGCAAATGACCATGCAAAACCTCCAATTTCAACAAGAGACTAGAGCATCCATTCAGAGACAAGAGGCATCCATTCAGACTTTGACAAATCAGATGGGTCAAATGGCAACTTCTCTCAACAACTTGCAATCTCAAAATTCTGACAAGTTGCCATCCCAAACTGTGATCAACCCTCAGAATCAGAATGTGAGTGCCATCAACCTGAGGTCGGGAAAGCAGATTGTCACACCCACACCACAACCTCACCTCAACAATGATGCTCTAACTTCCTCTAAAGGGAAGAGCCAAGTGGTAGATGAAGGTGAGCATGCTAGCACCAAAGAGAATCATCCAACTCAACCCTCCTCGACTTCAACCACAAGCCCTACTGTTGTCCTACAACCTCCTCCTGTTCCTCTTCCATTCCCACCAAGAGTGCCTCAAAACAAAAGGGTGGAAGAGGTGGACAAGGACATTCTTGACACATTCAGGAAGGTGGAAGTCAACATACCCCTTCTTGATGCAATAAAACAGATTCCAAGGTATGCGAAGTTCCTTAAGGAGTTGTGCACTCATAAGAGAAGACTCAAGGGCAATGAGAGGATAAGCATGGGAAGGAATGTCTCCGCTCTCATAGGTAAACCTATCCCTCACATTCCTGAAAAATGTAAGGATCCTGGAACTTTCTCTATACCTTGCATCATAGGCAATGTTAAGTTTGAAAATGCTATGCTAGATTTAGGAGCATCCATAAATGTCATGCCTATGTCTGTTTTTAAGTCTCTTTCTCTTGGACCTCTTCAACCTACGGGTGTGGTGATTCAATTGGCAAATAGAAGTACTGCCCACCCCGCAGGTTTGATAGAGGATGTCTTGGTTCGGGTTGAAGAGTTGATCTTCCCTGCTGATTTTTACATACTTGATATGGAAGATGACTCTCCCCGTAATGTTGTTCCTATTATTTTGGGGAGGCCATTTTTGAAAACAGCCCAAACCAAGATAGATGTGCATTCAGGTTCACTTTCCATGGAGTTTGATGGCAGTGTGATCCGATTTGACATTTTCCATGCTATGAAACATTTTCCTGAGGATCACTCTGTTTTCCATGTGGACTTGCTTGATGATTTGATAGATGAGCATATGCTTGACATTTTGCATCATGATTTTGAATTGCCATCTTTCACTGATTCATTTACTTGTCCATCATGCACTAACTCTGGATGGTGCACCGCATGCACTGAAATAGCTCAGTTTCTAGACTCTGCCACTGCATCTGATGATTCATATGTTATAGATTCAGATTATGCCAACCCTATCCCCATATCTGTTATGCATGAGTCTGATTCACTTGTTCAGGTGCAGGCAGCAGAATCCATTTCTGTTGTCCCTTTAGTTCCATCTATTATGCAGGCACCCTCATTGGACCTGAAGCCCCTCCCTCCTCATCTCAAATATGCTTACTTGGAGGATGAGCAGAAACTCCCAGTGATCATCTCTACCTCACTTTCTGTTGATCAAGAGGAGAAACTGCTGGATGTGATAAGAAAGAACAAGAGGGCAATTGGATGGACTTTAGCGGATATTCCTGGAATTAGCCCCTCCATGTGCATGCACCGCATTTTGTTGGAGGATGGGACTAAACCAGTGAGACAACCCCAAAGACGATTGAACCCCCAGATTCTTGATGTGGTTAAGAAAGAAGTCACCAAGCTGCTCCAAGCGGGTATCATCTACCCAATTTCAGATAGCACTTGGGTGAGCCCGGTGCAAGTTGTCCCCAAGAAGTCTGGTGTCACAGTTGTCAAAAATGAGAAGGATGAGCTGATTCCCACTAGAGTGCAGAACAGTTGGAGAGTCTGCATTGATTACAGAAAGCTCAACCAGGCGACTCGCAAGGATCATTTCCCTCTCCCCTTCATTGATCAGATGTTGGAGCGCTTGGCAGGTAAATCTCATTATTGCTTCTTAGATGGATTCTCTGGTTATTTTCAAATTTGTATTGCACCAGAGGACCAACATAAGACCACATTTACCTGTCCTTTTGGCACATTTGCATATAGAAAGATGCCTTTTGGCCTATGCAATGCTCCTGCCACATTTCAAAGATGTATGATGAGTATTTTCGCTGACTTGCTCGAGCATTGCATAGAGGTCTTCATGGATGATTTTAGTGTTTATGGCTCCTCATTTGATGCATGTCTTGATAATTTGACTAAGGTGCTTAACAGGTGCATTGAGACTAACCTTGTCTTGAATTTTGAAAAATGCCACTTCATGGTAGAACAAGGCATAGTCTTAGGGCACATTGTTTCGCACAAGGGCATAGAAGTTGACCCTGCTAAGCTGCATGTAATATCACATTTTCCTTACCCCTCTTGCGTGCGAGAGGTGCGTTCTTTTCTTGGTCATGCAGGTTTCTATCGCAGGTTTATTCAGAACTTTAGCAACATTGCCCTTCCTCTTTCCAAGTTGCTTCAAAAGGATGCCCCATGGGAATTTGGAGACCAATGCAAGAGGGCATTTGATGAATTGAAGAAAGCACTAACCACCACTCCCATCATCCAACCACCTGATTGGACCCTCCCATTTGAGCTCATGACTGATGCTTCAAATTATGCTTTGGGAGCAGTTCTCTCCCAAAGGGTTGGTAAGCTGTCGCATGTGATTTATTATGCTTCTAGGACTTTAGATGCAGCACAGGTTAATTACACAACAACTGAAAAAGAACTTTTGGCTATTGTTTTTGCACTTGACAAATTTAGATCATATTTGCTTGGTTCTAAGGTTGTAGTGTACACTGATCATGCTGCTCTGAAGTATCTTTTGAAAAAGACAGATTCCAAACCTAGGTTGATTAGGTGGATGTTGCTCCTCCAGGAGTTTGATCTTGAGATTCAGGATCAGAGTGGTGCGCATAACCTTGTCGCAGACCACTTGAGCAGGATAGAGAGAGAGGAGGATGCATTTCTTATCCGGGATAACTTCCCGGATGAGCAGCTTTTATCTTTACATGTTTCCCATCCCCTTCCCCAAACTCCTTGGTTTGCAGACATTGTTAATTATCTCGTTGCTTCTGTTTTTGCTGTCTTGGCATCCAAAGCTCAAAGAGACAAATTAAAGAGCGATGCCAAGCATTATGTATGGGATGACCCCTATTTATGGCGTTTTTGCAGTGATCAGGTCATTCGCAGGTGCATTCCAGACCAGGAGATCCAATCGGTTCTCCAATTTTGCCATGCTTCACCAGTGGGAGGCCACCTTGGTACTCAAAGGACAGCACGAAAGGTGCTGGATTCTGGATTTTATTGGCCTACCATTTTCAAGGATGCGAGCAACATCTGCAGCTCGTGTGAGCAGTGTCAAAGAGCAGGAGGCGCCCTATCTTGGAGGCAACAGATGCCGCAACAACCTATGTTGTTTTGTGAGGTGTTTGACGTCTGGGGTATAGATTTCATGGGCCCCTTTCCTGTTTCTTTTGGTTTTTATTATATCTTACTTGCTGTGGATTACGTATCCAAATGGGTGGAAGCTAAGGCCATCAGGACTAATGATGCTCAGGTTGTTGTAGATTTTGTCAGGTCTAATATCCTTTGCAGGTTTGGCATACCTAGAGCCATAGTCAGTGACCAAGGCACACACTTCTGCAATAGATCCATGCAAGCTTTGCTCAAGAAGTATGGGGTTGTGCACAAAGTCTCTACACCCTATCACCCCCAAACCAACGGGCAAGCGGAGATTTCAAATAGAGAGATCAAGCGGATTTTGGAGAAGATGGTGAAGCCTAATAGAAAGGATTGGAGCACACGATTGGAGGATGCTCTGTGGGCCCATCGGACCGCTTACAAGGCACCCATAGGGATGTCACCCTATCGGGTTGTCTTTGGTAAGGCGTGCCACCTGCCTGTGGAGATAGAGCACCGTGCATATTGGGCTGTGAAGCAATGTAACTTAGCTCTTGATCAAGCGGGTGAGGAGAGGAAGCTGCAGTTGAGTGAGCTAGATGAGATCCGCTTGGAGGCCTATGAGAACTCCAAATTCTACAAAGAGAAGACCAAGAAGCTTCATGATAACTCCATTTCCAGAAAGGAGTTCTTGGTTGGTCAAAAAGTTTTGCTCTACAACTCTAGGCTTGGACTCATGAGTGGAAAGCTCCGCTCTAAATGGATTGGACCGTTTGTAGTCACCCAAGTGTTTCCTTATGGCACTGTGGAGATCAAGAGTGAGTCCACGAACAAGAGCTTCAAAGTCAATGGCCACCGACTCAAGCCTTTTCTAACCACCCCTTCTTTGGATGATGCACCTGTGGAGGAGGCCTCATTGGTCGACCCCACTTTTGAACAACCATGACTTAGGGAGTCTCCTTTTCTCCTTCCTTACTCTTTTTATTACACTTGTCTATATCTGTCTGATTCTGCTATTTGTGTTCCATTGAGGACAATGTGTGATTTAAGTGTGGGGGGAGAGTAGTTTAGGTTGCATATTTTGCTTTGATTTTTTTTTTAGGTTTTGCTTAGTTTTGGGCATTTTCTTGCATGTTTTTGCTTCACTTTAGTAGAGTTTTGGTATCTTGTGTCTGAATTCATGCATTTCTGTGTGTAAAGTTGCTTTTGATAATTAAGAGGTGGTAACACTGTGATAGAATTGTCCCTTTTGTGAGGATTTGAGCCTTAATTGTGGGTGGATTGCTATATATGCCACCTAATTTTCTTTCATGTGTGATTGCACACTGGATTACTTGCACTCTAGAACTTGACTTGACTCTTGTTGATACTTGATTGCTCATGCACATTTTGAAATGATTTAGGCACTTTCTTTCTTGAATAAGCTACTAGCCATATGAGCCTACCTTGAATGAATGTATCCTTTGCTAGCCCCTTTGAGCCTTTTTATCCCTTTCCTTGTTCTTTAGCTCATTACAAGCCTATGACTGAAAAACCATGATTGTCCTAACCTTAGGGAATTTTGGAGCTTTGGAATTGTTTTGGGAATGGGTATTAGGTAAGAAGTGTGCTTTATGCTTTAATTGGTTGAGTTCTTGGTTTTGCCTCATTGGTTGTTATAGTTATGGCTTCATCTTCATGCCATTTGTGTTGTTTCTTCTTTTATTTTTGTATATCTCTCAAAAACAAAAAAAAATAGAAGAGAAAAAAAAAGTGAATAAAAATAAAAATAAAGAAGAGAAAAAAAAGAGGATTGGAATACAAAAAAATGCAAAAATAAAAAGAAGAGAAAAAAAAAGTGAATAAAAGGTTGTTGAGGCAAAGAGGATTGGAATTAGTGGTAGTTGATTTTGGGGTGCATTTTGCTTACTTTTTACTTATTCCCCATTGCTCCTCTATTCCTTTGGTTTTAGCTACATTCCCATATTTTTATCCTACCTTGTCCTTGGCCCCATTACAACCCTTAAAAGACCTTTTGATCATTTTGTGCATGTGTGTTGATGGTTGATGTTAGAGGCTTGTCAAGCTTATGGTTTTGTTTGTTTTTCATGATGTGCCTTGAGTGTAAATAATGATTAACCCCAAACACTTGAGTGTAAACACTTTTGAGTGATCCTTGTGAGTTTCTATCATCTTTGTGACTATCCTCTTGATGTCATTGGTTTCTTTGCATACTTGAAGTAATTGGATGATGTTCGCGGATGCTTTGACTCTTTGATCCTTAACCATTTTGTGTGCTTGAGTTTGCCCATTTCTTTGCATTTCCTAGAATTCATTGTGAAGTATGTAATCTCTTGAGTTTGCATTTCTTAGTTGTAGTCATCTTGTTGCATGATTCACTTTGGTGCATATTGATCTTCATAGTCCTATCTTTTGGTTTTGCCCAGGAGTGCAAAAGGATAAGTGTGGGGGTATTTGATGAGCATTTTATTTCCCATTATTCCTTGCATTATTTTACTCCTATTATTGATACTTGTTGCCCATTTGACATTGATTAGCTTGATTTATTGATTTAGAGTTTATTGGACTAATATTCCGAATATTGTTTAATTTGGAATTATTTAGCCTAATTAATTCTATTTCTATTTTCAGGTAATATTTGGCACAAGGACACTTTGGGAAGTTTGGAAATGAAGATTGAAGTATTGAAGTGAAGATTGTAATTTGCATTTAGGTCCCTTTTTAATTGTAATGTTCAGAATAGTGTTTCTTAGGATTTGGGCCCATGTTTTAGGCCCATTTTGTGTCTTAAGAGGGGAAATTCGTGTAACCTCCAAGAACACACTTTCATTTCAGATTTCTCACTCTCTCTCTAGGTTAGAACTTCTCTCTTGGCTCTCCCAAGTGATGGTGGCTGCTAGGGTTTTGTTCTTCCCCATTTCTACTCGTTTTTCTTCATTTATGGCCATGGAAGGCTAGACTTCAAGGGTTAATCCCTTTGGTATTGTATTATCTACTCTTGAGCTCTTGTTATTAATGCAATTTCGTTTTCTCTTCTCTGTTTTCATGTTTATCGATGTGTAGTGGTTTGCTTAATTCCAATTCGTAGAGATAATACATGAATATAAATGCTTAATTTGTATTAACTCGTAAAAACTCCAATTCTGGTTTCTGATGCTTAATTAGAAGTTAGGGTTTGGAGTGATAACTGAATTTTCGCTTAGTATTTGGTTATCACGAGTTGGACAGAGGAGAGGAGAGGAATCGATCTTTAGTGAGCTAGGATTGAGTAGTGTACGTAACCAAAGGGGTTTGCCCGCTTTTGTTTCTGATTTTCTTAGTTTTTATATTCTGTTTGTGTTTTGTTCTTCACATTTGTCACACACAAAAACCCCCCCATTTTACTGCACACTACGTGTTTGATACTTTGCCTAGACCGATATTCGCTGGGAAACGACCTAGGATCACCTTCCTAGTACTACAGAATAAACACCTTTTATTTTGATCGGGTACGGCCTCGATCAGAGCTGTTCTTGCTTGAGTTGGTGTCTGGAGCTCACTGTGATCATCGATTCTGGTAAGCTCTTGAGTTCATGAGTCTCAAACTCAATTCCTTTAGTTAGATGATGTTGCATAGAGCTTAGAAATCTAATTTTCCCCAATCTAATTCTCTGTTTCATGTACGAACCAATTCCATTTTGGTATAGTTTCATGCATGAGAAGTTCAAGTGGATTTCTGGGTTTGGAGAGCTTTCTTTGGATTTCTTTCTGTTGATTCACATCTGAGAGGTAAGGGGAAGTAATTATATTCACTAGATAGAGTTTGAAATCCATTAAATGTGTTAGAGAGCCACCAAGAGGCTCTAAGGGCTTAGATTCTATAGGAACTTTGGTTTGGAGACCAATCCATGCTCTAAATCCGTATTGAGCAAGTTTGTTATCATGCATGTGAACTTAAATGAGCTTTGTTTCATGAATATTATGCTTATTGTGTGATTTGAGGTATTGAGTTGTTAAAATGCCTTTTTATGCATAATCAATGATTTCTCTGTCAATTCTGTGTTTTGAATTGAAATAAGTGTTGTAACATGTTTGATTAATGATATGTTAACTCTGTGGATCCCTGAAATGGACTTAAATTGAGTAGAAATGAAAATGGCATGTTAAAACCAGTTTTCAATACTGTCAGCTGCGAAACACTCGAGTAAATGGCAAAGTACTCGAGTAAATCATGTTCAAAATAAAGTAAATGTCATAAGAACACTCGAGTATTTTGTCTGGTACTCGAGTATCGGGCATGAACTGAGAATTGTTATAGGTCAAACACTCGAGTCATTCAAAGTCACTCGAGTATTCTGGAAAAGTCCAAGAACACTCGAGTAACTCATGAACTACTCGAGTAAATTGTTGAAATTCAAACCCAAATCCTCAGAAAGACATGAACACTCGAGTAAGCTTAAGAACACTCGAGTAATCTGGAAAATCTCCAGAACACTCGAGTATTCTGAACTTTACTCGAGTAAAATGCCCAGAATCTGAAAACATCATTTTCAATTCTAACTTAATTAATTAAGGAATTATTAAGGATAATTCAAGGGATCAAAGACTTAGAGAAATTGATAAATACAAATAGATCGTTCGGTGATGATCCATTTTGAAAATTAAGCCTAGGTGGCAAGTAAAGTATTAATCAATTTCCCCTAAGTCTAAAATGCATTCATTCTGGAGTTTGGATGGTAGGACGTATTCATGTTTCGATAAACATGTGGAGGGCCTCTGGGAGTGCTAATACGCTTGCTTGATGACACGTCGATGACGTGGTCGGCTTTGTGGGTGCCGATATGGATATATCGTTTGGATGACGATCCGTTTGGATGACGGGATATGCTCGGGTGGCATGGATACCAAGCTTGACGTGTACATTCTAGGTGAATGTACGAATTGTTGTATACCTAGGAATACAACGCACTGTGGAGTGCTGGGTTGTCAAGGATGGACGTCGGAGAGTGACTTAGAAAATGTGGAGATAAGTTGAGAGTTAAAGTCATGCATCATGTCATTCACTTAATGCAATTGATATACCTGAATTAAGTGTGAGCATCCTATGTGCATCTGATACTTGCTAGATGCTAATTGTGATTGTTATTAATTGATGCATTATTATCTTTCATATGTTGCATGATTTATTCTCTATTGATTATGTGAGTAGAATTGCTTACCCCTATGCCCTTGTAGGTGATGTCACGTTACATTGCTTGCATCGAGATCCGACCACTTCTTAGTGGCGTATGGATCTATGAGGACCATCGTGCGGTGTATGAGGGGGAGGTAGAGTTCACATTCTACCACCCTAACCCGCTGATGCGATTCCGTCCTCGTAGGTTTAGGATTCCCATTATATACACTATGCATGTACCCCCGTTTTATACTTATCATGGACCACCTCCCACGCGACCAGCTCGCTCTTACCATAGTTTTCATTTTCGACCTACCCGCTCTCACCCTTTTACTTCGAGAGTTGTCCGCGAGGAGACTCCCCCTTCTTATCCGAGGAGCCCTGTCAGGGTTTCACCATCACCTGACCCGGTACCCAGTGGTAGGGTACACTCTCCCTCGGATGAGATCGAGGAGGATCCGGTGGAGGACGAGAGTGGGAGCGAGCCTGTCGTGCATTCTACTGGGAGTGACTGGAGGGACGATGATCCCAAGGTACGTGCATATGGTGTATGATGTGGACCCTTGGATCCGTGTTGTGGAGGAGATGTGCTGCTGCTGCTGTGATGATGATGCTACTACCTTATTACCTATGTTTTTGGGAGACTACTACTGCTACTACTACTGCATCTGATGCTGATGGATCTACGTGACTATCCCTGGGGTTGTATTTTGATTATGTATATATTGTACATATGTTTTACTCTAGGGTTATAGTATCATAGTGATGTAGATCTGTTTATATGGACTTGTTATATTTTGGAACTTGGTGACTTATCTCATGGACTATGTATGTATGACTCTTTCGTATATATGAAAATCTATGTTTATATCATATCAGTTGCATAGTCCAGTAATTTCCGCTTACTCTGATTTAACTTATGAATGAACTCGGCTATAAGTATTAATTGACGGTATCAGTTTTATTGAACAAAGTATGGGTAGCTTCAATTGATTGTAAAATGTAAATAAATTTCTAAAGAACGAATGTTATCCTGTTTGAGAAAAGGTTTTAGAAATCGCCGAACTCGATACAAGTGTTTTAAAGGATTTTAGAATTTATTCTCCAAGTGTTCCATTTGATGAATTGTGCACCCGCTTTAAAGAAAATTTCATTTACCATATTTTCTTAGCTCACAAGTCCATATATTATCCAATATAAAGCATAAATACTAGATTATATTTGGGTAATCCGGAAGGGTGTCACAGGTGCTTGCCCAAATTCCCTAATTTAAATGTTTTATCTCTTATGAAACATGGTTTGGGTTGATCTTTGAATAAATTAAGTGGATTAGGGTGTGTTTGCATGATTTTCCTTATGTTCTATTCGGTTTAGGTATGAAAGTTAAGGAAATGAATTGCTTTCCCAATTGTGTGTTTAATTACATGATGCTAGCCTCATTGTAAGTAAATGTGTTCCTTTCTTTTGTTATTATGTGATGATTAAAATAGGACTAATGCATGATCATGTGTGTATGTGTTAGTAATCATTAGTCTTTGAAATTGAACCATGTCTCATTCTAGTAAGATTCGGCCATGTATAGGAATTTGGTGCATGTGTTCTATTTTGTTCCATGTGCATGAATTTTGAATGATGCCACAATTGTGTATGTGTTTGAATGCCTTGAGTGTTTAATATTTGTTTATATGTGTGTTTGAAAATACATTTGAATGCTAAATATTTTAAGAAAGGTTTTGATTTAAACTTGTGTTATTTGTTTTAATTCGGCTTTTAAGAAAAACAAAATAAGCCAAAATGATTTTGTAAATTCAAAAGAATTTTGAATTGACCTATTTTCTTGATTCGGTTTAAGAAAAACAAAGGGACTGAAATGATTTCTAAGAATTGTTTTCATGGTTTTAACTTAACAAACGCTTTTACTTGAGCAAAACCGAATTGATTTTCAAGAAAAGAGTTTTACGAATGATGTCGTGTTTTCGAAATAATTATATAAGAACGATTTTTAATAAGTAAACTATTTGAGTTCCAGTCATAAATCGGGAGTGGTTACGAGCATCGCCGTGGACAAGCAAGGAGCGTATCAAGAGTGTAATCGTCAACCAAGGTGAGATAGAAGTTTCCCCTAAACAACCGTGGTATGTAGGTAAATATTAAGAGGTCCAATCATCTCAAAGGATGGACTCCAATCTCATTGAGCGTAGTGGTGTATGTGATAGCGTTTGCTTGATTGATTTAGCTATCCACCCGAACGGCTGAGATTGGTTTATTGATTGCGTTGTTATGTTGATTTACTTGAATTGTTATATCTGTCTATTCAATAATGATTTATTCGTTGGTTAAGTAAACCTGATATTAATACACTGTGGTTAAGAATTGAGGACAACCTTGTGAAAGGTAACAAATAGAGATGAAAAGTAAGAGATGAGAATTAAACAAAGAAAAGTGTAAACCGTGTATGAGAATATAAAGCAAGAGTTAAGCATTAAATGAAATAAAAGATGTAATCCTTGTGTGAGAAAGAGACTATGTGATGAGAGCTAATGTTGAGCCAGAGCTTGGGTGTCAATGTGGAATGATTGCTTTCTGAGGTCTAGCTACGAGGGGACATAAGGGCGGAGTTGTGGAATTGAATTCCCTTGCTTGGTTTTAGTCTGGGAGCTAGTGTTGAGCTGGGCTTGCTCCTCCATTAGCGCCCAGCAAGTTTTTATTTTTGGGAAGAAGCTTAGTGTTGAGTTGAGCTTGCTCCTCCATTAACACTCACCCAAAAATATGATTTTGAAAATGATTTGTGAAAAGATTGTGAAAAGAAATTTTTGGAAAAGGAATTTTCAAAAAGATTTATGGAAACAAATTTTGAAACAAGGTTGGGAGACCTCATCCTTGAAAAGACTTTTAGAACTTTACCTTGGAAGTATTTTATTTTTAAAATGTCATTGTAAAGAAAAAGATCTTTGTGAAACTTTTTGCAAAAACAAAGGTTTTGGATGAAAAAGGATTGAAAAGATTTTTGTGAAAGATCATTTGAGAAGATTTTGGGTGAAAGAGTATTTGAAAGGATTTTGAAAAGGAATCTGTGAACCGTGGTCTTGAAAAGTAGTAGTGAAATGCTTGTGAAATATGTTTTTGAAAAGATGTATTGTGACGGATGATGAGTTAAGGGAGTTGATGTGTCATGGAAAGGCTAGCTCTGTGCTATGTTGAGATACGAATTGATAAAGGTCGGGACTCGTCGAAGGGATGTACTAAGGATGAGCCGACCAATAGGTTAAGTTTTAACTAAAAGACTTTTACAAGACATATACTAAAGCGGTGAGGTATGAGTGTCGTTCCGAAGTATTGGAGAGGAAGATACTATGGGTATCTGCGGGTACTCAGGTGGAGATTGTAGAAGGGGAGGACAATGACGGTGATACGTCAAGAAGTCTAGAGTACTGTTCTAGGCGGGACAACTACACAAGTGGCGCACTAACGTGGTGAGGACTGGGTCCAATGCCGTGGCACGTCCTGCTTTGCAAACTAGAACTAGTGCTGTCGCCCCCTTGATACAAATCTAGAACAGTGAGAGGAACTGGAACGGGGCAATGTGTGTTTGATTGTGATATCACATGTATTTGAGGCTGAGACCTCCTGGCTTGGAGCCATTTGTTTGGACAGCTGTCATGCCCGCGTGGTAAAGGTCCTGTACTCCTGTTTGCTTCCGACTAGGTTGGCTGGTGTACCGAGGAGATGTAGACGAGTGTGCTAACTTGAGAACGTTTTCCTTAATGATGCTTTTAATTCCCTTGCATCATTAATGGTTTCGAATGCATAAAACTTAAATAAGAAAAGAATGAGTGACAATCCTAACACATTAATAAATCTTGAGTGAAAGTCCGGATCAGAGAATGAACTTATATGGAGGTGAAATCAGAGTGCAAAGCGGAAGTGACTTATGAATTGTGGTTGGAATGAGCAAGTAATTGTCTAAGTATGCATGTTTGTTCTATATGTTGTTTTCTTACCTGTTTTTCGTTTATGCTTAATATTCTACCTGCCGTAATTCCACAACTGTTGGCATCACATGTCTGGGAATGCTTACTCTCTCAAGTTCTTCTGTCTATGTACCTATTCCTATGTTGTCAACCCATAGCCCATGGACCCAGTTAAGTTTACCTTTGAGGTACACAATGAAGGGCGATGGGAAGTGAATCGTCGCGGATGGGAATGGCGTGGAGCAGCTGAGGTTCGTATCTTTGACCCTGACGACACCCTTAGGGGAACCGAACCCGATTCTCGTAGATGCCGCTTTGTGTTGTCGGACCTGCAGATGGGTGGTCCAGCAGACTACCATGGTGGCTATCCAATGCCGTTACCTGCACGTATTGACCCCGAAGTAGAAGAGTTAGAAGAAATGAACGCAGTCGCGAATGAACTGTCTGACGATGCATTTGAGGCAATGGAGGAAAGTGAGCTAGAGGAAGACCCCGAGGAGTTCATGGAAGAGGAGTACCCGGATGCTGAGGAGATTGAGGTCGACCCGAGTGAGGCACCTCCAGCTGATTCTCCGTCATCTTAGAAGGCGCGTTGTTAGTTTCCTTTCTTTATCTATAAGTATATGTTTCTTGTATTTGTTACCACTAAACCATTGCGTATCATGATGTAACCCCGAACTAATTTCAATGAATGAAACATTGGGCATCACTGACTCTGATTTTAAAAATAGTAATTAAGTTGTGAAGACTCGAGTTGCAAAGTGTGGTGTCACGTGACACTTCGGTTTGGAACTTGAAGCTTGGTATGGTGTATGAGAACTTCACTTTTAATGAAATGGTTTTGAACTATACCGGTTCTCATATTCATGCAACACAACTATGTTTTAAAAAAAAATGGCCCTAAATTTTAGTAAATGAGATTATGGTTTCAAGTGGCCAAATCGGGGTGTTACAGAAGTGGTATCAGAGCTATGGTTTAGTTTTCAGTAGCAAATACATGGAATCTATACCTCATAGAGTTTATCGTGCGATTAGAAATCGAAGTGTCAAGCGTGAGCGAATGATCGTTTGGAAGCGCCAAGCTTTTCCAGCAACCCAGAACCGTAGCTCATTTCTCTTTAAACCTATCCTCCTTGTTGAGAGCCTTTTGCTCTAAACAACTCTTAAACCTTTATTTAAACCTTGGATCTATATCAGGAATGTTTAACCCGTTTCCAAACTAACCTTGTGCTCTCTTGATTCGATGAACTCAGTTGGTGACATCCTAGTTGCAAAACCCTCTCTGTCGCCAATCAATTTGATTTCCCAAAATCTTCAATAAAGACTTCTGCTCGACAGATAGCTATCTCTGAATCAGGAGTGGAGCGCGAGGTGTGCCCAAGGAAAGTGTCCGAACGAGAGAACTTGAATCGTGCCTGTGATCGAAGCATTCGGTAATGAGGATCACCAAAGTTAGGGAGTGAATAGGGATCCGAGACCCTAGAGTGACGCCATTGGACTAGGATTTCTAGGAAAGAGTGGATGGTAAGGAGCTTCGCACTCATAATTGAGACGATTCTGCGCATCATTTCTCGAGGACGAGAAATCTCCAAGTTGGGGAGAATGTAACATCCCGTATTTTCTGGACTCAAATAATTTAAATAAAGTTTGAAGTAAGAAAAGTTTTCAATTAGATGTTTTGGAAAATGATTTTATTTGAAATTGATTTAGTGAAAACCATGATTTTGTGGGTTAACAAGTGAATTTCTTCAAAACAATTTTTCTGGATATTTGGTCAAACTATTTTATAAATGATTTCTTTATTTTGAGATTTGATTTTTGTAAAAGGTTAAGCAATGGTTTTGTTGTTTGAAAACGAATTCTCTTCTTAACAAAATAATTTGTGGTTTTTAAAAGAATTTTCCTTCTTGAAGCCTTTGAATTATAAGAGCCTATGATTTTACTAATTGATTTGGATTAACGATTTTCTTATGAACTATATTTTTAATTGGGTGTGTTTGTGTGTGATTGTATGTGACGGATTCTACTAGGAAATTAAAATAAATGAATTGTTTAAGTAAAAATGCATGATGCATATAGGTGTGT
Organism: Crotalaria pallida; assembly: GCA_037953625.1. NCBI lineage: Eukaryota > Viridiplantae > Streptophyta > Magnoliopsida > Fabales > Fabaceae > Crotalaria > Crotalaria pallida. Next base: position 53,817,429 of record CM075654.1, on the reverse strand, counting down.
GTATGTGTGTATATGAAATTTAATTAATTGATTTAAATGAATGAATGCATGTATGTGGTATGTGTACCGTATGCCTTAAGTAGAAAATATAATGAGTTAAGTGTTATATGCATGATGAGTGTATGCTTGTGTGCTTAATTATGCATGAATTAAGAGAAGGCAATGTTTCATGATGTATGCTATATGATGATAAATTGAAATAAAATTTAAGTGTATGTGTGTGAGGTGTATGTTCGGCCGAGTATAGGAAAAGAGGAACCAAATAGGATGCAATTCCTTTAGTTAGTAAGAAATTAGAAATTGAGGTAGAACTAGGAGGAGAAGAGTGCAACCCTTAAGTGGCAAGAAAATAAGGAGTTAGGAGGGGAGTGTGGCGAGAGAAGGAGGAAAGAAGAAGGGCTAGGGTTGATGACTCACTATGCCTATGGAAGAAAGACTTTCTTCCACTTTGCCTCACCATAACAAGACCTCTCCCATGCAAACTATGGGGTGGTCCGAATTGCCCCTCCACCAAGCCTTTGAACCAAGGACTTAATAGGAAAATTCCAAGCCTTTTCTCTTGTTCTTTAAACCGTAGGGGTGAGTGAGTGTTGGCCATTTCAATTTCAATTCTCTTCATCAACCTATACACTTTGTCCAAGAGCACCTCAAACTCTTGTGACTTTAGAGAGAAAAAGAAAAGAAACCGTAAGGGAGAAGAGGAAGTAAGAGTGTCAAGCCTAAGATTTTTCACCCAAACCACCTCAAATCTTTTCTCAACCTTATTTCTTTCAAGAATCAACCAAGAAAATCCACCCTCAACCTTAGAAGAAAGGAGGCCGAAGCTCAACCTTAGGAGGAGAAGAAGATTTGAAGCTTGAAGTTTAGTTAGAACCTTGATCAAAGGTAGTCTTCTAAGAGAAGTTTAGTTTAGTGATTTTTGGTGTGTTAAAAGGATCTAATATGGACATTCTTTAAATGTAATATTTGTGATGCATGCCTTTACTTCTTCATAATCTTAAAGTTGTGATGCCTTGCATGTCATTCATTTGATTTCATCTTGACTAAGTATGCTTAGATGTTTTAATCTTCCATGGATGTCCTTCACGGTTTAAGTAGATTTTATGTTTAAGTTAGGATTTGTGTTGATTTTGGTGATGCATGTGTTTAAATTTTTCATGACCTTGAAGCTTGAGTGCCTTGCATGTTGTCTTTGTGATTTGATCTTGAATATTTGTGTTTGGATGTTTTGATTTTTATCTTGTTCTTCACGGTTTTCCTAGGATTTGAATTTAAGTTTATATTTTTGTTGTAGTCTTTCCTTGCATGTCATTCTTATAATTTGATTTTGAATATTTGTGCTTGGATGTTTAATTTTCATTTTTTGTTCTTCACGGTTTTGTGCAAGTTTTGTATTTAAACTTATGCTTTTGTGATGATTTTTTTTTGCATATCTTTAAGAAAATGAGAACCTTAAATTTTTATGTTTGTTTTAGGTGTATAAGTTTTGATTTTATTTGATGCATGTCACGGTTTTTCCAAGGAAAAAGGAATTCAACAAGTTTAGAAATAATTTTTGTATAAAAAGAATTTAAAACCCAATTCTTGTATATGATGATAATTCGGTGATAGCTTGCAAAATGAAATGATTCTTTTGAAATCTCATATGATTTGATATTGAGTTTGATCCTTGCATGTGAACTCAAATTTGTGAAGGTCTTGCCTTGTGCGTGTGTGTGTGGTCATTCGGTCTAGTCTAAGACATCATGCTAAATCTTTATTTCTCTTACATGCATGATGAAATGGGTCTCATCTAGAAGTTTTGAGCACATGCATGAATTCCCTTAGATGTTTAACATGATCTTTGATTTTATTGTGATTAAGGAATTAAATTTTTAATGAATGAAAATTTTGTGATAAGCTCATGGTTTGTGCTTAAAAATACCTAAGTTAGTTCATTTTAGTTTGCATGTGTGTTTTATGATTAGGATTAAGGATTTCTAAACCTATGGGACTTAAATTTTTGAATAAAAACCTAAAAGTAATTTTGTGACCCATTCGGTTTAGGAATAAATCCTAATTAAGCAAATCCATTTTCTTATGTGTCCTTATTAGAATTGATCTTTGTATGAATGGAGTTGATTTGATAAATGTTGTGGTGTTGAAGTGTTGTTTCCATTCGGTGCTTGCACAAATTCCCTAATTTAAATGTTTTATCTCTTATGAAACATGGTTTGGGTTGATATTTGAATAAATTAAGTTGATTAGGGTGTGTTTGCATGATTTTCCTTATGTTCTATTCGGTTTAGGTATGAAAGTTAAGGAAATGAATTGCTTTCCCAATTGTGTGTTTAATTACATGATGCTACCCTCATTGTAAGTAAATATGTTCCTTTCTTTTGTTATTATGTGATGATTAAAATAGGACTAATGCATGATCATGTGTGTATGTGTTAGTAATCATTAGTCTTTGAAATTGAACCATGTCTCATTCTAGTAAGATTCGGCCATGTATAGGAATTTGGTGCATGTGTTCTATTTTGTTCCATGTGCATGAATTTTGAATGATGCCACAATTGTGTATGTGTTTGAATGCCTTGAGTGTTTAATATTTGTTTATATGTGTGTTTGAAAATACATTTGAATGCTAAATATTTTAAGAAAGGTTTTGATTTAAACTTGTGTTATTTGTTTTAATTCGGCTTTTAAGAAAAACAAAGTAAGCCAAAATGATTTTGTAAATTCAAAAGAATTTTGAATTGACCTATTTTCTTGATTCGGTTTAAGAAAAACAAAGGGACTGAAATGATTTCTAAGAATTGTTTTCATGGTTTTAACTTAACAAACGCTTTTACTTGAGCAAAACCGAATTGATTTTCAAGAAAAGAGTTTTACGAATGATGTCGTGTTTTCGAAATAATTATATAAGAACGATTTTTAATAAGTAAACTATTTGAGTTCCAGTCATAAATCGGGAGTGGTTACGAGCGTCGCCGTGGACAAGCAAGGAGCGTATCAAGAGTGTAATCGTCAACCGAGGTGAGAGAGAAGTTTCCCCTAAACAACCGTGGTATGTAGGTAAATATTAAGAGGTCCAATCATCTCAAAGGATGGACTCCAATCTCATTTAGCGTAGTGGTGTATGTGATAGCGTTTGCTTGATTGATTTAGCTATCCACCCGAACGGCTGAGATTGGTTTATTGATTGCGTTGTTATGTTGATTTACTTGAATTGTTATATCTGTCTATTCAATAATGATTTATTCGTTGGTTAAGTAAACCTGATATTAATACACTGTGGTTAAGAATTGAGGACAACCTTGTGAAAGGTAACAAATAGAGATGAAAAGTAAGAGATGAGAATTAAACAAAGAAAAGTGTAAACCGTGTATGAGAATATAAAGCAAGAGTTAAGCATTAAATGAAATAAAAGATGTAATCCTTGTGTGAGAAAGAGACTATGTGATGAGAGCTAATGTTGAGCCAGAGCTTGGGTGTCAATGTGGAATGATTGCTTTCTGAGGTCTAGCTACGAGGGGACATAAGGGCGGAGTTGTGGAATTGAATTCCCTTGCTTGGTTTTAGTCTGGGAGCTAATGTTGAGCTGGGCTTGCTCCTCCATTAGCGCCCAACAAGTTTTTATTTTTGGGAAGAAGCTTAGTGTTGAGTTGAGCTTGCTCCTCCATTAACACTCACCCAAAAATATGATTTTGAAAATGATTTGTGAAAAGATTGTGAAAAGAAATTTTTGGAAAAGGAATTTTCAAAAAGATTTATGGAAACAAATTTTGAAACAAGGTTTGGAGACCTCATCCTTGAAAAGACTTTTAGAACTTTACCTTAGAAGTATTTTATTTTTAAAATGTCATTGTAAAGAAAAAGATCTTTGTGAAACTTTTTGCAAAAACAAAGGTTTTGGATGAAAAAGGATTGAAAAGATTTTTGTGAAAGATCATTTGAGAAGATTTTGGGTGAAAGAGTATTTGAAAGGATTTTGAAAAGGAATCTGTGAACCGTGGTCTTGAAAAGTAGTAGTGAAATGCTTGTGAAATATGTTTTTGAAAAGATGTGTTGTGACGGATGATGAGTTAAGGGAGTTGATGTGTCATGGAAAGGCCAGCTCTGTGCTATGTTGAGATACGAATTGATAAAGGTCGGGACTCGTCGAAGGGATGTACTAAGGATGAGCCGACCAATAGGTTAAGTTTTACCTAAAAGACTTTTACAAGACATATACTAAAGCGGTGAGGTATGAGTGTCGTTCCGAAGTAGTGGAGAGGAAGATATTATGGGTATCTGCGGGTACTCAGGTGGAGATTGTAGAAGGGGAGGACAATGACGGTGATACGTCAAGAAGTCTAGAGTACTGTTCTAGGCGGGACAACTCCACAAGTGCTGCACTAACGTGGTGGGGACTGGGTCCAATGCCGTGGCACGTCCTGCTTTGCAAACTAGAACCAGTGCTGTCGCCCCCTTGATACAAATCTAGAACAGTGAGAGGGACTGGAACGGGGCAATGTGTGTTTGATTGTGATATCACATGTATTTGAGGCTGAGACCTCCTGGCTTGGAGCCATTTGTTTGGACAGCTGTCATGCCCGCGTGGTAAAGGTCCTGTACTCCTGTTTGCTTCCGACTAGGTTGGCTGGTGTACCGAGGAGATGTAGACGAGTGTGCTAACTTGAGAACTTTTTCCTTAATGATGCTTTTAATTCCCTTGCATCATTAATGGTTTCGAATTCATAAAACTTAAATAAGAAAAGAATGAGTGACAATCCTAACACATTAATAAATCTTGAGTGAAAGTCCGGATCAGAGAATGAACTTATATGGAGGTGAAATCAGAGTGCGCAGCGGAAGTGACTTATGAATTGTGGTTGGAATGAGCAAGTAATTGTCTTAGTATGCATGTTTGTTCTATATGTTGTTTTCTTACCTGTTTTTCGTTTATGCTTAATATTCTACCTGCCGTAATTCCACAACTGTTGGCATCACATGTCTGGGAATGCTTACTCTCTCAAGTTCTTCTGTCTATGTACCTATTCCTATGTTGTCAACCCATAGCCCATGGACCCAGTTAAGTTTACCTTTGAGGTACACAACGAAGGGCGATGGGAAGTGAATCGTCGCGGATGGGAATGGCGTGGAGCAGCTGAGGTTCGTATCTTTGACCCTGACCACACCCTTAGGGGAACCGAACCCGATTCTCGTAGATGCCGCTTTGTGTTGTCGGACCTGCAGATGGGTGGTCCAGCAGACTACCATGGTGGCTATCCAATGCCGTTACCTGCACGTATTGACCCCGAAGCAGAAGAGTTAGAAGAACTGGACGCAGTCGCGAACGAACTGTCTGACGATGCATTTGAGGCAATGGAGGAAAGTGAGCTAGAGGAAGACCCCGAGGAGTTCATGGAAGAGGAGTACCCGGATGCTGAGGAGATTGAGGTCGACCCGAGTGAGGAACCTCCAGCTGATTCTCCGTCATCTTAGAAGACGCGTTGGTAGTTTCCTTTCTTTATCTATAAGTATATGTTTCTTGTATTTGTTACCACTAAACCATTGCGTATCCTGATGTAACCCCGAACTAATTTCAATGAATGAAACATTGGGCATCACTGACTCTGATTTTAAAAATAGTAATTAAGTTGTGAAGACTCGAGTTGCAAAGTGTGGTGTCACGTGACACTTCGGTTTGGAACTTGAAGCTTGGTATGGTGTATGATAACTTCACTTTTAATGAAATGGTTTTGAACTATACCGGTTCTCATATTCATGCAACACAACTATGTTTTAAAAAAGAAAAAAAAAATGGCCCTAAATTTTAGTAAATGAGATTATGGTTTCAAGTGGCCAAATCGGGGTGTTACAAATTCAGTTTCATAATTATACTTATTTGGTATTAATGGACTTGTTACACTTGATATATTTTGGGGGTATAATATGATGATTTTACTATATTTCCGCAAACTCTCATTTTGTTAGTCTACCTCATTACTAATCAAGTGTTTGTGAAAAGGACTTTTCAAGAGAAGGGAAAATTATTATTTTCAGATCTTTTTCCAACGATAACAAGTCCAAGTTTTCATAAACTTCTTACTTTTCTTATAAAGTAAGATGATTTACAAGGAGTGTTACACATAGAAGGGAAAATAAAATTTTCCTTTTATTTTGTTGAAAAAGAACAATTACAAGCATATAAAATTAAATCATGGAACATCCTAAAAATTCAAGGCATAACATCTAACACACAAACAAACATATATGCAATGCTTTAGGGCATTATATTTCTTAGTAAAACAACTCAAAATCATACATCATACACACACTCATATTGACATCAAGTCATGCACTCATTCATCTCAAATCTACTATTTAAATTTGCATATAATTTATTTTACTTTTATGATTAGAAAACACTAATGTTTACAAACTTGAAAATTCCAAAGATATATTTCTTAAGGAAATTAATAAACTGCACTAATTGGCTATAGGTATGAGCTTCACTTTATTTTCTAAAACCATATTTTCACATAATTAAAAGATCTCCAAAAGGAATAATTTATTTGAGGTCTCTAATTATTTTCAACACTCAATAATTTCGAAATTCACACTTTACAGACCTGGAAAATAACATTCTGTAAATCAATTCAGAAATTATAAAAATTCTATTTTAAAATTCTACGTTTCAACGCGATCGTTTTCATATAAAGATCATAATTTTCCGAGTTACGGTTGAAAAGATATGCATTTTCAATGTTACTATATTCACTTTAGTTTATAAGGAAAATTCATTTCTTCAAGAAATTACAAATAACAAAACCATAACTTAATTCTCATTAATTCAAACTCAAATAAAATCATTTGCTTCGAGTTTATAAAACATTCATCTAAAAATCCTTCTTGAATTCTCAAAATTCACTTTAAATAAAATCTTATTGATTTATTTAGGTAAGGAAAAATGCAGGATGTCACACTATTTAGGAAAGCTACATTTCTAATTTCTTACTTGCCACATCAAGATTTGGATTACTCTACAATACGGAAATGTGAATTAGACACGGTTTTATCGAACTCATAATGAAGTCAATTCTAATCCATCAATATGATCACCACAAAGGTTAGGCTATTCTTCTAGTTCCCCCACCGATGAAAGCGGTAAAATATTCTTTGATAACCAATCTAAGTCAAATATTAATCTCTCTCTAGAATAATGCAAATACTAGAATATAAGGCTTAAAGTTAACTAAAAAAGAGCAATGTGGGACTTGGGATTTTCGTGGGAATGCCTGTAACTTTTGAGTATGTTGGTGATGAGATTGTGGAAAACAAAAGAAGCTTGTGCATATGTCTTGTAAGGCTTGGAGTGAGAGTCGATAATGGTAGTGAAGTGAAGGGTGACGGCTGCTCAGGGTTCTCTTTTCTTTATTGATGGTCTGATGTGAGCTAGGTTTAGAGCAGATCTGAGCTCAATTGAAAACCCTTAAGTTTTTTTTTTAATTTTTGTTTTCAACATGAGCGGTTGAATTCTATTAAAAAGAGACTGATTCAATTGAAAAACCAGAGCTATTATTGCAACTAATTTTATTCAGAGATTATGAGACCTGTTCTACATAGAATTGGTTTTAACTAATCTATTTTAAAACTGGTTATAAAAAAAACCACTCTTTTTTTTTAAATTAACCTCTACGAGACCGTTTTCGCTTGGAATCGGCCTTCACTTCACTACCATTATCCAATACGATAACATAATCCAATCACCGTCAATCATGTTAGTGGGTTACCACAAAGATTATTAGGATTCATGATTCTTGGTATATAACACTTTCGAATGATCACACAGGAATATATCTCCTCTTTCAAGTCCACTCAAGCCTAGGTTGAAAAGTGATCAGGAGTACAATTGTCATACCACATCGGCTTCCAGGTTCATGGCATTCAAATCAAATCAATTTTCCATGTAATCAAGTACAACAACACAATGTCGCATCACACGATGTTCATATCCACCCTCTCCACTGATCAAAAAATAGTCAAAGAGGCGATAATCGTCATTCTCGTTCATGGTGTAGGACTATCCAAATTATGTAGACACCAACCCGTACTTTAATGGACTTTCTAGAAGACTCCTCTTGGCTTCTTAAGAATAACTGTCATTGCCCTCTCCTCTTCTAAATATCTGCCTACCACGAAAGTGTTGAGGTTTCTTTCCTCTCTACTACTTCAAAATGATTCTAAAGAACAACCTAAAGATAAAATGATTCAAAGCTTTTCACAACATCAATTCTAATTTGATTACAAAATCAGTGGGATTTGAACTCAATCTCAAATACCATATTCGATTTCGCTCCCTGCTTACCCATCGGCTTGCTTTGAGGACAAACTGAGCGTCAAGTATGAGTCAACAAAACAACAAGTGGTGCACGTACCCAACACTTCCCAAGTGTATGCACCAAAACCAAATCAAAGTGAATCGAATCAATTTGCAAGAAATTGGGCATCGCTCGTGCACTATATATACCCTCCATGTGTTTGCAACAGTACCATAATCCAAACCAAAACACTTTCACTACTATAGAAATGCAAAAAGATCCCGGTTCTGCACCCACATTGATCCTAGTTCTGCACCGAGATTGTATCCAGCGGCATAAAAAGTGTGCCACTTGTGATCCCAGGTGTTTTAGAAAACACGGAACCGGGATGTTAAGTTCATTAAGGAACTGGGATCAATAAAATACAAGGAACCGGGATGTTAAAAACTTTTGATCCCTATTAGAAATTTAATAAGGAACCGGGATCTTAAGTATATATGGTCACTGTTGAGTTTTTTAAAATGAACCGGGATGTTTATATAAACTTTTTCTAGATATATATATATATATATATATATATATATATATATTCCGGGACGAGACGGGTCCGAGGTTTCCCATGGAGTGGACCCCGGAGTTCTTCGATCGCCACCTCGGCATGCCACAAAGATGGTCGGGCGCGACACTTGATGTCGACGAGGCCGCCACAGTCCACCATTTCCAAAATGAATATCAGGCTCGGAAATTCCAACTTGATATTGGAGTTTTCATGAAGTGTTCTGACAACAAAGTCTTAGCCAAAATTGGTAGCTAACCTTGTTCTTATACTCTTATAATTTTCTTTTAATTCTCTTGCTGATTTTTCTTTACCATTGCTAGGGAGACACCACGATGTGTGTTTTGGGTTGTTGCAGCTGACGAGGGTGACCCCGGTCCTACGTACCCCCAGTGATAAGGGGATCAAGCCACACGTAGTTCTTTAGAGTAGGGATGAGAGACATACCTTAGCCCCTATAGCATAGTGGTTCTTATAGGGGATTACCTGTTAGGTGTGTTGTGATACCTTATGGGCCTGTTGGGCCCAATCGGGCTGACGTGGCTCTTAGAGGATAAGAAGGGTGAGTCCTTCATCCTTATCATGTACTAGGGAGTTTTAAACTTATCCGTTGAGTCGTTGGTCGGCATTGAAGGCATGCGGTCGGCTTATGGGTCCGGTCCACTACATAAGCCCCCCAGCTCGGGAAGTGTCATATAGACTCTGAGCCGAGTTTAGATCCTTTCTGTGCTGGGCAGATCAGACGTCCGATTTCTGAGGTTGGAGGTGACATAGAAGACTGTTTAAAGCCAAGACCCTTTTCCTGGAAGAGTATCGCAAATGGTTGATAGCATTCTTTATGCTCAAATAATGACACTGAAAGAATAATCCTAAAGGAGACTCTTACACCCCCGTTGTATTGAGGTGTGTCAAGAGTCTCATCACCAATTGGATCGTAAGCTTTACGGGTTCATGCTGTCGGAATGAGCACCTTAGCCGAGGCGTATTCCTCTGCCCGCGATGTATTCGACCTATGGTCAAGTATCGGGTCGCAGTCCTCCTTTCCACTTGTAGCAATGCCGACCTGGTCGGCTAACCGAGATCGTGGGCATGCAAGTGTGTAGGAACGTGATCCAAAGTGAGTGATTGAATTAAAGTAAGCCCTCGATGAGAGAGGTGGATACCAAATCTGATGGCGATAGGCGGAAATGTTGCAACATCCTTTACAGGGAGATGATCATATGTTACCAGAGTCTAGGTCGGCCTATGTCGGCTATGTACCTATTCCATTACAACGTAAGCCCCCCACTCCATAAAGCTTGAAGAGGCTTGTGTTCAGTTCATAAGAATTGAGATGCTTGATGCTGATGTCCGAGGCACGCTCAAACTCAGTATAAACCCAAAAACTCAATGGGAGATCTCCAAAGGTACTGGTTGACAAAAATGATCGTCAACGCATGGCGAGCATAGAAACTTCCTTGTTAAAGTTCTTCCCAAATGACTCCAAGGCCTTAGAGTAAGTTGCTGATCCCGAGCAGCGGGCAATGAGATGGAATATGGCCGCTCGGGAGGAAGTGCTCACTCCCCAGCTGGCGGAAATATGTTGACACATAGGAGAACATGATCGGATTCTTGACGAGCAGAAGGAGCATACCGGGGATGCCGAGAAGACAAAGAGTGAGAAAAGCGGTAAAGCTTGAAAGGGCTTGTGCCGAATTCATAAGAATTGAGATGCTCGGCGGGAGGTTTTCAGAGATACTGATCGGTGACAATGATACTTGGCGTATGGCGAGCATGGGGACTTAGAGTATGTTGCTACTCCCAAGCAGTGGACGATGTGGCAGAGTATGGCTACTTGAGAGGGAGTCCTCAGACCCCAGCTGGCTGAGATGCGCTCAATGTCGGAGAACAATATTGTCGAGCTAGAGAAATAAGCCGAAGTTGAAGCCGAGAAATTAAGCCGAGAGGGCGAAAAGTGAGATCATATTCAACAAAACAATCTGAGAAAATTCCTTGTGGATAGGACAGGATGTAGCACTGATTCTTTCGTCAATGATGTTAATCAATTATAACTGCTGAACCCCTCGGAAAACGGAATAGTCTGTCGGATCCTTATTAGAAGGTCGTCGAAGGGAAGCTCGGAACAACAAAGCCGAAACGGAGCTTGCTTGCATAATATCAAAGGATGTCTGATAAGGCCCTGTTGCGTTCGGTAGATGCATGAATGTTCAATAAAACACGATCTTTGCAATTGTCGGAACATGAGGGTGGACGAATGATGTGAGACTCTTTTAGAGATCCTGAGTTGCTTGTACCTCCCCAGTTGTACCTTTCATCACAAATACAGAGATATGAATTAGAATATTAAATTAGAAATGAGACAATAGTGATGCATTCACTTTATAAACAATGAGTCATATTCAGAGACTATGTAGGTAGTATGATACTCGTAGCATAAATAAAGCGACCATGTGTACCACTCATGGCCAACAATTACAATCATCTCAAGGAAGCCAATATGTGTAATTAAGATATAAAACATAAATGTAATAAAGAGTAATGAATTAAATTTAGGATAAGGAAAGATTAATTCCCTGATCAAGCGAGAGGAATGTTATATCCTTTAATTTGGATCGGCTGTTTTCTGAGTTGTCGGACATGCCTTCGTCTTTTTCTTTTCAAAACCTTTAACCCGATAACAGGAGTATTATCCGAGGAGACATCAGAAGGATTGGTGATTGAGAGAATGAATGTGTAGCAGAATCGCCTAATCCGAGTGTACTTCGCCAACTAAATCGGATTCCCCCTCCGAGAATGCTTTGCCAATTAGATCAGATTCATCCAAACCTGTGTGAGAGGCTTGAGGATTTAGACCTGTGAAGGAGTGCATTGTGACGGGGTTGAATGTTTGCAAGTTGTGAGGGCGGGGTTAGAGAAGGCGTCTGAGAGGCATGAGATCTGTGGTCTGCTTGTGCATGCTTTCGGATGATAGGAATCCTGACTTGGGTTATGCGCGAAACACTCGCATCATTCTTTGGCCATCGTGCTCGGGCTATCACGTCCGGTAGTTCCGACCATCAAATTTGTACCTTTACATGATGTATGAAAACAACTATTAGAATATCAAGTAGTAAATGATATGTAATGACATTAATAGCGAAGTATGAGCTGTTTCACTGTTAATTATGAGTATTATCTAAGATAATATAATGTTGTGCAACAAGTGATTCAATAATGATGAATGTGAGGTTTAAACCATGCAATGTACATCACATAAATGAGATAATGAGAAAGATCCTTCCCTGTTTGTCTTTATAGTTAGACTATTTTTGAATTTTGATGCGTCCGACATCCTTTTTGGCATGAACGTTGATATGCTCGGCATCAATTTGGCATAGAGACATTTTTTCTTCTACTGCTAGATCGTGTGCTTGCTCGGTACTCTTCATCTTCTTCCTCCCAAACACCCTGTATGCCGTTATGGGCGAACTATTGTATAGCGCCCTTGTGAGCAATGCTGGGATCTCGAGAAGAGATGTTGACGGGGATCGTCTTTGGGCTTTTAGTGACCATGAGAGGCAAGGGTGTCGTGGTAGAAGGGACCGATCAATTCGAGGATGTCATTGGTCGGTTGATATCATAGCCTGATATCCTACTGCGGGTGTAGGGATCTGGTAGGAAACCGGTGGGATGGACTGTTTACCCATATTTGTACCTCGTATATGTATACAAAATTAATAATCAGTAATCGTCATTTGAACTGACAATGTATAATAATTAAATTGCAAAAATGAAAATTATTGGCAAGTTTACGGAATAAAATATTAGTATGTAAATAGTATGATTCTAAAAAGATCACACGTAATAATAATAATAAACGATACGTGTATCAAAAATGTGTCGGAGCAATTAGTGGTATTAAACCAAATAATGTTAATAAGTATAGTAATTAACTGTATCATTGGCATGCGATGGTGTACATAATTAATACCATTGAAATGACTTAAGTAAAAGAAATTAACTTCCCTGGATTGGTCGTGGTAATGCCCTTAATGGACCGTAACTTGTGGCTTCACATGTTGTTTTGTTGATCGAGAGTTCATTGTGGACGGAGGCCTTGACAACATGACTCGTAACAGTTTGACCATCGTGGGTGTGTAGTGCCCGTTCTAGGCTAGCCTCGTGACGGGTTGTTACAGGAACACATGTTTGCGTGGGCGATGGCCACAAAGTCTTTGTAATTATCTCGGAGTGATGACGATAGTAATCCATGCCACGAGATGTTTTTACAATAACCGTTCTGACTTTTGGATTGTTCTCTATCATGGGGTCGTGATGGCCTCGTCAACTCTAGAGAGATTCCTAGCTGCTTGGCCTTCCTTTTCGATAGGTTCGACCATCCTTTTGGCATTGAGGCCTTTCTTCTTCTATCAATAGAATGTGTGGTTAGCCGGTATTCCTCACCCTTTTTCATCCAAAACCCCTGTACGCCATTATGGGAAAATCACTGTGTAGCACTCGTGTGAGGAACGCTGGATCCCGAGGAGGGATGTTAACACGGATGTCTTTTGGTTGTAAGTAACCGTGAGAGGCAAGGGTGTCATGGCAGAGGGTGCGAGGATGTGGCAGGCTTTGGCACGTTGAAGATACTAATATTAGACGCCAATAGTGACTGAGCAGTTTAGCACCAATTAATTTTGAGGATATCTTTTGGCGGTCTGAAGCTCGGAATGGGCTTTGTTTAAAAAGGTCACTACTCGAAATGGGCCTTTTAGAGAAGTGGGCTATTATACTCGTACCTCGCATATGTAAAATAATTGGTAATCATCGTTAAATTGACAATTTATAGCAATCAAACAACAATAATGACAATTATTGGCAAAGATACTATGTATAATATCGGTATAGAGGTAGTATGATTTAGTAATATCACACGTAATCATATAATAATATCGTGACTGAAAAGACAATAGTTAAATATCGTGCAAATAGACAGGATTGCCCATGAAAAGACGCATAATTTCAGGTATATCATGCGCAATAATTGTAATTGAAGGACATTTATAAATATGTCAAAGCATTTAATGACAACAAGTCAAGTGATGAAAGCTTATCCATGAAAAATGAGAATGCGCGATATATATATCAAATAATAAGCGACATGTAAAGGACTTAAAAGGAACTAAGTATTAAAAGCACATTTCAGAAATATGTGTGCAAATAATCACGTAAGGTGCTAAATAAATAGAAGAATAATATTGGAATGAGAATTCCTTCCCTGATTCAGTGAGGTAAGGAATGTCGGTTTGAAGCCTTCTACCAATCCTTTTCAAATGAGCTTTTGTTGAGCATCGAGGCCTGACCTTCATTTTCTTTAAATTAATTTGGGCTTGTTTAGCCCGTATCAAATAAGCCCGTATAGGTTGGGCCATTTAGAACGTTTACTCCCTGGCTCGGGCTATCATACGTGTACCTCGCGTATGTATATGAAAAGAATAATTAGTGATTGTCGTCCAAGCTTGACAATTTATAAAAACAATAATAATAATTATTGGTAATTTATATAATATATAATATTGCTATAAAAATAGTAAGTGACACGTAATGACATTAATTAGAAAAAGTATAATTTATTTTTGCTGTTAACTAATAGTCATGTGAGTCAATAAAATATTTGTGAAATAATTAAAAAATAGAAAGAATAGCTTCCCTGATTTAGAAGTAGTTTGCTGTTGTTGGGCCATTGACATGTTGAGGCCCGTTGTTGATATCCCTAAAAATCCCTTGTCAAGAATTCGTCCAGTTGGGCCAAATGAGTGCTGATAGTCCATTCCTCCCCTTTTTTTTTTGGAGAGATAGTGGGCCATTGACCCACTTTTTTTTTTGGGCCTGTTGAGGCCCTTTAGGGTTTAGCAGAAGCTGTTTGGTGCTACTATGCGGTTGGTGCTGCTAATTGTTGCAACTTTGTGCAGCGGCGGGAGGGCAACATGCTCACTGTTGGTAACGGCGCGATGACGAAGCCATGGGAGCCCGCCGGTGGTCGTGTCGTCGTTTGACCCCTGCGTAGGCGCGTCAACAAAGAGGAGCGACTCCTCCCCTGGTTTTGGTTTTGAACGGCGGTGGTTGGTTCGCATAACGGTGGTGGAGATGAGAGGGAGGGTGCGAGGCGAGCACGGTAGGAGGGAGATGGGGGTGGCGGCGCGAGATGGAGGGTCAGCAGCGGAGTGAGGTCGGTGACGGTCGTTGCGGTGGCGGAATCGGGCGGTGCGTTAGAACCGGCGATCCGTGTGAAGTTCTGTCTAAGAACATGAAGACGGTGGCCACCGCGACGCAGTTCGGTCGGTGCGGTCCGTTTGCTGGCACCGTTGCGGTGCCTCTCTTGTCCTGTCGGCTGTCGCACCGTTGCACCAGAACACCACCGTCGAGAACGTCCTTCTTCCTACGCCTCGAACCCCTTGTCGTTGCTTTTGTGTTTTTCTTTATTATTTCTTTTTTTTTTGGATGGGAATCGAAGTTTATCGATTCCCATAGACGGCGCCAATGTTGTGTTCCATTGCTAGGGAGACACCACGATGTGTGTTTTGGGTTGTTGCAGCTGACGAGGGTGACCCCGGTCCTACGTACCCCCAGTTATAAGGGGATCAAGCCACACGTAGTTCTTTAGAGTAGAGATGAGAGACATACCTTAGCCCCTATAGCATAGTGGTTCTTATAGGGGATTACCTGTTAGGTGTGTTGTGATACCTTATGGGCCTGTTGGGCCCAATCGGGCTGACGTGGCTCTTAGAGGATAAGAAGGGTGAGTCCTTCATCCTTATCATGTACTAGGGAGTTTTAAACTTATCCGTTGAGTCGTTGGTCGGCATTGAAGACATGCGGTCGGCTTATGGGTCCGGTCCACTACAATATTTTTGTTTGCAGAGGAATATTGGTCGGCAATGTCGTATAAGGCACTGAAGGCTGCGTTGAGCCGCAAAAGAAAGAGGCCGGAGAGTACTTCCAATGAGGCCGCGACCGCTGATACAACGTCGACCGATTTTGCTCCTCCCCACCCTACTCCACCTGCGGTGATCACTACCCCACCTCCTCCTCACTCTCCGTCTCAAAGTACTGAGCTCGTCAATGCTGCCGGTACCCCAAGGCCGGCGACCCCCACTACTAGGTCCTCAATCAAAGAGGCACTTGTACAGATGTCGGGAGCCGAGTGGAAGAAGATGGCCGAAGGGTTGGCCTATCACTTGAAAAGGTCAACAAATATTCTCAATGTGTTGGCCGATGTTGCTGATGACGTTGCGGAAGGCGTGTCGCCAGCCAGGAAGATTGCCCGATCTGATATGGCGGTTGAGGTAGCGGAGCTGAGGAATAGTAAAAGCTCTGCCGAGCAAAAGTTGGCCGAGTTAGAAGAGAAACACCGTCAGCAAATGGAGGAGCTTCGGAAAAGTCAAGAGGAGGCCCTGGCCCAAGCGAAGGCGGATGCGAAAGAGGCTGGTCGGCAGGAAGGCCTGGCCGAGGTGGAGAAGGTGAGGACGTTGCTGAAGAGAAGAGCCGCTCAAGCTCTTAAACACAAGGTAGCCGCATATGAATCGGATTTTAATCTTGAGAAGGCGGCAAGTAAAATTTTTACCAGTGCGGTGGAGCAGATTCTTCACCTGAACCGAGGGCTCCGAATTCGGTACATCGGCGCCTCTGCTGGGTTCGGGGTGGAGGAGGGTAAGATGGTCGATTACGATAAGGATGGGCTTGAGGTTGACCTTGATCATCCCGAGGAGAATCTGCCCAATCCTTTGGTGGAGAAACCGGATGAGGAATTCAACCCAGGCTCGGTTGTCCTGTCCGATGTTGAAGATGAAGCAGCATAAGTCCCTTATGCTGGGCAGCTTGCGATTTGTCAATGTTTTTTGTAACATGTTTGACAATGTTGGATTGTATATTGCTTTTATTGTGTACAACATTTTATTCTTATGCAAGTTCTTTCCAGTTTTAACTTGTTGCATGCTGTTATATTTATGCAAGTTTTTATTCTAACTTGTTGCATATTTACTATGTCCGAGGTCGGAGTTATGCAAGCCTTTTCTTTAACTTGTTGCATGAATGCGAGTTTTACCAACTCGGTGCATGCTTACTCGTTCGTCTTCGGATCCGAACTGCAGAGTCGGACCAGAGAGTTCTTCTTGCTTTTTCTTAGTTTCCCGTAGACTCGCGTTATAGCAGAGTCGGGCTTTGAGCTGGTCGGCTTTGACGGTGACAAGGTTTTCATCAGAACCGACGAATTTCATTGCTAAGTGAACTGTTGAGACCACTGCCCCGAAGGCTTGCAGGCAGGTTCGTCCCATTATCACATTGTATGGGGATTCAAAATCAACCACTAAAAACTTGATAATTTCCGTTCGGGCCGAAGGCAGTTTGCCCAAGGTCACCGGGAGGAGGATGGCTCCAAAGGGGCATATTGCCTCGCCCGTGAAGCTGATAAGATGCCCTTCAAAATGTACGAGGTCGGCGGACCTTAGTTTCAGTGCTTGAAATGTGTGGAAAAAAAGAATGTCGGCCGAGCTTCCTTGGTCGACAAGAACTCGGGCGATTTCAAAGTTGCCAATCATCGCCGCGATCACCATTGGGTCATTGTGATCCGGGATGATATCTCCTAGATCCTGGTCAGAAAAACTGATTGGGATGTTCCGAGATGTTTTTTTACCAATAGGCTTGGGGCGAACAGCTAATACTTGCTGAACGTACTTTTTCCTTTCCAACTTCTTCTCGCCGCCACCGGCGAAACCTCCAGAGATAGTTTCCACCCGGAAATTTTCCGGTGTCTTAAACAGATCTTGTACAACAAAATTTCTTGGTTGTTGTTGGGACCCATCGGGGGCTGAGGCTTGAACGGTGGCTCGTTCGGCGGGATGCCGCACGGGCCATCTCTGATGCGACGATAGTGACTGTAGGTGAGGAGGGGGGTGGTGGAGACCTTGCTGCCCTGTTATCCTCAAGGTGTGATCGCAGGCCCTCAGTTGACGGGATTCTCCCTGGGCGCTCCCTCCTCCTCTTCTGATCTGGTTGCGCTTCAGACATGGTAGAATTTCTGGGAATGAAGTTTATCTTCCCCACAGTCGGCGCCAATGTGATGTCCTAGACGGTGAGGTCCTCAAAGGGTATAGGAGAAGACCTTCAAAGGAGCCTCAGTCTAGGGTTTCTATGTGATGTTTGGTGGGAGTCCTCAAGTGGCTAAGGAAGAGAGCCAGGAAGTAACCCTAATCACTGGTGTGTGAGAGTGACAATTAGGGTTAGAGGATGTACCTGAGCCCCATGTAGTACGGAGCTACTTATAGGGGGAGCTGGTTGCCCTAATGGGCTTGCTTTAGGCGCAAGTAGGGCCAGCCTGTACTGAGCTATGAGTGGATGAGTTGTCCTTGTGGATAAGGTGATGAGCTGTCCTTGTGGATAAGGTGGAAGACGTCACCATGTCCTTGGTGTCGGACTTGGGAAGGTGTTAGACTTGGGAAGGTGTCGGACAGGGAAGTCGGACCTAGGTAGGAGCATGAGGTCGACCCGTATCTGGTATCTGTTCGGCCGTTGAGCATTGAGCTCGGCCCAGCGTACAGAGGGCTTCTTATAGGGCCGTGAGGCCTTAAGCAAGGGGTCTGAGGATCTCGGCTAGGCCGAGTCCACCACAATTGTGTCTTCCCACTTTGACTAGAGTGAGCTGTCCAAATACATGGGAAAGAAAGGGGAAATTTTATGAAAATGTACCTAGAAGAATCTTAGAGTTTAAGACTTATAGGAGTTGGAAAAATCCTATTTAATGCATGTTCATGTTCCTAGACTTGGTTAAAGCAAAAATTGAAATTCTTTGACCCATTTTATGAGGAGAGGGGTTTAACATAGCCATGTTTTGGGGGAAAATTCATTTCCTACTTCACCTATAAATAGAGCCTAAGACCCCTCATTCCTTTACACACAACAAACAATCATTTTGAGAGAAAAAAAATTTGAGAAAGGCTTGAGAAAGAGAGAGTGGGATGTGACTCTTGTTGAGAGGAAGGGAAAAAATTTCATATTCACTTTGAAGCTCTTCTTTGCTAAGGAGAAGAGGTAATCCTACAATCCTGTTTATTGTTTTCATTTTTAAGTTCTTATTTTCATTCTTTTGTTAAATAAAAACTTCTTCTACTCTTTTCTGATTATGAAATTGTGAAACTAAAACCTCTAATCTTTTTTCTGATATAATCTGAATTTTAATTTGTAAATGTGAATTTGGTTGAAGGTCAGATGAATAAGGATTAAAAAAGGGACAACACAAAAATTGTTTAAAGAGATATTGATCTCCCCTTTTTAAAACCTTTGATGATCAAATTATTGTGACCAAATAAGGAAATGATATTCTGAGATTGTAATTGATACCTGCTTTGAGAATTTTGATTTTTATCTGTACTGTATTGTTGTTTTGATTTTACTTTGATTATAAGAATGAAAACATAATTAATAAGCAAGTGACGATAAACAAAAAAAATTATAAAATTGTGATGTGTGTGTGTGTGGCCGCGAGGCCTATATGGTTTTTAAATGATGTTGTATGTGTTCTTTTGTTTGGTAATTATGTGTATCTGATGATATCTGATATGATTCAAAATGATTAATTGGATTTCTGTTTATATGATTATATGGATTGGTATGGTAAATAAGCTATTATGATAAGAGCTGTACAAAAAAATGATTTGACTCAAAAGTTCTTATGTTCTATTTAGCTTGATGTTTAAAGTAATTTTTGAAATGTATGGAATCATATGAATAGAATATATATGTGTTTATAAATTTATATTACTCTTCTATTTTTATTCTTGATGGCCGAAAATTATTTGGTAAGAAAGGATAAATTTTTGGTCCGAAAATTATTTGGTAAGAAAGGATAAATTTTTGCTAAATTCCTAAGTGCTTAAATGTTTATATGATGCCTCTGTATGTTTACTGATGTGTATGCATGAAATAAATTATGTGATTGATGAGAAGATAAAGTATATCTGAAAAATAATTTTATTGAACTATGAGATCCCAAATGCTGAATTTTGTATGTGTTGCAATACTTAACTTGTTTATAATTGTATCTGGATGTTAGAACATGTTGTTTCAATTTCTAGAAGTGATGCAACTGAATTTTGGTGGCTGTCCAACAAGCAAAACTATTATATAAAACTCGTATTTAATCATATTTTTATAATGGAACTTGTGAAGAAATTTTAGGAAAAAGTGGCATGTCTTTTTGATAAACCAATTGTGAGAAAAGTGATTTTTGAGAGTTGTAGTACATGCTGTCCAAAATTATAAATTTGTTGCATCAACTATAGAAATTGCCTTAAAATGAATTAGTATGTGAATTTTATGTTAGGATCTTTAGTATAAGTATATAGAGTTCAAAAGGAATTATGGAAGTGATTTTGTGAATGTATGCTTAAATGTTCTGATGGTTTAGTAAATTGTTTGATGTGATAAAATATGTGATTTTATTTGTTAGGAATTTAGATGCCTAAATGTATTGATGTGTAAAAAGTAAATTTTCTATTCTGTTTAGAACTTGTAATTGAAATTGCATCAACTTTAGAAAAATATATTTTTAGCTTTGAATGCATGAGTTATGTTTTATATGAATTAAGTATGTTTGTAATGTGGTTATGTGATTTTTATTTACTGCTTAATTTAGTTTTAAAGTTGCATCAAAACAAATGATTTAAAATCCTTCTGTATGAATTATCTGCAAATGGTAGTTGTTATAAGGTATCTGGAAATGAGTTTTTGAGTAAGTGATGTTTTGGAATTTATGTTTGAAAGGTGATAATTAAGTTTTAAAAGTTATATTATTTTTAGAAAAGGTTTTCATGATTTAAAAAAGTAAAAGAAAAAGTGATTTTTCTAGTGCACTAATCTGTTTTTAGTTTCAAAGAGGTTTTAAGCTCTGTTTTGTGTTTTTAAAGGATACTAAGAGTTTTTGATTTGTAAAATGTCCTTTTAATAAATTGTTTAAATTGATTTGTTATTTGGATTACGTGTACCAAATTGTTAAAGGTTCTCATTTGGAATCAAGTAACACAAATTCGATTCAAGAGGACACTAATTTCCTAGCTTCACATCAAGGTAAGAGAGAAGCCTTCTTAAGACATAGTGGCATGTAGGGTAATGTTAGGGCATTCCGTATCATCTCAAAGGTCGGAACTAGGGATCTATCGGGTGAGTAGTAGAATGGCAATTGTGTGTGTGTTCCGCCGTTCATACGAAAACAACGATCCCTCGAATATAATTGTATGTGCTGTATATTCTGTTTTATTATGATGCTGAATCGATTATAATATTAAATTGTTAATGATAACATGTCTGGCGTATATGTTATATAAACCTGTTATTGGAAAATAATTGATTCATATGATGTTATGTTGGAGAATTTTTGTGTAACAGCCCGATTTTCGTAAACCAAAAATAATGAACTTTTACTTATTAAAGTTGCAAAAAGAGGCCAATTTTTTTTTTAAAACAGTTGGAAGTGTCCATGTTACATGTACCACTCTTTACTGAAAATCGAGTTGTTACTAAAATCGTTCATCACATAAAACTTTCATCTTCATAAACTGGCTTGTTTCAAAAGCACCATACATTTTCCCAAAAGATTACATTGTTTGTTCTTCCAAAATAGAGTATTCCACAATACAGAATTAAAACTTGGCTTAGTTACATAATTGGCACATTGCTTGGTAATCCTTGACTCAAAACACAGATCATAACTTAAACTAAATTTACTACTTTCGCTTCCGCTGCGCTACTCTGATGAAGACCACCGGGTGAAGCTTCCCTTTCTTCTTGCGCCCTTTCTTCATTCCCGAAGATGAAGCCACCTCTGTCGCTGCCCTCTCGTTGTCTTTAACTACAGCGTCCATTCGTCTAGTATGATAATCTTCATATGTTGCTCCGTCTTCCCGTTGAAATATCAGCAGCACCGATATGCCAACGAACAGGAGAGAGCAAGCGATCCGAACGACGCATCGTCGACGGTGTGGGATTACAGTAGGCGAGATATCAAGACCATACAAGTGTGATGTCCTAGACGGTGAGGTCCTCCAAGGGTTAGGGAAGAAGACCTTCAAAGGAGCCTCAGTCTAGGGTTTATGTGTGATGTTTGGTGGGAGTCCTCTGGTGGCTAAGGGGAGAGCCAAGAAGCAACCCTAATCACTGGTGTGTGAGGGTGATAATTAGGGTTAGAGGGCGTACCTGAGCCCCATGTAGTACGGAGCTACTTATAGGGGAGAGCTGGTTGCCCTAATGGGCTTGTTTGGGGCCCAAGTAGGGCCAGCCTGTAATGAGCTATGAGTGGATGAGCTGTCCTTGTGGATAAGAAGGGAAGACGTCATCATGTC
The DNA here is from genome assembly GCA_037953625.1 of Crotalaria pallida. Lineage (NCBI taxonomy): Eukaryota > Viridiplantae > Streptophyta > Magnoliopsida > Fabales > Fabaceae > Crotalaria > Crotalaria pallida. The sequence continues at coordinate 53,795,215 of CM075654.1, read as the reverse complement.
CTTGGTGTCGGATTTGGACGTCGGACCTGAGTTGGAGCACAAGGTCGGCCTGTATCTGGCGTCTGTTCGGCCGTTGAGCTTTGAGCTCGGCCAAGCGTTCAGAAGGCTTCCTGAAGGGTCCTTAGGTCTTTGGCGAGGGTTATGGGGAGTTCGGCCTAGCCGAGTCCACCACATAAGCCCCCCAGCTCGGTCAAGGTCAACTGAGCCTTGTTACGAGGTCTCGTTTCAGGTCCCTTTCCCAAGTCCACCATATCAGGGCCGAGTTCACCACATAAGCCCCCCAGCTCGGTCGAGGCTATTTGAGCCTTGCTCCGAGGTTCTAAGGAGTTCGGACGTTGGGTTATCGAAAAGTTGGATCCAGCTGTCTCTGATTGTCCTTTCATTATGTAGGAGCGGGTTTGACAGCTGTCTACTCACCAGTACCAAAGTGACGTTCGCTTTTACCGGATCTGACACGTGTCAGAAATCGCGACCTACGAAGCGTCACCATCATTGTGACGTTGCTCGAGGTCCATTATTTCAGCTGCTGCGTGCCACATGTCCCAGTTGATATGGCTGCATGCTGGGTTGGGCCTTTTGGGCCAAGTCCAAATTTCGAAAATGCAGGGAAGATGGTTTATCTTCTCCTATTTTGACAAAAACCGTTCCTCTTCTTCTCTCTACCAAACGGTTGCTCTTTCATTCACTCACACCAGTCCCATTCTTCCTCTTCCCTTCGAAACTGCTTTTTGGAATTGTGCTCCTCTTACCTTCTTTCTCAGTAGAAGATCAACAGCAAGTTACTCTCTCCCTCCCGTTCATTCTTTACGGTAGCATACTTAAGGTATTCTCTTACTCCATATTTTTCGTTTTTGCCTTTTCTTCTTCTCTGTTCTGGTTTGCCTAGGCAGGATTTAGGATTCTAAAGGCTTTGTTTCTATAGTGAGGGGTGGTTTTTTCTAGCTGTCGGGTTTTGTGTTAGTCTCTTTGGGGAATGAAATTGGTGGCTTATAATGTTTCTGGGTTTGGAGCGTTTTAGGACTTGTTGGAGGGTTTTTGCTTTCATTTTTCAAAAAATCAAAGGGATATACTGGGTTCCATATGAATAGGGAATGGGTTAGGAAATGGTCTAGAGTAATCTTCCTATCCTGTAGCAGTAACGAGGAAGAGGACGGGTCCTCTTCCTCATCTTGTTCCTCCCTGGAGGTCGACGAGGAATATGAGGAACAGGTTCTAGAGGTTGATCCCGTTGAGGTTGTCTATCCTCTGGATTGGGAGGAGAGGAAAGAGTGGGTTTGGCAATACGCCTGGGCCGAGTTTATTGGTGGTGGGGACTGTGCCGATCTCGAGAAGATGGGGGAGGGAAGAGGATATGAATGGGGGGTGCCTGTGGTAGAGGGGAGGTGCTCGCCCCTCGGAACGACTTCGAGGGGGTTTTCTGGGGGGTTATTCTTTGTAACCCGTAGGACTAACATCGAGCTCCCCTGTTCTTCCATAGGTACCATGCCGCCCAGGAAATGCATCAGCCAACCTGAGCTGTACCCTGCGCCCACCGATGCCGACCAATATCAATGGGTTGATGTTGAACCGAAAGGTGTGCGGTCCAGTTTAGATTCCGAGGATAAGCTCGCCGGGGTGAAAAGAGCTGTACTACCCTGTTCGGGAGATCCTGCTGGTACTTCTTATGAAGTTCTCCCTTGTTCAGCGAATGACAGAATATGCACTAGAACTGATGACAACTCCTTCTTTTTTTATGCCGATTTAATCCACAACCTCGGCGTGGCCTTGCCGTTCACTGACCTAGAGATGAGGGTTCTGAAAGAGCTCGGACTGGCCCCTTCGCAACTTCATCCCAACACCTGGTCGTTTCTGAGGGTGTTTCAAAAGTATTGCGGGGCCAAAGGGTTGGTATGCACAGTGCGGCTCTTTCTGTGGATGTATAACCCGTTCGTCAGTAACAAAGACGGGGTTACTGGTCAACTTTGGGTATCGGCCAAAGCCCGAGCTCGCTGTGGGCTATTCGGAATGTTTACGGAATCTTGGAAGCATTTTAAGCCCAGATTCTTCACGTACAAGTTCGTGGGCACTGGTCGACCTTGGTTCCGGGACGAGACGGGTCCGAGGTTTCCCTTGGAGTGGACCCCGGAGTTCTTCGATCGCCACCTCGGCACGCCACAAAGATGGTCGGGCGCGACCCTTGATGCCGACGAGGCCGCCACAGTCCACCATTTCCAAAATGAATATCAGGCTCGGAAATTCCAACTTGATGTTGGAGTTTTCATGAAGTGTTCTGACAACGAAGTCTTAGCCAAAATTGGTAGCTAACCTTGCTCTTATACTCTTATAATTTTCTTTTAATTCTCTTACTGATTTTTCTTTATCCTTTTGTTTGCAGAGGAATATTGGTCAGCCATGTCGTCTAAGGCATTGAAGGCTGCGTTGGGCCGCAACAGAAAGAGGTCGGAGAGTACTTCCAATGAGGCCGCGACCGCTGATACCACGTCGACCGACTCCGCTCTTCCACACTCTATTCCACCTGTGGTGATCACTGCCCCACCTCCTCCTCAATCTCCGACACCAAGTACTGGGCTCGTCACTACTGACGGTACTCCAAGGCCGTCGACCCCCACTTCTAGGGCCTCTGTCAAAGATGCTCTTGTAAAGATGTCGGGAGCCGAGTGGAAGAAGATGGCCGAAGGGTTGGCCTCTCACTTGAAAAGATCAACAAATATTTTCAATGTGTTAGCCGATGTTGCTGATGACGTTGCAGAAGGCGTGTCGCCAGCCAGGAAGAGGGCCCGATCTGATATGGCGGAGGAGGTGGCGGAGCTGAGGAATTGTAAAAACTCTGCCGAGCAAAAGTTGGCCGAGTTAGAAGAGAAGCACCGTCAGCAGATGGAGGAGCTTCGGAAAAGTCAAGAGGAGGCCCTGGCCCAAGCGAAGGCGGATGCAAAGGAGGCTGGTCTGCAAGAGGGCCTGGCCGAGGTGGAGAAGGTGAGGACATTGCTGAAGAGAAGAGCCGCTCAAGCTCTTAAACACAAGGTAGCCGCATATGAATCGGATTTCAATCTTGAGAAGGCGGCAAGTAAAATTTTTACCAGTGCGGTAGAGCAGATTCTTCACCTGAACCAAGGGCTCCGAATTCGGTATGTCGGCGCCTCTGCTGGGTTCGGGGTGGAGGACGGGAAGATGGTCGATTACGACAAGGATGGGCTCGAGGTTGACCTTGACCAGCCCGAGGAGAATCTGCCCAATCCTTTGGGGGAGAAACCGGATGAGGAGTTCAACCAAAGCTCGGTTGTCCTTTCCGATGTTGAAGATGAAGCAGCATAAGTCCCTTATGCTGGGCAGCTTGCGATTTATCTGTTTTTTGTAACATGTTTGACAATGTTGGGTTGTATTTTGCTTTATTGTGTACAACATTTTATTTTTATGCAAGTTCTTTCTAGTTTTAACTTGTTGCATGCTGTTATATTTATGCAAGTTTTTATTCTAACTTGTTGCATATGTACTACGTCCGAGGTCGGAGTTATGCAAGCCTTTTCTTTAACTTGTTGCATGAATGCGAGTTTTACCAACTCATTGCATGTTTACTCGTTCGTCCTCGGATCCGAACTGCGATCCGTTAGGTAGTCACCAAGAAGGCTCTTTAAAAAAGAATGCAAGTATTTGAGACTTGTTGCATTTTAGACAACCTAAACTCGACTGTTTTTGAAAATACAAGTACTGTTTTCACTTGTTGTATTCGAGATTGATTATAGCTAAAATTGTCATGCTAAGAGCTGTCATGCTAAGAGCGTTTGATCATATCAATAATAAGACGAAGCTCGGCCGACTCAGTAAATGCAGTAATCTTATAAGTTTTCCTCAAAAAAGAGGTACTGTGTATAAATGCATACGGTAGGGAACTCGGATCTACCCGCCTTAGCCGAGGTGGGTGTCCTCGTCCCCGATGTAAAAGAGAATGCTGAGTGAAGCTATGTGGAAACATTTCACAGTAGTCTGTTCTTTATCGGGTGCCCCTTGTACACTGTGCATATGAGCTGATCTCCTTTACAAGACGTTGGCTGTGCATAGCGCCATGCAACATTTAGGTGGCTAGTGCTAAATGAGAAGCTAGTACGTACGTATATAAAACTGTAGCACTTGAGTAATGGGCAAGTTTGTACTTTTTTATTAATTATAAACATGAGTACATTTCCTATGAATTAAAAAGGTGGGTATATCCCATAGTGGAAAATAAGAGCATGACTATGGGAAGTAAGTGTAAAATGTTAACAGAAATGAAGATAGAACTTAAACTTTTAGCTGGGGCGGCTGATAACATCTGAGGTAAACCTAGCTGAAGTAGGTTCTCAGTTTTACAACGTTCCAAGAATTTTTGAGTTCGGCTCCTTCAAGAGTGTCCAGTCTGTATGCCCCAGAGTGTGTTTTTGAAATGACTCTGTAGGGGCCTTCCCAATTTTGAGCAAATTTCCCATCTCTTCGGTTTTTAAGACCGATGTCAGCTCTCCTGAGATCGAGATCTCCGACCTCAAAAGACCTGGGTTGTACCATTTTGTTATACTGCTTGGCTTGCCTTTCTTTTGCTTTCTTTTCCCGAGCAGAGGCGGCGTCCCGGATCTCTTCGGCCAGTATCAAGTTTTCTTTGATCAAATTTCCGTTTTCTTCCTCGGGTCTGTCCCTCATTCGGAAGGTATGAATCCTTCGTTCGATGGGGATGACCGCATCACAACCATAGGTGAGTCTGAAGGGGGTCTCTCCGGTTGAGGACTGAACCGTGGTCCTGATTGACCAGAGGACCTCGGGTAGAAGATCGGCCCATGCTCCTTTGGCCTGCGTAATTCTCTTCTTGAGGCCGTCAACGATAGCTCGGTTGGCGGCCTTGGCTTGGCCATTAGTCTGGGGGTGCTCTACCGAAGAAAACCGATGAGAGATCCCGAGATTCTCAGCTAATATCTGGAAGTTGTTGGCTGCGAACTGACTACCATTGTCGGTGATTAATGTGAGTGGAAGGCCAAAACGGGAGATGACTTGTTTCATAAAAAATTTCTGGATCCTTGCCGAAGTGATGGTTGCTAGGGGCTCAGCTTCGATCCATTTGGTGAAGTAGTCTATTGCTACCACGATGAATTTTAGCTGGCCTGGAGCCATTGGGAACTATCCCACAATGTCCATTCCCCACATGCTGAAAGGCCAGGGGGAAGCTAGAGAGTGGAGCTCCTCGGAGGGTTTCTGATAAACATCGCTGAAGAATTGGCATTGAGGACATCGTTGAACATGGTCAATGGAATCCATAACTAAGGTCGGCCAGAAATATCCAGCCCTTAGTATCTTCCTTGCCAAGGATTTTCCTCCGACGTGGTGGCTCCCCATTCCTCCATGGACCTCGTTCAAGGTCTCTTGAGCTTCCTCGGAGGTAAGACATCGGAGGAGTGGGGAAGACATTCCTCTTCTATAAAGGACTCCATCCATAATGACATACTCAGCCGCCTTTCTCTTAAGTTTCTTTGCTTCCTTTTGATCGGCAGGGAGTATTCCATGTTCGAGGTATGCCCTTATCGGATGCATCCAGTTCGGCAGTACTGAAATGGCCATTACTACGCTTGGGGTCGAGATTTGTTCTTGTATGAGGCTTTTATTGTTCCCTCCGCCTTTCGTGCTTGCCAACTTGGAAAGCACATCGGCTCGGGAGTTTGAACTGCGGGGGATATAGGTGATGGAAAATTTGGCAAAATCAAGAGCCAGGGATTTAACTTTATCAAGGTATTTCTGCAGGATGGGCTCTTTGGCTTGGTAGTCTCCAACGACTTGGGAAACCACCAACTGGGAATCGCTCATAATTTGGACTTCAGTTGCACCGAGCTCCTTAGCCATGCCGAGGCCGGCAATGACTGCTTCATACTCGGCCTGATTGTTCGAGGTTAAAAACTCGAATTTCAGGGAGTATTCGATGCTGATTCCTTCCGCATTTTCCAAAATAACACCAACTCCTGCACCCTTTTGATTGCTCGAACCATCAACGTATATCACCCATGTGTCCGAGCTAGAGCTTTGGTGGGGCTCTGTGAACTCGGATACAAAGTCGGCCAATGCTTGTGATTTGATTGCCTTCCTCGGTTCGTAGGAGATGTCGAACTCGGACAGTTCGATTGCCCATGCCATCATTCTCCCAGCGAGGTCGGGCTTCTGAAGAACTTGTTTAATAGGATGGGCGGTCCTTACGACAATAGGGTGACTCTGAAAGTATTGTCGCAGCCGCCGTGCAGCAAGTATTAAACAAAATGCAAATTTATCAATTTTGGAATACCGGAGCTCGGAACCTTGCAGAGCTCGGCTTATGAAATAAACAGGGAACTCGGTTCGGCCCTCCTCTCGGACCAACATCGAGCTGAGTGCGGAATCACCAACAGAAAGGTAAATAAAAAGACTCTCTCCCTGGAGAGGGCTAGAGAGGACTGGCGGGGAAGAGAGATATTCCTTAAGTGCCAGGAAGGAAGTTTCACAATCTTGATCCCAATGAAAATTTGTACCTTTTTTCAGCAGTTTATACCAGGGTAAGGCCTTTTTTGCGGCCTGAGGGAGGAACCTTGACAATGCCGCCATCCTGCCTGTCAACTGCTGCACTCCTCTGAGATCGGCGGGGCTCTTCATCTCTAATATAGCTCGGCACTTGTCGGGATTTGCTTCAATTCCTCTTTCTGAAAGCATGAATCCGAGGAAGGCCCCTGCTGGGACTCCAAAGGTGCACTTTTCCGGATTCAGCCTATTCTTATGAGCTCTCACCCTTTCCAGAACCATGGTGAGATCTCGGACATGATCCTCTTTTTTCTTGCTTTTTGTGATCATGTCGTCAATATAGACCTCCATGGTGGTACCAACGATTCCATCGAAAAATTTGTTCATCATTCTTTGGTAGGTTGCCCCAGCGTTCTTCAAGCCGAAGGGCATGACCGTATAGCAGTAGGTTGCCTTTCCGGTGGTAAACGTGGTCTTATCCTGATCCGACGGATACATAGGGATCTGGTTGTATCCCGAGTAAGCGTCAGTGAATGATAATAACTGGTATCTTGCCGAATTATCGACGAGTTGGTCAATAATCGGTAGTGGATACTGATCCTTTGGGCAGGCCTTGTTGAGGTCGGTGTAATCTACACACATCCTCCAACTGCCGTTTGCCTTTTTAACCAGCACAGTATTTGCCACCCATTCGGCATATGGTACTTCTCTAATGAACCCTGCTTCCAGCAGCTCGGAAACCTTTTCCTGAATAACTTTTGCTTTCTCTGTTCCCACTCGTCTCATCTTTTGCACTACCGGCCTTGCCTTTGGATCCACACTGAGCTTGTGACAGATAAAGTTTGGGTCAATTCCTGGCATATCGGCCGAGGTCCACGCAAACAAATCTGAATTAGCTCGTAACAGATTGATCATTTCGTCTCGGATCTCCTGAGGGAGGTCAGCACCAACTTTGACAGTTTTGCTGGAGTCAGAAGGATCAATGGGAATTACCAACCATTCTCCTTGAGGAGACGGTCTGAGATCATCCTGTTCAGCCCGGACATCCAATTCGGCCAAAAGGAGCTTCCCTTTGGCTAATGTTGGACCAGAGAGTTCTTCTTGCTTTTTCCTAGTTTCCCGTAGACTCGCGTTACAGCAGAGACGGGCTTTGAGCTGGTCGGCTTTGACGGTGACAAGGTTGTCAACAGAACTGACGAATTTCATTGCTAAGTGAATTGTTGAGACCACTGCCCCGAAGGCTTGCAGGCAGGTTCGTCCCAGTATCACATTGTATGGGGATTCAGAATCAACCACTAAAAACTTGATAATCTCCGTTCGGACCGAAGGCAGTTTGCCCAAGGTCACCGGGAGGAGGATAGCTCCAAGGGGTCGGCGGACCTTAGTTTCAGTGCTTGAAATGTGTGGAGAAAAAGAATGTCAGCCGAGCTTTCTTGGTCGACGAGAACTCGGGCGATTTCGAAGTTGCCGATCATCGCCGCGATCACCATTGGGTCATTGTGATCCGGGATGATATCTCCTAGATCCTGATCAGAAAAACTGATTGGGATATTCCGAGATGGTTTTTTACCAATAGGCTTGTGGCGAACAGCTAATACTTGTTGAACGTACTTTTTCCTTTCCGACTTCTTCTCGCCGCCACCGACGAAACCTCCAGAGATAGTTTCCACCCGGATATTTTCCGGTGTCTTAAACAGATCTTTGTACAACAAAATTTCTTGGTTGTTGTTGGGATCCATCGGGGGCTGAGGCTTGAACGGTGGCTCATTCGGCGGGATGCCGCACGGGCAATCTCTGATGCGACGACAGTGACGGTGGGTGAGGAGGGGGGTGGTGGAGACCTTGCTGCCCTGTTAGCCTCAAGGTGTGATCGCAGGTCCTCAGTTGACGGGATTCTCCCTGGGCGCTCCCTCCCCCTCTTCTGATCCGGTTGTGCTTCAGACATGGTAGAATTTCTGGGAATGAAGTTTATCTTTCCCCACAGACGGCGCCAATGTGATGTCCTAGACGGTGAGGTCCTCCAAGGATTAGGGAAGAAGACCTTCAAAGGAGCCTCAGTCTAGGGTTTCTGTGTGATGTTTGGTGGGAGTCCTCTGGTGGCTAAGGGGAGAGCCAAGAAGCAACCCTAATCACTGGTGTGTGAGGGTGATAATTAGGGTTAGAGGGCGTACCTGAGCCCCATGTAGTACGGAGCTACTTATAGGGGAGAGCTGGTTGCCCTAATGGGCTTGTTTGGGGCCCAAGTAGGGCCAGCCTGTAATGAGCTATGAGTGGATGAGCTGTCCTTGTGGATAAGAAGGGAAGACGTCATCATGTCCTTGGTGTCGGATTTGGGAAGGTGTCGGACTTGGACGTCAGACCTGAGTTGGAGTACGAGGTCGGCCTGTATCTGGCGTCTGTTCGGCCGTTGAGCTTTGAGCTCGGCCAAGCGTTCAGAAGGCTTCCTGAAGGGTCCTTAGGTCTTTGGCGAGGGTTATGGGTAGTTCGGCCTAGCCGAGTCCACCACAACAAGCATACAACACACAACATACATACAACATTCTTGTCATCGTTATTCTTATCATTATTTTCTTATTTTACCAAACTTATTAACATTCCTTCTTTCTCAACTACTTTCTCAATCTCTTTTTAATTTTCATTATCACGTTTTATCAAATCACAACCTTCGATGATTGGGGGAGAAATTATAATATCACCGAAGTACTTCCTTAGTCACCATCGTCTCACACGTCTACATCTCCTCGGTCATCCACCCCAACAGGAGTACAGGACCTTTACCGTGCGGGCACGACAGCTGTCTCTCAATTAATTGGTCCTAGACCAGGAGGACTACAGCCTCAAATCAATTCAAATCATTCAATTCATATATATATCAAGGCACACTGTCTCACAGTGGCAATCAAGATGCCCCACTCCAGTCCGTCTCCACTGTTCTCGAAATGCCATAGGGGTGACAACACTATTCCGGTTCCGGGTGCAGAACTTACCACGGTATTGGGACCCAGTCCCCACCACGTCTGGCTACCACATATGGAATTCGTTCCGCCCAGAATAGTACTCAAGGCAACATGACGTTTTACCGTCCGAGCCTACCCTATTGCATTCACCACCCGAATATCCCTGATATACGGGGTACCTTCTTCTCCACTACTTCGCACTCTCATATCTCACCGCATTAATGTCTTTTAATGTCTTTTATCTTTTTAATTAACCTAAGGTCGGCCCGTCCTTCGTGCATCCCTTTAATGAGTCCCGACCACTAACTTTGCACTTTCTTTCTCTCATCATTTCTCACATAGCACAGAGCTGGGATCACATCAGTCAACTCTCATCTCATTTCCCAATCCTTCTCAACATTCTCAATCCTTTTTCCAAAACAATCTTACTTTCCTCAAAACACATTTTCATAAACTTTTTGGAAAATCTTATATCATAAGCTTTCACAAAATATCCTTTCGAAAACTTTCACATAAAATCTTCTCTCGTAAATTTTCTCAAAAATCAACTTTCATACATTTCCGAAAAAATTTCTTTTCATAGACTTCCTTAAAAGTTTTCTTAAAAATCCCTCTTTCACAAAATTTCTAAAAATTTTTCTTCACAACTTTTCACCAATTTTGTTTCGGAAAAACTTTTCTGAAAACATTTGTTTATAATCCTTCTTAAAAACTTCTTTTCAAAACCCTTTTCAAAAATTTCTTTTCAAACCCTTTTTCAAAATTTCCTTCCACAATTCTTTTCAAAAATTTCTTTTCACGAATCTTTTTCAAAAATCTCTTTTCAAAAACCTTTTTCAAAAACCGCTTTTTTTTCAAAAAACCTTTTTCAAAAGTTACATCTTAGCTGAGTGCTAATGGAGGAGCAAGCTCAACTCAACACTAGTCCCAGTCTAAAACTGAAAACAAAAACAAAGGAGCCAAGATCCGCTCATATCACATCTCGTCTCAACATTACTCTTCCCAGCTCTGGCTTGTTCTTATTATTATCATCAATTCTTGATCTCTTTTTCCAATCCATTTCATATCCTTTAACATTCTTACTTTCTCTTCTTTTCTTTACTTCCCTCAATTTTCTTATTTCTTTTCCAATGTCAGGACGTAACAGACGTCCATCAATATATTATTAATATTAATCAACAGTACTCAATTTCATTTTTGCATAATTAAAGATATAAATAAATAAATAAATAAAAGCATGCTATCAATCACACAAACATCACACCAAAACAATGTGGTCCTTGTCACCTTCGTATAAGTGGCCACACAATCAAACAATTGCCACTTATACTACTGACTCCGGACCACTAAGTTCCGATCTTTGAGATGATACGGAACGTCCTAATATATCACCTAAACACCACGGTGTCTTAGGAAAGCTTCTCTCTCACCTGAGGTCCAGCAATATAAATGCATACGCTCTCCTCGGATCCTTGTCTCTGCTAGTTGCCCCAATCCCTCATCCTTAAGATTCCTCGTACTAAATAAAATACGTTTACGTCATTAACTTGTATTAAGAAAATATTTTCTTAACTCAAACACGTTTTGTTCCTTGTCAGAAAACTTAAAACATGATTGTTTTCAAAACAACTCTAATATTGTTCTAGTACTTTAAGTACTTTAAAATCATTTGAAAACATCATATAAAATAATTTATGCCATTTGATTTAGTTACTGGTCCGTTTTGGACAGCACCTAAAACACGTTCGAAAACACCGAAAAATGCGTCGTTTTTAATCCGGCTTTTTCTTAAATCGATCAATACTTGAAAACCATACTTTAAATTATGTGAACACATCTTTATATTTAATAAACAACTTTAAATAATTCTGGACAGCAAAGGTTTATTTCACACAATCATTTTAATAAAAATTCGAAAACATCGTAAAACACTTTTTACTTTAAACAATTCTTTAGTTCAAACTAATACTTTAAAACTCAAGTTTTTATCATAAAATAAATCTTGGACAGCCACAAAATACAATCCTACAATCCAAATAAATCAACTCAAATTATTTTAAAATCAATTAATTTCAAATTCAATTATTTTCCAAACATCAACCTAACACACAATCACAACAAACATCACTGGATAAACTAAATCATATAAGTCATTCGCTTTTCAAACATCAATTAGCATGAAGAACGGCTACCTTGAATTTCCAAAGTATTTATTTTCATAAAACAAAACACTAAAACATGCATATACTCACAAACCGAATTGAGTCTAAATTATAACTCAAGCACATTTGTTTTCTTACTTTAAACCACTTAATTTCTTTCAAAATTTCTAGGTAAGTTCATGTCCGTGCAACTTAATCTCCTAGGCTTAACTATACTATGTGACCGAATGAAATTAAAGGAACAAGTTAAAATTTACAAATCCAAAACACATAAATAAATTTAATTTATTTCAAATACTTAAATTCCACTTCTTTTTCAAATAAAAAAATTATTTACTCTTCCTTTTGTTTTTGACCGATTACATACACATGCATCTATTTAAATGCAAAACTTCATCAAACAAATTTATTTATTTATTTCTTTTACCTTTAATCAAATCACATAAATAATCACAACACAATTTCAAATATATTAACATAGCATGGTTTTACAAAACACAATCATCACTTTTATGTCATTTCATGAAAAAGAGACCTATCCTAGTTAACATGCATTGGCCGAGTTTCATCATGGTCAAAACAAGATTCTTGGATTTATTTTTCAACATGCAACATTTAAGTTTCATGGCTTTTAAATCATGTACTTCCTCATACAAAATTATAAAAATATCTAAGTATAAAACCGAATCATGATTACCACACAAACCAAGTTTTTATTTTAATTTTCTAACATGTACTTTTTTTTTAGAAATTCTTGAATGGCATAGGAATTAACATGCATGTACCAAAAATCAAGACTTTTTCATGGGTTAACACAAGATCAAAGATTTTTGTTTTAAAAATCACATGCATGGCTTAAGATCAAACTCTTTCAAAGATCAAGACAAAAACAAAGGCTTTATCAAGATCAAGTTAAAATCAAACACTTTCAACCACTCAAATCAACTTTTCTAATCATAAGGTTAACATGCAATGACTTGAATTTAATTAAAAAGCATCAAGACTCATAGATCTAGTCAAGGCCGAATCATTTGGCTCTTGATCTAGGGTTTTATAAGTTTATTTATTCTTAAAAATTAATGATCAAGGTTTATTTAACACATGCATGAACTCAAATCATCAAGATCATCATCAAATCAACATGCAACACCAAAGATCTTAACTTTATTATTAACCAAGTTTAGATCTCACATTTATTTATCAAATCATCTCTTAAAAACATCATAGTGCACAGTTTTAAGAAAGAGAATTAAACATGCAAAGAGACTCACTTCAATCTTCACGAAAACCTCATCAAACCTTTAGATTTAGAAGATTTAGTTTGAAGAGCTTTAGGATTTCTTATGAAAAACTTTAAACAAGTTATGAAATCCGTTAATTAGACGTTTACAAGTTCTTTTAAGCTTTGAGAAATTTACATGCAATGAGATGCACTTTAAATTTTACAAAAATCTCAAAACTTTTTAGATCTTTAAGATTTGTGTTGAAAAACTTTAAGATCTTTCATGAAGACCTTAAACGAGTTATAGAATCCGTTAGTTAGAAGTTTACAAGTTGTTTTAAGTCTTAAAAGTTCATGATCCAACATAGAATAAGACATGCAAAGAAAGAAAAGAAAGGAAAATCATAAAATCAAAAGAGAAAGCCTAAACTATTACAATTTCTTCATGATCTTCGAAATACCCACCAAAAGAAAGTTGGTCTTCTAACTTCTAAGGTCTTGAATCTCCAAGGAAGGCTTAGGCTTTTGGCTTAGTTTCTTCTTCTTCCTCTCCCTAGCTCACGACCCTTTCTCTCTTTTCTCCATGTGTTGAGAGCTTGATTTTTGCTCTCAACCAAGTGTGTTTGGAAAGGGAATGGGAAGTGAAGGAAATGAAATGGAAATGAATGGGACTGAAATGAGTTGTGTGAAAATGAACTAAGGCCACAAGTATTTATAGGCAAACCGTGAAGTCTCTCTTTTGCCCTTGGTTGAATTTCGGTCATGGTGTGAAAGGAAGGGCAATTTTGGCAACTCAATAAGTTGCATGGGTGGATGTTATCAAACTTAGGGGGACATGGTGGAGAATTTTAAGGAACTAGGTCTCCTTAGGTTTTGTTACCCTTAGCTTGGGGTTCTAGTTAAGGTTTCTTACCCACTTAGTTTCCTCATAGTTCTAATTTAGTTTTATTTGGTTTCTTGTCCAACCAATAAAATCTAAACTTATACATGCATACATACACATACACGCTACACACACCTATATACGTACATACATATATACAAACATACATGCATCATCACATCCTTCCACTAATTTAATTCCTAAGCACACACATACATAGTTAAGCCATACATACATATACATACACACATAAAAATAAATCCCCTTTTCAAATAATAAACTGTACTATTTGGCTATAATTATGAATCTCATTTCATTTTATAAAATCATATTTTAATATATTAAAGATATTCCCAAAAGGAAAAATTCATTTGAAGTCCTCAACTATTTTTACTAATTTATTCTCTTAAAATTCGTCCTTTAGATACCTCCAAAAATAAATCTTTGCAAACCAACCCAGAAAATTATAAAAGTTATATTTTTGAAATCTACATTTCAATATGATCGTTTTCATATAAAGATTATAAAATTCGGAGTTACGGTTAAAAAGATACGAATTTTTAAAGTTATCAAACCCAAAAATTATATTTCAAATAAAAATCTTTCTTTGATAAAATCACAATTTCCTTAAAAAACAAAAATGTCCAACACATAATCATTTCTTCAAAATTATTCACCACTTAAAATCATAAAATAAGAAATTCACTTCAAGAAAACACTCTTTCAAAAAAATTTCCTCCAAATAGATCTTTTAATTATTTAAAATAGTACGAGGAATTTGCGGGGTGTTACATTCTCCCCAACTTAAAGATTTCTCGTCCCCGAGAAATATTTTACGGATTGGGCAGCAGAGCACAAGAATTCTCGTATTACGGTGAGGTCCATAAGAATACTCTCGTTCTTACTCCGTGGTCGTATCTCCTTTGCTGGCGTGATTCGCTTGGCCGTGTTCCTCGTTTGTTGATTTTGAATGAAGAAGTTCCACTCGTACTATCACTTACGTGCCGAATCAGGTCAAGTCCATCGGACTAACCGGAAGGGATATCGTCTTTTGACTAGTTGTCGTTATAAGAGTACAAACTTGGGTGCAGGCCCAGAGAATATTAAACAATCATAGATTCAAGCATCTCCATAGGTACCGGGTTTAGCCTAAAACCCTGGAATATATACTACTTTCTATAATTTTGGGTTTTCACTAACTCTCAGCACTTACTCCTTCCTCTAACTCTCCTTCTAACTCTAAGGCTTTCGTCCATTATTTTTCCGGCTTAAGGGGGATTCTAATGAAACTTTGGTTCTACTTCCTCATAACAATCCTCACTTTTCTCATTAGATTCTTCCTAAATATCAATCATGCCCATTACTTTCTCCGTCTAAACCTAGGGTTATGATATAAGGCAATCCTAGTCCTCAAATCTTCCTTAAATAATCGGTAACATACACCTCTTTTCCTCCTTGTAGCTCCCCAACTTTGATCAAACTCATCACTGAATTCACTATTTCGTTCCATTCTTAATCAACTTCAACCACTAATCCCTCATTAATAATTCAAGCCTAAACTATCTGGGTAACTATGACATTTTTAACTCTGCTGTAACACTCCTTGTATATCATCTTACTTTATAAGAAAAGTAATAAGTTTATGATTACTTGGACTTGTTATTGTTGGAAAAATATCTGAAAATAAGAATTATCCCTTCCCTTGAAAATTTATTTTCACAAACACTTGATTAATGATGAAGGTGACTAGTAAAATCAGAGTTTGCGGAAACATAGTATAATCATCATATTACATTCCCAAAATATATCAAGTATAACAAGTCCATTAATACCAAATAAGTATTATTATGAAACCGAATTCCTCTTATGATACCTCTTTCCAAAATATGTATCATATAAATTTTATTAAAAATAGAATTGTTATAGAGTTGGTCACTGGTCCTTTGTCCAAACATCCTTCTGGTCGGATCCTCGATAACTGCACAACGGGTTCCCAACCCACACTTTCTACACTCTGCATGCACCTAAGGGACATCTTCCTTTACTGATTCTTGTGCAATCTAGATGCACGATCAATACCTAATAAGGGCATGGGGGTTAGCTATACATATTCGCATAATCAAATGGGAATAAAACTAACATCCACAAGTCAACATGTAGCAAATCATGATGCATAATCATATGAGCACACCCGGTTTATCATAATTCTTTCAATGCAGGTGGCATGATGCATGATTTCCTTCCACAACTGAGGCCTCTAACAAAGTCCATCTTGGACGTCCATCCAATACATCCTTGTGTTCCCGGAACACCGACATTCGTTCCCAGAACGTAATGCCGAACCATACTTGGATAATAAGCATCACTCCCAGAGTGTGCATCACGTTCCCAGAACGTGTAGCAAACCATACTTGGATAAATAAGCATCACTCCCAGAGTGTGCATCACGTTCCCAGAACGCATACGTTCCCAGAACGCATAAAAACCAGCTCCCGTACACTGGCCACATATCTATAATGTGTCATCAAGTAGGTTGCATATCAATGTGTTCCCAGAACACTAACATACGTTCCCAGAACGTATAAAACCAGGTCCCAGACACTGGCCACATATCTATAATGTGTCATCAAGTAGGTTATAATTTGGTACTCCCGGAGTACCCTCCTCATATTCCCAGAATATGATAAACGTTCCTACCAACCCATCTTCCATTCTATATGCATGAATGCACAATCATTAAGGTTGGTTTTTATCTTTAATTCTATTATTATACCAATGTGTTCCCAGAACACTCACATACGTTCCCAGAACGTATCGCAAACCATACTTGGAATAAAATCAAGCACCACTCCCAGAGTGTGAATCACGTTACCAGAACGTGTCCAAGAAACCATGTCCCAGACAATGGCCACATTCCCAGAATGTGTCATCAAGTAGGTTGCATCAGTTTAGTACTCCTAGAGTACAGGGTCGTGTACCCCGAACATCACAAACAATCCTTGCCAACCTATTTCATCACCTTTCTCTATGCATGCATTGCATACATAATTACTAAGGTTGGTCTTTCCATTAATTCCATTATTACGACTTAGAAAACACAACTTCTGAATGATATCTTGAGGTATGGCTTTACTCATAAAATTCACCTTTGAATCTAAATTTAACCTATGTTCATAGACCTGGATTGAGAGATTGTAATCATTGGTAATCCTTATTCACAAACTTAACTTTTATTTTTAAGTTTCAGGTACTAACCGGTTACATTATCACCTAACCGGTTAGAATTACAGACCTGAATATAAAACCATTGATTTTCAATGAATCTTTTCTTGAATTCTCTACTCAATCCAATCACAAGGCCTTAGCATATCAGAATACCTCAAGTTCAACACATAATATCATTCAAAAGATCTAAGTCATAATCCCATTTCATTTGTGCATAATTTCTTCTTGAAATTATCATTTGATATTAAGGTATTAACTCATCACCTCCATTCTAAACCAAATAGTGCTCAAACACATAGTTTTAGATTGGTCATTGTATGAAATTTTAGCTTAAACTTGAGTACAAATGGTATGGACATTTAGCAAATTTCAGAAATTCATTTTCTTTGAAAATTGACAGTCTCTAACCGGTTACAGATTTCGACTAATGTAACATCCCAAATTTAATTCCTAGTATAATTGATGATGGGTCAAGCCTAAAGTGAAGGAAATAATGACATGGAGTTGAAACTAGTGGTTTGAAGGCTTGATTTAGGATTAATAACATAGGATATTAGGAAATTCAAAATAAAAGATTTACAACTCTAAACACAAATTCCACCGTTGGATGTGAAGTAGGATATGTGGGGAAGCATGTGTCAAAATTTGAGGAAGATCCAACGGTTAACGAAGAAGTTATGGCCATTCAAAGTCGGGGTGCTGAAAATACTGCAACTTAATCGATTAAGCTGCAGCTTAATCGATTAAGACCTGAAGAAGGGGGGAATTTAATCGAGTAATACTCGATTAAACGCTGTAGATGCAGAAAATAATAAAGTGCAGCACACGTTCTTTCTCTTCCAAATTCGAACCTCACTCTTTCTCTCCCCTAGGGTTCCATTCTCCATCATCAAATCCACCAAGAGCAAGTGGGATTTCTTCATTCCATCAACAAATCTCTTCTTTCTTCACTTCAAGTAAGTGTTTAATGCCATGGATTTCCTCTTTTCTTTCTCTAAATTCATTTTCCCTTTCTCTCTCCTCCATCCATGGTGGTCTTTGATTCTTAAGTCATGGAAGCTCCACTTTTCTTGAGTTTTGGCATGACTCATTACATGAATGTTAATCTTTTCTTGCTATGGCTATTATATTAGGTTCCTCCCTCTTCCTTTGGACTCCAACTCAATTGGGGGCAAGGCTTTCAAGTGTAGAGCAAGCAAAATCACCTTATCTCCAAGTGTTTGAGGTAAGGGAGTGGATATAGTGAGCTTGCCTTGTTCTAGAGAGTCGGGTCTAGTTAGTATATAATGCTTGTTAGGGTTATGTGTTAGGGGAGAAAATTAGATTATAAATCCCTAGGTTATTGAATATGAAATTCTAATTAATTAAGTATGCATAATGATTGTGTGTTATGACTAGGAAAAGGAAACCCCACAGTATGAGAATGAATTATCTGATAAATGAAATTTGGTTATTAATTAAGTTGAATTAAATGAGGAATTGGGTAATTGATAATGAAGTTGACACAAAAATGGTCTCTGTGATTATTGGTTTTATTTGCAAGGTTGTGAATTAAATGATAATTAATTGTTGTAGCTAATATATGTATGTGTTGGGGAATAAATTGATATAGGAAGAAAGGGAATGGAAACAATTAAATGTGATGAATGTGTGTATTTGTATTTAATTGCTAAATGAGTTTAAATGTTAAGTATTATTAATTGCGAACAAAAGTCAAGGCTTATTAATGGAACTTGTGAATATGGGAAATGGAAGTAAGAGGATTATGTTTAAGAAAAAGTAAGAGATGATTTTAATACGTGGTGTTAAAGCGAAAATGTGAGACGGTTAAATATGTAAATTGAAATGAAGTGTAATATAAATGTTGGACTATGAATGAGAATGCTATTGGATATGATTGTGATAACTGAGAAAGGAAGTGAATGAGGAATTTGCATGAATGATTAGTTGTTGAATGTGTGTGGTTGTGTTTAAATGTGATGTAATTGTTGATGTGAGAATATGAAAGTATGTTTTGGCCTCTGATGTGAGGTAATGAATATGGTGGTGTGATTAAATGCGTTGGCCTCTGATTTGAGGTGGCGAATAATGGAAAGTGATGAATATGCTGACCTCTGATATGAGGGGCACAATATGAATGGTAAAATGTGTTGACCTCTGACCTGAGGGACACGATATGAATTGGAATGAATGGGTGTTGACCTCTGACCTGAGGGACACCGGATTAAATAATGGGTTGGGTGTTGACCTCTGACCTGAGGGACACCGGATTAAATATGTATTGGAGTGTTGACCTCTGACCTGAGGGACACAAAATGGATTATAATGAATGGGTGTTGACCTCTGACCTGAGGGACACAAAATGGATTATAATGAATGGGTGTTGACCTCTGACCTGAGGGACACATAATTTAAAAAGGGAATAAAATTGGATAAGGTAAAGGTAATGGAAACGCGATGTATGTAGGCCTTCGATTTGGTGGAGACATACATCGTGGTTGGTGTATGTATGTAGGCCTTAGATTTGGTGGAGACATACATACACTGTAAATAAAAGGAAATGAATAAAGGAAACAGGGAATAAAATTGGACAAGGTATGGTAATGGGAACGCGATGTATGTAGGCCTTCGATTTGGTGGAGACATACATCGTGATTGGTGTATGTATGTAGGCCTTCGATTTGGTGGAGACATACATACACCGTAAAAATAAGGAAAAGGTAAGGGTTTAAAAAGGGAATTTATTTGGAAACGGGGAAAAATAAATACAAGGAAACAAGTGGTGAAATGAATAATGAGAATGGAAATGTGAAATAAATATTGTAATGAGTATGGTATGCAATTTGTGAATATATGTTTATTTGCTAAATGTGTTTGACCTAGTGAGTTGTTATGTCTAGTTAGAAACTGCTTTCTATTTCATGTGCAATGCTCACTCCCTTACAGTTTCAGGTACAGAGATTGAGCTGGCACAGCCCCCGGCCGAGCAGGAGTACTTTCCCTTACAGGGATAGTAGGGTGTTATGGGTTTAGAGTACATTATAGACCTAAGTCTCCTATGTTCTGTTGAAGAAAATGTAATGTATACTTTTGAGTGAGGCTTAGGACACTTTGTTTTGATAAAATATCACGTTTTGGCTTTTGAGGTTCTAACTTGCTATTTTCCGCTAAAAACTCTGAATAGTATGTACTCTGATATATTTGGAGCCCATTGGGCCTTGATATGATTTAGAAAATATAATCTGAAGCCCTGCTGGCTATTAGTTGTTTATTTGAAATTGTTTATCACAGGTTGAATTTTGGATTAGTCCGAAATACAAACAAAACTCCGTCCGTTTGACGATTGATTTTAATGTAATAAAAATGAATTTTTAAGTCCGTATTTTATTATAGGGGGAATTAAGGGTAAAAAATTATAGGGTGTTACAACTAACCGGTTAGATTAGGCAAAAATACACTGAAAAATGACGTTTTTCACACCATTTTCTACCAGACTCAAATTTAACCAATTTCATTCATAAATAGAGTTCACATACCTTAATTCTAGTGTGTTCAACCACAGAAACCTATCTATATTGCATGCATTCAATTTAGATACTCAAATTGCACATAATTGCACATATTTCACAACTTAATGCATCAATTCACATAATATCCAATTAAGCCATGAAATCAACATCAACATAGCTTGCATGCATCCAGATAACATTGCTCAAAACAACAATTGAGCTCAAATTGGCCTCCAAGCCATTTAACCATTTCAACTTATGCCCTTTGAGTCTCTTGGTGACTCATCCTATATTCTACCACAATTTATTCTCATTCTAGCAAATAGTAAGCTTCCCCCTTACCTTAGGTTCGTGCTTGATCCAAAACATTGCAGAGAGAAAGGCTCCAACATAGATCTCCATTAAATCCACTACATGCAGATAGAGTTGGACAGGGTACCAAAACCAGGGAAATTGACATGCAAAACCCAATTAAGAATTGGGGAAAATAGTCAAATTGTGTTCTCTGCAACATGCACTAGAGGTAGGAATAGATTTGAAACCAAAAGGGTTTGTGTGCTTACCAAAATCGAGCTGCAAAGTCAGCTCCAGAAATCTGAAGCTGAGGTTTGACAGCATCAACACCTCAACTTGGCAAGCTTCGTTCTCTTGATTCAAGGACTCTCAACTCACAAATTGTATATCAATACAAAGCCCTTGATTCAAGCTTTGTAATGGTGTATCACTCATGTTCTAAATCTCAGAAACGAAGGAGAATTTCAGAGACGAATCTCAGAACCCTAAAAACAGAGTTTCAACCCTTCTATCAGAAAATCAACCCAAATTCATCAACAATTCGGGTTTTTATAGAGAAATCAGACTTGCATGCAAGGCGACACGCGTTCCTCAGCGTGATTTGAGTGGGATTCGTGGCGATTTCTGGATTAATTGGGTGATTACTCATCAAAATCCACTAACCCAGATTCTGAGTTCATCGTTTAACCGGTTACAAAGCCTTTCTAACCGGTTACATGCTGATAAAATTTAAAAATTAATAATTTAATTACTCTTTCTTCAAAAACTCTTTTAATATTGCAATTAGGTCCCAACCCAAGGACTAAATTGCAATATTCACATTTTTGTACAAAATAACCATATAAAAAGATATCTCATATTTTTATATAAAAACACATAATGTACAAAAACTAAAACCTTCAAAACTAATATAAATCAATTATAAAATAATTGTTATAATTAATTTCTTGGTTATTTGGGAGACGAAAATTAGGGGTGTTACATCTGCAATTCAAGCTAATAAATCTTTGAAAAGATAGGTAAAGCTACGGTTTGGTGGTAAGGCTCATGAAGAAAAAGGTTCAAGTTTCAACTATACTGTTTGTTTTTGTTGAAGCAATTCAACAAACAAGGACTCCAAGAATAACATCCTACTCCCTCAAAGGTACCGGCTACTATGGGACAAGGGTACGTCTAGATCAACAAACTGGTTTCTCTCAAACAGGAAGGCAACAACAAAGGTTAGGGGTCTCAATCATAGAATCTATTTACTCCCTAATTGGTCTACTTTCCTCAACTGCCAGATGAACAGGCTTCTTAGGCTAATACAGTAGACCTTAATCCATAAATAGAGTCTCACATCCTAGAAGGACGAGTACTTAACCCTATGCTCCTATCCTTATGCTAGCAAACACACACAGAGTTACACAAACAAAGCATGTAAGCCCATGCTTAAGGCCACTATGGATTACCATTGCTCTGATACCATTCTGTAACAGCCCGATTTTCGTAAACCAAAAATAATGAACTTTTACTTATTAAAGTTGCAAAAAGAGGCCAATTTTTTTTTTTAAAAACAGTTGGAAGTGTCCATGTTACATGTACCACTCTTTACTGAAAATCGAGTTGTTACTAAAATCGTTCATCACATAAAACTTTCATCTTCATAAAGTGGCTTGTTTCAAAAGCACCATACATTTCCCCAAAAGATTACATTGTTTGTTCTTCCAAAATAGAGTATTCCACAATACAAAATTAAAACTTGGCTTAGTTACATAATTGGCACATTGCTTGGTAATCCTTGACTCAAAACACAGATCATAACTTAAACTAAATTTACTACTTTCGCTTCCGCTGCGCTACTCTGATGAAGACCACCGGGTGAAGCTTCCCTTTCTTCTTGCGCCCTTTCTTCATTCCCGAAGATGAAGCCACCTCTGTCGCTGCCCTCTCATTGTCTTTAACTCCAGCGTCCATTCGTCTAGTATGATAATCTTCATATGTTGCTCCGTCTGCCCGTTGAAATATCAGCAGCACCGATATGCCAACGAACAGGAGAGAGTAAGCGATCCAAACGACGCATCGTCAACGGTGTGGGATTACAGTAGGCGAGATATCAAGACCATACAAGCATACAACATACAACATACATACAGCATTCTTGTCATCGTTATTTGTGACACCCTTCTTACTACCTCAAGTTTAATATAGTAATTTAACTATCTTATCAGATAATATATGGACTTGCATGTATATAAGAAAATGTGGAAATAAAATTTTCTTTCTTTAAGCGGGTGCACAAACCAAAACTTGGAATTCTTGGAGAAGAAATTCTAAACCATTTTAAATCAGTTGTATTGAGTTCGGCGATCTCTAAATCCTTTTCATAAGCGAAATAGCATTGGTATTTGAAATCGTCTTTATATGATAGAAAGTAAATGGAGCTATCCTTTTCGTAGCCGAGCTCTTTAAAAAGATTAAATCAGAGTAAGTGGAAATTATAGGACTATGCAACTAATAGAAATATAACATAGACTTTATGTACATATATAAATAAAAAGTCAGGTGATACATAGTCCAAGCATAAGTCATATGTCCAAGATCCATAACACAAGTCCATAACAGATCTATGCTCAAAATAAAACCATAGCCCTAGAGTACTCATAGTATATCTACATATGTACATCTAAAAAATATAGACTCTAGAGGTGGTCACATAGATCTGGCAGCATCAGTAGTAGTGATAGTAGTAGCAGTCTCCAAGAAGCAAAAGTAACATCATCATCATCAGCAGCAGCAGCAGCAGTATCTCCTCCACAGCATTCCTACACCGGATCCCCTGATCCTCATCATACACCTTATACACGTACCTAGGGATCATCATCCCTCCACTGACTCCCTGTGGAATGAACGACAGGCTCGCCCCCGCTCTCATCCTCCACGGGATCCTCCTCAATTTCATCCGATGGAAAGTGTACCCTACCACTGGGTACGGGGTCAGGAGATGGTGTGACCCTAACTGGACTCCTCGGATCAGAAGGGGGAGTATCCTCGCGGACGACTCTCGAGGAAAAAGGGTGTGAGCGGGTAGGTCTGATATGAAAACTATGATAAGAGCGAGCTGGCCGTGTGGGAGGTGGTCCATGATATGTGTAAAACGGGGGTACATGCATAGTGTATATGATGGGAATCCTAAATCTACGAGGACGAAATCGAATCAACGGGTTCGGGTGGTAGAAGGTAATCTCTACTTCTCCCTCGAACACCGCGCGATGGTCCTCATAGATCCATGTGCCACTAGGAAGTGGCCGAATCTCGATGCAAGCAATGTAGCGAGACATCACCTACAAGGGCATAGGGGTAAGCAATTCTATACACATAATCAATAGAGCAGAAATGTACAATGGGTAAATATGAAGCAATGAACAACAATCACATTTAGCACTTAGCAGTTATTGAATGCAAGTAGAATGCTCACACTTGTTTAATTTATCACAGTTAATTTAAATGAATGGCATGATGCATGAATTCAACTCTCAAACCTATCTCCATCAATCTATGTCACTCTCTGACGTCCATCCCTGACAACCCAGCACTCACCAGTGTGTTGTATTCCTAGGTATACAACATTTCGTACATTCACCAAGAATGTACACGACAAGCTTGGAATCCGTGCCACTCGAGCACATCCCGTCATCCAAACGGTATAACCATATCGGCATCCACTAAGCCGACCACGTCTTCAACATGTCATCAAGTAAGCGTATTGGCACTCCCAGAGGCCCTCCTCAGGTTACTAAAACATGATAAACGACCTACCATCCAAACTCCAAATGAATGCATCATTTTTAAGCTTAAAGGAAATTGGTTAATATATAACGTGCCACCCGAGCACATCCCGTCATCCAAACGGTACACTCATATTAATCAATTTCTTTTAAGTCTAGATCCCTTGGATTATTGTCACTCAATTATTAATTAAATGATTCAGAATTAAAATGGTATTTTTAAGATTTTGGGTAAATTACTCGAGTGTTCTTCATAAGACTCGAGTGTTCTTCAACTATTTCCAGATTACTCGAGTGTTCTTCAAACTACTCGAGTGTTTATGCCTTTCTGGGGATTTGGGTTTCAGATTCATAAAAATACTCGAGTGATTCATGAGTTACTCGAGTGTTCTTCAGCATTTCCAGAATACTCGAGTGACCCCTGCATTACTCGAGTGGTTTACCTTAACATATCCCATGCAACACTCGATTACTCGAGTTCTGGGCATGGTACTCGAGTGTTCTTGCTCAAAATACATTGTTTTACCAAAATTTTACTCGAGTAACCAGCCTAATACTCGAGTGTTTTATTGCAGAACAGACTGAAATCTTGGTTTTAATATACCATTTTCAATTCTAACCATTTTTAGTCCAATCCAATGATCAATAGAGTTCATATACATATAATTTCAATCATTTTTAGTCCACATAATGAACATGTCACAACACTCAATTCATATCAAATTACAGATTTGACAGAGAATCAATCATTAATGCATAAAACATATAATTTCACAAATTAACACCTCAAATTGCAAAATAATCAACAAATTATTGAATTAGTGTTCATCACAGCTTGCATGCATCATGAGAAACTTGCTCCAAACAACCATAGAGCATAACTTGGTCTCCAAACCAAAGTTCCTATTCAAACTAAGCCCTTAGAGCCTCTTGGTGGCTCTCTAATGAAAATAATAAAATTCATACTCTATCTAGTGCATAAAACAACTTCCCCTTACCTCTCAGACGTGCACCAACAGAGGATTCCAAAGAAAAAGCTCTCCAACACCAAAAACCACTTTGAGCGTCACATGCAGAGCAGTTTCGAGTGCAGCACCAAGATTGAATTGGTTTACACATGAAACAGAGATAAGAATTGGGGAATTTAGTTTTTCTAGACTCTATGCAACACATACGAACTAAAGAAATCGAATTTGAGACCCAAAGACTCGTGAGCTTACCAGAAATTAGAATCAAAGTGAGCTCTCAGAACCACTTTGACAGGAACAGCCCCAACTTCCAAGCTCCAATTCTTCCAACACACTCACTCAAACCTCACGATTTTAGTGTCTATACAAAGCTCGTGATGTGAGCTTTGTATTAGTGTATGATTTGTTGCTCAATTTGACTCAGAGAAGGAGAATCGAACGCCTGAACTCAGAAACCCTAGCTTCAACACTCAGCTTCGAATTTGACCAAATACCCCAACAATTCAGTGTTGATTTACTTTTATAGACCATGGAAACGCTCATGCAAGCCGAAACGACCTCCTTGGACTTGGAATGGTGGTGATTTCGTGTCAACGACACGAAATCGTTGGTGGTGACTCATCAAACGCACTAACTCGTGCAACTCTGTCCAGAATACTCGAGTATTCCAGAAAATACTCGAGTGTTTTGCCCAGTTTTTGAAAAATAATTATTTTATTTACTTTCCCTCCAAAATCTTTCCTATAATTGCTTCTAGGTCCCAGCCTAGGGACTAGTATGCAAAATATCTATTTCATGCATAATTATATTTATTAAATAAATTCAAACACATCTCCTAAATACATAACGCAGAATTTTAATAAAGGATTAAAATAGAAATCATTAATTATAATTAATTTATATAATTAACATTTCATTAATCGGGGATTAAAATTTTGGGGTGTTACACTACTCCCCCACTTACAAGGAATTTCGTCCCCGAAATTCAACTTATACAAACAAGTCAGGATAGTCCTGACGCATCTTATCCTCTAATTCCCAAGATGCCTCTATCACATCGCCACAAACCCAGACGACTTTGACCAAACAAATATCCTTCCCTCTAAGCTGCTTGACTCTTCGGTCTTCAATGCGAACAGGCTTAGCTTCGAAGGTTAAGTTCTCATGAATTTCTAGGTCATCGGGTTGGATTCTATGAACAATGGTGGGGTCATGAACATACCTTTTTAACTGAGACACATGGAATACAGTGTGAAGATTGGCTAAGGACGGGGGCAGAGCTAATTGATAGGCTACTGGGCCAACTCTTTTAAGAATTTGGTAGGGACCAATAAACTTAGGTGATAGCTTCTGGGTTTTCAAAGCTCTACTAACACCTTTGGTTGGTACTATTCTAATGAACACATGGTCACCTTCAGCAAATTCTAAAGGTTTCCTCCTCCTATCAGCGTAGCTTTTCTGCCTACTCTGAGCTGTCCTCATCTTCTCTTGTATCATCTTGATCTTCTCATTTGTCTCTTGCACAAAATCTGGTCCAACCAGAGAACTCTCCCCCACTTGAAACCAGCACAACGGTGTCTGACACTTTCTTCCATATAAAGCTTCAAATGGTGCCATTCCAATGCTCGCGTGAAAACTATTGTTGTACGTGAATTCCACGAGCGGAAGCATTTGTTCCCAATTTCCTTGGCCTTCCAAAGCACAAGCCCTCAAGATGTCCTCCAATGACTGAATAGTCCTCTCCGTTTGACCATCAGTCTGAGGGTGGTATGCAGAACTCAACTTCAATCTTGAACCCAAGGCTTTATGTAGATCTTGCCAAAACTTTGATGTAAACCTCGGATCGCGATCTGACACAATGCTTGACGGTACCCCATGCAAACGAACAACTTCCTTGATATATAACTGAGTGAGCTTTTCCAAAGAGTAGCGCATATTAACGGGAATAAAATGCGCTGACTTGGTCAAACGATCCACGATCACCCAGATTGCATCATGACCAGTGGCTGTCCTTGACAAACCTGACACGAAATCCATTGAGATACTATCCCATTTCCATAATGGAATTTCCAAGGGAAGTAACTCTCCTCCTGGCCTTTGATGTTCCACTTTCGCCTTCTGACACACCAAACAACATGCCACGTACCTAGCCACGTCTTTCTTTAAACTAGGCCACCAAAATACCTTCTTCAGATCCTGATACATTTTGGTAGCTCCCGGATGCATACTCATTTTGCTCTTATGTGCCTCATCCAAAATCATCCTCTTTACTTCCAGGTCATCAGGCACACAAATCCTTGTTCGAAAACAAAGGATTCCATCCTTCCCTTCTTGAAACTCCAACTCCTTGCCTTCTTCCATAAGCTTCTTCTTTTCTTTAATTCCCTCATCTTTATGTTGCTATTCCCGAATTCTTTGCAGAAATTCATTAGTAATCTGCAACATCCCCATCTTGATACTTGTCGGCTCCACTTGTATTGCCAAGCTCAGATCTCTAAATTCTTCTATCAATGCAGCTTCTCTGACCATCATTGCACTGATATGCATTGCCTTTCGACTCAACGCATCAGCCACCACGTTTGCCTTCCTAGGATGGTAATGAAGTTCGAACTCATAATCCTTCAAGAATTCCATCCATCGGCGCTGTCTCATGTTCAACTCTTTCTGGTCGAAGAGGTATTTTAAGCTCTTATGGTCACTAAACACCCGGAATGTAGTGCCATAAAGATAGTGCATCCAAATCTTTAATGCAAAGACAACAGCTGCCAGCTCTAGGTCATGAGTGGGATAGTTCATTTCATGAACTTTTAGCTGTCTCGAGGCATAAGCGACGACTTTCCCTTCTTGCATCAAAACGCTTCCAATACCTTGTTTCGATGCGTCACAATACACCTCAAAATTCTTCTGTGGGTCAGGCAAAACCAACACAGGAGATGACGTCAACCTTTCCTTCAACTCTTGGAAACTCCTTTCACACTTCTCATCCCAGATGAAAGGTTGATCCTTCCGAATCAAATTTGTCAAAGGTAGTGCAATCTTCGAGAAACCTTCTATAAATCTTCTATAATAACCAGCCAAACCAAGAAAGCTTCTCACCTCTGTGACCGACTTCGGGTGTTCCCATTGCAACACTGAACTTACTTTATCCGGGTCAACCGCTATTCCCTTGCTTGAAATCACATGCCCCAAAAATTTAACCCCCTCCAGCTAGAACTCACACTTTGTAAGTTTGGCATACAGTTGCTTCTCCTTTAGAATACTCAACACTATCCTCAAGTGTTCAGCATGCTCCTCCGGGCTCTTAGAGTAGATAAGGATATCATCAATGAACACAACCACGAATGAATCTAAGTAAGGTCTAAAGATTCGATTCATGTAGTCCATGAAAATGGCTGGTGCATTGGTCAATCCGAACGGCATCACAACGTACTCATAATGCCCGTATCGGGATCGAAATGCAGTCTTAGAGATATCCTCTTCTCTAATCCTGATCTGATGGTACCCTGACCTCAAATCAATCTTGGAAAATACTGACTCTCCACGAACTTGATCCATAAGATCATCTATCCTTGGTAAAGGATACTTGTTCTTGATGGTGACCTTATTCAATTGCCGGTAGTCGATACACATCCTCATACTACCATCCTTCTTCTTGACAAACAAAACCGGAGCACCCCAAGGTGACACACTTGGTCGGATCATCTGATTCTGCAATAGCTCCTCGATCTGCTTCTTCATTTCCGCCATTTCCGGTGGTGCCATTCTATAAGGAGCAATAGAAATGGGACCAGCTCCCGGAACTAAGTCGATGCCAAATTCAATCTCTCTTTTCGGTGGCAGGCCAGGTATCTCATCAGCGAATATCTCTGGAAAATCCCTGACTATTGATATTTCTTCAATCCTCGGGCCATCACCTTCCACTTTAGCGTTTAACAAGCACATATAGCTGGGGGGTTTTGGGTTTCTATAGGTCACTATCTTCTTATCACAATCAATGATCACTTGGTTTTGACTCAACCAATCCATCCCCAAGATCACATCCAATTGTGATAAGGGTAAACAGATCAGATCTACCTTAGAGGTTTGTCCTAACACTTCTATACAACAGTTAAGACATGCTCTAGAAACAACTACAGGAGCATTAGTAGGGGTTTCTACTTTCAGAGTATATGGCAATTCAAACATAGATAAACCCAAGCGATCTACACATTCATATGAAACAAATGAATGCGTTGCACCAGAATCAAACAAGACATAACAAAGCTGACCATTTAGCAAGTATTTACCTTGCACCAGATCAGAAGATCGACTTGCTTCCACACCACTAAGAGTGAAAACCCTTCCTTGAGCCATAGGCCTATCCGTAGTCCCTCTTGAATTAGCTTTGACCGGTTCCTTGCAGTCTCTCTCAAAGTGTCCCGGTTTCCCACAGTTGAAACAGCCACTTGTTCCCCAACAAACACGACCATAATGATGGCTCTTGCACTTGTCACAAAATGGAGCCTCGCTCCGAAAAATCCATCCGAACCACCAACTTTCCCCTTGCCTTTCCCTTGGCGATCGTACGGACCCTTGCCTCGGTTGTTGAAACCTTTCCGCTTCTGAGGTCCATAATTCTAGTTGTCCTTTCTTTCTGAGACTTGCAACTCTTCAGCTTTCTTGTCATCTTCATACATCCTACACATATCCACGAGTGCAGGAAAGCTTTGAATCCGTTGATAGCTAAATATCGACTTCAACTTGGGTCTCAAACCTCCCTCAAACTTGATACACTTGCTCCTTTCATCGAGGTTGTTCTGATAGTAGGGAGAGTACTTCATCAATTCCTCGAACTTGGCCGCGTACTCACCCACACTCATATTCCCTTGTTTCAGCTGTAAGAATTCCACCTCTTTCTTCCTCCTTAGATCTTCAGGGAAGTATTTATTGAGAAACTTCTCCATAAATACACCCCAATTCACATCCCTTCCTTCATAATGCAGAAGCTGAACCGTGTGATTCCACCAATTCTCAGCTTCGTCTTCTAGCATGTAGACAGCATATGCCACCTTCTGAGCTTCTGTGCAGTCCAAAGTCCTCAGAATCTTGTCCATGGTGTGAATCCACTTGTTGGCCTCCTCAGGTCTAAATCCTCCTTCAAACTTAGGCGGATTACAACTCCTAAAATCAGCCAGACTCTTTGCCTCGGTGTTACCCACATTGCATGGATAGGTGGATTAGCCGGTTGAGGTGGGTGCTGAGATTGTTGCTGCATGGTCTCCAACACCGCGGTTATCCTTTCTAACATCGCATTGGTGTGATTTTGGTTTCTAGTTTCCATAATAGACCTGCGCTATATGCTCATGGTCACATATGTTGAACTAAAGAAACATTCCTCACACCACCTATACTAAGGCTATAGCTTATAACTTTAAATCAATATTCAATTGTGTCTTGTTCTCAAAAGAGACAAGATACAAACATTCATAACAATAAATATGCCCTGCGGATACCTGCTTGATGTTGATGGCTACCTTTCTGGAGCTACTTCCACTACTACAGGATCTGACTTTTGCTCTGATACCACTCAGTGTGACACCCTTCTTACTACCTCAAGTTTAATATAGTAATTTAACTATCTTAACAGATAATATATGGACTTGTAAGTATATAAGAAAATGTGGAAATAAAATTTTCTTTCTTTAAGCGGGTGCACAAACCAAAACCTGGAATTCTTGGAGAAGAAATTCTAAACCATTTTAAATCAGTTGTATTGAGTTTGGCGATCTCTAAAACCTTTTCATAAGCGGAATAGCATTCGTATTTGAAATCGTCTTTATATGATAGAAAGTAAATGGAGCTATCCTTTTCGTAGCCGAGCTCTTTAAAAAGATTAAATCAGAGTAAGCGGAAATTAAAGGACTATGCAACTAATAGAAATATACCATAGACTTTATATACATATATAAATAAAAAGTCAGGTGATACATAGTCCAAGCATAAGTCATGTCTCCAAGATCCATAACACAAGTCCATAACAGATCTATGCTCAAAATAAAACCATAGCCCTAGAGTACTCATAGTATATCTACAATATGTACATCTCAAAAATATAGACTCTAGAGGTGGTCACATAGATCTGGCAGCATCAGTAGTAGTGATAGTAGTAGTAGTCTCCAAGAAGCAAAAGTAACATCATCATCATCAGCAGCAGCAGCAGTAGTATCTCCTCCACAGCATTCCTACACCGGATCCCCTGATCCTCATCATACACCTTATACACGTACCTAGGGATCATCATCCCTCCACTAACTCCCTGTGGAATGAACGACAGGCTTGCCCCCACTCTCATCCTCCACGGGATCCTCCTCGATTTCATCCGATGGAGAGTGTACCCTACCACTGGGTACGGGGTCAGGAGATGGTGTGACCCTAACTGGACTCCTCGGATCAGAAGGGGGAGTATCCTCGCAGACGAATCTCGAGGAAAAAGGGCGTGAGCGGGTAGGTCTGATACGAAAACTATGATAAGAGCGAGCTGGCCGTGTGGGAGGTGGTCCATGATATGTGTAAAACGGGGGTACATGCATAGTGTATATGATGGGAATCCTAAATCTACGAGGACGAAATCGAATCAACGGGTTCGGGTGGTAGAAGGTAATCTCTACTTCTCCCTCGAACACCGCGCGATGGTCCTCATAGATCCATGTGCCACTAGGAAGTGGCCGGATCTCGATGCAAGCAATGTAGCGAGACATCACCTACAAGGGCATAGGGGTAAGCAATTCTATACACATAATCAATAGAGCAGAAATGTACAATGGGTAAATATGTAGCAATGAACAACAATCACATTTAGCACTTAGCAGTTATTGAATGCAAGTAGAATGCTCACACTTGTTTAATTTATCACAGTTAATTTAAATGAATGGCATGATGCATGAATTTAACTCTCAAACCTATCTCCATCAATCTATGTCACTCTCTGACGTCCATCCCTGAAAACCCATCACTCACCAGTGCGTTGTATTCCTAGGTATACAACATTTCGTACATTCACCAAGAATATACACGACAAGCTTGGAATCCGTGCCACCCAAGCACATCCCGTCATCCAAACGGTCCGTCATCCAAATGGTCCGTCATCCAAATGGTATAACCATATCGGCATCCACTAAGCCGACCACGTCTTCAACGTGTCATCAAGCAAGCGTATTGGCACTCCTAGAGGCCCTCCTCATGTTACTAAAACATGATAAAGGACCTACCATCCAAACTCCAAATGAATGCATCATTTTTAAGCTTAAAGGAAATTGGTTAATATATAACGTGCCACCCGAGCATATCCCGTCATCCAAACGGTACACTCATATTAATCAATTTCTTTTAAGTCTAGATCCCTTGGATTATTGTCGTTCAATTATTAATTAAATGATTCAGAATTAAAATGGTATTTTTAAGATTTTGGGTAAATTACTCGAGTGTTCTTCATAAGACTCGATTGTTCTTCAACTATTTCCAAATTACTCGAGTGTTCTTCAAACTACTCGAGTGTTCATGCCTTTCTGGGGATTTGGGTTTCAGATTCATAAAAATACTCGAGTGATTCATGAGTTACTCGAGTGTTCTTCAGCATTTCCAGAATACTCGAGTGAGCCCTGCATTACTCGAGTGGTTTACCTTAACATATCCCATGCAACACTCAATTACTCGAGTTTTGGGCATGGTACTCGAGTGTTCTTGCTCAAAATACATTGTTTTACCAAAATTTTACTCGAGTAACCAGCCTAATACTCGAGTGTTTTATTGCAGAACAGACTGAAATCTTGGTTTTAATATACCATTTTCAATTCTAACCATTTTTAGTCCAATCCAATGATCAACAGAGTTCATATACCACATAATGAACATGTCACAACACTCAATTCATATCAAATTACAGATTTGACAGAGAATCAATCATTAATGCATAAAACATATAATTTCACAACATAACATCTCAAATTTCAAAATAATCAACAAATTCTTGAATTAGTGTTCATCACAGCTTGCATGCATCATGAGAAACTTGCTCCAAACAACCATAGAGCATAACTTGGTCTCCAAACCAAAGTTCCTATTCAAACTAAGCCCTTAGAGCCTCTTGGTGGCTCTCTAATGAAAATAATAAAATTCATACTCTATCTAGTGCATAAAACAACTTCCCCTTACCTCTCAGACGTGCACCAACAGAGGATTCCAAAGAAAAAGCTCTCCAACACCAAAAACCACTTTGAGCGTCACATGCAGAGTAGTTTCGAGTGCAGCACCAAGATTGAATTGGTTTACACATGAAACAGAGATAAGAATTGGGGAATTTAGTTTTTCTGGACTCTATGCAACACATACCAACTAAAGAAATCGAATTTGAGACCCAAAGACTCGTGAGCTTACCAGAAATCAGAATCAAAGTGAGCTCCCAGAACCACTTTGACAGGAACAGCCCCAACTTCCAAGCTCCAATTCTTCCAACACACTCACTCAAACCTCAAAATTTTAGTGTCTATACAAAGCTCGTGATGTGAGCTTTGTATTAGTGTATGATTTGTTACTCAATTTGACTCAGAGAAGGAGAATCGAACGCCTGAACTCAGAAATCCAAGCTTCAACACTCAGCTTCGAATTTGACCAAATACCCCAACAATTCAGTGTTGATTTGCTTTTATAGACCATGGAAACACTCATGCAAGCCGACACGACCTCCTTGGACGTGGAATGGTGGTGATTTCGTGTCAACGACACGAAATCGTTGGTGGTGACTCATCAAACGCACTAACTCGTGCAACTCTGTCCAGAATACTCGAGTATTCCAGAAAATACTCGAGTGTTTTGCCCAGTTTTTGAAAAATAATTATTTTATTTACTTTCCCTCCAAAATCTTTCCTATAATTGCTTCTAGGTCCCAGCCCAGGGACTAGTATGCAAAATATCTATTTCATGCATAATTATATTTATTAAATAAATTCAAACACATCTCCTAAATACATAACGCAGAATTTTAATCAAGGATTAAAATAGAAATCATTAATTATAATTAATTTATATAATTAACATTTCATTAATCGGGGATTAAAATTTTGGGGTGTTACATTATTCTTATCATTATTTTCTTATTTTACCAAACTTATTAACATTCCTTCTTTCTCAACTACTTTCTCAATCTCTTTTTAATTTTCATTATCACGTTTTATCAAATCACAACCTTCGATGATTGGGGGAGAAATTATAATATCACCGAAGTACTTCCTTAGTCACCATCGTCTCACACGTCTACATCTCCTCGGTCATCCACCCCAACCTAGTCGGAAGCGAACAGGAGTACAGGACATTTACCGTGCGGGCACGACAGCTGTCTCTCAATTAATTGGTGTAACACCCAACTTTTACTTAAAAATATTATTCAAAAGGTTTAAAGATTAAAATGGGAAACTTAAAATTTCCTTTTCATAAATTAAGTTTACATATAAAATTGGGTATTGCAATTACAATAAGAGTAGCGCAACATAAAATTTTCCTTCTTTCCATAACTTCTGCTGCGACACTCTCTGATTCCCAAGCTCCTCTTCATTCACCTAAAATATTAACCACATAAGGGTGAGACCTTTTCACAACACAGTGAATTAGAAGATAATAAAAAGCACATAATAAAAAATTTAGGTATCATAATCAAATCAAACCATGAATAACAAAATGCTTCACTTTTTCGTTTCCAAAATCATTACCATTTCCCATTATCAACAATTTAGTATGTGTCTCCTCACGGTCAGAGGACAACCCACACACATCTCTTCATCTTTCATAACATTTCACCTTTTCTTTACCATTAGGGATTAGCGCACCTGTTAGGTCATTTCACACCCACTAGGACTTTCACCCAATCCAGGTAACTTTCCACCTATTAGGCCACGGTTGACACCTGTTAGGACTAAAAACAACATCTCAACTCTTTTACCAACACATTCACATTTTCTCTTTTCAAAACTCTTATTATTGTGCAGCATGATTGATCCATTAGGTACACCCGCCTAACGGGTCGTTTACGGGACCTAATAGGTAACTTTCACCTGGATTGGGTAACTTGTGCCTAATGGGTAACTTGTCACCTAACAGGGCACCTAATGGGTCGGTGTATCCAAGGATCAATCATAGCTGCAGATTAGTCTTTTTTTTTATTATTCAATTTAGTTATTCACTAGCAAGAAGCAAGAATCCACATTCATGCACTCACACACTTCAAATTCCAAACATCACGCACTCACCAATAATCAACATCATTTTACCACTCTAACACTATTCATCAATGTAAAACGTAAACACACACACATATATATATATTCCAACTAAGATTAAAACTCATCTTCACGCATACTCAATCAATATATTCATCATTAAATAACAACTATCAATTAAGCCATGTTATATCCTTATGAGCACTAGTCCTCTTACCACCTACCAGCTTGCATTATTGATTATCTCATAATTAATTACTTATTCTTGAATACATCCTTATGTCCATTAGTTATTACTCCACTTCATAGCCATCATTATTAATTTACCTCATTAGTTAACACTTAGCCATTTATTTACTCATTTTACACACATTGCAAGCATAACAACGATCAACAAACAACATATATTCCCAGAGTCAATCGACATACTCAGGTATGTCTGAGCATGCTTAAATATAAGTCAACTCCCTAGGGTTCTTCACTTCCTACATTTACAACATACATAAAGGGATTTTTAGCAATTTTATGACAATTAAATTAAATTATTAAATTAATTCAAATTACATTCATTCTTCTTAAACCACTTATAACTGGTGCTATTTTGCTACCCACAACCCAATTTAACTACTTAGCCCAAATTCTATTATATACCCCAACTATCCCTAGCTCAAAGTGTGGAAAAGAGACTCCCCTTACCTTATAGAGGGAGAGAGCTCACACCAAAGCTCCAAGAACCAAGAATCCAACTCTAATCTACTTGGGTTCCAACTCCCAAGTCCGATCTCCACTTGCTCTTGAGACTGGATGAGAGAGAAAAGAGCCCTAGGAGAGAGAGACACCATGAAGGAGAGGGAAGGTTTGAAATCAAGAAGGGGGAAGTGTTTATCTGTAGGATCTAACCCAAAATCAAGTTTAGATCCATGGACGAGTCTTGGAAATGGAGTTTTGGGTGTTTGGGGTTGGATATGGTGTGAGTGGTGCTTGAAGGGAGAGAAAGCTATGAAGGAGAGAGGGAAAATAGGGAGAAGGTGAGAGAGAGAGAAAGTGAGTCACCATGGAAGGAGGATTGGAGGTAAGTGTTTGGGTATTAATGGGTGTTTGGTGGTGGTTTGGTTGTGGTTTAATGGTGGTTTGGAGGAGGAAGAGAGGGAGAAAACGTGGGAGAAGAGAGAAGAGAGAGAGAGGGTCGAGTTATGGATAAGGGAGGAGGGTGAGTGGTTGAAATAAGGGGAGGAAGGGTGGAAAATACGTTTCTGCCCTTTATTTTTTTCTGCATCAGACCTGAAGTAATCGATTACTTGCAAAGAGTAATCGATTACTTTGCCACAATAATCGATTACTTCCTCCAATTAATCGATTATTTTTGCAGCATCATACAAAAACCAGAGCACTGATAATCGATTAACTGCCCCCAAGTAATCGATTAACATCTGAGATAATCGATTACTTCCTTAAGAGTAATCGATTAAAAATGCTGCAACATCAAAGAGATTCTACCAGAGATCTAGTAATCGATTACTCCTTAGGAGTAATCGATTACTCTAATGAAAACTCCTATTAAGACAAATTCTAACTCCAAGACACTACCCTTAACTCCTATCCTTGGCTTCCTATGGTTTTTATCATAAATTCTAGCTTAGGTTTTTCCTAATTAACTTGGAATTAAATTTTGGGATGTTACAATTCTCCCCCACTTATTGGAATTTCGTCCCCGAAATTCCGCTCAGAATCCTTAATTAGAGAACCATCCCGGAAAAAGGTTTTTCTAAGCTAAACAAATTACTCAACTTAGTTCTACTCCCCCACTTGGGATTGGCATACCATTCAGCACGAATGCGCCACCAGACCCTTGCACTCATTGAAGAGCACCAACTACGATTTGATTCGGTCTGACTCGAGGTGGAGGCTCTATCAGATTTGCTAAGGTTTACACTTCTATCGATTAACTAATTCAGGAGTCCCTCTAGCAAGACTCCCAAAGGATCTTGGCTTCACAAAGAAGTTGGGAATAATTTCTAAGATCAACCGGGTTTCTTTCGAAATTCTACTTCGAAGGTTTGGAAAGGGTTCTATTCTTCCCTACACACTAATACCCGCTTAGGCTGACTTTAATCTAGCTCCAAAACCTACCACTTATATCCTATTCCTAGACTCCAGAACAACAACATTCAACACTCAAGGAAACAAAAATCGCATAGATATCATTCAAATATACACAACATTCCACTTCAGCATACATTCCAAACACGACATGACTCCATCCTAGTTCCTTCAAGGCTAATCCTCGTCTAACTTAGGACTAAGACTTATCTCTAAAAATACATTCATCACAGTCATCACATGTTTGAAAATCGTTTAAAAAGGGGTTCGGGATTAGGACTTACATAATTTGCAACCAAAAATGCATTTTATAAATTCAATTTCCCCAAGGTTTGTGAAGAATTGGAAGACAGTGTCCCTGTACCTAAAAGAACATTATAGCAAATCTTCAAGTCAATCAGAGTTCACTAGATTCACTTTTGACCCTATGACCACTTTGTAAAAGATTTGTAATGGTCGGGGTGAACCTATGTCAAACCCATTTAAAATAACAAACAACTCCAATTGGCTTCAAAATTTGATGGGACATCACCTATTCTTAGCCCAAGGTTGTGTAAAATGTTCAAACCTATTAGAGCATATTAAATTCATTTTGTTTAAAACAATAACTTGCTCCAATTGGCTTGAAGGGTTACATAACCTTAGGGTGCTTATATCAATTCTTCCAAGTCAAACAAAATCCTAAACCCAAAAACTTAGTTTTCTCTTTATACAAAAACCCTGAGTACCCAAAAACACTTTACTACAACACATAAGTCTTTAAAACCTTTGGTTTGAAAAATCACTAAGTATGGGGATTCAAAATTTAAGAAAAGGATCCCATACAAGTGAAACATTTAGAAAACAATAACACATTTATAAAAACAAAATTCTTTTGCAAATTAGGTTCCTCTCTTAATGAGAAACAATTAATTTCATTTGAAAATTCTCTAAAACTTTTAATTATGCACCTTACCATGATGAGCTACCTTCATCTAATTTCATAAGATCCTAGATGAAGGAGTGA
Organism: Crotalaria pallida; assembly: GCA_037953625.1. Lineage (NCBI taxonomy): Eukaryota > Viridiplantae > Streptophyta > Magnoliopsida > Fabales > Fabaceae > Crotalaria > Crotalaria pallida. The sequence goes on along the minus strand of CM075654.1, from coordinate 53,756,377 downwards.
CAAATCACTCAAGATGAATAAACTCAAAGAAAGAAGGAGTATGCCTCGGACTTGGAAAAATTTAATTTTAATTAATCTTCAAAAGTTGAGACAATTACATTCCCTTTTTACTTCAAGTTTAAAATTTGAGTTTTCATTCCGAAGTGATTTTTTGAGTCGCATAAGAAGAGTTCCTATTTGACCGATGTGTGATTTGGTTACCAAATTCACTACTTGATCATATAGAAATCCTTGTTTTCTTACTATTTTCTTAAAAATTTGCCATGCGACTTCACGATCCATTTGGAATGATTACAGTTCGGTGTGACTTTTGAAATTTCATTTTAAACACTCACAATCATCAAATACAAACTCCACCTTGCACATAGATCTATCATGCACACATATCAATCGAGCATACACAAACAAAATGCAGTTCATCAAGAGCACAATTTTCAAAAACAACACTTTTAGTCAATGCTTAGTGGAAAGTAATTTGGGACGTCACATAAAGAGGGCAATTGAAAGTTTTAAATCCCAAATTATTTTGAAAACATGTTCAAAAGTTTAGGTTTACTTCCACATAACATAGACTTTTTCATATACACCTATGCACTACCAATGATGTAATCAAAAGTGAGGTAAGAACTTCTACATCGAATTTTAACCCCATCCTCGATTAGATAAACTTCTTTTCGTTACAAAATTTTTATTATGGTAACTCGGGGTTCAAGTTCAATCATTAGAAGCTTCACTTAACTTTCGATTAATATTAAAGTCACCGGAATCAAATTAGTGGTGGAATCAACCATGAATTCAATAAAATGTTGTTATTGTTTTTATGGAGTCTAATCTAACCGGTGCCGCTATGTCACTCGAATAGGTTAGAATCGGGGGTAGTAAATCATTTTGATTCTCATGATTCCACTTCTAATTTTTTTGTCGGCTTACTTTAACACTACACCATTCCACATGTAATCATATTTCGAGAACTCTTTGGATTGAATTCAAGCCACTTCTCGCATTGGGCATAAAGTTTGTTTTTATTTGTAATTCAAATTAATACGAGTCAGTGGTTTAAATCCGATCTATTAGTTCCCGATGCCTATATTCATTTGATGCCACAATCGCTTGAATCAAGTTTAGTTACAGAACCGCTTAATAATTTAGTAGAAACCTTATTTTTCGTTCTCTTGAATACTAATCAAATCAACATGACTTTAATCACTTGGTTGGATCAGTATTCGAGATTTATGATTTATTTGTTTCATGCGATTCCATTTCTAATCCCGGTTCAATTATTTTGACACCAAATTACCCAACAAACATACATTAAAATCACAGACAAAGCACATAGCAAAGCAAACAAGCATAAAAGAATTAACACATAAGTTTCACCGATGATGCACAAACTCCTAGATTCCGACGACATCACCTCCTGGTGAATGCAACATCGGATTGGCCAGTTCCGACACTACATTCCATCAGTGGTAATAGCCCTCGCTATCCAGCTTAAGTTTATGCACTCCGTTATTAATTAGTAAGATTTCCTTTGTAAGAAACTTTAGCCTTTAATTAACTTAAGACTTGGAATTTGCATCCTTTAAACAAGAATCAATTTGCACCTTTGAAGTTTTCCGCTTACAAACGTGCCACACCTATAGGATGTAATTCTTTGAATCCCTAAGGGATCCTACTTAGGTTTCCAAAGAATCACATTCTATTCTCCTTTACTATCAAACATTTGCACCAATCACCAAACATTAAAATTTTCACTTAAAAGGGTCTCACCTTTTGAGAAGAAGCTTGAGATGAGAGTGTTCGCAGCGAGATCGGGACCACTTTCCCTCAGGTCGGAAGGAAGGAACTGCTCTGATACCATAAATGTAACACCCAACTTTTACTTAAAAATATTATTCAAAAGGTTTAAAGATTAAAATGGGAAACTTAAAATTTCCTTTTCATAAATTAAGTTTACAAATAAAATTGGGTATTGCAATTACAATAAGAGTAGCGCAACATAAAATTTTCCTTCTTTCCATAACTTCTGCTGCGACACTCTCTGATTCCCAAGCTCCTCTTCATTCACCTAAAATATTAACCACATAAGGGTGAGACCTTTTCACAACACAGTGAATTAGAAGATAATAAAAAGCACATAATAAAAAATTTAGGTATCATAATCAAATCAAACCATGAATAACAAAATGCTTCACTTTTTCGTTTCCAAAATCATTACCATTTCCCATTATCAACAATTTAGTATGTGTCTCCTCACGGTCAGAGGAAAACCCACACACATCTCTTCATCTTTCATAACATTTCACCTTTTCTTTACCATTAGGGATTAGCGCACCTGTTAGGTCATTTCACACCCACTAGGACTTTCACCCAATCCAGGTAACTTTCCACCTATTAGGCCACGGTTGACACCCGTTAGGACTAAAAACAACATCTCAACTCTTTTACCAACACAGTCACATTTTCTCTTTTCAAAACTCTTATTATCGTGCAGCATGATTGATCCATTAGGTACACCCGCCTAACGGGTCGTTTACGGGACCTAATAGGTAACTTTCACCTGGATTGGGTAACTTGTGCCTAATGGGTAACTTGTCACCTAACAGGGCACCTAATGGGTCGGTGTATCCAAGGATCAATCATAGCTGCAGATTAGTCTTTTTTTTTATTATTCAATTTAGTTATTCACTAGCAAGAAGCAAGAATCCACATTCATGCACTCACACACTTCAAATTCCAAACATCACGCACTCACCAATAATCAACATCATTTTACCACTCTAACACTATTCACCAATGTAAAACGTAAACACACACACATATATATATATATTCCAACTAAGATTAAAACTCATCTTCACGCATACTCAATCAATATATTCATCATTAAATAACAACTATCAATTAAGCCATGTTATATCCTTATGAGCACTAGTCCTCTTACCACCTACCAGCTTGCATTATTGATTATCTCATAATTAATTACTTATTCTTGAATACATCCTTATGTCCATTAGATATTACTCCACTTCATAGCCAACATTATTAATTTACCTCATTAGTTAACACTTAGCCATTTATTTACTCATTTTACACACATTGCAAGCATAACAACGATCAACAAACAACATATATTCCCAGAGTCAATCGACATACTCAGGTATGTCTCAGCATGCTTAAATATAAGTCAACTCCCTAGGGTTCTTCACTTCCTACATTTACAACATACATAAAGGGATTTTTAGCAATTTTATGACAATTAAATTAAATTATTAAATTAATTCAAATTACATTCATTCTTCTTAAACCACTTATAACTGGTGCTATTTTTCTACCCACAACCCAATTTAACTACTTAGCCCAAATTCTATTATATACCCCAACTATCCCTAGCTCAAAGTGTGGAAAAGAGACCCCCCTTACCTTATAGAGGGAGAGAGCTCACACCAAAGCTCCAAGAACCAAGAATCCAACTCTAATCTACTTGGGTTCCAACTCCCAAGTCCGATCTCCACTTGCTCTTGAGATTGGATGAGAGAGAAAAGAGCCCTAGGAGAGAGAGACACCATGAAGGAGAGGGAAGGTTTGAAATCAAGAAGGGGGAAGTGTTTATCTGTAGGATCTAACCCAAAATCAAGTTTAGCTCCATGGATGAGTCTTGGAAATGGAGTTTTGGGTGTTTGGGGTTGGATATGGTGTGAGTGGTGCTTGAAGGGAGAGAAAGCTATGAAGGAGAGAGGGAAAATAGGGAGAAGGTGAGAGAGAGAAAGTGAGTCACCATGGAAGGAGGATTGGAGGTAAGAGTTTGGGTATTAATGGGTGTTTGGTGGTGGTTTGGTTGTGGTTTGATGGTGGTTTGGAGGAGGAAGAGAGGAAGAAAACGTGGGAGAAGGGAGAAGAGAGAGAGAGAGGGTCGAGTTATGGATAAGGGAGGAGGGTGAGTGGTTGAAATAAGGGGAGGAAGGGTGAAAAATACGTTTCTGCCCTTACTTTATTTTTTTCTGCATCAAACCTGAAGTAATCGATTACTTGCAAAGAGTAATCGATTACTTTGCCACAATAATCGATTACTTCCTCCAATTAATCGATTATTTTTGCAGCATCATACAAAAACCAGAGCACTGATAATCGATTAACTGCCCCCAAGTAATCGATTAACATCTTAGATAATCGATTACTTCCTTAAGAGTAATCGATTAAAAATGCGGCAACATCAAAGAGATTCTACCAGAGAGCTAGTAATCGATTATCTCCTACAGAGTAATCGATTACTCTAATGAAAACTCCTATTAAGACAAATTCTAACTCCAAGACACTACCCTTAACTCCTATCCTTGGCTTCCTATGGTTTTTGTAACACTCATTTTATGTCATCTTACTTTATAAGAAAAGTAATAAGTTTAAGAATACTTGGACTTGTTTTCGTTGGAGAAAGATCTGAAAATAAGAAATTATCTCTTCCTTGGAAAATTTATTTTCACAAACACTTGATTAATAATGAAGGTGACTAGTAAAATCAGAGTTTTGCGGAAACATAGTAAAATCACCATATTACCCTCCCTAAATATATCAAGTGTAACAAATCCACTATTATCAAATAAGTATTATGATGAAACTGAATTACTTTTATGATACCTTTTTCCAAAATATGTATCATATAAATTCTATTAAAAAAATAGAAATGTCATAGAGCTGGTCACTGGTCCCTTGTCCAAACATCCTTCTGGTCGGATCCTCGATATCTGCACAACGGGTTCCCAACCCACATTTTCTACACTCTGCAAGCACCTAAGGGACATCTCCCCTTATTGATTCTTGTGCAAGCTAGATGCACGATCAACACCTAATAAGGGCATGGGGGTTAGCTATACATATTCGCATAATCAAATGAGAATAAAACTAACATCCACAAGTTAACATGTAGCAAATCATGATGCATAACCATATGAGCACACCCGGTTAATCATAACAATTCTTTCAATGCAGGTGGCATGATGCATGATTTCCTTCCACAACTGAGGCCTCTAAAAGTCCATCTTGGACGTCCATCCGATATACCGTTGTGTTCCCGGAACACTGACATTTGTTCCCAGAACGTAATGCCAAACCATACTTGGATGATAAGCATTCACTCCCAGAGTGTGCATCACATTCCCAGAACGTGTAGCAAACCTTACTTGGATAAATAAGCATCACTCCCAGAGTGTGCATCACGTTCCCAGAATGTATAAAAACGAGGTCCCGGACACTGGCCACATATCTATAATGTGTCATCCAGTAGGTTGCTTATCAATGTGTTCCCAGAACACTATCATACGTTCCCAGAACGTATATAACCAGGTCCCAGACACTGGCCACATATCTATAATGTGTCATCAAGTAGGTTATAATTTGGTACTCCCGGAGTACCCTCCTCATATTCCCAGAATATGATAAACGTTCCTACCAACCAAACTTCCATTCTATATGAATTCACAATCATCAAGGTTGGTTTTTATGTTTAATTCCATTATTAAACCAATGTGTTCCCAGGACACTCACATACTTTCCCCAAACGTATCGCAAACCATACTTGGAATAAAATCAAGCACCACTCCCAGAGTGTGCATCACGTTCCCAGAACGTGTCCAAGAAACCATGTCCCAGACAATGGCCACATTCCCAGAATGTGTCATCAAGTTGGTTGCATTAGTTTAGTACTCCTAGAGTACAGGGTCAAGTACCCGAACATCACAAACTATCCTTGCCAACCTATTTCATTACCTTTCTCTATGCATGTATTGCATGCATAATTTACTAAGGTTGGTCTTTCCATTAATTACTGTGATTTAGAAATATTTCAATTTCTCTTTTGAATGATTTATTTGAGGTATAGTCTTTGACACAAAATTCTCCTTTGAAATATCCCAAAACATGTCATTAAACTTAGATTGGGTAAAACAAAGTCAATGGTATTCAAAAACTTAACTTTTTATTTTTCAGATTCAGGTACTAACCGGTTACAGTTCCAGGCTAACCGGTTAGAATTACAGACCTGAACTGTTTACCATTGAAATTCAGAAAAACCCTTTTTCTTAAATTCCCTACCCAATCCATAAACCAGTTTCACAATGTTTATACCTCAAACCAATGTTTATATCATTCAAAAGTCTAAATCACCTTTCCATTTCCAATGAACATAATTTCCTCTTGAAATTATTTCATTAACTTAAGGCATTAAATTTGATCTTTCCCAATCAGAACTTTGACAACTCAAGTTCAGATCATGTATAATGAAATTAAAGCTTAAATTTGAGCAGAAACCATTAAGATTTCAGGACTGTTTTATAAACTCATTTTCTTTGAAAATCTGCAGTGTCTAACCGGTTACGAAAATCGTGTAACCGGTTAGATTATGCAGTCAGGCCATTAAAACAAGAGTTTTAACAACTCAATTTCTTCCTTTCTCAGATCTAACCAAATTTCATTATGCACAAAGTTCATATGCCTTAACATAAACATGTTTACACCCAGAAACACATTCATATTGCATTCATCAAGTTTATTGTATCAAATTGCATGAAAATTCACATAAACACAATTTAACACAACAAAACATAAATCAAGTACTCAAACACAGAATTCAGCATTTATATAGCTTGCATGCATCAAATTAAAGTTGCTCAAAACAACAATTGAGCTCAAATCGGCCTCCAAGCCATCTATCCATTTCAACTTATGCCCTTTGAGTCTCTTGGTGACTCATCCTATATTCTACCACAATTTATTCTCATTCTAGCAAATAGTAAGCTTCCCCCTTACCTTAGGTTCGTGCTTGATCCAAAACATTGCAAAGAGAAAGGCTCCAACATAGATTCCCCACAAATCCTAGGTTCTGCTCTCAGCCACGATTTCCATCAACAGGGTCCAAAGACCAGAAGACTTGACATAGCATTTGGCCAAAGAAATTGGGGAAACCAATTAGGACTCAATATAGGTAACATGTACTAAGGAATGGAAGTGATTTGAGACTTAAGGATTGACTATACTTACCAAAATCAGTTCTAGAACTCAGCTTCCAGAACATGCACAACAGAGGATTCAGAATTCAACTCCCAACTTCTCAAATCGATTTCTCCTTCCACACAGACTCTCAACTCACAAATTTGGTGTTTTTACAAAGCTCAAGATGTAAGCTTTACAATGATGTATGGATCTCGATCTCACTCTCAGGAACAAAGGCGAATTTCTCCACACGAAAATGGAACCCTAATTCCCTTCCTCAACAAGAATTCAGCTGCATCAACCCTCAAATCCTCAGAAATTCATCTATTTATAGACAAATTAGGGTTGCATGCAGGGCGACGCGTGGTTCTCCACTAGAATTTGGCTGTAATCGTGGCGAATTCGGGGTTATTCGAGTGATTACTCATCAAAATCCACTAACCCAGTTTCTGGGTTCATCGTCTAACCGGTTACAGGATATTACTAACCGGTTAGATTAGTACAAAATCTAAAAATTAATATTTTTAAATCTTTCCTTCCAAGAACCATTTTAATATTGTTTTTAAGTCCTCATTCAGGGACCAAAATGCAATATCCTCATATTTTGCATTTATTTGCCATATAAAAATATTTCAACCTATCTTTATATTTTAGGCTAATAAAATACAAAATATAAACTTGGAAAATAATAAAACTTTTATTATTAATTTCCTATTACTCGGGAGACGAAAATTAGGGGTGTTACACTACTCCCCCACTTAAAAGGAATTTCGTCCCCGAAATTCATCTTTTGAAATTTTCCACTTTCCCAAAGTGTTTTTTTATACTAGAAAACTTCATCTAGCTCCCAAAAATTTGTTCTTTAGGGTCCTCCCCCACTTAAAAGAGTTTCGATATATTCCTTGTATTTTGAAACATTTCAAATAAAACCTTTCAGGAAAAACTTTCCAAACTAAACCACAAGGATTTTTCATATAAAACTCTTGTGTGAAAGAATTTCTTTTAAAAGAAATACTCTTTATACTTCACATAAATATTTTTCAATTAAAACATTTTCCAATAAACTTTTTGGGCTGCGCACTCTGATCTCTCGAGCATGGTCAAAGAAACATTTGTATGACTTCATTTCTTAATAGTTTGAGACATTAGGGTGATCAGTCCTAATATTCAATCCATTAATAACAAAGTCATCCCTTTCAGATATAATCTTTCGCAAGAAAGACCATACGATAGGTCTTTAAGTTAGATGAACTTAAAGATAGGGTAATTATCACTATCAGACTTAGTTAGATAGTCAAGTTCTAGAGACATTTCCGTTGGGGAGACAAAGATTTGTCCTATCCCGGTGGTTGTTAATCTCTCTAGTCATAACTGATCTTTCTATTTCTGTAGCGTCCACAACGATTTATCACATCCAACTGTGATAAAGGTTTTGATCACAGAAAGATTGAAGTTGAACTTCCAACAGAATATTGATACTTTCAAACGATTAGATTAACGTAGTCGAAAACATTTGATTACGTTAACTCAGATCAAAGGAAAAGATAGGCTTGGGTTGCCTACGCCAGGATGACACTCAACTCTCATCTTGGCCGGTGAATTCTTCTCGTGCTGGATTCGTCCATTCTTTTTTTTTCACCTTTTCCTTCAAGACAATTCGGTGAGTAATACTCCAGCTTCTTACAATCGGAATTGACTATTCCCTTAGGTACATCACAATTAAACTCAAAGTGATGTGCCTCCCAGTTTTTACCTTGAGATGGACAAATGTTCCCTTTCCTATGTCCTCCTTAGTCCCCTTTCTTCAATCGAGGATCCCTTAACCTTGATATTTCCGTGGTTGATATTCTCCCATTTACTTTTCCTCTTCCTCCAGTTGGGTCTTTATTTCATCAATCTTTCTCTTATTCTAAACTCAAACATTTCTCGCAAGAAATTCATGTACTTACCCATAGTCCTCATACATGCTTACCAACATCGAGAAATTCCTTATTCCTTGATAGTTGATAGCTAACTTGAATTCGCACGTAATCTACTCCCGAAATTCGTGCCTTTGGATTTCTCATCTAGGTTGTTCTAAACAATACTTCATGAATCCCTTTCCTCCATAATATACTTTCTAATATCCATAATCACAGACTTTAATTCTAAAGATTCGATCTCATTCATCCCTTTCAGCTCCTTATTTCCTGGTTGAAATTCACGAATCTGATTCAAGAATTCGTTGGTGATTGGCAACATTCCCAATCTAATACTTAGAGGGTTCCTCTTGGGTTACCAGACTTAGGTCTCTGAATTCCTCGATCAGGATAACCTCCTTAACCACCATTGGGCTCACAAGAATAGCCTAGCAATTCAAATCGTCTGCAACTACGTTTGCTATGCCAGGATGATAATGGAGCTCAAAGTCATAATCTTTAAGAAACTCCATCCATCGCCTTTATCTTACATTCAACTCTCCCTCTTCTTATTGTCATTCATACTTTCGAACTCCAAACTTGTTCATGAATCACAACCTTCTTATCTTAGTATCTATTGACTCCTTTGCATTATCCAGCTCAATTTTCTACCTTCTCCGATTGGAGTACTCCTTAATTTCAATTCTTGATTAATCCATAAGTATTATGATTCAATCCCCTCAAATCAATTTCAATGATGAATCAAGGTATTAAGTTATTTTACCACACTAAATCCTTTCTTAAATTTTACTTAGGTGGTTAACATTCAGTTTGGATTGGGGGAAGATGTTTATTGGTATCAAATGTTCTTTCTCAAATGACTTAAATTCTTATTTTAAACTTTCAATTTCTAACCGGTTACAAGAAACTCTTAACCGGTTATGAAGTATAGTTTTAGAAACCAAAGAATTTCAAAACCATTTTCTTTACATCATCCAATCCAACTCAAAATAGGATTTATTCATAATCTAATACCTTGATTCCAACTGAATCCATCACTGAAATGATTTAAATCATAATCTACTCACATTTTCCATAATTCCTTTTGGACTAATCATATTATGTTGGGGTAGAATCCATCACCACCCCACCATAATTAAACAACATCCTCTCCTTCAATACCATCAGTTTATCTTTCCAAATCAACTTGATCAAAGGCCATGCGATCTTAGAAAGCCCTTAAATGCTCCGGTGATAGTATCCAGCCAGTCCTAAGAAAATTTCTCACCTCAGTCACAGTCTTAGGCTGTTCCTATTTCAACAATAAACTTACCTTTGCTGGATCCATCACAATTCTTCTTTAAAGATCACATGCCCTGCGAACGTAACTTCGCTCAACCAAAACTCATCTTTGGCGAGCTTAACACACAACTACTCCTCTTGCAGGATTCTCGACACACTCCCGAGATGTTCCTCATGCTCCTCCGGATTCTCAGGATAACCACAAAAGAATCCAAACATAATCTAAAGGTCCCGTTCTTATAATCCATAAAGAACAGGTGCATTAGTCAATCCGAACGACATTATTTTCTACTCATAATGTCCGTATCGAGGTCAAAATGCAGTCTTAAGTGTATCCCTGCCCCAAATCCTGATTTGGGGTTAATTCAACCGCCAATCAATCTTAGAAAACACTTAGACTCCTTTAACCTGGTTCAACCAATTCTTTTAGCAACTTCTCTACGTGTTTCTCCCATTTGACCATTCCCGATTCCAAACTCCATCTCCATCTCATTCAGGGACCAAAATGCAATATCCTCATATTTTGCATTTATTTGCCATATAAAAATATTTCAACCTATCTTTATATTTTAGGCTAATTAAATACAAAATATAAACTTGGAAAATAATAAAACTTTTATTATTAATTCTAGCTTAGGAGACGAAAATTAGGGGTGTTACAGTTTTTATCATAAATTCTAGCTTAGGTTTTTCCTAATTAACTTGGAATTAAATTTTGGGATGTTACAATTGGTCCTAGACCAGGAGGACTATAGCCTCAAATTAATTCAAATCATTCAATTCATATATATATCAAGGCACACTGTCTCATAGTGGCAATCAAGATGCCCCACTCCAGTCCCTCTCCACTGTTCTCGAAATGCCATAGGGGTGACAACACTATTCCGGTTCCGGGTGCAGAACTTACCACGGTATTGGAACCCAGTCCCAACCACGTCTGCCTACCACATATGGAATTCGTTCTGCCCAGAATAGTTCTCAAGGCAACATGACGTTTTACCGTCCGAGCCTACCCTATTGCATTCACCACCCGAATATCCCTGATATCCGGGGTGTAAGATCCATGAAGAATGTTTTGATAAATGCCAAAAGGTTTTGAACAAGCTACAAATGTGTTGATCAAGTTCAAGCTCAACAAGCAACAACAAACATCAAGTGATAAAGAGAGAGCCAACTCATGAAGACTTAGTTTGGTAGTTTATGTTTTATTGTTTTATCTTTTGCCTCACAAGTCTTTTAGTTTATGAGTTTGGGTAGAGTTTATTACAGGGTAGTGAATCTTTTTTGATTGCATGATTTTATCATATTTTGAGTATTCACTTTGTCTAAAATCAATAGGTGGCTTAAAGGTTTGAAAGAAAAGGTTTAGTTTTTGAGAAAACAAGTTTTAAGTGATTTTTAATGTTAATAATCGATTAACAGAATTTGATAATTGATTAACAGTGTATTTTGTACTGATAATCTATTAACAAACTTTTGATAATCGATTATCTGAACGTTTACTCGAGTAAAACCTTTTTCACTCGAGTGAAATTTATGCAGCTTTCGTATTACTCGAGTAACACTTATTTCACTCGAGTAAACAGGGTCTGTAGCTGTTTTAAATACGTTTTTCACTTCTCAAAAGCCATTCTAAGTTGCTCCAACTTTTGGGTATTCTATATAAACCTTTTCCTAATCATTTCTATCAACTAGAATCATTTTGATACACAATTTTACAAAGAATCAAAGCCACACTATTCTCTCTCACTCTCTCAAGATCAAAGCTCTCATTTTTATATTCTTTGATCAAGAACCTTGAATCTCTCATGTTGATATTTCATAGCTTTTGAAAGAGATTCATAGGATTGTTTTTGTTTTCTATTGAGTTGTAATCATTGCAAGAGGCAAACATTCTACAACAAAGGAAGCCTTGATTTTGTGAATCAAGCAAGTTTAGTTGAAAGTCTTGAAGAAGCATTTCATCAAGCATTTGGAAGGCACTTTGAAGAATCTCAAAGTACTTGGAAGTCTTGTGAGTGAAGCAAGCAAAGAAGACTTGTTGTGGGGTTATCAACAAGCAAGTAGAGGTTAGATTAGATATCAATAGGGTTACAAGGCAAGGGTGTGGTATCTCTTGTAGGCTAGCAAGAAGGAAGTCTTGTGAGGCATTTACTTGTAATTTGAGAAACTCTAATTCCTCATAGTGAAGAATCTCTCTTGGTTGAAGAGGGGACTGGAGTAGCTTTCAAGTGGATGAAAGTGAACCAGGATAAATCACTGTGTCGTATCTCTAAACTCTCTACTCTTTATAATTCTTGTTATTAATTGTGTTCTTGATTGAAAACCTAGAAAAAGTGATTTTTCTATATTTGATTGAATTGAATCTTTATTGTTCAAATTAATTTGGGGAAAATCATTTTCATAACCTAGGTGAATCAATAAGAATATTGGTGTTGATTGTTTCCGCTTAATCTCTGATCATATAATATTTGTTAATTGATTGATTTTCATTGGTTTTAATCGTTTAGATTTATTTCTTGCGAAAATCTTTCAAAGTTTCTATAACACCTATTCAACCCCCCTTCTAGGTGTTCTCCTAGTGTTCCTATTTGTTTCACACACCGAGTGTAGTTTTTCAACACGGGGTACCTTCCTCTCCACTACTTCGCACTCTCATATCTCACCGCATTAATGTCTTTTAATGTCTTTTATCTTTTTAATTAACCTAAGGTCGGCTCATCCTTCGTGCATCCCTTCAATGAGTCCCGACCAATAACTTTGCACTTTCTTTCTCTCATCATTTCTCACATAGCACAGAGCTGGGATCACATCATTGAACTCTCATCTCATTTCCGAATCCTTCTCAACATTCTCAATCCTTTTTCCAAAACAATCTTACTTTCCTCAAAACACATTTTCATAAACTTTTTGGAATATCTTATATCATAAGCTTTCACAAAATATCCTTTCGAAAACTTTCACATAAAATCTTCTCTCGTAAATTTTCTCAAAAATCAACTTTCATACATTTCCGAAAAAATTTCTTTTCATAGACTTCCTTAAAAGTTTTCTTAAAAATCCCTCTTTCACAAAATTTCTAAAAAAATTTCTTCACAACTTTTCACCAATTTTGTTTCGGAAAAACTTTTCTGAAAACATTTGTTTATAACCCTTCTTAAAAACTTCTTTTCAAAACCCTTTTCAAAAATTTCTTTTCAAACCCTTTTTCAAAATTTCCTTCCACAATTCTTTTCAAAAATTTCTTTTCACGAATCTTTTTCAAAAATCTCTTTTCAAAAACCTTTTTCAAAAACCGCTTTTTGTCAAAAACCTTTTTCAAAAGTTACATCTTAGCTGAGTGCTAATGGAGGAGCAAGCTCAACTCAACACTAGTCCCAGTCTAAAACTGAAAACAAAAACAAAGGAGCCAAGCTCCGCTCATATCACATCTCGTCTCAACATTACTCTTCCCAGCTCTGGCTCGTTCTTATTATTCTTATCATCAATTCTTGATCTCTTTTTCCAATCCATTTCATATCCTTTAACATTCTTACTTTCTCTTCTTTTCTTTACTTCCCTCAACTTTCTTATTTCTTTTCCAATGTCAGGACGTAACAGACGTCCAACAATATATTATTAATATTAATCAACAGTACTCAATTTCGTTTTTGCATAATTAAAGAGATAAATAAATAAATAAATAAAAGCATGCTATCAATCACACAAACATCACACCACAACAATGTGGTCCTTGTTGTTGGAAACCAACAAGCGGGCTTAGCAATTACTAGAGGGGGGGTGAATAGTAATATGGAAGCAACAGTGACTAATTTTCGGTGCAATTAAAAGATAATTGATCAAAAGCTTGTTTTTCTGAAAATGGGCAATTTACTCGAGTGAATTTAAAAACACTCGCGTGTTTTTCAGAAAACCTGAAAAACACTCGCGTGAAAATGACGAACACTCGAGTGAAATGCTACGAAATACTCGAGTGAATTGAAAAACACTCGAGTGTTTTATGCAGAACAGAAAGGAGCAGTTTCAGAGAAATTTAGCAAAATGATTCAATTTCTTAAAGACTAATCCAGGGAAGATATAAATCAAAGTAGAGTGCAATTAAACTAAGTTAAAACAAGTTGAAAACAAGTTAATTGCAACCAATTGCTACTAGAATTATAAAAGCCCCTTTCTAGAGAACTTAGGGTTTGGTTTTACTTGAAAACTAAGAAAGCTATAAAAGAGAGAGACAACACCAATTTTATCCTGGTTCACACTCAATCTAGAGTGCTTATCCAGTCCCCCTAATCAACTTAGGAGTTTCTACTAGTGATCAAATTGTTAGAAATTACAAGGATAAATTGAGATTCCTCACTCAATCCTAACCCTTTTCAAGAGTGTACCAAACTCTTGAAATTTCTACCCCAACTTGATTTGGTGATGAAGAGTCCCTTCTTCTTAAGCTCCTTGGAACCTCCAAGAGCCCACCAAGCTAAGAATCCTCTTAGTCTTCGTGCTTGAGAACCTCTCAAGGCTTGAGAAACTTGGATACCTCACCAAGTACTTGGATACCTCACCAAGATTTTCTAAACAAGCTAATGTGTTTGAGTGTTTGAGAATTTTACAACAAATAATTCTCTTACAAATGAAGCACACTCTCTTAACTCACTAAGACAAATAATAAAGATGAATGCTTGGTTGAGTTTAGAGAGAGAAATGATTTTTAACACTTAAGAGAGAATGAAATCAATGAAGGATTGTAAGCTTGTTGACTTGGATAATGGCCACTATTCAGAATATAAGTGAGGGGACAAAAGGGAAGGAAAAACCAAGTTATTCTTCCTTTTTGTCCTCTTCTAACTTTTAAAAAATTTGCTGACAGACCTAAATCACTCGAGTCTTTTTGAAAACACTCGAGTGTTTTAGTCAACTCTGATAGTGTTGCCTTTTTACTTTATCCAACGGCTATATTACTGAAAATTCATAAATCACTCGAGTGAATTTAGAATCACTCGAGTGAATTGCTCAATGTTGGAAAAATTAAGTTTTTCTAACATTGTTTTCAATTCTCTTCTCAAGTCTAATTGGTTTTAATCTCAACCTTTCATGCATGATCACTATTTGACCTTATATGAGAATAAAAACCTAAACTACCCACTCTCATAAATAAAATAAAATACATCAAAATTAAATGAGAATGAATAAATAGCTAAGCACTTGATCTTCTTTAATGTTGGGCTTGCATTCTTCACTTTAAGTCCATAATTTAATTACATTGTCATCATCAAAATTAATCCGTCTTAATCGGAGACTTGATTTTACAATCTCCCCCTTTTTGATGATGACAAAATAATTAAACCTCTAGCACTTGAAAGCTCCCCCTCAATCTAGGAACCTTTTTAACCTGTACAATCTAGAAAATGCCAAGCACAACGTAATACAATAATAAACATAATCAAGTGCTCATTGGTATCAGAGCAAGAGCATATATCATCGAGTGTAAGCAAGAAAGCAGAAAAAAAATGCTCTTTCTCTTTAATCTCCTTTCTCCCCCTTTTTGTCATGATCAAAAAGATAACATTTTGGAAACAAGGTGGAGAATGGAGGATACCAATAAGAAAACTGTTCCTTTAAGAGTAAATAAAAATCAAAATATGACTATGAAGAGATAAAAAAACCTTTAAAGAACATGAAAACCATGAAGAAAACATGATTAATGCATAAATATCATAAAAAAACCTTTCTCCCCCTTTTTGGGGAGTTAGGGCTTTGGAAAGGGAATGATGAATTTGATGCTCAAAAACTTGAATTTGATGTGAAATAGGAGTAGAAATGAGTTTAGAAGATGAAATAGAGTTGAAATATGACTGATAACTGAGTTTAGAAAATCGCAGCAGCATCAGACTATAACTGATGAATTCACTCGAGTGAATTTTAAATCACTCGAGTGTTTTTCAGAAATTCTGAAGAACACTCGCGTGAAATCGAATTCACTCGCGTCTTGGCCGAAAGATGGATTTTCAGAAATCTGAAGTTCACTCGAGTGAAATGGGATTCACACGAGTGTTGGCCGAAAACACTTGAGTCTTTTCAAAAAGACTCGCGTATTTTCCATCAGACCTGCTCGAAAACTTTTCAAATTAAAACTGATTTAATTTTGAATTAAAATCACTCGAGTGAATTACGAAACACTCGAGTGTTTGTATCAGATATGCAGAAAAACTCAGTTTTGAAACACAAAATCACAAAATCAAACACATTTAATGAAAACAATAGATGAGAGACATGATCACACACAATTAAAGACACAAATTTATAACATCTTCAAGGTAATTTCAAACAAGTATCACCACACACTAAAGTTAGACACACTTGGTGATTTTCAAATGGCACAAATCAATTAGTTTATACTTGACTCCTCTAAAATACCAAGTTCCCTTCTTATATGATAGAAGGTATCCCTTGGCAAAGGTTTTGTAAAAATGTCCGCTAATTGATTTGTGGTACTTACAAATTCAATTGTGCAATCACCCTCTTGAACATGATCCCTTAGGAAATGATGTCTAATTTCAATGTGTTTAGTCCTTGAGTGATATACAGGATTCTTAGTTAGATTGATGGCACTCGTGTTATCGCATTTTATGGGAACACTTTCTAATTTTAAACCACAATCCGATAATTGTTGTTTCATCCACAAGAGTTGAGCACAACAACTACCGGCGGCGATATATTCCGCTTCGGCGGTGGAAAGAGCAACACAAGCTTGCTTTTTAGAAAACCATGACACTAGTGAACTTCCCAATAAATGGCAAGTACCACTAGTGCTTTTGCGATCAAGCTTGCATCCCGCGAAGTCGGAATCCGAATAACCAACTAAACTAAGACTAGCATCACAAGGATACCATAATCCGGTGTTAATTGTTCCTTTAAGATATTTAAAAATATGTTTAACCGCGGATAGATGTGATTCTTTAGGATTTGCTTGAAAACGGGCACACATGCATACACTAAACATAATATCCGGTCTAGATGCGGTAAGATATAGAAGACTACCTATCATGCCTCTATATTTACTAACATCAACCGGTGTACCTTTGTCATCCTTGTCTAGGTAGCATGATGTGCTCATGGGAGTATATGCTTCTTTGCATTTGTCCATTCCGAATTTTCCAAGGAGCTCCTTGCAATATTTTCCTTGATGCACAAAAATCCCCTCCTTGACTTGCTTGATTTGTAGTCCTAGGAAGAACTTGAGCTCCCCCATCATGGACATTTCAAATTCCTTTTTCATCAAATTAGAGAACTTTCTACACAAGGACACGTTAGTGGCACCAAAGATAATATCATCTACATATATTTGCACTAACAAAATGTCCTCTTTGGTTTTATAGATGAATAGGGTATTATCAACCTTTCCCCCTTTGAAAGTCATTTTCTAATAAAAAGGTACTTAATCGATCATACCAAGCTCTAGGAGCTTGTTTTAATCCATAGAGTGTCTTTTTCAACTTATAAACATGATTTGGAAACTCATGACTTTCAAAACCGGGTGGTTGCTTAACATACACTTCTTCATTTATGAAACCATTCAAGAAAGCACTCTTGACATCCATTTGATAAAGAGTAAAATTCATAATTGATGCAAAGGCAAGCAAGATTCGGATTGCCTCAAGACGTGCAACCGGAGCAAAGGTCTCATCATAATCAACACCTTCCTCTTGGTTGTACCCTTGGGCAACAAGTCTCGCTTTGTTTCTTATAATCAAACCGGATTCATCAAGTTTATTTCTATAAATCAATTTTAAACCAATTATGGTATGATCATCGGGTATAGGCACTAATTCCCAAACATCATTTCTAACAAATTGATTTAGCTCTTCTTGCATGGCCATAACCCAATGTTCATCCTTAATTGCTTCTTTAATTGAATTTGGTTCGATTTGAGAAACAAAGGAAACAAAATGACAAATGTTTTGAATTGACCTACGAGTTAATACTCCCTTTGAAAGATCTCCTATGACATTGTCAATAGGGTGAGCTTTCACCGTTTTCCAAGCCGGATCAAGTTCATATTTGACTTCTCCTTCATCCTTTGATTTTTCCATCTCTTTGTCAACATTTGAAATCTCAAGTCCATCATCACTATGATCACATAAAACACTATCTTCTTTCGAAGACTCATTAAAAACAACATGTATCGATTCTTCAATAGTCATAGTTCTTTTATTATAAACTCTAAAGGCTTTACTATGAGAAGAGTAACCCAAAAATATTCCCTCATTCGATTTAGAATCAAATTTTCCAAGTTGATCTTTTCCATTGTTTAAAATGTACACTTTGCATCCAAAAACATGGAAATGGGATATATTGGGTTTTCTACCTTTGTAAAGCTCATAGGGGGTTTTCTTTATCATGGGCCTAATTAAAATTCTATTCATTACATAACAAGCCGTATTAACGGCATCGACCCAAAAGTATTGAGGTACATGAGAATCATTTAACATGGTTCTAGCAAGTTCCTCTAGCACCCTATTTTTCCTCTCAACAACTCCATTTTGTTGTGGAGTTCTAGGTGCCGAATATTGGTGCTCAATTCCATGCTTATCACAAAATCTATCAAATTTATAGTTTTCAAATTCACCTTCATGGTTGGTTCGAATTATAATCACTTTTTGGTTTACTTGGTTTTGTGCAAGCTTAATATGGCGTTTAAAAGACTTGTAGGCCTCACTCTTAGCACTTAAAAATAATGTCCATGTAAATCTTGAAAAATCATCAACAATCACCAAGGCATAGTAGTTGCCACCAAAGCTTTTTAGTTGAGAAGGTCCAAACAAGTCCATATAAGCATTTCCAATGGTCTTGTTGTGGACACATCATTTTTGGAACTAAAATGATTTTTAGTTTGTATGCACTTCTTGCAAGGAGTGCAATCACCTTTAATTTGAAAATTGAGCTTTGGTAAACCAACTACTAAGTCTTTGGATTGAAGTTTCTTAAGTTGATTTACATTAATGTGAGCGGTCCTACGATGCCATAACCAAGTATCACTTTCTTTGCTAATTAAACATTTTGAAACTAAAGAAGTGATATTATTCAATTCAACCATGTAAGTGTTATTAGACCTTTTTCCAACAAATTTGATAGATTCATCTTTGTCACTTTTTATGAGACAATGAGTAGAGGTAAATAATACATGGTTACCAATATCACATAATTGACTAATGCTCAAAAGATTATGTTCTAATCCTTGAACATAAAGTACATTATCAATAACCAAGTTGGAAGAATTACCAATTTTACCTATACCAAGTATTTTGCCTGTGTTGTTGTCCCCATATGTGACATATCCCTTTTCCTTAGGAGTAAGCTCAATGAAGTGTTGCTTATCTCCCGTCATGTGCCTAAAACATCCACTATCAAGTATCCAAAGTTGCTTCCCGGTTCTAAGGCACACCTACAAGACACAATCACTTGCTCATTTTGGGTACCCAAATTATGTTGGGTCCCTTTTTGTTAGTCTTGGATGATTCTTCCTTCTTAATCCAAACATAAGTACCATTTTGAATTCCAAAATTTTTGATATGGCACTTATTGTTTCTATGTCCAAATTTTCCACAATAAAAGCAAGTTGGTTTCTTTGTAAAATCAATTTTTGAGAATGAACCAACCTCTTTATTTTTCTTTTTCTTGTGGACATATCCTAGACCGGTTTTGTTTGAATTGTGTCTAAGAGAACCAATTAACCGATCTAGGTTTCTATCACTTTTGTTAAAAGTGTTGAGTTTGATTTTCAAATCATTAACTTCATTTTCAAGCACACAACACTTTTCACAATGAGTGATGGTATATGATTGATTTGCATTTTCACAAACATGACTAGAGTTAGCAAGTTCCAAGGATGCATTTTGGAGTTTCAAATCATTAATAGATTTTTCTAATTCATTGATTTCCTTTTGATACTCCAAAAGCTTCTTTCCTTTTTCTTTGTTAACTTTAGCAAGTCTTTCAAATTGAGTGAGCATTTCATTATATTCATTTAGCAAATCATCATAAGAAATAGTATGAGAAGAGGTGTAAGAATAGTTAGATGATACCTCATCCTCACTCTCATTGTCATTTCTTTCACTACTTGAGGAGGCTTCATTGTCATTCTTGGCCATGAGGCATAGCTTGGCTTCCTCATCATCCGAACTACTTGAGGATGACTTGGAATCCTTTTCCGGTTCATCCCAAACAATGTAAGCTCTCTTCCCCTTCCCATCATGGGCCTTCTTCTCATTCTTTCTCAAGTGGGTGGGACATTCCATTTTTATGTGTCCTACCCCACCACACTCATGACATTTCACGCTCTCACTTGAGCTCTTGTTTCTTTGCTTGTTATCCTTGGATCTGTTGTCTTGAGGTCTCTTGTCCTTAGAGAACGATGAACTACCCTTTTTGCCTTTGAGGAATTTGTTGAACCTCTTGGCAAATAAACTAATGTCTTCCTCATTTAGAGCACGATCGGAGCCTTCACTTGAAGATTCATCTTCATCCTCTTTTGACATTTTGGTTGAGGCTTTTAGAGAGATGCTCTTCTTTTTCTTGTCCGAATCTTCATTTAAGTGAAGTCTTGATAGTTCCATCTCATGTTCTTGGAGCTTTCCAAACAAGGTGGTCAAGTCCATAGATTTTACATCCTTAGCTTCCTTGATGGCGGTCACCTTAGGTTGCCATCTCCTATCAAGACATCTCATGACTTTGTTAGTAGTTTCACCATCTCTAAATTCCTTTCCTAAGCCAATCAATTGGTTAACGATATGTGTGAACCTTGTTTGCAATCATTGATAGACTCATTAGGGAACATATGAAAAAGCTCATATTCATGAGTTAAAGCATTTAATCTTGAGTCTCTAACTTCACTAGTTCCCTTATGAGTAATTTGTAAGGTATCCCACATTTCTTTAGCCGATTGACATTGTGAAATCCTATGAAATTCATTTTTGGACAAAGCGGAGAAGATGATATTTTTAGCTTTTAAATCATATGAAACTTTCTTTTTATCATCTCCATTCCAACTTGTCCTAGGAATAACAATAACTTCACCATTAACCACTCTTCTAGGAATATATGGACCTTTTTCAATTGCATCCAAAATATCGGTGTCTATTGCTTCTACAAACACTCTCATCCTAACCTTCCAATCAGAATAATCTTCACCATTGAAGAATGGAGGTCGGTTAAGAGACATAGACCCTTCTTGTTGATTGCTAGAGCCCATTTGTTTCCAAAAGGATCTTTTTCGAAAAAGCTTTTACGCTTGATCTTTCGACCGAGCTCTGATACCACTTGTTGGAAACCAACAAGCGGGCTTAGAAATTACTAGAGGGGGGGTGAATAGTAATATGGAACCAACAGTGACTAATTTTCGGTGCAATTAAAAGATAATTGATCAAAAGCTTGTTTTTCTGAAACTGGGCAATTTACTTGAGTGAATTTAAAAACACTCGTGTGTTTTTCAGAAAACCTGAAAAACACTCGCGTGAAAATGACGAACACTCGAGTGAAATGCTACGAAATACTCGAGTGAATTGAAAAACACTCGAGTGTTTTATGCAGAATAGAAAGGAGCAGTTTCAGAGAAATTTAGCAAAATGATTCAATTTCTTAAAGAATAATCCAGGGCAGATATAAATCAAAGTAGAGTGCAATTAAACTAAGTTAAAACAAGTTGAAAACAAGTTAATTGCAACCAATTGCTACTAGAATTATAAAAGCCCCTTTCTAGAGAACTTAGGGTTTGGTTTTACTTGAAAACTAAGAAAGCTATAAAAGAGAGAGACAACACCAATTTTATCCTGGTTCACACTCAATCTAGAGTGCTAATCCAGTCCCCCTAATCAACTTAGGAGTTTCTACTAGTGATCAAATTGTTAGAAATTACAAGGATAAATTGAGATTCCTCACTCAATCCTAACCCTTTTCAAGAGTGTACCAAACTCTTGAAATTTCTACCCCAACTTGATTTGGTGATGAAGAGTCCCTTCTTCTTAAGCTCCTTGGAACCTCCAAGAGCCCACCAAGCTAAGAATCCTCTTAGTATTTGTGCTTGAGAACCTCTCAAGGCTTGAGAAACTTGGATACCTCACCAAGATTTTCTAAACAAGCTAATGTGTTTGAGTGTTTGAGAATTTTACAACAAATAATTCTCTTACAAATGAAGCACACTCTCTTAACTCACTAAGACAAATAATAAAGATGAATGCTTGGTTGAGTTTAGAGAGAGAAATGATTTTTAACACTTAAGAGAGAATGAAATCAATGAAGGATTGTAAGCTTGTTGACTTGGATAATGGCCACTATTCAGAATATAAGTGAGGGGACAAAAGGGAAGGAAAAACCAAGTTATTCTTCCTTTTTGTCCTCTTCTAACGTTTAAAAAATTTGCTGACAGACCTAAATCACTCGAGTCTTTTTGAAAACACTCGAGTGTTTTAGTCAACTCTGATAGTGTTGCCTTTTTACTTTATCCAACGGCTATATTACTGAAAATTCATAAATCACTCGAGTGAATTTAGAATCACTCGAGTGAATTGCTCAATGTTGGAAAAATTAAGTTTTTCTAACATTGTTTTCAATTCTCTTCTCAAGTCTAATTGGTTTTAATCTCAACCTTTCATGCATGATCATTATTTGACCTTATATGAGAATAAAAACCTAAACTATCCACTCTCATAAATAAAATAAAATACATCAAAATTAAATGAGAATGAATAAATAGCTAAGCACTTGATCTTCTTTAATGTTGGGCTTGCATTCTTCACTTTAAGTCCATAATTTAATTACATTGTCATCATCAAAATTAATCCGCCTTAATCGGAGACTTGATTTTACACTTGTCACCTTCGTATAAGTGGCCACACAATCAAACAATTGCCACTTATACTACTGACTCCGGACCACTAAGTTCTGATCTTTGAGATGATACGGAACGTCCTAATATATCACCTAAACACCACGGTGTCTTAGGAAAGCTTCTCTCTCACCTGAGGTCCAGCAATTTAAATGCATACGCTCTCCTCGGATCCTTGTCTCTGCCAGTTGCCCCAATCCCTCATCCTTAAGATTCCTCATACTAAATAAAATACGTTTACGTCATTAACTTGTATTAAGAAAATATTTTCTTAACTCAAACACGTTTTGTTCCTCGTCGGAAAACTTAAAACATGATTGTTTTCAAAACAACTCTAATATTTTTCTAGTACTTTAAGTACTTTAAAATCATTTGAAAACATCATATAAAATAATTTAAGTCATTTGATTTAGTTGCTGGTCCGTTTTGGACAGCACCTAAAACACGTTCGAAAACACCAAAAAATGCGCCGTTTTTAATCCGGCTTTTTCTTAAATCGATCAATACTTGAAAACCATACTTTAAATTATGTGAACACATCTTTATATTTAAGAAACAACTTTAAATAATTCTGGACAGAAAAGGTTTATATCACAAAATCATTTTAATAAAAATCCGAAAACATCGTAAAACACTTTTTACTTTAAACAATTCTTTAGTTCAAACTAATACTTTAAAACTCAAGTTTTTATCATAAAATAAATCTTGGACAGCTACAAAATACAATCCTACAATCCAAATAAATCAACTCAAATTATTTTAAAATCAATTAATTTCAAATTCAATTATTTTCCAAACATCAACCTAACACACAATCACAACAAACATCACTGGATAAACTAAATCATATAAGTCATTCGCTTTTCAAACATCAATTAGCATGAAGAACAGCTACCTTGAATTTCCATAGTATTTATTTTCATAAAACAAAACACTCAAACATGCATATACTCACAAATCGAATTGAGTCTAAATTATAACTCAAGCACATTTGTTTCCTTACTTTAAACCACTTAATTTCTTTCAAAATTTCTAGGTAAGTTCATGTCCGTGCAACATAATCTCCTAGGCTTAACTATACTATGTGACCGAATGAAATTAAAGGAACAAGTTAAAATTTACAAATCCAAAACACATAAATAAATTTAATTTATTTCAAATACTTAAATTCCACTTTCTTTTTCAAATAACAAAATTATTTACTCTTCCTTTTGTTTTTGACCGATTACATACACAAGCATCTATTTAAATGCAAAACTTCATCAAACAAATTTATTTATTTATTTCTTTTATCTTTAATCAAATCACATAAATAATCACAACACAATTTCAAATATATTAACTTAGCATGGTTTTACAAAACACAATCATCACTTTTATGTCATTTCATGAAAAAGAGACCTATCCTAGTTAACATGCATTGGCCGAGTTTCATCATGGTCAAAACAAGATTCTTGGATTTATTTTTCAACATGCAACATTTAAGTTTCATGGGTTTTAAATCATGTACTTCCTCATACAAAATTATAAAAATATCTAAGTATAAAACCGAATCATGATTACCACACAAACCAAGTTTTTATTTTAATTTTCTTACATGTACTTTTTTTTTAGAAATTCTTGAATCGCATAGGAATTAACATGCATGTACCAAAAATCAAGACTTTTTCATGGGTTAACACAAGATCAAAGCTTTTTGTTTTAAAAATCACATGCATGGCTTAAGTAAACTCTTTCAAAGATCAAGACAAAAACAAAGGCTTTATCAAGATCAAGTTAAAATCAAACACTTTCAACCACTGAAATCAACTTTTCTAATCATAAGGTTAACATGCAATGACTTGAATTTAATTAAAAAGCATCAAGACTCATAGATCTAGTAAAGGCCGAATCATTTGGCTCTTGATCTAGGGTTTTATAAGTTTATTTATTCTTAAAAATTAATGATCAAGGTTTATTTAACACATGCATGAACTCAAATAATCAAGATCAACATGCAACACCAAAGATCTTAACTTTATTATTAACCAAGTTTAGATCTCACATTTATTTATCAAATCATCTCTTAAAAACATCATAGTTCACTGTTTTAAGAAAGAGAATTAAACATGCAAAGAGACTCACTTCAATCTTCATGAAAACCTCATCAAACCTTTAGATTTAGAAGATTTAGTTTGAAGAGCTTTAGGATTTCTTATGAAAAACTTTAAACAAGTTATGAAATCCGTTAATTAGACGTTTACAAGTTCTTTTAAGCTTTGAGAAATTTACATGCAATGAGATGCACTTTAAATTTTACAAAAATCTCAAAACTTTTTAGATTTTTTAGATTTGTGTTGAAAAACTTTAAGATCTTTCATGAAGACCTTAAATGAGTTATAGAATCCGTTAGTTAGAAGTTTACAAGTTGTTTTAAGTCTTAAAAGTTCATGATCCAACATAGAATAAGACATGCAAAGAAAGAAAAGAAAGGAAAATCATAAAATCAAAAGAGAAAGCCTAAACTATTACAATTTCTTCATGATCTTCGAAATACCCACCAAAAGAAAGTTGGTCTTCTAACTTCTAAGGTCTTGAATCTCCAAGGAAGGCTTAGGTTTTTGGCTTAGTTTCTTTTTCTTCCTCTCCCTAGCTCACGACCCTCTCTCTCTTTTCTCCATGTGTTGAGAGCTTGATTTTTGCTCTCAACCAAGTGTGCAAATGAACTAAGGCCACAAGTATTTATAGGCAAATCGTGAAGTCTCTCTTTTGCCCTTGGTTGAATTTCGGTCATGGTGTGAAAGGAAGGGCAATTTTGGCAACTCAATAAGTTGCATGGGTGGATGTTATCAAACTTAGGGGGACATGGTGGAGAATTTTAAGGAACTAGGTCTCCTTAGGTTTTGTTACCCTTGGGGTTCTAGTTAAGGTTTCTTACCCACTTAGTTTCCTCATAGTTCTAATTTAGTTTTATTTGGTTTCTTGTCCAACCAATAAAATCTAAACTTATACATGCATACATACACATACACGCTGCACACACCTATATACGTACATACATATATACACACATACATGCATCATCACATCCTTCCACTAATTTAATTCCTAAGCACACACATACATAGTTAAGCCATACATACATATACATACACACATAAAAATAAATCCCCTTTCCAAATAATAAACTGTACTATTTGGCTATAATTATGAATCTCATTTCATTTTATAAAATCATATTTTAATATATTAAAGATATTCCCAAAAGGAAAAATTCATTTGAAGTCCTGAACTATGTTTACTAATTTATTCTCTTAAAATTCGTCCTTTAGATACCTCCAAAAATAAATTTTTGTAAACCAACCCAGAAAATTATAAAAGTTATATTTTTGAAATCTACATTTCAATATGATCGTTTTCATATAAAGATTATAAAATTCGGAGTTACGATTAAAAAGATACGAATTTTTAAAGTTATCAAACCCAAAAATTCTATTTCAAATAAAAATCTTTCTTTGATAAAATCACAATTTCCTTAAAACACAAAAATGTCCAACACATTGTAACATCCCTCATTTTTACAAAAAGGATAAAGAATTATTTTATTATTGAAAAATATTTTGAGAAAAGTATTTTGGAAAAATAAGCATAAGGAAATATATTTTGGAAATAAAATAGTTTTGGTAAGAAAGATATAGGAATAACATTTAGGAAAATGATATTTTGGTGAAATATCATGTAGAGAATGGGCTGTATCTTTTTCATTAACCGTTGGATCGTTCCCAAATTTTTAGACAAGGTTTCTAACTATTTAATCTTGACATCCAACGGTGGAAATTTTGTTTTGAGAAGTAAATATTTTTATATTAATTTTTCAGCAAAAATAGTGAATTTCTGAATTTTAGCAGTGGCTAACCGGTTAGTAAAACCAGTAACCGGTTAGTGCCTCTGCATCTGCATAAAATTAAGGCGGTGTGAGCCAGAAATCACGAGGCTTCTTCGTCCTTAAGCCTTCCCAAGACGCGTGGAACCCTAATTGGAGGTCTGGGACAACTGTAGATCATGGGATGAAGATGGGTGGCATTGGTAATGACTCACCCTTCCTTCCACTTCCATTTTGTTTGTCTATAAATAGGGTTCTTGTGATTGAATTCCTGCTCTGTTTTCCTTGCGAATTCTATACCAAAACTCTGCCAAAATCTCTACTCAAATTCGTGCATACAACTTGCCTTGAGTTGTTGCACATCAATCTTGTGAGTTGTGAGTGTGTGAGCTTGGAATTGAAGGGGTTTTTGCTGGTTTTTGAGTGGCTGCTCTCTGTTCTTGGTGGCTGCTGCTGTTGCTGTGTTAGCTGCTGTTCTAGGGTGTCTTAAAGCTTGTCTAAGTGTTGTCCTATTTGTTCAAGGTATGGGAGATCTCATTCATATCGCTAGGATTTATGATTGATGGTTTATGTATTGATATGTGTGAATTATGAATATTGAAACCAAGACAAGATTGGTTGGCTTGGAGGCCAATACAATCCTTGGTTCCCTATGCTATAAAACTGAGTTAGTGTCATGAACCAAGAAGTGAATGCATGAGAACATTAGTGAGCATGTCCTAAGTGGTGTTACATACTGAAATTTGATTATTGTTGATTATTATTGGAATTCATAAGATTGAATTAGTTGTTGTGTTATATGCTGAAAATTAATAAAGAAAGGCTTGAGTGATCACTTAGCTAATTGAATTGATGCATATGAATTGTGTTAGCAAGTGAAATAAGTCTTGTAACAAGTGAAGAAAGATGTGTTAGTTGATACTCAAGTCTGGTTGAAAGTTAATTATGAGTATGGAATGGGTTTGCACATGTTAAAGTGCAGTTTGTTCTCAAGACCTGCATAATCTAACGGGTTAGTGGGAAATTCTAACCGGTTAGAACCTGAGAAAAAGGGGAAAAATAGCTAATTAAGTTTATTATGATTAACTTCCATAACTTGGAATCACTCTATGATCATGTGAACATGTTGTATGTGATTTATGATGATACTTTAATGGTATTATTGAATTGATTAGTAAGTTAATCATAAATCATGAAGTGATCATGGTCTTAATGATGCACCTCCAAATTTAATTAGAACACTCTCTTGTATAAATTTGGAATGCAGTGCTTAATAACCCTATGTATTCTATTTGATATTGGCTTAAGTTGATAATTGGATTTGGAGAAGATTGGGTTTAAGTTACAAGTGCATGACAAGTACTATGCTACATGAAGGAATCAAGGGATTAAGAATGCTAAGGGCAATGATTTAGGATTATAACTTAATATGATTTTATTTAGGTTTATACCTTAAGTTGTCATAAGGGAAAGAAATGCAATTTGGAATTGATTTGAAGTATGAAGGAAGCCTGTTCTGCTCTCACACTGCATAGACTAACCGGTTAGTGGATGTTGGTAACCGGTTAGTGCCTGACAGCATACACTAGTTATTCTAGTTTAGAATAGCAATCACTAAGGTTGGATATGAAATAGGTTTGGGCTAATAATTTAACTAGTAGTTGGGAGTAAAGAAGTTAATGCATAATGGATCATGTTATGGTTTGATAATGAGATTTTATTTTGAGGTTTATGGACTTAGAACTTGCAAAGTATGTTTTAATATGATAAAGTCTTGTTATAACATTAGAGTCATGTCCTGACCTTATGGAACTTGATATTGATATAGCAGGAAATGATTTGATGTTTAACTAGACTTTGTCCTTGCCTTAGTCTCAATGCTTTGAGGTTGTTTTAAGCTTAAGCTATTAGAGTCATAGCTCATTGTTAATGTAATTGAATCATATTATAATTATGCCTTAGGTGCTGCATGAACATAGAAGTGATGACTTGGAGGTTTGACTATTAGAAATGGAATTAAACTGGTTTGCTTTCAGGTCTGTTGTCTTTAACCGGTTAGTGGGCTTTGTAACCGATTAGGACCTGAGACAAAAGAATAATTAATTTGGTTCTCTTTCAATCCTTAAAGGTTTTACTTAACTATTGTTTTAGTTTCTCAAAAAGTTAAGCATGATGTTAATAAGCCAAAAAGGATAAATCATTATTTATCTAATTTTCTAAGAATTATCTTTTAATTAGAATATTGGTTCTGTTCTAATTAAATTAATAATGTCTTCGTTGGCTTAACATTGATGATGAGAAATGATTTATGATTGGTTATAAGGAGCTGATAAGGCAATTGATTAGTTGTATAATCATGTCAGCTAAAAAGGGGTAAGCTCCGGATAAGGGACATTAGGTAGAAGTTAGTACTTCATGATGATAAGTGGAGCAAGCCTAATGTCTCAATCTAAGGATTGTGTAATGGATAATAAACGATTGAGCTTATTTGATAATTAATGTTCTGGAGCAAAAGAGGATAATGACTTAAGGGGTATTAATGATAATGCAAGAATGGTGATGCTTGCTGGTTATGAGGATCCAATCCAAATGCGTTGAGGCTTGTTGCTCCGATTTGGATACGTCAAAGTTGAACAAGTGGAATTACCCCGATCCACATATGTTGAGGTTATCTCCTACAAGAAGTCATTGTACTTAAATGATTCCGTATAGTACGGTGTGGCCGCTATACGAAGACATGTGGAACGGTGTGGCCGCCATATGTGTGGTAATTGTGATGGGATTCCGTATAGAACGGTGTGGCCTCTATACGAAGACATGTGGAACGGTGTGGCCGCCATATGTGTGTGATTCCATATAGTACGTTGTGGCCGCTATATGAGGGCATGGAACGGTGTGGCCGCCATGTGTATAATGTGAAGATTAATATATTTGTTATGCATCTCATGCATGGTGTACAGGGAATTGTAAACGAGTGAGGTGCATGCGGAATTGGAAACCATGTAGTACGGTGTGGCCGCTACATGAGACGGTTGGAACGGTGTGGCCGCCTCCGTAGAAATGACAAGGACCTAGAACTATTGGTGGACAATGGTTCAGGGATCATCCTCTTGTATCATTTTAGGATCGTGGTCGATAGGGTTCCAGTATAGAACAGTGTGGCCGCTATACAGGTTGTGGAAAGATCGAGCGCACGATTGCCTATCCCAGAGTGTTGTTTTCTGGAAGAGTTAATTATGGAGAAGTGATTTGAGAGACGTGCATGCATGGCATGAAAGATTTATGGTTATACCTATCATTGTTTAATAAGACACTTGAGCATGCATTTATCAATTAAAATGATATCTGTGATGATTGTGTTTGACCAATCATATAATCTGCTTAGGCGATATGACAAGTGACTTACTCCCATCTACCATGTTTGTGGTGGTAGGTTCTTTCAAAGGACAGGACTGAAATCACTCCAGTAGGAGTGGAAGTGTCTGGAAGAAACAGCCAGGACGACGTCTCGTCATCCGAATCCTTTTGCAGAAGGATCGAGTTGTGAAGACCAATGCTCTGGGTGTAAAAAGGGTTTTTGGGATCTTATATTATACAAGTGTTTTACACTCAGACTATTTTGTAAAGGAAATATTACTCTTATGAAAAGTACTTTTGGTTTTCACACTCTTTAAGGAAAAAGTTTTTGTTAACTCGTATTTTTATTGGACTAGTTTTTTTTTGGGGCGTTACACTTTGTGGTATCAGAGCAATGGTTCCAACTCTCGGCTGTGGAGTATG
Organism: Crotalaria pallida; assembly: GCA_037953625.1. Classification (NCBI taxonomy): domain Eukaryota; kingdom Viridiplantae; phylum Streptophyta; class Magnoliopsida; order Fabales; family Fabaceae; genus Crotalaria; species Crotalaria pallida. Next base: position 53,725,677 of record CM075654.1, on the reverse strand, counting down.
GTCCTTCCCATACTCAATAAGTTGTGTAACTCTGACCCGAGTTTCTATGAGTGTAGACGTTCAATGCTGAAAGGATATTACACTTATAGTCTGAGTTGAATAGAGTTGTATGTTCTTCTCTAGACCTTACCTTAACCTTAAGTCCATAGCGCAGGTCTACTATGGCAACGAGAAACCAAAATCATGCGAATGAAATGTTAGAGAGGATCACTACTGTACTAGAGAATATGCAGCAACATCAACAACAAGCGAATCAACGGCACCAACGCAATGTTGAACCTGCTGAGTTTAGAGGACTCACAGAATTTCGAAGATGCAAACCCCCTCAGTTCGAAGGAGGGTATAATCCAGAAGGGGCTCAGAAATGGTTGCAAGAAATTGAGAAAATCTTTCGGTCTATGGGTTGTTCAGATGCACAAAAAGTGGTGTATGCGACTTATATGCTGAATGATAAAGCGGAAACTTGGTGGGATCACGCCAGGCAGTTATTGGAAGCAGAGGATCGGCACGTCACCTGGGAGGTATTTAAAGAAAAGTTCTTAGAAAAGTACTTCCCAGAGGATATAAGAAGAAAGAAAGAAGTTGAATTTTTGGAACTGAAGCAAGGAGAAATGGATGTTGGGGAATACGCTGCGAAATTTGAAGAATTGATGAAGTATTCTCCCTATTACCAGAATCATCCAGATGAAAGATCAAAGTGCGTAAAGTTCGAGAATGGACTACGCCCGGATCTGAAGCCAGGAATCAGTTATCAGGGAATAAGGAATTTCCCGATGTTGGTAAACATGTCCAGAATCTACGAAGATGATATGAAAGTAAAGGAGGTTTATGAAAAGAATGTCCGAATTCAGAAGAAACGAAAGATTGAGGAAATGAGAGCTGAGTTGGAGGAAGAAGAAAAACAATTAAAAGAACAATCTGAGGAACCGGAGCTGTATAGATTGGGATTAGGAAAATCTCAATTGAAAAATGGTAATCAGAGAGGAAATGGGAAAGGAATCACTTATCCACCTCAATGTGGAAAGTGTGGGGCACATCACTTTGGATCAAGCTGTGGTGTACCCAAGGGAATAGTATGCTTCAACTGCAGGAAGTCGGGACACTATTCGCCAGATTGTCCGGAGAAGAAAAGCAAGAACGGATCGGGTAGCAAGCGAGGCAAGCGAGGTAAACCCTTAGGTTGTCCTTTCTCCTAATCTGGATTGACGTAGTCAGCTATTTCTTTCGATTACGTTAATTGAATCGTTCTATATTTTGAAGATTTAGATGTTATCTTTGACCCGAATTTCTGTGATCGAAACCTTTATCACAATTGGATGTGATAAATATCTGTGGACACTACAGAAATAGGAAGATTAGTTAAGACTAGAGAGATTAATAACCACTGGGATAGGACAAATTTTTGTCTCCCCAACGGAAATATCTCTAGCGCTTGGCTATCTAGCTAAATCTGATGGTGACGAATACCCTATCTTTAAGTTCATCTAACTTAAAGATATGTCGTATGACCTTTCTTGCGAAAGGTTATATCTGAAAGGAATGATTTTATTATTAATGGTTTAAATATTAGGACTGATCACCCTAATGTTTATAACTATTAAGGAATAACATCATATAAATGATTCTTCAATCGTGCTTGAGTGATCAGAGTGCGCAGCGGAAAAAGGATTTATTCACATGGATTTATGTGAAATATTGTCTATAAATATTTTTGAGGTTGGAAATTTTGAGAAAAATATAACCAAAATTATTTTTAGTGGGGGAGAATCCCCAAAACCTTTTGATAAAGGTACGTAAGATTACAATTTTATTTTATGGAAATATTTTGGAAAGTGAAAATTTTATAAAACGAATTTCGGGGACGAAATTCAATTTAGTGGGGGAGAGTGTAACATCCCTCATTTTTACAAAAAGGATAAAGAATTATTTTATTATTGAAAAATATTTTGAGAAAAGTATTTTGGAAAAATAAGCATAAGGAAATATATTTTGGAAATAAAATAGTTTTGGTAAGAAAGATATAGGAATAACATTTAGGAAAATGATATTTTGGTGAAATATCATGTAGAGAATGGGCTGTATCTTTTTAATTAACCGTTGGATCGTTCCCAAATTTTTAGACAAGGTTTCTAACTATTTAATCTTGACATCCAACGGTGGAAATTTTGTTTTTAGAAGTAAATATTTTTATATTAAATTTTCAGCAAAAATAGTGAATTTCTGAATTTTAGCAGTGGCTAACCGGTTAGTAAAACCAGTAACCGATTAGTGCCTCTGCATCTGCATAAAATTAAGGCGGTGTGAGCCAGAAATCACGAGGCTTCTTCGTCCTTAAGCCTTCCCAAGACGCGTGGAACCCTAATTGGAGGTCTGGGACAACTGTAGATCATGGGATGAAGATGGGTGGCATTGGTAATGACTCACCCTTCCTTCCACTTCCATTTTGTTTGTCTATAAATAGGGTTCTTGTGATTGAATTCCTGCTCTGTTTTCCTTGCGAATTCTATACCAAAACTCTGCCAAAATCTCTACTCAAATTCGTGCATACAACTTGCCTTGAGTTGTTGCACATCAATCTTGTGAGTTGTGAGTGTGTGAGCTTGGAATTGAAGGGGTTTTTGCTGGTTTTTGAGTGGCTGCTCTCTGTTCTTGGTGGCTGCTCCTGTTGCTGTGTTAGCTGTTGTTCTAGGGTGTCTTAAAGCTTGTCTAAGTGCTGTCCTATTTGTTCAAGGTATGGGAGATCTCATTCATATCGCTAGGATTTATGATTGATGGTTTATGTAATGATATGTGTGAATTATGAATATTGAAACCAAGACAAGATTGGTTGGCTTGGAGGCCAATACAATCCTTGGTTCCCTATGCTATAAAACTGAGTTAGTGTCATGAACCAAGAAGTGAATGCATGAGAACATTAGTGAGCATGTCCTAAGTGGTGTTACATACTGAAATTTGATGATTGTTGATTATTATTGGAATTCATAAGATTGAATTAGTTGTTGTGTTATATGCTGAAAATTAATAAAGAAAGGCTTGAGTGATCACTTAGCTAATTGAATTGATGCATATGAATTGTGTTAGCAAGTGAAATAAGTCTTGTAACAAGTGAAGAAAGATGTGTTAGTTGATACTCAAGTCTGGTTGAAAGTTAATTATGAGTATGGAATGGGTTTGCACATGTTAAAGTGCAGTTTGTTCTCAAGACCTGCATAATCTAACGGGTTAGTGGGCAATTCTAACCGGTTAGAACCTAAGAAAAAGGGGAAAAATAGCTAATTAAGTTTATTATGATTAACTTCCATAACTTGGAATCACTCTATGATCATGTGAACATGTTGTATGTGATTTATGATGATACTTTAATGGTATTATTGAATTGATTAGTAAGTTAATCATAAATCATGAAGTGATCATGGTCTTAATGATGCACCTCCAAATTTAATTAGAACACTCTCTTGTATAAATTTGGAATGCAGTGCTTAATAACCCTATGTATTCTATTTGATATTGGCTTAAGTTGATAATTGGATTTGGAGAAGATTGGGTTTAACTTACAAGTGCATGACAAGTACTATGCTACATGAAGGAATCAAGGGATTAAGAATGCTAAGGGCAATGATTTAGGATTATAACTTAATATGATTTTATTTAGGATTATACCTTAAGTTGTCATAAGGGAAAGAAATGCAATTTGGAATTGATTTGAAGTATGAAGGAAGCCTGTTCTGCTCTCAGACTGCATAGACTAACCGGTTAGTGGATGTTGGTAACCGGTTAGTGCCTGACAGCATACACTAGTTATTCTAGTTTAGAATAGCAATCACTAAGGGTGGATATGAAATAGGTTTGGGCTAATAATTTAACTAGTAGTTGGGAGTAAAGAAGTTAATGCATAATGGATCATGTTATGGTTTGATAATGAGATTTTATTTTGAGGTTTATGGACTTAGAACTTGCAAAGTATGTTTTAATATGATAAAGTCTTGTTATAACATTAGAGTCATGTCCTGACCTTATGGAACTTGATATTGATATAGCAGGAAATGATTTGATGTTTAACTAGACTTTGTCCTTGCCTTAGTCTCAATGCTTTGAGGTTGTTTTAAGCTTAAGCTATTAGAGTCATAGCTCATTGTTAATGTAATTGAATCATATTATAATTATGCCTTAGGTGCTGCATGAACATAGAAGTGATGACTTGGAGGTTTGACTTGATTAGAAATGGAATTAAACTGGTTTGCTTTCAGGTCTTTTATCTTTAACCGGTTAGTGGGCTTTGTAACCGGTTAGGACCTGAGACAAAAGAATAATTAATTTGGTTTTCTTTCAATCCTTAATGGTTTTACTTAACTATTGTTTTAGTTTCTCAATAAGTTAAGCATGATGTTAATAAGCCAAAAAGGATAAATCATTATTTATCTAATTTTCTAAGAATTATCTTTTAATTAGAATATTGGTTCTGTTCTAATTAAATTAATAATGTCTTCGTTGGCTTAACATTGATGATGAGAAATGATTTATGATTGGTTATAAGGAGCTGATAAGGCAATTGATTAGTTGTATAATCATGTCAGCTAAAAAGGGGTAAGCTCCGGATAAGGGACATTAGGTAGAAGTTAGTACTTCATGATGATAAGTGGAGCAAGCCTAATGTCTCAATCTAAGGATTGTGTAATGGATAATAAACGATTGAGCTTATTTGATAATTAATGTTCTGGAGCAAAAGAGGATAATGACTTAAGGGGTATTAATGATAATGCAAGAATGGTGATGCTTGCTGGTTATGAGGATCCAATCCAAATGCGTTGAGGCTTGTTGCTCCGATTTGGATACGTCATAGTTGAACAAGTGGAATTACCCCGATCCACATATGTTGAGGTTATCTCCTACAAGAAGTCATTGTACTTAAATGATTCCGTATAGTACGGTGTGGCCGCTATATGAAGACATGTGGAACGGTGTGGCCGCCATATGTGTGGTAATTGTGATGGGATTCCGTACAGAACGGTGTGACCGCTATACGAAGACATGTGGAACGGTGTGGCCGCCATATGTGTGTGATTCCATATAGTACGGTGTGGCCGCTATATGAGGGCATGGAACGGTGTGGCCGCCATGTGTATAATGTGAAGATTGATATATTTGTTATGCATCTCATGCATGGTGTACAGGGAATTGTAAACGAGTGAGGTGCATGCGGGATTGGAAACCATGTAGTACGGTGTGGCCGCTACATGAGACGGTTGGAACGGTGTGGCCGCCTCCGTAGAAATGACAAGGACCTAGAACTATTGGTGGACAATGGTTCAGGGATCATCCCCTTGTATCATTTTAGGATCGTGGTCGATGGGGTTCCAGTATAGAACGGTGTGGCCGCTATACAGGTTGTGGAAACATCGAGCGCACGATTGCCTATCCCAGAGTGTTGTTTTCTGGAAGAGTTGATTATGGAGAAGTGATTTGAGAGACGTGCATGCATGGCATGAAAGATTTATGGTTATACCTATCATTGTTTAATAAGACACTTGAGCATGCATTTATTAATTGAAATGATATCTGTGATGATTGTGTTTGACCAATCATATAATCTGCTTAGGCGATATGACAAGTGACTTACTCCCATCTACCATGTTTGTGGTGGTAGGTTCTTTCAAAGGACAGGACTGAAATCACTCCAGTAGGAGTGGAAGTGTCTGGAAGAAACAGCCAGGATGACGTCTCATCATCCGAATCCTTTTGCAGAAGGATCGAGTTGTGAAGACCAATGCTCTGGGTGTAAAAAGGGTTTTTGGGATCTTGTATTATACAAGTGTTTTACACTCAGACTATTTTGTAAAGGAAATATTACTCTTATGAAAAGTACTTTTGGTTTTCACACTCTTTAAGGAAAAAGTTTTTGTTAACTCGTATTTTTATTGGACTAGTTTTTTTTTTTGGGGCGTTCCACACATAATCATTTCTTCAAAATTATTCACCACTTAAAATCATAAAATAAGAAATTCACTTCAAGAAAACACTCTTTCAAAAACATTTCCTCCAAATAGATCTTTTAATTATTTAAAATAGTACGAGGAATTTTTGTTGGGTGTTACATTTTGGGGATTGATTAAAAGGCTTTATGGTTTAAGGAATTGGTATGGAATCGTTACGGAAATTTATGAAAGTTTATAATGTTATCCCCTGATCGCACTGTCATGGTGACGTGCTTGATCGTTATGTTTTGCCGGCCACGTGAAGGGAACGCCGTGGTTGTGAGCTCGGTTTGGAAATAGCTGTGATTTGGAAGCGCCTGTGATAGGTTAATCCCTTAGAGGTCGAGACCCATTAGAAGTGTGGCTTAGAATGGGTCGACCACAATTAGGAATGTTCAACTTAGTAAAACCCGTTGATGACTTAAAAGACTTAGGAACCCCTTTTCTAAACCTTGCGTTGAGAGTGACGTAGTGGAGAGGAAAGATACCGTATGCTTGGAGGTTGGTGTCTCTTCAAGTGGTGATTGTGATAGAGGAGGGCAAGGATGGTGAACATCAAGAAGCCTTGAGCGCTTCTCTAGGCGACGAATGCTACAATGACCAAAGTTAGTGTCGTGGCGAGGACTGCATGCGCAACTAGAGAAAGTGTTGTCGCCCCCTTGAGAAAATCATAGATGGTGAGAGGGAACCCGAACGAGGCTAGAAGCTCTGCTTATTTTGGACTCCTTTTTGGAAAATGTATTTGTAATTTTGCTGACCGCAAGGAAGTTGGTTTCAGCCTGTTGTTTTGCGACTTCGATGCCAGCGTGGTTAGGGTTCCTGTGCGTCCCATCTTCTTTCCGAACTAGGATATGGTTGGACTGGTGGAGGAGATGTAACGTGTGTGCTATCCATCCCTTGAACCTCGGTAACGGTAGCCCCTTTTGATTTACCGATGGTTGTGACGTTGAAACTTAGAACCTAAAGATAATTAAATATAACGGTTATGGTTTTTAAGAGGCGTACTTTTTTTTGGGAAAGGATTTATGGTAATTAACTGAAGTTATTTATAAGGTAATGGTAATAATGATTGTATGGTCTTAATATTCCCCTATGGTAAGCCCACGTCGTCGACGATAATATCGTTCGGAAGTGCTTACTCTCTCTATTTCCTTTTCCTGTGGACATTGGGGGACAATGTTCACATATGACAGATCAAGTAGAAGTTCGAGTAGTGGTTGTCAAGTTGCAAGAGGATCGTGAAATGGCGCCCATATGAGGAGGAAGCAGAAGCGGTAACCGAGGAAACTCTCAAACACTTGTGGCGGAGGATAGCAATGAAGACTAGTAATCTAGGATAGTATAGCAGTCTTTGTTTTGTACCCTATCTTAAGGTGATTAAGACATGATTACTCTATCCCGATGTAACCCCTGTTGGAATAAAGGATTATTTTGAAAGAAATAAAAGAAGTTCTTTTGGTTATGTATCAAGTTCAAAAAGTAATTAAATGTTTCTGCAAGTTAACCATCGAATAAATATGGCGTTAAGAAAATAAGTTTTTGGAAATGTGTTGGTAACATCTCTTTTTGGAAAAAGAATTTTATGTTGCAAATATTTTGAAAACCAAGTAACTCAAATAGTATTATGAAAACCTTTTTGTAAAAGAAATAAAATGAACGGATTTTGGTAAATGTTATAAAAAAAATGGCGCAAATTTTTAGTGAAAATTCTAAGTTCCAAATTGGGGTGTTACATTTAGTTGTATCAGAGCGATGGTTGTCCTTAGTGGCCTTAAGCATAGCCTCATATGCTTTCCTTGTGTGACTCTGTTTGGTAGTTTAGCGATGGCCTTAAGCATAGCCTTATATGCTTTCATTGTGTGACTCTGCCTTAATTGGTGTATAGATGTTAGTTAGTCCTGTTGTGTGGGTAGATGTTCCCTTAGTCTTAGAATTCAACCTGTTCTTAGGATCGCGATGGCACGTCGACAAGCGAATGAGGAACCAGCTGCTATCATGGCTTAAACAGCTGCGATTTTGGCCGGAGTAAGAGACAACATGAACCTTATACATCAACAACTTCAACAGAATCAGAACGTGAATGCTGGTGGACAAGGAATTAGAGGTCTTGATGAGTTTTGCCGCAGAAATTCGAAGGAATTTGCTGGAGGTTACGCAACGGAAGAGGCTGAAGCAGGGATAGCCAGTCTGGAGAGGATTTTTGGAGGAATGGTGCAATGCACGGATGAACAAAAGGTTGCTTATTTTGGATATATGATGGTGGGAGAAGCGGGTGAATGGTGGCGTAATGAGAGGTAAACTTTGGCTGGAGAAGCTGGTGCGATCACTTGGAACCAATTCAAGAATAGGCTTTTGGAGAAGTATTTCCCGGAACATCTGAAAACAACCAAGGAAATGGAATTCCTACGATTGGAACAAGGTAACATGAGTGTAGGTGAATATGCTGCCAAATTTGAGAACTTGGCGAGGTTTATGCTTACTACGGAGAAGCTAGAAATGAGAGGTCTAAGTGTGCAAAGTTTCTGGATGGTTTGAAGCTGGAAATTAAGCAAGCTCTGGCGCCTTTGGAGATAAATGTGTTTACAACTTTGGTGAATAAGGGAAGTATTGTGGAAAGTGGTTTGAAGTCGAAGAATTCGACAGGGAAGTCAGCTACGCAAGTTTCAAGTGGTGGTCCTATGAAGTACTCCCCAAGAAATGGAAACCAAAACAGTGGAGCCCGATATCAAGGTTCTTATGAACAGGAAGGTGAACGAAGAGACAATAGGTCTGGAGAGAGAAGAGACAACAGGACTGGAGGAAATAATTCAGCTGGAGGAAACAATCGTAGCGGTGGAATCGGATTAGGCATGGAAATGATTGTAACAATAATCACAATAACAACAAAAATCAAAGCAGCAACAACAACAATAATGGTGATGCTCGCAACAATGAGGGTGACAAGGGAAACCAAGGAAGTGCGCGTTCGTTGTGCAATCGTTGCCACAAGAACCACTATGGACCGAATTGCCCTTGGGAAAACCCCAACTGCTTTAATTGTAACAAACCTGGACATCTCGCACGAAACTGTTATGAGCCAAAGCATGAGATCAATGAAACGGGTGCTGCTAAGCCTCAAACGAATGGAAGGGTTTTCACCATGGCCGGGAGTGAGGATGCTAATGCCGCTAGTCATTCTTAGGATTGATGTTTTGTATTGAATGTTGTTTGAACGAAGTGGATTTATCCATTCTTCTTGTCTTGCCTTTTTGATTGATGTAATTTGCTTCCTTGACTTATTTTGAAGGAATTTTTTTCCTTCTCATACGTTTCCTATTTTATAATAAGGTGGAATTTTTTTAGATTCAATGAATAAATTCGATTACTTGCATAAGAATCCTAGAGTAAATCGTGACCCATTTTCAACAGCATGGTATTTCTCGGGGACGAGAAATCTCTAAGTTGGGGAGGATTGTGAGACCCACAATTTTACCCAATTTATTTGTGAATTTATATTTGAATTTAGAAGATTATATTTGATTTTTGGATACCTAGATTTATTTAAAATAGTATGTTTTATAAAGATATGTATATGTATATATATATACACGTGGTATATATATTATATATGTAACACCCCGCATTTTTCCCACACGTGCGTAAACGATTTTTGACAGAATAAACCCTGAGATTATATTTTCAGAAAAATATTTTACTTGAGAAAGAAATAAAGTGTTGATTTTCAAAGATTTTTATAAACAAAATGTTTTTATAAATGTGAAGTGAATGGTTTTGTTGATTTGATTTATAAGAAATTGGTGGTGATTTTATTAAAACGTGATTTTGTTAGAAATGGAATTTTTGGATCTGTTAACTTTAAAAATTTGTAACTTTTTAACCGTAACTCGGATTTTTATGATCTTTATATCAAAACGATCGTCTTGAAACATAGATTTTGAAAATGTAATTTTTGGAATTTTCTGGGTTGATTTATAAAAATTTATTTTCAGAGTTATGAAAATACGAATTTTGGAATTTGTGTTTTAAAGAAAATAAATCTATTGATTTGGCTTGAAATTTTTGTGTGAGGAATGCTTGATTGAATGTGTGGGATTTCTGAATTAATTGCCTTGTTGTGTGAATTAATAATCTTAAGTAAATATGGTTAGAAAATAAAATGAAAAATGTATGTATATGTGTGTGTATAGTACGGCGTGTGTGTATGAGTGTGTATGTATATATATGTGTACATGTATGTACGTGTGTATGTGTGTATGTATGAGCTAGGATGTAGGAATTCTAGAAACTTATAGGTTAAGAAATTAGTAACCAAACTAAACTAGAACCAAACCAAATAACCAAAACCCTAACTATTTCTGTAACAGCCTGATTTTCACCTCCCGAAAATAATCATTTATTTAAAAAGTTGCTAAAAATTTTGGGAAATTTTTTTTTTAAGACCGTGGGTGCATCTTAACACCCATTCTTGAAAACCGGGTTGTTACGTAAAACCTTTCCGCACCTAACTTTCAAATTTTTAAAACGATTTCATATTTTGTTAAAACAAAGATTCGGGCGGTTCACAAAATAAAAGTAGGGCGTAATTACAGCAGTGGTACTTTGCTAAGATAATCCTTAACTCACACACTCACAACAACTTTAACTAGTTACCCTACCTCTAACTCTTCCTAAATAAACACTATGGGGTTCAACTCTCGATCTTCCTTCTTGGGTCCTCACTTAACTCCAGAAGATGAGGCCATCTCCCTTGCTGCTGGTCCGCCATTCTTTGGCACCCATTGCATCCTAGCTGGAGTAGCAGAGATCCGCTGAGCTTCACATCGCACCTTCTCCTCGTAGTCTCTATATCCACGAACAGAAACTTGCTCCAAGAGAGGTCCTAAGTTAGCTCCGCATGCTCTGGATCCGGAATCACGATCTCGGTGTCGCCAATCCATACCCAACTAGACGGGGTACGTTTCCATCCACATCCATGTCTAGTCCAGGTAGCAATCTCCATGCGATACTCCATCTGCATGTTGGAGTACCAGAAGCACTGATATACCAACGGGTAGGAGAGAGTTAGCGAACCGAACGACAAGTCGTCGACGTTGTGGATTTACCGCAAGCGGGATATCAAGACAGCACACACAATACAAACAAGGCACACACAATACAGCACTCAAGCATAACATTACATTAATAATATCTTAACTTTTTACTTAACCTTATTATCATTCTTAGCATGACCTTCTTTATCTCTCAATTCTTTTATCATTATCACAATTCAAACCTTCATTTCTTTCCTTTCCCTTTCCAAGGGTCTCATCACTTCCTTTCACACTTTCCATCTTCCTCAAAAACTTATAAACTTTTCTTTTCTTAGGTATAAATCCTTTCTTATCAAGTCTTATTGAATTATAACCATCGATGATTGGGGGATTAGAGAATCATCGAGGTACGCGTCCGTTCGTAGTTAGCACTCACGTTTCAAGTCTACATCTCCTCGGCCATCCATCCACCTAGTCGGAAGCAAACAGGAGTACAGAACCTTTACCGTGCGGGCATAACTCTCATACCTCACCGCGTTCGCTGTTAATGTCTTTTAAAATCTTTTATCTTTTACTTAACCTAATGGTCGGCTCACCCTTCGTACATCCCTTTAATGAGTCCCGACCGCTATCTTTACATCACTTTTCCTTTCACAACACATCTTAGCACAGAGCGGAATCACTTTCACAGCTTGAATCTCATCACAAAACTCTTCTCCAAAGCCTCTTTTCGTAAAAATCTCATTTCTCAAATTCCTTTCAAAAAGTTTCATTTCGTAAAACTTTCCTTCAAAAACTTCAGTTCATAAATCCTTTTCTAAAATTTCGTTTTATAACTCTTTTCAAAAATCTCCTTTCGAAAACCCATTTCAAAAATCTCTTTTCGTAATCCCTTTTTCAAAAACTCATTTCACAATTGCTTTTCAAAAATTTGTTTTGGAAAATTTTTCTCATTTTGGGAAACCCTTCAAAATTCCATTTTCGTAAATTCTTTTCAAAAATTCTCATTTTGGGAACCCTTTTTCAAAAATTTCATTTGGTAAACTCTTTTCAAAAACTCAGTTTGCAAATTCTTTTCAAATGTTCTTTCCAAAAATCTCATTTTTGAAAAACCTTTTCAAAAATTTCTTTTCAAAAGTTTTCTCAAAAACTTTCTCTTCCTTAGAACTAGTGGAGGAGCAGGCTCAACTCAATGCTAGACTCTGTCCAAGAAAACAAAAATCAAAGAATCAAGCTTCACTCTCAACACCTTTTACTTTCCAAACACATCAACATTCCTTCCTCGCTCTAGCTCATTCGCATCATTATCAAACAATCATTTCCAATCTCATCTCTTTATCACTTTTCAATCTCTCTTTTCTACTTCCTTTCCAATCATTCTCAATCCTCTTATCATTATCTCCACTCTCAATGTCTTATCAGGGTAAGGCTGCCTTATTCCACAAGGACTTAAGCCAAACAAGGGTTATATCTTTTCTTGGTGTCTTGTAATTCTAATTTCTTTTATTATCATTACCAATTACTTCACATTATCCCATACTTAACAAATGATAATTTCAGCAGGCATAAATAAATAAATGTAAACACCACATCATCAGCATGCACACATCACACACAACAATGTGGTCTTTGTCCTCTTCATATGAGTGACCACACAAATGAAACAATTGCCACCATACTACTGACTCAGAACCACTGAGTTCCGATCTTTGAGCTGATACGGAACGTCTTAATACAACACCTACTACCATGGTGTCTTAGGTAAGCTACTCTCTCACCGGAGGTCCAGCGGTTAAATGCGCACCGTCTTCTCTGATCTTGGTTGCTGCCACTGCCTTAATCCCTCGTCTGTTACATTCCTCGAATTAATTAAAATACATTTTCATTACTATCATTTATTAAGAAAGTCTTTTTCATCCTTCGTCGGAAATCTTAAAAAAAAAATTGTTTTCTCAAAAACACTTTTAACTTTTCTTAGTTCTTTACACACTTAAGAACCATTTTGAAAACATCAAATAAAACGATTTAAATCAATTGGTTAGGTTGCTGGTCCGTCTTGGACAGTACCATAACCTCTTTCAAAAACACCGAAAATTTCACCTGTTTCAATCCGGGTTTCTCTAAGATCAATTACCATTTGAAAACCAAACTTTGAGTCTCATGAACTCAATTTAGAATCAAAAACAACTTTAAATACACTTGGACAGCAAAGAAATGTTTTACAAAAATCAATTTAATAGAACCCGAAAACATCGTAAAAACTCTTTCAAATACTTTAAAAACTCAAGTTTTGTCATAAAACAAGTCACAAACTCAAACAAATTGAATTAAATTAAATTCAAAGCCAATTACACATACACTCAATAACACATTTTGATCACACAAAACACATAAACAATTAATCAATTAAACATTCATTCTTAAACAAACATTTCACAAATCAAACACTTAATTCAATCACTCAACATATAATTAATTTCAAGAACATTTCATTTTTATAAAACAAAACCATTTAGGCATACTTAACTCATAAACCGAATACACACACACATATTTTCACTTAAATACAAAACTTATTCCTAATCAATTATTTTACAAAATACTTGCATTATTCCTATGTTACTTTCATGGAAAAGAATTCTATCCTAAGTAACATGCATAGACCGAAAATTATCACTAATTAAGGCAAGTTTCATACATCATCAAACACACTAAATCATGCAATCATTTATTCTTTTTCTTAGCAAAACCCGTGAGCCACAATTTTTGAAAATAATCAAACTTCAATTTAAATCAAATCAAAGACCATGCAAAACATAAAGCATATATCAAGTTTTCACAAAATAAAAAGCATAGATTTTAAATTAAACATGGCCGAATACAATATACACAATATAAACACTTAGATTAAATCATGTTCATACAAATAAAATTATTTTAAAGCTTATTTCCCTAATTTCCTTCCAAAACCGAGGCATGCAATAAAAGAATACATAGTCTCTCACTTTAAAACCAACATGCAAGATCAAATCTTAAACTTTGATAACAAAACATGAAACAATCATGAGTCAACACAAACACTTTTAATTTGTTTTCCAAAGAACATAAAAATAACTTTTCAAAGTTCAGGATCAACATGCATGCACTTAAATCATGTAGATCAAGTCATGAAATTAAACATAAAAGCACAAATAGAAGACAAAAATCATTTTGAGTGAGAAAAAGACAAAACCGTGACATACTTTGAGAAAATAAGAAAGCTTTTGTTCAAAAATCATTTACAAACTCAAAACAAAGTCAAGATCAAAACAAAACCAAAGATCAAATCAAGAATCAAAGATCAAAACACAAATCAAAGCTTTTCTTAAGATTAAACCAAAAATCAAGACATGCAAGAGTTCAAGATCACATAAATCATCATCAAACAACATGCAAGACCCAAAAGTTAAAAACAAGTTTAGATCACATATTGATTTATCAAATAAACACATAAACATCTCATAGTTCACGGTTTTAAACATCAAAATCAAACATGCAAGGAGATCTATTTCAAATTCCCAAAGATCATAAACAAAACTCTAGATCTAAAAGAAAAACATCAAGATCAAACATAAACAACACCAACCGAATCATCAAAAATAATCTACACATATTACAAATTAAATTTGAGTCTTTAAAAGTCCATAGTTAAGAAAGATCAACACATAAATTCATCTTTCCAAACATAAAATGAACATGCAAGAGAAGAAAAGAAGAATTACAAGATTACAAAATAAAAACTAGTTCTAATTCTTCTAGGGTCTTCGGTTTATACCAAGAAAATAAGGTCTTCTAGCACTTGATCTTCAAGGAATTCCTAGGTTTAAGGCTTTGAACTTCCCTTCTTCTTCCTCTCTTGCTCACGGCCTCCTCTTATCTCTCTCTATCTATTTTCTTTCTTTTTGGTCTAAGAGTTTGAGAAGCTCTTTAGACTTTGTGTTTGGATGTGTTTGGGCGAAGGAAATGAAGAAATGAGAAGTGAGTGAAATGCATCAAAGGCTAAGACTTATATAAGCAACTCATGGCTTCCTATTTTGCCCTTGGTTGGTTCGGCCACAAGCTTCTAGAGGGAGGGGTAAATTCGGTCTTCCCTATTTTCGCATGGGTGGAGGTTAGCATCTCTTAAGGGGACATGTAGGGGACATTAGGTGCTTAAGGTCAATCTAGGCTTAATGGTTAGTTGGCTCTCCATTAGGGTTTCCACCATATAGTTAGGGTTTGGTTAGGATTTGGTTACTTGGTCTCCACACTTAGAGAAAATTCTAGGCTTTCACACACACACACACATACGGCACACATACACACATATACTCATGCACATCCTCACCTACACGCCTAACACACACATGCATATACACATCATGCCAACACACCTATATTCATGCATGCATCATCATGTTCATTGACTAATTAAATTCTAAGCATACATGCATGTAAAAACCGTACATACATCTTCATGCACACATAGACAAATAAATCATTCATGCATATTAATCACAATAACACTCAAAAATACCAAGCACACATATATTTTTATAAATTAAATCACTTTTTCATAAAATAGTTTCTTGTTGAAAAATTCATCATTTCCTTAAAATCATTTTAAGCACATACCTATTTCCAAAAACTCAACTTTGAAAATCATAATATTATTTCATGAAAAATCATTTTAAGATCATTTCCCACCTTGAAATCGTGAATCAAGACATTTATTTAAGAAAATATCCTTTCAAAAATACTTTTCCCAAAAATAATTTCTTTTAGAATTTAAAACCGTTCGAGGATTTTGAGGGGTGTTACAATTTCCTAACTAATACTTAGCCCTAAAGTGACCCCTCGAATCTAACCTATCCTACCTTGTCCCCTTCCATTTGATAAAGACCACCCATGCAAGTTTTTGTAAGGCGAAAATTACCCTTCACACTAATATATGGCTGAACCAAATAATAAGGGCAAGGGAGGAAGAGTGTGATTGCCTATATATATATTTGGAGCCTTAGTCTATTCACCCCATTTCTTCACACCAACACAAAACACACTCCTAAGAGACTCACCAAACTCTTAGAGAAAGAAAAGAAAAGAAAGAGAGTGAGAAAAGAGAGTGGTGGCCGAGAGCTCTAGGAGAGGAAGAAGAGGGAGATCCAAGTTTAACCAAGCCTTGTCCCTTGTAGATCAAGAGTGTTAAAGCTAGAACCAACCCCTTTCATGGTAGGAACCGAAGATCAAGAAGAAGATTTGTAATAGTTTAGTTTTCCTTTTTAGTTTATAAATCTTTATTTCTTTTCTTCTTGCATGATTGTTATTATGTGTTGATCTTGCTTGATCAAGGACTTTTAAGGACTAAAAATAATTTGTAATAAGTTAAGTTTATGTTTGATGTTCGGTTAAGGCTTTCTTGTTAGATCTAATGATTTTCTAACTAAATCCTAAAGATCTAAAGTATGGTTAAAGATTTTGTGAAGCTTAACATGAATCCTTCTTGCATGTCTATTTTTCTTTTCTTAAACCGCAGATTATATGTGAACAAACCCATGATCTAAGTTTAATAAATGATAAAGTGAAATTATTTGGCTTTGCATGTTGAATCTTTGTGAAACCGTGATCTATGTGTGTGTTTCCATGTTTACTTGATGAATAATCTCATGATCTAAACTTAATTTGTAAAAAGATTTAATTCTTTGGTTTTGCATGTTAAATCTTTTTACTAAATCATGATCTATGTGTATTTCTATAATTATTTGTTGAATAAATATAAGATCTAAACTTGATTTGTGAAAAAGTTAAAGTTCTAGTCTTGCATGTTATTTTTGTGATAATCTTAGTCGATCTAAGTGTAGGTATGTAATTACCTTTATTTGATGTGTGAAAAATGTTTAGATCTTTGATTTGCATGTTATTTTCAAGCGAAAAGATTATGTTTTCTTTTATGTGTGCCACGGTTTCAAAGGGAAATTAAAGGAACCAAGTTTTAAAATAATTTTCAAGTGCAAACATTATTTAATCTAATGTCTGATTATGTGTATGTTCTATTTTTAAGAAGGTCATTCGGCCATGTTTAGGAAAAGTGAAATCCATGCTTTTTATTTTGTGAAAAATTTATGCATGTGTGTGTTAAGAATAGATCTAATGATTTTAAGTATATGCATGTCATTTTTAAAGGTTTAAAGTGTCATCTTGATTTCTATCAAAAACTAAATGATGATATTGAGTTTATTTTGTGTTTGAAGAAGATTTTATTTTAATGATGTTGATGCATGTTAATGTGGTAAGTTACTTTGAAAAATTTACATGTCTTGATGAGAATGTGTGACTTTTGTATGTTTAAAAAGTGAACTAAAAACTTTATTTTGTGCATGTTGACTTTAAGCCATCCTAGGAGTAGGTAGGAAGCTATGTTGTCTCCTATTTAGGTTGCATGCATGATGAGGTTGAATGAATTTAAGAGTTCTAAAAGTACATGCATAAAGTAGTTGAATTTAAAAAGGAAATTTATGTGAATCTTTGAAGTAGTTTATGATTTAAATTGTTGCTTTGATTTTGTTTAGAAAATTAAATTAAAATTGTTGATTTTTCCTTCTTGATGTTCACGGTTTTAATCCCAAAGAAAGAAAATAATTTCATGATTCTAGGCTTTTATTTGTGCATTTAATCCTTGCAAAATTCCATGTGCATGATTCGGTCTATGTATGTTCATGTGATGGGAAAAATTGTTTTCATGAAAGTGATGTGTGTTTGCTTTTATCTTTTTGATTTTTAAATAAATAAGTTGATTTGATTGTGTGGAAAGAATTTCTCTGTAATGTTAATTCACTGATTTTTAGTTTTAAAATGAATTTGTGATTAGAAAATAATAACCATGTAGGATTCGGTTTTTGTTAAGACTAAGTCTAAATTATTTTTTTAGAATAATTGAATTTATTTATTAAGATTATAATTTAATCAATGATTTTAAATAATTAAAAATGTGACTTCCTGTGTATATGTTTGTGAATGACTGGAGTGCTTTGAAATGTGTATGTGATTGTTCTTTATCCTAGTTGAATGTATTGAATTGAAATTGTTTTGAATAATGTTTGTGAGATGTATTTTGAAAGATGTTTTATTTAAAAAGTGTGATTTGAATAACTTAAATTAATTTGAAATTTTTAATTGATATTCTTTGATCAGTGTTTGATGATGATGTTGTGAAGTTTAGAAATTTAATAAATTAATCTGATTGGTTTTGAAGTTTTACCTTCTTGAATTTTTGTATTTGATTTAAGAAAGATTTTCAAAGAGTTTTTTTCTTGAAGATTTCATTCAATGTTTAAAGAAAATGATTTTTCAACCAAAGTGTTTTAAATTAAGAGAAATGGGTTTTGTTTTGATAAAAAGAGATTATTTTAGAAATTGTTTTAAAAAGTTTTTCTTGGAAATGTTTTATTAAAGATTTGATTTGGATTTAAAAACCCTTTTGGATATTGGCAATGTGTTTTCAAAACGAAATTAAAGAATTCACGTAAATCGTTTCTAACGCACGGGGAAAAATGTCTAGTTCGGGTGTCAGACGCGAAGGAAACGTGGCAAGGCTAGCTACTGGGAAATCTTGGAAAGCTTTAGGAAGTTTCGTCATTAAGGTGAGTGAGAGTGTTGTGGTCCCGTAACGTGGTTGCTCACAATCCTAATAGATGGATTGTGAAAGTACTACGAATTAGGCAATGTAGCTATTTGTGTTAAATGTCTACTTGTTTTGTTTGCATACTAAATGTTTATCTGTTGTGCATTATTAAATGTATATCTGTTGTGCATACTTTATCTGTTTAGAAAATGTTTGATTATGTCTGAATAGTGAAATAATAATAATGAAGCTGTGAAATTAATAGATTAAGACTAAAGCGATATGAAATGCGAATAAGAATTATGAAATGATTGAGAAAGAGATAAGATACGATGTGAATGAGAATGTAAAAGAGATGAATATTGAAAGAAAGAGAATTAATAGCTGAGCTGATAAAGAACAAAAACGAAAATATAATTGTAAGACGATGATAAGCAACACCCGACGAGGCGAGCGGAAGCGTGGTGATGATGAGCGATGCTGATGGTGCCATGGAGCCACAACTGAGGAGCAAGATGCTGATGATGATGCTGTTGAGCCAGGATGCTGGAAAAGATGCTGATGATGATGCTGATGAGCTGATGAGAATAATGCTGAGACGCATGAGAAAGTGATTTGAGGCATGATGCCATTGAGATTCTTAGGGGGAACGGATTGCGATTAGTGGTTGGGTTCATTGAAGGGATGCACTAAGGATGAACCGACCGTTAGGATTCAGCCGCTAATTAAAACGCTAAAACCTTAAAAGACTTTAAAAGACATTAACGAACGCGGTGAGTTATGAGTGTCGTATCGAAGTAGTGGAGAGGAAGGTACCCCGGATATCAGGGATATTCGGGTTGTGAATGCAATAGGGTAGGCTCGAGCGGTAAAATGTCACGTTGCCTTGAGTACTATTCTGGGCGGAACGAATCCCACAAGTGGTATACGAACGTGGTAGGGACTGGGTCCAATGCCGTGGTAAGTTCTGCACCCGGAACCGGAATAGTGCTGTCACCCCTATGGCTTTTCAGGAACAGTGAGAGGGACTGGAACGGGGCATTTGAGATTGCCGCTAAGAGCGTGCATTGATTATATGATATGAAATGATATGATATGAATTGAATTGATTTGAGGCTATAGTTCTCCTGGTCTGGGACCATTTGATTGTGAGACAGTTGTCGTGCCCGCATGATAAAGGTCCTGTACTCCTGTTTGCTTCCGAGTAGGTTGGGTGGATGACCGAGGAGATGTAGACGTGTGTGACTTCCTCAATGATGATGTTCCCCCATCATTGAGCGAACCGGAACGATAAAACTTAAAAGACTAAGATGTATTAAAGAAAAGTACAATAAAAATATTAAGCGTTGAGTAAAATTATAAGACAAGCACGAGAAATGATTCGTGGCATAATAAATCTTGAGGTAACGATGGAAGAAAGAATGGAAAAGAATTGTGAGCGTTATGTAACGAAAGGTTCAAGAAGGAAAGTATAAATGAGTATCGAAAGGAATAAGAAAGATTTGTAAGCGTAACGATTTGGCGATGAGTGATGATATTTATATGTTTAGAATGTTATGACATGCTTTGTAATATGTGAATCATACATGCTATGTGTAACATGTTATATATATGTATGTTGATGTTGATATGATTGTATCATGATAAATATCTATGTTATGCTGCTTTAGTATATTGTTCTGTTTTATTATCTGTTTTTTGTTATATTAAAACTACCCTGAGACCGCATGGTCAACCCGTTAGTGTTTGGAACACTGACTCTCTCCTACCATGTTGTCGTATCGGCAATTGCTGATATTGCAACTGGTAGATGGCATAGCGCGTAGCGATCCACCTGTGCCCTGCAAGGAGATGCACGGAGAAGCAAGTACAAGACGACTCTCTGGAAGAGACTTCCGAGATGGTCGATGACGACAACTCTACATGTGGACCGAGGGCTTGGGCTGCCAAGATTCAAAGATAAAGAGATAGTTTTGGCGTGTATGACTAGAAGTTAGGTAATCCCCTGGAGCATTGTATTCCATTGTAAGTTCTTAGTTACCTTAGCTCTATCATACTGTACCCCGGCTAAAGTTTTATTAAACATGTATGTTTTGAAAACAAGTAAATGGGCTATGATTTAAATATTGTTTTGAAAACGAGTTTCAAGGTGCGGTGTCTTGTGACATCTCGGTTTGGAACTTGAAAGGTTTTATGCATTATGAGAACATAAGTTTTAAATGTAACTATGTTTCGAAAATCTAAATGTTCTCATCTTGTGTAACACTTGTTTTAAAAAAAATGGCCCTAATTTTCACTATATTTAATTTAAGTAATTGAAGTTTTCAAGTTGCCGAATCGGGGTGTTACAGTTATGGTATCAGAGCAATGGTTAATCTAAGAAACCTTATGCATGGACTTACATACTCTGCTGTATGACTTCGTGTGTGCGTTAGTATTAAGATAGCAATAGATGAGAATAGGAACGTTAGGAGTACGCGAATGTTTTCTCTGGAATGTGATGGTTTTCGACTACAGTGGGAACGAGGAGCAGAGATCAGTGTCGTTATGGGATGTTGATGTGTGATTCAAACCTTCTTTCGTTGAACCCATCTTTGATGTGAACCCTTTTTGTTTGTAATGACCCTTGAGCTCTTGATGTGAGATCTTGTTCTTGACTAGACCTTTCTTTTCTTGATTGAAACTTTTCTTGTGAAGAACCCATGTGATTCCAAATTGCTTTGGCATGATGTTTGAAAAGGCCTTTTTCTGAAAATTTTAAACCATTATCTTGACAATGTCTTGATTATTGGTGAACCCGAAGTTTCTTCTTTTAATCTTTGACCAGACATTTGTTCTTTCCTAAAGACTTGATGAGAGTTTTGGACCCTGATACCCTATACCGGTCAAGTAGGTGGTTCTAGAATAGAAAGTTAGTTGTGAAGTGATGTTAGGTAGAAGTTGTAAGGACCAAGGAAAATAAGGATTAGTAAGTATGGAATAAAGGGAGTATAAGTCTTGGAGAAAATAGAAGTACCCTTTAGGAGTCTTAGATGAGTGGTGAGTTGTGTAAAGTAATTAGGATTAAGAGCTTTGATGTCGGATTGGTTAAATTAATGGTTTAGTTGGTGATAAGATGAGGAAGAAACTAAGGTGGTAATTAGAGTTTAGAGTCGTAAGTGTTTTGATTTGAGTTGGAAAATGGTTGGATAGAGGAGAATAAGCGAGGAGAATAAGTGTTTTGATGCATATGAATTGTGTTAGCAAGTGAAATAAGTCTTGTAACAAGTGAAGAAAGATGTGTTAGTTGATACTCAAGTCTGGTTGAAAGTTAATTATGAGTATGGAATGGGTTTGCACATGTTAAAGTGCAGTTTGTTCTCAAGACCTGCATAATCTAACGGGTTAGTGGGCAATTCTAACCGGTTAGAACCTAAGAAAAAGGGGAAAAATAGCTAATTAAGTTTATTATGATTAACTTCCATAACTTGGAATCACTCTATGATCATGTGAACATGTTGTATGTGATTTATGATGATACTTTAATGGTATTATTGAATTGATTAGTAAGTTAATCATAAATCATGAAGTGATCATGGTCTTAATGATGCACCTCCAAATTTAATTAGAACACTCTCTTGTATAAATTTGGAATGCAGTGCTTAATAACCCTATGTATTCTATTTGATATTGGCTTAAGTTGATAATTGGATTTGGAGAAGATTGGGTTTAACTTACAAGTGCATGACAAGTACTATGCTACATGAAGGAATCAAGGGATTAAGAATGCTAAGGGCAATGATTTAGGATTATAACTTAATATGATTTTATTTAGGCTTATACCTTAAGTTGTCATAAGGGAAAGAAATGCAATTTGGAATTGATTTGAAGTATGAAGGAAGCCTGTTCTGCTCTCAGACTGCATAGACTAACCGGTTAGTGGATGTTGGTAACCGGTTAGTGCCTGACAGCATACACTAGTTATTCTAGTTTAGAATAGCAATCACTAAGGGTGGATATGAAATAGGTTTGGGCTAATAATTTAACTAGTAGTTGGGAGTAAAGAAGTTAATGCATAATGGATCATGTTATGGTTTGATAATGAGATTTTATTTTGAGGTTTATGGACTTAGAACTTGCAAAGTATGTTTTAATATGATAAAGTCTTGTTATAACATTAGAGTCATGTCCTGACCTTATGGAACTTGATATTGATATAGCAGGAAATGATTTGATGTTTAACTAGACTTTGTCCTTGCCTTAGTCTCAATGCTTTGAGGTTGTTTTAAGCTTAAGCTATTAGAGTCATAGCTCATTGTTAATGTAATTGAATCATATTATAATTATGCCTTAGGTGCTGCATGAACATAGAAGTGATGACTTGGAGGTTTGACTTGATTAGAAATGGAATTAAACTGGTTTGCTTTCAGGTCTTTTATCTTTAACCGGTCAGTGGGCTTTGTAACCGGTTAGGACCTGAGACAAAAGAATAATTAATTTGGTTTTCTTTCAATCCTTAATGGTTTTACTTAACTATTGTTTTAGTTTCTCAATAAGTTAAGCATGATGTTAATAAGCCAAAAAGGATAAATCATTATTTATCTAATTTTCTAAGAATTATCTTTTAATTAGAATATTGGTTCTGTTCTAATTAAATTAATAATGTCTTCGTTGGCTTAACATTGATGATGAGAAATGATTTATGATTGGTTATAAGGAGCTGATAAGGCAATTGATTAGTTGTATAATAATGTCAGCTAAAAAGGGGTAAGCTCCGGATAAGGGACATTAGGTAGAAGTTAGTACTTCATGATGATAAGTGGAGCAAGCCTAATGTCTCAATCTAAGGATTGTGTAATGGATAATAAACGATTGAGCTTATTTGATAATTAATGTTCTGGAGCAAAAGAGGATAATGACTTAAGGGGTATTAATGATAATGCAAGAATGGTGATGCTTGCTGGTTATGAGGATCCAATCCAAATGCGTTGAGGCTTGTTGCTCCGATTTGGATACGTCAAAGTTGAACAAGTGGAATTACGCCGATCCACATATGTTGAGGTTATCTCCTACAAGAAGTCATTGTACTTAAATGATTCCGTATAGTACGGTGTGGCCGCTATACGAAGACATGTGGAACGGTGTGGCCGCCATATGTGTGGTAATTGTGATGGGATTCCGTACAGAACGGTGTGACCGCTATACGAAGACATGTGGAACGGTGTGGCCGCCATATGTGTGTGATTCCATATAGTACGGTGTGGCCGCTATATGAGGGCATGGAACGGTGTGGCCGCCATGTGTATAATGTGAAGATTGATATATTTGTTATGCATCTCATGCATGGTGTACAGGGAATTGTAAACGAGTGAGGTGCATGCGGGATTGGAAACCATGTAGTACGGTGTGGCCGCTACATGAGACGGTTGGAACGGTGTGGCCGCCTCCGTAGAAATGACAAGGACCTAGAACTATTGGTGGACAATGGTTCAGGGATCATCCCCTTGTATCATTTTAGGATCGTGGTCGATGGGGTTCCAGTATAGAACGGTGTGGCCGCTATACAGGTTGTGGAAACATCGAGCGCACGATTGCCTATCCCAGAGTGTTGTTTTCTGGAAGAGTTGATTATGGAGAAGTGATTTGAGAGACGTGCATGCATGGCATGAAAGATTTATGGTTATACCTATCATTGTTTAATAAGACACTTGAGCATGCATTTATTAATTGAAATGATATCTGTGATGATTGTGTTTGACCAATCATATAATCTGCTTAGGCGATATGACAAGTGACTTACTCCCATCTACCATGTTTGTGGTGGTAGGTTCTTTCAAAGGACAGGACTGAAATCACTCCAGTAGGAGTGGAAGTGTCTGGAAGAAACAGCCAGGATGACGTCTCGTCATCCGAATCCTTTTGCAGAAGGATCGAGTTGTGAAGACCAATGCTCTGGGTGTATAAAGGGTTTTTGGGATCTTGTATTATACAAGTGTTTTACACTCAGACTATTTTGTAAAGGAAATATTACTCTTATGAAAAGTACTTTTGGTTTTCACACTCTTTAAGGAAAAAGTTTTTGTTAACTCGTATTTTTATTGGACTAGTTTTTTTTTTTGGGGCGTTCCACACATAATCATTTCTTCAAAATTATTCACCACTTAAAATCATAAAATAAGAAATTCACTTCAAGAAAACACTCTTTCAAAAACATTTCCTCCAAATAGATCTTTTAATTATTTAAAATAGTACGAGGAATTTTTGTTGGGTGTTACATTTTGGGGATTGATTAAAAGGCTTTATGGTTTAAGGAATTGGTATGGAATCGTTACGGAAATTTATGAAAGTTTATAATGTTATCCCCTGATCGCACTGTCATGGTGACGTGCTTGATCGTTATGTTTTGCCGGCCACGTGAAGGGAACGCCGTGGTTGTGAGCTCGGTTTGGAAATAGCTGTGATTTGGAAGCGCCTGTGATAGGTTAATCCCTTAGAGGTCGAGACCCATTAGAAGTGTGGCTTAGAATGGGTCGACCACAATTAGGAATGTTCAACTTAGTAAAACCCGTTGATGACTTAAAAGACTTAGGAACCCCTTTTCTAAACCTTGCGTTGAGAGTAAAGTAGTGGAGAGGAAAGATACCGTATGCTTGGAGGTTGGTGTCTCTTCAAGTGGTGATTGTGATAGGGGAGGGCAAGGATGGTGAACATCAAGAAGCCTTGAGCGCTTCTCTAGGCGACGAATGCTACAATGACCAAAGTTAGTGTCGTGGCGAGGACTGCATGCGCAACTAGAGAAAGTGTTGTCGCCCCCTTGAGAAAATCATAGATGGTGAGAGGGAACCCGAACGAGGCTAGAAGCTCTGCTTATTTTGGACTCCTTTTTGGAAAATGTATTTGTAATTTTGCTGACCGCAAGGAAGTTGGTTTCAGCCTGTTGTTTTGCGACTTCGATGCCAGCGTGGTTAGGGTTCCTGTGCGTCCCATCTTCTTTCCGAACTAGGATATGGTTGGACTGGTGGAGGAGATGTAACGTGTGTGCTATCCATCCCTTGAACCTCGGTAACGGTAGCCCCTTTTGATTTACCGATGGTTGTGACGTTGAAACTTAGAACCTAAAGATAATTAAATATAACGGTTATGGTTTTTAAGAGGCGTACTTTTTTTTGGGAAAGGATTTATGGTAATTAACTGAAGTTATTTATAAGGTAATGGTAATAATGATTGTATGGTCTTAATATTCCCCTATGGTAAGCCCACGCCGTCGACGATAATATCGTTCGGAAGTGCTTACTCTCTCTATTTCCTTTTCTTGTGGACATTGGGGGACAATGTTCACATATGACAGATCAAGTAGAAGTTCGAGTAGTGGTTGTCAAGTTGCAAGAGGATCGTGAAATGGCGCCCATATGAGGAGGAAGCAGAAGCGGTAACCGAGGAAACTCTCAAACACTTGTGGCGGAGGATAGCAATGAAGACTAGTAATCTAGGATAGTATAGCAGTCTTTGTTTTGTACCCTATCTTAAGGTGATTAAGACATGATTACTCTATCCCGATGTAACCCCTGTTGGAATAAAGGATTATTTTGAAAGAAATAAAAGAAGTTCTTTTGGTTATGTATCAAGTTCAAAAAGTAATTAAATGTTTCTGCAAGTTAACCATCGAATAAATATGGCGTTAAGAAAATAAGTTTTTGGAAATGTGTTGGTAACATCTCTTTTTGGAAAAAGAATTTTATGTTGCAAATATTTTGAAAACCAAGTAACTCAAATAGTATTATGAAAACCTTTTTGTAAAAGAAATAAAATGAACGGATTTTGGTAAATGTTATAAAAAAAATGGCGCAAATTTTTAGTGAAAATTCTAAGTTCCAAATTGGGGTGTTACATTTAGTTGTATCAGAGCGATGGTTGTCCTTAGTGGCCTTAAGCATAGCCTCATATGCTTTCCTTGTGTGACTCTGTTTGGTAGTTTAGCGATGGCCTTAAGCATAGCCTTATATGCTTTCATTGTGTGACTCTGCCTTAATTGGTGTATAGATGTTAGTTAGTCCTGTTGTGTGGGTAGATGTTCCCTTAGTCTTAGAATTCAACCTGTTCTTAGGATCGCGATGGCACGTCGACAAGCGAATGAGGAACCAGCTGCTATCATGGCTTAAACAGCTGCGATTTTGGCCGGAGTAAGAGACAACATGAACCTTATACATCAACAACTTCAACAGAATCAGAACGTGAATGCTGGTGGACAAGGAATTAGAGGTCTTGATGAGTTTTGCCGCAGAAATTCGAAGGAATTTGCTGGAGGTTACGCAACGGAAGAGGCTGAAGCAGGGATAGCCAGTCTGGAGAGGATTTTTGGAGGAATGGTGCAATGCACGGATGAACAAAAGGTTGCTTATTTTGGATATATGATGGTGGGAGAAGCGGGTGAATGGTGGCGTAATGAGAGGTAAACTTTGGCTGGAGAAGCTGGTGCGATCACTTGGAACCAATTCAAGAATAGGCTTTTGGAGAAGTATTTCCCGGAACATCTGAAAACAACCAAGGAAATGGAATTCCTACGATTGGAACAAGGTAACATGAGTGTAGGTGAATATGCTGCCAAATTTGAGAACTTGGCGAGGTTTATGCTTACTACGGAGAAGCTAGAAATGAGAGGTCTAAGTGTGCAAAGTTTCTGGATGGTTTGAAGCTGGAAATTAAGCAAGCTCTGGCGCCTTTGGAGATAAATGTGTTTACAAATTTGGTGAATAAGGGAAGTATTGTGGAAAGTGGTTTGAAGTCGAAGAATTCGACAGGGAAGTCAGCTACGCAAGTTTCAAGTGGTGGTCCTATGAAGTACTCCCCAAGAAATGGAAACCAAAACAGTGGAGCCCGATATCAAGGTTCTTATGAACAGGAAGGTGAACGAAGAGACAATAGGTCTGGAGAGAGAAGAGACAACAGGATTGGAGGAAATAATTCAGCTGGAGGAAACAATCGTAGCGGTGGAATCGGATTAGGCATGGAAATGATTGTAACAATAATCACAATAACAACAAAAATCAAAGCAGCAACAACAACAATAATGGTGATGCTCGCAACAATGAGGGTGACAAGGGAAACCAAGGAAGTGCGCGTTCGTTGTGCAATCGTTGCCACAAGAACCACTATGGACCGAATTGCCCTTGGGAAAACCCCAACTGCTTTAATTGTAACAAACCTGGACATCTCGCACGAAACTGTTATGAGCCAAAGCATGAGATCAATGAAACGGGTGCTGCTAAGCCTCAAACGAATGGAAGGGTTTTCACCATGGCCGGGAGTGAGGATGCTAATGCCGCTAGTCATTCTTAGGATTGATGTTTTGTATTGAATGTTGTTTGAACGAAGTGGATTTATCCATTCGTCTTGTCTTGCCTTTTTGATTGATGTAATTTGCTTCCTTGACTTATTTTGAAGGAATTTTTTTCCTTCTCATACGTTTCCTATTTTATAATAAGGTGGAATTTTTTTAGATTCAATGAATAAATTCGATTACTTGCATAAGAATCCTAGAGTAAATCGTGACCCATTTTCAACAGCATGGTATTTCTCGGGGACGAGAAATCTCTAAGTTGGGGAGGATTGTGAGACCCACAATTTTACCCAATTTATTTGTGAATTTATATTTGAATTTAGAAGATTATATTTCATTTTTGGATACCTAGATTTATTTAAAATAGTATGTTTTATAAAGATATGTATATGTATATATATATACACGTGGTATATATATTATATATGTAACACCCCGCATTTTTCCCACACGTGCGTAAACGATTTTTGACAGAATAAACCCTGAGATTATATTTTCAGAAAAATATTTTACTTGAGAAAGAAATAAAGTGTTGATTTTCAAAGATTTTTATAAACAAAATGTTTTTATAAATGTGAAGTGAATGGTTTTGTTGATTTGATTTATAAGAAATTGGTGGTGATTTTATTAAAACGTGATTTTGTTAGAAATGGAATTTTTGGATCTGTTAACTTTAAAAATTTGTAACTTTTTAACCGTAACTCGGATTTTTATGATCTTTATATCAAAACGATCGTCTTGAAACATAGATTTTGAAAATGTAATTTTTGGAATTTTCTGGGTTGATTTATAAAAATTTATTTTCAGAGTTATGAAAATACGAATTTTGGAATTTGTGTTTTAAAGAAAATAAATCTATTGATTTGGCTTGAAATTTTTGTGTGAGGAATGCTTGATTGAATGTGTGGGATTTTTGAATTAATTGCCTTGTTGTGTGAATTAATAATCTTAAGTAAATATGGTTAGAAAATAAAATGAAAAATGTATGTATATGTGTGTGTATAGTACGGCGTGTGTGTATGAGTGTGTATGTATATATATGTGTACATGTATGTACGTGTGTATGTGTGTATGTATGAGCTAGGATGTAGGAATTCTAGAAACTTATAGGTTAAGAAATTAGTAACCAAACTAAACTAGAACCAAACCAAATAACCAAAACCCTAACTATTTCTGTAACAGCCTGATTTTCACCTCCCGAAAATAATCATCATTTATTTAAAAAGTTGCTAAAAATTTTGGGAAATTTTTTTTTTAAGACCGTGGGTGCATCTTAACACCCATTCTTGAAAACCGGGTTGTTACGTAAAACCTTTCCGCACCTAACTTTCAAATTTTTAAAACGATTTCATATTTTGTTAAAACAAAGATTCGGGCGGTTCACAAAATAAAAGTAGGGCGTAATTACAGCAGTGGTACTTTGCTAAGATAATCCTTAACTCACACACTCACAACAACTTTAACTAGTTACCCTACCTCTAACTCTTCCTAATAAACACTATGGGGTTCAACTCTCGATCTTCCTTCTTGGGTCCTCACTTAACTCCAGAAGATGAGGCCATCTCCCTTGCTGCTGGTCCGCCATTCTTTGGCACCCATTGCATCCTAGCTGGAGTAGCAGAGATCCGCTGAGCTTCACATCGCACCTTCTCCTCGTAGTCTCTATATCCACGAACAGAAACTTGCTCCAAGAGAGGTCCTAAGTTAGCTCCGCAAAGTCGATGCTCTGGATCCGGAATCACGATCTCGGTGTCGCCAATCCATACCCAACCAGACGGGGTACGTTTCCATCCACATCCATGTCTAGTCCAGGTAGCAATCTCCATGCGATACTCCATCTGCATGTTGGAGTACGAGAAGCACTGATATACCAACGGGTAGGAGAGAGTTAGCGAACCGAACGACAAGTCGTCGACGTTGTGGATTTACCGCAAGCGGGATATCAAGACAGCACACACAATACAAACAAGGCACACACAATACAGCACTCAAGCATAACATTACATTAATAATATCTTAACTTTTTACTTAACCTTATTATCATTCTTAGCATGACCTTCTTTATCTCTCAATTCTTTTATCATTATCACAATTCAAACCTTCATTTCTTTCCTTTCCCTTTCCAAGGGTCTCATCACTTCCTTTCACACTTTCCATCTTCCTCAAAAACTTATAAACTTTTCTTTTCTTAGGTATAAATCCTTTCTTATCAAGTCTTATTGAATTATAACCATCGATGATTGGGGGATTAGAGAATCATCGAGGTACGCGTCCGTTCGTAGTTAGCACTCACGTTTCAAGTCTACATCTCCTCGGCCATCCATCCACCTAGTCGGAAGCAAACAGGAGTACAGAACCTTTACCGTGCGGGCATAACTCTCATACCTCACCGCGTTCGCTGTTAATGTCTTTTAAAATCTTTTATCTTTTACTTAACCTAATGGTCGGCTCACCCTTCGTACATCCCTTTAATGAGTCCCGACCGCTATCTTTACATCACTTTTCCTTTCACAACACATCTTAGCACAGAGCGGAATCACTTTCACAGCTTGAATCTCATCACAAAACTCTTCTCCAAAGCCTCTTTTCGTAAAAATCTCATTTCTCAAATTCCTTTCAAAAAGTTTCATTTCGTAAAACTTTCCTTCAAAAACTTCAGTTCATAAATCCTTTTCTAAAATTTCGTTTTATAACTCTTTTCAAAAATCTCCTTTCGAAAACCCATTTCAAAAATCTCTTTTCGTAATCCCTTTTTCAAAAACTCATTTCACAATTGCTTTTCAAAAATTTGTTTTGGAAAATTTTTCTCATTTTGGGAAACCCTTCAAAATTCCATTTTCGTAAATTCTTTTCAAAAATTCTCATTTTGGGAACCCTTTTTCAAAAATTTCATTTGGTAAACTCTTTTCAAAAATTCAGTTTGCAAATTCTTTTCAAATGTTCTTTCCAAAAATCTCATTTTTGAAAAACCTTTTCAAAAATTTCTTTTCAAAAGTTTTCTCAAAAACTTTCTCTTCCTTATAACTAGTGGAGGAGCAGGCTCAACTCAATGCTAGACTCTGTCCAAGAAAACAAAAATCAAAGAATCAAGCTTCACTCTCAACACCTTTTACTTTCCAAACACATCAACATTCCTTCCTCACTCTAGCTCATTCGCATCATTATCAAACAATCATTTTCAATCTCATCTCTTTATCACTTTTCAATCTCTCTTTTCTACTTCCTTTCCAATCATTCTCAATCCTCTTATCATTATCTCCACTCTCAATGTCTTATCAGGGTAAGGCTGCCTTATTCCACAAGGACTTAAGCCAAACAAGGGTTATATCTTTTCTTGGTGTCTTGTAATTCTAATTTCTTTTATTATCATTACCAATTACTTCACATTATCCCATACTTAACAAATGATAATTTCAGCAGGCATAAATAAATAAATGTAAACACCACATCATCAGCATGCACACATCACACACAACAATGTGGTCTTTGTCCTCTTCATATGAGTGGCCACACAAATGAAACAATTGCCACCATACTACTGACTCAGAACCACTGAGTTCCAATCTTTGAGCTGATACGGAACGTCTTAATACAACACCTACTACCACGGTGTCTTAGGTAAGCTACTCTCTCACCGGAGGTCCAGCGGTTAAATGCGCACCGTCTTCTCTGATCTTGGTTGCTGCCACTGCCTTAATCCCTCGTCTGTTACATTCCTCGAATTAATTAAAATACATTTTCATTACTATCATTTATTAAGAAAGTCTTTTTCATCCTTCGTCGGAAATCTTAAAAAAAAAATTGTTTTCTCAAAAACACTTTTAACTTTTCTTAGTTCTTTACACACTTAAGAACCATTTTGAAAACATCAAATAAAACGATTTAAATCAATTGGTTAGGTTGCTGGTCCGTCTTGGACAGCACCATAACCTCTTTCAAAAACACCGAAAATTTCACCGGTTTCAATCCGGGTTTCTCTAAGATTAATTACCATTTGAAAACCAAACTTTGAGTCTCATGAACTCAATTTAGAATCAAAAACAACTTTAAATACACTTGGACAGCAAAGAAATGTTTTACAAAATTCAATTTAATAGAACCCGAAAACATCGTAAAAACTCTTTCAAATACTTTAAAAACTCAAGTTTTGTCATAAAACAAGTCACAAACTCAAACAAATTGAATTAAATTAAATTCAAACCAATTACACATACACTCAATAACACATTTTGATCACACAAAACACATAAACAATTAATCAATTAAACATTCATTCTTAAACAAACATTTCACAAATCAAACACTTAATTCAATCACTCAACATATAATTAATTTCAAGAACATTTCATTTTTATAAAACAAAACCATTTAGGCATACTTAACTCATAAACCGAATACACACACATATTTTCACTTAAATACAAAACTTATTCCTAATCAATTATTTTACAAAATACTTGCATTATTCCTATGTTACTTTCATGGAAAAGAATTCTATCCTAAGTAACATGCATAGACCGAAAATTATCACTAATTAAGGCAAGTTTCATACATCATCAAACACACTAAATCATGCAATCATTTATTCTTTTTCTTAGCAAAACCCGTGAGCCACAATTTTTGAAAATAATCAAACTTCAATTTAAATCAAATCAAAGACCATGCAAAACATAAAGCATATATCAAGTTTTCACAAAATAAAAAGCATAGATTTTAAATTAAACATGGCCGAATACAATATACACAATATAAACACTTAGATTAAATCATGTTCATACAAATAAAATTATTTTAAAGCTTATTTCCCTAATTTCCTTCCAAAACCGAGGCATGCAATAAAAGAATACATAGTCTCTCACTTTAAAACCAACATGCAAGATCAAATCTTAAACTTTGATAACAAAACATGAAACAATCATGAGTCAACACAAACACTTTTAATTTGTTTTCCAAAGAACATAAAAATAACTTTTCAAATTCAAGATCAACATGCATGCACTTAAATCATGTAGATCAAGTCATGAAATTAAACATAAAAGCACAAATAGAAGACAAAAATCATTTTGAGTGAGAAAAAGACAAAACCGTGACATACTTTGAGAAAATAAGAAAGCTTTTGTTCAAAAATCATTTACAAACTCAAAACAAAGTCAAGATCAAAACAAAACCAAAGATCAAATCAAGAATCAAAGATCAAAACACAAATCAAAGCTTTTCTTAAGATTAAACCAAAAATCAAGACATGCAAGAGTTCAAGATCACATAAATCATCATCAAACAACATGCAAGACCCAAAAGTTAAAAACAAGTTTAGATCACATATTGATTTATCAAATAAACACATAAACATCTCATAGTTCACGGTTTTAAACATCAAAATCAAACATGCAAGGAGATCTATTTCAAATTCCCAAAGATCATAAACAAAACTCTAGATCTAAAAGAAAAACATCAAGATCAAACATAAACAACACCAACCGAATCATCAAAAACAATCTACACATATTACAAATTAAATTTGAGTCTTTAAAAGTCCATAGTTAAGAAAGATCAACACATAAATTCATCTTTCCAAACATAAAATGAACATGCAAGAGAAGAAAAGAAGAATTACAAGATTACGAAATAAAAACTAGTTCTAATTCTTCTAGGGTCTTCGGTTTATACCAAGAAAATAAGGTCTTCTAGCACTTGATCTTCAAGGAATTCCTAGGTTTAAGGCTTTGAACTTCCCTTCTTCTTCCTCTCTTGCTCACGGCCTCCTCTTATCTCTCTCTATCTATTTTCTTTCTTTTTGGTCTAAGAGTTTGAGAAGCTCTTTAGACTTTGTGTTTGGATGTGTTTGGGCGAAGGAAATGAAGAAATGAGAAGTGAGTGAAATGCATCAAAGGCTAAGACTTATATAAGCAACTCATGGCTTCCTATTTTGCCCTTGGTTGGTTCGGCCACAAGCTTCTAGAGGGAGGGGTAAATTCGGTCTTCCCTATTTTCGCATGGGTGGAGGTTAGCATCTCTTAAGGGGACATGTAGGGGACATTAGGTGCTTAAGGTCAATCTAGGCTTAATGGTTAGTTGGCTCTCCATTAGGGTTTCCACCATATAGTTAGGGTTTGGTTAGGATTTGGTTACTTGGTCTCCACACTTAGAGAAAATTCTAGGCTTTCACACACACACACACATACGGCACACATACACACATATACTCATGCACATCCTCACCTACACGCCTAACACACACATGCATATACACATCATGCCAACACACCTATATTCATGCATGCATCATCATGTTCATTGACTAATTAAATTCTAAGCATACATGCATGTAAAAACCGTACATACATCTTCATGCACACATAGACAAATAAATCATTCATGCATATTAATCACAATAACACTCAAAAATACCAAGCACACATATATTTTTATAAATTAAATCACTTTTTCATAAAATAGTTTCTTGTTGAAAAATTCATCATTTCCTTAAAATCATTTTAAGCACATACCTATTTCCAAAAACTCAACTTTGAAAATCATAATATTATTTCATGAAAAATCATTTTAAGATCATTTCCCACCTTGAAATCGTGAATCAAGACATTTATTTAAGAAAATATCCTTTCAAAAATACTTTTCCCAAAAATAATTTCTTTTAGAATTTAAGACCGTTCGAGGATTTTGAGGGGTGTTACAATTTCCTAACTAATACTTAGCCCTAAAGTGACCCCTCGAATCTAACCTATCCTACCTTGTCCCCTTCCATTTGATAAAGTCCACCCATGCAAGTTTTTGTAAGGCGAAAATTACCCTTCACACTAATATATGGCTGAACCAAATAATAAGGGCAAGGGAGGAAGAGTGTGATTGCCTATATATATATTTGGAGCCTTAGTCTATTCACCCCATTTCTTCACACCAACACAAAACACACTCCTAAGAGACTCACCAAACTCTTAGAGAAAGAAAAGAAAAGAAAAAGAGTGAGAAAAGAGAGTGGTGGCCGAGAGCTCTAGGAGAGGAAGAAGAGGGAGATCCAAGTTTAACCAAGCCTTGTCCCTTGTAGATCAAGAGTGTTAAAGCTAGAACCAACCCCTTTCATGGTAGGAACCGAAGATCAAGAAGAAGATTTGTAATAGTTTAGTTTTCCTTTTTAGTTTATAAATCTTTATTTCTTTTCTTCTTGCATGATTGTTATTATGTGTTGATCTTGCTTGATCAAGGACTTTTAAGGACTAAAAATAATTTGTAATAAGTTAAGTTTATGTTTGATGTTCGGTTAAGGCTTTCTTGTCAGATCTAATGATTTTCTAACTAAATCCTAAAGATCTAAAGTATGGTTAAAGATTTTGTGAAGCTTAACATGAATCCTTCTTGCATGTCTATTTTTCTTTTCTTAAACCGCAGATTATATGTGAACAAACCCATGATCTAAGTTTAATAAATGATAAAGTGAAATTATTTGGCTTTGCATGTTGAATCTTTGTGAAACCGTGATCTATGTGTGTGTTTCCATGTTTACTTGATGAATAATCTCATGATCTAAACTTAATTTGTAAAAAGATTTAATTCTTTGGTTTTGCATGTTAAATCTTTTTACTAAATCATGATCTATGTGTATTTCTATAATTATTTGTTGAATAAATATAAGATCTAAACTTGATTTGTGAAAAAGTTAAAGTTCTAGTCTTGCATGTTATTTTTGTGATAATCTTAGTCGATCTAAGTGTAGGTATGTAATTACCTTTATTTGATGTGTGAAAAATGTTTAGATCTTTGATTTGCATGTTATTTTCAAGCGAAAAGATTATGTTTTCTTTTATGTGTGCCACGGTTTCAAAGGGAAATTAAAGGAACCAAGTTTTAAAATAATTTTCAAGTGCAAACATTATTTAATCTAATGTCTGATTATGTGTATGTTCTATTTTTAAGAAGGTCATTCGGCCATGTTTAGGAAAAGTGAAATCCATGCTTTTTATTTTGTGAAAAATTTATGCATGTGTGTGTTAAGAATAGATCTAATGATTTTAAGTATATGCATGTCATTTTTAAAGGTTTAAAGTGTCATCTTGATTTCTATCAAAAACTAAATGATGATATTGAGTTTATTTTGTGTTTGAAGAAGATTTTATTTTAATAATGTTGATGCATGTTAATGTGGTAAGTTACTTTGAAAAATTTACATGTCTTGATGAGAATGTGTGACTTTTGTATGTTTAAAAAGTGAACTAAAAACTTTATTTTGTGCATGTTGACTTTAAGCCATCCTAGGAGTAGGTAGGAAGCTATGTTGTCTCCTATTTAGGTTGCATGCATGATGAGGTTGAATGAATTTAAGAGTTCTAAAAGTACATGCATAAAGTAGTTGAATTTAAAAAGGAAATTTATGTGAATCTTTGAAGTAGTTTATGATTTAAATTGTTGCTTTGATTTTGTTTAGAAAATTAAATTAAAATTGTTGATTTTTCCTTCTTGATGTTCACGGTTTTAATCCCAAAGAAAGAAAATAATTTCATGATTCTATGCTTTTATTTGTGCATTTAATCCTTGCAAAATTCCATGTGCATGATTCGGTCTATGTATGTTCATGTGATGGGAAAAATTGTTTTCATGAAAGTGATGTGTGTTTGCTTTTATCTTTTTGATTTTTAAATAAATAAGTTGATTTGATTGTGTGGAAAGAATTTCTCTGTAATGTTAATTCACTGATTTTTAGTTTTAAAATGAATTTGTGATTAGAAAATAATAACCATGTAGGATTCGGTTTTTGTTAAGACTAAGTCTAAATTATTTTTTTAGAATAATTGAATTTATTTATTAAGATTATAATTTAATCAATGATTTTAAATAATTAAAAATGTGACTTCCTGTGTATATGTTTGTGAATGACTGGAGTGCTTTGAAATGTGTATGTGATTGTTCTTTATCCTAGTTGAATGTATTGAATTGAAATTGTTTTGAATAATGTTTTTGAGATGTATTTTGAAAGATGTTTTATTTAAAAAGTGTGATTTGAATAACTTAAATTAATTTGAAATTTTTAATTGATATTCTTTGATCAGTGTTTGATGATGATGTTGTGAAGTTTAGAAATTTAATAAATTAATCTGATTGGTTTTGAAGTTTTACCTTCTTGAATTTTTGTATTTGATTTAAGAAAGATTTTCAAAGAGTTTTTTTCTTGAAGATTTCATTCAATGTTTAAAGAAAATGATTTTTCAACCAAAGTGTTTTAAATTAAGAGAAATGGGTTTTGTTTTGATAAAAAGAGATTATTTTAGAAATTGTTTTAAAAAGTTTTTCTTGGAAATGTTTTATTAAAGATTTGATTTGGATTTAAAAACCCTTTTGGATATTGGCAATGTGTTTTCAAAACGAAATTAAAGAATTCACGTAAATCGTTTCTAACGCACGGGGAAAAATGTCTAGTTCGGGTGTCGGACGCGAAGGAAACGTGGCAAGGCTAGCTACTGGGAAATCTTGGAAAGCTTTAGGAAGTTTCGTCATTAAGGTGAGTGAGAGTGTTGTGGTCCCGTAACGTGGTTGCTCACAATCCTAATAGATGGATTGTGAAAGTACTACGAATTAGGCAATGTAGCTATTTGTGTTAAATGTCTACTTGTTTTGTTTGCATACTAAATGTTTATCTGTTGTGCATTATTAAATGTATATCTGTTGTGCATACTTTATCTGTTTAGAAAATGTTTGATTATGTCTGAATAGTGAAATAATAATAATGAAGCTGTGAAATTAATAGATTAAGACTAAAGCGATATGAAATGCGAATAAGAATTATGAAATGATTGAGAAAGAGATAAGATACGATGTGAATGAGAATGTAAAAGAGATGAATATTGAAAGAAAGAGAATTAATAGCTGAGCTGATAAAGAACAAAAACGAAAATATAATTGTAAGACGATGATAAGCAACACCCGACGAGGCGAGCGGAAGCGTGGTGATGATGAGCGATGCTGATGGTGCCATGGAGCCACAACTGAGGAGCAAGATGCTGATGATGATGCTGTTGAGCCAGGTTGCTGGAAAAGATGCTGATGATGATGCTGATGAGCTGATGAGAATAATGCTGAGACGCATGAGAAAGTGATTTGAGGCATGATGCCATTGAGATTCTTAGGGGGAACGGATTGCGATTAGTGGTTGGGTTCATTGAAGGGATGCACTAAGGATGAACCGACCGTTAGGATTCAGCCGCTAATTAAAACGCTAAAACCTTAAAAGACTTTAAAAGACATTAACGAACGCGGTGAGTTATGAGTGTCGTATCGAAGTAGTGGAGAGGAAGGTACCCCGGATATCAGGGATATTCGGGTTGTGAATGCAATAGGGTAGGCTCGAGCGGTAAAATGTCACGTTGCCTTGAGTACTATTCTGGGCGGAACGAATCCCACAAGTGGTATACGAACGTGGTAGGGACTGGGTCCAATGCCGTGGTAAGTTCTGCACCCGGAACCGGAATAGTGTTGTCACCCCTATGGCTTTTCAGGAACAGTGAGAGGGACTGGAACGGGGCATTTGAGATTGCCGCTAAGAGCGTGCATTGATTATATGATATGAAATTATATGATATGAATTGAATTGATTTGAGGCTATAGTCCTCCTGGTCTGGGACCATTTGATTGTGAGACAGTTGTCGTGCCCGCATGATAAAGGTCCTGTACTCCTGTTTGCTTCCGAGTAGGTTGGGTGGATGACCGAGGAGATGTAGACGTGTGTGACTTCCTCAATGATGATGTTCCCCCCATCATTGAGCGAACCGGAACGATAAAACTTAAAAGACTAAGATGTATTAAAGAAAAGTACAATAAAAATATTAAGCGTTGAGTAAAATTATAAGACAAGCACGAGAAATGATTCGTGGCATAATAAATCTTGAGGTAACGATGGAAGAAAGAATGGAAAAGAATTGTGAGCGTTATGTAACGAAAGGTTCAAGAAGGAAAGTATAAATGAGTATCGAAAGGAATAAGAAAGATTTGTAAGCGTAACGATTTGGCGATGAGTGATGATATTTATATGTTTAGAATGTTATGACATGCTTTGTAATATGTGAATCATACATGCTATGTGTAACATGTTATATATATGTATGTTGATGTTGATATGATTGTATCATGATAAATATCTATGTTATGCTGCTTTAGTATATTGTTCTGTTTTATTATCTGTTTTTTGTTATATTAAAACTACCCTGAGACCGCATGGTCAACCCGTTAGTGTTCGGAACACTGACTCTCTCCTACCATGTTGTCGTATCGGCAATTGCTGATATTGCAACTGGTAGATGGCATAGCGCGTAGCGATCCACCTGTGCCCTGCAAGGAGATGCACGGAGAAGCAAGTACAAGACGACTCTCCGGAAGAGACTTCCGAGATGGTCGATGACGACAACTCTACATGTGGACCGAGGGCTTGGGCTGCCAAGATTCAAAGATAAAGAGATAGTTTTGGCGTGTATGACTAGAAGGTAGGTAATCCCCTGGAGCATTGTATTCCATTGTAAGTTCTTAGTTACCTTAGCTCTATCATACTGTACCCCGGCTAAAGTTTTATTAAACATGTATGTTTTGAAAACAAGTAAATGGGCTATGATTTAAATATTGTTTTGAAAACGAGTTTCAAGGTGCGGTGTCTTGTGACATCTCGGTTTGGAACTTGAAAGGTTTTATGCATTATGAGAACATAAGTTTTAAATGTAACTATGTTTCGAAAATCTAAATGTTCTCATCTTGTGTAACACTTGTTTTAAAAAAAATGGCCCTAATTTTCACTATATTTAATTTAAGTAATTGAAGTTTTCAAGTTGCCGAATCGGGGTGTTACAGTTATGGTATCAGAGCAATGGTTAATCTAAGAAACCTTATGCATGGACTTACATACTCTGCTGTATGACTTCGTGTGTGCGTTAGTATTAAGATAGCAATAGATGAGAATAGGAACGTTAGGAGTACGCGAATGTTTTCTCTGGAATGTGATGGTTTTCGACTACAGTGGGAACGAGGAGCAGAGATCAGTGTCGTTATGGGATGTTGATGTGTGATTCAAACCTTCTTTCGTTGAACCCATCTTTGATGTGAACCCTTTTTGTTTGTAATGACCCTTGAGCTCTTGATGTGAGATCTTGTTCTTGACTAGACCTTTCTTTTCTTGATTGAAACTTTTCTTGTGAAGAACCCATGTGATGCCAAATTGCTTTGGCATGATGTTTGAAAAGGCCTTTTTTTGAAAATTTTAAACCATTATCTTGACAATGTCTTGATTATTGGTGAACCCGAAGTTTCTTCTTTTAATCTTTGACCAGACATTTGTTCTTTCCTAAATACTTGATGAGAGTTTTGGACCCTGATACCCTATACCGGTCAAGTAGGTGGTTCTAGAATAGAAAGTTAGTTGTGAAGTGATGTTAGGTAGAAGTTGTAAGGACCAAGGAAAATAAGGATTAGTAAGTATGGAATAAAGGGAGTATAAGTCTTGGAGAAAATAGAAGTACCCTTTAGGAGTCTTAGATGAGTGGTGAGTTGTGTAAAGTAATTAGGATTAAGAGCTTTGATGTCGGATTGGTTAAATTAATGGTTTAGTTGGTGATAAGATGAGGAAGAAACTAAGGTGGTAATTAGAGTTTAGAGTCGTAAGTGTTTTGATTTGAGTTGGAAAATGGTTGGATAGAGGAGAATAAGCGATGATATGGTAGAGTCGAAGTGATAAGATGATGAAATTCGTGATTAGGATCTTTAAGTGATTGACCCAAGGTTAGGTAAAAAGCTAGGATTTGATGTGGTAATGGATAATAGGTCTTTGAGTTGAGGAATTTTGATGGTTTAGAATATAAGGAAAACGGTGGAGAATGGAAAAAGGGTTTAGAATTGTCTAAGTTATATGATCTAGTGTTAGAAATAAGGAGTGAGATGGTGCATGTTTCTTGAGGATTAGTGGTTGATAGAGTAAGAGAAAGATTTAATAGTGACCATAGGAACTTGATAAGGGCGATTGTTTAGTGAGATATAAGGTAATAAGAGGATAGATTGGAGCTAAGTGATGGGAAATTTTGTAAGAATTGATCAAAAGGTGGTGAAAGAGAGGAGTATTTAGAGGTTAAGTCTGTGGTGATAAATGAGGTTTAGAGAGATAAGAGTCATATAAGTTGGGGAGTAGTGGGAAATGTGAAGTTTTTGAGGTGTAGCTTGTCTAGGCTTGAACTAATGAGAAGGATCTAATGTGAGATCCACAATTTTACCCAATTTATTTGAGAATTTATATTTGAATTTAAAATATTATATTTGATTTTTGATAAGTTGTGATACCTGAATTTAATTAAAATTGTATGAATTATATATATATAGATATATGTACACGTGACATATATATTATATACATATGCCTACCAACAATTTCTCTAATATATTTTAATTATATTCTTAGAATGAAATATTTTAAGGTATAGTATTTGATTTTAAATGAAATGCTTTTTGAAGGATTAAGGTGTTCTATCTTCAGAAATCCATATCTTTTAAACCGTACGTCGAAAAATTACAAATGATATGTCAAAACGATCATATCGAAGTGTAGATTATGAAAATGTAAAGTTATGGTTTTTATTTAGGATTTTTCAAATTTTTATCACTGCTGCAGTACTGAACGATTTTTTGAACTTTAAGTGTTAAAGTGTGGTTTAATGCATTTAATGGCTCTTTGACCCAAAATTACTTTTATGTGAATAGAAAATATATTTTTAAAAATCCCTGATTGGCTACACCGTCCAAATAAAATATATTTTATTATTTTTAAATTATGAAATTATTTGAAAGCTTATGAAGTGCATTTTTGGAGGAAATGATCTTAGAACTTCAAAAATTCATAACTTTCAAACCGTAAGTCCAAAAATTATGAAATTTATATGAAAATGATTGTATTGAAATGTAGATTTCAAAAATATAAAATTTGTAATTTTATTTTGTGTGCTTCGAAAATTTTATATCTGTAGCAATAAAAAAACGAAATTATGTCTATAATATTGAAAGAAATTATTTTTGTACCTATAATTATTTATATGAACTAAGAATAAATTGTATTTGAAAAATATATATTTTTAGAGGCCTATGATAGGCTGCACCATCCAGATATTCATATTTTCTTTTTATTTCTGATTTTTGATTAATTAAATTCTTGTTTTGATTGGACCAAAGTGAGATGAATTCAAGTGAGTAAATGCAAATTTCCTTCCCCCATATTGACAAGTATGCACCGTCCAAAATGAAGGAAGAAGAGAAGAAAATATCTTCTGAAAATTAGTGGAAGCATCTCTTGGAATTAAGGCTTTAGGAGTTAGAAAAATCCCCATAAATACACATTCATGTTCCAAAGTAAAAATTGAAAATGGTTGACTCAACTTGGGAAGGGGGGGACGAATTTTACATCAGAACCTTGGGGGGAATGTATTCTCACTTCACCTATAAATAGAACCCAAGACCCCTCCTATTTTCACACATGACAAACAATTCATTTTTGAGAAAAAAATTAAGAAAAGTCTTGAGAAATTGAGGAGAAGGGCGTGGCATTCTTTGGGAGAGGAAGGGAAATTTTCATACTCATTTTGAAGGTCATCTTGCTAAGGAAGAAAGGTTACTCTATAATCTTATTTTGATTTCTTATTTTTAAACTATTACTTTGTTAAAACTAAAATAATAATACTCTTCTATGGCTATGAATCTCTTAAAGGTTAAATCTCCAAATCTCTTCTTTGATATATTATTCTACAATGAAAAAATGAATTATGATATATGTATATGAGTTTTGTTCTATTGGTGTGATGTCCTAGACGGTGAGGTCCTTCAAGGGTAGGAGAAGACCTTCAAAGGAGCCTCTGTCTAGGGTTGATATGTGATGTTTGGTGGGAGTCCTCAAGTGGCTAAGGAAGAGAGCCAGGAAGTAACCCTAATCACTGGTGTGTGTGAGTGACAATTAGGGTTAGAGGACGTACCTGAGCCCCATGTAGTACGGAGCTACTTATAGGGGGGAGCTGGTTGCCCTAATGGACATGCTTTAGGCCCAAGTAGGGCCAGCCTATACTGAGCTATGAGTGGATGAGCTGTCCTTGTGGATAAGGTGATGAGTTGTCCTTATGGATAAGATGGGAAGACGTCATCATGTCCTTGGTGTCGGACTTGGGAAGGTGTCGGACTTGGACGTCGGACCTGAGTTGGAGCATGAGGTCGGCCTGTATCTGGCGTCTGTTCGGCCGTTGAGCTTTGAGCTCGGCCAAGCGTTCAGAAGGCTTCCTGAAGGGTCCTTATGTCTTGGGCAGTGGTTCTGAGGACCTCGGCTAGGCCGAGTCCACCACATAAGCCCCCCAGCTCGGTCAAGGCTATCTGAGCCTTGTTCCGAGGTCCTGGTTTAGGTCCTTTTCCCAAATCCACCACATATAAGCCCCCCAGCTCGGTCAAGGCTGTATGAGCCTTGCTCCGAGGTCCTGGTTTAGGTCCTTTTCCCAAATCCCCACATATAAGCCCCCCAGCTCGGTCCAGGCTGTATGAGCCTTGCTCCGAGGTTCTAGGGAGTTCGGAAGATGAGTTGCCGATAAGCTGGATCCAGCTGTCTCTGATGTCCTTTCATTATGACGAAGCGAGTTTGACAGCTGTCTACTCGCCAGTACCGAAGTGACGTTTGCTTTTACCGGATCTGACACGTGTCAGAAATCGCGACTTACGAAGCGTCACCATGATTGTGACATTGCTCGAGGTCCATTATTTCAGCTGCCGTGCGCCACGTGTCCTAGTATGTGTGGCTGCATGCTGGGTTGGGCCTTTTGGGCTAGGCCCAAACTTCAAATTTGAGGGGGAAAACGGTTTCTCTTCCCCCTCTACCCCAGAAAACCGCTTCTCCTCCTCACTCTATCGATCATTCTCTCTCTCTTACGAAAAAGGAAAACCTTCCTTTTCTCTCCACAGAAACATTCCTTCTCTCTTCGCAGCACCTTTCTCATCAAACCCTATTCCTCTTCTCTGCCCGTCGCCTTCTTCTTCTTCAGCAGTGACTCCTTCTTTCTTTACAAGTTTCCAATTTCCTTTGCTCCCATTCTATTTAAGGTACTGTTACACTTGCTTCTTCTCTTTCATTTCTATTTCCTTCTTCTCTCTAGCTTTTGCTTTTTTTCTTTACTGCTTCACGATTTACACGGTGGGGGATTAGAATTTCTTGTTTTTGGTTTCTATTTTCGTG
This sequence comes from Crotalaria pallida, assembly GCA_037953625.1. NCBI lineage: Eukaryota > Viridiplantae > Streptophyta > Magnoliopsida > Fabales > Fabaceae > Crotalaria > Crotalaria pallida. The sequence continues at coordinate 53,681,492 of CM075654.1, read as the reverse complement.
GCGGTGGGGTTTTTTCCTTAGGTTTTGTGGCTCTGATTTTGGGGAATAATGCTGGGGTTTGAGGTTTTGGCCTTCTTTGGGCATGTTTTAGGATTCTTGGAGAGTTTTTGATTTATGTTTTTTGTTTATTTTTCAGAAAACCAAAGGAGTAGATTGGGTTTAGTATGAGTAGGGAATGGTTTAGGAAATGGGTTGGGGTAGTCGCCCTGTCATCTAGCAGTAGTGAGGAGGAGGACGACTCTTCCTCTTCATCCTGTTCCTCTACGGAGGTAGACGAGGCGCTCCGTCGCCAAAGGGAGTATAGGCAGTGATGAGCATTTTATTTCCCATTATTCCTTGCATTATTTTACTCCTATTATTGATACTTGTTGCCTATTTGACATTGTTTAGCTTGATTTAGTGATTTCGAGTTTATTGGACTAATATTCTGAATATTGTTTAATTTGGGATTATTTAGCCTAATTAATTCTATTTCTATTTTCAGGTCATATTTGGCACAAGGGCTTTTTGGACATTTTGGGAATGAAGATTTAATGTTGGAAGAGAAGATATATGATGAAGTGAAGATTGTAATCTATCTTTAGGATTAGTTGAGATTTAGTTATATCTTTTAAGATTTAGATTTTATCTATAAGATATTTTTAGATTTAATTTAGAGATAAGCTTTCCTTAGGATTTGGGCCCATGATTTAGGCCCGTTTTGTGATTTAAAAAGCCAAATTCGTGTAAACCCTGGAGAGACCTTCCATTCACGTTTTTTTACATTCTCTCTCATAGAGAAGGCTTAGTTTTGCTCTCCAAGCTTGTGGAGGCTGCTAGGGTTTCTCTCTCTTCCCTTTTCTACACGTTTTTGGTATTTTTCTTCATGGAAGGCTAAACTCTTAGGTTAAATCCCTTTGGTAATGTATCACATACTCTTGAGGTTTTGTTCTTAATGCTATTTCGTTTTTATTCACTGTTTTCATGCTTATTAATATGTTATGGTTCGCTTAGTTCCATTCTATAGAGATAATCCATGTGTATGAATGCTTAATTTATGCAAACTCGTAAAAACTCCATGCTTTGGCTTTTAATGCTTAATTAGAGGTTTGGGTTTTGGGGTGAGAATTGAATTTTCGCTTAGTATTTAATTCTCACGAGTTGGACAGTGAAGAGGAAAGAAATTGATCTTTTGTGACCGATGATAGAGTTGTGAACGCGAGCCAAAGGGGTTTATCCGCTTTTCCTTATATGTTTCTTCGTTTTGATTTAATTCTGTTTTGATTTCAATTATTCAATATTCAATACAAAAAAAACCCCCCCTGTTTTCTATGCATACTATGTGTTCGACCTTTTGCTTGATAAGATATTCCTTGGGAGACGACCTAGGAGTCACTTCCTAGTACTATACTTAAACTGTTTTTATTTGTATCGGGTACGGCCTCGATCAGGCAGAATTACGAGAGGCGGGTTCTGGAGGTTGACCCCGTTGAGGTAATCTATCCTCGGGGTTGGGAGGAGAAGAGGGAGTGGATTCGGCAGTACGCCTGGGCCGAGTTTGTTGACGGTAGGGAGCGTGCCGACTTCGAGAGGATGGAGAAGGAGGGGATGTTCGAACGGGGGGTACCTGTGGTAGAGGGGAGATGCTCGCCCCTCGGAACTACTTCGATGGGGTTCTCTGGGGGGTTATTTTTTGTAACCCGTAAGACTAATACCGAGCTCCCCTGTTCTTCCACAGGTACCATGCCGCCCAGGAAGTGCGTTAGTCGACCTGAACTTTACCCCGCGCCTTTCGATGCCGACCAATATGAGTGGGTAGACGTGGAGCCCAAAGGAGTCCAGTCCAGCCTTTGTTCCGAGGACAAGCTTGCTGAGGTAAGGAGGGTCGTGCTGCCTTGCCCAGGGGACGCCACCGGGACTTCTTACGAAGTACTCCCCTGTTCGGCAAATGACAGGATATGCAGCCGGACTGACAATAATTCCTTCTTCTTTTACGTCGACCTGATTCATAATCTCGGCGTGACCCTCCCGTTCACCGATCTGGAAATGAGGGTTTTAAACGAGCTCGGACTAGCTCCTTCCCAACTTCACCCCAATACTTGGTCGTTTCTCCGAGCATTCCAAAAGTACTGCGGAGCCAGAAATTTGGTATTCAATGTTCGGCTGTTTTTGTGGATGTACAACCCGTTCGTCAGCAATAAGGACGGGGTCACTGGTCGTCTTTGGGTGTCGGCTAAGGCCCGAGCTCATTGTGGGTTGTTCGGCATGTTCTTCGAATCTTGGAAACATTTTAAACCAAGATTTTTTAAATACAAGTACGTTGGAGCGGCGCTACCTTGGTTTCGGTCCGAGACGGGACCGAAGTTCCCTTTGGAGTGGACCCCCGAGTTCTTTAATCGCCATACTAGCACGCCACGAAGGTGGTCGGGTGTAACCTTGGATGCTGACGAGTCCGTAACGGCCCACCATTTTCAGACCGAATATCGTGCTCGGAAATTCCAACTTGATGTTGGAGTTTTCATGAAGTGTCCTGACAACGAAGTCTTGAAGAAAATTGGTAGTTACTTTTGCTCTTAGACTTGTACATTTTCTTTCGATTCTCTTACTAATTTTTCCTTGTTTTTTTTTTTTGCAGAAGAACATTGGTCAGAGATGTCCTCCAGAGCGCTGAAAGCTGCTTTAGAAGCTCGGAGGAAGAAGAAGTCCGAGGCTCCTTCTGCTGATGCCGTGTCATCCGAGGTTTCCACTGATACGCTCTCGGCCGACTCTGGTCCACTCCATCCTACCCCACCTGCCGTCATCATTGCCCCACCTCCTCCTGCATCGCCTAGTCCAAGTGCCGAGCTAGCTATTGTTGCGGATACGCCGCCTTCAGGCACTGGAACTCAACCGAGGCTGCCGACTACCCTTGCCAAACCTTCACTGAAAGATACTCTTGTCAAGATGTCGGGTGCTGAGTGGAAGAAAAAAGCTGAAGAGATGGCTTGCCAATTGAAAAGGGCCACAACCATGTTTAACGTGCTGGCCGAAGTGGCTGATGATGTGGCGGATGGTGTTTCGCCTGCTAAGAAAAAAGCTCGGTCGGCTATGGCGGCCGAGGTGGAGGAACTGAAGAGTGGCAAGAGATCAGCCGAACAAAAGTTATCCGAGGCTGAGGAGGAGCACCGCCGACAAATGGAGGAGCTTCAAAAAAGACATGAAGAAGATTTGGCCCAAGCCAAAGCAGATGCTAAGGAGGCTGGTCGGCAGGAGGGCCTTGTCGAGGTGGAAAAAGTTAGGAATTTGCTGAAGAAGAGGGCTGCTCAAGCTCTTAAGCATAAGGTGGCAGCATCCGAGTCGGACTTCGACCTTGAAAGGGTGGCAAGCAAGGTTTTCACCAGTGCGGTTGAGCAGATTCTTCATATGAACCAGGGGCTCCGAATTCGGTATGTCGGCGCATCTGCCGGGTTCGGAGTGGAAGATGGAAAGATGGTTGATTATGACAAGGGAGGGGCCGAGGTTGACCTGGACCAGCCTGAAGAGAATCTGCCCAACCCTTTAGTTGAGAAAATGGATGAGGAGTTCGACCCGCGCTCGGTTGTCCTTTCTGATGTCGAGGATGAGGCAGCGTAAGTCCCTTATGCTGGGCAGCTTATGACTTGTCTATGTTCTTTTTTATAACATGTTTGACAATGTGGGATAGTATTTTGCTTTGCTTATTGTGTACAACATTTCATTTCAATGCAAGTTTATTTCAGTTTTAACCTGTTGCATGTTGTATTTATGCAAGTTTTTATTCTAACTCGTTGCATATGTACTATGTCCGAGGTCGGAGTTATGCAAGCCTTTTCTTTAACTTGTTGCACGAACTCGAGTTTTTCTTTACCAACTCGTTGCATGTTTATTCGTTCGACCTCGGATCCGAATTGCAATTGGTTAGGTGGTCACCAGAAAGGCTTTTAAGAAAGAATGCAAGTGTTTGAGACTTGTCGCATATTGAGACTTTTATGCAAGTTCTTGTTTTAACTTGTCGCATACATGCTGCGTCTGAGGTCGTTTCTAAGTAAAACTACTTTTGAGAATACAAGTCCTTTACCAACTTGTTGTATTTCGGCCTGATCGGACCTAAAAAACTTGTACCCAAAACATTGGTGTTTAAAACCTCGTATTAATAACTCGGACGAACTCGGATGACTCAGTGAGTGCAGTAATCTTATAAGTTTTCCTCTGAATAAAGGTACTGTATATAAGTGCATACGGTAGGGAACTCAGATCTACCCACCTTAGCCGAGGTGGGTGTCCTCGGCCCCGATGTGAAAGAGAGTGCTGAGTGAAGCTATGTGGAAACATTTCACAGAACTCTGTTCTTTATCGGGTGTCCCTTGTACACTGTGCATATGAGCCGAGCTTATCTAGAAGACGTTGGTTGTGCATAGCGCCATGCAACATTTAGGTGGCTAGTGCTAAATGAGAAGCTAGTATGTACGTATATAAAACTGTGGCACTTGAGTTTGAGCAAGTTTGTACTTTTCATTAATTGTAGTCATGAGTACATTGCTTTTTGGAAGAGTGAATATCTCACAATGGGAATGTAAAAACATGAACAGAATTTAAAGGAAGCAAAATTTAAAATGAGCTTGAATTTGAATTTTCTAGATGAGGATGCTAATGACTGCCAATGATGTCTGAGGTAAACCTATTTGAAACAGGTTCTCAGTGTTGTGAAGTCTTGGGAATCCTTGAGCTCGGTAATTTCCCAGAGTATGTTTCCAGAACGCCTCTGTTGGGGCTTACCGATTTTGGGCTCATTTCCCGTTTTTCCGGCAGGTAAGACCGATGTCTGCTCCTCGGGGCGCGAGGTGATCAGACTCGGACAACCCGGGTTGCGCTGCTTTCTTGTCTTGGTCGGCTGGCTCTTCCATTGCTATCTTCCTCTGACCAGGAGCAGCTTCTCGGATTTCCTCTGCCTTGTGGTGGTCATCCGAGGTGAACTGATAGAAGAGGCTGCCGAGATTGTTAGTAATGTTGCAAAGTGGGAGCTTTTTCAGCTTGAGGCACCAGAGCTTGGGGATTTGAAAAGCTCGGCTAGAGAAATGGGCAAGAAGTTTACTTCGGCCCTCAATTCGGAGCTGTACCGAACGGAGGGCAGGGTTATTAACAGTTAGAGAAATGAGAAAATTCTCCTCCTATGGGGGGTTAGAGAGGATTGAAAAAGAAAGGAGATTTCCTTTAACTGCATCTTGGATTTTTTGGAGAAGTTTGGCATTCATGATAACATCTTTGCTTGGGGCCGAGGTGACGGGGGGGGGGGGGGGGGTTACCACCCATTCTTCATGAGGAAAGGACCTATGGATATCTCGTTCGAACTGAACCTCGGCCAAGAAGACTCTTCCCTTGGATAATGTCGGGTCAGTGAACTCTTTCTGCTTCTTTTTTACCTCCCGTAGGCTCGCATTGTAGCAGAGCCGGGCTTTCACTTGGTCAGCTTTGACCGTAACAACCTTATCATCTGATCCGACGAACTTCATTGCCAAGTGTACTGTTGAGACCACTGCCCCAAAAGCTTGTAGGCAGGTTCGTCCCAGTATTACATTATACGGGGAGTCAGAGTCAACCACTAAAAATTTGATGATCTTCGTTCTGGCCGAAGGTTGGTTGCCTAGGGTCACCGGGAGATGAATGGCTCCAAGGGGGCGGATTGCTTCACCTGTGAAGCTGATGAGATTGCCTTCGAACTGAACGAGGTCGACGGACCTGAGCTTCAGCGCTTGAAAAGTATGAAGAAAAATAATGTCGGTCGAGCTTCCTTGGTCGATGAAAACTCGAGCGACTTCAAAATTGCCGATTAACACCGTTATCACCATTGGATCATTGTGATCCGGGATGACGTCTTCCATGTCTTGGTCAGAGAAAATGATAGGGATGTTCCTAGATGGTTTTTGGCCAACGGGTTTGTGATGGACAGCGAGAACTTGGTTGACGTACCTTTTCCTTTCTGCCCTTCTTTCTCCGCCACCGGCGAAACCTCCCGAGATAGTTTCAACTCGGAAGATTTCCGGTGACTTGTCTAGGTCTTGTACCGCAACCATGTTTACTCGTTGTGGTTCTTCTTCCTTCTTCTCAGGGGACGGGTCGGCTTTGGCTTTTCCCTTATCGTTGTTTGGGCTGCGAGACCTTCTTCGGCCCCGTCTTTCCACCGCTTCGCGCACATACTGCTGCAGTTTGCCCCTTCTCACCATATCCTCAATGACATCCCGTAGCCAAGTGCACTGATTGGTATGGTGGCCGTACCCGTCATGGAAATTGCAATATTTGGATTTATCCCTGACATAGTTTTGATTTCTGAGAAAAGGGGGCCGAGGTACACTCCTGAGTTCGGTCTGCATGGTCTCTCTCCAGACTTGAGACCTCGGGATCGTCAGGGGGGGTGTAAGAATCATACTTAGTGATGTACGGACGTCGGCGGTCCTCTTGCTGGCCGACTTGAGAGCGACCTCGGTCACCCTGGTCTGCTCTTCCTCCTCTTTCATCTCTGTTGCCGCGATGTCGACCTCGGGGCAGGGCATTCTGTGAGGCGGTTTGAGCGTTTTCCATCCTACTTGACTGTCCTTTGTTGAATTCTTCAAGATTGATGTATTTGTTTGATCTCTGTCTCAGCTCGGCCATGTCCCTTGGTGGCTTTCCAATAAGTGAATCTTTGAACCCTCCTTCGGCCAATCCTTGGGTCAAAAGGAGGACAGCCACCTCGGGAGATAGATTGGGGACTGAGCTGGATTCGCTGTGGAACCTGTGCAAGTTCGCACGTAAGGATTCTTCCGGTTTCTGCGTCACTGTCGCTAGCGTGTGGTCTGACCTGGGTTGTACGCAGCTAGTAGTGTATCTGTTAAGGAATACCCGCTTCATTTCTGCCCAGTTGTTGACAGAATTCTTGGGAAGTGTTGAGTACCATCGGAGGACTGGGGCTTGGAGGGTCATAGAGAAAGCTCGGCACTTGAGCCGATCTCCTCCCCCATGAAAGTTCACAGCTCCCTCATAAGAAAGGACATGCTCCTGAGGGTCTGTGAGGCCATTGTATCTGGGAATGTTGCTGGGCCCGAGGTACCCAGGTGGTGGTTCATAAGCCATGATGGCTGGTGTAAACGGATGCCCAGGGTGGGAATCATCCAAATCAGGTTGTTGCTGGTCAGGGGGTGGTGTAAGTTGTGTGACGGTTGTGTGCGGTGTTGCAAAGGTTTGTGGAGTTAACGGAGGTTGTGGTGGAAGAGGTGGTGGAGGGGGTGGTGGGGGGAACTCATTTGGGGCCGGAGCTTGAACAACAGCTCGTTCAGCCAAACGTTGCATAGCAACTTGTTGGAGATCTGCAATAGCTTTACCTTGTTGTTCTACTATTCTCATCTGCTGTCTCATCAAGGATAAGAGTTCAGCATCTCGAGAGAGCATAGACTGTCGAGAGTGGGAACGGTGTGTCGTGCTGATAGAATGGGCACGTTCGCCGCGGTGGCGGTGCTGTTCAGTGTTGGTTTCTCCGAGCTCAGAGCGTAGCTGTACGCGCCGAGCTCCGCCAAGAAGCTGGGTTGGATTTGTAGTGTCTCCGGTGTGGATGGTGTCAGGTCCACTGTGGGTATGGGTGAATTCTGGCGGTCGAGGTGGCGGGAGAGGAGGTGGAGTTGGTGGTGGTGAGGACCTCGCTGCCCTGTTGGCTTCGAGATGCAGGCGCAGGTCCTCAGTTGACGGCACTCTCCTTGGGCGCCCCCTCCTTCTCCTCTGGACTGGCTGTTCTTCAGACATGGTAGAATCTTCTGGGTGGGGATGAAGTTTATCTCTCCCCACAGACGGCGCCAATGTGATGTCCTAGACGGTGAGGTCCTTCAAGGGTAGGAGAAGACCTTCAAAGGAGCCTCTGTCTAGGGTTGATATGTGATGTTTGGTGGGAGTCCTCAAGTGGCTAAGGAAGAGAGCCAGGAAGTAACCCTAATCACTGGTGTGTGTGAGTGACAATTAGGGTTAGAGGACGTACCTGAGCCCCATGTAGTACGGAGCTACTTATAAGGGGGGAGCTGGTTGCCCTAATGGGCTTGCTTTAGGCCCAAGTAGGGCCAGCCTGTACTGAGCTATGAGTGGATGAGCTGTCCTTGTGGATAAGGTGATGAGCTGTCCTTATGGATAAGATGGGAAGACGTCATCATGTCCTTGGTGTCGGACTTGGGAAGGTGTCGGACTTGGACGTCGGACCTGAGTTGGAGCATGAGGTCGGCCTGTATCTGGCGTCTGTTCGGCCGTTGAGCTTTGAGCTCGGCCAAGCATTCAGAAGGCTTCCTGAAGGGTCCTTAGGTCTTGGGCAGTGGTTCTGAGGACCTCGGCTAGGCCGAGTCCACCACATAAGCCCCCCAGCTCGGTCAAGGCTATCTGAGCCTTGTTCCGAGGTCCTGAATTAGGTCCTTTTCCCAAATCCACCACATATAAGCCCCCCAGCTCGGTCAAGGTTGTATGAGCCTTGCTCCGAGGTCCTGGTTTAGGTCCTTTTCCCAAATCCACCACATATAAGCCAATGTTCTTGGTGGCTTTTAACCACGTGGTTGTGGGTTCGATCCCCACAGACGGCGCCAATGTGATGTCCTAGACGGTGAGGTCCTTCAAGGGTAGGAGAAGACCTTCAAAGGAGCCTCTGTCTAGGGTTGATATGTGATGTTTGGTGGGAGTCCTCAAGTGGCTAAGGAAGAGAGCCAGGAAGTAACCCTAATTGTTGGAAGTCAAGCTTGCCCCAAAGGACGTAAAGAGTAATGCTAGAAGGATTCTAGAAGATAGTATTTTGATGATTACAAACAAGATTCAAAGTTTCAAGCATCAAGCTGCATCAAGTTCAAGCATCAAGCTTCAAGGCTAAAGTCAAGGCTCAAGCTTCATGTTCAAGTTTAGTATAGCCTGGCCCATAGGAAATTTGTAAGGTAATGAATTTTTATTACAAGTGTCTAATGGCCAAAATTAGTTTTTCATGTTAAGGAGAAGAAAAGAACTTTTTATGAAAAATGTTTTAATTGCAAAATGTGTTTTCATGAAAATCTGTTTTTAACTTTGTTTATGAAAAATGTTTTTAATTGCAAAAAGAGTTTTAGTGAAAATCTGTTTTTATCTATGTTTGTGTGAAAATAACTGATGTTACAAAACTCTAAATATTTTTATGTATGCAAGAGAGAGTAATCGATTACTTGCTAGAGTTAATCGATTAACTTTGTTGCATCATAGAAAAATCAGAGGGGTTGTAATCGATTAAGTGAACTTTGCTAATCCATTACTTTTTTATGAGAGTAATCAATTACCTGGCTCAAGTAATCAATTAAAATTGTTGCATCATATATTTTCCAGAGACACATTAATCGATTACATGCTGTGTAGTAATCGATTACATATGTTGCATCACATAATGATCAGAGACTCAATAATCGATTATTTGATGAGTAGTAATCGATTAAATGAGTTGCATCATATATTAACAGAAGTGATGTAATCGATTAATCATTGTTGGTCTAATCGATTACTTGTTTTCAAATGAATTTAAAAGTTTCTATTTTTGAAGGAATAATCGATTACCTTCAGAAAGTAATCGATTACTTCAGCTTTTATTGAAAAACGTGACAGAATCATTTTGATTTATTTCCTGATTTGTTTTTACCTGATTGATTCTGATTTATTTTCAAAATTCGAATTTGATTTTATTTTGAAATATTTCCTTATTTGTTTTTAAGATTCAAATCTTTGATTTATCTCCTAAATCTATTTTATTTGTTTCTGATTTCAAAATTGATTTTATTCTATTTTATTTTATTCTTTAAATCTATTTGATTTGTTTTGGATTTCAAAAACTTATTTTATTTATTTGATTTCAGAAAATCAATTTTGAATATTTCCGGATTTGATTTAATTCTTATTTTAAATTTGATTTATTTCCAAAATCATTTTTGATTTGATTTGATTCTATTTTCAAATTCAAATTTCAAATTTCAAATATTTTCAAATCTTTGGTTTTAATTCTTAAATATTTAAGATTGGTTTTTGATTTTAAACATGTGTTAAAAATGTGTTTAAAATGATTTGATCATTTCCTTTTTTCTGATCCAACTTTTTTCTTCTGAACGCTTCTTCTTCTTCTCCCTCTCCAATTCTCTGGTTTTATCGTTCATATCTTTTGAGAATAAAAACTTTACTTTGGCCTATACACTTGTGATTTAACTTCATTGCTATAGTGCTTAATTGTTGTATCCGTGTTATTTAGAACACAATATTGTTAGAACCTTATATTGTTGTATCTGCACTAAGAAGAGTGCATTATAGTGGTTGTACTCAATCTCCATATCCATAACCTTTTGTGTAAGGGGTGTATGACCCTTAGTGACTAGGGAGTGAATCTCCTAGAGCGGACGTGCTGCGTTCGTGGTTGTAGGGTGAGGAACCCTGTTGTGTATTGGGTAGTGCTAGACGAACGGTGGGGCACCTAGTAGTTAGGCTATCTGGTTTATTGAGGTCCCTGGCGAAAGGAGGTTCCTAGTAACTTGTGGGGCGCTCTGGTTGTACTTGGGGACGCGTGGCGTCTTAGTTTAGTGAAAAGCTCAAGCGGGTCGCTTGGGGACTGGAGTAGGCCGGGTTTGCCGAACCAGTATAAAAATCTCTGGTGCAATCTCTTCTATCCCTCATCTCTTTATTTTCCGCTATTATATTTATTTGTTGCGCATCATAACATCTATTTTCATAATAATTAATTTAATTGTTTTAAATTAATTAGCGCGGTAACGGTTCTCGTTGTTATCTTTTTAATTGTACCGCGCATATTAGTTTTTATATAATTATTAATATTATTCGCTTCTGCGCAATCGTTTTCAACATTATATTGTTTTCCGCTGAAAAATCTCTTTAAGTTTGTTGAAAAAGTTTTAAAGAAAATATTTTCCAATGTTTTCATAAACACCCAATTCACCCCCCTCTTGGGTGTCGGCTGCCAATCCTATCAATAATTCTAACACTAATCACTGGTGTGTGTGAGTGACAATTAGGGTTAGAGGACGTACCTGATCCCCATGTAGTACGGAGCTACTTATAGGGGGGAGCTGGTTGCCCTAATGGGCTTGCTTTAGGCCCAAGTAGGGCCAGCCTGTACTGAGCTATGAGTGGATGAGCTGTCCTTGTGGATAAGGTGATGAGCTGTCCTTATGGATAAGATGGGAAGACGTCATCATGTCCTTGGTGTCGGACATGGGAAGGTGTCGGACTTGGATGTCGGACCTGAGTTGGAGCATGAGGTCGGCCTGTATCTGGCGTCTGTTCGGCCGTTGAGCTTTGAGCTCGGCCAAGCGTTCAGAAGGCTTCCTAAAGGGTCCTTAGGTCTTGCGCAGTGGTTCTGAGGACCTCGGCTAGGCCGAGTCCACCACAGTTGGTCAAATGAAAAAGGAATAAAAAGGACAAAAGTTGTTTAAAGAGAAATAATCTCCCCTTTTTATCCTAGGATGGCCGAATATTTTAGAGAAGGAAGGAAGTAGTATTTAAATTTTATTTGATGGTAATTTATTCTTTTTATGTAATAGGTATTGTAAATATTTGTTATTGTTATGATCTTCTTTTTGGTTATGTAATTCACAAGTTTAAATCTCTAAATACTCTTTTGATATTCACAAGTTCACAAGGAATGAAAGGGACTCAAAATGAGGTTTAAAGAAATTAAGATTTCCCCTTTCGTTTTATTGTGATGACCGAAATTATTGTATAAAAATAAATAAATAAATCTCTTAATCTCTTCTATGATTATAAAATCATAGACTAAAAGTCTCATATCTCTTCTTTGGTATTGAATACAAAATTTCATTGTGATTATTGATATAACTTTGTTGGAAGTCAAATGAATGAGGTTTAAGAAAAAGGGACAAAGCAAAAATTGTTTAAAGAGAAAAATAATCTCCCCTTTTTCTTGGCCTTGATGACTGAATTTTTGAAGAGGAAATCATAAATAATATTCTGAAATTTTTTTACAATATAGGAATTTATATTTTATAGATATTTTGTATCTGTTTGAAGTATTTTATTTCTTTTGTTTGGATTCAAAATGGATGTATAAGGAATGGGAACTAGATAAGATTCTGAAAATTTTCTGTTACTGAAATTATAAGATTTAATGTAGTATTAAAAAAGAAAAGAAAAATTTTGGTCTTTTGCCTTGTTTTGTTTTTTTGGCCGTGATATATATATATATATATATATATATATATATATATATATACTAGGTAATGGTTGTTGTTATTATGTGTATAAATGTTATGTGACTTATTCTTAAAAAGAGTTTGAATAAATGGATGATTGTTTGATCTCTGATGTTGTAAAAGTGAAATGAAAATAGTTTTTGAAAACAAATAGAATTCTGGATTTTTTTTTTGTTAATAGTGAAGTATAATTGATTTTTGAGTAAAAGTTACAAATGGTTTATATTATTTTGTTTGGTAATTTTAGGAGTAAGTGAGTAATTTTTATTTTGTGTTTGTGTAAATATATGATTATGTAGTAGTAGCATTGTAAATTAGTTGCTGTACAAAAAGTAATTTTCCTTAAGAAGTGATTATTTTTATGTTATTAATAGTCAAAATAATTATTTTAAGTATATGAAATTATATAACTAAATGTATTTGAAAATTTAAAGAGTATTTTCTTATATATATATATATATATATATATAATTATGGCCGAAATTTATTGAAGAGAATAAAAACAAGGTTTGATAATTTTCTTAATTGATTTGATGATTGTTTGTTATGAATGAATGGTTATTAGTGTGTTATGTATTCTGATCTGGAAATTTTCTCAATTCTGAAAATTATTATTTTCATAAGGTATAAGGCCCCAAATAATGATTTTTATATGTGTTTATCATGCTTAACTTGTTTATATGTAATTAAAGTATGTATAGGAATGTTAGAGTCTGTTAGTTTAAATTTTTGGAGTAATGCAACTTTATTTTGTGTTGCTGTCCAGAAAAGATTTTGATATAGTTGCATGATTAGATAATAGAACTTGTAATTAAGTTACAGGCAAAAGTAGTGTAACACTCTCCTAAACATTTAATTAAATTGAGTTTTATAAAAATATGGACTTGAAAATTTCGATAAAAATCCGGCAGAGTTTCCTCTGTTTTTTCGGATTTCCAAAAATTTAGATTTTTCACCTGTCAAGCCAGTACATTTCAGAAAATATTTATAAACATACTAATTTAATTTTTATGCCCTGCTAATCCAATAAAACATATTCAGGGCTTGCACGAATGAAATATAACAAATCCAAAGAAAACTAAATTTTAACATAATAACAACTCTCTCTTCTAATTAATTTTACAACACTCCACGGGGTGGAGTGTAGTCCTGCTCGGCCAATAGAATTGCAAGCTCAAACCTCAGTACCTGTGGAGATAGTAAGGAGTGAGTATTACACATAAAATGGGGAGGCAGTTTCCAATTAAGACATAATGCAACACTAAGCCATACACATACCACAATTCAATCACAACATCATAAATAAGAGTCAATGTATCACAATTCGTTTTCAAGTATTCATTAACTTCTCAAGTAAACTTTATCTCTTTATTCTCATACATTAATCTCATAATGCCCTTTATTCTCATTTCACAATTTATAATCACATTTCTCATTCAGTGTATTCCAGTCACGACTTTATTGCGTTCGCACCACATGCGCGATCACGACTTACCACGTTTGGACAACACTCCCGATTAGAACCGGTTTGCATCACTAGGAATTTAACGCTCCTGCCAGAACTTTGGCACACCCAAGAGTCTCTCGCTCAACCAGGTCTCTATCTCACCCAAAAGGCTTCACCTGTTAAGCTATGCTATCATATAATTTTCCACATTCCAATTACACATTCAGTTATTTGAATTCATTCACTTTTCACATTCTCAACACATTTTATGTCTTTTATTTTGGCAGTGAATTGAGTCTTGGTGCATCGATGCCTAACAGAAATTTGGACCTAATGGGAATTTCATGCCTGGTTGAGAACGTAGCCCTTGGGAATTTGATACACCCGGCAGGGGCACCTAGTCTATCAATGCACCGATCCTCAATTCAACTGCACTTCCATTATTATTTACTTTATTCATTATTGACATTCTTTGCCTTGAATTCTAATCAACATAATATCTCAGTCATTTCACAAATCAAGCATTCAAATTATCAACAATTACCAAATATCAAGATGAAACATATCAACATCAAAATAATTTCCCTAAGTCATAAATTCTATTTTAACAATTATTCTATATCATATCAACCTAACTAACACATAACTCTTTTTACCCATTATATGCTTATTGCAAACTAAACCCGAGAGTACGGTAATACTCACTATAACCCACTCCTTACCTAGCTTTAACTCTTAGTTATGTCAAATACCGATTCGTTCCACGCGATGAGATCCCTTGTCGTGGCTGAAATTAGTGCCTTCAAATAAAAGGTGTAAACATCTAAGTTAAACTTTTGTTTTTTAAACGCTTAAAAATCCAATCATCTCAATTTAGCTTTAACTCTCGAAAACAAGTCTCAAAATAACAACTAATAATCAAATTACGACTTATACTTTTCTTTAAATCACATTCCTAATCTTACTTTTTATAAGTCAATGATTCGAGACAAAAATCAATTACATCTTAAACCTTACTGCAACCAAACACTTAACACAAACTTGACAAATTCCAAATCATGTGCCCAAAACCGAATTATGCTCCAATAATCCATTATTCAAAATCACTTAAAACAAAACTTAACCACAATTTAAAACAACCTCATTCAAGTTACTCATAAAACAACTGTAAAACGAAAACAACATTTTTCCTAACACTTATTAAAATTCCAAGTCTTAATATCAAACTACGTTCATTAACTATATTAACTATTTGATACTAACTCTTTTTAAAGCAATGACATGTAAGTGTAAAATAAATTAAAAACTTCTTTTCACCCCTTTTTTTTCTTTAAATTCGGCCAGCACCCAAAACCAAGAAGAAAATCACTTTTTAATCCCAAAAGCTCTTTCTTTTCGTATGTAATTAAGGGAATCAATACTAGTCCTACAAAATAAAGAAATCAAATACTTAAGACAATATCATTTTCTATTTCCTATGTCTCAGTCAATTCGGCCAAGTTAAAGATCAAGAGAAAAATCAATCTTTGGTTCAAAACCCATTATCACCTTATAAGATTGCATGAAATTGGGGGTGTATACATACCCAAACCAAAATACATACGTGCATAAACATTACTCTTTTATTTTCATAAAAAGTGATGACTTTTCATTATTTCCATATCAAAACAGCATATGCAAGGAAAGATCTCACTTCTGTTGTTAAAAATATGAACATGTAACAACTCAAGAGTTTTTCTTTCAAACAAAATCAAAGCTTTTTGACATAACTCAAGTAAATCAACCTGTACAGTAAAGAAATTAAAATCAATATGATTTATAATACAAGTTTAATTTCCAAAACAGTTTAATGTTAAATAATTATTATCAATAACATTAAAGTTAGTATTAATATAAAAATTAAAACACAACATAGAGCAATTCGAAAAGTATTAGAGATTTACCCTCAAATATGGTTTGAAGGCCGGTTCGGTCAAGCCGGTTCAAAGCATAGCGAAGAGGCTGGCCATGGTAATGATGACGACGATACCGGCGACAATGACGGGAACGTCAACAAACCCAATTCGAACAAGGAGAGAGACTCTCAAGCTTTGGGCCATCAACAAGCACAGCCGGGCCATGGAAAGCGAACCGTCCATGGGTGACGGCGGTGGCAGCGAGACCTCCAAGCAGCAGCAGCAGCCGTGCTCGCGACCTCCACGGTGATGAGGTTTCGTGGTTGGCCACGAAGATCCGATGGCTGGTGGTCGAAGGTGAGGCAGCGACAGACGGAGGAGAGACCGTGGCGGAGAGAGAAACCGACGAGAGAGGAGAGAGGGAGCGACGGTGGCCAGGGAGATGGGGAGAGAGTAGGACGACGGTTTGGTGGCTGGTTGGAGCGGGAGAGAGAGATGAAAATGAGTTGAAAGAGAAGCCAAGCTCCATTGAAGAAGAAGAAATGAAGGTTGATGATGGCCAAGAAGGGAGGGGTGGCGGCGGTAGGTCATGTAGAGGAAGGAAAGGGGTTTCAACCCCAAATCACCCACACACACGGTTTCTTCTTCTTTTTTTTTTAACACATACCCACACATATATTTACCTTTTCTTTTATTTTAAAACCCAAAATACCCATAATCTATTTTTAAACACTAGAGTAAAAATCATAAAGTAAGAAACTTATAAATATTTCAAATAAAATATTTCCATATAAAAAATATAAAAAAATATCAAAAGTAAAGTAAAGCATATAAAGTATATTTTTGATATGGGATAACTATTTTAAATGAATTTACTTTAGAACATAAAAGAAATGAAATATATTTTCGTAATTAACATAATGTATTTTTACACAACAACTAAATAATTGATTTTTAAGAAACACATATTTAATTCGATAAAACTTATAATTATTCTAGGGATTAAAATTAGGGATGTTACAATTCTCCCCTACTTAGGAGAATTTCGTCCCCGAAATTCCGATTGGTTCAAGTGAATGAAAAGCCATCACTTAAATAGAGCTTCTAACTATTACATCTAACTCTTTTCGGGTTCACTCCCCTACTTATGATGCTCCTAGAGCGATACTCTTTGGTGTTTCTCAGATCTATTTCCGACCCATCAGCCCCAAATTTCCATCTAAGGTTGAACCGATAGAAACAATGCAGGAACATGTTATGCAAATTCTATGCCTCTGCGTGCAGAGGTAGATGTTTTTGTGGTGTAGCATTAAATACTTCTTTACATTGGGAATTGTTTTAGTACCTAATGTTATAATGCTAGCGGTAGATATATAATGGTGAAAATGAAAAGGAACCTGACTTGATGAAACATGCTGGAACCTTCTACGGGAAGATCAAGATTTGCTAATTCAAGAATTTAGATAGTTAGATAGGTAGATGGGTATGGACAAGGAATGAAACTTTAGGCGAATATAAATATGCTTAACTCCTTTACTTTGGGTCTTTCTATGTCAACTCTAAGGGTTTCCATGCTAGCTCTAATTCGTTTCTAACGTCTTTCCCCTTACTCCCTTATCTCTTCCTCACGCCTAGGGTGATCCATTTCTATTTGACCTTAAGTTTGGTTACCTTTATAAAATATTTCTCCACACATTCAACTTCAAGCGAGAAAAGCCTAAGATGTATGTCTATGCATGACAATTGCTCCTATGAAATGCATAACACACTTAGTCATAATCAGGCTTCACATTCTTAAACATACTAAGTCTATCTTACCACATATCACAAGTTGATTTATAGTGTGCAGCCATGTGTTCAAACATATCCAAGCATAGAGTTCATCATTACTAGACAAACAATAAGCATATGCATATGGTTATGCATTTAGGACATAAAAGGAAAATAAAGCATGTCACATCACCCCTACCTAACATCTTGCATGCTCACAACTTTCACTTCCAGATGCAACATAATAATATCACAAGTGTAAGTTCCATGATGAATGTTTTGATAATGACAAAGTGTTTTGAACAAGCTATCATGTGATGATCAAGTTCAAGTTCAACAAGCAACAACAAACATCAAGTGAAGAAGAGAGAACAAGCTCATGAAGACTTAAGTTTGAGTGTAATTGTTTTTTGTTTTATCTTTTGCCTCTCAAGCTTCATAGGTTTTCATTTGGGTAGTTTGTTTAGAGGGTAGTGAATCTCATTCATAAGTCATGATTTAATCATAATTTGAGTTTTCACTTAACCTAGAATCAATAGGTGGCTTAAAGGTTTTAAAGGAAAGGTTGGTTTTTAGGAAAGGTTGGTTTTTGAGAAAACAAGTTTTAAACAAGTGCAGTATCAATCTACTTGAGTAAATCAAGATTTAATCGAGTAGTACTCGAGTATGCTGCAATTTACTCGAGTAAACACTGCTGAACTGATTTTTAAAATACGATTTTCACTTCTCAAAATCAGTTTTCAAGTGCCATAACTTTTGGGTATTCTATAAAAACCTTTTCCTAACCTTTGTGATCATTACCTATCATTTTGAAATTCATTTTACAAAGAATCAAGCCACTCTATTCTCTCTCAATTTCAAAGATCAAAGCTTTTCTATTTTTCATATTCTTTGATCAAGAACCTTTGAATCTCTTGTGTGATTTGTCATAGCTATTGATTGAGATTCATTAGGATTGTTATGTGTTATTCATTGAGTTGTAATCTTTGCAATAAGGCAAGCCACTACAACAAACAAGAAGCCTTGGTGTGTCGATTATCATCAAGCAACGTTCATTGAAGAAGAAGTCTTGGTTGTGAATCAAGCAAGGAGAAGCCTTGATGTGTAGATTATCATCAAGCAATTGAAGACTTGTTGTGTCGATTATCAACAAGGGGTAGAGGTTAGATTAGAGAGAAGATCAATAGGATTACAAGGCAAGGGTGTCGGTTATCTCTTGTAGGCTAGCAAGAAGGAAGTCTTGTGAGGCAATCACTTGTAATTTGAGAACTCTAATTCCTCATAGTGAAGAATCTCTCTTGGTTGAAGAGGGGACTGGATGTAGCTTTCAAGCGGGTGAAAGTGAACCAGGATAAATCGCTGTGTCGTATCTCTAAACCCTTACTCTTTATATTCAAGTCATTTGATTGCGTTCTTGGTTGAAAACCTAGAAAGATTGATTTTCATAATTGATTGAATTGAATCTTTAATTGTTCAAATTGATAAAGGGAAAATCATTTTCATAACTAGGTTAATCAATAAGACTATAGGTGTTAATCATCTCCGTTGAATCTCTGATCTTTCATGTGAATTGATTGATTTTCGTATGCGAATGAAAACTTGATTTTTCTGGTTTCTGTCAGATATACTCGAGTAAACGAGTCTTTAATCGAGTACTACTCGAGTATTCTGAAATCTACTCGAGTAAACCTGAGAGTTTTTGGAAAAATATTTTGTTTTAATTGTTTCGATTTGTTTCGTTCGAAAATCTTTCAAGGTATCTTGTACACCTATTCAACCCCCCTTCTAGGTGTATTCCTAGGGTTCCTTTGTCTCTCCAACCACCAATTGCGGTTTCCTCAACAAGTACAGCCAAGTAACTGAGAACTCACACATAACACATTTAGGATGTATATAAAACTCATGTCATACCCGCTCATATTTATTTGAAATTTGTCCTACTTCACATGCAAGTATTCAAAGGTAACATATTCGAAAATTAGTTCAAAAGGAGTTCGGGAGGTATGGTGTTCACTATTTGCCCGAAAGCCCGAAAACCGGAAAAATTACATGGCTGTAGTAAAGATGCATTTTTGAAAAACACCAATTCAATTTCAAACTCTGTGAAAATTAATAGGTAGTGTCCCTACATATAGAAGAAAAACGTGGTAAATTTTTAGGTCGATCGGAGTTCGTTAGGTTCAGTTTTAACCCGGTGACCACTTTGTCAAAAACACCGTAACATCGGGGGCTGAACCTAAATTATATATTTTTTTAAATAGTAAAAAAATTCCAAATGACCCCAAAATTTACAGGGACATCATATATACTTAGCCAAAAGTTCTGTAAAATTTTCAGACCGATCGGAGCACGTTAGACTCGATTTTTCCCTTGCATTCGCAGTGTCGGAGACACCGGAATTGTCGGGTCTGATTGTGAAAAAGCATTTGTTTAAAATACTAACTTGCTCCAAACAGCTTGAACTTTTACACACAACATGGATTCGAACTTGGGATGCTCACATAAAATTTTCCATGACATTTTGAGCATCCTGAGCCCGAAAATGAATTTAACTTTATATGAAAAACCCCAATTTCCCTTAGACTTTCACAAAACTTCAAAATAATTTTCCGGAACTTAAAGGTCGAATGATTTTATCTACCAATAGGTATTTATATTTAAGGTGATCAATCTCAAATATACATACATTAGTGATACAATTATTCTCGTGTCGCCTAAGTTTTTGGTTAGGCGACTCTTAGTTCCCGGACTTCATGACAAGATCAAAAATACCAAAGTCTTGAGTTGTGTTGTCACATTTAGAAGTGGCTCAATTGGTTCAAGACTAAAGATTAATTTCTCCCGGTGGGGTAGCAACTTAGTACTCTAGCCCGTTGGGTATTTCATTTCTTTAATCTCGTCATTCGTCCATTTCTAAATATGGAACATTTATTCTCACAAGATTTCGGGCTTTGCTTGGTAAATCTCAAATCAATTTATTAAAAGCAACACATCAAGTCAAACACTAAGCATTTAGACACCTATCAAGTCAAAATAAACACTTAGCATGCATCCAAGCAAGAAATTATTACGCGTGTGCTCAAAATCGGAATCAAGCTAAGCCCTTATTATGCCTCAACTCTAACACTAGTCTAGGACCAAATATTTCAATCAAAATATAACTCAGTCAAGTCCAGCAAATGCACACATCATCATTAGTACTCACAAAATGTTAATTGGTGCAATGAGTCAAATGCAAAAATTTAAGGAAATGCAAATGCACAACCATTTCTATTATGACTTTAGCAATACACAAATAGATACTAGAATAAACTGCTATTAACTATAAGTTACTCGCTTGGTGAGTAAGCACAGGAGATGTGAGTCCACACTCCATAGGCCGAGGGAAACTGCTCTGATACCAAAATGTAACACTCTCCTAAACATTTAATTAAATTGAGTTTTATAAAAATATGGACTTGAAAATTTCGATAAAAATCCGGCAGGGTTTCCTCTGTTTTTTCGGATTTCCAAAAATTTAGATTTTTCACCTGTCAAGCCAGTACAGTTCAGAAAATATTTATAAACATTCTAATTTAATTTTTATGCCCTGCTAATCCAATAAAACATATTCAGGGCTTGCACGAATGAAATATAACAAATCCAAAGAAAACTAAATTTTAACATAATAACAACTCTCTCTTCTAATTAATTTTACAACACTCCACGGGGTGGAGTGTAGTCCTGCTCGGCCAATAGAATTGCAAGTAGATAGTAAGGAGTGAGTATTACACATAAAATGGGGAGGCAGTTTCCAATTAAGACATAATGCAACACTAAGCCATACACATACCACAATTCAATCACAACATCATAAATAAGAGTCAATGTATCACAATTCGTTTTCAAGTATTCATTAACTTCTCAAGTCAACTTTATCTCTTTATTCTCATACGTTAATCTCATAATGCCCTTTATTCTCATTTCACAATTTATAATCACATTTCTCATTCAGTGTATTCCAGTCACGACTTTATTGCGTTCGCACCACATGCGCGATCACGACTTACCACGTCTGGACAACACTCCCGGTTAGAACCGGTTTGCATCAATTTAAGGCTCATGCCAGGACTTTGGCACACCCAAGGGTCTCTCGCTCAACCTGGTCTCTATCTCACCCAAAAGGCTTCACCTGTTAAGCTATGCTATCATATAATTTTCCACATTCCAATTACACATTCAGTTATTTGAATTCATTCACTTTTCACATTCTCAACACATTTTATGTCTTTTATTTTGGCAGTGAATTGAGTCTTGGTGCATCGACGCCTAACAGGAATTTGGACCTAATGGGAATTTCATGCCTGGTTGAGAACGTAGCCCTTGGGAATTTGATACACCCGGCAGGGGCACCTAGTCTATCAATGCACCGATCCTCAATTCAACTGCACTTCCATTATTATTTACTTTATTCATTATTGACATTCTTTGCCTTGAATTCTAATCAACATAATATCTCAGTCATTTCACAAATCAAGCATTCAAATTATCAACAATTACCAAATATCAAGATGAAACATATCAACATCAAAATAATTTCCCTAACTCATAAATTCTATTTTAACAATTATTCTATATCATATCAACCTAACTAACACATAACTCTTAGTACCCATTATATGCATATTGCAAACTAAACCCCAGAGTACGGTAATACTCACTATAACCCACTCCTTACCTTGCTTTAACTCTTAGTTTTGTCAAATACCGATTCGTTCCACGCGATGAGATCCCTTGTTTTCACGTCGTGGCTGAAATTAGTGCCTTCAAATAAAAGGTGTAAACATCTAAGTTAAACTTTTGTTTTTCAAACGCTTAAAAATCCAATCATCTCAATTTAGCTTTAACTTTCGAAAACAAGTCTCAAAATAACAACTAATAATCAAATTACGACTTATACTTTTCTTTAAATCACATTCCTAATCTTACTTTATATAAGTCAATGATTCGAGACAAAAATCAATTACATCTTAAACCTTACTCCAACCAAACACTTAACACAAACTTGACAAATTCCAAATCATGTGCCCAAAACCGAATTATGCTCCAATAATCCATTACTCAAAATCACTTAAACCAAAACTTAACCTCAATTTAAAACAACCTCATTGCAAGTTACTCATAAAACAACTGTAAAACGAAAACAACATTTTTCCTAACACTTATTAAAATTCCAAGTCTTAATATCAAACTACGTTCATTAACTATATTAACTATTTGATACTAACTCTTTTTAAAGCAATGACATGTATGTGTAAAATAAATTAAAAACTTCTTTTCACCCCTTTTTTTTCTTTAAATTCGGCCAGCACCCAAAACCAAGAAGAAAATCACTTTTTAATCCCAAAAGCTCTTTCTTTTCGTATGTAATTAAGGGAATCAATACTAGTCCTACAAAATAAAGAAATCAAATACTCAAGACAATATCATTTTCTATTTCCTATGTCTCAGTCAATTCGGCCAAGTTAAAGATCAAGAGAAAAATCAATCTTTGGTTCAAAACCCATTATCACCTTATAAGATTGCATGAAATTGGGGGTGTATACATACCCAAACCAAAATACATACGTGCATAAACATTACTCTTTTATTTTCATAAAAAGTGATGACTTTTCATTATTTCCATATCAAAACAGCATATGCAAGGAAAGATCTCACTTCTGTTGTTAAAAATATGAACATGTAACAACTCAAGAGTTTTTCTTTCAAACAAAATCAAAGCTTTTTGACATAACTCAAGTAAATCAACCTGTACAGTAAAGAAATTAAAATCAATATGATTTATAATACAAGTTTAATTTCCAAAACAGTTTAATGTTAAATAATTATTATCAATAACATTAAAGTTAGTATTAATATAAAAATTAAAACACAACATAGAGCAATTCGAAAAGTATTAGAGATTTACCCTCAAATATGGTTTGAAGGCCGGTTCGGTCAAGCCGGTTCAAAGCATAGCGAAGAGGCTGGCCATGGTAATGATGACGACGATACCGGCGACAATGACGGGAACGTCAACAAACCCAATTCGAACAAGGAGAGAGACTCTCAAGCTTTGAGCCATCAACAAGAACAGCCGGGCCATGGAAAGCGAACCGTCCATGGGTGACGGCGGTGGCAGCGAGACCTCCAAGCAGCAGCAGCAGCCGTGCTCGCGACCTCCACGGTGATGAGGTTTCGTGGTTGGCCACGAAGATCCGATGGCTGGTGGTCGAAGGTGAGGCAGCGACAGACGGAGTAGAGACCGTGGCGGAGAGAGAAACCGACGAGAGAGGAGAGAGGGAGCGACGGTGGCCAGGGAGATGGGGAGAGAGTAGGACGACGGTTTGGTGGCTGGTTGGAGCGGGAGAGAGAGATGAAAATGAGTTGAAAGAGAAGCCAAGCTCCATTGAAGAAGAAGAAATGAAGGTTGATGATGGCCAAGGGAGGGGTGGCGGCGGCAGGTCATGTAGAGGAAGGAAAGGGGTTTCAACCCCAAATCACCCACACACACGGTTTCTTCTTCCTTTTTTTTAACACTTACCCACACATATATTTACCTTTTCTTTTATTTTAAAACCCAAAATACCCATAATCAATTTTTAAACACTAGAGTAAAAATCATAAAGTAAGAAACTTATAAATATTTCAAATAAAATATTTCCATATAAAAAATATAAAAAAATATCAAAAGTAAAGTAAAGCATATAAAGTATATTTTTGATATGGGATAACTATTTTAAATGAATTTACTTTAGAACATAAAAGAAATGAAATATATTTTCGTAATTAACATAATGTATTTTTACACAACAACTAAATAATTGATTTTTAAGAAACACATATTTAATTCGATAAAACTTATAATTATTCTAGGGATTAAAATTAGGGATGTTACAAGTAGCATGAGTTTTGAATGAACTAACTATAAGAAAAGTGATTTTTGAGTTTGTATTATAATGCTGTCCAGAATCTTAGTTTGAATTATATCAACCCTAGAACTTGTTTTGACTTGATAAATGAATAAGTTTATATTCTAGAATGATTATTGATGTTTTAGGTGTTTGTGTAAATGTTAAAATTGATTTTTAAGAATGTGTTTCTTGGCTGTCCAAATAATTATAAAAGATTGCACCAAGTTTAAGTTATTTGTTTAAGTGGCTTATGTTAATATTTGAATGGTAGTTGTTATATAAGCATTTGGAATTGAATTATGAGTTAATGAAAGTATAAGTAGTCTCTTTTGATTTAATTGATTAAGTTCTAAATTTTGTATTAAATTTATAGATCTTAGAAAGTGTATATGGTTGTATATGAATGATAGAACATGTTTATTCCAATTTTTAGAATTGATGCAACTAGATTTTAGTAGCTGTCCAGCAAGCAAAATTATTTTGTTTAACTTATATAGAGTAAAAAGAAATTATAAAAGTGATTTTGTGAAAGTATGATTTGATGTTATTTGTTTAAATGAAGTGTTGTATTATTTGTATAAATGTGTGGATGATAAGGGTTGTATGTCTTTGAAAAGTGATTTTAACTTGATGATTGGTTTTAAAAATTTTATTTAGTAATGTTTAAGAGGCCTTGAGTTTTGGAGAAGGAATGATTTACTTTTCCAGTGTTGTATGTTCTAATACAAAATCTTTTGATTTCAAAGGTTATTTAAAAAAGTGGTATTTGTTAAAAGTATGTTTTCCAAAAAGGAATTATTTTAAGTTATCTAATGCCTTAAAAAGGGTTTCTGTTTTAAAAAGGGATTTATGTTTTAAGGTACTTTGGTACTTTGGGTTTAGTCCTTACATTAGTGAATAGATAGTATAAGGTACTTGCTAGACATTGATTGTATGTCGTTCATCGTTTAAGAAATAAAGGGAATTAAAAGTGAACGAGCTGTTGGAATTATGGACACGAAGATTGAATCAGAGTAAGCGTGGATCTCAGGTGAGATAGCAACCTTCCTAAGACATAATGGCACTGAGGTAGCATTAGGGCGTTCCGTATCATCTCAAAGGTCGGAACTAGGAATCTATAGGTTGAGTAGTAAGACGGCAAATGTGTGTGTGTTCCGCCGTCCTTACGAAAAATACGATTCCTCAATATTATGTCTGTTAATAATTGATATATCATGTTGTATATTCTGAAGTTGTATATGGTATATTGCCTTAATGATTTTGGAAATGATAAAATGATTGTGATGAGATCATAAATATGTTGGGATTATTTTGAAATAATAATTTATCCTAAGGAAGGATGCTCAATGTATATTGAATTGTTGTTCCTATGAAAAGAAATTATGAGAAATGATTCTTTGAATCTTGTGGAAATTTGATGATCGTTGTTAGTGTACAGTGATGGTGCAAGCGGCACAATGACTTTATTATATCCCCTAAAGTGACTGGCCACGTGAATGATTTTGCCGTGGTTTCATGTCTTGTGGAATCCACTGTACTGTAGGGAGGTGTTTGCTGTTACGCTTAGAGGTCGAGGCCCATTAGAAGCGAGGCTTAGAATGGGTCGACCAAAACATAGGATTAAGAAAAGATATAAAAGACTTAAAAGACTTAAAAGACTTTAGGTCCAAATCCTTTCTAACTACGTTGAGAGAGAAGTAGTGGAGAGGAAAGATACCGTATACTTGGAGGTCGTGCATCCCTCCAAGTGGTGATTGTGATAGGGGAGGGCAATGACGGTGACTCGTCAAGAAGCCTATGAGCGCTTCCCTAGGCGGGACGATGTTACAATGATCAAGGTCACCTGCTGGGCGTTGATCGTAGCGAAGACTGCACGTACAACTAGGGATAGAGCTGTCGCCCCCTTGAGCAAATCTTAGATGGTGTAGAGGGAATCCGAACAAGGCTAAAAGTCACTGATTTTCTTACGACGATCATGGCGGTTGGCCATATTGATGGTTCCAACATGGCGGATCTCGAGTTGTTTACTATGTTTTGTTTGCTGGCCAACATGCGTGGTTTCAGCTGGTACGTACCCTTTGACTTCGACGCCTGTGTGGTTAGGATTCCTGTGCGTCCCATCTGCTTTCCGAACTAGGTTGTGGTTGGATATTGAAAGAGGAGATGTATCGTGTGTGCTAATCTACCCTTACCTCAATGATTTCCCTCCCTAAATCATTGATGGTTGTGAAAAGACTTAGTGGAAAGTTATGAGTATGGAACACTTGAATAATGAGATTAAATTTTTGATGATATGATAAGGATAAAGTGGTAATGTTATGATTATGGTGAACCTCTGATAACTATGAGATGTTAATGGGATAATGTTATAATGTAAAGCTTATGCTTTGTTAAAGTTGTATGTGTGTGAGTTCTAATGTGATCCCTTAGAGTAAGTCCATGCCGTCGACGACTATTTCGTCCGGATCATTGACTCTCTCTCTTCTTTCCTTTCCCTGTGGACATTGGGGACAATGTTCACAGATGTCAGATCATGTAGCATTTCAAGTGATGGTTGCTTAAGTTGGAAGATGAGTGAGATGAAGTATATTTATAAGGAGGATGCAAAAGCGGCAAGCCGAGGAATCTTTCAGATACTTGTGATGGAGGATAGCGATGAAGAATAGTAGTCTAAGTTAGTAGATTCCTTATTTTGTATTCCATCTTTGGATGGGTAGGACATGATTACTCTATCCCAAATGTAACCCCTATTGTAATAAATGATTCTTTAAAATGGAATAAAAGAAGTTTCTTTTGTTATATATCATGTTCATAAAGTAATTAAACTATTTTTCCGCAAGTTAACCATCGACTAAATATGACCTTGAGAAAATGAGTTTTTGGAAATGTGTTGGATGGTAACATCTCTTTTTGGAAATGGAATTTTATGACGCAAGTCTAAGTACCAAAACATTTTTGTAAACCAAATGAATCAAATTGTATTTATGAAAACCTTTTTGTAAAAGAATTAAACTGAATTGATTTTGATGATGTTATATAAAAAAAAATGGCGCAAATTTTTAGTGAAAATTCTAAGTCCAAATTGGGGTGTTACATCTAACCCTAAGTGTGGTGGTATCTGTAACATCCCTATTTTTAATCCCTAGAATGATTATAAGTTTTATGGAATTAAATATATGTTTCTTAAAAAAATCAATTATTTAGTTGTTGTGTATTTTTATAAAAATCCATTATGTTAAATTACGAAAGTACCTTTAATTATATTTAAAATGAATTCTTTTAAAAGAGAAATTATCATATTGATATAATGCTAAACATTTTGAGATACTTTACTTAAATCTTATATATTCAGTAATGAATTATGTTAGTGTTTTTTTTATATTCAACTCTAGAACATTTAAAAAAAAATAATAAAAAAGAATATATATTTGCTTATTTGATTAGATGACTAAGTTCTATTTTTGGATGCTCATAAAAATAATATTGATTTTTATTTACTATAAATAATAAATAAATAAATAAAGGTAAAGGTAAAGCAAATAAATATATATATAAAAAAAGAGAATTGGTCGCTGTGCAAGGGTGAAAACACTATCTTTGGTGCCAAGGGGGGGTCTAGCCGCCACCCCCTCCTCATACTCTTCTTCTTCATTTTTGAACCCCCTTTCTCTCACTTCTCCTTCCTCTCTCCACCGCCGGCCAAGCTTCTCCCTCTCCCCGCCGTCCCTTTCTCTCTCACCGCCTGTGTCTCGTCTCTGCCCCAGCTTGCGTCGTCGCCACTGCTGGAAACCGCGCGTGCCCTCCTTTCCCTCTCGCTCCAATCCCTCTCTCTGTCGCGGTCTGTTCCTCCCTGCCACCATGCGCTCGTCTTTCTCCCTCCATGGCCGATTGATGCTCGCTACAGCTGCTAGGAGCACGAACCGCCGCTCCCCTTCCCTGGTTCGTACTATGGAAGCCGCCGCCGTCCCTCTATTGTGGCTGCCGCCGTTCAACGCCACGGTGGAGCCATCATCACCACCATTTCTTTCCCTTCCTGGTTCGCGGTTGCTGCTCCCTGGACACATAGGTCCGTGTTCGATGAGTTAAGCCGAAACTTTGTGAACCGATGCCGGTATCGCCAACCTCCGTACCGTGGCCAACCCTTTTGACGTGCTTCGAACCAGACTTGGGTGGAGCTTTAGAATCGAACCGGTCTT
Organism: Crotalaria pallida; assembly: GCA_037953625.1. NCBI lineage: Eukaryota > Viridiplantae > Streptophyta > Magnoliopsida > Fabales > Fabaceae > Crotalaria > Crotalaria pallida. The sequence continues at coordinate 53,653,052 of CM075654.1, read as the reverse complement.
GATCTCTTTCCAGTCTTCAAAATCGGATTTGAGGGTAAATCCCTAATGCTTTTCTAGTTGCTCTATGTTGTGTTTTAATTTTTATATTAATATTAATTTTAATGTTATTGGTAATAATTATTTAATATTAAACTGTTTTGGAAATTAAACTTGTATTATAGTTTATGTTGATTTAATTATGTTATTAGTGATGATGAATTTAATTGCTTACCTGATTGTGATAACGTCGAATTAAACATTATGTCGAATGATGAGTTTTAAAGAGTACTTTTGTTAAATGTGTTGGGGTCCTAAGTAAGTGAGTTGTTGCTTAGCTTGGTTGAGTTGTCCCTGAGCTGAACAATACCTCAGTTAATTAGAAACCTGATATATTCGGCATATCGTTAATTCGAGTTAAAGTGTTGAACACTAATTTCAAATTGAGGGGAAGTGAAATCATTTGAATGTTATAATTGTAACTTGGAGCTATTTTTGAACTGAAAACACTTCCTTTAAATTCGAAATTAATAGTGTCAAGTAATGTAACTTTTGATTTTGTGAGTCGTAATTAAAACTACTAGATTTCAAGGTATTTTTGATAATTATGTTGGTTTTAAGAGTTTTATTCTTAAATAAAGAGTGGTACTATTTGATTAAGAAGGCAAGGATTTAATTTGAAATTCCCTAGTTAAATTCCCTTTTTACGTAAGTTTAAAAGTTTGCTTTAAGGAATATTGAAGGGTATTTTATACTTTTAATGATATCTCGTTAATTGGTTGGTTATAATGAAAAGAAATGCGTTTTTATAACGTTACAAACCTAATAATTAGTCCAATAATAAAATTGTTTTATGGCAACCAAAAAAAAAACCAAGAAGGATTAAGTGATAGTTCGAGTGTCGCGTTAGAGTCAGGTATGGCGTATGAAATTGATTATTATTTTATTTATATAATATAGTTAGACTGCGAAGGAGTTTTAGGGCAAACTCAAGCGATAGCAATGGGCCACGACATGTGCGAGTATCGGCATATGGAAAAGAGTGCGTTTGTGAAAAGCTAAGAGTTAAAGCAATTGCAGGTAAGGGGTTCTTTACCTTGCTTTAGGGAGTATTATCTAATTAGCTCATAGTACTTGCTAAGAGTATCTGTATATGTTTGGTTTGGAATTTAGATAGTTATTATATGCTTAACAATCAAGAATGAAATTAAATGAAATAGTTGTAAATTGATATATGTGATAAATTTTGTATGCTAAGTGCTATATGATTATTTATGCCTAACTGAAGTATATGGAGATTTGGTTGGTAACTAGAAATGATTATATATGATAGTTATGTTTGTTAGAAAAAGTATAGAGTTGTGCTATTTTGTGAATGATTATGGTGATTTATATTTGAATGTGTGAATTGTTATTTTGCCAAATTATGATGAACTCTAGAATTATGAAATGATGATGATTATGATATTTGATATTGGAATGAATGTCTCTTTGGAATTACCCTGTATTTTTGGAAGTTAAAAGTATAATGAGACGATAAAATGGAATTAATGAGAATGAGTACAAAGAAATGAAATAAGTGAAATAAATTGTTAAAAGATTTAAAGGAAAAAGAGTGTGTGATCCAGATCTTGTAAGACGTTGTCCTTAGGAGACTGTACGCATAAATCGCGTAAGACGCACGCGATGCGCAGCTGTAAGACATTGTCCTTAGGAGACTGTACGCAGTTATGGACACACACACCATATATTAATAACGGTATAATTGGATTGTGTGATTCCAGATCTTGTAAGACGTTGTCCTTAGGAGACTGTACGCATAGATCGCGTAAGACACACATTGTGTGCAGCTGTAAGACGTTGTCCTTAGGAGACTGAACGCAATGATGGACGCACCTTCTGATTTTGGGAATCCAGGTCTTGTAAGACGTTGTCCTTAGGAGACTGTACGCATAGACCGCGTAAGACACACATTGTGTGCAGCTGCAAGACGTTGTCCTTAGGAGATTATACGCAATAATGGATCCTCGTGATAAATTCTAAAAAGCTATGTAAAACTCCAAAGAGTATGAGAAAATAAAATGTGAAATCAAGTAAAAAGTTGAGAAAGATATCAAGTTGTATAAGTTGTAAATTTATGAAATAAAGGAGTTAAAGAATTATAAAAGAAATCATTTGTTATTAATGTGAATATAATTGCTTTGAATGGGTGTGAATGATTGAGTTTGGTGCAATATATGGCTAAATGTGTTTGACTTAGTAGGTCATTATGTCTAGTTAGACACTACTTTCTACTTCATGTGTAAAGCTCACCCTTACAACCATTTTTCAGGTAGGTACTGAGCTTGGAGCTTACACAGTTTTTGGCCGAGCAAGATTACCCTCCACCACGTGGAGTGGTCGTGTATTTCGAGGGAACTAAAGTAGTAATTAAATTAAAGATGGATATTTTTTATTTTAAAAGAATGTATTAGTTGTCCACCCTCGCTTGGATTATGTTGGGCATTAGGATTTATTGTATATTTTAAAATGTTCTGGTCTGGACAGGTACATGATTGGAAATTTTGGTAAAGTCCGAAATACAGAGGGAACTCTGCCGGATTTTTATCGAAATTTTCAAGTCCATATTTTTATAAAACTCAATTAAATTAAATATTTGTGAGGGTGTTATATTATCTTGACCCCAAACGAGCGTAACCTTATTGTTCCCGAATCCTATTTTGAAGCCTTTGAACCCCTTAGTCCTTTGTTGTCAGTGAAACCGTATTGTTTCTACCCCACCATATTTGTTATTGAAAATACCCCGAGAGATTACTTTTGCAAGTAATCCATTTGATCCGCTCTTAAGAGAGATAAATCGACGGTATAAATTCGAAGATGCAACGATTGCGACAGTTAAAGATGGAAAGAATTTCTTCAAGGAGCTACGCGTCCATAGATCAGATCAACTCTACAGGGTATTTCTCAAGGACGAGAAATCTTCAAGTTGGGGAGAATGTAACACCCCGCATTTTTCCCACATGTGACACCCTTCCGAATTACCCAAATATAATATAGTAATTATGCTTTTATATCGGATAATATATGGACTTGTGAGTGTTAAGAAAATAGGTAAATAAAATTTTCTTTTAAAGCGGGTGCACGAATCGTCACTTGAAAGTCTTGGAGAACAGAGTCTATATTATCTCAAAATCATTGTATCGAGTTCGGCGATTTCTAAAACCTTTTCGCAAATAGAGTAACATTCGATCTTTTAGAAAATATCTTTGTATCAAGTAGCTTAAGCTACCCTTGCTTTGTACGATAGAACTGATACCATTTATAGCCGAGCTCTTAAGCAAATTAAATCAGAGTAAGCGGAAATTACTGGACTATGCAACTGATAGAATATAAACATAGGTTTTCATAGATATAGAGAGTCATAAGTACATAGCCCATGAGTAAAGTCTCCAAGTTTCAAAATATACAAGTCCATCATCAGATCCATATAACAGTGTAACTACAAGTCCTAGAGTGCTCCAAAAGTATATCTACAATATATATACATAACAAAATATATAACTCTAGGGATAGTCACATAGATCATCACAGCAGCAGCAGCAAATCTCCTCCACAGCCTCCACACATCGGATCCTCCGACCCACATCATACACCATATGCATGTACCTAGGGATCATCGTCCCTCCAGTCACTCCCAGTAGAATGCACGACAGGCTCGCCCCCACTCTCGTCCTCCACCGGATCCTCCTCGATCTCATCCGAGGGAGAGTGTACCCTACCACTGGGTACCGGGTCAGGTGATGGTGAAACCCTGACTGGGCTCCTCGGATCAGAAGGGGGAGTCTCCTCGCGGACGACTCTCGAAGTAAAAGGGTGAGAGCGGGTAGGTCGAAAACGAAAACTATGGTAAGAGCGAGCTGGTCGCGTGGGAGGTGGTCCATGGTAAGTGTAAAACGGGGGTACATGCATAGTGTATATGATGGGAATCCTAAATCTACGAGGACGGAATCGGATCAACGGGTTCGGGTGGTAGAAGGTAACCTCTACCTCTCCCTCGAACACCGCACGATGGTCCTCATAGATCCATGTGCCACTAGGAAGTGGCCGGATCTCGATGCAAGCAATGTAACGGGACATCACCTACAAGGGCATAGGGGTAAGCAATTCTATACACATAACCAATAGAGAATAAATTGTGCAATATGAATATTTAAATATGCATCATTAACAACAATCACATATAACACTTAGCAGTTAATGAATGCACATAGGATGCTCACACATATTTCATTTATCACAATTAATTTAAATGAGTGGCATGATGCATGACTTTAACTCTCAAGCCTATCTCCATCATACTATGTCACTCTCTGACGTCCATCCCTGACAACCCAGCACTCAACAGTGCATTGTATTCCTAGGTATACAACAATTCGTACATTCACCTAGAATGTACACGACAAGCTTGGTATCCATGCCACCCGAGCATATCCCGTCATCCAAACGGACCGTCATCCAAACGGTATAACCATATCGGCATTCCCTCAGCCGACCACGTCAACGACGTGTCATCAAGCAAGCGTATTGGCACTCCCAGAGGCCCTCCACATGTTTACCAAAAACATGATATACGTCCTACCAACCAAACTCCAGAATGAATGCATTACCTTACATAAAAGAGATTGATTGACGTTTTATCCTTTTATTAATACATTACGTGCCTTCCGAGCAATGTATCATTATTCAAATGAAAACATCATAACGTTAATCAATTTCCTCTAAGTCCAGGATCACTTGGTTTATTGTCCTCTAAGAGTTACAAAATGACTTAGAATTGAAAATGGTATTTTTAAGTATCTGACTAAAAATACTCGAGTTTTCTTCAAAATACTCGAGTAGTTAATCATTTTCCAGATTCTACTCGAGTTGTTCATGATTATACTCGAGTCGTTCATGTCTTTTCAGATATTTAGGGTTTCAGGTTTTCATAAATATACTCGAGTATTTCATGAGATACTCGAGTATTCCATTACCCAGAATACTCGAGTAGTTCATACATTACTCGAGTGTTCAATCTGATTCCCAAGTTGGTGCGCCAATTTTCACTCTGGTGCACTACGAATTACTCGAGTATTAAGCCAAATACTCGAGTATCTGCAGACAGAACAGAGTGAAACTTGGTTTTTACATGCCATTTCAATTTCTAAACATTTTTAACCCAAAACAGTGATCACAATAGTTCATATACCACATATTGAACATGTTAACATACTCATTTCATATCAAATAACAAATTTGACAGAATCAATCCATTATGCATGAAATATACAATTTAGCAACTCAACACTTCAAATTGCAAAATAAGCACAATATTCATGAAACAAAGTTCATTTAAGCTTGCATGTATGATAAAGAACTTGCTCATCACAGTCATAGAGCATGGATTGGTCTCCAAACCAAAGTTTCTATTCAAACTAAGCCCTTAGAGCCTCTTGGTGGCTCTCTAACACAATTAATTAAATTTAAACTCTATCTAGTGAATATAATTACTTCCCCTTACATCTCAGACGTGAATCAAACAAGAAATTGCAAGAAAAAGCCCCACAGCACCACGAACCACTTCAAGCACCAACATGCAGAGCAGTTTTGAACGCATCACCAAGATTGAATTGGTTTACATGGAAGACAGAGATAACAATTGGGGAAATTAGGATTTCTAGATTCTATGTAACTTATACTAACTAGAGAAATCGAATTTGGGAGTCAGAGACTCGTGAGCTTACCAAAAATTGAAATCAAAGTGAGCTCCAGAAACAAGTTTGACAGAGAACAGCTCCACTTTTCGGCTCCAATTCTTCTTCCACACTCACTCTCAACTTACGAATTTAGTGTCTATACAAAGCTCGTGATGTGAGCTTTGTATTGGTGTATCGTTTGTGGTTTAATTCAGAACACACAAGGAGAATCGAAGGGTTGAACTCAGGAACCCTAAAACATGAAGTTCTTCAACAAATTGGCCAAATGCCTCACAATTCGGTGTTGATAGGCTTTTATAGGCATGGAGAAGACTCATGCAGCACGACACGACATCCATGGCATTGGCAAGAAGGTGTTTTCGTGGCGAGAGAAGGGAATCGTTCGTGGTGACTCACCAAACGCACTCACTCGTGCAGTTTGACCCAGAATACTCGAGTTTTTCAGAAAATACTCGAGTATTTTTCCCAATTTTTGAAAAATAATTATTTTATTTACTTTCCCTCCAAAATCTTTCCTATAATTACCTCTAGGTCCCAACCCAGGGACTAATATGCAAAATACTCATCTTAGGCATTTATTATATTTATTAAATCAATTCACACACATATACCAACTATATAAACACATATTTTAATCAAGGATTAATATGGAAATAATTAATTATAATTAATTTATAATTAACATTTCATTAATCGGGGATTAAAATTTTGGGGTGTTACACCACACGTGCCTAAACGATTTTCGACAGAATAAACCCTGAGATTATATTTTCAGAAAAATATTTTACTTGAGAAAGAAATAAAGTGTTGATTTTCAAAGATTTTTATAAACAAAATGTTTTTATAAATGTGAAGTGAATGGTTTTGTTGATTTGATTTATAAGAAATTGGTGGTGATTTTATTAAAAAGTGATTTTGTTAGAAATGGAATTTTTGGATCTGTTTAACTTTAAAAATTTGTAACTTTTTAACCGTAACTCGGATTTTTATTATCTTTATATCAAAACGATCGTCTTGAAACGTAGATTTTGAAAATGTAATTTTTGGAATTTTCTGGGTTGATTTATAAAAATTTATTTTCAGAGTTATGAAAATACGAATTTTGGAATTTGTGTTTTAAAGAAAATAAATCCATTGATTTGGCTTGAAATTTTTGTGTGAGGAATGCTTGATTGAATGTGTGGGATTTTTGAATTAATGGCCTTGTTTTGTGATTTAATAATCTTAAGTAAATATGGTTAGAAAATAAAATGAAAAATGTATGTATATGTGTGTGTATAGTACGACGTGTGTGTATGAGTGTGTATGTATATATATGTGTACATGTATGTACGTTTGTATGTGTGTATGTATGAGCTAGGATGTAGGAATTCTAGAAACTTATAGGTTAAGAAATTAGTAACCAAACTAAACTAGAACCAAACCAAATAACCAAAACCCTAAATATTTCCTAACTAATACTTAGCCCTAAAGTGACCCCTAGAATCTAACCTATCCTACCTTGTCCCCTTCCATTTGATAAAGACCACCCATGCAAGTTTTTGTAAGGCCAAAATTACCCTTCCCACTAATGTATGGCCGAACCAAATAAAAAGGGCAAGGGAGGAAGAGTGTGATTGCCTATATATATATATTTGGAGCCTTAGTCTATTCACCCCATTTCTTCACACCAACACAAAACACACTCCTAAGAGACTCACCAAACTCTTAGAGAAAGAAAAGAAAAGAAAGAGACTGAGAAAAGAGAGTGGTGGCCGAGAGCTCTAGGAGAGGAAGAAGAGGGAGATCCAAGTTTAACCAAGCCTTGTCCCTTGTAGATCAAGAGTGTTAAAGCTAGAACCAACCCCTTTCATGGTAGGAACCGAAGATCAAGAAGAAGATTTGTAATAGTTTAGTTTTCCTTTTTAGTTTATAAATCTTTATTTCTTTTCTTCTTGCATGATTGTTATTATGTGTTGATCTTGCTTGATCAAGGACTTTTAAGGACTAAAAATAATTTGTAATAAGTTAAGTCTATGTTTGATGTTCGGTTAAGGCTTTCTTGTTAGATCTAATGATTTTCTAACTAAATCCTAAAGATCTAAAGTATGGTTAAAGATTTTGTGAAGCTTAACATGAATCCTTCTTGCATGTCTATTTTTCTTTTCTTAAAACGCGGATTATATGTGAACAAACCCATGATCTAAGTTTAATAAATGATAAAGTGAAATTATTTGGCTTTGCATGTTGAATCTTTGTGAAACCGTGATCTATGTGTGTGTTTCCATGTTTACTTGATGAATAATCTCATGATCTAAACTTAATTTGTAAAATGATTTAATTCTTTGGTTTTGCATGTTAAATCTTTTTACTAAATCATGATCTATATGTATTTCTATAATTATTTGTTGAATAAATATAAGATCTAAACTTGATTTGTGAAAAAGTTTAAAGTTCTAGTCTTGCATGTTATTTTTGTGATAATCTTAGTCGATCTAAGTGTAGGTATGTAGTTGCCTTTATTTGATGTGTGAAAAATGTTTAGATCTTTGATTTGCATGTTATTTTCAAGCGAAAAGATTATGTTTTCTTTTATGCGTGCCACGGTTTCAAAGGGAAATTAAAGGAACCAAGTTTTAAAATAATTTTCAAGTGTAAACATTATTTAATCTAATGTCTGATTATGTGTATGTTCTATTTCTAAGAAGGTCATTCGGCCATGTTTAGGAAAAGTGAAATCCATGCTTTTTATTTTGTAAAAAATTTATGCATGTGTGTGTTAAGAATAGATATAATGATTTTAAGTATATGCATGTCATTTTTAAAGGTTTAAAGTGTCATCTTGATTTCTATCAAAAACTAAATGATGATATTGAGTTTATTTTGTGTTTGAAGAAGATTTTATTTTAATAATGTTGATGCATGTTAATGTGGTAAGTTGCTTTGAAAAATTTACATGTCTTGATGACAATGTGTGACTTTTGTATGTTTAAAAAGTGAACTAAAAACTTTATTTTGTGCATGTTGACTTTAAGCCATCCTAGGAGTAGGTAGGAAGCTATGTTGTCTCCTATTTAGGTGGCATGCATGATGAGGTTGAATGAATTTAAGAGTTCTAAAAGTACATGCATAAAGTAGTTGAATTTAAAAAGGAAATTTATGTGAATCTTTCAAGTAGTTTATGATTTACATTGTTGCTTTGATTTTGTTTAGAAAATTAAATTAAAATTGTTGATTTTTCCTTCTTGATGTTCACGGTTTTAATCCCAAAGAAAGAAAATAATTTCATGATTCTATGCTTTTATTTGTGCATTTAATCCTTGCAAAATTCCATGTGCATGATTCGGTCTATGTATGTTCATGTGATGGGAAAAATTGTTTTCATGAAAGTGATGTGTGTTTGCTTTTATCTTTTTGATTTTTAAATAAATAAGTTGATTTGATTGTGTGGAAAGAATTTCTCTGTAATGTTAATTCACTGATTTTTAGTTTTAAAATGGATTTGTGATTAGAAAATAATAACCATGTAGGATTCGGTTTTTGTTAAGACTAAGTATAAATTATTTTTTTAGAATAATTGAATTAATTTATTAAGATTATAATTTAATCAATGATTTTAAATAATTAAAAATGTGACTTCCTGTGTATATGTTTGTGAATGACTGGAGTGCTTTGAAATGTGTATGTGATTGTTCTTTATGCTAGTTGAATGTATTGAATTGAAATTGTTTTGAATACTGTTTGTGAGATGTATTGTGAAAGAGGTTTTATTTAAAAAGTGTGATTTGAATAACTTAAATTAATTTGAAATTTTTAATTGATATTCTTTTATCAGTGTTTGATGATGATGTTGTGAAGTTTAGAAATTTAATAAATTAATCTGATTGGTTTTGAAGTTTTACCTTCTTGAATTTTTGTATTTGATTTAAGAAAGATTTTCAAAGAGTTGTTTTCTTGAAGAATTCATTCAATGTTTAAAGAAAATGATTTTTCAACCAAAGTGTTTTAAATTAAGAGAAATGGGTTTTGTTTTGATAAAAAGAGATTATTTTAGAAATTGTTTTAAAAAGTTTTTCATGGAAATGTTTTATTAAAGATTTTATTTGGATTTAAAAACCCTTTTGGATATTGGCATTGTGTTTTCAAAACGAAATTAAAGAATTCACGTAAATCGTTTCTAGCGCACAGGGAAAAATGTCTAGTTCGGGTGTCGGACGCGAAGGAAACGTGGCAAGGCTAGCTACTGGGAAATCTTGGAACGCTTTAGGAAGTTTCATCATTAAAGTGAGTGAGAGTGTTGTGGTCCCATAACGTGGTTGCTCACAATCCAAATAGATGGATTGTGAAAGTACTACGAATTAGGCAATATAGCTATTTGTGTTAAATGTCTACTTGTTTTGTTTGCATACTAAATGTTTATCTGTTGTGCATTATTAAATGTATATCTGTTGTGCATACTTTATCTGTTTAGAAAATGTTTGAATATGTCTGAATAGTGAAATAATAATAATGAAGCTGTGAAATTAATAGATTAAGACTAAAGCGATATGAAATGCGAATAAGAATTATGAAATGATTGAGAAAGAGATAAGATACGATGTGAATGAGAATGTAAAAGAGATGAATATTGAAAGAAAGAGAATTAATAGCTGAGCTGATAAAGAATAAAAACGAAAAGATAATTGTAAGACGATGATAAGCAACACCTGACGAGGCGAGCGGAAGCGTGGTGATGATGAGCGATGCTGATGGTGCCATGGAGCCACAACTGAGGAGCAAGATGCTGATGATGATGCTGCTGAGCCAGGATGCTGGAAAAGATGTTGATGATGCTGATGAGCTGATGAGAATAATGCTAAGACGCATGAGAAAGTGATTTGAGGCATGATGCCATTGAGATTCTTAGGGGGAACGGATTGCGATTAGTGGTCGGGTTTCATTGAAGGGATGCACTAAGGATGAACCGACCGTTAGGATTCAGCCGCTAATTAAAACGCTAAAACCTTAAAAGACTTTAAAAGACATTAACGAACACGGTGAGTTATGAGTGTCGTATCGAAGTAGTGGAGAGGAAGGTACCCCGGATATCAGGGATATTCGGGTTGTGAATGCAATAGGGTAGGCTCGGGCGGTAAAACGTCACGTTGCCTTGAGTACTATTCTGGGCGGAATGAATCCCACAAGTGGTATACGAACGTGGTAGGGACTGGGTCCAATGCCGTGGTAAGTTCTGCACCCGGAACCGGAATAGTGCTGTCACCCCTATGGCTTTTCAGGAACAGTGAGAGGGACTGGAACGGGGCATTTGAGATTGTCGCTGAGAGCGTGCGTTGATTATATGATATGAAATGATATGATATGAATTGAATTGATTTGAGGTTGTAGTCCTCCTGGTCTGGGACCATTTGATTGTGAGACAGCTGTCGTGCCCGCGTGGTAAAGGTCCTGTACTCCTGTTTGCTTCCGACTAGGTTGGGTGGATGACCGAGGAGATGTAGACGTGTGTGACTTCCTCAATGATGATGTTCCCCCCATCATTGAGCGAACCGGAACGATAAAACTTAAAAGACTAAGATGTATTAAAGAAAAGTACAATAAAAAAATTAAGCGTTGAGTAAAATTATAAGACAAGCACGAGAAATGATTCGTGGCATAATAAATCTTGAGGTAACGATGGAAGAAAGAATGGAAAATAATTGTGAGCGTTATGTAACGAAAGGTTCAAGAAGGAAAGTATAAATGAGTATCGAAAGGAATAGGAATGATTTGTAAGCGTAACGATTTGGCGATGAGTGATGATATTTATATGTTTAGAATGTTATGACATGCTTTGTAATATGTGAATCATACATGCTATGTGTAACATGTTATATATATGTATGTTGATGTTGATATGATTGTATCATGATAAATATCTATGTTATGCTGCTTTAGTATATTGTTCTGTTTTATTATCTGTTTATTGTTATATTAAAACTACCCTGAGACCGCATGGTCAACCCGTTAGTGTTCGGAACACTGACTCTCTCCTACCATGTTGTCGTATCGGCAATTGCTGATATTGCAACAGGTAGATGGCATAGCGCGTAGCGATCCACCTGTGCCCTGCAAGGAGGTGCACGGAGAAGCAAGTACAAGACGACTCTCTGGAAGAGACTTCCGAGATGATCGATGACGACAACTCTACATGTGGACTGAGGGCTTGGGCTGCCAAGATTCGAAGATAAAGAGATAGTTTTGGCGTGTATGACTAGAAGTTAGGTAATCCCCTGGAGCATTGTATTCCATTGTAAGTTCTTAGTTACCTTAGCTCTATCATACTGTACCCCGGCTAAAGTTTTATTAAACATGGATGTTTTGAAAACAAGTAAATTGCCTATGATTTAAATATTGTTTTGAAAACAAGTTTCAAGGTGCGGTGTCTTATGACATCTCGGTTTGGAACTTGAAAGGTTTTATGCATTATGAGAACATAAGTTTTAAATGTAACTATGTTTCGACAATCTAAATGTTCTCATCTTGTGTATCACTTGTTTTAAAAAAAAATGGCCCTAATTTTCACTATATTTAATTTAAGTAATTGAAGTTTTCAAGTTGCCGAATCGGGGTGTTACAATATATATATGTATACCAATGTTTTCCTTAATATATTTTGTAGTGTCCTGGAACACTAGATGTCCCTAACCCTCTAAGTGCTCAAGATTATGGAAACCAAGAGCCCAAGAGAGGATCAAGTATTAATGTGTGACTTTATGGTGTTTCTGCAATTCCTGTTGGGAAAAGCAGGATCTCCCTAGTCAACGTGTGTGTAGAGTGTCAACTTAGGGATGAGAGTACGTACCTGAAACCCTAGTTGTAATGAGCCATTTATAGGGTTTTGGGAAGGCTGATATGGGCCGTTTTGGCCCTGTATCAGTGCGGTGCTGAGCCAGGATTCTGTTGAGATAATATCGGATGATTATGCTCTAAGAATCTGGTTAGGATCAGCTAAAGATCTCATGTCTAGGCTGTTTACGGGAATCCAGGAGAGATCTGCGGAAGGGATAAGCCTTGATAAGACTGAGTCTACCCACAAGCCGACAATATATCTTGGTCCCAGAGTCCCGACCCTGATGGGTTGAGGGACGATTATAAGGCTCGGCCCCATCAAGTCCGAGCCTTGTCCTTTGGTATGCTTGGAATCCATGAGTCCGAGCGAGGGATGTTCATGTTTAGAAATCCGAGGGAAGTGCTCTTAGAAAATCCTTTTGGTAGGACTTGTGTCCTTATATGGTCAGCAGACCCTACAAGCCCCCCAGCTCGTAAGACTTTGAAAAGTCTGTGACGAGGTAACCGGCATTTAGGGTTGAACCTTTCGGATGTCCTAGTTTGGGAGCGCGCGACAGCTGTATCCAGGTAGCCTGCTCGAGATGACATTTTAGGTTCTCTAGGTACGGCGCGCCTTGGGACGTTGTGCCAAATCATTTCGAATTTTGAAATTCGAAAAAGCGCCGTTGGTAACTGCCACGTCTCACGCCGTGAGTGGTTGAGTGGGTTAATGGGCTTTCGGCCCATACGTCCATCATGGAGGAGAACAGAAAGGTTTAGGGATTAAGGGTTCTTCGAATCCTTTACTTTCATTCTCCCTTCCGTCACTCCCTCACTTCTAACTCTCAGAAATCAGAACCTTTTCTTTTGTTGCTCCAGACATTTTCACATTTCGTCCCATTAATCCTCCGCTGCTCCTTACTCATTTTCTCCATTCTCCTCCGTTCTTCTACGATCATCAGTTGCCACCAACTTCTTCCAGGAATCAGCAAGCGAAAAGACAGCAGGTAACTTCTTCTTCCAAAGCGAATAACTCATTCCTAATTCTGGTTTTTCTATTTTTTAAGAGGGTTTGCGCTTTGCGGGTTTTGCATAAATTTGGGGGTATTTAATTGTTCTGGGTAAGTAGTTGGATGGTTTAGGTTTCCTAATAATGAGTAGTTGGAGAGATTGGAAGGAAATATACCGTGAACTTTGTAGGAGATTAGGTGAGGAACCTTCCAGTGACAGCGATTCAAATTCTTTTGGGTATTTTGGGGATTCTGGGAATTCTGGGAATTCTGACATTAATGGTGCAGTAGGTCCTTCTACCCCCCCTTTTGGCCATGGATCCAACGAGTCACCTGAGGCAAAACTGTTAACCGTAGAATATCCTTCAAATCCTGTAGAGGAAAATAGGTGGCTGTTGGCTTATAGGTTTGCCGAGCGTCGAGCCCAGGTTAGGACTAGTCCCGAGCGCTTTACAAGGGGGGAAGAGTCTTCTGGAGATTCTAAGAGGGAGGGGGGAAAAGGTCCTAGGCTCGGCCTTAGTTTTAGAATTAAAACATCTGCTATTAAAAATACTAATGCCGAGCCTTTCACTTTTTCCCCAGATATGGTGGAGCGCAGATGTGAAACTCATCTTGAAGAATATCCCTTACCTCCAAACCACGCGCAGTATGATGCTGTCTTCGATCGGGAAGTTCTTGGAACAAGGCCCTCATTGCTAACGACTAACAGCTTGAACCATCTTCGTCCACTTCTAACACCTTCGAGAGAAGATGGGAATGCCTCGGAATTCATATTAAGACACGCGGGCAAAGACGACCGGGTATGCCTCCAAGTACCGGAAAACCGACAGCTCTTTTATTTTTACGAGGAAGTAGCGACAAAGGTCGGAATCCGCATGCCCTTTTCCACCCTCGAGATAGAAGTCCCGAAGCACTTAAACATAGCCCCGAGCCAGTTACATCCAAGTGGTTGGGCCTTTGTAAGGGCGTTTCAACAGTTCTGCGACGCCGAAGGTTTAGTAGCAACATTACGATCTTTCTTCTGGTTGTATGCCCCCAAGTAAATAAGTTTGGCGACTCAAAGGGGCTTTGGGTGTCCTTAAAAGCTCGGAGGGAGCACGCCCTCTATGCAAAAGTAACCGATTCTTGGAAGTCCTTCAAACCGCTCTTCTTCCAATACGAATACACTGGAACCAAAGTTTGCTGGTTTATGGAACAAGTTGAGGCAGAAGGGGAAATTAAGGTTGTACCTCGGTTCCCTTTGAGTTGGTCGAATGGTATCTATAACCGAGGGGCCTCCTTATATCAATTTGATTACAAAACTGAGTTAACGAAGGCCGAGAGACGATTATGCGACCGAGTTTGGGAATATCTCCGAGAGAAGGGTCAAATAGACACGAAGCAAATTTTGTTGAAGAGGACACGGGTCGAAGTGAAGGCCGAACTGGGTATAATTTTATACTTTTTTTTTTGCTTGCTCGGTATAACATCTTCTGTCTTGTTGCAGAAAAAATGGGGAAGAAGGCATTAAATGTAACACCCCGCAAATTCCTCGTATTAATTCCAAATACTAAAGAGATCTATTTTGGGAAAAGTGTCTTGGAAGAGTATTTTTCTTAAATGATTTTCATAACTCACGTTTTTTAAGGTAATGAGTGAATTTAGAGGAATGGTGAATTTTCCAACAAGAGTTATTTATTTTCTATAAATGTATGTTTGATATTTTTGGGAGATTTTGATTTTTATGCATGAATGATTTTATAAATAAGAAATTCTATTTTCTATGTATGCATGAATGTGTATGTACGGTTTTTGTGTGAATATATGTGTGAAAATGGTATGTGTATGCATGTGTGTGCAATACGTGTAAGTGTGTGTGTGTGTATGCATGTATATGTATGTGTGTGTGCCGTGTATGTATGTGGGTAGGTGGAAGCCTAGAAATTTCCTAAGTGTTAGCCAAGTAACTAAGTTGTAACCAAATCCCAACCAAGACCTAACCAAATTAGTGGAAACCCTAAGGGAGGAACCAACAAGCCTTTGCACCTAAAAATGACCCCTAGCACCTACACCACCCTACATGTCCCCTTAGAATCGATAATCTCCACCCATGCAACAAATTGTGTTGCCAAAATTGCCCTCCCATTTGCACACACCTTGGCCGAAGTTACAAGGGCATAAGAGGGAACACATGAGTAGTCTATTTAAGCCACAACTCTTGGTTCATTTCACCCATTTTTCCCATTCACTCCTTTCATTTCCCTTCACGTTCAAACACACTTGTGGAAGAGCAACATTAAGCTCTCCACACCTAAAGAAATAGAGAAGAGGCCGTGAGGAAGAGAGGAGGAAGGAGAGGAGTCTAAGCCAAAACCTAGAGTTTTTCTTGAAGATCCAAGCACCTAGAAGCTAGAAGACCAACTTTTCTTGGTGGGTAGCTCGAAGATTATGAGGGGAATTGTAATAGCTTAGTTTTTCTTTGATCTTGTGATCCTTCTTTCTTTACTTCTTTGCATGTAAATTTCCTAAGTTTATTTATGTTTGATCTTGGATTTTTAAGATTAAAAATAACTTGTAAATTCCTAACTAACGGATTCTATAACTCGTTTGTGGTCTTCATGAAAGATCTTGAAGTTTTTCTAAATAAATCTTAAAGATCTAAAAAGTTTTGGATATTTTTGTAAGGTTTAAAGTGTATCTCCTTACATATAAATTTCTCAAAGCTTGAAGAAATTTGTAAACATCTAATCAACGGATTTCCTAACTCGTTTAAAGCTTTTCATAAGAGATCTTAAAACTTTTCAAATTAAATCCCAAAGATCTAAAGCTTTGTTGAGATTTTGTAAAAACTATAAGTAAATCTCTTTGCATGACAATTTTTCTTTCTTAAACCGTGAACTATGAGATGTGTATGTGCTTATTTGGTGCATCAATGTTTGATCTAAACTTGTTTTTGATTTTTGGTCTTGCATGTTGATTGATGATGATTTTGAACCCTTGCATGTTTCGGTTTTGATTTAATCTTGATAAAGGCTTTAATTTGTGCTTTGATTCTTGGTTTTTGCCTTGATCTTAACCTTTACATGTCTTGATTTTTGGCCTTGATTTGTAACTCTTGCTTCGATTTTTGATTTTTGTTTTGATCTTGAGTTTTATGTGTTATCTTGAAACCAAAGCTCTAGTGTTTTCTTAATACGTGTCACGGTTTGATCTTTTCTTACTCAAAATGATTCTTGATCTTTGATTTGTGTTTTGATTATTAATTTTGTTTTGATTTTAAGCTTTGCATGTAAATTTTGAAACAAAAGTTTTCTTATTTTCTTAGACTATGTCTCGGTTTTGGTCCCTTTTTCATCTAAAATGATTTTGTCTTTGATTTGTATCTTGATCTTTCATTTTTGTTTTGATTATGAGCTTTGCATGTAATTGTTAAAACAAAAGTTTTGATGTTCTCTCTAAGCATATCTCGGTTTTGGTTCTTTTTCTCACTCAAGATGATCTTGTCTTTTATTTGTGTTCTTATGTTTAATTCCAAGACTTGATCTATATGATGTAAATGCATGCGTGTTGGTATTGAGCTTTAAAAATTTATTTTATGTTTCTTTGAAAAAGGAATTGAAAGTGTTTGTGTGATCTATGATTCTTGCATGTTAAAATTTAAATGAAAGGAGTATAGGTCCCTTGTTGCATGCCTCGGATTTTTGGAAGAAATTAGGGAAACAAGCTTTAAAATAATTTTCCTTGTATGATCACGATTTAATCCAAGTGTTGAGTTTGTGCATGTTGTGTTCGGTCTTGGTCCATGTTCTTATTTTGTGAGAACTTGATGAGTGCCTTATGTTCTTGCATGTCCTTGATTTGATTTAAAAAAAAAATTCAAGTTGTAGCTCACGGGTTTTTGTTAAAAAAGGAAGAAAATAATGGCATGAATTTGTGTGTGTTTGATGATGAATGAATCTTGTTTGAATTAATGTATGGTTTCGGTTTGTGTATGATAATCAGGTTAGAATTCTTTTCCATGAAGTGACCTAGGAATAATGCATGTGTTTTGTGAAATAATTAGGAGTTTTGTGTTTAAATGAAATTATATGTATGTATTCGGTTTGTGAGTTTGGATCTGCCTAAGTGCTTTTGTCTTATAAAAATAAAATGTTTTTGAAATGAATTATGTGTTGAATAATTTAATGGAGTGTTTGATTTGTAAAATATTTGCTTAAGGATGAACGGTTGTTTTGTAGTTAAAGTGAATAATTGATTAATTGATTATATGATTTAAGAGATCAAGTATGTTGTTGACCGTGTGTATGCTTAGTTTTATATTTAATTTGATTGGATTGAGTGTGTGAGGTTGTGTTTGTGACTTGTTTTATAACAAAACTTGAGTTTTAAAGAATTAATACAGAACCAAAAAGTATTTGAAACAAAAGGAGTTTTTACGATGTTTTCGGATTTTTATTAAGTGATTTTTATAAAACATTCTTTTGCTATCCAAGTTTATTTAAATTTTTCTTATATATGATGTAAATGCATGCGTGTTGGTATTGAGCTTTAAAAAGTTATTTTATGTTTTTATAAGTTCATTGTAGTGGGTTCAATCACTCGAGTTAATTAGAAAGATCTTCAATGATAATTTTCATAAATTGGAAGCATAGAAACCAATACAATAATGCAGAAAATCTTTGAAGTCAAAGTGATTCCCATGTTATATTTTTTCTATAAACACTTTTAAGACATACTCCCACTATGATCGTCTTATATATAAGATCCTAGATGTAAAAACTTTATTTTTAATTCGGAATTTATTTTTGATCTTGTATATAAGACTTTATTCTAAAGGTTTTATATGTATTGTTTTATTGAGGTTTTTTTTTATTATTACTTCATCCATTTTTATTTATATGTTCTATTTTAAATAAAATAAATTTTTTTAAGAATTGTAATTATTGTTTAGACTTTTAATATATTAATTATGTTTTTTTATTATTATTTTTTACCCTTTATAATTATTAATTTTTCCAACTACTTAAGTAAATAAAAATTTATTATATATGAGTAAAGATAAAAAAATAAAATTTATGACATTTTTAAAAAATAAAATTTCAGCTGACGCCACGGGTATCTTTCAGGGACCTATCTGATGCCACGTCAGCTTCCGTTAAACACAAACTGACGGTGTTAGACAGCGGGACTAACGGAACGCCAAAGTGATCTTTCAGGGGTATAAGAGATGACACATATCTTTCGAGGACCTATCTGATGTCACGGGTATCTTTTTGGGTGGAGCCCTTCTTCTCTGTCGCCTCTGGTTCTCTCTCACGCGGCTGCTACTTCTTTTCACTCTGATTCCTTTTTCTTTCTAACGGGTTTGGGGTTCTTCCTAATACTTGGGCAGCTTTAGGAATTAGGACGTGGGCTTGGGTTGGGAATACGGGTAGATTTAGGAATTTTTATTATATTTTAATAATTCGCTTTCATTTGTGGGTTAATGTGTGTAGGTATTTTGGATTATAATTAAAAGTTGGATGATACTAAAAATAAAATACGTTTAGGTAAAACAATATTGTATTTTGAATTATTCAAAATAATTGAAAAATAATAAAGTTACCGGTCCCTCCAGATAGCTATTACGTAAGAAAGTTTATCGAAATTCAAAAGTAAATATATTTTCTAAATCTTGATATTAAACTTGATAATATATAATATTTAAAATTTTGAAGTAGAAGATTATTATATATAACTTACACCGGTAATATATTAAACCAATCCAGAAGCTAAAAATAAAACAGCCTCCGAACACTATGAAAATTTACAGGGAGACTCAAAATATTATGTAAAACATATTTTTCTAAAGAAACTATTTATAAAAATGCCTCTAAGGCTTGCCACTTGAGCTCCCAGTCAAAATGTTAATTAAACTAAATAAAGTACTACTTTATTTTTGGAAAACGTATGATAACAAATTTATACTTATTTTGACTAGAAAACATATTTCAAATATAATGATGAAATCAGAATTTTATTCCGAGACTCAAATCTTGAAAACATCAGATTAAATAATTTAATTATTTTACTAAAAGTATTAAAAATAGCGGGATGTTACAACACCCCTAATTTTCGTCTCCCAAATAACCAAGAAATTAATTATAACAATTATTTTATAATTGATTTATATTAGTTTTGAAGGTTTTAGTTTTTGTACTTTATGTGGTTTTATATATAAAAATATGAGATATATTTTTATATGGTTATTTTGTACAAAAATATGAATATTGTAATTTAGTCCTTGGGTTGGGACCTAATTTCAATATTAAAAAGGTTTTTGAAGAAAGAGTGATTAAATTATTAATTTTTGAAGTTTTATCAGTATCTAACCGGTTAGAAGGGCTCTGTAACCGGTTACACGATGAACTCAGAAAACTGGGTTAGTGCCTTTGATGAGTAATCACGCGTTTTAACCCAGAATTCGCCACGAAATCATCTTAATCGTAGTGGGAACTACTTGTCTTGATGCATGTTAGCTTGATTGCTCTATAAATAGCCCAATTGATCGAGATTTTTGGCTCATTTGTTGATCTGAAGTGCTGAAGCTCTGTTTAGGGTTCCATAGTTTTTCTATTTGATTCTCAGTCTGTGTTGAGAGTTAGAAAACGAGTGATACACTGTTACAAAGCTCACATCAAGGGCTTTGTATTGATATAAAGTTTGTGAGTTGAGAGTCCCTGAATCGAGAGAACGAAGCTTGCAAAGTAAGGGTGTTGAAGCTGTCAACACTGATTCTGAATTTCTGGAGCTTACTTCAAGCTTCGATTTGAGTAAGTATGCACACTTTTTGAGTCTCAAATCTGTTCAGATCTTTAGTGCATGTTGCACAGAGTGAGTATTGATGGTTTTCCCCAATTTGTTTATCCATTTCATGTGTCAAATCTTATAGTTTTTGGACCCTGTCAAACCTGTTGTTGGCTGAAAATGGAGATTGTGGATTCTGGGGTGATCTTGCAAATTCCAGTGATTAAATTCATCAAGCACAACTTAGAGGTAAGGGGGAAGCTTACTATTTGCTAGAGTGAGGATAAACATGTTTGGTAAATAGGATGAGTCACCAAGAGACTCTAAGGTCATAGTGTGAATTGTTTAATGGCTTGGAGGCCAACTTAGCTCATTTCTGGTTTTTGAGCAATTATAATATGATGCATGCAAGCTATTGTGATGACAATTTCATGATTTACTTGGATATTATGTGAATTGATGCATTAAGTTGTGAAATATGCAATTTATGCACTTTTGGTGTATGATGATTTGGCATGCATGAATTCGTGATATGTTTAAGTGTTTAAACATGTGTACTTTAAGGTATTAAATCTTGGGTAATGATGAAAATAGGTTAGATTTGAGTACAATTGAAAATGGTGCTGAAAAATTCAGTTTTAGTATGCTGTGCTGCATAATCTAACCGGTTAGAGCCTGTCTGTAACCGGTTAGTACCTGACAAAAATGAAAATATACAATTATGGTTTTGTTAAGTAATTCTCACCATTTTTAATTGATACTTAAGGTCTATTACCACAGTAATTACCCTCTGATTATTGGATATGGATTCCAAACTTGATAAATGGGTTATACCTTAAAGTGAATGACAAATTCAATTGAAAATTTTGAAGATATATGCAATTTGATGCTCCTAATATTAATGGATGCAAGATGAATGGGATTCAGTGGGTAAACATATTAATATTAAGGTATTGTAACTCTGTATATGGTTGAAATTGGTTAGACTTGAGTATTGGAAAGAATGGTATGCAAAACCTAACCTTTCAGTGTATTTGCTGCATAATCTAACCGGTTAGTTTGAAGCTGTAACCGGTTAGATACTGTCAGTTTTCAAAAGAAAAAGGTTTTCTGAAATTAGCTAAGTGTTCATACCATTTGTACTCAAGTTTAAGCTAGAATTTCATATAAAGACCAATCTAAAAATATGTGATTGAGGACTGTGTGGTTTAGATTGGAGGTGATGAGTTAATACCTTAATATTTAATGATAATTTCAAGAGGAAATTATGCATAAATGAAATTGGATTATGACTTAGATCTTTTGAATGATAATATGTGTTGAACTTGAGGTATTCTGTTATGCTAAGACCTTGTTATTGGATTGAGTAGAGAATTCAAGAAAAAATTCTTTGAAAATCAGTGGTTTCAAGTTCAGGTCTGTAATTCTAACCGGTTAGGTTGTGTTGTAACCGGTTAGTACCAGACAATTAAAAATAAAAGTTAAGTTTTTAAGTAAGGATTGTTAATACCAATGATTATATTCTCTCAATCCAAGTCTATGAGCATATGTTTAACTTAAATTCAAGGGTGAATTTTAAGAGTAAAGTTATACCTCAAGATATCATTCAGAAGTTGTGTTTTCTAAGTCATAATAATGGAATTAATGGAAAGACCAATCTTAATAATTATGTGTGCATTCATGCATGGTAAAAGGTGATGAAATTGGTTGGCAAGAATTGTTTGTCATGTTCTGGGAACATGAGGAGGGTACTCTGGGAGTACCAAATTGATGCAACCTACTTGATGACACATTCTGGGAATGTGGCCATTGTCTGGGACATGGTTTCTTTGATGTGTTCCGGGAACACATTAGTGTGCAACCTACTTGATGACACATTTTGGGAATGTGACCAGTGTCTGGGATATGGTTTCTTTGATACGTTCTGGGAACGTAATGCACACTCTGGGAGTGGTGCTTATTTATATTCCAAGTATGGTTTGCTATACGTTCTGGGAACGTGGTGCTTGTTTATATTCCACGTATGGTTTGCTATACGTTCTGGGAACGTATGTTAGTGTTCTGGGAACACATTGGTGTATTGGATGGACGTCCGAGAATGATTGGTTCTGGAGGCCTCAGGATTGTGAGATAGAAAGCATGCATCATGGCACCTGCATTGAAAGACTTATTATGATTAACCGGGTGTGCTCATATGGTTATGCATTTTGATTTGCTACATGATTACTTGTGTATGTTAGTTTTATTCTCATTTGATTATGCGAATATGTATAGCTAACCCCCATGCCCTTATTAGGTGTTGATCGTATATCTAGCTTGCACGAAAGTCAGTGAAGGGAGATGTCCCTTAGGTGCATGCAGAGTGTAGAAAGTGTGGGTTGGGAACCCTTGTGCAGATATCGAGGATCCGGCCAGATGGATGTTTGGACAGAGGACCGGTGCCCAGCTCTATAACATCTCTATTTTTAATAGTATTTATATGATACACATTTTGAAAGAAGTATCATAAGATGAATTTTAGTTTCATAATAATACTTATTTGGTATCCATACACTTGATATTTTTGGGAGTATAATAAGATTATTTTACTATGTTTCCGCAAATTCTGATTTTATTAGTCAAACTCATTATTAGACAAATTTTTGAAAAAGGAATTCTCAAAGGAAAGGGAAATTTTTATTTTCAGATCTTTTTCCAACAATGACAAGTCCATGTAATCATAAATTTACTACTTTTCTTATAAAGTAAGATGATATACAAGGAGTGTTACAAAGAGCCACGGCAGAAAGCATAGAAACCTAATTCATGAATCTTGAAACTTCAATTTATCACAAATAAAAGAAATTTTCGTCATTGGACTATTTTCTTAAAAATTTAAATTACATAGTCAAAATGACTTGAAACTCCAAATTAGATATAAGCACCAACTTATCAGCACAATCAAGCTGAAGATTAGTAAGGTGCCTAATCATCAAAATAGGCATTTCCAACACAACAATTCATGAAATCAAGCTAGTAAGTTATTTTAACAAAGAATCCAGCCGCTCATAACAGTCTTCATGCATCCAATTAGTCATTGTAAATAACTCAGAAACATGATTCAACATCATTCCAATCAAACGAACAAGTTTTCCATAATATTAATCAATTAAAACACATTTTTGAATAGCCAAAACATGACTTGATCGATGAGATTGTAAAATAGATCATTTGGCGATGATGAAAACTGAGAATCAAAATCACAGTCTTACCTACATTCAAGTTTTTCCAATCAAATTAAGATCAATTTTGATTCTCCTTCATAAAAAATCAAATTAAGAAAATCTTATCAACTTAGAAATGGGTAAAATAGCTTAATATTTTTAAAAAGATAAAAATATATAAATATATGAATTATGTAAAAAAATTGTGGGAATTTCAAAATTGTAGAATGAATATAGATGTTTTTGACAAGGGGGCTTATTGTCTTTTGGTGGGACAATGTATTCGGGTGTTTCGTTGTCAAATGGGTTCCAGATGATTCGAAAAAGATGATTTTAAATGAAACTACATTTTGAAAGAAAAATTTTAACTTTTAAATTGCTCGAATCTTATAAAGAATGAGAAAGTTAGTCTAGTTCAAAATAAATCGATACCGTTATTTTCAATTTTGGACGTACAACATTCGTATACATTTTGGTTTAAAATGCTCATAATCAAAATGTAAGCGATTTTTTCTTAAACTTGAATTCAAAAGTGACGAAATGTATGTGTTGAAATAAAAAAACCAAAAATGATTAAAACCAATTGAGTGCTAAAAATAAAATATAGTCGAAATGCGATGAAACTTTACTAGAATCTTCGAAAAATTAAATTAGAAATAATTTTCTAAAGCAACCATTTTCCAAAATTCTTCATTCTAAGATTTGTTAGTTGAACTTGGCGACAAAAGAGAAATTAAAACTGAATAAAATCTAATTTTTACTATCATAAAGCATAAAATAATATTCCCTCCATCCCAATATATAAGATCCTCTTCATAGTTTTTACGTCGACTAAGAAAAATAAATTTTGCATGGAATTGGAAAGTTTTATCTTATTGTTCCATAAATACCCTTTATACTAATTATGCATTGAAATAAATTTTACATTGAAATTGGTAGTTTCAATTTATGTCTTTCCACTAAAAACTAGAGAACTACAATTAAATTCTAGGGGTAATTTTGGAAAAAATTATAAATGGGCCTTATATTTAGGACCAAAATTTTTTATCTGAAAGGATAATCCATATATAGGGATGAAGGGAGTAGATTTATACTTATTTTGATTAAAAAACATATTTCAAAAACAATGATTCAATCGAATTTTCATAACAAGGATCCAATAATAAAATCATTGTATTAAGTCTTTAAATTACATGTATTATAAAATACCGAAAGTCATGATGTTACACAAGGGAGGCTCGTGCTTGGTCCGATCCCCTTAGGGGAATTGTTAAAGTTAATGTTGAAGGGGAATCGTTAAATAATTTGAAGACTAATGGTACCGAATTTATTAATAGGAATGAACATGACCAGGTTCTAAAATGTGGAGTAAAAAAGTTATGTTAATTTTTGCCTTTTAGTATCATTGAAGCTTTGGCAATGGCTAAAGGACTCAAGTCCGTGAAATTACTTAGTTGGAGAAAAAATATGTTATAATTGGATCGATGAAGACTTATATGAGCAAGGAAGTAAATTAAGGTATATAGAGTCATGTTTGAGTCTTTTAATGTTTACCTCTTTTCCGTTGTTAATAGAATTGGGATTGGGTAGCTCACCATTTAGCTATATCATCGAGACAGATGTTTTTAGAGAAGGTTTGGTTTGAAAACCCCATGCCTTGGTGTCACCTCAAATTATTCTCTTTTAGGTTGTTTCATAAAACTTTTACCTTTGGAAAAAAATCTCAATAATTATTACTCCCTCCATCCCAAAAAGTTAGTAAATGTTTGAAAATTCAACAAAAATAAGGGAACATGTTTTTAACGCATTATCCCCAAATAAACCAATTATCAAAGCAAGTATTTAATATATATATATATATGTATATATGTTTCTTTATTTAATCAATCATAGAATATACAATGCAATTTCAATTTTTTATTTACTATTTTAACTTTAATTTGGGACAAAATGTTTCTATGTTTTTTTTACTAACTTTATGGGACGGAAGGAGTATCTAAAAAGTCTAAAGTCATTAAATGAATATCTATATTGTTAATTTAAAATACATAAAATAAATTATTTAAAAAATTTATTCAATATATTTGCCTCTTAAAAAGGGAGAAAATCCTAAATAAATTATTATAATATTTTTTTTTGGTAAAAGATTAAAAAAATGCCTCATATTATATTATTATATTATTATATCATTATTATATTCAATAGGTCAAAAGCCTCATATTAAGCTTAAAGCTGCAAACTCTTTTGACTCCCCTCACGAGCTAAACATTGTCATATAACTCAGACATACCATGTTT
Organism: Crotalaria pallida; assembly: GCA_037953625.1. NCBI lineage: Eukaryota > Viridiplantae > Streptophyta > Magnoliopsida > Fabales > Fabaceae > Crotalaria > Crotalaria pallida. The sequence continues at coordinate 53,627,259 of CM075654.1, read as the reverse complement.
CAATATTCACAATTTGTGTGCATATCGAAATACAGCCTTACCTAAACAACCATTTCAATTAAACCTATAGTTGAATCAACATTTTGTTTCATTTTCCATCATACACTAAAAATCCACAATGAGTAAAATCAAGAGTGAAAAGCAAGTGGCTAATTGAATCAAATCAACAATTTTTTCTTTCATCACCTACATTATATCTCATTGGCTAATCAATAAGGTATATCATTCTTGCTCTCTCTTTCTCTTTTACATGATATCAATGGATCAGACAAGATTTATGATGGTAGGGGTGCGTCAATTTTTATAGGTATCCAATTTTGTTAAATCTTTTTTTCGTAATTTGATTTTGATGTGTGTGAATATGTCATTTCACCTCTTTCTTAAGTTAAGATTATATTGATTTTTTTCTATTAACTATTTTGTTGTAAGGATTCGTCAGATCTAAATTAACAAGGTTTTAACCTTTTGAAAGTACATTTATATGAAATTTTGGTGTTAAGGATTCTCAGGTATCAAAATGAAGACCGAAAGTACAATTCTCTGTTTCTCGTAAATTATTTTTTTATTGCATATGAATACTTATATTTTAAAATTTCACAATATTTATTCATGTGCAACAATTTTCGATTTAGATCCAGGTGCTCGTAGTTTTGTCTTGCAACTCTACCAATTGAGCTGCTTATTGGAGACATTTAAAACATACAAGTACCTTGTTGAATTACCTATGACTAAATCATGAAAAATCTGAGAAAATTTTTATACATTAAAGGAAATTTTGTGTCATGAGCTGTTGAAAACAGTAGGTTAATATTTTTTGCATGCTTAAATGTTTTCCGTGTTGTTTTATACTTTGTTTATGTTGAATTCTAAGACCAAACACATGTCGATTATTGGACATTAGAACTCAGAAATTACTTTTGTCTAATTGAGGGTTCAGAAATTTAAGATCATATGACTTGGCTATTGTTTAAGACATGTTCTCAAGATCAGATTAAATAAGAGTGGATCTTAGGGATTGTCATCTGAATAAGTTTTTGAATCGCGTTTCTAACCCATTCTAATTGGTGCTTTATGCAATTGCTTGCATGTGTATTGGTTCTCTGGTTGAAAAGTTTGTGAGAACTTGCAAATGCACTTCAATGCTGAAGTGAGTTTTGTTTTGGTAAAATAAAATTATATTACCACAAACCAATGCAAAAAACAAATCAGAACCCCTTAGGTCAGTGCCACCTTCTAGGAAGGGTTCATTAACCCCAGAGGTTACAAATGAAAACAATAGGGCAATCGGTTAGGACAAACCCCCAACCAATTGCAAAAATCATTAAATCTCTAACATAATCCTATCAATCATAGTCGAATTTAGCCAATTTGTAAAACTAGGACAAACTAAATAAATTCTAAGAGCTTATTCCTTCTTTATTAGAGCAAAAACTTGATCCTGTCTCAATGCTTTGTGAGTTAAAAGTCTTCGATTTCTCTCCATCCATGTGTGATAAACTGTGGCAGACATGGCTGCATAAACAAAACGCTTCCTATTCTTGTTCTTGAAATTGAACTTCAGTCAACAATTCCAATTGTCAAAACTAGTGTACCAATTATCTAAACAGCACCAATTGCACACAAGCTCCAGTAACTCTCTGCTCCACGAACAAGAGAAGAAAAGGTGATCTCTAGTTTCCATAGCACCAGTGCATAATTCACAAATTGGATTGATTGTCATGAACAAAGCAAGGCTGTCTTTTGTTCTGAGTTTATCAAGCATAGTGAGCCATAAAATAAAGCAATGTTTAGGAATAGAGAAACTATTCCATACCAGTTTGTGATGAATAAAGGTTTCTTGAGGGCCAAGCAAGAACATATAGCCTTCCTTCACTTCATAACTTCTCGTTTGATCACCCTTCCAGTAGCCATTAGCATAGCAATTCCTAAGCTTGTCCCTGGCCTTTAATATCTGTTTCCAGTGCCAACTAGAAGCAGCAGTTGCCTGACATGTCCAAAAACCATCCTGTTTCATATAGATAGAGCTTATCCATCTGACCCATAAACTGTCCTTTTTCATTGCCAAATTTCAAACTTGTTTACCAATAGCAGCTATGTTCCAAACCTGAACATTTTGGAAACCTAAGCCATCATGTTTTCTGCTCTTGCATAAATGATGCCAAGCAATTGCAGCTCTAGGTCTTCCTATGTTGTTCAAGCCCCAGAGGAATTCCTTGCATTTCTTCTCAAATCCTTTAATCACCCCTCTTGGAATAATGAATACTGTAGCCCAGTAGGTGTGAAGGGAGAGCAATACTGAATTGATTAACTGGACTCTACCTTGATATGATAAATTTCTGGAAGACCAAGAAGATAATCTCTTTGTGATCTTGTCCACAAGGCAGAAACAAGTGCTATTGGACCACTTTCTGGCTGACAAAGGAAGGCCAAGATACTTGAATGGGAAACAACCTCTCTCAAAACCTGTAATCTGCTGAATATAATGCTGTTGATCTTCCTTTAGGCCTGCCATGAAAAGGAAAGATTTCTGCTGACTTGCATACAAACCTGAGCTTACAGAGAATTTCTTAAAAGCTTCATGAACAATCTTTACACTTGCAGCATTTCCTTTGCAAAACAACATTAAGTCATCTGCAAAGGCCAAACTCACTAGATTAGCCTCTTTGCAATAAGGGTGGAATCTGAAGTTTCTGTCCAAAGCAGCAGCCTTCAGTTTTCTAGTTAAAATATCATATTGTTAAGGGTTATCCATTAATTTATAATGCAAAGAGTATTCTAGGCATGACCTTGATTTGGGTTTTACTTAATTTACAGTAATTGGTCACTAATGATGGGTCAGGACCAATATTTTGTGCGCATAACAAATACCCTCAACTTGCAACTCTAACATAAAGTAGAATGTCAAAATACACATAGAAAAACACAATGTGCACATAATATGTCCTCGAGCAAGGGGTTTGTAAGTCTAAAATCCTTAGTATCTTAGTCAGGAGAGTGACAATCAGTAATCTTGAATTGAGTATTATGTTAAAAGTATGAATGAGGTTTCCACAAAAATAGAGGTTTTGATTTGTTTTTTTCTATGTGTTGTTGGTTTTGATTCTTTATTTTAAAATTATAGTGCACTCCATGGTTAGGCATCACCTAATTCTAATTGTGAAAAAGAATTGGAACAAATCAAGTTTATCTTTTTCGATTCTTCGATTGGCTACCTTAGTTCTTATGTTCTAAATTGAACATTACAGATTAATATTTAATGTTTGGCTAGCTTTAGTTCAGATTGAAATATACACCATATGATCATCAAGGATACATTTAATTTGCAACTTGTTTTTTTGGGAAAAAAGTAAATAACATGTTGTTACACATTAGTTCAGATTTGCTGTGCTATATGCTACTTTTGGCATTACATTATTATGTTCATAATTTTAACATTTTCAATAAGATTTTATTCATCTTTATTGCAGGTTTACTCTAAAAGGTCACATTACCAATTGATTAGTTGCCACATCAAGATTTGGATTACTCAAGAATATAGAAATGCGAATTAGACAATTTTATCGAATGCAAAATGAAATCAGTTCTGATCCAGCAATTGAATCATCACATAGGTCAAGCGCTTCTTCTAGTTCCCCTACCATTGAAAGTGGTGAATCATTCATAGATAACCAATCTGAGTCAAATATTAATTTTTCTCTCCAAGAGAACTTTAATAATTTGAATCATACTAATGCTCAAGCGACTAGTTTCCCTAGCCTTAGGCAGAACTCCCAAGAAATGGACACTTCTATTAGAGTTGAGCAAAGTTCTTCATCTGCATCTAATATTCAAGTTGATGCTAATTCTGAAGCTGATTTCGCATCAACATCTTCTATTATTTCTGAAATGAGAAGCGACATAGAATTTCGGGTATGTTCAATAATTACCTTCTTAAAGATTATCGCCCTTGAATTTAATGTTAACAAGCTTGATAATTTTGGACTTTTCTATTTTTAATAGCATTCTCTTCTGGATCTTCTACGTGCTGGTGGAAATTTGCAAATAGAGGTAGGTTTTTATTGAATGATAAATATACACTCTTGCAATTTGAGGTAGATTTTTATGATATTGTTATTTTAAACTAAAAAAATGTGGTAAAAATTATTTATTCAGTATAATAAAGCGACTCTTGTTCAACAATTTTTAAACAAATTGTTATTTAAATAAACTAATTTGGTTATTTTCTTAGACAAGACAAAAACCTTTTTTGTTTTTCCATTTTAATTAGAATATATGGGTTAACATTGATGTTTTTATTATAATAATGACTTGAAGTTGCAAGGGCTCGTCGACGAAGAGTATCAAAATGATGATGTTGAGGATCAAAACGGTTGGGGGTTAACTGATGAAGAGATTGTGACATCAATTAGACACAAAACATTTGAACTTGTCGACAAAGAGACAATAGAGAACAAAGAAGCTTGTGGCATATGTCAGGTGAGGCATGAAACAATTTTGTTTTTTCTTTTGGTATAATGGTGACAATGAGTTTTCAATTTATGATCTTATACAAACTACCCAATATGATCCACTCATTAGTCCAATGCTAAGTGTCTTGAAATTAAAACATTCAGATTAATTAAGCATGTTGAAAAATAAATTTTGGAAAGTGGAAGCAACACATGGAATTCTTTTCGGCAATGATTTTGAAAGTTAGTTTTTAACCTGATATCTATTCTTGTATCAACCAGATACATAATTTCTAATAATGACATGTTTACTTGGATGTATCCATGACATTTAATCATGGGACTGCTTTTCCCTTTTTATAATGTATTTACATACAATTATATAACTATAATATTTTTCAGTTTAAAAAAAACGTTATGAAAAGTATGTGATATTAGGAATTTTATTTTGCAATTCTATGATGTGATGCCCCTTTTGATGTATCATGGATTCGTCCCTCTATTGACTTCTTACTTGTCTGCTTTATTTGGCGTTTTTTAGATAGTACATGCATGTTCTCAACCCAATCTTATGCTTTATTTTTCTTACAACTTCTATATCTAACTTTTAGGAGGACTATGTCAATGGAGAAAAGATTGGACAGTTAGACTGTTCCCACAAATTCCATATTGATTGCATTTGTAACTGGCTTGTGCGGAAAAACATTTGCCCCAGCTGCAGACGAATGGCATTGCTGCCTATTTATGTTGATTATGCTCCATAATTGCTTCTTGAAACTCCGAAAACTAAGATTCTATTTTTTTGTTTTCCTCCTTGTGTTAAATTTATTTATGTAAGAAGGAAGTCACTTTATGATTTCTGGATAATAAATTTGAGCTTTTACCGTTTCTTATACAATTAAATAATTTTATCCTTGGTTTCGTCATGTGTTGACATGATAGGAAGTCATTCCGACTATTGTTCAATTGTTTTTCCATCAATACAATGTTTGACCTAATTTGATGCTACATAACATAAGTTGGTATCTTGTATTATAATACTTGAGTCATAGAAACTTGTTTGCCTTCATATTGTTAATAAAAATTACATCCGCAAACTCTTTTGTCAAATCTACTTTATAATTAAACATTGATAAAAACACTTTGTTTTTAAAATAATAATGAGTGTGAAAGAATGTGGACAAAAAGAATAAGTATTTGAGCAATGTCATAAACAAACATCTATTTTTTTAGACAAGTTCAAATTCTTATATATTTTTTTATTACCTCTATATTTATATTTATGTATTTTATTAAAGTTAAAAATGTCATATTTATATCATAATACCAAAGTTTTATGATTTTGAAAAGTAGTGATTTATCTTCTCAATACCATATTACTCTCTCTTTTTTTTTTACTATATATCTTAAGAGAACTCTATTTTTGTATAGTTTATTTTTATGTTTTTTTTATAAGACAAGAAATTTTATTAAAAAGGCACTAGAAGTACAAGGTATACTTCAAGAGAAAAAAGGAACTAAAAACCGAAGTTAAGAATAGAGAAGCAAAAACCTCCTAACAGCTTGACCTAATAAAACCTCTTAAAACTACTGAACCCGCCTCTAATGGAGCATGAAGCTAAGACAGGTACCAAAAAAACGAAACTAGTAAAAAAACCTCAAGGTCCTACCCATGACTGAAGGTTTACAAAAACAACAAAAACCTGCATCTAGATCCTATTTATCAACAGTATGCTATCAAACTTTGTAACGGGTTTGAAATCTATTCATAAAAAGACATACACCCTTTCTTTTATTTTCCTTTTAACCAGGATCTAACTTGAATCTTATCCACCATCTTCTGTGTGATTTGACCATGCATCTCCATTGAAAACCTTATCATTCCTCCATTTCCAAATTATCCAAATACACGTTAACCACACCAAAGACCATCAATGTCTAATACACTACAACATTTTTAGTCTTAGACCACGCTAAAAAACTGTGGTATAAGCTCAAAAAACCGTGGCCTAATCTTTAGACCACGGTTTTTCGTGCGTAGTAGTTGCTGCCGTGGGCTATTCTAATAGGCCACGGTTTTTTAACTTTAGGCTACGATTTCAGAAAACATGAACAGACCACGGTTTTATGTAATGTATTGAGGCCACGATTTTCCTTCAATTTTTAGGCCACGGTTTTCTCTACATGCTTTTGGCCACGGTTTTCTTTACATTTGTTTTAGCCACTGTTATTTTGAACATCCTTTTGGCCACGGTTTGTTAAATGTGGTTATCTCTTTAAACCACGGTTTCCATAACAAACATTAGACCACATTTTTTTATGCATTGCTATTAGTTTAGATCACAACTTTAGACCACATTCCTTGTACACAATACTAATACACTGACACCATGATTCTTTAGAACCTATTAATAACAAGAGAAAGCAATTTTTTTTATAAGAAAAGAAATTCATTCCCATAATAAAAAGTACATGGAATACATCTGGAATAGAAGAACAAATAAAAAAACACATGATCCAAACATACATTACAACATAGAGGAGCTTAGAGCCTCGCCGAAATTAAGATTCTAAACAAAACATATCAACCCCACTTAAAAATAGCAAAAGTTCCTCCTTTTGACAGGATAAAGCAGTAGATCTGTAACTCCAGCAGCAAAAAAAAAAAAGCTAAATCGAGCCGACCAAACACAGCAACATAGACAACACCAGTGCCACAACACAATGACTGCAACGGGGAACAGGAGAAATAGCAACACAAAAAACATCAAAAGCTGAAGTGGAAAAACTAACAAAAAAACAGCAAAAGTCGTAGCGTAAGTAACCAATAACAAATGTAGTAATCCTTGAATTAAGTAAATCTATCGCTTAAATGCACACTAAGCAACATCCAATTACAAATGTAACTATGGATATAAATAAAGTTAAATACATTTTCAACTTGGCAAAGTGTAACACCCCTAATTTTCGTCTCCCAAATAACCAAGAAATTAATTATAATAATTATTTTATAATTGATTTATATTAGTTTTGAAGGTTTTAGTTTTTGTACATTATGTGTTTTTATATAAAAATATGAGATATATTTTTATATGGTTATTTTTACAAAAATGTGAATATTGTAAATTAGCCCTTGGGTTGGGACCTAATTGCAATATTAAAAAGGTTTTTGAAGAAAGAGTAATTAAATTATTAATTTTTGAATTTTATCAGTATGTAACCGGTTAGAAGGGCTGTGTAACCGGTTACACGATGAACTCAGAAACTGGGTTAGTAGATTTTGATGAGTAATCACCCAATTAATCCAGAATTCGCCACGATTACAGCTTGAATATGTGGAAAACCACGCGTCAGTGTGAATGTAATCGTTATTGGTCTATATATAGAGGAATTTCTGAAGAATGGGGTTGTTGATGCTCTGATTTTGGGGGAGGCTGTGTTTTAGGGTTTCATAATCGCCCTGTTCAATTCGTGTTGGTTCTTGAGTTTTAGAGAGCAAAACACACACTTCTGGAAAGCTTGAATCAAGGGCTTTCCATTGATATAAGATTTGAGAGCTGAGTGTTCGTGTGGAAGGAGAAATCAAGCTTGGAAGCTAGGAATTGGAAACTGAGTTCTCTGTCATTCCCTGTTCTGGAAGCTGAATACCAGCTTTGATTCTGGTAAGTACAGTCCACCATTGAGCCTCAAATCTCTTTGATTCTCTAGTGCATGTTACCTATATTGAGTCCTAATTGGTTTCCCCAATTTCTTTGGCCAATTGCTATGTCAAATCTTCTGGTCTTTGGACCCTGTTGATAAAAATCGTGGCTGAAGCAGAATTGTGGATTTAATGGAAATCTGTGTAGAAGCCTTTCTCTCTGCAATGTTTTGGATCAAGCACAACTTAGAGGTAAGGGGGAAGCTTACTATTTGCTAGAATGAGAATAAATTGTGGTAGAATATAGGATGTGTCACCAAGAGACTCAAAGGGCATAAGTTGAAATGGTTAAATGGCTTGGAGACCAATTTGAGCTCAATTGATGTTTTGAGCAATGATATCTGAATGCATGCAAGCTATGTTGATGTTGATTTCATGACTTACTTGGATATTATGTGAATTGATGCATTAAGTTGTGAAATATGTGCAATTATGTGCAATTTGTGTATCCAAATTGAATGCATGCAAGATAGATATGTTTCTGTGTTTAAACATATTTATTTAAGGTATATGAACTCTGTTAAAGGTTGAAATTTGGTTAGATTTGAGTAGTGAAGAGAATGGTTTGTTAAAAGTCATGTTTTAGTGTCAGACTGCATAATCTAACCGGTTACTCGATATTCGTAACCGGTTAGACCCTGTTAAAATGCAAAAGAAAATAAGTTTACAAAATCAGCATTGTAGTCTTATAAATCGTACTCAAATCTAGGCCTTAATTTCATGGAAAACAATCTGAAAATAAGTTGATTACACTGTTATAGTTCAGATTGCAGTTAAAGAGTTAATACCTTAAGGTAATGAGATAGTTTCAAGAGGAAATTATGCTCATTGGACAATGAAATGTGATTTAGACTTTTGAATGATATAAACAGTGGTTTTGAGGTATAAACATTGTCAAACTGACTTATGGATTGGGTAGGGAATTCAAGAAAAAGGGTTTTCTGAATTACAATGGTAAACAGTTCAGGTCTGTAATTCTAACCGGTTAGCCTGGAACTGTAACCGGTTAGTACCTGAATCTGAAAAATAAAAAGTTAAGTTTTTGAATACCATTGACTTTGTTTTACCCAATCTAAGTTTAAGGGCATGTCTTGAGATAACTCAAAAGAGAATTTTGTGTCAAAGACTATACCTCAAATAAATCGTTCAAAAGAGAAATTAGAATATTTCTAAATCACAGTAATTAATGGAAAGACCAACCTTAGTAATTATGTATGCAATGCATGCATAGGGAAAGGTAATGAAATAGGTTGGCAGAGATGGTTTGTGATGTCGGGTACTTGACCCTGTACTCTAGGAGTACTAAACTGATGCAACCAACTTGATGACACGTTCTGGGAATGTGGCCATTGTCTGGGACATGGTTTCTTGGACACGTTCTGGGAACGTATGTTAGTGTTCTGGGAACACGTTGGTATAATAATGGAATTAAAGATAAAACCAACCTTGATGATTGTGCATTCATATAGAATGGAAGTTTGATTGGTAGGAACGTTTATCATATTCTGGGAATATGAGGAGGGTACTCCGGGAGTACCAAATGATAACCTACTTGATGACACATTATAGATATGTGGCCAGTGTCTGGGACCTGGTTTTATACGTTCTGGGAACATATGTTAGTGTTCTGGGAACACATTGATATGCAACCTACTTGATGACACATTATGGATATGTGGCCAGTGTCCGGGACCTGGTTTTTATGCGTTCTGGGAACGTATGCGTTCTGGGAACGTGGTGCACACTCTGGGAGTGGAGCTTATTATTCCAAGTATGGTTTGCTACTCGTTCTGGGAACGTGGTGCACACTCTGGGAGTGATGCGTATTATCCAAGTATGGTTCGACATTACGTTCTGGGAACGAATGTCGGTGTTCCGGGAACACAACGGGGTATTGGATGGACGTCCAAGATGGACTTTTAGAGGCCTCAGTTGTGGAAGGAAATCATGCATCATGCCACCTGCATTGAAAGAATTGTTATGATTAACCGGGTGTGCTCATATGATTATGCATCATGATTTGCTGCATGTTAACTTGTGGATGTTAGTTTTATTCTCATTTGATTATGCGAAAATGTATAGCTAACCCTCATGCCCTTATTAGGTGTTGATCGTGCATCTAGCTTGCACAAGAATCAGTAAAGGGAGATGTCCCTTAGATGCATGCAGAATATAGAAAGTGTGGGTTGGGAACCTGTTGTGCAGATATCGAGGATCCGACCAGAAGGATGTTTGGACAAAGGACCATTGACCAGCTCTATAACCTTTCTATTTTAATAGAATTTATATGATACATATTTTGGAAAAAGGTATCATAAGAGGAATTCAGTTTCATAATTACACCTCTTTGGTATTAATGGACTTGTTACACTTGATATATTTTGGGGGTATAACATGATGATTTTACTATGTTTCCGCAAACTCTGATTTTGTTAGTCAACCTCATTACTAATCAAGTGTTTGTGAAAAGGAATTTTCAAGGGAAGGGAAAATTATTATTTTCAGATCTCTTTTCCAACGATAACAAGTCCAAGTTTTCATAAACTTCTTACTTTTCTTATAGAGTAAGATGATATACAAGGAGTGTTACACTTTTATGGTATCAGAGCAATGGTCCTGACTCTTGGTCCTTGGGTGTGTGGTCCTATACGCTGGTCATCGATATCTGCAATGTTTCTTGGGAAGTATGCTCTCATATACTTCCAAACTAGAGCTAAGATTATGGGTAATGGCTCTAGATAAGTAACTCATTCTGCTATTAAGAAGTGTTCTATGTAGTCTAAGTAGAAGTATGATAGTTGTATGCTTCTCTTTAGACATGAGGTCAACCTAAAACCATAGTGTTGGTTTATTTCGTTCTCATAGAACCAGTGATAAGGAAATCTTAAGGAGTTGTAGTTAAGTCCTTGACTCTGAGGAGGAGTGTTTACCCTCACTCGTGTTAAAGTTAATCAACTTTTCAGACCGAGTGTAGGGTAGTGATCTTCTTAAAGATCAACCTTGTTGAGTTTGTTAAACTCTAAAGCTATCCTTTCTTTTGTTCCTTTCGGATAAGGGTAGTGATCAAAGTTGCTCTATGGCTTATCCAATTTGCTATCTCAAAGCAGAGGATTCTACAAATCTTCTTGTAGTGGTTTCCAAGGTATGTCTGAATCGTTCTATTAAGGTATTAGACTTTGTCTATCTACCTGTGTCATGATTACATTTGATCTTAAGTACGGTTTGGGAGCCGAGGGATCAAGTGATCTTGATTAATGACGATAGAACAACCCTGTATTGGGATTTCCAAGCTTCGAATCTGGAATCCAATGGACCCATGTGGTTGCTTCTGGGTAGCAGTGAAGGAATAAGGGGGATCAAGAAATCTTGGTTATAAGAAATGATGTCAGGTTTACCTTTGAGTAAAGCGATAGAGTTTGAAATCAAGTTAATTCCTGAAACTGATTCTATCTCTACTACCTATATAATATGGTACCATCGGGAATGGTCAAATGGGAGAAACATGTAGAAAAGTGCTAACAGGGTTCTGGTTGGATCGGATTAAAGGAGTCTAAGTGTTTTCTAAGACTGATTGGAGGTTGGATTAACCTCAAATCAGGATTCGGGACAGGAATCCACTTAAGACTACATTTTGATCTCGATACGGACATTATGAGTAGAAAATAATGTCGTTCGGATTGACTAATGCACCTGTTCTTTTATGGATTATAAGAACGGGACCTTTAGATCCTATTTGGATTCGTTTGTGATTTATCCTAAGAATCTGGAGGAGCATGAGGAACATCTCAGGATTGTGTTGAGAATCCTGCAGAAAAGAGTAGTTGTGTGCTAAGCTCACCAAAGATGAGTTTTGGTTGAGCGAAGTTACGTTCGCAGGGCATGTGATCTTTAAAGTAAAGAAGTTCTTAGGGCTGGCTGGATTCTATCACCGGAGTATTAAAGGATTTTCTAAGATCGCATGGCCTTTGATCAAGTTGACTTGGAAAGATCAACTGATGGTATTGAATGATAGAATGTTGTTTAATTATGGTGGGGTGATGATGCATTATACCCCAACATAATATGATTAGTCCAAGAGGAATTATGGAAATTGTGAGTAGACTATGATTTAAATCATTTCAGTGATGAATTCAGTTGGAATCAAGGTATTAGATTATGATCAAATCCTATTTTGAGTTGGATTGGACGATGTAAAGAAAATGGTTTTTAAAAGTCCTTTGGTTTTATTTCTAAAACTATACTTCATAACCGGTTAGAGTTTCTTGTAACCGGTTAGAAGCTGAAAGTCTAAAATAAATATTTAAGTAATTTGTGAAGGAACTTTTGGTATCAATAACCATCTTCCTCCAATCCAAACTCAATGTCAACCATCTAATTTAAAATTTGAAGAAGGATTTAAGGTGGTAAAATAACTTAATGCCTTGATTCATCATTGAAATTGATTTAAGAGGATTGAATCATAATACTTGTGGATTAATCGAGAATTGAAATTAAGGAGCTACTCCAAATCGGAGAAGGTAGAGAATTGAGCTGAATGATGCAAAAGAGACAATAGGTACTAAGATAAGAAGGTTGTGATTCATGAACAAGTTTGGAGTTCGAATGTATGAATGACAATAAGAAGAGGAAGAGTTGAATGTAAGATAAAGGCGATGGATGGAGTTTCTTAAAGATTATGGCTTTGAGCTCCATCCTGGCATAGCAAACGTAGTTGCAGACGATTTGAGCTGATAGGCTATTCTTGTGAGCTCAATGATGGTTAAGGAGGTTATTCTGATCGAAGAGTTCAGAGACCTAAGTCTGGTAACACAAGAGGAACCATCTAGCGTTAGATTGGAAATGTTGCAAATGATCAACGAATTCGTGAATCGGATTCGTGAATTACAACCAGGAAATGAGGAGATAGATTTCTATAAAGAAATGAATGAGATTTAATCTTTGAAATTGAAGTCAGGGATTATGGATATTAGAAAATATATTATGGAGGCAAGGGATTTATGAAGTATTGTTTAGAACAACCTAGATGAGAAATCCAAAGGCACGAATTTCAAGAGTAGATTACGTGCGAATCCAAGTTAGCTATCAACTATCAAGGAATAAGGAATTTCTCGATGTTGGTAAGCATGTATGAGGACTATGGGAAAGTACCTGAACTTCATGCGAGAAAGGTCTGAGTTCAGAATAAGAGAAAGAATGATGAAATATAGGCCCAACTGGAGAAAGCGGAAAAGTAAATGGGAGAATATCAACCACGGAAATATCAAGGTTAAGGAACCCTTGATTGAAGAAAAGTGACTAAGGAGGAAATAGGGAAGGGAACATTTGTCCATCTCAAGGTAATAATGTGAGGCACATCACTTGGAGTTTAGTTGTGATGTACCTAAGGGAATAGTGAATTCCGATTGTAGGAAGCTGGAGTATTATTCACCGAATTGTCTTGAAGGAAAAGGTGAGGAAGAAATGGACGAATCCAGCACAAGAAGAATTCACCGGCTGAGATGAGAGTTGAGTGTGATCCTAACGTAGACAACCCGAGCCTATCTCTTCCTTTGATCTGAATTAACGTAGTGAAATGTTTTTCGATTACGTTAATCTAATCGTTTGAGAATATCAATATCCTGTTGGAAGTTCAACTCCAATCTTTCTGTGATCAAAACCCTTATCACAGTTGGATGTGATAATATCTGTGGACACTACAGAAAGGGAAAGATCAGTTTTGGCTAGAGAGATTAACAACCATCGGGATAGGACAAATCTTTGTCTCCCCAACGGAAATGTCTCTAGAACTTGACTATCTAACTAAGTCTGATAGTGATAAATTACCCTATATTTAAGTTCATCTAACTTAAAGACCTGTCATATGGTCTTTCTTGCGAAAGATTATATCTGAAAGGGATGACTTTGTTACTAATGGATTGAATATTAGGACTGATCACCCTAATGTCTCAAACTATTAAGAAATGAAGTCATACAAATGTTTCTTTGATCGTGCTTGAGAGATCAGAGTGCGCAGCCCAAAAAGTTTTTTCCAAAAGTTTATTGGAAAGAGCTTTAATTGAAGAGTATTTATGTGAAGTGTAAAGAGTATTTTTTTTTTAAAAGAAATTCTTTCACCTAAGAGTTTTATGCAAAGAATTTTGGTTTAAGGTGAAAGGTTTTATTGGAGATGTTTCGAAATAAAAGAACTATATCAAAACTCTTTTAAGTGGGGGAGGACCCTAAAGAACAAATTTTTGGGAGCAAGATGAAGTTTTCTAGTAAAAAAATACTTTGGAAAAGTGGAAAATTTCGAAAGATGAATTTCGGGGACGAAATTCCTTTTAAGTGGGGGAGTAGTGTAACACCCCTAATTTTCGTCTCCCAAATAACCAAGAAATTAATTATAATAATTATTTTATAATTGATTTATATTAGTTTTGAAGGTTTTAGTTTTTGTACATTATGTGTTTTTATATAAAAATATGAGATATATTTTTATATGGTTATTTTGTACAAAAATGTGAATATTGTAAATTAGCCCTTGGGTTGGGACCTAATTGCAATATTAAAAAGGTTTTTGAAGAAAGAGTAATTAAATTATTAATTTTTGAATTTTATCAGTATGTAACCGGTTAGAAGGGCTGTGTAACCGGTTACACGATGAACTCAGAAACTGGGTTAGTGGATTTTGATGAGTAATCACCCAATTAATCCAGAATTCGCCACGATTACAGCTTGAATCAAGTGGAAAACCACGCGTCAGTGTGCATGTAATCGTTATTGGTCTATATATAGAGGAATTTCTGAAGAATGGGGTTGTTGATGCTCTGATTTTGGGGGAGGATGTGTTTTAGGGTTTCATAATCGCCCTGTTCAATTCGTGTTGGTTCTTGAGTTTTAGAGAGCAAAACACACACTTCTGGAAAGCTTGAATCAAGGGCTTTCCATTGATATAAGATTTGAGAGCTGAGTGTTCGTGTGGAAGGAGAAATCAAGCTTGGAAGCTAGGAATTGGAAACTGAGTTCTCTGTCATTCCCTGTTCTGGAAGCTGAATACCAGCTTTGATTCTTGTAAGTATAGTCCACCATTGAGCCTCAAATCTCTTTGATTCTCTAGTGCATGTTACCTATAATGAGTCCTAATTGGTTTCCCCAATTTCTTTGGCCAATTGCTATGTCAAATCTTCTGGTCTTTGGACCCTGTTGATAAAAATCGTGGCTGAAGCAGAATTGTGGATTTAATGGAAATCTGTGTAGAAGCCTTTCTCTCTGCAATGTTTTGGATCAAGCACAATTTAGAGGTAAGGGGGAAGCTTACTATTTTCTAGAATGAGAATAAATTGTGGTAGAATATAGGATGAGTCACCAAGAGACTCAAAGGGCATAAGTTGAAATGGTTAAATGGCTTGGAGGCCAATTTGAGCTCAATTGATGTTTTGAGCAATGTTATCTGAATGCATGCAAGCTATGTTGATGTTGATTTCATGACTTACTTGGATATTATGTGAATTGATGCATTAAGTTGTGAAATATGTGCAATTATGTGCAATTTGTGTATCCAAATTGAATGCATGCAAGATAGATATGTTTCTGTGTTTAAACATATTTATTTAAGGTATATGAACTCTGTTAAAGGTTGAAATTTGGTTAGATTTGAGTAGTGAAGAGAATGGTTTGTTAAAAGTCATGTTTTAGTGTCAGACTGCATAATCTAACCGGTTACTCGATATTCGTAACCGGTTAGACCCTGTTAAAATACCAAAGAAAATAAGTTTACAAAATCAGCATTGTAGTCTTATAAATCGTACTCAAATCTAGGCCTTAATTTCATGGAAAACAATCTGAAAATAAGTTGATTACACTGTTATAGTTCAGATTGCAGTTAAAGAGTTAATACCTTAAGGTAATGAGATAGTTTCAAGAGGAAATTATGCTCATTGGACAATGAAATGTGATTTAGACTTTTGAATGATATAAACAGTGGTTTTGAGGTATAAACATTGTCAAATTGACTTATGGATTGGGTAGGAAATTCAAGAAAAAGGGTTTTCTGAATTACAATGGTAAACAGTTCAGGTCTGTAATTCTAACCGGTTAGCCTGGAACTGTAACCGGTTAGTACCTGAATCTGAAAAATAAAAAGTTAAGTTTTTGAATACCATTGACTTTGTTTTACCCAATCTAAGTTTAAGGGCATGTCTTGAGATAACTCAAAAGAGAATTTTGTGTCAAAGACTATACCTCAAATAAATCGTTCAAAAGAGAAATTAGAATATTTCTAAATCACAGTAATTAATGGAAAGACCAACCTTAGTAATTATGTATGCAATGCATGCATAGGGAAAGGTAATGAAATAGGTTGGCAGGGATGGTTTGTGATGTCGGGTACTTGACCCTGTACTCTAGGAGTACTAAACTGATGCAACCAACTTGATGACACATTCTGGGAATGTGGCCATTGTCTGGGACATGGTTTCTTGGACACGTTCTGGGAACGTGATGCACACTCTGGGAGTGGTGCTTGATTATATTCCAAGTATGGTTTGCGATACGTTCTGGGAACGTATGTTAGTGTTCTGGGAACACGTTGGTATAATAATGGAATTAAAGATAAAACCAACCTTGATGATT
This sequence comes from Crotalaria pallida, assembly GCA_037953625.1. NCBI lineage: Eukaryota > Viridiplantae > Streptophyta > Magnoliopsida > Fabales > Fabaceae > Crotalaria > Crotalaria pallida. The sequence continues at coordinate 53,610,501 of CM075654.1, read as the reverse complement.
GTGCATTCATATAGAATGGAAGTTTGGTTGGTAGGAATGTTTATCATATTCTGGGAATATGAGGAGGGTACTCCGGGAGTACCAAATGATAACCTACTTGATGACACATTATAGATATGTGGCCAGTGTCTGGGACCTGGTTTTATACATTCTGGGAACGTATGTTAGTGTTCTGGGAACATGATATGCAACCTACTTGATGACACATTATAGATATGTGGCCAGTGTCCGGGACCTGGTTTTTATGCGTTCTGGGAACGTATGCGTTCTGGGAACGTGGTGCACACTCTGGGAGTGGTGCTTATTATTCCAAGTATGGTTTGCTACGCGTTCTGGGAACGTGGTGCACACTCTGGGAGTGATGCGTATTATCCATGTATGGTTCGACATTACGTTCTGGGAACGAATGTCGGTGTTCCGAGAACACAACGGGGTATTGGATGGACGTCCAAGATGGACTTTTAGAGGCCTCAGTTGTGGAAGGAAATCATGCATCATGCCACCTGCATTGAAAGAATTGTTATGATTAACCGGGTGTGATCATATGATTATGCATCATGATTTGCTACATGTTAACTTGTGGATGTTAGTTTTATTCTCATTTGATTATGCGAATATGTATAGCTAACCCCCATGCCCTTATTAGGTGTTGATCGTGCATCCAGCTTGCACAAGAATCAGTAAAGGGAGATGTCCCTTAGATGCATGCAGAATATAGAAAGTGTGGGTTGGGAACCCGTTGTGCAGATATCGAGGATCCGACCAGAAGGATGTTTGGACAAAGGACCAGTGACCAGCTCTATAACCTTTCTATTTTAATAGAATTTATATGATACATATTTTGGAAAAAGGTATCATAAGAGGAATTCAGTTTCATAATTACACCTATTTGGTATTAATGGACTTGTTACACTTGATATATTTTGGGGGTATAACATGATGATTTTACTATGTTTCCACAAACTCTGATTTTGTTAGTCAACCTCATTACTAATCAAGTGTTTGTGAAAAGGAATTTTCAAGGGAAGGGAAAATTATTATTTTCAGATCTCTTTTCCAACGATAACAAGTCCAAGTTTTCATAAACTTCTTACTTTTCTTATAGAGTAAGATGATATACAAGGAGTGTTACACAAAGTACATTTATGCTACAAGTGTATTGAGAACAATATATAAACTTAGACTTTCATAGAAATCTAGAATGTTAAAAATGAAAACAACATGATTTAGAAGGAATTCAAAAATTGTGAGAAACTTAATGTGTGCAAAGTGCATGTTATTGCAATGTTACTTAGCAACTTTTCATACGGTTTAAAGCATAGGTGTTTCTTTTCCAATTTGAATAATTTATTCAAACAAGAACAAGAAGAGCTAAATGAGATGTGCATTTTTGGCAACCACCATCAAAAAAAAGTTAAAAGAAATTATGTGGATAAGGAAAGCATTGAACAAAAGTAGACCTGGAATAATCCTTTTAGGTGGGAGCAGAGGTGCTTGTGGGTCATAAGGCATGCTAAGGCATCTTTCCCAAAAAGCATTAAAGGTTGTGAACGGTTGGTCATGGTCATCGTTCACATCCCATGTGTAAAGTCCAGATATTTTAAATAAAATAAAATATATGTTTATGATTGAATAAAATATTAACTTTTATGATTTTGGTTAGAATACTCGAGTATTTAGGGAAGACTCGAGTATTGTAACTAGCAGTTAGAAAATCTGAATTTTTGGTTGGAATACTCGAAATACTCGAGTATTCCGTGCAGTGGCTGTGTGTGTATAAGTCGGTTTTGATTCAAACTTCAAACCAAAACGCAATTCCCTTGGTTCCAAGCACAAAGCAGGACATTACTTCGAAGGAGGGTAATCCTAGGCTATAAATAGGTGAGAAATGAAGCCCAAACACCCTCAAATCTCTCTGAACCCGAATTGTTGTCAAAATTTCCTCTATGTTGAAGTGTTTACTTTGATCACTTCATTCTCTCTCATTTCTCACTCATTCCCTTCGAAACCAAAACACAAATCAGAGTTCTAATTCCAATCTTGAATTAGAACCAAGAATCACTTAAAACCACCCTCTGTAGATCAAGTTCTAGACCATCAAAGTTGAGCTTTCAAAGAAGCGAAAACAGAGCACAAAACAGCATCAAGTACCCTACTTTCTTGAATCCGTTTGGTAAATCCAGGAACTCTTTCGATTTCAAACTTGTTTCTATTTGAAGTTAGCATTTCCTAGTTTCTAAAGCTAACTTGTTTCATTCTTTTTCATGTCTTATTCATTGTGAAATTGATGACCAAAGTCAGCCAAGTGCAACAGTTTTGCACCGGTCCAGAAATCAAGTTTTGATTCAACCCCTTTTCTTTGCAACCAATCTTTTCTTTAGCTTCCTAGAGGTAAGGGAGGAGTTACCTAAATACTAGAATGAGTAATTTCAAGCTAAAAATGTAGGAACCATTAAAGGTTCAAAGAGGGATGCAACTTGAATTGGGATTCTGACTTGGAGGTCAGAAGCCTATGATTTTATGATTCAAACAAGTTTAAATGAACCTAATAAAGCTCACTGTAAGGTGTTTCGAATTTAAAATCAAGTGGAAAAGAATTTCACAGTTTAAAATGGATATTTTCAAGTTTGAATGCAATCTGTGATTTGATGCTATTTGATATTGTTTCAGTTGTGTTTAAGTGCTATAAAATGTTTGTTTTATGTGCCAAAGTTGTTGTTTTGCTTAGGAATGGAGAAATAAAGCAAGGAACTCGAATTGGTATTGAAAGTGCAGAAAAAATGGTGTTGTTGCAACAATAAAGACTCGAGTATTTTAAGGAGGACTCGAGTACTCTGGAAACTGGAAGAACGACTCGAGTAGATCTTTAAAGACTCGAGTATTTTTGCATGAACTACTCGAGTAGTCTGAACAATTTTTCAGAAAACACTTACTTTCTAAAATTTTCTTATAATTAACTCGTTTAATATTATAATATCTTAATCCCGTTGGTTGATAATTATGATGGAGGTGTCCTACTAGAATTTTATTCAGTGGTTGATTATTTCCCTACAAGAGTCCCAACGGAAGTGCGTACACCCATTCGGTTGATATTATCCCTAGATGTCCCAGTGAAAGTCTTACTCACTTGGTTGATATTTTTCTATGAGAGTCCCAATGGGGTCGCTGCAACAAAAATCCACCAATAGGAGGCTATGCCCCGATGGATTACCAAATAAATGATTATACGCTATTTCTAAAACCATCACACAGTGGTTGGGCCGCTGATGGATTTTTCTGAAAAGAGAATTGAAAGTAAGTAAACCCATCACAAAGTGGCTATGCCGCTGATGGTCTTTTTCGGAAAGCACCAACACCAGCTAAAAGAAAAGTTAAAGGAAATGAAATCATGGATTAATGAGATATCTGGCAATGAATTGCTAAGAATGCTGATGAGAATAATGAAAGAATAAAGAAGAGACTTGTATGTGGCATTGTCATGCATGGTGAATGGAGTTCCTCCGATTTGATTTGGAACACTAGTTTAGGTTAGAAGAATATCCGTGGCACAGGATGCTACGATGATTGAGAATATCCATGGCACAAGATGCTATGAAGACTAGTTTCCAACAAATCGTGATGCTTGAATGGAATCGCCCCGGTTCGATGAAATATAGGTATGTGAATATCCCGAAAGGATGTCGAACCGAGAAGCATGACTGAGAAGTAGACATGCATCATATCATTGACGAAATGAAGCAAGAACGAAAAATAGTTTGAGCATATGCACTTGTATTCTCTATGCTAAATGACTACAATATGTTATTTTTAGCCTCTGTTATGCTCATTTGTTATTGTATTTAGCTATGACTCACTCCTACTCCCTTGTTGTAGGACATGGCAAGGAATCTGATGTGCGTGGAGATGAGGCCGCTCCCTAGTGGGGAGTGGAATTTCGAGGAGCATCGGGCCACGTACGAAGGGGACGTGGAAATCACTTTCCGTCACCCAAATCCATGGTCCCGAATGCGTCCGCGTCGTACGAGGATCCCAATGGTGTACATTATGCATATTCCACCAAATTTTGTATTTCGCCATGGAACACCACCACCACCACCAAGACGTTATCCAAGGCACACCCTTCCACCCAGTCCATCACCCTCTGAAGAAAGAATTATTTTGGAGGTTCATGCTCACCCTCGCCCTTCCACTAGAGCCCGATCTCAGACTCTAGTTTATGTGCCATCTGCTCCGGCACTGGAAGAGGAGGAGGAGGAGGAGGAAGATCCCATCGAGGATGAGGACCCGGTGGAGGATGCTGATCAGATGGAGGATGATGATGACCCCATGGAAAACTCAACTGGAAGTCAGTGGGGAACTGACGACTGAGTTGAGTTTTGGCTAGTGGAATGTGGATAATGCAACCCATGAGGTTTCTCTTACTTATGCCATGTTATATTTTGTGTTTCGAACCAGTTGCTCTAGGTTGTTATGTTTTTGTTGTAATATATGTAATATAATATAATAACCTAGAGTATCTAAGTTAAGTTTAGTGTTGTTAACTTTTATGTTTTGATGTAATGAAGAGGTACTCTTTGGCTTTGAAATGAAATGTGAAGTTTGATGTTTTTCCTTCATGATGTCTTTGAATGTTTTCCGCAAGAATTGAAAATGATGATGAATCGACTTATGATGGAAAGAAAAATAAAAAAAATGGTCATATTTTCGAATATAAGTATTTTATTAAGAATAGAAAGTCGGGTCGTCACATTTAGTGGTATCAGAGCAATGGTTCAACTCTTGGCCTTGGAGTGTGGCCTTACACACTAACCATTGCGTATTATAGAATGATGATTGTATTTCGAGAGATAGAATAGCAGAATCTAATTAAGTTTTCCCCCTTGGATTCTGTAGGATAAGATGGCTGGACGAAATAACGCTAACATTGTTGAGGCTCTAACCCGTATGGCTGCGGTTCTGGAAAACTTGCAGCAAACCCGTCCTCCCAGCAATGGAACCCCGGCGGAATTTCAAGGCCTAGATTCGTTTCGTAGATGTAAACCCCCTGGCTTCTCGGGTGGCCGTTGTCCCGAGCAAGCTCAGTTTTGGCTAGCTGAAATGAATAAGATCTTCCGGACGCTGACCCTCTCTGAAGCTCAGAGGGTCATGTTTGCTGCGTACATGCTGAATGGAGAGGCTGCGACATGGTGGGAGCAGACCCGTCAATTTTTGGAATATGACCATAGAGAGCTCACTTGGGAAGTCTTCACGGAGAAGTTTATAGAGAGGTATTTTCAGGACGATGTTAGGATCCAGAAAGAAATGGAGTTCCTCGATCTGAGGCAAGGCAGCATGACCGTCGATCAGTACGCTGAGAAGTTTGAGGAGCTAATGAAGTACTCCCCGTACTTTCATTACCATCCTGATGAATACTCAAAGTGCACGAGATTCGAAAATGGGCTGAGGTATCGGACATCAAGCTGCCCGTGAGCGTGCAGAGGATTCACCACTATCCAACATTGATTAGTGCATGCCGCATCTTCGAAAAGAATAGTTTCGAAAGGGAAGCCAGTCAAGGAGGCCATGGACCACATCGACATCAGCACAAGAATAATCGTGGAAATCGTGGAGGCCCTTATTCGCATAAGGAGAAAGGAAGAGCAACACCCTCTAGAGCGATCAGTCTTCCGGCACCGGCAGAGATATGTAGCAAGTTCCAATGTTCCCATCCTGGTCAAGAGTGTTGGAGAGACAAGCCACCAACCTGCTTCAATTGTGGAAGGACTGGTCACCTCGCTCGTTTCTGTCGGCAACCCCAGCGCCATGTCAACCAAGGTCAAGGAAGTAAGCCCTGGATCAATGGAAAGGTGTTCACTATGTCCGGAGAAGAAGCAGAGCAAGCCGACAATCTTGTACAAGGCAACCATTTCCTCAATGGCATGCCTTGTCGCTTTATATTTGATTCCGGAGCAACACATTCTTTCATCTCCGAAGAATGTGCCAAGCGTTTATGTCTGTCTGTTTCGGAGACACCGTTTAATCTTAGTGTATCTACCCCCACGAATGCTCCTGTTGTTGCATCAAGAGCATGTGTCGGATGTGTTGTTAGCATAGGAGGTCAGACTTCTTGTGTAAATCTGATCTCGACGTTATCTTGGGTATGGATTGGATGGCATCCAATCAAGTGGTAATCGACTGCAAGGCTCGAACGATCGTGTTCCCTAGTGTGGAGTCTCCTGTCATTCAACCTGAAGGTTATGTGTGCCTATTTTCAGCCGTCGCTGAAGAAAAGAAGGATGAAGTGAAGATCGAAGACATCCCGATTATTCAAGATTTCCCCGAAGTTTTTCCTGATGAAGTGCCCGGTTTGTCGCCGCATCGAGAGATAGAATCCAGTATTGATCTAGTTCCTGGTACTGGTCCTATCTCTATCGCCCTGTATCGTATGGCCCCAGCGGAATTAGCTGAGTTGAAGAAGCAAGTGGAAGAGTTGCTACAAAAGCAGTTCATCAGACCAAGTGTATCGCCTTGGGGAGCGCCAGTCTTGTTTGTAAAGAAGAAGGATGGATCTATGAGGATGTGCATTGATTATAGGCAGCTCAATAAGATTACGATCAAGAATAAGTACCCGTTGCCGAGGATTGATGGTTTAATGGATCAAGTGAAAGGAGCGTCTGTGTTTTCAAAGATTGATCTGAGATCGGGTTATCATCAGATCCGTGTGAAGGAAGAAGATATTCCAAAGACTGCTTTTCAGTCACGCTATGGACACTACGAGTATGTGGTGATGCCATTCGATTTGACCAACGTCCCAACAATATTTATGGATTGTATGAATAGTGTTCCGACCCTATCTAGATTTCTTCGTTGTAGTATCTATCGATGATATTCTCATCTATTCGAAGAATTCGGAGGAGCACGCTAATCATCTGAAGATTGTTTTAGAAACTTTGAAGGAGAAGAAATTATATGCCAAGTTGACCAAGTGTGAATTTTGGCTTGAAAAAGTCAATTTCTTGGGGCATATAATTTAAAAGGATGGTGTTGCTGTGGATCCAGCCAAAGTAGAAACAGTTTTGCAATAGCAAAGGCCGAAGACAGTTACCGAAGTTAGAAGTTTTCTTGGGTTAGCCGGATATTAACGGAAGTTCATCAAAGGTTTTTCCAAGTTGGCTCTTCTGTTAACTCGATTAACCCGGAAAGAGCAACCTTTTGTCTGGGACGAAAAGTGTGAAATTAGTTTCCAGACGTTAAAGGACAAGTTAACATTGTCTCTAGTGTTAACTTTGCCCGATCCTCGGAAAGGCTTCGATGTTTATTGTGATGCGTCTAGACAAGGTTTGGGTTGTGTCTTGATGCAAGAAGGGAAAGTTGTTGCTTATGCATCTCGTCAGTTGAAAGTGCATGAGGAGAACTACCCTACTCACGATTTAGGGTTGACTGCTATTGTCTTTGCTCTGAAGATTTGGAGACATTACCTGTACGGTAATACGTTTCAAGTATTCAGTGACCATAAAAGTCTGAAGTATCTCTTCGACCAAAAAGAACTGAATATGAGACAACGAAGGTGGATGGAATTCTTGAAGAACTATGACTTCGAAATACATTACCACCCTGGCAAAGCCAATGTTGTAGCAGATGCTTTGAGTAGAAAGATGTTGCACGTGAGTACGATGATGGTGAAGGAAGCTCAGTTAATTGAAGAATTCCGAAACTTGAATCTGGCAGTTCGGTGTAAGCCGGAGTGTATCAAGCTAGGAATGCTTCAAGTGACAAATGAATTCCTTACTCAAGTAAGGGACTTGCAGAAAGAAGATGGAGAGTTGTTAGAAAAGAAAAGATTAGGTTTGGAAGGTGTAGAGCCTGATTTTCAAGTTGGAGCTGATGATATTCTAAGATTTCGGAATCGAATATGTATCCCAACTAATCAGGATTTGAGAAGAGCAGTTTTGGATGAAGCACACAAAAGCAAGCTAAGTATGCATCCTGGAACGACGAAGATGTACCAAGACCTGAAGAAGATGTTTTGGTGGCCAGGATTAAAGAAAGATGTTGCGTCTTATGTTGTGTCTTGCCTCCTTTGTCAAAAGGCGAAGATTGAACATAAGAAGCCTGGAGGAGAATTGCAACCTTTGAGTATACCGGAATGGAAATGGGATGGAATCGCAATGGACTTTGTGTAACACCCCGATTTGGCCACTTGAAAACCATAGTCATTTTAAGTGAAAATTAGGGGCCATTTTTTTTTACAAGAGTTACACACTCATGAGAACGTTTTTAATTCGAAACCGAGATATAAAATATTACGTTCTCACGGCATGCCACCCCTTCAAGTTCCAAATCGAGATGTCATGGGACATCGCACTTTGAAACTCGTTTTCCCAAAAATACATTACCCCATTTGATTTGATTTCAAAACATCAATACTTAACATGATCTGGTTTAGGGTTACAGCATAGTAGAGCCAAATGTCTAATAACTTGAAGTGGAATACAATACTCACAAGGGAATTGCCTAATCTACAATTGTCAAGTTCTACTCGTTCTTGTCACTCGTCCTACTCCTCTGTCTCCTTAGTGTTTTTTTTTGCTGTAGAATCATCCAGCACTCCGTTAGTCTCTGTATCCAAGGGAGTGACTCTTTCGGCTAGCTCCACGCTTCTGTGCTGGATCCTCAGAAAGAATACCACGTAGGCCGACATGGCATTATTATCTCTTCTCATTGGTAGGGCTCCGATCTCCCTGAACCGTTGATATCTTGCAATGTTGTCCATCTAGGATCCGCACATTTCATACATAATGGAATTGTAGAGGAAAGAGAAAGTGAGCTACCCAAAACGGCAATGTCAACTATTTGGGATTACATTAGGTAAATATTAAGACAAACAACATAAAGGAAAACATAAATCCAACAATAGTATAAGGGAAATGAAAACAACACATATAACCATCATGAGGTACACATACATAATCACCCAATTATTCATTCCGCTATTTACAAGCTCAAGACAATCACATCCTTCACCATGATACTTTTCTTCCATGCTCTCTCATTCCTCAAAACTCATCAACTATTTCAAGGGCATTCGTATCCACTTCCACTCTGGATCTTAGCATTTTCATTATCATTATTATTTTGATCCTTATCTCACATATCTTTGGAATATCTTGGGTATTAAGTCTTATCAATTCGATCAGCATCAATGATGAGGGGGAAACATCATTGTGCTCACACTCGTCTACATCTCCTCGGTCAACCTCCCAACCTAGTCGGAAGCAAACAGGAGTACAGAACCTTTACCACGCGGGCACGACAGCTGTCACAATACATAATGGTCCCAGACCAGGAGGATCTCGTCCTCAATCATATCAATAACATTAAGGCTCACTGTCCACGCAGTGGCAAAACACAATGCCCCGTTCCAGTCCCTCTCACTGTTCTCGATTTGCAATCTAGGGGGCGACAGTATGTTTCTAGTGTAACACCCCGTAAATTCCTCATATTAAAGTAAGACACTAAAGAGATTATTTTCTTAGAAAGCATTTTGAAAAGAAGTATTTTCTAAAATGATTTTTCTAAAATTCACGTTTTCGAAGCTAATAGAGGATTTTAAAGTAATGATTTCCTAAAATAATGTTCAAAGTTTAGAAATTGGACTTAAATGCTTGTGATTTAAGTTGTCTTGTGGTGAACTAGAATTACTTCCTAAGTGTATACATTTACGGTTTTGGCATACACGAATATACTTAGGTTTTGAGGAACTTAATCATAGGAAAAGAAGATAATGTATGAAAATGAATATCTGTGAATGCATGTATTTGTGTGTGTGCCTTACGTGGATGTGTGTGATGTACATATGTGTGTGTGTGTGCTAATGATTGTGTGTATAAGTTAAGCACTACCCATGATGCCATATTATGATCAACCCGGCGATAAATTAAGTATAAATGTGTGGTGCTTATATGTGTGTATGCTTATGTATATGTTAAATACATGAATGCATGATATGTGTTGATGAAATTAAAAATTAAGTGTGCATGTGTGCATGTGTGGCTTGGCCGTGTGATAGGAATAGAGGAATCAAATAGAAGCCATCCCTTATGCATTAAGAAAATGAAACTTGAATAGGAAATAAGAGAAGAAATAGGAGTGGTGACTCATAAAGCCTAGGAAGCATGAGTCATGGAACCTAGTGTGGATTTCCCTCCTCCATGTGTCCTACGATTGACCTTCTCCCATGCAACAAATGAGTTAGACCGATTTGCCCCTCTTCCACACCATGAACCGAGGTTAGAAAGGAAATTGTCCACCCTTTTTGCCTTTGCCCTTAAGACCGTGTGAATGAAATTGTGTTGGCTAGTTCCTTTCCACTTCCTTCATTCATTTTCCTTCCAACACAAACACTAACCAACGCAAACACATTTACTCTCAAGAGCACCATCAAGCTCTTGAGAGAAAGGGAGTGAAAACCGTGAGGAGAAGAGAAGAAAGAAGAAGTGAAAACCCAAAAGCTCTTAATTTAAAACCTCCTTAATTTCTTTGTCAACCACTTTCTTCATCAAAGATCAAGGAGAAACCCCATCCAACCTAGGGGAAGAGGGAGACCGAGGCAAACCCAAGAGGAGGAAAGGAAGAGAGTTAAAGAATTAAGTTAGGATTAAGGTAGATAGAGTTTTGGTTGAATAATTTTGTGTTGTAAAGAACTCTTAATGGACTTTGTTTAATTCTTTTGGATGCATGTATTTATTTTGAGTAATCTTGAGATCTACGTGTCATGCATGTTCTTTTTGTGTTTGACCTTGGACACCGATGTGAAAAAGTTTTGATCTCTTGCTTGTAACTTTCTTCATCACGGTTGTAGTTGAAGTTGTGTTTGAAACTTATGAGTTGCTTTGATCTTCACATGCATGTTGATTTGGTGGCCTTATAACCCTTATTTGCTTTTGCATGATTCCCTTATGTGTTGATCTTAAAATTTTTATGAATGAATGAACTTATGAATCTTTAAATCAAGAACCAATTGATTCGGTCTTGAGTAGAAAATTCTAGGTCTTGTTGTTCTACTTTGATCTAGGTGATTTAATGCTACTTGTATGCTTAGGGAAAATTAAATTCTACGCTTATTCTTTGCGGTTTGTTTAAAGATTTAAGTTTGAGTCTATGTTTTTGTCTTGATCTCTTTATGCATGTCTTGATCTATGTTTGATTTTTAAGAAAACATGAAGCTTGCATTATGTATGTCTAAAGTAAGTGTGAAAACCTTGCTTTTCTTGTATGTGTGCAACGGTTTTCAAAAGAAAATAAGTTTAGCAAGCTTTAGAAATAATTTTGTTTCAATCAAGATTCTTGTGTGTGTGTGATGATGATTCGGTTGATGTTTGATGATGCTTCTATGACATGATCCATGAGTTTAGACATTGCATATAGAAAACAAATTATGAGACTTTATTTCCTTGTGTGTGTGATCATTCGGTCTAGGCTAAGGGAAAACAAGAAACCATGCTAAGTCATCATTTCCTTACATGCATGTTGAAAATTGTCTCACCTAGACATTTTAGGTGCATGCATATGTTTGACTTAAAAGATAAAGACTAAGACATGATTATTGATTTTCTTAGGTTAACAAATTAAAGGTGTGTCTGCCAAAAACTAATGTGAAGCTCACGGCTATCATGAAAGAAATAAGAAAACAAGTTTTTAGAAAATGATCTTTGCATTAGTTCATGTTCTATGTGCATATTTGACCTTGTCTTATCATGATAGCATTCGGCCTAATCATGTTAGCTAGTCTAGGATCTTTTCAATGAAGTAACTTAAGAAGGAATGAGTGTGTTTCTAAGGAGTGACGCTAAAATAAACTTACGTGTGTGCATGCATTTTAAATCCGTTCTTATATAGAAATGAAGGAATTAAATTGATTGAGTGTTGTGTTTGAATGAATATGTATGCGTGTGTGTTTATGTGTCTTCGACTAAAACTAAAAGAAAATGGAATCTAAACGCCTAAAATAAAATAAATCGATTTGAATTGTGATGCTTGATTTCTTTTCTTTGCTTCCATTCGGTTAAGTGGTCTAGGTAGGATTAGGGAGTCTAGTGGCATGAACAAGTTGTGCATGAAAATATATGTGAATGTGTTTGGACGGAAACTAGATTCAATATTGGTTGTAAATTCTTGCATGCCTAAGTGTTGTATGTATATGACGCGGTTTGTTTAGAATTATGTTGATGCTTATGTTAGTTATGCTTGAAAATATGTAAATGTGTAAATGACTTTAAAATAAGTTGATTTTAAGAAAATTTGATTTGATCTACTTGGGATTTTAAAAATGTATTCAGGGCTGTCCCAAAAGTGTTTTATGAAAAGATTTAAGTTTTAAGCACTGATTTTAATGAAAGAGTTATTTAAAATAAAAGCTGTTTTTATAATGTTTTCGGGGTTTTATCAAAACAATTTTTGTGAACCTTCTTTGCTGTCCAGAATTACTTGGATGAGCCTTTTTGGATCTAAAAATGTTTTCCTATAATTCAGAGCGAAGTTTTTAAATGGAAAATGATTTAAGAAAAAGCTGGATCGAAATAGATATATCTTCAAAATTTTCTCAACGAAGAAAAGACGAGTATTAATCTAAGAAAAGATTTCCTCAAATAAGTTAATAATTAAAGTGTTCTATTTAATATGAGGAACGATAAAGAAAAGGGGTTGGAGGCAGATGGCAGCACAAGGAACTAAAGAGAGCGCACAATCACTGGCTGGACCTCAGCTGAGAGAGAAGCTTTCCTAAGACACCGTGGTAGCTAGGTGATTTATTAGGACGTTCCGCATCATCTCAAAGATCGGAACGAAGTGGTTGGAGTTAGTAGTATAAGTGGCAATTGTTTGCTTTGTGTGGCCACTTATATGAAGGTGACAAGAACCACAATGTTATTGTGTGATGATTGTGTGTTGATAGTATGCTTTTACTTATCTGTGTAAATTATGTTGCTTATTTCTATAGTGGATGGGTGTCTGTTAAGTCTTGAATAAGAAACGAAATGAAATGAAAGAGTTGAGGGAGTGATGAATTGAAAGTGATGGTATAGTAAGAAAAGAATGATGATAAAAGATAAGAAATTGAGGGAAAAGAGAGACGAGAGTTGAGATTGAGAAAGGGATATTGAAAGTGATAATGAGAACGAGCCAGAGCTGGGGAGAGTAATGTGAATGGTTGGGATGAGAAGTGAACTAAGTTGAGCTGAGCTCCTCTGTTCTTGGTTTTAGTTTGGGAACTGGTGTTGAGCTGGGCTTGCTCCTCCATTAGCGCTCAGCACAAAATGCATTTTGAAAAAGAGTTTTGAAAAAGGAATTTTCGAAAAGATTTGTGAAGAGGAAATTTTTATAAAAGTTGGGGGAAAAGAATTGTTTTTAGAAAAGATTTTTGAAGAGCTTGTGAAACAATATTTTTCAAAGGAGTTTTATGAAAAGGTATTTTGGAACAATGTTTTGAGAAAAGTTTGCTGAAAGTTGGTGAAAATGAAAGTTTTGTAAAGATTTTTGGAAATGGTGTTTGGAATGTAGTAGAATCGATATTTTGAGAAGGATAGTAAAAAGGAAGATTTGGGAAAATTGAGAGTATGATTGAAGTTGAGAAATGAGATGTGAATCCCAGCTCTAAGCTATATGTGTGTATTTGAAAGTGCAAAGATAATGGTCGGGACTCACTGAAGGGATGCACGAAGGGTGAGCCGACCAATAGGATAATTAACTACAAGATTCTAAAAGACATTAACAGCGAATACAGTGAGGTTTGAGAGTGCGAAGTAGTGGAGAGGAAGGTACCCCGGATATCAGGGATATTCGGGTTGATGAATGCATTAGGGTAGGCTCGGGCGGTAAAACGTCACGTTGCCTTGAGTACTATTCTGGGCAGAACGAACTCCACATGTGGTGCACTAACGTGGTGGGGACTGGGTCTAATACAGCGGTAAGTTCTGCACCCGGGACCAGAATAGTGCTGTCACCCCTATGGCAGTTCAGGAACAGTGAGAGGGACTGGAGTGGGGCATTTTGTTTGCCACTGCGAGGCAGTGTGCCGTGATTAAGATGATTATGTTATTGAGGCTGAGACCTCCTGGCCTGGGGCCATTTGTGTGTGACAGCTGTCGTGCCCGCACGGTAAAGGTCCTGTACTCCTATTTGCTTCCGACTAGGTGGATGGATGGCCGAGGAGATGTAGGCTTGAAACGAGAGTGCTAACTACGAAAGAAACGCGTACCTCGACGATCCTTTAACTCCCCTGATTATCAAGGGTTATAATTCAATAAAACATTATAAGAAAAGAATTACATGAGCAAGGGATGAAAGTGTGGAGAAAGAGGAGGAGATTGAAAACGGAATGCGGAAAAGAAATTATGCCCCTGAGGGGGAGGAGAAACCGAAGTGGAAAATTGAGGAAGGAACAATAAGGTATGATAATAGAACGAAAATGATAAGGATGGTGGTATGTCTGCTTGTTATCTTGTGTGTATGTTGTGTGTTGTGTGTGTGTCCTATTATTTTACCTACCGTAAGTCCACACCGTCGACGCTACGCGTCCGGAATGCTTACTCTCTCCTGTTCGTTGGCGCATCGGTGTCACTGGTACTCCGACGTGCAGATGGATCGGCGCTTGGAAGTCTCTACATGGCTCCGTGAAGGGAAGGGATGGAGAGCTACACGTCACGGATGGGCATGGACCGGATATTCTCGGTTGGTGATCACGGACCCGGGGCACAAGCTAGGAGAGGAAATAACGAGTTCGTGTTTGGGAAGTGTGTCCTTTTTAGGACATGATTCTGAACCACCACCCCAGTATAAGAAGATTGAGAATACCGTGAGACTGTTCGGAGTGGAGCTGAGGCCAAATTTCGACGGAGAACCAAAGGATGTAGTCGCATCATCATCCCGCCCCAAGACGCCCGCAAAGAAGAGAAAGAAGCTGATCTCGGTAGTTTTCGATAGGAGAAGGGAACCAGTAGTAGAGTTAGAATGAGTAATGTTTGTATTCGTATTCAGGATTACCTAAGCCATGAGCTATTACTGTACTCTAACTGTTTTGAAGCATGCCCGACCTTGAAGAAATGGATGAACCCTTTTATGGAATGTGTTTAATTTTCTTTGAGAAAATGAATGGAGTTGCTTAAGTGGAACTGAACGGTTTTCTAAATAAAATGTTTTCAGAAATTGAAGTAGTCAAGTTTGGTTCCAAGTAACAACTCGGTTTTCGAAAGAAGTGCGTTGAGGAAACTTAATAACGTTTTTTTTTTAAAAAAAATGGCCTCATTTTTGCAACGTTAATAAATAAGAGTCGGATGTTTTGGTTTTTGAAAATCGGGCTGTTACAGAATGGTATCAGAGCTTATGGTAATCCTTAGCAGCCTTAAGCATGGGCTTCATGCTTTGCTTGTGTGACTCTGTGTGCTTGCTAGTGTTTGAGTAGGAACAGGAGAATAAGCTTTTGCCTCTTAGGACGTGAGACTAGCATGTAGCTTAGCATCGACCATATTAATTTGCGAAACCTTTTGGCTCTATGAGAAGTAGACCATGAATAGCTCTTGCAGCCAAGACCCTATGCCCCTAATGTTTCAATAGTGATTGTTAGACTTAGGACTGATTAACCTTAACTTACCTTTATACAAGGATAGTTATCACATTTGAGGATGTAGGTTTCAATCTCTTAACTCTCGTGTTTGTTGAATTGCTTCAACAAAACGTTCTTGGTGCCCAGATTCGAACACTTTTCTTCATAAACCTTTACTACCTGGTAGCCTTGCCGGTTTCATTTAAAACCCTTTGGTCCGAATCATGGAATTGAAAGTACCATAATTACCCCAAATAAATTAGGCTTGAATGATTGAGGGAGGAGAAGTAGTTTAAGTGAAGTAAGACCGTAAGATCGCCGTGAGATAGTTATAAGTTGAACCCAAGTTGGGGAGTCACAAGGAGGAAAGGAAACATATATTATTAGCAAATAGAAGGAATTTTGAGTAAAGCCTAGATAGTAATAGAATTTCCTTTAACTCGAGAAGAATAGATGTAAACCCTAGGATTAGAAAGAGAGTTATGGGAGAGACAGATTAGATAGAGAGTAGTGAATATTTGAGGATTTTAGGCGAGACCCTTGCTTTTGGAGATGTATGAATGTCTGTTTGTTTGCTTGATTCCCCTAAGTCCAACCATAAGTGTGGACTTTCTGTGACGACGGCCGGCCAAAGAAGCGGCATCTTCTTCGGTTAGTCCGTTGGACATAACCCGGCTCGACACGCAAGTGACAGTACGAGTGGAATCTCTCCATCTGGAAGCAGTTAAAGACGAACATCAGAATGACATAAGAATGATGTTGTCCTTCTGCCCAATCTCCAATGTATTTCTCGGGGACGACAAATCCTTAAGTTGGGGAGAATGTAACACCCCGTAAATTCCTCATATTAAAGTAAAACACTAAAGAGATTATTTTCTTAGAAAGCATTTTGAAAAGAAGTATTTTCTAAAATGATTTTTCTAAAATTCACGTTTTCGAAGCTAATAGAGGATTTTAAAGTAATGATTTCCTAAAATAATGTTCAAAGTTTAGAAATTGGACTTAAATGCTTGTGATTTAAGTTGTCTTGTGGTGAACTAGAATTACTTCCTAAGTGTATACATTTACGGTTTTGGCATACACGAATGTACTTAGGTTTTGAGGAACTTAATCATAGGAAAAGAAGATAATGTATGAAAATGAATATCTGTGAATGCATGTATTTGTGTGTGTGCCTTACATACATGTGTGTGATGTACATATGTGTGTGTGTGCTAATGATTGTGTGTATAAGTTAAGCATTACCAATGATGCCATATTATGATCAACCCGGTGATAAATTAAGTATAAATGTGTGGTGCTTATATGTGTGTATGCTTAAGTATATGTTAAATACATGAATGCATGATATGTGTTGATGAAATTAAAAATTAAGTGTGCATGTGTGCATGTGTGGCTCGGCCGTGTGATAGGAATAGAGGAATCAAATAGAAGCCATCCCTTATGCATTAAGAAAATGAAACTTGAATAGGAAATAAGAGAAGAAATAGGAGTGGTGACTCATAAAGCCTAGGAAGCATGAGTCATGGAACCTAGTGTGGATTTCCCTCCTCCATGTGTCCTACGATTGACCTTCTCCCTTGCAACAAATGAGTTAGACCGATTTGCCCCTCTTCCACACCATGAACCGAGGTTAGAAAGGGAATTGTCCACCCTTTTTGCCTTTGCCCTTAAGACCGTGTGAATGAAATTGTGTTGGCTAGTTCCTTTCCACTTCCTTCATTCGTTTTCCTTCCAACACAAACACTAACCAACGCAAACACATTTACTCTCAAGAGCACCATCAAGCTCTTGAGAGAAAGGGAGTGAAAACTGTGAGGAGAAGAGAAGAAAGAAGAAGTGAAAACCCAAAAGCTCTTAATTTAAAACCTCCTTAATTTCTTTCTCAACCACTTTCTTCATCAAAGATCAAGGAGAAACCCCATCCAACCTAGGGGAAGAGGGAGACCGAGGCAAACCCAAGAGGAGGAAAGGAAGAGAGTTAAAGAATTAAGTTAGGATTAAGGTAGATAGAGTTTTGGTTGAATAATTTTGTGTTGTAAAGAACTCTTAATGGACTTTGTTTAATTCTTTTGGATGCATGTATTTATTTTGAGTAATCTTGAGATCTACGTGTCATGCATGTTCTTTTTGTGTTTGACCTTGGACACCGATGTGAAAAAGTTTTGATCTCTTGCTTGTAACTTTCTTCATCACGGTTTTAGTTGAAGTTGTGTTTGAAACTTATGAGTTGCTTTGATCTTCACCTGCATGTTGATTTGGTGGCCTTATAACCCTTATTTGCTTTTGCATGATTCCCTTATGTGTTGATCTTAAATTTTTTATGAATGAATGAACTTATGAATCTTTAAATCAAGAACCAATTGATTCGGTCTTGAGTAGAAAATTCTAGGTCTTGTTGTTCTACTTTGATCTAGGTGATTTCATGCTACTTGTATGCTTAGCGAAAATTAAATTCTAAGCTTATTCTTTGCGGTTTGTTTAAAGATTTAAGTTTGAGTCTATGTTTTTGTCTTGATCTCTTTATGCATGTCTTGATCTATGTTTGATTTTTAATAAAACATGAAGCTTGCATTATGTATGTCTAAAGTAAGTGTGAAAACCTTGCTTTTCTTGTATGTGTGCCACGGATTTCATAAGAAAATAAGTTTAGCAAGCTTTAGAAATAATTTTGTTTGAATCAAGATTCTTGTGTGTGTGTGATGATGATTCGGTTGATGTTTGATGATGCTTCTATGACATGATCCATGAGTTTAGACATTGCATATAGAAAACAAATTATGAGACTTTATTTCCTTCTGTGTGTGATCATTCGGTCTAGGCTAAGGGAAAACAAGAAACCATGCTAAGTCATCATTTCCTTACATGCATGTTGAAAATTGTCTCACCTAGACATTTTAGGTGCATGCATATGTTTGACTTAAAAGATAAAGAATAAGACATGATTATTGATTTTCTTAGGTTAACAAATTAAAGGTGTGTCTGCCAAAAACTAATGTGAAGCTCACGGCTTCATGAAAGAAATAAGAAAACAAGTTTTTAGAAAATGATCTTTGCATTAGTTCATGTTCTATGTGCATATTTGACCTTGTCTTATCATGATAGCATTCGGCCTAATCATGTTAGCTAGTCTAGGATCTTTTCAATGAAGTAACTTAAGAAGGAATGAGTGTGTTTCTAAGGAGTGACGCTAAAATAAACTTACGTGTGTGCATGCATTTTAAATCCGTTCTTATATAGAAATGAAGGAATTAAATTGATTGAGTGTTGTGTTTGAATGAATATGTATGCGTGTGTGTTTATGTGTCTTCGGCTAAGACTAAAAGAAAATGGAATCTAAACGCCTAAAATAAAATAAATCGATTTGAATTGTGATGCTTGATTTCTTTTCTTTGCTTCCATTCGGTTAAGTGGTCTAGGTAGGATTAGGGAGTCTAGTGGCATGAACAAGTTGTGCATGAAAATATATGTGAATGTGTTTGGACGGAAACTAGATTCAATATTGGTTGTAAATTCTTGCATGCCTAAGTGTTGTATGTATATGGCGCGGTTTGTTTAGAATTATGTTGATGCTTATGTTAGTTATGCTTGAAAATATGTAAATGTGTAAACGACTTTAAAATAAGTTGATTTTAAGAAAATTTTATTTGATCTACTTGGGATTTTAAAAATGTATTCAGGGCTGTCCCAAAAGTGTTTTAAGAAAAGATTTAAGTTTTAAGCACTGATTTTAATGAAAGAGTTATTTAAAATAAAAGCTGTTTTTATAATGTTTTCGGGGTTTTATCAAAACAATTTTTGTGAACCTTCTTTGCTGTCCAGAATTACTTGGATGAGCCTTTTTGGATCTAAAAATGTTTTCCTATAATTCAGAGCGAAGTTTTTAAATGGAAAATGATTTAAGAAAAAGCTGGATCAAAATAGATATGTCTTCAAAATTTTCTCAACGAAGAAAAGACGAGTATTAATCTAAGAAAAGATTTCCTCAAATAAGTTAATAATTAAAGTGTTCTATTTAATATGAGGAACGATAAAGAAAAGGGGTTGGAGGCAGATGGCAGCACAAGGAACTAAAGAGAGCGCACAATCACTGGCTGGACCTCAGGTGAGAGAGAAGCTTTCCTAAGACACCGTGGTAGCTAGGTGATTTATTAGGACGTTCCGCATCATCTCAAAGATCGGAACGAAGTGGTTGGAGTCAGTAGTATAAGTGGCAATTGTTTGCTTTGTGTGGCCACTTATATGAAGGTGACAAGAACCACAATGTTATTGTGTGATGATTGTGTGTTGATAGTATGCTTTTACTTATCTGTGTAAATTATGTTGCTTATTTCTATAGTGGATGGGTGTCTGTTAAGTCTTGAATAAGAAACGAAATGAAATGAAAGAGTTGAGGGAGTGATGAATTGAAAGTGATGGTATAGTAAGAAAAGAATGATGATAAAAGATAAGAAATTGAGGGAAAAGAGAGACGAGAGTTGAGATTGAGAAAGGGATATTGAAAGTGATAATGAGAACGAGCCAGAGCTGGGGAGAGTAATGTGAATGGTTGGGATGAGAAGTGAACTGAGTTGAGCTGAGCTCCTCTGTTCTTGGTTTTAGTCTGGGAACTGGTGTTGAGCTGGGCTTGCTCCTCCACTAGCGCTCAGCACAAAATGCATTTTGAAAAAGTGTTTTGAAAAAGGAATTTTCGAAAAGATTTGTGAAGATGAAATTTTTATAAAAGTTGGGGGAAAAGAATTGTTTTTAGAAAAGATTTTTGAAGAGCTTGTGAAACAATATTTTTCAAAGGAGTTTTATGAAAAGGTATTTTGGAACAATGTTTTGAGAAAAGTTTGCGAACTGACAGTTTGGTGAAAGTTGGTGAAAATGAAAGTTTTGTAAAGATTTTTGGAAATGGTGTTTGGAATGTAGTAGAATCGATATTTTGAGAAGGATAGTAAAAAGGAAGATTTGGGAAAATTGAGAGTATGATTGAAGTTGAGAAATGAGATGTGAATCCCAGCTCTGAGCTATATGTGTGTATTTGAAAGTGCAAAGATAGTGGTCGGGACTCACTGAAGTGATGCACGAAGGGTGAGCCGACCAATAGGATAATTAACTACAAGATTCTAAAAGACATTAACAGCGAATACGGTGAGGTTTGAGAGTGCGAAGTAGTGGAGAGGAAGGTACCCCGGATATCAGGGATATTCGGGTTGATGAATGCATTAGGGTAGGCTCGGGCGGTAAAACGTCACGTTGCCTTGAGAACTATTCTGGGCAGAACGAACTCCACATGTGGTGCACTAACGTGGTGGGGACTGGGTCTAATACCGTGGTAAGTTCTGCACCCGGGACCAGAATAGTGCTGTCACCCCTATGGCAGTTCAGGAACAGTGAGAGGGACTGGAGTGGGGCATTTTGTTTGCCACTGCGAGGCAGTGTGCCGTGATTATGATGATTATGTTATTGAGGCTGAGACCTCCTGGCCTGGGGCCATTTGTGTGTGACAGCTGTCGTGACCGCACGGTAAAGGTCCTGTACTCCTGTTTGCTTCCGACTAGGTGGATGGATGGCCGAGGAGATGTAGGCTTGAAACGAGAGTGCTAACTACGAAAGAAACGCGTACCTCGACGATCCTTTAACTCCCCTGATTATCGAGGGTTATAATTCAATAAAACATTATAAGAAAAGAATTACATGAGCAAGGGATGAAAGTGTGGAGAAAGAGGAGGAGATTGGAAACGGAATGCGGAAAAGCAATTATGCCCCTGAGGGGGAGGAGAAACCGAAGTGGAAAATTGAGGAAGGAACAATAAGGTATGATAATAGAACGAAAATGATAAGGATGGTGGTATGTCTACTTGTTATCTTGTGTGTATGTTGTGTGTTGTGTGTGTGTCCTATTATTTTACCTACCGTAAGTCCACACCGTCGATGCTACGCGTCCGGAATGCTTACTCTCTCCTGTTCGTTGGCGCATCGGTGTCACTGGTACTCCGACGGGCAGATGGATCGGCGCTTGGAAGTCTCTACATGGCTCCGTGAAGGGAAGGGATGGAGAGCTACACGTCACGGATGGGCATGGACCGGATATTCTCGGTTGGTGATCGCGGACCCGGGGCACAAGCTAGGAGAGGAAATAACGAGTTCGTGTTTGGGAAGTGTGTCCTTTTTAGGACATGATTCTGAACCACCACCCCAGTATAAGAAGATTGAGAATACCGTGAGACTGTTCGGAGTGGAGCTGAGGCCAAATTTCGACGGAGAACCAAAGGATGTAGTCGCATCATCATCCCGCCCCAAGACGCCCGCAAAGAAGAGAAAGAAGCTGATCTCGGTAGTTTTCGATAGGAGAAGGGAACCAGTAGTAGAGTTAGAATGAGTAATGTTTGTATTCGTATTCAGGATTACCTAAGCCATGAGCTATTACTGTACTCTAACTGTTTTGAAGCATGCCCGACCTTGAAGAAATGGATGAACCCTTTTATGGAATGTGTTTAATTTTCTTTGAGAAAATGAATGGAGTTGCTTAAGTGGAACTGAACGGTTTTCTAAATAAAATGTTTTCAGAAATTGAAGTAGTCAAGTTTGGTTCCAAGTAACAACTCGGTTTTCGAAAGAAGTGCGTTGAGGAAACTTAATAACGTTTTTTTTAAAAAATGGCCTCATTTTTGCAACGTTAATAAATAAGAGTCGGATGTTTTGGTTTTCGAAAATCGGGCTGTTACATCTAGTGGGCCCGCAGAACTTGCCACGGCATTAGTGTAACACCCCTAATTTTCGTCTCCCAAATAACTGAGAAATTAATTATAACAATTAATTTATAATTGATTTATATTAGTTTTAAAGGTTTTAGTTTTTGTACATTATGTGTTTTTATATATAAAAATATGAGATATATTTTTATATGGCTATTTTGTACAAAAATATGAATATTGTGATTTAGTCCTTGAGTTGGGACCTAATTACAATATTAGAAAGGTTTTTAGAAGGAAAGGAATTAAATTATTAATTTTTGAATTTTATCAGTATGTAACTGGTTAGAAGGGCTCTGTAACCGGTTACACGATGAACTCAGAAAACTGGGTTAGTGCGTTTGATGAGTAATCAAGCCAAAACCCAGAAATCTGCCACGAATTCATCCTTCTCTTGGTGGGGTAGGACGTGTCAACACGCATGTTAGCCTGATTTCTCTATAAATAGCCCAATTGATCGAGATTTTGGCTCATTTGTTGATCTGAATTGCTGAAACTTTATTTTAGGGTTCCGTAGTTCTTCCATTCGATTCTCAGTCTGTGTTGAGAGTTAGAACACGAGTGATACACCATTACAAAGCTTGAATCAAGGGCTTTGTATTGACATAAAGTTTGTGAGTTGAGAGTCCCTGAATCAAGAGAAGAAGCTTGCCAAGTTGAGGTGTTGATGCTGTCAAACCTCAGCTTCTGATTTCTGGAGCTGACTTTGAAGCTCGATTTTGGTAAGCACACAAACCCTTTTGGTTTCAAATCTATTCCTACCTCTAGTGCATGTTGC
Source organism: Crotalaria pallida (assembly GCA_037953625.1). Classification (NCBI taxonomy): domain Eukaryota; kingdom Viridiplantae; phylum Streptophyta; class Magnoliopsida; order Fabales; family Fabaceae; genus Crotalaria; species Crotalaria pallida. The sequence goes on along the minus strand of CM075654.1, from coordinate 53,587,406 downwards.
AGAGAACTCAATTTGACTATTTTCCCCAATTCTTAATTGGGTTTTGCATGTCAAATTCCCTGGTTTTGGTACCCTGTCCAACTCTATCTGCACATAGTGGATTTGATGGAGATCTATGTTGGAGCCTTTCTCTCTGCAATTTCTTGGATCAAGCACGAACCTAAGGTAAGGGGGAAGCTTACTATTTGCTAGAATGAGAATAAATTGTGGTAGAATATAGGATGAGTCACCAAGAGACTCGAAGGGCATAAGTTGAAATGGTTAAATGGCTTGGAGGCCAATTTGAGCTCAATTGTTGTTTTGAGCAATGTTATCAGGATGCATGCAAGCTATGTTGATGTTGATTTCATGACTTAATTGGATATTATGTGAATTGATGCATTAAGTTGTGAAATATGAGCAATTATGTGCAATTTGAGTATCTAAATTGAATGCATGCAAAGTGAATGTGTTTTTGTGATTAAACATGTTTACTTAAGGTATATGAACTCTTTTGAATGTTGAAATTGGTTAGATTTGAGTAATGAAAAGAATGGTTTGCAAAACCTCATATTTCAGTGTGCTGACTGCACAATCTAACCGGTTACTCGATAATTGTAACCGGTTAGACACTGTGAAATCAGTTCTGTGGTCTTATCAATGTTACTCAAATCTAGACCTTAATTTCATTGGAATTCAATCTGAAATGAAGTTGATTTTATTGTAATAATTCAAATTGAAAATTGGGAGTTAATACCTTAACATCAAATGATAATTTCAAGAGGAAATTATCCACAAATGAAATGGGATTATGACTTAGATCTTTTGAATGATATTATGTGTTGAACTTGAGGTATTCTTTTGTGCTAAGACCTTGTTATTGGATTGAGTAGAGAATTCAAGAAAAGATTTATTGAAAATCAATGGTTTTGTATTCAGGTCTGTAATTCTAACCGGTTAGGTGATGATGTAACCGGTTAGTACCTGAAACTTAAAAATAAGAGTTAAGTTTTTGAGTAAGGATTTTTGATACAAAATATTACATTCTCTCAATCCAGGTCTATGAGCATATGTTAAATTTAAATTCAAAGGTGAATTTTATGAGTAAAGCCATACCTCAAGATATCATTCAGAAGTTGTGTTTTCTAAGTCATAATAATGGAATTAATGGAAAGACCAACCTTAGTAATTATGTATGCAATGCATGCATAGAGAAAGGTAATGAAATAGGTTGGCAAGGATGGTTTGTGATGTTTGGGGTACTTGACCCTGTACTCTAGGAGTACTAAACTGATGCAACCTACTTGATGACACATTCTGGGAATGTGGCCATTGTCTGGGACATGGTTTCTTGAATACGTTCTGGGAACGTGATGCACACTCTGGGAGTGGTGCTTGATTTTATTCCAAGTATGGTTTGCGATACGTTCTGGGAACGTATGTGAGTGTTCTGGGAACACATTGGTATACTAATAGAATTAAACATAAAAACCAACCTTAATGATTGTGCATCCATATAGAATGGAAGTTTGGTTGGTAGGAACGTTTATCATATTCTGGGAATATGAGGAGGGTACTCCGGGAGTACCAAATTATAACCTACTTGATGACACATTATAGATATGTGGCCAGTGTCTGGGACTTGGTTTTATACGTTCTGGGAACGTATGTTAGTGTTCTGGGAACACATTGATATGCAACCTACTTGATGACACATTATAGATATGTGGCCAGTGTCCGGGACCTGGTTTTTATGCGTTCTGGGAACGTATGCGTTCTGGGAACGTGGTGCACACTCTAGGAGTGGTGCTTATTATTCAAAGTATGGTTTGCTACACGTTCTAGGAACGTGGTGCACACTCTGGGAGTGATGCTTATTATCCAAGTATGGTTCGGCATTACGTTCTGGGAACGAATGTCGGTGTTCCAGGAACACAAGGATGTATTGGATGGACGTCCAAGATGGACTTTTAGAGGCCTCAGTTGTGGAAGGAAATCATGCATCATGCCACCTGCATTGAAAGAATTATTATGATTAACCGGGTGTGCTCATTTGATTATGCATCATGATTTGCTACATGTTGACTTGTGGATGTTAGTTTTATTCCCATTTGATTATGCGAATATGTATAGCTAACCCCCATGCCCTTATTAGGTATTGATCGTGCATCTAGATTGCACAAGAATCAGTAAAAGAAGATGTCCCTTAGGTGCATGCAGAGTGTAGAAAGTGTGGGTTGGGAACCCGTTGTGCAGATATCGAGGATCTGACCAGAAGGATGTTTGGACAAAGGACCAGTGACCAGCCCTATAACAATTCTATTTTTAATAAAATTTATATGATACATATTTTGGAAAGAGGTATCATAAGAGGAATTCGGTTTCATAATAATACTTATTTGGTATTAATGGACTTGTTATACTTGATATATTTTGGGAATGTAATATGATGATTATACTATGTTTCCGCAAACTCTGATTTTACTAGTCACCTCCATTATTAATCAAGTGTTTGTGAAAATAAATTTTCAAGGGAAGGGATAATTCTTATTTTCAGATCTTTTTCCAACGATAACAAGTACTTATTACTTTTCTTATAAAGTAAGATGATATACAAAGATTGTTACAATTAGACCCAGTCCCCACCACGTTAGTGTTCCACTTGTGGAGTTCGTTCTGCCTAGAAACATACTCTAGACTTCTTGACGTTTCACCATCATCGTCCTCCCCTAATGCAATCTTGTCCTAAGTATCCGCAGATACTTATCGTTCCTTCCTCTCCACTACTTCGATTCGACACTCATGTCTCACCGCATTTATAAATGTCTTTTAAAGATTTTAAATTACGGCTTAGTCCTAATGATCGGTCCATCCTTGGTGCATCCCTTCAATGAGACCCGATCGCTAATCGTTCGCATCTAATTCCCCCTAAAGCTCATATACCAATCACTTGAATCATCACAACACTATTGCATCATCTTTCTCTTTCTCACATCATAGCACATTGCTCTCATGAGTCATCACTATTTCAATCCAACTGAAACTCAGCACGCCATCATTGTCCTCTTTGCCAATTGTGACTCAGCGACATCACTGGTGTCCATTCTCGCCAATTCGGGTTTATCAGCATCAGCAGCTCCTCTCATTCTTCCAAATTTCCAATCATCTTCTAATTTTCTCACAATTCACTCTCATCGTAACTTGTCTCTCTCTCTCTCTCATCTATTCTCATTATTCGAATTCGTTATTCTTTTCTTATCATTCTTAGCTTGTGACTTTCATAACTTTATTACTAACGCACAACTAAATGATTCCCAACAATATCAGATAAATATAACAAGTAAACGAATCATAACGTTATTAAATAGCACAACATGAACAATCAGACAACATATCATCATTCTTATAAACCAATCTCAGTCGATCAGGTGGATAGCTAGACCAAACAAACAAGCGCTATCACATACACCACTACGCTAAATGAGATTGGGGTCCAATCTTTGAGATGATTGGACGCCTTAATATGTACCTAATTACCACGACGTCTTAAGGGAAAGCCCCTCTCTCACCTCGATGACGAACGTCCTATAGCTCTCCAAGGTTTTTCGATCATCTCACCTCGATTGACGATACTTCCCACGATACGCTCCTTGGTTCCCCAACGCGATGTTTGTAACTTCTTCCCGGTTGTTACTGGAACTCAAATAATTCTCCCTTATTAAAAATCGTTCTTATAAAATCACTTTGGGAAACGAAATATTATTACCAAAGAAAACTTCTTATTTGAAAATCACTTTGGTTTTACTCAAGGAAGAACATTTGTTAACTTAAAACCGGGAAAACAATTCCTTTTAATTAATCAAATCGTTTGGCTTACTTCTTTTTCCTTAAACCAAATTAAATCAAAGCAATTAACACAAGTTTAGATCAAAACCTTTCTTAAAAATGTATTAAGCACTTCAAATTCATTTTCACGTACACATTTGAATACGCAAGTAGTAATCATCTTAATCATTCAAGTGCATACACAATATTATCAACTACTCAAAATCCATGCACATAGGACAAGAATCAAATACATGCACTTAGTTTTTTTTTAAGCATAGCTGAATCCTATCCGATATGAGACAAGGTTTGTACTTCAGTTACTAATAATTACTAACACATGCTATTAGAAAAAAAACAACACACCTCATCACATTCTAAAAAAGAAAAGGACACATTTACTTAAGATAAGGCTAGCATCATGTAAATTAACACACAAATGAGAAATCAATTAATTTCCTTCACTTTTGTGCCAAGACCGAATAGGATATAAGGAAAGACACTCAACACAACACTTATCAAATCAATTTCATTTAGCCAAGACTAACTCAAACAAGGACACGTAAGAAAATAGAAATAACTTTCATGAAATTTCGTCCCAAACCGAATGGGATCATAAAATTACTTTTAAGTTTGAAATCAAAGATTTAAATCCCATAGGTTTAGGAATTCCATATGCAAAATAAACGAGCTAACTTGATCATTTATACCCACAAAACCGTGAGCATCATAGGGAAATTTGACAACTTCAATTTCATTTTCTTCACTTCGATTCAAACAACAACCAAAGCTACAAATCATTTCAAGGGTTTATTTTATTTTTCCTTTAAATTGGGTTATTTCATACATGCACCCTTTATGTTCCTAAATTAAGCTAATCTTAGTCTAAGGTCTACATACATCCTAAATGATGATTAAACTCACTTCCCTATTTTCCTACCTCAAGGCCGAATGTTATCACACATAAGACAAGAATTTTAGTCATTTTACAATGCACTCAAGACAATTAGGGCAAACCTTACCAACATTCATAGATCATCATGAGATTTCTTAAATTTCTTATCAAAGCTCAAACTCATAGTTTTTCTAAAATGAAAATTTGGATTATAACTTAATCTTCTAAAAGAATAGCATGCATGGACTTAGAATTATTAAATCTACTCCTAATTCATTAATGCACCTAAAATTCATGCACCAACACATTTTTAGCACTCATGGCCGAATGGCCTTCCGCTCAACACAACAAACATAGAACGAATGTTTAAGTCAAATCATGTTCATAAAAGAAAGATCATTTTAAAGACCATTACCCTATTAATCTCTAGTAGGCCGAGATACGCATAGAGGAAAAACTCAATTTCTTTATTTGAAAATTGACATGCAAACCTCAAAGTCCTAATTTGAGTTAAAACACACACATAGATTAAAACATGCACATATATAAAATCAACCAAAATCATTACAAATTGACCTGCAAAGCTAAAAACCCTCATTTTCTTCTCGATAAATTTAGATCATGAAATTGTCAATCAAATATTCACATAAACACATAGATCAAGGCATGCTAAACAAGATCAATACAAAAACACACTTAAACACAAAACCTAACCAAAACCGTAAAGAACAAGATGGAAATTAAAACATCCAAGCACAATTATTCAAGATCAAATTATAAAAATGACATGCAAGGCATCAAAACTTCAAGATTGTAAAGAAGTAAACACATGCATCACAAAATTTACACTTAAATAATGTCCATATTTAAGTCCCTTTACAAACCAAAATTACTACACCAAGCCTTCTTAAATAACTACCTTAGATTGAGACTCTAAGTAAAACTTCAAGCTTTCAATCTCCTTTCTTCTTCTCCTAAAGTTGCTTCGATCTCCTCCTCTTAGGGTTATTGGTTGGCTTTTCTCTTGATCAAAGAAGAAGAACAAGGTTGAGAAAGAAATTAGGGATGTTTGGGTAAAGAACCTTTTGCACTCTTATCTCCTCTCTCCTTTCTTACGGCCTCTCTCACTTTTCCTCTAAAGTCTCAAGAGTTTGATGCACTCTTGGAAAAAGTGTTTTGGGAATGAAGTGTGTGAAGATGGAGAATGGCTAACCAACACCATCCTACACGGTTTTAAGAACAAGAGCAATGGCTTGGGATTTCCTATTTGATCCTTGGTTCAAGGGGTTGTGCAAGGGATAATTCGGTCCATCCCAAAATTTGCATGGCAAGGGTCATGTCAAGTTGAGGCAAGGTGGAGGAAAGTATTCTATAGGCATCATGAGTCACCACTCTAGCTTCCTCCTATTTCTATTTGAATTTCCTATTTCTTAATGGGTAAGAAAATCAAACTCACTTGGTTTCCTTCCTCTTTTCTTGACCGAACAAAATACATGCATACATACATATACAATTTTATTTCTCATAGCATGGGTATCATGGAACAATGCATTCTTCTTAGCCTTCCTAACCTTAAATGGCCGAACAACACATACACACAACTACACATATAATTTTATTTTTCCTAGCATGAAGACCATGAAACACTTTAGCACTCATTTAGTTACATCATGTTCCATCCTTAAAACACACGGCCTACACACATATAATTTCCTATGGTCATCCATAGTTACACAATTCATGCACTTAATCATTTAAATTAGCTAATTAGATTTCTTACATAATTAAGCACACAAACATACACATTCACAAATTCGAAGATATGATTCCTAAGGAAATCAATTATATCGTACTGTTCAAATACCCAATCATATTTTCATGTACAGCCAGGATTTTCTCAAAATAAATAATTTATTTAAAACTTCAAATTATTTTAAGAAGGAAAATTCGTCTTCTAATAACAAATCACCACTTGGTTTTTATGAAAAATCAATATTTCCTACTTGCTAAAACAGTTTTGACTGAAAATATTTTCTTAAATTAAATAAAACTTTATTGATTTATTTGAGTCCAGAAAGATCCGGGATGTTACACTTTGTGTGTGATTTTTCGAGAACCAGAGAAGGTTTCGATGCGATTTGGGTTGTAGTGGATTGGTTAACCAAGTTAGCTCATTTTATCCCCATCAGTATGCAATATCCATTGGAGAAGCTTGCAAGATTGTACATCAAGGAAGTCGTCAGATTGCATGGAATTCCCTCAAGCATTGTATCGGATCGTGATCCTCGTTTTGTGTCGCGTTTCTGGCAAAGTTTGCATCAAGCTCTGGGAACGCAGCTAAGGATGAGTTCAGCTTACCACCCGCAAACGGATGGGCAATCTGAAAGGACAATTCAATCCCTAGAAGATTTACTTCGAGCATGTGTTTTGGAGTATCAAGAGAGTTGGGATCGATTGTTGCCGCTTGTGGAGTTCACCTACAACAATAGTTATCATGCAAGTGTCGATATGGCCCCGTACGAATCCCTTTATGGAAGGAAATGTAGAACCCCACTATGGTGGTTCCAAGTGGGGGAGAGTGCTCTCATCGGACCAGAGTTAGTGCAAGAAACGACCGAGAAGATCAAGGTTATTCAAGAGAAGATGAGGACTGCGCAAAGTCGTCAAAAGAGCTATGCCAACCAGCAAAGATCCAAGCTAGAATTTCAAGAAGGAGATCACGTGTTTTTGCGTGTAGTTCCAACGACCGGTATATGAAGAGTGATGAAGCCAAAGAAGTTGACTCCGAAGTTTATCGGCCCTTATCAGATTTTGAAGCGAGTCGGCCCTGTCGCATATCAGATCGCCTAACCCCGTTTCTGTCCAATCTCCACAATGTATTCCATGTAACACCCCGCATTTTTCCCGCACGTGCGTAAATGGTTTTGACGAAAGAACCTTTGAAATTATGATTTTTCAGAAAAGTGTTTTTCATTAAAAGGGAAATGGAGTGCTAATTTCTATGAATTTTTGGTGAACAAGATATTTTCACGAGTGAAAAGTGAATGATTTTATTGAGATGGAAAATAATTTTTGCAAAATTGTGATTTTTATTAAAAGTTGATTTTGTGAAAAATGATTTTGGGGTTTGTTATCCTTAAAAATCCATAACTTTTAAACCGTAACTCGGAATTTTATGATCCATATATGAAAACGATCGTTTTGAAACCTAGAAATTGAAAATGTAATTTTTAAAATTTTCTAGAGTGGTTTATAAAAATTTATTTTCAGAATATAAGGAAAACGAATTTTTAAGAAAAATGTGTTTTTGTGATGATTGTTTTGGCATGAATTATGTGTGATGTGTGCTTAATTGGATGTGTGTTTAATATGTGCTGCATGAAATGGTTATGTAAATGTGATTTCCTAAAGTTAATTGCCTTAGTATATGAGTTAGTAATTTTAAGTAGAAATGATTAGGAATAAATTAATTAATTAGGAAATAAAAATTAGCAAGCCATGTGCAGGTGTGTGAGAGTGCCACGGTTTTGTGCTTTGCATGCATGTGGGTGTATGTGTCATGTGTGTGTGTGTGTGCAAGCTTAGTGAGTAAGCAATTAAGAAACTAAATAGAAACCAAGCCAACTAGATGGAAAAACTAAGGAGTAACTAAGTGTCAAAACTTTAACCAAGAACTAATTACCCATCCAACTTAGTTGACCCCTAAGACCTAGCCCACATCATCATGTTCCCTTGACTTTGGTGACTTAGCCATGCAAAGTTTTGGGAAGACCAATTTGTCCCCCTTAGTTGTGTTTAGGGCCGAATTTTACAAGGCTAAATGGAAAATGGTGAACTTGTCAACACATAGAAATAAGCCTTGGTATATTTCATTTCAACTCATTTCATTTCCACCCATTTCTTCCAAACACACACAAACACTCTAAGGACTCATTCAACCCTTAGAGAAAAATAGAGAAATAGAGAAAGAAAGAAAGAGAGTTGGCCATGAGCTTTAGGAGGAAGAAGAAGGGGATCCACTCTAGACCAAGCTTTTCCCTTTTGAAGATCCAAGTGCTAGGAGCTTAAGGAACCAACCCCTTTGGTAGGAAAAACCGTGGAGCAAGAAAGAAGAAATTTCGGACAACCGACGCAAAGGAAACAAGACGGGATTAGCAATCGGGAAATCTCGGAAAGCTTGCGGGAGCTTACGGTATTTGAGGTGAGAGAGGGGCTTCCCTTAAGACACCGTGGTAGTAGGTAACTTATTAAGAAGTCCAATCATCTCAAAGGTTGGACTCCAATCTCATTTAGCGTAGTGGTGTATGTGATAGCGATTGTTTGTTGTTTGTTAGGCTATCCACCCGAACGGCTGAGATTGGTTTATTTATTTAAATATGATATTATGTTTTCTGGTTGATTATGTTTGAGTTACCTATTTACCTTACTTCGCAAGTGATCTGTTTACTGGTTAGGTAATGATGTCGTTGTTTGGGAAATATTGTGTGCTGAATAATGTGTGGAGAAGAAATAAATTATGAAAGTAAGAAAGTGTAACTGAAAGAAAGAAGAGTGATAACGAAAGTTGTGTGAGTGAGAAATAATGACGAAAAGATGGAAGGTGATGGCAAAGAGATAAAGAGAGGAAACTGAATATGAGTTATTGAAGTGAGAAGGAGTTATGGAAGTAAGACGTGGTATGGCTCTGGTTGTTCTTGGTTTTAGTCTGGGACTAGTGTTGAGTTGAGCTTGCTCCTCCATTAGCGCCCTGCAAAAATGTGATTTCTTGTTTTCACTTTTGGGAAGAAGCTTAGTGTTGAGTTGAGCTTGCTCCTCCATTAACACTCACCCAAAAATGTGATTTTTGAAAACAGTTTTTGAAAAGAGATTTTTGAAAAGAATGGTGAAAAGAAATTTTTGGAAAAAGGTTTACAAAAAAAAAAAAGGTTTTGAGAAAAGGTATATTTTGGAAAAAGTTTTTGGAATCAATCTTTTAATAAAGTTTTGAAATGACATTCTGGAAAAGTTCTTTTGAACAACATTTTTGAAACAGTTTTATGAAATGACATTTTCGAGAAAAGGTTTGTGAAAACCAGATTTGTGAAAGGGGTTTTGTGAAGGCTTTTGGAAATAGTATTTTTATGAAAGTTTTGGAAAGGAAGTGGTGAAATTATATTTTGAAACAGTTTTACGAAATAGTATTTTTGGAGAAAAATAAAGGAATGAGTTTTGAGAAAGTGATGAGATGAGATGAGCAAGAGTGTGATATGAGATACCGGAATGTGATGTGATGAATTGGGGAAGAGTTTGTACGATTAGTGGTTGGGCTTCGTTGAAGGGATGCACCAAGGACGAGCCGACTGTTAGGATTAAACCGTAATAAAAACTTTAAAATCCTTAAGCCTTAAAAGACTATTAAAAGACATGAATAATGCGGTGAGATATGAGTGTGTTGTCGAAGTAGTGGGGAGGAAGATACCCCGGAGTATCTGCGGATATTCGGGTTGTGATTGCAATAGGGGAGGGTAAGGACGGTGATACGTCAAGAAGCCTTGAGTGCTATTCTAGGCGGAACGAATTCCACATGTGGTACGGGCAGATCGGTCTTATGCCGTGGTGAGTTCTGCAGGCCAACTAGAATAGTACTGTCGCCCCCTATGGCAATTCGAGAACAGTGAGAGGGACTGGAACGGGACATTTGTGATTGCCGCTGAGAGCGTGCATTTATGTTATGATTGATATGATTATGATTTGAGGCTGAGACCTCCTGGCCTGGGGCCATTTGTTGTGTGACAGCTGTCGTGTCCGCGTGGTAAAGGTCCTGTACTCCTGTTTGCTTCCGACTAGGTGTGGATGGATGACCGAGGAGATGTAGACGTGAGAGCCGTTTTCCTCAATGATGGTTCCCCAAGTCATTGAGTGAATTGTGACAATAAGACTTAATAACTTAAAGATTTTTTAAAAAAAAAACAGAGAAAGTGCGGTTGTGGTATTAGGTGTTGAGTAAGATTTGAGAATTGAGGAGTGATAATAAGATGATGATATAAGATGATGGTATACGATGGTGATATATGATGATGATGGTTGTGTATGTTTATTTGTTTTGTATGCTGTTTATTGTTTTGTTGTATCTTAATAATTTCCTATCGTAAATCCACAGAGTCGACATCACATGTTTTGGGTAGCTCACTCTCTCCTATATGTCTATTGGGTATCAGGAAATTTTGTATGGTCCTTAGATGGAGAAATTGTTAGCTCGTTATGAGGAGGAGAAGGAAACATAGGAAGCTGCTATAGAAAGTATCTCCAAGGAGACTAAAGAGGATGACGTCGCTTGCGATCGGGGGATTAGATTTACCAAGGATCAGAGTAGCGCAGCGGAAGCGTTATTGTCGATGACTAGAAGTTAGGTAATTCCCTTTCAGAGTTTTGTAATTCCATTGCAAGATACTTAAAGTCCTGGCTCTATAGTACTGTAACCCCAACTAAAGTTTATTTTGGTACTAATGTTTGGACACGAGTAAACGGGCCAACAATGTTTTTGAAAACGAGTTTCAAAGTGCGATGTCTTGTGACATCTCGGTTTGGAACTTAAAAGGTGATATGCAACGTGAGGTCATGAGTTTTAAATTGTAACTATGTTTTGAAGATATACATGTTCTCACCTTGCATAACGCTTGTTTAAAAAAAAAAATTGGCCCTAATTTTCACTACAAACAGTTGTGGTTTTCAAGTTGCCAAATCAGGGTGTTACAAAATGGTATCAGAGCTGTGGTTGGACTTAAGTAACCTTATGCATGGATTTACATACTCTGTGCGCGTTAGTGTTAAGATAGCGATAGATGAGAGTAAGAACACTAGGAGTATGCTGACGTTTTCCAGAGGAGTGCCAGTTTCCGTCGGCAATGGAATCGAGAAGCAGTGCTCAGTGTCGTCATGGAACGTTAATTCGTGGTTCGAGTTTTCTCCGTTGAGCTTCTCTTTGATGTGAACCCCTTTCGTTTGCAATGACCCTAAAACCATAAAATTTTTCTTGCAACTAGAACCCTTCCTTCGTGTTGTAACTTTCCTTGTATGAACCCTATGCATGTCAAATTGCTTTGGCATGATGTTTGAAAAGCCTTGACCAATGATTAACCCAAAGATTTTCTTTTTCCTTGATCCTTGACCCAACATTGTTCTTCCCTAAAGCTTTTGCCGAGAGATATGAGTCATCTAAGTTGGGGAGTAGATGGAAATGCGAGGTTTGAAGGGTAGCTTGTTTAGGCTTGAATCGATAATAAGTATGTGACCCTAAGCGTGGTGGTGTCTTGACCCTAAATAGATGAAACCCTGTTGTCCTTGGACACTGACTTTATGCCTTTGAACCTCAAGTTCTTCGTTGTCAGTAAACCCATGTTGTTTTTTTTATCCCACCTTATTTGTCATTGAAATTACCCCAAGAGGTTACTTTTGCAAGTAATCTATTTGACTTTCTCTTGAGAGCGATGAATAGATAGTGCATCTTCGATGGTACAACGATTGCTACGGTTGAAAAGGGAAGGAATTTCTTCAAGGAGCTATGTGTTCACGAATTTACCAGACTATTCGCAGAATTTCTCGAGGATGAGAAATCTATAAGTTGGGGAGAATGTAACACCCCGCATTTTTCCCGCACGTGCGTAAACGGTTTTGACGAAAGAACCTTTGAAATTATGATTTTTCATAAAAGTGTTTTTCATTAAAAGGGAAATGGAGTGCTAATTTCTATGAATTTTTGGTGAACAAGATATTTTCATGAGTGAAAAGTGAATGATTTTATTGAGATGGAAAATAATTTTTGCAAAATTGTGATTTTTATTAAAAGTTGATTTTGTGAAAAATGATTTTGGGGTTTGTTATCCTTAAAAATCCATAACTTTTAAACCGTAACTCGGAATTCTATGATCCATATATGAAAACGATCGTTCTGAAACCTAGAAATTGAAAATGTAATTTTTAAAATTTTCTAGAGTGGTTTATAAAAATTTATTTTCAGAATATAAGGAAAACGAATTTTTAAGAAAAATGTGTTTTTGTGATGATTGTTTTGGCATGAATTATGTGTGATGTGTGCTTAATTGGATGTGTGTTTAATATGTGCTGCATGAAATGGTTATGTAAATGTGATTTCCTAAAGTTAATTGCCTTAGTATATGATTTAGTAATTTTAAGTAGAAATGATTAGGAATAAATTAATTAATTAGGAAATAAAAATTAGCAAGCCATGTGCAGGTGTGTGAGAGTGCCACGGTTTTGTGCTTTGCATGCATGTGGGTGTATGTGTCATGTGTGTGTGTGTGCAAGCTTAGTGAGTAAGCAATTAAGAAACTAAATAGAAACCAAGCCAACTAGATGGAAAAACTAAGGAGTAACTAAGTGTCAAAACCTTAACCAAGAACTAATTACCCATCCAACTTAGTTGACCCCTAAGACCTAGCCCACATCATCATGTCCCCTTGACTTTGGAGACTTAGCCATGCAAAGTTTTGGGAAGACCAATTTGTCCCCCTTAGTTGTGTTTAGGGCCGAATTTTACAAGGCTAAATGGGAAATGGTGAACTTGTCAACACATAGAAATAAGCCTTGGTATATTTCATTTCAACTCATTTCATTTCCACCCATTTCTTCCAAACACACACAAACACTCTAAGGACTCATTCAACCCTTAGAGAAAAATAGAGAAATAGAGAAAGAAAGAAAGAGAGTTGGCCGTGAGCTTTAGGAGGAAGAAGAAGGGGATCCACTCTAGACCAAGCTTTTCCCTTTTGAAGATCCAAGTGCTAGGAGCTTAAGGAACCAACCCCTTTGGTAGGAAAAACCGTGGAGCAAGAAAGAAGAAATTTCGGACAACCGACGCAAAGGAAACAAGACGGGATTAGCAATCGGGAAATCTCGGAAAGCTTGCGGGAGCTTACGGTATTTGAGGTGAGAAAGGGGCTTCCCTTAAGACACCGTGGTAGTAGGTAACTTATTAAGAAGTCCAATCATCTCAAAGGTTGGACTCCAATCTCATTTAGCGTAGTGGTGTATGTGATAGCGATTGTTTGTTGTTTGTTAGGCTATCCACCCGAACGGCTGAGATTGGTTTATTTATTTATATATGATATTATGTTTTCTGGTTGATTATGTTTGAGTTACCTATTTACCTTACTTCGCAAGTGATCTGTTTACTGGTAAGGTAATGATGTCGTTGTTTGAGAAATATTGTGTGCTGAATAATGTGTGGATAAGAAATAAATTATAAAAGTAAGAAAGTGTAACTGAAAGAAAGAAGAGTGATAATGAAAGTTGTGTGAGTGAGAAATAATGACGAAAAGATGGAAGGTGATGGCAAAGAGATAAAGAGAGGAAACTGAATATGAGTTATTGAAGTGAGAAGGAGTTATGGAAGTAAGACGTGGTATGGCTCTGGTTGTTCTTGGTTTTAGTCTGGGACTAGTGTTGAGTTGAGCTTGCTCCTCCATTAGCGCCCTGCAAAAATGTGATTTCTTGTTTTCACTTTTGGGAAGAAGCTTAGTGTTGAGTTGAGCTTGCTCCTCCATTAACACTCACCCAAAAATGTGATTTTTGAAAACAGTTTTTGAAAAGAGATTTTTGAAAAGAATGGTGAAAAGAAATTTTTGGAAAAAGGTTTACAAAAAAAAAAAAGGTTTTGAGAAAAGGTATATTTTGGAAAAAGTTTTTGGAATCAATCTTTTAATAAAGTTTTGAAATGACATTCTGGAAAAGTTCTTTTGAACAACATTTTTGAAACAGTTTTATGAAATGACATTTTCGAGAAAAGGTTTGTGAAAACCAGATTTGTGAAAGGGGTTTTGTGAAGGCTTTTGGAAATAGTATTTTTATGAAAGTTTTGGAAAGGAAGTGGTGAAATTATATTTTGAAACAGTTTTACGAAATAGTATTTTTGGAGAAAAATAAAGGAATGAGTTTTGAGAAAGTGATGAGATGAGATGAGCAAGAGTGTGATATGAGATACCGGAATGTGATGTGATGAATTGGGGAAGAGTTTGTACGATTAGTGGTTGGGCTTCGTTGAAGGGATGCACCAAGGACGAGCCGACTGTTAGGATTAAACCGTAATAAAAACTTTAAAATCCTTAAGCCTTAAAAGACTATTAAAAGACATGAATAATGCGGTGAGATATGAGTGTGTTGTCGAAGTAGTGGGGAGGAAGATACCCCGGAGTATCTGCGGATATTCGGGTTGTGATTGCAATATGGGAGGGTAAGGACGGTGATACGTCAAGAAGCCTTGAGTGCTATTCTAGGCGGAACGAATTCCACATGTGGTACGGGCAGATCGGTCTTATGCCGTGGTGAGTTCTGCAGGCCAACTAGAATAGTACTGTCGCCCCCTATGGCAATTCGAGAACAGTGAGAGGGACTGGAACGGGACATTTGTGATTGCCGCTGAGAGCGTGCATTTATGTTATGATTGATATGATTATGATTTGAGGCTGAGACCTCCTGGCCTGGGGCCATTTGTTGTGTGACAGCTGTCGTGTCCGCGTGGTAAAGGTCCTGTACTCCTGTTTGCTTCCGACTAGGTGTGGATGGATGACCGAGGAGATGTAGACGTGAGAGCCGTTTTCCTCAATGATGGTTCCCCAAGTCATTGAGTGAATTGTGACAATAAGACTTAATAACTTAAAGATTTTTTAAAAAAAAAACAGAGAAAGTGCGGTTGTGGTATTAGGTGTTGAGTAAGATTTGAGAATTGAGGAGTGATAATAAGATGATGATATAAGATGATGGTATACGATGGTGATATATGATGATGATGATTGTGTATGTTTATTTTTTTTGTATGTTGTTTATTGTTTTGTTGTATCTTAATAATTTCCTATCGTAAATCCACATAGTCGGCATCACATGTTTTGGGTAGCTCACTCTCTCCTATATGTCTATTGGGTATCGGGAAATTATGTATGGTCCTTAGATGGAGAAACTGTTAGCTCGTTATGAGGAGGAGAAGGAAACATAGGAAGCTGCTATAGAAAGTATCTCCAAGCTGCTATAGAAGTGGAAAATAATTTCACAGTTTAAAATGGATATTTTCAAGTTTGAATGCAATTTGTTATTTGATGCTATTTGATATTGTTTCAGTTGTGTTTAAGTGTTGTAACATGTTTGTTTTATGTGCCTAAGTTGCTGTTTTGCATAGGAATGGAGAAATAAAGCAAGGAACTCGAATTGGTATTGAAAGTGCATAAAAACTGGTGATGTTGCAGCAAAAAGACTACTCGAGTATTTTAAGGAGGACTCGAGTATTCTGGAAACTGGAAGAACGACTAGAGTAGATCTTTAAAGACTCGAGTATTTTTGCATGAACTACTCGAGTAGTCTGAACAATTTTTCAGAAAACACTTACTTTCTAATATTTTCTTATAATTAACTCGTTTAATATTATAATATCTTAATCCCGTTGGTTGATAATTATCATGGAGGTGTCCTACTGGAATTTTATTCAGTGGTTGATTATTTCCCTACAGGAGTCCCAACGGAAGTGCGTACACCCATTCGGTTGATATTATCCCTAGATGTCCCAGTGAAAGTCTTACTCACTTGGTTGATATTTTTCTATGGGAGTCCCAATGGGGTCGTTGCAATAAAAATCCACCAATAGGAGGCTATGCCCCGATGGATTACTAAATAAATGATTATACGCTATTTCTAAAACCATCACAAAGTGGCTAGGCTGCTGATGGATTTTTCTTAAAAGAGAATTTTTTATTTTTTTTTTGTAAAGAAAAATTGCATTACCAACGATCAAATGAAAGAATACATCAACAAGGCAATAATCTAGTCCCTATCCACCTTCTAGGAAGGGTTCTAGGCTCTAAATTATTCCTAAAAGCCAAAATCAATAAAAAAACAATACAAATTATGAGCAGGCCTATACTAAAGCTCTTATTCTATTAAGAATAATACTATTTGGGCCATTATTACAAGCCCAATTGCTACTAATGCTAGATATTTTTAGAGCTAGCTCAGTCTGAATCATTACCAACACCTGAGTTGGTTGAAGTCGTGTATCTCTGAAAATCCTCCGGTTCCTCTCCTCCCAGATTCCATAAATGCAAGCTGCAAACACCGCCGTTACAATCTTCTTCCTCTCTTTGTTTCTGAATCCATGCTTCAACCATCTTAGCCAATTAGGAAACCGATAGCTTGACACATCAACCCCTATCCAGTTCCCAGCCAGCTGAATCAGTTCCATGCTCCACTTGCATTCGAAAAACAAGTGGTTGCATGTCTCCACCACACCCTCACAAAGTTCACAGAGAAGTGAAATTTGTAAAAATGACAGCCTGTCCTTCGTCTTCAAACTTCGATGAACAAGTAGCCAGAAAATGAAATTGTGCTTTGCAATGCTCACCGGATTCCAGACCTGTCTGTGAAAAGGGAATGACTGTTGTGTTCCAATCAGGTACTCATACCCCTCCTTGATTGTATAATATTGTTGGTTGTCTTATAAATCTGTAAATTTTGCACCCAATTTGTCCCTTGCTTTTAATATTTGCTTCCAATGCCAATTACTAGATTGAGTAGCTTGCATAGTTCGAAACGAACCCCTCCTTAAGTAGATAGCTTGAATCAAACGAAGCCATAGTGAGATCTTATTTGTCCAAATCTGCCAAGCTTGATTACCAATAGCTGCTATGTTCCACACACTTATGTTTTGAAAGCCCAAACCCCCATGCTTCTTATCCCTGCATACCAGATCCCAAGCCACCTGCGCTTTAGCTCGCCCAGCTTGATCCTTACCCCAAAGAAAACCTCTACAAACTTTCTCAATTAGCCTAATCACAGCTTTGGGGATAATAAAAGTAGTGGCCCAATAGACATGCATAGTTAAGAGCACTGATTGAATTAGCTGAGCACGCCCCTGGAAAGAAAGGTTTCTAGTAGTCGACATATTCAACCTCTTAGTTATTCTGTCAACCAACACTTTGCACGTAGCCACACTCATTGAAAGTAAGTAAACCCATCACAAAGTGGCTATGCCGCTGATGGTCTTTTTCGGAAAGCACCAACACCAGCTAAAAGAAAAGTTAAAGGAAATGAAATCATGGATTAATGAGATACCCGACAATGAATTGCTAAGAATGCTGATGAGAATAATGAAAGAATAAAGATGAGACTTGTATGTGGCATTGTCATGCATGGTGAATGGAGTTGCTCCGATTTGATTTGGAACACTAGTTTAGGTTAGAAGAATATCCGTGGCATAGGATGCTACGATGACTGAGAATATCCATGGCACAAGATGCTACGAAAACTAGTTTCCAATCAATCGTGATGCTTGAATGGAATCGCCCTGGTTCGATGAAATATAGGTATGTGAATATCCCGAAAGGATGCCGAACCGAGAGGCATGACTGAGAAGTAGACATGCATCATATCATTGACGAAATGAAACAAGAACGAAAAATAGTTTGAGCATATGCACTTGTACTCTCTATGCTAAAAGACTACATGTGTATGTTATTTTTAGCCTCTTCTATGCTCATTTGTTATTGTATTTAGCTATGACACTACAAGAATAAACCAAAATAGCGACGGAACAATCCCTCGCAAATCCCCCGCAAATCGCTCGCAAAACCTAATTTGCGACGGAGTTGCGACGGATTTGCGACTGATGCGTCCGTCGCACTACGCTCATCGCTAATTAGCGAGCAAATACTTCCCTAGCAAAATCATGCTTTTGCGAGGGATATTTCCCTCGCAAATCTCTCGCAATGACTAGTTAAAGAAATTGATGTAACTTATCTTCTGTCCGTCGCTAATTAGCGACCAACTGTCCCCTCGCAAATTAGTCGCTGGTTAATTTGGTCATCATGTCGTCGCTAATTAGCGACCAACAGTCCCCTCGCAAATTCGTCGCTGGTTAATTTGGTCATCATGCCGTCGCTAATTAGCGACCAACAATCCCTCGCAAATTCGTCGCTGGTTATTTTGGTCATCATGCCGTCGCAGGCGAATTCTATTTGCGAGGGCTTAATCCCTCGCAAATCTCTCGCACATTTTATCCCTCCACTGGAAAAAAAACGTTTTAGCGACGAAAAATTCGAACGCAAAATAAAAAATTACCGATCACAAAACGTGTTTGCAACAAAATTAGCGCTAAAAAGCCGTCCTAAAAGGTGGAGTTGCATACCGTTTTTCCATTGCTTGCACGATAGTCGCAAATAGGGATGGAAAAATTCCGTCGCAACGGTTACATTAATGGTCGCTTAAGTCAAATAGCAGCATTTTTATTTCGTCACTTTTTTTTTTCAAATTTCTTTGCCACAAACTCTAAAAAACAGCATTAAACTAAATAAAATGACGAGACATCAAATTCTAAAATCAGAGAAAAATCGCTTACCAAAAAAAAATTAGAGAAGAATCCAATAATTCCCATTAAACAAAGGGGGTCCATTATCTTTACACATTAACATAAAACTTAAGTAGCCAAGCCACCAATGAGATAAACTAATATCTCAAAACACATAGACATAAACTATAAAACTAATGTACCAACAATGTAACATAAACTAATATTTAAAAAGGCAAAGCAACTAAAAGTTGGAGGAGATATAGTCATCATCAATGGCATCATCGCTGTGTTGATCATCAGGGTGGTGGGCACTATTCTTGGTGGCGCCTCGATAAGACAAAGTTGTACCCCCTCCTGCATAATATAAATACATATAAGATCAATTACAAAAACTCTAGTGCAAAACCATATCAGCACTTTGGCAAACACCAGCCAATAAAACACCATGCTCTTAATTTTGTGAAAAGCATTATAAATACAAATAATCTACTGCAGTTATCTAAAACAGAGAAAAATCAGCAGGCTGAAATATTTCTACTAAATACATTTGTACTACATGATGTATAAAAAAAAAGTTAACAGGGAGGAATAATTGAATAGCAGGAAAAACATATTTCTTACAGTTCCATCAATTAGAAACAAACTACATATTAGGTACTTCAAACCCAAAAAAAAAAAGTATTGAACTATTCATTCTGTTTTTTCTTATTTTTTATTTCTTTCTTGTATAAGATTATGATGATCCCTTGAAAAGTTAAAATGCTATAAATTAGAAATTCGTTCCATCACAGTACAACTTCATCTACAAGGTGTGCTTGAAAGTGAAACCATTCTAAGCTAAAGAAATACAACATGAGCATAAGTCACATATAGAAATTACAAGGATTATGCACCATAAACTCGTTGCACCATAAGCTTTATACGAATCAAAGAAAACAACACAAAACTCAAGTTATGAGTTCCCCTCATTAAAGGGCAAAGAATTTAAGTTATTGGCATCCACATTCAAGTGCTACAGTACTTGCAATTGAATATTGAACAGCAGATCATTTCAAACTACAGAGAACAAGTATATCAAATTCCAAATTAGCACAAGGTTCCAGAATTGCACTGCCCGTCCGAACAGAAGAATCCATAATTATTGCAGCAAAAACCCAAATGCAATTCACTTCCAAAAAATTGCTTTACATGTCCAAGAATATTAAATACTACTGACGCGAAAGATGTAAAGGTTGGTCTCAAACTCTCAATCAATAATCCTTCAACAATAGTACCTAAGTAGAGGGACAAAGCTTCATTATGAACTTGCACCAGAAGTGAAAAAATGATCTTTCATACATACTCCAAATATATATATAGACACACACAACACAATTAAAATCATTGGGTCAAGGAAACAGTCAAAACAAACTAGAAAAGCAGAAAAACCTGTCAGCATTTCCATACTACAATTTCGATCTATAAAGCTCGCTTTATCAGACTACTTTAGCAGAATCTGACTTTATGATGAATAAGACTTAACCAGATAAGCAATAAAATCTATGCAAAGATTCAAACAACGGGTGCAGAAAAGAAACTTAATAGATTTGGTCACAAATACAACCCAACAAAGACAGATTTCAGCAAATTATCAATATAAAAACAGGATTTTCATTTTTTTTCAAAAGATTATAAATCCATTACGGAATATAGACTCAGGCAAAATCAACATACAATGCATCAGGAACATACAATGCATAATCATTTTTTTTCTTTCATTCATGCCCGCCAAGACACCAGTTCTTGCAGTGAGTGCCATCCCAAATTTGTAGCATAAGTAATAAGTAATTAAATGCTCTCTTAATCTCAATTGAAAAGCATCTCCAAATACTTAGATGAATAAAAATCAAGCATATTTTATCTAAGTATTAGCTTAACAAGATACCTGAACTTGACCAAGACATGTACCAATAGATATATAAGAACCCTCCCTGGTCCACTAGACAGAACACACACCATCATGAGGTCCCAAGTCACATAACCTGGTCACCTGAAAACCACATTAACCAAATATCAATCAATTCATCAAAAAATAAAAAATTGACAATGTCATGAAATTGGTAATGTTAGCAATAATACTACTTAGACTTACTTTACAATTTGAAGCACTCCAGAGATAAACACAAGTACCCAAACCCACAGCAAGCACATTCTGTGAAGACCAGTCCACAAGATTTAAGTAGAAATCATCACAAGAGTTAAGCACATTCAATAATACTAAAAAAATAATCCATAATAATAATTACTAAATAATCAGTACTTCATTTTTTTTAAAAAAAAATTACCTCTTGAACTCAAGCTTGAACCGAGAGAGAGAAAGAGGAGAGGAAACAGTCCTCTTCTTCCGTCTGCGACGGCGTTCAGCCGTTCACGACTGTGATCGGCGATTCGGCGTTCCCGACCTGTGACGGCGGTTCAGTTCGTGGTTCGCACGACTCACCAACAGCGATGGTGAGGCTGGACGCCGCAAGCTTCAAGGTGGAGATCGTGACGAACGGCGGCACAAGCGATGGTGGCTTCGTTGGTGGCTGTTCGGTCTTGGGTGGCAGCGGCTTGGTTCAATTTGCAGCCCGCAGAGACCAAAACCGCGAACTTCCGGCGACGGCGGCGTGAAGACCCGTGAGGTTCGAATCCACCGCAAGGGCACATGATACATGGAGGAGGTGACGGTGCGGCTATCTTCTCAATGGTCCCGGTCGATTCGCGCGACCGTGAAAAGGAGAGAGAGAAAGAGAGAGGGACGATGAGCGCTGGTCATGGGTGCAAGAGAGAGAGACAGAGGCAAGGAGAGAGAGTGAAGAAGAGAGAAAAAGAAGAAGGAATAGGGGTTTAGGGGCGGCTGAAACAAATGGACTTAGGGTTCCAACCCCTAACTATAAAACACAGATATTCTTTTGTAGTATTTATTTATATTAAATTAAAATACTAATACACATTTTATTTTATCTATTTGGTTATTTTTAATTCAAGAAAATACCTACCATAAAATTTTTTTTGTTTTTTTTTAACACCTACCATAAAATTTAATTATCAAATAAATACACATCAGGAGGTCATAGAGTTAAAAGTTTGGAAGTATTAAACATAATCCAAGATTAAATATACCAAAAGCAAAATATAGAAAGTTTATTTCTCAAATAGGGTAATTGCTTCAAATGAATTTACTCATATCTCTTGCATTTTGAGTTTTGAGTTTAAGGTTTTTAGTTTTTTTCATCAACTCCTATATTATATTTTAGAGCTCAATCCTTGCAATTAGAGAGCTCTTCACGAAATGGAATCTCACAATGAAAGTTGGAAGATTCAAGGCTTATGGGACATTCCACGTATCACTTCTAAAAAAATTAAAAAATAAAAATAAAATTATCACAAGTGATATGTCGTTTCAAATTAATAACTACCATGTGCTTCCTTATTTCCTTCATAAGAGCTTAATAATCTGCAAGTGATGCACAGATTCCTTGTTTATAGTTATAATTAAACTTTGATGTACAAAGCAGCAAGCAAAACATGTTGGAACTTAATTGAACTCCTAAAAAATTTCACTTTGGTAATTTATCAAACACCTTGAGTACTTAAAAAAAAGCAAAGCTAACTAAACTTGGAGTTAAAAATCCTCTTCAACAATGCTTAAATAACAATTTTGTAGTAGTGACATTTTAACTAACGGAATAATGCTTAAATAACAAAATAAATACTGGCCTTAAATAACAATTTTGTAGTAATGACATCAAAGTATAGAAAATAAGAAAGGGATTACAGTCAAAAACCATCACTTTCCTTTGTTTCGGCAAATGGCACCATGCATCTTCATTGAAACAAGCTCCTTTGGTGAACTTACACATGATTAGGGTTTCCTTTTACTCCTCTGCCTCTTTCTTTTTTGTCTCTCTCTGTTTTTGCATTTATGCTCAATTCTTAGTGTCTTGAGTTTTGCATTTCTGCTCTCAAGTTATCTCATGTTTATATATATATATATATATACTGGTTGAACCATAACTAGTTTTACCAGTTTAATCTGGATCAACTCGTTTTAGGTTACTGCTTCTTACTTTTTTTGGATTCAACCAGGTTTGTTATTATGGCAGTGGTCAGAACGGAGGACATGGTTTTGGTGGTTATCGAAGTTGCATTAGTCGTCGGGTGGTGGTGAACAGTGGACATGGTGGTGGATGTTGGGGACAAAATGGTTAGGGTAGGGTTTAGGTTAAAGTTATTCCCAATGGTGACAGTGGTTAGGGTTTAATTTGTGAAAGTAATCATGTTATTATGGATTTAATTTGGACAAAAATATTATACATATGATTTAGGGCGCAAATATATATATATATATATATATATATATATATATATATATGTACACACACCTAGAAAAATCAAATATTAAAAAAATAATATTTATTTCATTAAAATGCATACCTAGCGACGAATTTGCGAGGAAAATATTCCATCGCAAACGATTTGATAGCATAAAGGAATTTGTGGCGATGGACTTGCAAGAGAAACATGCCCTCGCCAACTTTATTTTCTTATAAATGTATTTGTAGCGACAACTTTGCGAGGAAACTATTCCCTCGCCAACAATTTAACTACATAAAGGAATTTGTAGCGACGAATTTGCGAGAGAAAGATGTCCTCGCAAACTTAATTTCATTAAAATGCATACCTAGCGACAGATTTGCGAGGAAAATATTCCCTCACAAACGATTTGATAGCATAAAGGAATTTGTGGCGAAGGATTTGCGAGAGTAACATGCCCTCGCAAAACTTTATCGTTTTACAAATGTATTCATAGCGACAGCTTTGCGAGGAAACTATTCCCTCGCCAAAATTGCTTAAAATTATCTCTCGCTAATTTGTCGCAATTCCGTCGCAAATGTTGTTTAAAGGAATTCGTGGCGACCGGCTTGCGACGGAAACATGGCCTTGCAAACTACCTTGCGACGGATTTGCGAGGAAAATGTCCCTCGCCAAAATTGCTTAAAATAATCTCTCGCTAATTTGTCGCAATTCCGTCGCAAATGTTATTTAAAGGAATTCGTGGCGACCGGCTTGCGACGGAAACATGCCCTCGAAAACTACCTTGCGACGGATTTGCGAGGAAAATGTCCCTCGCCAAAATTGCTTAAAATAATCTCTCGCTAATTTGTCGCAATTCCGTCGAACATGTTGCTTAAAAGGAATTCGTGGCGACCAACTTGCGACTGAAAGATGCCCTCGCAAACTACCTAGCGACGGATTTGCGAGGAAAATGTCCCTCGCCAAAATTGCTTAAAATAATCTCTCGTTAATTTGTCGCAATTCCGTCGCAAATTTTGTTTAAAGGAATTCGTGGCGACCGGTTTGCGACGGAAACATGCCCTCGCAAACTATCTAGCGACGGATTTGCGAGGAAAATGTCCCTCGCCAAAATTGCTTAAAATAATCTCTCGCTAATTTGTCGCAAGTCCGTCGCAAATCCGTCACAAAATGATTATTGTTTTCACGTTTTCACACGTTCATCTCTTTGCGAGGGAATTCGCTTTTGCTCGCTAAACCCTCACATGTCCCTCGCTAATTAGCGACCGATTAGCGACGGAAATTCGCCCTCGCTAAGATCCGTCGCTATTCTGGTTTATTCTTGTAGTGTGACTCACTCTTAATCCCTTGTTGTAGGACATGGCACAAAATCTGATGTGCGTGGAGATGAGGCCGCTCCCTAGTGGGGAGTGGAATTTCGAGGAGCATCGGGCCACGTACGAAGGGGACGTGGAAATCACTTTCCGTCACCCAAATCCATGGTCCCGGATGCGTCCGCGTCGTACGAGGATCCCAATGGTGTACATTATGCATATTCCACCAAATTTTGTATTTCGCCATGGAACACCACCACCACCACCAAGACGTTATCCAAGGCGCACCCTTCCACCCAGTCCATCACCCTCTGAAGAAAGAATTATTTTGGAGGTTCATGCTCACCCTCGCCCTTCCACTAGAGCCCGATCTCCGACTCTAGTTTATGTGCCATCTGCTCCGGCACTGGAAGAGGAGGAGGAGGAGGAAGATCCCGTCGAGGATGAGGACCCGATGGAGGATGCTGATCAGGTGGCGAATGATGATGACCCCATGGAAAACTCAACTGGAAGTCAGTGGAGAACTGACGACTGAGTTGAGTTCTGGCTAGTGGAATGTGGATAATGCAACCCATCAGGTTTCTCTTACTTATGTTATGTTATATTTTGAGTTTCGAACCAGTTGCTCTAGGTTGTTATGTGTTTGTTGTAATATATGTAATATTATATAATAACCTAGAGTATCTAAGTTAAGTTTAGTGTTGTTAACTTTTATGTTTTGATGTAATGAAGAGGTACTCTTTGGCTTTGAAATGAAATATGAAGTTTGATGTTTTCCTTCATGATGTTTTTGAATGTTTTTCGCAAGAATTGAAAATGATGATGACTCGACTTATGATGGAAATAAAAAGAAAAAAAGATGGTCATATTTTCGAATATAAGTATTTTATTAAGAATAGAAAGTCGGGTCGTCACACCATGGTTCATACAGTAAGTCCGAATTAAAGGATTGCACGGTTATCCTTCTGCAATCAGGACCTCTTTCGCTCGGTGATCTCTGATAAGTGACAAGGGATCTGCAACACAGAAAATTATAAGGGAACATTTAGTCAAAGATTTAAGTCCAAGACTTTGCAACCAAGATTTGATGAATTGAAGTAAAATAACATCATGAAGCAGAAGAAACCAGATTCATCTTTCTTTTGAGATTATGAAAAAGAAAATGCATAGAGATGACAAATTATGAAGCAGTTTATATGATGTGATAAAAAAAAAACTAAATAAATAAACCACCATACAGTTCAAACTGGTAAGAAATAATAAATCAAAACAATGATGAAGTAGTGTGCCATAAATAGCTACCTAACTAATTAATAGACACAATTTTACCAGGTAAATAAAAGAAACAATTCGAATTGAACAACCACCATACAATTTAAAGTTCCAAACAATGATGATGTCTTGATCTATAAATGGCTAATACCTAACTAAAAGAAATTGGAATTGACAAAATTAAGGATCCTAAAATCTTCTACTATATGCTGTTCATTAGTATCATTACTAA
Source organism: Crotalaria pallida (assembly GCA_037953625.1). Taxonomy (NCBI): domain Eukaryota; kingdom Viridiplantae; phylum Streptophyta; class Magnoliopsida; order Fabales; family Fabaceae; genus Crotalaria; species Crotalaria pallida. The sequence goes on along the minus strand of CM075654.1, from coordinate 53,561,226 downwards.
AAAAATGAACCAACCAAAATTGTGGCATCATATTAGCAGACATCAAAATCTGAATTACACATGACTAATACAAATTTGCATGAAACTTATTGCAAATAAAAGGAAAGAAATTGAACTAGAAAGCACTAGAAATAAACATAAACATTAAGATAAGAGAAAAAGGGATAGAAACTGACCATATAAATGGTTAAAGAAAAGTTGAGTGGCTCCAGTGGACTTGACAACCTCTAATAGAGCAGAAACACTATCAGTGGATCTCTTGGTGATTAGAGGAGTGCCAAGGTTTCTCAAAGATGAATCAAGGTAAGCCAAGCTGTGCTTCAACCACCACCTTGAAACCCTTCCAGGTTGGTATTGACCTTCTTATTCAGGATCCCATATATATATATATATATATATATATATATATATATATATATATATATATTTCCATATGAAGGCAAAAGTCTTAAAAGAAGGGTCATCACTCATCACATGTGAGCAAAAAGCTCTCTTCAGGCCTTCAGCTTACAAAAATTAATGATGCTTCATTTCAATTTCTAGTTAGAGAAGATGATCAAAACAAATAGTTCAAATCTAGTAATGACATGAAAGTCACTGAATTAATTATCAAAACAAATTAATGATGCTTCCCTTCAATTTCTGAATCGCCATCAAAGTCACTGAATCACTGTGGTTTATTTCTAAAGCAGGCAATTAAGATTATATCCAATAATATAATCAGCGCATTATCTTTTTATGCAATTCATCAATCAATCAAACCACTGTGAATACAAATATCATGTTGACACATAATGTGTTCTCCAAAAGCAGATCGGAAAAGAGAGATGTACCTGAAGCAGCGAGGATTTGAATGATGGTGAGACTGAGATGGTGGGTTTATGTGAGCAAGGAACCAAATGAGGGTTGAGGGTTGTGGATTCAGGCTTTGTTTGGGAGTTTGGAAAGGAAGAGGATGGAATGGAAATATAAGGATTCCCTTTCCATTCCACCCTTTACCTCCCAAATTGGGGGGGAAAGAATTTGGGGGTTTGGAGGGGAAAGTATTTGGAAAATTAGGAATTTGGGATTCCCTTTCCATTCTACCCTTTACTCCCAAGCAATGGAACATTAAATTTTTCCCCTTCCATTCCTTTCCACCCCCTTGACTCCCTCCCATCCAAACAAAGCCTCAGACAAAGTGAACAAAATATAGAAATCCTAATACTCATATAAAATCAAATAATATAATCAACAAGCATAGAACTACAACTAAAAGGACAAAAAATCAAACATAAAATCAATAATATTACATAGAAATCTTGATAACAGAGAACCAAACGGGGGAAAAAATTAAACATTAAATCAAAGCATAAAACAGAGAACACTCGAAAGAGGAAAAAATTTGAAGAAAAAATTTAAATAAAAAAACCTAACCTAGTTGAGCAAGGTTTGAACCAAGTGGGAGTCGCTAGTGGAGGTGGTTGCGGGCAGTGGAGGGCATGCACGGTGGAAGTCATAGGCTTCGGTGTCGCGAGCGGGTGGAGAGCGCCAGTGGTGGAGCAAGAGTGGGTGAAGGTTGCGAGCGGTGGAGCGATAGATGCAGTGACGATCGCGAGCAGCGGAGCACGAGCGGGGGCTGGATTCCGTGAGTGTGTCGAGCAGAGAGTGAGCTAGCAGAGCTTGGAGGATGTTATGGTATCCTCGTCGTCCCAGGCAGCGGGTGCCTCTTTGTCATCGCGGTGCTTGGGAGCGGCGCTAGATGTTGGGCTAGGATTAGATTGGGAAGAGGGAGCGAGAGGGAGTAAAATATTTGATGTGTGAGCTTTTTTTAGAGCCTTTTTTTTCTCTATTGTTGTGGCCATGGTTTTACCTCATGAAGTAAGTTTCAATGACATGAGACCACGGTTTAAGTATCAAATTTATAGGCCACACACAAAACCATAGTGTACTACTTATCGTAAAAATCGTGGTTCATTTTAAACCAGTCGCCACGGTTTAAAAGTTAATACTATATGCTACAGTTATAAAACCGTAGTCTAAAGATTTTGTTTTAAAAGCGTGGTTTAAAACGAATATGCCACAGTTTTCTTACTTTTTCGTTTGGAAAATGGAAAATATGTATATTATTGACAACACTTGCAAAACCGTGGTCTATTTGGTGTTATGGCCACAATTTTTTAAGAAAAAAAAAAGTGTGGTCTAAGATCAAAAATGCCATATTCGATTTCGCTCCCTGCTTACCCCTCGGCTTGCTTTGAGGACAAATTGAGCATCAAGTATGAATCAACAAAACAACAAGTGGTGCACGTACCCAACACTTCCCAAGTGTATGCACCAAAACCAAATCAAAATGAATCGAATCAATTTGCAAGAAATTGGGCATCGCCCGTGCACTATATATACCCTCCATGTGTTTGCAACAGTTCCATAATCCAAACCAAAACACTTTCACTACTACAAAAATGCAAAAAGATCCCGGTTCCGCACCCACATTGATCCCAGTTCTGCACCGGGATTGTATCCAACGGCATAAAAAGTGTGCCACTTGCGATCCCAGGTGTTTTAGAAAACACGGAACCGGGATGTTAAGTGTTGGAAACCAACAAGCGACTAAAATAACCTTCTAGAGGAGGGGTGAATAGAAGTGTTAAGCGTCGATACCCAAATTTAAAAATTAATCAAAATTGGTTCAGAAAGGATTCAATTTTAAGCCAAAATAAAAGACTTAATCGATTAAGCTGCAATTTAATCAATTAACGTCAGATTGTTCAATTTTACTTAATCGATTATGATAAGCTCTAATCGATTAAACACTGTTAAATTGCAGAAAATCAAAGTTCAATTCAATTCAAGAATTGCAAGAAACTCTAGAAACTAAGAATTAAACTTAAGGTAATTAACTACGAATCAATTAATCAAAGATATAGAATATGTAATTAAATTCCCCAATCTAATCCTAAATCAATTACTCTCGCAAGATTGAATTTAATTCGCAAGATTGAATCTAATCCTAAATCAATTACTCTCGCAAGATTGAAATCAATCATAGGGGGTTTTCTTAAGAGAGGGCCTAATCATAACTCTATTCAAAACATGACAAGCGGTACTCACCGCATCGGTCCAAAAATACTTAGGAACTTTGCTATCACTCAACATTGTTGTAGCTAACTCTTCTAAAACTCTATTTTTCCGCTCAACAACTCCGTTTTGTTGAGGAGTTCTAGGAGCAGAAAATTGATGCTCTACACCAAACTTATCACAAAACTTATCAAAAAGATGATTTTCGAACTCACCACCATGATCGGTTCGAATAGCCACTATATTTTGATTGACTTTATTTTGAACAAGCTTGGCAAAGGTTTTAAAACGTTGAAAAGTTTGATCTTTTGAAGGTAGAAAATAAGTCCAAGTAAAACGAGAATAATCATCCACAATCACAAGTCCATAATAGTTGCCTCCAAAACTCATAGTTTGAGAAGGTCCAAATAATTCCATATGAATGAGTTACAAAACCCTTGTAGTAGAAATCACCTTTTTAGGTGGAAAATTAGTTTTAGTTTGTTTGCACTTTTTACAAGGATTGCAAACTCCTTCAACTTTAAAATCAAGCTTTGGAAGACCAACTACCAAGTCCATGGATAAAAGTTTGTTTAATTGTTTTAAATGGACATGAGCAACTCTCCGATGCCAAAGCCAAACATCACTTTCTTTGTTTATAAAACAATTTGAAAATAAAGAAGTAATGTCATTTAAGTCAATCAAATAAGTGTTATTGCACCGATTTCCTACAAACTTAATGGATTGATCACTATCACTCTTAATAATGCTTTACTATCTAGACAAAGAGATAATATTAAGTTTGAGGTAAAAATAACGCTATTACCAATATCGCACAATTGACTAATACTAAGTAAGTTGTGCTCTATACCATCAACATACAAAACATTATCAATTATAACATTTGAGGCGTTTTCAATTTTACCTACACCAAGGATTTTTCCACGATTGTTGTCGCCGTAAGTGACGTGACCCTTATCTCTTGGAGAAAATTCAATGAAATGTCCCTTGTCTCCCGTCATGTGCCTTGAACAACCACTGTCCAAATACCAACGATCCTCTCTCGTTCGAAGGAACACCTACAAAACAAAATCATTTGGAAGACTTAGGTACCCAAACAATTTTGGGTCCTTGGGGGTTAATTTCCGGTTTCTCTCCTTTAATAATCCAAATAAATTCCTTTTTGGGTACACCATACTTTTTGATTTTACAAACGTATGAAGTATGGCCAAAGATACCACAATAGAAACAAGTTGGTTTTCTAGTAAAATTGACCTTTGAAAAATTTCCAACTTTTCTATAGGATTTCTTCTTTGGTATAGTATATCCCAAACCGGTCCAATTTGTATTATCTCTTTGTCTAGATAGTAAATCATTCAAATTCCTTTTTTCTTTTGTAAAAGTTGCAAGTTTTTCTTTCAAATCACCAAGTTCAAGTTCATATGCCTTGCACTTTTCACAATCAAAAATCACATTAGTAGTAATACAACAATCACATGATGCATTTGAATATATGAGTTCTAAAGTCTCATTTTGAAGCACAAGCTCATCAATATGTTTTTGCATTTCAATAATCTTTTCTTAATGCTTCAAAATGGCTTTCTTAGCTTCTATGTGGATTTTAGCTAATTTCTTAAGTTCACTATGCATATCAACATAAGCATTATAAAGTGCATCATATGAAGGGGAAGAGCATGATTCACTATCGGAACCCAAATCAGAGTTACGTTTAGAAAGTACCTCTTTTGAGCTTGATTGCTCAAGAGACGCATCACTAGTGGAAGCTTCTATATCGTCCTTAGCCATCAAACATAGATTTGCCGATTCTTCATCACCTGAAGTGCTAGAATTAGTCTTATCTTCGGGTTCGTCCCAAACAATATAGGCCTTCTTAGCTTTATGATTGTTAGGTCTCTTCTTATCATTTTCGGACTTCTTTGGCTTTTGAGGACAATGATATTTGATGTGCCCAGATTTCCCACACGTATGACATATAATCTTGTCTCTAGGAGTTTTCGATTTTTGAGGAGTCTCTTTACTTTCCTTTGTATTGAATCTTCTAGAATTTCCTTTCCGCTTGAGAAATTTTCTGAAATTCTTAACCATGAGAGCTAGTGACTCATCATCCAATTCCGAATCCGAATCGTCATCTAGAGAAGAATCATTTTGAGTATCTATAACTTTTGATGAAGCCTTCAATGCAATACCCTTTTTCTTCTTGTCCGACTCTTCGTTCAATGTTAGACGTCCAAGCTCCATTTCATGCTCTTGTAATTTGCCAAATAGTGTTGCGAGATCCATAGCATCCAAATTTTTAGATTCCACAATGGCGGTTACTTTTGGTTGCCAATTCCTATCCAAACATCTCAACACTTTGTTAGTAAGTTCACCTTGCAAAAAATTCTTACCAAGAGCAAGCAAATGATTGATAATGTGAGTAAATCGTTTTTGCATATCATTAATAGATTCATTAGGAAGCATTTGAAACAATTCATACTCACGCATCAAAACATTCAACCTAGCACGCCTAATCTCACTAGTTCCTTCATGAGTCACTTGAAGAGTGCCCCACATCTCCTTAGCACTAGCACATTGTGAAACTCTAAAGAATTCGTCATAAGATAAAGCAGAGGTGATGATATTTTTTGCATTAAAATCAAATTGAAATTTCTTCTTATCATCATCCGTCCACTTATCTTCGGGGGTTAATTGTGCTACACCTTCAACTAAACTAGAGAGGATGTGAGGACCTTTTTCAATCGCTTTCCAAATTTCAATATCGATCGCTTGGATAAAAATTTTCATTCTTACTTTCCAATAAGTGTATCCCTCACCGCTAAATAGTGGAGGACGGTTTATTGCAGCACCTTCACCTCCAAAAGGGTTTTGATTGGAGCCCATGGTTTCCAAAGGATCTTTTCGAAAAAGCTTTTAAGCTCGGTTTATTCGACCGAGCTCTAATACCACTTGTTGGAAACAGACAAGCAGCTAAAATAACCTTCTAGAGGGGAGGTGAATAGAAGTGTTAAGCGTCGATACCCAAATTTAAAAAGTAATCAAAATTGGTTCAGAAAGGATTCAATTTTAAGCCAAAATAAAAGACTTAATCGATTAAGCTGCAATTTAATCGATTAACGTCAGATTGTTCAATTTTACTTAATCAATTATGATAAGCTCTAATCGATTAAACACTGTTAAATTGCAGAAAATCAAAGTTCAATTCAATTCAAGAATTGCAAGAAACTCTAGAAACTAAGAATTAAACTTAAGGTAATTAACTACGAATCAATTAATCAAAGATATAGCATACGTAATTAAATTCCCCAATCTAATCCTAAATCAATTACTCTCTCAAGATTGAATTTAATTCGCAAAAAGTAAAGAACTAAAAATACGAAGAACACGCAAAGATTTTATCCTGGTTCAATCACAACCACTGTGAGCTACATCCAGTCCTCGCTCTCTGATTTGGGAGATTTGCTTCACTAAGAAATAAGAAGATTAGTATACAATTAGTTAGAATTCCTCACACACACAATCCTAACCCTTTCCTCATACGATGTACCAAATCGTAGAGAGTCTACCCAATCTCTTAATTCTTCTTCGCGTTCTTCTTGATTGAAAGTCGCTTCCAATCCACTTTAGCTTTTAGCCTTGAAACCTTCAAAGCCCAAGATGTTGCTCAATCTTGCTTCTTTCCAATTTCTTCAATTGAAAACTTGTTTGTTGAATCTTCAAAGTAACCTCTTGTTACCAATACATTCAACTAAGAATTTTACAAGCACTTGAATCTCAATAATGACACAATAAGAATGAAATGTGTAGAAGAATTGAGATTCTAAAAGGATGTGATAGAGAATGATTTTGTCTAAGAATATTAGCTCATCAAAGTTTGAAAGATAGTGAAAAATTGCTCTTGAAAAATTATGGTTCGTAACCTTTTTCCAAATGCATTTGAAAAGCTTTTATTTAATCAGAGTAACAGTACTTAATCGATTAAATATTGCCTTAATCGATTATTAATCGATTAAACTGTGTTTTAATCGATTAAACACTATAAAAATCTTTTTCTATTATTTTTTCAATTTTCACTTGTTAATTTTAATAAATCTTTGAGCTAAATTCTCTATCAATGTAATCTCAATTCCTAAACATATTAAATTCTTATAAACCAAATTGAGATTATCTAACCTAGTCTACCACCCAAAACTCATATATTAAAAGAATAAAAACATTATAATACAATAATATGAATGAGAGATAAACTAGTCTTCTTCTTCTTGTTGTTGTTGTAGGTTGACCAAACACTTTGTCTTCATCAAAACACAACTGAACCACATCAAGCCTTCATTAAGTTCATTAAGGAACCGGGATCAATAAAATACAAGGAACCGGGATGTTAAAAACTTTTGATCCCTATTAGAAATTTAATAAGGAACCGGGACCTTAAGTATATATGGTTACTGTTGAGTTTTTTAAAATGAACCAGGATGTTTATATAAACTTTTTCTAGATATATATATATATATATATAAATTTATAATATTTGCTATACCCATATATTTAAATAAATTGTCAATTTTTTTTAACAAATAATTGCCATAATTATATTAAAAAAACAAGTACATATATACATAATAGTACTCGCAACCTTATAAAATTAAAAGAAATATAATGTATATCTATGTATATATACATTAGAAATGTGAGATAACTCCCGAGCCAAAACGAATGGCTCCATACATACAAAAGGCTAAACAAGCTCGATCCTATATATAATCCCATGCTTGTATAACTTGACACTACGTTCAACTGGTGATTGACTTAGTGTTGGTTGCCTTCTGAGCTGATCTTCTACATCAGATTTTGTCACAGCACCAGTATTCCAGTACCACGGTTAAAGATATACTGATTCCGAATATGTTTCATTTCTCAAACTAAAGGTAAGGCCTGACACTTATAATTGAGATTCTGGACTCAATAATGCATTCAAGACGGGTCGCAAAGCCTCTTTAGCATAGAAATTTCGGTCCTTTCTCCCCTGAACTAGCATATTTTCTAGTCTATTCCATCTGCATTGTACCATATAAAAGAATATTCAAGTTCCCTTGCTACGAATTTTTATGCATTTACAATGTCAAACAGTGAAGGATAGATTTAAGTTCCCAATGCACTTTTATGTGTTAATGGACCTGTTCCATCACTAGCATGTTTATTATATGACTATGGATTGCAAGAACAAGATGAAATGTAAACTTTTTTGACGAAATGTAAACTTCACTCTTAACATAGTCAATATTATCATTATAAGCTACAAGATTGAGTACTTTGTGAAACCTAAGCCTTTTCCTACATGAAGTAGTAGTTGTGGTGGACTCGGCCTAGCCGAGGTCCACGTGGCCCTCACTCAGGACCTGAGGACCCTTCAGTAGGCCCTCTGTATGCTTGGCCGAGCTCAAGGCTTAACGGCCGAACAGACATCAGACACGGGCCGATATCATTGCTCTCACCCCTCTGTGCTCTGGGCCGAGCTCAAGGCTCAACGACCGACTAGACACCAGATACGGGCCGACCTCATACTCCTACTCAGGTCCGACGTCCGAGTCCGACACCTTCCCAAGTCCGACACCAAGGACATGATGACGTCTTCCCTCCTTATCCACAAGGACAGCTCATCCACTCATAGCTCATTACAGGCTGGCCCTACTTGGGCCTCAAGCAAGCCCATTAGGGCAACCAGCTCTCTCCTATATATATCCCCTTCTCCCTATGGGCTAAGGTATGTCTCTCTAAACATAAGAACTACGTGTGGCTTGATTCCCCTCTCATGGGATACGTAGGACCGGGGTCACCCTCGTCAGCTGCAACAACCCCCAAACACCTCATGTGGTGCCTCCGACCTTGGGACATCACATTGGCGCCGTCTGTGGGGATCGGTAAACTTCGATTCCCATCCACCAAAAAAAAAAATCACCAGTGGACACCACCGTGACTGCTGGGGCATTTTCATTTTGGTAACTTTCTACTAAGGCGGGTGGCGACGAGATTCCCCGAGGATGGCTGGTGCTGTTTGAAGCAACCCGGTGGCGTTCCCGACACAAGCCACACCAGATCCAGGTGCTATTCGGAACGAACCGGTGCTGCTCAAGCCTCCCCCCTCTTTTGCATTAGGTCCCGAACTGCCACAGGGAGCTTTTCAAGCTCTTCGGCAATGGCGCTAGAAGGAGGAGCAGCGCCAGATCCACCTGTTCTCTCTCACGCTCTCTCCACCTCGTGCTGTTTCAAATCCGCGCCACCGCCGTGCCGTGAGCCAAGGTGGTCGTGTTCGTTCGAGGCCCGCTGTGACTTGAAGTCCACAATCGCCATCAGTGTCCTCACCCCGCGATTCTCTCTCGCATCTCCTCCGCCATGGTCCCCGCGCCCAACCACGAGTTCTCTTTCTTCTTCATCCTCAAATCGCTGTCACTACACATGGTGGACGCCGAACACGAAGTGAGAAGGCTGGCACCGTTACGGTTTAAGGCTGCTGCGACCAGCGTTGAAGGAGATGGTAGTCCTTCCGCCGCCACCGGCGCAAGCTTTAGTTGATGCTTTATGTGGCCGCCGCAGTCACGCTTCTCTATTCGAACATCTTCACATCGCGCCGCCACCATCATCTCCCTCCTCCATGATCAGCGCCGTTGCAAACGGTGACACTCGTTGTCCATGCCGCCGCTGTCAAGAAGCTCCGGCGTGCTCGCCGCCGCCGCCTGCCCCTCCAAGCCTCATCTTGCTTGCCGCTGCTGCTGCGCATTGCAGTACCTGCAGTGAGGAGTAGGGTTTCACCCTAGCGGGCCACAGGGCCCAACTCAAAAAAAAAAAAAGAATCTGGGCTGAAGCCTAATAGTCAAAAAAAAAAGAAAAGAATCTGGGCTGAAGCCCAACAGTAAAAAAAAATAAATAAATAAAAATAAAAATAAAAATAAAAATAAAAAATAAAAAATAAAAAATCGGCAGTGTCATCCCTCTTTATATCTCATACATTTGGAATATCGGAAACCACTCACTACTCTTCTCTTCTCGGATTTACATGATTTCGAAAATCATAATCCGAGTTCACTCTTCTCTCCTCGGATTTACATGATTTCGAAAATCATAATCCGAGTTTACTCTTCTCTCCTCGGATTTTCAAGGTAATTTCGGAAGACTCGCACAGTGTTTCACACTCGAGCCGATCTCTTAATCCGAGTATGACGACTATTCCGCTAGTTTCCCTCGCTCGACATCACACTAAGGAAAACGGTGGTCGGACCTCAAAGCTCGACAAAGCCCATTCGAAAAGGACGGACGACATACTCCTAATCCGACATACTTCAATCCTAAATACTTCAACCCGACATCCCTCTCCTCACCTGAATCAGGGAAGAAATCCTAGTTCCCATATTATTTTCCTATCTCATCGCCTTTCTATGTGTTTACTTTGCATGCTTCTTGATATTGGTGCACTACTTCCGACATATGCTTTTAATACTTGCTTCCTTATAGTTTCTCTACTCGGTGCTTATTATTTGATATTCTACATGTTGCTACCCGACGTACTGCTGAACAAATTGCTTATTTGGTCTTCTTGCTGTTAAATGTCCTTAAATCTCTGCCTCTTCTGTTGTGATAGTATGATAATTTTTGATTTCCGTTACCTCTCCTGTTGTCGTTTTTCACGAATTAAATGCTCTCATCTGGTCTATTGACATGTTTATAAATGTCTTCTGTTATGGAGTGTGATATACTTGAAATCATGCATCTTTTCGTGGACAATACTATCTTGTTGAATAATATCTTAATTGTCAATATTTGCCGCTTTCATATCTGTTGCGTATGACTTGCTCAAATCATCCCGCTCTTATGTCGGTGTTTTATTCTCGTCTGCCAACAGTTTTCATTGTTGTTATTTAATTATCATGAATTATCATAAAGTGTCAAAATTAATGCCGATCACTTATTATTATTATTTTACATGTAATGTAAGATTCAGGAAAATGATGGTCGAAAAAAGGAAGGTTGAGGTGCTACGATTGTCTCTATTTGGAACGAAGCCATCTTACGATCTCTATTCTCATCTCGGCTTGGATCTTTTTTGGACGAACTGCTATGTTTACCTCTATTATCTTGCTGGGCCCACTTTTCATCTCGGCTTGGATCTTCTTTGGTTTTCACAGTACCACCACGGCTTCTCGAAGGTGAACAATTCCAAAGGCATATATTATTTCTTAGTTCATGCTTATTTCTGAGCTCGGAGATTCTCTATTTTCAAATTGCGCGGTTTATCGAAAAGGGAGGCCGAGCTACTATTATTCTCTTTATTTCATGTTTATATCTGATCTGCCGAGCTGTTATTATTCTCTCTAATTCATGTTTCTATCTGATCTGCCGAGCTGCTATTATTCTCTTTAATTCATGTTTCTATCGAGCGGTTATCATCTCGACCCTACCTTTGTGGTAGAACGGTCAATTCATGCTCCCACGGAGCTGTTATCATCTCGACCCTACCTTTGTGGTAGAACGGTCAGTTCATGCTCCTACCGAGCTGTTATCATCTCGACCCTACCTTGGTGGTAGAACGGTCAATTCATGCATTCACGCATACAGTTATCAACTCGACCCTACCTTTGTGGTAGAACGGTCCCCCCTGTCACCGCACTTACATGCATTCACGCATACAAGTCGGTACTAGTGCTACAGACAGTGCGTACGTACAAATCCTCTCATTTAGCATTAGCCACCTAAATGTTGCACGGCGCTTATATACAGCGAACATCTTCTGAGATCGGCTTATAAGCTCAGGGTACAAGGGACACCCGGTAAAGTACAGCTTGCTGTGAAATGTTCTCACATAACTTCACTCAGCAACCTCTTTTACACTGGGGCCGAGGATGGCATCCGAGTTCCCTACCGCATTCACTTATATACAGTACCTTTTTTCAGAGGAAAACTTATAAGTTACTGCACTGGTCAGGGGGAGTCGTCCGAAGTCAAAGGTTTAGACAACCACATCCTATGTGCAACAACTTGCGTTGAAAGTTCACTGTCCTCGGCGAACGGTGCAGGATCCGAGCTCTCCTTACCGCATGCAGAGCACAACCCTCATCGGGTCTAAAACAACAATCAAAAATCTCTTTCTCCTTCTCGGCAAGGGGGGCAGGCAGGTTGTCAGCCGATCTATCAACCTCGGCATTGTAATCCACCAGCACACCGTCTTCAACCCTGAACACCTTGAGGCGAAGGTCGGGGTTGAGGATATTAATCTGACTCACAGCATTCCCGAAGGTGTCAAAGATGTCGTCTGCCGACTTCTCTAGGTCAGAAAGGCATTCTCGGCCAATATTTTATGGACTGCACTTTCTTCACCTCTGCTTTCCTCTCCGCCTTCTGCTTTGATAGAGGTCCCCTGTGAGCCTTGACAAGCTCGTCGGTTCGCTTACAGCTTGGTGAGGCAGAGATGTACCTCGGTTAGAGATGTACCTCACCGAGCTTGCACTCGGTTCGAGATGAGCCTCACCGAGCTTGCACTCGGTTCGAGATGTACCTCATCGAGCTTGCACTCGGTTCGAGATGAGTCTCACCGAGCTTGTACTCGGTTCGAGATGAGCCTCACCGAGCTGGTGGCGGATCCCCCCCGCGGGAACTCGGTTCGAGATCGGGGTACTCTTTCAGTTTCATCATCCGAGCACAAAAGAGAACTATCAACCATCCGCAACACTCTTCCGAGCGGAAGGCCACGCCTGCAAGCATGTTTCTACCTCATCACCAACTCAACACTGATCTGATGGACGCAGAAAGGACCTCAACTCGGCACAGAGTCTCTACGACTCTTCCCGAGTTGGGGGGCTTATGTGGCGGATCGACTTCTGCTAACCCGCCCTGCTATCCTTTGCTAGCCTTGAGCACATGATTGTGGACTAGTACTCAAACCCTTCCTCGAAGGTGGGGGGTACTTAGTGCTATGATGCTTAGTGCTATGCTTTCTTTCTCCTAACTCGGCTTGAGACTCACAAAGTCTCGCCGAGCTGGGGGGCTTATGTGGTGGACTTGGGAAAAGGACCTGAACCAAGACCTCGGAGCAAGGCTCAAATAGCCTTGACCGAGCTGGGGGGCTTATGTGGTGGACTCGGCCTAGCCGAGGTCCACGTGGCCCTCACTCAGGACCTGAGGACCCTTCAGCAGGCCCTCTGTATGCTTGGCCGAGCTCAAGGCTCAACGGCCGAACAGACATCAGACACGGGCCGATATCATTGCTCTCACCCCTCTGTGCTCTGGGCCGAGCTCAAGGCTCAACGGCCGACCAGACACCAGATACGGGCCGACCTCATACTCCTACTCAGGTCCGACGTCCGAGTCCGACACCTTCCCAAGTCCGACACCAAGGACATGATGACGTCTTCCCTCCTTATCCACAAGGACAGCTCATCCACTCATAGCTCATTACAGGCTGGCCCTACTTGGGCCTCAAGCAAGCCCATTAGGGCAACCAGCTCTCTCCTATACATATCCCCCTCTCCCTATGGGCTAAGGTATGTCTCTCTAAACATAAGAACTACGTGTGGCTTGATTCCCCTCTCATGGGATACGTAGGACCGGGGTCACCCTCGTCAGTTGCAACAACCCCCAAACACCTCATGTGGTGCCTCCGACCTTGGGACATCACAGTAGTGTACCAACTTAGAAACAACCATTCTATATCTGAGGCATTATATTTAATAAATTCAAGAATGGACAAAGCCATTCTATCTCTCTCACATTATTTTTTTTTCACTCTATTTGTTGCCAAGAAAATAAATGGCCCTAAACCCCCAAAAAAGCCTCAGCCTCAAGGAAAATACAGGAAAGCTGTCTACGTTCCCTTTTTCAAATCTATCATGAAGCACATATTAATTAACTTGCGAAGCTCAATCTAGACTACCACAGCCACTCACCCAATCTCTTGAAGTTGAAGCTTTCTGTTCAACTTCTTTTGCTTGATAAACACTCTTCAAACTCATTGCCGCATTCACAACACATCTCATGAGCGCAGACAATAATAGACTCTCTAATTAACATGCTAGAATACTGAAGCAATATGGCAAGTGGATAATTAATGTAAATAATAAAAATAATCTTAAATCAAAGAAAGCAGAGCGACAGTAGGAAGTTAACTGATTAGCTAGCAAACCTTTCCACTTAAACTCCTAATATCTTCTACATCAATTAATCTCAAAGTATCGCTTTGTAATTGTACCTTTCCGGCCACCATAGTGAGGGACTGTGTCCCAAAACTCATCACGCAATTGTATAAGCTGAGTCTTTGTTATTGGCTGAGGACGACTTCCACGGCTTAGGCTCGCGGATCTTTTTTGCTGCCCCTGTTGAAATATTTCAATTTTATATTGGTGTGAATCATTATCATCAAAAGCAAGCTCCTAATATGATAGTTCTACATGTTAGAAGATTGTTAAGAATGAGAAATCTAATCACGAGAATTAACAATAATGAAAAGGAGAAATTAGACTACTAATTTAATCTTAGAAAAAGAATGACAAAATTAACAATGATACTATCATGCTTCTTATTAACATTGCATCAAAAGGGAGAACAAAATAAAAAAGTGCAAATACATAATTGTGGTAACTGATAAATATGCATGCTCAAAGTAACAAGATAGAAGAGAAATTTTATTTTTTTGGGAACCTTTTCTTACTAGGATTTCCATTGGATAAAAAGTATTAAGATACGAAACATCGGTCATCGCCGCCACAACAGTATGGTAACCCCTTTTATGTATGGCAACAACTTTTAATTATCTTTGCTACACTATGAACCTATTTCTATTCTCAATCCAATCCCTAAAAACTAAATTTATGTGTCCCTATAAGTAATTAAATTTTCAAAACTTCATATATGAAAGACAAACTAAATAAATCACTTGAACACAAAGCAAATCTCAGCAATAAAGTTCAAAACTTTGGCATACCACTAGCAACAATCAATCATATTAAAAGAATAATATCACATGACAAGTTGAAATTTTGAACTTTTCCCTATCCAATTAACTAAGTAGTTTTTTTTAAAAAAATTATATTTAATCCAGAGTCAATAATTTCACTAGTTGAAATTCATAATCATGAGAACCAACACTATCCAGAAAAGGCAGAAAAACACAGAAAGAAGAGATTTTGAGCATAACCCAACATCAAATATAAGAAGCTTAAACAAAATCGAATGCAAAGATAAAAGCTTTGGTAGAGGAAGCTCATCATTGTTGCAGCAAAAAACCAGAGAGGATGGAGAGCTCGAGTGGGAGGCGAAGGCTCAGGAGTTTGGTTCGTGGCAGCACCGGCGTCCCTGTGAACCGCGTTTCGCGGCGAGAGACCAAGGGCAGAAGACGAACGCACGATGGAGAGAGAGCAAGCGACCGAGGATGAGCTCGAAATAGAGAAGGGAATTGAATGAAGATGAAGAAGGTGGCCACAACTGGGCGGCGACGGTGGCGGTCTGGAAGAGGGAGAGAACGAGAAAGGTCAAGGGAAGAAGTAGAATATGGGAGGGGGGTGGCGGCTAGAAGAGGAAAAAAATTAGGGTTCCCCTCTAGTTGATAATATCGATCCCCGTTCCCTTTTTTATTATTCATTCTGGTTGAAGTAAAACAATGGGATAAATAAGGTTTGTGTGTTTTTTAATTTAAAAAATAAAAAAATTATATATATTATAACATTGATCCCGGTTCCGTGTTTTTTATAACCGGGATTAATAAATTCATGGTATTTTTTAACTATCTATTGTCTATTAATCCTAGTTCTGGAACGGAACCGAGATTAATATCCGACTACTTTTTTGCAATTTTGTAGTAGTGTTTGTCCATTACATTTACACTCCTCAAGTGCACAATTATCCTTCAACTACTTGAAAAATACTATTGATGTTTAGAAGATCAAATCAATTTTGAGTGCCTCTTTTAACATCACACAAGGGGTGCATAATAGAAGAAAATGAAGAGAACTAGAGAACCGAAGAGCCACGGCAGAAAGCATAAAAACCAAATTCATGAATCTTGAAACTTCAATTTATCACAAATAAAAGAAATTTTTGTCATTGGACTATTTTCTTCAAAATTTAAATTACATAGTCAAAATGACTTGAAACTCCAAATTAGATATAAGCACCAACTTATCAGCACAATCAAGCTGAAGACTAATAAGGTGCCTAATCATCAAAATAGGCATTTCCAACACAACAATTCATGAAATCAAGCTAGTAAGTTATTTTAACAAAGAATCCAGCAGCTCATAACAGTCTTCATGCATCCAATTAGTCATTGTAAATAACTCAGAAACATGATTCAACATCATTCCAATCAAACGAACAAGTTTTCCCAAATATTAATCAACTAAAACACATTTTTGAATAGCCAAAACATGACTTGACGATGAGATTGTAAAATAGATCATTTGGCGATGATGCAAACTGAGAATCAAAATCACAGTCTACCTACATTCAAGTTTTTCCAATCAAATTAAGATCAATTTTGATTCTCCTTCATAAAAAATCAAATTAAGAAAATCTTATCAGCTTAGAAATGGATAAAATAGTTTAATATTTTTAAAAAGATAAAAATATATATAAATATATTAATTATTTAAAAAAATTGTGGGAATTTCAAAATTGTAGAATGAATATAGATGTTTTTGACAAGGGCGCTTATTGTGTTTTGGTGGGACAATGTATTCAGGTGTTTCGTTGTCAAATGGGTTCTGAATGATTCGAAAAAGATGATTTTAAATGAAACTACATTTTGAAAGAAAAATTTTAACTTTTAAATTGCTCGAATCATATAAAGAATGAGAAAGTTAGTCTAGTTCAAAATAAATCGACACCGTTATTTTCAATTTTAGACATTCGTATACATTTTGGTTTAAAATGCTCATAATCAAAATGTAAGCGATTTTTTCTTAAACTTGAATTCAAAAGTGACGAAATGTATGTTTTGAAATAAAAAAAATCGAAAATGATTAAAACCAATTGAGTGCTAAAAATAAAATGTAGTCGAAATGCGATGACACTTTACTAGAATCTTCGAAAAATTAAATTAGAAATAATTTTCTAAAGCAACCATTTTCCAAAATTCTTCATTCTAAGATTTGTTAGTTGAACTTGGAGACAAAATAGAAATTAAAACCGAATAAAATCTAATTTTTACTATCATAAAGCGTAAAATAATATTCCCTCCATCCCAATATATAGGACCCTCTTCATAGTTTTTACGACGACTAAGAAAAATAAATTTTGAATGGAAATGGAAAGTTTTATCATATTGTTCCAAAAATACCCTTTATACTAATTATGCATTGAAATAAATTTTACATTGAAATTGGTAGTTTCAATTTATGTCTTTCCACTAAAAACTAGAGAATTACAATTAAATGCTAGGGGTAATGTTGGAAAAAATTATAAATGGCCTTATATTTAGGACCAAAATTTTTTATCCGAAAGGATCCATATATAGGGATGAAGGGAGTAGATTTATACTTATTTTGATTAAAAACATATTTCAAAAACAATGATTCAATCGAATTTTCATAACAAGGATCCAATAATAAAATCATTGTATTAAGTCTTTAAATTACGTGTATTATAAAATACCGAAAGTCATGATGTTACACAAGGGAGGCTCATGCTTGGTCCGATCCCCTTAGGGGAATTGTTAAAGTTAATGTTGAAGGGGAATCGTTAAATAATTCGAAGACTAATGGTATCGAATTTATTAATAGGAATGAACATGACCAGGTTATAAAATGTAGAGTAAAAAAGTTATGTTAATTTTTGCCTTTTAGTATCATTGAAGCTTTGGCAATAGCTAAAGGACTCAAGTCCGTGAAATTACTTAGTTGGAAAAAAAATATGTTATAATTGGATCGATGAAGACTTATATGAGCAAGGAAATAAATTAAGGTATATAGAGTCATGTTTTAGTCTTTTAATGTTTGCCTCTTTTCCATTGTTAATAGAATAGTGATTGGGTAGCTCACCATTTAGCTATATGGTCGAGACAGATGTTTGTAGAGAAGGTTTGGTTTGAAAACCCCATTCCTTGGTGTCACCTCAAATTATTCTCTTTTAGGTTGTTTCATAAAACTTTTACCTTTCGGAAAAAAATCTCAATAATTATTACTCCCTCCGTCCCAAAAAGTTAGTAAATGTTTGAAAATTCAACAAAAATAAGAGAACATGTTTTTAACGCATTGTCCCCCAAATAAACCAATTATCAAAGCAAGTATTTAATATATGTTTCTTTATTTAATCAATCATAGAATATACAATGCAATTTCAATTTTTTTATTTACTATTTTAACTTTAATTTGGGACAAAATGTTTCTATGTTCTTTTTACTAACTTTATGGGACGGAAAGAGTATCTAAAAAGTCTAAAGGCATTAAATGAATATCTATATTGTTAATTTAAAATACATAAAATAAATTATTTAAAAAATTTATTCAATATATTTGCATCTTAAAAAGGGAGAAAATCCTAAATAAATTATTATAATATTTTTTTTGGTAAAAGATTAAAAAAAAGCCTCATATTATATTATTATATTATTATATCATTATTATATTCAATAGGTCAAAAGCCTCATATTAAGCTTAAAGCTGCAAACTCTTTTGACTCCCCTCACGAGCTAAACATTGTCATATAACTCAGACATACCATGTTTCAATATTCACAATTTGTGTGCATATTGAAATCCAGCCTTACCTAAACAACCATTTCAATTAAACCTATAGTTGAATCAACATTTTGTTTCATTTTCCATCATACACTAAAAATCCACAATGAGTAAAATCAAGAGTGAAAAGCAAGTGGCTAATTGAATCAAAATCAACAATTTTTTCTTTCATCACCTACATTATATCTCATTGGCTAATCAATAAGGTATATCATTCTTACTCTCTCTTTCTCTTTTACATGATATCAATGGATCAGACAAGATTTATGATGGCAGGGGTGCGTCAATATTTATAAGTATCCAATTTTGTTAAATCTTTTTTTCGTAATTTGATTTTGATGTGTGTGAATATGTCATTTCACCTCTTTCTTAAGTTAAGATTATATTGATTTTTTTTCTATTAACTATTTTGTTGTAAGGATTCGTCAGATCTAAATTAACAAGGTTTTAACTTTTTGAAAGTACTTTTATATGAAATTTTGGTGTTAAGGATTCTCAGGTATCAAAATGAGGACCGAAAGTACACTTCTCTGTTTCTCATAAATTATTTTTTTATTGCATATGAATACTTATATTTTAAAATTTCACAATATTTATTCATGTGCAACAATTTTCGATTTAGATCCAGGTGCTCGCAGTTTTGTCTTGCAACTCTACCAATTGAGCTGCCTATTGGAGACATTTAAAACATATACAAGTACCTTATTGAATTACCTATGACTAAATCATGAAAAATCTGAGAAAATTTTTATACACTAAAGGAAACTTTGTGTCATGAGCTGTTGAAAACCGTAGGTAAATATTTTTTGCCTGCTTAAATGTTTCCGTGTTGTTTTATACTTTGTTTATGTTGAATTCTAAGACCAAACACATGTCGATTATTGGACATTAGAACTCAGAAATTACTTTTGTCTAATTGAGGGTTCAGAAATTTAAGATCATATGACTTGGCTATTGTTTAAGACATGTTCTGCAAGATCAGATTAAATAAGAGTGGATCTTAGGGATTGTCATCTGAATAAGTTTTTGAATCGCGTTTCTAACCCATTCTAAGTGGTGCTTTATGCAATTACTTTCATGTGTATTGGTTCTCTGGTTGAAAAGTTTGTGAGAACTTGCAAATGCACTTCAATGCTGAAGTGAGTTTTTTTTTGGTAAAATAAAATTATATTACCACGAACCAATGCAAAAAACAAATCAGAACCCCTTAGGTCAATGCCACCTTCTAGGAAGGGTTCATTAACCCAAGAGGTTACAAATGAAAATAATAGGGCAATCGGTTAGGACAAACCCCCAACCAATTGCAAAAATCATTAAATCTCTAACATAATCCTATTAATCATAGTCGAATTTAGCCAATTTGTAAAACTAGAACAAACTAAATAAATTCTAAGAGCTAATTCCTTCTTTATTAGAGCAAAAACTTGATCCGGTCTCAATGCTTTGTGAGTTAAAAGTCTTCGATTTCTCTCCATCCATGTGTGATAAACTGTGGCAGACATGGCTGCATAAACAAAAGGCTTCCTATTCTTGTTCTTGAAACTGAACTTCAGCCAACGATTCCAATTGTCAAAACTAGTGTACCAATTATCTAAACAGCACCAATTGCACACAAGCTCCAGTAACTCTCTGCTCCACGAACAAGAGAAGAAAAGGTGATCTCTAGTTTCCATAGCACCAGTGCATAATTCACAAATTGGATTGATTGTCATGAACAAAGCAAGGCTGTCTTTTGTTCTGAGTTTATCAAGCATAGTGAGCCATAAAATAAAGCAATGTTTAGGAATAGAGAAACTATTCCATACCAGTTTGTGATGAATAAAGGTTTCTTGAGGGCCAAGCAAGAACATATAGCCTTCCTTCACTTCATAACTTCTTGTTTGATCACCCTTCCAGTAGCCATTAGCATAGCCATTCCTAAGCTTGTCCCTGGCCTTTAGTATCTGTTTCCAGTGCCAACTAGAAGCAACAGTTGCCTGACATGTCCAAAAACCATCCTGTTTCATATATATAGAGCTTATCCATCTGACCCATAAACTGTCCTTTTTCATCGCCAAATTTCAAACTTGTTTACCAATAGCAGCTATGTTCCAAACCTGAACATTTTGGAAACCTAAGCCACCATGTTTTCTCGCTCTTGCATAAATGATGCCAAGCAATTGCAGCTCTAGGTCTTCCTATGCTGTTCAAGCCCCAGAGGAATTCCTTGCATTTCTTCTCAATCCTTTAATCACTCCTCTTGGAATAATGAATGCTGTAGCCCAGTAGGTGTGAATGGAGAGCAATACTGAATTGATTAACTGGACTCTACCTTGATATGATAAATTTCTGGAAGACCAAGAAGATAATCTCTTTGTGATCTTGTCCACAAGGCAGAAACAAGTGCTATTGGATTGAGGATAATCAGTAATCTTAGTCAGGAGAGTGATAATCAGTAATCTTGAATTGAGGATTATGTTAAAAGTATGAACGAGGTTTCCACAAAAATAGAGGTTTTGATTTGCTTTTTTCTATGTGTTGTTGGTTTTGATTCTTTATTTTAAAATTATAGTGCACTCCATGGTTAGGCATCACCTAATTCTAATTTTAAAAAAGAATTGGAACAAATCAAGTTTATCTTTTTCGATTCTTCGATTGGCTACCTTAGTTCTTATGTTCTAAATTGAACATTACAGATTAATATTTAATGTTGGGCTAGTTTTAGTTCACAATTGAAATATACACCATATGATCATCAAGGATACATTTAATTTGCAACTTGTTTTTTTGGGAAAAAAGTAAATAACATGTTGTTATACATTAGTTCAGATTTGCGGTGCTATATGCTACTTTTGGCGGCATTACATTATTATGTTCATAATTTTAAGATTTTCAATAAGATTTTTTATTCATCTTTATTGCAGGTTTACTCTAAAAGGTCACATTACCAATTGATTAGTTGCCACATCAAGATTTGGATTACTCAAGAATATAGAAATGCGAATTAGACAATTTTATCGAATGCAAAATGAAATCAGTTCTGATCCAGCAATTGAATCATCACATAGGTCAAGCCCTTCTTCTAGTTCCCCTACCATTGAAAGTGGTGAATCATTCATAGATAACCAATCTGAGTCAAATATTAATTTTTCTCTGCAAGAGAACTTTAATAATTTGAATCATACTAATGCTCAAGCGACTACTTTCCCTAGCCTTAGGCAGAACTCCCAAGAAATGGACACTTCTATTAGAGTTGAGCAAAGTTCTTCATCTGCATCTAATATTCAAGTTGATGCTAATTCTGAAGCTGATTTCGCGTCAACATCTTCTATTATTTATGAAATGAGAAGAGACATAGAATTTCGGGTGTTCAATAATTACCTCCTTAAAGATTATCGCCCTTGAATTTAATGATAACAAGCTTGATAATTTTGGACTTTTCTATTTTTAATAGCATTCTCTTCTGGATCTTCTACGTGCTGGTGGAAATTTGCAAATAGAGGTAGGTTTTTATTGAATGATAAATATACACCCTTGCAATTTGAGGTAGATTTTTATGATATTGTTATTTTAAACTAAAAAAATGTGGTAAAAATTATTTATTCAGTATAATAAAGCGACTCTTGTTCAACAATTTTTAAACAAATTTTTATTTAAATAAACTAATTTGGTTATTTTCTTAGACAAGACAAAAACCTTCTTTGTTTTTCCATTTTAATTAGAATATATGGGTTAACATTGATGTTTATATTATAATAATGGCTTGAAGTTGCAAGGGTTCGTCGACGAAGAGTATCAAAATGATGATGTTGAGGATCAAAATGGTTGGGGGTTAACTGATGAAGAGATTGTGACATCAATTAGGCACAAAACATTTGAACTTGTCGGCAAAGAGACAATAGAGAACAAAGAAGCTTGTGGCATATGTCAGGTGAGGCATGAAACAATTTTGTTTTTTCTGTTGGTATAATTGTGACAATGAGTTTTCAATTTATGATCTTATACAAACTACCCAATATGATCCACTCATTAGTCCAATGCTAAGTGTCTTGAACGTAAAACATTCAGATTAATTAAGCATGTTGAAAAATAAATTTTGGAAAGTTGAAGCAACACATGGAATTCTTTTCGGCAATGATTTTGAAAGTTAGTTTTTAACCTGATATCTATTCTTGTATCAACCAGATATATAATTTCTAATAATGACATGTTTACTTGGATGTATCCATGACATTTAATCATGGGACTACTTTTCCCTTTTTATAATGTATTTACATACAATTATATAACTATAATATTTTTCAGTTTAAAAAAAACTTATGAAAAGTATGTGATATTAGAAATTTTATTTTGCAATTCTATGATGTGATGTCCCTTTTGATGTATCATGGATTCGTCCCTCTATTGACTTCTTGCTTGTCTGCTTTATTTGGCGTTTTTTAGATAGTACATGCATGTTCTCAACCCAATCTTATGCTTTATTTTTCTTACAACTTCTATATCTAACTTGTAGGAGGACTATGTCAATGGAGAAAAGATTGGACAGTTTGACTGTTCCCACAAATTCCATATTGATTGCATTCGTAACTGGCTTGTGCGGAAAAACATTTGCCCCAGCTGCAGACGAATGGCATTGCTGCCTATTTATGTTGATTATGCTCCGTAATTGTTTCTTGAAACTCCGAAAACTAAGATTCTATTTTTTTTGTTTTCCTCCTTGTGTTAAATTAATTTATGTAAGAAGGAAGTCACTTTATGATTTCTGGATAATAAATTTGAGCTTTTACCGTTTCTTATACAATTAAATAATTTTATCCTTGGTTTCGTCATGTGTTGACATGATAGGAAGTCATTCCGACTATTGCTCAATTGTTTTTCCATCAATACAATGTTTGACCTAATTTGATGCTACATAACATAAGTTGGTATCTTGTATTATAATACTTGAGTCATAGAAACTTGTTTGCCTTGATATTGTTAAGAAAAATTACATCCGCAAACTCTTTTGTCATATCTACTTTATAATTAAACATTGATAAAAACACCTTGTTTTGAAAATAATAATGAGTGTGAAAGAATGTGGACAAAAAGAATAAGTATTTGAGCAATGTCATAAACAAACATCTATTTTTTTAGACAAGTTCAAATTCTTATATATTTTTTTATTACCTCTATATTTATATTTATGTATTTTATTAAAGTTAAAAATGTCATATTTTTATCATAATACCAAAGTTTTATGATTTTGAAAAGTAGTGATTTATCTTCTCAATACCATATTACTCTCTTTTTTTTTTACTATATATGTTAAGAGAACCCTATTTTTGTATAGTTTATTTTTATGTTTTTTTTATAAGACAAGAAATTTTATTAAAAAGGAACTAGAAGTACAAGGTATACTTCCAGAGCAAAAAGGAACCAAAAACCAAAGTTAAGAATAGAGAAGCAAAAACCTCCTAACAGCTTGACCTAATAAAACCTCTTAAAACCACTGAACCCGCCTCTAATGGAGCATGAAGACAGGTACCAAAAAAATGAAACTAGTAAAAAAACCTCAAGGTCCTACCCATGACTGAAGGTTTACAAAAACAACAAAAACCTGCATCTAGATCCTATTCATCAACTAACGGGTTTGAAATCTATTCATAAAAAGACATACACCCTTTCTTATATTTTCCTTTTAACCAGGATCTAACATGAATCTTATCCACCATCTTCTGTGTGATTTGACCATGCATCTCCATCGAAAACTTATCATTCCTCCATTTCCAAATTATCCAAATACACGTTAACCACACCAAAGACCAGCAATGTCTAATCATCCTGTTGTATATCAAATATAAATGTTGTTTGTAGTGCATCATACCATCATTGTGCAGGACAGATACAAAACCAAACCAGTTATATATCTCTTGCCACACCTTGTAGGAGCACCTACACTAAAAAAGAATGACAAGTCGTCTCTTCCTCTTCTTTGCATAAGGCACAGAACACCTGCTCTACTTCCAGTGAAATCCCGTGATGCATCAGATTCACCTTAGAAGGAATTTTGTTGATGATAACTCTCCATCCGAACGCATTCGCCTTTAGAGGCGCAACTGCCTTCCACAGTGTCTTGTAATAAGTCTCTGATTCTGGAACCTGTTTGTGATGCAACTCATAGTATGCAGATCTGACATAATAGGCTCCCTCTTTCTGGGCGCCACTACCATGAGTCCTGCTTGTCCTGGAATAATACAAAATTTCCAACTACACACGATAATTCATTATTTAATTCGTGTTCCCAAACAAATAACTCCCTCCTCCACTTAAAATCCCAAACCCAAAGACCATTAACCCACCTCCCTAAATCCTTAACAATGTTGTTTTTATCAACACTTATGGAAAACAATCTAGGGAACCTATCCTTCAAACTATCATTCCCTACCCATACATCCTGCCAAAACCTAGTCTCCCTTCCATCCCCTACTTTCCTTACTATATTCCTGGATAACCACCTTTGGTTAGGCCTCAACCCACTTTCAATATCAACAATATCCCTCCACCATAAAGAAGAATTCCTCATGCTGTGAGATTCGGGGACCTGTCTAAAAACCAACCCAAATTTTTTATGTTTTTTTAATATATATATAGTAAGTGTTGTTCATATTGTTGTATTTACCTATAAATATCATGAAGTATGTGCTTCGTCCTAGCGAACATAATAATTTATCATGTACCTTATTGCACCTCTCAATAATATCTCTTACACTAGTAACCCAGAAACCCAATTCTAAGTGGGGAAAAAAAGAGAAATAAACACCAAGAAATTGGAATTCAATTCATTTTATAATGATATTGTCATAGGATAAGGTAGACTTCGTGAAAAGGGATTTAGTAATGTCCTCCTTGCATCTTGGTTAGTGAGTTATTTGCAAAATCTAGATACTGAACAAGTAGCATAATAATTTTATCAATATATGAATCATATTTGGTTAAACAAATTTTTTAAGTTAAAAGAAATATGTTACTCATGTGCCTATCTTCACTTTCAAACATAACTACTCAACAATAAAATCCAACACTACTTATTATTTATATATTAATGTTACACATGTATAATATGATGATGATGGTGATGAAGCCTATTTTTCCTTTTTATTTATAAACAGATGGTTTTTTATTTGAGTGGGGCTATATAAATCCCGTTTTTTCACTTCAGAAATAGGTATCTTTCATGGGTGATAATCATGTTCTCTATATGTTATACTTTGGGGGCACGAACATTTTGAAAATGCAACGATTTTCTAAAATAATAAGTGCAAACCAATAATTCATCTTGTATTAGATATTGACTTTTTTATGTCCTTACTTAATGGTAGTAATGCCACTCACATCCATAAGCTGGTGACCAAAGTGTCATGGAGGTTCGTGCAATTGGTGCAATCCCCCTAGGGGAATTGCTAAAGTTAATGTATGTTGACAGTGCGTTGGTCAATAATTTGAGGACTGGTGGTACATGATTTATTGTTAGAAATGAACATGGACAGTTTCTAAAATGTAGAGTAAAAAAGGCAAGTCAATTTTTTACTCCCGTATCACTAAAGCTTTGTCGTTGAAGGACTCAAGTTAGCAAAATTACTTAGGTAGGAAAAAATTATCATTGAGTGTGATTATAAGGTAATGATAGATGCTATAACTGGAATCATGAAAATTTATCTTGTTAGGAAGTAATTTGAAGTATTTTAGAGACATGTCCAAGTCTTTTAATATTTACCTTTTTCCTTAGTTAATAGGACAGAAAATTGGGACGCACACCATTAAGCAATATGGACGAGACAGACGTATGTAAACAAGATTTGTTTTGATATCCCTTTTCCTTCGCATGTGATTATTTTCTTTGTGATTGTTTGATGAATTTTTACCTTTTAAAAAAAATCTCAATTATTATTGTTATCTAAAAAACTAAAGACATTGAATAAATAACTACGTTATCAATTAAAAATTGTAAAAGTTTATTCAATAAATTTTTACATTATCAATCATGAATAAATTATATTATTATTATGATATTATTATCATTATTATTATTGGTTTTTTCAATAGGTTAAAAGCCTCATATTTAGCTTAAGAATGCAAACCTTTTGGGTCGCTCCGGGAACCTAGCATTGTAATATAAGTCAAATCAATTATGTTTCAATATTCAAAATTTGGGCCCATATCAAAATCCATGTTTACCAAGCTAAACAACCATCTCAATTAATTAAACATATAGTTGAATCACAATTTGTTTCAATTTTCATAATACTTTTCATGTATCACATACCTTATATCATATTGGCTGATCTATTGGGTACTCCTTCTTGCTCTTTTTGTCTTGTTTACATGGCATCAATGAATAAGATTTACTATGGCACGAGGAATGTCAACTTTTTATTGGTACTCAATTTTGTTAAATCCTTTTTTAATAGGATTTTGATGGGTGTGAATATATCGTTTCACCTCTTTCTTAAGTTATAATTATATTGATAACTTATTTTGTTGTAAGGACTCATCAAATATTTTATTCGTAGTAACTTTGTTGCCATGCCAAATTATATTCAAACAAGTTTCCCAAATTAAGATGGAATATACAACATAACTCAAGCATCCTCCACAAAGTTATACAATGGTTGAAATGCGGAAATAAACCTTTCATTAATTTACAGAAACAAATAACTTCATTCATAAAATATTTTTAAAGCCAAAACATAATAGGTTATAACTTGTCCAATAGCCATTATTCATAAGTTTTAAAAGATAACTAGAAATAAAATTCTGGGGGTACATCAGGGATTAGGATACAATGGAAGACACACACACACACACAAAATCTAACAAAGAAAATGAAACGTTGAAAAAAAACTTGCAAATTTTACAAAGGGTAATAACAATTTGAGCATTTTGTTAAATAATCAAAGAAGTTATTCAAATAAGTCCGGTAAAGGCTATTCCAATGCAAATAGAAAAGCGTATAAAAAGGTTGGTCATTTTTCAAAATTTGATTACTCAAAGGCACCAATATGTTTCTATTGTGGTACATATAGACATACATCCAATGTGTGTAATATAAAGTTGCACGGTTTTCCTAAAGGGACATATGTTTGGATTAAAAAGGGACTAGATCCCTTAACTAACCAAAATGACCCAAAACCATTTGGATACCAAAATCCAAGACTTGAATTGTTAAGGGCTTACTTTGATATATTGGACATAGCACCTTAGCTTCAATCATATAGAGAATGGAGAAAATAAATCAATTCATTTGTTCTAAAAGGTACTACAAAGGTAATAAGTGGTATTATAGAGGTAACATGTGATATTACTTGCATTTTAACATATGGTATGATTTTACAAGTTGTATCACAAGTAGTACTAATCACTTTTTCCTTATATTAGACATTTTCAAGTGGTATCATGTCAAACATTAAGTGAAATTGTATATTGAGTTGTATCCTAATTCGGCAATTTTTAAAATTCCCCCAACAAATGCTTTCAAGTGATATCAAGTGGTACCAACATGTTTCTAATAAACAGTATCAAGTGATACAAAAGCCAAATATCGAATATTTCTTATGTTTTAAATTTTTTGTATGTCACTTGTGTAACATCCTGGTTTTTATTAACCTAATAATTATATTTAAGAATATTTTGCTTACATGAAATGATATATGAAAAATGATTTACAACTATTTTCTTAGCATCTGCGTATATGTATATAATTATGTTGAGTTAAAATATGTATATGTATAAGTGTTTGTAAACGTTTTCCTAGTGTATGTATATATATTTGTATAAATATATCCCTATGTAGGTATTAATATTTGCAATTATATTCTTGAGTATATGAATGTATGTGTGGGTATTTGCAGGTGTATGTATATATATATGTGTGTGTCTAGGTTGAGTTAGGGTATGTATATATATATGTGTGCTTGTGTGCATTCTTAGGTGTACGTAATTATAATTGTCTTCTTGTGTGTATGTATGTTTGTTTATGTGATCGCACCGTTAGGTTTGGTTAGGAAAGTGTTTTGCAGTCGGTGTATATAGTCAAAATGTAGTCGATTTAGATTATGGCTTGGTGTGGTTGCGATTGTGTAAGTAAGACTTTGTGTAGGTTCGGGGGTCAAAGTGTTTCGGAGTCCTTATAAGTGCCTTTTAGTGTTTCGACCTCGATAGAGTGAGTGGATAAAGGATTCTAGGATGGAGCCCTGAGTTTAAGGATAGACCCTAGTGTCTATGTTCAGAGAATTCCTTCGAACTCACGTTTCGACTGAGTTCCGGAATTTAATAGGTGGGCAAGGCATTTGAGTTCATCGGACCCTGTTGGCTTTGCCTCGAGCATGATTGGTATTAGGGTTAAGTGCTTAGAGGGTTTGTGTAACAGCCCGATTTTCATAAACCAAAATGATTGACTTTTATTTATTAAGTTGCAAAAATGATGGCAATTTTTTTTTGGTGTAAAACATTTATTTCAACAGAAGAACTTGGTTCAAGTTCATCTTGACAATCTTTCCAAAAGCTTCACATGAATTACTTAATCATGAAATGTATCCCATCATTCACTGTGAAAACTTGGCTTGATTACATAAACGGTTCATGGCTTGGTAATCCTTAACACAACACTCACTACCGCCTAAGCTAATTACACTATCCCTAAACTTTCCTATTGGAAGCAAGCGAGTGTAGCTCCTTGTCCTTCTTGCGTCCTCTTCTTGCCCTTGAAGATGATGCCGCTTGTGTGGTGGTTTCCTCATTGTTGTGGGGCCTTTGTGCCACCCTCTTGACTACAATAGAACTTCTCTGCTGCTCGTACCGAACCTTCTCCTCATAGCTCTGAAAACCTCGTACGTTGACTTGTCCTAAGTGTGGCTCCAGATTAGCTCCGCTCAGTTGATGCTCCGGATCCAGAATCACGATCTCCGTGTAACCGGTCCACGCCCATCCGCTTGGAGTATGTTTCCAACCTCGCCCGTACTTGTTCCACATGGCGATATCCATGCAATACTCCATCTGCCCGTTGAAATATCAGCAGCACCGATATGCCAACGAACAGGAGAGAGTAAGCATTCCGAACGACGGATCGTCGACGGTGTGGGATTACGCTAAGTAAAATAATAGGACTAAACACACAATGCAATACACAAGCACACAACCACCAAACAGATTATTATTATCTTACATTATTAACAGTATTGTTATACTTTCTCATTCTTCTTTACTTTCACATCTTATAACATTCTTTCCTTTTCTCATTCATTTCCATTTCATCATCTGTACTCTCTTTCTCTTCCTTCTTATCATTTCATCACTTCTGGTGATTGGGGAATGTTAAAATACCGTTAAAGCATTCGTTTCAATCTCGACGATCACTCACGTCTACATCTCCTCGGTCATCCACCCAACCTAGTCGGAAGCAAACAGGAGTACAAGACCTTTACCACGCGGGCACGACAGCTGTCACAACACAGAATGGTCCCAGACCAGGAGGATCTCGTCCTCAATCATAATAATATCAAGGCTCACTGTCCACGCAGTGGCAAAACACAATGCCCCGTTCCAGTCCCTCTCACTGTTCTCGATTTGCAATCTAGGGGGCGACAGTATGTTTCTAGTGGGTCCGCAGAACATGCCACGACATTAGACCCAGTCCCCACCACGTTAGTGCGCCACATGTGGAGTTCGTTCTGCCTAGAAACACACTCTAGACTTCTTGACGTTTCATCGTCATCGTCCTCCCCTAATGCAATCTCGTCCTAAGTATCCGCAGATACTTATCGTTTCTTCCTCTCCACTACTTCGCACTCTCATAACTCACCGCGTATGTCTTTTAAGTCTTTTATCTTTTAATTATCCTAGGGTCGGCCCGTCCTTCGTGCAACCCTTCAACGAGTCCCGACCACTAACTTTGTACAAACTTTCTCTCATCATTTCTCACATAGCACAGAGCTGGGATCACATCACAATCTCACATCTCATATCTCAAACTTTCTCAACATTTCCCTTTCTCACAATCATCTCTTTTCAAAATCTTTTCTCAAACAATCTGTTCAAGACTATCTCAAAGTACCATTTTATAAACTTTCACAGAAAGCCTCATTTCATAAATACTTTCAAAAGAATTTCTCTTCACAAAACCTTTTCTAAAACTCTCTTCTCACCATTCTTTACAAAATCTCTTTTCACAACCTTACCCAAAATTTTCCTTTCAAAAACTTTTCTGAAAACACTTTTTATACTACACCTCCTTTCAAAACATTTCCAAAAGACTTCCTTTTCACCAACTTCTTTCTAAAAATTTCTTTTCAAAAATCTTTTCAAGAAGCTCTTCTCAAAAACCTTTTCAAAAACTGCTTTTCGAAAACCTTTTTCAAAAACCATTTCTTAAAAACCTTTTCAGAATTTTTTTTTCCACTTTGCTGAGCGCTAATGGAGGAGCAAGCTCAACTCAACACTAGTCCCAGACTAAAACCAAAACCATGGAGCCCAGCTCCACTCAAATCACACCTCATATCAACATCACTCTTCCCAGCTCAGGCTCGATTCCTCATCATTATCATTCAACTCTTTCACCACTCTCAACTCTTATCTCTCTTTTCCAACACATACTTTGTTCCCAATCATCACTCCTTTCTCATTGTATCTTATCATTGTTATTCTCTCATACTTATAACTTTACTTTCAATTTCGTTAATTTCATTTCCTTATTCAGGACGTAACAGACGTCCATCATCCATTCACTCATTACAATCAACAGTAATAAGTATAATAAAATAAGTAAATAACAACATGCACACAACATCACACAATAACATTGTGGTCTTTGTCACCTTCGTATAAGTGGCCACACAATCAAACAATTGTCACTTATACTACTGACTCTAACCACTTAGTTCCGATCTTTGAGATGATACGGAACGTCCTAATATATCACCTAACTACCATAGTGTCTTAGGAAAACTTCTCTCTCACCTGAGGTCCAGCAATGAAGTGCGTACTGTCTCTTCGAGTCCTTTGTGTCGCCGGCTGCCAACTGCCCCAATCTCTTCACTACATCATTCCTCATATTTAAGTAAAACACTTTACTTTAAATCTTACGAAAACATTTTTAAATCAACAAGGCACCTCCAAGAAATTCTGGACAGCAAATTAGCTTTACGAAATCACTTTATTAGAACTCCGAAAATATTATAAAAATATCCTTTTCTTTAAATAACTTCTTAACTTAAAATTAACACTTTGAAAATTCATGTTTTCACCATAAAATAATTTTGGACAGCCATGAACATAGTTTCAAAAATCTCCATCAAATCAAATTTTCTTAAAACAACTTATTTCGAAATTGTTCACACACTGACATATTTTAGAGCATAACAGACACACAACAACAATGACAAACAACACTTTACTTCATTAGAAACACTCAAATGGTTTAATCAACATCAAAGCAATTATGTTTTCACACATAATTCATTTTCATAAAACACTTAGGCATGTAAGAAAACCAACCGAAATCAAGTTTCAAGCCAAACACATCAATATTTATTTCCATGCACATTTCATTCATACAATTAAATTCTCTAAACCTATTTAAATTGCTTGACCGAATAAAAGCAAGGGAAATAAACCAAACATCACGATTTAGATTTCATGAATTAATTTCTTTTATTTTAAGCGATTGGATTCTATTTTCTTTTGACTTCAACCGAGTACACATAAACACACACTCACACATATATGCATTCAAACACAACACTTTCTAAGATTAACTTAATTTATTTATTTTTCCTTTATTATTTTAACTGAAGAACCGGTTAGAAGAATAAATATTCACAACATAATTTCAAGCAATTCATTTTAACACAATTCCTTAAAATATACTTATTTCTTCTAAGTCATTTTATTAAAAAGAAATTCTAGTTTAACTATCATGCATGAACCGAATATCATCTTGAGAAGCAAAGTCAAATATTCATTATGCATCCACAAAGAACATATATCAATGCAAGGATCATTTTCCCAAAGCAAATTTCCTTGTTTTCTTCATAAAAACCGTGAACTTCACAAGGAATTTAACAAGAAAAAAGTCTAATTTCTTAACACAATATAATCAGAATCATGTCAAGGTCTTTATCATTTTTAGAAAAACACATGCATGCACCTACAAATCTCTAGGTGGGACAATTTTCAATCATGCATGTAAGAAAATGATGATCTAGTATGATTTCTTATTCTATCAAGGCTTGGCCGAATGGTGACATGAAAAAGGCAAGGTTTCGCAATTTTATTTTCTACATGCAAACATCTAAATCCATAGATCATGTCATTCAAGACATAAAAGCATTATTTTATTTTCAAGATATCAACCGAATTATCATCATCACACACACAAAAATCTTGATTCAAATTAGAATTATTTTCAAAGTTTGTTAAGCTTAATTTTCATTGAAAACCGTGACATGTATACAAGAAATCAAGACTTCATACTCAATTTGGACATACAAAATTCAAGCTCCATGTTTTCTTAAAGATTAACCATAGATCAAGACATGAAAAAAAGAAGATCAAAACAAAAATATAAACTTAAACTCAAATCCTCAAGCAAACTGTGAAGAATAAATTAAAAATTAATTTTTCTAAACATGAAACTACTTAGATCAAATTAAAAACACCAAGACCTAAAATTCCTACTCATGGCCGAATCATTTTAGCTCTTGATTTGGTGATTTATTAGTTCATCCATTCATAAACATCCAAGATGAAAACATAGAGAGAACATGCAAGGAAAAATACGGATTATAAGGCCACAAAATCAACATGCATGAGGAAATCAAAGCAATCTATGAGTTTTAAGCACAATCTTCAAGTAGATATCAAAGCTTTTTCACATTAACATTAAAGATCAAGCATGAAAATAACATGCATGACCTTCAAGCCTCAAGATCATTCAAAAATAAATGCATGCATCACAAAATCAAACAAAGCCCATTATAGAGTCCTTTACAACAAAATAGTTAAATCAAAACTCTCTCTACCTTAATCCCTAACTTAAATATTCAAATCTCCTCTTCTCCTCCTCTTGGGTTTTGCCTCGGTCTCTCTCCTTCTAGGGTTAAGGGGTGGTTTCCTCCTTGATCTTTGGTGAAGAAGGTGGTTGAGAAAAGAATTGAAGAAGTTTGGGTTAAGGGCTTTGGGATTTTCACTCTTCTTCTTCTCTTCTCCTCACGGGTTCCTCTCTTTCTCTATATGAGTCTCAAGAGCTTGATGGTGCTCTTGAGGCTAAGTGTGTTTGGTGGAAGAATATGAGGTGAAGAAGAAAATGAACTAGTCAAGCCATCCTCACTAATACGATTTTAAGGCCAATTGCAAGGGTGTGGAAATTTCCCTTTCTAGCCTTGATTCAATGTGTGGGGTGAAGGGCAATTCGGTCCAACCATATTGTTGCATGGGGGAGGTCATGTCGTGGGAGACATGGAGGAAGGAAAGTCTCACTAGGCTTCATGACTCATGCAACCTAGTCTCCACCTATTTTCTATTTAATTTTCATTTTCTTAGTGCCTAAGGGAATCACTCTCACTTGGTCCTTCTATACCTCCTATGGCCGAACCACATGCACACACTCATTCACACACAATTTTCTTTTCATGTTTATCATACATTCATGCATACACTTTAACACACACATATATACTCATACATGTAAGGCACATACAATACATGCATTCATGCATCATACACATTTATTTAATCCTTCCATTATCCTAAACATATACACGTAGCATACATATATATATATATATTCATGCATCATATTATTTTTCAATAATTAAATTCTTATATAATCCTAAGCACACTTATACATACCCAAAACCGTATATACACACGCAATTACAAAATAAATCACAAACAATTAAACTTTTCCAAAAACTTAATTTCTAGACCTTGGACATTACTTTAGGAAATCATTTCTCTGAAAATCATACATTATCTTGAAAACGTGAATTTAAGGAAAATCATTTGGGAAAACACTCTCTCAAAACACTTTTCTCAAAAAAAATAAATTTCTTCAGTGTTTTAATTTCATATGAGGAATTTGCGGGGTGTTACAGTTTGTCTTAAGTCGGTCGAGTTAGATCGAGAGTTTTAGAAGAGGTTAAGTCTAGAATTCGACTGTTAGTTCATTTCGTCCTTCCGTGTTTGTGATTTATGTGTTCATTATTGTAACTTATGATTGTGATGTTGTGTGTGTGCTAAGAGAGGCTTAGAAGGTGCCTAGAAAGTGGAAGTATGATAGGAGTAAGTCAGTATGGGTTGGGTATGGCTTAGAGCTCTTAGAAAGGAAGGGAAATATAGGGCATTAATCGACTAAGAGGTCCCTTAATCGATTAATTTTTGAGCCACATTCAGCCACTAATCGATTAAGACTTAGCTTAATCGATTAGAATAAGTGGCACCTTCAGGTAGTACTCGATTAACTCATGTGTTAATCGATTAACCTTGTGAAACTAACAGGTGTTAATCGATTAACCACTTATCGATTAACCACTATCATCACAGACTTAAAACACGATTTTCATATGTGTTTCTCATTGTTTCCTCCTTCTCTCATTCGAACCCTTCTTTTCTCTCTCACTCAATCCTTCTCTAAGATCAAAGTAACACCAAATAACAACAAACATTCAACCTATAATCATCTCCCATCAATTCCCCATCATTCTCCAACATCAAAAACACCAATTTCATCTCTTTCCCTCAAAATCCCCAATTCTCACACCAAAACCCTAACTCCCTCAATCCTTCTCATAGAGCTTGGTAATCATCAAGGGAAGCTAGGAGTGTTTAAGGAGAAAGGATTACAAGACCTAGGAGCTACGATTGGAGCTTGGTGCAGGGGTTCCAAGAAAACCCCAAGTTCTCCTTTGTTCTTCAAGAGGTAAGGGGAGACTCTTTCCACACTTTGAGTTAAGAATAGTTAGAGTTTATAATAGGATTTGAGTATAATAGTTAAATTAGAGTATGGATACCAAAATAATAGTTGATAAATTTGTAATAGGAGTGCTTAGAGTAATATTAATAATGTTTATGGTAAATCCCTTTTGTTGTATGTTAATAAAGTAGGAAGTGAATAACCCTAGGAAGTTGATTTATATTATTGTACACTGAGACATACCTGAGTATGTCGACTGATTGTTATTGGAAATTGTTGTCTAATTGTTATAAAAAGGACTATGTGGTTTGTAAATGAATGAATTGGAATATAA
The DNA here is from genome assembly GCA_037953625.1 of Crotalaria pallida. Lineage (NCBI taxonomy): Eukaryota > Viridiplantae > Streptophyta > Magnoliopsida > Fabales > Fabaceae > Crotalaria > Crotalaria pallida. Next base: position 53,525,193 of record CM075654.1, on the reverse strand, counting down.
TGTTTAAAAGGATAAAGAGAAAGGAAAGTGGAAATGGTTATTGGTTATAGAATTGGAATTGAGTAATGGAAATTGAACTCAAATTAAAAAGTGAATTTTGTAGAGAATTGAATAGGTTATATTTTGTTATTTCATTCTTCGATTTGGTTATTATTCTTAAGTTTTATTATGAACTGTTTACTTGTTGTGAAAGATCTCACCCTTAGTGGTTAACATTTTAGGTTCATGTTCAAGAAGCTTGAAGATCAGAGTGCGCAGCGGAACAAGTCGAAAGAAAGGAAATTAATTTTTGTATAAATGTTCTATATTGTAATTGGGTGCCCCCACATCTTGTACAAACTTGTTTTGTAAAAGTAAAAATTTAAAGTTATCCGTTTTATTTTCAAACTCTGATTATGTATTTTATTTTATAAAATCGGGGTGTTACAACTTGTATTTCAAAAAGTGATATAAATTACCAACAAGTTGTAATAAGAAAATATTCAAGGATATTCAATTCAATAACAAAGAGATTGTTTTTTTTAATAGGCAAAGTATTTTTGATCTTTTTTTTCTTTTTACGAGGATAGGGGAAGGGGATTATATCCACCAAATGGTGGAACCTAGGATCGAACCCGAGACTTCCAACTCCCAAGCCTTAAGACTTGGTACATGACCATGTGGGCAACACCCACTTGTCCTATCTTATATCTTTCATTATTTCAATTTATATTCATTATATTTTAGCCAAATATGTCACATTTTGAGCTGAATTTCAATGATTTAAATGCTTATTTTTTTACTCTGTTTCAGAAAAATAGTATTTTCATGTCATGAACTTCATCGACTTGGTTTAATAACTATAGTGCACGATTGGATCTAAATTTGATATGTTTTTAATCTACTATATTCCATCATTCATTATTGATCATATTACATATGTTTTAGTTGGTAAATCATCATATTTTGATGCGTAAAGTCTGGTATATGATAAAACTGTGCAATTTGTCAAAATATGCACTATTTATCTTGTTAAATGAGACAATTAATCGGTTAAACACCTATCCGACAACAAAAATCTAGTTTTTAATGCATGTTCTTGATTTTTGGTGTATGTTATTATTTCTTTAATGTTTTTTTTATCATGCCAAAAGGGGAGAAAGATTGTGTTTGTTTGTTTTATGTAGATTTGTTGAAAAACTCAAAGTGAAAGGGGGGAGAAAGGCTCTCTCAATGAAAGGCTTCCGCAAAGTGCAATTCACAAGTGAATTAAAGTGCAAAAATTGAGGGGGAGCAAATTTCAAAGACAACAAATCTCATCACAAGTTGCCCACAAGTTTGTCATCATAAAAAAGGGAGAGATTGTGAAGAAAATGAGCTTGACAAGTGTGACATCCCGTATTTTCCCGACTAAGATAGACAAATTTTCATTAAAGAGGAGTTTTGAGATTTTGTTTTACAAAGGATTTTTAATGAGTGTTTGTCGCTTTTATGGAATTTTGGTAAACAAAGAATTTCATAGAGTCCAAAGCAAATGATTTTATTGTTGGTGATTTCTTATAAGAATGAACTTCCTTGTGAACTTTAATAGATTTAACGAACTTAAGAAATTCATAACTTTTTAACCGTAACTCCGAATTTTATGATCTTTATATGAAACGATCGTATCGAAATGTAGATTTCAAAAATGTGATTTTCATAATTTTCTGTGTTGATTTACGAAAATTATTTTTTAGGTTTGTGAAAAACGAATTTTGAAGGTATTAATTGTTAAAAATAGTTAAAGATCTCTAATGGATTTTTCCTTTTGGTAATCTCTTTTATATACATATAAGTATGATTGAATGTGAAAATGCAATGTGTATGTATGTGCATATGTATGTGTTGTGTAATGCATGAAATGATAGGATAAAATAATATATCTTTAAGGAAGTGATATGACTAATTTCTCTAAATTACTCAAAGTTGTCTACCCTTGAATGACCTTTTTCATGAAACATTATGAGCTACCAAAACTACCCCTAGATTTATATTTGAAATTCCTAAACTACCCTTGAGTTTTGGGCTTTTAACCCATTTAATCCCTAAAGCCCAACCCACTTACTCATGTTTATATATATATATATATATATACCCACACACACCCTTCACCTTGGTTCCACTTCTTCATTTTACTCATTCTAAAGCTAAGAGAGAAAGAAATTTAGAGAGAGAGAGAGGGAGAGAAGGCCGAAGCTTTGAGGAAGAAGGAGAAGGAGGATTTTGGCTTCTCTAATAGAATTTCAAGCTTGATCTAGGTATTTTCTTAAGTTCCTAACCTCTTTCTTTAGTTCATTTTCGGTTTTCATGTTCTCATTTCTAAAGTTTTGATTTTTGTTTGAAAATGTTGATGCATGTTTGTTTTCAAGCTAGATCTAGTGTTTTTATTTACATACATGTTGATTTCTAAGCTTGATTTTGAAGCTTTTGTTAAGAAAGCATTTTTATCTCATGATCTTAAGTTATCTCATGAACTCATTCATTTTCTTCTTGATTTCTTAAAGTGTTTTTGAAAAAGTTTGATTTTGAGTTTGCATGAAGGATTTTTCAAGAGATCTATGTTTGATCTTCACATGCATGCAAAGGTTTTTGAAAAAGATTGAATTTTTCTTAGTGATTTTCCTTATGATGGCCACGGTTTGTGATTGATTTTTGGGTTAGAGGTTTTGATGATGGATTTGTGATATGTGCATGTGAATATCTTGAGATTGTGAGTATGTTTTGGAAGTTTGAACCTTTAAGAAATTTTTTTGAGAAAACCATGAACAAAGCCACGGTTTTGATGTTGTTGTGGTTGAAAGTTTGATTTTCCTTGTGTTTGATCACATGCATGTTATGATCTTGGAGTTTAATGATGTTTTGGAGGAATAAAAATTTATGTGATGTTGTGATTTTTAAGTGATACCCACGGTTTGCATGTTTGGATAAGAAGATTGAGATTTTCTTAAGTATAAACAATGAATATGTGATTTCCATGAATTTTAAGTTGATTTTATGTGTTAGATGTGAAATGAAAATTATCTAGAGACTTGATGATGCTCACGGTTTGGTGAATAAATATATGTTAGGATTATATTTCTACTTGTTTGATGAATCATGTGAAATTGTTGTTGAATTTGGAGTTGTTTTTAGAAGTCTTGAACTCTTGAAAAGTTTTTGAGAAACTTAGTAAAGGTCACGGTTTGGACCTTAGTTTTTGAGTTAAACTTTCTTGAGCATATGTATGTTGATATCATGAAACTATGTGTTGATTTGTGAAGTTATTCTTTGAGGAAATAATTTTTGAAAAACAAATGATGCATACGGTTTTGATATGATTAAGTGTAATGAGATGAGGTTTTGCTAACTTTGAGTTCTATGTGTAAGTATATGCTAAGTTAGAATTGATAAAGTATAAGTTAAATGAAAATTTGTCTAAGTGTTTATGTGAGTATGATTCGGTTTGTATGTGCCTATAAGTTTATCTACTTTACTTGATTGAGATATGTGCATGAATAAGTATGTGAGCATGTTGAGAAGAAATTTATTTAAGTTCAATTTGATGACTTATGGTTATGTAATGTTTGAAATGAATGAAAGTTAGTTTGTGGATTGAATAAATGTTTGTTTGAGATTTTTAAATAATGTAGGAATGATTCTTGGAGTGCATGAAAGTGTTTAAGTAAATTGTGAGGAAACCGCAATTGGTGGGTGAAACAACTAAGGAACCCTAGGAGAACACCTAGAAGGGGGGGGAGGGGGGGTTGAATAGGTGTTTAAGAAACCTTGAAAGATTTTCGAACGAAACAAATTGAAACAATCAAAACGAATGATTTTTGCAGAATCAACTCTTAATCAATTAGACTGAGATTTAATCGATTAAGATCAGATTTATCAAATTCCCTTAATCGATTGTGGCTATACTTAATCGATTAAACCTTCACAAAACTGAAAAAATCACTTTTCAATCGAATACGAAAATCAATCAATTAATCAGAGATTCAGCGGAAAGAATTAACACCAATATTCTTATTGATTACCTAGGTTATGAAAATGATTTTCCCCAAATCAATTTGCACAATTAAGATTCAATTCAATCACTTATGAAAAATCACTCTTTTCTAGGTTTTCAACCAAGAACATATGAAATGACAAGAATGTAAAGAGTTAAGGGTTTAGAGATACTGCACAGTGATTTATCCTGGTTCACTTTCATCCACTTGAAAGCTACATCCAGTCCCCTCTTCAACCAAGAGAGATTCTTCACTATGAGGAATTAGAGTTCTCAAATTACAAGTAAATGCCTCTCAAGACTCCCTTCTTGATAGCCTACAAGAGATACTCCACACCCTTGCCTTGCAATCCTATTGACCCTCTAATCTAACCTCTACCCTTTGCTTGTTGATAACTCCACACAACAAGTCTTCACGTTGCTCGTTGATACCTCACAACAAGACTTCACTTTGCTTGATTCACAACCAAGACTTCTTCTTCAATTTGAATGAACTTGCTTGATGATAATCGACACACCAAGTCTTCTTCTTTTGTTGTAGATAGCTTGTCTCTTGCAAAGATTACAACTCAAATGAAAACACATAACAATCCTAAGAATCTCTTTCAATAGCTATGACAATATCTCAATGAGAGATTCAAAGATTCTTGATCAAAGAATGTAAAATAGAAAGTTTTGATCTATGAAATAGAGAGAGAATAGAGTGGCTTGATCTTTGTAAAATTGATGTAAAAATGATGCTTGATAATCACAATGATTAGGAAAAGGTTTATATAGAATACCCAAAAGTTAGTAGCACTAAAAACTGATTTTGAGAAGTGAAAAACGTATTTTAAAAACCAGTTTAACAGGTCTTAATCGATTAAACTGATGTTTAATCGATTAAGCACTGTTACTTTGAAAAGCTTAATCGATTAGAACATTACTTAATCGATTAAGATAGTGCAAAATCACTTAGAACTAAGTCTTCATGAGGTTGCTCTCTCTTCATCACTTGATGTTTGTTGTTTGCTTGTTGAGCTTGAACTTGATCAACACATTTGTAGCTTGGTCAAAACCTTTTGTCATTATCAAAACATTCTCAATGGAACTTACAATCTCCCCCTTTTTGAAAATGACAAACATGTTTTCAAGTTGTTGATACTTGAACCATTTGATCACTTGGTGAGACTCTTGCTCCCCCTCAATAAATATCTATCACTTGGTGAGACTCTTGCTCCCCCTCAATAAATACTTTTGACTTTTGAAATCCAATTGATAGAAGTTTGATTCTTCCCTTATCTTCAACAACTTTGCTCAACCTACATAAAAACAACAAAACAACCCTTTCTCCAAACAACCATTTCTCCCCCTTTTGGCATTATCAAAAAGTAATATATACCAATTGAAATATAAAATGCTAAGCCAAAAGGGGGAGAAATGGTTGATTGGAGAAAGGGTTGTTTTGTTGTTTTTATGTAGGTTGAGCAAAGTTGTTGAAGATAGGGGGAGAATCAAGCTTCTATCAGTTGGATTTCAAAAGTCAAAAGTATTTATTGAGGGGGAGCAAGAGTCTCACCAAGTGATAGATATTTATTGAGGGGGAGCAAGAGTCTCACCAAGTGATCAAATGGTTCAAGTATCAACAACTTCAACCGCAATTGAGGAAACCGCAATTGGTGGGTGAAACAACTAAGGAACCCTTTCTCCAAACAACCATTTCTCCCCCTTTTGGCATTATCAAAAAGTAATATATACGAATTGAAATATAAAATGCTAAGCCAAAATAAGAGAAATCAATGATCATTTCTTCACAACATTGATACCAATTGAAAAACACAAGAACTATACTTTGAAATGTGATACCAATTGGTAAGAAATATGACAATGAAATATGATACCAATTGAAAACTAAAAAGTCATAATATCACTTGACAAAGTAAGATATCAATTGCAAAGAAATATCACAATAACAACAATAGCATGATAATCATTTAATGATCACTCAATGATACCAATTGAACTTTTAGAAAGGTAATACCAATTGAGATAAATACAATTATCAATATCTAACAATATCAATTGTTACCAATTTGTAGGACTTTCGCTTGAGATTTGAAGATGCAAATCAAAGAATGACACTTGTAAGCCCTTTTTGCTCTTCAATCATACCTACAAAACAATCATGCTTTGCCTTTTGGTATCCAAATGGTTTTGGATCAATTTTTGTTAGTTAAGGGACTCTCACCCTTCTTAACCCAAACAAAATTTCCTCTAGGTATACCATGCACTTTAATATAACACACATTTGAAGTATGTCCATGAGTACCACAATAGAAACATGTTGGTGCATTTGAAAAATCAGCTTTAGAAAAATCAACAACATTTCTATGAGATTTACTCTTAGCATTAGTATAACCCAAACCAAACTTGTTTGAATTTCCTTTTTGAAAATTTAACAATGTGCGCAATTTAATATCACCACTTGTGAAACTTGCAAGCTTATTTTTCAAAATAACATTTTCATCTTTAAGCAACTTGCAATTCTCACAATCAACCACAATATTCAATCTACTAGCAGAATCACAATAAGAACTAGCATATATAAGATCAAGGGTTTCATTTTCAAGATTAAGCTCATCAACTTGTTTTTGAAGTTCTAAAATCTCTTATTGATGTTTCAAAATGAGCTTCTTTCTTTCAATGTTTTTCAAAGCTAGTTTTTCAAGATGTTCATGCATTTCTTCATAAGCATTATATAACAATTCATATTTAGAAAAAATTTCGGATTTAGTATGACTTACATCGCTTTCCTCGCTTTGTTCACTTGATTCATCATTTGAACTTTCCTCTTCATCTACTAGAGTTATCAAGTTGAGTGTAGCGACTTCATCATCATCCGAAGAACTATTTGATGTGCTTTTCTTCTCTTCTTCATCATCCCAAACTATGTATGCTCTTTTGTGTTTTGAATTTTTCTTTTCTTTCTCCTTCTTCTTGAGATACCTAGAGCATGAGTACTTGAGATGACCCGGTTTTCCACATTCATGGCAAACTACTCCTTCTTTTGTAGTCTTGGTCTTGTAGTGTGGGGAATCCTTCTATTTACCTTTGTCTTTGTTCAAACTTCCTTTTCTCCTTAGAAACTTGTTAAACTTCCTTAGTAAAAGTTTCATCTCTTTTTCATCAACATCCGAATCGGAATCTTCACTATCATCATCATCGGAACTCTCTTTCTTTTTATATGAGCTATTTGTTTTCAGAACAAGTCCCTTTCTTCCTTTGTTCTTATCCGACTCTTCATGCATATTCAAACGTCCAAGCTCCATTTCATGTTCTTGAAGCTTTCCGAAAAGTGTTGCAAGATCCATAGCATCCAAATCCTTAGATTCAACAATAGCCGTTACTTTTGGTTGCCAATTCCTGTCTAAACATCTCAACACTTTGTTAGAAAGTTCACCTTGTAAGAAAGTCTTACCAAGAGCAAGTAAATGGTTAATAATATGAGCAAAACGTTTTTGCATATCATTAATAGATTCATTTGGAAGCATTTGAAACAATTCATACTCACACATCAAAACATTCAATCTTGCTCTTCTAACCTCACTAGTTCCTTCATGAGTCACTTGAAGAGTGTCCCACATTTCCTTAGCACTAGTACATTGAGAAATTCTAAAGAATTCGTCATAAGATAAAGCGGAGGTGATGATATTTTTTGCTTTAAAATCATATTGAACTTTCTTTCTATCATCATCTTTCCACTTATCTTCGGGGGTTAATTGTGCTACACCATCAACTAAACTAGAGGGAATATGAGGACCTTTTTCAATCGCTTTCCAAATATCAATATCTATTGCTTGGATAAAAATTTTCATTCTTACTTTCCAATAAGTGTATCCCTCACCATTAAATAGTGGAGGACGACTTATCGAAGCACCTTCACCACCAAAGGGATTCGTAGAACCCATTGCGGTTACTTAAAGAGGATCTTTACGAAAAAGCTCTTATGCTCGTGTCTTTCGACCGAGCTCTGATACCAATTGAGGAAACCGCAATTGGTGGGTGAAACAACTAAGGAACCCTAGGAGAACACCTAGAAGGGGGGGTTGAATAGGTGTTTAAGAAACCTTGAAAGATTTTCGAACGAAACAAATTGAAACAATCAAAACGAATGATTTTTGCAGAATCAGCTCTTAATCGATTAGACTGAGATTTAATCGATTAAGATCAGATTTATCAAATTCCCTTAATCGATTATGGCTATACTTAATCGATTAAACCTTCACAAAACTGAAAAAATCACTTTTCAATCGAATACGAAAATCAATCAATTAACACGTATGATCAGAGATTCAGCGGAAAGAATTAACACCAATATTCTTATTGATTACCTAGGTTATGAAAATGATTTTCCCCAAATCAATTTGCACAATTAAGATTCAATTCAATCACTTATGAAAAATCACTATTTTCTAGGTTTTCAACCAAGAACATATGAAATGACAAGAATGTAAAGAGTTAAGGGTTTAGAGATACTGCACAGTGATTTATCCTGGTTCACTTTCATCCACTTGAAAGCTACATCCAGTCCCCTCTTCAACCAAGAGAGATTCTTCACTATGAGGAATTAGAGTTCTCAAATTACAAGTAAATGCCTCTCAAGACTCCCTTCTTGAAAGCCTACAAGAGATACTCCACACCCTTGCCTTGCAATCCTATTGACCCTCTAATCTAACCTCTACCCTTTGCTTGTTGATAACTCCACACAACTAGTCTTCACGTTGCTCGTTGATACCTCACACAAGACTTCACTTTGCTTGATTCACAACCAAGACTTCTTCTCCAATTTGAATGAACTTGCTTGATGATAATCGACACACCAAGTCTTCTTCTTTTGTTGTAGATATCTTGTCTCTTGCAAAGATTACAACTCAAATGAAAACACATAACAATCCTAAGAATCTCTTTCAATAGCTATGACAATATCACAATGAGAGATTCAAAGATTCTTGATCAAAGAATGTAAAATAGAAAGTTTTGATCTATGAAATAGAGAGAGAATAGAGTGGCTTGATCTTTGTAAAATTGATGTAAAAATGATGCTTGATAATCACAATGATTAGGAAAAGGTTTATATAGAATACCCAAAAGTTAGTAGCACTAAAAACCGATTTTGAGAAGTGAAAAACGTATTTTAAAAACCAGTTTAACAGGTCTTAATCGATTAAACTGATGCTTAATCGATTAAGCACTGTTAGTTTGAAAAGCATAATCGATTAGAACATTACTTAATCGATTAAGATAGTGCAAAATCACTTAGAAACTTGTTTTCTCAAAACTAAACCTTTTCTTTCAAACCTTTAAGCCACCTATTGATTTTAGGTTAAGTGAAAACTCAAATTATGATATAATCATGACCTAGATAGAGATTCACTACCCTCTAAATACTTTACCAATCTCATCAAAATAAAAGACTCAAACTAAAGATATTACAATAACACACAAACTAAGTCTTCATGAGCTTGCTCTCTCTTCATCACTTGATGTTTGTTGTTTGTTTGTTGAGCTTGAACTTGATCAACACATTTGTAGCTTGTTCAAAACCTTTTGTCATTATCAAAACATTCTCAATGGAACTTAAAAATTGTTTTATTTGAGCATCATGCTGCCCACACTTGATTTTAAGTGTTTGAGCTTGAGAAATTGTTGATCAAAGTGTTTATTTAATTGTTTTCATGATACTTAGTTTGTCTATGGATTTAAATTGGTTTTGGACAATGGAAAGTGAACTTGAGACTTAGAATATGATGCTGTCCAGAATTTTTCTAAGTTGTATTTCTTATTTAAAAATGTTTTCAAAGTGATTTGAAGTTGAGTTTTGATGAGCACTTAATATAAGATAAAGTTGGTTTGAAAAGTGCAATTTTTCGGTGTTTTCGGAGTTGAATTCATTGCTGTCCAAGAGAGACCAGCAAAGAAACTTTTGAATTAAATTGATTTATTTGACCATTTTCTCATGAATTTAAAGTATAAAAGTTAGTGTTTGATTTTGGACAAGTTTGAGCAAAAGAATGATGTTTTTGTTTTACATGAAGACAAAGTTTGAATTTTTCCTAAGTTATTCTGAGAATAAGTTCAAGAGTAATATTGAATAAAGTATTAATACTCTTGTGTCTATCTTGCGGGACTTAGAAGAAGTTGGAGTCTAGCAAACTAGGAAGGAAGCGGATCGTTCGGAACTTGTGGAATCGGTAACTGCAAACCAAGGTGAGAGAGAAGTTATCCTAAGACACTTTGGTGTCTAGTGAGTATATTAGGACACTCCGTACTCTCTCAAAGTCGGAGTAAAGGTCTACTGAAGGTAGTAGTATACCCGATAGTTTGTATGCTTTGTTTGTATCGTGTTATACGAAGACTCCAGACCTATACTATCACATGCTATTGATTGATTGATATATGTGCTTATGTTGAGATATAATATTGCTTATATTGTCATTGCATGAGCATGTTGCATCATCCCGCGATATAAGTTAAGAATAAAAAAGACACTAGAAACTATAAGAAATTCCCCAAAGAATAGAACGGAACTCTAATGGATTAAACACGCTATGGAACCGGATGATGCTGATGCGCCCGAATACGTGGATCGAGCTGACGATATGGCTAATGGATTAGTGTCCGGATGATGATGATGCCTTGGACCCGGATGCAACGATTGCAGAGTTCCACAAAGATAGTCCCCATATGGTCGTAGCCATATGTTGGAATGACTTGAGATAGGTTGGAGCCTATCTATCATAGATTGATTAATAATTCGCATATAGTCGGAGCTATATGCCGAAGGTGATTCAGAATGGGTCGGTGCCCGTCAAAATAATTATCGACCTCCTGCATATAGTCGGAGCTATATGCCGAAGGTGATTCAGAATGGGTCGGTGCCCATAATTGTCGATATCCCGCATATGGTCGGAGCTATATGCTGGAAGTGATTCAGAATGGGTCGGTGCCCATCAAATATATTGGTTGAGTCCCACAGAAGAATTCCGTATATAGTCGGAGCTATATGCCGGAGATGGCTTAGGATGGGTCGACGTTGGAACAACTGATTTTAACATCATGACCTAAAACCCTAACCCGAAGTATTGGAGAGGAAGATACACCTGAATTACCCTTGTGGTGTTCAACTGGATGATTAAGAGAGGAGATGGCAATGACGGTGATTCGTCAAGAAGCCTTGAGAAGTCTGTCTAGGTGGGAAAAACCATAGGGGCTCTGGCTTAACCGGTCGGAGCTGGTAACTCAGTGGCATGGACGAAGTACCACATGATCACTAGACAGATGACTGACACCCCCTTGACTAAATCTAGATCAGTGAGAGGGATGCTTGAACACGGTTGGATGTGCCCACTTTATTTCCCGGGACATTATATGAATTCATTTACTGCGCCATCCGTGAGAAGCCAGTGTGGTTAGAGATCCTGTACTCCTGATTGCTTCCGACTAGGTGGATGGATTCTGAGGAGATGTAGACCCAAATCGTAAAGCCTGAATTCCCGATATTATGGACTTGAGAAATATGGACAAAGAGACTTTGATCCCACGAGATGAATTGATTAAGAGATCCCCTTAAGTGAAAGACAAAGCGTTAGGTAATGCGACTATTGCATCCACATGCATCATGCATATTTATCTGTTTGTATGATTGTTATGTTCTGATATACGTCGCTAGTGTAAAACCAAGAAGTCGATGGGAGTAATTCCATTCGGGTAACTTACTCTCTCAACTTCTTGTGTGCATGTGATGGTGAACCTCTGGTTCTAAAAGATGGTAGAGCTGGTATTGCTTCTCCTGGAAGAAATACTTGCTGATCGTGATACGCCGATGAGATGGCTACTGCTGGTGACGGAGAATTGCTTTTGGGAACTTATGTTCCGAATCGAGAAGGAGATGCTGCTTAGTAGTTTATAATTAGGTTTTGATGGACCCTTGCTGATATATATATCAAGTGTACCCCTTTTCTTTCGAACTGTTTTTGATAAGGTAAAGATTTATGTAAGACTGGTACTGATGAACTATGGTGACTACTTATGAAAGAACCTTTATGATCCGTTACTAAAATATTTTCTGAAGGACTGTCGTGATCTGACAGACAAATTATTTTAAGAAAATCGGTTATGTTTTCTGTACGTAAAATATTTATTTATCTGTTGAAAGTGAATACACCAATATCAAATTACCTTTAGAAATTCAGTGAACCGTTTTCAATGACGATCTTTCTATATATAATATGAAATCCCACTCTTTTCACTATAATTAGTAATGTTTGGATAGTAAGTGCTTTTAAGAAAATGGATTTAGTTGTAATACCTTGTTTCGGAAACTTGACTGATAAGTTTTGTACTTGTGAAAAAAAAAATTCACCTTATTTTTCATGAACAAATTAGTTAGTAGTTGATATTGTTTATTTCGAGTTTTCCAAATCGGGGTGTTACAACAAGTGTTTTGATGAAGACAAATGTGATGAAGACGAAATGTGCAAGAGCAACAAACAACAAACAACAACAACAAGACTTAAGAAGAAAATATATTAGGACATTTATTTTAATGTTATTTGCATTTTATTAGGTCCTTAAAATGTTTGCTTGGGTAGAGTCTAGGTTGGGAAGTGAATCTTAATGTATTCATTTTGAATAATCATGAAATTGATTCATTACAAAACCAATCTCTTTAAAATGATGTATATGATTTTATAAACATTTTAAAATATATTCATGCATTATACTTTGGCTTAATAATGATTTTAGAACAAATAATTTAATATATATTTTTTCTCTGATTATCCGGTTTATCTGGTTATCCGGATAAGTAGTGTAAAAATTGGCCTGGAACAGATTCTGAAAGCCCGTTATCTAGATAAAGGCTTATTTAACTGGATAAAACTGATAGTAGGGCCAAAAATCAGTCGGAAACTTCAACAAACTTCATAACCGACTTGGCATATCAAAACCCATTATAAAAGGGTACTTTTTAGACACTTTTCATCATTGAATAACACAGAAACCCTTAGCCAATATTTTCAAGAGAATCAAAATAGAAATTTCATAATCTTTTCATCATTCCCATTCTTGAATTCAATATTCTTCATTGTTCATAATGCATTCATTGAGATTCAAGTGCTGCAAATTAGAGTTGTTCACTGCATATCATGGTGTTCTTAGAAAGCAACATAAGTCAAGAAAGATTGAGGTATGAGGTATCGCCAATAGATCAAGGATCATAGATTTGAGGCATTACCTAGCAAAGAAGAAGATTGATGTGTGAGGTATCATCAATAGATCAAGGTTCATAGGTGTGAGGCATCAGCTAGTGAAGGAAAAAGTCTAATAAGGGGCGAGGCATCCCTTTAGCAAAGTGGAGAAATCTAGGAAGTAAGGCATCTTCTTAGTACTTGGAAATGAGGTATCTTTCAAGTTGGTTCACGAGGGAATTTAGAAGATAGAGAGATGTAAAAGGCAAGGATGAGGGATCCTTTGTGGAGCGGTTCAAGTGAGGTATCTTGGATGTGTTCTTGTACGAACGTTTTCTAAATTCATAGTGTAGCAAATCTCCCAAATCGAAGAAAGAGGACTGGATGTAGCTCTCGGAAGGTTGGGAGTGAACCAGTATAAATCATTGTGCCGTATTCCTTTCTCTTATCTCCTTTATATTCCGTTTATTTCGTTTATTTTGCGAAAAATTGAATTTTGGTGGTTTCAATTCTTGAATCAATCAAACCAAATCTTTATAAGTGATTAGACTTTGTTTCAACATTCAATACTAGTTGTTGTTTATTATCTTGGACGATTGTGCAAAAAGATTCATTAAAGAAACGTTTTTGAATCGATTAGCTTTGGGTTATTTGGTTCAATTAACCAGATAATTTTGTTGTTAATCGGATAACTATCTACCTTTACCAGAAAAACAACTTGATAATGTGCAAACAAAAACTGAGTAACTTCTTGCAAACACTTCCGTCCTTTAACGAAATTTAAAAAATTGCCGAGAGAAGGAGATTGCTTTCCTGAATTTGACACAAGGAAGTATGAGTGTTGGGGAGTATGCAGCTCGCTTCGAGGATTTGATCCGATATGCTGGCAGTTACAGGGATGCTGATGAGAGGATGAAGTGTATCAAGTTTGAATATGGTCTTCGCACCGAGATTAAGATTGCATTTGAATACTAGAACATTAATGACTTGTCTCAACTGGTGAATATGGCTAGCACTTATGAAAAGGGTTTGAAGCAGAAGGATACTAAGGACCGGAACAGTAATATGCAGGGGGCAGGAGGTCCTATTAGGGGTAATGAATCAACTCTGGAACCGGGGCCATATGCCGAAATCTATGCCAGAACAGTAGTTCCTAAGGAAGCGAGCCAGGGTGTTATCGCTCCAAGTGTTAGACCACTATGTCCACACTGTGGAGGATCTCATAGACGTTTATGTCGGCTTTTGGACCAGCACAGGAAGAAGGGTCTCTGCTTCCAGTGCGGGTAGCTGGGACACATTGAGGCAAACTGTCCTAACAGTCGTCACATCTGAGGTAATCCTTAGGCTAGTAACATACCAAGTACTGTGATAGTTACGTAATATGCAAAGTTCATCTAGCTTTTCAGGAAATCGTGAAAAGCCTTAGAAGGAATTAATAAGTCGTAGGGTCCTAGTTGAAATCTAATCAAATCCTGTAATGGTGTTGTCGTATAATGGGGTGTAAGGTTAGGATTGACCATCCTTATTCTTACATTTGTTAAGGGATAATATCACCAACAAGAATGACAATGGTGTGCTGTTGATAGATGTAGGATTGGGATTGATCACCTCAATCTTTGCATCTACTAACGGATGATATCATTGACACTTTCCGACTGAAATCGAAACAACTAAAGTAGAAATTTCCCAAGAGAAACAACCTTTAGGAACTTAGTCCAACCCATTGGCCACAACAAGGTATGTCGATGCCAAGTGGGGGAGCGGAACAAAAAATAAGTAAGCATCGTAGCCGAAAAACCCTGCTTAATGGGATGGTTCTCCATCTATAGAACTTAACGGAATTTCGGGGACGAAATTCCAATAAGTGGGGGAGAATTGTAACATCCCGAATTCTAAGTCCATGAATAATTAGAATAATAGAAAATTAGAAATAAAAGATTTATAACTTAGAACACAGATTCCACCTTTGGATGTGAGGTTGGAAGTGTAGTTAAGCTTGCTTTCACATTTGAGCAAGATCTGACGGTGAACGAAGAAGATATAGCATTTTGAAATGCAAGGGATGAAAATCAAGCAAAGTAATCGATTACTTTGGGGAAGTAATCGATTACCTGCTCTCTGTGAGGAACCAAATACTGAAGAAATTAAGGAAGTAATCGATTACTTCAAGAGGTAATCTATTACCACCTGGTCAGACATGAAAAAAAAAGTGGCTTGGGGGCCATGAATTTAAGGCTTCTTGAGGAAGCCATTGCACCACAACCACACAAAAACAAAACAAACACTCACTCCCATTCCCATAAGTCATACCAACACATTCATTCATTCATTCATTCTTCTTCATTTCCCCTTCTTCTCCTTCATGAAATAAGAAGAAAGAACACACCACCCATCTCCATCATCATCAAGCATCATAACCAAGCTCCATCACACTCACTCATCACCACCTCCTACGCGCCTTCACCACCATCACCATAGAGCTTTCTCTCTCGCCCTAACTCACCCAAGTGAGAGACAAACTCCATTAATCTCCTTCAAGGTCTCCATAAGGCAACACCCCCACACATTATTGGGTATTTTCATAAGGATCAAAGGCTAGCTTAGGAGGCTTAAGCTCAAAGAGCACAAGGAAGAGGAATGTTTAAGCCTTGAGAGTATACAAAGCAAAGGAGAACAACCTAGGGCTTGATGTTCCATCTCTCTTTCTTCATTTGAGGTAAGGAGGTGGTATTAACATTTCTTAGGGGGTGGGTTCTAACTAGAGTATAGTGATGACTAAGAGGGATGGGTAATGATAATAATAAACCTTATGGTAATGTAATTGGTTAGAACTAAGTATTTAGAGTTAGGGTTAGAGAACCCTCAATGATAATGGTTGAATATATCATGTGCTTGTATATGTTTATTGATTTTTATGAATAAATGTGTAATATTAAATTGTTAGTGAATCACTAAGTAGGCTAGGTTTGTAATAAAACTAAGTAAAAGCTTGAGAGGAAAATTTGGTAAAATGATAATAGAATAAGTGGGACTATTTGGGCTAAGGGAATAATTATAAAAAGTGAGTTAGAAACACCTAAGAAATCTATCTAAAGAGTAAGTGAAAATGAATGGATCAACTGGAATAGATAGATAATAAGGGCTTGATTAAGTAGAATAGGAGTGAACCTTAGGGTAGTTGGAAACGGACACTAGGTGGATAGTATAGAAGTAGGAAGTTGATTAATTGTTCCTTGAGGTTAATGAATCAGTTAAGGTTAGAGAAGGGTCTTAGGATTAAGGGAATTAATTGAGGTTAGTGAAAGTGACTAAAACCCAAGGGTGGTTGTAGTGGATCTAGAAAATAGGAAATGCCCCTGACCTAGGGGACCCCAAGACCAATGACCAGTGGTCCTGAAATCATAGTGAGATCAGGGGTTTATGTGTGACGGTAATGGAATGTTTATGAGCATCCAGTTGGGATACCCAGGTTCTCCCTCTGTCAACTAGAAGTGTGTGTAGAGTGTCAACATAGGGATGAGAAAACCTTACTTGACCCTAAGGCATGATGATGCCTTTTATAGGGTGTGCAGGTATGGGCCTGTGGTGAGGCCCATTAGGGTTACCATGCTGATGTCAGGCTCTGTAAAATATCTGATAAATATATGTGGCTGTCTAGTGGATAGACTGCGCAGTACTGTATATTAGAGAGCCTGGACGGTTCAGTCGGTCTCATGTCTAGCCCGTATTAAGGATGTAGGGTGTATGGCTCGACCTGTACGGCATCCCGAGGTCGGTTGAATGCCTACTCATCCCTAGTTGGGCCACTCGGTGTGCTCCCAGGGGAGGTTGAGTGTATGGTCGGTTAGCGACCATGTAGGGGGGTCCGACCTGATGAAGATCAGGTCGAATGGAATGCTCTCAACCTGTAGAAGGACGGTTAGAGGCAACTTGTCCTGGTCCGTCCATGGTCGGGTTAACTAACAAAGTTTCGACCTGTGCAGAGGCCAGGTGAGCTTTGGTGATGTGCCGATCTTGTGTTCGGTCTTGATTCGTCCAGTTGGGACTGGTGATACCGGTTGACCTTTGTAGTCAGTCCGAGTAGTAGGCAATAAGTCTTCGATTTGTCAGGATGTTGAGCCTTGAGTAAAGGGACCTGGATCGGTCAAGGGAGGTCTCAATTCGGTTAACCCTACAAGCCCCCCAAGCTGGCGTAGGCTTGGAGAAGCCTGTGCCGAGCTTAGGTTGACGAGGATTCGATCTAGTGCCTTGCTCTTGTCTCTTGTCTTTTCAGTTGCCTATGGTGACGCTAGGGTTTCCCCATGTTGACACACGTCAAGGCTACGTTTTGAAAAGAGGGAAAGTAATGATGAGCGTCTTTTCGAAAATTAGAATTTTGCCTGGCTATCCCCACGATGTGGCCATGTGGCCACGATCCACGATATGGGCTCTTTCCCATCTTTTTGGGCCTCGGTGGGGGGAGTGGAAGGGCAGAGTATTTAAACTTGGATTTTCTCACTCTTCCACTCCATTTGCAACTTCTTCAGAAAGCTTTTTCTTGTTTTCTCTCTCATAGCTGTATCAATCACTTCAACGCCAAGTCCCAACATTTTCTTCTGTTCCAGGTATACTTTCTTTTCCTCCTCAGTTCCTTTTGCTTTTCGTTTCTTTTTTTTATTTTTTTTACAGTGTTTGTTTCTTGATTCAGATAAGATCGTTGCTCAAGTTCAAGCTAAGGACATGGAAGGATGTGCGCAAGCTGCAATTCTGTTCAAGAAGAGGAATCAGACCGCAGCTTCTGGTTCGACACCTGTGCAGGTCGCTTCTCCTGCGGCTTCGCAATCGTCCTCGGAGCTTACTCAAAGCGAGGGAGCTCAGGAGGAGCCCGCAGCCGACCTTTCCCTAGAGGCTGGATCCTCCCCTGCTGCTAAGAGGACCAGGGTAGGAGAGGGGGAAGGAGGTCGTTACTGACGAGCTGATCCGAGAGGTTGTTCCTCAGCCTGTTGGGGTTGACAGGTAATCATAACTGCCTTGTCTTTGCAATATATGATTACGAGTTTGATCTGACTGTTTAACTTTGTAGGTTGTGCCATTTTTAACGTGACTCTGCTAGGACCTTGATCTGAGGTCTTTTCGAGTCTGCTAGCATGTTGGCTGGGTTAGCTATTCATTGCGAGGAGATAGCTCCAGTTCTGAATAATGCCGAGAAGGGGAGGCTTCGGGAGCAGGTAAAGGCTTTGGAGAATAGACTTTCTACCGAGAAGAAGGCAAGGAAGGAGGTGGAGAAGAAATTGGAGTCCACTCTGAAGTCGAAGGAGGAGGCGGAGGCGAGCTTGGCTGATGCTCAAAAGAAGGCCAAGTAAGATGCCAAAGTGGCAGACGCCCGCCTTAGGAGGAATAAGGAGAAGGCCTTGAAGCACAAGGTCGGGAGGAAGAGAATCGCTTCTACTGGGATCAGACTCACGTCGGCCAACTTGTCAATGCTCTGAATCAGTTCTCTTTCCTCAACCAACACCTCAATGTTCATGGTGCCCACCCCGACTATCGTGTTGAAAATAATCAGATCGTTTCTGAAGATGGGCCAATTGATTTATCCTCTGCCGACCTTCCCAATCCTCGCGAATTGGTCGATGACACCAG
This sequence comes from Crotalaria pallida, assembly GCA_037953625.1. Classification (NCBI taxonomy): domain Eukaryota; kingdom Viridiplantae; phylum Streptophyta; class Magnoliopsida; order Fabales; family Fabaceae; genus Crotalaria; species Crotalaria pallida. The sequence continues at coordinate 53,506,338 of CM075654.1, read as the reverse complement.
CGTTTTCCCCGAGAATTCCATCGTCCTTTCTGATTCTGAGGATGAACCCCAAACTTAGTTTCTCTCTTTGCCTGTACTTTTGTTAGGACCTGTTTTTAGGTCATGTTTGCTAAGCTTTGGTTAAGACCTGTACATAGGTCCTGTTCTGTAAGCCGTTTATGGCTCATATTTTGATCAATCAATGAAACGAGTAATTTTCGCATTCACTGTTGTTATTTCTTTGTTGTTTTAATTCTGTTGCTTAATAACTAGAAACTCAGACCGTTAGCCATGGTTGGTTTCTCGGACCACGAGTATCCACTCCAATCGTGGGTATTGATCGGTGTAGTGTTCGGGTATCTTTTGTACTTGCTAATGTTATGAGCTCATAAGCGAAATTAGAGCCTTGACCATAAAGTCCCTCCGCTAGGTTCGGTGGCGAGCCGAACGAAGGGAAGGCTAGTACGTAGACAACATAGTTTAAGCAAAGGTATTTATTTATGAATGACGCATGTATGATGAATACGATGGTTTTCATGTATTCTGAGTAAGAACTGAAGAAGTTCTTAGCGGTAGTAAGATTTCAGCTTTGTGGCATTCCAAGAGTTGTTGATGGCTGCACCGGAGAGCGTTTCAAGCCGATAACTACCCGAGCCGATCTTCAAAGAGATCTGTTATGGTCCTTCCCAACTGCAGGCAAGTTTACCATCTTTAGCGTATTTCAGCCCGATATCAGCACTTTTATTGGATCACTGGCAAGTATACCGGATCGACAAGTAATATAGTCAGTAAGACCAGTTATCGTTCCCACGAGGATTGCAAATTTTTTCTAATTTATTTCACCAAATTGATATTACTATGTGAAACTTGTATTGGTTTTGAGTTTTTAGATAAGAGTGCAGAATTAATAGAATGAGACAAAACAAAAAATAAAAAGTGTTTAGAAACAAATATGGAAAAAGGCTAGGAACATAATTTCATTGTAGGACCTAGTTTACTAATTATAAATCTATGTTTTCGTATTAAATCAACAACATCCCAGCTGTAACAATTATTAAATTCCTCTAACAATTGTGTTTCCTATTCAATCGGAACCCTTAATCCCTTAAGAAATTACCAACCAATTAGTCATCAATTAAGAACATTGGAATTAAATATGTTATATAATCCTCAAAAGTATCCCTACAAGTTGGATGATTATAATGTTTGATTGCAAGGTCAGATCCAATCCCTAATTTTCCAATTGAAGAATTAGACTACCAATCATAAAACGTGCACTTTTTATGTAAAACAATTTAACCACAATCAAACAATTGATTTAAAAGGAAAACAACAATTCATAAATTCATAAACTATTTAGGATCCATACAAATTCACCATATTCCTAACAAGAGGTTTAGTTACACATAATGGGAGAAGAAATACAAGAATTAAGGGAAGAACTCATAATCATAGACAATAATGAATTTACCCCAAGAGATCTTTAAATCTTCATGTGGATCCCTCCATTGTTGATCTACAATCCTTGCCTTGCCTCCTTGCTCTCAATGATATGTTTCTAACCTCTCTTCTCTAATCCTAATCCTATTCCTAATCTCTCTATTGCCTCTGAAAAGTCTCCAAAACCTAATGGAAAAACCTATATTTAAAGTCTAAAACTAATCCTAATTGAATCAGATCAAATATGATAAAAAAGTGGCCCAATTGGGCCTGCTAGGTGTTTGCGCGCCTGGTGCACCAGGCTGCATGCCTGGGCAAGCCCAACTGATCTGATTCTGGTGCATTGCTATTGTTTGGGTGGTGCGCGCCTATGTAACATCCCCGATTTTACCAAATCATTAGGTTCCTTAGTTAATAGAACTTTGATAAGGGTGGTGTTGTTTTCAAGTCTTTGATTTTGTTTAGAGACGCTAAGAGATGTTTAGAATGTGTTTAGAATGTAGTATTTAGCTAAGGGTAGGTTTGATGAGGAAGAATTAGCTTAGAAATGAGTTTTAGAAGAGTTATTTAAAATCTAAAGAACAAAGGATCTTAGGAAATTAGGAATAAAATGTCCATAGCTTTAAACCCAAATTCCACCGTTGGATGTGAAGAAGAGTGTCTTAGTATGCTTGTCTCAAAATTTGAGCAAGATCCGACGGTTAACGAAGAAATTAGGACAATGTGAAGTGCAAGGGAATGGTGGGCTGAACAAGTTAATCGATTAACGCTTGATGTAACACCCCGCATTTTTCCGGTACGTGCGTGAACGAATTTTTGATAAAATAAACCTGGAGGTCTGTTTTACAAAAGGTTTTCAGAAGAATATTTTACCTAAGAGGGAAATAAAGTGTTGGTTTTCAAGGATTTTTGAATGCAAAGTGAATAAATTTTTGTTGATTTGATTTTTAAGAAAAGAGTTGTGTTTTATTAAGAAGTGATTTTTATTTAAGATGAAAATTTTGGATTTGCAAACTTGGAAAATTCATATCTTTTGAACCGTAACTCGGATTTTTACAATATTTATATCAAAACGATCGTAACGAAACGTAGATTTTAAAAATATAACTTTTGGATTTTTCTGGGATGATTTATAAAAATTTATTTTCAGAATTGTAAAATTACGAATTTTTAAGAAAAATGTGTTTTGTGATGTTGTCTTGGCATGAATTGTATGTGATGTGTGTTTGATGTGTGATTATGAAATTGTGATTTCTTAGAATTAATTTAATTATCATATGAATTAGGGATTCTTAAGAAAATGTGGTTAGGAAATAAAAATAAAGAACATGTGTGTGTGCATAAAGGTGACACGATGGGTGTATGCATGTGGGTGTGTGTGCTATATGTGTATACGTGTGTGTGTGTGCTATATGTGTATACGTGTGTGTGTGTGTGCATGTGTGTGTGTGTGCATGTGTGTGTGCATAAGCCTAAGATTCTAGGAGCTAGGGAGTAAGAAACCAAGCCAACCTAATGGTAACCATAAGCTAACTAAGTAGGAAAATCCTAACTAAGGGCCAACTAATAGTTAAACCTAAGATGACTCCTAAAAAGCCTAGCCTATTCCATTTTGTCCCCTTGACTTTATTCACCTCCACCATGCAAAATTGTGAGAACTAAACCACCCTTCTTGGTTACACATGGCCGAATTACTCCTAAGGCCAAAGTAGGAATTTGTGAGCTTGCCTTTATATAGAATTGGCCATACTTCATTCACCTTATTCACTTCTCATTCCTTCACACCAATACAAACATATCTCTAAGAGACTCATCAACCTCTTAGAGAAAGAAAAGAAAAGAAAGAGAGGGAGAGAAAAGAGGGAGGAACCGTGAGGGTAGGAAGAAGGAAGAAGGAGGTTTCAAGCCCAACCAAGTCTCATCTATGTAGATAAAGAGTGTTAGAGCTAGAAGACCAACCCTTTTCTTGGTAGGAACCGAAGATTAAGGAGGAAAATTGTAATAGTTTAGATTTTTCTTTCTAGTTATAGATCTTTCATTTTCTTCCTTGCATGCTCATTTTTATGATTGAGAGATGAACTTATGTGTTGATTCTCTTTAATCTTGGACTTTAAAATGATTTGTAATATGTTACACATGTGATTGATGTTCGGTTAAGGCTTTTCTTTGCTAGATCTAAGATTTTTCTAACTAAACTCTTAAAAGATCTAATTAAAAAATTAAGGTTTTTGTGAAAATAAAAATAGATCTCCTTGCATGTATACCTTTCTTTTTCTAAACCGTAATGTGTATATGTTTTTAAACCTATGACCTAAGTTTAATTGATAATAAAGTAAAATTAAGTGGTTTGCATGATGTGTGTATGTATTGATCTTGAGTATTTGTGCTTGAAAAGTTTTGATCTTTAATTTGTACATTTTCTTCTTCACGGTTTTGCCTTTATAAGGATCAAGTTAGTTTCATTTTGTTGTGCATGTATGATTTATTGCTGGATCTATGAATTCCAAGCATGTAAAAGTCTAAACTTTTGATTAAAGACTTGAAAACAATTTTCATGTCCCATTCGGTTTTGGGAACAAATCTTTCTTAAATAATTTTCATCTTCTTTGTTTGTTATTGTTTGAGTTTTAACAACTAAAGTGATTTGGGGCATGACTATGTTGTTGGAAGTTTGAGCTATTTTTCTTACACTTCATTCGGTTTGATCAAAAAGTAAAAGAAATAAAGTGATTTCTCATTTGCATGAATTGATCCAGTGTTTGATGTTGTGCATGTGTTATTTTAGCCATATTTGGTTTATTTAAGATCCATGCTTTTTATAAAAGTTGATGCATGTTTATGATGAAGCTAGATCTAGTGATCTTAAATACATGCATATAATTTTAGAAGATCATGTTTTCCTTTTATATGTGTACATATATGTAAGCTTAGGATTTTATTTTTAAGACAAGGAGCTTAGGGAGTAAATTAGAACCAAAAGGAAATTAAATGGGTAGAAAATTTAAAGTAGTAGAAGTAAGAAGACATGAAGTGACCCAAAGCCTTAATTTACTCCTCATTGTCCGTTTGATAAAATCCACCCATGCAAACTTTAGGAAGGACAAAATTACCCCTCCTACTTGTGCTTGAACCGAATTTCCTTCAAGGGCAAAAGAGGGAATTACGATTTTGCCTATATAAGGCTAAGCCTTAGTTCATTTTCCCATTCATTTTCCTCATTTCCCTTCATTCCCTAAACACAACTTCTAAGAGTCCATCTAGCTCTTAGAAAAGAGAGAGAGAGAGAAAAAGAGAGAGAGGTCGTGAGCTTGAGGAAGAAAGAAGGAGGGAGATCAAGTCCAAAACCTAGGATTTTTCTTGAAGATCAAGTGAAGAAGGTTGAAGATCATCTCTTTTCTTGGTGTGTTTCGAAGATCTTAGGAGTATTAGAGTAGTTTTTGTTTCTAAGCTCCATCATCTTCATTTCTTCTTGCATGTTTAATTTTGTAGCTTAATAATGGTTGCATGTAATGTTTAAGCTTTGATCTTGAATTTTCAAGAGCTAAATGAACTTGTAGAACCTTAAACTATGGACTATGTGATTCGGCCATGCCTAGGAGACTAGGTCATGATGCTTTTTACTTTGATTCAAGTGGTTGCATGTTAACTTTATGCTTAGAAAAATTGGTTTAAGTTGTTGAAATGTTTGATTTTTGACTTGATCTTGAAAAAAAGCTTTGATCTTGTGTGATCTATGAAAAAGTTTGATCTTTAGTACATGCATGTTGTTTTGAGCCAAAAAGAATTAACCTTCCTTCAATGCATGTCACGGTTTTGCCTCTTTCTACCCAAAATGATTTTTATCTTTGATTTGTACTATTATGATTGATTTTATGACTTGATCTACAAGATCTAAGTCCATGCATGTTGATGTTTAACCTTGAAAAGTTATTTTTGTGTCCCTTTGAAAGATAAGTTGGAAGTGTGTATGTTGATCTAGGATTATCTTTGATTTTTACATGTTTTATGAAAAAGTTTAAGACTTGAGTCTTGCATGTTGTTTTTGAATAAAAAGATTTGACCTTTCTTAATGATCATCACGATTTTGGCAAGGAAAACAAGCTTTGAAAAATGATTTTTGTTCTTGACTTATGTTTTGTGTTCTTGCATGCTAAAGATTTGAAATTTAATCTTGGTTTTTGGTGATGAATATTCGGCCAATGCATGCTCACTAGGTTAGGATTCTTTTTCCATGAAGTGACATAAAAGTAATGAGTGTGTTTTGTGAAATAATGCTAAGCTAATGTGTTTGAAATTATGTTATGATTATTTGTTTTCTATCCGGTTTTGGTTATGTAATGCTAAACTAATGTGTTTGATTTGATAAATTGATTTAAGTTGAGAAAATGAGTTAAAGTTTGTTTAATTTTTCAAGAAGGGCTCACGGTTTTAGGATCAAAAGGAAGAAATAATTTCTTGATCTTGTGTCTTGATGATGAATATGCTTTATGTGAAGGATGTTGTGTTTGATTTGAAATGTTGAATTGTTTTCTTAAATCCCATTCGGTTTAGGATAATAGATTATCTAAGTTGGTTTAATTAATTAAAAATGAAGTTTTTGTTTGAACACTTGAAATGAATTATAATGATTTAAGAGTTGGTCCTTGCAATTTTAGATCATCTCCTTTTTATCAATTCGGCCATGAATGATAAAAGTGTTAAGGAAACATTGTTTTATAAACCTAAAGATGCAAGTTGATGCTTGAACATGATTTAATTGTTTGGAGTGTATAAAGTCTTTATGTTTGGCTTATTCAATTCGGTCCCTTTTTAATGAAGTGGGTAAATATGAAAAGGAAATGGTTTTGAAAACAATTATGTGTTAAATAAATGATTAAGTGTTTGATTGCGAAAGTGTTGTTTGTTGTTGTGTGTTATGTTAATTGAGTGTGTCTTGAAAAATATTTGAGTACGTAATTGGTTCTGAAATTAATTGATTTTAAAAGAATTTGATTTGATTTATTTGGAAGTGTTGGCTATGTTTGGTGGCTGTCCAAGATTTGTTTTATGACAAAAGTTTGAATTATAAAGTGTTATTTTGAGCTAAAGACTTATTTGAAACAAGAAGTACTTTTACGATGTTTTCGGGCATTATTAAAGTGATTTTGTGAAGCAATTCTTTGCTGTCCAAGAATTGTTTAAAGTTGTTTCTTAACTTTAAAAATGTGCTCACGTGATTTAAAGTATGGTTTTCAAGTGGTAATTGATTTGAGAAAAAGCCGGATTGAAAACGGTGGATTTTTCGGTGTTTTCAAACGTGATTAAGGTGCTGTCCAAAACGGACCAGCAACTAAATTAAATGGTTTAAATTATTTTACAAGATGTTTTCAAATGGTTTTGAAATACTTAAAGTACTAGAAAATATGGGAGTTGTTTTGAGAAAACCATTGTGTTTTAAGTCTTCCAATGAGGAACGGAATGTGTTTGAGCTAAGAAAAGATTTCTATTATATAAGTTAATAACGTAAACGAATTTTGTTTAATACGAGGAATGGTAGAATTGGGGGATTGGAGCAGCTGGCAGCGACAAGGATCCGAGGAGATCGTGTGCATTTAATTGCTGGACTTGAGGTTTGAGAGAAGCTTTCCTAAGACACCGTGGTATTTAGGTAACATATTAGGACGTTCCGTATCATCTCAAAGATCAGAACTTAGTGGTTCGGAGTCAGTAGTATAGTGGCAATTGTTTGTGTTGTGTGGCCACTTATACGAAGGTGACAAAGACCACATTGTTGTTGTGTGATGATTGTGTGTTGATGATGTGAAATAGCATGCTTATATTTAATTATGTAGTTATGCATGATGACATTTAATATTGTTGATTAATATTAATAACATGTTGATTGACGTCTGTTACGTCCTGAAAATAAAAATGAAATGATTAAGTTGTGAAAGTAAAGATACGAAGAGAAAGTGATAATGATAAAAGATATGAGATTGATTAGGAAAGAGATAAAGGAGTGAGATTGGGGAAAGATTTGATGATAATGATGAGATTAAGCCAGAGCTGGGAAAAGTAATGTTGAAACGAGATGTGATCTGAGTGAAGCTTGGCTCCTTTGTTGATGATTTTGAAATGAGACTTGTGTTGAGTTGAGCTTGCTCCTCCACTAGTGCTCACTAAAATAAGATTTTTGGAAAAAGTTTACGAACTAATATTTTTGAAAAAGTTTGTGAAATGGTATTTTGAAAAAGAATTTGTGCAAGGAGATTTTGTGAAAAGTTTGCGAAATGAGATTTTGCGAAAAGTTGGTGAATGAGAATTTTGAGAAAATTGTGAAATGTTGTTTTAAGAAGAGCTTGTGAAATGAGATTTTTGAAAAGGTTTACGATAATGAAAATTTTTGAAAAAGTTTTTGAAACGAGATTTTTTTTAAAGTAAAATTTGTGAGAAGAGATTTTGTAAAAGTTCATGAAGTGAGTTTTCAAGAAAGGTTTGTGAAATGAGATTTTTAGAAGGTCTGTGAAATAAGAATTTTTGAAAGTTTGTGAAATGATACTTTGAGAAAATTTTGCGAAACGAGACTTTTGAGGAAGTTATAAAAGGTGATTTTGAGAAAGTTTATGGAACAAGATTTTGAGCAAGATTATGAATTGAAATTTCGTGAAAGATTAATGAAGTGAGATTTTGTGAAAGTGTATGATTTGAGATTTTGAGAAAAATGATGAAATGAGATTGTTGAGAAAAGTTGTGAAATAAGATGCAAGTATGATGATGTGAACCCAACTCTGTGCTCTGATGAGAAAAGATTGTGCAAAGTTAGTGGTCGGGACTATTTGAAGGGATGCACGAAGGATGGGTCGGCCTTAAGATAATTAAAAAGATAAATGACTTTAAAAGACACTAACGCTGTGAGCTATGAGAGTGATATCGAAGTAGTGGAGAGGAAAATACTCAGGAGGAGATTGCATTAGGGGAGGACGATGACGGTGAAACGTCAAGAAGTCTTGAGTACTTTCTAGGCAGAACAAACTCCACATGTGGTATACGAACGTGGTAGGGACTGGGTCCAATGTCGTGGTAAGTTCTGCAGCGCAACTAGAATAGTACTGACGCCCCCTAGATTGCAAATCTTGAACAGTGAGAGGGACTGGAGTGGGGCATCTTGATTTGCCACTGTACCCTATTTTTCTACAGTGTGCCTTAATATTATATGATTTGAAATGATATGAATTGATTTGAGACTGTACCCGAGTTTTCTACAGTTCTCCTGGCTTGGAGCCAAATGATTGTTGAGACAGCTGTCGTGCCCGCATGGTAAAGGTCCTGTACTCCTGTTTGCTTCCGACTAGGTTGGGTGGATGACCGATGAGATGTAGACTATAGACGTGTGTGCTAACTGCGAAAGAAGCGTGTACCTCGATGATACCCTAATTTTCCCCAATCATCGATGGTTACGATCCGATAAGACATGATAAGAAAAATTTAGGAATAAAGGAAAGACTTATAATTATAAGAAGTAAAAGCTTATGGAATATTGAGAATGAAAAAGGAATTTAGAATGGAACGTCTGGAAAGACAAAGAAAACCCTATGAAAAGGGAAAGGATGAAAGGGAAAGATGTAGAAGTTGAGATTGAGAAAGAATTGAGAAATAAAGAATGATAATGATAATAATAATATGTTTGAATGCTATGTTGTATGTATGTTGCTTGTCTTGTTTGTATTATCTTGATATCTTGCCTATCGTAAACCCACACCGTCGACGATGCGTCGTTCGGATCGCTTACTCTCTCCTGTTCGTTGGCATATCGGTGCTGCTGGTATCTCATCGGGAAGATGGAGCATTGTATGGAGATCACCACCTGGAAAAGGGATGGAAATGGTTGGAAGCCTACTCCATACGGCTGGGTATGGACTGGCTACACTCAGATAGTGATTCAGGAGCCAGAGCACAGACTAAGCGGTGTCAACTTGGAACCGCACTTGGGACAAATCACCATACGAGGATACAGAAGCTACGAAGAGAAGGTGCGGAATGAGACTCAGGAGAACCCCACTACTCTAGGAGGAGTAGAAGTGGAGTCAAACGACAACGGGATAGCAGCGACAGACGTGGCCTCATCTTCGGGAGTGAAGAACTGGCGCAGGAAGAAAGGGAAACTCCATCCGGTTGTTTTCGATAGGAAGCTCTAAGAGTAGTGTGATTAGTGTAAGTTGTTGTGAGTGTTTTGAGTCAAGGATTACCTAAGTGATGAACAAATTATGTAACTCAGCTTATTTTGGAAAATGCCCTACTTTTACAAGATGTGTACGAATGAAACTTTGTGAGAATTGTGTAAGATCTTTTGAAGTAATGCAAAGAACTATTTTGGGTTTGAACCAAACCATTTTACATGATAAATGTTTTTGGAGACTCATGAAAGTAAGTGTTAGTTTTAGTAACAACTCGGTTTTCAAGGAAGGATGCTAAATGTTTCAATGACACTTCAATAACGTTTTACAAAAAAAAAAAAAAAATTGGCCTCATTTTTGCAAACTTATCAAACAAAAGTTGGTTATTTCGGGTTATGAAAATCGGGCTGTTACAGGAATCATTGCATCATAGACACTCCGAGCATTCTTTATCAGAGTGCGCAGCGGAAGTGAATAGGTGTCAACCCGTTGTACTTGCCTTTAACTTTGATGACTAAGTGTTGTCTCTAATAAGACCTAAGTACTTTCTACAATTCCACATTATGTTTGGTGATAAATACATTACTATATTGAAAAGTGTAAATGTGTTTTTGGCATCAAACTATTTTCAGACTCTATTTTGAAAAAGTATTAGTAATATGAATTTTATCGAGTGTCAAGCATACCAGTATTCTATTACTCTCCACGGTATGGAATTGATTCTAACTTTGATAATTGGTCGAATGTCGCAGTATCAATTTTTGAACATGTATTGTTAACAAAGTGAATTCCTAAGTAATGGAATGATGGTGTAGTTTACTATTAGATTACACCAATCGCCGATTAAATAGAAATTCATCGAACGCGACATACGTTAGTTCGAAACAAAATTTGAACTTCAAAGTTGAAATAAAAGGAAGAGCATTTATTTAAAATTTGAAAGTACGGCTGAAATTCAGTTTCACCCGATATCGACACTCCTTTTATTTGAATTTGATGGTCATAGGGGATCCTTACTTTCTTTATCAAAGGAGTCCTCCAAAACTTTTGAATTAGTTCCAAAACCAATGTAAATGATTTTGGAAATCTTTATGAATACTTTGAACTTTTGGATGCTTGACATGTTTCTTATCATCAACTAATTTTGTTAAAGTTCGAAATGCAACTGATTTATAAATTACAAAGAGTTTTCCCTTATTTTCGGAAAGAGATAATTTTTGGAAGTTCTTTATCATCAAAGACCAAATCTTTTCCTTATAAGTTCGAACTCTTTTATTTCTAATACGATGTGGAATTGCAAAATGCAAATGACGATAACAAGGTGGGTTAAAGGCAACGTGTTTAGCATAGAGTAAGATTCTAGTTTAGAATCTCAACTTAGATGAGGGATGTTATGTCTCTTCCGTTGAGTTCACATAGAACTCAAGTGAAGTGTGGGATAATTATTGAACAAACTAGTTCATGGAATGTAGTTTGTCGAATATTCAAGTCCCAATTCTAGCATCCATTATAAGAGTCTTATCACCAAAGATTAGGTAGCAAAAGAGAGTTACACCTAGGACCTAGAAAGAAGTTATTCAGAGTCCTAACCTAAGGTAACCAAATAGGAAACCTTGAACCTTGTGCGAGCGATAGGCAAGCGTAGACCTTGTGGGAGTCTTAAGCTAGTAGAGTTTCGTTTAGATTGAGTAGTAAGACCTCAATAATGTGAGGATTAGATTAAGTGGTAGAAGCCTAGCCCGTCTTGGTTGAGTGTAGAGTTTAAGTCTTATATATATGCTTATATAAGAAGTAGGTTTTGTTTGTTCTAGAGTTATTGATTTGTGTGTGTTTGAATTGTATATAAGTATATTGGTAATTTCAAATTTTCTATGATTATTTATTAGATCAAATTATTGTTGGAGCTAATTATTTTGTATTCTTTTATTCTAGTTCCAACTCTGGCTGTTTTTATAAACTCTGTGTACTATTTGATGTTCATCAAGATAAAGAAATTTTTCCACCCACCATTGAAGGTGACTTTGTAAAAGTACTAAATCCTTCTTTATCTATTAAGTATTAAATTAGATTTTCAAAGTTAATTGCCTTACGTTTTACTTAGCTATTCTTAATTTCAATTATTTTCTTATGATATCTATATTTTGCAATGAAATCTTTCTTTAAAGAAAACGCTTTGCTAATGATCAAATCTATAATTTGATAAATTGAGTCCTTATATAAAGGACAACTCTTTTGTATACATATATGTGTATAGAATTGAAACATATCTTCTCATGTAATATTTTCGGTCTAGATTATAAACATATACTAAACTAGATTTTCAAAAGACCATCATTGTGTTTACCCTTTATTGTTAATCCCTATTTTTCAACTGCATTCAGGTTTAATGTATTCATTGATCTTGACTCTTTGGCAAAGGAAATTTTAGAAATGGTAAATTTCGAAAATGCTTTCAAACAACCTATCGCTTTCACCCGGTGTAGGAATATCTCAAAATCGTATTTCCTTTATATTGAATAACTTTGGGTTGGAATTTAAGCTCATTCTCTTCATGAGTAACCAACTCTATTTTGGGTGACCTTCCGTATGTGCAAAAGTTGTTTATCCTTTAAATTGCAAGATGCATAACTTTTCATTAATTAAATATCAAAATCTTTTCCAGATTTTGCACAACTCAATTCAATGCAAGGCTATTTTAGTGTGTAGTAATTATTTTCATTTACTTGTGTTGAGTTGATGTCTTACTTTTCTTTTAAAAGTATATTCTTTTCCAAAATTACAAAACATGATGCTCTTTGTATTTGGTTTTAGTTCAACAAATAATATTTTAAAACTGTTGATGTGTGTTGTTACCTTTTCCGATTGTGTTTGAGTTAGGTTTTGTTGTGTTAATTCCTTTTATTGTTAAATGCTTTCTGTTTTGCTTCTCTTTAAGTATATTATTTATGCTTGTTGTTTAAAATGCTTTTATGATGTTGATGTTTACGTTTTGTTAAGGATGATATGCTATAGAGAAGTTTAGGACTTTTGTTTCCCTAAGTCGTAGAAATGGATTAGTCTTCTTAAGAACAAACCTCAATAGGATAGCTAGACTCATTGTAAGAAGAAGCCTCGGTAGTAGTAGAGTAGTTCCATTATTAAGATCCACCCGAGTTGCGTTCTAAGTAGGGGAGCAATCCCCAAAAGTGTTAACCATCTTATTGTCCAAGATAAGGTCCATCATGTTACTAGAGCATATAGCTCTATATCTCTTTTACTCTTTGTATACAGTCGAATTTCGGGGACGAAATTCTTGTAAGTGGGGGAGAATTGTAACATCCTCGATTTTACCAAATCATTAGGTGCCTTAGTTAATAGAACTTTGATAAGGGTGGTGTTGTTTTCAAGTCTTTGATTTTGTTTAGAGACGCTAAGAGATGTTTAGAATGTGTTTAGAATGTAGTATTTAGCTAAGGGTAGGTTTGATGAGGAAGAATTAGCTTAGAAATGAGTTTTAGAAGAGTTATTTAAGATCTAAAGAACATAGGATCTTAGGAAATTAGGAATAAAATGTCCATAACTTTAAAACCAAATTCCACCATTGGATGTGAAGACGAGTGTCTTAGGATGCTTGTGTCAAAATTTGAGCAAGATCCGACGGTTAACGAAGAAGTTAGGACAATGTGAAGTGCAAGGGAATGGTGGGCTGAACAAGTTAATCAATTAACCCTTGAGTTAATCGATTAAGTTTTTGGCAATGTTCAGCCACTAATCGAGTATGGTATGGATTAATCGATTAAATTTTTAGCCACCATCTAGTGCTAATCAATTAATGGTAGCATTAATCGATTAACCATGTTCTATTGACAAGTGTTAATCGATTAACCACTTTGGTTAATCGATTAACCCCTGTTATATCAGTCAAATAACACGAGTTTTCAATGTTGGTTTCATTTGTTTCTCTTCCTCTTTTTCGAGCTTCTTGCTCTCTCTGCCCTAGGGTTTTGCAAATCAACAAAACAACACAAAATAACAACAAATCATCACCACCAATCATCTCCCTAATGATTCCCTACTAATTTCCCTCTCTCAAATCTCATTTTCACTCTTTCCCTCAAAATCCCCATATCAAACCCTAAACCCCAACTTGAGCAATCCATGGAATAGAGGCTTATAATCATCAAGGAAGCTTGGGGATCACTAGGAATCAAGGATTTGAGTGCTAAGGAGCTAGGATTTGGAGTTGGTAAGTGGGTTCTATGAGAACCCCATTGTCTCCTTTTCTCTTCAAGAGGTAAGGGGGAGTACTTTGGTTTTAATTAGGGAAAGGATTTAATGATAGTAATAGGGTTATAATTAGATGTATTTTATATGTGTATGTTTGATTTGTATGATGAAAATATTGTGATTGAATATAAAAGCATGTTATGAACTTAGGGTTTGTTTAGTAATTGGTTATTGGTTTATTGTTGAACTAATTGGTTGAATGAATGATATGATTATGATATTGTTGTTGTGATGCATGATTGTTGATATATATATATATATATATATATATGTATATCCAAAGTATGGCCATAAATCCTAAGTTAGAGAACCCAACCAATTGGATATAAAGTATTAAAGGGTTGATTATTAAAAACAAAATAAAATGAACTAGAAACACATGCATTTAAGAAGTAAGGAGGACCTAAGGTACGGGGAAAAACACACGTTGTTTAACGATTGATGAGGGCAAAAGTGAATTATTGGGATTACCATGGAGAACTTTGATCCTGCAAAGGATACGGGTTTGCTTCCCGTGTTGGGGATTGGTTCTACGCAAACCATGGTAATTCCATCACTTTGGCTCGTTTTGGCCAATCGAGGGTGATTTCTGCTAAAGCCAATTTGGGCGAATCAATCCAAATTGTATGACAAACCATAGAAGGGTGAAGTATTGTGCAAGCTGGTATGACGAACCCTAGAGGGGTGAAGTACCAAACTATAGGTTGAGAAATGCTTACTCCTGGTCGGTTTTTCCCCAGAGTGAAGGGTGAAGTGCTGTGAGGAATTGCATTGTTATTGTTATCGGAAATGGAGGAGTGCATTCATTGTTATATAATGAGTTTAATTCACTGAATCCAATGAAAGTGTTAAAGCGTTATAGTGGATAAAGTTAATTGGTGCAGTGTTACATTGGATTCAGGAATTAAACTGTAATGGTATAAAGTGCATTCATATTCATATGTTTGAGCATCAAAGCATTGTTATGTATTATTAGTGGATAAATGAAAGGTGTATGCATAGTGTAATGAATTAGACGGATGTTAAGGCATAGGAAAAACATTGATAAAAAGGATAATGTGAAGCATGGGTATATGTGTGGATGGGTATGTCTAGTTATGTCTTATTACTGTTATTTCAAGTGTTTTCCTTGATTATTATTCAAATTACTCACCCCCTTAAGTTGACCATTTTAGGTACCTTCAGAGAAAGATGTTCATTGCTTCCGCGCCGTGAAGGTATACTCTCAATTATAGAGAGTATACTATTATCGTGACCTCTTGGGTCTCATTATTATTGTTGCAACCATTGTTGTATAATTTAATGTAAAATGTTTTATTAATTAAAACTATTTAAAGTGTTAACTTTTCTTTATAAGTTATGTATACTTCTATCTTTTTGTAAAAAGGACTCTGTAAAAGCATTCGTTTTGATTAAATGTGTTAATGATTGTGAAGGATATAAAAATATCCTTTTATAAAATATTTCTAAGTAAGTCACAACCACTTTCGATGTAATTATAGTTTTATAATTTAATGAAACCGATCTGGACTAACATGTACAAAGTTAACTTGGGGGAAAGTCCATATTTTAAAGTAAACTCCGCCAAAATTTTTATAAAACCCCAAGTATTTTCTAATGAAATCACCAACCTAAAGTAATTTAATTTATGTATAAAAGTCAGGATGTTACAGCCTAGGCATGCCAGGCTTCACGCATGGGTGCGCCAGCGCTGGTGCTGCCTGGTTCTCGTGGTGCGCACGCCTTGGCGCGCCTGGGCATGTGGCACCTGCTCCGACTCCGTTTCGCTTCGTTCTTGCGCCATTTTCAAGGTTCTTTCTTCCTCTTTTCAGTTCCATATTTATTTTCCTCAATTAAGCTCCGAAAGTACCTGAAACAAACCTAAAACGGATCAAAACGTTCAAAGGATAATATTTCCTAAACTAATACTAAAAATCCTAAATTTGCAAGAGAAACAAGCCAAATCCTTAGTAAAAGGAAGTCTAAATCATGCTCAAAACATCATATATTGGACCCAAATCACCTTCAGAGGACCAGATCTCCTTCCTCAAAATACCGTGGATTGACTGACTTGTTGTACTCTCTAGCTTGTCTTGACTTGGATTTTCTTTCCTGCTTGGCAGAAAACTCTCGGACCTCGTGGTTCAGGATGAGGTTTTCCGTGAGAAGTCTGTTGTTAGACTCGTAAGTGTTACCCATCCTGAAGGTCGGTATTTGTCGCTCGATAAGAATAACGGCGTCACATCTGTAGGTCAGTCGGAATGGAGTTTCCCCTGTCAAGGTTTGCATGGTCATTCTGTATGACCATAATACCTTAGGGAAGTTTTCCACCCATTTGCCTTTTGAACCTTCCAGCGTTTTCTTGATTCCCTGAATAATCAACCTGTTGATGGCTCGACCTGACCATTGGTTTGGTGGTCCTCAACCGAAGGGAAATGATGATTGATCTTGTAGTCTATCATCATATCCTTGAAGGAGCTGGAAGTGAACTGCGTCCCATTGTCGATTACCAACGAATGGGGAACACCGAATCTGGATATAATGTTGCTCCTGAAAAACTTCTGAGTCTTGGCTGAAGAGATAATGGTGAGAGGTTCTACTTCCATCCATTTGGTGAAATAGTTTATCGCCACCACCACGAACTTGAATCCACCAGGAGCAGTAGGGAACTTGCCGATTATGTCCATTCCCCATTGGTAGAATGGCCAGGGGGCAGACAACGTGTGTAACTCTTCTGGGGGTTTTTGATAGACGTCACTGTGGAACTGACAAGTTCACACTTTTTGACGTGGTTTATCGCATCCCTCTGCATGGTTGGCCAGTAGTAACCTACTCGGATCACCTTTCTGGCCAACAATTTTCCTTCGACATGGTGGCTCCCTACTCCCCCATGGACTTTTGTCAAACCTTCCTCGGCTTGAGCTGGATCAAGACATCGGAGCATTAGGTTGTCGACTCTTCTTCGGTATAACACCCTGTCAAGTATAGTGTATTCGGCTGCTTGCTTTATGACTTTTTTGGCTTCTGAGGGATCTTGAGGAATGATCCCTTGCTAAAGGTAGGCAACGATCGGGGTCATCCAATCCGATGACAAGGAAACTGTTAGGGCAACGCTCGGTCCTGTAATGGTTTCCTGTATCAGCTTAGCTGTTGGACTCTCGGGGAGTGTGAGTGATTTCCAAGTGTGAAAACTCGGAAGTTAGGAACCTGACCCTGTCCAAGTACTTCTGAAGGATAGGTTCCTTGGCTTGATACTCGCCTTTGATTTGAGAGACTACCAGTAGTGAATCTGAAAAGATCCATATCGTGGTAGCCCCATTTCCTTGGCGAGACTCATCCCTGCGAGAACAGCTTCATACTCGGCTTGGTTATTGGACGTAGAGAATTCAAACTTGAGTGAATACTCTAAGCTGACTCCTTCGTCGTTTTCCAAGATAACCCCAGCTCCTGCACCATTCGAATTACTGAATTGTGATAGATTTATTTCGGATCCTTATTCTCCATGCTATTATGCACAAAACATAAGTTATAGGAAAACTTCATTAGAAATAGCTTTAGAGAAATTAGAAGCTAAAGCTAAGAAACCATTTTTTATAGAGCCAATTCCCGTGGAGAAAGCTCCATGGGAAATAGCTTTAGAGAAATGTGCTCAAAACACTAAAAAATTTGTTGAAGAATTCAGAACCTATTACCCGATTCAAGGTTCCAATTCAAGGAACCTTGAAATCAAAGTTGAACACATTTCAAAGCCATTAGATGAAGAGTCACAAGCATCACCAACAATTTTTGACTCTCTTCAAAGAGAGGAAAAAGTGGTGGTGATGGATGTGACCAATGATGAAACTCCTATGGATGAGCAAATTGAGAAAAATGTGCATAATGATTTTGAGGAAGAGGACCGAAATTAAACTTTAGAAGGTGTGAATATGGTAGAAAAATTTGATCCACCCTTGCATGATGAATTTCTTGCACTTAAAAATTTGGTTAAATCTATTGCATGCTTGGATGACTCAAAATTTTTCCATTATATTCAACCTCTATGCTTTCATGTAAATTTTAAAAATCAATCTAAATCATTGTTAAACAATAGGGAACCTGAAAAGGTAGTTTTCCTAATTCATGGAATTAACACTTTCATGAATGGGAAAAGAAATAACTTATCTGAGATGATGCATGGAGTAAGGAATGCACCTTTTGACCCTGGTGGGATTGAGCTTATTTTTGAAACTTCCTTACTCCACCATCATTCAAGGTATGTCCCATGGGATGTGGGAATAACTTGTTATTGTTGCATCACATGGGATTTAACCTATAGAATTTGGGATCCTGGTGGATTCTTTGTAATTATGTAGTAGTGTAGGTTTTTATTTTTTTTAGCTAGTTAGTGAATAAAGAGTTTAGAGCTTTCTATGTGACTACTAATGAGGTGCTTCTAGCACTATTTTTAGTTGTTCATGTGACACAGGTGAATAAGTTTGGGGGAGTCTCCTCCATGGTGCATCAAGAGAGAATGTTGTGCTACAAAGGGAAGTTTCTTAACTCCTTGCTTTTGTTTTTAAAATTTTTATTTTGTAGTTTAGTTTAGATTAGTTTGCTTGAGGACAAGCCAACCTCTAAGTTTAGGGGAGTGGACAATGTAACATCCCAAAATTTAATTCCAAGTTAATTAGGAAAACATAAGCTAGAATTAATGATAAAAACCATAGGAAGCCAAGGATAGGAGTTAGGGGTAGTGTCTTGGAGTTAGAATTTGTCTTAATAGGAGTTTTCATTAGAGTAATCGATTACTCTGTAGGAGATAATCGATTACTAGCTCTCTGGTAGAATCTCTTTGATGTTGCAGCATTTTTAATCGATTACTCTTAAGGAAGTAATCGATTATCTCAGGTGTTAATCGATTACTTGGGGGCAGTTAATCGATTATCGGTGCTCTGGTTTTTGTATGATGCTGCAAAAATAATCGATTAATTGGAGGAAGTAATCGATTATTGTGGCAAAGTAATCGATTACTCTTTGAAAGTAATCGATTACCTCAAATCTGATGCAGAAAATAAAAATAAAGTCTGGGGGCAGAAACGTAATTTCCACCCCCTTATCCCTTATTTCAGCCACACCTTCCCCTCCCTTATCTAATTCACGATCCTCCCTCTCTCTTCCTCATCTTCTCCTTCTTTTCTCTCCATCGCCTCTCTCTCCTTCCCTCTCATGTCACACAGCTTTCTTCCTCCTCCCACCAAGTCCATGTGCTACTTTTGTCCTCTTCAACCTCTAAGGTTTGGTTTCCAACCATCATCAAGCTCCACCTTTCTTTCTTCTCCTCATTTTTGGTTTTCTCTCTCTCTCCTCCACACAAACCACCATCAACCACCATAAACCACCCAAATCCACCATTCCAAACCTTCACCCATGAGGTTCATCATCTTCCTCATGATTTTACCATCATCTCCTCCCTTGGTAGCCTCCTCTCTCTTCATGAAGCCCTTCCTCTCTCCTAGGGCTCCTTTTTCTCCCCTCCAATCTCAAGGTTCAAGTGGAAATTGGGCTAAGGAGTTGGAATCAAGGTAGATCCGGTGTAGATTTGGTGTCTTTGGAGCTTTGGGTGGGCTCTCTCCCTCTCTAAGGTAAGGGGAGTCTCTTTTCCACACCTTGAGTTAGGGATAGTTGGGGTATATAATAGGACTTGGGCTAAGTAGTTGAATTGGGTTTTGGGTAGCAAAATAGCACCTGTTAAAAGTTGGTTTAGGGAGAATGAACGTATGTTGATTTAATTTAATAATTTAATTTAATTGACATAAATTTGCTAAAACCCCTTATGTATGTTGTAAGTAGGAAGTGAAGAACCCTAGGGAGTGGACTTATAATTAAGCACTCTGAGACATACCTGAGTATGTCGATTTATTTGTGATACATGTTGTATGTTAAGAATTGCTATTCTCTTGGTGTGTGTTAAAAGAGTATATTTATGATTAAGTATTAAATATGAGATAATAGATAATGCAAGCTATTAGGTGTAAAGAGAACTCGTGTTCATAAGAATATTGCATGGCTTAATTAATAGTTGATATTTAATGATGAATATAATGACTGAGAATGCGTGAAGTTGGGTTATGGTTTTAGTTGGAAATATATATATATATATATATATATATATATATATATATATATATATATGTTTATGGTTTACATTGGTGAATAGGGTTGGAGTTGTATAATGATGTTGAATATTGATGATTGTGTGATGTTTGGAATTTAAAATGTGTAAGTGCACTAAATGTAGATTCTTGCTTCTTGTTAGTGAATAACTAAATTGAATTATAAAAGAGACTAAGCTGCAGCTATGATTGATCATTGGGACACACCGACCCATTAGGTGCCCTGTTAGGTGACAAGTTACCCATTAGGCACAAGTTACCCAATCCAGGTGAAAGTTACCTATTAGGTCCCTTAAATGCCCCGTTAGGCGGGTGTACCCAATGGATCAATCATGCTGCACGATAATAAGAGTTTTGAAAAGAGAAAAATGTGAATGTGATGGTAAAAGAGTTGAGATGTTGTTTTTAGTCCTAACGGGTGTCAACCGTGGCCTAATAGGTGGAAACTTACCTGGATTGGGTGAAAGTCCTAGTGGGTGTGAAATGCCCTAACAGGTGCGCTAATCCCTAATGGTAAAAGAAAAGAGGAAAATGTTTTGAGTGATGAAGAGATGTGTGTGTGTTGTCCTCTGACCGTGAGGAAACATGCGAGGTTTTAAGTTGGGTGTGTTGTCCTCTGATCGTGACGAGACACAGGGACTATGGTCTATAATGGAAAATGAAAAATGATTTCGGAATGTGAAAGTGAAGCATTTTGTTATTCATAGCTTGGTTTGATTATGATGCTTAAGTTGCTATTATGTGCTCTTTAATTATCTTCTAATTCACTGTGTTGCGAAAAGGTCTCACCCTTATGTGGTTATCATTTTAGGTGAATTAAGAAGAACTTGAGGATCAGAGAGTGTCGCAGCGGAAGTTACGGAAAGAAGGAAAATTATATGTTGCGCTACTCATAATGTAAATGAAATACCCAATATTATATTAAAATTTGATTTATGAAAAGGAAATTTTAAGTTCTCCATTGTAATTATTAAACCTTTTGAGTTATATTTTCAAGTAAAAGCTGGGTGTTACAGAAAAAATAAAAATTAATTTTTCAGATCTGAATTTTCTCCCATATTTGGTGTTGGTTTGTGTCCTTGGTAGGAGTAGATGATTATTCTAGGTGTAGGACTATATTTTCTGATTATAAATGTAAATACTTGATTTAGGATGATGACTCATTGGTTGTATGACAATATTTTGGATTGAGGTTTAAGTTTTGTTGAGAACTGGTTATTTTGATAAACTGTTTTGGAATAAATATTAGTGAACTAACTATTAGCCTGTGAGATT
Source organism: Crotalaria pallida (assembly GCA_037953625.1). Classification (NCBI taxonomy): domain Eukaryota; kingdom Viridiplantae; phylum Streptophyta; class Magnoliopsida; order Fabales; family Fabaceae; genus Crotalaria; species Crotalaria pallida. The sequence continues at coordinate 53,485,073 of CM075654.1, read as the reverse complement.
TTTGAGTCCATACACTTGACAGGGGTATGTGATTTATATTGACTTTTGTGATTGAGACCCCTATTTCTTTCATGAGTGTGTTCACTTTGATTTTGTGTTCTAGAACTTGACCTGTGACCATTTTGAGATTGATAATTGATTGCATGCATTAAGATGATTAAGGCACTTAGGATGTGTTTTTGTGGCCTTCAACTGTTTTGTATTGATAATGTTCCCTTAGTTGCCCATTTTGAGCCTTATAAGATATTATGATTTTTCTTTGGTACCCTGCATCTATTGAAATATTTTTGTGAGTACCTTGGAAATTTTGAATGAGCAATTGAGAGGAATGAATAAGAAAAAGTGAAAGTGATTGGTGAAAAGTGTTATGAGTTCTATTTCTCTTCAAAGTGAAAGAAAAAAAGAAATTGAAAAAAATAAATGTGAAAGGAAGAGAATAGAAGGAAAAGTTGAAAAAGAAAAGAAGTATTGTTATGAATTAATGAAAATAAGAAGAGAGAAGAGAGAAATTGAGGGAGAAGAGAGAAGCAGGGAGAAATTGTATTTCACTTCTTCGGGCAAAGTTTACAATACATATGAGTCCTATTATATAGGAAAAGAGGAAACCCTATCATGAATTTGTTTCAACTAAAGATAAACATAAAGTAGAGATAAACTCAAATTATGATAGAGTCATCCACTTATTAGATAAATACAAATTGTTCATAACACTCCCCCTTGCATGACTATTAAGAGAACATGCCTCTTTAAAAACCTTCCTAAGAAAAACCCAATGGGAAAAATGAGCGAAGGAAAAAGAGTACACAATTCTTCTTACGCAATTGGATGCTGCCTCATTAAAAACCTTGTCAGGAAAACCCATCGGGAAAAAACCGTGACTAAGGGAAAAAGTGCAGTGCGTATTTATTTCTCTCCCTGATGCGAACAATAATCTCTGAGATATTACACTATTACCTTCGCAGCATAGGTTTCATGATGTACCAAAATTTGATTAAATATTCCATTTGTAATTCTAGACAAAATTTTGTTATTTCCAAATCCTTCATTTCAAACTCTTTCTTTAAGCAATTTACAACATTTGAAAGCTCTTCAGGAGTTCTAATAATATTCAAATCATCGACGTAAACATCTATTATAACAAATTTCTTGCCACATCTTTTCATAAAAATACATGGACAAATTCGACTATTTTATATCCCTCATTGATTAAATATTCACGTATACGATTATTCCACATCTCAATTTACTTCAAACCATAAAGACTTTTATTCAATTTATCACACTAAAATGTGTGCTTAGTTTCATTCCAACATCTTCTTGTGAATGAATAACAATTTCTTGCTAATAAATTAATATCTAATGACATATTAAGTCACGTACGACATTTAACAATCAAACAGAGATTAGCATATAAATTAGTTGTTATTTATCAAAGCAAATCACTTTAATTTAGAAGTTGTTTTCCCCGACTTGATAGGCACAAATTCAATTTGCTAAATGTTCGATCTTCAAGCCGAGGTATTTCATTTTGAAATGTTTCTTTTAACTTTAGGTAATTCAAACAATAAAACTACATAGATAATAAAAACACAACATGTATAAATTGCACAACATGATATCATATATATATATATATATATATATATATCAAACAATGTATAACTAAAAAAACACACATTATTAGCTAAATCTAAATAGATATATACATGTATATATCAATATCCTTAATTCTTCTGCAATTTCTCATATTGATATAATGATATATTTCTCGAATGAACCATGATAATGGCTACAAACATATAATGCATTTTATGTTTGCTAGAATTAAAACTTCGAGTCTATTAAAAATCTCTTGGAGTTTGAACTATAGGTTCAAAATTATTGCATTTTGCAATTTAACTAATTCGCGAGCACATGTCGACATTTTACACTTTATGCTTCAAACATTTTAGTTATCCATGGATATGGTTCAACCATATTAAATAGTTCAAGCATATGCTTTGAGCATATTGAATCCTTAAGGAGTATTCATATATATATGTTATTAATCAAGTTAGCCATAAAAATAGGCTTTAACATCATTTGACACAAATTAAATCCTTTATATATTGCCAGACTAATCAAGTAAGGAAAAATACTTGCATCCACCACAGGGAAGTATTATTCTTCATAATCAATGTCAGGTCTTTGCGAAATTCTTTGGGCAATCAATCTTGTTTTATATCTCATAATTTCTTCTTTACAATTTCGCTTATGTACAAAAACACGTTTGTATCCATCTAACTTTACATCTTTAGGTGTACGGACTATAGGTCCAAATACCTGTCGCTTTTCAAGCGAATTCAATTATGCCTCAATTGTGTCTTTCCATTTTGGATAATCATTTCTTTGTCTATATTCCATAATAGACTTTGATGCACGGTCCTCATTTTATATCATTTAAGCACTATATCATATGTAAAAGCATCGTCAACGTTGACTTTATTTCGGTTCCGTTGTATTTTAGTCATTACATAATTTATTGAGATCTCTTTGTTTTCACACTTTTCAGGTACCTGAGTTTCTTCTTGAACTGAACTATTATTTATGTCTAAGGACTCTTTAGGAGTCTCTACATCCTCGAATTGACCATCTTATTTCTTTGCTCCTTTTCTTTTTCGAGGATTTTTGTAATTATTTTTTTTTATTTTGGAACCGATGGATCTGCCACGCTTCAAGCATGCCTCATACTCATTTGCAATTTTAATTTGTCCAAGAGGGACATCAATATCATTGGAGCATTAGCGGTGACTTAGTCACTTTTTTTAGATCAGTAAATGCGTCTGGGAATTGGTTATCTAAATTTTGCAAATGAATTATCTTTTAAATTTAAGTTCAAATTGTTTTGTTTGAGGATCAAGATAATCACTACTACAGATTTGCAAAAAGGTTCCCGGATACTAATCCCGGTTCCGTTCCGGAACTGGGATTAATAGACAAATGATAGTTAAAAAATACCATTAATTTATTGATCCCGGTTATAAAAAACACGGAACCGGGATCAATGTTATAACATAAATAATTTTGTATTTTGTTAAAAATTAAAAATCACACCAACCTTATTTATCCCATTGTTTTACTTCAACTGGGATAAATAATAAAAACGTGAAACCGGGATCAATAAATAAATATAAATATGTGCATTTGTGCCCCTTAATCAAAGGGAAACCCTAAGTTCCAAGGGTTAAAAAACTCACTACGGCGACTCTGCTCACGGCGGCCCTTGCTCCTCCTCACGGCGACCCTCACTCTCATTCTTTGATCTCTCACTCAATTTTGTTTCACTTCTTAACAGCCGCGAACCAAGATTCCGATCTTGTTGCAGATCGTGTTTGCCCTTTGTTGATGATGGTGACTCCGTCGCGGTGCTTCTCCTTCCCCATTGATGTGTCTTCGCTGTTCCCCATTGAGCAGAAGCTGAAGCATAAAACGAAGTAGAAGAAGCACCAAAACGAAACCCCATCGACGACGAAGATGACGGAGGCTTATATAAGGAAGAAGCCAGGAATGGCCAGCGTCAAGGAAATGCCCGTCCTTCAAGACGGTCCACCTCCCGGCGGTTTCGCTCCTGTCCGGTTCGCTCGCCGGATCCCGAACACCGGCCCCAGCGCCGCCGCTATCTTCCTCACCACCTTTGGCGTTTTCTCTTGGGGCATGTATCAGGTCGACAAGGGCAACAAGATCCAAAGGTCCTATCCCTCTCGCAATTCAATTGGACTTACCTAATTCTATTTAAATATTTTTTGCCATTTTTATTTATTATTATTATTTATTTGGGGGTTTATGTGATTTGTGAATTTTGTTTGTTTGGTGTTGATTAATTATATTTTTGGATGTGATATTCCAAATATTGTGTTTTGATTTCTTGTTACGAATTTGTATAGGCTTTATTTAAGATTAGCTATTGATTTAGGTTAGGGGCAGTTAAGGATTTTGTGCATTGTTTGTCACTTTTCTCACAGGGACCAAATTGACTGGTGGTAACCAAATAGATGTTTTTTCTCAGGGACCAAATTGATGTTTTATTCGTAATTGTTATGTTTTAAGTGTTGGATACTACTCCAAGTTCCATATATGATGGTAGAATCTTAGTTTGACACTATCCTTTTCTTTTCCACATCTTTGCATTTTCAAGAATGAACTTGAGGCTGCAAAATCTGAGATCCAGACATGGCGCTCTGCATTTCAGAATGAACCTGACATACCTGCTGGGACCACACCTAGTCAGTTTATACTTGGTGTTTTTGCAAGTGACATGTGAATTAATTGTTCATGATCCAGCCCTGTTTACAATTGCTTCATTTTTGTTCTTTGTAGCACCCAAATTGGTGAATAATTATCTTCAATCCCTGAAATCACGTGAAGAGTCTTTAAGAGAGCAGGTTTTGAATCTAATCTTTCATTATTTTAGCTTTGAAATGACTCATTATCCATTGAACAGGTCTCATTAACGTGTTTCACTGTTCTATTGGTTTACAGGTTGAAAAGGCAAAGAAAAAGGAAGCTGCATTCATCGTAACATTTGCGAAATGGGAACAAGAGATAACAGATCAGAGTTGAAGGTATTTTTTTTTACCATGAGTATATGTTATTTTATTTATTTATTTCTTTTGCTTCATTCTAGAATGCCGAAGTAAATTGCTTTTCCCCTTAAAGAAGATTATATTATTGAGCCGAATAAGAAGAAATCTGGGGTGAGGTTGGTCTTTCTCACTCACTCACTCATTTTACATCGCACTACAAAGATCATCAAATAACTGACTAAAGAGATTACAGCTCAATAAATGCTCTTTATGTTGTAATGTTTGCTTAATAAATTTGAAGAACGAACTCTTTACTTGATTAATGGTTGTTAGCAATATGAAGCTATCAGGTCATTTCCCTCTCCTTCGGGTTAGTAGTGACTGGTATGAGGTAACAATTAAAGGCTTGGTATGAACAGATGGTAATAAGAATTCAATAGTTTATATTGTAAAGATTTTATTTATAGTTTTTTGTTTAATATCATTTTGCTTATGGATGTCTAAACTTTTACAGTCTGGATCTTAATGAATCCCAAAAGAATGCAGTTTTAAGTTGTGTTACTATGAAGGAGTGCACAATTTGAAAAGGAAAATTATTCCACTTGTATCACCAAGCTCAACTTCACAGTCAATTCAAATTATTTAACCGACACATCTAGCTTTTCTGACTTTTTTCTATTTCTGCAGCGAGAGTTCAAAAATTGACTTTCGTATGGTGGCTTCCTTGGCTTACGAAATAGAGGACAAGAGTGCAAGGTAGGCAGGTAGATTAATATGTCTGGCTAGAATCCTGTTAGATTAGATACCTTTTTTAATGTTGCTTGATGTGGATTCTAATGAGAAGTGTAACACCCTAATAAATATTACCCTTAATTCCCAAGTATTAAAAATGTGTACTTAAAAATTCCTTTTTAGTTTATTAAAATCACCTGTCCAACGGACGGAGTTCTGTCTATTTTTCGGACTTTCCAAATTTTAACCTTTGGATTACATCGACGAATATATATATAATCGACAGCCAGCAGGGCTGCACCTCATGCACATAACATATAAAAGCCCTCAGGGCGTGAAATAAAACATCCAGTATCAGTTATCAGAGTATGTGTACTAGGTGCAACTAGCATGATGCTAAAAATATAGCTATGCCAAAAATAATATCCTAAGCCTCATCAAAATATATGAACATCACATATACAACAAAAGAATAGGGAGGCTTAGGCCCAATGCAATCGTAAACCCGATAATAACCCTACTCTCTCTGTGAGGGAGAGGACTCCTGCTCGGCCGGGGCTGTGCTAACTCAATCTCTGTACCTGAAATATGGTAAGGGAGTGAGCATTGCACATGAAATAGAAAAGCAGTTTCTAGATAGACATAACAACTAACCAGGCCAAACACACTTAGCAATTTATTCACATAATCACATTGTCATCGCAAGCATACCACATTTTCCAATTCCATCATTTTATAAGTGTCGATTCCCTTTTAGTTAGTTCATTTTCACCACTTGGTTCCCTTTTCTCTATTTTCCCCGTTTTCAGATAAATCCCTTTATAACCTCTTACCCTATTTCCTTATTCTATTCCTTTTATTTACGGTGTATGTATGTCTCCACCAAATCGAAGGCCTACATACATCGCTTTTCCATTACCATTACCTTGTCCAATCTTATTCCCTTTTTCCCTTATTCATTTCCTTTTACTTTCGGTGTATGTATGTCTCCACCAAATCGAAGGCCTACATACATACACCAATTACGATGTATGTCTCCACCAAATCGAAGGCCTACATACATCGCCCCAGTTACGTTGTATTGTCTCCCCCAAATCGAAGGCCTACAATACATCACCATATTTATCCAATTTTAGTTATCCATTTCTTTCCACATAGTCCTTTCACACACAAACATCATCGCATATATAACCAAATAGCCACAATTCACTTTCATAATTATCACCATTCCAATATTAAAGTAATGCCAAATATAACACATAAATACCACCACCATTATTCATACATAACCACATCTTTCACATAAACAATTAGTACAAGTAAACACAAAATTCACCTTTTCATATACTCATGCATAACCACATTTTTCACTTGTCCGAATTATTGATTCAAAATCCTAACTTAGGGGTTCATGCCATTTAATTTCCTCAATTAAAACCTAACCCCATTCTCTATTTCTTAGAGTTCCGTAATTAATAAATTAAGCCTATTTTTACCATTTTCCTTATTTCTAAATTGGGGTTTCTAATTTCCTACCCTAACACACAAACTCCTAGCCAACCATTATATCTAAACACAAACCCTTTCCTAGAACAAACCAATGCTCACTATATCCACCCCCTTACCTTAACCAAGGAGAGGGAGAGTGGAAAAACCCAAGCCTTAGCTCCAAACGCTCCCAAAATCAAGAGCTCCAAAGGCAAGAGAAGGAGGAGAGCTTGATCCTACTTAGCCATGGTGTAGAGAGAGAAAGCTTCAAGGCTATGGAGGAGAGAGAAACTATACCCACAATGACCAAACAAAGCAAGAACGATTAGAGATTGATGATAGTTTGTGAAAGTTGAAGGAGAAAGGAATGAAACTCAAATCAACTTACTTAGATGTGATGATTCTCCATGGTGGGTGTTCTTGAAGCTTCAAGGATAGAGAGAGAGAATTGGGGATTGAAGTGGGTGAGAGGAAATAGAAGAGATTGATGAATGATTATGTGTTAGTGTGTGATGGGGATTGATTTTTGGTAGTTTATTATGGATCTAAGGAAGGATTTGAGGATGAAATTAGAGAGAGAGAAGAGAGAGCTTCGTGCCCTAGAGAGAGAAAGACAAAGGGATGAATGAGGAAGAAGACCCCCAATCATGTTTTATATTTTTTTTTTCTGTTGCAGTACGCACTACTCGAGTAGTCCTTGTACTACTCGAGTAGTCCTAATTTTCTGGACTCTCTGTTTGCTCAAACTACTCGATTAGTCAATGAATTAATCGATTAGTTGGTGAATTACTCGATTAATTCTGGTACTACTCGAGTAGTCTGGCCAGTTCTCTTTTTCCTTGGCATTTCAAAATGCCATAACTTCTTCGTTACCCGTCGGATCTTGCTCAAATTTGAAAGCAAGCTTCCTCACATATTACCCTTCATATCCAACGGTGGAATTTATGTTTTGAGTTATAAATATTTTATTTTGAATTTCCTAATATAGGGTGTTTACAACACCGAAAACATCGCTTCTAACGCTCTTTTGTTCATTTTTCAACCCCCTTTCTGATGCCAATACTTCTTGTAGGGTCTGCCGACCATATAAGGACTACAGTCCTATATACAGGATTTTATAAGGACCTTTCCCTCGGTTTACCTAACACAAACGTCCCACGCTCGGACACGTTCGTTCTGAGCATACAAAAAGACCAAGCTCGGACTTGATAGGACCGAGCCTCAACAACGGTCTTCACTCCATTGGCTCGGGATTCTAGAGCCGAGACATAACGTCGGCTGGTAGGTTGACTCAGTCTCACCAAGGCTTCCTATCTCCGCATGTTTCTCCTAGAATCTCGCAACAGCCTCTACATGGGATCGTGAGCTGATCCTATTCGGATTCTAAGGGAATAAATCTCCTATATTTCCTCACAGAATCCCGGTTCAGCTCACCTTGATACGAGGCCCATACGGCCCACATCAACTTCCTCCAAACCCTATAAATAGCTCACAACAGCTAGGGTTTCAGGTACGTACTCTCATCCCTAAGTTGACACTCTGCACACACCTGTTGACTGGGGAAACCCTGCTCTTCCCAACTGGAACTGCAGAAACACCATAAAGTCACATATTAACACTTGATCCTCTCTTGGGCTCCTGGTTCCATAATCTGGAGCACTTAGAGGGTTAAGAACATAGTGTTCAAGGACACTACATTGGCGCCGTCTGTGGGGACCTGAATAACCAGTATTCCCACCGCTCACTACAGAAAATGGCAAACAACAATGATAACAGCCAAGGAGAAGGTGATCTCCGCCGTCGTCTTAGAGGAAGACCACCAAAAAATGCCGGACCTAGGAATGCTGCTGGCAGGAATGTTAGGGACAGACTTGCCCCTCCTGAGGATAATCAGGTTGGGAATCCCCAAGTTCCTCCAGCTGTCTATCCTGTTGATCCGGCTGTTCCACAGGTCCAACCGCAAGCCGCCGTCGTCCCAGCTGTGGAGGGCCATGAGCGACGATCTCAGCCGCGTTGTGTTTCTGATGGTCATGTGTCGGAATGGCACGATACGGCGGATTCGGGACCACACCAGTCTAGAAGAGCCCCTGCTGGGTCCCGAACGGGGGAAGAGCGGCGAGTCAAACGTCATGTTCGAGGAAACTCCCGAACCAAGCGATCCGATAGAGAAATACCCTTGTTGAGGGGAGTACCACAATTTACTAGAGGACGCTTTGGAACACTTCAGGGCGGTGAACGTTCCGAGTCTCAGGGAAGATCTTACATGACGACCTCTTCAACCAGAAGAAGAGAAGAGTCAATTATGGAAATTTTGAGGACTCAAACTTCATTAATCGAAAAGCAAAACCAAGCTATCGCTACTTTACAGCAGCAAAGCATGGCTAGGCTTGCCGAGCAAGGAACTCGCATGGCTCTTGGCAACCCAAGTAACCTTCCCTTGCCTCCACCCCATACTTCGAATGAGGTTGCTGAACCTAGTGCTGCTGAACCACATCCGGGGCACCCGTTCACAGCCGCAATCATGGCATTTCGGACCCCACAAGCTTTCATGGGCCATCAGAACGTCTCTCGCTATAATGGAACGACGGACCCGATGGATCACATTGCATCTTATGAGTCTTCTATGATGTTTTATGGAGGAGAAGATGAAATGAAATGCCGAGCTTTCTCGATGACGCTAGGCCCGGCGCCGCTGAGATGGTTCAACTCCCTACCGGCAAATTCCATCAGTTCCTGGTCCGAGCTTCGGAGGGTTTTCCTCAATCGATATACAGCGAGCATGTCACAGCCCAAATCGGATCATTCTTTAGCGGGAGTCGCACAAAGACCTGGCGAGTCTTTACGCGACTACTTGGCTCGGTATCAGCAAGAGGCTAGTGGCATATCCGGTTTACAGTCGGGGGTATCCGTTCTCCTACTCACTCAGGGATTGTTGGACGGAGACTTCAAAGATTGTTTGATCGGGGAACCACCTCATAACATGGCAGAACTTAGAGAAAGGTCCAGGAAATTTGTCAATCTAGAGGAGTTCCGAAGGATAAGCACTGCGGCAAGGGGTACCGAAGGACGACAGGAGCAACGACCTCGCCAAAACGAGGCTCGTCAGAATGATCGTTTTCGGGAAAGAGGATGGAAAGATAAGAGGGAACAAGAAAGAGGTGATAAACTGCCTCCCAAAGGCAGGTACGAAGAATACACTCAGTTAACGGTCCCGAGGAGTCAAATCCTTCGTGAGACCATGCATACTGAAATGCGCAACATCACTCGGCCACCAGCCTTAAGAAAGGCGGCCCAAAAGGATAAATCGAAGTATTGCGATCACCATGGTGGGTGGGGACATACAACCGACCAATGTATCCAACTGAAAGATCTAATTGAAGAAATGGTAAGGGATGGAAAGCTTCAGCATTACATCGGGGAAGCCTTGCGCAAGCGCTCTAGAAGGAAGAGCCCTTCGCCTCCCAAAACTGAGCAGAAGAGGAATAAAAGTCCTTCACCACCTGCAAGCGGAGCCCCAATACAACAATCCGACAAAACAAATGACTTCCTTATCGGAACTATTGCTGGAGGATTTGCTGGTGGTGGGGAAAAGAAGTGTGACCGCAAGAAGTACGTGGGGCAAGTTCTTTCGGTGGCAAGCCGACCAATTCAGAAACCGAGAAAGAAGAATGTTGTAATCAGTTTTAGTGATGAAGACTTTGAAGACATCCTGCAAGACCATAATGATCCAATGGTCGTCACAGCTCGGATTGGCAACTATAAAGTAAGAAGAATTCTCGTCGATCATGGGAGTTCGGCGGACATCATGTTCCTTGATCTGTTCGAGAAATTAAAGTTAAAAAGGTCGGATCTTACTCCATTCGAGGGAAGCTTGATTGGCTTCACGGGACACTCAATCGTTCCGTTAGGCCATATCCACCTCCCAGTGACAATGGGTGAACCACCTTCTGCCCGAACCGAAATGGTAAAGTGGCTCGTGGTCCAGGCTCCCTCGGCCTACAACGCTATTTTCGGAAGAACAGCACTCCAATCTTTCGGTGCTGTCGTTTCAACAGTACATTTGGCCATGAAGTTTCTGGGCTCGGATGACAAGGTAGTAACAGTACGGTCTGATCAGGAGTTGGCCCGAAAATGCTACAACATCAGTTTGGCAAAGCTAAAACTAGATGAGGAGAAAATTATGAAGGAACCATTGAGCAAAGGAAGCGTCAACTTGGCCGATCTTGACGTCAGAGAGGAGGATGAAACCCGACCAACTCTGCAAGGGGACTTTAAAAAAGTTATCCTCGGTCCCGAGCCATCTCACTGTGTCAAGATCGGGGTCGGCCTGTCGGAGAAGCTAGAAAAAGAGCTTACTGAGCTTCTAAGTGAAAACAAGGATTTGTTTGCATGGACCTCGGCAGACATGCCGGGAATCGATCCTAACTTCATCTGCCACAAGTTAAGTGTATATCCTGGCGCCAAGCCAGTATGTCAGAAGAAGAGAAGGGTCGAAACCGAAAAAGCGCAAGCGACTGACGAGAAGGTAGCTGAGCTTTTGGAAGCTGGATTTATTAGGGAGGTGGTATACACCGATTGGTTGGCCAATCCGGTGCTAGTTAAGAAGTCCAACGGGAAATGGAGGATGTGCGTGGACTACACAGATCTGAACAAGGTATGCCCGAAGGATCAGTACCCATTGCCATGCATCGATAAATTGGTGGATAGTTCGGCTGGCTATCAAAGATTATCCTTTATGGATGCTTACTCGGGATACAATCAGATCCCGATGTATCCCCCGGACCAGGTAAAAACCTCGTTTATTACAGAGAACGCTACTTATTGCTATAATGTTATGCCGTTCGGATTGAAAAACGCTGGGGCAACTTACCAGCGCATGATGAACAAGGTTTTTGGTCCTCTAATCGGGCCGAGGATGGAAGTTTATGTAGACGATATGATTGCAAAAAGTTTAAAAGAGGAAGATCATGCAAGAGACTTGAAAGAAATCTTAGGAAGAGTGAGACAGTTTGATATGAGGCTGAACCCGGAAAAGTGCACATTCGGAGTTCCGGCAGGATCATTCCTCGGGTTTATGCTTACAGAGCGTGGAATAGAGGCAAATCCGGACAAGTGCAGAGCCATTTTGGAAATGAAAAGTCCCTCGAACATCAAAGGGGTTCAGCAGCTAACAGGTCGTGTGGCAGCTCTTTCAAGGTTTCTATATTAGTCAGCAAGAAAGGCCCTTCCGTGGTACATGTTGTTGAGGAAAGAGAAGGAGAAGATGTTTGAATGGGATGAAGAATGTGAAAAGGCCTTTACTGACCTTAAACATTATCTGGCATCACCTCCCATCCTGTCTAGTCCGAGCCATGGTGAAACTCTTTTCCTTTATTTGTCGGTTGGAGATTCTGCGGTTAGTTCAGTTTTGGTCCGTGAAGAGTCGGGTAAAGAGTCTCCAGTTTATTTTGTGAGTCGAGCTCTCCAGGGATCAGAAATCAGATATCAAAAAGTGGAGAAATTAGCCTTCTGCTTAGTGATAACTGCTAGGCGATTGCGCCAATATTTCCACAGCCACCGCATCACGGTCAGAACAGCTCAACCGATCCGACAAATATTGCAGAAACCTGATTTAGCTGGGAGGATGGTAACTTGGGCTATCGAGCTTTCTGAGTTTGAAATAACTTTCGAACCAAGAAAGGCGATGAAGTCTCAGGCCTTGGCTGATTTCCTTACCGAGTTCACTGAGCCATTGACGAGCTCAAATTCGGATTGGAACATCTATGTAGATGGATCGAGTAATAAGATGGGAGCAGGAGCAGGAATAATTCTGGAGAACCCCGAGGGAGTCACCTTTGAATACTCTTTGAAGTTTGGATTTTCAACATCCAACAATCAGGCGGAGTACGAAGCTGTTTTGGCAGGATTAAGAATGGCAAAAGAAGTGGGAGCCCGAGAGGTGAAGATTCTCAGCGACTCTCAATTGGTGGTTTCACAGGTTAAGGGTGAATATCAGGCGAAGGAGCCAATCCTTCAAAAATATTTGGAAAAAGTAAGATTCTTGTCATCTGAATTTGTGAAAGTTGAAATCTGCCACATACCGAGGGAAAGCAATAGCCGAGCGGATATTCTTTCCAAACTCGCCTCAACCAAAAACTCTGAAAACAACAAAAGTTTAATTCAGGAAATGGTGCATGGACCTAGCGTTGTCCTCTCCATATCATTAGATTCAAGCTAGATTAGCCCAATTGCAAGCTATTTGGAACAAGGGACCTTGCCGACCGACCTGGTGGAAGCTAGGAAACTTATTAGAAAGGCATCTCAATTTGCACTGGCTGAGGGAGTACTCTTTCGCCGAGGGGTCAACGGTCCAATGCTCAGGTGTCTCGATCCCATCGAAGCAAAGCTGACATTAGAAGAAGTTCATGGAGGAATAGGCAGCCACCACATTGGAGGGAAGTCACTGGCTAGAAAAGTCCTAAGGGCAGGATACTACTGGCCTACCCTTCAGCAAGATGCGATAGACCACGTGAAAAGGTGTGATAAATGCCAATTCCACAGTGACGTTTATCAAAAACCAGCCGAGGAACTTCATTCTCTTTCATCTCCCTATCCCTTTTACCAATGTGGAATGGATTTGATTGGACAGTTCCCAACTGCACCAGGACAGTTGAAGTGGGTGATCGTCGCCATAGACTATTTTACAAAGTGGGTTGAGGCTGAGCCTTTAGCAACCATATCCTCGGCAAAGTTGCAAAAGTTTTTTGAAAGGCAGGTGGTGGCTCGATTCGGGGTGCCACAGATATTGGTAACCGACAACGGAACCCAGTTTGCAGCAAGGGCGTTCCAAGATCTGGTTAATGCATTGGGAGTTAAACACTACCGCTCCTCGGTGGAACACCCTTAAACTAACGGTTAGGTGGAATCAGTGAACAGATCCATCATTCAAGGAATCAAGAGGAGACTCGAAGGAGCGAAAGGAAATTGGGTGGAAAATTTGCACGAGGTACTTTGGTCGTATCGCACCACCATCCAAACTTCAACAGGAGAAACGCCCTATCGACTCACTTATGGCTGCGATGCAGTCATCCCCATTGAGAAAATCATCCCTTCTTTCCGAGCTTTGCAGCAGCCAAACCCCGTCAACAACACTTTACTCTGCGAGGATCTAGTTTTGTCGGAGGAGGTGAGAGATTTGGCCGCCGAACGAGAGAAGCACGCTAAAAGGATGCAGGCGAAGGAATATAATCGCTCGGTTAGCCCCAGAGAGTTCGAGGTGGGTGACCTTGTCTTGAGAAGGGCCGATATTGGTCTTAAGAATGCTAAGGACGGAAAACTGGCCCAGATCTGGGAAGGACCATATCGAGTCACCTTCTCAAGTGGGACGGGAGCCTATAAACTTGAAACTCTCTCGGGAGCTCCTATCAATAATTCATGGAATGCGGCGAAGCTCAAAGGATATTACAGTTAAAATCTCTTTTCCATAGTTTCATAATTTTATGTTTTATTAATTCTTTTTAGAATTGTTAGATTTATTTATTACTGTTAATGATGGTGTACGCTCGGTGGAACTCCGAGCCCATTGTACTTTCTGCTTCTGATTAATAAAAAGACTGTTATTGAATTCATTGTATTACGTACTTTTCCTCATATTCGATTAGCCACCGTGTATGACGCGAACGATTATAAACAGCTCAAACAAGAGCTTATAATTCGTCAAGTATTCTACCGAGACTCCCGAATTAAACATGGTTTTTGAAAATCATTTTACATCGCGGATAGAGGAACCCACCTTGGCTAAAGCGCTGGAGTTCCGAGGTCTTGACACTTGAATTCTTAACACAAAGTATAAAAAGAAGCAAACAGTCGACTGTGAATATTATAAACGTTCATACTGCTTCGAAGTGAAGAAGCATAGAAAAAATTCAAACCCACTACTGGGGCGGTTACAAAAACCCACTACTAGGGCCCCCAAAAAAAAAACTACTCTAAATCGGACAATACGACGTTGTCAGCGTTGAATGTGTCTTCTTCTTCTTCACCATCGGCATCCTCGGTTCCTTCCCCTTCAAAATCTTCGGCCAAATGGTCTGGAAGGTCGGCGTTTTTCAGATCTATAGGGACTCCACTCGGGCCGACAATTTGACCTTTTTTCACAGCAAAATTAGGGTCAGCACCCTTAGTCACGAGCCCGGGATTCAGAACACGGAGTTGCTCGGCGGTATTGTAGAAAGAATCTTCAATTGCATGGTCCCAATTGAACAGATTCTCCTTAGCTGCTTTCTTATGCTTAAGCGTTTTCGCCCTCATCTTCTCCAAGGAAGCTCGGAGCCTGAGTATTTCGTCCTTAGCATACTCATGTTGCTCCTGAGCCACCGCAGCAGCCTGCTCGGCTGTACGAGCTTTCTCAGTAGCCACCAGAAGAGCAGCAGCATCCTCTTCAGCCTTCTTCTGGATTTCTTCCGACCTCTTTATCTGGGCCTCGGCAGCCCGAAGTGTTTCCTTAGCCCGAACTTTGGCCCCCTCAGAATCTTGTGCAGTTTTTTGAAGCCTCTCATTTTCAGCAGCCATTTCTTGTATCCTTTTATTTAGACCTTGGACCTGAATTTCCAAGTAATCTTCCCGCTCGTTGGCTTCATATCTTTTCTTCTTTTCCTCGGGAGCAAATCCAGCATAAGCGTCATCACCATGACGACCAAGGTGATGGAAAATACTCGCACCCCGTAAGAAGCTTTTCACCAACGCGGTACAATTATTTTCCCAAGTCCCAGGGGTCCAAGACTCGATTACTTCAGCATTTTCAGGAGGGAAGATGGTGGAAATAAATGAGTCGGGCATCTTCCTACACCACACTGTCTTGGCAGCTGCATCTCCCTTACCCTCGGGAATTTCAATCCCTTTGTTGGACTTGCTCAAATTGAACCAATCTCCAGCAAGACCTTTCCCTTTATCCAGCCGAGTCCTCTTGAGAGGGCGCTCGGGAACGTCTTGGGGAGATGAATGAGCTTCTACTTCAATATTCACCGCGTCAACAACGCGGCCCCTTTTTATCACCTGTTCAACACCAGTAACCCTTACGGTGGGGGTGGTATTGGATATAACGGTCGGGCTTTCAGGATGGGTCGGCTCAGAAGATGGACCCTCGATTGGTGACGCAGATCCTTTGAGTGCCGCTAGCTGTGATACTCTAGCAGCCCGAGCTTCACTCTTCTTGGCTTTGGTTGCTTTCTTCCCCATTGCTTCTGCAAAAAAAAAAAAAAAAAAAAAATTGTAGCAGTACCCAGTTCCGCCTTCACTTCCTCTCGCGTATTTTTCAGCAGAATTCGTTTGGAATCAATTTGACCATGGGCTTGAAGATATTCCCAAACGTGATCGCATAGTCGCCTTTCGGCTTTCGTTAAATCAGCCTTATAGTCGAATTGATACAAGGAGGATCCTCGGTTATAAATGTTAGTCGTCCAACCCAATGGAAACCGAGGCACGACCTTCATCACTCCATCTTCTTCAACTTGTTCCATGAACCAACATACTTCGGCCCCAGTGTACTCATATTGGAAGAAGAGAGGTTTGAAGGATTTCCAAGAGTCTGTCACCTTGGCGAAAAGGGCGTGCCCCCTCCGAGCCTTTAGGGACACCCAAAGACCCTTGGAATCACCAAACTTGTTTACTTGGGGAGCATACAACCAAAAGAAGGACCGTACCGTCGCGACCAAGTTTTCAACATCGCAGAATTGTTGAAACGCTCGGACGAAAGCCCACCCACTTGGATGCAATTGGCTTGGGGCTATTCCTAAATGAGTGAGGACTTCAACCTCGAAGGTGGAGAAGGGCAAGTGGATACCGACCTTAGTTGCCACTTCTTCATAAAAATAAAAATATTGACGATTTTCCGGCACTTCGAAGCAAATCCGATCGTCGATTCCCAAAGGTCTCAATACGAAATCTGAGGTATTTCCGTCGGCCTTCGGAGGTGTCAATATTGGCCGGAGATGATTAAGACTATTTGTTGTCAACAACGAAGGTCTCGTCCCCAGCACTTCCCGATCAAAAACATCATCGTACTGCGCGTGATTAGGCGGCAGAGGATATTCTTCAGGGTTGGTAACACACCTGCGTTCCACCATATCTGGGGAAAAAGCAAAAGGCTCGACGTTAGGGTTTTTTATAGCACGAGTTTTTATTTTTAACTTAAGGTCGAGCCCTGGACTTTTTCCCCCTTCCCCTGGTGGACTCTCCAAAGGTTCTTTTCCCCTGGTATCAAGATCGGGGCTAAGCCTAACTTGGGATCGACGCTCGGCAAATCTATAAGCTAACAACCACTTATTCTCATCTGCGGGATTCGATGGGTATTCTACAGCTAATGGTTTCGACTCGGTGGATCCCTGGTAAATGGGGGGAGTAGTAGAAGGATGTGTAGAATCGTCAGTATCAAAGTTTCCCTTATCCCCAGAAATCCCAGGAAAACTTGAAGAATCACTATCACTAGAAGGTTCTTCTCCTAATTTCCTGCAGAGTTCACGATAAACTCTCCTCAAATGTCTCCACCCTCTCATGGTTTAAAGGTAAAGAATCCTAAACACAGTTTACCCAGAACAAAAACTCAAAACCAAGAATAGAGACTCAAAACCCAGAAATTCCCTAAATCCAAACTCCCTGCAAAACCCATAACCAAAACCCCTTTACAAAAAGCAGAAATCGTACAAACAGAGGAAATCGCAGAAATAAAGATAAGAGGAGTATAGGAAGTTACCTGCTTTCAGTTGCTGGAAAGGATAGTAGGAGAAGGTTTTGGATTCGAAGGCGGAGATGTGGAAAGGAGATTGGAAGAGAATAATAGGATTTTGGTTTTAGGGGATTCTGGAGTAAGGAAAGGGAAAATGAATGTAAGTGGTAAGAGGTTGAAAGGATTTGGACTAATGAGGGAAGTGGAAACTTTTCAGTTTCCCTCCATGTTACGCATTTGGGCCGAAAGCCCATCAACCCATGCAACCACTCGCTGGATGAGACGTGGCGGTAACCATAGGTACTTTTTCAAATTTCAAAAATTGCAATGATTTGGCACGATTTACAAGGGAACGCGCCGTACCTAGAGAAACCAAAACGTCACCTCGGACAGCTGTTGCATATTTGAACTAAGACATCTAGAAGGTCCAACCCTAAACACATGCTACCTCGTCACAGACTTTGTAAAGTCTTACGAGCTGGGGGGCTTGTAGGGTCTGCCGACCATATAAGGACTACAGTCCTATATACAGGATTTTCTAAGGACCTTTCCCTCGGTTTACCTAACACAAACGTCCCACGCTCGGACACGTTCGTTCTGAGCATACAAAAAGACCAAGCTCGGACTTGATAGGACCGAGCCTCAACAACGGTCTTCACTCCATCGGCTCGGGATTCTAGAGACGAGACATAACGTCGGCTGGTAGGTTGACTCAGTCTCACCAAGGCTTCCTATCTCCGCATGTTTCTCCTAGAATCTCGCAACAGCCTCTACATGGGATCGTGAGCTGATCCTATTCGGATTCTAAGGGAATAAATCTCCTATATTTCCTCACAGAATCCCGGTTCAGCTCACCTTGATACGAGGCCCATACGGCCCACATCAACTTCCTCCAAACCCTATAAATAGCTCACAACAGCTAGGGTTTCAGGTACGTACTCTCATCCCTAAGTTGACACTCTGCACACACCTGTTGACTGGGGAAACCCTGCTCTTCCCAACTGGAACTGCAGAAACACCATAAAGTCACATATTAACACTTGATCCTCTCTTGGGCTCCTGGTTCCATAATCTGGAGCACTTAGAGGGTTAAGAACATAGTGTTCAAGGACACTACACTTCTTGACTTCTTTATGGCATTTAAAGAACTCCTAATCCATCATTTTAAATCCTTTTTACAATAGTCCTTACTTCCAAATCTTATCATTATTCTAATTACTCTTAGAATTAAAATTCGGGATGTTACAATTTTCCCCCACTTATTAGAATTTCGTCCCCGAAATTCCGTTGAGTTCCGTAATTGGAGAACCATCCCATTGGTAAAACTTTTGACTATGGTATTCACTTCCCTTCAGTTTTTTATTCCCCACTCCAGGTGTGGTTAGGGTCATGCCCACTTTAGTGCTCATCTTCTAATACTGTGTATTATCTCTATCTACACAGGATCGTTAGTTTTCTTATTATTAAAGTTCCATCTCCCATTCCTTGGATTGAAATCCTCCCCCACTTAGCATTGACATACTTGATTATGTCCATGCTAAGGGGAATAATCATCCGTTGTCCAGAATAGAGTACACAGGTTCCAAACCGGTATTCAAGGTTGAAAAGAGGACACGTGGGTAACTATCTATCGGTAGGCATAGAACTATGCCGGGTTTCTACGACTTGGCAAATTCTCACCTAGGCATCTGAGATGCTTGAAGCTTGAAGAGAGTGAAGATGAAAAGAAGAAACATTAAGCACTCAAGAATGAGTCTCATGATCTTTGCAAGATGACCCAGGATGGACTGGATACATGTCAAGCAAGAAGACAATGGAGATTATCCCCAAATTGTGCATTCTCAGCAGAGAGCCGTCGAAGGATGCGTTTTTTATGGATCTGCGGCTAACTGATTGGTCTCGGTAAACTGGGGTCCTATCAAATGCACAGGGTACCAAAGGACTGAGATTATCACTTGCGGTGTTCCGATGTAACGTCTTGATTGAGATTCCACTTCGTGACTTCACTTTTATCCGAATTGAGTCGTCAAGTCTCCCCCACTTAGTGTCAACATACCTGAGTAAATCGAAGGTAGGGAGGAAACTGGGTTGATTCCAAGAATTGATTAGCTAGGTTCTTAATTGGTTGGCGAGGTGGTACATGGAATTAAGTTGACTGCTAATCGGTCTTATCGGTGTGGTTTCGAATTTCCTATGATATGATGACTCTTCTTACCTATGCATACGGCTAAGTTCTCATGCAAGTTAGAGGGGTGGTTCGATCATTTAGTTTGGTGTTCTCGGGGAAATATAGAATATGAGTGTCTTGAATGAGATTAGTTTGCGAATCACTGTTCATGAGTCTTGGTAAAGATCCTATAGGATTAGAGTTCAATCGGTCTTTCGACAGAGATAGAATTCCTAAATGATTTGTTCGGATTTCAACTAAATGATAGCAATAATATAACATGTCAATAAACGCGAAGACCGCGGTGGTCAGTCCCAATCTCACATTTATCAACTGTACATCATTGCTTTATTGAATGATAGCATTATCTTTTAACAGATGCAAGAGAAAGGATGACCAATCCTGACCTTACACTCTATTAGAGGACGACACTATCACAAGGTTTTTGGTTAGGTCTCTTGTTACTGTCTTATAACTAGGTAAGGTTTTTCCTACGTGTTCCTTTAGATGGTACTCAAGATTGAATTAAAGATGAGTCTTTCTTAGGTTTCACAACGTCTAGAAATACAGGATTAGGAATTTAAAATTCCAAGAGAATTGATTTAGGAGGTTCTACTCTGAAACTTAATAGAGATGCAGATTGATAGTTTCTAAAATTCTTATCTAAATTTTTGAATCGTCTCGTACCTTTGGTTAGCTTGGCCCTGGTCTCCTTAAGTAGCTGGACCGCAGACCTCAAGGGTGTGGACCAGGAAACTGATATTGTCGGAATGTAAGGTTGAGACGTCCAGGACGAAGTCCTGTGTCATTGAGTAATCCCTCTGGAGCTGTGTATGGTATGATCGCCGACACTCCATGAAAGATGTGACGAGACTCGCCACCGAATATTAATACATCACCCGATCCCAAGATAATTCTTTCTGCTCTCCTTGGGTCTCTCTGGTCTCCATAGAGAAACTCAGCTGAGTCACCACTACAGAGTGATACTACTGGTATCCCTCTTTTCAGGCTTCCCACACTTTCGTCACGGTCCTTATAAAGACCAAGCTTTCCGTTTTCTTCATAGAAATTGACAATGCAAACATCAGGGGACATGGAAGGGAGTATGTCCTCCACTTCACTTACACCGCATTCCTTCTCAATAGACGATTGTGCTTCTTTCATCGCTCCCCTAACCAGCTGAATGAAATTATCAGGAATATTGGGTGGTTCGCTTCCATCAATTACCCGTTTATGTCCATATACTCGGGTTTGAGGATTCCAGTCTAAGCCGAGGCACATCATTTTCAGTCGGAGTCTGGCTCCGCTTGTAAAGCCTGGTTGATAAAAACCTCCAAGACCTAAGCCCATCTCACGACAGTTCTTTACTACGTCCACCTGTTCTTCATGAGTCAAGTGTTGCTTCAGGAGAACCATTCCCGGTCTCAAAATTATACTCTTCTTCTCACCAACTTTCACCCCCACGTGTTGCTCCTTGTCTCCAATAGTCGATCTAAGCTTACCCATTGCAGAAGTTTGCCCTTCTTGAAAACAGATGTCATACGGCTTGGATTTCAAAGAATCAGCTGAGGAATTGATCTTACGATCAGTAGCCGAACTGCTAGCAGGAGAATGGAAGAGCTGATTCTCCATGTTGCTCCAATGTGGCAACAAAGGATTCTGCTGATGCAGACATGTACATAATTTAGTACATAACTACATAAGGTTTTAGAACTATAAATCTAAGTAACTACTATAGAACTTGACACTATCTATCGGGTACTCGCTTGCTGAGTAAACCATAGGAGTTATGAGTTCAAACTCCAAAGGCCGAGGAAAAACTGCTCTGATACCATAAATGTAACACCCTAATAAATATTACCCTTAATTCCCAAGTATTAAAAATGTGTACTTAAAAATTCCTTTTTAGTTTATTAAAATCACCTGTCCAACGGACGGAGTTCTGTCTCTTTTTCGGACTTTCCAAATTTTAACCTGTGGATAACATCGACGAATATATATATAATCGACAGCCAGCAGGGCTGCACCTCATGCACATAACATATAAAAGCCCTCAGGGCGTGAAATAAAACATCCAGTATCAGTTATCAGAGTATGTGTACTAGGTGCAACTAGCATGATGCTCAAAATATAGCTATGCCAAAAATAATATCCTAAGCCTCATCAAAATATATGAACATCACATATACAACAAAAGAATAGGGAGGCTTAGGCCCAATGCAATCCTAAACCCGATAATAACCCTACTCTCCCTGTGAGGGAGAGCACTCCTGCTCGGCCGGGGGCTGTGCTAACTCAATCTCTGTACCTGAAAATATGGTATGGGAGTGAGCATTGCACATGAAATAGAAAAGTAGTTTCTAGATAGACATAACAACTAACCAGGCCAAACACACTTAGCAATTTATTCACATAATCACATTGTCATCGCAAGCATACCACATTTTCCAATTCCATCATTTTATAAGTGCCGGTTCCCTTTTAGTTAGTTCATTTTCACCACTTGGTTCCCTTTTCTCTATTTTCCCCGTTTTCAGATAAATCCCTTTATAACCTCTTACCCTATTTCCTTATTCTATTCCTTTTATTTACGGTGTATGTATGTCTCCACCAAATCGAAGGCCTACATACATACACCAATTACGATGTATGTCTCCACCAAATCGAAGGCCTACATACATCGCTTTTCCATTACCATTACCTTGTCCAATTTTATTCCCTTTTTCCCTTATTCATTTCCTTTTACTTTCGGTGTATGTATGTCTCCACCAAATCGAAGGCCTACATACATACACCAATTACGATGTATGTCTCCACCAAATCGAAGGCCTACATACATCGCCCCAGTTACGTTGTATTGTCTCCCCCGAATCGAAGGCCTACAATACAACCCCCATTTACGATGTATTGTCTCCCCCAAATCGAAGGCCTACAATACATCACCATATTTATCCAATTTTAGTTATCCACTTCTTTCCACATAGTCCTTTCACACACAAACATCACGCATATATAACCAAATAGCCACAATTCACTTTCATAATTATCACCATTCCAATATTAAAGTAATGCCAAATATAACACATAAATACCACCACCACTATTCATACATAACCACATCTTTCACATAAACAATTAGTACAAGTAAACACAAAATTCACCTTTTCATATACTCATGCATAACCACATTTTTCACTTGTCCGAATTATTGATTCAAAATCCTAACTTAGGGGTTCATGCCATTTAATTTCCTCAATTAAAACCTAACCCCATTCTCTATTTCTTAGAGTTCCGTAATTAATAAATTAAGCCTATTTTTACCATTTTCCTTATTTCTAAATTGGGGTTTCTAATTTCCTACCCTAACACACAAACTCCTAGCCAACCATTATATCTAAACACAAACCCTTTCCTAGAACAAACCAATGCTCACTATATCCACCCCCTTACCTTAACCAAGGAGAGGGAGAGTGGAAAAACCCAAGCCTTAGCTCCAAACGCTCCCAAAATCAAGAGCTCCAAAGGCAAGAGAAGGAGGAGAGCTTGATCCTACTTAGCCATGGTGTAGAGAGAGAAAGCTTCAAGGCTATGGAGGAGAGAGAAACTATACCCACAATGACCAAACAAAGCAAGAACGATTAGAGATTGATGATAGTTTGTGAAAGTTGAAGGAGAAAGGAATGAAACTCAAATCAACTTACTTAGATGTGATGATTCTCCATGGTGGGTGTTCTTGAAGCTTCAAGGATAGAGAGAGAGAATTGGGGATTGAAGTGGGTGAGAGGAAATAGAAGAGATTGATGAATGATTATGTGTTAGTGTGTGATGGGGATTGATTTTTGGTAGTTTATTATGGATCTAAGGAAGGATTTGAGGATGAAATTAGAGAGAGAGAAGAGAGAGCTTCGTGCCCTAGAGAGAGAAAGACAAAGGGATGAATGAGGAAGAAGACCCCCAATCATGTTTTATATTTTTTTTTCTGTTGCAGTACGCACTACTCGAGTAGTCCTAATTTTCTGGACTCTCTGTTTGCTCAAACTACTCGATTAGTCAATGAATTAATCGATTAGTTGGTGAATTACTCGATTAATTATGGTACTACTCGAGTAGTCTGGCCAGTTCTCTTTTTCCTTGGCATTTCAAAATGCCATAACTTCTTCGTTACCCGTCGGATCTTGCTCAAATTTGAAAGCACGCTTCCTCACATATTACCCTTCATATCCAACGGTGGAATTTATGTTTTGAGTTATAAATATTTTATTTTGAATTTCCTAATATAGGGTGTTTACAACACCGAAAACATCGCTTCTAACGCTCTTTTGTTCATCTTTCAACCCCCTTTCTGATGCCAATACTTCTTGACTTCTTTATGGCATTTAAAGAACTCCTAATCCATCATTTTAAATCCTTTTTACAATAATCCTTACTTCCAAATCTTATCATTATTCTAATTACTCTTAGAATTAAAATTCGGGATGTTACAATTTTCCCCCACTTATTAGAATTTCGTCCCCGAAATTCCGTTGAGTTCCGTAATTGGAGAACCATCCCATTGGTAAAACTTTTGACTATGGTATTCACTTCCCTTCAGTTTTTTATTCCCCACTCCAGGTGTGGTTAGGGTCATGCCCACTTTAGTGCTCGTCTTCTAATACTGTGTATTATCTCTATCTACACAGGATCGTTAGTTTTCTTATTATTAAAGTTCCATCTCCCATTCCTTGGATTGAAATCCTCCCCCACTTAGCATTGACATACTTGATTATGTCCATGCTAAGGGGAATAATCATCCGTTGTCCAGAATAGAGTACACAGGTTCCCAACCGGTATTCAAGGTTGAAAAGAGGACACGTGGGTAACTATCTATCGGTAGGCATAGAACTATGCCGGGTTTCTACGACTTGGCAAATTCTCACCTAGGCATCTGAGATGCTTGAATCTTGAAGAGAGTGAAGATGAAAAGAAGAAACATTAAGCACTCAAGAATGAGTCTCATGATCTTTGCAAGATGACCCAGGATGGACTGGATACATGTCAAGCAAGAAGACAATGGAGATTATCCCCAAATTGTGCATTCTCAGCAGAGAGCCGTCGAAGGATGCATTTTTTATGGATCTGCGGCTAACTGATTGGTCTCGGTCAACTGGGGTCCTATCAAATGCACAGGGTACCAAAGGACTGAGTTATCACTTGCGGTGTTCCGACGTAACGTCTTGATTGAGATTCCACTTCGTGACTTCACTTTTATCCCGTTCACCTTTTACTCCTTCAAGTGAGTCTAGCAAAGTCACTCTTAAAATCAATCTTCACCGCGTTTGCATTCTACTTCGATGCTACTTCCTTCTCATTCGTTTAATAATTCCAATTCGGTAAAAGAATTCCTAGAGATCGATTCCACTTGAGGGTCAAAGTCAAGGTCTAGTTTTACCTCTAGTTTAACCCTCATTCAATCCTCCACAGAGCGTTTGTGATTATCTGTTTGGTAGTCCTATAGCTTATGGTGTGGTTTCGAGTTATTGTCGCTTGGATAGGATCCGAATTGAGTCGTCAAGTCTCCCCCACTTAGTGTCAACATACCTGAGTAAATCGAAGGTAGGGAGGAAACTGGGTTGATTCCAAGAATTGATTAGCTAGGTTCTTAATTGGTTGGCGAGGTGGTACATGGAATTAAGTTGACTGCTAATCGGTCTTATCGGTGTGGTTTCGAATTTCCTATGATATGATGACTCTTCTTACCTACGCATACGGCTAAGTTCTCATGCAAGTTAGAGGGGTGGTTCGATCATTTAGTTGGGTGTTCTCGGGGAAATATAGAATATGAGTGTCTTGAATGAGATTAGTTTGCGAATCACTGTTCATGAGTCTTGGTAAAGATCCTATAGGATTAGAGTTCAATCGGTCTTTCGACAGAGATAGAATTCCTAAATGATTTGTTCGGATTTCAACTAAATGATTGCAATAATATAACATGTCAATAAACGCGAAGACCGCGGTGGTCAGTCCCAATCTCACATTTATCAACTGTACATCATTGCGTTATTGAATGATAGCATTATCTTTTAACAGATGCAAGAGAAAGGATGACCAATCCTGACCTTACACTCTATTAGAGGACGACACTATCACAATGTTTTTGGTTAGGTCTCTTGTTACTGTCTTATAACTAGGTAAGGTTTTTCCTACGTGTTCCTTTAGATGGTACTCAAGATTGAATTAAAGATGAGTCTTTCTTAGGTTTCATAACGTCTAGAAATACAGGATTAGGAATTTAAAATTCCAAGAGAATTGATTTAGGAGGTTCTACTCTGAAACTTAATAGAGATGCAGATTGATAGTTTCTAAAATGCTTATCTAAATTTTTGAATCGTCTCGTACCTTTGGTTAGCTTGGCCCTGATCTCCTTAAGTAGCTGGACCGCAGACCTCAAGGGTGTGGACCAGGAAAATGATTTTGTCGGAATGTAAGGTTGAGACGTCCAGGACGAAGTCCTGTGTCATTGAGTAATCCCTCTGGAGCTGTGTATGGTATGATCGCCGACACTCCTTGAAAGATGTGACGAGACTCGCCACCGAATATTAATACATCACCCGATCCCAAGATAATTCTTTCTGCTCTCCTTGGGTCTCTCTGGTCTCCATAGAGAAAATCAGCTGAGTCACCAATGCAGAGTGATACTACTGGTATCCCTCTTTTCAGGCTTCCCACACTTTCGTCACGGTCCTGATGAAGACCAAGCTTTCCGTTTTCTTCATAGAAATTGACAATGCAAACATCAGGGGACATGGAAGGGAGTATGTCCTCCACTTCACTTACACCGCATTCCTTCTCAATAGAAGATTGTGCTTCTTTCATCGCTCCTCTAACCAGCTGAATGAAATTATCAGGAATATTGGGTGGTTCGCTTCCATCAATTACCCGTTTATGTCCATATACTCGGGTTTGAGGATTCCAGTCTAAGCCGAGGCACATCATTTTCAGTCGGAGTCTGGCTCCACTTGTAAAGCCTGGTTGATAAAAACCTCCAAGACCTAAGCCCATCTCACGACAGTTCTTTACTACGTCCACCTGTTCTTCATGAGTCAAGTGTTGCTTCAGGAGAACCATTCCCGGTCTCAAAATTATACTCTTCTTCTCACCAACTTTCACCCCCACGTGTTGCTCCTTGTCTCCAATAGTCGATCTAAGCTTACCCATTGCAGAAGTTTGCCCGTCTTGAAAACAGATGTCATACGGCTTGGATTTCAAAGAATCAGCTGGGGAATTGATCTTACGATCAGTAGCCGAACTTCTAGCAGGAGAATGGAAGAGCTGATTCTCCATGTTGCTCCAATTTGGCAACAAAGGATTCTGCTGATGCAGACATGTACATAATTTAGTACATAACTACATAAGGTTTTAGAACTATAAATCTAAGTAACTACTATAGAACTTGACACTATCTATTGGGTACTCGCTTGCTGAGTAAACCACAGGAGTTATGAGTTCAAACTCCAAAGGCCGAGGAAAAACTGCTCTGATACCATAAATGTAACACCCTAATAAATATTACCCTTAATTCCCAAGTATTAAAAATGTGAACTTAAAAATTCCTTTTTAGTTTATTAAAATCACCTGTCCAACGGACGGAGTTCTGTCTGTTTTTCGGACTTTCCAAATTTTAACCTGTGGATAACATCTACGAATATATATATAATCGACAGCCAGCAGGGCTGCACCTCATGCACATAACATATAAAAGCCCTCAGGGCGTGAAATAAAACATCCAGTATCAGTTATCAGAGTATGTGTACTAGGTGCAACTAGCATGATGCTCAAAATATAGCTATGCCAAAAATAATATCCTAAGCCTCATCAAAATATATGAACATCACATATACAACAAAAGAATAGGGAGGCTTAGGCCCAATGCAATCCTAAACCCGATAATAACCCTACTCTCCCTGTGAGGGAGAGCACTCCTGCTCGGCCGGGGGCTGTGCTAACTCAATCTCTGTACCTGAAATATGGTATGGGAGTGAGCATTGCACATGAAATAGAAAAGCAGTTTCTAGATAGACATAACAACTAACCAGGCCAAACACACTTAGCAATTTATTCACATAATCACATTGTCATCGCAAGCATACCACATTTTCCAATTCCATCATTTTATAAGTGTCGGTTCCCTTTTAGTTAGTTCATTTTCACCACTTGGTTCCCTTTTCTCTATTTTCCCCGTTTTCAGATAAATCCCTTTATAACCTCTTACCCTATTTCCTTATTCTATTCCTTTTATTTACGGTGTATGTATGTCTCCACCAAATCGAAGGCCTACATACATACACCAATTACGATGTATGTCTCCACCAAATCGAAGGCCTACATACATCGCTTTTCCATTACCATTACCTTGTCCAATTTTATTCCCTTTTTCCCTTATTCATTTCCTTTTACTTTCGGTGTATGTATGTCTCCACCAAATCGAAGGCCTACATACATACACCAATTACGATGTATGTCTCCACCAAATCGAAGGCCTACATACATCGCCCCAGTTACGTTGTATTGTCTCCCCCGAATCGAAGGCCTACAATACAACCCCCATTTACGATGTATTGTCTCCCCCAAATCGAAGGCCTACAATACATCACCATATTTATCCAATTTTAGTTATCCATTTCTTTCCACATAGTCCTTTCACACACAAACATCATCACATATATAACCAAATAGCCACAATTCACTTTCATAATTATCACCATTCCAATATTAAAGTAATGCCAAATATAACACATAAATACCACCACCACTATTCATACATAACCACATCCTTCACATAAACAATTAGTACAAGTAACCACAAAATTCACATTTTCATATACTCATGCATAACCACATTTTTCACTTGTCCGAATTATTGATTCAAAATCCTAACTTAGGGGTTCATGCCATTTAATTTCCTCAATTAAAACCTAACCTCATTCTCTATTTCTTAGAGTTCCGTAATTAATAAATTAAGCCTATTTTTACCATTTTCCTTATTTATAAATTGGGGTTTCTAATTTCCTACCCTAACACACAAACTCCTAGCCAACCATTATATCTAAACACAAACCCTTTCCTAGAACAAACCAATGCTCACTATATCCACCCCCTTACCTTAACCAAGGAGAGGGAGAGTGGAAAAACCCAAGCCTTAGCTCCAAACGCTCCCAAAATCAAGAGCTCCAAAGGCAAGAGAAGGAGGAGAGCTTGATCCTACTTAGCCATGGTGTAGAGAGAGAAAGCTTCAAGGCTATGGAGAAGAGAGAAACTATACCCACAATGACCAAACAAAGCAAGAACGATTAGAGATTGATGATAGTTTGTGTAAGTTGAAGGAGAAAGGAATGAAACTCAAATCAACTTACTTAGATGTGATGATTCTCCATGGTGGGTGTTCTTGAAGCTTCAAGGATAGAGAGAGAGAATTGGGGATTGAAGTGGGTGAGAGGAAATAGAAGAGATTGATGAATGATTATGTGTTAGTGTGTGATGGGGATTGATTTTTGGTAGTTTATTATGGATCTAAGGAAGGATTTGAGGATGAAATTAGAGAGAGAGAAGAGAGATCTTCGTGCCCTAGAGAGAGAAAGACAAAGGGATGAATGAGGAAGAAGACCCCCAATCACGTTTTATATATTTTTTTTCTGTTGCAGTACGCACTACTCGAGTAGTCCTTGTACTACTCGAGTAGTCCTAATTTTCTGGACTCTCTGTTTGCTCAAACTACTCGATTAGTCAATGAATTAATCGATTAGTTGGTGAATTACTCGATTAATTCTGGTACTACTCGAGTAGTCTGGCCAGTTCTCTTTTTCCTTGGCATTTCAAAATGCCATAACTTCTTCGTTACCCGTCGGATCTTGCTCAAATTTGAAAGCAAGCTTCCTCACATATTACTCTTCACATCCAACGGTGGAATTTACGTTTTGAGTTATAAATATTTTATTTTGAATTTCCTAATATAGGGTGTTTACAACACCGAAAACATCGCTTCTAACGCTCTTTTGTTCATCTTTCAACCCCCTTTCTGATGCCAATACTTCTTGACTTCTTTATGGCATTCAAAGAACTCCTAGTCCATCATTTTAAATCCTTTTTACAATAATCCTTACTTCCAAATCTTATCATTATTCTAATTACTCTTAGAATTAAAATTCGGGATGTTACAAGAAGTATGTTTATCACTCTCTTCTATTTTTATTATTCTGATTGTTATGAAGCATGTGCAATGAATGCATCTTTTGATTGGCCTTTTGTTTAATAAATGATGCTTATACAATTAATTGTGTATGAGAGATGATGCCTTTCAAGGATTATAAAGAGATGTCTTTAATCTCTTAGACCTTGGTAGCTAATCTCTTAGATCTTAGTAACTTACACTTTCACGTACTCCTCAGTCTAAAGTTGCAGCTTTTAGTAACATAATACTTATTTTACCATATGCTAAAATTCAATTTTATTTAGAAGAATATATCAGCATATTTCTAATACCATGTCAAAGACTAGCTCTTCTAGAAGTTTAACCTGTTAGGTAACTGCTCATGAATAGATTTTATATCTAATAAGACATGCAGGGTATACGCAATTGTTGTATTTGTGTTGACATGTTTTCAATTATTTGTATTCTTTATATATTACTTATTCTTCTAGCATTTGAAGCTAGTTCTTACAGTTGTGGTTGATGTTACAGCATTGGTGCAGCACATATGATGCTTGCTTTTTCTGAATTATTCAAAGCTTGCAATGATATGTGAACAAGAGAAAGTAAATTCCCTTTCTATGTTATCCAGTATTTAATTTATTTTTTCTCTATGATTCATTTTTGCTATCATGGTATGTATTGTGACTCTTTTTATTGAAGAAAACTGCATTAGACAATGTATGCAATAAATAAAAGAAAATCATCACACACACAGATATGGCTAAGGTAGATGTTTTGATTTTGTGGTCTCCAATATATAAACTATAATGTAGAAAGTATAAGAGTGGTTTGTGGATACTTATTCCGAGTTACACAAGTCTTCACTCTTTCTCTTTCTAATGTATTTTTTAGAAAGAGTCTTCAACTGCATGTGGAGGAGGTTATGGAAGAGAAGAAAGAGAGAGATATAGGAAGCAAGAGGTACAATAACAGAACATGGATGAATTGCTGAATGAAGTCATGGATGAATGGGCAACATATGTTTTTGATGAGTTACCTTAGCTTAGTTTTGAGTTTAGGGCACTTTTGTATGTATGGAACCACTTTTTGACTAGTTATTACCTTAGCTTGTTTAGCCTTTTGTATTTATGGAGCTACTTGTTTTGGTTTGGGAGTTATATATCTTAAATGTGCATTGACATTCACGTTTATATAATTATGGCATTTATTTGTTGAAAAAGAAATGTTGACAATTTATTTAAATATATGGATATAGCAAATATTATAAATTAAAAAAAAAAACATGCATACTAAAGATCCCGGTTCATTTTAAAAAAAACTCAACAGTGATCATAAATATTAAAGATCCCAGTTGATTTTTAAAAACTAAACAGTGATAATACATACTAAAGATCCCGGTTCATTATAAAAAACACAACAGTGATCAATTATGTTAATGATCCCGGTTCCTTGGATTTTATTGATCCCAGTTCCGTGTTTTCTAAAACACCTGGGATCAAAAGCGTCAGTCTTGTTATACCAGGGGATACAATCCCAGTTCGGAACCGGGATCAATGTGGGTGCGGAACCGGGATCTTTGAGAATTTCTGTTGTAGTGAATATAACGATAACTCTTTCCAAATAATTTCTTTTTCCAACTGCTTATTTTCTCCCCCTAATGTTGGGAAAACAAATTCATCAAAACGATGATTGAAAATCGATCCATGAATGACTCTCTTGTTGTTGGTTTGAGTTATTTTATCATGGACGAAGATTCATATCCAACATATATTCCCAACCTTCTTTGAGGTCTCATCTTAGTGCGTTGTTGTGGAAAATATACTGCACATCCAAAAGTTCTTAGATGGGAAATATTAGGTTTCAGACCAAAAACCATTTGTAAAAGGGGAAACTCATGATAATTTTTAATGGCTCGATGCTAATCAGTGTCATACATGTTCCCAGTTAGTAATGGCAATAGACATACAATAGTTAATAACTAAATTTTGGTTTGATACAATTGCACAAGTAATCTCGCAAACTTTTGGTTGCAAATTGCCAATGAAGAATCATGTGACCATCCAGTTGATGCATCAATTAAAAATATAAAATACCTAAATGATTCACATGATGGAAGTAATGACACATAAATATCACCTTGTATTCATTCCAGATTCAATCCAAATTTTATGGTGATGACCGAATAAACTTTCTTTAGGAACAATTATTAGCACATTGAGATAATCAGATTGAAAAAACTTCGGGTTCTTCGTTGGATGTCAACATAAGTTTTAATTTTTTTTTCGCATCATATAGTTGATCCGGGATGGTCTAACCGGTCAAGCCAAACAAAAAAAATTATATTATAATTTATAAACTTCTAGTTTATAAACTTTTGGTTTTACGATATGAGACATTTCAATTGTACTATATACGTGTAAACTAAAAAATTTTCCAATACCCCTATACCTCTGGATAACAACTCTTTTAGAGCTCTAAATTATTATCGTACACGAATTTTGATAAAATATACTAAACTATTTTGAAAATAAATTTTTTTTATATCCGTAAAATTTTGTTATAAAAATATATTATGTATACATGTGATCAATTATTTATGTGGTTCGTACATTCCAATCTAATTATTTCAATAATGATAATGAAAAAAAATTAAAAATTAATAAATTTCTCACAAAAGAACCACATTTTTCTTCAATAACTAATTTATATGTCTCTTCAATGATATAAACAAATGCACAAGTATATCTATAATTATATTGGCAAATTATTCTCTTCATCATAATGGCAGTAATCATTTTCAATAATAAAAAAAATATTAGAATTTTTCATCACTAATATTTTTAAAACATGTCAGTAAAGAAGCACATAAATTTCATGTTGTGAGATTATCACATTCTTATAATTTCATATTGAAAAACAAAACGGCAAGGCACATGTACTCATTTAGGATAAATTTCTTCACTTTTGCATATTCTTAATATGACCATAGCTATAAAAAATTTATAACTAACCTCGAAAAATGTACTGCTCAACATGTGGGTAGAGCCAAGAAAATAGAAGTCGTCATAAGATATAAGTTAACTTGATGAAGTATAATCTTCATTATATAACTTTCAAAATAACTCATAGGGAGATCATTAGGGAACAATAACAAAAAAATTATATGTAATAAAGATCTACTTTAATGTCATATTAATTTACTTCATGAAAAACATTAGTATTTTCATGTTTCAACATAACGTTCAATAATAATTGACAAGAAACACAATTAAATATATAAGGAAAAATAAAGAAATTTTTTTTCTTAAAGTAAAATCATACTTGTTTAACTGCCTTTGCATCATAAAAATAAACGTGCTAACATTTAAAACTAATATAATTTATGGCACATTAGCAATGTCATCGATACATCAAATAATAATGATCACTACTAAAGAAATATTTGTATTAAAATTAGAACTTGTCGATATAATAGTGAAATTATCCAATTTAATAAAATGATATCACATATTGATTTCATCAATAAAGGCACAATAACCCAGTGACTTGTGCGATTGAAATGGCCTGTGTGATCCCGAGTACGACACTCAGTCAAAACAACATTTTTTTTGTTTTTTAATAAAAATTTATTAGTTCAATAAGACAATCAACCCAAATGATTGGAGTTGCACAATGATGAATGTCAGTATGAGTTCAAATTCCATACGAGACAAATTTTATTATTTATTTATTTTTCAATCATTCTTTGAAAAATATATAAAATGGAATGCAAGGGTCACTCTTGAATCCATGACTTGCCATACTGCAATGATTGTTGCTACCAATATGCCAACTATTTGGCATTAGTTTGAAATGCAAACATAATATGTATATGTGTGTGTATATATATATATATATATATATATATATATATATATACCACATTGACTGCAGAGTTATAAATTGTTTATGCCTTGTTTAGGACCCATTACTCATTGCACATGTTCGTTTTCTCATTATTGTCGTATTCATTTATTTGTCGTTTCAATTTAGAAACAGCCTTACAGTTGGATTTGTATTGGGATTCAACAACATCAAAGTCTCCATCACAACCATCAATCAAACTTTATAAAGCAAAAGGTATACCAAAATTGGAGTTTGTTTCAATACTTTGGTGCTGTTTTTCTTTTTCAGAACTCTAAAATCTGCTTCTGTATGCATTGGCTCTTTTTTTTTCATAACTCTAAAATCTGCTTTTGTATGCATTGGCTCGTTTTTTTTAAGTTCTTCATGAACCTCTTTTTTTTTTTAATGAACATGATAAATGGTCTAATTCCCAAAAACTTGCATTTCTTATCAAGTGTGTAGCACAGTAATAGTATAGTGTATTGGTTATAGAGTGATTGAGGTCTAATATGTGATGTTTTTGTACTTTTTTTGTCTCCCTTTTACATAGTAAGTGGTTAGTTTCCTGAGTAAATTAGAATAAAACAATGAAATTTTGTCATTATAAGATTTTTGGAACCTTTTGATGTGTTTGGTTTGTTTTCAGCTCTTAAAACAATGATTTTTACAAAGGAATGAAGAAGGAGATCTTGGTACTTGAATTAGGAATAAAAAGAGGAAAAAATGAAGAAAAGTTGACTGTGGCGCCCAGGCGTGGGTCTCACGTGCCCAGGCGCGAGCTGGGGTCAACTGGCCAATAATACGGTGCATTTGGTTGTTTTTTTCAGACAGACTGTGACACCCTTCTTACTACCTCAAGTTTAATATAGTAATTAAACTATCTTATCAGATAATATATGGACTTGTAAGTATATAAGAAAATGTGGAAATAAAATTTATTTTCTTTAAGCGGGTGCACAAACCAAAACTTGGAATTCTTGGAGAAGAAATTCTAAATCATTTTAAATCAGTTGTATTGAGTTCGGCAATCTCTAAAACCTTTTCATAAGCGGAATAGCATTCGTATTTGAAATCGTCTTTATATGATAGAAAGTAAATGGAGCTATCCTTTTCGGAGCCGAGCTCTTTAAAAAGATTCAATCAGAGTAAGCGGAAATTATAGGACTATGCACTAATAGAAATATAACATATACTTTATATACATATATAAAGAAAAAGTCAGGTGATACATAGTCCAAGCATAAGTCATGTCTCCAAGATCCATAACACAAGTCCATAACAGATCTATGCTCAAAATAAAACCATAGCCCTAGAGTACTCATAGTATATTTACAATATGTAAATCTCAAAATATAGACTCTAGAGGTGGTCACATAGATCTGGCAGCATCAGTAGTAGCAGTGATAGTAGCAGAAATCTCCAAGTAGCAAAAGAAACATCCCCATCAACAACAGCAGCAGAATCTCCTCCATGGCATCTCCACATCGGATCCCCTGATCCTCATCATACACCCTATACACATACCTAGGGATCATCATCCCTCCACTGACTCCCGGTGGAATGAACGACAGGATCGCCTCCGCTCTCATCCTCCACGGGATCCTTCTCGATCTCATCCGATGGAGAGTGTACCCTACCACTAGGTACGGGGTCAGGAGATGGTGTGGCCCTGACTGGACTCCTTGGATCAGAAGGGGGAGTATCCTCGCGGATGACTCTCGAGGAAAAAGGGTGTGAGCAGGTAGGTCTGAAACGAAAACTATGATAAGAGCGAGCTGACCGTGTGGGAGGTGGTCCATGATATTTGTAAAACGGGGGTACATACATAGTGTATATGATGGGAATCCTAAATCTACGAGGACGAAATCGTATCAACGGGTTCGGGTGGTAGAAGGTAATCTCTACCTCTCCCTCGAACACCACGCGATGGTCCTCATAGATCCATGTGCCACTAGGAAGTGGCCGGATCTCGATGCAAGCGATGTAGCGAGACATCACCTACAAGGGCATAGGGGTAAGCAATTCTATACACATAATCAATAGAGCAGAAATGTACAATGTGTAAATATGCAGCAATGAACAGCAATCATATTTAGCACTTAGTATTTATTGAATGCAAGTAGAATGCTCACACTTGTTTAATTTATCACAGTTAATTTAAATGAATGGTATGATGCATGAATTTAGCTCTCAAACCTATCTCCATAAATCTATGTCACTCTCTGACGTCCATCCCTGACAACCCAGCACTCACCAGTGCATTGTATTCCTAGGTATACAACATTTCGTACATTCACCAAGAATGTACACGACAAGCTTGGAATCCGTGCCACCCGAGCACGTCCCGTCATCCAAACGGACCGTCATCCAAACGGTATAACCATATCGGCATCCACTAAGCCGACCACGTCTTCAACGTGTCATCAAGCAAGCGTATTGGCACTCCTAGAGGCACTCCTCATGTTACTAATACATGATAAACGACCTACCATCCAAACTCCAAATGAATGCATCATCTTTAAGCTTAAAAGAAATTGGTTAATATATAACGTGCCACCCGAGCACATCCCGTCATCCAAACGGTACACTCATATTAATCAATTTCTTTTAAGTCTAGATCCCTTGGATTATTGTTGTTCAATTATTAATTAAATGATTCAGAATTGAAATGGTATTTTTAAGATTTTGGGGTGAATTACTCGAGTGTTCTTCAGAAGACTCGAGTGTTCTTCAAACTATTTCCAGATTACTCGAGTGTTCTTCAAACTACTCGAGTGTTCATGTCTTTCTGGGATTTGGGTTTCAGATTCATAAAAATGCTCGAGTGATTCATGAGTTACTCGAGTGTTCTTCAGCATTTCCAGAATACTCGAGTGACCCCTGCATTACTCGAGTGGTTTACCTTAACATATCCCATGCAACACTCGATTACTCGAGTGCTGGGCATGGTACTCGAGTGTTCTTGCTCAAAATACATTGTTTTACCAAAATTTTACTCGAGTAACCAGCCTAATACCCGAGTGTTTTACTGCAGAACAGACTGAAATCTTGGTTTTAACACACCATTTTCAATCCTAATCATTTTTAGTCCAATCCAATGATCAACAGAGTTCATATACCACATAATGAACATGTCACAACACTCAATTCATATCAAATTACAGATTTGACAGAGAATCAATCATTAATGCATAAAACATATAATTTCACAACTTAACACCTCAAATTGCTAAATAATCAACAAACTCATAAAATAGTGTTTATTATAGCTTGCATGCATCATGAGAAACTTGCTCCAAATAACCATAGAGCGTAACTTGGTCTCCAAACCAAAGTTCCTATTCAATCCAAGCCCTTAGAGCCTCTTGGTGGCTCTCTAATGAAAATAATGAAATTCAAACTCTATCTAGTGCATAAAACAACTTCCCCTTACCTCTCAAACGTATAGCAACAGAGAATTCCCAAGAGAAAGCTCTCCAACCCCAGAAACCACTTTGAGCATCACATGCAGGACAGTTTGAGTGCATCACCAAAATTGAATTGGTTTACATGGAAAACAGAGATAACAATTGGGGAAATTAGATTTTCTGGACTTTATGCAACACATACTAACTAGAGAAATCGAATTTGGGAATCAGAGACTCATAAGCTTACCAGAAATCAGAATCAAAGTAGGCTCCAGACAAAAACTTGACAAAGAACAGCTCCACTTCCAAGCCTTGATTCTTCCACCACACTCACTCAAACCTCACGATTTTGGTGTTTATACAAAGCTCGTGATGTGAGCTTTGTATTCGTGTATGATTTGTTACTCAATTTGACTCAGAGAAGGAGAATCGAAGGGAGTAAATCAAGAACCCTAACTTGCTCAACAACCCAAGCTTTGCCAAAATTCTTCACGAATTCGGTGTTGATAGGCTTAAATAGGAGGGGAGAAGGCTCATGCAGGTCGACACGACCTCTATAGACGTGGAGTGGTGGTAATTTCGTGTCAACGAAACGAAATCGTTGGTGGTGACTCACCAAACGCACTAACTCGTGCAACTTTGTCCAGAATACTCGAGTATTCCAGAAAATACTCGAGTATTTTGCTCAGTTTTTGAAAAATAATTATTTTATTTACTTTCCCTCCAAAATCTTTCCTATATTTACTCCTAGGTCCCAACCCAGGGACTAATATGCAAAATATTTATTTCTTGCATAATTATATTTATTAAATAAATTCAAACACATATCCCAAATACATAACACAGAATTTTAATCAAGGATTAAAATAGAAATCATTAATTATAATTAATATTTTTTTTTATAATTAACATTTCATTAATCGGGGATTAAAATTTTGGGGTGTTACACTACTCCCCCACACTAATACAAAATACATTTTTTAGACCGGTTCCGAACCATTTTTTAGACCGGTTCCGAACCGGTCTTAAAGCCCCTGTTGCTAAAAATACATGTTAAATGAGACCAGTTATAAACCGATCTTTTTTATATTAACGAGACTGGTTATTAACCGCTCTGATTTAAATTTTTGAACCAGTCTGAATAATTATTTTGAACCGATCTGAATAATAATTTTGAACCGGTCTGAATTATTCTTTGAACCGGTCTGAATAATTCTTTGAACCGGTCTGAATAATTCTTTGAACCGGTCTGAATAATAATTTTGAACCGGTCTGAATAATTCTTTGAACCGGTCTGAATAATAATATTGAACCGGTCTGAATAATAATTTTGAACCGGTCTGAATAATAATTTTGAACCGGTCTGAATAATAATTTTGAACCGGTCTGAATAATAATTTTGAACCGGTCTGAATAATTCTTTGAACCGGTCTGAATAATAATATTGAACCAGTCTGAATTATAACTTTGAACCGGTCTGAATAATAATTTTGAACCGGTCTGAATAATTCTTTGAACCGATATGAATAATAATATTGAACCGGTCTGAATTATAACTTTGAACCGGTCTGAATCATAATTTTGAACCGGTCTGAATAATTCTTTTAAATCATTACTTTAACTACAAATTCCGAATTAATTGTTGAACCGGTCTGAATTATTATTTTGAACTGATCTGAATTTGAATTATTTTTTGAACCGCTCTGAAATATTATTTTGAACTTATCTGAATTAATTTTTTAACCACTCTGAATTATTATTTTGATCGCACGCATCTTGGCAAGTATTAAGACATGCACCGATATGAAACAAGAGGCAATTAACAGAAATGAAACATGCATATATATATGCATCTACTAATTAATTGTTTATAATATATGTACAGCCTTTATATAGTATTGTTGGAAGCTAAATCTTGAATTACCAGGTCATAATGTCAACAAAGTAGGCGTTTGATAATAATAATAATAGAGTAATATGTCAGATTAGTCCCTGACTTTGTAAGCGTCGATCAAGTTAATCCCTGACTTTATCGAAATAGAAATTTAGTCCCTGAGATTTCATTTTAATTCACATACGTCCCTATCTTTATCCCATTTTAAAGCAAATACATCCTTGCGATAGTAACGGCAGGGACTAACTTGATCGACGTTCTCCTATCTCAGGGACTAAATTGCTATTTCGATAAAGTCAGGGACTAACTTGATCGACGCTGACAAAGTCAGGGACTAATCTGACATATTACTCAATAATAATAATCCCATAATATATATCTAAATAAAGCTTGCATCATTCACCAAAAAATAGATAAAGCTTGCATCATCATTTTCCACATCACATGTGCACAGCGAAAGATAGTGATACCTGCATAAAAATAATAATGGATGACTGATGTAACAAATTAAATGCTTTGTCATACCAAATGACATTTAGAAATTATATGCTTTGTAACAAATTGTTCACTAGTACAACTTGAATAAGAAGTATGAAGTTAACATAGCCTATGAGTGTAGTAATCTTACATCATGATATCAAAATAAAAACAGAAAAAGCTTTATATTTTCATTGAAGTATATATCTCATGATATAAAATACCACTAGAGATTCTAAGAAAAATGAATATTTTTTTGCAACACAAAAAGGATATATGTACCTGAAGCGAAAAGTTTCTTGTTACTGCTTGATAAAACTTTGCCTAACATCATGTTTGATTAGTAGTTGACATAAATGCAAGGAAGTCATCTTTGCAAAGTTGGGTTGCTAGCAACATTTAACAACTACTATATCAACCATTATCTTTTGCCTAACATTCTAAACCATAAAAATCAGACAATTGTGAAAATAAAAAGACCACCTTCAATAAAAGGTATCTTCCACTATGAGGTTGAAGAATACAGTCTAAATACTATGGCATATTGAAAATAAAAGGAATGCTATGTCCAGACCATCTAAGTCATATATACACGACATATTGATTATACTGTCATTCATGCAAACATGAGAGCTTAACTCTAATATTCTGCTGACCAAGAAATGAAACATGAGAGCTTAACTCTAATATTCTGCTGACCAAGAAATGATGAGTTCAATCATTTATTTAGAAAGCAAAATTTGGAAATGAAGTGAATTTTATGTGGTTCAGGACATACATATCAGAATGAAAAATTGTATATTGCTTGGCATACAAATTGGAAGATATGTGTGAGGATAAAATAGCAAAGAGAGGGCAAAAAAATTGTTAATTAATTGAATTTGATATCACATTCTTCTCAGGGACATCATATTGTCCCAACTTATTTGGGAGGTATGAAAGAAAAGCCTGTTTGCAATTCATTCTCAGTTTCTTACAACTATTGATAACATAAATCAATTTATCTTTTCTCTCATTGGATAAAAAAAAAAATACAATCAACCCAAAGGAACCAACTAAGCTCCTCTTTACTGCAGAATGTATGCAAGAACCAGTAATTTTGAGCATGGGTTCAACTTCAATATAAATAAAGAGGAAAAAAAAAGATAACCATTTTATTCTAAGGGGATGGTGGAATATTATCTCTAGTTTCAAACTTTCAATTCTAGCTGTACATGGACCCTGCAGACACAATTTAATACAAGATCTGAGCTAGACCTTTTTTTTTTTATGACTTTTGCATTACTGCTAGGATAAATTAAAACATAAACAATAATGGTGATTTCAATTATGTGGCTGATACAAGAAATCAATCAGCTATAAGTTAACTATATTTTCAGTAATCACTTGGTGCAATCCGTGTTCTCCCAGCATCAATTGTCATATGGGTGGGTAGCTTCAGAGATTTAGCCCTTTCCTGAAATATTAAACACCAATCTTAATAAAATAGAGACAAACCAAGTGAGTATATGCCCTGCTTTACAACTAGTTGCTGAACTTATCTTGCATAGTTGCGAAGAATACAAATTTGACCAGACCACAGAATACAAGTGAGTATCTGCATGAAAGTAATCAATTAAGATTAAAATTTAAACAAAATCAGCACCTGATGCATGGTTACTCGCACCAGCCAAGCATTAAAAAAAATATATCATGAATCAAAAGAATCAAAACATTTCTAAGGACAATAAGAACAATAGAAACAGAAAGTACCACATGCTCCAATTATCCAGCTCACAACTCACAATAGTACTACCAGCTAATCAATTACTAACTACAAAATTCAAAAACCATGTCTAACATCAAAGAACATTCCCATGCAACCAAATACTAAGAGTCATTGCTAGCAAGAAAGCAGATACTTAGGCATTAGCATCCTTCCACTAAAAGAAAAGAGTGAAAAGAGAGCCAAAAAGTTGCAAAAAGAGTCTGAGGAACCAACTATGAATAAACATGAGCAAGCATCAGATTGGTACCAGTGGAATTAATTGCAAAAGATCATGTACATATAAACCAGGCCCAAAGCAGGGCATACAGAGTCAGAAACAGAAAGTTAAACTTGCCTTTGTAGTTGCAACTACTTATTGATAAAAAGTACAATTTCAAGTCACATAAGAGATTCATATAGACTAAATAAAATTTGTAAATCCAATTTTAGAAATTTATAAAATAATAACAAGGCAGAGAAAATACAATTATTAATTATTAATTAAAATCAAACAGTAACAACAAAAGGAAGAGAAAATAGAATGACTTTTCTTGGTGAACCATAATTCTGATAAAGTCATCAAGATTATATGATGGCTAATTCAGAATCTGTTAAACACTGTTACTATAAGTCTATAACTTGATCAGGTCCTTCATTTGCTCTAATTAAAGACATATTCTCTTATGCATGAAATTTAGAAGCTGCTGCAATAGTAATAGTAAAGTGTGCACTCTACACCCATCAA
This sequence comes from Crotalaria pallida, assembly GCA_037953625.1. Taxonomy (NCBI): domain Eukaryota; kingdom Viridiplantae; phylum Streptophyta; class Magnoliopsida; order Fabales; family Fabaceae; genus Crotalaria; species Crotalaria pallida. The sequence goes on along the minus strand of CM075654.1, from coordinate 53,443,081 downwards.
TTAGAAACTAGTTCAGTTGATTAAGAAGCAAACCAATCCAATGAAAATCACAATCTAACTATTTAATACCTGTCTAATCAAATTAATATTGATTTTAATTGATTAAAGGGCTTCCAAAAGCAAATTAGTCGTTTAGAACAGAAAAACAAAAAATCTAACCACACAACTAAAATAATGGATTCAAACTCGGATTACCAACAACACCGCATCAAACCTCAAACTCTTAACACTTGTCTTCATTCAAACTGTGAATCAAATGAAAGTAATATTACTAAATAGAAGTATAAACCAGAATCATAGGAAACTCAAAATCATACTCAGACTCTAAACATCACATAGACAAAGACTAAAGAGACCGGAAACAAAATTGAAGCACAAACTTGAGATCCAAAATAGAAGTGCTAAAGTGTATACCTCTTTAACAGCAGGTTCTTCACTAGGGAAGAAAAAATTCAATTTTTTTATCAACAAACTCAAAATTGTCAAATCAAACAGCAGATCAAAGATGCAAGCATTGGACTCACGTCAGAAATAACCTCTCCAAAATTAAACATTTTGGAAGCTTGGTGTTTATTTCAGAAATCTTATTCTGGTTGATTTTGAAGTTTGTCTGGATAATCAAATTTGAAACAATTGTAAAAGATATCTATCTGTCTGTCCAATTGAGAACAAAATTCTGAAAGAATTCTTCATTCTTCTACATCTATAAATTTCAAGACTGCAGGCCATCAAAATGTTAAAGGAACACACTAGCTTCCAACAATAGGTGACTATTAAGGGATGAGAAATCAATCCACAGGCAAAAAAGTATCCTCATTAAAAGAACCTCTATGTGTTAAAATGATTATGGGAATTAGTGAATTACAACCAAAAACCAGTACAATCTATAAGCAGTTATTTGCAATTTTGTACCCTTTACAGAGAAAAGTTCCACATATAAAGCAAGTATAAAACATACAAGGCAGGACTAGCTGAATTAACAAAATCAGTAAATCTCAGTCACCTACATTGTTCTAACTTCTAAGCAACCAATGTCCCTGGCTCTAATCTTCTAACAGCGTGTTAATCTCATAATAGCAAGAGTGGAGAGTGTGGTAAATCGTAATGGTTTCAAAACCCGGCAGCAGCTTACATTATCTTCAATAAATAGTATATACTAAATAAAATTAGAGTTTGTTAGCAATGCAAGTGGACAACAAATAGAAGATATTTGATGCTTCATTCATTAAGCCTTAGCTATAAACCTTATGTAATTTTTCCTCATACTAAGGTATGATTATTTAAACCAATAATTTTGGTTGTAAAATTGAGAATAATGTTTAGGCTCTCTGTGATAAAAATTACAGTAACAATGATGCTAGAGAAGAATTCTGAAAATACCTTTGGATCCTTGAACTGCCACAGCAAAACCAATGATGCAGAGGTTCACCAGCTGCAGCATCAGAGCCAAAACCAACCTCATCCCATACCAATCTCCAAGACCAACAACCTACCTCCTCAGTGGTGATTCAGAAGAAAAATAGAGTAACAAATGACAGAATATAATATGTTCCATGCATGTTTTGAACCAAATAATTATCACTGAACCCAGTATGAACTTTTCTTCTACGATGTTCTCATATTAATGTTGTAGGAGTTGAGGGTCAATGATTTAGATAAGCTAGGATGAAGAAATAAATTAATAACTTCTACCAACTAGATTCATGAGAATATGAGCTTTACCTGTAATTAGAGGATATGTCCATCTGAAAATAATTCCTGATTTATGCAACTACAACATGAAAATAGAACTAGGAACCAGAAAGATAAAAGCCAAAAGGTATTAATACCTGATAACAATTGCGCCAAGTTCACTGACAATTTATTCAAGAATTTGAGGTAAGCATTTCTCCAAGGCTTCCAAAGCAAAATTGACCCTATTAAGCCCCAAAAGCCAGTAAAGAACCCTATCCCCATGCTCATGTATAATGCTTCATAGAAAACCGAATTGTCATCCTTATCATCAGCTGCTGGTCCTTAAGGCTTTATTGGTGTCGCATCTTCAGGACAACTTCTTTCAAGTGGTTTACCACAGAGATCCATATTACCTTCAAAACTTGAGGGACTGAAAGTCTGCAGCTGAGTTCCGGAAGGGATTTTACCATCGAGAAAGAAGAGCGACGATGGAGAGAGAAGAGAGAGTGCTCAGCGATAACAATAGGTGGAGAGAGAGAGAGAGAACGAGAGAGCACAAGGGAGGCAGAGACGAAGGCCATATCGCGATTCGCGAGCCTCCCCTCACGACGGTGGTGGCTGTCTGGGTGGCGCTGGAGGGCGGCGGCCAACCCTAGAAGAGAGACGAGGGAGAGAGTGAGGTGTAGGGGCGGCGAGGGTTCTTGGCCAAATTAAACTAGAACCCTTGTCCGTGCGATGCACGGGGCAGTTAATTTATCTATTTTTCAGACTGGTCGTCAAAATGGTATGAATCAATGCCAACTTTCAGACCGGTTCCGCATTAGAACCGGTTTCAATTTATATATTTTTAGACTGGTCAATTTAATGTACCAGTCTGGTTTAAATTAATTCCATCTTCCAGACCGGTTCCGCACGGAACCGATCTTAATGCAGTGGTCTGAAAAATATATTTTGTACTATTGCCACTTACAAGGTATTTCGTCCCCGAAATTCAACTTATACAAACAACTCAGGATAGTCCTGACGCATCTTATCCTCTAATTCCCAAGATGCTTCCATCACATCGCCACAAACCCAGACGACTTTGACCAAACGAATATCCTTTCCTCTAAGCTGTTTGATTCTTCGATCTTCAATACGAACAGGAATGGCTTCAAAGGTTAGGTTCTCATGAATTTCTAGGTCATCAGGTTGGATTCTAAGGACAATGGTGGGGTCATGGACATACCTTTTTAATTGAGACACATGGAATATATTATGAAGGTTAGCTAGTGACGGGGGCAGGGCTAATTGATAGGCTACTGGGCCGACTCTTTTAAGAATTTGATAGGGACCAATAAACTTAGGTGATAGTTTCTGGGTTTTCAAGGCTCTACTAACACCTTTGGTTGGTACTATTCTAATGAATACATGGTCCCCTTCAGCAAACTCTAAGGGTTTCCTTCTCCTATCAGCATAGCTCTTCTGTCTGCTTTGAGCCATCTTCATCTTCTCTTGTATCATCTTGATCTGTTTCGTGGTCTCTTGCACAAAGTCTGGTCCAACTAGAGAATTCTCCCCCACTTGGAACCAGCATAACGGTGTCTGACTCTTTCTTCCATATAAAGCTTCAAATGGTGCCATTCCAATGCTCGTGTGAAAACTATTGTTGTATGTGAATTCCACGAGCGGCAACATTTGCTCCCAATTTCCTTGGCCTTCCAAAGCACAAGCCCTCAAGATGTCCTCCAATGACTGAATAGTCCTCTTCGTTTGACCATCAGTCTGAGGGTGGTATGCAGAACTCAACTTCAATCTTGAACCCAAGGCTCTATGTAGATCTTGCCAAAACTTCGATGTGAACCTCGGATCGCGGTCTGACACGATGCTTGATGGTATCCCATGCAGGCGAACAACTTCCTTGATGTACAACTGAGTGAGTTTCTCCAAAGAGTAGTGCATGTTAACGGGGATAAAATGCGCCGACTTCACAAACGATCCACGATCACCCAGATTGCATCATGACCAGAGGCTGTCCTTGGCAAACCTGACACGAAATCCATTGAGATACTATCCCATTTCCATAATGGAATTTCCAAGGGAAGTAACTTTCCACCTGGCCTTTGATGTTCCACTTTCACCTTCTGACACACCAAACAACATGCCACGTACCTAGCCACGTCTTTCTTTAAACCAGGCCACCAAAATACCTTCTTCAGATCCTGATACATTTTGGTAGCTCCCAGATGCATACTCATTTTGCTCTTATGTGCCTCATCCAAAATCATCCTCTTTACTTCCAGGTCATTAGGCACACAAATCCTTGTTTGAAAACGAAGGATTCCATCCTTCCCTTCTTGAAACTCCAACTCCTTGCCTTTTTCCATAAGCTTCTTCTTTTCTTTAAGTCCCTCATCTTTATGTTGCAATTCCCGAATTCTTTGTAGAAATTCATTAGTAATCTGCAACATCCTCATCTTGATACTTGTCGGCTCCAATTGTATTGCCAAGCTCAGATCTCGAAATTCTTCTATCAATGCAGCTTCTCTGACCATCATTGCACTGATATGCATTGCCTTTCGACTTAACGCATCAGCCACCACGTTTGCCTTCCCAGGATGGTAATGAAGTTCGAACTCATAATCCTTCAAGAACTCCATCCATCGGCGTTGCCTCATATTCAACTCCTTCTGATCAAAGAGATACTTTAGACTCTTATGGTCACTAAACACCCGGAATGTAGTGCCATAGAGATAGTGTCTCCAAATTTTTAGAGCGAAAACGACCGCTGCCAGCTCGAGATCATGAGTTGGATAGTTCATTTCATGAACTTTTAGCTGTCTCGAGGCGTAAGCAACTACTTTTCCCTCCTGCATCAAAACACTCCCAAGACCTTGTTTCGATGCGTCACAATACACCTCAAAACTCTGTTGTGGGTCAAGCAAAACCAACACAGGAGATGACGTCAACCTTTCCTTCAACTCTTGGAAACTCCTTTCACACTTCTCATCCCAGATGAAAGGTTGATCCTTCCGAGTCAACTTTGTCAAAGGTAGCGCAATCTTCGAGAAACCTTCTATAAATCTTCTATAATAACCAGCCAAACCAAGAAAGCTTCTCACCTCTGTGACCGACTTCGGCTGTTCCCATTGCAACACTAAACTTACTTTATCCGGGTCAACCGCTATTCCCTTGCTTGAAATCACATGCCCCAAAAACATAACCTCCTCCAGCCAGAACTCACACTTTGTAAGTTTGGCGTACAACTGCTTCTCCTTCAGAATACTCAACACTATCCTCAAGTGTTCAGCATGCTCCTCCGGGCTCTTAGAGTAGGTAAGGATATCGTCAATGAACACAACCACGAATGAATCTAGATAAGGTCTTATGATTCGATTCATGTAGTCCATGAAAATAGCTGGTGCATTGGTTAATCCGAACGACATCACAACGTACTCATAATGCCCGTATCGGGATCGAAATGCAGTCTTAGAGATGTCCTCTTCTCTAATTCTGATCTGATGATATCCCGACCTCAAATCAATCTTGGAAAATACCGAAGCCCCACGAACTTGATCCATAAGGTCATCGATCCTTGGCAATGGATACTTGTTCTTGATTGTGACCTTATTCAGCTGCCGGTAGTCGATGCACATCCTCATACTACCATCTTTCTTCTTGACGAACAGAACCGGAGTACCCCAAGGTGACACACTTGGTCGGATCATCTGCTTCTGCAATAGCTCCTCGATCTGCTTCTGCAATAGCTCCTCGATCTGCTTCTTCATTTCAGCCATTTCCGGTGGTGCCATTCTATAAGGAGCGATAGAAATGGGACCGGCTCCCGGAACTAGGTCGATGCCAAATTCAATCTCTCTTCTTGGTGGCAAACCAGGGATCTCATCAGCAAATACCTCCGGGAAGTCTCTAACAACAGGAATCTCTTCCAACCTTGGACCATTCTCCTCTAATTCAGTGTTGAACAGACTGTTGGAAACCAACAAGCGGCTCAATATAGTCTAGAGGGGGGGTGAATAGAATATTGAAGCCTTATTACAGATTTTTCGTCCACCTAAGAGAATGATTTTATGAAAATAAATTTTCTTAAAAATTCAAGTCAGATTACTCGAGTAACTCAAGACTTCACTCGAGTAATACGCAAGCAAAAATAATTTCACTCGAGTATTCAGCAAATCACTCGAGTATTACGAAAACTATTTTTAAATCACTCGAGTAACAGAAAACCTACTCGAGTATTGTTCATAAACTGAAAGCAGATTACTCGAGTGACAAGAACTTTACTCGAGTAAACTGGGTAAAATTCAATTAAAACTCAGTTTTCAATGGAGTTCTTCAAGAATAACAATGCTATGATGATTCAACAAATTATGAATGATTAATATGAACAACTTTAAGTAATATTAACATGCAATTTTAGATCAATTGAGTAGAATTAAGAAAACCCCAATTCTAACCTAAAAATGCAATTGTTAATGAATTAATGCAATACAAGGAATGAAAATAAAAGAGACACAAGGATTTATCCTGGTTCACTTTCACCCACTTGAAAGCTACTCCAGTCCCCTCTTGAATCAAGAGAGATTCTTCACTAGAAATCTTCAAATGTAGATTTTACAATGTTTTAAGATGCAACTAGATTCTTAGTTCTCCTATCTTAAAACCCAACTCAAAGTGTGTACCAAACACTTTGATCTAATCTACCCCTTTTGAAAATTCTAGATTTCCTTGCTAATTGATTGAAGATGCTTCCAACCAATCCTCTTTTCTTGCTTTGATTTGATCCTCAAAGTCTTCCTTGTGAGATTCTTCACTTGTGTTGAAACTTCAATGATGCAATCATAAATTGCAAATCTTCAACAACCACTAAGAACAAAAATTATGATCTCAAGAATATTTGAACAATGAGAGAAATAGAGTGAAGAATGAAAAGTTCTTTGTTGAATCTTGATAGCTCTTGAAAGATGTAAAATAGCTCTTGAATTGCTTTTGAAAGTGTATAGAAAATTGTAAGAATGAATGTGTATATATTGTGAAAGAGAAAATTATGTCCTTTTAAAATTTTCAAACACTGATTGAATTACTCGAGTAAACCATATAACATCACTCGATTAAAACATGTCAGATTAAGTTACTCGAGTGATGTGTAAACCATTACTCGATTAACCTGTCATGACATAAATTACTCGAGTGACCCAATACTCATTACTCGAGTAAACTGATCAGAATCTGAATAAAAACAAGGTTTTTCTAAAAAGATTTTCACAAAACTTTTAATAGAGCTATTTAATCAAGATTTAAAGTATCTTCACTCTTAATCAAACATTATTTAAATATTCTTAAAATCACCTAAGCTACCCACACCAATGAGATGCATTGCATAAAAATAAAGATTACATTGAAATAGAATTAATAAAAATCCTAATTCTAATCTTCATGTGGTGTAGCTTGCTTGTTGCCAATGTTGTTGCTTGGAGAGAGATTGTTAGCATCAAAACATGAGAATCCGACAAACTCCCCCTTTTTGATGATGACAAACCTCCTTTTCAATTAAGCACTAAGTTTTAACATACTCCCCCTAAATGTAAAACACCTAGGAAAAATATAATAAAACTTAACCTACAAGAACAACATCAACAAAATATTCTCCCCCTTTTGGCATCATTAAAAAGATAAGAATTGTGAGAAAAGTCCTTTGCCAAAAGTGGAAGGTAAGTAGTTCACAATGGTATAAAAAAAATATAACAATAAAGACAATACCAAAATAAACCACAATAGTGCCACAACGAATATAAACACACAACGAATATAGCACCATAATCCATAATATCAGAGTATCATACTATGCAGCAAATCATAGTGTAAAGCAAAAAGACATCAACCATAGCAAATAATCAAACGAAACTAACCAAACTAGACCATACACAAGGCCCTAAAACATAGTAGCAACAGAGTCATAAACAGGAAACAGAAACATAAACATAACATAGTCAGAAATATGCATATGAAACATGAAACAGAAAGCAACAGCAAAAGAAAATGATAATTTGATGAAGAACCATATAATAGAGAAGAGAGAAATACGAACAAGAGAGAGAAAGTGATGAGAAAATGATGCAGTTTGCAACAGTTCAGTTTTTAAAATCACGTAAGTTACTCGAGTGATGTTCATGCGTTACTCGAGTGATTCGAGCAGTAATCGAGTGAAAAAAAATGTTACTCAAGTATGCCGAAAGTAAAAAAATTTTCACTCGAGTGATGGATGAACTAATCGAGTGATACGAAAGTCATTTTAAAATTAATCGAGTGACAGACAGAGTTACTCGAGTAATACGAAAGAGATTTTAAAATTACTCGAGTGAAATATCTGTTACTCGAGTGAACTGTCCAGAATTTTAAAAATTTCAAATTTTTCATGCAAAAACATTTTTCATGCACAACCACATAGAAACACTTAGCATTTAGCAAGTAACACACATACAAATAAAGTAATTAACATATTATAGAAAACATACACACATAACTACATATCACAAAAAATAAGAAACACTTTAATAAGATACAACAACTCAAAATACAAATCACATTGAAATAGGCTTGAAGGTGATTTCGAAAAGCATCAAATATAATTAGCTAATAGTTGATTCATCAAAAATACCAAGTTCTCTTCGAATTTTATAAAATGTGTCCCTTGGTAATGGTTTTGTAAAGATATCAGCTAATTGATCCGAAGTTTGAACAAACTCAATAACACAATCACCTTTTTGAACATGATCTCTCAAAAAATGATGCCTAATTTCAATATGCTTTGTCCTTGAGTGTAATACTGGATTTTTAGTCAAATTAATTGCCGAAGTGTTATCACACTTTATAGGGATTTTTGTCAAATTTAAACCAAAGTCAGATAATTGTTGTTTCATCCATAAAAGTTGTGCACAACAACTACCTGCAGCTATGTATTCGGCCTCCGCGGTTGATAAAGCAACACAGTTTTGCTTTTTGGAAAACCACGATACAAGTGAATTACCAATTAAATGGCATGTTCCGCTTGTACTTTTTCGCTCAACTTTACAACCGGCAAAGTCAGAGTCCGAATAACCTATAAGTTTTAGAAAAGCATCCCTAGGATAATAAAGTCCAGTATTCGTTGTACCCTTTAAGTATTTCATAATTCTTTTGACAGCAGTTAGATGCGACTCTTTCGGTTTTGCTTGAAAACGTGCACACATACATACACTAAACATGATGTCAGGCCTAGATGCAGTTAAGTATAACAAACTACCAATAATACCACGATACTTCGTTACCTCTACCGCTTTTCCAGCCTCATCTTGATCTAGATAGCATGCAACGCTCATTGGTGTAGAAGCGGATTTGCACGAATCCATCCCAAAACGTTTGAGAAGCTCTCTACAATATTTACTCTGATGAATATAAATGCCATCATTAAGCTGCTTTATTTGAAGGCCAAGAAAGAATGTAAGCTCTCCCATCATCGACATCTCGAATTCGCTTTGCATCAAGTCTGAAAACTTCTTACACAAGTTATCGTTAGTAGCACCAAATATAATATCGTCAACATATATTTGAACCAATAAAATATCCTTACCGGAACGTTCAATAAAAAGTGTAGTGTCAACAGTGCCTCGTTTAAAACCTTTTTGTAATAAAGAATTGCTTAGTCGGTCGTACCAAGCTCTAGGAGCTTGTTTCAAACCGTACAAAGCCTTTTTCAGTTTGAAAACGTAGTCCGGATGTTCAAAACTCTCGAATCCGGGAGGTTGTGACACGTAAACTTCCTCTTGAATGTATCCGTTAAGAAATGCGCTCTTAACATCCATTTGATACAATTTAAAATTCATTATCGAAGCAAAAGCGAGAAGAATACGAATAGCTTCTAGTCTAGCAACAGGAGCATATGTCTCATCGTAATCGATTCCTTCTTCTTGACTATAACCTTGTGCTACCAACCTAGCTTTATTCCTAACAATAATACCCGATTCATCTAACTTATTCCTATAGATCCACCGAGTACCAATTACAGGACGATCATCGGGTTTTGGCACAAGCTCCCAAACTTGGTTTCTTTCAAATTGAATTAATTCTTCTTGCATGGCCATAATCCAATGATCATCCTGAAGAGCCTCTTTGATATTCTTAGGTTCTATTTGAGATACAAAGGCAACATAATAACAAAAATTATTTAAAGTGCGTCGGGTTACCACTCCCTTCGCAATGTCACCTAAGATGTTAGAAATCGGATGATTTTTGTTTGATTTCCAAGCTATTGGTAATTGAGATTGAATCTCTTGTGCTAAGTCTTTATCTTGTGCTTGCACCTCTCCATCTTCAATTTGATTCTCTTCCATTTGTTGTGAAGTTGACTTCTCATGATCCAAATATGTACCTATATTATCATCATCACAAGAAACAACACAATCTCCTTTCGAAGATTCATCAAATACAACATGCACAGATTCCTCAATGGTTAATGTTCTTTTATTGTAGACTCTATATGCTTTGCTATGAGTTGAATAACCTATGAATATGCCTTCGTCGGCTTTGGAGTCAAACTTGCCGATCGGTTCCTTTCCGTTATTTAAAACAAACACCTTACACCCAAAAACATGAAAATGTGAAATATTTGGCTTTCGCCCTTTTAAAAGTTCATAAGGTGTTTTATTTAAATGCAGACGAATAAGAACCCTATTAAGCACAAAACAAGCAGTGTTTACCGCATCGGCCCAAAAATATTTAGGAACATTTGATTCTATCAACATAGTACGAGCAAGTTCCACTAAAATTCTATTTTTCCTTTCTACAACTCCGTTTTGCTCCGGAGTCCTAGGGGCCGAAAATTGATGATCAATACCAAACTTATCACAAAACGCATCAATCCTAGTGTTTTCAAACTCACCTCCGTGGTCACTTCTAATAGACACAATTTTCAAACTTAGTTGATTTTGGATGAGTTTGGCAAATTTTTTAAAACATTTATAAACTTCACTTTTTGCGGATAAAAATAAAGTCCATGTGAATCTAGTAAAATCGTCTACTAAAACAAATCCATAGTAATTGCCACCTAAACTTTTAATTTGTGAAGGGCCAAACAAATCCATATGGATGAGCTCCAAAGGCTTTGTTGTGCTTATCACATTTTTAGGTTTAAAAGAACTTTTAACTTGCTTGCACTTTTGACACGAGTCACAAATGCCATCAAGCTTAAAATTTAGTTTAGGCAAACCAATCACTAAATCTTTTCGTAAAAGTTTGTTTAATTGATTCACATTCACATGAGCAATTCGTCTATGCCAAAGACGAATTTCATCATCAAAAGATTTGAAACATTTTGAAAATAGTGAAGTTATCTCATCCAAATCAATTAAGTAAGTGTTATTAGAGCGACGACCAACAAACTTAACACTATCATCTATAGAAGACTTAATGAAGCATAATTCCGGAGTAAAAGTCACATAATTGCCCATATCGCATAGTTGGCTTATACTAAGCAAGTTGTGTTCTAAGCCTTCTACGTATAGGACATTTTCTATGACAAGGTTAGATACGTTACCGATCTTCCCGACTCCTAGAATTTTGCCCTTGTTGTTGTCGCCGTATGTCACAAATCCACCATTTTTCGGAGTAAGTTCCATGAAGTGCGTTTTGTCTCCCGTCATGTGTCTCGAACAACCACTATCCAAGTACCATTTGCGCTCTTTGGTTCGAAGACACACCTACAAGAAAGATATCATTTGATTGACTTAGGTACCCAAGTGGTCTTGGGTCCTTTGTTGTTAGCATGGGGAGAAGTCCCCTTAACAATCCAAATATATTCTCCGCTTGGTATACCAAATTTCTTTATATTACATTTATTCGTGGTATGCCCAAAGATCCCACAATAATGGCAAGTTGGGTTTTTAGAAATCTTATTCTTTGAAAATCCACCAACTTTGCGATAATTGCGTTTCTTAGGTTTGGTATAACCAAGACCGGATCTATTGCTATTGTTCCTTTGAGTTGAAAGCAAATGATCTAATGAAGTATCTCCTTTCACGAGCCTTGCAAGTCGATCATTCAAATTAAAAACTTCTTTTTCCAAAGACTTGCAATTTTCACAAGATGGAGTCTCATTTGATTTCAATTCACAATTGCATGTAGAGTTTGCATAAATGAGTTCAAGAATTTCATTTTGAAGCTTAAGTTCTTCTAAATCTTTTTGAAGTTCAATTATCTTTTCATGTTGCTTCATTATGAAATTCTTTCTTTCAACATTTATTTTAGCAAGTTTCTTCAACTCTTTATGCATCTCTACATACACATTGTACAATTCATTGAATGAAGGAGAATTAGAACTAGAGCTAGCATCGGAAAGATAATCTACCTCATTGACGTTCTCACTTGATTTAATGCTCGAAGATTCATCTTCATCAAGCTTCGTCATCAAACATAGATTTGCAAGTTCTTCATCATCCGATGAGCTAGATGTTGATTGACTCTCCTCTTCATCCCATACTATGTAAGCCTTTTTTCCTTTAGATGAGTTGAACTTAGAGTTGTCACCTTCCGACTTCTTAGAATGAGTTGGGCATTTTGATCGATAGTGACCAAGCTTTCCACACCCATGACACTTGATGTGATCCTTGTTAGTCTTATTTCTTGGTTGAGAGTCCTTAGAATCTCTTTGTCTATTCTTATTAAAGTTTCCCGTTCTCTTAAAGAACCTACCAAGCTTTTTAACTAGCAAGCCAAGGGTCTCATCATCTATATCGGAGTCCGAGTCATCCACTTGAGAGTTTTCCTCTTGTGCCTTAAGAGATTTTGAAGTTGATTTAAGAGCAATCCCCTTTTTCTTTCTATCGGCATCTTCATTCATGGATAACCGTCCAAGCTCCATTTCATGCTCTTGAAGCTTTCCGAATAGAGTTGCTAAGTCAATTTGATCCACGTCTCTAGCTTCCATAATGGCCGTCACCTTAGGTTGCCATTCCCTGCTAAGACATCTCAAAATCTTATTAACAACTTCACCATTAGTAATAACTTTTCCAAGTGCAGAAAGATGATTTATGATATGAGTGAACCGCTTTTGCATGTCACCTATGTTTTCATTAGGTAGCATACGAAAGAGTTCATATTCATGCATGAGAGTATTTAGCCTAGCCCTTCTAACCTCCGAAGTGCCCTCATGTGTGACTTGTAATGTGTCCCACATTTGTTTAGCATCAACACATTGAGATACTCGAAAGAACTCATCATAAGAAAGAGCGGACGTGATGATATTTTTAGCTTTTAAATAAAATTGCAACTTTCTTCTTATCATCATTGTCCCAACTCGATTGTGGTTTGACCGAAACAACATCATTTACTTTCGTTTGAGGAACAAAAGGTCCATTCTCTATGGCGTTCCAAATTTCCATATCTATGGCTTGAATAAAAATTTTCATGCGGACCTTCCAATAAGCGTAACCCTCACCATTGAATAGTGGAGGACGATTAATGGAAGTTCCTTCACCACCAAAAGGATTTGAAATTGAGCCCATTGTTTCCAAGTAAAAGGATCTTTTCGAAAAAGCTTTTTAAGGCTCGGATTTTTCGTCCGAGCTCTGATACCACTTGTTGGAAACCAACAAGCGGCTCAATATAGTCTAGAGGGGGGGTGAATAGAATATTGAAGCCTTATTACAGATTTTTCGTCCACCTAAGAGAATGATTTTATGAAAATAAATTTTCTTAAAAATTCAAGTCAGATTACTCGAGTAACTCAAGACTTCACTCGAGTAATACGCAAGCAAAAATAATTTCACTCGAGTATTCAGCAAATCACTCGAGTATTACGAAAACTATTTTTAAATCACTCGAGTAACAGAAAACCTACTCGAGTATTGTTCATAAACTGAAAGCAGATTACTCGAGTGACAAGAACTTTACTCGAGTAAACTGGGTAAAATTCAATTAAAACTCAGCTTTCAATGGAGTTCTTCAAGAATAACAATGCTATGATGATTCAACAAATTATGAATGATTAATATGAACAACTTTAAGTAATATTAACATGCAATTTTAGATCAATTGAGTAGAATTAAGAAAACCCCAATTCTAACCTAAAAATGCAATTGTTAATGAATTAATGCAATACAAGGAATGAAAATAAAAGAGACACAAGGATTTATCCTGGTTCACTTTCACCCACTTGAAAGCTACTCCAGTCCCCTCTTGAATCAAGAGAGATTCTTCACTAGAAATCTTCAAATGTAGATTTTACAATGTTTTAAGATGCAACTAGATTCTTAGTTCTCCTATCTTAAAACCCAACTCAAAGTGTGTACCAAACACTTTGATCTAATCTACCCCTTTTGAAAATTCTAGATTTCCTTGCTAATTGATTGAAGATGCTTCCAACCAATCCTCTTTTCTTGCTTTGATTTGATCCTCAAAGTCTTCCTTGTGAGATTCTTCACTTGTGTTGAAACTTCAATGATGCAATCATAAATTGCAAATCTTCAACAACCACTAAGAACAAAAATTATGATCTCAAGAATATTTGAACAATGAGAGAAATAGAGTGAAGAATGAAAAGTTCTTTGTTGAATCTTGATAGCTCTTGAAAGATGTAAAATAGCTCTTGAATTGCTTTTGAAAGTGTATAGAAAATTGTAAGAATGAATGTGTATATATTGTGAAAGAGAAAATTATGTCCTTTTAAAATTTTCAAACACTGATTGAATTACTCGAGTAAACCATATAACATCACTCGATTAAAACATGTCAGATTAAGTTACTCGAGTGATGTGTAAACCATTACTCGATTAACCTGTCATGACATAAATTACTCGAGTGACCCAATACTCATTACTCGAGTAAACTGATCAGAATCTGAATAAAAACAAGGTTTTTCTAAAAAGATTTTCACAAAACTTTTAATAGAGCTATTTAATCAAGATTTAAAGTATCTTCACTCTTAATCAAACATTATTTAAATATTCTTAAAATCACCTAAGCTACCCACACCAATGAGATGCATTGCATAAAAATAAAGATTACATTGAAATAGAATTAATAAAAATCCTAATTCTAATCTTCATGTGGTGTAGCTTGCTTGTTGCCAATGTTGTTGCTTGGAGAGAGATTGTTAGCATCAAAACATGAGAATCCTACACAGACACATGTAGCCGGAGGGTTTTGGGTTTCTATAGGTCACTATTTTCTTATCACAATCGATGATCACTTGGTTTTGACTTAACCAGTCCATCCCCAAGATCACATCCAATTGTGCTAAGGGTAAACAGATTAAATCTACCCTAGAGGTTTGTCCTAACACTTCTATACAACAGTTAAGACATGCTCTAGAAACAACTACAGGAGCATTAGTAGGGGTTTCTACTTTCAGAGTATATGGCAATTCAAACATAGATAAACCCAAACGATCTACACATTCATATGAAACAAATGAATGCGTTGCACCAGAATCAAACAAGACATTACAAAGCTGACCATTTAGCAAGTATTTACCTTGCACCAGATCAGAAGATCGACTTGCTTCCATACCACTAAGAGTGAAAACCCTTCCTTGAGCCATAGGCCTATCCGCAGTCCCTCTTGAATTAGCTCGCAAAGTGTCCCGGTTTCCCACAGTTGAAACAGCCACTTGTTCCCCAACAAACACGGCCATAATGATGGTGCTTGCACTTGTCACAAAATGGAGCCTCGCTCCGAAAATTTCTTCAATCCGAACCACCAACCTTCCCCTTGCCTTTCCCTCGGCGATCGTACGGACCCTTGCCTCGGTTGTTGAAACCTTTCCGCTTCTGAGGTCCATAATTCTGGTTGTCCTTTCTTTCTGAGACTTGTAACTCTTCATCTTTCTTGTCATCTTCATACATCCTACACATGTCCACGAGGGCAGGAAAACTTTGAATCCCCTTGTAGCTGAAAATTGACTTCAACTTGGGCCTCAAGCCTCCCTCAAACTTGATACACTTGCTCCTTTCGTCGGGGTTGTTCTGATAGTAGGGAGAGTACTTCATCAACTCCTCAAACTTGGCCGCGTACTCACCCACACTCATATTCCCTTGTTTCAGCTGTAAGAATTCCACCTCTTTCTTCCTCCTTAGATCTTCAGGGAAGTATTTATTGAGAAACTTCTCCATAAATACACCCCAATTCACATCCCTTCCTTCATAATGCAG
This sequence comes from Crotalaria pallida, assembly GCA_037953625.1. Lineage (NCBI taxonomy): Eukaryota > Viridiplantae > Streptophyta > Magnoliopsida > Fabales > Fabaceae > Crotalaria > Crotalaria pallida. The sequence goes on along the minus strand of CM075654.1, from coordinate 53,427,227 downwards.
AAGTTGAACCGTGTGATTCCACCAATTCTCAGCTTCGTCTTCTAGCATGTAGACAGCATATGCCACCTTCTGAGCTTCTGTGCAATCCAGGGTTCTCAGAATCTTGTCCATGGTATGAATCCACTTGTTGGCCTCCTCAGGTCTAAATCCTCCTTCAAACTTAGGCGGATAACAACTCCTAAAATCAGCCAGACTCTTCGCCTCGGTACTACCCACATTGCATTGATGAGGTGGGTTAACCGGCTGAGATGGTTGCTGAGATTGTTGCTGCATGGTCTCCAACACCGCGGTTATCTTTTCTAACATCTCATTGGTGTGATTTTGGTTTCTAGTTGCCATAATAGGCCTGCGCTATATGCTCATGGTCACATATGTTGAACTAAAGAAACATTCCTCACACCACCCATACTAAGACTATAGCTTATAACTTTAAATCAACATTCAATTGTGTCTTGTGCTCAAAAGAGACAAGATACAAACATTCATAACAATAAATATGCCCTGCGGATACCTGCTTGATGTTGATGGCTACCTTTCTGGAGCTACTTCCACTACTACAGGATCTGACTTTTGCTCTGATACCACTCAGTGTGACACCCTTCTTACTACCTCAAGTTTAATATAGTAATTAAACTATCTTATCAGATAATATATGGACTTGTAAGTATATAAGAAAATGTGGAAATAAAATTTATTTTCTTTAAGCGGGTGCACAAACCAAAACTTGGAATTCTTGGAGAAGAAATTCTAAATCATTTTAAATCAGTTGTATTGAGTTCGGCAATCTCTAAAACCTTTTCATAAGCGGAATAGCATTCGTATTTGAAATCGTCTTTATATGATAGAAAGTAAATGGAGCTATCCTTTTCGGAGCCGAGCTCTTTAAAAAGATTAAATCAGAGTAAGCGGAAATTATAGGACTATGCACTAATAGAAATATAACATAGACTTTATATACATATATAAAGAAAAAGTCAGGTGATACATAGTCCAAGCATAAGTCATGTCTCCAAGATCCATAACACAAGTCCATAACAGATCTATGCTCAAAATAAAACAATAGCCCTAGAGTACTCATAGTATATTTACAATATGTACATCTCAAAATATAGACTCTAGAGGTGGTCACATAGATCTGGCAGCATCAGTAGTAGCAGTGATAGTAGCAGAAATCTCCAAGTAGCAAAAGAAACATCCCCATCAACAGCAGCAGCAGAATCTCCTCCATGGCATCTCCACATCGGATCCCCTGATCCTCATCATACACCCTATACACATACCTAGGGATCATCATCCCTCCACTGACTCCCGGTGGAATGAACGACAGGCTCGCCTCCGCTCTCATCCTCCACGGGATTCTCCTCGATCTCATCCGATGGAGAGTGTACCCTCCCACTGGGTACGGGGTCAGGAGATGGTGTGGCCCTGACTGGACTCCTCGGACCAGAAGGGGGAGTATCCTCGCGGACGACTCTCGAGGAAAAAGGGTGTGAGCGGGTAGGTCTGAAACGAAAACTATGATAAGAGCGAGCTGGCCGTGTGGGAGGTGGTCCATGATATGTGTAAAACGGGGGTACATACATAGTGTATATGATGGGAATCCTAAATCTACGAGGACGAAATCGAATCAACGGGTTCAGGTGGTAGAAGGTAATCTCTACCTCTCCCTCGAACACCGTGCGATGGTCCTCATAGATCCATGTGCCACTAGGAAGTGGTCGGATCTCGATGCAAGCGATGTAGCGAGACATCACCTACAAGGGCATAGGGGTAAGCAATTCTATACACATAATCAATAGAGCAGAAATGTACAATGTGTAAATATGCAGCAATGAACAACAATCATATTTAGCACTTAGTATTTACTGAATGCAAGTAGAATGCTCACACTTGTTTAATTTATCACAGTTAATTTAAATGAATGGTATGATGCATGAATTTAGCTCTCAAACCTATCTCCATAAATCTATGTCACTCTCTGACGTCCATCCCTGACAACCCAGCACTCACCAGTGCATTGTATTCCTAGGTATACAACATTTCGTACATTCACCAAGAATGTACACGACAAGCTTGGAATCCGTGCCACCCGAGCACCTCCCGTCATCCAAACGGACCGTCATCCAAACGGTATAACCATATCGGCATCCACTAAGTCGACCACGTCTTCAACGTGTCATCAAGCAAGCGTATTGGCACTCCCAGAGGCCCTCCTCATGTTACTAATACATGATAAACGACCTACCATCCAAACTCCAAATGAATGCATCATCTTTAAGCTTAAAGGAAATTGGTTAATATATAACGTGCCACCCGAGCACATCCCGTCATCCAAACGGTACACTCATATTAATCAATTTCTTTTAAGTCTAGATCCCTTGGATTATTGTTGTTCAATTATTAATTAAATGATTCAGAATTGAAATGGTATTTTAAAGATTTTGGGGTGAATTACTCGAGTGTTCTTTAGAAGACTCGAGTGTTCTTCAAACTATTTCCAGATTACTCGAGTGTTCTTCAAACTACTGGAGTGTTCATGTCTTTCTGGGATTTGGGTTTCAGATTCATAAAAATACTCAGTGATTCATGAGTTACTCGAGTGTTCTTCAGCATTTCCAGAATACTCGAGTGACCCCTGCATTACTCGAGTGGTTTACCTTAACATATCCCATGCAACACTCGATTACTCGAGTGCTGGGCATGGTACTCGAGTGTTCTTGCTCAAAATACATTGTTTTACCAAAATTTTACTCGAGTAACCAGCCTAATACCCGACTGTTTTACTGCAGAACAGACTGAAATCTTGGTTTTAACACACCATTTTCAATCGAAATCGAATTTGGGACTCAGAGACTCGTAAGCTTACCAGAAATCAGAATCAAAGTAGGCTCTAGACAAAAACTTGGCAAAGAACAGCTCCACTTCCAAGTCTTGATTCTTCCACCACACTCACTCAAACCTCACGATTTTGGTGTTTATACAAAGCTCGTGATGTGAGCTTTGTATTCGTGTATGATTTGTTACTCAATTTGACTCAGAGAAGGAGAATTGAAGGGAGTAAATCAAGAACCCTAACTTGCTCAACAACCCAAGCTTTGCCAAAATTCTTCACGAATTCGGTGTTGATAGGCTTAAATAGGAGGGGAGAAGGCTCATGCAGGTCGACACGACCTCCATAGATGTGGAGTGGTAGTGATTTCGTGTCAACGACACGAAATCGTTGGTGGTGACTCACCAAACGCACTAACTCGTGCAACTCTTTCCAGAATACTCGAGTATTGCAGAAAATACTCGAGTATTTTGCTCAGTTTTTGAAAAATAATTATTTTATTTACTTTCCCTCCAAAATATTTCCTATATTTACTTCTAGGTCCCAACCCAGGGACTAATATGCAAAATATTTATTTCGTGCATAATTATATTTATTAAATAAATTCAAACACATCTCCCAAATACATAACACAGAATTTTAATCAAGGATTAAAATAGAAATCATTAATTATAATTAATTTTTTTTATAATTAACATTTCATTAATCGGGGATTAAAATTTTGGGGTGTTACACAGACGCACGCCCAGGCGCAGGAGTTTCACGTCTGGGCGCGCAAAATGCGAGAAAGTGACATTGTTCGCTACAATTATCCAAATTAGGCGACCTAGGTATCATTTTAAAGCTAAGGAAAAGATCTACAACTTTGCCAGAAATAGCCTTGCTCAAATTCGTCTATCTTGGGGGTCAAAATCAGTGCCGAAGTTGCTGTCAGACACAAATACGGGATTCTAATAGGATTTTAATGATAAATTCTATTTGTAGATAAGATTATTAGAGATTAGTTTATGCTAATAGGATCCTATCATATTATATTCAGATTTAGGATTAGTTTTATTCAGATAAAAATCTTATCACATTAGATTGAAAATTAGGTTAGTTTTTATCTATATAATAATAAGATTAGGATTCATTCAAAAAAAAAAGAAAGCTTTGAAGAGTAGTTAACACGTTTTTAGAGAAAGCAATAGTGAGAGAGCTTTTGGAGGCAAGTTGAAGAATTGCACTTTGTGATTGGAGATTGGGGTAATTCCATATCTCTCATTATGATTTTCATTATTCTTCTTTCTTCTTCTCTAATTATGTGTAACTAAACTCCTTTTTGGGAACATGTGGATTTGTATGGAACCTTTGTAGTTTTTTTTAATGAATTGATGTTTTTCCATTAAGTATTGTGTTTGATTATGTTTTTTATTGTTCATCATGAATTTGGATCCGTTTATGATTTGGTAATTCTAATTGAATAGGAATATTGAATTAGGATTTAGACCTTTAATCAAACAATTCAATTACATAGGTATAGGAATATGTCTATGAATTGGATAACCTTCTAATAATTTTGATTGAACATTAATTGGTAAGATTAGGATTTTAAGCTCGGCTTAAGGAATTAAGGGAGATTAAATTACTAAGAAACAGCGTTGACCTAAGGAATTAGGCTGCTTTTACCTTTGCAAAATTGGTTCAATACATAGGAAAATCATTGATTAATTAGCAATTATTATAGGAACCTACAATGAAACAAGTTCCCAAGCTTTCCCAAATTCTTTCACGACCACTTTTTATTTGCATTTTTGTTTTTCAATTTAATTTAGTTAAGAATTTTCCAATCAATTTAATTTTAATTTGAATTTCACGTAGTAACTATGTCTTAGGTGAGAATTATTTTAATCGATTTTAGTCCTCGTTGGGAATGACAACCCACTTCCACTTTATTACTTGTCACGAACTGGTGCACTTGCCAGAACCCCAACAAGTTTTTGGCGCCGTTGCCGGGGACTAAAGTTAGATTCTAATAATTTTCGGTACTTTTTAGTAGTTATTTAGTGGAATCATTATGTAACATGGCTTATTCTCATGATGAAGATAAGCCATTGTTTTTCTTTTTAGAGCCTGAAAAGACAACCTTGCTAAGCCATGGAGTTTACACTTTTATAGACTCCATGCATGATGAAAAAGACAAGCACCATGTGATGATGCTTGGAGTGAAAAATGCACCATTTGACCCGGGAGGGTTTAAAACTATTTTTAAACATTTGCTCCAACATCATCCGTGCATATTTCCATGGCATCCAGGAATAACTTGTTATTGTTGCATAACATGGAAGTTGTGCTATAGGATTTGGGATCCTGGTGGATTCTCTTTAGTTTTGTAGTAGTGTAGGATTTAAATTTTTAATTAGGAGATTGAATAAAGAGTTTAGAGTTTTCTATATGTAACTGCTAATGGGGTGCTTCTAGCACTATTTTTAGTTGTTCATGTGACACAGGTGAATAAGTTTGGGAGAGTCTCCTCCATGGTGCATCAAGACAGAATGTTGTGCTACAAAGGGAAGTCTCTAACTCCTTGCTTTTGTTTTTAGTTTTTAATTTTTATTTTGTAGTTTAGTTAGTTTAGTTTGCTTGAGGACAAGTCAACCTCCAAGTTTGGGGGAGTGGACAAAATAAAAATTAAAATTTTGATGACTTGAATTGTTCTCCCATATTTGGTGTTAGTTTGTGTCCTGGGTAAAGATAGGTGATTTTTCTAGGATTAGGACTATTTTTCTAATTATATATGTAAATACTTGATTTAGGATAATGACTCATTGATTGTATGACACTATTTTGGATTGAGTTTTAAGTTTTGTTGAGAACTGGTTATTTTGATAAACTTTTTTGGAACAAGCTATTAGTGAACTGACTGTTTATCCTGTGAGATATTTGAGCCTATACACTTGACAGGGGTATGTGTTTTATATTGAATATTTATTTTGTGATTGAGACCCCTATTTCTTTCATGAGTGTGTTCGCTTTGATTTTGTGTTCTAGAACTTGACCGATGACCATTTTGTGTTCTAAAACCGACTAATGTTGTGCACACCACAAAAATGTGCAGCACCAGCCAATGCCACATTCCACTCGAGGTTTTTTTTCAGCAGAAATAATCAGGATCAAACCTAAAAACACACGTACTTGCTTATACTTTCACTTTAATGATTTTTTTTCTAATTAAAACACAAAGCATGACGCAAATTCCTTCAAATGATGTGCTTAACAATTCTGTTTACTGTTGATAATAACTTTAAAAGGAAAAGTAAATAATATCTACATCTACATTTTTGACGAAATTGCCATTAGGTTACAGCTCAGATATGAAGTATTTTGGTCAGTTAGATCTTAAATTTTTATATAAAAATAATAACATAAGGTTGACTCACACTGTTCCACACTGCCATGTACATGAGATTGGACATTTATAATGCAAGTGAAAAATTACCTGGACACCCCACATGTATGGGTGAGCTTGAGGGCTTGATGCCAAGAAGCCATGTGGAGGCATATGAGAGTAGGCCAGTCAGGATTAATTGTTCCAGCACTAGTGGCTGAAGATTGCTCCGGTGACGTAGGTGGAGGCGTTTTCGGCTCCTTCTCTTTTGGGCTTTTGTCCATCTCACTGCTGTTCATACTTTTATATCAGATTTTTTGGAGCAAAGAACGATCGTACGTGCTGATAACGTGTTATGAATTAATGAAAATAAGAAGAGAGAAGAGAGAAGCAGGGAGAAATTATATTTCACTTCTTGGGGCAAAGTTTACAATACATATGAGTCCTATTATATAGGAAAAGAGGAAACCCTATCATGAATTTGTTTCAACTAAAGATAAAAATAAAGTAGAGATAAACTCAAACTATGATAGAGTCATCCACTTATTAGATAAATACGAATTGTTCATAACAAGTATGAAATTGATTGTGAATAAGTATGAGTCCTCTTTGTATTCATTGCTCGTTCATAATTTTTAGAGGGAAATTGGTTTTTGCAATTTATCTCTTAGTTTTATCCTTTCTTTCTTTTATCCCACCTTTCATCTTTAGCCATGGCCACGTTACAACCAAAATAAAGACCTTTTGGTTTTTGCATACATTCAATAATTTCAGTGGAGATATTGGTCTACATGGTCATTGGATGAACTTGAGTGAATTGTTATAACCTTTGATACACATGAGAAATACACACAGTGAGGTTGAGAGTGTTCACTAGTTCCTGGTTCTTTGATAGTTTGTGATTTTAACCGGTTGTTGATTTAATATATTGCTTGTGAAGAAAAGTGTACGAGTCATGAGTCTAGAGTCTTAGATGAGGTGTTTGCATATTAATATAGAAAATTGGTTTTGTGTTTTAGAATTTTTATTTTACTTTTTCCTAGGACATGCAAAATACTAAGTTTGGGTGAGTGATTTGTGTCCAATATATGATGTTTTGAGTATGATTTAGACTCCCTTTTACTAGGTTTTGACTTGTTTCTCTTGTAAATTTAGGACTTTTTGTATAGTTTTTAGGAAGTTAGGTAATTTAGAATCCTTTGAACGTTTTGATCTGTTTTGTGTATGTTTCAGGTACTTTCGGAGCTTAAATGAAGAAAATAAATATGGAGCATGAAAGAGGATGAAAAGACCTTGAAAATGACGCAAGAACGGAGCGAAACGGAGTCGGAAAATGCACCACACGCCCAGGCGTGCAGACCGCGCGCCCAGGCGCGTGTGCACCGCTAACCAGTACCAATCAGAGGGGGCGCGCCCAAGCGTGTAACCCTATACGCCCAGGCGCGCGCACGTCGCAGGAAGCCCAATTGGGCTGGTTTTTTATCAGATTTGCTTCTTATCAATTGGGATTAGTTTTAGACTTTAAATATAGGTTTTTCCTTTAGGTTTTGTAGACTTTTCAGAACCAAATAAGAGATTAGAATAAAATTAGGATTAGAGAAGAGAGGCTGTTATGAAATTGAGAGCAAGGAGGCAAGACACAAGGATTGGAGATCAACATTTCTGGAGGGATCCACTTGAAGATTGAAGATCTCTTGGGGGTAATCTAATTATTGTCTATGATTATTAGTTTTTCTCATTCCTTGTATTTCATCTCCCATTATGTATAATTGAACCTCTTGTTAGGAATAAGGTGAATTTGTATGGATCTTAATTTGGCTGTTTATTTATGAATTAATGTTTTTCCTTTTAAATCAATTGTTTGGTTGTGTTTTAATTACAATTCATAAAATTGATCACTTTATGTTTTGCTTTGGTAATATGAACCTTAATTAGAAAATTAGGATTAAGATTAGGCCTTTCAACCAAACAACATAATAATTCAATTTGCAGGAATACTTTTGGGTAATTGTATAACTCTTCTAAACTAGAACTCACTTAAGGGATTAAGGGGTAAGAAACGTAATAGCCATGAGGGATCTAGCTTTTATTGTTTTTGGAGTTTTTGATTTATTGGAAAACATATTTTCATAATTAATAACCTGATCCTACAATGAAACCAAGTTCCTAACCTTTTCCATATTTGCTTCTAATACCTTTTTAGTTTCTGAATTGTTTCATACCTTTAATTCTACATTCCTATCTCTAAACTCAAAATCATACAAGTTATACAAAGTAATCGCAATTAGGTGAAAGAAATTAGAAACAATTTGCAATCTCCGAGTGGAATGATACTTTTACTTACTCTTTATTACTTGTGCGATCAGTACACTTGCCGAATTGCCAACAAAGATGATCCTAGGTCATTTCCCAGTGAATATCGGTTTATGCAAAGTATCAAATACGTAGTGTGCAGTAAAATGGGGGTTTTGGTATGTATCAGATGTGAAGAACAAAAAACCAAAAAGAATATTATAACTAAGAAAATCAGAAACAAAAGCGGGCAAACCCCTTTGGCTACGTACACTACTCAATCCTAATTCACTAAAGATCGATTCCTCTCCTCTCCTCTGTCCAACTCGTGACAACCAAATACTAAGCGAAAATTTAGTTATCACTCCAAACCCTAACTTCTAATTAAGCATCAGAAACCAGAATTGGAGCTTTTACGAGTTAATACAAATTAAGCATTTATATTCATGTATTATCTCTACAAAATGAAATTAAGCAAAGCACTACACATTGATAAACATGAAAACAGAGGAGATAAAACGAAATTGCATTAATAACAAGAGCTCAAGAGTAGATAATACAATACCAAAGGGATTAACCCTTGAAGTCTAGCCTTCCATGGCCATAAATGAAGAAAAACGAGTACAAATGGGGAATAACAAAACCCCAGCAGCCACCACCACTTGGGAGAGCCAGGAGAGAAGTTCTAACCTAGAGAGAGATAGTGAAAAATCTGAAATGGGAGAGTGGTCTTGGGGTTACACGAGTTTCTCCCCTCTTTAGTCACAATGGGCCTAAAACATGGGCCCAAGTCCTAAGAAACACTATTTTGAAAATTACAACTAAAAAGGGACCTAAATGCAAATTAAAATCTTCACTTCAATACTTCAATCTTCATTTCCAAAATTCCCAAAGTGTCCTTGTGCCAAATATGACCTGAAAATAGAAATAGAATTAATTAGGCTAAATAATCCCAAATTAAACAATATTCAGAATATTAGTCCAATAAACTCTAAATCACTAAATCAAGCTAAACAATGTCAAATGGGCAACAAGTATCAATAATGGGATTAAAATAATGCAAGGAATAGTGGGAAATAAAAATGCTCATCATTCGGTAAACTTCGTCACGAAGTCGGCTAGGACTTGTGATTTTATTGCTCTTCGAGGTTTGTACGCCAGGTCGAACTCGGATAGCTCAATCGACCAGGAAACCATTCTTCCAGCGAGGTCGGGTTTTTGCAATACTTGCCTTATCGGCTGATCGGTTCGGACCATGATCTTGTGGCTCTAGAAGTATTGTCTTAACCTCCTCTCTATGTTTATGAGGCAGAAAGCCACCTTTTCTAACTTGGAGTATCTCGTTTCGAGGCCTTGGAGTGCTTTACTGACAAAGTAAATTGGCGACTCCGTTTTGCCTGATTTTGTCACCAACACCGAGCTAACGGCGTGTTCCCCTACTGAGAGGTATAGATAAAGGATTTCCCCTTTATCCGGGCTCGTTAGTACGGGGGGTGTCGACAGGTACTACTTAAGTTCGAGAAAGGCGGTTTCACATCGTTCATCCTACAGAAACTCCTCGTTCTTTCTAAGGTGCTGCTACCATGGGAGGGCTTTCCTGGAGGATTAAGATAGGAATCTTGAAAGTGCAGCTACCCTTCCGGTTAGCTGTTGCACTTGCTTCACGTCGGCGGGGCTTTTGCATGTCCAGGATTGCTTGGCACTTTTCTGGGTGTGCTTCGATCCCCCTTTCAGTGAGCATGAACCTGAGGAATGAGTCCGCCGATACTCCGAAAGTGCACTTTTCGGGATTCAGACGTATATTGTGTTGTTTAACCCGATCTAAGATGGTTGCCAAGTCTTGTGGATGATTTTCTTTTTTATTTGGTTTTGCGATCATGTCATCCACATAGACGACCATCTTATCACCGATGAGCCCGTCGAACACCTTGTTCATCATCCTTTGGTAGGTTGCGCCTGCGTTTTTGAGGCCAAAGGGCATGACGTTGTCACAATAAGTAGCTTTCTCTGTAATGAAAGCTGTTTTTTCTTGGTCCGGCGGGTACATCGGGATATGGTTGTAACCCGAATATGCGTCGAGGAAGGAGAGGAGTTGGTAACTAGCCAAGTAATCAACTAGCTTGTCGATGAGGGGAAGTGGGTACTGGTCCTTGGGACAGACCTTGTTGAGGTCAGTGTAGTCCATGCACATTCTCCACTTTCAGTTTGACTCCTTGACCGGTATTGTGTTTTCTAGCCAGTCGGTGTAGTTGATTACTCGGATGAAACCTGTTAGAATCGGCCTCAAACCTCGAGAGGGGGGGGGGGTGAATCGAGTTTTATTAATTTAATGAAAATTACTCGAACGTTTTAAAAAAATGTTTTAAGGCAAGATTAATTATTTGAGCATGAAGTCGAAGCGATAGAAATAAAAATAAATAGAGTAGTGCAGAAACGATTTAATCAAAAATAATGCGGCAAATAAAAGAGACAGGGAAGAGGAACACGCAAAGCAATTTTATACTGGTTCAGTGTTTCCAGCGAAAGACCTACGTCCAGTCCCCAAGCGACCCGCTTGAGCTTTTTATATCCTTTGAATTGAGCCGCACCCAATTACAACCAAGAGCGCCCCGCACACTACTAGGAAGCTCCGTTCGCTAGGGACCTCAAAAATCACACAAGGGTTCCTCACCATAAGAACGTGCCACACGTTCCACTAAGGGATCCACTCCCTACAACTATGGTTTCAATATTAGATTATGAGAGTGATACAAATATGTTGTGTTCTTGATAACACGAATACAACAATTAAGCACTATAGCAATGTAGTTTAATTCACAATTGATAAGGCCAAGAAGGTTTTCTCTTCAGAAAAATGTATGAACAATGAGAACGTGTTTTTCAGAGAATAAGAAGAGGAAGAGCATGTTGATAAGAAAAATAGAAAAACTAGGATTGTGAAATGTTTTTGGAATTCAAATAAATAAAGATACTTTTTGAAAAACAAAAAAAAATAAAAAAAATTTCAGAATTAAAATAGAATAAGTTTTAAAATCAAAAACAAATAAAATAGATTTAAGAAATAAATCCAAGATTTGATTCTTAAAACAAAAAAAGGAATTATTTCAAAATAATATTTAAATTCAAATTTTGAAAAATAAATCAGAATCAATTATGTAAAAAAAATCTGGAAACATTTAAGATTGATTCTGACACGGATTTCAATAAAACTTAAAGGTAATCGATTACTTGAAGGAGGTAATCGATTATCTTCTTTTTATGAAAAATAGTTATCTTCTTTTTGAGAAAATAAAACAAATCAACATAAAAATTCATCTTTGAGAAAATTAGGATCAGGGTTCTCTCTTCTCTCTCCTCTATCACGGTGTCTCTACGCCGTCGGAACCGCCATCAATGGCGAAAAAGAGGGGAAGGCCTCCAAAACCACCCTCTTCCTCTGATAGGAAAGCACCTGATGTACACTCTAACCATGCTGATGAAATGTGAAATTCAATTTGGCGCAGTTAGATGATGATGAATTGGCTGACATCGAAAGCTTGACGCCTAAGAAAGCTGATGATCTTCTCAGAAACTTGGATGCTCTGCGTGAAAAGATCAAAGACAAAGCCACCATAACAAATGATAATGGTGATAAAGTGGCAATGAGTGATGAAACAGGTTTGGTTATGGATGGACAGAAGAGCAAAGAGAAAGATCAACCGCAGGAGGTCTTGAAAAGGCCTTCGGTATGGGACAGTTTTGATATTACGAAATTAAGGAACGCTGGAGAAAAGTTAAATTTTGTGAAACCTGAAATTAAAGAAGGCATGGCGGTTGCAAAAATAGAGAAGGACGACGTGAAGACGAAGTGAGATATTGGCAAAGTGCCCTGGTGTGTTACGTACTGGGTGCACACCCACCTTACTCAGTCATGAGTGATTTTATTAAAGAAAATATGGGGAAGCCTTGGCATTGACAAAATTCTCATGAATAATGATGGAACTATGATTGTAAGGTTTAACACTATTGAGGCTATAAATTCAGTACTTGAAACTGGGATCTATCACTTTGATAAGAAACCACTGATTCTGGCTCCGTGGACTGGTAGACCGGTGGCAAAATCTCACTTGGATCGTTTTCCCATTTGGATTCAATTTCCAAATCTTAGCTTGAAATTTTGGGGACAAACTGCTCTTAGCAAGATTGTGAGTATGGTAGGAACACCAATCATGGTAGACCAGATGACTAAGGATCGAAATCATATAACCTTTGCTCGAGGCTGTTTTGCCTGATGACATATTTTTTTAGGATGACAGATGCAACATTGTCACTCAAAGGGTGGCATATGAGTGGAAGCCTGTGTTATGTGCAAAGTGTTCAACATATGGTCATGATGTCAAGATGTGTAGGAAGCATATTAAGCAACAATGGGTTGAAAAGAAAAGGCCCACCAGAGAAAACATAGAGAAAATTAATGAGGCCTTAAAGGCCAGTGATGAGGTCGCTTTAGACAGTGCAGTGAAGGACTCGAATATTGGTGGTGGGGAAATTTTTGGTTCACACACTGATACTATAGTTGGTGCAACAGATTTAGGTGATGCTGACAGCCCTGGTGCTGATTCAGTTAAAATAGTCAGTGCTGAGGCAACAAAAAGGTCCTGGTGCAAGAAGGTTTTCAGCTGGTGCTAGTCCATCTAGACCTGAATCGTCTGTTGTAGGGAATGATGCTCAGATCAAGGATGCACAGGAACAACATTGTATTCCGGTGGTGACTAGGAGCAAGACACAAGCAAGAATTGAGAGGATTAAAGGGCAGGCAGCAATTGTAACACCCCGATTGTTTACATCAAATAGCAATTTAAAAGTTTGTAATTAAAATAATAAACTTAAAATTTTCTTTTCATAAAACAAGTTTACAAATAATTTTGGGCATTCCAATCATAATATAAGTAGCACAACATAGTGTTTCCTTCTTTCCATTCTTCCCCTGCGACACTCTAATCTTTGAGCTCCTTAGCATTCACCTAAAATGTTGACCATTAAGGGCGAGACCTCTTCACAACACAGTGAATTACAAGATAGTAAAAAGGTACATAATAGTAATTCAAGAATAATAATTAAACGAAGCCATGAACTACCAAAATGCATCGCATTCACATATTATCAATTTCCAAACACATTTTCATTTTCATTTGACACGAATTAAGCCTTAATACACGTCTCTAAACACGTGTCGACCTGCATGCACCCCCAATTTGATTATAAATAGCCTTGTGTTGAGAGATTGAAGGCCATTTTGCTGAATTCTTGAAGAAATTGCTCTGTGTTGCTGAGTTAGGGTTCTTAGAATCGAACCTCTCGTTCTCTTTCAATTCAAAACAATACTACACAAATTATACACCATTGAAAAGCTTAGATTTCAAGCTTTGCAGTGATATAAAGATCGTGAGCTGAGAGTGTGTGTGGAGGATGAATCGAGTCTTCAAAGTCAATGCATCAATTCTGCAGAAATGAAATTCTGATTCTTGGAGCTTACTTTGGGAGTTGATTGTGGTAAGTGTAACGTCCTTGGCAGGCAAATGGATTGCGACTGTCCCCAAATACCAACACGGGTCTTTTCAGCATGCTTTGTCCTCACTTGCACACTTCCCGGGAAAACTTCCCAGGAGGTCACCCATCCCAGAATTACCCCAAGTCAAGCACGCTTAACCATGGAGTTCTTATGTGATGGGCTACCGAAAAGAAGATGCATCTTGTTGATATGGGTAGTACCAATCAATTCATTTAAGCCTTCCTGTACTGTGTAGTCCCATTCCTACACACAGTCTCAAGATCACCCTCTCATTCTGGTGTTTCGGTTCATTCATGAACCCCTCCTTTAGAAGCCTGCCAGGAGCCGCTCCTTGTTCGTGCCTCTTTGCACCGGCGATCACTCCCCGCCCTCATCAGCCCGGGGTCTTACATGCCCACTAGCATCCGCCTGGTTCTTCCCCGAACCACACCGTACTGGGAGAGGAGCCTCTCTGATACCATTTGTAACGTCCCTGGCAGGCAAATGGATTGCGACTGTCCCCACATACCAACACGGGTCTTTTCAGCATGCTTTGTCCTCACTCGTACACTTTCCGGGAAAACTTCCTAGGAGGTCACCCATCCCAGAATTACCCCAAGTCAAGCACGCTTAACCATGGAGTTCTATGGGCTACCGAAAAGAAGATGCATCTTGTTGATATAGGTAGTACCAATTAATTCATTTAAGCCTTCCTGTACTGTGTAGTCTGTAACACCCCAAAATTTTAATCCCCGATTAATGAAATGTTAATTATAATTTAATTATAATTAATAGTTTCTATATTAATCCTTGATTAAAATATGTGTTCATGTGACTAGTTGATGTGTGGAAATTATTTAATAAATAATTTAAATGCATAAAATAAGAGTTTTGCATATTAGTCCCTGGGTTGGGACCTAGAAGCAATAATAGGAAAGATTTTGGAGGGAAAGTAAATAAAATAATTATTTTTCAAAAACTGGGTAAAACACTCGAGTATTTTCTGGAATACTCGAGTATTCTGGGTCAAACTGCACGAGTTAGTGCGTTTGGTGAGTCACCGCCAACGATTTCCCTTCGTTGACACGAAATCGCCTCCATGCCAACACCAAGGGTGTCGTGTCGTGATGCATGATGCCCCTCCATGTCTATTTAAGCTCTTCAACCTCCCTAAGCTACGAATTTTGCTCATTCTTGTTGGTGTTATTGAAGCTAGGGTTTCGAATTCATTCTCTTCGATTCTCTGTAAGTTCTGAGTGTTAAGGTTGGAGTGATACACGAATATAAAGCTCACATCACGAGCTTTGTATAAACACCAAAATCGTGAGGATTGAGTGAGTGTGTTGGGAGAACGACAGCTTGCAAGTTGGAGTTATTCTGTCAAAGTTGGTTTCTGGAGCTTACTTGGAGATTAATTTCTGGTAAGCTCTCGAGCTCCTGAGTCTCAAACTCAATTCCTTTAGTTAGAACATGTTGTATATAGTTTAGAAATCTAATTTTCCCCAATTCTTATCTCTGTTTCATGGGTGAACCAATTCGGTTTTGGTGGTGCACTCAAAACTGTCATGCATGTGAAGCTCAAAGTGATTTATGGGGTTGGAGCACTTTTCTTGGATTTCTTTCTGTTGATTCACGTCTAAGAGGTAAGGGGAAGTAATTATATTCACTAGATAGAGTTTAAATTCCATGAATTGTGTTAGAGAGCCACCAAGAGGCTCTAAGGGCTTAGATTGAATAGGAACTCTGGTTTGGAGACCAATCCATGCTCTAAATCTGTGATGAGCAAGTTTGATATCATGTATGTGAACTAAAATGCACTTGGTTTTATGTGTATTGTGCTTTTTATGAGAATTGACATGTTAAGTTGTGAAAATGTGTTTTAATGCATGATTATTGATTTCTCCGTCAAATCTGTGTTTTGACTTGTAATAAGTGTTGTAACATGTCTAAATAATGTTATGTGAACTCTCTGGATCCCAGGAATGGATTAAATTTGAGTAGAAATGAAAATGTCATGTTAAAACCAGCTTTCAGTGCTGTCTGCTGCGAAACACTCGAGTAAAAGGCAGAGTACTCGAGTAAATCGTGTTCAAAACCATGTAAATTAAGGAAGAACACTCGAGTAGTCTGTCTGGTACTCGAGTATCGAGCATGACCTGAGGACCATTATAGGCCAAACACTCGAGTCAGTCAAGGTCACTCGAGTATTCTGGAAATATCCAAGAACACTCGAGTAACCCATGAACCACTCGAGTAAATTGATGAATTGAAAACCCAAATCCTCAGAAAGTCATGAACACTCGAGTAACTTCAGGAACACTCGAGTAATATGGAAAATCTAGAGAACACTCGAGTGGACTGAATTTTACTCGAGTATATTGCCCAGAACCTGAAGAACACCATTTTCAATTCTAAGTCAAATAATTAATGAATTATTGAGAATAGTCCAAGGGATTAAGACTTAAAGAAATTGATTAATACAAATAGATCGTTTGATGACGGTTCTTTTGATAAAGAAATCAGCCTAGGTGGCCTGCAAAGTATTAATCAACTTCCCTTAAGTCTAAAGGATAAAAAGCATTCATTCTGGAGTTCGGATGGTAGGACGTATTCATGTTTTGATAAACATGTGGAGGGCCTCTGGGAGTGCCAGTACGCTTGCTTGATGACACGTCGTTGACGTGGTCGGCTTAATGGATGCCGATATGGATATATCGTTTGGATGACGATCCGTTTGGATGACGGGATATGCTCGGGTGGCATGGATACCAAGCTTGACGTGTACATTCTAGGTGAATGTACGAATTGTTGTATACCTAGGAATACAACGCACTGTTGAGTGCTGGGTTGTCAGGGATGGACGTCAGAGAGTGACATAGTATTATGATGGAGATAGGCTTGAGAGCTAAAGTCATGCATCATGCCATTCATTCAAATAAACTGTTATGACTGAATTAAGTGTGAACATTCTATGTGCATAACCTACTTGCTAAGTGTTAAGTGTGATTGAATTGATGCATGTTACATCTTTATGTTGCATAATTTATTCTCTATTGATTATGTGTATAGAATTGCTTACCCCTATGCCCTTGTAGGTGATGTCTCGCTACATTGCTTGCATCGAGATCCGGCCACTTCCTAGTGGCATATGGATCTATGAGGACCATCGTGCGGTGTTCGAGGGGGAGGTAGATATTACCTTCTACCACCCGAACCCGCTGATACGATTCCGTCCTCGTAGGTTTAGGATTCCCATCATATACACTATGCATGTACCCCCGTTTTACACTTACCATGGACCACCTCCCTCGCGACCAGCTCGCTCTTACCATAGTTTTCGTTTTCGACCTACCCGCTCTCACCCTTTTACTTCGAGAGTCGTCCGCGAGGAGACTCCCCTATCTGATCCGAGGAGCCCAGTCAGGGTTTCACCATCACCTGACCCGGTACCCAGTGGTAGGGTACACTCTCCCTCGGATGAGATCGAGGAGTATCCGGTGGAGGACGAGAGTGGGAGCGAGCCTGTCGTGCATTCTACTGGGAGTGACTGGAGGGACGACGATCCCTAGGTACATGTATATGGTGTATGGTGTGGATCTGAGGATCCGGTGTGTGGAGGAGACTTGCTGCTGCTGCTGTGATGATGATGCTACTACCTTACTCACTTTACTTTTGGGAGACTACTACTGCTACTACTACTCCATCTGATGCTGCCAGATCTATGTGACTATCCCTAGAGTTATATATTTTGTTATGTATATATATTGTAGATATACTTTTGGAGCACTCTAGAGCTTGTAGTTACACTGTTATATAGATCTGATGATGGACTTGTATATTTTGAAACTTGGAGACTTTACTCATGGGCTATGTACTTATGATTCTCTATATCTATGAAAACCTATGTTTATATTCTATCAGTTGCATAGTCCAGTAATTTCCGCTTACTCTGATTTAATCTGTTTAAGAGCTCGGCTATAAATTGTATCAGTTCTATCGTACAAAGCAAGGGTAGCTTAAGCTACTTGATACAAAGATATTTTCTAAAAGATCGAATGTTACTCTATTTGCGAAAAGGTTTTAGAAATCGCCGAACTCGATACAATGATTTTGAGATAATATAGACTTGTTCTCCAAGACTTTCAAGTGACGATTCGTGCACCCGCTTTAAAAGAAAATTTTATTTACCTATTTTCTTAACACTCACAAGTCCATATATATTATCCAATATAAAAGCTTATTTATTAATTTAAATTTGGGTAATCCGAGAAGGGTGTCACACTTAGTGGTATCAGAGCAAAAGTCAGATCCTGTAGTAGTGGAAGTAGTTCAGAAAGGTAGCCATCAACATCAAGCAGGTATCTGCACGGCAATTACATTACTTCGAATGTTATTATTTTGTTTGTTGAGGTTTAAATACCCTTGATTTGTTTGTATCTTGTCTCTTTGAGTACAAGACGCAATTGATTGTAGATTTAATAAGTTTAAGATAGAGCCTTAGTATAGGTAGTGTAATGGAAGTTTCTTTAGTTCAACATATGTGACCATAAGTCCATAGCGCAGGTCTAATATGGCAACTAGAAACCAAAATCACACTAATACGATGTTGGAACGAATCACCACGGTACTGGAAGCGATGCAAAGGCAGTCTCAGCAACCCTCTCAACCGGCAAATCCGCCTCATCAGTGTAATGTGGGTAACACTGAGGCGAAGACTCTGGCTGATTTTAGGAGTTGCAACCCACCAAATTTGAAGGAGGATTTAAGCTGGAAGAAGCCAACAAATGGATTCATACTATGGACAAGATTTTGAGGACTTTGGAGTGTTCTGATGTTCAGAAGGTGGCGTATGCAACCTACATGTTGGAGGATGAAGCGGAGAATTGGTGGAATCACACCATGCAGCTTTTGCAATATGAAGGAAGGGAGATAAGCTGGGGAGTATTCATGGAAAAATTTCTTCAGAAATATTTTCCTGAGGATCTAAGGAGGAAAAAGGAAGTGGAATTCTTGTAGTTGAAGCAAGGTAACATGAGTGTGGGTGAGTACGCGGCAAAGTTTGAAGAGCTGATGAAGTACTCTCCATACTATCAGAACAATCCAGATGAGAGGAGCAAGTGCATTAAGTTTGAAGGAGGTTTGAGGCCAAAGTTGAAGTCAATTTTTAGTTACCAGCGGATTCAAAGTTTTCCTGCACTCGTGGACATGTGTAGGATGTATGAAGATGATACAAAGGCCGAGGAGGTGCAAGTCTCGGAAAATAAGGACAATCAAGGCTATGGATCTCAAAGGCGTAAGGGTTTCAACAATCGAGGCAAAGGTCCATATGATCGCAGAAGGAAAGGCAAGGGCAAGGTTGGTGGTTCTGTGGGAAGGAATTACTGGAGCGAGGCTCCATTCTGTGACAAGTGCAAGCGCAACCACTATGGTCGTGTGTGTTGGGGGACAAGTGGATGTTTTAACTGTGGAAAGCCGGGACACTTTGCAAGAGATTGCAAGGAACCAACCAAGGCCAACTCAAGAGGAACTGCAGATAGACCGGCGACTCAAGGAAGGGTTTTCACCCTTAGCGGTGTGGAAGCGAATCGATCTTCTGATCTGGTGCAAGGTAAATACTTGCTTAATGGTCAGTTTTGCCATGTTTTGTTTGACTCTGGTGCAACGCATTCATTCGTTTCGTATGAATGTGTAAACCGATTAGGCTTGATGATGTCTGAAATGCCTTATGTTTTGCAAGTAGAAACCCCTACAAATGCTCCCGTAGTTGTTTCTAGAGCCTGTCTTAACTGTTGTGTAGAAGTGTTAGGACAAACCTCTAAAGTAGATTTGATCTGCTTACCCTGAGCACAATTGGATGTGATCTTGGGAATGGACTGGTTAAGTCAAAACCAAGTGATTATTGATTGTGATAGAAAACTCGTGACCTATAGAAACCCAAAACCCTCTGGCTACATGTGTCTATTCAACACTGAGGTGGGGGAGAATGGTCCGAGGATAGAAGAGATTTCCGTTGTCAGAGATTTCCCGGAAGTTTTTGCTGATGAGATCCTTGGTCTACCACCAAGAAGAGAAATTGAATTTGGTATTGACCTAGTTCCGGGAGCTGGTCCTATTTCTATCGCTCCCTATAGAATGGCACCACCGGAAATGGCAGAGATGAAGAAGCAGATTGAAGAGTTGCTACAGAAACAGATGATTCGACCAAGCGTGTCACCTTGGGGGTGCTCCTGTCTTATTCGTAAAGAAGAAAGATGGTAGCATGAGGATGTGTATAGACTACCAGCAGCTGAATAAGGTCACCATCAAGAACAAGTATCCGTTACCACGGATAGATGACCTTATGGATCAAGTTCGTGGGGCTTCAGTATTTTCCAAGATTGATTTGAGGTCGGGGTACCATCAGATCAGGATTAGAGAGGAGGACATCTCTAAGACTGCATTTCGATCTCGATACGGACATTATGAGTATGTCGTAATGCCGTTCGGATTGACTAATGCACCAGCTATCTTCATGGACTACATGAATCGAATCTTTAGACCTTATTTAGATTCATTCGTGGTTGTGTTCATTGATGATATTCTGATTTACTCTAAGAGCCCGGAGGAGCATGCTGAACACTTGAAGATAGTTTTAAGCATCTTGAAGGAGAAGCAGTTGTACGCCAAACTTACAAAGTGTGAGTTCTGGCTGAAGGAGGTTAAATTTTTGGGGCATGTGATTTCAGATAAAGGGATAGCAGTTGATCCAACGAAAGTAAGTTCGGTTTTGCAATGGGAGCAACCGAAGTCGGTTATGGAGGTTAGAAGCTTTCTCGGTTTGGCTGGGTACTACCGAAGATTTATAGAAGGATTTTCAAAGATCGCACTGCCTCTGACGAAGTTGACTAGGAAAGATCAACCCTTTCTGTGGGATGAGAAATGTGAAAGTAGTTTTCAAGAGCTGAAGGAAAGGTTGACATCGCCTCCTGTATTGGTGTTGCCCGATACACAGAAGAGTTTCGATGTGTATTGTGACGCGTCGAAACAAGGTCTTGGGTGTGTCTTGATGCAAGATGGACAAGTCGTCGCTTACGCTTCGAGACAGTTAAAGGTTCATGAGATGAACTATCCAACCCATGATCTGGAGTTAGCAGCTGTGGTGTTTGCCTTAAAGATCTGGAGGCACTATCTCTATGGCACTACATTCCGAGTGTTTAGTGACCATAAGAGTTTAATTTACCTCTTTGATCAAAAGGAGTTGAATATGAGGCAACGTCGATGGATGGAGTTTTTGAAGGATTATGAGTTTGAGCTCCATTGCCATCCTGGGAAGGCTAACGTTGTGGCGGACGCATTGAGTAGAAAGGCGATGCATATCAGTGCGATGATGGTCAGAGAAGCTGCACTGATAGAGGAGTTTCGGGATTTGAGTCTGACAATGCAAGTGGAACCAACAAGTATCAAGTTGGGGATGTTGCAGATTGCTAATGAATTTCTGCTAAGGATTCGGGAATTGCAACACAAGGATGAGAAACTCATGGAGAAGAAGAAATTGATGCAAGAAGGTAAGGAATTGGAATTCCAAGAAGGGAAGGATGGAATCCTGCGTTTTAGAACAAGGATTTGTGTCCCTGATGATCTGGAGGTAAGAAAAATGGTTCTAGATGAAG
Source organism: Crotalaria pallida (assembly GCA_037953625.1). NCBI lineage: Eukaryota > Viridiplantae > Streptophyta > Magnoliopsida > Fabales > Fabaceae > Crotalaria > Crotalaria pallida. The sequence goes on along the minus strand of CM075654.1, from coordinate 53,405,559 downwards.
CACATAAGAGTAAGATGAGTATGCATCCAGGAGCTACTAAAATGTACCAGGACTTAAAGAAGCTATTTTGGTGGCCTGGTTTGAAGAGAGATGTAGCTGAATATGTGGCATGTTGTTTGGTATGTCAAAAGGCCAAGGTAGAACATCAAAGGCCAGGAGGAGAGTTACTTCCTTTAGAAATCCCGTTGTGGAAATGGGATAGCATCTCGATGGATTTTGTGTTGGGATTGCCAAAGACATCTACTGGTCATGATGCAATCTGGGTGATCGTGGACCGTTTGACCAAGTCAGCGCATTTCATTCCCGTGAATATGCGCTACTCATTGGAAAAGCTCACTCAGTTGTACATCAAGGAAGTTGTTCGTCTGCACGGAGTACCATCAAGCATTGTGTCCGATCGCGATCCGAGGTTTACATCAAAGTTTTGGGAAGATCTGCATAGAGCCTTGGGTTCAAGATTGAAGCTAAGTTCTGCATACCATCCTCAGACTGATGGCCAAACGGAAAGGACTATTCAGTCATTGGAGGACATTCTACGAGCCTGTGCTTTGGAAGGACAAGGGAATTGGGAGCAAATGTTGCCACTCGTGGAGTTCACTTACAACCATAGTTACCACATGAGTATTGGGGTGGCACCATTTGAAGCTTTGTATGGGAGAAAGTGTCAGACGTCGTTATGCTGGTTTCAAGTGGGGGAGAGTTCTCTGATTGGACCAGATATTGTGCAAGAGACCACGGAGCAGATCAGGATGATACAAGAGAAGATGAGGGCAGCTCAGAGTAGGCAGAAAAGCTATGCTGATAGAAGGAGAAAACCCTTAGAGTTTGCTGAAGGAGACCACGTGTTCATTAGAATATTACCAACCAAAGGTGTTAGTAGAGCCTTGAAAACCCAGAAACTATCACCTAAGTTTATTGGTCCCTATCAAATTCTCAAAAGGATCGGCCCAATAGCCTATCAATTAGCTTTGCCTCCGTCATTAGCTAATCTCCATAATGTATTCCATGTGTCTCAATTGAAGAAATATGTCCATGACCCCACCATTGTTCTTAGAATCCAACCGGATGACTTAGAAATTCATAAGAACCTAACCTTCAAAGCTGTACCAGTTCGCATCGAGATCGAAGAATCAAGCAGCTTAGAGGGAAGGACATCCATCTGGTCAAAGTTGTCTGGGTCTGTGGAGATGTGATAGAAGCATCTTGGGAGTTAGAGGATAAGATGCGTAAGGATTATCCTGACTTGTTTGTATGAGTTGAATTTCGGGGACGAAATTCCTTGTAAGTGGGGGAGTAGTGTAACACCCCAAAATTTTAATCCCCGATTAATGAAATATTAATTATAATTTAATTATAATTAATAGTTTCTATATTAATCCTTGATTAAAATATGTGTTCATGTGACTAGTTGATGTGTGGAAATTATTTAATAAATAATTTAAATGCATAAAATAAGAGTTTTGCATATTAGTCCCTGGGTTGGGACCTAGAAGCAATAATAGGAAAGATTTTGGAGGGAAAGTAAATAAAATAATTATTTTTCAAAAACTGGGTAAAACACTCGAGTATTTTCTGGAATACTCGAGTATTCTGGGTCAAACTGCACGAGTTAGTGCGTTTGGTGAGTCACCGCCAACGATTTCCCTTCGTTGACACGAAATCGCCTCCATGCCAACACCAAGGGTGTCGTGTCGTGATGCATGATGCCCCTCCATGTCTATTTAAGCTCTTCAACCTCCCTAAGCTACGAATTTTGCTCATTCTTGTTGGTGTTATTGAAGCTAGGGTTTCGAATTCATTCTCTTCGATTCTCTGTCAGTTCTGAGTGTTAAGGTTGGAGTGATACACGAATATAAAGCTCACATCACGAGCTTTGTATAAACACCAAAATCGTGAGGATTGAGTGAGTGTGTTGGGAGAATGACAGCTTTCAAGTTGGAGTTATTCTGTCAAAGTTGGTTTCTAGAGCTTACTTGGAGATTAATTTCTGGTAAGCTCTCGAGCTCCTGAGTCTCAAACTCAATTCCTTTAGTTAGAACATGTTGTATAGAGTTTAGAAATCTAATTTTCCCCAATTCTTATCTCTGTTTCATGGGTGAACCAATTCGGTTTTGGTGGTGCACTCAAAACTGTCATGCATGTGAAGCTCAAAGTGATTTCTGGGGTTGGAGCACTTTTCTTGGATTTCTTTCTGTTGATTCACGTCTGAGAGGTAAGGGGAAGTAATTATATTCACTAGATAGAGTTTAAATTCCATGAATTGTGTTAGAGAGCCACCAAGAGGCTCTAAGGGCTTAGATTGAATAGGAACTCTGGTTTGGAGACCAATCCATGCTCTAAATCTGTGATGAGCAAGTTTGATATCATGTATGTGAACTAAAATGCACTTGGTTTTATGTGTATTGTGCTTTTTATGAGAATTGACATGTTAAGTTGTGAAAATGTGTTTTAATGCATGATTATTGATTTCTCCGTCAAATCTGTGTTTTGACTTGTAATAAGTGTTGTAACATGTCTAAATAATGTTATGTGAACTCTCTGGATCCCAGGAATGGATTAAATTTGAGTAGAAATGAAAATGTCATGTCAAAACCAGCTTTCAGTGCTGTCTGCTGCGAAACACTCGAGTAAAAGGCAGAGTACTCGAGTAAATCGTGTTCAAAACCATGTAAATTAAGGAAGAACACTCGAGTAGTCTGTCTGGTACTCGAGTATCGAGCATGACCTGAGGACCATTATAGGCCAAACACTCGAGTCAGTCAAGGTCACTCGAGTATTCTGGAAATATCCAAGAACACTCGAGTAACCCATGAACCACTCGAGTAAATTGATGAATTGAAAACCCAAATCCTCAGAAAGTCATGAACACTCGAGTAACTTCAGGAACACTCGAGTAATATGGAAAATCTAGAGAACACTCGAGTGGACTGAATTTTACTCGAGTATATTGCCCAGAACCTGAAGAACACCATTTTCAATTCTAAGTCAAATAATTAATGAATTATTGAGAATAGTCCAAGGGATTAAGACTTAAAGAAATTGATTAATACAAATAGATCGTTTGATGACGGTTCTTTTGATAAAGAAATCAGCCTAGGTGGCCTGCAAAGTATTAATCAACTTCCCTTAAGTCTAAAGGATAAAAAGCATTCATTCTGGAGTTCGGATGGTAGGACGTATTCATGTTTTGATAAACATGTGGAGGGCCTCTGGGAGTGCCAGTACGCTTGCTTGATGACACGTCGTTGACGTGGTCGGCTTAATGGATGCCGATATGGATATATCGTTTGGATGACGATCCGTTTGGATGACGGGATATGCTCGGGTGGCATGGATACCAAGCTTGACGTGTACATTCTAGGTGAATGTACGAATTGTTGTATACCTAGGAATACAACGCACTGTTGAGTGCTGGGTTGTCAGGGATGGACGTCAGAGAGTGACATAGTATTATGATGGAGATAGGCTTGAGAGCTAAAGTCATGCATCATGCCATTCATTCAAATAAACTGTTATGACTGAATTAAATGTGAACATTCTATGTGCATAACCTACTTGCTAAGTGTTAAGTGTGATTGATATTAATTGATGCATGTTACATCTTTATGTTGCATAATTTATTCTCTATTGATTATGTGTATAGAATTGCTTACCCCTATGCCCTTGTAGGTGATGTCTCGCTACATTGCTTGCATCGAGATCCGACCACTTCCTAGTGGCATATGGATCTATGAGGACCATCGTGCGGTGTTCGAGGGGGAGGTAGAGATTACCTTCTACCACCCGAACCCGCTGATACGATTCCGTCCTCGTAGGTTTAGGATTCCCATCATATACACTATGCATGTACCCCCGTTTTACACTTACCATGGACCACCTCCCTCGCGACCAGCTCGCTCTTACCATAGTTTTCGTTTTCGACCTACCCGCTCTCACCCTTTTACTTCGAGAGTCGTCCGCGAGGAGACTCCCCTATCTGATCCGAGGAGCCCAGTTAGGGTTTCACCATCACCTGACCCGGTACCCAGTGGTAGGGTACACTCTCCCTCGGATGAGATCGAGGAGGATCCGATGGAGGACGAGAGTGGGAGCGAGCCTGTCGTGCATTCTACTAGGAGTGATTGGAGGGACGACGATCCCTAGGTACATGTATATGGTGTATGGTGTGGATCTGAGGATCCGGTGTGTGGAGGAGACTTGCTGCTGCTGCTGTGATGATGATGCTACTACCTTACTCACTTTACTTTTGGGAGACTACTACTGCTACTACTACTCCATCTGATGCTGCCAGATCTATGTGACTATCCCTAGAGTTATATATTTTGTTATGTATATATATTGTAGATATACTTTTGGAGCACTCTAGAGCTTGTAGTTACACTGTTATATAGATCTGATGATGGACTTGTATATTTTGAAACTTGGAGACTTTACTCATGGGCTATGTACTTATGATTCTCTATATCTATGAAAACCTATGTTTATATTCTATCAGTTGCATAGTCCAGTAATTTCCGCTTACTCTGATTTAATCTGTTTAAGAGCTCGGCTATAAATGGTATCAGTTCTATCGTACAAAGCAAGGGTAGCTTAAGCTACTTGATACAAAGATATTTTCTAAAAGATCGAATGTTACTCTATTTGTGAAAAGGTTTTAGAAATCGCCGAACTCGATACAATGATTTTGAGATAATATAGACTTGTTCTCCAAGACTTTCAAGTGACGATTCGTGCACCCGCTTTAAAAGAAAATTTTATTTACCTATTTTCTTAACACTCACAAGTCCATATATATTATCCAATATAAAAGCTTATTTATTAATTTAAATTTGGGTAATCCGAGAAGGGTGTCACACTTAGTGGTATCAGAGCAAAAGTCAGATCCTGTAGTAGTGGAAGTAGTTCAGAAAGGTAGCCATCAACATCAAGCAGGTATCTGCACGGCAATTACATTACTTCGAATGTTATTATTTTGTTTGTTGAGGTTTAAATACCCTTGATTTGTTTGTATCTTGTCTCTTTGAGTACAAGACGCAATTGATTGTAGATTTAATAAGTTTAAGATAGAGCCTTAGTATAGGTAGTGTAATGGAAGTTTCTTTAGTTCAACATATGTGACCATAAGTCCATAGCGCAGGTCTAATATGGCAACTAGAAACCAAAATCACACTAATACGATGTTGGAACGAATCACCACGGTACTGGAAGCGATGCAAAGGCAGTCTCAGCAACCCTCTCAACCGGCAAATCCGCCTCATCAGTGTAATGTGGGTAACACTGAGGCGAAGACTCTGGCTGATTTTAGGAGTTGCAACCCACCAAAGTTTGAAGGAGGATTTAAGCCGGAAGAAGCCAACAAATGGATTCATACTATGGACAAGATTTTGAGGACTTTGGAGTGTTCTGATGTTCAGAAGGTGGCGTATGCAACCTACATGTTGGAGGATGAAGCGGAGAATTGGTGGAATCACACCATGCAGCTTTTGCAATATGAAGGAAGGGAGATAAGCTGGGGAGTATTCATGGAAAAATTTCTTCAGAAATACTTGTCATTGACTTATGCTTGTGTAATGTCTTGTAATTGATTATATGATTGTTTCATATTTGATATGCATATAAATTGTTAAACCTTTACTCTCTTTCGATTATGTGTATGTTTTTGCTTATCCCTGTGCCCTTATAGGTGATGCCAGATACCTAGCCTGCGTAGAGGTCAGACCCATCCCTAGTGGTGTATGAAATTTCGAGGAGCACCGAGCTACCTTTGAGGGTGAGGTGGAGTTCATGCTCTATCACCCTAACCACTTGCTCGTGTGCACCCTCGTAGGTTTAGGATTCCCATTATCTATACTATGTATGTACCCCCTTTTTATACTTTTAGAGGACCACCACAGCCAACTCGACCTGTACGTAGGTTCCATAGTTTTCATTTTCGGACAGCCACTCGTTCTCTTCCCTCCGCTTCTAGAGTTTTCACAGATGCTGATGTCCCTTCACTTGGTCTGACGGGCACCGATAAGACTGCACCTACTGCAGATCCCAGACCCAGTGGTAGGGTCTCTACCCCGACGGACGAGATTGAGGAGGACCCGGAGGAGGGAGAGAGCGAGGAGGAGGTACCAGTCAAGCCGGCTACTAGACCTCGAGGAGGACCTAGTGGTTCCCAGGTATATGCATAGCATAGGTAGTGTCGATCCTGGACCCGATCTGCACCTGCTGTGGACCCTATGGATGGATGGATGGATGGATGCTACTCTGGCGACTTGGACTACTACTACTGCTACTGCTACATTTGGATCAGCTCTGGAGCCTTTGATTTTTGGGTTGTTATATAAATTGTACATATTTTTGGGAGCTCTAGAGCATAGATCCCTACTTTTTATATTTCTGTTTTATGGACTTGTTTCCTGGACTCGATTTACAGACTACTTGGACTATGTACTCACTGATATATATATATATATATATATTATGTTTATAACTATTAATCATAGTCCAATGATTTTCCGCTTACTCTGATATTATTTCAAAAGAGATTCGGCTGCGCTATTTCCATAGAATGGTAACATATGCTCTAAACTGAGGAGAGATAGCTTCATCATTAGTTTCAATAAAAAATCTATATTAAGTATTTAAGATCGAGAGAGTGATATCTCATTCTTTATTTTTACAAATGCCTAAGTTAAATTTTATTAATGTCAAAGGACACCGAATCCAATGTTTAATCAAATTGTATGTTATTTTCTGAGATCCAGAGGTTTTGTGATTTTGCACACCCAACCCATTAGAATTTCAAAGGAAAAGAAAAAGAAAAATTTATTTCCGATATATTCTAATACATACCAAGTCCATAATATTTTGTTATTAGTTTGGGTCTTGCTTCGACTGAGGAGAGTCATGCTCTAGATATCTGATGATGTAATTACCTTTATCTTTTGATGTATTTTGGGACTTGTGTCCACAACTCTTTTTATTCTGCTTTAATTACTACTTTTGGAAACTTATGTAATTATGGAGTACTTATGGATTTTATGTGGCAATGTTAAAAATGTGAAGTAAGTATTTTGGTGTGGTTCAGTGGATGTGTAATGTGATTTGTGACAGCTCGATTTTGTAGACGGTGGTGATAAATCTTTTGCGATGATTCGAACAATGTAATCTTTTTGTAATTAATTAAAAGTAATGATTCTTTTGGAAATAAATAAAATGAACCAAGCAAAGTGCGTGTACACAATTGTTTAAAAAAAAAGTCGACCCTCATTTTCACAAAATATTAATGAATAAAATGTAATATTTTTGGGAAACAAAATTGGGGTATTACAGGTGATAACCACCAGGAGGGGGACCGTAGCGATGGCCCTCGGTGCGGATGTCCTACAGGGGGCGAGGCCACAAAAACCAGTGGGAGTCACCGCTTCTCCTTGAAGGAACAGAGGTTCTACCCCCACCTCCCGGCGTCACCACCGCTGGCGGAGGACGCAACCCCTCCGGAGGAAAGACAGGGGAACATCCCCACCAGCACTTCGTGGAAGGGCTCGTGACATCCGACGAGGATGACATTACCGCCTCCAGGCCTCAGCAGATCTCCTCCAGAGTCCACCCTTCAAGCAATGAACGGAGGAGAACAAGAGCATGACCTCACCATTCCGCTGCAACGTACGCAGCAAGAACGGAGCGCAGGTCAGAAAGGGTGGAGGAACTCATGTCAAAGGCTCACAAAGAACCGAGGTGGTCCGAAGGGAGGTTTGGGACGCTTCAGGGCGATCCGAAGTCGGCCTGATCGAAGAGTCACTCCCGTCAATCCGCAGACTCCACCAAACTCAGAGCCGAAAAGATTATGGACGTTTTGAAGAGGCAAACAACCCTGATCGAGAGACAAAACATGGTCATTGCCGACCTCCAGCAAACCATAATGGCACAGATTGCCAAAATAAATCTTCTAGTACACACCGCCCCAGTCAGAGAACCTGACGCGGTTCTGCCACCACCTCCACCACTTACAGCCTCCATGACCCCACCGCAAAGAATTTCACCTTCGTTTCTCAACTCCTTCCCCACTTCTATGATCCATCCTGAGCAAAACACTATGTTGTCCCACCCAGGACACCCTTTCACTGAGGACATATTGGCTTTTCAAACACCCCATGTTACCCATGACCAGCGAACATCCCTAGATACACGGGATCGACTGACCATGCCATCCACATCGCCAAATATGAATCGGTGATGCTCTATTATGGCGCATAGGATAACATGAAGTGTCAGGCCTTCTCACTGACTCTGGATGAAGTTGCACTCACTTGGTTCAACACCCTGGCACCGAGGTCTATCCGATCTTGGGACGAACGAAAGCGTGCCTTCTTAAATAGGTATTCAATCGGCATGGCTCCCCCAAAATCATATCATACCTTGACAGGAACGGGGGAAACGCTGAGAGAATATCTAACTAGATTCATGAACGAGGCCAACCACATCACAGGGCTAGAAGCGGGGGTCTCAGACCTTCTTTGCATCCAAGGTCTCCTTCCTAGAGTATTCTGGAACTCCTTGATCGGAAAGCCACCCAAGAACTTGAATGTGTTGGAAACCAACAAGAGGCCTAACAATCGAGTAGAGGGGAGTGAATAGGAGATTGAAGCTAATATGGCAATTTTTCGATTTATTGAAAATTAACCTGATGTTGTTCGGTTTTAAAAGATAACGCGAGCTTCTTACCGAGCAGACAAGGTTAAATGATTAACCAATCAGATAAACAAAATGGTTAATCAGTTAACCGAGCTGCTTCAAGGTAGAGCTGGTTTTTGACTTAAGTTCGAAGAACAACGCTCAAAGGGCCGAGCTAAGAAAAATAACAGTTCAAACTTAGATAAATGAAGATTAGCGGAATTAACGTTATGCTCGGCAGCAACAGATAAGCAGTAAAGAAAGAACACACCAGAGATTTATCCTGGTTCAATCTCACCCTGAGAGCTAGTCCAGTCCCCTCTGAAAACCTTTCAGGGAGCTTTCACTAAAAATCGATTTTCTGGGTTACAAAGGATTTACAAGAGCCTACCCCTCTAGACCTATCCAGTCAAACGAGTGTACCAAACTCGTGACAAACTACCCACAACAAATCGACGACCAAAGAACCTCTTTGGAACCTTTGCAAATCAAAGCTTTCTCGATCAGAGACTAGCTTCTCACAACAGCAAAAACAACGAAGAAGATGATGAAAGTGTATGGCTCCAATTCGAAACACTCTTCGAATATGATGCAAGATTGAATAACAAGAGTGAGTCAATTCTAGAAGGATTTCACAGAGAAGAACTGATTCGAAATTAGAGTTAAGATTTGAAAGATTTAACTCTCTAAGTTCGTATGAAAATCGAATGTTCTTCTTCTCTGTGAGAGTTTGATTTCTGCTCTGTTTTTCGAAGGTAAAAGGAAAGTTTAAGTTCAGAGAAAAATGGTTGAAAAATCTAGTGGTGTTAACGTTGCAGACCCCCTCTTTTATAGTCTCCTCTTTTCTGCAGAGAAGGAGAGAAAAAGAGAGAGAGAGCTGTACGGAGATGGGGTTTCCAACGGTAACATTTAGACAGCAGAGCAGTGATGGTGACAGTTCACCAACCTTTGATTTAACTCATTTTGAATTTCAAACTTGTCAGAGCATAGGAGCTAAACCTAGGACTTCTATCCAGACTCAACGGTAATAAAAAGTACGGAGCAGTTGAGCAGAGTCCGAAGGTTGAAGACGATGCGTTGTTGAAGACGATGAACAGAGATTGCCGAGATTTTGGCTTTGTTCGAGCTTGGTGTTTCTGAGCTTGATCTGAGCGTCAGCAAATAGTCAAATTGAGAACGATCAACCTGAGCTTATTTACTCTATCAGATGCTGTGGCCGTTTTGAGCTTAATCCGAGCGAGTACCGAGCAGATCATCACCCGAGCTTACTGCCTTGAAATGAAGAACCGAGCTTGCAAACATGGATGAACTTTGTCCTTGATCACGGGCCGAGTCAAAGCCGAGCTTGAGCTACAAAAGCTGACTTGATGCAGGTAGCGAAGAACCCTAGTTTTCCGAGCTTCTGCCGAGCCTCTGCCTTTGGCGGAACGCATACCCAAAACAAAGATTATGAGCCTCTGCAGAGCTTGTACCTTTAGCTGAACGCTTGCACTGATAAGTGACTTGTCTAACGCTAAGCACAAGCCGAGCCTATTTATTTGACATCATCAAAAGCTCTTTGATTCTACATTGTGAGTCTACAATCTCCCCCTTTTTGATGATGACAAATATTCTTTAACAGTTTGTTGCTTTTTGTGTTCTCCCCCTGACTGTATGCTCGTAAGCTGATTGGACTTGGCACTGATTGGAATTTGCTCGAAAATACACCACATGTTGCACATGAAAATGTACTTATCAGACCTTTCTCCCCCTTCCACTTGTTGAAAGGATGTAAAAATGTGGAGCAGGAGTAGCTCGTCAAACACTCCCCCTGAATTTATGCTCGCAAAATCTGAAACATCAAAAAAAACAACAAACACCTTTTCTCCCCCTTTTGGCATGATCAAAAAGGAGCCAAAGATTAAGCACATTCGCCAAAAGAGAGAAATAAATACTAAAGAAAGATTTAAAAAAAAACTGTTCTCCCCCTTTAGACTTGAAAATTATAACCAAGGAAGAAAATTTTCATGATCATCGTTCTCCCCCTTTAACAGTGAAAGCATGCTTCTCATTCGAGAAGTTAAAAGGTAAATGAGAGAATGACGAATAACATAATATGAAAGTTCAAATATGAACATAAACCAACACCTTTCTCCCCCTTTTTAAGGAAAATGAGGACATACGTCTCGAACAGAGAAGATAATTTAAAGAAGAGGAGGAGGAGTTGGAGGATGTGAAATTTCAGGAATTTTAAACAAATACACAATTGAACGTAAAGATCGAGACTATGAAGTGTTAGTTCCATGATGAACATGATGAATGTTTTGATAATGACAAAGTGTTTTTGAACAAGCTACAAGTGTTGATCAAGTTTCAAGCTCAACAAGCAACAACAAACATCAAATGAAGAAGAGAGAAAGCAAGCTCATGAAGACCTAAGTTTGAGTGTATTTGTATTTATTTTATCTTTTGCCTCTCAAGCTTCATAGGTTTTTTATTTGGGTAGATTATTATAGAGGGTAGTGAATCTCATTCATAAGTCATGATTTAATCATAATTTGAGTTTTCACTTAACCTAGAATCAATAGGTGGCTTAAAGGTTTTAAAGGAAAGGTTGGATTTTGAGAAAACAAGTTTTGAACATGTGCAGTACCAACTTAATCGATTAAGTGACTAACTTAATCGAGTACTACTCGAGTACACGACTTGCTTAATCGATTAAGTACTGCTGAACTGATTTTTAAAATACGTTTTTGACTTCTCAAAATTAGTTTTCAAGTGCTACAACTTTTGGGTATTCTATATAAACCTTTTCCTATTATTTGTGATAAATAAGAATCATTTCATACAAGTTTTACAAAGAATCAAGCCACTCTATTCTCTCTCATTTTCTAAAGATCAAAGTTCTCATATTTTCATATTCTTTGATCAAGAACCTTTGAATCTCTTATGGTGAATTGTCATAACTCTTGATTGAGATTCATAGGATTGTTTTGTGTTTTCTATTGTGTTGTAATCTTTGCAAGAAGGCAAGCCACTACAACAAACAAGAAGTCTTGGTGTGTCGATTTTATCATCAAGCAAGTGTATTCTTATTGAAGAAGAAGAAGAAGTCTTGGTTGTGAATCAAGCAAGGAGAAGCCTTGGTGTGTGGATTATCATCAAGCAATTGAAGACTTGTTGTGTCGATTATCAACAAGGGGTAGAGGTTAGATTAGAGAGAAGATCAATAGGATTACAAGGCAAGGGTGTCGGTTATCTCTTGTAAGCTAGCAAGAAGGGAGTCTTGTGAGGCAATCACTTGTAATTTGAGAACTCTAATTCCTCATAGTGAAGAATCTCTCTTGGTTGAAGAGGGGACTGGATGTAGCTTTCAAGTGGATGAAAGTGAACCAGGATAAATCACTGTGTCGTATCTCTAAACTCTTAATCTTTATATTCAAGTCATTTGATTGCGTTCTTGGTTGAAAACCTAGAAAGATTGATTTTCATAATTGATTGAATTGAATCTTTAATTGTTCAAATTGATAAAGGGAAAATCATTTTCATAACTAGGTTAATCAATAAGAATATAGGTGTTAATCATTTCCGCTGAATCTCTGATCTTGCATGTGAATTGATTGATTTTCGTATTCGAATGAAAAATTGATTTTTCTGTTTTCTGTCATATCTAATCGATTAAGTTCAAATTTAATCGAGTACTACTCGAGTAAATTGCAGGTTAATCGATTAAGTGCTGTAGAATTTGAAAAAATCATTTGTTTTGATTGTTTCGATTTGTTTCGTTCGAAAATCTTTCAAGGTATCTTGTACACCTATTCAACCCCCCCTTCTAGGTGTTTTCCTAGGGTTCCTTTGTCTCTCCAACCATCAATTGCGGTTTCCTCAATTGGTATTAGAGCTCGGTCGAAAGACACGAGCATAAGAGCTTTTTCGTAAAGATCCTTTAAGAAAATCGCAATGGGTTCTACGAATCCCTTTGGTGGTGAAGGCGCTTCAATAAGTCGTCCTCCATTGTTTGCCGGAGAAGGCTATGCATATTGGAAAGTTAGAATGAAAATCTTTATCCAAGCCATAGATAGTGAAATTTGGAAAGTAGTTGAAAAAGGTCCTCATATCCCCTCTAGTTTAGTTGAAGGTGTAGAACAATTGATCCCCGAGGATAAGTGGAAAGATGATGATAGAAAGAAAGTACAATATGATTATAAAGCAAAAAATATCATCACATCCGCTTTATCCTATGACGAGTTCTTTAGAGTTTCTCAATGTTCTAGTGCTAAGGAAATGTGGGACACTTTACAAGTGACTCATGAAGGAACTAGTGAGGTTAGGAGAGCTAGATTGAATGCTTTGATGCGTGAATATGAGTTATTTACTATGCTTCCAAATGAATCTATAAATGATATGCAAAAGCGTTTTACTCACATTATAAATCATTTACTTGCTCTTGGTAAAACTTTTCTTCAAGGTGAACTTTCTAACAAAGTGTTGAGATGTTTAGACAGGAATTGGCAACCAAAAGTAACGGCTATTGTTGAATCTAAAAATTTGGATGCTATGGATCTAGCAACACTTTTTGGAAAGCTTCAAGAACATGAAATGGAGCTTGGACGATTAAGTATCAATGAAGAGTCGGATAAAAACAAAGAAAGAAAGGGACTTGCTCTTAAAGTCAATAGATCATATAAAAAGAAAGATAGTTCCGATGATGATGATAGTGAAGATTCCGATTCCGATGTTGATGAAAAAGACATGAAACTTTTGTTAAAAGAGTTTGACAAGTTTCTAAGGAGAAAAGGAAGGTTGAACAAGGACAAAAGTAAAGAGAAGGATTCCCCACACTATAAGACCAAAATTTCAAAAGAAGGTGTAGTTTGCCATGAATGTGGAAAGCCCGGACATCTCAAGTATTCATGCTCTAGGTATCTCAAGAAGAAGGAGAAAGACAAGAAGAATTCTAAATCTAAAAGAGCATACATAGTTTGGGATAGTGATGAAGATGACAAGAAAAGCACATCGAGTAGTTCTTCGGATAATGAAGAAGCCGCTTGTCTCAACTTGATAACTCTAGTAGATGATGAAGAACAAAGTTCAAATGATGAATCAAGTTATCAAAGCGAGGGAAGCGATGTAAGTCATACTAAATCCGAAATTTCTTCTAAATATGAATTGTTATATAATGCTTATGAAGAAATGCATGAACAACTTGAAAAACTAGCTTTGAAAAACATTGAAAGAAAGAAGCTCATTTTGAAACATCAAAAAGAGATTTTAGATCTTCAAAAACTAGTTGATGAGCTTAATCTTGAAAATGAAACTCTTGATCTTATCTATGCTAGTTCTTCTTGTGATTGTGCTAGTAGATTGAATGTTGTGGTTGATTGTGAGAGTTGCAAGTTGCTCAAGGATGAAAATGCTATTTTGAAAAATAAGCTTGCAAGTTTCACCATTTGTGATATTAGATTGCGCACATTGTTAAATTTTCAAAGAGAAAATTCAAACAAGTTTGGTTTGGGTTATACTAATGCTAAGAGTAAATCTCATAGAAATGTTGTTGATTTTTCTAAAATTGATTTTTCAAATGCACCAACATGTTTCTATTGTGGTACTCATGGACATACTTCAAATGTGTGTTATGTTAAAGTGCATGGTATACCTAAAGGAAATTTTGTTTGGATGAAAAAGGGTGAAAGTCCCTACACTAACAAAAATGGATCCAAAACCATTTGGATACCAAAAAGCAAAGCATGATTGTTTTGTAGGTTTGATTGAAGATGCAAATGAATGACACATGTTCTCAATTGGTCTCAACTATGAATGTCTATATTCACATCTTCAATTGGTATCACACTTGCATCTCAAGTGAATGTCCTACAAAGTGGTAATATTTGATATTGATATATTATCTCAATTGGTATCTTATCAATTGATATTACTTTTCTAAATGTTTAGTTAATTCAATTGGTATCATTGAGTTGATTAAAGCATGATGATCATATAATTGAAATCTTATTAAAGTATGATGCTTTGGTGTTATATTTCTTTACATTGATATCTTCTTTGTTAAGTGATATTATGATATTTTAGTTCTCAATTGGTATCATATTTCAATTGTTATATTCTCTTACCAATTGATATCACATTTCAAAGTATAGCTCTATTGTATTTGTTCAATTGGTATCAATGTTGTGAAGAAATGATCATTGATTTCTTACCTTGGCTTAGATCTTATATTTCAATTGGTATATATTACTTTTTGATAATGCCAAAGGGGGAGAAATATGATGTTTTGAATTGAATGAAATGTTTCTCAAAGGGGGAAAAATGGTATGTTTTGAAACATGGGAGAAATATGATATTATATTTGGAGAAAGGTTGTTTTGTTGTTTTTATGTAGGTTGAGCTAAGTTGTTTAAGATAGGGGGAGAATCAAGCTTCTATCTCAATTGGATTCAAGTGTTAAAGCATTGATTGAGGGGGAGAAAGAGTCTTCTCAAGTGATCAAATGTTTCAAGCATCAACAACTTCAAGCAATTTCAAAACATGGGTTGTCATTTTCAAAAAGGGGGAGATTGTTAGTTCCATGATGAACATGATGAATGTTTTGATAATGACAAAGTGTTTTTGAACAAGCTACAAGTGTTGATCAAGTTTCAAGCTCAAAAAGCAACAACAAACATCAAATGAAGAAGAGAGAAAGCAAGCTCATGAAGACCTAAGTTTGAGTGTATTTGTATTTCTTTTATCTTTTGCCTCTCAAGCTTCATAGGTTTTTTATTTGGGTAGATTATTATAGAGGGTAGTGAATCTCATTCATAAGTCATGATTTAATCATAATTTGAGTTTTCACTTAACCTAGAATCAATAGGTGGCTTAAAGGTTTTAAAGGAAAGGTTGGATTTTGAGAAAACAAGTTTTGAACATGTGCAGTACCAACTTAATCGATTAAGTGACTAACTTAATCGAGTACTACTCGAGTACACGACTTGCTTAATCGATTAAGTACTGCTGAACTGATTTTTAAAATACGTTTTTGACTTCTCAAAATTAGTTTTCAAGTGCTACAACTTTTGGGTATTCTATATAAACCTTTTCCTATTATTTGTGATAAATAAGAATCATTTCATACAAGTTTTACAAAGAATCAAGCCACTCTATTCTCTCTCATTTTCTAAAGATCAAAGTTCTCATATTTTCATATTCTTTGATCAAGAACCTTTGAATCTCTTATGGTGAATTGTCATAACTCTTGATTGAGATTCATAGGATTGTTTTGTGTTTTCTATTGTGTTGTAATCTTTGCAAGAAGGCAAGCCACTACAACAAACAAGAAGTCTTGGTGTGTCGATTTTATCATCAAGCAAGTGTATTCTTATTGAAGAAGAAGAAGAAGTCTTGGTTGTGAATCAAGCAAGGAGAAGCCTTGGTGTGTGGATTATCATCAAGCAATTGAAGACTTGTTGTGTCGATTATCAACAAGGGGTAGAGGTTAGATTAGAGAGAAGATCAATAGGATTACAAGGCAAGGGTGTCGGTTATCTCTTGTAAGCTAGCAAGAAGGGAGTCTTGTGAGGCAATCACTTGTAATTTGAGAACTCTAATTCCTCATAGTGAAGAATCTCTCTTGGTTGAAGAGGGGACTGGATGTAGCTTTCAAGTGGATGAAAGTGAACCAGGATAAATCACTGTGTCGTATCTCTAAACTCTTAATCTTTATATTCAAGTCATTTGATTGCGTTCTTGGTTGAAAACCTAGAAAGATTGATTTTCATAATTGATTGAATTGAATCTTTAATTGTTCAAATTGATAAAGGGAAAATCATTTTCATAACTAGGTTAATCAATAAGAATATAGGTGTTAATCATTTCCGCTGAATCTCTGATCTTGCATGTGAATTGATTGATTTTCGTATTCGAATGAAAAATTGATTTTTCTGTTTTCTGTCATATCTAATCGATTAAGTTCAAATTTAATCGAGTACTACTCGAGTAAATTGCAGGTTAATCAATTAAGTGCTGTAGAATTTGAAAAAATCATTTGTTTTGATTGTTTCGATTTGTTTCGTTCGAAAATCTTTCAAGGTATCTTGTACACCTATTCAACCCCCCCTTCTAGGTGTTTTCCTAGGGTTCCTTTGTCTCTCCAACCATCAATTGCGGTTTCCTCATGAAGGTGATCAAAATTTATGATATACTGAAAACCAAGCTCATGCCGAGCACATGCTAAACTTATCCAGGATTCCGAGCTTGCGCTGAGCACACACTGGATTCGTCTAGAATGCCGAGCTCACGCCGAATTTTATAAAGAGTTTCCCTCGGCAAAGGTTTAGTAAACACATCGGCTAATTGATTTTCAGTACTTACAAATTCTATGACACAGTCACCTTTTTGAACATGATCTCGAAGAAAATGATGCCTAATTTCAATGTGTTTTGTTCGAGAGTGATACACTGGATTCTTAGTTAGATTGATCGCACTTGTATTGTCACATTTGATAGGAATGTGATCTAAAATTAAGCCAAAATCTGATAACTGTTGTTTCATCCAAAGAATTTGAGCACAACAATTACCAGCAGCAATGTATTCGGCCTCAGCTGTTGACAAAGCAACGCAAGCTTGCTTTTTAGAAAACCACGACACAAGGGAACTGCCGAGCAAATGACAAGTTCCACTTGTGCTTTTTCGGTCAAGCTTGCACCCAGCAAAATCTGAGTCCGAATACCCAATCAAACTAAGATTGGCATCCCTAGGATACCACAGACCAGTGTTCACAGTTCCTTTTAAATATTTAAAAATTCGCTTAACCGCCGAAAGATGAGATTCTTTGGGATTAGCTTGAAAACGAGCACATAAACAAACACTGAACATAATATCTGGCCGAGACGCAGTCAAATATAGAAGGCTTCCTATCATGCCTCTATATTTGCTCACATCCACGGCTTTACCTGATTCATCCTTGCCGAGATAGCTGGATGTGCTCATGGGAGTGGCAGCTTCTTTGCAATTTTCTAAGCCAAATTTCTTGAGGAGTGCCTTGCAGTATTTTCCTTGATGCACAAAGGTTCCTTCATCAACTTGCTTTATTTGCAGCCCAAGGAAGAATGTGAGTTCTCCCATCATCGACATCTCGAATTCACCTTGCATTGTTTCAGAGAACTTCTTGCAAAGAGACATGTTAGTAGCACCGAAAATTATATCATCAACATAAACTTGTACTAACAATATGACCTTTTTGGATTTATAAATGAATAGAGTTGTGTCAACCTTCCCTCTCTCAAACCCTTGTTCGAGTAAAAATGAGCTCAAACGATCATACCAAGCTCTCGGAGCTTGTTTCAAACCGTAAAGAGCCTTTTTGAGTTTAAATACATGGTTTGGATATTCAAAATTTTCAATGCCAGGAGGTTGTTTCACATATACTTCTTCATTTATAAAGACATTTAAGAAAGCACTCTTTACATCCATTTGATAAAGGGTGAAATTCATAATAGATGCAAAAGCAAGTAAAATTCGGATTTCTTCAAGCCTAGCAACTGGAGCGAAGGTTTCATCATAATCGATACCTTCCTCTTGGTTGTAGCCTTGAGCAACTAATCTTGCTTTGTTTCTTATAATTAAGCCTAATTCATCTGTTTTATTTCTGAAAATCCATTTCAAGCCAATTATCGTATGATCATTGGGCCGAGGAACCAATTCCCAGACATCATTTCTGATGAATTGATTCAGTTCCTCTTGCATGGCAATCGCCCAATGTTCATCATCAATTGCTTGATCAATCGAATTAGGTTCAATTTGAGAAACAAAGGAAGCGAAATTGCAAAAGTTCTGAATAGAACGACGAGTTAAAACTCCCTTATTCAAGTCGCCGAGCACATTCTCTATCGGATGGTCCTTGACTCTCTTCCAGGCTGGACTGAGTTCAAACTGCTCTGCTCGGCTTGGAATGAGTTCAGACTGACTGTTTTGAATTTGGCTCGGAGTGAGTTCGGTTTGTTCCTTGTTTGTTTGGCTCGGAACAAGCTCGTCCCTCCGATCTCTGTCTTCAGCAGTTTCATCCTTTTTAGCTCTTTCAGTTGTTGTGCTCGGATCGAGTTCAACCATGTGATGATCCTCTCTATCTGCACAACTAACATTGTCTCTCCGAGGAGACTCATCAAATACCACATGCACGGACTCTTCCACAGTGGAGGTCCTTTTGTTAAAAACTCTAAATGCTTTACTATGAGTAGAATAACCTAAAAATATTCCTTCATCGGCTTTAGAACCAAATTTGTCGAGATGCTCTTTTCCATTGTTTAAAATGAAGACTTTGCAGCCAAATGTATGAAAATGAGAAATTTTTGGTTTTCTACCCTTATAAAGTTCATATGGAGTTTTCTTTAAAATTGATCGGATGAGGATGCGATTCATTACATAGCAAGTTGTGTTCACCGCATCGGCCCAGAAATAATGTGGTAAATTGTATTCAATTAGCATGGTTCGGGCTAGTTCTTCTAGAACTCGGTTTTTCCGTTCCACAACTCCATTTTGTTCGGGAGTCCGAGGAGCAGAAAACTGATGTTCTATTCCGAACTTAGAACAAAACTTGTCAAATTTGTAGTTCTCGAACTCACCGCCATGGTCCATTCGGATTACAACTACTTTTTGGTTAGCTCGGTTTTGGAGTTGCTTGACAAGCTCTTTAAAAGTTTCAAAAGTTTCACTTTTTGATTTTAAAAAAAAAGTCCATGTAAACCTGGAAAAGTCATCTACAATTACTAAGGCATAGAGATTGCCACCAAAGCTTTTGACTTGTGATGGTCCGAACAAATCCATGTGTAACATTTCCAACGGATGCGTTGTCGAGACCATCAACTTAGATGGAAAATCGTTTTTCTTTTTGATCGGTTTGCACTTCTTGCATGAAGAGCAAACTCCCTCAATGTTAAAGTTTAGCTTTGGTAAACCAATCACTAATTCTTTTGATTGTAGTTTCTTTAACTGGTTTACATTTATATGAGCTGTCCTTCTATGCCATAACCATGTGTCACTTTCTTTGCTAACCATGCAAGTGGTTACCAAAGAGGTGATTTCATTCAAATCAACCAAATAAGTATTGTTAAATCGTTTTCCAACAAATTTGACAGAGTTGTCCTCGTCACTTTTAATAATGCAATGGGTAGAGGTAAAAACAACATGGTTACCAATATCACAAAGTTGGCTAATACTTAAAAGATTGTGTTCTAGCCCTTTTACAAGTAAAACATTATTGCTAACCAAGTTGGCAGAGTTACTGACTTTACCTTCACCCAATATTTTACCTCGGTTGTTATCACCATAAGTGACGTAGCCCTTATCTGAATGTGAAAGTTCAATGAATAGATTTTTGTCCCCCGTCATGTGCTTCGAGCATCCACTGTCAAGGTACCATCTGCTCTCTTTTGCTCGGAAGCACACCTGCATCACAAAAATATTACTTCTTTGATTCGGGTACCCAAATTGTTTTGGGTCCCTGGGGGTTAGCAATAGGATCTTTCTTTTTGACTACCCAAACAAAGTTGCCCTTGGTTACACCGTGACGTCGGATGTTACATTCATTGGGTGTATGACCATGAAGGCTACAATAGGAGCATCTCGGCTGTTTTGAGTTATTAAAGTTTGAGACATAGCCGAGTTTCCTTACTGCTTTCTTCTTGGAATGAGTGTAGCCGAGGCCATTTTTGTTTGAGTAGTTCCTATGTTCGGCTAAAAGCCGATCAAACAAGCCATCACTCTTGATGACAGTTGCACTTTTAAATTTTAGGTCAGAAATTTCCTTTTCATATTTAGTGCAGCAGTCAAGATTTTCATTTTTCAACTGAGTGATAGTGTTTTCTAATGACTCGTTTCTGCTTTTCAGAATTTCAATTGAATTTTCCAAATCAAGAACTTGCTCTTTGTATTTTTGAAAGACTGAGTTTCAACTTAATGATATTTTTAGCAAGCTTCTTGAATTCGGTTTGTATTTCAAGATAAGCAGAATACAATTCATCAGAGTCATTAAATTCAGATTCAGAGTCAGAATCAGAAGTAGAGGTTACCTCAGTGTTTCTATGTTCGGACATTGTTCGGCTGGCTGAGGTTTCCTCGCTGTGTTTGCCCATTAAGCATTTGAAATTTGATCTTTGATTAATTGTGCCAAAAGTCGAGCTTGATGAGTCTTCTTGACCGGTATATCTGAGACTCGAACAAGCTTCCTCATCTTCACACTCCAAGCAAGAGTCATATACAGGGAGATCTTGTTCATCTATTCTGAGTGATGAGCTCGATACTTCCATTTCACGGTTCGAGCACCATTCTTGCTCGGGGCTCGTTTGGCTCGGGCTTCTGAACACAGTTTCCCTTCCAATTAAGCACAGAATTGCTTTTTCTTCTTCATCGCCTGAGCTGGAGCTTGAGCTGGTATTGTTGTTGGGTGCATCCCATACTATGTAAGCTCTCTTCTTCTTGTGGTCTTTGTTCTTCTTTATTTCTTCACCACTTTGCTTTTGTAATCTTGGACAGTGAGTTCTAATGTGACCTGTTTCACCACATTCGTGGCATCTAACTCGGTCTTTTGAACTTGAGCCTTTGTGGTGAGTGCTTCTGGTATCTCTTGCTCTGTTTGTGAAGTTCTTTTTGCCTTTAAAAAATTTGCTGAACTTCCTGACCATGAGACCAAAGTCTTCCTCATCCATGTCCGAGCTGGACTCATCTTCAGAGGATTCTTTGGTTGCCTTTATAGCAGCTTTGAGGGAAATTCCCTTCTTCTTCTTATCAGATTCTTCATGCATGGTCAGTCTTCCGAGCTCCATCTCATGCTCTTGCAGCTTGCCGAACAAAGTGGCTATACTCATTGTGTCCAAGTCTTTAGCTTCCATGATGGCAGTGACCTTCGGCTGCCATTCTCTGCTAAGACATCTAAGCACTTTGTTAGTTATCTCGACATTTTGAAAAGTTTTGCCGAGAGCATTAAGATGGTTTATGATATGAGTGAACCGTTTCTGCAAATCATTTATATTTTCATTTGGAAGCATTCAGAATAACTCATATTCATGCATCAGAGTATTTAATATTGCTCGTCTGACCTCACTTGTCCCTTCATGAGTAAGTTGTAGAATGTCCCACATTTCTTTAGCAGATTTGCAACTTGACACTCGAAAGAATTCATCGTAGGACAAAGCTAAGGTGATGATGTTTTTGGCTTTCAAATCGAAAGATACTTTTATTTTGTCATCATCATCCCAACTTTCCCACGGGATTTCTACAACTTCATCATTAATTTTTCTTTTAGGGACAAATGGCCCATTTTCAATAGATTTCCAAATTTCCATATCTATGGCTTCAATGAAAATTTTTATTCGAGCTTTCCAATAAGCATAACCCTCACCATCGAATAGTGGTGGCCTGTTTATGGAAGAGCCTTCACCTCCGAAGGGATTGTTAGTAGCCATTCGGTTTCCTCAAGGATCTTTTCGAAAAAGTTTTTACACTCGATCTTTCGACCGAGCTTTGATACCACTTGTTGGAAACCAACAAGAGGCCTAACAATCGAGTAGAGGGGGGGGGTGAATAGGAGATTGAAGCTAATATGGCAAATTTTCAATTTATTGAAAATTAACCTGATGTTGTTCGGTTTTAAAAGATAACGCGAGCTTCTTACCGAGCAGACAAGGTTAAATGATTAACCAATCAGATAAACAAAATGGTTAATCAGTTAACCGAGCTGCTTCAAGGTAGAGCTGGTTTTTGACTTAAGTTCGAAGAACAACGCTCAAAGGGCCGAGCTAAGAAAAATAACAGTTCAAACTTAGATAAATGAAGATTAGCGGAATTAACGTTATGCTCGGCAGCAACAAATAAGCAGTAAAGAAAGAACACGAGAGATTTATCCTGGTTCACTCTCACCCTGAGAGCTATTCCAGTCCCCTCTGAAAACCTTTCAGGGAGCTTTCACTAAAAATCGATTTTCTGGGTTACAAAGAATTTACAAGAGCCTACCCCTCTAGACCTATCCAGTCAAACAAGTGTACAAAACTCGTGACAAACTACCCACAACAAATCGACGACCAAAGAACCTCTTTGGAACCTTTGCAAATCAAAGCTTTCTCGATCAGAGACCAGCTTCTCACAACAGCAAAAACAACGAAGAAGATGATGAAAGTGTATGGCTCCAATTCGAAACACTCTTCGAATATGATGCAAGATTGAATAACAAGAGTGAGTCAATTCTAGAACGATTTCACAGAGAAGAACTGATTCGATCTTAGAGTTAAGATTTGAAAGATTTAACTCTCTAAGTTCGTATGAAAATCGAATGTTCTTCTTCTCTGTGAGAGTTTGATTTCTGCTCTGTTTTTCGAAGGTAAAAGGAAAGTTTAAGTTCAGAGAAAAATGGTTGAAAAATCTAGTGCTGTTAACGTTGCAGACCCCCTCTTTTATAGTCTCCTCTTTTCTGTAGAGAAGGAGAGAAAAAGAGAGAGAGAGCTGTACGGAGATGGGGTTTCCAACGGTAACATTTAGACAGCAGAGCAGTGATGGTGACAGTTCACCAACCTTTGATTTAACTCATTTTGAATTTCAAACTTGTCAGAGCATAGGAGCTAAACCTAGGACTTCTATCCAGACTCAACGGTAATAAAAAGTATGGAGCAGTTGAGCAGAGTCCGAAGGTTGAAGACGATGCGTTTTTGAAGACGATGAACAGAGATTGCCGAGCTTTTGGCTTTGTTCAAGCTTGGTGTTTCTGAGCTTGATCTGAGCGTCGGCAAATAGTCAAATTGAGAACGATCAATCTGAGCTTATTTACTCTATCAGATGATGTGGCCGTTTTGAGCTTAATCCGAGCGAGTACCGAGCAGATCATCACCCGAGCTTACTGCCTTGAAATGAAGAACCGAGCTTGCAAACATGGATGAACTTTGTCCTTGATCACGGGCCGAGTCAAAGCCGAGCTTGAGCTACAAAAGCTGACTTGATGCAGCTAGCGAAGAACCCTAGTTTTCCGAGCTTCTGCCGAGCCTCTGCCTTTGGCGGAACGCATACGCAAAACAAAGATTCTGAGCCTCTGCAGAGCTTGTACCTTTAGCTGAACGCTTGCGCTGATAAGTCTGACTTGTCTAACGCTAAGCACAAGCTGAGCCTGTTTATTTGACATCATCAAAAGCTCTTTGATTCTGCATTGTGAGTCTACAGAATGAACTCCGAGAGAGATCTCAGAAGTTTGCTAACCTTGAGGAGTTCCACCGAAGCCAAGCATCCGGAATTGTGGAAAAAAAGGACCAGACCTCAGGGAGGAAGGATGAGAAGCTTTGGGACGACAAGAGGCCGAGGGGAGACAGAAAAGGCCCCCCGAGGGGAAATTACGACGAGTACACTCCCCTAAACGTCCCGAGAAGTCAAATTCTCAAAGAACCAACGATGACTATAATGAGGAATGTAACAAGGCCTCCGGCCTTGAAGAAAATACACCAAAAAGATAGGTCCTGATATTGTGAGCACCACGACGGCTATGGCCATACAACTGACCAGTGCACATGGTTAAGGGACCTCATCGAAAAGATGATCAGGAATGGAAAGCACCGACGATATATCAAAGATGTTGTCGAACGGAGAGAAAGAAGAAGAAGTATGTCGCCACCAAGGAGCATAAGGAGGAGTACCACACCTCCAAAACCCACCCAAAGAGAAAGATAGAGAAGCAACACCCCAAGATAAAAAAACAACCACTTGGCTTAATGAATCTGATCGAGGAGCCTAAGGCATCCCCAAACGATTACCTGGTCATTGTGATGGCGAGAGGATTTGCCAGTGGGGTAGAAAAGAGGGCGGATAGAAAGAGATACGTAAAGCAAGTTCTATCCGTGGCCAACAGACTTGTACAGAAAAAAGAAACAAGGAAATACATCTCATTAAGCTTCAGAGACGAGGACTTCAAAGATATATTGCGGAACCACGACGATCCCATGGTCGTCACAGCACGTATCGAAAAATACCAGGTGGAGAGACTCCTAGTCGACCAAGGAAGTTCCCTGGATATCATCTTCTTCCTCTCTTCAAAGAAATGAAGCTGAAGGAATCAAAATTGACTCCCTTCGAGGGGAACCTAATAAGCTTTACAGGGGACGCAATCATTCCCCTCGGCCACATTCATCTGCCAATCTGGATAGGAACTGGGACATATGCAAGAACGGAAATGGTCAAGTTTATTGTGGTCGACTGTCCATTTGCCTACAACAGCATCCTGGGAAGACCCTGTCTATATTCTTTCCGGGCTGTGGTGTCCATAGTACACTTGGCAATGAAATTTGTGGGGGCAGATGACAAGATCGTTACTGTAAGAGCAAACCAGGGAACTGCTCGAAAGTGTTACAAAGCTAGCTTGAGCAAGACCAAGGGTGAACACAATGGAAAGGACAAGACAAAAAATGAGATGAAAGGAGTCAATATGTTAGTTTTTAGAAAAGCAACCCACCAAGAGCAACAAAAAATCGCCAAGGAAACTCAAGCCATGCAAGGTTCCGAGGCAACAACACACCAAGATAACGAATAAACCAACAAACCTAGCAAGGGCAAGGCCCGTTTCGACCATAAGCTGTGACCGACCCCATCCACATAAAAAAAACGGGGAGAAGGCACAGTACTCAATCAAAATTGGCACAATGCTTAATCAGCAATGGCACAATGCTCAATAAAAAATGGCACAACGCTCAATCAGCAATGGCACAACGCTAAATCAGTAATGGCACAACCCTCAATCAAAGATCGCACAACACTCAATCAAAGTTAAGTAAGGCGTCGACACTAGCGTCTAATTAGTAATTTATGAAAAGATAGCTTATTTCCCCATCCCGATTCCCCTTTTCAATTATTTGTCTACAAAAAGCATGCTCATAGAGGAGCATTGCCAAAAGAAATTGAGGAAAAGCTCAAATTCACCGAGCTAATTTTTTAAACCTCATTATAATAGTAAAAAGACTTTGACTTTCTGTATCATGAACTTATCTGTTATCACGTACTCTTTCCTTACGCTCAGTTGGCCATTGACGCCTAACGTGAAACATTATATACAGCTGCTTGTCGAGTTTATAACAAGAACAAGTACAACGATGATGATGCCTGAATGCTACACTATTCATAATAAATGATTAAAGTGGACACTCGCGGACCGAGGAACCAATCTTGGCCCAAGGTATGAGTTCCGAGTTCTGGACATAACAACAGTTCATAAACAGAGAAAACAAAAAGTCCTTTTTATTTATCTTATTCAAGAAATACACAAGGGCCTTAATAGGCTTACAAAAAGAAAGGACCCACATACGGATACTTAAAAAAAGTATATACAAAAAGAAAATACATCACTCCTCTATGTCCGAGAGCTGGACAGAAGCCTCGTCGAACAGAGGATTATCTATTGACAACTGCAAATGATCAGGAAGGTCTGGGGCAGAAAGGTCTACTTCAGACTCATCCCGACGGTTTGTAAGCTTCCCTTCCTTCACTTGAAAATAAGGATCCAAGCCAGTCACTCTCAAGCCAGGATGGATCACTCGGAGCTGATGGACAACATTTAAAAATTGTTCCTCATGAGCTTGGTCCCAATACAGGAGATTACGCTCAGAGGTGATTTTGTGCTTCAATGCCTTCTGCTGCATTTTCTTATAACGCTCCCAAGACTCGTTTAACTGGCTCTCGAACGACTCTTGCATTTGCTCATCTAATTCTTGAGACGAGCATTCTCTTCCGCAAGAACGTGCAAGCGCTCACCGAAAGTCTTTTCAGCCGCCACACAGTTGTTGGATTTGGCCTCAAAATCTCGAGAGAGGGGGAAGAATCGAGCTTTATTAATTTATTGCAAAAGCACTTAATTGTAAAAATTATTTTTGTGATGAAGAGATTGGACGTTTGAGAAGGAGAGTGAAATCGATTGATAAAAGAATAAGAGTAGCGCGGAAACGTAAATAAACGATAATGCGGAAATTAAAAGAGATGGGGATAGAAAAGCTTGCACCAGGAAATTTTATACTGGTTCAGCCTTCCCGTCGAAAGGCCTACTCCAGTCCCCAAGCGACCCGCTTGATATTTCTATAACCAGCTATTGAGCCGCACCCAATTACAACCAGAGCACCCCGCACACTACTAGGAACCTCCGTTCGCTAGGGGCCTCAATAACACTCAGCAGGGTTCCTCACCCTACGAACGTCTCACACGTTCAACTAGGGGATTCTCTCCCTAACCACTAAGGTTTCAATACAAGTGATGTGAGTGATTACAAATGTATAGCGTGTTCTCAAAAACATAGATACAACAATCAAGTACTATGATAATGAAGTCTTTCTTTTGAAGCTAAGAGGCCAACAAGAGTTTATGAGTTCTTAGAAAAACAGATGAACTTGAAAGTCAGAGAGTTGGAGAAGAAGAGAAAGAGAGAAACATGAATATCATGTTTTCTGAAAAGAATGAATGAATCGATTAATTGGAATGTAGAAGTGATTTTTTATTTCTATTTGAAAGAAAAAATTTGTTGAATCAGAAAAAGATTTAAGTCAGCAAATCAAAATCAATTTTAAAATCAAAGTAAAATAAAATATGATTTTGTAATAAGTTTTAAAATCAAATACAAATCAAAACGATTTAAGAAAACAAATCAAGGATTCGATTTAAAACAAATAAGGAAATAATTCAAAACTTAAATCAAATTCGAATTTTGAAAAATAAATCAGAATCAATCAGGTAAAAATAAATCTGGAAATAAATCAAAATGATTCTGACACGCTTTTCAATAAAATTTGAGGTAATCGATTGCTTCATAAAGGTAATCGATTATCACCTTAAAAATAGAAACTTTGAAATTCATTTGAAAAACCATTAATCGATTATCACATGCATGTAATCGATTACTTCACTTCTGTTTAGTATATGATGTAACTCATATAATCGGTTATGTAACACCTCGCATTTTCCTGAACGTGCGTAAACGAATTCGCAAAAAAATAGACGTTGAGTTTTTTCTTTCCAAAAAGGATTTTCTAAAGAGGATTTCTAAATTTTATTAAAAAGTGAATTTCCTTATGGGATACTTTGCATTTTTGGATTTGTGAACCTTCAAAATGTGATCTTTTGAATTTTCTGGATTCATTTACAAATTTATTTTTGAAAATCTTGGGAGGACGAATTTTTAAAGAAAATATATTTTTGAAAGCAATAACTTTCAATTTGTTTTTTTGGAAATCTCTTGTTTGAATGGAAAATTGGATTTTTAAGGCTATTTAGAGATTTTAATTATGTGTGTTATGTGTATACCATTGTTTTACTTTGAAATAGCCTAAGTTCTCTTTATAATAAAATGTGTCTTGTAGGAAATTAAATTAATTGTCATGATGTGAAATTGATTTATAATGTATGTTCAATGTGATGTGTGTTTGTTTTAATGTGTGAATTAGTGATTGTAAGTATCTTAAATAAATATGATTAGAAAAATATGGACTATGTGTGTGTGGATATGGTTCTACGGTTTTACTATGTGTGTGTATGCATGCATATGATCCTTGAGTTGATGATGCCTTAAAATGAATCTAAAAATAGAAAATGAAAATGAAAAATTGCATGATGTGTGTGTATGTGTGTGATGCTACATTGATGGGTGTGTGTGTGTGTTGGGGTAGATTTTCAATTTGGGGAGGAGATACTTGGAAGGCTTAGAAGCTAACAAGTGGATTGCATGAGTAGAAAATAGGAACCTTGAAATGACCATGCATGATGAGACCTAAGCTATAGACTATGCACCATGTTCCCTCTTTGATTAAACCCTTCCCGTGCAAACTTTGAGTAACCCAAAACTACCCTTCTAATTGATGCCTTGGCCGAACCACAACCCAAGGGCAAAAGAGACCACTTCGGTTGCCCTTAAATCCCCATTGCCTTAGTTCTTTCCTCCACTTTTCTTTCCATTTCCTTCACTTACAACTCAAACACTTTCTAAGGAACCAACACACCCTTAGAAAGAAAAGAGAGAGAAGAAGAGAGAGTGTGGCCGTGAGGAACTCGAAGAAGGAGGGAGGAGATCTAGACAAGTCCTTGAAATTTCTTTGAAGACTTAGAGCCTTTGAAGTAGAAGACTCAATTTCTTGGTAGGTTATAAGGAAATCAAGAAGAAAACCATGAGAATTAGGATTTTCTTTTGGTCTTGTAATTTTTCTTTCTTTTCTTTTCATTGCATGTTTGTTTTTATAGCTTGAGAGGTGAGTGCAACTATGGACTTTTAATTCGGTTTGTAAAGATGTGAACTCATGGACTCTCTAAGTTTCAGTTATGGCTTCATTAGGTAGATCATGGTGATTTTCTAAACCAACTCTTAAAGAATCTAAATCACTACTTGAGATCTTTATGAAAACTAAAATGAAACCCCTTGCATGTTGATTTCTTCTCCAAAACCATGACCTATTAGGTTTTTATTGAAAGGATTTGGTAAATAAATTATGATCTAGGTTTGATTGATGACAAAATGAAGAATTTATGTCTTGCATGTTGATCTCTTGTGCTCAAACTGTGACCTATGTGCATGTATGTGAATGATTGATTAACAATTTCATGATCTAAGTTTATTTGAGAAGAAAATAAGGATTTTTAGCTTTGCATGTTGATTTGTAATGATTTTTGGGTGATTTTATATATGTGCATGTTTTAATCCATGTGTGTTAACTCAAATTAGGACTTTGAGGTTTGCAAATCACTTTTCAAGTAAATAAATTAAGTTCCTCTTCAATGCATGTTACGGCCTAGAAGAAATAATAGGGTAATGGTCTTTAAAATGATTTTTTTCTTTTTATGAGCATGATTTTATTTAAACATTTGTTTTATGTTGTTGTGTTGGTATGAAGGCCATTCGGCCATGAGTGCTAAAAGTGTTTTGGTGCATGATTTTAGGTGCATGTGTGTATTAGGAATAGATTTAGTGGTCCTAAGTCCATGCATGCCATTCTTTTTAGAAGATCAAGCTATAAACCATGTTTCTATTCAAGAAAAAAATTATAAGTTTGAGTTTTAATAAAAAAATCTAAGGAATCTCATGATGGTTTAGGCATGTTGGTGTAATATGGTTTACTTTAATTGTCTTTAGTGCATTGAAAAATGAACTAAGATTCTTGTCTTATGCATGCCAGTATTCGGTCTTGAGATGGAAAATAGAAAAGTGTGCTTAATCATCATTTGGGTTGCATATAGACTAAGATTAGCCTCATTTAAGAGCATAAAGGTGCATACATGAAATGATTTGTGGTCTTGATTGTTACTTTGAACTAAGCTAAGAAAAATGAAATTGAATTTGTCGAATGCTCCTATGATTCTTACGGTTTTGGTATTGAAAGAAATAAAATGATTTCATTGTTTTATGTCTTTGATGGTTTGATATATTTTGTAAGACTTTACTTGAATGATTCGGTTAGTGCTTGTTCAGATGCTTGGAACGATTTTCTTTTAAATGACTAATGAGAGTGATTAAATTCTATGTTTGTGCTATTATATGTTTGAGGCAATAATGTGTTAATTTCTTTTCTTCTTTTCGGTTTTAGGGACTAGGAATAGGTAGGATTAATTGAATTAATTTTCATAATGTAAATCCTATAATTTCAAGGTTTAGAAATTATTAGTAATTAGGAAATGTTGATTATAGGCAATTCGGTTTTGCCATGATTAAGAAATTAAGCTTGAATTATTTTTCTGTGAATGATTGAAATGTGTGTTAGTGTTATAATTTGATTAGTTAATTTCTTTAGCCCAAAAGTGTTTTGTGATAAGTAAATGATAAATGTTTTAAATCAAGTTTTAAATATGAAAGGAAGTTTATTTGAATAAAAAGTGTTTCTAAATTGTTTTCAAAGATTTTCTTAAGAACTGTTTTAATCATGAATTTGAATTGAATTTGAAAATCTTGGGGAATGATAACAAGTTTTCAAAAAGAGAAATTGTTTTCAAAACGAATTCAACAAATGTATCGAACTCGTTTCTATGCACGAGAAAATGTCTTAGTTGAGCGACGGACGAGAGGATAAGAGGCGAGGATAGATGATCAGGAAACCTTGGAGAGCTATAGGACGTTCGTCATCGAGGTGAGAGAGGGGCTTTCCCTTAAGACGCCGTGGTAATTAGGTACATATTAAGGCGTCCAATCATCTCAAAGATTGGACCCCAATCTCATTTAGCATTGTGGTGTATGTGATAGCACATGTTTGATTGCTTTGGCTATCCACCCGAACGGCTGAGATTGGTTGTTAAGCATGATATTATAATTTCTGTTTGTTTATGCTTGAGTTGTTAGTTACTTTCTTTTGCGAATGATATAATGATTATTTAAGTAATTATGATATTATTGGGAATTATTGTAGGATTCTCATGTTTTGATGCTAACAATCTCTCTCCAAGCAACAACATTGGCAACAAGCAAGCTACACCACATGAAGATTAGAATTAGGATTTTTATTAATTCTATTTCAATGTAATCTTTATTTTATGCAATGCATCTCATTGGTGTGGGTAGCTTAGGTGATTTTAAGAATATTTAAATAATGTCTGATTAAGAGTGAAGATACTTTAAATCTTGATTAAATAGCTTGTGAAAAACATTTTAGAAAAACTTTGTTTTTATTCAGATTCTGATCAGTTTACTCGAGTAATGAGTATTGGTTCACTCGAGTAATTTATGTTCTGACAGGTTATTCGAGTAATGGTTTACACATCACTCGAGTAACTTAATCTGACATGTTTCACTCGAGTGACGTTGTTTGGTTTACTCGAGTAATTCAATCAGTGTTGGGAAAATTTTAAAAGGACTTAATTTTCTCTTTCAAAGTAATAGACTTTCATTCTTACAATTTTCTAATACACTTTGAAAAGTAATTCAAGAGCTATTTTACATCTTTCAAGAGCTATCAAGATTCAACAAAGAACTTTTCATTCTTCACTCTATTTTCTATCATTGTTCAAATATTCTTGAGATCATATTTTTGTTCTTAGTGGTTGTTGAAGATTTGCAATTTGTGATTGCATCATTGAAGTTTCAACACAAGTGAAGAATCTCACAAGGAAGACTTTGAGGATCAAATCAAAGCAAGAAAAGAGGATTGGTTGGAAGCATCTTCAATCAATTAGCAAGGAAATCTAGAATACTCAAAAGGGGTAGATTAGATCAAAGTGTTTGGTACACACTTTGAGTTGGGTTTTAAGATAGGAGAACTAAGAATCTAGTTGCATCTTAAAACATTGTAAAATCTACATTTGAAGATTTCTAGTGAAGAATCTCTCTTGATTTAAGAGGGGACTGGAGTAGCTTTCAAGTGGGTGAAAGTGAACCAGGATAAATCCTTGTGTCTCTTTTATTTTCATTCCTTGTATTTCATTAATTCATTAACATTTGCATTTTTAGGTTAGAATTGGGGTTTTCTTAATTCTACTCAATTGATCTAAAATTGCATGTTAATATTACTTGAAATTGTTCATATTAATCATTCATAATTTGTTGAATCATCATAGCATTGTTATTCTTGAAGAACTCCATTGAAAACAAAGTTTTAAATTGAATTTTACCCAGTTTACTCGAGTAAAGTTATTGTCACTCGAGTAATCTGCTTTCAGTTTATAAACATTACTCGAGTAGGTTTTCTGTTACTCGAGTGATTTAAAATTTGCTTTCGTAATACTCGAGTGATTTGCTGAATACTCGAGTGAAATTATTTTTGGTTGCGTATTACTCGAGTGAAGGCTTGAGTTACTCGAGTAATCTGAACTGAATTCTTAAGAAAATTTATTTTCATAAAACCATTCTCTTAGGTGGACGAAAAATCTGTAATAAGGCTTCAATATTCTATTCACCCCCCCTCTAGACTATATTGAGTCGCTTGTTGGTTTCCAACAAGTGGTATCAGAGCTCGGACGAAAAATCCGAGCCTTAAAAAGCTTTTTCGAAAAGATCCTTTTTACTTGGAAACAATGGGCTCAATTTCAAATCCTTTCGGTGGTGAAGGAACTTCCATTAATCGTCCTCCACTATTTAGTGGTGAGGGTTACGCTTATTGGAAGGTCCGCATGAAAATTTTTATTCAAGCCATAGATATGGAAATTTGGAACGCCATAGAGAATGGACCTTTTGTTCCTCAAACGAAAGTAAATGATGTTGTTTCAATTAAACCTCAATCGAGTTGGGACAATGATGATAAGAAGAAAGTTGCATTTGATTTAAAAGCTAAAAATATCATCACGTCCGCTCTTTCTTATGATGAGTTCTTTCGAGTATCTCAATGTGTTGATGCTAAACAAATGTGGGACACATTACAAGTCACACATGAGGGCACTTCGGAGGTTAGAAGGGCTAGGCTAAATACACTCATGCATGAATATGAACTCTTTCGTATGTTACCTAATGAAAACATAGGTGACATGCAAAAGCGGTTCACTCATATCATTAATCATCTTTCTGCACTTGGAAAAGTTATATCTAATGGTGAAGTTGTTAATAAGATTTTGAGATGTCTTAGCAGGGAATGGCAACCTAAGGTGACGGCCATTATGGAAGCTAGAGACGTGGATCAAATTGATTTAGCAACTCTATTCGGAAAGCTTCAAGAGCATGAAATGGAGCTTGGACGGTTATCCATGAATGAAGATGCCGATAGGAAGAAAAAGGGGATAGCTCTTAAATCAACTTCAAAATCCCTTAAGGCACAAGAGGAAAACTTTCAAGTGGATGACTCGGACTCCGATATAGATGATGAGACCCTTGGCTTGCTAGTTAAAAAGCTTGGTAGGTTCCTTAAGAAAAAGGGGAACTTTAATAGAAATAGACAAAGAGATTCTAAGGACTCACAACCAAGAAATAAGACTAACAAGGATCACATCAAGTGTCATGGATGTGGAAAGCTTGGTCACTATCGATCGAATTGTCCAACTCATTCTAAGAAGTCGGAAGGTGACAACTCAAAATTCAATTCTTCTAAAGGAAAAAGGGCTTACATAGTATGGGATGAAGTGGAGAGTCAATCAACATCTAGCTCATCGGATGATGAAGAACTTGCAAATCTATGTTTAATGACAAAGCTTGATGAAGAGGAATCTTCGAGCATTAAATCAAGTGAGAACGTCAATGAGGTAGATTATCTTTCCGATGCTAGCTCAAGTTCTAATTCTCCTTCATTCAATGAATTGTACAATGTGTATGTAGAGATGCATAAAGAGTTGAAGAAACTTGCTAAAATAAATGTTGAAAGAAAGAATTTCATAATGAAGCAACATGAAAAGATAATTGAACTTCAAAAAGATTTAGAAGAACTTAAGCTTCAAAATGAAACTCTAGAACTCATTTATGCAAACTCTACATGCAATTGTGAATTGAAATCAAATAAGACTCCATCTTGTGAAAATTGCAAGTCTTTGGAAAAAGAAGTTTTTAATTTGAATGATCGACTTGCAAGGCTCATGAAAGGAGATACTTCTTTAGATCATTTGCTTTCAACTCAAAGGAACAATAGCAATAGATCCGGTCTTGGCTATACCAAACCTAAGAAACGCAATTATCGCAAAGTTGGTGGATTTTCAAAGAATAAGATTTCTAAAAACCCAACTTGTCATTATTGTGGAATCTTTGGGCATACCACGAATAAATGTAATATAAAGAAATTTGGTATACCAAGCGGTGAATATATTTGGATTGTTAAGGGGACTTCTCCTCATGCTAACAACAAAGGACCCAAGACCACTTGGGTACCTAAGTCAACCAAATGATATCTTTCTTGTAGGTGTGTCTTCGAACCAAAGAGCGAAAATGGTACTTGGATAGTGGTTGTTCGAGACACATGACGGGAGACAAAACGCACTTCATGGAACTTACTCCAAAAAGTGATGGATTTGTGACATACGGCGACAACAACAAGGGCAAAATTCTAGGAGTCGGGAAAATCGGTAACGTATCTAATCTTGTCATAGAAAATGTCCTATACGTAGAAGGCTTAGAACACAACTTGCTTAGTATAAGCCAACTATGTGATATGGGCAATTATGTAACATTTACTCCGGAATTATGCTTCATTAAGTCTTCTATAGATGATAGTGTTAAGTTTGTTGGTCGTCGCTCTAATAACACTTACTTAATTGATTTGGATGAGATAACTTCACTGTTTTCAAAATGTTTCAAATCTTTTGATGATGAAATTCGTCTTTGGCATAGACGAATTGCTCATGTGAATGTGAATCAATTGAACAAACTTTTGCGAAAAGATTTAGTGATTGGTTTGCCTAAACTAAACTTTAAGCTTGATGGCATTTGTGACTCTTGTCAAAAGTGCAAGCAAGTTAAAAGTTCTTTTAAACCTAAAAATATGATAAGCACAACAAAGCCTTTGGAGCAAATCCATATGGATTTGTTTGGCCCTTCACAAATTAAAAGTTTAGGTGGCAATTACTATGGATTTGTTTTAGTAGACGATTTTACTAGATTCACATGGACTTTATTTTTATCCGCAAAAAGTGAAGTTTATAAATGTTTTAAAAAATTTGCCAAACTCATCCAAAATCAACTAAGTTTGAAAATTGTGTCTATTAGAAGTGATCACGGAGGTGAGTTTGAAAACACTAGGATTGATGCGTTTTGTGATAAGTTTGGTATTGATCATCAATTTTCGGCCCCTAGGACTCCGGAGGAAAACGGAGTTGTAGAAAGGAAAAATAGAATATTAGTGGAACTTGCTCGTACTATGTTGATAGAATCAAATGTTCCTAAATATTTTTGGGCTGATGCGGTAAACACCGCTTGCTATGTGCTTAATAGGGTTCTTATTCATCCGCATTTAAATAAAACACCTTATGAACTTTTAAAAGGGCGAAAGCCAAATATCTCACATTTTCATGTTTTTGGGTGTAAGGTGTTTGTTTTAAATAACGGAAAGGAACCGGTCGGCAAGTTTGACTCTAAAGCCGACGAAGGCATATTCATAGGTTATTCAACTCATAGCAAAGCATATAGAGTCTACAATAAAAGAACATTAACCGTTGAGGAATCCGTGCATGTTGTATTTGATGAATCTTCGAAAGGAGATTGTGTTGTTTCTTGTGATGATTATATAGGCACATTTTTGGATCATGAGAATTCAACACCACAACAAATGGAAGAGAATCAAAATGAAGATCGAGAGGTGCAAGCACAAGATAAAGACTTAGCACAAGAGATACAACCTCAATTACCAATAGCTTGGAAGTCCAACAAAAATCATCCGATTTCTAATATCTTAGGTGACATTGCGAAGGGAGTGGTAACCCGACGCACTTTAAATAATTTTTGTTATTATGTTGCCTTTGTATCTCAAATAGAACCTAAGAATATCAAAGAGGCTCTTCAAGATGATCATTGGATTATGGCCATGCAAGAAGAATTAAATCAATTTGAAAGAAACCAAGTTTGGGAGCTTGTGCCAAAACCCGATGATCGTCCTGAAATTGGTACTCGGTGGGTCTATAGGAATAAGTTAGATGAATCGGGTATTATTGTTAGGAATAAAGCTAGGTTGGTAGCACAAGGTTATAGTCAAGAAGAAGGAATCGATTACGATGAGACATATGCTCCCGTTGCTAGATTAGAAGCTATTCGTATTCTTCTCGCTTTTGCTTCAATTATGAATTTTAAATTGTTTCAAATGGATGTTAAGAGCGCCTTTCTTAACGGATACATTCAAGAGGAAGTTTATGTGTCACAACCTCCCGGATTCGAGAGTTTTGAGCATCCGGACTACGTTTTCAAACTGAAAAAGGCTTTGTACGGTTTGAAACAAGCTCCTAGAGCTTGGTACGACCGACTAAGCAATTTTTTATTACAAAAAGGTTTTAAACGAGGTACTGTTGACACTACACTTTTTATTGAACGTTCCGGTAAGGATATTTTATTGGTTCAAATATATGTTGACGATATTATATTTGGTGCTACTAACGATAACTTGTGTAAGAAGTTTTCAGAATTGATGCAAAGTGAATTCGAGATGTCGATGATGGGAGAGCTTACATTCTTTCTTGGCCTTCAAATAAAGCAGCTTAATGATGGCATTTATATTCATCAGAGTAAATATTGTAGAGAGCTTCTCAAACGTTTTGGAATGGATTCGTGCAAATCCGCTTCTACACCAATGAGCGTTGCATGCTACCTAGATCAAGATGAGGCTGGAAAAGCGGTAGAGGTAACGAAGTATCGTGGTATTATTGGTAGTTTGTTATACTTAACTGCATCTAGGCCTGATATCATGTTTAGTGTATGTATGTGTGCACGTTTTCAAGCAAAACCGAAAGAGTCGCATCTAACTGCTGTCAAAAGAATAATGAAATACTTAAAGGGTACAACGAATACTGGACTTTATTATCCTAGGGATGCTTTTCTAAAACTAATAGGATATTCGGACTCTGACTTTGCCGGTTGTAAAGTTGAGCGAAAAAGTACAAGCGGAACATGCCATTTAATTGGTAATTCACTTGTATCGTGGTTTTCTAAAAAGCAAAATTGTGTAGCTTTATCAACCGCGGAGGCCGAATACATAGCTGCAGGTAGTTGTTGTGCTCAAATTTTATGGATGAAGCAACAATTATCTGACTTTGGTTTAAATTTAACAAATATCCCTATAAAGTGTGATAACACTTCGGCAATTAATTTGACTAAAAATCCAGTATTACACTCAAGGACAAAGCATATTGAAATTAGGCATCACTTTTTGAGAGATCATGTTCAAAAAGGTGATTGTGTTATTGAGTTTGTTCAAACTTCGGATCAATTAGCTGATATCTTTACAAAACCATTACCAAGGGACACATTTTATAAGATTCGAAGAGAACTTGGTATTTTTGATGAATTAACTATTAGCTAATTGAATTTGATGCTTTTTATACTCACCTTCAAGCCTATTTCAATGTGACTTGTTTTTTGAGTTGTTGTATTGATGAGCATTTTATTTCCCATTATTCCTTGCATTATTTTACTCCTATTATTGATACTTGTTGCCCATTTGACATTGATTAGCTTGATTTATTGATTTAGAGTTTATTGGACTAATATTCCGAATATTGTTTAATTTGGAATTATTTAGCCTAATTAATTCTATTTCTATTTTCAGGTAATATTTGGCACAAGGACACTTTGGGAAGTTTGGAAATGAAGATTGAAGTATTGAAGTGAAGATTGTAATTTGCATTTAGGTCCCTTTTTAATTGTAATGTTCAGAATAGTGTTTCTTAGGATTTGGGCCCATGTTTTAGGCCCATTTTGTGTCTTAAGAGGGGAAATTCGTGTAACCCCCCAAGACACACTCCCATTTCAGATTTCTCACTCTCTCTCTAGGTTAGAACTTCTCTCTTGGCTCTCCCAAGTGGTGGTGGCTGCTAGGGTTTTGTTCTTCCCCATTTCTACTCGTTTTTCTTCATTTATGGCCATGGAAGGCTAGACTTCAAGGGTTAATCCCTTTGGTATTGTATTATCTACTCTTGAGCTCTTGTTATTAATGCAATTTCATTTTCTCTTCTCTGTTTTCATGTTTATCGATGTGTAGTGGTTTGCTTAATTCCATTTCGTAGAGATAATACATGAATATAAATGCTTAATTTGTATTAACTCGTAAAAACTCCGATTCTGGTTTCTGATGCTTAATTAGAAGTTAGGGTTTGGAGTGATAACTGAATTTTCGCTTAGTATTTGGTTATCACGAGTTGGACAGAGGAGAGGAGAGGAATCGATCTTTAGTGAGCTAGGATTGAGTAGTGTACGTAGCCAAAGGGGTTTGCCCGCTTTTGTTTCTGATTTTCTTAGTTTTTATATTCTGTTTATGTTTTGTTCTTCACATTTGTCACACACAAAAAACCCCCCATTTTACTGCACACTACGTGTTTGATACTTTGCCTAGACCGATATTCGCTGGGAAACGACCTAGGATCACCTTCCTAGTACTACAGAATAAACACCTTTTATTTTGATCGGGTACGGCCTCGATCAAAATTTGGCGCCGTTGCCGGGGACTATCGGTTCTTGCCAAAGATCATACAGTAGTTAATTAGATTAGTTAGTGTAGTTAGTGTGTGAATAAGCATTCTGATAACTGATTGAAAGTTGCCATGTTTGCTGATTTGCTGTTCTGCACAACTGATGCTATTCTAGTGATTCTGTGAGTGCCATTCAACATAGCTGCGGGTGGAATTTTTGCACGAAAATTGGTATCCACACTTGTTTCATCATATATTAGTGTTTTGATGCATCACAGACACTCAGATATGCACTGTTTGTGAGTTCCAGAAAAATTTTCCAAGTTTCAGCAGCACTTACTATAAATAGGCATAACTTTTGATCAGGTTGTCGGAATTGGACGAATTTTATATCAAATCGAAGGGAATTTTCTGAATAATCTGATTTTTCTCACTTTGTTAGAAAACCCCTTCGTTTGGATCCTGAAAAAGCTTGTTTACTATTTCTTTTTTATTTTACAAGTTTTATTTTCTTAGTTTTTGGTCCCTGTTTTAATTCTTTGACTTGGTTCCCTTTTGAATTTTGTCCTCAAACTTTCTGTGATATGTTTTCATGATTTTAGGGTGCTGAAAAAAATAAAGAAAAAAATTTTAAAAAAATAATAAATTTTGTTGCCGATTTTGGTCATGCATATCTGTTACAGTATGCTATGGTTGATGCTGTTCTGTTCAGTACATGACTAGGGGCAACCCAAGTTATTTGCATCCTTATAACCCTGAAATTGATAGAACTTATCACAGATTAGTTAGACAAAATAGGAATCAGTCATTAGGTAGTGAGTCAGAGTCATCTTATAGTCCATCTAATTCTGATTCTGTTTCTATTTCTTCTATTCCTTCTACTTTTATTCAATCTGATTCTATATATTGTGATAACATGGCTCAACCCCCACCAAGGGAAAGGACACTTAGGGAGCTGGCTGCACCTGACTTCACTATTGAAGACTCGTGTATCCGGTATCCTGATGAGGATGTTCCTTTTGAGCTTAGAACAGGACTAATCCATTTGTTGCCCAAGTTTCATGGTCTTGCAGGTGAGGATCCTCATAAGCATCTCAAGAAATTCCATATAGTGTGCACCACAATGAAACCACATGATGTGCAAGAGGATCATGTCTGTCTCAGAGCATTTCCACATTCCTTAGAGGGTCTAGCACAAGATTGGTTATCTGACTTGGCCCCTGGTTCCATCACAAGCTGGGATGACTTGAAGAGGGCATTTCTGGAAAAATTCTTCCCTGCAAATAGGACCACTGCAATCAGAAAGGAAATTTCTGGTATCAGGCAACAACATGGAGAGAGTCTCTATGATTATTGGGAGAGATTCAAGAGGTTGTGTGCTTCCTGCCCTCACCATCAGATCTCAGAGCAGCTTCTCATCCAGTACTTTTATGAAGGTCTCAACTTCATGGAAAGAAACATGGTAGATGCTGCAAGTGGTGGTACATTGGGAGATATGACACCCTTACAAGCCAGGAGCAAAATTGAGAAGATGGCTTCCAACTGTCAACAATTCCATGCAAGAAGCAACAGTGATGCAATAGTTGTGAGGGATGTAAATGATGTTGGTGCAGACTCGGGCAAGGTTGAGAAGCTTGAGCAGAAAATTGATTCTCTCACAACATTGGTCACACAATTGGCTGTCAATCAGAAAAAGATGATACTTCCTGCTAGAGTGTGTGGCATATGCACATCCATTGAGCACCCCACAGATGCATGCCCTTCCCTTCAGCAGCAACAGTCGATGACCAGTGGTGACCAACCCGAGGCCTATGCAGCAAACATATACAACAATAGAGGTCCACAACAACACAATCATGACCTCTCTTCCAATAGATACAACCCTGGATGGAGGAACCATCCCAATCTGAAGTGGTCTGATCAACAACAACCTCCTCCTAATGTTCCATTTCAGAACACCGCTGGACCGAGCAGACCACCATATGTACCTCCTCCAATCCAGCAGCAAAGGCAACAACAGCAGCAAGTGGTTCATCCTTCACCATCAGCCCCTCCATCCAACCAACCTACCTTGGAGGAGTTGGTGAGGCAAATGACCATGCAAAACCTCCAATTTCAACAAGAGACTAGAGCATCCATTCAGAGACAAGAGGCATCCATTCAGACTTTGACAAATCAGATGGGTCAAATGGCAACTTCTCTCAACAACTTGCAATCTCAAAATTCTGACAAGTTGCCATCCCAAACTGTGATCAACCCTCAGAATCAGAATGTGAGTGCCATCAACCTGAGGTCGGGAAAGCAGATTCTCACACCCACACCACAACCTCACCTCAACAATGATGCTCTAGCTTCCTCTAAAGGGAAGAGCCAAGTGGTAGATGAAGGTGAGCATGCTAGCACCAAAAAGAATCATCCAACTCAACCCTCCTCAACTTCAACCACAAGCCCTGCTGTTGTCCTACAACCTCCTCCTGTTCCTCTTCCATTCCCACCAAGAGTGCCTCAAAACAAAAGGGTGGAAGAGGTGGACAAGGACATTCTTGACACATTCAGGAAGGTGGAAGTCAACATACCCCTTCTTGATGCAATAAAACAGATTCCAAGGTATGCGAAGTTCCTTAAGGAGTTGTGCACTCATAAGAGAAGACTCAAGGGCAATGAGAGGATAAGCATGGGAAGGAATGTCTCCGCTCTCATAGGTAAACCTATCCCTCACATTCCTGAAAAATGTAAGGATCCTGGAACTTTCTCTATACCTTGCATCATAGGCAATGTTAAGTTTGAAAATGCTATGCTAGATTTAGGAGCATCAATAAATGTCATGCCTATGTCTGTTTTTAAGTCTCTTTCTCTTGGACCTCTTCAACCTACGGGTGTGGTGATTCAATTGGCAAATAGAAGTACTGCCCACCCCGCAGGTTTGATAGAGGATGTCTTGGTTCGGGTTGAAGAGTTGATCTTCCCTGCTGATTTTTACATACTTGATATGGAAGATGACTCTCCCCGTAATGTTGTTCCTATTATTTTGGGGAGGCCATTTTTGAAAACAGCCCGAACCAAGATCGATGTGCATTCAGGTTCACTTTCCATGGAGTTTGATGGCAGTGTGATCCGATTTGACATTTTCCATGCTATGAAACATTTTCCTGAGGATCACTCTGTTTTCCATATGGACTTGCTCGATGATTTGATAGATGAGCATATGCTTGACTTTTTGCATCATGATTTTGAATTGCCATCTTTCACTGATTCATTTACTTGTCCATCATGCACTAACTCTGGATGGTGCACCGCATGCACTGAAATAGCCCAGTTTTTAGACTCTGCTACTGCATCTGATGATTCATATGTTATAGATTCAGATTATGCTAACCCTAACCCCATATCTGTTATGCATGAGTCTGATTTACTTGTTCAGGTGCAGGCAGCAGAATCCATTTCTGCTGTCCCTTTAGTTCCATCTATTATGCAGGCACCCTCATTGGACCTGAAGCCCCTCCCTCCTCATCTCAAATATGCTTACTTAGAGGATGAGCAGAAACTCCCAGTGATCATCTCTACCTCACTTTCTGTTGATCAAGAGGAGAAACTGCTGGATGTGATAAGAAAGCACAAGAGGGCAATTGGAT
Source organism: Crotalaria pallida (assembly GCA_037953625.1). Lineage (NCBI taxonomy): Eukaryota > Viridiplantae > Streptophyta > Magnoliopsida > Fabales > Fabaceae > Crotalaria > Crotalaria pallida. Next base: position 53,363,296 of record CM075654.1, on the reverse strand, counting down.
GGACTTTAGCGGATATTCCTGGAATTAGCCCCTCCATGTGCATGCACCGCATTTTGTTGGAGGATGGGGCTAAACCAGTGAGACAACCCCAAAGACGATTGAACCCCCAGATTCTTGATGTGGTAAAGAAAGAGGTCACCAAGCTGCTCCAAGCGGGTATCATCTACCCAATTTCAGATAGCACTTGGGTGAGCCCGGTGCAAGTTGTCCCCAAGAAGTCTGGTGTCACAGTTGTAAAAAATGAGAAGGATGAGCTGATTCCCACTAGAGTGCAGAACAGTTGGAGAGTCTGCATTGATTACAGAAAGCTCAACCAGGCGACTCGCAAGGATCATTTCCCTCTCCCCTTCATTGATCAGATGTTGGAGCGCCTGGCAGGTAAATCTCATTATTGCTTCTTAGATGGATTCTCTGGTTATTTTCAAATTTGCATTGCACCAGAGGACCAACATAAGACCACATTTACCTGTCCTTTTGGCACATTTGCATATAGAAAGATGCCTTTTGGCCTATTAAATGCTCCTGCCACATTTCAAAGATGTATGATGAGTATTTTCGCTGACTTGCTCGAGCATTGCATAGAGGTCTTCATGGATGATTTTAGTGTTTATGGCTCCTCATTTGATGCATGTCTTGATAATTTGACTAAGGTGCTTAACAGGTGCATTGAGACTAACCTTGTCTTGAATTTTGAAAAATGCCACTTCATGGTAGAACAAGGCATAGTCTTAGGGCACATTGTTTCGCACAAGGGCATAGAAGTTGACCCTGCTAAGCTGCATGTAATATCACATTTGCCTTACCCCTCTTGCGTGCGAGAGGTGCGTTCTTTTCTTGGTCATGCAGGTTTCTATCGCAGGTTTATTCAGAACTTTAGCAACATTGCCCTTCCTCTTTCCAAGTTGCTTCAAAAGGATGCCCCATGGGAATTTGGAGACCAATGCAAGAGGGCATTTGATGAATTGAAGAAAGCACTGACCACCACTCCCATCATCCAACCACCTGATTGGACCCTCCCATTTGAGCTCATGACTGATGCTTCAAATTATGCTTTGGGAGCAGTTCTCTCCCAAAGGGTTGGTAAGCTGTCGCATGTGATTTATTATGCTTCTAGGACTTTAGATGCAGCACAGGTTAATTATACAACAACTGAAAAAGAACTTTTGGCTATTGTTTTTGCACTTGACAAGTTTAGATCATATTTGCTTGGTTCTAAGGTTGTAGTGTACACTGATCATGCTGCTCTGAAGTATCTTTTGAAAAAGACAGATTCCAAACCTAGGTTGATTAGGTGGATGTTGCTCCTCCAGGAGTTTGATCTTGAGATTCAGGATCGGAGTGGTGCGCATAACCTTGTCGCAGACCACTTGAGCAGGATAGAGAGAGAGGAGGATGCATTTCCTATCCGGGATGACTTCCCGGATGAGCAGCTTTTATCTTTACATGTTTCCCATCCCCTTCCCCAAACTCCTTGGTTTGCAGACATTGTTAATTATCTAGTTGCTTCTGTTTTTCCTGCCTTGGCATCCAAAGCTCAAAGAGACAAATTAAAGAGCGATGCCAAGCATTATGTATGGGATGACCCCTATTTATGGCGTTTTTGCAGTGATCAGGTCATTCGCAGGTGCATTCCAGACCAGGAGATCCAATCGGTTCTCCAATTTTGCCATGCTTCACCAGTGGGAGGCCACCTTGGTACTCAAAGGACAGCACGAAAGGTGCTGGATTCTGGATTTTATTGGCCTACCATTTTCAAGGATGCGAGCAACATCTGCAGCTCGTGTGAGCAGTGTCAAAGAGCAGGAGGCGCCCTATCTTGGAGGCAACAGATGCCGCAACAACCTATGTTGTTTTGTGAGGTGTTTGACGTCTGGGGTATAGATTTCATGGGCCCCTTTCCTGTTTCTTTTGGTTTTTATTATATCTTACTTGCTGTGGATTACGTATCCAAATGGGTGGAAGCTAAGGCCACCAGGACTAATGATGCTCAGGTTGTTGTAGATTTTGTCAGGTCTAATATCCTTTGCAGGTTTGGCATACCTAGAGCCATAGTCAGTGACCAAGGCACACACTTCTGCAATAGATCCATGCAAGCTTTGCTCAAGAAGTATGGGGTTGTGCACAAAGTCTCTACACCCTATCACCCCCAAACCAACGGGCAAGCGGAGATTTCAAATAGAGAGATCAAGCGGATTTTGGAGAAGATGGTGAAGCCTAATAGAAAGGATTGGAGCACACGATTGGAGGATGCTCTGTGGGCCCATCGGACCGCTTACAAGGCACCCATAGGGATGTCACCCTATCGGGTTGTCTTTGGTAAGGCGTGCCACCTGCCTGTGGAGATAGAGCACCGTGCATATTGGGCTGTGAAGCAATGTAACTTAGCTCTTGATCAAGCGGGTGAGGAGAGGAAGCTGCAGTTGAGTGAGCTAGATGAGATCCGCTTGGAGGCCTATGAGAACTCCAAATTCTACAAAGAGAAGACCAAGAAGCTTCATGATAACTCCATTTCCAGAAAGGAGTTCTTGGTTGGTCAAAAAGTTTTGCTCTACAACTCTAGGCTTGGACTCATGAGTGGAAAGCTCCGCTCTAAATGGATTGGACCGTTTGTAGTCACCCAAGTGTTTCCTTATGGCACTGTGGAGATCAAGAGTGAGTCCACGAACAAGAGCTTCAAAGTCAATGGCCACCGACTCAAGCCTTTTCTAACCACCCCTTCTTTGGATGATGCACCTGTGGAGGAGGCCTCATTGGTCGACCCCACTTTTGAACAACCATGACTTAGGGAGTCTCCTTTTCTCCTTCCTTACTCTTTTTATTACACTTGTCTATATCTGTCTGATTCTGCTATTTGTGTTCCATTGAGGACAATGTGTGATTTAAGTGTGGGGGGAGAGTAGTTTAGGTTGCATATTTTGCTTTGATTTTTTTTAGGTTTTGCTTAGTTTTGGGCATTTTCTTGCATGTTTTTTGCTTCATTTTAGTAGAGTTTTGGTATCTCGTGTCTGAATTCATGCATTTCTGTGTGTAAAGTTGCTTTTGATAATTAAGAGGTGGTAACACTGTGATAGAATTGTCCCTTTTGTGAGGATTTGAGCCTTAATTGTGGGTGGATTGCTATATATGCCACCTAATTTTCTGTCATGTGTGATTGCACTCTGGATTACTTGCACTCTAGAACTTGACTTGACTCTTGTTGATACTTGATTGCTCATGCACATTTTGAAATGATTTAGGCACTTTCTTTCTTGAATAAGCTACTAGCCATATGAGCCTACCTTGAATGAATGTATCCTTTGCTAGCCCCTTTGAGCCTTTTTATCCCTTTCCTTGTTCTTTAGCTCATTACAAGCCTATGACTGAAAAACCATGATTGTCCTAACCTTAGGGAATTTTGGAGCTTTGGAATTGTTTTGGGAATGGGTATTAGGTAAGAAGTGTGCTTTATGCTTTAATTGGTTGAGTTCTTGGTTTTGCCTCATTGGTTGTTATAGTTATGGCTTCATCTTCATGCCATTTGTGTTGTTTCTTCTTTTCTTTTTGTATATCTCTCAAAAACAAAAAAAAAAAATAGAAGACAAAAATACAAAAAAAAAAATGCAAAAATAAAAAGAAAAAAAAAGAAGAGAAAAAAAAAAGTGAATAAAAGGTTGTTGAGGCAAAGAGGATTGGAATTAGTGGTAGTTGATTTTGGGGTGGATTTTGCTTACTTTTTACTTATTCCCCATTGCTCCTCTATTCCCTTGGTTTTAGCTACATTCCCATATTTTTATCCTACCTTGTCCTTGGCCCCATTACAACCCTTAAAAGACCTTTTGATCATTTTGTGCATGTGTGTTGATGGTTGATGTTAGAGGCTTGTCAAGCTTATGGTTGTGTTTGTTTTTCATGATGTGCCTTGAGTGTAAATAATGATTAACCCCAAACACTTGAGTGTAAACACTTTTGAGTGATCCTTGTGAGTTTCTATCATATTTGTGACTATCCTCTTGATGTCATTGGTTTCTTTGCATACTTGAAGTAATTGGATGATGTTCGCGGATGCTTTGACTCTTTGATCCTTAACCATTTTGTGTGCTTGAGTTTGCCCATTTCTTTGCATTTCCTAGAATTCATTGTGAAGTATGTAATCTCTTAGGTTTGCATTTCTTAGTTGCAGTCATCTTGTTGCATGATTCACTTTGGTGCATATTGATCTTCATAGTCCTATCTTTTGGTTTTGCCCAGGAGTGCAAAAGGATAAGTGTGGGGGTATTTGATGAGCATTTTATTTCCCATTATTCCTTGCATTATTTTACTCCTATTATTGATACTTGTTGCCCATTTGACATTGATTAGCTTGATTTATTGATTTAGAGTTTATTGGACTAATATTCCGAATATTGTTTAATTTGGAATTATTTAGCCTAATTAATTCTATTTCTATTTTCAGGTAATATTTGGCACAAGGACACTTTGGGAAGTTTGGAAATGAAGATTGAAGTATTGAAGTGAAGATTGTAATTTGCATTTAGGTCCCTTTTTAATTGTAATGTTCAGAATAGTGTTTCTTAGGATTTGGGCCCATGTTTTAGGCCCATTTTGTGTCTTAAGAGGGGAAATTCGTGTAACCCCCCAAGACACACTCCCATTTCAGATTTCTCACTCTCTCTCTAGGTTAGAACTTCTCTCTTGGCTCTCCCAAGTGGTGGTGGCTGCTAGGGTTTTGTTCTTCCCCATTTCTACTCGTTTTTCTTCATTTATGGCCATGGAAGGCTAGACTTCAAGGGTTAATCCCTTTGGTATTGTATTATCTACTCTTGAGCTCTTGTTATTAATGCAATTTCATTTTCTCTTCTCTGTTTTCATGTTTATCGATGTGTAGTGGTTTGCTTAATTCCATTTCGTAGAGATAATACATGAATATAAATGCTTAATTTGTATTAACTCGTAAAAACTCCGATTCTGGTTTCTGATGCTTAATTAGAAGTTAGGGTTTGGAGTGATAACTGAATTTTCGCTTAGTATTTGGTTATCACGAGTTGGACAGAGGAGAGGAGAGGAATCGATCTTTAGTGAGCTAGGATTGAGTAGTGTACGTAGCCAAAGGGGTTTGCCCGCTTTTGTTTCTGATTTTCTTAGTTTTTATATTCTGTTTATGTTTTGTTCTTCACATTTGTCACACACAAAAAAACCCCCCATTTTACTGCACACTACGTGTTTGATACTTTGCCTAGACCGATATTCGCTGGGAAACGACCTAGGATCACCTTCCTAGTACTACAGAATAAACACCTTTTATTTTGATCGGGTACGGCCTCGATCATGTATCTTATTAAAGTGTTTATCATTTTTTTTTATGCAGTTATGTGTGTATGTTTTCTATAATATGCTAATTGCTTTATTTGTATGTGTGTTACTTGCTACATGCTAAGTGTTTCTCTGTGTTTGTGCATGAAAAATGATTTTGCATGAAAAATTGAAATTTTTGAAATTCTGGACAGTTCACTCGAGTAACAGAAATTTCACTCGAGTAATTTTAAAAACTCTTTCGTATTACTCGAGTAATTCTGTCTGTCACTCGATTAATTTTAAAATGACTTGCGTATCACTCGATTAAGTTCATCCATCACTCGAGTAAAATCTTTTTATCTTTCGGCATACTCGAGTAACATACTCTTTCACTCGAGTACTGCTCGAATCACTCGAGTAACGTATGAACATTACTCGAGTAACTTACGTGATTTTAAAAGCTGAACTGTTGAAATCTGCATCATTTTCACGATTTTTTTCTCTCTCTTGTTCGTCTTTCTCTCTTCTCTCTCATACGGGTCTTCATCAAATCATCATCTTTCAGCCACAAAACTCACAAATCATACAAATTTCTTCCATATTTCATCATTATATCATCATTTCTACTCCTTTCATTCATCAATTTCACCAATTTTATCCAAAAATCCGAAAACCCCAAATCAAAACCCTAACCCCTCAAAACCGAATTTGCTTTTTCTGCATCAATGGCTTCTTCCTCTCACTATCAACCTCCTCAAAAGAAAGCAAAGCAAGGAGCAGGTCGTAATGATACTTGGTTTTCTGGAATCAACCGAGATTTGTGGGAACCGGCATTTATCAATCGCTCTTTTGGTCTTACAAGGTATGTTAAATTTGCTTGGTTGCATAAGGAGCAATTTCCGTTTGTAGAGGATTTAGAATTTCAGAATTTGCAGAGGTTTTTGGAATTTGAGACTCATTATTACCCTAGGCTTGTCAGACAATTTTATCAAAATTTTACTAAGCTAGATGGTGAGTATCAAACAATGGTTAGAGGACATCATTTTGTTATAAAGCCTGCGGATTTGACTATGATGTTTGGTTTAGAAAACAAGGGAACTTTTATTGGTGATACTGAATGTCTGGATTTGGATGTGGATACTAATAAGATTTATACTGATTTGTTGCGTACTGGTGAATCTTGGGGTGATAGAACTACTAGAACTGTATCACCTTTGCATGCTGTGGATAGGGTGCTCATGTATATTATCTCTTATTGTTTGATTCCAAAATGCAATCAAAATTATGCTCAATTGGGAGATGATGATCTTACTTTGTTTCATGGGATTAAAAAGAGGTATGAGATGAATTGGAATAAAATGTTTTTAGCTCGTATGGAAGCTGCTGCTCAATCTCCTCCTACCCAATTCTTACCATATCCTATGCATGTCACCAAGATCATGAGGTATTATCGTGTTCCAATCCCTGATGATGAGCCAGCTGAAAAGGAAAAGAAAAATAACTGGTGTCTTAATGATTCGCACATTAGTTATATGAAAATTGCTTGGCATAGGGACAGTCGCACTTGGTTATGGAAATCACAGATTAAGGAAATGGCTGAAGCTGCAAAGGCTGCAAGAGTTTCAGGTACTAGGAAAAGGAATTTACTTGGTGATAGGGCTGGTGCATCCTCTTCTGTTCCTCCTACTTCTACTGATCCGATGGATACCGATCGTATTGAGGACTATATCGATTTGGATAATCTTGGTACTCCATTTGATGCACAAGCTGCTCATGAGTCATTAGTTGAGCACATCAATGCTCAATTCACTCAGTTGGAGATGAGACAGGATGTGAAGAATATTGCCATGGAGCATCGTTTGATGGATTACATGTCTGGATTATTTTCTCATCATTTTCCTCCTCCTCCACCTGATTCCTAGACCTGTGGATGCTGATGATGTTTGCTGTTGATTTCTGTTGCATGTTTCATTTGCATATTCTCTGTTTATGTTTCTGTTTCATGTTTCTGACTCTGTTGCTACTATGACTTTAGGACCTTGTGTATGGTCTAGTTTGTTTAGTTTTCGTTTTGATTATCTGCTATGATTTGCTGCATAGTGTGATGCTCTGATACTCTGATTTCTGGTGCTATATTCGTTGTTCGTTTATATTCGTTGTTTATATACGTTGAGGCACTATTGTGGTTTATTTTGGTATTGTCTTTATTGTTATATATTTTCTATACCATTGTGAACTACTTACCTTCAACTTTTGGCAAAGGACTTTTCTCAAAAATATTATCTTTTTAATGATGCCAAAAGGGGGAGAATATTTTGTTGATGTTGTTCTTGTAGGTTAAGTTTTATTATATTTTTCCTAGATGTTTTACATTTAGGGGGAGTATGTTAAAACTTAGTGCTTAATTTGAAAGGAGGTTTGTCATCATCAAAAAGGGGGAGTTTGTAGGATTCTCATGTTTTGATGCTAACAATCTCTCTCCAAGCAACAACATTGGCAACAAGCAAGCTACACCACATGAAGATTAGAATTAGGATTTTTATTAATTCTATTTCAATGTAATCTTTATTTTATGCAATGCATCTCATTGGTGTGGGTAGCTTAGGTGATTTTAAGAATATTTAAATAATGTCTGATTAAGAGTGAAGATACTTTAAATCTTGATTAAATAGCTTGTGAAAAACATTTTAGAAAAACTTTGTTTTTATTCAGATTCTGATCAGTTTACTCGAGTAATGAGTATTGGTTCACTCGAGTAATTTATGTTCTGACAGGTTAATCGAGTAATGGTTTACACATCACTCGAGTAACTTAATCTGACATGTTTCACTCGAGTGACGTTGTTTGGTTTACTCGAGTAATTCAATCAGTGTTGGGAAAATTTTAAAAGGACTTAATTTTCTCTTTCAAAGTAATAGACTTTCATTCTTACAATTTTCTAATACACTTTGAAAAGTAATTCAAGAGCTATTTTACATCTTTCAAGAGCTATCAAGATTCAACAAAGAACTTTTCATTCTTCACTCTATTTTCTATCATTGTTCAAATATTCTTGAGATCATATTTTTGTTCTTAGTGGTTGTTGAAGATTTGCAATTTGTGATTGCATCATTGAAGTTTCAACACAAGTGAAGAATCTCACAAGGAAGACTTTGAGGATCAAATCAAAGCAAGAAAAGAGGATTGGTTGGAAGCATCTTCAATCAATTAGCAAGGAAATCTAGAATACTCAAAAGGGGTAGATTAGATCAAAGTGTTTGGTACACACTTTGAGTTGGGTTTTAAGATAGGAGAACTAAGAATCTAGTTGCATCTTAAAACATTGTAAAATCTACATTTGAAGATTTCTAGTGAAGAATCTCTCTTGATTTAAGAGGGGACTGGAGTAGCTTTCAAGTGGGTGAAAGTGAACCAGGATAAATCCTTGTGTCTCTTTTATTTTCATTCCTTGTATTTCATTAATTCATTAACATTTGCATTTTTAGGTTAGAATTGGGGTTTTCTTAATTCTACTCAATTGATCTAAAATTGCATGTTAATATTACTTGAAATTGTTCATATTAATCATTCATAATTTGTTGAATCATCATAGCATTGTTATTCTTGAAGAACTCCATTGAAAACAAAGTTTTAAATTGAATTTTACCCAGTTTACTCGAGTAAAGTTATTGTCACTCGAGTAATCTGCTTTCAGTTTATAAACATTACTCGAGTAGGTTTTCTGTTACTCGAGTGATTTAAAATTTGCTTTCGTAATACTCGAGTGATTTGCTGAATACTCGAGTGAAATTATTTTTGGTTGCGTATTACTCGAGTGAAGGCTTGAGTTACTCGAGTAATCTGAACTGAATTCTTAAGAAAATTTATTTTCATAAAACCATTCTCTTAGGTGGACGAAAAATCTGTAATAAGGCTTCAATATTCTATTCACCCCCCCTCTAGACTATATTGAGTCGCTTGTTGGTTTCCAACAATTATTTGGTTGTGCGTTAGTAATAAAGCTATGGAAGTAACAAGTTAAGAATGATAAGAAAGGAATAATGGATTTGAATAATGAGAATAAATAAGGGAGAGAAGCAAGTTATGATGAGTTTGAAATCGTGAGAAAAGTAGATGGTGACTGGAAATTTGGAAAGAATGAGAAGAGCTGCTGATGCTGCTGAATCCGAATTGGCGAGAAAGGACACCAGTGATGCTGTTGAGTCACATTTGGCAAAAAGGACAGTTGACTTGAAAGAGTGATGCTCATGTTGACGAGAGCAATGTTGCTGTGATATGAGAAAGAGAAAGATGATGCAATGATGTTGTGATGATTCAAGAGATTAATATGTGAGCTTTTAGGGGGATTAGATGTGAACGATTAGCGATCGGGTCTCATTGAAGGGATGCACCAAGGATGGGCCGATCATTAGGGTTAAGCCGTAATTAAAACTCTTTAAAAAAACTCTAAAAGACATTAATAATTGCGGTGAGGTATGAGTGTCGTATCGAAGTAGTGGAGAGGAAGGAGCCATAGGTATCTACGGATACTTAGGAGGAGATTGCATTAGGGGAGGACAATGACGGTGATATGTCAAGAAGTCTAGAGCACTTTTCTAGGCGGAACAACTCCACAAGTGGCGCACTAACATGGTGGGGACTGGGTCCAATGCCGTGGCAAGTTCTGCTTTCGAAACTAGAATAAGTACTATCGCCCCCTAGATTGCAAATCGAGAACAGTGAGAGGGACTGGAACGGGGCATTGTGTTTTGCCACTGCGTGGACAGTGAGCCTTGTTATTATTGAAATGATTTGAGGACGAGATCCTCCTGGTCTGGGACCATTTATGTGTTGTGACAGTTGTCGTGCCCGCGTGGTAAAGGTCCTGTACTCCTGTTTGCTTCCGACTAGGTTGGGTGGTTGACCGAGGAGATGTAGACGTGTGTGAGCTCAACGATGTTTCCCCCTCATCATTGATGCTAATCGAATTGATAAGACTTAATAACCAAGATGTTCCAAAGATAAGTATAGCAATGATTATAATAATAATGATAATGATAATGCTAATACCAAGTGATGAATAAGATGGATGAAGTATTTGTGATATGGAACCTTGAGGCATACGTTGAGTGTGTGAATGAGGAATGAGAAGAAGTACTAAGATTGAGAAGGGATATTGAGGAAAATTGTAAAAACGTTATTGTTTATGAATACTCAAATGTATGTTTATGTTTACACCCTGATGAAATTTATGTGTTGTTTTGATTATGCTTTATTGGTTGTTGGATTTACTTCGTTATATTTATTTTGTCTTAATATTTACCTGATGTAATCTCACATAGTCGACATTGCCGTTTTGGGTTGCTCACTCTCTCTATCATCTCTATTATGTCTTGTATAAAAATTCTGCGGATTTTAGATGGCCAATATGGTACGGTATCAGCTTATGCGGGAGATAGGAGCGACTCCCCGAAGAGGCGCCAACAGTATTATGTATGTTTATGAGATGTTCTTCATAGAGATTCCGCGTATAAGGGCTGAGTTATAGTTAGAAGAAGAGGATGCTGCTGCGGAGGAGGAGACGGATTGTGAGGCTGACGATGCCGAGGTGGAGCTTCCTGAGGACGCCGAGGAGGAGGATCCTGACCTCTGGTCTGACGAGGATGCAGAGGAGTATTCTAGTGATGAGAGCTGGATCATTAGTCCTGAGGAGCTGCTGGCGGATGATGACGAGTGCTATAGTAGATTTATAAAGCAAGATTAGGGAAGAATTATGAATATGACTAGGGAGTAGGTAATTTTCCTTTTGAGTATGTAATCCACTATGAGTTCTTAGCAACTTGGCGACATCCTGCTGTGACCCCAACAAGTTAATCTTTGTATTGATATTTTGACATGAAATCAAATGGGCTATTCTATTTAACTAATGTTTTGGAAAATGAGTTTCGAAGCGTGGTGTCTTATGACATCCCGGTTTGGAACTTGAAAGAGATGGTGCAATATGAGAACATGGATTATACCTGAAACTATGTTTTGCTAATATAAGTGTTCTCCTCTTGCGCATTATTCGCTTTTTAAAAAAAAATGGCCCTAATTTTCACCTAAAAAGATTATAGTTTTCAAGTTGCCAAATCGGGGTGTTACAGATTACCACTAATCTAATAATCGATTACTGAGCCTCTGATATTTGTATGATGCAACATCATGTAATCGATTACTCTACCTCATGAAAATGTATGATGCAACATTATTAATCGATTACTTGATCCAAGTAATCGATTACTCTTATTCAAAAAGTAATGGATTAGCCAAGTTCACATAATCGATTACACGCACTCTAGTTTTTCTGTGATGCAACAAAGTTAATCGATTACTTAAAGAAGGTAATCGATTACTCCTTCTTGCACTTGTAAAAATAGATTTTCATAACATAAAAATATCCAGAGTTGTTTCATCAATCATTTCCACATAAACTAAGTTAGAAAACTGATTTTGATGAAAACTCTTTTTCTTCTCCTTTAAGTGAAAAACTCATTGGCCTTTTAACTCATTAAGAATATAAGACTTCATTACCTTACAATATGTCCTAAGGGAAAGGAATAAAAACTTCTATTTGCTTGAGCCTTAAACTTGATCTTGAAAGGACTTGTGCTTGCATTGCTTGAATCTTGAGTTTGTTATCATCAAAACATTAACCTTTAATTCTTCTTGAAGTCCATGAGAGAGCTTGACTTCCAACAACGGTTAGCCTCAGCCTTCTCTACCTTTTCTCGAGCAATGCGCTCACGCTCCTGAGACTTAGAAAGAGTGTCTGCCTGCTTCACATGTTGCTTGGTGAGTTGTCGAATCTCTTCCTAGTAACCCTCCTCACGGAGGGCGGTAGATTGCCTCCTTTCCTGCTCGGCGGAAGAAACAACAGCAGTGATATCATCGGCATGATTCGCGACGCTTTACAAAAGGCTGACCCCTTAGAGAAGAAATTTTCCTACTGAGTTAGCCTCTTCATGTAATAGCCCGATTTTCATAACTCAAAGTAATTAACTTTTATGTATAAAAGTTACCAAAAATGAGGCCAATTTTTTTTTTTAAAACATTTTGAAGTGTCAATATTAGATGTACCACCCTTTACTGAAAATCGAGTTGCTACTAAAACATTTCTTCTCATAAAACTTTCATGTTTACAAAAGAACTTGTTTTCGAAAAGCAAAATGATTCATTGCAGTAGATTAAAAGTATTTACAACAGTTTACCAAAGATTACATTACTTAATCTTTCCAAAATGAGGATACTTTCACAACATAAAATTTTAAAATTGGCTTGGTTACATAAATGGTTCTTTAACTTAACACAAGAATCACAATTTACGGGTTTGACTTAGGGTTGACTTTTCTCTGCTAGGGTTTTTTCCTTCTGCCACCCTGCTTGACTCGTGGTGATCGCTGATCACCGCCGTTTGCCGTCATGGCAAAAAGAAGGGTCGGCCACCTAAGTCCCCCTCTGCAAAACAATCACCCACCACACACTCTATCCCAAAAAACCTTGACCTAGAGACGCTGGATGAAGAAGACTATGAAGATATTGATAACTTGAGCCCTAAGAAAGCAGTTTCAATACTAAGGAAGTTGGATAAATTGAGAGCAAAGATTAAGGGCAAGGCGGTTATCGTTGATAGTGCAGCAGCCTTGGAGAACAGGGAGGAGGTTACGAACACATCTAATCATGGCCATGTAGACCACACTATTATTAACGAAGAGCATAGAAGGGTTTTGGTGTGGGATTCATTTGACATCTCCAAATTACGTAATGCTGGAGAAAGCTTAATTTTGTTAAACCAACAATTAAGGAAGGGGTTGCTGTTGGGAAAATCGTGACAGCAGATATAGAAAGTGAAGAGAAGTATTGGCAACAAGCGATTGTGTGCTATGTGCTAGGGGCAAGGCCTCCCTATGCGGTTCTGAATGGCTATATAAGGAAGATATGGGGTCAACATGGGATAGATAAAGTTCTCATGAATGGAGATGGAACAATGGTAGTCAGGTTTAATTCAATGGAGGCTAGGAATGTTGTCCTTGAACTTGGCATATTTCATTTTGACAAAAAGCCTCTAATAATTGCTCCTTGGACAGGGAAACCAGTGTCAAAAAGCTTTCATGAAACAGTGCCAGTATGGATACAATTTCCAAATTTAAACCTGAAGTTTTGGGGGGCTAATGCTTTGAGTAAGATTGCAAGCCTGGTGGGGACACCTATTATGGTGGACAATGTTACAAAGGAGAGAAACAAAATTAACTATGCTAGAGTGCTAGTGGAGGTTAATCCAACAATCTTGCCAGATGAAGTGTTTTTTGAAGATGAAAAAGAGAACATTATAGCACAAAAGGTAGACTATGAGTGAAAGCCAGTAATTTGTGCAACATGTTCAATGTATGGTCATGATAGTAAGGTGTGCAGAAAACAAACCAAGAAGGTTTAGGTTGAGAAGAGGAAGCCCTCAAGAGAGGACACTGAGAAGCTTGATGATGCTTTAAAACTGAATAAGCATATTCAGGAAGGTTTGATTCCTGAGGAGAATTTAGAATCAGCTTCACAAGCAGTTAGGCAAGTGTTGCAAGATTAGAGTGTGGCAGAAGAGGCTGTTACTACAGTTAAAGAAACCCAGTTAACAAGTGGAAGTGAAGATGTGGAGGTAAGAGTTGTGAAAGACCAAAATGAAGGCCAATGGACCCCAGTGCAAACCAGAAGGAAGGCTCAGAATAAGGTGAGTAAGGGGGACAATTCAGCCCTCATTACAATGGATAGTATATGTGCATGGAACACCAGGGGATTTAACCAACCCCTGAAACAAAAAGAGGTTAAAAGGTTGGTGAACAAATTTAATGTAGGAATTATGGCAATTCTAGAGAATAAGATCAGGGCTAGCTCATTTGATGTTATCAAGAATAAGAACTTTATGGACTGGGGGTCATTCATTAATTTAGATGACCACCCAGTGGGCAGAGTGTGGGTTGTGTGGAAAAGGGACATGTTTCATGTTGAGGTGCTTAGCCATTCTAGCTAGTTTGTGCATTGCAAAGTTGAGATTCCTCATGAGAATGTATCATTCTATGCTACTTTTGTCTATGCTCATAATGATGTAGAAAGGAGGGCTGAATTATGGAGTAGTCTGAAGGAGATTGGGGAAATCATGCATGAGAAGTGGGTAGTGTTGGGGGATTTTAATTGTTGCGTGAATGTGCAGGAGAAACTAGGGGGTCATCAGCTAGATGTTCAACAGATTGGAGAATTTAGAGAATTTGTTTGTCAATGCCAATTAGAAGATATGAAGTATGGAGGGAGCTTCTATACATGGGACAATAGGCAAGAGGGGGAGGATAAGATCCTGTGCAAGTTAGACAGAGTATTGGTGAACTTAGAGTGGTGCAGAGTGTGGCCTGAAGTTTATACAGAGTTCCTTAACAATGGCACTTCAGACCATAGTCCTATGGTCATCAATTGGAATGCTAATGCTAATTCTAGGACTGGTAATGAAACCCCTTACCTTAAAATAAATAAGATAGAGTGAACCTTAACCGGGTTAGGAGTCCTAATGCAGGAGGGTTGTCGATTGGACCCAATATCCGCAATAATCACCGAGGGAGGCACCGGAGTCCGTCGATTCCCAACTTAGAGTAAGCTCAATGAGCTCCACTTCCTTCCTTGAGGGGGTCGAACATCAAGAGGAGAGGGAACCCTTAATCACACCACCTTCAATGGTGGAGACCCAAGCGGAAGTGATGGAATTGGCTTGAAATGATGATGGTGTCAATTGAGAGAGGGGAAAGAGAGCTTGATGATCATGGAGGAAGGTATTGAAGTTGAGAGCTTGGGGAAAGATGAATCTATGGAGATTTGGGGTGGAACTTTGGTGCCCTAGCTTCAAAAGGAAGAAGAAGATGAGGGAAGGCGGGATTGGTGCTTGATGATCAACCATGGAGCTTGAAGCTTCATTAATGGAGGTTGGAAGGGAAGGGATGGAGTCCTTGCTCCATGGAAGAGGGAGGAGTTGAGGGAGAGAGGTGAGGGTTCGAGTATGGGGGAGGGAGGAAGTGTTTGGGGGGTGTTAAATGGGGTTTTGGGGTGGGAAATGGCGAAAATGCCCTTAAAATCGCGTGTTCAGTGTTGCAGATCGCAGTATTTTCGCTTAAGCGAAGAATTTTCGCTTAAGCGAAGCCCTTACAGTGTTGCCATGGAACCTATTTCGCTTAAACGAAATATACTCGCTTATGCGAGCTCCTGAGGTGTTGATTCTGTGACATTTTCGCTTACGCTTAAGCAAAATCATCAGGTACTGCTACTTCATTTTTCTATTTTTCAGCTATTTTCTCCAAACTTCAAACAGCCATAACTTTTTCGTTCACCGTCGGATCTTGCTCAAATTTGGCGAGCAACTTCCTAAAAATCATATCTTCATATCCAACGGTGGAAATTTTGTTTTGAGTCCTAAATCTTTTATTTTGATTTTCTAACCTACGTTATGTTTTAATACCGAATTATCTATTTTTCTAGCCTGTTCCTAACTTCAATTTAATGTTCCCTTCTTTTCTAACCTTATTATTATTATTATTTTTATCCTTTCCTAATGTTAAAATACTTCTTTCGAATAACTATTTGTAGCTTACCATCCTTATTTCCTTTATTCTAATTATTATTTACTTATTCGTCTTTGGGTTTAAAATTCGGGATGTTACACCTTCCTCTCCACTACTTCGCACTCTCATACCTCACCGCGTTAATGTCTTTTAATGTCTTTTATCTTTTTAAATAACCTAAGGTCGTCCCATCCTTCGTGCATCCCTTCAATGAGTCCCGACCACTAACTTTGCACAATATTTCCTTATCAGAGCACAGAGCTGGGTTCACATCATCACAACTTGTCTCAACAATCTTATATCGTCCTCTTTTTCAAAATCCCAGTTCGCAAAACTTTTGTTAAAATCTTAAATCACAAACTTTTACAAATTTTCTCAAAACCTTCTTGTACAACTTCCTCAAAATCTTACGTCACTTACTTTCTAAAAATTTCTTTTCACAAAACCATTAAAATATCCGTTCACAAACCTTTCTTAAAAACTTACTTCTTAGACTCTTACAAAATCTCTTTTCATACATCTTTTCAAAAATATCTTTTCACAAATTCTACCAAAAGTCTTGCTTCAAAAACTCTCATTTTCAAAAACCTTTTTAAAAATCTCTTTCTATAAACCTTTTCAAAATCACTTTTCATAAATCTTTTTCAAAAATATCTTTTCACAAACCTTTTCAAAATATCTTATTTTAAAAGCTTTTCGAAAACATATTGTTTCAATGAGTACTAGTGGAGGAGCAAGCTCAACTCAACACCAGTCTCATTTCAACAATATCACAAAAGAGCCCAGCTCTACTCACATCACCTTTCATTTCATAATCAACACCCCCTCACTTTCCCAGCTCTGGCATAACCTCATTTTCATCATCAAATTTGTCCCTAATCTCAACACTTTATCTCTTTTCCAATAAGCCTCCTATTCTTTATTCTTATTTCTTTCTCATGATGTCTTTACTTCACAATCTTATTTATTTCATTTATGTTTTCAGGACGTAACAGACATCCATCAGCGTGTTATTCACATTAATCATCAATATAATTATCATCATGCATAATTAAATAAATAAACATACAAACATACTATTTCACACAGTAATCATGTAACAGCCCGATTTTCGTAAATCAAAATAATTGACTTTTGTTCATTAATGTTGCAAAAATGAGGCCAAATTTTTTTTTTTGTAAAACATTGTTGAAGGGTTTTGAAAATGTTATTGACATCCTCCAACCTTCTCTTTCGAAAACCGAGTTGTTACTTAAAACCCAAAACTCATTCATCTTGTTTTTTGAAAACATCTTATTAAGAAAACAGTTTAGTTCCACTTTAAGCAAATTTCGTTCCTCTACTCAAAGGACTTGAACATGTTTCATAAAAGAGTATTCTTACAATCCTTAAAAATTGGACATGCTTCATAGCAATTTAAGTTACATTAATGGTTCATCACTTAGGTAATCCTGGACACAAACACTCACTACCATCTATTCTAACCATACTATACTCAAGCTGCCCTTTTGAAGGCAATCGGGTGGAGGTCCTCCTTCTTCATGGGTCCTCTTTTTGCTTCCGAAGATGAAGCCGTCCCTGCAATGTCGTTGGGCTCCAACTTCACTACTTCTCTGGTGGTAGACTTCCACTGTCCCTCATATTGCACCTTCTCCTTGTAGTTTCGATATCCTCGCACAGTGACTTGTCCCAAGCGCGGCCCCAAGTTAGCTCTGCTCAGTTGATGCTCCGGGTCGGGGATGACAATCTTAGTATGGCCGGTCCATACCCAGCCGCTTGGAGTACGCTTCCAACCTCTTCCATACTTACTCCATGTGGTGATGTCCATGCAGTACTCCATCTGCCCGTTGAAATACCAGCAACACCGATATGCCAACGAACAGGAGAGAGTAAGCGTTCCGAACGACGCAACGTCGACGGTGTGGGATTACGATAGGCAAGATAATAGGATCCAAACAATATAACAAACAAGCACACAACAATCAAGAGTAATATTATTATTATCTCGTATTATTAATATCATCACCATCCTTGTTATCATTTTTCTTTCTCTTATCAACTTACTTTCTCATTTTCTTCTCTTCTCATACTCTTGATTTCTTCTTATTCATTCTTATCAGTTTACACCGTTTTCTTGATTTGGGGAATTACAAATATCATCATAACATTCCTTCCGTTTTCGGCTATCACTCACATCTACATCTCCTCGGTCATCCACCCAACCTAGTCGGAAGCAAACAAGAGTACAGGACCTTTACCGTGCGGGCACGACAGCTGTCACACAATCAAATGGTCCCAGACCAGAAGGACTCAGCCTCAATTCATAATCATATCAATACATATACATGGCACACTGTCTCACTACAGTGGCAAACCAGATGCCCCACTCCAGTCCCTCTCACTGTTCTCGATTTGCAATCTAGGGGGCGACAGTATGTTTCTAGTGGGATGCAGAACTTGCCACGACATTAGACCCAGTCCCCACCACGTTAGTGCTCCACATGTGGAGTTCGTTCTGCCTAGAAATATACTCTAGACTTCTTGACATTTCACCGTCATTGTCCTCCCCTAATGCAATCTCCTCCTAAGTATCCGCAGATACTTATGGTATCTTCCTCTCCACTACTTCGCACTCTCATATCTCACCACGTATGTCTTTTAAAGTCTTTTAATCTTTTTAATTATCCTAAGGTCGGCCCGTCCTTCGTGCAACCCTTCAACGAGTCCTGACCACTAACTTTGCACAGTCTTTCTCTCATCAATTCTCACATAGCACAAAGCTGGGTTCACATCAACTAAATCTCAACTGATATCTCATTCCTCAAGATACATTCCACCCTCTCTCCTGACAATCCACAATCTTTTCTCAACCTTTCTCCAATGCCATTTTACTTGCTTTCACAAAACTTCATTTCATAAACATTTTCACAAAATTCCCTCTTGTAAATTTCCCAAAATCTATTTTCACAATTGCTCAAAATCTCTTTTCAAAGATTTTCTCAAAAACCTCTTTTCACAAAGTTTCAAAAATCTCTTTTCACAACCTTTCACAAATTTTCCTTTCAAAACTTTTCTGAAAATACTTCTTATAATATTTTTCAAAAATCTCCTTTTTACAAAAACATTTTCAAAGTAATTTCTTTTCACAAATCCATTTCTAAAAACTTCTTTTCACCCTTCTCCACAAGATCTCTTTTCAAAAATCTTTTCGAAAATCTCTTTTCAAAAACCTTTTCAAAAACCGTTTTTCAAAAACCTTTTCAGAAATTACAACTTTGCTGAGCGCTAATGGAGGAGCAAGCTCAACTCAACATTAGTCCCAGACTAAAACCAAGAACAATGGAGCCCAGCTCTGCTCAAATCACATCTCATATCAACATCACTCTCCCCAGCTCTGGCTCGTTCTCAACATACACACATCACACAATAATAATGTGGTCATCATCACCTTCGTATAAGTGGCCACATAACACAAACAATTGCCACTTATACTACTGACTCCGAACCACTTAGTTCCGATCTTTGATATGATACGGAACGTCCTAATAAATCACCAAACTACCACGATGTCTTAGGAAAGCTTCTCTCTCACCTGAGGTCCAGTTATGCAATGCGTACCGTCTCCTCGAATCCTTTTTGTTGTCGGCTGCCCCAATCCCTCGTCTTTAAGATTCCTCGTACTAAATAAAATACTTTACGTTATTAACTTATTCGAGAAAATCTTTTCTTAGTTCAATACTAGTCCTTCTTGTCAGAACACTTGAACATTCTTCTAATACTTTATATATACATACTTCCAAAAATCATTTGAAGACCACACTTTAATTTATTATGAAAACGTTTTTGAGTATAGAAGGCAAGTCCAAGTAATTTTGGACAGTAACACAGTTTTACAAAATCACTTTGACTTCAATTTATGATTGAGTACAAACATTTGTTTGAAAACATCAATAATTCCTTGGCTCTCTAAAAGACCACATTTATGTTAAGGTTTTCTTATGAAAATCATTTGTTAGGTTAAAACCATGAAAATCTTTTCAAACAACACTTTTCAATTAATCAAATCATTTGGTTCACTTTATTTTCCTTGGAACCGAATCAAAGAAAATAATACAAGAATTGTTAAACACTTAAATCATTCAAACACACACATAAACAAGTATAATGTCACAAACCATTCATCATTCATGCACTTAGAACAAAATCAAACACATACACCTAATTTCTATGCATGGTCGAATTTCATCCTACATGAGGCAAGGTTTATATTTCAAACACTAATGATTACTAACACACATATAACAAATACATCATCTTACTTTTAAACATCACATTCTAAATAACAATTAAGGAAAAGAACATACTTACTCAAAATAATACTACATTATTTAAATCAACATACAAGGGAAAAATCAATTTATTTCTTTTATTTTCATACCAAGACCGAATAGAATATAGGGAAAAATCACTCAATGCAATCATCTATCAACTCAACTTCATTTATTCAAAGATCAACTCAAACAATAACATACAAGAAGATAAAATGGTTTGGGATTTGTTCCTAAACCGAATGGGATCATGAAAAATTTACTTTTAAGTTTGAAATCCAAAGATTTAAGTCCCATAGGTTTAGAAATCCCTAATCCTAACAATACAACACACATGCAAAATGAAATGAGCTATCATAGGCATTTATACATCCAAAAACCGTGAGCTTCTTAAGAAATTTTTTTTTCAAGCATTAATTTAATTTCATCACAATAAAAATTAAGAATCATGTCAAAGTCTTTTACTTCTAAGAAAATACATGCATGCACTTAGAATCTCTAAATGGGATAAATTTCAACATGCATATAGATGAAATGATGATCTAGCATAGTTTCCTATCCTTCCTAGTCTTGGCCGAATGACTACATGCATAAAGGCAAGATCTCACAAATTTATTTTCACATGCAAAGATCAAATTCAAGGTCAAATCATGCAAAAATTCTTTTAAAACAACATTTTCTTTTATAAGGCTCCAACCGAATCATCATCACACACAAACCAAATCTTGATTCCAATTCTTTTTACAAAAATTATTTTCAAAGCTTGTTAGGTTTATTTTCTTTTGAAAACCGTGACATGTATATAAAGAAAATCAAGATTTGCACTCAAAACAAGCATGCAAACTCAAACTTTGTGTTTCCTCAAGGATCAATCATAGATCAAGACATGCAAAGAAAGATCAAAGCAAAAACATAAACTTAAATACAAAACCTAGACAAAACCGTGAAGAACAAGTCAAGAATCAAAGCATCCCAGTACAAATACTCAAGATCAAGTCATAAAATCAACATGCAAGGCAACAAAACTTCAAGATCATAGGAAAATAAACACATGCACTACAAAAATCAAGCTTAAACAAAGTCCATATAAAGTCCTTTACAACTCAAAATTATTACATTAAAATTTCTTAAATAACTACCTTAAATCAAACCCTCTAACTAAATCTTCAAATCCTTCAAACTTCAAATCCTCCTCTTCTCCTCCTAGGGTTGCTTCGGCCTCCTTCCTTCTAGGGTTAGTGGGTGGCTTTCTTCTTCATCCTTGAAGAAGAATGTGGTTGAGAAAGAAATTAAGGATGTTTGGGTTAGGGCTTTGGATTTTCACTTTCCTTTCTTTCTCCTTCCTCTCACGGCCTCACTCTCTTTGCTCTATAAGTGTCAAGAGTTTGATGATACTTTTGGGAACTAAGTGTTTATGTTTGTGGAGGAAGTGAAAAATGGCCAACCAACACACACACACATACACGGCTTTATGGGCAAAACAAAGGCATGAAATTTCCTCTTCTAGCCTCGGTTCATGGCTTGGTTCAAGGGCAATTCGGTCTAACCATAAATTTGCATGGGAAGGGTCTTTTCAATGGTGAGACAAGGGTGGAAGAAAGTCTTCCTAGCATCATCACACTCACCACCCTACTTCTCCTATTTTTTATTTAATTTCTATTTTCTTAATGCATAAGAAAATGCATTCTACTTGATCCCTTCTAATCCTATATGGCCGAACCACACATGCACACATACACATATAATTTCATTTTATTATGACAATACATAGCATGAACTCATGGGATAAGGCACACATATACATAAGCATACACAAAATCGACATTTTTAAGGCATCATGTTCACATGACACATTTACACGTTATCCACATGCATACATGCACATATAATCATGTTCTTCCACTCATTAAATCTTCTCATGATCCTAAGCATATTCACACATAGTCATGCCATACATATACACATACATATGCATATCCTATCAACACATACATTCATGCATTTATCACCATATTCTTTCACTAATTTAATTCCATATAACTTCAAACACACACACATATATATATATATATACATAGCAATATCATATACACGTTCATAACATCATTCATGAATAAAAATCCTTAATTCTTTTAAAGTATAAAAATTATAAACACATGACCATTCCCAAAACTCAATTTCTAAAAACCATTCCTTTAAAATCGCTCATCACTTTGAAATCATGAAATAGGAAATTTATTCAAGAAAATTTTCTTTCAAAACACCTTTTCAAAAAAAAAAATATAATCCTTCATTAGTATTTTAATTAAATACGAGGAATTTGCGGGGTGTTACAAATCACACAACAATAATGTGGCCTTTGTCACCTTCGTATAAGTGGCTACACAACACAAACAATTATCACTTATACTACTGACTCCGAACCACTAAGTTCCAATCTTTGAGATGATACGAAACGTCCTAATATGTCACCTTAGCACCACGGTGTCTTAGGAAAGCTTCTCTCTCACCTGGGTTCCAGCAGTTTAAATGCGTACGCTCTCCTCGGATCCTTGTCTCTGCCAGCTACCCCAATCCCTTGTCTTTAAAATTCCTCGTACTAAATAAAATACGTTTATGTCATTAACTTGTATTAAGAAAATATTTTCTTAACTCATTTCACATTTTGTTCCTCGTCGGAAAAACTTAAAACATGATTGTTTTCAAAACAACTCTAACATTTTTCTAGTACTTTAAGTACTTTAAAACCATTTGAAAAAATCATATAAAATAATTTAAGTAATTTGATTTAGTTGCTGGTCCGTCTTGGACAGCACTTTAACCGCGTTCGAAAACACCGAAAAAAAGGCACCGTTTTTAATCCGGCTTTTTCTTAAATCAAATACCACTTGAAAACTATGTTTTAAATCACATAAACACCTTTTTAAATTTAAGAAACAACTTTAAACAACTTTGGACAGCAAAGAATCACTTTATAAAATCACTTTAATAAAAACTCGAAAACACCGTAAAAGTACTTTTCGCTTTAAACAATTCTTTAGTTTAAAACAATTACTTCAGAGTTCAAGCTTTTGTCATAAAACAAGTTTTGGACAGCCATGAACACAATCTAAAAATCACAAATAAATCAAATGGATTTATCTTAAAATCAATTAATTTCAAAACCAATCAAGTACTTAAATATTTTTCCAAAGCACATTCAATTAACTTGACACACAAGAATAAACAACACTCTCACAATCAAATCATGCACTAAAAAAAAATCCTTAAATCAAAGAGAAATCACATGTATATGTCTTTTTCATAAAAACAAAACATGATCTCTTGGTTTTTAACTCAAACCGAATTATTATCATCATAAATCAAGAGTAAAACTTAAATCGTTAACATGTAAGATTATTAGACATAGATCAAAACAAAACCACTTTTCAAGAGTTGATTTCTTTGGTTTCTTTTGTTAAAATCGTGACATGAAATAAGAAAAATCAAGGCTCTTTGTTCAAAAATCACATGCATGACTTTTAAGATTAAAACTTTTCAAAATCATGGCAAAGATCAAAGCTTCTTCAAGACCAAATCAAAATCAAACATTTAATCAATTCAAAAATCAATTTTTCTAGTAATAAGGTTAACATGCATGGACTTAGATCAAATTAAAAAGCATCAAGACTTAAATTCTTATTCATGGCCGGATTGTAGAGCTCATGGTTTAGTGTTTCACAAGTTCGTTTAGTCTTAATAATTCAAGATCAAAGTAGAAAGAAGACATGCAAAGGAAAATAAAGATCAAACATGCAAGACTTCAAGTTCCTTACTTTATCCAAAGATCCACCATAGATTAACTCATACATGTGAAAATCAAGACAAATAAACAACTTTAAACACAACTTTTGCTAAAACCGTGACAAAGAAAACCATAAGTTAGAGATCTAAACTTTTTAACATAGATTTTCAAGGTCAACACTTAGAAATGACATGCATTAAATTCAAACTTCAAAATCTCTTCAAAATAAACACATGCACCACCAAAGATCTTGACTTTATTATTAAGCAAGTTTAGATCATGAATTTATTCATCAAGTCTTTAGATCTTTAAGGTTTAGTTTAGAAAATCATCAAGATCCATCATAAAAACTTTAACCGAATTATGAGATCCATGGTTTTAAGTTATTACAATTCCTTTGAGTCTTAAAAGTCCAAGATCAAACAAAAGTAAAGCATGCAAGGAAAGAAAAGAAAGAAAATTACAAGATCAAAAGGAATCTAAACTATTACAACTCCTTGTGCTTTTTTTTTTCAAACCACCCACCTATGGAAAGGTTGGTCTTATAGCTTCTAATGTCTTGGATCTTCAAGGGAGGTCTTTGGTTTTGGGCTTGATCTCCTCTTTCTCCCTTCTTCTCCCTCACGGCTCTTCTTCCTCTCTCTCTTTCTCTATTTCTTTTTCTTTCTCTCTAAGAGTTTTAAGGCTCCTCTTAGAGTTGTGTTTGTGTGGAAGGAAGGGGTAGAATGGAAATGGAAATGGGAAGAATGAACTAAGGTTACATATATTTATAGGCAAACTCACTAATTCCTTCTTTGCCCTTGGTCTTGGTTTGGTCATTCACAATTAAGGAGGGACGGTTTTGGGCTTTCAAAAATATGCATGGGTGGTGTTTATCAAATGCAAGGAGACAAGGTAGAATAGGTTAGGTTTTTAGGGGTCACTTAAGCTAAATGGCTAGTTGGTATTTAGTTAGGGTTTGGTTTACTTAGTTTAGTTCTAGTTTAGTCTATTTTGGTTTCTTGTCCAAGAAAGTAAAATCCTAGGCTTATACATACCATACACACGTATAATATGTAACATCCCAAATCCGGTCCATTAAAAAAATACGAGTTAACAAAAACTTTTTCTATAAGGAGTGTGAAAACCAGAATGTATTTTTTCATAGAGTAATATTTTTTTTTTTTACAAAATATTTTGAGTGTAAAATACTTATATAATACAAACTCCCAAAAACCCCTTTTTACACCCAGAGCATTGGTCTTCACAACTCGATCCTTCTGCAAAAGGATTTGGATGACGAGACATCATCCTGGCTCCTTCTTCTAGACACTTCCACTCCTACTGGAGTGACTTCAATTCTGTCCTTTGAAAGAACCTACAACCACAAACATGGTAGATGGGAGTAAGTCACTTGTCATATCGTCTAAGCAGATTATATGATTGGTCAAACACAAACATTACAGATATCATTTCAACATAATAGATACATGCCCAAGAGTCTTATTA
The DNA here is from genome assembly GCA_037953625.1 of Crotalaria pallida. Classification (NCBI taxonomy): domain Eukaryota; kingdom Viridiplantae; phylum Streptophyta; class Magnoliopsida; order Fabales; family Fabaceae; genus Crotalaria; species Crotalaria pallida. Next base: position 53,337,818 of record CM075654.1, on the reverse strand, counting down.
AACAACATTGGCTAAAACCATTAATTTCTCATGCTATGCATGCACGTCTCTCAAATCATTTCTCCATAATCAACTCTTCCAGAAAACAACACTCTGGGATAGACAATCGTGCGCTTGATGTTTCCACAACCTGTATAGCGGCCACACCGTTCTATACTAGAATCCCATCGACCATGATCTTAAAATGATACAAGGGGATGATCCCCGAACCATTGTCCACCAATAGTTCTAGGTCCTTGTCATTTCTACGGTGGCGGCCACACCGTTCCAACCGTCTCATTTAGCGGCCACACCGTACTACATGGTTTCCAATCCCGCATGCACCTCACGGAACGATTCCCTATACACCATGCATGAGATTCATCACACATATATTAATCATCACATCATACACATGGCGGCCACACCGTTCCATGCCTTCATATAGCGGCCACACCGTTCCATGCCTTCATATAGCGGCCACACCGTACTATATGGAATCACATACATATGGTGGCCACACCGTTCCACATGTCCTCGTATAGCGGCCACACCGTTCCATACGGAATCACATCACAATTCCCACACACATGGCGGCCACACCGTTCCACATGTCTTCGTATAGCGGCCACACCGTACTATACGGAATCCTTTAAGCACAACGAATTCTTGCAGGAGTTAGTCCATAACTTATGGAAATCAGGGTGATCCTACTTATCCAGCGTTCACATAACCGAATCGAGGCAACAAGCCCTAACGCATTTGGATTGGATCCTCATAATCAACAAGCATCACCACTCTTACATTAACAGTAATACTCCTTAAGTCATTGTCTATTTATGTTCCAAGGTATTAGACTTACTCCACTTATCATCATGAGATAATAACTTCTTTCTAATGTCCTTGAATCCAATAACTTCTTATATTCTAAGACATTAATTACCAAGTAGACATGATCATGCTTATTAAATCCTTTATAAATATCTTACCCAGATCATGAACTACTAATCACATTCTATATCTTCAAAGTAGACATGATCATCTTTAATCTAAAGGGAACATGATGATTACTCCACCTCTTATACTGTATGAATCAACTTATCTAGAGGTCAGACTCAACTAATTGTTCATGCCCCTTATGCAATCTTCAACCATCATAATTAGCACTAGGCAAGCATCTAATGCAAGTAAGATGCTCATGCCTATTCCCTTTACAAGTTTTCAATTTAAGTGACCAGCATGATGCATGAGTCTAGCTCTCAATCCTAATTCCAGAATGGATGCAATTCCTTAACTTAAAAGAATTGATTTATGTATCACAGTTCGTAATATTCCACATTACTAGTTCATCACTTTCCTACCACCACCAATCAATCTGTTTTAAGTCTTAGATCACTTGGATTATCAATATTTAGTTATTAACCAAATGATTCAGGATTAAAAATGGTATTTTCAATATTCTGGGTGAACTACTCGAGTGTTCTTCAGCATACTCGAGTGTTCTTAACTTATTTCCAGATTACTCGAGTATTCTTCAGGTTACTCGAGTGTTCATGTCTTTCTGGGAATTTGGGTTTCAGATTCGTAAAAATACTCGAGTGATTCATGAGTTACTCGAGTGTTCTTCATCATTTCCAGAATACTCGAGTGACCCCTGAATTACTCGAGTGGTTTACCTTAACATATCCCATGAAACACTCAATTACTCGAGTTCTAGGCATGGTACTCGAGTGTTCTTCCTCAACATACATTATTTTACCAAAATTTTACTCGAGTAACCAGCCTAATACTCGAGTCTTTTATTGCAGAACAGACTGGAAACTTGATCTTAACATACCATTTTCAATTCTAACCATTTCTAATCAAATCCAATGATCAATAAAGTTCATATAACATATAACAAGTATGTTCAAACACTTAGAACTCCACAAATTACACAGAATTGAATTTGAGCACCGATTATGCATTAAATCACATTTTCAACAACTTGATAGGCCAAATTCAACTCTGAGCAATTCTAACTCCATATAATGATCAAATGAACTTTATTTACATATTTAGGACTTGTCTCAACATAGAGATCACAGCAATTCACAGAGAATCTTATCATGCTCCTATTATGCACAAAACCACATATTATGCAACTCTACATCACCATATCACATTTACCCACAATTAGCATAGAAACTGAGTTTGTACAGCACAAATGCAGCATTTAGAACTTACTCCAAACTTATTCAATGTCCATTAATGGCTTACCATAAGCATACCACATCAAGGTCATGATTTATCACATTTGCCAATTATAACTCAACCAAACTCATAAGTTCCTATAGCTTAATTTCATTGATTCATTTCAAACATTATCCATGTTATAAATCAAATGACCAAGTGATTGTCTGAACCTCCAAGTCCAGCAAGCATGTCTTGGTCCAATTCACATAACACAACAATTCTAAATTCACAATCTATAATCCTAGCAATATGAATGACTTCTCCCATACCTTGGACAACACTTTGACAAACTCAAAAACACCAAAGAACAGCAGTAGCCACACAACAGCCACCAACACCAACTCAAATCACTTCACCCACCAAAATGCAGAACAGTGTGAGCAGAGTCCAAAAACCACATCGTTTGAGTGAGTAATCGTGCACAAAAATTGGGGAAAAAGGTTAGAATCTACTCTCTGCAACATGCATGAGAGATTAAAACCAATTTGAGATCAAGAGGGTTCACGAGCTTACCACAATCGAGGATCAAAGTGAGCTCCCAGAACCAGTTGACAGCAAACAATCCCCACTTTCGAGCTTCGATTCTTCCAACACTCAAACCCTCAGCTCACAATTTTGGTGTCTATACAAAGCTCTAGATGTGAGCTTCATATTGGTGTATGATTTGTGACCTAACTCTACTCAAGGAAGGAGAATCGAACCAGAGAAATCAAGAACCCTAACTTCGAATTCCAGAACAAATTGGCCAAAATAGCTTGGTTCTTCAACACCATGAGTTTATATAGCAAGGTTGATCACTCATGCAAGTCGACACGAAGCCAAAGACGTGTTGAGGAAGACGATCTCGTGTCAACACACGAGAATCGTTAATGGTGACTCACCAAAATGCACTAACTCGTTTCTCACTGTGCAAAATACTCGAGTCTTTTCAGAAAGACTCGAGTCTTTTTGCCAAAATAATAAAAATAAATATTTTTATTTCCTTTTCATCCAAAATCTTTCAAAAATTATTTCTAGGTCCCAAAACAGGGACTGATGAGCAAAAACATTATCTTCACATATTAGAAATTATCTAATATTTTTATGCATAATAAATGACTTCATAATCAAGGATTTCACAAAAATAATTAATTACAAATAAACCTTTATAATTAATCTTCATTAATCAGGAATTAAAAATTTGGGGTGTTACACTACTCCCCCATTTAAAAGGAATTTCGTCCCCGAAATTCATTCTTCTTAAAAATTCTACATTTTCAAAATCATATAAAACATTATTCTCATATTATTATTACTCTTCCAAAATATCATTAGGGAGATTCCTCCCCCACTTAAAAGAATTCCTTGGATTTTTCAAACTTCTTAACTCCAAATATTTCATAAGATATTTAAAAGAAAATATTTTGAATAAAACTTTTGCTTCCAACGCGTATAAAAATCCTTTCTTACCAAAAAGGGGTTTCCTTTAACTTTCTCGAAAATTATTCTACAATTAATTCAAAAGAAATCTTTTTACTAAACTTTTCCGGATGAGATACAAAACTGTTCGAGGAAAAACTTTTATGAAAAACACAATTCGCAATACACTTTTCAATGAAAAACTTTTCCCGCTGCGCACTCTGATTACTTACGCATGATTAACGAATCATTTATATGACTTTATTCCTTAATAGTTGCAAACATTAGGGTGATCAGTCCTAATATTCAAACCATTAATAATAAAATCATCCCTTACAGATATAACCTTTCGCAAGAAAGGTCACACGACATATCTTTAAAATAGATGAAATTAAAGATAGGGTACTTGTTACCATCAGATTTAGCTAGATAGCCAAGCGCTAGAGATATTTCCGTTGGGGAGACAAAGATTTGTCCTATCCCGGTGGTCATTAATCTCTCTATTCTTAGCTAATCTTTCTATCTCCCATAGTGTCCACAGATATTTATCACATCCAATTGTGATAAAGGTTTCGATCACAGAAATTTCGGATCAAAAAATAATATCTAGGTCTTCAAATTATCGAACGATTCAATTAACGTAATCGAAAGAGATAGCTGACTACGTTAATCCAGATGAGGAGAAAGGACAACCTAGGGTTTACCTCGCTTGCCTCGCTTGCTACCCGATCCTTTCTTGCTCTTATTCTCTGGACAGTCTGGCGAATAGTGTCCCGGCTTCCTGCAGCTGAAGCAGATGATTCCCTTGGGTACACCACAGCTTGATCCGAAGTGATGTGTCCCACACCTTTCACATTGAGGAGGGCATGTGATTTCTTTCCCCTTTCCTTTCTGATTACCATTCTTCGATTGAGAATTTCCTAATCCCAATCTATACAGCTCCGGCTCCTCAGATTGTTCTTTTTCCATGGTTAATTGTTTTTCTTCCTCCTCCAACTGAGTTCTCATTTCCTCAATCTTTCGCTTCTTCTTAATCCAGACATTCTTTTCATAAACCTCCTTTGCTTTCATATCATCCTCATAGATTCTGCACATGTTTACCAACATCGGGAAATTCCTTATTCCCTGATAACTGATTCCTGGCTTTAGATCCGGGCGTAGACCATTCTCGAATTTTATACACTTTTATCTTTCATCTGGATGATTCTGGTAGTAGGGAGAATACTTCATCAATTCTTCAAATTTTTCAGCGTATTCTCCAACATCCATCTCCCCTTGCTTTAATTCCAAAAATTCAACTTCCTTATTTCTCCTTATATCTTCTGGGAAGTATTTTTCTAAGAACTTTTCTTTAAACACCTCCCAAGAGATGTGCCGATCCTCGGCTTCCAATAACTGCTTAGCGTGATCCCACCAAGTTTCTGCTTTATCATTCAGCATATAAGTCGCATATACCACCTTTTGTGCGTCTGAACAACCCATAGACCGAAAGATTTTCTGGACTTCTTGCAACCATTTTTGAGCTCCCTCAGGATTATACCCTCCTTCGAACTTAGGGGGATTGCAACTACGAAATTCTGTGAGTCCTCCAAACTCAACAGGTTCAGCATTGCACTGACGCCGTTGATTCGCTTGTGTTTTATGCTGCTGCATATTCTCTAATACAGCAGTGATCCTTCTAACATATCATTCGTACGGTTTCGGTTTCTCGCTGCCATGATAGACTTGCACTCATAAAAACTTTGGTCAGAGTCACACAACTTATTGAGTATGGGAAGGACCATACTCCACAGCCGAGAGTTGGAACCATTGCTCTGATACCATAAATGTAACATCCCAAATCCGGTCCATTAAAAAAATACGAGTTAACAAAAACTTTTTCTATAAGGAGTGTGAAAACCAGAATGTATTTTTTTCATAGAGTAATATTTTATTTTTTATTTTTTTTTACAAAATATTTTGAGTGTAAAATACTTATATAATACAAACTCCCAAAAACCCCTTTTTACACCCAGAGCATTGGTCTTCACAACTCGATCCTTCTGCAAAAGGATTTGGATGACGAGACATCATCCTGGCTGCTTCTTCTAGACACTTCCACTCCTGCCGGAGTGACTTCAATTCTGTCCTTTGAAAGAACCTACCACCACAAACATGGTAGATGGGAGTAAGTCACTTGTCATATCGCCTAAGCAGATTATATGATTGGTCAAACACAAACATTACAGATATCATTTCAACATAATAGATACATGCCCAAGAGTCTTATTAAACAACATTGGCTAAAACCATTAATTTCTCATGCTATGCATGCACGTCTCTCAAATCATTTCTCCATAATCAACTCTTCCAGAAAACAACACTCTGGGATAGACAATCGTGCGCTTGATGTTTCCACAACCTGTATAGCGGCCACACCGTTCTATACTAGAATCCCATCGACCATGATCTTAAAATGATACAAGGGGATGATCCCCGAACCATTGTCCACCAATAGTTCTAGGTCCTTGTCATTTCTACGGTGGCGGCCACACCGTTCCAACCGTCTCATTTAGCGGCCACACCGTACTACATGGTTTCCAATCCCGCATGCACCTCACGGAACGATTCCCTATACACCATGCATGAGATACATCACACATATATTAATCATCACATCATACACATGGCGGCCACACCGATCCATGCCTTCATATAGCGGCCACACCGTACTATATGGAATCACATACATATGGCGGCCACACCGTTCCACATGTCCTCGTATAGCGGCCACACCGTTCCATACGGAATCACATCACAATTCCCACACACATGGCGGCCACACCGTTCCACATGTCTTCGTATAGCGGCCACACCGTACTATACAGAATCCTTTAAGCACAACGACTTCTTGCAGGAGTTAGTCCATAACTTATGGAAATCAGGGTGATCCTACTTATCCAGCGTTCACATAACCGAATCGAGGCAACAAGCCCTAACGCATTTGGATTGGATCCTCATAATCAACAAGCATCACCACTCTTACATTAACAGTAATACTCCTTAAGTCATTGTCTATTTATGTTCCAAGGTATTAGACTTACTCCACTTATAATCATGAGATAATAACTTCTTTCTAATGTCCTTGAAGCCAATAACTTCTTATATTCTAAGACATTAATTACCAAGTAGACATGATCATGCTTATTAAATCCTTTATCAATATCTTACCCAGATCATGAACTACTAATCACATTCTATATCTTCAAAGTAGACATGATCATCTTTAATCTAAAGGGGACATGATGATTACTCCACCTCTTATACTGTATGAATCAACTTATCTAGAGGTCAGACTCAACTAATTGTTCATGCCCCTTATGCAATCTTCAACCATCATAATTAGCACTAGGCAAGCATTTAATGCAAGTAAGATGCTCATGCCTATTCCCTTTACAAGTTTTCAATTTAAGTGACCAGCATGATGCACGAGTCTAGCTCTGAATCCTAATTCCAGAATGGATGCAATTCCTTAACTTAAAAGAATTGATTGATGTATCACAGTTCGTAATATTCCACATTACTAATTCATCACTTTCCTACCACCACCAATCAATCTGTTTTAAGTCTTAGATCACTTGGATTATCAATATTTAGTTATTAACCAAATGATTTAGGATTAAAAATGGTATTTTCAATATTCTGGGTGAACTACTCGAGTGTTCTTCAGCATACTCGAGTGTTCATGTCTTTCTGGGAATTTGGGTTTCAGATTCGTAAAAATACTCGAGTGATTCATGAGTTACTCGAGTGTTCTTCATCATTTCCAGAATACTCGAGTGACCCCAGAATTACTCGAGTGGTTTACCTTAACATATCCCATGAAACACTCAATTACTCGAGTTCTAGGCATGGTACTCGAGTGTTCTTCCTCAAAATACATTATTTTACCAAAATTTTACTCGAGTAACCAGCCTAATACTCGAGTCTTTTATTGCAGAACAGACTGGAAACTTGATCTTAACATACCATTTTCAATTCTAACCATTTCTAATCAAATCCAATGATCAATAAAGTTCATATAACATATAACAAGTATGTTCAAACACTTAGAACTCCACAAATTACACAGAATTGAATTTGAGCACCGATTATGCATTAAATCACATTTTCAACAACTTGATAGGCCAAATTCAACTCTGAGCAATTCTAACTCCATATAATGATCAAATGAACTTTATTTACATATTTAGGACTTGTCTCAACATAGAGATCACAGCAATTCACAGAGAATCTTATCATGCTCCTATTATGCACAAAACCACATATTATGCAACTCTACATCACCATATCACATTTACCCACAATTAGCATAGAAACTGAGTTTGTACAGCACAAATGCAGCATTTAGAACTTACTCCAAACTTATTCAATGTCCATTAATGGCTTACCATAAGCATACCACATCAAGGTCATGATTTATCACATTTGCCAATTATAACTCAACCAAACTCATAAGTTCCTATAGCTTAATTTCATTGATTCATTTCAGACATTATCCATGTTATAAATCAAATGACCAAGTGATTGTCTGAACCTCCAAGTCCAGCAAGCATGTCTTGGTCCAATTCACATAACACAACAATTCTAAATTCACAATCTATAATCCTAGCAATATGAATGACTTCTCCCATACCTTGGACAACACTTTGACAAACTCAAAAACACCAAAGAACAGCAGTAGCCACACAACAGCCACCAACACCAACTCAAATCACTTCACCCACCAAAATGCAGAACAGTGTGAGCAGAGTCCAAAAACCACATCGTTTGAGTGAGTAATCGTGCACAAAAATTGGGGAAAAAGGTTAGAATCTACTCTCTGCAACATGCATGAGAGATTAAAACCAATTTGAGATCAAGAGGGTTCACGAGCTTACCACAATCGAGGATCAAAGTGAGCTCCCAGAACCAGTTGACAGCAAACAATCCCCACTTTCGAGCTTCGATTCTTCCAACACTCAAACCCTCAGCTCACAATTTTGGTGTCTATACAAAGCTCTAGATGTGAGCTTCTTATTGGTGTATGATTTGTGACCTAACTCTACTCAAGGAAGGAGAATCGAACCAGAGAAATCAAGAACCCTAACTTCGAATTCCAGAACAAATTGGCCAAAATAGCTTGGTTCTTCAACACCATGAGTTTATATAGCAAGGTTGATCACTCATGCAAGTCGACACGAAGCCAAAGACGTGTTGAGGAAGACGATCTCGTGTCAACACACGAGAATCGTTAATGGTGACTCACCAAAATGCACTAACTCGTTTCTCACTGTGCAAAATACTCGAGTCTTTTCAGAAAGACTCGAGTCTTTTTGCCAAAATAATAAAAATAAATATTTTTATTTCCTTTTCATCCAAAATCTTTCAAAAATTATTTCTAGGTCCCAAAACAGGGACTGATGAGCAAAAACATTATCTTCACATATTAGAAATTATCTAATATTTTTATGCATAATAAATGACTTCATAATCAAGGATTTCACAAAAATAATTAATTACAAATAAACCTTTATAATTAATCTTCATTAATCAGGAATTAAAAATTTGGGGTGTTACACTACTCCCCCATTTAAAAGGAATTTCGTCCCCGAAATTCATTCTTCTTAAAAATTCTACATTTTCAAAATCATATAAAACATTATTCTCATATTATTATTACTCTTCCAAAATATCATTAGGGAGATTCCTCCCCCACTTAAAAGAATTCCTTGGATTTTTCAAACTTCTTAACTCCAAATATTTCATAAGATATTTAAAAGAAAATATTTTGAATAAAACTTTTGCTTCCAACGCGTATAAAAATCCTTTCTTACCAAAAAGGGGTTTCCTTTAACTTTCTCGAAAATTATTCTACAATTAATTCAAAAGAAATCTTTTTACTAAACTTTTCCGGATGAGATACAAAACTGTTCGAGGAAAAACTTTTATGAAAAACACAATTCGCAATACACTTTTCAATGAAAAACTTTTCCCGCTGCGCACTCTGATTACTTACGCATGATTAACGAATCATTTATATGACTTTATTCCTTAATAGTTGCAAACATTAGGGTGATCAGTCCTAATATTCAAACCATTAATAATAAAATCATCCCTTACAGATATAACCTTTCGCAAGAAAGGTCACACGACATATCTTTAAAATAGATGAAATTAAAGATAGGGTACTTGTTACCATCAGATTTAGCTAGATAGCCAAGCGCTAGAGATATTTCCGTTGGGGAGACAAAGATTTGTCCTATCCCGGTGGTCATTAATCTCTCTATTCTTAGCTAATCTTTCTATCTCCCATAGTGTCCACAGATATTTATCACATCCAATTGTGATAAAGGTTTCGATCACAGAAATTTCGGATCAAAAAATAATATCTAGGTCTTCAAATTATCGAACGATTCAATTAACGTAATCGAAAGAGATAGCTGACTACGTTAATCCAGATGAGGAGAAAGGACAACCTAGGGTTTACCTCGCTTGCCTCGCTTGCTACCCGATCCTTTCTTGCTCTTATTCTCTGGACAGTCTGGCGAATAGTGTCCCGGCTTCCTGCAGCTGAAGCAGATGATTCCCTTGGGTACACCACAGCTTGATCCGAAGTGATGTGTCCCACACCTTTCACATTGAGGAGGGCATGTGATTTCTTTCCCCTTTCCTTTCTGATTACCATTCTTCGATTGAGAATTTCCTAATCCCAATCTATACAGCTCCGGCTCCTCAGATTGTTCTTTTTCCATGGTTAATTGTTTTTCTTCCTCCTCCAACTGAGTTCTCATTTCCTCAATCTTTCGCTTCTTCTTAATCCAGACATTCTTTTCATAAACCTCCTTTGCTTTCATATCATCCTCATAGATTCTGCACATGTTTACCAACATCGGGAAATTCCTTATTCCCTGATAACTGATTCCTGGCTTTAGATCCGGGCGTAGACCATTCTCGAATTTTATACACTTTTATCTTTCATCTGGATGATTCTGGTAGTAGGGAGAATACTTCATCAATTCTTCAAATTTTTCAGCGTATTCTCCAACATCCATCTCCCCTTGCTTTAATTCCAAAAATTCAACTTCCTTCTTTCTCCTTATATCTTCTGGGAAGTATTTTTCTAAGAACTTTTCTTTAAACACCTCCCAAGAGATGTGCCGATCCTCGGCTTCCAATAACTGCTTAGCGTGATCCCACCAAGTTTCTGCTTTATCATTCAGCATATAAGTCGCATATACCACCTTTTGTGCGTCTGAACAACCCATAGACCGAAAGATTTTCTGGACTTCTTGCAACCATTTTTGAGCTCCCTCAGGATTATACCCTCCTTCGAACTTAGGGGGATTGCAACTACGAAATTCTGTGAGTCCTCCAAACTCAACAGGTTCAGCATTGCACTGACGCCGTTGATTCGCTTGTGTTTTATGCTGCTGCATATTCTCTAATACAGCAGTGATCCTTCTAACATATCATTCGTACGGTTTCGGTGTCTCGCTGCCATGATAGACTTGCACTCATAAAAACTTTGGTCAGAGTCACACAACTTATTGAGTATGGGAAGGACCATACTCCACAGCCGAGAGTTGGAACCATTGCTCTGATACCATAAATGTAACATCCCAAATCCGGTCCATTAAAAAAATACGAGTTAACAAAAACTTTTTCTATAAGGAGTGTGAAAACCAGAATGTATTTTTTTCATAGAGTAATATTTTATTTTTTATTTTTTTTTACAAAATATTTTGAGTGTAAAATACTTATATAATACAAACTCCCAAAAACCCCTTTTTACACCCAGAGCATTGGTCTTCACAACTCGATCCTTCTGCAAAAGGATTTGGATGACGAGACATCATCCTGGCTGCTTCTTCTAGACACTTCCACTCCTGCCGGAGTGACTTCAATTCTGTCCTTTGAAAGAACCTACCACCACAAACATGGTAGATGGGAGTAAGTCACTTGTCATATCGCCTAAGCAGATTATATGATTGGTCAAACACAAACATTACAGATATCATTTCAACATAATAGATACATGCCCAAGAGTCTTATTAAACAACATTGGCTAAAACCATTAATTTCTCATGCTATGCATGCACGTCTCTCAAATCATTTCTCCATAATCAACTCTTCCAGAAAACAACACTCTGGGATAGGCAATCGTGCGCTCGATGTTTCCACAACCTGTATAGCGGCCACACCGTTCTATACTAGAATCCCATCGACCACGATCTTAAAATGATACAAGGGGATGATCCCCGAACCATTGTCCACCAATAGTTCTACGTCCTTGTCATTTCTACGGTGGCGGCCACACCGTTCCAACCGTCTCATGTAGCGGCCACACCGTACTACATGGTTTCCAATCCAGCATGCACCTCACGGAACGATTCCCTGTACACCATGCATGAGATACATCACACATATATTAATCATCACATCATACACATGGCGGCCACACCGATCCATGCCTTCATATAGCGGCCACACCGTACTATATGGAATCACATACATATGGCGGCCACACCGTTCCACATGTCCTCGTATAGCGGCCACACCGTTCCATACGGAATCACATCACAATTCCCACACACATGGCGGCCACACCGTTCCACATGTCTTCGTATAGCGGCCACACCGTACTATACAGAATCCTTTAAGCACAACGACTTCTTGCAGGAGTTAGTCCATAACTTATGGAAATCAGGGTGATCCTACTTATCCAGCGTTCACATAACCGAATCGAGGCAACAAGCCCTAACGCATTTGGATTGGATCCTCATAATCAACAAGCATCACCACTCTTACATTAACAGTAATACTCCTTAAGTCATTGTCTATTTATGTTCCAAGGTATTAGACTTACTCCACTTATAATCATGAGATAATAACTTCTTTCTAATGTCCTTGAAGCCAATAACTTCTTATATTCTAAGACATTAATTACCAAGTAGACATGATCATGCTTATTAAATCCTTTATCAATATCTTACCCAGATCATGAACTACTAATCACATTCTATATCTTCAAAGTAGACATGATCATCTTTAATCTAAAGGGGACATGATGATTACTCCACCTCTTATACTGTATGAATCAACTTATCTAGAGGTCAGACTCAACTAATTGTTCATGCCCCTTATGCAATCTTCAACCATCATAATTAGCACTAGGCAAGCATCTAATGCAAGTAAGATGCTCATGCCTATTCCCTTTACAAGTTTTCAATTTAAGTGACCAGCATGATGCACGAGTCTAGCTCTGAATCCTAATTCCAGAATGGATGCAATTCCTTAACTTAAAAGAATTGATTGATGTATCACAGTTCGTAATATTCCACATTACTAATTCATCACTTTCCTACCACCACCAATCAATCTGTTTTAAGTCTTAGATCACTTGGATTATCAATATTTAGTTATTAACCAAATGATTCAGGATTAAAAATGGTATTTTCAATATTCTGGGTGAACTACTCGAGTGTTCTTCAGCATACTCGAGTGTTCATGTCTTTCTGGGAATTTGGGTTTCAGATTCGTAAAAATACTCGAGTGATTCATGAGTTACTCGAGTGTTCTTCATCATTTCCAGAATACTCGAGTGACCCCAGAATTACTCGAGTGGTTTACCTTAACATATCCCATGAAACACTCAATTACTCGAGTTCTAGGCATGGTACTCGAGTGTTCTTCCTCAAAATACATTATTTTACCAAAATTTTACTCGAGTAACCAGCCTAATACTCGAGTCTTTTATTGCAGAACAGACTGGAAACTTGATCTTAACATACCATTTTCAATTCTAACCATTTCTAATCAAATCCAATGATCAATAAAGTTCATATAACATATAACAAGTATGTTCAAACACTTAGAACTCCACAAATTACACAGAATTGAATTTGAGCACCGATTATGCATTAAATCACATTTTCAACAACTTGATAGGCCAAATTCAACTCTGAGCAATTCTAACTCCATATAATGATCAAATGAACTTTATTTACATATTTAGGACTTGTCTCAACATAGAGATCACAGCAATTCACAGAGAATCTTATCATGCTCCTATTATGCACAAAACCACATATTATGCAACTCTACATCACCATATCACATTTACCCACAATTAGCATAGAAACTGAGTTTGTACAGCACAAATGCAGCATTTAGAACTTACTCCAAACTTATTCAATGTCTATTAATGGCTTACCATAAGCATACGACATCAAGGTCATGATTTATCACATTTGCTAATTATAACTCAACCAAACTCATAAGTTCCTATAGCTTAATTTCATTGATTCATTTCAGACATTATCCATGTTATAAATCAAATGACCAAGTGATTGTCTGAACCTCCAAGTCCAGCAAGCATGTCTTGGTCCAATTCACATAACACAACAATTCTAAATTCACAATCTATAATCCTAGCAATATGAATGACTTCTCCCATACCTTGGACAACACTTTGACAAACTCAAAAACACCAAAGAACAGCAGTAGCCACACAACAGCCACCAACACCAACTCAAATCACTTCACCCACCAAAATGCAGAACAGTGTGAGCAGAGTCCAAAAACCACATCGTTTGAGTGAGTAATCGTGCACAAAAATTGGGGAAAAAGGTTAGAATCTACTCTCTGCAACATGCATGAGAGATTAAAACCAATTTGAGATCAAGAGGGTTCACGAGCTTACCACAATCGAGGATCAAAGTGAGCTCCCAGAACCAGTTGACAGCAAACAATCCCCACTTTCGAGCTTCGATTCTTCCAACACTCAAACCCTCAGCTCACAATTTTGGTGTCTATACAAAGCTCTAGATGTGAGCTTCGTATTGGTGTATGATTTGTGACCTAACTCTACTCAAGGAAGGAGAATCGAACCAGAGAAATCAAGAACCCTAACTTCGAATTCCAGAACAAATTGGCCAAAATAGCTTGGTTCTTCAACACCATGAGTTTATATAGCAAGGTTGATCACTCATGAAAGTCGACACGAAGCCAAAGACGTGTTGAGGAAGACGATCTCGTGTCAACACACGAGAATCGTTAATGGTGACTCTCCAAAACGCACTAACTCGTTTCTCACTGTGCAAAATACTCGAGTCTTTTCAGAAAGACTCGAGTCTTTTTGCCAAAATAATAAAAATAAATATTTTTATTTCCTTTTCATCCAAAATCTTTCAAAAATTATTTCTAGGTCCCAAAACAGGGACTGATGAGCAAAAACATTATCTTCACATATTAGAAATTATCTAATATTTTTATGCATAATAAATGACTTCATAATCAAGGATTTCACAAAAATAATTAATTACAAATAAACCTTTATAATTAATCTTCATTAATCAGGAATTAAAAATTTGGGGTGTTACACTACTCCCCCATTTAAAAGGAATTTCGTCCCCGAAATTCATTCTTCTTAAAAATTCTACATTTTCAAAATCATATAAAACATTATTCTCATATTATTATTACTCTTCCAAAATATCATTAGGGAGATTCCTCCCCCACTTAAAAGAATTCCTTGGATTTTTCAAACTTCTTAACTCCAAATATTTCATAAGATATTTAAAAGAAAATATTTTGAATAAAACTTTTGCTTCCAACGCGTATAAAAATCCTTTCTTACCAAAAAGGGTTTTCCTTTAACTTTCTCGAAAATTATTCTACAATTAATTCAAAAGAAATCTTTTTACTAAACTTTTCCGGATGAGATACAAAACTGTTCGAGGAAAAACTTTTCTGAAAAACACAATTCGCAATACACTTTTCAATGAAAAACTTTTCCCGCTGCGCACTCTGATTACTTACGCATGATTAACGAATCATTTATATGACTTTATTCCTTAATAGTTGCAAACATTAGGGTGATCAGTCCTAATATTCAAACCATTAATAATAAAATCATCCCTTACAGATATAACCTTTCGCAAGAAAGGTCACACGACATATCTTTAAATTAGATGAACTTAAAGATAGGGTACTTGTTACCATCAGATTTAGCTAGATAGCCAAGCGCTAGAGATATTTCCGTTGGGGAGACAAAGATTTGTCCTATCCCGGTGGTCATTAATCTCTCTATTCTTAGCTAATCTTTCTATCTCCCATAGTGTCCACAGATATTTATCACATCCAATTGTGATAAAGGTTTCGATCACAGAAATTTCGGATCAAAAAATAATATCTAGGTCTTCAAATTATCGAACGATTCAATTAACGTAATCGAAAGAGATAGCTGACTACGTTAATCCAGATGAGGAGAAAGGACAACCTAGGGTTTACCTCGCTTGCCTCGCTTGCTACCCGATCCTTTCTTGCTCTTATTCTCTGGACAGTCTGGCGAATAGTGTCCCGGCTTCCTGCAGCTGAAGCAGATGATTCCCTTGGGTACACCACAGCTTGATCCGATGTGATGTGTCCCACACCTTTCACATTGAGGAGGGCATGTGATTTCTTTCCCCTTTCCTTTCTGATTACCATTCTTCGATTGAGAATTTCCTAATCCCAATCTATACAGCTCCGGCTCCTCAGATTGTTCCTTTTCCATGGTTAATTGTTTTTCTTCCTCCTCCAACTGAGTTCTCATTTCCTCAATCTTTCGCTTCTTCTTAATCCAGACATTCTTTTCATAAACCTCCTTTGCTTTCATATCATCCTCATAGATTCTGCACATGTTTACCAACATCGGGAAATTCCTTATTCCCTGATAACTGATTCCTGGCTTTAGATCCGGGCGTAGACCATTCTCAAATTTTATACACTTTTATCTTTCATCTGGATGATTCTGGTAGTAGGGAGAATACTTCATCAATTCTTCAAATTTTGCAGCGTATTCTCCAACATCCATCTCCCCTTGCTTTAATTCCAAAAATTCAACTTCCTTCTTTCTCCTTATATCTTCTGGGAAGTATTTTTCTAAGAACTTTTCTTTAAACACCTCCCAAGAGATGTGCCGATCCTCGGCTTCCAATAACTGCTTAGCGTGATCCCACCAAGTTTCTGCTTTATCATTCAGCATATAAGTCGCATATACCACCTTTTGTGCGTCTGAACAACCCATAGACCGAAAGATTTTCTGGACTTCTTGCAACCATTTTTGAGCTCCCTCAGGATTATACCCTCCTTCGAACTTAGGGGGATTGCAACTACAAAATTCTGTGAGTCCTCCAAACTCAACAGGTTCAGCATTGCACTGACGCCGTTGATTCGCTTGTGTTTTATGCTGCTGCATATTCTCTAATACAGCAGTGATCCTTCTAACATATCATTCGTACGGTTTCGGTTTCTCGCTGCCATGATAGACTTGCACTCATAAAAACTTTGGTCAGAGTCACACAACTTATTGAGTATGGGAAGGACCATACTCCACAGCCGAGAGTTGGAACCATTGCTCTGATACCATAAATGTAACATCCCAAATCCGGTCCATTAAAAAAATACGAGTTAACAAAAACTTTTTCTATAAGGAGTGTGAAAACCAGAATGTATTTTTTTCATAGAGTAATATTTTATTTTTTATTTTTTTTTACAAAATATTTTGAGTGTAAAATACTTATATAATACAAACTCCCAAAAACCCCTTTTTACACCCAGAGCATTGGTCTTCACAACTCGATCCTTCTGCAAAAGGATTTGGATGACGAGACATCATCCTGGCTGCTTCTTCTAGACACTTCCACTCCTGCCGGAGTGACTTCAATTCTGTCCTTTGAAAGAACCTACCACCACAAACATGGTAGATGGGAGTAAGTCACTTGTCATATCGCCTAAGCAGATTATATGATTGGTCAAACACAAACATTACAGATATCATTTCAACATAATAGATACATGCCCAAGAGTCTTATTAAACAACATTGGCTAAAACCATTAATTTCTCATGCTATGCATGCACGTCTCTCAAATCATTTCTCCATAATCAACTCTTCCAGAAAACAACACTCTGGGATAGGCAATCGTGCGCTCGATGTTTCCACAACCTGTATAGCGGCCACACCGTTCTATACTAGAATCCCATCGACCACGATCTTCAAATGATACAAGGGGATGATCCCCGAACCATTGTCCACCAATAGTTCTACGTCCTTGTCATTTCTACGGTGGCGGCCACACCGTTCCAACCGTCTCATGTAGCGGCCACACCGTACTACATGGTTTCCAATCCAGCATGCACCTCACGGAACGATTCCCTGTACACCATGCATGAGATACATCACACATATATTAATCATCACATCATACACATGGCGGCCACACCGATCCATGCCTTCATATAGCGGCCACACCGTACTATATGGAATCACATACATATGGCGGCCACACCGTTCCACATGTCCTCGTATAGCGGCCACACCGTTCCATACGGAATCACATCACAATTCCCACACACATGGCGGCCACACCGTTCCACATGTCTTCGTATAGCGGCCACACCGTACTATACAGAATCCTTTAAGCACAACGACTTCTTGCAGGAGTTAGTCCATAACTTATGGAAATCAGGGTGATCCTACTTATCCAGCGTTCACATAACCGAATCGAGGCAACAAGCCCTAACGCATTTGGATTGGATCCTCATAATCAACAAGCATCACCACTCTTACATTAACAGTAATACTCCTTAAGTCATTGTCTATTTATGTTCCAAGGTATTAGACTTACTCCACTTATCATCATGAGATAATAACTTCTTTCTAATGTCCTTGAATCCAATAACTTCTTATATTCTAAGACATTAATTACCAAGTAGACATGATCATGCTTATTAAATCCTTTATAAATATCTTACCCAGATCATGAACTACTAATCACATTCTATATCTTCAAAGTAGACATGATCATCTTTAATCTAAAGGGAACATGATGATTACTCCACCTCTTATACTGTATGAATCAACTTATCTAGAGGTCAGACTCAACTAATTGTTCATGCCTCTTATGCAATCTTCAACCATCATAATTAGCACTAGGCAAGCATCTAATGCAAGTAAGATGCTCATGCCTATTCCCTTTACAAGTTTTCAATTTAAGTGACCAGCATGATGCACGAGTCTAGCTCTCAATCCTAATTCCAGAATGGATGCAATTCCTTAACTTAAAAGAATTGATTGATGTATCACAGTTCGTAATATTCCACATTACTAATTCATCACTTTCCTACCACCACCAATCAATCTATTTTAAGTCTTAGATCACTTGGATTATCAATATTTAGTTATTAACCAAATGATTCAGGATTAAAAATGGTATTTTCAATATTCTGGGTGAACTACTCGAGTGTTCTTCAGCATACTCGAGTGTTCATGTCTTTCTGGGAATTTGGGTTTCAGATTCGTAAAAATACTCGAGTGATTCATGAGTTACTGGAGTGTTCTTCATCATTTCCAGAATACTCGAGTGACCCCTGAATTACTCGAGTGGTTTACCTTAACATATCCCATGAAACACTCAATTACTCGAGTTCTAGGCATGGTACTCGAGTGTTCTTCCTCAACATACATTATTTTACCAAAATTTTACTCGAGTAACCAGCCTAATACTCGAGTCTTTTATTGCAGAACAGACTGGAAACTTGATCTTAACATACCATTTTCAATTCTAACCATTTCTAATCAAATCCAATGATCAATAAAATTCATATAACATATAACAAGTATGTTCAAACACTTAGAACTCCACAAATTACACAGAATTGAATTTGAGCACCGATTATGCATTAAATCACATTTTCAACAACTTGATAGGCCAAATTCAACTCTGAGCAATTCTAACTCCATATAATGATCAAATGAACTTTATTTACATATTTAGGACTTGTCTCAACATAGAGATCACAACAATTCACAGAGAATCTTATCATGCTCCTATTATGCACAAAACCACATATTATGCAACTCTACATCACCATATCACATTTACCCACAATTAGCATAGAAACTGAGTTTGTACAGCACAAATGCAGCATTTAGAACTTACTCCAAACTTATTCAATGTCCATTAATGGCTTGCCATAAGCATACCACATCAAGGTCATGATTTATCACATTTGCCAATTATAACTCAACCAAACTCATAAGTTCCTATAGCTTAATTTCATTGATTCATTTCAGACATTATCCATGTTATAAATCAAATGACCAAGTGATTGTCTGAACCTCCAAGTCCAGCAAGCATGTCTTGGTCCAATTCACATAACACAACAATTCTAAATTCACAATCTATAATCCTAGCAATATGAATGACTTCTCCCATACCTTGGACAACACTTTGACAAACTCAAAAACACCAAAGAACAGCAGTAGCCACACAACAGCCACCAACACCAACTCAAATCACTTCACCCACCAAAATGCAGAACAGTGTGAGCAGAGTCCAAAAACCACATCGTTTGAGTGAGTAATCGTGCACAAAAATTGGGGAAAAAGGTTAGAATCTACTCTCTGCAACATGCATGAGAGATTAAAACCAATTTGAGATCAAGAGGGTTCACGAGCTTACCACAATCGAGGATCAAAGTGAGCTCCCAGAACCAGTTGACAGCAAACAATCCCCACTTTCGAGCTTCGATTCTTCTAACACTCAAACCCTCAGCTCACAATTTTGGTGTCTATACAAAGCTCTAGATGTGAGCTTCGTATTGGTGTATGATTTGTGACCTAACTCTACTCAAGGAAGGAGAATCGAACCAGAGAAATCAAGAACCCTAACTTCGAATTCCAGAACAAATTGGCCAAAATAGCTTGGTTCTTCAACACCATGAGTTTATATAGCAAGGTTGATCACTCATGAAAGTCGACACGAAGCCAAAGACGTGTTGAGGAAGACGATCTCGTGTCAACACACGAGAATCGTTAATGGCGACTCTCCAAAACGCACTAACTCGTTTCTCACTGTGCAAAATACTCGAGTCTTTTCAGAAAGACTCGAGTCTTTTTGCCAAAATAATAAAAAAAAATATTTTTATTTCCTTTTCATCCAAAATCTTTCAAAAATTATTTCTAGGTCCCAAAACAGGGACTGATGAGCAAAAACATTATCTTCACATATTAGAAATTATCTAATATTTTTATGCATAATAAATGACTTCATAATCAAGGATTTCACAAAAATAATTAATTACAAATAAACCTTTATAATTAATCTTCATTAATCAGGAATTAAAAATTTGGGGTGTTACACTACTCCCCCATTTAAAAGGAATTTCGTCCCCGAAATTCATTCTTCTTAAAAATTCTACATTTTCAAAATCATATAAAACATTATTCTCATATTATTATTACTCTTCCAAAATATCATTAGGGAGATTCCTCCCCCACTTAAAAGAATTCCTTGGATTTTTCAAACTTCTTAACTCCAAATATTTCATAAGATATTTAAAAGAAAATATTTTGAATAAAACTTTTGCTTCCAACGCGTATAAAAATCCTTTCTTACCAAAAAGGGTTTTCCTTTAACTTTCTCGAAAATTATTCTACAATTAATTCAAAAGAAATCTTTTTACTAAACTTTTCCGGATGAGATACAAAACTGTTCGAGGAAAAACTTTTCTGAAAAACACAATTCGCAATACACTTTTCAATGAAAAACTTTTCCCGCTGCGCACTCTGATTACTTACGCATGATTAACGAATCATTTATATGACTTTATTCCTTAATAGTTGCAAACATTAGGGTGATCAGTCCTAATATTCAAACCATTAATAATAAAATCATCCCTTACAGATATAACCTTTCGCAAGAAAGGTCACACGACATATCTTTAAATTAGATGAACTTAAAGATAGGGTACTTGTTACCATCAGATTTAGCTAGATAGCCAAGCGCTAGAGATATTTCCGTTGGGGAGACAAAGATTTGTCCTATCCCGGTGGTCATTAATCTCTCTATTCTTAGCTAATCTTTCTATCTCCCATAGTGTCCACAGATATTTATCACATCCAATTGTGATAAAGGTTTCGATCACAGAAATTTCGGATCAAAAAATAATATCTAGGTCTTCAAATTATCGAACGATTCAATTAACGTAATCGAAAGAGATAGCTGACTACGTTAATCCAGATGAGGAGAAAGGACAACCTAGGGTTTACCTCGCTTGCCTCGCTTGCTACCCGATCCTTTCTTGCTCTTATTCTCTGGACAGTCTGGCGAATAGTGTCCCGGCTTCCTGCAGCTGAAGCAGATGATTCCCTTGGGTACACCACAGCTTGATCCGAAGTGATGTGTCCCACACCTTTCACATTGAGGAGGGCATGTGATTTCTTTCCCCTTTCCTTTCTGATTACCATTCTTCGATTGAGAATTTCCTAATCCCAATCTATACAGCTCCGGCTCCTCAGATTGTTCCTTTTCCATGGTTAATTGTTTTTCTTCCTCCTCCAACTGAGTTCTCATTTCCTCAATCTTTCGCTTCTTCTTAATCCAGACATTCTTTTCATAAACCTCCTTTGCTTTCATATCATCCTCATAGATTCTGCACATGTTTACCAACATCGGGAAATTCCTTATTCCCTGATAACTGATTCCTGGCTTTAGATCCGGGCGTAGACCATTCTCAAATTTTATACACTTTTATCTTTCATCTGGATGATTCTGGTAGTAGGGAGAATACTTCATCAATTCTTCAAATTTTGCAGCGTATTCTCCAACATCCATCTCCCCTTGCTTTAATTCCAAAAATTCAACTTCCTTCTTTCTCCTTATATCTTATGGGAAGTATTTTTCTAAGAACTTTTCTTTAAACACCTCCCAAGAGATGTGCCGATCCTCGGCTTCCAATAACTGCTTAGCGTGATCCCACCAAGTTTCTGCTTTATCATTCAGCATATAAGTCGCATATACCACCTTTTGTGCGTCTGAACAACCCATAGACCGAAAGATTTTCTGGACTTCTTGCAACCATTTTTGAGCTCCCTCAGGATTATACCCTCCTTCGAACTTAGGGGGATTGCAACTACAAAATTCTGTGAGTCCTCCAAACTCAACAGGTTCAGCATTGCACTGACGCCGTTGATTCGCTTGTGTTTTATGCTGCTGCATATTCTCTAATACAGCAGTGATCCTTCTAACATATCATTCGTACGGTTTCGGTTTCTCGCTGCCATGA
Source organism: Crotalaria pallida (assembly GCA_037953625.1). NCBI lineage: Eukaryota > Viridiplantae > Streptophyta > Magnoliopsida > Fabales > Fabaceae > Crotalaria > Crotalaria pallida. Next base: position 53,315,074 of record CM075654.1, on the reverse strand, counting down.
TAGACTTGCACTCATAAAAACTTTGGTCAGAGTCACACAACTTATTGAGTATGGGAAGGACCATACTCCAGAGCCGAGAGTTGGAACCATTGCTCTGATACCATAAATGTAACATCCCAAATCCGGTCCATTAAAAAAATACGAGTTAACAAAAACTTTTTCTATAAGGAGTGTGAAAACCAGAATGTATTTTTTTCATAGAGTAATATTTTATTTTTTATTTTTTTTTACAAAATATTTTGAGTGTAAAATACTTATATAATACAAACTCCCAAAAACCCCTTTTTACACCCAGAGCATTGGTCTTCACAACTCGATCCTTCTGCAAAAGGATTTGGATGACGAGACATCATCCTGGCTGCTTCTTCTAGACACTTCCACTCCTGCCGGAGTGACTTCAATTCTGTCCTTTGAAAGAACCTACCACCACAAACATGGTAGATGGGAGTAAGTCACTTGTCATATCGGCTAAGCAGATTATATGATTGGTCAAACACAAACATTACAGATATCATTTCAACATAATAGATACATGCCCAAGAGTCTTATTAAACAACATTGGCTAAAACCATTAATTTCTCATGCTATGCATGCACGTCTCTCAAATCATTTCTCCATAATCAACTCTTCCAGAAAACAACACTCTGGGATAGGCAATCGTGCGCTCGATGTTTCCACAACCTGTATAGCGGCCACACCGTTCTATACTAGAATCCCATCGACCACGATCTTAAAATGATACAAGGGGATGATCCCCGAACCATTGTCCACCAATAGTTCTACGTCCTTGTCATTTCTACGGTGGCGGCCACACCGTTCCAACCGTCTCATGTAGCGGCCACACCGTACTACATGGTTTCCAATCCAGCATGCACCTCACGGAACGATTCCCTGTACACCATGCATGAGATACATCACACATATATTAATCATCACATCATACACATGGCGGCCACACCGATCCATGCCTTCATATAGCGGCCACACCGTACTATATGGAATCACATACATATGGCGGCCACACCGTTCCACATGTCCTCGTATAGCGGCCACACCGTTCCATACGGAATCACATCACAATTCCCACACACATGGCGGCCACACCGTTCCACATGTCTTCGTATAGCGGCCACACCGTACTATACAGAATCCTTTAAGCACAACGACTTCTTGCAGGAGTTAGTCCATAACTTATGGAAATCAGGGTGATCCTACTTATCCAGCGTTCACATAACCGAATCGAGGCAACAAGCCCTAACGCATTTGGATTGGATCCTCATAATCAACAAGCATCACCACTCTTACATTAACAGTAATACTCCTTAAGTCATTGTCTATTTATGTTCCAAGGTATTAGACTTACTCCACTTATAATCATGAGATAATAACTTCTTTCTAATGTCCTTGAAGCCAATAACTTCTTATATTCTAAGACATTAATTACCAAGTAGACATGATCATGCTTATTAAATCCTTTATCAATATCTTACCCAGATCATGAACTACTAATCACATTCTATATCTTCAAAGTAGACATGATCATCTTTAATCTAAAGGGGACATGATGATTACTCCACCTCTTATACTGTATGAATCAACTTATCTAGAGGTCAGACTCAACTAATTGTTCATGCCTCTTATGCAATCTTCAACCATCATAATTAGCACTAGGCAAGCATCTAATGCAAGTAAGATGCTCATGCCTATTCCCTTTACAAGTTTTCAATTTAAGTGACCAGCATGATGCACGAGTCTAGCTCTCAATCCTAATTCCAGAATGGATGCAATTCCTTAACTTAAAAGAATTGATTGATGTATCACAGTTCGTAATATTCCACATTACTAATTCATCACTTTCCTACCACCACCAATCAATCTATTTTAAGTCTTAGATCACTTGGATTATCAATATTTAGTTATTAACCAAATGATTCAGGATTAAAAATGGTATTTTCAATATTCTGGGTGAACTACTCGAGTGTTCTTCAGCATACTCGAGTGTTCATGTCTTTCTGGGAATTTGGGTTTCAGATTCGTAAAAATACTCGAGTGATTCATGAGTTACTGGAGTGTTCTTCATCATTTCCAGAATACTCGAGTGACCCCTGAATTACTCGAGTGGTTTACCTTAACATATCCCATGAAACACTCAATTACTCGAGTTCTAGGCATGGTACTCGAGTGTTCTTCCTCAACATACATTATTTTACCAAAATTTTACTCGAGTAACCAGCCTAATACTCGAGTCTTTTATTGCAGAACAGACTGGAAACTTGATCTTAACATACCATTTTCAATTCTAACCATTTCTAATCAAATCCAATGATCAATAAAATTCATATAACATATAACAAGTATGTTCAAACACTTAGAACTCCACAAATTACACAGAATTGAATTTGAGCACCGATTATGCATTAAATCACATTTTCAACAACTTGATAGGCCAAATTCAACTCTGAGCAATTCTAACTCCATATAATGATCAAATGAACTTTATTTACATATTTAGGACTTGTCTCAACATAGAGATCACAACAATTCACAGAGAATCTTATCATGCTCCTATTATGCACAAAACCACATATTATGCAACTCTACATCACCATATCACATTTACCCACAATTAGCATAGAAACTGAGTTTGTACAGCACAAATGCAGCATTTAGAACTTACTCCAAACTTATTCAATGTCCATTAATGGCTTGCCATAAGCATACCACATCAAGGTCATGATTTATCACATTTGCCAATTATAACTCAACCAAACTCATAAGTTCCTATAGCTTAATTTCATTGATTCATTTCAGACATTATCCATGTTATAAATCAAATGACCAAGTGATTGTCTGAACCTCCAAGTCCAGCAAGCATGTCTTGGTCCAATTCACATAACACAACAATTCTAAATTCACAATCTATAATCCTAGCAATATGAATGACTTCTCCCATACCTTGGACAACACTTTGACAAACTCAAAAACACCAAAGAACAGCAGTAGCCACACAGCAGCCACCAACACCAACTCAAATCACTTCACCCACCAAAATGCAGAACAGTGTGAGCAGAGTCCAAAAACCACATCGTTTGAGTGAGTAATCATGCACAAAAATTGGGGAAAAAGGTTAGAATCTACTCTCTGCAACATGCATGAGAGATTAAAACCAATTTGAGATCAAGAGGGTTCACGAGCTTACCACAATCGAGGATCAAAGTGAGCTCCCAGAACCAGTTGACAGCAAACAATCCCCACTTTCGAGCTTCGATTCTTCCAACACTCAAACCCTCAACTCACAATTTTGGTGTCTATACAAAGCTCTAGATGTGAGCTTCGTATTGGTGTATGATTTGTGACCTAACTCTACTCAAGGAAGGAGAATCGAACCAGAGAAATCAAGAACCCTAACTTCGAATTCCAGAACAAATTGGCCAAAATAGCTTGGTTCTTCAACACCATGAGTTTATATAGCAAGGTTGATCACTCATGCAAGTCGACACGAAGCCAAAGACGTGTTGAGGAAGACGATCTCGTGTCAACACACGAGAATCGTTAATGGTGACTCTCCAAAACGCACTAACTCGTTTCTCACTGTGCAAAATACTCGAGTCTTTTCAGAAAGACTCGAGTCTTTTTGCCAAAATAATAAAAATAAATATTTTTATTTCCTTTTCATCCAAAATCTTTCAAAAATTATTTCTAGGTCCCAAAACAGGGACTGATGAGCAAAAACATTATCTTCACATATTAGAAATTATCTAATATTTTTATGCATAATAAATGACTTCATAATCAAGGATTTCACAAAAATAATTAATTACAAATAAACCTTTATAATTAATCTTCATTAATCAGGAATTAAAAATTTGGGGTGTTACATAATACACACATATATACTCATATAACATACATACATGTACACATATAATCCGTATCATACACACATACACACATTATCTTTTTGTTATATTTCCATTTTACTTAGTCCTTAAGCAATGGTTCCATGCAATTTCATCGTAGGCCATTACATACACATACATACTACACCTACACATACACGTATACACATATATACACACACACGCATTTCATTCCCACTCAATTACACATTTAATCATGAAATAATTTCTCCTTCAAAAATCAAATATAATTATTAACACTTAACCACATTTTCCTCTTTGACTAATAAACTGTACCATTTGGCTATAATTATAACCTTCATTTCATTTTCTAAAATCATATTTTAATATATTAAAGATATTCCCAAAAGGAAAAATTCATTTGAAGTCCTTAGCTATTTTTACTAATTTATTCCCTCAAAATTCGTCCTTTAAATACCTCAAAATAAATTTTTGCAAACCAACCCAGAAAATTATAAAAATTATATTTTTGAAATCTACATTTCACTACGATCGTTTTCATATAAAGATCATAAAATTCGGAGTTACGGTTAAAAAGTTGCGAATTTTCAAAGTTAACAAACCCAAAAATTTCATTTCAAATAAAAATCATTCTTTCATAAAACCACAATTTCCTTAAAACACAAAAATATCCAACACGTAATCATTTCTTGAAAATTATTCACCACTTAAAATTATAAAATAAGAAATTCACTTCAAGAAAACACTCTTCCAAAAACGTTTTCTCCAATTAGATCTTTTAATTATTTAAAACAGTACGAGGAATTTTGTAACACCCCTCAAAATCCTCGAACTGTTTTTATTTCTAAAAAGAATTATTTTTGAGCAAAGTATTTTTTTGAAAGGATATTTCCTTAAATACATTTCCTTATTCACGTTTTCAAAGTGATAAATGATTTTAAGAAGTGATTTTTCATGAAATAAAGTTATGAGTCTTAAATTTTACTTTGAAAAGGTGATTGATTTTCCATGAATGAGTGCTTGATATTTTGGTGTCATTATAATTTTTATGCATGAATGATTTATTTCCTATATGTGTGCATGAATGTGTATATACGGTCTTATGTGTATGCATGCTTAGAATTATGTGAAAATTTAATTAATGAATGAAGGTGACTATAGGTGCATGTATGTGAGTATAACGTGTAAATGAGTGTGTGTATGCATGTGATTGTGTGTGAATATGTGTATATATGTGTGAGTGCCGTAGGTATGTATGTGTGGAAGCCTAGAAAATTCCTAAGCAAGTAACTAAGTGGCAACCAAAACCCAACTAAGCCCTAACTAGATGGAAGGAAACCCTAAAGATAAACCACAAGTCAAAAGCCTAAGTAAACCCTAAGTGCCTAATGTCCCCTATATTGTCCCCTTGGCCTTGCTAACCTCCACCCATGCAAAAATAAAGAAGGCCGAATTTACCCCTCCCATTTGTGCTAAGACCGAATTTCATGAAGGGCAAAGGAGGAAGCCATGACTTGTTTATAAATAGATTGAGCCATAGTGCACTCCCTTCACCCATTTTTCATTGCACTCTTTCGTCTCATATACACATCCAAACACAAGTTCTAAGAGCTCCTCAAACTCTTAGACTAAGAATTAGAAAATAGAGAGAAAGGAGGAAGAGGAACCGTGAGGTATAGTGAGGAAGAAGAAGAGGAGATCAAGCTAAACCTAGGAGTCCTTTTGAAGATCAAGTTCTTAGAAGTGTTGAAGACCTTTTCTTCTTGGTATGAACCGAAGACCTAGAAGCCTTAGAATTAGTTCTTGATTTGTGATCTTGTAATTTTACTTTCTTTTCTTATCTTGCATGTCCTTTTGATGCACTTTATGTGTTGATTTTATTAATGATGGACTTTTAAGGACTCAAACTAATTTTTAATATGTGTAGCTTATGTTGATGATTCGGTTAGTACTTTTCTTGTTAGATCTTGATGTTTTCCTTTACGATCTAAAGTTTTGTTCATAATTTTTGTGAGTTTGGAGTAGATCTCTTTGCATGTCTAATTTTTATGCTTAAAACCGTAGATCATGAGATGTTTATGTGTTTATTTGCTAAATTAGTGTTTGATCTAAACTTGTTTGATGATTTTTGGTCTTGCATGTTGTTTGAAAATGATTTATGTGACTTTGAACCATTGCATGTCTCGGTTTTGACTTAAGTTTGATGAAAGCTTTGCTTTGGTTTTGATCTTTAGTTTTGTTTTAATTTTAGGCTTTGCCTGTGATTCTTGAAACCAAAGCATTGGTGTTTTCTTTAGATGTGCCTCAGTTATGGTCCCTTTTTATTTAAAATGATTTTTGTCTTCTATATGTTTGGATTCATAACTTGATCTACTTGATCTAAGTGTATGCACGTTAATCTTAAATGAAAAGAGTATATTTTCTTCTTATGCATGTCTCGGTTTTACCCTTTTCTTATATAAAATAATTTTATCTTTGATTTGTGCTACTATGTTAAATTCATGACTTGACCTATATGACTTATATGCATGCATGTGAGTGTTTGACTTTGGAAAATTATTTTTATGATTCCTTCGAAAATAAATTGAAAATGTTTATGTGATCTATGGTTTTTGTATATTTTGTCAGGAAAACTTAAGATTCATTCTTGCATGTAAATTTTAAGTAAAATAATTATGATATCTTGAATTGCATGTCACGGATTTTGCAAGAAAATTAAGGAAAAACAAGTTTTAAAGTGATTTTTGGGCATGAACATGATTTAATCTAAGTGTTTAATTGTGCATGATGCATTCGGTCATAATTAGATTAAGATCCATGCTTTTTATTTTGTGAAAATTTGATATGTGTTCTATGTCCTTACATGCTTTCTTGATCTAACTTAAGTAAAGAAAATAAATTAAGGTTTGAGTGTTTTCCAAAGATGTAGCTCTCGGTTTTGTCAAGAAAGAAAGAAAATAATTGCATGAATTTGTATGTTTGATAATGCATGAATCTTGTTTTGATTTGTGTGAAGTGTTTCGGTCTATGCATGTAGATTAGGTTAGTATTCTTTTCCATGAAATAAAATAGAAACAATGAACGTATCTTGTTAAATAATTGATTAGGAATGAGTTTTGTATTTACTTGAGCTTATATGTATGTATTCGGTTTGTGGGTTTGAAGGTGCCTAAGTGTTTTTGTTTTATAAAAGTAAAAATGTTTTTGAAGTCAATTATGTGTTGCATGATTGAGTTAAGTGTTTGATTGAAAAAATGTTTACTTGAGAATGAATGTTTGTTTGTGATTAACTTGAATAATTGATTTATTGTTTACGTGCCTTGATTTGTCAAAGTGTGTTATTGGCCGTGTGTGTGTGTGCTTGATTTTGAAATTTATTTGGTTTGATTCATTTGAGTTGTGAAATTATGTTTGTGATTTGTTGAGTTTTCAAAGTGTTAATATTGATCTAAAGAGTTTTTGAAACAAAAGGAGTTTTTACGATGTTTTCGGGTTTTATAAAATTGATTTTTTTGTAAAGTATTTCTTTGCTGTCCACGTTTATTTAAAATTGTTTTCTTGATTTCTAAATTGTGTTTATGAGATTCAAGGTTTGGTTTTCAAAAGGTAATTGATTTGAGCAAAACCCGGATTGAAACCGGTGAATTTTTCGGTGTTTTTGAACGAGGTTAAGGTGCTGTCCAAGACGGACCAACAACCTAACCAAGCGATTTAAATTATTTGATGTTTTCCAAGAGATTTCAAAAATGTTTAAAGAAATAGGAAAAGTTAAAAGTGTTTTGAGAAAGAAATCTTATTTTTAAGATTTCCGACGAGGAACGAAAGAACGTTTTAAGTTAAGAAAAGTTTTCTTGAAACAAGTTAATAATAGAAATGTGTTTTTAATTAATCCGAGGAATGTTACAGACGAGAGATTAAGGCAGTGGCAACAACCAAGATCAGAGGAGACCGTGTTCATCAAATCGCTGGACCTCAGGTGAGAGAGTAGCTTTCCTAAGACACCGTGGTAGTAGGTGTTGTATTAAGACGTTCCGTATCAGCTCAAAGATCGGAACCCAGTGGTTCTGCGTCAGTAGTATAGTGGCAATTGTGTGCTTTGTGTGGCCACTTATACGAATAGGACAAAGACCACTTTGTTGTGTGTGATGTGTGATGGTGTGTTGTTTATATTTGTTTGCTTATGGATGTTAATATTTTAAGAGTTGAAGTGAATTAATATGAGATGATTGATGATAATAGCAAGAGAGATTAGAATTAAAAGACATCAAGAAAAGAGATAACCCTTGTTTGGCTTAAGTCCTTGTGGAGCAAGGCAACCTTAGCTTGATAAGACATTGAGAGTGGAGATAATGATAAGAGGGTTGAGAATGATTGGAAAGGAAATGGAAAAGAAAGATTGAAAGCGTTAAAGAGATGAGATTGGAGATGTTTGATTGATAATGATGCGAATGAGCCAGAGCGAGGACGGAATGTTGATGTGTTTGGAAAGTAAAAGGTGTTGAGAGTGGAAATTTATTCTTTGATTTTGTTTTCTTGGACTGAGTCTAGTGTTGAGTTGAGCTTGCTCCTCCACTAGTTCTCAAGAAGAGAAAGTTTTGTGAAGACTTTTAAAATGAAATTTTTGAAAAGGTTTTCGAAAATGAGATTTTTGGAACGAACTTATAAAAAGAATTTTTGAAAGGAGTCTGCGAACTGAATTTTTGAAATGAATTTACGAAATGTAGTTTTGAAATGGGTTCCCAAAAATGAGATTTTTGAAAAGAGTTTACAAAATGTATTTTTTGAAGGGGTTCCCAAAATGAGAACATTTTTCCAAAATAGATTTTATGAAAGTGATTCTGAAAAGAGGTTTTGAAAAAGGATTTAGAAAGGAAAAATTTTGAAATGAGTTTTCTAAAGGAGATTTTGGAAAAAGGTTTATGAAATGAAATATTTTTAGAAAAGGTGATGAACTGAAGTTTTGGAAAAGGTTTTACGGAATGAAATTTCGAAGAGAAGTTGTGAAGTGGTGAAGTGAGATTTTGCTATGAAAAGAGAGATGTGTATAAAAGGTTGTTTTGAGGGAAGTTTGTGATGAGATTCCAGTTGTGAATGTGATTCCGCTCTGTGCCAAGTTTGAGTTACGAAAAGTGATGCAAAGTTAGCGGTCAGGACTCATTGAAGGGATGTACGAAGGGTGAGCTGACCATTAGGTTAATAAAAGATAAAAGCCTTTAAAAGACATTAACAGCGAACGCGGTGAAGTATGAGAGTTAACCCAAAGTAGTGGAGAGGAAGGAACCATAGGTATCTTCGGATACTTAGGAGGAGATTGCATTAGGGGAGGACGATGACGGTGAAACGTCAAGAAGTCTAGAGTACTTTTCTAGGTGGAACGAACTCCACAAGTGGCGCACTAACGTGGTGGGGACTAGGTCTAATGCCGTGGAAAGTTCTGCATGATCAGCTAGAAATTGTACTATCGCCCCCTAGATTGCAAATCGAGAACAGTGAGAGGAACTGGAGTGGGGCATTTTGTTTGCCACTGTAGTGAGACAGTGTGCCTTGTTATATATGATATGATATGATTTGAGGCTGGTCCTCCTGGTCTGGGACCATTTGTTGTGTGACAGCTGTCGTGCCCGCACGGTAAAGGTTCTGTACTCCTGTTTGCTTCCGACTAGATGGATGGATGGTCGAGGAGATGTAGACTTGAGACGTGAGTGCTAACTACGAACGAACGCGTACCTCGATGATTCTTAAATTCCCCTTGATCATCGATGGTTATAATTCAATAAGACTTGATAAGAGAAGAGTTATGATTAATTATGAAAAGAAAAGTTCGAGAATGGTTGATGATGAGAATGGAAAGTGTGAAAGGAATGAGATGAATTCCTTAGAGATGGAAAAGGAATACGTGAAGGATTAAAGATCGAGAATTGTGTAAGTGATTAAGGAAATAATAGCAAAGAAAAGATATTTGTATAAGAATGTCGATAAGTAATGATAAAGAATTGTGATGTTATGCTTGGATGTTGTATTGTGTATGCCTTGTTTGCATTGTGTGTACTGTCTTAATATTCCGCCTGCGGTAAATCCACAACGTCGACGACTTGTCGTTCGGGGCGCTAACTCTCTCCTGCCCGTTGGCATATCGGTATTTCTGGTACTCCAACGTGCAGATGGATTATCGCATGGAGATTTCAACTTGGATAAGACATGGATGTGGCTGGAAGCGTACCCCGTCTAGCTGGGTATGGCTTGGTGACTCGCAGATTGTGATTCCAGATCCAGATCATCGACTTAGTGGAGCTAATCTAGGACCACTACTGGAACAAGTTTCTGTCAGAGGATACACAGACTATGTGGAGAAGCTGCGCTATGAAGCTCCGAGGACTTCTTCTGAACCGACTAGGATGCAGTGGATGCCAAAGAATCGTGGGCAAGCTGCAATTGGGATAGCTTCATCTTCTGGTGTCAAGCAAGGACATAAGAAGGAGGATCATGAGCTACACCCTATAGTTTTCATTAGGAAGAGCAAAAGGTAGGGTAGATTATTTTAAAGTCGTTTGTAAGTGTGAGACAAAGGACTCTCTTAGCAATGTATCACTCTGGTAGCTGTGCCCTACTTTTATTTTATGAACTGGCCAACTTTTGTTTTGATAAGAAACATGAAATCGTTTTGAAAGATTTGGAAGTGGAAGTGCAGAAACGTTTTACGTAACACCCCGGTTTTCAAGGATGGGTGTTAAGATGCACCAACGACTTCCGAAAACATTTAAAAAAAATGGCCTCATTTTTAACAACTTTTTAATTAAGCGAGGATTATTTTCAGATGGTGAAAATCGGGGCGTTACAGAGTGGTATCAGAGCGATGTTAATCCTTTGTGGCCCTAAGCCCATGCTTACATGCTTTGTTAGCCTGTTTGCTTGCTTGGTCTGTTTGTGTGATAGTGTGTGCCTGTTGGAGTAAGGATAGGAGTGCGAGATTAGATTTCTGTCTTCTTAAGGTGAAAGACTTTGTTCATATCTCTAGTGCTTGCGGTGTTAGTAACCTGTTAGTTAAGTAGCTTAGAGGAAGTAGATTAAGTAGAAGTGGGTAGATTCTAAGGATAAATCCCCATGACCTTTGGTGTGGTATTGTTTTTTGATAAACCTAAGTTTGTTGACCCCGATGTACCCTTTTGGTACAAGGGTAGTTTTTACCTCTAAGATGTAGGATGTTATTCTTGAGATCCCGTGTTTGTTGAATTGCTTCAACAAAGATTGTTAGTTGAAATCCCAACTTTTCTTCATAAATCTTGCCATTACACCCTAGCCCTATTAATCTTTCCAAGATTTGCCAACTTGATTTGAGGAGTTAGGAGCGTCATAGTTGTCCAAATAGTCTAGGCCTGAATGACCATGGATGGGTAAATAGTGGTTATTGAGTGAAGTGCAGAGCAGTGGTGAGCGTCGTAGTAGGTTTGATCAAAGTTGGGGAGTCACAAGGAAGAAAGGAGATGCATATTGGCCTTAAGTTGAGAGAATAGTGAGAAAGATTAGATTCCTTTGCGCTATGGGTAGATGTCTAAGTCTTAGATTTAGAGGTGGAATCAGAGAAAAGGGTGATTGTTTCTGAGTTAGTAAGAACCTAAGATGTAGAAAGTAGTGAGTATTTATGAATTTTAGGCTAAATCCGGTGTTTTTGGAGATGTGTGAATTTTGCTTGCTTGTTTTCCTTGGGTTTGTACCCAAAGTTGAGCTTCTGCGACGACGAGCAGTTAAAGAAACGACATTTTCTTCGGTTAGTCCATGTGACTTAACCCGGTTCGACGCGTAAGAGGTTTGCTATGGAGCTTCTTCACCCGAGAGCGACACATGAGAGTGTTGTGCAGAGTCTACTGTCACTAAGAGAGAGGACGACCTTAAAGCAAAAGTGAGGATGATGTGAGAGTTGCTTTGCCCTGCTGCTTAATCCACAACTTATTTCTCAGGGACGAGAAATCTTTAAGTTGGGGAGACTGTAACACCCCTCAAAATCCTCGAACTGTTTTTATTTCTAAAAAGAATTATTTTTGAGCAAAGTATTTTTTTGAAAGGATATTTCCTTAAATAAATTTCCTTATTCACGTTTTCAAAGTGATAAATGATTTTCAGAAGTGATTTTTCATGAAATAAAGTTATGAGTCTTAAATTTTACTTTGAAAAGGTGATTGATTTTCCATGAATGAGTGCTTGATATTTTGGTGTCATTATAATTTTTATGCATGAATGATTTATTTCCTGTATGTGTGCATGAATGTGTATATACGGTCTTATGTGTGTGCATGCTTAGAATTATGTGAAAATTTAATTAATGAATGAAGGTGACTATAGGTGCATGTATGTGAGTATAACGTGTAAATGAGTGTGTGTATGCATGTGATTGTGTGTGAATATGTGTATATATGTGTGAGTGCCGTAGGTATGTATGTGTGGAAGCCTAGAAAATTCCTAAGCAAGTAACTAAGTGGAAACCAAAACCCAACTAAGCCCTAACTAGATGGAAGGAAACCCTAAAGATAAACCACAAGTCAAAAGCCTAAGTAAACCCTAAGTGCCTAATGTCCCCTATATTGTCCCCTTGGCCTTGCTAACCTCCACCCATGCAAAAATAAAGAAGGCCGAATTTACCCCTCCCATTTGTGCTAAGACCGAATTTCATGAAGGGCAAAGGAGGAAGCCATGACTTGTTTATAAATAGATTGAGCCATAGTGCACTCCCTTCACCCATTTTTCATTTCACTCTTTCGTCTCATATACACATCCAAACACAAGTTCTAAGAGCTCCTCAAACTCTTAGACTAAGAATTAGAAAATAGAGAGAAAGGAGGAAGAGGAACCGTGAGGTATAGTGAGGAAGAAGAAGAGGAGATCAAGCTAAACCTAGGAGTCCTTTTGAAGATCAAGTGCTTAGAAGTGTTGAAGACCTTTTCTTCTTGGTATGAACCGAAGACCTAGAAGCCTTAGAATTAGTTCTTGATTTGTGATCTTGTAATTTTACTTTCTTTTCTTCTCTTGCATGTCCTTTTGATGCACTTTATGTGTTGATTTTCTTAATGATGGACTTTTAAGGACTCAAAGTAATTTGTAATATGTGTAGCTTATGTTGATGATTCGGTTAGTACTTTTCTTGTTAGATCTTGATGTAATCCTTTACGATCTAAAGTTTTGTTCATAATTTTTGTGAGTTTGGAGTAGATCTCTTTGCATGTCTAATTTTTATGCTTAAAACCGTAGATCATGAGATGTTTATGTGTTTATTTGCTAAATTAGTGTTTGATCTAAACTTGTTTGATGATTTTTGGTCTTGCATGTTGTTTGAAAATGATTTATGTGACTTTGAACCATTGCATGTCTCGGTTTTGACTTAAGTTTGATGAAAGCTTTGCTTTGTGTTTTGATCTTTAGTTTTGTTTTAATTTTAGGCTTTGCCTGTGATTCTTGAAACCAAAGCTTTGGTGTTTTCTTTAGATGTGCCTCGGTTATGGTCCCTTTTTATTTAAAATTATTTTTGTCTTCTATATGTTTGGATTCATAACTTGATCTACTTGATCTAAGTGTATGCACGTTAATCTTAAATGAAAAGAGTATATTTTCTTCTTATGCATGTCTCGGTTTTACCCTTTACTTATATAAAATAATTTTATCTTTGATTTGTGCTACTATGTTAAATTCATGACTTGACCTATATGATTTATATGAATGCATGTGAGTGTTTGACTTTGGAAAATTATTTTTATGATTCCTTTGAAAATAAATTGAAAATGTTTATGTGATCTATGGTTCTTGTATATTTTGTTAGGAAAACTTAAGATTCATTCTTGCATGTAAATTTTAAGTAAAATGATTATGATCTCTTGAATTGCATGTCACGGATTTTGCAAGAAAATTAAGGAAACACAAGTTTTAAAGTGATTTTTGGGCATGAACATGATTTAATCTAAGTGTTTAATTGTGCATGATGCATTCGGTCATAATTAGATTAAGATCCATGCTTTTTATTTTGTGAAAATTTGATATGTGTTCTATGTCCTTACATGCTTTCTTGATCTAACTTAAGTAAAGAAAATAAATTAAGGTTTGAGTGTTTTCCAAAGATGTAGCTCTCGGTTTTGTCAAGAAAGAAAGAAAATAATTGCATGAATTTGTATGTTTGATAATGCATGAATCTTGTTTTGATTTGTGTGAAGTGTTTCGGTCTATGCATGTAGATTAGGTTAGTATTCTTTTCCATGAAATAAAATAGAAACAATGAACGTATCTTGTTAAATAATTGATTAGGAATGAGTTTTGTATTTACTTGAGCTTATATGTATGTATTCGGTTTGTGGGTTTGAAGGTGCCTAAGTGTTTTTGTTTTATAAAAATAAAAATGTTTTTGAAGTCAATTATGTGTTGCATGATTGAGTTAAGTGTTTGATTGCAAAAATGTTTACTTGAGAATGAATGTTTGTTTGTGATTAACTTGAATAATTGATTTATTGTTTACGTGCCTTGATTTGTCAAAGTGTGTTATTGACCGTGTGCGTGTGTGCTTGATTTTGAAATTTATTTGGTTTGATTCATTTGAGTTGTGAAATTATGTTTGTGATTTGTTGAGTTTTCAAACTGTTAATATTGATATAAAGAGTTTTTGAAACAAAAGGAGTTTTTACGATGTTTTCGGGTTTTATAAAATTGATTTTTTTGTAAAGTATTTCTTTGCTGTCCACGTTTATTTAAAATTGTTTTCTTGATTTCTAAATTGTGTTTATGAGATTCAAGGTTTGGTTTTCAAAAGGTAATTGATTTGAGAAAAACCCGGATTGAAACCGGTGAATTTTTCGGTGTTTTTGAACGAGGTTAAGGTGCTGTCCAAGACGGACCAGCAACCTAACCAAGCGATTTAAATTATTTGATGTTTTCCAAGAGATTTCAAAAATGTTTAAAGAAATAGGAAAAGTTAAAAGTGTTTTGAGAAAGCAATCTTATTTTTAAGATTTCCGACGAGGAACGAAAGAACGTTTTAAGTTAAGAAAAGTTTTCTTGAAACAAGTTAATAATAGAAATGTGTTTTTAATTAATCCGAGGAATGTTACAGACGAGAGATTAAGGCAGTGGCAGCAACCAAGATCAGAGGAGACCGTGTTCATCAAATCGCTGGACCTCAGGTGAGAGAGTAGCTTTCCTAAGACACTGTGGTAGTAGGTGTTGTATTAAGACGTTCCGTATCAGCTCAAAGATCGGAACTCAGTGGTTCTGCGTCAGTAGTATAGTGGCAATTGTGTGCTTTGTGTGGCCACTTATACGAATAGGACAAAGACCACTTTGTTGTGTGTGATGTGTGATGGTGTGTTGTTTATATTTGTTTGCTTATGCATGTTAATATTTTAAGAGTTGAAGTGAATTAATATGAGATGATTGATGATAATAGCAAGAGAGATTAGAATTAAAAGACATCAAGAAAAGAGATAACCCTTGTTTGGCTTAAGTCCTTGTGGAGCAAGGCAGCCTTAGCTTGATAAGACATTGAGAGTGGAGATAATGATAAGAGGGTTGAGAATGATTGGAAAGGAAATGGAAAAGAAAGATTGAAAGCGTTAAAGAGATGAGATTGGAGATGTTTGATTGATAATGATGCGAATGAGCCAGAGCGAGGACGGAATGTTGATGTGTTTGGAAAGTAAAAGGTGTTGAGAGTGGAACTTTATTCTTTGATTTTGTTTTCTTCGACTGAGTCTAGTGTTGAGTTGAGCTTGCTCCTCCACTAGTTCTCAAGAAGAGAAAGTTTTGTGAAGACTTTTAAAATGAAATTTTTGAAAAGGTTTTCGAAAATGAGATTTTTGGAAAGGACTTATAAAAAGAATTTTTGAAAGGAGTCTGCGAACTGAATTTTTGAAATGAATTTACGAAATGTAGTTTTGAAATGGGTTCCCAAAAATGAGATTTTTGAAAAGAGTTTACAAAATGTATTTTTTGAAGGGGTTCCCAAAATGAGAACATTTTTCCAAAATAGATTTTCTGAAAGTGATTCTGAAAAGAGGTTTTGAAAAAGGATTTAGAAAGGAAAAATTTTGAAATGAGTTTTCTAAAAGAGATTTTGGAAAAAGGTTTATGAAATGAAATATTTTTAGAAAAGGTGATGAACTGAAGTTTTGGAAAAGGTTTTACGGAATGAAATTTCGAAGAGAAGTTGTGAAGTGGTGAAGTGAGATTTTGCTATGAAAAGAGAGATGTGTATAAAAGGTTGTTTTGAGGGATGTTTGTGATGAGATTCCAGTTGTGAATGTGATTCCGCTCTGTGCCAAGTTTGAGTTATGAAAAGTGATGCAAAGTTAGCGGTCAGGACTCATTGAAGGGATGTACGAAGGGTGAGTTGACCATTAGGTTAATAAAAGATAAAAGCCTTTAAAAGACATTAACAGCGAACGCGGTGAAGTATGAGAGTTAACCCGAAGTAGTGGAGAGGAAGGAACCATAGGTATCTTCGGATACTTAGGAGGAGATGGCATTAGGGGAGGACGATGACGGTGAAACGTCAAGAAGTGTAGAGTACTTTTCTAGGTGGAACGAACTCCACAAGTGGCGCACTAACATGGTGGGGACTGGGTCTAATGCCGTGGAAAATTCTGCATGATCAGCTAGAAATTGTACTGTCGCCCCCTAGATTGCAAATCGAGAACAGTGAGAGGAACTGGAGTGGGGCATTTTGTTTGCCACTGTAGTGAGACAGTGTGCCTTGTTATATATGATATGATATGATTTGAGGCTGGGCCTCCTGGTCTGGGACCATTTGTTGTGTGACAGCTATCGTGCCCGCACGGTAAAGGTTTTGTACTCCTGTTTGCTTCCGACTAGATGGATGGATGGTCGAGGAGATGTAGACTTGAGACGTGAGTTCTAACTACGAACGGACGCGTACCTCGATGATTCTTAAATTCCCCTTGATCATCGATGGTTATAATTCAATAAGACTTGATAAGAGAAGAGTTATGATTAATTATGAAAAGAAAAGTTCGAGAATGGTTGATGATGAGAATGGAATGTGTGAAAGGAATGAGATGAATTCCTTAGAGAGGGAAAAGGAATACGTGAAGGATTAAAGATCGAGAATTGTGTAAGTGATTAAGGAAATAATAGCAAAGAAAAGATATTTGTATAAGAATGTCGATAAGTAATGATAAAGAATTGTGATGTTATGCTTGGATGTTGTATTGTGTATGCCTTGTTTGCATTGTGTGTACTGTCTTGATATTCCGCCTGCTGTAAATCCACAACGTCGACGACTTGTCGTTCGGGGAGCTAACTCTCTCCTGCCCGTTGGCATATCGGTATTTCTGGTACTCCAACGTGCAGATTGATTATCGCATGGAGATTTCAACTTGGATAAGACATGGATGTGGCTGGAAGCGTACCCCGTCTTGCTGGGTATGGCTTGGTGACTCGCAGATTGTGATTCCAGATCCAGATCATCGACTTAGTGAAGCTAATCTAGGACCACTGCTGGAACAAGTTTCTGTCAGAGGATACACAGACTATGAGGAGAAGCTGCGCTATGAAGCTCCGAGGACTTCTTCTGCACCGACTAGGATGCAGTGGATGCCAAAGAATCGTGGGCAAGCTGCAATTGGGATAGCTTCACCTTCTGGTGTCAAGCAAGGACATAAGAAGGAGGATCATGAGCTACACCCTATAGTTTTCATTAGGAAGAGCAAAAGGTAGGGTAGATTATTTTAAAGTCGTTTGTAAGTGTGAGACAAAGGACTCTCTTAGCAATGTATCACTCTAGTAGTTGTGCCCTACTTTTATTTTATGAACTGGCCAACTTTTGTTTTGATAAGAAACATGAAATCGTTTTGAAAGATTTGGAAGTGGAAGTGCAGAAACGTTTTACGTAACACCCCGGTTTTCAAGGATGGGTGTTAAGATGCACCAACGACTTCCCAAAACGTTTAAAAAAAATGGCCTCATTTTTAACAACTTTTTAATTAAGCGAGGATTATTTTCAGATGGTGAAAATCGGGGCGTTACAGAGTGGTATCAGAGCGATGTTAATCCTTTGTGGCCCTAAGCCCATGCTTACATGCTTTGTTTGCCTGTTTGCTTGCTTGGTCTGTTTGTGTGATAGTGTGTGCCTGTTGGAGTAAGGATAGGAGTGCGAGATTAGATTTCTGTCTTCTTAAGGTGAAAGACTTTGTTCATATCTCTAGTGCTTGCGGTGTTAGTAACCTGTTAGTTAAGTAGCTTAGAGGAAGTAGATTAAGTAGAAGCGGGTAGATTCTAAGGATAAATCCCCATGACCTTTGGTGTGGTATTGTTGTTTGATAAACCTAAGTTTGTTGACCCCGATGTACCCTTTTGGTACAAGGGTAGTTTTTACCTCTAAGATGTAGGATGTTATTCTTGAGATCCCGTGTTTGTTGAATTGCTTCAACAAAGATAGTTAGTTGAAATCCCAATTTTTCTTCATAAATCTTGCCATTACACCCTAGCCCTATTAATCTTTCCAAGATTTGCCAATTTGATTTGAGGAGTTAGGAGTGTCATAGTTGTCCAAATAGTCTAGGCCTGAATAACCATGGATGGGTAAATAGTGGTTATTGAGTGAAGTGCAGAGCAGTGGTGAGCGTCGTAGTAGGTTTGATCAAAGTTGGGGAGTCACAAGGAAGAAAGGAGATGCATATTGGCCTTAAGTTGAGAGAATAGTGAGAAAGATTAGATTCCTTTGCGCTATGGGTAGATGTCTAAGTCTTAGATTTAGAGGTGGAATCAGAGAAAAGGGTGATTGTTTCTGAGTTAGTAAGAACCTAAGATGTAGAAAGTAGTGAGTATTTATGAATTTTAGGCTAAATCCGGTGTTTTTGGAGATGTGTGAATTTTGCTTGCTTGTTTTCCTTGGGTTTGTACCCAAAGTTGAGCTTCTGCGACGACGAGCAGTTAAAGAAACGACATTTTCTTCGGTTAGTCCGTGTGACTTAACCCGGTTCGACGCGTAAGAGGTTTGCTATGGAGCTTCTTCACCCAAGAGCGACACATGAGACTGTTGTGCAGAGTCTACTGTCACTAAGAGAGAGGACGACCTTAAAGCAAAAGTGAGGATGATGTGAGAGTTGCTTTGCCCTGCTGCTTAATCCACAACTTATTTCTCGGGGACGAGAAATCTTTAAGTTGGGGAGACTGTAACACCCCTCAAAATCCTCGAACTGTTTTTATTTCTAAAAAGAATTATTTTTGAGCAAAGTATTTTTTGAAAGGATATTTCCTTAAATAAATTTCCTTATTCACGTTTTCAAAGTGATAAATGATTTTCAGAAGTGATTTTTCATGAAATAAAGTTATGAGTCTTAAATTTTACTTTGAAAAGGTGATTGTTATTCCATGAATGAGTGCTTGATATTTTGGTGTCATTATAATTTTTATGCATGAATGATTTATTTCCTGTATGTGTGCATGAATGTGTATATACGGTCTTATGTGTATGCATGCTTAGAATTATGTGAAAATTTAATTAATGAATGAAGGTGACTATAGGTGTATGTATGTGAGTATAACGTGTAAATGAGTGTGTGTATGCATGTGATTGTGTTTGAATATGTGTATATATGTGTGAGTGCCGTAGGTATGTATGTGTGGAAGCCTAGAAAATTCCTAAGCAAATAACTAAGTGGCAACCAAAACCCAACTAAGCCCTAACTAGCTGGAAGGAAACCCTAAAGATAAACCACAAGTCAAAAGCCTAAGTAAACCCTAAGTGCCTAATGTCCCCTATATTGTCCCCTTGGCCTTGCTAACCTCCACCCATGCAAAAATAAAGAAGGCCGAATTTACCCCTCCCATTTGTGCTAAGACCGAATTTCATGAAGGGCAAAGGAGGAAGCCATGACTTGTTTATAAATAGATTGAGCCATAGTGCACTCCCTTCACCCATTTTTCATTGCACTCTTTCGTCTCATATACACATCCAAACACAAGTTCTAAGAGCTCCTCAAACTCTTAGACTAAGAATTAGAAAATAGAGAGAAAGGAGGAAGAGGAACCGTGAGGTATAGTGAGGAAGAAGAAGAGGAGATCAAGCTAAACCTAGGAGTCCTTTTGAAGATCAAGTGCTTAGAAGTGTTGAAGAGCTTTTCTTCTTGGTATGAACCGAAGACCTAGAAGCCTTAGAATTAGTTCTTGATTTGTGATCTTGTAATTTTACTTTCTTTTCTTCTCTTGCATGTCCTTTTGATGCACTTTATGTGTTGATTTTCTAAATGATGGACTTTTAAGGACTCAAACTAATTTGTAATATGTGTAGCTTATGTTGATGATTCGGTTAGTACTTTTCTTGTTAGATCTTGATGTAATCCTTTACGATCTAAAGTTTTGTTCATAATTTTTGTGAGTTTGGAGTAGATCTCTTTGCATGTCTAATTTTTATGCTTAAAACCGTAGATCATGAGATGTTTATGTGTTTATTTGCTAAATTAGTGTTTGATCTAAACTTGTTTGATGATTTTTGGTCTTGCATGTTGTTTGAAAATGATTTATGTGACTTTGAACCATTGCATGTCTCGGTTTTGACTTAAGTTTGATGAAAGCTTTGCTTTGTGTTTTGATCTTTAGTTTTGTTTTAATTTTAGGCTTTGCCTGTGATTCTTGAAACCAAAGCTTTGGTGTTTTCTTTAGATGTGCCTCGGTTATGGTCCCTTTTTATTTAAAATGATTTTTGTCTTCTATATGTTTGGATTCATAACTTGATCTACTTGATCTAAGTGTATGCACGTTAATCTTAAATGAAAAGAGTATATTTTCTTCTTATGCATGTCTCGGTTTTACCCTTTACTTATATAAAATAATTTTATCTTTGATTTGTGCTACTATGTTAAATTCATGACTTGACCTATATGATTTATATGCATGCATGTGTGTGTTTGACTTTGGAAAATTATTTTTATGATTCCTTTGAAAAAAAATTGAAAATGTTTATGTGATCTATGGTTCTTGTATATTTTGTTAGGAAAACTTAAGATTCATTCTTGCATGTAAATTTTAAGTAAAATGATTATGATCTCTTGAATTGCATGTCACGGATTTTGCAAGAAAATTAAGGAAAAACAAGTTTTAAAGTGATTTTTGGGCATGAACATGATTTAATCTAAGTGTTTAATTGTGCATGATGCATTCGGTCATAATTAGATTAAGATCCATGCTTTTTATTTTGTGAAAATTTGATATGTGTTCTATGTCCTTACATGCTTTCTTGATCTAACTTAAGTAAAGAAAATAAATTAAGGTTTGAGTGTTTTCCAAAGATATAGCTCTCGGTTTTGTCAAGAAAGAAAGAAAATAATTGCATGAATTTGTATGTTTGATAATGCATGAATCTTGTTTTGATTTGTGTGAAGTGTTTCGGTCTATGCATGTAGATTAGGTTAGTATTCTTTTCCATGAAATAAAATAGAAACAATGAACGTATCTTGTTAAATAATTGATTAGGAATGAGTTTTGTATTTACTTGAGCTTATATGTATGTATTCAGTTTGTGGGTTTGAAGGTGCCTAAGTGTTTTTGTTTTATGAAAATAAAAATGTTTTTGAAGTCAATTATGTGTTGCATGATTGAGTTAAGTGTTTGATTGCAAAAATGTTTACTTGAGAATGAATGTTTGTTTGTGATTAACTTGAATAATTGATTTATTGTTTACGTGCCTTGATTTGTCAAAGTGTGTTATTGACCGTGTGTGTGTGTGCTTGATTTTGAAATTTATTTGGTTTGATTCATTTGAGTTGTGAAATTATGTTTGTGATTTGTTGAGTTTTCAAAGTGTTAATATTGATCTAAAGAGTTTTTGAAACAAAAGGAGTTTTTACGATGTTTTCGGGTTTTATAAAATTGATTTTTTTGTAAAGTATTTCTTTGCTGTCCACGTTTATTTAAAATTGTTTTCTTGATTTCTAAATTGTGTTTATGAGATTCAAGGTTTGGTTTTCAAAAGGTAATTGATTTGAGAAAAACCCGGATTGAAACCGGTGAATTTTTCGGTGTTTTTGAACGAGGTTAAGGTGCTGTCCAAAACGGACCAGCAACCTAACCAAGCGATTTAAATTATTTGATGTTTTCCAAGAGATTTCAAAAATGTTTAAAGAA
Source organism: Crotalaria pallida (assembly GCA_037953625.1). Lineage (NCBI taxonomy): Eukaryota > Viridiplantae > Streptophyta > Magnoliopsida > Fabales > Fabaceae > Crotalaria > Crotalaria pallida. The sequence goes on along the minus strand of CM075654.1, from coordinate 53,293,082 downwards.
ATAGGAAAAGTTAAAAGTGTTTTGAGAAAGCAATCTTATTTTTAAGATTTCCGACGAGGAACGAAAGAACGTTTTAAGTTAAGAAAAGTTTTCTTGAAACAAGTTAATAATAGAAATGTTTTTTTAATTAATCCGAGGAATGTTACAGACGAGAGATTAAGGCAGTGGCAGCAACCAAGATCAGAGGAGACCGTGTTCATCAAATCGCTGGACCTCAGGTGAGAGAGTAGCTTTCCTAAGACACCGTGGTAGTAGGTGTTGTATTAAGACGTTCCGTATCAGCTCAAAGATCGGAACTCAGTGGTTCTGCGGTCAGTAGTATAGTGGCAATTGTGTGCTTTGTGTGGCCACTTATACGAATAGGACAAAGACCACTTTGTTGTGTGTGATGTGTGATGGTGTGTTGTTTATATTTGTTTGCTTATGCATGTTAATATTTTAAGAGTTGAAATGAATTAATATGAGATGATTGATGATAATAGCAAGAGAGATTAGAATTAAAAGACATCAAGAAAAGTGATAACCCTTGTTTGGCTTAAGTGCTTGTGGAGCAAGGCAACCTTAGCTTGATAAGACATTGAGAGTGGAGATAATGATAAGAGGGTTGAGAATGATTGGAAAGGAAATGGAAAAGAAAGATTGAAAGCGTTAAAGAGATGAGATTGGAGATGTTTGATTGATAATGATGCGAATGAGCCAGAGCGAGGACGGAATGTTGATGTGTTTGGAAAGTAAAAGGTGTTGAGAGTGGAACTTTATTCTTTGATTTTGTTTTCTTCGACTGAGTCTAGTGTTGAGTTGAGCTTGCTCCTCCACTAGTTCTCAAGAAGAGAAAGTTTTGTGAAGACTTTTAAAATGAAATTTTTGAAAAGGTTTTCGAAAATGAGATTTTTGGAACGAACTTATAAAAAGAATTTTTGAAAGGAGTTTGCGAACTGAATTTTTGAAATGAATTTACGAAATGTAGTTTTGAAATGGGTTCCCAAAAATGAGATTTTTGAAAAGAGTTTACAAAATGTATTTTTTGAAGGGGTTCCCAAAATGAGAAAATTTTTCCAAAATAGATTTTCTGAAAGTGATTATGAAAAGAGGTTTTGAAAAAGGATTTAGAAAGGAAAAATTTTGAAATGAGTTTTCTAAAGGAGATTTTGGAAAAAGGTTTATGAAATGAAATATTTTTAGAAAAGGTGATGAACTGAAGTTTTGGAAAAGGTTTTACGGAATGAAATTTCGAAGAGAAGTTGTGAAGTGGTGAAGTGAGATTTTGCTATGAAAAGAGAGATGTGTATAAAAGGTTGTTTTGAGGGAAGTTTGTGATGAGATTCCAGTTGTGAATGTGATTCCGCTCTGTGCCAAGTTTGAGTTATGAAAAGTGATGCAAAGTTAGCGGTCAGGACTCATTGAAGGGATGTACGAAGGGTGAGCTGACCATTAGGTTAATAAAAGATAAAAGCCTTTAAAAGACATTAACAGCGAACGCGGTGAGGTATGAGAGTTAACCCAAAGTAGTGGAGAGGAAGGAACCATAGGTATCTTCGGATACTTAGGAGGAGATTGCATTAGGGGAGGACGATGACGGTGAAACGTCAAGAAGTCTAGAGTACTTTTCTAGGCGGAACGAACTCCACAAGTGGCGCACTAACGTGGTGGGGACTGGGTCTAATGCCGTGGAAAGTTCTGCATGATCAGCTAGAAATTGTACTGTCGCCCCCTAGATTGAAAATCGAGAACAGTGAGAGGAACTGGAGTGGGGCATTTTGTTTGGCACTGTAGTTAGACAGTGTGCCTTGTTATATATGATATGATATGATTTGAGGCTGGGCCTCCTCGTCTGGGACCATTTGTTGTGTGACAGCTGTCGTGCCCGCACGGTAAAGGTTCTGTACTCCTGTTTGCTTCCGACTAGATGGATTGATGGTCGAGGAGATGTAGACTTGAGACGTGAGTGCTGACTACAAACGGACGAGTACCTCGATGATTCTTAAATTCCCCTTGATCATCGATGGTTATAATTCAATAAGACTTGATAAGAGAAGAGTTATGATTAAGAAAAGAAAAGTTCGAGAATGGTTGATGATGAGAATGGAAAGTGTGAAAGGAATGAGATGAATTCCTTAGAGAGGGAAAAGGAATACGTGAAGGATTAAAGATCGAGAATTGTGTAAGTGATTAAGGAAATAATAGCAAAGAAAAGATATTTTTATAAGAATGTCAATTAAGTAATGATAAAGAATTGTGATGTTATGCTTGGATGTTGTATTGTGTATGCCTTGTTTGCATTGTGTGTACTATCTTGATATTCCGCCTGCGGTAAATCCACAACGTCGACGACTTGTCGTTCGGGGAGCTAACTCTCTCCTGCCCGTTGGCATATCGGTATTTCTGGTACTCCAACGTGCAGATGGATTATCGCATGGAGATTTCAACTTGGATAAGATATGGATGTGGCTGGAAGCGTACCCCGTCTAGCTGGGTATGGATTGGTGACTCGCAGATTGTGATTCCAAATCCAGATCATCGACTTAGTGGAGCTAATCTAGGACCACTGCTAGAACAAGTTTCTGTCAGAGGATACATAGACTATGAGGAGAAGCTGCGCTGTGAAGCTCCGAGGACTTCTTCTGCACCGACTAGGATGTAGTGGATGCCAAAGAATCGTGGGCATGCTGCAATTGGGATAACTTCATCTTCTGGTATCAAGGAAGGACATAATAAGGAGGATCATGAGCTGCACCCTATAGTTTTCATTAGGAAGAGCAAAAGGTAGGGTAGATTATTTTAAAGTCGTTTGTAAGTGTGAGACAAAGGACTCTCTTAGCAATGTATCACTCTGGTAGCTGTGCCCTACTTTTATTTGATGAACTGGCCAACTTTTGTATTGATAAGAAACATGAAATCGTTTTGAATGATTTGGAAGTGGAAGTGCGAAACATTTTACGTAACACCGCGGTTTTCAAGGATGGGTGTTAAGATGCACCAACGACTTCCCAAAACGTTTAAAAAAAATGACCTCATTTTTAACAACTTTTTAATTAAGCGAGGATTATTTTCAGATGGTGAAAATCGGGGCGTTACAAATTTGCGGGGTGTTACATTCTCCCCAACTTAAAGATTTCTCGTCCCCTAGAAATACGTTGCGGATTGGGCAGCAGAGCACAAGAATTCCCGCGTGAGGTCCAGAAGAACATTCTCATTCTCGCTTCAGGGTCGTATTCCTTTGCTGGCATAATTTACCTTGCAGTGTTCCTCGTTTGTCGCCTTCGGATGAAGAATTTCCACTCGTACCATCACTTGCGTGCCAAGTCAGTCCAAGTCCATCGGACTAACCGAAAGGGATATCGTCTTTTGACTAGTTGTCATTATAAAAGCACAATCTTGGGTGCAGACCCAGGGAATATTATACAATCATGAATTCAAGCATCTCCAAAGGTACCGGGTTTAGCCTAAAATCCTTAGATACTTCCTACATCCCATAACTTAGGGTTTCTACTAACTTACAACAATCACTCCTTCCTCTAACTCTCCTTCTAACTCTAAGACTTTCGTCCATTATTTCTCTGGCTTAAGGGAAATTCTATTGCAATTTTGGTTCTACTTTCTCATAACAGCCTCACCTTTCTTATTAGATTCTTCCTAATTATCAATCATGGCTATTACTTTCTCCGTCTAAACCCATGGCTAGGGTATAAGGCAATCCTAGTCCTCTAATCTTCCTCAAATAGTCGGTAACATACACCTCTTTTCCTCATTGAAGCTCCCCAACTTTGATTAGACTTATCACTAAATTCACTATTTCGTTCTATTCTTGATCAACTTCAACCACTAATCCCTCATTAATAATTCAAGCCTAAAGTATCCGGGTAACTATGACATTTTCAATTCTGCAATTCAAGCTAATAAATCTGGGAAAAGATGGGTAAAGCTACGGTTTGGTAGTAAGGCTGATGAAGAAAGGTCTCGAATTTTGATAACAAGGGACTGTCTTTGTGGAAGCAATTCAACAAACACTGGGATCTAGGGATAGCATTCCACATCCTTAAAGGTAATAACTATTCATGTACCAAAGGTACGCTAAGGTCAACAAACTTAAGCCTATCAGGCACTAATGAAACATCAGAGGGTATGGGTTCTAAATCTTAGAATCTATTCACCATCTACTTCCTTCCAACTACAGAACCTGTAACACTCCTTGTATATCATCTTACTTTATAAGAAAAGTAAGAAGTTTATGAAAACTTGGACTTGTTATCGTTGGAAAAAGATCTGAAAATAATAATTTTCCCTTCCCTTGAAAATTCTTTTTCACAAACACTTGATTTGTAATGAGGTTGACTAACAAAATCAGAGTTTGCGGAAACATAGTAAAATCACCATATCACCCTCCCAAAATATATCAAGTGTAACAAGTCCATTATTATCAAATAAATATTATGATAGGACTGAATTCCTTTTATGATACCTTTTTCCAAAATATGTATCATATAAATTCTATTAAAAATAGAAATGTCATAGAGCTGGTCACTGGTCTCTTGTCCAAGCATCCTTCTGGTCGGATCCTCGATATCTGCACAACGGGTTTCCAACCCACATTTTCTACACTCTGCAAGAACCTAAGGGACATCTCCCCTTACTGATTCTTGTGCAAGCTAGATGCACGATCAACACCTAATAAGGGCATGGGGGTTAGCTATACATATTCGCATACTCAAATGAGAATAAAACTAACATCCACAAGTTAACATGTAGCAATTCATGATGCATAATCATATGAGCACACCCGGTTAATCTTAATAATTCTTTCAATGCAGGTGGCATGATGTGTGACGACCCAACTTTTATTCGAAAACTTAATATTCATTTTTAGAAAATTGACCAATTTTTTTTTTTTTTGAAACTAAAAGTCAGTCATCATCCATTATCGAGTCTTTGCGGAAATTATAATTATCATGAAAGAAACTATTCATATTATATTTCATAAAAGGAAAGTACATTTCCATTACATTAAAACTATCAACACTAGGTTTAACTTAAGTACTCTAGGTCATTACATTATATTACATATCTTACAACAAAATTTATAATAACCTTGAGCAACTGGTTCGGAACTCAAAATATCAAATAGATAAGAGAAACCTGATGAGTAGCACTATCCACACTCCAACATCCCAACTCAACTCAATCATCAGTTCCCCACTGACTACCGGTTGAGTTGTCCATGAAATCATCATCAGCCACCGGGTCAGCATCCTCCACCGGATCCTCATCCTCTATCGGATCCTCCTCCTCCTCCTCCTCTTCATGTGCCGGTTCAGATGGCACATATATCGGAGTCCGAGATCGGGCTCTAGTGGAAGGACGAGAGGGAGCAGGAACCTCCAAAATAATTCTTTCTTCAGAGGGTGATGGACTTGGTGGGAGGGTGCGTCTCGGAAAACGTCTTGGCGGTGGTGGTGGTGTTCCATGCCGAAACACAAAATTGGGCGGAATGTGCATAATGTACATCATTGGGATTCTCGTCCTACGCGGACGCATTCGGGACCATGGGTTCGGGTGACGGAAAAATAACTTCCACGTCTCCCTCATAGATGGCCCGATGATCCTCGAAGTTCCACTCCCCATTAGGGAGCGGCCTCATCTCCACGCAAAACATATTCCTGGCCATGACCTACAACAAGGGATTAGGAGTGAGTCATAGCTAAACACAATAACAAATGAGCATAACAGAGGTTAGAAATAACAAGCACAAGTTTCCAGATAGCAATAATAAATGCATATGTATATGCTCAAACTGTCTTTTATAATATTTCGTTTAGTTTCGTGATGCATGCCTACTCTCCATTCATGCTACGCGGTTCGGCATCCGAGTATCTCAGGCTCGGGATATTCATAATCCTATGGTTCATCAAACCGGAGCGTATTCACAACCCAGGCGTCACGATTTGATTGGGAATTTGGCCATCATAACATTTTCATGTTACGGAATCCAAATCATCACAGCATCTTCGTGCTATGGCATCACAGCTATCTCAGGGCTGCGGAATACTTCTACCTATACCAGATTCCACAATCAAAATCGGAGCATCTCCATGCATGTCAATGTCACATAATTGTTCATTGTCTTTTTCTCTTTTAATTCATATCTTTGAATATCATGCCTCCAATATAGAGACCCAAAATTCATAATCCTTCTTGCTTATAACCATCTTTTCATCATTTTTTTGCATTAACTGGTGCTTGTGCTTTCCAAAAATTCCATCAGTGGCCCAGCCACTTTGTGATGGTTTTATACAATAGGAATTTAATTACGTTGTCATTAATTTGTGCAACGACCCCATCTAGGACTCCCAAAATATCAACCAAGTGGGTAAAAACTTCCACTGGGACGTGGGAATAAAATCAACCAAATGGGTGTACGCACCTCCATTGGGACATCCTGTCCGAATATGTCAACCACTGAATAAAATTCCAGTAGGACTCATCCAGGATAAAATCAACCAATGGGATTAAATCTATAGATATTAAGAGCAGAAATTAAAATTTAAGCATATAGGAGTTTAGACGAGTTAATCTTTAATTACTTCATAAAGAAGTAAAGATTTTCTGAAAATTATTTTAAATTACTCGAGTAGTTCTTCACATACTCGAGTGTTCATGTAAAATTACTCGAGTCCTTCAAGACATACTCGAGTGTTCTTCCCATTTTCCAGAATACTCGAGTCTTTCTTCAATTACTCGAGTGTTTTAGCAGCAGCAGCACCAGTTTCTGCACTTTATAATGCCAATTCGAGTTCAGGGCCTTTCCTTTCCACTTTTATGCAAAACAGTAACTTAGATACATAAAATAAACATGTTAGAACATGTAATCAATATTGAAACAACATCAAATGCAATAAATCACAAAATCAACATAAACTTAGCAAATAACCCTTTCACATATGATTTTCATTTCCTTTTGTTTTTAACTTCGAAAATTGATCCAGTGAGCATCATTAGGTCCATTTAGACATGTTTGGTTTATAAAAACTTGGGTTTATGACCTCTATGTCATATTCCCAATTCAAACTTCACCCCTTGATGAACCATATGAGGTTCCTACATTTCCAGCTTGAAATAACTCATTCTAGTATTTAGATAACTCCTCCCTTACCTTAGAGAAGCTAATCAACAAGTAAAACGACAGAGAAATCGGTTGGATCAAAAATCCAAATTCTGGACTTGGTGAAAAAGAGTTGAACAGGCTGACTTTGGCCACAGATTTCACCACGGATTTGGCATGAAAAGAATGAAACAAGTTAGTTTCAGAAACTAGGATATACTAACTTTAATCAGAAACAAGTTTGACACGAAAAGAATCCATGAATTTACCAAACGATTTCAATGAAGATGAATACTTGAGACTGAATGTTACTCTGTTTTTCTCAGTTTTGAACCTCCAACTTTGTAGGCCTAGAACCTGATCTTCAGAAGGCTATTTGAAGTGATTTCGAGTTCTAATTCAAGAATGAAATCAGAACTTCGGTTTGTGTTTAGGTTTCAAGGAAAATGAGTGAGGATTGAGAGAGAGAACAAAGGGATCAAAGTGAACTCTGTAAAACAGGGAAATTTCTGGTCAAATTCGGGTTTTGGAACTTCAGAGGTGTTGATGCTTCACCCAAGCATCAATTTATAGTCTAAGAGTACTTCAACTCGAAGTAAGGTTTAGCTCTATGCTTGTCACGTCAAGAAACCGCGTTTTGGTGCGAAATTAATTATAAAACCAACTTGTACATTTAGCCAGACTGCTCGATTTACTCGAGTCTTTTTCTTTCTACTCGAGTATATTTCAAAAACTCAAGAACACTCGAGTCTTTTCTGACATACTCGAGTCTTTTGACTCAAAATTCAAATTTTCAAACAGATAGTGATTATACTCGAGTACCCTCTACAATACTCGAGTAAAATATCTTAATTTCAGAAAAATCATTATTTTATTCAACACATTTATTTATTTTGTTTATAAAAATACAGGACCTTACATCCTCCCCCACTTACATAGAATTTCGTCCCCGAAATTCCGATTTACAAAAATAGATGTGGATATTCATCCCTCATCTTAGACTCTAATTCCCATGTGGAGTCAGACACTCCACCTTGCCCCCAGAGAACTCGTACTAACGGAATCTCTTTCCCTCGCAGCTTCTTAATCCTTCTATCCTCTATTCTCACGGGTCCAAGATCAAACGTGAGATTTTCTTTCAGCGGTATCAAATCTTGTTGCAATTGCACAATCGAAGATGGATCTTGGATAAATTTGCGAAGCTGAGAGACATGGAAAACATTGTGCAGGTTGGACAAAAATGGGGGTAGGGCGATCTGATACGCGACAGGGCCTACTCGTTTCAAAATCTGATAAGGGCCGATGAACTTAGGAGATAGCTTCCTTGGCTTCATTACCCTTCCAATTCCAGTCGTTGGCACAACCCGCAGGAATACATGATCTCCTTCTTGAAATTCGAGCTTGGATCTTTGTTGGTCGGCATAGCTCTTCTGGCGACTTTGAGCGATCTTCATCTTCTCTTGGATAGTCCTTACCTTTTCAGTCGTTTCTTGAACTAATTCAGGTCCGATGAGAGCCTTCTCCCCCACTTGGAACCAACATAGCGGGGTTCTACACTTCCTTCCATAGAGGGCTTCGTACGGGGCCATACCGATGCTTGCGTGATAACTATTATTGTAGGTGAATTCCACAAGCGGCAATAACCGATCCCACCCTTCTTGATATTCCAGAACACACGCTCGAAGCAGGTCTTCCAAGGATTGAATCGTCCTTTCCGATTGACCATCGGTTTGAGGGTGATAGGCGGAACTCATCCTCAACTGCGTTCCCAATGCCTGATGTAAACTCTGCCAGAACCGGGACACGAAACGGGGATCACGATCCGATACAATACTCGAGGGAATTCCGGTTCCACTCCTTCCATTCCTAATCTTTTCTTCTCTAGAAGCTCCTCGTCCGCTTGTTGAAGGTTTCGAACTTGACCCTCAAACTCATTTGTGATTTGCAACATTCCTAACTTGACGCAGCTCGGCTTGAACTGAATTGCCAAATTCAAGTTGCGGAATTCTTCAATTAGCTGAGCTTCCTTTATCATCATCGTACTCATGTGCAACATTTTCCTACTGAGAGCATCGGCTACAACATTAGCTTTGCCGGGGTGGTAATGCAATTCGAAGTCATAATCCTTCAGGAATTCCATCCACCTACGTTGCCTCATATTCAGTTCCTTTTGGTCGAAGAGATACTTCAAACTTTTATGGTCGCTGAATACTTGGAACGTATTACCATACAGGTAATGTCTCCAAATCTTCAAAGCAAAGACAATGGCAGCCAATTCCAAGTCGTGAGTAGGATAGTTCCCTTCATGCACCTTCAGCTGACGAGATGCATAAGCAACAACTTTCCCTTCTTGCATCAAGACACAACCCAAACCTTGTCGAGATGCATCACAATAAACATCGAAGCTTTTCCTAGGATCGGGCAAAGTTAACACTGGAGATGATGTTAACTTGTCCTTCAACGTCTGGAAGCTAACTTCACACTTCTCATCCCAGACAAAAGGTTGCTCTTTCCGGGTCAAACGAGTCAACGGAAGAGCCAACTTAGAAAAACCTTCGATAAACTTCCGATAATATCCAGCTAACCCCAGAAAACTTCTTATTTCAGTAACCGTCTTTGGTCTTTCCCATTGCAAAACTGCTTCTACTTTGACCGGGTCCACAGCCACACCATCCTTTGAAATTATATGACCCAAGAAATTGACTTTTTCAAGCCAAAATTCACACTTGGCCAGCTTAGCATATAATTTCTTTTCCTTCAAGGTCTCCAAAATAATCATCAAATGATTAGCGTGCTCTTTCGGATTCTTCGAATAGATGAGAATATCATCGATAAACACCACGACGAAGGAATCCAGGTAGGGTCGGAACACTCTATTCATGTAGTCCATGAATATTGCTGGAGCATTGGTCAACCCAAATGGCATTACTACATACTCGTAGTGTCCATATCGTGACCGAAAAGCAGTCTTCGGTATATCTTCCTCCTTAACTCTGATCTGATGATATCCTGACCTCAGATCAATCTTTGAAAATACCGATGCTCCACTCACTTGATCTATCAAATCGTCGATTCTTGGCAACGGATACTTGTTCTTGATGGTAACCTTGTTGAGTTGCCTATAATCAATGCACATCCTCATTGATCCATCCTTCTTCTTCACGAATAAAACCGGCGCTCCCCAAGGCGACACACTTGGTCTGATGAACTGCTTTTCTAACAAGTCCTCCACTTGCTTCTTTAATTCAGCTAATTCTGCTGGAGCCATACGATAAGGGGAGATAGAGATAGGGCCAGTACCGGGGACTAGGTCAATACTGAATTCTATCTCTCGATGCGGCGGCAAACCGGGCACTTCATCGGGAAACACTTCGGGAAACTCTCGAATAACCGGAATATCTTCGATCTTTGCTTCCTCTTTCTTTTCTTCAGCGATGGTTGAAAATAGGCACACATAACCTCCAGGTTGCTTGGCCGGCGACTTCTCACCAGGAAAGATGATCGTTCGAACCTTGCAGTCGATTACTACATGGTTGGATGCCATCCAATCCATGCCCAAAATGACATCAACATTGGACAACGGCAAACAAATCAGATTTATTCGAGAAATCTGATCTCTTATGCTAACTACACAACCGACACATGCTCTTGATGCAACAACATGAGCATTCGTGGGGGTAGACACACTCAGTTTAAACGGGGTCTCCGAGACAGACAAATTTAAACGCTTGACACATTCCTCCGAGATGAAGGAATGCGTTGCTCCGGAATCAAATAAAAAGTGACAAGGCATGCCATTGAGGAAATGGTTACCTTGCACAAGGTTGTCGGCCTGCTTTGCTTCCTCTCCAAACATCGTGAACACCTTTCCATTGACCCAAGGTTTGCTTCCTTGTCCTTGGTTGCTTTGACGCGGGGGTTGGCGGCACGCACGGGCGATGTGTCCGGTCCCTCCACAATTGAAACAGACTGGTGGCTTGTCCCTCCAGCATTCTTGACTAGGATGAGAGCGTCGACACTTGCTACAAATCTCTGCCGGAGCCGGAAGACTAACTGCTCCAGAAGGTTGTGCTCTTCCCTTTCCTTTGTGCCAATATGGGCCTCCACGATTTCCACGGTTATTCTTATGCTGATTGCGGTGGGGTCCATGGCTTCCTTGACTGACTTCCTTCTTGAAGTTGTTCTTCTCGAAAATGCGACATGCACTAATCAGGATTGGATAGTGACGAATCCTTTGCACGCTTACAGCTAGCTTGATATCTGACCTTTCGTCAGGATGATATTGGAAGTACGGGGAGTACTTCATCAGCTCCTCAAACTTTTCAGCATACTGGTCGACAGTCATGCTGCCTTGCTTCAAGTCTAAGAATTCCATCTCCTTTTGGATTCGAACATCATCCGGGAAATACCTCTCCAAGAATTTTTCCGTGAAGACTTCCCAAGAGAGCTCGCGATGATCATACCAAGTTGCAGCTTCCCCATTCAGCATGTAGGCCGCGAACGTGACCTTCTGAACTTCCGTGAGAGTCAACGTTCGAAAAATCTTATTCATCTCAGCTAACCAAAACTGGGCTTGCTCAGGGCAACGACCACCCAAGAAGCCAGGGGGTTTACATCTACGGAAAGAATCTAGTCCTTGAAATTCAACAGGGGTTACATTGCTGGGAGGACGGGTTTGCTGCAAGTTTTCCAGGACCGCAGCCATACGGGTCAGAGCCTCAGCAATGTTAGCGTTATTACGTCCAGCCATCTATCCTACAGAATCCGAAAGGGAAAACTTAATTAGATTCTGCTATTCTATATCTCAAAATGCAAACATGATTCTAGAGTATGCTATGGTTAGTGTGTAAGGCCACACTCCAAGGCCGAGAGTTGAACCATTGCTTTGATACCACTAAATGTGACGACCCAACTTTTATTCCAAAACTTAATATTCATTTTTAGAAAATTGACCATTTTTTTTTTTTGAAACTAAAAGTCAGTCATCATCCATTATCGAGTCTTTGCGGAAATTATAATTATCATGAAAGAAACTATTCATATTATATTTCATAAAAGGAAAGTACATTTCCATTACATTAAAACTATCAACACTAGGTTTAACTTAAGTACTCTAGGTCATTACATTATATTACATATCTTACAACAAAATTTATAATAACCTTGAGCAACTGGTTCGGAACTCAAAATATCAAATAGATAAGAGAAACCTGATGAGTAGCACTATCCACACTCCAACATCCCAACTCAACTCAATCATCAGTTCCCCACTGACTACCGGTTGAGTTGTCCATGAAATCATCATCAGCCACCGGGTCAGCATCCTCCACCGGATCCTCATCCTCTATCGGATCCTCCTCCTCCTCCTCCTCTTCATGTGCCGGTTCAGATGGCACATATACCGGAGTCCGAGATCGGGCTCTAGTGGAAGGACGAGAGGGAGCAGGAACCTCCAAAATAATTCTTTCTTCAGAGGGTGATGGACATGGTGGGAGGGTGCGTCTCGGAAAACGTCTTGGCGGTGGTGGTGGTGTTCCATGCCGAAACACAAAATTGGGCGGAATGTGCATAATGTACATCATTGGGATTCTCGTCCTACGCGGACGCATTCGGGACCATGGGTTCGGGTGACGGAAAAATAACTTCCACGTCTCCCTCATAGATGGCCCGATGATCCTCGAAGTTCCACTCCCCATTAGGGAGCGGCCTCATCTCCACGCAAAACATATTCCTGGCCATGACCTACAACAAGGGATTAGGAGTGAGTCATAGCTAAACACAATAACAAATGAGCATAACAGAGGTTAGAAATAACAAGCACAAGTTTCCAGATAGCAATAATAAATGCATATGTATATGCTCAAACTGTCTTTTATAATATTTCGTTTAGTTTCGTGATGCATGCCTACTCTCCATTCATGCTACGCGGTTCGGCATCCGAGTATCTCAGGCTCGGGATATTCATAATCCTATGGTTCATCAAACCGGAGCGTATTCACAACCCAGGCGTCACGATTTGATTGGGAATTTGGCCATCATAACATTTTCATGTTACGGAATCCAAATCATCACAGCATCTTCGTGCTATGGCATCACAGCTATCTCAGGGCTGCGGAATACTTCTACCTATACCAGATTCCACAATCAAAATCGGAGCATCTCCATGCATGTCAATGTCACATAATTGTTCATTGTCTTTTTCTCTTTTAATTCATATCTTTGAATATCATGCCTCCAATATAGAGACCCAAAATTCATAATCCTTCTTGCTTATAACCATCTTTTCATCATTTTTTTGCATTAACTGGTGCTTGTGCTTTCCAAAAATTCCATCAGCGGCCCAGCCACTTTGTGATGGTTTTATACAATAGGAATTTAATTACGTTGTCATTAATTTGTGCAACGACCCCATCTAGGACTCCCAAAATATCAACCAAGTGGGTAAAAACTTCCACTGGGACGTGGGAATAAAATCAACCAAATGGGTGTACGCACCTCCATTGGGACATCCTGTCCGAATATGTCAACCACTGAATAAAATTCCAGTAGGACTCATCCAGGATAAAATCAACCAATGGGATTAAATCTATAGATATTAAGAGCAGAAATTAAAATTTAAGCATATAGGAGTTTAGACGAGTTAATCTTTAATTACTTCATAAAGAAGTAAAGATTTTCTGAAAATTATTTTAAATTACTCGAGTAGTTCTTCACATACTCGAGTGTTCATGTAAAATTACTCGAGTCCTTCAAGACATACTCGAGTGTTCTTCCCATTTTCCAGAATACTCGAGTCTTTCTTCAATTACTCGAGTGTTTTAGCAGCAGCAGCACCAGTTTCTGCACTTTATAATGCCAATTCGAGTTCAGGGCCTTTCCTTTCCACTTTTATGCAAAACAGTAACTTAGATACATAAAATAAACATGTTAGAACATGTAATCAATATTGAAACAACATCAAATGCAATAAATCACAAAATCAACATAAACTTAGCAAATAACCCTTTCACATATGATTTTCATTTCCTTTTGTTTTTAACTTCGAAAATTGATCCAGTGAGCATCATTAGGTCCATTTAGACATGTTTGGTTTATAAAAACTTGGGTTTATGACCTCTATGTCATATTCCCAATTCAAACTTCACCCCTTGATGAACCATATGAGGTTCCTACATTTCCAGCTTGAAATAACTCATTCTAGTATTTAGATAACTCCTCCCTTACCTTAGAGAAGCTAATCAACAAGTAAAACGACAGAGAAATCGGTTGGATCAAAAATCCAAATTCTGGACTTGGTGAAAAAGAGTTGAACAGGCTGACTTTGGCCACAGATTTCACCACGGATTTGGCATGAAAAGAATGAAACAAGTTAGTTTCAGAAACTAGGATATACTAACTTTAATCAGAAACAAGTTTGACACGAAAAGAATCCATGAATTTACCAAACGATTTCAATGAAGATGAATACTTGAGACTGAATGTTACTCTGTTTTTCTCAGTTTTGAACCTCCAACTTTGTAGGCCTAGAACCTGATCTTCAGAAGGCTATTTGAAGTGATTTCGAGTTCTAATTCAAGAATGAAATCAGAACTTCGGTTTGTGTTTAGGTTTCAAGGAAAATGAGTGAGGATTGAGAGAGAGAACAAAGGGATCAAAGTGAAATCTGTAAAACAGGGAAATTTCTGGTCAAATTCGGGTTTTGGAACTTCAGAGGTGTTGATGCTTCACCCAAGCATCAATTTATAGTCTAAGAGTACTTCAACTCGAAGTAAGGTTCAGCTCTATGCTTGTCACGTCAAGAAACCGCGTTTTGGTGCGAAATTAATTATAAAACCAACTTGTACATTTAGCCAGACTGCTCGATTTACTCGAGTCTTTTTCTTTCTACTCGAGTATATTTCAAAAACTCAAGAACACTCGAGTCTTTTCTGACATACTCGAGTCTTTTGACTCAAAATTCAAATTTTCAAACAGATAGTGATTATACTCGAGTACCCTCTACAATACTCGAGTAAAATATCTTAATTTCAGAAAAATCATTATTTTATTCAACACATTTATTTATTTTGTTTATAAAAATACAGGACCTTACATTATGCATGATTTCCTTCCACAACTGAGGCCTCTAACAAAGTCCATCTCGGACGTCCATCCAATACACCGTTGTGTTCCCGGAACACTGACATTCGTTCCTAGAACGTAATGCCAAACCATACTTGGATGATAAGCATTCACTCCCAGAGTGTGCATCACGTTCCCAGAACGTGTAGCAAACCATACTTGGATAAATAAGCATCACTCCCAGAGTGTGCATCACGTTCCCAGAACGCATACGTTCCCAGAACGTATAAAACCAGGTCCCGGACACTGGCCACATATCTATAATGTGTCATCCAGTAGGTTGCTTATCAAAGTGTTCCCAGAACACCAACATACGTTCCCAGAACGTATAAAACCAGGTCCCAGACACTGGCCACATATCTATAATGTGTCATCAAGTAGGTTATAATTTGGTACTCCCGGAGTACCCTCCTCATATTCCCAGAATATGATAATCGTTCCTACCAACCAAACTTCCATTCTATATGAATGCACAATCATCAAGGTTGGTTTTATCTTTAATTCAATTATTATACCAATGTGTTCCCAGAACACTAACATACGTTCCCCGAACGTATCGCAAACCATACTTGGAATAAAATCAAGCACCATTCCCAGAGTGTGCATCACGTTCCCAGAACGAGTCCAAGAAACCATGTCCCAGACAATGGCCACATTCCCAGAATGTGTCATCAAGTTGGTTGCATTAGTTTAGTACTCCTTGAGTACAGGGTCAAGTACCCGAACATCACAAACTATCCTTGCCAACCTATTTCATTACCTTTCTCTATGCATGTATTGCATGCATAATTTACTAAGGTTGGTCTTTCCATTAATTACTGTGATTTAGAAATATTTCAATTTCTCTTTTGAATGATTTATTTTAGGTATAGTCTTTGACACAAAATTCTCCTTTGAAATATCCCAAAACATGTCATTAAACTTAGATTGGGTAAAACAAATTCAATGGTATTCAAAAACTTAACTTTTTATTTTTCAGATTCAGGTACTAACCGGTTACAGTTCCAGGCTAACCGGTTAGATTTACAAACCCGAACTGTTTACCATTGTAATTCAGAAAACCCTTTTTCTTAAATTCCCTACCCAATCCATAAACCAGTTTAACAATGTTTATACCTCAAAATCAATGTTTATATCATTCAAAAGTCTAAATCACATTTCATTGTCCAATGAGCATAATTTCTCTTGAAATTATTCCATCAATTTAAGGCATAAATTGTAATCTCTCCAATCTGAATTTATTGACATTATCACAACCCATATTCAGACCTTGTGTATTGAAATTAAGGCTTAGATTTGAGTAAAAACTATTAAGATTTCAGGACTGATTTATAAGCTGATTTTTCTTTGAAAATCTGCAGTGTCTAACCGGTTACGAAAATCGTGTAACCGGTTAGATTATGCAGTCAGACCATTAAAACAAGAGTTTTAACAACTCATTTTCTTCCTTTCTCAAATCTAACCAAATTTCAGTATACACCATGTTCATATGCCTTAAAATAAACATGTTTACACCCAGAAACACATTCATATTGCATGCATCAAGTTTATTGTATTAAATTGCACGAAAATCCACATAAACACAATTTAACACAACAAAACTTAAATCAAGCACTCAAACACAGAATTCAGCATTTATATAGCTTGCATGCATCAATTTAAAATTGCTCAAAACAACAATTGAGCTCAAATTTGCCTCCAAGCCATTTAACCATTTCAACTTATGCCCTTTGAGTCTCTTGGTGACTCATCCTATATTCTACCACAATTTATTCTCATTCTAGAAAATAGTAAGCTTCCCCCTTACCTTAGGTTCGTGCTTGATCCAAAACATTGCAGAGAGAAAGGCTCCAACACAGATTTCCATGAAATCCACAGTTCTTCTCTCAGTCACGATTTCTATCAACAGGGTCCAAAGACCAGAAGATTTGACATAGCAATTGGCCAAAGAAATTGGGGAAAACAATTAGGACTCAATATAGGTAACATGCACTAGAGAATCAAAGAGATTTGAGGTTCAATGGTGGACTGTACTTACCAAAATCAAAGCTGAAACTCAGCTTCCGGAACAAGAAGAAAACAGAGCTCAGACTTGATTTCCTAGCTTCCAAGGTTGATTACTCCTTCCACATGAACACTCAGCTCTCAAATCTTATATCATTGGAAAGCCCTTGATTCAAGCTTTCCAAAAGTGTGTGTTTTGCTCTCTAATACTCAAGAACCAACACGAATTTCCCAGAACGAAAAAGAAACCCTAACTGAGCCACCTTCAACACTAAAACCAGAAATCAACCCTAAACCTTCAGAATTTCCACAATTTATAGAGAAATTGGCCTCTCATGCATAGCGACACGCGTCTCCCAACATGAATCGAGTGGGATTCGTGGCGAATTCTGGGTTAAAACGCGTGATTACTCATCAAACGCACTAACCCAGTTTTCTGAGTTCATCGTGTAACCGGTTACAAAGCCCCTCTAACCGGTTACATATAGGTAAAATTCAAAAATTAATAATTTAATTACTCTTTCTTCAAAAACCTTTTTAATATAGCACTTAGGTCCCAACCCAAGGACTAAATTACAATATTCACATTTTTGTACAAAATAACCATATAAAAATATATCTCATATTTTTATATAATAAAAACACATAATGTACAAAAACTAAAACCTTCAAAATCAATTATAAAATAATTGTTATAATTAATTTCTTGGTTATTTGGGAGACGAAAATTAGGGGTGTTACACTACTCCCCCACTTAAAAGGAATTTCGTCCCCGAAATTCATCTTTTGAAATTTTCCACTTTTCCAAAGTATTTTTATACTAGAAAACTTCATCTTGCTCCCAAAAATTTGTTCTTTAGGGTCCTCCCCCACTTAAAAGAGTTTTGATATAGTTCTTTTATTTCGAAACATCTCTAATAAAACCTTTCACCTTAAATCAAAATTCTTTGCATAAAACTCTTATGTGAAGAAATTCATTTAAAAGAAGTATTCCTTTGAGCAATATATTTCACATAAACTTTCTTCAAATAATACACTTTTCAATAAACCTTTTGGAAAAACTTTTTGGGCTGCGCTCTCTGATATCTCGAGCACGATCAAAGAAACATTTGTATGATTTTATTCCTTAATAGTTTGTGACATTAGGGTGATCAGTCCTAATATTCAAACCATTAATAACAAAATCATCCCTTTTAGATATAATCTTTCACAAGAAAGATCATACGACAGGTATTTAAGTTAGATGAACTTAAAGATAGGGTAATTATCACTATCAGACTTAGTTAGATAGTCAAGTTCTAGAGACATTTCCGTTGGGGATACAAAGATTTGTCCTATCCCGGTGGTTGTTAATCTCTCTAGCCATAACTGATCTCTCTATTTTCTGTAGTGTCCACAGATATTATCACATCCAACTGTGATAAAGGTTTTGATCACAGAAAGATTGGAGTTGAACTTCCAACAGGATATTGATACTCTCAAACGATTAGATTAACATAGTCGAAAACATGTAACTACGTTAACTCAGATCAAAGGAAGAGATAGGCTTGGGTTGTCTACGTCAGGATTACACTCAACTCACATCTCAACCGGTGAATTCTTCTCGTGCTGGATTCACTTGCTGTCCAATCCTTTCTCACCTTTTCTTTCAAGACAATTCGGCGAATAATACTCCAGCTTCCTACAATCGGAATTTACTATTCCCTTAGGTACATCACAACTAAACTCCAAGTGATGTGCCTCACATTATTACCTTGAGATTGATAAATGTTCCCTTCCCTATTTCCTCCTTAGTCACTTTTCTTCAATCAAGGATTCCTTAACCTTGATATTTCCGTGGTTGACATTCTCCCATTTACTTTTTCCTCTTTCTCCAGTTGGGCCTGCATTTCATCATTCTTTCTCCTATTCTGAACTCAGACATTTCTCACATAAATTTTATGTACTTTCCTATAGTCCTCATACATGCTTACCAACATCGAGAAATTCCTTATTCCTTGATAGTTGATAGCTAACTTGGGTTCGAACATAATCTATTCTGGAAGTTCATGCCTTTGGATTTCTCATCTAGGTTGTCCTAGACAACACTTCCTAAATCCCTTACTTCCATAATATATTTTCTAATATCCATAATCACCAACTTTAGCTCTAAAGATTAAATATCATTCGTTTCTTCATAGAGATCTAACTCCTTTTCCTCAAAAGTCAACTTCTCTTTCTTCTCTTCATCTTCTGATGGTAATTCACGAATCCGATTCAGGAATTCGTTGGTGATTGGCAACATTCCCAATCTAATACTTAGAGGGTTCCTCTTGGGTTACCAGACTTAGGTCTCTGAATTCCTCGATCAGGATAACCTCCTTAACCACCATTGGGCTCACAAGAATAGCCTAGCAATTCAAATCGTCTGCAACTACGTTTGCTATGCCAGGATGATAATGGAGCTCAAAGTCATAATCTTTTAGAAACTCCATCCATCGCCTTTGTCTCACATTCAACCCTTCCTCTTCTTATTGTCATTCATACTTTCGAACTTCAAACTTGTTCATGAATCACAACCTTCTTATCTTAATGCTTATTGTTTCCTTTGCATCATCCAGCTAAATCCTCTACCTTCTCCAATTGGAGTGGCTCCTTAATTTTCAACTCTCGATTAATCCATAAGTATTATAATTCATTCTTCTTAAATCAGTTTCAATGATGAGTCAAGGCATTAAGTTAGTTCATCACATTAAATCCTTCCTTAAACTTTACTTAGGTAATTGATATTGAGTTTGGATTGGAGGAAGATGTCTACTAATACCAAAAGTTCCTTCACAAAGGACTTAAATTTTTATTTTAAACTTTCGGCTTCTAACCGGTTACAAGAAACTCTAACAAGTTATGAAGTATAGTTTTAGAAATAAAACCAAAAACTTGTTGGCGTTCTGGCAAGTGCACCAGTTCGTGACAAGTAATAAAGTGGAAGTGGGTTGTCGTTCCCAACGAGGACTAAAATTGATTAAAATAATTCTCACCTAAATCGTAGTTATTAAATGAAATTCAAAGGACGATTCAATTGACTTGAAAATTTTTAAATTAAATTAAATTATAAGTCAAAAACGCCAATTAAAAGTGGTTGTGAAAAGATTTGGGAAAGCTTGGGTACATGTTTCATTGTAGGTTCCTCTAGCAATTGTTAACGAATCAATGAATTTCCTAAGTATTGAACCAATTTTGCAAAGGTAAAAGCAGCCTAATTCCTTAGATCAACTTTGTTTCTTAGTAATTTAATCTCTCTTAATTCCTTAAGTAGAGCCTTAAATCCTAATCTAATAATTGTTGTTCAAGCAAAATTATTAAATAGTTACCCAATTCATAGACATAAATATATCCCTATGCAATTGAATTGTTTGATTAATGGTCTAAATCCTAATTCAATATTCCTATTCAATTAGAATTACCAAATCATAAACGTTACCAAATTCATGATGAACAATTAAAACATAATCAAACACAATACTTAAATGGAAAAACATCAATTCATTAAACAAAAACTATATAAGTTCCATACAAATCCACATGTTCCCAAAAAGGAGTTTAGTTACACATAATTAGAGAAGAAGAAAGAAAAATAATGAAAATCATGATAAGAGACATGGAATTACCCGAATCTCCAATCACAAAGTGCAATCCTTCAACTTGCCTCCAAAAGACCTCTCACTATGCCTCTCTCTAAATTATGATAACTAACTCAGAAAACCTAAAAATCCCTATTTAAAACTGTTTAAAACTAAATCCCTATCTATTGCTGAAAAGATAAAATTATTATCTTTAATCTGACGTCGCACGCTTGAGCGCACGGATCCGCGCTTGAGCGCGCCTGCTCATTCTGCTCACGAATTGAATATTTGACCCCCTTTTTAAGCTGACTGACCCCATACATGCTTGAGCGCTCCCTGACTTGCGCTTGAGCGTGTATCTACCTCAGAGAATTAGCCATTTGCACCCCATTTATTGGCCAGTTGACCACACGCGCTTGGGCGCATGAAACCCGCGCTTGGGCGCACGTGTGCTAAATTCACCATTTTGTCCTTCTTTGCTCCAATTTCATAGTTTCAAGGCTTGTTTCTTTTTTCCTTCAGCTCCAATTCATCAAATTATTGCTCCAAAACCTGAAATTAAGACCAAAAAGGTACAAAATCCAAAAGGATCTCATTCCAAATCGTTAATAGATAAAAACTCAATCTTTTCCTACAATTACTTGAGAAACAAGCCAAAATCACTAAGAAAGAGGGTAAATTATCATCCAAAAACATCATTTATTGAGCCCAAATCACTCCCCCAAACTTAGCATTTTGCATGTCCCAGGCAAAAGTAAAACAAAAATTTACAGCATAAGATTCTCCCCTCAAGACATAGCAACCTAGCCATAAATTCCAACTCATCTACCCAAGATACTCCTCTTCACTAGCAAATCACTTCAATGAAAAACAAACTCAAGGTGAGCAAAAGATTAGTGATCACACAACCTATCAACATCTCTCATGTGTATAGGTCATATTTATCAATTCACTCAAGTTCAAATCAATGAAAGTATGTTACCATAAGCTTGACTATAGATCTATATCTCCACTGAATTTATTGACAGCATGCACAAATCATAAGGTCTTTATTGGGTTGTAATGGGGCCATGGCTAAAAGTGATAGGTGGGATAAAGAATAAAAGGATAAACAAAGGGCTTAAACAATGAAATCACAACACTTCCCTTTTAAATTATGAAATGAGCAATGAAATAATTACACAATCACAACTCAATTCACATAATTTTTCCTTTTCTTTCTTTTCCTTTTTCTATTTCTATTCTCTTCTTTTCATATATTTTTTTTAAAGCACATATGTTGCTCTCTCTGTTTTTTTTAGAAGATAAATAGAAACATCAAATTTTCAGCACTTACACTTTCACCAATTTCTAACATTCCACTTAATTGCTCATTCACAATTTCAAAGGTACTTCACAAGAATAATTAAATTTATGTAGGGTACCAAAGAAAATCATTAAATCTCAAAGGCTCAAAGTGGGCAACTAAGGGATCATTATGTCTCAAAATATGTTGAAGGCCACAAAAACACAAACCTAAGTGCCTTAATCATGTTCATGCATGCAATCAATTGTCAATTTTGAAAAGGTCACAAGTCAAGTTCTAGAACAAACAATCAAAGCGAACAACACTCATGAAAGAAATAGGAGTTTCATCACAATATTCATTAAACATTACTCCTTCAAGTGTATAGGCTCAAAATCTCACTGGTTAAGGACAATTCACTAATCAATCATTCACAACAAGTTTGCCAAACAACTAATTTCCAAAAATTTTCAAAGCTAAATCCAATTAGTATCTGGGTAAAACAAGTCGGAAATCACAATCAAGCATTTACACCTATCAAGGAACAAATCTAACACTTAGAATTAATGCCTACTCATGCCAGGACACGAACCAACACAAAACCAGGGGAGAAATCAAGCTCAGAAAAATTTTTATTTTGTTACCCTCCCCTAAACTTAGAATGTGGCTTGTCCTCAAGCAACAAATCTATCCTAAGATACAAAATAAAAAAAAACCTAAAAAAAACAAACAAGGGAACATGGAAACTTCCCTCTCATGCAATCAGTTCCTGTAAAGCACATGGAAGAACTCTCCCCCAAACTTAGAATTTGGCTTGTCCTCAACTTAAAACTTATGCTACAACAATAGGCGACAGTTAACAACTTAAAACTTATGCTACAAAAAAAACCCTAAGAAGGAATAGCCGTGCTCTCTTCTCTCTCTAGCCGTTTTCCTTGTTTCCCACGGTGGTTACCACCGCGCCGCCATGGCGAGGAAACAGGGGAAGCAGGCCCAACCTTCACCATCGCCCTCTACCCCATCACCCACTCATGATCCAAAAATCCTTGAAAATTCTGGTTCAAAATCGGTTACTAGCACATGTGACTAATCGCAAAAACATACAGCCATGGATGGTGCTAGGGCAAACGCGCATGAGATCAGCGCTGGTGGTGGAGATCGCACCACACTTGTCCAGCAATCGCACCAGTCTAGCGCGGGTATGGAAGGGACATGCGCGAAGGTGCAGAACCAGACGCGTGAAAATCTACAGCACCAGCCGCATGTGGTGCGCGCAGAACAGGGCACCAGCCGCGTCACACAGCAGGATCAGAATGATGCGCGTGCAGGCACCAGCCGCATCACGCAGTAGCACCAGCCGTGCGATGGTGCACCGATTGGCCACAAAAACCTGCATGACCGTGGGGTTTTGATAAACCCTATTAATTTTGATTTACTTGATGAATAAGAAACCGAGTTTGATGATCTTGTTGAGAGTATTGATGCTTTGGATGAGAAACAAGCGAGTTCAGTTCTTGAAAAGCTTGATCGTATTCGTGAGAAGATCAATGGCAAGAGACAAGCAAAGAACGTGCATGGCAAGCATGAGTCTGTGGTCAAGGAAATTGCAAACCCTACGACTAAGGAGAAGATAGCCAAACGTGCCTCAGTCTGGGACACGTTTGATATCACGAAGCTAAGGAATTCTGGTGCGAAGCTCTCATATCAGGCACCAACAATTAAGGAGGGAATCTCTGTGGGCAAGATTGAGGTTGATGATGTTAAGGATGAATTGCACTATTGGGAAAATGCTGTGGTTTGTTTTGTCCTGGGAGCCAAGCCTCCGTTTCATGTGATTAGTGGATACCTCAAACGTGTTTGGGGACAGCATGGTATAGATAAAATCCTTATGGATCCTGAGGGGAAGATTATTGTTCGATTCAACACGTTGGAAGCCAGGAATGCTGTTCTTGAGATAGGTGTATTTCACTTTGACAAGAAGCCCTTATTTATTTGTCCTTGGTCTGAAAAGTGTGCAGGAGGTTTCAATCCGGATCATGTTCCTATATGGATTCAGTTGCCTAAGCTTGATGTGAAGTTTTGGGGTGCTAATGCATTAAGCAAGATAGCCAGTTTGGTTGGTGTGCCTATTATGGTTGACAGCATGACACAATCAAGAGACCGCATCAATTATGCTAGGATTCTGATTGAGGTAAATCCTGATACTTTACCTGATGAGATTTTCTTTGAGGATGAAAAGGGTCATGTGTTGACTCAGAAGGTTATGTACGAATGGAAGCCTAGCTTTTGTGATCACTGTGAAAAATATGGCCATGATAAAAAGATGTGCAGAAAGCCAAAGGTTCAAAAGCCTGTGAAAAAGGAATGGGTTAACAAGGATAAGCCAACACAGGAAGAGGCCCTTCAGGTTGTGGATTCAATTAAACTTCATGAACAGGTTAAGTAGGGTTTTATCCCTGCTGAAAGGGTGGTTGATTCTGAATATCACCCTATTGTGGCTGACGTTAGGGCTAAGGAACAGGATAGCCAGGACAATGCTACCAGAGAGGATGATCAGGCTAACCAGGATAAAGGTAACAAAGAGGATGATTGGCAACCTGTGACTACCAGAGCATCTAAAAGATTGCAAAAGAAAATGGATGAGGCTAATCAGGTTCTTGGAGATGGAGGTAAGTCTACTTCTACTTCTGGGAATGGATAGTATTGCCACATGGAATATAAGAGGGATCAACCACCCTCATAAGCAAAAAGAGCTTAGAAGGTTGATTAGTAGGTATAAGGTAGGATTGTTAGCTATTTTAGAAAATAAATTGAGATCCTCTTTGTATGATAGCATGAAACAAAGCCTTGTTCCTGGATGGGGTTCTTTCATTAATCTTGATTCTAGTCCACTTGGTAGAATTTGGGTAGCATGGAGGCCTGATATGTATGTGGTGGATGTGGTTAGTAGCACCAGCCAGTATGTTCATTGTATGGTTAAGCAGAAACAGGGACAGAATGATTTCTGGGTTACTTTTGTATATGCCAGTAATGATGCGTTAGAAAGGGTTGAGCAATGGAACTTCATTAATCAGTTCAATTTGCAAGTTGACAAGCCGTGGTGTCTAACAGGTGATTTTAATACTTTTATTGAGCCTCGAGAGAAGTTAGGGGGTCTTCCTGTGTATGTTGATTAGATCTCTGACTTCAGAAATTGTGTTCAGAATAGCCAACTGGTTGATATGAGGTACACTGGGTGTTTCTATACATGGTCTAACAAGCAGCAACCTGATACTAGGATCTATTCAAAGCTGGATAGGACTTTGGTAAATATGCAGTGGATTTCTTTATGGCCTCAAGCTGAAACTGAATTCTTGAATGAAGGTATCTCTGATCACTCATCAATCATCATTGATTGGAAAGATCACCAACCTTTGTATCCTTCATCTTTTAAGTTTTTTAATATGCTTATCAAGGATGAGAACTTTATTGACATTGTAAAAAAGGGTTGGGATATGGATATTCAGGGATATGCCATGTACAGGGTGATGAAAAAGCAGAAGCTCCTCCAGACCCCTCTCAGAGAACTGAATAGATCCAAATATGCAGAGATTGATAAGAACGAAATTGTGTGCAGACAGGCTCTTGAGAGAGCTCAGAATGATTTATCTGATGATCCAAGCAATGTCCACTTGCAAAAAATCGAAAGAGATGCCAGCAGAGATTACATGAAGATAGCTGATGCTGCTAACTCTTTTTTGCAACAAAAAGCAAAGGAGAATTGGTTGCGTGATGCTGACCAGAATACAAGGTACTTTCATGATGTTATTAAGCTCAGGCAGTACAGAAATAGGGTCCTTTCCATTAAAGATGAGAATGATGTGTTGGTCTCTACTCAGCATGAGGTTGGTAAGGTCTTTGAGGATTATTTCACTAAGCTGTTTCAGAGGTCTAGAGCTAATTGGAATATGTCTGAGGCTGAAATTAACTAGGGTCGTGTCCTCTCTCCTGATCAGCAAATTACTCTGATTAAGCCTGTTTCTGATGATGAGATAAGGGATGGTTTCATGAGTATGGGTAGCAATAAGTCTCCTGGTCCAGATGGGTATGGTGCTGAATTTTATAAATCTGCTTGGGATGTCATTGGCCCTGAGATCTGTGAGGCTATCAAAGATTTCTTTCGTAATGGGCAGCTTTTGAAAGAGGTAAATAACACTTCCCTAGTGTTAATTCCTAAGGTTGATTGCCCTAACTATGCATCTGACTTTAGACCCATAGCTTGTTGTAATTCTATTTATAAGTGCATTGCTAAAATCTTATCAAATAGAATGCAAGCTGTTTTGCCTGGTTTGGTTCAAGACAATCAAACAGCTTTTGTGAGTGGTAGGAATATCATCCAGAATATTCTCATTACTCAAGAGTTGCTTAGATTGTATGGTAGAAGGCATGTTTCTCCTAGGTGCTTGTTGAAGATTGACTTGAGAAAAGCGTATGATATGCTTGATTGGTCTTTTGTGAAAAATACGCTTATTGCTTTGAAATTCCCTATGAAATTTGTTGATTGGATTATGGCTTGCATCTCCAGTGTCTCTTTCAACTTGGTTCTGAATGGTAGATCTTTTGGTTGCATCAAAAGTAACAGGGGTTTGAGACAGGGTGATCCTATGTCTCCTCTTTTGTTTGTTTTGGTTATGGAAATGTTGACTAGAAAACTTCAGGTTGCATCAAATTCCAGGGGCTTCAGATTTCATCCTTTATGCAGGAATTTACGGCTTGTTAATTTAGCATTTGCTGATGATATTATGATGTTTTGTAATGGCAGTGAATCTAGTGTGAGAGTTCTTATGAATGCTTTACATGAATTCTCTGCTAGTTCTGGTTTGGTTGCCAACAATGCCAAATCGCAGATTTACATGGCTGGTAACCCTGATGATATTCAGAATAATTTGCAGCATATTACAGGATTTTCTAAAGGGAGTTTTCCTTTTAGGTATTTAGGCTTGCCTATATCTACTAGGAAATGGTCTCCTCAAACTTGTCAAGTATTGGTGGAGAATATAACAAAGAGAATTAATTCCTGGAAATCTAGATACCTTTCCTATCAAGGTAAAACTCTTTTGATTAATTCAGTGCTCCTCTCGCTTCATGTCTATTGGGCTAGTGTTTTCATTATCCCAAAATCTGTTGTGCATCAAATTGAGCAAAAGTGTAGAATGTTTCTTTAGGGAACTAACCAGATTGGCAGGTCTAGATCTATTGTTGCTTGGGATCTTTGTTGCAGGCCTAAAAAAGCTGGTGGTTTGGGATTCAAAAATACAATTATTTGGAACCAGGCAGCTTTAGGTAAGCAGGTGTGGCAGATTGCTATGAAGAAGGATAACCTCTGGGTCAAATGGATCAGCACAGTGTATCTCAGGGATATTGATTTCTGGGATTATCAGGCTGGTAGTCAAGACAGTTGGCATTGGAAGCAGATCATTAAGGTCAGAGACAGGTTCAGATCCTCTTATGCTAATGGCGTATGGGCAGGTATGGAGTATACAATAAAGAAAGGGTATCAGTGCTTGATGGGCAGCCAGGACACTATAATCTGGTTCAAAACAGTTTGGAATGCAGCTTCTATTCCAAAGCACTGTTTCATTTTCTGGTTGGCTACTATCAATAAGCTTAGAACAAAAGCTAACATGGCAGCATTTGATGATTCAGATCCAACTTGTGTACTATGCAATGATAATTATGAAGATAGAGACCATTTGTTCTTTGACTGTGCATGGAGTAGAGACCTTATGGAGCTTGTTTGTAATTGGATTGGGCTTGAGGGGTGGCGTTATAATTTTAATAGTTGGTTGCATTGGCTCACCTTTGGTTTCAAGCGCAAGAAGAGGAGACAATTCATTATTGCTATCATGGCCGCCACTCTATATCATATATGGATGGAGAGGAATCGCAGGATCTTTACTGGCATGTCTAGAGCACCGTTTCATGTTTTCAACTTGGTGAAGAGGGATCTTGTTATTAGAATTAGTATGTTTTTCCCTAGTTTAAATTCATGTTGCAACAATGTAATAGCTACTAGAATTTTAGCAGAACTGTAATTGGTATTTAAACTTGGGTGCAACCCTACATAGTAGGTGGGTACTTAAGTTTAAATACTTCTTTAGTTAGCAGGGTTTTAGCTCTTGTTTTTTCTTTGGTGCAACCCTACATAGTAGGTGGGTACCTTATATTAAACGTTTATTTTTCTGCTTTTGATTGATGTACAATTTTGTTTGGTTGGTTAATGAATTTTTTCGTTTACCTAAAAAAAACCAAAGGACTTTTAAAAACCATTTTCTTTACATCGTCCAATCCAACTCAAAATAGGATTTGATCATAATCTAATACCTTGATTCCAACTGAATTCATCACTGAAATGATTTAAATCATAATCTACTCACATTTTCCATAATTCCTCTTAGACTAATCATATTATGTTGGGGTATAATCCATCATCACCCCACCATAATTAAACAACATCCTATCATTCAATACCATCAGTTGATCTTTCCAAGTCAACTTGGCCAAAGGCCATGCGATCGTAGAAAATCCCTCAATAATCCGGCGATAATATCCAGCCAGCCCTAAGGAACCTCTCTCCTCAGTCACAGTCTTAGGCTGTTCCCATTTCAACACTAAACTTACCGTTGCTGGATCCATCGCAATTTCTTCTTTAAAGATCACATGCCCTGCAAACTTAACTTCGCTCAAACAAAACTCATCTTTGGCGAGCTTAACACACTACTACTCCTCTTGCAGGATTCTCAACACAATCCCACGATGTTTTTCATGTCCCTCTGGATTCTTAGAAGAAACCACAAACGAATCCAAATATAATCTAAAGGTCTCGTTCTTATAGTCCATAAAAGAACAAGTGCATTAGTCAATTCGAACGGCATTATTTCCTACTCATAATGTCCGTATCGAGATCAAAAATACAGTCTTAAATGTATCCCTGTCCCGAATCCTGTTTTGGGTTAATCCAACCGCCAATCAATCTTAGCACTTTTCTACGTGTTCCTCCCATTTGACCATTCCCGATGGTACCATGTTATAAAGGCAGTAGAGATAGAATCAGCTTCAAGAATTGACTTGATTCCAAACTCTATCTCTTTGCTCAAGGGTGAACCTAACATCATTTCCTACAACCAGGGTTTCTTTAACCCCCTTTCTCCTTTAACATTGCTTCCCAGAAACAACATATGGGTTTATTGGATTCCCGATTCGAAACTTGGGAATCCCAATACAGGGTTGTTCTATCGTTAATCATGATCACTTGATCCCTCGGCTCCCAAACCGTACTTAAGATCAAATGTAATCATGACACAGGTACATAGACAAAGTCTAATAGAATGATCCAGACGTACCATGGAAATGACTACAAGAAGATTTGTAGGAGTCTCCACTTGAGATAACAGATTGGGTAAGACATTGAGCAACTTCGATCACTACCCTTATCCGAAAGGAACAAAAGAAAGGATAGCTTTAGAGTTTAACAAACTCAGCAAGGTTGATCTTTAAGAAGATCACTGCCCTACACTCAGTCTAAAAAGTTGATTAACTTTAACACGAGTGAGGGTAAACACTCCTCCTCAGAGTCGAGGACTCAACTACCACTCCTTAAAATTTCCTCATCACTGGTTCTATGAGAACGGAATAAACCAACACATTGGTTTTGGGTTTTCAACATATCTAAAGAGAAGCATACGACTATCATACTTCTTAATAGCAGAATAAACTACTTATCTAGAGCCATTTCCCATAACCTTAGCTCTAGTTTGGAAGTATATGAAAACATACTTCCCAAGAAACATTGCAGATATCGATGACCAGCGTATTGGACCACACACCCAAGGACCAAGAGTCAGGACCATTGCTCTGATACCATAAAAGTGTAACACTCCTTGTATATCATCTTACTTTATAAGAAAATTAAGAAGTTTATGAAAACTTGGACTTGTTATCGTTGGAAAAAGATCTGAAAATAATAATTTTCCCTTCCCTTGAAAATTCTTTTTCACAAACACTTGATTTGTAATGAGTTTGACTAACAAAATCAGAGTTTGCGGAAACATAGTAAAATCACCATATTACCCTCCCAAAATGTATCAAGTGTAACAAGTCCATTATTATCAAATAAATATTATGATAGGACTGAATTCCTTTTATGATACCTTTTTCCAAAATATGTATCATATAAATTCTATTAAAAATAGAAATGTCATAGAGCTGGTCACTGGTCCCTTGTCCAAGCATCCTTCTCGTCGGATCCTCGATATCTGCACAACGGGTTTCCAACCCACATTTTCTACACTCTGCAAGCACCTAAGGGACATCTCCCCTTACTGATTCTTGTGCAAGCTAGATGCACGATCAACACCTAATAAGGGCATGGGGGTTAGCTATACATATTCGCATACTCAAATGAGAATAAAACTAACATCCACAAGTTAACATGTAGCAATTCATGATGCATAATCATATGAGCACACCCGGTTAATCTTAATAATTCTTTCAATGCAGGTGGCATGATGCATGATTTCCTTCCACAACTGAGGCCTCTAACAAAGTCCATCTCGGACGTCCATCCAATACACCGTTGTGTTCCTGGAACACTGACATTCGTTCCCAGAACGTAATGCCAAACCATACTTGGATGATAAGCATTCACTCCCAGAGTGTGCATCACGTTCCCAGAACGTGTAGCAAACCATACTTGGATAAATAAGCATCACTCCCAGAGTGTGCATCACGTTCCCAGAACGCATACGTTCCCAGAACGTATAAAACCAGGTCCCGGACACTGGCCACATATCTATAATGTGTCATCCAGTGGGTTGCTTATCAAAGTGTTCCCAGAACACCAACATACGTTCCCAGAACGTATAAAACCAGGTCCCAGACACTGGCCACATATCTATAATGTGTCATCAAGTAGGTTATAATTTGGTACTCCCGGAGTACCCTCCTCATATTCCCAGAATATGATAATCGTTCCTACCAACCAAACTTCCATTCTATATGAATGCACAATCATCAAGGTTGGTTTTATCTTTAATTCAATTATTATACCAATGTGTTCCCAGAACACTAACATACGTTCCCCGAACGTATCGCAAACCATACTTGGAATAAAATCAAGCACCACTCCCAGAGTGTGCATCACGTTCCCAGAACGTGTCCAAGAAACCATGTCCCAGACAATGGCCACATTCCCAGAATGTGTCATCAAGTTGGTTGCATTAGTTTAGGACTCCTAGAGTACAGGGTCAAGTACCCGAACATCACAAACTATCCTTGCCAACCTATTTCATTACCTTTCTCTATGCATGTATTGCATGCATAATTTACTAAGGTTGGTCTTTCCATTAATTACTGTGATTTAGAAATATTTCAATTTCTCTTTTGAATGATTTATTTGAGGTATAGTCTTTGACACAAAATTCTCCTTTGAAATATCCCAAAACATGTCATTAAACTTAGATTGGGTAAAACAAAGTCAATGGTATTCAAAAACTTAACTTTTTATTTTTCAGATTCAGTACTAACCGGTTACAGTTCCAGCCTAACCGGTTAGATTTACAAACCCGAACTGTTTACCATTGTAATTCAGAAAACCCTTTTTCTTAAATTCCCTACCCAATCCATAAACCAGTTTAACAATGTTTATACCTCAAAATCAATGTTTATATCATTCAAAAGTCTAAATCACATTTCATTGTCCAATGAGCATAATTTCTCTTGAAATTATTCCATCAATTTAAGGCATAAATTGTAATCTCTCCAATCTGAATTTATTGACATTATCACAACCCATATTCAGACCTTGTGTATTGAAATTAAGGCTTAGATTTGAGTAAAAACTATTAAGATTTCAGGACTGATTTATAAGCTGATTTTTCTTTGAAAATCTGCAGTGTATAACCGGTTACGAAAATCGTGTAACCGGTTAGATTATGCAGTCAGACCATTAAAACAAGAGTTTTAACAACTCATTTTCTTCCTTTCTCAAATCTAACCAAATTTCAGTATACACCAAGTTCATATGCCTTAAAATAAACATGTTTACACCCAGAAACAAATTCATATTGCATGCATCAAGTTTATTGTATTAAATTGCACGAAAATCCACATAAACACAATTTAACACAACAAAACTTAAATCAAGCACTCAAACACAGAATTCAGCATTTATATAGCTTGCATGCATCAATTTAAAATTGCTCAAAACAACAATTGAGCTCAAATTGGCCTCCAAGCCATTTAACCATTTCAACTTATGCCCTTTGAGTCTCTTGGTGACTCATCCTATATTCTACCACAATTTATTCTCATTCTAGCAAATAGTAAGCTTCCCCCTTACCTTAGGTTCGTGCTTGATCCAAAACATTGCAGAGAGAAAGGCTCCAACACAGATTTCCATGAAATCCACAGTTCTGCTCTCAGTCACGATTTCTATCAACAGGGTCCAAAGACCAGAAGATTTGACATAGCAATTGGCCAAAGAAATTGGGGAAAACAATTAGGACTCAATATAGGTAACATGCACTAGATCGTATAGTCTTTCTTGAGAAAGATTATATCTGAAAGGGATGATTTTATTGCTAATAGTTTAAATGTTAGGACTGATCACCCTAATATTTATACTGTTAAGGAATAAAGTCATACAGATAATTCCTTACTCGTGCTCGAGTGATCTGAGTGCGCAGCAGAGAAAATTTTCTTTGAAAGGTTTGTTGCAAATATTTCAATATTTACATGGGGCATGGGTTTTAGAAAAGTTTTAATAGAAGGGTTTCATTGTGAAATAATTTCAAGGAAGCATAAGGCAAACCTTTTTGAAGGATTTTGATGTGTGTTGGAAACGCAAAAGTTTATCCGAGAAAGTTTTATTTGAAAAATTTTATGTGACATTTTGGGGGCAGAGAGTTTAAAAGGAAAATATGTACATAAGAAAATTCCTTTTAAGTGGGGGAGAGTTCACCCTAATTATGTTTTGAAAAATAATAACATCAAAACAATTTGTTATGAAAATGTGGAATTTTAAGAATGAATTTCGGGGACGAAATTCCTTTTAAGTGGGGGAGTAGTGTAACACCCCAAATTTTTAATCTCTGATTAATGATAATTTTATTATAAAGTTTATTTATAATCAGTTACTTATATTTTAATCTTTGATTAAAAAGTTATTTAGTATACATGTGTTTGACAAAAGCAAATATGTAGAAAAGACTAGATAGTTTTTTAATATGTGAAAAATAAGGTTTTTACATATTTGTCCTTGTTTTAGGACTTAAAAATAATAATAGAAAGATTTTGGAGGAAAAGGAAATAAAAATATTCATTTTTCAAATTTTAGCTGAAAGACTCGAGTCTTTCTGAAAAGACTCGAGTATTTTGCTCAGTGTTGCACGAGTTAGTGCGTTTGGTGAGTCACCCACTCGAATACCTCACGAGTTGACACGTTAGCAACTCAGCAACGCGACCTATGACTCGTGGTGCCTCGCATGAGCCCTTCCCCATTCGTTATTGACCCTTAGGGAGGAAGAATTGAGCAATTCTTAAACTCTTATGCATTAAAATCAAGTTTGAAGCTCAGTTAGGGTTCTAAACTTGTTCTCTTCGATTCTTCTTCAACTCTGAGAGTTAGACAACAAGTTATACACCGTTTCGAAGCTCACATCCAGAGCTTTGAAAAGCACCAAAAT
The DNA here is from genome assembly GCA_037953625.1 of Crotalaria pallida. Lineage (NCBI taxonomy): Eukaryota > Viridiplantae > Streptophyta > Magnoliopsida > Fabales > Fabaceae > Crotalaria > Crotalaria pallida. Next base: position 53,259,251 of record CM075654.1, on the reverse strand, counting down.
TCGTGAGCTAAGGTTGAGTGTGTGAGGAGTAGTGAGTGCTGCAAGATAGAGCTTCAAATCTGCCAAGAACCAGAATGTTGTTCAGACCCGTCACCTTCTTGTGTTCGATTCTCTCTCGTGCTTGAGAGTTACCTCACGCCTGATATATCATTAGAAAGCTCTTTCAACGAGCTTCGATTTGATACCAAGTTTGTTAGATTTGAGTCCCTGGTCAAAAAGTTATGCTCCTGTGAAGTTAGGTGTTGAAATCTGCCAAACTAGATTTTCAGATTCAGAGAGCCGACTTTGAGCTTCAATTGTGGTAAGCTCAAGCTCCCTTTTGGTCTGAAACTTATTGGTTTTCAAATTTCATGTTATATAGAACATAGTCTAACCAATTTCCCCAATTTTTATGCATGATTGGAATGCCAAATAACGAGGTTTTGAACCCCTGCTGAAACTGTTATGCAAGTTCGGGTGGGAAGTGGTTAGAGCATTTGGTTGCTGTTCTCTGTTGAGCTTTTGTTCAAGAACGACCCTAAGGTATGGGAGAGGCTTACCATTTGCTAGAATAAGAGTAAATTGCATTAGAAAGTAAGAGGAGTCACCATGAGACTCTAAGGGCATAGATTGAAATAGGAATATGGCTTGGAGGCCAATCTGAGGCATGCTACATGCTAAGGCAAGTTTATTTGGTTGCATGTGAACTTAATCAATGCTGAAATTATGCCAAAAATGAATAGAATTGAAATTGGCACTTTAAGTTGAATAACATGTGATTTTCATGCATAATTGATGAATTCTTTTGATTATATGAAATTTGATATGATTTCTATGTTGAGACATGTTTAATTTATGTATGTAAAGCTTTGTTGATCATTGGTTTAAGTAAGAATTGATTAGAATTGAAAATGGTATGTTAAAACCAAGTTGTAGTGCATCAGCTGTCAAAAATACTCGAGTATTTGGTAAAACACTCGAGTATTTTATGATACAAGTTTCCCAGAAGATCACGAAAAACTCTAGTATTTTGTAAAATACTCTAGTATTCTGGGCTGCAAAATACTCTAGTATTTTGTGAAATACTCGAGTTTTTTGGGCTTAAAAATACTCTAGTATTTTGTGAAACACTCAAGTATTCTGGGCTGAAAAATACTCTAGTATTGTGTGAAATACTCAAGTATTCTGATCGGTAAACTACTCGAGTATTTTGTGAAATACTCGATTGTTCTGGGCAGTCTGATACACAGTTTCATGAAATTGAAGAACTACTCGAGTATTGAAGCTACTACTTGAGTCTTTTTACTAAAATGTGGAGAAAATACCATTTTTAATCTAACCACTTCCATTTAAACCTAATGACACTCAAAGGGAATAATGTGATACTTCCTTTGATAAGTCTCATCATCCTAAGCGTGGAAGGTTATATATCTCATTGACGAATTCATTACATATTGTATATAATGAGATTAATGAATAATCTTAAGGGAATACTTGCATGCGTTCATGCACAATGAACGGTGATGAGTTATCGTTGTGTCATGTTCATGGAACATGAGGAGGGCCTCCGGGAGTGCTAAATGTTGCTGCTTGCTCGATGACACATTAAGGTGGACAATGTGGGCAGTATGTGGTATACTGTTGGTTTAATGGTTCAACGGTGTGTTGCACACAAGTGGTAAGGTTTACGTTTTGGCGACGTGACGTTCATCAGACATGGTGACGTTGTTTATCACCTCTGTTGTGTATCACAAGTGATAAGGTTTACGTCCTTAGGCGACGTGACGTTCATCAGATGTGGTGACGTTTTTTATCACACCCGTTGTATGTTGAGAAGTGATAGGTTTACGTCCTTGGGCGACGTGACATTCACCAGATAGTGTGACGTTTTTATCACTTCCGAGCAAGTACGCCATACGTTTGATAACGTATTATTTGTATTCTGGGAATACAATGGTGTTATGGAAGGACGTTCATCTGAGTGATTAGTTGAAGAATCTCAGAAATTGAGAGATGGAAAGCATGCATCATTCCATCTATTTGGAAAGAGAAATAAATGAAATGGCAGGTGCTCATGTTTATGCATTTCTATCATGAGGGGTGCTTACTTGTGGATGTTAGGACTTTATTCTTATTTGATAATGCGAATGTATAAGCTTACCCCTGCCCTTAACAGGTCTTGACCAGGTACCTAGACTACCTAGAGATTAAAGGAATTGGATGACCCTTAAGTTCATGAAGTACTAAGTCATCATGGGATAGAGACTCTTTTGTACAACTCTGAGGACTCAACCAGATGAACGTGTAACACCCCAAAATTTTAATCCCCGATTAATGAAATGTTAATTATAAATTTATTATAATTAATTATTTCCATATTAATCCTCGATTAAAATATGTGTTTATATAGTTGGTATATGTGTGTGAATTGATTTAATAAATATAATAAATGCCTAAGATGAGTATTTTGCATATTAGTCCCTGGGTTGGGACCTAGAGGTAATTATAGGAAAGATTATGGAGGGAAAGTAAATTAAATAATTATTTTTCAAAAATTGGGAAAAATACTCGAGTATTTTATGAAAAACTTGAGTATTCTGGGTCAAACTGCACGAGTGAGTGCGTTTGGTGAGTCACCACGAACGATTCTCTTCTCTCGCCACGAAAACACCTTCTTGCCAACGCCATGGGTGGCGTGTCGACGTGCATGAGCTATCTCTGCTTCTATTTAAACTCATCAACATCCCTTAGTTGAAGATTTTGGATCAAATTGCTTTGTTGAAGAAGTTAGGGTTCTGAGTTTGTGCTCTTCGATTCTTCTTCTGTGAGTTGAATTGAGTGATAATCTATACACGAATACAAAGCTCACATCTCGAGCTTTGTATAAACACCAAAATCGTGAGGATTGAGTGAGTGTGTTGGGAGAATTGGAGATTGGAAGTGAAGCTGTTCTTGGCCAAGCTTTGGTCTGGAGCTTACTTTGATCTTGATTTCTGGTAAGCTCACGAATTCTTGAGTCTCAAATTCGATTCCTTTCGTTAGATTATGTTGCATAGAGTCCAGAAAATCTAATTTCCCCAATTTAATCTTCTGTTTCATGTACAAATCAATTCCATTTTGGTGTGGTACTCAAAATGCTCTGCATGTGGCATTTGAAGTTGGTCTGGAAGTTGTGGAGCCATTTTCTTGTCAATCCTTGTTTGGAAAACATCTGAGAGGTAAGGGGAAGTAATTATATTCACTAGATAGAGTTTAAATTTCATTAATTGTGTTAGAGAGCCACCAAGAGGCTCTAAGGGCTTAGTTTGAATAGGAACTTTGGTTTGGAGACCAATCCATGCTCTATGTCTGTGATGAGCAAGTTCTATATCATGCATGCAAGCTTAAATGAACTTTGTTTCATGAATATTGTGCTTATTTTGCAATTTGAAGTGTTGAGTTGCTAAATTGTATATTTAATGCATAATGGATTGATTCTCTGTCAAATTTGTTATTTGATATGAAATGAGTATGTTAACATGTTCAACATGTGGTATATGAACTATTGTGATCACTGTTTTGGGTTAAAAATGTTTAGAAACCGAAATGGTATGTAAAAACCAAGTTTCACTCTGTTCTGTCTGCAGATACTCGAGTATTTGGCTTAATACTCGAGTATTTCGTGGTGCACCAGAGTGAAAATTGGCGCACCAACTTGGGAATCAGATTGAACATTCGAGTAATGTGTGAACTACTCGAGTATTCTGGGTAATGGAATACTCGAGTATCTCATGAATTACTCGAGTATATTTATGAAGACCTGAAACCCTAAATCTCTGAAAAGACATGAACGACTCGAGTATAATTATGAACAACTCGAGTAGAATCTGGAAAATGATAAACTACTCGAGTATGTTGGGAAAAACTCGAGTATTTTTAGTCAGATACTTAAAAATACCATTTTCAATTCTAAGTCATTTTGTAACTCTTAGAGGACAATAAACCAAGTGATCCTGGACTTAGAGGAAATTGATTGACGTTATGATGTTTTCATTTGAATAATGATACGTTGCTCGGGAGGCACGTAATGTATTAATAAAAGGATAAAACATCAATCAATCTCTTTTAAGTAAGGTAATGCATTCATTCTGGAGTTTGGTTGGTAGGACGTATATCATGTATTTGGTAAACATGGGGAGGGCCTCTGGGAGTGCCAATACGCTTGCTTGATGACACGTCGTTGACGTGGTCGGCTGAGGGAATGCCGATATGGTTATACCGTTTGGATGACGGTCCGTTTGGATGACGGGATATGCTCGGGTGGCATGGATACCAAGCTTGTCGTGTACATTCTAGGTAAATGTACGAATTGTTGTATACCTAGGAATACAACGCACTGTTGAGTGCTGGGTTGTCAGGGATGGACGTCAGAGAGTGACATAGTATGATGGAGATAGGCTTGAGAGCTAAAGTCATGCATCATGCCACTCATTTAAATTAATGATGATAAATGAAATAAGAGTGAGCATCCTATGTGCATTCACTAACTACTAAGTGTTATATGTGATTGTTGTTATTTGATGCATGTTTACATATTCATATTGCACAATTTATTCTCTATTGGTTATGTGTATAGAATTGCTTACCCCTATGCCCTTGTAGGTGATGTCTCGTTACATTGCTTGCATCGAGATCCGGCCACTTCCTAGTGGCACATGGATCTATGAGGACCATCGCGCGGTGTTCGAGGGTGAGGTAGAGATTACCTTCTACCACCCGAACCCGTTGATCCGATTCCGTCCTCGTAGATTTAGGATTCCCATCATATACACTATGCATGTACCCCCGTTTTACACTTACCATGGACCACCTCCCACGCGACCACCTCGCTCTTACCATAGTTTTCGTTTTCGACCTACCCGCTCTCACCCTTTTACTTCGAGAGTCGTCCGCGAGGAGACTCCCCCTTCTGATCCGAGGAGCCCAGACAGGGTTTCACCATCCCCTGATCCGGTACCCAGTGGTAGGGTACACTCTCCCTCGGACGAGATCGAGGAGGATCCGGTGGAGGACGAGAGTGGGAGCGAGCCTGTCGTGCATTCTACTGGGAGTGACTGGAGGGACGATGATCCCTAGGTACATGCATATGGTGTATGATGTGGATCCGTGGATCCGATGTGTGGAGGCTGTGGAGGAGACTTGCTGCTGCTGCTGTGTTGATGATGATGCTACTACCTTACTGCTTTTACTTTTGGGAGACTGCTGCTACTACTACTACTACATCTGATGATGCCAGATCTACATGACCACCCTTGGAGTCTCTATTTTGATTATGTACACATATTGTAGATATACTTTTGGAATACTCTAGGGTTTTGGTCATATTACTATGTAGATCAGATTATGGACTTGTATTTTGAGATCTTGGAGACATGATGATGAGACTATGTATTTATGACTTTTACTATATATAAAACCTATGTTTATATTACTAGTGACTGCATAGTCTGATGATTTCCGCTTACTCTGATTCGATCTATTTAAGAGCTCGGCTAAAAATATTATTTATGGTATCAGTTTTATCAAATAATGCATGGGTAACTTTAATTACTTGTACGATAAAACGAGGTTTCCAAAAAGCGAACGTTACCCTATTTGAGAAAAGGTTTTAGAGATCGCCGAACTCGATATAAACGTTTTCATAAAGGTTTAGAACTTATTCTCCAAGAATTCCAAAATGACGATTTGTGCACCCGCTTTAAAAAGAAAATTTTATCTTCCCTATTTTCTTAACACTCACAAGTCCATATATTATCCAATATAATAGCTTAAATATTAGTTTATATTTGGATAATCCGGAAGGGTGTCACAGAACGAATGGATGAAGAACCAGTGACCAGCTCTGGAACGTCTCTATTTTTGATAATGGAAACAATGTATATATTTTGAGAGATGTATCCAAGAGGGAACCTAGTTTTCACACTTTAATATAATTGTGGTACACATCGAATTTATATACCTGATTTTATGAGTCAATGAACTATTTTAATATATTCCGCTCACTCTGATTTTATCGTTCGGCACGAAGGAAGTATTGTTAAAGTTGGTTTCCTGGGATGACCTAATAACTAAGTTATTTTCGAAAGCTATTTTGTACTACAAAAGTTATCTCAAAAGGATTCTAAAATGTTCAGCAAATAATTACTCCTTCTACCGAATTTAGCTCCAATACATGGCTTAAATTTGTGTACCACATTCAAGGAAAAATTTTCATACTCAGACTTTTCCAACACGTTTCAATAATAAGTGAAATTATTTTTAAGAAACGAGGGATGTTACATAGCCTGCATCGAGATACGACCTATCCCCAGTGGTATATGGACTTACGAGGAGCACCGAGTCACCTTTGAGGGGGAGGTGGAGATTACTCTCTACCACCCTAACCCTTTGGTTCTGGTGCGACCTCGTAGGTTTAGGATCCCTATAGTCTATACTATGCATGTTCCACCCTTTTACTCATATAAAGGACCACCCCCGGCTCGACCAGTGCGTCGATTTCATAGTTTTCGTTTTAGATCTGCCACTCGTACTCATCCTTCTTCACATAGAGTGGTTACTGAGGAGACTCCTTCTCCTGGTTCGGCTGACTTTGAGAGGACTGCTTCTGCAGATCCTAGGCCCAGTGGTGGGGTCTCTGCACAGTCAGGCGAGGTCGAGGACGACCCCGTTGAGGATGAGGACGAGGAGCTCCTGAGGACATGGATGACCTGCTCTGGGACTTCTATTTTGATCTTGTTATATATTGAACATATTTTTGAGAGGTCTTAGAGTGAGGTTTATTTTTGAGCAGCTGGTTATGTATATGTTTTACTAAAACTTGCTATCTCGACTTTGTTACTTGCTACTTGATACTAGTGGGGGTGTTTTATCTTATGATATATATATCTATATTATGTTTTACCTCAGCAGTGTCCTACAAGTATTATTTTTACTTCCGCATACTTTGATTTTGGTTAAAAAGGATTCGGCAAATAAGTTTATATTCTACAAATTCGATTAAACTCAAGAGACAATTAAAGATGTTTTTAATCAACGCCACATATATGTTTTATTATATTAAAAAGGCGTTGTCTCGAGAGATTTTTTTTAGTTAAGGTACTATTAAGCCGAATTCAAATTATTCGTCAAGGTTAAAGGTGTTTATAATTGAGCAAGTATAAATTAAAGAGGAAAAATTTTCTAGACCAGATTTTTGGATAGCAAGAATTCTATATTTGGAAATATTTATTATTTTCAAGATATAAAACAAGGGTGTCACAAAAGTTATGAATTTTCAAAGTTAAATAAATCAAAGAAATCCAGAAATAACAATTTCTCCAAATCACAAATAAATAAACTAAATAATTTATCACTACAAAATAAATCCTTTAAATCAATAAATCACAAGAATCAAGTATTTAATCAATTTAAAATAATTTCCTCATTTTCTTGTATTATTATAAATCAATTAATATTTTATTTAAATTTAAAAAGAATCGCCCAATCAGAAATTCTCAAAAATCAATTTATTAAAATGGGGAAAATTGCGGATATTACAATAGTCGAGCGGGTGATAGGCCCAATAAGAAGAATTATGCGAAAGATTCTATTCACCAAGCTCCTTTCAACGAAGTTGGTATCAAGTTGAGAAAGTGAAAGGAACGAAATTCTCAATTGAAGTTGATATTTTCAATGAACGTTTTCTAAATAAATGTTTTTCAAAGTGAAAGGAGAAACCCCTATGTCATGTTTACGTCTTGAGTCATATAAGGGGAAATAAGGTTGATCGGCGAGAGTTTTGGGAATGACATGACGTGACGACTCTTTGAACCTACGGGCGAGAGTGCTATAGTAGTCATGGTGGTGTGCTTTAGAAACACTTGCGGGGGTCATTAGTTGGTGGGACCTTGATCCACAAGAGGGTCGGGACTCGCGACCCATGTTGGGGGTCGGTCCCACAAACCGCCTTGATCTTATCGGCCACTTAAGCATTTCGTGATCACGGAGGGTGATTCTCACTATAACCAACTTGGGCCTTCAACCTAAGTTGTATGAGGTACCCAAGATGGTGAAGTACTGTGCAAGCATTGGTTGGGGAATACTTACTCCCGGTTGGGTCCTGTCCCTGGAGTGGAGGGTGATGCAAGGATGATATGAGAAAAGTGTAGTAATAGTTGCAAAGAAATGGGAATGCAGTAACAGATGCAATGAAAATGAATGAGAACCCAAGAAGGGTAAAGAGAATGAGAAAGTGAATGAATTCCCAAGAGGGGTAAAGTGAATGAATGCCCAAGAGGGGTAAAGTGAATGAATGGAAATCCAAATGTTGGATCCTAATGCCTATGATTATTTATGAAAAGCGAAAACAGAAAAGAGAAAAAAAGGGAATCCGGGAGATGGATTCAAAGCATGTGGGACCCAATATTCGGACCATGAGAGACGTGCATGCATCATGTGCACAATAGGAGATGAGGATGCATAGAGTTCATGCTTCATGAGCATACGCATATACATTCTATGACTATCAATGTGATTGAGAATCAGATTGAGAATGGTCGAATGGTACATGTGTTCTATTTATTATTAATGAATATGGTTGTGTGGAGAAAATTATATATATATATATATATATACGTGATGTTGAGAAAATGATATATATATGTGTTGTTGAGAAATGCTATGTTTACGTGTTATTTATTACTTAATGCTTTCTTTGAGTTACGATAAACTACTCACCTTTGTGTCAATTGAGAAAATTTTGGTATAAGTCATAAATTATGTTATGTGATAATGTGTATTCAAGATTATTTCCCTTATATTATTCTTCTAGGAGATTTTCCATACATATGATGACTGACAACATCATACTTCAAAAATACGTTAAAGCTAAAATAGTGTTAATGAGATTTTTATCTCACTATGTTGTCAAATTGATATTTTGGGAAGCAAGACGTTAAAGGAAGAAGACCAACTTTATGAATTACTTTTATCCTGTAATTTAATTTTTAAAGTGTTTGTTTGAAGAGTGTTGGAGTTTGTTCTAGATTTCTAGTTTAGCGTCTAGTATCATTGTAAAATTACTATATTTTTTCAACTTATATTAATATTATTTGTTAATTATGCTTTTCGTTTCAAGATAATTTTTTGTATAAATAAATTTTTTATTGAATCATATATATACTTGGTAAGCTATTGTGAATTTTATATTTAGTTACGAAATTTAGGATGTTACATTAATGAATGGTGGTAATGCCACTCATATCCATAAGCTACTGGCCAAAGTGCCCACGGTGGTTCGTGCTTGGTACAATCCTCCTTTGGGAATTGTTAGTGTTAATGTTGAGAGGGCATTACATATACAAGTTATAAAATGTAGAGTGAAAAAGACATGCCAATATTTGACTCCCATATGACTAAAGCTTTGACAATAGTTGAAGGACTCAAGTCAGCATAATTACTTAGTTGGGGAAAAATTATCATTGAATCTGATTATAAGGTAATGATAGATGCTGTAGTTGGAATAATGAAGATTTATATGAGCTAGGAAGTTGTTGGGATTTACAAGCGGGTTAACACACACCTAGAAGGGGGTGAATAGGTTTGAAGGTGGACAATATACACTTTTAAAAATAATCGCGGAAACTATTACAATTTTATGAATTTAACAAGATGCACAAATTGATAATTACCTTTTCTTGCAAGTTTATTTTTCAAATTTTCATTTTCAATTTCAAGTGACTTGCAATTTTAACAATTAGCCATAACATTTCATATTAACAAGAAATTTGAAATTTAGCATCACTTACATTGCTTTCCATGCTTTGTTCACTTAAACTTGCTCTTTCAGCCTCTTGAGCTTTGAAGAAAGAATGCAGTGAATGCGTCATTCTCCAAGGAACTCGATTATGTTTCTTCTTCTTATTCAATCTTTCGGTGTTATTCCATGGGTGCAAGAATCTTGTTTCTTTTCTTCCTTGTCTACGCAAGCATCCTTCTCTTTTAAGTACTTCAAGAATTCTCTCATTACTAGTTGCATCATTTCATCATCAATGTCCAAAGTACCTTCAACACTAAAAATGTTAATAAAACTCATTTTTATATCTAATCAAGGATATTTACGAATAAGCTGTTAAACTTTGGTCCATTTGACCAAAGCTCCGATACCACTTGTTGGGATTTACAAGCGGGTTAACACACACCTAGAGGGGTATATGAATAGGTGTGAAGGTGGGCAATGTACACTTTTAAAATTATCACGAAAACTATTACAATTTTATGAATTTAACTCTATGATATTGTGTTGGGTTAATTGGTTAATCAATTAAATTAACCAGTTAACAACCAAGTAAATCACACAATACTCAAGAACACAAATCCATGAAATTGATATCTAATTGAATTAATCAGCGTATCCGCTAACTAGAATCAATCACATACAACATACTAATTATTAAACTAAGGTTAATTGATTGGGAAAATTAGTTTTTTTTTATCAAGATTTATGAAAAGCCCCAATTTAAACCTAAGTTATGAAATTGAAATGAAAGAGATAAGAGATAGAGAAATTGACACAGAGATTTTTATACTGGTTCACTCTTGAACATCAAGAGCTACATTCAGTCTTCCCTTGTGGATTTGGGAGACTTGCTATAAGAAGAAATTAGAATATCAATTTGTTTACAATCATACGCGCATCAAAACCTTTGATCGCTTCCTCTTGAGACCCAAAACCTTTGGATGAAACTCTTGATCTTCAATCTTCTTCTTTTCTCTGGAAAGAACCTCTTCCAAGTTGCTATGAACCTCATAGTCATTTCTCCACTTGGTATGATTGAAACCTTCAATCATCTTCTCTTTTCTTTTTGCTTGAAACCTTCAAGTGATCTTGTTGAATCTTCAATAGAAGTTGTTGTAGTATGATAGTTGTGTAAAACCCCGATTTGGAAAACAATATAATTACTAACTAATTTGTTCATGAAAAATAAGGTGAATTTTTTTTTCACAAGTATAAAACTCATCGGTCAAGTTTCCAAAACAAGGTATTACAACTAAATCCATTTTCTTAAAGGCACTTCCTATCCAAACGTTACTAATTATAGTGAAAAGAATGGGGTTTCATATTATGTATAGAAAAATCGTCATTGAAAATGGTTCACTATTATTCTTAGAGATATTTGATATTGGTGACTTCACTTTCAACAGATAAATAAATATTTTACGTACAGAAAACATAACCGATTTTCTTAAAATGATTTGTCTGTCAGATCACGACAGTCCTTTAGAAAATAGTTTAGTAACGGATCATAAAGGTTCTTTCATAAGTAGTCACCATAGTTCATCGGTACCAGTCTTACATAATTCTTTACCTTATCAAAAACAGTTCAAAAGAAAAGGGGTACACTTGATATATATATATCAGCAAGGGTCCATCAAAACCTAATTATAAACTACTAAGAAGCATCTCCTTCTTGATTCGGAACATAAGTCCTCAAAAGCAGTCTCCGTCTCCCAGCAGTAGCCATCTCATCGGCGTATCACAATCAGCAAGTCTTTCTTCCAGGAGAAGCAGCACCAGCTCCACCAACTTTTAGAGCCAGAGGTTCACCATCACATGCGCACAAGGAGTTGAGAGAGTAAGTTACCCGAATGGAATTACTCCCATCGACTTCTTGGTTTTACACTAGCGACGTATATCAGAACATAACAATCATACAAACAGAGAAATATGCATGATGCATGAGGATGCAATAGTCTCATTATCTAACGCTTTATCTTTCACTTGAGAGGATATCTTAATCAGTTTATCTCGTGGAATCAAAGTCTCTTTGTCCATATTTCTCTAGTCCATAACATCGGGAATTCAGGCTTTATGATTTGGGTCTACATCTCCTCGGAATACATCCACCTAGTCGGAAGCAATCAGGAGTACAGGATCTCTAACCACACCGGCTTTTCACGGATGGCACAGTAAATGAATTTATATAATGTCCCGGGAAATAAAGTGGGCACATCCAGCCGTGTTCGAGCATCCCTCTCACTGATCTAGATTTAGTCAAGGGGGTGTCAGTCATCTGTCTAGTGATCATGTTGTACTTCGTCCACGCTACTGAGTTACCAGCTCCGGCCGGTTAAGCCAGAGCCCCTATGGTTTTTCCCACCTAGACAGACTTCTCAAGGCTTCTTGACGAATCACCGTCATTGCCATCCCCTCTCTTAATCATCCAACTGAACACCACAAGGGTAATTCAGGTGTATCTTCCTCTCCACTACTTCGGGTTAGGGTTCTAGGTCATGATGTTATACTCAGTTGTTCCAACGTCGACCCATCCTAAGTCATCTCCGTCATATAGCTCCGACTATATACGGAATGCTTCTGCGGGACTCGACCAACATGTTTGATGGGCATCGACCCATTCTGATTCACTTTCGGCATATAGCTCCGACTATATGCGAGATATCGACAATCATTTTGTCGGGCACCGACCCGTTCTGAATTACTTTCGGCATATAGCTTCGACCATATGCGAATTATAAATTAGTCTTTTATAGATAGGCTTCGACCTATCTTAAGTCACTCCAACATATGGCTACGACCATATGGGGACTATCTTTGTGGAACTCTGCGATCGTTGCGTCCGGGTCCAAGGCATCATCATCATCCGGAAACTAATCCATTGGCCATATCGTCAGCTCGATCCACGTATGCGGGCGCATCAGCATCGTCCGGTTCCATAGCGTGCTTAATCCATTAGAGTTCCGTTCTATTCTTTGGGGGATTTCTTATAGTTTCTAATGTCTTTGCTATTCTTAACTTATATCGCGGGATGATTCATTATGCTCATACAATGACAATATAAGCAACATTATATCTCAACATAAGCACATACATCAATCAATCAATAGCATGTGATAGTATAGGTCTGGAGTCTTCGTATACCACGATATAAACAAAGCATACAAACTATCGGGTATACTACTACCTTCAGTAGACCTTCACTCCGACTTTGAGAGAGTACGGAGTATCCTAATATACTCACTAGACACCAAAGTGTCTTAGGATAACTTCTCTCTCACCTTGGTTTGCAGTTACCGATTCCACAAGTTCCGAACGATCCGCTTCCTTCCTAATCTGCTCGACTCCAACTTCTTCTAAGTCCCGCAAGATAGACACAGGAGTATTAAAACTTTATTCAATATTACTCTTGAACTTATTCTCAAAGTAACTTAGGAAAATTCAAACTTTGTCTTCATGTAAAACCAAAACATCAATTCTTTTGCTCAAACTTATCCAAAATCAAACACTAACTTTTATACTTTAAATTCATGAGAAAATGATCAAATAAATTAATTTAATTCAAAAGTTTCTTTGCTGGTCTCTCTTGGACAACAATGAATTCAACTCCGAAAACACCGAAAAATTGCACTTTTCAAACCAACTTTATCTTATATCAAGTGCTCATCAAAACTCAACTTCAAATCACTTTGAAAACATTTTTAAATAAGAAATACAACTTAGAAAAATTCTGGACAGCATCATATTCTAAGTCTCAAGTTCACTTTCCATTGTCCAAAACCAATTTAAATCCATAGACAAACTAAGTATCTTGAAAATAATTAAATAAACACTTTGATCAACAATTTCTCAAGCTCAAACACTTAAAATCAAGTGTGGGCAGCATGATGCTCAAATAAAACAAATTACTTAAACACTTTTCATGCACTTCAAAAAATCTCAAACAAACATTTATTCAATCCACAAACTAACTTTCATTCATTTCAAACATTACATAACCATAAGTCGTCAAATTGAACTTAAACAAATTTCTTATCAACATGCTCACGTACTTATTCATGCATATATCTCAATCAAATAAAGTAATTAAACCTTTAGGTACACATACAAACTCAATCATACTCACATAAACACTTACAAAAATTTCCATTTAACTTACACTTTATCAATTCTAACTTAGCATATGCTTACACATAGAACTCAATCTTAGCAAAACTTCATCTCACTACACTTAATCATGTCAAAATCGTATGCATCATTTGTTTTTTTTTAAATCATTTCCTCAAAGAATAACTTCTCAAATCAACACATAGTTTCATGACATCAACACACATATACTCAAGAAAGTTTAACTCAAAAACTAAGGTCCAAACCATGACCTTTGACTAAGTTTCTCAAAAACTTTTCAAGAGTTCAAGACTTCTAAAAACAACTCCAAATTCAACAACAATTTCACATGATTCATCAATCAAGTAGAAATATAATCCTAACATACATTTACTTACCAAACCGTGAGCATCACATAAAAATCACAACATCACACAAATTTTTATTCATCCAAAACATCATCAAACTCCAAGATCATAACATGCATGTGATCAAACATAAGGAAAATCAAACTTTCAACCATAACAACATCAAAACCGTGGCTTTGTTCATGATTTTCTAAAAAAAATTTCTTAAAGGTTCAAACTTCCAAAACATACTCACAATCTCAAGATATTCACCTGCACATATCACAAATCCATCATCAAAACCTCTAACGCAAAGATCAATCAAAACCGTGGCCATTCATAAAGAAATCACTAAGAAAAATTCAATCTTTTTCAAAAACCTTTGCATCAAATATATCATAGTTTAAGCATTGATCTTGACATGCATGCAAATAAAAACACTAGATCTCTTGAAAAATCCTTCATGCAAACTCAAAATCAAACTTTTTCAAAATCACTTTAAGAAATCAAGAAGAAAATGAATGAGTTCATGAGATAACTTAAGATCATAAAAGAAAATGCTAACTTATCAAAAGCTTCAAAATCAAGCTTAGAAATCAACATGCATGTGAATAAAAACACTAGATCTAGATTGAAAACAAACATGCATCAACATTTTCAAACAAAAATCAAAACTTTAGAAATGAAAACATGAAAACCGAAAATGAAATACAGAAAAGAGGTTAGGAACTTAAGGAAATACCTAGATCAAGCTTGAAATTCTATTAAAGAAGCTAAAATCCTCCTTCTCCTTCTTCTTCAAGGCTTCCGCCTCCTCCTCCTCTCTCTCTCTCTCTAAATTTATTTTTCTCTCAACACTTTGCTTTAGAATGGGTAAGAATGAAGAAGTGGAAAACCAAGTGAAGGGTGTGGGTGGGTGTTTATATTCACACAAGATTTGGGCTTGGGCTTGGTTTCCTTTCCCTCCCCCACGGCTACACCTTTCTTTTTCTTTTTCTCCTCCATTTCATGCTTGTGTCACTATGGTGACATCATAAACTTGGCTACCAAGTTAAATAACTTGGAGACCAAGTATGCAATAGTATCCACAATGCACATGTGGGTGTGCATACGGTTTTTGGGGGGTTTAGGGTAGATTAGGTTAATTAATCTAGGTTTAAGGTGCTAATTATGATCTAATCATGATTAAGGTAGGGTTAGGAAAACTAAATTAGGTTTAGTTCACTAATCCCTAGGGTTTAGGGCTTAATCAAGGATTAAGGTACTAATCAAGGACTTAATCCATACTAGTATAGGTTTAGGAAAACTAATTCTAGGTTAGTTTACAATCATTGAGGGTTTAGAGTTTAAGAGAGTGATTAAGTACTTAATCAAGGATTAGGAACTTGATTAGGGTTTAATCAAAGACTAGGGATGCTAATTAGGGATTCTAGAGATGAGTCTAGATTAAGGGTATGATAAGATGATTGGACTTTGATTTTTGAAACTTAGGGTAGAAATAACTTTCCACTTTAATTACCATAAAACCGTATGCATTAATTTAAGAAGGTAAAATCTTAGTCAAAACCTTAAGTAATACAATTCATCGAAAACCTTAGAAAAACAAACACATGAAATCATAACACAAGTGGATTAAATTCCAAAGTGTAGAAATCCATCATGAAATCAAACTTCTTTAATCAATTCTTAAATCAATTAGATTAAATCTATTCAATTAAATCAATCCAAACTCAATAAAATCATTTGCTTTGGACTCTATGAAATTCTTTGTAAAACAATATCTCAAAACTCCTCTTTAATGAAAATTTCTCTATCTTAGTCGGGAAAATACGGGATGTCACATCCTCCCCAACTTGAAGATTTCTCGTCCTCGAGAAATGACGTACCTGTTTCAAACAAGTGAGGGTACGAATCCCTCATGCTACTCTCACGCTCCCAAGTAGCAGTCTCGCCATTCACAGAACTCCAGATAACCTTGACCAGAGGGATGTCCTTTCCTCGTAGAGTCTTTACACTTCGACCGTCTATCCTTAAGGGTAAGGTCTCGTACGTGAGATTTTCCTTAAGTTGTATAGAGTCAGGTTCGATGATGTGAGAAGGATCACCAATGTACTTTCTAAGTTGTGACACATGAAAGACGTTGTGTAGGTTGGAAAACATTGGGGGTAAGGCAATTTCATAAGCTACCGGTCCTACACGTTTTAGGATTTGGTAAGGTCCTATGAATTTTGGGGTAAGTTTTCGGGTTTTAAGCACTCTGCCAATCCCAGTAGTTGGTACTACTCGCATGAATACATTATCCCCTTCTTTAAACTCGATAGGAGTCCTTCTCTGATCATCGTAGCTTTTTTGCCTGCTTTGTGCACTTCTCATCTTCTCCTGAATCATTTTAATCTTTTCTGTTGTTTGTTGAACCATTTCCGGACCCAGAACAAGATTTTCTCCGGTTTCAAACCAACATAACGACGTCCTGCACTTCCAAGTTCATATCTCTAAATCTCTCGATTAACTCCATCTCTTTCACCATCATTGCAGACACATGAAGAGATTTCCTACTCAAAGCGTCTGCTGCCACGTTCGCTTTCCCCGGATGGTACTGTAGCTCAAAGTCGTAATCCTTCAAAAACTCCATCCATCGCCTTTGTCTCATATTTAACTCCTTTTGATCAAAGAGATACTTAAGACTCTTATGATCACTGGATACCTTGATCCTTGCTCCGTAGAGGTGATGTCGCCATATCTTTAGAGCAAAAACCACCGCAGCTAACTCCAAGTCATGAGTTGGGTAATTTTGCTCGTGAACCTTCAGTTGTCTAGAGGCATAAGCTACGACTTTTCGCTCTTGCATCAGGACACAACCCAAACCTTGCTTCGACGCATCGCAGTAGACACTAAAACTCTTCTCGGGGTCAGGTAAAATAAGCACTGGTGCTGTAGTTAATCTCCTTTTAAGCTCCTGAAAACTCTCCTCGCACTTCGTTGTCCACACGAACGGCTGTCCCTTCCTTGTTAACTTCGTCATTGGCAAGGATAATCTTGAGAATCCTTCGATGAAACGCCTATAATATCCTGCCAAACCGAGAAAACTTCGGATTTCTGTCACCGTCGTTGGCACTTTCCAATCCAACACCGCCTTTACTTTGGCCGGATCTACCGCTATTCCTTCCTTTGAGATTACATCACCCAAGAAATTCACTTCTTCCAACCAGAATTCGCACTTCGAGAGCTTCGCATACAACTGCTTTTCCTTCAAAATCTGCAGAACTATCCTCATATGTTCCTCATGTCCCTCCTTGTTCTTGGAATAAATGAGGATATCGTCTATGAATACTACCACGAACGAATCTAAGTATGGCTGAAAGATTCTGTTCATGTAGACCATAAACACTGCAGGAGCATTAGTCACTCCAAAAGGAATGACTAAATACTCGAAATGCCCATATCGGGTCCTAAAAGTAGTCTTCGGAATATCATCTTCCTTTACCCAAAACCTGGTGATAACCCGATCGACGATCGATTTTCGAAAACACCGCTGCTCCCCTCAACTGATCCATCAAGTCGTCTATCCGAGGCAGAGGATACTTGTTCTTGATCGTTACTTTATTTAGCTGGCGATAGTCTACACACAACCTCATACTGCCATCCTTCTTCTTAACTAGCAAAACTGGAGCTCCCCAAGGTGACACACTGGGCCTGATGAGTTGCTTTTCTGCCAACTCCTCGATCTGCTTTTTCAGCTCAGCTAGCTCTACTGGTGCCATTCGGTAAGGTGCTCTAGAGATTGGTCCAGTCCCCGGTATCACATCGATTGAGAACTCGACCTCTCGAACAATTGGTAATCCAGGAATGTCGTCAAGGAAAACTACTAGGAAGTCTCGAACTACAGGCAATTCTTGAATGTGGTTGTCCACATCGACGTCCAAGGAAGTTGAGAGCATGTATACATGGGCTCCCTCTCTCAGAGAAGCCATGACTTGATTGGTAGTTACGTGCTTTGGTAAGGAATCGTCAGGGTTTCCAAAGGTTAGGGTTTTAGTGAAACAATTCAATTAAACATGGTTAGCGGATAACCAGTCCATCCCTAAGATAACATCAATTTGGGATAGGAGCAATGTTATCAAGTTAGTGGGAAAAGTCCTATCATCTATCACTACAAGACATTTAGGGCAAAAAGTTGAAACTGTGACCGGGTCACTAGTAGGGGTAAATACAATCAGATCATATGGTAGGGAAGCTACCATTAAGTGCAACCTACTCACAACATCATTCGATATAAAAGAGTGTGTGGCACCCGAATCATGCAACACATTTAAGGAATTCTCGCTTATAAAGCATGTACCTTGGATGAGACCATCATGGTTTGAAGCCTCTACACCGCTCATCGTAAACACTTTTCCCCTAGTTTGTGGCCTTGCAGCATTTCCAGCATCATTCCCTTTTTTTTGGGTTGGGGCATTGCCTTGCATAGTGGCCAGATTCGTGACAGATGAAACAAATTGGCTTGGGTTTACACTCATTACCAAAGTGGCGTCTGTGGCATCGAGAACAGAAGGGAGGTGATGTTTCAAAGTTCCTATCAGCAGTGTTGTTGTTGTAGCGATTCCTACTTCCATTGTTGCTCCAAGTGTTGGTGTTCCTATTACCCCGGTTGCCATTGTTGCGATTGTTATTCCTTCGGAACCTCGATTCTCTATACTGATTGTCCCTTCTCCCTCCAGATCGATCGTAGGGTCCTCGCCCATGTTGGGCTCCTTGCCTCGCATTTTGATAATTGGGGGTGTTTTGCACTGGTCCATGGGAACTCGAGGGTATAGCAGTCTTATTGCCCATGTCCTTCACATTGAGTCCATCCTCAAAGACTCTGCATCTGCTCACCAAGAGCGGGAAGCTGTCGATCCCCATGTGTATGAAGGCCATCTTAATCTCAGTCTTAAGTCCATCTAGGAACTTTGCGCACTTCGACTGATCATTTCCGGGTTGATTGTAGTGCAGCACGTATTTCACGAATTCCTCAAACTTCGCAGCATACTCGCCGACCGACATGTTTCCTTGAGTCAAGTGCATGAACTCTATTTCCTTCTTCAACTTCATATCGATGGGAAAATATTTCTCCAAGAACCTTTGCTTGAAGGAGTCCCAAGTGACAGCTTGCTGTTGAATCTCCATAACTTGCTTAGTATTTTCCCACCAGTCAGATGCCTCCTTGGTTAGCATGTAGACCGCATAGGTTACCTTCTGAGCATCGGTGCATTGCATAGCGGTGAAGATCTTTTCCAACTCCCTGATCCATTCGTTAGCGTTATCCAAGGCATATCCACCGACGAATTCTTTAGGGTTCCTCTTGCAAAACTCATCTAAACCCCCATACTCCTGAGGTCCTAAGTTTTGGTTTTGGTTGTTCTGTTGGGCCTGTTGATGCATCATGTTGAGATTCTCACTCACGCCCAGAACTACAACAGTTAGATCGTGTAACATGTCTTCGGTGTCCCGAGCTGCTCCAGGAGCATGACTACCTCTTCCTCTTCCAGACATCGTAAGCTATATTCATTAACGCACTTACAGTTTAACACACTTACTAACACATCTAGTCACACAACTTAAACACATCTAGAGATCACACAACAGAGAACATGTAAGGCCATGTTCAGGCCACAAGGACAACCATTGCTTTGATACCACCAAGTGTAACACCCCGATTTGGAAAACAATATCAATTACTAACTAATTTGTTCATGAAAAATAAGGTGAAAATTTTTTTTTCACAAGTACAAAACTCATTGATCAAGTTTCCAAAACAAGGTATTACAACTAAATCCATTTTCTTAAAGACTCTTACTATCCAAATGTTACTAATTATAGTGAAAAGAATGGGGTTTCATATTATGTATAGAAAAATCGTCATTGAAAACGGTTCACTATTATTCTTAGAGAAATTTGATATCGGTGACTTCACTTTCAACAGATAAATAAATATTTTACGTATAGAAAACATAACCGATTTTCTTAAAATGATTTGTCTGTCAGATCACGACAGTCCTTCAGAAAATAGTTTAGTAACGGATCATAAAGGTTCTTTCATAAGTAGTCACCATAGTTCATCGGTACCAGTCTTACATAATTCTTTACCTTATTAAAAACAGTTCGAAAGAAAAGGGGTACACTTGATATATATATATATATATATATATCAGCAAGGGTCCCTCAAAACCTAATTATAAACTACTAAGGAGCATCTCCTTCTCGATTCGGAACATAAGTCCTCAAAAGCAGTCTCCGTCTCCCAGTAGTAGCCATCTCATCGGTGTATCACGATCAGCAAGTCTTTCTTCCAGGAGAAGCAGCACCAGCTCCACCATCTTTTAGAACCAGAGGTTCATCATCACATGTGCACAAGGAGTTGAGAGAGTAAGTTACTCTAATGGAATTACTCCCATCGACTTCTTGGTTTTACACTAGCGACGTATATCAGAACATAACAATCATACAAACAAATAAATATGCATGATGCATGAGGATACAATAGTCGCAATATCTAACGCTTTATCTTTCACTTGAGAGGATATTTTAATCAGATTATCTCGTGGAATCAAAGTCTCTTTGTCCATATTTCTCGAGTCCATAACATCGGGAATTCAGGCTTTATGATTTGGGTCTACATCTCCTCGGAATCCATCCACCTAGTCGGAAGCAATCAGGAGTACAGGATCTCTAACCACACCAGCTTTTCACGGATGGCGCAGTAAATGAATTTATATAATGTCCCGGGAAATAAAATGGGCACATCCAGCCGTGTTCGAGCATCCCTCTCACTGATCTAGATTTAGTCAAGGGGGTGTCAGTCATCTGTCTAGTGATCATGTGGTACTTTGTCCATGCCACTGAGTTACCAGCTCCGACCGGTTAAGCCAAAGCCCCTATGGTTTTTCCCACCTAGACAGACTTCTCAAGGCTTCTTGACGAATCACCGTCATTGCCATCCCCTCTCTTAATCATCCAGCTGAACACCACAAGGGTAATTCAGGTGTATCTTCCTCTCCACTACTTCGGGTTAGGGTTCTAGGTCATGATGTTATACTCAGTTGTTCAAACGTCGACCCATCCTAAGTCATCTCCGTCATATAGCTCCGACTATATACGGAATGCTTCTGCGGGACTCGACCAACATGTTTGATGGGCACCGACCCATTCTGATTCACTTTCGCATATAGCTCCGACTATATGCGGGATATCGACAATCATTTTGACGGGCACCGTCCCGTTCTGAATCACTTTCGGCATATAGCTCCGACCATATGCGAATTATAAATCAGTCTTTGATAGATAGGCTCCGACCTATCTTAAGTCACTCCAACATATGGCTACGACCATATGGGGATTATCTGTGACGACCCACAATTTCCTCGTATTGTTTTAAACACTAAAGAGACTTATTTCGTGAGAAAGTGTTTTTGAAAGAGTATTTTCTTGAATGAATTTCTTATTTCATGATTTCAAGTGATGAATAATTTTAAAGGAATGGTTTTCATGGAATGATATTATGAGTTTTAGAAATTGATTTTTTTTAATGGTTATGTATTTAATATTTTTATGCTTTAAAGAAATGGTGATTTCTAAGAAAGAGTTATTTTATGAGAAAGAGATTTGTTTCCTATGCATGTATGAGTATATGTGTTGGTTTGATATGTGTTTGATGTATGATGTATAAAAATAATTGTGTTAATATGATTCCTTAAAGATATTTGTATTATTATGTGAATTGTGATTATATTGTTCTAAAGTAAACATGATTAAGAAATAAAAAGATAATGTGTGTATGCATATGTGTGTGCTACGTTTATATGTGTGCATATATATATATATATGTGTGTGTGTAGGATTTCAATTCTTAAGACATGAAGCATACGAGGTAAATTAGAACCATAAAGGGGAATTAATGGGTAGAAAATTTGAAGTAGTAGAAGTAAGTATACATGAAGTGACCTAAAGCCTTAAATTTAACCTTTTTGTTCCCTTGATAAAATCCACCCATGCAACAATTTGAAGAACCAAAAATACCCTTCCCTTTAACACACAAGACCGAATTTCCAAAGGGCAAAATAGTAAGCTCACGTTTTGCCTATAAATACCTTTGGCCTTAGTTCATTCACTTTCATTTTCCATTCATTTCTTCACTTCCACTTCTAAAACCAAACACTATTCTAAGAGTCCATCCAACTCTTAGAAAGAAAAGAGAGAGAAAGAGAGGGAGGAGGAGGCCGTGGAAGAGGAAGGAGAAAGAAGGAAGAAGGAGAAGCTTAGAATATTAATCAAGGCTAGTTCTTGGAAGATCTAAGAGCTAGAAGGCTAGAAGATCAACCCTTCTTTAGGTGGGTGGTTCGAAGGTCAAGAAGAAGTTGTAATAGTTTAGGTTTTTCTTTGATCATGTGATCTTTCTTCTTTTCTTTCTTTGCATGTGTTATTTATGTTTGATCATGGACTTTAAAGACTAAAAGAAACTTGTAATAACTAAACAATGGACTTGATGATTTGGTTAAGGCTTGCATGATAGATCTTGATGTTTTTTTAAACTAAACCTTAAAGATCTAAAGACATGTTGAGATTCTTGTGGGTTTAATGTAAAGCTTCTTCGCATGTTAAATTTCCTTGCTTGAACCGTGATTTATGAATCATTTATGTGATTATTTGATGAACAAATACATGATCTAAGCTCGCTTGATGATAACGTTGGGATCTTTGACTTTGCATGTTGATTTGATGATGATTTTGGTTGATTTAAGTACATGCATGTGTTACTTATACCTTGATCTTGAATTTTTTAAGAATAAATGAACTTATAAAACACTAGATCATGAACTCTATGATTCGGCCATGACTAAAGATTAAGTCTTGATGCTTTTTAATTTGATCTAAGTCATTGCATGTTAATCTTATGCTTAGAAAAGTTGATTTGAGTGGTTGAAAGGTTTGTGTTTTAACTTGATCTTGATAAAGCTCCGATTTGGTCTTAATCTAAGAAAAGTTTTGATCTTGAAGCCATGCATGTGATTTTTGAACAAAAAGCTTTAACTCTTCTTAGTGCATGTCACGGTTTTACAAAGAACTAAAGGAAACAAGCTCTTGAAAAATGATTTTTTAACTTGATCTATGTTCTATGTTCTTGCATGTTAAAAATTTGAAGTTAAAAACCTTGCTTAAGTTATGATGGTGATTCGGTTTTATTCTTGAAAAAGGGCAATGATATTTTTAAATTTGTGTGTAGGAAAAATGCATGATTTGGTTTGAGAATCTTGAAGTTTGCATGTTCAAAAATGAACCCAAAAACCTTGTTTTTGTCATGATGGTTATTCGACCTATGCATGCTAACTAGGATAGGATTCTTTTTCATGAAGAGACATAAAGGTAATGAGTGTTTTTCATGTGTTGATTTAAAGTGTTTATTAAAAACTTATAGAACTTGGTTTATTTTACTTGTTCAATTCGGTTTGTGAGTATATGTATAACTAAGTGTTTTGTTTAATGAAAATGAAATGGTTTTGAAAAGTAATTATGTGTTGAATAAGCGAATGAGTGTTTAAAGTTTTAGAAGGGCTCACGGTTTTTGGGATTAAAAAAGGAGTGAATAATTTCTTGATTTGATGTCTTTGGTCTTGAACAAATCTTTGCCTCGATTCACTCTTTAAGGTCATTCGGCCATGCATGTGATTGTAATGAAATAAATTTGATTCTTTGAATAAATTTACATGCTGATGCTTGAACATGATTAGGTTGTTTGAAGCATGTAAAGTTGTGTTTCTAGTCTATCTCTTTGATTTGAATTTGATTGTGAATATATAAAGGGTTAAGTGATTTTATCCTTGAAAGTGAAATTATTTGAATTAATTTAAAGTATGTGAACTTGTAATTTTGGTTTATTTTGGCATATTCAATTCGGTCCTTTTTAATAAAGTAGGTAAATATGAAAATGAATTATTTGGAAAAGATTGTGAGTTGTATAATTGCTTTGATGTTGATCAAATTGGTTATATTCTTTTAATTAATTAATGAAGTGTTGCTTGTTGGTTGTGTGTTAAGTTGATGTTTGGAAAATATTCGAGTACGTAAGTAGTTTTGAAAATTAATTAATTTTAAGATGATTTGATTTGATTTATTTTAGATTTTTGAATTGTGTTTATGGCTGTCCAAGATTTGTTTTATGATAAAAGCTTGAGTTTTTAAAGTGTTAATTTTAAGCTAAAGAATTATTTGGAACAAAAGTGCTTTTACGATGATTTCGGGCTTTATTAAAGTGATTTTGTGAAGCAATTCTTTGCTGTCTAGAATTGTTTAAAGTTGTTTCTTAACTTTAAAAATGTGCTCATGTTATTTAAAGTATGGTTTTCAAGTGATAATTGATTTGAGAAAAAGCCGGATTGAAAACGGTGGATTTTTCGGTGTTTTCGAACGCGATTAAGGTGCTATCCAAGACGGACCAGCAACCAAATCAAGTGGTTTAATTTATTTTATATGATGATTTTAAATGATTTTGAAGTACTTGAGGAACTAGAAAATATTAGAGTTGTAACACCCCGATTCGGCAACTTGAAAACTTCCGTTACTTAAATTCAAAGTAGTGAAAATTAGGGCCATTTTTTTTTAAACAAGTGTTACACAAGATGAGAACATTTGGATTTTCCAAAGCATTATTACAATTAAAAACTCATGTTCTCACATTGCGTAAAACCTTTCAAGTTCCAAACCGAGATGTCACAAGACACCGCACCTTGAAACTCGTTTTCAAAAACATCATTTAGAATGTAGCCCGTTTACTCGTTTCAAAACATTCATACTTAATAAAACTTTTGTTGGGGTACAGTATGGTAAAGCCATGACATCTAAGAACTTACGATGGTATACCTTACTCTGGGGAAAGCCTAGCTTCTAGTCAGACACGCCACAACTATCTGTCTATCTTCGCATCTCGGCAGCCCAAATTCTCCAACCGCGAGTAGAGTTGCCCTCGTTCGCTGCCTCAGGAATTTCCTCCGAATACCACCGTCGGGAACAAACGTCTACGCTCCTCCTTTCAGGTACATAGGTGATTCGCTACACGCTATGCCATCTACCCGTTGCAATATCAGCAGTTGCCGATACGACAACAAGGTAGGAGAGAGTCAGTGTTCCGAACACTAACGAGTTGACCATGCGGTCTCAGGGTAGATTCAATATAGAGATAAATAGATAATACAATAAAACACTATAACTAAAATGGCATAACATAGACACTTATCAAATCATGTCATCATCAACATATAGAACATGTTATACACATAGCATATAGATATCACATATAACAAAACATATCGTAATATTCTAAACACATCAATATCATCATTCATAACCAATTAATTCATTCAAGCTTACATCCCAACTTTCTCAGTCTTTCCAATACTCATTTATGCTTTTCTTCAATCCTTCTTTCATCATAATTTCCATATTTATCAATCGTCTCAAGGATTCTTTCGTGTTCTGTTCTTATAAATCTTATTCGATATTTGATATCTTGAGTGTGCTTTTCTTTTGATTATTTTGTCTTTTAAATTTTATCGTTCCGGTTCACTCAATGATGGGGGGAACATCATCATTGAGGAAGTCACACACGTCTACATCTCCTCGGTCATCCACCCAACCTAGTCGGAAGCAAACAGGAGTACAGGACCTTTACCACGCGGGCACGACAGCTGTCTCACAATCAAATGGTCCCAGACCAGGAGGACTACAGCCTCAAATAAATCATATCATATCATTTCATTCAATCATATAATCAAGGCACGCTCTTAGCGGCAATCACAAATGCCCCGTTCCAGTCCCTCTCACTGTTCTAGACTTGCATTCAAGGGGGCGATAGTACAATTCTAGTTCCGGTGCAGAACTTGCCACGGCATTGGACCCAGTCCCTACCACCTTAGTACGCCACATGTGGAGTTCGTTCTGCCTAGAAAGTACTCTAGACTTCTTGACGTTTCACCGTCATCGTCCTCCCCTCATGAAATCCCCACCTGATATCCGCAGATACCCATAGTATCTTCCTCTCCACTACTTCGATACAACACTCATACCTCACCGCGTTTGTAAATGTCTTTTAGAGTCTTTTAATGTTTTACGTTTTAATTAGCGGCTAAATCCTAACAGTCGGCCCGTCCTTGGTGCATCCCTTCAATGAAGCCCGACCACTAATCGCAATCTGTTCCCCCTAAACCTTAGTGGCATCATGCCTCAAATCACTTTCTCATGCGTCTCTGCATTATTCTCATCAGCTCATCAGCATCTTTCCCAGCATCATGGCTCCGCAGCATCATTATCAGCATCTTGCTCCTCAGTTGTTATTCAGTAGCATCATCTGCATCGCTCTCCTCAGTTGTGGCTCCATGGCACCATCAGCATCGCTCATCATCACCACGCTTCCGCTCGCCTCATCGGGTATCTCTTATTGCCGTCTCGAACATCATCCTTTTCATTCTCTTTATTCATTACTTATCTCTTTCACAGTTTCATTCGCAACGCGCTTTATATCTTTCGCAAAAGCCTCTTATAATTTTCTTTTTAATCTCAACTCATCCTTTATCTCTTACTTAATTATTTCTTATATCTCGTGTTCGCATCTGTTTTCTCTTTTCAGTCTTATCTCACTACTTTCACGGTTTCGTTATTATCGTTTCACTATTCAGACATAATCAAATAATTTCTAAACAGAATAAAGTATGCACAGCAAGTCAACATTTGGTAATGCATAACAGATAAACATTTAGTATGCAAACAAAACAGGTAAACATCTAACACAAATATGCATGTCACCTAATTCGCACCACTCTCACAATCCCTCTAGTCGGATTGCGAGCAACCACGTTACGGGACCACAACACTCTCACTCACCTGGATGATGAAACTTCCTAAAGCTTCCAAGATTTCCCGTCGTTATCCTTGCCATGCTTCCTTTGCGTCCGACACCCGAACTAGACATTTTTCCCCGTGCATTAGAAACGATTTACGTGAATTCTTAATTTCGTTTTGAAAACACTTTGAAATAATCCCCTTTTTGAAAACACATTGCCAAAATCCAAAAAGATTTCAAACCCAAAATTGCTTTTAAGAAAACTTTTTAAAACAGAATTCATTCTTATTAATTTAAAACATTTTGGTTAAAAAGTCATTTTCCTGAATCACTAAACAAAGTTCAAAACTCCATAAAATAAAATTTTAAAACCAAATCAAATTAATTCATTGAAATCTCAAACTTCAAAACACTGATCAAAGAAGGTTCTTTAAAATTTTCCAATCAGTTTAAGTTATTTAAATCACACTTTTTAAATAAAACATTTTCAATTACTTTACAATCCACACATAGATTTTTCACAAACAAGACACACAAACAACATTCCAAATAATTTCCATTCAATATATTCACTTAGCATGGAATCAACACATACAAGTTTCAAGACAATTAAAGTATTCACAATACAAGTCACATTTCACATCATTAATAAAATTATAACCTTAATAAATTAATTAAATTAATCTTAAGAAAATAATTTAGCTTAGTCTTTTTAATTAATTCAACAAAACCGAATCACACACATGGTTAACAATTTTCTAATCACAAATTAATTTTAAAACTAAAAATCATTGAATTAGCATTATAAAAATCTTTTCATGTAATCAAATCACTTAAAAATCAAAAAGATAAAAGTAAACACACATCACTTTCATGAAGACAATTATTCCAATCACATGAACATACATAGACCGAATTATGCATATAGAATTTTGCAAGGATTAAATGCACAAATAAAAACATACAATCATTAAATCATTTTCCTTATTTTGATCTAGAAACAGTGAGCATACAATAGGGAAATTATCAATTTTAATTCCTTTTCATAACTTAAAACATCACAACAAATTAAATCCCAAACCATCACACATATTTTCTTTTAAATTTATTTCTTTCATGCATGTACTTTTTAGGACTCTTAGATTCAATTTGTAACACTCCTTGTATATCATTTTACTATATAAGAAAAGTAATAAGTTTGTGAATACTTGGACTTGTTATCGTTGGAAAAAGGATCTGAAAATATTAATTTTCCCTTCCCTTGGAAATTTCTTTTCACAAACACTTGATTAATAATGAGGTTGACTAACAAAATCAGAGTTTGCGGAAACATAGTAAAGTCATCATATTGTACCCCCAAAATATATCAAGTGTAACAAGTCCATTAATACCAAATAAGTATTATTATGAAACTGAATTCCTCTTATGATACTTCTTTCCAAAATATGTATCATATAAATTCTATTAAAAAAATAGAAAGGTTATAGAGCTGGTCACTAGTCCTCTGTCCAAACATCCATCTGGATCCTCGATATCTGCACAACGGGTTTCCAACCCACATTTTCTATATTCTGCATGCACCTAAAGGACATCTCCCTCCACTGACTCTTGTGCAAGCTAGATGCACGATCAATACCTAATAAGGGCATGGGGGTTAGCTATACATATTCGCATAATCAAATGAGAATAAAACTAACATCCACAAGTTAACATGTAGCAAATCATGATGCATAATCATATGAGCACACCCGGTTAATCATAACAATTCTTTCAATGCAGGTGGCATGATGCATGATTTCCTTCCACAACTGAGGCCTCTAAAAGTCCATCTTGGACGTCCATCCAATACACCCTTGTGTTCCCGGAACACCGACATTCGTTCCCAGAACGTAATGCCGAACCATACTTGGATAATACGCATCACTCCCAAAAGTGTGCACCAAGTTCCCCGAACGTGTAGCAAACCATACTTGGAATAATAAGTACCACTCCCAGAGTGTGCACCACATTCCCAGAACGCATACGTTCCCAGAACGCATATAAACCAGGTCCCGGACACTGGCCACATATCTATAATGTGTCATCAAGTAGGTTGCATATCAATGTGTTCCCAGAACACTAACATACGTTCCCAGAACGTATAAAACCAGGTCCCAGAAACTGGCCACATATCTATAATGTGTCATCAAGTAGGTTATAATTTCGTACTCCCGGAGTACCCTCCTCATATTCCCAGAATATGATGAACGCTCCTACCAACCAAACTTCCATTCTATATGGATGCACAATCATCAAGGTTGGTTTTATCTTTAATTCTATTATTATACCAATGTGTTCCCAGAACACTAACATACGTTCCCAGAACGTATCGCAAACCATACTTGGAATATAATCAAGCACCACTCTGAGAGTGTGCATCACGTTCCCAGAACGTATCCAAGAAACCATGTCCCAGACAATGGCCACATTCCCAGAATGTGTCATCAAGTAGGTTGCATCAGTTTGGTACTCCTAGAGTACAGGGTCGTGTACCCCGAACATCACAAACAATTCTTGCCAACCTATTTCATCGCCTTTCTCTATGCAAGCATTGCATACATAATTACTAATCTTTCCATTAATTCCATTATTACGACTTACAAAACACAACTTCTGAATGATATCTTGAGGTATGGCTTTACTCATAAAATTCACCTTTGAATGTAAATTTAACCTATGCTCATAGACCTGGATTAAGAGATTGTAATCATTGGTAATCCTTATTCAAAAACTTAACTTTTATTTTTAAGTTTCAGGTACTAACCGGTTACATCATCACCTAACCGGTTAGAATTACAGACATGAATACAAAACCATTGATTTTCAATAAATCTTTTCTTCAATTCTCTACTCAATCCATTAACAAGGTCTTAGCACAAAAGAATACCTCAAGTTCAACACATAATATCATTCAAAAGATCTAAGTCATAATCCCATTTCATTTGTGCATAATTTTCTCTTGAAATTATCATTTGATGTTAAGGTATTAACTCCCAATTTTCAATCTGAATTATTACAATAAAATCAACTTCATTTCAGATTGAATTCCAGTGAAATTAGGGTCTAGATTTGAGTAACATTGATAAGACCACAGAACTGATTTCAGAAACTTATTTTCTTTGACAATTTTACAATGTCTAACTGGTTACAATTATCGAGTAACCGGTTAGATTGTGCAGTCAGCACACTGAAATATGAGCTTTTTCAAACCATTCTTTTCATTACTCAAATCTAACCAATTTCAACATTCAAAAGAGTTCATATACCTTAAGTAAACATGTTTAATCACAGAAACACATTCACTTTGCATGCATTCAATTTAGATACTCAAATTGCACATAATTGCACATATTTCACAACTTAATGCATCAATTCACATAATATCCAATTATGTCATGAAATCAACATCAACATAGCTTGCATGCATCCTGATAACATTGCTCAAAACAACAATTGAGCTCAAATTGGCCTCCAAGCCATTTAACCATTTCAACTTATGCCCTTTGAGTCTCTTGGTGACTCATCCTATATTCTACCACAATTTATTCTCATTCTAGCAAATAGTAAGCTTCCCCCTTACCTTAGGTTCGTGCTTGATCCAAAACATTGCAGAGAGAAAGGCTCCAACATAGATCTCCATTAAATCCACTATATGCAGATAGAGTTGGACAGGGTGCCAAAACCAGGGAAATTGACATGCAAAACCCAATTAAGAATTGGGGAAAATAGTCAAATTGAGTTCTCTGCAACATGCACTAGAGGTAGGAATAGATTTGAAACGAAAAGGGTTCGTGTGCTTACCAAAATCGACCATCAAAGTCAGCTCCAGAAACCGGAAGCTGAGGTTTGACAGCATCAACACCTTAACATGGCAAGCTTCGTTCTCAAACTCCAGGAACTCTCAACTCACAAACTTTAAATCAATACAAAGCCCTTGATGTGAGCTTTGTAACCGTGTATCACTCATGAACTCTCATAAACGAAGGAGAATCGCACCAGACGAATCAAGAACCCTAAAACAGAGCTTCAGCAATTCAGGAGCAAAATGGGTTTCAATTGATCAACACAAAGCTATATATAGCAAAATCAGAGCTCCATGCATGTTGACACGTCTTTCCCCACTAAGATTAAGACGATTTCGTGGCGAATTCTGGGTTAAAACGCGTGATTACTCATCAAACGCACTAACCCAGTTTTATGAGTTCATCGTGTAACCGGTTACAAAGCCCTTCTAACCGGTTCCATGCTGATAGAATTTAAAAATTAATAATTTAATTACTCTTTCTTCAAAAACCTTTTTAATATTGCAATTAGGTCCCAACCCAAAGACTAAATTACAATATCCACATTTTTGTACAAAATAACCATATAAAAATATATCTCATATTTTTATATAATAAAAATACATAATGTACAAAAACTAAAACCTTCAAAATCAATTATAAAATAATTGTTATAATTAATTTCTTGGTTAATTGGGAGACGAAAATTAGGGGTGTTACACTACTCCCCCACTTAAAAGGAATTTCGTCCCCGAAATTCATCTTTTGAAATTTTCCACTTTTCCAAAGTATTTTTATACTAGAGAACTTTATCTTGCTCCCAAAAATTTGTTCTTTAGGGTCCTCCCCCACTTAAAAGAGTTTCGATATAGTTCTTTTATTTCGAAACATCTCTAATAAAACCTTTCACCTTAAACCAAAATTCTTTGCATAAAACTCTTAGGTGAAAGAATTTCTTTTAAAAGAAATACTCTTTACACTTCACATAAATATTCTTCAATTAAAACACTTTCCAATAAACTTTTTCGAAAAACTTTTTGGGTTGCGCACTCTGATCTCTCAAGCACGATCAAAGAAACATTTGTATGACTTTATTCCTTAATAGTTTGAGACATTAGGGTGATCAGTCCTAATATTCAATCCATTAATAACAAAATCATCCCTTTCAGATATAATCTTTCGCAAGAAAGACCATACGACAGGTCTTTAAGTTAGATGAACTTAAAGATAGGGTAATTATCACTATCAGACTTAGTTAGATAGTCAAGTTCTAGAGACATTTCCGTTGGGGAGAAAAAAATTTGTCCTATCCCGGTGGTTGTTAATCTCTCTAGCCATAACTGATCTTTCTATTTCTGTAGTGTCCACAGATATTATCACATCCAACTGTGATAAGGGTTTTGATCACAGAAAGATTGGAGTTGAACTTCCAACAGGATATTGATATTCTTAAACGATTAGATTAACGTAATCGAAAACATTTAACTACGTTAACTCAGATCAAAGGAAGAGATAGGCTTGGGTTGTCTACGTCAGGATCACACTCAACTCTCATCTCAGCCGGTGAATTCTTCTCGTGCTGGATTCGTCCATTCCTTTCTCACCTTTTCCTTCAAGACAATTCGGTGAATAATACTCCAGCTTCCTACAATCGGAATTGACTATTCCCTTAGGTACATCAAAATTAAACTAAAAGTGATGTGCCTCCCAGTTTTCACCTTGATATGGACAAATGTTCCCTTCCCTATTTCCTCCTTAGTCACTTCTTTCCAATCAAGGATTCCTTAACCTTGATATTTCCGTGGTAGATATTCTCCCATTTACTTTTCCTGTTTCTCCAGTTGGGCCTGTATTTTATCATTCTTTTTCTTATTTTGAACTCAGACACTTCTCGCACGAAATTCATGTGCTTTCCCATAGTCCTCATACATGCTTACCAACATGAGAAATTCCTTATTCCTTGATAGTTGATAGCTGACTTGGGTTCGAACATAATCTATTCTTGAAGTTCATGCCTTTGGATCTCTCCTCTAGATTGTCCTAGACAACACTTCCTAAATCCCTTACTTCCATAATATATTTTCTAATATCCATAATCACAGCCTTTAATTCTAAAGATTAAATCTCATTCGTTTCTTCATAAAGATCTAACTCTTTTTCCTCAAAAGTCAACTTCTCTTTCTTCTCTTCATCTTCTGGTGGTTATTCACGAATCCGATTCAGGAATTTGTTGGTGATTGGCAACATTCCCAATCTAATACTAGAGGGTTCCTCTTGGGTTACCAGACTTAGGTCTCTGAAATCCTCGATCAGGATAACCTCCTTAACCATCATTGAGCTCACAAGAATAGCCTATCAACTCAATCGTCTGCAACTACGTTTGCTATGTCAGGATGATAATGGAGCTCAAAGCCATAATCCTTAAGAAACTCCATCCATCACCTTTATCTTACATTCAACTCTTCCTCTTCTTATTGTCATTCATACTTTCGAACTCCAAACTTGTTCATGAATTACAACCTTCTTATCTTAGTACCTATTGTTTCTTTTGCATCATCCAGCTCAGTTCTCTATCTTCTCCGATTGGAGTATCTCCTTAATTTTAACTCTTGATTAGTCCATAAGTATTATGATTCAATCCTCTTAAATCAATTTCAATGATGAATCAAGGCATTAAGTTGTTTTATCACATTAAATCCTTCCTTAAATTTTACTTAGGTAATTGACATTGAGTTTGGATTGGAGGAAGATGTTTATTGATGCCAAAAGTTACTTCACAATTGACTTAAATTTTTAATTTAAACTTTCAGCTTCTAACCGGTTACAAGAAACTCTAACCGGTTATGAAGTATTGTTTTAGAAATAAAACCAAAGAACTTTCAAAAACCATTTCCTTTACATCATCCAATCCAACTCAAAATAGGATTTAATCATACTCTAATACCTTGATTCCAACTGAATTCATCACTGAAATGATTTAAATCATAGTATACTCACAACATCCATAATTCCTCTTGGACTAATCATATTATATTGGGGTATAATCCATCACTACCCCACCATAATTAAACAACATCCTATCATTCAATACCATCAGTTGATCTTTCCAATTCAACTTGGTCAAGGGCCATGCGATCTTAAAAATCCTTAAATACTCCAGCGATAGTACCCAGCCATCCCTAGGAAACTTCTCACCTCAGTCACATTCTTAGGCTGTTCCTATTTCAACCCTAAACATACCTTTGCTGGATCCATCGCAATTTATTCTTTAAAGATCACATGCCCTGCGAACGTAACTTCGCTCAACCAAAACTCATCTTTGGCGAGCTTAACACACAACTACTCCTCTTGCAGGATTCTTCACACAATCCTGAGATGTTCCTCATGCTCCTCCAGATTTTTAGGATGAACCACAAACGAATCCGACTAAGGGTCCTGTTCTTATAACCCATAAAAGAACAGGTGCATTAGTCAATCTGAACGACATTATTTTCTACTCATAATGTCCGTATCGAGATCAAAATGCAGTCTGAAGTGTATCCCTGCCCCGAATCCTGATTTGGGGTTAATCCAACCGCCAATCAATCTTAGAAAACACTTAGACTCTTTTAATCTGATCCAACCAAAATCTTCTTAGCACTTTTCTACTTGTTTCTCCCATTTGACCATTCCCGATGGTACCATATTATAAGGGTAGTAGAGATAGAATCAGTTTCAAGAATTAACTTGATTCCAAACTCTATCTCTTTGCTCAAGGGTGAACCTAACATCATTTCTTGAAACCCAAATTTCTTTAACCCCCTATTTCCATCACTGCTTCCCCGAAGCAAACACATGGGTCCATTGGATTCCAGATTCGAAGCTTGGAAATCCTAATACAGGGTTGTTCTATCGTCATTAATCATGATCACTTGATCCCTCGGCTCCCAAACCGTGCTTAAGATCAAATGTAATCATGACACAGGTAGATAGACAAAGTCTAATACCTTAATAGAACGATTCCAACATACTTTGGAAACCACTACAAGAAGATTTGTAAGATCCTCTGCTTTGAGATAGCAGATTGGATAAGGCATAGAGCAACTTTGATCAATACCCTTATCCATAAGGAACAAATGAAGGAATAGCTTTAGAGTTTAACGAACTCAACCAGATTAATCCTTAAGAAGATGACTGCCTTGCACTCGACCGGAGAAGTTGATTAACTTTAACACTAGTGAGGGTAAATACTCCTCCCCAGAGTCAAGGACTTAACTACAACTCCTTTAAGATTTCCTTATCACTGGTTCTATGAGAACGGAAAAAACCAACACTATGGTTTTAGGGTTACCACATGTCTAAAGAGAAGCATACAACTATCATACTTCTACTTAGACTACATAGAACACTTTTTAATAGCAGAATAAGCTACTTATCAGGAGCCATTATCCATAACCTTAGCTCTAGTTTGGAAGTTTATGAAAGCATACTTCCCAGGAAACATTGCAGATATCGATGACCAGCGTATTGGACCACACACCCAAGGACCAAGAGTCAGGACCATTGCTCTGATACCATAAAAGTGTAACACTCCTTGTATATCATTTTACTATATAAGAAAAGTAATAAGTTTGTGAATACTTGGACTTGTTATCGTTGGAAAAAGGATCTGAAAATATTAATTTTCCCTTCCCTTGGAAATTTCTTTTCACAAACACTTGATTAATAATGAGGTTGACTAACAAAATCAGAGTTTGCGGAAACATAGTAAAGTCATCATATTGTACCCCCAAAATATATCAAGTGTAACAAGTCCATTAATACCAAATAAGTATTATTATGAAACTGAATTCCTCTTATGATACTTCTTTCCAAAATATGTATCATATAAATTCTATTAAAAAAATAGAAAGGTTATAGAGCTGGTCACTGGTCCTCTGTCCAAACATCCATCTGGTCGGATCCTCGATATCTGCACAACGGGTTTCCAACCCACATTTTCTATATTCTGCATGCACCTAAAGGACATCTCCCTCCACTGACTCTTGTGCAAGCTAGATGCACGATCAATACCTAATAAGGGCATGGGGGTTAGCTATACATATTCGCATAATCAAATGAGAATTAAACTAACATCCACAAGTTAACATGTAGCAAATCATGATGCATAATCATATGAGCACACCCGGTTAATCATAACAATTCTTTCAATGAAGGTGGCATGATGCATGATTTCCTTCCACAACTGAGGCCTCTAAAAGTCCATCTTGGACGTCCATCCAATACACCCTTGTGTTCCCGGAACACCGACATTCGTTCCCAGAACGTAATGCCGAACCATACTTGGATAATACGCATCACTCCCAGAGTGTGCACCACGTTCCCCGAACGTGTAGCAAACCATACTTGGAATAATAAGTACCACTCCCAGAGTGTGCACCACGTTCCCAGAACGCATACGTTCCCAGAACGCATATAAACCAGGTCCCGGACACTGGCCACATATCTATAATGTGTCATCAAGTAGGTTGCATATCAATGTGTTCCCAGAACACTAACATACGTTCCCAGAACGTATAAAACCAGGTCCCAGACACTGGCCACATATCTATAATGTGTCATCAAGTAGGTTATAATTTCGTACTCCCGCCAAACTTCCATTCTATATGAATGCACAATCATCAAGGTTGGTTTTATCTTTAATTCTATTATTATACCGATGTGTTCCCAGAACACTAACATACGTTCCCAGAACGTATCGCAAACCATACTTGGAATATAATCAAGCACCACTCCGAGAGTGTGCATCACGTTCCCAGAACGTATCCAAGAAACCATGTCCCGGACAATGGCCACATTCCCAGAATGTGTCATCAAGTAGGTTGCATCAGTTTGGTACTCCTAGAGTACAGGGTCGTGTACCCCGAACATCACAAACAATTCTTGCCAACCTATTTCATCACCTTTCTCTATGCATGCAATTCATACATAATTACTAAGGTTGGTCTTTCCATTAATTCCATTATTACGACTTAGAAAACACAACTTCTGAATGATATCTTGAGGTATGGCTTTACTCATAAAATTCACCTTTGAATTTAAATTTAACCTATGCTCATAGACCTGGATTGAGAGATTGTAATCATTGGTAATCCTTATTCAAAAACTTAACTTTTATTTTTAAGTTTCAGGTACTAACCGGTTACATCATCACCTAACCGGTTAGAATTACAGACCTGAATACAAAACCATTGATTTTCAATAAATCTTTTCTTTAATTCTCTACTCAATCCAATAACAAGGTCTTAGCACAAAAGAATACCTCAAGTTCAACACATAATATCATTCAAAATATCTAAGTCATAATCCCATTTCATTTGTGCATAATTTCCTCTTGAAATTATCATTTGATGTTAGGGTCTAGATTTGAGTAACATTGATAAGACCACAGAACTGATTTCAGAAACTTATTTTCTTTGACAATTTTACAGTGTCTAACCGGTTACAATTATCGAGTAACCGGTTAGATTGTGCAGTCAGCACACTGAAATATGAGCTTTTTCAAACCATTCTTTTCATTACTCAAATCTAACCAATTTCAACATTCAAAAGAGTTCATATACCTTAAGTAAACATGTTTAATCACAGAAACACATTCACTTTGCATGCATTCAATTTAGATACTCAAATTGCACATAATTGCACATATTTCACAACTTAATGCATCAATTCACATAATATCCAATTAAGTCATGAAATCAACATCAACATAGCTTGCTTGCATCCTGATAACATTGCTCAAAACAATAATTGAGCTCAAATTGGCCTCCAAGCCATTTAACCATTTCAACTTATGCCCTTTGAGTCTCTTGGTGACTCATCCTATATTCTACCACAATTTATTCTCATTCTAGCAAATAGTAAGCTTCCCCCTTACCTTAGGTTCGTGCTTGATCCAAAACATTGCAGAGAGAAAGGCTCCAACATAGATCTCCATTAAATCCACTATATGCAGATAGAGTTGGACAAGGTGCCAAAACCAGAGAAATTGACATGCAAAACCCAATTAAGAATTGGGGAAAATAGTCAAATTGAGTTCTCTGCAACATGCACTAGAGGTAGGAATAGATTTGAAACCAAAATGGTTCGTGTGCTTACCAAAATCGAGCTTCAAAGTCAGCTCCAGAAACCAGAAGCTGAGGTTTGACAGCATCAACACCTCAACTTGGCAAGCTTCGTTCTCAAACTCCAGGAACTCTCAACTCACAAACTTTAAATAAACTTAAGATCATAGCTTTTCTCAAGCCAAAAATAAGGATTTACTTTTTTTTTTAACTTCATGTACATAAAATCACTAGATCTAGGCTTAAAACATACATGCATCCACTTTTCACAAAATAAAGACATGGGTTCCATTTCAATCAAGCATGGCCGAATGGCCTTCTAAAAAAAATAAGACATGCACATAGTTAAACACTTAATCAAATCATGGTTATACTTTGAAAAAATATTTTAGTTTCTTTAACTCTTAATCAAATCATGGTTATACTTTGAAACACATACACAAGAAGGAAAACATGATCTCTTCATGAAAATCAAACATGCACAAGATTAATCATTAGATCAAAACATATTCATACCCAAAAATCAATTTAAAACTTGTTACCTTAATTTCCTCTTAAAACCGAAACACATACAAAAAGAAAACATAATCTTTTCTCTTGAAAAAAAAAATAACATGCAAATTAAAGATTTAAACATTTTTCATTCATCACATAAGGATAATCACATACACATACTTAAAACAACTAAGATTAGTATCAATCAACATGCAAGATTAGAACTTTAAACTTTTTCACAAATCAAGTTTAGATCTTACATTTATTCAACAAATAATTATGGAAACACACACACATAGATCAAGACCTAACAAAAGATTTAACATGCAAGAACCGAAAATTTCACTTTATTAATAAACAAACTTAGATCATGGGTTTACTTGGCAAATAACCACAAATGCACACTTAGATCACGGTTTGGAGAAAAAAAATTAAACATGCAAAGAGATTTATTTTAGGTTTCATAAAAATCTTACTTTTTCTTTAGATCTTTGAAGATTTAGTTAAGAAAAATATTAGATCCATCAAAAGAAATCCCAAACCGAAACACAAAGCACAAATCTAACATATTACAATTTAAGTTTAAGTCCTTAAAGTCCAAGATCAAAGAAGATCAACACATAAGATCACCTTTGAAGTCATAAAATTTAACATGCAAGAAGAAAAGAAATAAGGATTTATAAACTAAAAAGGAAAAACTAAGCTATTACAAAAATCTTCTTCCTTGTCTTCAAATCCTACCATGAAAAGGTTGGTTCTTCTAGCTCTCCTAGTGTTTGGATCTTCAAGAATGGGGCTTGATTAAGCTTGGACCTCTTCCTCCTTACTCCTTCAACCTCACGGCCTCCCTCTTTCTTCTCTCTATTTCTTTTCACTTTTTATCTCTAAGAGTTTAATGGGCTCTTAGGAGTTGTGTTTGTGTTGGTGGGAGAAGAAATGAAATGGGTGAAGTGAAAAATGAACTAAGGGCACCTTATATTTATAAGCAAATTCAATCTCTCCCTTATGCCCTTGAGTGTGTGTTTCGGCCATGAGTAATGAGGAGGGTAATTTTGGGCTTCCAAATATTTGCATGGGTGGATTTTATCATTTGTAAGGGGACAAAGTCTTGTGGGCTAGGTTTTAGGGGTCATTCTAGGGCTAAATAGTAGTTAGGAAATAGTTAGGGTTTTGGTCATTTGATTTGGTTTGGTTCTAACTAAATTTTCTCATGGTTATGGCTTTACTTACTCACCAAGCTTCTAGAAAATTGTACTCTAGCTTACACATACACACGTACATACATACACATATACACGTATCATATACACACATGCACATACATACCGTAGCACACACACATACACACATTTCACATTTTATTTTCTTAATCTTATTTATTCAAATTCATCAATTCACATAACCAAGCAATTAATTCAAAAATCACATTCATACAATCATTTCATATATCACACAGTACACACACATTAAATCAAGCACTCATCACACAAAAATTTCAAGCCAAATCAATAAATTCATTTTCTTAAAAAATACCATTTCCAAAATTCGTATTTCTTAATTCTGAAAATAAATTTTTGTAAAACAACCCAGAAAAATCTGAAAATTACATTTTCAAAATCTACGTTTCAAGACGATCGTTTTGATATAAAGATCGCGAAAATCCGAGTTACGGTTAAAAAGTTACAAATTTTCCAAGTTAACAACTCAAAAACTTCATTTTAAACAAAAATCACTTTTTAGGAAAAACCACAATTCACTTCTTAAAAATCAAATCATTTCAAAACTCAACAAAATTCTTCACTTCTTATCTATAAAAACATTTTGTTTATAAAAATCCTTGAAAATCATCATTTTATTTCTTTTTCACACAAAATACTTTTCTGAAAATCTCTTATATCACAAAACATAGAGGTTTATTTCGACGAAATCGTTTACGCACGTATGGG
Organism: Crotalaria pallida; assembly: GCA_037953625.1. NCBI lineage: Eukaryota > Viridiplantae > Streptophyta > Magnoliopsida > Fabales > Fabaceae > Crotalaria > Crotalaria pallida. The sequence continues at coordinate 53,218,774 of CM075654.1, read as the reverse complement.
AAAAATGCGGGGTGTTACAAGAGTTGTTTTGAGAAATCGGTTATGTTTTAAGTCTTTCAACGAGGAACAAAAAGTGTTTTGAGCTAAGAAAAGATTTTCTTAATACAAGTTAGTAACGTAAACGTATTTTATTTAATACGAGGAATGTTAAAGACGAGGGATTGGGGCAGCTGGTGTGACATCCCGTATTTTCCCGACTAAGATAAATAAGTTTTCATTAAAGAAGAATTTTGAGATATTGTTTTAAAAAGGATTTTCGACGGGTATTTTATTCGATTAGGTAATCAATAGTCGATTTTATGGAATTTTGGTAAACAAAGATTTTTATAGAGTTCAAGCAAATGATTTTATTGAGTTTGGAGTAATTTTATTATTGTGATTTCATTTGAGAAATGAATTTTTTTGTGTGCATCTTTATAGATTTAACCTAATTGATTTAAGAATTGATTAAAGGAGTTTTGATTTCATGATGGATTTCTACACTTTGGAATTTAATCCACTTGTGTTATGATTTCATGTATTTGTTTTTCTAAGGTTTTCAATGAATTGTATTACTTAAGGTTTTAATTAAGATTTTATCTTCTTAAATTAATTCATATGGTTTTATGATAACTAAGGTGGAAAATTGTTTCTACCCTAATTTCAAAAATCAAAGTCCAATCATCTTATCATACCCTTAATCTAGAATCATCTGTAGAAAACCTAATTTGCATCCCTAATCATTGATTAAACCCTAATCAAGTTCCTAATCCTTGATTAAGTACTTAATCACTCTCTTAAACTCTAAACCCTCAAGGTTAGTAAACTAACCTAGAATTAGTTTTCCCTAAACCTACACTAGAATGGATTAATCCTTGATTAATACCTTTATCCTTGATTAAGCCCTAAACTCTAAGGATTAGTGAACTAAACATAATTTAGTTTTCCTAATCTTACCTTAATCATGATTAGATCCTAATTAGCACCTTAAACCTAGATTAACTAACCTAATCTACCCTTAAACCCCCCAAACCCGAAATGCACCTCCCATGTGCATTACTTGGTCTCCAAGTTCCTTAACATGGCACATGATGTCACCAAAGTGACCTAAGCATGACATAAGAGAGGAAAAAGAAAAGGAAAAGAAAAGGTGAGCCGTGGGGGAGAGGAAAGAAACCAAGCCCAAGCTCAAAACCATGTGTGTATACAACCATTCACACACACCCTTTACTTGGTTTCCACTTCTTCATTTCCACTCATTCTAAAGCCAAGAAAACAAGTGTTGAGAGAGAAAGAAAGAGAGAGAATCCGTGAGGGAGGAAGAGGAGAGGAACTAAACCCCAAACCACAACACAAATCTCAAACACAACCTAAGTAAAGAAAATCAAACCAAGAGAGTGAAGGAGAGAAGGAGAAACCGTGGACTTAAGGGAAAGAAGGAGTGAACCGTGAGGAGCAAGAAGAGGAACCAAATAGAAAACCCAAAGATTTGGACTTGATTTTGAGGCTTTTGATTGAGTAAGCATTTTTATTTCATGATCTTAAAGTTCTTAATCTCTCTTCTTTGATTCGTTTTCAGTTTTCATGTTTTCTTTCTAAAGTCTTGATTTTTGTTTGAAAATGTTAATGCATGTTTTTTTTTTCAAGGTAGATCAAGTGTTTTTATTTACAAACATGTTGATTTCTAAGCTTGATTTTGAAGCTTTTGCTAAGAAAGTATTTTTGTTCCATGATCTTAAGTTACCATATGAATTTATTCATTTTCTTCTTGATTTCTTTAAGTGTTTTTGAAAATAATTTGATTTTAAGTTTTCATGAAGGATTTTTCAAGAGATCTAGTGTTTTTATTTACATGCATGTCAAGATCAATGCCTAAACTATGATATATTTGATGCTTGTGTTTTGATGTAAAGGTTTTTGAAAAAGATTGAATTTTTCTTAGTGATTTCCTTATGAATGCTCACGGTTTTGGCCCTTCTTGGTTCAAATGATTTTAATCTTGGATTTTCAATTTCATGATTGATTATGAGTTGATCTATGGTGTTCCTAAACTATGAGTTGTTGATTTACACAAATCTTTCCTATTTTTCTTTTGCATGTCACGGTTGGGATTTGATTTAAAGGAAAATGATTTTTACGTTCATGCATGTAGGATTTTTGTTTTGATCTACTATTTTTAAATGCATGCATGTAAAGATCTAGTAAAAAGGAGCATGCTTTGATGTTAGTTTTGATTTTACTCTTAAAGCCTTGATTTTGATTCTTGAGTATTGATGCATGTTTGATTTTCTTTGAGATTTATCAATTCTAAGTATGTGCATGTCAAGATCTAGACTAGTTTAATTCGATCCTTGATTTTTAGTTTAAAGGACTTGATTTTTTATTTATAAATGTTGATGCATGTTTGTTTCAAGACTAGATCTAGTGCTTTTAAGTACAAGCATATTGAAATTGGACTTGAAATAAATTGATTTGATGCATGTTGTATTTGAGTTAAAGTAAATTGTTTTCATGATATATTGATTCGGTTTTTGAAGGAAAAATAATTGGTAGATCGATTTTTGTGTTGATTGGTATGAGAAAGTGCTTATGATAATTGTTTGACAAAAAGTTTAAGTTTTTATTCATGCATGTAAACAAATTCGGTCCAAGCGTGAAAAAATAGGTGAATGATTTTATCTTTGAATATAAGTTGATGATTTGTTAAGCTTTATTATTTTATTCAGGGTATTTTTGAACAAGTTTGTTTGATGAAGTTTTGTGCTGAACTTGTGATGTGTGTGATTTTAACCGTGATAAATGATATTTGTACTTGTTCACTAATTTTGAAATTTTTTCACTGATCTAAGTATGTTAAAATGAGCTTCTCTGAATTTTTGAATGATTTTTGGAATTGATTTCCTATTTCTATGAGAGCCAACTTTGTGAGGACAATTTTGAGAAAACAAGTTTTTCGATTTAAAGATGGACAGAATTTTCAAACTTGCGCTACTTTAAATTGCTTGAAAATTTTATGGTAGCTTATGGAACCTCTCTAGATACTCTCTGTAATATTTTAAGAGATTTGGAGTTGATTTGATAATTTTACTAAAGGCAAAACTGTGAACCGTTTGGTTCAGATTTTCCGGACTTAGTGACGAATTTAATTGCAAAAATATGACTTTCACAAATCCAAATAATCTGAAATTTTTATGAGATGGTCTTGATTGTGTAAGGAAGATTTATACCCATTTTTATGCAATTCGGAGTTGAAACACTATTTTTAATCATGGCATTTTGGCCTCAGGCCAGCAACAGTTCTATCTTGCTTTTCATACGAAATCTGATTTGAAACCTAGCTTAAGGTTGTTCAAATGACTTGGAAATTTTATGTGATGAACTTTGAGATATATGTGTATGTTCTGGAAATTTTGAGGATTAAAAAAATTGATTTGGTATAGTTTTAGATTTTATCTTTTGTGCTTTCCCGTAATCGAACAAAAAGCTCTATTTAAATGTTTTCCACAAATATGAATTTTGTACTTTATTTTGTGACTTGGCTAGACCTGTATGATGGTCATAATGTCTTGAAATAATTGAATGAGTGATTTCTTGATGATATGTTTAGACTATGCACGAATGAGTTTGCATGATAATTGTTTACGGTGTTTCGGTCTAGGCTATTGGTTTGAAATTATGATTTGAGAATGTTCTATGTGCTATGTGCCAAATGGTTTGTTTTAGGTGGTGCATGTTAATTGAACTACTTTGTTTAAGTGTATTGGAATTGTTTATTTGATAAAAGAAGTGAAGGAAAAATGAGTCATTTAATAGGTTACGATGTTGTAATTGATCTTTTGAAGTTGATTGATTTTTGAAAAGAATTTGGTTATAAAAAAAAGTATTGGGCTTACTGGTTGCTGCCCTATTTGATTTCATGGTGTTATGTTTGAAAATAAATCATTTCAAATGTTCATTTTAACATGGAGTTTTTAAGAGATTAAAGAACGATTTTTCGGTGTTTTCGAATCTTGGTTGTGGCTGTCCGGAATGGACCAACAACCAATTCATTTATTTAAAGTATTTATATGAGTATGATTCGGTTTGTATGTGCCTATAAGTTTAACTGCTTTATTTGATTGAGAAATTGTTGATCAAAGTGTTTATTTAATTGTTTTCAAGATACTTAGTTTGTCTATGGATTTAAATTGGTTTTAGACAATGGAAAATGAACTTGAGACTTAGAATATGATGTTGTCCAGAGTTTTTCTAAGTTGTATTTCTTATTTAAAAATGTTTTCAAAGTGATTTGAAGTTGAGTTTTGATGAGTACTTAATATAAGATAAAGTTGGTTTGAAAAGTGCAATTTTACGGTGTTTTCGGATTTTCTAAAGAGTGTTTCATGGGCTTGTATCTTTGCTGCCCAGATTTTATTTAAATTGTTTTTCAATCCTGAAAATGTGTTTGTTTGCTTTAAAGTTTGAGTTTTAAGTGGTACGTGATTTAAGAAAAGTTGGATTTCAAAAGTGACGTTATCTGATGTTTTCGGGTTCGAGCGAGCTGCTGTCCAAGACGGACCAGAAACCGAACCATTTATTTAAAATGATTTCGTTGATTTCTTATAAAGATTTCAAAGTATTTAAAGTACAGTGAAAGTTGGATTTGAATTGAGAAAGTCTTGATGTTTTACGATTTTCCGACAAGAAGTGAAAGGAGTTTTCTAAAAAACACGTTTTGATTCTGAGTATGACGATTATTTAAATAGACTAGTAACGTTAGTGTCCCCTATCTAGTACAAGGTGCGTATAAGTCAGGAAGTTGGAGCAGCTGACAGTTGGGAGGACCCGCAACGATTTCGGACAAAGTATTTGCTGGAGTTGAGGTGAGAGAGAAGCTTTCCTAAGACACCATGGTATTTAGGTGATTTATTAGGACATTCCTGATCATCTCAAAGATCGGAACTTTGTGGTTCCGAGTCAGTAGTATAGTGGCAATTGTTTGTGTTGTGTGGCCACTTATACGAAGGAGACAAGGACCACATGTTGTTGTGTGATTGAATTATATGATGATGATTTGAAATAGCATATTTATGTTATCTGCTTAAATGTTTAATTATGCATGATGATATTTGAATTGTTAATTAATAAGAATAGTAAAGACATTAGAAACTATGCGAAATCCCCCAAAGAATAGAATGGAACTCTAATGGATTAAACACGCTATGGAACCGGATGTTGCTGATGCGCCCGAGTACATGGATCGAGTTGACGACGTGGCTAATGGATTAGTGTCTGGACGACGACGATGCCTTTGGACCCGGACGCAACGATTGCAGAATTTCACAAAGACAGTCCTCATATGGTCGTAGCCATATGTTGGAATGACTCGGGATAGGTCGGAGCCTATCTACCAAAGATTGATTAATGACCCGCATATAGTCGGAGCTATATGACGAAGGTGATTCTGAATGGGTCGGAGCCCGTCAGAATGATTATCGATATCCCGAATATGGTCGGAGCTATATGCCGGAAGTGATTCAGAATGGGTCGGTGCCCATCAAACATAGTGGTCGAGTCCCACAGAAGCATTCCGCATATGGTCGGAGCTGTATGACGGAGATGACTTAGGATGGGTCGGCGTTAGGACAAACGAGTATAACCTCACGATTTAGAACCCTAACCCGAAGTAGTGGAGAGGAAGATACACCTGAATTACCCATGTGGTGTTCAGCTGGATGATTAAGATAGGGGATGGCTATGACGGTGATTCGTCAAGAAGCCTTGAGAAGTCTGTCTAGGTGGGAAAAACCATAGGGGCTCTGGCTTAACCGGTCGGAGCTGGTAACTCAGTGGTGTGGACGAAGTACCACATTATCACTAGACAGATGACTTACACCCCCTTGACTAAATCTTGATCAGTGAGAGGGATGCTCAAACACGGCCGGATGTGCCCACTTTATTTCCCGGGACATTATATGAATTCATTTACATTGCCATCCAGTAAAAGCCGGTGTGGTTAGAGATCCTGTACTCCTGATTGCTTCCGACTAGGTGGAATGATTTCGAGGAGATGTAGACCCAAAAACCATAAAGCCTGAACTTCCGATATTATGGACATGAGAAATATGGACAAAGAGACTATGATCCCATGAGATAAACCGATTAAGAGATTCCCTTACGTGAAAGATTCGCAAGAGGTAATCGAGAAAAGCACGTGAGAAAGAAAGAATTATACGTCGCGAAGAGATTAACGATATTGATAAACGAAAGTAAGTTACGTTAATGAATGATTAATGAATGATGATCATGATTATGAATATGAAGATGCAAATATGTTATTTTGTTGTGTTGTATTTATATTGCATTGTAGTGTTGTGAATATGTAATGTTGTATGCTTGTATTGTCTTGATATCTTGCCTATTGTAAACCCACACCGTCGACGATGCGTCGTTCGGAACGCTTACTCTCTCTGTCTTTCCCCTCCCCTGTGGACTTCTGTGATGATGTCCACATGTGCCAGAGTAAGTGGATTATCTTGGGAGTTGGCGCTTCAAGTGATGGCCTACGAAGACAAGACCGAGATGGAGTCTCAAAAGAGAAGAAGGTCAAGCTCGGCTCGAGGACTCGATGGTTGATGTTTCGACCCTTCGGAGGAGTATTATGTTGGACGGAGATCTATTGTTATAGTCTCTATGTTCAAGTGTTGTACTCCCTTAGCAGGTACTTAGACATCATTAGCTGCATCCACATGTGCACCCGAATTATGATTTATAAAGCTGGGTAACCAAGATTAAGTTTTCTGGTTAAGAACAAACGAAATGGGCTTTTAAAATGTGATTTGTGAAAGCAAGTTTCCAAGTGCGATGTTTCGTAACATCTCGGTTTGAAACTTGAAGTATAACATTAGATATGAGATCAAATTTCTATTGCAAAATATTTTGATAAAAGATTTTGGAACTTGGAGGTTCTCATGTCCATTTCATGTGATAAAAAAAATTGGCCCAAATTTTTACTACATTGAATTAAAGAAATTATATTTTCAAGTTGTCAAATCGGGGTGTTGCAGCTGGCAGCGACAAGGATCCGCAGAGATCGAGCGCATTTAATCTGCTAGACTCGAGGTGAGAGAGAAGCTTTCCTAAGACACCGTGGTATTTAGGTGACTTATTAGGACGTTCCGTATCATCTCAAAGATCGGAACTTAGTGGTTCGGAGTTAGTAGTATAGTGGCAATTGTTTGTGTTGTGTGGCCACTTATACGAAGGAGACAAAGACCACATGTTGTTGTGTGATGAGTTTGTATGTTGATGATGTGAAATAGCATGCTTACGTTTAATTGTTTAATTATGCATGATGAAATTTAACATCGTTGATTAATATGAGTAGCATGCTGATGGACGTCTGTTACGTTCTGAAAATGAAAATGAAATGAGTAAGTTTATGAAAGTAAAAGACACAAAGAGAAAGGAATAATGATAAAAGATATAAGATGGATTAGAAAGAGTTAAAGGAGTGAGATTGGGGAAAGAATTGATGATAATGATGAGCCAGAGCTAGGGAAAGTAATGTTGTTGTTGATGCGAGATGAGATCTGAGTGGAGCTTGGCTCCTTTGTTGATATTATTGGAATGAGGCTTGTGTTGAGTTGAGCTTGCTCCTCCAATAGTGCTCACTGAAATGAGATTTTTGAAAAAGTTTACGAACAGAGATTTTTGAGAAAGTTTGTGAAATGATATTTTGAAAAAGATTGTGAAAGGAGGTTTTGCGAAAAGTTTGTGAAACGAGATTTTTAGAAATTTTGTGAAATGAGATTTTTTTAGAAGTTTGGTGAAATGAGATTTTTAGAAAGCTTGTGAAATAAGATTTTTTTAGATAAGTTTATGAAAGGAGATTTTTGAGAAAACTCATAAAATGTATTTTGAGCAAAGTTCATGAAATATAATTTTGAGAAAGTTTACAAAACGAGATTTTCAGAAAGCTTATAAAATGTATTTTGAGGAAAGTATGTGAAGCAAGATTTTTGAGAAAGCTTATGTAACGAGATTTTGAGAAAACTTATGAAAGATTGTTTTGAGAAAAGATTGTGAAATGAATTTGTGAAATGAGATTTTAAGAAATTTGTGAAAGGAGATTTTGAGAAAGATTGCGAAATGAGATTGTTAAGAGAGATTGCGAAATGAGATTGTGAAATGAGATAGTTGAGAAAAATTGAGAATGTTGAGAAAGTTTAAGAAACAAGATACGGGTTTATCGATGTGATCCCAGCTCTGTGCTATGTTGAGAAAAGATGGAAGAAAGATTGAGAAAGTAGCGGTCGGGACTCATTGAAGGGATGCACTAAGGATGAGCCGACCATAGGTTAATAATTAAACATTAAAAGACTTTAAATGACATTAACAAATGCGAATGCGGTGAGCTATGAGCGTGATATCGAAGTAGTGGAGAGGAAGAGACCATGAGTATAAGGGATACATAGGTGGAGATTGCATTAGGGGAGGACGATTAAGGCGGATGAGAATCGTAGAGCAACAAGGTAAAGCTATTGCAGATCTCCAACAAGTTGCCATGCAACGTTTAGCTGAACGAGCTGCTGTTCAAGCTCCGGCCCCGAACGAGTTCCCTCTACCACCCCCTCCACCACCTCTTCCACCACAACCTCCGTTAACTCCACAAACCTTTGCAACACCACACACGACTGTCACACAACTTACACCACCCCCCGACTAGCAACAACCTGAGCTGGATGATTCCCACCCTGGGCATCCCTTCACTCCTGCCGTCATGGCCTATGAACCACCACCTGGGTACCTAGGGCCCAGTAACATCCCCAGATACAATGGCCTTACAAACCCTCAGGAACATGTCCTTTCCTATGAGGGAGCCGTGAACTTTCACGGAGGAGGAGATCGGTGTAAAATCAAGTCTCCGATTAAGGCGTATTAATTTTGATGATGACAATGTAATTAAATTATGGACTTAAAGTGAAGAATGCAAGCCCAACATTAAAGAAGATCAAGTGCTTAGTTATTTATTCATTCTCATTTAATTTTAATGTATTTTATTTTATTTATGAGAGTGGGTAGTTTAGGTTTTTATTCTCACATAAGGTCACATGATAATTATGCATGAAAGGTTGAGATTAAAACCAATTAGGCTTGAAGAGAGAATTGAAAACAATGTTAGAAAAACTTAATTTTTCCAACATTAAGCAATTCACTCAAGTGATTCTCAAAACAATCGAGTGATTTATGAATTTTCAGTAATATAGCCGTTGGATATAGTAAAAAGGCAACCCTATCAGAGTTGACCAAAACACTCAAGTGTTTTCAAAAAGACTCGAGTGTTTTGGGTCTGACAGCAATTTTTCTAAACGTTAGAAGAGGACAAAAAGGGAGAATAACTTGGTTTTTCCTTCTCTTTTGTCCCCTAACTTATATTCTGAAGGGTTGACCTCATTTAGAACAACAAGCCAATACTCTTTCATTGATTTCCATCTCTCTCAAGTGTTAAAATCTTTTCTCTCTCTAAACTCAACCAAGCATTCATCTTTATTATTTTCTTAGTGAGTTAAGAGAGTGTGCTTTAATTGTAAGAGAATTATTTGTTGTACAATTCTCAAACACTCATACACTTCTTGTTCTAAAAATCTTGGTTGGTAACCAAGTGTACCTAAGTGGGTCTTAGGTTCATTCAAGACTTGAGAGGTTCTCAAGCAAGGGCTAAGAGGTTCTTAGCTTTGGTGGAGCTGTTGGAGGTTCCAAGGAGCAAAAGAAGAAGGGACTCTTCATCACCAAATCAAGTTGGGGTAGAAATTTCAAGAGTTTGGTACACTCTTGAAAAGGGTTAGGATTGAGTGAGGAATCTCAATTTAGCCTTGTAATTTCTAACAATTTGATTACTAGTAGAAAAACCTAAGTTGATTAGGGGGACTGGATTAGCACTCTAGATTGAGTGTGAACCAGGATAAATTGGTGTTGTCTCTCTCTTTATAGCTTTCTTAGATTTCAAGAAAAACCAAACCCTAAGTTCTCTAGAAAGGGGCTTTTACAATTCAAGTAGAAATTGGTAGCAATTAAATTGTTTTCAACTTGTTATACCTTCATTTAATTGCCCTCTACTTTGATTAATATCAGCTCTTGCCTAGTCTTTAAGATATTGAATCATTTGGCTAAATTTCTCTGAAACTGAATTTTTCTGTTCTGCATAAAACACTCGAGTGTTTTCCAAATCACTCGAGTATTTCGTAGGTTTTCACTCGAGTGTTCTTAAAATCACTCGAGTAAATTGCCCAGTTTCAGAAAATCAAGCTTTTGATCAATTATCTTTTAATTGCACCGAAAATTAGTCACTGTTGCTTTCATATTACTATTCACCCCCCCTCTAGTAATTGCTAAGCCCGCTTTTTGGTTTCCAACAAGTGGTATCAGAGCTCGGTCGAAAGATCGAGCGTAAAAGCTTTTTCGAAAAGATCCTTTGGAAACTATGGGCTCTAGCAATTATCAAGAAGGATCCTCTTCAATAAACCGCCCTCCATTCTTTAATGGTGAAGGGTATGCTTATTGGAAGGTTCGGATGAGAGATTTTATTGAAGCAATAGACACCGATATTTGGGATGCAATAGAGGATGGTCCATATATTCCTAGACATATGATAAATGGGGAAGTCGTTGAAATTCCTAGGAAAAGTTGGAGTGATGATGATAAAAAGAAAGTATCCTATGATTTAAAAGCTAAGAACATCATCTTCTCCGCTTTATCCCATGATGAATTTTATCGAGTTTCTCAATGCAAGTCGGCTAAGGAAATGTGGGACACTTTGGAAGTCACACATGAAGGAACAAGTGAAGTAAGAAATGCTAGATTAAATTCTTTAACACATGAATATGAATTATTTCACATGTTCCCGAATGAATCTATTGATGACTTACAAAAGAGGTTTTCACATATCATTAGTCACTTGATTTCTCTAGGAAAGCAATTTCGTGATGGTGAAACTACTCACAAAATTTTGAGATGCCTTGATAGAAAATGGCAACCAAAGGTCACCGCCATCAAGGAGTCCAAGGATTTGAACACTATGGACTTGGCAACCTTGTTTGGGAAGCTCAAGGAACATGAGATTGATCTATCAAGACTTAGCTCACATGAGGAGTTGGACAAAAAGAAGAAGAGCATCTCTCTCAAGGCCTCAACCAAAGTTGTAAAAGAGGTTGAAGATGACTCTACAAGTGAGAACTCCGATCATGCACTCAATGAGGAGGAAATTGGATTATTTGCGAAAAGATTCAATAAATTCCTCAAGGGTAAGAAGAGTGGCTCATCATCAAGAGATAGAAGACCCAAGGAACAAAAATCAAAGAACAAGACTTCAAGTGATGTAGTGAAGTGTCATGAATGTGGAGGCATTGGACATATAAGGATGGAATGTCCTACATACTTGAGAAAGAGTGAAAAGAAGACCCAAGAGGGGAAAGGCAAGAGAGCTTACATTGTGTGGGATGCACCGGAGAAGGAAGCAAACTCATCATCAAGTAGCTCGGATGATGAAGTTGCAAATCTATGTCTCATGGCTAGAAGCAACAATGAAGCCTCAAGTGCCAAGAGTGAAAATGAGGATGAGGTATCATCTCAAAGTTCTAGCTTTTCCTCTTCCTCTATTCCTTATGATTATTTGCTCAATGAGTATAATGAAATGTTGACACAATTTGAAAAACTAGCTAAGGTTAACAAGGAAAAAGGAAAGAAAATTTTGGAGTATCAAAAAGAAATCAATGAATTGGAAAAATACATAAATGATTTGAAACTCCAAAATGCATCCTTAGAACTTGCTAGCTCTAGTCATGTTTGTGATTGTGCAAATCCTAAGGAAACTATCACTCATTGTGAGAAATGTGACTTTCTTGAAAATGAAATAAAAGATTTGAAACACAAACTCACAATATCAAATAGTGATAGAAACCTAGACCGGATAATTAATTCACAAAGAAATTATTCAAACAAAACCGGTTTGGGATATGTCCATAAGAAAAAGGACAATAAAAAGGTTGGTTCATTTTCTAAAATTGATTATACAAAGAAACCAACTTGTTTTTATTGTGGAAAGTTTGGACATACAAACAATAGGTGCCACATAAAACATTTTGAAATTCAAAAGGGCACTTATGTTTGGATTAAAAAGGAAGAAGCACCAAAAGCTAACCCAAAGGGACCCAACATAATTTGGGTACCCAAAATGAGAAAATGATTGTGTCTTGTAGGTGTGCCTTAGAACCGAAAAGAAACCGTGGTATCTTGATAGTGGATGTTCAAGGCACATGACGGGAGATAAGCGGAACTTCATAGAGCTTACTCCTCAAGAAGGTGGATATGTCACTTATGGAGACAACAACAAAGGCAAAATTCTTGGGATTGGTAAAGTCGGTAATTCTTCCAACTTGGTTATTGATAATGTACTTTATGTTCAAGGATTAGAACACAATCTTTTGAGCATTAGTCAACTTTGTGATATTGGTAACCATGTATTATTTACCTCTACCCAATGTCTCATAAAAAGTGACAAAGATGAATCTGTCAAATTTGTTGGCAAAAGGTCTAATAATACTTACTTGGTTGAATTAAACAATATCACCTCTTTGGTTTCTACTTGTCTAGTTAGCAAAGAGAGTGACACTTGGTTATGGCACCGTAGGACCGCTCATATTAATGTAAATCAATTAAAGAAACTACAATCAAAAGACTTAGTAGTTGGATTACCAAAGCTAGATTTTAAAATTGAAGGTGATTGTACTCCTTGTAAAAAGTGCAAGCACACCAAAAACCATTTTGGTTCTAAAAATGATGTATCCACAACAAGACCATTAGAAATGCTTCATATGGACTTGTTTGGACCTTCTCAAGTAAAAAGCTTTGGTGGCAACTACTATGGTTTGGTGATTGTTGATGACTTTTCTAGATTTACATGGACATTATTTTTAAGTGCAAAGAGTGAGACCTACAAATCTTTTAAACGCCATGTTAAACTTGTGCAAAACCAAGTAAACCAAAAAGTAATTACTATTAGAACCGACCATGGTGGTGAATTTGAAAACTACAAGTTTGATAGATTTTGTGATAAACATGGTATTGAACACCAATATTCCGCACCAAGAACTCCGGAACAAAATGGAGTGGTAGAGCGGAAAAATAGGGTGTTAGAGGAACTTGCAAGAACCATGCTAAATGATTCTCAAGTACCTCATTATTTTTGGGCCGATGCCGTTAATATGGCTTGCTATGTCATGAATAGAATTCTAATTAGGCCCATGCTCAAGAAAACCCCCTATGAGCTTTACAAAGGCAGAAAACCAAATATATCCTACTTTCATGTTTTTGGATGCAAAGTTTATGTGCTAAATAATGGAAAAGATCATCTTGGAAAATTTGACTCCAAATCCGATGAGTGAATATTTTTGGGTTATCTTCACATAGTAAAGCATATAGAAATTTTAATAAAAGAACTATGACTATTGAAGAATCTATTCATGTGGTTTTTAATGAGTCTTCGAAAGAAGATGGTGTTTTAAGTGATGGTTGTGATGAAGGTTTTGAGTTTTCAAAAGAGGAAAAAGGGAAGGAGATTTTAAAGGATGAAGGAGAAGTCAAAAATGGCCTTGATCCGGCTTGGAAAACGGTGAAAGCTCACCCTATTGACAATGTCATAGGAGACCTTTCAAAGGGAGTATTAACTCGTAGGACAATTCAAAATATTTGTCATTTTGTTTCCTTTGTTTCTCAAATCGAACCAAATTCAATTAAGGAAGCAATTTTGGATGAACATTGGGTTATGGCCATGCAAGAAGAACTAAATCAATTTGTTAGAAATGATGTTTGGGAATTAATGCCTATACCCGATGATCATACCATAATTGGTTTAAAATGGATTTATAGAAATAAACTTGATGAATCGGGTTTGATTATAAGAAACAAAGCTAGACTTGTTGCCCAAGGGTACAACCAAGAGGAAGGTGTTGATTATGATGAGACCTTTGCTCCGGCTGCACGCCTTGAGGCAATCCGAATCTTGCTTGCCTTTGCATCAATTATGAAATTTACTCTTTATCAAATGGATGTCAAGAGTGCTTTCTTGAATGATTTCATAAATGAAGAAGTGTATGTTAAGCAACCACCCGGTTTTGAAAGTCATGAATTTCCAAACCATGTTTATAAATTGAAAAAGGCTCTTTATGGATTAAAACAAGCTCCTAGAGCTTGGTATGATCGATTAAGTACCTTTTTGTTAGAAAATGACTTCAAAGAGGAAAGGTTGATAATACCCTATTCATCTATAAAACCAAAAAGGACATTTTGTTAGTGCAAATATATGTAGATGATATTATCTTTGGTGCCACTAACGTGTCCTTGTGTAGCAAGTTCTCTAATTTGATGAAAAAGGAATTTGAGATGTCCATGATGGGAGAGCTCAAGTTCTTCCTAGGACTTCAAATCAAGCAAGTCAAGGAGGGGATTTTTGTGCATCAAGGAAAATATTGCAAGGAGCTCCTTGGAAAATTCGGAATGGACAAATGCAAAGAAGCCTACACTCCCATGAGCACATCATGCTACCTAGACAAGGATGAACAAGGTACACCGGTTGATGTTAGTAAATATAGAGGCATGATAGGTAGTCTTCTATATCTTACCGCATCTAGACCGGATATTATGTTTAGTGTATGCATGTGTGCCCGTTTTCAAGCTAATCCTAAGGAATCACACCTATCCGCGGTCAAACATATTTTTAAATATCTTAAAGGAACAATTAACACCGGATTATGGTATCCTAGTGATACTAGTCTTAGTTTGGTTGGTTATTCGGATTCCGACTTTGCGGGATGCAAGCTTGATCGCAAAAGCACTAGTGGTACTTGCCATTTATTGGGAAGTTCATTAGTGTCATGGTTTTCTAAAAAGCAAGCTTGTGTTGCTCTTTCCACCGCCGAAGCGGAATATATCGCCGCCGGTAGTTGTTGTGCTCAACTCTTGTGGATGAAACAACAACTATTGGATTTTGGTTTGAAACTTGAAAATATTCCTATTAAGTGCGATAACACGAGTACAATCAATTTAACTAAGAATCCGGTGTATCATTCAAGGACTAAACACATTGAAATTAGACATCATTTTCTAAGGGATCATGTTCAAAAGGGTGATTGCACAATTGAATTTGTAAGTACCACAAATCAATTAGCGGACATTTTTACAAAACCATTGCCAAGAGATACCTTTTATCATATAAGAGGGGAACTTGGAATTTTAGATGAGTCAAGCATTAGCTAATTGATTTGTGTTTGTGAAAAATCACCAAGCATGTCTCATTTCATGTGCATTGGTGTTTGATGAACAATTGGACCTTGAGATGTTATAAATCTATGTTTTAACTGTGTGTGATTATGTTTCCTATCTATTGTCTTCATTACATGTGGTGAATTTTGTGTTTTGTGTTTTAAAAACTGTGTTTTTAAGCTTCACTGATAAAAAGACTCGAGTGTTTCTAATATCACTCGAGTAATTTTAATTCAAAATTAAATCAGTTTTAATTGAAAAAGTTTTTGAGCAGGTCTGATGGAAAATACTCGAGTGTTTTCTAAATCACTCGAGTGTTTCGTCCAACACTCGAGTGAATCCCATTTCACTCGAGTGAATCTCAGTTTTCTGAAAATCAAACTTTCGGGCAGCACGCGAGTGAATTTCAATTCACGCGAGTGTTTTTCAGGTTTTCTGAAAAACACGCGAGTGTTTTCAAAAACACTCGAGTGAAACGCAGTTTTCTGAAAATCCAACTTTCGGGCAGCACGAGAGTAAATTTCAATTCACGCGAGTGTTTTTCAGGTTTTCTGAAAAACAACCTGAAAAACACTCGAGTGTTTTAAAAATCACTCGAGTGATTTCATCAGATTTAGTCTGATGCTGCTGCGATTTTGCCCAGTTTTGCACGAACATCTCTCTCTCCTCACTCGAGTTTTCTCAGCTCTCTCACCTCTTTCATCACATATTTCACCCAAAATCAATATTTCTTTCATTTTTCAACAAGATTTCATCTTCTAAACTCATTCCCATCCTTTATTTCACATCAAATCCACATTTTTAACCCCCAAATTCATCATTCCCTTTCAAAACCCTAACTTTCAAAAACCCCAATTTTCTCAAAATTTCTTCTAGTTTTCAATTATAAGTGCAAAATGGCTTCATCATCGGATAGAAGAAAAGGGAAGAAGCCTAGAATGGAGGAACCAATTGAAGAGGAGGATGATTTCTACCATAGAGCCAATTGCATTGAGAGGGAGAGAAAGTTTGCTTCCAACGATTATGCTACTCAAACATGGGTAAGTGAAGCTTATCTCAATAGTAGAGGATTCCCTTTTGTAGATGCCCTCAAAACTCAAAAGCTTATGGGTTTCATATCGTTTAATGGCCCTATTTACATTAGGGTAGTTAGACAATTTTATGCTAACTTTAGGCCGGTTGGGAATTCTTATGAGACCTCCGTGTTAGGAAAACGTTTTGAGGTTACCCCCAAGGCTTTATTCCAAGTCTTTGGGATTTCACGATCGGGCGAAGGTACATCAAAAGGGGATGTTGACCCTATTTTCCGAAAATTACTCCGCCCCGATCGTGCATATCTCAAGGGCGAGAAGAGAGCGAACCAAATGACCGCCGACAATAGAGTCCTTCACTATATTGTTAGCCATATTTTGTTGCCCCAAACTTCTCCAAATTACTCCCGCCCTATTCAAATTGAACTTAGAGCTATGGATGCCATTTTAAATGGTAATGTTTTGAATTGGGCTTCCATTATCCTTGCCAAGATGAACCAAGCCTCCGACTCTAAAACCAAGCAACACCTCCCTTACCCAATGCATGTGTGCAGACTCCTTCAACATTTTGATGTTCAAATTCCTGAAATCGAGTCTGTTGTTCGTCTACCTGAGAAGACTCATGCCTTTTCTGAGATTTCTTTGGGAAATATGGACATCGAATACTACGGTAATCGATGTTTATATTTTGATGAGGCGGCTATTATGAAGGCTCAGGGGAATGTTCAGCAGGCTGCGGATCAGCTGGGTGTTGATTCTCAGCAGCTAGAGGAGGAGCAGGCTGCTTTTGACCAGCAGGCCGGAGGGAGTGGGAGTGTGTCCCATGATGACCCTACTGATGGAATTAATTTTGATATGCCGGAGTCCTGGAACTCCCAATTTGCACAGCACAGGGTCTATATGGATGAGAGGCTGGATATCTTTGATGGGAAGTTTGCTTCCATGGGACATCAGGCTGAGGAGTTTAGGAACATTATGACTGGTCGGGCTGATAGGATTGATGGACGCTTGGATGCTTTGGAAATTCAAGCTCAAGAGCAAAGGGCAACCTTATTCGACATGAGAGCTCAGATGGACCTCCAGCATTCTGCTCTTCATGGTAGACTTGACGCACATTCCGATCGTATGGATGCTAGCTTTGGCCATGTGCACTCCGACCTCAGTCAGATTCTGTCAGCTCTTGGGCGATTTCAGCCATATCCTCGCGATGATGATCAGCAGCCACCCTCTGTCTGAGTCCGGATGTTCCTTTGCACTTCTTTTTTTTTTTTATGACTATGTCTTTATTTTAGCTATGTTGAACTTTTTGAGTATTTTGTTGTTTTTGGAGTTGGGTGTACTTTGATTCAAACTCTAGTTTTATGGTCTATTTATGGTTTGTTGGAATGATGAATTTATGACATCTATGCATTACTCATGTTTTCTTCATAATTTTCATGTTCTTCAAAGTTTCTTTATTTCTTCATAGTCATATTTTTCTTATTATTTACTCTTCAGGGGTAAGTTTTCTTATTGGTATCCCTCATTCTCCACCTTGTTTCCAAATTGTATCTTTTTTTTATCATGACAAAAAGGGGGAGAAAGGAGATTAAAGAGAAAGAGCATATTTTTTTCCGCTTTCTTGCTTATACTCTGATGACTTATGCTCTTGCTCTGATACCAATGAGCACTTGATTATGTTTATTATTGTATTACGTTGTGCTTGGCATTTTCTGGATTGTACAGGTTAAAAAGGTTCCTAGATTGAGGGGGAGCTCTCAAGTGCTAGAGGTTTAATTATTTTGTCATCATCAAAAAGGGGGAGATTGTAAAATCAAGTCTCCGATTAAGGCGGATTAATTTTGATGATGACAATGTAATTAAATTATGGACTTAAAGTGAAGAATGCAAGCCCAACATTAAAGAAGATCAAGTGCTTAGTTATTTATTCATTCTCATTTAATTTTAATGTATTTTATTTTATTTATGAGAGTGGGTAGTTTAGGTTTTTATTCTAACATAAGGTCACATGATAATTATGCATGAAAGGTTGAGATTAAAACCAATTAGGCTTGAAGAGAGAATTGAAAACAATGTTAGAAAAACTTAATTTTTCCAACATTAAGCAATTCACTCGAGTGATTCTCAAAACACTCGAGTGATTTATGAATTTTCAGTAATATAGCCGTTGGATAAAGTAAAAAGGCAACCCTATCAGAGTTGACCAAAACACTCGAGTGTTTTCAAAAAGACTCGAGTGTTTTGGGTCTGACAGCAATTTTTCTAAACGTTAGAAGAGGACAAAAAGGGAGAATAACTTGGTTTTTCCTTCTCTTTTGTCCCCTAACTTATATTCTGAAGGGTTGACCTCATTTAGAACAACAAGCCAATACTCTTTCATTGATTTCCATCTCTCTCAAGTGTTAAAATCTTTTCTCTCTCTAAACTCAACCAAGCATTCATCTTTATTATTGTCTTAGTGAGTTAAGAGAGTGTGCTTTAATTGTAAGAGAATTATTTGTTGTACAATTCTCAAACACTCATACACTTCTTGTTCTAAAAATCTTGGTTGGTAACCAAGTGTACCTATGTGGTCTTAGGTTCATTCAAGACTTGAGAGGTTCTCAAGCAAGGGCTAAGAGGTTCTTAGCTTTGGTGGAGCTCTTGGAGGTTCCAAGGAGCAAAATAAGAAGGGACTCTTCATCACCAAATCAAGTTGGGGTAGAAATTTCAAGAGTTTGGTACACTCTTGAAAAGGGTTAGGATTGAGTGAGGAATCTCAATTTAGCCTTGTAATTTCTAACAATTTGATTACTAGTAGAAACTCCTAAGTTGATTAGGGGGACTGGATTAACACTCTAGATTGAGTGTGAACCAGGATAAATTGGTGTTGTCTCTCTCTTTATAGCTTTCTTAGATTTCAAGAAAAACCAAACCCTAAGTTCTCTAGAAAGGGGCTTTTACAATTCAAGTAGAAATTGGTAGCAATTAAATTGTTTTCAACTTGTTATACCTTCATTTAATTGCCCTCTACTTTGATTAATATCAGCTCTTGCCTAGTCTTTAAGATATTGAATCATTTGGCTAAATTTCTCTGAAACTGAATTTTTCTGTTCTGCATAAAACACTCGAGTGTTTTCCAAATCACTCGAGTATTTCGTAGGTTTTCACTCGAGTGTTCTTAAAATCACTCGAGTAAATTGCCCAGTTTCAGAAAATCAAGCTTTTGATCAATTATCTTTTAATTGCACCGAAAATTAGTCACTGTTGCTTTCATATTACTATTCACCCCCCTCTAGTAATTGCTAAGCCCGCTTGTTGGTTTCCAACAATCGGCTCAAATGCCGAGCTTTCTCCATGACCCTCCAGGCCCCAGTCCTTCGGTGGTATTCAACGCTTCCCAAAAACTCTGTCAACAACTGGGCAGAAATGAAGCGCGTCTTCCTCAACAGGTACACTGCTAGTTGTGTGCAACCCAGATCGGACCACACGCTGGCGACAGTAACCCAGAAGTCAGAAGAATCCTTACGTGCATACTTGCACAGGTTTCACAGCGAGTCCAGTTCGGTCCCAAATTTGTCTCCCGAGGTGGCTGTCCTCCTTTTGACCCAAGGATTGGCCGAAGGAGGCTTCAAAGATTCACTTATTGGAAAGCCACCAAGGGACATGGCCGAACTGAGACAGAGATCAAACAAGTACATCAATCTTGAAGAATTCAGCAAGGGACAGTCGAGCAGGTTGGAAAACGCTCAGGCCACCTCGCAGAATGCCCTGCCCCGAGGTCGTCCTCGCGACAACAGGGATGAAAGAGGAGGAAGAGCAGATCAGGGAGACCGAGGTCGCTCTCAACAAGAGGACCGCCGACGTCCGTACATCACCAAATATGACTCTTACGCCCCCCTGATGGTCCCGCGGTCTCAAGTCTGGAGAGAGACCATGCAGACCGAACTTAGGAGTGTACCCCGCCCCCCCTTTCTCAGAAATCAAAACTATGTCAGAGACAAGTCCAAATACTGCAATTTTCACGACGGGTACGGCCACCATACCGATCAATGCACATGGCTCCGGGATGTCATTCAGGATATGGTAAGAAGAGGCAAGCTACAGCAATATGTCCGGGAGGCAGTGGAAAGACGAGGTCGGAGAAGGTCTCGCAGCCCGGATAATGATAAAGGAAAAGCTAAAGCCGACCCATCCCCAGAGAAGAAGGAAGAGAAGCCATCACGGGTGAACATGGTCGTGGTTCAAGACCTGGATAAGTCGCCAGAAAACTTCCGAGTAGAAACCATCTCGGGAGGTTTCGCTGGCGGCGGTGAGATGAGGGCGGGAAGGAAAAGATACATCAACCAGGTTTTGGCAGTTCATCACAAACCCGTCTGCAAAAAGCCTTTTCGGAATGTTCCCATTATCTTTTCCGACCAGGATATGGAAAACGTCATCCCAGATCACAACGATCCTATGGTGATTACGACGTTAATTGGCAATTTTGAGGTCGCCCGAGTCTTCGTTGACCAAGGGAGTTCGGCCGACATTCTCTTTCTGCATACTTTCCAAGCTTTGAAGTTGAGGTCTGCCGACCTCGTAGGATTTGAAGGTAATCTCATCAGCTTTACAGGTGAGGCAATCCGCCCCCTGGGAGCCATTCATCTCCCGGTGACCCTAGGCAACCAGCCTTCGGCCCGAACGGAGATCATCAAATTTCTGGTGGTTGACTCTGACTCCCCGTACAATGTAATACTGGGACGAACTTGCCTACAAGCTTTTGGGGCAGTAGTCTCAACAGTGCACTTGGCAATGAAGTTTGTTGGATCAGATGATAAGGTTGTTACGGTAAAAGCTGACCAAGTGAAGGCCCGGCTCTGCTAGAATGCGAGCCTACGGGAGGGAAAAAAGAAGCAAAAAGAGTTCGTCGATCCGACACTGTCCAAGGGAAGAGTCTTATTGGCCGAATTCTAGTCTGAGCGAGATATTCATATGTCCTCTCTTCAGGAAGAGCGGGTGATAATTCCCCCCTTCACCTCTCCCCCAAGTAAAGATGCTATCATGAATGACAAACCTCTCCGAAAAATCCAAAATGCAGTCAAAGGAAATCTTTTCTCTCTTTCAGTCCTCTCCTACTCCCTGCACGGGGAGAATTTTCTCTTTCATCTAGTTCTCACTAACCCCGCCCTCCGTTCGGTACACCTCCGAGTTGAGGGCCGAGGTGACCTTCTTGCCCATGTCTTCAGCCGAGCTTTTCAGACCCCCAAGCTCGGGTGCTTCAAGATGGAAATGCCCTCACTTTTCAACATTACCAACAATCTCGGCAGCCTTTCCTATCAGCTCACCTCGGAGGACCAGAACAAGGAAATCCGACAAGACGCTCCTGGTCCGAAGAGGATAGCGTTGAAAAATCCAGCCGACCATGACAAGAAAGCAAAGCAACCCGGGTCTTCTAAGTCTGATCACCTCGCGCCCCGAGGATCAGACATCGGCCCTAACGGCCAGAAAAGCGGGAACTGAGCTCGAGATCGATAAGCCCCAACAGAGGCGTTCTAGAAACATACTCTGGGTAATTACCGAACTCAAGGATTCCCAAAAACTTCAAAACACTGAGAACCTGTTCAAATAGGTTTACCTCAGATATTTTGGCAGCCGTCAGCATCCCCATCTGAGGAGTTCAAGTCCAACTTCCTTTTATTTTTTGTTTCCTTCAAATACTATTCATGTTTTTCAATTTCCATTGTGAGATATTCATCTTTCAAAAGAAAAAGCAATGTACTCATGACTACAATTAATGAAAAGTACAAACTTGCTCATACTCAAGTGCAACAGTTTTATATACGTACGTACTAGCTTCTCATTTAGCACTAGCCACCTAAATGTTGCATGGCGCTATGCACAGCCAACGTCTTCCACATAAGATCGGCTCATATGCACAGTGTACAAGGGACACCCGATAAAGAACAGACTGCTGTGAAATGTTTTCACATAGCTTCACTCAGCACTCTCTTTTACATCGGGGCCGAGGGCACCCACCTCGGCTAAGGTGAGTAGATCCGAGTTCCCTACCGTATGCACTTATATACAGTACCTTTATTCAGAGGAACACTTATAAGATTACTGCACTTACTGAGTCGTCCGATCTATTAATATACTATTTCAAACACCAATGATTGGGTACAAGTTCTCTTAGGTCCAATCAGGCCGGAATACAACAAGTTGGCAAACGACTTGTATTCTCAAAAATAGTTTTACTTCTAAAACGACCTCGGATACCATATATATGCGACAAGTTAAAGCAAGAACTTGTATAAAAATTCCAGCATGCAACAAGTTTCAAATACTTGCATCCTTTCTTGAAAATCTTCCTAACGGCCACCTAATCAATCGTGGTCCGGACCCGAGGTCGAACGAATAAATATGCAACAAGTCGGTTAAGAAAAACTCGCGCTCACGCAACGAGTTGAAGAAGAGGCTTGCATAACTCCGACCGCGGACATAGTACATGTGCAACGAGTTAGAGTAAAAACTTGCATAAATACGACAACATGCAACAACCCAAAACTGCGCTAAGCTTGCATTAAAAAGAAACGTTGTACAATAAGCAAAACAGAATCCCACATTGTCAAACATGTTATAAAAGAACATAGACAAATTATAAGCTGCCCAGCATAAGGGACTTACGCTGCATCATCCTCGACGTCAGAAAGGACGACCGAGCGCGGGTCAAACTCCTCATCCATCCTCTCAACCAGAGGGTTGGGCAGATTCTCCTCAGGCTGGTCCAAATCAACCTCGGCTCCACCCCTGTCGTAATCAACCATCCTCCCATTTTCCACTCCATATCCGGCAGATGCGCCGACGTACCGAATTCGGAGTCCCTGATTCATATGAAGAATCTGCTCAACCACGCTGGTGAAAACCTTGCTGGCCACCCTTTCAAGGTCGAAGTCCGACTCACGTGCCGCCACCTTATGCTTAAGAGCTTGGGCAGCCCTCCTCTTCAGCAGACTCCTAACCCTTTCCACCTCGGCAAGGCCCTCCTGCCACCAGCCTCCCTCGCATCTGCTTTGGCTTGGGCCAAATCTTCTTCATGTCTTTTTCGGAGCTCATCCATTTGTCGGCGGTGCTCCTCCTCAGCCTCAGACAACTTTTGTTCAGCTGACCTTTGGCTACTCTTCAGTTCTTCCACCTCGGCCGCCATAGCAGACCGAGCTTTTTTCTTAGCAGGCGAAACACCGTCCGCCACATCATCAGCCACCTTGGCCAGCACATTAAACATGGTGGTGGCTCTCTTCAATTGGCAAGCCATGTCTTCCGCTTTTTTCTTCCACTCCACACCCGACATTTTGACAAGAGTGTCTTTGCGTGATGGTTTGGTAAGGGTAGCTGGCAGCCTGGATTGAGTTTCAGTACTTGGAGGTGGCACGCCCGCAACAAGGGCTACCTCGGTGCTAGGACTCGGCGAGGAGGGGGGAGGAGGAGCAATAATAACGGCAGGAGGGGTAGGATGGAGGGGACCAGAGTCAGTCGATAGCGTATCAGCAGAAACCTCGGACGACACGGCGTCAGCAGAAGGAACCTCGGTCTTCTTCTTCCTCCGAGCTTCAAAAGCAGCTTTCAGTGCTCTGGAAGACATCTCAGACCAATGTTCTTCTGTAAAAAAAAATAATAATAATAAATAAATTTAATTAGTATAAGATAATTGAAAGAAAATGCACAAGTGCAAGAGCAAAAGTAACTACCAATCTTCGTCAAGACTTCGTCATCAAGACATTTTATGAAAACTCCAACATCAAGTTGGAACTTCCGAGCGCGGTATTCTGTTTGAAAATGGTGAGCCGTTACAGACTCGTCGGCATCCAGTGTTACACCCGACCACCTCTGCGGTGTACTGGAATGATGAATAAAGAACTCAGAGGTCCACTCCAAAGGGAACTTCGGTCCCGTCTCGGACCGAAACCAAGGTAGCCCCGCTCCAACGTATTTATATTTAAAAAATCTCAACTTAAAGTGCTTCCAAGACTCAGAGAACATGCCGAACAGCCCACAATGAGATCGGGCTTTGGCCGACACCCAAAGACGACCAGTGACCCCGTCCTTATTGCTGACGAACGGGTTGTACATCCACAAAAATAATCGGACTGTGCATACCAAACGTCTGGCTCTGCAGTACTTCTGGAACGCTCGGAGAAATGACCAAGTATTGGGATGAAGTTGGGAAGGAGCTAGTCCGAGCTCGTTTAAGACCCTCATCTCCAGGTCGGTGAACGGGAGGGTCACACCAAGATTATGAATCAGGTCGGCATAAAAGAAAAAAGAGTTATTGTCAGTCCGGCTGCATATCCTGTCATTGGCCGAACAGGGGAGCACTTCGTAAGAAGTTCCGGCGATGTCCCCTGGGCAAGGCAGCACGGCCCTCCTTACCTCGGTAAGCTTGTCCTCGGAGCAAAGGTTGGACTGAATTCCTTTGGGCTCCACGTCAACCCACTCATACTGATCGGCATCGAAAGGTGCGGGGTAAAGTTCAGGTCGACGGACGCACTTCCTGAGCGGCATGGTACCTGTGGCAGAACAGGGAAGCTCGGTATTAGTCTTACGGGTTACGAAAAATAACCCCCCAGAGAATCCCCTCGAAGTAGTCCCGAGGGGCGAGCATCTCCCCTCTACCAAAGGCACCCCTCGTTCGTACATTCCCTCTTTCTCCATCCTCTCAAAGTCGGCACGCTCCCTGCCGTCAACAAACTCGGCCCAGGCGCATTGTTGTATCCACTCCCTCTTCTCCTCCCAATCCCGAGGATAAACTACCTCAACAGGATCAGCCTCTAGAACTCGCCTCTCGTTTTCTGCCTATACTCCCTTTGGCGACGGAGCGCCTCGTCCACCTCCGTTGAGGAACAGGACGAGGAGGAAGAGCCGTCCTCCTCATCACTACTGCTAGACGACAGGGAGACTACCCCAGCCCATTTCCTAAACCATTCCCTACTCATACTGAACCCAATCCACTCCTTTGGTTTTCTAAAAAATAAACAAAAAACATGAATCAAAAACTCTCCGAAAATCTCAAAACACGCCTAACCCAAAGAAGGCCAAAACCCCAGGAATGACCCCTAGAACAGAACCAAAACACCCAAATCCAGAAAAACCTCAAACCCCAGCATTATTCCCCAAAATCAGAGCCACAAGACCTAAGGGGAAAAACCCCACCACCATGAAAATAGAAACCAGAAACAAGACATTCTAATCCCCCACCATATAAATCATGAAGCAGTACAGAAAAAAGCAAAACCCAGAGAGATGAAGGAAATAAAAACAAGAGAGAAAAAGCGAGTGTAACAGTACCTTGAATAGAAGGGGAGCGAAGGAAATTGGAAGCTGGTAAAGTGGGAAGGAGTTACTGCTGAAGAGGAAGAAGGCGATGGGCAGAGAAGAGGAATAGGGTTCGATGGGAAATTTGATACGAAGAGGGAACGAATGTTTCTATAGAGAGAAAAGAAAGGTTTTCTTTTTTCCGTAGGAGAAAGAGAAAGAGAATGATCGATAAATTGAGGAGGAGAAGCGATTTTTGGGGTAGAGGGGGAAGAGAAACCGTTTTCCCCCTCAAATTTGAAATTTGGGCCTAGCCCAAAAGGCCCAACCCAGCGCACAGCCACTCATACTAGGACACGTGGCGCACAGCACCGGAAATTATGGACCTCGAGCAACGTCACAATGATGGTGATGCTTCGTAGGCCGCGATTTCTGACACGTGTCAGATTCGGCAAAAGCAAACATCACTTCGGTACTGGCAAGTAGACAGCTGTCAAACCCGCTCTGTCATAACGAAAGGACATCAGAGACAGCTGGATCCAACTTATCGGCAACTTATCGTCCGAACTTCCCAGAACCTCGGAACAAGGCTCAGATAGCCTTGACCGAGCTGGGGGGCTTATGTGGTGAACTCGGCCCGTATGAGGTGGATGTGGGAAAAGGACCTAAACCAGAACCTCGGAACAAGGCTCAGATAGCCTTGACCGAGCTGGGGGGCTTATGTGGTGGACTCGGCCTAGCCGAAGGTCCTTAGATTACCTCGCCAAAGTCCTGAGGACCCTTCAGGAAGCCTACTGAGCGCTTGACCTGAGCTCAATGCTCAGGTCCGACGTCTAGGTCCGAGACCCTCCCAGGTCCGACACCTTCCCAAGTCCGACACCTAGTACATGGTAACATCTCCCTTCCTTATCCACAAGGACAGCTCACTACCTTATCCACAAGGACAGCTCACTACCTTATCCACAAGGACAGCCTATCCACTCTTAGCTCAGTACAGGCTGGCCCTACTTGGGCCTAAAGCAAGCCCATTAGGGCAACCAGCTCCCCCCTATAAATAGCTCCGTACTACATGGGGCTCAGGTAGGTCCTCTAACCCTAATTGTCACCTTCACACACCAGTGATTAAGGTTACTTCCTGGCTCTTTCCCTTAGCCACTTGAGGACTCCCACCAAACATCACATTTCAACACTGGACAGAGGCACCTTCAGAGGTTTTCTCCTACTCTTGGAGGTCCTCACCGTCTAGGACATCACAATAATAATCATGGCACACTGCCTCGCAGTGGCAAACAAGATGCCCCACTCCAGTCCCTCTCACTGTTCTCGATTTGCAATCTAGGGGGCGACAATATATTTCTAGTGGGCCCGCAGAACTGACCACGGCATTAGACCCAGTCCCCACCACGTTAGTGCGCCACATGTGGAGTTCGTTCTGCCTAGAAATATACTCTAGACTTCTTGACGTTTCGCCGTCATCGTCCTCCCCTAATGCAATCTCCTCCTAAGTATCTGCAGATACTTATGGTTCCTTCCTCTCCACTACTTCGCACGCTCATACCTCACTGCGTATGTCTTTTAAGTCTTTTATCTTTTTAATTAACCTAAGGTCAGCCCGTCCTTCGTGCAACCCTTCAACGATTCCCGACCACTAACTTTGCACAAACTTTCCCTCATCATTTCTCACATAGCGCAGAGCTGGGATCACATCAACAAGTTCTCATCTCATTTCTCAATCCTTCTATAATTGCACATCTCATTTTCATTTCACTATACCTTCCCAAAATACGATTTCGAAAACTTTCACAAAATCTCCTTTCATAAGCTTTCACAATAAAACACAATTCCCACAAACTTTTCTCAAAAATGTTTTCTCAAAGGGACTTTTCCCAACCGTCATTTCAAAAAGACTTTCTTTAGATATCATTTCAAAACACTTTATCAAAGGATTATTTTCCCAAGACTCCCCTCAAAATACATCTTTTCACGAAACTCTTTCAAAAAGATGGTTTCACAAAACTTTTCTCAAAAACATATCTTTTCACAAAAATTTTAAAGGAAAATCTCTTTTCATAAAAATCTCCGTTCACAAATCTTTTCGAAAATCTCTTTTCATAAATCTTTTTCAAAATCGCATTTAAAAATCCTTTCACAAATCCACTTTCGCAATCTTTTCAAAAATCGATTCTCAAAGTTCTTTTCAAAAATCAATTTCTAAAATCTTTTCAAAAACCTTTTTCAAAAATCACAACTTTGCTGAGCGCTAATGGAGGAGCAAGCTCAACTCAACACTAGTCCCAGACTAAAACCAAAAACAAAAGGATCCCAGCTCCGCTCGAATTACATCTCATATCCACATTCACATCACTCTTCCTAGCTATGGCTCGATCCTCATCATTATCATTCAACTATTTCCCCAATCTCAACTCTTACCTCTTTCTATTCCATCTTATATCTTTCATCATTCTTTCTTTCTCTTATTATGTCTTCACTTTCAATTTCATTACTTTCACAACATAATTATTTCATTCTCACATTAATTAACAGCATCCAATTTCAACATGCATAATTAGATAAATGAATGTAAACATGCTATACACACACAATCAACACACACTACAATGTGGTCTTTGTCACCTTCGTATAAGTGGCCACACAACACAAACAATTGCCACTATACTACTGACTCCGAACCACTTAGTTTCGATCTTTGAGATGATACGGAACGTCCTAATAAGTCACCTAACTACCACGGTGTCTTAGGAAAGCTTCTCTCTCACCTGAGGTCCAGCGATTTAATGCGTACCGTCTCTGCGTATCGTTTGTGCTGCCGGCTGCCCCAATCCCACGTCTTTAAGATTATTCCTCGTACTGAATAAAAGACGCTTAGGTTATTAAATTGTATTATGAAAACCTTTTTCATAGCCTAGACACTTCTCATTCCTCGTCGGAAGACATAAAAATGTGATTGTTTTTTCAAAATGACTCAAACATTTCTTAGTCCTTTAAATACTTAAAAAAAATCATTCGAAAACATCAAAATAATTAATTTAAATCAGTTGGTTGGGTCGCTGGTCCGTCTTGGACAGCACCTCAACCTCATTCAAAAACACCGAAAAATTCACCGGTTTTAATCCGGGTTTTCCTAAAATCAACCACCCTTTCAAAACCAAACTTTGAGTCTCATACACTCAATTTTAGAACTCAAAATCAACTTTAAATACACTTGGACAGCAAGGAAATGGTTTCACAACATCAACTTAATAAAATTCGAAAACATCGTAAAAACTCGTTTTGTTTAAAATACTCTTTAGGTCAATGTTAATTCTTTAAAAACTCTAGTTTTTATTAGAAAACAAATCACAAACACAATCTCACAAACTCAAACAAATCAAATCAAATCAAATACAAGGTTAAGCATACATACGGCGGTCACCACACATTTTGGTCATTCAATCACATATTTAATTTCAAAAACATTTCATTTTTATAAAATAAATCATTTAAGCATACTTTAACACACAAACCGAATACATGCACACACATAATCATTCAAGCACCAAAACTTTTTCTAAATCAATTAACTTAACATACATTTCACAAATACATGCATTTTTCCTAGGTTACTTCATGGAAAAGAATTTTAACCTAATAATCATGCATAGACTCCTAAACCGAATGCATGCCCATAATTCATCTTAAGCATAAAACTCATTCTTAATCAATTAGTTTAACATGCATTGACCGAAATTATCACAAATCAAAACAAGATTCATTCATCCTCAAACACACACAATTTAATGCAATTATTTTCTTCTTTTCCTTGACAAAACCGAGAGCTAAGACTTGGAAAAATTATCAAACTTTAATTTATCTTTCTTATCTTAAATTAAATCAAGATCATGCAAGGGCATATAGCATATATCAAGTTCATAAAAGCATAGATCATGACCGAATATAACATGCACAAGATAACACCTAGATTAAATCATGGTCATGCAAGGAAAAATTATTTTAGAGCTTATCCTCCTACTTTCCTTCCAACACCGAGGCATGCATTTCAAGAAAACATGATCTTTTGTTTGAATTTAACATACAAGAATGGATCTTAAGCCTTTCCAACAAATTATGCAAGAATCATTTATTAACACAAACATTTTCAATTTACTTTTCAGAGAACATAAAATAACAACTTTTCAAAGTTCAAGATCAAGTCTTGAAATTAAGCATAAGAGCACAAATAAAAGATGAAATCCTTTTAGATAAAAAGGGGCCAAAACCGAAACACCCTTAAAGAAAATAAGAAAGCTTTTGTTTCAAAAATCATTAACAAAACTCAAAATCAAAACAAAATTTAAAAATTCAAAACGAAAATCAAAGATCCAAGTAAGATTCATAGATCAAAGCTTTTCTTAAAATTAAGCCAAAAATCACGACATGCAAGGGCTAAAGGCCACATAAATCATCATCATGCAAGACCAAAAATTAAAATAAGTTTAGATCAAACATTGATTTACTAAATAAACACATAAACACTTCATGATTCACGGTTTTAGGCATTAAATTCAAACATGCAAGAAGATTTACTTCAAACTCACAAGGATCATGGACAAAACTTTAGATCTAAAGGAAAACATCAAGATCTAATATGAAAAACACTAAGATCTATCATGAACAACACCAACCGAATCATCAAACATAATCCACACATATTACAAATAAATTTAAGTCTTTAAAAGTCCATAGTTAAGAAAGATCAACACATAGAGTCATCTTTCCAAATATAAAGTGAACATGCAAGGAGTAAGAAAGTAAGATTACAAAATTACAAAACAAGAACTAGTCTAAACACTTCTAGGATCTTCGGTTTTTATACCAAGGAAAAGGTCTTCTAATCTTCTAAGCTCTCAATCTTCAAGGGACTCCTAGGTTTTGGGCTTGATCTCCTCATCTTCTTCCTTCTCCTACCTCACGGTTCCTACTCTTCTTTCTCTCTATTTTCTTTTTCTTAGTCTAAGAGTTTGAAGGGCTCTTAGAACATGTTTCTGGTGGTGTGTGGGTGAAGGAGTGAAATGAAGAGATGAAGTGAAGAATAAATGGAATGAAGTTAAGGGCCAAAACTTATATAGAAAATTCGTGGTTTCCTATTTTAGCCCTCATGAATTTCGGTCATAGAGCAAATGGGAGGGGTAAATTCGGTCTTCCAATTTTTTGCATGGGTGGAGTTTAGCAAAATCCAAAGGGAACAATGTAGGAGACATTAGGTGTGTAGGAGCCACTTACGTTTGTTGACTTGTTGGTTCATCCTTAGGGCTTCTACTATTTGGTTAGAGTTTTGTTAGAAATTGGTTAGGATTTTGACTCACTTGGTTACAACTTAGTTGTTTACTTAACACTTAAGGAAATTCCTAGGCTTCCTACACTCACATACACTCACACGGCATACACACATATATTAACATATTCATGCACACACACTTACACATCACACACACGCATACATGCATATATGATCATGTTCATTTACTAATTAGATTTTCTCATGATTCTAAGCATACATTCATGCAAAACCGTACACACACACATATATATATACATACATGCACATATATGTTACATACTCATATACATATATATGTACACGCATCACATACTTAAACACACCTTCATGCATTATAATTTTATTTCTTAATCATTTTTACTCTAAAACATATAATTACCAAGCTTACCTAATCACTCAAACGTTTTCAAGGAATCATATTAACATATATCAAACATACATAACCCACACATAAATACAGAAAATAAATCACTTTCTCATAAAATGACTCTTGTTTAGAATTCACTATTTCTTTAAATCATGAAAATATTAGGCACATAATTACTTTTCCAAATCTCAACTTTTAAAACTCATGACTTTATTTCATGAAAATCATTTCTTAAAATCATTTTCCACTTTGAAAACATGAATTAAGAAATTTATTTAAGAAAATATTCTTTCAAAACATTTTCCTCGAAATATATCTCTTTAGTATTTTAATTCAATACGAGGAATTTGCGGGGTGTTACATTCTCCCCAACTTAAATATTTCTCGTCCCCGAGAAATTCGTTACGGATTGGGCAGCTGGGCATAAAATTCTCACGTCACCTTGACTTTCATAAGAATAATTTCCTCTGGTTCGTGTTCGTATTCCCTTTTCACTGGTCTAACTCGTCTTGCCGTGTTCCTCGTTTGTTGCCTTCAGACGGAGAAATCGCGCTCGCACAACCGCTCGCGTGTTGTTTCGGGTTAAGCCCAATGGACTAACCGAAGGAGGTGTCGCTCCCTTAGCTGATCATCGTCACAGAAAGTCCAACCATAGGTACGGACTTAGGGAAAATCAAGCAAACAAAATTCACACATCCCTAAAAGTATGGGGTTTCACCTAAAAATCCTCAGATTTTCACTATTTTCTACAACTTTGATTCTTACTATCTCACATCAATCACTCCTTCCTTCCGTTCTCCTCCTAACTCCAAGGTTTGCGTCAATGATTTCTCTAACTTAAGGGAATTCTACTACGACTTGGGTTTTACTTATCCTTACTCCTCTCCCTAGATTCATCTCAAACATCAATCCAGCCTATCAATTTCACCATCTAGTCCTCTGATCATGGAGCATGGCATTTTTAATTTCTCAAACTTCCCTCAGACTTTCCTATAATGACCGGTAATATATACCCCCTTTCCTTCCTTATGACTCCCCAACTTTGACCAAACTTATAACTAAATCCTCTGTAATCCCATATCCTCACTTAACTTAGACCATTATCCTTCCTAAACTCTCTGGGTAATTATGGCACTTCTAATTCCATAAGTTGGACTAATGAGTCTTAAATAGGATTGATAAGGCATACAGGTGGATAATAAGGCTCATGAAGAAAAAGGGTTAAATTCGAAACAACACTAACTATTTGGTTGAAGCAATTCAACAAACATGAGGATTCAGAGATAACAAGCTACATTCCTAAGGGTAATAGCTATCCTTGTATAAAGGTATGCTAAGGTTAACAAACTTAAGTCTTACGAATACTATTGGAACATCAAAGGGCAAGGGTCTCAGCCTTAGAATCTATTCACTGTCTACTTTTAGTCTACGTTTCTTCAAACTACAGGATGAACAGATTCCTTAAACTACAATCGAAGTCTCACATCCTAAAAATATGAGAACCTAAACTTATGCTGCTAGTCTTATACTAGCAATCACATAGAGTCACACAAACAAAGCATGTAAGCCCATGCTTAAGGCCACTAAGGATTACCATAAGCTCTGATACCATTCTGTAACAGCCCGATTTTCGTAAACTAAAAGGATTGACTTTTATTTACTAAAGTTGCAAAAATGAGGCCAATTTTTTTTAAAGTGTTTGATAACGTTATTAAAGATCTTTCGTTGTACTTCAACATTATCTTTCGAAAACCGAGTTGTTACTAAAACAAATCTTTACTCACTTAGGTTTCCAAAACATTTGTTAGGGAAAACGTTTGGTTCCATTTGAAAGTAGTATTTTGCATTCCACCAAAAGAGATCCTTAGACATTTCTCATGAAGGTGTAAAAAGTCGGGCAGGCATTAGAAGAAGTTAAGTTACATCAATGGATCATTACTCAGGTAATCGTTAACACAAACACTTACTACAATCTAAAATAACCATGCTAATCTCGAGCCACTCTATTGAAGGCAATCGGGTGGAGGTCCTCCTTCTTCTTGGGCCCCCTTTTTTCCCTCAGAGATGATGTTGTTCCTATGGCTGTCCCTGTAGTGTTGTTGGGCTCCAACTTCTCTCCGTCTCTGGTGGTATAAATCCACTGTTTCTCATATTGCACCTTCTCCTTGTAGTTCTTATACCCTCGCACGGTAACTTGCCTCAAGCGCGGCCCCAGGTCAGCTCCGCTCAGTTGATGTTCCGGGTCGGGTATCACAATCTGAGTATGGCCGACCCATATCCAGCCTTTTGCGGTTCGCTTCCATCCTCTCCCATATTTACTTCAAGTGGTGATATCCATACAACACTCCATCTGCCCGTTGAGATACCAGCGGTACCGATACGCCAACGAACAGGAGAGAGTAAGCAATTCGAACGATGAATCGTCGACAGTGTGGAATTACGATAGGCACAATAATAGGACCACACAAACACACAATACAGCACACAACAATAAAGCATATTGTTATCATTATCATTCATTATTATTATTATCATTCTCTTTATCACTTTTCATACTCTTGCCAACATACTCTCATTAACACACTCTTTCTTTTTCTTTCGCTCATAATCCTAATTTCTTCTTATTCAGTCTTATCGGCTCACATCCTTCTCTTTATTTGGGAAACTACAAAATATCATCACCACATTCTTTCCGTTCTCGGCTATCACTCACGTCTACATCTCCTCGGTCATCCACCCAACCTAGTCGGAAGCACACAGGAGTACAGGACCTTTACCGTGCGGGCACGACAGCTGTCTCAACACATAAATGGTCCCAGGCCAGGAGGACTCTGCCTCAATCAATAATATCAATTCATAATAATCATGGCACACTGCCTCGCAGTGGCAAACAAGATGTCCCACTCCAGTCCCTCTCACTGTTCTCGATTTGCAATCTAGGGGGCGACAGTATATTTCTAGTGGGCCCGCAGAACTGACCACGGCATTAGACCCAGTCCCCACCACGTTAGTGCGCCACATGTGGAGTTCGTTCTGCCTAGAAATATACTCTAGACTTCTTGACGTTTCGCCATCATCGTCCTCCCCTAATGCAATCTCCTCCTAAGTATCTGCAGATACTTATGGTTCCTTCCTCTCCACTACTTCGCACGCTCATACCTCACCGCGTATGTCTTTTAAGTCTTTTATCTTTTTAATTAACCTAAGGTCGACCCGTCCTTCGTGCAACCCTTCAACGAGTCCCGACCACTAACTTTGCACAAACTTTCCCTCATCATTTCTCACATAGCGCAGAGCTGGGATCACATCAACAAGTTCTCATCTCATTTCTCAATCCTTCTATAATTGCACATCTCATTTTCATTTCACCATACCTTCCCAAAATACGATTTCGAAAACTTTTACAAAATCTCCTTTCATAAGCTTTCACAATAAAACACAATTCCCACAAACTTTTCTCAAAAATGTTTTCTCAAAGGGACTTTTCCCAACCATCATTTCAAAAAGACTTTCTTTAGATATCATTTCAAAACACTTTATCAAAGGATTATTTTCCCAAGACTCCCCTCAAAATACATCTTTTCACGAAACTCTTTCAAAAATATGGTTTCACAAAACTTTTCTCAAAAACATATCTTTTCACAAAATTTTTAAAGGAAAATCTCTTTTCATAAAAATCTCCGTTCACAAATCTTTTCGAAAATCTCTTTTCATAAATATTTTTCAAAATCGCATTTACAAATCCTTTCAAAAATCCACTTTCGCAATCTTTTTAAAAATCGATTCTCAAAGTTCTTTTCAAAAATCTCTTTCTAAAATCTTTTCAAAAACCTTTTTCAAAAATCACAACTTTGCTGAGCGCTAATGGAGGAGCAAGCTCAACTCAACACTAGTCGCAGACTAAAACCAAAAACAAAAGGAGCCCAGCTCCGCTCGAATCACATCTCATATCCACATTCACATCACTCTTCCCAGCTCTGGCTCGATCCTCATCATTATCATTCAACTCTTTCCCCAATCTCAACTCTTACCTCTTTCTATTCCATCTTATATCTTTCATCATTCTTTCTTTCTCTTATTATGTCTTCACTTTCAATTTCATTACTTTCACAACATAATTATTTCATTCTCACATTAATTAACAGCATCCATTTTCAACATGCATAATTAGATAAATGAATGTAAACATGCTATACACACACAATCAACACACACTACAATGTGGTCTTTGTCACCTTGGTATAAGTGGCCACACAACACAAACAATTGCAACTATACTACTAACTCCGAACCACTTAGTTCCGATCTTTGAGATGATACGGAACGTCCTAATAAGTCACCTAACTACCACGGTGTCTTAGGAAAGCTTCTCTCTCACCTGAGGTCGAGCGATTTAATGCGTACCGTCTCTGAGTATCCTTTGTGTTGCCGGCTGCCCCAATCCCTCGTCTTTAAGATTATTCCTCGTACTGAATAAAATACGCTTAGGTTATTAAACTGTTTTATGAAAACCTTTTTCATAGCCTAGACACTTCTCATTCCTCGTCGGAAGACTTAAAAATGTGATTGTTTTCTCAAAATGACTCAAACATTTCTTAGTCCTTTAAATACTTAAAAAAATCATTTGAAAACATCAAAATAATTAATTTAAATCAGTTGGTTGGGTCGCTGGTCCGTCTTGGACAGCACCTCGACCTCATTCAAAAACACCGAAAAATTCACCGGTTTTAATCCTGGTTTTCCTAAAATCAACCACCCTTTGAAAACCAAACTTTGAGTCTCATACACTCAATTTTAGAACTCAAAATCAACTTTAAATACACTTGGACAGCAAGGAAATGGTTTCACAACATCAACTTAATAAAATCCGAAAACATCGTAAAAACTCGTTTTATTTAAAATACTCTTTAGGTCAATGTTAATTCTTTAAAAACTCAAGTTTTTATTAGAAAACAAATCACAAACACAATCTCACAAACTCAAACAAATCAAATCAAATCAAATACAAGGTTAAGCATACATACGGCGGTCACCACACATTTTGGTCATTTAATCACATATTTAATTTCAAAAACATTTCATTTTTATAAAATAAATCATTTAAGCCTACTTTAACACACAAACCGATTACATGCACACACATAATCATTCAAGCACCAAAACTTTTTCTAAATCAATTAACTTAACATACATTTCACAAATACATGCATTTTTCCTAGGTTACTTCATGGAAAAGAATTTTAACCTAATTATCATGCATAGACTCCTAAACCGAATGCATGCCCATAATTCATCTTAAGCATAAAACTCATTCTTAATCAATTAGTTTAACATGCATTGACCGAAATTATCACAAATCAAAACAAGATTCATTCATCCTCAAACACACACAATTTCATGCAATTATTTTCTTATTTTCCTTGACAAAATCGAGAGCTAAGACTTGGAAAAATTATCAAACTTTAATTTATCTTTCTTATCTTAAATTAAATCAAGATCATGCAAGGGCATATAGCATATATCAAGTTCATAAAAGCATAGATCATGACCGAATATAACATGCACAAGATCACACCTAGATTAAATCATGGTCATGCAAGGAAAAATTATTTTAGAGCTTATCCTCCTACTTTCCGTCCAACACCGAGGCATGCATTTCAAGAAAACATGATCTTAGTCTAAGAGTTTGAAGGGCTCTTAAAAATTCAAAACAAAAATCAAAGATCCAAGTAAGATTCAAAGATCAAAGCTTTTCTTAAAATTAAGCCAAAAATCACGACATGCAAGGGCTAAAGGCCACATAAATCATCATCATGCAAGACCAAAAATTAAAATAAGTTTAGATCAAACATTGATTTACCAAATAAACACATAAACACTTCATGATTCACGGTTTTAGGCATTAAATTCAAACATGCAAGAAGATTTACTTCAAACTCACAAGGATTATGGACAAAACTTTAGATCTAAAGGAAAACATCAAGATCTAATATGAAAAACACTAAGATCTATCATGAACAACACCAACCGAATCATCAAATATAATCCACACATATTACAAATAAATTTAAGTCTTTAAAAGTCCATAGTTAAGAAAGATCAACACATAGAGTCATCTTTCCAAATATAAAGTGAACATGCAAGGAGTAAGAAAGTAAGATTACAAAATTACAAAACAAGAACTAGTCTAAACACTTCTAGGATCTTCGGTTTTTATACCAAGGAAAATGTCTTCTAATCTTCTAAGCTCTTAATCTTCAAGGGACTCCTAGGTTTTGGGCTTGATCTCCTCTTCTCCTTTCTTCTCCTACCTCACGGTTCCTACTCTTCTTTCTCTCTATTTTCTTTTTCTTAGTCTAAGAGTTTGAAGGGCTCTTAGAACATGTTTCTGGTGGTGTGTGGGCGAAGGAGTGAAATGAAGAGATGAAGTGAAGAATAAATGGAATGAAGTTAAGGGCCAAAACTTATATAGAAAATTCGTGGTTTCCTATTTTAGCCCTCATGAATTTCGGTCATAGAGCAAATGGGAGGGGTAAATTCGGTCTTCCAATTTTTTGCATGGGTGGAGTTTAGCAAAATCCAAAGGGAACAATGTAGGAGACATTAGGTGTGTAGGAGCCACTTACGTTTGTTGACTTGTTGGTTCATCCTTAGGGCTTCTACTATTTGGTTAGAGTTTTGTTAGAAATTGGTTAGGATTTTGACTCACTTGGTTACAACTTAGTTGTTTACTTAACACTTAAGGAAATTCCTAGGCTTCCTACACTCACATACACTCACACGACATACACACATATATTCACATATTCATGCACACACACTTACACATCACGCACACGCATACATGCATATATGATCATGTTCATTTACTAATTAGATTTTCTCATGATTCTAAGCATACATTCATGCAAAACCGTACACACACATATATATATACACATACATGCACATATACGTTACATACTCATATACATATATATGTACACGCATCACATACTTAAACACACCTTCATGCATTATAATTTTATTTCTTAATCATTTTTACTCTAAAACATATAATTACCAAGCTTACCTAATCACTCAAACGTTTTCAAGGAATCATATTAACATATATCAAACATACATAACCCACACATAAATACAGAAAATAAATCACTTTCTCATAAAATGACTCTTGTTTAGAATTCACTATTTCTTTAAATCATGAAAATATTAGGCACATAATTAATTTTCCAAATCTCAACTTTTAAAACTCATGACTTTATTTCATGAAAATCATTTCTTAAAATTATTTTCCACTTTGAAAACATGAATTAAGAAATTTATTTAAGAAAATATTCTTTCAAAAACATTTTCCTCGAAATAGATCTCTTTAGTATTTTAATTCAATACGAGGAATTTGCGGGGTGTTACAAAGGTCCTGTACTCCTGTTTGCTTCCGACTAGGTTGGGTGGATGACCGAGGAGATGTAGACTTTGTACGTGTGTGCTAACTGCGAAAGATCGTGTACCTCGATGAGACTTTAACTCCCCCGATCATCGATGGTTAGAATTCAATAAGACTTGATAAGAAAAGATTTATAATTGAGAGAAGCAAAAGCCTATGAATTATTGATAATGAGAAATGAATTGAAAATGAAAGTATGGAAAAGTGATGGAAACTGTATGAGAAGGAATATGAACGCAATTCAGGGATTTGCAAGATGAGAAAGAGGAAGGAATGGAGAACTAAAGAATGTTTATGATGATAAAAGATAATGAATGAGGATAATGATAATGATACATTTGATTTCTTTATTGTGTTTGTATGCTTTGTTATGCTTGTATTATCTTAATATCTTGCCTATCGTAATCCCACACCGTCGATGATGCGTCGTTCGGATCGCTTACTCTCTCCTGTTCGTTGGCATATCGGTGCTGCTGATATCTCAACGGGCAGATGCAGCATCGTATGGAGGTCACCACGTGGAATAGGCATGGAAATGGTTGGAAGCGCACTCCATATGGCTGGGTATGGACCGACTGCACTCAGATAGTGATTCCGGACCCGGAACACCAATTGAGCAGAGTTAATTTGGGGCCGCACTTGGGACAAGTCACCGTACGAGGATATAGGAGCTACGAAGAAAAGGTACGGTATGAGACTCAGAGAAACTCTATCACTCTGGGTGAAGTGGAGTTGGAGTCCAGTGGCAATGGAGGAACATCAACACGGATGGCATCACCCTCGGGAGCGAAGAAGGGCGCAAGAAAAAGGAGGAACTTCATCCGATTGTTTTCAACAGGAAGGCTTAAGGATAGTGTTATTAGTTTAAGTTTGTGGTGAGTGTTTTGAGTTAAGGATTACCTAAGTGATGAACTGATTATGTAATTCAGCTTATTTTGGAACATGCCCTACTTTTAAAGATGTGTAAGAATGAAACTTTGTAGAAATTGTGTGAACTCTTTTGATGTAATGAAAAGAACTATATTGAATTTGAAACCAAACCGTTTTCCACGATAAATGCTTTTGGGAGACTCAAGTAAGGAAGTATTCGTTTTAGTAACAACTCGGTTTTCCGTAAAAGAATGTTAAGTGATCCAATGACATTTCAACAATGTTTTAAAAAAATTAAAAAAAATAAAAATTTTGGCCTCATTTTTACAACTTTAATAAATGAAAAGATGGTTATTTTGGGTTACGAAAATTGGGCTGTCGTTACATAATGGTATCAGAGCTTATGGTAATCCTTAGTGGCCTTAAGCATGGGCTTACATGCTTTGTTTGTGTGACTCTGTGTGTTTGTTAGTGTAAGGATAGGAGTATAAGGTCAAGTTCTCATCTTTCTAGGATATGGGACTTTGTTCGTCGTTTAGTGCCTTCTGTGTTAGTCTAAGAAACCTATTCGTTCTGTAGTTTGAGGAAAGTAGACAAAGTAGAAAGTGAATAGATTCTGAGATTGAGACCCCCTAACCTTTGATATTGCATTATTGAATTACCTCCAAGGAAAGTTGACCTTGACGTACCTTTTGTATAAGGATAGTTATTACCTCCAAGGATATAGGATGTTGTCCCTGGATCCCCGTGTTTGTTGAATTGCTTCAACAAAAACCGTCAGTATTGTCAAAATTCGAATCTTTTCTTCATAAGCCTTACTATCAAACCGTAGCCTTACCGATCTTTTCCAAGATTTATTAGCTTGATTTGTGGATTTGAAAATGTCATAGTTACCCAGATAGTTTAGGCTTGAATGATCAAGGATGGATAAATGGTTTAAATTGAGTAAGAGTATGAGACCACAATGGATTTAGTTGTAAGTATGATCAAAGTTGGGGAGCTACAAGGAAGAAAAGAGGTGTATGTTACCGGGTATTAGAGAAAAATTTCGAGGAAAATTTGAGGACTAGGATTGCCTTATACCATAACCAGAGGTTTAGACGGAGAAAGTGATAGGCTTGATTGATGTTTAGAATGAATTTAATGAGGAAAGTGAGGTTGTTTTGAGGGAGTAAACCCAAGTTGCAGTAGGATTCTCCTTAAGTTGGAGATATGATGGATGAAAGCCTTAGAATTAGAAGGAGAATTACAGGAAGGAGTGATTGTTCGTGAGTCAGTGAGAATCCAAAGTTATAGAAAGTTGTGAGTATCTAAGGATTTTGGCTAAAACCCAGTACTTTTGGAGATGTGTGAATTTATGTTTGCTTGATTTTCCCTAAGTTTGTACCTACAGTTGGACTCTCTGTAACAACATCGGTTAAAGGAGCGATATCCTCTTCGGTTAGTCCGTTGGACTTGACCCGATTCAACACGCAAGTGGTAGTGCCTGTGAGGCTTCTTCGTCTGGAAGCGACAGAACGAGGAGCACGGCAAAGCGAATGATGTCAGCAAAAGGGAAAACGACCATGAAGCGAGAATGAGAACGTTCTCATGGACCTCACCGTAATGTGAAAGTTTTGTGTCCTGCTGCCCAATCCGCAACGTATTTCTCGAGGACGAGAAATCTTTAAGTTGGGGAGAATGTGACGACCCGCAATTTCCTCGTATTGTTTTAAACACTAAAGAGACTTATTTCGTGAGAAAGTGTTTTTGAAAGAGTATTTTCTTGAATGAATTTCTTATTTCATGATTTCAAGTGATGAAGAATTTTAAAGGAATGGTTTTCATGGAATGATATTATGAGTTTTAGAAATTGAGTTTTTTTTAATGGTTATGTATTTAATATTTTTATGCTTTAAAGAAATGGTGATTTCTAAACAAGAGTTATTTTATGAGAAAGAGATTTGTTTCCTATGCATGTATGAGTATATGTGTTGGTTTGATATGTGTTTGATGTATGATGTATAAAAATAATTGTGTTAATATGATTCCTTAAAGATATTTGTATTATTATGTGAATTGGTGATTATATTGTTCTAAAGTAAACATGATTAAGAAATAAAAAGATAATGTGTGTATGCATATGTGTGTGCTACGTGTATATGTGTGCATATATATATAAGTGTAGGATTTCAATTCTTAAGACAAGAAGCATATGAGGTAAATTAGAACCATAAAGGGGAATTAATGGGTAGAAAATTTGAAGTAGTAGAAGTAAGTATACATGAAGTGACCTAAAGCCTTAAATTTCTCCTTTTTGTTCCGTTGATAAAATCCACCCATGCAACAATTTGAAGAACCAAAAATACCCTTCCCTTTAACACACAAGATCGAATTTCCAAAGGGCAAAATAGTAAGCTCACGTTTTTCCTATAAATACCTTTGGCCTTAGTTCATTCACTTTCATTTTCCATTCATTTCTTCACTTCCACTTCTAAAACCAAACACTATTCTAAGAGTCCATCCAACTCTTAGAAAGAAAAGAGAGAGAAAGAGAGGGAGGAGGAGGCCGTGGAAGAGGAAGGAGAAAGAAGGAAGAAGGAGAAGCTTAGAAGCTTAATCAAGGCTAGTTCTTGGAAGATCTAAGAGCTAGAAGGCTAGAAGATCAACCATTCTTTAGGTGGGTGGTTCGAAGGTCAAGAAAAAGTTGTAATAGTTTAGGTTTTTCTTTGATCATGTGATCTTTCTTCTTTTCTTTCTTTGCATGTGTTATTTATGTTTGATCATCGACTTTTAAGACTAAAAGAAACTTGTAATAACTAAACAATGGACTTGATGATTCGGTTAAGGCTTGCATGATAGATCTTGATGTTTTTTTTAAACTAAACCTTAAAGATCTAAAGACTTGTTGAGATTCTTGTGGGTTTAAAGTAAAGCTTCTTTGCATGTTAAATTTCCTTGCTTGAACCGTGATTTATGAAGCATTTATGTGATTATTTGATGAACAAATACATTGTCGTGTCTAGGACACGGTGTATCAGATATACCCCTAGCTCAAAGGTATAGAGAGACCCAAGAACTAGTGGATGGACTGATGTTAGTATATGATTGCTTAGGTATGCTAGAGGTCTAGTTGGGACAACTAGGGTTTCCCTAATCACAGTGTGTGCAAATGTGTAATTAGGGAGAGAGAGAACGTACCAGAGCCCCTTGTTGGAGACAACTATTTATAGGGGTGGCATTGTACCTTGTGGGCCCGTACGGAGGTCCAGCAAGGCTGCTAACGTGTCCCACTTAGGATAAGGGATGAGTCATTCATCCTTATCCTGTATTGGGAGATCTTATCCCTGTTGGCATGTTAGGCTCACGCGCCCCTAGCTCAGACTCTTTAGGGGGTAAGGCCCATACGGTTGGCTCTAGGTCGCTAGGGTGGGTCCTAGTACAAGCGCTCGGCTTGGGTAGGCGTGACCTATCAGATAGGATAATCTGGTCGGCCAAGTATGCTAAAGGTAGACCGACCAAGTATGCTAAAGGTAGACCGAGGGTCGGTCTACCACATAAGCCCCCTAGCTCGGAAAGACTTTTTGAGTCTTGAGCCGAGCTGATAATTCTTCGACGGTGTCTTTTAAAGGAGCCGAGTGTTAGGGTCGGAGCGAGGTGATGAGTTCAGGACAGCTCAAAGTGCCTCGCTGTCCCTTCTACTGACTGAGAGGACGTTTGAATGTCCTTTCATTGACACGTGCTGCTTGTGTCAGGTGTCATTATTATGCATGCTGCCCTTTGGGTTTTTGAAATGTTTCCCTCCACTGATTGCGCGAAACGTGTCTCTTTGAGTGGCTCGATGTGGATTTGGGCCTCTGCTTCCAGGCCCAGTAACTCAAAAAACGTGGGGAGGGAAGTTTCTTTTTGAGTTTAACTGCCCTTTAGCCTTCTGTTTTCTCATTTCTTCCAAAACTCATCCTTCTATCTTCCCTCTCTGTTCCTGCGTTTTCTCTTAAAATCTCAGATTTCCTCCAACCATTCTCAAGCCATTGCAGTCCTGCCCTCTTTGACGGTTATTGCTTCCCCTTCATTGCACCTATCAGTTCGTGCCAGTCTTCTTTCTATAGTTTCAGGTATTTTGACTTGGAACCTCTGGTTTTTGCTTCTACTTTTTTCTTTTTTCGTTTGAACTGTTCATCCCTTAGGTTCTGGGTTCTTGGCTTTCGTTGGGTTTAGAATTTCTTTCTGGGTTTTCTGAATTTTCTGAGTTTTCATCATGGGTGTTAACTGGTCATGGTATGAGGAATTGTCAAAAATTTTGGGTTTAGGCGATATTGAGGATTCTTCCTCTTCTTCATCTTCATCTTCTTTTGATTTGGAAGTGCTAGACTTCCTGCCACCGCCTTTTCGCCATCGCATGGCGGATCCCACGGCGGAGATGTCGTTATCGGTGGAATTTCCCCAGAATTTTGAGGAAAAGAAGAGTAGGAAGTTACTGTATCAAATAGCGGAGGAGCGGGCCCAAGTGGCCCGCCGCCCCTCGAACCGTACTTGGGAAAAACCCTTCTGGGGAAAAGCCTTAAAGGTTAGGGGAAGATGCAGTAGGCTCGGCTATAGGACCAATAAACCTAGGGTTAGGTTGTTTAAAGATTTTGATTTTGTAGATTCTGACGCCGAGACTTCCCTTTCCCCAGGTATAGTTCGACGGTGCGTCACACATCCTCATGAATTTCCTGTGCCTCCGAACTCAGGAGCCTATGACTGGGTTGATTTGGAGGTGCTCGGTACGCCGTCAACCTTAATCAACAGCAATTTGAGTCATATTCGAGCTAACATACTCCCTTGCCCTGTGGACGAAACGGGGACCTCTTATACAATCAGTCCTCCTTCAGCCAATGACTGAGTATGTACAGCGATCGAAGAGAATCGCAAGGAGTTTTTCATGTATGAGGAGGTTGTGATAAGGCTGGGTGTTAAAATGCC
This sequence comes from Crotalaria pallida, assembly GCA_037953625.1. Lineage (NCBI taxonomy): Eukaryota > Viridiplantae > Streptophyta > Magnoliopsida > Fabales > Fabaceae > Crotalaria > Crotalaria pallida. The sequence continues at coordinate 53,174,231 of CM075654.1, read as the reverse complement.
GTTTTCCGATCTAGAGATAGCTCTGATCCAGCGGCTGGGCCTAGCTCCCACCCAACTACATCCTAGTGGTTGGGCATTTGTTCGAGCGTTTCAAAAATTTTGTGAGGCTCGCCGGTTGACATGCTCGCTTCGAGCGTTCCTATGGTTATACATACCACAGGTAAACATTTTTGAGAAAGGGTCAACCAAGAGACTGTGGGTATCGTTGAAGGCACGCAACGACCATGCTCTCTTTGCTAAATACACCGATTCATGGAAAACCTTTAAACCATTATTTTTCAAGTATCAATTCGTCGGAGAGGGAGAATGTTGGTTTATGGAGGGCGGTGAGCCTCGGTTCCCTTTATCATGGACACCTGACTTCTTCAACAGACACCCAAAGCTTTATCAATACCATTATGACGAAGAATTGACGAGTGATGAGAGGCATACCTGTGATACCTTCTTCTACTACCTTAAGACCAATGGTCAAGTCGATATTAGGAACATCATTATTTTTCCCCAAGAGCTTGTGAAAGCAGAGCTTGGTATATGCCTTTTTTTTAACATTTGTACTTTTTGTTTTTCTGTTTTGCAGTCAAAATGGCTAGGGAAAATAAGGCTGCTGCTCGCATGAGGAAGCTTGCTAAATCGAGGGCGGTCGGCTCCTCGGGCGGAGCCATTTCCTCGGAAGCGACTCGATCAGTTACGGTGGCCGTGGCATCACCTTCTGAGGTTGAAGTGGTGCAAGATGTCCGACCACCATCTGTCCGTGTGGTGGAGGTAGCTACTGGGAGCCCCGTTGTTCGGGTGGAGGAGGAGGAGGAGGAGGACCGAGTGCCTTTGTCCAAAAGAGCTAGAATAGATAAGGGTAAAGGCAAAGTTGTTGAGTTGCTGAAACCACTACAAAGGAGTAATTTGTGGTTTGACGTTTCGGACCCCGAGGAGGAGACCGTTTGGGCTCAGAAGCTGAAGGAGAAATTTGTTGATTTGGTTTATACTTCCAATGATGATAATAAGAGATTGTCGGACCAGACTGCGACCACTTTGAAATGTCACTGTGATTTATTGGGCAAAAATATGCTAAGGGCTGCGAGCTACATGTTCCACCTTAGTAAGCATGCCGAAGATATCAGCGCAACTCTTTCGGCCACTGAGAAGGAGAAAAGGAGAGCTGCTGCCCATCAAGCAAAAAATCTGTTAACTCAGATTAAGGAGAATGAGGCAAATCTTCAAGCTCTGACCGAGGCCAACACCGACCTGCAGAGAAAACTTGAAGCATCTGAAAGAGCTCGGGAGACCGCTCAAAAGGCCTTGGAGGATGTTGGTGGAAGGGAGGCCGAGAAGGGAAGGCTGCTGCAAATTGCTCAAGAGAAACTGGCTGAAACTCAGCAAAAAGTTACCGAGCTGGAGGGTGTTCAGGGTCGGTTAACAAATTCTGAGAATGAGGTGGGTCGGCTACAAGGGGAGTTGATAAAGGCTGGTCGGAAAGCTTTGAAACATAAGGTTACGGCCAAGCAGAACCACTTCAATTGGGATCATGCAGTGAATGACTCTTTTGTGAATGCTGTTAAACAGTTGTCCCTTATGAATCCGGGGATCCAAGTGGTAGGTGCAAGTCCAAATTTTGGAGTTGACGGTGATCGTATCATTGACTACGCCCACGAGGATAGGGAGGTGGACTTATCAGTGCCGAATCTCCCCAACCCCTTGGACTTGGAGAATGAAGATGAAGCTGATTTCGATGGGTCGACCATTGCACTTTCCGAGGATGAAGACTAGATCTTTTTATGCATTTCTTTTTGCTACTATTGTGTTTTTTATTTTCGTTGTTTGATGAAGTACTGAATGCTGTAATATGATCGGTTTGAACAGAATATTGCTTTACTTATCCTTTGAATTTCTTATGAAATGTTGATGTTTTAATTTCGTCAAGATTTTGCACTGTCCTTTATTTCGTTGTAAACTGTTATTTAGATTTCGGATCTCCTACCTTTGGCCAAGGTGGGATCCTCGGTCCTCGGCTTACAGAAACTATTTAAGTTTTTAGCCGGGCATCTACTAAAAGTACTTGTGATTGTTAGTTTATATGTCCCCGTTGGAAGGACGTGTATAAACACCCAAGTTCGCCTCGGTGGAGAACCGAGAGGAAATGGTTAGTACGTTAACAGTAAGAAGACAAGATGAATGACTGAAAAAGATAGATCTTCATTAAGCTCTTTTTTGGTCTGCTTGCAAACAATAGAAATCAAATGTAACATAAAACATAGAAATGCTGAAATAAATGACATGAAATTTAAACAACAGAATTTTAAAATCAGGGTTGAAATCTTGCAAGAGTTGTGGTGGGTTTCAATTAGCTGTAGTAAGGTCTAAGCTTGGTAGCATTCCAGGAGTTGTTTAGTTGCTGCTTTGTTAGTGTCTCCAATCTGTATGCCCCCGAGCCAGTTTTTGAGACGACCCTGTAGGGGCCTTCCCAATTCCTTGCCAACTTTCCTTCTTTTGATTTTTTCAAACCGATGTCGGCTCGTCTGAGGACCAGATCCCCTACAGTAAAGCTTCTTGGAACCACCCACTTGTTGTATTCTCGGGACTGCCTTTCCTTTGCTTTTTTCTCTCGATCAGATGCGAGAGATCGGACCTCCTCGCTGAGAGTTAACTCTTCTTTTAACAAACCATCGTTTACTTCTACTGGACGTTCGGACACTCGGAAGGTGGGAATCCGAGTTTCAATAGGCAACACAGCCTCACAACCATATGTTAGTCGAAATGGGGTTTCTCCTATCGAGGTGTGAATGGTCGTTCGAATTGACCATAATACCTCGGGGAGGAGGTCAGCCCATGATCCCTCGGCTTCAAACAGTCTCTTCTTCAACCCATCAATGATGATTTTATTCGCTGCTTCTGCCTGTCCGTTCGTCTGCGGGTGTTCGACCGATGAGAAATGGTGGGTGATGTGGAAGTGGTCGACCAGCTCTTGAAAATCCTTGGCTGTGAATTGTGTGCCATTGTCGGTCACCAGAGTGTGTGGGACACCGAAGCGAGCGATGACTTGTCTAAGAAAGAATTTTTGGATTTTAGCTGAAGAGATTGTGGCCAAAGCCTCGGCCTCGATCCATTTTGTGAAATAATCAATTGCGACCACCACACACTTTAGCTGCCCTGAAGCTGTTTTGAATTTCCCTATGATGTCCATACCCCACTGATAGAAGAGCCATGGTGCGATCATTGAGTGGAGCTCCGTCGGGGGGCGTTGGAAAATCTTTCCGTGAAGCTGACAGGACTTACATCTTTTGACATGTTCTGAATCATCGCTTAGAAGTGTAGGCCAGTAATAGCCTGCTCGGAGTACTTTGCGGGCTAGAGCTTTTGCACCTACATGGTGGCTCGAGATTCCTTCATGAACCTCGGCCAGCACGAGATCGGCTTCAGCAGGGTTCAGACACTTCAGCATAGGGGAGTCCATTCCCCGTTTATACAAAGTGTCACCAATCATGGCGTACTGAGCAGCTTGCTTGACTACCTTTTTTCCTTGAGTGGGGTCGATTGGTAGAACTTGGAATTTAAGATATTGCTTGATGGGGTCCATCCAATCGGTGGTCAGAGATAATGCCAGAACAACACTCGGCTGGTGGACAGTTTCTTGGACTAGGCTTTTGTTGTTTTCAGGACCTTTAGTGCTAGCGAGCTTGGAGAGAATATCAGCTCGCCCATTAGAGGACCTAGGGATGTGAGTGATGGAAAATTGAGGGAAGATATCTGAGAGGGTTTTGACTTGCTCTAGGTATTTTTGGAGAATTGGTTCTTTAGCTTGAAACTCACCTTTGACTTGAGATACAACTAAATGAGAATCGCTGAAAACTTCGATTTCTGAAGCCCCCATTTGGTGGGCCATCCGCAGGCCGGCTATCACCGCCTCATACTCTGCTTGGTTGTTTGAGGTGGGGAACTCAAACTTGAGGGAATATTCTACGCTGAGGCTTCAAGGATTATTCCGGCCGCAGCCCCCTTACTGTGGCTGGAACCATCAACATAAATTTTCCAAGGTTGGGGCTGGCTGGGATGGTTAAAGTCTGACAATTCTGAAACTAAATCCGCCAAGACTTGGGACTTGAGAGTTCTCCTCGGCTCGTAGGTGACGTCGAACTGTGATAGCTCAACGGACCAAGAGACCATCCTTCCCGCCAAGTCAGGTCGGTGAAGCACCTGCCTTATCGGCTGAGTTTTTTTGACCACAATGGGGTGGTTCTGAAAGTACTGCCGGAGTCTCCTAGCAGCAATTACCAGAGCAAAAGCGAGCTTCTCTATCTTGGAGTATCTTATTTCAGGTCCTTGGAGGGCCTTGCTGACAAAGTAGATGGGTCGCTCGGTACCTGCGTCGTTCTTGATCAGGGCCGAACTAACAGATGTTTCACTAACAGACAAGTATATAAACAGAATTTCTCCCTCTCGAGGACTTGTTAGGACGGGAGGGGCCGAGAGGTATTCTGTGAGACCCACAATTTTACCCAAATTATTTGTGATTTTATAATTGAAATTAGGAAATTATGCTTGATTTTGATGTCTGGATTTAATATATATATGAATAAATATATATATACCTATATATATATACGTGACATATATATTATGTACCAATATTTTCCCTAGCCTATTTAAATAAAATATTTTAAGGTAAAGTATTTGATTTAAATGATTTTAAAAGATGAAATGATTTTGATGGATTAGAGTACCCTATCTTTAGAAATTCATATCTTTTCAACCGTGCGTCGAAAAATTACAAATGATATGTCAAAACGATCGTATCGAAATCTAGATTATGAAAATTTAAAACTTTGATTTTTATTTTTGAGTTTTCGAAATTTTATCACTGCTACAGTAGTGAACGAATTTTTGAGTTTTAAGAATCAATGTATGGTTTTAATGCATTAAATAATCTTTTGACTCAAGAATATTTTATTTTGAAAATGAAAATACATTTCTGAAGCTGTATAATGTACTATTATTCAAATTAAGTGTATTTTCGTATTTTTTTTATTTTAAAATATTTGAAAAGCTTAGAAAGTGTATTTTTGAAGGAAATGATCTTAAGACTTCAAAAATTCATAATTTTCAAACCGTAAGTCCAAAAATTACAAACTTTATATGAAAATGATCGTATTAAAATGTAGAATCTTAATATATAAAAATAAAATTTTTATTTTAATATTTACGAAAATTTTTGTACAGTAGGCAGAAAAATCAAATTTTGATAGTTAATATGATTGGGTAATTATGTAGGCACCTCCACAATGAACCAATAAAAAATTTTCTCTCCTATTTTAATATATATGCACCGTCCAAAATAAGGTGGAAAGAGGGGAGGAATAGTTCTGAAGTTTGTGAGAATAAACCATGAATTAAAATGCTTTAGGAATCAACAAAATCCCATTTAATGCTAGTTCATGTTCCAAGTAGTGTTTGAAAATTTTTGACTAAGATTTGATGAAGGGGGGGCCGAATATTGCTCTGAAAAATGGAGGGGAAATGCATCCTCAACACCTATAAATAGATAGCCTTAGTTCCCACATTTTTCACACACAAAACTTTGATAGTTTTACAAGAAAAAAAAATTAAAATTCTAGGAGAATAGAGAGAGAGAGAGAGAGGGACGAGTAAGCTAAGGAAGGAGGGAAGAGTTGCTTGTTGCTTGAAGTTTTCTAAAAAGCTTAAGGAGTAGAGGTAACCCAAAATCACTTATTTATTTAAGCTATTTTTAAGTTGTTTTGTTTATATTTTTGTTTAAATCTTCTCAATTTCTTCAATAGTCAAGTTCTAAATTTTTATTTTCATTTTAAAGTTATTTTTGAATAAGTGATATTGTTCTTGAGTCATATGAATTAAGAATGAGAAAAGGGACACAAAAAGGGTGTTTAAAGGGATTTATCTCCCCTTTTCTTTAATTCTTAAGATGGCTAAATGTTTTGATGTGTTTGATTTATTTATTTTCTGGGTTTATTTTAATCCTTAGAACATAAGAATTGTAGAGAATTTTGTATGAGCAAATAAGTTTTTATTCATTGTCTTTTTAATTGTTTTATTTCCTTATAATAAGGAATAAGAATCAATAAGTAAATAATAATGAAAAAAAATTAATTTCTGGTATATGAATGTATATATAGGCCGTGTCACATAATAAGAAATTGATGGTTGATTTGTGTAATTTTGATATATGGATTGTATTGTTGTTTAATAAAATAAAAAGGGAATAGAAATAAATAAAAGAATTAAAAAGGATTTTTTATTTTATTTTCTTTTATTCTGGACGTGTGATATATATATATATATATATATATATAATTATAATGTATGGTAATTGTTATTATTTCATGTGTATTTGAGTTATAGTTAAGAATGAAAACAAATAGGTATTTTCTTTAAAGTGAAAATGAAATGAAAATGATTTAAAGGAACTAAAAATGATTTTGGAAAATAAAATAATTTTCTGGAAAATTTTAATGCAAATGAAGTGTATGGAATTATATGTTATGGAAATTTTTATGTAATTGTTATTGTTTGTTTGTATTTGATTTTCTTTTGTTAGGATTTAAGTTTAATAAGAACAATGAATTAGGATAATAAGCAAAAAAAAATAAACTTTCTGGAAAAAAATAAAAAGAATAGACCGTGAGGTCTATTTCATTATTTTAAAATTATTTTTTTTTGTAATTTGTTTGATTGTTTGATGTATAGTTAAATTATAGTTAATTGTTTACAAGAAAAAGGAACAAATGGTAGTTGTTATAAACCTATAAGATCATGCATTTGTGATTAATTATATGAGTATGTGGTTGATATATTGGTATATGTTAGTTGCTGGAAAAAATGAACTTTTTTTTTAGAAATCTATTTTATATTTTGTTAATGATTAAATCTATGATATTGTTTTCTTTTTAGTATACCAAATGATGTAATTATATTATATAGATGCTTTAGGAATTAAAAATTATTTTTCTAAGTTGTCTATATGCTAGTCGAATTTTAGAGAAAAAGAAATTAAATTTATTGAATTTTTCTAATTGATTTGATGATTGCTTTAGTATGTTTATGGAATATATTATATGTTTATATGGAAAAGATTAATCTTGAAAGTTTTATTTTAATTCTGGAAATTTGATCTTTATTCTGAAAAATTTATTTATTTAAGACCCCAAGTAATTATTTTTGAGAATGTTAGTGATGCTTTGTTTGTATGTGCAAATGTAATGTAGAAACAAATAGAAAATAAGTGTTTTTGATTAATTACTTTGATTGTATAAAAAAAAATTAAGTTGCTGTCCAGAATTTTTAAATAGTGAAAAGTAATATTTTTATTTGAAATATTGGTATTTCTAAAGTTTGTAGCATAAGTAGGAATTGTGTATAATTGTTTTGGATTGTTTACTTGAACTTCTTGAGTTGATGCAACTTTTTCTGTGGCTGTACAGCAGATGCAACTATTTTATTTTGTTTGAATTTAGTCATTTTATTATAGTAGAAGTTGTAATAAGAATTTAGGAGAAATCGGCATATGTTTTCGATGTTCTGTTTAAGAGAAATTGAATTTTTAAGTTTGTATATGTATGTTGTCCAAAAATGAGGAATGTGTAGTATTTATGTTATGACTTGTTCTTGAATGATTAGATATGTAGATTTCATGTTAAACTTGAAGTACAAGTGCAAAGGATTAGAAAATGAATTTTAAAAAGTAATTTTAGAATATTTGTAAGTAAGGTTGAATGTGTGTTTGAATGAAATATTATTTGTACTTGTATAGAATGATTGAAAGATATTCTTGAAAAAAAGATATTGATTTGATATTTAATTTTAAAGTTGTGTTAGTGTTTGTTTTAAAAATGATTTATTTTCTAAGTATTTACATGTTTTCAAAACTTCAAAGGCTTTGAGAAAGTAAAGTTTTCAAATGTTATATTGATTTATTTCTTTCTAGTATGAATATTTATAAAGGTTATTTTGTGAAAACAATCGGTTTAAAAGGTTTGCAATTGGGAACGAATAGCGAGACCGGAAATCAAGCTCACGTTAGTTCTTCACATCAAGGTGAGAGAGTAGCAACCTTTAGACACAATGGCACCATGGTAATCGTTAGAACGATTTCGACCATCTCAAAAGTCATAATCCGGGTTACAAGTCAATATACGAGACGACGATTGAGTGTAGAATGTGTTTAGTCGTCCTTCGTTGAGACAGTGTCTCTATTTTACTATTTGATATATTGTGGTTATATTATATTATGCTTGCATGAGTATATAAGAAATGTTGTTAAATGATTTGGAGAATGTTGATGGTTATGTTGTAAATATTCTGAAAGAAATGTATGATTTAGAAATGTTGGAATTGATGAGAAATGATAGTTATGGGAATGTGAATGAACCCTTGGAGCAAGTTGTAATGCGTTTGAAAGAAATACGAAATGATTAAGTTTTGATAATATGCGAAGATGATGTTTATGTACAGTGATGGTGCATCGTGGCACAATAACATTGAAATTATTTCCCTTTGAGTGACTAATCACGTGAATGAGTATGCCGTGATTACGTCTTGTGGATCCCACTGTACGATAATGATGTTTTGTTGTGGTCCCTTAGAGGTCGAGGCCCGTTAGAAGCGCGGCTTAGAATGGGTCGACCAAACTTAGGATTAATAAAAGACTTTAAAAGATTAAAATGACTTAAAAGACTTTAGGACCCAATCCTTTCTAACTACGTTGAGAGTGAAGTAGTGGAGAGGAAAGATATCGTATACTTGGAGGTCGGGCATTCCTCCAAGTGGTGATTGCGATAGGGGAGGGCAATGATGGTGATTCGTCAAGAAGCCTAAGAGCACTACCCTAGGTGGAACGATGCTACAGTGATCAAGGGCACCTGCTGGTCGTTGGTCGTGGCGAGGACTACAACGCGAACTAGGGATAGAGCTGTCGCCCCCTTGAGCAAATCATGGATGGTGTAGAGGGAATCCGAATGGGACTAGAAGCCATCGATTATTTTTGATAAACTTATGAATTGATAATTGATTTTATTTTTGCTGGCCAACTGGCGTGGTTTTAGCTGGTACGTACCCTTTGGCTTCGATGTCAGCATGGTTAGGACTCTTGTGCATCCCATCTGCTTTCCGAACTAGGACGAGGTTGGATATTGAAGGAGGAGATGTAGCGTGTGTGCTAATTTACCTTTAACCGATAGTTTCCATCCCTAATGTTTCAATGATGATAGAGTTATGGAAGTTGTAGATGGAATTCTTGAAGTATGATAAAGATATAAGACTCAATGATAATAATGATGTGATAATGATATTATGTTTGTGTTAGTTCTAATGTGACCCCTGGATTAAGCCCATGCCGTCGACGCTTTGCCCGTCTGGTAGCTAACTCTCTATATTCTTTGGTATGTTCTTGTCTCTGTTCATGATAAATATATTAGATGGCGGACCGAATAGTTCAAGTGGAAATGTCTCCTTTGGTGGGGGGACATTGGCTTAGAACCGCACACGGATGGATCTGGGAGGGACCAACAAGACTTACCATTACTGATCGAGATCACACACTAAGAGGAGTAGCCACCGATCGTGAGGAAGTGCGATATCGTCTTAGGGATCTTATGCCAGATGGACCTCGAGCATTTCATGATGTCCCGCCCGTTGATCAGAACAGCGAGGAGGAAGAGGACCCAGAGGAGGAAGAGGATCCAGAGGAGGAAGAAGACCCAGAGGAAGACCCGGACAAGGATGTGCACGAGGACGATTAGTTTATTCCTTAGTGATATTTATCTTTGTTTGTTTGGTAGTCTTGTATAACGGACCCTTTGTTTATCACTATGTTACCCCAGTGGATGTTTTATCTATTGTGTTACTTGGTATTTCGGATATTGGCTGTTAAGCCTAAACAATTTTTATAACGTTGATTTTGGAATTAATCTAAGGATAATTTTATTCCGCATTTTTAAATATTGAGTTTTGGAATGGAATGGATAAGTGGCACTTCACTTTGGTAAATAGAATAAAGTTTGAAATACTGAGGAAAACCTTTTTATGAACCAAGTTATTAATAGGAGTTAGAAACTAAGTTAATTATGTAACCTTTTCAAAAACTAAGTCAAGTTAAGTAAACCTTTTTGAAAACTAAGTTGAAAAATATTTTGGAAACTAAGTTGATATGTAAACTCACTTTTAAATGGTATCATGTAAATGTTTTAAAAAAAATGGCGCAAATTTTTAGTGAAAATTCTATTTCCAAATTGGGGTGTTACATATTCCTTGAGTTCAGCAAATGCTTGTTCGCAAGAGTCATTCCAATGAAAAGTTTTGTTTTTTCTGAGAAGTTGGTACCACGGGAGGGCTTTTTTAGCTACTTGAGGGAGGAATCTTGAGAGGGCTGCCATCTGACCAGTCAGCCTCTGGACCTCCTTTACATTAGATGGGCTATGCATGTTCAGAATAGCTTGGCATTTCTCTGGGTTGGCCTCGATACCCCTCTCTGTGAGCATGAAACCTAAAAAGGCCCCAGCCGGAACCCCGAAGGTGCACTTATCGGGGTTCAGGCGCATGTTGTACCTTCTGATTCTGTCCAAGATGGCTGCTAAATCCTGGGGATGATCTTCCTTTTTCTTGCTCTTGGCTATGATATCATCTATGTACACCTCAAGAGTAGGACCAATCAAACCCGAGAAGACCTTGTTCATCATCCGCTGGTAGGTTGCGCCAACGTTTTTAAATCCAAAAGGCATTACCGTATAGCAGTAAGTAGCCCTTTCAGTGATGAAGGCCGTTTTCTCCTGATCAGGAGGGTACATCGGGATTTGGTTGTATCCTGAATATGCATCCATAAAAGAGAGGAGTTGGTAGCCAGCTGAGTTGCCCACTAGTTTGTCAATGATGGGGAGGGGATACTGGTGTTTTGGGCAAGCTTTGTTCAAGTCGGTGTAGTCGACACACATGCGCCACTTCCCGTTTGATTTTTTGACCAATACTGTGTTTGAAAGCCATTCGGAGTAGTTGACCTCTCGGATGAATCCGGCAGAGAGGAGCTCAGCCACTTTCTCCTCAATTACTGCAGCTTTCTCTGTGCCTACCCTTCTCTTTTTCTGGGCGACCGGCTTGGCGGTCGGGTGAACGCTGAGACGATGACAAATCAGGTTTGGGTCAATCCCCGGCATATCAGCCGAGGTCCATGCAAAAAGGTCTTTGTTTTTCTTTAAAAGTTCAAGCATCTCTGCTCGTACTTTTTCTGAAAGGTTGGTTCATAGCTTCACTTTCCTGTTCGGGAGCTCTGCATCTAACACAATGAATTCCCACTCACCTTGTGGGGTCGGTCTTGTATCATCCAACTCGGATCTGACATCCAAGTTTGTCAAAAGTACGTTTCCTTTGTTCAAACATAACTTTGGCTGAATTTCTTCAGGGCTTTTGAACTTTGCTAAACTAGCATTGTAGCACAATCTAGCTTTTTCCTGCTCGGCTCGAATAGCGACGACAGTTCCGTCAGAACCTTCGAATTTCATGGCCAGATGAACGATCGAGACGACCGCACCGAAGGCCTGTAGGCATGTTCTGCCGAGGATGGCATTATATGCTGAGGGGCAGTCGACCACGAGAAACTTGATGATCTCGGTCCTGGCCGAGGGGTGGTTCTCAAGTGTTACCGGTAGTTGGATGTGTCCTTTGGGAACCACCGCGTCTCCTGTAAAGCTAATTAACTTTCCCTCGAAAGGGGTTAGGTCAGAGGTCTTTAACTTTAGGGCTTCAAAAAGGTTCAAGTACATGATGTCTGCCGAACGGCCTTGGTCGGCAAATATCCTGGCAACCTCATAGTTGCCTACCAGGGCAGTAATGACCATTGGGTCGTTGTGACCCGGGATGATCCCTTCAAGATCTTCATCAGAAAAACAGATGGGTACACTTTTTGTGGTTCTTTTTCGGATTGGATGGTCATGGACGGCGAGCACTTGATTGATGTATTTTTTTCTGTCGGATCTCTTTTCTCCTCCCCCCGCGAAACCTCCTGCTATGGTGTTGATTCTATGGTTTTGCGGGGATTGGTCTGTGGTTACTTCTACCATGGCTACTCTCTGTAGATCGGATGGTTGCTGATTGGTGTTATGGTTGGTTTCTCTGGTTGGAGGTCGGACGTGTCTGTCCGGAGAGGGGGTCCTTCTTCGAGCATGTCGGTTGAGTGCCTCCCTGACATACTGTAGTAATTTCCCATCTCTTATCAGTTGCTCGATGACATCCCTTTGCCAGGTGCACTCGTCTGTAGTATGCCCGTATCCCCCATGATACGAACAAAACTTGGAACGGTGTTGGCGCTGACTTATTTTTAAGGGGGGAGGTCTCTCTACCATTCGAAGGTCGGTTTGCATTGTTTCTTGCAAAATCTGACTTCTTGGGACCGTGAGAGGAGTGTACTGCTCGAATTTTTCTCGGGGAACACCGAACCTTCTGTCCCCTCTGGGTCCTCTTCTTTGTTCCTCCCTTCTGTCATCTCTTCTTGGTTTTCCCTGAGAGGAAGGTTCCCCTCTTTCTCTGTTCTTCTGCCATTTGCTGAATTCCTCCAAATTTATGAATTTGGTGGAACGATGTCTTAACTCCGCCATATCCCTCGGCGGTTTTCCCGCTAGTGAGTTTTTGAAGTCTCCATTCCGAAGTCCCTGAGTGAAAAGAAAGACTGCAAAGCTCGGTTCAAGGTTTGGAACGGATCCTGCCTCTGAATGGAAACAGGATAGATACTCTCTCAAGGGTTCTTTGGGTTATTGCATGACACCTGCTAGTGCGTGGTCGGACTTTGGCTGGACGCAGCTAGCAGTGTATCTGTTCAGGAAAAATCTCTTCATTTCTGCCCAGGAGTTAACAGAGTTCCTAGGAAGGGCCGAGTACCACCTCAAAACGGGTGGTTGCAGAGTCATACAAAAGGCTCGGCACTTCATTAGGTCTCCTCCATCATAAAAGTTCATAGCACCTTCAAAAGATAAAATGTGTTCCAAGGGGTCAGTTAACCCGTTATACTTCGCCACACTGGTGGGGCCGAGGAATGCAGAGGGTGTCTCATAAATCATGATTCGCGGAGTAAAGGGGTGGCTAGGGTGAGCGCTGTCGTCAGTCTCATAACTGGCTGCAAGGGATGGATTTATTGGAGGTGGTGGGGGAAGGGCAATGGGCCTTGAGGATCCTGGGTTGGTATGGTTACCGGGGTTGTTTCTACTGCCCGTGCGGCAACCGCCTGCATGTGGATCTGTTGGAGCTCTGCTATGGCCCATCCCTGCCGCTCCAACATTTGGGCTTGTTTTTTAATTATTTCTTCAAGCTAGGTTTCCCTTTGGCCTTGGGAGTGTCCCCTTTCTTCTCCGGAGACACGGGCATCGATGGAGCGGTTGGAGCCGTGGTTTGGTACACGATTGGAGGGGTTGGGGTTTGTTTGTCTAGAGTGAACGGTGTATGGACCACTGTGAGTTCGGGCTGGTACTGAGTGGTGGCTGCGGGATGGGATTTCAAGTCTTACCGAAGGCATGCTTTGGTGGGGAGGATTTCTTCCTTCCAGATATCTTCCATTGTCAACACTGCCTTCTTCCAGTCTCTGGCGGTTCCTTCCGGCCTGGTGGTTTGCGCCGCGCGAGCTGTTTGCGGCGTTTCCACGTGGGTTTACCATTTTTGAGTGGGGATAACAGTTTATCAGATCCCCACAGACGGCGCCAATGTCGTGTCTAGGACACGGTGTATCAGATATACCCCTAGCTCAAAGGTATAGAGAGACCCAAGAACTAGTGGATGGACTGATGTTAGAATATGATTGCTTAGGTATGCTAGAGGTCCAGTTGGGACAACTAGGGTTTCCCTAATCACACTGTGTGCAAATGTGTAATTAGGGAGAGAGAGAACGTACCAGAGCCCCTTGCTGGAGACAGCTATTTATAGTGGTGGCATTGTACCTTGTGGGCCCGTACGGAGGTCCAGCAAGGCTGCTAACGTGTCCCATTTAGGATAAAGGATGAGTCATTCATCCTTATCCTGTATTGGGAGATCTTATCCCTGTTGGCAAGTTAGGCTCACGCGCCCCTAGCTCGGACTCTTTAGGGGGTAAGGCCCATACGGTCGGCTCTAGGTCGCTAGGGTGGGTCCTAGTACAAGCGCTCGGCTTGGGTAGGCATGACCTATCAGATAGGATAATCTGGTCGGCCGAGTATGCTAAGGGTAGACCGAGGGTCGGTCTAACACATACATGATCTAAACTCGCTTGATGATAAAGTTGGGATCTTTGACTTTGCATGTTCATTTGATGATGATTTTGGTTGATTTAAGTACATGCATGTGTTACTTATACCTTGATCTTGAATTTTTTAAGAATAAATGAACTTATAAAACACTAGATCATGAACTCTATGATTCGGCCATGACTAAAGATTAAGTCTTGATGCTTTTTAATTTGATCTAAGTCATTGCATGTTAATCTTATGCTTAGAAAAGTTGATTTGAGTGGTTGAAAGGTTTTGGTTTTAACTTGATCTTGATAAAGCTCCGATTTGGTCTTAATCTAAGAAAAGTTTTGATCTTGAAGCCATGCATGTGATTTCTGAACAAAAAGCTTTAACTCTTCTTAGTGCATGTCACGGTTTTACAAAGAACTAAAGGAAACAAGCTCTTTGAAAATGATTTTTTAACTTGATCTATGTTCTACGTTCTTGCATGTTAAAAATTTCAAGTTAAAAACCTTGCTTAAGTTATGATGGTGATTCAGTTTTATGCTTGAAAAAAGGAAATGATATTTTTAAATTTGTGGGTAGGAAAAATGCATGATTTGGTTTGAGAATCTTGATGTTTGCATGTTGAAAAATGAACCCAAAAACCTTGTTTTTGTCATGATGGGTATTCGACCTATGCATGCTAACTAGGATAGGATTCTTTTTCATGAAGAGACATAAAGGTAATGAGTGTGTTTCATGTGTTGATTTAAAGTGTTTATTAAAAACTTATAGAACTTGGTTTATTTTACTTGTTCAATTCGGTTTGTGAGTATATGTATAACTAAGTGTTTTGTTTAATGAAAATGAAATGGTTTTGAAAAGTAATTATGTGTTGAGTAAGCGAGTGAGTGTTTAAATTTTTAGAAGGGCTCACGGTTTTTGGGAATAAAAAAGGAGTGAATAATTTCATGATTTGATGTCTTTGGTCTTGAACAAATCTTTGCCTCGATTCACTCTTTAAGGTCATTCGGCCATGCATGTGATTGTAATGAAATAAATTTGATTCTTTGAATAAATTTGCATGCTAATGCTTGAACATGATTAGGTTGTTTGAAGCATGTAAAGTTGTGTTTCTAGTCTATGTCTTTGATTTGAATTTGATTGTGAATATATAAAGGGTTAAGTGATTTTATCCTTGAAAGTGAAATTATTTGAATTAATTTAAAGTATGTGAACTTGTAATTTTGGTTTATTTTGGCATATTCAATTCGGTCCTTTTTAACAAAGTAGGTAAATATGAAAATGAATTATTTGGAAAAGATTGTGAGTTGTATAATTGCTTTGATGTTGATCAAATTGGTTATATGCTTTTAATTAATTAATGAAGTGTTGCTTGTTGGTTGTGTGTTAAGTTGATGTTTGGAAAATATTCGAGTACGTAAGTAGTTTTGAAAATTAATTAATTTTAAGATGATTTGATTTGATTTATTTGAGATTTTTGAATTGTGTTTATGACTGTCCAAGATTTGTTTTATGATAAAAGCTTGAGTTTTTAAAGTGTTAATTTTAAGCTAAAGAATTATTTGGAACAAAAGTGCTTTTACGATGATTTCGGGCTTTATTAAAGTGATTTTTTAAAGCAATTATTTGCTGTCTAGAATTGTTTAAAGTTGTTTCTTAACTTTAAAAATGTGTTCATCTGATTTAAAGTATGGTTTTCAAGTGATAATTGATTTGAGAAAAAGCCGGATTGAAAACAGTGGATTTTTCGGTGTTTTCGAACGCGATTAAGGTGCTGTCCAAGATGGACCAGCAACCAAATCAAGTGGTTTAATTTATTTTATATGATGATTTTAAATGATTTTGAAGTACTTGAGGAACTAGAAAATATTAGAGTTGTTTTGAGAAATCGGTTATGTTTTAAGTCTTCCGATGAGGAACGAAAAGTGTTTTGAGCTAAGAAAAGATTTTCTTAATACAAGTTAGTAACATAAACGTGTTTTATTTAATAGGAGGAATGTTAAAGACGAGGGATTGGGGCAGCTGGCAGCGACAAGGATCCGCGGAGATCGAGCGCATTTAATCTGTTAGACACAAGGTGAGAGAGAAGCTTTCCTAAGACACCGTGGTATTTAGGTGATTTATTAGGACGTTCCGTATCATCTCAAAGATCGGAACTTAGTGGTTCGGAGTCAGTAGTATAGTGGCAATTGTTTGTGTTGTGTGGCCACATATACGAAGGAGACAAAGACCACATGTTGTTGTGTGATGAGTTTGTATGTTGATGATGTGAAATAGCATGCTTACGTTTAATTGTTTAATTATGCATGATGAAATTTAACATCGTTGATTAATATGAGTAGCATGTTGATGGACGTCTGTTACGCCTTGAAAATGAAAATGAAATGAGTAAGTTTATGAAAGTAAAAGACACAAAGAGAAAGGAATAATGATAAAATATATAAGATGGATTAGAAAGAGATAAAGGAGTGAGATTGGGGAAAGGATTGATGATAATGATGAGGATGAGCCAGAGCTGGGGGAAAGTAATGTTGTTGTTGATGCGAGATGAGATCTGAGTGGAGCTTGGCTCCTTTGTTGATATTATTGGAATGAGGCTTGTGTTGAGTTGAGGTTGCTCCTCCACTAGTGCTCACTGAAGGAGATTTTTGAAAAAGTTTACGAACTGAGATTTTTGAAAAAGTTTGTGAAATGATATTTTGAAAAAGATTGTGAAAGGAGGTTTTGCGAAAAGTTTGTGAAATGAGATTTTTTTTAGAAGTTTGGTGAAATGAGATTTTTAGAAAGCTTGTGAAATAAGATTTTTTAGAAAAGTTTATGAAAGGAGATTTTTGAGAAAACTCATAAAATGTATTTTGAGCAAAGTTCTTGAAATATAATTTTGAGAAAGTTTACAAAACGAGATTTTCAGAAAGCTTATAAAATGTATTTTGAAGAAAGTAAGTGAAGCAAGATTTTTGAGAAAGCTTATGTAACGAGATTTTGAGAAAACTTATGAAAGATTGTTTTGAGGAAAGATTGTGAAATGAATTTGTGAAATGAGATTTTAAGAAATTTGTGAAAGGAGATTTTGAGAAAGATTGCGAAATGAGATTGTTAACAGAGATTGTGAAATGGGATTGTGAAATGAGATAGTTGAGAAAAATTGAGAATGTTGAGAAATTTTAAGAAACAAGATACAGGTTTATCGATGTGATCCCAACTCTATGCTATGTTGAGAAAAGATGGAAGAAAGATTGAGAAAGTAGCGGTCGGGGCTCGTTGAAGGGATGCACTAAGGATGAGCCGACCATAGGTTAATAATTAAACATTAAAAGACTTTAAAAGACATTAAAAAATGCGAACGCGGTGATCTATGAGCGTGATATCGAAGTAGTGGAGAGGAAGAGACCATGAGTATCAGGAATACTCAGGTGGAGATTGCATTAGGGGAGGACGATGACGGTGAAATGTCAAGAAGTCTTGAGTACTTTCTAGGCAGAACGAACTCCACATGTGGTATACGAACGTGGTAGGGACTGGGTCCAATGCCGTGGTAAGTTCTGCAGCGCAACTAGAATAGTACTGACGCCCCCTAGATTGCAAATCTTGAACAGTGAGAGGGACTGGAGTGGGGAATCTTGATTTGCCACTGTACCCGATTTTTCTACAGTGTGCCTTGATTATATATGAATTGATATGATATGATTTGAATTGAGACTGTACCCGAGTTTCCTACAGTTCTCTTGGCTTGGAGCCAATTGATTTGTTGAGATAGCTGTCGTGCCCGCACAGTAAAGGTCCTGTACTCCTGTTTGCTTTCGACTAGGTTGGGTGGATGACCGAGGAGATGTAGACTTTGGACGTCTGTGCTAACTGCGAAAGATCGTGTACCTCGATGATACTTTAACTCCCCCGATCATCGATTGTTAGAATTCAATAAGACTTGATAAGAAAAGATTTATAATTGAGAGAAGCAAAAGCCTATGAATTATTGATAATGAGAAATGAATTGAAAATGAAAGTATGGAAAAGTGATGGAAACTGTATGAGAAGGAATATGAACGCAATTCAGGGATTTGCAAGATGAGAAAGAGGAAGGAATGGAGAACTAAAGAATGTTTATGATGATAAAAGATAATGAATAAGGATAATGATAATGATACATTTGATTTCTTTATTGTGTTTGTATGCTTTGTTATGCTTGTATTGTCTTAATATCTTGCCTATCGTAATCCCACACCGTCGATGATGCGTCGTTCGGATCGCTTACTCTCTCCTGTTCGTTGGCATATCGGTGCTGCTGATATCTCAACGGGCAGATGGAGCATCGTATGGAGGTCACCACGTGGAATAGGCATGGAAATGGTTGGAAGCGCACTCCATATGGCTGGGTATGGACCGGCTGAACTCAGATAGTGATTCCGGACCCGGAACACCAATTGAGCGGAGTTAATTTGGGGCCGCACTTGGGACAAGTCACCGTACGAGGATATAGGAGCTACGAAGAAAAGGTACGGTATGAGACTCAGAGAAACTCTATCACTCTGGGTGAAGTGGAGTTGGAGTCTAGTGGCAATGGAGGAACATCAACACGGATGGCATCACCCTCGAGAGCGAAGAAGGGCGCAAGAAAAAGGAGGAACTTCATCCGATTGTTTTCAACAGGAAGGCTTAAGGATAGTGTTATTAGTTTAAGTTTGTGGTGAGTGTTTTGAGTTAAGGATTACCTAAGTGACGAACTGATTATGTAATTCAGCTTATTTTGGAACATGCCCTACTTTTAAAGATGTGTAAGAACGAAACTTTGTAGAAATTGTGTGAACTCTTTTGATATAATGAAAAGAACTATATTGAATTTGAAACCAAACCGTTTTCCATGATAAATGCTTTTGGGAGACTCAAGTAAGGAAGTATTCGTTTTAGTAACAACTCGGTTTTCCGTAAAAGAATGTTAAGTGATCCAATGACATTTCAACAATGTTTTTTAAAAAAAAAATATTTGGGCCTCATTTTTACAACTTTAATAAATGAAAAGATGGTTATTTTGGGTTACGAAAATCGGGCTGTTACACTATCTTTGTGGAACTCTGCGATCGTTGCGTCCGGGTCCAAGGCATCAGCATCGTCCGGACACTAATCCATTGGCCATATCGTCAGCTCGATCCACGTATGCGGGCGCATCAGCATCGTCCGGTTCCATAGCGTGCATAATCCATTAGAGTTTCGTTCTATTCTTTGGGGGATTTCTTATAGTTTCTAATGTCTTTGCTATTCTTAACTTAGATCGTGGGATGATGCATTATGCTCATGCAATGACAATATAAGCAACATTATATCTCAACATAAGCACATATATCAATCAATCAATAGAATGTGATAGTATAGGTCTGGAGTCTTCGTATACCACGATACAAACAAAGCATACAAACTATCGGGTATACTACTACCTTCAGTAGACCTTCACTCCGACTTTGAGAGAGTACAGAGTATCCTAATATACTCACTAGACACCAAAGTGTCTTAGGATAACTTCTCTCTCACCTTGGTTTGCATTTACCGATTCCACAAGTTCCGAACGATCCGCTTCCTTCCTAGTCTGCTCGACTCCAACTTCTTCTAAGTCCCGCAAGATAGACACAGGAGTATTAAAACTTTATTCAATATTACTCTTGAACTTATTCTCAAAGTAACTTAGGAAAATTCAAACTTTGTCTTCATGTAAAACCAAAACATCAATTCTTTTGCTCAAACTTATCCAAAATCAAACACTAACTTTTATACTTTAAATTCATGAGAAAATGATCAAATAAATTAATTTAATTCAAAAGTTTCTTTACTGGTCTCTCTTGGACAGCAATGAATTCAACTCCGAAAACACCGAGAAATTGCACTTTTCAAACCAACTTTATCTTATATCAAGTGCTCATCAAAACTCAACTTCAAATCTCTTTGAAAACATTTTTAAATAAGAAATACAACTTAGAAAAATTCTGGACAGCATCATATTCTAAGTCTCAAGTTCACTTTCCATTGTCCAAAACCAATTTAAATCCATAGACAAACTAAGTATCTTGAAAACAATTAAATAAACACTTTGATCAACAATTTCTCAAGCTCAAACACTTAAAATCAAGTGTGGGCAGCATGATGCTCAAATAAAACAAATTACTTAAACACTTTTCATGCACTTCAAAAAATCTCAAACAAACATTTATTCAATCCACAAACTAACTTTCATTCATTTCAAACATTATATAACCATAAGTCGTCAAATTGAACTTAAACAAATTTCTTATCAACATGCTCACATACTTATTCATGCATATATCTCAATCAAATAAAGTAATTAAACCTTTAGGTACACATACAAACTGAATCATACTCACATAAACACTTAGACAAATTTTCATTTAACTTACACTTTATCAATTCTAACTTAGCATATGCTTACACATAGAACTCAATCTTAGCAAAACTTCATCTCACTACACTTAATCATGTCAAAACCGTATGCATCATTTGTTTTTTTTTTAAAAAAATCATTTCCTCAAAGAATAACTTCACAAATCAACACATAGTTTCATGACATCAACACACATATACTCAAGAAATTTAACTCAAAAACTAAGGTCCAAACCGTGACCTTTGACTAAGTTTCTCAAAAAAATTTCAAGAGTTCAAGACTTCTAAAAACAACTCCAAATTCAACAACAATTTCACATGATTCATCAATCAAGTAGAAATATAATCCTAACATACATTTACTTACCAAACCGTGAGCATCACTTAAAAATCACAACATCACACAAATTTTTATTCATCCAAAACATCATCAAACTCCAAGATCATAACATGCATGTGATCAAACATAAGGAAAATCAAACTTTCAACCATAACAACATCAAAACCGTGGCTTTGTTCATGATTTTCTCAAAAAAAATTCTTAAAGGTTCAAACTTCCACAACATACTCACAATCTCAAGATATTCACATGCACATATCACAAATCCATCATCAAAACCTCTAACCCAAAGATCAATCAAAACCGTGGCCATTCATAAAGAAATCACTAAGAAAAATTCAATCTTTTTCAAAAACCTTTGCATCAAAACACAGGCATCAAATATATCATAGTTTAAGCATTGATCTTGACATGCATGCAAATAAAAACACTAGATCTGTTGAAAAATCCTTCATGCAAACTCAAAATCAAACTTTTTCAAAAACACTTTAAGAAATCAAGAAGAAAATGAATGAGTTCATGAGATAACTTAAGATCATAAAAGAAAATGATTACTTATCAAAAGCTTCAAAATCAAGCTTAGAAATCAACATGCATGTGAATAAAAACACTAGATCTAGCTTGAAAACAAACATGCATCAACATTTTCAAACAAAAATCAAAACTTTAGAAATGAAAACATGAAAACCGAAAATGAACTAAAGAAAAGAGGTTAGGAACTTAAGGAAATACCTAGATCAAGCTTGAAATTCTATTAAAGAAGCTAAAATCCTCCTTCTCCTACTCCTTCAAGGCTTCGGCCTCCTCCTCCTCCTCTCTCTCTCTAAATTTCTTTCTCTCTCAACACTTTGCTTCAGAATGGGTAAGAATGAAGAAGTGGAAAACCAAGTGAAGAGTGTGTGTGGGTGTTTATATTCACACAAGATTTGGGCTTGGGCTTGGTTTCCTTTCCCTCCCCCACGGCTACACCTTTCTTTTTCTTTTTCTCCTCCATGTCATGCTTGTGTCACTATGGTGACATCATAAACTTGGCTACCAAGTTAAATAACTTGGAGACCAAGTATGCAATAGTATCCACAATGCACATGTGGGTGTGCATTCGGTTTTGGGGGGTTTAGGGTAGATTAGGTTAATTAATCTAGGTTTAAGGTGCTAATTATGATCTAATCATGATTAAGGTAGGGTTAGGAAAACTAAATTAGGTTTAGTTCACTAATCCCTAGGGTTTAGTTCACTAATCCCTAGGGTTTAGGGCTTAATCAAGGATTAAGGTAATAATCAAGGACTTAATCCATACTAGTATAGGTTTAGGAAAACTAATTCTAGGTTAGTTTACAATCCTTGAGGGTTTAGAGTTTAAGAGAGTGATTAAGTACGTAATCAAGGATTAGGAACTTGATTAGGGTTTAATCAAAGACTAGGGATGCTAATTAGGATTTCTAGAGATGAGTCTATATTAAGGGTATGATAAGATGATTGGACTTTGATTTTTGAAACTTAGGGTAGAAATAACTTTCCACTTTAATTACCATAAAACCGTATGCATTAATTTAAGAAGGTAAAATCTTAGTCAAAATCTTAAGTAATACAATTCATCGAAAACCTTAGAAAAACAAACACATGAAATCATAACACAAGTGGATTAAATTCCAAAGTGTAGAAATCCATCACGAAATCAAACTTCTTTAATCAATTCTTAAATCAATTAGATTAAATCTATTCAATTAAATCAATCCAAACTCAATAAAATCATTTGCTTTGGACTCTTTGAAATTCTTTGTAAAACAATATCTCAAAACTCCTCTTTAATGAAAATTTGTCTATCTTAGTCGGGAAAATACGTGATGTCACAAGTTGCATCCAAAAGCAAAATATACAACTCTAATAACCTCTAAGAATCTATTTCTTGAATCTCAATGAATACTCAAATAAACAAATGAAGAACATGAGTTTCAAGAATGAGAAAGATGAAAACTTTCTCTTTGATTCTTTGTGAAAATATGGCTAAGGGTTTTTTATATGTGTTTTCCCCTCTATTGGGGTTATGAAATTCGTGTAAAACATACCCTTATATATTGGGTTTCAATAGATCAAGTTGGTTAAATAGTTTGTTGAAGTTTCCAACTATTTTCTGCCATATCTGATAATTTTAACCGGTTACAAAACTCGTTAATCGGTTAAAGCATTAAAACAATCATACCTGTACAGAATATTGTCGAATATGTGACAATCCATTGTCACACTGTAACTTCACCAAATATTAAGTTTTTCAAATGCAACTTGATTTATATGAAAAGTTTAAGTTCTAAAATTCATTCTTAGCCATTTATTGATGAGTGAAAATGTATTTTAAATATTTTAAAAATATATGCATCATTTTCTAAAGGCTTAATTGCATAATTGGTCCTTTATCTTATTTATTAGATTCACTTTGGTCCTTTATCTTTTTTTTGCAATTTACTAGTCCTTTATTTTTTTTTAAAAGATTCAGTTTGGTCCTTCTGTTAAAATAAAGTTAAATGAGAAGGAATATTATATTCCAAGAATATTCCCCCTTCTAGGCTTAATTGCATAATTGATCCTTTATCTTATTTATTAGATTCACTTTGGTCCTTTATTTTAATATTCCAAGACTATTCCCTCTTCTTCTTCCTCTTCCTTTGCTCTCTCCTTACAGCGGCGGCAGCCACCATGGGCTCACACCCTCTTCCCTTGAAAATCATCAAATTTCTTCAAATTTCTTCAAGATTCTTCAATTTTTCATGGTTTTTAAGCTTTATTTTCATTATTCCTCAAACAAATTCGTGTTTTTCATTCTTTTTTCCTCAAAATCCGAATTCTACGGTCCCTTTTCTAAAACCTTCATTATCAACAATGGTCTCCTCCTCTAAACTTACTGGAAAACGTGTGAAAACACATGCAAAACGCTTCAACAACTTCAAATAATTTCTAAAAATGGCTGCTACGGTGGCATGGGTGGTGGCGGCGGCACCCATGGTGGCTACCGCCGCTGTAAAGAGAGAGCAGAGGAAGAGGAAGAAGAAGAGGGAATATTCTTGGAATATTAAGAGAAAGGACCAAAATGAATCTAATAAATAAGATAAATGACCAATTATGCAATTAAGCCTAGAAGAGGGAATATTCTTGGAATATTCCTTCTCATTTAACTTTATTTTA
Source organism: Crotalaria pallida (assembly GCA_037953625.1). NCBI lineage: Eukaryota > Viridiplantae > Streptophyta > Magnoliopsida > Fabales > Fabaceae > Crotalaria > Crotalaria pallida. The sequence goes on along the minus strand of CM075654.1, from coordinate 53,150,123 downwards.
ACGGAAGGACCAAACTGAATCTTTAAAAAAAAATAAAGGACCAGTAAATTGCAAAAAAAAAAATAAAGGACCAAAGTGAATCTAATAAATAAGATAAAGGACCAATTATGCAATTAAGCCTTTTCTAAAATAGGTTTTGTAATGACTCAATTTCTTCATTTGTTAAAAGATTATTCTTTGAGATTCATTACCTAACCTAAGACTCTACCCAAGCAAACACCTAAAGGACATAAAATATAAATGACGTAATAAACACAAAGTCCTAAAGCTTTGCTCTTGAGTCCTTGTTGTTGTTTGTTGCGTTTTCTTTTCTTTTCTTCTTCATGCACTTTATCTTCATCAAAACACATGTCAAGCACCAACGAGCTATTGGTGCAGTGGTGCCAAGGACTGCACTCGATCCCTCGCAACAGCGTTGGGAGAGGAAAAAAACCTTAACCCCAGGACCCCCTCGAACTGGATTAGTCGATAACAGGGTGCAAACCAAAAAAAAACACATGTCAAGCATTTGCTTCACAGAAGTAGTTTGAAGTATATTATACATCTATGTGTAACACCCCGCAAATTCCCCGTATTGTTTTAAGTACTAAAGAGATTTATTTTGAGAAAAGTATTTTTGAAAGAGTATTTTCCTGAATGAATTTCTTATTTTGTGATTTCAAAGTGGAGAATGATTTTAAAAGGAATGGTTTTCATGAAGTGATATTATAAGATTTAGAAATTTAGTTTTTGGAATGATTATATATTTAACGTTTTTATGCTCTAAAGAAAATGTGGTTTTTATACATAAGTTATTTTATGAGAAAAGATTTGTTTCCCATGTATGTGTGTATGTATGTATGGTATTGCTATATGTGTATGTTTAGGATTATATGAGAATTAAATTAGTGGAAAGGATATGATAATGCATGTATGTGTGTATGTGTATGTGTGCTACGTGTATGTGTGTATATGTGGGTAAGCTTGGGATTTTATTTTTGAGACAAGAAGCTTAGGGAGTAGATTAGAATCAAAGGGGAAATAATGGGTAGAAAATTTAAGTAGTAAAAATAAACCATTGTGCATGAAGTGACTTAAAGCCTAAAATTACTCCTCATTGTCCCCTTTGATAAAATCCACCCATGCAACAATTTGAGTAGCCAAAATTGCCCCTCACCCACACACACACTTGACCGAATTGACAAGGGCAAGAAAGGAAATACACGAGTGCCTATATAAGCCTTATACCCTAGTTCATTTCCCATTCATTTCCTTCATTCTCATTTCATTTCCAAACACACACTTTGTTGAGAGCAAAATTAAGCTCTCAACATTAGAGAGAAAAGAGAGAGAGGGTCGTGAGGTAGAGAGGAAGAAGAAGAGGAGATCAAGCCAAAAACCTAAGACCTCCCTTGAAGATTCAAGAACTTAGAAGTTAGAAGACCTTGATTTGGTGGGTGATTCAAAAATTATGAAGGAAGTTGTAATAGTTTAGCTTTTTCTTTGATCTTGTGATCTCTATTCTTTTCTTCTTTGCATGTTAGTTTTCAAGGCTTAGATGATATGTACAAGTGTTGTTTGTGCTTAATCATGGACTTTTTAAGACTAAAAGAAACTTGTAATAACTAAACAATGGACTTCATGATTCGGTTAAGATTTTTCATGATAGATCTTGATGCTTTTAAACTAAAATCTTAAAGATCTAAAGACTTGTTAAGATTTTTGTGGATTTAAAGTAAAGTCTCTTTGCATGTTAAATATTTTTGCTTAAAACCGTGATTTGTAAAGTGGTCATAAGATTATTTGATGAGTAAATGTATGATCTAAGCTTGTTTGATGATAAAGTTGTGATCTTTGGCCTTGCATGTGGATTGATAATGATCTTGGTGCTTTGTGTACATGCATGTGTTACTTATACCTTGATCTTGAATTTTTAAGAGTAAATGAACTCATAAAACACTAGATCCTAAACTATGTAATTCGGCCATGACTAGAAAATTAAGTCTTGATGCTTTTTAATTTGATTCAAGTAGTTGCATGTTAATCTCATGCTTAGAAAAATTGATTTGAGGTGTTGAAATGTTTGATTTTAAACTTGATCTTGATAAAGCTTTGATATTGTCTTGATCCTTGAAAAAGTTTTGTTTTTGGACTTTGCATGTGATTTTTGAATAAAAAGATCTAACCTTTCTTAATGCATGTCTTGATTTTTGACTTAATCTTTGGAAGAGCTTTGATTTGGTTTTAATCTAAGAAAAGTTTTGATCTTGAAGCCATGCATGTGATTCTTGAGCAAAAAGCTTTAACTTTTCTTAGTGCATGTCACGGTTTTACAAAGAATCAAGAAAACAAGCTTTTGAAAGTTGATTTCTAACTTGATTTATGTTATATGTTCTTGCATGACAAAGATTTGAAGTAAAAACTTGATTTTTAGTGGTGTGCATTCGGTTTTATGCTTGAAAAAGGAAATGATATTTTTTTCAAAATTGCTATGTAAGAAAGTGCATATTTAAACTCATGAATCTTAACTTTTGCATGTTGAAAAATGAACCAAAAATCTTGTCTTGACCATGAGGAGTGTTCGGCCAATGCATGCTATTTAGACTAGGATTCTTTTTCAATGAAGTGACATAAAAGTAATGAGTGTGTTTATGAATTAATGTTAGGCTAATTGGTTTGGAAAAGTTTTGTATTTAAATGTATATAGGTGTGTGTATTCGTCAAGGGCAAAAGGAAGAATAAATGATTTTGTTTCATGAAAAAGAAAATGGGGTTTAAGTGCTTGAAATAAATTAAATTGATTTATGTGTTTTATTTGTAATTCTTGACTTTCTTTCTTTGATTTCATTCGGCCATGTAGTGTAAATAAGTCTAGGAAATTTAGTTGCATGAAAATAAATTTATATAGTGATTTTTGAAAAGAATTGAATTGTTGTGCGTGGTTTATATCCTTGGTTCGATTCGGTTTGTGAATACATGTATGCCTAAGTGTTTTGTGTTATGAAAACGAATTATTTGTGAGTTGTATAATTGCTTTGATGTTGATTAAATTGGTTATATGCTTCTAATTAATTAATGAAGTGTTGCTTGTTGTTTGTGTGCTAAGTTGATGTTTGGAAAATAATTGAGTATGTAATTGATTTTGAAATTAATTGATTTTAAAATAATTCGATTTGATTTGTTTGGGATTATTGGATTGTGTTCATGGCTGTCCAAAGTTTCTTTTATGACAAAAGTTTGAGTTTTAAAGTTTTAATTTCGAGCTAAAGAATTATTTGAAACAAAAGTGTTTTTACGATGCTTTCGGAGTTTTATCAAAGTGATTTTTTGTAAAACGACTCTTTGCTGTCCAGAATTGTTTGGACTTGTTTCTTAATTTTTTTTTAAAAAGTGAGTACAAGTGATTTAAAGTAAAGTTTTCAAGTGATATTTGATTTGAGAAAAAGCCGGATTAAAAACGGAAAATTTTCGTTGTTTTCGAATATGATTAGGGTGCTGTCCAAGACGGACCAGCAACCAAATCAATTGGTTTAAATAATTTTATTAGATGTTTTCAAATGGTTTTGAGGTACTTAAAGTACCAGAAAAAGATAGAATCGTTTTGAGAAAACAATTACGTTTGTAAGTCTTCCGACGAGGAACGGAATATGTACTGAATTAAGAAAAGTTTTTCTTATACAAGTTAATAACGTAAACGTATTTTGTTTAATACGAGGAATGGTATAGACGAGGGATTGGGGCAGCTGGCAGCAACAAGGATCCACGGAGATCGTGTACGTTTAATCGCTGGCCCTCAGGTGAGAGAGAAGCTTTCCAAAGACACCGTGGTATTTAGGTGATATATTAGGACGTTCCGTATCATCTCAAATATCAGAACTAAGTGGTTCGGAGTCAGTAGTATAGTGGCAATTGTTTGTGTTGTGTGGCCACTTATACGAAGGTGACAAAGACCACATTGTTGTTGTGTGATGATTGTATGATGTGAAATAGCATGCTCGTATTTATTTATTTAATTATGCATGATGAAATTTAATGTTGTTGAGTAATATTAATAGCCTACTGATGGACGTCTGTTACGTCCTGAGAATAAAAATGAAATGATTAAGTGGTGAAAGTAAAAGATGAGAGAAAGGAGTAATGATGAAGATATAAGATTGATTAGAAAAGAGATAAAGAGTTGAGATTGGGGAAAGAGTTGATGATAATAACGAGGACGTGCCAGAGCTGGGGAAAGTAATGTTGTTGCTGAAACGAGATGTGATCTGAGTGGAGCTTGGCTCCTTTGTTGATGTTGTTGGAATGAGGCTTGTGTTGAGTTGAGCTTGCTCCTCCATGAGTACTCAGCGAAAAGAGATTTTTGAAAAGGTTTGTGAAAAGAGATTTTTGAAAAGGCTTGTGAAAAGAGATTTTTGAAAAGGTTTATGAAAAGAGGTTTTTGAGAAAGATTATAAAAAGTATTTTCAGAAAAGTTTTTGAAATGAAATTTTGTGAAAAGTTGTGAAAGGAGATTCTTAGAAAATTCTGTAACATGAGATTTTTAGAAACTTTGCGAAACGAGATTTTTGAGAAAGCGTTTGAAATAAGATTTTGAGGAAGTTGCGAAAAGAGATTTTGAGAAAGTTTGTGAAATTAGACTTTGAGAAAATTTACGAGAGGAGATTTTATGAAAAAGTTTACTAAATGATATTTTGTGAAAGTTTACAAAATGATATTTTGAGAAGGTTTGTGAAAAGATATTTCGAGAAAGATTATGAAATGAGGTTTCGAGAAAGATGATGAGACGAGATTTTGAGAAAACTTATGAAATGTGATTTTTAGAAAAGTTTATGAAGTGAGATTTTTGAGAAAGCTTATATAAAGTTGTTTTGAGAAAAGATTAACGAATGAGATTATTGAGCCAGATTGTGAAATGAGAGGCAAGTTGTTGATGCGATCCCAGCTCTATGCTATGTTGAGAAAAGATGAGAGAAAAGATTGTGCAAAGTTAGTGGTCGGGACTCATTGAAGGGATGCACGAAGGATGGGCCGACCTTAGGTTAATTAAAAAGATAAAAGACTTTAAAAGACACTAACGCGGTGAACCATGAGTGTGATATCGAAGTAGTGGAGAGGAAGGAACCATGGGTATCTGCGGATACTCAGGTGGAGATTGCATTAGGGGAGGACGATGTGAGTACTTTCTAGGCAGAACGAACTCCACATGTGGTATATGAACGTGGTAGGGACTGGGTCCAATGTCGTGGCAAGTTCTGCAGCGCAACTAGAATAGTACTGACGCCCCCTAGATTGCAAATCTTGAACAGTGAGAGGGACTGTAGTGGGGCATCTTGATTTGCCACTGTACCCGAAGTTTCTACAGTGTGCCTTGATTATATATATGAATTGATATGATATGATTTGAATTGAGACTGTACCCGAGTTTTCTACAGTTCTCCTGGCTTGGAGCCAATTGATTTGTTGAGATAGCTGTCGTGTTGTCGAAGTTGTCTAGAGGCATAAGCCACCACCTTTCCCTGTTGCATTAGTACACAGCCGAGACCCTGCTTCGAGGCGTCACAAAATACGTCAAATGCTTTAGTTGGATCTGGCAAGATCAACACTGGTGAACTCGTCAATCTTTTCTTCAGCTCTTGGAAGCTCTGTTCGCACTCTTCGGACCACTGGTAGGGCGCATCCTTTTTGGTTAACGAGGTCAATGCTAGAGCCAGTTTAGAGAACCCCTCAATGAACCTCCTATAGTATCCCGCAAGACCAAGAAAACTCCTGATCTCAGTGACCGAGTTGGGTCTCTCGCACTTGAGTACCGCCTCCACCTTAGAGGGATCAACCGCAAAGCCGTGCTCGGATATTACATGACCGAGGAAGTGGACCTCCTTGAGCCATAAACTGCATTTAGAAAGCTTGGCGTAGAGTTCTTTGTCCTTCAAAATCTGCAATACCGTCCTCAAATGCTTCTCATGTTCACTCGGACTTCTGGAGTAGATGAGGATATCGTCGATGAAGACTATCACAAATGAGTCTAAATAGGGTCAGAAGATCCTATTCATGTAGTCCATAAAGATAGAAGGGGCGTTGGTAAGTTCGAAGGGCATAACCACATACTCAAAATGCCCATATCTTGTCCTAAAAGCTGTCTTCAGAATATCTTCTTCCCGGATACGGATCTGGTGATATCCTGATCGGAGATCTATCTTCGAAAACACCAACACTCCCTTAAGCTGATCTAGTAAGTCGTCAATCCGAGGAAAAGGATACTTATTCTTCACGGTTACTGCGTTGAGCTTTCTATAATCAGTGCACATTCTGAGGCTACCATCTTTCTTTTTAACGAACAGGATTGGAGCTCCCCAAGGTGACACACTTGGTCTGATTAGCTTTTTGGCCAAGAGTTCCTCCAATTGCTTCTTAAGTTCTTCTAGCTCGGGAGGTGCCATTCGGTATGGGGCAATTGAAATTGGGCCTGTTCCAGGAATGAGGTCTATACTGAACTCTACTTCTCTTCTGGGTGGTAAGCCGGGCATTTCGTTCGAGAAAACCTCTGGGAACTCTCCGACTACAAGAATTGGGCCTACCGTCGATCCCTTTGTTTCCTCTAACACAGCAACAGAAGAGTTACTAAAAATCGTGGTCTTCTTTTGACAATCGAGCAGAACATGGTGTTGAGACATCCAGTCCATGCCGAGGATAATGTCTAGTTTGGTTAGGGGCAAGCAAATTAAATTGACCTTAAATTCTCGGCCTAATACCTGGATAGGACACTCTAAGAACATTTGGGAAGTGATTATAGAAGAATTGGTAGGGGTAGAAATGGATAATTTGTAAGGCATTTCTACTGGGGGTAATTTTAGCTTGCTCATACAGTCAAGGGAAATGAAAGAATGTGTGGCTCCACAATCAAATAACATAGCACAGGGAATGCTGTTTACTTGACAAGTACCTTGAATCAGCTCGTCGGCGTCAGTCACTTCTTCACCATCCATAGTGTAAACTTTGCCTCTCTGCATCGGTCGGTTAGCACCAGTCTGCTGAGCCTTTGTCACATTGACCTCTTCTTTCACAATATTCTCGGTGCACCGAGCTGCGAAATGACCAGGCTTGCCACAGCGAAAACAGGATCCTCTTGCTCTGCTCGGATCCAGACTCCAGCATTCTCCCTTGTGCTGTTTTCCACAATGTTGACATATCGGATAAGGGCCAGGGACAACCACCATCTGACCACCACCCCTTGGAACTGCCGACACTCTAGAGTTCGGATTCACATAGGGAGCAGATCTCTGAACAAATCCTTTCCCTCTAATAGGACCCACTGCTTTCTGTGACGACCTGTTTCGCTTTCCATCGGCCTTCCTTTTGAGCCCCTTCTCATAAGTGCTAGCCATGTTCACCAACTGCGAGAGATTGGCCACATTCTGATATTCGAATGCGAGCCGAATATCATCACGAAGACCAGACTCAAACTTGATGCACTTGGTACGCTCATCAGCATCTCGGTAACTTCTTGAATAACGGATCAAATCCTCGAACTGAGCGGCATATTCTCCGACACTTAAATTCCTCTGCTCCAGTTTGAGAAAAGCGAGCTCCTTCTCCCTCCTAACGTCCTCGGGAAAATACTTGCCGAGAAATCGTGTTCGAAACAATTCCCAAGTGATGGCTTGATTAGCCGCTTCCAGTCCTCGACTCTGTTGATCCCACCAGTGCTTGGCCTCGCCAGCCAGCACAAATTCAGCTAACCTCACCCTGTACTCATAGGGCGGTTGCAGAGATCGAAAAATCTTTTCAACATCTTGGAGCCATCTCTGAGCTCCGTCCGAATTGTAACCCCCTTCGAACCGAGGCGGTTCGTTCTTCCTAAATCGGCTCATCCAGTCAATCTCGACCAGAGCCGGAGGTGGAGGTTGAAGGGCTGCAGCTGCAGCTGCTGCGGCTGTGGCTATGTTCTGAGCAAGATTCTCAGCCTGGTTCTGCTGAGCTTGCACTTGGTTCTGCTGTAGTTGAACCAGTGTTTCCAACACAGTAGCAATTTGATGATTATCAGCTCTTCTCCCAGCCATACTACTTGGTCATGAAGAGAAAGCCAATCAACGATCGACTAATTAAATATATGTATATATATATATATTTGTATATACATCTGTAAGCTCTATCAACTAGCCTAGACACTTGACACTTGACTTATCTGCTACTCTCTTGGTGAGTAACCACTGGAGTTACTTGCAACTCCAATAGGCCGAGGAGAAACTGCTCTGATACCAAAAATGTAACACCCTATTTGATTTTACCCTTAACTGAAAATTAGGACCTAGAAATTCCTTTTTAACACAGTTACGATAATGGTCAAGTAATATTCCTTTCATTAATGTTGGATCATCAGAGTTGTAGCGGAAGACTTCATTCATACACAAATAAGGTAAGCAAAACTTTACATTAGTCGATTATACAAAAGGTGAATTACAAGAACAGTGTTTTAGCTCGGCCAACTGGCCGAGACCTAATCACAATCTCAGACTCTAATGACTTACTCTCCTTGTGAGGGAGAGTGAACCTGCTCGGCCGGGGACTGCGTCTGCTCGGGCTCAGTACCTGAAAAATGGTAAGGTGGTGAGCATTACACAGAACTTAAGTAAGCAGTTTCTAATATGACATACCGAACTACCAAGCCAAACAGAAATAGTCAATTAGCATATATATAACAGTTAATCAAACAGAACATGTTACATGCATTCATCCTCAATTTGCTCAGCCTATATCATTACCCAGTATATTCATTACCTGCCATTTATACCACAACCTATCCGATTAATTTCCCTTGTAATCATTTCTCAAATCCTACCTTGGATCTGCTCGGTCGTTACTTTCCTTTCTCGGTATTCCTTTTTTCTCTCTCGGTCTCTATACTTATTATTCATCTTTAACATAGTTTACAATCTTTTACTCTTCTCGGATGCATACACCCAGTGCATGTCTTACACCATTTAGGGTCGGATTCCGGAGTGTCCATAACTGCGAGTACCCAGTACCCATCTTACAGCTGCACATACCCAGTATGCGTCTGACGCGATCAATGCACGCACCTAGTACGCATCTTCTATGACCAGGAGCACTACCGCTGATTCTTCTATGGAGTAAGGAGTGTCCATAACTGTGAGCACCTAGTACCCGTCTTACAGCTGCGCCTCTCGGCGTCTTACGCGATCAACGCACGCAACCAGTACGCGTCTTCTATGACCAGGAGCACATCCCACCGATTCCGTGCTCGGAATCTTGTGTGAGTCATAAATACGAGTACCCAGTACCCGTCTTACAGCTGCGCATACCCAGTATGCGTCTGACGCGATCAATGCACGCACCCAGTACGCGTCTTCTATGACCCGACCACACAACCATTTCTCTTTAATTACTCTCTTATCCTCTTTACCATTTCTTTACTCGGCCTCTCTCGGCTCAACCCTTAGTTATTCCCTTTCTATTCTTTTCTCTCACTGCTTGGTCTTTTAACTTACAATTTTTCTTCCATTAACATATAACCACTTGTCTCATATCCACTCTCGATCTCTTACGCTCGGCCACAGACAAGTTGTAATATATATATATATATACGTAAATAAAGAATATCACAATTCATAACATTGATACAACAACATAGTATGACTAAAAACACTTAGCAGATATACAGATGTTTCATCATATTTCAAGAAACACAATCTTAGTTCATCTAATAGTTTTCCTTGTCCCTTTTATCTTTTCTCTCCAACATTATCCTGTGTCTCTTCCTAATCTAACACCCACTCTTAGCACCCGTTATGAACACACTAGAAACCCAAACCTAAGTAAAGGTAACACTCACTCCTTACCTCAATCCGTGAGAGAAAGAAGTTTGAGAGCTTGAAAGTAGTTTCCCCTTGTTGCTTGATTCCGTAAGCTTAGAATCCTCCCCCTTGAATCGTTTTCCTCCTAGCTACACACCCAAGCACCAAAAGCTCTATGACGTTTGTTGAGGTGAAGAGATGAAGGAGAGCAGCCTCTAATTCATGACTATTTGATGGTGAAGAAAGGAGGGATTTTCGTGAGTGAGAAGAGAGTGTAGGTTGAACTGTGAATGCTGGAACTTCAGAGAAAAAGGGGAAAACGAAAGAGAAAGAGAATGGAAAATGTTGTTATGCTGTTTGAGGATTTGCTTTTATTCTTAATGTGGGAATTATTTGTGTGGCTCTCATTGGAGGCTTCTTGGAGAAGCTTAGAATATGTGGACATGATTTATTGGCTTCTAAAGGAAGCCATAAACAGTGACTTGACAAGGACATAAAGTGGTTAATAAAGACAGTCGTACGGATGGTACGAAAATCAAGGAATCAACAACTCAGCATGAGCTGTCATGGGGAAACAAAGAGACATTGGCTCGACACGAAGAGACAGTAATAGTCCGAGCCTCCTCTCGGTCAACACTACGAGGTTCCATTGGGGTCGGCTAATCCGAGTTGACACCAGATCTCGCGCTCGTTTTCATCTAGCTCGGCAGGGATCGGTCCGAGGTTCGTCATTTACCTATCTGGTCGGCTCATGCTTCCTGTTGTCCTTACAACACTTATGCAATCTCTATGACTCAATCTTATTCTTAAACAATTTTGTACTTAAATCTATTATATTAAATATTAAATTTCGGGATGTTACACTTCGCACCGGAGGATGATGCTGTCTTCGTGGCTGACTCCACTTCAGAACTTGGCTTTAGCTCTACACCGAACAGCTTCACGGATTTCTATTTGGCTTCCTCTCATGGTGGCGGTTCATTAATATTATATCCCAGCACAAAGACGCTTCCCAAACACGATCCCGTTGTCGATCCACTTAGCTTGTGTTCTGGATCTGCGATCACCATTTGTATACATCCCGTCCACGTCCATCCATAGCGTGTGGGTTTCCATCCACTTCCCTGACACCGCCATGTAGTAATCTCCAGACAATGCTCCATCTGTCCGTTGAAATACCAGCAACACCGATATGCCAACGAACAGGAGAGAGTAAGCGATCCGAACGATGAATCGTCGACGGTGTGGGATTACAGTAGGCGAGATATCAAGACCATACAAGCATACAACACACAACATACATACACCACAACAATCAAGCATATCATGATTGTCATCATTATCCTTATCATTATCATTCATTATCCTAGCAAACTTATTATCATCCCTTAACATAATCATTCCTTATTTCTCAATTCTTTTCTCAACTTCATCATTCCATAAGATTACACTTCTCACCATCATAAACCTTTTTAGCACTCTTAGACTTTTCTTTTCATGTCTTATCAAATTACAATCATCAATGATTGGGGGGAGTTCATAAATGTTGGAAGTCAAGCTTTCCCAAGGACTTCAAGTGCAAGTATTATATGGTTTTGATGATAACAAACTCAAGATTCTCAAGTTCATATCAACTGCAATCACAAGCTCTTCATCCTTCAAGTCAAAGCTTCAAGTTGAAGAAGCAAGCAAATGAAGTTGAAGATTCAAGCAAATGAAGACTTTAGCCTTTTCCCTTAGGACATCATGTAAGGTAATGAAGTCAAGGTTTATATTATGTTAAAAGGCCAATATAAGTTTTTCTAAATATATTTTTCATAATTAAGGAGAAGAAAAAGAAGTTTTGTGAAAATCAGTTTCTCTATCTTAGTTTTAGTGAAAATACTTGATGTTACAAAACTCTGAATATTTTTATGTATGCAAGAGAGAGTAATCGATTACTTGCCTAATTTAATCGATTAACTTTGTTGCATCATAGAAAAATTAGAGAGGTTGTAATCGATTAAATGAATCTTGTTAATCAATTACTTTCTTATGAGAGTAATCGATTACCTGACTCAAGTAATCGATTAAAATTGTTGCATCATATATTTTCCTGAGACAAAGTAATCGATTACTTGTCTTGTAGTAATCGATTACATGATGTTGCATCATATGCATATCAGAGGCTCTGTAATCGATTATTAGAATAGTGGTAATCGATTATATGAGTTGCATCATACATTAAACAGAAGTGAAGTAATCGATTACATGCATGTGATAATCGATTACTGGTTTTTATAATGAATTTCAAAGTTTCTATTTTTAAAGGGATAATCGATTACCTCCCTCAAGTAATCGATTACCTCAAGTTTTATTGAAAAATGTGTCAGAATCATTTTTATTATTTCCTGATTTGTTTTTATATATAAGATTCTGATTTATTTTATAAAATTCGAAAATGATTTTAAATTTGAATTATTTCCTTATTTGCTTTAAGAATCAAATCTTTGTTTTATTTTCTTAATCTTTTTTATTTGGTTTTGATTTTAAAACTTAAATTATTTTATTTCCAAAATCGTTTTTGATTTGATTCTGATTTTATTTTTCAAATTCAAAATTCAAATTTCAAATCTTTGGTTTTAATTCTTAAATCTTTTATTTTATTTTTTGATTTGATTTTGATTTAAAAACTATCTCTATTTATTTTGTTTGTGAAAAACATTTCTCACTTCTACATCTCCTGATAATCACGTTCTTTTCTCTTCTTCTCCTATTCTCTGTTCTTCACGTTCAGATATTTTTTTTAAGAAAACAAAACCTTGTGTTGGCCTTGTAACGTTTTTAATTTGACTTCATTATCCTAGTGCATAATTGTTGTATCTGTGTTGCTTAGAACACATAATTGTTAGAGTGGCCTTTATTGTTGTATCAGCACTATTGAGAGTGCACTATAGGTCTTGTACCAAATCACTCATACCATAACCAGTGTTGTAAGGGGTGTGTAACCGTTAGTGACTAGGGAGTGAAGCTCCTAGTGCGGACGTGCTGCGTTCGTGGTTGTAGGGTGAGGAACCCTTTGTTGTGTGGGTAGTGCTAGACGAACGGTGGGTCACCTAGTAGTTAGGCTATCTGGTTGTTGTTGAGGTCCCTGGCGAAAGGAGGTTCCTAGTAGCTTGCGGGGCGCTCTGGTTGTACTTGGGGACGCGTGGCGTCTTGGTTTAGTGAAAGCTCAAGCGGGTCGCTTGGGGACTGAAGTAGGCCGGGTTTGCCGAACCAGGATAAAATCTTCGGTGCAATCTCTTTTATCCCTTATCTCTTTATTTTCTGTTGTTATTATCCTTTGTAACAGCCCGATTTGCGTAAACCAAAATAACTGACTTTTATTTACTGAAGTTGCAAAAATGAGGCCATTTTTTTTAATAGAAGAACTTGGTTCAAGTTCATCTTGACAATCTTTCCAAAAGCTTCACATGAGTTACTTAACATGAAATGTATTCCATCATTCAGTTTGAAAACTTGGCTTGATTACATAAACGGTTCATGGCTTGGTAATCCTTAACACAACACTCACTACCGCCTGAGCTAATTACACTATCCCTAAACTTTCCTATTGGAAGCAAGCGGGTGTAGCTCCTTGTCCTTCTTGCGTCCTCTTCTTGCCCTTGAAGACGATGCCGCTTGTGTGGTGGTTTCCTCATTGTTGTAGGGCCTTTGTGCCACCCTCTCGACTACAATAGAACTTCTCTGCTGCTCGTACCGGACCTTCTCCTCATAGCTTTGAAAACCTCGTACGTTGACTTGCCCTAAGTGTGGCTCTAGATTAGCTCCGCTCAGTTGATGCTCTGGATCCGGAATCACGATCTCTGTGTAACTGGTCCACGCCCATCCGCTTGGAGTATGTTTCCAACCTCTCCCATGCTTATTCCTCATGGCGATATCCATGCAACACTCCATTTGCCCGTTGAAATACCAACAGCACCGATATGCCAACGAACAGGAGATAGTAAGCATTCCGAACGACGAATCGTCGACGGTGTGGGATTACGCTAAGCAAAATAATAGGACTATACCAGCATGCAATATAACACACAAGCACACGATAACCAACATATCATTATAACTATTATTATCATTATTATTCTCTTTTAGGCATTTTTCATGAGCATTCTTTCTTTCTTTCATCCATCATTTACTTTCCTTAACTATCCTTCTCTTTTTATCCAATCTCATCAATTTACCCTCTCTGATGCTTTGGGGAAATACCATACATCATCAGAATATTCGTTTCATTTTCGGCTATCACTCACGTCTACATCTCCTCGGTCATCCACCCATCCTAGTCGGAAGCAAACAGAAGTACAGGACCTTTACCACGCGGGCACGACAGCTGTCACAACACATAAATGGTCCCAGACCAGGAGGATCTTGTCCTCAAATCATATCAATAATATCAAGGCTCACTGTCCACGCAGTGGCAAACACAATGCCCCGTTCCAGTCCCTCTCACTGTTCTCGATTTGCAATCTAGGGGGCGACAGTATGTTTCTAGTGGGCCCATAGAACTTACCACGGCATTAGACCCAGTCCCCACCACGTTAGTGCGCCACATGTGGAGTTCGTTCTGCCTAGAAACACACTCTAGACTTCTTGACGTTTCACCGTCATCATCCTCCCCTAATGCAATCTCGTCCTAAGTATCCGCAGATACTTATCGTTTCTTCCTCTCCACTACTTCGCACTCTCATACCTCACCGCGCATGTCTTTTAAAGTCTTTTAATCTTTTACTTATCCTAAGGTCGGCCCGTCCTTCGTGCAACCCTTCAACAAGTCCCGACCACTAACTTTGCACAACTTTCTCTCATCGTATCTCACATAGCACAGAGCTGGGATCACATCACGCTCTCAAATCTCATTGCTCAAATTTTCTCAACATTCTCCATTTCTCGTAATCATCTCATTCCCAAAATCCTTTCAACATCCTCAATCTTTTCCAAAAGAACCATCTTACTTTCCTCAACACATTTTCATAAACTATTTGGAAAATCTCATATCATAACCTTTCATAAAATTTCCTTTCGAAAGCTTTCACATAAACACTTTTCACAATGGTTCGCAAACTATGGATTCAGAAACTTCTCTTCGAAAATGCCATTTCATATCAATTTCTCAAAATTATTATTTCAAAAGACTTTCTTAAAAACGTCATTACCAAAGAACGTTCTCGAAGTTTATAAAATCTCCCTTCAAAACTTTCCACAAAATTACCTTTCAAAAACTTTTATGAAAACACTTTTCATTATTTTTCTCAAAAACCTCTTTTCAAAAACATTTTTAAAAGAATTTTCTTTTCATAAATCCTTTTCTAAAAATTTCTCTTCATTATTCTCCACAAAATCTCTTTATTAAAAACCTTTTCAAAAACTGCTTTTCAAAAACCTTTTCAAAAATCACAACTTTGTTGGCCGCTAATGGAGGAGCAAGCTCAACTCAACACTAGTCCCAGACTAAAACGAAAAACAAAAGGAGCCCAGCTCCGCTCAAATCACATCTCTTCCTCATAATCAACATCACTTTCCCCAGCTCTGGCTCGTTCTCAACATTATCATCAATTCATTCCCCAATCTCAACTCTTTCTTTCTTTTCCAACACATATCTTATTCACACTCATTATTCTTTTCTCATTGTGTCTTTACTGTATTAACTTCACAACTCATTTCATTTCATTTACAGGACGTAACAGACGTCCATCAACAGATTATCAATATTAACCAACAACACTTAATTTCAACTTGCATAATTAAATGAATAAATAGATAAATAAATGAAAGCATGCTATTAATCACACAAACATCACACAACAACAATGTGGTCTTCGTCACCTTCGTATAAGTGGTCACACAATCAAACAATTGCCACTATACTACTGACTCCGAACCACTTGGTTCCGATCTTTGAGATGATACGGAACGCCCTAATATATCACCTAACTACCATAGTGTCTTAGGAAAGCTTCTCTCTCACCTGAGGTCCAGCAATTTAATGCGTACCGTCGCCTCGGATCCTTTGTGCTGCCGGCTGCCTCAATCCTTCGTCTTTAAGATTATTCCTCGTACTAAATAAAATGCGCTTAGGTTATTAACTCGCATTATGAAAATCTTTTCCATAACTTAGACACTCCTCATTCCTCGTATTTAAATAAAACACTCTTACTTTACGATCGTGTATTAAGAAAATCTTTTCTTAATCCGTGACACTTCTCGTTCCTAATCGAAAGACTTAAAGCACTTGTGGTTTTATCAAAACAATTCCCATGTTTTCTAACACTTTAAATGTTTTAAATCCATTTGAAACCATTTCATAAAATGATTTAAATCAATTTATGTGGTTGCTGGTCCACTTTGGACAGCACCTCAATTATGTTTGAAAACACCGAAAAATGCCCCGTTTTCAATCCGGGTTTTTTTTTTCTTAAATCAAACATCGCTTGAAAACCACACTTTAAATTACATGAAAACATTTTTAGAGTTTAAGAAACAAATTTTAAATAATTATGGACAGCAAAGGCTTATTCTACAAAATCATTTCATTAAAGATTCAAAAACATCGTGAAAACAATTCTTTAGCTCAAACTAATACTTTAAAACTCAAGTTTTTATCATAAAACAATTCTTGGACAGCCACTAAATGAAATCCATCAACCAAATAAATCAAATAATCTTAAAATCAATTAAATTTAAAAAAACTAATTATGTACACGAGCATTCTTTCAAATATCACAAACACATATCACTCCACAACACTTTAATAAATCATATCATATAATTACTTAACCAAACGCTTAATTATTTTCTAAACATCTTCATTCTCATAAAACACAAACACTTGGACACACATACACTCACGAACCGAATGAAACTATAATTTTTACTTTAAACAACTTAATTCTTTCAAAAGTCACTATGTAAATTTATTTTCATGCAGCTAAATCTCCTAGGCTTAACTATGCTATAGGGCCGAATGAAATTAAAGAAACAAGTTAAAAATTATAAATCCAAAACACATACATCAACTTAGTTTATTTCAAGCACTTTAAACCTTGTTTTCTTTTTCATGAAACAAAATCATTTATCCTTCTTTTATCTTTTCAATTAAAAACGAATTGGAAGGAAATAATCACAATGCAATTTCAAACAATTAATTTAACCTAAGTTTACAAGACATACTCATTGCTCCAAGTCATTTCATGAGGAAAAGAACCCTAGTCTATTTAGGATGCATAGGCCGAACCACATTTTGACAAAACAAGGTTTAGTTTTCAAATCTTTATCATGCATGTACATAGAACATGAATCAAGGCAAGGATCATTTTCCAAAAACTTATTTCTTTTGGTTCTTTTTACAAAACCGATTTGAACAAAACCACAACACAATACAAATAAATTTTTCTCAAGGTAAAGTCACAAACATAATCATTTTAATAAGTTACTCACATGCAAGAAGAATCTAGCCTATCTAACCTAGTATAGGCCGAATCATCATCTTGGAAAAACAAGTCTTTGATGCACTTTTTCTTCATGCAAAGATCTTAAAACATTAAATCAAAAACATGCACATTTGAAACACATAGTTTTATAAAACACCACTCCCTTCTTTACCAAAAACCGTGACCTACTTGGTCACTTCAATCACATTTTCATGTATTATTTCCCTTTGCATGTGCCTTAGAAATCATGGAAATCAAAAGAGAACACATGCAAGAGGCTTTTTTATGAAAAACAATTATGATCTCTTATTTTTCAAAGCTTGACCGAAAACACCTCAACACATTAAGAGAAGAAAATTGAATCTCTTGCTTTAAAACACACATGAAATTAGATCAAGGTAAAAACCATTTTGAAAAGTTGTTTTCCTTCGTTTTGTTACCAAAACCGTGACATGCAAGCCAAGAAACAAAAATTTTTGAGTTCATAAATCTCATGTAAAACTTCAAGATAAAAGAAAGCTATAGAGAATCAAGGCAAGAATCAAATCTTTTCAAGATTAAACAATAGATCAAGGTCCTTTTGAAAAGAAAACCAAAGATCAAAGCTTAGAAAAATCAAAGTTAAAATCAAAGTATTCAACCCACTTAGATCGACTTTAGCACTCATCAAACTAACATGCATGAACTCAAATCAAAAATAAAACCATCACAACCTAATTTTCTAGACAAGGCCGAATGGTAATGTCCATGATTTAAGGTTCTACAAATTTATTTGGCTCTTGAAACTCAAAATCAAAGCTTAATAGGCACTTACAAACATAGATCTACAAGAAAATTAGATATGCAACAACAAAAGAACCCTACAAGACTTAAAGAATGAAAACTACTTAAAACACTCTATGATCTTCGAATACACAAAGAAAAAGAGTAGATCTTCAACCACCTTCACTTGATCTTCAAGGTTCCCTAAAGCTTTTGGGTTTGATCTCCTTCTTCTCCTCTCCTCCAAGCTCACGGGTTCTCTCTCTCTCTCTATCTCTATCTATTTCTTTTCTAAGAGCTAATGAGGCTCCTAGAAGAAGTGTTTGGAAAATGAATGGAAAATGAAATGAGAAAGGATGGAATAAACTAAGGCTTGGTGGTATATATAGGCACACGAGTATTTCCTTTGTTGCCCTTGGAATAATTCGGCCAAAGAGTGTTGGATGAAGGGTAAAATTGGCTTCATAAAAGCTTGCATGGATCAAGCCAAGCCATGAGACAAATAGAGTGAAATTAGGCTTAATCTTTGATCCTATTGGTTGGTCAAACTCTTAACTATGCTTTTCATTAACTTAAACCTATATGCTAATTGGCTACTAACTTAGGGTGCAAGAAAGTCAAGGCTCCATCCTTGCATGCACATACACACACACGGCCAACATACACATGCACACACACATTACTCACACGTGTACACTCATGCACATCAACACTTATGCATGTATTATTTTATTTTACTAATTTAATTCTAAGCATCCTCACGTGCATTCATATACATATATAGCACATATATACTTATGCAAATACACATATACACATATCATGCATATACACACATGGAAAATAGATCTTTTCTCATAAAATAATTCATACATAAAAATCACAATTTTCCTTTAAAACATAAAAATATCAAGTACATAAATCTTTTCTAAAAACTCAATTTCTCCACTCTTAACATTTTATTTCTGAAAATCCTCTCTTTAGAATCAATCAAAAACGTAAATTAGAAAAAATCAATTAAGATGATACCTTTTCAAAACACTTCTTTCACAAATAATTATCTTTAGTATTTTAAATTAATACGAGGAATTTGCGGGGTGTTACATCCTTCGTGCGTCAAAGCGATTATTTTCATGATAATTAATTTAAAGGATTTTAAATTAATTAGCGCGGTATCATTCGTTTTCGTTGTTCTTATTTTAATTCGTATCCGCGCATATTAGTTCTTCATAATAGTATTAATATTATTCGCTTCTGCGCAATCGTTTTTCAACGTTATATTGTTTTTCGCTGCAAAATCTCTTTGTTTGTTGAAAAAGTTTTAAAGCGAATATTTTCCAATGTTTTCGTAAACACCCAATTCACCCCCCCCCCCCCTCTTGGGTGTCGGCTGCCAATCCTATCAATAATTCTAACAATTGGTATCAGAGCTTCGTGCTCTGGTAAAGGCCTAACAGCCTGAGTTAAAGATCCGTTGTAGATTGGCAGCGTTGGGATATTTTATTTGTTTTTAATATGGAGGGATTTTCATTCGATGAAGCACCATTTTTTGATGGAAATAACTTTCATTATTGGAGTGCGAGAATGAAAATATTTTTACAATCTATTAGCCTTCGTTTATTTCATGTTGTTCTTAATGGTTTTGATGAAAAATCTTCTTCCTTGAATTTTCAAGCTATGCACGTTTTTAAAAATGCTTTGAACCATGATGCATTTGCTATTATTGAGAATTGTGAAAATTCTAAGGATATTTGGGACACTCTACATCTACACTATGCTACTAATGATCTTGTTGAAAGTGTAAGTGTTCACAGGAAAGAGGAGAAGGAACAACAAGAAGTTGCTATAGAACTGAAAGGACCAACTCCCTAGACGAAGATTCTGATGATGAAAGTTAAAGGGTGGGGAGTAACTCAACAAGCGACTGTGATGACTTAGAGAGGATATTTGAAACCTTTATGGACTCACTGAAGGAATCAAGTGACTCGGATGCGGAATCAATGGCAGATGAAATTAAAACATCCGACTACTTGGTTCATGAGGACCATGAGGTAATTTCAATTAGTCCTTGTTCTAAATATCTACAATTTGCATATAATGATTTGAGTGATGATTTGTTATCTTTAGAAAATAGAAACTTGGACTCTTTACAAAAATTATCTCAAATTGAAAATGAAATTGATTTTTTGAAAATAGCTCCTCAACTATTTTTTAAAATTGCTTTGATATTGAAAAACAAGTTGAGGATGCACTCTTTGAATTTTGTAACATTGAAAAATCTAGTTGTTCAAATTCTTTAATTGATGAAAATGAAAATAATGTGGATATCCAAAAATCAAGTAAAGTCGTTGACAATGAAATTTTTCAATGTGAAGTTAAAAATTCCAAGTTTCATGAAAATAATTTTGAAAAAAACATATCATCCAAACTCATTACATGTAATTATTGTGGTAATTTAGGACATATTTCTCATTTATGCTTATATCGTAAAAATTATCATATGAGAAATAATTTGCAATAGGTTCCAAAGGCCTCTAAGGAACCTATGACTAACCCCCAAGGACCCAAGATGAAATGGGTACCAAAAGGTTCTCCTTGTGTTATAAATGTGCAGGAAATGAAATCAAAGGGTGAACCAATTGGACAACTTAAGGGGAAGTCAATGAAGTCAAAGGGTCAATGGTCCAAAAATAAGCAATGTGGTCGATAGAAGAAGATGTTCACAACCAAAGCCTCTCACGTGCAAAAAGGTGAAATCATAAGATTGAGGACTTTAAACAAAAAGCAATGGCATAAACCAAGTGGAGGAGAAAAAGGGAAAATAACAAAGATGGTACCTAAGAGGACAAAAATCAAATGGGTCGATCAAAGGAGAAAGATGCCTACCAACACCAAAGCTTCACATGAGAAAAATGGAAGATCCGATATGTTCAAAAATCAAAAGGTGAAGCAATGGGTAAAGGCAAGAACTTCATTGGTCAATAAACCTAAGGTATCAATCTCTTATTCCTCTTATATCAATGATTATAAAAAGGTATACTTGGACTATTCTAATTTTTATTCATACTAAGGTGGATCATGGGTGCTAATTTTTTTAAAAAAAAATATTTTTAATTATCATGATCACTCCTTGGTTGAATTAAAACATGTGTGCTTTACATCTTTTTTGAAAATTCTTTTTAGCACATGATTATTTTTGGCATAGTCCTAGATAACTGTTACATATAATGAGTTACATCATGTGAGGTTAAAATTTTGTTGTTATCTTCTATCACATGATTACACTTTATCTGTAATGATTTGCATTGATATATGAGGACATGCTTGTATTTGTAAGGGCATGTTTGGTACGACATGGACTTATAACATAAGCATGGTGTTATTTCTTTTTTATTAGTGCATATGTTTAATATTGTTTATTCATATTTTGCCTTCACAATATCGTTGATATTAGTGAAGAGATGCAACTAATCCTTAAGGATCCAAGTCTTTGGATACAAAAAGAAAATTCCTTAAGCAGTTTTGTAGGTATCACTACTAGTGCCAAGCCTTGGAATTCTCACAAGGAATGCATGCACGATGGACTTAAATGAAAAGATACCAAAGAAGGTCATGGACTCAATCAAGGGAAATGCGACTTGAATAGACACAAGTGGAGCTCTTATCATGTTGTCCAACAAGGACGAGAGACGTAAAGGAAGAACTCCACAAGTGCACAAATAATCCCTACTATATGAGGAACTATCACCTACGATAAGTATGACTGCATTTATTCTCTTAAATTATTTTATGCTACTTATCTTTGTGATACACATGTTTATATTGATGCTGAATTTTTTAAATGATTTACTCCTTCTTCGATATCTTTGTACAATTCTTCTTGAAGGATAAATTATTTTTTTTGGCATGCATGTGTTACTAACTCCTAAGGATCCAATTAACTTGGATACCAAGAGATACATGTGCTAATTAGTTTTGCAGGTATTCCTACAAGTATCAGTATGCAACGTCCTCTACAAACTTGGTTAATGGATTCAAATGAAAAGTGAACTGGGCAATACTCAAATACTTGAAGGTGATACGACAACATCAAGATGATCTCTTGGAATGGGAAAAGGTTCAACACATTGAACAAGAGGAGACCATCCTTCAAAATGATACATGATGATTTTATCAATAGAAGGAACTCCAAAGCTCTCGCTTTCAATCATCACTATAAGTATCACTGATCTTTTAATTATTTTAATTATTTTGTGATGCTTCTACTTATGATATGTGCTACATGACATTTTGTGCTTAATTGCATTGAATAATTATTGTCATGGCATATAGGTCTTCAAATTTTTGTGATGATAATAAGCATACACATGTTTTTAATGATGCATTTGATCTCCCTTTATAACTTGCTTGGTTGAATCATTCTTTTAGAAAGGGGGAGAAAAACTTTTTCAAATCTGCATAAAATCATGTTTCGCTTCTTCACTCTATCTTGACTTCATGCATCTCTTTAACTATGTATTGGGATAAAAATTTATTTTTTCCCATAACTCCTTATGCTGATGTCAAATAGGGGGAGTAAAGTATGAAACAAATCTCCTTGTTATTATTAATGCTTCTACCCAGTGTTTCAGGGGGAGTTTAGCATTTTGTTTAAATTGATCAAAAGGGGAGAGATATTTGACAAAAGACATGGGCTTAATGAAGACAAAAGGGGAAGAGAACCAAATGTCGTCGTCAAAACAAAAGGGATCATGTGATAACTCCCATGGAAAGAAAAGTGAGAAGTCAAGCTTACTCATGGGGAGAAGAATCTTGAGCTTCATAGCATATCCGATGAATAACAAAAGGGGGATAAGAAAAGTTCCAGCATAACAACAAGAGAAGAATTCCTTACCCACTTTTTGCTGTTGACAAAAGGGGGAGAAGAATTCCTGAATGATGCGAGGATGCGAAGCATTTAACTGTTATATGCGAAGTATTTAACTGTAATATCTAATGCATCTATACAGGGGAAGAGTATCCTTTTTGTATCCTTGTTGTATTCTTTGTGTTCTAGGGATAAGGATGTGTTTATTATATATACATTTGCTTGTATAACACTTGTGATGCAGATCATTCAGAATACAGGTTTGTCATCATCAAAAAAGGGGGAGTGTTGGAAGTCAAGCTTTCCGAAGGACTTCAAGTGCAAGTATTATATGGTTTTGATGATAACAAACTCAAGATTCTAAAGTTCATATCAACTGCAATCACAAGCTCTTCATCCTTCAAGTCCAAGCTTCAAGTTGAAGAAGCAAGCAAATGAAGTTGAAGATTCAAGCAAATGAAGATTTTAGCCTTTTCCCTTAGGACATCATGTAAGGTAATGAAGTCAAGGTTTATATTTTGTTAAAAGGCCAATATAAGTTTTTCTAAATATATTTTTCATAATTAAGGAGAAGAAAAAGAAGTTTTGTGAAAATCAGTTTCTCTATCTTAGTTTTAGTGAAAATACTTGATGTTACAAAACTCTGAATATTTTTATGTATGCAAGAGAGAGTATTCGATTACTTGCCTAAGTTAATCGATTAACTTTGTTGCATCATAGAAAAATTAGAGAGATTGTAATCGATTAAATGAATCATGTTAATCAATTACTTTCTTATGAGAGTAATCGATTACCTGGCTCAAGTAATCGATTAAAATTGTTGCATCATATATTTTCCTGAGACAAAGTAATGGATTACTTGTCTTATAGTAATCGATTACATGATGTTGCATCATATGCATATCAGAGGCTCTGTAATCGATTATTAGAATAGTGGTAATCGATTATATGAGTTGCATCATACATTAAACAGAAGTGAAGTAATCAATTACATGCATGTGATAATCGATTACTGGTTTTTAAAATGAATTTCAAAGTTTCTATTTTTAAAGGGATAATGATTACCTCCCTCAAGTAATCGATTACCTCAAGTTTTATTGAAAAATGTGTCAGAATCATTTTTATTATTTCCTGATTTGTTTTTATATATAAGATTCTGATTTATTTTATAAAATTCGAAAATGATTTTAAATTTGAATTATTTCCTTATTTGTTTTAAGAATCAAATCTTTGTTTTATTTTCTTAATCTTTTTTATTTGGTTTTGATTTTAAAACTTAAGTTATTTTATTTCCAAAATCGTTTTTGATTTGATTCTGATTTTATTTTTCAAATTCAAAATTCAAATTTCAAATCTTTGTTTTTAATTCTTAAATCTTTTATTTTATTTTTTGATTTGATTTTGATTTAAAAACTATCTCTATTTATTTTGTTTGTGAAAAACATTTCTCACTTCTACATCTCCTGATAATCACGTTCTTTTCTCTTCTTCTCCTATTCTCTGTTCTTCACGTTCAGATATTTTTTTTAAGAAAACAAAACCTTGTGTTGGCCTTGTAACGTTTTTAATTTGACTTCATTATCCTAGTGCATAATTATTGTATCTGTGTTGCTTAGAACACATAATTGTTAGAGTGGCCTTTATTGTTGTATCAGCACTATTGAGAGTGCACTATTTGAATTATTTCCTTATTTGTTTTAAGAATCAAATCTTTGTTTTATTATGGCTAAATTACTTATTTGGTCCCTTACCTTATTTTTCAATTTCAAATTGACCCCTTACCTTTTTTTGATTTCAAATTGGTCCTTTATGTTTCTTTTCATTGTCAATTTGGTCCCAGAATCACTGTTCATCATATGTGGACCAATATGTTATTGACACGTGTCATTTTCTCTCTCCAACAATATATACGTGGACCAATATGATATTGACACGTAGGATGAATAGTGATTCTGGGACCAAATTGACAAAGAAAAGACACATAGGGGACCAATTTGAAACCAAAAAAAGGTAAGGGACCAATTTGAAATTGAAAAATAAGATAAGGGATCAAATGAGTAATTTAGCCTTTTATTTTCTAAATTTTTTTTATTTGGTTTTGATTTTAAAACTTAAATTATTTTATTTCCAAAATCGTTTTTGATTTGATTCTGATTTTATTTTTCAAATTCAAAATTCAAATTTCAAATCTTTGTTTTTAATTCTTAAATCTTTTATTTTATTTTTTGATTTGATTTTGATTTAAAAACTATCTCTATTTATTTTGTTTGTGAAAAACATTTCTCACTTCTACATCTCCTGATAATCACGTTCTTTTCTCTTCTTCTCCTATTCTCTGTTCTTCACGTTCAGATATTTTTTTTAAGAAAACAAAACCTTGTGTTGGCCTTGTAACGTTTTTAATTTGACTTCATTATCCTAGTGCATAATTATTGTATCTGTGTTGCTTAGAACACATAATTGTTAGAGTGGCCTTTATTGTTGTATCAGCACTATTGAGAGTGAACTATAGGTCTTGTACCAAATCACTCATACCATAACCAGTGTTGTAAGGGGTGTGTAACCCTTAGTGACTAGGGAGTGAAGCTCCTAGTGCGGACGTGCTGCGTTCGTGGTTGTAGGGTGAGGAACCCTTTGTTGTGTGGGTAGTGCTAGACGAACGGTGGGTCACCTAGTAGTTAGGCTATCTGGTTGTTGTTGAGGTCCCTGGCGAAAGGAGGTTCGTTCCTAGTAGCTTGCGGGGCGCTCTGGTTGTACTTGGGACGCGTGGCTTCTTGTTTTAGTGAAAGCTCAAGCGGGTCGCTTGGGGACTGGAGTAGGCCGGGTTTGCCGAACCAGGATAAAATCTTCGGTGCAATCTCTTCTATCCCTTATCTCTTTATTTTCTGTTGTTATTATCCTTCGTGTGTCAAAGCGATTATTTTCATAATAATTAATTTAAAGGATTTTAAATTAATTAGCGCGATATCATTCGTTTTCGTTGTTCTTATTTTAATTCGTATCCGCGCATATTAGTTCTTCATAATAGTATTAATATTATTTGCTTCTGCGCAATCGTTTTTCAACATTATATTGTTTTTCGCTGCAAAATCTCTTTAAGTTTGTTGAAAAAGTTTTAAAGCGAATATTTTCCAATGTTTTCGTAAACACCCAATTCACCCCCCCCCCTCTTGGGTATCGGCTACCAATCCTATCAATAATTCTAACAATAATATCATCAAGGTACTCGTTTCGTTCGTCGTTAACACTCACGTCTACATCTCCTCGGTCATCCATCCAACCTAGTCGGAAGCTAACAGGAGTACAGGACCTTTACCACGCGGGCACGACAGCTGTCTCAACATCAATTGGCTCCAAGCCAGGAGAACTGTAAAAAACTCGGGTACAGTCTCAAATTAATTTATATCATATCAAATCATTTCAAATAATCAAGGCTCACTGTAGAAAACTCTGGTACAGTGGCAATCAAGATGCCCCGTTCCAGTCCCTCTCACTGTTCCTGAAATGCCATAGGGGTGACAGCACTATTCCGGTTCCGGGTGCAGAACTTACCACGGCATTAGGACCCAGTCCCCACCACGTCTGGTTACCACATATGGAATTCGTTCCGCCCAGAATAGTACTCAAGGCCTCATGACGTTTTACCGCCCTAGCCTACCCTATTGCATTCACAACCCGGATATCCCTGATATCCGGGGTACCTTTCTCTACACTACTTCGCACTCTCATAGCTCACCATGTTAGTGTCTTTTAAAGTCTTTTATCTTGTTAATTAACCTAAGGTCGGACCATCCTTCGTGCATCCCTTCAATGAGTCCCGACCACTAACTTTGCACAATCATTCTCTCATCTTTTCTCAACATAGCACAGAGCTGGGACCACATCAATAAACTCGCATCTCATTTCTCAATCTTTTTCGCAACATTCTCATTTCACGATCTTTCTCAACATAACATTTCATCCTCTTTCTCAAAACCTCATTTCATCATCTTTTCAAAATCTCAAATCATAAACTTTCACAAAATCTCATTTCTTAAACTTTCTCAAAATATCCTTTCATAATTTCCTCAAAAGTCCCATTTCACAAAATTTCCTCAAAGTATCATTTCACAAGTTTTTCAAAAATTCTTACTTCACAAACCTTCTAAAAATTTTCTTTCATCACTTTCCAAAATCTCATTTCACAAAATTCCTGAAAATCTCTTTTTAAAAAATCGTAAGAAAAATCAGTTCACAAACCTTTCTTGAAAACTTACTTCATAGACTTTTACAAAATCTCTTTTCGCAAATTTACTAAAAGTCTCGTTTCAAAAATTCTCATTTTCAAAAACCTTTTAAAAACCTCATTTCACAAACTTTTCTTAAAACAACATTTCACAATCTTTTTCAAAATACCATTTCACAAACTTTTTCAAAAATCTCAGTTCATAAAACTTTTTCAAAAATTCCATTTCTGTGAGCACTAGTGGAGGAGCAAGCTCAACTCAACACAAGCCTCATTCCAACAACATCCTCAAAGGAGTCAAGCTCCACTTAAATCACATTTCGCTTCAACATTACTTTTTCCCAGCTCTGGCTTAACCTCATCATTATCATCAAATCCTTCCCCAATCTCAACTCTTTATCTCTTTATTTCTTTTTTTCAGCACTTATCTCTTTCCAATCTGTCTCATATCTTTTATCATTATTCATTTCTTTTTGTGTCTTTTACTTTCACCAACTTATTTATTTCATTTTCATTTTCAGGATGTAACAGACATCCATCAGCATACTACTCATATTAATCAACAGTATTAAATACCATCATGCATAATTAAATAAATAAATACGAGCATGCCATTTCACAACATACAATCATCACACAACAACAATGTGATCTTTGTCACCTTCGTATAAGTGGCCACACAACACAAACAATTGCCACTATACTACTGACTCCGAACCACTAAGTTCCGATCTTTGAGATGATACAGAACGTCCTAATATATCACCTAAATACCACGGTGTCTTAGGAAAGCTTCTCTCTCACCTGAGGTCCAGCAATTAAACGTACTCGATCTCCACGGATCCTTGTCGCTGCCAGCTGCTCTAATCCCTCATCTTTAAAATTCCTCGAATTAAATAAAACACGTTCACGTTATTAACTTGTACAAGAAAATATTTTCTTATTACACATTCCGTTCCTCGTCGGGAGACTTAGAAACATAATTGTTTTCTCAAAACAATTTAAACACTTTCTAGTACTTCAAGTACTTCAAAACCATTTGAAAATGTCTTATAAAATAATTTAAACCAATTGATTTGGTCGCTGGTCCGTCTTGGACAGCACCTTAATCACGTTCGAAAACACCGAAAAATGCATCGTTTTTAATCCGACTTTTTGCTTAAATCAAATACCACTTGAAGACTATTCTTTAAATCACACAAACACATTTTCAAAGTTAAGAAACAATTCTAAACAACTCTGGACAGCAAGGAATCACTTCATAAAATTTCTTTAATAAAAATCTGAAAACATCGTAAAAACACTTTCGTCTCAAATAATTCTTTAGTTTAAAAGTAACACTTTAAAACTCAAGCTTTTATCTTAAAACAAATCTTGGTCAGCCATAAACACAATCCAAAAATCTTCAAATAAATCAAATGGATTTATCTTAAAATCAATTAATTTCAAAACCAATTATGCACTCAAATATTTTTCAACCATCAACTAGCACACAACCACAACAACACGTATTCACCTAATTATTTCCTAAACATTTTCATTTTCATTTTCAATTAATTAAACCAACTTAGATACTCTTATTATCCTAAACCGAATAGGATTTAAGAAAACAATTTAACATTTCAAAGCAAACACAACATTCTTCACATAAAGCATGTTCATCATCAAAACACAAGATAAAGAAATTATTTCTTTCTTTTTTTTTATCCTAAAACCGAATAGAAAATGGATGACTATCACACCATTTCAAACCATTTAATCTTAGCATTAACCCATAAACATACTCATTACTTTTATGTCACTTCATTGAAAAAGAATCCTAGTCTAATTCACATGTATAGGCCGAATTTAAATATGACAAAAACAAGGTTTTTGGGTTCATTTTTCAACATGCAAACTTGAAGGTTCTCAAACTAAATCATGCACTTTTCTACACACAATTTTAAAAATATCATTTTCTTTTTGAAGTTCAAAACCGAAATCATCATCATACTTCAAACCAAGTTTTCATTTTATTTTCTTTTGCATGTACTTTAGAAGTCCTTAAATCAAATAGAAATGAACATGCATATACTTAAATCTTGTAGATCAAGTCATAAAATCAATCATAGTAGTACAAATCAAAGATAAAAAATCATTTTGGGTAGAAAGAGGCAAAACCGTGACATGCTTTGAAGAAAGGTTAATTCTTTTTGGCTCAAAACAACATGCATGTGCTAAAGATCAAACTTTTTCATGAACAAGTTAAAGATCAAGACCAAAATCAAGACTTTATTAAGAAAGGTTAGATCTTTTTATTCAAAGATCACATGCAAGGTCCAAGAACAAAACTTTTTTTTTAAAGATCAAAACAAAAATCAAAGCTTTTTAAAGATCTAATCAAGATCAAAGCATTTTAACAACTCAAATCAACTTTTATAAACCTAAAGTTAACATGCAATGACTTAGAATAAATTAAAAAGCATCAAGACCTAAACTTTTAGCTATGGCCGAAACATATAACTCATGATCTAATGTTTTACAAGTTCATTTACTCTTAAAAATTCAAGATCAAGGTATAAAGGAGACATGCATGTATTCAAATCAACCAAAATCATCATCAAACTAACATGCAACACCAAAGATCTCAACTTTATCATTAAACAAGTTTAGATCACACATTTACTCATCAAATAAACTCTTAAACACATTATGGTTCACGGTTTTAGGTAGTAAAATTTAACATGCAAAGAGATTTACTTTAAATCCACAAAAATCTTAACAAGTCTTTAGATCTTTAAAGTTTAGTTTGAAAAGCATCAAGATCCATTATTTAAGTTCTAACCGAATCATAAAGTCCATGGTTTAAGTTATTACAAATTTCTTTGAGTCTTAAAAGTCCATGAGCAAGTATAAACAACACGTGCAAAGAAAGAAGAGAAGGAAAATTACAAGAACAAAAGAAAATCTAAATTATTACAATTTCTTTGTGCTCATTCGAACTACCCACCTAAGAAAGAGTTAATCTTCTACCCTTCTAATACTTGGATCTTCAAGGGAAAATCTTGGATCAAGCTCCTACTTTCCTTTTCTCTTCTTCCTCCCCCACGGCTCCTTCTCTCTCTCTCTCTCTCTCTCTCTCTCTCTCTCTCTCTCTCTTTTTCTTAGTCTAAGAGTTTAATGGGCTCTTAGAATGTGTTTGGAAGAAAGGAGAAATGAAGGAAATGAATTGTGTGAAAATGAACTAAGGCCAAAGGTATTTATAGGCAAACCGTGAAGTCTCTCTTTTGCCCTTGGTTTGGTTTAGGTTTATACACAAATGGGAGGGGCGATTTTGGCATTCTAATTTGTTGCATGGGTGGATTTTAGAAAGGGGACAAGGAGGAGTAATTCATGGCTTTTGGTCACTTCATGTCTTTCTACTTCTTTAGTTTTTCTACCCCTTAATTTCCTTTGGGTTCTAATTTTTTCCTCATAAGCTCTTTCTCTTAAAAATGGAAATCCTACACTTACATATATATATATATATATATACACGAAATACACACACACATATGCATACACACATACACACGTACCATACATATACACATATCATATACATGCATTATCATATTCTTCCACTAATATAATTTCCATATAACCCTAGGCATACAAACATAGCCATACCGTACATACATACACATACATAGAAAATAAATTTTATTCTTAGAAAACCACTCATGCACAAAATTCATAATTTCCTTAAAACACCAAAATATCAAGTACATAATCATTTCTAAAAATTCAACTTTAAAACTCATAACATTTTCTCATGAAAATCATTTCTTAAACAAAATCATTCACCACTTGAAATCAGAAAATAAGAAATTCACTCCAAGAAATTCTCTTTCAAAAACACTTTTCTCAAAAATAAATTTCTTTAGTACTGAAAACAATACGAGGAATTTGCGGGGTGTTACATGGTAATGCCATTTGGTTTGACGAATGCTCCTGCTGTCTTTATGGACTACATGAACAAGGTCTTCAGGCCGTACTTGGACTTGTTTGTAGTGGTCTTTATAGATGATATTCTGGTCTACTCAAAGAGTCCAGAGGAACATGTAGAACACTTAAGGATTGTGTTGAAAGTTTTAAAGGAGAAACAGTTGTACGCCAAACTCTCGAAGTGCGAGTTTTGGCTGGAGGAAGTTAAGTCTTTGGGACATGTGATCTCGAAAGGAGGAATAGCTGTAGATCCAACAAAGGTTGAATCAGTTCTTCAATGGGAACAACCTAAGACGGTAACGGAGGTCCGGAGTTTCTTAGGACTTGCCGGGTACTACCGAAGGTTTATAGAAGGATTTTCGAAGATCTCCCTACCCTTGACTAAGTTGACCAAGAAGGATCAACCTTTTGTCTGGGACTCGAAGTGCGAAGAGAGCTCCCAAAAGCTGAAGGAAAAGCTGACCACTTCACCGGTGTTAATCTTACCTGACCCACAGAAGAGTTTTGATGTGTACTGCGATGCGTCAGGGCAAGGCCTCGGATGTGTGTTGATGTAAGAAGGTAAGGTTGTGGCATACACATCAAGGCAGTTGAAAGTGCATGAGGTGAATTATCCGACGCACGACTTGGAGTTGGCCGCAATAGTTTTCGCTCTTAAGATCTGGAGGCACTATCTCTATGGCACTGTGTTCCGAGTGTTCAGTGACCATAAGAATTTAAAGTATCTCTTTGACCAGAAAGAGCTGAACATGAGACAACGTCGGTGGATGGAGTTTCTCAAAGGTTATGACTTCGAACTCCACTATCATCCTGGAAAGGCGAATGTGGTTGCGGATGCCCTAAGCAGAAAGGCATTGCATGTGAGTGCCATGATGATTAAGGAGGCTGTGTTTCGGGATATGAGTTTGATAATGGAAGTTGAGCCAACAAGCTTAAAGTTAGAAATGTTGTAGATCATGAATGAGTTTATGACTCTGATCCGCGAGCGGCAACAAGAAGATGGTGAGCTTAGTGAAAAGAAAAGGTTGGCATCTGAAGGGAAAGAACTGAACTTTCAGGAGGGAAAGGATGGACTTCTTCGTTTCAAAACGAGGATATGCGTTCCAAAAGACGCAGAACTTAGAAGAATGATATTGGAGGAAGCGCACAAGAGTCGGATGAGTATGCATCCGGGAACAACTAAGATGTATCAGGATTTGAAAAAGTTGTTCTGGTGGTCTGGATTAAAGAAAGATGTGGCTGAGTATGTAGCATCATGTCTGGTTTGCCAGAAAATGAAGACCGAGCATAAGAAGCCAGGAGGAGAGTTACAATGTTTGGAGGTCCCTCAGTGGAAATGGGACAGCATATCGATTGATTTTGTGTCAGGTTTACCAAGGACTGACCGAAATTTTGATGCCATATGGGTTGTGGTAGATCGGTTAACTAAATCGGCGCATTTTATCCCTATAAATATGCGTTTTTTCGTTGGAAAGGCTTGCTCAACTCTACGTTGATGAGGTGTTACGACTGCATGGTATACCTTCCAGTATAGTTTCTGACCATGATCCAAGGTTTACATCTCGGTTTTGGAACAGTCTGCATCAAGCCCTGGGAACAAAGTTAAAAATGGGATCTGGTTATCATCCTCAAACTGACAGACAAACAGAGCGAACCATTCAGACGTTGGATGATATGTTAAGAGTGTGTGCCTTGGAGGAACAAAGAAGTTGGGATAAGGTGTTACCGTTGGTGGAGTTTACCTATAATAACAGTTATCGTGCGAGTATTGGGATGGAACCGTTTGAAGCGTTGTATGGTAGAAAGTGTCAGACACCACTATGTTGGTTTCAAGTGGGGGAGAATGCTTTGAGCGGTCCAGAACTGGTACAAGAAACAACTGAAAAGATTAAGATGGTACAAGAGAAGATGAGGGCTGCTTAGGGAAGGCAGAAGAGTTATGTGGATAAGAGGAGAAGACCTCTTGAGTTTGCAGAAGGAGAGCATGTGTTTATCAAGGTATCCCCGATGAAAGGTGTAGGCAGAGCGTTGAGAACCAAGAAACTTTCACCCAGGTTCATCGGTCCGTACCTAATCCTTAGGAAAATTGGTCCAGTTGCGTACCAGATAGCCTTACCACCATCTTTGTCTAGTCTGCACAATGTCTTTCATGTTTTACAACTTCGAAAGTTTGTGCACGACCCTAACTCCATTTTGGATATCCGACCCGATGACCTGTCTGTGCAAGAAAACCTAACTCTAGAA
This sequence comes from Crotalaria pallida, assembly GCA_037953625.1. Lineage (NCBI taxonomy): Eukaryota > Viridiplantae > Streptophyta > Magnoliopsida > Fabales > Fabaceae > Crotalaria > Crotalaria pallida. The sequence goes on along the minus strand of CM075654.1, from coordinate 53,116,805 downwards.
GCTGGTCCGATTTGTATAGCAGACCGCCGAATCAAGCAACTTAGGGGAAAAGAAATACCCTTGGTTAGAGTTGTTTGGGAACACAATGGTGTTCAAGAGTCAACTTGGGAACCTGAAGCTACGATGCGTAGAGAATATCCTGAGTTGTTCAAGTAGAATAGAATTTCGGGGACGAAATTCCTGTAAGTGGGGGAGAGTGTAACATCCATGAACTTTAGTTCTCGAATAATGTATTGAATAACTTATGCTTTGTTATATGAATGTTTTGCCTTAGCTTGATGTGTTAGAGCTTAATCTTGCTTAGTTAACTAATGGTGATTAGGGTTAGCTTAAACCTAATTAATTAGGTCTATCCTTGTGTAGTTTAAAGTTGATTAGGTTTAGATGTCTAATAGCTTAGTTAAAAGTTAGATTAGCTTGGTTAATGAATGGCTTAAGAGTTAAGTGAACTAGATTAAGCCTAAGTTAACCAAATGGGCCTTGTGAGTGATTTTGGGCCGTGAATGTGTGCACATGAGTGTTGGGCCATGTGTGTGTGTGTGTAGCCGTGAGTGAGTAAGGAAGTGTGGTGTGTTGGGTGAGTTTTTCATGAAGAAGTGAGGTGGCAAGCTCACATTTCATGCATGATGCCCAAGAATGAGGTGGCAACACCACATTTCATTTCCATGCATGAAGTGTGAGGTGTCCACACCAAATCTCACCACTTGGTCATCTTATCACTTCACCATTTGACCATAAACCATTATATAAGTAACCATGTGTTGATGATCACCATTTTTGCTTCCTTTTCTTCATGGCATCATGATCGAGGCCGTACCCGATCAAAATAAAAGGTGTTTATTCTGTAGTACTAGGAAGGTGATCCTAGGTCGTTTCCCAGCGAATATCGGCCTAGGCAAAGTATCAAACACGTAGTGTGCAGTAAAATGGGGGGGTTTTTGTGTGTGACAAATGTGAAGAACAAAACATAAACAGAATATAAAAACTAAGAAAATCAGAAACAAAAGCGGGCAAACCCCTTTGGCTACGTACACTACTCAATCCTAGCTCACTAAAGATCGATTCCTCTCCTCTCCTCTGTCCAACTCGTGATAACCAAATACTAAGCGAAAATTCAGTTATCACTCCAAACCCTAACTTCTAATTAAGCATCAGAAACCAGAATTGGAGTTTTTACGAGTTAATACAAATTAAGCATTTATATTCATGTATTATCTCTACGAAATGGAATTAAGCAAACCACTACACATCGATAAACATGAAAACAGAGAAGAGAAAATGAAATTGCATTAATAACAAGAGCTCAAGAGTAGATAATACAATACCAAAGGGATTAACCCTTGAAGTCTAGCCTTCCATGGCCATAAATGAAGAAAAACGAGTAGAAATGGGGAAAAACAAAACCCTAGCAGCCACCACCACTTGGGAGAGCCAAGAGAGAAGTTCTAACCTAGAGAGAGAGTGAGAAATCTGAAATGAAAGTGTGTTTTTGGGGGGTTACACGAATTTCCCCTCTTAAGACACAAAATGGGCCTAAAACATGGGCCCAAATCCTAAGAAACACTATTCTGAACATTACAATTAAAAAGGGACCTAAATGCAAATTACAATCTTCACTTCAATACTTCAATCTTCATTTCCAAACTTCCCAAAGTGTCCTTGTGCCAACTATTACCTGAAAATAGAAATAGAATTAATTAGGCTAAATAATTCCAAATTAAACAATATTCGGAATATTAGTCCAATAAACTCTAAATCAATAAATCAAGCTAATCAATGTCAAATGGGCAACAAGTATCAATAATAAGAGTAAAATAATGCAAGGAATAATGGGAAATAAAATGCTCATCAAATACCCCCACACTTATCCTTTTGCACTCCTGGGCAAAACCAAAAGATAGGACTATGAAGATCAATATGCACCAAAGTGAATCATGCAACAAGATGACTACAACTAAGAAATGCAAACCTAAGAGATTACATACTTCACAATGAATTCTAGGAAATGCAAAGAAATGGGCAAACTCAAGCACACAAAATGGTTAAGGATCAAAGAGTCAAAGCATCCGCGAACATCATCCAATTACTTCAAGTATGCAAAGAAACCAATGACATCAAGAGGATAGTCACAAAGATGATAGAAACTCACAAGGATCACTCAAAAGTGTTTACACTCAAGTGTTTGGGGTTAATCATTATTTACACTCAAGGCACATCATGAAAAACAAACACAACCATAAGCTTGACAAGCCTCTAACATCAACCATCAACACACATGCACAAAATGATCAAAAGGTCTTTTAAGGGTTGTAATGGGGCCAAGGACAAGGTAGGATAAAAAATATGGGAATGTAGCTAAAACCAAGGGAATAGAGGAGCAATGGGGAATAAGTAAAAAGTAAGCAAAATCCACCCCAAAATCAACAACCACTAATTCCAATCCTCTTTGCCTCAACAACCTTTTATTCACTTTTTTTTTTTCTTTTTTTTTTTTTTTTTTTTTTTTTTCTTTTTTTTTCTTTTTATTTTTGCATTTTTTTTTTCTTTTTTTTGTTTTTGAGAGATATACAAAAAGAAAAGAAGAAACAACACAAATGGCATGAAGATGAAGCCATAGCTACAACAACCAAAGAGGCATAACCAAGAACTCAACCAATTGAAGCATAGAGCACACTTCTTACCTAATACCCATTCCCAAAACAATTCCAAAGCTCCAAAATTCCCTAAGGTTAGGACAATCATGGTTTTTCAGTCATAGGCTTGTAATGAGCTAAAGAACAAGGAAATGGATAAAAAGGCTCAAAGGGGCTAGCAAAGGATACATTCATTCAAGGTAGGCTCATATGGCTAGTAGTTTATTCAAGAAAGAAAGTGCCTAAATCATTTCAAAATGTGCATGAGCAATCAAGTATCAACAAGAGTCAAGTCAAGTTCTAGAGTGCAAGTAATCCAGAGTGCAATCACACATGACAGAAAATTAGGTGGCATATATAGCAATCCACCCACAATTAAGGCTCAAATCCTCACAAAAGGGACAATTCTATCACAGTGTTACCACCTCTTAATTATCAAAAGCAACTTTACACACAGAAATGCATGAATTCAGACACGAGATACCAAAACTCTACTAAAATGAAGCAAAAAACATGCAAGAAAATGCCCAAAACTAAGCAAAACCTAAAAAAAATCAAAGCAAAATATGCAACCTAAACTACTCTCCCCCCACACTTAAATCACACATTGTCCTCAATGGAACACAAATAGCAGAATCAGACAGATATAGACAAGTGTAATAAAAAGAGTAAGGAAGGAGAAAAGGAGACTCCCTAAGTCATGGTTGTTCAAAAGTGGGGTCGACCAATGAGGCCTCCTCCACAGGTGCATCATCCAAAGAAGGGGTGGTTAGGAAAGGCTTGAGTCGGTGGCCATTGACTTTGAAGCTCTTGTTCGTGGACTCACTCTTGATCTCCACAGTGCCATAAGGAAACACCTGGGTGACTACAAACGGTCCAATCCATTTAGAGCGGAGCTTTCCACTCATGAGTCCAAGCCTAGAGTTGTAGAGCAAAACTTTTTGACCAACCAAGAACTCCTTTCTGGAAATGGAGTTATCATGAAGCTTCTTGGTCTTCTCTTTGTAGAATTTGGAGTTCTCATAGGCCTCCAAGCGGATCTCATCTAGCTCACTCAACTGCAGCTTCCTCTCCTCACCCGCTTGATCAAGAGCTAAGTTACATTGCTTCACAGCCCAATATGCACGGTGCTCTATCTCCACAGGCAGGTGGCACGCCTTACCAAAGACAACCCGATAGGGTGACATCCCTATGGGTGCCTTGTAAGCGGTCCGATGGGCCCACAGAGCATCCTCCAATCGTGTGCTCCAATCCTTTCTATTAGGCTTCACCATCTTCTCCAAAATCCGCTTGATCTCTCTATTTGAAATCTCCGCTTGCCCGTTGGTTTGGGGGTGATAGGGTGTAGAGACTTTGTGCACAACCCCATACTTCTTGAGCAAAGCTTGCATGGATCTATTGCAGAAGTGTGTGCCTTGGTCACTGACTATGGCTCTAGGTATGCCAAACCTGCAAAGGATATTAGACCTGACAAAATCTACAACAACCTGAGCATCATTAGTCCTGGTGGCCTTAGCTTCCACCCATTTGGATACGTAATCCACAGCAAGTAAGATATAATAAAAACCAAAAGAAACAGGAAAGGGGCCCATGAAATCTATACCCCAGACGTCAAACACCTCACAAAACAACATAGGTTGTTGCGGCATCTGTTGCCTCCAAGATAGGGCGCCTCCTGCTCTTTGACACTGCTCACACGAGCTGCAGATGTTGCTCGCATCCTTGAAAATGGTAGGCCAATAAAATCCAGAATCCAGCACCTTTCGTGCTGTCCTTTGAGTACCAAGGTGGCCTCCCACTGGTGAAGCATGGCAAAATTGGAGAACCGATTGGATCTCCTGGTCTGGAATGCACCTGCGAATGACCTGATCACTGCAAAAACGCCATAAATAGGGGTCATCCCATACATAATGCTTGGCATCGCTCTTTAATTTGTCTCTTTGAGCTTTGGATGCCAAGGCAGGAAAAACAGAAGCAACTAGATAATTAACAATGTCTGCAAACCAAGGAGTTTGGGGAAGGGGATGGGAAACATGTAAAGATAAAAGCTGCTCATCCGGGAAGTCATCCCGGATAGGAAATGCATCCTCCTCTCTCTCTATCCTGCTCAAGTGGTCTGCGACAAGGTTATGCGCACCACTCCGATCCTGAATCTCAAGATCAAACTCCTGGAGGAGCAACATCCACCTAATCAACCTAGGTTTGGAATCTGTCTTTTTCAAAAGATACTTCAGAGCAGCATGATCAGTGTACACTACAACCTTAGAACCAAGCAAATATGATCTAAACTTGTCAAGTGCAAAAACAATAGCCAAAAGTTCTTTTTCAGTTGTTGTATAATTAACCTGTGCTGCATCTAAAGTCCTAGAAGCATAATAAATCACATGCGACAGCTTACCAACCCTTTGGGAGAGAACTGCTCCCAAAGCATAATTTGAAGCATCAGTCATGAGCTCAAATGGGAGGGTCCAATCAGGTGGTTGGATGATGGGAGTGGTGGTCAGTGCTTTCTTCAATTCATCAAATGCCCTCTTGCATTGGTCTCCAAATTCCCATGGGGCATCCTTTTGAAGCAACTTGGAAAGAGGAAGGGCAATGTTGCTAAAGTTCTGAATAAACCTGCGATAGAAACCTGCATGACCAAGAAAAGAACGCACCTCTCGCACGCAAGAGGGGTAAGGCAAATGTGATATTACATGCAGCTTAGCAGGGTCAACTTCTATGCCCTTGTGAGAAACAATGTGCCCTAAGACTATGCCTTGTTCTACCATGAAGTGGCATTTTTCAAAATTCAAGACAAGGTTAGTCTCAATGCACCTGTTAAGCACCTTAGTCAAATTATCAAGACATGCATCAAATGAGGAGCCATAAACACTAAAATCATCCATGAAGACCTCTATGCAATGCTCGAGCAAGTCAGCGAAAATACTCATCATACATCTTTGAAATGTGGCAGGAGCATTGCATAGGCCAAAAGGCATCTTTCTATATGCAAATGTGCCAAAAGGACAGGTAAATGTGGTCTTATGTTGGTCCTCTGGTGCAATGCAAATTTGAAAATAACCAGAGAATCCATCTAAGAAGCAATAATGAGATTTACCTGCCAGGCGCTCCAACATCTGATCAATGAAGGGGAGAGGGAAATGATCCTTGCGAGTCGCCTGGTTGAGCTTTCTGTAATCAATGCAGACTCTCCAACTGTTCTGCACTCTAGTGGGAATCAGCTCATCCTTCTCATTTTTTACAACTGTGACACCAGACTTCTTGGGGACAACTTGCACCGGGCTCACCCAAGTGCTATCTGAAATTGGGTAGATGATACCCGCTTGGAGCAGCTTGGTGACCTCTTTCTTTACCACATCAAGAATCTGGGGGTTCAATCGTCTTTGGGGTTGTCTCACTGGTTTAGCCCCATCCTCCAACAAAATGCGGTGCATGCACATGGAGGGGCTAATTCCAGGAATATCCGCTAAAGTCCATCCAATTGCCCTCTTGTTCTTTCTTATCACATCCAGCAGTTTCTCCTCTTGATCAACAGAAAGTGAGGTAGAGATGATCACTGGGAGTTTCTGCTCATCCTCCAAGTAAGCATATTTGAGATGAGGAGGGAGGGGCTTCAGGTCCAATGAGGGTGCCTGCATAATAGATGGAACTAAAGGGACAGCAGAAATGGATTCTGCTGCCTGCACCTGAACAAGTAAATCAGACTCATGCATAACAGATATGGGGTTAGGGTTAGCATAATCTGAATCTATAACATATGAATCATCAGATGCAGTAGCAGAGTCTAAAAACTGGGCTATTTCAGTGCATGCGGTGCACCATCCAGAGTTAGTGCATGATGGACAAGTAAATGAATCAGTGAAAGATGGCAATTCAAAATCATGATGCAAAAAGTCAAGCATATGCTCATCTATCAAATCATCGAGCAAGTCCATATGGAAAACAGAGTGATCCTCAGGAAAATGTTTCATAGCATGGAAAATGTCAAATCGGATCACACTGCCATCAAACTCCATGGAAAGTGAACCTGAATGCACATCGATCTTGGTTCGGGCTGTTTTCAAAAATGGCCTCCCCAAAATAATAGGAACAACATTACGGGGAGAGTCATCTTCCATATCAAGTATGTAAAAATCAGCAGGGAAGATCAACTCTTCAACCCGAACCAAGACATCCTCTATCAAACCTGCGGGGTGGGCAGTACTTCTATTTGCCAATTGAATCACCACACCCGTAGGTTGAAGAGGTCCAAGAGAAAGAGACTTAAAAACAGACATAGGCATGACATTTATTGATGCTCCTAAATCTAGCATAGCATTTTCAAACTTAACATTGCCTATGATGCAAGGTATAGAGAAAGTTCCAGGATCCTTACATTTTTCAGGAATGTGAGGGATAGGTTTACCTATGAGAGCGGAGACATTCCTTCCCATGCTTATCCTCTCATTGCCCTTGAGTCTTCTCTTATGAGTGCACAACTCCTTAAGGAACTTCGCATACCTTGGAATCTGTTTTATTGCATCAAGAAGGGGTATGTTGACTTCCACCTTCCTGAATGTGTCAAGAATGTCCTTGTCCACCTCTTCCACCCTTTTGTTTTGAGGCACTCTTGGTGGGAATGGAAGAGGAATGGGAGGAGGTTGCAGGACAACAGCAGGGCTTGTGGTTGAAGTCGAGGAGGGTTGAGTTGGATGATTCTCTTTGGTGCTAGCATGCTCACCTTCATCTACCACTTGGCTCTTCCCTTTAGAGGAAGCTAGAGCATCATTGTTGAGGTGAGGTTGTGGTGTGGGTGTGAGAATCTGCTTTCCCGACCTCAGGTTGATGGCACTCACATTCTGATTCTGAGGGTTGATCACAGTTTGGGATGGCAACTTGTCAGAATTTTGAGATTGCAAGTTGTTGAGAGAAGTTGCCATTTGACCCATCTGATTTGTCAAAGTCTGAATGGATGCCTCTTGTCTCTGAATGGATGCTCTAGTCTCTTGTTGAAATTGGAGGTTTTGCATGGTCATTTGCCTCACCAACTCCTCCAAGGTAGGTTGGTTGGATGGAGGGGCTGATGGTGCAGGATGAACCACTTGCTGCTGTTGTTGTTGCCTTTGCTGCTGGATTGGAGGAGGTACATATGGTGGTCTACTCGGTCCAGCGGTGTTCTGAAATGGAACATTAGGAGGAGGTTGTTGTTGTTGATCAGACCACTTCAGATTGGGATGGTTCCTCCATCCAGGGTTGTATCTATTGGAAGAGAGGTCATGATTATGTTGTTGTGGGCCTCTATTGTTGTATATGTTTGCTGCATAGGCCTCGGGTTGGTCACCACTTGTCATCGGCTGTTGCTGCTGAAGGGAAGGGCATGCATCTGTGGGGTGCTCAATGGATGTGCATATGCCACACACTCTAGCAGGAAGTATCATCTTTTTCTGATTGACAGCCAATTGTGTGACCAATGTTGTGAGAGAATCAATTTTCTGCTCAAGCTTCTCAACCTTGCCCGAGTCTGCACCAACATCATTTACATCCCTCACAACTATTGCATCATTGTTGCTTCTTGCATGGAATTGTTGACAATTGGAAGCCATCTTCTCAATTTTGCTCCTGGCTTGTAAGGGTGTCATATCTCCCAATGTACCACCACTTGCAGCATCTACCATGTTTCTTTCCATGAAGTTGAGACCTTCATAAAAGTACTGGATGAGAAGCTGCTCTGAGATCTGATGGTGAGGGCAGGAAGCACACAACCTCTTGAATCTCTCCCAATAATCATAGAGACTCTCTCCATGTTGTTGCCTGATACCAGAAATTTCCTTTCTGATTGCAGTGGTCCTATTTGCAGGGAAGAATTTTTCCAGAAATGCCCTCTTCAAGTCATCCCAGCTTGTGATGGAACCAGGGGCCAAGTCAGATAACCAATCTTGTGCTAGACCCTCTAAGGAATGTGGAAATGCTCTGAGACAGACATGATCCTCTTGCACATCATGTGGTTTCATTGTGGTGCACACTATATGGAATTTCTTGAGATGCTTATGAGGATCCTCACCTGCAAGACCATGAAACTTGGGCAACAAATGGATTAGTCCTGTTCTAAGCTCAAAAGGAACATCCTCATCAGGATACCGGATACACGAGTCTTCAATAGTGAAGTCAGGTGCAGCCAGCTCCCTAAGTGTCCTTTCCCTTGGTGGGGGTTGAGCCATGTTATCACAATGTATAGAATCAGATTGAATAAAAGTAGAAGGAATAGAAGAAATAGAAACAGAATCAGAATTAGATGGACTATAAGATGACTCTGACTCACTACCTAATGACTGATTCCTATTTTGTCTAACTAATCTGTGATAAGTTCTATCAATTTCAGGGTTATAAGGATGCAAATAACTTGGGTTGCCCCTAGTCATGTACTGAACAGAACAGCATCAACCATAGCATACTGTAACAGATATGCATGACCAAAATCGGCAACAAAATTTATTATTTTTTAAAATTTTTTTCTTTATTTTTTTCAGCACCCTAAAATCATGAAAACATATCACAGAAAGTTTGAGGACAAAATTCAAAAGGGAACCAAGTCAAAGAATTAAAACAGTGACCAAAAACTAAGAAAATAGAACTTGTAAAATAAAAAAGAAATAGTAAACAGGCTTTTTCAGGATCCAAACGAAGGGGTTTTCTGATGAAGTGAGAAAAATCAGATTATTCAGAAAATTCCCTTCGATTTGATATAAAATTCGTCAAATTCCGAGTTACTGATCAAAAGTTATGCCTATTTATAGTAAGTGCTGCTGAAACTTGGAAAATTTTTCTGGAACTCACAACCAGTGCATATCTGAGTGTCTGTGATGCATCAAAACACTAATATATGATGAAACAAGTGTGGATACCAATTTTCGTGCAAAAATTCCACCCGCAGCTATGTTGAATGGCACTCACAGAATCACTAGAATAGCATCAGTTGTGCAGAACAGCAAATCAGCAAACATGGCAACTTTCAATCAGTTATCAGAATGCTTATTCACACACTAACTACACTAACTAATCTAATTAACTACTGTATGATCTTTGGCAAGAACCGATAGTCCCCGGCAACGGCGCCAAATTTTGATCGAGGCCGTACCCGATCAAAATAAAAGGTGTTTATTCTGTAGTACTAGGAAGGTGATCCTAGGTCGTTTCCCAGCGAATATCGGCCTAGGCAAAGTATCAAACACGTAGTGTGCAGTAAAATGGGGGGGTTTTTGTGTGTGACAAATGTGAAGAACAAAACATAAACAGAATATAAAAACTAAGAAAATCAGAAACAAAAGCGGGCAAACCCCTTTGGCTATGTACACTACTCAATCCTAGCTCACTAAAGATCGATTCCTCTCCTCTCCTCTGTCCAACTCGTGATAACCAAATACTAAGCGAAAATTCAGTTATCACTCCAAACCCTAACTTCTAATTAAGCATCAGAAACCAGAATTGGAGTTTTTACGAGTTAATACAAATTAAGCATTTATATTCATGTATTATCTCTACGAAATGGAATTAAGCAAACCACTACACATCGATAAACATGAAAACAGAGAAGAGAAAATGAAATTGCATTAATAACAAGAGCTCAAGAGTAGATAATACAATACCAAAGGGATTAACCCTTGAAGTCTAGCCTTCCATGGCCATAAATGAAGAAAAACGAGTAGAAATGGGGAAAAACAAAACCCTAGCAGCCACCACCACTTGGGAGAGCCAAGAGAGAAGTTCTAACCTAGAGAGAGAGTGAGAAATCTGAAATGAAAGTGTGTTTTTGGGGGGTTACACGAATTTCCCCTCTTAAGACACAAAATGGGCCTAAAACATGGGCCCAAATCCTAAGAAACACTATTCTGAACATTACAATTAAAAAGGGACCTAAATGCAAATTACAATCTTCACTTCAATACTTCAATCTTTATTTCCAAACTTCCCAAAGTGTCCTTGTGCCAACTATTACCTGAAAATAGAAATAGAATTAATTAGGCTAAATAATTCCAAATTAAACAATATTCGGAATATTAGTCCAATAAACTCTAAATCAATAAATCAAGCTAATCAATGTCAAATGGGCAACAAGTATCAATAATAAGAGTAAAATAATGCAAGGAATAATGGGAAATAAAATGCTCATCACATCATCACCATCATCTTCATCTTCTTCCTTTGAGAACCACACGGCCAACACCCACAAACACCATCATCCAAACTCATTCTTCCCTTAAAACCAAGAAATCTTTACATATCCAAAGTCTAGATCATGGATATACAACATGCATGAGTGATCAAGGCTTAGAAAGTTCAAATCCAACCCCTTCCCCTTTTGAGAAGCTCACGGCCACATCCATCACCACCCTTAATCAAGCTTAAAGTTTTACCAAACACAAGAAACCTTAGCATATTCATACTCTAGATCAAGAATATGCCACTTGCTTAAAGTTTTGTGTTGAAGAAATTTCAACCATTAAACTCAAAACCTTAACAACCCTCACGGTCAAACCCCAAAAAAAGCCTTAAGATCTTTAGCTTGGTAGATCAAGTTGGGCCTTAGAGTTTTAGAAGCTTGAGATCAAGTTTCAAGTGTCAAAGGAGAGTGCTCACGGTTTGGAGAGGAAAAGGTCCAAAAGTTCTAAGTATCCTTAGTTTTCTTCAAAGGTATGTGAGAGAAGCTTACACTTTTGCTAGAATAAGTCTTGAAGCTTAGAAATTAGGTTGAGTCACCATGAGACTCAAGGGCACTAGTTAGATTTTGGTTTTGGCTTGGAGGCCAATTTGTGATGAATCTTGACATGTGGTTGTTAAATGTTCTATGCTGAATTTTATGAATATGTTTTGTGTTGATGATTAATTACATATGTTATGTTGGTTAATTGAATGTCTAGACCCTTGGATGAACAAGGCTAAAGTGTTGACTAAATGGATTTTAGTTAAGTAGGCCTTAACTGAGAATTAGATAAGGTGATTAAAGCGTTAATCAAAATGGTTTTAGATTGCTAAGTCTCGGTTAAGGGGGTTAGCCTAGTAGCTAAATGGTTTAGTCAACTAAGTACCAATCAAACCTAGTCTTAGACAACCAAGTAGTACTTAAACCTAATTAAGTTTCACTTAATCCCATGATTAGTCAACTAATCCAAGATTAGTTGGACTTAATCCTAGATTAGTGAACTTAATCCCCTAATTAGTCAACTAATCCATGATTAGTTGGACTTAATCCATGATTAGTCAGACTTAATCCGAGATTAGTCAACTAAGCTAGACTTAATCCATGATTAGTGAGACCTAATCCATGATTAGTGGACTTAGTCCATGATTAGTCAGCTAAAGTTCAGTTAAACCAAAGTCTTAAGTAATTAAGACTTACCTAACCCAAGTTCTAGTTACTTAAGGTGTACTTAGGTCAGGGAAATGATGGGACTTTGTCCGGATACTCAAACATAAGCTTGACCTAGAACTAGTATGACTCTGCTATGTTATCTGCATACTTGGATACTTATGGATACATGTTGAATGCTTATGATTATATGATGAGCTAATATGAATGTGTATGTATCTATGCTGAACTGATGTCGAATGATCATGACATAGTGGGACTAATGATAAACTTGGAACTTGAACATGTGCATGATAACCTAGGATTGCAAGAGTTGCATTGATAACATACGTGACATGAGCTAGGTTATCAGACCAGTCCCAATCTGAGGAATATCTACGCAGGTGGAAAGATGTAAGTCGTGCCTTTTCGACGCAGGTGAACCTATGAACTGTTTATGTAACTGAACTTGATATTTTATGAAAGCATGCACAGGGTTCACCGTAAGCCGTTCCTTTCAACGCTGGTGGACGCACCGTAAGTCGTGCCTTCTACGCAGGTGGAAACACTGTAAGTCGTGCCTTCTACGCAGGTGGAAACATTGTAAGTCGTGCCTTTTACGCAGGTGGAAACACCGTAAGATGTGCCTTTTCTATGCTGGTGGACACGCCGTAAGCCTTGTCTTTCGACGCTGGCAGACGTGCCGTAAGCCGTGCCGCGTTCTTGAACGCACCATCCTCAGATCTGGACCCGGTGGACATCGAGGCCTCGGAGTTGGAGAAACATGTACGTGCATCATGCCACCTATCTTGAAAGATAATAACTAAACTGGTGTTTGCGCATATGTATATGCATTATTGCACTGGTTATTGCTACTGTTTATCTGGCTGTGAATGTTAGGGCTTAGGCTTATTCGATAATGCGACTGTGTTAGGCTTACTCTCCTGCCCTTTTAGGTGATGGCCAGATACCTGCTTTGCATCGAGATTCGCCCGCTCCTTGATGGTGTTTGGGAGTATCAGGATCACCGGGCTGTTTTTGAGGGTGAAGTAGAGATCACTCTCTACCATCCCAATCCCGTAGTTTGTTTTCGTCCTCGTAGGTTTCGTATTCCGATCATTTACGTTATGCACATACCCGCGTTTTACACTTACCATGAACCACCTCCTACTAAACCAACTCGTCGATTCCATGGTCGTCGATTTCGTACTGCTAATCGCTCCCATCCTTCTGCTACCAGAGTTTTTCCATCAGGAACTTTCCATTCTAATCCGACTGAGCCGGCAAGAGTCATACGTTCTCCTAGCCCTTTACCTAGTTATAGGGTCGCGACTCGGTCTGATGAGAATGAGGAAGATTCGGTAGGGCATGAGGGCGAAAGCGTGTTGGCTGAGTACACTCCCGGAAGTCCGGGGAGGATGGATGACCTTTAGGGGTGTGCATGGTGGAAGTAATCCGGAATTCGAAACAGTTGTACAGCTTTTGGTGGGACGAAATCGGTGATCTCTGACTATGGAGTAGCTGCAGTGGACCAGTGACCAGCTCTGATGATACCCTTTTCTTTTGAGTTATACATATTGTTAATATTGCTTTTGGTGAGGTATTATCAAAGTGTTTTATTTCCAATGGACTTGTACCTATTATGTATCAGACCTTTATGACTTATTATCTACAATTAAGGTTCACTTTATGCATTTCAATATTCTGCTGGCTTTTGATGAATTTTGGAATCCGGTATTGATCAGTTTTTAAAGAACTTGCAATTGAGGGACTAAAGGTTTCATTAATGAAAATAATATTTATTGCAAAAATCCTCGACTATTTTCCAATGACTTATAACTTTCCGGATTTCAACTCTTTGATTTTACTTACCAATCAAGTGTATTAAAAAGAAAAAATTTTCCACCCTAATTTTTGGAAAACTATACAAGTCCAAATTAATCGAGCAAAACCTTTTCATAAATAAGAGCGTTACACTTCACATGATGACAAAGTTTATCAAACGAAATATCACATCATGCCCTTTATGTGTCATTAGGTTTAAATAAGAGTGATTAGATTAAAAATGGTATTTTCTCATTATAGTAAAAAGACTCGAGTGGTAGCTTCAATACTCGAGTAGTTCATCAATTTCATGAAACTGTGTACCAAACTGCCCAGAATACTCGAGTATTTCACAAAATAATCGAGTAGTTTACAGTCCAGAATACTCGAGTATTTCCCAAAATACTCGAGTATTTCATGATCATCTGGGAAACCTGCATCAGACAATACTCAAGTATTTTACCAAATACTCGAGTATTTCTGACAGCAGATACACTACAACTTGGTTTTAACATACCATTTTCAATTCCAACCAATTCTAACTTAACCAATGATCAAAAGAACTTTGTTTACATATTTGAAGCTTGTCTCAACATAGAGATCACATCAATTCACAGTAAATCAAATCATGCTTTCATTTATGCATAAAATCCACATATTATGCAACACAAAATAGCATTATCAAATATACTCACATATAGCATGAAAACAGTATTTGTACAGCACAAATGCAAGATATTAAACTTGCTCAAAATGGATTTTAAGCACAGAGGGGCCTCCAAGCCATATTCCTATTTCAATCTATGCCCTTAGAGTCTCATGGTGATTCTCCCTACTTTCTAATGCATTTCATCCTCATTCTAGCAAATGGTAAGCTTCCCCCATACCTTAGAATTGTGTTTGAACGAAACTTGAGCAGAGACTTTCAAGAGAACACCATGCACCATTGCTCCTCCTCAAAACAGAACCACTTTGACAGTGTGCAAGAACCAGAGGAATTGGAGCATGAAATGGACAAACAAATTGGGGAAAAAGGTTAATAACTCATCTATGCAATACTAACTTTGAGATCCAACAAGTTTCAGACCAAGAAAAAGCTTGAGCTTACCAAAATCGAAGCTCAAAGTCAGCTCTCTGAATCTGGAATCTGGTTTTGGCAGATTCAAGCACTCAACTTCGCAGGCCCATAACTTTTCGTACAGGGACACTCATCTCACGAATTTGGTATCAAATCGAATCTCGTTGAAAGAGCTTTCCAATGGTATATCACTCATGAGCTAAATCTCAAATATGAGAGAGAATCAAAGGCACAAAGTTGGCGGCTCCAAACAGAATTCTGGTTTTTGGTAAATTTGAAGCTCTAACTTGCAGAGCTCACTACTCCTCACACGCTCAACCTTAGCTTACGATTTTTGATTTTTTTCAAAGCTCTGGATGTGAGCTTCGAAACGGTGTATGATTTGTTTTAGGAGACTCAGGGACGAAGACGAATTGAGAGCTCGATGTTTAGAACCCTAAACTGAGTTTCAAACTCGATTTTAATGTATAAGAGTTGAAGAATTGGTCAATTCTTCTTCCCTAAGGGTCAATAACAAATGAGGAAGGGCTCTTGCGAGGCGCCACGAGTCATAGGACGTGTTGTTGAGTCACTAACGTGTCAACTCGTGAGGTATTCGAGTGGGTGACTCACAAAACGCACTAACTCGTGCAGCACTGTGCAAAATACTCGAGTCTTTTCAGAAAGACTCGAGTCTTTCAGCCAAAATTTGAAAAATATGTATTTTTATTTCCTTTCCCTCCAAAATCTTTCTATTATTATTTTTAAGTCCTAAAACAGGGACTGATATGCAAAAACATTATTTTCATATATTAATGATTTTCAAATCATTTTCATGAATTTCCACTTATATAATTAATCAAAATTAAAACAAAGAAATTAATTATAACAAACTTCATAATTAAATTTTTATTAATCAGGGATTAAAAATTTTGGGTGTTACAAAGGCTGCAAACCCGTTTGAGTTGCCCCGGGAGCTAAGCACTGTAATATAAGTCAAACCAACCATGTTTCAATATTCAAAATTTGGGCCCATATCAAAATCCATGTTTACCTAGCAAGACAACCATTTCAATTAATTAAGCCTAAAATTGAATCAACACCTTGTTTCATTTTTCATCAAACTTTTCATGTATAGTCACATACCTTATATCATATAGGCAGATATATTGGGTACACCCTTCTTTCTCTCTTTGTCTTGTTTACATGAGATCATTGAATAAGATTTTTTATTATGGAGGATAAATGTTGTAACAACCTATTTTATTTTATCTATTTTGAAAATATGGATTTGAAAATTTCTTTTTAATTAAAATACTTATTATAATTTTTCCGGAAAATTGGACAGAGTTTCCTCTGTTTTATGGACATTCCCAAAAATTACATTTGACCTATATCCTGCTCAAAACAGTTTCAACAACAACCAGACATCCAGGATAAATATACATATACAATTTGATTCTTCTCCCAATATCTGGGGATAAAAAACTAAGATGAAAATACTTAGATTTTCGAGGAACCAAATAAAGAGCCCCGGGCCACCAAATTTACAACTGAGATTTAAAATACATTTATTAATAAATTCTTAAAAATACATAGTATTCCATAATATGGCCCACTACGACTCAACTCAAAGAAAATAAATTACTCACACTGTGCTCCTGCTCGGCCCAAATAACAACTATGCTCCTGACCTGTACCTGTGGTGGTTGTAAGGGTGAGGATTGCACAAACTAGTAAAGCATAATACGAGCCAAGTCACACACATTTAGACTTTAGTCAAATGATACAATCATAATCACACCCAATCACCTATTCATTACAAACACAATCGTCTCCAATTATTGGTACTCCCTAACTAGTGTCAATTCCTATTCTAATTCCATCCACTTAGCACTCAACTCTCACAAGAACTAATACCCTCAATTCTACTTCCACACCTATTCTCATTCACATTCTTCCTAATTACACTATCTAACCAAATCCAAAACCCTTTTCTAATTTCTCCCTCTCATTCCTTACCTTCTCGCCTTCCTTCTCTTTTTCCTTTTTTTTTATTTCATTATTTTTCATTTCTTTTTACTTTTTCTAGATCTTTGTGGGTTCACTATTGCGTCCCATCCCGGGTACGACTTACGGCTCCACGCACCCGAAGGCGGACCCGAGCGGCTACCCTGCACACTTCCCAACGGCTTACATTTCCTGCATCCGAGAGCATGACTTACGCAGCCTGAATTACCACAAAATCCCTTGGCTATGCGAATTTGCCACTGCGATCCATCCCGGTGTCGACTTACCGATGCGTACGGATCCCCACAGGCCGCACGTCTTACTCAACCCATGCACACGGAGCAGCTCGCGATTTATTGCAGGTGTTGCGCACCCGCCTTACTGCACCCCACCGTATGCCTTCTAGGTTCCAAACCGCATACCAATATTCTCTTTTTCTTTTCTTTATCCATTTTTCATTAGATAGTCCAGCCCCAGCCAGCCGTACGGTACTGAGCGCTAGGAGTTCCCTTTTTCATTCTTTTCCTTTTTATCAATTTTAGTCCGCCCTCGCCTAACACCTTTTTCTGCCACTCTCAGTTTCCTCTTTTCTCTTCTCTCCTACTCATTTCCTATTTCCTTGCAATCGCTCATTCTCACCTCTAATAACATTTTCTATTTCCCTAAGTTGTTTTCTTGAATTCTCCTTTAAGAGATACCACCTAATCCAATTCTCACTCACTCCTATCCCTTTCAATTCAATATTCAAAATCACCATGTATATGCACTAATTCAACATTCATTAATAACCATATCAGGACATAGCATACATTTATGATTAATAAATCAATTTACACAATCAAACATACACATGCCTCATTCAAGTTCTCAACAAGACACACATAGCTCATATCATTAATTACCACTTAGCATGTTATCACATGGTTTTCATAACATGAAACATAATTGATTGACATACATACATCAAGTTGTCAATTAGCACATATAAATAGGCAAATCATAACATAAATCATAGATAACAATTCCTAATAACAACTACACACAAGTCAATTAATCTTGAGCACGACTACACAATACTAGTGTCTCACCTACCGAGACGGCAATAAAACCCCTTACCTTGGGGTTCTACCAGAACCTATTTTCTTTTCATTTGACGATGCCCAGACGTATAGGGACCATTGCCTTCGCGTCTCAATCAACCCAAAGTCATTTAATTTCCCTAATCATAGCACAGAAAGTCAACCAACAAATGACTCTACTCACGAAATTTTATTCGAACATTATGATCAGTCAATCACTTAATGTTTGCTTAAACCTTTATTTACACTTTAACTAATACCGATAACCAATCATTCAGTGTTTTCTAACAAATACCAATTTAAAATTTAAGTACTTAATTAATCTTAACATAAAGAACCAACTTTAAAATTGTATTAAAACAAACACTTTAGTACTTTACCTACAGGGAGTTTAGAAAAGGAAATCAAAACACAATACTTCAAAATCCTCAAAACTGATAAGTATTAACATATCCTATTTTAATAGATTATTAAATCAAGGGATTGTTTGAACGAAATTCATAAACCCAAGTTAAATGGAAATTAAACTTAGAACCATTGCATTCTTAATAAAATAGTACTGTTCCTTATTGAAAACGCCTTAACTTTCAAAACTAATATAATCTTTCAAAACAAACCAAAATCACGTAACTTTGATATTAACTCGTAAAATCAAATGCTAATGTTACTTGACACTATTAATTCCGAATTAAAAGGAAATGCCTCTATTTAAAATAAGTCCAAATTACATTTCTAACGTTCAGGCAATCACACTTCCTTTCAATTCAAAATCAAAGTTAAAGTCTTTAACCCGAATTAACGTATGTCGAACATATATCGAATTCCTACTTAATTGATGTATTGTTAGTTCAGGGACAATTCAGCCCGACTAACCTACAACCCAATTACTTAGGAACCCAACGCATTTAGCAAAAATACTTTTAAAACTAATCATTCGACATAACCATTAACCCGGTATTACAGCAAGTCAAAGCAACTAACTGAGTTATTATCAACATGTAACACCCCGCATTTTCCCGTGCAGGCATAAACGAAATCGTTAAAACTAAAACGTTGAAATTTTGTTTTCTAAAAAGGGTTTTAAAAAGAAGATGATTTCTCTATAAAATAAATTTGCATTTTTGGATATTCACGAACCTTGAAAATGTGATTTTTATAATCTTTGGGGTTGATTTGTAAAATTTACTTTGGAAACTAAAAAGGACGAAAGTTTTAGAAATAATAATTTTTGGAAGCTAACGATTCTAAATAGATTTTTCTTTTGGAAATTTTTTTATTTGCATGGAAGTTTGATTTTTGAGACTTTAAATTATGTGCATAGATGGTCATTTTACTTAAAAAGGCCTAAATTCTCTTTATAATAAAATATGTTCTTGTAGGAAATTAAATCTATTTCTATTCCATGAAATCAATTTATGATGGGTGCTCAATGTACTATATGAATATTGCTTGAAAAATGAAGGTGTGTTTGTGTGTGTGTGAATGATACTACGACCTTGTGCGTGTGTGTGTGTGTTTGTGCATATGGTCTTTGAAAATGCTTGCATAAGTTACATGAATTGATGATCATAGGGTTTTGAATAAATGAAGGTAGAAAATAAAAAAATGAAATTTGTATGATGTGTGTGCATGTGTGTGATGCTACGGTGAGGAGAGTGTGTGTGTGTGTGTGTGTTGGGGTAGATTCTTGAGTTTGGGGAAGGGAAATACTTGGAAGGCTTAGAAGTCAACAAGTGGATTAGAAGGGTGGAAAATGGGAGTTTGAAATGACTAAGCATGATGAAGCCTAGCCCTAGACTATGCACTATGTACCCCTTTGATGGAACCCTTCCCATGCAAACTTTGAATAACCGAAAAACTACCCTCTCACTTAGTGCCTTGGCCGAAACCCATTCCATGGGCAAAAGAGGTAATTTCGGTGCCCTTATATTCAACCATGCCTTAGTTCATTTCCTTACTTTCCTTCATTTCTTTCACAAACACAACTCAAACACTTCCTAAGGAACCAACACATCCTTAGAAAAGAAAAGAGAGAGGAGAAGAGAGGGGGTGGCCGTGAGTGACACGAAGAAGGGGGAAGGAGATTTGGAGCAAGACCTTGGATTTAGAAAGCAAGAACCCTGGAAGCTAGAAGACTCAATTTCGTGGTAGGTTATTTAAGGATCAAGGAGAAAACCATGAGAATTAGGATTTTCTTTTGGTCTTGTAATTTTTCCTTCTTTTCTTTCCATTGCATGTTTATTTTCATAACTTGAGAGTTGAGTGCAAGCATGATCTAGACTTTATCATGGACTTTTACATCGGTTTGTAAATATGTGAACATTATGGACTCTAAAAGCTTCGGTTATGGCTTCATTAGGTAGTTCATCATGATTTTCTAAACCAACCTCTAAAGGGATCCAACTCACTACTTGAGATTTTTATAAAAACTAAAATGAAACCCCTTGCATGTTGATTCTTTCTTCCAAAAACCGTGACCTATGAGGCTTTTATTGAAAGGACTTGGTGAATGATTTATGATCTAGGTTGATTGGTAACGAAGTGAGGAAGTTATGCCTTGCATGTTGACCTTTTTGTGCTCAAACCGTGATCTATATGTACATATGTGAATGTTTGATTAACAACTTCATGATCCAAGTTTATTTAAGAAGATAATAGGGATTTTTAGCTTTGCATGTTGATTTGTAATGATTTTTGGTTGATCTTGCATATGTGCATGTTTTAATCCATGTGGGTTAACTCAAATTAAGAATTTTGAGGTTTGCATGTCAAATTTCCCAGAAAAGAAATTAAGTCCTCCTATATATATATGCTACGGCCTAGTAGGAATAATAGGGTAATGGTCTTTAAAATGATTTTCTTATGAACATGATTTGATTTAAAGACTTGGTTTAAATTTGTGGTATTGACATGAAGGCCATTCGGCCATGAGTCCTAAAAATGTATTGATGCATGATTTTTAGGTGCATGTGTGTATTAGGAATGGGCTTAGTGGTCTTAAGTCCATGCATGCTAATCTTTTTAGGAGATCAAGTCATAAACCATGTTTCTATTTAAGAAAAATTATAAGTTTGAGTTTTGCTAAAAATCTAAGGAATCTCATGATGGCTTATGCATGTTGGTGTGCTATGGTTTGCTTTAATTGACTTTAGTGCATTGAAAATTGAATTAAGATTTTGTCCTATGCATGCTAGTATTCGGTCTTGAGATAGAAAGTAGGAAAGTGTGCTTAATCATTATTTGGATTGCATTTAGACCAAGGTTAGCCTCATTAAGGAACCTAAAAGACGTACACATGAAGTAATTTGTGGTTGTGATTATTACCTTGAATTAAATTGATAATAATGAAAATGAAACTTGTTGAATGCTTCTATGATGCTCACGGCTTGGTCTTGAAAGAAATAAAATCATTCCATGGTTTTATGTCTTTGAAGGTGTGTAGCATTTTGCAAGATTTTACTTGAGGTAATTCGGTTTTGTGTGTTTAGGGGCTTAGAAGGACTTTCTTTTGAAATGACTATGGAGAGTGGCTACATTATGTGTGTATGCTATTTTATATTTGATGAAGTGATGTGTTGAATTTCTTTCTTCTTTTCGGTTTAGGGCTGAAAATAAATAAATTGATTTTCATAATGTGATTCTATGATTTCAAGGTTTAGAAATTATTAATAATTAGGAATTGTTGAGTATAGACAATTCGGTTTTGCCATGATCTAATTAAGAAATAAGATTAAATTATCTTTTGGTTCATAATTGAATTTGTGTGTTAGTGTTGTAATTTAATTAACTGTTTTCTTAAACCTACGTGTGTTTTGCAATAAGTGAATGATGAATGTTTTGGATTTTACGAACTAGCTAATGGAGTTCTAGAGTCTTATCCTTAATTATTGCATTTGATAAGTGTTTTAACCTAACATTTTCAATTAAGGAAGTTTATTTGAATAAAAGAGTGTTTTTGAATTGTTTTCAAAGATTTTCTTAATAACTGTTTTAATCATGAATTTGAATTGAATTCGGAAATCTTGGATAATGATAACAAGTTTTCAAAAGAGATATTGTTTTCAAAACAAGCTAAAAGAATGTATTGAATCGTTTCTAATGCACGGGAAAATGTCTTAGTTGAGCGACGGACGAAAGGATAAGAGGAGAGGAGAGATGATCGGGAAACCTTGGAGAGCTATAGGACGTTCGTCATCGAGGTGAGAGAGGGGCATTCCCTTAAGACGCCGTGGTAATTAGGTAAAATATTAGGACGTCCAATCATCTCAAAGATTGGACTCCAATCTCATTTAGCGTAGTGGTGTATGTGATAGCGCTCGTTGGTTTGGTCTAGCTATCCACCCGAACGACTGAGATTGGTTTATAAGAATGATGATATGTTTTCTGATTGTTCATGTTGTGCTATTTACTTATTTTATGATTTGCTTATTTGTTATAGTTATGTGATATTGTTGGGAATCGTTCAATTGTGCGTTAGTAATAAAATTATGAAAATCATAAGCTAAGAATGATAAGAAAAGAATAATGGGTTCGAATAATGAGAGTGAATAAGGGAGAGAGAGTGGCAAGATATGACGAGATTGAATTGTATGAGAAGTAAATGGTAATTGGAAATTTGGAATGAATGAGGGGAATTACTGATGCTGCTGAATCACCGTTGGCGAGGAGGACAATGATGGCGTGCTGAGTTTCAATTGGCTTGGAATAGTGATGCTAATGTTGATGAAAGCAATGTGCTATGACTTGAGAAAGATAAAGATGATGCAATAATTTTTTGATGAGTAAAGTGATATTGTGTGAGCTATAGGGGGATTAGATGCGTACGATTAGCGATCGGGTCTCATTGAAGGGATGCACCAAGGATGGACCGATCATTAGGACTAAGCCGTAATTTAAAATCCTTAAAAGACTATTAAAAGACATTTATAAATGCGGTGAGACTTGAGTGTCGAATCGAAGTAGTGGAGAGGAAGGAACGATAAGTATCTGCGGATACTTAGGACGAGATTGCATTAGGGGAGGACGATGACGGTGAAACGTCAAGAAGTCTAGAGTGTGTTTCTAGGCAGAGCGAACTCCTCATGTGGCACACTAACGTGGTGGGGACTGGGTCTAATGCCGTGGCAAGTTCTGCGGGCCCACTAGAAACATACTGTCGCCCCCTAGATTGCAAATCGAGAACAGTGAGAGGGACTAGAACGGGGCATTGTGTTTTGCCACTACGCGGACAATGAGCCTTAATGTTATTGATATGATTTGAGGACGAGATCCTCTTGGTCTGGGACCATTATGTATTGTGACAGATGTCGTGCCCGCGTGGTAAAGGTCTTGTACTCCTGTTTGCTTCCGACTAGGTTGGGAGGTTGACCAAGGAGATGCAGACGAGTGTGAGCACAATGATGTTTCCCCCTCATCATTGATGCTAATCGAATTGATAAGACTTAATAACCAAGATATTCCAAAGATATTTGTGATGATGATCAAAACAATAATGATAATGGAAATGCTAAAAAAAACCAAGAGTGAAAGTGGATATGGTTAACCTTGAAACATTTGATGAGTTTGAGGAAAGGAGAGAGAATGGAAGAAAAGTATCATGGTGAAGGATGCGATTGTCTTAAGCTTGCAAATACTGAAATGAGTAATTGGGTGATTATGTAAGGGTACATCATGATGATTATATATGTTGTTTTGATTTACCTTATGCTACTGCTAGATTTATGTTTGCCTTTGTATTTATTTTGTCTTAATATTTACCTAATATAATCCCACATAGTCGACATTGCCGTTTTGGGTTGCTCACTCTCTCTACTTTATCTATTATGTCTTGTGTAAAATCGTACGGGTTTAGATGGCCAATATGGTACGATACCAGCAGTTGCGGGAGATAGGAACGACTCCCAGAAGAGGCGCCAACAACATTATGTTTGTTCTCGAGATGTTCTACATAACGATTCCGCGTAGAAGAGCTGAGTTACAGTTAGCAGAAGAGGAGGCTGCTGCAGAGGAGGAGACGGATTGTGAGGATGACGATGCTGAGGTGGAGCTTACTAGGGTCGTAGAGGAGGAGGATCCTGACCTCTGGTCTGTCGAGGATGCAGAGGTGTACTCTAGCGACGAGAGCTGGATCATTAGTCCTAAGGAGTAACGGATGGATGATGACGAGTGGTATGGCAGATTTGGAAAGCAAGATTAGGGAAGGATTTAGGAATATGACTAGGGAGTAGGTAATTTCCCCTTTGAGTATGTAATTACCCATGATTTCTTAGCAACCTGGTCCTACTGTAACCCCAACAATTTAATCTTTGTATGGATATCTTGACGTGAAATCAAATGGGCTATTCTATTCTAGATAATGTTTTGGATGGTGAGTTTTATGTGTTTTAAATTTTGGATGGTGAGTTTCAAAGCGTAATGTCTTGTGACATTCCGGTTTGGGACTTGGAAGAGTCGGTGCAACTTGAGAACATGAGTATGAAACTATGTTTTGTAAATAAGAGATGTTCTCAGTTTGTACACTACTCATCAAAAAAAATGGCCCCCAATTTTCACTCAAAATGACTATGGTTTTCAAGTTGCCAAATCGGGGTGTTACAGAATGGTATCAGAGCGAGGTTGCTTTAAGAACTCTTGCGTGGGGACTTGCATACTCTACTATGTAACTCTGAGTGTGCGTTAGTAGTAAGGTAGCAATGAGTGAGCATAGGAACGCTTGGTATGTATCGAAGCAGTTCTGGAAGGTGTTGGTTCTTGTTCACCACAGCATCCGAGAACAGTGTTCAATGCCACCCTGTGACGTCGGTTAATGATTAGAACCCTCTTGATGTGAACCCTTTTGTTTGAAATCACCTTTGAGCCATTAACCCGTAACCTTGTCTTGCGACTAGAATCCTCCTTTTTGCTGAAACTTTCTTCACGAAAATCCCAAGTTTTGCCAAATTGCTTTGGTAAAATGTTTGAAATAGATGAATCCGAGGATTTTAACCCTTGTTTGTCAGAGGAACTTGATAAGTTGTTATGAACCTTGATAAACCCAAAGTTTTCTCTTTAACCTTGATCAAATGTTTGATCTTCCTAAAGCCTTATTAAAAATGTAAGACCTTGATATCCGGCATCCGACGTATAGGCATTCTTAGCATTAGACAGTGGGAAGTGAAGCACCATGAGGCAGGAATTGAAAGTGCTAAGGAAAGATCGAGGATTAGTTGACATAAAGGAAGTATGAGCCTTGGAGAAGGTAAGGGTACTCTTTAGAATTGTAGAAAGATGATGAGTTATTCGGAATGAGTAAGAATAAGAGTTTTGAGGATAAATTGGTCCAAGAGGTGATCTGTATGGTGGTAGACTAAGGGAGGAATCTGAGAGAATAATTAGGACCTGAGCCCCTAAGTGTAGAGATTTGTAAAAGGAGAGAGATTAGAAAGAGGAGCATAGGTGATGAGATGGTAAGGTTGAATCAATGAAGTAGTGGAGCTATGGTTAGAAACCTTAGGTGTGACCTAAAGTTAGGATGGAGTATTAGAACTTAATATCTTGAGGAATACTAGGTCTTTGGATTGAAAGAGTGTGGATGGTGTAGAGTTCGTGGTAGATAGAAAAGTTGGAAAAAGGTTTAGGAAAACTAGGTTGTATGATTAAGTGCTTAGGAATAGGGAATGAAGTAGTGTGTATTCCTTGCGGAATTGTGGTAATTAAGATGAGGAGATGAGATGGCGGTCTCATAAGTTGGATAATAAAAATGAAGTATGAGACAATTGGAAATTGTGAAGAACCGATTAAGGTATGATAAGGAATGGGAGTTTTAGGAATTAAGTTGTGATCAAAGGGGCGGCGTGTAGAGATATGATATATTTAAGTTGGGGAGCAAGTAGAGATATGGAATTCTAAAGAATAGCTTGATTAGGTTTGAACGGATGAGGAGAAATATAATTTTGTAAGGTAGTGGAACCTTAGCCCAAAGAGTATAACTCTGTTGTGTTTGGATGTTGCTCGGATATCTTAAACCTCTTTAATCTTTTGCTTCTGTGAAACCATGTTGTTTGTATCCCATTCTATTGGCCGACCAGAATACCCCTGAGATCGTTTGCAAAAGTCATCTGTTTGAGTAGCCCGTAAGGACGATAGTTGGACGATGCACGATCATGGATGTGGCGATACAGGCTACGGTTCAGGAGTAGAGAGGTTATTCAGAGGAATTATGCACCCATAGTCTGAATTCGCTCAGTATTTCTCGAGGACGAGAAATCCTTAAGTTGGGGAGAATGTAACACCCCGCATTTTCCCGTGCAGGCATAAACGAATTCGTTAAAACTAAAATGTTGAAATTTTGTTTTCTAAAAAGGGTTTTCCAAAGAAGATGATTTCTCTATAAAATAAATTTGCATTTTTGGATATTCACGACCCTTGAAAATGTGATTTTTATAATCTTTGGGGTTGATTTGTAAAATTTACTTTGGAAACTAAAAAGTACGAAATTTTTAGAAATAATAATTTTTGGAAGCTAACGATTCTAAATAGATTTGTCTTTTGGAAATTTTTTTATTTGCATGGAAGTTTGATTTTTGAGACTTTAAATTATGTGCATAGATGATCATTTTACTTAAAAAGGCCTAAATTCTCTTTATAATAAAATATGTTCTTGTAGGAAATTAAATCTATTTCTATTCCATGAAATCAATTTATGATGGGTGCTCAATGTACTATATGAATATTGCTTGAAAAATGAAAGTGTGTTTGTGTGTGTGTGAATGATACTACGGCCTTGTGTGTGTGTGTGTGTGTGTTTGTGCATATGATCTTTGAA
Source organism: Crotalaria pallida (assembly GCA_037953625.1). NCBI lineage: Eukaryota > Viridiplantae > Streptophyta > Magnoliopsida > Fabales > Fabaceae > Crotalaria > Crotalaria pallida. The sequence goes on along the minus strand of CM075654.1, from coordinate 53,090,074 downwards.
AATGCTTGCATAAGTTACATGAATTGATGATCATAGGGTTTTGAATAAATGAAGGTAGAAAATAAAAAAATGAAATTTGCATGATGTGTGTGCATGTGTGTGATGCTACGGTGAGGAGAGTGTGTGTGTGTTGGGGTAGATTCTTGAGTTTGGGGAAGGGAAATACTTGGAAGGCTTAGAAGCCAACAAGGGATTTGAAGAGTGGAAAATGGGAGTTTGAAATGACTAAGAATGATGAAGTCTAGCCCTAGACTATGCACTATGTACCCCTTTGATGGAACCCTTCCCATGCAAACTTTGAATAACCCAAAACTACCCTCCCACTTAGTGCCTTGGCCGAAACCCATTCGATGGGCAAAAGAGGTAATTTCGGTGCCCTTATATTCAACCATGCCTTAGTTCATTTCCTTACTTTCCTTCATTTCTTTCACACACACAACTCAAACACTTCCTAAGGAACCAACACATCCTTAGAAAAGAAAAGAGAGAGGAGAAGAGAGGGGGTGGCCGTGAGTGACACGAAGAAGGGGGAAGGAGATTTGGAGCAAGACCTTGGATTTAGAAAGCAAGAACCCTAGAAGCTAGAAGACTCAATTTCGTGGTAGGTTATTTAAGGATCAAGGAGAAAACCATGAGAATTAGGATTTTCTTTTGGTCTTGTAATTTTTCCTTCTTTTCTTTCCATTGCATGTTTATTTTCATAACTTGAGAGATGAGTGCAAGCATGATCTAGACTTTATCATCGACTTTTACATTGGTTTGTAAATATGTGAACATTATGGACTCTAAAAGCTTCGGTTATGGCTTCATTAGGTAGTTCATCATGATTTTCTAAACCAACCTCTAAAGGGATCCAACTCACTACTTGAGATTTTTATAAAAACTAAAATGAAACCCCTTGCATGTTGATTCTTTCTTCCAAAAACCGTGACCTATGAGGCTTTTATTGAAAGGACTTGGTGAATGATTTATGATCTAGGTTGATTGGTAACAAAGTGAGGAAATTATGCCTTGCATGTTGACCTTTTTGTGCTCAAACCGTGATCTATATGTACATATGTGAATGTTTGATTAACAACTTCATGATCCAAGTTTATTTGAGAAGATAATAGGGATTTTTAGCTTTGCATGTTGATTTGTAATGATTTTTGGTTGATCTTGCATATGTGCATGTTTTAATCCACGTGTGTGTTAACTCAAATTAAGAATTTTGAGGTTTGCATGTCAAATTTCCCATAAAAGAAATTAAGTCCTCCTATATATATATATATGCTACGACCTAGTAGGAATAATAGGGTAATGGTCTTTAAAATGATTTTCTTATGAACATGATTTGATTTAAAGACTTGGTTTAAATTTGTGGTATTGACATGAAGGGCATTCGGCCATGAGTGCTAAAAATGTATTGATGCATGATTTTTAGGTGCATGTGTGTATTAGGAATGGGCTTAGTGGTCTTAAGTCCATGCATGCCAATCTTTTTAAGAGATCAAGTCATAAACCATGTTTCTATTTAAGAAAAATTATAAGTTTGAGTTTTGCTAAAAATCTAAGAAATCTCATGATGGCTTATGCATGTTGGTGTGCTATGGTTTGCTTTAATTGACTTTAGTGCATTGAAAATTGAATTAAGATTTTGTCCTATGCATGCTAGTATTCGGTCTTGAGATAGAAAGTAGGAAAGTGTGCTTAATCATTATTTGGATTGCATTTAGACCAAGGTTAGCCTCATTAAGGAACCTAAAAGACGTACACATGAAGTAATCTGTGGTTGTGATTATTACCTTGAATTAAATTGATAATAATGAAAATGAAACTTGTTGAATGCTTCTATGATGCTCACGGCTTGGTCTTGAAAGAAATAAAATCATTCCATGGTTTTATGTCTTTGAAGGTGTGTAGCATTTTGCAAGATTTTACTTGAGGTAATTCGGTTTTGTGTGTTTAGGGGCTTAGAAGGACTTTCTTTTGAAATGACTATGGAGAGTGGCTACATTATGTGTGTATGCTATTTAATATTTGATGAAGTGATGTGTTGAATTTCTTTCTTCTTTTCGGTTTAGGGCTGAAAATAAATAAATTGATTTTCATAATGTGATTCTATGATTTCAAGGTTTAGAAATTATTAATAATTAGGAATTGTTGAGTATAGACAATTCGGTTTTGCCATGATCTAATTAAGAAATAAGATTAAATTATCTTTTGGTGCATAATTGAATTTGTGTGTTAGTGTTGTAATTTAATTAACTGTTTTCTTAAACCTACGTGTGTTTTGCAATAAGTGAATGATGAATGTTTTGGATTTTACGAACTAGCTAATGGAGTTCTAGAGTCTTATCCTTAATTATTGCATTTGATAAGTGTTTTAACCTAACATTTTCAATTAAGGAAGTTTATTTGAATAAAAGAGTGTTTTTGAATTGTTTTCAAAGATTTTCTTAAGAACTGTTTTAATCATGAATTTGAATTGAATTCGGAAATCTTGGATAATGATAACAAGTTTTCAAAAGAGATATTGTTTTCAAAACAAGCTAAAAGAATGTATTGAATCGTTTCTAATGCACGGGAAAATGTCTTAGTTGAGCGACGGACGAAAGGATAAGAGGCGAGGAGAGATGATCGGGAAACCTTGGAGAGCTATAGGACGTTCGTCATCGAGGTGAGAGAGGGGCATTCCCTTAAGACACCGTGGTAATTAGGTAACATATTAGGACGTCCAATCATCTCAAAGATTGGACTCCAATCTCATTTAGCGTAGTGGTGTATGTGATAGCACTCGTTGGTTTGGTCTAGCTATCCACCCGAACGACTGAGATTGGTTTATAAGAATGATGATATGTTTTCTGATTGTTCATGTTGTGCTATTTACTTATTTTATGATTCGCTTATTTGTTATAGTTATGTGATATTGTTGGGAATCGTTCAATTGTGCGTTAGTAATAAAATTATGAAAATCATAAGCTAAGAATGATAAGAAAAGAATAATGGGTTCGAATAATGAGAGTGAATAAGGGAGAGAGAGTGGCAAGATATGACGAGATTGAATTGTATGAGAAGTAAATGGTAATTGGAAATTTGGAATGAATGAGGGGAATTACTGATGCTGCTGAATCACCATTGGCGAGGAGGACAATGATGGCGTGCTGAGTTTCAATTGGCTTGGAATAGTGATGCTAATGTTGATGAAAGCAATGTGCTATGACTTGAGAAAGAGAAAGATGATGCAATAATGTTGTGATGAGTAAAGTGATATTGTGTGAGTTATAGGGGGATTAGATGCGTACGATTAGCGATCGGGTCTCATTGAAGGGATGCACCAAGGATGGACCGATCATTAGGACTAAGCCGTAATTTAAAATCCTTAAAAGACTATTAAAAGACATTTATAAATGCGGTGAGACTTGAGTGTCGAATCGAAGTAGTGGAGAGGAAGGAACGATAAGTATCTGCGGATACTTAGGACGAGATTGCATTAGGGGAGGACGATGACGGTGAAACGTCAAGAAGTCTAGAGTGTGTTTCTAGGCAGAGCGAACTCCACATGTGGCACACTAACGTGGTGGGGACTGGGTCTAATACCGTGGCAAGTTCTGCGGGCCCACTAGAAACATACTGTCGCCCCCTAGATTGCAAATCGAGAACAGTGAGAGGGACTGGAACGGGGCATTGTGTGACACCCTTCCGATTATCCCAAATTGAATATAGTGATTATGCTTTTATATCGGATAATATATGGACTTGTGAGTGTTAAAAATAGGTAAATAAAATTTTCTTTTAAAGCGGGTGCACGAATCGTCACTTGAAAGTCATGGAGAACAGAGTCTATATTATCTCAAAATCATTGTATCGAGTTCGGCGATTTCTAAAACCTTTTCGCAAATAGAGTAACATTCGATCTTTTAGAAAATATCTTTGTATCATGTAGCTTAAGCTACCCTTGCTTTGTACAATAGAACTGATACCATTTATAGCCGAGCTCTTAAACAAATTAAATCAGAGTAAGCGGAAATTACTGGACTATGCAACTGATAGAATATAAACATAGGTTTTCATAGATATAGAGAGTCATAAGTACATAGCCCATGCGTAAAGTCTCCAAGTTTCAAAATATACAAGTCCATCATCAGATCTATATAACAGTGTAACTACAAACCCTAGGGTGCTCCAAAAGTATATCTACAATATATATACATAACAAAATATATAACTCTAGGGATAGTCACATAGATCGGGCAGCATCAGATGGAGTAGTAGCAGCAGTAGTCTCCCAAAAGTAAAAGTAGTAGTAAGATAGTAGCAACATCATCATCACAGCAGCAGCAGCAAATCTCCTCCACAGTCTCCACACATCGGATCCTCCGACCCACATCATACACCATATGCATATACCTAGGGATCATCGTCCCTCCAGTCACTCCCAGTAGAATGCACGACAGGCTCGCCCCCACTCTCGTCCTCCACCGGATCCTCCTAGATCTCATCCGAGGGAGAGTGTACCCTACCACTGGGTACCGGGTCAGGTGATGGTGAAACCCTGACTGGGCTCCTCAGATCAGATAGGGAAGTCTCCTCGCGGATGACTCTCGAAGTAAAAGGGTGAGAGCGGGTAGGTCGAAAACGAAAACTATGGTAAGAGCTAGCTGGTCGCGTGGGAGGTGGTCCATGGTAAGTGTAAAACGGGGGTACATGCATAGTGTATATGATGGGAATCCTAAACCTACGAGGATGGAATCGTATCAGCGGATTCGGGTGGTAGAAGGTAATCTCTACCTCCCCCTCGAACACCGCACGATGGTCCTCATAGATCCATATGCCACTAGGAAGTGGCCGGATCTCGATGCAAGCAATGTAGCGAGACATCACCTACAAGGGCATAGGGGTAAGCAATTCTATACACATAATCGACAGAGACTAAATTATGCAATATAAGCATGTAAATATGCATCAATTAATATCAATCACATTTAACACTTAGCAGATATTGAATGCAAGTAAGATGCCCACACTTGGTTCATTTATCGCAGTTGAATTAAATGAATGGCATGATGCATGACTTTAGCTCTCAAGCCTATCTCCGTCATAATACTATGTCACTCTCTGACGTCCATCCCTGACAACCCAGCACTCAACAGTGCGTTGTATTCCTAGGTATACAACCATTCGTACATTCACCTAGAATGTACATGACAAGCTTGGTATCCATGCCACCCGAGCATATCCCGTCATCCAAACGGATCGTCATCCAAACGATATATCCATATCGGCATCCACTAAGCCGACCACGTCAACAACATGTCATCAAGCAAGCGTATTGGCAATCCCAGAGGCCCTCCACATGTTTAACAAACATGAAATACGTCCTACCATCCAAACTCCAGAATGAATGCATTTTATCTTTTAGACTTAAGGGAAGTTGACTAATACTTTACAGGCCACCTAGGCTTTATTTTCTTTATCAAAAGGACCGTCACCAAACGATCTTTTTGTATTAATCAATTTCTCTAGGTCTTGATCCCTTGGACTATTATTAATAATTCCTTAGTTTATTAAGTCAGAATTGAAAATGGTGTTTTCAGGTTCTGAACCATTTACTCGAGTAAACTTCAGGACACTCGAGTATTCCTTAACTTTTCCAAATTACTCGAGTGTTCTTAAAACTACTCGAGTGTTCATGACTTTCTGAGGATTTGGGTTTTTAATTCAACAATTTACTCGAGTAGTTCATGGGTTACTCGAGTGTTCTTGAACCTTTCCAGAATACTCGAGTGACCTTGAATGACTCGAGTGTTTGACCTAAACATGTCCTCAGGTCATGCTCGATACTCGAGTACCAGACAAAATGCTCGAGTGTTCTTGTTCCTTTTACATTGTTTTGAAAGCATTTTACTCGAGTACCCTACCTTTTACTCGAGTGTTTCGTAGCAGATAACACTGAAACTTGGTTTTAACATAACATTTTCATTTCTACTTAATTCTAGTCCATTCCAGGGATCTACAGAGTTCATACAACATAATTTGAACATGTTACAACATTCATTTCATATCAAAACACATAATTGACAGAGAATTCAATAATCATGCATTAAAACACATTTTCACAACTCAATACCTCAATTTGCAGAATAAGCTCAATACTCATGAATTAAAGTTCATTTAAGCTTGCATGCATGATATATAACTGGCTCAGAAAAGTTTTAGAGCATGGATTGGTCTCCAAACCAAAGTTCCTATTCAATCTAAGCCCTTAGAGCCTCTTGGTGGCTCTCTAACACAATTCATGGAATTTAAACTCTATCTAGTGAATATAATTACTTCCCGTTACCTCTCAGATGTTTTCCAAACGAAAATTGACAAGAAAAAGGCTCCAAAATCCTCAGACCAACTTCAAATGCCACATCCAGAGCATTTTGAGTACCACACCAAAATGGAATTGGTTTGTACATGAAACAGAGAAATAAATTGGGGAAAATTAGATTTCTAAACTCTATGCAACATAATCTAACTAAGGAAACCGAAATTGAGACTCAGGGGTTCATGAGCTTACCAGAAATCAAGATCAAAGTAAGCTCCAGAACAGAATTTGACCAAGAACAGCTTCACTTCAACTCCTTGAATCCTCCAACACACTCGCTCAATCCTCACGATTTTGGTGTTTATATAAAGCTCAAGATGTAAGCTTTATATTCGTGTATGATTTGTGTTTCAATTTAACTCTAAGAAGGAGAATCGAAGAGAGAAAATCTGGAACCCTAACTTCAACAACAACAACAAGAATGAGCAAAATTCTCTACCAAGGTTCGTTGATGAGCTTAAATAGAGCTAGAGGAAGCTCATGCACGTCGACACGAAGGCATTATGCTGTTGATGGCGGAGTAATCGTGTCAACTGAGGGGAATCGTTGGCCGTGACCCATCAAACGCACTAACTCGTGCAGTTTGACCCAGAATACTTGAGTATTCTGAATAATACTCGAGTATTTTGCCCAGATTTTGAAAAATAATTATTTTATTTATTTTCCCTCCACAACCTTTCCTATAATTGCTTCTAGGTCCCAACCCAGGGACTAATATGCAAAATACTCATTTAATGCATTTAAATTATTTATTAAATAATTTACACACATAAGCTAGTCACATGAATACATATTTTAATCAAGGATTAATATAAAAACTATTAATTATAATTAAATTATAATTAACATTTCATTAATCGGGGATTAAAATTTTGGGGTGTTACACATTGTGTTTTGCCACTGCGCGGATAGTGAGCCTTAATGTTATTGATATGATTTGAGGACGAGATCCTCCTGGTCGGGGACCATTATGTATTGTGACAGCTGTCGTGCCCGCGTGGTAAAGGTCCTGTACTCCTGTTTGCTTCCGACTAGGTTGGGAGGTTGACCGAGGAGATGCAGACGAGTGTGAGCACAATGATGTTTCCCCCTCATCATTGATGCTAATCGAATTGATAAGACTTAATAACCAAGATATTCCAAAGATATTTGTGATGATGATCAAAACAATAATGATAATGGAAATGCTAAAAAAAACCAAGAGTGGAAGTGGATATGGTTACCCTTGAAACATTTGATGAGTTTGAGGAAAGGAGATAGAATGGAAGAAAAGTATCATGGTGAAGGATGCGATTGTCTTGAGCTTGCAAATACTGAAATGAGTAATTGGGTGATTATGTAAGGGTACATCATGATGATTATATATGTTGTTTTGATTTACCTTATGCTACTGCTGGATTTATGTTTGCCTTTGTATTTATTTTGTCTTAATATTTACCTAATATAATCCCACATAGTCGACATTGCCGTTTTGGGTTGCTCACTCTCTCTACTCTATCTATTCTGTCTTGTGTAAAATTGTACGGGTTTAGATGGCCAATATGGTACGATACCAGCAGTTGCGGGAGATAGGAGCGACTCCCAGAAGAGGCGCCAACAACATTATGTCTGTTCTCGAGATGTTCTACATAACGATTCCGCGTAGAAGAGCTGAGTTACAGTTAGCAGAAGAGGAGGCTGCTGCAGAGGAGGAGACGGATTGTGAGGATGACGATGCTGAGGTGGAGCTTACTAGGGTCGTAGAGGAGGAGGATCCTGACCTCTGGTCTGTCGAGGATGCAGAGGTGTACTCTAGCGACGAGAGCTGGATCATTAGTCCTGAGGAGTAACGGATGGATGATGACGAGTGGTATGGCAGATTTGGAAAGCAAGATTAGGGAAGGATTTAGGAATATGACTAGGGAGTAGGTAATTTCCCCTTTGAGTATGTAATTACCCATGAGTTCTTAGCAACCTGGTCCTGCTGTAACCCCAACAATTTAATCTTTGTATGGATATCTTGACATGAAATCAAATGGGCTATTCTATTCTAGATAATGTTTTGGATGGTGAGTTTTATGTGTTTTAAATTTTGGATGGTGAGTTTCAAAGCGTAATGTCTTGTGACATTCCGGTTTGGGACTTGGAAGAGTCGGTGCAACTTGAGAACATGAGTATGAAACTATGTTTTGTAAATAAGAGATGTTCTCAGTTTGTACACTACACATAAAAAAAAATGGCCCCCAATTTTCACTCAAAATGACTATGGTTTTCAAGTTGCCAAATCGGGGTGTTACACAACAACCATATATTAAACTTAATATGAAATCATACTACCATCAAATTTCCAAAACAATAATAAAGTTCCAAAACACTAATTTTCCAAAACCATTTAACACTTTATAATTATCACCAATATTATGAATATTATTATCATTATTATTTTTAAAATACAACATAAAGTAATTAAAAAGGGGTATTAGAGATTTACCCTCCACTTCGGATTTTTTGAAGCAGCAAGGACTAAGATCGGTTCGGTCAATCTCAACCCGAACAGTTCACGGCACAACAACAAGCAAAGAGCACCGGAGAGGCGGCGGCGGTTTGGCACAATGGTGGTTGTCTTCGCGTCACGGTGGTGGTTTGGTTCAGTTCGAACCCGCAGTGGACACCGGCGACCGGAGGAAGATGTGTGGCTCGCGATTCGCGAGCCTCCTTCGTCCACAACTGCAGCGGCGGCGCGACAGCATGGAGAGGAGAGAGAGCTCGACGGCGAAGGTCGAGAGAGAGCGAACAGGGACCGAGAAGGGCGGCGCAAATTCGACGGTGGCCCAAGGAGAGAGAGAGCGGCTGTGAGAGGGAGAACGATGGTGATGGTGGCTGGGTGGGTGGTGGCCGGCGGTGCTCATGAGGGAGAAGAAGGAGTTGGGAGGGAGGAAAAGAATTAGGGCCGGCGGGAGGAAGAGAACTAGGAGGGGGGGTTTCGAACCCCTTCCCCCTTTATTATTATTTTTCTTTTAATTCATTATTATTATTATTATTATTATTATAAAAGTACTAATAAATTTTTTTTTTAAAAAAAACATATATACTAATACAAACTTTTATTTATTTATTTATTTTAAAACTCAAAATATTCATAATCAATTTTTAAACACTAGACATTAATACTAGAATAAAAATCAAAATAAGAAACTTATAAATATTTTCAATAAAATATTTTCATATGAAATATATCAAAATAAAGTAAAACACATAAAGTATATTTTTGATATAGGATAACTATTTTAAATGAGTTTACTTTAGAATATAAAAGAAACGAAATATATTTTCGTAATTAACATAATGTATTTTTATAAAAATACACAACTAAGTAATTGATTTTTAAGAAACATTTATTTAAGTCAATACAACTTATAAATATATTAGGGATTAAAATTAGGGATGTTACATTTCTCCCCCACTTATTGAAATTTCGTCCTCGAAATTCCAGTTGTCCCTTAACTTGGATGAGCATCCCTTGGCATAGTTTCCAACCACGTCAATTGATTCCTCCGGTTCCATTCTTCCATTGGAGGAATTCCTAAGGTGAAAGTACGTTGGCATACTTACTTGTCTCCTATGGGGTTTATCTCGGTCAATCGGGTCCTGCGAAATACACAGAGTTTCCAGAGACTGAGGTCATCACTTGCGGTGCACCGACATGACACCTTAAGTGAGGCTTCACTTCGCGACTTCACTCTTATCCTTTTTCCTTCACCTTTGTCAATCGGATAGGATCCGAATTGAGTCATCAAGTCTCCCCCACTTAGTATCAACATACCTGATTAGGTCGAAGGCAGGGAGAAAACTAGTTTGATTCTAAGAATTTATTAGCTAAGCACTTAATTGATTGGCGAGGTGGTACATGGGCTAAATTGACTTCTAGTCGGTATTATTGGTGTTACTTTTGAATTTCCTATGCCATATCCCAGCTCTTGCATTAAGAGAAGAGGGTGAGTTGATGATTTTACTTAACTGGTCCGGGTGGAAGTACTGAATAAAGTTGCCCTAAACAGGATGGTTTTGTAACCAACTGTTCACGGTTCTTGATAAGGTTCTTAATGGGCTGAAAGTTGGATTTGGCTTTGATGAAACTAGAATTCCTATGTGGGTTGTTCTGATTTCTACTAAAAGATTGCAATAATGTAGCATGTCAATAAACGCGAAGATCGGGGTGGTCAGTCCCAACCTCACATCTATCAACAGTACATCATCGTTGCAGATAATGATAATATTATCCTTTAACAGACGCAAGAGTAAGGATGACCAATCCTACCCTTACATTCCATTAAAAGATAACACTATTACAAGGTCTTTTCGGTTAACTTTCTCAATGAGATCTTACAATTGATTGAGATTTCCTATAATTTTTCATGATTTCCTACGAATTTGGATTGAGCCTATATGTGTACAAGCATACTCCCTAAGTTTCACAGTTCCTCTTAGTGAGAGGTCCGAAATTTGGATTCTAAGAAAGATGAGTTTAGCAAGGTCCTCCTTAAAGGTTTAGCAGAGATGGAGACTTGAGGTTCTAAAATAATTCCCCATATTAGTAGCAGAATGTGCCTCTAATCAGTCCGCTCAAGTCCTTCCGAACAAATTCTCTTCTTTCTTGGGGTAGTTTGAAGTAATGTGGCCCGACTACTCGCACCTAAAGCAACAAGCTTCCTATTTAAAATGGTCCAGGAACCAGTCTATACCACGGTGGGGTTTCCCTCACTATGGCATAGTGGTGTAACACGTGAAGCGATCTCGTTCCGTTTAGGGCCCCCAATTAATTGTTGTGTCTCCTTTCATCATCGCTCACCCCTAGTGCCAGTCCCATTTTATAGGTGATTAGCACCTTCGCCAGTCAAGCCGGGTTTGACTCGCCTTGACTTTCCCAAGGTAACCTAATTCCAGGACGCAGTCCCGCTTGAAATCGAGGTACTTCGCCTCCCAATCTACTCCTCTGTAGCCTGTAGTTCATCGAATCAAGTCTTCAAATGTCGCTGTCTACTCTTCCACTTTTCTGCTTCCGATTTAGAAAGACAATTTCCATTTTCCTACCCCCAGCTAAACGATTGATCTCAGTCGAAGCGAGGTGCTGTCACTAGGTGCGTTGATCATAATACTAAGATTCTGTAATAGAAATAAATTATGGCACGAACGGTTGATAACTATAGAATTGGCTAAGTCCACCCAAATATATATATATATATATATATATATATATATATAAACATAATGACCTACTACAGCCGGACTTGACACTACTTTTCGGTTACTCTCTTGGTGAGATAACCATTGGAGTAACTCGCAACTCCGAGGCCGAGGACAACTGCTCTGATACCATAAATGTAACAACCTATTTTATTTTATCAATTTCGAAAACATGGATTTGAAAATTTCTTTTTGATTAAAATACTTATTATAATTTTTCCGGATAATTGGACAGAGTTTATGGACATTCCCAAAAATTACATTTGACCTGTATCATGCTCAAAACAGTTTCAACAACATCCAGACATCCAGGATAAATATACATATACAATTTGATTCTTCTCCCAATATCTGGGGATAAAATACTAAGATGAAAATACTTAGATTTTCGAAGAACCAAATAAAGAGCCCCGGGCCACCAAATTTACAACTGAGATTTAAAATACATTTATTAATAAATTCTTAAAAATACATAGTATTCCATAATATGGCCCGGTACGACTCAACTCAAAGAAAATAAATTACTCACACTTCCCGTGGGGAAGTGTGCTCCTGCTCGGCCCAAATAACAATTATGCTCCTGACCTGTACCTGTGGTGGTTGTAAGGGTTATAATTGCACAAACTAGTAAAGCATAATACGAGCCGAGTCACACACATTTAGCAATTAGTCAAATGATACAATCATAATCACACCCAATCACCTATTCATTACAAACACAATCGTCTCCAATTATTGGTACTCCTTAACTAGTGTCAGTTCCTATTCTAATTCCATCCACTAGCACTCAACTCTCACAAGAACTAATACCCTCAATTCTACTTCCATACCTATTCCCATTCACATTCTTCCTAATTACACTATCTAACCAAATCCAAAACCTTTTTCTAATTTCTCGCTCTCATTCCTTACCTTCTCGCCTTCCTTCTCTTTTTCCTTTTTTTTTAATTCATTCTTTTTCATTTCTTTTTACTTTTTCTGGATCTTTGTGGGTTCACTATTTCGTCCCATCCCGGGTACGACTTACGGCTCCGCGCGCCCGAAGGCGGACCCGAGCGGCTACCCTGCACACTTCCCATGCGGCTTACGTTTCCTGCGCCCGAGAGCATGACTTACGCAGCCTGAATTACCACAAAATCCCTTGGCTATGCGAATTTGCCACTGCGACCCATCCCGGTGTCGACTTACCGATGCGTACGGATCCCCACAGGCCGCACGTCTTACTCAACCCATGCACACGGAGCAGCTCGCGACTAATTGCAGGTGTTGCGCACCCGCCTTACTGCACGCCACCGTATGCCTTCTAGGATCCAAACCGCATACCAATATTCTCTTTTTCTTTTCTTTTTCATTCTTTTCTTAATCCATTTTTCATTAGGTAGTCCAGCCCCAGCCATCCGTACGGTACTGAGCGCTAGGAGTTCCCTTTTTCATTCTTTTCCTTTTTATCAATTTTAGTCCGCCCTCGCCTAACACCTTTTTCTGTCACTCTCATTTTCCTCTTTTCTCTTCTCTCATACTCATTTCCTATTTCCTTGCAATCGCTCATTCTCACCTCTAATAACATTTTCTATTTCCCTAAGTTGTTTTCTTGAATTCTCCTTTAAGAGATACCACCTAATCCAATTCTCACTCACTCCTATCCCTTTCAATTCAATATTCAAAATCACCATGTATATGCACTAATTCAACATTCATTAATAACCATATCAGGACATAGCATACATTTATGATTAATAAATCAATTTACACAATCAAACATACACATGCCTCATTCAAGTTCTCAACAAGACACACATAGCTCATATCATTAATTACCACTTAGCATGTTATCACATGGTTTTCATAACATGAAACATAATTGATTGACATACATACATCAAGTTGTCAATTAGCACATATAAATAGGCAAATCATAACATAAATCATAGATAACAATTCCTAATAACAACTACACACAAGTCAATTAATCTTGAGCACGACTACACAATACTAGTGTCTCACCTACCGAGACGGCAATAAAACCCCTTACCTTGGGGTTCTACCAGAAACTGTTTTATTTTCATTTGACGATGCCCAGACGTATAGGGACCATTGCCTTCGCGTCTAAATCAACCCAAAGTCATTTAATTTCCCTAATCATAGCACAGAAAGTCAACCAACAAATGACTCTACTCACGAAATTCTATTCGAACATTATGATCAGTCAATCACTTAATGTTTGCTTAAACCTTTATTTACACTTTAACTAATACCGATAACCAATCATTCAGTGTTTTCTAACAAATACCAATTTAAAATTTAAGTACTTAATTAATCTTAACATAAAGAACCAACTTTAAAATTGTATTAAAACAAACACTTTAGTAGTTTACATACAGGGAGTTTAGAAAAGGAAATCAAAACACAATACTTCAAAATCCTCAAAACTGATAAGTATTAACATATCCTATTTTAATAGATTATTAAATCAAGGGATTGTTTGAACGAAATTCATAAACCCAAGTTAAATGGAAATTAAACTTAGAACCATTGCATTCTTAATAAAATAGTACTGTTCCTTATTGAAAACGCCTTAACTTTCAAAACTAATATAATCTTTCAAAACAAACCAAAATCACGTAACTATGATATTAACTCGTAAAATCAAATGCTAATGTTACTTGACACTATTAATTCCGAATTAAAAGGAAATGCCTCGATTTAAAATAAGTCCAAATTACATTTCTAACGTTCAGACAATCACACTTCCTTTCAATTCAAAATCAAAGTTAAAGTCTTTAACCCGAATTAACGTATGTCGAACATATATCGAATTCCTATTTAATTGATGTATTGTTAGTTCAGGGACAATTCAGCCCGACTAACCTACAACCCAATTACTTAGGAACCCAACGCATTTAGAAAAAATACTTTTAAAACTAATCATTCGACATAACCATTAACCCGGTATTACAGCAAGTCAAAGCAACTACTGAGTTATTATCAACAACCATATATTAAACTTAATATGAAATCATACTACCATCAAATATCCAAAACAATAATAAAGTTCCAAAACACTAATTTTCCAAAACCATTTAACACTTTATAATTATCACCAATATTATTAATATTATTATCATTATTATTTTTAAAATACAACATAAAGTAATTAAAAAGGGGTATTAGAGATTTACCCTCCACTTCGGATTTTTTGAAGCAGCAAGGACTATTATCGGTTCGGTCAATCTCAACCCGAACGGTTCACGACACAACAACAAGCAAAGAGCATCGGAGAGGCGGCGGCGGTTTGGCACAGTGGTGGCTGTCTTCGCGTCACGGTGGTGGTTTGGTTCAGTTCGAACCCGCAGTGGACACCGGCGACCGGAGGAAGACGTGTGGCTCGCGATTCACGAGCCTCCTTCGTCCACAACTGCAGCGGCGGCGCGACAGCATGGAGAGGAGAGAGAGCTCGACGGCGAAGGTCGAGAGAGAGCGAACAGGGACCGAGAAGGGCGGCACAAATTCGACGGTGGCCCAAGGAGAGAGAGAGAGCGGCTGTGAGAGGGAGAACGATGGTGATGGTGGCTGGGTGGGTGGTGGCCGGCGGTGCTCATGAGGGAGAAGAAGGAGTTGGGAGGGAGGAAAAGAATTAGGGCCGGCGAGAGGAAGAGAACTAGGAGGGGGGGTTTCGAATCCCTTCCCCCTTTATTATTATATTTTTTTAATTCATTATTATTATTATTATTATTATTATAAAAGTACTTATAAACTTTTTTTTTTAAAACATATATACTAATACACACTTTTATTTGCTTATTTATTTTAAAACTCAAAATACCCATAATCAATTTTTAAACACTAGACATTAATACTAGAATAAAAATCAAAATAAGAAACTTATAAATATTTCCAATAAAATATTTTCATATGAAATATATCTAAATAAAGTAAAACACATAAAGTATATTTTTGATATAGGATAACTATTTTAAATGAGTTTACTTTAGAACATAAAAGAAATGAAATATATTTTGGTAATTAACATAATGTATTTTTATAAAAATACACAACTAAGTAATTGATTTTTAAGAAACATTTATTTAAGTCAATACAACTTATAAATATATTAGGGATTAAAATTAGGGATGTTACATTTCTCCCCCACTTATTGAAATTTCGTCCTCGAAATTCCAGTTGTCCCTTAACTTGGAGGAGCATCCCTTGGCATAGTTTCCTACCATGTCAATTGATTCCTCCGGTTCCATTCTTCCATTGGAGGAATTCCTAAGGTGAAAGTACGTTGGCATACTTACTTGTCTCCTATGGGGTTTATCTCGGTCAATCGGGTCCTGCGAAATACACAGAGTTTCCAGAGACTGAGGTCATCACTTGTGGTGCACCGACATGACACCTTAAGTGAGGCTTCACTTCGCGACTTCACTCTTATCCTTTTTCCTTCACCTTTGTCAATCGGATAGGATCCAAATTGAATCATCAAGTCTCCCCCACTTAGTATCAACATACCTGAGTAGGTCGAAGGCAGGGAGAAAACTAGGTTGATTCTAAGAATTTATTAGCTAAGCACTTAATTGATTGGCGAGGTGGTACATGGGCTAAATTGACTTCTAGTCGGTATTATTGGTGTTACTTTTGAATTTCATGCCATATCCCAGCTCTTGCATTAAGAAAAGAGGGTGAGTTGATGATTTTACTTAACTGGTCCGGGTGGAATGTCTGAATAAAGTTGCCCTAAACAGGATGGTTTTGTAACCAACTGTTCACGGTTCTTGGTAAGGTTCTTAATGGGCTGAAAGTTAGATTTGGCTTTGATGAAACTAGAATTCCTATGTGGGTTGTTCTGATTTCTACTAAAAGATTGCAATAATGTAGCATGTCAATAAACGCAAAGATCGGGGTGGTCAGTCCCAACCTCACATCTATCAACAGTACATCATCGTCGCAGATAAAGATAATATTATCCTTTAACAAGCGCAAGAGTAAGGATGACCAATCCTACCCTTACATTCCATTAAAAGATAACACTATTACAAGGTCTTTTCGGTTAACTTTCTCAATGAGATCTTACAATTGATTGAGATTTCCTATAATTTTTCATGATTTCCTACGAATTTGGATTGAGCCTATATGTGTACATGCATACTCCCTAAGTTTCACAGTTCCTCTTAGTGAGAGGTCCTGAATTTGGATTCTAAGAAAGATGAGTTTAGCAAGGTCCTCCTTAAAGGTTTCGCAGAGATGGAGACTTGAGGTTCTAAAATAATTCCCCATATTAGTAGCCAATTGTGCCTCTAATCAGTCCGCTCAAGTCCTTCCGAACAAATTCTCTTCTTTCTTGGGGTAGTTTGAAGTAATGTGGCCCGACTACTCGCACCTAAAGCAACAAGCTTCCTATTTAAAATGGTCCAGGAACAATTCTATACCACGGTGGGGTTTCCCTCACTATGGCATAGTGGTGTAACACGTGAAGCGATCTCGTTCCGTTTGGGGGGCCCCGATTAATTATCGTGTCTCCTTTCATCATCGATCACCCCTAGTGCCAGACCCATTTTATAGGTGATTAGCACATTCGCCAGTCAAGACGAGTTTGACTCGCCTTGACTTTCCCAAGGTAACCTGATTCCCTCACTATGGCATAGTGGTGTAACACGTGAAGCGATCTCATTCCGTTTGGGGCCCCCGATTAATTGACGTGTCTCCTTTCATCATCGTTCACCCCTAGTGCCAGTCCCATTTTATAGGTGATTAGCACATTCGCCAGTCAAGACGAGTTTGACTCGCCTTGACTTTCCCAAGGTAACCTGATTCCAGGTCGCAGTCCCGCTTGAATTCGAGGTACTTCGCCTCCCAATCTACTCCTCTGTAGCCTGTAGTTCATCGAATCAAGTCTTCAAATGTCGTTGTCTACTCTTCCACTTTTCTGCTTCCGATTTAGAAAGACAATTTCCATTTTCCTACCCACAGCTAAACGATTGATCTCAGTCGAAGCGGGGTGCTGTCACTAGGTGCATTGATCATCGTACTAAGATTCTGTAATAGAAATAAATTATGACACGAACGGGTATAACTATAGAATTGGCTAAGTCCACCCAAATATATATATATATATATATATATATATAAACATAATGACCTACTACAGCCGGATTTGACACTACTTTTCGGTTACTCTCTTGGTGAGATAACCATTGGAGTAACTCGCAACTCCGAGGCCGAGGACAACCGCTCTGATACCATAAATGTAACAACCTATTTTATTTTATCAATTTTGAAAATATGGATTTGAAAATATCTTTTTAATTAAAATACTTATTGTAATTTTTCCGGAAAATTGGACAGAGTTTCCTCTGTTTTATGGACATTCCAAAAATTACATTTGACCTGTATCCTTCTCAAAACAGTTTCAACAACAACCAGACATCCAGGATAAATATACATATACAATTTGATTCTTCTCCCAATATCTGGGGATAAAATACTAAGATGAAAATACTTAGATTTTCGAGGAACCAAATAAAGAGCCCCGGACCACCAAATTTACCACTGAGATGTAAAATACATTTATTAATAAATTCTTAAAAATACATAGTATTCCATAATATGGCCCGGTACGACTCAACTCAAAGAAAATAAATTACTCACACTTCCCGTGGGGAAGTGTGCTCCTGCTCGGCCCAAATAACAGCTATGCTCCTGACCTGTACCTGTGGTGGTTGTAAGGGTGAGAATTGCACAAACTAGTAAAGCGTAATACGAGCCAAGTCACACACATTTAGCAATTAGTCAAATGATACAATCATAATCACACCCAATCACCTATTCATTACAAACACAATCGTCTCCAATGATTGGTACTCCCAAACTAGTGTCAGTTCCTATTCTAATACCATCCACTTGGCACTCAACTCTCACAAGAACTAATACCCTCAATTATACTTCCACACCTATTCCCATTCACATTCTTCCTAATTACACTATCTAACCAAATCCAAAACCCTTTTCTAATTTCTCCCTCTCATTCCTTACCTTATCGCCTTCCTTCTCTTTTTCCTTTTTTTTTATTTCATTCTTTTTCATTTCTTTTTACTTTTTCTGGATCTTTGTGGGTTCACTATTGCGTCCCATCCCGGGTACGACTTACGGCTCCGCGCGCCCGAAGGCGGACCCGAGCGGCTACCCTGCACACTTCCCAAGCGGCTTACGTTTCCTTCACCTGAGAGCATGACTTACGCAGCCTGAATTACCACAAAATCCCTTGGCTATGAGAATTTGCCACTGCGACCCATCCCGGTGTCGACTTACCGATGCGTACGGATCCCCACAGGCCGCACGTCTTACTCAACCCATGCACACGGAGCAGCTCGCGACTTATTGCAGGTGTTGCGCAACCGCCATACTGCACCCCACCGTATGCCTTCTAGGATCCAAACCGCATACCAATATTCTCTTTTTCTTTTCTTTTTCATTCTTTTCTTTATCCATTTTTCATTAGGTAGTCCAGCCTCAGCCAGTCATACGGTACTGAGCGCTAGGAGTTCCCTTTTTCATTCTTTTCCTTTTTATCAATTTTAGTCCGCCCTCGCCTAACACCTTTTTCTGCCACTCTCATTTTCCTCTTTTCTCTTCTCTCCTACTGATTTCCTATTTCCTTGCAATCGCTCATTCTCACCTCTAATAACATTTTCTATTTCCCTAAGTTGTTTTCTTGAATTCTCCTTTAAGAGATACCACCTAATCCAATTCTCACTCACTCCTATCCCTTTCAATTAAATATTCAAAATCACCATGTATATATGCACTAATTCAACATTCATTAATAACCATATCAGGACATAGCATACATTTATGATTAATAAATCAATTTACACAATCAAACATACACATGCTTCATTCATGTTCTCAACAAGACACACATAGCTCATATCATTAATTACCACTTAGCATGTTATCACATGGTTTTCATAACATGAAACATAATTGATTGACATACATACATCAAGTTGTCAATTAGCACATATAAATAGGCAAATCATAATATAAATCATAGATAACAATTCCTAATAACAACTACACACAAGTCAATTAATCTTGAGCACGACTACACAATACTAGTGTCTCACCCACCGAGACGGCAATAAAACCCCTTACCTTGGGGTTTTACAGGAACCTGTTTTCTTTTCATTTGACGATGCCCAGACGTATAGGGACCATTGCCTTCGCGTCTCAATCAACCCAAAGTCATTTAATTTCCCTAATCATAGCACAGAAAGTCAACCAACAAATGACTCTACTCACGAAATTCTATTCGAACATTATGATCAGTCAATCACTTAATGTTTTCTTAAACCTTTATTTACACTTTAACTAATACCGATAACCAATCATTCAGTGTTTTCTAACAAATACCAATTTAAAATTTAAGTACTTAATTAATCTTAACATAAAGAACCAAATTTAAAATTGTATTAAAACAAACACTTTAGTACTTTACGTACAGGGAGTTTAGAAAAGGAAATCAAAACACAATACTTCAAAATCCTCAAAACTAATAAGTATTAACATATCCTATTTTAATAGATTATTAAATCAAGGGATTGTTTGAACGAAATTCATAAACCCAAGTTAAATGGAAATTAAACTTAGAACCATTGCATTCTTAATAAAATAGTACTGTTCCTTATTGAAAACGCCTTAACTTTCAAAACTAATATAATCTTTCAAAACAAACCAAAATCACGTAACTTTGATATTAACTCGTAGAATCAAATGCTAATGTTACTTGACACTATTAATTCCGAATTAAAAGGAAATGCCTCGATTTAAAATAAGTCCAAATTACATTTCTAACGTTCAGGCAATCACACTTCCTTTCAATTCAAAATCAAAGTTAAAGTCTTTAACCCGAATTAACGTCGAACATATATCGAATTCCTATTTAACCTACAACCCAATAACTTAGGAACCCAACGCATTTAGCAAAAATACTTTTAAAACTAATCATTCGACATAACCATTAACCCGGTATTACAGCAAGTCTGTAACACCCCGCATTTTTCCCGTACTTGCGTAAACGATTTTTAACGAAAGAAACCTTGAAATCATGATTTTTAGAAAAATATTTTTCATAAAAGAGAAATGAAGTATTGATGTCCATGAATTTTTGGTAAACTAAATATTTTATAAAAGAAAAGTGAATGATTTTGGTTGAAGATGGAAAATGAATTGTTGACTTGTGAATTTTATCAAAGGATGCTTTTATTAGAAATAGAATTTTTGGGTCTATTATCTTTAAAAATCCATAACTTTCAAACCGTAACTCAGAATTTTAAGATCCATATGTGAAAACGATCGTTTTGAAACCTAGAATTTGAAAAAGTAATTTCTAGAATTTTCTGGGCTGATTTATAAAAACCTATTTTCAGAATATAACGAAAACGAATTTTCAAGAAAGTGTGTATTGGGTTGTGTCTTAGTATGAATTATGTGTGATGTGTGCTTAATTGAATGTGTGTATTTGATTTTATGAGTGTGATACGTGATGCATGTAAATGGTTATGGATGTGATTTCCTAAAATTAGTTGCGTTAGTGCATGAATTAGTAATTTTAAGTGGAATAATTAGGAATAAATTAATGATTTAGGAAAATGAAAATATAAGTGACATGTGCATGTGTGTGAGAGTGCCACGGTTTTGTGCTTGTGCATGAAGGTGTGTAGGTGTCATTTGCATGTATGTGATAAGTGTGTATGCCGTGTGTGTGTGCTTAGTGAGTAAGAAATTGAGGAACCAAACTAGAACCAAGGAGTAACTAAGTGGCTAAAAACCCTAACTAGAAACTAAACCCCATTAGCCCTAAGTGACCCCTAGTAACCTAGACCACATCACCATGTTCCCTTGACTTGTTGACCCTTAGCCATGCAAATTTTATAAGGACAAGACCGCCCTTCCCTATATGTGTGTTGGCCGTATGGAACCAAGGGCAAAGGAGGGAGAATTCGTGACTTATATGGGTGCCAAGCTTATTTCATTTTCTTTTACCCATTCTCATTTCTCACCCTTCCAACATCAACACATACACTACTCTAAAGGACTCATCAACCTTTAGAAAAAAAATAGAGAAAGAAGCAAAGAGAGTGTTGGCCGTGAGGCCTTAGGAGGAAGAAGGAAGAAGATTCACCCTAGATCAAGCCATACCCTTTGAAGATCCAAGTACTAGGAGCTTGAAGAACCACCCTCCTTAGTAGGAAGATTCGAAGAACAAGAGGAAGAAATGTAATAGCTTAGTTTTCTCTTTTATTTGTAGATCCCTTTTATTTTTCTTCTTTGATTATTTTTATGATTTGTAAAGTGAAATTATGTGCTATTTCTTCTTGATCTAGAACTTTCATGGACTAAACATTATTTGTAATATTTCTGGCTTTATGTTTATGGTTCGGTTTATATTTTCTTTGTTAGATCTACTTGTTTTCTAACTCAAACTTAAAGATCTAAAGTTTTGTTTAAGTTTTGTGAAGCTTAATCTAGACCCTTCTTGCGTATATGCCTTTCTTGTTTTGAACCATGATCTATGTGTGTCTATGTGCTTATTTGATAAGATCAATGTATGATCTAAGTTTAATAAAATTCTTTGGCCTTGTAAGTTGAAATTTTTGATTAAACCGTGGGCTAGGATGTTTTCAAGAAAGAATTTGATAAATTAATTTGTGCTCTGAATTTGATTTGAGATCTTCTAGTCTTGCATGTAAAATTTTGTTTGCTTAAATGATTATCTAAGTTGTGTTGTGCGAATTCTTCATGAACAAATACATGATCTAAGTTTGCTTGAAAAAGAAATTAAGGTCTTTGGTTTTTCATGTTGTTTTGATGATGACTAAATTGATTTATGTGCATATGTGTTGTGATCTAAATTTTGAAAGCATACATGTTGATTTTAAATAGAAAAATTATGTTTCTACTTTATGCATGTCACGGTTTTGGGAGATAAAATTTGATAAACAAGTTTTAAAGTAATTCTTGAAGTGCGAACATGACTAGGCTTTAGTAATGGAATTTATGTGTGCTATTTTTGGGTATTAGGCCATTCGGCCATGTTAAATGAAAATGAATTTCATGTTTAGGTGTGTGAAAAGTGGATGCATGTGTAGGATAAGACTAGATCTAGTAATTTCAGGTGCATGCATGATATTTTTAGGAGTTTAAAATGTAACCTTAATTTTTATTCAAGATTAGATGATGAACTTGAGTTATTTGGGTGTGATGTTTGATTTAATTCTGTGATTTTGTGTGTGTTGAAAATTGAATTAAAAATCTTGTCTGCTTGCATACTAAGCGTTCGGCCATGAGAGGAATAAGTAGGAAATTATATTTGATCCATGTTTAAGTTGCATATATGATGAGATTAAATTAATTTAAGAGTTCAGAATGTATATGCAAGAGGTAATTGAACATGTTCATGAAACTTTGGCGTGATTCATGATTTTAACTTGTTGATTGATTTAAATTTGTTAATTGTTCCTCTTAGTGATGACCTCGGTTTCAATCTAAAAAGAAAAGAAAATGATTTCAATTGTCTTGTGCATTTAGGTGCGCATAAATCTTTGTAAAATTTCATCTATATGATTCGGCCTAAGTATGCTAACATAGTTAGAAAAGTTATCTCCTTGAAATGATATGGTGAATGACTATGTGTTGTATGTATATGTTATTGAATTGATATGTTGTTTATTTTAATCCTTTTCGATTTTAAAGATAAAAATAAATAAATTGATTTAGTAAATAATTTTTAGTAACTCAAAGTGTGACTTGCATTGTATGATGTGTGAATGTTTGATAAGTGATGTGTTGTTTCTATTTCCAAAGAATTGAAAAATGTTTTACTGGAAAAGTATAATTTAAGAAACTTAAATTCATTTTATTAAGTTCTGAACTTTGATTTTTACAACCTGAACACTCTAAAGAATGAATTCTGTTCTGGTAAAGAAATTATTTTCGAAGTTTTCTTGAAAATGTTTTGTTTGATTCGGATTTAAAAACTTTTGAAATGTAAACAACGTGTTTTCCAAGAGAAATGATTTCAAAGTGTTTTCTAAAATAAATTAATGACTTCGTTAAAACGTTTCTAACGCACGGGAAAGATGCTATAGTTCGGACGATCGACGCGAGGGAACGAGACGGGATTCGTGATCAAGAAATTTCGGAAAGCTTTCGGAACCGCCGGTATTGAGGTGAGAGAGGGGCTTCCCTTAAGACGCCGTGGTAGTAGGTAACTTATTAAGAGGTCCAATCATCTCAAAGGTTGGACTCCAATCTCATTTAGCGTAGTGGTGTATGTGATAGCAATTGTTTGATTGTGTGTTTGGCTATCCACCCGAACGGCTGAGATTGGTTTATTTATGATGTTATGTTTCTGATTGATTTTGTTTGAATTATTTCTCCTTCTTTGCAAAGGATTTATTGGTTATGTTATGATTGAGATACATTGGTGTGCTGAATAATGCGTGATAAAGATTAAAGTGTAAACGTAAGAAAATATGTTCGAAAGAAGGGAGAAGTGATGATAAGAGTAATGTATTGGTAAAGTGATAAAGATATGAGACTGAGAAAGAGTTGTGAATGTGAGACGAGTTATGGAAGAGAGTTGAGTTATGGAGTTGAGATGTGATGTGGCTCTTGTTGTTTTGTTTTTGGTTTTAGTCCGGGACTAGTGTTGAGTTGAGCTTGCTCCTCCATTAGCGCCCAGCAAGCTTGTATTTTTGGGAAGAAGCTTAGTGTTGAGTTGAGCTTGCTCCTCCATTAACACTCACCCAAAAATATGATTTTTGGAAAATGGTTTTGAAAAGAGATTTTTGGAAAGAGTTGTGAAAAGAAATTCTTGGAAAAGGTTTTCGAAAAAGTATTTTGAAGAGGTGAAACAATATTTTCAAGGGAGTTTTATGAAACAATTTCTTTTCGAAAAAGGTTTTGTGAAAAGATATATTTTTGGGAAAAGTTTTTTGGAGTCAATCTTTAATAAAGTTTTGAAATGATATTTTGGAAAATCCTTTTGAACCACACTTTCGAGATAGTTTTATGAAATGACATTTTGAGGAAAAAGTTTGTGAAAACCAGATTTTGTGAAAGTTTTTCTTTGGAGATAGTATTCTTACGAAAGTTTTGTGAAAAGATATTTTTGAGAAAGTTTGCGACAAGCCATCTTTGAAAAAGTTTTGAGAAAGGAAGTTATGTGAAAGTATATTTTAGAAAAGTTTATGAAAAGAGCTTTTGAGAAAGAAAAGAAATGAGCCTTGAGGAAGTTGATGGAATGAGTTTTGTGAAAGTGATGAGATGAGATGAGCAAGAGTGTGATATGAGATGTTGAGATGTTATGTGATGTGATTGGGGAACAGTTTGAGCGATTAGTGGTCGGGCTTCGTTGAAGGGATGCACCAAGGACGAGTCGACCGTTAGGATCGAGCCAATACTAAAACTTTAAAATCCTCAAAACTTTAAAAAGATTATTAAAAGACATGAATAACGCGGTGAGGTATGAGTGTGCTGTCGAAGTAGTGGAGAGGAAGGTACCCCGGATATCTGGGATATTCGGGTTGATGAATGCATTAGGGTAGGCTCGGGCGGCAAAACGTCACGTTGCCTTGAGTACTATTCTGGGCAGAACGAACTCCACATGTGGTGCACTAACGTGGTGGGGACTGGGTCTAATACCGTGGTAAGTTCTGCACCCGGGACCAGAATAGTGCTGTCACCCCTATGGCAGTTCAGGAACAGTGAGAGGGACTGGAGTGGGGCAATTGTTTGCCACTGCGAGGCAGTGTGCCATGTTATTATGTATTGAGGCTGGGCCTCCTGGTCTGGGACCATTGGTAATTGACAGCTGTCGTGCCCGCACGGTAAAGGTCCTGTACTCCTGTTTGCTTCCGACTAGGTTTGGATGGATGACCGAGGAGATGTAGACGTGAGTGACGTTTTCCTCAATGATGGTTCCCCAAGTCATTGAGTGAGCTGTGATGATAAGACTTAATAAACCCAAAGATTTAAAAAGGAAAAGAATGATAATGGTATAAGGAGTTGAGTATCGAATGAGATTTAAGATGATAATGTATGATGATGATGATGATGATTATGTTGTTGTTATGTTTTGTTTGTTGTTTACTGTTTTATCTTAATAATTGCCTATTGTAAATCCACATAGTCGACATTACATGTTTTGGGTAGCTCACTCTCTCCTATATTGCTGCCCTGTCTTGGGAAATTTCTGTGTGGTTCTTAGAGGGAGAACGCACGAGAGGCGGCCATGGAAAGTACTTTCGAGGAGGCTGATGAGGATGATCCTACTGACGACCCGAGGAGCTGTCTGACCCAGAATCAGAGTAGCGCAGCGGAAGCGTTAGTGTCGATGACTAGAAGTTAGGTATTTCCCTTTCAGAGTTTTGTAAATTCCATTGCAAGTTACTTAAAGTCCTGGCTCGATAGTGCTGTAACCCCAACTAAAATTTATTTTAGTATTAATGTTTTGAAATGAGTAAACGGGCCGTGTTTTAAACATTGATTTTGAAAACGAGTTTCAAAGTGCAGTGTCTTGTGACATCTCGGTTTGGAACTTGAAAGGTTTATGCAATGTGAGAGCAGGGGTTTCAAATTGTAATTGTGTTTTGAAGATATGCATGTTCTCATCTTGCATAACACTTGTTTAAAAAAAAAATTTGGCCCTAATTTTCACAATAAACAGTTGTAATTTCAAGTTGCCAAATCGGGGTGTTACAAAGTCAAAGCAACTAACTGAGTTATTATCAACAACCATATATTAAACTTAATATGAAGTCATACTACCATCAAATTTCCAAAACAATAATAAAGTTCCAAAACACTAATTTTCCAAAACCATTTAACACTTTATAATTATCATCAATATTATTAATATTATTATCATTATTATTTTTAAAATACAACATAAAGTAATTAAAAAGGGGTATTAGAGATTTACCCTCCACTTCGGATTTTTTGAAGCAGCAAGGACTAAGATCGGTTCGGTCAATCTCAACCCGAACGGTTCACGGCACAACAACAAGCAAAGAGCACCGGAGAGGCGGCGGCGGTTTGGCACAGTGGTGGCTGTCTTCGCGTCACGGTGGTGGTTTGGTTCAGTTCGAACCCGCAGTGGACACCGGCGACCGGAGGAAGATGTGTGGCTCGCGATTCACGAGCCTCTTTCGTGCACAACTGCAGCGGCGGCGCGACAGCATGGAGAGGAGAGAGAGCTCGACGACGAAGGTCGAGAGAGAGCGAACAGGGACCGAGAAGGGCGGCGCAAATTCGACGGTGGCCCAAGGAGAGAGAGAGAGCGGCTGTGAGAGGGAGAACGATGGTGATGGTGGCTGGGTGGGTGGTGGCCGACGGGAGGAAGAGAACTAGGAGGGGGGGTTTCGAACCCCTTCCCCCTTTATTATTATTTTTTTTTAATTCATCATCATCATTATTATTATTATTATTATTATAAAAGTACTAATAAACTTTTTTTTTTTAAAACATATATACTAATACACACTTTTATTTATTTATTTATTTTAAAACTCAAAATACCCATAATCAATTTTTAAACACTAGACATTAATACTAGAATAAAAATCAAAATAAGAAACTTATAAATATTTCCAATAAAATATTTTCATATGAAATATATCAAAATAAAGTAAAACACATAAAGTATATTTTTGATATAGGATAACTATTTTAAATGAGTTTACTTTAGAACATAAAAGAAATGAAATATATTTTCTTAATTAACATAATGTATTTTTATAAAAATACACAACTAAGTAATTGATTTTTAAGAAACATTTATTTAAGTCAATACAACTTATAAATATATTAGGGATTAAAATTAGGGATGTTACAAATGTCAACTTTTTTTTTATCCAATTTTATTAGATCTTTTTTTAATAGGACTTTGATGTGTGTGAATGTGTTATTTCACCTCTTTCTTAAGTTAAGATTATATTGATAGAGTTTTATCAACTTAGTTTGTTGTAGGGATTCATCAGATCTAAAATAATAAGTTTTTAGTTTTTAAAAATAATTTTCTATAAAATTTTGGTGTTAAGGATTCTCATGTATCAAAATTAAGATTGAAAGTACACTTCTTAATTTTTCTTAAATTATATTTTTATTTCATATGAATATTTATATTTTAAAATTTCCCAATTTTTTTCTTTAAAATATTATTTTATTTGTAGGTAAATATTTTGACAGAGAGGGGGAGAGGGACGTTAAAAACACATACAAGTACTACCTAATTGCTAATTTTTGAAAAATCTGAGCAAGATTTTAAAAATAAAAAAAAATTATGTAAAGCATCATTTGTTTTTTTTAAAGAGTACATAAATTTTTAAAATTTTTTCACCAACTTAAAATTTTTTGGGTTGTTTTATACTTTGTTGATGTTGAATTTTAAGACCATACATATGTTATTTATTGGAGGTTAGAACTTAGAAATTACTTTGATGTGTTTGAGGTTTCCCAAAATCTGAGATCATATGACTTGGTTATTTTTTAAGACAGATTCTGCAACTTCAGGGTAAATAAAAGTGGGTTTAATGGATTGTGTGGTGGAAGGCTGCTTCTTGCATGTGTGGTGGGTCTCTTATTAAAAATCTATGTGGTACTTGAAAATGCACCTAAATAAAGAAGTGATGAGTTGAGTATTCACTGCATGAGTAGTGAAAACTAGAATATCAAATTGCTAAGGGGTATCCCTATATTTATAGTGCAAAGAGTATCCTGACTATTAAGCAAGGCCTTGATTTGGTCCCTACAATAATGGGTCATTAATGATGGATCGAGACCAATATTTATTGCGCAAACACATGCCCTAAACTTGGAACTCTTACATAAAGTTGAATGCCCAAATACTCATTAAGGAACGCAAATGTGTGCCTTTTATTTTTATATTTCATTAAGCAATCGAGGGGTTTGTAAGGCTAAAATCTAATAACTTATCGAGAAGAGTGAAGATCTAAAATCTAGAATTAAAGATTATATGGACAAGGTTTCCACAAAAATATAGGTTTTGACTTTTTTTCCTCTTTGCTTTGTAATTCTTGAGAGTACTAAAGGCACTCTAACCCCACTTTACAGAAAAAAAGTCTATGAATTAAAAATACATGTTGATGGACTGTTACACCAGTCATCAGCAAAAGAAATTATAACTTTCCTAAATTTAGAACCCAAATCCAGGAACAAACCTTCATCATGTCTATCAACCTAACAACATCAAAACAACCAATTTTAAAAATCACCGAATTTATCAGAAGCCACACCGACCATAAGAATACATACCACAACAATATACCAATCGCCTTCTTTCGTTGTTGCTTATAGTAGTTATAGAAATCATTCCAATCGCCTTCTTTCGTTGTTGCTTATAGTAGTTATAAAAATCATTATAAGCACGCAGCATAGATGAATGAAGTTGAATAAGTAAATCAATCCGACTCAAAAATTGTTGCCAATGCTGGTGAATTGGTGTACAATAATCAAGAAATAGGTTGTTATTCTCGATTCTGTATTTTAAAATACTAGTGCACTCTATGGTTAGACCTCACTTTGTTGTGAAAAAAATTGAAACTAATCAATTTTACATTTTTGGATTCTTCTACTGGCTACCTTAGTTCTTTTTGCTTAAAAGTAAACCCTATAAACCTATAGATTAATGTTTAATGTTTGGCTAGTTTTATTTCAAGATTCAAATATATACAATATGATCATTAAGGATACATTTAATTTTGCATTCAACAAGGATACATTTAAGATGCAATTCGTTTTTCGGTAAAATTATGAATAACATTTTCTTAAACATTAGTCCATGTTTGCAATACTACTTTTGGTATTATATAGTTATTATTTTCATAATTGTGTAACTAGTGGGAGAAGTTTTAGATTTTCATTAAGATTTTATTCATTTTTCTCAAAGATTTTCCCTATTTAGGAAAGCTACATTTCTAATTGCCTACTTGCCACATCAAGATTTGGATGGATTACTCTAGAATACGGAAATGTGAATTAGACACGGTTTTATCGAACTCATAATGAAGTCAATTCTAATCCATCAATATGATCACCACAAAGGTTAAGCCATTCTTCTAGTTCCCCCACCGATGAAAGCGGTAAAATATTCTTTGATAACCAATCTAAGTCAAATATTAATCTCACTCTAGAGTAATGCAAATACTAGAATATAAAGGCTTAAAGTTAACTAAAAAAGAGCAATGTGGGACTTGGGATTTTTGTGGGAATGATATTATTCAAACAATTATGACATTAAGCATGCCTGAAACTTTTGAGTATGTTGGTGATGAGACTATGGAAAACAAAAAAAGCTTGTGCATATATATGTCTAGTAAGGCTTGGAGTGAGAGTCGATAATGGTAGTGAAGTGAAGGGTGACGGCTGCTCAGGGTTCTCCTTAAGTTTTTTTTTTAATTTTTGTTTTCAACATGAGCGGTTGAATTGTATTAAAAAGAGACTGATTCAATTGAAAAACTAGAGCTATTATTGCAACTAATTTTATTCAGAGACTATGAGACCTGTTCTACATAGAACCAGTTTAACTAATCTATTTTAAAACTGGTTATGAGAAAAAACCACTCTCTTTTTTTTTAAATTAACCTCTACGAGACCGTTTTCGCTTGGAATCGGCCTTAAAACACCAGTCTTAAAAAAATCTATTTTGTAGTAGTGAGTATATCCAATACGATAACATAATCCAATCACCGTCAATCATGTTAGTGGGTTACCACAAAGATTATCAGGATTCATGATTCTTGGTATATAACACTCTCCAATGATCACACAGGAATATATCTCCTCTTTCAAGTCCACTCAAGCCTAGGTTGAAAAGTGAGCAGGAGTACAATTGTCGTCGTACCACATCGGCTTCTAGGTTCATGGCATTCAAATCAAATCAAGTTTCCATGTAATCAAGTACAACAACAGAATGTCGCATCACACCATGTTAATATCCACCATCTCCACTGATCAAAAAATAGTCAAAGAGGCGATAATCGTCATTCTCGTTCATGGTGTAGGATTATCCAAGTTATGTAGACACCAACCCGTACTTTAATGGACTTCCTAGAAGACTCCTCTTGGCTTCTTAAGAATCACTGTCATTGCCCTCTCCTCTTCTAAATATCTGCCCACCAGAAAGTGATGAGGTTTCTTTCCTCTCTACTACTTCAAAATGATTCTAAAGAACAACCTAAAGATAAAATGATTCAAAGCTTTTCACAACATCAATTCTAATTTGATTACAAAATCAATGGGATTTGAACTCAATCTCAAATACCATATTCTATTTCGCTCCCTGCTTACCCATCGGCTTGCTTTGAGGACAAACTGAGCATCAAGTATGAGTCAACAAAACAACAAGTGGTGCACGTACCCAACACTTCCCAAGTGTATGCACCAAAACCAAATCAAAGTGAATCGAGTCAATTTGCAAGAAATTGGGCATCGCTCGTGCACTATATATACCCTCCATGTGTTTGCAACAGTTCCATAATCCAAACCAAAACACTTTCACTACTACAGAAATGCAAAAAGGTCTCGGTTCCGAACCCACATTGATCCCAGTTCTGCACCGGGATTGTATCCAGCAGCATAAAAAGTGTGCCACTTGTGATCCCAGGTGTTTTAGAAAACACGGAACCGAGATGTTAAGTTCATTAAGGAACCGGGATCAATAAAAAAAAGGAACCGGGATGTTAAAAACTTTTGATCCCTATTAGAAATTTAATAAGGAACCGGGATCTTAAGTATATATAGTCACTGTTGAGTTTTTTAAAATGAACCGGGATGTTAAATATATATATAAACTTTTTCTAGATATATATATATATATATATATATATATATATTTTAATTTATAATATTTGCTATACCCATATATTTAAATAAATTGTCAATTTTTTTTCAACAAATAAATGCCATAATTATATTAAAAAAAACAAGTACATATATACATAACAGTACTCGCAACCTTATAAAATTAAAGATATATAATGTATATGTGTGTGTATATATATATACATTAGAAATGTGAGATAACTCCCAAACCAAAACGAATGGCTCCATACATACAAAAGGCTAAACAAGCTCGATCCTATATATATAATCTCATGCTTGTATAACTTGACACTACCTTCAACTGGTGAATGACTTAGTGTTGGTTGCCTTCTGAGTTGATCTTCTACATCAGATTTTATCACAGCACTAGCATTCCAGTACCACGGTTGACGATATACTGATATCAAGGTTGAAGATATACTGATTCCGAAGATGTTTCATTTCTCAAACTAAAGGTAAGACCTGACACTTATAATTGAGATTCTGGACTCAATAATGCATTCAAGACGGGTCGCAAAGCCTCTTTAGCAAAGAAATCTCGGTCCTTTCTCCCCTAAACTAGCAGATTTTCTAGTCTATTCCATCTGCATTGTACCATATAAAAGAATATTCAAGTTCCCTTGCTACGAATTTTTATGCATTTACAATGTCAAACAGTGAAGGATAGATTTAAGTTCCCAATGCACTTTTATGTGTTAATGGACATGTTCCATCACTAGCATGTTTATTATATGACTATGGATTGCAAGAACAAGATGAAATGTAAACTTTTTTGACGAAATGTAAACTTCACTCTTAACATAGTCAATATCATCATTATAAGCTACTAGATTGAGTACTTTGTGAAACCTAAGCCTTTTCCTACATGAAGTAGTAGAGTACCAACATAGAAACAACCATTATGTATCTGAGGCATTATATTTAATAAATTTTAGAATGGACAAAGCCTTTCTATCTCTCTCACATTATTTTTTTTTCACTCTATTCGTTGCCAAGAAAATAAATGGCCCTAAACCCCCAAAAAAACCTCAGCCTTAAGGAAAATACAAGAAAGCTGTCTACGTTCCCTTTTTCAAATCCATCATGAAGCACATATTAATTAACTTGCGAAGCTCAATCTAGACTACCACAGCCAGTCACCCAATCTCTTGAAGTTGAAGCTTTCTGTTCAACTTCTTTTGCTAGATAAACACTCTTCAAACTCATTGCCGCATTCGCAGCACATCTCATGAGCGCAGATGATAATAGACTCTCTAATTAACATGCTAGAATACTGAAGCAATATGGCAAGTGGATAATTAATGTAAATAATAAAAATAATCTTAAATCAAAGAAAGCAGAGCGACAGTAGGAATTTAACTGATTAGCAAACCTTTCCACTTAAACTCCTAATACCTTCTACCTTCTACACCAATTAATCTCAAATTATCGCTCTGTAATTGTACCTTTCCGGCAATTGTATATGCTGAGTCTTTGTTATTGGCTGAGGATGGCTTCCACGGCTTAGGCTCGCGGATCTTTTTTGCTGCCCCTGTTGAAATATTTCAATTTTATATTGGTGTGAATCATTATTGTAACACCCCTAATTTTCGTCTCCCAAATAACCGAGAAATTAATTATAACAACTAATTTATAATTGATTTATATTAGTTTTAAAGGTTTTAGTTTTTGTACATTACGTGTTTTCATATATAAAATATGAGATATATTTTTATATGGTTATTTTGTACAAAAATGTGAATATTATAATTTAGTCCTTGGGTTGGGACCAAATTGCAATATTAGAAAGGTTTTTGAAGAAAGAGTAATTAAATTATTAATTTTTGAATTTTATCAGTATGTAACCGGTTAGAAGGGCTCTGTAACCGGTTACACGATGAACTCAGAAACTGGGTTAGTGGATTTTGATGAGTAATCACCCAATTAATCCAGAATTCGCCACGAATACAGCCCTAATCCAGTGGAAAACACGCGTCAAGGTGCATGCAAGCTTGATTCTTCTATAAAAACCCTCAATTCTGAAGAATTGGGTTGTTGCTGCTCTGAAATTAGGGGGAAGCTCTGTTCTAGGGTTTCAGAATCGTTTCTTGCAATTCTCTTTCGTTTCTGAGAGTTAGAACATGAGTGATACACGGTTACAAAGCTCACATCAAGGGCTTTGTATTGATATAAAGTTTGTGAGTTGAGAGTCCCTGAATCAAGAGAACGAAGCTTGCAAAGTAAGGGTGTTGGTGCTGCCAAACCTCAGCTTCTGGTTTCTGGAGCTAACTTTGAAGCTCGATTTTGGTAAGCTCAAGCCTTCTCTTGTTCTAGACTTGATTTCCTTTCAAAGCTCATGTTGCATGGTTTTGATAATGACCATTTTCCCTAATTTCCATGTCCATTTCATGTTCCAAATTCCTTGATCAATCTACCCTGTCAAAACGGTTCTGGTTTGAGGAGGAGCTTTGGGTGTTTGGTGTTCTACCTCAAATCTCTGCTCAAATCTTGTTCAAGCACGAACCTAAGGTAAGGGGGAAGCTTACTATTTTCTAGAATGAGAATAAATTGTGGTAGAATATAGGATGAGTCACCAAGAGACTCAAAGGGCATAAGTTGAAATGGTTAAATGGCATGGAGGCCAATTTGAGCTCAATTGTTGTTTTGAGCAATGTTATCTGGATGCATGCAAGCTATGTTGATGTTGATTTCATGACTTAATTGGATATTATTTGAATTGATGCATTAAGTTGTGAAATATGTGCAATTATGTGCAATTAGTGTATCCAAATTGAATGCATGCAAGATAGATATGTTTCTGTGTTTAAACATATTTATTTAAGGTATATGTACTCTGTTAAAGGTTGAAATTTGGTTAGATTTGAGTAGTGAAGAGAATGGTTTGTTAAAACTCATGTTTTAGTGTCAGACTGCATAATCTAACCGGTTACTCGATATTCGTAACCGGTTAGACACTGTTAAAATGCAAAAGAAAATAAGTTTACAAAATCAGCATTGTGGTCTTATAAATCCTACTCACACCTAGGCCTTAATTTCATGGAAAACAATCTGAAAATAAGTTGATTTCACTGTTATAGTTCAGATTGCAGTTAAAGAGTTAATACCTTAAGGTAATGAGATAGTTTCAAGAGGAAATTATGCTCATTGGACAATGGAATGTGATCTAAACTTTTGAATGATATAAACAGTGGTTTTGAGGTATAAACATTGTTAAACTGGTTTATGGATTGGGTAGGGAATTCAAGAAAAAGGGTTTTCTGAATTACAATGGTAAACAGTTCAGGTCTGTAATTCTAACCGGTTAGCCTGAAACTGTAACCGGTTAGTACCTGAATCTGAAAAATAAAAAGTTAAGTTTTTGAATACCATTGACTTTGTTTTACCCAATCTAAGTTTAAGGGCATGTTTTGAGATAATTCAAAGGAGAATTTTGTGTCAAAGTCTATACCTCAAATAAATCATTCAAAAGAGAAACTGGAATATTTCTAAATTACAGTAATTAATGGAAAGGCCAACCTTAGTAATTATGTATGCAATGCATGCATAGAAAAAGGTTATGAAATAGGTTGGCAAGGATTGTTTGTGATGTTCGGGGTACACGACCTTGTACTCTAGGAGTACTAAACTGATGCAACCAACTTGATGACACATTCTGGGAATGTGGCCATTGTCTGGGACATGGTTTCTTGGACACGTTCTGGGAATGTGATGCACACTCTGGGAGTGGTGCTTGATTATATTCCAAGTATGGTTTGCAATACGTTCTGGGAACGTATGTTAGTGTTCTGGGAACACATTGGTATAATAATAGAATTAAAGATAAAACTAACCTTGATGATTGTGCATTCATGCATATAGAATGGAAGATGGGTTGGTAGGAACGTTTATCATATTCTGGGAATATGAGGAGGGTACTCCGGGAGTACCAAATTATAACCTACTTGATGACACATTATAAATATGTGGCCAGTATCTGGGACCTGGTTTTATACGTTCTGGGAACGTATGTTAGTGTTCTGGGAACACATTGATATGCAACCTACTTGATGACACATTATAGATATGTGGCCAGTATCCGGGACCTGGTTTTATGCGTTCTGGGAACGTGGTGCACACTCTGGAAGTGGTGCTTATTATTCCAAGTATGGTTTGCTACACGTTCTGGGAACGTGGTGCACACTCTGGGAGTGATGCGTATTATCCAAGTATGGTTCGGCATTACTGATCGAGGCCGTACCCGATCAAAATAAAAGGTGTTTATTCTGTAGTACTAGGAAGGTGATCCTAGGTCGTTTCCCAGCGAATATCGGTCTAGGCAAAGTATCAAACACGTAGTGTGCAGTAAAATGGGGGGATTTTTGTGTGTGACAAATGTGAAGAACAAAACATAAACAGAATATAAAAACTAAGAAAATCAGAAACAAAAGCGGGCAAACCCCTTTGGCTACGTACACTACTCAATCCTAGCTCACTAAAGATCGATTCCTCTCCTCTCCTCTGTCCAACTCGTGATAACCAAATACTAAGCGAAAATTCAGTTATCACTCCAAACCCTAACTTCTAATTAAGCATCAGAAACCAGAATTGGAGTTTTTACGAGTTAATACAAATTAAGCATTTATATTCATGTATTATCTCTACGAAATGGAATTAAGCAAACCACTACACATCGATAAACATGAAAACAGAGAAGAGAAAACGAAATTGCATTAATAACAAGAGCTCAAGAGTAGATAATACAATACCAAAGGGATTAACCCTTGAAGTCTAGCCTTCCATGGCCATAAATGAAGAAAAACGAGTAGAAATGGGGAAGAACAAAACCCTAGCAGCCACCACCACTTGGGAGAGCCAAGAGAGAAGTTCTAACCTAGAGAGAGAGTGAGAAATCTGAAATGGGAGTGTGTCTTGGGGGTTACACGAATTTCCCCTCTTTAGACATGAAAATGGGCCTAAAACATGGGCCCAAGTCCTAAGAAACACTATTCTGAAAATTACAATTAAAAAGGGACCTAAATGCAAATTACAATCTTCACTTCAATACTTCAATCTTCATTTCCAAACTTCCCAAAGTGTCCTTGTGCCAAATATTACCTGAAAATAGAAATAGAATTAATTAGGCTAAATAATTCCAAATTAAACAATATTCGGAATATTAGTCCAATAAACTCTAAATCAATAAATCAAGCTAATCAATGTCAAATGGGCAACAAGTATCAATAATAAGAGTAAAATAATGCAAGGAATAATGGGAAATAAAATGCTCATCAAATACCCCCACACTTATCCTTTTGCACTCCTGGGCAAAACCAAAAGATAGGACTATGAAGATCAATATGCACCAAAGTGAATCATGCAACAAGATGACTACAACTAAGAAATGCAAACCTAAGAGATTACATACTTCACAATGAATTCTAGGAAATGCAAAGAAATGGGCAAACTCAAGCACACAAAATGGTTAAGGATCAAAGAGTCAAAGCATCCGCGAACATCATCCAATTACTTCAAGTATGCAAAGAAACCAATGACATCAAGAGGATAGTCACAAAGATGATAGAAACTCACAAGGATCACTCAAAAGTGTTTACACTCAAGTGTTTGGGGTTAATCATTATTTACACTCAAGGCACATCATGAAAAACAAACACAACCATAAGCTTGACAAGCCTCTAACATCAACCATCAACACACATGCACAAAATGATCAAAAGGTCTTTTAAGGGTTGCAATGGGGCCAAGGACAAGGTAGGATAAAAATATGGGAATGTAGCTAAAACCAAAGGAATAGAGGAGCAATGGGGAATAAGTAAAAAGTAAGCAAAATCCACCCCAAAATCAACTACCACTAATTCCAATCCTCTTTGCCTCAACAACCTTTTATTCACTTTTTTTTTTCTCTTCTTTTTTTTTTCTTTTTATTTTTGCATTTTTTTTTGTATTTTTGTCTTCTATTTTTTTTTTGTTTTTGAGAGATATACAAAAAGAAAAGAAGAAACAACACAAATGGCATGAAGATGAAGCCATAACTATAACAACCAATGAGGCAAAATCAAGAACTCAACCAATTAAAGCATAAAGCACACTTCTTACCTAATACCCATTCCCAAAACAATTCCAAAGCTCCAAAATTCCCTAAGGTTAGGACAATCATGGTTTTTCAGTCATAGGCTTGTAATGAGCTAAAGAACAAGGAAAGGGATAAAAAGGCTCAAAGGGGCTAGCAAAGGATACATTCATTCAAGGTAGGCTCATATGGCTAGTAGCTTATTCAAGAAAGAAAGTGCCTAAATCATTTCAAAATGTGCATGAGCAATCAAGTATCAACAAGAGTCAAGTCAAGTTCTAGAGTGCAAGTAATCCAGAGTGCAATCACACATGAAAGAAAATTAGGTGGCATATATAGCAATCCACCCTCAATTAAGGCTCAAATCCTCACAAAAGGGACAATTCTATCACAGTGTTACCACCTCTTAATTATCAAAAGCAACTTTACACACAGAAATGCATGAATTCAGACACAAGATACCAAAACTCTACTAAAATGAAGCAAAAACATGCAAGAAAATGCCCAAAACTAAGCAAAACCTAAAAAAAAAATCAAAGCAAAATATGCAACCTAAACTACTCTCCCCCCCACACTTAAATCACACATTGTCCTCAATGTAACACAATCAGCAGAATCAGATAGATATAGACAAGTGCAATGAAAGTAGTGAAGAAGGAGAAAAGAAAACTCCCGAAGTCATGGTGGGAAGAAGGTGAGTGCTCTCTTCAGCGGATCGAATGCCATCTTGCATTGGTCTCCTAATCGAAGGACTATGTTTCTGAAGTTCACAAGTGGCACCCCAGGTAGATATGCTAAAGTCCATCCGACTGCCCTCTTGTTCTGTCTAATCATATCTAGCAATTTCTCCTCTTGATCAACAGAAAGTGAGGTAGAGATGATCACTGGGAGTTTCTGCTCATCCTCAAAGTAAGCATATTTGAGATGAGGAGGGAGGGGCTCCAGGTCCAATGAGGGTGCCTGCATAATGGATGGAACTAAAGGGACAGTAGAAATGGATTCTGCTGCCTGCACCTGAACAAAAGAATCAGACTCTTGCATAACAGAGAGGGGGTTAGCAAAATCTATAATATGAGAGTCATCAACAGATGCAGTGTCAGAAGCTAGAAATTGATCAATGCATGACATGCACATTTCGGAATCAGTACATGCAGGACAAGAAAATGAGTCTGTAAATGATGGCAAATCAGGATCATGCAAAACATCAAGCACATGTTCATCAATCTCATCAAGAAAGTCTATATGAAAGACAGAGTGATCCTCAGGAAAATGTTTCATAGCATGGAAAATGTCAAATCGGATCACACTGCCATCAAACTCCATGGAAAGTGAACCTGAATGCACATCTATCTTGGTTCGGGCTGTTTTCAAAAATGGCCTCCCCAAAATAATAGGAACAGCATTACGGGGGGAGTCATCTTCCATATCAAGTATGTAAAAATCAGCAGGGAAGATCAGCTCTTCAACCCGAACCAAGACATCCTCTATCAAACCTGCAGGGTGGGCAGTACTTCTATTTGCCAATTGAATCACCACACCCGTAGGTTGAAGAGGTCCAAGAGAAAGAGACTTAAAAACAGACATAGGCATGACATTTATGGATGCTCCTAAATCTAGCATAGCATTTTCAAACTTCACATTGCCTATGATGCAAGGTATAGAGAAAGTTCCAGGATCCTTACATTTTTCAGGAATGTGAGGGATAGGTTTACCTATGAGAGCGGAGACATTCCTTCCCATGCTTATCCTCTCATTGCCCTTGAGTCTTCTCTTATTAGTGCACAACTCCTTAAGGAACTTCGCGTACCTTGGAATTTGTTTTATTACATCAAGAAGGGGTATGTTGACTTCCACCTTCCTGAATGTGTCAAGAATATCCTTGTCCACCTCTTCCACCCTTTTGTTTTGAGGCACTCTTGGTGGGAATGGAAGAGGAATGGGAGGAGGTTGCAGGACAACAGCAGGTTTTGTGGTTGAGCTTGAGGAAGGTTGAGTTGGATGACTCTCCTTGGTGCTAGGGTGTTCACCTTCCTCTATCACTTGGCTCTTCCCTTTAGAGGAAGCTAGAGCATCATTGTTGAGGTGAGGTTGTGGTGTGGGTCTGACAATCTGCTTTCCTGACCTCAGGTTGATGACACTCACATTCTGATTCTGAGGGTTGATCATTGTTTGGGAAGGTAACTTGTCAGAATTTTGAGATTGCAAGTTGTTGAGAGAAGTTGCCATTTGACCCATCTGATTTGTCAAAGTCTGAATGGATACCTCTTGTCTCTGAATGGCTGCTCTAGTTTCTTGTTGAAATTGGAGGTTTTGCATGGTCATTTGCCTCACCAACTCCTCCAAGGTAGGTTGGTTGGATGGAGGGGCTGATGGTGCAGGATGAACCACTTGCTGTTGTTGTTGCCTTTGCTGTTGGATTGGAGGAGGTACATATGGTGGTCTGCTCGGTCCAGCGGTGTTCTGAAATGGAACATTAGGAGGAGGTTGTTGTTGATCAGACCACTTCAGATTGGGATGGTTCCTCCATCCAGGGTTGTATCTATTGGAAGAGAGGTCATGATTGTGTTGTTGTGGACCTCTATTGTTGTATATGTTTGCTGCATAGGCCTCGGGTTGGTCACCACTGGTCATCGGCTGTTGCTGCTGAAGGGAAGGGCATGCATCTGTGGGGTGCTCAATGGATGTGCATATGCCACACACTCTAGCAGGAAGTATCATCTTTTTCTGATTGACAGCCAATTGTGTGACCAATGTTGTGAGAGAATCAATTTTCTGCTCAAGCTTCTCAACCTTGCCCGAGTCTGCACCAACATCATTTACGTCCCTCACAACTATTGCATCACTGTTGCTTCTTGCATGGAATTGTTGACAGTTGGAAGCCATCTTCTCAATTTTGCTCCTGGCTTGTAAGGGTGTCATATCTCCCAATGTACCACCACTTGCAGCATCTACCATGTTTCTTTCCATGAAGTTGAGACCTTCATAAAAGTACTGGATGAGAAGCTGCTCTGAGATCTGATGGTGAGGGCAGGAAGCACACAACCTCTTGAATCTCTCCCAATAATCATAGAGACTCTCTCCATGTTGTTGCCTGATACCAGAAATTTCCTTTCTGATTGCAGTGGTCCTATTTGCAGGGAAGAATTTTTCCAGAAATGCCCTCTTCAAGTCATCCCAGCTTGTGATGGAACCAGGGGCCAAGTCAGATAACCAATCTTGTGCTAGACCCTCTAAGGAATGTGGAAATGCTCTGAGACAGACATGATCCTCTTGCACATCATGTGGTTTCATTGTGGTGCACACCATATGGAATTTCTTGAGATGCTTATGAGGATCCTCACCTGCAAGACCATGAAACTTGGGCAACAAATGGATTAGTCCTGTTCTAAGCTCAAAAGGAACATCCTCATCAGGATACCGGATACACGAGTCTTCAATAGTGAAGTCAGGTGCAGCCAGCTCCCTAAGTGTCCTTTCCCTTGGTGGGGGTTGAGCCATGTTATCACAATATATAGAATCAGATTGAATAAAAGTAGAAGGAATAGAAGAAATAGAAACAGAATCAGAATTAGATGGACTATAAGATGACTCTGACTCACTATCTAATGACTGATTCCTATTTTGTCTAACTAATCTGTGATAAGTTCTATCAATTTCAGGGTTATAAGGATGCAAATAACTTGGGTTGCCCCTAGTCATGTACTGAACAGAACAGCATCAACCATAGCATACTGTAACAGATATGCATGACCAAAATCGGCAACAAAATTTATTATTTTTTAAAATTTTTTTCTTTATTTTTTTCAGCACCCTAAAATCATGAAAACATATCACAGAAAGTTTGAGGACAAAATTCAAAAGGGAACCAAGTCAAAGAATTAAAACAGGGACCAAAAACTAAGAAAATAAAACTTGTAAAATAAAAAAGAAATAGTAAACAAGCTTTTTCAGGATCCAAACGAAGGGGTTTTCTGACGAAGTGAGAAAAATCAGATTATTCAGAAAATTCCCTTCGATTTGATATAAAATTCGTCCAATTCCGACAACCTGATCAAAAGTTATGCCTATTTATAGTAAGTGCTGCTGAAACTTGGAAAATTTTTCTGGAACTCACAACCAGTGCATATCTGAGTGTCTGTGATGCATCAAAACACTAATATATGATGAAACAAGTGTGGATACCAATTTTCGTGCAAAAATTCCACCCGCAGCTATGTTGAATGGCACTCACAGAATCACTAGAATAGCATCAGTTGTGCAGAACAGCAAATCAGCGAACATGGCAACTTTCAATCAGTTATCAGAATGCTTATTCACACACTAACTACACTAACTAATCTAATTAACTACTGTATGATCTTTGGCAAGAACCGATAGTCCCCGGCAACGGCGCCAAATTTTGATCGAGGCCGTACCCGATCAAAATAAAAGGTGTTTATTCTGTAGTACTAGGAAGGTGATCCTAGGTCGTTTCCCAGCGAATATCGGTCTAGGCAAAGTATCAAACACGTAGTGTGCAGTAAAATGGGGGGGTTTTTGTGTGTGACAAATGTGAAGAACAAAACATAAACAGAATATAAAAACTAAGAAAATCAGAAACAAAAGCGGGCAAACCCCTTTGGCTACGTACACTACTCAATCCTAGCTCACTAAAGATCGATTCCTCTCCTCTCCTCTGTCCAACTCGTGATAACCAAATACTAAGCGAAAATTCAGTTATCACTCCAAACCCTAACTTCTAATTAAGCATCAGAAACCAGAATTGGAGTTTTTACGAGTTAATACAAATTAAGCATTTATATTCATGTATTATCTCTACGAAATGGAATTAAGCAAACCACTACACATCGATAAACATGAAAACAGAGAAGAGAAAACGAAATTGCATTAATAACAAGAGCTCAAGAGTAGATAATACAATACCAAAGGGATTAACCCTTGAAGTCTAGCCTTCCATGGCCATAAATGAAGAAAAACGAGTAGAAATGGGGAAGAACAAAACCCTAGCAGCCACCACCACTTGGGAGAGCCAAGAGAGAAGTTCTAACCTAGAGAGAGAGTGAGAAATCTGAAATGGGAGTGTGTCTTGGGGGTTACACGAATTTCCCCTCTTTAGACATGAAAATGGGCCTAAAACATGGGCCCAAGTCCTAAGAAACACTATTCTGAAAATTACAATTAAAAAGGGACCTAAATGCAAATTACAATCTTCACTTCAATACTTCAATCTTCATTTCCAAACTTCCCAAAGTGTCCTTGTGCCAAATATTACCTGAAAATAGAAATAGAATTAATTAGGCTAAATAATTCCAAATTAAACAATATTCGGAATATTAGTCCAATAAACTCTAAATCAATAAATCAAGCTAATCAATGTCAAATGGGCAACAAGTATCAATAATAAGAGTAAAATAATGCAAGGAATAATGGGAAATAAAATGCTCATCAATTACGTTCTGGGAACGAATGTCGGTGTTCCGGGAACACAACGATGTATTGGATGGACGTCCAAGATGGACTTTTAGAGGCCTCAGTTGTGGAAGGAAATCATGCATCATGCCACCTACATTGAAAGAATTATTATGATTAACCGGGTGTGCTCATATGATTATGCATCATGATTTGCTATATGTTAACTTGTGGATGTTAGTTTTATTCTCATTTGATTATGCGAATATGTATAGCTAACCCCCATGCCCTTATTAGGTGTTGATCGTGCATCTAGCTTGCACAAGAATCTGTAAAGGGAGATGTCCCTTAGGTGCATGCAGAGTGTAGAAAGTGTGGGTTGGGAACCCGTTATGCAGATATCGAGGATCCGGCCAGATGGATGTTTGGACAAGGGACTAGTGACCAGCTCTATAACATCTTTATTTTTAATAGTATTTATATGATACACATTTTGAAAAAAGTATCATAATATGAACCTGGTTTCATAATAATATTTATTTGGAATCCATGGACTTGTTACACTTGATATATTTTGGGCA
Organism: Crotalaria pallida; assembly: GCA_037953625.1. Lineage (NCBI taxonomy): Eukaryota > Viridiplantae > Streptophyta > Magnoliopsida > Fabales > Fabaceae > Crotalaria > Crotalaria pallida. The sequence goes on along the minus strand of CM075654.1, from coordinate 53,046,540 downwards.
CAATACGATTACTTTACTATGTTTCCGCAAACTCTGATTTTGGTTAGTCAACCTCATTTCAAATCAAGTGGTTGTGAAAAGGAATTTTCAAGGGAAGAGATAATTATTATTTTCAGAACTTTTTCCAACTATAACAAGTCCAAGTATTCATGAACTTATTACTTTTCTTACAAAGTAAGATGATATACAAGGAATGTTACAATTAATATCAGGAGCAAGCTACTAATATGATAGTTCTACACGTTAGAAGATTGTTAAGAATGAGAAATCTAATCACGAGAATTAACAATAATGAAAAGGAGAAATTAGACTGCCAATTTAATCTTAGAAACAAAATGACAAAATTAATAATGATACTATCATGCTTCTTATTAACATTGCATCAAAAGGGAGAACAAAATAAAAAAGTGCAAATACATAATTGTGGTAACTAATAAATATGCATGCTTAAAGTAACAAGATAGAAAAGAAATTTATTTTTCTGGGTACCTTTTCTTACTAGGATTTCCATCGGATAAAAAGTATTAAGATACGAAACATCGGTCATCGCCGCCACACCAGTATGGTAACCCCTTTTATGTATGGCAACAACTTTTAATTATCTTTGGTACACTATGAACCTATTTCCATTCTCAATCCAATCCCTAAAAGCTAAATTTATGTGTCCCTATAAGTAATTAAATTTTCAAAACTTCATATATGAAAGACAAACTAAATAAATCGCTTGAACACAAAGCAAATCTCAGCAGTAAAGTTCAAAACTTTGGCATACCACTAGCAACAATCAATCATATTAAAAGAATAATATCACATGACAAGTTGAAATTTTGAACTTTGCCCTATCCAATTAACTAAGTAATTTTTTTTAAAATATTATATTTAATCCAGAGTCATTAATTTCACTAGTTGAAATTCATAATCATGAGAATCAACATTATCCAGAAAAGGCAGAAAAACACAGAAAGAAGAGATTTTGAGCACAACCCAACATCAAATATAAGAAGCTTAAACAAAATCAAATGCAAAGATAAAAGCTTAGGTAGAGGAAGCTCATCATTGTTGCAGCAAAAAACCAGAGAGGATGGAGAGCTCGAGTGGGAGGCGAAGGCTCAGGAGTTTGGTTTGTGGCGGCACCGGCGTCCCTGTGAACCGCGTTTCGCGGCGAGAGACCAAGGGCAGAAGATGAATGCACGATGAAGAGAGAGCAAGAGACCGAGGATGAGCTCGAAACAGAGAAGGGAATCGAATGAAGATGAAGAAGGTGGCCACAACTAGGGCGGTGACGGTGGCGGTCTGGAAGAGGGAGAGAACGAGAAAGGTCAAGGGAAGAAGTAGAATATGGGAGGGGGTGGCGGTTGGAAGAGGAAAAAAACTTAGGGTTCCCCTCTAGTTGATAATATCGATCCCCGTTCCCTTTTTTTATTATTCATTCCTGTTGAAGTAAAACAATGGGATAAATAAGGTTTGTGTGATTTTTAATTTAAAAAATAAAAAAAAATTATATATATTATAACATTGATCCTGGTTCCGTGTTTTTTATAACCGGGATTAATAAACTCATGGTATTTTTTAACTATCAATTGTCTATTAATCCCAGTTCTGGAACGGAACCGGGATTAATATTCGGCTACTTTTTTGCAATTTTGTAGTAGTGTTTGTCCATTACATTTACACTCCTCAAGTGCACAATTATCCTTCAACTACTTTAAAAATACTATTGATGTTTAGAAGATCAAATCAATTTTGAGTGCCTCTTTTAGCATCACACAAGGGGTGCATAATAGAAGAAAATGAAGAGAACTAGAGAACCGAAGAACCACGACAAAAAGCATAGAAACCAAATTCATGAATCTTGAAACTTCAATTTATCACAAATAAAAGAAATTTTTGTCATTGGATTATTTTCTTAAAAATTTAAATTACAAAGTCAAAATGACTTGAAACTCCAAATTATATATAAGCACCAACTTATCAGCACAATCAAGCTGAAGACTAATAAGGTGCCTAATCATCAAAATAGGCATTTCCAACACAAAAATTCATGAAATCAAGCTAGTAAGTTATTTTAACAAAGAATCCAGCAGCTCATAACAGTCTTCATGCATCCAATTAGTCATTGTAAATAACTCAGAAACATGATTCAACATCATTCCAATCAAACGAACAAGTTTTCCCAAATATTAACCAATTAAAACACATTTTTGAATAGCCAAAACATGACTTGATCTATGAGATTGTAAAATAGATCATTTGGCGATGATGCAAACTAAGAATCAAAATCACAGTCTACCTGCATTCAAGTTTTTCCAATCAAATTGTGACACCCTTGTTTTATATCTTGAAAATAATAAATATTTCCAAATATAGAATACTTACTATCCAAAAATTGGGTCTAGAAAATTTTTCCTTTTTAACTTATACTTGCTCAATTATAAACACATTTAACTTTGACGAATAATTTGAATTTGGCATAATAGTACCTTAATTACAAAAGCCTCTTGAGACAACGCCTTTTTAATATAATACAACATATCCGTAACGTTGATTAAAAACATATTAATTGTCTTTTAAGTTTAATCGGATTTGTAGAATATAAACTTATTTGCCGAATACTTTTCGACCAAAATCAGAGTATGCGGAAGTAAAAATAATACTTGTGGGGCACTGCTGAGGTAAAACATCATATATATATATATATATATATATATCATAAGATAAACACCCCCAACAGTATCAAAATAGCAAGTATCAAAGTCGAGATAGCAAGTTTTAGTGAAACATATACATAACTAGCTGCTCAAAATAAACCTCACTCTAAGACCTCTCAAAAATATGTACAATATATAACAAAGTCAAAATAGAAGTCCCAGAGCAGGTCATCCATGTCCTCAGTAGCTCCTCTGATCCTCTGCAGCTCTATCCCTAGACCTAGGATCCAAAACATCTATGCTATGCAAGCTCCTAGAAACCAGCAAGTCCACCTCGAGTAGAAACAGTAGGCTCGACAGGCACCTCCTCCTCGTCCTCATCCTCAACGGGATCCTCCTCGACCTGGCCCGATTGTGCAGAGACCCTACCACTGGGCCTAGGATCTGCAGAAGCAGTCCTCTCAAAGTCAGCCGGACCAGGAGAAGGAGTCTCCTTAGTAAAACCTCTATGTGAAGAAGGATGAGTACGAGTGGCAAATCTAAAACAAAAACTATGAAATCGACGCACTGGTCGAGCTGGGGGTGGTCCTCTATATGAGTAAAAGGGTGGAACATGCATAGTATAGACTATAGGGATCCTAAACCTACGAGGTCGCACCCGAACCAAAGGGTTAGGGTGGTAGAGAATAATCTCCACCTCCCCCTCAAAGGTGGCTCGGTGCTCCTCGTAAGTCCATATACCACTACGGATAGGGCGTATCTCGATGCAGGCTAGGTATCTGGGTATCACCTAAATAGGGCATAGGGAGTAAGTATACACATATACATAATCAATAAAGACTAAAATACAAACATAGGTATATCATGGACAGACAATAATGCAAGTACATATGAGCACACCAATTTTTCAACATTATATCTCTTATAATGCAAATGGCGTGATGCATGATTTCCATCCACAACTGAGGCCTCTAATACTAGTCCATCTCGGACGTCCACCCAATACACCAATGTATTCCCAGAACACTAACATACGTTCCCAGAATGTATGACAAACCATACTTGGAAAAACAAACATCACTCCCAGAGTGTGCATTACGTTCCCAGAACGCATACAAAAACCATGTCCCAGACACTGGCCACATTCCCAGAATGTGTCATCAAGTAGGTTATATCAATTCGGTACTCCCAGAGTACCCTCCTCATATTCCCAGAATATGACAATCGTTTCTTGCCAACCTATTTTCCATTCTCTATGAATAAATGCACAATTACTAAGGTTGGTTTTTATCTTTAATTTAATTATTGTGATTTAGAAATATCTCAAACTCTCCTTTGAATGATTGATTGGAGGAATAACCTTTGACATGAAAATTCATCCTTGAATTAACTTAAAAACATGCCATTAGACTTGGATTGGGAAAAACTTAACCAATGGTATCAAACTCTTCACTTAAAAAGACTTAACTTTTATTTTTCAGTTTCAGGTACTAATCGGTTACAGTTTCAGACTAACCGGTTAGAATTACAGACCTGAACCTACTAAGCATTGAAATTCAGAAAACCCTTTTCTTGAATTCTCTACCCAATCCATAAACAGAGTCTTAGCTTTGTTATATACCTCAAACCCCACTGATTTCATCATTCAAAAGTCTAAATCACAATCAAATTCCAATTTAGCATAATTTCCACTTGAAATTATCTTTTAACATTAAGGCATTGACTCATCAATTACCATCTGAAACAAACAGTGTTCATAGACCTGATTTCAGATTGATTTCAAATGAAATTAGAGTATAGACTTGAGTGTAAATGGTAAGAACATTGGGCCAATTTCAGAAAATCATTTTCTTGAAAATCTGACAGTATCTAACCGGTTACAGGTTCAAAATAACCGGTTAGATTCTGCAGAATGTACACTGCAGAAAGGGATTTTGCATACCATTTTCTACCATACTCAAATCTAACCAATTTCAGTCATAAATAGAGTTCAAATACCTTAATATAAACATGTTTAACCACATAAACATATTCATTTTGCATGCATTCAATTTAGAGCATCAAATTGCATATAACTCAACATAAACACAACTTGATATCACAAAACTCATAATAAGCATTTAGATTCTGTTACAACCATCAAAATCACTTGCATGCATACTACCAAACTTGCTCAAAAAGAATTGAGCTGCAGAAATGGCCTCCAAGCCTTTTAACATATTTATGTAATGCCCTTTTCAGTCTTTGTTGACTCAAATCTTAAAACACAATATTTTAGTGTAACATCCGCAATTAAATTTCTAAGTTTAGGTTCTATGTTAATAGACTTAGGATGTGAGGGTGAAGGAAAGATTAAGTTGAGAGCTAATAAAACATTAAATAGATGTTAAATGATAAAAGTTATAAAATATAAGGAAAATTAGGAATAAAAGATTTAAGACTCCAAACACAATTCCCACCGTTGGATATAAAGATATGATTTTTAAGAAGTTGCTCGTCAAATTTGAGCAAGATCCGACAGTTAAAGAAGAAGTTATGGCATAGTCAATGCGAAGTCAACAGACTTCCGCACACCAGAATTTCGCATCTGGTAAAAGTATCCGGATATCAGCCAAAGTATCCGGATACTTCGTGCAGAAACAGCATAAAACACGTTGAGTCTTCTTCTCCATTCATTCCCCTTTTGCTTCTCTCTCTAAACCCTAGGCTTCTATCTCATCACCCACTCCATAAACACTTGATTTTAAGTTAAACCAAGCCATAATCATCATTCTCCATCAAAACCCCATCAAGAAAATGTGTTGAGAATCACTCTTCTCCACTCTCCCTCTCTCACACGAATTTCCCCTTTCTCTCTCTTCTTGATCTTCAAGCTTCTCAACCATGGAGGAACCACCATGGCCACACCTCTAACACAACCTCATCTTCTCCCTTCTTGCTTCAAGTAAGTGCCAAGCCCTTGATTTCATCCCTCTCTCTCTAAATCCGAATTTGCTCTCTCCTCCCTCTCATGGAGGGTTTCATTTTTAAACATAGGACCTTCACCTTACCATGGAACATGGCATGAGAATCATGGTATGAGCAATAATTTACTTTTTATGGTTTTATAATAGGTTCTACCATCTCTTGTGGATTTTGAACTCTTGGTGGGAAAATTCAAGCTTAGAGCACTTGGAATCCTTTAATCCTTAAGTGCTTGAGGTAAGGGGGTGGATATAGTGAGCATTGGCTTGTTCTAGGAAAGTGTTTGTATTTAGTTATAATGGTTGACTAGGAGTTTATGTGTTAGGGTAGGAAATTAGGAACCCCAATTTAGAAACTAAGGAAAATGTTGAAAATAGGCTTAATTATTAATTATGGAACTATAAAAAGTAGAGAATGAGGTTAGGTTTTTAATTGAGGAAAATAAATGCCATGGACCCCTAATTTAGGATTTTGAATCAATAATTTGGACAAGTGAAAAATAATAAATGTAGTTGTTGCATGATTATATGAAAAGGTGAAGTTTATTATTATTGGTACTCTAATTGTTTATGTGAAAGTGAATTGTGGCTAATTGGTGATAATTGTAATGGTGCTTGTGCTTAGAATGATTTGATAAATATTAAACGGAATTGGTGGACAAAATAATGACAATTAATATTGGATAAATGTGGTGATGTATCGTAGGCCTTCGATTTGGGGGAGACGATACATCGTAAAATTTGGGTTGTATTGTAGGCCTTCGATTTGGGGGAGACAATACAACGTAAACGGGGCGATGTATGTAGGCCTTCGATTTGGTGGAGACATACATCGTCGATGGTGTATGTATGTAGGCCTTCGATTTGGTGGATACATACATACACCCTAAATAAAAAGGAAAAAGGAAAGGACAATGGATAACATAAGGTAAAGGGTAAAGGGAACGCGATGTATGTAGGCCTTCGATTTGGTGGAGACATACATCGTGATTGGTGTATGTATGTAGGCCTTCGATTTGGTGGAGACATACATACACCGTAATTAAAAAGGAAATGATTAAGAGAAACAGGGAATAAAATTGGACAAGATAATGGTAATGGAAACGCGATGTATGTAGGCCTTCGATTTGGTGGAGACATACATCGTGGTTGGTGTATGTATGTAGGCCTTCGATTTGGTGGAGACATACATACACCGTAAATAAAAGAGAAAGATTAAGGAAAAAGGTAAGGGGTTATAACGGGATTTAATTGGAAACGGGGAAAATAGTTATAATGGAACTATATGGTGGAAATGAAGTAACTAAAGGGGAACCGGCACTGATAAAATGATGGAATTGGAAATGTGGTATGCTTGCTATGATAATGTGTTTATGTGAATAAAATGCTAAGTGTGTTTGGCCTGGTTAGTTGTTATGCCTATCTAGAAACTGCTTTTCTATTCATGTGCAATGCTCACTCCCTTACTATCTTTCAGGTACAGAGATTGAGTTAGCACAGCCCCCGGCCGAGCAGGAGTGCTCTCCCTCACAGGGAGAGTAGGGTTATTATGGGGATTAGGACTATATGTGACCTAAGCCTCCTTATTCTTTTGATGTATTTGTGATGTCCATATATTTTTGTTGAGGCTTAGGATATTGTCTTTGGCATAGCTAATTTGAGCATCATGCTAGTTGCACCTAGTACACATATTCCGCTTACACTCTGATAACTGATACAGGATGTATATTTTGCGCCCATGGGGCTTTTGTTTGTTATGTGCATGAGGTGCAGCCTTGCTGGCTGTTGATTATATTTTATTGACAATGTTATATACAGGTTAAATTTTGGAAAGTCCGAAAAATAGACAAAACTCCGTCCGTCTGACGGGTGATTTTATTAAACTAAAAAAAGAATTTTTAAGTACACATTCTTAATATTTGGGAATTAAGGGTAATATTTATTAGGGTGTTACATTTAGCCTTAATCTAGTATAAGGTAAACTTCTCCCATACCTTAGGATAGTGTTTGATGAGTTGAATCACTGAAAAATGCAAAAACTCCACAGAATCCACAATCTTTGTTTTCAGCCAGAACAGGTTCAACAGGGTCCAAAAACCAGAAGATTTGACACATGAAATGGACAAACGAATTGGGGAAAATTATTAGGCTTTGTTCTATTCAACATGCACTAAATGTTTGTACAGATTTGAGACTCAAAAAGTGTGTGCACTTACTCAAATCGAAGCCTGAAGTGAGCTTCCAGAACCAGAAACACAATTTTGACAGAGTTGAACTCCTAACTTTGCAGATCTCATTCTCCTTGCTCCAGAACTCTCAACTCACGATTTTTGTGTCTTTGTAAAGCTTGAAGAATAAGCTTTACAATGGTGTATCACTCAAACTCTACCTCTCAGAAATGAAAGAGAATCGCAAGGACTAACACAAGAACCCTAAAAGAGCTTCAACACATGCAATTGAACCAAAGGAAGCAAAATTCGTGTTTAATCCATGCTTTTATAGAGAAATTCAGCTAACATGCATGAGGACGCGTGTTTCCCACTAATTATGGGCTGGATTCGTGGCAAATCGTGGATTAATCAAGTGATTACTCATCAAAATGCACTAACTCAGTTTCTGGGTTCATCGACTAACAGGTTACAGGGCACATCTAACCGGTTACATTAGTGTAAAAATTTAAAAATTAATACTTTTATAACCTTTCCCTCCAAGAACCTTTCTAATATTACATTTAGGTCCTAACCCAAGGACTAAAATGCAATATCTATATATATATTTTTTTGTATATACATATCATATAAAAATACCTTCACCTATTTCTTATATTTCCAAGGTTAATTAAACACAAAACATAAACTTGGAAAATTTATATTAATTAATAATAACTTTATTTATTATTAATTTCCTTATTATCCGGGAGACGAAAATTAGGGGTGTTACACTACTCCCCCACTTAAAAGGAATTTCGTCCCCGAAATTCTAACTTACATAAACAACTTAGGGTATTCCTGACGCATCTTATCCTCTAATTCCCATGTAGCTTCAGACACGTTGGCATTTTCCCATATGACCTTGACTAAAGGTATCTCTTTTCCCCTAAGCTGCTTAGCTTCACGATCTTCTATCCGGACTGGTCTAGCTTCAAAGGTAAGGTTTTCCTTCAAAATTAGATCATCAAGTTGAATTTTCAAAACAACTGATGGGTCATGCACATATTTCTTTAACTGGGAAACATGAAAGACATTGTGCAAGTTTGACAGAGAGGATGGTAATGCTATTTGATAGGCAATAGGACCAACTCTCTTGAGGATTTGGTATGGACCTATAAACTTAGGTGAAAGCTTTCGGGTTCTCAAGGCTCTACTGATTCCTTTCATCGGAAGTATCCGTAGAAACACATGGTCGCCTTCCGAAAACTCTACTGGTTTTCTCCTCTTATCAGCATAACTCTTCTGTCGATTTTGAGCTGCTTCCATCTTTGCCTGAACCATCTTAATCTTCTCAGTTGTCTGCTACACAATTTCTGGTCCAACAACTAAGTTCTCCCTCACTTGAAACCAGCATAGTGGGATTTGGCATTTCCTTCCATACAAAGCTTCAAACGGTGCCATTCCGATGCTTGCATGATAACTATTGTTGTATGTGAATTCTGCAAGAGGTAACACTTGATCCCAACTTCCCAGCTCTTCAAGTGCACAAGCCCTCAATATATCTTCCAAAGACTGAATAGTTCTCTCCGTTTGACCATCCGTCTGTGGATGATACGCAGAACTCAACTTTGAACTTGTTCCCATAGCGTTATGCAAACCCTTCCAAAACTGTGAAGCAAACCTGAGATCCCGATCCGACACAATACTTGAAGGCACTCCTTGTAGACAAACTACCTCCTTAATGTAGATCTGGGTAAGCTTATTCAAAGGATAGCGCATATTTATCGGAATAAAATGCGTCGACTTAGTCAACCGATCCACAATCACCCAGATTGCATCATGATTTGCTGGTGTCTTTGGCAAACCAGATACAAAATCCATTGAGATACTATCACACTTCCATTGAGGGATGTCTAAGGGTTGCAACTGTCCTCCCAGTTTCTGATGCTCTACCTTAGCTTTCTGACAAATTAAACATGAAGCCACATACTCCGCGACATCCTTTTTCAAACCAGACCACCAAAACATTTTCTTCAAATCCTGATACATTTTGGTTGATCCAGGATGCATACTCATCCGACTCTTATGTGCTTCATCAAGAATCAATCTCCTAACCTCCTGATCTTTTGGTATGCAAATCCTTGTTCTGAAACGAAGGATTCCATCCGACCCAATCTTGAAATCAGGTTCCTTCCCCTCTGAACCTAATCTCATCTTTTCAATCAACTCCTCATCTACTTGTTGCAACTCCCAAATTCTTTCCAAGAATTCATTTGTGATCTGCAGCATTCCTAACTTGATGCTTGATGTTTCGACTTGCATCAACAAGCTCAAGTCTCTGAACTCCTCGATCAAAGCTGCTTCCTTCACCATCATTGCACTTATGTGGATTGCTTTTCGACTCAAAGCATCTGCAACTACATTCGCCTTACCCGGATGGTAATGGAGTTTAAAGTCATAATCCTTCAAAAACTCCATCCACCTACTTTGCCTCATATTCAACTCTTTTTGGTCGAACAGATATTTCAAACTCTTATGGTCACTAAATACTTGGAAAGTAGTGCCATAGAGATGATATCTCCATATCTTTAAGGCAAACACGATCGCAGCCAATTCCAAATCGTGTGTCGGGTAATTCACTTCAAGATTCTTCAACTGTCGTGATGCATAAGCCATTATTCTTCCTTCTTGCATCAACACACACCCAAGTCCTTGCTTAGATGCATCACAGTACACTTCAAAACTCTTATGAGGATCAGTTAAGATTAACACAGGAGACGATGTTAACATTTCCTTTAACTCTCGAAAACTACTTTCACACCTGTCATCCCACACAAACGGTTGATCTTTCCGAGTTAACTTGGTTAAAGGCAATGCAATCTTGGAAAATCCTTCTATAAACCGACGATAGTATCCAGCCAGCCCTAAGAAACTTCTCACCTCAGTCACAGTCTTAGGTTGTTCCCATTTCAGCACGGAACTCACCTTTGTTGGATCCACCGCAATTCCTTCCTTAGAGATTACATGCCCAAGAAACTTTACTTCTTTTAACCAAAGCTCACATTTCGCAAGTTTGGCATACAACTGCTTCTCCTTCGGGACCTTCAACACAATCCCGAGATGTTCTTCATGCTCCTCCGGACTGTTGGAATAGACCAAAATATCATCTATAAACACCACTACAAACAAATCCAGGTATGGTCTAAAGATTCGGTTCATATAATCCATGAAAATAGCAGGTGCATTAGTCGATCCGAACGGCATCAGAACATACTCATAATGACCGTATCGAGATCGAAATGCAGTCTTGGGTATATCTTCCTCCTTTATCCTGATCTGATGATAGCCCGATCTCAGATCAATATTTGAAAACACTGCCGCTCCTCTAACTTGATCCATAAGGTCATCAATCCTTGGCAAAGGATACTTATTATAAATGGTGACCTTATTCAATTGTCTGTAGTCCACACACATTCTCATACTTCCATCCTTCTTCTTTACAAACAGTAGTGGAGCTCCCCAAGGCGAAACACTTGGCCTGATCATCTATTTCTGCAACAACTCCTCTATCTGCTTTTTCATTTCTACCATTTCCGGTGGTGCCATTCTATAAGGAGCAATAGAGATGGGACCAGCTCCAGGAACTAAGTCAATCCCAAACTCTATTTCTCGCTTCGGAGGTAATCCTGGTATCTCTTTAGGAAATACTTCCGGAAATTCCCTCACCGCAGGAATCTCTTCTATTGGCCTTGTCTCTCCTTCTCCGGTAGCAGAGAATAAACACATGTAACCTTCGGGTTCAAGGGTTTTTGTAACATCCCAAATTTAATCCCTAGTATAATTGATGATGGGTCAAGCCTAGAGTGAAGGAAATAATGATATTGAGTTAAAAATAGTGGTTTGAAGGCTTGATTTAGGATTAATAACATAGGATATTAGGAAATTCAAAATAAAAGATTTACAACTCTAAACACAAATTCCACCGTTGGATATGAAGATATGATTTTTAGGAAGTTACTCGTCAAATTTGAGCAAGATCAGACGGTGAACGAAGAAGTTATCTAGAATTGAAGAAGGAATAAAATAGGAGGAAAATAGGAAAATGAATAAATGGGGTACTGGGCAAAAATACTCGAGTCTTTTGGAAAAGACTCCAGTCTTTTGGAAAAGACTCGAGTCTTTTTGAAAAGACTCCGGTCTTTTGGAAAAGACTCCAGTATTTTTAAGGAAAACACTCGAGTCTTTTGGAAAACACTCGAGTGTTTTGTGCAGACAGCCTTAAAAACGTGTTTCAGCCAACAATCTCATTCATAACTCAACTTCACTCTCTCTCCTAGGTCACGAACAAGCTCCCATTCTTTCTTCAAATTTCATCTCAAATCATCAAATACACCCATGATAAACCATTAAAAACCAATCTCCATCACTCACCAACATCATCTCTTCCATCAATCTCTCCTATTGTTCTCTTTCAAGCCATGGGTATGAGTTAGGGTTCAAGAGCTTCAACACCCACTCTTGATTTCTACAATTTCAAGCTCAAAGTAAGTGAAATTCAAGCTTTCCTCCTCATTTCCTTCATGTTATACGAATTTCCCCCATAGTCTCTAACTAATTTTACTTCTTTTGGTTCATGAATCACTTTCTCTCTCCTCCAAGCTTGAAGCTTTCTCTCTCTTGTCTTCCATGGTGGTTTTCAACTCTAGGCCATGGAAGCTTCTCATTTTCTTGAGCTTTGTCAAGAGCCTATGGCATAAATGCTAACTCTTCTTGTTATGGCTATTATATTAGGTTCCTCACTTCTCTCTTGGGTCATAACTCAATTGGTGGCAAGGCTCTCAAGCTTAAAGCAAGTGTAACCGCCTTATCTCTAAGTGTTGAGGTAAGGAGTGGGTATTAGTGAGTATTACCATACTCTGGGGAATAGTTTATAGTATGTATATAATGCTTGCTAAGAGATAGGTGTTAGTATAAGGAATTGGAAACCTAAGTTAGAAAATGATGGTAAATTCTAGAAACGAACCTAGTGTAACTCTACGATGGGGAATAGGAATAATAAATTGATTAGGCAAACCAATAAATTGAACTAGCTAAATGCATGATCTTGCTACTATATGTTATTATAGGTGCTACTTGAGAATAATTGTTAAGTGCTAATGTGTAGGATATTTTATGTGCTTATCTGAGTTGTTGCTAATGATTATATATATATTTGGTGTATTCTTGATAATTATTGTGAACTGTTCATTTGTTGCTCTAAGTGTTTAAGCGTTGTGAATTGTAATTGTGTTTATTTACTAGATGGTTTATATGAGATGATAGGAATGGCGTGTTTACTATGGTATATTGATATTTGTTGTTTGTTATGATTATTTGGAAGTAGTGAGTATGTTGGCCTTTGACCTGAGGTGACATACTTTGTGAATATGGTAAGTATGTGGGCCTTTGACCTGAGGCGGCATACTTAACATGTGTGAATAGGGTGAGTATGTTGGCCTTTGACCTGAGGTGACATACTTTGTGAAGTTGGTAAGTATGTGGGCCTTTGACCTGAGGTGACATACTTATCATGTATGTATGGGGTGAGTATGTTGGCCTTTGACCTGAGGTGACATACTTTGTAAACTAGGGATGTATGTGGGCCTTTGACCTGAGGTGACATACATCGCAAATAGAAATTGGAAAAATAAAGGAAATGAAAGGGATTGGAAGAAAGGAATGAAGAATGAAAATGGAGAAAAGAAAAAGATACACGAAACATAAGATAGGAAGGTTAGTAGAAGGACATAACGAGATAATTTGGGATGGTAAAGAAGTGTACTAGTAATAATAGGACAATAAGGTATGTAAAACGAATTAATGAGTTAGGTAATTAATGGGTAAAAAGGAAGCGAAAATAGGAGCATAGGTGGTTTTGTCGGATAGGAAAATGAACAATAACCTAGGAAAAATAATGGAATCGGAATATTGATGCATATTGGTATGAATGTGACTGTTGTGCAATTGATTGAACTATGTGGTAATTGTGTGTGACTTAGTCGGTTATTATGTCATATTGGAAACTGCTTTCCCATTTTATGTGTAATGCTCACTCCTTACTATCTCCACAGGTACTGAGATTGAGCTGGCACAGCCCCCGGCCGAGCAGGAGTACTTTCCCTTACAGGGAGAGTAAGTCATATTAGTAGAGTCGTGTGTCCCGTCCTGACTACTTTTGGGATTTTTGTATATGATGATGATTATGTGTATGTACTGAAAAACATCATTTTGGGGTATAGTCAGGACCACTCCTTGTGGGAAGGGAGTTATTTTGGAGTATTTCATGGAATTTAAATAACTGCTAAAACTTGTATTAGTTTATAATTTTCTGCCGCACTGAAACTCTGATTATGAATGCTTTAATATATGGTTTGGCCCTGATGGCTTTCTGATCTCACTTAAAATTAAATTAACAGGTTTGCAGGAAAAACTAATTCTTGGAATGTCCATATTACAAAGTAAACTCTGTCCGTTTTGACAGAGATTTTAATAAGTTAAAATGGTATTACTCAGAAAAATTTAAAATCACTATTTTATTATGGGTATTTAAGGGTAATTATTTAGGGTGTTACATTTTGGTATCAGAGCAGTTTCCCTCGGCCAATGGAGTATGAACTCACTACTCCTATGGTTACTCACCGAGCGAGTAACCGAAGTACATAGCTTAGTGTTAGAGTTAAGTTTTATGTAAATAGTCTAATGTCTAGATTAAATTTTATTATGATTAAAATTTGTTTAACTGTCCTATCATTAACTGGCTCTTCCCTCCATGACCAAACAGTATGGCTGGGAGACGGGCCGATAATGATCGAATTGCTGCTATCTTGGAAAATCTGGTTCAAATGCAGCAGAACCAGGCTGAGCAACTTGCACAGATGCAACAAAATCAAGCCCAAAACATTGCGGCGGCCGCAGCAGCTGCTGCAGCAACCCTGCATCCTCCACCACCACCTCCAGTTGGGATTGACTGGATGGCTCGATTCAGGAAATGTGAACCGCCAAGGTTCGAAGGAGGATGTAATCCGGATGGAGCTCAGGGATGGCTCCAGGAAGTGGAGAAGATTCTTCGTTCCTTGCAACCACCAGTCGAGCAGAAAGTTCGGTTAGCCGAGTACATGCTGAAAGGAGAAGCCGAACATTGGTGGGATCAGCAAAGAAGAGGTTTGGAGGCGGCTGGTCAGGCAGTCACTTGGGATCTATTCAAGGTCCGTTTTCTTGGGAAGTACTTTCCGGAAGACGTGAGAAGGGAGAAGGAATTGCTATTCCTCAAGCTTGAGCAGGGAACTCTGAGTGTCGGGGAGTACGCGGCCCAATTTGAAGATCTGATTCGTTACTCCAGCGGCTACAGAGATGCCGACGAACGAGAAAAGTGCATTAAATTCGAGTCCGGTCTCCGAGCAGATATACGGCTTGCATTCGAATATCAGAATGTCGCCGACCTCTCTCAGCTCATCAACATGACAAGCACGTATGAGAAAGGACTCAAGAGGAAGGCGGATGAAGAGCGGCCCAAAGCAGTTCAAAAGTCGGCAGGACCCATCCGAGGCAAGGAGCCAATGCAAAGATCGAGTCCCTATCCAAACCCTAAACCTGTGACTCCTGTAGCAACAGGACCAGCTGCGACTACTTTTGGTCCTATTCCGACTTGTCAGCATTGTGGACGGCTGCACCGAGGAGTGTGTTGGACTCTGAGCAAACGTGAAGGAAGTTGCTATCTATGCGGACAACCCGGTCACTTTGCCACCAACTGTCCCAAGAACACATTGAAACAAGAAGTGAATACCACAAAGGCACAGTGGGCAAGTGGGAGCCAACCAGCTATGAAGGGAAAGCTATACACTATAGATGGCGACGAGGTCGATCTAGCCGACGTGATCCCAAGTAAGCTTTGTTTAGCAAACCCAAGTAACGTACTGTTAGCTCTATTGTCGTGTGCTCTATTTTCTTTGGATAGTTATATGATGAGATAGTAAATGTCTTAGGCTAGAAATACCTTAGGAAATTTCACATACTCCTCTCCACGACGAATATGATATAGCCTCTTTAGAGAAATTGTGATATGTCTTAGAAGAAATCCCTAAGTTGAAAAACTCTGATATCCAGAAACCAAAACCTTAAGGTAGTGTTGTTGCTTAATAGAATGTAAGGTTGGAATTGATCACTCTGATTCTTACACCTGTTAAGTAATAATATTATCTAAGATTCGGGCAATGACATTGATATTGGTAGAAGTAAGATTGAGATTGATCACCTTGATCTCTACACCTATTAATGGTATATGTCATTGACGCTTATCTGCGAGATTCAAATCAACCAAGTTGAACCATTAAACTCTGTCCCCTATTGAGTGCAAGAACTCTAGGAATATGCAGACGCTAAGTGGGGGAGTAGAACCGAGAAGAAAATACCATGGTCAAAAATGGGATGGTTCTCCGTTTACGGAACCTAGCGGAATTTCGGGGACGAAATTCCAATAAGTGGGGGAGAATTGTAACATCCCAAATTTAATCCCTAGTATAATTGATGATGGGTCAAGCCTAGAGTGAAGGAAATAATGATATTGAGTTAAAAATAGTGGTTTGAAGGCTTGATTTAGGATTAATAACATAGGATATTAGGAAATTCAAAATAAAAGATTTACAACTCTAAACACAAATTCCACCGTTGGATATGAAGATATGATTTTTAGGAAGTTACTCATCAAATTTGAGCAAGATCAGACGGTGAACGAAGAAGTTATCTAGAATTGAAGAAGGAATAAAATAGGAGGAAAATAGGAAAATGAATAAATGGGGTACTGGGCAAAAATACTCGAGTCTTTTGGAAAAGACTCCAGTCTTTTGGAAAAGACTCGAGTCTTTTTGAAAAGACTCCGGTCTTTTGGAAAAGACTCCAGTATTTTTAAGGAAAACACTCGAGTCTTTTGGAAAACACTCGAGTGTTTTGTGCAGACAGCCTTAAAAACGTGTTTCAGCCAACAATCTCATTCATAACTCAACTTCACTCTCTCTCCTAGGTCACGAACAAGCTCCCATTCTTTCTTCAAATTTCATCTCAAATCATCAAATACACCCATGATAAACCATTAAAAACCAATCTCCATCACTCACCAACATCATCTCTTCCATCAATCTCTCCTATTGTTCTCTTTCAAGCCATGGGTATGAGTTAGGGTTCAAGAGCTTCAACACCCACTCTTGATTTCTACAATTTCAAGCTCAAAGTAAGTGAAATTCAAGCTTTCCTCCTCATTTCCTTCATGTTATACGAATTTCCCCCATAGTCTCTAACTAATTTTACTTCTTTTGGTTCATGAATCACTTTCTCTCTCCTCCAAGCTTGAAGCTTTCTCTCTCTTGTCTTCCATGGTGGTTTTCAACTCTAGGCCATGGAAGCTTCTCATTTTCTTGAGCTTTGTCAAGAGCCTATGGCATAAATGCTAACTCTTCTTGTTATGGCTATTATATTAGGTTCCTCACTTCTCTCTTGGGTCATAACTCAATTGGTGGCAAGGCTCTCAAGCTTAAAGCAAGTGTAACCGCCTTATCTCTAAGTGTTGAGGTAAGGAGTGGGTATTAGTGAGTATTACCATACTCTGGGGAATAGTTTATAGTATGTATATAATGCTTGCTAAGAGATAGGTGTTAGTATAAGGAATTGGAAACCTAAGTTAGAAAATGATGGTAAATTCTAGAAACGAACCTAGTGTAACTCTACGATGGGGAATAGGAATAATAAATTGATTAGGCAAACCAATAAATTGAACTAGCTAAATGCATGATCTTGCTACTATATGTTATTATAGGTGCTACTTGAGAATAATTGTTAAGTGCTAATGTGTAGGATATTTTATGTGCTTATCTGAGTTGTTGCTAATGATTATATATATATTTGGTGTATTCTTGATAATTATTGTGAACTGTTCATTTGTTGCTCTAAGTGTTTAAGCGTTGTGAATTGTAATTGTGTTTATTTACTAGATGGTTTATATGAGATGATAGGAATGGCGTGTTTACTATGGTATATTGATATTTGTTGTTTGTTATGATTATTTGGAAGTAGTGAGTATGTTGGCCTTTGACCTGAGGTGACATACTTTGTGAATATGGTAAGTATGTGGGCCTTTGACCTGAGGCGGCATACTTAACATGTGTGAATAGGGTGAGTATGTTGGCCTTTGACCTGAGGTGACATACTTTGTGAAGTTGGTAAGTATGTGGGCCTTTGACCTGAGGTGACATACTTATCATGTATGTATGGGGTGAGTATGTTGGCCTTTGACCTGAGGTGACATACTTTGTAAACTAGGGATGTATGTGGGCCTTTGACCTGAGGTGACATACATCGCAAATAGAAATTGGAAAAATAAAGGAAATGAAAGGGATTGGAAGAAAGGAATGAAGAATGAAAATGGAGAAAAGAAAAAGATACACGAAACATAAGATAGGAAGGTTAGTAGAAGGACATAACGAGATAATTTGGGATGGTAAAGAAGTGTACTAGTAATAATAGGACAATAAGGTATGTAAAACGAATTAATGAGTTAGGTAATTAATGGGTAAAAAGGAAGCGAAAATAGGAGCATAGGTGGTTTTGTCGGATAGGAAAATGAACAATAACCTAGGAAAAATAATGGAATCGGAATATTGATGCATATTGGTATGAATGTGACTGTTGTGCAATTGATTGAACTATGTGGTAATTGTGTGTGACTTAGTCGGTTATTATGTCATATTGGAAACTGCTTTCCCATTTTATGTGTAATGCTCACTCCTTACTATCTCCACAGGTACTGAGATTGAGCTGGCACAGCCCCCGGCCGAGCAGGAGTACTTTCCCTTACAGGGAGAGTAAGTCATATTAGTAGAGTCGTGTGTCCCGTCCTGACTACTTTTGGGATTTTTGTATATGATGATGATTATGTGTATGTACTGAAAAACATCATTTTGGGGTATAGTCAGGACCACTCCTTGTGGGAAGGGAGTTATTTTGGAGTATTTCATGGAATTTAAATAACTGCTAAAACTTGTATTAGTTTATAATTTTCCGCCGCACTGAAACTCTGATTATGAATGCTTTAATATATGGTTTGGCCCTGATGGCTTTCTGATCTCACTTAAAATTAAATTAACAGGTTTGCAGGAAAAACTAATTCTTGGAATGTCCATATTACAAAGTAAACTCTGTCCGTTTTGACAGAGATTTTAATAAGTTAAAATGGTATTACTCAGAAAAATTTAAAATCACTATTTTATTATGGGTATTTAAGGGTAATTATTTAGGGTGTTACAGTTTTATATTGGATTGTCTTTCTTTCGCAATTGATGATCACTTGGTTCTTCATCAACCAATTCATACCCAAGATCACATCTAATTGCAACTTAGGGAGACAAACCAAATCTACTTTAGAAACACGACCCAAGATTTCAACTTCACACCCTAAGCAAACCTTAGAGGTAAAGAGGGGTATTCCAGTAGGGGTATCAATACTAAAACAACAAGGCGAATCAGAAACAACAAGATTCAACCTACTCACACATTCAGGAGAAACAAAAGAATGTGTAGCCCCAGAATCAAACATAATCATGCAAGGTTGACCATTAATCAAAAAGTTACCTTGCACGAGATTCGGGGTTTGGGTTGCTTCAGTACCACTCAGGGTAAACACTTTGCCTTGCACCACAGACTTGCCAGCATATCCTTTAGCATCACCAAGTTCTTTGCAATCGCGAGCAAAATGACCTTGCTTTCCGCAATTGAAACATCCTCTTGTGGTCCAGCAGACTTGACCATGGTGATAACGTTTACACTTCTCACAATAAGGAACATTATTGCGAGACTTGTTTCTGTTATCAATCACAGCCTTGCCCTTGCCTTTGTTCTTCTAAGAATATGGACCATTATTCCAGTGATCAAACCTTTTCTTCCTCTGTGGTCCATAACTCTGTCCACGACCTTTTCCTTGGCTTCCTACCAACTCAGCCTTCTTATCATCTTCATACATTCTGTACATATCCACAAGTGCAGGAAAACTCTGAATTCTCTAGTAACTGAAGATAGACTTTAACTCTGGTCTCAGTCCACCTTCAAACTTGATACACTTACTCCTTTCATCAGGGTTATTCAAGTAGTAGGGAGAATATTTTATTAGCTCCTCAAACTTAGCAGCATATTCTCCTACACTCATATCTCCCTGTTTCAATTGCATGAACTCTACCTCTTTCTTTCTCCTTAAATCTTCTGGAAAGTATTTATTAAGAAATTTCATCATAAACACTCCCCAGCTGATTGCTCTTCTCTCAAAGTTCAGCAATTGCACCGTATGGTCCCACCAATTCTCAGCCTCCCCGTGAAGCATATACACTGCATATGTTACCTTCTGATCATCCGAACAGTCTAAAGTTCTGAAAATCTTATTGATTTCATACAACCACTTATTTGCCTCATTAGGTTTGTATCCTCCTTCAAACCTTGGTGGATTGCACTTTCTAAACTCTGATAGAGTCTTTGCATCATTATTTACCACATTACCAACATGTGGGTTACCAGCTCGTCCTTGTGGTGGCTACTGTTGCTGCTGCTGCATACCTTCCAGCACAGTCGTAATACGCTCTAACATCTCATTCGTATAATTTCTATTTCTGGTTGCCATAGAAAGACCTGCACTATGGGCTTTGGGTCACTAAAAAGGTCTTTTTAAAACATAAGCACAACTAGCTTATTTGACTAACGTACTCAAACATATTCAAATAACATTGAATATTATACTTATCTGCATCGTCAGGGCCATGAGGGACAGGACCATTGCTCTGATACCACCAAAGTGTGACACCCTTGTTTTATATCTTGAAAATAATAAATATTTCCAAATATAGAATACTTGCTATCCAAAAATTGGGTCTAGAAAATTTTTCCTTTTTAACTTATACTTGCTCAATTATAAACACTTTTAACTTTGACGAATAATTTGAATTCGGCATAATAGTACCTTAATTACAAAAGCCTCTTGAGACAACGCCTTTTTAATATAATACAACAAATCTGTAACGTTGATTAAAAACATATTAATTGTCTCTTGAGTTTAATCGGATTTGTAGAATATAAACTTATTTGCCGAATCCTTTTCGACCAAAATCAGAGTATGCGGAAGTAAAAATAATACTTGTGGGGCATTGCTGAGGTAAAACATCATATATATATATATATATATATATATAGATCATAAGATAAACACCCCCACCAGTATCAAATTAGCAAGTATCAAAGTCGAGATAGCAAGTTTTAGTGAAACATATACATAACTAGCTGCTCAAAATAAAACTCACTCTAAGACCTCTCAAAAATATGTACAATTTATAACAAAGTCAAAATAGAAGTCCCAGAGCAGGTCATCCATGTCCTCAGTAGCTCCTCTGATCCTCTGCAGCTCTATCCCTAGACCTAGGATCCAAAACATCTATGCTATGCAAGCTCCAAGAAACCAGCAGGTCCACCTCGAGTAGAAACAGTAGGCTCGACAGGCACCTCCTCCTCGTCTTCATCCTCAACGGGATCCTCCTCGACCTCGCCCGACTGTGCAGAGACCCCACCACTGGGCCTAGGATCTGCAGAAGCAGTCCTCTCAAAGTCAGCCGGACCAGGAGAAGGAGTCTCCTCAGTAACAACTCTATGTGAAGAAGGATGAGTACAAGTGGCAGATCTAAAACGAAAACTATGAAATCGACGCACTGGTCGAGCCGGGGGTGGTCATCTATATGAGTAAAAGGGTGGAACATGCATAGTATAGACTATAGGGATCCTAAACCTACGAGGTCGCACCCGAACCAAAGGGTTAGGGTGGAAGAGAGTAATCTCCACCTCCCCCTCAAAGGTGGCTCGGTGCTCCTCGTAATTCCATATACCACTAGGGATAGGGCGTATCTCGATGTAGGCTAGGTATCTGGCTATCACCCAAATAGGGCATAGGGAGTAAGTATACACATATACATAATCAATAAAGACTAAAATACAAACATAGGTATATCATGGACAGACAATAATGAAAGTACATATGAGCACACCAATTTTTCCACATTATATCTCTTATAATGCAAATGGCATGATGCATGATTTCCATCCACAACTGAGGCCTCTAATACTAGTCCATCTCGGACGTCCACCCAATACACCAATGTGTTCCCAGAACACTAACATACGTTTCCAGAACGTATGAAAAACCATACTTGGAAAAACAAACATCACTCCCAGAGTGTGCATTACGTTCCCAGAACGCATACAAAAACCATGTCCCAGACACTGGCCACATTCCCAGAATGTGTCATCACGTAGGTTACATCAATTC
Organism: Crotalaria pallida; assembly: GCA_037953625.1. NCBI lineage: Eukaryota > Viridiplantae > Streptophyta > Magnoliopsida > Fabales > Fabaceae > Crotalaria > Crotalaria pallida. The sequence goes on along the minus strand of CM075654.1, from coordinate 53,024,399 downwards.
GGTACTCCCAGAGTACCCTCCTCATATTCCCAGAATATGACAATCGTTTCTTGCCAACCTATTTTCCATTCTCTATGAATGAATGCACAATTACTAAGGTTGGTTTTTATCTTTAATTTAATTATTGTGATTTAGAAATATCTCAAACTCTCCTTTGAATGATTGATTGGAGGTATAACCTTTGACATGAAAATTCTTCCTTGAATTAACTTAAAAACATGCCATTAGACTTGGATTGGGAAAAACTTAACCAATGGTATCAAACTCTTCACTTAAAAGACTTAATTTTTATTTTTCAGTTTCAGGTACTAACCGGTTACAGTTTCAGACTAACCGGTTAGAATTACAGACCTGAACCTACTAACCATTGAAATTCAGAAAACCCTTTTCTTGAATTCTCTACCCAATCCATAAATAGAGTCTTAGCTTTGTTATATACCTCAAACCCCACTGATTTCATCATTCAAAAGTCTAAATCACAATCCTATTCCAATTTAGCAAAATTTCCACTTGAAATTATCTTTTAACATTACGGCATTAACTCATCAATTACCATCTGAAACAAGCAGTGTTCATAGACCTGATTTTAGATTGATTTCAAATGAAATTAGAGTATAGACTTGAGTGTAAATGGTAAGAACATTGGGCCAATTTCAGAAAATCATTTTCTTGAAAATCTGACAGTATCTAACCGTTTACAGGTTCAAAATAACCGGTTAGATTCTGCAGAATGTACACTACAGAAAGGGATTTTGCATACCATTTTCTACCATACTCAAATCTAACCAATTTCAGTCATAAATAGAGTTCACATACCTTAATATAAACATGTTTAACCACAGAAACATATTCATTTTGCATGCATTCAATTTAGAGCATCAAATTGCATATAACTCAACATAAACACAACTTGATATCACAAAACTCATAATAAGCATTTAGATTCTGTTTCAACCATCAAAATCACTTGCATGCATACTACCAAACTTGCTCAAAAAGAATTGAGCTGCAGAAATGGCCTCCAAGCCTTTTAACATATTTATGTAATGCCCTTTTCGGTCTTTGTTGACTCAAATCTTAAAACACAATATTTTAGCCTTAATCTAGTATAAGGTAAACTTCTCCCATACCTTAGGATAGTGTTTGATGAGTTGAATCACTGAAAAATGCAAAAACTCCACAGAATCCACAATCTTTGTTTTCAGCCAGAACAGGTTCAACAGGGTCCAAAAACCCGAAGATTTGACACATGAAATGGACAAACGAATTGGGGAAAGTTATTAGGCTTTGTTCTATTCAACATGCACTAAAGGTTTGTACAGATTTGAGACTCAAAAAGTGTGTGCACTTACTCAAATCGAAGCCTGAAGTGAGCTTCCAGAACCAGAAACTCAATTTTGACAGAGTTGAACTCCTAACTTTGCAGATCTCGTTCTCCTTGCTCCAGAACTTTCAACTCATGATTTTTGTGTCTTTGTAAAGCTTGAAGAATAAGCTTTACAATGGTGTATCACTCAAACTCTACCTCTCAAAAATGAAAGAGAATCGCAAGGACGAACACAAGAACCCTAATAGAGCTTCAACACATGCAATTGAACCAAATGAAGCAAAATTCGTGTTTAATCCATGCTTTTATAGAGAAATTCAGCTAACATGCATGAGGACGCGTGTTTCCCACTAATTATGGGTTGGATTCGTGGCAAATCGTGGATTAATCAAGTGATTACTCATCAAAACGCACTAACCCAGTTTCTGGGTTCATCGACTAACCGGTTACAGGGCACATCTAACCGGTTACATTAGTGTAAAAATTTAAAAATTAATACTTTTATAACCTTTCCCTCCAAGAACCTTTCTAATATTACATTTAGGTCCTAACCCAAGGACTAAAATGCAATATCTATATATTTTTTTTTGTATATACATATCGTATAAAAATACCTTCACCTATTTCTTATATTTCCAAGGCTAATTAAACACAAAAAATAAACTAGGAAAATTTATATTAATTAATAATAAAACTTTATTTATTATTAATTTCCTTATTATCCGGGAGACGAAAATTAGGGTGTTACACAAATTAAGATCAATTTTGATTCTCCTTCATAAAAAATCAAATTAAGAAAATCTTATCAGCTTAGAAATGGATAAAATAGTTTAATATTTTTAAAAATATAAAAATATATAAGTATATTAATTATTTAAAAAAACTGTGGGAATTTCAAATTTGTAGAATGAATATAGATGTTTTTGACAAGGGGGCTTATTGTGTTTTGGTGGGACAATGTATTCAGGTGTTTCGTTGTCAAATGGGTTTCGGATGATTCGAAAAAAATGATTTTAAATGAAACTATATTTTGAAAGAAAAATTTTAACTTTTAAATTGCTCGAGTCATATAAAGAATGAGAAAGTTAGTCTAGTTCAAAATAAATCGACACCATCATTTTCAATTTTGGACATTCGTATACATTTTGGTTTAAAATGCTCATAATCAAAATGTAAGCGATTTTTTCTTAAACTTGAATTCAAAAGTGACGAAATGTATGTTTTGAAATAAAAAAACCAAAAATGATTAAAACCAATTGAGTGCTAAAAATAAAATATAGTCAAAATGCGATGAAACTTTACTGGAATCTTCGAAAAATTAAATTAGAAATAATTTTCTAAAGCAACCATTTTTCAAAATTCTTCATTCTAAGATTTGTTAGTTGAACTTGGCGACAAAATAGAAATTAAAACTGAATAAAATCTAATTTTTACTATCATAAAGCGTAAAATAATATTCCCTCCATCCCAATATATAAGACCCTCTTCATAGTTTTTACGTCGACTAAGAAAAATAAATTTTGCATGGAATTGGAAAGTTTTATCATATTGTTCCAAAAATACCCTTTATACTAATTATGCATTGAAATAAATCTTACATTGAAATTCGTAGTTTCAATTTATGTCTTTCCACTAAAAACTAGAGAACTACAATTAAATGCTAGGGGTAATATTGGAAAAAATTGTAAATGGGCCTTATATTTAGGACCAAAATTTTTTATCCGAAAGGATCCAATATATAGGGATGAAGGGAGTAGATTTATACTTATTTTGATTAGAAAACATATTTCAAAAAAAATGATTCAATCGAATTTTCCTAACAAGGATCCAATAATAAAATCATTGTATTAAGTCTTTAAATTACGTGTATTATAAAATACCGAAAGTCATGATGTTACACAAGGGAGGCTCGTGCTTGGTCCGATCCCCTTAGGGGAATTGTTAAAGTTAATGTTGAAGGGGAATCGTTAAATAATTCAAAGACTAATGGTACCGAATTTATTAATAGGAATGAACATGACCAGGTTCTAAAATGTGGAGTAAAAAAGTTATGTTAATTATATTTTTGCCTTTTAGTATCATTGAAGCTTTGGCAATAGCTAAAGGACTCAAGTCTATGAAATTGCTTAGTTGGAGAAAAAATATGTTATAATTGGATCGATGAAGACTTATATGAGCAAGGAAGTAAATTAAGGTATATAGAGTCATGTTTGAGTCTTTTCCATTGTTAATAGAATAGGGATTGGGCAGCTCACCATTTAGCTGTATCGTCGAGACAGATGTTTGTAGAGAAGGTTTGGTTTGAAAACCCCATGCCTTGGTGTCACCTCAAATTATTCTCTTTTAGGTTGTTTCATAAAACTTTTACCTTTTGAAAAAAATCTCAATAATTATTACTCCCTCCGTCCCAAAAAGTTAGTAAATGTTTGAAAATTCAACAAAAATAAGGGAACATGTTTTTAACGCATTGTCCCCCAAATAAACCAATTATTAAAGCAAGTATTTAATATATGTTTCTTTATTTAACCAATCATAGAATATACAATGAAATTTCAATTTTTTTATTTACTATTTTAACTTTAATTTGGGACAAAATATTTCTATGTTTTTTTAACTAATTTTATGGGACGGAAAGAGTATCTAAAAAGTCTAAAGGCATTAAATGAATATCTATATTGTTAATTTAAAATACATAAAATAAATTATTTAAAAAATTTATTCAATATATTTGCATCTTTAAAAGGGAGAAAATCCTAAAAAAAATTATTATAATATTTTTTTTGGTAAAAGATTAAAAAAAAAGCTTCATATTATATTATTATTATATTATTATATTCAATAGGTCAAAAGCCTCATATTAAGCTTAAAGCTGCGAACTCTTTTGACTCCCCTCACGAGCTAAACATTGTCATATAACTCAGATATACCATGTTTCAATATTCACAATTTGTGTGCATATCGAAATCCAGCCTTACCTAAACAACCATTTCAATTAAACCTATAGTTGAATCAACATTTTGTTTCATTTTCCATCATACACTAAAAATCCACAGTGAGTAAAATCAAGAGTGAAAAGCAAGTGGCTAATTGAAGCAAAATCAACAATTTTTTCTTTCATCACATACATTATATCTCATTGGCTAATCAATAAGGTATATCATTCTTGCTCTCTCTTTCTCTTTTACGTGATATCAATGGATCAGACAAGATTTATGATGGCAGGGGTGCGTCAATTTTTATAGGTATCCAATTTTGTTAAATCTTTTTTTCGTAATTTGATTTTAATGTGTGTGAATATGTCATTTCACCTCTTTCTTAAGTTAAGATTATATTGATTTTTTTCTATTAACTATTTTGTTGTAAGGATTCGTCAGATCTAAATTAAAAAGGTTTTAACTTTTTGAAAGTACTTTTATATGAAATTTTGGTGTTAAGGATTCTCAGGTATCAAAATGAAGACCGAAATTACACTTCTCTGTTTCTCATAAATTATTTTTTTATTGCATATGAATACTTATATTTTAAAATTTCACAATATTTATTCATGTGCAACAATTTTCGATTTAGATCCAGGTGCTCGTAGTTTTGCCTTGTAACTCTACCAATTGAGCTACCTATTGGAGACATTTAAAACATATACAAGTACCTTGTTGAATTACCTATGACTAAATCATGAAAAATCTGAGAAAATTTTTATACATTAAAGGAAATTTTGTGTCATGAGCTGTTGAAAACAGTAGGTAAATATTTTTTTCCTGCTTAAAAGTTTTCTGTGTTGTTTTATACTTTGTTTATGTTGAATTCTAAGACCAAACACATGTCGATTATTGGACATTGGAACTCAGAAATTACTTTTGTCTAATTGAGGGTTCAGAAATTTAAGATCATATGACTTGGCTATTGTTTAAGACATGTTCTGCATGATCAGATTAAATAAGATCTAGAGTGGATCTTAGGGATTGTCATCAGAATAAGTTTTTGAATCGTGTTTCTAACCCATTCTAAGTGGTGCTTTATGCAATTGCTTGCATGTGTATTGGTTCTCAGGTTGAAAAGTTTGTGAGAACTTGCAAATGCACTTCAATGTTGAAGTGAGTTTTTTTTTTGGTAAAATGAAATTATATTACCACGAACCAATCCAAAAAACAAATCAGAACCCCTTAGGTCAATGCCACCTTCTAGGAAGGGTTAATTAACCCAAGAGGTTACAAATGAAAACAATAGGGCAATCGGTTAGGACAAACCCCCAACCAATTGCAAAAATCATTAAATCTCTAACATAATCCTATCAATCATAGTCGAATTTAGCCAGTTTGTAAAACTAGGACAAACTAAATAAATTCTAAGAGCTAATTCCTTCTTTATTAGAGCAAAAACTTGATCCCGTCTCAATGCTTTGTGAGTGAAAAGTCTTCGATTTCTCTCCATCCATATGTGATAAACCGTGGCAGACATGGCTGCATAAACAAAACGCTTCCTATTGTTGTTCTTGAAACTGAACTTCAGCCAACGATTCCAATTGTCAAAACTAGTGTACCAATTATCTAAACAGCACCAATTGCACACAAGCTCCAGTAACTCTCTGCTCCACGAACAAGAGAAGAAAAGGTGATCTCTAGTTTCCATAGCACCAGTGCATAATTCACAAATTGGATTGATTGTCATGAACAAAGCAAGGCTGTCTTTTGTTCTGAGTTTATCAAGCATAGTGAGCCATAAAATAAAGCAATGTTTAGGAATAGAGAAACTATTCCATACCAGTTTGTGATGAATAAAGGTTTCTTGAGGGCCAAGCAAGAACATATAGCCTTCCTTCACTTCATAACTTCTCGTTTGATCACCCTTCCAGTAGCCATTAGCATAGCCATTCCTAAGCTTGTCCCTGGCCTTTAATATCTGTTTCCAGTGCCAACTAGAAGCAGCAGTTGCCTGACATGTCCAGAAACCATCCTGTTTCATATAGATAGAGCTTATCCATCTGACCCATAAACTGTCCTTTTTCATTGCCAAATTTCAAACTTGTTTACCAATAGCAGCTCTGTTCCAAACCTGAACATTTTGGAAACCTAAGCCACCATGTTTTCTGCTCTTGCATAAATGATGCCAAGCAATTGCAGCTCTAGGTCTTCCTATGTTGTTCAAGCCCCAGAGGAATTCCTTGCATTTCTTCTCAATTCCTTTAATCACCCCTCTTGGAATAATGAATACTGTAGCCCAGTAGGTGTGAAGGGAGAGCAATACTGAATTGATTAACTGGACTCTACCTTGATATGATAAATTTCTGGAAGACCAAGAAGATAATCTCTTTGTGATCTTGTCCACAAGGCAGAAACAAGTGCTATCGGACCACTTTCTGGCTGACAAAGGAAGGCCAAGATACTTGAATGGGAAACAACCTCTCTCAAAACCTGTAATCTGCTTAATATGATTCTGTTGATCTTCCTTTACACCTGCCATGAAAAGGAAAGATTTCTGCTGACTTGCATACAAACCTGAGCTTACAGAGAATTTCTTAAAAGCTTCATGAACAATCTTTACACTTGCAGCATTTCCTTTGCAAAACAACATTAAGTCATCTGCAAAGGCCAAACTCACTAGATTAGCCTCTTTGCAATAAGGGTGGAATCTGAAATTTCTGTCCAAAGCAGCAGCCTTCAGTTTTCTAGTTAAAATATCATATTGTTAAGGGTTATCCCTTAATTTATAATGCAAAGAGTATTCTAGGCAAGACCTTGATTTGGGTATTACTTAATTTACAGTAATGGGTCACTAATGATGGGTCAGGACCAATATTTTGTGCGCATAACAAATACCCTCAACTTGCAACTCTAACATAAAGTAGAATGTCAAAATACACATAAAAAAACACAATGTGCACATTATATGTCCTCGAGCAAGGGGTTTGTAAGTCTAAAGTCCTTAGTATCTTAGTCAGGAGAGTGACAATTAGTAATCTTGAATTGAGGATTATGTTAAAAGTATGAACGAGGTTTCCACAAAAATAGAGGTTTTGATTTGTTTTTTTCTATGTGTTGTTGGGTTTGATTCTTTATTTTAAATTATAGTGCACTCCATGGTTAGGCATCACCTAATTCTAATTGTGAAAAAGAATTGGAACAAATCAAGTTTATCTTTTTTGATTCTTCGATTGGTTACCGTAGTTCTTATGTTCTAAATTGAACATTACAGATTAATATTTAATGTTTGGCTAGTTTTAGTTCACAATTGAAATATACACCATATGATCATCAAGGATACATTTAATTTGCAACTTGTTTTTTTTGGGAAAAAAGTAAATAACATGTTGTTATACATTAGTTCAGATTTGCGGTGCTATATGCTACTTTTGGCATTACATTATTATGTTCATAATTTTAAGATTTTCAATAAGATTTTATTCATCTTTATTGCAGGTTTACTCTAAAAGGTCACATTACCAATTGATTAGTTGCCACATCAAGATTTGGATTACTCAAGAATATAGAAATGCGAATTAGACAATTTTATCGAATGCAAAATGAAATCAGTTCTGATCCAGCAATTGGATCATCACATAGGTCAAGCCCTTCTTCTAGTTCCCCTACCACTGAAAGTGGTGAATCATTCATAGATAACCAATCTGAGTCAAATATTAATTTTTCTCTGCAAGAGAACTTTAATAATTTGAATCATACTGATGCTCAAGCGACTACTTTCCCTAGCCTTAGGCAGAACTCCCAAGAAATGGACACTTCTATTAGAGTTGAGCAAAGTTCTTCATCTGCATCTAATATTCAAGTTGATGCTAATTCTGAAGCTGATTTTGCGTCAACGTCTTCTATTATTTCTGAAATGAGAAGAGACATAGAATTTCGGGTATGTTCAATAATTACCTTCTTAAAGATTATCGCCCTTGAATTTAATGTTAACAAGCTTGATAATTTTGGACTTTTCTATTTTTAATAGCATTCACTTATGGATCTTCTACGTGCTGGTGGAAATTTGCAAATCGAGGTAGGTTTTTATTGAATGATAAATATACACTCTTGCAATTTGAGGTAGATTTTTATGATATTGTTATTTTAAACTAAAAAATGTGGTAAAAATTATTTATTCAGTATAATAAAGCGACTCTTGTTCAACAATTTTTTTTAAAAAAAAATTATTTAAATAAACTAATTTGGTTATTTTCTTAGACAAGACAAAAACCTTCTTTGTTTTTCCATTTTAATTAGAATATATGGGTTAACATTGATGTTTTTATTATAATAATGACTTGAAGTTGCAAGGGCTCGTCGACGAAGAGTATCAAAATGATGATGTTGAGGATCAAAACGGTTGGGGGTTAACTGATGAAGAGATTGTGACATCAATTAGGCACAAAACATTTGAACTTGTCAACAAAGAGACAATAGAGAACAAAGAAGCTTGTGGCATATGTCAGGTGAGGCATGAAACAATTTTGTTTTTTCTTTTGGTATAATGGTGACAATGAGTTTTCAATTTATGATCTTATACAAACTACCCAATATGATCCACTCATTATTCCAATGCTAAGTGTCTTGAACGTAAAACATTCAGATTAATTAAGCATGTTGAAAAATAAATTTTGGAAAGTTGAAGCAATACATGGAATTCTTTTCGGCAATGATTTTGAAAGTTAGTTTTTAACCTGATATCTATTCTTGTATCAACCAGATATATAATTTCTAATAATGACATGTTTACTTGGATGTATCCATGACATTTAATCATGGGATTGCTTTTCCCTTTTTATAATGTATTTACATACAATTATATAACTATAATATTTTTCAGTTTAAAAAAAACCTTATGAAAAGTATGTGATATTAGGAATTTTATTTTGCAATTCTATGATGTGATGTCCCTTTTGATGTATCATGGATTCGTCCCTTTGTTGACTTCTTGCTTGTCTGCTTTATTTGGCGTTTTTTAGATAGTACATGCATGTTCTCAACCCAATCTTATGCTTTATTTTTCTTACAACTTCTATATCTAACTTTTAGGAGGACTATGTCAATGGAGAAAAGATTGGACAGTTAGACTGTTCCCACAAATTCCATATTGATTGCATTCGTAACTGGCTTGTGCGGAAAAACATTTGCCCCAGCTGCAAACGAATGGCATTGCTGCCTATTTATGTTGATTATGCTCCATAATTGTTTCTTGAAACTCCGAAAACTAAGATTCTATTTTTTTTGTTTTCCTCCATGTGTTAAATTTATTTATGTACGAAGGAAGTCACTTTATGATTTCTGGCTAATAAATTTGCGCTTTTATCGTTTCTTATACAATTAAATAATTTTATCCTTGGTTTCGTCATGTGTTGACATGATAGGAAGTCATTCCGACTATTGTTCCATTGTTTTTCCATCAATACAATGTTTGACCTAATTTGATGCTACATAACATAAGTTGGTATCTTGTATTATAATAATTGAGTCATAGAAACTTGTTTGCCTTGATATTGTTAAGAAAAATTACATCCGCAAACTCTTTTGTCATATCTACTTTATAATTAAACATTGATAAAAACACTTTGTTTTGAAAATAATAATGAGTGTGAAAGAATGTGGACAAAAAGAATGTGTATTTGAGCAATGTCATAAACAAACATCTATTTTTTTAGACAAGTTCAAATTCTTATATATTTTTTAATTACCTCTATATTTATATTTATATATTTTATTAAAGTTAAAAATGTCATATTTATATCATAATACTAAAGTTTTAAGATTTTGAAAAGTAGTGATTTATCTTCTCAATACCATATTACTCTTTTTTTTTACTATATATGTTAAGAGAACCCTATTTTTGTATAGTTTTTTTTTATGTTTTTTTTTATAAGACAAGATATTTTATTAAAAAGGCACTAGAAGTACAAGGTATACTTCCAGAGCAAAAAGGAACCAAAAACCAAAGTTAAGAATAGAGAAGCAAAAACCTCCTAACAGCTTGACCTAAAAAAACCTTTTAAAACTACTGAACCCGCCTCTAATGGAGCATGAAGACAGGTACCAAAAAAACGAAACTAGTAAAAAAACCTCAAGGTCCTACCCATGACTGAAGGTTTACGAAAACAACAAAAACCTGCATCTAGATCCTATTCATCAACAGTATGCTATCAAGCTTTGTAACGGGTTTGAAATATATTCATAAGAAGACATACACCCTTTCTTATATTTTCCTTTTAACTAGGATCTAACTTGAATCTTATCCACCATCTTCTGTGTGATTTGACCATGCATCTCCATTGAAAACCTTATCATTCCTCCATTTCCAAATTATCCAAATACACGTTAACCACACCAAAGACCAGCAATGTCTAATCGTCCTGTTGTATATCAAATTTAAATGTTGTTTGTAGTGCATCATACCATCATTGTGCAGAACAGATACAAAACCAAACCAGGTATATATCTCTTGCCACACCTTGTAGGAGCACCTACACTAAAAAAAGAATGACAAGTCGTCTCTTCCTCTTCTTTGCATAAGGCACATAACACCCGCTCTGCTTCCAGTGAAATCTCGTGACGCATCAGATTCACCTTAGAAGGAATTTTGTTGATGATAACTCTCCATCCGAACGCATTCGCCTTTAGAGGCGCAACTGCCTTCCACAATGTCTTGTAATAAGTCTCTGATTCTGGAACCTGTTTGTGATGCAACTCACAGTATGCAGATCTGACAGAATAGGCTCCCTCTTTTTCTGGGCGCCACCACCATGAGTCCTACTTGTCCTGGAATAATACAAATAATTCATTATTTAATTTGTGTTCCCAAACCAATTCAAAGTGGGGAAAAAAGAGAAATAAACACCAAGAAATTGGAATTCAATTCATTTCATAATGAGATTGTCATAGGATAAGGTAGACTTCGTGAAAAGGGATTTAGTAATGTCCTCCTTGCATCTTGGTTAGTGAGTTTTTTGCAAAATCTAGATACTGAACAAGTAGCATAATATTTTTATCATTATATGAATCATATTTGGTTAAACAAATCTTTTAAGTTAAAAGAAATATGTTACTCATGTGCCAATCTTCACTTTCAAACATAACTACTCAACAATAAAATCCAACACTACTTATTATTTATATATTAATGTTACACATGTATAATATGATGACGATGGTGATGAAGCCTATTTTTCCTATTTATTTATAAACGGGTGGTTTTTTATTTGAATGGGGCTATATAAATCCCGTTTTTTCACTTCAGAAATAGGTATCTTTCATGGGTGATAATCATGTTCTCTATATGTTATACTTTGGGGTCGGGCACGAACATTTTGAAAATGCAATGATTTTCTAAAATAATAAGTGCAAACCAATAATTCATCTAGTATTAGATATTGACTTTTTTATTTCCTTACTTAATGGTAGTAATGCCACTCACATCCATAAGCTGGTGGCCAAAGTATCATGGAGGTTTGTGCAATTGGTGCAATCCCCCTAGGGAAATTGCTAAAGTTAATGTATGTTGACAGTGCATTGGTCAATGATTTGAGGGCTGGTGGTACATGATTTATTGGTAGAAATGAACATGGACAGTTTCTAAAATGTAGAGTAAAAAAGGCAAGTCAATTTTTTACTCCAGTATCACTAAAGCTTTGTAGTTGAAGGACTCAAGTTAGCAAAATTACTTAGGTAGAAAAAAATTATCATTGAGTGCGATTATAAGGTAATGATAGATGCTATAGCTGGAATCATGAAAATTTATCTTGCTAGGAAGTAATTTGAAGTATTTTAGAGACATGTCCAAGTCTTGTAAAAGTTTATTCAATAAATTTTTACATTATCAATCTTGAATAAATTATATTATTATTATATTATTATTATTATGATATTATTATCATTATTATTCGTTTTTTTAATAGGTTAAAAGCCTCATATTTAGCTTAAGAATGCAAACCCTTTTGGGTCGCTCCGGGAACTTAGCATTGTAATATAAGTCAAATCAATTATGTTTCAATATTCAAAATTTGGGCCCATATCAAAATCCATGTTTACCTAGCTAAACAACCATCTCAATTAATTAAACATATAGTTATTGAATCACAATTTGTTTCATTTTTCATCATACTTTTCATGTATCACATACCTTATATCATAATGGTTGATCTATTGGGTACACCCTTCTTGCTCTTTTTGTCTTGTTTACATGACATCAATGAATAAGATTTATTATAACACGAGGAATGTCAACTTTTTATTGGTACTCAATTTTGTTAAATCCTTTTTTAATAGGATTTTGATGGGTGTGAATATGTCGTTTCACCTCTTTCTTAAGTCATAATTATATTTATAACTTATTTTGTTGTAGGGATTCATCAAATCTAAAGATGTAACACCTCAATTTGGTAACTTGAAAAATATTTAATTTCCATATTATTTTCGTAAAAATGAGAGTAATTTTTTTTAAAGCATCTAACTTTCATTTCCATACTCAATTGCCCGAACGCATTGCTTTTGCAAAATATTTTATTCGTAGTAACTTTGTTGCAATGCCAAATTACATTCAAACAAGTTTCCCAAATTAAGATGGCATATACAACATAACTCAAGACATCCTCCACAAAGTTATTCAATGGTTGAAATGCGGAAATAAACCTTTCATTAATTTACAGAAACAAATAACTTCATTCATAAAATATTTTTAAAGCCAAAACATAATAGGTTATAACTTGTCCGATAGCCATTATTCATATGTTTTAAAAGATAACTAGAAATAAAATACTGGGGTACATAAGGGATTAGGATACAATGGATGCCACGCGTGCGCACACACACACACACAAAATCTAACAAAGGGTAATAACAATTTGAGCAAATTTCACAAAGGGTAATAACAATTTGAGCAATTTGTTAAATAATCAAAGAAGTTATTCAAATAAGTCCGGTAAAGGCTATTCCAATGCAAATAGAAAAGCGTATAGAAAGGTTGGTCATTTTTCAAAATTTGATTACTCAAAGGCACCAATATGTTTCTATTGTGGTACATATGGACATACATCTAATGTGTGTAATATAAATTAAAATTGCACGGTGTTCCTAAAGGGACATATGTTTGGATTAAAAAGGGACTAGATCCCTTAAATAACCAAAATGGACCCAAAACCATTTGGGTACCAAAATCCAAGACTTGAATTGTCAAGGGCTTACTTTGATATATTGGAAATAGCACCTTAGCTTCAATCATATAGAGGATGGAGAAAATAAATCAATTCATTTGTTCTAAAAGGTACTACAAAGGTAATAAGTGGTATTATAAAGGTAACATGTGATATTACTTGCATTTTAACAAATGGTATGATTTTACAAGTTGTATCACAAGTAGTACTAATCATTTTGCCTTATATTAGACATTTTCAAGTGGTATCGTGTCGAACATTAAGTGAAATTGTATATTGAGTTGTATCCTAATTCAGCAATTTTTAAATTCCCCCAACAAATGCTTTCAAGTGATATCAAGTGGTACCAACATGTTTCTAACAAACCGTATCAAGTGATACAAAAGCCAAATATCGAATATTTCTTATGTTTTAAAGTTTTTGTATGTCACTTGTATTTCAAAAAGTGATATAAATTACCAACAAGTGGTAATAAGAAAATATTCAAAGATATTCAATTCAATACCAAAGAGATTGTTTTTTTTAATAGGCAAAGTATTTTTGATCTTTTTTTCTTTTTACGAGGATAGGGGAAGGGGGATTATATCCACCAAATGGTGGAACCCAGGATCGAACCCGAGACTTCCAACTCCCAAGCCTTAAGTCTTGGTACATGACCTTGTGGGCTACACCCACTTGTCCTATCATATATCTTTCATTATTTCAATTTATATTCATTATATTTTAGCCAAATATGTCACATTTTGAGCTGAATTTCAATGATTTAAAGGCTTATTTTTTTAATCTGTTTAAGCCTTAAATCTTGGTACATGACCATGTGGGCTACACCCACTTGTCCTATCATATATCTTTCATTATTTCAATTTATATTCATTATATTTTAGCCAAATATGTCACATTTTGAGCTGAATTTCAATGATTTAAATGCTTATTTTTTTAATCTGTTTAAGCAAAATAGTATTTTCATGTCATCAACTTCATCGACTTAGTTTAATATCTGTAGTGCACGATTGGATCTAAATTTGATATGTTTTTAATCTACTATATTCCATCATTCATTATTGATCATATTACATATGTTTTAGTTGGTAAATCATCAGATTTTGATGCGTAAAGTTTGGTATATGATAAAACTGTGCAATTTGTCAAAATATGCACTATTTATCTTGTTAAATGAGACAATTAACCGATTAAACACCTATCCGACAACAAAAATCTTGTTTTTAATGCATGTTCTTGACTTTTGGCGTATGCTATTATTTCTTTAATGTTTTTTTATCATGCCAAAAGGGGGAGAAAGATTGTGTTTGTTTTTTTATGTAGATTTGTTGAAAAACTCAAAGTGAAAGGGGGGAGAAAGGCTCTCTCAATGAAAGGCTTCCGCAAAGTGCAATTCACAAGTGAATTAATGTGCAAAAATTGAGGGGGAGCAAATTTCAAAGACAATAAATCTCATCACAAGTTGCCCACAAGTTTGTCATCATAAAAAAGGGAGAGATTGTGAAGCAATTGAGCTTGGCACGTGTTTTGATGAAGACAAATGTGATGAAGACGAAATGTGCAAGAGCAACAAACAACAAACAACAACAACAAGACTTAAGAAGCAAATATATTAGGACATTTATTTTAATGTTATTTGCATTTTATTAGGTCCTTAAGATGTTTGCTTGGGTAGAGTCTAGGTTGGGTAGTGAATCTTAATGTATTCATTTTGAATAATCATGAAATTGATTCATTACAAAACCAATCTTTTGAAAATGATGTATATGATTTTATAAACATTTTAAAATATATTCATGCATTATACTTTGGCTTAATAATGAGTTTAGAACAAATAGTTTTATATATATTTTTTCTCTGGTTATCCGGTTTACCTGGTTATCCGGATAAGTAGTGTAAAAATTGGCCTGGAACGGATTCTGAAAGCCCGTTATCTAGATAAAGGCTTATTTAACTGGATAAAACTGATAGTAGGGCCAAAAATCAGTCGGAAACTTCAACAAGCTTCATAACCGACTTGGCATATCAAAACCCATTATAAAAGGGTACTTTTTAGACACTTTTCATCATTGAATAACACAGAAACCCTTAGCCAATATTTTCAAGAGAATCAAATAGAAATTTAATAATCTTTTCATCATTCCCATTCTTGAATTCAATAATCTTCATTGTTCATAATGCATTCATTGAGATTCAAGATTCAAAGATTCAAGTGCTGCAAATTAGAGTTGTTCACTACATATCAAGGTGTTCTTAGAAAGCAACACAAGTCAAGAAAGATTGAGGTATGAGGTATCGCCAATAGATCAAGGTTCATAGATTTGAGGCATCACTTAGTAAAGAAGAAGATTGATGTGTGAGGTATCATCAATAGATCAAGGTTCATAGGTGTGAGGCATCACCTAGTGAAGGAGAAAGTCTAATAAGGGACGAGGCATCCCTTTAGCAAAGTGGAGAAATCTAGGAAGTAAGGCATCTTCTTAGTACTTGGAAGTGAGGTATCTTTCAAGTTGGTTCACGAGGGAATTTAGAAGATAGAGAGACGTAAAAGGCAAGGATGAGGGATCCTTTGTGGCACGGTTCAAGTGAGGTATCTTGGATGCGTTCTTGTACGAACATTTTCTAAATTCATAGTGTAGCAAATCTCCCTAATCAAAGAAGGAGGACTGGATGTAGCTCTCGGAAGGTTGGGAGTGAACCAGTATAAATCATTGTGCCGTATTCCTTTCTCTTATCTCCTTTATATTTCGTTTATTTTGCGAAAAATTGAATTTTGGTGGTTTCAATTCTTGAATCAATCAAACCAAATCTTTATAAGTGATTAGACTTTGTTTCAACATTCAATACTAGTTGTTGTTTATTATCTTGGACGGTTGTGCAAAAAGATTCATTAAAGAAACGTTTTTGAATCGATTAGCTTCGGGTTGGTTCAATTAACCAGATAATTTTGTTGTTAACCGGATAACTATCTACCTTGACCAGAAAAACAACTTGATAATGTGAAAACAGAAACTGAGTAACTTCTTGCAAACACTTCCGTCCTTTAACAAAATTTAAAAAATTGCCGAGAGAAGGAGCTTGCTTTCCTAAATCTGACACAAGGAAGTATGAGTGTTGGGGAGTATCCAGCTCGCTTCTAGGATTTGGTCTAATATGCTGGCAGTTACATGGATGCTGATGAGAGGACGAAGTGTATCAAGTTTGAATATGGTCTTCGCACCGAGATTAAGATTGCATTTGAATACCAGAACATTAATGACTTGTCTCAACTGGTGAATATGGCTAGCACTTATGAAAAGGGTTTGAAGCAGAAGGAGACTAAGGACCGGAATAGTAATATGCAGGGGGCAGGAGGTCCTATTAGGGGGTAATGAACCAGCTCAAGAACCGGGGCCATATGCCAAAATCTATGCCAGAACAGTAGTTCCTAAGGAAGCGAGCCAGGGTGTTACCGCTCCAAGTGTTAGACCACTATGTCCACACTGTGGAGGATCTCATAGACTTTTATGTCGGCTTTTGGACCAGCACAGGAAGAAGGGTCTCTGCTTCTAGTGCAGGGAGCTGAGACACATTGAGGCAAACTGTCCTAACAGCCATCACATCTGAGGTAATCCTAAGGCTAGTAACATACCAAGTATTGTGAAAGTTACGTAATATGCAAAGTTGATCCAGCTTTTCAGGAATTCGTGAAAAGCCTTAGAAGGAATTAATAAGTCGTAGGGTCCTAGTTGAAATCTAATCAAATCCTGTAATGGTGTTGTCGTATAATGGGGTGTAAGGTTAGGATTGGCCATCCTTATTCTTGCATTTGTTAAGGGATAATATCACCAACAAGAATGACAATGGTGTGTTGTTGATAGATGTGGGATTGGGATTGATCACCTCAATCTTTGCGTCTACTAACGGATGATATCATTGACACTTTCTGACTGAAATCGAAACAACTAAAGTAGAAATTTCCCAAGAGAAACAACCTTTAGGAACAAGGTATGTCGATG
Organism: Crotalaria pallida; assembly: GCA_037953625.1. Lineage (NCBI taxonomy): Eukaryota > Viridiplantae > Streptophyta > Magnoliopsida > Fabales > Fabaceae > Crotalaria > Crotalaria pallida. The sequence goes on along the minus strand of CM075654.1, from coordinate 53,006,944 downwards.
CCAAGTGGGGGAGCGGAACCAAAAAAGAAGTAAGTATCGTAGCCGAAAAACCCTGCTTAATGGGATGGTTCTCCATCTACAGAACTGAACGGAATTTCGGGGACGAAATTCCAGTAAATGGGGGAGAATTTTATCATCCCGAATTCTAATTCCATGAATAATTAGAATAATAGAAAATTAGAAATAAAAGATTTATAACTTAGAACACAGATTCCACCATTGGATGTGAGGTCGGAAGTGTAATTAAGCTTGCTTTCACATTTGAGCAAGATCTAACAGTGAACGAAGAAGATATAGCATTTTGAAATGCAAGGGATGAAAATCAGGCAAAGTAATCGATTACTTTGGGGAAGTAATCGATTACCTGCTCTCTGTGAGGAACCAAATACTGAAGAAATTAAGGAAGTAATCGATTACTTCAAGAGGTAATCGATTACCACCTGGTCAGACATGAAAAAAAATAAGTGGCTTGGGGGCCACGAATTTAAGGCTTCTTGAGGAAGCCATTGCACCACAACCACACAAAAACAAAACAAACACTCACTCCCATTCCCATAAGTCATACCAACACATTCATTCATTCTTCTTCATTTCCCCTTCTTCTCCTTCATGAAATAAGAAGAAAGAACACACCACCCATCTCCATCATCATCAAGCACCATAACCAAGCTCCATCACACTCACTCATCACCACCTCCCACACGCCTTCACCACCATCACCATAGAGCTTTCTCTCTTTCCCTAACTCACCCAAGTGAGAGAGAAACTCCATTAATCTCCTTCAAGGTCTCCATAAGGCAACACCCCCACACATTTATTGGGTATTTTCATAAGGATCAAAGGCTAGCTTAGGAGGCTCAAGCTCAAGGAGCACAAGGAAGAGGAAAGATCAAGCCTTGAGAGTATACAAAGCAAAGGAGAACAACCTAGGGCTTGAGGTTCCATCTCTCTTTCTTCATTTGAGATAAGGAGGTGGTATTACCATTTCTTAGGGGGTGGGTTCTAACTAGAGTATAGTGATGACTAAGAGGGATGGGTAATGATAATAATAAACCTTAGGGTAATGTAATTGGTTAGAACTAAGTATTTGCAGTTAGGGTTAGAGAACCCTCAATGATAATGGTTGAATATATCATGTGCTTGTATATGTTTATTGATTTTTATGAATAAATGTGTGATATTAAATTGTTATTGAATCACTAAGTAGGCTAGGTTTGTAATAAAACTAAGTAAAAGCTTGAGAGAAAAATTTGGTAAAATGATAATAGAATAAGTGGGACTATTTGGGCTATGGGAATAATTATAAAAAGTGAGTTAGAAACACCTAAGAAATCTATCTAAAGAGTAAGTGAAAATGAATGGATCAATTGGAATAGATGGATAATAAGGGCTTGATTAAGTAGAATAGAAGTGAACCTTAGGGTAGTTGGAAACGGACACTAGGTGGATAGTATAGAAGTAAGAAGTTGATTAATTGTTCCTTGAGGTTAATGAATCAGTTAAGGTTAGAGAAGGGTCTTAGGATTAAGGGAATTAATTGAGGTTAGTGAAAGTGACTAAAACCCAAGGGAGGTTGTAGTGGATCTAGAAAATAGGAAATTCCCCTGACCTAGGGGACCCCAAGACCAATGACTAGTGGTCCTGAAATCAGAGTGAGATCAGGGGTTTATGAGTGATGGTAATGGAATGTTTCTGAGTATCCAGTTGGGATACCCAATTTATCCCTCTGACAACTAGAAGTGTGTGTAGAGTGTCAACATAGGGATGATAAAACCTTACCTGACCCTAAGGCATGATGATGCCTTTTATAGGGTGTGCGGTTATGGGCCTGTGGTGAGGCCCGTTAGGGTTACCATGCTGATGCCAGACTCTTTAAAATATCTGATAAATATCTGTGGTTGTCTAGTGGATAGACTGCGCAATACTGTATATTAGAGAGCCTGGACGGTTCAGTTGGTCTCATGTCTAGCCCGTATTAAGGATGTAGGGTGTATGGCTCGACCTATACGGTGTCCCGAGGTCGGTTGAATGCCTACTCATCCCTATTTGGGCCACTCGGTGTGCTCCCAGGGGAGGCCGAGTGTATGATCGGTTAGAGACCATGTAGGGGGGTCCGACCTGATCTTTGATCAGGTCGGATGGAATGCTCTCAACTTGTAGAAGGTCGGTTAGAGGCAACTTGTCCTGGTCCGTCCAAGGTCGGGTTAACTGATAGAGTTTCGACCTGTGCGGAGGCCATGTGAGCTTTGATGATGTGTCGATCTTGTGTTCGATCTTGATTCGACCAGTTGGGACTGGTGATACCGGTTGACCTTTGTAGTCAGCCCGAGTAGTAGACGATAAGTCTTCGATTTGTCAGGATGTTGAGCCTTGAGTGAAGGGACCTGGATCGATCAAGGGAAGTCTCAGTTCGGTTAACCCTACAAGCCCCCCAAGTTGGCGTAGGCTTGGAGAAGCCTGTGTCGAGCTTAGGTTGACGAGGATTCGATCTAGTGCCTTGGTCTTGTCTCTTGTCTTTTTAGTTGCCTGTGGTGACGCTAGGGTTTCCCCAAGTTCACACGGGTCAAGGCTACGTTTTGAAAAGAGGGAAAGTAATGATGAGTGTCTTTTCGAAAATCAGAATTTCGCCTGACTGTCCCCACGATGTGGCCACGTGGCCAAGATCCACGAAATGGGCTCTTTCCCACCTTTTTGGGCCTCGGTGGGGGGAGTGGAAGGGCAGATTATTTAAACTTGGATTTTCTCAATCTTCCACTCCATTTGCAACTTCTTCAGAAAGCTTTTTCTTGTTTTCTCTCTCGTAGCTGTTCAGTCACTTCAACGCCAAGTCCCAACATTTTCTTCTGTTCTAGGTATACTTTCTTTTCCTCCTCAGTTCCTTTTGCTTTTCGTTTCTTTTTTTCTTTTTTTCTTTTGTTTCTTTTTTTTAGTGTTTGTTTCTTGATTCAGATAAGATCGTTGCTCAAGTTCAAGCTAAGGACATGGGAGGACGTGCGCGAGCTGCAATTATGTTCAAGAAGAGGAAGCAGACTGGAGCTTCTGGTTCGACACCTATGCAGGTCGCTTCTCCTGCGGCTTCGCAATCGTCCTCGGAGCATACTCAAAGCGAGGGAGCTCAGGAGGAGCTCGCAGCCTACCTTTCCCTAGAGGCTGGATCCTCCCCTGCTACTAAGAGGACCAGGGTGGAGAGGGGGAAGGAGGTCGTTACTGACGAGCTGATCCGGGAGGTTGTTCCTTAGCCTGCTGGGGTTGACAGGTAATCATAATTGCCTTCTCTTTGCAATATATGATTACGAGTTTGATCTAACTGTTTAACTTTGAAGGTTGTGCCATTTTCAACGTGACTCTGCTAGGACCTTGATCTGAGGTCTTTTCGAGTCTGCTAGCGTGTTGGCTGGGTTAGCTATTCATTGTGAGGAGATAGCTCCAGTTCTGAATAATGCCGAGAAGGGGAGGCTTCTGGAGAAGGTAAAGGCTTTGGAGAATAGACTTTCTGCCGAGAAGAAGGCAAGGGAGGAGGTGGAGAAGAAATTGGAGTCCGCTCTAAAGTCGAAGGAGGAGGCGGAGGCGAGCTTGGCTGATGCTCAAAAGAAGGCTGAGGAAGATGCCTAAGTGGCACACGCCCGCCTTAGGAGGATGAAGGAGAAGGCCTTGAAGCACAAGGTTGGGAGGAAGAGAATCGCTTCTACTGGGATCAGACTCACGTCGGCCAACTTGTCAATGCTCTGAATCAGTTCTCTTTCCTCAACCAACACCTCAATGTTCATGGTGCCCACCCCGACTATCGTGTTGAAAATAATCAGATCGTTTCTGAAGATGGGCCAGTTGATTTATCCTCTGCCGACCTTCCCAATCCTCGCGAATTGGTCGATGACACCAGCGTTTTCCCCGAGAATTCCATCGTCCTTTCTGATTCTGAGGATGAACCCTAAACTTAGTTTCTCCCTTCGCCTGTACTTTTGTTAGGACCTGTTTTTAGGTCGTTTTTGCTAAGCTTTGGTTAAGACCTGTACATAGGTCCTGTTCTGTAAGCCGTTCATGGCTCATATTTTGATCAATCAATGAAACGAGTAATTTTCGCATTCACAGTTGTTATTTCTTCGTTGTTTAAATTCTGTTTATTAAGAACTAGAAACTCAGACCGTTAGCCATGGTTGGTTTCTCGGACCACGAGTATCCACTCCAATCGTGGGTATTGATCAGTGTAGCGTTCGGGTATCTTTTGTACTTGCTAATGTTATGAGCTCGTAAGCGAAATTAGAGCCTTGACCATAAGTCCCTCTGCTAGGTTCGGTGGCGAGCCGAACGTAGGGCAGGCTAGTACGTAGACAACAAAATTTAAGCAAATGTATTTATTTATGAATCACGCATGTATGATGAATACGATGGTTTTCATGTATTCTGAGTAAGAACTGAAGAAGTTCTTAGCTGTAGTAAGATTTGAGCTTTGTGGCATTCCAAGAGTTGTTGATGGCTGCACCAGAGAGCGTTTCAAGCCGATAACTACCCGAGCCGATCTTCAAAGAGATCCGTTATGGTCCTTCCCAATTGCAGGCAAGTTTACCATCTTTAGCGCATTTCAGCCCGATGTCAGCACTTCTGTTGGATCACTGGCAAGTATACCGGATCGACAAGTAATATAGTCAGTAAGACCAGTTATCGTTCCCACGAGGATTGCAAATTGTTTCTAATTTCTTTCACCTAATTGCGATTACTATGTGAAACTTGTATTGGTTTTGAGTTTTTAGATAAGAGTGCAGAATTAATAGAATGAGACAAAACAGAAAATAAAAAGTGTTTAGAAACAAATATGGAAAAGGCTAGGAACATGGTTTCATTGCAGGACCTAGTTTACTAATTATGAATCAATGTTTTCGTATTAAATCAACAACATCCCAGCTATAACAATTATTAAATTCCTCTAACAATTGTGTTTCCTATTCAATCGGAACCCTTAATCCCTTAAGAAATTACCAACCAGTTAGTCATCAATTAAGAACATTGGATTTAAATATGTTATATAATCCCCAAAAGTATCCCTACAAGTTGGATGATTATAATGTTTGATTGCAAGGTCAGATCCAATCCCTAATTTCCCAATTGAAGATTTAGACTACCAATCATAAAACGTGCACTTTTATGTAAAACAATTTAACCACAATCAAACAATTGATTTAAAAGGAAAACATCAATTCATAAATTCATAAACTATTTAGGATCCATACAAATTCACCATATTCCTAACAAGAGGTTTAGTTACACATAATGGGAGAAGAAATACAAGAATTAAGGGAAGAACTCATAATCATAGACAATAATGAATTTACCCCAAGAGAACTTTAATTCTTCATGTGGATCCCTCCATTGTTGATCTTCAATCCTTGCCTTGCCTCCTTGCTCTCAATGATATGTTTCTAACCTCTCTTCTCTAATCCTAATTCTATTCCTAATCTCTCTATTGCCTCTGAAAAGTCTCCAAAACCTAATGGAAAAACCTATATTTAAAGTCTAAAACTAATCCTAATTGAATTGGATCAAATCTGATCAAAAAGTGGCCCAATTGGGCCTGCTAGGTGTTTGCGCGCCTGGGGCGCACCAGTCTGCATGCCTGGGCATGCCCAACTGATCTGATTCTGGTGCATTGCTATTGTTTGGGTGGTGCCCGTCAGCGCTGGTGCTGCCTGGTTCTCGTGGTGCGCACGCCTGGGCACACCAGCCTGGGCGCCTGGGCGTGTGGCACCTGCTCCGGCTCCGTTTCGCTCCGTTCTTGCTCCATTTTCAAGGTTCTTTCGTCCTCTTTTCAGTTCCATATTTATTTTCCTCATTTAAGCTCCGAAAGTACCTGAAACAAGCCCAAAACGGATCAAAACGTTCAAAGGATAATATTTCCTAAACTAATACTAAAAATCCTAAATTTGCAAGAGAAACAAGCCAAATCCTTAGTAAAAGGGAGTCTAAATCATGCTCAAAATATCATATATTGGACCCAAATCACCTTCAGAGGACCAGATCTCCTTCCTCAAAAGACCGTGGATTGACTGACTTATTGTACTCTCTAGCTTGCCTTGACTTGGATTTTCTTTACCTGAGAAGTCTGTTGTTAGACTCATAAGTGTTACCCATCCTGAAGGTCGGTATTTGTCGCTCGACAGGAATAACGGCATCACATCCGTAGGTCAGACGGAATGGAGTTTCCCCTGTTGAGGTTTGCACGGTCATTCTGTATGACCATAATACCTTAGGGAAGTTTTCCACCCATTTGCCTTTTGAACCTTCCAGCCTTTTCTTGATTCCCTGAATAATCGACCTGTTGATGGCCTCGACCTGGCCATTGGTTTGGTGGTGCTCAACCGAGAAATTATGATTGATCTTTTAGACTATCATCATATCCTTGAAGGAGCTCGAAGTGAACTGCGTCCCATTGTCGATTACCAACGAATGGGGAACACCGAATCTGGATATAATGTTGCTCTTGAAAAACTTCTGAGTCTTGGCTGAAGAGATAGTGGTGAGAGGTTCTGCTTCCACCCATTTGGTGAAATAGCTATCGCCGCCACCACGAACTTCAATCCACCAGGAGAAGTAGGGAACTTGCCGATTATGTCCATTCCCCATTGGTAGAATGGCTAGGGGGGACAACGTGTGTAACTCTTCTGGGGGTTTTTGATATACGTCACTGTGGAACTGACAAGTTCACACTTTTTGACGTGGTCTATCGCATCCCTCTGCATGGTTGGCCAGTAGTAACCCACTCGGATCACCTTTCTAGCCAACGATTTTCCTTCGACGTGGTGGCTCCCTACTCCCCCATGGACTTATGTCAAAACATCCTCGGCTTGAGCTGGATCAAGATATCGGAGCATTGGGCTGTCGACTCTTCTTCGGTATAACACCCTGTCAAGTATAGTGTATTCGGCTGCTTGCTTTATGACTTTTTTGGCTTCTGAGGGATCTTGAGGAATGATCCCTTGCTGAAGGTAGGAAACGATCGGGGTCATCCAATCCGATGACAAGGAAACTGTTAGGGCAACGCTCAGTCTTGTAACGGTTTCCTGTATCAGCTCTGCTGTTGGACTCTCGGGGAGTATGAGTGATTTCCAAGTGTGAAAACTCGGAAGCTAGGAACCTGACCCTGTCCAGGTACTTCTGAAAGATAGGTTCCTTGGCCTGATACTCGCCTTTAATTTGAGAGACTACCAGTAGTGAATCTGAAAAGATCCATATCGTGGTAGCCCCCATTTCCTTGGCGAGACTCATCCCTGCGAGAACAGCTTCATACTTGGCTTGGTTATTGGACGTAGAGAATTCGAACTTGAGTGAATACTCTAAGCTGACTCCTTTGTCGTTTTCCAAGATAACCCCAGCTCCTGCACCATTCGAATTACTGGACCCGTCGACATTGAGGGTCCAGCTTTGGGAGTTCGATCCTGTGGAAGGTTCCGTGATCGAGGCCATACCCGATCAAAATAAAAGGGGTTCAATTCTGTAGTACTAGGAAGATGATCCTAGGTCATTTCCCAGCGAATATCGGTTTAGGCAAACTATCAAACACGTAGTGTGCAGTAAAATGGGGGTTTTTGTATGCATCAGATGTGAAGAACAAAACACAAAACAGAATATTAAAACTAAGAAAATCAGAAACAAAAGCGGACAAACCCCTTTGGCTACGTACACTACTCAATCCTAGCTCACTAAAGATCGATTCCTCTCCTCTCCTCTATCCAACTCGTGACAACCAAATACTAAGCGAAAATTTAGTTATCACTCCAAACCCTAACTTCTAATTAAGCATCAGAAACCAAAATTGGAGTTTTTATGAGTTAATACAAATTAATCATTTATATTCATGTATTATCTGTAAGATCCATGAAGAATGTTTTGATAAATGCCAAAAGGTTTTGAACAAGCTACAAGTGTGTTGATCAAGTTCAAGCTCAACAAGCAACAACAAACATCAAGTTATAAAGAGAGAGCCAACTCATGAAGACTTAGTTTGGTAGTTTATGTTTTAATGTTTTATCTTTTGCCTCACAAGTCTTTTAGTTTATGAGTTTGGGTAGAATTTATTAGAGGGTAGTGAATCTCTTTTGATTGCATGATTATATCATATTTTGAGTATTCACTTTGCCTAAAATCAATAGGTGGCTTAAAGGTTTGAAAGAAAAGGTTTAGTTTTTGAGAAAACAAGTTTTAAGTGATTTTTAATGTTAATAATCGATTAACAGATTTGGATAATTGATTAACAGTGTATTATGAACTGATAATCGATTAACAAACTTTTGATAATCGATTATCTGAACTTTTACTCGAGTAAAACCTTTTTCACTCGAGTGAAATTTATGCAGCTTTCGTATTACTCGAGTAACTTGATCAGATATGGTTTTTTAAATACGTTTTTCACTTCTCAAAAGTCATTCTAAGTGCTCTAACTTTTGGGTATTCTATATAAACCTTTTCCTAATCATTTCTATCAACTAGAATCATTTTGATACACAATTTTACAAAGAATCAAAGCCACACTATTCTCTCTCACTCTCTCAAGATCAAAGCTCTCATTTTCATATTCTTTGATCAAGAACCTTGAATCTCTCATGTTGATATTTCATAGCTTTTGAAAGAGATTCATAGGATTGTTTTTGTTTTCTATTGAGTTGTAATCATTGCAAGAGGCAAACATTCTACAACAAAGGAAGCCTTGATTTTGTGAATCAAGCAAGTTTAGTTGAAAGTCTTGAAGAAGCATTTCATCAAGCATTTGGAAGGCACTTTGAAGAATCTCAAAGTACTTGGAAGTCTTGTGAGTGAAGCAAGCAAAGAAGACTTGTTGTGGGGTTATCAACAAGCAAGTAGAGGTTAGATTAGATATCAATAGGATTACAAGACAAGGGTGTGGTATCCTTTCTAGGCTAGCAAGAAGGAAGTCTTGTGAGGCATTTACTTGTAATTTGAGAAACTCTAATTCCTCATAGTGAAGAATCTCTCTTGGTTGAAGAGGGGACTGGAGTAGCTTTCAAGTGGATGAAAGTGAACTAGGATAAATCACTGTGTCGTATCTCTAAACTCTCTACTCTTTACAATTCTTGTTATTAATTGTGTTCTTGATTGAAAACCTAGAAAAAGTGATTTTTCTATATTTGATTGAATTGAATCTTTATTGTGCAAAATTGATAAAGGGAAAATCATTTTCATAACCTAGGTGAATCAATAAGAATATTGGTGTTGATTGTTTCCGCTTAATCTCTGATATAATATTTGTTAATTGATTGATTTTCATTGGTTTTAATCGTTTAGATTTGTTTCTTGCGAAAATCTTTCAAAGTTTCTTTAACACCTATTCAACCCCCCCTTCTAGGTGTTCTCCTAGTGTTCTTATTTGTTTCAACCACCGAGTGTAGTTTTCCAACAATTGGTATCAGAGCTCGGTCGAAAGACACGAGCATAGAGCTTTTTCGTTAAGATCCTAAGGAAACTACAATGGGTTCTACGAATCCTTTTGGTGGTGAAGGTGCTTCAATAAATCGCCCTCCTATGTTTGGTGGAGAGGGTTATGGTTATTGGAAAATTAGGATGAGAATCTTTATAGAAGCTATAGATGTGAACATTTGGGAAGCCATTGAAATTGGTCCTTATATTCCCTCAAAAGATGTAGAAGGTGTGCTTACACTAACTCCCAAAGATAAGTGGACCGATGATGATAAAAGAAAAATTCAATATGATTTAAAAGCAAAAAATATCATCACCTCCGCTCTATCTTATGATGAGTTCTTTAGAGTCTCCCAATGTAAAGATGCCAAAGATATGTGGGACACCTTGCAAGTCACACATGAAGGCACTAGTGAAGTTAGGCGTGCTAGATTGAATTCTTTGATGCATGAATATGAATTGTTTCATATGTTGCCTAATGAATCTATATGTTTTATGCAAAAACGTTTTACTCATATTGTTAATCATCTCATTGCTCTTGGTAAAACTTTCGTGAATTGTGAACTTGTTAACAAAGTTTTAAGATGTCTAAGTAGGGAATGGCAACCCAAGGTTACCGCAATTGTTGAATCAAAGGACTTGGACACAATGGACTTAGCAACACTTTTCGGAAAGCTACAAGAACATGAAATGGAGCTTGAACGTTTGCAAATGCATGAAGAGTCGGATAAGTACAAAGAAAGAAAAGGAATTGCTCTTAAATCTCAAAGGTCATATAAAAAGGAAGAGAGTTCCGATGATGATGATAATGAAGATTCCGATTCGGATATTGATGAAGAGGAGATGAAGCTTCTACTAAGAAAGTTCAATAAAACTCTAAGGAGAAAAGGAAGGTTGAACAAGGACAAAAGTAAAGAGAACGATTCCCCACACTACAATTCCAAGACTTCAAAAGAAGGTGTAGTTTGCCATGAATGTGGAAAGCCCGGTCATCTCAAGTACTCATGCTCTAAGTATCTCAAGAAGAAGGAGAAAGAGAAGAAAAATGCAAAACACAAAAGGGCATACATAGTTTGGAATAGTGATGATGAACAAGACAAGAAAAGCACAACTAGTAGTTCTTCGGATGATGAACATGCCGCTTGTCTCAACTTGATAGCTCAAGTACATGAAGAGGAAAGCTCAAATGATGAATCAAGTGAGCAAAGTGACGAAAGCGATGTAAGTCTTACTAAATCCGAAATTTCTTCAAATTATGAAATGTTATATAATGCTTATGAAGAAATGCATGAACATCTCAAGAAATTAGCTAAGAGAAATATTGATAGGAAGAAGCTCATTGAGGAACATCAACAAAAGATTTTAGATCTTCAAAAGCAAGTTGATGACCTTAAGTTAGACAATGAGACTTTGCATCTTATCATTGATAATTCTACTTGTGATTGTGCTAGTAGATTGAATATTGTGGTTGATTGTGAGAATTGCAAGTTGCTTAAGGATGAAAATGCTATTTTGAAAAATAAGCTTGCAAGTTTCACAAATGGTGATATTAGATTGCGAACATTGTTAAATTTTCAAAGAGAAAATTCAAACAAGTTTGGTTTGGGTTATACTAATGCTAAGAGTAAATCTCATAGAAATGTTGTTGATTTTTCTAAAGTTGATTTTTCAAATGCACCAACATGTTTCTATTGTGGTACTCATGGACATACTTCAAATGTGTGTTATATTAAAGTGCATGGTATACCTAAAGGAGATTTTGTTTGGATGAAAAAGGGTGAGAGTCCCTACACTAACAAAAATGGATCCAAAACCATTTGGATACCAAAAAGCAAAGCATGATTGTTTTTGTAGGTATGATTGAAGAGCAAAAGGACTTTCATGTGATATTCATTCATTTGCTACTTCAATTGGTATCAAGGAGAAAATTCTACAAATTGGTGTTATTCTATTCATGCTTTGGTTATATTTCTTCTATTTTGGCTTAGATCTTATTTCAATTGGTATATATTTCTTTTTGATAATGCCAAAGGGGGAGAAATATGATGTTTTGAAACAAAGGGGAGAAATAAAATGGTATGTTTGGAGAAAGGTTGTTTTGTTGTTTTTATGTAGGTTGAGCAAAGTTGTTGAAGATAGGGGGAGAATCAAGCTTACTCAATTGGATTTCAAATGTCAAAAGCATTAATTGAGGGGGAGCAAGAGTCTCACCAAGTGATCAAATGGTTCAAGCATCAACAACTTCAATGAACTTCAAACGATTTCAAAACATGTTTGTCATTTTCAAAAAGGGGGAGATTGTAAGATCCATGAAGAATGTTTTGATAAATGCCAAAAGGTTTTGAACAAGCTACAAGTGTGTTGATCAAGTTCAAGCTCAACAAGCAACAACAAACATCAAGTTATAAAGAGAGAGCCAACTCATGAAGACTTAGTTTGGTAGTTTATGTTTTAATGTTTTATCTTTTGCCTCACAAGTCTTTTAGTTTATGAGTTTGGGTAGAATTTATTAGAGGGTAGTGAATCTCTTTTGATTGCATGATTATATCATATTTTGAGTATTCACTTTGCCTAAAATCAATAGGTGGCTTAAAGGTTTGAAAGAAAAGGTTTAGTTTTTGAGAAAACAAGTTTTAAGTGATTTTTAATGTTAATAATCGATTAAAAGATTTTGATAATTGATTAGCAGTGTATTTTGAACTGATAATCGATTAACAAACTTTTGATAATGGATTATCTGAACTTTTACTCGAGTAAAACCTTTTTCACTCGAGTGAAATTTATGCAGCTTTCGTATTACTCGAGTAACACTCATTTCACTCGAGTAACTTGATCAGATATGGTTTTTTAGATACGTTTTTCACTTCTCAAAAGCCATTCTAAGTGCTCTAACTTTTGGGTATTCTATATAAACCTTTTCCTAATCATTTCTATCAACAAGAATCATTTTGATGCACAATTTTACAAAGAATCAAAGCCACACTATTCTCTCTCACTCTCTCAAGATCAAAGCTCTCATTTTCATATTCTTTGATCAAGAACCTTGAATCTCTCATGTTGATATTTCATAGCTTTTGAAAGAGATTCATAGGATTGTTTTTGTTTTCTATTGAGTTGTAATCATTGCAAGAGACAAACATTCTACAACAAAGGAAGCCTTGATTTTGTGAATCAAGCAAGTTTAGTTGAAAGTCTTGAAGAAGCATTTCATCAAGCATTTGGAAGGCACTTTGAAGAATCTCAAAGTACTTGGAAGTCTTGTGAGTGAAGCAAGCAAAGAAGACTTGTTGTGGGGTTATCAACAAGCAAGTAGAGGTTAGATTAGATATCAATAGGATTACAAGACAAGGGTGTGGTATCCTTTCTAGGCTAGCAAGAAGGAAGTCTTGTGAGGCATTTACTTGTAATTTGAGAAACTCTAATTCCTCATAGTGAAGAATCTCTCTTGGTTGAAGAGGGGACTGGAGTAGCTTTCAAGTGGATGAAAGTGAACCAGGATAAATCACTGTGTCGTATCTCTAAACTCTCTACTCTTTACAATTCTTGTTATTAATTGTGTTCTTGATTGAAAACCTAGAAAAAGTGATTTTTCTATATTTGATTGAATTGAATCTTTATTGTGCAAAATTGATAAAGGGAAAATCATTTTCATAACCTAGGTGAATCAATAAGAATATTGGTGTTGATTGTTTCCGCTTAATCTCTGATATAATATTTGTTAATTGATTGATTTTCATTGGTTTTAATCGTTTAGATTTGTTTCTTGCGAAAATCTTTCAAAGTTTCTTTAACACCTATTCAACCCCCCCTTCTAGGTGTTCTCCTAGTGTTCTTATTTGTTTCAACCACCGAGTGTAGTTTTCCAACAATTGGTATCAGAGCTCGGTCGAAAGACACGAGCATAGAGCTTTTTCGTTAAGATCCTAAGGAAACTACAATGGGTTCTACGAATCCTTTTGGTGGTGAAGGTGCTTCAATAAATCGCCCTCCTATGTTTGGTGGAGAGGGTTATGGTTATTGGAAAATTAGGATGAGAATCTTTATAGAAGCTATAGATGTGAACATTTGGGAAGCCATTGAAATTGGTCCTTATATTCCCTCAAAAGATGTAGAAGGTGTGCTTACACTAACTCCCAAAGATAAGTGGACCGATGATGATAAAAGAAAAATTCAATATGATTTAAAAGCAAAAAATATCATCACCTCCGCTCTATCTTATGATGAGTTCTTTAGAGTCTCCCAATGTAAAGATGCCAAAGATATGTGGGACACCTTGCAAGTCACACATGAAGGCACTAGTGAAGTTAGGCGTGCTAGATTGAATTCTTTGATGCATGAATATGAATTGTTTCATATGTTGCCTAATGAATCTATATGTTTTATGCAAAAACGTTTTACTCATATTGTTAATCATCTCATTGCTCTTGGTAAAACTTTCGTGAATTGTGAACTTGTTAACAAAGTTTTAAGATGTCTAAGTAGGGAATGGCAACCCAAGGTTACCGCAATTGTTGAATCAAAGGACTTGGACACAATGGACTTAGCAACACTTTTCGGAAAGCTACAAGAACATGAAATGGAGCTTGAACGTTTGCAAATGCATGAAGAGTCGGATAAGTACAAAGAAAGAAAAGGAATTGCTCTTAAATCTCAAAGGTCATATAAAAAGGAAGAGAGTTCCGATGATGATGATAATGAAGATTCCGATTCGGATATTGATGAAGAGGAGATGAAGCTTCTACTAAGAAAGTTCAATAAAATTCTAAGGAGAAAAGGAAGGTTGAACAAGGACAAAAGTAAAGAGAACGATTCCCCACACTACAAGACCAAGACTTCAAAAGAAGGTGTAGTTTGCCATGAATGTGGAAAGCCCGGTCATCTCAAGTACTCATGCTCTAAGTATCTCAAGAAGAAGGAGAAAGAGAAGAAAAATGCAAAACACAAAAGGGCATACATAGTTTGGAATAGTGATGATGAACAAGACAAGAAAAGCACAACTAGTAGTTCTTCGGATGATGAACATGCCGCTTGTCTCAACTTGATAGCTCAAGTACATGAAGAGGAAAGCTCAAATGATGAATCAAGTGAGCAAAGTGACGAAAGCGATGTAAGTCTTACTAAATCCGAAATTTCTTCAAATTATGAAATGTTATATAATGCTTATGAAGAAATGCATGAACATCTCAAGAAATTAGCTAAGAGAAATATTGATAGGAAGAAGCTCATTGAGGAACATCAACAAAAGATTTTAGATCTTCAAAAGCAAGTTGATGACCTTAAGTTAGACAATGAGACTTTGCATCTTATCATTGATAATTCTACTTGTGATTGTGCTAGTAGATTGAATATTGTGGTTGATTGTGAGAATTGCAAGTTGCTTAAGGATGAAAATGCTATTTTGAAAAATAAGCTTGCAAGTTTCACAAATGGTGATATTAGATTGCGAACATTGTTAAATTTTCAAAGAGAAAATTCAAACAAGTTTGGTTTGGGTTATACTAATGCTAAGAGTAAATCTCATAGAAATGTTGTTGATTTTTCTAAAGTTGATTTTTCAAATGCACCAACATGTTTCTATTGTGGTACTCATGGACATACTTCAAATGTGTGTTATATTAAAGTGCATGGTATACCTAAAGGAGATTTTGTTTGGATGAAAAAGGGTGAGAGTCCCTACACTAACAAAAATGGATCCAAAACCATTTGGATACCAAAAAGCAAAGCATGATTGTTTTTGTAGGTATGATTGAAGAGCAAAAGGACTTTCATGTGATATTCATTCATTTGCTACTTCAATTGGTATCAAGGAGAAAATTCTACAAATTGGTGTTATTCTATTCATGCTTTGGTTATATTTCTTCTATTTTGGCTTAGATCTTATTTCAATTGGTATATATTTCTTTTTGATAATGCCAAAGGGGGAGAAATATGATGTTTTGAAACAAAGGGGAGAAATAAAATGGTATGTTTGGAGAAAGGTTGTTTTGTTGTTTTTATGTAGGTTGAGAAAAGTTGTTGAAGATAGGGGGAGAATCAAGCTTACTCAATTGGATTTCAAATGTCAAAAGCATTAATTGAGGGGGAGCAAGAGTCTCACCAAGTGATCAAATGGTTCAAGCATCAACAACTTCAATGAACTTCAAACGATTTCAAAACATATTTGTCATTTTCAAAAAGGGGGAGATTGTAAGATCCATGAAGAATGTTTTGATAAATGCCAAAAGGTTTTGAACAAGCTACAAGTGTGTTGATCAAGTTCAAGCTCAACAAGCAACAACAAACATCAAGTTATAAAGAGAGAGCCAACTCATGAAGACTTAGTTTGGTAGTTTATGTTTTAATGTTTTATCTTTTGCCTCACAAGTCTTTTAGTTTATGAGTTTGGGTAGAATTTATTAGAGGGTAGTGAATCTCTTTTGATTGCATGATTATATCATATTTTGAGTATTCACTTTGCCTAAAATCAATAGGTGGCTTAAAGGTTTGAAAGAAAAGGTTTAGTTTTTGAGAAAACAAGTTTTAAGTGATTTTTAATGTTAATAATCGATTAAAAGATTTTGATAATTGATTAGCAGTGTATTTTGAACTGATAATCGATTAACAAACTTTTGATAATGGATTATCTGAACTTTTACTCGAGTAAAACCTTTTTCACTCGAGTGAAATTTATGCAGCTTTCGTATTACTCGAGTAACACTCATTTCACTCGAGTAACTTGATCAGATATGGTTTTTTAGATACGTTTTTCACTTCTCAAAAGCCATTCTAAGTGCTCTAACTTTTGGGTATTCTATATAAACCTTTTCCTAATCATTTCTATCAACAAGAATCATTTTGATGCACAATTTTACAAAGAATCAAAGCCACACTATTCTCTCTCACTCTCTCAAGATCAAAGCTCTCATTTTCATATTCTTTGATCAAGAACCTTGAATCTCTCATGTTGATATTTCATAGCTTTTGAAAGAGATTCATAGGATTGTTTTTGTTTTCTATTGAGTTGTAATCATTGCAAGAGACAAACATTCTACAACAAAGGAAGCCTTGATTTTGTGAATCAAGCAAGTTTAGTTGAAAGTCTTGAAGAAGCATTTCATCAAGCATTTGGAAGGCACTTTGAAGAATCTCAAAGTACTTGGAAGTCTTGTGAGTGAAGCAAGCAAAGAAGACTTGTTGTGGGGTTATCAACAAGCAAGTAGAGGTTAGATTAGATATCAATAGGATTACAAGACAAGGGTGTGGTATCCTTTCTAGGCTAGCAAGAAGGAAGTCTTGTGAGGCATTTACTTGTAATTTGAGAAACTCTAATTCCTCATAGTGAAGAATCTCTCTTGGTTGAAGAGGGGACTGGAGTAGCTTTCAAGTGGATGAAAGTGAACCAGGATAAATCACTGTGTCGTATCTCTAAACTCTCTACTCTTTACAATTCTTGTTATTAATTGTGTTCTTGATTGAAAACCTAGAAAAAGTGATTTTTCTATATTTGATTGAATTGAATCTTTATTGTGCAAAATTGATAAAGGGAAAATCATTTTCATAACCTAGGTGAATCAATAAGAATATTGGTGTTGATTGTTTCCGCTTAATCTCTGATATAATATTTGTTAATTGATTGATTTTCATTGGTTTTAATCGTTTAGATTTGTTTCTTGCGAAAATCTTTCAAAGTTTCTTTAACACCTATTCAACCCCCCCTTCTAGGTGTTCTCCTAGTGTTCTTATTTGTTTCAACCACCGAGTGTAGTTTTCCAACAATTGGTATCAGAGCTCGGTCGAAAGACACGAGCATAGAGCTTTTTCGTTAAGATCCTAAGGAAACTACAATGGGTTCTACGAATCCTTTTGGTGGTGAAGGTGCTTCAATAAATCGCCCTCCTATGTTTGGTGGAGAGGGTTATGGTTATTGGAAAATTAGGATGAGAATCTTTATAGAAGCTATAGATGTGAACATTTGGGAAGCCATTGAAATTGGTCCTTATATTCCCTCAAAAGATGTAGAAGGTGTGCTTACACTAACTCCCAAAGATAAGTGGACCGATGATGATAAAAGAAAAATTCAATATGATTTAAAAGCAAAAAATATCATCACCTCCGCTCTATCTTATGATGAGTTCTTTAGAGTCTCCCAATGTAAAGATGCCAAAGATATGTGGGACACCTTGCAAGTCACACATGAAGGCACTAGTGAAGTTAGGCGTGCTAGATTGAATTCTTTGATGCATGAATATGAATTGTTTCATATGTTGCCTAATGAATCTATATGTTTTATGCAAAAACGTTTTACTCATATTGTTAATCATCTCATTGCTCTTGGTAAAACTTTCGTGAATTGTGAACTTGTTAACAAAGTTTTAAGATGTCTAAGTAGGGAATGGCAACCCAAGGTTACCGCAATTGTTGAATCAAAGGACTTGGACACAATGGACTTAGCAACACTTTTCGGAAAGCTACAAGAACATGAAATGGAGCTTGAACGTTTGCAAATGCATGAAGAGTCGGATAAGTACAAAGAAAGAAAAGGAATTGCTCTTAAATCTCAAAGGTCATATAAAAAGGAAGAGAGTTCCGATGATGATGATAATGAAGATTCCGATTCGGATATTGATGAAGAGGAGATGAAGCTTCTACTAAGAAAGTTCAATAAAACTATAAGGAGAAAAGGAAGGTTGAACAAGGACAAAAGTAAAGAGAACGATTCCCCACACTACAATTCCAAGACTTCAAAAGAAGGTGTAGTTTGCCATGAATGTGGAAAGCCCGGTCATCTCAAGTACTCATGCTCTAAGTATCTCAAGAAGAAGGAGAAAGAGAAGAAAAATGCAAAACACAAAAGGGCATACATAGTTTGGAATAGTGATGATGAACAAGACAAGAAAAGCACAACTAGTAGTTCTTCGGATGATGAACATGCCGCTTGTCTCAACTTGATAGCTCAAGTACATGAAGAGGAAAGCTCAAATGATGAATCAAGTGAGCAAAGTGACGAAAGCGATGTAAGTCTTACTAAATCCGAAATTTCTTCAAATTATGAAATGTTATATAATGCTTATGAAGAAATGCATGAACATCTCAAGAAATTAGCTAAGAGAAATATTGATAGGAAGAAGCTCATTGAGGAACATCAACAAAAGATTTTAGATCTTCAAAAGCAAGTTGATGACCTTAAGTTAGACAATGAGACTTTGCATCTTATCATTGATAATTCTACTTGTGATTGTGCTAGTAGATTGAATATTGTGGTTGATTGTGAGAATTGCAAGTTGCTTAAGGATGAAAATGCTATTTTGAAAAATAAGCTTGCAAGTTTCACAAATGGTGATATTAGATTGCGAACATTGTTAAATTTTCAAAGAGAAAATTCAAACAAGTTTGGTTTGGGTTATACTAATGCTAAGAGTAAATCTCATAGAAATGTTGTTGATTTTTCTAAAGTTGATTTTTCAAATGCACCAACATGTTTCTATTGTGGTACTCATGGACATACTTCAAATGTGTGTTATATTAAAGTGCATGGTATACCTAAAGGAGATTTTGTTTGGATGAAAAAGGGTGAGAGTCCCTACACTAACAAAAATGGATCCAAAACCATTTGGATACCAAAAAGCAAAGCATGATTGTTTTTGTAGGTATGATTGAAGAGCAAAAGGACTTTCATGTGATATTCATTCATTTGCTACTTCAATTGGTATCAAAGAGAAAATTCTACAAATTGGTGTTATTCTATTCATGCTTTGGTTATATTTCTTCTATTTTGGCTTAGATCTTATTTCAATTGGTATATATTTCTTTTTGATAATGCTAAAGGGGGAGAAATATGATGTTTTGAAACAAAGGGGAGAAATAAAATGGTATGTTTGGAGAAAGGTTGTTTTGTTGTTTTTATGTAGGTTGAGCAAAGTTGTTGAAGATAGGGGGAGAATCAAGCTTACTCAATTGGATTTCAAATGTCAAAAGCATTAATTGAGGGGGAGCAAGAGTCTCACCAAGTGATCAAATGGTTCAAGCATCAACAACTTCAATGAACTTCAAACGATTTCAAAACATGTTTGTCATTTTCAAAAAGGGGGAGATTGTAAGATCCATGAAGAATGTTTTGATAAATGCCAAAAGGTTTTGAACAAGCTACAAGTGTGTTGATCAAGTTCAAGCTCAACAAGCAACAACAAACATCAAGTTATAAAGAGAGAGCCAACTCATGAAGACTTAGTTTGGTAGTTTATGTTTTAATGTTTTATCTTTTGCCTCACAAGTCTTTTAGTTTATGAGTTTGGGTAGAATTTATTAGAGGGTAGTGAATCTCTTTTGATTGCATGATTATATCATATTTTGAGTATTCACTTTGCCTAAAATCAATAGGTGGCTTAAAGGTTTGAAAGAAAAGGTTTAGCTTTTGAGAAAACAAGTTTTAAGTGATTTTTAATGTTAATAATCGATTAACAGATTTGGATAATTGATTAACAGTGTATTATGAACTGATAATCGATTAACAAACTTTTGATAATCGATTATCTGAACTTTTACTCGAGTAAAACCTTTTTCACTCGAGTGAAATTTATGCAGCTTTCGTATTACTCGAGTAACACTCATTTCACTCGAGTAACTTGATCAGATATGGTTTTTTAAATACGTTTTTCACTTCTCAAAAGTCATTCTAAGTGCTCTAACTTTTGGGTATTCTATATAAACCTTTTCCTAATCATTTCTATCAACTAGAATCATTTTGATACACAATTTTACAAAGAATCAAAGCCACACTATTCTCTCTCACTCTCTCAAGATCAAAGCTCTCATTTTCATATTCTTTGATCAAGAACCTTGAATCTCTCATGTTGATATTTCATAGCTTTTGAAAGAGATTCATAGGATTGTTTTTGTTTTCTATTGAGTTGTAATCATTGCAAGAGGCAAACATTCTACAACAAAGGAAGCCTTGATTTTGTGAATCAAGCAAGTTTAGTTGAAAGTCTTGAAGAAGCATTTCATCAAGCATTTGGAAGGCACTTTGAAGAATCTCAAAGTACTTGGAAGTCTTGTGAGTGAAGCAAGCAAAGAAGACTTGTTGTGGGGTTATCAACAAGCAAGTAGAGGTTAGATTAGATATCAATAGGATTACAAGACAAGGGTGTGGTATCCTTTCTAGGCTAGCAAGAAGGAAGTCTTGTGAGGCATTTACTTGTAATTTGAGAAACTCTAATTCCTCATAGTGAAGAATCTCTCTTGGTTGAAGAGGGGACTGGAGTAGCTTTCAAGTGGATGAAAGTGAACCAGGATAAATCACTGTGTCGTATCTCTAAACTCTCTACTCTTTACAATTCTTGTTATTAATTGTGTTCTTGATTGAAAACCTAGAAAAAGTGATTTTTCTATATTTGATTGAATTGAATCTTTATTGTGCAAAATTGATAAAGGGAAAATCATTTTCATAACCTAGGTGAATCAATAAGAATATTGGTGTTGATTGTTTCCGCTTAATCTCTGATATAATATTTGTTAATTGATTGATTTTCATTGGTTTTAATCGTTTAGATTTGTTTCTTGCGAAAATCTTTCAAAGTTTCTTTAACACCTATTCAACCCCCCCTTCTAGGTGTTCTCCTAGTGTTCTTATTTGTTTCAACCACCGAGTGTAGTTTTCCAACAATTGGTATCAGAGCTCGGTCGAAAGACACGAGCATAGAGCTTTTTCGTTAAGATCCTAAGGAAACTACAATGGGTTCTACGAATCCTTTTGGTGGTGAAGGTGCTTCAATAAATCGCCCTCCTATGTTTGGTGGAGAGGGTTATGGTTATTGGAAAATTAGGATGAGAATCTTTATAGAAGCTATAGATGTGAACATTTGGGAAGCCATTGAAATTGGTCCTTATATTCCCTCAAAAGATGTAGAAGGTGTGCTTACACTAACTCCCAAAGATAAGTGGACCGATGATGATAAAAGAAAAATTCAATATGATTTAAAAGCAAAAAATATCATCACCTCCGCTCTATCTTATGATGAGTTCTTTAGAGTCTCCCAATGTAAAGATGCCAAAGATATGTGGGACACCTTGCAAGTCACACATGAAGGCACTAGTGAAGTTAGGCGTGCTAGATTGAATTCTTTGATGCATGAATATGAATTGTTTCATATGTTGCCTAATGAATCTATATGTTTTATGCAAAAACGTTTTACTCATATTGTTAATCATCTCATTGCTCTTGGTAAAACTTTCGTGAATTGTGAACTTGTTAACAAAGTTTTAAGATGTCTAAGTAGGGAATGGCAACCCAAGGTTACCGCAATTGTTGAATCAAAGGACTTGGACACAATGGACTTAGCAACACTTTTCGGAAAGCTACAAGAACATGAAATGGAGCTTGAACGTTTGCAAATGCATGAAGAGTCGGATAAGTACAAAGAAAGAAAAGGAATTGCTCTTAAATCTCAAAGGTCATATAAAAAGGAAGAGAGTTCCGATGATGATGATAATGAAGATTCCGATTCGGATATTGATGAAGAGGAGATGAAGCTTCTACTAAGAAAGTTCAATAAAACTATAAGGAGAAAAGGAAGGTTGAACAAGGACAAAAGTAAAGAGAACGATTCCCCACACTACAATTCCAAGACTTCAAAAGAAGGTGTAGTTTGCCATGAATGTGGAAAGCCCGGTCATCTCAAGTACTCATGCTCTAAGTATCTCAAGAAGAAGGAGAAAGAGAAGAAAAATGCAAAACACAAAAGGGCATACATAGTTTGGAATAGTGATGATGAACAAGACAAGAAAAGCACAACTAGTAGTTCTTCGGATGATGAACATGCCGCTTGTCTCAACTTGATAGCTCAAGTACATGAAGAGGAAAGCTCAAATGATGAATCAAGTGAGCAAAGTGACGAAAGCGATGTAAGTCTTACTAAATCCGAAATTTCTTCAAATTATGAAATGTTATATAATGCTTATGAAGAAATGCATGAACATCTCAAGAAATTAGCTAAGAGAAATATTGATAGGAAGAAGCTCATTGAGGAACATCAACAAAAGATTTTAGATCTTCAAAAGCAAGTTGATGACCTTAAGTTAGACAATGAGACTTTGCATCTTATCATTGATAATTCTACTTGTGATTGTGCTAGTAGATTGAATATTGTGGTTGATTGTGAGAATTGCAAGTTGCTTAAGGATGAAAATGCTATTTTGAAAAATAAGCTTGCAAGTTTCACAAATGGTGATATTAGATTGCGAACATTGTTAAATTTTCAAAGAGAAAATTCAAACAAGTTTGGTTTGGGTTATACTAATGCTAAGAGTAAATCTCATAGAAATGTTGTTGATTTTTCTAAAGTTGATTTTTCAAATGCACCAACATGTTTCTATTGTGGTACTCATGGACATACTTCAAATGTGTGTTATATTAAAGTGCATGGTATACCTAAAGGAGATTTTGTTTGGATGAAAAAGGGTGAGAGTCCCTACACTAACAAAAATGGATCCAAAACCATTTGGATACCAAAAAGCAAAGCATGATTGTTTTTGTAGGTATGATTGAAGAGCAAAAGGACTTTCATGTGATATTCATTCATTTGCTACTTCAATTGGTATCAAAGAGAAAATTCTACAAATTGGTGTTATTCTATTCATGCTTTGGTTATATTTCTTCTATTTTGGCTTAGATCTTATTTCAATTGGTATATATTTCTTTTTGATAATGCTAAAGGGGGAGAAATATGATGTTTTGAAACAAAGGGGAGAAATAAAATGGTATGTTTGGAGAAAGGTTGTTTTGTTGTTTTTATGTAGGTTGAGCAAAGTTGTTGAAGATAGGGGGAGAATCAAGCTTACTCAATTGGATTTCAAATGTCAAAAGCATTAATTGAGGGGGAGCAAGAGTCTCACCAAGTGATCAAATGGTTCAAGCATCAACAACTTCAATGAACTTCAAACGATTTCAAAACATGTTTGTCATTTTCAAAAAGGGGGAGATTGTAAGATCCATGAAGAATGTTTTGATAAATGCCAAAAGGTTTTGAACAAGCTACAAGTGTGTTGATCAAGTTCAAGCTCAACAAGCAACAACAAACATCAAGTTATAAAGAGAGAGCCAACTCATGAAGACTTAGTTTGGTAGTTTATGTTTTAATGTTTTATCTTTTGCCTCACAAGTCTTTTAGTTTATGAGTTTGGGTAGAATTTATTAGAGGGTAGTGAATCTCTTTTGATTGCATGATTATATCATATTTTGAGTATTCACTTTGCCTAAAATCAATAGGTGGCTTAAAGGTTTGAAAGAAAAGGTTTAGCTTTTGAGAAAACAAGTTTTAAGTGATTTTTAATGTTAATAATCGATTAACAGATTTGGATAATTGATTAACAGTGTATTATGAACTGATAATCGATTAACAAACTTTTGATAATCGATTATCTGAACTTTTACTCGAGTAAAACCTTTTTCACTCGAGTGAAATTTATGCAGCTTTCGTATTACTCGAGTAACACTCATTTCACTCGAGTAACTTGATCAGATATGGTTTTTTAAATACGTTTTTCACTTCTCAAAAGTCATTCTAAGTGCTCTAACTTTTGGGTATTCTATATAAACCTTTTCCTAATCATTTCTATCAACTAGAATCATTTTGATACACAATTTTACAAAGAATCAAAGCCACACTATTCTCTCTCACTCTCTCAAGATCAAAGCTCTCATTTTCATATTCTTTGATCAAGAACCTTGAATCTCTCATGTTGATATTTCATAGCTTTTGAAAGAGATTCATAGGATTGTTTTTGTTTTCTATTGAGTTGTAATCATTGCAAGAGGCAAACATTCTACAACAAAGGAAGCCTTG
Organism: Crotalaria pallida; assembly: GCA_037953625.1. NCBI lineage: Eukaryota > Viridiplantae > Streptophyta > Magnoliopsida > Fabales > Fabaceae > Crotalaria > Crotalaria pallida. Next base: position 52,982,702 of record CM075654.1, on the reverse strand, counting down.
ATTTTGTGAATCAAGCAAGTTTAGTTGAAAGTCTTGAAGAAGCATTTCATCAAGCATTTGGAAGGCACTTTGAAGAATCTCAAAGTACTTGGAAGTCTTGTGAGTGAAGCAAGCAAAGAAGACTTGTTGTGGGGTTATCAACAAGCAAGTAGAGGTTAGATTAGATATCAATAGGATTACAAGACAAGGGTGTGGTATCCTTTCTAGGCTAGCAAGAAGGAAGTCTTGTGAGGCATTTACTTGTAATTTGAGAAACTCTAATTCCTCATAGTGAAGAATCTCTCTTGGTTGAAGAGGGGACTGGAGTAGCTTTCAAGTGGATGAAAGTGAACCAGGATAAATCACTGTGTCGTATCTCTAAACTCTCTACTCTTTACAATTCTTGTTATTAATTGTGTTCTTGATTGAAAACCTAGAAAAAGTGATTTTTCTATATTTGATTGAATTGAATCTTTATTGTGCAAAATTGATAAAGGGAAAATCATTTTCATAACCTAGGTGAATCAATAAGAATATTGGTGTTGATTGTTTCCGCTTAATCTCTGATATAATATTTGTTAATTGATTGATTTTCATTGGTTTTAATCGTTTAGATTTGTTTCTTGCGAAAATCTTTCAAAGTTTCTTTAACACCTATTCAACCCCCCCTTCTAGGTGTTCTCCTAGTGTTCTTATTTGTTTCAACCACCGAGTGTAGTTTTCCAACAATTGGTATCAGAGCTCGGTCGAAAGACACGAGCATAGAGCTTTTTCGTTAAGATCCTAAGGAAACTACAATGGGTTCTACGAATCCTTTTGGTGGTGAAGGTGCTTCAATAAATCGCCCTCCTATGTTTGGTGGAGAGGGTTATGGTTATTGGAAAATTAGGATGAGAATCTTTATAGAAGCTATAGATGTGAACATTTGGGAAGCCATTGAAATTGGTCCTTATATTCCCTCAAAAGATGTAGAAGGTGTGCTTACACTAACTCCCAAAGATAAGTGGACCGATGATGATAAAAGAAAAATTCAATATGATTTAAAAGCAAAAAATATCATCACCTCCGCTCTATCTTATGATGAGTTCTTTAGAGTCTCCCAATGTAAAGATGCCAAAGATATGTGGGACACCTTGCAAGTCACACATGAAGGCACTAGTGAAGTTAGGCGTGCTAGATTGAATTCTTTGATGCATGAATATGAATTGTTTCATATGTTGCCTAATGAATCTATATGTTTTATGCAAAAACGTTTTACTCATATTGTTAATCATCTCATTGCTCTTGGTAAAACTTTCGTGAATTGTGAACTTGTTAACAAAGTTTTAAGATGTCTAAGTAGGGAATGGCAACCCAAGGTTACCGCAATTGTTGAATCAAAGGACTTGGACACAATGGACTTAGCAACACTTTTCGGAAAGCTACAAGAACATGAAATGGAGCTTGAACGTTTGCAAATGCATGAAGAGTCGGATAAGTACAAAGAAAGAAAAGGAATTGCTCTTAAATCTCAAAGGTCATATAAAAAGGAAGAGAGTTCCGATGATGATGATAATGAAGATTCCGATTCGGATATTGATGAAGAGGAGATGAAGCTTCTACTAAGAAAGTTCAATAAAACTATAAGGAGAAAAGGAAGGTTGAACAAGGACAAAAGTAAAGAGAACGATTCCCCACACTACAATTCCAAGACTTCAAAAGAAGGTGTAGTTTGCCATGAATGTGGAAAGCCCGGTCATCTCAAGTACTCATGCTCTAAGTATCTCAAGAAGAAGGAGAAAGAGAAGAAAAATGCAAAACACAAAAGGGCATACATAGTTTGGAATAGTGATGATGAACAAGACAAGAAAAGCACAACTAGTAGTTCTTCGGATGATGAACATGCCGCTTGTCTCAACTTGATAGCTCAAGTACATGAAGAGGAAAGCTCAAATGATGAATCAAGTGAGCAAAGTGACGAAAGCGATGTAAGTCTTACTAAATCCGAAATTTCTTCAAATTATGAAATGTTATATAATGCTTATGAAGAAATGCATGAACATCTCAAGAAATTAGCTAAGAGAAATATTGATAGGAAGAAGCTCATTGAGGAACATCAACAAAAGATTTTAGATCTTCAAAAGCAAGTTGATGACCTTAAGTTAGACAATGAGACTTTGCATCTTATCATTGATAATTCTACTTGTGATTGTGCTAGTAGATTGAATATTGTGGTTGATTGTGAGAATTGCAAGTTGCTTAAGGATGAAAATGCTATTTTGAAAAATAAGCTTGCAAGTTTCACAAATGGTGATATTAGATTGCGAACATTGTTAAATTTTCAAAGAGAAAATTCAAACAAGTTTGGTTTGGGTTATACTAATGCTAAGAGTAAATCTCATAGAAATGTTGTTGATTTTTCTAAAGTTGATTTTTCAAATGCACCAACATGTTTCTATTGTGGTACTCATGGACATACTTCAAATGTGTGTTATATTAAAGTGCATGGTATACCTAAAGGAGATTTTGTTTGGATGAAAAAGGGTGAGAGTCCCTACACTAACAAAAATGGATCCAAAACCATTTGGATACCAAAAAGCAAAGCATGATTGTTTTTGTAGGTATGATTGAAGAGCAAAAGGACTTTCATGTGATATTCATTCATTTGCTACTTCAATTGGTATCAAGGAGAAAATTCTACAAATTGGTGTTATTCTATTCATGCTTTGGTTATATTTCTTCTATTTTGGCTTAGATCTTATTTCAATTGGTATATATTTCTTTTTGATAATGCTAAAGGGGGAGAAATATGATGTTTTGAAACAAAGGGGAGAAATAAAATGGTATGTTTGGAGAAAGGTTGTTTTGTTGTTTTTATGTAGGTTGAGCAAAGTTGTTGAAGATAGGGGGAGAATCAAGCTTACTCAATTGGATTTCAAATGTCAAAAGCATTAATTGAGGGGGAGCAAGAGTCTCACCAAGTGATCAAATGGTTCAAGCATCAACAACTTCAATGAACTTCAAACAATTTCAAAACATGTTTGTCATTTTCAAAAAGGGGGAGATTGTAAGATCCATGAAGAATGTTTTGATAAATGCCAAAAGGTTTTGAACAAGCTACAAGTGTGTTGATCAAGTTCAAGCTCAACAAGCAACAACAAACATCAAGTTATAAAGAGAGAGCCAACTCATGAAGACTTAGTTTGGTAGTTTATGTTTTAATGTTTTATCTTTTGCCTCACAAGTCTTTTAGTTTATGAGTTTGGGTAGAATTTATTAGAGGGTAGTGAATCTCTTTTGATTGCATGATTATATCATATTTTGAGTATTCACTTTGCCTAAAATCAATAGGTGGCTTAAAGGTTTGAAAGAAAAGGTTTAGTTTTTGAGAAAACAAGTTTTAAGTGATTTTTAATGTTAATAATCGATTAAAAGATTTTGATAATTGATTAGCAGTGTATTTTGAACTGATAATCGATTAACAAACTTTTGATAATGGATTATCTGAACTTTTACTCGAGTAAAACCTTTTTCACTCGAGTGAAATTTATGCAGCTTTCGTATTACTCGAGTAACACTCATTTCACTCGAGTAACTTGATCAGATATGGTTTTTTAAATACGTTTTTCACTTCTCAAAAGTCATTCTAAGTGCTCTAACTTTTGGGTATTCTATATAAACCTTTTCCTAATCATTTCTATCAACTAGAATCATTTTGATACACAATTTTACAAAGAATCAAAGCCACACTATTCTCTCTCACTCTCTCAAGATCAAAGCTCTCATTTTCATATTCTTTGATCAAGAACCTTGAATCTCTCATGTTGATATTTCATAGCTTTTGAAAGAGATTCATAGGATTGTTTTTGTTTTCTATTGAGTTGTAATCATTGCAAGAGGCAAACATTCTACAACAAAGGAAGCCTTGATTTTGTGAATCAAGCAAGTTTAGTTGAAAGTCTTGAAGAAGCATTTCATCAAGCATTTGGAAGGCACTTTGAAGAATCTCAAAGTACTTGGAAGTCTTGTGAGTGAAGCAAGCAAAGAAGACTTGTTGTGGGGTTATCAACAAGCAAGTAGAGGTTAGATTAGATATCAATAGGATTACAAGACAAGGGTGTGGTATCCTTTCTAGGCTAGCAAGAAGGAAGTCTTGTGAGGCATTTACTTGTAATTTGAGAAACTCTAATTCCTCATAGTGAAGAATCTCTCTTGGTTGAAGAGGGGACTGGAGTAGCTTTCAAGTGGATGAAAGTGAACCAGGATAAATCACTGTGTCGTATCTCTAAACTCTCTACTCTTTACAATTCTTGTTATTAATTGTGTTCTTGATTGAAAACCTAGAAAAAGTGATTTTTCTATATTTGATTGAATTGAATCTTTATTGTGCAAAATTGATAAAGGGAAAATCATTTTCATAACCTAGGTGAATCAATAAGAATATTGGTGTTGATTGTTTCCGCTTAATCTCTGATATAATATTTGTTAATTGATTGATTTTCATTGGTTTTAATCGTTTAGATTTGTTTCTTGCGAAAATCTTTCAAAGTTTCTTTAACACCTATTCAACCCCCCCTTCTAGGTGTTCTCCTAGTGTTCTTATTTGTTTCAACCACCGAGTGTAGTTTTCCAACAATTGGTATCAGAGCTCGGTCGAAAGACACGAGCATAGAGCTTTTTCGTTAAGATCCTAAGGAAACTACAATGGGTTCTACGAATCCTTTTGGTGGTGAAGGTGCTTCAATAAATCGCCCTCCTATGTTTGGTGGAGAGGGTTATGGTTATTGGAAAATTAGGATGAGAATCTTTATAGAAGCTATAGATGTGAACATTTGGGAAGCCATTGAAATTGGTCCTTATATTCCCTCAAAAGATGTAGAAGGTGTGCTTACACTAACTCCCAAAGATAAGTGGACCGATGATGATAAAAGAAAAATTCAATATGATTTAAAAGCAAAAAATATCATCACCTCCGCTCTATCTTATGATGAGTTCTTTAGAGTCTCCCAATGTAAAGATGCCAAAGATATGTGGGACACCTTGCAAGTCACACATGAAGGCACTAGTGAAGTTAGGCGTGCTAGATTGAATTCTTTGATGCATGAATATGAATTGTTTCATATGTTGCCTAATGAATCTATATGTTTTATGCAAAAACGTTTTACTCATATTGTTAATCATCTCATTGCTCTTGGTAAAACTTTCGTGAATTGTGAACTTGTTAACAAAGTTTTAAGATGTCTAAGTAGGGAATGGCAACCCAAGGTTACCGCAATTGTTGAATCAAAGGACTTGGACACAATGGACTTAGCAACACTTTTCGGAAAGCTACAAGAACATGAAATGGAGCTTGAACGTTTGCAAATGCATGAAGAGTCGGATAAGTACAAAGAAAGAAAAGGAATTGCTCTTAAATCTCAAAGGTCATATAAAAAGGAAGAGAGTTCCGATGATGATGATAATGAAGATTCCGATTCGGATATTGATGAAGAGGAGATGAAGCTTCTACTAAGAAAGTTCAATAAAACTATAAGGAGAAAAGGAAGGTTGAACAAGGACAAAAGTAAAGAGAACGATTCCCCACACTACAATTCCAAGACTTCAAAAGAAGGTGTAGTTTGCCATGAATGTGGAAAGCCCGGTCATCTCAAGTACTCATGCTCTAAGTATCTCAAGAAGAAGGAGAAAGAGAAGAAAAATGCAAAACACAAAAGGGCATACATAGTTTGGAATAGTGATGATGAACAAGACAAGAAAAGCACAACTAGTAGTTCTTCGGATGATGAACATGCCGCTTGTCTCAACTTGATAGCTCAAGTACATGAAGAGGAAAGCTCAAATGATGAATCAAGTGAGCAAAGTGACGAAAGCGATGTAAGTCTTACTAAATCCGAAATTTCTTCAAATTATGAAATGTTATATAATGCTTATGAAGAAATGCATGAACATCTCAAGAAATTAGCTAAGAGAAATATTGATAGGAAGAAGCTCATTGAGGAACATCAACAAAAGATTTTAGATCTTCAAAAGCAAGTTGATGACCTTAAGTTAGACAATGAGACTTTGCATCTTATCATTGATAATTCTACTTGTGATTGTGCTAGTAGATTGAATATTGTGGTTGATTGTGAGAATTGCAAGTTGCTTAAGGATGAAAATGCTATTTTGAAAAATAAGCTTGCAAGTTTCACAAATGGTGATATTAGATTGCGAACATTGTTAAATTTTCAAAGAGAAAATTCAAACAAGTTTGGTTTGGGTTATACTAATGCTAAGAGTAAATCTCATAGAAATGTTGTTGATTTTTCTAAAGTTGATTTTTCAAATGCACCAACATGTTTCTATTGTGGTACTCATGGACATACTTCAAATGTGTGTTATATTAAAGTGCATGGTATACCTAAAGGAGATTTTGTTTGGATGAAAAAGGGTGAGAGTCCCTACACTAACAAAAATGGATCCAAAACCATTTGGATACCAAAAAGCAAAGCATGATTGTTTTTGTAGGTATGATTGAAGAGCAAAAGGACTTTCATGTGATATTCATTCATTTGCTACTTCAATTGGTATCAAGGAGAAAATTCTACAAATTGGTGTTATTCTATTCATGCTTTGGTTATATTTCTTCTATTTTGGCTTAGATCTTATTTCAATTGGTATATATTTCTTTTTGATAATGCTAAAGGGGGAGAAATATGATGTTTTGAAACAAAGGGGAGAAATAAAATGGTATGTTTGGAGAAAGGTTGTTTTGTTGTTTTTATGTAGGTTGAGCAAAGTTGTTGAAGATAGGGGGAGAATCAAGCTTACTCAATTGGATTTCAAATGTCAAAAGCATTAATTGAGGGGGAGCAAGAGTCTCACCAAGTGATCAAATGGTTCAAGCATCAACAACTTCAATGAACTTCAAACGATTTCAAAACATGTTTGTCATTTTCAAAAAGGGGGAGATTGTAAGATCCATGAAGAATGTTTTGATAAATGCCAAAAGGTTTTGAACAAGCTACAAGTGTGTTGATCAAGTTCAAGCTCAACAAGCAACAACAAACATCAAGTTATAAAGAGAGAGCCAACTCATGAAGACTTAGTTTGGTAGTTTATGTTTTAATGTTTTATCTTTTGCCTCACAAGTCTTTTAGTTTATGAGTTTGGGTAGAATTTATTAGAGGGTAGTGAATCTCTTTTGATTGCATGATTATATCATATTTTGAGTATTCACTTTGCCTAAAATCAATAGGTGGCTTAAAGGTTTGAAAGAAAAGGTTTAGTTTTTGAGAAAACAAGTTTTAAGTGATTTTTAATGTTAATAATCGATTAAAAGATTTTGATAATTGATTAGCAGTGTATTTTGAACTGATAATCGATTAACAAACTTTTGATAATGGATTATCTGAACTTTTACTCGAGTAAAACCTTTTTCACTCGAGTGAAATTTATGCAGCTTTCGTATTACTCGAGTAACACTCATTTCACTCGAGTAACTTGATCAGATATGGTTTTTTTAATACGTTTTTCACTTCTCAAAAGTCATTCTAAGTGCTCTAACTTTTGGGTATTCTATATAAACCTTTTCCTAATCATTTCTATCAACTAGAATCATTTTGATACACAATTTTACAAAGAATCAAAGCCACACTATTCTCTCTCACTCTCTCAAGATCAAAGCTCTCATTTTCATATTCTTTGATCAAGAACCTTGAATCTCTCATGTTGATATTTCATAGCTTTTGAAAGAGATTCATAGGATTGTTTTTGTTTTCTATTGAGTTGTAATCATTGCAAGAGGCAAACATTCTACAACAAAGGAAGCCTTGATTTTGTGAATCAAGCAAGTTTAGTTGAAAGTCTTGAAGAAGCATTTCATCAAGCATTTGGAAGGCACTTTGAAGAATCTCAAAGTACTTGGAAGTCTTGTGAGTGAAGCAAGCAAAGAAGACTTGTTGTGGGGTTATCAACAAGCAAGTAGAGGTTAGATTAGATATCAATAGGATTACAAGACAAGGGTGTGGTATCCTTTCTAGGCTAGCAAGAAGGAAGTCTTGTGAGGCATTTACTTGTAATTTGAGAAACTCTAATTCCTCATAGTGAAGAATCTCTCTTGGTTGAAGAGGGGACTGGAGTAGCTTTCAAGTGGATGAAAGTGAACCAGGATAAATCACTGTGTCGTATCTCTAAACTCTCTACTCTTTACAATTCTTGTTATTAATTGTGTTCTTGATTGAAAACCTAGAAAAAGTGATTTTTCTATATTTGATTGAATTGAATCTTTATTGTGCAAAATTGATAAAGGGAAAATCATTTTCATAACCTAGGTGAATCAATAAGAATATTGGTGTTGATTGTTTCCGCTTAATCTCTGATATAATATTTGTTAATTGATTGATTTTCATTGGTTTTAATCGTTTAGATTTGTTTCTTGCGAAAATCTTTCAAAGTTTCTTTAACACCTATTCAACCCCCCCTTCTAGGTGTTCTCCTAGTGTTCTTATTTGTTTCAACCACCGAGTGTAGTTTTCCAACAATTGGTATCAGAGCTCGGTCGAAAGACACGAGCATAGAGCTTTTTCGTTAAGATCCTAAGGAAACTACAATGGGTTCTACGAATCCTTTTGGTGGTGAAGGTGCTTCAATAAATCGCCCTCCTATGTTTGGTGGAGAGGGTTATGGTTATTGGAAAATTAGGATGAGAATCTTTATAGAAGCTATAGATGTGAACATTTGGGAAGCCATTGAAATTGGTCCTTATATTCCCTCAAAAGATGTAGAAGGTGTGCTTACACTAACTCCCAAAGATAAGTGGACCGATGATGATAAAAGAAAAATTCAATATGATTTAAAAGCAAAAAATATCATCACCTCCGCTCTATCTTATGATGAGTTCTTTAGAGTCTCCCAATGTAAAGATGCCAAAGATATGTGGGACACCTTGCAAGTCACACATGAAGGCACTAGTGAAGTTAGGCGTGCTAGATTGAATTCTTTGATGCATGAATATGAATTGTTTCATATGTTGCCTAATGAATCTATATGTTTTATGCAAAAACGTTTTACTCATATTGTTAATCATCTCATTGCTCTTGGTAAAACTTTCGTGAATTGTGAACTTGTTAACAAAGTTTTAAGATGTCTAAGTAGGGAATGGCAACCCAAGGTTACCGCAATTGTTGAATCAAAGGACTTGGACACAATGGACTTAGCAACACTTTTCGGAAAGCTACAAGAACATGAAATGGAGCTTGAACGTTTGCAAATGCATGAAGAGTCGGATAAGTACAAAGAAAGAAAAGGAATTGCTCTTAAATCTCAAAGGTCATATAAAAAGGAAGAGAGTTCCGATGATGATGATAATGAAGATTCCGATTCGGATATTGATGAAGAGGAGATGAAGCTTCTACTAAGAAAGTTCAATAAAACTATAAGGAGAAAAGGAAGGTTGAACAAGGACAAAAGTAAAGAGAACGATTCCCCACACTACAATTCCAAGACTTCAAAAGAAGGTGTAGTTTGCCATGAATGTGGAAAGCCCGGTCATCTCAAGTACTCATGCTCTAAGTATCTCAAGAAGAAGGAGAAAGAGAAGAAAAATGCAAAACACAAAAGGGCATACATAGTTTGGAATAGTGATGATGAACAAGACAAGAAAAGCACAACTAGTAGTTCTTCGGATGATGAACATGCCGCTTGTCTCAACTTGATAGCTCAAGTACATGAAGAGGAAAGCTCAAATGATGAATCAAGTGAGCAAAGTGACGAAAGCGATGTAAGTCTTACTAAATCCGAAATTTCTTCAAATTATGAAATGTTATATAATGCTTATGAAGAAATGCATGAACATCTCAAGAAATTAGCTAAGAGAAATATTGATAGGAAGAAGCTCATTGAGGAACATCAACAAAAGATTTTAGATCTTCAAAAGCAAGTTGATGACCTTAAGTTAGACAATGAGACTTTGCATCTTATCATTGATAATTCTACTTGTGATTGTGCTAGTAGATTGAATATTGTGGTTGATTGTGAGAATTGCAAGTTGCTTAAGGATGAAAATGCTATTTTGAAAAATAAGCTTGCAAGTTTCACAAATGGTGATATTAGATTGCGAACATTGTTAAATTTTCAAAGAGAAAATTCAAACAAGTTTGGTTTGGGTTATACTAATGCTAAGAGTAAATCTCATAGAAATGTTGTTGATTTTTCTAAAGTTGATTTTTCAAATGCACCAACATGTTTCTATTGTGGTACTCATGGACATACTTCAAATGTGTGTTATATTAAAGTGCATGGTATACCTAAAGGAGATTTTGTTTGGATGAAAAAGGGTGAGAGTCCCTACACTAACAAAAATGGATCCAAAACCATTTGGATACCAAAAAGCAAAGCATGATTGTTTTTGTAGGTATGATTGAAGAGCAAAAGGACTTTCATGTGATATTCATTCATTTGCTACTTCAATTGGTATCAAGGAGAAAATTCTACAAATTGGTGTTATTCTATTCATGCTTTGGTTATATTTCTTCTATTTTGGCTTAGATCTTATTTCAATTGGTATATATTTCTTTTTGATAATGCCAAAGGGGGAGAAATATGATGTTTTGAAACAAAGGGGAGAAATAAAATGGTATGTTTGGAGAAAGGTTGTTTTGTTGTTTTTATGTAGGTTGAGCAAAGTTGTTGAAGATAGGGGGAGAATCAAGCTTACTCAATTGGATTTCAAATGTCAAAAGCATTAATTGAGGGGGAGCAAGAGTCTCACCAAGTGATCAAATGGTTCAAGCATCAACAACTTCAATGAACTTCAAACGATTTCAAAACATGTTTGTCATTTTCAAAAAGGGGGAGATTGTAAGATCCATGAAGAATGTTTTGATAAATGCCAAAAGGTTTTGAACAAGCTACAAGTGTGTTGATCAAGTTCAAGCTCAACAAGCAACAACAAACATCAAGTTATAAAGAGAGAGCCAACTCATGAAGACTTAGTTTGGTAGTTTATGTTTTAATGTTTTATCTTTTGCCTCACAAGTCTTTTAGTTTATGAGTTTGGGTAGAATTTATTAGAGGGTAGTGAATCTCTTTTGATTGCATGATTATATCATATTTTGAGTATTCACTTTGCCTAAAATCAATAGGTGGCTTAAAGGTTTGAAAGAAAAGGTTTAGCTTTTGAGAAAACAAGTTTTAAGTGATTTTTAATGTTAATAATCGATTAACAGATTTGGATAATTGATTAACAGTGTATTATGAACTGATAATCGATTAACAAACTTTTGATAATCGATTATCTGAACTTTTACTCGAGTAAAACCTTTTTCACTCGAGTGAAATTTATGCAGCTTTCGTATTACTCGAGTAACACTCATTTCACTCGAGTAACTTGATCAGATATGGTTTTTTAAATACGTTTTTCACTTCTCAAAAGTCATTCTAAGTGCTCTAACTTTTGGGTATTCTATATAAACCTTTTCCTAATCATTTCTATCAACTAGAATCATTTTGATACACAATTTTACAAAGAATCAAAGCCACACTATTCTCTCTCACTCTCTCAAGATCAAAGCTCTCATTTTCATATTCTTTGATCAAGAACCTTGAATCTCTCATGTTGATATTTCATAGCTTTTGAAAGAGATTCATAGGATTGTTTTTGTTTTCTATTGAGTTGTAATCATTGCAAGAGGCAAACATTCTACAACAAAGGAAGCCTTGATTTTGTGAATCAAGCAAGTTTAGTTGAAAGTCTTGAAGAAGCATTTCATCAAGCATTTGGAAGGCACTTTGAAGAATCTCAAAGTACTTGGAAGTCTTGTGAGTGAAGCAAGCAAAGAAGACTTGTTGTGGGGTTATCAACAAGCAAGTAGAGGTTAGATTAGATATCAATAGGATTACAAGACAAGGGTGTGGTATCCTTTCTAGGCTAGCAAGAAGGAAGTCTTGTGAGGCATTTACTTGTAATTTGAGAAACTCTAATTCCTCATAGTGAAGAATCTCTCTTGGTTGAAGAGGGGACTGGAGTAGCTTTCAAGTGGATGAAAGTGAACCAGGATAAATCACTGTGTCGTATCTCTAAACTCTCTACTCTTTACAATTCTTGTTATTAATTGTGTTCTTGATTGAAAACCTAGAAAAAGTGATTTTTCTATATTTGATTGAATTGAATCTTTATTGTGCAAAATTGATAAAGGGAAAATCATTTTCATAACCTAGGTGAATCAATAAGAATATTGGTGTTGATTGTTTCCGCTTAATCTCTGATATAATATTTGTTAATTGATTGATTTTCATTGGTTTTAATCGTTTAGATTTGTTTCTTGCGAAAATCTTTCAAAGTTTCTTTAACACCTATTCAACCCCCCCTTCTAGGTGTTCTCCTAGTGTTCTTATTTGTTTCAACCACCGAGTGTAGTTTTCCAACAATTGGTATCAGAGCTCGGTCGAAAGACACGAGCATAGAGCTTTTTCGTTAAGATCCTAAGGAAACTACAATGGGTTCTACGAATCCTTTTGGTGGTGAAGGTGCTTCAATAAATCGCCCTCCTATGTTTGGTGGAGAGGGTTATGGTTATTGGAAAATTAGGATGAGAATCTTTATAGAAGCTATAGATGTGAACATTTGGGAAGCCATTGAAATTGGTCCTTATATTCCCTCAAAAGATGTAGAAGGTGTGCTTACACTAACTCCCAAAGATAAGTGGACCGATGATGATAAAAGAAAAATTCAATATGATTTAAAAGCAAAAAATATCATCACCTCCGCTCTATCTTATGATGAGTTCTTTAGAGTCTCCCAATGTAAAGATGCCAAAGATATGTGGGACACCTTGCAAGTCACACATGAAGGCACTAGTGAAGTTAGGCGTGCTAGATTGAATTCTTTGATGCATGAATATGAATTGTTTCATATGTTGCCTAATGAATCTATATGTTTTATGCAAAAACGTTTTACTCATATTGTTAATCATCTCATTGCTCTTGGTAAAACTTTCGTGAATTGTGAACTTGTTAACAAAGTTTTAAGATGTCTAAGTAGGGAATGGCAACCCAAGGTTACCGCAATTGTTGAATCAAAGGACTTGGACACAATGGACTTAGCAACACTTTTCGGAAAGCTACAAGAACATGAAATGGAGCTTGAACGTTTGCAAATGCATGAAGAGTCGGATAAGTACAAAGAAAGAAAAGGAATTGCTCTTAAATCTCAAAGGTCATATAAAAAGGAAGAGAGTTCCGATGATGATGATAATGAAGATTCCGATTCGGATATTGATGAAGAGGAGATGAAGCTTCTACTAAGAAAGTTCAATAAAACTATAAGGAGAAAAGGAAGGTTGAACAAGGACAAAAGTAAAGAGAACGATTCCCCACACTACAATTCCAAGACTTCAAAAGAAGGTGTAGTTTGCCATGAATGTGGAAAGCCCGGTCATCTCAAGTACTCATGCTCTAAGTATCTCAAGAAGAAGGAGAAAGAGAAGAAAAATGCAAAACACAAAAGGGCATACATAGTTTGGAATAGTGATGATGAACAAGACAAGAAAAGCACAACTAGTAGTTCTTCGGATGATGAACATGCCGCTTGTCTCAACTTGATAGCTCAAGTACATGAAGAGGAAAGCTCAAATGATGAATCAAGTGAGCAAAGTGACGAAAGCGATGTAAGTCTTACTAAATCCGAAATTTCTTCAAATTATGAAATGTTATATAATGCTTATGAAGAAATGCATGAACATCTCAAGAAATTAGCTAAGAGAAATATTGATAGGAAGAAGCTCATTGAGGAACATCAACAAAAGATTTTAGATCTTCAAAAGCAAGTTGATGACCTTAAGTTAGACAATGAGACTTTGCATCTTATCATTGATAATTCTACTTGTGATTGTGCTAGTAGATTGAATATTGTGGTTGATTGTGAGAATTGCAAGTTGCTTAAGGATGAAAATGCTATTTTGAAAAATAAGCTTGCAAGTTTCACAAATGGTGATATTAGATTGCGAACATTGTTAAATTTTCAAAGAGAAAATTCAAACAAGTTTGGTTTGGGTTATACTAATGCTAAGAGTAAATCTCATAGAAATGTTGTTGATTTTTCTAAAGTTGATTTTTCAAATGCACCAACATGTTTCTATTGTGGTACTCATGGACATACTTCAAATGTGTGTTATATTAAAGTGCATGGTATACCTAAAGGAGATTTTGTTTGGATGAAAAAGGGTGAGAGTCCCTACACTAACAAAAATGGATCCAAAACCATTTGGATACCAAAAAGCAAAGCATGATTGTTTTTGTAGGTATGATTGAAGAGCAAAAGGACTTTCATGTGATATTCATTCATTTGCTACTTCAATTGGTATCAAGGAGAAAATTCTACAAATTGGTGTTATTCTATTCATGCTTTGGTTATATTTCTTCTATTTTGGCTTAGATCTTATTTCAATTGGTATATATTTCTTTTTGATAATGCCAAAGGGGGAGAAATATGATGTTTTGAAACAAAGGGGAGAAATAAAATGGTATGTTTGGAGAAAGGTTGTTTTGTTGTTTTTATGTAGGTTGAGCAAAGTTGTTGAAGATAGGGGGAGAATCAAGCTTACTCAATTGGATTTCAAATGTCAAAAGCATTAATTGAGGGGGAGCAAGAGTCTCACCAAGTGATCAAATGGTTCAAGCATCAACAACTTCAATGAACTTCAAACGATTTCAAAACATGTTTGTCATTTTCAAAAAGGGGGAGATTGTAAGATCCATGAAGAATGTTTTGATAAATGCCAAAAGGTTTTGAACAAGCTACAAGTGTGTTGATCAAGTTCAAGCTCAACAAGCAACAACAAACATCAAGTTATAAAGAGAGAGCCAACTCATGAAGACTTAGTTTGGTAGTTTATGTTTTAATGTTTTATCTTTTGCCTCACAAGTCTTTTAGTTTATGAGTTTGGGTAGAATTTATTAGAGGGTAGTGAATCTCTTTTGATTGCATGATTATATCATATTTTGAGTATTCACTTTGCCTAAAATCAATAGGTGGCTTAAAGGTTTGAAAGAAAAGGTTTAGTTTTTGAGAAAACAAGTTTTAAGTGATTTTTAATGTTAATAATCGATTAAAAGATTTTGATAATTGATTAGCAGTGTATTTTGAACTGATAATCGATTAACAAACTTTTGATAATGGATTATCTGAACTTTTACTCGAGTAAAACCTTTTTCACTCGAGTGAAATTTATGCAGCTTTCGTATTACTCGAGTAACACTCATTTCACTCGAGTAACTTGATCAGATATGGTTTTTTAAATACGTTTTTCACTTCTCAAAAGCCATTCTAAGTGCTCTAACTTTTGGGTATTCTATATAAACCTTTTCCTAATCATTTCTATCAACTAGAATCATTTTGATGCACAATTTTACAAAGAATCAAAGCCACACTATTCTCTCTCACTCTCTCAAGATCAAAGCTCTCATTTTCATATTCTTTGATCAAGAACCTTGAATCTCTCATGTTGATATTTCATAGCTTTTGAAAGAGATTCATAGGATTGTTTTTGTTTTCTATTGAGTTGTAATCATTGCAAGAGGCAAACATTCTACAACAAAGGAAGCCTTGATTTTGTGAATCAAGCAAGTTTAGTTGAAAGTCTTGAAGAAGCATTTCATCAAGCATTTGGAAGGCACTTTGAAGAATCTCAAAGTACTTGGAAGTCTTGTGAGTGAAGCAAGCAAAGAAGACTTGTTGTGGGGTTATCAACAAGCAAGTAGAGGTTAGATTAGATATCAATAGGATTACAAGACAAGGGTGTGGTATCCTTTCTAGGCTAGCAAGAAGGAAGTCTTGTGAGGCATTTACTTGTAATTTGAGAAACTCTAATTCCTCATAGTGAAGAATCTCTCTTGGTTGAAGAGGGGACTGGAGTAGCTTTCAAGTGGATGAAAGTGAACCAGGATAAATCACTGTGTCGTATCTCTAAACTCTCTACTCTTTACAATTCTTGTTATTAATTGTGTTCTTGATTGAAAACCTAGAAAAAGTGATTTTTGAATTGAATCTTTATTGTGCAAAATTGATAAAGGGAAAATCATTTTCATAACCTAGGTGAATCAATAAGAATATTGGTGTTGATTGTTTCCGCTTAATCTCTGATATAATATTTGTTAATTGATTGATTTTCATTGGTTTTAATCGTTTAGATTTGTTTCTTGCGAAAATATTTCAAAGTTTCTTTAACACCTATTCAACCCCCCTTCTAGGTGTTCTCCTAGTGTTCTTATTTGTTTCAACCACCGAGTGTAGTTTTCCAACATTATCTCTACAAAATGGAATTAAGCTAACCACTACAGATTGATAAACATGAAAACAGAGGAGAGAAAACGAAATTGCATTAATAATAAGAGCTCAAGAGTAGATAATACAATACAAAAGGGATTAACCCTTGAAGTCTAGCCTTCCATGGCCATAAATGAAGAAAAACGAGTACAAATGGGGAAGAACAAAACCCTAGCAGCCACCACCACTTGGGAGAGCCAAGAGAGAAGTTCTAACCTAGAGAGAGAGTGAAATATCTGAAATGGGAGAGTGGTCTTGGGGTTACACGAGTTTCTCCCCTCTTTAGTCACAAAATGGGCCTAAAACATGGGCCCAAGTCCTAAGAAACACTATTCTGAAAATTACAACTAAAAAGGGACCTAAATGCAAATTACAATCTTCACTTCAATACTTCAATCTTCATTTCCAAAATGCCCAAAGTGTCCTTGTGCCGAATATGACCTGAAAATCGAAATAGAATCAATTAGGCTAAATAATCCCAAATTAAACAATATTCAGAATATTAGTCCAATAAACTCTAAATCACTAAATCAAGCTAAACAATGTCAAATGGGCAACAAGTATCAATAATGGGAGTAAAATAATGCAAGGAATAATGGGAAATAAAATGCTCATCATTCGGTAAATTCCATCACGAAGTCGGCTAGGACTTGTGATTTTATTGCTCTTCGAGGTTTGTACGCCAGGTCAAACTCGGATAGCTCAATCGACCAGGAAACCATTCTTCCAGCGAGGTCGGGTTTTTGCAGTACTTGCCTTATCGGCTTATCGGTTCGGACCACTATCTTGTGGCTCTAGAAGTATTGTCTTAACCTCCTCGTCGTGTTTATGAGGCAGAAAGCCACCTTTTCTAATTAGGAGTATCTCGTTTCGGGGCCTTGGAGTGATTTATTGACAAAGTAAATTGGCGACTTCGTTTTGCCTGATTTTGTCACCAACACCGAGCTAACGGCATGTTTCCCTACTGAGAGGTATAGATAAAGGATTTCCCCTTCATCCGGGCTCGTTAGTACGGGGGGTGTCGACAGGTACTCCTTAAGTTCGAGAAAGGCGGTTTCACATCGTTCATCCTACAGAAACTCCTCATTCTTTCGAAGGTGCTGCTACCATGGGAGGGCTTTTCTGGCGGATTAAGATAGGAATCTTGAAAGTGCAGCTACCCTTCCGGTTAGCTGTTGCACTTGCTTCACGTCGGCGGGGCTTTTCATGTCCAGGATTGCTTGGCACTTTTCTGGGTTTGCTTCGATCCCCCTTTAAATGAGCATGAACCTAAGGAATGAGCCCGCCGGTACTCCGAAAGTGCACTTTTCGGGATTCGGACGCATATTGTGTTGTTTAACCCGATCTAAGATGGTTGCCAAGTCTTATGGATGATTTTCTTTTTTATTTGATTTTGCGATCATGTCATCCACATAGACGACCATCTTGTCACCGATGAGCCCGTCGAACACCTTGTTCATCATCCTTTGGTAGGTTGCGCCTGCGTTTTTGAGGCCAAAGGGCATGACGTTGTCACAATAAGTAGCTTTATCTGTAATGAAAGCTGTTTTTTCTTGGTCCGGGGGGTACATCGGGATATGGTTATAACCCGAATATGCGTCGAGGAAGGAGAGGAGTTGGTAACTAGCAAAGTTATCAACTAGCTTGTCGATGAGGGGAAGTGGGTACTGGTCCTTGGGACAAACCTTGTTGAGGTCGATGCAGTCCATGCACATTCTCCACTTTCAGTTTGACTTCTTGACCAGTACTGTGTTTGCTAGCCAGTCAGTGTAGTTGATTACTCGGATGAAGCCTGTTAGAATCGGCCTCAAACCTCGAGAGGGGGGGTGAATCGAGTTTTATTAATTTATTGAAAATTACTCGAACGTTTTAAAAAAATGTTTTAAGGAGAGATTAATTATTTGAGCGTGAAGGCGAAGCGATAGAAATAAAAATAAATAGAGTAGTGCAAAAACGATTTAATCAAAAGTAATGCGGCAAATAAAAGAGATAGGGAAGAGGAACATACAAAGCAATTTTATATTGGTTCAGTGTTTCCAGCGAAAGACCTACGTCCAGTCCCCAAGTGACCCGCTTGAGCTTTTTATATCCTTTAAATTGAGCCGCACCCAATTACAACCAAGAGCGCCCCGCACACTACTAGGAAGCTCCGTTCGCTAGGGACCTCAAAAATCACACAAGGGTTCCTCACCCTAAGAACGTGCCACACGTTCCACTAAGGGATCCACTCCCTACGACTATGGTTTCAATATGAGATTATGAGAGTGATACAAATATGTTGTGTTCTTGATAACACGAATACAGCAGTTAAGCACTATAGCAATGTAGTTTAATTCACAAGTGATAAGGCCAAGAAGGAGGTAATCGATTATGTAAAAAAAATTATGGAAACATTACTAGAAGGAGGTAATCGATTATCTTCTTTTTGTGAAAAATAGTTATCTTCTTTTTGAAAAAATAAAACAAATCAACATAAAAATTCATCTTTGAGAAAATTAGGATTAGGGTTCTCTCTTCTCTCTCCTCTATCACAGTGTCTCTATCCCGTCAGAACCGCCGTCAATGACGAAAAAGAGGGGAAGGCCTCCAAAAACACCCTCTTCCTCTGCTAGGAAAGCACCCGATGTACACTCTAACCATGATGATGAACATGTGAAATTCGATTTGGCGCAGTTAGATGATGATGAATTGGCTGACATCGAAAGCTTGACGCCTAAGAAAGTTGATGATCTTCTCAGAAACTTGGATGCTCTGCGTGAAAAGATCAAAGACAAAGCCACCATAACAAATGATGATGGTGATAAAGTGGAAATGAGTGATGAAACAAGTTTGGTTAAGGATGGACAGAAGAGCAAAGAGAAAGATCAACCGCAGGAGGTCCTGAAAAGGCCTTCGGTATGGGACAGTTTTGATATTACGAAACTGAGGAATGCTAGAGAAAAGTTAAATTTTGTGAAACCTGAAATTAAAGAAGGCATGGCGGTTGCAAAAATAGAAAAGGATGACGTTGAAGACGAAGTGAGATATTGGCAAAGTGCCCTGGTGTGTTACGTACTGGGTGCACACCCACCTTACTCAGTCATGAGTGGTTTTATAAAGAAAATATGGGGAAGCCTTAGCATTGACAAAATTCTCATGAATAATGATGGAACTATGATTGTAAGGTTTAACACTGTGGAGGCTAGAAATTCAGTACTTGAAACTGGGATCTATCACTTTGATAAGAAACCGCTAATTCTGGCTCCGTGGACTGGTAGACCGGTGGCAAAATCTCACTTGGATTGTTTCCCATTTGGATTCAATTTCCAAATCTTAGCTTGAAATTTTGGGGACACACTGCTCTTAGCAAGATTGTGAGTATGGCAGGAACACCAATCATGGTAGACCAGATGACTAAGGATCGAAATCATATAAACTTTGCTCGAGTCTTGGATGAGGTGGACCCTGATGTTTTGCCTGATGACATATTTTTTGAGGATGACAGATGCAACATTGTCACTCAAAGGGTGGCATATGAGTGGAAGCCTGTATTATGTGCAAAGTGTTCAATGTATGGTCATGATGGCTGTAACACTCCTTATACATCATCTTACTTTATAAGAAAAGTAACAAGTTTATGATTTCTTGGACTTGTCATTGTTGGAAAAAGATCTGACAATAAAAATTTTCCCTTCATTTGAAAATTCCTTTTACAAAAATTTGATTAATAATGAATTTGACTAATAAAATCAGAGTTTGCGGAAACATAATAAATTAATTATTTTATACTCTCAAAATATATCAAGTGTAACAAGTCCATGGTTACCAAATAAGTAATATTATAAAACTAAATTCATTCTATGATACATCTCTCAAAATATGTAATATATATACTACTAAAAATAGAGATGTTATAGAGCTGGTCACTGGTCCTCTGTCCAAACATCCATTTGGCCGGATCCTCGATATCTGCACAAAGGGTTCCCAACCCACACTATCTATACTCTGCATGCACCTAAGGGTCATCTCCCTTCACTGACTTTTGTGCAAGCTAGATATACGAGCAACACCTAATAAGGGCATGGGGGTTAGCTATACATATTCGCATAATCAAATGAGAATAAAACTAACATACACAAGTAATCAGGTAGCAAATTAGAATGCATAACCATATGAGCACACCCGGTTAATCATAATAAGTCTTTCAATGCAGGTGGCATGATGCATGCTTTCTATCTCACAATCCTGAGGCCTCCAATACTAATCAATCTCGAACGTCCATCCAATACACCAATGTGTTCTCCCAGAACACTAACATACGTTCCCAGAACATATAGCAAACCATACTTGGAATATAAACAAGCACCACTCCCAGAGTGTGCATCACGTTCCCAGAACGTATAGCAAACCATACTTGGAATATAAACAAGTACCACTCCCAAAGTGTGCATCACGTTCCCAGAACGTATCAAAGAAACCATGTCCCAGACACTGGCCACATTCCCAGAATGTGTCATCAAGTAGGTTGCACACCAATGTGTTCCCAGAACACATCAAAGAAACCATGTCCCAGACACTGGCCACATTCCCAGAATGTGTCATCAAGTAGGTTGCATCAATTTGGTACTCCCAGAGTACCCTCCTCATGTTCCCAGAACATGACAAACGATCCTTGCCAACCTATTTCATCACCTTTCACCATGCATGAATGCACACATAATTACTAAGGTTGGTCTTTCCATTAATTCCATTATTATGACTTAGAAAACACAACTTCTGAATGATATCTTGAGGTATAACTTTACTCATAAAATTCACCCTTGAATTTAAGTTAAACATATGCTCATAGACCTAGATTGAAAGAATATAATCATTGGTATTAACAATCCTTACTCAAAAACTTAACTTTTATTTTTAAGTCTCAGGTACTAACCGGTTACATCATAACCCAACCGGTTAGAATTACATACCTGAATTTAAAACCACTGATTTTCAAAGAATCTTTTCTTGAATTCTCTACTTAATCCAATAACAAAGTCTTACAATAACAGAATACCTCATATCAACACATAATATCATTCAAAAGATCTAAGTCATAATCCAATTTCATTTATGCATAATTTACTCTTGAAATTATCATTTAATATTAAGGTATTAACTCATCACCTCCAATCTAAATCAAATAGTGCTCAATCACATAGTTTTAGATTGGTTTTTATATGAAATTCCAGCTTAAACTTGAGTATAAATTGTCACACCCTTTCATAATATCCAAATAGTTAATATAATATCTATCTCTATACATTGAATAAAATATTGACTTGTTAGTGTTTAGAAAATGTAGAAATAAAATTTTCTTTTAAAGGCGGGTGCACAAACCAAAACATGGTATTCTTGGAGTATATAATTTATATCGTTCTAAACATTGTATTGAATTCGGCATTCGCTAAGACAATAAAATCTTTTCATAATTCAAATAGCATCGATATTTTTGAAAACGAATTTACATAGTAAGATTAAGTGATACCATCCATTTGTTTCTTTCGCGGAACTAATACCATTTTCAAATAACGTAGCCGAATTCTTTAAATAACCTTTATCAAAGTAAGCGGAAATTATAGGACTATGTAACCAATAGAAATAAGAACATAGATTTTATATATATATCAAAAGTCGTGTGATACATAGTCCATACATAAAAGTCTCCAAGACCCTAGTACAATTCCATAATATAATATGTACATCAAAAGTAGACCATCGCTCTAAAGTTCTCAAAAGGTATATCTACAATATATACATATCAAAATATAAAACTCCAGAGCAGGTCACATAGCACTAGTAACAGCAGTGGTAGTAGTAGTAGTAGTCTCCAGGTAGCAAAGGCAGTAATCATCATCGGACATCATCAACAGCAACAACAGCAGTATCTCCTCCACAGCATCCCCACACCGGATCCCCCGATCCTCATCATGTACCATATGCACATACCTAGGGATCATCGTCCCTCCACTGACTCCCGGTAGAATGAACGACAGGCTCACCTCCGCTCTCGTCCTCCACAGGATCCTCCTCGATCTCATCCGATGGAGTGGGTACCCTACCACTGGGTACAGGGTCAGGAGATGGTGAGACCCTAACAGAGCTCCTCAGATCAGATGGGGGAGTCTCCTCGCGGACGACTCTTGTAACACCCTAATGAATTCTACCCTTAATTACCAAGTATTAAAAATGAGTACTTAAAAATTTCTTTTTAGTTTAGTAAAATCACCCGTCAAACGGACGGAGTTTTGTTTGTTTTTCGGACTTTCCAAAATCTTCAACCTGATAAAAACATTTATATGAAATCAACAGGAGCCAGCAGGGCTCAAAGATAAATATATAAGTATCGCATAGTTGCCCCTTGGGCTCAAGTGTAAAACATCACTGTGTCAGAGTGCCAGCAAAATATTAAGTATGTAAATCAAGAGGCCATAACAACAACTATGCTCAAAAAGAATCATAAACCCTGCACAAAAGAAACTAGCCTAAGCCTCACCCAAAAAGCATATATAGCTCATATACATCCAAATATACGGAGGCTGAAGTCAAAAATAAAAATATCTAATCCCCATAACCCTACTCTCCCTATGAGGGAGAGCACTCCTGCTCGGCCGGGGGCTGTGCTAACTCAATCTCTGTACCTGAAAGATAGTAAGGGAGTGAGCATTGCACATGAATAGAAAAGCAGTTTCTAGATAGACATAACAACTAACCAGGCCAAACACACTTAGCAATTCATACGCATAAGTCACAATATCCACACAAGCATACCACATTTTCCAATCCCATTATTTTATAAATGCCGATTCCCTTTTTAGTTAGTTCATTTCCACCATTTAATTCCCTTTTATTCATTTTCTCCGTTCCCAAAGAAATCCCTTTTTAAACCCTTACCTTTTCCTTATTTTTACGGTGTATGTATGTCTCCACCAAATCGAAGGCCTACATACATACACCAATCACAACGTATGTCTCCACCAAATCGAAGGCCTACATACATCACGTTTCCATTACCGTTACCTTGTCCAATTTTTATTCCCTGTTTCCTTTATCCATTTCCTCTTATTTACGGTGTATGTATGTCTCCACCAAATCGAAGGCCTACATACATCGCGTTTTATTTACCATTTACCTTCTTTTATCCATTGTCCTTTCCTTTTTCCTTTTTATTTAGGGTGTATGTATGTCTCCACCAAATCGAAGGCCTGCATACATACACCACCGATGATGTATGTCTCCACCAAATCGAAGGCCTTCGTACATCGCCCCTTTTACGTTGTATTGTCTCCCCCAAATCGAAGGCCTACAATACAACCCAAATATTTACGATGTATCGTCTCCCCCAAATCGAAGGCCTACTATACACCACCATATTTATGCATTATCAATTGTCCATATTATATGCCATTACTTCGTCTACCAATTCCATTTAATATTTATCAATTCATTCCGATCACAAAAACCATCACAAATATAACCAAATAGCCACAATTTACATTTCACATAAACAATTAGAGTGCAAATAACAACCAAACTTCAACTTTTCATATAATTATATAATAACCACATTTTGTTCACATGTCCCAATTATTGATTCAGAGTCCTAAATTAGGGGTCCATACCATTTAATTTTTCCTCCATTAATACCTAACCTTATTCTCAAATTCTTAGAGTTCCATAATTAATAATTAAGCTTATGTTCACCATTTTCCTTAGTTTCTAAATTGGGGTTCCTAATTTCCAATCCTAACACATAAACTCCTAACCAATCATTATATCTAAACACAAACCCTCTCCTAGAACAAGTCAATGCTCACTATAACCACCCCCTTACCTTAAACCAAGAGAGATGGGGAAAAATCTTCCAAGCCCTAGCTCCTAAGTTCCTTAATCAAGAGCTCCAAGGATTGAGTGGAAAGAGAGAGATTCTTGACCTCCATGAAACAATAGAGCACAAATGAGTCATAATTTTGTTAAATCATGACACAAAATTCGTATGCCATGGGAGGGAGGAGAGAGAAATTTGTATGAGCCCTAGAGAGAGAGAGTGTGTGTTGAAACTTACCAATGGAGATGGATGAGGATGATTAATGGGTCTTGAGCTTGAGGAAGAAGAAAAACAAGCTTGACCTTGGTGGGAAGAAGAAGGAGTTCGAATGGGAGGAGGAGGAGAGATGGGGGAGTGTTTTTTTTTGTTGTTGGTGGATGGAAGAATGAAGGAAAATGAAGGTGGAAGGGAGTTTATGAGAGAGGGGGAGCATTTGGGCGGCTGGGATTAAAAGGGCCATGGAAAGATTCCCATCGGACGGCCCAGATCGCGACCTGTATCAGCAGATACGGCATTTTCCGCTTAAGCGAAATTTATTCTCTTAAGCGAATCCAGTTCAGTAAGTTTGGGTTTTTGCTCGAGCCGGTTTCGCTTAAGCGAAATCCGTTCGCTTAAGTGAACATCATTTAGGTTGCTACTGGGTCAGTTTCGCTTAAGCGAAATGATCAGGTACTGTTGTTTCACTTTTCTATTTTCCTTATATTTTCTTCCTAACTTCAAATGGCTGTAACTTCTTCGTTCACCGTTGGATCTTGCTCAAATTTTGAGGCAAGTTTTCTAAAAATCCAAACTTCATATCCAACGGTGGAATTCTCGTCTGGAGTTGTAAATCTTTTATTCCTAATTTTTCCTTATATTGTATAACTTTTATCCTTTAACATTAGTTTAAGGTTTAATTAGCTCTCCACTTAATCTTTCCTTCACCCTCACATTCTAAGTCTATTAACATAGAACTTAAACTTAGAAATTAAATTGAGGATGTTACAATTCTCTTCCACTTACCAGAATTTCGTCCTCGAAATTCAGCTGTCCTGAAACAACTGAGGATAAGACTCCTTCATCTTGCTCTCCAGCTCCCAAGTAGCCTCTTCTACGTTGTTTCTGCTCCAAATCACCTTCACCAATGGAATTTCCTTGTCCCGGAGTTGCTTAATCTGTCTGTCCTCAATTCTGATCGGGAGGATCTCAAAAGTAAGATTCTCCTTCAAAGGCAAATCGTCCACTGCTGCCACATGGGAGGGACCATGAATGTATTTCCTTAACTAGGAAACATGAAATACACCATGAAGCCTAGACAAATGTGGAGGCAAAGCAATCCTGTACGCCAAAGGTCCAACTCTCTCCAGAATTTCATAAGGCCCAACAAACCTCGGAGTCAGCTTCTTTGACTTGATTGCCCGACCAATGCCAGTGGTAGGGGACACCCTAAGAAACACATGATCACCCACATCGAACTCTAGGGGTCTCCTACGCTTATCTGCATAGCTCTTTTGCCTGTCTTGAGAAGTCTTCATCTTATCCTTAATCATCGCGATCTTCTCTGTGGTTTCTTGCACCAACTCTGGCCCAGTCAACAAGTTCTCCCCAATCTGGAACCAACAAAGAGGCGTTCTACACTTTCTTCCATAGAGTGCCTCAAAAGGTGCCATGCCAATACTGGAGTGAAAGCTATTGTTGTAAGTGAACTCCATCAATGGTAACAACTGCTCCCAACTACCAGCCTGCTCTAGAACACAAGCCCTCAACAGATCCTCCAAAGTCTGAATAGTACGCTCGGACTGCCCATCAGTTTGAGGATGATAGGTTGTACTAAACCTCAACTTGGTACCCAAGGCCTGCTGAAGACTCTGCCAAAATCTGGATAGAAACCGCGGATCACGATCAGACACAATACTCGAAGGCACACCATGAAGCTTCACTATGTCCCGAATATACAACTGTGTCAGCTTCTCCAGTGTGTAGTTCTTATGGATCGGAATAAAGTGAGCACACTTTGTTAAACGGTCTACAACAACCCATACACCATCACAACCTGCAGTAGTTCTAGGTAGACCTGTCACAAAGTCCATGGCTATGCTATCCCACTTCCATTCAGGGATGTCAAGTGATCGCAACGGACCACCTGGCTTTTGGTGCTCAATCTTCACCTTCTGACAAGTCAAGCAGTGAGACACATGGTCGGCCACATCAGTCTTCAACCCTGGCCACCAATAGATCATCTTCAACTCCTGATACATTTTTGTTGTACCGGGATGGAAACTCATTTTTGTTTGGTGAGCTTCCCACAATATGTCTCTTCGAATCTGGAAGTCCATTGGAACACATATTCTACCTCTGAATCTGATGATTCCATCTGCACCCTTGATGAAATCAGGTTCCTCTTTACTTGCTGCTCCTTCTAACAACTTCTGGAGCTCTTCATCATCTGCTTGCCTTTCCTTTATCAAATCCACCAGTTCACTAGTGACTTGCAACATTTCCAGAACAATACTCTTCTCCTTCACCAGCATGTTCAAGTTGAGATCACTAAACTCCTGGATTAGCTGCATCTCCTTCACCATCAAGTTGCTAACATGAAGAGTTTTACGACTCAACGCATCGGCTACCACATTAGCTTTACCCGGATGGTATTGAAGATGGAAATCATAATCTTTCAGGAACTCCATCCGTCTCCTCTGTCTCATATTCAACTCCTTTTGATCGAAGAGATAACGGAGACTCTTGTGGTCACTGAACACCTCAAACTTTGTGCCATACAAGTAATGTCTCCAGATTTTCAAGGCAAACACCACAGCTGCTAATTCCAAGTCATGAGTCGGATATTTCTGCTCATGCTGTCGCAACTGCCTGGATGCATAGGCCACAACTTTGCCTTGTTGCATAAGTACACAACCCAAGCCTTGCTTTGAAGCATCACAATACACGTCAAAGGGTTGGGTTGGTTCCGGCAAAGTTAGAACTGGAGAACTTGTCAATCTCTTCTTTAGTTCCAAGAAGCTGCTCTCACACTGCTGCGACCATTGATAAGGGACATCTTTTCTGGTTAACATTGTCAATGGAAGAGCCAGTTTGGAGAAACCTTCAATAAATCTCCGATAATAACCTGCCAATCCCAAAAAGCTTCTGATTTCTGTGACTGTTGTGGGTCTCTCCCACTTTAACACCGCTTCCACCTTGGAGGGATCCACAGCAACTCCCTGTGCCGAAATCACATGTCCCAGAAAATGGACCTCATCCAACCAAAAGCTACATTTAGACAGCTTGGCATACAACTGCTTCTCTTTGAGGACCTGCAGTACAATCCTCAAATGCTCCTCATGTTCGCTCGGACTCTTAGAATAAATCAGGATGTCATCAATGAACACAATGACAAAAGAATCCAAGTATGGCATGAAGATCCTATTCATGTAATCCATGAATATTGCAGGAGCGTTGGTCAATCCGAAAGGCATCACCACATACTCAAAGTGCCCATAACGCGTCCTGAAAGCAGTTTTTGGAATGTCCTCTTCACGGATGCGGATCTGATGGTATCCCGATCGGAGGTCAATCTTAGAGAATACTGATGCACCCCTCAACTGATCCAACAAATCATCAATGCGAGGAAGCGGATATTTGTTCTTTACCGTCACTGCATTCAATTGCCTGTAATCAGTGCACATCCGAAGGCTACCGTCCTTCTTCTTGACAAAGAGGATAGGAGCACCCCAGGGTGATACACTTGGCCTGACAAGTCCCTTTGCTAATAGCTCCTCCAACTGCTTCTTCAATTCTTCCAATTCTGGAGGCGCCATTCTGTAAGGTGCAATAGAAATTGGGCCTGTGCCAGACTTCAGATCAATACTAAACTCAACTTCTCTTCTTGGATGCAATCCGGGAATCTCCGTAGAAAAGACTTCCGGAAACTCACGGACCACAGGAATTTGACTTACATCAGAAACTTCATCAACTTCCATGGTAGACAGGGTAGCATCATTAAAGATGACTGCTTTCTTACGACAGTCAATTAGAACATGATGTTGAGCCATCCAGTCCATACCCAGAATAACATCTAATCTAGTCAAAGGTAGACAAATGAGATTGATTTTGAATTCCCGCTCCAGAACTCGGAGTGGACAATCCAAACATATCTGAGAAGTAATAACTGAAGAATTCGTAGGGGTAGAAACTGACAACTTATAAGGCATTTCTATAGTAGACAACCCTAGTCTCTTCATGCATTCCATGGAAATGAATGAATGGGATGCACCATAATCAAATAAAACACCACAAGAATTGCCATTAACATGACAAATACCTCTGATCAACTCATCATCATCTGTCACCTCTTCGCCATCTAGAGTGTACACCTTGCCCTTCTGCATTGGCTGACTCCCACCAGATTTCTGTGCACTAGCCACATTGACCTCTCTCTTCACAGGATTTTTAGGGCAGTTGGAAACAAAGTGCCCGGGCTGTCCACACAAGTAACAAAGTCCATCTCTTCGACTCATATTCCAGCACACCCCCTTGTGTTGCCTCCCACAATGTGTACAAGTAGGAACAGGACCAAGAGATAGTGCAGATTGTCCTGCTCCTCTAGGGACTGAAGGTCTGGGATTAGAATAAGGACCAGATTTCTGTATAGGACCCTTGCCCCTAATAGGACCAGACAATTTCTGAGATGCCCTGCTTCGCTCCTCTGCTTGTTCCTGCTTGAGTGAATCTTCATAAGCACTGGTCATGTTCACTAGTTGAGAGAGATTAGAGATTCCTTGATAGACAAAAACAGTTTTGATCTTGGGATGGAGACCAGCCTCAAACTTGATACACTTAGTGCGTTCATCTGCATCCCGGTAGCTGCCCGAATAGCGAATGAGATCCTCGAATTGAGCTGCATACTCCCCAACACTGAGGTTCCCTTGCTTCAGCTCAAGAAAAGCCACTTCCTTCTCCCTCCTTACATTTTCCGGGAAGTACTTTCCCAGAAAACGGACCTTGAAAAGATCCCATGAAATAGGCTCATGAGCTGCTTCCAAACCTCTCCTCTGTTGGTCCCACCAATGTTCCGCCTCACCCATCAGAACATACTCCACTAGTCGCATATACTGATCACCCGGTGGCTGCAGTGAGCGAAACACCTTCTCCATCTCCTGGAGCCATCTTTGAGCTCCATCGAGATTGTAACCCCCTTCAAACTTCGGCGGATCGCTTTTTCTAAAGTGGCCCATCCAGTCAATCTTCACTGGTGGTGGTGGAGGAGGCTGAAGTGCGGCTGCAGCAGCTGCTGCAGCTACAGCAATGTTCTGGGCTTGATTTTGCTGCAGATTTGCAAGATTATCAACTTGTTGCTGCTGAACCTGGGCTTGGTTTTGCTGCAATTGAACCAGAGTTTCAAGTATTGCAGCAATTCTGTCATTGTCAGCCCGTCTCCCTGCCATACTGTTGAATCATGGAGGGACAACCAGTTAATGTTAGCACAATTAAATAAAACTACTAATATCTTACAACTTCACTTAGACACTAAACTAAGTACTTGGGTTACTCGCTCGGTGAGTAACCATAGGAGTAGTGAGTTCATACTCCAAAGGCCGAGGGAAACTGCTCTGATACCATAAATTTAACACCCTAATGAATTCTACCCTTAATTACCAAGTATTAAAAATGAGTACTTACAAATTTCTTTTTAGTTTAGTAAAATCACCCGTCAAACGGACGGAGTTTAGTCTGTTTTTCGGACTTTCCAAAATCTTCAACCTGATAAACACATTTATATGAAATCAACAGGAGCCAGCAGGGCTCAAAGATAAATATATAAGTATCGCATAGTTGCCCCTTGGGCTCAAGTGTAAAACATCACTGTGTCAGAGTGCCAGCAAAATATTAAGTATGTAAATCAAGAGGCCATAACAACAACTATGCTCAAAAAGAATCATAAACCCTGCACAAAAGAAACTAGCCTAAGCCTCACCCAAAAAGCATATATAGCTCATATACAACCAAATATACGGAGGCTGAAGTCAAAAATAAAAATATCTAATCCCCATAACCCTACTCTCCCTATGAGGGAGAGCACTCCTGCTCGGCCGGGGGCTGTGCTAACTCAATCTCTGTACCTGAAAGATAGTAAGGGAGTGAGCATTGCACATGAATAGAAAAGCAGTTTCTAGATAGACATAACAACTAACCAGGCCAAACACACTTAGCAATTCATACGCATAAGTCACAATATCCACACAAGCATACCACATTTTCCAATCCCATTATTTTATAAATGCCGATTCCCTTTTTAGTTAGTTCATTTCCACCATTTAATTCCCTTTTATTCATTTT
Source organism: Crotalaria pallida (assembly GCA_037953625.1). NCBI lineage: Eukaryota > Viridiplantae > Streptophyta > Magnoliopsida > Fabales > Fabaceae > Crotalaria > Crotalaria pallida. The sequence continues at coordinate 52,952,283 of CM075654.1, read as the reverse complement.
CTCCGTTCCCAAAGAAATCCCTTTTTAAACCCTTACCTTTTCCTTATTTTTACGGTGTATGTATGTCTCCACCAAATCGAAGGCCTACATACATACACCAATCGCAACGTATGTGTCCACCAAATCGAAGGCCTACATACATCGTGTTTCCATTACCATTACCTTGTCCAATTTTTATTCCCTGTTTCCTTTATCCATTTCCTCTTATTTACGGTGTATTTATGTCTCCACCAAATCGAAGGCCTACATACATACACCAATCACGATGTATGTCTCCACCAAATCGAAGGCCTACATACATCGCGTTTTATTTACCATTTACCTTCTTTTATCCATTGTCCTTTCCTTTTTCCTTTTTATTTAGGGTGTATGTATGTCTCCACCAAATCGAAGGCCTACATACATACACCACCGACGATGTATGTCTCCACCAAATCGAAGGCCTACATACATCGCCCCTTTTACGTTGTATTGTCTCCCCAAATCGAAGGCCTACAATACAACCCAAATATTTACGATGTATCGTCTCCCCCAAATCGAAGGCCTACGATACACCACCATATTTATGCATTATCAATTGTCCATATTATATGCCATTACTTTGTCTACCAATTCCATTTAATATTTATCAATTCATTCCGATCACAAAAACCATCACAAATATAACCAAATAGCCACAATTTACATTTCACATAAACAATTAGAGTGCAAATAACAACCAAACTTCAACTTTTCATATAATTATATAATAACCACATTTTGTTCACATGTCCCAATTATTGATTCAGAGTCCTAAATTAGGGGTCCATACCATTTAATTTTTCCTCCATTAATACCTAACCTTATTCTCAAATTCTTAGAGTTCCATAAATAATAATTAAGCTTATGTTCACCATTTTCCTTAGTTTCTAAATTGGGGTTCCTAATTTCCAATCCTAACACATAAACTCCTAACCAATCATTATATCTAAACACAAACCCTCTCCTAGAACAAGTCAATGCTCACTATAACCACCCCCTTACCTTAAACCAAGAGAGATGGGGAAAAATCTTCCAAGCCCTAGCTCCTAAGTTCCTTAATCAAGAGCTCCAAGGATTGAGTGGAAAGAGAGAGATTCTTGACCTCCATGAAACAATAGAGCACAAATGAGTCATAATTTTGTTAAATCATGACACAAAATTCGTATGCCATGGGAGGGAGGAGAGAGAAATTTGTATGAGCCCTAGAGAGAGAGAGAGAGTGTTGAAACTTACCAATGGAGATGGATGAGGATGATTAATGGGTCTTGAGCTTGAGGAAGAAGAAAAACAAGCTTGACCTTGGTGGGAAGAAGAAGGAGTTCAAATGGGAGGAGGAGGAGAGATGGGGGAGTGTTTTTTTTTGTTGTTGGTGGATGGAAGAATGAAGGAAAATGAAGGTGGAAGGGAGTTTATGAGAGAGGGGGAGCATTTGGGCGGCTGGGATTAAAAGGGCCATGGAAAGATTCCCATCGGACGGCCCAGATCGCGACCTGTATCAGCAGATACGGCATTTTTCACTTAAGCGAATAAATATTCGCTTAAGCGAATCCAGTTCAGTAAGTTTGGGTTTTTGCTCGAGCCGGTTTCGCTTAAGCGAAATCCGTTCGCTTAAGCGAACATCATTTAGGTTGCTACTGGGTCAGTTTCGCTTAAGCGAAATATTTTCGCTTAAGCGAAATGATCAGGTACTGCTGTTTCACTTTTCTATTTTCCTTCTATTTTCTTCCTAACTTCAAATGGCTGTAACTTCTTCGTTCACCATTGGATCTTGCTCAAATTTTGAGGCAAGTTTTCTAAAAATCCAAACTTCATATCCAACGGTGGAATTCTCGTCTGGAGTTGTAAATCTTTTATTCCTAATTTTTCCTTATATTGTATAACTTTTATCCTTTAACATTAGTTTAAGGTTTAATTAGCTCTCCACTTAATCTTTCCTTCACCCTCACATTCTAAGTCTATTAACATAGAACTTAAACTTAGAAATTAAATTGAGGATGTTACAACTCTCGAAGAAAAAGGATGTAAGCGGGTAGGTCGAAAACGGAAACTGTGATACGAGCGAGCTGGTCGTGTGGGAGGTGGTCCATGATATGTGTAAAAAGGGGGTACGTGCATAGTGTATATGATAGGAATCTTAAACCTACGAGGACGAAATCGAATCAGCGGGTTCGGGTGGTAGAAGTTAATCTCTACCTCCCCCTCGAACACAGCGCGATGGTCCTCGTAAATCCATATGCCACTAGGAAGTGGCCGGATCTCGATGCAAGCGATGTAACGTGACATCACCTACAAGGGCATAGGGGTAAGCAATTCTATACACATAATCAATAGAACATAAATATATGTATGATGTAAAGGTATATACATATGCAACAATAAACAACAATCACATTTAGCATTTAGCAGATATTGAATGCAAGTAAGATGCTCATACTTGTTTCATTTATCAACTTTAGATTAAGTGAGTGGCATGATGTATGAACTTAGCTCTCAAGCCTATCTCCATCATTCTATGACACTCTCTGACGTCCATCCTTTAATTCGTCCAGCACTCAATAGTGCGTTGTACTCCTAGGTGTACAACATTCGTACATTTACCAAGAATGTACACGACAAGCTTGGAATTCGTGCCACCCCAGCACGTCCCGTCATCCAAACGGTATAACCATACTATCAGCATCTCACTATGCCGACCACGTCGTCAACCATAACGTGTCATCAAGCGAGCCGTCAATTGGCACTCCCAGAGGCCCTCCTCATGTTACCAAAACATGATAAACGATCTATCATCCGAACTCCAAATGAATGCATTATCTTTAACTTAAAAGGAATTGATTGGTGTTTTTCCTTTTTAGTAATACCCAACGTGCCACCCGAGCAACGTCTCGTTATTCAAAAGAAATTACCATATCATCAATCAATTTCTTTTAAGTCTTAAATCACTGGGATTATTGTCATTTAAGTATTAATCAATGATTCAGAATTAAAAATGGTATTTATAATATTCTGGCAAAACTACTCGATTGTTCTTCAGAATACTCGAGTGTCTTTCAATTTTTTTCCAGATTACTCGAGTAGTTCATGGCTACTCGAGTTGTTCATACTTTTCAGAAAGTCCAGATTTCAGATTCTTAAAAATTACTCGAGTAGTTCATGAGTACTCGAGTGTTCTTAATCAAATCCAGAATACTCGAATGACTCATGCATTACTCGAGTGGTTTATCAGAACATGGTTCTGTGCATCAGTTGATACTCGAGTTCTGGGCCTGGTACTCGAGTGTTCTAACACAAAGATACATTGTTTTATCAAAATTTACTCGAGTAACAAACCAAGTAATCGAGTCTTTTCTTACAAAGCAGACTGGAAACTTGGTTTTAACATACCATTTTCAATTCTAACCATTTTTAGTCCAATCCAGTGATCAACAGAGTTCATATATCACATATTGAACATGCTCAAACACTTAGAATACATCAATTCACAGATTTGACAAAGAATCAAGCAATTATGCATAAAACATGCAATTTCACAATTTAACATATCAAATTGCAATATACTCAATAAACTTGTGAATTTGAGCTTAAAACAGCTTGCATGCACCATATGGAACTTGCTCAAAACAGCAATAGAGCACAAATTGGTCTCCAAACCAAATTCCCTATTCAATCTAAGCCCTTAGAGCCTCTTGGTGGCTCTCTAATTAAATTCATGAAATTTTAACTCTATCTAGTGAATAGAAAGCTTTCCCCTTACCTCAAAATCATGAAACAACAGGAGATTTGCAAAAGAAGACACCACAGCACCAAAAACCTCTTCAAGCATCACATGCAGGACAGTTTTGAGTGGAGTACCAAGATTGAATTGGTTGACATAGGAAACAGAGATAGAAATTGGGGAAATTAGTATTTCTAAACCCTATGCAACATCTACTAACTATAGAAACCAATTTGAGACTCAGAGAACTCGTGGGCTTACCAAAATTCGAATCCAAAGTAAGCTCCAGAAAAAGGTTTGACAGCAACAAGCTCCACTTCCAAGCTTCAATTCTTCCTCCACACTCACTCTCAGCTCACGAATTTGGTGTCTATACAAAGCTCGAGATGTGAGCTTTGTATTAGTGTATAATTTGTGACTCGAATCAAAACACAGAGGGAGAATCGAAGAGAACGTTTCAAGAACCCTAACTTGAGCAACAAATCCGAATTTGACCAAATGCCTCAACAATTCGGGCTTAGATGGCTTAAATAGACAAGAAGCAAGTCCATGCATGGCGACACGACGCCATTGAAGTGTTGAGGAAGGAGTATTCGTGTCATTGGAAGGAAATCGTTGATGATGACTCACCAAACGCACTAACTCATGCAACTCTGCCAGAACACTCGAGTCTTTTCAGAAACACTCAAGTGTTTTGACCAGTTTTTGAAAAATAATAATTTTATTTACTTTCCCTCCAAAACCTTTCCCATAATTACTTCTAGGTCCCAATTCAGGGACTAATATGCAAAATGTTTATTTTATGCATAAATATACTTACAAAATAAATTCACGCATCCACTAGCAACATAATCACAGATTTTAATCAAAGATGAAAAATAGAAATAATTAATTATAATAAAATTTATAATTAATTTTCCATTAATCGGAGATTAAAATTTTGGGGTGTTACATAAATGGTATGAACACTTAGCCAATTTCAGAAACCTTTTTCTTTTGAAAACTGACAGTATCTAACCGGTTACAGCCTCAGACTAACCGGTTAGATTATGCAGAAAATACACTGAAAAGTGGGGTTTTGCATACCATTCTTTCCAATACTCAAATCTAACCTATTTTCATCATTGACCAAAGTTTAATACCTTAAAGTACACATGTTTAAACACTTAAACATATCACAAATTCGTGCATGCAAAATCATCATACACCAAAAGTGCATAAATCACATATTTCACAACTTAATGCATCAATTCACATAATAACCAAATAAGTCATGAAATTGTCAACACAATAGCTTGCATGCATCATATTATAATTGCTCAAAATCAGAAATGAGCTAAAGTTGGCCTCCAAGCCATTAAACTAATTCAAACTATGCCCTTAGAGTCTCTTGGTGACTCATCCTATTTACCAAACATGTTTATCCTCACTCTAGCAAATAGTAAGCTTCCCCCTTACCTCTAGATCATGTTTGAAGAGTTTAATCACTGGAATTTGCAAAATCTCCCCAGAATCCACAATCTCCATTTTCAGCCAACAATAGGTTGTGAGAAGAAGGTTTTCAGAACAAAGAAATAATAATAATAATAATAATAATAATAATAATAATAATAATGGGCCTATTCAACACTCAGAGAGCACCAACACATAAGCTCATAATGAAGTAACCCAACATAAAGTATCAAACTACGCTCAAATTAGGGCATCACCACGATCAGTTCAAGGAAGGAATTCACATTTCCAGCTCTTTAATATAAATGCTAACGTCATTTTGCATCCTTATTACATTGTATTAATTATGATTATAAAAGTGCACCAAATCATGTATATATTCAATATGCATCTCACAATATTATTTTATTGTATCCACGGCATATCACTTTTCAAATGCATATATTTTATTAATTCATGGTTATGTCTAACTTAGGGAATTTTCCAATTTAGTTACATGCATCGATTATCTAAATAGTCATTTTTACGAGAATCATTACTTGATATAAGCATCATTATACATGATTCATGATTGATAATTAATGGAAAAAAAATATTATATATTCTTGCAAGGTACCAATGTGATGGCCTAAGTTGCTCGAGAAATCTCCATGATGAGATTCTTATCAACGAAAACTATACACAAGCCGATTACTAATCTTTCTTAACAAAGGCGATACCGCAATACATTCAAAATTACTCTATGATGTAAGGCTCATCTCATGATGTAATGGATGTTCGCTCTAGTGTATGCACCATCGCGACCTTACCTTTTCGTTAAAATTGTCTACAGTGCCGTTATCCAGTGATTTAGTTCAGTCCCATTAGCTCCGATGAAGCACACAATGAAGACCCCACTCTCACAACTCGCAAACATTCATCCCCGTTGCAATGTTTTCCCTATACAAATCTGAATCTGAAAGTTTCTCAAACAAGCTCGGATGAATTCAATCTAATTGACAGAGCGTACTCGAATTAATCCAATCTTCAAGGAAAAGCACTACCACATCTTAATGCTGAGATGATCATCAAACATTCGCTGCCTCATCTCCCACGATGATTTTTCCACCATCATTGCACTATATACTTGCATATTCTAGTATCATGGCACCTCCACAATCAATTCCACCATGCACAACCTACACAAGTTGTATGAATAGCTGCTTATGTGATTAGAGCAATGAAGATCAAAATACATCACGTAATTGTGGATGGACAACAATGTCCTCGACCGGCATCCTTCCTAGCAAGTGCAACATCGTACTAACCTTTTTCCAATGCCATCATGAAGATAGTTTGACATCCTATTTCTGTCATTAGCCACGCACAAGCCGTCGTGCATGGTGGTCTCTACCGTCATTCCTTTGGGCCATGGTGGTCTTCTTTGTCATTTCTTCGGGCCATGGCAGTCTCCAACGTCATTCTTTCGAGTGATCCTTCGGTGATGCTCATTTTCTCAAGCATGAAGTTTTCGAAAAGAAAATGGGAGAGACAGTCTGAATAACTTAGAATAATGGTAGGGCTGCAAATTACACAATGACTATTGCTGACAAGGTTAAGTTCCCGAGGATGATCTCGTCCACTATTTACTTGTCATGCCCTAGAGGCACTCAACGGAAGAAGCAAAGCCTTTTCCTCCTTACTAGAGAAAATGAATGGCCCAAATGAAAAAAGAAGATGAAGGCCTCCCTCAACATGAAAAATAGGCCCAATATTGAAGGAAAGGCCGAAATGCTTCAAACAAGCATTCTTCTCACCTAATCGGGGAATTAATTTTATCCTTATTCTCATATAAAAACAAATTCATTATTATCTAATCGCATCTATGTCTAATATTATTTTATCTTAATTACGCAGGGAAACAACCAATATTTTAATTGTTGGCTTCCAATATAGAAAATTATAATTATTTGCCATGAATGGTACACATGTTGTCATTTAAATGACCACCTTTATGCATACTCCATCCATCATACTACTTGTTTCGTATTTAGACATGACTCATAATTTACAACACATAATACCTTACTCTTGCTAATAACGTCATTATACCCCATTTATTGTTTCATATTTTAATTACTTTTCTTTGTAAACGTGATGAAAGATACAAGTATGAATGATGAAAGGTAGAAGCATGATAACACAAGTTGCTTAAGAGCTCTAAAAGTAACTCACTTCAAGGTTCATATTACTATTGGCAATTAGGGCAGGCAAGCGGACGAAGGCCGCGCCCGCAGTTGGCCAGCAAATCCATCAAAATTTTCAGGGCCAAAAATGTAACACCCCGATTTGGCCACTTGAAACCATAATCTCATTTACTAAAATTTAGGGCCATTTTTTTTTTTTAAAACATAGTTGTGTTGCATGAATATGAGAACCGATATAGTTCAAAACCATTTCATTAAAAGTGAAGTTCTCATACACCATACCAAGCTTCAAGTTCCAAACCGAAGTGTCACGTGACACCACACTTTGCAACTCGAGTCTTCACAACTTAATTACTATTTTTAAAATCAGAGTCAGTGATGCCCAATGTTTCATTCATTGAAATTAGTTCGGGGTTACATCAGGATACGCAATGGTTTAGTGGTAACAAATACAAGAAACGTATACTTATAGATAAAGAAAGGAAACTACCAACGCGTCTTCTAAGATGACGGAGAATCAGCTGGAGGTGCCTCACTCGGGTCGACCTCAATCTCCTCAGCATCCGGGTACTCCTCTTCCATGAACTCCTCGGGGTCTTCCTCTAGCTCACTTTCCTCCATTGCCTCAAATGCATCGTCAGACAGTTCGTTCGCAACTGCGTCCAGTTCTTCTCACTCTTCTGCTTCGGGGTCAATACGTGCAGGTAACGGCATTGGATAGCCACCATGGTAGTCTGCTGGACCACCCATCTGCAGGTCCGACAACACAAAGCGGCATCTACGAGAATCGGGTTCGGTTCCCCTAAGGGTGTGGTCAGGGTCAAAGATACGAACCTCAGCTGCTCCACGCCATTCCCATCCGCGACGATTCACTTCCCATCGCCCTTCGTTGTGTACCTCAAAGGTAAACTTAACTGGGTCCATGGGCTATGGGTTGACAACATAGGAATAGGTACATAGACAGAAGAACTTGAGAGAGTAAGCATTCCCAGACATGTTATGCCAACATTTGTGGAATTATAGTAAGTAAAATATTAAGAATAAACAAAAACACAAAAGAAACAACATATAGAACGAACATGCCTACTCAAACAAATACTTACCTCATTCCACTATCTCTTACCACTTATACTCTATACGCATTCCAATCACATTCCATAAACTGTTTCCGCTGCGCACTCTGATTCTTCCTCCATACAAGTTCATCATCTCATTCACGCTTTTCCTCAAAAATTCTTTACGCATTCTATTATTTTCTTTTCTTATTTAAGTTTTATGGATTCGAAACCATTAATGATGCAAGGGAATTAAAAGCATCATTAAGGAAAACGTTCTCAAGTTAGCACACTCGTCTACATCTCCTCGGTACACCAGCCAACCTAGTCGGAAGTAAACAGGAGTACAGAACCTTTACCACGCAGGCATGACAGCTGTCCAAACAAATGGCTCCAAGCCAGGAGGTCTCAGCCTCAAATACATGTGATATCACAATCAAACACACATTGCCCCGTTCCAGTCCCTCTCACTGTTCTCGATTTGCAATCTAGGGGGCGACAGTACTAATTCTAGTTTGCAAAGCAGGACGTGCCACGGCATTGGACCCAGTCCCCACCATGTTAGTGTGCCACTTGTGGAGTTGTCCCACCTAGAATAGTACTCTAGACTTATTGACGAGTCACCGTCATTGTCCTCCCCTAATGCAATCTCGTCCTAGGTATCCGCAGATACCTATCGTTCCTTCCTCTCCACTACTTCGAAACGATACTCATACCTTACCGCTTTAGTATATGTCTTTTAAAAGTCTTTTAGTTAAAACTTCACCTATTGGTCGGCTCATCCTTAGTACAACCCTTCAACGAGTCCCGACCTCTATCAGTTCGTATCTCAACATAGCATAGAGCTGGCCTTTCCATAATACATCAGTTTCCCTCATCTCATCATTCCATTCCCCAAACATCTTTTCAAAATATCATTTCACAACATTCCACCACCTCTTTTCAAAACTACTCATTTTCAAAAGCACTTTACAAAATCCCTTCTCACGAATATTATCTCAAAATCTTTTCCAAAATAGTGTTTCACAAAAATCCTTTCCTCACAATAACATTTTCAAAAATACAAATACTTTCAAGACAAAGTCTTTTCAAGAATAAGATCTCACAACCTTGTTTCAAAATTTGTTTCCATAAATCTTTTCGAAAACTCCTTTTCCAAAAATTTCTTTTCACAATCTTTTCGCAAATCATTTTCAAAAATCATATTTTTGGGTGAGTGTTAATGGAGGAGCAAGCTCAACTCAACACTAAGCTTCTTCCCAAAAATAAAAACTTGCTGGGTGCTAATGGAGGAGCAAGCCCAGCTCAACACTAGCTCCCACACTAAAACCAAGCAAGGGAATTCAATTCCACAACTCCACCCTTATGTCCCCTCGTAGCTAGACCTCAGAAAGCAATCATTCCACATTGACACCTAAGCTCTGGCTCAACATTAGCTCTCATCACATAGTCTCTTTCTCACACAAGGATTACATCTTTTATTTCACTCAATGCTTAACTCTTGCTTTATATTCTCATTGATTACTAGTCACAAGGTCATTCCCAATCCATACTCACAGCGTATCCATATCCGGATACCCAACCAACGGATAAATTATTATTGAATAGAACAATTAAAGTAATTAAAATAAATTCAGTCAATAACATATCAACACAATCAATAAACCAATCTTAGTCGTTCGGGTGGATAGCTAAACCAATCAAACAAGCGCTATCACATACACCACTACGCTAAATGAGATTGGAGTCCAACCTTTGAGATGATTGGACCTCTTAATATTTACCTACATACCACGGTTGTTTAGGGGAAACTTCTCTCTCACCTCGGTTGACGATTACACTCTTGATACGCTCCTTGCTTGTCCACGGCGACGCTCGTAACCACTCCCAATTTATGACTGGAACTCAAATAGTTTACTTATTAAATATCGTTCTTATATAATTATTTCGAAAACACGACATCATTCGTAAAACTCTTTTCTTGAAAATCAATTCGGTTTTGCTCAAGTAAAAGCGTTTGTTAAGTTAAAACCATGAAAACAATTCTTAGAAATCATTTCAGTCCCTTTGTTTTTCTTAAACCGAATCAAGAAAATAGGTCAATTCAAAATTATTTTGAATTTACAAAATCATTTTGGCTTACTTTGTTTTTCTTAAAAGCCGAATTAAAACAAATAACACAAGTTTAAATCAAAACCTTTCTTAAAATATTTAGCATTCAAATGTATTTTCAAACACACATATAAACAAATATTAAACACTCAAGGCATTCAAACACATACACAATTGTGGCATCATTCAAAATTCATGCACATGGAACAAAATAGAACACATGCACCAAATTCCTATACATGGCCGAATCTTACTAGAATGAGACATGGTTCAATTTCAAAGACTAATGATTACTAACACATACACACATGATCATGCATTAGTCCTATTTTAATCATCACATAATAACAAAAGAAAGGAACACATTTACTTACAATGAGGCTAGCATCATGTAATTAAACACACAATTGGGAAAGCAATTCATTTCCTTAACTTTCATACCTAAACCGAATAGAACATAAGGAAAATCATGCAAACACACCCTAATCCACTTAATTTATTCAAAGATCAACCCAAACCATGTTTCATAAGAGATAAAACATTTAAATTAGGGAATTTGTGCAAGCACCGAATGGAAACAACACTTCAACACAACAACATTTATCAAATCAACTCCATTCATACAAAGATCAATTCTAATAAGGACACATAAGAAAATGGATTTGCTTAATTAGGATTTATTCCTAAACCGAATGGGTCACAAAATTACTTTTAGGTTTTTATTCAAAAATTTAAGTCCCATAGGTTTAGAAATCCTTAATCCTAATCCTAAAACACACATGAAAACTAAAAGGAACTAACTTAGGTATTTTTAAGCACAAACCGTGAGCTTCTCACAAAATTTTCATTCATTAAAAATTTAATTCCTTAATCACAATAAAATCAAAGATCATGTTAAACATCTAAGGGAATTCATGCATGTACTCAAAACTTCTAGATGAGACCAATTTCATCATGCATGTAAGAGAAATAAAGATTTAGCATGATGTCTTAGACTAGACCGAATGACCACACACACACGCACAAGGCAAGACCTTCACAAATTTGAGTTCACATGCAAGGATCAAACTCAATATCAAATCATATGAGATTTCAAAAGAATCATTTCATTTTGCAAGCTATCACCGAATTATCATCATATACAAGAATTGGGTTTTAAATTCTTTTTATACAAAAATTATTTCTAAACTTGTTGAATTCCTTTTTCCTTGGAAAAACCGTGACATGCATCAAATAAAATCAAAACTTATACACCCAAAACAAACATAAAAATTTAAGGTTCTCATTTTCTTAAAGATTACACTTGATTCAAGACATGCAAAACAAGATCATCACAAAAGCATAAGTTTAAATACAAAACTTGCACAAAACCGTGAAGAACAAAAAATGAAAATTAAACATCCAAGCACAAATATTCAAAATCAAATTATAAGAATGACATGCAAGGAAAGACTACAACAAAAATATAAACTTAAATTCAAATCCTAGGAAAACCGTGAAGAACAAGATAAAAATCAAAACATCCAAACACAAATATTCAAGATCAAATCACAAAGACAACATGCAAGGCACTCAAGCTTCAAGGTCATGAACAATTTAAACACATGCATCACCAAAATCAACACAAATCCTAACTTAAACATAAAATCTACTTAAACCGTGAAGGACATCCATGGAAGATTAAAACATCTAAGCATACTTAGTCAAGATGAAATCAAATGAATGACATGCAAGGCATCACAACTTTAAGATTATGAAGAAGTAAAGGCATGCATCACAAATATTACATTTAAAGAATGTCCATATTAGAGTCCTTTTTACACACCAAAAATCACTAAACTAAACTTCTCTTAGAAGACTACCTTTGATCAAGGTTCTAACTAAACTTCAAGCTTCAAATCTTCTTCTCCTCCTAAGGTTGAGCTTCGGCCTCCTTTCTTCTAAGGTTGAGGGTGGATTTTCTTGGTTGATTCTTGAAAGAAATAAGGTTGAGAAAAGATTTGAGGTGGTTTGGGTGAAAAATCTTAGGCTTGACACTCTTACTTCCTCTTCTCCCTTACGGTTTCTTTTCTTTTTCTCTTTAAAGTCACAAGAGTTTGAGGTGCTCTTGGACAAAGTGTTTAGGTTGATGAAGAGAATTGAAATTGAAATGGCCAACACTCACTCACCCCTACGGTTTAAAGAACAAGAGAAAAGGCTTGGAATTTTCCTATTAAGTCCTTGGTTCAAAGGCTTGGTGGAGGGGAAATTCGGACCACCCCATAGTTTGCATGGGAGAGGTCTTGTCATGGTGAGGCAAAGTGGAAGAAAGTCTTCCATAGGCATAGTGAGTCATAAACCCTAGCCCTTCTTCTTTCCTCCTTCTCTCGCCACACTCCCCTCCTAACTCCTTATTTTCTTGCCACTTAAGGGTTGCACTCTTCTCCTCCTAGTTCTACCTCAATTTCTAATTTCTTACTAACTAAAGGAATTGCATCCTATTTGGTTCCTCTTTTCCTATACTCGGCCGAACATACACCTCACACACATACACTTAAATTTTATTTCAATTTATCATCATATAGCATACATCATGAAACATTGCCTTCTCTTAATTCATGCATAATTAAGCACACAAGCCTACACTCATCATGCATATAACACTAAATTCATTATATTTTCTACTTAAGGCATACGGTACACATACCACATACATGCATTCATTCATTTAAATCAATTAATTAAATTTCATATACACACATACACACACCTATATGCATCATGCATTTTTACTTAAACAATTCATTTATTTTAATTTCCTAGTAGAATCCGTCACATACAATCACACACAAACACACCCAATTAAAAATATAGTTCATAAGAAAATCGTTAATCCGAATCAATTAGTAAAATCATAGGCTCTTATAATTCAAAGGCTTCAAGAAGGAAAATTCTTTTAAAAACCACAAATTATTTTGTTTCGTTTTCAAACAACAAAACCATTGCTTAACCTTTTACAAAAATCAAATCTCAAAATAAAGAAATCATTTATAAAATAGTTTGACCAAAAATCCAGAAAAATTGTTTTGAAGAAATTCACTTGTTAACCCACAAAATCATGGTTTTCACTAAATAATTTCAAATAAAATCATTTTCCAAAACATTCAACTAAAAACTTTTCTTAATTCGAACTTTATTAAATTATTTGAGTCCAGAAAATACGGGGTGTTACAAAAAATCCAGGCCCTGCCCACCCTAAATGCGGTCATGCGGGCGACCCGCATTTAAGTAAAAAAATAATAAAAATATCATTTCCGTGGCGGTTCTAGCTGGGCTCGTGGCGATTTGCGGTCTGGCGTGTAGTGGCACCTTCGACGTACGATGAGACCGTGAGAGAGAGACCTCAGAGTTGAGAGAGAGAGAGTAGAAGAAGAAGAGTAGCAAGTAGCAATTGGAGTAAAAGACGAACAATAGCAACTAGATTTGTGTCATGGTATCACACAACTCGGAGTAGAAGACGAACAGTAGCAACCAGAGGATGAGTAAAAGAACTGAAGAAGAGTAGCAACTCGGATTTGTGTTGTGTGTGTGTTGTGTGGATGCTAGGTTATGGTTTTTAGTGAGTTTTTTTTCCAATCAGTCAGCATCACTAAATATTAAATGAAGAGGATTTTATTTAAAACATCCGCCCTATTTTGCCTGCAAAAAAACGGGTGGGGCGGGCAGACATATTTTAAAATTAGGGCCTAAAATATATGCCCTGTCCGCAAAAGGCGGGGCCCATGGGCATCAACAGAAAACATGTTTCACGAGCACAACGAACACTTTGCTTTGTACCCTCGTTCGAAATTATTTGGTGATGGTGAGGAACCGCTTGCCAAGTTTCCAATTTCCCTCTTTAAGCTCGTGTTCTAACGATAAAGAAGCTAGTGTTTTATTCAACACTTAGATACATAGGCCAAACGCAGCAGGCCCTTATCAGGCATCCTCCTTTCGGTTATCACATAAATCCATAATGCTAGAAACCTCGCATTAGTCATCTCCACTCGGATTCATAAGATAATTGTAAAAGCATACGCAAAACTTCTGGTTGTTAGAAACATAGTTTACATTGGCATTGAACGTTTCACAATTCTTGTAAAAACAGCACAAGCCTCTTCAGGCTTTCCCGAGCACCTTTCTTATGAAAAGGAGAAGGTATGGAGCCGACCTGGGCTGACCTAAACACTCCAACCTTTCTCGGCTCACATTGGCCTCTAACATCTCACAGGTCTTATGAACTCGACACAAGCCTCTCTAGGCTTTACAGAGTTGGGGGCTTGTTATGTGATGGAGTAGGTATAGAGCCGACCTAGGTTGTCCTAAACACTGACATTATATGGTTCCAAGACTTATTTAGAGTCAATTTCCATCTCAAGTGCATAGAATGTCATCAAAACCTCTTCAACCATCCTCGCTAAACAAACCCATTGTATCCAATGCACCATCGGACTCAGCAAGCACCTTTGTCATTAATGACAAATGCCTGCTTCATTTATTTACTCCGGATCATGCACATTATGCACTTGCCCATGATCTCGGTTAGCCGATGAGTTTGATGAGGCTGGAAGTGCAAATGGGGAACGCTACCTAATAACTTGGCCATAGGCCAAATACATCGTGGTTCGAGGAATTCGCCTTAACTAAATGTTGTCATTCCAAAAGCATGTCTCATAAGCCATAAGATCCAATTTGTGATATTACTCTCGGCATATCCTCATACTCAACGAGGGATAAGGGTCTCAGCTCCAATAATGTTTTACGTCCTGACCGCATACCTTAGCACAAGCCTCTCAACTTAGACCAAGCTGGGGGCGTAAAAAGACATCTCCTCGAAACAACGGGACTTCAAAAAACAAAGATCGAACTTGACTTTGAACTCAATACGCGGCCATACTCGACTAAGGAGAAGGCTTCGGCTCCAAACAGTCTTATACGTTCTAACTACATACCTCTGTGTAAGGCTCTTGGCTTACCTCAAGCTGGGGGCATATGTAATGGACCATAATTGACTAGCCGAGCTGAGTCCACAAAGCCGACATAAAGCCAATGGAATATTATTCTCATATTTCGACATTAATTCTCGACCATCATAATTGTTGCTGACTAAGCACCATTAATACTGCAGAATATTCTCCTTATTCCACTCCTCTTATCTGCCTATCAGGCCCAACCCAACTGAACTAGGTTAGTCTACTCTCCCATATAAATACAACGCTTATCACAAGGTCAGGTACGTTTTCTCTAAACCTTATTCTTAAGAACTACATATGCCTTGATTCCCTTTTAACTAGGGATACGTAGGACCGGGGTCACCCTCGCCAGGTACAACAACCCAAAAACACATTGTGGTGTTCGATAACCGATCTACCCTCGTGTTCACTCGGCACTTTGACACTCGGCAATATTGAGACGCCATAGGAATGAAACAAAATTTAAGAAGGTTAATTACTTTTGCTTATATTTTAAACCAAAAATGTATGTTTTTTTTCTTATATTTCAAACCAAAGGGAATACTTATTCACATATTTTATTACGTGGCTTAATTATGTCATAAGTCCCTGAAGTTTGTGGTATTTTTGCCGGATACCCTCATACTTTTTTTTTCAATGTCTGACTCCCCGAAGTTACTTCTGGATTTGTCATATACCCCTACTATCAATTCTGGTCAATTTTGATGACATGTAACATCAGAATCCTAGTCATACGCAGGAGGTTGGTCCGGTCCACTACAATGTGTCCCATCCAAAAAACATGAGGGACCAAAGTGGTACTTCACTCTATTTGTAAAGACGGATAAATAAAA
This sequence comes from Crotalaria pallida, assembly GCA_037953625.1. Lineage (NCBI taxonomy): Eukaryota > Viridiplantae > Streptophyta > Magnoliopsida > Fabales > Fabaceae > Crotalaria > Crotalaria pallida. The sequence goes on along the minus strand of CM075654.1, from coordinate 52,935,918 downwards.
CTTTTTTCAAGAGATTAATAGTGCACTCACGATCGAATGTTTTTTTACATCATCGAAAGCTTTTGAATTTTAAACCTCCACAAACCGAAAGTCTTGGTTCGAATGCTAGCCGATGTCGAGAGATGGAGAAGATTTTACTTGCTTAAGTGGCGGAATGGCATCGCAGGTTCGTGGTTATGCTAGAGTCTGAGGTGACGATAATGATGTTTGTGGTGGTGGGTGAGCAGAGCAAGACTTTGTTTGGTTGCACGAAAGAAAATAAGAAGAAAGAAATATGAGAGAGAGAGAAGTAAGAAAGAGAGATTTCATGAATTATATTTTTTAAATAACAAATCCAGAAGTCTCTCTCATACTTTCTTACTTCTCTCTCTCTCATATTTCTTTCTTCTTATTTTCTTTCGTGCAACCAAACAAAGTCTTGCTCTGCTCACCCACCACCACAAACATCATTATCGTCACCTCAGACTCTAGCATAACCACGAACCTGCGATGCCATTCCGCCACTTAAGCAAGTAAAATCTTCTCCATCTCTCGACATCGGCTAGCATTCGAACCAAGACTTTCGGTTTGTGGAGGTTTAAAATTCAAAAGCTTTCGATGATGTAAAAAAACATTCGATCGTGAGTGCACTATTAATCTCTTGAAAAAAGTGTTTTATTTATCCGTCTTTACAAATAGAGTGAAGTACCACTTTGGTCCCTCATGTTTTTTGGATGGGACACATTGTAGTGGACCGGACCTACAAGTCGACCACGTGCCCTTGACGCCGACCATTTAGGGACACTTATAAGGCCCTGCCGACTTGGAAGCTCAAGAGGCTCCACCGACATCAGGCATCTCGACCACCACATGCCAAGCGCCCCGCCTTATCAGCCGAGGACCCGAGCACCATGTCCGGGCAGCCTTTATGACTTAAAGGATAAGGATAAGCACTCTAGTACATGATAAGGATGAATGACTCATCCTTCTTATCCTCTAAGAGCCACGTCAGCCCTACTGGGCCAAATGGGCCCATAAGGTACCACAACACCACTCTCCCTATAAATACACCCCTTCCACAAGGGCTAAGGTATGACATTCTCTACCCTATTCTCAAGAACTACTTGTGGCTTGATTCCCTTTTCACTAGGGATATGTAGGATTGGGGTTACCCTCGTCAGCTGCAACAACCCTCAAACACATCGTGGTGTCTCCCCAAGATTGGAATACTACATTGGCGCCGTCTGTGGGAAACGATAAACTTCGATCCCCATCCATGTTCAAACATAACAAAAACCAGAAAAATAACAAAAAATAAAAGAGGAGATTGAATCCAGATTCACGATGCTGTGACGGTGTCGTTCACGGTATCGTTCACATCGTTGAAGATTACGACGGTGCTGTTCTCACCTCGTAGTTCCGCTGCATCTCCCTGGCGTTGTTCACCCGCAACCCCATAGTGACGCTACAAGCTCAGACCATGGCACAAACTCACGGCGGCGAACGAGGTGCACCGAGTTCGGTCGCAATTGAACCGCAGACCCGAACGTCTTCCTCCGCCGATCCTCGTTGCGGGTCGCGTCTGCTCTGCATTGACGATATCGATACCATCGCGGTGTTCGAAGGCAAAACCAGAAAAGAAACACGGCACCGTGTGAAGCCTGTGAGCATCGCTCTTTCACATGCCACCGCCACCGTCCTCTTCCTTTGCTCTCCACCTCTGGCTGGCTTGAATCAATGCCACCGCCACACCTTCGTTCTCCATGGATGAAGGCACAGAGGTTCAGGGAGGAAAGAGACAGACGAAGGAGGCAAGCCGCGAGTTGGGTCGATGGCCACTTGTGCTACGGCCTCAGGAGTTGCAGAGGAGAGAAGGCGATTCAAAGACCACGGTTCTCACCGTCCCCGGTGACACCTCCACCACGTCACTTCCTCGCTTTCCCTTTGCGATCGCGAGTTCTCTCCCTCACCACCTGCACACGACGTCGTCGCCTTGGTGAAGACAAGGAGCATCTCGCTCCTCTGCGGTGTCCGTCGCTGCACTACAAAGGAACCACCACCGCCAAGACCAGTGCGAGCTTGAAGATGAAAGGGGCCACGTGACTCGGTTCTGCGATTGCTCACATCGCAAATCCCGTTCTCGCCGTCCTCGGCGGCACCCTCATCACCTTCACTTTCTTCTTGCCACCATCCTCCTCCTGCTCTGTCAATGCGCCGCCAGAGGACCACGATTCCGAACCAGAGCCCCGTTGCGATGGAAATTGATCGCTGCCCCACGATTCTTTGTTCTCCTTGCCGCACCACTCGTGGAGGTCTTCGGTCCCTCTTACCGCCGACGCCGTCACCGTCACAGACGCGTTGTACTCTCCTCATCGTTTCCGCTGTCACCTCCACGAAGTCAGCGGCACATCGCTCTCCGTTGGCCGCCGCCGACGAATCCATGTTGGCGTGAAGCTACAGCAAACAGCAACTGCCAACCCTACTGCATTAGGGTTCCAACCCTAATGGGTTGTTGGCCCAATCCCAATTCCAAAAAAAAAGAGACAAAAAGAAAAATATCGTAGAAGAGAAAAGGAAAAAAAGAAGAAAAAAGAGAAAAATCGTAGAAGAGAAAAGGAAGAAGAATATTATTATGGGCTTAACTCATATAAGCCCCAACAAAAAGAAAAAGAGAAAGACAAAATGAGGTTTAACACCCAGCAAAGGTGTCCGAGTTACTGAATAACCCATGAATAACCCGAGTTCTCCTCTAGAAGCTCGTGCTCCGAGCGTAGAGCGAGGACCCCCACCCCAAGTTCCCCTCTTGAAGCTCGTGTTCCGAGCATAGAGATGCCTGTCTTCGGTTCCCCGCTACGAATACATGTGCCAACTATGGCGGACCCTCGGCAACGTCCCCCTTTTTTGATATCTCGTACATTCAGAATGTCGAGAACCACACACGACTCTTCTCTCCTCTGATTTATAAGACGATTGCGGAAACCTCGCACCGTGTTCCCTACTCGAGTCTCTTATTTCAGGTATGAAGACTATTTTGTTGGCTTTCCTTGCTCGGAATCATATTTAAGGAAAACGGAGGTCGGCCTCAATGCTCAACAAAGCCGACATGGAAAGGATTGACAGAAGACTTCAATCTGACATTCTTCAATCCGACATTCCTCAATCTGACATTCCTCACCACACTAAATTAGGGAAGGAATTCTCATTCCCATATGATTTTCCTATTTACTTGGCATTTTACGTGATTACTTCGTGCATATGCTGATATTAACTTACCTGATGCAATATTTCTGACATGTGGTTTTAGTGCTTAATTCCTTTAGTTTCATTACATGTCACTTATTCTGTACTCATGATTTTTCATACTTGTTGATACATGACGTATTGTTAGGCAAACTTCCTTGCTGCTAAATGTCCTTAAATGTCTGTCTTTCCTGTCATGATAGGATAATAATATTTGATATTCATCGCCTTTTAAATGACACTAGGCAGTTTTCGGCGATCGCACATTGTCATTTTTCATGAATTAATGCGTTCATCTGATTTGTTGACATCAAATGCTCTGACATATTTGCAAATGTTGTCAATTGTTACGTGTGATATACCTGAAATCATGCATCTTTTCATGGGCAATCCTGTCTGGTTGTACGATATTTAATTTCCAATGATTGTCATTATCCTATTTGTTACGTGTGGTCTTTTTAAATCATGCTACTTTTATTCCGACATTCTGTATTCGCTTGCCAACAATTTCCATTGTTGTTATATATCATAGATTGTCAATGAAACAACGATCAATGATTACTATTATTTTACATGTAATTTAAGGTTTAAAAAAATGATGGTCGGATTTATCGAAAAGGAAGGCCGAGCTGCTAAGATTGTTTCTTTTTTGTCGGAGCCACCTGACTGACCGAGCAGAGAGCAGCTAAGATCCTCTATTTTCTAATTCAGTTACGCTCATTGATAACCATTTTTCCGAGAATCACCACTTCGTACAAATATGATGGTCGGAACCACTCAGCCCAATAGCCCGAGCACGATGGCCAAAGTTGGTCCGAGCACACAAACGCGACCCTACCTTTGTGGTAGAACGGTCCGTCATGCCACTGCTCTTACATCCGTACACGTACCCGCCTTTCTAACCGGACTAGCCATCCCGTTAGAACTCGGCAATTTAGCTAGTACGTAGAGACACCCAACTATACAGAGCTTTCGCAACAGAGCCTAGACAGTCGTGGGCCGAGGACACCGCCTTGGCTCAAGCGCCAGTGATCCGAGTTATCTCTCGCATAAAAGTCGGTACAAAACAAGCTCTTACATGCGTACGTACTTGCCTTTCCATTTGGGTTAGCACCCCAAGTGGAACACGCCCTCTTATACACAACAACTTTCTAAGAGAAAGCTTATAAGTGACTAAGTACAAAGGAGCACCCAACTACACAAGACTGAAACCAAAAGATCCTACTTAAGTTGGGCGACGAGGACCCCACCTTGGCTCAGGTGGCGAGGTCTGAGCTCCCTTACCGCATTCAGAAGCTAAACATCTTGAACAACAATCCGATAGCGGAAAAGAAACTAGCAATACAGGACTAAGGTGCAAATTTGATCAGAATAACCGAGCACGATAGCCCGAGCACGACGGTCAAGCTTGGTATGTGCACCCCTCAATGATCTAGCGAAGGCCTGCTATTAGCTCCGATCAAACACATAATGAAGGCCTCACCCTCACAACCTGCGAACATTCAACCCTGTCATAGTGCTCCCTCACACAGATCTAAATTCGAAAGTCTCTCAAACAGGTTTGGATGAATCCGATCTAATCGGTAGATTATTCTTTGAGGATGAATCCCAATGTCTTAAAGTGGAAGCCATCATCAAACATTCGCTCCCTCGTCAAATCCACCATGCCAAACTGCCTCTTTGATTAGAGAACAGTCAGCCCAAATGCAAAGATATAACTATGTAATAAAGATTAGAGCTAAAAGGGGAGGCATGCCCGAGAACTCATAGAATAGTCGGCCCAAATGCAAAGATATAACACTCCTCTTTCTTAATCAGGGAATTAATCTCTCCTTATCCTAAATTTAATTCATTGTTGTTTCTTACAGTTATGTTTAATATCTTAATTGCACATATTAGTTTTTGTATGAGATAGTTGTAATTATTGGCTATGAATGGTACACGTGGCAGCTTTATTCATGCTACGAGTATCATACTACCTGCATAGTGTCTGAATATGACTCATAGTTTACGAAGGGAATGCATCACTCTCGTCAAATAACATAGTTATATCTCATTTCTAATTTAATATTCTAATTCTTATCTCTGTATATATGATGAAAGGTACAACTATGGAGATACAAGCGACTCACGATCTCTAAAAGAGTCTAACATCAGTCGTCCACCCTTATGTTGCAGCATTGAGAAAATCGTGCTTTATTCAACAATCATGTATTTATCGTATGCAACAGGGCTTTATCTGATATCCTTCTTCGATATTATGCAAGAGAGGTCCATTTCGGCTTTGTTATTCTGAGCTTAATAGGGATCCGTCCGACTACTCGGATTCCGAGGATTTCACCAGTTATAATTAATTAATAGCATTGACGAAGGAATCGACGCTACTTTTCTCCCATCCACAAGGAATTCCTTCAGGTTGTTTCTTATGTATCAATGGCTATGCTCAGTTTGTCCCCACGTGATCGAGGAGCCCTAAGTCTTCCTTGATCTCAGCTTTGTTGAAGATTATCTCACTTTTCGCCCTCTTAGCTTCATTTCTCGGCTTCATCATCTGCTTATTTCTCTAGCTCGACAACATTGTTCTTCCACATGTCGGCGTATTTCAGCCAGCCAGGGTCTAAGGACTCCCTCTCGAGTGGCCATACTCTGCCACATCGTCCGCTGCTCAGGGCAGCAACAGACTCTAAGTCCTCAGAGCCATCCGAGAAGAAAGTTAACAAGGAAGTCCCCATGCTCGCCATACGCCAAGTATCATTGTCACCGACCAGTATCTTTGGAAACCTCCCGCCGAGCGCTCAACCCTATACTGGGTTTGAGGGTGCCTTGGATTTCAACATTGAGCGTCTCAATTCTTATGAACTCGACACAAGCCCCTTCAAGCTTTACCGAGTGGGGGGCATGTGATGCAAGGAAACAAATACGAAGCCGACATAGGCGATCTATGTACCGACACCAGATGACGCCCGATATCGTCTCCTTGCCTGCAAGGGATGTTACAACGTTTCCAACTAACAACATCAGATTTGGTATTCACCTATCTCATCAACAACTTACTTTAATCCATTCATTCTCTTCGGATCACGTTCCTAAGCACTTGCCCACGATCTCACGGTCGTCCGGCCAGATCGGCGAGGCCATAGGTGGAAACAGGGATTGCTACCCGATAACTCGTCCATCGGTCGAGTACATCGCGGATCAAGGAATACACCTCGGCTAAGGCCGTCATTCCGACAGCATCCCCGGTAAACATAACGATCCAATTTATGACATTACTCTAGGCGCACCTCGATGAGTTGTAAGAATCCCCTATCGGGTCACTCTCTCAGTGTCATTATTCTAGCACGAAGAACGCTATCAACCATCCCCGATTCTCTTCCGAATAAAAGGCCTCAGCTGCAAGCAGTTTTCTACGTCATCACCAACCCTCGGAAAAGGACATCTGATCGGACCAATAGAGAAAGGATCTCAACCCAGCATAGAGTCTCTACGACTCTTCCCGAGCTGGGGGGGCCTTATGTAGTGGACCGGACCTACGAGCCGACCACGTTCCCTTGACGCCGACCATTTAGGGACACTTATAAGGCCCTGCCGACCTGGAAGCTCAAGAGGCTCCACTGACATCAGGCATCTCGACCACCACGTGCCAAGCGCCTCCCCTTATCAGTCGTGGACCCGAGCACCATGTCCGGGCTGCCCTTATGACTTAAAGGATAAGGATAAGCACTCTAGTACAGGATAAGGATGAATTACTCATCCTTCTTATCCTCTAAGAGCCACGTCAGCCCTACTGGGCCAAATAGGCCTATAAGGTATCACAACACCACTCTCCCTATAAATACACCCCTTCCACAAGGGCTAAGGTATGACATCTCTACCCTATTTTCAAGAACTACATGTGGCTTGATTCCTTTTTCACTAGGGATACGTAGGATCGGTGTCACCCTCGTCAGCTGCAACAACCCTCTAACACTTCGTGGTGCCTCCCTAAGATTGGAACACTACACACATTAGTCCCTCAAAATATGGAAATTCACTTTTAGTCCCCGAAGATTTTTTAGGGGACACTTAAGTCCCTGAAGATTTTTTTATGGGACACTTAAGTCCGCTCCGTCCACTCCGCCAACTCGTCGACTGCAGACTTAAGTGTCCCATAAAAAAGTCTTTAGGGACTAAAAGTGAATTTCCACATTTTGAGGGACTAAAGTGTCCCATCTAAAAAACATGAGGGACAAAAGTGGGACTTCACTCTTACGAATAAAGAATATTAGGATCAACTAGTAAGGCTTATGTAGTTCTGCCACTTTTTAAAATTTGCAAAACAATTTGACACCTTATTACTCGCAAACTTGGTGTTGACACATGTTGCATTTTGGTTGGTATTTTAAAACTAATTTAGCCACTTGAAATTTAAGTAAGATAAAGCAAGACCCTTGTAAATTTGTAAAGATTAAACTAAGTATTTGGTCCCTTACTTTATTTTTCAATTTTAAATTGGTCCCTTACGTTTTTTATCATAATGGTCCCTTGTGTTTCTTTTCATTATCAATTTGGTCCCTGAAACACTTTTCATGCTATGTTGATCAATAAGATACGTACACATGTCATTTCTCTCTCTAACATTGTAGATATGGACCAATATGATGTTGACACGTAGGAAGAACAGTGACTTAGAGACCAATTTAATAGCAAAAAGAAACATGAGGAACCAATGTGATACCAAAAAATTTAAAGGACCAATTTGAAATTGAAAAATAAGATAAGAGACAAAATATGTAATTTAGCCAATTTGCAAGTATAGCATAGTATTTGCCAATTAATTAAACTTTTTCTAAAATTTTTAAGAGAAATTCAAAATAGCGAAAAGGAAGAAAGGCTTACCTTAATTTCACTTTCCATACTTCTCACTACATTACTCTCTGTTCTTCATTCTAACTAGGAGTGTAACGGTCCGGTCCGATCCGGTCTTTAATGGATTTTAGGGACCGGACCGATTACATTAATGTGGTCCGGTCCATAAGTTTTTCGCATGCGAAGACCGGACCGGACCGTAACGGTCCAGACCGTTTTGGTTCGGTCTATTTCGACCATCTTTGATTAGATTCTAAAAATAACTAAAAATTAATTAAAATAACTAAAAAATTAAAAATTACCCAACCCAAGGAAAAACTGAGAACTGAGAGTGGAAGAAGAACGGCGACGGGTGAGCAGCGATGGCGACAACGCGATCGACAATGGTGAGTAGCGAGTGGAAGAAGAACGGCCACTTCGACAGCGATGGCGACTTCGATGACGGCTCCGACTTCGACGGCGAAGAGAAGAGAAGACCAGAGAAGAGAACGAATCGCGTTTGAGAAGAGAATGAATCGCGATTGAGAAGAGAACGGAGAGAGAGAACGAATCGGTGGAGGAGAACCTGGAGGGAGCAGTGACTTCGATGGCGATGAACTGCGACTTTGATGGCGACGAACTGCGACTGTGACAGCGAGTGGAAGAAGAACAACGACTTCGACGGCTAGATGGAAGAAGGAAGGCGAATGATGCGGGGAAGGCGAACGAAGAAGAAGGGTCGTGGTGCTGTGAGGGCTGAGGGACGTGAGGGTGTCAATGTGTGAGGGCTGTGAGGTTAGGTTTTAGTTTTACAGTTTAAGTTAGTGTTAGGTTTAGGTTTAGGTTATAGGTATGTGGTCCGGTCCGGTCTGAACGGTCTCAAAAATTATTGAGACCGTGGACCGGACCATATAAGATCGGTCTAAAATTTTTGAGACCGGATAAGACCGGACCGGACTGCATTTTTCGGTCTGGTCCGGTCCGGTCCGAGCGGTCTTGTGGTCTCGGACCGGATCGCTTACACCCCTAATTCTAACGAAGGAAATTTCTATTAGCACCCAAAAAATATTATTTGTGTAACACCCCGATTTGGCAACTTGAAAACTATAATCTTTTTAGGTGAAAATTAGGGCCATTTTTTTTAGGAGAGTAGCGTACAAAATGAGAACACCTCTTATTTACAAAACAGTTTCATATAAACTCATGTCCTCCAGTTGCACCAACTCTTTCAAGTTCCAAACCGGGATGTCACAAGACACCACGCTTCGAAACTCATTTTCCAAAACATTAGTTAAATAGAATAGCCCATTTGATTTCATGTCAAAATATCAATACAAAGATTAACTTGTTGGGGTCACAGCAGGATATCGCCAAGTTGCTAAGAACTCATAGTGGATTACATATTCAAAAGGAAATTTACCTACTCCCTAGTCATATTCATAATTTTTCCCTAATCTTGCTTTCTAAATCTACTATACCATTCGTCATCATCCGCCAGAAGCTCCTCAGGACTAATGATCCAGCTTTCGTCACTAGAATACTCCTATGCATCCTAGTCAGACCAGAGGTCAGGATCCTCCTCCTCGGCGTCCTCAGGAAGCTCCACCTCAGCACCATCAGCCTCACAATCCGTCTCCTCCTCCGCAGCAGCCTCCTCTTCTTCTAACTGTAACTCAGCCCTTCTACGCGGGATCTCTATGAAGAACATCTCATAAACAGACATAATACTGTTGGCGCCTCTTCGGGGAGTCGCTCCTATCTCCCGCATAAGCTGATACCGTGCCATATTGGCCATCTATTATCCGCACAATTTTACACAAGACAAAATAGATAGAGTAGAGAGAGTGAGCAACCCAAAACGGCAATGTCGACTATGTCGGATTACATCAGGTAAATGTTAAGACAAAATAAATATGACAAAGTAAACCCAACTACCAATAGAGCATAATCAAAACAACACATAATTCTCATCAGGGTGTAAACATAGACATACATTTAACCATCAATAAACAATAATGCTTTCACAATTTTCCTCAATATTCCTTTTCAGTCTTAGTACTTCTTTTCATTCCTCATTCACACACTCAACGTATGCCTCAAGGTTCCATACCACAAATACTTCATCCGTCTTATTCGTCAATGGGAATTATCATCACTATTATCATTATTACTATCATTATTATTACACTTATCTTTGGAACGTCTTGGTTATTTACGTCTTAGCAAATCGATTGACATCAATGATGAGGGGGAAACATCATTGAGCCCACACACGTCTACATCTCCTCGGTCAACCACCCAACCTAGTCGGAAGCAAACAGGAGTACAGGACCTTTACTACGCGGGCACGACAGCTGTCACAACACATAAATGGTCCCAGACCAGGAGGATCTCGTCCTCAAATCATTCAAATAATAACAAGGCTCACTATCCACGCAGTGGCAAAACACAATGCCCCGTTTCAGTCCCTCTCACTGTTCTCGATTTGCAATCTAGGGGGCGACAGTACTTATTCTAGTTTCGAAAGTAGAACTTGCCACGGCATTGGACCCAGTCCCCACCACGTTAGTGCGCCACTTGTGGAATTGTTCCGCCTAGAAAAGTACTCTAGACTTCTTGACGTATCACCGTCATTGTCCTCTCCTAATGCAATCTCCTCCTAAGTATCCGTAGATACCTATGGTTCCTTCCTCTCCACTACTTCGATACGACACTCATACCTCACCGCAATTGTTAATGTCTTTTACAGTCTTTTAAGGAGTTTTAATTACGGCTTAGTCCTAATGATCGGCTCATCCTTAGTGCATCCCTTCAATGAGACCCGATCGCTAATCGTTCACATCTAATCCCCCTAAAACTCATATACCAATCACTTGAATCATCACAACATCATTGCATCATCTTTCTCTTTCTCAAATCACAGCACATTGCTCTCATCAACATTAACATCACTATTTCAAATCAACTGTCACTCAGTACGCCACCATTGTCCTCTTTGCCAATTGTAATTCAGCAGCATCACTGATGTCCTTCCTCACTAATTCGGCTCAGCAGCATCGGCAACTTCTCTCATTCTTTCCAAATTTTCCAATTACCATCTATCTCTCTCATAATTTAATCTCATCATAACTTGCCTCTCCACTCTTATTCATTCTCATTATTCAAACCCATTATTCTTTTCTTTCCACTCTTAGTTTGTTACTTTCATAACTTTATTACTAACGCATAATCATATAATTCCAACAATATCATAATTACTTAAATAATCATTATATCATTCGCAAAAGAAAATAACTAACAACTCAAGCATAAACAAACAGAAAATATAATATCATGCTTAACAACCAATCTCAGCCGTTCGGGTGGATAGCCAAAGCAATCAAACATGTGCTATCACATACACCACTACGCTAAATGAGATTGGGGTCCAATCTTTGAGATGATTGGGCGCCTTAATATGTACCTAATTACCACGGCGTCTTAAAGGAAAGCCCCTCTCTCACCTCGATGACGAACGTCCTATAGCTCTCCAAGGTTTCCCGATCATCTCTCCTCGCCTCTTATCCTCTCGTCCGTCGCTCAACTAAGACATTTTCCCGTGCATTAGAAACGAGTTCAATACATTTGTTGAATTCGTTTTGAAAACAATTTCTCTTTTGAAAACTTGTTATTATTGTCCAAGATTTCCAAATTCCATTCAAATTCATGATCAAAACAGTTCTTGAGAAAGATCCTTGAAAATCATTTTAGAAATACTCTTTTATTCAAATAAACTTCCTTAATTGAAAATGTTCATGTTATGAAAACATTATTTTTAAAACACTTATCAAAATGCAAGAATTAGAGATAAAACTCTAGGATTACATTAACTAGTTCGTAAAAATCCAAAACATTCATCATTCACTTATTGCAAAACACACGAAGGTTTAGGAAAACAATTAATTGAATTACAACACTAACACACAAATTCAATTATGCATAGGAAGATAATTCAAGCTTAATTTCTTAATTAAATCATGGCAAAACCGAATTGTCTATACTCAACATTTCCTAATTACTAATAATTTCTAAACCTTAAAATTATAGGATTTACATTATGAAAATTAATTCAATTAATTCTACCTATTCCTAGTCTCTAAGACCGAAAAGAATAAAAGAAATTAGCACATCATTGTATCAATCATATGATATTACAAACATAGAATTTAATCACTCTCATTAGTTGTTTCAAAAGAAAATCCTTCTAAGCACCTAAACATATACTAACCGAATTATTTCAAGTAAAATCTTGCAAAATATAACACACCATCAAAGACATAAAACAATGAAATCAGTTTATTTCTTTCAAGACCAAAACCGTAAGAATCATAGGAGCATTCAACCAATTCAATTTCATTTTTCTTAACTTAGTTCAAGAAAACAATCAAGGCCACAAATCATTTCATGTATGCATCTTTATGCTCCTAAATGAGGCTAATCTTAGTCTATATGCAATTCAAATGATTATCAAGCACACTTCCCTATTTCCTATCTCAAGACCGAATACTAGCATGCCAAGAATCTTAGTTCATTTTTCAATGCACTAAAGGCAATTAAAGCAAACCATATTACACCAACATGCATAAACCATCATGAGATTCCTTGGATTTTTATCAAAGCTCAAACTTATAATTTTTCTTGAATAGAAACATGGTTTGTAGCTTGATCTTCTAAAAAGAATGGCATGCATGGACTTAGGACCACTAAATCTATTCCTAATACACACATGCACCTAAAATCATGCACCAAAACACTTTTAGCACTCATGGCCGAATGGCCTTCATACCAACACAACAACATAAAACAAATGTTTAAATCAAATCATGCTCATAAAAAGAAAAATCATTTTAAAGTCCATTACCCTATTTATTTCTACTAGGCCGAGACATGCATAGAAGAGAAACTTAATTTATTTACTTGAAAAGTGACATGCAAACCTCAAAGTCCTAATTTGAGTTAACACACATGGATTAAAACATGCATATATATAAAATCAACCAAAAATCATTACAAATCAACATGCAATGCTAAAATCCTTATTTTCTTCTCAAATAAACTTAGATCATGAAATCGTTAATCAAACATTCACATATATACACATAGGTCATGGCTTGAGCACAAGAGATCAACATGCAAGGCATTAATTCCTCACTTTGTTACCAATCAAACCTAGATCATAAATTATTTACTAAATCCTTTCAATAAAAACCTCATAGGTCACGGTTTTGGAGAAGAAATCAACATGCAAGGGGTTTCATTTTAGTTTTCATAAAGATATCAAGTAGTGATTTAGATTCTTTAAGAGTTGGTTTAGAAAATCATCATGATCTACCTAATGAAGCCATAACCGAAGCTTAGAGAGTCCATGAGTTCACATCTTTACAAACCGAATTAAAAGTCCATAGTTGCACTCACCTCTCAAGCTATAAAAATAAACATGCAATGAAAAGAGAAGAAAGAAAAATTACAAGACCAAAAGAAAATCCTAACTCTCATGGTTTTCTTCTTGATCTCCTTATAACCTACCAAGAAAAAGGGTCTTCTACTTCAAAGGCTCTAGGTCTTCAAAAAAATTTTGAGGACTTGGTCTAAATCTCCTCCCTCCTTCTTCGAGTCCCTCACGGCCACACTCTCTCTTCTTCTCTCTCTTTTTCTTCTAAGGGTTGGATAGTCCCTTAGAAAGTGTTTGAGTTGTTGGTGAAAGAAATGGAAAGAAAAGTGAAGAAATGGATTAAGGCTTGGTTGATTTAAGGGCACCGAATTTGCCTTCTTTGCCCTTGGAATGGGTTTCGGCCAAGGCACCAATTAGGAGGGCAAACTTGGATTTCCAAAAGTTTGCATGGTAAGGGTTCAATCAAAGGAAACAAGGTGAATAGGCTTGGGGCTAGACTTCATCATGCATGGTCATTTCAAGGCTCCTCTTTTCTACTCATCTAGTCCAGTTGTTGGCTTCTAAGCCTTCCAAGTATCTCCTCCCCAATTGAAAATCTACCCCAACACACACACACTCATCACCGTAGCATCACACACATGCACATACATCATGCAATTTTTCATTTTCATTTTAAGGCATCATCAACTCAAGGATCATATGCATGCATACACACACATAATAAAACCGTAGCACTATACACACCCATATGCTCACACATTTATTTTTCAAATAATATTCACAAACAAACACATGTTACATTACCATACAACATATATTAATTTCATGTCATGGCAATTAATTTAATTTCCTACAAGAACACATTTTATTATAAAGAAAACTTAGGCTATTTCAAAGTAAAACAATGGTATACACATAACACACATAATTAAAATCTCTAAATAGCCTTAAAAATCCAACTTTCCATTCAAACAAGAGATTTCCAAAAGACAAATTGAAAGTTATTGCTTTCAAAATTATATTTTCTTAAAAATTCGTCCTCCCAAGATTTTCAAAAATAAATTTGTAAATGAATCCAGAAAATTCAAAAGATCACATTTTGAAAGTTCACAAATCCAAAAATGCAAATTATTTCATAAGGAAATTCACTTTTTAAATAAAATCAGAAATCCTCTTTAGAAAATCCTTTTTAGAAAACAAAATTCAAAGTTTATTTTTGACGAATTCGTTTACGCACGTTCGGGAAAATGCGGGGTGTTACATTCTCCCCAACTTAAAGATTTCTCGTCCTCGAGAAATACTGAGCGAATTCGGACTATGGGTGCATAATTCCTCTGAATAACCTCTTTACTCCTGAACCGTAGCCTTCGTCGCAACATCCATGATCGTGCATTGTCCAGCTATCGTCCTTACGGCTACTCAAACAGATAACTTTTGCAAGCAATCTCACGGGAAATCTGGTCAACAAATAGAATGGGGTAAAAAAAACAGGGTTTCACAGAAGCAAAAGATTAAAGAGGTTTAAGATATCCGAGCAACATCCAAACACAACAGAGTTATACCCTTTGGGATAAGGTTCTACCACTTCATGGAATTATAGTCTTCCTTATCCATTCAAGCCCAGTCAAGCTATTTCCTAAAATTCCATATCTCCACTTGCTCCCCAACTTAAATAAATCATATCTCTACACACCGCTCTCTTGATCATAACTTAATTTCTAAAACTCTCATCCTTTATCATACCTCAATCGGTTCTACACAATCTCTCATCACCTATCCTCAATCCTTAACTGTCCCTCACTTCGTCCATTAATCATCATTATCCAACTCCTAAGACCATTATCTCACCTTCCCGTCTTAATTGCTATTAATCCTCAAGAAATACACACCATTACACTCCCTATTCCTAAATACTTAATCATACAACTTAGTCATCCTAACCCTTTTACCAACTTTTCTATCTACCATGAGTTCCACACCATCCACATTCTCTCAATTCAGAGACCTATTACTCCTCAAAATATCAAGTCTTAACTCTTCATCCTAACTTTGGGGTCACACCTAAAGGTTATCATCACCTATTTTCCTCTATTAACCAAAACCCAGGCACTTAGGACTTCAGGTTCTGAATTTTTCCCATATTCCTCCGTAAGCTTACCACCATCTAGATCATTATTTGAACCAATCTTATCCTCAAAATTCTAATTCCTACTCATTCTGGATAACTCGCCACTTCCCTACGACTCTAAAGGGTACTCCTACCTTCTCCCAGGGCTCACACTTCCTTTCATTCATAACACCCAACCTTTAATTTCCTTAATACTGATCGAGGCCGTACCCGATCAAAATAAAAGGTGTTTATTCTGTAGTACTAGGAAGGTGATCCTAGGTCGTTTCCCAGCGAATATCGGTCTAGGCAAAGTATCAAACACGTAGTGTGCAGTAAAATGGGGGGGTTTTTGTGTGTGACAAATGTGAAGAACAAAACACAAATAGAATATAAAAACTAAGAAAATCAGAAACAAAAGCGGGCAAACCCCTTTGGTTACGTACACTACTCAATCCTAGCTCACTAAAGATCGATTCCTCTCCTCTCCTCTGTCCAACTCGTGATAACCAAATACTAAGCGAAAATTCAGTTATCACTCCAAACCCTAACTTCTAATTAAGCATCAGAAACCAGAATTGGAGTTTTTACGAGTTAATACAAATTAAGCATTTATATTCATGTATTATCTCTACGAAATGGAATTAAGCAAACCACTACACATCGATAAACATGAAAACAGAGAAGAGAAAACGAAATTGCATTAATAACAAGAGCTCAAGAGTAGATAATACAATACCAAAGGGATTAACCCTTGAAGTCTAGCCTTCCATGGCCATAAATGAAGAAAAACGAGTAGAAATGGGGAAGAACAAAACCCTAGCAGCCACCACTTGGGAGAGCCAAGAGAGAAGTTCTAACCTAGAGAGAGAGTGAGAAATCTGAAATGGGAGTGTGTCCTAGGGGGTTACACGAATTTCCCCTCTTAAGACACAAAATGGGCCTAAAACATGGGCCCAAATCCTAAGAAACACTATTCTGAACATTACAATTAAAAAGGGACCTAAATGCAAATTACAATCTTCACTTCAATACTTCAATCTTCATTTCCAAACTTCCCAAAGTGTCCTTGTGCCAAATATGACCTGAAAATAGAAATAGAATTAATTAGGCCAAATAATCCCAAATTAAACAATATTCGAAATATTAGTCCAATAAACTCTAAATCACTAAATCAAGCTAATCAATGTCAAATGGGCAACAAGTATCAATAATAGGAGTAAAATAATGCAAGGAATAATGGGAAATAAAATGCTCATCAAATACTTACAGCTCTTGCCTCACAGCACTTTACCTTCTACTGTCTAGTCTAGGAACATCTGTATGACGGATGCCGGATATCAAGGTTTTTCATTTTCAACAAGGCTTTAGGAAGAACAAACATTTGGTCAAGGTTAAAGAGAAAACTTTGGGGGTTCATCCATATTCATAGCAATTTGTCAAGTTTCTTGGGCAGAACAAGATCAAAATTCTTCCGAAACAGACTATTTCAAACATCTTGCCAAAGCAATTTGACAAAAACTCGGAGTTTTTCACAAAGAAAGTTTCCAATAGAAGAAGAGTTCAAGTCTCAAGACAAGATCTCGGGTTATAGGCTTAAAGGTGATTTAAAAAAAAAAAGGGTTCACATCAAGAGGAGTTCAATCAAGAGGGTTCAAATCACGAACCGACGTCACAGGATGGCATTGAACACTGCTCCCGGATGCTGTTGTAGACGGATGCTGACACCTTCCAGAACTGCTTCGATACATACCTAGCGTTCCTATGTTTGTCTACTGCCATCCTATTACTAGCGCACACTCAGAGTCACGCGGTAGAGTATGCAAGTCCACACGCAAGAGTTCTTAAAGCAACCACCGCTCTGATACCAACTCTGTAACACCCCGATTTGGCAACTTGAAAACTATAATCTTTTTAGGTGAAAATTAGGGCCATTTTTTTTTAGGAGAGTAGCGTACAAAATGAGAACACCTCTTATTTACAAAACAGTTTCATATAAACTCATGTCCTCCAGTTGCACCAACTCTTTCAAGTTCCAAACCGGGATGTCACAAGACACCACGCTTCGAAACTCATTTTCCAAAATATTTGTTAAATAGAATAGCCCATTTGATTTCATGTCAAAATATCAATACAAAGATTAACTTGTTGGGGTCACAGCCGGATGTCGCCAAGTTGCTAAGAACTCATAGTGGATTACATACTCAAAAGGAAAATTACCTACTCCCTAGTCATATTCATAATTCTTCCCTAATCTTGCTTTCTAAATCTACTATACCACTCGTCATCATCCGCCAGCAGCTCCTCAGGACTAATGATCCAGCTCTCGTCACTAGAATACTCCTCTGCATCCTCGTCAGACCAGAGGTCAGGATCCTCCTCCTTGGCGTCCTCAGGAAGCTCCACCTCAGCACCATCAGCCTCACAATCCGTCTCCTCCTCCGCAACAGCCTCCTCTTCTTCTAACTGTAACTCAGCCCTTCTACGCGGGATCTCTATGAAGAACATCTCATAAACAGACATAATACTGTTGGCGCCTCTTCGGGGAGTCGCTCCTATCTCCCGCATAAGCTGATACCGTACCATATTGGCCATCTATTATCCGCACAATTTTACACAAGACAGAATAGATAGAGTAGACAGAGTGAGCAACCCAAAACGACAATGTCGACTATGTGGGATTACATCAGGTAAATCTTAAGACAAAATAAATATGACAAAGTAAACCCAACTACAAATAGAGAATAATAAAAAAAACACATAATTCTCATCAGGGTGTAAACATAGACATACATTTAACCATCAATAAACAATAATGCTTTCACAATTTTCCTCAATATCCCTTCTCAATCTTAGTACTTCTTTTCATTCCTCATTCACACACTCAACGTATGCCTCAAGGTTCCATACCACAAATACTTCATCCGTCTTATTCGTCAATGGGAATTATCATCACTATTATCATTATTACTATCATTATTATTACACTTATCTTTGGAACGTCTTGGTTATTTAAGTCTTAGCAAATCGATTGACATCAATGATGAGGGGGAAACATCATTGAGCCCACACACGTCTACATCTCCTCGGTCAACCACCCAACCTAGTCGAAAGCAAACAGGAGTACAGGACCTTTACCACGCGGGCACGACAGCTGTCACAACACATAAATGGTCCCAGACCAGGAGGATCTCGCCCTCAAATCATTCAAATAATAACAAGGCTCACTGTCCACGCAGTGGCAAAACACAATGCCCCGTTCCAGTCCCTCTCACTGTTCTCGATTTGCAATCAAGGGGGCGACAGTACTTATTCTAGTTTCGAAAGCAGAACTTGCCACGGCATTGGACCCAGTCCCCACCACGTTAGTGCGCCACTTGTGGAATTGTTCCGCCTAGAAAAGTACTCTAGACTTCTTGACGTATCACCGTCATTGTCCTCCCATAATGCAATCTCCTCCTAAGTATTCGTAGATACCTATGGTTCCTTCCTCTCCACTACTTCGATACGACACTCATACCTCACCGCAATTGTTAATGTCTTTTAGAGTCTTTTAAGGAGTTTTAATTACGGCTTAGTCCTAATGATCGGCTCATCCTTAGTGCATCCCTTCAATGAGACCCGATCGCTAATCGTTCGCTTCTAATCCCCCTAAAACTCATATACCAATCACTTGAATCATCACAACATCATTGCATCATCTTTCTCTTTCTCAAATCACAGCACATTGCTCTCATCAACATTAACATCACTATTTCAAATCAACTGTCACTGTAACATCCTAAACTTTATTTTAAATGAAATTATTAAATAAAAACCTAAGAAAAATTGGAATAATGACTTAATGAATTTTGGTGGATAGGTGAGTGGTGATTATAAGTCCCAGAGGTTGTATAGAAGGCAGTTGTGGCTTCGGGCAAAGTCATATAAGCGAAATCGGGAGTTAAATCGGCGTTTTAGATGTTAGAAATCGACCGAAAAGAGAAAATTAGAAATTTATTATAGGATGCTAAGAAAATCAATTCCACCGTTGGATATGAAGTTTATGGGATGAAGAAGCTTATCTAAAAATTTGGACCCGATCCGACGGTTAACGAAAACGTTACGGCGAATCGAAGGTTGAAGACCCTGTTTCTCGCCCAGGCGCACCAGCCATGCGCCCAGGCGGGTGCACTGTTCATTGGTGCACCAGACAGTGAAAAACTCTCCCAGGCGAGGTACCAATTCGCCCAGGCGGGCTCGTGATGCACCAGCCACGCATCATTTTCTTTCTGACGCGCCAAATTCCTCCCCAACCATGCATCTGGCGCATCAGCCATGCACCAGCTTGGTGCTGATGCTGATCTCGCGCTCAGGCGAGCCTAGCATGCGCCCAGGCGCGTGGCGCAGACCAGATTGAATCTGGTGCATCGATTCTGGCTTGGTGGCTAAGTTTTCAGCCCCAACCACACAATTTTGGTGGCTCCCAAGGCAAAAAATGAAAAGTGTTGAGCCTTGCACTCCCTCATTCACCCTCATCAACTCCATCTCACCATCTTCATCAACTTTCTCTCAACCCCAAGATCAAGTTTCCATCACTCTCATCACAAACACTTGATTTTTGGGCACCTCACATCCAAAATCATCAAACCCCATCAATCAAGCACCATGGAAGTTGGTTGAATTGCATTCCCTCTCCTCCCTCTCATCACACGACTTGCACCCTCTCTTCCTTCTTCTTGGTTTTTCAATTTCCACCATTGTTGGGTTAAGAAAAGCTTTATACCATGATATTAATTTCCCTTCCATTCCAACTTTCCTTAGTTCATAGAAATTATGTTTAAAACCTTAGGGTTCTTGCACTCATGGTTATGTAGGGATTTTGTTTCATGCCTTCCAACCCAAACCAAGGCAAGGACAAGGATCACTCATCTTGTGCTCTCTCAAATAGGATTGTGTACCATCATTTCATCATTTCCTTATTGAGGTGGCAAGCTAGGCTTAGGAAATTCAAGTTTCCAAGATTTTGAGCTAGGGCTCACTAAGGTTCTATTTACTTCTTGCTAATTTAAGGTAAGGAGTGGGTTATAGTGAGTATTACCGTACTCTGGGGTTTAGTTTACAATATGCATATAATGGGCACTAAGAGTTATGTGTTAGTTTAGGTTGATATGATATAGAATAATTGTTAAAAATAGAATTTATGACTTAGGGAAATTATTTTGATGTTGATATGTTCCATCTTGATATTTGGTAATTGTTGATGATTTGAATGCTTGATTTGTGAAATGACTGAGATATTATGTTGATTAGAATTCAAGGCAAAGAATGACAATAATGAATAAAGTAAATAATAATGGAAAGTGCAGTGGAATTGAGGATCGGTGCATTGATAGACTAGGTGCCCCTGCCGGGTGTACCAAAGTCCTAAGGGCCAAGTGCTCAACCAGGCTAAAATCCCATTAGGTACAAATTCCCTGTTAGGCATCAATGCACCAAGACTCAATTCGCTGCCGGACTAAAAGATCTAAAATGTGTTGAGAATGTGAAAAGTGAACGAATTCAAATAACTGAATGTAATTGAATTGTGGAAATTATGTGATAGCATAGCCTAACAGGTGAAGCCTTTTGGGTGAGAAAGTCCTGGTTGAGCGAGAGACCCTTGGGTGTACCAAATGCCTGGCAGGAGCGTTAAAATTACTAGTGATGCAAACCGGTTGTAACCGGGAGTGTCGTACAGACGTGGTAAGACGTTATCGCGCTGTGGGTGCGAACGCAGTAAAGACGTGACTGGAACGCACTGAATGAGAAATGTGATTATAAATGATGAAAAGAGAATAAAGGGCATTATGATATTAATGCATGAGTATAAAGAGATAAAATTGACTTGAGAAACTAACGAATACTTGAAAATGAATTGTGATACATTGACTCTTATGTTGTTGTGATTGAACTGCTATATGTGTGTGGCTTAGTGTTACATTATGTCTTAATTGGAAACTGTCTCCCCATTTTATGTGTAATACTCACTCCTTACTATCTCCACAGGTACTGAGGAAGAGTTTGCACCCGATCAGGCCGAGAAGGAGTACTCTCCCTCACAGGGAGAGTAGGTCACTTTTAGCTATGTAGGACATGGGAATGTCCTGGGCCCAGTAATCTGATGTGAATCATTTTTGTTGTATATATAATGTAAATAGCTTTTTGGGGGCCCAGGACGACTCCTTTTGGGAAGGGGTCTTATTTTGGGGGAAAACTGTTTTCCAAAACTTGTTTATATTCCGCTTAACTCTGATGTTTTAAACTTGCTTTTCTGATGCGTGCACGAAGTTGCACAAGTTGTGATATATGTATATAGCCTTGTTGGCTTCTGGAATTTGGAAATGTTATTGTTTATTAGGTTGCAGGAAAACCAGAAATTTTGGGAAAGTCCTAAAAACAAACAAAACTCCGTCCGTTTGACGGGTGATTTTTATAAATTAAAAAGAAAATTTTAAATTCACTATTTTAATTAAGGGTTTATTAGGGTAAATAATCCAAGGTGTTACAGTCACTCAGTACGCCACCATTGTCCTCTTTGCCAATTGTAATTTAGCAGCATCACTGATGTCCTTCTTCGCTAATTCGGCTCAGCAGCATCGGCAACTTCTCTCATTCTTTCCAAATTTTCCAATTACCATCTATCTCTCTCATAATTTAATCTCATCATAACTTGCCTCTCCACTCTTATTCATTCTCATTATTTAAACCCATTATTCTTTTCTTTCCACTCTTAGTTTGTTACTTTCATAACTTTATTACTAACGCATAATCAAATAATTCCAACAATATCATAATTACTTAAATAATCATTATATCATTCGCAAAAGAAAATAACTAACAACTCAAGCATAAACAAACAGAAAATATAATATCATGCTTAACAGCCAATCTCAGCCGTTCGGGTGGATAGCCAAGCAATCAAACATGTGCTATCACATACACCACTACGCTAAATGAGATTGGGGTCCAATCTTTGAGATGATTGGACGCCTTAATATGTACCTAATTACCACGGCGTCTTAAGGGAAAGCCCCTCTCTCACCTCGATGACGAACGTCCTATAGCTCTCCAAGGTTTCCCGATCATCTCTCCTCGCCTCTTATCCTCTCGTCCGTCGCTCAACTAAGACATTTTCCCGTGCATTAGAAACGAGTTCGATGCATTTGTTGAATTCGTTTTGAAAACAATTTCTCTTTTGAAAACTTGTTATTATTGTCCAAGATTTCCAAATTCCATTCAAATTCATGATCAAAACAGTTCTTGAGAAAGATCCTTGAAAATCATTTTAGAAATACTCTTTTATTCAAATAAACTTCCTTAATTGAAAATGTTCATGTTATGAAAACATTATTTTTAAAACACTTATCAAAATGCAAGAATTAGAGATAAAACTCTAGGATTACATTAACTAGTTCGTAAAAATCCAAAACATTCATCATTCACTTATTGCAAAACACACGTAGGTTTAGGAAAACAATTAATTGAATTACAACACTAACACACAAATTCAATTATGCACAGGAAGATAATTCAAGCTTAATTTCTTAATTAAATCATGGCAAAACCGAATTGTCTATACTCAACATTTCCTAATTACTAATAATTTCTAAACCTTAAAATTATAGGATTTACATTATGAAAATTAATTCAATTAATTCTACCTATTCCTAGTCTCTAAGACCGAAAATAATAAAAGAAATTAGCACATCATTGTATCAATCATATGATATTACAAACATAGAATTTAATCACTCTCATTAGTTGTTTCAAAAGAAAATCCTTCTAAGCACCTAAACATATACTAACCGAATTATTTCAAGTAAAATCTTGCAAAATATAACACACCATCAAAGACATAAAACACTGAAATCAGTTTATTTCTTTCAAGACCAAAACCGTAAGAATCATAGGAGCATTCAACCAATTCAATTTCATTTTTCTTAACTTAGTTCAAGAAAACAATCAAGGCCACAAATCATTTCATGTATGCATCTTTATGCTCCTAAATGAGGCTAATCTTAGTCTATATGCAATTCAAATGATTATCAAGCACACTTCCCTATTTCCTATCTCAAGACCGAATACTAGCATGCCAAGAATCTTAGTTCATTTTTCAATGCACTAAAGGCAATTAAAGCAAACCATATTACACCAACATGCATAAACCATCATGAGATTCCTTGGATTTTTATCAAAGCTCAAACTTATAATTTTTCTTGAATAGAAACATGGTTTATAGCTTGATCTTCTAAAAAGAATGGCATGCATGAACTTAGGACCACTAAATCTATTCCTAATACACACATGCACCTAAAATCATGCACCAAAACACTTTTAGCACTCATGGCCGAATGGCCTTCATACCAACACAACAACATAAAACAAATGTTTAAATCAAATCATGCTCATAAAAAGAAAAATCATTTTAAAGTCCATTACCCTATTTATTTCTACTAGGCCGAGACATGCATAGAAGAGAAACTTAATTTATTTACTTGAAAAGTGACATGCAAACCTCAAAGTCCTAATTTGAGTTAACACACATGGATTAAAACATGCATATATATAAAATCAACCAAAAATCATTACAAATCAACATGCAATGCTAAAATCCTTATTTTCTTCTCAAATAAACTTAGATCATGAAATCGTTAATCAAACATTCACATATATATACATAGGTCACGGCTTGAGCACAAGAGATCAACATGCAAGGCATTAATTCCTCACTTTGTTACCAATCAAACCTAGATCATAAATTATTTACTAAATCCTTTCAATAAAAACCTCATAGGTCACGGTTTTGGAGAAGAAATCAACATGCAAGGGGTTTCATTTTAGTTTTCATAAAGATCTCAAGTAGTGATTTAGATTCTTTAAGAGTTGGTTTAGAAAATCATCATGATCTACCTAATGAAGCCATAACCGAAGCTTAGAGAGTCCATGAGTTCACATCTTTACAAACCGAATTAAAAGTCCATAGTTGCACTCACCTCTCAAGCTATAAAAATAAACATGCAATGAAAAGAGAAGAAAGAAAAATTACAAGACCAAAAGAAAATCCTAACTCTCATGGTTTTCTTCTTGATCTCCTTATAACCTACCAAGAAAAAGGGTCTTCTACTTCAAAGGCTCTAGGTCTTCAAAAAAATTTCGAGGACTTGGTCTAAATCTCCTCCCTCCTTCTTCGAGTCCCTCACGGCCACACTCTCTCTTCTTCTTTCTCTTTTTCTTCTAAGGGTTGGATAGTCCCTTAGAAAGTGTTTGAGTTGTAAGTGAAAGAAATGGAAAGAAAAGTGAAGAAATGGATTAAGGCTTGGTTGATTTAAGGGCACCGAATTTGCCTTCTTTGCCCTTGGAATGAGTTTCGGCCAAGGCACCAATTAGGAGGGCAAACTTGGATTTCCAAAAGTTTGCATGGTAAGGGTTCAATCAAAGGAAACAAGGTGAATAGGCTTAGGGCTAGACTTCATCATGCATGGTCATTTCAAGGCTCCTCTTTTCTACTCATCTAGTCCACTTGTTGGCTTCTTAGCCTTCCAAGTATCTCCTCCCCAATTGAAAATCTACCCCAACACATACACACTTATCACCGTAGCATCACACACATGCACATATATCATGCAATTTTTCATTTTCATTTTAAGGCATCATCAACTCAAGGATCATATGCATGCATACACACACATAATAAAACCGTAGCACTATACACACCCATATGCTCACACATTTATTTTTCAAATAATATTCACAAACAAACACATGTTACATTACCATACAACATAGATTAATTTCATGTCATGGCAATTAATTTAATTTCCTACAAGAACACATTTTATTATAAAGAAAACTTAGGCTATTTCAAAGTAAAACAATGGTATACACATAACACACATAATTAAAATCTCTAAATAGCCTTAAAAATCCAACTTTCCATTCAAACAAGAGATTTCCAAAAGGCAAATTGAAAGTTATTGCTTTCAAAATTATATTTTCTTAAAAATTCTTCCTCCCAAGATTTTCAAAAATAAATTTGTAAATGAATCCAGAAAATTCAAAAGATCACATTTTGAAAGTTCACAAATCCAAAAATGCAAATTATTTCATAAGGAAATTCACTTTTTAAATAAAATCAGAAATCCTCTTTAGAAAATCCTTTTTAGAAAACAAAATTCAAAGTTTATTTTTGACGAATTCATTTACGCACGTTCGGGAAAATGCGGGGTGTTACAATTTGCATCCAATTTTTTTTTTATAATTTTTACATCCAAAGTTCCAAAATTACCCTCATACCCATAATCTTCAACCTTCATCCCCTCTACCTAATTAATTAATATGCTAAATTACTTATTTGGTCTCTTCCCTTATTTTTCAATTTTAAATTGGTCCCTTACGTTATTTTGGTTTTAAATTAGTCCCTCATGTTTCTTTTCGGCTGTCAAATTAGTTTCTGAGTCACTATTCATCCTATGTGGATCAATATGATATTGATACAGTGACTCAGGGACCAATTTGACAGCAAAAAAATATGAGAGATCAATTTGAAAAAAATAACATAAGGGATTAATTTAAAATTGAAAAATAAGGTAAAAGATGAAATGAGTAATTTAACCTAATTAATACCGGTAATAAATCGAGCACAAACCCAATTGCAGGAGCACCCAGCTCCCACCCTATTCACACACATCACCGCCACCACCGTTTGCTTTCCTCGAAGAAGAACAAGAAGAAGCGCCGTTTGCTGTGGTGATTCTCACTGTACTGGACATTGCACTTTCTTATTATTTTTTGCATTAGATTCTTCTAATCTAAATAAATAAACATTGCTCACTGCACCTGTTCCCCCCATTTCCACACACACTCGCTCTTTCCGATCATCGCATACATGATGTTATTGTTGTTGTTGTTTATGTTGCCGAGTACTGAGCTAATGCAAATATGTGTTACGCTATATGTTTGATAAAATGACTGACTGACTGAGGAGGTGGTTTTTGTGGGAAATGTTTTTTTTTATTTTTTTTTTAAAAAAAAATTTAAATTTTTTTATTACTACTTGTTTTGTGCTTTTGTTTTATGTTGAACCAACCAACGAATCATTCACTGTTTGGGTTGGGATGGGTTAAAGCTTGGATCTTGTGTGTATGGGGTCATCACTGGCTTGTGTATTGAAAAACAAAGTGTGTTTTAGTTTTACTGGGTGGGTAGAGCAGTGTCATATTTTTGTGTATGCTATATTCAGACTGTATTATACTCTATCTTAATGGGGATGAAATGCAGAGAAGAAAGTGGGTGGGATGGAGGTTGGAGATGATAGTTGTGAGGATAATATTGGAATTTTAGAGGTAAAAATTATAAAGGGTTGGATGCAAATAGCATTTTTTGGGTGCTAATAGAATTTCCCTAGCGAATTGCAATTCCTGAAGAAGCATCCTATTATATCTTTCTAACTGGTTAACCACTTTCTTTTCCCTTTTTCTTTTTGAAAAAAAAAAAAAAAAAAAAAACAGTGATAGTGATTTTCTCTTCCGATCTGATTTGGTGGTTGAACTGAGTTGAACATGAAGCTTAATAGTGCGGGTTTTGAAAACCCAATTGGATGTTACGATGCTGCGGTTCAAGTATGTTTCTCTTCTCTCTCTACTTTTCTTTAATTTATTATTTATTATCTGTTTATCTTTTTCAGTTTGATAGTTCTTCTCCTGATAGGGTTTGGTGAATTTACGAGAATAAGACTTCTTTGAAATGAGCAAATGAGTTTGTCTGTTAGATTAGGAAGTAAGATTTATGTACCCTTGATTGATTAAATCGCTCAAAATCAAGATATATTAAAATCAAGGATGAATGTACCTTGCTTACTTTAGACACATTATTTTATTTTGTTCTTTTACAAATTTCCGACCCGAAATAAGGAAGTGTTTATTTGATCGCCTAGACACTTTTTGTGTTTACCCTTTTGGTTGGTTCCTTCGAAGAATTTCTGTTTTAGGTGTAGCATCAGGGTTATGGGATTTCTGAAATGTATTCTGCATTGAGTAGTTGCTCACTAGTCTATGTCTACGATGCTCTATAGGGTTATGTAACTTATATTAACTATTGATTTTTCGCGCGGATGATATATGGTTTTAAATTACTGCTGTGGTTGAATTGCATTTACTACTGCAATTGCGGGAAAATGATATTGTTGTGTCTGCTATTGCGGTTGCGGATTGCAATTTCAATCTTTCACAATGATTATTTCAGTTTAGTGAAGTATGGTATGGTTAATCATGAAGAACTAGATAATGCTTAAGGTACCAGCCTTACTAGGCAAGATCAAAACCAACTCTAGAACTACAAGATGATACCTTGGAATTGATGTGACTTCTCCAAACGACAAGTAAAGGCATACCCTCCAATAAAGAAGAGAGGCTCTCTTTCATTTCTTAAATTGTCCACTCATACATTTAAAAATTGAATGTTAAAGATAATGTGGTGTTCAGTGGATGGGCTTTCTTGAACTCTAAACAAGTATACTGGTATTTCAGACAACTACAGAAACTATTGAAAATGAATTTTAAGGAGGCCTTCATAGATTACAGTGTGCTAAAAAGTAATTCAGGTATCGGCTACACTTGGTTCATCAAAATTTGGTCAGATGAGCTAATATATTTTTAGACTTATATTTATTCATTTCTCCTATGTACCCACCACATTATTCAATTTCTTATTTGTGATGGATTGGATTCTAAGTGTTGCCTTTTACCTATGCATCCATGTGTACAAGTAGATTGGTATCCCACTTTATGAATTTTGATTCGATGTACTTTAAATATTTATATTCATTGTACTGGACCCATACATAGCTGGAGGCCGTGAGCTTTATACCACCATGTTTTCATTTTTATATAATCAATTTGTGATGTAGAGCTTTAAAAAAAACTTAGCTTCTATTTTGTTCTTTTGATATGTAGGAGCTTATTGTTATCGATGATGTCCTTTCAGCCATGGTTGGGGTTGAAGGACGTCACATCTTAATCAATATTGTTCGTGGAAAGCAGGATGATGTCACCT
Source organism: Crotalaria pallida (assembly GCA_037953625.1). Classification (NCBI taxonomy): domain Eukaryota; kingdom Viridiplantae; phylum Streptophyta; class Magnoliopsida; order Fabales; family Fabaceae; genus Crotalaria; species Crotalaria pallida. The sequence goes on along the minus strand of CM075654.1, from coordinate 52,907,263 downwards.
TTCAGGTTGATCCATCAATGGATTTGGCACTGCAGGTGAGATTTGGCACAAGTTTTGCTGCCATATTTTACCCTTCAATTGGTCCATTCAGAGCTCAATTTAACATTAGAAGCTTTCCGCCTTCTTATTTTATTTCATGCTGGTGATAGTTATAATAAGAGGATAATTTGGTTAAGACCAAGCTAGACAGGAAATAGAAATGCTCATGCTGTAACTTCAGATTATGAATAATATAACGACACACAGTGATGGAAAACTTGGCATGGCTTGTCGGATTCATGAAGCATTAGATTTTATCAAGACTTGTGTTTGAGTCTTCTTTTTTTCCCCAGGAATTAGCAAAGCGGATATTCCCTCTGTGTAGGAGCTTTTTGTTGATCAACCAGTTCGTGGAGTCAAGGTCTCAGTTCAAGAGTGGCCTAGTTAATCATGCCTTTTCTGCTGCACTGAGGGCACTTCTTCTCGTAGGTTTTATGGACAATGGTTCATTTGGTTGATTTAAATTGCACATGAATTTATCACTTTCTTCTTTCATCCAATTCACTGTTTGAATAGGTTTCATAGATGTTGTGGTTTCTTTTATCTAATGTAACTGCACAAGAAAAGTTAGTTAGTTCTTTAATGCTAACCTTTGCTAAATTCTCTTTACCACTTGATTCTATAATTAAGACCTTTAGGTGAGATTTCCTATTAATGTTTACATGATCTTGGTTCGCATGATTTGATTTTCTCTCTTCCCTTCCCCACTCTCTGGGGAAAGAGGTATTCCTTTTTAAGAATGATGCCATGAAGGTTTTGCTTGAGATGTATGGAGTACTAATTATAATGTCAGAAAATTATTGAAAGGGATCAAATTATGAAACGATTATCTCTGTAGATGTACTCCCCCTCCTTTTTTATGAGAATTCTATTCCCTAGTAGAAAAGGCACCCTTATTCATCAATTAGTAGAAGATACAATATTATATCCAATTATATTATTTTATTTATGGCATGGCAGCCTTCTTTTCTCATCAATTTTAATAACGAAAGTAGTAAACTGAATTTAAGCTATAGTGTTTAATGGTGGGCTTTGATAATGTGTAATGGCAATGTTCTCTTAGGTTATAGTGACATTGGGCTTTTAAGAGAGAAAGGCGCCAATTGAGGGAATCTCCTTCTAGATTAATTAAAGAAAAAGGATATCGTCTTACTGCATGTTCATAATAGTCCTTAGTTCTTTCATTTTGCTTGTTTTACTCCCTCGATTTACCCAATCGCATAAAATATTGTCCTTATGCTGAATTTTCATCCAAATTCTTTTGTTAAATATTGATCAATCATGTTGAAATTTTGTTAAATAGTGAATGTGTCAAATGGCTATTGATATGGTCCGGGCCACACTTTTTTTTAGTTAATATATGGTAGTTTTAGATGGAAAAAGTTTGTCACTTGGCATACCACTATCTAATAAATAACTTGGAAACTTACCTTAAGAAGCATTAATTCTATACCATTTGTTTAGCACATTTCCGTTCCTTTTTGAATTGAAATGCCACCCTATTTAAGATGGTCTGACTTGCATATGCTGTAAGATCATGCTAAAATTATTTGTAGTAGACAGAATATAGTACTTTAGAATAATAAAATTTATGTTCGCCTTGTTGGAGTTCTATAAAGATTTTTTTGATAATAATAAACAGTTTGAACAAGCACCTGCTCTGCTTATGCTTTGTGGTATTTTTTATTATCAGGATTACCAGGCCATGGTGGCCCAGCTTGAACACCAATTCCGTCTTGGGAGACTTTCCCTTCAAGGATTGTGGTTCTACTGTCAGGTGTTGATTTGTCTTGACTCAAGTTAATGTAAATATTTGCCAAATCCTTGCTGAATGCTGATGATACTTCCAATCACGTGTTTCAGCCCATGATGGGGTCAATGCAAGCATTATCCACCGTGATACAGAAGGCTTCAGCAAACAGTTTTTCTGGCTCTGCTGTTCTTAACTTGCTGCAGAATCAGGTAAAAATGTAAAATTGATGTTAGGATTTTCATGTTTTTCAGCCAATCAACAGAAAATCCGTTAAAATAGCTACCATTTTTCATATGTTAAAAAAAAAAAAATTCTTTAGTTTCATATCATGAATTAGTTTCTTAAATACTGAACTCTTGCCATTATGACTTCTGTTTTATCTAGGCAAAGGCTATGGCTGGAGATAATGCAGTCAGATTATTGCTGGAGAAAATGACACAATGTGCAAGCAATGCTTACCTGAGCATATTAGAAAGGTAGCTTCTCCTTTTCTCCTTCTAAAGGCTGTTCAGCCTTGATTGCCATTGTTCAGGTTTTTATTAGACATATAAAGTCTATGTATCTGTTTGATCCATGTAGCCAACCCTAGATGTTGGGAAAAGGCTTTTGTTGTTGTTGTTGTAGAGTGTAGACATATATCAAGTCTAATGAATTTATAATTTGTCATATCAAGTTTGTTTGATGAGTTAGTTTCTTTTTTTTTTTTTTCTTTTTTTTTTCCATTTTCCAGATCAAATTAGTCTAGCACCCTACTTCCTTGTTAATCACTTGATCCTAGGTTCAATCCAAATGAATCTGAACTCTGAATGCACACACTAATTCAACCTTTCTCCCATCCCCTTACCCGATCTTAAGACCTCATTTGTAAACACAAAAAGATTGTCAGTTTGGTATTTGAGTAACTTGATCAGCTCATTAATGTGTGGAAAAATCATACACTTAATGAATTAATATAATTAATACTTAATATTGAGAAGCTGTGCCATAGCCTATGGAGTTCAGGTCATGCTTAAAGTGACTATAGGGACATATCCAAGCTCCCTTTTGTCTTGGATTGGATCTAGGCATGCTCAGGAAGGGATCATGGTTTTATTACTTCTTTCACGATCTGCTGTTATTTTAATTAATGATAGAGCTAGCTTGGTTCTGAGCTCTAACATATGAAGCATCAAAAAAATGTGAAGAAATGTGTTTGCCTCTTTTTCCTACAAAATAAATCTCCACAGTTTTTGGGTTTTATAGTTTATAATGGCCATTCTCAGTTATGTTTTTTTTTTTTTTCAATTTCTTTTTTATCAAACTATTAAGATGGTGTTTTGCTATGGAGTAATGTAGACTTTCTTTCTTTTTTTTTTTTTTTAATGGATTTGTTGATAAAAGAACATGCATCAGTTGAAAAGTGATATTTTGAATTAGGGTTTACATGTATTATAAAAATACTTTCACTTACTGCCTTGAAAATTTGCCATTGTCCTGTGTGCTGCTTCTATCATCCAGATTTTGGTTGACTTTGATTAGTGTTTCACTTTCTTGTCCGATTGGGAATTAAAAACAACTGCAGATGGGTCTATGAAGGAGTGATAGATGATCCTTATGGTGAATTTTTTATCACAGAGAACAAATCTCTTCAAAAGGTAGATCAAAATGCTCCATCACTTGTAAAGCCCAAAATTATTATCAAAACTTGTGTTACATGTGGTCTCGATTTCAAATTGTCTATAGGAGACTCTCACTCAAGACTATGATGCTAAATATTGGCGTCAACGTTACAGCCTCAAAGATGGAATTCCTAGTTTTCTAGCAAATATTGCGGGGACAATCTTGACCACTGGAAAATATCTGAATGTCATGAGAGAATGTGGGCACAATGTCCAGGTTTTCTTTCTGCAACATTTGTACCCAGAATAGATTTATCTATTCTTAAACTCTTCAACTTGGAGGGTGCTTATATACAATTGTCATGTTTTACTAGTGGCTGCTTCAAAATGTAATTAATTGCTTGTTAATTCAGGTCCCTCCATCAGAAAATTCAAAACTAATGAGCTATGGTTCTAACCATCATTATCTTGAATGTATTAAGGCTGCTTATAAATTTGCTAGTGGAGAACTCTTGAATCTCATTAAGGAAAAGGTGATTTTAAATTGTTTGATAGAATTCTCAGCTTGCTTCTGCAATCGTCATTGTTAAGATTACAAGTTCTGATGGTGAATTTTGTTTATGTTTAGTATGATCTATTGGGAAAGCTGCAATCCATAAAGCACTACCTTCTTCTTGATCAGGTACATCATCTCATTATATCGCCACCCTCTCCCCAGGGCACATTTCCCTGTTTTTATCAATGTTTTTAAGGAAGCCCTTTGACCCTTCTGCTTTGTTTTCTTCTTAATGAAGTTCATAACCTTGTTTTTTTTGCAAATGATTTGTTTTTGGATAAGATGGAGTTCATCTTTTTCATTTTATGTTTACTATATTCTTATTGTGATATGTGAATAGCCGACATCAAAGTATAGGTCACATAGAAAGATTATACTGAGATATGCTACAATTATCATTGCTTTAGTTTTTGGTGTTTCAAAGCCCAATAAGGAGTGACATTCAGAATGATGGAGATATTAGGTGGAATAAAAAATTATAAGCGTTGTAGTAGTCCTTTAACTATCATATATATTCTTTAGATATTATTATTTTTACTGGAGATTAAAAAAAACTTAAGAGGGAATAGAAATGAGTTGGTATTGTATATTGAAGCATTTGCTAGAGAGAAACCAGCATTATAGGATACATTCAAATCTCTTGTGTCCTGTGTTTGAGAATTATTAGAATATTTTCGCTAATTCCACCCCAAATTTTAGCTCATAGGGGGAGGATTGCTCATCTTGGCTCATATTCTCAACCGATGTGGGACTTTGACACTTAACAAACCCTCCGCATGTCCAGGAATCAACATCTAAAGAAGTTTGCAGGAATGAACATATCCCTTATGTCTTGCGTTTAAGAATTGTTAGAATAATTGAGCTTAACCCCACCCTAAAAGCTAGTTTGTATGGGAGGATTGTTCAAGTTATCATAAATGGCTCTGGGCTTGTGGTGTCAACCGTTGTAGGAATTTGAACACTTGCAAGTGGCCCAACATCAGGGTTGGCTCTGATGCCGTGTTAAAATAAGTGGGCATAACTCCACCCTAAAAGCTATCTCACGTGGTATGATTCCCAAGTTGTTAATAATGGCTGTTGTCTCATATTCTTAACCGATGTGGGACTTTGTCATTTAGCAAGAACGATTGTTCCCAAAAATGTGTTGATTGCCACCCAAAGCACACAAAGCAGCATTCCAAACATAAACAATGGTAGCAAATAAACCAAGCACAGTGACAGAAGCAACACACTGAGAGAAACTAGGTAGTTCATTAGTTAGACATTGTTAAGAACTTAAGATAGTCCCACATCGGATAAGAATATTGATGGGAACCAAGAGTTAAATGAACTGCCATGATGACAGTTCTGAGTAGTTGTGTATGTAGGATAAAGTTATGTATCTGGAATTTATTAGGAAAATATGTCGTAGTCTGAAAGGTGGTTTTTGTGCTGTAAGAACTACTGTGGCAGTTATGGGTAGTTATGTATTAGCCTATTGTTAATATAGGCTGAAGTGTTGTGTAAAGGGTTTGTGTGTTGTTATTTGTGTGTTTGGGGACAGAGAACAATCTCTGTATTGCGAGTGTTTTGGAGACTTTGGTTTTGGACTTTTGGGGCAGCTAGTTTATTGCTGTACAAGTGTGTAATTTCTGTTTTTATTAATAAAATTAAAAAGTATTGAGTTCAAATCTGGTGTTCTGTCAAATGTGGTCAAAGCAGTGCTTACAAGGCTTAGGCATCCTCACCCCATGAGATAGCTTTTAGGGCTTAGTCAGTCCTGGCCTGCTCGATTCTAGTATGTTATCAAAGCCTGACTTGGTCATGATGTTGGGCCGCCTGGAGATGTCCAGTCCAGATGTCTAGTCCCAGACGTGAGGGGTGTTACGTTAAGATAGTCCCACATTGGATGGGAATATTGTCAAGTCAGTGCTTACAAGGCATAGGCATCCCTCACCCCATGAGCTAGCTGTTGGGGTTGATTTATTCCTAGCCTGCAATAGGCTTAGATAGAATGACAGCTTTCTAGATTGAATTCTGTGAGGGAAAATGAGAGACATTATTCACATCTGATCAGTTTTCTGCTTGCTAGAGTGCAGACTTACTTGAAGCTTATGCATAGCGATCCAATTCTATATGAATTTGGATCCTAAACAATGAATCAATCAAGTCTACCCTCTTATCGTATATTGGGAAGGTCCTGCATCTTGTTCTAAATCGTACCATGATCCATGTGACACTTGAGAAACATAAATAGCTACTTATAACTCTGCAAACTTCTTAACAAAGGTAATATAATGATAGCATCAGGTGTACCATCATTAACCTAACACCAATTGGTCTCAGGTAGTAAATGAATGAAAACTAAGTGTTTAAGTTTATGCTTTATTAGCCTATTGGCTGCTACCCAGAATGGCTGGGTGTTTGGTCAAACAAACATATATCTTGTGCACGGTACCATGATCGATTGAAACTATCACCTTTAGAATTTCCATTCCTATTTGCATTGGTATTGTGTGCAGGACCTAGGAGTGTTACTGTGTTGGCTTGTAATAGTTGTATTTCACTTGTATTATACTGACATGGATTTATCTCTATAAGAGGAATACAAGGATACTGTTTTGCATCACAGCATAACAATTAATAAGAGTCCTACTGTGGAAATGTCCTTTTTATTTTCTTAGTTCCCAAATTACTACAACATCAAGCGTAAAAATCTTTCCTTTTGAACTTTCTTTGACCTTCATTATTTGATAATTTATTCATTGGTAGATTTAGGGGATACAGGGTGACTACATATAAGGGCTCCTTCTAGTAAAATAGTGAAACGGTTTGACAAACATAGCCCATTAACTACTTCTAGGAAGTCAATTATCAATGATGATGTACTCTCAAGGTGAGTTGTTTTTTTCTGACTGATGCTATTATCATGTTTATGATCATGTTATGATCACACAGGGTGATTTCTTAGTACATTTTATGGATATTGCCAGAGATGAGCTGGCCAGAAAGCCTGATGAAGTCTCGGTTGAAAAGCTACAGGTATAGTAATAAAATATTCATCCTTTTCAGTACATATTTTTCTCCAATATATTTGAAGCAGCAATGTATTTTACTTGTGAAAGGGAACTAAATTCTAACTATGGGCTTTTCCTTTTTCTTTTTGTTTATGCTATTTCCCCTTTCTTTATTGCTTAGTCTCTTCTGGACCTTGCTTTGCGTACTACAGCAGCTTCAGCAGATCCTTTTTTTGAAGGCGTGACTTGTGTTGTGGCAAGTAACTAACTCTGCTTGTCAGAAATTCTTTCGGCTGTAAGTTTCAACATTCACTCATGAGTGATGGTGACCTTTTGCTTTTAGGAAAGATCTTCTTTGCTCAAAACGTTGGGGACAATTAAAGATCTCGAAGTTAGCCAGAGTGATTCTGGCGGCAATGATTTGGAGGAGCCAGTTAGCATCACTGCCCTTGAAACATTCTCGCTGAGTTATAAGGTTTTTTCTTCCCTCATAATTTCTTGAAGATTCTTATTTTAGTATGTGCAACATTTAGATGGTTTTCTCGTTTGGTTCTTGTTTCAGGTGCTGTGGCCACTGTCCATAGTGTTATCACGAAAAGCCCTTACGAAGTACCAGTTAATATTTCGATTTCTTTTTCACTGTAAACATGTTGACCGTCAGCTTTGTGGAGCATGGCAAGTACATCAAGTATGTTAAAAGTGACTTTCACTTTACTTCCTCTGATTGTGTTCAGATTCTCTTACCTCCATTTTGCTCCCATATTGCAGGGCGTTCGTGCTCTCGATACACGTGGAACTGCTATCTCCAGATCATCTCTTCTTTGTCGTAGTATGCTCAAATTTATCAATAGCCTTTTACACTATCTGACATTTGAGGCAGGTCTTTCTTTTCTTTAGCATGTATGCGGTATTTTAAACACTCTAAATTCGCAGGATGTAGTCCTTTTTCTTCATTATATGTTAATTATTCTTCTTTTTTTATGATGAGTTTTTGCTTTTTGTCTCTACTGCTTTTAAATTGAAATTACTGAATCCAGATTTATACGTGTTTCCAAATCTACATATGAATGAGTAATTTAAAATATAGACGGATTATTTAAATTTAAGGTTTTCACTTTTCAGCGATTATAGGTTTTGAAGTACACGTGTTTTCGCTTTTGCTTCTGTTTTCTTTTGGTTCCTCGCTGACCAATTAGGAAGGTTCTTGGCTTATGACTACAGTTTGTTTTTAGGTTATTGAACCCAATTGGCATGTGATGTATAACAGACTTCAGTCAGCTAATAGCATAGATGAGGTAACGTCTTGTCCTAGCAAAACATATTGTTTTCAAAACTGATGTTGATGTGAATGAAAGAAAAAGTCTGACGTTGTCTGAAACAGGTTATACAGCATCATGACCTTTTCCTTGATAAATGTTTGAGAGAATGTTTGCTTCTTTTACCTGAGCTACTGAAGGTTAGTTTTTTTGTTTTTTTTTTTTTTTTTTTGCGAAGTAAATTTTTTTTTTAAAGGAGTCTTTCTTTGATGTTAAATCTAATGTTATGCAGTTATTATTTTGCGTGCCAAAACTATCATTTTTCCCGCAAACAATAATTTTTTCTATAACCATAAGTTTACTCAAGGGTAAACAGTGCATGCCTTTTTCCCTGGTATCTTAAATTGGGAATGTCCAAGTGGCAATGTCTTTTGTAGATGTAGCAGATGATGAGCCGAGAGGAATAAATTGTAAATTTCCGCTGTTGAGAGAAACTGTGGAGTCCAATGGTTTTCTGTTAGTAGGAGGAAGACCAATGATGTAGAATGCTAGTTCGATAAGATACAAGTTGGTTGTGTTTTAGAGGTGAAAATGGGGTTTGCAGAGGAATGTATCAATTGGAAAAGGTTTGTGGCTTTTGCTTTTCCTTGCGACATATTCTTATCAGTTGATTTTCTCAACTGCAGAAGGTAGAGAAGCTAAAATCCATGTGCCTACAGTATGCAGCAACGACTCAGTGGCTTATATCATCATCTATTGAAATTCAAAGTCCAGAAGAACCTATTGATGGTTCAATTGGCTTGAACAAAGCCAAGCAAAAGAAATCAGGGAGCTTACCTCAGGTGTTAAAGTCAACCGGAAGTGCAGCCATGATGGATTCTATACTGTAAGTCCAAAAACAACATGTTTGCCAAATTTATCTTTACGGTATAAACTACGATTTCATGTCATTTGCCATCTGACCAAATAAATTCTTGCAGCAAATTTGAGAGCGAATTTAATGCTGAGCTTCAGAGTCTCGGATCAACCTTGAGTAGAAGTTCCCAGGCAGAGCCATATCTGGCCCATCTTGCACAATGGGTTCTTGGAGTAAAAAATGAAAAGACTGGTCTGTAAGATGCTTATTGTGGGTGTTGACATCGTTACTAAGGCTGTGTTTACATTTCATTGCATCATTATTTGAGAGTGATGTTATTATTATTATTATTTTTAATTGTTGTGACTCAAAGTTGTCTTGGTAATTAAGGGTTTGGCATTCAAAAGAAAATCTTTGATTTTGCAGTTGTTTGTTCCATATTAGAAGCTTAGTCCAGTGCTTTGTTGGCCTTGAAACTTGCAGAAATTACTTGACTTATTTTCATTGAGTCACTCTTGATTTCAACAGTTTTGATGTTCTTATAGTTCGTAATCCCATGTTTCATGCTTGCACGAAACACATCAAGATTGATGCTCTTGAGAAGGTAGTCATGAGAGAAGCCTTGTTAAAATACAAGATACAATCCTTCATTTTCACTAATGTTAAACCAGATACAATCCTTCCTACAAGATACAAGCCTTTTTAAACCATACATTTTCACCAATGTTGGAAATGGAATTCACCTTTGTTCCATGCTTCCAGCCAAACTGGGAGTTCATATTTTACTCTTCCTCTAGCTTGAAGGGGCTCCCTCTGTCTAAAGAAACAGATTCATCAAATTGTGGCTCAGCTTAAGGCGAAGTGAAAGGGGTAATATCTTTGTGAATATCTTTGTTACCCTGATTATAAACTGTTTTATATGTTAAAACCGAAAAGGGCTTCTCATGTTTATGTTTAATAAAAAATGGTAGTATAAAGAATCAAAGAAAATAAAAACAGAATTTTGTATTTGCACTCAGTTTCTTAAGAAAAATTATGAAAATTAAATAATTGTCGAAGAAGAGATAGTTGGTTCAAAGATAGGAATAAGGTACGTTTCATTTATAATTGCCTCAAATTTTCTATTCCAAGCAGCTATAAGACGACTGATCCATTTTTTAGCAATTCTTAAGTAGCCATTTTAGCTTTATCAAACAAATTTCAAATTAAATCACAATTCACGCCTTGTTATGGCTAAAAAGGAGCATGTGAAGGCCTAATCAAATCTTTAATGATAAATGAGATCAAACCCAAGGGTACCCTAAATCAGCAAACAATGATGAAGCTTGCAGTGTCCAGTTAGCACCAGTGCTAAATGAAAACCATGTGTGTGAAGGCCCCATTCTGATACAGTACAGGGCAATGAAAACTGTTTGATACTTGCAATATCAGGGTATTTGCTTAAGCAGTGTGGACCTTAATAATGATTCCCAGTGTTGTGAAGAGTAGAAGCAAAAACAGCAAAGACTTCTACTATTCTCTCAATTATTTATAACCAAAATTGCTAACTTTTCTTGCTCGCAAATGTGACACTATGCCCCTCTTGTATTATTGCCTTTTAGGCAAAGCAAAAAATAGATTGAAAATTTTATATGAACTAACAAAGGTTACATAACACTGCAGACCACCGACTAGGATTTTGAACCACACCTTCAATCTTGAATTGTCCCACATTTTGTCATTTGGTTTGGCCCACTCCATGCTACTCACAATTTGAGCGTCACCTCTAGGTGTAGTGTTGTAGGAGTTTTCTTCAAGATGAGATGAGATTAGATGAGACCTTTTCTGTTTTTTGCTTTTGGTATGATGGCAAAACCCCAATTAGAAAAAGTTGAGTAGACCACGTGAGTAGTCCTTTTCAAATTAGTGCTTCACAACTATGCTTGTATGGGTAGTGAGTTACTTTCAACAAATAAACAATTGACATGCACACAAGTTCCATTGCATATGTCTATGAACTAAAGATCTTTGGGAGTTACAAAGTTAACAGTATGTTTATTTCATTTTATTCTTTGATTCCTGTTTTATTCTAGGAGGAAAAAAAATCAACTAGATATAAAAACACGTACCATGATATCTTGAAAGGTGAGGTTTTTTAAGATGGAAGCCTTTGATGGCAAATTACCCCTAACTCCATAATCCTTGTAAATGGACATCTCTACAGTTGTTTTAATTCAATATATCGTCATAGTTAGTAGTTAATACTTTCCCTTTCAGTCCATAGTTAGTGGTTAGTTAATTACTAAAGATCTCAGGTTTGAATATTTAAGAATTTGCATGCATTCAGTAATCGACAGGTAGAGTTTTGTCACTCTTATAATCCTGTCCAACTTGAATCCAAATTAGCTGGACTTGGGACACACAATTATGTATTGTTTTTTTTTTATTATTTATTTATTATTTTTTTTTTAAATTACGTAGATCTCTTCTACACTAACTGCAAATTATAAAATCCTTCTCCATCAAGTGTTCATTGAATCAAATTGTCAGATAATATCAATTTTGTGTCTATCAAATCTTTGCTTTAGAGGTAACAGGTCAATTGTTTAGACCATATTATGAATGTGATATCCAATCATTGAGAACTAAAAGATTATCATCATTAAATATAACTTCTACAATATTATAAAGATGAATCCTCCAAAACAATTTTGATGTTTCAAATATGAAAATTTCACTTTTTCCATAGTGTATAGCAAGGATCAGCAAATCAGATCGGTTAGATTGTGAACCACACTCTTTTTAGATCCCAATTTAGTCATTTAACCATTTTTACAGACAAACCGGTCAGAAACTAGTTTGGCAACTCTAAACTGAATTAAACTATGGTCCAACTGGTATTGACCGATTCTATTTTACATTTAATTTTTTGGTAGCAAATGCAATAAATAAAAATCAAAATTTGGTTTCAGTCATTTTTTTTCCTGAAAGTTTAGGCAAGTTTCATTCATGACAAGGAACAATTCGATCATAAAAATTATACGAATCACTTTAAAAATTAGTCATATAAATAATAAAAGTATTATCTTTTTCAGTTATAATATAAGTATTACATCATACTTTATATTTGATAGTTGGTTTTTAACGGCTTAAATTGTCATTTAATTATTAGAGCGGTGATCTATGATTGAAATTGTAATTATTAGTTGGTTTTTAACGGCTTAAATTGTAATTATTAGTTGGTTTTTTCCTCTGAGTTTGAACTTGTTAGGGATATAACTACTACTAATGGAGAGTGAGATCTATCTCGCTTAAACCAACTTCTTCCGCAGGACATAATTCAAAGGATATATACTATCCCGCCGCCGGAGGACAGCATTGGTGATGATGTTCTTATTTGGAATGGCCCAAACAATGGTGCCTTCTCTGTTAAACATGCCTACGATGTTCTTAGTAACGAGCAACCTGTGGTCCCTATTATTCCTTGGATGGAAATTTGGAATATAAAATGTCCTGAAAGATGGAAATTTCATTTTTGGAAAGCTGCCCAGGACCGCCTTTTAACAAATAGTGTGAAGAGTAAATGGAACCTAGGCAATGACTTGTGCCCGCTTTGCCACACTTCTGAAGAGATGACGATCCATGCCATGCGGGACTGCCACAAGGCTGTGAATATATGGGTAAAGTTTCTTCTCCCTTCAGAATTATCTGAGTTTTTTAATTGTGATCTTTTCTCTTGGTGTAGGAAAAACCTTAATAGGGGCTGGGGTGAATATTCTAAGAAGGATTGGAAGGTTCTCTTTTCGGGGACTATGCACACGCTTTGGAGATGGAGGAACTATTCTGTCAATGAACCTGACTTCATTTATCCTACCAATGCTGCCCAACAAATATATCAAGGGATCCATGAAGTGCTTATCAAGCCGGACGCGAACAACAATCACATTTTCAAACAAATGACTTCTATCTTTGTTAAATGGATGCCCCCCCCGGAAGGGTGGGTGAAGCTCAACACGGATGGAGCATCAAAAGGAAACCCGGGGCCATCGGGTTGCGGTAAACTTTTCCGTGATAACACAGGAAGATGGAAACTTGGCTTCTGCTACAACATAGGTCTTTGCACTGCTTTTAAAGCTGAGCTTTGGGGAATTTTTATTGGGCTCAAAATTGCTTGGGAGAGAGGATACTGTATGCTGCAAGTGGAATGTGACTCTCTATATGCTATCAACCTCCTCTCTAATGCTAACAAGGCGACAACAGATAATGGTCTCATTAAGCGTATAAAAGCTTTTTGTAGGAGAGATTGGTCAATCCAATTCAACCATACTCTCCGTGAAGGAAATTTTTGTGCTGACTACTTAGCAAACAAAGACTTATCTATGGATATAGGATGTCATATCTTACACAATCTAGACAGCTCAGCTGCGGCCAGTGGCTCAGCTGCTCTCCCTCAAATTTTGTTACCATATATATATTTATGGTACAAATTACACCAAACAATTAGTAGGTTGAGTGGCTAGACGCTTAGACTTGAATTCTTGAGGTTAAGGGCTCGAGCCCGTCAATCAACATTTTTAATGTGTAGCATCAATTAACATCAAGCCAAAGCATCAATTTTCAAAAAAAATTTCCAAGCTCCGCCACTGGTTGCGGCTCCTAGGTCCTATGCAATTTCTTAGTTTTTTTTTGTGTTTTTTGGGCTTGCGCCCCTTATGTTTCAAAAAAAAAAAAATTGTAATTGTAAGATTTTAATCTTATGTATTTTATCATGCAAATATTGTTTGACTTATGTAGTTAAGTTATGTAAGGTGTAGCATAATCAGTATGAGATAAAAATAAAAAATGTTCAACATGTGCATGTGTATGTGTATATCTATAATTATACATGAAATCATTCAGTCAGATCATTTGATTCAACTTGAACTTTTTCCGGGTGGTTGTTTTGTTTGGTCCGGCTCTAATAATACTGGTTTATTGAAAACACCGATTTCTTTGAATATTTTTTTTATTATAAGCAGCGTACATCTAAGTATAAGAATAATTTAAACAAATGATTAATAGATAGACTTGTACATCTGGGTATTATCACTTTTAAGTGTTTTTTTTCTTACAGGATTTTATAACTTACGAATTTCTTTTTATCTCCTGTCAAAATTATTCACATAAAGCGTTATTCTCGTGGGACACAGGCTCCGTTTGCAATTATAGTTTGTTAGTTGGCTCTCTTTTCTTCCAAGTTTAATGGAGTTCATTGTTTTCATGAGGAAAGATACTCACGAGATAAGCTTATTTCCCTTTCACCTGATTAATACTCCCTCGGTGTTCATAGACGTTTTATCTCATATTTCGTATGTATTGTTATTTTTTGAAACCCAATACATAATTAATGTTATATATTTTTTTAACACACCTTTATTTATCACATTCTCTCTTTCACTTCCAATATATTTATCTCTCTTCAATAATGATTATACAGGAACATTAGAGTCAAAATATCTCAAATTCTTACATTATTTAACCATTTCTTAAAACTCATACATAACCTTAAAAAAATTACTTGTAACGGAGGGAGTATATAATACTGTATTTGTTTGGGCTCTTACTAAAACACTTCGTAAAACTAAGGGCTGAGACCGTCTAAGGCATCACAACAACGTTTTAAAATTATTATTATTATTATTATTGTTATTATTTTGTTTTAAGATTTAACTTCAAATTTTTTATATCCTGTGCTATAACTCATGCATCAGCATTGGATCATCATGTACTTTTAGATCCAATATCATTTCAATAATATTTTTTAAATATAATTTTAATAATATTAATTACATGCTATTTCTAAATATAATCCCAAATTTTTTTAACACATCAATATTTATAAATTTCCAAAAAACTATATTTGCCTTCAAATATTATTAAAAATATTAAAGTATTCAATTTTGTATTCAAAAATGTGTCATAACCATATTTATAAGAAAAAAATGTTGAAGATTGCAATAATTTTATATGTATAGTTTTTTTAAAAAAAAAAAAAACTTTCACTCTTAAGTTCTTATCCTTATCCCTGTAACCTTTATATATATATATATATATATATATATATATATATATATATATATATATATATATATATCCATATTTAAATATAAAAAACATATATTTTAGAATATTATTATTTAGGGTGATGTAGAGTTAAAAGAGAGAAAAGACAAAAAAAGTTGGATCTCACGTAATTTTAAGTTGAATATTCTATTTTACATTTAAGACTCGATCTTCACCAAATTTTGAAGAATAAAAGAATCTTATACAAAATCCGATATTAACAAAATTATATATCTCATAAAATCTTTGTATTTTCTAAATATTTTTATTAACAAAATTACATATAAAAAAAGACATTAAATCACTTTATATCATAATAGCATCATTTGTATCACAAAAATAGTCCCTCCATGTATTATCTGTTACGATTGATTAAAAAAAAATATTTTAAATTATTTAAATAAAAAATCTAATCTACTAATCTTATCACTGATTGTTGTCGTTATTTTTTTTTAGAAGCAAAATTTTGATATAAAAAGGAGAGAGGAAATCGTGATGTCAAAGCTTGAACCAAAGTGCTTATACATATCTTGTAACTTTAGTAACTGAGCTATTTCTTAAAGACAGTTATCGTCATTTTTGCTATTTGAAAATTAAATGTGAATATTGATTATTCTAATCATTTTTTTATAAATAAATTAGAGGCTCATTTTGTTTCTCGTCCTAAGAGCTAAAATAAGTTAGGATCCGATCAGCACAAGACAATATATGATCAAAGGAGGAAAAAACCACTAATATTGATCCAATTTGAGTGTTATGATGCTGCTATCATTTTCTTTATTTAATAGTTTTTGATAAGGTTACAACATGATTTATAAGCTCGTCAACACAAAATAAGGTACTTGATGTATTAGTAAGTGGACTTTTGTTTAGTAAGATACTAGCTTATAAATCTATATTTGATAGTAAGTTACAACTTGATAGTGAGTTATGACTTATAAACTCCGACATCTATCAGCTAGTTTATAGACCAATTTTACTGAACAATAATTCTATTTAATCAAGTAATATACAAGTTCTTAGTTTTTTTTTTTTTTTTTTTTTTTTGTTACACACAAGTTCTTAGTTTTCGACTCCTAACTTATAAGTTTCTAGGTACCTTATTTTATTCTTTCAATTAAGCAACCTTGCTTCTTATGGATTTAAATCGTGTTATACAAGAAAAATTATCATCATTTTTAAAAGATATGTTTCGTTCTCATCCCCAATTGATGTGAGACTTTACATTAATTTTTATCTAACACTTATCAAGGTTACTTAAAGTAGAAAAACAATTATAAATTCATATTTATTTTTTTCTTGAAAAATAAAAAAAAATTCCAATACATATTTGATTTTTTATCAATTACCCTTAGCATTTTTTTTTTAAAATTCACTTCTTAATCTGAGAGGGTCTAAATTTGCAAAATTGCTTATTTACCCTTCTATTCGAATTGTCTACATTATCCTTGTCATTATAACTCCACATGCTGTGTTAAGAAAGTTGTTTAACTTTCCAGCTCTCCTCACAATCCTCCCGGATACAGTTTTAATTAAAAAGTTGCAGCTTCAGCAATTCTGCATCTAACGGTTAGTACGCATTATGCTCTTTTCATTTTTTACTCACTTTGTTACACAGTAAGTTATTTTATTTGAGATTGTGCATATAGATTAAAGAATAATTAAATTTAAAGCCAGCATTAACAGCGTTACAAAAACCGTGAAATCTGAACAACCTTGGTTGTCCTCCACGTCTTGATTCCAAACTACAAATATGCACCTTAAAGTCTAAAACATCAAAATTTTGTAACTATTTTTTTTAATGTATGCCCTACAATATATTTAAAAAATTCATATTTCATAAGTTTGTATCAGGAATTGATGTGATTAATACTTATAAATTTTATAAATACATTGATTTTTAATACATATTTATTAAATATGAATTTTTTAAGACATGCATTATCGCATACATTAGCAAAACTCATCCTTAAAAATAAGGAAGAGGAAGAAGAATTTGAAGAAGACAACCATGTCTCGGATGAAGGCAGCGATTTTTCTTGGTTAGAGTTGCAGAAATGGTGGTTGGTCATGGTTATTGCATTGAACGAATCTTCTCACACAATTCTCTATAGGGTTTCCATCTCAGAAAAAGTCATTGTAAATTACTTCGCTAAACATTAAAAATAAAAAATAAAAAGAGACAGTGATGTCGTTAACTTAACAATCAAATGAAAAAACAACCAATCAAATGACATGTTAATTTTTTTTTTATTTGGAAATTTCTATTGGTGACAAAGGAGAAGCATAAAGGATATGGGATAAAAAATCTTCACTCTGATAATTAATTTTACAAGTAATTTAAAATCAAAAGTTATACTTCCTGCTCCCTTCTTTAATTTTTGGTTTTTAAATCAATTTTTTTTTATTTTATAACTTTTTTTATAATTTTAATGTATAATCAATTTTTTTTCCAGTTTTAACTTTTTAATTTTTATTTAATCATTTCCTTTACTTCTCATTAATTCTATTTTTATTCTCTCTTTCATTCATAAACGATTAATATACATTAATTAATGCACATACTTTCTAATTAATAAAAATTAAATACTGTTACAATTTTCAATAAGGATTAAAAATGAACATTTTTAACAAAATTTATATAAAACTTACAATAATCAACACCTTTTCAATATGTGTGAATTATTTTTAAAAGTCAAAATTTAAGAAATGGAGGAAATAAAATATTACATGTCTACAACTCAAAAGCCTGCATCTCAAAGATATAGGTTAATAAGTATCCAAGTAAAAATGTTGACTCTTTTACAAGTTAAGTAATTGCTGATAAAAACAAAAGTAATTGCAGGAAGTCAATTGAGTAACACGAAACTCATACTAAAAAAATTCAAATTCAAATGCATTTTAATTACATAAGTATTCATTACACTTGTGAAATAAAAATAGAGCAAAGTATTATTAGGCCAAACCTTGTAATTTTCTCTTACTATATTATATATTATACTATATTGTTAATAACTTATAAGCACATCAATGGGTCATTAGCCAATGATCGTTGTCTCAGTTGGTAAAAGTTAAGTTTGGGATTGTGAGAGATCTCAAATTTAAATCTCTTTGATATGAAAATGATGTTGGTAAGCGATCTGTAAGTATCTCGGAAAGAGCTTTTTGAACCTAGAGATCTTCTCTGACCCTGATGAACTCCCGAAATCCAACTCACCTAAAATTTTGATTATAAAAAAAGGTGGTTGATTAAGATAATATATGCATGCTTTTCTTTTAGTATAGATCTGTAGTAGAAGTTTGCGTGTGTGAAAAAAGTCTTATTAGAAGAGATAGTTTTATGACAGATGTTTTCAATTCAAATAAGATTGTCTTTTATCCATAATACTTGCTTTACAAAATATAAAATTTTAACTATGTCTCTTTGGTCCATGTTTCCCTAGTACTACCTAGGTACATCCGGATCCGATCCGGGTCGCGTGTCTGACGATGGCAGGTGAGTCTTCCAATATGAGTTTTCTGCATCCACAAGGAATCGAACTCGAGACTTTGCTTAAGCGAGATCGAGCAGCTTACCACTCGTCCCAACCCATGTTGGTTAATCATTACTTTTTAACTACTACTTTCGTAAATTCATACCGTATTAAATAAGGATAAGTATGAAAAATACTCCTTACACTTTAAAACTTCTAAATATGACAAATAAATAGGAACAAAATTAAAAAAAAAAATGAGATAACGAGGAATGGAGGTACTGACAAGTAGAGGTATAAATAGGTAAGGTCAATCTACATAGGCCTATTACCAAGTCTATGATAGGCCATGCGAGGCTAGGCTTTTTCAATTAACCATGTTTAGGATTTTTAAAAAGCCTATTTGACTTAAATAGATTGCAGTTAGGCTTTCTTAAAGGCATATAAAACCTAATAGATCGACTTATATAATTTTTCTATATACTTAATTATATATTTAATATATTTATATATATTTAATATATATATATATATAAATTTTGCCTATACATGTATGTTGAGCCATTGACTTTTTTTCATTTAGTGTACCAATCGGTACCCGGATCTGGTTTACCCAAAAATCGACTCATCCGGTCCGACCCAACCGAGCTCGCACTAAGCGGTAGGGGTCTCCCAGCGGGGATTGCTTCATACCCAATGCTCGAATTCGAGACCAATTAGTTAAGGAACCAAGTGAGCTACCATTTGACCAACCCCACATTGGTTGAGCTATTGACTTATTTAGAAGCTTTATAATATGACAAATTTTTACATAAACTTATCACATGGAGTTTAAAAACATGTATTAGATTTTTTTGGGCCTATTATATGTATGCCGACCTGTTTCTGATAGTTCATTCGAAATAAATTTGTTAGACTCGGACCTATTTAAAAGCTTTATTTAATTTATTTTTCTTTTGGTAATTTATTTGAAAGCCTTATTATATAGCAATCTTTGAATAGGCTATTAGACCTTAAAATAGGTCAATCTTATACCTAAAAATTGATCTATAACAAGTAAGTAAGTCAATGTTAAACTTAACTAATAAACTCATTAATAAAACATATCTGAATTATATATCGACCAGTTTGACCTAGCCTACTTCCACTCTTACTACTTATCAAGTAAAGCCACTTTGTTTTTGAAAAAGGATTTAACACTTTTTTTTTAAAGGAAAAAGGATTTAACACTTGATGTTTGAGATTCTAAATAAAACTTAAAAACAAATCAAAGGACATACTTAGATTATGATGAAGGTATGAAATGAAACTTTGAAATATAATCTCTTTTTAACGGCAACAAAAAGAGGGCCCCATCATCCCAAGTGGTTAGGAATAGGAACTCAAGAATTAAGGAACAAAGGACATAGTTGTAATAATTTGAATTCTCTCTCACTCTTCTCTTTACACTTACCAGAACCAGCAACTTTGAACTATGACAGCTCTTCCCTGTCCCAATATGTTGGCCCTTCTTCAATAACACTCTCCTACTGCCACAACACTTTCCACTTTTTATCATACAATTATTTTAGAACACAGAGAAAGCAACTGTTAGATAGACTGGTTAATCAAACCTCCTCTCTCTTTTCTCTTTTCTCTTCCTATTCTGCATTTGCTGCATAAACATATACATAAACATAAACAGAAGAAGAAGAAGCTTCAAAAGAATTTTCTTAAGTGTTTGTTAGATATGTCTGGTCACTGGGGCATTCTTGTTTCGGATCCATGGCTTCAAAACCAGTTCACTCAAGTCGAGCTTCGAGGCTTAAAATCCCAAGTAAGTTAGTTACTTTACTTCATTATGCTTCTTTTCTTTTCTTTTCTTACGTACCCTTTGTTGATGCTATTTTCTTTTGAAGTCAAGTAAAGTTTTTGAATCCTTTGTTTTACTATATTAGTTGATTTGTGTATAAAGATCAGATTTTTTTGATGTTTGGTTATCGAATTGAGCTTTGTGGATCATTGTTTTTATATGGTTGGTGCAGTTTATGAGCATGAGGAGGGAGAGTGGGAGGCTTACCATCGGAGACTTGGCATCTAAGATGTCAAGGTTGAAAGTTGTGGGAGAAAATCTGAGTGAAGAAGAGAGAGCTTCTTATATCCAAGATTTGTATCAGAGCACAGATGAGGAGGTTGATTTTGAATTGTTTCTCAAGGTAGGATTTAATTTATCATCTGGATTTCATGTTGTCAATAGTTGACATGCTTTTCAATTATCACCTTTTTTTTTTTTTTTTCCTTTTTTAATGGATAGTGGATCTTTTTTGCTTTTAAGAAATTCCAATTTCACAACAAATTACCTTTTTTTTTTCTTTCTATATTTTTCTTCTCTTGATCTCTCCCAATCTTCATTCAAAGTTAGTTATTAAAAGAAGTAAGTGTACAAGACTTACTGCTAGAGTAATTGGATCCTGTCCTTCTAAATTGCGATCCGCAACAGCAATTGCAGCCACAATATTGCAGTTTTGGCAGTCTCCGAACCTCGATGCAGACTGGTATTTTGTTTGCTTCTGACAATAAACAAATAAAATATCAGCTGGTTGATTTAATTGAAAGAGATGAACCATCAGAAACCATGTTGAACTCTAATCATGTTTTAGAGTTTTTCAATTGCTTTTCTTTAGTAATAGCTAAACATCATAAGGGGATAAAATTTTAAACTTGTTCTCTTTTTTCACAGAAAGTAGAAAAATACTTGAGGCTTAATACATGTGAAACAATTTCGGTTGTTGTGGGCTTCTGGCAAGGTCAAAGTTTTATTTTAGTGATAACAAATCATAATTCTATAATGATGACAGGTTTACTTGAAACTACAAACTTTTGCAAGTTCTAGAACAGGAAGTAGTGCAAAGAACTCCTCAGCATTCCTCAAGGCTGCCACCACCACATTGCTTCACACCATAAGTGAATCTGAAAAGTCATCATATGTTGCACATATAAATAACTATCTTGCAGGAGATGAATTCCTCAAGAAATACCTTCCTATTGATCCTTTAACCAATGACCTCTTTGAAATTGCAAAAGATGGTGTTCTTCTTTGGTATGATACATTTTCTTTTATTTTACTATGTTACTGTTTTTGACAATTTCTTTTTTTAAAAGGTTTACATTTTCTTGTTGCAGTAAGCTTATTAATGTGGCAGTTCCTGGGACCATTGACGAACGGGCGATCAATACAAAAAGATTACTTAATCCGTGGGAAAGGAATGAAAACCACACACTTTGTCTCAATTCTGCTAAAGCTATTGGATGTACCGTAGTCAACATTGGTACTCAGGACTTCATTGAAGGAAGGGTAAGCTTGCTTGCCTTTCTATTTTTCACACATAAAAGCTGCATTATCACTGACATGAAATGTATTTTAGTAACATGACACATGTTGTTTACAATCAAAGCCTGTCTATTCTTCTGAAAGTGTCACATATGTAACTATGTAAGTGTAACTTGGATACTATGTCAGTGAATCTCAGAAGTTTTTTGTGATTATGGACTTAGCGCATGCCTTTGGCAAGGTAGTAGTGTCTGTATTATTAGTTTTCTTCATATTTGTTATACATTTGCTTTACTATGATAATATAAGTTCAACTCAACAAAGACTCAGACCAACTGTAGATTCATGTTCTTCCTTTCTTTGCCATGCCTAGTTGCATGTAAGAAGTTTCATTGCCAATCTAGTACTGGAATACAATTTCTTTTCTTGTTTTGGAGCAAGGTCTATGTTAATTGCTTCTCAGAATGTTTTGATAGGACTTTCTCATAATGTTTTCATTTGAGCATTTTGTGGATGGGTATCTCAGTTCTTTTGTTATAATTTCAGCGTCATCTGGTGCTTGGAGTGATATCTCAGATTATTAAGGTAAATTTGGTTTAATATTTTGGTGCATATAAAACTTTTGGTGGCAAATTTTTGACATTCCTAATGGTGGTGCTAAATCAGATACAATTACTGGCGGACCTGAACCTAAGGAAAACTCCTCAACTTGTGGAGTTGATCGGTGATAGTAAGGTAATAATTTGTTTCTTTATCTTTTTATATTTTCATCATTTGTTGTGTATGTTGGCTTCAAATTTCTGATATGAACAGGATATGGAAGAGCTGCTGAGTCTGTCGCCAGAAAAGATCTTGTTAAGGTGGATGAATTTCCATTTGAAGAAAGCAGGTTACAAGAAGATTGTCTCAAACTTCTCCTCTGATGTTAAGGTAATTGAGTATTTTTCGAAAGTTAAGTGTACTCGTGATATCTTTGTGCAGTGTTCTACTTTTTCCTTTATACTGTTTCTAGTTGAAAAATAAGTAACATAACACATTGTTAGTATACTAACTTCTGGGGTATTAATTATTACAGAAGCTTCTAAACAGATTTCTTGTGAATAACTGGATTTTGATCATATATGGTTCTGAAACTGCAGGATGCAGAGGCTTATGCTCACCTTCTAAATGTACTTGCGCCTGAATTCTCTAATCCATCCACATTAGCAGTCAAAAATCCTTTTGAACGAGCAAAGTTAGTTCTGGAACATGCTGATAAGATGGGCTGCAAGCGATACTTAACTGCAAGAGATATAGTGGAAGGTTCACCAAATCTTAACCTTGCTTTTGTCGCGCATATTTTTCAACACAGGTGATAACAATCTTTCTCTTGAATGGAGCAATGTCATATGTTTGACTTTCAAATGTTTCATTTTTGGATTTTGATAGATAAGCCATAAAAGATAGAACATAATTTATTCTTCGTTAAGGATTGAATTAATTGAATTCCATTAGATGCATTTCCTGCTCTAAATTGCCAGAAAGCTAAGTTTATACTCCAATGAATGATGATTTGCGCCTAAAGTGTTAGGTATGCCGAGAAGAGAACAAATAAAGGTCATTCAAAGATTCAGTTAATACTCTAAATTTTTTGTGTTTGTTAATCTTAAACGTTTATCACGAATTAGCCACATTTTGACAATGAATGTGTTTGCTGAAGATTCCACAATTCATAAGTTTGTCAACTAGGTGTCCTGGCTTGCTTAAACATTTAGTCACACCACCATTTATCAGGTTCTTTAGTTTTCTATTCTGGTCTCAAATATGAATTGGTTGTTTGTGTATGCTATTCTTTCTCCACATTGTAGATCTATTAAAATGTTGGAACACAACTTATCTTTGGGGTATATGCTAACTAAATTTCCTTCTTAAAGGAATGGACTTCCAACCCAAACAAAAAGTTCTCTCCTTGAAACTTTGCCAGATGACAACCAAGACTCTAGAGAAGAGAGAGCATTTCGCCTCTGGATTAATAGCTTCGGACATTCAACATATATCAACAATGTCTTTGAGGATCTCAGAAACGGGTGGAGCATCTTTTCTTTTCCTCTTACTGTTTCTTTTATAGATGTTGAGTATCAACTGTTTTTGTAAAACGATTCCATGAATGTAACTGAAAACTGCTTTTAAATTGTCATAAATTCAACTATTTTTTCGAATAATTTTATTGACTTAAGAATCTAGTATTTACTCAATGGATGTGAGTGGATGTTGAAACTATTCTGGCAAATAGGAATGGACCAATGCCAAGACTAATGATTTCAAGATAGTTTGTTTTATTTTCTCTTTAGACTTATATCTTTTGATTGGGATATTATGATTCTATACAGGTGGGTACTTTTAGAGACTCTTGATAAGGTATCCCCTGGGATTGTCAATTGGAAGATAGCTAACAAGCCTCCAATTAAGATGCCATTTAAAAAAGTAGAGAACTGCAACCAAGTTGTGAAAATAGGGAAGCAACTTAAATTTTCCCTGGTAAATGTTGCTGGAAATGACATTGTGCAAGGATATAAAAAGCTAATACTAGGTATGTTGACCTCTAAACTATGTACTGTTACCTGGAGGTAAATCAATTGATATAAATATATACCGAACATACTTCAATCGATTCAATGAGCATATCCATTCTATAGAACATTCGTCAACATTGTCTAAACCAAATAATGTTGATTTTATCTTCAGCTTATTTGTGGCAATTGATGCGGTACAACATCCTACAACTGCTAAAGAACCTGAGATTTCACTCTCATGGAAAGGAAATAACTGATGCTGATATTCTGCAATGGGCCAACAGCAAAGTGAGCAGCTCGGGAAGTCAAAGCCGCATGGATAGTTTTAAGGTATTGAAAACATATCTATAATTATGGTATTTATTTAAGCATTTTGGTTTTAATATTTGAGGCATATTGAATCCATGTCTAAATCCATATACATTTATACACCTCCTCTAATTACCAAGCTTGTTAACCAACAAAACATCCTATTTTTTCACTATTTCACTTAAACTATAACAATTCAATAAAAATTAGATTGCATATGCTTGCTTGTAAGGGGGACTATTATAATGAGGAGCCTGAATTCTGAAAAGCTGATTTAAAAAGGAGATTGTCATTCCTGTGATGCTCGTTTGGTACTGTTGGTGGGAATGGTTCTTTGAAGTGTACTAGAACCTGCAAATAAGAGTTAGTATAGTCTGGCAAATTTGGAACCTTGGTCCTATGTACCCTCTAGAGGGCAATAAGGGAATCAAGACTTAAAGAGGACTACCGTAGTCCTCCTTAACACTATAACATGCAATCGAACATAGATTCAAAGTTAGGCTTATTTCGCCCCCAACGGTACCAAACCTTTGATGCAATTTGGGTTAGTGGCTAATTTTGTGCATGATAAAATGAAGACTGTTGAGTATGGTTTGCACTCCCAAAACTTAAGCAAGACTATAACAATGGTATTAAAGAAAATGATAGTTCGCTTCTGTCTTTGTGTACACTCAAAGGCAAAGGCAAGTGAACATGCGATCTCTTGAATGTGGCCACTTCTGATATTTTGGTGAGTGTTGCCTTTTATAGGCACTTTGTGTTGTTTCATGAACTATCATAACTCTCCATCTATGGAGGATTTCATGAAAAAACACATCCTCTCATCCATGGTGGTCAACTACCTTAATAACTTCCCATTTATTTGACTTACTCAAAGGACATATCTTTTCAATTTAAAAATCCTCTCACAAGTACTACATTCAACCCAGAATGAGTAGCCCAATGAGGCTGATAACAATGGAAACCTCGTTATAGTCATTACAAAAAAATATACGATTGCTTAATTCTTTCCAGGATAGAGTCTGAGTTTTACAGAAACAGCACTCCCAGGTTACCTTATCCTGTTCATCAACAGAAACTTTGAAGTTGTGGAATTCAATCTGTGTAACTATGTCTTGGCTTTTTGTTACTATAGGCTGGAGCTACATGATTATTTAGCAATATGTGTTAATGGAAATACATGCTTTCGCTTTGACATATAGTGTATTTCTCATTTTTTGGTAAATCTTTTAGGTATATGTATTTATGTTGCATTTTGTATTTTAAAAAAGCAGAATGTTGGACTAAATGATTACAGAATCATGTTCATTAAATGTTATACTTATTTCAAATTTCAGGATAAAAGTTTATCAGATGGAATTTTTTTCCTTGAACTTCTTAGTTCAGTGCAACCCAGAGCTGTAAATTGGGGTCTTGTAACAAAAGGTGTAACTGGTATGTTTTCCTTTCACTCTTTCAATGAGCTTGCATGCTTGTTGCAGAAATCTTCATATAATCACATGATCTTCAAACTAAAATAATCATGCTCCCTATAGGAACTATTACCTTTGCTTAAATCAGTAACATTTACTCAAATTGATTTGGATTTTTGTAATGGCTTGTGCATTATTCCTGTGTAACTTTTGATTGGTGCATATGGGAACATTATGTCGTGTCACATTTATACTCGACAACTTTTGATGACTAGCAGATTCAGTAATTTGTTTTCAAGTTTTGGTTTACTGTTGCACCTTTTTTACATTCTTTACTTTGTCTCAAGGTGGAGTTATCTCATTTCTACCACTTTGAGTGATATATGTCCTTCATTTGCACATAGTGTATGGTTTGATGTGAACATATATTTGGGAACATCGACACTTTCAGAAAACCAGGAGAAGATTTGAATCAATTAATTCTTACTTCAAGTTTGTTTTAAATTACACAGATCAAGAGAAAAAGATGAATGCCACCTACATTATCAGTATTGCAAGAAAACTTGGATGCTCTATATTCTTGCTACCTGAAGACATCACTGAGGTAATTTGAAATCAACACTATAACTTGGCTCCTACCTTCTCAATTAAGTTAGCATTCATGCTTGATTAGCCCTTTTTATCCGAACTGCCATTTAAAAAAAAAAATGTTGTTACACATTTTCAGGTGAATCAGAAGATGATCCTTACACTAACAGCTAGTATAATGTATTGGTTCTTAAAACACCCTCATGAAGAAAGGACTGTAGGAACATCAGATAGTGAGAGTGGGAGTCAATTGGAAACTATATCCAATTCAACACTGGATGACTCTGCTTCTGATTCATCAGCAGAAGATAATGGGAACATGTAAATATGACTGTTGAGTAAAATGTTTTCGTTATGATTATATGATATACATATGAATCCCTTTCATAATAGTTGATTAAAAGATCATTGTATGCCACTAGGTAAATTAATGGTTTCAAAGCAAATTTTGTCAAGCAGTTGCTTTTTATGTGAATGGCTTTTACCCTACTCAAGTTCCACATATGAAGAGTACAATGATGCTTATACGACCTAGACTTTGTTTAGGTGCAGAGAGAAAATGAGGAGAAAGAAAATGAAGAGAAAAAACCCTCTTCTATTGTTTAGTTGGGAGAAAATGGTTCATTGATTAAAAACACATTTTATCCATTTAAGCATGTTTAAGCAACTGTATCAAACTAAACAGCAACTGTATCAAACTAAACCACTAAAATTTTAGTCCAAGCAACATGCAAATAATACTAGAATACAAATAACTGATCTTAATTAATCCTACAGATACTTTAGAACTTTCATCTCATTCACCTAAATGTTCATTCAGTCGGACATTTCCACAAACACCTTGAAAGCAAAGTAATCGGGAACCATTGCAAACTGCACAACAATGAAAATGAGAAGGTACAATTAAAAACTGATGCTGTATAAGCCTCGTAGCACACTTCATGATTGTAATTGAGTTTAAATCAAATGAAGATGAAAATAAAGAATTGTCTATATATAAAAAAAAAAATAAAAAAAAAATCCAATGATAGCTTTTAATGCCATCATTAATTTGTGTTGAAAAATAATGTTATACTTTCGCCGTCTGTGGGAATCGAACCCACGACCACATGGTTAAAAGCCATGCGCTCTACCAGCTGAGCTAAGACGGCTATTTGCTAAGATTTTATTCAAAATATATTTAACTATAGTTATGTTGGATTGGTTGGGCGTGTATATGACAATGGTACAATCGGCCATCAATTAAAATACTGCTCCTCCGTCCCTAAATATAAAACTCTTTGAAAGATTTCATGTCAGTGAAGTATTTAGTTAATTGTATTGGAAATGTGAACTTTTGATATGTATTTTCAAAATTACCCCTATTAATATTATTAGGAAACTAAAAAGTGGTAAATTTATTGGAAATCTAAAAAGTGGTAAATAAATATGGGTGTTTGTGGAAAAAAGTAATTAATGATTATTGAAAATTTGTAAAGGATCTTAGAAGTAAATTATAAATAGAGACAAAATAAAAGTGTTAAAAGTGACTTATTTTTAAGGATGGATGAAATATTTCTTTTAGGTAAACGGGTAAAATATCATTACCTTAGTGATTAATACAAATAAGGCATAGAAGGATCTAACAAATGTCCACTATCTAAAACGGGTTCACAAGCCAAAGCAGATACAAGTCATACAACTACCCATAAAACATAAAGATTCCAGGAATTTGAATTTTGTTTTTTTATCCACAAATCCCATTTTAATGAAAAAAATTTCAAAATACACTTAATTTATTTTATTTTTCGATTCAAGGGTGTCGAAAATATTTTTCGATAACCCCAAATCGGAAAAAATATATTGTATCACTATATTTTTCAAAAGGTTCCTGTAAAAAAAAAAATTCGTCAAAATAGTCTCGGAAAAATGTTTTATTTCTGCTCTTGCTTTAATTTCTAGTGTAGTAATAGTAGCACAACTTGCTACTTCTTTCCTGCGTTAGTTTCTGTGATGTCCTAGACGGTGGAAAGGCCACAAAAACCAAGGAAAGGTCTTAACGAAGGCCACAATCTAGTATTACTGTAAGATCTTTGTGGTTCTCCTAATATCCAGTAGGGATATCAGAGGTTACCCTAATCACCAAGTGTGTGAGCTTGCAATTAGGGTTAGAAGACGTATCTGAGCCCCTTGTAGCACGGTACTACTTATAGGGGTGGCTGTGAGTCCTCTGGGCCAAGGGTTGGGGGGCCCATTAGGGCTAGCCTGGATGTGAGCTGTATTGGGATAAGAACGTTGAGTCACCTTGTCCTAATATTGTACTGGTAAGTAGGTAGGGGCATACGTGGACACGACGTGGGGGGTTCTCGGCCTGTCCTGGTGATGTGGTCGGACTCTTGGGGGTTGGTCTCGGTCAGGTACCTGGGGTCGTATCAGTGTTCCTTGCTCGGCCTAGGGTACATGTGTTGATCACGTGATTGAGGATCTCGGCCCTAGGCGAGGTCCACCACATAAGTCCCCCAGCTCGGCAAGACTGTCAGAGTCTTGAGCCAAGGTGAGACGCCGGCCTCCTGTGCCCGAGAAGTTTTGGTCGTACTAGTCCCTGACCGTGTTGTCCTTTCAGTTGACTGGACAGGCTGGGTGCTTGTCTTTCACCTGCCCCAAAGTGACGTTTGTTTTTCCTATTAATGACACGTGCTCTTCGGTTCTTATCCCAACGTTCTGCCATCATTGTTGCATCGCTCGAGGTGTGCCAGCCTGTTGGGCGTTTGACACGTCTTCGCCACTGGTTGGGTATTCTATTGGGTTGGGCTTTTGGACCAGGCCCACTTGCTTGAAATCAGAGAGAAAGTTTCCTTATTTAAACTCCTTCGTTCCACCTTTCTTCTCTTTTCCCCCACCTTCAAACTTCTTGTAACCATTTCAACTTTCTTTCAGCGAGTTCTCTCTCTCCCCCCCTTTTTTTTAAAACACTACCTTTGTCTAAGATCCCCTTCTTCTTCTTCACACACAGTCTCATACATTTTTACTGCTGCTTCTTCTTGCCCCATCCTCAAGGAAGTTCATCAGTTTCATAGCAAGTACTCCTTCGCTGATCCCTTTTCTTCATCACTGTTTTACTATTTCTTCTTTTTCTCATTCTTCTTTTGCTTTCTGGGCTTTTGGTTTGGTGCGTTTTCTTTTCTGGGTTAATGCCTCTTTTGGGTTGATACCCTTTTCTGTCCTTGATCTCATTGGGTTTTCTGCTTCTTGGGTTTTCCCTGTTTTTACTAGTTTTTGGAAATTTTCCTAAGGGGTTTAGGTAACCATGAGTGCCAGTTGGTTCAAAAAGTGGGGTGGGGTTGTTTGTCTTAGCAGTTTTAGCAATAGTGGTGAAGATCATGACTCCTCCTCTTCATCATCTTCTTCCTCCATGGACACTCGGAAGTACGAGAGGGCTGAGGAGGCAGAACCTGTTGAGGTGTATTACCCTCAGGATTTGGCCGAGAAGAGGGAATGAATAAGGAGGTATGTGATGGCTGAGGTTTTGGCTGGAGAATAAAAAACTGACTTCGAAAGGATTGAGAGGGAGGAAAAAAGGAAAAGGTTTTGGGGTAGTGGGATGAGGGTTGAGGAAGGGAGATGTTCCCCACTCGGCACGACTGCTAGGGGTTTTCAGGGGGGTTTATTTACGTGACCCGCATGTTTAACGCCGAGCTCCCCTCTTCTTCCTCAGGTAAACTAGCTCCCCGCAAGGTGGTGGAAAACCCGGAAGCATACCCTGCGCCTCCTGACGCTGGCTTATACAACTGAATTGATCGAGAAGTCGTCGGTACTCGGTCTGAGATGACCACTGATGCTAGAGTGAACAGTGTACGACAGTTTCTGCTGCCATGTCCTGGGGACGATCCTGGGACGTCGTACCGGGTCGTTCCTTGCGGCGAGAACGACCGTATATGCTCTCGGATTCCAAACGGGTCGGTGTTCTACATGTATGAAGACCTGGTGACGACCCTAGGAGTACGACTTCCGTTCAGCGAGTTGGAGGTTCGGCTCTTGAACTTCCTGGGAATCGCCCCCTCACAATTGCACCCAAACGGCTGGGCATTCATTCGAGCCTTCCAAGATATTGCCGAGCAAGGAATATTGCCTGCTCACTCCGATGCTTTTTGTTTCTTTTTCATCCTTCCGTGACCGTCAAGGAGGCTGGTAGGTCTGTAAAATTGTGGGTATCCATGAAGATCCGACACCACTACGCTCTCTTCATGAAGTTTTCGGATTCATGGAAAATATTTTTGCCGAGATTCTTCAAATACGAGTATATTGGGGAAGGTGAACCTTGGTTTCGGAACGAGAATGGGCCGAAATTCCCATTGACCAGGACAGAGGGGTTTTATCGGCGCCACGCCTCGAGTTCTTGGCAATTTATTCCAGATCTCGCCACCCTCACGACCGAAGAGAAATCGACTACGCAGCACTTCTACATGGAACTACGTAGCCACAATTTTGTACAGTTCGAAATCTGTCGGATCATGAACTGTGCCGACGAACTCGTGTCCGGCGAGATTGGTATAGAGAAATTCCCTTTTTTTTTGCAGTTAACTTTACGTTTCTTAGATGTTTGATTTTCCTTTTCTGTTTGCAGACACCTATTGGACCGAGATCGCCACTACTCCGGACAAAGCCGAAGTTGAAAGCCGACGTGCTCGTCCGAGGTCAAGGCTCCTTCCAGCAGCCAGCGATTCTTCCCGATCGGAGGATACCTCACACAATCAGGAAGATATGGCAGGGGGTTCCCGTTGCAATCAACTGATGGTGGCTGCTCGTCTTAAGAGGAAGAGGGGGGGGGGGGGGGAACAAATCCCCCAGCAACTGCTATTTCACAGGCTGCGCCGGGGTCCGATGTAGCAAGGACTCCGGCCGCTCAGGACGTTTCCCCTCCAGCTGAGAGACTGATGACCAGCGCTTCTTCTATGCTAGTGGTGACCCTGACACCTTTTACTCAAGAGGCTGCCGAAGGATCGGTGTCGGAGGCCGATCGAGTTGTGATTTCTTCGGATCCCCCTCCAAAGAGAAATTTTGGCGACATGTCGGCGGAGGAATGGAGGAGGATGACGGAAAAATGTCAGAATTTATGAAGTTCTTATCTGTCAACACGACCGAAGCTGAGGTCGTGTATTCTTCAGCTGCGAGGAATCGGCGATTGGAATCCGATCGCGAAAATGAAAAGCTGAAGATGGAGCTTGGAAAGGCCAGGGCCGATCTGGAAAGGGCTCATGACGAGGCTCAAGAACTGGTGAAGAAGTTGGAGGAGGCTAAGTTGGAGGCCGATTGGAGAGCGGATGAACTTTCCCATGCTAAGGAGGCCGTGCTCAAGGCCAAGGCTGACGGCGAGGCTGAGGTGGAAAGAGTCTGGGACTTGCTAAAAAGAATGGCGTTTCAAGCCCTTAAGCATAAGGTGGCTGCCGAGAAGGCGACATTTAACTTGGAAAACTTGGTGGAGGATATCTTCCATAATGTCGTCGAACAAATTCAATTCTTGAACCCGAATCTTCGGCTGCAGGTGGTTGGGGCCAGTCCTGCGTTTGGGGTTGAAGAAGGCCGATTGATCGACTGCTCAAACGACAATGCGGAAGTCGACCTTTCGGCCTAGGAGCTTCCTAATCCTTTTGCTGAGATGGAGGAGGTAGAATTTGATCCGCAAAGCGTTGTGCTTTCGGATGTTGAATATCAAGCGTAAGTCCCTTATGTTAGGCGGCTTATTAGTGTCTGTGTAGAACATGTGATTCTAATTTTCTGTTTTTTCTGGTTCTTGTACAACAGTACTCGTTTCATCTTTTTATATTTTTGGGAAATTCCACTAAGTCTGTCGTTTATTTGACTGCACCTGCATTATTTGTATGCTTTCACCTTAGTGGTATATTTTTGGTGGAATGTGGAATGCGGTAAGGAGAGTTGGGATCTCGCCACCCGAGCCAAGGTGGGTCCTCGTCCCTGACTTTATAGTAGGCTCTTTTAATGAAGTCCTGTGTAGTCGGGTGCTCCTTTGTACTTGGTATTCTCATAAGCTTTCTTTTAGAAAGTTGCTGTGTATAAGGGGTCGAGTTCCAATTGGGTGGCTAGCCCAAAGGAAAAGGCAAGTACGTACGCATATAAAGTAGAATTTTAGAGATGTAACTTTTCAGGATTTCTCATTTATCACATAAAGTAGCTCATTGATCGACTAAGGTAGCTAGTACACATTTTGAATCTGAAACTGCAATACAGTAGAAACATGAGTATTTCTTAAACATAAAATAAGTCAAAATAAACATAAAAGGAAATCAAGTAAACGGTAGCAAAGTGTGGGATCTCTGTCGCCGATCAACTGAAGTATGTCCTCAGCTTATTGGCATTCCAGCTGTTCTTTAATTCTGCGCCTTCCAGAGTCTCAAGCTTGTATCCGCCCGATCCTGTTTTGGAAATGACCCTTTAGGGGCCCTCCCAATTCTGAGCAAACTTTCCATCTCGGGCGTTTTTCAAGCCAATGTCCGCTCGACGGAGGACCAAATCTCTGACCTCGAAAGCCCTTGGGGTGACTCCCTTGTTGTACTATTTGGCCTGCCTCTGCTTCGCCCTCCTTTCTCTTGCCGAAGCTGCCTCTCGGATCTCTTCACTGAGGATTAATTCTTCTCTGACCAGCTCATCATTTTCCTCAGCCGAGTGCTCCCTCATCCGAAAGGTAGGTATCCTTTTCTCAATGGGGATCACAGCCTCACATCCGTAAGAAAGCTTAAACGGTGTTTCTCCTGTTGAGGTATGCACGGTCGTGCGGAGCGACCAAAGCACCTAAGGAAGCAATTTGGCCCAAGCTCCTTTTGCACCCAAGAGCCTTTTCTTTAGGCCATCAATAATTGCTCGGTTGGCTGACTCGGCCTGTCCGTTGGTCTGTGGGTGCTCCACCGAAGAGAAGTGATGAGAAATTTGGAGATCTTCGGCAAGAGTTTGAAAGGTGTTATCCGTGAACTGGCTACCGTTGTCCGACATCGGGGAGTGTGGGACTCCGAATCGGGAAATATCTGTTTGATAAAGAACTTTTGCACCCTGGCTGAGGTGATGGTGGCCAGGGCTTCAGCTTCGATCCATTTGATGAAATAGTCAACAGCCACAATTACGAATTTCAGCTGGCCTGGGGCGGTAGGAAACTTTCCTATTATATCCATCCCTCACTAGAAGAAAGGCCATGGTGAGGCCAGCGAGTGAAGCTCCTCAGCTGGCCTGTTGTGCCAATTGCTGCAGTATTGACACTGGTTGCATCTTTGGACATGGTCAATGGAGTCAGACACCAACGTGGTCCAAAAATACCCAGCCCTTAGGATTTTTCTGGCGAGAGATTTCCCGCCCATGTGGTGGCTAGCCAGCCCACCATGGACCTCTCGTAGGACCTCTTCAGCTTCTTCCAAACCGAGACAATGGAGAAGGGAAGACGAGACTCCTCTCCTGTTGAGGATATCGTCCATCAATACATAGTGAGTAGATTTTTTAATAAGCTTCCTTGCCTCAAACTTGTCTCATGGCCTTATCCCGTGTTGCAAAAAGGATTTGATGGGTTGCATCCAGTCGGGAGTGAGAGAGATCGCCATGACCACACTCGGATCTTGAATTGCCTCTTGAATAACACTTTTGTTGTTGCTGGCACCTTTCGTGCTGGCTAGCTTCGACAGAACATCCGCTCTGACATTCGAGCTCCTGGGGATATGAGAAATCGAGAATCGAGTGAAATCTTCAGCCAGAGCTTTTACCATTTCCAAATACCTCTGGAGGATTGATTCCTTGGCCTGATACTAACCTATTACCTGCCAAACTACTAACTGTGAGTCATTGAGAACTCGGACCTCCACTGCGCCGAGTTCTTTTGCCATCTGCAAGCCTGCTATCACGACCTCATATTCAACCTGATTGTTCGAGGTTGGAAACTCGAACTTCAAGGAGTACATGAAAACAATATTTATTTTAAGTAAAATGTCCTAAAAATCTGGGTAATTTTTTATATATACATTAACATGTGCATAAGAGTTATTTAACACAAAGGTTTTCCAAACTCAAACGTTTACATTACTAAAATCAAGTCATCGTGTCACACGTCATTAATCAAGTTCCAAACCGAGATGTTACCATTATCTCACTTTGAAACACCTTTCACAAAACTCATTCACATTATTCAATTACAAAAGATAATACTTAACCAAATGGTCCTTATTAGGATTACCATGCAAAAACACAAAATATACTAAACTATCAATCTTCATTCACAGTAGGCGTCTCTGATGAGTCGAATCCCCACTTAGCGAGTCCCTCGAACAGAGCTTAGTCTTCTTCTCCTTCAAGACTCCACCTCGAACTTGTCTTCGTAGTCCAACACTTGAAGAGTCGGCTCAAGAAAATCTACTTACTCAGTCCTATGTGCACATCATCGCGAAAGTCCATGGGGAAAGACGGAGAGATTAAGCGATCTGGACGAATTAACTTTATTTTTTTTGTCAAAAAAATATTTACTTTATTTTTTTTGTTCTTTGTTTCTTGGTTGAAGAAAATGAGAGGATAAGTTGTAAGAGAAGAAGATGAAGAGAGTTGAAAGAGTGTTTAATGAATTGGAAAGATTTGTAAAGATTGCCTTATGGGGAGAAGAAAGACATATGGGAGAGGAAAATGAGGTTGGCCTCCTTAATTTTGATTGGTTGCATAGGAGGTGGTTACACTTTTTAATGGTAACTTTTTGACTTGTAATAATTACTTTTTGCATGCAATTTGAATGAAGGTTTTTATTTTGCCACCACAAGGTCTATGGATGTCACCCCAATTCTTGGAATAATACCCATTGTGCCCTTTTAAAAAAACAAGAATTTTGCACGGGTCGTAGGGGGTGCCTACGACCTTAAGGTCGTCGCACCCATTTATGACCCTTTAAAAACTAAGTTTTAACACGAGTCGTAAGAGGGTGTTACGACCTGCAGGTCGTAACACCCCCTTTCGACCAATTCAAAAATAGAACTTCTGATTAGGTCGTAAGAGGGTGCTACGACCTGCAGGTCGTAACATCCTTTTACGACTCGTGTTAAAACTCAGTTTTTAAAAGGGTTGTAAAGGGGTGTTACGACCTGCAGGTCGTAAGCACGCCCTAAGACCCGTGTTATAAAAAAGCATATCAGAAACGAACTCAACTTCATTTCTCACTTTCTCTCTACTCTCATACTCTTCATTATTAAATATCTCTTGGATTCTTCTTCTCTTCTCAACACCAAGTGGAAGGTAATGACTTGAACTTCATTTTCATTTTATTATTATGTTATTTTAGTCCGTTACTGCTTAAATTAGATTTCAAAATAGAGAGAAATCCAAACCCTAGGTTTTCCACTTAGATTTAAAAAAAAATTGCTTAGATTTACTACTTAGTTTTCAAAATCATGTTTACTGTTTAGGTTTAAAAAAATTATGTTTTTTTATGTCTTTGATTGATGATCGGCTGTCTACGGTAACAAAGGGATTGGTCGTAACCCAGTGTTACGACCACAGGTCGTAACCCAGTATTACGATTTTTTTTAAAATTTTTTTATT
Organism: Crotalaria pallida; assembly: GCA_037953625.1. NCBI lineage: Eukaryota > Viridiplantae > Streptophyta > Magnoliopsida > Fabales > Fabaceae > Crotalaria > Crotalaria pallida. The sequence continues at coordinate 52,870,932 of CM075654.1, read as the reverse complement.
TATTCATTTAGTTATAATAAATATTTTTTTCCCTTTAATAAAAATAAATTATTACCTTAGATAAATTTTTTCCCTTTAATTTTTTTATTTATTCCTTTGGTTAAAATATTTTTTTTGCCTTTAATAATAATAAATTCGTTTAATAATTATAATATTTTTTTCCTTTTATAATTATAATTTTTTTCTTAAAATTCCTTTAATCCCTTTAATAAAAATAAATGTTTTTTCCTTTAATAATAATTAATATTATTGTTGCTTTGTTTTTTATTTTCAGATGGCATCCCGCGATGACGCTCCTCCTCCTCCGAGAAACCGTCCTAGTGCATCGCATTGTAAGCGTTTTAATGATGCACGTGCTGCAGCACAGGCAGAGGCAGCAGAGGCAGAGGCGGCGGCAGCAGGGTATTTGAACGTCGACGACAACGAACCAGAGGTAAATGTAGTGGAATCAGACGACGACATCGACGACCCTCAGAATGAGACATTATTGACTACTTGCAGTGGCCACAGGGCCAAGTAGATATGGAGAGGCAATGTAAGCATATTTAATTTAAATGAAATATCCTTTGTAATTTTTTTTAATTAAATTGCATAACTAATTATTATCTCCTACTTGCAGGATCCTGGTCCTTTGAACCGGTTTCTTAACCGGATATTTGGGTTGAGACCTTTGGCTGAGTTACCGGAACAAGTTCGTACACTTGTTCTGGGTTCTGGACTTGCGCCTCTGATCCATTCGTCATTTCACATGACGGATAGGCACATACTCAGCTCATTTGTGGAGCGGTTCTACGAGGACACATGCACCTTCCATCTACTGTGTGGGGAGATTACGGTGACTTTGGATGACATTTCTTCCCTACTGCATATTCCCGTGACTGGTCGGCTCATCCAGTGGGATAAACTGTCAAAGCCTGAGGCTGTGGTTTTGTTACAAGAAGTTCTGGGAGTGTCTACAGTAGAGGCCACTCAAGAGGTCAATCGCACAAAAGGTGGTGCGGTTGCCTTCAGCACATTGGAGAGGTGGCTGGCGGAGTTCATCCATCAAGGACAGTACGAGCACGCTGCAAGGTGCTACCTACTGTACCTTGTTGGATTGACTCTGTTTATTGACAAGGCTGTAAATAACACCGGAGTTCAGTACCTGCATGCACTGGAGGATCTGCATGTTGTAGGAGATTATGCATGGGGTGCGTCCGTGTTGGCGTATTTATACGATCGGTTGGCAGACGCCGCGAAGAAAGGGAAATTGCAGTGTGCCGGTTTCACATCACTTCTGCAGGTAACATGTGTTATATTTAACTTATTTTATTTATAAATTTTTTAAGCATTATATTGTATTTATCTTATTAACAACATTATTCAACTCTTTCGCAGGCTTGGATCCTGGAATATTTTTCAGGACTTGGATTTGGCACTCCCAAGGACAATTATAATGAGGCTCATCCAAGAATATTCAAGTGGTTGTGTAACACCCTGGTTTTATATTTGAAAGTTTAACAAATTTAAGTTTAAAATAAAATGGTGAATTAAAAATTTCTCTTTTTACCAAACAAGTTCACAATACACATTGGGGAATTCATTTAAAATATATATATTTTCAACTGGAATTCCCTTCTTTCGAATTGCTCGCTGCGCACTCTGATATTCAAGCTCCTTGATTATGCACCTAAAATGTTAACCACTAAGGGTGAGACCTTTTCACAACACAGTGGATTATAAGATAGTAAATAGTCATAATAGAAATTCGAGAATAATAACTAAATTAGGCAACGGAGTAACCAAAATACAACACATTCAATTCATAATTCAACACACATAACATTCCAAATTCCATAATTCCATTGCTCATTTACGTTATCCATTAGATATACTATCTCCATTTCCTTAATTTCCATTTACCTTTGCAGCACTAGGAATTGATGCACCTGTTAGGCAATTCGGCACCTACTAGGGACTTTACACTTGTCAGGACTGAGACACCCATTAGGCATCACCCGTTAGGACTATGATGGTTAATTTAATTAATTCAAATCCCATAAATTTCCAATTAACATATTATTCATTTTCAGGTGGTTATGCAGTGGGATTGATCCTTTGGCGCACCGACGCCTAACGGGAATTTAGGACCTAATTGGCCTGACAGGAATTTGGCCCTAGCAGACAATTCACCACCTAGAAGGGCACCTAGTGTGCCGGTTTGCCCAAGGATCAAATCACACTGCATTCCCTTTTTATTCCATATCAAAATTCATTCACAAAAAGTCAAGTACACAAACACACCATTCATCAAGTATTCAGATAGTTGCAAGTAATATCCAATATTCACTTTCATCATTTTCAGCAGACATAATCATTCCTTTAATTTATAAATCAAACCATAATTTACCAAGTATTACACAAATCACACATATTTCCAAACATTATTCACACACAAACATTCTCAAGTTATATCCATATATATTATCATTTCAAATTCCAACTTATTATTTCTTTTTACTCCACATTTCCATTTTCAATATTCGTACTCATACACCATCAATTACTCACATATGGGGTCACATTCCGAATAATCACATATAAAACTCTTAGCGAATACATCAATTTATCAACCGTCAATCAATATCACAAATTAGTCGACATACTCAGGTATGTCTCGGAGTATTCGAATATAAGTCAACTCCTTAGGGTTCTTCACTTCCTACTTTAACATTAATAAAAGGGAAATTTAACATAAACAATTCAATTAATATGAAATCAACCATAAATATACTAATCTCTCCTAAACCAACACTAAATCAAAAACCATTTTGCTACCCACAACCCGACTTAATTATTAAACCCAAATACTACTATAAACCCTAACTATCCCTAACCCAAAGTGTGGAAAAGAGACTCCCCTTACCTTGGAGAGAGACTCCATTGATGCTCCAAGGGCTTGGATTCTACCCCCGATCTACTTGATTCCCAACTCCTTAGACCGATCTCTAATCAATTTTAAGATTGAAGGGGAGGGAGAAAAACCCTAGGAGAGAGAAAGAGAGAAAGCTTGAAGAGAGGGATAGAGAGAATCATGGAGGAGAGAGGGGAAAGAAGGAGAACACATGAAGGGTAAGATGGATCTTCATGGGGAGGAGGTTTGGAGAGGAGGATTGGGTGGTTAATGGGTGTTGGGGGTTGATTTGGGTGAGGGAGAGAGAAGTGGGGCGGAAGAAAATGAGGAGGAGGAAGGCTAGTGCAGCATTTAAAGGAGCTGGTGCGTGTTTTCTGCGCCCTCGCGCTTGAGCGCTGTTGTTGCACGCTTGAGCGCGACATCGCGCATCTGATGCGCGAGTTGGGCCGCGCCTGGGCGCAAAACTGACTGATCTGGTGCGTTTGGTGCACCCTGGTGCGCCTGGGCGCACCGGCTCGTGCCTGGGCGCACCAGAAGGCCCGAAACCCCGATTTTCGCCCTTTTTGACCCGATTCGAAGGATCCTAACCCATTCTAATACTAAAACAAACACTCAAAACATAAAAACACATGCCAAACATAAAGAAATCATAATTCATATTATTAAACATATAAATCACAAACACAGAAAAACAAACGGACTAACAACCGAATTCTAGACTTAACCCCTTTTTAAACACTCGATCTAACCCGACCGACTTAAGGCAAACTTCTAACCACATAAATCTAAAACTAACCACCCTCGAGGCATAACCAAAAAGGATTGGATAAAAATCCGTTTGCCTCACAACACCTATTACTTTCCGAAACACGACCGGAAAGCGAGTTCGAAGGGAAATCTCCAAGCATTAACACTAAGGCCTATACCTACGCTCAAAATCAAATCTTAGGATTCTCTAACCATTCGCTCCATCAAGGTCAAGGTTCTAGGAACGCCTAATCGGACTCTGAAAACTCTCGGTACACAAACCTACACAGAATCCTAATTACACATTCGCTACCACATAATTCTAGGCATTAAAATCTAATCCACATACACCTCAACCTATTCACCGACTCTAACACTTCCCTACCCAAACCTAATACTACGATCACATATACATACATATACACACCTACACAAGAACATGATTATAATTACCTACACTTAGGAATGCACACCAACTCATATATATCCTAACTCAACCTAACTATATGTATAAATGCATATATACACACATGGAAATGCCAATACATACATGCATATATACGCAAGAATATAATTACAATTACTAACACCTACATAGGAAAGTATATATATATATACACTAGGATAAATGTTTATACTAAGAAAATAGTTGCAAATCATTCACACTTCATTTTCGTATAAATAAAATATTCTTAAATAAAATTCTTAGGTTAATAAAACTAGGATGTTACAGGTTGTCCCCTCAAAGCCCTAATGGTGCGGAAGTTACTTTCAGAAAGCACCTGGAGACCATTAGGGCTGATCAGATTGTATGGCAGCCGTTTCTCGACCACTGGGAATACATGCCATTTGCCAAGATTGCTTTATACTCCGGGTACCTTCGTTGTGGTAAGATTAGGCGACCGTACCTTCCGGAGCGAGTGCTTCGGCAATTCGGTTATATCCAGTATATTCCGCCTCCACCACGTCTGCTTCCTTTGTATGCTGCGATTGAGGAGCGATGGGCTGAGTGGGGTGTTCATGTAGTCTATGGCTCTCCTGCTACACACGCCGAGGAGTGGGTGGTGGATTATGTAGATTGGGTTCACACGTACTCCCACCCTTATCTTTTACCTACATCGACTAGGGTGGATTATGATCTCCAAGTTGCTAATGTAAGTTTTATAATAATTTCAATATATATTTTTAATAATTTCAATTTTTTTGGTAATAATTTGTAATTGTTTTCATGTGCAGATCAAATTAATGTCAAGAACGCGTAGTATTCTTCCACTTGTTGATGTAGCAGACCGGGAGCAGGTATACAATCCTAATATTACACATGATATCAGATTGTATACTACCACCCTGTCATGCGTGCGATTCAGGGTTTATGAGTAGCTGGGAGAGGGCGTAGATCTACTCATGACGGTGTTGAGTCAAGTCAAAGGGGTGGACGGGCACGTTGTGCTAGGCACCAATAAGATCCATTTATTTATTTAGTTTTGGATATTTATATTTTAGTTTTGGATATTTATTAGATTATGGTTATCAAATATGTATAGTCAATCTAGACTCGATATTTATAGTATTATGATCCACCGCATTTTCATCCATTATTTATTTATAGTATTAATAATAAACATTATTTATTGAAAATAAGGATTCATAATTCAATTAGCAAACCAAAGTGACAACTAACATGAATAAATATGGTATGAACATTGATATCATCTTGCAGTGTTCTTATGATCTTTGTGTTCTTCATCTTCGTCTTCGTCTAGATTAATATGGTTAGCTTCTTCCATGTGAGGCTTATGATCTTTGTGTTCTTCATCTTCATCTTCATCTTCGTCTAGATTAATAAGGTTAGCTTCTTCCATGTGAGGCTCTGGCGAAAATGGTATGAACATTTGAAGACGTTCTTGAAAATTAGATTCCCATGCAAACGATCTTGTACTTGCTGTAACACCCCAATTTGGACTTAGAATTTTCACTAAAAATTTGCGCCATTTTTTTTAAACATTATACATTTCCGAAATCAATTCATTTTAATTCTTTTATAAAAAGGTTTTCATAACTTAGTTTAATTTATTTGATTACAAAAATTGATTTGATACTCAAATGTGCATTATAAAATTTTGTTTCCAAAAAGAGGTGATACCATCCAACACATTTCCAAAACTCATTTTCTTAATGTCATATTTAGTCGATGGTTAACTTGAGGAAAACATTTTATTTTATGAACTTGATATATAACAAAAAGGGACTTCTTTTATTTTATTTCAAATAAATATTTATTACAACAGGTGTTATATTCAGGATAGAGTAATCATGTCCTACCCATCCAAAGATGGAATACAAAACAAAGAATCTACTAATCTTAGACTACTAATCTTCATTGCTATCCTCCATCACAAGTATCTGAAAGATTCCTCGGCTTGCCGCTTTTGCATCCTCCTCATAAATATACTTCATCTCACGATCATCTTCCAACTTAAGCAACCACCACTTGAAATGCTACTTGATCTGACATCTATGAACATTGTCCCCCAATGTCCACAGACAAAGGGAAGAAGAGAGAGAGTCAACGATCCGGACGAAATAATCGTCGACGGCATGGACTTACTCTAAGGGATCACATTAGGATACAAATACATACAGCTTTTAACAAAACATTATGACATTATTCTATTAACTTCTCATAATTATCATGTGTTCACCATATCATAACATTACCACATTATCCTTATACTTTATCATTACAACCTTGTCATATCATCATAACTTAATATCATTACTCAAGTGTTCCATACTCATAATCTTTCCACTAAGTCTTTTCACAACCATCAATGATTTAGGGAGGGAAATAATTGAGGTAAGGGTAGATTAGCACACACGATACATCTCCTCCTTCAATATCCAACCACGTCCTAGTTCGGAAAGCAGATGGGATGCACAGGAATCCTAACCATGCATGCTGACCTCAAAGCCAAAGGGTACATACCAGCTGAAACCACGCAAGTTGGCCAGCAAAACAAAATACAATATCAATTCATAATTTCTCATGTCACAAAACAATGGCTTCTAGTCCCATTTGGATTTCCTCTACACCATCTAAGATTTGCTCAAGGGGGCGACAACTCTATCCCTAGTTGTACGTGCAGTCCTCACTACGATCAACGCCCAGCAGGTGACCTTGATCATTGTAACATCGTCCCGCCTAGGGAAGCGCTCCTAGGCTTCTTGACGTTTCACCGTCCTTGCCCTCCCCTATCGCAATCACCACTTGAAGAGACACCAACCTCCAAGCATACGGTATATTTCCTCTCCACTACTTCTCTCTCAACGCGTAGTTAGAAAGGATTTAAGCTTAAAGTCTTTTAAGTCTTTATTATCCTACATTGGTCGACCCATTCTAAGTCGCGCTTCTAACGGGTCTCGACCTCTAAGGGACCACAGCAAACACCTCCCTCTAGTACAGTGGATTCCACAAGACATGAAACCACGACAAAGTCATTCACGTGGCTAGTCACTTAAGGGGATATAATAAAGTCATTGTGCCGCTTGCACCATCACTGTACACTAACAACGATCCTCAAATTTCCACAAGATTCAAAATTACATTGAGCATCCTTCCATAGGATAAATCATTATCTCAAAAATAATCCCAACATATTTGTTATCTCATCACTTATCATTTTATCATTTCCAAAATCATTAAGACAATATACCATATACAACTTCAGGATATACAACATGATATAACAATCATTAACCGACATACGATTAATATTGAGGAATAGTATTTTTCGTAAGGACGGCGGAACACACACACATTTGCCGTCTTACTACTCAACCTATAGATTCCTAGTTCCGACCTTTGAGATGATACGGAACGTCCTATGCTACCTCAATGCCATTATGTCTTAGGAATGTTGCTCTCTCACCTGAGCTCCACGCTTACTCTGTTTTCAACCTTTGAGTTCACAGCTCCAGCAGCTCGTTCACTTTTAATTCTTTTTATTTCTTAAATGATGAACGACATATAATCAATATCCAATAAATACCTTATACCATCTATCTACTTAAGTAAAGACTAAACCCAAAGTACCAAAGTACCTTAAAACAGAAATCCTTTTAAAAACAGAGGTCCTTTTTAATCAATTAACTTAAAGAATTCCTTTTTAAAATTCAAGAAATCCTTTTTGCAAAACATAATTTAAAACTCATTTCAATACTTTAAAATCATTAAAATACAATTTTATTTCTACAAAAACCATATTATATTGCTTATATAACAACTACCACCTTCACACACTTATACACAAAATCAAACACTCGAACACATATTTACATTTTGATTAACATAGAAAACTTTAAAAGATAACTCAATATTATAAAATCATACATGAATTTATTTAATCCCTATAGTTACACATAGATCATTTAAGGAATAAAGAAGCACCTTATCAGTCAGACATTAATATTTATTCATCTAAAATACTATGGCCTAACTAACAACACTTAACCATATAGTTTCACCTTAATATACAAACCATCTCACAAAATCAAACAACATGACACATACACATATACATTTAGTAAACTAAAATCATTTTTGGAATTACTCAAAATCAAATTATCAAACTTAAACAAAAATGGCATACCAACTTGAAATTTACTTTTCTCTTTAAACTATACCTCTAAAAATCATACTACTTTTTCCTATATTCAAAACACAAGTTCTATTATCTAATTATCATATAAATAGCATATAATCATATTCGAAACAATTCTGGACAGCTATATAAAATAAAGTTGCATTACCCGAAAACTCGTTATTTTTCAAGTTCCATTAATTATATAAAAGGCTTAAGATCTATAAACTTAAAATACAACTTAACCTATAAAAATAATCATGTTTTCTTATTTATTCCAATTTTGGACCGCAACATTATTTTTTTCTAAAAATAATAATTTATTCTTTTAATACTTATATTTTTACACTATTTATTATACCAATCACTTACATACCTAAACACCTTACAAGTACATATAAAATACTTCTTTTGGGACACATGGTTCTAATCAAAATAAATTTTCTAGAATTAAAATAATTTTTTTCAGAATTAAAATATTATAATAAAATACTCATACTCATGCATACATATCAAACAATCACCATATAATTATCATATAACATTTAGTCACTTAGGAAAAATCTAAAAATCACCTAATCATACAATATAACATTCGGTCCACCTAACATAAATTAAAAACTGTAACCAAATTTATATTTTTTTATCATATGCACATACTAACAATCATTTATAAATTTTTTTATAAAAACAAAATAGGGTTAGGGTTTTTTTCTCTCATCTCTCTCCTCCTTCACGGTGGTTGCTGCACCGTGCGCCTCCCTCCATGGCAAGGAAGAGGGGCAGACCCCCGAAAACGCCCTCATTCTCTTCTAAGAAAACTCCTGAGAAGCAAGATCACTGTGATGACATTCATGGAGGCTTAGACCTAAGCCTTTCTGATGAAGATACATTGGAAGCTATCGATAACTTGTCACCTAAGAAAGCTGAGGAGATGCTGAAAAACCTCGAAGTGTTGAAGGACAGGATTAAGAAGAAAATTCCTACAGAAAAGACACCAGAGAAGGAAGGAGTTTCATGTGATAATGATGGTGTGATTCAAGCAAAATTGCAGAAGGCTGGTGAGGAGACTGTAAATGTCGATCTTAAACAGTCAGTGTGGGATAAGTTCGATATATCGAAATTAAGAAATGCAGGTGAGAAGTTGAATTTTGTTGAACCTATTATCAGAGAAGGGATCGCAATTGGCAAAATTGAGACAAAAGATGTTGAAAGTGAGATGGCATATTGGCAGAATGCATTAGTTTGCTATGTTCTAGGGGCTAAGCCTCTTTACTCAGTGATGAGTGGATATATTAAGAAGATATGGGGACATCATGGTATAGACAAGATTCTGATGACTAATGATGGATCAATGGTGGTGCGATTTAATACAATTGAGGCTCGTAATACTATTTTGGAAATCGGTATCTATCACTTCGATAAGAAACCGTTGATTCTTGGACCTTGGACAGGTAGAACAGGTATGAAAGATCATCTGGATCGTTTTCCAGTGTGGATTCAACTACCCAATTTGAGCCCAAAATTTTGGAGTCAGTCTGCAATGAGTAAGATTGCTAGTTTAGTAGGTACACCAATTATGGTGGATAAGGTGACCAAAGACAGGAATAGATTGAATTTTGCACGAGTCTTGGTGGAAGTTAACCCTACTATGTTGCCTAATGAGATCATCTTCATGGATGAAAGAGAAAACATAGTTACACAGGTGGTAACTTACGAATGGAAGCCAGTATTGTGTGCAAGGTGCTCCAAATATGGCCATGATGAGAAAATGTGCAGAACTAAGGTGAAACAGCAATGGGTTGAGAAGGTGAAGCCTACTAGGGAGGATACAGAACAGATTGATGATGCTTTGAGAAGTAAGGATGAGATGGCTGTGGACTCTGCAGTGGCTAAAGCAAATGGTCTTGTTGATAAGAGCAAGTATGTGGATACTGTAGTTGGTGCGTCAGTCTCGGATGCTGGTGCAGCTTCTGCAAGCAGTACTGATGCTAAGGAAGGTGCAACAGAAACAACTGGTGCAAATGGTAAGGACAAAGAACAGGTGGCTGATTCTGAGGAGAATGTTTGGACCACAGTGATTACAAGAAGCAAAGCTCAAGTAAGGTATGAGAAAGCAAAGGGAGTAGGTGATGTTCAAAAGGCCTCTATGGCCAATGGATAATATCCTCACCTGGAATATTCGAGGGTTTAATAACCCTCAAAAGCAAAGGGACTTCAAAACTCTTTGTTTAGAGAATAATATAGGGTTAGCTGCTATTATTGAAAATAAAATGAGAGCCAATTCATATGATAGTATTATGCAGAATGTTGCACCTGGTTGGGGGAATACATCAAACCTTGATTGTCATTCTGTTGGTAGAATTTGCATTATCTGGAAGCCTGATATGTTTAGGGTTACTGTTTTATTGAAGTCAAGCCAGTTTGTACATTGTCACATTCTCCTCCTGCATAATCAAGTTGAATGGCATGCTACTTTTGTCTATGGTGCTAATGATATGACTCTTAGAAAAGATCTTTGGGCTGCTCTGAGGTCTATTCAGGGATCTATGTATACCCCTTGGCTGATTTCTGGTGATTTTAACTGCTGTTTGGATCCTAGTGAGAAGGTGGGGGGTAATCTTGTTGATTGGGAGGCCATAGAAGACTTTAAAGATTGTGTAGCTGATTGTGGCTTACAGGACATGAAACATTATGGCAATTTGTATACTTGGAATAATAGACAGGAGGGTCCTAGCAGGATTATTAGCAAACTTGATAGGAATATGGTTAATGACAAATGGATTCAACTTTGGCCTTACTTGGAAACTCAGTTTATGAATTGTGCAGTTTCTGATCATAGTCCTGCTATTATTCATGGGAGTAGGATAATCTCTCAAAGACCAGGGGGCTTTAAATACTTTAATATGTGGTCTCAGGCTACAGATTTTTTTGCAGATTGTTCAATCTATTTGGCAGACTGAAATTGAAGGTCATGCTCAATTTAGGATAATGACTAAATTGAGAATGCTTAAGACTCCTCTAAAGGATCTGAATAGGAGAGATTTCTCTTTGATTGATTTTAAGGAGAAGGAATTGAAGAGAGAGCTTGATGATCTTCAATCAAGACTAAGGGCTAGTCCTCAGGATTTAAGATTGCAGAGGGCAGAGAAGGAGGCTTATGTGACTTACATGAAGGCTTTAAATTCTGCTGTCTCTTTTCTAAGACAGAAAGCTAAAGAAAGATGGCTTACAGAAGGTGATCAGAATACTGGGTACTTTCATAAAGCTATAAAGTCTAGGCAGTACAGGAATAGAATCTTTAGAATTGTCAATGAAGAGGGTCATATGTTAGTTGATCAGCAAGATATAATGGATGCGTTTGTCTCTCATTACACAAAATTATTTCAGAGAAAGACAACTAACTGGAGTATGGCAGATGTGGTCAGAGGATATGGGACTACTCTTACTACTGAAGATCAGATTGGTCTTATTAGGCCTTTCACAAGGGAGGAAATCAAGCAGTGTTTATGGTCCATTGATGAGGATAAGTCACCTGGGCCTGATGGCTTTGGTGCAGGTTTTTATAAGGCAGCTTGGGATATTGTTGGTGAGGAATGCTGTGAGGCAATTGAAGAATTTTTCATAAATGGAAAACTGTTGAAAGCTTGGAATGCTACTAATTTGGTTTTAATTCCTAAGATTACAATCCTATTAGCACTAAGGATTACAGACCAATAGCTTGTTGCAATACATTTTACAAGTGTATATCTAAGCTGATTTGCTTGAGACTGAAGAGGGTTCTGCCAGGGTTAATTGATAATAATCAGGCAGCCTTTGTGGAAGGGAGGAGTATAGTGCACAATATTCTGATATCTCAGGATCTGTTAAGGCTGTATGGGAGGAGGCATGCTTCTGCGAGATGTCTTATGAAGATTGATTTGATGAAGGCTTATGACACTCTTGATTGGAGATTTATTAAGCATACTCTGGAAGCTATGAGATTTCCTGATAAATTTGTTGCATGGATTATGGAATGCATCTCTTCTGTGTCCTTCAGTGTTATTATTAATGGCCAGAATTCAATGCAATTTAGAAATCACAGTGGGATAAGACAAGGGGATCCTATTTCCCCTCTGCTTTTTGTGATTGAAATGGAGGTTTTGACTAGACGATTGCAGGCTGCTTCTCATGAAAGGGATTTCAGATTTCATCCAATGTGAAAAAGTCTTAGATTGGTTAATTTGGCTTTTGCAGATGATCTAATGCTCTTTTGCAAAGGTCATCATAAGAGTGTTATGGTTTTAATGAATGTTATGCAAGAATTTTCTCAGAATTCAGGCATGTATGCTAGTCCTGAAAAGTCTCAAGTTTTTATGGCAGGAGTGAAGGACAACAATAGAGATCTTATTCAGAGATGCACTGGTTTTAGAATTGGCACCTTTCCTTTCAGATACTTGGGGCTGCCTTTGTCATCAAGGAAATGGTATGTAGCTACTTGCCATTCCTTGGTTGATAAAGTCACAAATAGGCTGCAATCTTGGAGGACAAGAAATCTATCCTATCAGAGCAAGTGTGTGTTAATTAGTTCAGTTTTGATGTCTCTCCACATTTATTGGGCATCAGTGTTCATCATTCCTAAGGCAGTGCTCAGAGACATTGATAGAATTTGTAGACAATTTCTCTGGGGATCAGAACATGCTGGTCCTATCAGTTGGCATCAAATTTGTAGAAGCAAGAAATCTGGTGGCCTGGGGTTTAAGGATACAATTCTGTGGAATCAAGCTGCCCTGGGGAATCAGTTATCGCAAATTGCTTGTAAAGCTGATGTTCTTTGGGTGAAATGGATCAATGCAGTTTACTTGAGAGGGGAAAGCATCTGGTCTATGCAATACAAGGCAGGTCAAAGCTGGCATTGCAGGCAAATTCTGAAGGTTCGAGATCAGCTGATTAATTGTTTTTCAGGTGATGTATGGCTGGCTGCATTTGATGGAAACTATACAATCTCATCAGGATACAATTTCCTTCTTGGTGATCAAACAAAATTTGCTCTTTATCGTGAGGTCTGGAATTCTGCATCAGTGCCTAAGCATTGTTTCATTATGTGGATGGCAGTGCAGGATCGGCTTAGAACTAGAGATAGATTGAGTAGATTTCTTTATCTTAATTCAATCCTTTGCCCTTTATGTAAAGTTCACACTGAATCGAGAGATCATTTGTTCTTTAAATGTCAGTGGAGCAAGACTTTTCTTGAATTGCTGCTGAATTGGTTATGTTTGGACATGGTGCCTACCAGATTTACTCATTGGGTGCGTTGGCTTCGATTTGGTGCAGTATCAGCGTACCAAAAGCGGATCAGGAGTGCATGTATAGCATCAGCCATTTATCACATCTGGTGCGAACGAAACAGACATGTTTTTCAAGATATACAACAAGATCCGGTGCAAGTTTACATTGGTGCTATCCGTGAATTGGCTTATAGATTTTCTTTAAATTTTGTTCAGTTTAGAAATTGGTCTAACAATATTCTTGTAAATAGAATTCAGGCTCAAATTTAGATTCTTTTTTGCTTTGTTATCTCATCCTCTATTTCTAATGAACCCTTCCTAGAAGGTGGCATTAAAGCAGAGGGTGAGTTGGTTTTGTTTAATATTTGCAAGTTGGTAATAAAATTTTTTTATTTACCAAAAAAATCATTTATAAAACTACATCAAGTAATTCATATTAAAACAATTCGGCATACATACACAACAAAAAGGTTTCTATATCAATTCATTTTCTACTAGAGATCATGTAATCTAAAAGGTAAAAATGATGGTTTAACTAATAAAAATTATGTTTTTCTTAATTAATTAAATTCTGGACAGCATAGTGTCCTTTTGCAAAAGTTGATTTTGTTTTTTTCAATTACATTCATACACACACTAAACATGTAACAAATAGTCATTTACACATTTAAATATGAAACCAAACTTTAAGTAAATAAATATGGGCCTCACAGCCAAACTTACATTTTTTTATCATATTACTTTTAAAATACAAATAACATGTATTCATAACTTATAATCAATTACTTTAAACACCAAGTGAATTAAAAATAGAGCTTTTTGGGCAACCTAATTTTTTTTACAGCACTTAATCATAACATATACATATCAACTAAAAGTCAAATAATCATATAAGCATAAAATAATCACATCCTATTTCCATTATAAATTTTGGTCCAATCCAAAACCAATTTTTTTTTATATAACAACACTCTCTTCTTAAAATCTATACAAATATGTATATTTTTCCAAGGTAAAGAACACAACTTAGTTTATTATTATTATTATAATTACTATCATTACTATTATTATTATTAGGGCCATTCGGCCACTGCACACAACAACCCTTTTTTTTTTTTTATAGAGAATACATATACAAATAATCATCCATTCACATCAAACATTCACTCAATTATTTTAGAAAAATTTATCAAATATTATTCTTTTTCTTCTAGAATAATTCGGCCATAATTATATATATACAAAAGAAAGTACTTTTAAATTTTCAAACACATATATACTTTTAGTTATATAATTTCATACATCAAAATAATCACTTTTTAAGAAAATTTACTTTTTGTACAACAACTAATTAACAATTTTCACTAACTACATAATCATATATTTACATAAACACAAGATAAAAATTACTCACTTACTCCTAAAATTACCAAACAAAATATTCTAAACCATTTATAACTTTTACTAAAAAATCAATTATTCCTCACTGTCAACACCACAAAAATCCAGGATTCTATTTACTTTCATAAAACTATTATCATTTCATTTTCATATCAAAACATCAAAGGTCAAATAATTCATTTGTTCACACTCTTTTCAAGAAATAAGTCACATAACAATTATACACATATTAACAACAACTACCATGTAATATATATATATATATATATATATATATATATATATATATATATACTACGGTCCAAAACAAAAATATAGAGCAAGGTAAAAATCAATTTTTCTTTTAATAATACCTTAAATCCTTATAGTTCCAATTCATTATTTACAAATACAAATTGTTATTTTTACTCAAAAGTTCCATAGGCCTCACGGCCTCATCATCATATTTTTCATAAAATTTTCATTTTTGGTTCATATTATCCTTAATCATACATTCATCTTGAATCCAAACAAAAGGTAATAAAATAATTCAAACAAATACAAAATTTCTATAACATACAAATTCATACATTTTAAGAACACAAAAATTTCCATAATTTTATTTGTCTATTTATCATAAAATTCGGTCATCATGGGTTAAGGAAAAAGGGGAGATTATCTCTTTAAACAATCCATTTTGTCCCTTTTTCTTAAACCTCAATTCATATGACCCAAAAAAAAATATCAAAATACTATCAATAATCTTATTTCAATATCAAAGTAGGAGTTAGAAATTTTAGTTCTTATCATAGAAGAATTTAGAGATTATTTTTGTTCAACACTTAAAATAAAATAAGAGATTATAATAAAACAAAGTATGGGTTTCTTAGTGTTACCTTTCTTCCTTAAGCAAGATAGTCTTCAAAATGAGGATGAATTTTTCTTCCTCTCCTATAGCATGTCACGCCACCCACTCTCTATTTCTCTAAGCTTTCTTTCAATTTTTCTCTCACAAATGGTAGAGTTTTAGTGTGTGAAAATGAGAGGAGTTTAGGCCACTATTTATAGGAGAGGTTGATGAAGAATTTTCAGAGAATGAGAGGGAGATACACGTCCCCTTCCTCATGTTTTCCAACAAAAATTTAATTTTTCCATTCAACTATGCCTAGGTACATGTTTTAGCATTAATGAGTATTTTTTGTAACATACATGGCTTTAATTCAAGAGATAACTTTCCAATTTTCAGAAAATGATTCCTTCTCTCTTTTAAAGGTTTGGACGGCACATACACACATATCTTCTAGGAGAAAAAATTCATTGACTCATCCTTTGAATCTATCTCACAATTAACCAATTAAACAAGCCTTTTATTTAAAAAAATTCAGAATAAATTAGGAAAATAATGAACTTGGACGGTGCAGCCAACAGAAACTCAGATAATTATTTAAATGTATATATAAAAATATTTTATAGTCCAATAATTTATTTTAAGCTCCAAAATAATTTTTTTCTAAGTTAAAAATACCAAAATTCGTTTGTACCTACTTACAGTAACTTTTTCGTAGATACCAAAATATGTGACGCTCTCTTTTTAACTTGAAAATAATTAATATTTCCAAATAATTGAATACTTGCTATCAAAATTTGGGCTAGAAAATTTTTCTCCTTTTTAGAACTAGTACTTGCTCGTTCATAAACCCTTTTGAACATAAACCATTTTGAAAGTTCGGCTTAACAATATCTTAGTTTCGAAAGGCTCTCGAGATAACATTTCCTTAACTATAGAAAATACTCTTCATAGTTAATATTAAAACATACTATTTGCCTCTCGAGTTGAATTTGAATATATAAAGCATAAACTTATCGCCGAATCCTTTCTCAATAGAAATCAGAGTTCGCGGAAGTAAAAGTAATACTTATGGGGAACTGCTGAGGTAAAGAAACATCATATATATATAAGTCATAATATAAACCCCATCAGTACAGTCAGTAGCAAGTGCAAAAAAGTCGAGATAGCAAGTTTTGATGAAACATATACAGACCAGCTGCATAAAATAAAAGCTCACTCTAAGACCTCTCAGATATATGCAATATATATATAACAAAATCCAAAATAGAAGTCCTAGAGCAAGTCATCCGTGTCCTCAGCAGCTCCTCAGATCCTCCACAGCTCTATCCCTAGGATCTAGGATCCAAAACATCTACGCTATGCAGACTCCTATGAACCAGCGGGTCCACCTCTAGCAGAAATAGTCGGCTCAACATGCACCTCCTCCTCGCTCTCATCCTCCACAGGGTCCTCCTCGACCTCGCCCGACTGTGTAGAGACCCCACCACTGGGTCTAAGGTCTGCAGAAGCAGTCCTATCCAAGTCAGTCGGACCAGGAGAAGGAGTCTCCTCAGTAACAACTCTATGGGAGGAAGGATGGGAACGAGTGGCAGCTCTAAAACGAAAACTATGAAAACGACGCATAGGTCGAGCCGGGGGTGGTCCTCTATATGTATAAAAAGGTGGAACATGCATAGTGTAGACTAAGGGAATCCTAAATCGACGAGGTCGCACTCGCACCAGAGGGTTAGGGTGGTAGAGAGTGATCTCAACCTCCCCCTCAAAAGTGGCACGGTGCTCCTCATACGTCCATATACCGCTAGGGATAGGGCGTATCTCGATGCAAGCTAGGTATCTGGCCATCACCTAAATAGGGAACAGGGAGTAAGTATAGACATATACATAATTGATAAAGACTAAATTACAATCACAAATATATCATGGACAAATCATAATGCAAATACATATGAGCACACCAGTTTTCAACATTATAACTCTTATAATGCAAGTGGCATGATGTATGATTTTCTATCCACAACTGAGACCTCTAAAAGTCCATCTTGGACGTCCATCCAATACACCCTTGTGTTCCCGGAACACCGACATTTGTTCCCAGAACATAATGCCGAACCATACTTGGATAATAAGCATCACTCCCGGAGTGTGCACCACGTTCCCAGAACGCATACGTTCCCAGAACGCATAAAAACCAGGTCCCGGACACTGGCCACATATCTATAATGTGTCATCAAGTAGGTTATAATTTGGTACTCCCGGAGTACCCTCCTCATATTCCCAGAATATGATAAACGTTCCTACCAACCAGACTTCCAGTCTATATGGATGCACAAATATCAGGGTTGGTTTTATCTTTACATTAATTAATGTGATTTAGAAATATTCCAATTCCCCTTTTGAATGATTTATTTGAGGCATACACTTTGGCATAAAATTCTCCTTTGAATTTTCTCAAAACATGCCCTTAAACTTAGATTAGGTAAAACAAAGTCAATGGTATTCAAAAACTTAACTTTTTATTTTTCAGATTCAGGTACTAACCGGTTACAGTTTCAGGCTAACCGGTTAGAATTACAGACCTAAACTGTTTACCATTGCAATTCAGAAAAGCCCTTTTTCTTGAATTTACTACCCAATCCATAAACAATTAAACATTGTTTTATGCCTCAAAAATCACAGTTTCCATCATTCAAAAGTCCAAATCACATTTTGTTTTCCATAAGGCATAATTTCCTCTTGAAATTATTTCATTGAATTAAGGTATAAACCCCTTACCCTTAAATCTGAACCAAGAGAGTATTGTCACCTCAATTTCAGATTCTTTCCAGTGAATTTAAAGTATAGATTTGAGTAAAATTAATGAAACTTCAGGACTATTTTATAAAATGATTTTCTTTTGAAATTCTGCAGTGTCTAACCGGTTACGAATATCGAGTAACCGGTTAGATTATGCAGTCAGTCCTTCAAAATAAGGGTTTTAACACATCATTTTCTTTAATTCTCAAATCTAACCAAATTCCATCATTCAACCAGGTTCATCTACCTTAACCAAACATGTTTCATCACAGAAACAAATTCAAAGTGCATGCATCAAGCTTTTTGCATCAAATTGCATAAAAATTCACATAAACACAATTTAATACAACAAAACTTATAATAGGCATTCAAATTCAGAATTCAGCTTCCATATACTTTGCATGCATCAATATAAAGTTGCTCAAAACCACAGTGAGCAAAACTTTGGCCTCCAAGCCTTTGTGCCATATTGCACATAATGCCCTTTTTGAGTTTTGTTATCTCAAATCCTAAATCACTTGAATTTTAGTCTAAATATAGTATAAGGTAGACTTCTCCCATACCTTAGGATAGTGTTTGATGAGTAACGACACTGAGTTTGAAGAGAACTCACAGATTCCACCAAAATCCCTAGTCTGCTCTTTTACCCACGATTTCAGCAACAGGGTCCAAACACCAAAGATTTCAACATAGATTTTGGCCAAACAAATTAGGGAAAATAGTTAGAAATTACTCTAGGTAACATGCACTAAGAATAGGAACAGATTTGGGGCTTAATGGTGAACTATACTTACCAAAATCACAACTTGAACTCAGCTTCCAGAATCAACAGAAAACAGAGTTCAGTCTCCAACTCTTAGCTTCCAAGATCGATTCCTCCTCCCACACAAACACTCAGCTCACAAGGTGTATATCAATGAAAAGCCCTTGATTCAAGCTTTTCAGAAATGTGTGTTTCACTCTCTAACTCACAAGGACGAAGACGAATTTCTCAGAACGAATTGGAAACCCTAACTGCCCTTCTTCAACACAAAATGCAGAAAATCAACCCCTTCACCTCAAAATTTCCTCAATTTATAGACAAATCAAGATAGCATGCATGTTGACGCGTGGTTCTCCACTAATCCAAGGCTGTAATCGTGGCGAATTTGGGATTAATCAAGTGATTACTCATCAAAATCCACTAACCCAGTTTCTGGGTTCATCGTCTAACCGGTTACAGGGCATTACTAACCGGTTAGATTAGTACAAAATTTAAAAATTAATATTTTTAAATCTTTCCCTCCAAGAACCTTTTTAATATAACCTTTTAGTCCTCATCCAGGGACCAAAATGCAATATCCTTATATTTTGCATTTATTTACCCTATAAAAATATTTCGAATTATTTTTATTTTTAAGGCTAATTAAATACAAAATATAAACTTGGAAAATTTCTATAAATTAATAATAAAACTTTTTATTATTAATTTCCTATTATTCGGGAGACGAAAATTAGGGGTGTTTCAAAATAAAATTTGCTTTTTATATATTCAAATGCTACATTTCGATATGATCGTTTTCATATAAAGTTTATAATTTTTGGACTTACGGTTTGAAAGTTATGAATTTTTGAAGTTCTAAAATCACCCCCTCCAAAAATGTACTTCATAAGCTTTTAAATAATTTCATAACTTAAAAATACGAAAATATATTTTATTTGGACGGTGTAGCCAATCAGGAATTTTTAAAAATATATTTTCTATTCACATAAAATAAATTTTGAGTCAAAGAGCCATTAAATGCATTAAACCACATTTTTAATACTTAAGGTTCAAAAATTCGTTCAGTACTGCAGCAGTGATAAAATTTCGAAAACTCCAAAATAAAAATCAAAGCATTACATTTTCATAATCTACACTTCGATATGTTCGTTTTGATATATCATTTGTAATTTTTCGACGTACGGTTTAGAAGATATGAATTTTTGAAGTTTAAAACACTATAACTTGAAAATTCTCAATTTTACCAAAACAATAATAAAAATCACTCTAATATATTTTTATGAATCTAAAAATATATTCATGAAATATTTCTATCCCAAAAATATTTTTATCATGTATAAAAAAATTAATTGCATATATATAATAACGCTATATATTAAAACCAATTTTTAATCACAAACTCCATTAAATCATCCTTAAAATTTATATGACTAATTAAAATAAAAACAAAATTAAAATGTTATCATTTAAATAAATTGGGAAAAATTGCAGGTCTCACATGTGACGACCCAACTTTTATTCCAAAGTTAAATATTCGTATTAAAAAAAATACAACCATTTTTTTTTTTGAAACTAAAAGCCAAGTCATCATCCATTATCAAATCTTGCGGAATCATATAAACACCGAGTCATGAAGACAAGTGACATAACATCATATTTCATTCATACTAAAAAGGGAGTACATCCCATTTTCTTCATTTAAACAAAATACATAATTACTTAACTTAACACTCTAGGCCATTACATTATCTTACATATATTACAACAAAATTCATAATAACCTAGAGCATATGGTTCATGACTCAAAATATAACATAACATAGATAAGAGAAAACCTGATGGGTTATATTAGTCACATTCCACCCCACAACTTAACTTAGTCGTCAGTTCCCCACTGACTTCCAGTCGAGTTGTCCATAAAGTCATCCACCATCTGATTCGCATTATCCACCGGATCCTCATCCTCGATTGGATCCTCCTCTTCCTCTTCATCCTCTTCTTGTGCCGAATCGTCAGGCACGTATATCGGAGTTCGGGATCGAACTCGAGGAGAAGGACTAGGACAAGCAGGAACCTCTAGCATGATTCTTTCTGAGGAGAGTGCTGGACTCGGTGGGATAGTGCGTATTGGAAAACGTCTTGGTGGTGGTGGAGGGGTTCCATTTCTCATAACAAAATTTGGCGGAATGTGCATGATGTAAACCATTGGAATTCTCAATCTAAGCGGACGCATACGGGAATATGGATTAGGATGGCGGAAGATAACTTCCACATCCCCCTCATATGTAGCCCTATGGTCCTCAAAATTCCACTCCCCATTAGGGAGCGGCCTCATCTCCACGCAGAACATGTTTCTCGCCATCACCTACACAAGGGACTAGGAGTGAGTCATAGCTAAAAGCAATAACAAATGAGTATAACAGTGGCTAGAAATAACAAACACATGTTATCATATAGCAATAATAAATGCATATGTATATGCTCAAACTGTCTTTTATAATATCTCGATTAGTGTCGTGATGCATGCCTACTCCTCATTCATGCTACACGGTTTGGCATCCGAGTATCTCAGGCTCGGGATATTCTCAATCCTATGGTTCATCAAACCGGAGCGATTCATATTCAAGCATCACGATCGATGGGAACTCGGTCTTCCTAGCATCCTTGTGCCAGGGATATTCTGATTTAACCTTACCGAAGTTCCGAATCTAGATCGGAGCAACTCCTTCTCCATGCATGATAATATCACAAAACTTTTCGTCTTCTTTCTTTCTTTTAAATCACATCCTTGAACATCATGCCTCCAATATAGAGACCCAAAGTTCATAATCCTTCTTAATCACAATTTCATCTTTTCTTTTAGCATTAACTGGTGCTAATGCTTACTGAAAATTCCATCAGCGGCCCAGCCACTTTATGATGGTTTTATACAATAGGAGTTAATCGTTTTATTATTAATTGCAACGACCCCATTTAGGACTCCCAAAATATCAACCAAGTGGGTAAAGACTTCCACTGGGACGTGGGAAAATAATCAACCAAATGGGTGTACGCACTTCCATTGGGACATCCTGTTCAAATATGTCAACCACTGAATAAAATTCCAGTAGGACTCATCCAGGGTAAAATCAACCAATGAGAATCAAGTAAACTTATACATTTGTCCATTGGGACTCCTGTCCGAACATATCAACCACTGGATGAAATTCCAGTAGGACTCTTTCAGGATAATAATCGACCAATGGGTAAACGTATAAGAATTAGGTATTTAACATTCTAAAAAAATAAGTGTTTTCTTCAGTTTTGGTCAAAATACTCGAGTATATTATAAAATACTCGAGTGTTCTTCATTTTTTCCAGAATACTTGAGGTCTTTGAAGAAAGACTCGAGTTGTTCTTCATTTTTCCAGAATACTCGAGTGTTTCTCAAAAACTCGAGTGTTTTTACTGCAACAGCACCAGTTTCTGCATTTTAAGCACCAATTCGAATTCCATTCATTGTTTTTCCGTTCTTATGCAAAACAGAGGCATAAACACATATAAGAAACAAGTTAGAACAGATAAACAAGTACATAATAACATAAATCAACATCAAATCACAGAATCAACATAAACTTGGAAGATAACCATTTCAAGATATGAAATTAATTTCCACTTGGTTTTAACTTCGAAAATCAATCCAGTGAGCATTATTAGGTCCATTTAAACTTGTTTGACTTAGAAAACCTTGGGTTTATGACCTCCATGTCATATTCCCAATTCCAACTTCATCCCTTGATGAACCTTGTGAGGTTCCTACATCTCTAGCTTGAGATTACTCATTCTAGCAATTAGATAACTCCTCCCTTACCTTAGAGAAGCTAAACAACAGATTAAACAACGAGAAACTTGGCTGGATCAAAAATCCAAATTCTGTACTTGTGAAAAAGGGGTTGAACAGGCTGACTTTGGCCACAGATTTCACCACGGATTTGGTATGAAAAAGAACGAAACAAGTTAGTTTAACAAACTAGGATATACTAACTCAAATCAGAAACAAGTTTGACACAAAAAGGATCCCTGAGATTACCAAACGAATTCAATGAAGATGAATACTTGATGCTGAAAACTACTCTGTTTTTACAGCTTTGAACCTCAAACTTTGATGAGCTAGAACTCGAACTACAGGGGCTTATTTGATGTGATTCTTGATTCTAATTCAAAGATGGAACTAGAACCTTGAGTTGTGTTTTGGTTTCGAAGGATTTGATTGAGAAACGAAGGAGAAATCAGAGATCAAAGTGTGCTCTAGAAAACTGAGAGTGAAAAACTGAAATTCGGGTTTTGGGTGATTAGAGGTGTTGAATGCTTCAACCAAGCACCAATTTATAGCTTAAGAATACTTCAGGTCGAAGTAAAGTCCAGCTCTATGCTTGTCATTTCAAGAAATCGCGTTTTGGTGCGAAAATTAAATTTAAACCGACTTATACACTTTCAGGTCTGCACGAAATACTCGAGTTTTTTCCCAAATACTCGAGTTTTTATTTAAAAATTCAAATTTCCAAACAGCTACTTAAAATACTCGAGTTTTGCCTAAAATACTCGAGTGTTTTTGCTAAAATAGGAAAAATTGACTATTTTAATGATACTAATATTGATAAAATACTTTTATTTCATATATATAAAATATAGGATCTTACATCCTCCCCCACTTAAATAGAATTTCGTCCTCGAAATTCCGATTAAATAAACAAATGTGGGTACTCTTCTCTCATCTTAGATTCTAATTCCCATGTTGATTCTGACACTCCTTTTTGATTCCAAAGAACTCGCACTAAAGGAATCTCTTTTCCTTGCAGCTTTCTGATTTGACGATCTTCAATTCGCACTGGTCCGACTTCAAATGTCAGATTCTCCTTTAAAGGTATTTCGTCTGGCTGCAACTGGATAATTGAAGACGGGTCTTGAATAAATTTGCGAAGCTGAGAGACGTGGAATACATCATGGAGATTAGCTAAAGAAGGTGGTAACGCGATCTGATAAGCGACGGGACCGACTCGCTTTAGGATCTGATAAGGGCCAATAAACTTTGGTGTCAGTTTCCTCAGCTTCATCACTCTCCCGATACCAGTTGTTGGCATTATTCGCAGAAATACATGATCTCCTTCTTGAAATTCGAGCTTGGTTCTACGCTGATCGGCATAGCTCTTCTGACGACTCTGTGCAATCTTCATCTTTTCTTGGATAACCTTGATCTTCTCAGTCGTTTCCTGAACTAACTCAGGTCCAATGATAGCATTCTCCCCCACTTGGAACCAACATAGTGGGGTTCTACATTTCCTTCCATAGAGGGCTTCGTACGGAGCCATATTAATGCTTGTGTAGTAACTATTGTTGTAGGTGAACTCCACAAGCGGCAACAAACGATCCCAACTTTCTTGGTACTCTAAAACGCAAGCACGGAGCAAATCTTCCAGAGATTGAATCGTTCTCTCCGATTGACCATCCGTTTGCGGGTGATAAGCCGAACTCATTCTTAACTGTGTTCCCAACGCTTGATGCAAACTCTGCCAAAACCGGGACACAAAACGAGGATCACGATCCGATATGATACTTGAGGGAATACCATGCAATCTAACGATTTCCTTGATGTACAATCTTGCAAGCTTCTCCAACGGATATTGCATGTTGATGGGAATGAAGTGAGCTGACTTCGTTAAGCGATCAACCACGACCCAAATCGCATCGAAACTTTCTCTTGTTCTTGGAAAACCACTTACAAAATCCATGGCTATTCCATCCAATTTCCATTCTGGTATGCTCAAAGGTTGCAATTCTCCTCCGGGCTTCTTATGTTCAATCTTCGCCTTTTGGCAAACAAGGCAAGACACAACATAAGACGCAACGTCTTTCTTCAATCCGGACCACCAAAACATCTTCTTCAGGTCTTGATACATCTTAGTTGATCCAGGATGCATACTCAGCTTGCTTTTGTGGGCTTCTTCTAGTACAGCTCTCCTTAGTTCTTGATTCGCCGGAATGCAGATTCGATCCTTGAATCTCAAAATGCCATACAATCCTAATTGGAAATCTGGTTCCACTCCTTCTATCCCTAGTCTTTTCTTCTCTAGAAGCTCTTCATCCACTTGTTGCAGGTTTCGGACTTGACCCACAAACTCATTTGTGATTTGTAATATTCCTAATTTGATGCAATTTGGTTTGAACTGAACTTCCAAATTCAAGTTTCAGAATTCTTCAATCAATTCAGCTTCTTTCACCATCATCAATCTCATATGCAAAGTCTTTCTAATCAACGCATCAGCTACGATATTGGCTTTGCCAGGGTGGTAATGTAATTCAAAGTTGTAATCCTTTAAGAATTCCATCCACCTATGTTGCCTCATATTCAGTTCCTTTTGGTTAAAAAGATACTTTAGACTTTTATGGTCACTGAATACTTGGAACGTATTACCATACAGGTAATGCCTCCATATTTTCAAAGCAAAGACAATAGCAGCCAACTCCAAATCATGAGTAGGATAATTCTCCTCATGCACCTTCAACTGTCGTGACGCATAAGCAATAACTCTTCCTTCTTGCATCAGAACACAACCTAGACCTTGTTTTGATGCATCACAGTAAACATCAAAATTTTTCTGGGGATCGGGCAAAGTTAACACTGGAGACGATGTTAACTTGTCCTTTAAAGTTTGGAAACTAACTTCACACTTCTCATTCCAAACAAAAGGTTGCTCCTTCCTAGTCAGGCGGGATAAAGGAAGAGCCAACTTAGAAAATCCTTCGATGAACTTCCGATAGTACCCAGCTAGACCAAGAAAACTTCTAACTTCAGTAACAGACTTAGGCTTCTCCCATTTCAGCACCGCTTCTACTTTAGCTGGGTCTACAACAACACCATCTCTCGAAATCACATGCCCCAAGAAATTGACTTTTCCAAGCCAAAATTCACACTTGGCTAACTTGGCATATAATTTCTTTTCCTTCAAGGTCTCCAAGACAATCTTCAAATGATTGGCATGCTCTTCTGGGGTCTTTGAATAGACGAGTATATCATCTATAAACACCACAACAAAGGAGTCCAAATAAGGTCGGAACACTCTATTCATGTAATCCATGAATATGGCGGGAGCATTGGTTAAACCGAATGGCATCACCACATACTCGTAGTGTCCATATCGTGACCGAAAAGCAGTCTTCGGAATATCTTCCTCCTTAACTCTGATCTGATGATAACCTGATCTCAAATCAATCTTTGAAAACACCGATGCTCCTCTCACTTGATCCATCAAATCGTCGATCCTTGGCAACGGGTATTTGTTCTTGATTGTAACCTTATTGAGTTGTCTGTAATCACTGCACAATCTCATGGATCCATCCTTCTTCTTTACGAACAAAACTGGCGCTCCCCAAGGCGACACACTTGGTCTGATGAACTGCTTCTCTAACAAATCTTCCACTTGCTTCTTCTGTTCAGCTAATTCGGTTGGAGCCATACGATAAGGAGCAATAGGAATAGGACCAGTACCAGGAACTAGATCGATACTGAATTCTATTTCTCGATGCGGTGGCAAACCGGGAACTTCATCAGGAAACACTTCGGGAAAATCTCGAATAATCGGGATTTCCTCTATCTTCGGCTCATCTTTCTTTTCTGCTACGATCGCAGAAAACACACAAACGTACCCTTCAGGTTGCACTTCAGGCGACTTTTTATCGGGAAAAGCAATCGTTCGAGTCTTGCAATCGATCACCACTTGGTTAGTTGCTAACCAATCCATCCCCAAAATAACGTCGAGTTGGGATAAAGGTAGACAGATTAAATCTACCCTAGAGGACAGACTTCCTATATGGTTACCTTGCACGAGATTGTCTGCCTGCTCCGCTTCTGATCCGGACATGGTAAAAACCTTCCCATTGACCCATGGTTTGCTTCCCGAACCTTGATCGTTCTGACGCTGGGGCTGATGACAAAGACGAGCGATGTGGCCAGCCTTTCCACAGTTGTAGCAAGTTGGTGGTTTGTCTCTCCAACATTCCCTTCCAGGATGAAATCTTTGACATTTGTTGCACATTGCACCAGGAGCTGGGAGACTGGGCACTCCAGAAGATGATGCATTTCCTTTTCCTTGTTGTGGATAAGGACCTCTCCGATTCTTGTTGCCATGCCTATGCTGATTGCAATGCGGCCCAAAACCTCCTTGTCCAATGTCCTTCTTGACGCTATTTCTTTCGAAAATACGACAAGTACAAACCAACGTTGGATAGTGTCAGATCCTTTGCACACTCACAGCTAATTTGATATCGGGTCTCAGACCATTCTCGAATCGTGTGCACTTGGAATGTTCATCGGGGTGATACTGGAAGTATGGCGAGTACTTCATCAGCTCTTCAAATTTCTCAGCATACTGGTCCACTGACAGATTTCCTTGCTTTAAATCGAGGAACTCCATTTCCTTCTGCAGCCTGATGTCATCTGGGAAATACTTCTCGAGAAACTTTTCTGTGAAGATTCCCCAAGTAAAATCTGCTTGATCAAACTCCAGGAATTGACGAGTCTGGTTCCACCAGGTCGCAGCTTCACCAGTGAGCACGTAGGCAGCATACGTGACCTTTTACAATTCCGACAGAGTCAACGTTCTAAATATTTTATTCATCTCATCGAGCCAGAACTGAGCTTGCTCGGGACGACGACCACCCGAGAAGCTAGGAGGTTTGCACTTTCTAAAGGAATCTAAGCCTTGAAACTCCGCTGGGGTTCCATTGCTTGGAGGATGGTTGTGCTGCATATTCTCCAGAACTGCAGCCATCCGGGTCAATGCCTCCGCAATGTTAGTGTTATTTCTTCCGGCCATCTAGTCTTACAGAATCCAAAGGGGAAACTTAATTAGATTCTGCGAATTCTAGTCTTATACTACAAAAATCAAATACATCATGTCATGATATGCAATGGTTAGTGTGTAAGGCCACACTCCAAGGCCGAGAGTCGAACCATTGCTCTGATACCACTAAATGTGACGACCCAACTTTTATTCCAAAGTTAAATATTCGTATTCAAAAAAATACAACCATTTTTTTTTATTTTTTTTAAACTAAAAGCCAAGTCATCATCCATTATCAAATCTTGCGGAATCATATAAACACCGAGTCATGAAGACAAGTGACGTAACATCATATTTCATTCATACTAAAAAGGGAGTACATCCCATTTTCTTCATTTAAACAAAATACATAATTACTTAACTTAACACTCTAGGCCATTACATTATCTTACATATATTACAACAAAATTCATAATAACCTAGAGCATATGGTTCATGACTCAAAATATAACATAACATAGATAAGAGAAAACCTGATGGGTTATATTAGTCACATTCCACGCCACAACTTAACTTAGTCGTCAGTTCCCCACTGACTTCCAGTCGAGTTGTCCATAAAGTCATCCACCATCTGATTCGCATTATCCACCGGATCCTCATCCTCGATTGGATCCTCCTCTTCCTCTTCCTCCTCTTCTTGTGCCGAATCGTCAGGCACGTATATCGGAGTTCGGGATCGAACTCGAGGAGAAGGACTAGGACAAGCAGGAACCTCTAGGATGATTCTTTCTGAGGAGAGTGCTGGACTCGGTGGGATAGTGCGTCTCGGAAAACGTCTTGGTGGTGGTGGAGGGGTTCCATTTCTCATAACAAAATTTGGCGGAATGTGCATGATGTAAACCATTGGAATTCTCAATCTAAGCGGACGCATACGGGAATATGGATTAGGATGGCGGAAGATAACTTCCACATCCCCCTCATATGTAGCCCTATGGTCCTCAAAATTCCACTCCCCATTAGGGAGCGGCCTCATCTCCACGCAGAACATGTTTGTCGCCATCACCTACACAAGGGACTAGGAGTGAGTCATAGCTAAAAGCAATAACAAATGAGTATAACAGTGGCTAGAAATAACAAACACATGTTATCATATAGCAATAATAAATGCATATGTATATGCTCAAACTGTCTTTTATAATATCTCGATTAGTGTCGTGATGCATGCCTACTCCTCATTCATGCTACACGGTTTGGCATCCGAGTATCTCAGGCTCGGGATATTCTCAATCCTATGATTCATCAAACCGGAGCGATTCATATTCAAGCATCACGATCGATGGGAACTCGGTCTTCCTAGCATCCTTGTGCCAGGGATATTCTGATTTAACCTTACCGAAGTTCCGAATCTAGATCGGAGCAACTCCTTCTCCATGCATGATAATATCACAAAACTTTTCGTCTTCTTTCTTTCTTTTAAATCACATCCTTGAACATCATGCCTCCAATATAGAGACCCAAAGTTCATAATCCTTCTTAATCACAATTTCATCTTTTCTTTTAGCATTAACTGGTGCTAATGCTTACTGAAAATTCCATCAGCGGCCCAACCACTTTGTGATGGTTTTATACAATAGGAGTTAATCGTTTTATTATTAATTGCAACGACCCCATTTAGGACTCCCAAAATATCAACCAAGTGGGTAAAGACTTCCACTGGGACGTGGGAAAATAATCAACCAAATGGGTGTACGCACTTCCATTGGGACATCCTGTCCAAATATGTCAACCATTGAATAAAATTCCAGTAGGACTCATCCAGGGTAAAATCAACCAATGAGAATCAAGTAAACTTATACATTTGTCCATTGGGACTCCTGTCCGAACATATCAACCACTGGATGAAATTCCAGTAGGACTCTTTCAGGATAATAATCGACCAATGGGTAAACGTATAAGAATTAGGTATTTAACATTCTAAAAAAATAAGTGTTTTCTTCAGTTTTGGTCAAAATACTCGAGTATATTATAAAATACTCGAGTGTTCTTCATTTTTTCCAGAATACTTGAAGTCTTTGAAGAAAGACTCGAGTTGTTATTCATTTTTCCAGAATACTCGAGTGTTTCTCAAAAACTCGAGTGTTTTTACTGCAACAGCACCAGTTTCTGCATTTTAAGCACCAATTCGAATTCCATTCATTGTTTTTCCGTTCTTATGCAAAACAGAGGCATAAACACATATAAGAAACAAGTTAGAACAGATAAACAAGTACATAATAACATAAATCAACATCAAATCACAGAATCAACATAAACTTGGAAGATAACCATTTCAAGATATGAAATTAATTTCCACTTGGTTTTAACTTCGAAAATCAATCCAGTGAGCATTATTAGGTCCATTTAAACTTGTTTGACTTAGAAAACCTTGGGTTTATGACTTCCATGTCATATTCCCAATTCCAACTTCATCCCTTGATGAACCTTGTGAGGTTCCTGCATCTCTAGCTTGAGATTACTCATTCTAGCAATTAGATAACTCCTCCCTTACCTTAGAGAAGCTAAACAACAGATTAAACAACGAGAAACTTGGCTGGATCAAAAATCCAAATTCTGGACTTGTGAAAAAGGGGTTGAACAGGCTGACTTTGGCCACAGATTTCACCACGGATTTGGCATGAAAAAGAACGAAACAAGTTAGTTTAACAAACTAGGATATACTAACTCAAATCAGAAACAAGTTTGACACAAAAAGGATCCCTGAGATTACCAAACGAATTCAATGAAGATGAATACTTGATGCTGAAACCTACTCTGTTTTTACAGCTTTGAACCTCAAACTTTGATGAGCTAGAACTCGAACTACAGGGGCTTATTTGATGTGATTCTTGATTCTAATTCAAAGATGGAACTAGAACCTTGAGTTGTGTTTTGGTTTCGAAGGATTTGATTGAGAAACGAAGGAGAAATCAGAGATCAAAGTGTGCTCTAGAAAACTGAGAGTCAAAAACTGAAATTCGGGTTTTGGGTGATTAGAGGTGTTGAATGCTTCAACCAAACACCAATTTATAGCTTAAGAATACTTCAGGTCGAAGTAAAGTCCAGCTCTATGCTTGTCATTTCAAGAAACCGCGTTTTGGTGCGAAAATTAAATGAAAACCGACTTATACACTTTCAGGTCTGCACGAAATACTCGAGTTTTTTCCCAAATACTCGAGTTTTTATTTAAAAATTCAAATTTCCAAACAGCTACTTAAAATACTCGAGTTTTGCCTAAAATACTCGAGTGTTTTTGCTAAAATAGGAAAAATTGACTATTTTAATGATACTAATATTGATAAAATACTTTTATTTCATATATTTAAAATATAGGATCTTACATCACACTTGCACTTCTCCACCATCCTATAAATATTGGAGGTATTGGTGAACCTTCTATCCAATTAATCTGCAAGTGAATTGAAGTGAAGTTAGTAATTCGCACAAATTAAATAATTTATAAACATTATTTATTGAATTGAATGTTACCTGTACCCAGTGCATATTGTGAACATTTCCAAGCACCCAAATTTTTTTCTCACTTGTTTCCAAAGATGTCCTGTATGGAAAGAACGTTTGACATGCACCTGTTGTTGACGAAATAATCACTAGCCCAACATTGTACAAATTAGCAACTGCATGTCCCATGTCTGGAACATCAAACCACTTTGATTTTGATACAACACCTAATCCATCAACATATAATGCATTATATGCTTTGTCATAAAAGGACTGTCCTAATATGTCAACATACAAAGCTTTGTTATTAACCATCTCCTTTATAAGCTCCTGTCGAATCATCATGTAGTTTTCTTCTGTGCCATATCTACAATGATAAGACACAGAAGCCACAATTTCCATCAACTTTGACATCATTTATTTTTTGAATGAAGTGGTGTAACACATCAGGGAAAGCTTCCAACATATTTCTCCAAGCTTGGAATGTTCCTATAGTACGCTTTCTTTTAGTTGATATGTTTGATTGAGAACCCTTTGTTTTGGATCCTGTAGATTGAGAAGAATAAACTATCACAATTGACAAAACATATTAAGAAAGAATAAAAAATCACAATTGACAATCACCTGTAGATTGAGACCCTTTTGTTTTTGACCTTATAGATTGTGAGCCCTTTGTTTTCGACGATTGAGATCCCTTGGATTGAAAAGTACCTTCCATGACATCATTTTCCTATTGAGATGGTTCACGCTTTGTAGATTTATCATGTGCTGTCTCATTTCTACTCCCCTTCACACCGCCTTTTGTCTTCACTTTATATTTAGGGGGCTTCATTGAAGTTGTTGTTGGATACACAAACTCATGTAATTTTTGAAAATATCTTTTCTTTTCAAGCACACCCTTATCATCTAATACTTCTACTTGACGATATATCTCATCCACGTATGGTTTTGGATCAAATTATGTCAGTGAAAAAGAGGTCTTTATTTTTTCATTAAAAGACAAGCGTCGCCAATGATCGTGAACTACATCCAAATGGATGGGTACTTCATCTTTATAATATTTTGCAAGTTCACATTCACATGGTAGACCGTGAGTACTTCTAATTCTGCAATCATAATATAAGCTTACCCCATTCGTTTGGCGAAGACCTTCCATGATCTCCCATATACGTATTATTGCATTACGAGAGACAAAGTAGCGCAACTCCTTGTAGAAATCATTATTTACACGATGATCCACCTTGGTCTTACTACTCTCAAAAGAGTCTTTAATATCAGTATGTTGCCATACCAGCATATTCTCCATCGTTTCAAAGCTGGTGCACATATCCCCCTGACTATTGTAAGATCCATGAAGAATGTTTTGATAAATGCCAAAAGGTTTTGAACAAGCTACAAATGTGTTGATCAAGTTCAAGCTCAACAAGCAACAACAAACATCAAGTTATGAAGAGAGAGCCAACTCATGAAGACTTAGTTTGGTAGTTTATGTTTTATTGTTTTATCTTTAGCCTCACAAGTCTCTTAGTTTATGAGTTTGGGTAGAGTTATTAGAGGGTAGTGAATCTCTTTTGATTGCATGATTATATCATATTTTGAGTATTCACTTTGTCTAAAATCAATAGGTGGCTTAAAGGTTTGAAAGAAAAGGTTTAGTTTTTGAGAAAATAAGTTTTAAGCGATTTTTAATGTTAATAATCGATTAACAGATTTTGATAATTGATTAACAGTGTATTTTGTACTGATAATCGATTAACAAACTTTCGATAATCGATTATCTGCACTTTACTCGAGTATTTTTTTGTCTCACTCGAGTGAAAATTATCTTGCTTTCGGTTTACTCGAGTAACACTCATTTCACTCGAGTAACTTGATCAGATATGGTTTTTTAAATACGTTTTTCACTTCTCAAAAGCCATTCTAAGTGCTCCAACTTTTGGGTATTCTATATAAACCTTTTCCTAATCATTTCTATCAATGAGAATCATATAGAATCATTTTCATACACATTTTACAAAGAATCAAAGCCACTCTATTCTCTCTCACTTTCTCAAGATCAAAGCTTTAATTTTTACATTCTTTGATCAAGAACCTTGAATCTCTCATGTTGATCTTTTCATAGCTTTTGAAAGAGATTCATAGGATTGTTATTTTGTTTTCATTTGAGTTGTAATCATTGCAAGAGGCAAACATTCTACAACATGGGAAGCCTTGATTTTGTGGAATCAAGCAAGTTTCATTGGAAGCCTTGGTGAGGCATTTCATCAAGCACTTGGAAGCCTTGTTGAAGAACAAGCATTTGGAAGTCTTGTGAGTGAAGCAAGCATTGGAAGTCTTGTTGTGGGGTATCGGCAAGCAAAAGAGAAGAGGTTAGATTAGATATCAATAGGATTACAAGGCAAGGGTGTGGTATCTCTTGTAGGCTAGCAAGAAGGAAGTCTTGTGAGGCATTTACTTGTAATTTGAGAAACTCTAATTCCTCATAGTGAAGAATCTCTCTTGGTTGAAGAGGGGACAGGAGTAGCTTTCAAGTGGATGAAAGTGAACCAGGATAAATCACTGTGTCGTATCTCTAAACTCTTACTCTTTACAATTCTTGTTATTAATTGTGTTCTTGATTGAAAACCTAGAAAAAGTGATTTTTCTATATTTGATTGAATTGAATCTTTATTGTTCAAATTAATTTGAGGAAAATCATTTTCATAACTAGGTGAATCAATAAGAATATTGGTGTTGATTGTTTCCGCTTAATCTCTGATATAATATTTGTTAATTGATTGATTTTCATTGGTTTTAATCGTTTAGATTTGTTTCTTGCGAAAATCTTTCAAAGTTTCTATAACACCTATTCAACCCCCCCTTCTAGGTGTTCTCCTAGTGTTCCTAGTTGTTTCAACCACCGAGTGTAGTTTTCCAACAAGTGGTATCAGAGCTCGGTCGAAAGACACGAGCATAGAGCTTTTTCGTTAAGATCCTTAAAGAAACTACAATGGGTTCTACGAATCCTTTTGGTGGTGAAGGTGCTTCAATAAATCGCCCTCCTATGTTTGGTGGAGAGGGTTATGGTTATTGGAAAATTAGGATGAGAATCTTTATAGAAGCTATAGATGTGAACATTTGGGAAGCCATTGAAAATGGTCCTTATATTCCCTCAAAAGATGTAGAAGGTGTGCTTACACTTACTCCCAAAGATAAGTGGACCGATGATGATAAAAGGAAAATTCAATATGATTTAAAAGCAAAAAATATCATCACCTCCGCTCTATCTTATGATGAGTTCTTTAGAGTCTCCCAATGTAAAGATGCCAAAGAAATGTGGGACACCTTGCAAGTCACACATGAAGGAACTAGTGAAGTTAGGCGTGCTAGATTAAATTCTTTGATGCATGAATATGAATTGTTTCGTATGTTGCCTAATGAATCTATATGTTTTATGCAAAAACGTTTTACTCATATTGTTAATCATCTCATTGCTCTTGGTAAAACTTTCGTGAATTGTGAACTTGTTAACAAAGTTTTAAGATGTCTAAGTAGGGAATGGCAACCTAAGGTTACCGCAATTGTTGAATCAAAGGACTTGGATACCATGGACTTAGCAACACTTTTCGAAAAGCTACAAGAACATGAAATGGAGCTTCAACGTTTGCATATACATGAAGAGTCGGATAAGTACAAAGAGAGAAAAGGAATTGCTCTTAAAGCTCAAAGGTCATATAAAAAGGAAGAGAGTTCCAATGATGATGATAATGAAGATTCCGATTCGGACATTGATGAAGAGGAGATGAAGCTTCTACTAAGAAAGATCAATAAAATTCTAAGGAGAAAAGGAAGGTTTAACAAAGACAAAAGTAAAGAGAAGGATTCCCCACACTACAAGACAAAGACTTCAAAAGAAGGAATAGTTTGCCATGAATGTGGAAAGCCCGGTCATCTCAAGTACTCATGCTCTAAGTATTTCAAGAAGAAGGAGAAAGAAAAGAAAACTAAAAGGGCATACATAGTTTGGAATAGTGATGATGAACAAGACAAGAAAAGCACAACTAGTAGTTCTTCGGATGATGAACATGCCGCTTGTCTCAACTTGATAGCTCTAGTACATGAAGAGGAAAGCTCAAATGATGAATCAAGTGAGCAAAGTGACGAAAGCGATGTAAGTCTTACTAAATCCGAAATTTCTTCAAATTATGAAATGTTATATAATGCTTATGAAGAAATGCATAAACAATTTAAGAAACTAGCTTTGAAAAACATTGAAAGGAAGAAGCTCATTTTGAAACATCAACAACAGATTTTAGAACTTCAAAAACAAGTTGATGAGCTTAATCTTGAAAATGAAACCCTTGATCTTATCTATGCTAGTTCTTCTTGTGATTGTGCTAGTAGATTGAATATTGTGGTTGATTGTGAGAATTCCAAGTTGCTTAAAGATGAAAATGCTATTTTGAAAAATAAGCTTGCAAGTTTCTCAAATGGTGATATTAGATTGCGCACATTGTTAAATTTTCAAAGAGAAAATTCAAACAAGTTTGGTTTGGGTTATACTAATGCTAAGAGTAAGTCTCATAGAAATGTTGTTGATTTTTCAAAAGTTGATTTTTCAAATGCGCCAACATGTTTCTATTGTGGTACTCATGGACATACTTCAAATGTGTGTTATATTAAAGTGCATGGTATACCTAAAGGAGATTTTGTTTGGATGAAAAAGGGTGAGAGTCCCTACACTAACAAAAATGGATCCAAAACCATTTGGATACCAAAAAGCAAAGCATGATTGTTTTGTAGGTATGATTGAAGAAGCAAATGAAGGTCTATACACATTTGATACAATTGACATTATTGATCTTCTTCAATTGGTATTAAGAGAAAATCCTACAAATTGGTAACATTTGATATTATACAATTGGTATTTTCAATTTGATATTGTTGAATATTGCTCATAATTCTCTCAATTGGTATTATTTCTTATAATGTGATATTGTTTATACTATTGAGAAAATTCTATTGGTATCAAATTCTTACAATTGTTTTACAATTGGTATCATGCTTTGGTTGTTATATCTCATTAATCTCTCTATTTTGGCTTAGATCTTATATTTCAATTGGTATATATTTCTTTTTGATAATGCCAAAGGGGGAGAAATATGATGTTTTGAAACAAAGGGGAGAAATATATTTTTTTTTTGAAAAATGGTATGTTTGGAGAAAGGTTGTTTGTTTTTGTTGTTTTTATAGGTTGAGCAAAGTTGTTGAAGATAGGGGGAGAATCAAGCTTAACTCAATTGGATTTCAAATGTCAAAAGCATTAATTGAGGGGGAGCAAGAGTCTCACCAAGTGATCAAATGGTTCAAGCATCAACAACTTCAATGAACTTCAAACGATTTCAAAACATGTTTGCCATTTTCAAAAAGGGGGAAATTGTAAGATCCATGAAGAATGTTTTGATAAATGCCAAAAGGTTTTGAACAAGCTACAAATGTGTTGATCAAGTTCAAGCTCAACAAGCAACAACAAACATCAAGTTATGAAGAGAGAGCCAACTCATGAAGACTTAGTTTGGTAGTTTATGTTTTATTGTTTTATCTTTAGCCTCACAAGTCTCTTAGTTTATGAGTTTGGGTAGAGTTATTAGAGGGTAGTGAATCTCTTTTGATTGCATGATTATATCATATTTTGAGTATTCACTTTGTCTAAAATCAATAGGTGGCTTAAAGGTTTGAAAAAAAAGGTTTAGTTTTTGAGAAAATAAGTTTTAAGCGATTTTTAATGTTAATAATCGATTAACAGATTTTGATAATTGATTAACAGTGTATTTTGTACTGATAATCGATTAACAAACTTTCGATAATCGATTATCTGCACTTTACTCGAGTATTTTTTTGTCTCACTCGAGTGAAAATTATCTTGCTTTCGGTTTACTCGAGTAACACTCATTTCACTCGAGTAACTTGATCAGATATGGTTTTTTAAATACGTTTTTCACTTCTCAAAAGCCATTCTAAGTGCTCCAACTTTTGGGTATTCTATATAAACCTTTTCCTAATCATTTCTATCAATGAGAATCATATAGAATCATTTTCATACACATTTTACAAAGAATCAAAGCCACTCTATTCTCTCTCACTTTCTCAAGATCAAAGCTTTAATTTTTACATTCTTTGATCAAGAACCTTGAATCTCTCATGTTGATCTTTTCATAGCTTTTGAAAGAGATTCATAGGATTGTTATTTTGTTTTCATTTGAGTTGTAATCATTGCAAGAGGCAAACATTCTACAACATGGGAAGCCTTGATTTTGTGGAATCAAGCAAGTTTCA
The DNA here is from genome assembly GCA_037953625.1 of Crotalaria pallida. Classification (NCBI taxonomy): domain Eukaryota; kingdom Viridiplantae; phylum Streptophyta; class Magnoliopsida; order Fabales; family Fabaceae; genus Crotalaria; species Crotalaria pallida. The sequence continues at coordinate 52,832,970 of CM075654.1, read as the reverse complement.
TTGGAAGCCTTGGTGAGGCATTTCATCAAGCACTTGGAAGCCTTGTTGAAGAACAAGCATTTGGAAGTCTTGTGAGTGAAGCAAGCATTGGAAGTCTTGTTGTGGGGTATCGGCAAGCAAAAGAGAAGAGGTTAGATTAGATATCAATAGGATTACAAGGCAAGGGTGTGGTATCTCTTGTAGGCTAGCAAGAAGGAAGTCTTGTGAGGCATTTACTTGTAATTTGAGAAACTCTAATTCCTCATAGTGAAGAATCTCTCTTGGTTGAAGAGGGGACAGGAGTAGCTTTCAAGTGGATGAAAGTGAACCAGGATAAATCACTGTGTCGTATCTCTAAACTCTTACTCTTTACAATTCTTGTTATTAATTGTGTTCTTGATTGAAAACCTAGAAAAAGTGATTTTTCTATATTTGATTGAATTGAATCTTTATTGTTCAAATTAATTTGAGGAAAATCATTTTCATAACTAGGTGAATCAATAAGAATATTGGTGTTGATTGTTTCCGCTTAATCTCTGATATAATATTTGTTAATTGATTGATTTTCATTGGTTTTAATCGTTTAGATTTGTTTCTTGCGAAAATCTTTCAAAGTTTCTATAACACCTATTCAACCCCCCCTTCTAGGTGTTCTCCTAGTGTTCCTAGTTGTTTCAACCACCGAGTGTAGTTTTTCAACAACTATATCTCAATAATCTTTTGAATGCGGCATGAGAGTTCTCAACCTTGTTAAAACAAAAAATAAACACATAACTAAAATACACATAACTAAAAAACATCTTTGGGTTTTAAAACTCACCTATTACTTGTGGTGTTACCAAGATGCATCAATTGGTTTACCCAAACACCCACAAATTTCTCCTTGTTGTGCAGATAAACACGTTGCACGTATTCAAAAATTATTAATTCTCACATGTCCTTAAATTTTTTCAAATAATTTTCATACTCTTGCAAGTCTCGAGATTCTACGACTTCCTTCCAAGTGTCCATTATTACTGTCACATCTTTTGACTCACACGCCTTTTTCCTCACTCTAGACAACACGTTCTTTGAGATGTGAAACTTACATAGCAAGTGAGTAGATGTTGGAAACACCTTCGTCACTGCCAAAATCAGAGCATCTTCTTTATCAGTCACTATGATCTAAGGCATGTCATCATCACTTTCAATCAAGTTGCGAAGCCGCTCTAGAGCCCATGTGAAGTAGGAAGCCTTTTCAGTCTCCATATAACAAAAAGCAACATGGAACGTCTTCTCTGTGGATGTTTGACATACGATCTCAAGAAGCGGATACCTGTATCTATTGGTTTTTTAGGTACTATCCATAACAAGAACAATACTGAACGAATGGAATAATGATATTCCACTTGGATGTGCCCAAAAAATGGCCTTCAACACATCACTTTTTTAATCTTTGACATAATGTGTCACATATCTAGAAGAAGTCAATCTGTGTAATAAATGCTGCATATGTGTCCTGGGATGTCTGATTCTTTTTCTATATCGTTGATGCTCATTGTACACTTGTCTCAAGGTAGTAGTATTGTTCTTATTCCGTTCTTTCAAACTAATGAGAATTTCTTTCGGTTTAACCCCTGCCTTTGTCAAGTTCTCGATTAACTCCTTTTTCTCTTTGGTTGGTCTACCATAATGACCCTCCAAGCTTTCACATGGTTTGCGATTGTGGACGCCACATTTGACCAAAAGCATCCAACCTTTTCCATTACCAAGATCCTAGGCATTAATCCTGAAAGGGCAATCAGACTTGCGACTACTCGATACAGACATCACCTCACCTTTTGTTCTTTTCCTATATTTTCCACTTCTTTCGCAAGCCAATAAAACCCTAGATCTTCTCTTATACGTTCATCCGCATGTGTCTGACCGATATATAATGATCACATGTTTTTGTCCTCTTCCAACATATTGAACCTAACGGATCAATTCGTCTCTACTTGCGAAGATCTTATTATATGGAAAGTCATCACTATAATCTGCAATAGCATTGTTCAATGAAAAACAAAGTTATATTAGGATTTAAAATAAAAAATGAAAAAGAACAAAGTTACATTGGGAATTTAAAATTAAAAAAATGAACAAAACAATGTTACATTAGGAATTTAAATTAAAAAAAATGAAAAAACAATGTTACATTAGTAATTTAGAAACAAAAAAGGATGAAAAAAAAGTTGAAGTACGAATTTAAAATTAAAAAAAGAGTTTTATTAGAATTTTACAAATAAAAAAAATAATATTAGGATTTTTTTAAAAAAAAAGTTATATTATAAATTTAGAGTAAAAAAAAGTAATATTAGGATTTAAAAAAAAGTTATACTATAAATTTAGAATAAAAAAAGTAATATTAGGATTTAAAAAAAATATCTTAGGAATAAACAAAAGTAATATTAGGATTAAAAAAAACTCTGGTCATAACCTGGTGTTACGACAAAAAAAAAACATAGGTCGTAACCCATTGTTATGACCAAGACAAAAAAGACGGTCGTAACACTAGGCTACGACCTGACCAAAATTGTTGGTAGTAACAGAGGATTATGAGCATCCATAAAATCAATTATAAAAAAGATAACTCTTAATCAAAAATACAAATATAAACATGTTTTTGGATACTTTATGCATGACTTTTGGAGATTACCTCGTCTCTCGGGTAATTCAGGTTCAACGGTAGCCATCAAAAGCAATAATATTAATATGATGAAGAATGAGAGCTGATACAAAAACAAAGTTTCACATATAAAGGGTTTGGGGGTTTTATAGTTAAAAAAATTAGGATTTGACACGGGTCGTAGGGGGTACTTACGACCTGCAGGTTGTAGCACCCCCTTACGACCATTTCAAAAACTAAATTTTGATACGGGTCGTAAGTAGGTACTACGACCTGCAGGTCGTAGCACCCCTTTATGATCCAATCAAAAACTGTGTTTTTGAATTGGTCGTAAGCAGGTACTACGACTTGCAGGTCGTAGGACCTGCTTACGACTCGTATCAAAATTTAGTTTTTGAAATGCTCGTAAGGGGGTGCTACGACCTGCAGGTCGTAAGTATCCTCTACGATCCGTGTCAAAACTTGTTTTTTTTTTTAAATGGGCATAATGAGTATTTTTTTAACAATTGGGGTGACATCCATAGACCTTGGGGTGGCAAAATAAAAACCCTGAATGAAAGAAAATTCTCTCCATCTCCTTACTCTTGGCCGTGGGTTTTAACAAATTGGGGAGGGAAATAAATTTTTTTTTTTTACAACAAGGAAGGTATTAAAAATCATACATACCTTACTTTAATAAAATAATAAAATACTAAGGTTTTACATGATATTATCAAAAATATAAAATTTTCACAAAATATAAAATCAAGTACTCAAACTTATAAAAATAAATTCTACATTTTCATACGATCATTTTGACTAAAAAATTATTTAATTTGGATCATATACATATGAAAAATGTATCCATTTATAAAGTTCTCATAAACTTTGTTAATTAAACAAATAAATATCAAATCATCACCCATAAAATAAAAATCCCCAAAATTAATAAGTTTCAATTTCATAAAATTTAAGTTCATATACTTAACATTTTTATAAAGTTACATTACAAAATCATACTCCAAATAATAAAATCACATTATAAATTAATCAAAGTCTCACATAAACTGTGTAACATAGACTTCCACCCAAGTTACCACATAACCTTAGTGTTTTTACTACCCTTATGCCCTTATCATGAAAATATAAGTTCTTTTTTCGAAACCAGGTGATGTTTGAGTTTCACATTTTTTGCGTGGCCCAACTAACCCACCTCGGATACGCGAACTGTGTAAAAATATAAGTTTTCATACATACAAATATAAATCAAATAAATTCATTCACTTTATTATGAAGAGAAAAATTCGAATATTATATCTTAAAAATTAATTTATTCAAGTAGGGGAAATTGCGGGTCTCACATGTAGTATTTGGCATTATTAGCACCCTCAAATTTAGATAACAAAGCCAATAAAGTAGAATTGCATTGTTTTAGCATCTTTCCTTATACAAAGAAATCCAAAATAACTTCACTAGCCTCTTGATGAATCACATTCCAGACTGATTTGAAAAAACCACTCCCATGTCCATCAAGACCATGACTTTTTGTATAGTCTATATCAAACATTGCAGCCTTCACTTCTGAGCCAGTAAAAGGCCTTTACTTGGATTTTTATCCCACTTAGTTCTTTCCTAATGAGGTTTTTAACGAGGATTATTATTTGAGATATAGACTTCTAAATGGGTGTGTTATAAATAATTAATGATAGTGGATGTCTATCATTTTGATAATAGACAAGTGGGCGTATTATTGTGCTATAATTAAATAGGCTACCATCATTCTCTCCTTGTTTCTAAGGAAAAAGTTGAATATACTCTCCCCGTCCCTAAATATAAGATTCATTTCGGGATTTCACGTCCATTAAGAAAGTGGTATAATTTACTTAATTATATTGAAAATGTGAACTTTTGATATGTATTTTCAAAATTAACCCTATTAATATTATTGGGAATCTTAAAAGTGTTAAATAAATAGGGGTGTTTGTGGAAAAAAGTAATTAATGATCATTAAAAATTGATAAAAGGTCTTATAAATAGGGGCAAAATAAAAGTGTCAAAATGATCTTATATTTAGAGACAGATGGAGTATTATTTATTGACAAAAACCTCAAAAGAGAAATCAAGTGCAAAGAAGTACATAAGGAAGTTTGGCACATCAACAAGCCGTAATTATTTTTGAACCACAAAGGCTTGCCTTGTATAGTATCAGCTATTACATTCAACAAACTAGGTCTAAAAAACACCTGAACATTAATTAAAATAGAGGGAATTTGTTTGCAGTCAAAAATAATTTCTTTCAAATAGGTATGATTATGTGCATCATGAACCCAAGCAATAAAAAGTCTCCGACAATCAATAAAAAAAGAAGCAAGAGTTATCTCCAATTCAACTAGCTTGTTTAGTGTCCACTTAAGAGCCAAGGCTTCTGCTGGTGTAATGAAAAAATTTGATATTTCAGCTAAGAAGTCCCCATTCTCATTGCAAATTACCAACGTATCCCCTATTCCTATTCCAAGCTTACGTGAGGCATCACAATACACATGGAAAACCAATCACATTGTCCTCTTCCAAATTTTTTATGAGTAGTAAAGCAGAAAATACTCATGGCAGAAAATAAAGAGGTAAGGGAAGAAAGGATTGCCTTGTCTTATCCCTTTACTTGCCAAAAAATGTTATTGAGGTTCAATGTTGACCATAATAGAAAAAGAAGTAGAAGTCACACACTTCATAATAAGTAGAAATCATTGAACAGGAAAACCAAAACTATGTAGAATACATTCAAGAAAAGGTCATTCAACACGATCATAGGTCTTAAACATATCCAACTTGATTTCCATAAAACCCTTTTTTCAATCTTCCTTTTTTTATAGAATGAAAACATTCAAAAGCTACCAGAGTATTGTCTGTCATTAATATATCAGGTACAACAGCACTTTGATACTCATTCATAGTAGAAGGAAGAATCAATTTAGGCCTATTATCAGTTGTTTTTGTTATAATTTTGAAAATAACATTATGAAGACTAATAGAATACATTTTGAAAATAACATTATCAGGTTTTTAAATTTTAGGAATGAGTACCAGAAGGGTCTGATTTGTGACGCCCTTCTTAATTAGAAAGTAATTAATATACTAAATATTCTATTATATCGGATAATATATGGACTTGTAAGTATTTTAGAAAAAGGTAGAAATAAAATTTTCTTTCAAAACGGGTGCACAAATCAAAATATGGAGCTCTTGGAGAGAATAATTTGTATCATTTGAAACCTTGTATTGAATTCGGCGTGTGCCAAAATAAGAAAATCTTTTCATAACCCGGATAGCATCGGTGCTTTTGAAAACGTATTGACATGTTAAAATTAAACGATGCATATCCATTCTTTATTTCGCGGAATTGATACCATTTAAATAACATAACCGAATTCGTTAATTAATCTTTATCAGAGTGAGCGGAAAAGGTAGGACTATGCACATTTGTAATATGAACATAAGTTATAAATATATATAGATATAAGTCATGTAATACATAGTCCCAGTAGTCATGTCTCCAAGATCCAACTACAAGTCCATACAGATCTATATCAACATAAAACCATAGCCCTAGAGCTCTCAAAAGCATATCTAAAAAATATACATATCAAAATATGAACTCTAGAGGTGGTCACATAGATCTGGTCGCAACAGCAGTAGTAGTGATAGTAGTAGCAGTCTCCAGGTAGCAAAAAGAAACATCATCATCAACAGCAGCAGCAGCAGAATCTCCTCCACAGCATCCCCACATCGGATCCCCTGATCCTCATCATATACCATATACACATACCTAGGGATCATCATCCCTCCACTGACTCCCGGTGGAATGAACGACAGGCTCACCTCCGCTCTCATCCTCCACGGGATCCTCCTCGATCTCACCCGATGGAGATTGTACCCTACCACTGGGTACGGGGTCAGGAGATGGTGTGACCCTAACTGGGCTCCTCGGATCAGAAGGGGGAGTCTCCTCGCGGACGACTCTCGAAGAAAAAGGGTGTGAGCGGGTAGGTCTAAAACTAAAACTGTGATAAGAGCGAGCTGGTCGTGTGGGAGGTGGTCCATGATATGTGTAAAACGGGGGTACGTGCATAGTGTATATGATGGGAATCCTAAATCTACGAGGACGAAATCGAATCAGCGGGTTTGGGTGGTAGAAGGTAATCTCTACCTCTCCCTCGAACACCGCGCGATGGTCCTCATAGATCCATGTGCCACAAGAAAGTGGCCGGATCTCGATGCAAGCGATGTAACGTGACATCACCTACAAGGGCATAGGGGTAAGCATTTCTATACACATAATCAATAGAGCATAAATATATGTATAATGTAAAGGTATAATCATGCAATAATAAACAACAGTCACACTTAGCATTTAGCAGATATAAGATGCAAGTAAGATGCTCATACTTATTTCATTTATCAACCTTAGTTTAAATGAGTGGCATGATGTATGAACTTAGCTCTCAAGCCTATCTCCATCATTCTATGTCACTCTCTGACGTCCATCCTTTACTCCGTCCAGCACTCAACCGTGCGTTGTACTCCTAGGTGTACAACATTCGTACATTCACCAAGAATGTACATCACAAGCTTGGAATCCGTGCCACCCGAGCACATCCCGTCATCTAAACGGACCGTCATTCAAACGGTATAACCATACCGGCATCCCACTAAGCTGACCACGTTGTCAACCATAACGTGTCATCAAGCAAGCCGTCAATTGGCACTCCCAGAGGTCCTCCACATGTTACCAAAACATGATAAACGATCTACCATCCAGACTCCAAAATGAATGCATCATTTTTCGCTTAAAGGAATTGATTGATGTTCTTTTTTTTCTTGTTAATAATACCCGACGTGCCACCCGAGCAGCGTCTCGACATTAAAACAAAAATTTATCATATCATCAATCAGGTTCCTTTAAGTCTTAGGTCACTTGGATTATTGTCATTTAAGTATTAATCAATGATTCAGAATTAAAAATGGTATTTTAATATTCTGGGTAAAATACTCGAGTGTTCCTCAGAATACTCGAGTGTTCTTCAGTTATTTCCAGATTACTCGATTGTTCCTAAGTTACTCGAGTTGTTCATGCCTTTCTGAGGATTTGGGTTTCAGATTCATAAAATTACTCGAGTGATTCATGAGTTACTCGAGTGTTCTTCATCAATTCCAGAACACTCGAGTGACCCCTGCATTACTCGAGTGGTTTACCTTAACATATCCCTATGCATCAGTCGATACTCGAGTTCTGGGCATGGTACTCGAGTGTTCTAACACAAAATACATTGTTTTATCAAAAATTTACTCGAGTATCAAGCCAAGTACTCGAGTCTTTTCTTGCAGAACAGACTGGAAACTTGGTTTTAACATACCATTTTCAATTCTAACCATTTTTAGTCCAATCCAATGATCAACAGAGTTTATGTGACACATATTGAACATGCTCAAACACTTATAACTCATCAATTAACAAATTTGACAGAAAATCAAGAGTTTATGCATAAAACATACAATTTCACAACTTAACACCTCAAATTGCACAATACTCAACAAACTCATGGAATAAAGCTCAATACAACTTGCATGCATCATATGAAACTTGCTCAAAATAATCATAGAGCATGAGTTGGTCTCCAAACCAAAGTTCTTATTCAATCTAAGCCCTTAGAGCCTCTTGGTGGCTCTCTAATGAAAATCATGGAATTTAAACTCTATCTAGTGCATAAAACAACTTCCCCTTACCTCTCAGACGTGAATCAACAGGGAAATTGAAAGGAATAACTCCACAACACCAAGAATCACTTCAAGCACCACATGCGGGACAGTATTGAGTGAAGCACCAAAATTGAATTGGTTGACATGGAAGACAGAGATAACAATTGGGGAAATTAGTATTTCTATACTCTATGCAACCTCTACTAACTATAAAAATCAATTGGAGACTCAAAGAACTCATGAGCTTACCAAAATCAAGAATCCAAGTAAGCTCTAGAACAAGGTTTGACAGCAACAAGCTCCACTTCCAAGCTTCAACTCTTCCTTCACACTCACTCTCAGCTCACGAATTTGGTGTCTATACAAAGCTCGAGATGTGAGCTTTGTATTGGTGTATAATTTGTTTCTCAAATCCAGACACAAAGGGAGAATCAAATGCTCCAACTCAGGAACCCTAACTTGAATAACCAACTCGAATTTGACTAAATGCCTCAACAATTCGAGCTTGATTGGCTTATATAGACAGGGAGAAAGCTCATGCACGGCGACACGACAATGGGAGACGTGGTTGAGAGGTGTTTTCGTGGCAGAGGAAGGGAATCGGTGGTGGTGACTCACCAAACGCACTAACTCGTGCAACTCTGACCAGAACACTCGAGTCTTTTCAGAAATACTCGAGTGTTTTGGTCAGTTTTTGAAAAATAATAATTTTATTTACTTTCCCTCCAAAACCTTTCCTATAATTATCTCTAGGTCCCAACTCAGGGACTAATATGCAAAATTTTTATTTTATGCATACTTATACTTAATAAATAAATTCACACACATTCCCTAAATGCATAAATACAGATTTTAATCGAAGATTAAGAATGGAAATAATTAATTATAATAAACTTTATAATTAACATTTCATTAATCAGGGATTAAAATTTTGGGGTGTTACACTACTCCCCCACTTACAAGGAATTTCGTCCCCCAAATTCAACTCATACAAACAATTCAGAATAGTCCTGACGCATCTTATCCTCTAATTCCAAGATGCTTCCATCACATCACCAAAAACCCATATTACTTTGACCAAACAAATATCCTTCCTTCTAAGTTGCTTGACTCTTCGATCTTCAATGCGAACAGGCATGGCTTCAAAGGTTAGGTTCTCATGGATTTCTAGGTCATCCGGTTGAATTCTAAGGACAATGGTGGGATCATGGACAAACCTTTTTAGCTGAGACACGTGAAACACATTATGAAGATTAGCTAGCGACGGGGCAAGGCTATTTGATAGGCTACGGGACCGACTCTTTTAAGAATCTGGTAGGGACCAATAAACTTAGGTGATAGTTTCTGGGTTTTCAAGGCTCTAATAACACCTATGGTCGGTACTATTCTAAGGAACACATGGTCACCTTCAGTAAATTCTAAAGGTTTCCTCCTCCTATCAGCATAGCTTTTCTGCCTACTCTGAGCAGCCTTCATCTTCTCTTGTATCATCTTGATCTTCCCATTTGTTTCTTGTACAAATTCTGGTCCAACCAGAGAATTCTCCCCCACTTGAAACCAGCATAATGGTGTCTGACACTTTCTCCCATACAAAGCTTCAAATGGTGCCATTCCAATGCTCGCGTGGAAACTATTGTTGTACGTAAATTCCACGAGCGGCAACATTTGCTCCCAATTCCCTTGACCTTCCAAAACACAGGCTCTTAAGATGTCCTCTAGTGACTGAATAGTCCTTTCCGTTTGACCATCAGTCTCAGGGTGGTATGCAGAACTCAACTTCTGTCTTGAACCCAAAGCTCTATGCAGATCTTGCCAAAACTTCAACGTAAACCTTGGATCGCGATCTGACACGATACTTGATGGTACCCCATGCGGGTGAACAACTTCCTTGATATACAACTGAGTGAGATTTTCCAAAGAGTAGCGCATGTTAACTGGAATAAAATGCGCTGACTTGGTCAAGCGATCCACAATCACCCAGATTGCATCATGACCAGTAGTTGTCCTTGGCAAACCCGACACGAAATCCATTGAGATACTATCCCATTTCCATAATGGAATCTCCAAGGGAAGTAATTCTCCTCCTGGCCTTTGGTGTTCCACTTTCGCCTTCTGACACACCAACAACACGCCACATAACTAGCCACATATCTCTTTAAACCAGGCCACCAAAACATCTTCTTCAGGTCCTGATACATTTTGGTAGCTCCCGGATGCATACTCATCTTGCTCTTATGCACTTCATCCAGAATCATTCTTCTTATCTCCAGATTATCATGCACACAAATCCTTGCTTTAAAGCGAAGGATTCCATCCTTTCCCTCTTGAAACTCTAAATCTTTGCCTTCCTCCCTAAGTCTCCTCTTTTCCTTGAGTCCCTCGTCTTCTTGTTGCAATTCACGAATTCTTTGCAAGAATTCATTGGCAATTTGCAGCATCCCCATCCTGACACTTGTTGGCTCCACTTGCATTGTCAAGCTCAAATCTCTAAACTCTTCAATCAGTGCAACTTCTTTGACCATCATCGAACTGACATGCATTGCTTTTCGACTCAACGCATCAGCCACCACGTTTGCCTTACCCAGAATGGTAATGAAGCTCAAACTCATAATCCTTCAAGAACTCCATCCATCGGCGTTGTCTCATATTCAACTCCTTCTGGTCAAAGAGGTACTTTAAACTCTTATGGTCACTAAACACCCGGAATGTAGTGCCATAGAGATAACGCCTCCAAATCTTTAGAGCGAAAACAACCGCTGCCAGTTCTAGATCATGAGTTGGGTAGTTCATTTCATGAACTTTTAGCTGTCTCGAGGCATAAGCGACTACCTTCCCCTCTTGCATCAAAACACTCCCAAGTCCTTGTTTCGATGCATCACAATACACCTCGAAACTCTTTTGTGTATCAGGCAAAATCAATACAGGGGAAGATGTCAATCTTTATTTCAGCTCTCGAAAACTCCTTTCACACTTCTCGTCCCAAATAAATGGTTGATCTTTCCGAGTTAACCTTGTCAAGGGCAGTGCTAACTTCGAGAAACCTTCTATAAATTTTCTGTAGTAACCAGCCAGACCAAGAAAACTCCTCACCTCCGTGACCGACTTTGGTTGCTCCCATTGCAAAACCGAGCTTACTTTCGCCGGATCAACTGTTATTCCCTTGTTTGAAATTACATGCCCCAAGAACTTAACTTCCTCCAGCCATAACTCACACTTTGTAAGTTTGGCGTACAGCTGCTTCTCTTTTAGGATACTCAACACTATCCTAGAGTGTTCAGCATGCTCCTCCGGATTCTTAGAGTAAATAAGGATATCATCAATGAACACAACCACGAATGAATCTAAATAGGGTCTAAAGATTCGATTCATGTAGTCCATGAAAATAGCCGGTGCATTGGTCAATCCGAACGGCATCACAACGTACTCATAATGCCCGTATCGGGATCGAAATGCAGTCTTGGAGATATTCTCTTCACTAATCCTGATCTGATGATACCCTGATCTCAGATCAATCTTGGAAAATACTGAAGCCCCACGAACTTGATTCATAAGATCATCGATCCTTGGTAGAGGATACTTGTTCTTGATTGTGACCTTGTTCAATTGCCGATAGTCGATGCACATTCTCATACTACCATCTTTCTTCTTGACGAACAGAACCGGAGCACCCCATGGTGACACACTTGGTCGGATCATCTGCTTCTGCAATAACTCCTCGATCTGTTTCTTCATTTCAGCCATCTCCGGTGGTGCCATTCTATAAGGAGCGATAGAAATGGGACCAGCTCCTGGAACTAGATCAATTCCAAATTCAATCTCTCTTCTTGGTGGCAAGCCAGGTATCTCATCAGCGAATACCTCCGGAAAGTCTCTGACAACAGGAATCTCTTCCATCCTTGGACCATTCTCCTCTACTTCAGTGTTGAACAGGCACATGTAGCCAGAGGGGTTCGGGTTCCTATAGGTTACTATCTTTCTATCACAATCGATGATCACTTGGTTTTGACTCAACCAGTCCATCCCCAAGATCACATCCAATTGCGATAAGGGTAAACAGATCAAATCTACCCTAGAGGTTTGTCCTAACACTTCTATACAACAGTTAAGACATGCTCTAGAAACAACTGCAGGAGCATTAGTAGGGGTTTATACTTTCAGAGTATATGGCAATTCAGACATAGATAGACCCAAACGATCTACACATTCATAGGAAACGAATGAATGCGTTGCACCAGAATCAAACAAAACATTACAAAGCTGACCATTTAGCAAGTAGTTACCTTGCACCAGATCAGAAGATTGACTTGCCTCCACACCACTAAGTGTGAAAACCCTTCCTTGAGCCATAGGCCTATCAGCAGTCCCTCTTGAATTGGCTTTGGCCGGTTCCTTGCAGTCTCTCGCAAAGTGTCCCGGTTTCCCACAGTTGAAACAGCCACTTGTTCCCCAACAAACACGGCCATAATGATGGCGCTTGCATTTGTCACAAAATGGAGCCTCTCTCCGAAGGTTCCTTCCATCACTACCTCCAGCCTTTCCCTTGCCTTTCCCTCGGCGATCATACGGACCCTTGCCTCGGTTGTTGAAACCCTTTCGCCTCTGAGGTCCATAATTCTGGTTGTCCTTTCTTTCTGAGGCTTACAACTCTTCAGCTTTCTTGTCATCTTCATACATCCTACACATGTCCACAAGTGCAGGAAAGCTTTGAATCCGTTGGTAGCTAAAAATTGACTTCAACTTGGGCCTCAAGCCTCCCTCAAACTTGATACACTTGCTCCTTTCATCGGGGTTGTTCTGATAGTATGGAGAGTACTTCATCAACTCCTCGAACTTGGCCGCGTACTCACCCACACTCATGCTTCCTTGTTTAAGTTGTAAGAATTCCACCTCCTTCTTTCTCCTCAAGTCCTCAGGGAAGTATTTATTGAGAAACTTCTCCATAAATACACCCCAATTCACACCCCTTCCTTCATAGTGTAGGAGCTGAACCGTGTGATTCCACCAGTTCTCAGCCTCATCCTCTAGCATGTAGACTGCATATGCCACTTTCTGAGCTTCCGTGCACTCCAAGGTTCTCAGAATTTTGTCCATGGTGTGAATCCACCTATTGGCCTCCTCAGGTTTAAATCCTCCTTCAAACTTGGGTGGGTTACAACTCCTAAAATCAGCCAGACTCTTTGCCTCCGTATTACCCACATTGCATTGGTGAGGTAGATTAACAGGTTGAGGTGGTTGCTGAGATTGTTGTTGTTGCATGGACTCCAACACCGCAGTAAACCTCTCTAACATCGCATTGGTGTGATTTTGGTTTCTAGTTGCCATAATAGACCTGCGTTATGGGCTTATGGTCACATATGTTGAACTAAAGAAACATTCATCACACCACCTATACTAAGGTCTTAACTAAAACCTCAAACAAAACATTCAATTGTATCTAATGCTCAAAATAAGCAAGATACTAGTATTCAAAACAATAAATATGCCCTGTGGATACCTGCTTGATGTTGATGGCTACCTTTCTGGAACTACTTCCACTACTACAGGATCTGACTTTTACTCTGATACCACTCAGTGTGACACCCTTCTTAATTAGCAAGTAATTAATATACTAAATACTCTATTATATCGGATAATATATGGACTTGTAAGTATTTTAGAAAAAGGTAGAAATAAAATTTTCTTTCAAAGCGGGTGCACAAATCAAAATATGGAGCTCTTGGAGAGAATAATTCGTATCATTTGAAACCTTGTATTGAATTCGGCGTGTGCCAAAATAAGAAAATCTTTTCATAACCCGGATAGCATCGGTGCTTTTGAAAACGTATTGACATGGTAAAATTAAACGATGCATATCCATTCTTTCTTTCGCGAAATTGATACCATTTAAATAACATAACCGAATTCGTTAATTAATCTTTATCAGAGTGAGCGGAAAAGGTAGGACTATGCACATTTGTAATATGAACATAAGTTATAAATATATATAGATATAAGTCATGTAATACATAGTCCCAGTAGTCATGTCTCCAAGATCCAACTACAAGTCCATACAGATCTATATCAACATAAAACCATAGCCCTAGAGCTCTCAAAAGCATATCTACAAAATATACATATCAAAATATGAACTCTAGAGGTGGTCACATAGATCTGGTCGCAACAGCAGTAGTAGTGATAGTAGTAGCAGTCTCCAGGAAGCAAAAAGAAACATCATCATCAACAGCAGCAGCAGCAGCAGCAGAATCTCCTCCACAACATACCCACATCGAATCCCCTGATCCTCATCATATACCATATACACATACCTAGGGATCATCATCCCTCCACTGACTCCCGGTGGAATGAACGACAGGCTCGCCTCCGCTCTCATCCTCCAAGGGATCCTCCTCGATCTCATCCGATGGAGAGTGTACCCTACCACTGGGTACGGGGTCAGGAGATGGTGTGACCCTAACTAGGCTCCTCGGATCAGAAGGGGGAGTCTCCTCACGGACGACTCTCGAAGAAAAAGGGTGTGAGCGGGTAGGTCTAAAACGAAAACTGTGATAAGAGCGAGCTGGTCGTGTGGGAGGTGGTCCATGATATGTGTAAAACGGGGGTACGTGCATAGTGTATATGATGGGAATCCTAAATCTACGAGGATGAAATCGAATCAGCGAGTTCGGGTGGTAGAAGGTAATCTCTACCTCTCCCTCGAACACCGCGCGATGGTCTTCATAGATCCATGTGCCACTAGGAAGTGGCCGGATCTCGATGCAAGCGATGTAACGTGACATCACCTACAAGGGCATAGGGGTAAGCATTTCTATACACATAATCAATAGAGCATAAATGTATGTATAATGTAAAGGTATAATCATGCAACAATAAACAACAGTCACACTTAGCACTCAGCAGATATAAGATGCAAGTAAGATGCTCATACTTATTTCATTTATCAACCGAGTGGCATGATGTATGAACTTAGCTCTCAAGCCTATCTCCATCATTCTATGTCACTCTCTGACGTCTATCCTTTACTCCGTCCAGCACTCAACCTTGCGTTGTACTCCTAGGTGTACAACATTCGTACATTCACCAAGAATGTACACGACAAGCTTGGAATCTGTGCCACCTGAGAACATCCCGTCATCCAAACGGACCGTCATCCAATCGGTATAACCATATCGGCATCCCACTAAGCCGACCACGTCGTCAACCATAACGTGTCATCAAGCAAGCCGTCAATTGGTACTCCCAGAGGCCCTCCACATGTTACCAAAACATGATAAATGATCTACCATCCAGACTCCAAAATGAATGCATCATTTTTCGCTTAAAGGAATTGATTGATGTTCTTTTTTTCTTGTTAATAATACCCGACGTGCCACCCGAGCAGCGTCTCGTCATTAAAACGAAAATTTATCATCTCATCAATCAGGTTCCTTTAAGTCTTAGATCACTTGGATTATTGTCATTTAAGTATTAATCAATGATTCAGAATTAAAAATGGTATTTTAATATTCTGGGTAAAATACTCGAGTGTTCCTCAGAATACTCGAGTGTTCTTCAGTTATTTCCAGATTACTCGAGTGTTCCTAAGTTACTCGAGTTGTTCATGCCTTTCTAAGGATTTGGGTTTCAGATTCATAAAATTACTCGAGTGATTCATGAGTTACTCGAGTGTTCTTCATCAATTCCAGAACACTCGAGTGACCCCTGCATTACTCGAGTGGTTTACCTTAACATATCCCCATGCATCAGTCGATACTCGAGTTCTGGGCATGGTACTCGAGTGTTCTAACACAAAATACACTGTTTTATCAAAAATTTACTCGAGTATCAAGCCAAGTACTTGAGTCTTTTCTTGCAGAACAGACTGGAAACTTGATTTTAACATACCATTTTCAATTCTAACCATTTTTAGTCCAATCCAATGATCAACAGAGTTTATGTGACACATATTGAACATGCTCAAACACTTATAACTCATCAATTAACAAATTTGACAGAAAATCAAGAGTTTATGCATAAAACATACAATTTCACAACTTAACACCTCAAATTGCACAATACTCAACAAACTCATGGAATAAAGCTCAATACAGCTTGCATGCATCATATGAAACTTGCTCAAAACAATCATAGAGCATGAGTTGGTCTCCAAACCAAAGTTCTTATTCAATCTAAGCCCTTAGAGCCTCTTGGTGGCTCTCTAATGAAAATCATGGAATTTAAACTCTATCTAGTGCATAAAACAACTTCCCCTTACCTCTCAGACGTGAATCAACAGGGAAATTGAAAGGAATAACTCCACAACACCAAGAATCACTTCAAGCACCACATGCAGGACAGTTTTGAGTGAAGCACCAAAATTGAATTGGTTGACATGGAAGACAGAGATAACAACTGGGGAAATTAGTATTTCTATACTCTATGCAACCTCTACTAACTATAAAAATCAATTGGAGACTCAAAGAACTCATGAGCTTACCAAAATCAAGAATCCAAGTAAGCTCCAGAACAAGGTTTGACAGCAACAACCTCCACTTCCAAGCTTCAATTCTTCCTTCACACTCACTCTCAGCTCACGAATTTGGTGTCTATACAAAGCTCGAGATGTGAGCTTTGTATTGGTGTATAATTTGTTTCTCAAATCCAGACACAAAGGGAGAATCGAATGCTCCAACTCAGGAACCCTAACTTGAATAACCAACTCGAATTTGACCAAATGCCTCAACAATTCAAGCTTGATTGGCTTATATAGACAGGTAGAAAGCTCATGCACGGCGACACGACAACGGGAGACATGATTGAGAGGTGTTTTCGTGGCAGAGGAAGGGAATCGGTGGTGATGACTCACCAAACGCACTAACTCGTGCAACTCCGACCAGAACACTCGAGTCTTTTCAGAAATACTCGAGTATTTTGGTCAGTTTTTGAAAAATAATAATTTTATTTACTTTCCCTCCAAAACCTTTCCTATAATTATCTCTAGGTCCCAACTCAGGGACTAATATGCAAAATTTTTATTTTATGCATACTTATACTTAATAAATAAATTCACACACATTCCCTAAATGCATAAATACAGATTTTAATCGAAGATTAAGAATGGAAATAATTAATTATAATAAACTTTATAATTAACATTTCATTAATCAGGAATTAAAATTTTGGGGTGTTACATGATTAATGAAACCTGGATCAAGATCATTGTTGAAGATGTTCATAACTAGATTAGAGAATTGATTACCAATAATATGCCAGAACCTTTGGTAAAAAAGTGCCAGTGTGCCATCAATTCTAGGAGCTTTTGCAGGGTGCATCTAAAGAAGAGCTTGTCTAACCTTTTCCTTAGTGAATGGCATCTCTAGAACGATGGCTTGGTCTCCCCTTTACTAGTTCCGCAAGCTCTTCAAAACCAATTGGATTAGAAGTGTATAAAATAGTCACCGATTACTCGTTTAATATCTTCTTCCTCATTAAACTACACTCCTAAATCATTCTGAATTTCGACAATAAAATGAATTTTCCGTCTGTGGGAAGTCTTCTTACAAAAAAAAGGAGTGTTACGACGATCCCCATAATTTAACCAATCAGACCTGGATTGTTATTGCCACATTATATTAATTCTTCTCAAGTAACAATTCATCAAGCTCTTTCTTAATTTGCCTCTTTTCCTCCATTAACTCGCCAATGAGAAGGGTTGATTGAATAACATGGAGGCGCTCTTTGTGCATATGACTTCTCTTAGGGATATCACCAAACGTTTTCTTACCCTAGTCCATCAATGACTTTCCCACTTGCTGAATGTTTTGAGCAACATTATACCCCAGGTATCTAATAGTGTTGAACAATAGATTCACTTTCATCATTTTTTAACCAGAATTGCTCTAGATGATTCAATTTCTTATTTTTTATGTTATCACTCCTGAACTTTTTTTAAGATTCTAACACAATTATTAGGCAATGGTTGGACCCGTTGTAACACTCCTTGTATATCATCTTACTTTATAAGAAAAGTAATAAGTTTATGAATACTTGGACTTGTTATAGATGGAAAAAGTTCTGAAAATAATAATTATCCCTTCCCTTGAAAATTCCTTTTCACAACCACTTGATTTGAAATGAGGATGACTAACCAAAATCAGAGTTTGCGGAAACATAGTAAAGTAATCGTATTATGCCCAAAATATATCAAGTGTAACAAGTCCATGGATTCCAAATAAATATTATTATGAAACCAGGTTCATATTATGATACTTCTTTCAAAATGTGTATCATATAAATACTATTAAAAATAAAGATGTTATAGAGCTGGTCACTGGTCCCTTGTCCAAACATTCATCTGGCCGGATCCTCGATATCTGCACAACGGGTTCCCAACCCACACTTTCTACACTCTGCATGCACCTAAGGGACATCTCCCTTTACTGGTTCTTGTGCAAGCTAGATGCACGATCAACACCTAATAAGGGCATGGGGGTCAGCTACACATATTTGCATAATCAAATGAGAATAAAACTAACATCCACAAGTCAACATGTAGCAAATCTTGATGCATATTCATATGAGCACACCCGGTTAATCATAATAATTCTTTCAATGCAGGTGGCATGATGCATGATTTCCTTCCACAACTGAGGCCTCTAAAAGTCCATCTTGGACATCCATCCAATACACCCTTGTGTTCCCGGAACATCGACATTCGTTCCCAGAACGTAATGTCGAACCATACTTGGATAATACGCATCACTCCCGGAGTGTGCACCACGTTCCCAGAACGTGTAGCAAACCATACTTGGATAAATAAGCACCACTCCCAGAGTGTGCACCACGTTCCCAGAACGTATAAAAACCAGGTCCCGGACACTGGCCACATATCTATAATGTGTCATCAAGTAGGTTGCATATCAATGTGTTCCCAGAACACTAACATACGTTCCGAGAACGTATAAAACCAGGTCCCAGACACTGGCCACATATCTATAATGTGTCATCAAGTAGGTTATAATTTGGTACTCCCGGAGTACCCTCCTCATATTCCCAGAATATGATAAACGTTCCTACCAACCAAACTTCCATTCTATATGAATGCACAATCATTAAGGTTGGTTTTATCTTTAATTCCATTATTATACCAACGTGTTCCCAGAACACTAACATACGTTCCCAGAACGTATTGCAACCCATACTTGGAATATAATCAAGCACCACTCCCAGAGTGTGCATCACGTTCCCAGAACGTGTCCAAGAAACCATGTCCCAGACAATGGCCACATTCCCAGAATGTGTCATCAAGTTGGTTGCATCAGTTTAGTACTCCTAGAGTACAGGGTCGTGTACCCCGAACATCACAAACAATCCTTGCCAACCTATTTCATCACCTTTCTCTATGCATGCATCGCATACATAATTACTAAGGTTGGTCTTTCCATTAATTACTGTGATTTAGAAATATTCCAATTTCTCTTTTGAACGATTTATTTGAGGTATAGTCTTTGACACAAAATTCTCTTTTGAATTATCTCAAGACATGCCTTTAAACTTAGATCGGGTAAAACAAAGTCAATGGTATTCAAAAACTTAACTTTTTATTTTTCAGATTCAGGTACTAACCGGTTAGAGTTCCAGGCTAACCGGTTAGAATTACAGACCTGAACTGTTTACCATTGTAATTCAGAAAAACCTTTTTCTTGAATTCTCTACCCAATCCATAAACCAGTTTAACAATGTTTATACCTCAAAACCACTGTTTATATCATTCAAAAGTCTAAATCACATTTCATTATCCAATGAGCATAATTTCCTCTTGAAACTATCTCATTACCTTAAGGTATTAACTCTTTAACTGCAATCTGAACTATAACAGTGAAATCAACTTATTTTCAGATTGTTTTCCATGAAATTAAGGCCTAGATTTGAGTAGGATTTGTAAGACCACAATGCTGATTTTGTAAACTTATTTTCTTTTGCATTTTAATAGGGTCTAACCGGTTACGAATATCGAGTAACCGGTTAGATTATGCAGTCTGACACTAAAACATGAGTTTTAACAAACCATTCTCTTCACTACTCAAATCTAACCAAATTTCAACCTTTAACATAGTACATATACCTTAAATAAATATGTTTAAACACAGAAACATATCTATCTTGCATGCATTCAATTTGGATACACAAATTGCACATAATTGCACATATTTCACAACTTAATGCATCAATTCACATAATATCCAAATAAGTCATGAATCCAACATCAATATAGCTTGCATGCATTCAGATAACATTGCTCAAAACATCAATTGAGCTCAAATTGGCCTCCAAGCCATTTAACCATTTTAACTTATGCCCTTTGAGTCTCTTGGTGACTCATCCTATATTCTACCACAATTTATTCTCATTCTAGCAAATAGTAAGCTTCCCCCTTACCTTAGGTTCGTGCTTGATCCAAAACATTGCAGAGAGAAAGGCTCCAACATAGATCTCCATTAAATCCACTATATGCAGATAGAGTTGGACAGGGTGCCAAAACCAGGGAAATTGACATGCAAAACCCAATTAAGAATTGGGGAAAATAGTCAAATTGAGTTCTCTGCAACATGCACTAGAGGTAGGAATAGATTTGAAACCAAAAGGGTTCGTGTGCTTACCAAAATCGAGCTTCAAAGTCAGCTCCAGAAACCAGAAGCTGAGGTTTGACAGCATCAACACCTCAACTTGGCAAGCTTCATTCTCAAACTCCAGGAACTCTCAACTCACAAACTTTATATCAATACAAAGCCCTTGATGTGAGCTTTGTAACCGTGTATCACTCATGATCTAACTCTCAGAAACGAAGGAGAATCGCACCAGACGAATCAAGAACCCTAAAACAGAGCTTCAGCAATTCAGGAGCAAAATGGGTTTCAATTCGTCAACACAAGGCTATATATAGCAAAATCAAAGCTCCATGCATGTTGACACGTCTTTCCCCACTAAGATTAAGACGATTTCGTGGCGAATTCTGGGTTAAAACGCGTGATTACTCATCAAACGCACTAACCCAGTTTTTTGAGTTCATCGTGTAACCGGTTACACAGCCCTTCTAACCGGTTACATACTGATAAAATTCAAAAATTAATAATTTAATTACTCTTTCTTCAAAAACCTTTTTAATATTGCAATTAGGTCCCAACCCAAGGACTAAATTACAATATTCACATTTTTGTACAAAATAACCATATAAAAATATATCTCATATTTTTATATAATAAAAACACATAATGTACAAAAACTAAAACCTTCAAAATCAATTATAAAATAATTGTCATAATTAATTTCTTGGTTAATTGGGAGACGAAAATTAGGGGTGTTACACCCGTACTATATTAAATTTGTAACAAATAAACCAGTCGATATATTGTTACAAAATGCTCTACTAAGACGCTCTTCCATTGTTGCTGGAAAATTCCTGCAATTAACCAATGCTAAGTAAACCGCAAATCCATCCACTCATCTTCTTTTAGGTTACATTCCTCTGTACAACAGCGACTAACATCAATATCATTCTCTATATATGCATAAAAGAAGGTAATAAAAATTATTTTGTACTTACTCTTTCATTCTTCTTTCTATAAATTTTATTATATCAAGTAAATTTGTTTTATAACACTCAACGGAATTTGAAAGCAATGAGTAGAAATATTTTAGAAGAATCTGACGCACAAATGGTACAAATTTAACAAGATCACTACATAGGCAATTTTTAATTTTTATTATATAGAATTAAGATGAGATGGATTCTTAACGACAAGACGGTTATTTTGGTCCTTAATATCGCAAGGTGGTTTCATTTTTCGTTCATGAGATTTCAAAATTTCTCTTTAGTCTCTGAGATTGTAAAATGTTACTCATTAATCCTAGGAAGTGATGTCGTTTAATTCCTCTTTCAGTTTAATCTTTAACTAATAAACATTAACTACAATTTGATTCTTGAGATTACTAAATTTATTTCAGTTACATCCTTAAAATAATCGCTAACAATCCACGTGAGGCTAAAAACATCAGCACCTACATTTTATTTCTGTCTGCCCCAAAACAGGACAAAACTTAACCTGTGCAGAGAAATAGAGTTTTGTCCCTATTTGGGAATTGTCCCTTATTAGGGACAAAGTTTAACTGGTTGCGGGTAGTGTGTGTAATCCATTTTAAGGACAAAAGTTAGTCTGTGGATGGAGAAAAAATATTGGGTTTGTCCTTAAAGTATAGGAAAGTGTGAAAAACAATAAAATAATGGGTGATGTTCATATAGTGACAATTTTTTTATCCACAGGTGTGGATGCTCTAAGGTAAGTAATGTTTTTTACATTCTCATATACTAAGGAGGAATTTTCAAAATCTCAAGAACAAAAATAGAGTAATTAGTCAGGTTGGTCCCTGACTTTGCACTCGTCGGTCAAGTTAGTCCCTGACTTTTCGAAATAGCAATTAAGTCCCTGAGATAGCAGTCCGTCAATCAAGTTAGTCCCTGACATTTGGTGCCGCCACTGTGCTGTTACGGATTGCGTACGTGGACACTAACAGAGGGCAAAACGTCGTCGTTTTTGCCACGATGTCATCCTGAAACTTATGAAAACGGTCAAATTTTTTATCCGACGGCTATGACTTAACCTTATAATCCAACGGTTGAAAGATCATCTTCAACCTTTTTAAATATAAAACCCTAAAATCCCAAATCAAACCTCCAATCGTGAAATCACCTCCAAAATTCACAACCCCCAGTTCTCATTCACATAATTACTCATAATCCTTCATTTATTTCAATCCTTTATTACTTGCATACCCTAAATTCCATGAAATGGCTGGTGACAATAATCATCACTTCTCATATTCATTCAATGAAAATTCTTTCAATGAAAGTGGCGAGTCAAAGGCTGGAGATCCTCTTTGTTGCTTTTGTGGTCTCAAATGTGTGGTCAAGAGATCTAAAACATCTCGCAATCCAGGAAGACTTTTCTTTGGATGTCCTAAGTTTAAGGTATACATTGTGTATGTTAGCTTATTACTTATCCTCCCTGTTGCTTTTGTGTTCTTGTTATTACCAATTTTGTATATGTTCTTGCTGGTTTTTGTAGATAGGAAACCACTGCAATTTTTTTGCTGGTTGATAGAGAAGACAATGCTGCCTCAAGGGGTGGTGAAAGAAGTAATGCTGAAAGAAGTCTTGGTGGAAGGTGCAGTGGTGAAAGGAATATTGATAGGTGCAAAGAAGAAGAGTGGAGTATGGAAATGAGCTTGAAGATGGTTAGATTAAAGGGTGAAATTAGGACATTGAAGTTTTGTTTAGTGTGGGTGATTGTACCAATTGTAGTGGTGTTAATTTTTAACATTATGTGGGGGATGATTTGCTTTTGGAAAAGGTAATAATGTATCTGTTGTTTAGTTTAGTTTATGATGTGTTTATCAATATGTCATGTTAATGGCTTGGCAATAAGTAAGCTGTAAGCAATTGTGTTTGTGTGTTGTAATCATATTATCATGTATTTGTATCTAATGTGAACCAATATTATTTATTAATTTTCAAATGTCATGTTTGAGGCAAATAGGTCCCTAACTAATCTACATTTAATTCACATACATCCCTAACTTTACCCAATTATAAAGCAAATACATCCCTACAATTTCAGTCACTTCATTACATATAATCACTTTGGTCATAAATTTGGCATAGACCAAATAGCCAACAATTTTAGAATAAGACTACATATGATCCACAAAAAATACATGTCATCCAAAAAAACTACATGTGATCCACAAAAAAAAACATATGATCCACACAATCATCACACGTATGACCCAAAACACATGACCCAAAATACATGTCATCCAGAAAACTACATATGATCCACAAAATCTATCACAAGTGCTGAGGATTGAGAAGTTCACTTCATTGTTGGGGGTCCTTTATAACCAGGTGTTGGTATGAAAATCATTGTTGGTGGCTGAGGTGCTTATGCTATATGAGTGGAATTTTCAGGTGGGTGAGACAAGTTTGGTTGAGGCAAGTTTACTGCTACCTTATTTACTACCCGAGATCTTGTTCTTGGCCTAATGGGTAGTTTCTGCCTTGGAGCTTGAGGTTCACTCAATGGAGGTTGTGATGAGGATTCTCCATCCATTGGAGGCTGATATTGAGAAGTATCTATAACCTCAGGTTTAGGAGCATGTGCTGCTTCAGCTGCTTCAGGTTGAGGAGTAGTTCCTTCAGGTCCCTTTGCTGCCTTTGCTGCTTCAGCTGTCTTTGCTGCCTCGGCTGCTTCTTCATCTTGCTTTTGTTTCTTGTATAATAGGCAGCCCTTTTTGTTATGATTTTTACCCCCACAAAATGAGCATGTGAAGTCTGCTAGCTTCCTCTTCAATTTTTTTGGATTGACAACCTCCTCCTTTCATTTCTTTGTTATTTGTCCAGTCCTTCTTCTTTGTTTTTTGGGCCTACCAGGTGCCCTCTTCACTAATGGTGGAACCGGTGCAAGATTTCTTGTAACATCCCAAATTTTAATTCTAATAATAATTAGAATAATAGTAAGATTTGGAAGTAAGGATTATCCTAGAAGGGATTTAAAATTATGGATTAGGAGTTCTTTGAGTGCCATAGAGGAGTCAAGGAGCATTGGCATCAAAAAGCAAATTTAAAGAAGACCAAACGAGTGTTAAAAATCGATTTTTCAGTGTTATAAACACCCGACGTTAGGAAATTCAAAATAAAAGATTTAAGACTCAAAACACAATTCCCACCGTTGGATATGAAGGTATGATTTTTAGGAAGTTACTCGTCAAATTTGAGCAAGATCCGACGGTGAACGAAGAAGTTATGGTTATTTGAAGTTGGGAGAAAATAGTTGAAAAATAGAAAAGCAAACTAGCAGTATCTGGTCATTTTACTCGCGTATTTTGTGAAATACTCGAGTATTTTGGGTCAAAACACTCGAGTATGAAAAGAAATACTCGAGTATTATTCTACCTGCAGCTTTAAAATCGTGTTTTGGGGGCTGAAACCCCCATTTCAACCCCTCCTTCTCTCTCTCCGCCCAGCACCTCCTCCAACCACCACCACCGGAGCTCATGGCCGCCACCCCACCTCCTTGTTCCTCCTCCTCCTCATAGACCCTTTCTTTCCCTCTCCTCCCTCTTAGTCTCCTTCTCTCTCTTTCCCTCATCTCTTTCCCTCTCCTCCTCCTTCCTCCGGCGGATCCGCCGCCACCGGAGCCGCCCCAAGAGTCACCACCCATCACCACCTTCTTCCTCCTCCATCTCTTTCTCTCCCTATTAAGCTCTCTCTCCATTGCCTCACTTTCTCTCTCTCCCTCTCCACCCACACACACCGCCGCCACTACACCGGCCAATCACCACCACCGTCGACCCAGCTTACCGCCGCCGCCATCAAAGGCCCCTTTCTCCCTCCTTCCCTTGATCTCTCTACCGTGCTCTCTCTCTCCTCCCGGTGTCGAAGAGCAACACCGTCACCGTGATCGAGATCGATAGTCCCCACCGTGCTTGGAATCGAAGATTGGGGAAGCTTAGGATCAAGCTTGAGCCGAGCTAAAGCGTGAGTCGGGGAGTGAAGCGCCAGATTTAAGGTTACCCCTCACTATCACCGATTAAGGTAAGGGATTTCATTACCAGTCCTTAAGGGGTGTATTTCTGGGTAGTTATATCTATCGCTAGGACCGGGGGAAATGTTAATTGTTAAGGAACCTTAGAGTAATCCGCTAATAATGAAGAAAGATAGATGGAGTAAATAGGGAAACCAAATAGTGATGAATAAAAGATAGGTAACAGAATAACTAATCAATTAGATCGGTAGGGTGTGGCAAAAGAATAGAAATGGTGAATAGGGTAATAAATTTAGAAATGAACAAATGAGAGTAAAGAGATAAATAAACGGAATTATAAGAACGAGGAGTAGTGTAAGTAAGAAAAGGGAGAAATTAGAGATTAACTATGGAGAGCCGGAATTAAATAAAGAAAGTGTAGGAATGAGTTGAGAACTAAATTAGGATAAAATAAGGTTAATAGAAATAAATGGAGTGAATGAGTAATTAGCCATTAGAGGAAAGGAATAAACGAAAAATAAGAAAGAGAGAGTTAGCGAAAAAAAAAGAAATAAATAATATAATTGGTTCTAAATGCATGAGCTAGGTATTATTAAATATGAGTGATGTAGGAAAAAGAAACAAAGGAAGAGAAGAAGAAAAAGAAAAGAAAGGGAATGGAATTAATTAAGAGTTAGTAACAAGAGTTAAAATATAAAGCATATGACCAAGCTAAGTAGAGTTAAATAAAAGTAAGAATAAACTAGTAAAGAGAAATATTGGAAATAGTGGAAAATAAGTAAGGTGAAAATAAGTTCCTAAGTAACGGAACGAGAGAAAAGAGAATGATATAGCAAACCAGAAAAGAGTCTAAGAAAAAGCAAAAGAGAAAGAAAGGTAAAAGAAATGAAAGTCCGATGCGGGCCTGAGAAGGCGTATCGGCATCGATGCGAGCCTGTGAGGGCGTGTCGATTAAAAGGGAGAAATGAAAGTCCAATGCGGGCCTGAGAAGGCGTATCGGCATTGATGCGAGCCTGTGAGGGCGTGTCGATTAAAAAGGAAAAGTGGAAGTCCGATGCGGGCCTGAGAAGGCGTATCGGCATCGATGCGAGCCTGTGAGGGCGTGTCGATTAAAAAGGAAAGATGGAAGTCCGATGCGGGCCTGAGAAGGCGTATCGGCATCGATGCGAGCCTGTGAGGGCATGTCGATTAAAAAGAATATGAATGGAAAATGGATAAAGGATATGGAGTGTATGCAGATCACTGATTTGTGGCTGCATACACTGTGCGTAGGTCTCTGATTTGAGGTTACGTATAAGGGAAAAAGGAATAAAGGAAAATGGAAAGGATAAAGGGTAATGAGAATGAAATAAAAAGGAAGTTAAAATGGAAATACAAATGGAAAATGAGAATAAAAAGGAAAATAACGAAAGTAATTAGGAACAAGAATAATTAGAGGTTAGGGATTATCTAAAAGAAAACAATTAGAAAGAAAATGAATTGGAAACAGTTAGGAGGTAAAAAGGAAAGAAGAACATGAATTGAGTAGCATAGCATAGGCTTGAATGGTCTTGGTGTGTCGTATATATCTGCTTAGAAATCTCTCTTTTAAGTTCTGTGTGATGCTTCCCCTGTGTGGTTAATATTTTTCAGGTACACAAGTGGAGCATACACCAGTGCTGGCCGAGCAGGATTTTAAATTCCACTACGTGGAATGTATTTTTATATTTTGGAGTGGATAATTACTTTTGTAAATTATAATATGAATTGGTAGCTTGCCCTGAAACTTGTACTAATCGGGTGTTAGGATCTATTATGACTATTAAACTGTTGTTGTTTACGTTTTAAACAATTCTGGACTGACAGGTTTTTAGAAGAAAAATTTTAGGAAGTCCGGAAAATAGAGGAAACTCTGCCGGATTTTCGTAAAACCTTTCATAAGAAATTAAAATCAAAAATGAATTTTCAAACTCCGATTTTAATAAAACCTAAAAATTTCTAATAAAAGTGAGAGTGTTACATTTTGGTATCAGAGCAGTTTTTCCTCGGCCTTTGGAGTGTGGACTCACATCTCCGATGGTTACTCACCAAGCGAGTAACTGATTCGTTTAGTAAGAGTCTAAGTCTAGGAATAGGATATTTAGGTTAGTGATTAAGTATTCAGTCTTTAACTGACTGTTCCCTTCATGACCTAACAGTATGGCTGGGCGACGTGCCGAAAATGAGCGGATGGCTGCTATATTGGAGAACCTGATTCAAATGAATCAGAATCAGGCCCGAATGCAACAAAACCAAGCTGAAAACATCGCAGCAGCCGCAGCCGCAGCAGCCGCAGCATTGAACCCACCACCCATTCCTGTCGAAATTGACTGGATGGCTCAATTTAGGAAATGCGAACCGCCTAGGTTCGAAGGAGGTTATAATCCGGATGGAGCTCAGCGATGGCTCAAGGAAATTGAGAAGATCCTTCGCACCATGGCGCCACCTGCTGAACAAACTGTGTTGCTAGCGCAGTATATGTTGACTGATGAAGCAGAGTATTGGTGGGAACGAGTGCGAAGAGAATTGGAGGCAGCTAACCAGGATATCACTTTTGATCTGTTTAAGGCTCACTTCCTGGGAAGGTATTTTCCTGAAGATGTTCGTAGGGAAAAGGAGATCACTTTTCTGCATCTGGAGCAAGGAAGTATGAATGTCGGTGAATATGCGGCACAATTTGAAGATCTGATTCGCTATTCTGGCAGTTATCGGGATGCAGACGAACGCACCAAGTGTATTAAATTTGAAGCAGGTCTCAATGCCAAGATTCGGACTATCTTTGTGCACCAGGGTATAGCTAACCTCTCTCAGCTAGTGAATATGACTAGCGCTTATGTGAAGAGTTTGAATCAGCGTGAAACAGAGAAAAGGAGCAAGATTATACCGAATGAAGTAGGTCTTAACAGGGGTAAGGAATTGGCTCATGAATCAGACTCACGCTTTGACATCAACACTATGGAAGTAGTACCGAGGGACGTGGCCTTTAATGTGAATGCCCCGAGAACCAGGCCACCATGCCCACTATGTGGGGGAGTCCATCGAAAATTGTGCCTGATGTTGAAACAGCACAGAAAACAGGGTCTCTACTATATATGCGGACAACCGGGACACGTTGGGGCGAACTGTCCGAGACGTATCGGAGAAGGGAGCGAATAAACTAATCCAAGGTACTTTTCATATTAATGCTGCATCAACTAGTTACTTTAGCGTCTTTGCCTAGAGTAAGTGTAAGTAGTGTGATCTAGAAGGAGTCGATAAGTGTTAATTCCTTAGTTAGAAATTCCACCAAGCTCAATTATGATAGTGTCATCCTCTGATAGAGTGTGAGGTCAGGATTGGTCGTCCTTTCTCTTGCACCTGTTAAAAGATAAAGCTATCATCCAATAACGCAGTGATGTACAGTTAATAAATGTGAGATTAGGACTGACCACCTCGGTCTTCGCGTTTATTGACATGCTATATTATTGCAATCATCTAGTTGAAAATCCGAATCAACCATCGAGGAATTCTATCTCTGTCGAAAGCCCGATTAAACTTTAATCCTATAGGATCTTTCCTAAGACTCAAGAACAGTGATTCACAAACCAACCCCATTCAAGACACTTTTATTCTATATTTCACCGGGAACATTCAACTCAGTAATTGAACCACCCTTCTAACCCGTATGAGAACTTAGTCGTATGCGTAGGTGTGAAGAGTCGTCATATCGTAGAAAATTCGAAACTACACCGATTAGACCGATTAACGGTCAACTTAATTCCATGTACCACATCGCCAATCAATTAAGAACCCAGTTAATCAATTCTTGGAATTAGCTTAGTTTCCTCCTTGCCTTCAACCTACTTAGGTATGTTGATAATAAGTGGGGGAGACTTGACGACTCGATTGGGATCCTATCCGAGCGACAATAACTCGTAACCATATCAAAGGCTACAGGACTACCAAATAGATAATTCCAAACGCTCTGCGGATGATCGAATGAGGGTTAAACCAGAGGAAAAACTAGACCTTGACCTTGACCCTCAAGTGGAATCGATCTCTAGGAATTCTTTAACCGAATTGGAATTGTCAAACGAATGAGAATGAAGTAGCATCGGAGTAGAATGCGAACGTGGTGAAGATTGATTCTAAAATGGACTTTGCTAGACTCACTTGAAAGAGTAGAAGGTGAACGGGATAAAAGTGAAGTCGCGAAGTGGAATCTCAATCCAGACGTTATGTCGGAACACCGCAAGTGAATATCTAAGTCTGTTGGGGACTCTGTACATTTGATAGGATCCCCGGGTGACCGAGACCAATCAATTAACCGCAGGTCCATAGAAGCGCATCCTTCGACGACTCTCTGCTGAAAATGCACTCTTTGGAGATAATCTCCATTGTTTTCTTGCTTGACATGTATCCAGTCTGTCCTGGGTCATCTTGCAAAGACCATGAGGCTCATTCTTGAGTGCTTCATGCTTCTTCTTTTCATCTTCACTCTCTTCAAGCTTCAAGCATCCCAGATGCATAGGTGAGAATTCGTCAAGTCGTAGAAACCCAGCATAGTGCAATGCCTACCGATAGATAGTTACCTACGTGTCCTCTTTTCAGCCTTGGATACCGGACGGGAACCGGTGTACTCTATTCTGAGCAACAAACGAGCATGCCCCCTAGCGTGGATATAATCAAGTATGTCAATGCTAAGTGGGGGAGGATTTCAATCCAAGGAATGTGAGATGGAACTTTAATAATAAGGAAACTGCCGCTCCTGTACAGGCAGAAATAATCCGTGGTATTAGAAAACACGCCTTGAAATAGGCATGAACCTAGCCACACCTGGAGCGGGAAATAAAAACCGAAGGGAAGTAAAAACCGTAGTCCGGAGTTTACCAATGGGATGATTCTCCATTTAAGGAACCGAACGGAATTTCGGGGACGAAATTCTAATAAGTGGGGGAGAAATGTAACATCCCGAATTTTAATTCTAATAATAATTAGAATAATAGTAAGATTTGGAAGTAAGGATTATCCTAGAAGGGATTTAAAATTATGGATTAGGAGTTCTTTGAGTGCCATAGAGGAGTCAAGGAGCATTGGCATCGAAAAGCAAATTTAAAGAAGACCAAACGAGTGTTAAAAATCGATTTTTCAGTGTTATAAACACCCGACGTTAGGAAATTCAAAATAAAAGATTTAAGAATCAAAACACAATTCCCACCATTGGATATGAAGATATGATTTTTAGGAAGTTACTCGTCAAATTTGAGCAAGATCCGACGGTGAACGAAGAAGTTATGGCTATTTGAAGTTGGGAGAAAATAGTTGAAAAATAGAAAAGCAAACTAGCAGTATCTGGTCATTTTACTCGAGTATTACTCGAGTATTTTGGGTCAAAACACTCCAGTATTGATAGAAATAGTCGAGTATTATGCTACCTGCAGCTTTAAAATCGTGTTTTGGGGGCTGAAACCCCCATTTCAACCCCTCCTTCTCTCTCTCCGCCCAGCACCTCCTCCAACCACCACCACCGGAGCTCATGGCCGCCACCCCACCTCCTTGTTCCTCCTCCTCCTCATAGACCCTTTCTTTCCCTCTCCTCCCTCTTAGTCTCCTTCTCTCTCTTTCCCTCATCTCTTTCCCTCTCCTCCTCCTTCCTCTGGCGGATCCGCCGCCACCGGAGCCGCCCCAAGAGTCACCACCCATCACCACCTTCTTCCTCCTCCATCTCTTTCTCTCCCTATTAAGCTCTCTCTCCATTGCCTCACTTTCTCTCTCTCCCTCTCCACCCACACACACCGCCGCCACTACACCGGCCAATCACCACCACCGTCGACCCAGCTTACCGCCGCCGCCATCAAAGTCCCCTTTCTCCCTCCTTCCCTTGATCTCTCTACCGTGCTCTCTCTCCTCCCGGTGTCGAAGAGCAACACCGTCACCGTGATCGAGATCGATAGTCCCCACCGTGCTTGGAATCGAAGATTGGGGAAGCTTAGGATCAAGCTTGAGCCGAGCTAAAGCGTGAGTCGGGGAGTGAAGCGCCAGATTTAAGGTTACCCCTCACTATCACCGATTAAGGTAAGAGATTTCATTACCAGTCCTTAAGGGGTGTATTTCTGGGTAGTTATATCTATCGCTAGGACCGGGGGAAATGTTAATTGTTAAGGAACCTTAGAGTAATCCGCTAATAATGAAGAAAGATAGATGGAGTAAATAGGGAAACCAAATAGTGATCAATAAAATATAGGTAACAGAATAACTAATCAATTAGATCGGTAGGGTGTGGCAAAAGAATAGAAATGGTGAATAGGGTAATAAATTTAGAAATGAACAAATGAGAGTAAAGAGATAAATAAACGGAATTATAAGAACGAGAGAGTAGCGTAAGTAAGAAAAGGGAGAAATTAGAGATTAACTATGGAGAGCCGGAATTAAATAAAGAAAGTGTAGGAATGAGTTGAGAACTAAATTAGGATAAAATAAGGTTAATAGAAATAAATGGAGTGAATGAGTAATTAGCCATTAGAGGAAAGGAATAAACGAAAAATAAGAAAGAGAGAGTTAACGAAAAAAAAGAAATAAATAATATAATTGGTTCTAAATGCATGAGCTAGGTATTATTAAATATGAGCGATGTAGGAAAAAGAAACAAAGGAAGAGAAGAAGAAAAAGAAAAGAAAGGGAATGGAATTAATTAAGAGTTAGTAACAAGAGTTAAAATATAAAGCATATGACCAAGCTAAGTAGAGTTAAATAAAAGTAAGAATAAACTAGTAAAGAGAAATATTGGAAATAGTGGAAAATAAGTAAGGTGAAAATAAGTTCCTAAGTAACGGAACGAGAGAAAAGAGAATGATATAGCAAACCAGAAAAGAGGCTAAGAAAAAGCAAAAGAGAAAGAAAAAGTAAGAGAAAGAAAGGTAAAAGAAATGAAAGTCCGATGCGGGCCTGAGAAGGCGTATCGGCATCGATGCGAGCCTGTGAGGGCGTGTCGATTAAAAGGGAGAAATGAAAGTCCGATGCGGGCCTGAGAAGGCGTATCGGCATCGATGCGAGCCTGTGAGGGCGTGTCGATTAAAAAGGAAAAGTGGAAGTCCGATGCGGGCCTGAGAAGGCGTATCGGCATCGATGCGAGCCTGTGAGGGCGTGTCGATTAAAAAGAATATGAATGGAAAATGGATAAAGGATATGGAGTGTATGCAGATCACTGATTTGTGGTTGCATACACTGTGCGTAGATCTCTGATTTGAGGTTACGTATAAGGGAAAAAGGAATAAAGGAAAATGGAAAGGATAAAGGGTAATGAGAATGAAATAAAAAGGAAGTTAAAATGGAAATACAAATGGAAAATGAGAATAAAAAGGAAAATAACGAAAGTAATGAGGAACAAGAATAATTAGAGGTTAGGGATTATCTAAAAGAAAACAATTAGAAAGAAAATGAATTGGAAACAGTTAGGAGGTAAAAAGGAAAGAAGAACATGAATTGAGTAGCATAGCATAGGATTGAATGGTCTTGGTGTGTCGTATATATCTGCTTAGAAATCTCTCTTTTAAGTTCTGTGTGATGCTTCCCTTGTGTGGTTAATATTTTTCAGGTACACAAGTGGAGCATACACCAGTGCTGGCCGAGCAGGATTTTAAATTCCACTACGTGGAATGTATTTTTATATTTTGGAGTGGATAATTACTTTTGTAAATTATAATATGAATTGGTAGCTTGCCCTGAAACTTGTACTAATCGGGCGTTAGGATCTATTATGACTATTAAACTGTTGTTGTTTACATTTTAAACAATTCTGGACTGACAGGTTTTTAGAAGAAAATTTTTAGGAAGTCCGGAAAACAGAGGAAACTCTGCCGGATTTTCGTAAAACCTTTTATAAGAAATTAAAATCAAAAATGAATTTTCAAACTCCGATTTTAATAAAACCTAAAAATTTCTAATAAAAGTGAGAGTGTTACATTTCTAGACTCTTCCCAATATATCTCCCCTCTCACTGGTTGGATATGATGCTCATAAGTTGGACATTAGCTTCCCATAGTGAGCCAGGCATGACAATAATATTCAGGCCTTTCACCTTTGTGTGCTATTTCAGCCACATCATGCATACAGGAAAGTCCTTAACAATAATCAAAAACATAATTCAGAAATCATTTATCAGAAGGACAAAAAACATAAATCAATCAACTTAGTCTTTAACAGTACCATAATTAAATCATATACATCCCTAACATTATATAAATTTAATGCAATTACATCCCAATCCAACATAAGTTGAGTTAATGTACCCGTCAAGTCCCAGAACCTGCAAGTGCAAGTTTGTTTGGCCAAGTCAACATAAACTTTAGCTTTGCCATAGTGTACCTCATAGGTTAAACCAGAATTATCACCTACATATGATAAAATTAATTCAAAACAGACTTAATCAAATGCAACAACCTAAGAGCAATGACTTAATAGCAACAATAACAACAAGAGTAATGAAGATAAATCAATAACATTAGCTATACTTTACCTGCCCAAATTGGTCTCCATTCATTGCTTTCTATTTTCTCTTTGTCCAATCTACTTTGTTGTACAAGGACTACAAAACCAGTGTGTCCAGAGAACTTTTGTTTGTTGTTAGCTAAGTTTTGCATAATATAACATCTTACTTCCTCTAGCATGTTCAATATAGTCTTCCCCCTAGCACCAACAATCTTGGAGTTGAAAACCTCGCATGCATTATTGCATATGTTGTCTACCTTAGGGAAGTCACTAAAGTCAGCTTTGGTCCATGAGGTGCTTGGGTTTAATTTCCACCATTTCTCAAGATAAGCCCATGCCTTCTCATCTTTTGCTTTGACTCTTGCCATATTCTCCTTGAATTGTGCCCTTGTTGTGGATCTTGCACATTCCCATAACATAGCCTTGATATCTTTGTCCTTCCATATCTTGGAGAAGTTCTGCCAGAGATGCCATGCACATAGCCTGTGATGGACACCAAGCATCACCTCTTGCAGTGCTGGAATCAAGCCCTGAAACAAAGATAAATCAATCAAGTTACTCAATGAAGTTAGTCCTCCACATCCACAACTCCATATGCATAGGATAAATGTGATTATTTGCATCTTGTCCCACAGTAGACAACAATTGTCCTCCATAATAGCCTTTCAAAAAGGCACCATCCAAACCAATTAATGGTCTATAGCCAGCCTTGAAACCATTCTTGCATCCAGCCAAGCAAATGTACAACCTATGGAACTGTGGATTTCCTTCAGGCATATGAATTGTTTCCATTTTCACAGTGGATCCAGGATTTGTATTTATGAGCTCATGGCAATAATCCCAAAGCTTGCCATATTGCTTTCTTTCATTCCCTTTTACCTCTGCTCTTGCCTTAACAGTGGCCCTATATATATCTTACTATCATCTAAAACAACACCATATTTTCTCTTAAAGTACTCCAAAGCTTCCCCCTGTCAAATGCCCGACCTTGAATTCCCTGTAGCATGTGTGTGTATTATCAAATGTCTTCACTAGATATGAGTTTCTAACATTGCTCCATCCACAGTAAATCTCCCAGTTGCACAACTCATTCTTGCACTTGGCCCTTGCCCTTACCTTGTCATTTTTGGCCCAATAGAAATCTCTCCCTAGATGTATATTGTATTCCTTTATTGCATTTTTGAAGGTTTCCAAAGTAGCAAACTCCATCCCAACTTCAAAACTGATATTGCCAAAGGAGGCATGTTGAAATTGTGGGTAAATTGCCTTTGAATCAGCATCATCATCATTGTTTGATGGTGATCTCAATTCCTTAGATTGCCATCCTTCTTCACCTTATCTTCATATCCAATTGCTAAATAGTGCTCCCTATGACCAATGGGAAGCACCCCCTCACTCTCCTCATCAATGCTTACATCCATCAATTGGGTAACATCTATCACATAGGTCTCATCTTCACTATCACTTGCACTGCTCCAATCACTCTCACTGGATTCAAATGTCTCAGTTCCTTACTCCATGACACCCTTGCCCTTGTTTCTTGATATTGGAACCTCCTTTGCCCTTGTTTCCTGCTCCACAGCCTTTGCCCTTTCCCTTGTTTCTTGTTATTGGCACCTCATGTGCCCTTGTTTCCTGTTCCACAGCCTTGCCCTTGGCCTTGTTTCTTGTCATTGGAGCCTCTGTACCCTTTTCTTGTTCCTTTGCCAAAGACTGTTGAGCCTCCGCAACCTTGGCCTTCCCCTTGTTCTTTGCCATAGCAGCCTCCTCATTCTTGCCCTTATTTGTTGCCATAATAGCCTCTATGCCATTTCCCTCATCAACTACCAAATTCTGCTTTTTAGCTTGGAGTCTGGTAACTCTCTGATTCAGCTCCATTGCAGCTTCCATTAGTTGTTTTTGCAGTTCAACTTTCCTCCTTTACTCCTCATAATTCTTCTTATGTGTTGCGTCTTCAATTGCTTCTTGTTTCCTTTTTTTTGTTTGAGCTTCAAGCATCTTTTTCTTCAACTCATCCTCAGCACTCTTCTTCCTAGTTTCTGCAAGAGCTTTCTTCTTAGCTTCTTCTACTTTGTTTTTTGCCTCAGCAACCAATTGAGCTTTAAGTGCTTCCTTCTTTCTTGCTTCAGCAGCCTTCTTTTTACTTAAAGCTTCCATCTTTTTCTCTTCCACTCTCTTCCTAAGGACTGGATCATTAATTTTCTCACAATCCCCTTCTTTCTGGCTCTCACCTTTAAGTACTTCACTTACAACCTTCCTTATAACTTCATCACACACACTAGTGTCTACACCTTCACCCATCTTCCTTTTCAACTACAACATCATTGTTGCAAGTAGGTGTGCGATCATAATAGATGTGACACACGACCAGAAATTTTACTTGCCTGCACCATTTGTAGAAGGTCTTTGTCAGTCTCTAACGCCTTCAATCCCTTGCTCAGGGACTTTTTTGGCATTAACCACAACACTCTGGACACTGAGTTGTACCCTAACTCCTTATAATGATCCCTACAAGCAAACACATCTAGCTCATCTGCATCAATCCCACCCCATTCTGAAATCTTTCCATTGATATATATGTTGTCCTCCCACCATCTTTCTTACGAAAAGTACCTCCATGGTGAAACTTCAATGTAATCATCCTGTACATGACAAATACAAACAAATCAGTCAATCTCTGTGGGTACCACAAACCCCACTAACAGTTTACACCAACAATAAATAATACGCACCACAAATGCAACACAGGGACCACCACATACAGAATAAAGAAGGGAACTTAAACAAGGAAATCATTTAAAATAATCAATGGACCACAAAGACACCAAAAGGGAATAAACTAACCACTAAGATCTGAAAGGGACACAAAAAGGGAGACAAACTGGGGATAAACTAACCAAAAAGGCCGGGGACACAATCTGAGTTGAAATTTATGCAACAAACAACAAAAAGATGAAACAAACGGTGCTAAGAAACATGCATAATCTACACTAAGCCCTAATCACACAGATTGAGAACAATAATGCACATTTTAAAAGAAAAATTCAAGGTTAGGGTTTCTCTTACCTTTTGAAGTGATGAAGGTTGCGATGATGATGATCACGTTCCTGAAATTCGGGTTTGATCTCGTTTGATGTCAATAATGGGGTTTGATTTTGTTTGTTGCGAATAATGGAGATTTAGTGGTGACAATGAAGGTTTGGTGGTTTTCGTGGTTTGGATTAATGGAGCTTCGGTGGTTTGGAGTATGGAGGTGTTTGGTGGTTTCTGAGGGTTTGGAGTAAGAAGGTTAGGTGGTTTCTGAAAATGGGTTTTTGTCTAAGACAGGGGTATGTGAAACGTTGGGGAGAAGGGTTCTGTTTGGCGCCAAAAGAAAGGGTTAGTGTGGCCTTTTTTTTTTTTAAATATGTGGCAAAAACGACGACGTTTTGCCCTCTGTTAGTGTCCACGTACGCAATCCGTAACAGCACAGTGACGACACCAAATGTCAGGGACTAACTTGATTGACAGACTGCTATCTCAGGGACTTAATTGCTATTTCGACAAAGTCAGGGACTAACTTGACCGACGAGTGCAAAGTCTGGGGCCAATCTGACTAATTACTCAACAAAAATAAAACCACCTTACAATATTGGTAACCAAAATAATAGTTTTGTCAAATTTTAATCCACATGTTGTGGGTGCGATGCGGGCTTGCATTCAATTCAGTCATCAGGGAATCTCAAATATTGGTAAAAATTATGTTAAATAGCACATTATAAATTAATATTTTTTTTAAATATCTGTTCACAAAGCTAAATTTTAACCTTATATATTATATAGGCTAAAATACATTTTTGTCCCTTAAGTTTTCTATATGTGTAGAGTTAGTTCCTTTATTTTTTTAGCTAAAACAATTTCCCCTCTTAATTCTTTGTGCAAATTTTGTTGCTTCATCGTCCTTCCGTTAAAAAATACCAACCATATCGTGACATGTGTCATATTAATTACCTAATTATTAATTAAATATTAAATTAATCAATATTAAATAAAAGTTCAAAAAATAAGTAAATTTAAAAATTCAAAACACTTAAATTAAAAAATAAGTATGTTTGTAATACTTATTAAGTATTAATTATTTCTTAAATTAAACATACATATAAAAATAAGTATGTTTGTATTAGTAAAAGATGCATTTATAACATAGTGTGAGTTTTATATAGTTGGAATTTTTTTTGATAATGATTATATTTACGTAGATTATATAATATGTTGAGATTATAATATATTAAAAATATAATTTGTTTATTTTTGAGTATTTTAGTTGAAAAATGAATTTAAAGTTAATTTATTTTGTTTGGATAGTTTAAAAAAATTATTTTTTATAGCGTAAATTAAAAAAAAAATATAGACTGTGCCACATAAATAAATGTTGAAATAAGTGTAATGGAAATTTTTAAATTGTGGAGGGCTAGGATGAGAAAAGTGAAATATCATAAAAAATAATAATCATAAATAATCAAGCTCCTTTTCTTTAGATTATTTTTTGAGATATTGCACATAAAAAATAATCTTCTTTTTGCACAAAAAAAAATAATCTTCTTTTTTTATTTAATCTATGTCTCCAAACAAATTTAAATTATAAAAAAGAAGCTTATTTTCAGAGAAATTAAGCTAAAACAACAATTTTATTCTATATCAAACATGCTGCCGGAAAAAGTTGGTTTCATTTTTTTTACTATATTAACTCAATCAATATTATTATTTGAACATCTATGTTTAACTTTCAAGTTGACCTCCTATTTTAGATATAGAATGGTGAGCCCTTTAATTTGTCTTATTTACTAATATTTTCACACCTTTACTCAAAATGGTATAAGATGAACTTTAATGTTAGATGTATACATTATTTTAACTTTTTATGGATAAATGATGTAGAAAAATGCGATTTTTTATGTTTCTAAGAAAGTGATTAGTGTTGACTTAAGATTTTTTTTTCTATATCAAGTAACCTTAAAGATACTTGTTAGCTAGACCCTTTTATTATTACGGTCAAGGTTATGTAAGATTTTTTTTATCAAGCAAGATTTTTCTTTAAGGATTTTCTTAATTTCATCGGTTAAGATTGAAGACAAACATTTTAATTTAGACATTTTTTTTAAAAAAATAAATAAAAAACTTCATCCCTATTAAATACATCGTTTTTTTTATAAAGTTTAATTAATTTTGAATTCTTATCCTCTATCTTTTTAAATTCTTATTTTAAGGTTAAACAAACCTTTTTTTTTAATAGCAAGATTATTTTTAAGAAAATATTAAGAAATCTAGGTAAAAAATCCACATACAAACTTAAATATAATAAAATTGTAATATTTGTTATCTAGTATATTATATTATTTTATTTTTTACTCCCTCCGATCCTATATATAGGACATATTCTAGAAACAATCTTTAATCCTATATATAAGACATTTTGTATTTTCTATGCATCATTTATTGCTTTATCTCTTTTTTGCCCTTATTAAATGCTTTGACTATTTATGTGCTTTTTGTTGTTCATTAATGAGTGTGAATTTTTCAAGACAAGTTGAGAGGGTAAAATTGTAATGTTACAATATATTCTCATAGAATTCATAAAACTAACTACTTTTCTTGGTCCGAGGAATATGGTTAAGTATGTCCTATATATAGGACCAGAGGGAGTAGTAAATTTTAAATTATAAATATCAAAATCTTACCCGAAAATTTGTGTGTAGGTCTTTCGCCTCTTGATCATTTCCCCAGCCGGTAGTTCTTTGAAAAAAAAAAAAAAAAAAAGAAAACAACAATTGCACATTTTTCTGGAACCAAAAGAAAAGACTCAATCCCCGTTTTGCACAGTTGTTTCGGTTCGTTTGGTGTGACTCCTCGGAGCATGCACTCACTATTCATTGTACCCACCCTCTTCATAATGGCATCCAAAGAGACCGTTACTCTCACAGTGGCACCAAATCGTAAATAAACCCAAACATCAGACCTAAACCTTTACTTCCACATTATCCAAAAACTCATTTATTTATTTATTTATTTCCCTAAATCCACTAAGCTCTCATTTCAGCAAATCCCTATTTTGCCCTCAAAACGTTTCCGCTTCCCCGCTTCTATATAAACACTGTCCCACCCTCTCCTTCCCTTCACGCTCTTTTCATTTTCCTTCTGTATAATCTCTCTCTCTCTCTTTCTTTCTCTCTCCTAGGGTTAGGGTTTTCTCTTTCGTCGTTTTAACTTTTCTCGCTGTCGTTTTTGCCTTCGCAATGGCGCAACAAGATGCTCAAAACGGTGGATCTGAGAATGCTGCTGCTGCAGCTGTCGTTTCCTCTGCTGCCGTGTCGTTTGCTGCTCTGAAGCCTCAGCTGTTTGTGGAAGCTCCGAAGGCAAACGACGCCGTTCTGTTCTACAAGGCCGCGTTTGGCGCTGAGGAGGTTGGTCGCACTCTGAACCCTAAGCGCAAAGCGGAGCAGGAGCTTCCTCTCATTCTTTCTGCTGAGCTGAAAATCGCTGGCTACTCCTTCCTCGTTGCTGACGTCACGGATGACTCTGCTTCGCCGTGAGTATCACTTTCTATTTCTTCTTGTTAACCGCTGTGTGAAACAGATCTGTTATAGTTATGTATTGTTTTCCATTTTATTCACTGTTTTGGAAGTTTTATGCATTTATTTTGATTATTTTTGTTTCTGGTTTATGCTTTGGTTTGTCTTTTGTTTTTGTGAGAATTTGTCTTCTTCGAGAAGCGTGATTATGTTTTTGTCTTTGTTATATACTTAGTATCTGTTCATTTTTGGACTCTAGTTTTTTGTAATTTTTATTTGTTGTTATTTTAGCCTTATCTGTTTCTTTAATTTTTTTAAATGATAATACATCTTTTTTAATTTTTTAATTTCATGCTTCTGACTTATGTCCTTAATTCCTTCGTATTTCTGTTGCGCAGTTGTTTATTTTCTATATTTTTTACTGTTCTTATTCTCTGAAATGATGGTTATTATTTTAAATTGTTTTTTAATAATATATTATTTTGTTTACCTTTGCTGTTATTTAATGACGCGTCATTTTTTTTCAGTATTAGTGATTTTTTATTGTATCTTTTTGTCAGAGCGAAGACTGGTGGAAACGGCGTCGTTCTCTGTTTGGAAACCGGTGACGTGGAAGGGGCCATAGCTAAGGCCGTGACTGCTGGAGCTGTTGCTGAAGGCGAGGTGGTGGAAGGTGAAGGCGCGTGCTGTGGTGGGCGCGTGGGGAAGGTGAAGGATCCCTACGGATTTGTTTGGCTCATCTGCTCTCCAGCAAACAAGTGTGGTGGTGACGTGGAGGCTTGATAGCCGTCCGATGGTGTTTTGCCTTGATGCAATTTTCCTTTTTATGTTTCAGTCGTAGGAGTAAATGAGCACCACCATCCCAGAAAAAAATGAAGTAGTTGCTACGTGTTAGGTTTTAAGTGGATTATGGTCATAGGGTTTAGGGGGCCTTTAACTTTCTAATATTATGATTTTGATAGGGTGATTCTTCTTGTTATTCAAGCTGACGCCATTGATAAAATTTCTGTTATGTTTTGAAGCTGGCCCGGATGGATTAACATTAGTAAGTATTATTGGTATCATTAAATAATCCATGTCTTTTATTAGTAGTTCTTTAAATTGTTGTAGTTTGCTTTCTATCTTGAAGGTTTCCAACAATGGAAGTTTATATTTAATATTGGATCGTATTTAAAATGATATTCAAAGTAAAACAATGTTCTTATAAATAATATATGCATGAAGAAAGTTGGGATAACTAGTTGTTAAATGAGGTTAAAATTTATTATATTTAGAATGTAATTTTAAATATTGAACTTGTTGATTTATAAAAATAACATAATACCCCGTCGTTATTTATTAAGGGGTAAACTAGTGTAATAAATTTTGAACTTGTTGTTTTAAAAATTATTTTCAAAATATATATATAAATAGAGGAAACGGTTAATTAATGAGGAACGATGGGAGTTTTGTTTTCCTGTTGAAAAAAAAGGTGCATGATGGAATTGGTTTTTTTATTTCAATACTCTGATTGAATTTGTTGACCTTATGGGTACGTCATATCCTTAACCTTCTCCACCGGTGCAGAGAAATTGAAATCTGTTCCTAATTTGATTTTGTCCATAATTATGGACATAAAATGTGCCAAAAAATGGAGAGGAGAGAGAAACAGCATCATCAACAATATGGAGAAGTGCACCGCCTATTTACTTTATGAGGATCCAAGAAAAATATATACAGCGAAAATAACACAACCATGAGGAGATTTAAGAAAAAATTAAACCAAAAAAAATTACAACATTTAAAAAAAGCATAAAAAATAACAACCACAACAATCCTGTCATAAATATTGCTCATTTGCAATTCTGCGACAAATATCTGACAATACCTATGAGGTCGATTAATGAGTGAACACCCACCATTATGTACTAAAGATGGTATGGAAGGTATT
Source organism: Crotalaria pallida (assembly GCA_037953625.1). Classification (NCBI taxonomy): domain Eukaryota; kingdom Viridiplantae; phylum Streptophyta; class Magnoliopsida; order Fabales; family Fabaceae; genus Crotalaria; species Crotalaria pallida. Next base: position 52,790,076 of record CM075654.1, on the reverse strand, counting down.
AATCTCGATGAAGAAGAAGAGTCCACAATAAAAGCAAAGGAAGAGTTAAGAAAAATTTGCAATCAAGGAAAACAAACTCTTAGTCAAATCATTTTTTTTATGTTTATGAAAATCCTATTGTTGGGATCGACCAAAAATCTCGAAATTTTTGGGTAAGGATAACAAGTCTCTCAACAACAATACGAAGCCTAAAAACTCTGAATCAAATAAAAGCTCGATACCACAAACTTCAAGAAATAACTTTCAAGTTTGTTGGGTGTTACAAACTTGTCGTGGACTCAAGGACAAGTGAGAGCAACAATTAGGATATAATGGAGAGAGCTACGACAATTCATCTTCAAGATCAACGAAATAAGTTCATCGCGGAGCACGTTTGGCAATTAAGGATAATCCGAGATGGTTTAATACCGTTGAAACTGGAGGCTCATCAAGAAGAACGAAGAATTCTGCATCTGGAGCATACCCAGTAGTGATGATAGCATTGGCAATTTGGGAGGGCGGACGACCTTTGCCCATGCCCGCGTTTTTGGCGAGCATGCCCACCCGCCCATTAAAATTTTTTGGGCGAAAAATACGGGCCCTGCGGGGCAGGGCGTGCTTGTGGGCGAGCGGCTTTAAATTAAAAAATTTTAAAAATATCATACTACAATATTTTATTACAAATTCACAATAATATTTCACTATTTTATTACCAAATTCCTATCAATATTTCTCTATTTTAACTTTTAAATATAACCACATGACCACATGACTCATATTCAATTTCAAAGGCCAACAACAACAATTAACACATTCCATCTAAGGCTATAATAAGGCTGTAACGACTAAGTGACTAACCAACAAATAATAATATTATCAAAAAGTTTGTAATTATCAAAAGGCCAGCAACTTCCATCAATATGTAACCTGTAAGGTTGTAACCACTAAGGCACTAATCAACATAAGTACATAATAAATAACAATATTCTCAAATAACAAATAACCAACATAAGTACATAGGTTTAGAAAAAAAATATTAAATAATGGGCGGCCCGTGGGCGGCCCATCCGATAATGCCCACAAAAAAATGGGCAGGGTGGGCGGGCATAAATTTGAAATTGGGCATAAAATCAACGCCCTGCCCATAAAAATTTGAGGGCGGGCCTGATGGGCATGGGCCCAAATTGCCAATATTAAGTGATGCAACCCCAAGCCCCCTTTATGGAACATCCAATTTGACAAAAACCAACAAAGCCTAGCACAGTTGGTAGATAGCTGGGTTCCTTAAGCATGATGTCAGGTGTTCGATCCCTGCCGTGGGCATGGAAAAGGCTTTGTTGGTAGAGGCAAAACCCACTTCGGTGATCTTTACGCCTCGGAGGGGATTAGTCTTCGGCTATCGGCTGGGGGATACCCTTGGTGTACACAAAAAAAAAAAAACAACAAAAAGGAAGGGAAAATCAACAAATGTGCTACGTCTTCTGCCAAAGTGGATGCATGCAACGAATTCAAACGTGAATATATGGAATTAGAGAAGAAAAAGATGGCTTTGGAGGAAGAAAAGTTGAGGATTAACAAGTTGGAGACACTTTGCAAAGATACATCAGGGATGACAGAGTTAAAAAACAAGCTCATGAAAGATTTTGCAACTTTATCAAAGAAAAACATGGACTTCGATATGAACTTTGTTTTAGTTTAAGTGTATTCCATTATGTATTTTTAGGTAGTTTTATTTTTAAAAATCAAGGCATTATGTACTTCAATGGTTATAAGCATTTGTTCTACTTTGTCCTAAGATTTAATGAAGTCGTTATTTTTATTAATAAAGAAGTTATTTTATTTTTATAAATAAAAAAACTAGCCATTATAAAAAAGTAGTCGTTATATAAAACTAGCCATTGCAAAATTAGCTATTATAAAAAACTAGCCATTGTAAAACTAGTCGTTAGTAGCATCCAAGTTGCCTATAAATATCAGTAACATTTTGAATATATTCACAACACTCTTCTTTGCACTCTTCTTCTTCAATCTTATTATTCACATCACTCTTCTATACAATATTTTCATTAATCTTTTAATACCCCAAATAGATCCCATCAATCCTTCCAAGTTAGAGAACAACATTGTCTAGAGAGTTATAAACATGTTGTTTGATAGTAGTGACAAAGAAGATAACATTCCCACCAACGTACAAAGAAATAGTGAAGAAGGGCATGCTCGATTGTTTAATGATTATTTCTCCGATCATTTAGTATACATGAATGATCATTTTCGTCGCATGTTCCGAATGCATAAGCATGTGTTCATGAGAATTGTAGATGTCGTTACTATGCATGACGAGTATTTCATAAAGAAGTCTAACGCAACCGGTATGCTTGGCCATTCACCCCTACAAAAATGTACTAAAGCTATTAGAATGTTGGCATATGGAGTAAGTGCTGACGGTCTCGACGAGTATGTGAGAATGACCGAGACCACATCACCGCAATGCTTCAACAAGTTTACAAGGGTCGTGATCAATGAATTTGGGGATACGTACTTAAGAAAGCCGGACAATGATAACATTCAGCAGTTACTGCAAATCGCTATCAATCGTGACTTTCTAGGCATGTTAGGCAACATTGATTGCATGCATTGGGAATAGAAGAATTGTCCAGTGGCATGAAAAGGACTGTAAGTTCCATTGAGAATGTTTTGATAATGACAAAAGGTTTTGAACAAGCTACTAAGGTGTTGATTAAGTTTCAAGCTCAACAAGCAACAACAAATATCAAAGGAAGAAGAGAGAACAAGCTCATGAAGACTTGAAGATCTAGTTTGAGTATAATTGTAATATCTTTTGCCTCTCTAGACTTAGCCTTTTATTTTATGAGTTTGGTTAGAGTTAATAGAGGGTAGTGAATCTCTATCATAGTCATGATTATATCATAATTTGAGTTTTCACTTAACCTATAATCAATAGGTGGCTTAAAGGTTTGAAAGGAAAGGTTTAGTTTTGAGAAAACAAGTTTCTAACAAGTTGCAGTATGGTCTAATCGATTAAGACCAATTCTAATCGATTACTAATCGATTAAGCCAAAGTCTAATCGATTAAACACTGCTGAACTGGTTTTTTAAAATACGATTTTCACTTCTCAAAATCAGTTTTTAGTGCATATAATTTTTGGGTATTCTACAAAAACCTTTTCCTAATCTTTGTGATCATCTAGAATCATTTTCATACAAGTTTTACAAGAAATCAAGCCACTCTATTCTCTCTCAATTTCAAAGATCAAAGCTTTTCTATTTTCATATTCTTTGATCAAGAACTCTAGAATCTCTTATATTGATTTTGTCATAGCTATTGGAAGAGATTCATAGGAGTGTCATTTTGTTTTCTATTGTGTTGTAATCTTTGCAAGAGGCAAGCCATCTGCAACAAACAAGAAGACTTGGTGTGTCGATTATCATCAAGCAAAGTTCATTGAAGAAGAAGAAGTCTTGGTTGTGAATCAAGCAAAGTGAAGCCTTGGTGTGTGGATTATCATCAAGCAAGTGAAGACTTGTTGTGTGGATTATCAACAAAGGGGTAGAGGTTAGATTAGAGAGAAGATCAATAGGATTGCAAGGCAAGGGTGTGGTATCTCTTGTAGGCTAGCAAGAAGGGAGTCTTGTGAGGCATTTACTTGTAATTTGAGAACTCTAATTCCTCATAGTGAAGAATCTCTCTTGGTTGAAGAGGGGACTGGATGTAGCTTTCAAGTGGATGAAAGTGAACCAGGATAAATCACTGTGCCGTATCTCTAAACCCTTATTCTTTACATTCTTGTTATTCATTGTGTTCTTGGTTGAAAACCTAGAGAAAGATTGATTTTCATAATTGATTGAATTGAATCTTTATTGTTCAAATTAACTTTGGGAAAATCATTTTCATAACCTAGGTAATCAATAAGAATATAGGTGTTAATCCTTTCCGCTTAATCTCTGATCTTACGTGTTGATTGATTGATTTTCGTATGCGATTGAAAAGTGATTTTTCTGATTTCTGATAGATCTAATCGATTAAGGACATTCATAATCGATTAAGGAAAAGTTTACTTTCTGTCTTAATCGATTAGAATTCAGATTAATCGATTAAGTGCTGACAAATTTGCAAAAATCATTCGTTTTGATTGTTTCGATTTGTTTCGTTCGAAAATCTTTCAAGGTTTCTTTTACACCTATTCAACCCCCCTTCTAGGTGTTCTCCTAGGGTTCCTTAGTTGTTTCAACCACCAATTGCAGTTTCCCTCAAGGACAATTTAGCCGAGGCAATCATGGAAACACAACAGCGATGCTTCAAGCAGTTGCGTCAACCAATTTATGAATATGGCACACTTTTTTTGGGTTGCGGGATCTAACAATGACATGAATGTGTCGTGTCGATCCAATATCTTCAATAATGGATGTTTCTACTGGTTAAGCACCTCAGGTAAATTTCACGGTCAATCAAACTCCTTACAATATGAGGTATTATCTCGCATATGGTATTTATCCTCAATGTGCTGTATTTGTCAAAATATCTCAATGTATTTATCCTCAACTGACTGAAGGACCCCTTCCTCATCAATCATGTATAAACCGGTGATATCGCCAACATCGCCGGATGAATCAAAAACCGACGGTTGATCAAACTTGAAGATGGCCATGCCATTTGTTTCATCCCTCGATCTAGTGAGCCTCACATCTGTTATTGTTTGTTTATTAGTTCCTTGAATAAATTGTATTGTTGGTTTGACCATCATGATAACAGGAACGCGTGTGCAAGGACTTTGTGTTACGATAGGTACCTGCATACGTGGCAGATGCAAAGATTGAACATTGAATAAGGAGTGTGTACTGCGATGGACAATCAAAGATGGCACTGCATAAACAAACAAGATTGTTATATTCACCATGAACAACTTATCATAAGGCATTATGTCTTATTCTGCTAGCACTAAATATCTTTAGACGAATAACCTACTTTGGGATTAAGGTTCAGGGTCAAGGAAAGATGATACAAGAAATTGCTCTGCACTTGTGGGATGTAGCTTGAAACTAAAGGAGTTTATAAGATTACTTTAGCCTATTGCAAGTTCTCAAGTATTCTATTACTTTTGTCCACAACATGTGTAACACCCCTAATTTTCGTCTCCCGGATAATAAGGAAATTAATAATAAAAGTTTTATTATTAATTTATATAAATTCTCCAAGTTATGTTTTGTATTTAATTAGCCTTGAACTATAAAAATAGCTGAAGATATTTTTATATGGCAAATAAATACAAAAAATATGGATATTGCATTTTAGTCCTTGGATTAGGACCTAAATGTAATATTAGAAAGGTTCTTGGAGGGAAAGGTTTAAAAAGTATTAATTTTTAAATTTTACACTGATCTAACCGGTTAGTGATGCCCTGTAACCGGTTACACGATGAACCCAGAAACTGGGTTAGTGCGTTTTGATGAGTAATCACTTGATTAATCCACGAATTCGCCACGAAATCACCCTAAGATTAGTGGAGAACACGCGTCCTCTTGCATGCCAACCTAATCTTTCTATATAAGCCAGTGTTGTTGAAGAATTTGGGGTTGATTTTCTGAGTTTAGTGTTGGGAGGCTTTGTTAGGGTTCTTGATTCGTCTGGTGAAATTCTGCTTCGTTTCTGAGTGTTGGAGAGTGAGTGATACACCTTCACAAAACTTGAATCAAGGGATTTGTATTGACATAAAAATCGTGAGCAGAGAGTTCTTGTGTGAGGAGGAATCAATCCAAGAAGTTGAAGCTGCCAACACTGTCTCTGTGTTCGTGGAGCTGTCTTTGAGCTTCGACTTAGGTAAGCTCAAGCACTCTTTTAATCTCAAACCACTTTGATTTTCTTGTGCATGTTGCATACAACAAGTCCTAACCATTTTCCCCAAATTATATTACCTTTTCATGCACCAAAATCTCTGGTTTTTGAACCCTGTTGAACTTGTGTTGGCTGAGGACAGAGCTTGAGGTTCTTGTGGATTTCTTGCCAAAATCAGTGATTTCACTCATCAAACACAACTTAGAGGTATGGGAGAAGTTTACCTTATACCACTACAAGAATTTTCTCGGACAGCTACGGAATTTTTCTAGGGAATTATTCCATATCAATTCTATAGCAATTCAGCTACGGATTAGATACGAAAATAATTTCCGTGGTTAGTTTTCAATAATATTAAAACCATTTATTATCATAAAAACAACTATGGAACAACTACAACTTAGCTAGAGAATATTGTTAATTATATTATATTCCGTAGCAGATTAGTTTGCTAGGAAATATTCCGTAGCTGCTTTAAATTTTTTTTGTTTTATTACATTTCTCTAATTTTTTTCTTGCCCCGCTAATTTTTTCACTCTCCCGCTCCTGTCACTCATTTTCCTACTTCTCCCATGTATGTTGCCTCTCCCTCTTCCTTCCCTAGTAACTCCTTCCTCCCTCCTCTTCCTTCCCTTACTAATACAGTAACTCTCTCCCTCTTCTTTATCTCACCGCCGGCCACTTCCCTCTTCTCATCACTTTCTCCGCCGGCCACCTCACTCCTTCACTATCACCTCATCCTTCCTTCCTTCCCTGCTTCCAATCATTTAATTTCAATTAGAACCCTAAATTCGAACCCTGAATTCTTGGTTTTTCTCTCTCTTATGGTAGGAAGAAGATCGATCAGCGGCAGCAGCAGCAAGAGGATGAGGGGAAGGATGAGCGCGGTGAACATAACGAACGTGACGGTGCTGGATAACCCTACTTCCTTCCTCAATCCCTTTCAGTTCGAGATCTCCTAAGAGTGTCTCACCCCTCTCAATGACGGTACTCTCTCTTTCTCACTCTCTCTTTAGGGTTTTCCTTCTATTTCCCTCTTTCTTTCTTTCTTTATTACTCAATCACTCCAATTCATTTCTATTCAATTTTATTTATTTTTTAATTAATAATAATCAGTAATTTCTTACTTTATTAGATTTTTGCAAATATATACATATTCATTCATTGATTTGAGAGAATACAGGTTTGTTTATTTGTTTGTTGGAAGATGAGTATATAGAACTATGTGGTGATGGCTCATAAACCTACCAACGTCACCCACTCTTGTGTTGGCAACTTCACCAGCCCTCACGACCTCAATCTCATTCTCGTGTAACTCACTCTATCTCTCTAACTTAGGTTTCTTTCTCCTTTTCATTTTTCATTTTAATAATTCCTTTCATTTCTGATGAATGATTAATCATGTGTTTCTTTATTCCTTATTTTCATTCATATACACAGAAAACCAATGGCTATTTCTATTTGCTGAGATTAATGACCTGATATTTGATACTCCCATGTTACAATTTTGATTTCATGTTTTAATTCTGAAGTATCATGTTGTCACTCTAATATGAATGGTGAATTTATGATTTTTTTTTAATTTTATCTCATTTTTTGTGCAAAGTTTGTAGGAATGGAGTGTCAAGAAACAACTGTTGGAATGATTGGGAAATGGACAATTAATAATTTTTCTAAGTTAAACTCAGAGAAGGTCTACTCTGATACTTTCATCATTGGCGGCTACCCATGGTACTTTGATGAATTCCCACCCAACTGTTACTTTGTTAGGTTGTAATATTGCAGTTTTCGTAGATTCCTCTTGATGTGAACAATCATAATTGATGGTTGTTATGTTGTAGTTTTAGTAAATTCTACTTATTGTGGTTGTGACTGCATTTTTTTTTCCGCATGAGATAACCAAAATCATATCTGCAATTAAAACATGCATTATACGATTACTCAATTGTTTAAAATTTATAGTAAATGGAAGGCATTCAGATTATTCTAACACATATAACATGGAAAACACTCTTCTTTTAAGTGGTAATCAAGTAGGGCAACACTACTTATTTATGTGCAGCAGTATTATATCTTTTCTTGAAACTTCGACAATGACATGCATGCTTATTAGTTACCTTCTTACCTTTATTCTTCTCTATACTTAGAAGCTAGCCTAGAGATTGGTGTTTAGCTTTTGCATTAGTCTATAACAGGGAGTTTCTAAAAATTAGAGTCCAAGTGTAAGAGGTAGAATTCAGGTTTATATCTTTCTCCATTTCTTGTTTGGTTTAAGATAACTGATGCAGAATGGTTAACCTTTGCCCCTTCCTCATTTTCTTATTACCAATTCGTCGGCTTTTTCTGATTCAAATTCTGCAGTAACATCTCCATCTGTACCAAGGAGTCCAGCTAGAGCAGATAATCCAATGAGCCTTGGTTGATGTTGAAAAACATGGATTTGAACTATAACCAGAATTGAACTGAAGTTCTGTAACAAACATGGAAGTTCATGAGAATACTAGAGAATCTTTGTTGAAGAAGAGCAAGTATTATGACAATTGCCCTAGTTGTAAGGTGGATCAAGCCAAAGAACTGAACCATGGTCTATCCATTCTAAATCTTTCCATTGTATGGATGATGGTGTTATGTGCCAGTAAGCATGTGAACTCTATTTTTCACTTCTGGACAAATTGCTTGTATCAATATTCGTATTAGTGTGGTGTTTTTGAGTGATAAGTTTGTTGTTCTGTTTTGACAATTTATGTGAGGATTATATTTAAATGACAAGCTTGTATGGGTTTAGTTTTCCTTGCAAGTTCTAAACCTTTGCATGAAGTCAGTCTTGATGTTATTGTGATTAATTCTAAATGTAATGGATTTAGTTATATTAGCATCTCTGATTTGTATATATTTTTAATGATTTTTAACTTTTTTGCATCCCTTACTGATTTGTGTGGTCTTGATGTTATTGTGATTAATTCTAAATGTAATGGATTTAGTTATATTAGCATCTCTGATTTGTATATATTTTTAATGATTTTTAACTTTGTTGCATCCCTTACTGATTTGTGTGGTGTGTTTCTATATCGCCAGAATACCGTGACTCAAGTGATCTCAATATAGGATCTGCATCTTATATGCCTTGATCAGATTCAGATCATGTTAGTTTTATCAGTCCCTCATTTTATTTAATTTATCATCCTGGAACTTATTGTTTCCAAGTCTCTATGAAGTTTTTTTTATTAGTACACCTATAACTGATTAGCACTCATTTAGCAGTAGCAGACAAGTCTTAACTATGCATTATAACTTTGCTCTTGAACATGTATCTGATGAGGTGGTTTTTCTAATCACAGAATAGAAGGGAGACTTAACTATGCATTATAACTTTGCTCTTCAACAAAGTTATTGTAACTGATGTAGGCTGTGTTTGCTTATTGATTGATTGTTTGCCCATCGTTACCCTCTTATAATTTCTCTATTGCAAAGAATTGTTTGTGTATGTTTCTCTGATAATTTGTATATTTAGGGACCAGCTAATCTTGTCCGAGATTATACCTGCTGGCAGCGCGAGCATGAGTGGCGGCAAGATATTGCAGTTGTTACATAGTGGCTATCTGGGGTGTCACCGGTACATGTTTAACTAGTCTCCTACTGATGTACTGTTCAAATTTTTTGTCCATTTCTTTTATAAAGTCTTGCAAACATTTTATTTCTCTAACTTTTCCTTTGAACTTGTATTGTTGTTCAAGAGATGTTGTTTAAATAATTTTCTTTTGATATAATGAGCAAATAGTTCAGCATCTGCATATTATCATTCATCAGACCATAGTTTCAAAATGTTATCCTATAATATGGATCCCTTTTTTGCAAGTAGATCTTAAGCAGTGACATGAGACTATCAGCACTATTCTTTTACTTATCCTTAAATTGAACATATGAGAGCATTGCTGTTTCGTTCCTCTTGTCATTATTTCCTCTCTTCTGATTTATCTTTAACTTGTGCTATTGATTCTTCCATTCCTCCTCCATACATTTGATCCCATGAATGGTTTATAAAGCTGATCTATAAGGGCTTCTTTATCATTCTTTCATAAGAATGTTTCTTGATTTAATGTGTTTCCTTTGATTAATTTTTCATCATGTCTATTTGATCAAGCGTAAGGAACTTCTATTGTTGATATTTGTAATGTGTACATCTTATGATTATGAGCACTTGCGCAGATATCTTAAACTTATGATTATCAGCACTTGCACAGCTTTATGCATTATAAAGTTCTATGTTTGTCTAATCGATACATGCAACTATTTTGATTTCAGCTAGATGGCCCAATTTTCTGCGTCTGTTCTGTGTTCTCATGGGGCTTAGTTCAACTTCATTGGTCCCAGTTTTGTGAACACTAATTTCGCAATGAGGAGCACAAATTTTGATTGTGGTTTAAAATTTTATTTTCTTCTCCTTGATATTTTTGCAAAGAGTTGATTTGATCGTGTTTAATCACTTCATATGGGAATGCCTAATTTTGGCTTGTTGGCTATTGAGAAACATCTGTATTTGGCATTAATTAGATTGTATTAATATTTTTCTGAACATCTGTATTGAGAAACATCTGTATTTAATATTTTTGGCTTGTTGGCTATTGATCTTGATGTTGTCTTACAAGTTATGGGTTTCTAGATTGTTGAACCTCATGTTTGTCTTGTTCTCCTATGTCGTGTGGTGTAAGATATTGCTCCTATTGAACTATTAAAATGGTAAAATATTATAGAGCTATTAAATCCAAAGAGAAAAATAAAATATTTGCTTGTAATTGCATATCCATAGAATAATAGCTTTAGAAAAACTAAAGAATTGCAAGCAGTTATGGAATCTCTACTGAATAGCTAGGAAACAGAACTAGAGAATTGGAATTGGTACAAAATTGCAATCCAATGCAATGATGCTAAAGAATAGCAAGCAATCAACTAGGAAAAAAATGTAACAAATTGCTATGGAATTGTAACAGAATTGCAATGCAATACAGTTAAGGAATAGCAAGAGAACAACTAGGAAAAATAGGTACCGAATAGCTTCGCATTTGCTAGGGATTAAGGGTTATCTTTTATGCATAGCTAGGAAATAGATGCAACTTTGCTACGGATTGTGAAAATACGGGGTACGGATTAGCTACCGAATATTTCTAGCAGAATAGCTATGGAAATATACTTTTTTGAGAAATTAATTTGCTACCATATTGCGACGGATTAGCTACAAATATTCTTTAATTAGCTTTGGAATAGCTATGGTAATATTTGGTAGCTAATTAGCGACCTGATTTATGCTACGCACCGTGTTGTAGCTGTTCCGAGGCAATTCCGTAGTTATGACTAGTTTGCTAGACAACAGCAACGGAATTGCTACGCAATTTTCTGTAGCTTTCCGGGAAAATTCTTGTAGTGTACTAGATTGAGTCTAAAATCGTGTGTTTTAGGATTTGAGTCAACAAAGACTCAAAAGGGCATTATGTGAAAAGGTTAAAAGGCTTGGAGGCCAATTCTGTGACTTAATCCTTGTTGAGCAAGTTTGACAATCTGCATGCAAGTGATTTTGATGATTGAATCATAATCTAAATGCTTATTATGAGTTTTGTGGTATTAAGTTGTGTTTATGTTGGTTTTTATGCAATTTAATACTCTAAATTGTATGCATGCAAATGAAATATGTTTCTGTGGTTGAACATGTTTAAATTAAGGTATGTGAACTCTATTGAGTGTTGAAATTGGTTAGATTTGAGTATTGAAAAGAATGATATGTAAAACTTCACTTTTCAGTGTGAAGACTGCATAATCTAACCGGTTATTCGAAATTTGTAACCGGTTAGATACTGTAAATTTTCAAAGAAAATGAATTTATGAAATTGGCCATGTGTTCTTACCATTTTCACTCAAGTCTATACTCTAATTTCACTTGAAATCAATCTGAAAACATGTTGATAAATACTGTTTGCTTCAGATTGTAATGGAGGAGTTAATGCCTTAATGTTATGAGATAATTTCAAGTGGAAATTATGCTTAATTGGGAATGAGTTGTGATTTAGACTTTTGAATGATGAAATCAGTGGGATTTGAGGTATATAATAAAGCTAGGACTCTGTTTATGGATTGGGTAGAGAATTCAAGAAAAAGGGTTTTTCTGAATTTCAATGGTTAATAAGTTCAGGTCTGTAATTCTAACCGGTTAGCCTGAGACTGTAACCGGTTAGTACCTGAAACTGAAAAATAAAAGTTAAGTCTTTTAAGTGAAAAGTGGATACCATTGGTTAAGTTTGCCCAATCCAAGTCTAATGGCATGTTTTTAAATTAATTCATGGATAAATTTTGGTGCCAAAGGTTATACCTCAAATTAATCATTCAAAAGAGAGATTGAGATATCTCTAAATCACAATAATTAAATTAAAAATAAAAACCAACCTTAATAATTGTGCATTCATGCATAGAGAATGGAAGATAGGTTGGTAGGAAACGTTTATCATATTCTGGGAATATGAGGAGGGTACTCCGGGAGTACCAAATTTGTAACCTATTTGATGACACATTCTGGGAATGTGGCCAGTGTCTGGGACATGGTTTTTGTGCGTTCCCGGAACGTAATACACACTCTGGGAGTGATGTTTATTTATCCAAGTATGGTTTGGCATACGTTCTGGGAACGTATGTTAGTGTTCTGGGAACACACTGGTGTATTGGATGGACGTCCAAGATGGACTTATAGTGGAGGCCTCAGTTGTGGATAGAAATCATGCATCATGCCACTTGCATTATAAGAGATATAATGTTGAAAATTGGTGTGCCCATATGTACTTGCATTATTGTCTGTCCATGATATACTTGTGTTTGTATTTTAGTCTTTATTGATTATGTATATGTGTATACTTACTCCCTATGCCCTGTTTAGGTGATGGTCAGATACCTAGCCTGCATCGAGATACGCCCTATCCCTAGTGGTATATGGACGTATGAGGAGCACCAAGCCACCTTTGAGGGGGAGGTTGAGATCACTCTCTACCATCCTAACCCTCTGGTTCGGGTGCGACCTCGTAGATTTAGGATCCCTTTAGTCTATACGATGCATGTTCCACCCTTTTATACATATAGAGGACCACCCCCGGCTCGACCAGTGCGTCGATTTCATAGTTTTCGCTTTAGAGCTGCCACTCGTACTCATCCTTCATCCCATAGAGTTGTTATTGAAGAGACTCCTTCTCCTGGTTCGACTGATTTTGAGAGGACTGCTTCTGCAGATCCTAGGCCCAGTGGTGGGGTCTCGGCACAGTCGGGCGAGGTCGAGGAGGATCCTGTGGAGGATGAGGACGAGGAGGAGGTTCCTGTCGAGCCTACTGTTTCTGCTAGAGGTGGACCTGCTGGTTCCTAGGAGCCTGCATAGCATAGATGTTTTGGATCCTAGGTCTAGGGATAGAGTTGCAGAGGATCAGAGGAGCTGCTGAAGACATGGATGACCTGCTCTGGGACTTCTATTTAGGTTTTGTGATATATTGTACATGTTTTTGAGAGGTCTTCGAGTGAGGTTTATTTTTGAGCAGCTGGTTATGTATATGTTTTACCAAAAACTTGCTATCTCGACTTTGTGACTTGCTACTGGATACTGGTGGGGATGTTTTTATATTATGATATATATATATATATATATATATATGAAGTTTACTTTACCTCAGTAGTGCCCCACAAGTATTATTTTACTTCCGCATACTCTGATTTTGGTTCAAAAGGATTCGGCAACAAGTCTATATTCTATAGGTACGTTTAAACTCAAGAGACAAATAATATGTTTTTGAAAAACGTTACGAATGTGTTTCATTGTGTTAAAAAGACATTGTCTCGAGAGCCTTTTTGTAGTCAAGATATTATTAAGCCGAATCCAAATTATTAATCAAGGTAAAGGTGTTTATAATTGAGCAAGTACAAATTAAAAAGGAAAAATTTTCTAGACCAAATTTTTGGATAGCAAGTATTCTATATTTGGAAATATTAATTATTTTCAAAATATATAAAACAAGGGTGTCACAACATGAGTTCTAGTTTCCTCCATAATCACTCAAAACTAACCATCTAAACTCGTAAGTTTGGTTATCATATTCTAATGAAGCGGGAAAGGGTTGGGAGAAGCAACATATCAACTCTTTGCATGTCTTCACGATCATCACAATAATTTTCTTCATCAATTTGACTGAGGTCAAGGAGGAGGCTTTGTTATATACTTTCCATATACTTCTCATAGCAGGAAATAATGTTTATTCGTCCATTCTCAAGGTGGGAAGAAAATATTGGACCACCATTGAACTCTAAAAAAATTCAACATTATTACAAATCTACACCATAATAGGTATAATATGGTATACATAAAACAAGAAATCATGTGAAGAATTTTATGTTGTATGAAATAGAGGGTGTTGTTATTGACACTCATAATTTCAATTTCACATCCCCAAATAAATAAAATAAAAACTAAAATCAGATAAAGCATAAAGAAAAGAACTACATACCTCGATTTACTTTGATTTTGGGTGTTAGGGTTTGATTGCGTGTTGATTAAAGGAGGGAGTAGTGGGTTCGCTGAGGAGGAAGGGTTGGTGGCGATAGAGAGGTGGAGGGAGAAGACAGACAGAGAAGGGCGGAAGGAGAATGCAGAGGGAGAATGAACAGAGCAAAGAAGAGAACGGAGTGACAAGGCTGACGGAGTATAGAGGCGGATCGAAGGGAGAGAACGAAATGGGAGAACAAAGAGAAGAGAGGGGATCGTGAATCAACTCTTCAGAATTGGGGGCGATTGAATTTTTTGGGTAATTTTGCAAATTGGATTTTAAGGGCTTGATTGTAAATTTTATAAATAATTATACATCTATCTGATTTGGCAACCGATGTGACAAGGCATATCATATGTCATTTTTTAATTGGGACACTTATGAGAGAGTACCAAACCCTTCCTAAACTAAAGGGATTGAAAGTAATAACCTTTTTTTTTATTGGTGTCATCAATTCTATCAAACATAATTTTTGTATTACTTAGTAAATAAAACGAATAAAATATAACATATATTCAAGGATCATGTTAACAAATATTTTTAGGGAATTTATTAAAAATACTAATATTCAAAAAATAATTATAAATGTTCAATTTTTTTAATATATCGAGAATACAAAAAACTATATTTACCATGAGTTTTTATTATGTTTGACTTCTTAACAGATGTATGATGTACATTGGTTAGCCTTTGTCTATGTTTAACACAAATAATCATATTGACTACATTATTTTTTTCTTTTTTTTTTTAACCATTGACTACATTCTTTAATCTATGTAATACAATCTTAAAATATTTATATCTAAGGATGAAGGAAGTAGTTAAAGTATTACATCCACTATGTTTAAATTATGAGTTAAAAAACTTATAATATATTTTATCAAAATCAAATTAAATATAATTGCTTTATTTATAACAGTATCCTCTATCATACAAGTGAAAGATTGATGTGTTGAATCATTCTCAAACATCCAAACCAACACCTTTCCTAACAATGTTTTCTATTGAAAGATAGTAGATTCTCATATCGGATTTAAGACACAATCTTTTTAACTTAGATCAATACAAATTAAATTAAAACAGGTATTTTTTAAATTTATTTTTCAGTATAGAAAACGTTTTTATTTGAAATAAAATACTAAATTTCTTTAATATTTTTTGCTAGTATATCATCGTTTTTTTTTTGGTATTGGTAGCGTGACAAAGCAGAGTCGTCAAGAAAAAATAGCTTTCTTTTTAATTTTATATTAGAAAAAAAAAAGCTTTGATGGAAGCAGACAAAAACGTGAGTTGGAGCTTAGCTATTCACTAATATCAGGTCGAAGGAAGACGATTTCAAATCAACAAAGAATACTAACGATTGGGACTAACAGTGTTAATGATTTGAAACATAAGGGACCAAATTAATACCAAATAAATGTAAGGAACCAAATTAAAATAAAAAAATAAAGAAAGAAACAAAATCACTAGTTTAACCTAAAATATATTTGGAACCGTGAAAATGTTTGTGTGGTGGGGTCCCTTTTTCATTCCAAACCTTCAGGTTGAATTTAGGTGGGGTGGGCATTTTGTCTTAACTGTAGAGGGAATGGAATCCTCGTGATGTTGAATGCATTATGGTGGTCCCTAAAACCTTTTACTCCACCCGGTTCATGAAAATGGTTAAAAAATTAAAATGTAAAAAAATTAAAGAGATATGAATTTAACGGTTTATTTAATACATTAATTAATTATTAAACAACTAATTTAATGCATTTTTCATGAATCAACCAATCACAATTCAAAATTTATAATTTTTAAATTTTTATTAATTATTTTAACTATAGTTTGAAACTAAAAATTTAATTAATTTTTACTATCTTTGTGAGACAGAGGGAGTATTTTCTTTTAAAAAATAACAAAAAACACATTTTTCTTTACGTAGGATGGAAATAAATACAGACATAGAAAAGAAAAATGTGAGAGATTTAATAAAAAAAATTTGTATGAGATGGCGTGTGAAAAAGAGTAACAAGAATATAATTTTTTTAAAAAAAGTAATAAGTAATAACTACAATACAAGATAAGAAGCACTCCGTAACCATTTCAGTTGGTTAAAGAGATACCCATGTTTGTTTATTTTTCTTCTTTTAAAAGTATAATAAATGGGGTTCAAACCAAGCGTATAGAATTAACCTTATTATTATACTGTGTATGATCTCGATTCAAATAGGATTACCTCTTATATAGGATATATGTTGGGTTTTTTTTTTTTTTTTTTTTTTTTTTTGAAAGTTGAGATATTTTATATAGGATATATGTTACTAAACCGAAAAAGACAAAAGAAGAAGTCTCATAGGTCAGCTATGGGTGTTGTAACGAACAACAACAACAACTAAGCCTTTGTCCCACTAGGTGGGGTCGGCTACATGGATCAAACGACGCCATAAAGGCCTATCATAAATCATGTCTTTTGATAAGACATTGATTGTCATATCCTTCTCAATTGTTTCGCCTATAGTTTTTCTAGGTCTTCCTCTTCCTCTAGCCCTTGTAGTACCCTCCATTTGGTCTACCCTCCTAACTGGGGCTTCCACCGGTCTCCTCCACACATGCCCAAACCACCTAAGACGAGATTCAACCATTTTTTCAACAATAGGAGCAACCCCAACTTTTTCTCGAATATACTCATTTCTAATCCGATCTTGTCTGGTATGCCCACTCATCCACCACAACATCCTCATCTCTGCAACATGAAGTTTATTCTCTTGTGTGCCCTTTGCCGCCCAACACTCTGTCCCATATAACATCGCCGGTCTTACAGCAGTGCGGTAGAACCTTCCTTTAAGTTTAAGTGGTACCTTCTTATCACATAACACGCCCGAGGCACTCCTCCATTTCATCCACCCTGCTTGAATCCTATGATTTACATCCCCTTCTATTTCTGCATCCTGCTGTAAGATAGAACCAAGATACTTAAACTTCAGGACTTGTGCTAAGACATGCTCTCCAACCTTCACCTCCCGAGTAAGGCCCACGTGCCTCTTGCTAAAATTACACTCCATATACTATGTCTTGCTTCGACTTATCCGGAATCCAGACCCTTCTAAAGCTTGTCTCCACATTTCAATCTTCCCATTTATTTCCTCTCTAGTATCCCCAATAAGCACAATATCATCCGCAAAGAGCATGCATTTGGGCACTGGTTCTTGGACATGTTCCGTAAGCACATCCAAGACCAATGTAAAGAGGTAGGGGCTCAAACTTGACCCTTGGTGTAGACCTATCGAGATGGGAAAATCCTCTGAAATCCCACTTTGTGTCCTCACGTTCGTCTTGACCCCGTCATACATATCCTTAATGGCTCTAATATAGGCAACACACACCCCTTTCTTCTCGAGAGCCCTCCATAGTACCTCTCTAGGCACTCTATCATAAGCTTTCTCCAGATCAATAAAAACCATATGCAGATCATTTTGTTGCCTCTAGTATTCCTCCATCAACCGGCGCAGTAAGTATATTGCCTCCATAGTTGATCTCCCCGGCATGAAGCCAAATTGATTCTCAGTAACATGAGTCTCCTGTCTCAATCTTCGCTCTATCACCCTTTCCCAAAGTTTCATGGTATGACTCATAAGCTTAATCCCTCTATAATTCGCACAATCCTGTATGTCACCTTTGTTCTTGTAGATAGGGATTAAAGTGCTCCTCCTCCACTCGTCCGACATCTTCTTGGATCTTAAGATCTCATTAAACAACTTGGTGAGCCAACTGATGCCCCTCTCTCCCAAGGTTTTCCATACCTCAATGGGGATACTATCCGGACCAACCGCTTTACCATTATCCATCCTTCTCAATGCCTCTTTTACCTCAGTCTCCCTAATTCTACGGTAAAAGGTATGATTTTGGTCCCCTTCTCTAGTGACTATCTGATCATGATGTGAACTTTCATGACCTTCATTGAAAAGGTTGTGAAAGTAACTCTTCCATCTTTCTTTTACATCCAAATCTGCGACCAAGACTTTGCCATCTCCATCCTTAATGCACCACACTTGATCTTGGTCTCTCGTCCTCCTTTCCCTAAGTTTAGCAATCCTATAAATACTTCTTTCCCCTTCCTTAGTGCCTAGAGATTGGTATAGCCCATCAAACGCTCTACCTCTTGCTTCGCTCACCGCTTTATTGGTCTCTTGCCTAGCTGCTTTATATTTATCCCAACTCTCTGCATTTCTATTCAAGGACCAAGTTTTGAAGCATTCCTTTTTCTCCTTTACCTTATCTTGCACCCTTGCATCCCACCACCATGATTCCTTGCCCTTTGGTCCATAACCTCTTGATTCACCGAGTGTCTCCTTTGCAATCTTCCTAATCCCTTTGGCCATAACCTCCCACATTTCATTTGCGCTTCCTTCTCCATTCCAACGTCCTTCCTCTAAGACCCTTTGTTGGAATCGTTTTTCCCCCTTCAATTTCCACCACCTGATTCTTGGAACCTTTTCTTGTATTTTTATTTCCATCCTTCTCTTAACCCTTACATCCATAACCAAGACTCGGTGTTGGGTAGTCAAGCTCTCTCCAGGTATAACTTTGCAATCCATGCAAAGCTTTCTGTCTGGTTTCCTCATAAGGAAGAAATCAATTTGAGAGCGCGTTGACCCACTCCTATATGTGATAAGGTGTTCCTCCCGCTTTTTAAAACAAGTATTGGCTATTGTTAGATCGAAAGCTGAGGAGAAATCGAGAATGGTTTTACCTTCCCCATTTGCTATCCCTATGCCATGGCCTCCATGGAGTCCTTCAAATCCACAAGGGTCACTTCCCACATGGCCATTGAGATCTCCCCCTAAGAAGATCTTTTCTCCCATAGGTATTCCTTGGATTACCTCTTCCAGCTCCTCCCAAAATTGCACCTTAAGATGATCTTCCAACCCTGTCTGAGGTGCATAAGCACTAATCACGTTGAAAGTATCTCTTCCAGCTACCAACTTAAGAGCTATGATCCTATCCCCAACTCGCTTCACCTCCACCACATCCTTCTTCCACACCTTATCCACTATGATGCCCACCCCATTTCTCGCTCTAATTTTACCGGTGTACCAAAGCTTGAAAGCCGAAGAGTCTAATTCCTTTGCTTTTTCCCCAACCCACTTGGTTTCTTGTAGGCACATAAAATTGATCCTTCTCCTAATCATGGTGTCCACTACTTCCATTGATTTACCGGTAAGTGTGCCTATATTCCATGTTCCAAACCGAATCCTAGTGTCGTGAACTAACTTCTTTACCCGCACCCGTTCACCAAAATGCGGGAACCCTTGCTTATTTTTCACTGCATCCAGGCGGCGATGCAGCGGCCCTTGCTCATTTGACAATGTACTCGAGCCATACATCGCGTTGCTTCCGGGCAACGACCTAGCATTAACCTTATAACCTCGTTGATCCATATCATAGATTCGACAAAATTTTACATTGGCTGTCGAGGCCTAACACAACCTTCACCTTTTATCCGGGCTTAGGACCGGCTATGCAGCATACACCGCATAGGCAGGATTCCACCTATGCAGCATACACCACATAGGCATGTTTATGGGTGTTGTAACGTAACACTCACTAAAACTAAATATCAATATTTTACAAAGTATACTTTGCAAATGAATGAAGAAATATTTATTTTAAATAATTTATAATTTGACAGGGTAAATTAGTAATTTGTAAAATATGTTATTTAATTTTGTTTTTGAAGGAAAAAAATAAAATAAAATATTTTGAATTTTTGAAAACTTTACACGTGACCATCGATTATATGGTATTTCTGCAACAATGTTAAGAGGGTTCAAGAAAAAATCTTGGGAAAACTCTTGAATCTTCTCATGTTTTGCCACGTTTCTCATCCCAGGAGGTGGGGGATGAGTTGGATGAGTTCTGAAAGGGGTGTGTTGGCAGGAGGAGGTGGGAGATTCAGTCCCCTTTCCCTACGTTTTTCCCTTCTGAATTGTTGCTGAAATATAAAGGAATTTGTATGGCTAACTTGCCTTGAGTTATCACACTTAGAGCTCAGGAGTGGTGAGTGGATAGCTTGTGGAATTGATGTGAATTCCTCTTGAATTCTTTTGTGATTGGTTGCTATTGTGGCTGGTGCTGTTTAGCTTTGCTACTGCTGTATTTGTTACTTTTATCTGATGTTTAGATTCTGTCCAACTCAATCAAGGTATGTAAGATTTCATTTATATCACTAGGATAATGATATATGTCCAACTCAATACCTGATTTCATTTATATCATTAGGATAATGATATCTGTCCAACTCAATCAAGGTATGCGAGATTTCATTTATATCACTAGGATAATGATTCATAAATATAAGTTATGATTGTGAACTATTATAGGCTTGGGAAATGAATATGGAACCATGACAATATTGCTTGACATAAAGGGCAACACAATCCTTGGTCATATTGGATTTAAGGCATAATTGGTGAATGACTGGAATTAGATATATAATATCCACAATTTTCCCCATTTTAATAAATTGATTTTTGGAGAATTCTGATTGGTCGATTCTTTTAAAGTTATATAAAATTATTATTTAATTTATGTCTACACGTAAGAAAAAGAGTGGTGCATTTATAATTTATTTTGATGAGTATTATTTTGTGAATTTTCATTTGTTGATCTAAAGGATTTTAATTAACTTTGAAAATTCATAACTTTTGACTGGTAAATCGGAATCAGACGAATTTATAGTCAAAACGATCATAATGAAATGTAGAATTTATTTTTGTACAGTTTGGAATTTATTTTTCAGTCCACGAATTTCTTATTATTTTTGGGAAGTTATAACGTTATAACATTTAAGAAAATTGAAATATGATTTTCAGGTGTTATTTACTGTATTGGAAAAATATTATTTCCTACTGTCTAAATGTGGTGCACGTTTTTGGTATATTTTTATACATTTGAATTTTGAATTTGTGAAACATCCATTTATTAGTGCACAAGACTCTAGGGCAACCCAATTAATGCAACTTATCTCTTAAACCACCTTAATTAAGACTAACATTTAATGACCCTATCTAAGAGTAGATTTTCGGCCAATGGGACACTTGCCCATTTATCTCTTCACATTCTCCCACTCTAATCAAATTTTAGACCCCCATTTTAATAAATTAAATCCCACCCCATCTATCCCTATAAATAACCATCCCACCCTTTCTTACATGCTCATTTGCTTACAAAAAAAAAAAAAAAAGAGATAGGGAGAGAAGAGAGGGAGGCCGAAGCACTCCAAGAGGGAGGAGAGGAGGACTTTGATTTTTCTTGCATTTTCAATCATTGATTGAGGTAGCTATTCCTAATCTCATTCTCTCTCTTTTTCTTTCTTATATTTGGTTTTCATTTTGAGGTTTATGAAGGGTTTTTGTTGTTTGATGCCAAATGGTCCTTGCATGTGTGTTCTCTTGATTTATCTTCACTTTTTGGGCATTATTATGTATGGATTTGACTTTGGAAAAGGAAAAATGGACATGCAAGAGGGAAAGAGGTCCCCACGGTTTTTGCATTATTTTTGGTTCCAATGGTTTTGTTGTATTTCCTTGAATTAGTTTATGTTTAGAATGAGTAAATATAAATTGATTTCAATTGATTTTATGATGCATGTTAGTGTTTTGATTTTAGTTTGTAAAATCCCCGATATTTCTCCATGCATGTTCGGCCTAGGGCTTGAACTTGAGGGAAATAAATTTTGTTTTTGATGCATGTCATAGATTTGCTAATTTTTGCTATTTTCCTAGCTTGATTTCGGTTTGTATGAGTAAATGAGTTGATAAATTGATTTTGGGGTATTTTGGTGTCACACAGTTTTGTTGTTGTTCAAATAATTTTTATTTTTGATGCATGTGATTGATTTGTAAACCTTTGCTATTTTATTAGTGTATTTTTCGGTTTGCATGTGGAAATAAGTTGTTAAATTAATTTTGTCTTGGTTTGGGTATTTTTGGAGCCATACGGTTTTATTGTTATTTTGTCCAAGGTGATTTGTTTTGATTCCATGGTCTAGTTGTGTTTGAATAATTAAGGATTGATTTATGAATACATGAGTATGTGTTGAATTGTTTTGGTAAAAATTCCTAGCTTTCTCTATTGTATGATTCGGCTAAGGCATGAGGATTATGAAAATGATCTTAATTTAAGATGCATGTTAATGTACTAAGTTATTTTGCAAACCCCAAACCTATTTCCCTCGATGTGTTTCGGTTTTGGTATGTATCCTAGGGAAATGATTTTTGTGTGGTAATGTATGTTGGATTTTTATGAAATTCACCTAATTTCCTTCTTAAATGATTCGGTCATGCATATGGAAGTAATCAAATGATTTTTGTCTTTAATCCTACGTGATATGTATGTGTTGATTAGTTAGTGTAGCTTGAAGTTTGTTACGGAAATGTTTGACTTTGTGCTTTAAGGGAGTCTTAGAAAACAAATGGAACTTTGGTGCCCTTTTCGGTTTTAGCATATTGTTTAGAGAAGCAGTTGATTTTGTTGTATTCTAAGTGCTAATTGAAGGTGTTCTAGAGGTTTTGAAGTAGTTTGGACTTGCCTTGGTGTTTTGATGCATTTTTGTTTGTTTGATGTGGAATATGAAAATTTAGGGTTTTCATTTGAAAAAGATTGGGATAAAAAGTTCTTGCCCATGTTTTATGAACTTAAGATTTTGTTACTATTTGATAGGACTAAGTTGAATGCCTCTGAGTTTTTGTATAAATTTTGGGATTGATTTACTATTTTTACGATAATTGTTTTTGAGGAAACGATTTCGGAAAAATGAGTTTTTCGGGTCAAATGCAAACTGAAATTTTGAACTTGTTCTATTCCAGTGAACTTAAAATTTTTATGGTAAGACCTTACATATGTTAGGAGACTCTTTGTAAAATTTGAGGTTCTTTGGAGTTGATTTGGTATTTTATTTAATATAAAACAATGAGTAAATTTAGTTCAGGATTTTCAGAGTTAGAGGGAAATTTAATTGAAAGTGTAACTTATAAAACTCCAAATAATTTTAAATTTTATTGAGATGTTCTTGAATGTATGAAGATGCTCTGTACCAAATTTCGTGTCAATTAGAGCTAATTTGCTATTTTTAATAATTGTATGTTTGCTACAGAATGCTGCAGGTCTAAATAGATTTTTATGGGCAATTTGAATGAATCATAAGTTCTGGATGTTGGAATGACTTTAAATTTTTATGAGGTAAACTTTGACATGTTTTTAAGTGTAATTCAAAGTTTGGGACTGAAATGAGTTGATTTGATTTAATTATGGAATTTTACTTCCTTGTGTTCCCGTATTCGGTCTGGCATGTGTTTGATGTTTTGGTAAATGTAATGCTTTGTGTATGTTGATGGACTTGGTTGGATTTTATTTTGATTGTGATATTTGGATGTGACTAAATAAATGTAGGAAGTCAGTTTATGTGTTTATAAAGTGAGTTTCATGCTAAGTAGTGTAAATAGGTTTAAAGTTAAGGATATATGTGCCCAAATTGATTTGCTTCTATGTTTCAGTTTCGTGCAAATAAATATGTGGCTATGAAAATTTATTTATTTTGAGTAGTATGGTTGCTAGTATGATTTATTTTGAATTAAATTCAGGCATGATAATTGAGTTGCTCAAACTAGAAGTAAGCTTGTTTCGGGTAGAGTAAGTTTATAGATTTAGTATTATTAATTTGCTATGCTACGTGCTACTTGAATAAAATTATGTGCATGATTAAGGAAATGAAGAAAAATGAGTTGTGTATATAAATACGTGAGATTCAAGTGATGTGTTTGTTTTTGTTTAAAATGCTTGTATGCTAAGTGTTTGACTTGGAGATTTGCTTTCGAACATAAATTGGTTTTGAGTTGGTTAATTTTAATTCATTTCTGGATATTGGAACTATCTCATGTCTGCCCGAATACTATTCAAAGTGTTGTGGTTCAAAAAAAATAAATTGTTTTTTTAGTGTTTATTTTATCCAAAAGTATTATGAATTGACGTATGGCTTTACGGTGTTTGTGAATGATCGAAAAGTGATTTTTATGGAACCATGTTGTGGCTGTCCAGAATTTTAATTGAGGAGTTTTCAATTGATGAAATGTTTACAAGTGTTTAAAAGCATGAGTTTTAAGTGCTTAAAGTTATAGTAAAAGTTAGATTGTATAATTGGAGTTTTTCGATGTTTTGGGTCCGAGTGAGCTATTGTCCAAGACGGACCAGCCACTAACCTATTCATTTTTAAAATGATTTTTGGTAATTGTTCTATAACGGTATTGAGGAATTTAAAGTGTTAAAGAGTTTTGAAATGATTTTGGAAAGAAGGATTTATGTTTTGATTTTTACTCGAAGGATTCCAATTTAAGTTTTAAAGAGTAATTTCAATTTGGGGTAGACATTTGGATTAGATTATATTATTAACATGCGATGTCTGTTTTGAGGATCTGAAAGGTATCGGCTGTGGACGCCTGTCGGAGGATCGCACCAGTGGAAACTCTTTGGATTTTGTCAGCACTCGAGGTGAGAGAGCAGTTTTCCTAAGACACCGTGGTGTGTAGGTAACATGTTAAGATGTTCCTAGCCATCTCAAAAGCCGGAACATGGGGTTTGTGAGTCAGTCGTGTAGTGGCAGTTGATTGTGTGTGTATGCCACTTATACGCAGGATGTAACACCTTACATTATCTACCCATAATTACCCATTAATTAAAATAGTGACTTGAAAATTTTCTTTTAAACTTTATTCAGTTATAAAAATCTCCGAACATTCGGGCGGAGTTTCCTTTGTTTTACGAACGTTCCAAAAATATAATTTTCCTGCAAAACCTGTACAAAAACATTTCTATAATCAACAGTAGACCAGCAGGTCCAAATCCTGATTCATCTCATTTTTTACCACCTTTCCAAAATATATCTCGATTCGCATAATCATTTAGCTTTCACAAAATAAGGAAAATATAAATATATACATTACAAAACCCAATATAAAACCCTTAGTTACTAAATACACTCCACAGTGTGGAATGTACTCCTGCCCGGCCTGACTCGTGTAAGCTCCTTCGGTACCTGTAAAAATATAGCAAGAAGGGTAGCATTACACAGTACTTGGAAAAATAGCTTCTAAGAAGCATAGCCATAAACTAAGCCCTAATTACCCACTAACATCCTGACAACCATACATACATTTTTATGCAATCCCATTCAAGTTCCATTTCCATTAGCATTAACATTTTCATTATCCATTTCCTTTCCCTTTTTACCTTCCATTAACATTTTCATTAATCCATTTCCTTTTCCATTTTCAATTCCATTACCATTATCCATTACCTTTTTCATTTTCATTATCCATTTTCAATATCCATTTTTCCTATATTTCTTTTTCTATTGTGTGTAACCTCAAGTCAGAGATCTACACTTTACCATTGTGTGTAACCTCAAATCAGAGATCTACACACAAACTCAGTTTTCAGTGTATGCAACCGCAGGTCAGAGATCTGCATACACACAATATCATTTATGTAACCTCAAATCAGAGATCTACATAAAACTTCCCTTATTCCTTTTTATTGTACACCACTAGGATTTTGAGTACCTGCTAGGTAATTGGAACACCTATCTAGGGACTTTGAACACCTGACCAAGACTTTACACTCATCCAGACCATAACCTGTAGGACTATGTACGTTTTACCATTCCATTATTTATTCCAATTATTGATGTGGAAACTGATCCTGTGGGTCACCCGTCGCCTACAGGGCGGTTTGGCCTGATGGGTAATTGGCCTGACAGGTAATTGGCCCTAACAGGTAATTGGAACACCTAGCCGGGTACCTAGTGTTCCGGGCCCCACTGATCAGTCTCCACTTAAGTTTCCAGTTCATTTCATTTTTCAATTTATATAGCCATTTTCACAATCAAATGTCCAATATCATATATGCATAAATCATATAATTCCATTGACAATTTACACTCGCATATAAGCATTTAGAGTCCAATGATCACAAACATCCACATTTAGCGTTTAAATAATCGATTATCACAAATTTGCAAATAGCATACACATTCTTAATTAAACAGTCATAGCACACTTGATCATTACCCTACTCCTTTAGTACTTAGTCACAATTATACACTTTTAACACTTAGTCACGTAATTAATTCTCAACAGATATCATTAACGATTAACAATTAACAGATAACCAGCCAATCAGTCGACATACTCAGGTATGTCTCAGAGTACCATAATAAGTCAGCTCCCTAGGGTTCTTCACTTCCTACTTTTATAACACACATAAAGAGGGTTTATTTTCCAAATTAAATAACTACATCCAACTATCACTATAACATCCTTAGAATCTATGTCCCAAATAAAGGTAATACAACCCCTCTTACCTGCAAATGCTTTAGCTCTTAGCTTTCCATAAACACATTCCTTTTCGTATACTGATACTCGAACATGTCGTGGCTCATTGCTATCGCTTGTGCTTGTCCTAAAACTCCTTCGTAGCCTAACTATATTATATAAATAAAATAATAATAAAATTCATACACCATACCCGACTCCAATGCGACAATCGAACTATCACTTAATCCTTCTTGATTTTTGGTTGCGGTAAAACAATTTTATTATTGGATTAGTTATTAGGTTTGTAACGTTATAAAAACGCATTTCTTTTCATTATAACCAACCAATTAACGAAATATCATTAAAAGTATAAAATACCCTTCAATATTTCTTAAAGCAAACTTTTAAACTTACGTAAAAAGGGAATTTAACTATGGAATTTCGAATTAAAATCATTGTCTTCTTAATCAAATAGTACAACTCTTTATTTAAGATTAAATCAACTCTTAAAACCAACGTAATTATCAAAAATACCTTGAAATCCAGTAGCTTTAATTACGACTCACAAAATCAAAAGTTACATTACTTGACACTATTAATTTCGAATTAAAAGGAAGTGTTTTCGGTTCAAAAATAGCTCTAAGTTACAATTATAACATTCAAATGATTTCACTTCCCCTCAATTTGAAATTAGTGTTCAACGCTTAAGTCGAATTAGCGTTATGCCGAATATATCAGGTTTCTAATTAACTAAGGTATTGTTTAGCCTAGGGACAATTCCACCAAGCTAAACGATAGTTCACTTACTTAGGAAGCCGTCACATTTAACAAAATACACTTAAAATTAATCGTTCGATATAACAGTTAATTCTGCCTTAACACAAATCAAAGTACTAATTAAAAATCATTATTAATAACAATATAATTAAAACCAATATAAACTATAATACAAGTTTAATTTTCAAAACAGTTTAATATTAAATAATTATTACCAATAACATTAAAATTAGTATTAATATAAAAATTAAAACACAACATAGAGTAGTTAGAAAAGTATTAGGAATTTACCCTCAAATATGGTTTGAAGGCCGGTTCGGTCAAGCCGCTTCAAAGCATAAAGGAGCGGCTGGCCACGGTAACGAGGATGGCGATACCGGCGTCGGTGATGGGAACAGCAACAAACCCAAATCTAACAAGGAGAGAGACTCCCAAGCTTTGAGCCATCAACAACAAGCACAGCCGGGCCATGGAAGGCGAATCCCGTTCATGGGTGACGGCGGTGGCGGCGGGATATCCAAGTAGCAGCAGCAGAAGCAGAACCAGTGGCTGGACAACAGCGTCGAGCGATGGTTCACGAAGGGAAAAGAAAGAGATCGCGATCGCGAACCGGAGAGAGGAAGGAGATGGTGGCGGAGGCTGCTTCGTGGCTCTTGGTTGCGAGCTTCGCGCAATAGCGGCTGCGGTTCTGAGGTGGCGATTGGAACACCGAGGGAAAGAAAGAGAGATCGAGTGGGAGAGAAAGGGACCGAATGAAGGAGGCGATGATGGTGATGGCGTCGGCGGTCCAAGGAAGAGAGGGAGAGCGGCAGGGAGAAAGGGAACAAGAGGGAGAGAGAGAGACATTTGGGGATGGGGGTGGCGGCGGAACTCCCCTCTTGTTGAAGAAGAATAGGGCAACAAAGCCCTCACACCCACACTACACACACGAACCACTTTTTTTATTTTATTTTTATTTTATTTTTTTTATAACACATACCCACACATATATTTACTTATTCTTTTATTTTAAAACTCAAAATACCAATAATCAATTTTTTTTAAACACTAGACTACTAGAATAAAAATCATAAAGTAAGAAACTTATAAATATTTCCAATAAAATATTTCCGTATGAAATATATCAAAAGTAAAGTAAAACATATAAAGTGTAT
Source organism: Crotalaria pallida (assembly GCA_037953625.1). Taxonomy (NCBI): domain Eukaryota; kingdom Viridiplantae; phylum Streptophyta; class Magnoliopsida; order Fabales; family Fabaceae; genus Crotalaria; species Crotalaria pallida. The sequence continues at coordinate 52,761,404 of CM075654.1, read as the reverse complement.
CTTTGATATAGGGTAACTATTTTAAACGAATTTACTTTAGAACATAAAAAAAATGAAATATACTTTCGTAATTAACATAATGTATTTTATAAAAATACCCAAAAACTAAATAATTGATTTTTAAGAAACAAATATTTAATTCAATGAAACTTATAATTATACTAGGGACTAAAATTAGGGATGTTACAATTCTCCCTCACTTATTGGAATTTCGTCCCCGAAATTCCGTTAAATTCCGTCAAATGGAGAACCATCCCAAACAAAGGTTTCCTCAACTACGATATTCACCTCACTTTGGTTCTACTCCCCCACTTGCAAACGGCATACTACCTAAGGACATATAACTTAGGTACTAATCCTAAATCCTAATCAAGCACATTCATTGTTCAAGTAAGCAGTTATTACAGAAACATCAATCAAAATTTAAACATGCTCAATAACCTTTACATCAACACATGATTGCAAACATTAACCTAAGGAAAACTCTACTACCTCCTTGTTGGAAAACTACACTCGGTGGGTGAAATAACTAGGAACACTAGGAGAACACCTAGAAGGGGGGGTTGAATAGGTGTTATAGAAACTTTGAAAGATTTTCGCAAGAAACAAATCTAAACGATTAAAACCAATGAAAATCAATCAATTAACAAATATTATATCAGAGATTAAGCGGAAACAATCAACACCAATATTCTTATTGATTCACCTAGGTTATGAAAATGATTTTCCCTTTATCAATTTTGCACAATAAAGATTCAATTCAATCAAATATAGAAAAATCACTTTTTCTAGGTTTTCAATCAAGAACACAATTAAAGACTTGAATTGTAAAGAGTTAAGGGTTTAGAGATACGACACAGTGATTTATCCTGGTTCACTTTCATCCGCTTGAAAGCTACATCCAGTCCCCTCTTCAACCAAGAGAGATTCTTCACTATGAGGAATTAGAGTTCTCAAATTACAAGTAAATGCCTCACAAGACTTCCTTCTTGCTAGCCTACAAAGGATACCACACCCTTGCCTTGCAACCCTATTGATGCTCTAATCTAACCTCTACCCTTGCTTGCCGATACCCACAACAAGTCTTCCAATTGCTTGTTCTTCAACAAGGCTTCCAAGTGCTTGATGAAATGCTTCTTCAAGACTTCCAATGAACTATGCTTGATTTCACAAAATCAAGGCTTCCAATGTTGTAGAATGTTTGCCTCTTGCAATGATTACAACTCAAATGAAAACAAAATAACAATCCTATGAATCTCTTTCAAAAGCTATGAAAAGATCAACATGAGAGATTCAATGTTCTTGATCAAAGAATATGAAAATGAGAGCTTTGATCTTGAGAGAGTGAGAGAGAATAGTGTGGCTTTGATTCTTTGTAAAATTGTGTATTAAAATGATTCTAGTTGATAGAAATGATTAGGAAAAGGTTTATATAGAATACCCAAAAGTTGGAGCAACTTAGAATAGCTTTTGAGAAGTGAAAAACGTATTTAAAACAGTTACAGACCCTGTTTACTCGAGTAAAATAAGTGTTAATCGAGTAATACGAAAGCAAGATAATTTTCACTCGAGTGAGACAAAAAATACTCGAGTAAAGGTTCAGATAATCGATTATCAAAAGTTTGTTAATCGATTATCAGTTCAAAATACACTGTTAATCAATTATCAAAATCTGTTAATCGATTACTAACATTAAAAATCACTTAAAACTTGTTTTCTCAAAAACTAAACCTTTTCTTTCAAACCTTTAAGCCACCTATTGATTTTAGGCAAAGTGAATACTCAAAATATGATATAATCATGCATTCAAAAGAGATTCACTACCCTCTAATGACTCTACCGACTCTACCCAAACTCATAAACTAAAAGACTTGTGAGGCGAAAGATAAAACAATAAAACACAAACTACCAAACTAAGTCTTCATGAGTTGGCTCTCTCTTCTTCACTTGATGTTTGTTGTTGCTTGTTGAGCTTGAACTTGATCAACACACTTGAAGCTTGTTCAAAACCTTTTGGCATTTATCAAAACATTCTTCATGGATCTTACACTCCTATCCTAATACTGATCTACCTGAATCAATCCTAAGGTTCAGGCTTAAATCTGCACACACCCTCTTGACAATTATCAGCACACATTCCAAAAATCAATTCAAAAAGGATGTGAGAAAATATGGTTTTCATGATTTGTTTTATAGTCCCAAATCAGCAAACCACATAACTGTAACAAAAATGCACTTTCTAAAAAAAAATCAATCAATTCCAAAAGTTATAAAAATTTTCACCAATAGGATCCCTTCATGTAAGAGAACGTCGTGATAAATTTTCAGGTCAATCGGATTTCATTAGGTTCAGCTTTAATCTTACAACCACTTTGTCAAACATTGAAAATGGCACTGGCTGAACCTGAATCAGGTTTTGTTTAAAAGTAGTAAACAAACTCCAAGGGACCTCAAAATTTAAAGGGACTAAACTTATACTCAGCCTAAAGGTTGTACAAAATTTTCAGACCGATCAGAGCAAGTTAAAGCCAAATTTTAACCTGCGTTCGCAGCATAGGAAGCACCGGAACTGTCAGGCCTGCTTGTAAAAGAAACATCACGTTTGTTTAAAATATCAACTTGCTCCAAGCAGTTTGAAGTTTTACTTAAAACTTGGGTTCAACCTTAGAAGGCTCATATAAAAACCTTTTAGATCAAATAAATATCCCCTAGTTCAAAAGTTCAGTTTTTCCAATATATTAAAAACCCTGATTTCCCGACCGACATTAACTCATAAGCACAACAACATACCTATGGGTTAGCATATATTTCCTAATCAAACAAAACATATTCATTCATCATTTAGCAACATACATAAACATTGAATATCAAACAATTCCCAAGAAACATCTATGCATCTATATAATATAAAATTAAAGTCTTAGAAAATCTAGGTTCTTTCTAGATGAAGCAATGTTTGGTTTCATGTAAAATCTTAGTAAAAGGTTCAATCATAAAAGTTATTTTATACTTTGAAACATTTACACTTTCCTGCTAAATAGCTTGTATGAAATTTTCAAAAGTAGGCTTGCAAATCAAATCATATCTTTTCAAAAAGAAATTATCTCCATCTAACTTCATGGGAATTTAGATGAAGGAGTGTAATACCTCTCCAGGTTGGCAAGCTCAATGAGAAAGGGAATATGTTGTTGACTAAAAAAATTTATTTTGGTACTTCTTCATAAATTGAAATAGTTACATTCCCTTTAACTTTGAGTTTGAGAATTAAATTTCGTTCCAAATCGATTTTTGTCGCACATAAAGTTTCCTATTTAATCGGCGTGTGGTTTGATTAAAACAATGAACTACTTCACCGCCCGATTAATTAAGAATCTTTGGTTTCCTTACTAACTTCTTAAAATTTATCTTGGGACTTAGAATTCAATTTGGAAGGATTTCTGATTCTATTTTAAAACAGGGAAATTCATTTTAAATTCAGTTTCAAAACATGGAAATTCACTTTGGTTACTATCACACTTAAATATCAAATGGTTCCTGACTTTAAAATTATTATACTTGGGAACCACTCGATCTTTTGATAGCAACACCATTTTATAAAGAAGTTTTCAAAATGGTTTTATGCTCCAAACAGTTTCAACATTCACACCTTTTATTGCATGCACAAACAATAGCATCTATCAATCAGGTGTACAATTTATCATTTAGACACACACACAATAGCACTTAGCATCACATTCATTCATCACCAAGCATATATGCTATCTCTATGTATTACCTAGGGTTTCAAGCATCTATTTGTCTAAACTTAAGACTATCACTATGCACTATCTTAGGGTTTCTTACTTTCCATTCTAAGCATATAAACCCTAACAAACTATAATTTCTGAATTAGCTAAAACTCTTTTCTTAAGACAAGACGACACTTACTACACTTTCGCTGCGCAACTCTGATTCTAAAATGTCCACGCCTACGGGGACCTATGACAAAGACCTCTCTTTTTCCTAAATTTGGGACCTTACTAAATTCCCAAAACACTCGCCGAAACTTAAGGACAGGATGATGATATCTCCCAATATATGTACACTTGAGGTGATCAGGCTCAAACATACACCATATCAGTGATAAGACCACTCTCGTCTCACTTAAATTTGAATCACTCAACCTATTATGTTTTTTTTTTAGAAAAAATATTTAAATCTTGTTTTGTGGGTCACATTTAGAATTGGTTTACTTGGTGCGAGACTAAAAGTCACTTTCTCCCGGTGGGGTAGCAACCTAGTGCTCTTGCCCGTTGGGGCACTGCTTTCCTTAGTCTCATCATTCATCCATTTCTAAATATGACTCATTGTTTTCCACAAGATTTCGGGTTTGCATGGTAAGCTTCACATAATTTAGATGAACTTAAAAGAGGTTTTCAAATGCTTACCACGCTTCCCAAATAGTTAAAAGAAAAACAAACAAGAAAGCTTAAACACTCACTATACTATACTTCGCAAAATCTCCATTATCACCTAGCAATGATACTCAACTAAACCTTAAAACAAGCTCTACTTCTAACTTTAAGTTACTCGCTTGGTGAGTAAGCTGCAGGAGTAATAAGTTACTCCAATAGGCCGAGGAAAACTGCTCTGATACTAAAAATGTAACACCTTACATTATCTACCCATAATTACCCATTAATTAAAATAGTGACTTGAAAATTTTCTTTTAAACTTGATTCAGTTATAAAAATCTCTGAACAATCGGACGAAGTTTCCTTTGTTTTATGGACGTTCCAAAAATATACTTTTCCTGCAAAACCTGTACAAAAACATTTCTATAATCAACAGTAGACCAGCAAGGTCCAAATCCTGATTCATCTCATTTTTTACAACCTTTCCAAAATATATCTCGATTCGCATAATCATTTAGCTTTCACAAAATAAGGAAAATATAAATATATACATTACAAAAACCAATATAAAACCCTTAGTTACTAAATACACTCCACGGTGTGGAATGTACTCCTGCCCGACCTGACTCGTGTAAGCTCCTTCGGTACCTGTAAAAATATAGCAAGAAGGATAGCATTACACAGTACTTGGAAAAATAGCTTCTAAGAAGCATAGCCCTAAACTAAGCCCTAATTACTCGCTAACATCCTGACAACCATACATACATTTTTATGCAATCCCATTCAAGTTCCATTTCCATTAGCATTAACATTTTCATTATCCATTTCCTTTCCCTTTTTACCTTCCATTAACATTTTCATTAATCCATTTCCTTTTCCATTTTCAATTCCATTACCATTATCCATTATCCATTACCTTTTTCATTTTCATTATCCATTTTCAATATCCATTTTTCCTATATTTCTTTTTCTATTGTGTGTAACCTCAAGTCAGAGATCTACACTTTACCATTGTGTGTAACCTCAAATCAGAGATCTACACACAAACTCAGTTTTCAGTGTATGCAACCGCAGGTCAGAGATCTGCATACACACAATATCATTTATGTAACCTCAAATCAGAGATCTACATAAAACTTCCCTTATTCCTTTTTATTGTACACCACTAGGATTTTGAGTACCTGCTAGGTAATTGGAACACCTATCTAGGGACTTTGAACACCTGCCCAAGACTTTACACCCATCCAGACCATAACCTGTAGGACTATGTATGTTTTACCATTCCATTATTTATTCCAATTATTGATGTGGAAACTGATCCTGTGGGTCACCTGGCGCCTACAGGGCGGTTTGGCCTGATGGGTAATTGGCTTGGCAGGTAATTGGCCCTAACAGGTAATTGGAACACCTAGTCGGGTACCTAGTGTTCCGGGCCCCACTGATCAGTCTCCACTTAAGTTTCCAGTTCATTTCATTTTTCAATTTATATAGCCATTTTCACAATCAAATGTCCAATATCATATACGCATAAATCATATAATTCCATTGACAATGTACACTCGCATATAAACATTTACAGTCCAATGATCACAAACATCCACATTTAGCATTTAAATAATCGATTATCACAAATTTGCAAATAGCATACACATTCTTAATTAAACAGTCATAGCACACTTGATCATTACCCTACTCCTTTAGTACTTAGTTACAATTATACACTTTTAACACTTAGTCACGTAATTAATTCTCAACAGATATCATTAACGATTAACAATTAATAGATAATCAGCCAATCAGTCGACATACTCAGGTATGTCTCAGAGTACCATAATAAGTCAGCTCCCTAGGGTTCTTCACTTCCTACTTTTATAACACACATAAAGAGGGTTTATTTTCCAAATTTAATAACTACATCCAGCTATCACTATAACATCCTTATAATCTATGTCCCAAATAAAGGTAATACAACCTCTCTTACCTGCAAATGCTTTAGCTCTTAGCTTTCCATAAACACATTCCTTCTCGTATACCGATACTCGAACATGTCGTGGCCCATTGCTATCGCTTGTTCTTGTCCTAAAACTCCTTCGTAGCCTAACTATATTATATAAATAAAATAATAATCAATTTCATACACCATACCCGACTCCAACGTGACAATCGAACTATCACTTAATCCTTCTTGACTTTTGGTTGCGGTAAAACAATTTTATTATTGGATTAGTTATTAGGTTTGTAACGTTATAAAAACGCATTTCTTTTCATTATAACCAACCAATTAACGAAATATCATTAAAAGTATAAAATACCCTTCAATATTTCTTAAAGCAAACTTTTAAACTTACGTAAAAAGGGAATTTAACTATGGAATTTCGAATTAAAATCATTGTCTTCTTAATCAAATAGTACAACTCTTTATTTAAGAATAAATCAACTCTTAAAACCAACATAATTATCAAAAATACCTTGAAATCCAGTAGCTTTAATTACGACTCACAAAATCAAAAGTTACATTACTTGACACTATTAATTTCGAATTAAAAGGAAGTGTTTTCGGTTCAAAAATAGCTCCAAGTTACAATTATAACATTCAAATGATTTCAATTCCCCTCAATTTGAAATTAGTGTTCAACGCTTTAACTCGAATTAATGTTATGCCGAATATATCAGGTTTCTAATTAACTGAGGTATTGTTTAGCCTAAGGACAATTCCACCAAGCTAAACGATAGCTCACTTACTTAGGAACCCGTCACATTTAACAAAATATTCTTAAAACTAATCGTTCGATATAACAGTTAATTCTGCCTTAACACAAATCAAAGTACTAATTAAAAATCATTATTAATAACAATATAATTAAAACCAATGTAAACTATAATAGAAGTTTAATTTCCAAAACAGTTTAATATTAATAATTATTACCAATAACATTAAAATTAGTATTAATATAAAAATTAAAACACAACATAGAGCAGTTAGAAAAGTATTAGGGATTTACCCTCAAATATGGTTTGAAGGCCGGTTCGGTCAAGCCGGTTCAAAGCACAAAGGAGCGGTTGGCCACGGTAACGAGGATGGTGATACCGGCATCGGTGACGGGAACGGCAACAAACCCAAATCGAACAAGGAGAGAGACTCCCAAGCTTTGAGCCATCAACAACAAGCACAACCGTGCCATGGAAGGCGAATCCCGTTCATGGGTGACAGCGGTGGCGGCGGGACCTCCAAGCAGCAGCAGCAGAAGCAGAACCAGTGGCGGGATAGCAGCATCGAGCGATGGTTCACGAAGGGAAAAGAAAGAGATCGCGATCGCGAACCGGAGAGAGAAAGGAGATGGTGGCGGAGGCTGCTCCGTGGCTCTTACTTGCGAGCTTCGCACAGCAGCGGCAGCGGTTCTGAGGTGGCGATTGGAACACCGAGGGAAAGAAAGAGAGATCGAGTGGCAGAGAAAGGGACCGAATGAAGGAGGCGATGATGGTGACGGCGTCAGCGGTCCAAGGAAGAGAGGGAGAGCGGCGGGGAGAGAGGGAACAAAAGGGAGAGAGAGAGACATTCGGGGATGGGAGGTGGCGGCGGAACTCCCCCCCTGTTGAAGAAGAATAGGGCAACAAAGCCCTCACACCCACAGCACACACACGAACCACTTCTTTCTTCTCTTTTTTTTTTTTTATAACACATACCCACACATATATTTACTTATTCTTTTATTTTAAAACTCAAAATACCAATAATCAATTTTTTTAAACACTAGAATACTAGAATAAAAATCATAAAGTAAGAAACTTATAAATATTTCCAATAAAATATTTCCATATGAAATATATCAAAAGTAAAGTAAAACATATAAAGTGTATCTTTGATATAGGGTAACTTTTTTAAACGAATTTACTTTAGAACATAAAAAAAATGAAATATACTTTCGTAATTAACATAATGTATTTTATAAAAATACCCAACAACTAAATAATTGATTTTTAAGAAACAAATATTTAATTTAATAAAACTTATAATTATACTAGGGACTAAAATTAGGGATGTTACACAGGACTAAGACTTCCCTTTCTGTTATAATATTATGACATGATGCTATCTATTCATGATGATGGAATGGTATGATCTGATAATTTATGCTTGTAGAGTTTTATCTGAAATTGAAAGTACTCATGCTATATAATATGCTGCTCTGTTTGATTAATGATGCTGATGAAAATGATGTAATGATATTGAAAGTATACGTGAAGAATTGATGGCCAAAGTTTGAGTAAGTGATTAAAGGAAAGTAGGGAATCTAAGTCGAATTGTACAGGAAGCATTTCTGGAAATGATGAATTGTTGTGAATATTATGGAAATGTGAAAGTGAATCTCCTTGATGTGCACAGTTTCTGTTATATGCTTTCCAGGTCGAGGATAGTGCTGGCCACGTGAGTTTCACGCCGTGGTTTCAAGCCCTCAGTTGTGATGATGATGTGCTTAATGGGAAAATGAGTATGTGAGTTATTGAGGAAAAAATTAATGTGAAAAATTTAATTAGTGGTCAAGATTCACCGAATGGATGAACAAGAGTGACTCATCTGAACCGTAAGGATTAATAAAATTTTAATAAGACATTAAAAGACATAAAATAATGCGGTGAGTTGAGTGTGAAGTAGTGGTGAGGAAGATACCCTGTTTATCTGCGGATACTCAGGTGAGTGATTGTGATAAGGGAGGGTGATGACGATGAAACGTCAAGTAACCTAGAGTGCTATTCTTGGTGGAACTAGTCTATATGTGATCGGGGATTAATACCCAAGGGATCGTAGCGTGTTCCACACTGCAGACTAGAATAGTACTGTCGCCCCCTTGATCAATTTCGAAACGGTGAGAGGAAACCTGAATGAGGCGGGCAATTGATTGGTTGTTGGGCCCTGCGATATCATAATGAAATGAATATACTTCAGCTGACCCGAGTGGGTGCAGTATGAGAGTTTTAGCTGACCCGAGTGGGTGCAGCACATGTTGTGTTTCTCGGCTGTTCGACCTGCGTGGGTTAAGGTTCCTGTACGTCCTGTTTGCTTCCGTCTAGGCTCGGGAGGATTGGAGGAGATGTATGTGTGCTAACCAAACTCCCGATGACTTTTACCCAATTCCCCTGTCATCGATGGATACACTTCGATAAAACTTAACAAGAAAAGAATATGAAGATGAAAGTGAAACCTTAATAGTGAAAAGAGTTATGAAAAGTATGTGGTATTGAGAGAGCCTTCGGGCAAGGAGATGATTTGGATTAATGATAAAGGAAAGATTTGGAATTCAGGCTCGGAATGCCAAGTAAGAAGAGAAGGTGATGATAATGATAAATGATCATCGGAAATGTTAATTGGAAATGATAATTTGGAATCATGAGATGTGGATGCATGTTTGATGTGTTGTTGTTTATTTGTTTATTTTAATATGCGTGTCTGCTGTAATTCCACACCGTCGGCTTATTCGTCCGAAAAAACTATCTCTCTCTCTGTATCTCTTTATGTTTTTGGTTTACTTTTGGCCTTGTGATGGCTCATCAAATGGTGGACCCAATCAAGTTTACCTTTGATATTTATCATGACGGTCAGTGGGAAGTGAATCGTCAAGGCTAGGAATTGAGAGGTGGCTTAGAGGTGACCATTCGAGACCCAGGTCACACGCTCTGAGGAGATTCGACTGACACCCGTGTTTGTTGTTTCTCTTTAGGGTATCTTCGGTCTGGAGGACCAGCGGATTATCATGGTGGCTATCCCATTACTACTGCCTGCATGCTTTGACCCCGGAGCTGAGGAGGTGGAGGTATACGAGGATTTGGATCCTATTGAGCCTCTTAACGATGCTTTTGAGGCCTTGCCCCAGAGTGACCCATATGAGATTGAAGAGGACCCTAGTGAGGGATTGTCTCCAGCTGAGTATTTTGATGCTGATGTTTGGGAGTTTGATCCCGAGGAAGTGCCTGCTGCAGCATCTAGTGATGAGGGTCATTAGATAGATATTTTCAGTTATGTTATTGTTGGTTATGTATGTCATTGAACTTTGATAACTTTTCTGGATACCATGTAACTCCCGTAATTGTAATAATGATTCTCAGACTCGATGATTGAAATAGTACTTTGATGATTTTGAGTATGGTAAATTGGGTTCCAAAGCGCGGTGTTGGTAGCATCTCGATATGGAAATTGATGGATGACGTGGAACATGAATGAATAAGTTTTACAAAAAAATATATAATATACATGTGTTTTGAAAAATAAATGTTTTATGAAAGCTAGTTCATGTCCATGTCATCATTGAAAAAAAAAATTAACCCGTATTTTTATGAATTAAATAAAAAGGAAATTTCAAATTTCTAAATCGGGGTGTTACAAGATCTTGTTTGTGTTGTATGTTTAATTATGATGCTTTGTTATGCCTAAGATTTGATATTGAAATTGGTTATATGCTTATGAGTTTCATGTGAAAGTAATTATCATGTTTATGTTTTAGTTGAATTATTATACCTGTAACAAGTCTATAATCATGTGATAACTATTGTATGATGACTGCCAAGAATTAATTTAAGTTATTGGCATGAAACCAACTTGAAAAGAATGAATTTTGGTCTCAGGTCCTATAATAATCAATTATCATGGAGTGATGTTATTGGGCTTGTCTGAAATTTAAAAACAAAATTTAACACTAGATTATCGATTATCAAATCAAGATAATCGATTATTCAATCATAAAATCTAATTAAATTAATATAAATTATTTAATATTGATTATCAGTACTTTTGTCATTAATTATAGTTTGATTATAATGTAAAATGAAGGTTTAACAAGAATATTTAAAAATTAAGCAAGCTATCATGCATCATTCATGGTGTTGGGTGATTACGATGAGAAGCGGGATTAAGATACATGAATGGTCTGGTGGACTACAGTGGAAAATGATTAGTAGTGATAATTGTTGGTGAACAATAATTCTATGACCTACTATGCCATTTTAGGATCACGGAGGGTGGTTCTTAGTATACGTTAATCCTAGTGGGATTGTATACAAGGTGGTGGGAACACTTACCCTCGATTGCTTATCCCTAGAGTGTTGATTTTATGGAAGTGTTGAATGATAAGGAACAAAGTTTTATCGAAAGACGTGTAACATTCAGATAAATAATATAATTTATTGTTTGACGAAGACATACACTTGATCAACATGCATCAAATGCATTATAATGATGTTATGTGTGTTTGTACACTTATAATTATTCAATCATTTATCTGCTTACGTGATATGACAAGTGACTTATTCTCATCTACTATAAATATGTGGTAGGTTTTGAAGGCGAATTCCCAGTCGGCGATGGACAACAATGAGATCACCTTCTGTTGAAGTAATGTAACAGTCAGGATGACATCAAATCATCCGAGTACTTTTTAATAAGGATAGAGTTATGTGGATTATGCTCTGGGTGTAATATGGGGTTTTGGGATTTTACACTCAGACATAATTGTAATTAAATAATGTTTTTCAATGAAATAAAACTTTTGAGATAACTCTTTTCTTAAAAAAAATTATTCACTCATTATTTATTAATTTATTTTGGGAGTCAAAATTGAGGTGTTACAGGTATGGTTGGTAAGGCCACAAGGTGAGTTATAATACATAAGTTAACTTTTTTTTGTTAAAAGGAAAATCTTATTACCACAGCGCACAATAAATACATCACCAGGCACCACTTTTGCACCATGCCACCTTCTAGGAAGAGTTCATAGAGACAAAAGCAGCCCTACTTCATAATTCCCTGCCACCTTCTATGAAGGGTTCAGGTAAAACTATGAAGTAAAAAATTAAAGTTCATTACAAATCCTCTGTACCAAAGTATTATTACTCCAATCCCTAAAATTATCATAATAACTATTAATCCTAAGAGCTAAGTCTCTCTTAACTAGTCTGAAAATGTATCCTACCGACCTCCTGGTGTCCTGAAAAGTCCTCAAATTTCTCTCATGCCAGATTTGATAGCATACTGATGCCCACAACGCCACAACCATCCTCCTTCGAATCTTCTCCTTGAAGCCATACTTCAGCCATCTCTTCCAATGCTCCATTTTATGAGGGTAAGAATCTAAACCAATCCAATCACAACTTCTCCTCATGATTTCTGTCACACCCTCTCTTGTATATTATGAAATATAGTTTCTCTATTGTTTATTGAATAGAGTATATGGACTTGCGTAAGTATAGAAGCAATAAAAAATTTTGTTTATGAAACAATTGGTGAAAATAATCCTTTCATTGATAAGTTGGGTTTTCATTACGACTATTAAAAACTTCCCAACTCAGCACTAAAATCACAATTATCAGAGTAAGCGGAAAGTAGGGACCTTGACTTGATAATTCACGTTTCATGCCATTTATATAAAGATATATATATATATATATATATATATATATATATATATAAACATAACCATACATATCATAATGTAATAGTACCAACATACATCAAAGTCAGGTCGAGGTAGCAAGAGTTTACAAAGTACAAGTCCATAATATAAAGCCAAGAGAAAAGACCACCTCACTGAGATCTCTCAAAAATATATACAATATATATATAGAGCAAAACATGAAAATCCCAGTAGTGGTCCAGTGATCCTCCTCCATAGCATCATCTCCAGAGTCTCCAGCAGCTGCTCCACCTGTCCCACATCCTAATCATCTATACTATGCATCACCTGGTGGATCCTCAACTCCCCACTGGCTCCCAGTGGAGTGCTCGACTGGCTCGCCCTCACTCTCAGCCTCCTCAGGATCCTCCTCTACCTCGTCCGACTGAGTGGGTGCCCCACCACTGGGCACTGGGTCGGCTGAAGGAGTCCCACGAACCGGACTCATCGGACTAGGTATAGGAGTCTCCTCACGGATCACTCGAGAAGCAGAGGGGTGAGATCTAGTAGCAGCTCTAAAACGAAAGGAATGAAAGCGACGAGCTGGTCGAGCCGGGGGTGGTCCATGATAGGTATAAAAAGGGGGTACATGCAAAGTATAGATAATAGGGATGCGAAACCTACGAGGACAGACACGAGCCAAAAGGTTAGGGTGATATAGAGTCACCTCTACCTCACCCTCAAATGTGGCTCTATGGTCCTCGTAGTACCACACTCCGCTAGGGAGCGGGCGCAACTCGATGCAAGCTAGATAGCGTGCTTTAACCTATAATGGGCATAAGGGGTAAGCAATATAATCCACATAATCGAATAAGAATAAATAAAGCAAGTAACAATCGCAAGTTCCAAGTATCCAGATGCATATGCAAATGAACAAACATGATTCAATTATGTGAGTCCCATTATTTATGTGTCATGATGCATGTCTCCCATTTCCATTGTCCATTGAACGTTCAATATAATCCAGTAATTCGCATACATGACCAACATGTATTGTGAAACTGCTCAGATAGTGTGCACACAATGTCACCAAGACGTAACAACATTCCCTAATGCTGCCCACACTACCAAAATGTGTCATCGAGCCAGTTATCACCGAATTAGTTCCATCTCCTTTTTCCATGCATGTATGCACATACAATTTATCCATTAAGATTAACCAATAATCTTATCATGTGCATCCAATATTATTCCATCAGTGAATTATAATGTTGTTAATAATTTCCCCGTTCTTTTATTGGAACATGATTCCTTTCCATAAGCATAGTTGATCTTAATTGACATTACTTTAGGTATGTTAAAAGAAAATTACTTTTCTGTCCCTGGTCCAAAAGACTGGAGTGAATTTTCCAGGACTTGAGTGTTCCTCAGATTTATCAAAATACTCGAGTGTTCCTCATGAGACTCGAGTGTTCTTTATTTTCCAGAAATATATTTTTAAATTCATCCAAATACTCGAGTGTTATTCATGAGTACTCGAGTGTTCTTGAGTTTCCAGAAATTCAATTTTTCCAAAATCATCGAAATACTCGAGTATCATCCCAAATACTCGAGTATTTGCAGACAGACAACACTGCAAATTGAGTTTTAACATACCATTTCCAACTATAGTCAATTCCAATTCAAACCAATGATCAACAGAGCTTATATTACATATTTTAAACATGTTCGAATATAGAATTAACAACATTTAACACTGAATCACAGAATTTCATCAATTATGCATAAAATCCATTTTTCCACAACTCAACATACCAAATTCAATTCTAGGCACATTTAGCTCAATTACAGCTTTGGTACAGCTTGCATGTAACCTAACAAACTTGTCCAAACCAATGCTTAAATCCAGAAAGGCCTCCAAGCCTCAAACCTAATTCCAACTATGCCCATAGAGTCTTTTGTTGACTCTCAACCTAATTTCACATGATTTAAACTTATTCTAGTGAATTAAAAGCTTCACCCTTACCTCTAGGTCGTGAATCAACACTGAGATTGCAGAGAAATTGGCTGGAAATGTTAAACCCCAAAAATCCTTTGCATGCAACCATATGTGAGCAGGGTACCAAAACCAGAGGATTCAACATGCAAAATCGTTGTAAAAATTAGGGAAAGAGGTTAGGAATTATTCTCTGCAACTTAAACTAGAGGCAGGAACGAATTTGAGATTCAGAGGGCTCATAAACTTACCAAAATCCTAGCTCCAAGTAGGCTCCAGACCTCAGGAACTTGGTTTGGCAGCAACTATCCCTCTTCTTTCGATCCTTGATTCTCCTTCCACACAGCCCCTCAACTCACAAATCTTATGTCTTTGTGAAGCTCGAAACGTGAGCTTCACAACGGTGTATCACACTTAATCTAACTCTCAGCAACGATCGAGTAATCAAAGCATGAAATTGGAAACCCTAAGTTGGTGTCTCAAGAACAATTCGACCAAAATGGTTCATCTTCCTCAACCAAGAGCTTAAATACACACTTCCAGTGATCATGCAGCTCGCCACGATGCTCAATAACGTGTTCTGGGTGTGTTTTCGTGTCAACGAAAGAGAATCGTCGCGTATTGACTCATCAAACGCACTAACGAGTTCTCCACTGACTCGATTACTCGAGTGTTTCCAGGAATACTCGAGTATTTTTGCCAATTTTTCAAAAATATTTATTTTAATGCCCTTCCCTCCAAGACTTTTCTAATATTGTTTCTAGGTCCTCATTCAGGGTTAATATGTAAAAACTTTATTTTTTACATAAAATATTTTTTTATCAAAATATTTTCCATTTCCTATGAGCACCCATACTAACACATAATTAATCTAAATTAATTATAAAGTAATCAGAAAATAATTATGAAATAACCTTTCATAATCAAAATTTTCATTTCATCAGGGGATGAAAATTTGGGGTGTTACACTACTCCCCCACTTAATAGGAATTTCGTCCCCGAAATTCAACTTACAAAAATAACTCAGGATAATCTTTACGCATTCGATCCTCTAATTCCCAGGTTGTCTCATGTACATTTCCAGTTTGCCACACGACTTTGACTAACAGAATCTCCTTTCCTCTAAGCTGTTTGGTCCTCCTATCTTCAATTTGAACTGGGCCGGCCTTAATGGTTAGGTTTTCTCGTAAGGTTAAGTCATCTGGACGAATCTGAAGGATCGTGGTTGGGTCATAAATGAACTTTTTCAATTGAGATACATGAAAAACATTGTGCAGGTTGGCTAAAGATGGTGGGAGAGCTATTTGGTAAGCTACCGGTCCTACTCGCTTAAGGATTTGGTAGGGACCTATAAACTTAGGCGAAAGCTTTTGAGGTCTCAACGCTCTACTCACACCCTTCAGCGGTACAATCCTGAGAAATACATGGTCGCCTTCTGAAAATTCTAAAGGTCTTCTTCTTTGATCAGCATAACTTTTCTGACGACTATCAGCAGCCTTGATCCTTTCTTGAATCATTCTGATCTTTTTGGTTGTCTGTTGCACCACATTTGGACCAAGATGTAAATTCTCCCCCACTTGAAACCAACATAGCGGGGTTTGGCATTTTCTCCCATACAATGCCTCGAACGGTGCCATACCGATACTTGCATGATATCCATTGTTGTATGTGAATTCTGCGAGTGGTAAAATCTTATCCCAACTTCCTCGTTCTTCCAACACACATGCTCGCAAAATATCTTCCAAAGTTTGAATGGTTCTTTCGGTTTGCCCATCTGTCTGAGGGTGATATGCTGAACTCATCTTAAGCCTCGTCCCCAGAGCTTGATGCAGGCTTGACCAGAATCTAGACATGAACCTCGGATCACGATCCGAAATAATACTGGATGGCACTCGATGCAATCGTACCACTTCCCGAATATAAAGTTGGGTAAGTTTTTCCATAGAATAGTGCATATTCACCGGAATGAAATGCGCCGACTTAGTAAGACGGTCCACAATTACCCAGATTGCATCATGGTTTGCAACTGTCTTTGGCAGTCCAGTTACAAAATCCATGGAAATACTATCCCATTTCCATAGTGGAATATCCAGGGGTTGCAACATTCCTCCAGGTTTCTGATGTTCCACCTTAACTTTTTGACAAATGAAACATGACGCTACATAATCCGCAAAGTCCTTCTTAAGGCCCGACCACCAAAACATGCTTTCCAAATCCCGGTACATCTTTGTCGATCCAGGGTGCATGCTCAACTGACTTTTATGTGCCTCATCCAAAATCAGCCTCCTAATCTCCGAGTTTTTCGGTATGCAAATTCTTGTTTTAAAACGAAGAATTCCATCCGACCCTTCCGAGAAATCCGACTCTTTTCCTCCTTTCATCAGCTCCCTCTTTTCCAATAGTTCCTGATCTTCATGTTGCAATTCTCGAATTCGAGCCAAGAATTCGCTAGAAATTTGCAACATACCCATCTTAATATAACTTGGTTCCACTTGCATCCCCAAACTTAAATCCCGAAACTCTTCAATCAAAGCTGCCTCTTTGATCATCATGGAACTTGCATAAATTGTTTTACGACTCAAAGCATCTGCTACAACATTAGCCTTACCGGGATGGTAATGGAGCTCAAAGTCGTAGTCTTTTAAAAATTCCATCCACCGACGCTGTCTCATATTTAACTCTTTCTGATCAAATAAATACTTCAAACTCTTATGGTCACTAAATACCCGGAATGTAGTGCCATAGAGATAATGCCTCCATATCTTCAGTGCAAAGACTATTGCAGCAAGTTCCAAATCATGGGTGGGGTAATTTATCTCGTGAACTTTCAGTTGATGAGATGCATACGCCACAACCTTTCCTTTTTGCATTAAAACACTCCCAAGCCCTTGTCCTGATGCATCACAGTACACTTCATACTCCTTGTGAGGGTCAGGTAAGATTAACACTGGTGAAGATGTTAATCTTTCCTTAAGCATCAGAAAACTCCTTTCACACTTCTCGTCCCATATGAATGGTTGATCCTTCCGGGTCAGCTTGGTGAGGGGTAATGCAATCTTCGAAAATCCCTCAATGAATCTTCTATAATACCCAGCTAGCCCTAAGAAGCTTCGAACTTCCGTGACTGTCTTTGGTTGAACCCACTGCAAAACCGATTCAACTTTAGCTGGGTCAACAGCTATGCCACCCTCCGAGATCACATGCCCCAAGAACTGAACTTCCTTTAACCAAAACTCACACTTAGAGATTTTGGCGTAGAGCTGTTTCTCTTTCAGAATCTTAAGTACTATTCGGAGGTGTTCGACATGTTCTTCCGGATTCTTAGAATATATCAGGATGTCATCAACGAAAACTACCACGAATGAATCCAGATATGGTCTAAAAATCCGATTCATATAATCCATGAAAATGGCTAGTGCATTGGTTAATCCGAACGACATTACAACATACTCGTAATGTCTGTATCGAGATCGAAATGCAGTCTTAGGGATATCTTCCTCCTTGATCCTGATCTGATGATACCCAGATCTCAGATCAATCTTAGAAAACACTGAAGCTCCTCTTACCTGATCCATGAGATCATCAATCCTTGGCAAAGGATATTTGTTCTTTATGGTCACCTTATTCAACTATCTATAATCCACACACATTCTAAGGCTTCCATCCTTTTTCTTGACAAACAACACCGGAGCGCCCCATGGGGATACACTTGGTCTAATAAGTTGTTTCTGCAGCAACTCCTCTATCTGTTTCTTCAATTCGACCATCTCGGGTGGTGCCATTCTATAAGGAGCAATAGAAATGGGACCAGTTCCTGGGATCAACTCGATTCCAAATTCAATCTCCCTCTTGGGTGGTAATCCCGACATTTCCTCAGGGAATACCTCAGGAAATTCTCGAACAATCGGAATCTCCTCCACAGACTTCTCTCCTTCCTCCGGTTCAATAGCAGAGACTAAGCAAAGATATTTCTCTGAGATTGAATCCTTGAATAAAATTGTCTTCTTATCACAATCAATAACCACATGATTTTCAGTCATCCAGTCCATGCCCAAAATTACATCCAATTGGGACAAAGGTAAGTAGATCAAATCTAACTGGGAGACTCGGTCTACTACCCTAATTTTACAATTAAGACACACCTTTGAAGCTATCACGGGTGAATTAGTAGGGGTCTCGACCCTAAGACAATAGGGTGATTCAAACACAGGCAATTTCAAACGATTCACACATTCAAATGAAACAAATGAATGAGTGGCTCCTGAATCGAATAAAATTCTACAAGGTTGGTCATTGAGAAAATAAGTACCTTGCACGAGTCCCGGAGTCTGATTCGCTTCAACACCACTAAGGGTGAAAACTCGACCTTGGGTTACTGGCTTGTCCATAGATCCTCTTGGAGTGTTCTTGGGTGGTTCCTTGCAATCGCGAGAAAAATGACCAGGTTTCCCGCAGTTAAAACACCCACTGTGAGACCAATAGAATTTTCCAAAGTGATGACGCCTGCACTTCTCACAATAAGGAGCATTATTGTAAGAGGTGTTTCGATCATTCGACATCTTGCCCTTTCCCCTATTCTTATGAGAATAAGGACCTTTGTGACGGTGGTCATGCCCCTTCCGCCTCTGTGGCCCATATCCCTGATGTTCTTTCTTTCCTTCCACAATCTGGACTGTCTCCGCCTTTTTATCATCCTCGTACATCTTACACATATCAACCAGCGTAGGAAAGCTTTGAATCTTTTGATAACTGAACACCGACTTTAATTCAGGTCTCAGTCCTCCCTCAAACTTAATACACTTGCTCCTTTCTTCCGGATTCATCTGATAGTAAGGAGAGTATTTCATCAATTCTTCAAATTTTGCAGCATATTCACCTACACTCATGCTGCCTTGTTTGAGTTTCAGAAACTCCACTTCTTTCTTCCTCCTTAAATCATCAGGAAAATACTTCTTGAGAAATTCTTCCATGAATACTTCCCAAGTTACCTCTCTTCCTTCATGAGCAAGTAACTGAGCAGTATGATTCCACCAATGTTCCGCTTCGCCTTCCAACATGAAAACAACATAAACTATCCTCTGAGTGTCGGAGCATTCCAAAGTTCTAAAGATCTTGCCCATATCCAAGATCCACTTATTAGCTTCTTTCAGTTTAAACCCACCAGCGAACTTCGAGGGATTGCAACTCCTGAAATCCGACAAAGTTTTGGCTTCCACAGCTGCCGCACCCACTAGAGGTGGATTAACGGGCTGAGATGGATGTTGCTGATGCTGATTCTGCTGCAGATTCTCTAATACTGCGGTGATCCTTTCCAGTAGATCGTTCGTATGGTTTCTATATCGCGATGCCATAGTGAGCCTGCACTATGGACCTAGGTCGTTAAAGGTCTATCTAAACATTGAAATCTATCTAGTTCTTATTCTAAACAATCACTAATAGAACTAAGGCTATATGAAATGAATCAAATAGCTAAGAAACTTTACCCAGCTGTAGCATCTTCTGGCATATTATGCTTGAGAGGATCAAGAATCAGGACCATTGTGCTCTGATACCATAAAAGTGTCACACCCTCTCTTGTATATTATGAAATATAGTTTCTCTATTGTTTATTGAATAGAGTATATGGACTTGCGTAAGTATAGAAGCAATAAAAATTTTTGTTTATGAAACAATCGGTGAAAATAATCCTTTCATTGATAAGTTGGGTTTTCATTACGATTATTAAAAACTTCCCAACTCAGCACTAAAATCACAATTATCAAAGTAAGCGGAAAATAGGGACCTTGACTTGATAATTCACGTTTCATGCCATTTATATAAAGATATATATATATATATATAAACATAACCATACATATCATAATGTAATAGTACCAACATACATCAAAGTCAGGTCGAGGTAGCAAGAGTTTACAAAGTACAAGTCCATAATATAAAGCCAAGAGAAAAGACCACCTCACTGAGATCTCTCAAAAATTTGTACAATATATATAGAGAAAAACATGAAAATCCCAGTAGTGGTCCAGTGATCCTCCTCCATAGCATCATCTCCAGAGTCTCCAGCAGCTGCTCCACCTGTCCCACATCCTAATCATCTATACTATGCATCACCTGGTGGATCCCCAACTCCCCACTGGCTCCCAGTGGAGTGCTCGACTGGCTCACCCTCACTCTCAGCCTCGTCAGGATCCTCCTCTACCTCGTCAGACTGAGTGGGTGCCCCACCACTGGGCACTGGGTCGGCTGAAGGAGTCCCATGAACCAGACTCATCGGACTAGGTATAGGATTCTCCTCACGGATCACTCGAGAAGCAGAGGGGTGAGATCTAGTAGCAGCTCTAAAACGAAAGGAATGAAAGCGACGAGCTGGTCGAGCCGGGGGTGGTCCATGATAGGTATAAAAAGGGGGTACATGCAAAGTATATATAATAGGGATGCGAAACCTACAAGGACGGACACGAGCCAAAGGGTTAGGGTGATATAGAGTCACCTCTACCTCACCCTCAAATGTGGCTCTATGGTCCTCGTAGTACCACACTCCGCTAGGGAGCGGGCGCAACTCGATGCAAGCTAGATAGCGTGCCATCACCTATAATGGGCATAAGGGGTAAGCAATATAATCCACATAATCGAATAAGAATAAATAAAGCAAGTAACAATCGCAAGTTCCAAGTATCGAGATGCATATGCAAATGAACAAACATGATTCAATTATGTGAGTCCCATTATTTATGTGTCATGATGCATGTCTCCCATTTCCATTGTCCATTGAACATTCAATCCAGTAATTCGCATACATGACCAACATGTATTGTGAAACTGCTCGGATAGTGTGCACACAACGTCACCAAGACGTAACAACATTCCCTAATGATGCCTACATTACCAAAATGTGTCATCGAGCCAGTTATCACCGAATTAGTTCCATCTCCTTTCTCCATGCATGTATGCACATACAATTTATCCATTAAGATTAACCAATAATCTTATCATGTGCATCCAATATTATTCCATCAGTGAATTATAATGTTGTTAATAATTTCCCCGTTCTTTTATTGGAACATGATTCCTTTCCATAAGCATAGTTGATCTTAATTGACATTACTTTAGGTATGTTAAAATAAAATTACTTTTTTGTCCCTGGTCCAAAAGACTCGAGTGAATTTTCCAGGACTCGAGTGTTCCTCAGATTTATCAAAATACTCGAGTGTTCCTCATGAGACTCGAGTGTTCTTTATTTTCCAGAAATATATTTTTAAATTCATCCAAATACTCGAGTGTTCTTCATGAGTACTCGAGTGTTCTTGAGTTTCCAGAAATTCAATTTTTCCAAAATCATCGAAATACTCGAGTATCATCCCAAATACTCGAGTATTTGCAGACAGACAACACTGCAAATTGAGTTTTAACATACCATTTCCAACTATAGTCAATTCCAATTCAAACCAATGATCAACAGAGCTTATATTACATATTTTAAACATGTTCCAATATAGAATTAACAACATTTAACACTGAATCACAGAATTTCATCAATTATGCATAAAATCCATTTTTCCACAACTCAACATACCAAATTCAATTCTAGGCACATTTAGCTCAATTACAGCTTTGGTACAGCTTGCATGTAACCTAACAAACTTGTCCAAACCAATGCTTGAATCCAGAAAGGCCTCCAAGCCTCAAACCTAATTCCAACTATGCCCATAGAGTCTTTTGTTGACTCTCAACCTAATTTCACATGATTTAAACTTATTCTAGTGAATTAAAAGATTCACCCTTACCTCTAGGTCGTGAATCAACACTGAGATTGCAGAGAAATTGGCTGGAAATGTTAAACCCCAAAAATCCTTTGCATGCAACCATATGTGAGCAGGGTACCAAAACCAGAGGATTCAACATGCAAAATCGTTGTAAAAATTTGGGAAAGAGGTTAGGAATTATTCTCTTCAACTTAAACTAGAGGTAGGAACGAATTTGAGATTCAGAGGGCTCATAAACTTACCAAAATCCTAGCTCCAAGTAGGCTCCAGACCTCAGGAACTTGGTTTGGCAGCAACTATCCCTCTTCTTTCGATCCTTGATTCTCCTTCCACACAGCCCCTCAACTCACAAATCTTATGTCTTTGTGAAGCTCGAAACGTGAGCTTCACAACGGTGTATCACACTTAATCTAACTCTCAGCAATGATCGAGTAATCAAAGCATGAAATTGGAAACCCTAAGTTGGTGTCTCAAGAACAATTCGACCAAAATGGTTCATCTTCCTCAACCAAGAGCTTAAATACACACTTCCAGTGATCATGCAGCTTGCCACGATGCTCAATAACGTGTTCTGGGTGTGTTTTCGTGTCAACGAAAGAGAATCGTCGCGTGTTGACTCATCAAACGCACTAACGAGTTCTCCACTGACTCGATTACTCGAGTGTTTCCAGGAATACTCGAGTATTTTTGCCAATTTTTCAAAAATATTTATTTTAATGCCCTTCCCTCCAAGACTTTTCTAATATTGTTTCTAGGTCCTCATTCAGGGTTAATATGTAAAAACTTTATTTTTTACATAAAATATTTTTTTATCAAAATATTTTCCACTTCCTATGAGCACCCATACTAACACATAATTAATCTAAATTAATTATAAAGTAATCAGAAAATAATTATGAAATAACCTTTCATAATCAAAATTTTCATTTCATCAGGGGATGAAAATTTGGGGTGTTACAATTTCCCTCGACCATACACATTCACAGAATAGATGCTGATGAGATTCATTTGCAGCTACACACAAGCAACAATGATTTGGGGTTCCAAGCCAGCTCATTCGGTCCTTCGTATCAAGCCTTCCATGAATCAGAAGCCAGAAATTGAAACGATGCTTCGGCTGAGTAAGAGGGTTCCAGACAATTTTGTGTAAAGGAAAATGTTGATGCGCACCATCCAGGAACTTATAGCCCGAATTGATGCTGTACACGCCACGCATGTCTGCAATCCAGGTATTACCTTGAAATCCAACTTTAATCTTATCTCTAGTTTTTATAATTTTCTTCCAGTGCCAACTATGGTGAGGTAGAGCTGTGCAATCCCAGAAACTGTGATCCTTTATGTAAATCGAATGAGCCCATTTAACCCAAAGATTCTCCTGATCACTTACTATCCACCAAACTTGTTTACCGATTGCTGCATAGTTCCATAGCTCTATATTCTTTATGTTTAGACCTCCATGCTTTCTAGGCCTGCAAACCACATCCCATGCTAATTTGGCTCTGTACCTGCCTTGCTCATCTCTGCCCCACAAAAAGCCCCTGCAGAGCCTATCAACTTCTCTAATAACTGACTTAGGAAGAATGAAACATGATGCCCAATAAACATGAAGATTCATTAGCGCACAGAGTTAACTAAACACAATCTGCCTTGATAGGATAGGTTTCTAGTCTTCCAAATTAGGAGCCTAGAAGTGATTTTCTGAATCAGAAAATTGCAAGAGTTCTTGTTCCACTTCCTTTCCATAAGAGGTATACCAAGATACTTACAAGGAAAAGCTCCAACTTGAAATCCAGTAATAAGTAATAGATCCTGTTGAACATTAATATCAATTCCAGCCATAAACAGTGATGATTTGAGCTGATTAGCTTGTAATCCAGACCACTGAGAGAATTGATTAAAAGCATTCCATAGAATAGAAACACTAGCTGGATGTGCCTTTGAAAACACCATTAGATCATCTGCAAAAGCAATATTTATTAACCCAAGCTCCTTGCACTGTGGATGAAATCTAAAACTCCTGGCTTTTGCTGCATTCTGGAACTGTCTAGTTAGGGTTTTCATAGCAAGTACAAAGATAAGGGGGGACAAGGGATCCCCTTGTCTGATACCCCTTGATCCTGTAAATTTCTCACCCTTAACTCCATTAACCACAATACTATAAGAGGCTGATCTGATACACACCATGATCCAGGAAATAAATTTAGGAGGAAATCTCAGAGCCTCTAGGATCTGCTCAATGAAATGCCGTTCAATAGAGTCATAGGCTTTTCTCAGATCTATTTTCATCATACACCTTGGTGAAATATTCCTTCTCTGATAGAGCTTGATCAAATCCTGAGTGATTAGTATGTTGTGGAGAATACTCCTATTCTTCACAAACGCACCTTGATTATCTTGGACTAGATGAGGCAACACTTTGCTTAATCTGCTGCAAATAAGTTTGGTAATACATTTATAGATGCTATTGCAGCAAGCAATAGGTCTAAACTCACTCACACTAGTAGGGCAGTCCACCTTAGGGATCATCACCAAAAGAGTATGATTTAATTCCTGTAAAAGCTTCCCTGTTTGGAAGAATTGCTGAATTGCTTCAACACAATCAGGCCCAACTATATCCCAGGCTGATTTAAAGAACCCAGACCCATATCCATCAGGCCCAGGGGCCTTGTCTTGGTGGATTGAAAACATAGCATCTTTAATTTCTTGATCAGTGAAAGGAAGAATTAGAGATACCTGTTGATCTGAAGATAGGACATTACCCTCAGTAAAGATGTCCTTATTTACTGCAATTCTATTTTGTCTGGCCCTGAAGAGATCTTCATAGTAATGTAGAAAAGCTTGCTCTATCTGATGCTGACCAGTGACTACTCCTTGATCAGATTGAAGTCTCAGAATTTTGTTCCTATATTGTCTTTGCTTGATAGAGTTGTGGAATACCCTTGTGTTTTCATCCCCATATCTAAGCCAACTTACTTTTGCCTTCTGTCTTAAGAACATATAAGCTGCCTCCTTCACTTCCATATACTCTCTGGTTAGGTCCTTCTCTTTTTGTTGTAGAGTTACATCCTCTGGGTTGGAATTAATATCAGTTTGCACAGCATCTAATTCACTTCTAATCTGGATTTCCCTTTTGTCTATACCACCAAAGGCTGCCCTATTAAGATCCTTAAGAGGATGTCTTAAGATCTTTAATTTCATGCAAATTTGAAACATTTTATGGCCCTGCACAGGGCTGTTCCAAGCTTGATGAACTAGGTGCAAGAAGTCATTGTGGTTAGACCACATATTAAAGAACTTGAAACCCACACCTTTTCGCATCTGTTGATTGCCCCAATCTATAAGAATGGGACAATGGTCTGACACACCAGGATTAATGAAATTAGTGAATGCTCCTGGCCATTCTGAACACCATAGATCATTAACAAGGCATCTGTCCAATTTACAGCTCACCCTGTCCATGCCTGTCTGCTTATTAGTCCATGTGAGACTATGACCAATATAACGCATATCAATCAAGTCACAGGCACTAATACACTCCTTAAAATCTCTCATGCTTCTGAAGTCCACAGAATTCCCTCCAACCTTTTCATTTTCATTAAGATAACAGTTGAAGTCCCCTATCACCATCCAAGGTTTGTCAATAAAGCTTTGTACTCCACAAAGGACCTGCCACAACTCTTGTCTGTCAATCATTTCATTTGAAGCATATACAAAGGTTATGTAACAAGTCTTCATAGTTTGCTTCATAGTTACTAAACAATGCATGTATTGTTGACACCTTGCTATAAGCATAACATCAAAACTATCTTGCTTCCAAATTATCCAGATTCTGCCAATATCACACACATCCTGATTGTCAAGAGAGCCCCATCCATAAGCCACCTTATTCCTAACTTGCTGAAATCATCTAGTTCTCAGCTTATTCTCCAGGATACCAATTAACCCTATACTATTAATTCTACACAAATCTTGAATAGCATCTTGTTTAAGAGGGCTATTCATCCCTCTTATGTTCCAGGCTGCAATCTTATCCATCATGTCCTTGCTTTGAGGTAGACCCTCTCAGAAAAACCTTGGTCATATTCTGTGCCTTGCTCCTAGTTTGAACTGGAATCCATCCTTCATCATTCCTTTTAGCAATTATCTCTGGCTGTTCTCTTCCTTTACCACTGTCTGATTGTCTCTCTTTTTCCTTATCTATGGCAGCTTCCAAAACCTTTTCAGCTTCTGCCCTTGCACCTTCAATATTCTCTATAGGAATAGTTCCAGTAGCAATAGCTTCCTTAGTTTGAACAGCTGTGACCACCTCATCTATGTCCTTTTGTGTTGGCTTATTTTTCTGAACCCATTGTTGCTTAACCCCCTTCCTGCACATCTTTGAATCATGGCCATATGTAGAGCATTTTGCACAAAGGACTGGCTTCCATTCATATATTACCTTCTGGCTAATAACAATACCCTTCTCATCCTCAAATTAGACTTCATCAGGCAACACCTTAGGATTGACTTCAACAAGAACCCTGGCATAATTAATTATGTTCCTTTCCTTTGTTACTTGGTCCACCATAATTGGTGTACCAATTAAGCTGGATATCTTGCCCAATGCCACAGCCCCCCAATACTTCAGATTTAGATTTGGCAGTTGCACCCACACAGAGACTCTATCCAGAAAATCCCTAGTCATAGGCTTCCCTGTCCATGGAGAAATTATTATAGGTTTTCTATCAAAATGAAATAGGCCTATGTCAAGCATAGCATTCATTCCATCACTACTATTGAATCTCACAATGAATGTACCATCAGCATTCATCAATACCTTGTCTACTCCATGTTCACCCCACACTTTCCTGATGTAACCATTCAGGACAGGGAATGGGGGTTTGGCTCCTAAGACATAGCAGACCAAAGCATTTTTCCAATAGATCAACTCATTCTCAACATCAGTATTGTGTATTTTACCTACAGCCACACCTTCTTTCAGATCAGGTTTGTAGAATTGAAGCTTCTCCCCTGCATTCCTCAATTTACTTATATCAAACTTGTCCCATATATTTGGCTGCTTAGGGATTCCTTCCTCTTGATCTGGCGATGAACCATTATTAGGATTCTCAGTCAGGTCCGTCTGAGTCGTTATGCCTTCCTCCCCAATTCTCAAATCCTTGTTTCCTACTGAAATCGCCTTTTCCTTAATCTTTGCTCTCAAAATATCGATCTTTTGCACCCATAGTTCTGCTTGCTTGGGGCTTAAGTTTTCTATGTCTTCCAGGTCCTCCTCATCAAGCTGTGAGAAATCAATCTTTGAAGGTGTAATGGATAGGTTGTCATTCACATTTGACGAAGAAGAAGGGGTTTTGGGAGGCCTACCTCTCTTTTTGCCCATGACGGCAGAAGGCGGCGGCGGTACCTAAGGTACAGTCGAGAGAGAGAGAGTTTTGCCTCACAGAGTGTTAATTTTTGAAAAATTTATTTTATAATTGATTTATATTAGTTTTGAAGGTAATACATAAGTTAACTTGCTTATTTATAAAATTTAGACAAAATTACTAGATTAATTCTGTAAGTTATTTTTTAGTTAAAAAATAGTTTCGTAAGTTTTTATTTTTTTTTATAAATAAGTTTTATAAGTCAATGACTTCCAATAAATTCATTTTTTTGTTAATATTGAATTTTAAGAGATGCGTGGTGTAACATCCCTAATTTTGATTGAAATAATATTATATAGTTTATTATATATATTTTGTTGGTTTTTAATATTTTTCCTTTTGATAAAAATTATGTGTGGTTAAATAAAAATATGAGAAATATTTTTATTATGATATTTTATGTGAAAAAGTAAGTTTTGTAGTTTAGTCCATGTTTTGGGACCTAATTGCAATATTAGAATGGTTGGTGGAGGGAAAATGAATAAAATACAAATTTTTGAAATATGTCAGTCACTAACCGGTTAGTGATTTCAGTAACCGGTTAGTCGTTGTTGCAGAAACTTAGTGTTAGTGCGTTTGATGAGTAATCACGCGGTTTATTCCAGAAATCACCACGAATTCACCTGGGAACTTAGTGGATGATGATGCGTGTCAACATGCATGTTAACCCAATTTCTCTATAAATAACGTCAATTGAACGAATTTTTTATTCATTTTGCCTCATTGAAGTGTTGATGCTCTGTTTTCTTGACTCTGTGTTCATCCCTTTCATTCTCTTTCGCTCTTAAACCATAATACACAAATCATACACCAATAGAAAGCTCATTCAACAAGCTTCGTTTTGATACCAAACTTGTGAGCTGAAAGTCCCTGAGCTAGGAAAAATCAAGTCACAAAGTTGAGGTGTTAAAACGGTCAATTACGTTTCAGAGTTCGTGGAGCTCATTTTGGGTCTTGTTCTTGGTAAACACATGCAACCTTTCGAGATCAAACTTGTTCAATTCTCTCATGCATGTTTCAAAGAACAACTCCTAATAGTTTTCTCCAATTTGTTTGCCTTTTTCATGTGTTAATTTCTCTGGTTTTGGACCCTACTCGAACCTGTCTTGGCTGAAAAGGGGTGAATTGGTTCTCTAGAATTTCTGACCAAATTTCATGTTGTAACTCATCATGCACAACTCTAAGGTAAGGGAGAAGCTATTCATTTCGCTAGAATGATAATTAATAGGCTTGGAATGTAGATGAACTTTACAAGCTCAAGGGCAAGATATCTTGAAATGAGAATTTGGCTTGGAGGCCAAACTAGGCTTTATAACCAATTGGAGCAAGTTTAATTAACTAATTATGAACTAAAGGAAGTCTGAAATCAAATCTTTTGGCCTTGCATGTGGTTTTTCCATGTTAAAGTGAGCAATATATGTGTTTTTATGCATATTTGATGAGTAATATGTTGAACATGTCAAGTTGATGATGATTATATGTTGTAACATGTTGGAATATGCTTATTTATTCTCTGTTAAGGGCTGCCTTTGATGATAGTTGAGCGGTTATTGAATTGATGTTTAAAGAGCAATTTTAGAACTATAATGCTGCAGTATCTAACCGGTTAGTGAGCGGTTAGCCACTGAAAAATTTATAAAAAAAAAATTGTATTTTTTTATTATTAATTAAACTATTTTTTTAAAATTATTTTCAGCTTTTGAAATTGCTTATAGCATTAGTTTAACAAATTAATGATATGTGAATGGATCATTAATTAACGATATGTGTTAAGGAGTTAAGATAGGCGGTGGGAAAAGACACATTCGGTTTTGATAAATCGAAATGAGAATATGCAGAGATTAAGTCCATGACAGTGATACGTCAATTTGACCGTGGGGGTTAGTCATGGGTAGAATGGTCCTGTGATGGGCGAGTTTCTGTAGACTTGGCCCGGGATAATTTTGCATTAACTATGAAAATCCTATCGATCTCTAGGTGTATATCTTGGCTGCGGAGGGCGGTCTTTTGTATGGTCTAAGTCCTTCAGTGGATACACAATGGAGTTGTGATGAAATACACGGGTGAAAGACGTTTACTCCCAATTGCTTTTCCTCACTTAGAATCGTTTGGTACGTTGTCGTCAAACGTAATGAAGCGTTTTGGTACGTTTTCGTTAAAACGTAAATGGAATCGTTTGGTACATTCTCGATAAACGTAAATTGCATCGTTTGGTACGTTCTCGATAAACGTAAATTGCTAAGTGCATGATATTCGTGGAATATCACCGAGAAGAATGTATTGAGCTTACGCATTGCACATACATTAGAGAGCATGCATTATCGAATCATAATTATTGTTTGGTTAAGTAATGTGTTTATGTGATATTACTTATCTACTTGTGTTTGTTTATTCCCTGTCTATTTAATTATTCATTTGTAAGCGTATGACACTGGCTTACTCCCCTGCTTTATTTTGATTGTTAGGTAATGGCACACATCATGTCTCGCATGGAGCTTTACCCGATGCGTAGTGGTATTTGGGAGCTTGATGATCATCGGGCTATTTTTGTGGGACGGGCTGATGTTGTTTTTTGCCACCCCGATCCCTTGGCCTGTATACTACCTCGCACTCCCGTGATGTGTATTATCAGGGAAGGCGAAACTATGCATTTCATCTTTGGAGTTGGAGGACTTATACTCTGAGTTGTTTCTCTCTCTCTCTCTCTCTGTACATATATATATATATATATAGGCTTTTTTACTTAAGTGGGCTAATTTTACAAACAATTTACAGAAAAGGGGTAGTTTAAAAACTATTTACGTAGGACCGGGCAATCAACGAAACTATTTACGTAAATGGGGCAGTCAAAGTCAAAATACAAAGTCAAACGCGTCATCCGGGATGACGTAACCCAAAAGTGACATGTGTCCACTTCCTATTCGCCATCCGGATTCCATTAGGATAAAAAAGTAAAAAAAAAAGCAACTGACAGCTCTGCCACGTGGCGCAACCAGGGGGTTGCGTCACTGCGGCTGACGCAACCAAACGCGTCAACCGCAGTGACGCAACCCTCTGGTTGCGCCACGTGGCAGCACGGTCCCCCCCTCCTGGCTCATGTGTACACACGTTTTTAACACCCACCTACAACCTAACCAATTCCCTTCTCCCCATTAATTACCCTTCTCATATTACAACTTCCACCAACTCCCTATAAATTACTATTTACAACACCCTCTTTCCATACTTCCCTTCCACACTCACCAAATTATTTACTCCTTCTCTTCCCCTCTTCCCCACGGTGGGGTTACATCACTTTTCTTCCCCACTATTACAATTTCTTCTCTTCCTCACTCATCAAATTTACACACACATAATTTTTCTTCCGGTTTGAAAAATAAGCAAAAAAAAAAAAGCGAGGAACTTCTTTTCTTTTCGGTCATCCTTCTACATAATTTTTTTTATACTCTTCCAGGTAAATTTTAATATTTTTTGAATTTTTTTTATTTTATGCACTTGTAGATAAGAAGTG
Organism: Crotalaria pallida; assembly: GCA_037953625.1. Classification (NCBI taxonomy): domain Eukaryota; kingdom Viridiplantae; phylum Streptophyta; class Magnoliopsida; order Fabales; family Fabaceae; genus Crotalaria; species Crotalaria pallida. The sequence continues at coordinate 52,729,936 of CM075654.1, read as the reverse complement.
ATATTATTTGATTAGCTATTAGCATAAACTGTGACACCCTTGTTTTATATCTTGAAAATAATTAATATTTCCAAATATAGAATACATGCTATCAAAAATTGGGTACAGAAAATTTTCCTTTTTAATTTGTACTTGCTCAATTATAAATACCTTTTAACTTTGACGAATAGTTTGAATTCGGCTTAGTAATATCTTAAACACAAAAGGCTCTCGAGACAATGTCTTTTTATCACAATAAAACATATTCGTAACATTTATTAAAAACATATTATTTGCCTCTTGAGTTTAATCGAACTTATAGAATATAAACTTATTGCCGAATCCTTTTTGAACCAGAATCAGAGTTTGCGGAAGTAAAAATAATACTTGTGGGGCACTGCTGAGGTAAATAAAAACATCATATATATATATATATATATATATATATATATATATATCCGATATAAAACCCCCACCAGTATCACAGTAGCAAGTAGCAAAAGTCGAGATAGAAAGTTTTGATAAAACATAACCAGCTGCTCAAAATAAACCTCACTCTAAGACCTCTCAAAAATATATACAATATATGACAAGACCAAAGTAGAAGTCCCAGAGCAGGTCATCCATGTCCTCAGCAACTCTTCTGATCCTCTGCAGCTCTATTCCTAGTCCTAGGATCCAAAACATCTACGCTATGCAGGCTCCTAGGAACCAGCAGGTCCACCTCTAGCAGAAACAGTAGGCTCAACAGGCACCTCCTCCCCGTCCTCATCCTCCACGGGATCCTCCTCGACCCCGCCCTACTGTGCCGAGACCCCACCACTGGGCCTAGGATCTGCAAAAGCAGTCCTCTCAAAATCAGTCGGACCAGGAGAAGGAGTCTCCTCAGTAACAACTCTGTGGGAAGAAGGATGAGTACGAGTGGCAGCTCTAAAGCGAAAACTATGAAAACGACGCACTGGTCGAGCCGGGGGTGGTCCTCTATATGTATAAAAGGGTGGAACATGCATAGTATAGACAAAAGGGATCCTAAATCTACGAGGGCGCACCCGAACCAAAGGGTTAGGGTGGTAGAGAGTGATCTCCACCTACCCCTCAAAGGTGGCTCGGTGCTCCTCGTACGTCCATATACCACTAGGGATAGGGCGTATCTCGATGCAGGCTAGGTATCTGGCCATCACCTAAGCAGGGCATAGGGAGTAAGTATACACATATACATAATCAATAAAGACTAAAATACAAACACAAGTATATCATGGACAACAATAATGCAAGTACATATGAGCATACCCATTTTCAACATTATATCTCTTATAATGCAAGTGGCATGATGCATGATTTCTATCCACAACTGAGGCCTCTAACAAAAGTCCATCTTGGACGTCCATCCAATACACCGTTGTGTTCCCAAAACACTGACATTCGTTCCCAGAACGTATGCCAAAACCATTCTTGGAAAAAACAAGCATCACTCCCAGAGTGAGCATCACGTTCCCGGAACGCATAAAAACCATGTCCCAGACACTGGCCACATTCCCAGAATGTGTCATCAAGTAGGTTACAAATTTGGTACTCCCGAAGTATCCTCCTCATATTCCCAGAATATGATAATCGTTTCCTACCAACCCATCTTCCATTCTCTATGCATGAATGCACAATTATTAAGGTTGGTTTTTATCTTTACTTTAATTATTGTGATTTAGAAATATCTCAATTTCTCTTTTGAATGATTAATTTGAGGTATAACCTTTGGCACAAAAATTCATCCATGAATTAACTTAAAAACATGCCATTAGGCTTGGATTGGGAAAAACTTAACCCATGGTATCCACATTTCACTTAAAAGACTTAACTTTTATTTTTCAGTTTCAGGTACTAACCGATTACAGTCTCAGGCTAACCGGTTAGAATTACAGACCTGAACTTGTTAACCATTGAAATTCAGAAATCCCTTTTTCTTGAATTCTCTACCCAATCCATAAACAAGTTTTCAGCATTGCCATATACCTCAAATTCCACTGATGTCATCATTCAAAGTCTAAATCACAATTCAATTCCAATGGGACATAATTTCCTCTTGAAATTATCTCATAACATTAAGGCATTAACTCCTCAACTACAATATGAAACAAACAGTATTTATTCACATGTTTTCAGATTGATTCCAAGTGAAATTAGAGTATATACTTGAGTAAAAATGGTAAGAATATAGGGCCAATTTCATAAATTCATTTCCTTTGAAACTTTACAGTATCTAACATGTTACAAATTTCGAATAACCGGTTAGATTATGCAGTCTGTACACTGAAAAATGAGGTTTTACATACCATTCTTTTCAATACTCAAATCTACCCAATTTCATCAATCAATAGAGTCCACATACCTTAAGTTAAACATGTTTGACCACAGAAACATATTTCATTTGCATGCATTCAATTTAGAGTATTAAATTGCATAAAAACCCACATAAACACAATTTAATACCACAAAACTCAGAATAAACATTTAGATTATGATTCAATCATCAAAATCACTTGCATGCAGGTTATCAAACTTGCTCAACAAGGATTGAGTCACAGATTTGGCCTCCAAGCCTTTTTGACCTTTACACATAATGCCCTTTTGAGTGTTTGTTGACTCAAATCCTAAAACACTTGATTTTAGTCTCAATCTAGTATAAGGTAAACTTCTCCCATACCTCAAAGTCGTGTTTGATGAGTATAATCACTGAGATTGAAGAAAATCCACAGACTCCACAGAAATTCTTGGTTCTGCTCTCAACCACGTTTTTCAGCAACAGGGTCCAAACACCAGGGAATTTGTCATAGAAATTGACCAAAAAATTAGGGAAAATAATTAGGACTTGATCTAGGTAACATGCACTAAATAATCGAAGCGGTTTGAGGTTCAAAGAGTGCTTGAGCTTACCTAAATTGAAGCTCAAAGACAGCTCCACGAACACAGAGACAGTGTTTGCAGCTTCAACTTCTTGGGTTGATTCCTCTTCACACAAGAACTCTCAGCTCACAATTTTTATGTCAATACAAAGCCCTTGATTCAAGCTCTGTAGAGGTGTATCACTCGCTCTCCAACACTCAGAGAAGAAGAAGAATTTCGCCAGACGATTCAAGAACCCTAACAGAGCCTCCCAACACCAAACTCAGCAAAATCAACCCCAATTTCTTCAACACACTGGCTTTTATAGAGGAATTTCAATGCCATGCATACCGACGCGTGTTTTCCACTGATCTTAGGCTGATTTCGTGGCGAATTCGTGGATTAATCAAGTGATTACTCATCAAAACGCACTAACCCAGTTTCTGGGTTCATCGTGTAACCGGTTACAGGGCATTACTAACCGGTTAGATCAGTGCAATATTTAAAAATTAACACTTTTTAAATCTTTCCCTCCAAAAACCTTTCTAATATTACATTTAGGTCCTAATCCAAGGACTAAAATGTAATATCCATATTTTTGTATTTATTTGCCCTATAAAAATACTTTCACTTATTTTTATATTTCAAGGCTGATTAAATACAAAATATAAACTTGGAAAATTTATATAAATTAATAATAAAACTTTATTATTAATTTCCTTATTATCCGGGAGACGAAAATGAGGGGTGTTACACTACTCCCCCACTTAAAAGGAATTTCGTCCCCGAAATTCTAACTTACATAAACAACTCAGGATACTCTTGACGCATCTTCTCCTCTAATTCCCATGTAGCTTCAGACACGTCAGCATTTTCCCATATAACCTTAACTAAAGGTATCTCTTTTCCCCTGAGCTGTTTAACTTCACGCTCTTCTATCCAGACTGGTCTGGCTTCAAAGGTAAGGTTCTCCTTTAAAGCTAGCTCATCAGGTTGAATTTTCAAAACAATCGAGGGGTCATGCACATATTTCTTTAACTGAGAAACGTGAAAGACATTGTGCAAATTGGACAAAGAGGGTGGTAAGGCTATTTGATAGGCAATAGGACCAACTCTCTTAAGGATTTGGTATGGGCCTATACACTTAGGCGAAAGCTTCTGGGTTCTCAAGGCTCTACTGATTCCTTTCATCGGGACTACCCGAAGAAACACATGGTCGCCTTTCGAAAACTCTATTGGTTTTCTCCTCTTATCAGCATAACTCTTCTGCCGACTCTGAGCCGCTTTCATCTTTGCCTGAACCATCTTAATCTTCTCAGTTGTCTGCTGCACAATTTTTGGTCCAACCCCTAAGTTCTCCCCCACTTGAAACCAGCATAGCGGAGTTTGGCATTTCCTTCCATACAAAGCCTCAAATGGTGCCATTCCGATGCTTGCATGATAGCTGTTGTTGTACGTGAATTCTGCGAGGGTTAACACTGGATCCCAACTTCCTTGCTCTTCAAGTGCACAAGCCCTCAATATATCTTCCAAAGACTGAATAGTTCTCTCCGTTTGACCATCCGCCTGTGGATGATACGCAGAACTCAACTTTAAGCTTGTTCCCATAGCATTATGCAAACTCTTCCAGAACTGTGAAGCAAACCTGGGATCTCGATCCGACACAATACTCGAAGGCACTCCGTGTAGACGAACTACCTCCTTAATGTAGATCTGGGTAAGCTTATTCAAAGGATAGCACATATTTATCGGAATAAAATGCGCCGACTTAGTCAACCTATCCACAATCACCCAGATTGCATCATGATTTGCTACTGTTCTTGGCAAACCAGATACAAAATCCATCGAGATACTATCCCATTCTAGTGAGGGATACTTAAGGGTTGCAATTGTCCTCCCGGTTTCTGATGCTCTACCTTAGCTTTATGACAAATTAAACATGAAGCCACATACTCCGCGACATCCTTTTTCAAACCAGACCACCAAAATATTTTCTTCAGATCCTGATACATTTTGGTTGATCCAGGATGCATACTCATCCAACTTTTATGTGCTTCATCAAGGATCAATCTCCTAACCTCCTGATCTTTTGGTATGCAAATCCTTGTCCTGAAATGAAGGATTCCATCCAACCCAATCTGGAAATCAGGTTCCTTCCCCTCCGAACCCAATCTCATCCTTTCAATCAACTCCTCATCTACTTGTTGCAACTCCCGAATTCTTTCCAAGAATTCATTTTAATCTGCAGCATTCCTAACTTGATGCTTGATGGTTCCACTTGTGTCAACAAGCTCAAGTCTCTGAATTCCTCGATCAAAGCTGCTTCCTTCACCATCATTGCACTTATGTGGATTGCTTTCCGACTCAACGCATCCGCAACCACATTCGCTTTACCCGGATGGTAATGGAGTTTAAAGTCATAATCCTTCAAAAACTCCATCCACAGTCTTTGCCTCATATTCAACTCTTTTTGGTCAAACAGATATTTCAAACTCTTATGGTCACTAAATACTTGGAAAGTAGTGCCATAGAGATGATGTCTCCATATCTTTAAGGCAAACACGATCGCAGCCAATTCCAAATCGTGTGTCGGGTAATTCACCTCATGATTCTTCAACTGTCGTGATGCATAAGCCACTACTCTTCCTTCTTGCATCAATACGCACCCCAGTCCTTGCTTAGATGCATCACAGTACACTTCAAAACTCCTGTGAGGGTCATGTAAGATTAACACAAGAGACGATGTTAACCTTTCCTTTAGCTCTCGGAAACTACTTTCACACCTGTCATCCCACACAAACGGTTGATCTTTCCGAGTCAACTTGGTCAAAGGCAACGCAATCTTGGAAAATCCTTCTATGAACCGACGATAGTATCCAGCCAGCCCTAAGAAACTTCTCACCTCAGTCACAGTCTTAGGCTGTTCCCATTTCAACACTGAACTCACCTTTGCTGGATCCACCGCAATTCCTTCCTTAGAGATTACATGCCCAAGAAACTTTACTTCATTCAACCAAAACTCACATTTTGTAAGTTTGGCATACAACTGCTTCTCCTTCAGGACCTTCAACACAATCCTGAGATGTTCTTCATGCTCCTCCGGACTCTTAGAATAGACCAAAATATCATCTATAAATACCACGACGAACAAATCCAGGTATGGTCTAAAGATCCGGTTCATATAATCCATGAAAATAGCAGGTGCATTATTCAATCCGAACAACATCACAACATACTCATAATGACCGTGTCGAGATCGAAATGCAGTTTTCGGTATATCTTCCTCCTTTATCCTGATCTGATGACAGCCCGATCTCAGATCAATCTTTGAAAATACTGCAGCTCCCCTAACTTGATCCATAAGGTCATCAATCCTTGGCAAAGGATACTTATTCTTAATAGTGACCTTATTCAATTGTCTGTAATCCACACACATCCTCATACTTCCATCCTTCTTCTTTACAAACAGCAATGAAGCTCCCCAAGGCGAAACACTTGGCCTGATCATCTGCTTTTGCAGCAATTCCTCTATCTGCTTTTTCATTTCTGCCATTTTCGGTGGTGCCATTCTATAAGGAGCAATAGAGATGGGACCAGCTCCAGGAACTAAATCAATCCCAAACTCTATTTCTCGCTTCGGAGGTAATCCTGGTATCTCTTCAGGAAGTACTTCCGGAAATTCCCTCACTACAGGAATCTCTTCTATCGACATTGACTCTTCTTCTCTAGTAGCAGAGAATAAGCATATGTAACCTTCGGGTTCAAGGGTTCTATATTGGATTGTCTTTCTCTCGCAATTGATGATCACTTGGTTCTTCATCAACCAATCCATACCCAAAATCACATCTAATTGTAACTTAGGAAGACAAACCAAATCTACTTTAGAGACACGACCCAAGATTTCAACTTCACACCCTAAGCAAACCTTAGAGGTAAAGATGGGTATCCCAGTAGGGGTATCTATATTAAGATAACAAGGCGAATCAGAAACAACAAGATTCAACCTACTCACACATTCAGAAGAAACAAATGAATGTGTAGCTCCAGAATCAAACATAATCTTGCAAGGTTGGTCATTAAGCAAAAAGTTACCTTCCACGAGATTCGGGGTTTGGGTTGCTTCATTACCACTCAGGGTAAACACTTTGCCCTGCACCACAGTCTTGCCAACAGATCCTTTAGCATCACCTTTTGCGGGCTCTCTGCAATCACGGGCAAAATGACCTTGCTTCCCACATTTGAAACACCCTTCTGTGGACCAGCAGAATTGACCATGGTGATAACGCCTACACTTCTCACAATAAGGAGCATTATCGCGAGACTTGTTCTTGTTATCAATTACAGCTTTGCCCTTGCCCTTGTTCTTCTGAGCATATGGACCATTATTCCGGTGATCAAATCTCTTCTTCCTCTGTGGTCCATAACCTTGTCCACTACCCTTTCCTTCGCTTCCTATCAACTCAGCCTTCTTATCATCCTCATACATTCTGCACATATCCACAAGTGCAGGAAAACTCTGAATCCTCTGGTAACTAAAAATATACTTCAACTCCGGTCTTAGTCCACCTTCGAATTTGACACACTTACTTCTTTCATCAGGGTTATTCAAGTAGTAGGGAGAATATTTCATCAACTCCTCAAATCTAGCAGCATATTCTCCTACACTCATATCCCCCTGTTTCAATTGCATGAACTCTACCTCCTTCTTCCTCCCTAAATCTTCTGGAAAGTATTTATTAAGGAATTTCTCCATAAACACTCCCCAGTTGATTGCTCTTCTCTCAAAATTCAGCAATTGAACCGTATGATCCCACCAGTTCCAGCTTCCCCATGAAGCATGTAAACTGCATAGGTTACCTTTTGCTCATCCAAACAGTCTAATGTTCTGAAAATCTTGTTGATCCCATACAACCACTTATTTGCCTCATCAGGTTTGTATCCTCCTTCAAACCTTGGTGGATTGCACTTTCTAAACTTCGACAGAGTCTTAGCATCATGATTTACCACATTACCAACATGTGGATTACCAGCTCGTCCTTGAGGTGGCTGCTGTTGCTGCTGCTGCTGCATACCTTCCAGCACAGTCGTAATATGTTCTAACATTTCATTCGTATAATTTCTATTCCTAGTTGCCATAGAAAGACCTGCACTATGTTTGACACCCTAAGTTTTATTATATAATTAAACAAAGATTTTATGAGTTTTCTTTGCTTAATTAATTTCTAACTCCATTATCAGAGTGGGGAAGCCTAAATTCACTATTAAAATAGTGGTCTAGAATTTTTCTTTTCCTAACTTTTACAAACAAAGGGGTTCACATGAGGAATTACTTAATTACACTTATTTAGAAAATATATTTAGTGGTATTTAGTTATAGAAAATTTTTAGGAAAAATCCGACAGAGTCTCCTCTGTTTATCGGATATTTTCCATATTTCTTGAAAACCTGCTACCTGCGTGAAAGTTAAAAATACATTTTCCAGTTCAGTTCCTTTTACTTATGTGCAGTGCTAGGGTGTTTCCCCAGCTCATTCTATAGCCCCACACTCATTTAGTTTTGCAAAATTACATAGGTATTATTTACAACAAAAATATGCACGGAACGTCCCCGTCATAGCGGAGGAAATCCGGCCCAAAGGTGCTCACACATTGCACCACAAAAATATACTAAGTCATAAGGAAAGTTTAAACTAAGTTTTTTATATACAATCTCAAAATAACTAAGTCCAAAACTAGTAAAATAAAAGTATGAACCACTACTCTCCCTAGTTGGGAGAGTGATCCTGCTCGGCTGGGACCTCGGAATCTAACTCTGAACCTGAAAAATGGGCGTAAGGGGTGAGAAATCCACGAACCCAGAAATGTCATTTTAAAGAGGCATAAGAACAACTAAGGCATGCAACAATCAATTCACACACATACATAAATCATGCTTCATTGCATACCTTATTGGTTCGAAATTAAATCATATATCAATGATAATCACTCTTGGTTTTTCTTCAACTTTAAACATGACTTTTACTTTCACAAGCTTTTAACTTTTGTATCTGAACTTTGCTTGCATTATGAATTCCATTAGGTATTCTTGCTGCATAATTGGTTAGGATGGTATCTTCACCCAATAGGACTTCTTCTCACTCAGGACTTCTTGACCCATAAGACCTTTCCCTCGTTAGGGCCTTTTCTTTATTTCCTTTTCTTCACTCTCTTTCATATATTCTCTTTTATTCATATTTCATGTTTATATTTGGTAATGCAGCTATTAATCTTCGCGTAGGATCCACGTAACCTAACGAGCCTTTGATCTTATGGGGATTTTTCCTGAGCGAGCTTTGTACCTATTGGGGCTAATTCGGGTCTACTTTGCTAGTAGGACCCTGTCCTAACCGTGTGCACCTAATGGGTGTGGATCCCAAAACGCGATTAATAGCTGCAGACCTTTTACTCTTCTTTACTTTGCATTACAATTCCATTTCATTAATCACACTTATACATAATTTGCAACATAGCATTTCTTATTTGCAATTAATATTAACTATAAAAAAACACCTCATTTCAAACTTGAAATTGCAAAATTAAGTGTTCCCTAACATAAACAAATCCTTGCTCCCTATTATCATAAATTCCCCATTTAACTCAATACTTACCATATTCACAAAATCATCAAATAATTGCTAAATAAGCAACCAAGACATAACAAATCACCAATTCAATTATTAATCATACTTATTTCAAGTGTCAAGTACGATCAAGCAAATTCATGAACATTAACACATATCAAGAGGGAGAAAAATCATATTATCTAACCCTAAACTTAATCATAATTATACACACCCAAAATTCAACTCCCAAGCCCATGAATCAACCCCTTACCTTGATTTTGAAGATTAGAAATAGAAAATACCAATTTGAGCTAATACCCTCTTGCTGGATGAGAGAGAAGAACGTGGAGAGAGGGAGAAAGAGAGTTTCCAATCCTTGAACTTGAGAGATTGATAGAAGATTAAAGGTTTGTGGGTGATGGGGATTGATTTTTAGTGATTATTCATGGTTTGAAGTGATGGTTTGAAGGTGAAATCATGGAGAGAAGGGAGAGAAGTTCGGCCCCTAGTAGAGAGAGAAAGCCATGGAAGAAAATGTGGGAAGAAGAAGGCCAAAACGCTGTTTTCTGGGCTGAAAAACTCGACTTAATCGATTAATACTCGATTAATGTGGCCAATATCTGACTTATCTACTCTCTAAAACTCGGGTTAATCGATTAACCACTGCTAATTGCCTTTTCTATTTTTCTTCTATTTTTCATCGTGTTTTCAAATCACCATAACTTCTTCGTTAACCGTCGGATCTTGCTCAAATTTTAAAGCAAGGTTCCTAAAAATCCATACTCCATATCCAACGGTGGAAGTCTTGATTGAAGTTGTAATTATTTAATTACAATTTCCCAAACTAGGGTTGTTGGAAAGGTGATTTAACTTAGCTAAAATTGCACTTTTTAACCCGATTCAATTCCGATTTCGATTCTCCCCTTTCTAACTCCTTTCTAACACCTCACCTACTCATTGGATTAATTATCTTAATTTTTCTTAATTACTCTAATATATTTTTATAACAATTAATTAAATAAATTAACTGGAAATTAAATTGAGGACGTTACAATCCTCTCCCACTTACCAGAATTTCGTCCCCGAAATTCGCTAGGTGTTGAATAATTGTGGATATGACTCCCTCATTTTGTCCTCTAGCTCCCACATAGCTTCTTCAACATTATTGCGATGCCAGATAACCTTTACCAAAGGAATCTGTTTGCCTCGAAGTTGCTTAATCTGAAGATCTTCAATCCGAATGGGATGAATTTCAAAAGTCAGATTTTCTTTCAAAGGTACATTATCCACATCAATTATATGCGAAGGGTCATGCACGTACTTCCGAAGTTGTGATACATGGAATACGTCATGCAACTTAGCTAGATGAGGAGGCAATGCAATTCGATACGCCAAAGGTCCAACCTTCTCAATTATCTGGTAGGGACCAATAAACCTGGGAGAGAGCTTCCAGTACTTGATTGCACAACCGATGCCGGTGGTAGAACTTACCCTTAAGAACACATGATCACCACTATCGAATTCCAAGGGCCGTCTACGCTTATCTGCATAGCTCTTTTGGCGATCCTGAGATGCCTTCATCTTTTGCTGAATCATTTTGATCTTTTCTGTGGTTTCTTGAACAATGTCTGGACCAAGAAGCAGATTTTCACCAATTTGAAACCAGCACAGTGGAGTCCGGCATTTTCTGCCATAGAGAGCTTCAAAAGGAACCATCCCAATACTGGAATGGAAGCTGTTGTTATAAGTAAACTCAATTAGTGGCAGAAGACGTTCCCAACTATCTGATTGCTCAATAACACAAGTCCTTAGCAAATCCTTCAATGATTGAATGGTGCGCTCTGTTTGCCCATCCGTTTGGGGATGATATGCTGTGCTGAACTTGAGTTTTGTGCCCAAAGCCTGTTGAAGACTTTGCCAAAAACGAGAGAGGAATCTGGGATCACGGTCAGAGATAATACTTGAAGGGATTCCATGTAATCTCACAATATTTTGAATGTATAGTTGTGTCAACTTCTTCATACTATACTTCATATTCATCGGAATAAAGTGAGCACATTTGGTAAGTCGATCGACTACTACCCAGATAGCTTCATAGCCGGAAGGGGTTCTTGGAAGACCAGATACAAAATCCATAGAGATGCTATCCCATTTCCACTCGGGAATCTCTAAAGGCCTTAACAAGCCTCCGGGATTTTGGTGTTCAATCTTGGCTTTTTGGCATACTAGGCAGTGGGATACAAAATCTGCAATCGCCTTCTTCATTCCAGGCCACCAAAATAGCCTTTTAAGGTCTTGATACATCTTTGTGGTACCTGGGTGGATACTTAATTTAATCTTATGTGCCTCGTGAAGAATATCCCTTTGAACTTCAAAATCTTTAGGAACACATACTCTGCCTCGAAATCGGATGATTCCGTTCGAACCCTTGATGAAATCGGGCTCTTCTCCATCAGGAGCTCTTTCAAAGAGCTTCTGCAATTCTGGGTCCTCTGCCTGCCTTTCTTTTATCAGGTCGGTGAATTCATTATGCACCTGCAACATTTCCAGAATAATACTCTTTTCTTGCACCTGCACACCCAACATGAGATTACTAAATTCCTGCATCAATTGCATCTCCTTTATCATCATATTGCTAACGTGAAGTGTCTTGCGGCTTAGAGCATCCGCCACTACATTTGCTTTGCCTGGATGATATTGAAGACTGAAGTCGTAATATTTAAGAAATTCCATCCACCTCCTTTGTCTCATGTTCAGCTCCTTCTGATCAAATAGATACTTGAGGCTCTTATGATCGCTGAACACCTCGAATCGACTACCGTACAGGTAGTGCCTCCAAATTTTCAATGTAAATACCACGGCTGCCAATTCGAGATCATGAGTAGGATAATTCTGTTCATGTCGGCGAAGTTGCCGAGAAGCATATGCAACAACTTTGCCTTGTTGCATTAGCACACATCCTAATCCTTGTTTCAATGCATCACAATAAACGTCGAAGGGTTGAGATGGATCTGGCAAAATTAAGACGGGTGAGCTAGTGAGTCGCTTCTTTAATTCTTCAAAACTATGCTCACACTCCTCTGTCCATTGATAGGGTACCTCCTTACGAGTTAATTTGGTTAGCGGAAGTGCTAACTTAGAAAAACCCTCAATGAATCTCCTATAATAGTCGGCCATGCCTAGAAAGCTTCTGATCTCTGTGACTGTGGTGGGTCTCTCCCACTTGAGTACTGCTTCTACCTTCGATGGATCAATTGCCACTCCTTTTTCTGAAATGACATGACCCAGAAAGTACACTTCATTTAACCAGAAACTACATTTGGCAAGCTTAGCATACAATTGTTTCTCCCTGAGGATCTGCAACACCATCCGCAAATGCTCAGCATGCTCACTTGGAGTTTTAGAATATACAAGAATATCGTCGATAAAGACAACAACGAAAGAATCCAAAAAGGTCTGAATATCCGGTTCATGTAGTCCATGAAGATTGTCGGTGCATTAGTAAGGCCGAAGGGCATGACAACGTATTCAAAATGCCCATAACGGGTGCGAAAATCTGTTTTGGGAATGTCGACCTCTTTAATTCGGATTTGATGATAGACTGATCGAAGATTGATCTTAGAGAATATGGACGCTCCCCCAGTTGATCTAACAAATCGTCAATTCGGGGAAGTGGATACTTGTTCTTGATTGTTACCGCATTCAACTGGCGGTAGTCAATACACATTCTTAAGCTGTCGTCCTTCTTTTTAACAAATAATACCGGGGCTCCCCATGGTGACACACTAGGCCGAATGAATTGTTTAGCAAACAACTCTTCGATGTGCTTCTTTAGCTCGGCCAATTCAGGAGGGGCCATCCGATACGGGGTAATTGATATTGGTCCAGCACCGGGAACCAAATCAATGCTAAATTCTACTTCTCTATGTGGCGGTAAACCAGGAATATCATCCGGGAATACCTCCGGGAATCCCTGCACCACAGGAATCTTGCTTACATCTGATTCTGTTTCAATCTCTAGATTTGACACGGTTGCATTAGGAAAGATGACGGCCTTGCTGTGGCAATCAATAAGAACTCTATTCTTCGCCATCCAATCCATGCCGAGGATGACATCGAGCCCCTTGAGAGGTAAGCAAATAAGATTCAAGTCAAATTCTCTCTCAAGTACTCGAAGAGAACAATTTAGACACATAAGAGACGTAGACACTGCGGTACTAGTAGGTGTTGACACCGCGAGCACATACGGCATCTCCACTGTAGGCACTCCTATTCTCTTGACGCATGATGATGAAATAAAGGAATGCGATGCACCACTATCGAACAATATTTTACAAGGGAGATTATTTAAAGTACCAGTACCTCGAATAAGTTCATCACCATCCTCTATCTCCTCTCCATCCATAGTATACACTTTACCCTTCTGAACGGGTTTCTTTCCCTTGACTGGTTGCGCCTGAGTCGTATTAACTTCTTGTTTCACATTCTTCTTCGGGCATTGATAATAGAAGTTACCAGGTTGTCCCCAAGTAAAGCAAACTCTAGGTTTTGAGTCTTGATTCTTAAACCAGCATTCACCAAGATGACGCTTTCCGCAATGAGTGCATGAAGGATAACTAGGAAAAATAGCTCCTGTGGGACCAGATTTGGATTGTTGAGGGCCTCTGTTGCCACTAACAGAATAGGGACCAGATTTATGCATAGGTGCTTTACCCTTGATCGGGCCTCCAGACTTCTGCACAGCTTTCCCCCGATCAGTCGCTTGCGCATTCTGCAAGCTCTTTTCATACGCACTAGTCATATTAATCAGTTGAGACAAACTGGCGATATTCTGATATTCAAACAGCACCTTGATCTCAGAGCGTAAACCACTTTCAAATTTGATACATTTTGCCCTTTCCTCAACGTCTCTGTAACCAAGTGAATAGCGCATCAACTCCCGGAACTTCGCAGCATACTCTCCAACATTCATGTTGCCCTGAACAAGATTCAGAAATTGCAGCTCTTTCTCTCTGCGTTCATTCTCTGGGAAATACTTGCCCAAGAAAGTAGTGCGGAAAAGCTCCCAAGTGATTTCCCGATTTGCCGCTTCAAGATCGCGACGTTCCTGCTGCCACCAATATTGGGCCTCACCGATCAGCATGAATTCAGCAAGACGAACCCGTTGATCCTGTGGAGGCTGAAGAGAAGCAAATATTTTCTCAATATCCTGGAGCCAATCTTGGGCTCCATCAGGATTGTGTCCCCCTTCAAACCTCAGAGGATCCTGCTTCTTAAACCTTGAAAGCCAATCAATAGCAGGAGGGGCGGGTTGGGGTGGTTGCATAGCAGCAACAGCAGCAGTGACAGCGTTTGCAATATTCTGAGCCTGATTCTGGTTGGCTTGAACCAGATTCTCTAGAATAGCTGTAAGGTGATCATTCTCGTTTTGTCGACGAGCCATGAAGGGTATCTACCTTGTTGAAGATCACAACTAAATTAGTATGCTAAGAAGAATTTAAAGAAGAAAGACTTAAAGGAAATTATTTAAGAATTACTAAAGATGAACCTAAACATTGACATTTGAACAATTTCTCGCTTGATGAGAAATCAAGGAGTAATGAAACTCCATAGCCGAGGACAAAACTGCTCTGATACCATAAATGTGACACCCTAAGTTTTATTATATAATTAAACAAAGATTTTATGAGTTTTCTTTGCTTAATTAATTTCTAACTCCATTATCAGAGTGGGGAAGCCTAAATTCACTATTAAAATAGTGGTCTAGAATTTTTCTTTTCCTAACTTTTACAAACAAAGGGGTTCACATGAGGAATTACTTAATTACCCTTATTTAGAAAATATATTTAGTGGTATTTAGTTATAGAAAATTTTTAGGAAAAATCTGACAGAGTCTCCTCTGTTTATCGGATATTTTCCATATTTCTTGAAAACCTGCTACCTGCGTGAAAGTTAAAAATACATTTTCCAGTTCAGTTCCTTTTACTTATGTGCAGTGCTAGGGTGTTTCCCCAGCTCATTCTATAGCCCCACACTCATTTAGTTTTGCAAAATTACATAGGTATTATTTACAACAAAAATATGCACGGAACGTCCCCGTCATAGCGGAGGAAATCCGGCCCAAAGGTGCTCACACATTGCACCACAAAAATATACTGAAGTCATAAGGAAAGTTTAAACTAAGTTTTTTATATACAATCTCAAAATAACTAAGTCCAAAACTAGTAAAATAAAAGTATGAACCACTACTCTCCCTAGTTGGGAGAGTGATCCTGCTCGGCTGGGACCTCGGAATCTAACTCTGAACCTGAAAAATAGGCGTAAGGGGTGAGAAATCCACGAACCCAGAAATGTCATTTTAAAGAGGCATAAGAACAACTAAGGCATGCAACAATCAATTCACACACATACATAAATCATGCTTCATTGCATACCTTATTGGTTCGAAATTAAATCATATATCAATGATAATCACTCTTGGTTTTTCTTCAACTTTAAACATGACTTTTAATTTCACAAGCTTTTAACTTTTGTATCTGAACTTTGCTTGCATTATGAATTCCATTAGGTATTCTTGCTGCACAATTGGTTAGGATGGTATCTTCACCCAATAGGACTTCTTCTCACTCATGACTTCTTGACCCATAAGACCTTTCCCTCGTTAGGGCCTTTTCTTTATTTCCTTTTCTTCACTCTCTTTCATATATTCTATTTTATTCATATTTCATGTTTATATTTGGTAATGCAGCTATTAATCTTCGCATAGGATCCACGTAACCTAACGAGCCTTTGATCTTATGGGGATTTTTCCTGAGCGAGCTTTGTACCTATTGGGGCTAATTTGGGCCTACTTTGCTAGTAGGACCCTGTCCTAACCGTGTGCACCTAATGGGTGTGGATCCCAAAACGCGATTAATAGCTGCAGACCTTTTACTCTTCTTTACTTTGCATTACAATTCCATTTCATTAATCACACTTATACATAATTTGCAACATAGCATTTCTTATTTGCAATTAATATTAACTATAAAAAAAACACCTCATTTCAAACTTGAAATTGCAAAATTAAGTGTTCCCTAACATAAACAAATCCTTGCTCCCTATTATCATAAATTCCCCATTTAACTCAATACTTACCATATTCACAAAATCATCAAATAATTTCCAAATAAGCAACCAAGACATAACAAATCACCAATTCAATTATTAATCATACTTATTTCAAGTGTCAAGTAGGATCAAGCAAATTCATGAACATTAACACATATCAAGAGGGAGAAAAATCATATTATCTAACCCTAAACTTAATCATAATTATACACACCCAAAATTCAACTCCCAAGCCCATGAATCAACCCCGTTACCTTGATTTTGAAGATTAGAAATAGAAAATACCAATTTGAGCTAATACCCTCTTGCTGGATGAGAGAGAAGAACGTGGAGAGAGGGAGAGAGAGAGTTTCCAATCCTTGAACTTGAGAGATTGATAGAAGATTAAAGGTTTGTGGGTGATGGGGATTGATTTTTAGTGATTATTCATGGTTTGAAGTGATGGTTTGAAGGTGAAATCATGGAGAGAAGGGAGAGAAGTTCGGCCCCTAGTGTAGAGAGAAAGCCATGGAAGAAAATGTGGGAAGAAGAAGGCCAAAACGCTGTTTTCTGGGCTGAAAAACTCGACTTAATCGATTAATACTCGATTAATGTGGCCAATATCTGACTTATCTGCTCTCTAAAACTCGGGTTAATCGATTAAGAATCGATTAACCACTGCTAATTGCCTTTTCTATTTTTCTTCTATTTTCATCGTGTTTTCAAATCACCATAACTTCTTCGTTAACCGTCGGATCTTGCTCAAATTTTAAAGCAAGGTTCCTAAAAATCCATACTGCATATCCAACGGTGGAAGTCTTGATTGGAGTTGTAATTATTTAATTACAATTTTCCAAACTAGGGTTGTTGGAAAGGTGATTTAACTTAGCTAAAATTGCACTTTTTAACCCGATTCAATTCCGATTTCGATTCTCCCCTTTCTAACTCCTTTCTAACACCTCACCTACTCGTTGGATTAATTACTCTAATATATTTTTATAACAATTAATTAAATAAATTAACTGGAAATTAAATTGAGGACGTTACACTATGGGCTTAGGGTCACTAAAAGGTCTTTAAAACACAAGCACAACTAGCTTATTCAACTATCTTACTCAACATATTCAAATAACATTGAGTATAATACTTAGCTGCATCATCAGGGCCATGAGGGACAGGACCAATGCTCTGATACCACCAACTTGTGACACCCTTGTTTTATATCTTGAAAATAATTAATATTTCCAAATATAGAATACTTGCTATCAAAAATTGGGTACAGAAAATTTTCCTTTTTAATTTGTACTTGCTTAATTATAAATACCTTTTAACTTTGACGAATAGTTTGAATTCGGCTTAGTAATATCTTAAACACAAAAGGCTCTCGAGACAATGTCTTTTTATCACAATAAAACATATTCGTAACATTTATTAAAAACATATTATTTGCCTCTTGATTTTAATCGAACTTATAGAATATAAACTTATTGCCGAATCCTTTTTGAACCAGAATCAGAGTTTGCGGAAGTAAAAATAATACTTGTGGGGCACTGCTGAGGTAAATAAAAACATCATATATATATATATATATATCTGATATAAAACCCTCACCAGCATCACAGTAGCAAGTAGCAAAAGTCGAGATAGCAAGTTTTGATAAAACATAACCAGCTGCTCAAAATAAACCTCACTCTAAGACCTCTCAAAAATATATACAATATATGACAAGACCAAAGTAGAAGTCCCAGAGCAGGTCATCCATGTCCTCAGCAGCTCTTCTGATCCTCTTCAACTCTATCCCTAGTCCTAGGATCCAAAACATCTATGCTATGCAGGCTCCTAGGAACCAGCAGGTCCACCTCTAGCAGAAACAGTAGGCTCAACAGGCACCTCCTCCCCGTCCTCATCCTCCACGGGATCCTCCTCGACCTCGCCCGACTGTGCCGAGACCCCACCACTGGGCCTAGGATCTGCAGAAGCAGTCCTCTCAAAATCAGTCGGACCAGGAGAATGAGTCTCCTCAGTAACAACTCTGTGGGAAGAAGGATGAGTACGAGTGGCAGCCCTAAAGCGAAAACTATGAAAACGACGCACTGGTCGAGCCGGGGGTGGTCCTCTATATGTATAAAAGGGTGGAACATGCATAGTATAGACTAAAGGGATCCTAAATCTACGAGGGCGCACCCGAACCAGAGGGTTAGGGTGGTAGAGAGTAATCTCCACCTCCCCCTCAAAGGTGGCTTGGTGCTCCTCGTACGTCCATATACCACTAGGGATAGGGCGTATCTCGATGCAGGCTAGGTATCTGGCCATCACCTAAGCAGGGCATAGGGAGTAAGTATACACATATACATAATCAATAAAGACTAAAATACAAACACAAGTGTATCATGGACAGACAATAGTGCAAGTACATATGAGCATACCCATTTTCAACATTATATCTATTATAATGTAAGTGGCATGATGCATGATTTCTATCCACAACTGAGGCCTCTAACAAAAGTCCATCTTGGACGTCCATCCAATACACCGTTGTGTTCCCAGAACACTGACATTCATTCCCAGAACGTATGGCAAACCATACTTGGAAAAACAAGCATCACTCCCAGAGTGTGCCTCACGTTCCCGGAACGAATAAAAACCATGTCCCAGACACTGGCACATTCCCAGAATGTGTCATCAAGTAGGTTACAAATTTGGTACTCCCGGAGTACCCTCCTCATATTCCTAGAATATGATAATCGTTTCCTATCAACCCATCTTCCATTCTCTATGCATGAATGCACAATTATTAAGGTTGGTTTTTATCTTTACTTTAATTATTGTGATTTATAAATATCTCAATTTCTCTTTTGAATGATTAATTTGAGGTATAACCTTTGGCAAAAAAATTCATCCATGAATTAACTTAAAAACATGCCATTAGGCTTGGATTGGGAAAAACTTAACCCATGGTATCCACATTTCACTTAAAAGACTTAACTTTTATTTTTCAGTTTCAGGTACTAACCGGTTACAGTCTCAGGCTAACCAGTTAGAATTACAGACCTGAACTTGTTAACCATTGAAATTCAGAAAACCCTTTGTCTGGAATTCTCTACCCAATCCATAAACAAGTTTTCAGCATTTCCATATACCTCAAATTCCACTGATGTCATCATTCAAAGTCTAAATCACAATTCAATTCCAATGGAACATAATTTCCTCTTGAAATTATCTCATAACATTAAGGCATTAACTCCTCAACTACAATCTGAAACAAACAGTATTTATTCACATGTTTTTAGATTGATTCCAAGTGAAATTAGAGTATAGACTTGATTAAAAATGGTAAGAATATAGGGCCAATTTCAGAAATTCATTTCCTTTGAAAATTTACAGTATCTAACCGGTTACAAATTTCGAATAACCGGTTAGATTATGCAGTCTGTACACTGAAAAATGAGGTTTTACATACCATTCTTTTCAATACTCAAATCTAACCAATTTCATCAATCAATAGAGTCCACATACCTTAAGTTAAACATGTTTGACCACAGAAACATATTTAATTTGCATGCATTGAATTTAGAGTATTAAGTTCCATAAAAACCCACATAAACACAATTTAATACCACAAAACTCAGAATAAACATTTAGATTGTGATTCAATCATCAAAATAACTTGCATGCAGGTTATCAAACTTGCTCAACAAGGATTGAGTCACAGATTTGGCCTCCAAGCCTTTTTGACCTTTACACATAATGCCCTTTTGAGTCTTTGTTGACTCAAATCCTAAAACACTTGATTTTAGTCTCAATCTAGTATAAGGTAAACTTCTCCCATACCTCAAAGTTGTGTTTGATGAGTATAATCACTGAGATTGAAGAAAATCCACAGACTCCACAAAAATTCTAGGTTCTGCTCTCAACCACGTTTTTCAGCAACAAGGTCCAAACACCAGGGAATTTGTCATAGAAATTGACCAAACAAATTAGGGAAAATAATTAGGACTTGATCTAGGTAACATGCACTAAAGAATCGAAGTGGTTTGAGGTTCAAAGAGTGCTTGAGCTTACTTAAATTGAAGCTCAAAGACAGCTCCACGAACACAGAGACAGTGTTTGCAGCTTCAACTTCTTGGGTTGATTCCTCTTCACACAAGAACTCTCAGCTCACAATTTTTATGTCAATACAAAGCCCTTGATTCAAGCTCTGTAGAGGTGTATCACTTGCTCTCCAACACTCAGAGAAGAAGAAGAATTTCGCCAGACGATTCAAGAACCCTAACAGAGCCTCCCAACACCAAACTCAGCAAAATCAACCCCAATTTCTTCAACACACTGGCTTTTATAGAGGAATTTCAATGTCATGCATACCGATGCGTGTTTTCCACTGATCTTAGGCTGATTTCGTGGCGAATTCGTGGATTAATCAAGTGATTACTCATCAAAACGCACTAACCCAGTTTCTGGGTTCATCGTGTAACCGGTTACAGGGATTACTAACCAGTTAGATCAGTGTAAAATTTAAAAATTAACACTTTTTAAATCTTTCCCTCCAAGAACCTTTCTAATATTACATTTAGGTCCTAATCCACGGACTAAAATGCAATATCCATATTTTTGTATTTATTTGCCCTATAAAAATACTTTCACCTATTTTTATATTTCAATGCTGATTAAATACAAAATATAAACTTGGAAAATTTATATAAATTAATAATAAAACTTTATTATTAATTTCCTTATTATCCGGGAGACGAAAATGAGGGGTGTTACATAAACTTATTAATTTTATGTTGAACTATCAGTTAGATTGTAATTTTTTTTTAGTTTAGTTACATTTTATATTTTTTACGTGTTAGTTAGATTATAAATTTTTTTAGTAATCAGATTTTTTGTTTTTTATGTTTAGCTATCAGATTTTTTATTTTTTTATGTTTAGCTATTATTAGTAGTTAGATTTTAAATTTTTATTAGTTAGATATTTTATGTTTAGGTATTAGTTAGAATTTTTATTTATTTATTACTTAGATTTTTAATGTTTAGGTAAGACTTAGATTTTAATTTTTTTTATATTTTAAAATTTATTTACGAAATTATTTTATTTATTTTTCTATTTTATGTATTAGTTAGATTATAAATTTTTTTAGTAATCAGATTTTTTGTTTTTTATGTTTAGCTATCAGATTTTTTTATTTTTTATGTTTAGCTATTATTAGTAGTTAGATTTAATTTTTTATTAGTTAGATATTTTATGTTTAGGTATTAGTTAGAATTTTTATTTATTTATTACTTATATTTTTAATGTTTAGGTAAGACTTAGATTTTAATTTTTTTTATATTTTAAAATTTATTTACGAAATTATTTATTTATTTTTATATTTTTTGTATTAGTTAGATTATAAATTTTTTTAGTAATCAGATTTTTTGTTTTTTATGTTTAGCTATCAGATTTTTTTTTTATTTTTTATGTTTAGCTATTATTAGTAGTTAGATTTTAAATTTTTATTAGTTAGATGTTTTATGTTTAGGTATTAGTTAGAATTTTTATTTATTTATTACTTAGATTTTTAATGTTTAGGTAAGACTTAGATTTTAATTTCTTTTTATATTTTAAAATTTGTGGTGGACTCGGCCTAGCCGAGGTCCTCAGACCCCTTGCCTAAGGCCTCACGGCCCTATAAGAAGCCCTCTGTGTGCTGGGCCGAGCTCAAGGCTCAACGGCCGAACAGATACTAGATACGGGCCGACCTCATACTCCTACCCAGGTCCGACTTCCCTGTCCGACACCTCCCAGAGTCCGACACCTCCCAAAGTCCGACACCAAGGACAGGATGACGTGTCTCACCTTATCCACAAGGACAGCTCATCACCTTATCCACAAGGACAACTCATCCACTCATAGCTCAGTACAGGCTGGCCCTACTTGGGCCTAAAGCAAGCCCATTAGGGCAACCAGCTCCCCCCTATAAGTAGCTCCGTACTACATGGGGCTCAGGTACGTCCTCTAACCCTAATTGTCACCTTCACACACCAGTGATTAGGGTTGCTTCTTGGCTTCCTCCCTTAGCCATTTGAGGACTCCCACCAAACATCACACAGAAACCCTAGACAGAGGCTCCTCTGAAGGTCTTCTTCCCTTACCCTTAGGGAACCTCACCGTCTAGGACATCACATTGGCGCCGTTTGTGGGGAAGATAAACTTCATCCCCACCTAGAAGATTCTACCATGTCTGAGGAACAACCAGTCCAGAGGAGAAGGAGGGGGCGTCCAAGAAGGGTGCCGTCAACTGAGGACCTTGGCCTGCATCTTGAAGCCAATAGGGCAGCGAGGTCCTCACCACCACCACCTCCACCTCCTCCCCCGCCACCACCCCCGTTTCCACCGCCGCCGCCACCACCAGAATTCACCCATACCCACAGTGGACCTTACACCATCCACACTGGAGACACTACAAATCCAACCCAGCATCACGGCGGAGGTTGTGACACCCTTTCGAATTACCCAAGTATAATATAGTACTTAAGCTATTATATTGGATAATATATGGATTTGTGAGTATTAAGAAAATATGTAAATGAAATTTTCTTTCTTTTAAAAGCGGGTGCACAAATCAACACTTGGAATTCTTGGAGAATAAACTCTAAAGCATTTCAAAACAGTTGTATCGAATTCGGCGATTTCTAAAACCTTTTCAAAAGTTGGGTAACATTCGTCTTTTGGAATCGTATTTATATCATAGAAAATAACTGAAGCTACCCTTGCTTTATTTGATAGAACTGATACCATCGAATAGTTCTCACAGCCGAACTCTCAAATAGATTAAATCAGAGTAAGCGGAAATTATCGGACTATGCCATGGATAGGAATATAAACATAGGTTTTATATATAGGAAAGTCATAAGTACATAGCCCAACATTAGAGTCTCCAAGTTCCAAAATATACAAGTCCATAAACAGATCTACATAGCAGTGTAACCAAAACCCTAGAGTACTCCAAAAGTATATCTACAACATATATACATAACCAACATATAACTCTAAGGGTGGTCACGTAGATCTGGCAGCATCAGATGTAGTAGTAGTGATAGCAGTAGTCTCCAAGAAGCAAAAGTAGTAAGGTAGTAGCATCATCATCAACACAGCAGCAGCAAGATCTCCTCCATAGCATCCACACATCGGATCCTCTGATCCTCATCACATACCCTATGCACATACCTAGGGATCATCGTCCCTCCAATCACTCCCAGTAGAATGCACGAAAGGCTCGCTCCCACTCTCGTCCTCCACCGGATCCTCCTCGATCTCATCCGAGGGAGAGTGTACCCTACCACTGGGTACCGGGTCAGGTGATGGTGAAACCCTGACTGGGCTCCTCGGATCAGAAGGGGGAGTCTCCTCGCGGACGACTCTCGAGGTAAAAGGGTGAGAGCGGGTAGGTCGAAAATGAAAGCTGTGATAAGAGCGAGCTGGTTGCATGGGAGGTGGTCCATGGTAAGTATAAAACGGGGGTACGTGCATAGTGTATATGATGGGAATCCTAAACCTACGAGGACGAAATCGCATCAGCGGGTTCGGGTGGTAGAAGGTAATCTCTACCTCCCCCTCGAACACCGCGCGATGGTCCTCATAGATCCATATGCCACTAGGAAGTGGCCGGATCTCGATGCAAGCAATGTAACGAGACATCACCTACAAGGGCATAGGGGTAAGCAATTCTATACACATAATCAACAGAGAATAAATTGTGCAATATGAGTATGTAAATATGCATCAATTTATAACAATCATATATAACACTTAGCAGTTAGTTAATGCACATATAATGCTCACACTTGTTTCGTTTATAATAATTAATTTAAATGAGTGGCATGATGCATGAATTTAGCTCTCAAGCCTATCTCCATCATTCTATGTCACTCTTTGACGTCCATCCCTGACAACCCAGCACTCAACAGTGCGTTGTATTTCTAGGTATACAACAATTCGTACATTCACCTAGAATGTACACGACAAGCTTGGAATCCATGCCACCCGAGCATATCCCGTCATCCAAACGGACCGTCATTCAAACGGTATAACCATATCGGCATCCACTAAGCCGACCACGTCGACGACGTGTCATCAAGCAAGCGTACTGGCACTCCCAGAGGCCCTCCACATGTTTACCAAAAACATGATATACGACCTACCATCCAAACTCCAGAATGATTGCATTAACTTTATTTAAAAGGAATTGATTGATGTTTTAATTCTTTTATTAATACATTACGTGCCCTCCGAGCAACGTATCATTATCCAAATGAAAACATCACAACGTCAATCAATTTCCTTTTAAGTTCAGAATCACTTGGCTTATTGTTGTTTAAGTGTTACAAAATGATTTGGAATTGAAAATGGTATTTTTAAGTTTCTGACTAAAAATACTCGAGTGTTTTCCATAATACTCGAGTAGTTTATCAGTTTCCAGATTTTACTCGAGTAGTTCATAATTATACTCGAGTCGTTCATGTCTTTTTAGAGATTTAAGTTTTCAGATCTTCATAAATATACTGGAGTAATTCATGAGATACTCGAGTAGTTCATTAACCAGAATACTCGAGTAGTTCATGTATTACTCGAGTTGTTCATCAAATTTTACTCTTGTTGCATCTGAACTACTCGAGTGCCAAGCCTGATTCTCAAGTTGGTGCGCCAATTTTCACACTGGTGCACCACGAAATACTCGAGTGTTAAGCCATATACTCGAGTATTTGCAGACAGAACAGACTGAAAACTTGGTTTTTACATACCATTTCAATTTCTAAACATTTTTAACCTAAACCAATGATCAAAACAGTTCATATACCATATATTGAACATGTTACAACGCTTAATACATATCAAATTACAGATTTGACGGAGGATTCATCAATCATGCATAAAATACACATTTTAACAACTCAACACCTCAAATTGCATAATAAGCACAATTCTCATGAAATAAAGTTCATTTAAACTTGCATGCATGATTTAGAACTTGCTCAACACAGTTTTAGAGCAAAGCTTGGTCTCCAAACCAAAGATCCTATTCAATCTAAGCCCTCAGAGCCTCTTGGTGGCTCTCTAACACAATTAATGGAATTTACTCTCTATCTAGTGAATATAATTACTTCCCCTTACCTCTCAGACGTGAATCAACAAAGGATTGACAAGAAAAAGGCTCCACAATTCTCAGATCAACTTCAAGCATCACATGCAGAGCATTTTGAGTGCATCACCAAAATGGAATTGGTTCACACATGAAACAGAGAATAAAATTGGGGAAATTAGATTTTCTAGACTCTATGCAACATCAACTAACTAAAGAAACCGAATTTGAGACTCAGGGACTCATGAGCTTACCAGAATCAATGATCAAAGTAAGCTCCAGACCAAGACTTGACCAGCAATAGCTTCACTTCCAAGCTCCAATTCTCCCAATACACTCACTCAATCCTCACGATTTTGGTGTTTATACAAAGCTCGTGATGTGAGCTTTGTATTCGTGTATCACTCAAATCTTAACACTCAGAATTGAAGAAGAATCGAAGGCAACAAATCTGAAACCCTAACTTCATCAACAAATGCAAGTTTGATCAAAATCTTCAGCTTAATGGTGTTGATGAGCTTAAATAGGCAAAGAAGACTTCCATGCACAACGACACGAAAGCTTTGAGGTGTTGGGGAGGGAGTATTCGTGGCAAGAAGAGGAAATCGTTGATGGTGACTCACCAAACGCACTAACTCGTGCAACTCAGACCAGAATACTCGAGTTTTCCGAGAAATACTCGAGTATTTTGCCCCATTTTTGAAAAATAATTATTTTATTTACTTTCCCTCCAAAACCTTTCCTATAATTGCTTCTAGGTCCCAACCCAAGGACTAATATGCAAAACATTTATTTTATGCATTATAATATTTATTAAATAATTTCACACACATAAACCAGTTACATGAATACACATTTTAATCAAGGATTAATATAAAAATCATTAATTATAATTAAATTATAATTAACATTTCATTAATCGGGGATTAAAATTTTGGGGTGTTACACTACTCCCCCACTTACAAGGAATTTCGTCCTCGAAATTCAACTCATACAAACAACTCAGGATAATCCTGACGCATCTTATCCTCTAATTCCCAAGATGCTTCTATCACATCACCACAAACCCAGACGACTTTGACCAGACGAATATCCTTCCCTCTAAGCTTCTTGATCCTTCGATCTTCAATGCGAACTGGTACAACTTTGAAGGTTAGGTTCTCATGAACTTCTAAGTCATCAGGTTGGATTCTAAGAACAATGGTGGGGTCATGGACATATCTCTTCAACTGAGACACATGAGATACATTGTGTAGGTTATCTAGTGACGGGGGTAAGGCTAATTGATAGGCTACGGGGCCGATTCTTTTGAGAATCTGATAGGGACCAATAAACTTAGGTGATAGTTTCTGAGTTTTCAAGGCTCTACTAACACCTTTGGTTGGAACTATTCTAATGAACACATGGTCACCTTCGGCAAAATCTAAAGGTTTCCTCCTCCTATCAGCGTAGCTTTTCTGCCTACTCTGAGCTGTCTTCATCTTCTCTTGTATCATCTTGATCTTCTCCGTGGTTTCTTGCACAAAATCTGGTCCAACCAACGAATTCTCCCCCACTTGAAACCAGCACAACGATGTCTGATACTTCCTTCCATACAGAGCTTCAAATGGTGCCATGCCAATACTCGTATAATAACTGTTATTGTACGTGAATTCCACGAGCGGCAACATTCGCTCCCAACTTCCTTGGTCTTCCAAAGCACAAGCCCTTAAGATGTCCTCCAATGACTGAATAGTCCTCTCCGTTTGACCATCAGTCTGAGGGTGGTATGCAGAACTCAACTTCAATCTTGAACCCAAGGCTCTATGTAGATCTTGCCAAAGCTTTGATGTAAACCTCGGATCGCGATCTGACACGATGCTTGATGGTACCCCATGCAGACGAACAACTTCCTTGACATACAACTGAGTGAGCTTTTCCAAAGAATAGCGCATATTAACGGGAATGAAATGCGCCGACTTGGTTAAAAGATCCACAATCACCCAGATTGCATCATGACCAGTAGCAGTCCTTGGCAATCCCGACACAAAATCCATCGAGATACTATCCCATTTCCACTGCGGAATTTCCAAGGAAAGTAACTCTCCTCCTGGCCTTTGATGTCCACTTTCGCCTTCTGACACACCAAACAACATGCCATGTACCTAGCCACGTCCTTCTTTAAACCAGGCCACCAAAATACCTTCTTCAAATCCTGATACATTTTGGTAGCTCCCGGATGCATACTCATTTTGCTCTTATGTGCTTCGTCCAAAATCATCCCCTTTACTTCCAGATCATTAGGAACACAAATCCTTGTTCGAAAACGAAGGATTCCATTCTTCCCCTCTTGAAACTCCAACTCCTTGCCTTCTTCCATAAGCTTCTTCTTTTCTTTAAGTCCTTCATCTATATGTTGCAATTCCCGAATTCTTTGCAGAAATTCATTAGTAATCTGCAACATCCCCATCTTGATATTGGTTGGCTCCACTTGCATCGTCAGACTCATGTCTCTAAATTCCTCTATCAGTGCAGCTTCTCTAACCATCATCGTACTGATATGCATTGCCTTTCGACTCAATGCATCTGCCACTACATTTGCTTTCCCAGGGTGGTAATGGAGCTCAAACTCATAATCTTTCAAGAACTCCATCCATCGACGCTGCCTCATATTCAACTCCTTCTGATCAAAGAGATACTTTAAACTCTTATGGTCACTAAACACCTGGAACGTAGTGCCATAGAGATAGTGCCTCCAAATCTTCAATGCAAAGACAACAGCTGCCAGTTCTAGGTCATGAGTTGGATAGTTCATTTCATGAACTTTTAGCTGTCTCGAGGCATAGGCGACGACTTGCCCTTCTTGCATCAAACACTCCCAAGACCTTGTTTTGATGCATCACAATACACATCGAAACTCTTCTGTGTATCGGGCAGAATCAATACAGGAGACGATGTCAACCTTTCCTTCAACTCTTGAAAACTCCTTTCACATTTCTCATCCCATAGGAATGGTTGATCTATCCGAGTCAACTTCGTCAGAGGCAGTGCAATCTTCGAGAAACCTTCAATGAATCTTCTATAGTAACCAGCCAAACCCAGAAAGCTTCTCACCTTCGTGACTGACTTCGGTTGCTCCCATTGCAAAACCGAGCTCACTTTTGTCGGATCAACGGCTTTTCCCTTGTCCGAAATCACATGCCCCAAGAACTTAACCTCCTTTAGCCAGAACTCATATTTTGTAAGTTTGGCGTACAACTGCTTCTCCTTCAGGATACTCAACACTATCCTCAAGTGTTCAGCATGCTCCTCTGGGCTCTTAGAGTAAATAAGGATATCATCAATGAACACAACCACAAATGAATCTAAATAAGGTCTAAAGATTCGATTCATGTAGTCCATGAAGATAGATGGTGCATTAGTCAATCCGAACGGCATCACGACATACTCATAATGTCCGTATCGAGATCGAAATGCAGTCTTAGAGATATCCTCTTCTCTAATGCTGATCTGATGGTATCCTGACCTCAGATCAATCTTGGAAAATATTGAAGCCCCACGAACTTGATCCATAAGGTCATCTATCCTCGGCAACGGATACTTGTTCTTGATGGTCACCTTATTCAGCTGCCGATAATCGATGCACATCCTCATGCTACCATCTTTCTTCTTGACAAACAGAACCGGAGCACCCCAAGGTGACATACTTGGTCGGATCATCTGTTTCTGCAATAGTTCCTCAATCTGCTTCTTCATTTCAGCCATTTCCGGTGGTGCCATTCTATAAGGAGCAATAGAAGTGGGACAAGCTCCTGGAACTAAGTCGATACCGAATTCAATTTCTCTTCTTGGTGGCAGACCAGGGATCTCATCAGCAAAAACTTCCGGAAAGTCTCTGACAATAGGGATCTCTTCCATCCTTGGACCATTCTCCTCCACCTCAGTGTTGAACAGACACACGTAGCCGGAGGGTTTTTGGTTTCTATAGGTCACTATTTTTCTATCACAATCGATGATCACTTGGTTTTGACTTAACCAGTCCATTCCCAAGATCACATCTAATTGTGCCAAGGGTAAGCAGATCAAATCTACTTTAGAGGTTTGTCCTAACACTTCTATACAACAGTTAAGACATGCTCTAGAAACAACTACAGGAGCATTAGTAGGGGTTTCTACTTGCAAAACATAAGGTAATTCAGACACAGATAAACTTAGCCGATCTACACATTCATATGAAACAAATGAATGCGTAGCACCGGAATCAAACAGAGCATAACAAGGCTGACCATTAAGCAAGTATTTACCTTGCACCAAATCAGAAGACCGACTTGCTTCCACACCATTAAGGGTGAAAACCCTTCCTTGAGCCATAGGCCTCTCTGCAGCCCCTCTTGAGTTGGCTTTGGCCGGTTCCTTGCAGTCTCTTGCAAAATGTCCTGGCTTACCACAATTAAAGCAGCCACTTGTTCCCCAGCAGACACGACCATAGTGGTTGCGCTTGCACTTGTCGCAGAATGGAGCCTCGCTCCGAAAATTCCTTCCATCCGAACCACCAGCTTTTCCCTTGCCTTTCCTTCGGCGATCATACGGACCTTTGCCTCTGTTATCGAAACCTTTATGCCTCTGGGGTCCATAGCTCTAATTGTCCTTCCTCTCTGAGGCTTGCACCTCCTCAGCCTTTGTGTCGTCTTCATACATCCTACACATGTCCACCAGTGCAGGAAAGCTTTGAATCCGCTGGTAGCTGAAAATCGACTTCAACTTGGGCCTCAAGCCTCCTTCAAACTTTATGCACTTGCTCCTTTCATCCGAATTGTTATGATAATATGGAGAGTACTTCATCAGCTCCTCAAATTTGGCTGCGTACTCACCCACACTCATGTTCCCTTGCTTCAGCTGCAAGAATTCCACCTCCTTCTTTCTCCTTAGATCTTCAGGGAAATACTTATGGAGAAACTTCACCATGAATACACCCCAACTCACATCCCTTCCTTCATATTGCAAAAGCTGCATCGTGTGATTCCACCAATTCTCAGCTTCATCCTCTAACATGTAGGTTGCATACGCCACCTTTTGAGCATCAAAACACTCCAACGTTCTCAGAATCTTATCCATGGTGTGAATCCACTTATTGGCCTCTTCCGGTTTAAATCCTCCTTCAAACTTTGGCGGATTGCAACTCCTAAAATCAGCCAGAGTCTTCGTCTCAGTGTTACCCACATTACACTGATGAGGCGGGTTAACCGGTTGAGATGGTTGCTGAGTTTGTCGTTGCATAGCCTCCAACACCGTGGTGATTCGTTCTAACATCGCGTTGGTGTGATTTTGGTTTCTAGTTGCCATATTAGACCTGCGCTGTGGGCTTATGGTCATATATGTTGAACTAAAGAAACTTCCATTACACCACCTATACTAAGACTATAACCTAAACGTCTAAATCTACAATCAATTGTGTCTTGTACCCAAAAGAGACAAGATACAAACAATTCAAAGGCATCTAAAGCTCAACAAGCAAAATAATATCATTCAAAATAATGTAAATGCCCTGAAGATACCTGCTTGCTGTTGATGGCTACCTTTCTGAAACTACTTCCACTACTACAGGATCTGACTTTTGCTCTGATACCATTCAGTGTGACACCCTTCCGAATTACCCAAGTATAATATAGTACTTAAGCTATTATATTGGATAATATATGGACTTGTGAGTATTAAGAAAATATGTAAATGAAATTTTCTTTCTTTTAAAAGCGGGTGCACAAATCAACACTTGGAATTCTTGGAGAATAAACTCTAAAGCATTTCAAAACAGTTGTATCGAATTCGGCGATTTCTAAAACCTTTTCAAAAGTTGGGTAACATTCGTCTTTTGGAATCGTATTTATATCATAGAAAATAACTGAAGCTACCCTTGCTTTATTTGATAGAACTGATACCATCGAATAGTTCTCACAGCCGAACTCTCAAATAGATTAAATCAGAGTAAGCGGAAATTATCGGACTATGCCATGGATAGGAATATAAACATAGGTTTTATATATAGGAAAGTCATAAGTACATAGCCCAACATCAGAGTCTCCAAGTTCCAAAATATACAAGTCCATAAACAGATCTACATAGCAGTGTAACCAAAACCCTAGAGTACTCCAAAAGTATATCTACAACATATATACATAACCAAAATATAACTCTAAGGGTGGTCACGTAGATCTGGCAGCATCAGATGTAGTAGTAGTGATAGCAGTAGTCTCCAAGAAGCAAAAGTAGTAAGGTAGTAGCATCATCATCAACACAGCAGCAGCAAGATCTCCTCCATAGCATCCACACAACGGATCCTCTGATCCTCATCACATACCCTATGCACATACCTAGGGATCATCGTCCCTCCAATCACTCCCAGTAGAATGCACGAAAGGCTCGCTCCCACTCTCGTCCTCCACCGGATCCTCCTCGATCTCATCCGAGGGAGAGTGTACCCTACCACTGGGTACCGGGTCAGGTGATGGTGAAACCCTGACTGGGCTCCTCGGATCAGAAGGGGGAGTCTCCTCGCGGACGACTCTCGAGGTAAAAGGGTGAGAGCGGGTAGGTCGAAAATGAAAGCTGTGATAAGAGCGAGCTGGTCGCATGAGAGGTGGTCCATGGTAAGTATAAAACGGGGGTACGTGCATAGTGTATATGATGGGAATCCTAAACCTACGAGGACGAAATCGCATCAGCGGGTTCGGGTGGTAGAAGGTAATCTCTACCTCCCCCTCGAACACCGCGCGATGGTCCTCATAGATCCATATGCCACTAGGAAGTGGCCGGATCTCGATGCAAGCAATGTAACGAGACATCACCTACAAGGGCATAGGGGTAAGCAATTCTATACACATAATCAACAGAGAATAAATTGTGCAATATGAGTATGTAAATATGCATCAATTTATAACAATCATATATAACACTTAGCAGTTAGTTAATGCACATATAATGCTCACACTTGTTTCGTTTATAATAATTAATTTAAATGAGTGGCATGATGCATGAATTTAGCTCTCAAGCCTATCTCCATCATTCTATGTCACTCTTTGACGTCCATCCCTGACAACCCAGCACTCAACAGTGCGTTGTATTTCTAGGTATACAACAATTCGTACATTCACCTAGAATGTACACGACAAGCTTGGAATCCATGCCACCCGAGCATATCCCGTCATCCAAACGGACCGTCATTCAAACGGTATAACCATATCGGCATCCACTAAGCCGACCACGTCGACGACGTGTCATCAAGCAAGCGTACTGGCACTCCCAGAGGCCCTCCACATGTTTACCAAAAACATGATATACGACCTACCATCCAAACTCCAGAATGATTGCATTAACTTTATTTAAAAGGAATTGATTGATGTTTTAATTCTTTTATTAATACATTACGTGCCCTCCGAGCAACGTATCATTATCCAAATGAAAACATCACAACGTCAATCAATTTCCTTTTAAGTTCAGAATCACTTGGCTTATTGTTGTTTAAGTGTTACAAAATGATTTGGAATTGAAAATGGTATTTTTAAGTTTCTGACTAAAAATACTCGAGTGTTTTCCATAATACTCGAGTAGTTTATCAGTTTCCAGATTTTACTCGAGTAGTTCATAATTATACTCGAGTCGTTCATGTCTTTTTAGAGATTTAAGTTTTCAGATCTTCATAAATATACTCGAGTAATTCATGAGATACTCGAGTAGTTCATTAACCAGAATACTCGAGTAGTTCATGTATTACTCGAGTTGTTCATCAAATTTTACTCTTGTTGCATCTGAACTACTCGAGTGCCAAGCCTGATTCTCAAGTTGGTGCGCCAATTTTCACACTGGTGCACCACGAAATACTCGAGTGTTAAGCCATATACTCGAGTATTTGCAGACAGAACAGACTGAAAACTTGGTTTTTACATACCATTTCAATTTCTAAACATTTTTAACCTAAACCAATGATCAAAACAGTTCATATACCATATATTGAACATGTTACAACGCTTAATACATATCAAATTACAGATTTGACGGAGGATTCATCAATCATGCATAAAATACACATTTTAACAACTCAACACCTCAAATTGCATAATAAGCACAATTCTCATGAAATAAAGTTCATTTAAGCTTGCATGCATGACTTAGAACTTGCTCAACACAGTTTTAGAGCAAAGCTTGGTCTCCAAACCAAAGATCCTATTCAATCTAAGCCCTCAGAGCCTCTTGGTGGCTCTCTAACACAATTAATGGAATTTACTCTCTATCTAGTGAATATAATTACTTCCCCTTACCTCTCAGACGTGAATCAACAAAGGATTGACAAGAAAAAGGCTCCACAATTCTCAGATCAACTTCAAGCATCACATGCAGAGCATTTTGAGTGCATCACCAAAATGGAATTGGTTCACACATGAAACAGAGAATAAAATTGGGGAAATTAGATTTTCTAGACTCTATGCAACATCAAATAACTAAAGAAACCGAATTTGAGACTCAGGGATTCATGAGCTTACCAGAATCAATGATCAAAGTAAGCTCCAGACCAAGACTTGACCAGCAACAGCTTCACTTCCAAGCTCCAATTCTCCCAATACACTCACTCAATCCTCACGATTTTGGTGTTTATACAAAGCTCGTGATGTGAGCTTTGTATTCGTGTATCACTCAAATCTTAACACTCAGAATTGAAGAAGAATCGAAGGCAACAAATATGAAACCCTAACTTCATCAACAAATGCAAGTTTGATCAAAATCTTCAGCTTAATGGTGTTGATGAGCTTAAATAGGCAAAGAAGACTTCCATGCACAACGACACGAAAGCTTTGAGGTGTTGGGGAGGGAGTATTCGTGGCAAGAAGAGGAAATCGTTGATGGTGACTCACCAAACGCACTAACTCGTGCAACTCAGACCAGAATACTCGAGTTTTCCGAGAAATACTCGAGTATTTTGCCCCATTTTTGAAAAATAATTATTTTATTTACTTTCCCTCCAAAACCTTTCCTATAATTGCTTCTAGGTCCCAACCCAGGGACTAATATGCAAAACATTTATTTTATGCATTATAATATTTATTAAATAATTTCACACACATAAACTAGTTACATGAATACACATTTTAATCAAGGATTAATATAAAAATCATTAATTATAATTAAATTATAATTAACATTTCATTAATCGGGGATTAAAATTTTGGGGTGTTACAGAGGTCGGCGCGTACAGTTACCCTCTGAGCTCGGAGAAACCAACACTGAACAGCACCGCCACCGCGGCGAACGTGCCCACTCTGTCAGCACAACACACCGTTCCCACTCACGACAGTCTACGCTCTCTCGAGATGCAGAACTCTAATCCTTGATGAGACAGCAGATGAGAATTGTAGAACAGCAAGGTAAAGCTATCGCCGATCTCCAACAAGTTGCTATGCAGCGTTTGGCTGAACGAGCTGTTGTTCAAGCTCTGTCCCCAAATGAGTTTCCCCCACCACCACCTCTTCCACCACAACCTCCGTTAACTCCACAAACCTTTGCAACACCACACACAACCGTCACACAACTTACACCACCCCCTGACCAGCAACAACCTGATTCGGATGATTCCCACCCTGGGCATCCTTTTACACCAGCCGTCATGGCTTATGAACCACCACCTGGGTACCTCGGGCCCGACAATATTCCCAGATACAATGGCCTCACAGACCCTCAGGAGCATGTCCTTTCTTATGAGGGAGCTGTGAACTTTCATGGTGAAGGAGATCGGCTCAAGTGCCGAGCTTTCTCTATGACCCTCCAGGCCCCAGTCCTCCGATGGTACTCAACACTACCCAAGAATTCTGTCAACAACTGGGCAGAAATGAAGCGAATCTTTCTTAACAGGTACACTGCTAGCTGTGCGCAACCCAGATCGGACCACACGTTAGCAACAGTGACGCAAAAACCAGAAGAATCCTTACGTGCATACCTGCACAGGTTTCACAGCGAATCCAGCTCAGTCCCCAATCTATCTCCCGAGGTGGCTGTCCTCTCCTCACTCAAGGCCTGGCCGAGGGAGGGTTTAAAGACTCTTTGATCGGGAAGCCGCCGAGAGATATGGCCGAGCTGAGGCAGAGATCTAATAAATACATCAACCTCGAAGAATTCAACAAAGGACAGTCAAGTAGGATGGAAAACGCTCAAGCAGCTTCGCAAAGTACCCTTCCCCGAGGTCGTCCTCGCGGGAACAGGGATGATAGAGGAGGAAAAGCAGCTCTCACGTCGGCCAACAAGAGGACCGCCGACGTCCGTACATCACTAAGTATGATTCTTACACCCCCCTGACGGTCCCGAGGTCTCAAGTCTGGAGAGAGACCATGCAGACCGAACTCAGAAGTGTACCTCGGCCCCCTTTTCTCAGAAAT
Source organism: Crotalaria pallida (assembly GCA_037953625.1). Classification (NCBI taxonomy): domain Eukaryota; kingdom Viridiplantae; phylum Streptophyta; class Magnoliopsida; order Fabales; family Fabaceae; genus Crotalaria; species Crotalaria pallida. The sequence continues at coordinate 52,693,874 of CM075654.1, read as the reverse complement.
CAAAACAATATCAGGGACAAATCCAAATATTGCAACTTCCACGACAGGTACGGCCACCATACCGATCAGTGCACCTAGCTTCGGGATGTTATTGAGGATATGGTGAGAAGGGGCAAATTGCAGCAGTATGTGCGCGAAGCGGTGGAAAGACGAGGCCGAAGAAGGTCTCGCAGCCTAGAAAACGATAAAGGAAAAGCCAAAGCCGACCCGTCCCCAGAAAAGAAGGAAGAAGAACCACATCGAGTAAACATGGTCGTGGTACAAGATCTGGACAAGTCACCGGAAAACTTCCGAGTTGAAACTATCTCGGGAGGTTTTGCCGGTGGCGGAGAAAAGAGGGCAGAGAGGAAAAGGTACGTCAACCAAGTTCTCGCTGTCCACCACAAACCCGTTGGCAAAAAACAATCTAGGAACATCCCTATCATTTTTTCTGACCAAGACATGGAAGACGTCATCCCGGATCACAATGATCCAATGGTGATAACGACGTTGATCGGCAATTTCGAAGTCGCCCGAGTTTTCATCGACCAAGGAAGCTCGGCCGACATTCTTTTTCTTCATACATTTCAAGCGTTGAAGCTGAGGTCGGCAGACCTCGTGCAGTTCGAAGGCAATCTCATCAGCTTCACGGGTGAGGGAATCCGCCCCCTGGGAGCCATTCACCTTCCGGCGACCTTAGGCAACCAGCCTTCGGCCCGAATGGAGATTATCAAATTTTTAGTGGTTGACTCTGATTCCCCATACAACGTGATACTGGGACGAACCTGCCTACAAGCTTTTGGGGCAGTGGTTTCAACAGTACACTTAGCAATGAAATTTGTCGGATCCGACGACAAGGTCGTCACGGTCAAAGCTGACCAGGTGAGAGCCCGGCTCTGCTACAATGCGAGCCTACGGGAGGTAAAAAAGAAGCAAAAGGAGTTCACTGATCCGACATTGACCAAGGGGAGTGTTCTATTGGCCGAGGTTCAGTTCGAACGAGATGTCTTTGGGACCTTTCCTCAAGAAGAATGGTTGGCAATCCCCCTCTTCCCCTCTGCCCCAAGCAAAGATGTTAATATGGATGCCAACCTTCCCCAAAAAATCCAAGATGCATTTAAAGGAAATCCCCTTTCTTTTCCAGTCCTCTCCAACCCCCCACAGGGGGAGAATTCTCTCATTTCTCTAACTGTGAATAACCCTTCCCTCCGTTCGGTATCGCTCCGAATTGAGAGCCGAAGTAAACTCCCTGCCCATTTCTTAAGTCGAGCTCTTCAAATTCCCGAGCTCTGGTGTCTCAAGATGAAAAAGCTCCCACTTTGCAACATTGCCTACAATCTCCCCGGCCTCTCCTATCGGTTCACCTCGGGTGACCATCACAAGGCCGAAGAAAATCCAATACCGGCAGAAGAAATTCGAGAAGCTGCTCCTGTTCAGAGGAAGATAGCAAAGGAAGAGCTAGCCGACCAAGACAACAAAACAGCGATACCCGGGTTGTCCGAGCCTGATCACCTCGCGCCCCGAGGAGTAGACATCGGTCTTAACTACCGGAAAAGCAGGAAATGAGCTCGAAATCGGGAAGTCCCAACAGAGGCATTCTGGAAACATACTCTGGGAAATTCCCGAAAGAACCGAGCTCAAGGATTCCCAAGACTTTACAACACTGAGAACCTATTTCAAATAGGTTTACCTCAGATATCATCGGCAGTCACCAGCATCCTCATCTAAAAATTCAAATTCAAGCTCATTTTAAATTTTGCTTCCTTTAAATTCTGTTCATGTTTTTACATTTCCATTGTGATATATTCACTTTTCCAAAAAGCAATGTACTTATGTCTACGATTAATGAAAAGTACAAACTTGCTCATACTCAAGTGCCACAGTTTTATATACGTAAGTACTAGCTTCTCATTTAGCACTAGCCACCTAAATGTTGCATGGCGCTATGCACAGCCAACGTCTTCTAGATAAGATCGGCTCATATGCACAGTGTACAAGGGACACCCGGTAAAGTACAGCTTGCTGTGAAATGTTCTCACATAGCTTCACTCAGCAACCTCTTTCACATAGGGGACAAGGACTCCCACCTCGGCTAAGGTGGGTGGATCCGAGATCCCAACCGTATGCACTTATATACAGTACCTTTATTCAGAGGAAAACTTATAAGATTACTGCACTCACTGAGTCGTCCGAGTTTATCTGAGTTATTTATACTAGATTTTAAACACCAATGTCCTGGGCACAAGTTTTTTAGGTCCGATCAGGTCTGAATACAACAAGTTGGTAAAGGACTTGTATTCTCAAAAGTAGTTTTACTTGGTTATCTAAAAAACAACAAGTATCAAACACTTGTATTTTTCAAACAAGTATCAAGCCATGTTATCTAACTGATCGCAGTTCAGACCCCAGGTTTCAAAATGAATGAAGCATGCAACAAGTCAATAAAAACTCGCATTTATGCAAAGCTTGATTAGAGACGACCTCGGACACAGTGTATATGCAACAAGTTAAAACAAAAACTTGCATAAAAGTTACAATATGCGACAAGTCTCAAACACTTGCATCCTTTTATAAGTTTCCTGGGTTGCCACCTAAGTGATCGCAATTCGGATCCGAGGTCAAACGAATAAACATGCAACGAGTTGGTAAAGAAAAACTCGCATTCGTGCAACAAGTTAAAGAAAAGGCTTGCATAACTCCGACCTCGGACATAGTACGTATGCAACAAGTTAGAATAAAAACTTGCATAAATATAACAACATGCAACAAGTTAAAACTAGAAAGAACTTGCATAAAAATAAAATGTTGTACACAATAAGCAAAGCAAAATACAATCCAACATTGTCAAACATGTTACAAAAAAGAACATAGACAAATCGCAAGCTGCCCAGCATAAGGGACTTATGCTGCTTCATCTTCAACATCGGAAAGGACAACCGAGCTCGGGTCGAACTCTTCATCTGGCTTCTCCACCAAGGGGTTGGGAAGGTTCTCCTCGGGCTGGTCTAGGTCAACCTCGACCCCATCCTTGTCATAATCGACCATCTTCCCATCCTCCACCCCGAACCCGGCAGAGGCGCCGACATACCGAATTCGGAGCCCTTGGTTCAGGTGAAGAATTTGTTCTACTGCACTGGTAAAAATTTTGCTCGCCACCTTCTCAAGATTGAAGTCCGACTCAGATGCGGCTACCTTATATTTAAGAGCTTGAGCAACCCTTCTCTTCAGCAAAGTCCTAACCTTCTCCACCTCAGCAAGGCCCTCCTGCCGACCAGCCTCCCTAGCATCCGCTCTCACTTGGGCCAAAGCTTGTTCATGATTTTTTAGAAGCTCCTCCGTCTGTTGGCGGTGCTTCCCTTCCAACTCGGCCAGTTTTTGCTCAGCAGCGTTTTTGCCACTCTTCAACTCCTCCACCTCGGCAGCCATAGCAGACCGAGCTTTCTTCTTGGCCAGTGATACTTCATCAGCCACATCGTCAGCGACTTCGGCCAGCACAGTAAACATGGTTGTGGCCCTTTTCAATTGACAGGCCATATCCTCAGCCTTCTTTTTCCACTAAGCTCCCGACATCTTGATGAGAGCGTCTTTGACCAAAGTTTTGGCGAGGGTGTTCGGCGGCCTCGGAAGAGTATCAGCCTCCGAGGGCGGAGTACCTGCAGCAAGGATTACCTCAGTGCTTGGACTCGGAGATTGAGGAGGAGGGGGGGGGGGCTATGATCACTGTAGGCGGAGTTGGGTGAAGAGGAGCGGAGTCAGTTGAGGTCGTCTCAGTGGAGGCTTCTGCAGCCACCGCTTCGTTGGAAGGGTTTTCGGGCTTCTTCCTCTTCCGTGCATCTAGCACAGCCTTCACCGCCCTGGACGACATGTTCAACCAATGTTCTTCTGCAAACACAAAAGGATAAAGAGAAATTAATAAGAAGGATGAAAGGAAATGTACAAGTATAAGAGCAAAAGTAACTACCAATTTTTGTCAAGACTTCGTTGTCAGGACACTGCATGAAAACTCCAATGTCGAGCTGGAATTTCCGAGCTCGATACTCGGTCTGGAAATGGTGGGCTGTTACGGCCTCGTCGGCATCCAGGGTTACGCCCGACCACCTTTGCGGCATGCTGATATGACGATTAAAGAACTCCGGGGTCCACTCCAAAGGGAACTTCGGTCCCGTCTCGGACCGAAACCAAGGTAGCCCCGTTCCAACGTACTTGTATTTAAAAAATCTTGGTTTAAAATGTTTCCAAGATTCGGAGAACATGCCGAACAAACCACAGTGAGCCCGGGCCTTAGCCGACACCCAAAGACGACCAGTGACCCCGTCCTTATTGCTGACGAACGGGTTGTACATCCACAAAAATAGCCGAACAGTGCATACCAAATTCCTGGCTCCGCAGTACTTTTGGAATGCTCGGAGAAACGACCAAGTATTGGGGTGAAGTTGGGAAAGAGCTAGTCCGAGCTCGTTTAAGACCCTCATTTCCAGATCGGTGAACGGGAGGGTCACGCCGAGATTATGAATCAGGTCGGCATAAAAGAATAAGGAATTATTATCAGTTCGGCTGCATATCCTGTCATTTGCCGAACAGGGGAGTACTTCGTAAGAGGTCCCGGTGGCGTCCCCTGGGCAAGGCAGCACGACTCTCCTCACCTCGGCAAGCTTGTCCTCGGAACAAAAGCTGGACTGGACTCCTTTGGGCTCCACGTCAACCCACTCGTATTGATCGGCATCGAAAGGCGCAGGGTAAAGTTCAGGTCGACTGACGCACTTCCTGGGCGGCATGGTACCTGTGGAAGAACAGGGGAGCTCGATATTAGTCTTATGGGTTACAAAAAATAACCCCCCAGAGAACCCCCTCGAAGTTGTTCCGAGGGGCGAGCATCTCCCCTCTACCACAGGTACCCCCCATTCGTACATCCCCTCTTTCTCCATCCTCTCGAAGTCGGCACGCTCCCTACCGTCAACAAACTCGGCCCAGGCGTACTGCCGTATCCACTCCCTCTTCTCCTCCCAATCCCAGGATAGATTACCTCGACGGGATCAACCTCCAGAACCCGCCTCTAGTATTTCTTCCTATACTCCCTTTGGCGACGGAGCGCCTCGTCTACCTCCGTAGAGGAACAGGACGAGGAGGAAGAGCCGTCCTCCTCCTCACTACTGCTAGATGACAGGGAGACTACCCCAGCCCATTTCCTAAACCATTTCCTACTCATACTGAACCCAATCTACTCCTTTGGTTTTCTGAAAAATAAAGACAAAAACATAAATCAAAAACCCTCCACAAATCCTAAAACACCCCAAACCCAGGAACACCAAAAACTCCCAAAGATATCCCCAAAAACCAAAACTTCAATGCGCAAGGAAAAAACCCCAACATCGTGAAAACAGAAACACATAATAAGAATATTAAACCCCCTCCCGTGTAAACCGCGAAACAAATAAAGAGAGAAGAAAAGGGAAGAAGAAGAAAAAGCAAGGAAAGAGACAGTACCTTAAGATTATAAGCCTAGAAGAATAAAGCCCGCAAGATCAGATGATTCCTGAAGAGAGGAGGGAGAAGGAGTTGCAATAATGGAGGTACGGTTTTGGTTTTGGGGAGAGAAGGAGTTGCAGAGAAGGATTTACGAGTGGGAGAGGAAGAAAAGGATACTGGGTGCAGAAAAAATGAGATTCGTGTGAGAGAGAGAGGAACAGTGTTGGCAGTTTTGAGTCAAAGAAGGAGAAGGGAAACCGTTTTCCCCCCACTTTCGAAATTTGGGCCTGACCCAAGAGGCCCAACCCAGCATCCAGCCACAAGTACCTAGACGCGTGGCGCATAACAGCTGGAATCACGAACCTCGAGCAACGTCGCAGTAATGGCGACGCTTCGTTAGGTGGAATCTCTGACACGTGTCAGATGCGAGAATGCAAGCGTCACTTCGGAGCATGCGAAAGGACAGCTCTCAGACCTGCTCCATCATAATGAAAAGACGTAAGAGACAGCTGGATCCAGCTCCTAGCAGACTTATCATCCGAACTCCCTAGAACCTCGGAACATGGCTCAGATATCCTTGACCGAGCTGGGGGGCTTATGTGGCGAACTCGGCTCTTATGTGGTGGATTTGGGAAAAGGACCTAAACCAAGACCTCGGAACAAGGCTCAGATGGCCTTGACCGAGCTGGGGGGCTTATGTGCTGGACTCGGCCTAGCCGAGGTCCTCAGACCCCTTGCCTAAGGCCTCACGGCCCTATAAGAAGCCCTCTGTGTGCTGGGCCGAGCTCAAGGCTCAACGGCCGAACAGATACCAGATACAGGCCGACCTCATACTCCTACCCAGGTCCGACTTCCCTGTCCGACACCTCCCAGAGTCCAACACCTCCCAGAGTCCGACACCAAGGACAAGATGACGTGTCTCACCTTATCCACAAGGACAGCTCATCACCTTATCCACAAGGACAGCTCATCCACTCATAGCTCAGTACAGGCTGGCCCTACTTGGGCCTAAGGCAAGCCCATTAGGGCAACCAGCTCCCCCCTATAAGTAGCTCTGCACTGCATGGGGCTCAGGTACGTCCTCTAACCCTAATTGCCACCTTCACACACCAGTGATTAGGGTTGCTTCTTGGCTTCCTCCCTTAGCCATTTGAGGACTCCCACCAAACATCACACAGAAACCCTAGACAGAGGCTCCTCTGAAGGTCTTCTTCCTTTACCCTTAGGGAACCTCACCGTCTAGGACATCACAAAATTTATTTACGAAATTATTTTATTTATTTTTATATTAATGTGTACATCTTTATTTTATTTTTTTTAACAATATTTATTATTATTATTTAGGTATTATCAAGAACTAATTTTTTATTTTTAATTTAATTTATTATATTAATGCATTTAGTGGTCAGAATTTTTGACTTTTTTATTAGTTATATTTTTTATGTTTAGCAATTAGTTAGATTTTAAACTTTATTTTAGTTATATTTTTTATTTTTTATGTTTAGCTGTTAGTTAGATTTTAAATTTTTTTATTAGTTTAGTTCGATTTTTTATGTTTAGCTATACCTTAAATTTTTTTATTAGTTTTGTTAGATTTTTTTTTAATGTTCAGCTATTAGTTAGATTTTAAATTTCTTTTGTTAGATTTTATATTTTTTATGTTTATCTATTTGTTAGATTTTAAATTTTTATTAGTTTAGGTAATAGTAAGATTTAGAGCGTTATTTTTATTAGTTAGATTTTTTTTTATTTTTATTTGTTTAATTACGAAATTTGTTTATTTATGTTATTTACTAGTTTGAATTGTTATTAATTATTTACATTATTGTTTCTATAGGTACAAATGGGAGGACGTGTGCTTAATCCTGGTCCTGAGGACGATTCAGTTTTATTTTTACAAGATAAACATGTTTCACAGCACGTATGGAATGGTCGCCCGGATCGTATTTTACGTTGTCGACGTGCACAACAATTTCATGCTAGAGTTGCTGATATTCAACCAGCTTTGGTAGAGAATTTAAAGCGTAGTGGATTTTATTGGATTGCAGAGATGATGTTATTTCATGTTGATCATAGGTTAATTTCTGCATTAGTCGAGCGATGGAGGCCTGAAACTCACACGTTTCACATGCCTTTCAGATAATGCACTATCACGTTAGAGGATGTTGCTGTTCTGCTCGGTATCTCAGTGGAAGGAAGAGCAGTGATTGGTCGTACATCTAGTGATTGGCCAACACTTGTGGAGCATCTACTAGGAATGCGTCCACCAGAAGATGCTTTGAGTGGTAGTGGACTGAAAATGGCATGGCTAGAGGCAAATTTTGGCCACTTTCCAGAGGGTCATGAGCATAATGAGTATACCAAGTTAATTTTTACACGTGCATTCATATTAAGATTACTTGGAGGTGTTATGTTCGCAAATCACTCAGGAACTTTTGTGCAATTGAGGTTTCTTTGTCTCTTAGAAGACCTCGACGAAGCAAGAAATTATAGTTGGGGATCGACTGTGCTGAGCTTTCTATATCGTGAGTTATGTCAAGTCACCAACTACGCTCGAAAAGATATTTGTGGTTTTCTTCCACTCATACAATTATGGGCTTGGGAGAGATTTCCTTCTATCGCCCCGGTATTAAGAACAATAAACGAAGATGAGCCCGTTCGTCAAAATAACACAACATATGGTACACGGTAAGTACATGTCAATTCTTATTATTATTATGTTTATTATTATCATCATCATTATTTTCGTTGTTGTTATTAATATTTCATTTTTTTTGTGTTTATATTATAGGTGGGTGCATGGTCAGAATTATAGCATACCTTCCCATCCCTTGAGTTGGTACAGGGGGAAATTTGATCAATTTATGGAAAATGATGTGCGTATATTTATTTTTATTCTCTCAACCCTCATTTCTCGTATTAGGCTCGTAACCGTTGTTGTTAATCTGAAAATGATATTTATTTGTAGATTGTGTGGGAGCCATACTCGACACTTGACTTGGACACCTTACCACATTTGGTGTTACAAAACAAAGATGCTTGGAGATTTGTATGTCCACTCATATGTTACAATATTGTTGAGTGGCATCAACCAGATCGAGTCATGCGTCAATTTGGCATACGTCAACACATTCCCCTTCAACCATCCCAGCCAGGAGATTTGCATCAGTTGACCCTCAGAGGAAAACAAAATATTAATTGGGAAAATCGCTTGCAAGATATAATTAACAAGTGGAATAACAAGAATAAAAAAATTCAGTATAGCGAGCAACAAAATGTTCCTTTGGGAATACAATCCGAATATATGATGTGGTATTTGCGTATTACAAGACATTGGATGACAGAGTATGGTGCTAGTCAAGGCCACGTGGTAAACTTAATTAAAATATTATATTTATTTCATATTACAATAATCACATTATATTCAAATATTATATTTATTGAAAATATGTCCTTGATTAATTTGTACAGGCGGATGGGATTGAGAGGATCAACTACCTATGTTCTCCAGAAGGACGTAGAGACGACGTGCCCATCGAAACCTACCTCGCAGAGATGAAATTAGAAACAGATCATATGTTGGTTTCGATGAATCAGGCTAACAGATGCTATTTATCAATCCAAGAGGCTCCGGCTGCATCTCATGATCCTGATATCACAAACGTAGATGGTGTATTGCCTAACACTTCTCGTGAGCGCGGTGGTTTAGGGCACCGAAGAAGGCACGAACCTGCAATAGAGCGCCAGCAACAAAGTCCAATTGATTGGAAACCTGGGATGTATTATGCTCCCCAACCATATCCATATTTACGCATCCCAGGCACCGTACGAAACTTACTTTTATCCAAGACTGCCAGAGAGTGGCCAAGTACAACAATCACCGCCGATCGAAGAAGTATACATACCTTCGCCGTTGCCTCATGGATATATGCCATCACCTCAATATCCAGGATATATGTCCATGCCTCAAATTCAGGGTTACAATACAGCATCCCCCTATGACCCTGTGACTAGCACTCCATCTGCACCAACACGATGGGACCGTGAGACGGTGTCTCCTAGCATTGATTTTTACGAATTAGCTGGAACAAGTGCACCGCAAATTGATCTCAACACACAGCTATTCGATGAATCAAATGACCATAATGATAATCAAGATGCTAGGAGAAATCCACATCGTGGTGCTAGGGATCATCATTGGCGATGTGGGACCTGAGTTGCCTTTTTTTTTTTGGTTTTTTTGTAAGCCGAAGAAATTATTGTAGAATTAAAAGGCAAAAAATAGTTTATTTAATTGTTTTCTTGATATTCCTTATTTTTTACATTTTTTTTCATTAGAAATTTAAAATATCTAGATATTTTACAAATTATTTGAATCATATTCATCATCATTTTGACGTGAAGCAGATCCACTTGCTAAATGAGGGCATCGACGCCTGTTATGGCCAACCTGATTGCAAAGGCCACAACTCTGTGGAGGTTGAGACTGCTTCCAATCCATTTCATTCCTCATGCAGGTGGATTTTGGACGACCCTTTTTTCTGTCCATTTTGGGATTAGGCATTAACATCCATGGAACAACATGCATTGATGCAACTTGATGCTCATTCTGGATTGGGTACCATTCTGGGGAATATGCCCGAATCATAGTAGTTAATTTGTACACATCATCCACATACTGATAAAAATCAAGTCTCATTGATGCACATGCAGCAATAACATGAGAGCATGGATAATGGAAAAGTTGAAATCTTCCACACTCACAAACTTGACTTTCCAAATCCACACAAAACGATCGGCCACCCGTTTGCTTAATTGGATTGAATGCCTCCTCCACCTGAAACCTCGTCTTGGCAATATTATACCGTCGAACTTGATGACTACTAGCTTCTTTACAAGCATCACCAATGGCTTTGGATACTTCGATGGTATACCGTTGACCGGATGCGTATTGGGCCCTCGCTTTCGAACCCCTTTGAACAAAGTATTCAACCAATCGATTATACATCCACTTCACCAGTGATGTAATTGATACACTACGAGCATCCTTGTAACACTCCTTGTATATCATCTTACTTTATAAGAAAAGTAATAAGTTTATGAATACTTGGACTTGTTATCATTGGAAAAAGATCTGAAAATAAGAATTTTCCCTTCCCTTGAAAATTCCTTTTCACAAACACTTGATTAATAATGAGGTTGACTAACAAAATCAGAGTTTGCGGAAACATGGTAAAGTAATCATATTATGCCCCCAAAATATATCAAGTGTAGCAAGTCCATGGATACCAAATAAATATTATTATGAAGCCGAATTCATCTTATGATACCTCTTTCAAAATGTGTATCACATAAATATTATTAAAAATAGAGATGTTATAGAGCTGGTCACTGGTCCTTTGTCCAAACATTCATCTGGCCGAATCCTCGATATCTGCACAACGGGTTCCCAACCCACACTTTTTACACTCTGCATGCACCTAAAGGAACATCTCCCTTTACTGATTCTTGTGCAAGCTAGATGCACGATCAACACCTAATAAGGGCATGGGGGTTAGCTATACATATTCGCATAATCAAATGGGAATAAAACTAACATCCACAAGTCAACATGTAGCAAATCATGATGCATAATCATATGAGCACACCCGGTTAATCTTAAAAATTCTTTCAATGCAGGTGGCATGATGCATGATTTTCTTCCACAACTGAGGCATCTAGCAAAGTCCATCTTGGACGTCCATCCGATACACCGTTGTGTTCCCGGAACACTGACATTCGTTCCCAGAACGTAATGCCAAACCATACTTGGATAAATAAGCATCACTCCCAGAGTGTGCACCACGTTCCTAGAACGTGTAGCAAACCATACTTGGAATAATAAGCATCACTCCCAGAGTGTGCATCACGTTCCCAGAACGCATAAAAACCAGGTCCCGGACATTGGCCATATTCCCAAAATGTGTCATCAAGTAGGTTGCAAATCAATGTGTTCCCAGAACACTGACATACGTTCCCAGAACGTATAAAAACCAGGTCCCAGACACTGGCCACATATCTATAATGTGTCATCAAGTAGGTTACAAATTTGGTACTCCCGGAGTACCATCCTCATATTCCCAGAATATAATAAACGTTCCTACCAACCCATCTTCCATTCTATATTCATGAATGCACAATCATTAAGGTTGGTTTTTATCTTTAATTCTATTATTATACCAATGTGTTCCCAGAACACTAACATACGTTCCCAGAACGTATCGCAAACCATACTTGGAATATAATCAAGCACCACTCCCAGAGGGTGCATCACGTTCCCAGAACGTGTCCAAGAAACCATGTCCCAGACAATGGCCACATTCCCAGAATGTGTCATCAAGTAGGTTGAATCAATTTGGTACTCCAAAAGTACAGGGTCATGTTCCCAGAACATGACAAACAATCCTTGCCAACCTATTTCATTACTTTTCTCTATGCATGATTTGCATACATAATTACTAAGGTTGGTCTTTCTATTGATTCCACAATTATGACTTAGAAAAACACAACTTCTGAATGATATCTTGAGGTATGGCTTTACTCATAAAATTCACCTTTGAATTTAAATTTAACATATGCTCATAGACCTGGATTGAGAGAATATAATTCTTACACAAAAACTTAACTTTTATTTTTAAGTTTTCAGGTACTAACCGGTTACATCATCACCTAACCGGTTAGAATTACAGACCTGATTATAAAACCACTAATTTTTCAAAGAATCTTTTCTTGAATACTCTACTCAATCCATCACAAGGTTTTAGCATAACAGAATACCTCAAGTTCAACACATAATATCATTCAAAAGATCTAAGTCATAATCCCATTTCATTTATGCATAATTTCCTCTTGAAATTATCATTTGATGTTAAGGTATTAACTCCAAATTTTCAATCTGAATTATTACAATAAAATAAACTTCATTTCAGATTGAATTCCAGTGAAATTAGGGTCTAGATTTGAGTAACATTGATAAGATCACAGGACTGATTTCAGAAACTTATTTTCTTTGACAATTTTACAGTGTCTAACCAGTTACAATTATCGAGTAACCGGTTAGATTGTGCAGTCAGCACACTGAAACATGAGGTTTTGCAAACCATTCTTTTCGTTACTCAAATCTAACCAATTTCAACATTCAAAAGAGTTCATATACCTTAAGTAAACATGTTTAACCACAGAAACACATTCAACTTGCATGCATTCAATTTAGATACTCAAATTGCACATAATTGCACATATTTCACAACTTAATGCATCAATTCACATAATATCCAAATAAGTCATGAATCCAACATAATATATAGTTTGCATGCATCCAGATAACATTGCTCATAACAACAACTGAGCTCATATTGGCCTCCAAGCCACTTAACCATTTTAACTTATGCCCTTTGAGTCTCTTGGTGACTCATCCTATATTCTACCACAATTTATTCTCATTCTAGCAAATATTAAGCTTCCCCCTTACCTTAGGTTCGTGCTTGATGAATGAAATCACCGATTCTTCAAGAAAATTGATTAACTCCCAAAAGCTCTGCCTCAGCCAGAACAGATTCAACAGAGCGATAAAACCAGCAAAATTGACACATGAAAAGGTCAAAGAAATTGGGGATAATGGTTAGGTTTTACTCTATGCAACATGCACTAAAGGATTGAACAAATTTGAGACTCAAAAAGTGCATGTGCTTACCCAAATCGAAGTCCAAAGTAAGCTCCAGGAACTCAAAATCAGTGTTGACGGCTCCAACACCCTTACTTTGCAAGCTTCGTTCTCTTGATTCAGGGACTCTCAACTCACAAACTTTATATCAATACAAAGCCCTTGATGTGAGCTTTGTAACAGTGTATCACTCGTGTTCTAACTCTCAACACAGACTGAGAATCGAATGGAAGAACTACGGAACCCTAAAACAGAGCTTCAGCAATTCAAGAGCAAAATTGGGTTTCAATTCATCAACACAAGGCTATATATAGCAAAATCAAACCTCCATGCATGTTGACACGTCTTTCCCCACTAAGATTAAGATGATTTCGTGGCGAATTCTGGGTTAAAACGCGTGATTACTCATCAAACGCACTAACCCAGTTTTCTGAGTTCATCGTGTAACCGGTTACAGAGCCCTTCTAACTGGTTACATACTGATAAAATTCAAAAATTAATAATTTAATTACTCTTTCTTCAAAAACCTTTTTAATATTGCAATTAGGTCCCAACCCAAGGACTAAAATACAATATTCACATTTTTGTACAAAATAACCGTATAAAAATATATCTCATATTTTTATATATAAAAACACATAATGTACAAAAACTAAAACCTTCAAAATTAATATAAATCAATTATAAAATAATTTTTATAATTAATTTCTTGGTTATTTGGAAGACGAAAATTAGGGGTGTTACACTACTCCCCCACTTAAAAGGAATTTCGTCCCCGAAATTCATCTTCTGAAATTTTCCACTTTTCCAAAATGTTTTTATACTAGAAAATTTCATCTAGCTCCCAAAAATCTGTTCTTTAGGGTCCTCCCCCACTTAAAAGAGTTTCGATATAGTTCTTTTATTTCGAAACATTTCTAATGAAACCTTTCACTTTAAAAATTCTTTGCATAAAAACTCTTATGTGAAGGAATTCTTTTAAAAGGAATACTCTTTCGAGTAATACACTTCACATACACATTCTTCAATAAAACAATTTTCATCAAACTTTTTGGAAAAACTTTTTGGGCTGCGCACTCTGATCCCTCGAGCACGATCAAAGAAACATTTGTATGACTTTATTCCTTAATAGTTTAAGACATTAGGGTGATCAGTCCCAATATTCAAACCATTAATAACAAAATCATCCCTTCCAGATATAATCTTTCACAAGAAAGACCATACGACAGGTCTTTAAGTTAGATGAACTTAAAGATAGGGTAATTATCACCATCAGACTTAGTTAGATAGTCAAGTTCTAGAGACATTTCCGTTGGGGAGACAAAGATTTGTCCTATCCCGGTGGTTGTTAATCTCTCTAGCCATAACTGATCTTTCTATTTCTGTAGTGTCCACAGATATTATCACATCCAATTGTGATAAGGGTTTTGATCACAGAAAGATTGGAGTTGAACTTCCAACAGGATATTGATATTCTCAAACGATTAGATTAACGTAATCGAAAACATTTAACTACGTTAACTCAGATCAAAGGAAGAGATAGGCTTGGGTTGTCTACGTCAAGATTACACTCAACTCTGATCTCTACCGGTGAATTCTTCTCGTGCTGGATTCGTCCATTCCTTTCTCACCTTTTCCTTCAAAACATTTCGGTGAATAATACTCCAGCTTCCCACAATCGGAATTGACTATTCCCTTAGGTACATCACAATTAAACTCAAAGTGATGTGCCTCACAGTTTTCACCTGGAGATGGACAAATGTTCCCTTCCCTATTTCCTCCTTTGTCACTTTTCTTCAATCGAGGATTCCTTAACCTTGATATTCCCGTGGTTGATATTCTCCCATTTACTTTTCCTCTTTCTCCAGTAGGGCCCGTATTTCATCATTCTTTCTCTTATTCTGAACTCAAACATTTCTCGCATGAAATTCATGTACTTTCCCATAGTCCTCATACATGCTTACCAACATCGAGAGATTCCTTAATGGTTGATAGCTAACTTGGATTCGAACATAATCTACTCTTGAAATTCGTGCCTTTGGATTTCTCATCTAGGTTGTCCTAGACAACACTTTATAAATCCCTTGCCTCCATACTATATTTTCTAATATCCATAATCACAAACTTTAATTCTAAAGATTAAATCTCATTCATCCCTTTCAGCTCCTCATCTTCTGGTTGTAATTCATGAATCCGATTGAAGAATTCGCTGACCATTTGCAACATTCCCAATCTAAGGCTAGATAGTTCCACTTGCATTGCCCGACTTTGGTCTCTGAACTACTCGATCAGAATAACCTCCTTAACCCTCATTGAGCTCACACGAATAACCTTTCAGCTCAAATCGTCTGCAACTACGTTTGTTTTGCCAGAATGATAATGGAGCTTAAAGCCATAATCTTTAAGAAATTCCATCCATCGCCTTTATCTTACATTCAACCCTTCCGCTTCTTATTGTCATTCATACTTTCAAATCCAAACTTGTTCATGAATCACAACCTTCTTATCTTAATGCTTATCGTCTCTCTTACATCGTCCAACTAACTCCTCTACCTTCTCCAATTGGAGTAGCTCCTTAATTTCAACTCTCGATTAATCCATAAGTATTATGATTCAATCCTCTTAAATCAATTTCACTGATGAATCAAGGCATTAAGTTATTTTACCACATTAAATCCTTCCTTAAATTTACTTAGGTGATTGACATTGAGTTTGGATTGGAGGAAGATGTCTACTGATACCAAAAGTTCCTTCACAAAGGACTTAAATTTTTATTTTAAACTTTCAGTTTTTAACCAGTTACAAGAAACTCTAACCGGTTTATGAAGTACAGTTTTAGAAATAAAACCAAAGAACTTTCAAAAACCATTTTCTTTACATCGTCCAATCCAACTCAAAATAGGATTTAATCATAATCCAATACCTTGATTCCAACTGAATTCATCACTGAAATGATTTAAATCATAGTCTACTCACATTTTCCATCATCCCTCTTGGACTAATCATATTATATTGGGGTATAATCCATCATTACCCCACCATAATTAAACAACATCCTATCATTCAATACCATCAGTTGATCTTTCCAAGTCAACTTGGTCAAAGGCCATGCGATCTTAGAAAATCCTTCAATAATCCAGCGGTAGAATCCAGCCAGCCCTAAGAACTTCTTACTTTAAAGATCACATGCCCTGCGAACGTAACTTCGCTCAATCAAAACTCATCTTTGGTGAGCTTAGCACACAAATACTCCTCTTGCAGGATTCTTAACACAATCCTAAGATGATCCTCATGCTCCTCCGGATTCTTAGAATAAACCACAAACGAATCCGAATATGGTCTAACGGCCCAGTTCTTATAATCCATAAAAGAACAGGTGCATTAGTCAATCCGAACGGCATTATTTCCTACTCATAATGTCCGTATCGAGATCAAAAATGTAGTCTTAAGTGTATCCCTGTCCCGAATCCTGATTTGGGGTTACTCCAACCGCCAATCAACTTTAGAAAACACTTAGACTCCTTTCACTTGGTCCAACCATAACCATTTTAACAACTTCTCTACATGTTTCTTCCATTTAACCATTCCCGATGGTACCATATTATAAGGGTAGTAGAGATAGAATCAGTTTCAAGAATTAACTTGATTCCAAACTCTATCGCTTTACTCAAAGGTGAACCTGACATCATTTCCTACAACCAAAGTTTCTTTAACCCCCTTTCTCCTTCACTGTTGCCCAAAAGCAACACATGGATCCATTGGATTCCAGATTCAAAACTTGGGAATCCCAATACAGGGTTGTTCTATCGTCATTAATCATGATCATTTGATCCTTCGATTCCCAAACCGTGCTTAAGATAAAATGAAATCATGACACAGGTAGATAGACAAAGTCTAATACCTTAATAGAACGATTCAGACATACCTTGGAAACCAATACAAGGAGATTTGTAGGATTCTCTGCTTTGAGATAGCAGATTGGATAAGGCATAGAACAACTTTGATCAATACCCTTATCCATAAGGAACAAAAGAAAGGATAGCTTTAGAGTTTAACAAACTCAACAAGGTTAATCCTTAAGAAGATGACTGCCTTGCATTCGACCTGAGAAGTTGATTAACTTTAACACTAGTGAGGGTAAATACTCCTCCCCAGAGTCAAGGACTTAAATACAACTCCTTTAAGATTTCCTTATCACTGGTTCTATGAGAACGGAATAAACCAACACTATGGTTTTAGGGTTAACACATGTCTAAAGAGAAGCATACATCTATCATACTTCTACTTAGACTACATAGAACACTTCTTAATAGCAGAATGAGTTACTTATCTAGAGCCATTACCCATAACCTTAGCTCTAGTTTGGAAGTATATGAGAGCATACTTCCCCGGAAACATTGCAGATATCGATGACCAACGTATTGGACCACACACCCAAGGACCAAGAGTCAGGACCATTGCTCTGATACCATAAAAGTGTAACACTCCTTGTATATCATCTTACTTTATAAGAAAAGTAATAAGTTTATGAATACTTGGACTTGTTATCGTTGGAAAAAGATCTGAAAATAAGGATTTTCCCTTCCCTTGAAAATTCCTTTTAACAAACACTTGATTAATAATGAGGTTGACTAACAAAATCAGAGTTTGCGGAAACATAGTAAAGTAATCATATTATGCCCCCAAAATATATCAAGTGTAGCAAGTCCATGGATACCAAAAAAATATTATTATGAAACCAAATTCATCTTATGATACCTCTTTCAAAATGTGTATCACATAAATATTATTAAAAATAGAGCTGTTATAGAGCTGGTCAGTGGTCCTTTGTCCAAACATTCATCTGGCCGGATCCTCGATATCTGCACAACGGGTTCCCAACCCACACTTTCTACACTCTGCATGCACCTAAAGGAACATCTCCCTTTACTGATTCTTGTGCAAGCTAGATGCACGATCAACACCTAATAAGGGCATGGGGGTTAGCTATACATATTCGCATAATCAAATGGGAATAAAACTAACATCCACAAGTCAACATGTAGCAAATCATGATGCATAATCATATGAGCACACCCGGTTAATCTTAATAATTCTTTCAATGCAGGTGGCAAGATGCATGATTTTCTTCCACAACTGAGGCCTCTAGCAAAGTCCATCTTGGACGTCCATCCGATACACCGTTGTGTTCCCAGAACACTGACATTCGTTCCCAGAACGTAATGCCAAACCATACTTGGATAAATAAGCATCACTCCCAGAGTGTGCACCACGTTCCCAGAACGTGTAGCAAACCATACTTGGAATAATAAGCATCACTCCCAGAGTACCCTCCTTATATTCCCAGAATATGATAAACGTTCCTACCAACCCATCTTCCATTCTATATGCATGAATGCACAATCATTAAGGTTGGTTTTTATCTTTAATTATATTATTATACCAATGTGTTCCCAGAACACTAACATACGTTCCCAGAACGTATCGCAAACCATACTTGGAATATAATCAAGCACCACTCCCAGAGGGTGCATCACGTTCCCAAAACGTGTCCAAGAAACCATGTCCCAGACAATGGCCACATTCCCAGAATGTGTCATCAAGTAGGTTGCATCAATTTGGTACTCCAAAAGTACAGGGTCATGTTCCCAGAACATTACAAACAATCCTTGCCAACCTTTTTCATTACTTTTCTCTATGCATGATTTGCATACATAATTACTAAGGTTGGTCTTTCTATTGATTCCACAATTATGACTTAGAAAAACACAACTTCTGAATGATATCTTGAGGTATGGCTTTACTCATAAAATTCACCTTTGAATTTAAATTTAACATATGCTCATAGACCTGGATTGAGAGAATATAATTCTTACTCAAAAACTTAACTTTTATTTTTAAGTTTTTAGGTACTAACCGGTTACATCATCACCTAACCGGTTAGAATTACAGACCTGATTATAAAACCACTAATTTTTCAAAGATTCTTGAATACTCTACTCAATCCATCACAAGGTTTTAGCATAATAGAATACCTCAAGTTCAACACATAATATCATTCAAAAGATCTAAGTCATAATCCCATTTCATTTATGCATAATTTCCTCTTGAAATTATCATTTGATGTTAAGGTATTAACTCCAAATTTTCAATCTGAATTATTACAATAAAATAAACTTCATTTCAGATTGAATTCCAGTGAAATTAGGGTCTAGATTTGAGTAACATTGATAAGATCACAGGACTGATTTCAGAAACTTATTTTCTTTGACAATTTTACAGTGTCTAACCGGTTACAATTATCGAGTAACCGGTTAGATTGTGCAGTCAGCACACTGAAACATGAGGTTTTGCAAACCATTCTTTTCGTTACTCAAATCTAACCAATTTCAACATTCAAAAGAGTTCATATACCTTAAGTAAACATGTTTAACCACAGAAACACATTCAACTTGCATGCATTCAATTTAGATACTCAAATTGCACATAATTGCACATATTTCACAACTTAATGCATCAATTCACATAATATCCAAATAAGTCATGAATCCAACATCAATATAGTTTGCATGCATCCAGATAACATTGCTCATAACAACAATTGAGCTCAGATTGGCCTCCAAGCCACTTAACCATTTTAACTTATGCCCTTTGAGTCTCTTGGTGACTCATCCTATATTCTACCACAATTTATTCTCATTCTAGCAAATATTAAGCTTCCCCCTTACCTTAGGTTCGTGCTTGATGAATGAAATCACCGATTCTTCAAGAAAATTGATTAACTCCCAAAAGCTCTGCCTCAGCCAGAACAGATTCAACAGAGCGATAAAACCAGCAAAATTGACACATGAAAAGGTCAAAGAAATTGGGGATAATGGTTAGGTTTTACTCTATGCAACATGCACTAAAGGATTGAACAAATTTGAGACTCAAAAAGTGCATGTGCTTACCCAAATCGAAGTCCAAAGTAAGCTCCAGGAACTCAAAATCAGTGTTGACGGCTCCAACACCCTTACTTTGCAAGCTTCGTTCTCTTGATTCAGGGACTCTCAACTCACAAACTTTATATCAATACAAAGCCCTTGATGTGAGCTTTGTAACAGTGTATCACTCGTGTTCTAACTCTCAACACAGACTGAGAATCGAATGGAAGAACTACGGAACCGTAAAACAGAGCTTCAGCAATTCAAGAGCAAAATTGGGTTTCAATTCATCAACACAAGGCTATATATAGCAAAATCAAACCTCCATGCATGTTGACACGTCTTTCCCCACTAAGATTAAGATGATTTCGTGGCGAATTCTGGGTTAAAACGCGTGATTACTCATCAAACGCACTAACCCAGTTTTCTGAGTTCATCGTGTAACCTGTTACAGAGCCCTTCTAACCGGTTACATACTGATAAAATTCAAAAATTAATAATTTAATTACTCTTTCTTCAAAAACCTTTTTAATATTGCAATTAGGTCCCAACCCAAGGACTAAAATACAATATTCACATTTTTGTACCAAATAACCGTATAAAAATATATCTCATATTTTTATATATAAAAACACATAATGTACAAAAACTAAAACCTTCAAAATTAATATAAATCAATTATAAAATAATTTTTATAATTAATTTCTTGGTTATTTGGGAGACGAAAATTAGGGGTGTTACAATCCTTTAAAAGCTTGTTGACACATTCTGATAAGTTTGTTGTCATGTGTCCATATCATCGCCCATTTTCATCACAAGCTAGTAGCCATTGCTCTTTTGGTATGTCGTCGACCCATTTTTTTATTTCTTCACTTTTGCTACGGAGTCTGTTTAACTTCCTTTCCATGGTAAATTGGTCAGTAGCATAACTTGTATCGCTTACACAAATGTGATATGATACAATACAAGATTAAAAAATAAATAAATTAATCCTGATATACTGTCAATAAAGAATAATGGGTACCTGCACTCTTCAATAAGTGCTTCAATTTCTCCTTCTTGAATTTGGTATTGAAGTTGCTTCCTATATGCCTTATGCAAAACTTGTGATACCCCCATGGAGCCTGCCAACCGAGAGCTTCATTACGAACAGCTGATAATATACTCCGATGGCGGTCAGAAATCAAACACAAACCCTGCTTATTGGTAACATGCTCACGTATGTGTGATAAAAACCATTCCCAAGCAAACGCCGTCTCCCCTTCGACAATCGCAAATGCAAGCGGTAACACTTGATTGTTTCCGTCCTGGCTTGTTGCAATCAAAAGCACACCGCGATACTTTCCATACAAATGAGTACCATCCACTTGAATAATTGGCTTGCAATAGTCAAAGGCATCACGACATTGCTTGTATGTCCATAATAGTCTTTCAAATATCTGAAATGATGCAAATTCTCCGGATCCGGGATAAGCATCTCTTTCCAGAATCTGATAATAAGCACTAGGAGCATAAAGAAGCATGTTCTTCATCCAAGCCGGTAACATAGCGTAAGAAAAATCCCAATATCCATGAAATTTTTTGATTGCCTTTTGTTTTGCTAGCCAAGCTTTTCGATATGATATTTGAAAATTATATTGAGTGTTGATTATTGCTTGGATAGCCTTGATAGGAGTAGATGGTGCCGCGCAAATCAAATCTGAAACGATTTTAATTTAAAAAAAATATTTCAAAATGTCATCAATCATATCAAAACAGGAACGTTTTTAAATGTCTTACCATGAATAAACAATGCTATAACATTAGAGTCCAACTTTTTGTGATCTTCTGACAACAGTGTGTTCACACAAGTGTGTGGGCCGCCCCACGTCTTCACTACCCATTCGTCGTCATTTTTGGGTAAAATAGCTCTCATTCTCCACTGACAACCATCTGCATGTTTTGGGCATTTCAAATAGATTGTCGTCGGTTTCGATTCAACAGTGGTATAACTTTGACGAGTCTTCATCGAATATTGCTTTATAGCCATTAAAACTGCTTCTTTGCTATTGAATCTTAGACCAACATAAAATCCATCACCCCCCTGGAAAGAAGATTCTGATACATCAAGCCCTCTACCATTAATTTCTTGATCTGGATGGTCCCAATTAATGTAACTAGAATGAGGAGTATGCAGTGGGAATGGACCATAATCTAGATCTGTAATCAAAACCAAAAATAAAATAACATTAGAAAATTTTAATTACTTACTAACCAAATAATATTAAAATAAATATTAGCTTTACAACCACAAACCGGCAATTTCAGGGTTTGGACATCCTTGAAATTTTGGCATAACTGGTGTCGACTGTGAAGGAAAAGAAATACTAATTGCTCCTTCCTCTTCGAAGTCAGACGAATTCACATATGTAAATTGAGCCTCATCTTCATCTTATGTGATATCGTCATCCATATCTCGACGCCACTTGTAACAGCCCGATTTTCATTTCCAAAACTATTATTGACTTATTATCAAATTGTTGTAAAAATGAGGCCATTTTTTTTTGGTAAAACATAAGTTCATCAGCTGCCATTGTCACTTAACCGAAAATAGAGTTGTCACTTTAAAACTTCCCATCACCAAAATACCATCAACATTTCATAACATCATCATCCTTATAATTATCATTATCATAAGCCAAAAGCATTGGAGTCTCATCTCCAGCAGTTTTCCAAAAGCAGTTCATAATTACAAAAGGTTACAACTTACTTAAAAACATAATTAAAAGTAGCTTTATTACATCCATAGTACTTCACAAGGTAATCCTCGATTGGGAACTTAGATCCTAGACACTAGAACATCCAGACACAGAACATCGGGCTTCACTCTTCATCCGAACTAACATCTGTAAGATCCATGAAGAATGTTTTGATAAATGCCAAAAGGTTTTGAACAAGCTTCAAGTGTGTTGATCAAGTTCAAGCTCAACAAGCAACAACAAACATCAAGTGAAGAAGAGAGAGCCAACTCATGAAGACTTAGTTTGGTAGTTTATGTTTTATTGTTTTATCTTTTGCCTCACAAGTCTTTTAGTTTATGAGTTTGGGTAGAGTTTATTAGAGGGTAGTGAATCTCTTTTGATTGCATGATTATATCATATTTTGAGTATTCACTTTGCCTAAAATCAATAGGTGGCTTAAAGGTTTGAAAGAAAAGGTTTAGTTTTTGAGAAAACAAGTTTTAAGTGATTTTTAATGTTAATAATCGATTAACAGACTTTGATAATTGATTAAAAGTGTATTTTGAACTGATAATCGATTAACAAACTTTTGATAATCGATTATCTGCACTTCTACTCGAGTATTTTTGGTCTCACTCGAGTGAAATTTATCAGACTTTCGTATTACTCGATTAACACTTATTTTATTCGAGTAAACAGGGTCTGTAACTGTTTTAAATACGTTTTTCACTTCTCAAAAGCTATTCTAAGTTGCTCCAACTTTTGGGTATTCTATATAAACCTTTTCCTAATCATTTCTATCAACAAGAATCATTTTGATACACAATTTTACAAAGAATCAAAGCCACACTATTCTCTCTCACTCTCTCAAGATCAAAGCTCTCATTTTCATATTCTTTGATCAAGAACCTTGAATCTCTCATGTTGATCTTTTCATAGCTTTTGAAAGAGATTCATAGGATTGTTATTTTGTTTTCATTTGAGTTGTAATCATTGCAAGAGGCAAACATTCTACAACATTGGAAGCCTTGATTTTGTGGAATCAAGCATAGTTCATTGGAAGTCTTGAAGAAGCATTTCATCAAGCACTTGGAAGCCTTGTTGTGTTAACAAGCAATTGGAAGTCTTGTAGTGAAGCAAGCAATTGGAAGACTTGTTGTGGGTATCGGCAAGCAAGAGAAGAGGTTAGATTAGATATCAATAGGGTTGCAAGGCAAGGGTGTGGTATCCTTTGTAGGCTAGCAAGAAGGAGTCTTGTGAGGCATTTACTTGTAATTTGAGAAACTCTAATTCCTCATAGTGAAGAATCTCTCTTGGTTGAAGAGGGGACTGGAGTAGCTTTCAAGTGGATGAAAGTGAACCAGGATAAATCACTGTGTCGTATCTCTAAACTCTCTACTCTTTACAATTCAAGTCTTTAATTGTGTTCTTGATTGAAAACCTAGAAAAAGTGATTTTTCTATATTTGATTGAATTGAATCTTTATTGTGCAAAATTGATAAAGGGAAAATCATTTTCATAACCTAGGTGAATCAATAAGAATATTAGTGTTGATTGTTTCCGCTTAATCTCTGATATAATATTTGTTAATTGATTGATTTTCATTGGTTTTAATCGTTTAGATTTGTTTCTTGCGAAAATCTTTCAAATTTTCTATAACACCTATTCAACCCCCCCTTCTAGATGTTCTCCTAGTGTTCCTAGTTATTTCACCCACCGAGTGTAGTTTTCCAACAAGTGGTATCAGAGCTCGGTCGAAAGACACGAGCATAGAGCTTTTTCGTTAATATCCTTGAGGAAACTACAATGGGTTCTACGAATCCTTTTGGTGGTGAAGGTGCTTCAATTAATCGCCCTCCTATGTTTGGTGGAGAGGGTTATGGTTATTGGAAAATTAGGATGAGAATCTTTATAGAAGCTATAGATGTGAACATTTGGGAAGCCATTGAAATTGGTCCTTATATTCCCTCAAAAGATGTAGAAGGTGTGCTTACACTAACTCCCGAAGATAAGTGGACCGATGATGATAAAAGAAAAATTCAATATGATTTAAAAGCAAAAAATATCATCACCTCCGCTCTATCTTATGATGAGTTCTTTAGAGTCTCCCAATGTAAAGATGCCAAAGATATGTGGGACACCTTGCAAGTCACACATGAAGGCACTAGTGAAGTTAGGCGTGCTAGATTGAATTCTTTGATGCATGAATATGAATTGTTTCATATGTTGCCTAATGAATCTATATGTTTTATGCAAAAACGTTTTACTCATATTGTTAATCATCTCATTGCTCTTGGTAAAACTTTCGTGAATTGTGAACTTGTTAACAAAGTTTTAAGATGTCTAAGTAGGGAATGGCAACCCAAGGTTACCGCAATTGTTGAATCAAAGGACTTGGACACAATGGACTTAGCAACACTTTTCGGAAAGTTACAAGAACATGAAATGGAGCTTCAACGTTTGCATAAGCATGAAGAATCGGTCAAGTATGGAGAAAGAAAAGGAATTGCTCTTAAAGCTCAAAGGTCATATCAAAAGGAAGAGAGTTCCGATGATGATGATAATGAAGATTCCGATTCGGACATTGATGAAGAGGAGATGAAGCTTCTACTAAGAAAGTTCAATAAGATTCTAAGGAGAAAAGGAAGGTTGAACAAAGACAAAAGTAAAGAGAAGAATTCCCCACACTACAAGACCAAGACTTCAAAAGAAGGTGTAGTTTGCCATGAATGTGGAAAGCCCGGTCATCTCAAGTACTCATGCTCTAAGTATCTCAAGAAGAAGGAGAAAGAGAAGAAAAATGCAAAACACAAAAGGGCATACATAGTTTGGAATAGTGATGATGAACAAGACAAGAAAAGCACAACTAGTAGTTCTTCGGATGATGAACATGCCGCTTGTCTCAACTTGATAGCTCAAGTACATGAAGAGGAAAGCTCAAATGATGAATCAAGTGAGCAAAGTGACGAAAGCGATGTAAGTCTTACTAAATCCGAAATTTCTTCAAATTATGAAATGTTATATAATGCTTATGAAGAAATGCATGAACATCTCAAGAAATTAGCTAAGAAAAATATTGATAGGAAGAAGCTCATTGAGGAACATCAACAAAAGATTTTAGATCTTCAAAAGCAAGTTGATGACCTTAAGTTAGACAATGAGACTTTGCATCTTATCATTGATAATTCTACTTGTGATTGTGCTAGTAGATTGAATAATGTGGTTGATTGTGAGGATTGCAAGTTGCTTAAGGATGAAAATGCTATTTTGAAAAATAAGCTTGCAAGTTTCACAAATGGTGATATTAGATTGTGAACATTGTTAAATTTTCAAAGAGAAAATTCAAACAAGTTTGGTTTGGGTTATACTAATGATAAGAGTAAATCTCATAGAAATGTTGTTGATTTTTCAAAGGTTGATTTTTCAAATGCACCAACATGTTTCTATTGTGGTACTCATGGACATACTTCAAATGTCTGTTATATTAAAGTGCATGGTATACGTAAAGGAGATTTTGTTTGGGTAAAAAAGGGTGAAAGTCCCTACACTAACAAAAATGGATCCAAAACCATTTGGATACCAAAAAGCAAAGCATGATTGTTTTTGTAGGTATGATTGAAGAGCAAAAGGACTTTCATGTGATATTCATTCATTTGCTACTTCAATTGGTATCAAGAAGAAAATCCTACAAATTGGTAACATTTGATATTATACAATTTGTATCTACAATTGATATTGTTAGATATTGCTCATAGTTCTCTCAATTGGTATTATTTCTTATAATGTGATATTGTTTATACTATTGAGATAATACTATTGGTATCAAATTCTTACAATTGTTTTACAATTAGTATCATGTTATTGGTATACAATTTGTTATAATTGATATCATTGAGTAATCATTAGATGATTATCATGCTTTGGTTATATTTCTTCTATTTTGGCTTAGATCTTATTTCAATTGGTATTTGTTTAGTTACAATTGGTATATATTTCTTTTTGATAATGCCAAAGGGGGAGAAATATGATGTTTTGAAACAAAGGGAGAAATTTTTAAATGGTATGTTTGGAGAAAGGTTGTTTTGTTGTTTTTATGTAGGTTGAGCAAAGTTGTTGAAGATAGGGGGAGAATCAAGCTTACTCAATTGGATTCCAAATGTCAAAAGCATTAATTGAGGGGGAGCAAGAGTCTCACCAAGTGATCAAATGGTTCAAGCATCAACAACTTCAATGAACTTCAAACGATTTCAAAACATGTTTGTCATTTTCAAAAAGGGGGAGATTGTAAGATCCATGAAGAATGTTTTGATAAATGCCAAAAGGTTTTGAACAAGCTTCAAGTGTGTTGATCAAGTTCAAGCTCAACAAGCAACAACAAACATCAAGTGAAGAAGAGAGAGCCAACTCATGAAGACTTAGTTTGGTAGTTTATGTTTTATTGTTTTATCTTTTGCCTCACAAGTCTTTTAGTTTATGAGTTTGGGTAGAATTTATTAGAGGGTAGTGAATCTCTTTTGATTGCATGATTATATCATATTTTGAGTATTCACGTTGCCTAAAATCAATAGGTGGCTTAAAGGTTTGAAAGAAAAGGTTTAGTTTTTGAGAAAACAAGTTTTAAGTGATTTTTAATGTTAATAATCGATTAAACAGATTTTGAAAATTGATTAACAGTGTATTTTGAACTGATAATCGATTAAAAAACTTTTGATAATCGATTATCTGCACTTCTACTCGAGTATTTTTGGTCTCACTCGAGTGAAATTTATCAGACTTTCGTATTACTCGATTAACACTTATTTTACTCGAGTAAACAGGGTTTGTAACTGTTTTAAATACGTTTTTCACTTCTCAAAATCTATTCTAAGTTGCTCCAACTTTTGGGTATTCTATATAAACCTTTTCCTAATCATTTCTATCAACAAGAATCATTTTGATACACAATTTTACAAAGTATCAAAGCCACACTATTCTCTCTCACTCTCTCAAGATCAAAGCTCTCATTTTCATATTCTTTGATCAAGAACCTTGAATCTCTCATGTTGATCTTTTCATAGCTTTTGAAAGAGATTCATAGGATTGTTATTTTGTTTTCATTTGAGTTGTAATCATTGCAAGAGGCAAACATTCTACAACATTGGAAGCCTTGATTTTGTGGAATCAAGCATAGTTCATTGGAAGTCTTGAAGAAGCATTTCATCAAGCACTTGGAAGCCTTGTTGTGTTAACAAGCAATTGGAAGTCTTGTAGTGAAGCAAGCAATTGGAAGACTTGTTGTGGGTATCGGCAAGCAAGAGAAGAGGTTAGATTAGATATCAATAGGGTTGCAAGGCAAGGGTGTGGTATCCTTTGTAGGCTAGCAAGAAGGAGTCTTGTGAGACATTTACTTGTAATTTGAGAAACTCTAATTCCTCATAGTGAAGAATCTCTCTTGGTTGAAGAGGGGACTGGAGTAGCTTTCAAGTGGATGAAAGTGAACCAGGATAAATCACTGTGTCGTATCTCTAAACTCTCTACTCTTTACAATTCAAGTCTTTAATTGTGTTCTTGATTGAAAACCTAGAAAAAGTGATTTTTCCATATTTGATTGAATTGAATCTTTATTGTGCAAAATTGATAAAGGGAAAATCATTTTCATAACCTAGGTGAATCAATAAGAATATTAGTGTTGATTGTTTCCGCTTAATCTCTGATATAATATTTGTTAATTGATTGATTTTCATTGGTTTTAATCGTTTAGATTTGTTTCTTGCGAAAATCTTTCAAATTTTCTATAACACCTATTCAACCCCCCCTTCTAGGTGTTCTCCTAGTGTTCCTAGTTATTTCACCCACCGAGTGTAGTTTTCCAACAACATCCGCTTCCATCTCCTCACTGGAATCCGCCTCCGCTTCGTGACCAGAGTCACTCGCGTCTTCCTCCTCCATCGGCTGTGGAATCACTGCTGCTAACAGTGCGGGTTGACCATCATACTCATGATGTTCCCTCGGTCCGCCATCCTGATAGTCACGAAGAGTGACCTGCCCTACATGCACGTCTAGACTCGTCCATCGCAAAATGTGCCTGGGATCATCAATCTCCAACCGAGTTTCACCTCTCCATATCCAACCTTCAGGGACAACCTCCCATGCTCCTCCTTGAAGAGGCCACATGTGGATCGCTACACGATACGCCATCTACCCGTTGCAATACCGGCAAATGTCAATACGACAACATGGTAGGAGAGAGTCAGTGTCCGAACACTAACGGGTTGACCATGCGGTCTCAGGGTAGATTCAATATAAAAACAGGCAAATAATAGAACAGGACAATATAACCAGAACAGCATAACATAAAGATGTAGCATAGTATAATCACATCATTATCTTCATAATTGAACATGCTATACAAAAAGCACATATGAATCACTTGTAAACAAAACATATCATAATATTCCAAATATATCAAAATCACAACTCATTTCCAAATAACTCATTGCACTTGGTATCACCATTCTTTCAAGCATTCAAGTCTTATCACCATCTTTCTCAATCTTTCAGAAATTCACTTTATTCTTTCATTCTTTGAAATCTTTCATTATTCTTAAGTCTTATCATAATCGGTTCACTCAATGAGGCGGGGAAAAACCATCTCCGAGGAAAATCAACACACACGTCTACATCTCCTCGGTCATCCATCCAACCTAGTCGGAAGCTAATAGGAGTACAGGACCTTTACCATTCGGGCACGATAGCTGTTTCAACAATCAAATGGCTCCAAGCCAGGAGAACTGTAGAAAATCGGGTACAGTCTCAAAATCAAATCATATCATATCATATAATCAAGGCTCACTATAGAAAAATCGGGTACAGTGGCAAAATCACAGATGCCCCGTTCCAGTCCCTCTCACTGTTCTAGATTTGCAATCAAGGGGGTGACAGTACTATTTCTAGTTCGCGATGCAGAACTTACCACGGCTTAGGACCCAGTCCCTACCACGTTCGTATGCCACATGTGGAGTTCGTTCCACCTAGAAATATACTTCAGGCTTCTTGACGTTCACCGTCCTTGCCCTCCCCTCATGCAATCTCCACCTGAGTATCCCTGATACTCATGGTATCTTCCTCTCCACTACTTCGCATTCATTACTCACCGCTTATGTTAAAGTCTTTTAGAGTCTTTTATGTTCTTTAATTAACCTAAGGTCGGATCGCCCTTGATTCATCCCTTCGACAAGTCCCGACCACTAAGGGTTATATCCGTTCCCCAAAACATCACATGTCTCTTTCACTTTCACTGGCCACTTGGCATCAATTACATCAAACCGTTCCCGTAGGAAATTCTCATAAATCTCTTGTATCCCCTTGATACTTTGTAATCATCATCATCCATGAGTCCTCGAGCACAAACTTATCATCAACAGCACAATCTCATCATCACGAGCACGATCTCCATATCATGAGCACAATCTCAGAATCATTACTTAACTGAACATTCTTGGATCTCAACACTTATCATCTTTCTTTAACTTTTCACTTAATCTCAAGTCTTACTCTTTCTCATGATTCTCATTATCACATATAACAATATTCAGATTTTCCAGACAGAATAAAATATACTTAACAATATAAACACAGTGAGATCCAGTACATAACAAAATCAATAATGCATCACCGTTAACTAGCCAGATAAACATTTAGCACATAATATATCACGTAAATCTCAATACATTCATAGACCATATACTCGGATTACAAGCCACCACGTTGTGGGATCACAGCACTCTCACTCACCTCTTAACCCAGCAGGGGAAATTCTTTGTCCTCGGTAGTCTCTAGCTTCTCCTTGCGATTTTGTTCCACCGTCTAAAGAATACCTCGTATTTAAATAAAATACGTTTACGTCAAAATCTATTTCAATTAAAATTCATCACTTTGTTCTTCTTTTCACTTGAAATAGAAAATCTCTTATTTTCCCTTCATCATTCTCTTTAAAACACAATCGTTTCTCAAAACAATTCCAATCTTTTCTTGCACTTGAAATCTCTCAAAATCATTTGAAAACTCATAATAATATAAATTAAATAATTACTTTATGTGGCTGTATGCAATCGGTCCAGCCACCTTTTATTTCTTTAAACATCGAAAAATCAATATTTTTCAATCTAACTTTTATTACTTCAAACGGAACTTGAAATTCGCACTTTTCATTAATCGAAAACTCTTTTAAAATGGAAGTACTTTAAGAATAAATCTTGGACAGCAAAGAGATAAAATCAAAACCATTGAAAACTCTCTTTGAAATAATTAAACTCATTCACCCATTTTCATATACAAAACCGAATTGAAAGGAAACAACTTCAACACAATTTTAAATAATTTAACTTAACATTAATCCACAAGACATACTTATTACTTCAAGTCACTTCATGAAAAAGAACCCTAGTCTAATTAACATGTATAGGCCGAATCTCATCATGACAAAGACAAGGTTTTTGGGTTCATTTTTCAACATGCAAACCTCAAGATTCTCAAACCAAATTGTGCACTTTCTTACTCAAAATTCTTAAAAATATCATTTTCTTTTTCAAGCATAAAACTGAATCATCATCACTACTTCAAACCAAGTTTTCACTTTAATTCTTTCTTGCATGCACTTTAAAAATCCTTGAATCAAGAAGAAATCAATATGCACGTGTCTTTTCCATGGAAAACAATTCATGATCTCTTGGTTTTCATGCTTAAACTGAATGCTCATCACCAAAAATCAAGAGTTAACTTCAAATCTTTAACATGCAAGAACATTAGACATAGGTCAACTTAAGAATCATTTTTCAAAGACTTGTTTCCTTGGTTTCTTTACCAAAACCGTGACATGCACTAAGAAAGATCAAAGCTTTTGTTCAAAAACAACATGCATGACTCCAAGATCAAAGCTTTTTACTCAAAACCCACATGCAAAGCTCAAGATCAAAACTTTTTCAAAGATCAAGACAAAATCAAAGCTTTCTCAAAATCAAGTCAAGATCAAGACATGTCAACAACTCAAATCAACTTTTCTAAGCATAAAGTTAACATGCAATGACTTAGATTAAATTAAAAAGCATCATGGCCGAACCACATAGCTCATGATCTAGTGTTCTACAAGTTCATTTAGCTCTTGAAAATTAAAGATCAAGGCCTTAACACTACATGTAACCATCAATCAACCATAAAATTAGACATGCAAGAAGAAAAGAAGTTTTACAAGGCTTAGAAATCAAAACTAACTCCAACACTTCAAGGATCTTCGAACACACCAAGAAAAGAAGCGATCTTCAAGCTCCTACACTTGATCTCCAAGAAAACTCCTTAGGTTTTGGACTTGAACTTCTTCTTTCTTCCTCTTCTAGCTCACGACCTCTCTCTTTCTCTGTCTCTCTCTCTAAGAGCTTAATGGGCTTCTTAGAGTTGTGTTTAGAATGAAATGAGAAATGAAGGAAATGAAGAAGTGAAATGGGAAATGAACTAAAGGGCCAACTATATATAGGCAATTCGTGAGTTTCCCTCCTTGCCCTTGGAGTAATTCGGTCATCATAGGTTTAGGAAGGGCAATTTTGGCTCTTCAAATTGTTGCATGGTTTAGGTCATGTCACCTAGACAAAGAAGAGTAATTTAAGGCACTCATCTCACTTCCTATTGGTTGGTTATTTCCTTAATTCCACTCTTCCACTAATCTAATCTCTACATGGTTCTAATTCCACCTATAAGCTCTTGTCTTAAAAAAATAAAATCCTATCATGCACATACATACAAAACCGTACACATACATACACACATATAGGAAATAAATTCTTTTTCTCATGAAATAACTTATGTATAAATAAAATCACAATTTCTTTAAAGCATAAAAATATTAAATACACCACCATTCCAAAACTCAATTTCTAAAACTCATAATATCATTCCATGAAAACCATTCCTTTAAAATTCATTCACCACTTTGAAATCATGAAATAAGAAATCCATTCAAAGAAATACTCTTTCAAAACACTTCCTCAAAGATAATTCTCTTTATTGCTTAAAACAATACGAGGATTTAGACGGGTGTTACATTCTCCCCAACTTGAAGATTTCTCGTCCCCGAGAAATGTCGTACCTGAAGCAAAAAGGTGCGGAAAAGAACTTCTCATCTTGCTCTCAAGCTCCCATGTCGCATCTTCTCCATTGTTCTGACTCCATACTACTTTAACTAAGGGTATCTCTTTCCCTCTTAACCTCTTGACACTACTACCATCTATCCTTAGAGGTAAAGCTTCATATGTAAGATTTTCCTTTAGTTGTATTGAGTCAGGCTCAATGATGTGTGAAGGGTCATGAATATACTTTCTCAGTTGAGACACATGAAAGACATTATGCAAGTTAGAAATAAAAGGGGGCAAAGCAATTTGGTAGGCTAAAGGTCCTATTCTTTTAATAATTGGGTAAGGTCCAATAAAACGAGGTGTAAGTTTTCTGGTTTTGAGCATTCTGCCAATTCCGGTAGTCGGCACTACCTTCATAAACACAAAATCTCCTTCATCAAATTCCAGCGGACTTCTCCTCTTATCCTGATAACTCTTCTGTAGGCTTTGAGCAGCTCTCATTCTTTCCTGAATTAACTTCACCTTCTCATTCGTCTGCTGCACTATATCAGGTCCTATTATCAAATGCTCTCCAGTCTCAAACCAACATAAGGGTGTTCTGCACTTTCTACCATACAAAGCTTCATACGACGCCATTCCAATGCTTGAATGAAAACTGTTGTTGTAGGTGAACTCAATCGAATGCAGAAAAGAATCCCAATTACCAGCACTCTCTATCACACAAGCTCTCAGCAGATCTTCCAACATTTGAATAGTTCACTCTGATTGCCCATCAGTCTGCGGATGATAAGCTGAACTTAAATCCAACCTTGTTCCAATCGCTGCTTGCAAACTAACCCAAAATTTAGAAGTAAAAACGCGGATCTCTGTCTGATACTATGCTTGAAGGTACTCCATGCAATCTCACCACTTCCTTCAAATATAGCTCAGCCAGCCTATCCAATGGATACTTCATATTGACAGGAATGAACCGTGCAGTCTTCGTCAATCGATCCACAATTACCCATATAGCATCATGTCCTTTTTGAGTCCTGGGAAAACCAGAGACAAAATCCATAGTTACATAATCCCACTTCCACACTGGTACTGCCAACGGTTGTAACTCACCATCAGGCTTCTTATGCTCTACTTTCACTTTTTGGCATGTCAGATGTCGAGACACATATTCCGCAACTTCCCTCTTCATTCCAGACCACCAGAATATCTTCTTGAGGTCTTGGTACATCTTTTGAGAACCAGGGTGTAAACTCAACTTACTTTTATGAGCCTCTTCCAATATCATTCCTTTCATCTCAGCATCATCTGGTACACAGACACGATCTTTGTACCTCAACACTCCATCACTACCAACTCTGAATTCCACTTCTTTCCCTTTTTCCAAAAGTTCCTTCTTAGCTTGAAGCTCCTCATCCTTTAACTGAAGTTCCTTTATCTTCTCCATGAATCCACTTGAGACGGTCAACTGTCCCAATATCATACTCTTAGGTTTGAACTCCACGCCTAGATTCAGATCTCGAAACTCTTCAATCAACTTCAATTCCTTGATCATCAATGCGGAAACATGCAATGATTTCCTACTTAAGGCATCGGCAACTACATTTGCCTTCCCAGGGTGATATTGTAGCTCGAGATCATAATCCTTCAGGAATTCCATCCACCTTCTCTGAAGTATATTCAACTCCTTCTGTTCAAACAAGTACTTGAAACTCTTGTGATCACTGAAAACTTCAATCCTTACACCATACAAATAGTGTCTCCAAATCTTCAAAGCAAACACCACTGCCGCCAGCTCCAAGTCATGAGTTGGATAATTAAGCTCATGAATCTTCAGTTGCCGCGAAGCATAGGCTACTACCTTCCTTTCTTGCATCAGCACGCATCCTAACCCTTGCTTCGAAGCCTCACAGTACACACAGAATGACTTTGTTGTATCCGGTAAAACCAACACTGGTGCGGTTGTTAGCCTCTTCTTCAATTCTTTAAAATTCTCTTCACACTTTGCCGACCACTCAAACAGTTGACCTTTCCTTGTCAGCTTTGTCAAAGGCAAAGATAAACGAGAGAATCCTTCGATAAACCAGCGGTAATACCCTGCTAATCCCAAGAAACTACGTATCTCTGTCACAGATGTCGGTGTTTTCCATTCCAGCACAGCTACTACCTTTGCAGGATCCACCGCAATTCCATCCTTTGAGATCACGTGCCCTAAGAAATGCACTGAATCCAACCAAAAATCACACTTCGACAGCTTAGCATAAAGCTGCTTGTCCTTCAACATTGTCAAGACTGTCCTTAAATGCTAAGCGTGTTCCTCCTTAGTCTTGGAATAAATCCAAATATCATCGATAAACATGACAACAAATGAATCCAAGTAAGGGTGAAAAATCCTATTCATGTAGTCCATGAATATCGCAGGAGCATTTGTTACACCAAAAGGCATAACCAGATACTCGTAATGCCCATAACGAGTTCTGAAAGCAGTCTTAGGAATATCTTCCTCCTTTACTCTAATCTGATGATATCCTGATCTAAGATCTATCTTGGAGAATACGGTCGCTCCCTTCAGTTGATCCAACAAGTCATCGATTCTGGGCAGAGGGTACTTAATCTTGATCATCACCTTGTTCAATTGGCGATAGTCCGTACACAAACGCATACTACCATCATTCTTTTTAACAAACAACACCGGTGCTCCCCAGGGTGAAACACTAGGCCTTATCATCTTTTTCTCCAACATCTCTTCCAGTTGCTTTTTCAATTTAGCTAACTCTACCGGGGCCATCCTATAAGGTGCTTTGGAAATAGGTCCATTTCCAGGGATTACATCAATTGAGAATTCAACTTCTCGAATTGGCGGTAAACCAGGTATCTCTTCCGGGAAAACTTCAGGAAAATCTCTAACCACTGGCAATTCGTGTAGCTCCTTATCCTTCTTGACATCCAATGAAGCTAAAAACATGTAGGCCACTGCTCCATCCTTCAATGAAGTTTGAACTTGCTTGGCAAATAAATGCTCAGGGTCTTTGGGTTTAGGCAAAGAAGATTGGGTTTCACTAAAGACTAACGACTTCTCGGAATAGTTTAGAAGAACATGATTCCTCATAAGCCAATCCATTCCTAGGATAACATCTATTTGAGAAAGAGGTAGTTAATCAAATCAACAAAATAGGTGTTACCTTCTATTTCTACTGGGCAATTAGAACAATAAGTAGACACTATCATAGGTCTATCAGTAGGGGTAGAAACAATCAAATCATAAGGCAAAGCATCTACTTTCAACTTTAATCTTTTCACCACATCATTAGCAATAAACGAGTGAGTAGCACCGGAATCATACAACACTAACAAGGAATTCTTATGAATGAATCATTCACCTTGGATCAGATTAGCAGCATTCGCAGCTTCAGCTCCGCTCATAGTGAACACTCTCCCTTGCAGAGTAGGATGATTTGCATTCCCTGAATTAGCCACTCTCTTGGGTTCCTTGCAATCCTTTGCAATGTGACCAGGCTTATCACAATTGAAGCAATTCGGATTCCTGGGTGGACACGTCGAACTAAAATGATTTCGACCACACTTGTTGCAATGAGGAGGTGTATTTCCTGATCTCATTCCGCAAAAGCTATTACGACTTCCACCACTATGACCCATGCGGCTTCCCCCAAAACTGTTGCTTCCATGGTTTCCACCGCGATTACCACTGCCTCCAAAGTTTCCACCTTGTCCATTTCCTCCAAAATGTTGATCTCTTCTTGCACCAGAATCAGAATACGGATGTGGAGTCCTATACCTCCCACTAGAATCTCTATGAAAAGGAAGGTTACGAATCGGTCCATGATACGAAGATGGATTCGTCACCTTCTCAACTGCTCCCCTTGCTTTCAAACCTCCCTCATACATACGACACTGATTCACCAGACTAGCAAAATCCTCTATCTCCAGATGAGAAAAAGCTAACTTAATTTTCGGCTTAAGACCATCCTTAAACTTAGCACACTTTGATCGCTCATTTTCTCCTTCAGCATACTGGGGTACATACTTAACCAGCTCTTCGAATTTCGAAGCATACTCATCAACTGACAAATTCCCTTGAATCAACCATAAAAATTCCATTTCTTTCTCAGTCCTTAGATACACCGGAAAATACTTCTCCAAAAATTTCTACTTAAATGCTTCCCATGTCAGCGCTTCCCCCGAATTCATCATCACTTGCTTAGTAATCCGCCACCATGCTGCAGCCTCTCTTGTCAGCACATATCCAGCATAAGCCAACTTTTGCTCATCATTGCTATAACATCCCGAATTTAATTCTAATAATAATTAGAATAATAATAAGATTGGAAGTAAGGATTATCCAAGAAAGATTTTAAAATGATGGATTAGGAATTCTCTGAGTGCCATAAAGGAATCAAGGAGCATTGGCATCGGAGAATAAATTTAGAGAAGACCAAATGAGTGTTAAAGGTCGATGTTCGGTGTTATAAACACCCTAAATTGGGAAATTCAAAATAAAATATTTACATCTCTAAACAAGAATTCCACCATTGGATATGAAGATAAGTGTCTAAGGAAGCTTGTCTCCAAATTTGGGCAAGATCCGACGGTTAACGAAGAAGTTATAGCACGGTCAACCCGAGGTCAATGGGACTCCCGCTCAAGTGCATCAAACATGAGCATCAGTTGCTCATTCGCGCTTAGGCGCAGGTCGCCACGCTCAAGCGCAACGTTGGTTTTAAAACACGAACAGGGAGGTTCGAAACCCCATTTTTTTCCCCCCTCCTCCATTGTTTCCGGTCTCCCTTCTCCCTCCCTCCTCCACCGCCACCATCTCCGCCCCAAGCCACCCCAAAGCCGCCGCCTAACCCCTTCCTCCCTTCCATCCATTTTCTCTCTCTCCTTCCCTCACAATCTCTCTCTCTTCCCTCCATCTCTCTCTCTCCTCTGGTCTTCACCGCTGGAATCGCCCAACCGCCGCCACCGTGGTTCCCTCCTCCTTCCCCCACGGCCAGTCTCTCTCTCCCTTTCTCCCTTCCCCTTGGCCTTGATTTCTCTCTCTCTTTCCCTCACAATCGGTTCCCTCCCTCTCTCCACCGGTTCTCACCGGCGCCGTTACCGGTCCGTGATCGTGCCGGGCTCGTGTCGGGAACCTCGAAGCTCACAGCTCTTGCCTCGGTCCAACCGTGATCGTTCCCGCTAACGAGAAGCCACACCGACGCCGTCATCGTCGCCGAGCTAAAATCCAGGTTCTATTTAAAAAGCCCGAGGTAAGAGGGTTCGCGTTACCTTTACTTGAGAAGTAAATTCTAGGATGCTATAGTGGTAGCTGAGAATAGGATAATTAAAAAGTATGTTAATGACCTTAGGGTAACCCATGTGGATATAAAGGAAGTAAATAAAGTTGTAAATAGGAACCATACTTTAGGGAATATAAGGAATGAGCGTAGAATAAGGCCCGGAACGAATGAGCGTACTTAGAATATTAAAATAGATAGAATAAAACAAAAACATGAGCAATCATAAAAATAAGACCATAGGGGAAGTAAAAGGACAAAAGGGTAAATGAAATAGGCGAAAGAGAGAGTAGAATTAATGAACTAAAAGATAATAAGTATAATAGTACCCGAAGAGTAAAGTGAGGTAAAAGAGAGACTAGAATAGGGAATAATAAATACGTGCAGGACCGATTAGAGCAACAGGCGCAAAATAATGAATTAGATTTAAAAGAAAATAGGAAAACGATAATCGAATTAATAAAAAGAAAATAAAACAAAGAGAGAGTATGATATTAGGGAAGTTAGAATAGAACGATGTAATAAAATAAGGAAAATAAGTTAATAAGTAAATAATAGTGTAAGAGAGAGGAATCATAGAATTAATTAAGAATTTGCAAACGGGAATGAAAAATATAATGACTATACGAAAGATAAGTAGAGGTAGATAGACATTAGGATAATTAATAGTAGAAAGAGGAAAAGAAAGAGAAATACTGAAATAGAGGTAAAATAAACAATATGATGATAAGCCACAAAGTAAAGTTGGATAAAAGCGAGAGTAATTAGTAAAAAGAAAGAGATTAAAGTAGAAAACGAAGAAAATGTGATAAGTCATAAACGAAAAATAAAGAGTAAAAGATTGAGATAAGCATAAAAGGATTACTTAAATTATAATAAGAGAAAAGATAAATAATTAAGAAAGAAAAGAGAACGGCTGATGGTTTGTTGGACTCAATCGTAATAAAAGAAGAGAATGGTATCGATGGCAGGCGGGCGGAAGTCACTGTCATCACTAAAAGAAATAAAAGGAATGAATGAATTCGATAGCAGGCGGACAGAACTCCCTGTTATCACTAAAAGAAATAAAGAAAAAGAATGAATTCGATGACAGGCGGACGGAAGTCCCTATTATCACTAAAAGAAATAAAGAAAAAGAATGAATTCGATGACAGGCAGACGAAAGTCCCTGTTATCACTAAAAGAAATAAAGAAAAAGAATGAATTCGATGACAGGCGGACGGAAGTCCCTGTTATCACTAAAAGAAATAAAGAAAAAGAATGAATTCGATGACAGGCGGACGGAAGTCCCTGTTATCTCTAAAAGAAGTAAAGGAAAAGAGTGAATTCGATGACAGGCGGACAGAAGTCCCTGTTATCACTAAAAGAAATAAAAGAAAGGAATGATTTCGATGACAGGCGGGCGGTAGCCACTGTCACCAGTAAAGAGATAAAGGAATAATAAAGGTAAACGGCTGATGGTCTGTTGGAATCAGTCATAAGGAAAAAGGAAAAGATAAAGAAAAGGAAAAAGTAAAAGAAAAGGAAAAGAAGAAGAAAAAGAAAAAGATAAGAAAATGAATAATGAATAAGGGAACTCCTAGCGCTCAGTACCGTACGGCTGGCTGGGGCTGGACTACCTAATGAAAAATGGAAAAAGAATAAAGAATGGGAAAGAAAGAATGAAAAGGGAATCAATAATTAAAAGAATGTTAGAATAAGGGAAGAACTAAAAGAGATTAATTATATGACTAATTATGAATAATGTATATTAATAATTGCGTAGGCTTAGTTATTTGCTATGTCTTCTTTTAGGATTTATCTTTTTAAGTTCTGTGTAATGCTACCCTTCTTGATATAATTTTACAGGTACGGAAGCGGAGCTTACACCGTTGCGGGCCGAACTGGAAACTCTCCACCACGTGGAGTGTATTTATGATACCCTGAGCGGATTTTATTATTAAAAACTGTTATTTTTGTAATTTAATATGCGTAGTAATTGTATGCCCTGAATTTGTACTAATTGGGCTTTAGGATCTGATCTGGTTATTGAACTATTATGTTTTAAGTTTTTTTAAATATTCTGGACTGACAGGTTTTAAGAAGAGAATTTTTGGGAAGTCCGAAAAACAGAAGAAACTCTGTCGGATTTTCGAAAAACCTTTTAAAAGAAATCAATTTCTAAAATGAATTTTTAAACTCTGATTTTATTAAAACTTAAAATTAACTACATAAAGTGAGGATGTTACATTTATGGTATCAGAGCAGTTTCCCTCGGCCTTGGAGTTTGGAATCACAACTCCTATGGTTTACTCACCAAGCGAGTGACCAAATGTTAGTGTCAAGTCTTAGAATAGGCGAATAGGTACACTTAGATTGAGAATTGTTTAGTTAACTGTGGAGTAACGTAATCTTTTTCAGAACTCAGTCACCATGCTCCGGAGACGTACACAGGATGAAAGGATGGCTGCTATACTAGAAAATCTGGTCCAACTGAATCAGAATCAGGCTGAAACAGCAGCAGCGGCCGCAGCAGCAGCCGCCGCACTCCACCAACCATCAGGCCCAATTGGCATCGATTGGCTAGCTAGATTCAGGCAAAACGATCCGCCCAAGTTTGAAGGTGGCTACAACCCGGATGCAGCCCAGAGATGGCTCCAATAATTGGAGAAGATTTTTCGCACGATTTCACCGCCTGCGGAGCAGATAGTTCTTTTGGCGGCGTACATGCTCACTGGAGAAGCCGAATATTGGTGGGAGCATGTACGAAGGGAAATGGAGGTCGCTAACCAGGAGGTCACCTAGGATGTGTTCAGAATCAGGTTCCTAGGGAAGTACTTTCCGGAAGATGTCCGCCGAGAAAAAGAGCTAGCATTCCTGAACTTAACACAGGGAAGTATGTGCGTTGGAGAATATGCCGCACACTTCGAAGACCTCATCCGGTATTCTGGGAGCTATAGGGATGCTGATGAAAGAACTAAGTGCATCAAGTTCGAAGTAGGACTTCGCACTGAGATCAAGGTAGCTTTTGAATTCCAGAACATAGATAATTTGGCCCAACTGGTGAATATGGCTAGCACTTATGAGAAGGGATTGAGGCGGAAAACATCCGAGGATAGGAACAGGATGATACAGTGGGCTGAAGGTTCTAGCAGAGGCAGGGTACCGGCTCAGGAATCCGATACACATGCCGACATTAACGCTATGGCAATAGTGCCAATGGACACGTCTCCAGACGTGAATGCTCCAAGACCTAGATTACCCTGTCCAGAGTGTGGAAAACCCCACAGGCGTTTGTGTATGCGGCTGAAGCAGCACAAGAAAGAGGTTCTTTGCTACCAATGTGGGCAACCGGGACACATTGGGGCTAATTGTCCTGATCGCACCGGGCGAGAGAATTAGTAAACCGGCTCGAGGTAATTTTTCTATATCAATAATGTATCAACTGTTTACCTATAAAATTCTATATATAGGTTAAACGCATTTAGTGTAACCAAGAAGAAATCGATATGTGTTAAGACCTTAGCTAGAAGTTCCACCAAACACATATGATGATATTGTCACTGGTAGAAGGTAAGGTTAGAACTGATCACTCTAACTCTTGCATCTGCTAGAGGATGATACCACAAACAAACCTGACAATGATATTGCCACTGATAGATGTGAGATTGGGATTGATCACCTCTATCTTTGCACCTATTGGTGATCGATGTCATTGACACATTTCATCTAAAACCGAAATAATCAAATTAATAAGTAGACCCCTAGACGGAACAGAGCTAAATTGAGAAAAGTTCTGTAACATCCTAAACTTCGATTTTAATGAAATTATTGATTAAAAACCTTAGAAAAATTGGAATAATGACTTAATGAATTTTGGTAGGTAGGTGAGTGGTGATTTTAAGTCCTAGGGGTTGTATAGAAGGCAGTTGTGGCTTTGGGCAAAGTCAAATAAGCGAAATCGGGAGTTAAATCGGCGTTTTAGATGTTAGAAATCGACCGAAAAGAGAAAATTAGGAATTTATCATGGGATGCTAAGAAAATAAATTCCACCGTTGGATGTGAAGTTTATGGGGTGAAGAAGCATGTCTAAAAATTTGGACTCGATCCGACGGTTAACAAAAAAGTTACGGCGAATCGAAGGTTGGAAACCCAGATTTTTGCCCAGGCGCACCAGCCATGCGCCCAGGCGGGTGCACTGTTCATTGGTGCACCAGATAATGGGAAATCCGCCCAGGCGAGGCACCAACTCACCCAGGCGAGGCACCAACTCACCCAGGCGCGCCCAAGGCGCATCAGCACGCACCAGTGTTGCATCTGGCGCGCCAATCCTCCCCCTGACCGCACTAGAAAGATGCACCATGCACCCGGCCAGAAAACTCGTGCAGTCCTCGCGCCCAGGCGAGTCGCAGCATGCACCAGCTGCATCAGAGTCCGTGTGTGGCGCGCCAAACCCCAGCTGACCGCACCAGCCATGCACCAGCTTGGTGCTGGTGCTGATCGTGCACCCAGGCGAGCCTGGCATGCGCCCAGGCGCGTGGCGCAGATCTGATCACATCTGGTCCCTTGATTTTGAGCTTGGTGGCTAAGCAATGAGCCACAGCCACACGATTCTCCAGCAACATCCAAGGCAAAAATAAAACACCAAAAATACATCATTCCACCACCTTTCAACTCCTTCATCAACCCATCATCCTCATCAAGTTCCCTCCATTCCAAGACCATCTCCACCATAAATCCACCAAACCACCATACACCTTTGATTTTTGGGCACCTCAACCCAAAATCAAACAAAACCCAACAAGCTTTCACCATGGATATTGATTAAAGCTTCATCCTCTTCCTTCTTGGCTCACGAGTTACTCCCTCCTCCATTCTCCTTGGCTTTTCAATTTTTCCACCATTGATTGGGTAAGTAGCTTCATGCCATGAGTTATTTTCCTTTCCATTCAAACTCTCCTTAATTCATGGATTTTGTTCTAAAACCCTTAGGGTTCTTGCACTCTTTGTTATATAGGGATTTTCTTTTCATGCTTTTCCAACTCAAACCAAGGCAAGGACAAGGATCCCTCATCTTGTGCTCCCTCAAATAGGCTTGACTATCATCATTTCATCATTTCCTTATTGAGGTGGCAAGCTAGACTTAGGAAGTTCAAAGTTTCCAAGATTTTGAGCTAGGGCTCACTAAGGTTCTATTTACTCTTTGCTAATTTAAGGTAAGGAGTGGGTTATAGTGAGTATTACCTTACTCTGGGGTTTAGTTTACAATATGCATATAATGGGTACTAAGATATTTGTGTTAGTTTAGGTTGATATGATATAGAGTAGTTGTTAGAATAGAATTTATGACTTAGGGAATTTATTTTGATGTTGATATATTGCATTTTGTGATTTGGTGATGTTGATGAATTAAATGCTTATGTTGTTTAATAACTTGAGTTGTGATATTAAGATGAATTGTGCTAATTAAGTTATAAAATATATTAGTGATCATTGGATAGTGGGAATGTGTAATGTGGTGATTAATTTTGAGTAATGGAAATTTGCTAAAGAATTGATAACGATAAAGGAACTAAATGAATTATACCCAGGCTCAGCCAGGGGAGATTGTATTATACCCGGGCGCTGTAAGTCGTTATCGCACGGTGGTGCGAACGCAGTAGGTCGTGACCAGGGGATTACCCGG
The DNA here is from genome assembly GCA_037953625.1 of Crotalaria pallida. Lineage (NCBI taxonomy): Eukaryota > Viridiplantae > Streptophyta > Magnoliopsida > Fabales > Fabaceae > Crotalaria > Crotalaria pallida. The sequence goes on along the minus strand of CM075654.1, from coordinate 52,650,025 downwards.
GCGCAGTAAGTCATTATCGCACGGTGGTGCGAACGCAGTAGGTCGTGACCAGGGGATTGAGAAACATACCCGGGCGCAGTAAGTTGCTATCGCGCGGTGGTGCGAGCGTAGTTGGTCGTGACCAGGGGATTGAGAAACATACCCGGGCGCAGTAAGTCGTGAGTGCACAGGAGTGCAGACGTAGTAGGTCGTGACCAAGGGATTACCCGGGTGCAGTAAGTCGTGAGTGCACAAGAGTGCAGACGCAGTAGGTCGTGACCAGGGACAGATAAAAAGGAATATAAATATGATTAAAACACATGGCACGAAAGACTTAAGAAAATGTTAAATAAAAATCGATTTGAGAAACTAATGAATACTTGAAATTGAATTGTGATGAATTGACTCTTATTTATGATGTTGTGATTGAATTGTTATATGTGTATGGCTTAGTGTCGCATTATGTCTTAATTGGAAACTGCCTCCCCATTTTATGTGTAATACTCACTCCTTACTATCTCCACAGGTACTGAGGAAGAGTTTGCACAAGATCAGGCCGAGCAGGTGTACTCTCCCTCACAGGGAGAGTAGGACACTTATTATTATGTAGGACATGGAAATGTCCTGGGCCCGATAATGTGAATCATTTTTGTTGTATAAAATGTAAATAGCTTTTGGGGGCCCAGGACGACTCCTTTCGGGAAAGGGGTCTATTTTGAGGAAGAACTGTTTTCCTAACTTGTTTATATTCCGCTAACTCTGATGACTAGATTCTGATGTTTTAAACTTGTTTCTGATGCGTGCACGAAGATGCACTAGCTGATATATATATATATATATATATATATGTGAATAGCCCTTCTGGCTTTGAAATTTGAAAATATGTTATTTATCAGGTTGCAGTAAAACAGAAATTTTGGAAAAGTCTTAAAAACAAACGAAACTCTGTCCGTTTGACGGGAGATTTTCTTATGAATTAAAAATAACTAAGAGTTTTTACTACCCAATTTATAAGTTAAAAATGAAATTTTCAAGTTGCTATTTTTAATTAAGGGTATAAAAGGGTAAATAAACTTAGGTGTTACATTTTATGGTATCAGAGCAGTTTCCCTCGGCCTTTGGAGTGTGGACTCACATCTCCAAATGGTTACTCACCAAGCGAGTAACCGATATGAGTAAATAAGTGACTAAATTAGAGTAATAAGATAGAGTAGTTATTACTGCTAAATAATATATGTATTAACTTTTCATTTTTCTAGTATTAGAAGTTATGGCAAGCAGGCGCAGTGACGATGATAGGATCGCTGCAATCATAGAGAGTTTGGTCCAAATCAATCAAAGGCAAGCTGAATTGGTGGCTACGGCTGTGACAACCATAGCCTCACTTAACCAGTCATCTCAGGCAATTCAGGATCCCTCCCCAGCTGAAATTCATTGGTTGACTGAATTCAAGTGGCATGGTCCCCCTAAGTTCGAGGGTGGCTATAATCCGAATGTAACTCGGAAGTGGCTTCGGGAGATAGAAGAAATTCTCCACGATATATCGCCGCCTGAGGAACAGAAAGTCCTTCTGGTTCAATGTGCACTCGTTGGAGAAGCAGAGCAGTGGTGGGAGCAGGTTCAAAAGTGTATGGAGACCAATGAACAAAAAGTGAAATGGGACGCATTCAAGGAAAGGTTCCGGGGAAAGTATCTTTTCGAAGATGTCCGAAAGGAGAAGGAACGTGCTTTCCTATGCTTGAGACAAGAGAACATGAGTGTTGAGGAATATGTAGGGAAATTTGAGGATCTGATTCGCTATGCTACCAGCTATAAGGGTGTGAATGAAGAAATTAAATGCATCAAGTTCCTTGCAGGACTCCGTGGAGATCTTAGAGCAGTTCTTGGAAAGGTACCCAAGGACAACTTTGCTCAGCTAGTACATTGGGCCAGCGTTTGGGATAAAGGTATGGTGAGGTCGAAAGGTGCCACAGGGAAATGAAAGGTTCATTCTAAACCTGAGATCGAGAGGGTTACTTCAAAGAAAGCAAGGCTGATGATAACCCCTCAGTTTCCCAAGTCTACTTGTGTCCATTGTGGGAAGTTTCATGGGGGCGAATGTTGGAAGGTGCTGATAAAAAGTACGAAAGGGCGTTGTTTTCAATGTGGGCAACTGGGGCATTTCATTGCAAATTGTCCCCTGAAGGGTGTACGGGAGGAAGCAGTTATGTCACAGCAGCAGCAGGCACCTGGAAGTCAGCATATTCCGAGGGGTACGCCTTGTATGTTGCGATCTTTTGTAGTTATTGTTGGAATTAGGAAATTGAGTATTCTTGCAAATTTTCCCTAGTCGCCCTATAAAATTATGAACATCTTAGGAGCTGTAAGTTTCTACCCTTGTTAAGCTTTTAGTAAAACCATATGAAGTATACTCCCTCTATCTATTTTAAATGGCTGGCCAATAGTTCAAAATAAGTTAATGTTGGGCCTAAGCGAACGAAAATCAATCAACCAATGCCCTTAGGTATTGTAGGAAGCGATTTTCTTCGACGTCGTTTTGATAGCTACATTCCTTGGATTGTATACCTGATTTAGGTCTCGTTCTGGAAATTAGTGGTCATAGGAAAAGACTTAGAGCTTCTGAGTCCTTATAACAGAAAACCGTGGAAAATTTAGTGATATACCAAAATAAATTTGACCTTAGAAAGAGCTTATAAGTGTAAGGCATTAGTTAAAACGCTTAAGCAAGAACTGCGATAATGTTATTATCTAATGGAGTGTGAGGTTAGAACTGATCACTCTAATCCTTGCATTTGTTAAATGATAACATTGTCAACAACTATTTAACAGTAATGTACTATTAAAAGACGTGAGATTGGGATTGATCACCTCAATCTTCGCATCTATTAATGGATACTATCATCACAACCTTTTAAGTGAAATCGAGACAGCCGAAGCAGTGGCTTCCAAGAAGTAAATCCTTTGTAAGAAAATCAACTGACCGGAAAATACCTTTCCCAAAACTTGTTGTAAAATCTAGAATTTAACCTAGAACAAAATGGAAGGAAGGAGAACCTTAGGTTATTTTTCCCGATTGTAGAATAGTATTAGTGCATATTAGAATCATAGAACGAGTTAAGCAAAACCTTACATGAACTAACTCTAACTATCATAGAGACCGAACAGAATATGGGTAATCCAAAACTTACTGGGAATCTTACCAAGATTCCTAGATGACCCTCTGTCATGAGAACAAAACTTAATAAATTAGTGAAGTCTCCACATCGAGGCTGAATAATTTTAATGATTGACCAACCACAAGTGGTAAAACACCGCTTGGCCTTCAATCGTAGAAGTGATGTAAATCTTAAGCGTGTTGTGACTCCTAAAAGTGACATAAGAGTCAGATTCCATAGACACTCTTAGTCTATACCGAATTTATTCAAGCATCCTTGAAGGTTTGATTCAAAGTAGGTGAAAGTTTGGTCATTAACAAGCATCAAGACTTGGTTTATAACTCTATAGAGTTAGCTTAGTGAACAACGAAACACCTAGATCTCAAGTATATATATGCCCACCTTGGATCATGATTACCCAATCATCATTTGAATGCTCTATTACTATTTCTGTGAAACTTTGACTAATGATTCGATTAGTAAAAGTGGATCTCTTTCTTCTTATTCTATTTGGTCTGATGCGATTATAGAGTAGTGGCTTTTACGTCATAATCAAAGATTGCCTCCTTCCAGCCGACTAAGAAGAGCGAGTTCACGACTTACCCTTAATTCTCATCCTGGAATATTCATTATCCCTGGAGTCCCCGTTTTATCTACTCGGCTCGTTCCTTATGGACGAGTAGAGTTCTAGCCATGATCCGTTGTATTCTGCAAAAGTCTGTGGATTACATGATCTTATTCTGTCTCCCTAAAATAGCAGCATAAATTCTTCGTGAAATTCTATGGATTTAGTAATTGTCATCGTTTAATCCTTGCGTTCTTCGTCGGAAGTTCCAAGGGAGACGATCAAAAGCTGATACAATCGGTCTCTTACCTTAGGGTATCGAGATGATATAGTATGTTAATGCCAAGTGGGGGAGCAACTTAGCAATCCAACTTGGGTGTTGTCTAAGTAAAAGTGAGTCGAGAAGTAGACGAACTAAAATGGGAGGAAAATCCAAACCGTAGGCTAAAGTTTTATCAGTGGGGTGGTTCTCCAATTGAGGGACAGAATGGAATTTCGGGGACGAAATTCCAGTAAGTGGGGGAGAATTGTAACATCCTAAACTTTGATTTTAATGAAATTATTGATTAAAAACCTTAGAAAAATTGGAATAATGACTTAATGAATTTTGGTAGGTAGGTGAGTGGTGATTATAAGTCCTAGGGGTTGTATAGAAGGCAGTTGTGGCTTTGGGCAAAGTCAAATAAGCGAAATCGGGAGTTAAATCGGCGTTTTAGATGTTAGAAATCGACCGAAAAGAGAAAATTAGGAATTTATCATGGAATGCTAAGAAAATAAATTCCACCGTTGGATGTGAAATTTATGGGGTGAAGAAGCATGTCTAAAAATTTGGACTCGGTCCGACGGTTAACGAAAAAGTTACGGCGAATCGAAGGTTGGAAACCCAGATTTTCGCCCAGGCGCACCAGCCATGCGCCCAGGCGGGTGCACTGTTCATTGGTGCACCAGACAGTGGGAAATCCGCCCAGGCGAGGCACCAACTCACCCAGGCGCGCCCAAGGCGCATCAGCGTGCACCAGTGTTGCATCTGGCACGCCAATCCTCCCCCTGACCGCACCAGAAAGACGCACCACGCACCTGGCCAGAAAACTAGTGCTGTCCTCGCGCCCAGGCGAGTCGCAGCACGCACCAGCTGCATCAGAGTCCGTGTGTGGCGCGCCAAACCCCAGCTGACCGCACCAGCCATGCACCAGCTTGGTGTTGGTGCTGATCGTGCGCCCAGGCGAGCCTGGCATGCGCCCAGGCGCGTGGCGCAGATCTGATCACATCTGGTCCCTTGATTTTGAGCTTGGTGGCTAAGCAATGAGCCACAGCCACACGATTCTCCAGCAACATCCAAGGCAAAAATAAAACACCAAAAATACATCATTCCACCACCTTTCAACTCCTTCATCAACCCATCATCCTCATCAAGTTCCCTCCATTCCAAGACCATCTCCACCATAAATCCACCAAACCACCATACACCTTTGATTTTTGGGCACCTCAACCCAAAATCAAACAAAACCCAACAAGCTTTCACCATGGATATTGATTAAAGCTTCATCCTCTTCCTTCTTAGCTCACGAGTTACTCCCTCCTCCATTCTCCTTGGCTTTTCAATTTTTCCACCATTGATTGGGTAAGTAGCTTCATGTCATGAGTTATTTTCCTTTCCATTCAAACTCTCCTTAATTCATGGATTTTGTTCTAAAACCCTTAGGGTTCTTGCACTCTTTGTTATATAGGGATTTTCTTTTCATGCTTTTCCAACTCAAACCAAGGCAAGGGCAAGGATCCCTCATCTTGTGCTCTCTCAAATAGGCTTGACTATCATCATTTCATCATTTCCTTATAGAGGTGGCAAGCTAGACTTAGGAAGTTCAAAGTTTCCAAGATTTTGAGCTAGGGCTCACTAAGGTTCTATTTACTCTTTGCTAATTTAAGGTAAGGAGTGGGTTATAGTGAGTATTACCTTACTCTGGGGTTTAGTTTACAATATGCATATAATGGGTACTAAGATATTTGTGTTAGTTTAGGTTGATATGATATAGAATAGTTGTTAGAATAGAATTTATGACTTAGGGAATTTATTTTGATGTTGATATATTGCATTTTGTGATTTGGTGATGTTGATGAATTAAATGCTTATGTTGTTTAATAACTTGAGTTGTGATATTAAGATGAATTGTGCTAATTAAGTTATAAAATATATTAGTGATCATTGGATAGTGGGAATGTGTAATGTGGTGATTAATTTTGAGTAATGGAAATTTGCTAAAGAATTGATAATGATAAAGGAACTAAATGAATTATACCCAGGCTCAGCCAGGGGAGATTGTATTATACCCGGGCGCTGTAAGTCGTTATCGCACGGTGGTGCGAACGCAGTATGTCGTGACCAGGGGATTACCCGGGCGCAGTAAGTCGTTATCGCACGGTGGTGCGAACGCAGTAGGTCGTGACCAGGGGATTGAGAAACATACCCGGGCGCAGTAAGTCGCTATCGCGCGGTGGTGCGAGCGCAGTAGGTCGTGACCAGGGGATTGAGAAACATACCCGGGCGCAGTAAGTCGTGAGTGCAGACGCAGTAGGTCGTGACCAGGGGATTACCCGGGCACAGTAAGTCGTGAGTGCACAGGAGTGCAGACGCAATAGGTCGTGACCAGGGACAGATAAAAAGGAATATAAATATGATTAAAACACATGGAACGAAAGACTTAAGAAAATGTTAAATAAAAATCGATTTGAGAAACTAATGAATACTTGAAATTGAATTGTGATGAATTGACTCTTATTTATGATGTTGTGATTGAATTGTTATATGTGTATGGCTTAGTGTCGCATTATGTCTTAATTGGAAACTGCCTCCCCATTTTATGTGTAATACTCACTCCTTACTATCTCCACAGGTACTGAGGAAGAGTTTGCACAAGATCAGGCCGAGCAGGTGTACTCTCCCTCACAGGGAGAGTAGGACACTTATTATTATGTAGGACATGGAAATGTCCTGGGCCCGATAATGTGAATCATTTTTGTTGTATAAAATGTAAATAGCTTTTGGGGGCCCAGGACGACTCCTTTCGGGAAAGGGGTCTATTTTGAGGAAGAACTGTTTTCCTAACTTGTTTATATTCCGCTAACTCTGATGACTAGATTCTGATGTTTTAAACTTGTTTCTGATGCGTGCACGAAGATGCACTAGCTGATATATATATATATATATATATATATATATATGTGAATAGCCCTTCTGGCTTTGAAATTTGAAAATATGTTATTTATCAGGTTGCAGTAAAACAGAAATTTTGGAAAAGTCTTAAAAACAAACGAAACTCTGTCCGTTTGACGGGAGATTTTCTTATGAATTAAAAATAACTAAGAGTTTTTACTACCCAATTTATAAGTTAAAAATGAAATTTTCAAGTTGCTATTTTTAATTAAGGGTATAAAAGGGTAAATAAACTTAGGTGTTACAAGTTCCTTCTGAACTCTTCGCACAATATTAAAGAGTAGAGTGAAAAAGTGTAGAATCCTTGAGAGACTCGAGCGAATCTTATAGCTATTCCCCTGCACCCGAGTCGAATTAGGAAGTAGACATCTTGGAACCCGCCTAAGAGTCTAATCAAAGTTTTCGAACGATTCCCTCAAAGGAGGCAAGTCTTAGTCACTGTGTTAGGTACCCTTACCAAGACCAATCAAATCAGCCGCAGGTTAATAGAGAACACATCTTTTGATGACTCTCTGCTGAAAATGCACACTTAAGGATAATCTCCATTGTCTTCTTGCTTGACATGTATCTAGTACATCCTGGGTCGTCGTAAGGAGACTATGAAACCCATTCTTGAGTGCTTCGTGTTTCTTCTTTTCATCTTCACTCTCTTCAAGTTTCAAGCGTCTCAGATGTATACATGAGAATTCACCAAGACGTAGGAACCCAATATAGTTCTATGCCTACCGATGGATAACCATCCATGTGTTCCTTCTAACCTTGGATACCGATTGAGAACCTATGTACTCGATTCCGAATAATGAATGAGCATACCCCCAAGCATGGATATATAACCAAGTATGTTGATGCTAAGTGGGGGAGGATTTCAATCCAAGGAATGGAAGATGAAACTTTAACAACAATAAAATTGTGGATCCTATCTGAGTAACAAGGTGGAATGCAGAACGGTAACGAAGCGTAAGGAAGATTGTATCGAGCCGGACTCAATGTCCGATGATCAAACCATAACCCGTAGGGCTAATGAATACCTTACCCCAAACGTTCCGCATTAACTGTCGAAGAGGTTCACGAAGAATGGAACGAGAATTAAACTAAGAATCAATCAATACCTTCTCGGACCATCAGACAATTGGGAAATAAATTTAGACCCTGACCTCGACCCTTAAGTGAAATCGACCCGTAGGAACCCCTATACCAAATTGAAATCGTTAAACGAACGGAAGGGAAGTGCCACCGGAGTAGAATACAGATATAGCTAAGGTGGATTTGAAGGGCGACCTCACTAAACTCACTTGAAGGAGTAAGAAACGAACAGAGAAAGAGTGGAGCCGCGAAGTGGAGTCTCACTTAAGAGGTTATGTCGGAGCACCGCAAATAATTGTCTCAATCTCTTAAGACTCTGTGTATTACGCGGATTCCTGAGTGACTGAGATAAACCATACATGGGGCGAGTAATTATACCGCAAAACCCTTAATTTAGAAATTCCTCAAAGGGAAGACTGGAACCGAAGAAATTAAAATGACATGTTCGGAAGCTATGTCAAGGGATACTCCTTCAAGATAAGGAACTGAACGGAATTTCGGGACGAAATTCTAAATAAGTGGGGGAGAAATGTAACATCCCGAATTTAATTCTAATAATAATAAGATTGGAAGTAAGGATTATCCAAGAAAGAGTTTAAAATGATGGATTAGGAATTCTCTGAGTGCCATAAAGGAATCAAGGAGCATTGGCATCGGAGAAGAAATTTAGAGAAGACCAAACGAGTGTTAAAGGTTGATGTTCGGTGTTATAAACACCCTAAATTGGGAAATTCAAAAAAAAAAAGATTTACATCTCTAAACAAGAATTCCATAATTGGATATGAAGATAAGTGTCTAAGAAAGCTTGTCTCCAAATTTGGGCAAGATCCGACGGTTAACGAAGAAGTTATAGCACGGTCAACCCGAGGTCAAAGGGACTCCCGCTCAAGCGCGAGAAGCCGCGCTCAAGCGCATGCGTGCATCAGACATGAGCATCAGTTGCTCATTCGCGCTCAGGCGCGGGTCGCCGCGCTCAAGCGCGACGCTGGTTTTAAAACACGAACGGGGAAGTTCGAAACCCCTTTTTTTCCCCCCTCCTCCATTGTTTCCGGTCTCCCTTCTCTCTCCCTCCTCCACCACCACCATCTCCGCCCCAAGCCGCCCCAAAGCCGCCGCCTAACCCCTTCCTCCCTTCCATCCATTTTCTCTCTCTCTTTCCCTCACAATCTCTCTCTCTTCCCTCCATCTCTCTCTCTCCTCCGGTCTTCACCGCTGGAACCGCCCAACCGCCGCCACCGTGGTTCCCTCCTCCTTCCCCCATGGCCAGTCTCTCTCTCCCTTTCTCCCTTCCCCTTGGCCTTGCTTTCTCTCTCTCTTTCCCTCACAATCGGTTCCCTCCCTCTCTCCACCGGTTCTCACCGGCGCCGTTACCGGTCCGTGATCGTGCCGGGCTCGTGTCGGGTGTAACATCCCGCATTTTCTGGACTCAAATAAATTAATAAGATTTTATTTAAGATTGAATTTTTAGAATTTAAGAAAGATTTTCAACTAAATGTTTTGGCAAACGATTTTATTTGAAAAACGAGTTAGTCCTTCTATCAAAATGATTTGAGGTTTTAAAATGAATGATTCTTTTTTTAAAGATTTTTGGATGAATGTGAAAATATGATTCTATTGCAAAATTAAGTAAAGTTTATTTTTGTAAATCGAATTGGTTTAATTGATTTTCCTTAAGGGTGGTATTTCCGAAATTTGTATGTGCAAGGAATTATGTATGCAATCTAATTAGCAAATTTAAATGAATGAATGCATGAATTGTGTGATGTATATGTATGTGTGCCGTATGCTTTGAAGAGGAAACATGATGTTATGTGCATAGTCAACTAAGTGCCTTATTTCATGATTCCATGTTATGTGATTATGATGATATGAAATAAAAACTAGATGCATGTGTGCATGTGTATTCATGGTTCGGCCGTGAGTGATGAGAGGAACCAAACTAGGATGCATTTTCTTATGCATTAAGAAAAGTGAAAATTTAATAGGAAATTTGAATGGAAAACAAGTGGAAAACCTAGGGTGTGTGACTCATGTAGCCTAGGAGTGACTTTCTTACACCTTGTCTCCTTGAGACATGACCATTCCCATGCAACATTTGGAGTAGCCTAAATTGCCCTTGAACCCTTGACTAAAACCGAGGCTAGAAGAGGAAATTCTCATGCCTTATTTTGCCCTTAAAACCGTATGAAGGAGTGAATGTTGGCTAGTTCATCCTCATTTCCACAAGCATAAACACTTAGTCCAAGAGTGCATCAAACTCTTGAGACTTTAGAGAGAAAAGAGAGAGAGACCGTGAGGGAGGAGGAGGAGAACAAGAGTGCAAAAACCTAAGGTCCTTAACCCAAGCATCCTCAATTTCTTCCTCAATCTCATTTTCTTCCAAGATTAAGAAGAAAAAGCCACCCACCAACTCTAAGAGGAGGAGACCGAAGCCAACCCTAAGAGGAGAAGAGGAGGATTTGAAGATTTAAGTTAGAGTTTTAATCTAAGGTAGTTGTTTAAGAAATTTTGATGTAGTGATTTTAGTTTGTAAAGGGCTTTATTATGGACTTTTGCTTAAGTTTAATTTTTATGGTGCATGTGCCTATATCTTCATGATCTTGAAGTTTTATTGCCTTGCATGTTAACTTTATGACTTGATCTTGAATAATTGTACTTGGATACTTTGATTCTTAACTTGTTCTTCACGGTTTTGTTTAGGACTTGAGTTTGAATTTATAATTTTGCTTTGGTTCTTCTTTGCATGTCTAGATCTATGATTGATCTTTGAGAAAACGTGAAGTTTGAGTTTGTATGTTGTTTTGAGCACAAATCTTGATCTTCCTTGGATGCATGATTACAGTTTTCAAAAGGAGAATAAACATAACAAGCTTTAGAAATAATTTTTTTAAAAAGAATTTGAATCAAGGCCTTGGGAGTGCGATGATGATTCGGTTAACATTTTGAGAAAGAAAATATGGTTTCAAAAGTTTTACAAGATTTAACCTTTGAGTTTGAACCTTGCATGTGGAAATAAATTTGTAAAATCTTGCCTTTAAGCATGCTATCATTCGGCTAGGTCTAGAGAAGATAGGAAACCATGCTAGGTCATCATTTCCTATACATGCATAATGAAATTGTCCCATTCAAAGATTTTTGGCACATGCATGAAATTGTTTAAGGTTTAGAGATCTTGATGTGCTTCTTAATTTTATTGTGATTTTTGTTTGCTAAACTCCTTGTGTGAAACTCACGGCTTTGCATGGAGAAATGATCAAGACAATTCATTTCATTTTGCATGTGTGTTTTATTGTTAGGATAAGGGATTTCTAAACCTATGGGACTTAAACCTTTTGATTTCAACTTAAGAATAAAATTTTCATAATCCCATTCAGTTCAGGAACAAACCTCATTTGGGCTATTTTTATTTTGTATTATTATTTGAATTGGCTTGAATAGATGGAAGTTGATTTGATAAATGTTTGTACCGAGTGATTTTCATTATATTCCATTCGGTCTTGGAACGAATTTTATGAAAGATATTACTATTTTCCTATGTGACCTTGTTTGAATTAATCATGGCTAAATGAAATTGATTGATAAATGATTGTATTCAGTAATTTCCCCTCATGTTCTATTCGGTCTTGGTATGAAAGTGAAGAAAATGAATTGACTTCTCATTTGTGTGTCGTTGTGTTCTTCTCTTTAATTATTATTTAGAATGTGATGATGTGTATTGTCTTCCCTAAATGTATGTGTTAGTGATCATTAGTAATTGAAATATAAACCTTGCCTCATGTAGGATGAGATTCGGTTATGTATGGAAATTAAGTGCATGTGTTTGATTTTGTATGCATAATGAGTGTAAAGGATGCATGGACTGTAAATGACTTGTGATATTATATTGGTTTGTGTATATTTGAATGATTTAAATGGTTTATGATTTTAAGGTTTTGATTTAATCTTTGTGTTGTCCCTTCTGATTTAATTCGATTTTTAAGGGAAATAAAGTAAACCAAATGATTTAGTTAATTGAAATGTACTATTTTGAAAAGATTTTTCATATGACTTCTGAAATTCATGGTTTCTAATTAAACAAATGATCTTATAAGAAAACCTTAAGATAAATGTGACCTATATAAGAGTCAAGGAAGTATTCATGTTTTGCTAGGCAAGTTTTTGAAACGAATGTTATAAATTCTTAATTATATGGTTAAAGAAATGTATTTACTTAGTTGAGAATTAAAAATCAAAGTGATTTTCAAATAAGAATATTTTGTTTTATATATAATTCTATAAGAACAAATTTTAATAAGAGAAATTATTTGAGTTCCAGTAATAATCGGGGAACAGTTGCGGGCGTTGCAGTGGAAACCAAGAAGCGTATCGTGTGGATTATCGTCAGTCCAGGTGAGAGAGAAGCTTTCCCAAGACACTGTGGTAGTTAGGTGATTTATTAGGACGTTCCGTATCATCTCAAAGATCGGAACTAAGTGGTTCGGAGTCAGTAGTATAGTGGCAATTGTTTGATTGTATGGCCACTTATATGAAGGTGACAATGACCACATTGTGTTGTGTGATGTTTGTGTGATGTTTGTGTGAGTAATAGCATGCTCATATATATATATCCATTTAATTATGCCTTATATTGTTGTTAAATTAAATGAGTAACATGCTGATGGACGTCTGTCATGTCCTGAATAAGAAAATGAAATGAGATTAGTAAGTGGAAGAAAAGGAAGATGTAAAGAGAAAAGGATAATGATAAGATGGATTTGAAAGGAGATAAGGAGTTGAGATTGGGGAATGAAAGAATGATAATACTGAGAACGAGCCAGAGCTGGGGAGAGTAATGTGTTGTTGATACGAGATGTGATTCGAGTGGAGCTGGGCTCCTTTGTCTTGGTTTTAGTCTGGGACTAGTGTTGAGTTGAGCTTGCTCCTCCACTAGCGCTCAGCAAAGTCGTAATTCTTGAGAAAGGTTTTTGAAAAGCAGTTTTTAAAAAAAAAGGTTTATGGAAGAAGATTTTTGAAAAGGTTTTTGAAAATGAGAATTTTGAAAAAGGTTTTTTTAAAAAGAAATTTATTTGAAAAGAGATTTTGTGGGAAATGGTGAAAAGAAATTTTTAGAAAAGGTTTGTGAAAAGAAGTTCTTTTGAAAATGTTTTTGAAAGGAGGTTGCTGAGAAATGTTATGAAAAGTATTTTCAGAAGAGTGTTTGAAAAGAAAGTTTCGTGAGGGGTTGTGAAAAGAGATTTTTGAGACTTTGTGAAAAGAAGTTTCTGAGAAAAATTTACAAAAGGGAATTTTATGAAAATGTTTATGAAATGAAGTTTTGTGGAAGCTTATAAAAGATTGTTTCGAGAAAAGATTGCGGAATGAGGTGGTTGAGTAAGATGGTGAGTTGTACCTTGTGGAATGAGATATCAGTTGAGAATTCAGTGAGGTGACCCCAGCTCTGTGCTATGTGAGAATTGATGAGAGAAAGATTGTGCCAAGTTAGTGGTCGGGACTCATTGAAGGGTTGCACGAAGGATGGGCCGACCTTAGGTTAACTAAAAGATTAAAAGACTTTAAAAGACATGCGCGGTGAGGTATGAGAGTGCGAAGTAGTGGAGAGGAAGAAACGATAAGTATCTGCGGATACTTAGGACGAGATTGCATTAGGGGAGGACGATGACGGTGAAACGTCAAGAAGTCTAGAGTATGTTTCTAGGCAGAACGAACTCCACAAGTGGCGCACTAACGTGGTGGGGATTGGGTCTAATGCCGTGGCAAGTTCTGCGGGCCCACTAGAAACATACTGTCGCCCCCTAGATTGCAAATCGAGAACAGTGAGAGGGATTGGAGTGGGGCATCTTGTTTGCCACTGCGAGGCAGTGTGCCATGATTATGATAAATTGATATTATTGAGGCTGAGTCCTCCTGGTCTGGGACCATTGTGTTGACAGCTGTCGTGCCCGCACGGTAAAGGTCCTATACTCCTGTTTGTTCCGACTAGGTTGGGTGGATGACCGAGGAGATGTAGACGTGTGTGATAGCCGAAAACGAAATGAATACCTTGGTGAAATCTTAAAATTCCCCGATCATTGAGGATTGTGAAGTCTAGATGAAAAGTGAAGTAAAGTCATGAAAAGAAAAGAAAAGAATGTGCATAAGAAGTAAGAGAAATTGATAAGATAACAAAAGATACTAATGATAACCCTATTGATAAAATACTTGATTGTTGTGTGCCTGCGTGTTGGATGGTGTGCTTGTGTGGTCCTATTATTTTGCCTATCGTAATTCCACACCGTCGACGATTCATCGTTCGGAACGCTTACTCTCTCCTGTTCGTTGTTATATTGGTGCTGCTGATATCGCAACGGGCAGACGGAGCCTCATAAGGAGATCATCACTTTGGAGGAATGAGAGCAGGAGCGTAACGGCAGCAGGAAGGTGATGATAGAGGCGACTTCATTTTCGGGGATGAAGAAAGGACACAAGGAGAAAGGGGAGCTTTATCCGGTTGTCTTCATCAGAGTAGCACAGCGGAAACGAAAGTAGTGAATTTAGTTCAAGGGTATGATGTGTGTTTTGAGTTGAGGATTACCAAGCAAAGAGCCATTTATGTAACCAAGCCAATTTTAAATTTTATGTTGTGAAAGTACCTTCATTTTGAAGAGATTAAATAATGGAACCTTTTGTAAACGGTTATGGATACTTTTAATCCACCGCAATGAATCGCCATGCTTTTCGAAAACAAGTTCTTTTGGAAACATGAAAATTTTTATGAGAATAAATGTTTTAGTAACAACTCGGTTTTCGAAAGGAAGTAGTGAAGTACAACAAGGGGTTTTTAATAACGTTTTCAAATACTTCAACAATGTAAAAAAAAAATCTGGTCTCATTTTTGGCACTTTGTTAAATAAAAGTTAATTATTTTTGGTTTACGAAAATCGGGCTGTTACAGAATGGTATCAGAGCTTATGGTAATCCTTAGTGGCCTTAAGCATGGGCTTACATGCTTTGTTTTTGTGACTCTGTGTGTTTGTTAGTCTTTGAGTAGGAATAGGAGGATAAGCTTTTGTCTCTCGGGACATGGAACTAGTTTGTAGCTTAGCATCGACCGTATTAGTTTAAGAAACCTTTTGGCTCTATAAGAGTAGACCATGGATAGATCCTGCAATTAAGACCCTATACCCTGATGTTTCATTAGAAGACTCAGATTTGATTAACCTTAGCATACCTTTATGCAGGGACAATTATCGTCTTTGAGAATATAGGTTGCTATCTCTTAATTCCCGTGATTGTTGAATTGCTTCAACAAAGCAGTTTTGTTATTAAGATTTGAATCTTTTCTTCATGAGCCCTACCAAATCGTAGTCTTACCGAACCTTTCCAAGATCCATTAGCTTACCTCGTGAAATTGGAAGTGTCATAGATACCCAGATGGTTTAGGATGGAAGGACTAAGGATGGATTGATGGTTGAAGTTTAGTAAGAGTGTAAGACCATAGTGAGCTTAGTTGTAAGTCTGATCAAAGTTGGGGAGCCACAAGGAAGAAAAGAGGAGCATGATTCCCGGTCCTTAGAAGAAATTCTGAGGAAAGTTTGAGGATTAGAACTGCTATACCCCATAATCCGAGGTTTAGACGGCGAAATTGATAGGCTTGATTGATGTTTAGGAAAGATCTAAGAAGAAAAGTGAGATTGTAAGTAAACCCAGATTGTAATAGAATCCCTTAAGTTAGAGAACTGATAGACGAAGACCTTAGAGTTAGAAGGAGAACTGAAGGAAGGAGTGAATTTTTGTAAGTTAGTAAGAACCTAAAGTTGTAGAGAACAGTGAATATCTAAGGGTTTTAGGCTAAACCCTATGCTTTTGGAGATGTATGAAATTTTGTTTGTTTGATTTTCCCCTAAGTCCGTACCTATGGTTGGACTTTTTGTGACGACAATAAGTTGAAGGAGCGGCATCTTCTTCGGTTAGTCCGTTGGACTTAACCCGACTCGACACGCCAGTGACGGTACGAGTGGAAACTCTCCACCTGGAAGAGATTAACGAGACACATCAGAATGACATGAGAATGTTGATGCCCTGCTACCCCATCTACAACGTATTTCTCGAGGACGAGAAATCTCTAAGTTGGGGAGAATGTAACATCCCGCATTTTCTGGACTCAAATAAATTAATAAGATTTTATTTAAGATTGAATTTTCAGAATTTAAGAAAGATTTTCAACTAAATGTTTTGGCAAACGATTTTATTTGAAAAACGAGTTAGTCCATCTATCAAAATGATTTGAGGTTTTAAAATGAATGATTCTTTTTTTAAAGATTTTTGGATGAATGTGAAAAATATGATTCTATTGCAAAATTAAGTAAAGTTTATTTTTGTAAATCGAATTGGTTTAATTGATTTTCCTTAAGGGTGGTATTTCCGAAATTGTGTATGTGCAAGGAATTATGTATGCAATCTAATTAGCAAATTTAAATGAATGAATGCATGAATTGTGTGATGTATATGTATGTGTGTCGTATGCTTTGAAGAGGAAACATGATGTTATGTGCATAGTCAACTAAGTGCCTTATTTCATGATTCCATGTTATGTGATTATGATGATATGAAATAAAAACTAGATTAATGTGTGCATGTGTATTCATGGTTCGACCGTGAGTGATGAGAGGAACCAAACTAGGATGCATTTTCTTATGCATTAAGAAAAGTGAAAATTTAATAGGAAATTTGAATGGAAAACAAGTGGAAAACCTAGGGTGTGTGACTCATGTAGCCTAGGAGTGACTTTCTTACACCTTGTCTCCTTGAGACATACCATTCCCATGCAACATTTGGAGTAGCCTAAATTGCCCTGAACCCTTGACTAAAACCGAGGCTAGAAGAGGAAATTCTCATGCCTTATTTTGCCCTTAAAACCGTATGAAGGAGTGAATGTTGGCTAGTTCATCCTCATTTCCACAAGCATAAACACTTAGTCCAAGAGTGCATCAAACTCTTGAGACTTTAGAGAGAAAAGAGAGAGAGACCGTGAGGGAGGAGGAGGAGAACAAGAGTGCAAAAACCTAAGGTCCTTAACCCAAGCATCCTCAATTTCTTCCTCAATCTCATTTTCTTCCAAGATTAAGAAGAAAAAGCCACCCACCAACTCTAAGAGGAGGAGACCGAAGCCAACCCTAAGAGGAGAAGAGGAGGATTTGAAGATTTAAGTTAGAGTTTTAATCTAAGGTAGTTGTTTAAGAAATTTTGATGTAGTGATTTTAGTTTGTAAAGGGCTTTATTATGGACTTTTGCTTAAGTTTAATTTTTATGGTGCATGTGCTTATATCTTCATGATCTTGAAGTTTTGTTGCCTTGCATGTTAACTTTATGACTTGATCTTGAATAATTGTACTTGGATACTTTGATTCTTAACTTGTTCTTCACGGTTTTGTTTAGGACTTGAGTTTGAATTTATAATTTTGCTTTGGTTCTTCTTTGCATGTCTAGATCTATGATTGATCTTTGAGAAAACGTGAAGTTTGAGTTTGTATGTTGTTTTGAGCACAAATCTTGATCTTCCTTGGATGCATGATTACGGTTTTCAAAAGGAGAATAAACATAACAAGCTTTAGAAATAATTTTTGTAAAAAGAATTTCAATCATGGCCTTGGGAGTGTGATGATGATTCGGTTAACATTTTGAGAAAGAAAATATGGTTTCAAAAGTTTTACAAGATTTAACCTTTGAGTTTGAACCTTGCATGTGGAAATAAATTTGTAAAATCTTGCCTTTAAGCATGCTATCATTCGGCTAGGTCTAGAGAAGATAGGAAACCATGCTAGGTCATCATTTCCTATACATGCATATTGAAATTGTCCCATTCAAAGATTTTTGGCACATGCATGAAATTGTTTAAGGTTTAGAGATCTTGATGTGCTTCTTAATTTTATTGTGATTTTTGTTTGCTAAACTCCTTGTGTGAAACTCACGGCTTTGCATGGAGAAATGATCAAGACAATTCATTTCATTTTGCATGTGTGTTTTATTGTTAGGATAAGGGATTTCTAAACCTATGGGACTTAAACCTTTTGATTTCAACTTAAGAATAAAATTTTCATAATCCCATTCAGTTCAGGAACAAACCTCATTTGGGCTATTTTTATTTTGTATTATTATTTGAATTGGCTTGAATAGATGGAAGTTGATTTGATAAATGTTTGTACCGAGTGATTTTCATTATATTCCATTCGGTCTTGGAACGAATTTTATGAAAGATATTACTATTTTCCTATGTGACCTTGTTTGAATTAATCATGGCTAAAAGAAATTGATTGATAAATGATTGTATTGAGTAATTTCCCCTCATGTTCTATTCGGTCTTGGTATGAAAGTGAAGAAAATGAATTGATTTCTCATTTGTGTGTCGTTGTGTTCTTCTCTTTAATTATTATTTAGAATGTGATGATGTGTATTGTCTTCCCTAAATGTATGTGTTAGTGATCATTAGTAATTGAAATATAAACCTTGCCTCATGTAGGATGAGATTCGGTTATGTATGGAAATTAAGTGCATGTGTTTGATTTTGTATGCATAATGAGTGTAAAGGATGCATGGACTGTAAATGACTTATGATATTATATTGGTTTGTGTATATTTGAATGATTTAAATGGTTTATGATTTTAAGGTTTTGATTTAATCTTTGTGTTGTCCCTTCTAATTTAATTCGGTTTTTAAGGGAAATAAAGTAAACCAAATGATTTAGTTAATTGAAATGTACTATTTTGAAAAGATTTTTCATATGATTTCTGGAATTCATGGTTTCTAATTAAACAAATGATCTTATAAGAAAACCTTAAGATAAATGTGCCCTATATAAGAGTCAAGGAAGTATTCATGTTTTGCTAGGCAAGTTATTGAAACGAATGTTATAAATTCTTAATTATATGGTTAAAGAAATGTATTTACTTAGTTGAGAATTAAAAATCAAAGTGATTTTCAAATAAGAATATTTTGTTTTCTAAATAATTCTATAAGAACAAATTTTAATAAGAGAAATTATTTGAGTTCCAGTAATAATCGGGGAACAGTTGCGGGCGTTGCAGTGGAAACCAAGAAGCGTATCGTGTGGATTATCGTCAGTCCAGGTGAGAGAGAAGCTTTCCCAAGACACTGTGGTAGTTAGGTGATTTATTAGGACGTTCTGTATCATCTCAAAGATCGGAACTAAGTGGTTCGGAGTCAGTAGTATAGTGGCAATTGTTTGATTGTATGGCCACTTATACGAAGGTGACAATGACCACATTGTGTTGTGTGATGTTTGTGTGAATAATAGCATGCTCTTATATATATATATATCCATTTAATTATGCCTTATATTGTTGTTAAATTAAATGAGTAACATGCTGATGGACGTCTGTCATGTCCTGAATAAGAAAATGAAATGAGATCAGTAAGTGGAAGAAAAGGAAGATGTAAAGAGAAAAGGATAATGATAAGATGGATTTGAAAGGAGATAAGGAGTTGAGATTGGGGAATGAAAGAATGATAATACTGAGAACGAGCCAGAGCTGGGGAGAGTAATGTGTTGTTGATACGAGATGTGATTCGAGTGGAGCTGGGCTCCTTTGTCTTGGTTTTAGTCTGGGACTAGTGTTGAGTTGAGCTTGCTCCTCCACTAGCGCTCAGCAAAGTTGTAAATCTTGAGAAAGGTTTTTGAAAAGCAGTTTTTTTAAAAAAAAGGTTTATGGAAGAAGATTTTTGAAAAGGTTTTTGAAAATGAGAATTTTGAAAAAGGTTTTTTAAAAAGAAATTTATTTGAAAAGAGATTTTGTGGGAAATGGTGAAAAGAAATTTTTAGAAAAGGGTTTGTGAAAAGAAGTTCTTTTGAAAATGTTTTTGAAAGGAGGTTGCTGAGAAATGTTATGAAAAGTATTTTCAGAAGAGTGTTTGAAAAGAAAGTTTCGTGAGGGGTTGTGAAAAGAGATTTTTGAGACTTTGTGAAAAGAAGTTTCTGAGAAAAATTTACAAAAGGGAATTTTATGAAAATGTTTATGAAATGAAGTTTTGTGGAAGCTTATAAAAGATTGTTTTGAGAAAAGATTGCGGAATGAGGTGGTTGAGTAAGATGGTGAGTTGTACCTTGTGGAATGAGATATCAGTTGAGAATTCAGTGAGGTGACCCCAGCTCTGTGCTATGTGAGAATTGATGAGAGAAAGATTGTGCCAAGTTAGTGGTCGGGACTCATTGAAGGGTTGCACGAAGGATGGGCCGACCTTAGGTTAACTAAAAGATTAAAAGACTTTAAAAGACATGCGCGGTGAGGTATGAGAGTGCGAAGTAGTGGAGAGGAAGAAACGATAAGTATCTGCGGATACTTAGGACGAGATTGCATTAGGGAAGGACGATGACGGTGAAACGTCAGGAAGTCTAGAGTATGTTTCTAGGCAGAACGAACTCCACAAGTGGCGCACTAACGTGGTGGGGATTGGGTCTAATGCCGTGGCAAGTTCTGCGGGCCCACTAGAAACATACTGTCGCCCCCTAGATTGCAAATCGAGAACAGTGAGAGGGATTGGAGTGGGGCATCTTGTTTGCCACTGCGAGGCAGTGTGCCATGATTATGATAAATTGATATTATTGAGGCTGAGTCCTCCTGGTCTGGGACCATTGTGTTGACAGCTGTCGTGCCCGCACGGTAAAGGTCCTATACTCCTGTTTGTTCCGACTAGGTTGGGTGGATGACCGAGGAGATGTAGACGTGTGTGATAGCCGAAAACGAAATGAATACCTTGGTGAAATCTTAAAATTCCCCGATCATTGAGGATTGTGAAGTCTAGATGAAAAGTGAAGTAAAGTCATGAAAAGAAAAGAAAAGAGAGAGAAAGGAAAAGAATGTGCATAAGAAGTAAGAGAAATTGATTAGATAACAAAAGATACTAATGATAACCCTATTGATAAAATACTTGATTGTTGTGTGCCTGCGTGTTGGATGGTGTGCTTGTGTGGTCCTATTATTTTGCCTATCGTAATTCCACACCGTCGACGATTCGTCGTTCGGAACGCTTACTCTCTCCTGTTCGTTGTTATATTGGTGTTGCTGATATCGCAACGGGCAGACGGAGCCTCATAAGGAGATCATCACTTTGGAGGAATGAGAGCAGGAGTGTAACGACAGCAGGAAGGTGATGATAGAGGCGACTTCATTTTCGGGGATGAAGAAAGGGCGCAAGGAGAAAGGGGAGCTTTATCCGGTTGTCTTCATCAGAGTAGCACAGCGGAAACGAAAGTAGTGAATTTAGTTCAAGGGTATGATGTGTGTTTTGAGTTGAGGATTACCAAGCAAAGAGCCATTTATGTAACCAAGCCAATTTTAAATTTTATGTTGTGAAAGTACCTTCATTTTGAAGAGATTAAATAATGGAACCTTTTGTAAACGGTTATGGATACTTTTAATCCACCGCAATCAATCGCCATGCTTTTCGAAAACAAGTTCTTTTGGAAACATGAAAAGTTTTATGAGAATAAATGTTTTAGTAACAACTCGGTTTTCGAAAGGAAGTAGTGAAGTACAACAAGGGGTTTTTAATAACGTTTTCAAATACTTCAACAATGTAAAAAAAAAATCTGGTCTCATTTTTGGCACTTTGTTAAATAAAAGTTAATTATTTTTGGTTTACGAAAATCGGGCTGTTACAGAATGGTATCAGAGCTTATGGTAATCCTTAGTGGCCTTAAGCATGGCCTTACATGCTTTGTCTGTGTGACTTTGTGTGTTTGTTAGTCTTTGAGTAGGAAAAGGAGGATAAGCTTTTGTCTCTCGGGACATGGAACTAGTTTGTAGCTTAGCATCGACCGTATTAGTTTAAGAAACCTTTTGGCTCTATAAGAGTAGACCATGGATAGATCCTGCAATTAAGACCCTATACCTTGATGTTTCATTAGAAGACTCAGATTTGATTAACCTTAGCATACCTTTATGCAGGGACAGTTATCGTCTTTGAGAATATAGGTTGCTATCTCTTAATTCCCGTGATTGTTGAATTGCTTCAACAAAGCAGTTTTGTTATTAAGATTTGAATCTTTTCTTCATGAGCCCTACCAAATCGTAGTCTTACCGAACCTTTGCAAGATCCATTAGCTTACCTCATGAAATTGGAAGTGTCATAGATACCCAGATGGTTTAGGATGGAAGGACTAAGGATGGATTGATGGTTGATGTTTAGTAAGAGTGTAAGACCATAGTGAGCTTAGTTGTAAGTCTGATCAAAGTTGGGGAGCCACAAGGAAGAAAAGAGGAGCATGATTCCCGGTCCTTAGAAGAAATTCTGAGGAAAGTTTGAGGATTAGAACTGCTATACCCCATAATCTGAGGTTTAGACGGCGAAATTGATAGGCTTGATTGATGTTTAGGAAAGATCTAAGAAGAAAAGTGAGATTGTAAGTAAACCCAGATTGTAATAGAATCCCTTAAGTTAGAGAACTGATAGACGAAGACCTTAGAGTTAGAAGGAGAACTGATTGAAGGAGTGAATTTTTGTAAGTTAGTAAGAACCTAAAGTTGTAGAGAACAGTGAATATCTAAGGGTTTTAGGCTAAACCCTATGCTTTTGGAGATGTATGAAATTTTGTTTGTTTGATTTTCCCCTAAGTCCGTACCTATGGTTGGACTTTTTGTGACGACAATAAGTTGAAGGAGCGACATCTTCTTCGGTTAGTCCGTTGGACTTAACCCGACTCGACACGCCAGTGAAGGTACGAGTGGAAACTCTCCACCTAGAAGAGATTAACGAGGAACATGAGAATGACATGAGAATGTTGATGCCCTGCTACCCCATCTACAACGTATTTCTCGAGGACGAGAAATCTCTAAGTTGGGGAGAATGTAAAATCCCGCATTTTCTGGACTCAAATAAATTAATAAGATTTTATTTAAGATTGAATTTTCAGAATTTAAGAAAGATTTTCAACTAAATGTTTTGGCAAACGATTTTATTTGAAAAACGAGTTAGTCCATCTATCAAAATGATTTGAGGTTTTAAAATGAATGATTCTTTTTTTAAAGATTTTTGGATGAATGTGAAAAATATGATTCTATTGCAAAATTAAGTAAAGTTTATTTTTGTAAATCGAATTGGTTTAATTGATTTTCCTTAAGGGTGGTATTTCCGAAATTGTGTATGTGCAAGGAATTATGTATGCAATCTAATTAGCAAATTTAAATGAATGAATGCATGAATTGTGTGATGTATATGTATGTGTGTCGTATGCTTTGAAGAGGAAACATGATGTTATGTGCATAGTCAACTAAGTGCCTTATTTCATGATTCCATGTTATGTGATTATGATGATATGAAATAAAAACTAGATGCATGTGTGCATGTGTATTCATGGTTCGGCCGTGAGTGATGAGAGGAACCAAACTAGGATGCATTTTCTTATGCATTAAGAAAAGTGAAAATTTAATAGGAAATTTGAATGGAAAACAAGTGGAAAACCTAGGGTGTGTGACTCATGTAGCCTAGGAGTGACTTTCTTACACCTTGTCTCCTTGAGACATGACCATTCCCATGCAACATTTGGAGTAGCCTAAATTGCCCTTGAACCCTTGACTAAAACCGAGGCTAGAAGAGGAAATTCTCATGCCTTATTTTGCCCTTAAAACCGTATGAAGGAGTGAATGTTGGCTAGTTCATCCTCATTTCCACAAGCATAAACACTTAGTCCAAGAGTGCATCAAACTCTTGAGACTTTAGAGAGAAAAGAGAGAGAGACCGTGAGGGAGGAGGAGGAGAACAAGAGTGCAAAAACCTAAGGTCCTTAACCCAAGCATCCTCAATTTCTTCCTCAATCTCATTTTCTTCCAAGATTAAGAAGAAAAGGCCACCCACCAACTCTAAGAGGAGGAGACCGAAGCCAACCCTAAGAGGAGAAGAGGAGGATTTGAAGATTTAAGTTAGAGTTTTAATCTAAGGTAGTTGTTTAAGAAATTTTGATGTAGTGATTTTAGTTTGTAAAGGGCTTTATTATGGACTTTTGCTTAAGTTTAATTTTTATGGTGCATGTGCCTATATCTTCATGATCTTGAAGTTTTGTTGCCTTGCATGTTAACTTTATGACTTGATCTTGAATAATTGTACTTGGATACTTTGATTCTTAACTTGTTCTTCACGGTTTTGTTTAGGACTTGAGTTTGAATTTATAATTTTGCTTTGGTTCTTCTTTGCATGTCTAGATCTATGATTGATCTTTGAGAAAACGTGAAGTTTGAGTTTGTATGTTGTTTTGAGCACAAATCTTGATCTTCCTTGGATGCATGATTACGGTTTTCAAAAGGAGAATAAACATAACAAGCTTTAGAAATAATTTTTGTAAAAAGAATTTGAATCAAGGCCTTGGGAGTGTGATGATGATTCGGTTAACATTTTGAGAAAGAAAATATGGTTTCAAAAGTTTTACAAGTTTTAACCTTTGAGTTTGAACCTTGCATGTGGAAATAAATTTGTAAAATCTTGCCTTTAAGCATGCTATCATTCGGCTAGGTCTAGAGAAGATAGGAAACCATGCTAGGTCATCATTTCCTATACATGCATATTGAAATTGTCCCATTCAAAGATTTTTGGCACATGCATGAAATTGTTTAAGGTTTAGAGATCTTGATATGCTTCTTAATTTTATTGTGATTTTTGTTTGCTAAACTCCTTGTGTGAAACTCACGGCTTTGCATGGAGAAATGATCAAGACAATTCATTTCATTTTGCATGTGTGTTTTATTGTTAGGATAAGGGATTTCTAAACCTATGGGACTTAAACCTTTTGATTTCAACTTAAAAATAAAATTTTCATAATCCCATTCAGTTCAGGAACAAACCTCATTTGGGCTATTTTTATTTTGTATTATTATTTGAATTGGCTTGAATAGATGGAAGTTGATTTGATAAATGTTTGTACCGAGTGATTTCCATTATATTCCATTCGGTCTTGGAACGAATTTTATGAAAGATATTACTATTTTCCTATGTGACCTTGTTTGAATTAATCATGGCTAAATGAAATTGATTGATAAATGATTGTATTGAGTAATTTCCCCTCATGTTCTATTCGGTCTTGGTATGAAAGTGAAGAAAATGAATTGATTTCTCATTTGTGTGTTGTTGTGTTCTTCTCTTTAATTATTATTTAGAATGTGATGATGTGTATTGTCTTCCCTAAATGTATGTGTTAGTGATCATTAGTAATTGAAATATAAACCTTGCCTCATGTAGGATGAGATTCGGTTATGTATGGAAATTAAGTGCATGTGTTTGATTTTGTATGCATAATGAGTGTAAAGGATGCATGGACTGTAAATGACTTATGATATTATATTGGTTTGTGTATATTTGAATGATTTAAATGGTTTATGATTTTAAGGTTTTGATTTAATCTTTGTGTTGTCCCTTCTGATTTAATTCGGTTTTTAAGGGAAATAAAGTAAACCAAATGATTTAGTTAATTGAAATGTACTATTTTGAAAAGATTTTTCATATGATTTCTGAAATTCATGGTTTCTAATTAAACAAATGATCTTATAAGAAAACCTTAAGATAAATGTGGCCTATATAAGAGTCAAGGAAGTATTCATGTTTTGCGAGGCAAGTTTTTGAAACGAATGTTATAAATTCTTAATTATATGGTTAAAGAAATATATTTACTTAGTTGAGAATTAAAAATCAAAGTGATTTTCAAATAAGAATATTTTGTTTTCTAAATAATTCTATAAGAACAAATTTTAATAAGAGAAATTATTTGAGTTCCAGTAATAATCGGGGAACAGTTGCGGGCGTTGCAGTGGAAACCAAGAAGCGTATCGTGTGGATTATCGTCAATCCAGGTGAGAGAGAAGCTTTCCCAAGACACTGTGGTAGTTAGGTGATTTATTAGGACGTTCCGTATCATCTCAAAGATCGGAACTAAGTGGTTCGGAGTCAGTAGTATAGTGGCAATTGTTTGATTGTATGGCCACTAATACGAAGGTGACAATGACCACATTGTGTTGTGTGATGTTTGTGTGAATAATAGCATGCTCTTATATATATATCCATTTAATTATGCCTTATATTGTTGTTAAATTAAATGAGTAACATGCTGATGGACGTCTGTCATGTCCTGAATAAGAAAATGAAATGAGATCAGTAAGTGGAAGAAAAGGAAGATGTAAAGAGAAAAGGATAATGATAAGATGGATTTGAAAGGAGATAAGGAGTTGAGATTGGGAAATGAAAGAATGATAATACTTAGAACGAGCCAGAGCTGGGGAGAGTAATGTGTTGTTGATACGAGATGTGATTCGAGTGGAGCTGGGCTCCTTTGTCTTGGTTTTAGTCTGGGACTAGTGTTGAGTTGAGCTTGCTCCTCCACTAGCGCTCAGCAAAGTTGTAATTCTTGAGAAAGGTTTTTGAAAATCAGTTTTTAAAAAAAAAAGGTTTATGGAAGAAGATTTTTGAAAAGGTTTTTGAAAATGAGAATTTTGAAAAAGGTTTTTTAAAAAGAAATTTATTTGAAAAGAGATTTTGTGGGAAATGGTGAAAAGAAATTTTTAGAAAAGGGTTTGTGAAAAGAAGTTTTTTTGAAAATGTTTTTGAAAGGAGGTTGCTGAGAAATGTTATGAAAAGTATTTTCAGAAGAGTGTTTGAAAAGAAAGTTTCGTGAGGGGTTGTGAAAAGAGATTTTTGAGACTTTGTGAAAAGAAGTTTCTGAGAAAAATTTACAAAAGGGAATTTTATGAAAATGTTTATGAAATGAAGTTTTGTGGAAGCTTATAAAAGATTGTTTTGAGAAAAGATTGCGGAATGAGGTGGTTGAGTAAGATGGTGAGTTGTACCTTGTGGAATGAGATATCAGTTGAGAATTCAGTGAGGTGACCCAGCTCTGTGCTATGTTAGAATTGATGAGAGAAAGATTGTGCAAAGTTAGTGGTCGGGACTCATTGAAGGGTTGCACGAAGGATGGGCCGACCTTAGGTTAACTAAAAGATTAAAAGACTTTAAAAGACATGTGCGGTGAGGTATGAGAGTGCGAAGTAGTGGAGAGGAAGAAACGATAAGTATCTGCGGATACTTAGGACGAGATTGCATTAGGGGAGGACGACGACGGTGAAACGTCAAGAAGTCTAGAGTATGTTTCTAGGCAGAACGAACTCCACAAGTGGTGCACTAACGTGGTGGGGACTGGGTCTAATGTCGTGGCAAGTTTTGCGTGCCCACTAGAAACATACTGTCGCCCCCTAGATTGCAAATCGAGAACAGTGAGAGGGACTGGAGTGGGGCATCTTGTTTGCCACTGCGAGGCAGTGTGCCATGATTATGATAAATTGATATTATTGAGGCTGAGTCCTCCTGGTCTGGGACCATTGTGTTGACAGTTGTCGTGCCTGCATGGTAAAGGTCCTGTACTCCTGTTTGCTTCTGACTAGGTTGGGTGGATGACCGAGGAGATGTAGACGTGTGTGATAGCCGAAAACGAAATGAATACCATGGTGAAATCTTCAAATTCCCCGATCATTGAGGATTGTGAAGTCTAGATGAAAAGTGAAGTAAAGTCATGAAAAGAAAAGAAAAGAGAGAGAAAGGAAAAGAATGTGCATAAGAAGTAAGAGAAATTGATAAGATAACAAAAGATACTAATGATAACCCTATTGATAAAATACTTGATTGTTGTGTGCCTGCGTGTTGGATGGTGTGCTTGTGTGGTCCTGTTATTTTGCCTATCGTAATTCCACACCGTCGACGATTCGTCGTTCGGAACGCTTACTCTCTCCTGTTCGTTGTTATATTGGTGCTGCTGATATCGCAATGGGCAGACGGAGCCTCATAAGGAGATCATCACTCTGGAGGAATGAGAGCAGGAGCGTAACGACAGCAGGAAGGTGATGATAGAGGCGACTTCATTTTCGGGGATGAAGAAAGGGCGCAAGGAGAAAGGGGAGCTTTATCCGGTTGTCTTCATCAGAGTAGCACAACAGAAACGAAAGTAGTGAATTTAGTTCAAGGGTATGATGTGTGTTTTGAGTTGAGGATTACCAAGCAAAGAGCCATTTATGTAACCAAGCCAATTTTAAATTTTATGTTGTGAAAGTACCTTCATTTTGAAGAGATTAAATAATGGAACCTTTTGTAAACGGTTATGGATACTTTTAATCCACCGCAATGAATCGCCATGCTTTTCGAAAACAAGTTCTTTTGGAAACATGAAAAGTTTTATGAGAATAAATGTTTTAGTAACAACTCGGTTTTCGAAAGGAAGTAGTGAAGTACAACAAGGGGTTTTTAATAACGTTTTCGAATACTTCAACAATGTAAAAAAATAAAAAATATCTGGTCTCATTTTTGGCACTTTGTTAAATAATAGTTAATTATTTTTGGTTTACGAAAATCGGGCTGTTACATCGGGAACTTCGAAGCTCACAGCTCTTGCCTCGGTCCAACCGTGATCGTTCCCGCTAACGAGGAGCCACACCGACGCCGTCATCGTCGCCGAGCTAAAATCCAGGTTCTATTTAAAAAGCCCGAGGTAAGAGGATTCGCGTTACCTTTACTTGAGAAGTAAATTCTAGGATGCTATAGTGGTAGCTGAGAATAGGATAATTAAAAAGTATGTTAATGAACCTTAGGGTAACCCATGTGGATATAAAGGAAGTAAATAAAGTTGTAAATAGGAACCATACTTTAGGGAATATAAGGAATGAGCGTAGAATAAGGTCCGGAACGAATGAGCGTACTTAGAATATTAAAATAGATAGAATAAAACAAAAACATGAGCAATCATAAAAATAAGACCATAGGGGAAGTAAAAGGACAAAAGGGTAAATGAAATAGGCGAAAGAGAGAGTAGAATTAATGAACTAAAAGATAATAAGTATAATAGTACCCGAAGAGTAAAGTGAGGTAAAAGAGGGACTAGAATAGGGAATAATAAATACGTGCAGGACCGATTAGAGCAACAGGCGCAAAATAATGAATTAGATTTAAAAGAAAATAGGAAAACGATAATCGAATTAATAAAAAGAAAATAAAACAAAGAGAGAGTATGATATTAGGGAAGTTAGAATAGAACGATGTAATAAAATAAGGAAAATAAGTGAATAAGTAAATAATAGTGTAAGAGAGAGGAATCATAGAATTAATTAAGAATTTGCAAACGGGAATGAAAAATATAATGACTATACGAAAGCTAAGTAGAGGTAGATAGACATTAGGATAATTAATAGTAGAAAGAGGAAAAGAAAGAGAAATACTGAAATAGAGGTAAAATAAACAATATGATGATAAGCCACAAAGTAAAGTTGGATAAAAGCGAGAGTAATTAGCAAAAAGAAAGAGATTAAAGTAGAAAACGAAGAAAAATGTGATAAGTCATAAACGAAAAATAAAGAGTAAAAGATTGAGATAAGCATAAAAGGGTTACTTAAATTATAATAAGAGAAAAGATAAATAATTAAGAAAGAAAAGAGAACGGCTGATGGTCTGTAGGACTCAATCGTAATAAAAGAAGAGAATGGTATCGATGGCAGACGGGCGGAAGTCACTGTCATCACTAAAAGAAATAAAAGGAAAGAATGAATTTGATAGCAGGCGGACGGAAGTCCCTGTTATCACTAAAAGAAATAAAGAAAAAGAATGAATTCGATGACAGGCGGACGGAAGTCCCTGTTATCACTAAAAGAAATAAAGAAAAAGAATGAATTCGATGACAGGCGGACGGAAGTCCCTGTTATCTCTAAAAGAAATAAAGAAAAAGAATGAATTCGATGACAGGCGGACGGAAGTCCCTGTTATCACTAAAAGAAATAAAGAAAAAGAATGAATTCGATGACAGGCGGACGGAAGTCCCTGTTATCACTAAAAGAAATAAAGAAAAAGAATGAATTCGATGACAGGCGGACGGAAGTCCCTGTTATCTCTAAAAGAAGTAAAGGAAAAGAATGAATTCGATGACAGGCGGACGGAAGTCCCTGTTATCACTAAAAGAAATAAAAGAAAGGAATGATTTCGATGACAGGCGGGCGGTAGCCACTGTCACCAGTAAAGAGATAAAGGAATAATAAAGGTAAACGGCTGATGGTCTGTTGGACTCAGTCATAAGGAAAAAGGAAAAGATAAAGAAAATGAAAAATTAAAAGAAAAGGAAAAGAAGAAGAAAAAGAAAAAGAGAAGAAAATGAATAATGAATAAGGGAACTCCTAGCGCTCAGTACCGTACGGTTGGCTGGGGCTGGACTACCTAATGAAAAATGGAAAAAGAATAAAGAATGGGAAAAAAGAATGAAAAGGGAATCAATAATTAAAAGAATGTTAGAATAAGGGAAGAACTAAAAGAGATTAATTATATGACTAATTATGAATAATGTATATTAATAATTGCGTAGGCTTAGTTATTTGCTATGTCTTCTTTTAGGATTTATCTTTTTAAGTTCTGTGTAATGCTACCCTTCTTGATATAATTTTACAGGTACGGAAGCGGAGCTTACACCGTTGCGGGCCGAACTGGAAACTCTCCACCACGTGGAGTGTATTTATGACACCCTGAGCGGATTTTATTATTAAAAACTGTTATTTTTGTAATTTAATATGCGTAGTAATTGTATGCCCTGAATTTGTACTAATTGGGCTTTAGGATCTGATCTGGTTATTGAACTATTATGTTTTAAGTTTTTTTAAATATTCTGGACTGACAGGTTTTAAGAAGAGAATTTTTGGGAAGTCCGAAAAACAGAGGAAACTCTGCCGGATTTTCGAAAAACCTTTTAAAAGAAATCAATTTCTAAAATGAATTTTTAAACTCTGATTTTATTAAAACTTAAAATTAACTACATAAAGTGAGGATGTTACAATTGCACTGTACCATACCCCCGAAAATTCTTTCTAAATCCTCTATCCACTCCACTGCTGCATCCGGAGCGAAACCTCCAGCAAACTCCTTTGGGTTGCGACGACAGAATTCATCCAATCCCTTATATCCTTTGGCTTCCAAGTTCTGAGCTTGCTGCTGATTGTTGAAATTCTGTTGCGCTTGCCGATGTAGCGCTTGCAGATTATCGTTGACGCCCGTCATCACTGCCTTTATCCGAGCCATAAGGTTCGCCGAATTTGGATGATCAACATCCTCACCAGAGTTTCTCGAACTCGAACCAGGAGGTCTTCCACGCGTAGGACTCATCTTGAAAGCGAAACAGAAAGGGGTTTCAACACAACAACTCAAACCTATACTCTAGACGCACATAGTCACACAGAGTAAGCATATAAGGCTATGATTGAGGCCACTGAGGATTACCATTGCTCTGATACCACTTTTGTAATAGCCCGATTTTCATTTCCAAAACTATTATTGACTTATTATCAAATTGCTGTAAAAATGAGGCCATTTTTTTTTGTAAAACATAAGTTCATCAGCTGCCATTGTCACTTAACCGAAAATCGAGTTGTCACTTTAAAACTTCCCATCACCAAAATACCATCAACATTTCATAACATCATCATCCTTATAATTATCATTATCATAAGCCAAAAGCATTGGAGTCTCATCTCCAGCAGTTTTCCAAAAGCAGTTCATAATTACAAAAGGTTACAACTTACTTAAAAACATAATTAAAAGTACCTTGATTACATCCATAGTACTTCACAAGGTAATCCTCAATTGGGAACTTAGATCCTAGACACTAGAACATCTAGACACAGAACATCGGGCTTCACTCTTCATCCGAACTAACATCCGCTTCCATCTCCTCACTGGAATCCGCCTCCGCTTCGTGACCAGAGTCACTTGCGTCTTCCTCCTCCATCGGCTGTGGAATCACTGTTGCTAATGGTGCGGGTTGGCCATCATACTCATGATGTTCCCTCGGTCCTCCATCCTGATAGTCACGAAGAGTGACCTGCCCTACATGCACGTCCAGACTCATCCCTCGCAAAATGTGCCTGGGATCATCAATCTCCAACCGAGTTTCACCTCTCCATATCCAACCTTCAGGGACAACCTCCCATGCTCCTCCTTGAAGAGGCCACATGTGGGTCGCTACACGATACGCCATCTACCCGTTGCAATACCGGCAAATGCCAATACGACAACATGGTAGGAGAGAGTCAGTGTTCCGAACACTAACGGGTTGACCATGCGGTCTCAGGGTAGACTCAATATAAAAACAGGCAAATAATAGAACAGGACAATATAACCAGAACAGCATAACATAAACATGTAGCATAGTATAATCACATCATTATCATCATAATTGAACATGTTATACAAAAAGCACATATAAATCACTTGTAAACAAAACATATCATAATATTCCAAATATATCAAAATCACAACTCATTGCCAAATAACTCATTGCACTTGGTATCACCATTCTTTCAAGCATTCAAGTCTTATCACCATCTTTCTCAATCTTTCAGAAATTCACTTTATTCTTTCATTCTTTGAAATCTTTCATTATTCTTAAGTCTTATCATAATCGGTTCACTCAATGAGGCGGGGAAAAACCATCACTGAGGAAAATCAATACACACGTCTACATCTCCTCGGTCATCCATCCAACCTAGTCGGAAGCTAACAGGAGTACAGGACCTTTACCACGCGGGCACGACAGCTGTCTCAACAATCAAATGGCTCCAAGCTAGGAGAACTGTAGAAAATCGGGTACAGTCTCAAATCAAATCATATCATATCATATAATCAAGGCTCACTGTAGAAAAATTGGGTACAGTGGCAAAATCACAGATGCCCCGTTTCAGTCCCTCTCACTGTTCTAGATTTGCAATCAAGGGGGTGACAGTACTATTTCTAGTTCGCGATGCAGAACTTACCACGGCTTAGGACCCAGTCCCTACCACGTTCGTATGCCACATGTAGAGTTCGTTCCGCCTAGAAATATACTTCAGGCTTCTTGACGTTCACCGTCCTTGCCCTCCCCTCATGCAATCTCCACCTGAGTATCCCTGATACTCATGGTATCTTCCTCTCCACTACTTCGCACTCATTACTCACCGCTTATGTTAAAGTCTTTTAGAGACTTTTATGTTCTTTAATTAACCTAAGGTAGGCTCGCCCTTGATTCATCCCTTCGACAAGTCCCGACCACTAAGGGTTATATCCGTTCCCCAAAACATCACATGTCTCTTTCACTTTCACTGGCCACTTGGCATCAATTACATCAAACCGTTCCCGTAGGAAATTCTCATAAATCTCTTGAATCCTCTTGATACTTTGTAATCATCATCATCCATGAGTCCTTGAGCACAAACTTATCATCAACAGCACAATCTCATCATCACGAGCACGATCTCCATATCATGAGCACAATCTCAGCATCATTACTTAACTGAACATCCTCGGATCTCAACACTTATCATCTTTCTTTAACTTTTCACTTAATCTCAAGTCTTACTCTTTCTCATGATTCTCATTATCACATATAACAATATTCAGATTTTCCAGACAGAATAAAATATACTTAACAGTATAAACACAGTGAGATCCAGTACATAACAAAATCAATCATGCATCACCGTTAACTAGCCGTATAAACATTTAGCACATAATATATCACGTAAATATCAATACATTCACAGACCATATACTCGGATTACAAGCCACCACGTTGTGGGATCATAGCACTCTCACTCACCTCTTAACCCACATGCTTTGTCCTCGGTAGTCTCTAGCTTCTCCTTGCGATTCTGTTCCACCATCTAAAGAATACCTCGTATTTAAATAAAATACGTTTACGTCAAAATCTATTTCAATTAAAATTCATCACTTTGTTCTTCTTTTCACTTGAAATAGAAAATCTCTTATTTTCTCTTCATCATTCTCTTTAAAACACAATCGTTTCTCAAAACAATTCCAATCTTTTCTTGCACTTGAAATCTCCCAAAATCATTTGAAAACTCATAATATTATAAATTAAATAATTAATTTATGTGGCTGTATGCAATCGGTCCAGCCACCTTTTTTTCTTTAAACACCGAAAAATCAATATTTTTCAATCTAACTTTTATTACTTCAAACGGTACTTGAAATTCGCACTTTTCATTAATCGAAAACTCTTTTAAAATGGAAGTACTTTAAGAATAAATCTTGGACAGCAAAGAGATAAAATCAAAACCATTGAAAACTCTCTTTGAAATAATTAAACTCATTCACCCATTTTCATATACAAAACCGAATTGAAAGGAAACAACTTCAACACAATTTTAAATAATTTAACTTAACATTAATCCACAAGACATACTTATTACTTCAAGTCACTTCATGAAAAAGAACCCTAGTCTAATTAACATGTATAGGCCGAATCTCATCATGACAAAAACAAGGTTTTTGGGTTCATTTTTCAACATGCAAACCTCAAGATTCTCAAACCAAATTATGCACTTTCTTACACAAAATTCTTAAAAATATCATTTTCTTTTTCAAGCATAAAACTGAATCATCATCACTACTTCAAACCAAGTTTTCACTTTAATTCTTTCTTGCATGAACTTTAAAAATCCTTGAATCAAGAAGAAATCAATATGCATGTGTCTTTTCCATGGAAAACAATTCATGATCTCTTGGTTTTCATGCTTAAACCGAATGCTCATCACCAAAAATCAAGACTTAACTTCAAATCTTTAACATGCAAGAACATTAGACATAGGCCAACTTAAGAATCATTTTTCAAAGACTTGTTTCCTTGGTTTCTTTACCAAAACCGTGACATGCACTAAGAAAGATCAAAGCTTTTGTTCAAAAACAACATGCATGACTCCAAGATCAAAGCTTTTTACTCAAAACCCACATGCAAAGCTCAAGATCAAAACTTTTTCAAAGATCAAGACAAAATCAAAGCTTTCTCAAAATCAAGTCAAGATCAAGACATGTCAACAACTCAAATCAACTTTTCTAAGCATAAAGTTAACATGCAATGACTTAGATTAAATTAAAAAGCATCAAGACCTAGTCTCCTAGTCATGGCCGAACCACATAGCCCATGATCTAGTGTTCTACAAATTCATTTAGCTCTTGAAAATTCAAGATCAAGGCCTTAACACTACATGCAACCATCAATCAACCATAAAATTAGACATGCAAGAAGAAAAGAAGTTTTACAAGGCTTAGAAATCAAAACTAACTCCAACACTTCAAGGATCTTCGAACACACCAAGAAAAGAAGTGATCTTCAAGCTCCTACAATTGATCTCCAAGAAAACTCCTTAGGTTTTGGACTTGAACTTCTTCTTTCTTCCTCTTCTAGCTCACGGCCTCTCTCTTTCTCTCTCTCTCTCTAAGAGCTTAATGGGCTTCTTAGAGTTGTGTTTAGAATGAAATGAGAAATGAAGGAAATGAAGAAGTGAAATGGGAAATGAACTAAAGGGCCAACTATATATAGGTAATTCGTGAGTTTCCCTCCTTGCCCTTGGAGTAATTCGGTCATCATAGGTTTAGGAAGGGCAATTTTGGCTCTTCAAATTGTTGCATGGTTTAGGTCATGTCACCTAGACAAAGAAGAGTAATTTAAGGCACTCATCTCACTTCCTATTGGTTGGTTATTTCCTTAATTCCACTCTTCCACTAATCTAATCTCTACATGGTTCTAATTCAACCTATAAGCTCTTGTCTTAAAAAAATAAAATCCTATCATGCACATACATACTGTGGTAGACCGACCCTCGGTCTACCCTTAGCCTACTCAGCCGACCAGATTATCCTATCTATTAGGTCACGTCTGCCCAGGCCGAGCGCTTGTCCTAGGACCCATCCTGGCACCTCAGGACCGACCACTTGGGGCTTACCCCCCAAGGAGTCCGAGCTAGGAGCGTGTGAGCCTAACTTGCCAACAGGGATAAGATTCTCTACTACAGGATAAGGATGAATGACTCATCTTACATCCTAAATGGGACACGTCAGCTGCCTTGCTGGCCCTCCGTACAGGCCCACAAGGTACAATGCCACCCCTATAAATAGCTGTCTCCAGCAAGGGGCTCTGGTACGTTCTCTCTCCCTAATGGCACACCCGCACACACTATGATTAGGGAAACCCTAGTTGTCCCAACTGGACCTCTAGCATACCTAAACAATCATACACTAACCTCAGTCCATCCACTAGTTCTTGGGTCTCTCTATACCTTTGAGCTAGGGGTGCATCTGAAACACCGTGTCCTAGACACGACACATACAAAACCGTACACATACATACACACATATAGGAAATAAATTCTTTTTCTCATGAAATCACTTATGTATAAAGAAAATCACAATTTCTTTAAAGCATAAAAATATTAAATACACCACCATTCCAAAACTCAATTTCTAAAACTCATAATATCATTCCATGAAAACCATTCCTTTAAAATTCATTCACCACTTTGAAATCATGAAATAAGAAATCCATTCAAAGAAATACTCTTTCAAAACACTTCCTCAAAGATAATTCTCTTTATTGCTTAAAACAATACGAGGATTTAGACGGGTGTTACACCACTCTTCATCATCACTCTCTGAAGAATCATTCTCCGTTTCATTTGCTCTTGTTTTTGTCAGGGCACTGGAACTACCCGTAACGTCTAATACAACATATATATTAATGACTCTCATATTCGACCCCTCAAAATAATCAATGACACAATGTATGTCACTATCATCATAGATCACATATTCAACATATTTCCTCGGGTTTTCTTGCACTAAAAGTCTGCTTATTGTAACACTCTCACATTTATTAGTTAATTTTAGGTTTTATTAAAATTGGAGTTAGAAAATTTCTTTTTAAACTTGATTACTTATAAAAACTTTTTACGAAAATCCGGCAGAGTTTCCTCTGTTTTCCGGACTTCCCAAAATTTTCTTCTAAGAACCTGTCAGTCCAGAATATTTAAAAACATAAAACACAACAGTTCAATAAACAGATTAGATCCTAACGCCCCATTTAGTACAAGTTTCAGGGCAAGCTACTATTTCATGCTATAAATTACAAAAATATTTGTCCACTCTTAATATTCAATAAACATTCCACTGCGTGGAATGAAAATCCTGCTCGGCCATATTCCATGTAAACTCCACTTCGATACCTGCAAAATATAGCAAGAAGGGTAGCATTACACAGAACTTAAAATGATAAATCCTAAAAGAGACATAGTAATAGACTAAGCCTACCCAATACCTAGCATACATTATTCATTTAATTACTCTCTTTTAATCCTTTAATTCTTCTCATATTCGTTTAATTTCCTATTTCTCTAATCATTCTCTCATTTCCATTCTTTATCCATTTTCCATTTGCCACTTATACTTAGCATTTCCACAATTATTACCCTTATTTATTTCCTTTAATTCCTATATCATTTTCATTGTTCACTTTCTTATTTCATCTTCCATTGTCCGTTCTATTAAGCATTTTTCCTTTCCATTACTTTTTCCCATTTCTATTTCCTTTTTTTTTCCATTTTTATTCCCTTTTTATTTCCTTTTTATTCCATTATGTGTAACCTCAAACAGAGATCTACACATCGTGTTTGCAACCACAAACAGTGATCTGCAAGCACTATGTATGCAACCACAAACAGTGATCTGCATAAACTGTATATACAACCACAAATAGTGATCTGTATACACCCATCTCGTTTATGTAACTCCAAACAGAGATCTACATAAACTTCCCTTTTACCTTTTTACCCTTTTTATTATTTGGCCACAGGGTCAATACAACCACCGGTGCCATTTTCCATCTTTATTAGGCCATAGGGTCCATACAACCACCTGCGCCATTTTCCATTTTTATTAGGCCACATGGTCAATACAACCACCTGTGTCGTTTTCCATCTTTATTAGGCCACAGGGTCCATACAACCACCTACGCCGTTTTCCATTTTTATTAGGCCACAGGGTCAATACAACCACCTGCGCCGTTTTCCATTTTTATTAGGCCACAGGGTCAATACAACCACCTGTGTCGTTTTCCATTTTTATTAGGCCACAGGGTCAATACAACCACCTGTGACATTTACCATTTCTATTAGGCCACAGGGTCAATACAACCACCTGCGACATTTACCCTTTTTATTTGGCCACAGGGTCAATACAACCACCTGTGCCATTTAACATTTATTTTATTTCTCATTATTAACTCGTCTTAGTCTTTTCTCTTTTCTTTTAGTACCTTAATTCTCTTTAATTCTTTTAATTTCTTAACTCTTCCTTAACCCTTATTATTTGTTTACTTCATTTGTCCCCTTCCTTTACTTTCGTGTACTAAGTGTTTCTCTTTACCAATTATACTCTTGCTTTTAATTAACTTTACCACACTTGGTCGCATACTTTGTATTCTAATTCTCTTTATTTGTCTTATCACCCTTTCGCTAAATCTTTTACCTATTACCCTCTTGTATTTGGAATTTAGTTTATCATTTTCGTTTCGATTTCATTACTACCCGACCATTCTTAACTAAGTTCACTCTGTGCTTTCTTATTTCTTTCGTACTCTAACTCCTCTTTTTCCTTACCTTCAGTTTTAACTCATTCTACACCCTTCGCCTATTACAAATACTCTATACTCTTTTACTCTCACGCTTCGCTAATTTCTCTTAACTAATTTCCCTTGATTTTATTTTGTGTTTTTCTACACTTTAATTCCATATTAACTCTTTTAATATCCTATCATATTCATTCACTCCGGAACTCATTCTATGCACATTCAATTTATTCCATTGTCAATTTAAGTAAATCATTTATATTTGCGGGGACTACCCTAAGGTTCATTAACTTATTCCTTAATTACCCTATTCTTAGTCACCACTATAAACTCCTAGAATTTACTTTTTAAATAGAGGTAATACGACCCTTCTTACCTCGGACTTTCTTTTAAAAAGAACCTGGGTTGTGGCTCGGCGACGATGATGGCGTCGGTGATATCCGTGGAGAGAGAGAACTCGTGGATGAGAGAGGAGGGAAGTTAGGGTGAACATGTGGCTATGGTGCTGGGCTTATGGAGGTGGTGGCGGTGGTCCAAGAGCGACAGCCACGGTGATGGGAACGTAAGAGAGAGAAAGGGCCAATAAAACCCTAACAAACAAAGAGAGAGACAAGAGTTAGAGGTGATGATGATTAGCTCTTGTAATGGAAGAAATAGAAGGAAGAGAACTTGTTCTCACATACCTAGGACTTGATGAGAGTGTTGGAGCTAGAGAGGGAGGAAGCCATCGAGAGAGAGAGAAGCACCAAAAGAGAGGGAGAAGAGAGGATGACACTAGGGACCTTGAGCATGATGATGGATGGCCACAATAGCTTGAGGTTTTAGGGTCTCAAAGCATGGAATGAGTGTTCTTGGGGTGGGGGAAGAAGAAGGGACGAATTGGGAATGAAATGGGGCTTGATTCCCTTT
The DNA here is from genome assembly GCA_037953625.1 of Crotalaria pallida. NCBI lineage: Eukaryota > Viridiplantae > Streptophyta > Magnoliopsida > Fabales > Fabaceae > Crotalaria > Crotalaria pallida. The sequence goes on along the minus strand of CM075654.1, from coordinate 52,610,683 downwards.
TATTTTTTTCAGCAGCAGCACGATTTAATCGATTAAGAGGCGATTAAGAGGCGATTAAGACTTTTCACTCAATCTGACGTTAATCGATTAAATTGCAGCTTAATCGATTAAGAGGCGATTAAGAGGCGATTAAGCTGCACAATTTTGCAGTATCCAGACTTTGAAAGGTCATAACTTCCTCGTTACCCGTTGGATCTTCCTCAAATTTTAAAGCAAGCTTCCTCACCTATCCTACTTCACATCCAACGGTGGAATTTGGGTTTAGAGATGTAAATCTTTATTTTGAATTTCCTAATATAGGGTGTTTATAACACCAAAAACATCGCTTCTAACGCTCTTTTGTTCATCATCCAACCTCCTTTATGATGCCAATGCTTCGTGATTCCTTTATGGCATTCAAAGGACTCCTAATCCATCATTTTAAATCCTTTTTAGAATAATCCTTACTTCCAAATCTTATCATTATTCTAATTACTCTTAGGATTAAAATTTGGGATGTTACACTTATTAACTTCGAAATGTATTTATTTTGTCCAAGCCTAATTTTTTCGCTTATATTCATCTTTAACTGCTCATAAGTGATACCATGTTGAATTTGTATCCCTTTTTTTTCTCCTTCAAACGTTGTGCCTTCGGGTCCTTCGTAATATCTCCCATTATAATAAATGAAAACCTAGATTTTACCCATACCTGTTCTACATGAAAAAAATTAATAATTATTGTGAAATATTTAAATAAAAAATAAATAACTAAAATAATAAACAAAAATATTGCAATAGCTGAATATAAAAAAACATGTAAAATCACAAATTTAGAAAAAATAAATTAAATTTATTAAAATATGTATATATAATATTACATAAACTACACATATATATAGAGGAATTACACATATATAAAAATAAATAAAAGCACAAAATTATAAAAAACAGGAAATAAAAAATAAAATATTACCTTAAATAATGAACTAAAATATTACCTTAAACACAAATAACTATAAAAATATAATTAATCTAACTAATAAATATATAAAAAATCTAACTAATAAATAAATAAACCTAACTCCAACTATAAAAAAAATATAACTTCTAAATAAATAAAAATCTAACTAATAAAAAATTTAACTCCAACTAATAAAAATAGCGCTATAAATCTTACTAATACATAGAACCTAAACATAAGAGAATAGAACTAATAAATAAATAAAAAATATAGCAAATGCATAAACAAAATAATTCTAACTAATAAAACTTTTCTAAATTTTACTAATAACTAAACTAATAAAAATATAACTTCTAAATAGATAAAAAAAATCTAAGTAATAAAAAATTCGAAGTCAACTAATATATAAATGAAAAACATAAAAATACCTAACATAAAAAATAAATTCTACTAGTAAAAAAATTGAAAATCTAACTACAACATAATAGAACCTAAACATAAGAGAATAGAACTAATAAATAAATAAAAAAATATAACAAATACCTAAACAAAATAATTCTAACTAATAAAACTTTTCTAAATCTTACTAATAACTAAACTAATAAAAATATAACTTTTAAATAGATATAAAGTCTAACTAATAAAAAAATCTAATCTCAAATAATAAATAAATAAAAAATCTAGCTAATAATTTCTATGTACTAATGCGATACAAATTATAACAAAATAAAATAAGATTACAACTAATTATATACACCAGTACATATAACTAAAAAATTTAAAATTCGAAGAATCTAAAAACTTACCTCAAGACTTTGTGTTGCACTGCTAAGAAATAAGGTTGATTGTAAGAATATAATTGAATGAAAGAGGGACTATAAATTTTTAGAAGGAGGTAGTATGGAATTTCAGTATGGAAATGCACTCTTGGATGCAAATTTATAGGAGGAGGGTTCTGTTACCCTTTGCAAACGCAGGCCAGAACGGGGGGGGGGGGGGGGGGGGGACAGCGCTGCCACGTGGCGCAACCAGAGGGTTGCATCACTGCGGTTGACGCGTTTGGTTACGTCAGCCACAGTGACGCAACCCCCTGGTTGTGCCACGTGGCAGAGCTGTCGGTTGCTTTTTTTACTTTTTTATCCTAATGGAATCCGGAGGGCGAATAGGAAGTGGACACGTGTCACTTTTGGGTTCGGTCATCCCGGATGACGTGTTTGACCTTGGATTTTGACTTTGACTGCCCCATTTACGTAAATAGTTCCGTTGACTGCCCGGTCCTACGCAAATAGTTTTAAAACTACCCCTTTTCTGTAAATTGATTGTAAAATTACCCCACTTAAGTAAAAAAGTCTATATATTTAATATATATATAGTATATGTACGTAGTAGATAGTATTTTTGATGTCCTAGACGGTGAGGTCCTCCAAGGGTAGGAGAAGACCTTCAAAGGAGCCTCTGTCTAGGGTTGATCTGTGATGTTTGGTGGGAGTCCTCGAGTGGCTAAGGAAGAGAGCCAGGAAGTAACCCTAATCACTGGTGTGTGAGAGTGACAATTAGGGTTAGAGGACGTACCTGAGCCCCATGTAGTACGGAGCTACTTATAGGGGGGAGCTGGTTGCCCTAATGGGCTTGCTTTAGGCCCAAGTAGGGCCAGCCTGTACTGAGCTATGAGTGGATGAGTTGTCCTTGTGGATAAGATGGTGAGCTGTCCTTGTAGATAAGATGGGAAGACGTCATCATGTCCTTGGTGTCGGACTTGGGAAGGTGTCGGACTTGGACGTCGCACCTGAGTTGGAGCACGAGGTCGGCGTGTATCTGGCGTCTGTTCGGCCGTTGAGCTTTGAGCTCGGCCAAGCGTTCAGAAGGCTTCCTGAAGGGTCCTTAGGTCTTGGGCAATGGTTCTGAGGATCTCGGCTAGGCCGAGTCCGCCACATAAGCCCCCCAGCTCGGTCAAGGCTATCGGGCCTTGTTCCGAGGTCCTGGTTTAGGTCCTTTTCCCAAATCCACCGTATAAGAGCCGAGTACACCACATAAGCCCCCCAGCTCGGTCAAGGCTACTGAGCCTTGTTCCGAGGTTCTAAGGAGCTCGGACGATAAATCTGCCAAGAGCTGGATTCAGCTGTCTTTGACGTCTTCTCATTATGACAGAGCGGGTTTGACAGCTGTCTATTCATCAGTACCAAAGTGACGTTTGCTTTTACCGGATCTGACATGTGTCAGAAATCGCGACTTACGAAGCGTCACCATCATTGTGACGTTGCTCGAGATCCATTATTTCAGCTGCCGCGCGCCACGTGTCCCAGTATGTGTGGCTGCACGCTGGGCTGGAACTTTAAATTTGAGGGGGAAACGGTTTCTCTTCCCCCTCTACCCCAGAAAACCGCTTCTCCTCCTCACTTTATCGATCATTTTCTCTCTCATACGAAAAAAGAAAACCTTCTTTTTCTCTCCACAGAAATATTCCTTCTCCCTTCGCAGCAACTTTCTCATCGAGCCCTATTCCTCTTCTCTGCCCATCGCCTTCTTCTTCTTCAGCAGTGATTCCTTCTTTCTTTACAAGTTTCCAATTTCCTTTGCTCCCACTCTACTTAAGGTACTGTTACACTTGCTTCTTCTCTTTCATTTCTGTTTCCTTCTTCTCTCTAGCTTTTGCTTTTTTCTTTACTGCTTCACGATTTACACGATGGGGGATTAGAATTTCTTGTTTTCTGTTTCCATTTTCATGGCGGTGGGGTTTTTTCCTTAGGTTTTGTGGTTTTGATTTTGGGGAATAAAGCTGGGGTTTGAGGTTTTTCTGGGTTTGGGTGTTTTGATTTTGGGGGTCGTTTTTGGGGTTTTGACCTTCTTTGGGTTGGGTGCGTTTTAAGAATTTAGGAGGGTTTTTGATTTACGTTTTTTGTTTATTTTTCAGAAAACCAAAGGAGTGGATTGGGTTCAGTATGAGTAGGGAATGGTTTAGGAAGTGGGCTGGGGTAGTTTCCCTGTCATCTAGTAGTAGTGAGGAGGAGGACGCCTCTTCCTCCTCGTCCTGTTCCTCTACGGAGGTAGACGAGGCGCTCCGTCGCCAAAAGGAGTATAGGCAGAAATACGAGAGGCGGGTCCTAGAGGTTGATCCCGTTGAGGTAATCTATCCTCGGGGTTGGGAGGAGAAGAGGGAGTGGATTCGGCAGTACGCCTGGGCCGAGTTTGTTGACGGTAGGGAGCGTGCCGACTTTGAGAGGATGGAGAAGGAGGGGATGTTCGAACGGGGAGTACCTGTGGTAGAGGGGAGATGCTCGCCCCTCGGAACTACTTCGAGGGGGTTCTCAGGAGGGTTATTTTTTGTAACCCGTAAGACTAATACTGAGCTCCCCTGTTCTTCCACAAGTGCCATGCCGCCCAGGAAATGCGTCAGTCGACCTAAACTTTACCCCGTGCCTTTCGATGCCGAATAATACGAGTGGGTAGACGTGGAGCCCAAAGGAGTTCAGTCCAGCCTTTATTCCGAGGACAAGCTTGCTGAGGTAAAGAGGGTCGTGCTGCCTTGCCCAGGGGACGCCACCGGGACTTCTTACGAAGTACTCCCCTGTTCGGCAAATGACAGGATATGCAGCCGGACTGACAATAATTCCTTCTTCTTTTACGCCGACCTGATTCATAATCTCGGCGTGACCCTCTCGTTCACCGATCTAGAAATGAGGGTTTTAAACGAGCTCGGGCTAGCTCCTTCCCAACTTCACCCCAATACTTGGTCGTTTCTCTGAGCATTCCAAAAGTACGGCGGGGCCAGAAATTTGGTATGCACTGTTCGTCTGTTTTTGTGGATGTATAACCCGTTCGTCAGCAATAAGGACGGGGTCACTGGTCATCTTTGGGTGTCGGTTAAGGCCCGAGCTCACTGTGGGCTGTTCGGCATGTTCTCCGAATCTTGGAAACATTTTAACCAAGATTTTTTATATACAAGTACGTTGGAGCGGCGCTACCTTGGTTTCGGTTCGAGACGGGACCGAAGTTCCCTCTGGAGTGGACCCCCGAGTTCTTCAATCGCCATACTAGCACGCCGCAAAGGTGGTCGGGTGTAACCTTGGATGCCGACGAGTCTGTAACGGCCCACCATTTTCAGACCGAATATCGTGCTCGGAAATTCCAACTTGATGTTGGAGTTTTCATGAAGTGTTCTGACAGACGAGTCTTGACAAAAATTGGTAGTTACTTTTGCTTTTAGACTTGTTCATTTTCTTTCGATTCTCTTTACTAAATTTTCCTTGTCTCTTTTTTTTTTTTTGAAGAAGAACATTGGTCAGAGATGTCCTCCAGAGCGCTGAAAGCTTCCTTAGAAGCTCGGAGGAAGAAGAAATCCAAGGCTCCTTCTGCTGGTGTCGTGTCGTCCGAGGTTTCCACTGATACGCTCTCGGCCGACTCCGGTCCTCTCCATCCTACCCCCCCTGCCGTCATCATTGCCCCACCTCCTCCGGCATCGCCTAGTCCAAGTGCCGAGGTAGCCATTGTTGTGGATACGTCGCCTTCAGGCACTGGAACTCAACCGAGGCTGCCGACTACCCTTGCCAAACCTTCACTGAAAGATACTCTTGTCAAGATGACTGGTGCTGAGTGGAAGAAAAAGGCTGAAGAGATGGCTTGCCAATTGAAAAGGGCCACAACCATGTTTAACGTGCTGGCCGAAGTGGCTGATGATGTGGCGGATGGTGTTTCGCCTGCTAAGAAAAAAGCTCGATCGGCTATGGCGGCCGAGGTGGAGGAACTGAAGAGTGGCAAGAGATCAGCCGAACAAAAGTTATCCGAGGCTGAGGAGGAGCACCGCCGGCAAATGGAGGAGCTTCAAAAAAGACATGAAAAAGATTTGGCCCAAGCCAAGGCAGATGCTAAGGAGGCTGGTCGGCAGGAGGGCCTTGCCGAGGTGGAAAAAGTTAGGAATTTGCTGAAGAAGAGGGCTGCTCAAGCTCTTAAGCATAAGGTGGCAGCATCCGAGTCGGACTTCGACCTTGAAAGGGTGGCAAGCAAGGTTTTCACCAGTGCGGTTGAGCAGATTCTTCATATGAACCAAGGGCTCCGAATTCGGTATGTCGGCGCATCTGCCGGGTTCGGAGTGGAAGATGGAAAGATGGTTGATTATGACAGGAGAGGGGCCGAGGTTGACCTGGACCAGCCTGAAGAGAATCTGACTAACCCTTTGGTTGAGAAAATGGATGAGGAGTTCGACCCGCGCTCGGTTGTCCTTTCTGATGTCGAGGATGAGGCAGCGTAAGTCCCTTATGCTGGGCAGCTTATAATTTGTCTATGTTCTTTTTTATAACATGTTTGACAATGTGGGATTGTATTTTGCTTTACTTATTGTGTACAACATTTCATTTCAATGCAAGTTTATTTCCAGTTTTAACTTGTTGCATGCTGTTATAGTTATGCAAGTTTTTACTCTAACTCGTTGCATATGTACTATGTCCGAGGTCGGAGTTATGCAAGCCTTTTCTTTAACTTGTTGCACGAACGCGAATTTTTCTTTACCAACTCGTTGCATGTTTATTCGTTCGACCTCGGACCCGTATTGCGATTGGTTAGGTGGTCACCATAAAGGATTTTAAGAAAGAATGCAAGTGTTTGAGACTTGTCGCATATTGAGACTTTTATGCAAGTTCTTGTTTTAACTTGTGGCATATATGCTGCGTCCGAGGTCGTTTCTAAATAAAACTACTTTTGAGAATACAAGTCCTTTATCAACTTGTTGTATTTCGGCCTGATTGGACCTAAAGAACTTGTACCCAAAACACTGGTGTTTAAAACCTCGTATTAATACCTCGGACACACTCGGATGACTCAGTGAGTGCAGTAATCTTATAAGTTTTCCTCTGAATAAAGGTACTGTATATAAGTGCATACGGTAGGGAACTCGGATCTACCCACCTTTGCCGAGGTGGGTGTCCTCGGCCCCGATGTAAAAGAGAGTGTTGAGTGAAGCTATGTGGAAACATTTCACAGCAGTCTGTTCTTTATCGGGTGTCCCTTGTACACTGTGCATATGAGCCGATCTTATCTAGAAGACGTTGGCTGTGCATAGCGCCATGCAACATTTAGGTGGCTAGTTCTAAATGAGAAGCTAGTACGTACGTATATAAAACTGTGGCACTTGAGTATGAGCAAGTTTGTACTTTTCATTAATTGTAGTCAAGAGTACATTGCTTTTTTGGAAGGGTGAATATCTCACAATGGGAATGTAAAAACATGAACATAACTTAAGGGAAGCAAAATTTAAAATGAGCTTGAATTTGAATTTGCCAGATGAGGATGCTGATGACTGCCGATGATATCTGAGGTAAACCTATTTAAAACAGGTTCTCAATGTTGTGAAGTCTTGGGTATCCTTGAACTCGGTAATTTCCCAGAGTATGTTTCCAGAACGCCTCTGTTGGGGCTTACCGATTTTGGACTCATTTCCCGCTTTTTCGGCCGTTAAGACCGATGTCTGCTCCTCGGGGCGCGAGGTGATCAGACTCGGACAACCCGGGTTGCGCTGCTTTCTTGTCTTGGTCGGTTGACTCTTCCATTGCTATCCTCCTGTGACCAGGAACAGCTTCTCGGATTTCTTCTGCCTTGTGGTGGTCATCCGAGATGAACCGATAGAAGGGGCTGCCGAGATTGTTAGTAATGTTGCAAAGTGGGAGCTTTTTCAACTTGAGGCACCAGAGCTTGGGGATTTGAAAAGCTCGGCTAGAGAAATGGGCAAGAAGTTTACTTCGGCCCTCAATTCGGAGCTGTACCGAACGGAGGGCAGGGTTATGAACAGTTAGAGAAATGAGAAAATTCTCCCCCTGTGGGGGGTTAGAGAGGATTGAAAAAGAAAGGAGATTTCCTTTAACTGTATCTTGGATTTTTTGAAGAAGTTTGGCATCTATGGTGATATCTTTGCTTGGGGCAGAGGTGAAGGGGGGAATTACCACCCACTTTTCACGAGGAGGGGACCTATGAATCTCTCGTTCGAACTGAACCTCGGCCAATAAGACTCTTCCCTTGGATAATGTCGGATCAGTGAACTCTTTCTGTTTCTTTTTTACCTCCCGTAGGCTCGCATTGTAGCAGAGCCGATCCTTCACCTGGTCAGCCTTGACCGTAACAACCTTGTCGTCTGATCCAACGAATTTCATGGCCAGGTGTACTGTTGAAACCACTGCCCCAAAAGCTTGTAAGCAGGTTCGTCCCAGTATTACATTATACGGGGAGTCAGAGTCAACCACTAAAAATTTGATGATCTCCGTTCGGGCCGAAGGCTGGTTGCCTAGGGTCACCGGGAGATGAATGGCTCCAGGGGGCGGATTGCCTCACCTGTGAAGCTGATGAGATTACCTTCGAAACCTACGAGGTCGGCAGACCTCAGCTTCAATGCTTGGAAAGTATGAAAAAAGAGAATGTCGGCCGAACTTCCTTGGTCAACGAAGACTCGGGCGACCTCAAAATTGCCAATTAACGTCGTTATCACCATAGGATCGTTGTGATCTGGGATGACGTCTTCCATATCTTGGTCAGAAAAAACAATGGGAACATTCCGAGATGGCTTTTTGTAAACAGGTTTGTAATGGACAGCGAGAACTTGGTTGACGTACCTTTTCCTCTCCGCCCTCCTTTCTCCGCCACCGGCGAAACCTCCCGAGATAGTTTCAACTCGGAAGTTTTCCGGTGATTTGTCTAGATCTTGTACCACAACCATGTTTACCCATTGTGGTTCCTCTTCCTTCTTCTCAGGGGATGGGTCGGCTTTGGCTTTTCCCTTATCGTTGTCTGGGCTGCGAGATCTTCTTCGGCCCCGTCTTTCCACCGCCTCGCGCACATACTGCTGCAGTTTGCCCCTTCTCACCATATCCTCAATGACATCCCGAAGCCAAGTGCATTGATCAGTATGGTGGCCGTACCCGTCATGGAAGTTGCAATATTTGGATTTATCCCTGACATAGTTTTGATTCCTGAGGAAAGGGGGCCGAGGTACACTCCTGAGTTCGGTCTGCATGGTCTCTCTCCAGACTTGAGTCCTCGGGACCGTCAGGGGAGTGTAAGAATCGTACTTAGTGATGTACGGACGTCGACGGTCTTCTTGCTGGCCGACTTGAGAGCGACCTCGGTCACCCTGGTCCGCTCCTCCTCCTCTTTCATCCCTGTTGCCGCGAGGTCGACCTCGGGGCAGGGCATTTTGCGAGGCGGCTTGAGCGTTTTCCATCCTACTTGACTGTCCTTTGTTGAAATCTTCGAGATTGATGTATTTGTTTGATCTCTGTCTCAGCTCAGCCATGTCCCTTGGTGGCTTTCCAATAAGTGAATCTTTGAACCCTCCTTCGGCCAATCCTTGGGTTAAAAGGAGGACCGCCACCTCGGGAGATAGATTGGGGACTGAGCTGGATTCGCTGTGAAACCTGTGCAAGTACGCATGTAAGGATTCTTCCGGTTTCTGGGTCACTGTCGCTAGCGTGTGGTCCGACCTGGGTTGTACGCAGCTAGCAGTATATCTGTTAAGGAAGACTCGCTTCATTTCTGCCCAGTTGTTGACAGAATTCTTGGGAAGTGTTGAGTACCATCGGAGGACTGGGGCCTGGAGGGTCATAGAGAAAGCTCGGCACTTGAGCCGATCTCCTCCACCATGAAAGTTCACAGCTCCCTCATAAGAAAGAACATGCTCCTGAGGGTCTGTGTAACACTCTCACTTATATTAGTTACTTTTAGGTTTTATTAAAATTAGAGATTTAAAATTCCTTTTTAAGCTTAATTACTTATAAAAACTTTTACGAAAATCCGGCAGAGTTTCCTCTGTTTTCCGGACTTCCCAAAAATTTTCTTCTAAAAACCTGTCAGTCCAGAATCGTTTAAAAACATAAACAACAACAGTTTAATAAGTACACAGATCCTAATGCCCAAATAATACAAGTTGCGGGGCAAGCTACTAATTCATATTATAAATTACATTAAATAATTATCCACTCATAATATCTAATAAACATTCCACGTAATGGAATGAAAATCCTGCTCGGCCGGCACGGGTGTATGCTCTACTTGTGTACCTGAAAAATATTAACCACACAGGGGAAGCATCACACAGAACTTAAAAGAGAGATTTCTAAGCAGATATATACGACACCCCAAGACCATTCAAACCTATACTATACTACTTAATTCATGCTTCTCTTTTCCAGCTAACCTATTTCTTTTTCTTCCTTTCCCATAACCACTCTATTAGTCATTTATCCTTTCCAATATCATTTTCATTTCCGTTCCCATTTTTATTCCCTTTTTATTCCATTTTCATTACCCTTTTCCCTTAATCACTGGTATGTCCCTATCCGTTTCCGTTATCCCTTTTTCCTTTTCCTAAATCTTTCCATTACCTTGACCATTATTCATTCCCTTTAATTCCTTTACCGATTCCATTTTTATTTATTTCCTTTATTCATTTTCCATTATGTGTAACCTCAATCAGAGATCTACACACCGTGTTTGCAACCACAAACAGTGATCTGCAAACGCTGTGCATGCAACCACAAACAGTGATCTACATACGTATGCAACCACAAACAGTGATCAGCATACGTGTATACAACCACAACAGTGATCTGTATACACCCATCTCGTTTATGTAACCTCAGACAGAGATCTACATAAACTTCCCTTACCTTTTTATTATTTGGCCACAGGGTCAATACAACCACCTGCGCCGTGCCACAGGGTCAATACAACCACCTGTGACATGTACCATATTTATTTGGCCACAGGGTCAATACAACCACATGCGCCGTGCCACAGGGTCAATACAACCACCTGTGACATATACCATTTTTATTTGGCCACAGGGTCAATACAACCACCTGCGCCGTGCCACAGGGTCAATACAACCACCTGCGACATTTACCATTCTTATTATCTCTTTATTATCGTATTAGTTTTATCCCTTTACTTTTAGTTCCTTAATTCTATCTAATACATTTAGTTTCCTAACACTTCCTTATCCTCTATTATCGTCTCACTTAGCTCACGCCTTCCCTTAACGACTTATTATTATTTCCTTGCCATCTTATACTTAAGTACTTTTTGTTACTAATTACTCTCATACTAACTCTTAGTTGTTTACCTATTCTTTTTCTTTTCTTTTTTCTTCTTTTCTTCCTTATAATTCTGTTTATTTATTTCTTTCTTGTTATTCCGTTTATTTCGTTACTAATTGCTTTAACTCTTCTTTATCTAACTTTTCTTTTCCTAATTGTCTTCCTTATTACATATCCTATTATTACATCATTAGTCCTATTCTACTCGGTGGTCACATTATATTCTCTTTACTCTCATTTGTTCATTTCTAAATTTATTTCCCTATTCACCATTTCTATTCTTTTGCCACACCCTACCGATCTAATTGATTAGTTACTCTATTACCTATCTTTTTATTCATCACTATTTGTTTCTCTTATTTACTCCATCTATCTTTCTTCATTATTAGCGGGTTACTCTAAGGTTCACTAGCAATTAACATTTCCCCCGGTCCTAGCGATAGATATAACTACCCAGAAATACACCCCTTAAGGACTGGTAATGAAACCCCTTACCTCAATCGGTGATAGTGAGGGGTAACCTTAAGCTGGCGCTTTACTCCCCGACTCACGCTTTAGCTCGGCTCCAACTGGATCCTAAGCTTCCCCAATCCTTGATTCCAAGCACGGTGGGGACAATCGATCTCGATCCCGGTGACGGTGTTGCTCTTCGACACCGGGAGGAGAGAGAGAGAAAGCTCGTGGGAGAGAGAGAGGGATCGAAGTCAAGGGAAGAGAAACAAAGGGGAGAGGGAGAGGTCTTGATGGTGGTGGTGGGGGATAGTGATGGTGGCTCGTGGTGGAGTGGCGGTGGCGGCCGGAGATGGCGGCGGCCGGTTGGTGGAGGGTGAGAGGGGAGGAGAGAGAGCCAAGTGAGAGAAAGAGAGAGATCTATGGAGTGGAGGAGAGGGAAAGAGAGAGGAAGAGAAGGATATGGTAGTGGTGGTGGCTCTGGGCGGCAGTGATGGTGGCCGTCGGAGTCGGAGGAGGGAGGGAGGTCGAGTGGAGAGAGAAAGTGGGGTTGGAATGGAGGTTTCAACCCCCAAAACCCGACTTTATTGTTTCAGGTCGAGGGAATTTCGCTTAAGCGAAATCAGTTCGCTTAAGCGAACTCGAATCGTGCTGCCACTGAAGCTGTTTCGCTTAAGCGAAATATTTTCGCTTAAGCGAAATGAGCAGCTACTGCTGTTTCATTTTTCTATTTTCCTTCCATTTTCTTCCGAACTTCAAACTTCCATAACTTCTTCGTTCACCGTCGGATCGTGCTCAAATTTGACGAGTAACTTCTTAAAAATCATACCTTCATATCCAACGGTGGGAATTGTGTTTTGAGTCTTAAATCTTTTATTTTGAATTTACTAACATCGGGTGTTTATAACACCGAAAAATCGATTTTTAACACTCGTTTGGTCTTCTTTAAATTTGCTTTTCGATGCCAATGCTCCTTGACTCCTCTATGGCACTCAAATAACTCCTAATCCAAAATTTTAAATCCCTTCTAGGATAATCCTTACTTCCAAATCTTACTATTATTCTAATTATTATTAGAATTAAAATTCGGGATGTTACATTTCTCCCCCACTTATTAGAATTTCGTCCCCGAAATTCCGTTCGGTTCCTTAAATGGAGAACCATCCCATTGGTAAACTCCTGACTACGGTTTTCACTTCCCTTCGATTTTTATTTCCCGCTCAAGGTGTGTTAGGTTCATGCCCACTTCAATGCTTGTCTCCTAATACTACGCATTATCTCTATCTACACTGGATCGTCAGTTTTTCTTATTATTAAAGTTTCATCTCTCATTCCTTGGATTGAAATCCTCCCCCACTTATCATCGACACACTTGATTATATCTATGCTAGGGGGTATGCTCGTTCGTTTCTCAGAATAGAGTACGCTAGTTCCTTACCGGTATCCAAGGCTGAGAAGAGGACACGTGGGTGACTATCTATCGGTAAGCATAGAACTACGTCGGGCTTCTACGACTTGGCAAATTCTCACCTTTGCATCTGAGATGCTTGAAGCTTGAAGAGAGCGAAGATGAAAAGAAGAAACATGAAACACTCAAGAATGAGTCTCATGGTCTTTGCAAGATGACCCAAGATGTACTGGATACATGTCAAGCAAGAAGACAATGGAGATTATCCCCAAAGTGTGCTTTTTCAGCAGAGGGTCGTCGAAGGATGCGTTACTATGGACCTGCGGTTAATTGATTGGTCTCGATCAATCGGGTTCCTATCAAATGCACAGGGTCCCAAAAGACTGAGATTATCGCTTGCGGCGTTCTGACGTAACGTCTTGATTGAGATTCCACTTCACGACTTCACTTATATCCCGTTCGTTTTGTAATTTCAATTCGATATAGGAATTCCTAAAGATTGATTTCACTTGAAGGTCAAGGTCAAGGTCTAGTCGTTATTTCTCTATTCGGTGTCGTATTGGGAAGGTCTTGTTTTATCTCTAGTTTAACTCTCGTTCGATCCTCCGCAGAGCGTTTGGAATTATCTGTTTGGTAGTCCTATAGCTTACAGTATGATTACGAGTTATTGCCGCTCGTGTAGGATCCGAAATTGAGTCATCAAGTCTCCCCCACTTAGTATCAACATACCTGAGTAAGTCGAAAGCAGGGAGGAAACTGGGTTGATTCCAAGAATTGACTAGCTAGGCTCTTCATACTTACGCATACGGCTAAGTTCTCATACGAGTTAGAAGGGTGGTTCGATCATTTAGTTGGATGTTCTCGGTAGAAATATAAAATAAGAGTGTCTTGAAGGAGGTTGGTTTGTGAATCACTGTTCACGAGTCTTGGTAAAGATCCTATAGGATTAGAGTTCAATCGGGCTTTTGACAGAGATAGAATTTCCAGATGGTTTATTCGGATCTCAACTAGATGATTGCAATAATATAACATGTCAATAAACGCGAAGACCAAGGTGGTCAGTCCCAATCTCACATTTATTAACTGTACATCACTGCGTTATTGAATGATAGCATTATCTTTTAATAGATGCAAGAGAAAGGATGACCAATCCTGACCTTACACTCTATTAGAGGACGACACTATCACAATTGAGCTTGGTGGGATTTCTATCTAAGGTTTTAACACTTATCTACTCCTTCTGGATTACACTACTCACACTTACTCTACGCAAAGACGCTAAAGTAATCAGTTGATGCAACATTAACATGAAAAGTACCTTGGATAAGTTTATTCCTCGTTCTACGTGCCCATAGGACAGTCTACAGCACGGTGTCCGGGTTGTCCGCATTGGAAGCAGAGACCTTCTTTTCTACGCTGCTCAAGCATCCAACACATACGAGTATGGGATCCTCCACAATGTGGACATGGTGGCCTGGTCCTTGGAGCAGTCGCACTCTGACCCGCATTCTCTGGCACTACTGCTCTGGTGCGGTTAACAGCGTACGGACCTGATCCTTGAGCCAGTCCCTTACCCTTGTTGAGACCTGCTTCATTCGATATATTCTTTCTCCTTTCCTCTGCTTCCTGCTGATTCAAACTCTTCTCATAAGCGCTAGTCATATTCACCAGCTGAGAGAGGTTAGCCAGACCCTGGTGCACAAAGATAGTCCGAATTCTGGCATTGAGACCTGTTTCAAATTTAATACACTTGGTGCGTTCGTCTGCGTCCCGATAACTGCCAGAATAGCGAATCAGATCTTCAAATTGTGCCGCATACTCACTGACATTCATACTTCCCTGCTCCAGCTGCAGAAAAGCGATCTCCTTTTCCCTACGAACATCCTCAGGAAAATACTTTCCCAGGAAGTGAGCCTTAAACAGATCAAAAGTGATATCCTGATTGGCTGCCTCCAATTCTCTTCGCACTCGTTCCCACCAATACTCTGCTTCATCAGTCAACATATACTGCGCTAGCAACACGGTTTTCTCAACAGGTGGCGCCATGGTGCGAAGGATCTTCTCAATTTCCTTGAGCCATCGCTGAGCTCCATCAGGATTATACCCTCCTTCGAACCTAGGCGGTTCGCATTTCCTAAATCGAGCCATCCAGTGAATTTCGACAGGAATGGGTGGTGGATTCAATGCTGCTGCTGCGGCTGCGGCTGCGGCTGCGGCTGCTGCGATGTTTTCAGCTTGGTTCTGTTGCATTCGGGCCTGATTCTGATTCATTTGAATCAGATTCTCCAATATGGCAGCCATCCGCTCATTTTCGGCACGTCGCCCAGCCATACTGTTAGGTCATGAAGGGAACAGCCAGTTAAAGATTGAATACTTAATCAATAACCTAAATATCCTAATCCTAGACTTAGACTCTTACTAAACAAATCAGTTACTCGCTTGGTGAGTAACCATCGGAGATGTGAGTCCACACTCCAAAGGACGAGGAAAAACTGCTCTGATACCAAAATGTAACACTCTCACTTATATTAGTTACTTTTAGGTTTTATTAAAATTAGAGATTTAAAATTCCTTTTTAAGCTTAATTACTTATAAAAACTTTTACGAAAATCCGGCAGAGTTTCCTCTGTTTTCCGGACTTCCCAAAAATTTTCTTCTAAAAACCTGTCAGTCCAGAATTGTTTAAAAACATAAACAACAACAGTTTAATAAGTACACAGATCCTAATGCCCAAATAATACAAGTTGCGGGGCAAGCTACTAATTCATATTATAAATTACATTAAATAATTATCCACTCATAATATCTAATAAACATTCCACGTAATGGAATGAAAATCATGCTCGGCCGGCACGGGTGTATGCTCCACTTGTGTACCTGAAAAATATTAACCACACAGGGGAAGCATCACACAGAACTTAAAAGAGAGATTTCTAAGCAGATATATACGACACACCAAGACCATTCAAACCTATACTATACTACTTAATTCATGCTCCTCTTTTCCAGCTAACCTATTTCTTTTTCTTCCTTTCCCATAACCACTCTATTAGTCATTTATCCTTTCCAATATCATTTTCATTTCCTTTCCCATTTTTATTCCCTTTTTATTCCATTTTCATTACCCTTTTCCCTTAATCACTGATATGTCCCTATCCGTTTCCGTTATCCCTTTTTCCTTTTCCTAAATCTTTCCATTACCTTGACCATTATTCATTCCCTTTAATTCCTTTACCGATTCCATTTTTATTTATTTCCTTTATTCATTTTCCATTATGTGTAACCTCAATCAGAGATCTACACACCGTGTTTGCAACCACAAACAGTGATCTGCAAACACTGTGTATGCAACCACAAACAGTGATCTACATACGTATGCAACCACAAACAGTGATCTGCATACGTGTATACAACCACAACAGTGATCTGTATACACCCATCTCGTTTATGTAACCTCAGACAGAGATCTACATAAACTTCCCTTACCTTTTTATTATTTGGCCACAGGGTCACTTAGCTCACGCCTTCCCTTAACGACTTATTATTATTTCCTTGCCATCTTATACTTAAGTACTTTTCGTTACTAATTACTCTCATACTAACTCTTAGTTGTTTACCTATTCTTTTTCTTTTCTTTTTTCTTCTTTTCTTCCTTATAATTCTGTTTATTTATTTCTTTCTTGTTATTCCGTTTATTTCGTTACTAATTGCTTTAACTCTTCTTTATCTAACTTTTCTTTTCCTAATTGTCTTCCTTATTACATATCCTATTATTACATCATTAGTCCTATTCTACTCGGTGGTCACATTATATTCTCTTTACTCTCATTTGTTCATTTCTAAATTTATTTCCCTATTCACCATTTCTATTCTTTTGCCACACCCTACCGATCTAATTGATTAGTTACTCTATTACCTATCTTTTTATTCATCACTATTTGTTTCCCTTATTTACTCCATCTATCTTTCTTCATTATTAGCGGGTTACTCTAAGGTTCACTAGCAATTAACATTTCCCCCGGTCCTAGCGATAGATATAACTACCCAGAAATACACCCCTTAAGGACTGGTAATGAAACCCCTTACCTCAATCGGTGATAGTGAGGGGTAACCTTAAGCTGGCGCTTTACTCCTCGACTCACGCTTTAGCTCGGCTCCAACTGGATCCTAAGCTTCCCCAATCCTTGATTCCAAGCACGGTGGGGACAATCGATCTCGATCCCGGTGACGGTGTTGCTCTTCGACACCGGGAGGAGAAAGAGAGAAAGCTCATGGGAGAGAGAGAGAGAGGGATCGAAGTCAAGGGAAGAGAAACAAAGGGGAGAGGGAGAGGTCTTGATGGTGGTGGTGGGGGATAGTGATGGTGGCTCGTGGTGGAGTGGCGGTGGCGGCCGGAGATGGCGGCGGCCGGTTGGTGGAGGGTGAGAGGGGAGGAGAGAGAGCCAAGTGAGAGAAAGAGAGAGATCTATGGAGTGGAGGAGAGGGAAAGAGAGAGGAAGAGAAGGCTGTGGTGGTGGTGGTGGCTCTGGGCGGCGGTGATGGTGGCCATCGGAGTCGGAGGAGGGAGGGAGGTCGAGTGGAGAGAGAAAGTGGGGTTGGAATGGGGGTTTCAACCCCCAAAACCCGACTTTATTGTTTCAGGTCGAGGGCATTTCGCTTAAGCGAACTCGAATCGTGCTGCCACTGAAGCTGTTTCGCTTAAGCGAAATATTTTCGCTTAAGCGAAATGAGCAGCTACTGCTGTTTCATTTTTCTATTTTCCTTCCATTTTCTTCCGAACTTCAAACCTCCATAACTTCTTCGTTCATCGTCGGATCTTGTTCAAATTTAACGAGTAACTTCCTAAAAATCATACCTTCATATCCAACGGTGGGAATTGTGTTTTGAGTCTTAAATCTTTTATTTTGAATTTACTAACATCGGGTGTTTATAACACCGAAAAATCGATTTTTAACACTCGTTTGGTCTTCTTTAAATTTGCTTTTCGATGCCAATGCTCCTTGACTCCTCTATGGCACTAAAAGAACTCCTAATCCAAAATTTTAAATCCCTTCTAGGATAATCCTTACTTCCAAATCTTACTATTATTCTAATTATTATTAGAATTAAAATTCGGGATAATACAGTCTGTGAGGCCATTGTATCTGGGAATATTGCTGGGCCCGAGGTACCCAGGTGGTGGTTCATAAGCCATGACGGCTGGTGTAAACGAATGCCCAGGGTGGGAGTCATCCAAATCAGGCTGTTGCTGGTCAGGGGGTGGTGTAAGTTGTGTTACGGTTGTGTGTGGTGTTGCAAAGGTTTGTGGAGTTAACGGAGGTTGCGGTGGAAGAGGTGGTGGAGGGGGTGGTGGGGGGAACTCATTTGGGGCCGGAGCTTGAACAACAGCTCGTTCAGCCAAACGTTGCATAGCAACTTGTTGGAGATCTGCAATAGCTTTACCTTGCTGTTCTACGATTCTCATCTGCTGTCTCATCAAGGATAAGAGTTCAGCATCTCGAGAAAGCGTAGACTGTCGAGAGTGGGAACGGTGTGTCGTGCTGACAGAATGAGCACGTTCGCCATGGTGGCGGTGCTGTTCAGTGTTGGTTTCTCCGAGCTCAGAGCGTAACTATACGCGCCGACCTCCGCCATGAAGCTGGGTTGGATTTGTAGTGTCTCCGGTGTGGATGGTGTAAGGTCCACTGTGGGTATGGGTGAATTTTGGTGGTGGAGGTGGCGGGGGAGGAGGTGGAGGTGGTGGAGGGGATGGCGGTGAGGACCTTGCTGCCCTGTTGGCTTCGAGATGCCTGCGCAGGTCCTCGGTTGACGGCACCCTCCTTGGACGCCCCCTCCTTCTCCTCTGGACTGGTTGTTCTTCAGACATGGTAGAATCTTCTGGGTGGGGATGAAGTTTATCTCTTCCCCACAGACGGCCCCAATGTGATGTCCTAGACAGTGAGGTCCTCCAAGGGTAGGAGAAGACCTTCAAAGGAGCCTCTGTCTAGGGTTGATCTGTGATGTTTGGTGGGAGTCCTCGAGTGGCTAAGGAAGAGAGCCAGGAAGTAACCCTAATCATTGGTGTGTGAGAGTGACAATTAGGGTTAGAGGACGTACCTGAGCCCCATGTAGTACGGAGCTACTTATAGGGGGGAGCTGGTTGCCCTAATGGGCTTGCTTTAGGCCCAAGTAGGGCCAGCCTGTACTGAGCTATGAGTGGATGAGCTGTCCTTGTGGATAAAATGGTGAGCTGTCCTTGTAGATAATATGGGAAGACGTCATCATGTCCTTGGTGTCGGACTTGGGAAGGTGTCGGACTTGGACATCGGACCTGAGTTGGAGCACGAGGTCGGCCTGTATCTGGCGTCTGTTCGGCCGTTGAGCTTTGAGCTCGGCCAAGCGTTCAGAAGGCTTCCTAAAGGGTCCTTATGTCTTGGGCAATGGTTCTGAGGATCTCGGCTAGGCCGAGTCCGCCACATAAGCCCCCCAGCTCGGTCAAGGCTATCGGGCCTTGTTCCGAGGTCCTGGTTTAGGTCCTTTTCCCAAATCCACCGTATAAGAGCCGAGTACACCACAGTATTGAAAATGTAAATATTTAATATACTTTTTCATAACTACCTTTATAATTGTTATTTAAATTCTAAAAAATGTTAACTTAATAGCGATATTTTTGGAAATAAGTAATTAAATGTTAAGCTTATTTAAATTTTTGGTCTCTGAAAGTTAACCAGTTTTTAGTTTTAGTCCTTATCTTTTTATTTGATTGGTCTTGATCCTTAAAAGTTCAAATTTTTTATTTTAATGTCTGCCATTAATATAGATCCGTTAAGTGCTGACATGACTAACCGGAAGAACGTCACAGTTGGCAAGTGGAGAAAAATAATAAAAAAAAAACTTAATTAAGTTTCAGGTCCCTATCAATTTTTTGACGGTCCTAGTCCTTAAAAATTCAAATTTTTTGGTTTTAATCAATGCCTTTAGAATAAATCTGCTAAGTGGTGAAGTGGCTAACGGGGAGCAATGATAGACTTGACACATGGAAAAAAATAAAAACGAAAAAAATTCAGCCCAAGCACTTGACTTAAAATTATAAAAAAAAAATAAAAAATTTGCCCAGAACCCAGCTAGTACCCATGCCCATTCTCTTCCGCTCTCTAAAATAGGTTATGGGCAAAATTGATTTTTATACATCAATTGTCAAATTGAGAAAAAACCCTAATGTTCTTTAGTGAAGAATTTCATAGTCCAATCGTGTTCAATTGCATCTCAACACCAACCTTAGATCTAATCTTAGAATCGATTTTGACAACTCAAAAACTACGAGAATCCCTAACTTCCTTTTTTTCTTGTTTGTCATCGTTTTCGTCAAATTGAAGACAATTCAACTTTTTGTGTTTTTTTTTTTCAAAATATAGAAGAAACAAGGGTTGAAATCCTCTGGGAATTAAAAAAGTTACGTATTTAAGGAAAAGAATAAAAATTTACCAAGAGACATTGAAATAAATTAGTACGTACTCCCTCCGGCTCAAATTATAAGCAACTTTAACTAATTTTACGTTTATTAAGGAGGTTAGTTGATTGTATTTAATTTTCTAAAATTTATAAACGAATAGAGGTATTTTAGGAAAGTTGCATTGAGAATGAACAAAAAATTAAATAAGATAACAATTTTCTAGAAATTTTTTAGGATAGTTGCATTGATAGTAAAATAAAATTTAAGAAAGTTTGTAAGTTTTGCTTATATTTTAAAACAAAAGAAGTATGTTTTTTTTTTTTTTTTTGCTTCTATTTCAAGTCGGAGGAAGTACCATAGTTTTTATGATTTTTAGGAAGAAGGACATGACAGTGGAGATGATCATCTAAAAAAAACATATACCTGGTGAATTCATATACCTGGTGATTTTCTTGCATATTTTTCTACAGATTTTCATGGAGATTTCACATTACTTATTATTTTTAAGATTTTGTTATTTTATTATTATTTGAATTTTTAAATATTTTATATACTCATAAAAAATGTGAAGTATTTGATATTATATATATATATATAATTTTTTTAAGATTAATTATAAATTTATTACTATATAATTTATTAAAATCTAATCCTCTTACTTAACGTTATGAATTTATTTCTAGAGCTACATGAAACATGCATTTCAAGATTAAGTTGATCAAAGTAAATAATCTTGATAAAAAAAATAGGTAACAAGTAAAAATAAGATATGAGAGCTAGCTAATTAGAATTTTACTCATACCAACTAAAAATATTATTATAGTAGTTACTTAAATAGATTACTTGGATAATCAAGCTAAGATTTACCGAGTCATGTGATAAATAGTTTAGTAAAACATATATAACATATAGTTTGTTAAGTTGTGTTGGGTAAATAAGTAGGTTATTAGTAGGCAAATCATATATGACATAGATTCAATAAGATTTATAGTAGGTTTAGTTAGGGTTTAGGGTTTAGGGTTTATAGATTTAAGTAAATAGTTGTGATTGAATTAGATCTAATATAGGCTTAGGAGTTTGAACCTACTTATAAGATTCATCTAAACAAAACTACTATTTTATTGTACTTCCATTTTGAAGCAATACATTGTATTATATATATATATATATAGTAAGAACCTTATAACAATTAAAGAGTATTGTATGTTGAAATATATTAAAGAGTATTTATTGATGGTTTTTTATATAGAATTTTAAACACATTAGTGTTTTTTTTTTAAACAAAAGTTTAGGTGAGTTGGGTTTCGGGGGTACACCAGGGCCATGATAAGCCTTTAGGGTCAAAAAGTGCTTAAAGAGATACTTACAAATTATCCACCAATACTATTTTATTGTACTTACAATTAGTTTTGGCAATTAGACACATACTCGCGTTTGTACTTACAATTAGTTTTGGCAATTAGACACATACTCGCGTAATTATGTAATTGATTTTTTGATTTTTTTTATATTAATCAATTTCGTTTAACTATTTTGTGACTCATTTTGCAACTAAAACAAATATTTTTTTTTATAGTTTTAAAGAAATCTATAGTGACTGATATAGTTTTAACTCTTGGTTTATTTATTTGACCTAAAAGACTCTCTCTTTGCTTACTTTTAATCGTGCAAACAACCACTCTCCCTGTCAACTCACGTTCAAACACTCACTTCATCCATCTTCTCCTTCCAAACACTCACTCCGTCTCTCTTCTCCGTCACTCACTGCAGCGCTCACGCTCATTCTTCGTATGCTGCTTTCGTTCTCCATCACTCGCTGCTTTCGTTCTCCCCGTCACTATCGCTGACTGCGATCGTTCTCCGTCACAACCGCGATCGTTCGCTCGTTGCTCATTGTGAACCCTCGCTTGTTGATCGCTACTCGCTGGGGACCATCAATTGCTATTCACCATCACCGCTCTGTGAAACCAAGGTACCTCTGTTCTTCATTTATTCATGTACTGCTTTGGAACAATTTATTTTTCGATTTTTTTCCTCTTATGTTTGCTTTTTGTTTTTGGTTTATCTGTGTAATATATTGATGTACTGTTCTGCATTTGTTCTTGTAATTTATTTTTTGGTTTGCCAAATGACTATTAATGTGCAAAAGAGTGGATTAGAATTCCTAATTCTATTTTTGCATTTGTTCTTCTTAGGGTTTATCTAATTAGAATTCCTAATTCTTGTTGTTTCTATTTGTATTTCTGTTTTTTAAGGCTTCTATTTCTAATTCTATTTCTTACTTCCATCATGCTTCTATTTCTATTTCTATTTCTGTTCATGCTTGTGTGGGGTGGGTTAAATAATAATAATAATGTTAGGGTTTTGTTATCTGCATCTGCTCTGTGGTGGTACTTGCCAATAACTGTTAATTTTGGTTGTACAGATTCTTATAAGGCAATTACTTTAGTCAAACGATCCTAACTGGAATCGGGAACCTTTCACAGCTTCAGAATCTGAGTTTCTAGTTTATGCTTCTATTTTTATTTGTGACCATGATTGTTTTTATGCCTCTGTTTTTATTTTTATTTTGCAGCAACAACAATATCTCTTTTTTTTTTTTGCAGCAACGACAAAACTTCTCTCCATTCCTTCTAAGGTATTTAATGTTGCACACAACTTGTTTGAGGAAATGTTTCTCAATGCATTTTAAACTTGAATGCTTTTGGGCACTTTTCATTGTATTTCTCTATTTTTTTTTAGGAATTTCTAATGAAATAATTTTTTTTCACGTGACTTCATCTTGTGCTGATTTCATGTGATTGTTGTTATTGCCCTGTACAATATTTGATTAATGACAGTGTATATTTGAAAATTAGAGGGCATATGTGATAGTTAACTCTGTTTTGATTCCTTAAGCCAATTCCCTAAGAGCAATATCAAATTCATATTATTTAACACTACAGAATGCTAGTTGTCTTGATCAATATGGAATAGGATTCAAATTAATGATTTCTGTAGTATCTTCTTATTTAAATATTTAACTTGTGAGTTGTGAGTATTTTAGTGACTAAACATTAGTAACTCTTGGTTTTGGATTAATGATAAAATTACTATTAAATATATGTATGTTCTGATACTTAATTTCTGCAATGAAATAGAGATCATCATATGGGAAGGCTGCACATGCATATAAAGATAGTGGACTCATCTACAATGGTAGGATTGAAGATTTTAATAGTGGAGGGCTAGAAGCCTATTTGTTCGGTTTTTTCTATCTTGGGATTTCTGCCATTACCACAATTGAGCCTAGCACATGCATCTAAAGGTAGGTATCCATATGTTCATCCTCAAATGTTACTAACAGATAATACCCTCTGAGCTTGCATTCAAAGTGCTTTGAACTTTCCATCTGTGTATACCCAATCTTCATTTTCTAGTTATTTGAGACTTCTTTCCTTGAAATTTAAGTTTGTAATCCACAGTGCTTTGAACTTTCCATCTGTGTAAGTTTAGTTCATATTATCTGGTGTTTGCACTAAAGTTTTTACCTGTCATGCTGATCAAGGAGCATTAGAAATGAAGCTATATAACAACTACTACAATACATAACATGTATGCACACGCAAATACACAAGGAATGAATATTTGTTAGGCAATGAATACCATAGAGACAAATCTTATCTCTATTCCCAACTTCAATATGCATATTTGAATTCCCAAATCCATTATAGACAGATTATATAATGGGGATCCCTGCTATACAATCAGTAACCGTGCAATTCTTATGGGTCGTGTTAATGCTTTCTCTGGTTAACCGTTCAATTTGCAATTAATCAGGGAGCTGCGAATACTTTCTCTTGTTCTTGGATCTGAAATAACTGATGCATCTGTGCATAGATTTAGTTCTTGAGTCCTAAGTTGACTTTCTTAAATATTTCTTTCGTGCAAGGAGATTTATTGCAAGTGATTAGGTGTTCATTCTTATGTGTTTAATCTACTTACCGAGTTACTTACGAGATGTTAATTTTGTGATCATGATTAGGTTTTTCACCACCCACTCCCCTTTCATATGGAGCTTATTTCTCTGAGGTCTTTATGCCATTGAAGCTTAGTGAGTTTCACAACTGCTTGAATTTCGAGTTTGATAGCAGCTTGGATTGATTGTAAATAACTCTTGTAAGTTTCTGATTTGATACTTATGTTGTCAATGACATTTCCTAGCCTGTGGCACTTTACAAAGGTATTGATTACATTTTATCTTTCATGTGTAGGTGAAGATTGGAACTCCAGCTATTGCTAGGTGAATCATACCACCCCTTATCTTATCTTCGATACGGATAGGAATTAAGAACCAATTACCTCTTAATTTATAACTCTAGTTTCTTTTCTTTATACATGCATGAAGTTATGTTTGGTGAATGTGATTTTCATTCTTCCACTTTGTCTTTGGGACACATTAATCTGTCTCTCTAAACCAATTAGAAGGATCAAAATTCAAAATCTTATCACTGCAGTGAACTTTGTCTTTGGGACACATTAATCTGTCTCTCTAACTCTTGTGTAATTTTTCCTTGATATGGTCTCTTTCTATTGAATTACAAGGTCTTCAATATTGAGATTATTCAAACTTTTCTGTTTTTGTTGTTGCCTCTTCGTTTTCAAATTTGTGGGTTCCATTTCTATTTCTTTGGACTTGGCTTTGTAGGCAGGACTCTAGTTCAATCTTTGAATAGGTTTTCTATCCCTCCAGAAGATGTTGATGCAATTAGGACTCAAGTTCACGGTTTGAATGAGTCATTACAAAAAGAACAAGAGAAACTAGAGATGAAAAAGGATCTGACTGAAACGAAACATCAATTACAACTATTGATGCAACACTTGGGATTTGCTGCCTCTTCTTCTTCTCGACAAAGTCATGACGATATCGATGACGATGACGATGACGACGATGATGAAGACGAAGATTATGATTATGGAGATGGAGATGGAGATGGAGATGGAGATGGCGATGGAGATGAAGATGAAGATGAAGATAATGTTTTAGGGAAGGAGTAGGGCAAATAATATATATCTTCTATGTTAAATGGCGTATTTATTAGTTAAAATATTTTGATGCTTTATGAATTTTAGAATTTATTAGACTTAAGAATTTGTTCAATTTTGAATTATTGTTGGTAATTTTGTTCTAAAAATATTTAGCTACATTAAAAAAATTTAATGGAGAAAACATGGTACGTTATATATGTGGTTGTTATTGCAAATTTAATATGAATCACATTATTTTTTTCAGGGATTTACATGCAATATAAATTTTCTTACATATATTAATTGCTGCAGATTTTCCTACGAATATACGAAATTAACTACTTTGGGATTTTCTTGCGAATTGATTTTTCGTGCTGCGGTATTTCCTACAAATTATTTTCTTGCAGATTTTTCTGTGAGCATTGTATGAATTACTTCTTGGGATTTTTCTGTGAATAATGTTCCTGCGGATTTTCCTATGAAATTTTTTGCGGATTTTTTAGCAAATTGAATCGTGGATAATTTTGCTGCAGAGTTTCCTACGAATTAATTAATGCGGCTTTTCTTGCGGATTTGAGTGCTGCAGATTTTCCTACGAAAATCTACCTAAAGAAACCGCATGAACTTTCCACGTAAAATTGATAAATTTATGACAAATATGTTGCGGATTTTTAAACAAAATGCATAACAAAATGCGCAAGTAATTTCATGCGACTTAAAATTCGCAGCAAATAATTATCCACGAAGGTATTACATACGAATTATTATTTGTAACAAAATCCGCAGGAAATCCATTTCTTGCGAATATTTGCTCTATATTTACAAGAAAATTCGCAGGAAATTAGCATATTTTTAGTAGTGTGAGTTCGCGTTCCACAGTACATTTGCCTAGTCGCTTAGCATTGAACATGGTACTCAAATTAGCTTCAATCAGTATCCTCCTTCTCATTCCTCTTCCTCTCTGCTTTCAACCCAACAACATACAAGTCAAGGGTTTTTGCTTGATTTTTTGACATGATATTTGAATGTGCCGCTAATTTTGAAAAAATTGATTTGTGTTATCTGTGTTGGGTTTGATTTTGAGATGAATTCAATGAAGAAGAGATTGATATCATTTTGGTTTCTGGGTTTAAGAGAGAGAAAACGAACGTGGGATTTGAGCAAATTTTTTATTAATTTTAAGTCACGTGCCCACATGGCGGGATGGATTACTCGGCTGGTGAAGTTACTCACATGTGGAGCATTTTTTTTCCACGTGTCAAGTCTATCATTGCTCCTCGTCAGCTACGTCATCACTTAACAGATCTATCATAACGGTAAGGATTAAAACCAAAAAAATTGAACTTTAAAGATTAGGACCGGTAAAAAAAATATAGGGACTAAAAAAATAAATCGGTCAACCCTCAAGGATCCAAAACTTAATTAAGTTTTTTTTTTTAAATTTTTTTTCCACATGTCAAGTCTGTCGTGGCTTTCCGTAACAAAAAAATTTGAACTTTTAAATACTAGGAACCGGTCAAATATAAAAATAAGAACTAAAATAAAAAACTAATCAACTTTCAAGAAAAAAAACTTAAATAAGCCATATTTTTTACTAACGCAATTGAGTGGTCATATATTTTCTTTGATGACGATGAGCAAATATTAGGCTATTTCAATCACCTCGTAGAAAACATAGCAGCATGATACTTCATTCATGAAATTAAATACATATTTGATTTTTTTCCCCTATAAGCAATACAAATTTGCTTTAAGGGTGCTTAAATCTTCATTCTAAACTAAGATCTAGCTTAATTTGAGTGCTTTATGACTACCTCATTAGCACTTTTTATTAAACACACAATTTAATACATATCTAATATGAAGTGCAGATAATTCATGTGATCTCAATAAAGCCACTTATGACACAAACAGAGACACAGAACAGAGAAGCTTAGCAATTAGCTGGAGGAGTGAGATTGCACTTGACAGGAAGTGAAGTAGCAAGAGTTGGGTCAATTCCAAGAAGAGGTAACTCTGGTGAGTTCTTGTAAGAGCAAAGGCAATTCAAGTCTGCCCCTGTAATAGCCTGACAGCACTGAGGAGATGGTGGATCAACAGGGTTTGGTTGAGTCACTGATGGCTTACAAGCATTCAATCCATCCTCACTCATGTTACATAGACTCATACTTTTTGATACATTCAACATTGAAGCCATCATCATTATAACCATTAGCTGCAATGCCACTACCCACTTTCCCTCCATACTTCACTTATTATCGCAACAATAATGTACAAGAGTTCTGTATGTTTGTAACTCAATGAAACTTTGATGGGTTGCATTATTACTTGTATTTAAAAAGGGAGGAACTCGAAAACCACATGTTTTGGACCCGTGAACAAGAAATGACAGCGGTTGGAGTCACGGGTGGAGATTCTTGTGCCCTTATCTTTATCAGTTATAAAGTAGTGGTAGTGTTCATACACCAATATTATTGCTATATTGTTTGTACATTTTTGAGTAAAATATTTTATACATATTCCAAAACTAGCTCTTACCCCATGCAATGCACAGGTTATTGATAGTTTAATTTTTTTTATCTTAAATATTTAAATTAAAAATTATTTAATTATTATTTTTATTACAAGTAAATATTATTAAACAACAAACAAAAATAACACTTTTTATATAAAAAGGTAGGAGTTCAAATCAAACCCTACAATTAAAAATATTAAAACTCAACAATATAAACAACTGCATCATAAAAATTATTTAATTAACCTTTAATTTCAAACCTGAACACTATTACAAAATTCAACTGAAAATGCTTAGAAATATAAAAATATTAATATAAAATTCAAAAATTAAAAAACTAATATTTGTTTCATCTTTAAAAAATCTTAAAGTACTTTTAATTTCGATATCGCAATATGATTGTTAGTTAAAAATTATATTTATTAAATAATTATAAAACAAAGTAGACTACTTTGGATCTTAATCTTTATAATGAATCATATATATTAAAATATTTATTCCTTTATATATTATCTTCATGGATTGCATAAGATAAAGAGATAAAGAACTGGACAAAAAATACAATACTCAATAAAAAACTAAAATGTTACATGAATACACAAAAACAATGAATAAACAAATTTTGAAATATATCTTGGATGGGAGACAACGAAAATGACGACGACAACAACAATGACAACGGCAACAACGACGACGACAACGACAACGACAACATATTGAAATATATATATATATATATATATATATATATATATTTATTTCTTTTGTTCTTGACCTTTTACGAAAAAGGTATCAATCATCAAAAGTCTTTTTCTTTACTATCAATAGCAAAATGTGCAGATTGATGAAGTCAACCTCAAACCAAATCAATTTCAGAAGTCAAAACTACACTAATTCCTTAAACACACACAAAAGCCAAGAAGCAATTTGTAACACCCCGATTTAGAAATTGATTTATTCCTTTATTTTAAATCAATATAGAAAATATGGGCCAAATTTGTTTTTCCATTGGTGACATGAACATGCTAAGGCTTTTGTAAAATAATATCTTTAAGTAAAATAACAAGAGTATGTGTCATATCACTTATCAAGTTCCAAACCGAAGTGTTACCACACCACGCTTTGGAACCCACACTTTAATTTCATAAAACACGTTTCATTTCCAAAATGTTTATCAGTTTATAAGGTACTAAACAGTTTCATCGGAGTGACATAATTCCCAAAATTAGTTCAGTTTCACAACAAAATACATAATGGACCTCACAAGGTTATCTAGTACTCATAAACAGGACAAGAACATAAATAATACCTGTAACACCCTATTTGAATTTTACCCTTAAACCGAAAATAGGACTTAAAATTTTCTTTTTAAAAGCGGCATAAAAATAATTATGATAATGATCAAAGCAATAATTCATTCCATATAATGTTAACGACAGAGTTTTCAGCGGAAGACTAGCTCGTGCAAAACTAAGGAAGCAAAACAACTTGATTACATCAGTAGGTTATACAAAACGTAAGTTACAGAAGCAGTGTTTACCTCGGCCAAGGGCCGAGACCTAACTTAATTCCCAACTCTAAAGACCTACTCTCCCTGTGAGGGAGAGTGAATCTGCTCGGCCGGGGACAGCATCTGCTCGGGCTCAGTACCTGAAAAATGGTAAGGAGGTGAGCATTACACAGAACTTAAGTAAGCAGTTTCTAATATGACATACCGAACTACCAAGTCAAACACAAATAATCAATTAGCATATTAACAGGTATTCACTCAGATAACATAACACATACACACAACCTCATTTTACTCGGTCCATATTAATTTTCCACCATATACTTTACTGACCATTAATACTTCTACTTCTCCGATTGGTTACCCTTGCACTCTTTTCTCAGTTCCTATTCCTGATTACTCGGTCTTTCCTTTCCTTTCTCGGTATTCTAATTCCTCTCTCGGTCTCTTTACTCATCATTCATCTTTTACATATTTTACAATCTTTTACTCTTCTCGGCTGCATACACCCAGTGCATGTCTTACACCATTTAGGGTCGGATTCCGGAGTGTCCATAACTGCTAGTACCCAGTACCCGTCTTACAGCTGCACATACCCAGTATGTGTCTGACACGACCAATGCACGCACCCAGTACGCGTCTTCTATGACCAGGAGCACTACCGCCGATTCTTCTATGGAGTGAAGGAGTGTCCATAACTGCGAGTACCTAGTACCCGTCTTACAGCTGCGGATCTCGGCGTCTTACGCGATCAATGCACGCACCCAGTACGCGTCTTTTATGACCAGGAGCACTTCCCACCGATTCCGTTGCTTGGAACCTTGTGTGAGTCAAAACTGCGAGTACCCAGTACCCGTCTTACAGCTGCGCATACCCAGTATGCGTCTGACGCTATCAATGCACGCACCCAGTACGCGTCTTCTATGACCCGATCACACAACCATTTCTCTTTAATTACTCTTTTATCCTTTAGAACATTCATCACTCGGCTCCTCTCGGCTCATCCTCTTGGTTACCCTATTCGCTCGTTTTCTCCCATTATTTATTTCTTTAATTAATATATTTCCTCTCTCCAGCTATCAACTACATTTCCCTTACCCCTCTCGGCCTCTTACGCTCGGTCCACAGACAAGTTTAAAGAAAGCATGAGTAACATTTATCACAACTTATAAACATTGATACAGCAACAAAATAAGATTTAGAAGCACTTAGCAAGCATAAATATTTTCACTTAGTTCAAGAATTCATGACTCTAGTTCATATATCAATCTCCTTCTTAGTTATTCATCTTTCTCCCTAGTATTATCCTATGTCTCTTCCCTAATCTAACACCCACTCTTAGCACCCGTTATGAACACACTAGCAACCCAAACCTAAGCAGAGGTAACACTCACTCCTTACCTCAACCCGCGAGAGATAAGAGCTTGAGAGCTTGAGTGTGGCCTTTTTGCTGATCGTCCTCTTTGAGCTTAGAACCCCTTGAACCGTTTCTCCCCTTGCTGCACACCCACACACTGCAACAGTACAGGGAACGTCCGACAAGGCGAAGGAGGTGAAGGAAAGTGGCTTCTGGTTGGTGAGTCTTGGTGGAGAAGAAGAGAGAGAGATTTGCGTGAGTGAAGAGAGTGTATGCTGAACTGTTGGTGATGGAACTTCAGAGAAAATGGAGGAGACGATAGATCGAGAAAGAGAATGGAAAGTGTTGTTGTATTTGGTTTTGGGTTTTCTTTTATTCTTCTATGGGAATTAATTATGTGGTCCTTATTAGAGGCTTCTTTGAGAAGTTTGGAACATGTGGACAGGATTTATTGGCTTCTAAAGGAAGTCACCAACAGTGACTTGAAAAGGACATAAAGTGATTGACAACGACGTCTGTACGGAGGGAGCAAAAATCAAGGAACTGGCAACTCAGTTCGAGCTGCCCCGAAGAAATAGAAAAGAAGGGACTTCGGCTCTGGCACGGAGAGGTAGTAGTAGTCCGGGTCTCCTCTCGGTCAACACTGCGAGATTTGTTGCGGTCGGCTTATCCGAGTTGACGCATTCACTAAATTTCGCGTTCTTTACTTATTTAGCTCGGCTGAGATCGGTCCGAGATCCAACATTTTCTTATTCGGTCGGCCTACACTTCCTATTTCCCTCACGACACTAAACTTATTTTTATGACTTCGTTCTACTATTAAACAAATTTATATTTAAATCTATTATTATATTGGATATTGAATCTTGGGATGTTACAATCCTCACCCACTTACAGGAATTTCGTCCTCGAAATTCAGTCGACGCTGAATAGCTGCAGATATGACAGTTTCATCTTCTCCTCGAGTTCCCAAGTAGTCTCTTCTACATTATTCTGGTTCCAGGTAACCTTGACCAAGGAGATCTCTTTTCCTCTGAGCCGTCTGATCTGTCTGTCCTCTATTCTGATCGAAAGAACCTCAAAGGTCAGATTGTCCTTTAATGGTAATTCATCCACTGCTATCACATGCGAAGGGTCATGAATGTACTTCCTGAGTTGCGAAATGTGAAATACATCATGGAGTTTAGACAGATGTGGGGGTAGAGCAATTCGATAGGCGACTGGTCCGACTTTCTCCAGTATCTGATACGGTCCGACAAACCGAGGGGTCAACTTCCTTGATTTGATGGCTCGGCCAATACCCGTTATAGGGGACACTCGCAGTAACACGTGATCTCCTGTATTGAAGTCTAGGGGCTTCCTCCTTTAGTCAGCATAGCTCTTCTGTCGGTCCTGAGCTGCTTTCATCTTTCCTTGTATCATTCGGATCTTCTTGGTTGTCTCATGCACAATGTCGGGGCCAATTAATAAATTTTCTCCGATCTGGAACCAGCACAAAGGCATTCGGCACTTCCGACCATACAACTCTTCGAAAGGAGCCATTCCGATGCTCGAGTGAAAACTGTTGTTGTAGGTAAATTCGACCAAGGGCAGAAGTGTCTCCCAACTTTCCGACTGTTCGAGTACACATGTCCTTAGCAAGTTCTCCAAGGTCTGAATGGTGCGCTCGGACTGTCCATCAATTTGAGGATGATAGGCAGTGCTGAACCTCAGTTTTGTACCCATGGCTTGCTGCAAACTCTGTCAGAATCGGGACAAGAAGCGAGGATCACGGTCCGACACAATGCTGCTCGGAACACCGTGGAGTCTAACAATGTCCTTTATGTACAGTTGTGTTAACTTCTCTAGACTATACTTCATGTTGATCGGCAGGAAATGAGCGCACTTCGTCAGTCGGTCCACTACCACCCAAATAGCTTCACACCCTGATCTTGTTCTCGATAGACCTGAAACAAAGTCCATCGAAATGTTGTCCCACTTCCATTGTGGAATTTCCAAAGATCTGAGCAATCCGCCGGGGCTCTCGTGTTCGATCTTGGCTTTTTGGCAAACTAAGCACCGAGACACGTAATCCGCCACGTCCGACTTTCAACTTTGACCACCAAAATAACTTCTTCAGATCCTGGTACATTTTTGTGGCTCCCGGATGAAGACTCATCTTCGTTTTATGGGCCTCCTCCATTATATCTCTTCGAACTTCAAAGTTCATGGGGATGCAAACTCGGTCCAGAAATCGTATGAGACTGTCTGATCCTTTAGTAAAGTCGGGTTCATCCTTGTCTCCTGCTCTTTCCAGCAATTTCTGGAGCTCTAAGTCGACGGCCTGTCTTTCCTTGATGAAGCCCACAAAAGTCATTCGTCACTTGCAACATTTCGAGTACAACACTGTTTTCCCTCTTCTGTACTCCGAGATTAAGATCACTAAATTCCTGCTTCAATTGCATCTCTCGGACCATCATATTACTTAGATGAAGGCTCTTTCTGCTCAACGCGTCGGCCACCACGTTAGCCTTTCCAGGATGATAATGCACGTTGAAGTTGTAATCTTTCAAGAATTCCACCCATCTGCGCTGCCTCATATTTAATTCTTTTTGGCCGAACAGATAGCCGAGACTCTTATGGTCGCTGAACACTTCAAATTTCGTGCCATACAGGTAATGCCTCCAAATTTTAAGAGCAAACACCACGACACCCAATTCGAGATCATGAGTGGGGTAATTCTGTTCATGTTGCCGAAGCTGTCTAGAGGCGTAGGCCACCACTTTTCCTTGTTGCATCAATACACAGCCGAGACCCTGCTTCGAGGCGTCACAGAACACATCAAACGTTTTGGTCAGGTCTGGAAAAATCAATACTGGTGAGCTCGTCAATCTTCTCTTCAGCTCTTGGAAGCTCTGTTCGCACTCTTCGGTCCACTGGTAAGGCACATCCTTTCTGGTTAACGATGTCAACGGAAGGGCCAACTTAGAAAACCCTTCAATGAATCTTCTATAATACCCTGCAAGACCGAGAAAACTCCTGATCTCGGTTACCGAATTGGGTCTCTCCCACTTAAGCACAACTTCCACCTTAGAGGGATCAACCGCAACACCGTGCTCGGATATCACGTGACCGAGGAAATGAACCTCTTTGACCCAGAAACTGCATTTCGAAAGCTTGGCGTAGAGTTCTTTGTCCTTCAAAATCTGCAATACCGTTCTCAAATGTTTCTCGTGCTCACTCGGACTTCTGGAGTAGATGAGGATGTCGTCAATGAAGACTATCACAAACGAATCTAAGTAGGGTCGGAAGATTTTGTTCATGTAATCCATAAAGGTAGCAGGGGCGTTGGTAAGTCCGAAAGGCATGACTACATACTCAAAGTGATCGTATCTTGTCCTGAAAGCTGTCTTAGGAATATCTTCCTCTCGGATACAGATCTGGTGGTATCCTGATCGCAAGTCTATATTTGAAAACGCCGACGCTCCCTTAAGCTGATCTAGCAAGTCATCAATCCGAGGGAGGGGGTATCTGTTCTTCACCGTTACTGCATTGAGCTTCCTATAATTGGTGCACATCCTGAGGCTACCATCTTTCTTTTTAACAAATAGAATTAGAGCTCCCCAAGGCGACACACTCGGCCTAATTAGCTTTTTGGCCAAAAGTTCCTCCAATTGCTTCTTAATCTCTTCTAACTCGGGAGGTGCCACTCGGTACGGAGTAATCGAGATCGGGTCATTTCCCGAAACAAGGTCTATACTGAACTCTACTTCTCTTCTTGGCGGTAAGCCAGACATTTCGTCCAAGAAGACCTCTGGGAATTCACCGACCATCGGGACTTGTTCTGTGTTTGATTCCTCTGTCGCCTGTAAAACTGCAACAAACGAATCACTGAAAATCACCATCTTCTTGCGGCAATCGAGTAGAACATGGTGTTGAAACATCCAATCCATGCCAAGGATAATATCCAGTCTGGTTAGAGGCAAGCAAATCAGGTTGACCTTAAACTCTCGGCCTAATACTTGGATAGGACACTCCAAGCACATTTGGGAGGTGATTACAGAAGAATTGGTAGGGGTAGAGATGGATAACTTATAAGGCATTTCTACTAGGGATAACATCAGCTTATCCATGCAATCGAGAGAAATGAAAGAATGCGTGGCTCCACAGTCAAATAACACGGCACAGGGAATGCTGTTTACTTGACAAGTACCGCAGATTAATTCATCGGTGTCAGTTACTTCTTCGCCATCCATAGTGTAAACTTTGCCTCTCTGCATCGGTCGGTTAGCACCAATCTGTTGAGCCCTTGTTACATTAACTTTTTCCTTCACCATATTCTCGGTACACCAAGCTGCAAAATGGCCAGGCTTGCCACAGCGAAAACAGATTCCTCTTGCTCTGCTCGGATCTAGACTCCAGCATTCTCCCTTGTGTTGCTTCCCACAGGGCTGATAGATCGGATAGGGGCCAGGGACAACCACCATCTGACCACCGCTCCTTGATACTGCTAGTGCCTTGGAGCTCGGATTCACATAGGGGGCGGACCTCTGAACAACTCCTTTCCCCCTAATAGGACCCACTGCTTTCTGTGTCGACCTGTTTCACTTTCTGTCGGCCTTCCTCTTGAGCCCCTTCTCATATGTACTAGCCATATTCACAAACTGCGAGAGATTGGCCACATTCTGATACTCGAATGCAAGCCGAATATCATCACGGAGACCAGACTCAAACTTGATGCATTTGGTGCATTCGTCAGCATCTCGGTAGCTTCCCGAATAACGGATCAAGTCTTCGAACTGAGCGGCATATTCCCCGACACTTAGGTTCCTTTGCTCCAGCTTGAGAAAGGAGAGCTCCTTCTCCCTCCTAACATCTTCAGGAAAATACTTGCCGAGGAATCAAGTTCTGAACAAATCCCAAGTAATTGCTTGATTAGCCGCTTCCAGACCTCGACGCTGCTGCTCCCACCAGTGCTCGACTTCACTAGTCAGCACAAATTCGGCTAGCCTCACCCTATAATCGTAGGGCGATTGCAGGGATCGGAAAATCTTCTCAATGTCTTTGAGCCATCTCTAAGCTCCATCTGGATTGTAGCCCCCTTCAAACCGGGGCGGTTCATTCTTCCTAAATCGATTCATCCAATCGATCTCGACCGGAGCCGGCGGTGGAGGTTGAAGGGCTGCAGCTGTTGCGGCTGCGGCTATGTTCTGGGCAAGATTCTCAGCCTGGTCTTGCTGAGCTTGCACTTGGTTCTGCTGCAATTGAACCAGAGTTTCCAAGACGGCAGCAATTCGGTCATTATCAGATCTTCTCCTAGCCATACTGCTTGGTCATGGAGAGAAAGCCAATTAACGATCGAATAAATAAATAATAATGTATATATATATATATATATATATATATGTGTGTGCTCTATTGACTAGCCTAGACACTTAACTCTACTTATCTGTTACTCTCTTGGTGAGTAACCACTGGAGTCACTTGCAACTCCAATAGGCCGAGGAGAAACTGCTCTGATACCAAAAAGGTAACACCCTATTTGAATTTTACCCTTAAACCGAAAATAGGACTTAAAATTTTCTTTTTAAAAGTGGCATAAAAATAATTATGATAATGATCAAAGCAATAATTCATTCCATATAATGTTAACGACAGAGTTTTCAGCGGAAGACTAGCTCGAGCAAAAGTAAGGAAGCAAAACAACTTGATTACATCACTAGGTTATATAAAACGTAAGTTACAGAAGCAGTGTTTAACTCGGCCAAGGGCCGAGACCTAACTTAATTCCCAACTCTAAAGACCTACTCTCCCTGTGAGGGAGAGTGAACCTGCTCGGCCGGGGACTGCATCTGCTCGGGCTCAGTACCTGAAAAATGGTAAGGAGGTGAGCATTACACAGAACTTAAGTAAGCACTTTCTAATATGACATATCGAACTACCAAGCCAAACACAAATAATCAATTAGCATATTAACAGGTATTCACTCAGATAACATAACACATACACACAACCTCATTTACTCGGTCTATATTAATTTTCCACCATATACTTTACTGACCATTAATACTTCTACTTCTCTGATTGGTTACCCTTGCACTCTTTTCTCAGTTCCTATTCTTGATTACTCGATCTTTCCTTTCCTTTCTCGGTATTCTAATTCCTCTCTCGGTCTCTTTACTCATCATTCATCTTTTACATATTTTACAATCTTTTACTCTTCTCGGCTGCATACACCCAGTGCATGTCTTACACCATTTAGGGTCGGATTCCGGAGTGTCCATAACTGCTAGTACCCAGTACCCGTCTTACAGCTGCACATACCCAGTATGCGTCTGACGCGACCAATGCACGCACCCAGTACGCGTCTTCTATGACCAGGAGCACTACCGCCGATTCTTCTATGGAGTGAAGGAGTGTCCATAACTGCGAGTACCCAGTATCCGTCTTACAGCTGCGGATCTCGGCGTCTTACGCGATCAATGCACGCACCCAGTACGCGTCTTCTATGACCAGGAGCACTTCCCACCGATTCCGTTGCTCGGAACCTTGTGTGAGTCATAACTGCGAGTACCCAGTACCCGTCTTACAGCTGCACATACCCAGTATACGTCTGACGCGATCAATGCACGCACCCAGTACGCGTCTTCTATGACCCGATCACACAACCATTTCTCTTTAATTACTCTTTTATCCTTTAGAACATTCATCACTTCAGTTCGAGCTACCCCGAAGAAATAGAAAAGAAGGGACTTCGGCTCTGGCACGGAGAGGTAGTAGTAGTTCGGGTCTCCTCTCGGTCAACACTGCGAGATTTGTTGCGGTCGGCCTATCCGAGTTGACGTATTCACTAAATTTCGGGTTCTTTACTTATTTAGCTCGGCTGAGATCGATCCGAGATCCAACATTTTCTTATTCGGTCGGCCCACGCTTCCTATTTCCCTCACGACACTAAACTTATTTCTATGACTTCGTTCTACTAGTAAACAAATTTATATTTAAATCTATTATTATATTGGATATTGAATCTTGGGATGTTACAATACCAACACTAAGGACTGGGAACATCCTCAGTCGCAGACCCAGAATCCGTTTCCACTTCATAAGACTCCTTCGTATCCCAACCTATTCCGGTTCCTTCTTCGCTCACATCTTCATCCTCCCAGGCTTCTTCTCCTTCCAGGAAGGACTTGTAGCTCAACTCTTTCGATGACGCATAGCTGCTAAGATCGAATTCCCATCCTTCCAGGGTCATGATCCGAGAGGCCAAATCCGCGTCCGGTCCTACCTGCAGCCTATGGCGCCACCAGGGAATGAATTTGCCATCATCATCCATTTCCTGTGAGTTACCACAAGGAGGGTCCCATGCTGCTAACTTCTTCAAAAAGGGCATCCTGCAACCCGACCAACCTACTTTTCTCGTTTCCCTTGCCTTTATGATTCTGGCGACATTACCTACCTGAGCTTACCATTTAATTACCAACAAAGAACATATAGAATAGAGAGAGTAAGCAATCCAGACATTGAAATGTCGACTATGTGGATTTAGATCGGGCAATCAAAACAAGTAAGCATATAAAACACAACAAACTTTAGAATTCATTTCACTTAAAATTCATTTCCATATCTACTCAGAGATTCTCATTCTAACCCATCATAGTTTTCATCTTTCGCTTTATATCAATATCAATATCATCAATCTCTCTCCCACTTCCAGGAGCACCTCTTTTCCAACCACAAACACGTTATCCCATCTTCTTTCTTTTTGTGCTTTCTTTTTCTAACAGCTTACTCATGTCTTAAGCATTTTACTATTTCCTTCTTTAACTTCTAAATTCTCAACCTTAATATATCTTTCATCTTTTTAATTAAGTCTTATTACATCACATCCATCGATAACGGGGGATTTGGAAATTGTCATCGCGGATTTTGTTAGCACACTTACATCTCCTCCCATCCTCCCGAGCCTAGACGGAAGCAAACGGGACGTACATGAACCTTAACCCATGCAAGTCGAACAACCGAGAAAACCGAAACATACTGCACTCACTCAGGTCAATTGTGGACACATACTGCACCCACTTGGGTCAATTGTAATTTATTCATTTCATTGCGATATCGCAGGGCCCAACAACCAATCGACTGTTCGCCTCGTTCAAGTTCTCTCTCACCGTTTCGAATTTGATCAAGGGGGCGATGTTACTATTCTAGCTAGTCTGCAGCGTGGAACATGCTACGATCCCTTGGGTCTTAAGTCCCGATCACTTATAGACTAGTTCCACCTAGAATAGCACTCTAGGTTTCTTTACGTATCACCGTCATCACCCTCCCCTATCACAATCACACACTTGAATATCCGCCGATAGACAGGGTATCTTCCTCTCCACTACTTCACACTCAACTCGCCGTAATATTCATAATGTCTTTTAGCATTGTATTAGTGTCTTATTGATGCCTTGTTAATATTTTATTAAATCCTAAGATTTCGGTCGAGTCACCCTTGTTCATCCCTTCGGTGAACCTCGACCTCTAAATAAATCTTTCACATCAACTCCTCCCCACGGTTTCACCATTTTTACACAATGAGGGCTCGAAACCACGGGGTGAGGCTCACGTGGCCAGCACTATCCTCAACCCGGAAAGCAAGTCATAATCACTCTGCACATCGGGGAATTCAGGCTTTCTCACCAGACCTTAATTCATTTCAAAACACCATTTATATCACTATTTTCCAAAATCTCCTTTCTTTTCTTAATCTTCCTGCTCAATGACACTTTTCAATCGAAACCTCTTAAATAACCACAAATTGTTTTCCTTGCTTATACATACGTCACATCATCATATAAAGTTGTAACACTAATTCATTCAAGACGTAACAGACGTCTCTCAATACAGTTAAATTTAGAATGATTCAGCAGGCATACATGCATACACAAATAATATCATTCGACCATCATAATATATCATTTACAACTTGAAAATCATTCATAACATAAAAGGGTCCAGTCCTTCGTATAAGTGGCCACTCACGCGCAAACAATTGCCACTTATACGACCAACTCTTTCAGATCCCTACGTTTCAACTTTTGAGATGCTCAGGAACATTAACACAGATTACCTAATTACCACGGCGTCTTAAGGAAAGCTTCTCTATCACCTTTTGCAATTTGAAGCCTTTTCGTTCCATGGAATCGAAGCCTCCACTGACTCCTTTGTCCTTCTCCTTTCTCATTCCTTAAATACAGAAATCATACAAAATTATTATTATTACGCACTTAAACTATGCTACACCCATAGCCATGCACATAGATACCTTTAAAATGGCAATAATACACTATTAATCCATTCTCCTTTGGAAACACTTCAAATCATTTTAAAATAGTTCGGGGCTCATGAAAATCACTTAAAAACTTGTTTTGCCAAAAATACTAAATGCTGAATTTTAAATTTGAACAAACAAACCATGCTTTGAACCGAACCAAAGCAATTGAAAACCTTCACAGTCTTATTTTACAACTTGCGGGTAAACCATACATTGAAACATTTATGGAAACATTACAATAGTATGACAATTATAATATGAGCATATTTACGGAAAAATTTTCAAACACCAACTTCATTAAACAAGGTCTTGAAACATCATGAATCACAAAATAAAAATTACCATTTAAAACGATTTAAGTTAGCTCAAACACAACATATTTTTCAAACCATTAAAACTAAATTTTATTTAAAACTATTACGTTACTCAAACTCGTGAGTCTTTCACATAGGGTTGTCATCTTAAGCTAACATTCATGGAAGTGCATCTTCGGGGTAGCTCATACTCTTTTTTAAAATACGTCCGTAAAAATCATTTTACGCTTGCCCTAAAGTATCAATTCTCACAAATATAACTCAAGAATAAAACCTTATTAATAATAAAACACAAACTATTGTATAAACACTTTTTGAAGACCAAATTAAAGCACTTGAACAGAATTTTATTCAAGTTGTTTTAATTAGGCCAATTCGGCCAAACCTTCCTTTCCATGGAAAAAATTGATTTCTTTCAAATACATTAGCTCACAAACCTTAGTCAAATTCATAAAAGAGCAATGGACTTCTAAATCTCCAAGTCTATCAAAGTCACATCATTTTAGATTTCAAAATCAAGCTCTCTGTATTTTCCAATTACACCTAGTTATAAGATCATTTCATTCTTACTCTATAATAATTTTATAAAATAACAATTCAAGCTCCTTACACAAATCAACACAATATAAAATGCCAGGAACCAAAACCTCGTCTTTAACCAAAATGAGGCTCGCGGCCTCACCTTCATTTTGCTCAAAACTTAGTTTTCTTTAACTCTAAGTCACATACAGAGTTATAAATCAATATACAACACAAAACAACTCAATAAAGCATACACTTTTTCAATCTAATACTTAAACTAAAAACAAACCTTCAAGGCCATTAATATTTTTCAAACTTAGGAACCTTACTAACAAATGAACATTATAAAGTAAATTAACCAAAACAACTCAAATGGGTTGTACATGAACATATAGATGCGCTTTAAGACTTCGCCAAGAACTCATAAATCAACTTAGTAATTGACAAAATCAAAATCAAAACCAAAATAACCTTTTCTATCTTTTTCATTAATTCGGCCATATCAACAAAACAATACATAATTATATAATTTTCACACTTAATAATAAGAGTAAAATCCTATCTTAAGACAAACTCCAAAATCAAATTCAATTAGATCATCAACACACTTTTTGAACAACTCATTTCTTTTAACTTTTCCAATAATTAAAACACTACTCACTTAATCGTTTAACACTTTTACTTTTAACAAAACCAAAGTCATTGAAGGCTAATGTCCTTTCTACAAATGGGTTTACAAAACCAACAAGTCATTGTATACAAAACTAAGTTAAGATTTTCATGCAAGTCTTCTTTAATCAAATAAAGGGCTAACACTTTTAAAACAAACTTAAAAAATCTTTTTCATTGTTACATTACATTCGGCCAACACGCAAGGTGCCAAGAATAAAATCCTCTTTGCTACACAATTAAAAGTTGGCTTTAGTAAATGAAAAGCAAGAACCATCGGGCATGCGAACTAAAGTCTTTTCTTTTAAACACATTGAAAACATGGATCCCCCACTCTAGCGTCCTTATTTCTCATATTCACAAAACCAATTAGACAAGACACAAAACAAATTCAAAACCTATTCCATTTTCTTTCAAACGATTCGGCCAACATACAAACACCAAAAACAAGGATCCTTTTTACCGCATCAATTAAAAGCAAATTGAGTAAATATAAAATGAGAATCATTGAACATGCAAATTAGGGTCTTTACTTTTTATTATTGAAAAACCTCATTCCTAACATTAACACCTTTCACAATAAAAGCTAATTAACTTTATTCTTCCAAGCAAAAGAAATAAAACATCAAAACAATTTTCAAAAATCTATTTTCTTTTCCTTAAATAATTCGGCCAATGTCCCTATAAGTCTAAAAATCGTCCTTTTTATCAACTTGTTAAAAACCAAACCAAATAGCTTTTTCTTAACAATTTAAAAAATCATTTAGGCAAAATTGATAACATGCAACATTAAATCAAGACTCTACTACACTCTCTTTTATTAAAAGCAAGGTGTTAAACCTAAAATAAGTTTTAAAGCTTTTTTCTATTATCTAAAGCCAATTCGGCCAAAGCCCTTAAATTGGGGAAAAATAACTTTTTGTCCAAAAAAAAAATTATTATTGACTTGCAAAAGTTTATACATAAACATTTATACACATTTGAAAATCGTATACCCACATGCATATGCATCACCATTTTATTTTCACAAAATGCTAAATTTTGTTCGGGTTCTTACTCTAAATCGTACATGCAAGAAGAGATTTCAACTCCTACTAATTTATCAAGCACATGCAACATGAAAAGGGGTTTTTTTTTTTGCAAAAATCAAAGCTTTTTGGATAAAAATCCCTTCAAAATAATTTATCACATCCGTACATACATATACATGGCACATGCAAAAATCAAAAACTCAACTTTAATCACAAGCCAACTTCAAACAATCAAAATCAATTAAAGTAAATTAGATTGAGTTAAGGTTCATTACCCCCCAAGACAAGATTGACAAAATTTGGCTCCTCCTCCTTCTCTCAAGGCCACGGTTTCTCCTTCTTTTCCAATGGGGAATTTTGATTCCATTTGTGCTTCATTGAAAGAATAACAGTAATAGAATGGGTTGTTGTTATTACTGTTTCATTGAGGGAAATAAGAGGTTGTGGGTATGAGAGAGAAGAGGGAGCCGTATGGAAGGAGGGAGTATGTGAGATTGGTTTTTGTTTTACTGTTTATGAGAAGAAGAGAAATGAACAGACATACAGAAGGGAGAAGAAGTGGGTCGATGGGTTGGTGGAAGAAGGAGAGAGTTGCCTCTGCTCTTGTGTTGCTGCTAATGTTTGTGAAAAAAAATATGAAAATCAGAGATAAAGAAGGAGGGGGTATAAATCGTGCCTTAGAAGATAAG
Source organism: Crotalaria pallida (assembly GCA_037953625.1). Taxonomy (NCBI): domain Eukaryota; kingdom Viridiplantae; phylum Streptophyta; class Magnoliopsida; order Fabales; family Fabaceae; genus Crotalaria; species Crotalaria pallida. The sequence goes on along the minus strand of CM075654.1, from coordinate 52,567,463 downwards.
GGGGTTCCATTTTTTTTTGTTAACTAAACCAAGAGACACACATGTATACATAAAATAAAATAAAATACAAGAGGGAAATGATAAGGGGGTACGGTTTTTCCTACCCAAAAGTATAGGGTCTCACTTGCTTTTAATTAAAATACCAATAGTGAAATTAGAGAGGTAATAAAAAGAGCATTGCAATTATTTGGGCTTTGTTTTCCAAAAGACTTTTCCTCTCCTTATTTATGTTTAAAATCGTGACAATAAAAGGAGCAATGGAAAATAAATATTTCGTTAAACTCTTATAGGGTGCATTAAAATCATGCTCTAACAAATTATAAAACACTATAACAATGTTTCATAAATTAAATCACAAAATAATAGTCTTTCCCAAATTATAATAATTAAACTTTTATAAAAACAAAACTCAATACCTTTTTATAGATTATTTTGACTGTAACATCAGTCATTCACATCTCCTGTGAAGGCATAACGCCTTTGAAAACCATAATCAAATAAATCAATAAATAAACAAATAATAAATAATTAACTATACAAATAAATAAATCAAAAATCCATTGCTATTGTAAATAAAAATCATCTTGTCAATTCAAATCCCAAAAACTGAAATCTGACAACTTAGGCCCCGTTCGGGGTGGTTTTTAGTTTTGAGTTTTAAAATTTAAAAAAACCAAAACTAGTTTTCGTTTTATAAATGTTTGCTTCAAATTTTTTTGGTTTTCAGTTTTGAAAATTATTTCCAAAGCTATAATTTTTATAGTGTTCTTACTATGTTATGCATTACCATATACATCACCATCTTATATATTACCACTACTATTTAATAACAACATCCATGTGGTTGTTGTTATTATTAGTTGGAAGTGGTGGTCATTGTTATAGTAGTTGCAGTCTAGAATGATAATTTTTATGGTGTTGGTAGAGGGAGATATGGTGGGGAGGGAGTGAGGTGATGGTGATGATGATGGTTGGGGTGGACATGGAAGTGGTGGTGGTGTCGATGGTGGTGTCATTTAGGGATAATGGTGGTTGAGTTGGTAGTGATATGGTTGTGATGGTGGTGGTGGTCATGCGAGGGTAATGCTGGTCGGGGTGGTCACTATGGTGGTGATGGTGGTTCGAGTGGTGATGATGGTGGTACAAGGATGGGCAATGATAGCAGGTGAGGATGTGGTAGCGGTTGCGGTGGTTATAACGTGGTGGTTATCATCATTAGGGACGGTAGCGGTTAGGGTGGTTGTAGCGGTCACGGTGGTGGTTGGGGTTTAGACAGTCATAGTGGTGTTAGTTGGGTGGCAGTCATGGTGGTAACAGTGACCGCAGCAGTTATGGTAGTGGAAGTAGTGATGATGATGGTGGTGGTGATAGTTGAGGTGGTATAAGTTTGCAACTCAAAACTGAAATTATGAAACCATTATTTGTTGTTTTGAGAATAAAGATGAAATTGTTCTGAAAATGAGTAAAAAACCATTTCAGCTCAAATTTTGCCGAACAAGTTTTGTTTTGAAAATACAATTTCAAAACCAAAAACCAGAAACTGGCAACCACCCCGAACTCGGGGCCTTAACATCTCAAGAACTCCTTTTATAAGAATAAAATAATAATATAAAAATCAAAGTTCTTCATAAATTACAAAACTCAAATGAATTCGCTTATTCTGCTAGAAAGGAATAAAATAATATTTTAAATTATGGAAATATAATTTTTTTCAAATATGAAAAATGACGGGTATTACACAATTAGATAAAATTACCTCCATAACTCTAGGGCCTACCTCTCGCAATAGCCGACAAAAACCTGACCAAATCCATTTTTTCCCAATTTCCTCTCTACCTTGTACATAAGAGACCCTTCTACTTGAACCTGAAAACAAATTCATAATTCATAATTATAAATAAACAATTTAAAAAATCAATGAATAAGCAATAATTAATAATAACCAAAAACTTCAAAGAAATTAGTTCCTGCACCAACATCAGCAACACTAACAATAACAACTTAACATCAAGGAGAAAATAGCAAAAACAAATAATATAAATAAAACCATCGAAATATAAATAATATAATTTATGATGAGCGAAATTGAAGGACAAAATAAATTATGGGAGAAGAAAGAGATTTAAAGGTGTAAAACACATGCAAAGTTTGAAGGTGAAAAAAAATACTCACATCAAGAATAAAATCAAATCCGCCTATTATAGATAATGATTTGGAAAACTTATAAAATTTGAATAATCTATTTAATTTCAAATTTTAATATTTTTTTAAGATAATGATTTTTTTTTTGATAAACTGATAATAATGATTTCACATGTAGATAATGATTTGAAAATCTTGAATAATTTATTTAATTTTAAATTGTAATTTTGGTTGGAGATAAGGATTATCTACCTACGATTGCTCTGGTGCGAGAAAAACTTCAACGACAATTGTGGTGCCTCGAAAATTGTGGTGCCTCAAAAGTTTCCCCAACAAACGTGGTGCCACGAATATGTGTCTTTTTATATATAGATAGAAGATAGAATCATCATCAATTTAATTTTTTAAAGAAAATAATTAATAAGTACATGTTTGGCTAAAGATTAAAAATTGAAGTCTTAGTTTATATTTAGAAAAATATTCTATTTTGTGAATCAAGAAAATGTTTGGCATAAAGATTAAATTATTAAAAGAGGTTTTATTTTTGAGAAAAAAGCTACAATTTCAACCTCCAATTTTGAGTTATTGTCTTTTTTTTTGTGTAGATTATTTTTTTTGCACTCAACTTTATTTCTTTTTTACACAATTCAAACAAAACAATTAATTTAAATTCACTTTTCAGTTAAAATATAAATAAACAGATTATAATCTTAACATATTATAATTTTAATTAAATATTATAATCATAAGAAAAATAATTTAAAGACTTACAAGTCTACAAACCTACATATAAGATTATGACATTTGCTATTTTCAAGTTAAAAAAAATTAAATAAAAGAACTTAAACATGTCTTCTCTTTCTCCCTCTATCTTCCCTGTCGAAGAAAATAAAACAGAGCAAATTATTGATTTAGAAGTGTTTCTGCGTTAGTCATGGCAAAGATTGTCATTCAATGTTACATGATTCAATATCCTAGGTTCTATTGTCGTTTTAATTTTGTTTTCCTCTTACAGTATGTTTGGATGCATTAAAATTGGTCTGAAAAAAAAAGACCAAATTACTAGAAATGTTGTTTGAAGTCGTGTCAAATTGATTTTCTAATACCTAAAATTGGCTTGTGGGTGTCGATGTTTGTGTCATTCCATTGGTTGTAGTTGCGTTATATTGAGCTTAAAACAGAGCTGTCTTCTTTGTGGAATAGTCGTTGCTATTTTTACACTCCATGCTAACACACTAACACTACATGAGTCGTCGACCATTTAGCAACAACCAAGTTCTACTCTACTCCACTGTGCCAACCAGAGTCCCACGCTATTTAATCTATAAAGCTGAATGCTTACTAATATGTAGCCAATGCATTGTTGGATTTAATAACATTCATGTTATAAACTTTAGTCCCACATTAACCAACCTTTGTTTAACTTAACCCTTTATATTTTATTTTTCTCTACACATTCGCAAATAAGTTATTGAGTTTTGGTAGTGAATTTGTTGAGCCCAAAACACACGCGCGTTGCAGCCCTTCCTTCCTCTTTTCGTTTTTAAATTGTCCATGGCAATTTTTATGGGCCTTTAATTTCAGTTGTTTCAGATAGGCCATGATGACAATTTATTGGCCATCAATTTTTGGATGTTGGGTGTGTGAGCCATGGTGCTATATGTTGGTGTTTTTTCCTTCTAGTTCATACACATAAATTCGACCCCATTGTTTTCCTTCTTTTCTCTCTTCCTTTTACTTTGAGAGCGACCAAACTTTATGAGAATCCAAGTTCTCTGTCTCGAGTGCACGAGTTAGAAAACTGTTCTGCTAACCTTGGGAGTAAGAACCGGTTGGTATAGTTGTACCTCGGCTATCTGGAAATCTTGTTTTTAAGGCAATGGCTTTTTACCACGACAAAACCATCATCAATTTATTTTTCTAACAATTTAAAAACAAGATTGTGTTGATTCGATGTCTCTCCTTTTCAACAAAATCACTCTGCCTGATAATACCAAAATTGAGACACTTGATGGAACGAACTACAAGCGTTGGGCTCAGAAACTCACCATCTTTTTCGAACAATTGGAGGCTAACTTTGTCCTTATCATTGATCCCCCGTTGTTGTACCTGACCCAGTCACTGCAGAAGCTACATAGGCGCTGGAGAATTATAACAAATGTGTACGTGGTCACCTGCGGAGCAATATGTCCAATAATCTCTTCGACTTGTTCGTGACTAACAAATCATCCAAGTCGATATGGGAGATCCCGGAGAAAAAGTATGGAGCGGATGATGCTCGGAATCAGAAATATGTCACTGGCAAGTGGTTGCAGTTTCAAATGGTGGATGACAAACCAATAATGGAGCAAGTGCACGAGTATGAGAATCTGGTTGCAGATGTTCTTAATAAAGGAATAAAGATGTGCGAGATTTTACAAACGAATGTTCTGCTGGAAAAGTTTTCCCCTTCGTGGAGTGACTTCAAAAATTATCTCAAGTACAAAAAGAAGGATTTCAATTTGCAGGAACTGATCAGCCACATTGTAGATACCCAGTTTTGTCCCCCCAAACAAAATAAAATAAAAAATAAAAAAAATGTTTTGTTTAAAAAAAATTAAAAAATAATAAAATAAGATTTTGAAAAATAGTATTTTTTGTAAAAATAAAAAAAACGAAAAATAAAAAATAAAAAATGTCAAAGAAAAAAAGATAAGATAAAAATATTTTTTTTGTAAAAGATTTGGTTAGTTTTTGTGAGGATAAGGATAAAAAAACTTTTTCGTTAAAAAGATTTGTTTTCTTATGAAAAGATTATCATCAAGTTTGTTTTTATTTTAAAAGATTGAGAATTGATTTTTAACAAAGTTATAAAGATTTCATTGAGGACTAAACCAGGGAATATTCCACTGGGCTCCCAAAGCCTATTGAAAAAACCCTAATTTTCTTAACCTAATTCTTCCTATAAATAAAGCTCTTTTCCTCACATTGAAGAAAAAAATAGAGAAAGAGAGGAAGAGCAGAGACAGCGAGAGAAAGTAAAGGACAACGACAGTGATAGGATTTTGAGTGAAAAAAATAGAAAGATTTATTGTAATTTTGTTGATAGAAAATCCATTCATTAATTAACGTGTTGAGGTTATTGTTGTTGTATCCTTTTCCAATTTGATGTTTTCACAGGAATGAAATAGTTTCCTATAATCTCTTGTTCTTATGATCTAGTTGTGCACTGCTTTTTTTGGTTTTAATTCTTATATTTTTGTATCAATATGTTCACGTAATTCGTTTCTTATTCATCCTATTATGATTGACATAATCTAATGATAATACATTACATTTAGTGTTCCTGCCATGGGTCTTTATTTTATTTGTTTATTTAAAAAAAAAAAAGCAGTTTAATCTATTACTTATTTGGTCTAATTCGATAATTGTGTTTTGGCAAAAGTTGGTTTTTTTCACTCAAATTTGTTTAGTGGTGGGATCTTTAGGACTTTCTCTTCACATTCAAAAATAAATACTATATAATTCTTTTTTAAAGCACGGTAATTAAATAAATTTTATTAATTAAGTATTGATAATGTGCATTTTGGGAAATCTATTTTTTCTTGTCCAATTATCGAGGTCTTATGGATTTTCCTCTTTGCATCATTCCTTTTCATGAAAAATATTAATTAAAACCAGGTTGTAAGAAAACTAATAATATAAATGCTCTTTTTAATTTGAAAATCAAATAAGTTTTAAATATTGACGATATGTATTTTGGAAACTTATTTTTCCTTATCTAAATGATGAGGTCTTATATATCTTCCTCTTTGCACAAACCATTTTTAAATATAAGCTATAATTGTGTTAGAATCAAATTGCTAGAAAGTTACCAAATTAGAAATACTCTTTTTTTTTATAAAAATTAAATGAATTTTATTAACAAAATGTGTTTTGGAAATCCACCTTTCCTTGCCTAAATGATAAGATCTTGTGCATATTCCTCTTCAATTCGCATCAAACCTATTTTTTTCTAAAAAAAATATAAAATTAAAACAATTAGAACTACTTAGCTTTGATTCCTCATTTTATGAGGGTATGTAACAACCTAGCCCCAGTCAGCCGTACGGTATTGGGCACTAGGTCCCTGGCACCGCCACGTGGATATTGTCCGCTTTGGGCATCCTTCACCCTCACGATTTTGTTCTTGATCGCACCTTCCGTGAGCCCCAAAACGCGTCCACATGAGGTAAGGTATCCACACGCTATATTAGGCATGCTTCGTTCACTTTACCAGCCGATGTGGGACTAAGGCTTGCCCTTACATCCACCCCCCTTGGAGGCCCAACGTCCCCGTTGGCACACCGACCCGGCCCTGGCTTTGATACCAAATGTAACAGCCTAGCCCTAGCCAGCCGTACGGTACTGGGCACTAGGTCCCTGGCACCGCCACGTGGATATTGTCCGCTTTGGACATCCTTCACCCTCACGGTTTTGCTCTTGGTCTCACCTTCCATGATCCCCAAAATGTGTCCACATGAGGTAAGGTATTCACACCCTATATTAGGCATGCTTCGTTCACCTTACCAGCCGATGTGGGACTAAGGCTTGCCCTTACAGGGTACGTAGGACCAGTGACAACCTTGTCAGACACTAAAATAAAAAACAAATAGTTTAGGCAAATCATTTATATAGGTCTTTTAAAATCAATCAAATAAAGGTATCATTTTCGAATGGGCGAACGGGGTGCTAATACTTTCCCCGGCTCATAACCGACTCCTGAACTCGGAATCTATCTAGTTCGAAACCAATCTTTATCCGTTTTAATTAATAATTATTTTTCCGCGTTTTTTGTAACAAAATGCGGTGTCGACTCCAAATTGGGTCAGTCGACCCCCACTCGTAGGGGAGACCCCGAGGGCGACCCGAGACTCCGAGGCCGCGACAACTGACGACTCCACTGGGGACTTAACCTAAAAATGAGAGTCAGGCCTAAATGTTTGATTGTTTTTAATTGACCTATTTCATTTTCTAAATGGTTTGCCTAAAGTAATTGTATATTGTGCATAGTTGTTAATTATTTTTATATCTAATTATTCTTTTTATTTTTATTCATTTATTTTTTATTTTAATTCTTTTTGTTCCTTTTCAACTTTGGGGTTTTTCTTTTTATTTATTTTCCTTTTTATAAAATATTTGTATGCCCCTGAAATAGTTTTTTACACGATCTTGGCACACACATAAACCTTATACCCGGGTACTGTCATTTGAACCCTAAGTTTAGGGGTGCTTCTACCCTACCTTTAACTTACCAAGTGTATTGTCTCTTGTAGTGTGCGGAAGTACCATTCGGATTGCAAACCATTTCTTGTAAGCAAGACCTTTGGCAGGTACGTCCAACCTATTTTTGGAGGCGTAGCCAACCTCTTGTAGACTTACGAAGTGGGTCCTCACCTTAAAGAGTGAGGGTGATCCGAGGGCCTTTAGAAGTCTAGAGCCACCATGGAGTACAGTTCGTGTAACATTCTAATTTGGAACTTGAATAACTCCATCATGATTCCTCTTCATTCACTATCAAAGGTTAAGAGGTGTCAAAACAGTTCATTTGTCACCTACTTAATCTTCGAAAAAGTTGTGGGAATTGTGTCGAGCACAAAAAAATAAAAATAAAAATTATTTTGTTCAAGTTACCAAGTTAGAGTGTTACATTATAGTTATACCATACAACAATACCGTAGGATCATGGCCTATAGATATTCCAAAAGCTTTATAGGGTTTACCATGAGGAGGCATATTCTTCCTTACCCTTTTACTTTTATCATAAATCAGGGATTATCATCCCGCAAAAATTGGGTAACTCATTATTATCCAAGCCTGAATGATGTAAGAGGTACCATTGCACGTTGGTATCCTTATGCCATGAGAAAGGTCTCTTCTCTGCATATGCATTAAACCCACAACAGGCCCCATCGTCCTAAGGGTAAGTTTCATTTTCATATCCATTATTTCACTTGGGATAACCCCTCGTTGTTCCAAGTGGGCCCGAACTATATGGTTATTGTCAATTCATTATGGCATTCCGTATTATGTAACGAAGGCTTAATTTCCCACAAATAGGGTCACTTACCCTAGCGGCATGCATTTGCATTTTGCATCGCCATATTCATGTGCATCATTCATAAAAAAATTCTTTGAAAAGTCTAGGTTCCATCACTATTTCTCCAAAGCACCATCTTGGACTCGATTATAAGCAAGGTTCATTAGCAAATTGAAATCATCAAATAAGCTCAAGAATATGGTGGATTGAATGAAGGAACAAGTGAACCATTTTAAATGAGGCTTCAAACCCCCAGATGCACAAGCTCAACAATGAAAGGATCATATGAATTCCCAGTTCTTTATAGGTCATGACAGACCATTCATTTCGTTCATGTTAAAAGAAAAAAAACAAAAAAAAAATTCATTGCATATCTTTTTAACAAGCATTTACTAGTTTTTAATCATGTGAACAAACCATCTCACCACATTTCCATTAAATAAAAGTCATAAAAAAATAATTCTTGCATTTACTTGAGATATTAGATTCAAAGGAGGATGATGAAAATTGAAATCCATCAATGGTGTGGACCCTCAAGCATGTTCTTTCGATGATACAAGGCATTCTTTGCAAATCCCATATACTAAGGAGATACCCCTAGTTACCCCATTGAGCTTTGATGTTTTGAAAGGGAGATTATTTCATTTAACCCATAACACGTATATAACCTGGGGCGGTTAGTTTTTCAAACAATTTTTGCCAATTATTCAAATATCAAAGAGGATTATTTTTCTTCAACAAATCCAAACACATTTCATCCATTGCTCACCTCATTTGGGCTTCAACAGAAAATATTTTTTACCTGAGCTATAATGAGAATCTAATATAAAGCAAGAGGTTTTGTGATCGAAGTGCGAGCAAGTAAAATAAAGATCTTGTGGATATCCCAAGCAAAGTAAAGTCAAATTAATGAGATCAAAAAGCTCGCAGGGAATTTGCGATCCATGATAAAGGGAACTTGCACATACCACACTAAGAGTCACTTTGATCTGAAGAAAAGATTCTCATTAAAGCTCAACATCAATTTTGGGCCTTTATATCCATTCTTTCATAAGCCACATCATCACCCCATAACCACGTTACAACCATTAGAAAATCCTCTTGATGATTTGAAAATTGTACAAAATTTGTTTGGAAAAAACTAGGTAGAAGGAGAAAATGGAGAAATAAGAAGGGTAAGGGAAACACAAATATTTTGAGCCTCATATCCTTTTGTTTGAAAATGAAAGCCTTAAAGCCCTTGGCCACGTTACAAGCTTAAAAGACCTCGTTGAGGATTGATCTACTTGAAAAACACACCAAGGTGAAAATAAAATTGACTCCATTGACCTTGTGAAAATTTTGATGAAAATATCTCATTTCTAATGTATGAAATAATTTACACCATCACATACATCAAGACCACCACTTTCATATCAACTCAAACACTTTTTCATATCACATGATCTTTGCATTAATATTTCTTGTTAAATAAGTATGCATTAAAAAAAACGAGAAAAAAATTGCTCGCTAGGTTGAAAACTCGAAAGGGCGGCCTAGGCAAAAGTTAGAGCGACCCGTTAGGTTGAAAACCTGAAAGGGCGACCGGGGCAAAAGTTAGGGTCAAATAAGAGGGAATGAATGAAGTCTTCACATAAAGGGTAATTCATGGGGTGTGATCCCTCTTCAAAGCTAACACTGGGCAATGTTGTTGAGTTGGTTCCCTAGTCCTCTCAGGCACATACATTGCGCCATGCTATTATTCAAACATAAATCAAGCAAATACTAGGGCAGATTTTTTATTATTTTTTTATGAAGAAAAAAATAATAAAAAATCTTGCGATCACCACTACAGATTAAGCTTTTGATGGGACAATTTTGTTGAGACAATCTCCTAAGCTCTCTCAAGCACTTATGAATCGGGATGTTATGTTATTCAAGACGAATCAGGTCAACACTAGGGCTGATTTTTTTTATTATTTTCCTAAAAAAATAATAAAAAAAAATGTGATAGCCAAGCACAAACCAAGCTGATACTGAGGCAGTTTTTGGGATAAAATTATCTTTTGAAATACGAAGATTCCCAGTAAAGATGATGTTTTTATGAAGAAATTGGGGCAAATTTAATCTTGTCTTTTCAAATTGTGTAAGTGCAAGCATGGAACCAGTCAGGCGAACAAGTCATCAGTCAATCAACACACTTATTCAACAGTGAACCAAGCTTCGGTCGAGTCCATCATGGTTGCAAAAAAAACGGGGGGGGGGGGGGAGGGGGGGTGGGGGTGGGGACATGTTGCATTGAGCTAAGCTTCATTCCATTTAACATACATGCATCCTACATCTTGCATACCCCTAAAAGAATATTGAAAAAAAAACATTTGTATCATGCATCATATTCCATAAATGCATCAAACTCATGCATACATTTGAGGTCATAGCATCTCATTACAAAATTCAGTTGAAAGTCAAATAAAAATAAATAAATCAAGCATCATTACATTTCATAACATTCTCATAATGCATCACATTACATCATCGCATTCAAACATTCAAAGACACACTTTTTGTCATTCCACTAAATACTTTGTTCATAAATATATGCAATTAGATCAACCATTTGAGTAACCGATTCAAGGTTATCTCATCCCTTTGAGCAACTGATCCAAGGTTGTCTCATATTTCGAGTGACTGATCCAAGGTCATCTCAATTATTCGAGTAACCGATCCAAGGTTATCTTATCTTTCCGAGCAACTAATCCAAAGTTGTCTTATATTTCAAGTGATTGATCCAAAGTCGTCATCTCATCCATTATTCGAGTAATCGATCCAAGGTTATCACATCTCTTCGAGCAACTGATCCAAGGTTGTCTCATATTCCGAGTGACTGATCCAAGGTCATCTCAATTATTCGAGTAACCGATCCAAGGTTATCTCATATTTTCGAGCAACTGATCCAAGGTTGTCTCATATTCCGAGTGATTGATCCAAGGTCACCTCATCCATTCGAGTAATCGATCCAAGGTTTTCTCGTCTTTTCGAGCAACTGATCCAAGGTTGTCTCATTTTCATCGAGTGATTGATCCAAGGTCATCTCAATTATTCGAGTAACCGATCCAAGGTTATCTCATCTTTTCGAGCAACTGATCCTGTAACACCCTAAACAATAATTACCCTTAAATACCCCAAAATTTGGATTTAAAATTTCTTTTAAAGGAAACGAATATAATAAATTACCAAAATAATTGTTCCTTCCATTAATACCAAAATACATCAGAGTTATAAAGCGGAAGACTTAAATACATCAAATACATAAAGTATAAGTTTAAGTACATTCAGTTCGGTCATTCAAAATACAAATCAGTGTTTTAGCTCGGCCCAACTGGCCGAGACCCCGTCAGCTATCCGACTCTAAATGACTTACTCTCCCTGTGAGGGAGAGTGAACCTGCTCGGCCGGGGACTGCGTCTGCTCGGGCTCAGTACCTGAAAAATGGTAAGGAGGTGAGCATTACACAGAACTTAAGTAAGCAGTTTCTAAAATGACATACCGAATTACCAAGCCAAACACAAGTAGACAGTTAGCATATAATAACAAGTAATCAAACCACATGCATACATCATCCTTTAGCTCGGCTCACATCGTACAACATCAATTAGCTCGGCTCACATCGTTACTCAGCTTATCCATTGCCTATTAACTATACCTCGGCACATCCTATCAATTCCCCTTATACTCTTTCATTAATTCTTACACTCGGCATCTCGGCCACTATCCTCTTACCTCGGATTACCATCTCTATCTCGGATTCATTACTCAATATTCCACTTTTACATATCTTACAATCTTTTACTCTTCTCGGATGCATACACCCAGTGCATGTCTTACACCATTTAAAGTCGGATATCAGAGTGTCCATAACTGCGAGTACCCAGTACCCGTCTTACAGCTGCACATACCCGGTATGCGTCTGACGCGATCAATGCACGCACCCAGTACGCGTCTTCTATGACCAGGAGCACTTCCGCCGATCATTCTATGGAGTAAGGAGTGTCCATAACTGCGAGCACCCAGTACTCGTCTTACAGCGGCGCATCTCGGCGACTTACGCGATCAATGCACGCACCCAGTACGCGTCTGCTATGACCAGGAACACATCCCACCGATTCCGTGCTCGGAACCTTGTGTGAATCATAACTGCGAGTACCCAGTACCCGTCTTACAGCTGCACATACCCAGTATGCGTCTGACGCGATCAATGCACGCACCCGGTACGCGTCTGCTATGACCCGATCACACAACCATTTCTCTTTTATTCCTCTTATCCTTTTAACCATTTTAGTTCCGCCTATATCGGCTCCACCTCTTAGTCTTTTTAACCATTTATTTAGCTCGGCCTCTCTCGGCTCAACCCTTTAACCACTCTCCTTTTTCCTTACCTTTCTCATTATCTGACTTATTACTCTATCTCCCCTACTATCCATATTTACCATTTTCTCAACCCATTCACAACCTCTCCCAGCTCGGCCCAACTCGGCCACAGATATAAATAACAAATATCAAAGCTCATAAACATTTATACAACAAAGTTCATAAACACCTATACAACAACAACAATAAGAATAAAAGCATTCAACCAATCCATCATGTAAATACCAACATATAGCATAACCCAATATTCCTCCCTACTTCAATCTCATGTTTCTAGTTCATTCATTAGTTCCCTTTACCCTTTTTACCTCTTCTTTCTATCCTTAACCTATATCCATTCCCTAATCTACACCCACTCTTAGTACCCTTTATGAACACCCTAGAAACCCAAACTCAAGTAGAGGTAACACTCACTCCTTACCTCAAACTGTGAGAGATAAGAGTTGAGAGTTTGAGAATGGTTTCCTTGATGCTTGACCTCTTGAACTCCACACCCTTGATTCCTTTTCTCCAAGCTGCCACGAGTTCCTCCAAGCTGCACACAAGCTCCACCAGCCACACACGAACTCCACAGCGGCCCAGGGACTCCGGGATGGAAAGAGAAGACGACGGAAGGAAGGTCTCTGGTTGGGTGGAAGAGAGCTCGTGAGAGAGAGGGAAAGAGGGAGTGTGTTGGGGTTTTGGTTGCTGGATTTTCCAAAGAGAAAGAGAGAGAGACGTTGGGAGAAAGTGAGAGAATGCAAAGTGTGTTATGGGGTGTATTTGGGTTTTCTTTTATTCATTTGAGGGAAACATTTTTGTGGTCCTCATTGGAGGCTTCTTGGGGAAGCTAGAATGTGTGGATAGGATCCATTGGCTTCCAAAGGAAGCCATGAATAGTACATTGAAAGGGACATAAAGCAATGATAGTGAAATAAAGTGAATGACAATGACATAAAGTGAATGATAGTACCGTACGGACAGTATGAAAACCAAAGGGTTAACAGCTCCAACATGAGCTGGCACGGAGGAGCTAGGACGTGTCGGCTCGGGTACGTCGGCTAGGATACGTTGGCTAGGATACGTTGGCTCGGTTTGTAGGAACAACAGTAGTCCGAGCTTCCCTTCTCGGATGATACTATGAGGTATGCTAAGGTCGGCTAATCCGGACTGGAAAACAGGTTCCGCGTTTGGTTCTCATCCAGCTCGGTTCATATGCACACAATCTCATCTAGCTCGGCCGGGATCGGACCGAGGTCCTATACTTACATCCTAGGTCGGCCTATGCTCATACTACCCTTCTAACCTTGTACAATTTTCTAAGGCTTAATCCTATCCTTAAATAAATATTTATATACTAAAATTATATTATTTAATATTAATTTTCAGGATGTTACATTCCTCTCCCACTTACAGGAATTTCGTCCTCGAAATTTAGTCGGCATTGAACAGTTGCGGATATGACTGCTTCATCTTCTCCTCGAGTTCCCAAGTAGCGTCCTCCACATCATTCCGATTCCAGACGACCTTGACCAAGGGGATTTCCTTTCCTCTGAGCCGTCTGATCTGTTTGTCCTCAACTCGGACTGGAAGAACCTCGAAAGTCAGGTTGTCTTTTAGCGGCAGCTCGTCCACTGCTATCACATGCGAGGGATCGTGAATGTACCTCCTAAGTTGCGAGACATGAAATACATCATGGAGCTTAGACAAGTGCGGAGGTAGAGCAATTCTGTAAGCTACTGGTCTGACCTTCTCCGATATCTGGTATGGTCCGACAAACCGAGGGGTCAACTTCTTTGATTTGATAGCTCGGCCAATACCTGTTACAGGGGATACCCGAAGGAATACATGATCTCCCTCGATGAAGTTCAAGGGTTTCCTTCTCTTGTCGGCATAGCTCTTCTGTCGGTCTTGGGCTGCTTTCATCTTCCCTTGTATAATTCGGATCTTCTCGGTTGTTTCATGCACAATGTCAGGACCAATCAACAAGTTTTCTCCTATCTGGAACCAGCATAACAGCGTCCGACATTTCCGACCATACAATGCTTCGAAAGGAGCCATTCCAATACTTGAATGGAAACTGTTGTTGTAGGTGAACTCGACCAATGACAATAGTGTTTCCCAGCTTTCCGACTGTTCGAGCACACATGTCCTCAGCAAGTCCTCAAGGGTCTGAATGGTGCGTTCGGATTGTCCATCGGTTTGGGGATGATAAGTCGTGCTAAATCTCAACTTTGTACCCATGGCTTGCTACAAACTCTGCCAGAATCGGGATAAGAAGCGAGGATCACGGTCCAACACTATGTTGCTCAGAACACCGTGAAGTCTGACAATGTCCTTTATGTACAGTTGCGTCAGCTTCTCCAAGCTGTACTTCATGCTGATCGGCAGGAAATGGGCACACTTTGTAAGTCGGTCCTCCACAACCCAAATGGCTTCCTGCCCTGATCTCGTCCTTGGTAGACCCAACACAAAATCCATCGAAATGCTGTCCCACTTCCATTGTGGAATCTCCAAAGATCTGAGTAATCCTCCTGGTTTCTGATGCTCTATCTTAGCTTTCTGGCATGTCAAACACCGAGATACATAATCTGCCACATCGGTCTTCAACTTCGGCCACCAAAATAACCTCTTCAGATCCTAGTACATCTTTGTGGCTCCTGGGTGAAGACTCATCTTCGTCTTGTGGGCTTCTTCCATTAACTCTCTTCGGACTTCAAAGTCCATAGGAATGCAAACTCGGCCCTGAAACCGTACGAGACCGTCAGGTCCTTTAGTGAAGTCGGGTTCATCCTTATCTCCTGCTCTTTCTAGTAGCTTCTGGAGTTCTAGGTCGGCAGCCTGTCTTTCCTTGATGAAACCCACAAAATCATTGGTTACTTGCAGCATTTCCAGTAATACACTATTTTCCTTCTTCTGTATGCCGAGGTTAAGATCGCTAAACTCCTGCATCAACTGCATCTCTCGGACCATCATGTTTCTCAAATGAAGACTCTTCCTGCTCAGCGCGTCGGCCACAACGTTGGCTTTTCCAGGATGATAGTGCAGGTTGAAGTCGTAATCTTTTAGGAATTCTACCCATCTGCGCTACCTCATGTTCAGCTCCTTCTGTTCGAAAAGATAGCCGAGACTCTTGTGGTCGCTGAACACCTCGAATTTCGTGCCATACAGGTAGTGCCTCCAGATCTTAAGGGCAAACACCACGGCTGCCAATTCAAGATCATGTGTGGGGTAATTCTGCTCGTGTTGCCGAAGTTGCCGAGAGGCATAAGCCACCACTTTTCCCCGTTGCATCAACACGTAGCCGAGACCCTGCTTCGAGGCTTCACAAAATACATCAAAGGCTTTGGTCGGATCGGGCAGAATCAACACGGGCGAACTCGTCAACCTTTTCTATAGCTCTCGAAAGCTCTGTTCGCACTCCTCGGACCATTGGTAAGGTGCATCCTTCCTGGTTAACGAAGTCAACGGTAGAGCCAGTTTAGAGAATCCTTCAATGAATCTCCTGTAGTACCCTGCAAGACCGAGGAAACTCCTGATCTCGGTTACCGAGTTGGGTATCTCCCACTTAAGTACCGCTTCCACCTTGGAGGGATCAACTGCTACACCGTTCTCGGATATCACATGTCCGAGGAAATGAACCTCTTTGAGCCAAAAACTACACTTAGAAAGCTTGGCGTAGAGTTCCTTGTCCTTCAAAACCTGCAACACCGTTCTCAAGTGCTGCTCACGTTCACTCGGACTTCTGGAGTAGATGAGGATGTCGTCGATGAAGACTATCACAAACGAGTCCAGATAAGGTCGGAAGATTCTATTCATGTAGTCCATAAAGATGGCAGGTGCGTTGGTAAGTCCAAAGGGCATAACCACATACTCAAAATGCCCATACCTTGTCCTGAAGGCTGTCCTCGAAATGTCTTCTTCTCGGACTCAGATCTGGTGGTATCCAGATCAGAGGTCTATCTTTGAGAAAACCGAAGC
Organism: Crotalaria pallida; assembly: GCA_037953625.1. NCBI lineage: Eukaryota > Viridiplantae > Streptophyta > Magnoliopsida > Fabales > Fabaceae > Crotalaria > Crotalaria pallida. Next base: position 52,550,896 of record CM075654.1, on the reverse strand, counting down.
TCCCTTGAGTTGGTCCAATAAGTCGTCAATCCGAGGAAGGGGATATTTGTTCTTCACCGTTACCGCGTTGAGCTTCCGATAGTCAGTGCACATTCTGAGGCTACCATCTTTCTTTTTAACAAATAAAATCGGAGCTCCCCAAGGTGAGACGCTTGGTCGGATTAGCTTCTTGGCCAAAAGTTCTTCCAGCTGCTTCTTAAGCTCTTCGAGCTCGGGTGGTGCCATTCTGTACGGAGCAATTAAAATCGGGCCAGTTCCCGGGATGAGGTCTATACTGAACTCTACTTCTCTTCTCGGCGGTAAGCCAGGCATTTCGTCCGAGAAAACCTCTGGAAATTCTCCGACTACAGGAATTCGGTCTAAGGTCGGTTCCTCTGTTGCCTCTAACTTTTCAACAGAAGGGCCACCAAAGATTACGTCTTTTCTCGGCAATCGAGCAGGACATGGTTCTGAGACATCCAGTCCATGCCGAGGATAATGTCTAGCTTGGTTAGGGGTAAACAAATTAGGTTGACCTTAAAATATCGGCCTAATACTTGGATAGGACACTCTAGACACATTTGGGAAGTGATTACAGAAGAGTTGGTTGGGGTAGAAATGGATAATTTGTAAGGCATTTCTACTAGGGGATAGTTTTAGTCTTTTCATACAGTCAAGGGAAATAAAGGAATGTGTGGCTCCACAATCAAATAACACAGCACATGTGATGCTGTTTACTTGACAAGTACCTCGGATCAGCTCGTCAACATCGGTCACCTCTTCACCATCCATAGTGTAAACCTTGCCTCTCTGCATAGGTCGGTTAACACCAGTCTGATGAGCCTTGGTCACATTGACCTCTTCTTTCACAATATTCTTAGTACACCGAGCTGCAAAATGACCAGGCTTGCCACATCGGAAACAAGATCCTCTTGCTCTGCTCGGATCCAGACTCCAGCATTCTCCCCTGTGCTGCCTTCCGCAGTGTTGGCATATCAGATAGGGGCCAGGAACAACCACCATCTGACCACCGCTCCTCGGAGTCGTTGACACTCTTAAGCTCGGATTCACATAGGGAGCAGTCCTCTGAACAACTCCTTTCCCTCTGATAGGCCCCACTGCTTTCTGTGCCGACCTGCCCCACTTTCTGTCGGCTTTCCTCTTGAGCCCCTTCTCATAGGTGCTAGCCATGTTCACCAATTGCGAGAGATTGGCCACATTCTGATATTCGAAAGCGAGCCGAATATCATCATGGAGACCAGACTCAAACTTGATGCACTTGGTACGCTCATCGGCATCTCGGTAGCTTCTTGAGTAGCGGATCAAATCCTCGAACTGAGCGGCGTATTCCCCGACACTCAAGTTCCTCTGTTCCAGCTTGAGAAAAGCGAGCTCCTTCTCTCTCCTGACATCCTCGGGAAAGTACTTTCCGAGGAATCGAGCTCGGAACAACTCCCAAGTGATAATTTCATTAGTCGCTTCCAGTCCACGACTCTGCTGCTCCCACCAGTGCTCGGCTTCACTTGCCAGCACAAATTCAGCCAACCTCACCCTGTACTCATAGGGCGGTTGCAGAGATCGGAAGATCTTTTCAACATCTTGGAGCCATCTTTGAGCCCCATCAGGATTGTAACCCCCTTCAAACCGAGGTGGTTCATTCTTCCAAAATCGGCTCAGCCAGTCGATCTCGACTGGAGCCGGAGGTTGAGGCTGAAGGGCTGCAGCTGCAGCTGCTGCGGCTGTGGCGATGTTTTGAGCGAGATTCTCAGCTTGATTCTGCTGAGCTTGCGCTTGGTTCTGCTGCAGTTGAACCAGAGTTTCCAACACAACAGCAATTCGGTCATTATTGGCTCTTCTCCTAGCCATACTGCTAGATCATGGAGAGAAAGCCAATTAACCACCGAATAATCAAGTAAATATATATACATGTAACATCCCAAACTTTATTTTAAATTGGATTATTAATTAAAAACCTTAGAAAAATTGGAAAAGTGATTTAATGAATTTTGCTAGATATGTGAGTGGTGATTATAGGTCCTAGGAGTTGTATAGAAGGCATTTATGGCTTTGGGCTGAGCAAATAAGCGAGATCGGGAGTTAAATCGGCGTTTTAGATGTTAGAAATCGACCGAAAAGAGAAAATTAGAAATTTATTAAAGGAAGCTAAGAAAATAAATTCCACCGTTGGATGTGAAGTTTATGGGGTATAGAAGCATGTCTAAATATTTGGACTCGATCCGACGGTTAACGAAAAAGTTACGGCGAATCGAAGATTTGGAATTCTGGTGCACGCCCAGGCGCACCGGTGCACGCCCAGGTGGGTGCACTGTTCATGGTGCACCAATCCAGTGAAAAACACGCCCAGGCCAGCCAGCCGTGCGCCGAGGCGAGCCAAAATCCGCACCAGCCGCACCAGTTGCATATTGGCGCACCAGAAATCCCCACCTGGCGCACCATTTCCCTTTCTGGTGCATCAGCCATGCACCAGCTTGGTGCTGGTGCTGAATCTCCCGCCCAGGCGAGGCACCAGCTTGCCCAGGCGCGCCCCAGGCGCATCAGACGCACCACGACCCACGTTTTGGCACGCCAAACTTCCACCCGACCGCACCAGCTCCCTCCTGACCGCACCAGCGTGCGCACCAGCAGCACCAGCTGGTGCTTGAGCTCGCCCAAGCGAGTGGCGCAGACCAGATTTGATCTGGTGCGTCCAATTAGAACTTGGGGGCCAAGTTGTGGCCTCTTGGCCACACGATTTTGCTTTTCTTTGGCAAGAACAAGCACCCAACAACAAGAACACCACTTCCTCCTCACATTCCATCATCAACATCATCTCTTCATCCATTTTCTCTCCATCTCCAACACATTTCCATCATCAAACCACCATAAACACTTGATCTTGGGCACCCCAAACCCAAAATCAAACACACCCATCAAGCTTGCATCATGGACTTTGGCTAGGAGCTCATTCCTTTCTCTTCCTTGGCACACGAATTTCACCTCCTTCACTCTTCTTGGTCTTTCAATTTCTCCACCACTAATTGGGTAAGCTAGCTTTATATCATGAATCAATTTCCTTTCCATTCCAACTTTCCTTAGTTCGTGGAAATTGAGTTTAAATCCTTAGGGTTCTTGCACTCATGAATGTATAGGACTCTATTTCATGCTTTCCAAATCAAAACCAAGTCAAGGGCAAGGAACTCACATACCAAGGAATCAAGGAGCTAGAACTTGAATTTATCATCATCCTCCATTAAGAAGGTAAGAGGGTTTGTATTACCTTAGCTTAGGAAGTAGATTCTCTTTAGTTATAGTGATGGCTAGGGGTAGAGAGGGAGTGTAGCATAAAACCTTAGGGTATTTGACAATAAAAATAAAGGAAATAATTGATGGAGAATAAAAAGAATAATTAGTGTAAATTGGTGAGAACAAATGTATAAATGAAAATAAAGGAAATAATTAATGAAGGATAGGAGGAGAAAATAGTGAAATTTGTGAGAACAAACATATAAATGACCATGGATAGAAAGGAAGTGATGGACTAAGTAGATATATAATTTGAGGGTAATGAGAGTAACTAGTTGATGAATCATAAGGAAAATTATAAAGGAAATTAAGAGTGGATAATGGAGCGAAAATAATTAGAGACTCGGGATAAGCTTGAAAAGATATGGAGGTTGTGAAAGGAATGAAACATTATATTGATGGGATAACCATGAGATAGGTAAAGAAAAGGGAAAGTAATGATGGACTGGTTCTAATTCGGAAAGATGACGGAATAAATGCATGGAAAGTATAGAAGAATGTATGTTAAGAGGAATCGATAAATGAATACTAGAGTAAAATGTTGATTTAATGCTAAGTAAATAATGTGAGTGATAAATGTGTGTAAAAAGGGGATTAATAACGATAAGGGCATTTGTGGCTAAAATGGACTATGAGTGCTAAAGTGTGCAATGAATTGAATAGAAATTATATAGGGAATGAGATGAAAGTGAGTGAATACTTGAACAATGGAATTATATGGTTAATGTGAGAAGAACCCACCTATTGAGGTGTGAATATAGGAATGTGAAAGGGTGAATTTATTATGTGAATAATGATTAATGTATAATGACCCTCCCAAAGGGAGTGAGAATGTGATAATGTTTATGAATGACCCTTCCTATGGAAGTGGAAATATGTATAATCTATATGGACCCTCCCTAAGTGGAGTGTGAAAATTTAATGGACCCTCCATAGCGGAGCGTGTATTTAATGGACCCTCCATAGCGGAGCGTGTATATAATGGACCCTCCATAGCGGAGCGTGTATATAATGGACCCTCCATAGCGGAGCGTGTATATAATGGACCCTCCATAGCGGAGCGTGTATTTAATGGACCCTCCATAGCGGAGCATGTATATAATGGACCCTCCATTCCGGAGCGTGATTGATGGACCCTCCTTATAGGAGTGGATATGTATATGATTTATGGACCCTCCTCAGAGGAGTGGATAGATGCATGATATGGACCCTCCCTTCGTGAGCGTGATAATGTGAAATGATGGACCCGCCTATATGGCGTGAGTAGATGTGATTAGAACCCGCCCTTGTGGCGTGAGAATGAATGGAAATAATACCCGCCGAAAAGTGTGCGAAAGAATGGAAAATAACGGAAAGACTTGAAAGGCATAGGAAAGTACGTAACTGAAAACTTAGGGAAAAGTTGAGTTGTACCAAAGGAAAGTGAAGTAGTATGTGATCTGGTTAGTATGGTGTAGGGTAGGTCCTTGGTTTATTACTATGCTTTTGTAGAAGCTATATTTCTAAGTTCTGTGTAATGCTACCCTTCTTGATATATTTTTACAGGTACCGAAGCGGAGCATGCACTAGTCGTGGCCGAGCAGGGGCGCACTCCACAACGTGGAGTGTGAATATTAGGGGGGGTGATATTATGATATTCTGAGAATTAAGCTTTGGCTTTTGATGTATAAAACTTTAAGTTTATCTTTTGGGGAAATTAAACTATTTCATAACTTGATTATTATTATTATCTTGGTGACGATGTTCTCGAATGTATCGAACTGATTTGTAATTTGCCCTGTTGGCATACTGCTGGTTATGTAACAATGTTAAACAGGTTTTCAAGGAGAACTCCTATTTTTGGAATGTCCATAAAACAAAGGAAACTCTGTCCGATTTGGCAGAGATTTTTACAAGCAAAAAATGGTTTTAAAAAGAAATTTTCAAGTCACTAAATAAATCGGGGTAATTAGAGTATTATTTAAGATAGGGTGTTACAATACATACATAAACATATATATCTATAAGCTCTATCACCTAACTTAGACTTCTAGACATTACTTGTCACTCTCTTGGTGAGTAACCACTGGAGTCCTTTGCAACTCCAATAGGTCGAGGAGAAACTGCTCTGATACCAAAAATGTAACACCCTAAATAATAATTACCCTTAAATACCCCAAAATTTGGATTTAAAATTTCTTTTAAAGGAAACGAATATAATAAATCACCAAAATAATTGTTCCTTCCATTAATACCAAAATACATCAGAGTTATAAAGCGGAAGACTTAAATACATCAAATACATAAAATATAAGTTTAAGTACATTCAGTTCGGTCATTCAAAGTACAAATCAGTGTTTTAGCTCGGCCCAACTGGCCGAGACCCCGTCAGCTATCCGACTCTAAATGACTTACTCTCCTTGTGAGGGAGAGTGAACCTGCTCGGCCGGGGACTGCGTCTGCTCGGGCTCAGTACCTGAAAAATGGTAAGGAGGTGAGCATTACACAGAACTTAAGTAAGCAGTTTCTAAAATGACATACCGAACTACCAAGCCAAACACAAGTAGACAGTTAGCATATAATAACAAGTAATCAAACCACATGCATACATCATCCTTTAGCTCGGCTCACATCGTACAACATCAATTAGCTCGGCTCACATCGTTACTCAGCTTATCCATTGCCTATTAACTATACCTCGGCACATCCTATCGATTCCCCTTATACTCTTTCATTAATTCTTACACTCGGCATCTCGACCACTATCCTCTTACCTCGGATTACCATCTCTATCTCGGATTCATTACTCAATATTCCACTTTTACATATCTTACAATCTTTTACTCTTCTCAGATGCATACACCCAGTGCATGTCTTACACCATTTAAAGTCGGATATCGGAGTGTCCATAACTGCGAGTACCCAGTACCCGTCTTACAGCTGCACATACCCGGTATGCGTCTAACGCGATCAATGCACGCACCCAGTACGCGTCTTCTATGACCAGGAGCACTTCCGCCGATCATTCTATGGAGTAAGGAGTGTCCATAACTGCGAGCACCCAGTACTCATCTTACAGTAGCGCATCTCGGCGACTTACGCGATCAATGCACGCACCCAGTACGCGTCTGCTATGACCAGGAACACATCCCACCGATTTCGTGCTCGGAACCTTGTGTGAATCATAACTACGAGTACCCAGTACCCGTCTTATAGCTGCACATACCCAGTATGCGTCTGACGCGATCAATGCACGCACCTGGTACGCGTCTGCTATGACCCGATCACACAACCATTTCTCTTTTATTCCTCTTATCCTTTTAACCATTTTAGTTTGGCCTATCTCGGCTCCACCTCTTAGTCTCTTTAACCATTTATTTAGCTCGGCCTCTCTCGGCTCAACCCTTTAACCATTCCCCTTTTTCCTTAACCTTTCTCATTATGTGACTTATTACTCTATCTCCCCTACTATCCATATTTACCATTTTCTCAACCCATTCTCAACCTCTCCCAGCTCGGCCCAGCTTGGCCACAGATATAAATAACAAATATCAAAGCTCATAAACATTTATACAACAAAGTTCATAAACACCTATACAACAACAACAATAAGAATAAAAGCATTCAACCAATCCATCATGTAAATACCAACATATAGCATAACCCAATATTCCTCCCTACTTCAATCTCATGTTTCTAGTTCATTCATTAGTTCCCTTTACCCTTTTTACCTCTTCTTTCTATCCTTAACCTATATCCATTCCCTAATCTACACCCACTCTTAGTACCCTTTATGAACACCCTAGAAATCCAAACTCAAGTAGAGGTAACACTCACTCCTTACCTCAAACCGTGAGAGATAAGAGTTGGGAGTTTGAGAATGGTTTCCTTGATGCTTGACCTCTTGAACTCCACACCCTTGATTCCTTTTCTCCAAGCTGCCACGAGTTCCTCCAAGCTGCACACAAGCTCCACCAGCCACACACGAACTCCACAGCGGCCCAGGGACTCCGGGACGGAAAGAGAAGACGGCGGAAGGAAGGTCTCTGGTTGGGTGGAAGAGAGCTCGTGAGAGAGAGGGAAAGAGGGAGTGTGTTGGGGTTTTGGTTGCTGGATTTTCCAAAGAGAAAGAGAGAGAGACGTTGGGAGAAAGTGAGAGAATGCAAAGTGTGTTATGGGGTGTATTTGGATTTTATTTTATTCATTTGAGGGAAACATTTGTGTGGTCCTCATTGGAGGCTTCTTGGGGAAGCTAGAATGTGTGGACAGGATCCATTGGCTTCCAAAGGAAGCCATGAATAGTACATTGAAAGGGACATAAAGCAATGATAGTGACATGAAGTGAATGACAATGACATAAAGTGAATGATAGTACCGTACGGACGGTACGAAAACCAAAGGGTTAACAGCTCCACATGAGCTGGCACGAAGAAGCTAGGACGTGTCGGCTCGGGTACGTCGGCTAGGATACGTTGGCTCGGTTTGTAGGAACAACAGTAGTCCGAGCTTCCCTTCTCGGATGATACTATGAGGTATGCTAAGGTCGGCTAATCCGGACTGGACAACAGGTTCCGCGTTTGGTTCCCATCCAGCTCGGTTCATATGCACACAATCTCATCTAGCTCGGCCGGGATCGGACCGAGGTCCTATACTTACATCCTAGGTCGGCCTATGCTCATACTACCCTTCTAACCTTGTACAATTTTCTAAGGCTTAATCCTATCCTTAAATAAATATTTATATACTAAAATTATATTATTTAATATTAATTTTCAGGATGTTACAAATCCAAGGTTGTCTCATTTTCATCGAATGACCGATCCAAGGTCATCTCAATTATTTGAGTAACTGATACAAGGTTATCTCATCCCTTCGAGCAACTGATCCATGGTTGTCTCATATTCTGAGTGATTGATCCAAGGTCATCTCATTTATTCGAGTAACCGATCCAAGGTTATCTCATCTCCTCGAGCAACTGATCCAAGGTTGTCTCATATTCCGAGTGACTAATCCAAGGTCATCTCAATTATTCGTGTAACCTATCCAAGGTTATCTCATTTTTCGAGCAATTGATCCAAGGTAGTCTCATATTCTGAGTGACTGATCCAAGGTCATCTCATTTATTCGAGTAACCGATCCAAGGTTATCTCATCTCCTCAAGCAACTGATCCAAGGTTGTTTCATATTTCGAGTGACTGATCCAAGGTCATCTCAATTATTTGAGTAACTGATCCAAGGCTATCTCATCTCTTTGAGAAACTAATCCAAGGTTGTCTCGTGTTTTGAGTGACTGATCCAAGGTCATCTCATTTATTCGAGTCACCGATCCAAGGTTATATCATCTCCTCGAGCAACTGATCCAAGGTTGTCCCATATTCTGAGTGATTGATCCAAGGTCATCTCAATTATTCGATTAACCGATCCAAGGTTATCTCACCTCTTCGTGCAACTGTTCCAAGGTTTTTCACTCCTCTCGAAAACAAAATTGGTATCTATTTCTTTACCCATTCCGTACAATGATAACTTGTGAAACTCTTTGGATAACATGTTATCAAGTAAGCAACAGGTAAAGAGGGGCAGCTGTAGATACCCAATTTTGTCCCCCAAACAAAATAAAATAAAAAATAATAAAAAAAATGTTTTGTTTAAAAAAGATAAAAAAATAATAATAATAATAAAAAGATTTTGAAAAATAGTATTATTTGTAAAAAAAAATAAAAAAATGAAAAATAAAAAAATTCAAAGAAAAAAGATAAGATAAATATATATATATATATATATATATATATATTTGTAAAAGATTTGGTTAGTTTTTGTGAGGATAAGGATAAAAAACTTTTTTGTTAAAAAGATTTGTTTTCTTATGAAAGGATTATCATCAAGTTTGTTTTTATTTTAAAAGATTGAGAATTGATCTTTAACAAAGTTATAAAGATTTGATTGAGGAATAAACCAGAGAATATTCCACTGGGCTCTCAAAACCTGTTAAAAAACACTAATTTTCTTAACCTAATTTTTCCTATAAATAGAGCTCTTTTCCTCACATTGAAACAAAAAAAAAATAAAGAGAGAGAGAGAGGAAGAGCATAGACAACGAGAGAAAGTAAAGGACAACGACATTGATAGGATTTTGAGTGAAAAGAAATAGAGAGATTTATAATAATTTTGTTGATAGAAAATCCATTCATTGATTAATCTGTTGAGGTTATTGTTGTTGTACCCTCTTTCAATTTGAAGTTTTCACAGGTATGAAATGGTTTCCTAAAATCTATTGTTCTTGATCTAGTTGTGCACTGCTCTTGTTTGGTTTTAATTCTTTTATTTTTTATCAATATGTTCACCTAATTCGTTTCTTATTTTTCCTGTTATGATTGGCATAATCTAATGATAATACATTACATATGGGTCTTTATTTTATTTTTTTATTTAAAAAAAAAAGCAGTTTAATCCATTACTTATTTGGTCTAATTCGATAATTGTGTTTTGGCAAGTCAATTTTTCTCACCCAAATTTGTTTAGTAGTGGAATCTTTAGGACTTTCTCTTCACATTCAAAAATAAATACTATATAATCCTTCTTTTAAAGCACGATAATTAAATAAATTTTATTATTTAAGTATTGATAATGTGCATTTTGGGAAACCCATTTTTCCTTGTCCAATTATCGAGGTCTTATGGATTTTCCTCTTTGCATCATTCCTTTTCATGAAAAATATTAATTAAAACTAAGTTGTAAGAAAAATAATAATATAAATGCTCTTTTTAATCTGAAAATCAAATAAGTTTTAAGTATTGACGACATGTATTTTGGAAACTAATTTTTCCTTATCTAAATGATGAGGTCTTATATATATGTTCCTCTTTGTACAAACCATTTTTAAATATAAGCTATAATTGTGTTAGAATCAAATTGCTAGAAAGTTACCAAATTAGAAATACTCTTTTTTTTTATAAAAATTAAATGAATTTTATTAACAAAATGTGTTTTGGAAATCCACCTTTCCTTGCCTAAATGATAAGGTCTTGTGCATATTCCTCTTCGCATCAAACCAATTTTTTTCTAATAAAAAAATATAAAATTTAAACAATTAGAACTACGTAGCCTTGATTCCTCATTTTATGAGGGTACGTAGTGTTAGATCCAGTGAGAAGGTTTTGATAATGACAAATGTTTTGAACAAGCTACAAATGTTTTGATCAAGCTCAAGTATGGAGAAGCTAACCAAACAACAACAAACAACAATGATGAAGAGAGAGCAAGCTCATGAAGATTCAATTTGTGTATTATATTGTATCTTTAGTTTGAGTCTTATAGTTTGTTGATTTTGGGTAGAGTTATTAGAGGGTAGTGAATCTCTATCAAGTGCATGATTATATTATATTTTGAGTATTCACTTAACCTAAAATCAATAGGTGGCTTAAAGGTTTGAAAGAAAAGGTTTAGTTTTGAGAAAACAAGTTTTTAATTGATTTTTACAATGGCTAATCGATTAACCTAATGAGCTAATCGATTAACACACATTTAACAGTGCTTAATTGATTAAGGCTTTATGTGTTAATCGATTAACACCTGTTTTACTGGTTTTTAAAATACGTTTTTCACTTCTCAAAATCAGTTTTTAAGTTTCCTAACTTTTGGGTATTCTATATAAACCTTTTCCTAACCTTTGTGAATAATGAGAACAAATCAATTTCATTTTCATATCATTTTTGGAAAGATCAAAGCCACACTATTCTCTCTCACTTTCTCATAGATCAAAGCTTTCACTTTTGCATTCTTTGATCAAGAATCTTTGAATCTCATGTTGGTATTTTCATAGTTCTTGAAAGAGCTTCATAGGATTGTTATTGTTTTCTATTGGGTTGTAATCATTTCAAGGAGGCAAACATTCTACAACAAAGGAAGTCTTGGTGGTTGTTCATCAAGCAAATCAAGTTGGAAGTCTTGTTGTGTTAACAAGCAATTGGAAGACTTGTTGTGGGGATATCAACAAGCAAGGGAAGAAGGTTAGATTAGAAGTTCAATAAGATTGCAAGACAAGAGTGAGGTATCTCTTGGAGGCTATCAAGAAGGGAGTCTTGAGAGGTGTATTACTTGTAATTTGAGAATTCTAATTCCTTTAGTGAAGAATCTCTCTTGGTTGAAGAGGGGACTGGATGTAGCTCACGGTAGTTGTGAGTGAACTAGGATAAATCACTGTGCAATATCTCTATTCCCTTAACTCTTTATGTAAGGTCCTATATTTTAATATATGAATTAAAAGTATTTTATCAACATTAGTATCATTAAAATAGTTAATTTTCCCTATTTTAGCAAAAACACTCGAGTATTTTAGGTAAGACTCGAGTATTTTAAGTAGCTGTTTGGAAATTTGAATTTTTAAATAAACACTCGAGTATATTTGAAAACACTCGAGTATTTCGTGCAGACCTGAAAGTGTATAAGTCGGTTTTCATTTAATTTCGCACCAAAACGCGAGTCTCATAATAAGCCCATGTAGTTCACACTTTGATCTCTGATTTCTCCTTCGTTTCTCAATCAAATCCTTCGAAACCAAAACACAACTCAAGGTTCTAGTTCCATCTTTGAATTAGAATCAAGAATCACTTCAAATAAGCCCCTGTAGTTCGAGTTCTAGATCATCAAAGTTTGAAGTTCAAAGCTGTGAAAACAGAGTAGTTTTCAGCATCAAGTATTCATCTTCATTGAATTCATTTGGTAATTTCATGAACCCTTTTTGTGTCAAACTTGTTCCTGGTTGGAGTTAGTATATCCTAGTTTGTTAAACTAACTTGTTTCACTCTGTTTCATGCCAAATCCGTGGTGAAATCTGTGGCAAAAGTCAGCCTGTTCAACCTCTTTTTCACAAGTCCAGAATTCGAATTTTTGATCCAGCCAAGTTCCTTGTTGTTTAATCTGTTGTTTAGCTTCTCTGAGGTAAGGGAGGAGTTATCTAATTGCTAGAATGAGTAATCTCAAGCTAGAAATGTAGGAACCTCACAAGGTTCATCAAGGGATGAAGTTGGAAATGGGAATATGACTTGGAGGTCATAAACCCAAGGTTTTCCGATTCAAACAAGTTTAAATGGACTTAATAATGCTCACTGGATTAATTTTCGAATTTAAAAACAAGTGGAATTGAATTTCATGTCTTGAAATGGTTATTTTCCAAGTTTGTATTGATTCTGTGATTTGATGCTGATTTATGTTGTTATGTACTTGTTTATGTGTTCTAACATGTTCAGTATATGTGTTTATGCCTCTGTTTTGCATAAGAATGGAAATACAATGCAAGGAATACGAATTGACATTGAAAGGTGCAGAAACTGGTGCTGTTGCAGTAAAAACACTCGAGTAAATTAAGGAGGACTCGAGTATTCTGGAAAAATTGAAGAACACTCGAGTATTTCTTAAAGACTCGAGTAAATTCATAAGAACACTCGAGTAGGCAAGAACTACTCGAGTAATTCAAAGAATTTTCAGAAAAATCTTACTTTTCTATTATTTCATTAAAGATTAACTCGTCTAATCTCCTATATTATTAAATTTTAATTATTTCCTTTTATGCCTAAAAACCTAATCCCGTTGGTTGATTATTATCCTGAAAGAGTCCTACTGGAATTTCATCCAGTGGTTGATATATTCGGACAGGAGTCCCAACGGATAAATGTATAAGTTTATTTGATTCCCATTGGTAGATTTTTATCCTGGATGAGTCCTACTGGAATTTTATTCAGTGGTTGACATATTCGGACAGGATGTCCCAATGGAAGTGCGTACACCCATTTGGTTGATTATTTTCCCATGTCCCAGTGGAAGTCTTTACCCACTTGGTTGATATTTTGGGAGTCCTAAATGGGGTCGTTGCATTAATTAATAATAAAAGGATTAACTCCTATTATATAAAACCATCACAAAGTGGCAAGGCCGCTGATGGAATTTTCAGAAAAGCACTAGCACCAGTTAATGCCAAAAGAAAAGATGGATTTGAGATTGAGAAGGATTATGAACTTTGGGTCTCTATATTGGAGACATGATGTTCAAGGATGTGATTAAAGAATAAAAGAAAGTAAAGAATTAAAAAGAAAAGTTTGTGTGGCATTATCATGCATGGAGAAGGAGTTGCTCCGATCTGGATTCGGAACATTCAGTAAGGTTAAATCAGAATATCCCTAGCACAAGGATGCTAGGAAGACCGAGTTCCCATCGATCGTGACGCTTGAATATGAATCGCTCCGGTTTGATGAACCATAGGATTGAGAATATCCCGAGCCTGAGATACTCGGATGCCAAACCGCGTAGCATGAATGAGGAGTAGACATGCATCACGACACTAATTGAGATATTATAAAAGACAGCTTGAGCATATGCACATGCATCTATTATTGCTACTTGATAATTTGTGCTTGTTATTTCTAGCCACTGTTATGCTCATTTGTTATTGCTTTTAGCTATGACTCACTCCCAGTCCCTTGTGTAGGTGATGGCGAGAAACATGTTCTGCGTGGAGATGAGGCCGCTCCCTAATGGGGAGTGGAATTTTGAGGACCATAGGGCTACATATGAGGGGGATGTGGAAGTCACCTTCCGCCATCCTAACCCATATTCCCGTATGCGTCCGCTTAGATCGAGAATCCCGATGGTTTACATCATGCACATTCCGCCAAATTTTGTTATGCGAAATGGAACCCCTCCACCACCACCAAGACGTTTTCCGAGACGCACTATCCCACCGAGCCCAGCACCCTCCTCAGAAAGAATCATTTTAGAGGTTCCTGCTCGTCCTAGCCCTTCCCCTCAAGTTCGATCCCGAACTCCGATATACGTGCCTGATGATCCGGCACAAGAGGAGGAGGAAGAGGAGGAGGAGGATCCAATCGAGGATGAGGATCCGGTGGATAATGCAAATCAGATGGTGGATGATTTTATGGACAACTCAACTGGAAGTCAGTGGGGAACTGACGACTAAGTTAAGTTGTGGGGTGGAATGTGAATGATATAATCCATCAGGTTTTCTCTTATCTATACTATTTTATATTTTGAGTCATGAACCATATGCTCTAGGTTATTATGAATTTTGTTGTAATATATGTATTATAATGTAATGGCCTAGAGTGTTAAGTCAAGTAATTATGTATTTTGTTTAAATGAAGAATGTGGTATGTACCCTTTTTAGTATGAATGAAATACGATGTTACATCACTTGTCTTCATGACTCGATGTTTATGTAATTCCGCAAGAATTGATAATGGATGATGACTTGACTTTTAGTTTCAAAGAAAAAAAAATAATGGTCGTATTTTCTGGTTATAAATATTTTACTTTGGAATGAAAGTTGGGTCGTCACACTTTACATTCTTGACATTTCATATTGTTCTTGGTTGAAAACCTAGAAAAGATTGATTTTCCATAATTAGTTGAATTAGGTTTTAATTGTGCAAATTGAATTGGGGAAAATCATTTTCATAACCTAGGTAATCAATAAGAATATTGGTGTTAATCAATTCCGCTTAATCTCTGATTTTATGTGTTAATTGATTGATTTTCGTATTCGATTGAAAAGTGATTTTTCAGTTTTAACAGTGATTAATCGATTAACTGAAGGTGTTAATCGATTAAGCAAAAATATGCTTTCAGGCATTACTCGATTAACTGGTCAGCTTAATCGATTAACTTGTGTTTTTCAAAGGTTAATCGATTAATCAACTTGTCTTAATCGATTAAAGGCTGAACTTTTTGTAAAAATCATTCGTTTTAATTGTTTCGATTCATTTCATTCGAAAATCTTTCAAGGTTTCTTTAACACCTATTCAACCCCCCTTCTAGGTGTTCTCCTAGTGTTGCTTAGTTAATTCACCCACCGATTGTAGTCATTTTAACACGTAGGACCAGAGGCAAACTTGTCAGGCACTAAAATAAAAAACAAATAGTTTAGGCAAATCATTTATATAGGTCTTTTAAAATCAATCAAATAAAGGTACCATTTTCGAATGGGCAAACGGGGTGCTAATATCTTCCCCAGCTCGTAACCTACTCCCGAACTCGGAATCTATCTAGTTAGAGACCAATCTTTATCCGTTTTAATTAATAATTATTTTTTCGCGTTTTTTGTAACAATATGCGGTGGCGACTCCAAATTGGGTTAGTCGACCCCCACTCGTAGATGAGGCCGCGAGGGCGACTCGAGACCCCGAGGCTGCGACACACATGAGAACAGAAGAGGCAATTCATCTCAAGGATAGGTATTAAAATGATTTAAATTTTTCTAATGCTAATCTCGTTGAGTCTGTTGCTGGTATCTCAAAGAACAGCTTCAAAAATCAGAAGCATCAAAGTCAAAACAACAAGCAGAAGGGAAACAATCATGCTCTGAAACCAAATAATGCTATCCAGAAATACAAAGAAATGTCATGCTGGTACTGTCAAAAACCAGGACACAAGGCCTACCACTTCAAGGAGCGAAAGAGAGAAGAAAACAAAAACAACAACAACAACAATCCAAGGAAAGCACTGTACCAGTCGCGTCCTCAAGAAAACCTGGCTGAAGATGATGAACCAATTGCTACTGTTGTTGAGGAAGTGAATCTGGTAAGCAACGTCACTGAATGGGTCCTCGACACTGGAGCAACGAGACACATATGCGCAAACAAAGAATTGTTGCAAGATTTTGAGGAAGCAACAGATGATGATATTGTCTACATTGGAAACTCTGCCAATGCTGGAGTATATGGTAAAGAAAAAAATTCTACTCAAATTAACTTCTGGAAAGACTATAGCCTTGAACAAGGTGCTTTATGTGCCATCTATGCGTAGGAATTTAGTTTCTGGTGCACTGCTTAATAAGGCGGATTTAAAAATTGTTTTAGAGGCTCCTAAAATTATGATAACCAAAAATGGTGTTTTTGTAGGAAAGGGGTATTTGAATGATGGGCTATTTGTACTCAACTCCTCTGATATTCATAATAATGTTTCCACTTCTGCTTATTTCGCTGAGTCTTCTGATCTTTGGCAAGGTAAATTAGGACATTTGAATTTTGGTTCTATACAAAAATTGAGAAATATGGGTCTGTTGCCCACTTTATCGGAGAGGAGAAATACCAAATGTCAAATTTGTGTATAGGCTAAATACTTTAAGAAATCGTGTAACTCAGTATCTGCCAGACAAATTGAACTTTTAGAATTGGTGCACTCCGATTTGGCAGATTTTAAAAGTTTGGTAAGTCGGGATGGAAAAAGATATTTTATAACATTTGTAGACGATTTCTCAAGGTACACAAAAATCTACCTTTTAAGATCAAAAGATGAGGCTGAGTCAATGTTTTTAAAATATAAGGCAGAAGTGGAAAATCGGTTAAATCAAAAAATTAAGAGACTTAGAACTGATAGAGGAGGAGAATATAGTACAAATAGTCTTAGAGATTTTTGTGAGAAAAATGGTATTATACATGAATTCTCTGCCTCTTATATTCCTGAACAGAATGATATTGCCGAAAGGAAAAATAGAACTTTGAAAAATATGATGAATGTTATGTTGCTTTCCTCTGTTTTGCCTGATAATTTTTGGGGTAAAGCTGTTTTAACAGCATGTTATGTTTTGAATAAAGTACCTCATAAAGCTCAAGATAAAACACCCTATGAAATGTGGAAAGGTTTTGTACCTAATCTGAAATTTTTGAAAACTTGGGGTTGTTTAGCTAAAGTTGGGTTACCTGATTTCAAAAGGACTAACATTGGTGCTAAAACCATAGATGTTGTTTTCATTGGTTATGCTCTTAAAGTCTTAATAGTGCTGCTTACATATTTTTGTATCTTAGTGATTATTCTGTCACACAATCTAGGGATGCAGAATTCTTTGAAGGTATATTCCTTTATAGACAAAAATTGATTTCTCAACATGTTAGTTCTACTCCCCAAGGTACATTTGATGCATCTTTAGACTTGAATGTATCTCCTGTTTTGCATGCTTCTAGTTCAAACATTATTGATAAAAATGTTGTAATTGATGAACCTAGAAGGAGTAAAATAAAAAGAACAGAAACAAGTTTTGGTCCTGATTTTATCACTGCTTTCTTACTGAAAATTTTGATGTCGATCCTCTGTGTGAAGAAATTGTTTTTGCATACATTTTAGAAGAAGATCCAAAAACTTATTCTGAAGCGATAAAATCAGTAGTCTCTAGTTTCTGGAAAGATGCCATAAAAAGTGAAATAGATTCTATTATGAGTAATCATACTTGGGAGTTGGTGGAGTTGCCTAAGGGTTGTAAACCCATTAGTAGCAAAATGATTTTAAAAGAAAAATGACACCTAATGGCTCCATAGAAAAGTTCAAAGCTAGACTGGTAATTAGAGGTTTTATTCAAAAGAAAAGTGTAGATTATTTTGATATTTATTCACCAGTTACTAGAATGCCAAATGTGCGTGCTTTAATTGCTTTGGCTACCACACAAAATCTGATTATACATCAAATGGATGTAAAAACTGCATTTTTAAATGGCGATTTAAATGAAGAAATTTATATGGAACAACCTGAGGGTTGTGTTTTTCTTGGAAAGGCAAATCTGGTTTGTAAACTTAAAAAATCTTTGTATGTTTTGAAGCAAGCACCTAAACAGTGGTATTAGAAATTTAATAATGCTTTGCTAGAATATGGTTTTTCTGTTAATATCTCTGATACATGTGTGTGTATGCAAAGATGTTTGACTCTAAATGAATTTTAATATGCTTATATGTGTATGATATGCTAATTTTTGGAACGCATTTAGATGTGATAAATGAAAATAAAAGTTTTGTGTGTTCAAAGTTTGAGATGAAAGATTTAGGAGAAGCTGATGTGATTCTTGGAATTAAAATCAATAGAACTGATAATGGGATTTCTCTAAATCAATCTCACTATGTTGAAAAAAATACTAAAGAAATTCAATAGTTTTGATGTTACGCCTATAAGAACTCCATATGATCCTAGTTTTCATTTGAAGAAAAATTGTAGTGATATAAGTGTGTCTCAATCTAAATATGCAAGAATTATTGGGAGTGTAATGTTTCTTATGAATTGTACTAGACCTGATATTGCATATGTTGTTAGTAGAGTGGGTCGTTATACTCATAATCCTAGTGGAGATCATTGGATTTCCTTACAGCGTCTTTTAAAATATTTGAAAGGAACTATTGATTGGAGTTTGCATATTACCAAGTTTCTTGCTGTTTTAGAAGGATATTGTGATGCAAACTGGATATCTGACAATGATGAGGTGAGTTCCACCAGTGGTTTTGTTTTTACCTTAGGTGGAGGAGCTATATCTTGGAAATCAGCTAAACAAACTTGTATAGCACGCTCAACTATGGAATCAGAATTCATAGCTTTGGAACTGGCAGGCCAAGAAGTTGAATGGCTCAGAAGTGTCATGGCAGACATGCCTTTGTCGGGGAGAGCTACACCAGTTTCACTGCATTGTGACTCTCAAGCAGCGATTGGAGTTGCAAATAGTAACACTTACAATGAAAAGAAGAGACATATTCGTGACAGACTTGGTAGTGTTAGGCAGTTAATAGAAAGCAGTGTAATTACTCTTGATTATGTAAAGAGTGAAAAGAATTTAGTTGATCCATTAACCAAGGGACTACCTAGGAAAGTTGTCCTGGATTCGTCGAGGTGGATGGGCCTTACGCCTTAAGATGAGGAAAATGTGGTGGACACCCTTCTATTGGTCAAACGAAGCCACATGAGTACTTTAGTGCATTACATGTTCATCCCTGTGACTTATGGTAATGTTTTGTGTAATAGATACATAGCCCTAGTATTTGGGTGATACTTTGACAATTAGCATTTGATGTATCTATTAATAAAATTTTGAATACATGGTACATAGCCCATTAAATTGGGTGATGCTATAGAGAAGCATTTGATGTACTTACTAAAGTTGGTAAAGATATATAACCCTAAAATGGGTGGTGCTATATAGACGCACTTGAATAATCTATTTCAGTTAGTGAGAAACTTGTACGAAAGACTTAGGCAATTTTTATGAGACACTCATGTGCAACCCAAGGTTGACTTATGGCCTATAACAAAATATGTTGTTATAATTTGTTGTTTAAAAATTACATCGCGGAATCTCACAAGTGTTTAAGGTTACTTGCGTGTTGTGGGGGTCTCAACTAATTAAATTCTATAAAGTCCAAGGGATACTCCACTTTATAGAATATAATTGTTGCCTCATATCACTACGTGTTAATTCAAATCCTATGGATATTAACACTTAAGCATAAAAAAAAAACCCAAGGTCGCTTTTCTTTACTTTTTCCTATGTGACTGCATTAGTGAGGGATTGTTGGATTTAATGGCAGTCATATTATAAACCTTAGTACCACATTGGTCAACCTTTGTTTAACTTAACATTTTATATTCCATTCTTCTAAACACACTTGCAAATAAGTTATTGTGTTTTGGTAATGGATTTGTTGGGCCCAAAACACGCGTGCACCGCCGCTGTTCGGGCGGATGCGGGGCGCCGCCGTTCATTCCTCTTTTTGGAAGGCTACTGGAAAAACATTTTTTTATTATTAACCACGTTTTTAAATTGGCCGTTGCAATTTCTATGGGCCTTTAATTTCAACTGTTTTAGATAGGTTATGATGGCAATTTATTGCCATCAATTTTTGGCTGTTGGGTGTCTGAGTTATGGTGCTATATGTTGGTGTTTCTTCCTTCTAGTTCATACATAGAAATTCGACCACATTTCTTTTCTCTCTTCCTTTTCCTTTGAAAATGATCTAACTTTGAGATAATCCAAGTTCTTTGCCTATAGTGCACGAGTTACAGAACTACTGTGTTAACCTAGGGAGCAAGAATCGGTTGGTATAGTTGCACCTCGGCTATCTGAAAATTTTGTTTTTAACGCAGTGGCTTTTTACCACGACACAACCATCATCAATTTATTTTTCTAACATGCATATTTCACTATTGTTTTCTTCTATTTTTTTTAATTTGCTCCGGCAGTGAAGGTAGGGGAAGATAAAGAGACAAGGATGAAAGTGCTGGGATGGGGTGGGGTGGGGTATGACGGTGGTTCGTGAAGTTATGGTTGAAGATGAAAAACTTTTGTTTGTGTTTGTTTTTTTTTTTAACTTAAAATCTAAACCATTGAATATATATAACAGTTAAAATTTTAAGGGAAAGATAATTTGATGGTTTTGTCTGTATATGTGTTAGAAAAATAGCCAAATTGACTCCACCAATTGGCAATTGACAGAGAGAGTGACAGATTAAGTTAGAGAGGGACTACCGTGATGTCATTTTAATTTTTGAAGAATTTAATTGATTCTAATAAATTGGTGGTGCATTAATATTGTAAAAGTGTTTAACATTGTTAACCTATCATTCATCAATCATATGTATTAATATTCATTAACTCTTAAGAAAATACATGATTGATATTAATATTCATTAACTCTTAAATATATTCATCAATCATACACTTAAGGGGTAGATAATGTATTTATAATATAAAACACTTTGTATTCTCAATGCACATTTATTAAAATTGACCAATAGTGATTTTTGTTTCTATAAAATTTCAATTGGATGATCGGAAGTAATTAATTTAGAGCATAATTTCCATGCAACCAAATTTTGGATTGTTGTACAACAATTTTTTGATAAATCAATGGTTGCGTGACAAATCATCTCACATCAGCTTTATGTGAGACATAAGGACTAAATTGAAATAACTCAATTTTGATATTATATCAAATTGCAAGAATTCAATTTTGATTTATACAAAGATGATGTGATAATGACATAAACTAACTGTATGATTTGTCAAACAACTATTGGTTCATCAAAAAATTATTTTTGCAACAATCCAAAATTTGATTACATGATAGAAATATTCAATAATCTATTATGAGTACCGATAGCTCCACCTCTCTTATGAAGTAATTTCCTAGAAGCATTGGTTCAAGAATGCAAAAATAACCACTTTCCATTGGATAACTGAATATATGATACGGCACAATTTGTTCATACACTTTTGAACAGGAAGTTGCTCATTAGATTCCCTAAATAATATCGGTAGGCACCGGTTATTCTTCTGATTTTAATTCAATGACTTTGCCCACCTTCTATAATGTTCCATTATCAATAAATCATATTATATATTTTTAAATTAAACGTTGAAACTAGAGAGCTTCTCATATTAAACGAGTTCTCACAAAAAAAATTAAGAAAGTGAGAACTTATGAAATATGTCACGTGTCGACGGTATTTATTATTTAAAAAAATAAAAAAAAAATCTTGAAAAAGTATGTCTTATGAAATAACACCCTTTTACAATAATGTTATTAAATACAATTTAAAAAAATAAATTTTGAAACAATAATAATGTATGTATTTGTATAGAAAAAGTCCGAGACACCTTTTCATAATAATACCAATATACCTTAACAATTTAAAACTCTATATATAATTGTGATACATTTTTAAAGCATCCAAATTAAATTCACAAACAAAGATATTTATATATTAATTTAAAAAGAAAATCATCGTTCTTTTTTTCCTTAACCAAAATCAATAAACAATAAACATATAATATAAATAAACAAATTTTGCCAGTGGAAGCGCTAGGTGTTGTTTGCTATTCGTGGTAAGAAGATGAGAAGGCTGACGTGGGCAACTTGTGTGGCTGCCATTTATCCCAAATGGGCAGAGAGAAATGCTAGGACTTTCACCTCTTGTTCACATACTACTCTCTATAGATTTATTTTAATTAAGAAGGATTTAGCTCATAGAGTTTCTTTTTGTTTTAAAGATTTTAGGTCCTGGAATAATAAGTCACTAGTGGACAGGATTAGTCATGAGTTAGGATTAAACTTTTGATTAAGGGAACCCTTCCTAGAAGGTGGCTCTTAATCTTTTTTTTCCTCCTTCTATTTTTTCTGAACCCTTCCTAGAAGGTGGCAGGAAAGATACTAGGAGACGAATTTTTGATGTATTTTTTACATGTGGTAATAGAATTTTTTCTTCTACCAAAAAAATAAATAAATTTAAATTTGCGGTGAAACTACTATTTTTTTGAACACATTAATACAAATAACAAACTAATACCACAATTTATTACAAAATAACTATACTATGTTGTATCATTTTTAATAATGTGAAGGGTGAGGACATGTCATGATTACCACAAGCAATATTGGATGTTTTATTAAGAAGAAGTTTGCTATTTAAATTGAAGATAGAAAGTAGAAATACAAATTGAAAAAATTTTATGGCATTAAAAATCAACAATAATGAAAAAGAAATTAAAAAATTCTTATCTGAATCAAAAGTCGAACATGTTTCAGATTACATGCTTTTGATTTCTAAATACTACTTATTCGTAGATAAAGATTGAAACATAATCTTATGAATTCAATTTGGAATTTCAAGGTTTAAAGCGTAAGGATATATTTATCAAAGAAAGCACAACCACAATGCAACATGACAATGTTCAAATTGTGAACATTTTTTGAATATCAATTACACTAGGCTGTTAGATTATTTGTAAGTTAAAAGGTTATCTAAATGTCAATAAAATAGAATTTAGTAGATATAAATTAGGTTTATTTAAGTTATTAGTCCCTGAATTTAGGTGTTCTTTTGAAATTGGTTCTTAAACTTTTTTTCGATGCTTTGAGTCCTTAAACTTTGTTCAAATTTTGGAAATGGTCCTTTCATCACTTAAGTGGTGATATGATCGAGGAGATGTCATGTTACCTTCGCAAAATCGATGGCTAATGTGTCAGATGATGCCACGTGAATTTTTTTAATTTAAAAAAAATCAAATTTATTAAAAATAATTAAAAATTGTTTTTTAAAAAGAAAAATCAAATCTTTTAATAATTTTTAAAAGAAATGATTTTTTTTAATAAAAAAATAATGTAGTGTCATGTGACACTACATAACACATCACTCATAGATATTGTGACAGTGACGTCACATATCGTCGGCTATATATCATTTAAGTAATGAAATGACCATTTCCAAAAATTGAACAAAGTTCAGGGACCCAAAGTATCGAAAAAAAATTTAAAAACCAATTTCAAAAGAGCACCTAAGTTCATGGAATAAAAAGTTTAATAAGCCTATAAATTATACTTTCAAGAGTTTTCTTCGGATACAAGTGAAATTGAATTAGCGTATTTTTTTAATATCAATTATACACTAGGAAAATTAAACTATATATAAATAAAAAATTCTCTAATTGTCAATAAAATAAAATTTAATAGATATAAATTGTACTTTCACGACTCTGACTCAAATAAAGGTGAAAATAAATAAGTTTTCGCTCCTATTTTGATCGTGAAAACTAAAGCAGCAAAAAGGGAGACATAATAACAATATCAAGATATCGAGCTTGACGTGTAGAACTCGATTAACAAGACCTTGAAGACAATCAAAAGAGTAAAGAAAGCAAAAAAATACCTAATTAGTGTTGAAACTCATGGTTTCCCTTTATGATGTTTTGATGATGACACAACACAACTCAATATAATATGTTTTGAACAGGTTTAGATACTTTGATGATGTGAAGATTGCTTCCGGATTGAAGATCTAGTCTCTTAGGGCTTAGACTTTTGTGTAAAGCAAAAGTTAATCTAAAAGCATTCAAGTATATTTTATTTTGCTAGATTATGATGATGATATTTTTTGTTCTTGAAAAACCTAGAAGAAGTATTTTTAAAACCTTTTGCTCCAGGAAAAGTTTTATAAAAATGTTTTGTGAAAACCTTTGGTTACAAACTTTTATGAAAAACTAATTTTACTATGGAGTAATCGATTACCCCTTCTGGACTAATCGATTACTTGCTGCAACTTGTAACCAGAGAGTAAGTAATGGATTAATTAGATTCATGTAATGGATTACTTCCTTGAACTGGTCATTTGAGTGACAGTAATCGATTACTTGAAGCTACTAATCGATTCTCTTTTAATGCTGCAACTTTTATGAAAAACCTGAGAGAAAGTAATCGATTACAATGACCAAAGTAATCGATTACCTTTTCGAATTTTTTGAAAAACGTGCTGAAATCAATCTGATTCCCAGAATGATTTATTTCCATTTCTGGACGATCACGATTCTGATTTTAGCTGCTTCTTCTACCTTTTTGAAAAACACACCAACACACACACCTTCTTCTTCTCCTTCTCTATTCCTTGAAAAACCTTTTTGAGAAGAATCATCATCATCATCATATTCATCTTTTCTAAATCAAAAACCTTGAGTTTGCTTTAGATTAAGTTTTTGCTATAGGACTTGATTGTAGTATCTGCTTTATCTAGAGAGCCTTATTGTTAGTTGCACACATTTCTTCGTGCAAATCATTATCTCTTGTAAGTGGAGTGTTTACCCTTAGTATTTAGGGAGTGTTATCCCTTAGGTTGAACGTGTGTTGCGTTCGTAGGGCGAGATCCCTTTGTTGGGTAGTACTAGACGAAAGGTGGGTCACCTAGTAGTTAGGCTATCTGTAAAAATCTAGGAAAGGTTTTCCTAGTTGTTGTTGAGGTTCCTGGCGAAAGGAGGTTCCTAGTAGCTTGCGGGGCGCTCTGGATGTACTTGGGGACGCGTTGCGTCTTGGTATAGTGAAAAGCTCAAGTGGGTCGCTTGAGGACTGGATGTAGGCGTTGTTTGCCGAACCAGGATAAAAATCCCCGGTGCATATTTTCTCTATCCCTTATCTCTTTTATTTTCGCTTTTATTTTGTGTTAAACATATTTTGCGAATAATTCTATTTGAAGCCATATAACACGAGAATTGCGTTTTCATTGTGTTGATTTAATCAATCTCGTGTATAGTACGATTTCAATATAAATATAAATATTCCTTCATTTCTGCGCTTAAAACGTTTTCAATCGTTCTTTAAGTCTTCCGCTTCGTTTAAATCTCTTTAAAGTTTTTAAGAACGTTTGATTTGATCGTTTTTCAATGTTTTTATAATCACCCAATTCACCCCCCCCCCCTCTTGGGTGTCGTTAGCCAATACCACCAATTATTCTAACAATTGGTATCAGAGGTTCGTGCTCTGGTAACAAGCTTAACCGCTTGAGTTAAAGATTCGGTGTGGTTTGGTATTTTGGGATATTTGTTTTTTTTTTAATCTTTTAAATGGAGGGTTGTTCATTCGATGAGGCACCAATGTTTGATGGATGTAATTTTCCATACTGGTGTGCGAGAATGAAAATATATTTACAGTCAATTAGTATTCATTTGTGGAATTTTGTGCTTCAAGATTTTAATCCAAAATCCAAAAATGTTTTAAACGATTTTGATAATAAATCCTTTGCGTTGAATATTCAAGCTATGCAAATTTTGAGAAATGCCTTGAATGATGATGCATACGCTAGAATTAGAGATTGTATCAACGCTAAAAGTATTTGGGACACTTTGATAACACTCTATGCTACTAATGATCTACGAGAAAGTGTTAGTGTTCGCAGGGAAAAGGGGGCGCACAGAAGGAACGATGGCATGAAGGATGATGTTCTTGATGATGAGACAATAAGTAACACATCACGTGAAGATGATGATTTAGAGAGATTACTTGAAGAGTTCATACAAACCTATGAGGAATTGAGTTCATCGGAAGAAGAGTCTACGGACAATGAAAGTGAATCAAATGTGCACATTCCTCATGAGGTAACAAATTTTAGTTCTCTCTCTAACAATCTACACATTACTTATAATAGTTTGAGTGATGATGAGACAATTTTGAAAAACCATGACTTGGACTTTGTGCAAGAATTATCTTCAACAAAAATTATGGTTGATTCTTTGAAAATTGAAGATAATCTTGGCAAAGAAGTTCTTTTAGAAAATTGTTCCTCAATGCATTTTGGAAAATGTTTTTTTACCTGAAAAACAAGTTGAGGATACAAATTTTGAAACTTATGCTGAAAATCCTATTGACTCAAATTCGTTACTTGGTCAAACTAATGTTGAAATCCAAAAACCAAGTAAAGATTTGAACAATAGTACTTTGTCCTTTCAAAACAAAAATTCCAAGTTATGTGACCAGACTTATGAAAAATTCAAGTCATCACCCAAGCACATTATATGTAATTATTGTGGATGTTCAGGTCATATCGCTTATCCATGTTATTATAAGAAAAATCCAACTATGAAAGGTAAATTGAAATGGGTTCCAAAGGTTTCCAAGGAATCCAAACCTAATCCCCAAGACCCAAAATGAGATGGGTACCAAAGATTTCTCCTTGTAACAGGAAAGTGCAGAATCAGTTAATCAAGGAAGAACCAAAAGGATTTCAGGAGAAGAAAGCAATCAAATTGACCTACTGGAAACCTATAACTAGAAGAGTTGACCAAGTGGAGAACAAGCTAGCAAAGCCAAAAACCTCTCAAGGAGAAAGTGGAGCTACAATAAAGTTAAATATCAGAAGAGGAAACAATGGTCAAAAGAACCTTCGTTTTGGTCAAGAAAACACTCATCATGGCATGAAAGGGTTGAGGTAAACAAGTCATATCCTTATTATAACCAGGATTATACAAGAACATACTTTAACTATTCCAAGTTGTACTGAATTTGAAAATAAATCATGTGTTGCAAATTATTTTTTTTCACATGATTATCGTATCTTGGAAAAGTTGAAGTACCTCAATCATAATGTGTCATCTAGTGCAAACTTGAGTTGTTTAAGTTGGCATCAAAATGCATATCATGATTGAACTTGATATAACTCTTAGTTATAATAAAGCATATGATTTGATATATTGTTCTATGTGGTTCATTTTAATGACTTCAATAGCTCTTATTGTTTATCTTGACAAATTTCTAACTTGAGCGTTGGAGATATCCAAAACTATCTGTTTTGCAGGAAACAGTGCTCCGAAAGGTAAGTTGACCACAAGCTAATGTCACTTATAATCCCTAGCATCAGAAAACCAATTCATAGCATGCAAGGAAGCTTGGCTTATGCAAAGAAAGAAGAATTTTGGAAGTTTGAGCAGAAGTAATCGATTACTCTGCAATAGTAATCGATTACCCAGTGTTTTTGTGCAACAGGTCTGACCATTTGAAGAAATGTAACCGATTACAGGACTGAAGATAACCGATTAGTTCTGCAGCATCATACAACTCACCAGTAGAGAAGTAATCGATTAAAGTGAATGAAGTAATCGATTATTTGCCAGAAAGTAGTCGATTATATCCTGCCCAGTAATCGATTAGAAAAGTTGCATCACATATTCATCAGAGAGGTCGTAATCGTTTACACGTGTGGAAGTAATCGATTACATGAGGTAAAGTAATCGATTAAATCATGTAAGTAATCGATTATCTGCTACAGTTTCTGGAAAAAAAAAGGAAGAATCGTGTGGACCATGTTGGGCCTTTTGACCCGTTTTGACCAAGATAGGACCACCTTGGACTAACCCTTGCCACCAAAACTCCTTCCTCCCTCACGTGCTATCTCTCTCTCTCCTTCACTCTCATTTTTTTCTCTCTCTCAAAAATCACGGCTTCTTCTTCTTCTCTTCTTATTCATTATTTTTTTTGTCTTCTTCTTCCATCAACCATCCTTCTCCATAGCCTTCTTCTCACCAAACCTTCTCCATTCCCACTCAAATCTCCTTCACACCCCATAAACCTTCATCTCCTACCTTCTTTTCTTCTCAAATCTGTCTCTCTCTCTTCTCACCCTCTCCCATACGGCCTTCATCAACTTCCACCATAACCACCATTAAAACCACCATCCTTAACCACCATTTCCCAACCTTCAACCATAACCAACCTCTTAGCAAGCCCTTGGTTCAAAAACTCGGTTCAACAAGGTTCATCCCTTCCGGTTCAGAATTTGGTTTGTGAAGAGATTGGTTCGGTTCAACTCGTTCAGTGTGCTTCTTGGGTTCAGTGCTGATTCACCGGTTCAAGGATTGTTCTGGTTCAGTGATACTGGTTCATGTCAGATTCGGTTCAGTGGTTCAGATTCAGTTCAACTCCGGTTCAATGGTTCAGCTCAGTGTACTCTGGTTCAGGTTCTCAAGTCTTCTTATTCAAGTTCTTTCTGCTACTATTACTGGTACTGTGTTCATGCCTCTGAGTTTATTTTGTTGAGTTTATGAGATTAGAGGATTATTGGTAGTAGAACTACTTTATCTGCCTAGTAATATCTGTTTGAGAACTGCATTGTTGAAGTCCTTGGGTCTGATCAGTTGAGTATTTGGATATTTCATCTGGTTATTTGTTGTTGCTATCTGTCTGAGATTATGTCTACTCGTCGTACCACGAGAAGGGCTATTATCGATGAATCCGATGATGATGAGCCATCACCTCCAGTTGTTCAGAGTCAAGCACAACCTTCTTCCAGTCGTGCTGCTAGGCCATCTAGACCTAGACAGAATGACGCCGGTCCTTCTGCACCACCTCCTCCGGTTCATCAACCCGTTGCTGTAGAGAAGCTAAATCGATGGTTTTCAAATCCGACTCAGATAGCGGATTATGAAAAATATTTTGCAGCATGTTTTGTGATCTCTCCTAGATTTCTTGATGCAGAAACCTTTGAAGATGAAGATTGCAATCTCCCCGCTGTAGTGCTCCTAAAAAAAAGAATTGTTTGAGTTTAGCACTATCGGGGGTGATTACTATGAAGACTTGGTCAGGGTTTTCTACACTAATCTAGTTTGGAATTCTGAGGAGAATGTTCTGTTTTCTGAGGTTAAGGGCAGAAGCATCAAGATAAATCTGAACACATGGAAAAACATCACTCATTTGCCTATGGATGGAATCACTTATACTGGCTCTAGTTCAGACAATTTGTGGGGTGATGAGTATGACAAGAAAGCGGCTAAAGAAGAATTCATTGATGATAGAGTACCTTCTGGGAAGACATTGACTTCGGGGAATCTGAAATTTGAGTTTCGTGTGCTTCATTTCATTATCAATCGTTGTCTCATTCCTCGTCAGGGTAACTACTTTAGATTGATGGATACTGACTACATTATTTTATGGGCTTGGTCTCATAACAAACCCATCAACTGGGGTTGGTATGTCTTGAATCACATGATTGATTCAGCTAGAAAAGTTTGTCGCTCTATCGACCAGAATATGAAGCTGAAGAAAACCAAACTTCCATATGCTCCTCTGATCACTCACATCCTGAGACGTTTCCGGATTCCGGTTAATGGAGAAGCTAGGATTGCTCCAAATGCCGACATGCGAATGGATACAAACTTCTTGGGAAACATGGGATGGGTAAACATGGAAGGTAGAGGTTGGATACCAAAATCGCATCGTCGAGAGCGAAAGTCTACTCATAACTATAACCCTGATGAAGAGGAACAACAACAAGAAGCTCATGATCCTGACTTCACTCCGCTACAAGCAATACTTCCTCCAGATCATATACCTCCATACATGCAGCATTTTATGGATGATGTTAGAGGATATATGAGACGTTCTGATGACATTATGCGCTCAGTCGACTCCACTCTTGCTCAGCTCACCTCCGGAATGGAACAGATGAATGTCAACATGGAGGCGATGCAGCAAGACATCTATCACTTGAGGCATCAGAATCGACCACCATTCACCAGTGACCATTAGCTTGTGGCTCCGCTCCTTGTTCCCCTTTCTATATTTGCTATCTGGATTATTTTTAGTATTTGATGTCTTAACCCCTAGTTATTTATTTTATTTAACTGCATCTGTTTCTGGATTTCGATTTGGAATTTTCTCTGACATGGTTTTGGATATTTCGGTATGACTCATCATGACAATTGCACTTTTATTGGTTTGCTATTTTTTTTGTCATTTGTGACATGTCATTATGTTTATCTTGGGTATCTCACCTTTTTGATGATGTCAAAAGGGGGAGAATTATATGTCTCTTTGTCATGAGAAAGCATGAGCAAAACAGGAAACAGGAAACAGGTTGCAATCATGAATGATTCATGAATTGAGTCATGAATTCAGGGGGAGTTATGCAGTTAGGGAGTTATGCAGTTATGCTTATTTTATAATTTCAGTGAATTTGATTTTGTGCTCTTTTTGTGGAGTTGTGCTCTTTAGTGTTAAAGAGCTGAATGCATTATTTTTTCTATATCATGTATTAACCTTTGTTTTGCAGGTAGTGTATGTCATCATCAAAAAGGGGGAGTGTTGAAACTCATGGTTTCCCTTTATGATGTTTTGATGATGACACAACACAACTCAATATAATATGTTTTGAACAGGTTTAGGTACTTTGATGATGTGAAGATTGCTTCCCGATTGAAGATCTAGTCTCTTAGGGCTTAGACTTTTGTGTAAAGCAAAAATTAATCTAAAAGCATTCAAGTATATTTTATTTTGCTAGATTATGATGATGATATTTTTTGTTCTTGAAAAACCTAGAAGAAGTATTTTTAAAACCTTTTGCTCCAGGAAAAGTTTTATAAAAATGTTTTGTGAAAACCTTTGGTTACAAACTTTTATGAAAAACTGATTTTACTGTGGAGTAATCGATTACCCCTTCTGGACTAATCGATTACTTGCTGCAACTTGTAACCAGAGAGTAAGTAATGGATTAATTAGATTCATGTAATGGATTACTTCCTTGAACTGGTCATTTGAGTGACAGTAATCGATTACTTGAAGCTACTAATCAATTATATTTTAATGCTGCAACTTTTATGAAAAACCTGAGAGAAAGTAATCGATTACAATGACCAAAGTAATCGATTACCTTTTCGAATTGTTTGAAAAACGTGCTGAAATCAATCTGATTCCCAGAATAATTTATTTCCTTTTCTGGACGATCACGATTCTGATTTTAGCTGCTTCTTCTACCTTTTTGAAAAACACACCAACACGCACACCTTCTTCTTCTCCTTCTCTATTCCTTGAAAAACCTTTTTGAGAAGAATCATCATCATCATCATATTCATCTTTTCTAAATCATAAACCTTGAGTTTGCTTTAGATTAAGTTTTTGCTATAGGACTTGATTGTAGTATCTGCTTTATCTAGAGAGCCTTATTGTTAGTTGCACACATTTCTTCGTGCAAATCATTATCTCTTGTAAGGGGAGTGTTTACCCTTAGTATTTAGGGAGTGTTATCCCTTAGGTTGAACGTGTGTTGCGTTCGTAGGGCGAGATCCCTTTGTTGGGTAGTGCTAGACGAAAGGTGGGTCACCTAGTAGTTAGGCTATCTGTAAAAATCTAGGAAAAGTTTTCCTAGTTGTTGTTGAGGTCCCTAGCGAAAGGAGGTTCCTAGTAGCTTGCGGGGCGCTCTGGATGTACTTGGGGACGCGTTGCGTCTTGGTATAGTGAAAAGCTCAAGTTGGTCGCTTGAGGACTGGATGTAGGCGTTGTTTGCCGAACCAGGATAAAAATCCCCGGTGCATATTTTCTCTATCCCTTATCTCTTTTCTTTTCGCTTTTATTTTGTGTTAAACATATTTTGCGAATAATTCTATTTGAAGCCATATCACACGAGAATTGTGTTTTCATTGTGTTGATTTAATCAATCTCTTGTATAGTACGATTTCAATATAAATATAAATATTCCTTCATTTCTGCGCTTAAAACGTTTTCAATCGTTCTTTAAGTCTTCCGCTTCGTTTAAATCTCTTTAAAGTTTTTAAGAACGTTTGATTCGATCGTTTTTCAATGTTTTTATAATCACCCAATTCACCCCCCCCCCCCCCTCTTGGGTGTCGTTAGCCAATACCACCAATTATTCTAACAATTAGAACTTAAGAATTTTTTTTATTAAATAAAATTTGATCAGACTATCATGACTTTAATTTGATGTATTAGATTTCTAATGGACTATTTCATAGTAGATAAAAAAGGTTACCTTGACAATAAATATGTCCTCCATACTAATGATACTGATAAAAAAATTAAATTACCCATGTATTGCACGGGATAAACCCTAGTTATGGTATATTATACTCCTTTTAACATAATTTAAAAAAAAGAAAAAATAAAATAGATAATTAGAATATATATATATATATATAAAGTTAACAATTCTAACAACATTTTTACTTCATTCTCAAACCCAACTTTCATTCTTTAATGGAACCACAATCTACCCCACAGACTTATATTTTACATTATTATTATTATTATTATTATTATATATGAGATTTGCTAACATGTGTAAAGTAGTTTTTTAGTTGTAACGCTTTAGCATAGTGTACCATATTATAGTAGACAAAAATACCCTTACATTTTGGAAAAACAAGTATTAATAAGGAAGGTTATTTTAATAATTTGACTTTTTGAAATTAAAAATAAATAAATAAAAAGTCTGATACCCCAAACTCTTCCTTCTCCATCATTAGAAGAAAAAACTTTCTTTGTCTTTGCTTCTCTCTTTATGTCTCTTCCCTGCCCAACCCCAGCCAATAATTTTTGACACACTAGCATAAAGGGTTTGATGATTTCATTCGGCAATTTTGTCATAATTGAGAGTCATGACATAAAAGCAACTTCATTCGCTTCACATTCAGCATCCTTCAACGTAGACGTGTGAGGTCTCTCAAAGACTTGGCCATCAAGACTTTTTCTTTTTCAACCCCCTTGTTACTCAATGGCCCCGTTTAAATTTTTATGGACCAAGTTGTTCTTTATTTACTGCCTGAAATCAGGCAAAAATAACTTTCCACTTTTTGGAAGTTGGGAATAAATTTAATATTTCTGACTAGTTGAAGTCGAAAAAATTCCAATTGGTTGGAGTCGAAAAAAATCCGACTGGTTAGAGTCGGAAAAAGCTGACACAAGTATTCAATACTGTTTTATGTATATATCAATTGCTATTTATTTTGTTTTTTAATATATTTGGACGAAACACATGTATATAAAATAATAAATATGTTTTTTTGCTATTATAAAATCAAAATAACATAGAGGAAAGATTGATACTCCCTCTGGTCCTATTTATAAGACCTTTTTGGAGTTTTTATTTTGGTCCTATTTATAAGATCTCTTTTCAATTTTCAATAACATTTAATTACTTCTTTCTACTAACACCCCCATAAAGTCAATACTTTTTAGAGTTCCAATAATAATTATAGGGGTAGTTTTGAAAAAGTATATCAAATTTTCACATTTCCAATGCCACTAACAAATTTATCCACTCTCCTTGGTGGGAGTGAAAAACCCCAAAAGGGTCTTATAAATAGGACCGGATTTGATACTCCCTCCGGCTCGAATTATAAGCAACAAAAAACATACTTCTTTTGGTTAAAATATAAGCAAAATTAACTAACTTTATTAAATTTTGTTTCATTCCCAATGCCACTTTCCTAAAACATCTCTAGAAAATTGTAATCTTAATTAATTTTAGTTTCATTCCCCATACTACTTTCCTAAAATACTTCTAGAGATGTTTTAGGGAAGTGACATTGGGAATGAAACAAAATTTATTAAAGTTAGTTAATTTTGCTTATATTTTAAACCAAAAGAAATAAAACCGGGCCTTTACAATCTCTGTTTCTTGGGGTTATTTTCTGTTTGAAACAATGATAAGTCCTACAATAAATAAATAAATGGGATATAGTTATACCTCACAAAGGGATGTTAGATATATAATAAAGTGATATTCATGTGGCTTGTTTCATAGTATGGTATTATATTGACAAGTTTCTCATTCATGTAATATAATGCAAGAGAGAATAATAGTTTCAAGGGTCTGTATGTGTTACTCATCAAAAGGTGATGAGTTTCTATACTAACTGTTGAATCAATGGCTGAGAACTTTAGTTGTTAATGGGTGGCTATGATGAATGACTTGTTACCTGATGTAATGTCTACCCTAATAGAGCAGGCGCACCATAGACTCTTTCCTCCTCCTATGATTTTTTTTCTAATCTGGGCCTCTTCCGCTTGCAGTGTTAATTTTTTTTTTTTGTTTTAGTTTATTAACCCCCCACTTAATCACTTGATCCCTTTTTTGCCAAAAACCAAAATTGCCCTTTTATTTTTCTGGGGTTATGGCTGGCTTGCTGGGGGCCAGCGAGGTGCATAATATTCACACTCTCGCTGGGGTGTAAGCCAGAGTTAGAAGAAAGCAAAAAAAAAAAAGAGCTCGCTGAAGGTCCAGCGAGTACACATATTTACATTCATGCTGGGGGCCAGCGAGCATTCGAAAAACAAAAAAAATACTGTTCGCTGGGGCCAGCGAGCTGAACAATTTCACACCAAGTTGCAGCAACTGTTGTGGTCTCAAATCCTCCCAAGTATATAGCGTTGCAGTTATCATCAATAAAGCACTCAGTTATGTTTCTTGCACTTATGTTCCCACTAGCTGGTGTTGTTCCGCTTTTACGTACCCATTTGTTGGTGCTGTTCTGCTTCTTCGTTCCCTTTTGTTGGCGTTGTTCTGCTATTATATACCCATCTGCTGTTGTGCTTCTATTTTTGTATCTGTGCTTCTAGCTCTTACGTTCCAATCTGCTGTTGTTTTTGCTTTTTTCTAGCAGAATTCATTTGGTGTACTGGCCATGTTTCTAGGTGGTGGTGTTTTATTATTATTAGCAATTCTATGTAATATGTAATCTTTCTCCCAGCCTGTGGTAAACCTCGCTTGGGCCTCAGCAAGAAGGCCAAAAAAGAAAAAATAAATATTGCTCGTTGAGATGCCAGGGAGCTACACAAATTTACACCCTCGCTTTGGCCTCAGCAAGAAGTCTAAAAAATAAAAAATAAAAAAATAAAGCTCGTTGGGGGTCAGCGAGCTACGTAAATTTACACACTCGCAAACCCCTCGACGAGCTATATTTTTTTTTTCATTTTTTGAATTCTTGCTTAGGCCCCAGCGAGTGTGTTATAAACCTAGAAAAAAAGGGTAATTTTGGGTGTTGGCAAAAAAAGGGGTCAAGTGATTAAATTGGGGGGTTAATAAACTAAAACCCTATTTTTTCCGAATGTGGGCCTCTACATCTGCTTACAAAAACGATCCATGGTTATTATTTTTTCTGAAGTTTTTTTGGATGGCATTAGTGATTGTGTTTATTTCATTTTATGAAAATAAAATTAAAAATAAATGAAAATAAAAATAAAGTGTCATATATAATTATTTATAATACTACATCCGTGTTACAAGGATGGTTAAAAAAATTCAAAAGTCAAAATTAAGAAGACATGCATTTAATGGTTTGTTTAACACATCAACCAATTATCAAAAGGTAATTTAACGTATTTTGCATAGATCAACGAATCACAATTTAAAGTTTACAATTTGTAAACTTTACATAAATTTTTTTAAGTTTAGTTTGGGACCAAAAATTTAGCCATTTTTACCCTCCTTGTGGGATGGAGGGACTATGTAACACCGAAAAATTTAATTCTATTTGTAAGACATTAGTCCATTGTGTAAAAATATTTAATTATTTTAAAATAAAACTAAAGTGTTGTATAATACTGAAAATTATGTAAGACCGAAAAATATAATCATATTTGTTAGAGATTATTCCATGCCACTGTTTGTGTAAATATTTTTAAATAAAAAAAAGAACAAAAAAGGTTAAAAAATAAAAAGTAACAGCGACAGGAATAAATAAAAATGTAACAGTGATGAAAAAAATAAAAGATATATTTTTTTTTAGTTTGAAGTCCCTCCTCCGAATTAAAATATAACAAAAAAAACATATTTCCTTTGCTTTAAAATATAAGCAAAACTAACCATAGTTTGTAGTCTCTCCTCCGGTTTAAAATATAAGAAAAAAACATACTTCCTTTGGTTTAAAAACATACTCATAATGTGGATGAGTCATTTAATTTTTGTTTTATTCTTAATGTAAATATATTAAATTAATCTATTTTTTTATAAATTTGATTAAATTAAATACATTCAACTAAATTTTTAATAGGTATGAAGTTGATTATTTTTGCTTAAAAATGAGACCGAAAGTATAATAAAGTACGGAGGGAGTAAACATTTCCATATTTTTACGCTGGTGGCAGTGTGCATGCGCAGTACGTAGTGGCTAGTGGGTGCAGGTGTACGCGTGTCACAATTTGTGTGGCGGGGTGCAGTGGAAAAAAGAAGAAGAAGAAGAAGAAACTACCGGGTATAATAAGTCAGTACAATCTGTATGTGTACTCATCCACTTTGGATGAGTACAGTAAAACGACCCTAGTTTTAAATCTAAAGAGGCAAACTAAAGTGGGTTAAAATTTTGGAGGAGCAAGAATAATTTTGTAAAGCAGGCTAAAAAATGTTCTTGTTGTTTGACGGATTCGATGCGGGGCGTGCCAGTTCGCTAATTCGGGCGAACACGAGTCGAAAGTAGGGTCGAAGGTATTAAGCAACTGCGGGATTCGATTGATTAAATGGTAATCTTGCGTTGGGATTGGGCTGTTTTTGGAGATTTTTGTCTTTATCATGGCGAAAACGTAATTGGACTTGCGAAACGTAAATGACAGGAAGATAAATCGACGGAAACGTAAAGGGAAAGCGATAAAGTGCAAGAATTTAAAGGTGCTGGAAACGTAAAGGCAAAATTTAAATGTGTTGGGAAAGGTAAAAGATGTGAATTCAATGCTCCTAATTATGTGGATTATGTTTTGATGATGACAAAATAATTAACAAATCATGCCTTGAAGATAATGCAACATCAACATCAACAAGAAGTCAAGAAAAGAAGACAAGTGCCCAATCATTCTCAATCAAATATTAATTGTAAATTTCTAATTTATGTTGAGAGTGGTTGAGAGTGGGTAGAAATAGTTAGTCTCTTCTAGGAATAAATTTTTATATGTTTATTAAGTTGAGATTGACCAAAAATTAATACTTGAGAAGAAAAATAAAATTGAAAAATA
Organism: Crotalaria pallida; assembly: GCA_037953625.1. Lineage (NCBI taxonomy): Eukaryota > Viridiplantae > Streptophyta > Magnoliopsida > Fabales > Fabaceae > Crotalaria > Crotalaria pallida. The sequence continues at coordinate 52,513,829 of CM075654.1, read as the reverse complement.
ATTTTTCCCATATCTGATCAAAATACTCGAGTATTTTGAAAAAGACTCGAGTATACACTCGAGTATTTGTAGAAAAACTCGAGTATTTGTGCCAGGTCAGCAATTATGACCGTTAGTCTTGTTCGTGCACCAATTCACTCGTGACCGACCAAAAAGACTCGAGTTTTTACCAAAAGACTCGAGTATTTTTGTCCAGTCAGCAAAAATGAACGTTGGAGAAACTCAAAAACCCAATTGAGGGCATTTGAGTATCATCCAACCCAAGAGAGCAATTCAGAACCTTATTGTAAAATTTCTCTTTGAATTTGTGCAAGAACAAACAAGACAACAACACATTATTGATCACAAGCTTTCATAATTTCCTTTTCTCAAGTGTTAATTCCCAAAAAGCTCAACTTCTCAATCATATTGTCATTTTATTCCAAGTTGAGTTTTAGGCCTCAATTCTTACATTGAGTTGTGCTTATTTGTGCTAATCCATTGTGAGATTAGTAATACACATACAAAAAGCTTGATTATTCAAAGTCTTGGATTGTTCCCAAGCAAACCCTAAGTGGCTTAGGGTGTTGGAAGTCTTGAGAGGTTCTCAAGCACAAGACTAGGAGGTTCCTAGCCCGGTGGAGTTTCTTGAAGGGAGTTCAAGGAAGCTTTGTGAAGAGTTCTTCAATCACCGGAATCAAATTGGGGTAGAAATCAAGAGTTTGGTACACTCTTGAAAGGGTTAGGTTGAGTGAGGCCATTCTCAAGCAATCCTTTGTAATTTCTAACAATTTGATTATTAGTAGAAACTCCTAAGTGATTAGGAGGACTGGATGTAGCTCATTGTTGGAGTGAACCAGGATAAAATTGCTTGAGTGTTGGTTTATTGCTTTTAATCTACTTTCTAGCTCAATAGACTTAAGTCATTTCAATCAATTAGGATTTATACAATTAGGTAGCAAGTTCAAGGAATCTTTGTGTTTAAAAGTTATTTAGATTGCTTGCTATTCTGTTGGATAAGTTCCTGTTTATTATTGAATTGATTTGAGTTAAATTGCTGAATTTTCGTTTCTGGTTTTTCCCATATCTGATAGGAAAAACTCGAGTATTTCAGAAAAGACTCGAGTTGTTCATCACTGAAAAACTCGAGTGTTTCACAAAAGACTCGAGTCTTTTGCTTCTGATTCCAGAAAATTCAGTCTAAGCTCCATTCTTCAATTATCAATCGAAATATTTGGTATTAGTGCTTCAAAATACTATTCACCCCCCCTCTAGTATTTGCTTAGCCCGCTTGTTGGTTTCCAACAAGTGGTATCAGAGCTCGGTCGAAAGATCGAGTGTAACAACTTTTTCGAAAAAGATCCTTTTGGAAACTTAATGGGCTCTAGCAATAACTTTGGTGGAGAAGGAGCTTCAATAAACCGTCCTCCACTATTTAATGGTGAAGGATATGTTTATTGGAAAACTCGCATGAAAGTTTTTATTGAAGCAATTGATATGGATATTTGGGATGCAATTGAAAATGGTCCTTTCATTCCCAAAAAGAAAATAAATGATGAAATTGTTGAAATTCCAAGGAGTAGTTGGAATGATGATGAAAAGAGAAAAGTCTCATTTGATTTAAAAGCTAAAAACATCATCTTTTCGGCTCTATCCCATGATGAATTTTATAGAGTTTCCCAATGTAAATCGGCAAAAGAAATGTGGGATACTTTGCAAGTCACACATGAGGGAACAAGTGAGGTTAGAGATGCAAGATTGAATTCTCTAACTCACGAATATGAATTGTTCCACATGTTGCCAAATGAATCCATTAGTGACTTGCAAAAGCGATTCTCTCACATTGTTAATCATTTGATTTCCTTGGGAAAAGTATTTCGCAATGGTGAAACTACTAACAAAATTCTAAGATGTCTTGATAGGAGTTGGCAACCCAAGGTAACCGCCATCAAGGAATCAAGAGACATAAATAGCATGGACTTAGCCACTTTGTTTGGCAAACTCCAAGAGCATGAGATGGAGCTTACAAGACTTGGGATGCATGAGGAATCGGACAAAAAGAAAAAGAGCATAGCACTCAAAGCTTCAACCAAAGCTACAAAAGAAGTTGAAGAATGCTCTACAAGTGGAGATTCCGATGGTGAACCAAATCAAGAAGAATTTGGGATGTTTGTGAAAAGATTCAACAAATTTTTCAAAGGGAAGAAAGGTGGATCTTCATCCAATTTCAAGAGAACCAAAGACTCCAAACAAAGAGAAAAGAGTACCAATGATGGAGTTAAGTGTCATGAATGTGGAGGGGTTGGTCACATAAGAATGGAATGTGCCACATTCTTGAAGAAGAATGACAAGAAGACCCAAGAGACCAAAGGGAAGCGTGCATACATTGTTTGGGATGCACCGGAGAAGAGCAATGAATCATCTTCAAGTAGCTCCGGTGATGAAAATGCAAACCTTTGTCTCATGGCCAAGAACAATCATGAGTCCTCATCAAGAGCTAATCATGGCATGAGTGAAAGTGATGATGAGGTAACCTCTAGTTCTTCTTGTTCCTCTTCAAACTCCATTTCATATGATGATTTGCAAGAAGCCTACAATGAAATGTTAATTCAATTTAAAAGGCTTGCTAAAATTAATAAGGAAAAAGGAAAGAAAATTTTGGAGTTTCAACATGAAATTGATGAATTGCAAAAATCTATAAATGAGTTGAAACTTCAAAATGAATCCTTGGAACTTATTAATTCTAGTCATCAAAATGATTGTGCAAATCATGAGGAAATTATCACTTCATGTGAGAGATGTGATGATCTTGAAAAAGAAGTGAAAGAGTTGAAAAACAAACTCACAATCTCACATAGTGATAGAAACCTCAACCGGTTGTTGAACTCTCAAAGACATAATCACAACAAAACCGGTTTAGGATATGTTCATAAAAAGGACAAAAAGTACAAGGTGGTTGGAACATTTTCTAAGAAAAATTCATCAAAGAGACCAACTTGTACTTATTGTGGAAAAGTTGGACATATCAACATTGAGTGCCACATTAAGAAGTTTGAAATGAAAAAGGGCACTTATATGTGGATTAAGAAGGGAGAAAGTCCCAACACTAACCCTAAGGGACCCAACATTGTTTGGGTACCCAAAGTGAACAAGTGATTTCATATTGTAGGTGTGCCTTCGAACGGGAAAACAATTGTGGTATCTTGATAGTGGATGTTCGAAGCACATGACGGGAGATAAGCGGCACTTCATTGAGCTTACTCCAAAGGAAAAGGGTTATGTCACTTATGGGGACAACAACAAAGGCAAAATCTTTGGTATTGGTAAAATCGGAAACTCTTCAAACTTGATTATTGATAATGTGCTCTATGTTCAAGGATTAGAACATAATCTCTTGAGCATAAGCCAATTATGTGATGTTGGTAATCATGTAGTTTTTACCTCTACCCATTGCCTCATTAAAAGTGACAAAGATGAATCAATCAAATTTGTTGGTAGAAGGTCAAATAATACTTACTTAGTTGATTTGAACAAAGTCACTTCTTTGGCCTCTACTTGTTTAGTGAGCAAAGAAAATGACACTTGGTTATGGCATCGTAGGACCGCTCATATAAATGTAAACCAATTGAAGAAAATTCAATCTAAAGATCTAGTAGTTGGTTTACCAAAGCTAAATTTTTCTATTGAAGGTGTTTGTTCCCCTTGCAAGAAATGTAAACAAACTAAAAACACCTTTGGATCAAAAATGGTTATGTCCACATCAAGGCCATTAGAAATGCTTCATATGGACTTGTTTGGACCATCACAAATAAAAAGCTTTGGTGGCAACTATTATGCATTGGTGATTGTTGATGACTTCTCTAGGTTTACTTGGACTTTATTTTTAACTACTAAGAGTGAGACCTACAAATCTTTTAAACTTCATGTCAAACTTTTGCAAAACCAAGTAAATCAAAAAGTAATTATTATTCGTACCGATCATGGTGGAGAATTTGAAAACCACAAATTTGATAGATTTTGTGCTAAAAATGGTATTGAGCACCAATTCTCCGCACCAAGAACTCCGGAACAAAACGGAGTGGTAGAGCGGAAAAATAGGGTGCTAGAGGAACTTGCTAGAACCATGTTAAATGATTCTCAAGTACCTCAATATTTTTGGGCCGATGCCGTCAATACGGCTTGTTATGTTTTAAATCGTATTTTGATAAGGCCCTCTTTGGATAAAACCCCCTATGAACTTTACAAGGGAAGAAAGCCAAATATATCTCATTTTCATGTCTTCGGATGCCAAGTTTTTGTTTTAAATAATGGAAAAGAACACCTTGGCAAGTTTGATTCCAAATCCGATGAAGGCATATTTTTAGGCTATTCTTCTCATAGTAAAGCTTATAGAATTTTCAATAAAAGAACTTTAACTATTGAGGAATCAATTCATGTGGTTTTTAATGAGTCTTCAAAAGAAGATAGTGTTTTATGTGATGCTAGTGAAGATGGCATTGTCTTTTCAAAAGAAGAAAAAGAGAGAGAGAATTCAAAAGTTGATGAAGGAGAAGTAAGGGAAGAACTTCCTCCAACTTGGAAATCGGTCAAGGCTCATCCTATATACAAAGTCATAGGAGATATGTCAAAGGGAGTACTTACTCGTAGGTCTATTCAAAACATTTGCCACTATGTCTCATTTGTTTCTCAAATTGAACCCGATTCAATTAAAAAGGCCATTGAGGATGATCATTGGGTTCTTGCTATGCAAGAAGAATTAAACCAATTTGAAAGAAATGAAGTTTGGGATCTAGTCCCTAAACCCGATGATCATACCATAATTGGTACTAAATGGATTTATAGAAACAAACTTGATGAATCCGGGTTGATTATAAGAAACAAAGCTAGACTAGTAGCTCAAGGGTACAACCAAGAGGAAGGTATCGATTATGATGAGACCTTTGCTCCGGTTGCACGTCTTGAAGCAATCCGAATTTTACTTGCTTATGCTTCAATCATGAAATTCACTTTATATCAAATGGATGTTAAAAGTGCTTTCTTGAATGGGTTTATAAATGAAGAAGTGTATGTCAAACAACCCCCCGGTTTTGAAAATAGTGAATTTCCAAACCATGTTTATAAATTGAAAAAGGCACTCTATGGATTGAAACAAGCTCCTAGAGCTTGGTATGATCGATTGAGTTCCTTTCTATTAGAAAACAAGTTTCAAAGAGGGAAGGTTGATAATACATTATTTATTTATAAAACCAAGGATGACATTTTGTTAGTACAAATCTATGTTGATGATATCATTTTCGGTGCTACTAACGTGTCTCTTTGTAGAAAGTTTTCAAATTTGATGAAAAAGGAATTTGAAATGTCAATGATGGGAGAACTCAAGTTCTTCCTAGGCTTACAAATAAAGCAAGTCAAGGAGGGGATATTTGTGCATCAAGGGAAATATTGCAAAGAGCTCCTTGAAAAATTCGGATTGGACAAGTGCAAGGAAGCCTACACTCCAATGAGCACATCATGCTACCTAGACAAGGATGAACAAGGTACACCGGTTGATGTTAGTAAGTATAGGGGTATGATAGGTAGTCTCCTATATCTCACTGCATCTAGACCGGATATTATGTTTAGTGTATGCATGTGTGCTAGATTTCAAGCTAATCCTAAAGAATCTCACCTATCCGCAGTTAAACATATATTTAAGTATCTAAAAGGAACAATTAACACTGGTTTATGGTATCCTGCTGATGCCAATCTTAGTTTAGTTGGTTACTCGGATTCCGACTTCGCGGGATGCAAGCTTGATCGCAAAAGCACCAATGGTACTTGCCATTTCTTGGGAAGTTCATTGGTGTCATGGTTTTCTAAAAAGCAAGCTTGTGTCGCTCTTTCTACCGCCGAAGCGGAATATATCGCAGCCGGTAGTTGTTGTGCTCAACTGTTATGGATGAAACAACAATTATCGGATTTTGGTTTGAAACTTGAAAATATTCCGATTAGATGCGATAACACGAGTGCAATCAATTTGACTAAGAATCCGGTGTATCACTCAAGAACTAAACACATTGAAATAAGACATCATTTTTTAAGAGATCATGTACAAAAGGGTGATTGCACAATTGAATTTGTTAGTACCACAAATCAATTAGCCGACATTTTTACAAAACCTCTACCAAGGGACACCTTTTATCATATTAGGAGAGAACTTGGTATTTTAGATGAAGCTAATATAGGCTAATTGCATTGTGTGTCATTTTTGGAAAATCACCATATTAGTCTTACTCTAATGTGTTATTGATTCTTAGTTAAATTGTCCTTGATGATATTTGAAATTGTATATGTTAATTGTGTGTGATTCTGTACTGTATTCCAAGTTGGTAGTGAAGCATTTGTGTTTGATTTGTGTTTGGTCTTTTAAAACTAAGTTTTTACTTTCTGTTCTGTCAAAATACTCGAGTTTTTCCAAAAACACTCGAGTATTTTAATTCAAAATTAAATCAGTTTTAAATTGAAAAAGTTTTTAATCAGGGTCTGATAAAAATACTCGAGTGTTTCTCAAAACACTCGAGTCTTTATTAAAATACTCGAGTGTTTTGAAAAACACTCGAGTCTTTCGAAACCCCCAATTTTTGAACTTTCAGACCAAACTCGAGTATTTTCCAAAAACTCGAGTATTTTGCGTTTTCCTGAAAATTGAACTTTCGGACCAAAGTCGAGTTTTTCAATTTTTACTCGAGTTTTCTGGGGAAATCTGGGCTGAGTCATGAACGACTCGAGTATATTCTCAAACACTCGAGTATTTTGTAACGAACAACTCGAGTATTGTTGAATATACTCGAGTGTTTTGGCGAGTTTATATATTCTCCAGCCCCCACAAACTCGAGTTTCACGAACCCCTTTCTCTTCTCTCTCGGTTTTCTCATATCTCTCTCCTCAAAACTCCGTTTTTACTCAAATTTTTGCCAAATCTTACTAGTTTTACATCCTCTAATCACTTTTCTACCATTATTTCAACGAATTTCAACTCTTTTCAACCTCAAATCCGTCACCCCCTTTTAAAACCCTAATTTCCAAAACTCCAATTTTCCCATCATTTCATCTATGGCTTCTTCATCTGGCAAAGGAAAGAGAGTAAGGATTGCTGACTCATCTTCCGAGGAGGAAATTTCCGACTACTATCAAGAGGATGAACGCTTGAAAAGGATGGAAGGCTTTGCCACCAGAGAATTCGGAGTAATCACATGGATCAATAGTACTTTCCTTGAGAGTAAGGGTTTCCATTTTGTTACTAACCTTAGATATCAGAAACTGATTCAATTTCTGGAATTTCATGGACCTATATATCCTAGGTTAGTTAGAACATTCTATGCAAACCTTAGGCTAAAGGACAATGTCATAGAAACAATGGTTGAGGGTGTTCGATTCAAAATTAGCGCTAAGGACCTTTTTGTTGCTTTTGGGACAACACGTCACAGGGACAGTTCTCTAAAGGCCGATGCGGACGGCATTTTTCAAAGTTGTTTGCGCCCCGGTCGTGTATGGACCGAAGGAGTTAAGCATTCCTCATACATGACTGTCCAATCTAGGGTGTTGCATTATATTGTTTGTCATCAATTAGTGCCTCGAACCTCACCCAATTATGCCAAACCCACAAACAATGAACTTAGGCTTCTTAGTGCCATCCTGAACAATGAGAAGCTGAACTGGAGTCGCATAATTTTGGATAGAATGCTCCTTGCTGCTAAGTCCAAACACCCAAAAACCCTGCCCTATGCCATGCATGTTTGTTATCTGTTGAGTTACTTCAAGGTGCCTATCCCACGCAATGAAGAGAAAAAGACTCTTCATGTGAACCAGCATTGCCTCAACAAAGGCACCTTGAGTCACCAGGACATGGCATTCCATGAACCCTCTGGCCAATACTTGTACCGATCTGATATTGCTGAGCTAGAGAGGGTTGCAAATGTGGCAGCTCAACAAGGGATGGATGCCCATCAGATGGAAGAGGAAGCTGCTGCATTTGCCCAGGCTGAAGAAGGGGATCCTATTGATCAGATTAACTTTGATGACTTTGCTGGATCTCAATCTGGGTTTGACAACTCGGGCTGGAGAGAGAATGTGATCACACGTCTGGACACTTTAGATGGGAGAATGGACTCCCTTGTGCATGCTATGGACGCCCAGCGTGATGATTTTGTTAGCCTAGACACTAGGATGAGTGCAGAGTCTGCCATGTTTTAATCTCATTTGGATCAGCACTCGGCCCAGATTAATGCCCGCCTGGACCAGCAGTCAGGGGAGATGCACCGCCAGTTTGATGAGATGATGGCGGCCTTCTCTCGATTTTATCCTCCTCCAGATGATCCAGCTCCTTCCATGTTTTGATGCTGCTGCTTATGGATTTTCTATTTTAGTTTTCATTATGTTTTCATCATGTTGATCTTGTTGCATTTTCTGTACTTTGAGAACTTGGTGTTTTGCGACTTTGGGTTTATTAATTGCACCTTTGGTTTGGACCTTTTATGATGTTCTTATGTTAATGACTTTGGTCTTCATTATGATGTTTGTGCAAAGCTTCAGGGGGAGCTCTTTATCGTTATTATATCTCCGTTTTATTTGCATAATTGGTTATGGGGTTTTCCGATTATGCACCTCTCCTCCCTTGATCTTTTTCTAAATTGTTACATCTTTTTGGCGTATGACAAAAAGGGGGAGAGATATTACACTTGTCTTGTCTTGATATTGTTGCACCTAAAATCTCTAATTATGGTATATACTCTGATAATTGTTAAATTCTTTAATACCATAGGCTTGGTGCTAAAATTAAATTGTCATAACATCTTGCTCAAGCTGAATTTTTAGATAGGTGAAAAGTATCATATAGTGAGGGGGAGTTGCATCTCCAAGTGGATCAAGCTTAACAAATGGATCAAGTGTTAATTATTTTGTCATCACCAAAAAGGGGGAGATTGTGAATTCAATGCTCCTAATTATGTGGATTATGTTTTGATGATGACAAAATAATTAACAAATCATGCCTTGAAGATAATGCAACATCAACATCAACAAGAAGTCAAGAAAAGAAGACAAGTGCCCAATCATTCTCAATCAAATATTAATTGTAAATTTCTAATTTATGTTGAGAGTGGTTGAGAGTGGGTAGAAATAGTTAGTCTCTTCTAGGAATAAATTTTTATATGTTTATTAAGTTGAGATTGACCAAAAATTAATACTTGAGAATAAAAATAAAATTGAAAAATAATTTTTCCCATATCTGATCAAAATACTCGAGTATTTTGAAAAAGACTCGAGTATACACTCGAGTATTTGTAGAAAAACTCGAGTATTTGTGCCAGGTCAGCAATTATGACCGTTAGTCTTGTTCGTGCACCAATTCACTCGTGACCGACCAAAAAGACTCGAGTTTTTACCAAAAGACTCGAGTATTTTTGTCCAGTCAGCAAAAATGAACGTTGGAGAAACTCAAAAACCCAATTGAGGGCATTTGAGTATCATCCAACCCAAGAGAGCAATTCAGAACCTTATTGTAAAATTTCTCTTTGAATTTGTGCAAGAACAAACAAGACAACAACACATTATTGATCACAAGCTTTCATAATTTCCTTTTCTCAAGTGTTAATTCCCAAAAAGCTCAACTTCTCAATCATATTGTCATTTTATTCCAAGTTGAGTTTTAGGCCTCAATTCTTACATTGAGCTGTGCTTATTTGTGCTAATCCATTGTGAGATTAGTAATACACATACAAAAAGCTTGATTATTCAAAGTCTTGGATTGTTCCCAAGCAAACCCTAAGTGGCTTAGGGTGTTGGAAGTCTTGAGAGGTTCTCAAGCACAAGACTAGGAGGTTCCTAGCCCGGTGGAGTTTCTTGAAGGGAGTTCAAGGAAGCTTTGTGAAGAGTTCTTCAATCACCGGAATCAAATTGGGGTAGAAATCAAGAGTTTGGTACACTCTTGAAAGGGTTAGGTTGAGTGAGGCCATTCTCAAGCAATCCTTTGTAATTTCTAACAATTTGATTATTAGTAGAAACTCCTAAGTGATTAGGAGGACTGGATGTAGCTCATTGTTGGAGTGAACCAGGATAAAATTGCTTGAGTGTTGGTTTATTGCTTTTAATCTACTTTCTAGCTCAATAGACTTAAGTCATTTCAATCAATTAGGATTTATACAATTAGGTAGCAAGTTCAAGGAATCTTTGTGTTTAAAAGTTATTTAGATTGCTTGCTATTCTGTTGGATAAGTTCCTGTTTATTATTGAATTGATTTGAGTTAAATTGTTGAATTTTCGTTTCTGGTTTTTCCCATATCTGATAGGAAAAACTCGAGTATTTCAGAAAAGACTCGAGTTGTTCATCACTGAAAAACTCGAGTGTTTCACAAAAGACTCGAGTCTTTTGCTTCTGATTCCAGAAAATTCAGTCTAAGCTCCATTCTTCAATTATCAATCAAAATATTTGGTATTAGTGCTTCAAAATACTATTCACCCCCCCCCCTCTAGTATTTGCTTAGCCCGCTTTTTGGTTTCCAACAAAAGAAAGAAAAAAGATTGCAATTGAATTTAAAAGTGCTGGGAATGTAAGGTGGTTATCACAATGGCATTTTCTCCGTCAATCTGCTTGCGGTGAGATGTCAGGATGATTACCAATGTGCCAACGCCGATTACAAACAAGTAATTACCTATTTATAGTCCTAGAAATCAACTACTCTTACACTATGTTATTGGGCACGTTCTGCATAACTGCAGCAGCCACGTTCTCACTAACAACTACCCACAAAACAACTACCAACGATGCAGTTCCTTCGTTTGTTCCTCTTTTTCCATGTTTCTTCGGTAGTCTTCGATTATTTCTTCGACAAGCATCTTCACACAACTGAAATAAAGCCACTTTACAACTCTTGGGATTTTTGACAAGTCCTTACCAGCTTTGTCGAAGTGACATTCTCCTGCCTATTGGGCTCCTAGGATCCCAGTCGACACCAAGCTCCTTTCGACAAGGTGTCGGCCTCTAATTGAATTAATCCCCTAGTCGATATTGGATACATGATTATTGACTTAAACATATTTTTGGCCATCGACCTAACCAGTGATCATGTTGCAATCTCTCCTGAGGGATTATCCATAGAGGACTTTTCTTTTCCAACTTTAAATGGAAAGATATTCAAAGCTTTTCCTGAGAAAAGGTTTCAACTTTGAGTTATGGAAGACCCCTAGGTACCACCTAAACTAGCATCCCAACTGGAGTATGCCCTTCATCTAGGTTTGTCATCTCAGCTCGAAATACAAGAGGTGATCCCTATGTAATCTCATGTGTTTAATCTTTACTCATAAAGAGGGAAAAGTGGGGATTCGGAGTAAAGATTTTGACAGTGTACCTCCCTATTCTGAATCCCTTTAATCTCACATGTTTAATCTTTGAGATTCTTCATCTTCATTCTTTCGAACAACGTCTCTTCTTTCCAGAAATCACAAAGTTTGTCCATCATTTCTAACATCAACACACTTTGGCTTTTTGAACGTTGGAAGTGACGTATTTATAGTCATGAAGAAGTGCATTAAATGTTGATGTGACCGTTCCCCTGTTCCCAATGCATCATCATTCCTTCTCTGACCTCCTTGGTTTTCACATTAATACTCTATCGACGTCATCCTCATTATGACTCTTCCATTTGTCGACATACGTTCATATCCTTCGAAGTCACTTTTAAGCAATTTGCTTAAGTACACTTCCGTCGACATCACCTATATCGTCGACCTTTCCCGTTCTGTCGGCACACGTAAAAATCCTTCGAAATCACTTTTAGGCAGGTCACCTAAGTACATCCCCGTCGATGTTACTTATGCGTTTGACATTCTTTCCACTTGTCGAAATTTGACTTCAAGTCAACAGAGGCCCCCCAAGTTTTGGCATTCGACGTATCTTTTCGGAGGATGTCAAAAGTTGTATCTTTTTTGTGAAGCATCATTGGGACTCGGGATTTGGGTTGGTGACGTGAAAAGGTAAGATCCACGTGGCCTTTTCTTTGACGCCTCTTCACGAACCATGGTGGTGGTTCAAAACGTCTTTTCACACCCTATTTAAACTCAAATCACTTGTCATTATCTTGAAACTTTATTTTCTTGAGCCTTACTGCAGTTTCTTCTTCTTTGCCCTAAACCCTTTTTTTCTCTCTTGAGATCTCTGTACTCGAATCGAACCAAACATGGCTATCATCACTAGAGTTGCTGATCTTGAGATTGATCTCAATGTTTCACACAACTTACAAAGCCTTATGATCCCTGTTACTAACTGTGTCCCTGTAGATGGCAAGCCTATAAACCCTAAACCTTACTTCCTTGGCCCATTACTTACATTGGACGAGGCCAAACACCCTGACATCGCTGATTACTTTCCTTTGTGAAGTACAAACGAAACTCGCCCCTTGATCACTCTTGATCAGATTAACACTTCCCACTTCAACAAAGAACAAGCAGCAAGAGTTTCCGGCAGCTCCAAAGCGATTCCCAACTTCGATGACTGGTTTGAAAGGTTAAATAAATTCAAAAAAGATTCTTGGGTAAAGGCTGGTTTCTATGATTTGCTGCGTTTAACTATGTTGGGTTTGAGGACCCACAAAATCTCTTTGTAGCCTCTTGCTATTTTTGGTGCCATCGAATTAATTGATTTCATTTTCATTACGGCATGATGACTCCAACCCTTTTCGATGTTGCTGTTTTAACCAGTCTTCGTCCTGATGGTGAACTTTCGATCGTTGAAAGTCGGCCTTCGAAGATGGTTCAAATCGGCGAAGGCCCTTACACGTTTACTGCTTTCACCTAATCCCGGTGGAAGAAGTATCAGAATCATGATGAGGTCAGTGACGTGGAAAATGTCGAGTTTCTAACAGTGTGGTTAAGTGCCTTTGTTTTCTGTACCAAATATCGACAAGTCACTAAGTCTTTGGTGACTTTGGCCACCATATTGCATGAGGAACGTCTAGTGGCCTTGAGTCAACTTCTTCTAGCCAAACTTTACTCCATGATTGCCCAAATAACAGATGTCATCAGAATGAACGACCACCTCTTGTCGAACATTAGAGGACCTATTTGGCTGCTGCAACTATGGTTGAATGTCGTCTTTCATCGTCATCTTCGCTTTGTGAACCATAGTGTATGCTCAGACCACTTCAACTATGGCTGCATAATGGCAAATCTTGATATGCCTCACCTTTCTCGCAATGTCGATCCATTCATTCACTTCATGAAGATTCTGGACTCAGTTTCTTTGCCTTCCCAAACCATAATTTTTTCCCCTTTTATTAGGAGGATATATGGGCCCAAATGCTTCAAACTTCCTTACCCTGGAGATCATCCTGAGGATAAAAGGTTAAATGACGTTCTCTGGGGTCACTATCTTAGCCAACGAATTCTCTTCAGCGGCTTACCAGGCTCGTTAAGTTTGGAAGATAAAGAAGTCTTTTTATACTTTCCCAATTGTGTGGCCAGGCAATTTGGATTCTGTCAAGAGATTCCTGCCCCTCTTCGAAAGAATTCCTCTTTTGAGTTTCACCATTGTAACTTGACAGATTTCAAACCTAGTTGGGATGAAATGCTGCACAAATTCATGTCCAAAAATGAGGCTTATATGTCGAGGTTCAGTCTCGTTGCATTTACTCTTTTTTTCTTACCAAGTCCTGGTTTCGTGGCATGGTGGGAGACTTATTGCGGCATGTACCATGCAGACCTCTCCACCATCCTTGGAAGGATATGCACCAAAACTCCAGAGGCTCTGAAGGCTGAGAGGCCAGGTATTTCGACACACTACAAACTTTGTCAAATAATCCTTCACTTTTTTCTCTTACACTTAACCTTGCCTTTTTCTCATGCATAGATGTCATTCCTTCCTGTGTTGATTACGGAGCCATCATCAAGGCCAATGCTTCAAAGAATAAAGGTGGTGGTTCCTCTTCTAAACCTCAATCACCCAAGAGGTCTAAGAAAAGGCATCATTCTTCTGCTTTGGATTCTTTTGTGGACTCTAAAGGAAAAGGGAAAACCAAAACTACAGAGCTGTCAAACAAATGTCCTCGTAAAGCAGAATCTGAACACACAGACAGTTCTATTTTTTGTCCCATTTCCCACACAACTAAACCTTCTACTACCACTTCGGCTCCTGCAACAGCCATTAGGCATGATTCTCATCCCAAATCCAAAGGAGTAGTAATTCGGGAACCCACGCTTCGTGTTAATGTTGTTGAGGAAGAAACACAAGATGACCTCTTTGCTACAGTTGAGGCTCGTTATGATGATAACGCTGGTCTATACCTTAGCACCCCTCAATCGAATACCTTTGAAGAGGATGACGATGAAGATGCTTCAGGCTTTCCCTTGCAGCGTCGATCTTCCAAACGTCCTATAACGCCTCAAAATGTCATCATAGATGACCTCTCTTCTGATGTGGAAACCACTGTTGTTGTTCCTGCTGCTTTTGTTGCTCCTGTTGAAACCATGGCAATCGAAACTTCGGCCGTTGGAGAATCTTCCCATTAATGTGTTAATCCTCCTTCGACGGCCTTAGTTGATGCCATTGCTCAATCCATTGATCCCCAAATTTCTGCACAAGAGTTCCAAGACGAGGTGCCTCTCAATACTCAAGTAGTTGACCTTGCCTCTGTCGAACAAACGCCGTCTTGTGGTCCTACCCATTCATGTGCTCCAGCTTTTAAGGTACGTGCGAATTCCCTTTTTTAGCTCTTAGCCTCATCTTCAAGTATTCTCTCTTCATTTCGCATTCCCTTTTTGATGCGGTAGTCTCGTCATAGATAACTTGGCATTTTGGACAAATTCGGAGATCTTCGTATTGCTTTCTGTCATAGAAATGCTCGAATGATTCTCCAACCCTTGGAAATATTTGATCATCGTGTGCCAAGTTAACCACATTGACTGGGAACACTCCATGCATTTCAACTTCTTTCACATCCTTTTGATAGGATCAGTATCGACCTTCATCTCCTTTTCGAGAAACTTCAGTCTCCCTTTGTCGATTCCCTGTTGAATCAAATTCCTGAAAGCAAAGCAATCGACAGTATTGTGAGTGCAATTGTTATAATACTTACAATACTTTCTACATTTTAATTCATCTTTCTTTAGCAGTTTATGTCCTTCAGGCAATTTAATTTGTTTATCCTTTAATAACATATCAAAAACTTGTTCAGTCTTCGAAATTTCAAAAGTGTACGTTTTCTTGTATACATTTACATTAGGGGGTTTCGACGGCCTCATGGCATGACACGTATAAGGTTTTCCTTCTTCTAAATCTATTGTGTCTACCTCTGAGCTTATGTCGAACGCCTCCGTGTCAAAGACTTGAGAATCGGCATAATGGATTCTTTCTCTTTTGATAATTTTGGGATTTTTACCCTTCATCTTTTCATCCCTTAAATTTTCAATTTTCCGTACACATGCGGCTAATTGGGCCAAATCTAGTAGATGTTGTGTGACTAACTTTTTCCTCACGTGGTATTCTAAACCAGCCACAGCCATCTTTACTACTCTGGCTCAAGGATTGGGGTAAAACATCAACTTCTCATTTGCCTAAATCGAGATAAATAATCATCGATAGGTTCTCCTTCGAACCTCCTCATGCTCAACAAGTCCGTCAAGGCAACCTTTAATTCGCCTCTATAGTATTGTTCGTGAAAGGTTCTTTCCTATTGGGCCCATGCATGAAGAGAATTGGTCCTCAATGTTGAAAACCATGAAAACGCATTTCTCATTAAAGAACTAGGGAAAAGCCGCATCCTAATGGCCTCGTCAGCGGCCAATTCTCCCAATTCAATAGTGTAATGAGCAACATGTTTGACAGTGGATTCTCCTGTGACACCGACAAACTTTGATAATTTTGGCACCTTTATCCCTCTTGGTATTTCTGCATGTTGTAACCACTTGGGAAAAGGCGAATTGAAAACTAGATGATTAGACAATCCAATATTGAAACCAATTCGATTCAAAGCTTGTTCTTGTTCGACAATTCTGTTTACGTCATCCGGTTCCACTATAGGCTCTCCTCTATTGTGTCGAAGTAAGTGCCTTGCCAAATTTTGTCTTGCCAAAGCAGCTTGCAACTCTTCCCCTCTCTGCATGAATGCAACTTGAGGAGGATTTTGCACATGCGGAGGTGCTTCGACGCCAGGATGAAATGTCACCTGTGGGGGCTCGACAACTGCATTAGTTGTACCTGCATTCAAAGGTTGGTTAGTCCGAACGTTTTCCCATGGGGTAGCCACTTGACTATCTTGTAGAGGAGAGGTTGGGCCAGTATTAGTTGGCCATGCATGAGTCTCTTGGCCTTCAGGATAATTTTGTACCAAAACTGGCATGTATGGAGATATGTCTTCTCTATAAAGATTTATAGCAGACTCATGTCGATCATTCTCATCAACTCCCAACACTTGGTTGAGTTTCTTCATGTACTGAACAATTTTTCCACAAGTCTCATTTGTTACCATCATTGTTGGGTTGGTCACAGATCCTAACTAAGTCGTTAACTGGTCGACTAACTGGACATTTGCTTTGTAATAGCCCAGCCCCAGCCAGCCGTACGGTACTGGGCACAGGGGTCCATCGCACCGCCACGTGGATATTGTCCGCTTTGGGCATCCTTCACCCTCACGGTTTTGCTCTTGGTCTCACACTAACAGTGGTCCCCAAAAGGCGTCCACGTGAGGTAAGGTATCCACACCCTATATAAGGCATGTAAGGTGAAGCCTTAGTCCCACATCGGCTGGTAAGGAGAACGAAGCATGCCTTATATATGTGTGGATACCTTACCTCACGTGGACGCGTTTTGGGGCTCACTGTTAGTGTGAAACCAAGAGAAAAACCGTGAGGGTGAAGGATGCCCAAAGCGGACAATATCCATGTGGCGGTGCGCTGGGCCCCAGTGCCCAGTACCGTACGGCTGGCTGGGGCTGGGCTATTACATTTGGTATCAGAGCCAGGGCCGGGTTTGTGTGCCAATGGGGACGTTGGGCCTCCAAGGGGGGGTGGATGTAAGGTGAAGCCTTAGTCCCACATCGGCTGGTAAGGAGAACGAAGCATGCCTTATATAGGGTGTGGATACATTACCTCACGTGGACGCGTTTTGGGGCTCCTATTTAGTGTGGGACCAAGAGCAAAACCGTGAGGGTGAAGGATGCCCAAAGCGAACAATATACACGTGGCGGTGCACTGGGCCCCAGTGCCCAGTATCGTACGGCTGGCTGGGGCTGGGTTGTTACATGCTTCCTCAATTTGTTGACGAATATGGGCTATAGTATTAACTGGCATGTATCTTGAAGTGTTACTAGTACCTGATCCCTCAATAGAGATTCAAGGAAATGCCATAGTTGTGGCCTCATTGGTGGGAGAAACACTCCCTATAGGGCCAAGCGAACTACTCAAAGGCCCGGTCAGTGTCGAACCAGGAATGAAACCCGGTGGCAAGCCATATGAAGGAATCTAACTTCCATTTGTCGGATTATTCCGAAAATCAAAGCCATTGGCTTGACTTGGGTGGCCCCCAATTGGGCCACCGTTAGTCGAACAACCCACCGTGGTGACGGTAGATTCCATGACAGCGCCACTCCCTAGGGGCATTGAAGAAGTGCTAACAGGAGCACTAACTGCTTCAACTTGTGAAATCACTATGGCCTGTCGACCATTATGGCCTCCATCAGCCATTGAAGGTGTTCTTGGAGAAAATGATACAGTATTGCCACTCATCAAACGCATACACTTGAACACAAGTTACTCCGAATCAGTCCCACTGGGCGTGCCAAACTTGTTGGACGGATTCGATGCGGGGCGTGCCAGTTCGCCAATCGAGCGAAACCGAGTCAAAAGTAGAGTCAAAGGTATTAAGCGATTGCGGGATTTGATTGATTAAATCGTAATCTTGTGTTGGGATTGGGCTGTTTTTGCGGATTTATGTCTTTATCTTGGCGAAAACGTAAATGGGCTTGAGAAACGTAAATGACGGGAAGATAAATCGGCGGAAACGTAAAGGGAAAGCGGTAAAGTGCAAGAATTTAAAGGTGTTGGAAAGGTAAAGGCAGAATTTAAATGTACTAGAAACGTAAAGTCAGAATTTAAATGTGCTGAGAAAGGTAAAGGAAAGCAAAAAGATTGCAATGGAATTTTCTCCGTTAATATGCTTGGAATGTAAAGTGATTATTACAATGGCATTTTCTCCGTTAATATGCTTGCGGTGAGATGTTAGGATGATTACCAATGTGTCAGTGTCGATTACAAATAGGCATGGCAACGGGTCGGGTTTGGGGCGGGTTTTGACAATGCCAACCCCGCACCCATCAAAAGCGGGGCGGATTCGGGTGCGGGGCGGGTATGAAAAAGTGTAAACCAAACCCATCCCCGTCGGGTTCAAGAAAACCCGCGGGTAACCCATCCAATTATTTTTTAAAATTTTTTTTTTTGTATTTAACAAAAATCACACATAAGATACATTATAATTCAAATAATATATAATAATAAACATCGTATTTTAAAAATATCTAAGAACTTAAGAATTAAATCGTGGTTTTAGCTAAATATGTTAGTTTTGCTTTACCATTTTAACAATAAATATAATGAAAATTATTTTAATTTTATATCAGAGCGGGTTTGGGAGCGGGGGCCGGGCGGGTACTTAAAATACCAAACCCGCCCCGACCCCATCTTTTTAAAACGGATTTCGGTTTCGGGTTTCTCCAAACCCAATCAGAGCGGGTTTCCCAACCAAAACGGGTGGGATTCAAGCGGGTATGGGTTTTTTCCATCCCTAATTACAAACTAATAATTACCTATTTATAGTCCAAGAAATCAACTACCCTTACACTACGTTATTGGGCACATTCTGCATAACTGCAGCAGCCACGTTCTCACTAACAACTACCCACAAAACAACTACCCAAGATGCAGTTCCTTCGTTTGTTCCTCTTTATCCATGTTTCTTCGGTAGTCTTCAATTATTTCTTCGACAAGCATCTTCCCACAACTGAAATAAAGCCACTTTTAAACTCTTGGGATTTTTGACAAGTCCTTACCAACTTTGTCGAAGTGACATTCTCCTGCCTATTGGGCTCCTAGGATCCCAGTCGACACCAAGCTCCTTTCGACAAGGTGTCAGCCTCTAATTGAATTAATCCCCTAGTCGATATTGGTTACATGATTATTGACTTAACCATATTTTTGGCCATCGGCCTAACCAGTGATCATGTTGCAATTTCTCCTGAGGGATTATCCATAGAGGACTTTTCTTTTCCCTCTTTAAATGGAAAGATATTCAAAGCTTTTCCTGGGAAAAGGTTTCAACTTTGAGTTACGGAAGAACCCTAGGTACCACCTGAACTAGTATCCCAGCTGGAGTATGCCCTTCATCTAGGTTTGTCATCTCAGCTCAAAATACAAGAGGTGATCCCTATGTAATCTCACGTGTTTAATCTTTAACCATAAAGAGGGAAAAGTGGGGATTCGAAGTAAATATTTTGACAGTCTTCCTCCCTATTCTGAATCCCTTTAATCTCACATGTTTAATCTTTGATATTCTTCATCTTCATTCTTTCGAACAACTTCTCTTCTTTCCAGAAATCACAAAGTTTGTCCATCATTTCTAACATCAACACACTTTGGCCTTTTGAACGTCTGAAGTGACGTATTTATAGCCATGAAGAAGTGCATTAAATGTTGATGTGACCGTTCTCCTGTTCCCAATGCATCATCATTCCTTCTCTGACCTTCTTGGCTTTCACATTAATGCTCTATCGACGCCGTCCTCATTATGACTCCTCCATTTGTCGACATGCGTTCATATCCTTTGAAGTCACTTTTAAGCAATTTGCTTAAGTACACTTCCGTCGACATCACCTATATCGTCGACCTTTCCCATTCTGTCGGCACACGTAAAAATCCTTCGAAATCACTTTTAGGCAGGTCACTTAAGTACATCCCCATCGATGTCACTTATGTGTTCGACATTCTTTCCACTTGACGAAATTTGACTTCAAGTCAACAAGTGTATAAGTGAGATTAGTTGGATTATAAATGAAGTTGAGTTATAGGTTAAAGAGATTTGGCGGAAAAAATGGTGTTTCACCGGAAAATATTGGATGCTTTCCAGAGAAGATGATCGGAGACGGAATATTTAATGGAAGGATCAACTGTGCTAACGGAACTAAACTTAAGGGACCACTTTCAAACAAAAAAAAACTTAAGGGGCCACTTTAGAACAAATAAAAAACTTAAGGGACCAAAGAAGCAGTTTTGCCGTTATATAAAATAATAACTATTAATTGCTACTTCTACTAAAGGATTTCGCCTTGTTTTCATATTAATAAACACGGTGTATACACTCATACATGAAGATAGTTTTAAAGGACAAGAAAGAGAAGGAAGTTGAGGAAAGTCAAAAGATGGGGATGGGTTTGGGTTCAAATTTGGGTTAGGTTAGGGAAATGATCCAAGACAAGTTTATTTACATTCTTATGGGCTTTGTAACTTTAATGCCTTCTTATTGAATTCTGTATTTGGACCTTCTTATTAATCAAATGGTCGCAACGTATGCAATTTAAATCATAGGGGAATTTCTTTATTGAAAATATTTTTTTATATATTTTCCATAATTTCTACTTGGATTGGCTAGTTTGGGACTTGTCTTTTAATTTTTAGCCTAGGCATACTTCAAGTTCATTCAATCTCAGAGGTCAAAGATCCACCTTTATTTTATTGTTTCAACTTATGCCACATTTCTTTTATTTCAGTTTCAAATGTTGTAGTTTTCCAAAAAAAATACTAGTTGATCTATTTTGAACGAATTGTTGATTCATGATTAATTTGGTTCGGTTTTACTGAGGGTGTAATGGACCAGACCTCCGATCAACTTTATCCGAGTGTATCTAGATAGAACTATTGCCCTATTGAATCCATGAATCCATGATTAGGAGACCAATCATTTTACATTCGGCAAGCCGATCCCTGGAACTTGTGAGTTCTTCTAACACATTGCTAGATGCAAGGCTTATATTCTGCAACTAACCTAGGTTTCGAGGATCCATAAGCATTTATGATCTCCGAGATTCTCTCCTACAATTATGCCCACCTAATCCATAGGGGGCTGGAAACATTCTGATCCCTCAAGGATTACCTGGCTCAGTTTCAAGCGCAAGCAAGTGGAATCACAGGACTTGAATTCGGGGTATCCATCCTATTCCTCATGCAAGTTCTTCTCTCGGGGACTTTCGACATTCCCTATTCGAAAAACCCCTTTGAGATATAACATCCTACCTTTTTATTCCATTTAATATATTTAAATAATAAAAATTTAAGGAAAAATTGACGGAGTTTCGTTTAAAATATGGATCTTTCCCAAAAATAGACTTTTCACTTGTCAGATCTAGATCAATTTATATAAAATATAGGTATCATTTTCTTATCATTGCATGAAATTTTAGTATAAACTAAGTTTCATCGAAAAGAGAAGGAAAGGTAGAGAGAGAGACTCCTCCCTAAAGCTTCAATCTAAACTTCCTAGCTCCTATTCCTTTGTGTTCCTTCTCTTCCTAACCTTTCTATCTTAGTTTATGGTAAGAGCTTCACTTGATTTAGGGGTTAGGGTTTTATGGGTGTTCTTGAAGATGAGAGGAGAGGTATTAATATGGAGTTTTTAGAGAGGGAAAGTCATGGATAAATGATGGGAAGTGGTTATGGGATGATGAATTGTTGATTTTTGGTGTTGATTCAAGATTTGAAATCCCTAGGGCATGAAAGGGGCAAGAAGGTCGTGACTTTTGGGAAAGGAAACCATGAAGAAATTTGAGCCAAAACGTGTTTTTCATGGCTGGAATTTACGGCCTACTCAAGTAGTCGGATGGCTACTCGAGTATTGCATTAAAATTTTAATAATCTGATTGTTTGATTAATAGGCTACTCGTGTAGTCCTTGTACTATTTGAGTAGTTCCTGAAAAGTTTCATTTTTCTAACTCATTCTAATGGTTTCTAAGTTATCTTAGGCATACTAAAAGATCATACATACTAAATTACTAGTTTCTAACATTTTCTATATAAACATAAAACTTAGGATTTTACAATTATAATACTCGCAATTTTCCCCATTTTAATAAATTGATTTTTGAGAATTTCTGATTGGGCATTTCTTTTTGAATTTATAAATATATATTATTCGATATATATTTATGGGTGGAATTGATCTTTTGGAATTTATTTTATAATAATGAATTATTTTATTTTGTGTTTTGAAGAAAGTATTCGTTATTGATTTAAAAGGATTTATTAACTTTGAAAATTCATAACTTTTGACTGGTAAATCGGAATCATACGAATTTACAGTCAAAACAATCGTATTGAAATGTAGAATTTGTTTTTGTACAGTTTGTAGTTTATTTCTGTAGTCACGGAAATTTTATTATTTTGAGAATTTATAATGTTTTATTATTCGAGAAAAGTGAATTATGATTTTTAAATATTATTATATTTACTGTGTGGGAAAAATATTATTTTTCACAGTATAATGATGATGCACGATTTTTAATTATGTGTGCATTTTGAATTTTAAATTATTAGACATACATTTAAGAGTGCACAAGACCCTAGGGTAACCCAATTAAATGTAACCCACCCTAATTAAAGTACAGCCACCCTATATGTACCTTATAGGAGACATATAATAATCAATGACCCTATCTAGAGTGGATTATTAACCCATGCATGTCTTTGTATTTTCTCCATCCACTTTATCCCATAATACCCTACCTAAACCTACTTATACTTCATTAAATTACTACTCATCATACACAATTAATAAAATTGCAAAGTCTCACCCCTTTTTGAATGAATGAAACCGTGAGGAAGTAGTGGAAATATGGGGAGAGGCTCTTGAAATTTTAATACCCAACAATTTTAGTCCATGAACCCCATTCTAATCACCCTTATAAATAGGTCCCCCACCCACATGTTTTCATTTTGCTTCTTGCCATTTTCTAACTTAGAGAAAAATAAGAGAGATATAGAGAAAGGGAGGTGGAGGCCGTGACACACCCCAAGGAAGAAGGAGAGAGCCTTTTGATTTCCAACATCATTGTCAATCTCCTATTAGGTATTCATTCTTCTTTCTATTTTCTCCTCCTTTTATTTTCGAATTCTTTGCATGTTTTATTTGGAAAAGTTGTTGATTTGCTTAAAATACATTATTGCATGTTGGTTTTTTTTATGGATCTATGTTTTCAAGTCTAAATATGTGTGGATTTAAGTTAAAGATGAAAAAGGGACATGCAAGAACCAAAGAGGTCCCTACGGGTTTTTGCTTATTTTTTACCTAAATGATTTTTTTTGCTTTCTTTTGATGGTTTGATTCTTGATCTTGAAATAAATATTGGTATCTTAGCTTGTGTTGCAAATATTTTTGATTTTTCCCTGTGAATATGTTTCGGCCAAGACAAGAAACAAATGGAATAAATTTTTGTTCTTGATGCATGTTGGATTTTTGTGTTTCTCTATAATTTCAAAGCCCTAATGTACGAGGATGAGAGCTCAAAGGATTAAAATGAACATGCATTATGATTTGAAGGCCATACGGTTTTTCTTAATATTTGCCTAAAGGATTTTTGTTTTATGCTTTGAGGTATGCTTGAAATGGAGTAATAAAGATGGATTGTTAGTGTATACTTATGTGTTGCTTTATTTGTGCAAAAATTTCCAATTTCTCCTAAATGTGATTCGGCCAAGAGGAGAAATAAAGGAAATGATTTTGTTTTAATCTAATGTCTTGCTTAATGATTGAAGTATAAGTTGTAGTTTAATTTATTCGTTACAACTACAATAATAAGGATCTTGAAATTACATGACTTTCACACGTTATAGAGACAGAAGGAATACGATTACTAACCTCTATCCATTGCTAGAGTTGTTAGAGTTAGAAGGAAGAAAGTTCTCCAAATGTCCTTTGACCAAAAGCCACGAAACCCAGTTTCTATTCCTTTGCCTCCTCTACTATTCTTTTCTATGCTATTTGTTTAGTATAGTCGTTCTGTGATGGGGAGAGAAAAGAATACCTTATGGCCAGGAACATGACCTGTTTCTTATAAAGAGTAAAAACCCTAACTATTATCCATTGGCTTCCATCAAGCTAACGGGCCTTTAGAAACAATCCCCTTTTTATCTAAATATGATTTAGCTCATTAATATTTAATCATTTATTTACTAAACACACATCAATACATGTCACATGCACATCACATGAGACATACTAAGATATTAAAATCTTACATTCTCTCACTTGGCTCATGTGACACAATTCAACATTATGGTCTAATAAACAAAATAATTAAATAAACAATTAATGCGCATTTACATTGCTAAATCATTTTATACTTAGATGCTCTATTAATCATGATTAAAGATAGGAACTAATTCGGGTCATGGCGGTTGTACATCATTTGTTCGACATAATTCCTTCCATGTACCACAAAATAGTCTTTTCCTTAACATGATCTATAATTAGGAAATACATAATTGGTCCATAATGTCTTTATTCAAGACAATACCTGTTTACATTACTCTAATACAATAATGCATGCCGTTCTAGAGAACAGGTAATCAGAAACATATCAAACATATCATAAATGAGCTCAACGTGTCAATTACATCATACATAAGGATGTCAACATCAAATTCAATTTTACTTAACAACAGTAATGCCTATACTTTCAACATGTTCAATAAATGTTTAGGCAATAACCCTTCTTTCAAGGGATTAACAATCATAAGATTTGTGCTAATATGCTCTATTGACAATCTTTGTTTCTGATCTCATTCTTTAGAGACAAAGTACTTCATTCACATACTTTTAGCACTTTTATAGTACTTGTCATTGCTGCAAAACACCATAATACGTTTTCAGCGGCTAAGCAATATTGTCGACAGTTCTAAGCCCCGAAATAAAATTTTGCAGTCAATTAGTTTGAATTGTAACCTCAAAACTTGTTACAAATTCAACATTCTGATCACCTCAATGTGATCATTCATTACAGAAGTAAGCATGTATTTATTCTTTTCATGCTAATACCTCAAGACTTTATGAGTATAGTTAATACTTCCTTAACGTAAATTTTATTCATTCTAAATCATTCTAATACTTTAATGATATATGCTTTATGAGATAAGCCTAAAAATTCATGGGACATATTCTAGAATATTCATTTTCTAATCACATGGCTCGACTCACCTATATCTTTCATTCAAAGTTACTAGAAAAAAATTTTTTAGTCTAGTGTAAAAGACCAAGATAATAAGTTGCAAGCAAGATATAATAACATACAGAATCAACATAATAAACTCACTCCCACTGACTTTCAGATACTTACACAAGTTAATTGTGTTTCCTTAAATCTAAAAAGAACAATAGTATCATTGACTATCTTTCAGATACTATTGGTGGGATGTTTGTTTAAATTTGTATATTAATTTCCTCAAATTTGCACATTATGTGTTCATTCTTTTCAATTGAGAACCACATTAGTGGGTCATCCACATAAACACCCTCCTCTAAAATTCATAAAGGTTGTTTTCACATTCTTCTACTACAGTTCCAAATCATTACGGACTACATATGCCATGATGATAATATTGAATAAATTCTTTCAGGTAATTGGTCAAAATAACTCATTAACGGTCAATGCCAACTTTGCGAGGGAAATCATTGACAACAAATTTGGCCTTGTAACGTTCAAGGTTGTCACGAGAGTTATATTTGGTCCAAAAGACTCATTTACCCCTCAACTCTCGTGTAACCTTTAGGCAATTCTACAAGGTCTCACATATAAAAATATTTATCAATATTATCACAACTTACTGCTTGTAAAACAACACATCGTTATCATTAATGACTAAGTCAAATTCATATTCTTGTAGATAAACCACTTAAAACATTCGAAATAGCAATTTCTTTTTTTTTAATACTATTTCTCGTGGTTCTTCTAAAGTAGAATCGTTGTGAATAGTGGATTCATTTCATACTTTATTGTTATACAATTCAACAATAAAAGAAACTATTGTTGAGGTAGAAGAACAAATTACAAATTATAGGAACTTGCACCCTAACTCCGTTAATTTCCACGTTATGTGGAACTATACTCCCACTAATTTCACAATTCTCAGTAAACCTGTCATTCACAATTTCAATGGTTCTTATACTATGATTAGAACAGTAAGGTCTATACCTTTTGATTTATATGGATAATCAGTGAAATACTCACTAATGTTTTATATCCATTTTCTTTTCTGGCGGATTGCAATCCTTGTTTATGCCGACAACCTTAAACATGCAGGTGCCTTAAATTGGGTATCCTATAAACACAGTTCAAAATTGTCTTTGGCACTGTCTTACTAAGAACTCTGTTCAATAGACAAATGACAGTTTCAAGACATACATTCACAAATGCGGGTAAAGACTAAATATCATACTCCTAACCATATTCATTACTTTTCTGTTATGCCCTATATACACCATTTCGCTGCAGTGTAAGTGGCATACACACAAATTACTCAATTCTTGAGGAGTTTAATGAACAGTCACAGATGCTGTCCATTTTAATTAATTCTTTCATGTTAGTCATCATCTATATCGTAATTGATAACATTCATCTATATGTACTTAACTTTCTACTTTATTCAAGTAAAAATTTTCAAAACATAACTATAACATGAATAGTTATCAATAAAGACGATCACATTCATTTTCCTTTCTAAAAAGAAAGTTAACATCAGAGGTCCACAAGTTTTGAAGAACACATTTTCAAGAAGTTGGATCCTTCTTGTGGCTCCTTTCTTTGTGTCTTTGATTTTTCTTTCCTTTAATACAATCTGCACAAATAATTAGGCCAATAAAATCCAAATATGGAAAGATTTTAATTTGTTCCTTATAAAGCTTTCCATTCTTTCCTTGGATTTATGACCCAAACACTTATGCCACAAATTTGCAAAAAATCATTTAAAATTCAATTTATATAACTATCACTATTATACAAATATCAATGTGATAATTATACTTAAATAAATTGAAACATCCATAACCAAACATAAAAGAGTATCTAGTAACATTAATCCTAGATAATAAACCAAACTCCTAGAAAAACTAGGTACCTAAAAGGTTTCCAATGAGTCTAGGTGATGCCCAATATCAAGGATTAAACATTAAATCCTGACAAGTTCTACTAGAACCTTCACTTTATTCCCACAAACACATACTTTACATGTGGGTTTATGGTATGGATTAAACAAAATTCATTATGCTAGAAACATGTTCCGATTCATCCAGGATCAATCCACCAAATTTATGTGGATTTTTGATTAAGTTTGACTCAAACATACATAAGCTTTAAACTTATCTTTCATAGAATCAAGATTTTCATTTTATGCACTTCTTCTGAATTCAACATTTTTTGCACAAAATGACATTTATGATAATGAGGTTCTTTCATATGAGTTTTCACATATGCCTCATTAATTCTAAGTGATCCTTTGCCCTTATCATGTTTCTTCACACATTTATTTCCAGCTCCTTAATGTCCTTAAAAGTTGGATAAAGAGATTTCTTATATTCTTAAGTATTGTTTTCTTTTAAATTAAGATATTGTGCAATTTATTGCACAACCCATTATCTTTCATGGCGTTATAGCTCATTCAAAAACAAGTAACACTCAATCGGTAATGAGCAAACATAAACTATACTAAGAAGTTCTCATCCACAACTATTCCTAAGGACTTAAACTTAAATCTTGCTGCAATAATTTTACTTTTAATTATACATTCATAAATAGTACACAAATCACCAAGCTTTATGGGGTTAGGGTACTCATTAATGTCCCAGAAAAAGACTCACAAAAATATTGGGTACTCTCACAAAATTCACTTATTTTTTTTAATTACTTTCAATTTTGGAGAGAATTATCTTAATGTTATCTGCAACACTTATCCTCATGAACATAACATAAGTGTTTGTCAAATCTTTCTAAAAATTACTCAGATTTTATAATAAACTTTATCTTTATTGTTGCTAACACCATTAATAGCAACAAACTTTTCTTTAACTGATAAGAAAGACTTGCAAACTCTAGTCAGAAAGTTGAACAAATAACACTGACACATACAAGTCACGAGAATGCAGAAAATTAAGAACATGTACTACATAAACGTTTTGAGACATAAGGTACATATTACTTAAACAATTAATGTGCACTAACGCTCTCCTTTGGGTTGCACATTAGCACACGACATTCAAACATAATGATGCTAATAAAATTGATAATCAATAATTGACAATGATATATGTACCAATTAGTATTATTTATTGTCTTTGGATATATAAATAAACCAATAGCACAAACATATTGCCTACTGTCATGTCCATTAATTATAAGAACAACTAATCAAACCTTTGGGCGATCCATAAATGTCTTATAACAATGAACTACAATATACCCATAGAACATCAAACCATTATGTCATTCATATAGCATCAAATCTATGAGTTATTGAAAAATCATCATATGATTTGAAATTAATTTACTTACTGATTTGACCACTTTGGTGATTAACAAAATCAACATACAATTAACTTCAAATCTAATTCATTATTATAATATAAAATTATACAATCGGAATTAATATCTTTATGATTTGACAACTTTAATGATGATCAAATCATCATACATTAATATCAAATCAAGCAATACCAATTCAACCTTGTGATATTGTTTCATAATAAATTATCAATTCATCAATACACAAAATCTCTTATTTTCATGTGCATGACCATTACGTGATTCAACCCTGTCCATAACAGCACCCTCAATCTCGGGTACCTTGATTTAGTAGGACTATGGATTATGTGATGAATTGCACAATGAAAAAATGAATTGCTGCATGAATTCCTTAAGACCTTTATACCATGTTCATTGTTTCATGGATTAACTCTAACAGAAAATTATTCTGTGACAGCGCAAAATTCAAAACATGTATTGATCATTATATTAAAGATTTTTTTTTAAACAGTTACGCGGAAACGTTATATCCCTAAATTCAATAATTAGGATTTTAAAACAAAAAAATTCCTAAATTTCATAATTAGGATTTATGCAAAATTCATTCCCTAAACACCATAATTAGGATTCAATCCAAATCCTAAAATCTTAATTGGAAAGTCATGAATTTCTTAACGTGACTCTGATACCACATATAAGTTGTAGTTTAATTTATTCGTTACAACTACAATAATAAGGATCTTGAAATTACATGACTTTCACACGTTATAGAGACAGAAGGAATACGATTACTAACCTCTATCCATTGCTAGAGTTGTTAGAGTTAGAAGGAAGAAAGTTCTCCAAATGTCCTTTGACCAAAAGCCACGAAACCCGGTTTCTATTCCTTTGCCTCCTCTACTATTCTTTTCTATGCTATTTGTTTAGTATAGCCGTTCTGTGATGGGGAGAGAAAAGAATACCTTATGGCCAGGAACAGGACCTGTTTCTTATAAAGAGTAAAAACCCTAACTATTATCCATTGGCTTCCATCAAGCTAACGGGCCTTTAGAAACAATCCCCTTTTTATCTAAATATGATTTAGCTCATTAATATTTAATCATTTATTTGCTAAACACACATCAATACATGTCACATGCACATCACATGAGACATACTAAGATATTAAAATCTTACATTCTCCCACTTGGCTCATGTGACACAATTCAACATTATGGTCTAATAAACAAAATAATTAAATAAACAATTAATGCGCATTTACATTGCTAAATCATTTTATACTTAGATGCTCTATTAATCATGATTAAAGATTGGAACTAATTCGGGTCATGGCAGTTGTACATCATTTGTTCGACATAATTCCTTCCATGTACCACAAAATAGTCTTTTCCTTAACACGATCTATAATTGGGAAATACATAATTGGTCCATAATGTCTTTATTCAAGACAATACCTGTTTACATTACTCTAATACAATAATGCATGCCGTTCTAGAGAACAGGTAATCAGAAACATATCAAACGTATCATAAATGAGCTCAACGTGTCAATTACATCATACATAAGGATGTCAACATCAAATTCAATTTTACTTAACAACAGTAATGCCTATACTTTCAACATGTTCAATAAATGTTTAGGCAATAACCCTTCTTTCAAGGGATTAACAATCATAAGATTTGTGTTAATATGCTCTATTGACAATCTTTGTTTCTGATCTCATTCTTTAGAGACAAGTACTTCATTCACATACTTTTAGCACCTTTATAGTACTTGTCATTGCTGCAAAACACCATAATACGTTTTCAGCGACTAAGCAATATTGTCGACAGTTCTAAGCCCCGAAATAAAACTTTGCAGTCAATTAGTTTGAATTGTAACCTCAAAACTTGTTACAAATTCAACATTCTGATCACCTCAATGTGATCATTCATTACAGAAGTAAGCATGCATTTATTCGTTTCATGCTAATACCTCAAGACTTTATGAGTATAGTTAATACTTCCTTAACGTAAATTTTATTCATTCTAAATCATTCTAGTACTTTAATGATATATGCTTTATGAGATAAGCCTAACAATTCATGGGACATATTCTAGAATATTCATTTTCTAATCACATGGCTCGACTCACCTATATCTTTCATTCAAAGTTACTAGAAAAAACTTTTTTAGTCTAGTGTAAAAGACCAAGATAATAAGTTGCAAGCAAGAACATACAGAATCAACATAATAAACTCACTCCCACTGACCTTCATATACTTTACACAAGTTAATTGTGTTTCCTTAAATCTAAAAAGAACAATAGTATCATTGACTATCGTTCAGATACTATTGGTAGGATGTTTGTTTAAATTTGTATATTAATTTCCTCAAATTTGCACATTATGTGTTCATTCTTTTCAATTGAGAACCACATTAGTGGGTCATCCACATAAACATCCTCCTCTAAAATTCATAAAGGTTGTTTTCACATTCTTCTACTGCAGTTCCAAATCATTACGGACTACATATGCCATGATGATAATATTGAATAAATTCTTTCAGGTAATTGGTCAAATTTTTTGCTCTAATGTTTTGGTTTATGATAAAAAAATGGATTTTTGGTGTATGTATGTGTGTTGATTTATTTGTGTAAAAATCTCTAATTTTCTATGTATGTGATTCGGCCATGAGTAGAGAAAGGAGGAATAAAAATTGATTTTGATAAGTGATCCTTGTTGCATGTTGATTTGATGGAATGATTATTAAAGTTTATCTTTTTCATGTATGTGTGTTTTGGTTCATATTGAAATAAATATAATGAAGTGGTTTGATAATGTGTGTGGTGGATATACCTTGAGACATGCTTTAATTGTTGATCTTCTACCTATTGGTGATTGCATGAACTTTTTTATAAAAGACCAAATGATAAAGATGAGTTTTTGAAGTTTAAAGTAACTTTCCTTATTTCTAGTTGTTTGGACCAAATGAGCTAAATAAATGTTTGAACATTGATTTTAATCTTTGATTTGTGCTAGTAGTTGAGTTGAGTTTTTAAGTTGAGAAAATGTTCTATTTATGTTTTTGAAAGAGGAACCGAATGTATGTGTGTAAATATGTTTCAAAGGAACAACTTTGGCTTTAAGGGTATTGTGATTATTTATGTGTTAGTAAGTGTTTAGAATATGATTGAAGTTGCATAGAAGTCATTTAAAAAGAGTTTACATTGAGTATGTTTGTTTGTGTGTAATGCTGAAATTTTTGAAAGATGTTATGTTACTTGAAAGAGGCTTTGATAAAAAGTAGTTTTGCTAGTTGGATTGCCTTAAAAGTTTGGTATGTTGTCCTTGATGGTATTTTAGTGTGATCTTGAAATTTTGGGTTGGTTTGGACTTGTTTTAATTGATATTTTAAATGAATTTTGTTTCTTAAAGGATGTTTGTGAAAAACTTGTGTTTTAGTTGTAAAAGATTTGGATGAAAGATACTTGCAAAAATTCAATGCCTATGAAACTTAGTCAATGTTTTATTTGAGTTAACGTAAGGCTCTCTAAATTTCTATGTGATTTTTAGAATTTGTTTACTAATTGTGCTAGATCCATTCTTGTGGAAACGATTTCGGAAAAACGGACTCTTCAAGTTAAACAAGAACATAGTTTTTGAACTTAAACTAATCTAAATGGATTATAATTTTTATGGTATAATCTTACCTATGTCTTGTGATTCTCTGTAAAATTTGAGGTGATTTGGAGTTTACTTGATATTTTTTAAAAATCCAAACAGTGAGTGAACTCAATTCCATCCCGACAGAGTTTGAGAGAACTTTAATTGAAAAAGATTGACTTAAACAACTCCAAATAATCTGAAATTTTTATGAGGTGATCTTGGATGTGTGAGGAAGGTTTATACCAAATTTCATACAATTCGGAGTTGTTTTTATATTTTTAATCCTTGTGTTTGCTCTCAGCCTAGCAGCAGGACTGTAACGATTTTTACGCGAAAACGAAATAAAAATCTAAGTTTGGAATGTCCGATTGGCTTGAAAATTTCATATGTTGAATTTTAATATATGTATGTATGTTCTGAAAATTTTGGGTTTAAATGAATTGATTAGATTAAGTTTTGGATTTTATCTTTCATGTTTCTCCCGTATCCGACTAAACACTCTTTTGGCACCTTTCGATAAAAATGAATCTTCGTGCATTTCTATGACTTGACTGAACTTGTATATTAACTGTGATGTTTTGAACTAATTAAATAAGTATTGTTTGAAGTCATGTTTAGGTTACATAAGAATAAAATTGCAAGTTAGTTGCTTGTTGTTGTGTTTCGGTTTAGGCCTTAAGTGTAGGATTGAGTTGGAATGTTCTATATGTTATGTGTTACTTAATTTATTTTGTGATGTATGCTAATTGACTATGTGTTTATTTTCCTTGGATGGTTTATGAGCTTAGGGAAGGAAGGGAAATGAATTGTTTGATTTGTTAAAATATGGTGTTTAACTATATGATAAGCTTTTGAAAGTTAATTGATTTTGGGATGGTTTATTCAAAAAAAATGTTTGAGTTGATTAGTTTCTGCGCTATTTTATTTGATAGTGTTATGTTTGAAAAATAAATTTTTTTAAGTGTTTGTCTTATAACAAAGCATTATATGAACTAAAGTATGATTTTACGGTGTTTTCGGATTTTGTGAAAAAGTAATTTTTGGAACTTATTTCTTGCTGTCTAGAATCTATATGAATTGAATTTCAAGTGTAAATTTTTTTTCAAATGATTTAGAGCTTGAGTTTTAATAGTACTTTATTTAAGAAAAAGGTGGGATTGAAAAGTAAAGTTTTCGGTGTTTTCGGGCGTTAGGAAGCTGTTGTCCAGCAAGGGACCAGCCATTGAACCAAATAGATAAATTAATTTCTTGATTAATTTAAGATGGTTTTGAAGTATTCAAAATGTAGCAAAAAGTTGGATTTGATTTGAGAAAGTAATGACGTTTTTACGATTACCCCACAGGAAATAAAACGAGTTTTCGAAAGATGTTTTTAATACTACGCGTGTTTAATGATTAGATAGACTTGTAATGACTGTGTGTCTTGTTTAAGGCAAGGGATCTGCAAGTCAGGACTTTGGGACTGCTGTCAGTCGGACGAACCCGTGGCGATTTCTGAATAGCATTGCTGGACTCCAGACGAGAGAGGGGCTTCCCTAAGACACTGTGGTATTTAGGTAAAATGTTGAGACGTTCCGGATCATCTCAAAGATCGGAACATGGTGGTCTCCGGGTTAGTAGTATAGTGGCAAGTGTTGTGTGTGTATGGCCACTTATACGAAGAGACTAGGCCCACCTATTATTGCATGATGCCATTGATGTGATTATGCCATGATAACATGCTTTGCCTTTATTTATGTATGTCTGCTACACTTTTATCTGAAATTGAAAGTATTTCTGCATCGTAAGATGTTTGCTTTGTTAATATTGTTAAATGGAACAATGACGTTGATGAAAATGATGTAAGAATATTAAAATGTCGTGGTAAGTGATGAAAAAATTTAATAAAGGCAAGATCTGGTTATGATGAAAAGATTGTTGATTTGAGAAGTAACAAAAGTAAAAGTACAAGGAAGGAAGTAATGAGATAAAAGGTTAAACTCCCTGATGTGCACAGTTGCTGTTACGTGCTTTCCAGGTTGAGGATGGTGCTGGCCACGTGGGTTTCATGCCATGGTTTCGAGCCCTTAGTTGTAATAATGATGTGTTAATGGGAAAGTGAGTATGTGAATCATGAAGAAAAAGGTTAATGGGAAAGATTTGATTAGAGGTCGAGGATCACCGAAGGGATGGACAAGGGTGACTCGCCCGAACCTTAGGATTAATTAGAATATTAATAAGACTAAAATGCTTCGACAATAAAAGACATTGAATGACGCGGTGAGTTGAGTGTGTGAAGTAGTGGAGAGGAAGATACCCTGTTTATCTGCGAATACTCAGGTGAGCGATTGTGATAGGGGAGGGTGATGATGGTGACTCGTCAAGTAACCTAGAGTACTTTCTAGGCGGAACCAATCTATAAGTGATTGGGACTTAAGTCCCAAGGGATCGTAGCGTGTTCTGCACAGCTAACTAGAAAATTATTGTCGCCCCCTTGATTAATTTCGAAACGGTGAGAGGGAACCTGAACGAGGCGGACAGTCGATTGGTTGTTAGGCCCTGCGATATCGCAATGAAAAGAATAGATTACAGATGACCCGCGTGGGTGCAGTATGTAAATGATAGCTGACCCGAGTGGGTTGCAGCATATGTTTATGTTTCTCGACTATTCGACCCGCGTGGTTAAGGTTCTTGTACGTCCTGTTTGCTTCTGCTTAGGCTCGGGAGGATTGGAGGATATGTATGTGTGCTAACTAAATCCACGATGACGTTTTCTTATCCCCTGTCATCGATTGATACGATTCGATAAAACTTAATAATAGATGTTTAAGAATGTTGAAAAGACTTATAAGTCAAAAGCTTGAAAACGTACGAATATTGGTGTTGAGAATGAGAATGGCCAAGTGATGAAAATGTTATGGACAAGGCCAAGGAAGAGATATTGTTATGACAATGAGGTTCCAAAATGACATTGAGAAGTGAACTGAGAAAGAAATCAATGATGCTGAAAAGAGAATTGAAAGCTTGAGAGTTATGAGTAAGTAGTTGTGATGATGAGGTGAAATATGTTGTGTATTTTATTTGTTATTGTAATGTTGTTTTTATGTCTTAATATTTTTCCTATTTTAATTCCACCTCGTCGACGATGATTCGTTTGGGATGCTCACTCTCTCTGTCTTCCCCTTTTTCCTGTGTACTTCGGTGATGATGTCCACAGATATCAGAGTGAGTAGATTTCCTTATGCCGCATCTGCAAGTGGTGGCTTACGAAGAAAAGCTCCAGGAGGAGCCTCGAAAGAGGAGGAAGATAAGCATTGACCGAGGAGTTCATGCCGATGTCGAGGAGTAAACGAAATCAGAGGGAGATCAGTAGAATGGGACGTCTGATCCATGTGGTCTAAGAATGTAAGGTACCCCTTGAGATTACTAAGATAATATTGCTCTACCACGATGTAACTTGCTCTATTCTACGGCATGTTTTGAGAAACTAATAACCCTGATGAATTTGATATGTTCACCTATGGTATTTATGAAATGTTGTTTATTTCGGTGAACAAAAATATTTTTATAACGAAGAAAGGAAAGAGTTACAAAGCGCGATTTTGGTAACATCTCGGTTTGGAACTTGATGGATGACATGTGACATGAAAAGATGATTGTTGTGATGCAACCATTGAAAATGAATTGTTTTGTGAGAATAGTCCATGTCCATGACATCAATGTAAAAAAATTCCCAGATTTTCACTAAATAAAAATAATTTCAAGTTACTAAATCGGGGTGTTACAACAATTGAGACATATCCTAGCTAAGACAGTGGTCTAAAAAGTATATCAATCTAGAGGAGTTCAACAGAATCCAAAAGTCATGGACTTTCAGGAATAAGAATGAAGGAGGCTTGTTGTAACACCCTGATTCATTTTATAAAAGATATAAGTATAAAAATAATGTAAAAGTAATAAAAGTTTGTCATTTAAACTCATGAAATCAAAGCTTTCTTTTCGAAATAAGTTCATGAACAAGTTTGGGGTTTTACAATTTACAATACAAACAAAATGAAACATAGAGGAGTTCAACAGAATCCAAAAGTATATCTATCTAAAGGATTTCAACAGAATCCAAAAGTCATGGACTTTTAGGAATAAGAATGAAGGAGGCTTGTTGTAACACCCCGGTTTATTTTATAAAATATATAAGTATAAAAATAATGTAAAAGTAATAAAAGTCTGTCATTTAAACTTATGAAATCAAAGCTTTCTTTTCTAAATAAGTTCATGAACAAGTTTGGGGTTCTACAATTTACAATACAAAACAAAATGAAACATAGTTCCTTCTTTCGACTCTTCCGCTGCGACACTCTGATCTTCAAACCACGTGCCAATTTCCCCTAAAATGTTAAACCACCAAGGGATGAGACATTTTCAAACACAGTAAATTAAAGGATAGTAAATAATTGATAATAGTAATTCAGAAATAACAACTACATCAGACAATTGGATATCAACACACATCACACTATCAGGCGCCACTCAATGCCAACCTATAACTGGATCCTCTTCACTTCATTCTCATTCACAAACTCATTGTCAATAATTCACTGTGGGATCCACTTATAGAATTGGTCCACTATTTCTTTACTCAATTCTCCACTTTTCAGATTCACATTTTCATTCTTTTTCTATTTCTTCACATCACCCTCCTCTCTTGGGAATAGACTAGTTGGGAGTCAACGCCTCGCAACCAATGCTTGCACAATACTGAACCCCTTTCAATCCAATACAACCTGGGTAGTGTTCCCAAGTAGGCTATAGCCGAGACCGCCCTCCGCAACCTCTGAAATGCCTAAGTGACCGATAGAATTATAGTGGTTATTAGGAACCGACCCCCGACACGGGTAGCAAGTCCGTGCCCTTTTAGTAGATCAAGGTTCCACCCACTACGATTCTCACGGTTGTTTCAATAACACAACCTAATCACTGGATCATTCTCGTTCCTCAGTTCATTGAACCTTCACGAAAGCCTATTCCTATACCCTAACGTCCAACCTCAACTCCATGCTATGATGCATGATGATTAGGATTATTGGAAAGGAAGTCGATAAACGGTGTTCTTTCGATTTTAACAATAAACACTTGGTGCTTGATACTTACTTAACCGGTTATTAGAATCGACTAACCGGTTATTAGAATCGATTAACCGGTTAAGTTAGTATTGAAGTATCATTCAATTGATTCGTCATATTATCCGATATCGACTTATTTTACAATAATCTTAACCTGGACTTTACCAACATTTTAATGTTCACACACAATATATATTCATAGTCGATATGCACATGCATATCTCAGTCCTATGCAAACAATTCCGATAACAACCAAAATACGAGACAACATTGATAAACAACAACACAATCATAAGCAACAATTAACAAATAACAGGTAAGTCAATCGACATACTCGGGTATGTCTCAGTGTAAGATAATAGAAGTCAACTCCCTTGGGTTCTTCACTTCCTACTTTTATAACATATAAAGGGTTTTATCATAAGCACTTTAATAATTACAAAATCAACCAATAATACACTAATTAGCCCTAACCCAACTCAAATCAAATGACAATTTATTACCCATACTCTAATTTAATCATTAACCCCAAATCCTATTATAAACTCTAACTATCCCTAACTCAAAGTGTAGAAAAGGTCTTCCCCTTACTTTAGAGGAAGATGAGGCTTGATTGAATTTCCATAAACCTTGAATCTACCCGTGGTCTCCTTGGATTTCAACTCCCTTGAGAGATCTCCACTTGGTTCTAGGGTTTGATGAGATAGAGAGCTTGAGGAGAGAGAGAACTATGGAGAAGAGAGGGAAAGTGAGAAAGAAGAAGAAGGAGGAGGTGGATTTGAGAGGGTTTTCTCCAAAATCAAGCTTGGTTTCCATGGAGAAAGGATGGGAGGTGAGATTTGGGTGCTTGGGGTGTGTTAGGGCTCATTGGGGGTGAGGGAAATGGGGTTGGTGCGTGTGGGAGGTGGCCGGTGCAACATTTATAACTGTCGCGCGCACTTGGGCGCACACTAGACCACGCTTGGGCGCGCCAGCACCAAAGCTGGTGTTGTTTCCGTAGCTCACGCGCGCCTGAGCGCAACGCTCTGCGCGCTTGAGCGCGGCTCACAGATCTTGGCCCGACTGACCGCGCCTGGGCGTCATACTTGCTATCTGGTGCACACTTGGTGCGCCCAACCCATGCCTAGGCGCACCGAAACACCCCAAATCGTCTTTTCCGCACTTTTAACCCGTTCTAAGGACCCTTAACCCTTCTTAACACTAACTCAAACAGACACATCATTAAAACACATTTCAAACATCAAAATCATAATTCCTTAACATCAAATACACGATTATTAAAACACGAAATCCATTCGCCACAACAAACAAAGCCTTATATCTTACCCCAATCTAACCCCTATCTAGCACCTATCCAAGCCCATACAACATAGGACGACCCTCTAACCTCACGGAACATGGGCTATTAGCACTTAGGACGACCCTTCAAACCTCACAAATGTGCAGTCGGATAACACCCGATGCCTTACAAAACCTGACACTTTCCAGAACTCCGTCGAAACACGATTTCGAATGAATCCTCCGCGTACTCAAACTCGTTACCCTCTTTTTCACTCCAAACCCAAACTTAGAACTCTTCGGCCAAGTACCCAACCAAGATCGCGATACTAGGGACACACTCAAACTCTTGCAACCCTGGCATTCAAACACACAACAATTCCCTAATCGTGCATCCACATAACCGCATGCACAGCAATTACATTCATCGTCCACAAATACATTTACCAATCGACTCATATATTAAAATCACATATATTCTCTCAAACGTAAATATATATATATATATACTACGAAGATAATTATAAACAATTTTATATATATATATATACACACACACACACGTATATATGTTTAGAAAAAGTAGGTGTTACACTTGTCCCAAAAGAAGCCGAGGGGGGAAGACAGTTTCCCTTACAGAAAGAAAAATTGTAAACCCCCACCCCCCCTGAGAAGCAGGTATGAGGAATAAACTCCACTCATAGTCTCGAGGAGCCAAATTCTGCGTGAAACAAGGCATACCGAGCTCAGAAATGTATAGAGGCCCTCGACCCTACGGAAGCATGCTTAGCGCGATCGATCAAAATATTGCGAGCACCGTGGAGGCTACAGGCATAGCATTGATGAGTGCACTTGGTTACGGAACTTGATCGAAGAGATGATTCGAGACAAAAAATTACAACAATACATCCAAGATGTTATCAACAAGAGGGCTCGATCGAGAACCCCGTCCCCCGAGAAATTCAAGAGGCGATCCAGAAAACGAAGTCCTTCTCCAGACGACAAATCAAATAGTCATCAAAAGATAAAGTTGGTAGCTCTGAACCACCCTGAGAAATCACCGTAGAATTTCCGTGTCCAGACTATCTCTGGTGGTTTTGCAGGAGGAGGAGAAAAGAGGTCCGACAAAAAACGGTACGTGCACCTGGTCCTCTCGGTCAACCACTGCCCCATCCAGAAAAGGCAAACTTGGAACATCCTATTTTATTTTCGAGATGAGGATCTAGAAGGGGTGATTCAGGGTCACGATAGTCCTATGGTGATGAGGGCACTAATAGGAAATTACGAAGTCAGCCGACTCTTTATTGACCAAGGAAGCTCAGTAATGTTCCTGCCACTGTTCAAAGCATTAAAGCTCAAATCCAATTTGACCCTGTTCGAAGGTACGTTAATCGGATTCACTGAAGATACCATCATTCTCTTGGGTCACATTCAACTCCTGGTAACAATGGGAACGAAACCGTCGACGCGGACTGAGATCATCAAGTTTTTGGTGGTTGACTACCCGTCAACGTATAATGCCATATGTATACAAGCTTTTGGGGCGATCGTATCAACTGTCTACTTGGCAATAAAGTTCGTTGGGGCCAACGAAAGGGTGGTGCCAGGACGATCACACAAGCAGAGGTTAGACTCTGTTATAATGCGAGCTTGGGTAAAATCAAAGTCAGAGAAACCACTTAAAAGATGAAAAAGCTGATCCTCAGAAAAGCAAACGTCCTACTCGCCGACCTCGACGTTCGAGGAGAGTCGGACAAACCCAAACCCAAACATGAAGGGGAATGGGAGTATGTATAGTTAGGGGACAACCCCCTTTGTAGAACCAAGATTGGAATGGGTCTCTTAAACCCCATTAATTTTAGGATGTAAACTGAATGATATTTTCCTTTCATGTCTATATTTTATCAAAATTCTCTTTAAAAGTAAACTAGTCCCAACAAAGATCTATCTTGCTTTATCTCTTCTTGCATCATTGTGTCTCTTATTATGTGCATGCATATTGATTTATAAATATAATTATTAAAAGTTAACTCTCAATTAGAAATGGTATAATCATTGTGTTTCTAATTTTTATTTTGTTTTCAATTTTGAAGTACTCACTGCATTTTATGTTGCTGTAGTATATGAAATCTGGCAGGAAAAGAATTCTAGAATCTTTCAAATCAAAAGTTTGTCTACTCGAACAACTTGCAAAATTATTCAAGTTGATATAGGCAATAAACTAGTTTATTGCTTTTTTAGGTGTAAAGAGTGGAGAAGTAGTACTATTTTTAATTGAGTGGGACTATTTCTTATTGTAATTGATTTGAATTATGTTGAATAATTGATAACCCTTGATAGAAATTGATATTGTAATTGTAATTTCACAATGATGTTGGAAAGGAGTTGTATTTATTTGAATTGGTGTATGACCCAGAAATTTCGATATAATATGGAGTAATATGTCAGATTTCTTTGTAGGTACCGATCGATTTCGTCCCTGAGATTATCGAAATTTTAAATTAGTCCCTAAGATATCTAGACGTGAGTCAAGTTAGTTCATGCAGTTAGTAGTCCTTAACAGTCAACACACGTTGACTAACGAGTGACCAGAAGAACGTCATTTTGGCCTTTTAAAAAAATCCTAATCTTAGGGATCAACTAACAGAAAGTCTTTTTTAACCGATGATAAAAATCTTTTTTGCACTAGCGGGTCCATATAAAAACGGCCACCATGTAGAGAGCATCGATAAACATTAAATAACCAGTCACTGCAAACCGGAAATCTAGCTCCTAGCTAGTCTGAATACTCCCTTCAGTCTTTAATATAAGAAAAACAAGATATATTTATCTTGGTCTCAAATATAAGAAAAGGTCAAGTTACGTTCCATTCCTAATACAATTATTTCTAAAATATTCATAGAAAATAGAAATAGTCAAGTTACTTTCCATTTCTTAAAGTAGCTATGTTTTTTTAGGCTAAACTACTCATTTAGTTCCTTACCTTATTTTTCGATATCAAATTAGTCCCTCACGTTTTTTTGGTATCATATTGGTCCCTCACGTTTCTTTGCGCTACCAATTTGGTCTATGAGTCATTGTTCATCCTATGTGGACCAATATGACACGCACACGTGTAATTTCTCTCTCCAACGATGCAAATGTGAATCACTATGATATTGACACGTAAGATGAACAGTAACTTAGGGATTAACATTGGCAAATGCCTGCGCCTGCACTCGGCCCGCAAAATGCCCGCCCGCAAAAATATTTAGGGCCTAATTTTCAGGCCCTGCCTATGGGCGGCCCGTGTTTTAAAAAAAATTAATTAATATTTCCTTCTTTGTTTTAAGTACAAATTTTTTTTTAAAAAAAAAGTGTGGGCGGCCC
Source organism: Crotalaria pallida (assembly GCA_037953625.1). Classification (NCBI taxonomy): domain Eukaryota; kingdom Viridiplantae; phylum Streptophyta; class Magnoliopsida; order Fabales; family Fabaceae; genus Crotalaria; species Crotalaria pallida. The sequence continues at coordinate 52,471,880 of CM075654.1, read as the reverse complement.
GCCCGCCTGTAACACCCCGATTCTTTTTATAAAGGGAATAAAATAATTTATAAAATGAGTTACAGCGGAAAATAAAAATTCCCTTTATTTAAGAATAGTGAATAAATTTTTTTTTAAAAAAATACATTTGTGCTCAGGGTTACAAAGGATCAGATCCAATTGAGAGCATCTTCCTTCTCCGCTTGAGTCTCTGGCTTGAAGACACTAGCTATCTCTGGCTGGAACGTTTACCTACCTCCAGACAGTCTAAAAGGGAGTAAATCACTTGTCATATAGCATAAGGAGATTAATGATTAAGTCTTACACATATAATCACTCATAATGCAAATGATGCATACTAAGCAAGTGCTTTAACATTCGTAGACATATTATTATTATTATTATTTGTATGCAATGTGATGCAATGCGATGCAATGCAATGCTAGACTTTTCTCTGTTCTACAAAAGAATTCATAGGTACATCATCACTATTCAAACATATCTCAATTGTACAAGGGTCATACGTATACTGGGCTACGACGCTTACAAATACAGTCCGTCGTATTTGCAATGGGTCCTTTCCCAAGGGACACGTCGTACCGGGATATCAACATTGACATGACACTTACAGATACGCTCCTTTGTATCTGCAACGGATCCTTTCCCAAGGGACACGTCATATCGGGACATCATCGTTGACATACTGCTTACGGATAGCGTCCTACCCGCAACAGGTCTTTTCCCACAAGACACAGTATATCGGGATTCATGGCTATATCGCTTACGAATAGCGTCCTATTCGCAACGAATCCCTTCCCAAAGGACACGATATATCGGGATTCTAATTCTTTTCGTATACGTTCCCTGTACTCTATTCATCATAAAATATTTGTATCCTATGAAATTCTTTTGTGCTCGCCCTTAATACCAAACCATGCATGAAGAGGACTTATTCATTCTTTACTTTCCTCATAATCACAACTCTACCTTTGTCACGGATTGTTCACAACAAACAATCACTAATAAATGCAATAACCATTTCCAAGGTAGAATCAATATTAAACTTCATATGTATGATGATCCAAACATCATTTAAACCATTTCCAAAGTGTGATTGACAAATTCATTCAAACATTATTATCAAATATAATTATCATAATTATCAATGCCATGAAGTCTCTAGTTAATAACCAACTAGTATAACTTCTATGAAAAGCTCTCCATGATTATTACAATGATATTATTTATTTATTCACTTATCTCAGGCACTAACCGGTTACAAGGTCCACTAACTGGTTAGTGACAGCAGACCTGAGAACAGAACAGGTTCAATTCCTATTCTTTTCGATTTAATCACTTCCAATATTATTCTCTAGTCTCTGTGCAATATGTTATCCCTCCTATTAAGTCTATTCAAGGTTGATCTCCCTAAGTTTTACATCCTAGTCATGAATGCAACAACTAATGCCTGCTGTCAGTCACTAACCGGTTACTGAGACCACTAACCGGTTAGTCAGTACAGACCTGTATACCAGAGAGCAGAATTTTGCACTTTTCCAGTTATCCAATTCATTTTAGTAACTCAATTAATACTTAGTACATCTGAATAGCATTTTACCATATAATTTCTAGGTTGATTACACACACTTTTTCATAAAACATACACTCACAAGGACATAAGCAATACATATTGAGTTATTGAACCAATCCTTTAACCATTATTCACTTGTTACTTATTTCAGCAGATAACAATAACTTAAGTTCAATTAGAGGTATTCACTTTACACAATCAAACACTTATGAATCTATTTCTCATTGTCATTGAACCATTCTTCTAAAGTTTATAATCAAGCTTAAGTTATCAACTAAAATGTCATTCATACCAAGCTAATATAAAATTACTATAATGAACTAATTAATTACCCTCCTCTCTCAGGTTCTAACCGGTTAGACTAACTTACTAACCGGTTAGATTATGCAGACCTGAGAGCAAGCAGTCTGTAATTCATACCTTATTCATTTCAAGACCGCATTAAACTCTTCACAGTCATTATGCAGCAACTTAGCAGACAATTAATCATATATTACAGGCTCATTGATTCTCAATCTAATCTCAACAATTACATATTCCTAATCAATCTATTAATAGTTCAACAACAACAATTATTAAGTTTCAGTTGTTATGCTTTTCCTCAAGCATTGCAGCAGATTACTCATTCATTTCTGATCAAACATTAAATCTTTGAACAGTAAAATAAACATGAATCCAATATTAGTTCAGTCAATAATTCAATTCTATGAATTTCAGTCACAATGACCAATCCTTTATTGAGATACATTCATTCATTCTCACAGCATATAATTCTTATTCATTCATGCCATTCATTTAAATTTTTTTACATAAAGGCCAAGTGGTTGTCTTGGTCTCCAAACCAAGCAACCATGTCTTTGTTCATGATTTTCATATAAACACATAATCAACTTCTCAATCAATAATCCCAGCGATATGAATGAAATCTCTCATACCTTGAATACAACTTAAGGTTATGAATTACTCTCTGAATTGCTCCAATTTTTGTAGCCAAGATAGCAGCAACAACAACCCCATAAACCACATCAATTAAACCAGAAAAACAGAGGAAAACACTAAGGAATCTCAAGCTTTTCACTCATTAATCATGAGTTCTATGTGCAATAACTCAAAGCAAGCTATATGCATGAATCAAGAGTGTATTTTGGCAAAGTTTTGCTATAGAAAACAGAGGGAATTTCGTGCAACGGCTCACTCCCCATAACCTATATTTATAGAAAGGGGGAAAAGAGATAAGATGGTGTGAGGATGAGGTAGGGGTGAGCTATGCATGCTACCCTTCCTTCTCCTACACCACACACTCGCCTTGGGGTGTTAATGAGTGATATGTGGCTCAAGGAAAGTGAAGACACGTTTTTACCCCGAAATTTCGAGCTAAACCGACTTATTTCTGGTTCTGCAGAGTTCCACTAACCGGTTACTGGTTTCACTGACCGGTTAGTCCATTGCTAAAATTCAGAATTTAAATATAATGTACTGTTGCACTGAAAATTAATTTAAAAAAATTTACTTCTCAAAACAATATTTCCACCGTTGGATGTTAAGATGACAAGGTTAGGAACCTTGTCTAAAAATTTGAGCAAGATCCAACGGTTAACGAAGAAGATATTGACCGATCTTTGCATCATACTTTATAAAAATATCTTTTTCTTAATTATTCTAATTAAATCCTTCTTTCTACAACTATTTTATTTTCAAGAAATATGTTTCTTTTTGTTTATATCTCCAAAATACTTCTTTTAAAATAATTTTCAATATTAAAATAATTATTTAATCTTCCTATAAAAATGAGGGATGTTACACCGCCCGCAAACCGTGTGTGCCACTAAGATGGTTTTTTTTTTTTTTTAAATATACAAGCCTGTGTGCCGCCCACGAAAAATAACGGACGGGGCGGGCGGGCATGATTTAATTTTTTTTGCTAAAACTTGTGCCCTACTTGCAAAAAATTGCAAGCGGGCGGGCTGGCCCCCAGGCCAAGGCCCGTTTTGCCAATGCTATGAGGGATTAATTTGATGTGGAAAAGAAATATGAGGGACTAATATTATACCAAAAAAATGAGGGACCAATTTGATAGTAAAAAATACGGCAATGGACTAAATGAGCAGTTTAGCCATTTTTTCTGAATTTCAAAAAATTAAATACATCAACTAACTTTCTTAATAAATATGATTTCGATTAATTTTTCAAACTAGAGAAAATATTAAAAATATTTTGCAGAAATGTAAACGTTCAATATAGTTTTTAAAAATTATTCTTATATGAAAAATTATTATTGAAATTTTAAAATATATTAAGTAAATAAGAGTGTTATAAAAAAGTTAATTAAATATTATTAAAAAATAAAGTAGAGTCTTATAAATAAAAAATTTAAAAAAATATTACATTAAGGTTAGTATTTTATTTTGAGTTCCCAAAGCATTCTACTGCTACTGTTTTAAAACCCAAAGACTGCAATATTCTGGATTCTGATTTCTGAGTTTGTTGACCTCTGCAATTTTTAACTCACTCATGGACCAGTTTGTCTACTAGGTCACTAGCAAAGTGTCACGAGACACACGCACTGACCGGGCAATGCACAAAGCACCAAGTTCACTCCGGGTACGCGTGTGGGGATAAAAAGCCAAGAGTTGCACCCTCACTCTTGCAAAAGCCTTAAAGAACATGTCAAGTTTTTTTTTTTTTTTTTTTATAAAAAAAAAATGCTATGTATAGTTGACATTTAACTATGTGCGTATTATTAAAATATTGAAAAATATACTACCACATTTTATTTTGAGGTATAGTGTAAGATGCACAAGGATGATAGAAATTAAAAAAAATAATAATTGATAGCAATGTGAAAAAAAAAAATATAGGTGAGAGTGTAAAGAAAATTTAAAATATAAAGATAGTTAAATATTTGTTGAGACTTAGACTTTTACGAATAAAAAAGAAAATAGATATCTATATGGGTTGGGACGGGTCGTAAGCGGCCCGGTCTTGCTTAAATAAAGTCTCGGGTTCGATTCCTCGTGGATGCATAAAATTCATGTTGGGAGACTCATCTGCCGTAGTCAGGCACGGATCCGGATGTTCCTAAGTAGTATTTGAAGAACCGGATGGGCAACCAAAAAAAAGATGGTGCATTGATAGTGTAAAGTTTTTTTACATCATCATTATATCATCCATTTTTCATATGTTCATAGTCGTTGACTTTTATACAAAAGTAATACAAACGAATGATATATGATAAATTGATGGTATAAAAAATTTTATATTGTCGATGAACACCCATTAATTTTTTTTAATTTTATTAATCCATTAATCTAAATAACAAAACAAATTCTAAATACTTTTTCGTTCTAAAATATAAAATTTTCAATTTTCAATAATTTTTTTCCAATATTTAATTCTTTAACAATTCTCTTGGACAATTATCATCATCCGGCAAATCCGGCAAAAACACGGTAGTATGAGAAGAACTGAGAGGTATTCTATTCATTTTTATAACATACAGTACGGGGATCGAGTTTTTTTTTTTTTACATTATTTTATCTATTTTTTAAAGTATCTTAAATTAGAGTATTCATGGACGTAAGCATGATTATAATTAATTTGAATATAAAATTGTAAACGTTTTTGTTAAACAAAATTGTTATATGAGTATACTGTTGTAGAATTATTGGACTTAGACTATCCGGCAAAGTATCAAGCAATTCTACATGTTGATGTCAGACGTAAGGAGGGCATCTTGAATACCAAGATACCCACACTCTGGTCATTTGCTTGGGTGTTGTGTGTATATGTGTGAGCCAGTAAGATCATACCTTGGTCCCTTACCTGCCTTTATAGGCGTAGTAGTAGGAGTGGGGTGTAAAGCCGGTTAATAAGGAATTCGGGATTCCAGCCAACGGCTGTCTTCATGACGACGGTTTCATATGTTAATGCTCATTATGACGCTTCCTCAACGGATAGTCTCTCAACGACCAGATGTCCAACGTTATCGGTTAGTAAGCCTCAATCTGGTTTGTCGGTATGCTGGTTTCGTATCGTGTTGGGCCACTATGGGACCTCCTTGCCGAATTGTTGGTATACCGGTTTCCACCAGATTGAGCCTCTTGTGGCCGAATTGCCAGTATACCGGTTTACAACTGACTGAGTCTTTATAGGTCCTCTTGGCTGAATTGCCGGTATATGGGGGTGCAATAGTCTGATCCATAACACTGAGCAATTTAAAAATACTGTATATACGAAGTTAAAGATCAAAATCAATCAAACTCAGTTGGCAAGGATTGAGTTCAAAATTATGAAAGATCCTGTATTTGAATTTTACTAATGTGAGAACAGTATTGGTAATTAATCTATAAATACCTTTGTAAGCGTTTTTTGAGTTTGGAGGCATGTCCCGATCCAAATCTAAGCAACATTTAATATTGTTTTTCCTTATTTATCCTTACATTTAATTTTGTTTTAGTTTTGAAATTTGTAATACTAGTAATGATGCATTGACAAAATAAAAATATTAAATAGGGGTATTTTTGACAAAATACACATAAAACTTACAATAATCATCATAATCAACACTTTCTTAATCTATGTGCAAAAATCCAAAAAAACACTTAAAGTGAAACGGATGGAGTAGAAAATTAAACTACATACTATTTCCGACTCTCCAGAATCAAACTACATATTTTGACTCGAAAATCGAAAAATTAAACTACATATTTTTTCTAACTCCTAAAAGTCAAAAAAAAAATTTCACTATCGCCAGTCGGAAGTTATGTTTCCGCCGCTGTGATGTTTGTCAGGTCAATTGAACTAAAAATAGGATAGAAGATCTCATAAAATTTACTTTTATTTGAAGACTACGTAGCTGTGTAGCTGTGTGTTTGTGTAGATCTCATAAAATTTATTTTATTTGAAGACTATATAGCTGTGTGTTTGTGTACCGGTATATGCATGGATTTGGATCTTCTAATATAATGTCAGAGGAACATTAGTTAAAAAACCACTAAAATCCAAAATAAACCCAAAATTTCTTATTTTGGATTTTAGTAGTTTTGTATCTATGTTACTCTAACATTATGCAGAAATCTACATCACATCAGCGGAAACATAGTAACTTCCGACTGGCAAGAGTCAGTTTTCTTTTTTTATTTTAAGAGTCCGAAAAAATATGTGGTTTAATTTTTTGATTTTCGAGAGACAAAATTTTTTTGACTCTTGAGAGTCGGAAATAGTATGTAGTTTAATTTTTCAACTCTCAAGACTCTTGGAAATCGTAAATAATAACACATAAAAGGGTGTTTCAGTCCATAAAAATTGAAAATGGGGGCCAAAAAGTCGTTTACGAGGGTCAAAAAGTAAAAGTAAAAAAAAGACCTACCAAAGTTATTACTCCCTCAGTCCCTAATTAGTAATTATTATAAGACTCTTTTGATACTTTTATTTTGTCCCTATTCATAAGATCTTATACCAATTTTCAATAATCATTAATTATTTTTTTCCACAGACATCTCTTTTTATTTAACACTTTTTAGATTCCTAATAATATTAATAAAATTCACATTTTCAATATAAATAACTGAATTAATCAACTTTCTTAATTCACATGAAATCTCAGAAAGTGTCTTATAATCAGGGTTGGAGCAAGTATGATATTGATCACCTAAATTTAAAGCTGAAGCACGGATTTAAAATAAACCATAGTAAAAGCAACCTCTCTCGCTCTCTCTCTTTGGCTGGCCTTCCTTTTCACCCCTTTTCACCCTCTCCCACACCTTACCTCTTTGTCCCTCTGTCTCATACTGTGAAACTTCGTTTTCTGGTTTCTTTCCTATTACCATTAGAGGTTAATTTAATTTGCTTTATATCTATCCCATACCCCATTTACTCCTATCTTTTCTCTCTCCCTCCCCACCTTCCTTTAATTTCAATTCTACCTCACGCACGCTCGCTCACACATTCACATTCTTCTCTTTTTTATATATATATAATAATAATATCACTTGCAAATCCCACACCCTACACATATCAAAGATAACCCCATTTTCAAACCATTATATTCTTTGACACCCCTTTACCTATCTCTTTTCTCTTCTTCAGCTTCAATGGAAGTGAGTATTTCTATTTCTATTTCTATTTCTTTGGTTTTTTTTCATCTTTTTTTGATGGTATGTTATTATGTGATATAATAACAGGATTACTATTACAAGAGGAGCCATGTACCAGCATTTGGAAGCTGGGATTGGAATGACAATCTCCCATTCACACAGTGCTTTGAGTCAGCAAGGCAAGCTGGTTTGCTACGCTATAGTTACTCTGAGTCTGAGGATCGTGACCTTTACGTTGCTGGGGACTTGTATGAGAATGATGTTGTCACACCTGCCATGATTGTTGTTCCTCGCAGAAAGGTATGCATGTATGCCACAGATTTACTTTGCATACCCAGCCATTTTTAATTAATGACATCAAAGTTCCGATACACAATGTATTGATTTGTTATTTTTTTTCATTATTTTATAAAACTTTTTTTATAACGACCCATTTATGTGGTATACACCAAATTCGGTATGTGATACATAAGTTAAATGAATGAATCATGTACCTATGAATGAGATTAAATCTTCTTACATCAAGTTTTTTTTCCCTCTCCAAATGATATAATGTAAAGAGAAAAATAGATGTAACACTTATAGGCAGGACTCTTAAAATGTCTGAGATGCTACTATTTCCTAAGTTTTTGGTCTCTATATCTTCTTTAAGTGACATTATTATATGAAAATTGGATGGTTTTTCTTTTTCAATACCTGCTTCATAATTTCTCCACTTCTACAGTTCTACTTTGTTATGTCTTCTCTATCCGGCCTCTCCTTTTCCCCTGCATTGGTTTAATAACATTTGTCATATTTCCTGTGATAGTAATTTTCAAAGTTTCAATAATGCTTTATTTTCATTATTTACTAGTGTGTTGTAAGTTTTCCAACTTTGATGTTTCTTCTTCAACTCATTAGACCCAATGGAGGAAAAAGGTTTATACAACTGAAGATAGAAGATGGGGTAAAAATTAAAGAGCTACTTTTTTATAATGCAAATTAGTTCCGAAACTTCATACTAACAGAGAAGAATTTGCTTTATTAGAGCTACTTTTTTCATTATTATACATTTATACGCTAGATTTAACTAAACATTCAACCGTTCAATATAACAAGAAAATGAGCTGTATATGCAACCAATTTGTGAAACATACGCATACAAAACTTCAGAATCGGAATGTTGCGTGCTTCTCCCACTCGAATTATAAGAAAAATAACTAATTTTATGTTTATTAAGGAGATTAGTTGATTGTATTTAATTTTTTAAAATTTATACTCCCTTCCACGGGGGCGGTAAAAAATGATTAAATTTTTTGTCCCAAATTATAGTTAAAATAATTAATTAAAAGTTTAGAAATTGTAAACTTTGAATTGTGATTGGTTAATTCATGTAAAATGCATTAAATTAGTTGTTTGATAATTGGTTGATGTGTTAGACAAATCATTAAATGCATTTCTCTTTAATTTTTTTACTTTTGAATTTTTTAACATCATTGTGCGATAGATGGAGTAAAAAACAGAGGTATTTTAAGAAAGTTGCATTAGAATTGAAACAAAAATTAAATAAGATAACAATTTTTTAAAGATGTTTTAGGAAAGTAGCATTTGAAATGAAATAAAATTTTAAAAAGTTACAGTAGTTAGTTTTGCTTATATTTTAAATAAAAAATGTTTTTTTTTATATATTTCAAGCTGGAGGAGCTGTAATTAGTACTTAATCATAATTATTTATGATTTAATTATATGATTGGTCTGATATGTCTAATTTAAGGGGCCGATGTTTTGACTTTATTCAAGAAGAATTCCTCCAGCTAATTAGTAATGTAATGAAATGAAATGAATTTGTTTCAACTGAACAGGATCTCAGGAAGTGCTTTAATTCCTTATTTTACTATACAGCTTCTTGATTTGCTAATATGGTTGGACTATTGGAGTTCAATCATCGTAAACATTATGCAAAAGATCATGAAATTAATAATGTGACTTGGAAACAAAGTTTCATAGACTGAGAGGGTTAGACAGGAAATATGAAAAATAAAGCAACGCTGCAATAGATCGGGAAATTATTAGTTAGTCATGGACTAGACTCATCTCAACCGTTCATCATGTTAAAAAAATTTAAAAATAAATAATAAATAGTGGTAATTGTCCTGAAACGTGAAGTCCCGGACCAACTAATAATTTTTGTCATAAATTTTTTTTTTAACAAAGGGGCTCAGAACTCAGAAGCCATAGACTTTTCTGTGCTCGGTAGGTCACAAACTTTAAAGTGGGGCCTCCAAATTTATTGAATGACATCCATGATTCACGCATAGCGTGAGACATTATTAACACAGGAGCTACTAGTAGTTCACGAGGGTGCCTGTAAATTCAATCATGACAAAGTTGTCTCTTTTAGTTGGTATGCTCAAATTTAATAATATAAGAAAGTGTTACTATTAAAGCAACAAAAAGATATTTTTATTTTAATTACATTACTACTACTACTTTGCTAGATATAAGCATTTAATTTAATGTCTCTAGAGAGACATGTAGCTAGCTAGCTTAAAAAATGACTTTATGTAAAGCAAAGCATTGATAGCTAGTGTTCTTACATGTGTTGCTGACAATGCAGGCAAAGGTGCGTGACCAAAATGAAAAAGAAGCAAAAAAGAAGAATTGGGTCAGGGATGTCAATTTTGTTGAGTCACCATGCCCAACTCCACTTCCAAGGCCAACCCCAAAACCTGTTGATGAGGACTTGTATAAGATATCACCAGGGCTTCTTTATGAGAAGACTAAAAAGGTGGACCCCTCATAGCCCTTCACTTTTTCATCATAAGAATTGTTATTTTCATTCATCTTTAAATTACTTTAAATTTTTCTTCCTAACTAATTTTCTACTCTTTGCTCATCTTTTGCATCTTTTGATAAAGTTTATAGTTTTTCCTTTACTAATTTCCTTTTTCTCATTTTGTTTTGTGCAGAAGAGAGGGAGGATGTGTTTCTTTTGTAGCTGCTTGTTACCAACTTGCATTGCTTGAAACCATGGGAAGTGATCGAGAAAATCCAACGTACATATAAGTGAAATAGAGGAATAGACGATACTTCAATTGGATTATGTTTTTGTAAGACCACTGAGCATATTTTGGGTACATGAAGATTACTATAATAGGCATGCTATTATGGGAATATCTTCTTGCCAATTTAAGAGTTTATTTTTATTTTTATTTTCAGTTTTCCGTTTAGTCTTGGTGTGCTTTGGAGTGACTTATTGTTATTTGTTAGGACAGGAGCTTTGGTTTGAAAATCTGTGTAAAGTTTTTTTTTTTTTTTAAAAAAAAGCTAAAGAAAAAAGGGTAAAAAAAAAAGTTCATCTATACATATCAGCTCATTCTTGCGAATATTCATGTTAAACTTTTTATGTTGACCGAAGACTGCTGAAAGGAAATGCAAGGACGCCCGATATAGCATACGTGGGTCTAGTATTGACTGTACCAGCAAAATTCCTGCGTGTAAAAAAAACTAGTACCATACCCTTTGCACGGGAGTAAGTCAAGCAAGGTGTCATTAACATAAATTTAAATAATACTCCCTCATATCTATATTATAAGCACTCTTTCTCTCTCTCTCACAAAAAGGATGTTTGTAATATGGACCGAATGAGTACTCTATTAGGTAAATTATTGTAGCAATATATCTGTCATTTCATCTGTACGGATAGGACTTTTCAATTCTTCATATACTACTACATGTCGTTTCCATTATCGGAAAACGAAACGTTAAGATTTCAAACGTTAAACAATGCCACTTATACAGTTGTAAATGGAATGGGCTTTGTTCAATCGGCGTAAATTTCAGTCGTAAGGAAGTACAAGAGGGCCGACAGAAGATTGAAGATGTCGATTGCGAGGTGAAAAGATATGTTGCAAATGATGAAAAAATTAAAGAAAAAGCCATCGCGTTTAAGAAAAAGGCAGCAACTTACTTTTACAATTGGGGGAAAGGCGTGGATGACTTTTAAAAAGAGATCGTGTGTTGAATGAAAAGTGAAATTAAGATATTTTGGAGTACTACATAGTGTTCCGGATGGAAAATTAATCGATCATGAAACTCATGCGAGATGAATTTGCAGACAGATGATCTTCACAATCGTTTAGTGGAGTTAACTAAAGCCCCTTATTTTGATGAGAGAGACATTACTTTATCATATGTGGAGGCATGATGTTGGTATGATAGGTGGTGTAAAAATGCCGTTGGCTGTGACATTTATTCGTTTTGCTCGTTGTATAGAGTTATCTTTTGGTTTTGTGATACAAAGTTATATTACTCGGATTTGGTGATTGTTCTAATTTTAATGTTCAATAAAATGCATCGTGGGCTCGGCTTTGCTACGAAGGGAGTATAATAATCAGCATATGGTAATTCAGTGTCTAAATGCTCGGGTTAAAGTTATATTCTCATGTTCCAGTAGACAAATATTACAAAGTAATTCATTTCTTTTAAAAATAAAACATGAGACAAGCACTCTGCCTATAAGACCGAGGAATGATACGAATAATTAGGATAGTATAAGAAATGTAACATAAGTTTCAACCATTGCAACAAAAGATAATAACAACAATATTAATCAATAATACCAAAAAAAATATCTTCGCAGGTAGTGATTGCTTTACGCTAAGGTTAAAATTAAGGTGAGTACTTCCCAACCCCTTAGTTTAGGAAGGGTTGAGTACCCTCTTATAAGTGTTCCAGTTATAAAATGACATGTGGATTGCAATGCCATATCAGTTGCCAATCCAAATAATTACTTAAAATATTTGCAATTAAGTCCTTAAACCCAATTTGCAAAATTACCCCAAAAAATATCAATTTCCCTTGCCCATTGATCCCCATATCTTCCACCAAAGTATCGTTCTTTCCAGCCTCTCTTCCTCCCTCCAAAAACCTCTGTTCTTTCAAGCCGATAACCTCTGCTCCCCCTCCGCCCTCTCCGCCGCCTTCCGCCGCTTCACTAGGCCCGCGGTTCTCCCTCCAAACCTCTGTATCGTTGTCCAGATGCTCTCTACCTCCCTCCGATAATCTCTGCTCAATCCGCCCTCTCCGCCGCCAAGCTTTCCTCCTCTGCGATCAAGCATTCCACCGGTGCCAAGCGTTCTCCCTCCGCCTACTCCGTCCGGCCTCTGTTCTCTTCCGCGTTCTCCGTCCGGCCGCAAATCCTTCTTCCTCCGCCGCCAACCCTTCATCGAACCGATTGCTACCTCCTCCAATCAAAGAGCAAACAAACCCTAACCCCCAAAATCATAGTAAATCGAGGTAAAGTTTTTGTTCATGCTTTATCTGATTTTAGTTATATTTTCTTTAGTTGATTGTGTGCGAAATTAATTTTTTGTTGTTCATTATGGATTTTGCTACTGCATTAGTTGAGTTTGCTGCATCATTATATTAAGATTACTGTCGTTGAAAGAATTCTAACATGAACAAAAAATAGGTAACCTGTAAATCTAAGATGGTAGTATACTAAGATTATGAATAAGCATGGATAGAACCATAAATCTCAACAGTGACTGAATCTTGAGAAATAGTGGTGTAAACAAGAAGATTGTGACATTGTGCGTATAACGCGGCACACTATTAGAAGACATAAAATTATTCTTTGGCTTAGATGTGTGGAGTTTTATTATAAAGTAGATTAGATATTGAGTGATCTCATGTCCGGCACTAGTTCTCCATCATGTTGTGCGTTGATTAGACCATTTTAATCAAAATATGTCAAGTTCTGAAATCAGATTGATTGAGAAAACTCAACTCCTGAAGCCAATGCTTATTTGATTCTCAAATAGTTCATGTACAAGCACTCCTAAAATCATTAATAATGATGTGAATGTTGCAATATTATGCCAATTCAACACCAAATGGAAAAATACATAAACATATTAAAATTAAAAGTTCTTTGATTCATGACACTTGAGAGAATTTCCATTTCAATGCAATATTAGCATCACCTTCAATCTTGACATAAATAGATTATTTTGATTGTGTTCAAATAAGGAAAATAAAACTGAACAAAAAAAAATTGCTGAGAATCTTGCTTTCAGGAGTTCCTCCATGGAATTAGATCTCCCATTCTCGGGTCACCGTTTGGGTTCAGGATAAAGACCTTTGCTCCAATTGAGTTTACCATTTTCTAAGAATTTAGTGAGGTGGCACTTACTAAACTATTAACCCATTAACTTATCAGCTTTCATTTTTCATCTCTACAAAAAACTCTATTGGTTAGTTGAGCCAAATAGAACTTTATACTCCCTCCGGTCCTATATATAAATTCATATGAAGAATTTTTTTTTTGTCTTTAATATAAGTCATATTTTCAACTTTCAATGACATTAAAGTTACAAATTTTCTAATTGGACTAGTTCAAGCAGTTATCACACAACCTATTATTTGTGCCCCGGGTTACTTAAACTCTTCTTTATTTGCAATAGTGCTTGGTTTGCTTTTTATATTCTATATATATAGTAATTTTTTATTTTTTATGAATCATAAAGGTGATTAGAAGCGTTGCAGCATCTATCTATTCTCAAATTACATTTGAAGTCATTCAGACTAGCAAAACTAGTCTCTCAATCTCTCAAATTATTATATCTGACAGTCTGACAAGTATTTAGCATAATATTAGATGTCTGTGGTTTTCGGTTTTATAATGCAGAGCCTGCGATTTATTGCTTGGCCTTTTATGGTAACATTAAATGGATACAGAATTGAATGCTTTCATGCCTCATCTTGATCATAATAAGGTGTAATTTTTGAATCTGAATATGTATGAAAATGCTCATTTTGGAATTCATTTGGTCATACATGTCGTCCAAATGTCTGCAGTTATGTTTTTCGTAATACATGGATACTAAAGCTGAATACATCATTTAACTGTAGGCTGGGCAAGAGTCTTTCAGATCCATCACTAGATCTTACTACAGAGGAGCAGCGGGAGCACTTCTGGTGTACGACATTACAAGGTCGGTAGTGCTATTGATGCATTGATATAGTGCTTATGGTATGCATCTTGAGAATCGTGCCAGACTTTATACCACCCATCTAAATGCACGTATGTTGTGTGGTAGCCACTTTTGTGAATCCCATGTGTTTGAGATGTTAATAAGACACATGATAGAAGTTAAAAGCAGTGTATTTGTGCAGTAAACATGTAATGGCAGAAGCTTTATTATTGGCATTACCTTGTTATTGTTTACTTCCCTATTTGAATTAGGAGTCCTGGGCATTTGTGTCTTAGTTTATTTTCAAACTTTAAACTACTTTATATGGTTTTTGATTTTCATACACCAGTATACCTAATCTTAGGAATTTCCCTTAATTATGTGCTAGGAATTTCCCTCTTGCTTGAGTAATGGCTAATCTTTCCAATCCCATCGAAAGATTAGCAATGAAAACATTCTTTACTCACTTATGGAGCAGTCAACTAAAGAAATCCACAACTATGTATGAAGAGGTCAAGACATATAATTAATATATGTCTTGGAGCTTCCTTCTAGTCACAATGCCTGAGAATGACAGCTTTTTCAATAAGTCATCAAAAAGCATTGCCCGACCTCTCATGTTCTGAGAGAGAGTTCAATCCTTGTCTAAATTAATTCTTAAAACTGTCACAAAATATACCTGCTGCATAAACTTAAATTTTTACTTTCAAATATTATTCTCCTCCCTTAATTATGTGCTAGGGATTTCCCTCTTGCTTGAGTAATGGCTAGTCCCCGAGAATGCCCGTTCGCTTGTCGTTGGGGATCAAAAACTGACATGCATGCTGAAACTGTAGTTGTAGTATTGCATTGTCAAAACCTTTAGAGAAAGATATCACATTCTATCCTAGGGCTAGGGAGAGAAAGATTCAAGCCTTCTTCCCATCTGAGGCAACAAACAATCGAGTAGAAGGTCTGGCCGTGCACTCCTCATGACGTCATGCATGATTCATGATACATGGATTATAAAAACTGGTTCAGTAACAAATTAACATAATGCAGTAGAAGATATGAACATCAGATTTTATTTCCTCATATGAATTTATATATTTAGAGTGAATTTATTCTATAAGATAATTAAATAGTTATGTAATTACCTTGACATATATATGATCAATATTCATTAACAAGTGTCATTTTCTACCTTATTAATTACTAAGTTGATATGTTTCTCTTTTAAGTGACACATGTACTTGAATAATAACAATCCAAGATAGGATAAAAATATCGAATTAAATTTATATTATTTGTCACATAAATTTATTGTCTAGTATGCTTATTTTTAATGTTTTATAAACTTAGATGGATGATGATTATGGGGAATCATATATTGATTTGGAAGATGATAAAGAGTTTAGTTTTAGTGATACTGATAGCATTGATGATTGCGGAAATGCGGAGCACAAAAATGTGGATGTGCATAGTGAAGAGCACGAAGGCGCTGATGATCAGAATGAGAATGAGCCTACTAAGGCGCTGTTTTGCAGTTTGCCTCTGCTCTTATAATTGAGATTAATCAGGCTTTTGCAGTATTGAGGGATATTGCATCAGGAAGGGAGTGCTATTTAAAACCTTGGTGCTGCTTAGTTTTAAGCTATTCAGTATGTGACTACTAGGTGAAGGTGGATTTTCTAGAAACTGCAATAGGGTGTTTCCTATTACTTCTGTGGCCAAATTGACAATAGTAGGAGTGAGAATTGTTATAAAAGACAACTAAATGTCCTTTTCTGATTCTATTAACTGATGGGATGGGAAGAGTAGTAAATAGAAAAAGAGAAGACGTATTAGTAAAAAAACAAGTGCCTTTGTCATGCTTTTGTCCTTGCAAGCATCATGTTGGTGTTTGAGCCTTGAGAGTTGATGCTTTATTGATAATGGTAAAATTGTTACTGATCTTTTGCTGCTGACTATTTGATTATAAAACTATTATTGACCCATAATGGTTTCATATTCTCTATTGTTGGTGATACTATGCTCTTACCTAGTTCTTCTACCCATTTTAGTATTTGAATTTATTGGAGAAATGGATATCACTATATGCCTCTTCAATTATGAGTATGAAACTTTCAATTTTAATCATGTGAAGGAAACTGAATTGTTGAGTTGTCTTTTTTTGAAATACTTAGAAAAGGATAATAGTCACGCTGTTAAATTATCTTTATGTTCTACATGTTATTATAGAGGAATGCTTTCACACATTTTGGAGAGTTTGACTTAAGGAGTTAGGTGGTGAGTTGGATGAAATGTTTAAATGTTTCTTTTTGTTGGACAGGGACAAGTCTAAGTTGGATTCAATGAGTTAGTTCCATCAAATAAGGAACTCCTACCATTCGTTCCTAATTTTATTATGCATGTCTTATTTTCATTGAAGATACATTGTAGTGCAGACAAAATTTTTAGTAACCCGGTAAAATTTTCTATCGAGATAGATCCAAGATGGGTACGGTTAAAATACGTACTAGCCTAAAGTTTGTACCCATGCCTACTAAATATCTAATGGATGTTATTTAATCTCATAATTGAATGGTAATGATAAAAAGGGCATATCAACATACTAAAGTGTGTTGTTAGGAAATTAAATATGGTTAAAAGTTATAGAAAATACACTTTTTTGGATTCTTGAGAAAATAAATAACTTCAAAACTGGTGTGATGAGATCTCTAATTATCACTTCAAAACTGGTGCTAACGCACGTCTTATGGAACTTGCATTTCATTCACTTTGTCTTACTTCTGCTTAAATGAAAGTCATGTGATTCTAAAGTTTCCCTCCATTACTCAACTTTATAAAAAAAATAAACTTACGACAATATGAATATTATTCAAGTTCAGAATAACCATTTCTTCCAACAAAAAAAAAAACAATAAAATCAGTGTTCTTCCATTAAAATCCATAATTTGATAATTAAAAAAAAATCTTTCTAAATAAAATGGAAAGCAACTAAGAATCAATCTACATCATCTTTTTCAAAGCCTTCAAAGCGCCTTCAATGCCTTGCTTATAATATCTTTGTGAATGATATTATATGGCTTGATAACGAGATCCAAAGCTAGTCTAAGTCTTGTGATGCCATCCACCTAAGATTTAATTTAAATAATATTAGTGTCATAGTGTAAACATAATTATTTATATTATGTGATAAAAAATGTTTTACTGCAATTACTAACCTTAACGTTGCAATGATTCTCCTCCTTGTACAACATCATCCACGAAGCAACCCAAACCCCACAATCATTGCTATACATATAACAATATTGTTGCGTTTTGAATGTCTTAAAACTTACCTATTATCTTTTTTAAGTCTCTTATCCTCAACCTTAAGGGCTAAGTTTAAGAATTTCCATTTTTAAACTACCAGAATATAACAATATTGCGTTTTGAATGTCTTAAAACTTACCTATTATCATTATTTGGCAGGTTGATAATGAGGATAGGTTCATGATTGCCATAAATTTGGTACTCAATTCACATAACACAATCAAGGCTGATGTCATCCAAAAAGCCTTGACCAACTTGAAGTTTTTTTAGAACAAGAGAAATCGTATGGTGGCGAAGGAATAACATTTGAATGCCTATATACCCATATAATAGATCCAATGACAAGACTTTTTTTTTTAATTTTGGTTTTTCGATTATAAATTTTGGTTTTCCACTTACCTATTATCATTAATTGCTTGTTCTTTTAGTTCATGAGATTAAGCATAAGATTACAATTCTCCATGTCACATAATTAGAAACATTTTTTTTCCTTTTTTTTTATCGGCAGAGATAATTTTCCTATAACAAAATAAAATATTACAAGAAGTATTCTGCATCAAACACTAACTACG
This sequence comes from Crotalaria pallida, assembly GCA_037953625.1. Lineage (NCBI taxonomy): Eukaryota > Viridiplantae > Streptophyta > Magnoliopsida > Fabales > Fabaceae > Crotalaria > Crotalaria pallida. The sequence continues at coordinate 52,453,390 of CM075654.1, read as the reverse complement.
TATATCGGCCTACTACTCCCCAGACTCATTGTGAAGTGGAACAATGACATACTCCCATGAGCTCATGGGATGGCTAACAAAATAGGAAATTGAGTATTTGACTACCTTTCTTTGACCTCGCTTTTTTTTTTTTATATCAGAATTACCCTTAAAAAAAAACAAACTTCCTCCAAAACTTTTTTTTCTTCTTCATTTTCTTGTTTTCTTTAAACTATTATTTCTTCATCTTCTCCCTTCCACTCACACCCCCTCATTCCTTCCCAAACCTACTTAATCATTTTCTCATTATTCATTTCTCCCACTTCATTTACATCATCTCTTTTTATCTTCATTTCATTATCGCTCTATACACTTTCATCCGTTCTTTTTTCTTTACTCCGATCAAAACTTACCAAACTTATCAGTACATTTCGATAGATATGAACATATGTTAAAAATAGAAAAAAAAACCTACCTTGTTGAATCATATAGGCTCTTTGGAATATTAGACTTTTTTAACATGGTGATAGATTTTTTTTAACATGCACCGGGCAAAAAAATACCAGTACACTTCAATAGGGACATTAGTGAAAAATAAGTTCATTCTCTGTTCCAATTGTATTATGGCATTATCACAGTTACCGACTTCTTGATTCAGTGGTAGCCAAATTGGATCACAAGACGAAAGCATGGAATGGGAAGCCACTAGCCCTAAGGAAACACAAAATACCCCATCTAATGTTATCCAATTTCAAATCATAATCAACTCATCTATTAAAAGCATTTACTGTGCAAATACAACAAACTATAGGAAAAAAATACAAAAATTCCACACTACGTGATAAACATTTCTTTTCTATGTATAAACTAGTCCTACACATGTTTAAGAAAGATCTCTAGACTCTGGTCCGATGTCACAGTCGCTTCCTCCAGTTGTTTAGGAAAGACCTCTGTCGTTCCATCTGCCAGCTCAACTTGGAAGCAACACTTTCATGACAAGGAGCATAATCTCTCCAACTTCTTCACTAAATATGTTGTTGTTGGTGCTAATACAATTATGTGGTGGCCATTGGAAACTGCACAAACAGAACCAATCAACTGAACATAATCACGTTCAAGTCTATAAAACATGCATCTTCTAAAAGCATAGCGTTGAAACATCCTCAGAACATATAATAATGGCTCAAACATAATCTTGCAAGCTCCAAATACAAAAACAGAATATACAAGACCCTAAGAACAGCAATATTTTCCTGAGGCGGATATCATGGCTCAAGATTCAAGAAAACATGTAAAAGTCCTCTACCAGAACATCAGTGAAGTTTCTTCGTAACAATAGATTATATATCTCAAGTATATTATTACAAAACAACAACAAAGCAACCTATTTGTATAGCAACACCATTGTTTATTTTGTAATCGAATAATAAATAAAAACAAATACTAACAACTATGAAGATGATCACTCACTAGCAAGTCCTGCTGAATTATATGGGAAGGAAGTCACAAAAGAAGAGCTTAGTGATGGCAAGAAACGCCAGACATGTTTCATACTTTTCCAGCCAAGCCTAGCAATGCTCTGTATCATAAAGTTTACGTCATAATAATCTTGTAAAAGCCACCGCCAGATATCCATCATCCTATGTTATTGTTATCCTTGAATCTATTCTCCCCACAATATCTTTAACCGCATGTACTGTCTAGCTAACCTTAAATGATGAAATGAGAGGATTTGAACAGGCTTTCAAAGTTAGTCTTGATTCTTACCCAATCTTGCTCTAGTACAACTATATTAATCAAATGTATATATAAACTATTCATTGCAAAAGAAAACTACATGAATATATACTTTAAAGAAAACCCATAGTTCATGATCCATGTTTTCAAGATTGTTTACTAAAGAAGTGCAAGGTTAGCAGCGATGCAACACAATTTATACATAAAAAAAAGGTATTTAGAAAATAGAAGGATAACTCACCAAAAGAGAAAATGAGTTCTGTATATTGCAAGAGGAAAAAAAGTATTCAAGCTTTGGTTGGGATATCAGCTGTTTGAAAATGTGATGACACGTGTGCTTCACAGTGAGAGTTTACCCTCTTCCGAACAAACAATAGATCCAGCTCAATATGTTAGGTGCGAGAATGAAGAACCAGATTATGTGCCAAGGCCACAGTGCTTAGATTATTGTTACAAAGGATAGCAGGAGGAATGAAACTAAATTGCAGCTTTATGAGAGGAGACTGGACCAATGGAAACTCTTGGGCAGCAAGTGCTAGACTCCTATTCTCAGCCTCAGCACTTGAATGGGAGATAGTATTCTGATTTTTAGAGCACCAGGTTACCAAATAAGGGTGTACACAGATGCAGGCACCAGAAAGGGACATTTTATCATCAGAATCAGCAGCCATTGTGCATCATAGTATATTAGAAATGGCAAAGGTTTAGTGGGACAAGCTGGCTGCAGTCTGCAGATGAAGACCATGAGCAATACGAAATAGCAACTTTAATTTGAATATCCAACAAAAGATGTGTTCATACAACAAAGAAACCTTTAAACTATATTGCTAACAAACATGAGAGAAATTACATCAAAACCAAGATTAGATTCCAATTCACAATTTCACACTCAACTAATAAAATTTCTTTTTTAATTAAAAAATTAATTTCACACACTCCAACTAAAGAAAATATAACTAAAATCAGATAAAGCATGAAGATGAACTTTACCTCGAATTACTTTGATTTTGGGGGTTAGGGTTTGTTTGCTCTTTGAATGGAGGAGGGTGCAGTCGGTTTGCTGCGTGGGAAGGGTTGGCGGCGGAGGAAGAAGGATTTGCGGCGGAGGAAGAAAAGAAGGCAGAGGGTGAAGGCGGACGGAGAACAGAGGGCCGAGGGAGGCGGCTGCGGGCGGCGGAGATGGAGCAGAGGCTGAGGGCGGCGGAGAAGGAGGAGAGGCCGATCGATACTCCCAGGAGAACACAGAAAGATCGATTTCACATAGGAAGAGATGGGGATCGATTTCACAGGGAGCAGAGGAGGAGATCGATACTCAGAAGGAGAAGAGAAAGAACGATAATCACAGAGGAGGAGATGGGGATCAATGTGCAAGAGAATTGATTTTTTTTTTGGTGCAATTTTGCAAATTGGTTTTGAAGGACTTAATTGCAAATGTAATAATTATACATCTGTTTGACTTGGCAACTGATGTGGCAAGGCATACCACATGTTGATTTTTAATTGGCACATATGTAAGAGGGTATCCAACCCTTCCTAAACTAAGGGGTTGGGAAGTTTTCACCTAAAATTAAATACTTCTTTGATGCCATGTTGGATGCAAAGAAACGCACAGTTTTGAAAAATGACATGTTCCATTAATAGAAGGAAGAAAAAGATGGCTTTTAAGGTCAGCACCGTGGTTTGCACTAGAATGACCTTTGGTATTTATTAACAGAAATTCCAATAATACTCTAATAGGTAAATTATTCCAGAAGTTTGAATTGTATCAAAGTAAACCGAGGAAGGATATGTATAATTCGGATATTACCTACGAAATGCAACATAAGTTTCAAACTATCCTTTAAATACAGTAACATCAATATTAATTGAAATTACTAAAAAAAAATTAATGGTATATTCTCCACGCCAAGTTTAAAATTAAAACCTTATTTCAAGCCATGTTGGATGCAAAGAACACCCACAGATTTGAAATATACCATTAATTAGTATAAGAATGCAAATAATGGCTTTTAAGTTCTGCACCGTGGTCTGTACTGGAGTGACCCTTGATTTCTCTAATAACCTCCACGTGTCCTTTTTGCATTGGGATTAGAAAGAAGAATATGATTACCGGAACATAAACGTTTTTCTCTTCTCACGTACGCCGTTTACACAACTGTCATATTTGTGGTCTTTGTACAATACGACCCAATTTATTGTCGTGGTGGAGGGAAGTTTAGGAAAAGAAAACGGTTACATACCAATTTGAATAAACATCATTCACTATCATTCTGCAATCAGCCTCTAATTTATCAAAAATTGGTTCAGAGATTCTTTGAAGCAAATTTTCTGAGACTTCATTTTATCATCCTTCTGGTGTAGCTAGATTACTTATTGGGGTTTCGATCAAACTTCATCACCTCTTTTGAGCTTTCAAATTCGTTTTCAAGGGTTTAAGTCACAACACCATCAATCATCTTCGAATTGAATATATTGCCCAATCAAACAGGTAAAACTTCAATCTTTTTTCTTCTAGTATTTGCATGCGTTCTTTACCTAGTTTATACTGTGATCCTGCGATCAATATTTGTGTTTCGAAACTGCTTCAACTGAAAAGCCAACACAATAATACTTAAAATCTGTTATTTTCTGATAAATACCACGAATTTCATTTCTCACTGGGTGTTTTCAAAATTAAACTTTTAACATTTGATGATAACAACTTCATCTTTATTCTCATTAAGAAAAAAATATCATACCTTTTTATATTGTTTGGGAGTTTCTTCGTTAAGGGCAAATGAGATAAGCTTACTCCAGGGTTTTGACAATCCAGTAGTTAGATTAGATGAGTTCTTCAACTAGTGAATAACCTTTGTAATGCACGGAAGAAAGTGAGAGTCTCAATGTTAAACCTAAGACTGCATATTACCTATAGATTTGATGGAATCTCGCCAGGGAATACTGTATTACAAAATAGCCGAACGAGTTGAAAAAACGAGGTTAAGGAGGCATCAGAGAGGTACAACATAATCAATTGAGGAACCTACCAAAGATTACTGAGGGATGGTACCCCAATTGATAAAGTACATAATTTGATTTATGGTTTCTGTGTTGATACTGATCTGGGTTTGCCTCCTTTTCCTCAGGTATGGGTCGCAAGGTTAATTCACACCCTGAGCTTTTTCCTTTGCCCCCAAACGCCAATCAATATCAGTGGGTTGACCGAGAAGTCGTTGGTACATGCTCGGAACTCACAACCAATAATTCTATTGAACAAATCAGGGAAATTCTCCTACCATGCCCTGGGAACGAGGGTGGGAATGATTATGGCATTTTCCCTGTTGGAACAAAGGAGCGTATTTGCACAACGATACCTCAAGAAAATCCTGGTTTTTATTTTTATGAAGAAGTGATAACAAGAATTGGGATAAGGATGCCCTTTACAGATTTTGAAATGGGAGTTTTGAGGACTCTCAGAATTGCTCCTTCCCAACTGCACCCTAATGGTTGGGCTTTTGTTCGAGTATTCCAACTTGTCTGTTCTGTTATGGGATGGCAATGTACACTGAGAATATTCTTCTACCTTTTTGCCCCTCAAGCTAATGCCTTTGAAAAAGGGTCAGAAAAAAGGCCATGGGTATCACTCAAGGCCCGGAATGGATACAGTCTATTTACAAAGTATTCCGAATCTTGGAAAACATTCAAGCCTTTTTACTTCAAGTATAGGTATTTAGGAAATAGCATTAGTTGGTTCATGAGGGCCGGTGAGGAACAACCAATTCCTTACTTTCCACTACATTGGACTTAATCCTTCTTTCAACATAGTGTCAAAAGTTACAGTACTGATTGGAAAAATCTCTGTGATTCTGAGAAGCAAGTATGCAGACAATACAAAGAGTATTTAGAAAAAACGGAATGATTGTAACAAAGGAAATTGTTAACCTTCCAGAGAGCGAAATTAAAAATAAACTTGGTAAGAAATGTAGTGTTTCCTTTTTGCATTTGTGCTGATAAGGTTAACTGATATATATTTCTTTTCAGTTGAAATGGCCGACCGTATTGTGAAAATAGCAAAGGGAGGAAAGAAGAGGAAAATTCAGACAATGAAGCTTACATCAGGAAGTTCGACTCCAAGCATAACAACCGCTACTGCGTCGGGATCAACTGTTGTTGGATCTCCTCGTCCTTCCGTGGTTTTGTCTGCAAACCCTGTGACAGCTGAACATGTACAGAATGCTGAGGGAGTTGTCATAGGTGAAGTTCCTAACGAAGCTGCAGCATCCCCACCCGAACAAATTATTCGGCGTCGGAGACTGAATAAAGGGAAAGTCGTGGCTGTTGAGGGTTCGAGCATGGAGCCTGTTGAGGAGGAGGAAGAAGGAGGAGATGTAATCGGCTCGGTTTGGGATAGAAAGTTAGATGAGAAATTTCCCAATTTCATCTGCACCGAGCAAGATCAAGATAATTTTTCAAGATTGTCAGCAAATGAATGGGGTCAACATATGAATACCCTAACAAAGTTTTTGTTACGAGGGGCATGCATAACACACTTTCTATTTCAACGCAAAGATGATGTGTATGCCGGTATTAACAACGAGCAGAAAGAGGCTAGGGGACTGACGGCCGCCAAGGAAGCAAGCTTGTCTGACGAGCTCCTTCAAGTTCGGTCCGAACTCGAAAACCTTCGTGCGGATCACAGTGAGTTGGTAAAGGAAAGAGATAGTTTGAAAGAAACTGAAAATAATGCACGCACAGAAAGTGAGCAGCTGAAGAAAGCGTTGGAAGTTGCTCGGCAAAAGAATGGTGAGTTAACGGAAAGTGTGAATAGGCTGACTGCTGAAGCAGAGAAGCAAACAAGTATTTCTGAAAAGCTGAGAGGGCAGGCCCTCAAGCATAAAAAGGTGGCAGCAACTAATTCATATGACTGTGAAAAAGCTGTGTATGACTCTTTTCTTAATGCAATCAAACAGATTCAGTACTTAAACGACAGAACAGAGTTAAGGGTAATTGGGGCTCATCCTTTCCATGCCATCAAAGAGGGGAAGATGATTGATCTGAGCGATAAAACAGAGGTGGATCTCGGAGCTGACGAACTGCCCAATCCACTAATTGATATTGTGGAAGAGTCGCCGTTTGACGATTCAACTGTGAACTTATCAGACATCGAGGCCTAAAAACACGTATGTTGGGTAGCCCGAAATTGTTGCTGATTTAGACTAAATATTTGTTTTATAATATTGTGTTATGATTATGAACTCTAGGTAGTCAGTGACTATCTTTCAATTTGCATGAACGAACCGAGTGTTACATTTTCATCTAAAAATCATTATATTTGAATTATACTTTGATCTTGTTTTATTTTCTGTTTAATATATATCAAAGTTTTCAGTGTTTTTACATGTGTTTTAAGACTTTCATTGATATGGATTGCTAAACCGACAGAAGCAATTGTTATATTATAACTCAGGTCTTACTACTCGGAGTTTCCGAGAATATCAATTGGTAAAAGGACACATGATGTTATTAATAAAGGATACAAGGAAAGTCTCGGATCGTCGACTTTATAAGAAGCGAAACAATCGGACGAGGAAGAGTTGAACTGTAATATATGAAGGGTGATAAGATTCTTTTATTCCTTTCTAACTATTAATGCGAAAGGGAAAGGGTATAGTGAGATAAAACATAATTAAAAAATGTATTGGAAATATGAATAATGATTATTAAATTTCTTATATGATGTGTTTTGATTAAAATATGAAAGATAAATAGGAACGGATGGAGTACTTTATAACTTATAATGCACAAAATGATAAATATGATTACAAATTTAAATTTACATATTAGTCTATACAAAAAGAATATGATGTGTTACAAAATAATATTTTCTTGTAATTGATAATCCAAGTTTTTTATGAATTGAGTAATAGACCCATATATATCATTAATTATTTACGATTAAGGAAATGGATATTCATTATATTTCTTTGTAGGATGTAGAAGGATATGACATATTTACCCTTAATAGACCCATATATTTCATTAGTTATAGTTATATGCTTGTTGAGGAAAGGTAACGTGGGGAGAAAAATGAAAATGAATTATTTAGTTTGTGATCCATAACAAAGTTATGAATTTGTCAAAAGTGCATCAGTTAAGCCAAACATCAATGGTATTAATTACATTTTTAAGTATTTAACATAATAATAAATTAATCCAAAAATAATGTGAACTTTTAAAAGAGAAGAATTATTTTATTCTTTATAGCACATTAAATGAAATGAAAAAAAAGCCACATAAGGTAATCATAGGTCTGTACTAATTTGAGATTTGACTTTTTTCATAACATCCAACGTGTCACTCTTATACTTGGAATTTGAAATTCGATTATGATTCCAGTAACTGAAACGTTTTTCTCTATCCAAATTACACTGTTTACACAACTGTGATAGTTGTGGGCTTTGTACACAATGGCCCAATTTATTTTCGTAGTGGAGGGAAGTTTATGTAGAGAAAACGGTTACATTCCTTATTGATTACACTTCATTCACTATTCTTCTGCATTCAGCTTCAAATTTCTCAAAGAACGGTTCAGATATTTTTCTCAGTAAAGCTTCTCAGACTTCATTGTATATTCTATCTGGTGTAGCTACGTTACTTTGATTGGGGTTTAGATCAAACTTCATCAATTATTCTCCGCTTGCCATTGGTTTTTTAAGGGTTTTGACTCAAAGCACCGTCAATCATCTTCAACCTTGAATATTTTTCAAAATCAAGCAGTTAAGACTCCATTCCTTCTTCTTCGAGTGTTTGCATGCCTTATTTACTTTGTTTTTGTTGTGATTCTGCCATTATTAATTGGGCTTCGAAACTGATTAAACTGAAGAGAAAAGCTAATAAGTAATTAAAAGGTGTCCGTTTCTGAGAAATGCCCCGATTTTCTGTTCTGACTGAGTGTTTTCAAGTTTAAAGTTTTTACCTTTTCTGATAAAAACTTCATCTTTCTTCTCAATGGGAGAAAAAGATCCTACCTTTTTCTCTATTTGGGGAGTTTCGTAGTTAAGGTCAGTTGAAGAACGCTTATCTCCAGGGTTTTAACACTACATTAGTGTGATTAGATTAGTTCGTCGAGTTCTGAATCGCCTTTGTCAGGCGCGGAAGAAGGTGAGATTTTCAATGTTAAACCAATCACTTCATACTATCCTAGAAATTTGGTGGAAGCTCGGCAGGGAATCCTATATTACAAAATAGCCGAGTGAGTTGAAAAAACGAGGTTAAGGAGGCAACAAAGAGGTACCAACCAAATCAATTGGTGGAATCTGCCAAGGATTTCCCATGAAAGTTCCCCAAATTGATAAAGTACATAATTTGATTTTTGGATTTTGTGTTGATACTGATCTGCGTCTGCCTCCTTTTCGCCAGGTATGTTTCGCAAGGTTATTTCAAACCTTGAGCTTTTTCCTTTGCCCCCAGACGCCAATCAGTATGAGTGGGTTGACCGTGAAGTAGTTGGTACATGCTCGGAATTGACAACAGATAATTCTGTTGAACAAACTCGGGCAATTCTGCTACCGTGCCCTGGGGATGAAAGTGGGACTGCTTATGGCATTTTTCCCGTTGGAACCGACGAGCGTATATGCACACGGCTACCTCGAGAAAATCCTGGCTTCTATTTTTACGAAGAAGTTATAACAAGACTCGGGGTAAGGATGCCCTTTACCGATTTTGAAATGGGAGTTTTGAAAACTCTCAAAATTGCTCCTTCACAACTGCATCCTAATGCCTGGGCTTTTGTTCGAGCATTCCAACTTGTCTGTTCTGTTTTGGGATGGCCATGTGCACTTCGAGTATTCTTCTACGTTTTTGTCCCTCAAGCAAACCCCTTTGAAAGGGGTTCAGAAAAAAGGCTATGAGTATCACTCAAGGCACGGACAGGATACAGTCTGTTCGAAAAGTATAGTGAGTCTTGGAAAACATTCAAGCCTTATTACTTCAAGTATAGGTATCTTGGAAATAGTGTTAGCTAGTTCATGAGGCAAGGTGATGACCAACCGATACCATGCTTCCCACTACACTGGACTAATTCCTTCTTTCAACGTAGTGTCAACAGTTACAGTACTGATTGGAAAGATTTGTTTGAATCTGAGAAAGAAGTGTGCCGAGCGTACGGAGAGTATATCTCAAAAAATGGAATGATTATGACGCGGGAGATAGTTGACATTCCAGAGCGCCAAATTAAAGACAAACTTGGTAAGAAATGTAGTGTTACTGTTTGAATTTGAGCTGATGCCTTTAACTGAAATTTATTTATTTTTCAGGAGAAATGGCCGATCGTATAACAAAGATTGCAAAGGGAGGCAGGAAGAGGAAAAGTCAAACAACTAATGTTACGTCGATAAGTCTGAGACCAAGCACAACAACTCCTACTGCCTCAGGATCATCTGCTGTTGGCTCTCCACATCCGATTGTCATTTCGCATGCAGACCCTCTGACAACTGCTCAGACACAGGTTTCTGAGGGAGTTGTTTTAGGTGGAGATATTAATGCAGATACAGGATCCCCATCCAAACAACCACTCAGGCATCGGAGACTGAATAAAGGGAAAACTGTGGTCATTGAGGAACCAAGTATAGATCCTGTTGTGGAAGAGGAGGAAGAAGAAGGGTATGCCATCGGCTCGGTATGGGATCGAAAGTTAGATGAAAGATTCCCCAATTTCGTCTGCACTGAGCAAGATCATGCTACTTTTTCAAGAATGTCAGCATCTGAGTGGGGTTCACATATGACAGCTCTGACCAAGTTTCTTTTAAGAGGGGCGTGCATAACTCACTTTCTATATCAGCGCAGAGATGATGTGTTTGCCGGTATTAACAATGAGCAGAAAGAAGCCAGGGGAATTTCGGCTGCTAAGGAAGCTAGCTTGGCTGATGAGTTGCTAAGAGTTCGCTTCGAGCTAGAAAACCTCCGTGCAGATCATGGTGAGATTATAAATGAAAGAGATAATTTGAAACAATCTGAAAGTACTGTGCGCATGGAAAATGAACAAATGAAGAAAGCACTGGAAGACGCTGGCAAGCAGAATGCTCAGTTAATGGAGACTGTGCAGACGTTGAATTCTGAACTGCAGAAGCAAGCTAGTATTTCCGAGAAGCTCAGGTTGCAGGAACTTAAGCACAAAAAGGCGGCTGCCACAAATTTGTTTGATTGTGAAAAAGGTATTTTTGATTCTTTTCTCTCTGCCGTCCAACAGATTAAATACTTGAACCCCCATACGGATTTAAGGGTAACTGGGGCTCATTCCTTCCATGCCGTTCGAGAAGGGAAGCTGATTGATTTGAGCGATAAATCAGAGGTAGATCTCGGAGCAGAAGACCTCCCCAATCCACTAGTTGACATTGTGGAAGAGCCGCCATTTGACGATTCATCTGTGAACCTATCAGACAACGAGGCATAAAAACCCGTATGGTGGGTAGCAAGATTGTTGCTTCTTAACTTCCTTAATTTTGGTTTTATAACATTGTGTTGTGTTTATGACTTCAATGTACGCAGTAACTATTGTTCCTGTTCCTCGGTCGCTCCGAGTGTTATTTTTTGATCTAAAGTTAATAGCTGGTGATTAGTCCTTTGATATCGAGTTTGGTTTTTTTGCATAATGCTACTGTTGTTTGACATATTTGTCTTGTGTTTTTAAACAACATATCGATTTTGATTACTCAACAAACAGATGCAATAGTTATGTTATAAGTTAAGTCTTTTTGCTCGGTGTTTGATAGCGATGAAATCTAAAATGAGAAATTATAAAAAAAAATAATTAATAAAAAAAAATTTTAGAGCTTCTTATAATAATAAGCACTATAGATAATAATAAGTACTCTTCATATGTTACTATTATTATAGTTATAATTTGTGTCATTTATTATTCATTTTTCTCTGATTTTCTTTGAATTATTTATGTATAATTGGGTGGGGTCTTATCATTCATTTATTTATTACAAACTATTCTTGATCAATAGTAAATAAAGTATACTAATTTTAAAATAACAACAGTACCAATTTTGCAGGGAAATTTGTCACCTTTGGTTGTTATTAGCATAAATTCAAATATTACTCTTTAGGTAAATTTTCCCTTAGGTGTTAACGCAAGTAATGATAGCCATAATTAGATTTATAAAATGAAAAAAAAATTAGGAGAAATATTATATCTGGTATTGTTGAGCTTCATTATATCTGGTATGTAGAGAATATTTTTTTATAAAGATTAAAATTTGGATGTTGATTAACCATGGTTAACTATGTCCCCATTTTTAAAGCCAAAATTCTAAATACATGAGGTTACCCCATAATATAAAAGATATACATCTTTTTAAATACTAAGGCAACAATTTAAAGAGGAATAAACATTAGTTTAACAATGAAGTTATAAAGTAAGAAGAAACTCCAGATATAACATTGCATAAGTTCAATTAAAAATAGGAGAGAAACACATTTTCGTCAGACAGACTACAATATTTTGGGGTCAGTATTAACATCGACAGAGGACTCCCCAATGATAGTATCCGAGTTCGGAGGAAGAGAAATATCTGAGGCCAAATCAAAGCGAGAAAGTAGATTTTTTCTTATTTGGGGCATTGTTGGCTCGGAAACAGTAGCACCACTGGAAAAGACAATAGGTTTCACAGTAGTCCTTACATTAACAATCTGCAGCATGTATGTTGTACAATGAACAAAAAGAGACAAATATACCAAATGACAATGGTTAAATAGGGTATATGGAGTGATACCGACAGGCTGGTATGGTTTGTGGGCATGAGGTCTGACGTCTTCTGGTTCAACATTAGGAAAGATGAAGGAAGTAACATCCTGGAACCATTAGAATATTTGGTCAGATTAGCTTACCAAGTTTGATTAATTAAAAACAACAAAAACTAATTGAATACAGTGTAAAGTAAATATAAATCTATCAAAAGATAAAACAAGGATAATGTGTATACCTTGGTAGGAGAAGAATCAAGAAAATATGATTGGGACATGTCACAGGTTTTGATCTCAAACATCCTCCGGATGGAGTACAAAGGAGTAGAATGAGAGGAAGATCCAACTTTGACTGATATCTTAAATAAAAAACTTCTATCCACCAAAGAATCCATAATTTTGGCATAAGGAAATGCATCAAACTGGTGATGAAATAAAATTTTAGATTTATTTAATAACATTAACATTATTTATGAGAAGGGTGGATTATATCAAAAAGCAACCTGAGTAGAAATGTTAAGTAACTCTTGGCATGAATGAGAAATGAGAAATCTAGCATCCCGGTCTAGCATAAGAAAGGTAGCGGCCGAATTACAATCTCGAACAGCAAGCTTAAGTATGTAGCTGACCAGGAAAAGAAAAGCAATCAAAATATAAAAAAAATCATAAAACATAATAGAAAATGACAGTATTGTTAGTGAATGATTGATTAAAAAATTTACACCGAAAAAGTAAAAGAATAACCATAGAAAAAAATTCAAGGTATATACCGAGGAACAAATTTGAAGACAAACTTGTCACAAGTTTCACAGAATAGTGCACCAGACTTCAAGATAAGAGATCCCTTGCAAATGCATTCATTGAATGCCCAATGAAATGAAGCATCAAGTCCAACGATGGTAGCAAAGACAATATATATACCACTCTGATTTAATTAATGTAGAAATAATAAATTATAAGCTAGTAGTGTAATAAACAAAGCATTGAAAATGTAGGTAAAGGGCAAAAAAATGTTATAATATAACAGTAATATATTTGATAACAGACCTCGGTAACATGTGAAAGATGATCAAGCATGACATGAGGGTACGAAACCATAAACTGGTCTTGAATAAAAGATTTCTTCTGGGTGGTAACAACAGGTAGAAGATAATCAAAGAAACCATGCTGATTCATTCTGTTTTTTTTTTAAACAAAGGGTTACATAGACTATTTCCAACTGTTAAAAAGTAATAAATTAATACCCAATTTCAGAGTGGTTAAATAAAAACATCAAACCTGATTCTTAATTGAAGAGCCTCAGGGATATCAGAATTGAATAATAGATTCGATATGCCAGGAATGGCATGGAGAACAATCCTACCTATTTCAAAGTAAAAAAAAAGGAAATAATAACAGTAAAGTAAACATATAAGAAAGTAAGTGTAGAAGAAAGATAATAAAACAGTGGAAGTTCAAACTAATACCATTGAAAATCTGCATCCTTCCAAATTGAATAACGACAATGGTTCCAACTGAGTTATTGGATGCCATAAAATGGTTCAACACAAAAACATGTTCACCGAACAAACAACAGTCCACAGTACCACTGGGAAATGAGTGAGGATATTATAAAATTAATTAAGCGCGAAGAAAAAAAAGTAACCGAAAACAAACATACTGGTATAAATAACTCACTATTGATCAGATAACTCCAACAACACAGATGGGGATATAACTCCGTTTTTATTATAGGTAACCTCATTTGTAACCGCGGTCAAAAGCCCAATTACATCTATTAATAACAGACGAAATTATAGAGAAATGTTATCAAATAGATGAAAGATTTAAATTAAGGGAGATAAAAAAAATATTCATACAAATATAATCATCTTACCTCGCAATATATCACTGGTGCAATAAGGCATAAAAACACTATCTATACTACCAAAGGAGAATGAGTGGATTGGAATCATACTACACTTGTCAGGTTTCACTTGCGTAAACTCAGTGAATGACAAAACGCAAGGATGAGAGGTCCAACGAAACTTGCCAATGTTTGGTACACTTGATATGGATGTGATAGTATTTGGAATTCCTTCATGTAGTAAGCTAATAAACTTGGAAAAATAAGCGACACAAACACGCCCTTGTATTTTAGTGCACTTGAAGAAAGAAATTTGAAAAACGTGTAAGTAATAAACATAAAAAAAACGGAAAGGAAAAAATTAAGATAAGTTGTTAACCTACATATGAATCAACGAAGAGGAGGTGAAGTTCAGTGTGGGGAACATCACCGCAAACGCGATGAACAACAGCATAATGGAGAACGCGAACCTTCACATTCCAAGAAGCCCATTCAAGTGATACAGAAGACAAAGGGAAAACATTAAAAGACATGATGATCAAAAGTAAAATGATGGTATTTCAGGTTTTTGAGAGAGTGCAGGGTAAGGGTATAGAAGAAATAAGGCAGAATGTATAACACTGAGTTTTGCGAATGCAAAATGGTTATAGTATAATATAAAGTGAGAAAATAATGCAAGTATGAGAAAGATGTTGACAAACGTAAATTTGACTAAAAATAAGATCATAAATGTGGTAGCTTTTGTAGCTGAGAATAATAGGACTGCTATTTATTATAGATGTGGTTAAGAATCGCTAGTTTAGGCACGCAGCTCAGCAACCTATGTGGAAGACGTAATCTGCAGCACGAAATTGAAGTTACAAAGAGCAAAATAAAACATAGCAATAAATGCAGGTAAAAAGTAGATAGCAAATGTGACCATTACATTAGAATTACATGGATAAGATTTTCATAAAAGGATACTCCTAATAACACTTTCTCTCTCATTAAGTTGTTTGATTTTAGGTCGTGATTTTTTTGTAACATGGCAGATAAAATTATGGGCAAGTGCAAAGTACATGAATGGAAAGTGAAAATTACAGTGGTAGGTATACTTAAAGATTTATAGTGCCGCCGCACATAAGATCTTGAGCCATTGGGCAACCATAAATAAAGACTGGGACTGTAATAATTACAATATGGTTGGATTTTAATGTTTGTTATAGTTAAAAATGATAGAGTACCTAAAGCGGGAAGATAGAAAGAGAAGCTCAAATTGTATATTAAGTACAGCTAATTTAATCTCAATAAACGTGTACCACATTTTTAGGAAAAAGGCCTATGTTTAGAAAAAAAGTTGAAAAATGGCATATAGAATAAAGCAATGTTAATAATTCTTAAATATAATTATTTCCATTCAATTTAATTAAAAAATAATAAATTTAAAAACTAATAAATTATATAGTCCATCTGTCTGAATTGAGAACAACAAATAGAATATATTAATTAATTAGAACAGAATAAATATAAACAGAGTTTATGTCATTGATGATTCATGGAAATATGATTTTCATATATATGTCCAGATATTGATTTATGTATTCATATATACGAAGGTACACATTGCATTGTAGGAAGATTAAGAGCACCAAGTTTTGAAATATCAATAAGGATATTTAAGGAATATTTTTTAATTTTAATTTTTTTTATGGGTGAGTAAAAAAGGATATAAAAAAAATAACGTACAAAATGTTTGAGGAGAAATAACAAATCATTGGATAGGATTAAGAGGACTTCATAACTAATGTAACACCAGAAAGAACGTACGCACATACAACGAAAAAAAAAGGAGTCAATTACATGAAATCATGTGGACAATAGAGCATAGGATTTGGAAATACATAGAAGGTCATTTCTTCAAGATAGAACATACATGATCAAGACAACATGTAGGACCAAACAATAAATCACATAGGTTTAGGGACGGCGTCAGCATTGCTCAGAATGTCTGGGCTGGTCGAAAGTGCATCATTTGGAGGGATGATAATAGTTGAAGATGACCCTATGCATTGGCCAATCTTCAAAGCTTTAAATGACTGGCGATGGAAATTGTTTTAATACTCCGCAACTAAGCTTCTTTTAGTAACACTTTTACTATGAGATTGAACACGAGAGTCAATGGATGATTTGCCTTTCAATTTGAGTGGCTTAGAAACAACAAGGTGAATAAAATTAGTTATATAAAAATACGGAAATTAGAGAACATAATAAATTAAATATCAACAAGTATATAGTATATACATTATAAATCTTAGAAGGAGCTGCACCATAAGGAGAATGGGATTCTTCCAAATCAGGAAACGGAGGACGGAAAATAAGCTGTAAAAAATTATAAGATATTAAATACTTGTTGGTAATCTATCTCAAATTTGTCCGAGCTAGTAGATTACTCTAGGAGGAGTAACACTCTCGGTTGGGGAAAAAAAGATGCAGTGTTGCCACCACCTTCTCCAACCCTTATAACAAAGTATTCAGGGTTGGTTGGAGAATCCAGTGGTATCTTGACTTCAACCTTCATATTGAACCGGTGACCAAACAATGAAGATAGCATTGATGGATAGGTACTCAAAATGGATCCCTAATAAAAAAGGAGTGTTAATTTTTTATTGATAAATAACATGGGAAAAATAAATAAAAAGTTTAAAGAAATTGGTAAATACGGATGCATGAAGCGAAAAAAGATCAGAGCATGGTTTCCTATAGAGAACATAAGCATCACGGTCGAGTAGCATCACGGTAAGAGTGCCGGAAGAATCACTAACAACAAGAGGAATACGATACTTGTTTGAAAGTAAAAACGTCAAAATAATAATATATATATATATATATATATGTCAAGAAAAATTGCAGTATGATATATGGAAAAAGGTAAAAAAAATACTTAGGAACAAGACTATTAACAATGGAGGAACAGACACCACACATTGGCTTGGGTGAGTAGTCTAACAACATGGCAGAACAAGAACATTCATGTGTGAACCAAGGAATATCAGTAGAAACCCCAAGAATAGTGCAAAGAACATGGTAGTATCCAGGCTGAATATAAAAGAAATTTGTAACATCCCAAATTTAATTCCAAGTAGAAATATTGAGTTAATAGGCCTAGAGCGTAGAAAATGGGTAGATTAATTGCTTAAATAATTTTGGGAGATAGGTGAGTAGTAATTATAAGTACTAGGGGTTGTATACAAGGCATTTGTAGCATCGAGCAAAGTTGTCTAAGCGAAATCGGGGGTTAAATCGGCGTTTTGGATGTTAGAAATCAACCGAAAAGAGAAAATTAGAAATTGGATATGAAGTTTATGGGGTGAAGAAGCTTATCTAAAAATTTGGACCCGATCCGACGGTTAACGAAAACGTTACGGCGAATCGAAAGTTGAAGACCCTGTTTCTCGCCCAGGCGCACCAGCCATGCGCCCAGGCGGGTGCACTGTTCATACGTGCACCAGACAGTGAAAAACCCGCCCAGGCGAGGCACCAATTCGCCCAGGCGAGCGGAAATGCGCACCAGCCCCACCAATTCGCGTTTTGGCGCGCCAGATCCCCCACCACACGCACCAGCCCCACGCACCAGCAGCACGAGCTGGTGCAGTTCTCGCGCCCAGGCGAGTCAGGCGTGCGCCTAGGCGCGCGCGCTACAGCATCATATCTGGTGCGTTTAAATTGAGACTTAGGGCCAAAGTTTAGATCTTGGCCACACGATTTGGTGCTGCTTCATGGCTGATCATATGGGCATCTAGGCACCTCATTTCCTCATTTCATCACCCTCATCCACCCATCATCTTCATCAACTTTCTCTCAACTCCAAGAACATCTCCATCACCATTCCTTCTCAAACACTAGATTCTTGGGCACCTCAAACCCAAAATCAACCAAACCCATCAAGCTTGCATCATGGATTTTGATTGAAGTCTCATTCCTTCCCTCTCCCTTGACTCACGAATTTCTCCCTCCTTCCTTCTTCTTGGTTTTCAAATTCCACCATTATTGGAGTAAGTTAAGCTTCATGTCATAATATTAATTTCCTTCCCTTCCAAATTCGTTTTCTCTCTCCCTCTCCACCATCAATGGTGGTTTTCACCACTAGGCTCTTGAGACTTCACTTTTTATTTGAGGTTTGACTTGAATCATGGCATAAATGTTGATCCCTCTCTTTTATGACTCTTTATTTTAGGTTCCTTCCTAATCCTGTGGCTTGGTATCTCCTTGGTGGGCAAACTCAAGCATAGGGCATTTGGAATCTCCTTATTCTTAAGTATTTGAGGTAAGGGAGTGGATATAGTGAGCTTTGCCTTGTTCTACGGAGTATGTTCTAGTTAGAATATAATACTTGTTAGGATTATGTGTTAGGGGAGAAAATTAGATTATAAATCCCTAGGTTATTGAATATGAAATTCTAATTAATTAAATGTGCATGATGATTGGATGTTAAGACTAGGAAAGGGAAACCCAATAATAATATAAGAATGAATTATTTGATAACTGAAATTTGGTTAATGATCATATTGAAGTACATGAGGAATTGGGTAATGTGAAAGTGAAGTTGACATAAATGATTTCTATGATTATGTGTAAACGAAAGTGAAAGATGATATATGTAAATTAAAATGAAGGGCAATCTAAATGTTGGGCAATAAAAGAGAATACTACTTGGTATGATTGTGATAATTGAGAAAGGAAAAGAATAAGGAAACTACAAGAATGACTAGTTGTTGAATGTGTGTTGTTGTTCTCAAATGTGTTACAATTAATTGAACAAGAAAGTGAATAATTCTTGGCCTCTGAATTGAGGCGCCGAACACTGAAAATGTGGTTTATGCGTTGGCCTCTGATTTGAGGTGACGACTAAAGGAAAGATTTGATAATTGATATAGGGAATGAGTATGGATAAAGAATGAATGGGAAATGTGTGTAAGTGTATTTGTGATTGTATGTGCTAAGTTGTTTGTGTAAGATGGTGAAAGTATGATTTGGCCTCTGATGTGAGGTAATGTGAAATGAAAATGTAACAAGTGCGTTGGCCTCTGTTTTGAGGTGACGATTAATGGAAAGTGATGATTTGGCTGACCTCTGATATGAGGGGCACAAAATGAATGAAAGCATGTGTTGACCTCTGACCTGAGGGGCACGAAAAGGAATAAAGTGAATGGGTGTTGACCTTTGACCTGAGGGACACCATATGAATTAAAGTGAATGAGTGTTGACCTCTGACCTGAGGGACACAGAATGAAATAAAGTGTTGACCTCTGACCCGAGGGACACAATATGAATTAAAATGAATTGAGTGTTGACCTCTGACCTGAGGGACACCGGATTAAATAATGAGTTGGGTGTTGACCTCTGACCTGAGGGACACCGGATGAAATGTGTATTGGTGTGTTGACCTCTGACCTGAGAGACACACCGTGAATTAAGAGATTGAAGTGTTGACCTCTGACCTGAGGGACACAATATGAATTATAATGAATGGGTGTTGACCTCTGACCTGAGGGGCACATAATTTAAATAAGGAAAAGAATGGGAGCCTCAGATTGAGGTGACAAACGTGTTGAATGAAATTGTACATTGGCCTCTGATTTGAGGTGATGTACCTAAATAAAGTAAGTGTGCGAAATGATTAATGAAATGGATGTTGAGATAAATAAGGAAAATGGATGTGGAAATGAATAATGGAAACGGATGTTGAAATGAATAATTAAAATGAAAATTTGGAATGAATAATGAGTATGGTGTACATTATGTGAATATCTGTTTAATTGCTATTTGTGCTTGACCTAGCGGGTCGTTATGTCTAGTTAGAAACTGCCTCCTATTTCATGTGTAATGCTCACTCCCTTACATTTTTCAGGTATGGAGATTGAGTTGGCACAGCCCCCGGCCGAGCAGAAGTACTTTCCCTTACAGGGAGAGTAGGGCGTTATGGGTTTAGATCATAATATGGACCTAAGCCTCCTATACTATTTTGATGTAAATTTGTTATAAATCTTTTTAAATGAGGCTTAGGATGTTTTGTTTTGATAAAGTATTGTGTTTTGGTTTTCGATGCTCCAACTTAATATTTCCGCTAATACTCTGATTAATTAATGCACTCTGATAAATTTGGAGCCCGTAGGGCCTTGTTATGAATTAGACATACATATTCTGAAGCCCTGTTGGCTACTTGATGTTTAATTGAAATTGCTTGTCACAGGTTAAATTTTGGAATAGTCCTAAAAACAAACAAAACTCCGTCCATTTGACGGGTGATTTTAATATAATAAACAATGAATTTTTAAGTCCGTATCTTAATATAAGGGGAATTCAGGGTAAAAATCTTAGGTGTTACGAAATTAATGTTAAGGAAAAAAACCATGTGATATTAAATAACCTACTATACAATATGAAAAAATAACAAGTAAGTAAATAATACCTTTCTTATTTTTCTCAATAGACCAATCTCAATAGGATTAGTTTACCCATTAATTGGTCATTGATAGTAATACCAGTGGAAATCAACGAAAAATGTGTGGGGAAGAACCAAAGCCTTGCAATATCATCCTATGTAAATAAAAAATGAATTTTAAAGTCATAGAAAATGAAAAAATTACATTCAACAATATTTGTAAAAATCTACCTTCTACGGAAAGCGATGATATCAGGTGCATCACAATCAAACAACATCCTAGTTGTAAATAACACAGTGTGGAAAACAGCTCGACCTAGAAAAATAAAAATAATACCATGTAAAATATGCTAGATAGTTATTTATAATTAATAATAGTGTAAGATAAAATATTCTGCTCAAATGAAGAATACCACCGTTGTATTCCGGTTTGGCAAGCTTCATGAGCAAGATAATTGTCTTATCTTTTCTAACATTTGTATAAGCAAAGAATTCGTCAATATAGTGATCAAGTAGAAGGCAGTCAAATGATCCACTGAAATTTGTAAAACAACAGATATTAAGTATATATTACGATGAAAAATAATATAGCAAAAATTTTGGTAATAAAAGTGGCCAACTAAAACTCACTGATCGTTGCATAGTTCTATTCCAATAACACGGCCTCGTTGACCATCACTCACAAATGATTTTACTCGAGAAACAGCGGTTACAATTCCAGCAAAGTCTATTGTCAATTGAAAGAAATTAAGATAACACAAATACGTTTAAAAAAAATTAGGGTCAAAAGAGAAACAAACCCATCAGATGAGTAGGTTTATTTTTGAAGCCAAAAACATCGTCAACGGAGTTGGTGTTTAGACTCCAACAGGGAAAAGCATCACAGGTAACTTCATGAAAGGTAGTGGAAAAAAGAAATTCCAACTTATAGGGGTGATTTGTAGCTCTATATTTGTCAAGATACTTGAGAACAGAAAATGCGCAGAAATCGTAAACAGAACCCTCATGCAAAGTCCTCAGGAAAAAATGGACATGAGGACCTTTAACGGTTGCTTCAATGGTATCACCCTAAAGAAGAAAAAATCTAAACATAAGTCAATATTGTAACAGATATTAAAAAATAAACGTGATAGGTTTAAGATAGTTCAAACTTCAAACCATGACATCCATTAGTATCATATGTAAACCATCAGAGATCAAGGTGTGTGGAATGCTAGGTACATTCCACAACATGTTAACTCTCGCTCGAATTGAAATACCCTTTGCTTGGTCGGTGATACAACGAATTAGAGTTTGAGGAAGTGCCATTGACTTTGTTATGGTAATAAGAAATTATGATAGAGTTTACAGGAAGAGTGGCTAAGAGTAGTAAATATCAGCAAAGAAAGAAACGTGGTTAACTAACAAATGTGTGAAGTATATCCCTATATACATACGTGCGGTTTGAGTAGCAAATTGTGATCTCACTACTAAAGTCGAAAAAAATTGATATAAAAACAGAAAAAATAAAATAATATTTTGGAGATAGTAATGAATATGATAAAGAGTTGACGCATGTATGAAGGAAAATAGTTGATAAATTTAAGGATTGAAAAATATAATAACGAACAATAAAAAACAAGGGCATATATAAATTATAATAAAATCAGTTTAATTTATAAGATCTTTTTGGAAATTTTATTTAAGGCATATTTATAACACAATTTTCAAATATCAATAACATTTATTTATATTATGCCTTTGATTAATTAAGTAGTGGTATCGTCGAAGATTATGCAATATACACTTCAGTACATATTAACAACACGTGTGAGATACCTGGTAGTTCCGTTTAATTAAAAATTTAAATGTATTAAAAATATCAAAAAGGTGTATTTATTTTAAAGAAAAGTGAATTGGGAAAAAATTGTTAAAAAATTTATATTAAAAGACGTTTCAATATACTAACTACGGTCATTGTATGATTTGTAATAAAAACCAGTAGAATTAGAATCTAAAATAAGAGTAAAGAACAATAACTAATGTTAAGAAAATATAGGGAACAAAACTGACATATGGATGACGATTAAAAATAAATACTCAAGTACAATGATGATAGAGTCGTGGATATGTTCAGGAAACAGATTAATAAATCTGTTTCAACTACCCAACTTAGTAAAGAGTGCTTCCTGGAAAGAGTAATAAATTTCCCCAAGATGTCATACTTATTAAGAAACCAAAATAGCATTTCTAATTCAGGCAGAGCAATCCACTATTTTTACGGAAATTTATCCATATTTGTTCCAGCTGTCTGATTTACTATATTCTTTAACAAAGAAATTGATCAGAACAAAGGAAATAAAAATAAAAATTACAACATGAAGTTTGGTATAAAAAAAAATATGATAAGTCAATGTAGAAGAATCAAGGATTGAGGAATGACTAAAGTGCGGGTGAATTCTGGTAACAAATTAATAAAAGCATTCCACCAACCACGACCATTAATAGGAATGAATTGACAAAGAAAAGAAAAAATTGTAGCATATGTAATTCTACGAAAAAACAAAAATATTTAATTAACATATTTTTCATTTGAAAATTGTTATACTTTTTTTTTAATGGAAAGTGGTACTTATGTTTCTTCTTTTGTAAGTGATTGTGTAATTCATTTCTATTTCATTGCAAATACATCTTTCATTGCAAATAACAAGATTATTTTTTATTTGTTTTAAAAAATAAATATAATTAACTAACATTATTAGTAACACTGAAAAATATTTTTTTTATGTGTTAAAAAAAGTTATTATAAATAGGACCGGGAAATATTTAAAATATCAAGAAAAAAAATAACTGATGTTAAATTTATTAAGGAATAATAATTTAGGTATAGAACTCATCCGAAACCTTAGGATGAAGCTGGGGACATAAAAGGGATAGTTAAACTGGACTCGTAGGTCTACATTGGCCACTATATACTGCACGCTAGAAAAAAGATCTTAATCTTTTGGGCAACTGTATTAAATATGGGGTTTTCTAATCATTACAATGAGCAGTAATAAATGAATTTAGTCAGTATAAATAGTACATATAATAAAAAAGGGAAGATAGGATGTGGCCATTATAAGTAAAAACAATGAGCCTTAAATGCCGTTGCATTTAAACTTAATTTTCAATGGCTTAGGCTTTGCATTTCTGGTGTTTAGTTATATAATATCTATATACATTGGTTGAACAGGAATAGGTCAGGTGAAAGTTCAGAGAAGGTTTGAAGATAATTCGTCAAACATATAGCAAAAACGAAGATATCAAAATTAAACAATATTCTAAAATGATCAGCTCGGAACCAGTTTTACCAGTGT
This sequence comes from Crotalaria pallida, assembly GCA_037953625.1. Taxonomy (NCBI): domain Eukaryota; kingdom Viridiplantae; phylum Streptophyta; class Magnoliopsida; order Fabales; family Fabaceae; genus Crotalaria; species Crotalaria pallida. The sequence continues at coordinate 52,429,341 of CM075654.1, read as the reverse complement.
AATCTGGATCAACTCATTTTAGTTTACTGTTTGCTACTTGTTTTTGAATTAACCATGTTTGTTATTAGGGCAGTTAAATTAAAAGTGATCAGGTTATTATGGAGTTAATTTGGGCAGCTATAATAAACTTTGATTTAGGGTGCATATATACATATATATATATATATATATATATATATATATATATTTCATTAAAATACAAACCGAGCGATAAATCTGCTAGGCAAATATGTAACCACACGATTTTATTGAAAAAGAACAAGATCGGGAATAGGTGACGTGCTAGTCCTAAAAACATTTTGAAGATGATCAGTCGAGAATGGAAAAAAAGACAAGATATCAAGAGCAGTCAATATTCTAGAATGATTTGCTCAGAACGGAGGAAAAAGTAAAGTTTAAACGTTTAGAAATTTTTTATGTGACAAGTAACTTGTTATATATTAGATCGGCCCTTGAAGCAGTAAAAGCAAATTCGTGTATAATCATCTCGGTCGAAACTGATCTCATACTAAGCTCAGCTGACAAAGTCAAACTTGGCAAAGGGGGGTTCTTGAATTCCAGTCAAAGTTGATCATCGAGCACGGTAAAAATTCGTCATCAATCCTCAACACAAGTTCAGACGTCGAGCTAGTCCAAAGATTGGCACATCACAGCTCGGCCATTTCACTTTAAAAGCGCAAGCGAATCCAAGCTCGGCGTTAGTGCTCACTATCCTCAAAAAATCAACAGTATTCTTTGGGTCCATTAAAATTCTGTCGGAAGGACCATAGGATTTCTATAGGTACTCATTCTCTTTCTATTAACAGGAGATTAGAAAGAAAGTATAAAAGAGGGTCCTTTCCAATAATACTAACACATATCAAAAACTAATACGTTAGAAATATTGTTAATGGTACATATTCCTAAGTTAAATTTTAAATATAATGTAGACGCATATTAAAATACCTAAATGCGGTTAAAAATCTCTTGGTAAACAACATTATTGGTAGTTCCATATGAATGGTCCTCTGTACTTTCAACCAAAATCTTCAAACCGAAAGGAGATCTCACCCTTGAAATAGCAACATATAGTTGACCATGGGTAAGTACAGGCTTATTTAGGTAAAGACCAACATGACAGATTTGGGCCTGGCTTTTGTTGATACTCATTGAAAAACATAATGTCAAAGGAAACTGTCGACGACAAAACTTAAATGGCAAGTTCGGGTCAGATGGAATCAAATTCATCCGAGGAATAAAAACCCTTTGCCCTGCATTAGTCCCAGTCACAACACACTTTAATTTAGGGTGCATATATACATATATAGATTTCATTAAAATACAAACCGAGCGATAAATCTGCGAGGAAAATATGTAGCCACACGATTTGATCGGAAAAGCACAAGATCGAGAATAGGTGACGTGAAAGTCCTGAAAACATTTCGAAGAAGACCAGTCGAGAATAGAGTAAAAGGCAAGATATCAAGATCAATCAATATTCTAAAATGATTTGCTTAGAACAGAGGAAAGAGTAAAATTTAAACGTGTCAGAAACTTTTGAGGAGACAAGTAACTTGTTAGATATTAGATCGGCCCTTGATGCAGTAAACTCAAATTCGTATATAATCATCTCGGTCGAAACTTATCTCGTACTAATCTCAGTTGACAAAGTCAAACCTGACAAAGGGGGCTTCTAGAACTCCAGTCAAAATTGAGCATCAAGCACGACAAAAATTCTACAACAATCATCGACACAAGTTCAGACGTCGAGGTGGTCAAAAGATTGGCACATCATAGCTCGGCCATATAACTTTAAAAACTCAAATGAATCCAAGGTCGGCGCTAGTGCTCACTATACTCAAGAATTCAACAGTATTCTTCGGGTCCATTAACATCAGTCGGAAGGAACATATAATTTCTATAGGTCCTCATTCTCTTTCTATTAACAGGAGATTGGAGAGAGAGTATAAAAGAATTTCCTTTCCAATAATACTGACACATAAAATTGCAAACAAAAATAAATATACAAAGAAAAATACAAGTCTTGAGCAACAGAAGAAGTAAAACGATGAATTAATAAAAAAGTTTTAAAAAATATCAAAGGCTAATAATTTAGAAATATTGTTAATGGTACATATTCGTAAGTTAAACTAAACAATGTAATGTAGACGCATATTAAAATACCTAGATGTGGTTAAAAATCTCTTGTAAACAACATTATTTGTAGTTCCATATGCATGGTCATCTGTACTTTCAACCAAAATCTTCAAACTGAGAGGAGATCTCACCCTTGAAATAGCAACATATAGTTGAACATATAGTTGACCATGCGTAAATACAGTCTTATTTAGGTAAAGACCAACATGAGAAAGAGTTTGGCCCTGACTTTTTTTATACTCATTGAAAAACATAACGCCAAAGGAAACTGTCGACGACAAAACTTAAATGGCAAGTTCGGGTCAGATGGAATCAAATTCATCAGAGGAATAAAAACCCTTTGCCCTGCATTAGTCCCAGTCACAATACGAGCATGGATAATATTACTTCCAAGGTCAATAATAATTAGTCTTGTATCATTACACAAACCAATTGACTGGTCAATATTACGGAGAAGCATTACGGGAACTCCAGGATTCGGTACAAGTTTATGGTTGGGGATCCCGGAACATTTGATGAGATTCAAAAACTCGGTGGTAACCTATTGAACATCAGGAGCAACATCATTATTGTAACATCCCTGAATTTTAGTTCCCGAATAATGTTATGCTTTGCTATATAAATGCTTTGCCCTAGCTTGATGTATTAGAGCTCAATCTTGTTTAGATAGCTAATAGTGATTAGGATTAGCTTAAACCTAAGTAATTAGGTCTATCCTTGTGTAGTTTAAGTTGATTAGGTTTAGATGTCTAATAGTTTAGTCAAAAGTTAGATTAGCTTGGTTAATGAATGGCTTAAGGGTTAAGTGGATTAGGTTAAGCCTAAGTTAACTAAATGGACCTTGTGAGTGATGTTGGGCCATGAATGAGTGTTGGGCCATGTGTGTGTGTGTAGCCGTGAAGTGTGTGTGTGTGTGTGGTGAACTTGTGAGTTGCATGAAGAAGTGAGGTGTCATGCTCACATTTCATGCATGTTGGCCAAGAATTAGGTGGCAACACTATATTTCATTTTGTGGCATGAAGTGTGAGGTGTCCACACCAAAGCACACCACTTAGCCATCTAAACACCTCACCATTTGACCATAAGCCATTACATAAGAGACCATGAGTTAATGACCATCACTTTGGCTCCCTTTTCTTCATGACACCATCACCATTATCTTCATCTTCTTCTCTTGAAGACCTCACGGCCAACACCACCACCACCATCATCCTAACTCATTCTTCCATTAAAACCGAGAAATCATTACATATCCAAAGCCTAGATCATGGATATACAACATGCATGTGTGATTAAGGCTTAGAGAACTCAAATCCAACCCCTTCCTCTCTTTAGAAGCTCACGGCCACACTCCATCACCACCCTTAATCAAGCCTAAACACTTACCAAACACAAGAAACCTTAGCATATTCATACTCTAGATCATGAATATGCCATTTGCTTGAAGTTTTGTGTTTGAAGAAATTTCAATCATTAAACTTCAAACCTAAACAACCTCACGGCCAAACCCCAAACCAAGCCTGAAAATCTTTAGCTTGGTAGATCAAGTGGAGCCTTAGAGTTTTAGAAGCTTGAGATCAAGTTTCAAGAGTCAAGGAGGGAGAGTGCTCACGGTTTGGTAAGGAAAGGGCCCAAAAGTTCTAAGTCTCCTTAGTTTTCTTCAAGAGGTAAGTGAGAGAAGCTTACACTTTTGCTAGAATAAGTCTTTAAGCTTAGAAATTAGGTTGAGTCACCATGAGACTCAAGGGCACTAGCTAGATTTTTGGTTTTGGCTTGGAGGCCGAATTTGATGAATCTTGATATGTAATTATTTAATGTTCTATGCTGAATTTTTATGAACATGTTTGTGTTGATGAGTGATGACACATGTTATATTGGTTAATTAAATGCTTAGACTCTTGGATGAACTAAACTTAAGTGTTGACTAAATGGATTTTTAGTTAACTAGGCCTTAACTGAGAATTAGATAAGGTCATTAAGTGTTAATCAAATGGTTTTGGATTGCTAAATCTCGGTTAAGGGAGTTAACTTAGTAACTAAAATGATTTAGTCAACTAAGTATCAATTAAACCTAGTCTTAGATAACTAGGTAGTACTTGAATCTAATTAAGTTTCACTTAATCCCTTGATTAGTCAACTAATCCAAGATTAGTTGGACTTAATCCTAGATTAGTGACCTTAATTCCTGATTAGTCAACTAATCCAAGATTAGTTGGACTTAATCCTAGATTAGTGACCTTAATCCCTGATTAGTCAACTAATCCAAGATTAGTTGGACTTAATCCTAGATTAGTGACCTTAATTCCTGATTAGTCAACTAATCCAAGATTAGTGGGACTTAATCCTAGATTAGTGAACCTAATCCCCTGATTAGTCAACTAATCCATGATTAGTGTGACTTAACCCATGATTAGTCGGACTTAATCCGAGATTAGTCAGTTAAGCTAGACCTAATTCAAGATTAGTGAGACCTAATCCATGATTAGTGGACGTAGTCCATGATTAGTCAGCTAAAGTTTAGTTAAACCTAGTCTTAAGTAATTAGGACTTACTTAACCAAAGTCTTAAGTAATTAATACTTACTTAACCCAAGTTCTAGTTACTTAAGGTGTACTTAGGTCAAGGAAATGATGGGACTTTGTCCGGATACTCAGACATAAGCTTGACCTAGAACTAGTATGACTCTGCTATGTCAACTGTATACCTAGATACTTATGGATACATGTTGAATGCTTATAATTATACGATGAGCTAATATGAATATGTATGTATCCATGTTGAACTGATGTCGAATGATCATGACATAGTTGGACTAATGATAAACATGGAACTTGAACATGTGCATGATAACCTAGGATTGCAAGAGTTTCATTGATAACATACATGAGCTAGGTTATCAGACCAGTCCCAATCTGAGGAACACCTACGCAGGTGGAAACACCGTAAGGCGTGCCTTTTCTACGCAGGTGAACCTGTGAACTGTTTATGTAACTGAACTTGATATTTTATGAGAGCATGCACAGGGTTCACCGTAAGCCGTGCCTTTCTACGCTGGTGGACGCACTGTAAGTCGTGCCTTTTACGCTGGTGGAAACACTATAAGTCGTGCCTTTTACGCTGATGGAAACACTGTAAGTCTGTAAGTCGTGTCGTTTACGCTGGTGGAAACACTGTAAGTCGTGCCTTTTACGCTGGTGAAAACACTGTAAGTCGTGCCTTCTACGCGGGTGGAAACACTGTAAGTCGTGCCTTTTACGCTGGCAGACGTGTCGTAAGCCGTGCCGCGTTCTTGAACGCACCGTTCCTCATATCTGGACCCGGTCGACATAGAGGCCTCGGAGTTGGAGAAACATGTACATGCATCATGCCACCTATCTTGAAAGATAATAACTAAACTGGTGTGTTCTCATATGTATATGCATTATTGCACTGGTTATTGCTGCTGTTATCTGGCTGTGAATGTTAGGGCTTAGGCTTATTCGATAATGCGACTGTGTTAGGCTTACTCTCCTGCCCTTTTAGGTAATGGCCAGATGCCTGCTTTGCATCGAGATCCGCCCGCTCATTGATGGCGTTTGGGAGTATCAGGATCACCGGATTGTTTTTGAGGGTGAAGTAGAGATCACTCTCTACCATCCCAATCTCGTAGTTCGCTTTCGTCCTTGTAGGTTTCGTATTCCGATTATTTACATTATGCACATACCCCAGTTTTAAACTCTTTGTGCCCTCGGATGGACGGACTTTAAGGGTGTGCATAGTGGAAGTAATCCGGAATCCGAAATAGTTGTATAGCTTTTGGTTGGACGACCGGTGATCTCTGACTATGGAGTAGCTGCAGTGGACCAGTAACCAGCTCTGATGATACCCTTTTCTTTTGAGTTTTACATATTGTAAATATTGCTTTTGGTGAGGTATTGTCAGAGTGTTTTATGGACTTGTACCTACTATGTAACAGACTTTTATCACTTATTATCTACAACTAAGGTTCACTTTACGCATTTCAATATTCCGGTATTGATCAGTTTTTAAAGAACTTGCAATTGAGGGACTAATGGTTTCATTAATGAAAATAATATTTATTGCAAAAACCCTCGACTGCTTTTCAATGATTTATAACTTTCCGGATTTCGACTCTTTGATTTTTACTTACAAACCAAGTGTATTAAGAAGAAAAATTTTTCCACCCTAATTTTTGGAAAACTATACAAGTCCAAATAAATCAAGCAAAACCTTTTCATGGGAAATAGCGTTACAATTATCAACAACATGGATGGTATCAGCACTTAAATATATCTTTGACTCACCTGGAACCAAGGATAAAACGTAATCATTAATCTTCTCCACGGCTTCCAACCTAGGAGCAAGCACAGCGCGTTCCTCAAAATACTTAACATTTGCAAAATTAGATTGCAGATCGGGATAGGTAGCATTGACAATATCGGCAACAGGATTAATCGAGTGGCTAACTAAGAATTGAGAAGGAATCTAAACTTCGAATTCACCATCAGCATCAATACCAACCTTACCATCACCGATCCGCAAGATCCACGAGCCAAAATTTGCAACTTCAGTTGAATCAATACCATCAGCATTTGAAGACAACCGCATGTTTTGAGAAAGTACAAGGACATTACACATCTTCCAAAGATATGATGAGTTAGTACTTGACATAATAATGGTTGCTCTATTGGCTCTAGGAATAACAGGAAGAATCTGACGAAAGTCCCCTCCAAGAACCAATGTCTTGCCTCCAAAGGGTAGATCCAAATTGCTAACTGATTTAGAACGCATGATATCACGCATTGTTCTATCAAATGCCTCAAATGCCCATTTATTAACCATTGGAGCTTCATCCCATATTATCAGAGTTGCAGCCTGGAGTAACTGAGCCTTTAAACTCCCTTGCTTAATGTTGCAACACGAATCTGCATTTAAATCAAGGGGAATGAAGAAATATTAGTTATTTTAAAAAATTAAATATTATGCTTGGGGTCAGTAACTGTTATACATATTTGATTTTAATTTTATTTATTTTTTATTTATTTATTTTATTATTTAATTTTAACTTTTTATCTTAATTTTTTTATATTATAATAATATTAATATTTATAAAATTTATAATTTGAAGTTATATAAAAAAAATTATTTTATTTATGTTATTTTATTATTTATTTTTTATATTTTTTATTTTATTATTATTTAATTTTAACATTTTTTATTTTTTTATTTTATTTGTTATATTTTTTTATTTATTGCTAATATTGCTTTTATTTTATTGTATTATTATTTAAATTTAAATTTTAATTTTAATTTTATTGTATTCTTTTAATTTATTTATTTTATTTTATTATTTATTTTTAATATTTATTTATTCTATTTTATCATTATTTAATTTTAACTTTTAATTTTTATTTTATTGCTTTTCTTGATTATTATTTAATTGTAACTTTTTTATTTTTATTTAATTTCTTTTGTTTTTTATTTAAGTTTTGGATATTGCATTTATTTTATTTTATTTATTTGTTTTATTGCATTTTATATTTTATTATTTTGACATTGTATTTTGCAATTTAGATGCCGAGGATGAAGAACGCAACCGTCACTGGCAACGGGGATGACGATGACATGCCCATGATGAGAGAGTATTTGACAGCGTCGGGTAGACGACGACGGATGGAGCGCGGAGGACCTTCCCATGCCGCTCCTTATCCCTCTTATTCAGATGGTGATGATGGTGATGATGGTGCCGATGATACTGAGACCGAGACCCTCTATGAGGATCATCAGGATACTTCGCTGTTGAGGTCATACGACGAGCATCAGACGAAGCTTATATGGCAAGGACGGGTAAGTATTTGTAACGAGACCAAAAAATAATTTAAATTTAATTTTATCTATTTCTTTAATTAATTGATATTTATTTGTTTTACTAATTTCTCTTAATTTAAATTGTGCAGGATCGTATCTTAAACCGATGCCACAACCACACATTCGATTTTCCGTTGTTAGATGCTGTGCCACAGCAAGTGCGGGAAATCGTCGAGGCATCCGGCTTGGCCCCATTGATCGCTTCATCTTACAGTGTAGTCGACAGGCGATTGATCGGGGCATTCATCGATAGATGGTATGAGGATACCGACACGTTTCATCTCCCATGTGGGGAGATGACTATCACGCTGGACGACGTGTCATGTATCCTTCATATCCCGGTGGTTGGGCATTTGATCAGTTGGGATAAACCCAACCAGGCGGAGGCAGTTATGCTGATGACTGAGATGCTTGGTATGGGTCAGGCTGAGGCTACCACGGAGGCGATGGAGATTAAGACTGGTGCTATAAGGTTTAGCACGCTGAAGGTGGTGTACAACAGAGCGGTTGGGATCCGACGATTTGATATTGCGGCCAGATGTTATCTGCTTTACCTGGTGGGTAGCACATTGTTCGCAGATAAGACGAACAACTCTGTTGGCTGTCACCTGCTGTACGCTTTGGAGGACCTCACTGTGGTTGATGAATATGCATGGGGGGCTAGTGCACTGGCATATTTATATGATCACCTGTCTTTCGCCAGCAAGGCGAATAAGGTCTCCTTGGCCGGCTACATGTCTTTGCTGCAGGTAAACAAATACAAATTCATAATGTTTGATTCATAATAATATTCATCTTATTTATATTCATAATGTTTTTTTAAATTCATTATTTAAATTAATTAATTGATGGTTTATTTGCAGGCATGGATACTGGACCATTTTCCAACCATTGGTCCATGTGCTATACTGTCAAGTGATTATGATGAGACCATGCCTCGGGTCTTCAGGTGGAGTCCTCAGCAGTCCATGCGACACTCGGAGTACACGTATCGCATGTTTCTAGAGAGGCTCACTACTGATCAGGTTGTGTGGCAGCCGTATGACCCCGAGCACCGAGATGTCCGCCCATTCCAGGAGGTAGCTTTCTACTCCGGATTTCTCCGTTGTGGCATGATGCGTAGGGCTTATCATCCTGACAGGGTGTTGCGTCAGTTTGGATACGTTCAGAGGATTCTGATGAATCCACCTGTGGGAAGACCCCCTGCCTCAGCCATTGATCAGAGTTTTGCGGAGTGGCACCTCTATCTTGTGGACGATGATACGAGAGGAGGTCACGTCACCTACGATGGTGAATGTGATCCTCACTATTATGATTGGGTACATAGATTTTCCCATCCTTTTCTCCTACGCACCTCGATCAGGGTGGATCGTCTTGAAGTTACCTTGCTGGTTAGTTCATTCATTATTTGTAAGCTATATTAATATTATATTAAATTTTCATTTTATTTACTTATTGATGTTTTCTTACATTTGTAGGCTCGAGCTCAACGGAGATTTGCTGAACAATCGCAGAGCTTGGAGCCGTTGTTGTCGTCGCAGCTTCTGGAACCTTATCTGGAGGTGGTGAGGAGGGTCCATCAGTTGGCTGTGACACCTCTCACAGAAGAGATAACACATGTAGTGCAGACGACTAGGGGTAGGGTTAGGGGAAGGGTTAGGGGTAGACAACGGTGAGAGTAGGAGTTGTCTCTCGCCGTTTTCTGACTTTTGATTTATTTGAATTTATGTTTTATAAATTTGTGGTGATTTTATTTTATTATATAGCTTCAATTATTTGATTATCCATTTTTAAATGTTAATGTTTGGAACAAAAAACCATTTAATATTTTATGATTAATATTATATAATTAAACTAAAACCATACACAAAATAATAAAAATTAAATTATAATAACTAAAAGTTGACAAATTTAATAAAAATTAAATAGGAATTTATATTAATCATTAGAAAGATCATGTACAACACCGTCCAACGTTGAAGGAGGTATTAAATCTTTAAATAATGCAAAGCGATCGTAAAATATGGTACCCCACGGAGCCCCAGATTCATCGAAATGATATTTCCAAGAAGGATCAATAGATGGTAATGGTGATCCTTCCTTCAATAAAACTTGAACCCAATGATTTGGCTTACTATTAGGGTCAAAAAAACAGCACACATCGACATGCCCGATAACCCAAAGTTTTGCATGAATGGGAGGTGCTTTAGTGTACGGTAAAAACGTAACGCAAGCTCTCAGATCACGGGCCATCGAAACAAGGACCACATTGTACCTGTTAGCAATTCCATGCATCAAGTTAGCATACGGTAAAATTGTAAAACAATCTCTCGTATGATGATACAACTTAAAAGATGAGACACGTTATACCTGTTAGCAATGACATGCCCCAATTCTGGAAGAGTCAACCATTTATCTTCAGGAACACCGCCAATGTTGCCCACATGTAGTGATTTGAGCACAACGTCATAATCTTTGGTCCCAATCAGCTGAAGGTACATTTCCTTGTGTTGCTTCATCTCATGTATAAGATCATTCCGGACAAGCATATAGGAATCCTCACACTGGTACGCATACAAGCTAATCGATCGAAAACCACAATTCCCATCTGATCTCTCATCAACAATTTGATCGATAAATTGTTGCATGCAGGAGGGAAATTGTTCTAAGTACCGAGATCTCACATTTGCTTGTTGAGAGCTACTTTTGGAGGATTTTTGAGAGCTTTGCATTGGAGGTGCTTTTGGAGGATTATTGGAGGAATTTTGGGAAGCTTTAGGAAGATTTTTGGAGGATTGTTGAGAGCTTTGTTGAGAAGCTTTTTTTGAAGCCTTTTTTGATTATTTCTCAGCATATTCCCATCCCGATGGATCACGCTTTGTTGATCTCTCATGATCGCTTGTACGCCCTTTTGTCTTTGCTTTTTCTTTTGGTGGCAACAATGAGGTAGTTGCTGGATCCACAACCTAAACAAAACAAATTTAATTGTTAACATTAAAAAATTGATAATTTTTAAAAAAATTGTTAAAATCAGAATTTGGTAATAGTATAAATTGTTAACCTCTCGAAACTTGTCCGTCAAAATCTTCTTTCCTACATCATTGGTACCATTAAATACTCGCCAAAACTCTTCGATCAAAGGAGTTGAGTCGATGTATAGCTCCTCTTTCTTGCCTGTATTGTTGAATGATAGAATCTTCCAATGACCATGAATTGCCGTCAAAGGAATAGGTTTACCACTTTTCCTGTATCTATCAACCTCGCATGCACATGGTAAGCCATGTGTGATTCTCAACTTGCAATCACAATGGTCACACTCATCAAACTTCCCCAGTCGGGTAAAAATAATACTCAATGCTTCCCTTGACGCATAATAATGTAAATTACGATAAAGCGGAATATTCACCCTGTGATCCAATCTTGTGAGACTCTTCTGGAAAGAATCAATAATGAGAGTGTGTTGACATGTCAACATCTTATGCATAACTGTTAAACATGTGCAGAGATCCCCGTTGCTGCTTGCCAACATTCCCTTCAACGTCAAGTGAGAACCTTCTACCCTAAAAATGATGAAATTAATATGCAAAGAATCATAACAAATTAATACAACATGCCAAATTAAGTAAAAAAAACTTACCGGTTTGTTGTAGTATTACCAAGATGCATATGATTACTTGTCCATGCATCAATGAATTTTTCTTTCTGTTCGGCCAAGTAAGTCTCATTCACATATTCATAAAGACCAATCGCCTTCCAACTCAATTTCCGAAATCGGATTAATGAAGCTTTATAGTCTTCCTCGTCCTTGGAATGGACTACCTTGGCCCAAAGATTCTCAAGTAACGGCACATCATCGAGATTACGAACATACTTCCTCATATGTTTTGTCACGTTCTTCTTAATATGATATTGACACAACAAATGCGCCGAAGTTGGAAAAACGGTATGGATTGCTTTCACCAACGCAGCTTCAAAATCAGAGACAATCACCTTGGGCATGTCATCATCATCTTTAAACAATCTCTTCACTTGTTCTAATGCCCATACGAAGCTTGGATACTTCTCCGCCTCCATGTAAGAAAATCCAACAGTAAATGACTTCTCTGTAGATGTTTGCCCGACCACCTCAAGCAACGACCATTTGTATCTGTTAGTCTTGTAGGTGTTGTCCACGATGAGCACAGTATTAAACGAACTCAAAAGACAAACAGATTTTGGATGAGCCCAAAAAATTTGCTTCACAATATCTGTGGTCTCATCCTTTCTGTACCAAGTGTCATAACCATCATCCCTCAAAGTCTTCAGAAGATGTTGTTGTAGAATCAAAGAGTTTTTGATGATGTCAAATATATACGCTCGGCAGAATCAATGATGTTGATAATGTCAAGTAAATTAGAGCTCGACGTGGGGTCAATGTCAAAAGCGTCAGACTTAGTTCTGCGCATGCATTCCGCCAAAGGCAGAAGCTCGGATATCTGCTTCTGAAGTTTCAAGCTCGGATTGAGCTTGGCTCTTGATCACGGCGAAAGTTCGTCCAAGTTTGAAAGCTCAGCTCTTCACTTCAAGACAGTACGCTCGGATATTGATCAGCTCGGAACACGCTCAGAAGGCTTTTAATATTGAACTAAGCCACAACATAAGAAAGATCAAATTAGCTCGGATTGAACACGCACCCTGAGCAAAGAGCAAAGCCTGGATCTGTTAGTTTCAAGTCTGGTTGCCGAGGAAAGCTCAAGGCTCGGCAACACAAATCTCAGACCAAGCTCGAACAAAGCTCAAGGCTCGGCAACACCAATCTCAGACCAGGCTCGAACGAAGCTCAAGCTCGACTGTCTCTGTTCACTCTTCAACAACACATCTTCTTCAACCTTCAGACTCTGCTCAGTTGTGTCGTACCTTTTATTACCGTTGAGTCTGGGTAGAAGTTCTAGGATTTTAACTCCAACATAGTAACAAGTTTGAAATTCAAAATGAGTTAAAATCAAAGGTTGGTGAAGGGTCACTATCACTGCTCTGCTGTCAAAATATAGCCGTTGAAATCCCCTTTGCTTTTCCGTACAGCTCTCTCTTTTTCTGGAAAATCAGAAGAGCTTATAAAAGGGGTCTTCAACGGTAACAGGGAGATAGAGCTTTGAACAATTTTCTGGAAACCACATTTTCATTCTCTTTCAAAAATAGAGCAGAATCAAACTCACAGAAAAGAAAAAGATCATTTGGATTTTCAAGAACTTAGAGAGTTTAATCTTTCAAATCTAAACTCTAAGTTCAACATATTTACTTTTCTGTGATTCCCCTTCACAAAAATCGACTCACTTTTGAACTTCATACTGTCATACTCATTCGAAGAGTGTTTCGAATTAGAGCCATTCTCATTCATAAATCTTGTTCATTGTATTTGCTGGAGTGGAAAGTTGTTCTCTGATCGAGAAAGCTTTTTCAAGAAATCGAAAAATTGCCATATCTCTTTCAGTCTCCTATTCACCACCCCCCCCCCTCTACTCGATTGTTAAGCCTCTTGTTGGTTTCCAACAAGTGGTATCAGAGCTCGGTCGAAAGATCGAGTGTAAAAACTTTTTCGAAAAGATCCTTGAGGAAACCAAATGGCTGCTAACAATCCCTTCGGAGGTGAAGCCTCTTCCATAAACAGACCACCACTATTCAATGGTGAGGGTTATGCTTATTGGAAATCTCGAATGAAAATTTTCATTGAAGCTATAGATATGGAAATTTGGAAATCTATTGAAAACAGACCATTTGTCCCCAAAAGAAAAATTAATGAAGAAGTTGTAGAAATCCCATGGGAAAGTTGGGATGATGATGATAAACGAAAAGTATCCTTTGATTTAAAAGCCAAAAACATCATCACCTCAGCTTTTTCCTATGATGAGTTTTTTAGAGTGTCAACCTGCAAATCTGCAAAAGAAATGTGGGACATTCTACAACTTACTCATGAAGGGACAAGTGAGGTCAGACGAGCTAGATTAAATACTCTGATGCATGAATATGAGTTATTCTGAATGCTGCCAAATGAAAATATAAATGATTTGCAGAAACGGTTTACTCATATCATAAACTATCTTAATGCTCTCGGCAAAATCTTTCAAAATGCCGAATAACTAACAAAGTGCTTAGATGTCTTAGCAGAGAATGGCAGCCGAAGGTCACTGCCATCATGGAAGCTAAAGACTTGGACACAATGAGTATAGCCACTTTGTTCGGCAAGCTGCAAGAGCATGAGATGGAGCTCGGCAGACTGACCATGCATGAAGAATCTGGTAAGAAGAAGAAGGGAATTTCCCTCAAAGCTGCTATAAAGGCAACCAAAGAATCCTCCGAAGATGAGTCCAGCTCGGACATAGATGAGGAAGACTTTGGTCTCATGGTCAGGAAGTTCAGCAAATTTTTTAAAGGCAAAAAGAACTTCACAAACAGAGCAAGAGATACCAGAAGCACTCACCACAAAGGCTCAAGTTCAAAAGACCGAGTTAGATGCCATGAATGTGGTGAAGCTGGTCACATCAGAGCATACTGTCCAAGAGTGCAAAAGCAAGGTGGTGAAGAAACAAAGAAGAACAAAGACCACAAGAAGAAGAGAGCTTACATTGTATGGGATGCACCCAACAACGACAACAGCTCAAGCTCCAACTCTTCCGACGAAGAAGAGAAAGCAATTTTGTGCTTAATAGGAAGGGAAACTGTGTTTGAAAGCCCAAGCCAAACTTATTCTGAGCAATATCTTCCTGTATATGACTCGTTCTCGGAGAGTGAAGACGAAGAACCACGCTCGGTTCTCAGATTTGCCGATCAAGAAGTCTCATCGAGCTCGGCACTAGATGCATCAGAACAAAGATCAAACATAAAATGTTTAATGGGCAAACACAGCGAGGAAACCTCAACAAGCCGAACAGTATCCAAACATACAAGCACTGAGGTAACCTCCACTTCTGATTCTGACTCTGAATCAGAATTTAATGATACTGATGAATTGTATTCTGCTTATCTTGAAATGCAAACCGAATTCAAGAAACTTGCTAAAAATTTCATTAAGATGAAACAAAATCTTTCAAACTATAAAGAGCAAGCTCTTGAATTGGAAAAATCAATTGAAACTTTGAAAAGCAGAAACAAGTCATTAGAAAACACTATCACTCAACTGAAAAATGAAAATCTTGACTGCTGCACTAAATATGAAAAAGAAATTTCTGAGCTAAAATTTAAAAGTGCAACTGTCAACAAGAGTGATGGCTTGTTTGATCGGCTTTTAGCCAAACAAAGAAACTATTCAAACAAAACGGGACTTGGCTACACACCGACCAAGAAGAAAGCAGTAAGAAAACTCGACTATGTTTCAAATTTTAATAACTTGAAAAAGACGAGCTGCTCCTACTGTGGTCTTCATGGTCATACACCCAATGAATGTAAAATCCGACGTCATGGTGTGGCCAAGGGCAAGTTTGTTTGGGTAGTTAAAAGGAAAGATCCAACTGCTAACCCCCAGGGACCCAAGACAATTTGGGTGCCCGAATCAAAGAAGTAATATTTTTGTGATGCAGGTGTGCTTCCGAGCGAAAGAAAGCAGATGGTACCTTGATAGTGGCTGCTCGAAGCACATGACGGGGGACAAAAACTTAATCATTGAACTTTCACATTCAGATAAGGGCTACGTCACTTATGGTGATAACAACCGAGGTAAAATATTGGGTGAAGGTAAAGTCAGTAATTCTGCCAACTTGGTTATCAATAATGTTTTGCTTGTAAAAGGGCTAGAACATAATCTTTTAAGCATAATTCAACTCTGTGATATTGGTAACCATGTTGTTTTTACCTCTACCCATTGCATTATTAAAAGTGACGAGGACAACTCTGTCAAATTTGTTGGAAAACGATATAACAACACTTACTTGGTTGATTTGAATGAAATCACCTCTTTGATAACCACTTGCATGGTGAGAAAAGAAAGTGATACATGGTTATGGCATAGAAGGACAGCTCATATACACGTAAATCAGTTAGAGAAACTACAATCAAAAGATTTAGTGATTGGTTTACCAAAGCTGAATTTTAATACTGAGGGGGTTTGCTCGTCTTGCAAGAAGTGCAAACCAACCAAAAAGAAAAATGATTTTTCATCTAAGTTGATGGTCTCAACAACTCGGCCACTGGAAATGTTACACATGGATTTGTTTGGACCATCACAAGTAAAAAGCTTTGGTGGAAATCTCTGTGCTTTAGTAATTGTAGATGACTTCTCCAGATTTACATGGACTTTATTTTTAAAATCAAAAAATGATACTTTTGAAAATTTTAAAGAGCTTGTCAAGCAACTCCAGAACCGAGCTAACCAAAAAGTAGTTGTAATCCGAACAGACCATGGTGGTGAGTTCGAGAACTACAAAACAAGTTTTGTTCCAAGCTCGGGATAAAACATCAATTTTCTGCTCCTCGGACTCCCGAACAAAACAGAGTTGTGGAACGGAAAAACCGAGTTCTTGAAGAGCTAGCCCGAACCATGCTTAATGAATATAATTTGCCACATTATTTCTGGGCCGATGCGGTAAACACAGCTTGCTATGTAATGAACCGCATCCTCATCAGACCAATTTTAAAGAAAACTCCATATGAACTTTACAAGGGTAGAAAACCAAAAATCTCTCATTTCCATGAATTTGGTTGCAAAGTCTTCATTTTAAATAATGGAAAAGAGCATCTCGGAAAATTTGATTCTAAAGTCGATGAAGGAATATTTTTGGGTTATTCTACTCATAGTAAAGCATTTAGAGTTTTTAACAAAAGGACCTCCACTGTGGAAGAGTCCGTGCGTGTGGTATTTGATGAGTCTCCTCGGAGAGACAATGTTAGTTGTGCAGATAGAGAGGATCATCATATGGCTGAACTCGATCCGAGCACAACAACTGAAAAAGCTCAAAAGGATGAAGCTGCTGAAGTCAAAGATCAGAAGGACGAGCTTGTTCCGAGCCAAACAAACAAGGAACAAACTGAACTCAGTCCGAGCCAACTTCAAAATAGTCAGTCCGAACTCATTCCAAGCCGAGCAGAGTAGTATGAGCTCAGTCCAGCCTGGAAGAGAGTCAAGGACCATCCGATAGAGAATGTGCTCGGCGACTTGAATAAGGGAGTTTTAACTCGTCGTTCTATTCAGAACTTTTGCAATTTCGCTTCCTTTGTTTCTCAAATTGAACCTAATTCGATTGATCAAGCAATTGATGATGAACATTGGGCGATTGCCATGCAAGAGGAACTGAATCAATTCATCAGAAATGATGTCTGGGAATTGGTTCCTCGGCCCGATGATCATACGATAATTGGCTTGAAATGGATTTTCAGAAATAAAACAGATGAATTAGGCTTAAATATAAGAAACAAAGCAAGATTAGTTTCTCAAGGCTACAACCAAGAGGAAGGTATCGATTATGATGAAACCTTCGCTCCAGTTGCTAGGCTTGAAGCAATCCGAATTTTGCTTGCTTTTGCATCTATTATGAATTTCACCCTTTATCAAATGGATGTAAAGAGTGCTTTCTTAAATGGCTTTATAAATGAAGAAGTGTATGTAAAACAACCTCCTGGCTTTGAAAATTTTGAATATCCAAACCATGTATATAAACTCAAAAAGGCTCTTTACGGTTTGAAACAAGCTCCGAGAGCTTGGTATGATCGGTTGAGCTCATTTTTGCTTGAACAAGGGTTTGAGAGAGGGAAGGTTGACACAACTCTATTCATTTATAAATCCAAAAAGGACATATTGTTAGTACAAGTTTATGTTGATGATATAATTTTCAGTGCTACTAACATGTCTCTTTGCAAGAAGTTCTCTGAATCAATGCAAGGTGAATTCGAGATGTCGATGATGGGAGAACTCACATTCTTTCTCGGACTCCAAATAAAGCAAATTGAGGGAGGAACGTTTGTGCATCAAGGAAAATATTGCAAGGCTCTCCTCAAGAAATTTGGCTTAGAAAATTGCAAAGAAACTGCCACTCCCATGAGCACCTCCAGCTATCTCGGCAAGGATGAGTCAGGTAAAGCCGTAGATGTAAGCAAATATAGAGGCATGATAAGAAGCCTTCTATATTTAACTGCGTCTCGGCCTGATATTATGTTCAGTGTTTGTTTATGTGCTCGTTTTCAAGCTAATCCCAAAGAATCTCATCTTTCGGCGGTTAAACGAATTTTTAAATATCTAAAAGGATCTGTGAACACTGGTCTATGGTATCCTAGGGATGCCAATCTTAGTTTGATTGGGTATTCGGACTCAGATTTTGCTGGGTGCAAGCTTGACCGAAAAAGCACCAGTGGAACTTGTCACTTGCTCGGCAGTTCCTTTGTGTCGTGGTTTTCTAAAAAGCAAGCTTGCGTTGCCCTGTCAACAGCTGAAGCCGAATACATTGCTGCTGGTAATTGTTGTGCCCAAATTCTTTGGATGAAACAACAGTTATCAGATTTTGGCTTAATTTTAAATCACATTCCTATCAAGTGTGACAATACAAGTGCAATCAACTTAACTAAGAATCCAGTGTATCACTCTCGAACAAAACACATTGAAATTAGGCATTACTTTCTACGAGATCATGTTCAAAAAGGTGATTGTGTCATTGAATTTGTTAGTACTGAAAATCAATTAGCCGACGTGTTTACAAAACCTTTGCCGAGGGAAACTCTTTATAAAATTCGGCGTGAGCTCGACATTCTGGATGAGTCCAGTGTGTGCTCGACGTAAGCTCGGCATCATGGATGATTTCAGCATGTACTCGGCATGAGCTTGGTTTTTCAGTATATCATAAACTTGATCACCTTCATAATCTCGATTGTTTCATTCAATTGTGTATTTGTTTAATTTCCTGAAATTTCACATCCTCCAACTCCTCTTCCTCTCCTTTAAATTATCTTCTCTTTTCGAGACGCATGCTTTCATTTTCCTTAAAAGGGGGAGAAAGGTGTTGGTTTATGTTTTTATTTAAAATTTCATATTTTAATATTCGTCATTCTCTTCTTTTTCATTTATCTTCTCTGCTGAGAAGCATGTTTTCACTGTTAAAGGGGGAGAATGATGAAAATTTTCTTCCACGATCATTTTTTTCAATTTCTTCTGGGGGAGAAAATTTTTTAATGACTCAAGCCTTGTTACCATCAAATGGTATCAAGCAACTTATTTCTCTTTTGGCAATTGTGCTTAATCTTTGGCTCCTTTTTTATCATGCCAAAAGGGGGAGAGGGGTGTGTTGTTGTTTTTTATTGTTGCAGATATTCAATGGAGTGAGATATGTGCGAGCGAGCATAAATTGGGAGAAAGGTGTACGGTGTACGAGCATAAACTCAGGGGGAGTACTTAACGAGCGGCTCCACAAATTCTCAAACTTTTATTCATCAAATGATTTCAACAAGTGGTAGCATTATTGAGCAACAAGTACTACAAGTGGATCATTTCGACATATAGTACACATTCTGATCTGAGCATTTTCATAGCAACAATAAGTGGTACATTTTCGAGCAAATTCCGATCAGTGCTGAGTCCAATCAGTTTATGAGCATACAGTCGAAGGAAGAACACAAAAAGCAAAAAACTTTCAAGAGAATATTTGTCATCATCAAAAAGGGGGAGATTGTAGAATCAAAGAGTTTTTGATGATGTCAAATATATACGCTCGGCAGAATCAATGATGTTGATAATGTCAAGTAAATTAGAGCTCGACGTGGGGTCAATGTCAAAAGCGTCAGACTTAGTTCTGCGCATGCATTCCACCAAAGGCAGAAGCTCGGATATCTGCTTCTGAAGTTTCAAGCTCGGATTGAGCTTGGCTCTTGATCACGGCGAAAGTTCATCCAAGTTTGAAAGCTCAGCTCTTCACTTCAAGACAGTACGCTCGGATATTGATCAGCTCGGAACACGCTCAGAAGGCTTTTAATATTGAACTAAGCCACAGCATAAGAAAGATCAAATTAGCTCGGATTGAACACGCACCCTGAGCAAAGAGCAAAGCCTGGATCTGTTAGTTTCAAGTCTGGTTGCCGAGGAAAGCTCAAGGCTCGGCAACACAAATCTCAAACCAAGCTCGAACAAAGCTCAAGGCTCGGCAACACCAATCTCAGACCAGGCTCGAACGAAGCTCAAGCTCGACTGTCTCTGTTCACTCTTCAACAACACATCTTCTTCAACCTTCAGACTCTGCTCAGCTGTGCCGTACCTTTTATTACCGTTGAGTCTGGGTAGAAGTTTTAGGATTTTAACTCCAACATAGTAACAAGTTTGAAATTCAAAATGAGTTAAAATCAAAGGTTGGTGAAGGGTCACTATCACTGCTCTGCTGTCAAAATATAGTCGTTGAAATCCCCTTTGCTTTTCCGTACAGCTCTCTCTTTTTCTGGAAAATCAGAAGAGCTTATAAAAGGGGTCTTCAATGGTAACAGGGAGATAGAGCTTTGAACAATTTTCTGGAAACCACATTTTCATTCTCTTTAAAAAAACAGAGCAGAATCAAACTCACAGAAAAGAAAAAGATCATTTGAATTTTCAAGAACTTAGAGAGTTTAATCTTTCAAATCTAAACTCTAAGTTCAACATATTTACTTTTCTGTGATTCCCCTTCACAAAAATCAACTCACTTTTGAACTTCATACTGTCATACTCATTCGAAGAGTGTTTCGAATTAGAGCCATTCTCATTCATAAATCTTGTTCATTGTATTTGCTGGAGTGGAAAGTTGTTCTCTGATCGAGAAAGCTTTTCAGTGGTGAAAAGGTTCCAAAGAGGTTCTTTGGTCATCGATTTGTCGTGGGTAGGTGGTCACGAGTTTGGTAAACTCGGTTGACTGGATAGGTCTAGAGGGGTGGCTCTTGTAAATCCTTTTGTAACCCAGAAAATCGATTTTTAGTGAAAGCTCTCTAAAAGGTTTTTAGAGGGGACTGGACTAGCTCTCAGGGTGAGAGTGAACCAGGATAATTATGTGGTGTTAAGTTTTATTTCTTTACTGCTTTCTATTGCTCGGTTTGCTTGACTGGTTATCCGCTGGCTTAAGCATCAAGCTTTTAATTTACTCTGTGATTGCTCGGTTTTTAAGTATAGCTCGGAAAAACTAGCCGTGAAGCAATTGTGTTAATCGATTAACCAGTCTATTCTTCTGGTTAATAAATTAACATTGTTTGCTCGGCAGCTCGATTAATCAATTAACCTTTCTGTTTATCTGTTTGGTTAATCAATTAACCGTGACTGCTCGGATAGTCTTTAAACTCTATTCAAAACCGAGAACAACAACTTAAGCTTTTTCAAGAAATCGAAAAATTGCCATATCTCTTTCAATCTCCTATTCACCCCCCCCCCCCTCTACTCGATTGTTAAGCCTCTTGTTGGTTTCCAACAGTTGCATCTGTGTTCTCGGACGCCTGACCTCTCTTCTCCATTTATTGCGGATATTGTAAATTTGCTTCACTGTAGTGCAATTATTTGGGTTTTCCTCCTTCAATGTGGCCAGTATATGTCTTGGCGTCACTCCATTCTTCGTCATAGTGATGATCTTTTCATACTCTTCAGGCGTAGGTCTTCTGGGGAAGGAGTGTCCGATGAATGATTCACACTTATCGTGGTTATGGGAGCCACAAGACACTCTTACCTTCCACGCTCCGAGTGACGAATATGGTCTACCATGAACCTTGAACGGACAATTTCTCTTCTTTGAGCCGGTGACATACTCGAACTTCTCATTTTTTTGGTTTGTATATGCCAAACCTTTCACAACAGAGTGTAATCCTTTGCTTCTGGCCTATTCCTCCTCTATCAGACCTAAGGATCCTTAGAACATGTCCCTGTGAATATGCAACTTCACGAACCCATTTCACCAGGGCTTCACAATCAGGGAAAACCATGTCAGTTTCAAACGCACTAGTAAAATCCGGATAATCAACCTCTTCATGATCCACCGGTGCACTATGATTCATCTCGTCATCGTTGTTGTCTTGCATGATTAAGCTGCGAACACAAATAACTGTTAAAATTTTAAAAAAATAATAAATAATAAAATTCAAAAATTCAAAATAAAATAAAATAAAATAATTAAAAAAATATAACTAAAATCAAAATAAAATAAAATAATAAGTTAAAATTAAATAATAATAAAATAAAATTATATTAAAAATAATAATAAAATAAATAAAAAATTAAATCAACATTATAATGCTATATATCTTATCTGATCTCAACATCATAACATAAACAAATTCAAATC
The DNA here is from genome assembly GCA_037953625.1 of Crotalaria pallida. NCBI lineage: Eukaryota > Viridiplantae > Streptophyta > Magnoliopsida > Fabales > Fabaceae > Crotalaria > Crotalaria pallida. Next base: position 52,407,100 of record CM075654.1, on the reverse strand, counting down.
TTCTATATATGAGAATTGATGGAGTCAAATATATCATAACACAGATGGATGAATTCAAATTAATTTAAAGTTTTTGAATCCTAAAAAGTAACATCTTGATATTTTTATAAAATATATAATAACAAAAATTTTATATAAATTTAAATAATTAATTTATAAATATTATTATAATTTTTAAAACATTAAATAATTAAAATTATGCAATGAATAAATAATTAAAAAAAACAAATTAAATATAACTGGAAAAAAAATATTTTTTTAATCACGTTTTACTATATCTAATTCCTCAGCAAGTATCATCATTATCCCTTAAAAAAATAATGCTCATCAATATCCAATATGTAAAGTTGTTTTTTAATCTCAATTTTAATTTTAAAGATTTATGCAGCGATATTATATATATTAAAAAAAAATCCCTCGCTGGGTGCAGCGAGAGAACAAATTCATGCTCTCGCTGCACCCTCAGCGAAAAATAACACCCTCGCGTTTGCAGAACCACGATTTCACTAATTTCCTATAAAAACTAACGACATGTATATTGTTTGCTTAATATTAACCACTTCAAACCCATGATGATACAAAAATAAGCATAATGAATCAAGTTTATGATCATAGAATTACCTCTTAATGAATGTTTATTAATTATTTGGAACCGAAGAGAGGTTTTGGGTTGATGAATATTGGAAGAGGTTGCTGTAGAGAATAGAAAAAAAATATAGGTTTCTATATATAAGAGAATGAGGGGTATTTTGGGTAGTTTATATTATTGTAAGGTTAATAGAGTCTTAAAAAAATAGGTTAACTAATTAATGGGGTGGGTCAAAAAAGTAATTCCCTTGGACTATGCGCAGCACAAAACCGACCTCCAAGTCCAAGTGTCAAGTTAGTAACATTTTGCATGTGAGGACGTGTCACCCATTCAATAGCTCTCTCTTTTCTCTTCTCTCTCCATATCATTTTAGCAATAAAGATTTATTCTGTTATATAAACAAATCTTTATCCCCGTAAAAGTCGTTAAATTCCTTCTCTTTAGCTTATAATCTGAACCTACCAACAACTTTTATTTTCTTAAAGCCATTCTCTTTTTAGTTCTTGAGCAATGGCAGCACAAGTTAAGAGCTTTCACCTTGATTCTTCTCATACCAAATCTACTTCCAAGAACACTTCTCTCAAGTATGTTGCTACTCTTCTACAGCTTCTTCTTTCTTTCTTGAATTTCAATTGGTTAATATTTGTTTCTGTCATATAAGTATTAGTAGTTCTTGAATTCTCAATGTGTTTGTTGTATGTGATGTAGTTCCATTTCTAATTCGTGATGAAAGATTGAAGTGAGATTACTTGAGAAATGGGTTTTCTTGTTACCGTGCAATTCAAGGATTTGTTACACTTCTATGATCAATTGCTAGGAAGAAATTAACATAAAGTTTGTTGACCAATGTTATATAAACTCAAACCTAAATACCAAAAACTCATGCTTAACTCTTTTAGGATGTAGCTACTATTCTTTGCTTTGATCTAAAGCTTTATTTAGTAACATACTTTTTTTTTGGGTGAATTGATTTTGACAGGGATTTTGAATGTTAATAAGGGTCTGGTTAGTTAAAATCAAAATCAAATTGATTAAGCAACTTCATTTTTCTTAGAGAACTGGTTTTGTCTCATTATGTGTAAAATTGGTTGTTCACTTGTTCCCTGCATAAGTAATTCTACATCTTCTCTAATTGAATGTCTTTCACTTTGTCATAATGATTCCAAATTCTTTGCATAATAATGGTGAAGATTGGTGCAAATTCTCTCCTGTTTTGATCCACTAATTTAATTTTGGCCACCTTTTGGTTTTAGAATGAGTGAATGACCATTACCAATTTCTTCTCTATGTCTTGTTATCAAGTAATTAAATTTGCCACTTACTTTGTGTGTGCTATTTCTGTTATCTTATCACCAGAGCAAGCAAAATGCAGAACATGCCAAGTGAAAGAGGACAAGAGTTGCTGAAGGCATTGATAAGAAAGAAGGCTAGTGATAAGGGAAATGTGATGAGTGTAATAGAAAGTAAAGGATTTTCTGAATCCAAGAAGACATGCATTTCAAGTGGAGAGGAATTGATGAAGGTGGTAAGTAAGGGGACTGAAAAGTTGAACATTAAGGAAAGCAAAAACAAATCAGGCACTAATAAGAAGATGTGCTTTTGTTCACCAACCACTCATGAAGGTTCATTCAGGTGTCATCTTCACAGGATCAGTGCACCAAAGAAGTCATCATCCAATGAAAAGAATGTCAGCAATCTGAGGTTGAAATCCAAGCGTACACATGGGATTGTTGAGTTTAAGCCTCAATTATCAAGGTTTGGTAGGACTGCCTCTGCTGAAATGGGACCACATGATAGCCTAATCCAACTACCTGAGGTGGAATCTGCTTAAGAATTTTGCTTAGCTCATTTTCATGTTCATCTTATATAGACTATATTTTTGAGTCTGTATGAGGGATATGAAAATAGTTCATGTTGATAGCTTTTATAAGTTCTGCATATAATAACTTTGAGTTTTGAATGTTGCTGTATAAAGTTTGATATGAATAGAACTAGTCCATGTCAAAGATTTTCTTGAAACCCCTGCATTTTTGGAAGGGCTTAGGGAGAACTTCAACAATGTAAAAAGTTTAACATCTCTAACTTCTAGCTAGTCTTCTCCTTCTCCTTTGTACTTGGTTAATGATTACTTTTAATAACTGGCCATATTTTCCCAATCATCTCTCCCAATAAAATATTTTGATCTTTTAAAAATTACTGCTATCTCTCATTAAGAGAAAGGTGCAATTTCTTAGGACATAGGAGTGCTGGCAGACATTTTGATATAATTAAACCACAAAGCTAAGGCCTAAACTGCAACCCTTTTGTTTTGTTGACGCCCAAACTTTGATAGTACCAAGTGAATGCATCATTCATTTCTTTTCGGATAATAGTTGCTATATACTTATATAGTCTTTTAAGGGTGTTAACTGCAAATACACAAGTTATATTAAGAAGAGTTCTTAGAAACTTTTCTAAATGACTATCATAAACTTTTTTTCATCCCTGGTGTTTCTGCCTGTTCTCTACTATTTGTTTAACACTTGATGGAATTATTTGTTGGAAAAGAGTTTATCATTTGTTGGGAAATTACACTCAGCTGGTTAGTCAAAACTACCGTCATTATCCTTCTAGTTTGCAACCCCTATACTAACTTCAGCAAGAGTTAACACTATATTCTGTTTGGTAAGTTTCTGATTTCCAAAAATACCCATATCATTATCAGGGTGCAATATTTACTTGTCATTTATATTTTGTAGGCTTCCTTGTGTATTTTGTAAAGAATATATAGCAATTAGCAATCATCCAACTAGGAAAACTAAGTACTGTCAAGCTGATGGCAAACCTTTCCCCAGTTCTCAATGCAACAAGAAGCAACATCTATAGATTCTATACCTATATAGATAAAGCTAGAGATCTTTCGGTATTCACTATCTTAAATTAATTTAATAAATTTTTAACTATCCACTTTCATAATAAAAAAATAAAAAATTAAGGTAACCTCTTGTGGTTTTTTTTTTATATTTATTTTGAAACTACCTGTCATGGTTTTCAACTTTATGATGAGTGGTTCTTTTTTTATTTTAATAAAAGGAAAAAGGAGGGGTGAGATAGCAAGTATTCTTTTATATGATAATTATTATTTTTGGTAGGGTTCTCATCAAGCAAAGTATGTTATTTCATCATAATTTTGATATAGTAAGTTCTTTATACTTTTTCTTTTTTTATTTTATGTTTTTTTGTTATGCATCTAGTTCCATAAGTACTATCTAGGTACATCCGGATCCGAATCGGGTCGCGTGTACCTGTCTATGGCATGTGAGTCTCCCAACATGAATTTTTTGCATTTATAAGGAATCGAACTCGAGACCTTGCTTAAGCGTTTTCAATACTTATGTCTTTTTTACCTCTCATTTCATATATTTTTTCTTTTTTTCATACTTTTGTAGTGCCTTTTTTCTTTTTCAATTTTTTTGAATCAAATTTTCATTTTATTTGTGGCTTCCACTACAATAAAAATAATGTGGAGATGGCCAGGCCCTCCTATCGATAGGCTAGTTGAATATAAAAAAACTTGTTTTAAGTATTATATTTACCCTCTATAAAATTAAACAAATATTAATTTATGAAATCTTAAATAAATTAGAGGGTACCATTGATTAACAAAAAAAAAAGTTAAATAAATTAATTTATGAAATCTTAAATAACTAATTATAAATAACTAATTAAAAAACTTATAGATAAATAATAGTTGTACAAGCAATTTAATTTTTAAAAGGCAATTTATAAATACATCTTAAAAATATTAAATGCACCCGGAGTTTTATAAATCTTTTTTTTTCTATAAGCTGGAGTTTTATAGATCTTGATATTAAACTTTTAAAATTGTCATTAGTTAAAATTATTATTTTTTATTTTGTAATCACCTAACATCCAACCCTAATCTTTCCATTTCTCTTCTACTCCTTTTCATTCTTAAACTTCCCTCTTATTATTTGAAGGTAAATCTCCATAAGAAACATGCACCAAAGTCCAAACCGTTCTTCATCATAACATTCATTCATATACACATCATCATCACAACAAAAAGAAATTGAATAATACTAATCAATTGAATCGTTACGACAATAGCAAGATATGGACTTGAGTCCCATATGAGAAGTATAAAATTCTAATTTGGGGTATATCTCTGGGGTATATGAGATCTTCAGCTTTTTCACAATACTAGTTAACTTTCGTAACGTAGTTTTCCAAGATTCTTATCAATTGGTCCCCTAATTCCTTATAAACCACGGAAGGGGATTAGGCAAATTAAAGTAGAAGGCGATGCACAATAACAATAATAAGACGAATGATTAACGTAGGATAGTTTTGGAAATGCAATGATAAAATTATAAAACTTTAGGTGCATTCATCAATTTCAGGTATATTTAGAAATTGTCTTCTTGAATGAGATGATTCATTAAATAATTTACATTCAATTATATTTCAATCGGTTTTATTTACAAGTAATTTTTCTAAAAAAAAATCCTTTGGTTTTATTTATAAACTAGTTCTTACCCCGTGCAATACACAGATTGTTAATATATTAATTATTTTTATATTAAAAAATTTAAATTAAATATTATTATTAACAACAACAAAAAATAATTATATAAAAAGGCAGAGGTTCAAACCAAACAGTATACCTAAAAAATTTAATCTAAATAATTTTGTTGATAAATTTCAAAATTTCCCATATAAATCAAAAATAACACTTTTTATCTGAGATATTCTCTATTTATTTGATGTATAAATTAATATTTTTTTTATATGATTATCTATTTTATAGCGACAAATCAAAATTAAATCAGAATTAAACATTTTGACATTTTTTATTTGATGGTATTATGAGCATAACGAATGATAAAACAAAATGTCTCTTAGTTTATTTTAGTTTGAGAATGAAAGTTGAATCATATTGTTACAATAAAAAATTATTTATTTTTTCAACTTTATCGTACCGATTTTCTATATTTCCTTAAATTATGGAATTTGTATGCAGTTTATCTTTGACCACGTGTTTGGTTACTTTTCTTAACAAATTTTATAGATTTAAGTTGTATTTATCCAAAATAAATAATCTATTTATTTATTATCTATTTAATTTCAAATTGAAATATCTTCATTGGGATAATGATTTAGAAAATTTGAATAATTTATTTAATTTAAAATTGTAATATTTTGGTAAGAGATAATGATTATTTAACCATAAAGATTTATCCAAAATGAATAACAAATTCAACTTATTTAATATGTTTATCTAAAATAAATTAATGATTTTTAAAACGTGAATAACCTATCTAATTTCAAATTGTAGTATTTTGGTTGTGGATAATATTTCAAATTGTAGTTTTAATTCTCTTGTACAAAAATTTTAAAAAACATATTTACATTGAGTATAAAATCAAATCCTATTATTATTAATTTTTATCTATTCCAAAAAACAAAATATATTATCGAAGGAGTCTTGCTTTTAAAATTAAAACTTAGGTCCCTCGAGAATATGCAGTCTTCTGAAATTAAACCTTAAATATTAAGGAAGGTCTTCGAAATACTGAATTGAAATAATCTTTTTTTAAAGGAAAATATGTAATTCATTCCATAACAGAAAATAGTACAAGTAGATCCAACAGGACAATAACAAAGCACATATTTTCCATACAATAAAGATTGCTAAAAAAGACTAGATACTCAGTCATAACAGCAAACTCCCTGTGGATCAGGATCATCGTCAACATCCAGCTTCGAACTCTAACAAGAGATTCAACAGTCTTTGTTTCCAAGATAACTATATATCTCATCAATGCCGGAAGTAAGCACAGTTCGGCGACAAAGAATCTCAGATCTGAGGAGGTAGAGCCACTGGACAAAGGAGAAGACAGAGATCTGGAAGGAAAAAACTGTCCTGAATATCAGTCTTCTAGTTATTGGAGAAAATAGGAAGGTCATAATATCTGGACAAACAAAAAGCCTTCCCAGACTCAAACACACAAAAACAAAACCCAGATGAAACTGGGACAAGAGAAAACCACACCACTTGCACATAAAAGTATACTGAATTGAAATAATCAATTAGAGAGTAACTTAAGAATCATATAGTATAAATTAAGATGAGTGAAAAATATTAGAACTTGAGAGATTTAATGACGGAACAAAAAAAAAGCAAAAATTGAAGATGAACATAATTGGGAGGTTGTTGTTTACGTGAATAAACATATTCAATTGAAGTAAGCAATTATAGAGAGAGGAGAACTTAATAATTAAATAATATAAATTAAGATGAGCGAGATTTATAAGAATTAGAGAGATTTAATGGCAAAAAAAATGCAAAGATTGAGCGTGAATATAATTAGGAGGTTATTGTTTACCTTCATATTTTGCAATAGCTTTCTTTAATAGTGACACTCCGACTTTCCTCCATAACATTATCAAGCATTGCTTTGAAAACTAGAGAATGACTAACCTGATTCAATCAAAATTTTTAAAAACTCAATAAGTTACATAATAACATAGAGCAAATCTCGTAAAAGAAACTAAAGTAGACAATTTTTTATGGGTTACAGTCTACGAAAAATTGCATACAAACTGCATTAGATAAAAAATATAAAATATAAAGTATATGGATGATACATATTCAAGAAAGATGAGCATAAGAGTCACACTATATATCGAATACTTTTAATGATTTGTTACAGAAAAATAGAAAAAAAAATAAAGGTGAATGCAAAGATGAGAGATGAAAAAATTAAAAGAAAAAAAATACTCATGTTATATATAATGATTTGGAAAACTTGTAAAATTGAGGATAATGATTTCACATGCAGATAAGATAGTAATTAAAAAATTTTTAATAACTTATTAATTTCAAATTGTGATTTTGTTTGGAGATAATGATTATCTACCTATAAACGCTCTTGATAGAGGAAAACTTCAACCGCAGACGTGGTACCTCGAAAATTTCTCCGACAAATGTGGTGCCTCGAAAATTTCTCCAACAAATGTGATGTCTCGAATAGACGTCTTTTTATATAAAGATAGTAGATCACTTTCCATTTTCTAGGAATTATTTATTTCTTATTCTCTTATTCTATTTATAAATCACTATGTATTTTTTACACAAATTCTGATTACGATATTTTTTTTTGTTAAATATAAAGATATTTTTGTAAATTAGATTTTTTTTAAGTGTATTCTTAATTGTCATGTTCTATGTTATGAACCCAATTGTTTGTATTTGTTTCATTTATGATATTTAACTTATTATTTTATGATAAACATTTATTTTAAGACAAAACTCAATAATAAAAATGTGATTTAGTACTTGTCGACATACTAGTAAACGTAAAGAAAAAAGTATAATTTTCGAAATAAAAAAAAGCTAAAAAATACTTTTAGGTCATTGATTAAAAAAGCAAAGAAGAATAATTTTATTCGAGAAATATTGAATTTAAAATATTGAAAACTAATAAATTTAAATTTTTAATCATACAAGTTTTTTATTAATAAATTTAAAATTTAGTTTTTCAATGTGATTTTTTTTAATTTATCTCTTAACCAATGCCCATCTCTAAAAAATAAAAGTTGGAAATTTAAATATTTAATTAAGCCAATGCAAATCCTTCCTGGGAGCTAGCTCAATATCATAATTTGAGTTAATAGTTTTTTAGGTCCCTAAAGACACGCATAACATCAACTTAGTCCTCGAATTTTTTTTGGAATCAATTAAATCTCCCAAAGAACATATTGACATCACGTTAGTCCCTCTATCCACCAAACCATTAGTCCCTCCGTCAAGTGCCCCGTGGCGCTTATTCATTGGTTGTTTCCCCTAACAGATATACATAGAGATGTTGGAAACCAACAAGCAGCTCAAAATAGTCTAGAGGGGGGGTGAAAAGAGTATTGAAGCCTTAGTACAAATATTTCGATCACCGTAGAGAATGGTTTTAAGAAAATAAATTTTTCTTCAAAAAATTACACTGACTAATCGATTAATGCTAAGCTTAATCGAGTAATTGCGCAAGTCACTTTTGAACTACTAGATTAACACAAATGTTACTCGAGTAATGCCGCAAGCTACTTTGAAATTAATCGATTAATGAACAGATTAATCGAGTAATCTGGGTAGAAAACTGATGCAGATTTAGTTTTGATGAGAATTCTCTTAGAATCGCAATGCCTTGATGATTCAACAAATTATGAATGAATACTAGAACAATTTACAAGTAAATTTACCAACCAATTTAGGTCAATTAATCAAAGATATGAAAAACCCCAATTCTAACCTAAATTCAATTATTCTTGAATTAATGCAAACTAGAAAAGAAAACTATGAAGACGATGATTTATCCTGGTTCACTCTCTACCACTGAGAGCTACTCCAGTCCCCTTTATCTAAAAGATAAAGAGTTTCTACTAGATACTTCAACTGTTAGAATTACAATGTTAAGATGCAACTTCTCACAAAGCTATTCTATCTTAACCCCTCTCAAAGAGTGTACCAAACTCTTTGATGTTCTAACCCAATTGAATCCGTATCCGTCTTCTTTTGATTTGTTGAAGGTGCTTCCAACCAAATCCTTTCCAATTTGCTTTGACAACCTTCAAAGACTTTACTTGTGAAATTCTTCACCTTTGTTGAATCCTTGATTGTGCAACCTCTTGTTGCAAATAGCTTCAACACACACTTGAAAACTAGAAAGATCTTGATCTAAATCAAACTTAGAATATTGAATTGATCTCGAGTGAAGAATAGAGAGAATTGTTGAATCTTGATTTCTCAAAGAAAGTTTTGTAATAGCTCTTGAAAATGAAAGTATATTGCTCAATATGAAAAATTATGAAAGAGTTTGTAACCTTGTCCAAGTACAAATGAGGTCTTTTTATATTTTTCTGAAACAGTACGTGTTACTCGAGTAATGATTAACACACTACTCGATTAACCAATGTTAAAACATACTAATCGATTAATGATTATCTCATTACTCGATTAACCTATGTTAACACGTGCTACTCGAGTAGGCCTATCATACTAATCGAGTAACCAGTACAGACATTGATTAAAAAAACAATGCTTTTCAAATGTACTTTGACAATTACTTTATTTTGAGCTATTTTAATCAAGATTAAGTTTTCTTCACTCTTAATCAAACAATATTATAAATTTAATTAAGATCACCTAAAGCTACCCACACTCATGATATGCAAGCATAAAAGTAAATATTACATTTGATTAGAAAATAAAATCTAATTCTAATCTTCATGAGGTAGCTTCCTTGTTGAAATGTTGTTGCTTGGAATACGTTTGGCAGCATCAAAACATAGAAACCTACAAACTCCCCCTTTTTGATGATGACAAACCTCCTTTTCAATTAAGCACTAAGTTTTAAAATACTCCCCCTAAATGTAATACACTTAGGAAAAATATAATAAAACTTATCCTACAAGAACAACATCAACAAAAATATTCTCCCCCTTTTGGCATCATTAAAAAGATTTGAATTAGAAAAGTCCTTTGCCAAAAGTGGAAGGTAAGTGTAACAAACTATGATATGGAGATAGAAATATAGCAAAGACTAAAAAAAATATGTAGAAATCAGAGTAGAGTCTAAACCATATAATAGTCCATAATAGTGCCATAAACCATACATAATAATCCAAAATAGAGCACCATAAACCATAATCAGAGTGCAATGACATAAAGTCATGCAGCAAAAACATAGTACTAAAACATAGGCCATAATCCAGATAAGTACATCAACCATAATAAAAACAAATGTCCATCAAACATAGTTCAGAAAACATCATAAAACACCAACCATAACACATAACCAGCAGAGAAGTAGTGCAAGAGTCAGTGAATGAGTGAGAGAAGAGTAATGAAATCTCAACATGAAAATCATCAAACAAGAACCACAAGGCTAAGGGTTTTGTGAAGGGGGAAAATGCTGGGAAAAGAGTCTCGAGATATGATCCATCAACCTCTGCTCCATAGCCACGTTCTTGACATCCTGACGAATCTCCAAAGCCTCTAGCTGCTCATCGATGTGTTGAACTAGTGAAGCATGGGAAGCCTTTGCATCAAAAGGAGTATCCAAATTTTCAAAGTCAATGTAATCTTCAAGACGTGGTCCGTGATCCGTTTCCATGAGATCAAGTGGAAGAGCAGAAGGACCAGCTTGGTCACCAGCAGGAGCTTGAGCAGCTTGCTCTAAAGCTTTGATCTGAGATTTCCACAACCAAGCCCTTGATGGCTTATGATAAGCAATTTTCATGTAATTGATGTGGTGTTCATTCAAGCACCAATTTTTCTTTGTATCACGCTCATATGACTCATCAATAGCAAAAGGAACCCGATAGTTCCTAAGCAACTTAGTAACGTGCATAGGATAAGGAAGATATTGAGTAGGAGGAGATTGAGCAGCATCATACATCCTAGCAAGTACTATCTTATTCCAATTAATTTTATATTTCTTCTTAATACCATGAAACAATTTCAAATCATCTTCTTGAACCTGAGCATAGTTCTGGTTACCTTTTGGAAGCAAACAGTAACTAATAATGTACATCAATATCCTATCTTCAGCATGCAAAGGAGAAACATTCTTAGTAGCTTTATTTTCCCAAGTTTCACCATCCCTAAGTGCTTCAGTATAAACAAGTCCAGGGTCCACAACCAAATCAAGACAGTCATCATCACCAATATAAGTACCCTCATCCTCTAATCCAAACAATAACCTCAAATCATCAGGTTTAATCACAAAATGTACTCCCTTAACTTGACTTTGATACTCACCATCTATTTTTGGAAAATTCTGATAAAACTGTTGGACTAACTTAGGATAATAGTGAGTATTGAACTCCAAAAACTTTTGCACATTCTGAAATACCAGATTATCATAGAAATTAAACCTTTCTTTTCTTAGCCAAGCGTAATTCACATACCGTAGAATACCAAAAGTGCGACGGTCAAACTTGTGAGCACGTGAGTCACGCTCCGCTGGAGAAAACTATGGGTGATTCTGACTAGAAACCTTTTTGCCCTTCTTACGTGGAGGTTCTGCTGAAGAAGAAGCCATAACATCTGAATTGAAGGCTTAAAATCGTGGTATTTGGTTTTTGGTTCGGTTAGGGTTTGGAAATTTGGGGGAATTGGATTTTTGTGAGAAATTAGTTAAATTGATGGAGGATATAAGATGTATTGGTGTTATAATGAAGAAATAAGAGAAGAAATTGAATGATTTTGGGTGATTTAGTAGCCCTTGGTTCGATTTGATGAAGATAGCATGAGAGAAGACGGAGAAAAAATAGCGAGAGGAGAGAGAAAAAGAAATTAAAAAGTGAGTAAAAAATCTGAAGTGCAGGTTTTATAATCTATCGGGTTACTCGAGTAGTTTGGCCGTTACTCGAGTAGTTCGAGCCTTAATCGAGTGATAAAGCTATAACTCGATTAAGTGCGCAAGTGATTTAAAAATAACTCGAGTAGCAACTCAATTAATCGAGTAATGCCGAAAGTAGTTTTTAAAATTAATCGAGTGACAGTGTCTTTACTCGAGTAATGCCGAAAGAGATTGAAAAATTAATCGAGTAAGGACCCTGTTAATCGAGTAGTCTGCACTAAAACTTAAAAATTTTCAAATTTTTCTTAAACAAAAATATTTTTCATACACACAAACACATAGAAACATTTAGCATTTAGCACACATACAATAAAGCAAGTAAACATATTATAGGTAAAACATATACACACAACTACATATCAAGAGAATTAAATGAACACTTTAAACATACAACTTACTCAAGATCAAAAACATAATGAAATAGGCACTTGAGGTGATTAATAAAAGTTTCAAATACAATTAGCTAATGGTAGATTCATCAAAAATACCAAGTTCCCTTCTAATTTTATAGAAAGTATCTCTTGGTAGTGGTTTTGTAAAAATATCAGCTAATTGATCCGAAGTTTGAACAAACTCAATAACACAATCACCTTTTTGAACATGATCTCTTAAAAAGTGATGCCTAATTTCAATATGTTTTATCCTTGAATGCAATACCGGGTTTTTAGTCAAATTGATTGCGAAAGTATTATCACATTTTATAGGGATTTTTGTCAAATTTAAACCAAAATCCGATAATTGTTGCTTAATCCAAAGGATTTGAGCACAACAACTACCGGCCGCTATGTATTCGGCTTCCGCGGTTGATAAAGCTACACAATTTTGCTTTTTAGAAAACCACGATACAAGTGAACTACCAATTAAATGGCATGTTCCGCTTGTACTTTTTCGCTCAACTTTACAACCAGCAAAATCGGAGTCCGAATAACCTATTAGTTTTAAAAGAGCATCCCTAGGATACCACAAACTGGTATTGGTTGTACCTTTTAAGTATTTCATTATTCTTTTAACAGAAGTTAAATGTGACTCTTTCGGATTAGCTTGAAAACGTGCACACATACAAACACTAAACATGATATCGGGTCTAGAAGCAGTTAAGTATAACAAACTACCTATAATTCTGCGATACTTTGTTACCTCTACAGCTTTTCCAACCTCATCTTGATCTAGGTAGCATGCAACGCTCATTGGAGTGGAAGCGGACTTACACGAATCCATGCCAAACCTCTTGAGAAGTTCCCGACAGTATTTACCTTGATGTATATATATGCCATCATTTAGTTGCTTTATTTGAAGGCCAAGAAAGAAAGTAAGCTCTCCCATCATCGACATCTCGAATTCGCTTTGCATTAAATCTGAAAACTTCTTACACAAGTTATCATTAGTAGCACCAAAAATAATATCATCAACGTATATTTGAACCAAAAGTATATCCTTATCGGAACGTTCAATAAAAAGAGTAGTGTCCACAGTACCTCGTTTAAAACCTTTTTCTAATAAAAAATTGCTTAGTCGATCGTACCAAGCTCTAGGAGCTTGTTTAAGACCATACAAAGCCTTTTTCAACTTAAAAACGTAGTCCGGATGTTCAAAACTTTCAAATCCGGGAGGTTGTGAGACATAAACTTCCTCTTGAATGTATCCGTTAAGAAAAGCACTTTTGACATCCATTTGGTACAATTTAAAATTCATTATAGATGCAAAAGCGAGAAGAATACGAATAACTTCTAATCTAGCTACGAGAGCATAAGTCTCATCATAATCAATTCCTTCTTCTTGACTATAACCTTGTGCTACCAACCTAGCTTTATTCCTAATAATAATACCCGATTCATCTAACTTATTCCTATAGACCCAACGAGTGCCAATTTCAGGACGATCATTAGGTTTTGACACAAGCTCCCAAACTTGGTTTCTTTCAAATTGATTTAATTCTTCTTGCATGGCCATAACCCAATGATCATCTTGAAGAGCCTCTTTGACATTCTTAGGTTCTATTTGAGATACAAAGGCAACATAATAACAAAAATTATTTAATGTGCTTCGGGTTACCACCCCTTTAGCAATGTCACCTAAGATGTTAGAAACCGAATGATTTTTGTTTGACTTCCAAGCAATTGGTAGTTGAGGTTGTGTTTCTTGTGCTAAGTCTTTATCATGTGCTTGCACCTCTCCATGCTCAACTTGAGTCTCCACTAATTGTTGTGGTGTTGACTTCTCATGATCCATATGAGTACCTACATTATCATCATCACAAGAAACAACACAATCTCCTCTCGGAGATTCATCAAATACAACATGCACGGATTCCTCAACGGTTAAAGTTCTTTTGTTATAGACACAATATGCTTTACTATGGGTTGAATAACCTATGAATATACCTTCGTCGGCTTTGGAATCAAACTTGCCGACAGGATTCTTACCGTTATTTAAAATAAACACCTTACATCCAAATGCATGAAAATATGAGATATTTGGCTTTCGCCCTTTTAAAATTTCATAAGGTGTTTTATTTAAATGAGGACGAATAAGAACACTATTTATCACATAACAAGCGGTGTTTACCGCATCAGCCCAAAAATAGGAAGGAACTCTAGATTCTTTAAGCATTGTACGAGCAAGTTCCTCTAAGACTCGATTTTTCCTTTCTACAACTCCGTTTTGCTCCGGAGTCCTAGGGGCTGAAAATTGATGGTCAATACCAAATTTTTCACAAAACGCATCAAACTTAGCATTTTCAAACTCACCTCCATGGTCACTTCTAATAGTCACTATTTTCAAACTTAGTTGATTTTGGATAAGTTTGGCAAACTTTTTAAAACTTTTGTAAGTTTCAATTTTTGCGGATAAAAACAAAGTCCATGTGAATCGAGTGAAATCATCTACTAAAACAAATCCATAGTAATTGCTACCTAAACTCCGAACTTGTGATGGGCCAAACAAATCCATGTGGATTAGCTCCAATGGCTTTGTTGTGCTTATCACATTTTTAGGTTTAAAAGAGCTTTTAACTTGCTTGCACTTTTGACATGAGTCGCAAATGCTATCAAGCTTGAAATTGAGTTTAGGCAAACCAATTACTAGGTCTTTTCGTAAAAGTTTATTTAATTGATTCACATTGACATGTGCAATTCGTCGATGCCAAAGACGAATTTCATCATCAAAAGATTTAAAACATTTTGAAAATAAAGAAGTTATCTCATCCAAATCAATTAAGTAAGTGTTATTAGAGCGACGACCAACAAACTTAACACTATCATCTATACTACTCTTAATAAAGCATAGTTCCGAAGTAAAAGTCACATTGTTGCCCATATCGCATAGTTGGCTTATGCTAAGCAAGTTGTGTTCTAAGCCTTCTACGTATAGGACATTTTCAATGACAAGGTTAGATACGTTACCAATCTTACCCACTCCTAGAATCTTGCCTTTGTTGTTGTCGCCATATGTCACATGACCACCACCTTTTGAAGTAAGTTCGATGAAGTGCGTTTTGTCTCCCGTCATATGTCTCGAACACCCACTATCCAAGTACCATCTACGTTCCTTGGTTCGAAGACACACCTACAAAAACAATATCATTTGGTTGACTTAGGTACCCAAGTTGTCTTGGGTCCTTTGATGTTAGCATGGGGTGAAGTCCCCTTAACAATCCAAATATACTCTCCACTTGGTATACCAAACCTTTTAATGTTGCATTTATTCGTGGTATGCCCAAAAATCCCACAATAATGACAAGTTGGAGTTTTTGAAAAATTGATTTTAGAGAAAGTTCCAACTTTGTGAAAATGTTGATTTTTGGGTTTGGTAAAACCAAGTCCAGCTCTATTACAATTATTTCTTTGATTAGAAAGCAAATGATCTAAGCATGTGTCTCCTCTTGTGAGCCTTGCAATTCTATCATTCAAATTAAAAACTTCTTTTTCTAGAGATTTGCAATTATCACAAGATAAGATATCATTTGTTTTCAAATCACAATTGCATGTAGAATTTGCATAAATGAGTTCAAGTGTTTCATTTTGAAGCTTAAGCTCCTCTAGGGAGTTTTGTAATTCCAAAATTTTTTCTTGTTGCTTCAAGATGAAATTCTTTCTTTCAACATTTATTTTTGCAAGTTTCTTCAACTCTTTATGCATTTCTACATACACATTATACAATTCATTAAAGGAGGGGGAATTAGAACTAGAGCTAGCATCGGAAAGATAATCTACCTCATTGACGTTTTCACTTGATTTCATGCTCGAAGATGCTTCTTCATCAAGCTTTGTCATCAAACAGGTTTGCAAGTTCTTCATCTTCCGATGAGCTAGATGATGATTGATTCTCCGGTTCATCCCACACTATGTAAGCCCTTTTTCCTTTAGATGAGTTGGGCTTCCAATTGTCACCTTCGGACTTTTTAGAGTTTGTTGGACAATTTGATCTATTGTGACCAAGCTTCCCACACCCATGACATTTGATATTTTCTTTGTTAGTCTTATTCCTTGGTTGAGTGTCCTTAGAATCTCTTGATCTATTCCTATTGAAGTTACTCTTTTTCTTAAGGAACCGTCCAAGCTTTTTGACTAACAAGCCAAGAGTCTCATCATCTATATCGGAGTCCGAGTCATCCATTTGAGAGTGATCCTCATGTGCCTTTAGGGATTTTGAAGTTGATTTAAGAGCTATTCCCTTTTTCTTTCTATCGGCATCTTTATTCATGGATAATCTCCCAAGCTCCATTTCATGCTCTTGAAGCTTTTCGAATAGAGTTGCTAAATCAATTTCGTCTAGATCCTTAGCCTCCATGATGGCCGTCACCTTAGGTTGTCATTCCCTGCTAAGACATCTTAAAACTTTATTAACAACTTCACCATTAGTTAGTATTTTTCCAAGAGCAGAAAGATGATTTATGATATGCGTAAAGCGCTTTTGCATGTCACCTATATTTTCATTAGGAAACATACGAAAGAGCTCGTATTCATGCATGAGAGTGTTAAGCCTAGCCCTTCTAACCTCAGTCGTGCCCTCATGTGTGACTTGTAGTGTGTCCCACATTTGTTTTGCATCAGTGCATTGGGATACCCTAAAGAACTCATCATATGAAAGAGCGGACGTGATGATGTTTTTTGCTTTTAAATCATATTGCACTTTCTTTTTATCATCATCTGACCAACTCGATTTTGGTTTTGCAGAAACAGCATCATTTACTTTAGTTTGAGGAACAAAAGGTCCATTCTCTATAGCGTTCCAAATTTCTATATCAATGGCTTCTATAAAAAATTTCATTCGGACCTTCCAATAAGCGTATCCCTCACCATTGAATAGTGGGGGGCGATTAATGGAAGCTCCTTCACCACCAAAAGGAAAATTTGAGCCCATTGTTTCCAAAAATTAGGATCTTTTTGAAAAAGCTTGTTAAGGCTCGGATTTTTCGTCCGAGCTCTGATACCACTTGTTGGAAACCAACAAGCAGCTCAAAATAGTCTAGAGGGGGGGTGAAAAGAGTATTGAAGCCTTAGTACAAATATTTCGATCACCGTAGAGAATGGTTTTAAGAAAATAAATTTTTCTTCAAAAAATTACACTGACTAATCGATTAATGCTAAGCTTAATCGAGTAATTGCGCAAGTCACTTTTGAACTACTAGATTAACACAAATGTTACTCGAGTAATGCCGCAAGCTATTTTGAAATTAATCGATTAATGAACAGATTAATCGAGTAATCTGGGTAGAAAACTGATGCAGATTTAGTTTTGATGAGAATTCTCTTAGAATCGCAATGCCTTGATGATTCAACAAATTATGAATGAATACTAGAACAATTTACAAGTAAATTTACCAACCAATTTAGGTCAATTAATCAAAGATATGAAAAACCCCAATTCTAACCTAAATTCAATTATTCTTGAATTAATGCAAACTAGAAAAGAAACCTATGAAGACGATGATTTATCCTGGTTCACTCTCTACCACTGAGAGCTACTCCAGTCCCCTTTATCTAAAAGATAAAGAGTTTCTACTAGATACTTCAATTGTTAGAATTACAATGTTAAGATGCAACTTCTCACAAAGCTATTCTATCTTAACCCCTCTCAAAGAGTGTACCAAACTCTTTGATGTTCTAACTCAATTGAATCCGTATTCGTCTTCTTTTGATTTGTTGAAGATGCTTCCAACCAAATCCTTTCCAATTTGCTTTGACAACCTTCAAAGACTTTACTTGTGAAATTCTTCACCTTTGTTGAATCCTTGATTGTGCAACCTCTTGTTGCAAATAGCTTCAACACACACTTGAAAACTAGAAAGATCTTGATCTAAATCAAACTTAGAATATTGAATTGATCTCGAGTGAAGAATAGAGAGAATTGTTTTGTAATAGCTCTTGAAAATGAAAGTATATTGCTCAATATGAAAAATTATGAAAGAGTTTGTAACCTTGTCCAAGTACAAATGAGGTGTTTTTATATTTTTCTGAAACAGTACGTGTTACTCGAGTAATGATTAACACACTACTCGATTAACCAATGTTAAAACATATTAATCGATTAATGATTATCTCATTACTCGATTAACCTATGTTAACACGTGCTACTCGAGTAGGCCTATCATACTAATCGAGTAACCAGTACAGACATTGATTAAAAAAACAATGCTTTTCAAATGTACTTTGACAATTACTTTAATTTGAGCTATTTTAATCAAGATTAAGTTTTCTTCACTCTTAATCAAACAATATTATAAATTTAATTAAGATCACCTAAAGCTACCCACACTCATGATATGCAAGCATAAAAGTAAATATTACATTTGATTAGAAAATAAAATCTAATTCTAATCTTCATGAGGTAGCTTCCTTGTTGAAATGTTGTTGCTTGGAATACGTTTGGCAACATCAAAATATAGAAACCTACAAGAGAAACACTGAATTATCCCTCCCTTGAATTTATAACTATTGGATATATCCAACGGTTTAGATTTTAAAATAAAATATCAAAATTTAAAAACAAAAAAATCATAGCCGCTAGGTCAATTATACACTCAAGATTAAAGACCACCATATAAAATCCCCTTCGCATCCCTAACCTATCACCATAGTCCCCTTCCCACCAGCGGCGTCACCCTCATCGTGTTCATGGCAGTGGTCACAAGTGGTGAAACAGCTCCCCTACAACACAAAGCTCCAACGAGAAATTAAAAAGAAAAATGGTTTGCCAGTTTTTACTTTAAACTCAAACCCATAATTGCATTTCATCAACTAGAATTAGGTTCTCATTTGCACAACTACACTAACAGAGTTTTAACTCTTTTTATTTTATTATTACTTTGTGCCGTAGGGGAGCTGTTTCACCACTTGTGACCACCGCCATGAACACGGTGAGGGTGGCGTCGGTGGTGGGGAGTGGACTATGGTGATAGGTTAGGGATGAGAAGGGGATTTTATATGGTGATAGGTTAGGGATGAGAAGGGGATTTTATATGGTGATCTTTAATCTTGACCGTATAATTGATCTAGTGGCTGTGATTTTTTTGTTTTTAAATTTTGATTTTTTGCTTTAAAATCTAAACCGTTGGATACCCAACGGATGATTTAGTGTTTCTCTATGTATATCTGTTAAGGGAAACAACCAATGAAAAAGCGTCACGTGACACTTAACGGAAGGACTAACAGTTTAGTGGACGAAAGGATTAACGAGATGCCAATATATTCTTTAGGGGACTTAATTAATTCCAAAAAATTTTTGATGACTAAGTTAATGTCACGCGCATTTCTAAGACCTAATGGACTATTAACTCTAGTCATTCCATTTCCCTCGGATTCATTGTTGGTGGACTGTTGGAGTTTCTAGCGACTAGCAGTTACCCTCAGCATATTTCCCTTCCCGCCTTTTGACCAAACCCATTGGAAGAGAAATGTGTGGAAGAGCGCGCTGTACACTTAGAGCCGATGATATCCCAAGAGCTTGTCACCGCACCGTTGCTAACACTCGTTTTCTCCATACGGACCGGTAACCACTCTCTTTTACCACTTTAACTCTCTCTCCTCTTTCATTTTCTTTTTCCTTTAATGTTTTGAGTGGAGGCTTATGTGGGTTTCGAATGGCTGTTTTGAGAATATGGAAAAAAAAAAAAAGGAAGATAACACAATATATAGAGGTATAGGAAGATTAAATAAAAATTAAAAATATTTAGAAAACATTAAAAGGCGTTGGAACTAAATGAACTTTCTTAAGAAGCGGCTCAGTACACGAGGCTCCCACTCAGTGAAGGTAAATGTAGGCAGCCTTAGACAGCTTTGCCCCGGCAAGCGGAGATGCTATTTCTAGGATTTGAAACACATGATCTCTAGGGTCATAAGATAACCTTATCGTTGCGTCGAGGCTCACATTCTATTTAAAGATAGAGTATGACCAATAAAAACCGAGTGAAAGCATTGAGAAGGACTTAATGACCTATTTGAAGACTTGGTTTTTCGCATAATGATAATACAATGGTGTTATCTGATTTATATAGTCAACTCCACCCTGTGGCAAAAAGCTTTGGTTGTTATTTGGGGATTACTCCCGGTGGAGAAACGGTTGTTTTGGGAATGGATCACAATATGGAAGAAGAATGGAAACGGATTACATCATGTTAAGGTGTTATTTTGGGGCTTCTAAATTTGTTATTGTAGGGAAAGATGATGAAGGACAGGAATGAATGGAACTAGGGGTTGCTTTTCTTTTTCTTTCATTTTGTCAGCAACCAGATGAACTTTGTCCCAATCCCCTTTTTCTATGTAGTTTACTGTGGAATTTGTTTTCCATGATTTGAATTTTTTGTGTGCTTAGGTATAGGCCATCCTATAATGTATCACCAGGATTTAACTTGCCGGTACTTCGTAGAGAAGATGCATCTGACGGTGAAGGCTATGCTCTTCATTGCATGAAATGGGGCTTAATTCCCAGTTTTACCAAGAAAACAGACAAACCTGATCACTACAAGATGGTAACTTGCTGACACCCATTTTTTTTGGTTTTTCATTTGGAGTGGGGAGTTTGAGGACAAATTCCAGTGTAATACTGATTATTTTAATATGAGTCTTTTTCATTTACTTGTTGTGACTTTAGATGAATTATATGAATCATGTTGGTTAATCATTGCAGCTGGGATAGTGTTAACTTGAATTGAACTTTTCACTTGGAGGCTTAGCTGAGCTTTCTGCCTACATTCTATAGAATTAAAAGTATGAAGTAGTACGTAGAGAGTTGTTTTCAGTGTTCCTGGGTTGCACTGTTAGTTAGCTACTTATTGCATATTCAACTCATAGTATGTCAGTATTCTGAGTCACTGGCTAATTCGAGAAATGTAAAGTCTATGATTTTCAAGGTGCTTGTTAGTTCTTATTATGGACATTATGATGCTTAACTGTTCCTTCATCCTGTCCAATAAAATTTATGAATGTGTTCCTTTTCTTATTGTGAATAAGGATGCGTTTAAAAGTGCTTAGAAATGGAGAACTACACAACATTGAACACCGCTGAACAATCATAGCAATAAAGCGAAACCCAAAAGATTTTGAATATGAAATTAAAGAAAAGGATAATATATTTTTGACTTATAATGATAAAAGAAGTTACCTTGGAGGCATTTGGTATGTCCTATCAGAAAAAAAGGTAAAAACTTTACCACCAGATAGATGCCATAGCTGGCCTGAAAAGCATAAATAGAAACCATAAACAAAGCTCATCAAGGAGAAAGATCATGAAACCCTGAAGCTTTGTAAGCATGATCTAGTTAATGCATAAGCTGGTAGCCATGTCAAATTGTGATCAGGTACACTTAATTAGCCTAAGCTTTTTAACCTTGTTAAATTGGTCAATGACTAACTAATGCATGAGCTGCAAATTTTGCCTCCTTGTGTCTAACCCTCATTTCATCCCTAGTTGTTTTCTGGCAGTAGCAACTGATTATAATTTTTATAACTGACTAAACTAAAACTGACAAACATGTCCAATGAAAAAAGGTGCTTTTTCTCAGGAGTTTCTTTTGTCAATGTGTCAGGGATAAACTTTTCATCCCCCTCTTCTGCAGATTTATATGGCCATAACCATAAAAATCAAAGCTTTATTTATAATCTATAATTTATAATATTCTATAATATAAATGACATTCACTATGAGAATAAGGAAGACTGTAATAGCTTCAAGATTTTGCAAGATCAATCCAAAACAAAGTAACAGTTTGAAAATAAAGGAGCATAGCAGCTATGGAGAACAAAGAAAATGCACAAAAAGAACCCAGTAACTTAGAAATACAAATCAATCGCAGGTTGAAGAGAACTAACATACAATCCTTAATTTCTTGTTAGATTGAGCAAGGCAACAACTATTCAAGTGGAGAAATTCAAAACAGCTAGTCAGCGATTTATACCAGGGATTTCTCTGCATGCAAAAAACAAAGAGAGGGAGATTATTAGGGTTTGAGAGAACCAAAATCTAATTTTAAAATACTAAGAGTCAAAAAATGAGAGAATGGATAAATTTTATTAGAAAAAAGAAAGAGAGAAGTGCTTGCGCAAGCTCTGGCATGACCAGGTACCACCGCTCACACCCGCATCAGATCCGGAGGTTTCATGCGCCTCTTTTATTTCTGTTGAGGAAGAGAGAATGAGAGGGCGTGGGACAGAGAAAGAGAGAAATGGAATGTGAGGAGGAAGAACAGGGTGTAAGAGAACAAAGACATATGTTTTGGTGAGTTTGAATTTGGAGAGTGTGTTTACGATGGCTCGCCAATCTGTGTATTGTAGAAGCTTATCAGAGAAGCTTCTTTACTTTAGAGGGCAAATCATTGTGAGTGTAATAAGGGGTGATGAGAGTGAGATTTAACATAAATGGGCTGGATAAGTGGCAAGCTGAAGTTTGGTTAATTCTATATTATGTTGATGATCCTGTTTACCAAAGTACTAACTCTAATGTGATGTGTACTATGTACTACAGTTTAATGCTCGAGCTGAATCCATAGATGAAAAGGCTTCATTTCGTCGTCTGATTCCTAAAAACAGGTGCCTTGTAGCAGTAGAAGGGTATGTGTTGCATTAATCATTTTATTATCATATTTTCACCGTCTCTTCGTAGCTTGAGTACATTACTTGAGAATGCCTCCTGTTGCTTGAGCTTTTTCTCAATATCTGGTTGCTGTTCCCTCTAATATTGTTGTATTGTAGGAGTACGCTTCAAATGATCAATTAGACCTTTTCCTTGAGAATTACATTCCATCGATATGGAATGCTAATATTTGGTCGGGTCGATTTAAAAGCTGCTTTGTTATTCGTCCTCTAAATTCCTGAGCTTAATCACAATTAGTTCTGCTTTCTGGATAGATTATGTTTTCCCTGTGTGTTTGTCTTGCTGTTATTGTGATCGCTTAACGATACATGGTAGTTGGGAAGGATTCTTCAATATTCATAAGGAAAATTAGTATAATTCCGTACTGACTACCATCGTTCTGAGTATATATCCATTTTCCTATTGCATCTTTCGGATGTCTGTTCTTATAAATTTTGTGGCCATCTTGCCGTTGTTAAAATTATGGATTTACATATTTCGTTTAATTGTTTTTTTTTTTTCAATACATGCTGAAGATTTTATGAGTGGAAAAAAGATGGTTCAAGGAAACAGCCCTACTATATTCACTTCAAAGATGGAAGACCACTTGTATTTGCTGCTCTTTATGACTCATGGCAAAACTCTGAAGGTAAATTTATTTTAAGTATGATGTAGGGAATTGGCATTTTGTTTAACAGGAAGGATTATGTTAATTTTAATTGAGACACTTGTTTATGTTGATGTGAATATTTTAAACTGCAGGTGAAATACTTTGCACATTTACTATTGTTACAACCTCTTCTTCTTCAGCACTTCAGTGGCTACATGGTGAGTCATGCAGTCCTACATGTTGACATCCAATTAAGTTTCAGGTTCATATTATTAACTTTGAAGAGAATATTGTTGTTTACATGTTTGGGTAATTTGACAAGAAACCATCATGAATAGCATTGGTCATTATTTAAATAGCAGGGCCTGGATCCAGATTCTTGTATTGCACCAAAATTGTGGCAGTAACTTTAAATACATGTTTCATTTTACTCTCCCTCATATAATAGTTAACACTATGTACCATTTTATTTTGGTATAATTAATATTATTTTCATGCTTATGACAATGGCTGAGTCTGTGGCATTTTCTCCCTTTGCTTCCAGATGATATCAATGATTCTTTGTTCCTTGCTTTGTCCCCTTTTTTCTAGCTTTTCCACATAAAGCCCGTTTTCTTTGGAAATGAAGAATTTTTCATTTTTGTCCAGTATATAATTTCTCAGTTATTACAACTTGCAAATGAATGCATTATAGCCTCGATAATTCAGATAGCAAAATAATCTGAGAAGCTAAAAATGTTCGGTGTGGCCATTCTATGAGAAAAAGAAAAACATCAATATAATCTAATTCCCACTAAAAGTTTCAATATAATCAATATCTTCAAGACTATTACAGTTGGATATAGCTGGATAGTGAATTATGTGGATCTCTTTATTATCCAACTCATTAGCTGTATTCTGGCAGTTTTTGTCCTAGGCAGAATTACTTGTATTAGGTATGTCTCCTTTTCATTTTGTAAGTGAAATATTTTACATCGACCATTAATTGTCTAACAAGTTTCCTTCTGTTCAATTATAAATGCCCCCCTTGTTACTGACCTTTTACTAGTTGAGAATGGCTGCATTATCTTTACCATATTTTAATGGTCAAGTCATGTTTAGGCAAAATACTAAAATATGTACTTCTAATGTGTCTCCGTAGACAGGATGCCTGTTATTTTGGGTGACAAGGATTCAACTGATGTATGGCTAGGAAGTTCTGCTTCCAGTTATAAGAATGTGCTGAAGCCATATGAAGAATCTGATTTGGTATTAGCCTTACAAATATAAAGATATTTTGCAAAAATTTCTGTTTTCATTCTCAGTGGGAAACTTCGTGTTATTATCTGTCTGACATGAAAGCTGTTCAAGTTTGGTATCCCTTCATTTTTATTCTTCGTTTACCAATTTTTTTGATCTGCAGGTGTGGTACCCAGTGACACCTGGTATGGGCAAGCCATCATTTGACGGGCCTGAGTGCATAAAGGAGGTATCAGTATGATGACAATTGAACTTTCTTCTGATGATGTTTCTCCTCAATTTGCTTTTTCTCTGTGGGTTGGAGTATTGGACATCTCAAACATGACAAAATCACAGATTTTGTAAATGTGAAGGTTCAGATCACCACCACAAATCTGACTCCTAGTCTCAAGTACCAGGGTAGATACCAGTTGAGCAATGCTCAAATGGTGTTGAACTTGTATTTTATTGAAAACAAAACCAATAAATATACCAGCACTCTCTATTTTGTATGGTGTTAAGTGTTAACTGTCATCATGTTCTTGCCATATCTGCATGTTTACAGTTACACCAATATGTCTACATGTTTTTTTAAAGAGTAAAACGTCAATATGGTCCTCCAAAAATATGATGGCCACCAAGTTAGTGCTCTATAGAAAATGGCACCTAATTAGTCCTTGAAAATTTGAATGTCCACCGCATGTAAATTTTGGACCCCAAAAGATTCACTTGTGTGGTGGCCATTTAAACTTTCAGAGACTTTTTTGGTGACCATTTTCTTTGGAGTACTAACCGGTGACAATTGTATATTTGGAGGATCAATATGATTATATGACATTTTACTCTTTTAAAAGAGTGCTGGTCAGTCTTTAGCCCTGAGATTGAATACCGTCACTTAGAATCATCATATGTTTGGCAGATTCAATTAAAGACAGAAGGGAACACATCAATCTCTAAGTTCTTCTCAAGAAAGGGAGCTGAAAGTGAACCTATAAAACAAGAGCAGAAGATATCAAGTCATGAACTTATCAAGACCGAACCCCCAACAGACCTGAGGGAGGAAGCCAAAACTGAGGAGGGAGAAAATGACTTAAAATCCCGTGGTTGTCCCCATTATCAAGATGCGACCAAGGTCCCAATCAAGCGGGATTATGACACATTTTCAGCTGATTCAAAACCAGCTCTGGCTAATAATGACCAGGTGAGAGAAAACCCTGTTAAGAAAAAGGAAAAAGGGAAGACTGCCGATGATAAACAACCTACCTTATTTTCCTTCTTTGGAAAAAGGTAAACCAGTTTTGGTTTGCATGAACACGAAGATTGCTATGTTCTGTCTTGGTGTAAATTAAGTAGTGGCATTTTGTCTTAGCTAGTGTATGTCTATAGCCTGACCCATGTTTGATTGAACAACACATGCTAGTTGCTTCAATTACAATCTCTACGAAGGTCTCACTTCATGTTCGAGATATTAATACAAGACTATTTTTTAGGTTTTGCTTGTTAAAAATGTGGTCTAAGTTTTTGCCTGTTATAATGTTCTTTTTGGGTCATCCCTAGCATGTGCTGCAATTAGTGTTTATTTGGCTTTGTGAAAGTGCTTTGTGTCATTCTCACATCGATATATCAGTACCTATCCTCACTCAAAATTTTATTGTCTCACAAAATATGTTTATAAAACATTATTCAAAAAACATACCATCTGTACATACTACTACATTCTACATAGTGTCTAAGAAGTTACTCGAAACTGATGTTCAAATTTAATTTGTCTTATTTACCTCGAGAGTTAGATCTATGTTTTGAATCGATAATTGATAGTCATCATGCATGGAACCCACCTTCTGAAATTACTTAATGAGTAATATGTTAGATTGGTCATGGTTTTGTGGGTATTGATCAATTTAGTCTCAAAGATTTTTGAAATTTTAAATTGATCTTTGAGTCCGGAAAACATGAGTCACATTAGTTCCTTACGTTAATGACCATCAATGATCCTTAACGCGGACTAACGAAATAACCAAAAGGCTTAACTGCATTTTTGGTCCTTTATCTTATTTTCAAGATTCACTTTGACCCTTTATTATTTTTTTTGAATAATTTTCGTCCTTTATTTTTTTAAAAAGGTTCAGTTTGGTCCTTCCGTCACAAAAAAGTTAGATTTCACCAGAATATTTCGGAATATTCCCTCCCATCCCCAGAATATTTCGGAATATTCTGGTGAAATCTAACATTTTTTCAATAGAAGGGCCAAAGTGAATCTTGAAAATAAGATAAGGGACCAAAAATACAATTAAGCTTAGCCAAAACAACATTTTGGTTTAAAAAAATTACAAAGAGCGTTGACTATCGATCAAATTAGTTCTTGAGATTGTGGGCATCATCATTTTGGTAAAAAAAAAAAAAAGAAAAAAAATACAAAGACGGTTGATAAATTAGTCCTTGAGATTGTGTTCACTGGTCAAATTAATCCCTGACTTTGTGGATCACTACTAGCAGAGCTAATGTGATTCATGTTTTGCCATCTTAAGAATTAATCTGGAATTTCGATAATCTCAAATACTAATTACTCATAAAGTCATAGACTTAATCTAACTAATTACTCGTTATTTAATTGATGATAACACAATTGTTAAATTCCTTAATCTTATCATTTTAAAAAAAAGGTTTTGTTAACCTTAATAAGAAGTTAGAAGAGGGTAAATATTTATTAAAAACTAAGTTCATTGTTTCTCATAGTTTTAGGATCATGATAAATAGACCTACAAAATCAATCTTCAAATAAGTAAGAAAGTGATGTGTGTCACTTGTTAACCAATCAATTGTGACATATCATTTGTTTTGTGGTGTAGGTCAATTTATAGGTTAATTTTGTATTTATCAATCAGTTTTTGATCTTTAAACTCAATCTTGAAAAATGAGAATCATTTTTCTATAATTAGTATCATATGTATTTATAGATACGAATCGTGATTAGATACCAAAACTTGCTAGAATCAAAATTGGTGTTGTATTGCGATCCGATCATATCATGCCAAAATCGCGATTAGGGATGGGCAAAATACTCATGTTCACGGGTACCCACAAAAATACCCGCACTATTTCCTTGCGGGTGGGGATGGGTATTATGATACCCGCCCCGCGAGTACTCGCATATATAAAATAATATTTTACTAATAAATATTATATGTATATTAATATTTTTTTTATTACTTTGAGAATATATAAATTTTGTTTTATTTATATTTTGTATTGGAATATAAAGGTGAAAATATAATGATAAACATTTATCATATGTATGTAATTATTCAAAATAAATGTATGAAATTATAATGATATATTTTTTATTAAAAATAAATGTATTTATAAAATTTATAATGATTTAAAAATAAAAGTTTTTATTAAAAATAATTTATAAAATTATAAACATTTATCATATATTTTTTAATGTATGAAATTATAATGATAAACATTTATCATATGTATGAAATTATAATGATAAACATTATATATAATGATTATTAAAAAATACATAATTATATAATAAAAGTTTAAATCCCGTGGGTACCTGCGGGTACCCGTTACCTGCACAAATACCCGCGAGTATGAGCACAGGTATGCATTACCCGCGCTCGTGGGTACCAATGTGCATCCCTAATCGCGATTCACGACTGATTTTCACCATTTAGAGCTGTTTTGTGTTAAATCGGAACGGGTTTCCGGGTTGTGTAGTAAGATGATTAGGGTTTTTTTGGTCTATTTTTGGTGCGACAAATCCACTGAATGGTTTTTTATTTATCTTTCCTTTTCACTTCTCATTTTATTTATTTTGGACCTATTGACTTGACACAGGATTTAACTCCTGTTAAGAACATGACTGATGGTGATGGCAATTGGAATTTCCAATTATTACAAAATTTGTTAAACCAATATGCCATTGATAAAATTAGATGTATTCACCCTCCTAATGATGAATTGGGCAATGACAAAATAATATGGGGAGGGACGGATCATGGAGCCTTTTTGGTGAGACATGCTTACTCCCTGTTGAACAATGAAACCCCCAACGTTGAAAATTCTTTCTCTGGCAAGCAGGTCACAATCGCATTCTCACTAATAGCAGAAAATCTAAATGGGGTTTGGGCAATGCGGATTGTAATTGTAAAAACTACAATCGGTGGGTGAAATAACTAAGAAACCCTAGGAGAACACCTAGAAGGAGGGGTTGAATAGGTGTTAGAGAAACCTTGAAAGATTTTCGAAAGAAATGAATCGAAACAATTAAAACAAATGATTTTTACAAAAACTTCAGCCCTTAATCGATTAAGCAAGGCTATTAATCGATTAACCCTTGAGAAAATACAAGTTAATCGATTAATCAAACAGGTTAATCGATTAGTGTCTGAAAGCAACTTTTTGGTTAATCGATTAACACCTTCAGTTAATCGATTAATCACTGTTAAAACTAAAAAATCACTTTTCAATCAAATACGAAAATCAATCAATTAACACATAAGATCAGAGATTAAGCGGAATTGATTAACACCAATATTCTTATTGATTACCTAGGTTATGAAAATGATTTTCCCAAAATCAATTCGCACAATTAAAAGCTTAATTCATTCAATTATGAAAATCAAACTTTTCTAGGTTTTCAACCAAGAACAATATGAAATGACAAGAATGTAAGAGATAAGGGAATAGAGATACTGCACAGTGATTTATCCTGGTTCACTCACAACCACCGTGAGCTACATCCAGTCCCCTCTTCAACCAAGAGAGATTCTTCACTAAAGGAATTAGAATTCTCAAATTACAAGCAAATGCCTCTCAAGACTCACTTCTTGATAGCCTCCAAGAGATACCACACTCTTGTCTTGCAACCCTATCAAAATCTAATCTAACCTTCCCTTGCTTGTTGATATCCCCACAACAAGTCTTCCAATTTGCTTGTTAACCCAACAAGACTTCCAATTTGCTTGTTAACACAACAAGACTTCCAAGACGATTTTGGTTGATGAACAACCACCAAGTCTTCCAATGTTGTAGATAGCTTGCCTTCTATGCAATGATTACAATCCAAATGAAAACAATAACAATCCTATGAATCTCTTTCAAGGACTATGAAAATATCAACACATGAGATTCAAAGATTCTTGATCAAAGAATTTAAAAGTAAAAGCTTTGATCTATGAGAAAGTGAGAGAGAATAGTGTGGCTTGATTTTTGTAAAATTGATATGAAAAATGATGTTAGTTAATCACAATGATTAGGAAAAGGTTTATATAGAATACCCAAAAGTTAGGAACCTTAAAAACTGATTTTGAGAAGTGAAAACGTATTTTAAAAACCAGTTCTGCAGGTGTTAATCGATTAACTCATCATGTTAATCGATTAAGCACTGTTAAAAACATGTTAATCGATTAACCACTTCTCTTAATCGATTAGCCACTGCTAAAGGTCAATTAAAAACTTGTTTTCTCAAAACTAAACCTTTCCTTTCAAACCTTTAAGCCACCTATTGATTTTAGGTTAAGTGAATACTCAAATTATAATATAATCATGCACTTGATAGAGATTCACTACCCTCTTATGACTCTACCCAAACTCATCAAATTAAAAGGCTCAAACTAAAGATATTACAATATAACACAAATGAAGTCTTCATGAGCTTGCTCTCTCTTCATCATTTGTTGTTTGTTGATCTTGTTGAGCTTCTCCATATCTTGAGCTTGATCAAAACATTTGTAGCTTGTTCAAAACCTTTGTCATTATCAAAACCTTCTCACTGGATCTAACAGTAATTGGTGCAGCGGGGTGGAGGAATCTACTTTACACGCCCTTCGAGACTGTCCAAGAATGAAACATCTATGGATTTCCTTGATTGGTTCCGTTAACCAAACATATTTTTTCAATATTGATATCAACACCTGGTTTTGTAGTAATATGATTACTGGATGGGGAGGGGAGAAAGTCGAAGTTTGGAGAACCATATTTATGTGCGCATTATTATATTACATATGGCAATGGAAAAATAAAGCCAAGGTTGATTCTAATTTTGTTTATCCAACTAATTTAAAATCCTTTATTTTAATGCAGGTCCAAGATGTGGATAACAGAAAAGATGGCAACACCATGAGGAGAATGGAGACTATTTTCATTCAATGGCAAGCTCCACCTGAAGGTTGGATAAAATTGAATTCCGATGGAGCTTCAAAAGGTAATCCAGGAGTAGCTGGGTGCAGAGGGCTTTTCAGAGATTGTAGAGGCAATTAGATGCTAGGATATTACAACAAAATATATAGGGATCGCTACAACATATGCAGTTGAACTTAGGGGAATTCTGTTGGGTCTCAACATAGCTTGAGAGAGGATTCAAAAATCTCATCATAGAATGCGACTCTCTATCCATTATCAACTTCGTCGGGCAAGAAGAGAAGTGGAATAATGATACTGCCTCCAATCCTCTTATGAGAAGTATCATAGCTATGTGCCATAAAGAGTGGAGAATTCAATTTAGAAATACATTGAGAGAAGGGGATTCAGTGGCAGACTTTTTAGCTAATTTTAGTCTTGACAAGGGCTACAGACAACATATCCTTGAAGATCCCAACCCTACTATTAGTAGATTACTCTCTCTTGATTATTCTGGGGTTGCTTTCCCTAGAGATGTAGCTTTGTCTTAAGTTTTTTCTTTGTTTTGGGCTTTCGCCCCTCTTGTTCACCAAAATAAATAAATAAATAAATACAGTGTTATTTATTCACGTTTCTTCAATTCTAATTAACTTTCAATTTCCTTTTATTTTTTTACTAGCTTCTTAAAGTTTTTTCCATGTTTGTCATATATCACTGCTATCAATTTTGGTCAAATTTTACTAATATGTCACACAGAAATCTTATTCAGGTCAAATTTTGATGACATGTCACACAGAAATCCTAGCTAGATGCAAGAAGTTAGCCATAAGATGTCATGTGGCCGAATATTTTTTTTTTAAATTTAAAAAATTAAAAAAAATTAATATTTTTATATGTTTAGTTTAAAATAAAAGATTGGAGAGAGATTGTCTTTGTTTACTTGGTACCACGTCATTAACCTCTGGCCTCTAATCAGGATTCCGTTGTGACATGTCAGTAAAATTTGGCTGAAATTGATAGCAGAGTTATATAACAAACCGAGAAATAAAATTTTGGGGAATCAAACATTAAAAAGAAATAAGGGTCTGTAACAAAATATCCTAAATGTAA
Organism: Crotalaria pallida; assembly: GCA_037953625.1. Lineage (NCBI taxonomy): Eukaryota > Viridiplantae > Streptophyta > Magnoliopsida > Fabales > Fabaceae > Crotalaria > Crotalaria pallida. The sequence continues at coordinate 52,374,954 of CM075654.1, read as the reverse complement.
CGCCCACGGAATTTATCCTCGAAAATTATAAGTGTTGTAGGAATAAAATAGAATATAATCCATGTTTTATATGTTTTGTATGAGTTCTTAAGGTAGGAGAAATGAAATAAAAGATTTATAGCATTAGACTCACAACCAACCGTTGGATTTGAAGATAACTATGTTAGGAAGCTTATCTCCAAATTTGAGCAAGATCCAACGGTTAACGAAAAAGTTATGGCCATTTGAATGCGAAAGGTGCTGTCTTTATGAGCCATGCATATCTATATGCAGAAGTGCATATCGATGCTGGATATCGATATCCAGAAGTGGATATCGATATCCACGAGTCTGCCAGTTCAGAAGTAAGTCGGTTTAACGCGAGTGGCTGTGAATTAATCACGTTTTTCACCCTCAATCACCCCAAATATCTCTGAGACATTTCTTAGGCTTGATAAGGACCCTTAAGGTCGGTTGATTTGCATATAGGAAGGGAGAATACACATCAAACAACCAAGAACATCACCCAACCTCTGAAAAATCGTGTTTTCTGGTATGACCTTGTGCTGCTTCGTTTTCTATTATGTGAGCATCAAAACCTATCAAACTATATACCAAATCGAAGCTCTCTTAACCCTCTACAAATTGGTACCTAGTTTGTTCGTTTTGGTAGCCTGTGGAAGGAGTAGTGATCCTGTGAAGTTGGCTGTCCAAGTCTGAAAGTTGGATTTCAGATTCAAGAACCCAACTTCCTTTGATCTTTATGGTAAGCTCAAGTGTTTTTTGAGCTTCAAACTTGTTCTATGTTCAAGCTTTCATATCCTAATTTTGATTCCAACCACTGATTATCATTTATTTTGCCTTGTTGTGGGTGATCAACACTGTTTTGGTGGTGTTGTTCAACTGAAAACAGAGCTGTTGTGCTGAAACCAGAAAAGTTGGGATCTTTCTCAACAAAACCAATCTTTCTAATCCAAGCAAGTCTGAATCTATCCAAATAGGTAAGGGAGAAGTTAACCGGGTGCTAGAATAATAATCGGATGGCTAGAGATATAGGAGTTCTCATGAACTCAAGGGAAAAACTAGGGAAAGTTGAGAACTTGCTATAGGAAAATGACTTGGAGGTCATTCTAGCATAATTTCTGAATTTGAACAAAGTATATATAATGATTAATGGCTGAACTAATGAAGAAACTTGGCTGTAATGAAAGGGAAATGAAATCATAGGTTAAGTTGTGATTTTTCATTGTTGATGCATAATACTTGAATCTTATATGAAGTTGATGCTATGGTTATTGAATTTATGCATGAACAAGTGTATTTGTACTTGATACTGATGTATGTTGGGTTGAGAATGGTTAAAGTAAATTATATTAAGATTTGGTATTTCAAAACTCAAACCAGTATGCAGGAAAACAGGGTGGATATCAATATCCAGTATGAGGATATCGATTGTGCATATCGATATGCACAAGAGGATATCAATATCCATACCCCAATTTTACTAGTAAAATCTGAATTTTCACATCTTATTTGATTGGAGGCCTTTCTAATCAAATGGAATGACTTTAAAAGCTGGAAATACCAAACCTTAATGTACTTAACTTCAACCTATTATAATTGGAAATTGTGGATGATATTTGGTGAATAATGTACACTTACACGATGACTTTGATGATGAATGATTATATATGTGAATGCATAATCTTATGAGTTACTTTGAGAATGAATGATTATGAAATGAATTCATAATGAAAAGTGGAACTAAACTCATTTGCATTCGCACAAGGAGTTGTGGATGGTAAGATAGGATATCAGGAAAGTCGCGTCCACTCTAGGGATTAGAATTTCCTAGAACTGGTGCGAGAATGTGTGGAGGTTAGGTTCGACGGTGACTCGTCAGTAACCATTAGGAATTATTATGGGTAAAACGGTCCTATGGTGAGGGGGTTCAGCTGGCTTTTCCCGGGATAGTTTTGCTTAACCATAATATATTCTATCAGCCTCTAGGGACATATCGTGACTGCGGAGGACGACCTTTGGCAATGATCTCACCCTGGTGAAAGGGTACACATAGATGAGTTGTGTGATCTGTCGTGGAGAAAGGCGTTTACTCCCTGTTGCTTTCCTTGATTAGAGAGAACATGCTGAATTCATTAGAATTGTATTCAGTCGACGAGAGAATTCATTAGAATTGAATTCAATCGACGAGAATGATACTGGATCCAGACTAGAAAGACGAGATGAGCATTCATGCATCATGCCACTTAATAACAAGATAATTATGTGATAAATTGGGTGTGCCATGAAGTATGCATTTTACTTGAATTACTTGATTACTTGTGACTGTTATTTCTAGTATTGATAGATTATTATTTGATTATGCGCTTCGGCTATGACTTACTCCCCCCTAGCCTTTGATGGTAGGTACAAGTAGCCGATGAAGTTAATCCACCGGGCAAGCCAGAGACTCAAGCTGAGAAAGAGAGAAGGGCATTTCTGTATTTGATCCATTGTAACACCGATATGTGTAATTTAAAAATAAAAAAATTTATCTACGAATCTTGAATAAAGGGAATTTTCACTCTTCCGCCATAACAATTTCCAATAAATTACTTTATTCCCTTTATAAAAAGATGAGGGTGTTACATTATGGTATCAGAGCAGTTCCTTCCTTTTCGGCCTGAGAGTATGGTTTCATCACCTTTGTTGTCAGTCTCTGACACGTTATCATTGAGTTAGTTTGAGATCATTAGAAGTGTTAGAATCTGGTTTGATTTTAGGAATCATCTAAATCAAACGTATTGAGTATTGGGTTAGACTTTGATCCAGTCAGGTCAAAGTAAAACTCAGCTACCTTTGTTATGATCAGAGGAAAGGAAGTTAGTTAAGTCTATAGAAAATGACAACCAACGGGCTAGGGCAAATGAATGCCACCCCAACGGAAATGGAAAATCTCTAGAACTTAATTAACCGAGTGGAATCTGATGATGACTGATAATCTTTATCTTTAGGTTAATATAATCTAAAGATACCTTTTATAATCCTCCTTGCGGTGGATTATAAACTTCAATCGGATTGATATGGTCTCTCTACCAATGGCATGTGATGATTAGGACTGGCCACCCTAATAGTTACAGCCCTTGGAAAAGATGATCATGGATATCCGAAACTTCTCATGAAGTGATAATATACAATGGAAACATCTATTCTTCGATCTCTTTTAGTAGCATAACCCCTGATCGTTTGTCTATGCGAAAGTAGACCTTAAGCAATCATATCTTTGATCTATCATAAGAAGTTGAGGAGGAGCTGTAAGTAGGCCAATGACTCGAGCTAGAGTGTACGCCATGTCTGGTACGGAAGTTGATCAAGCTGAAGACTTAGTGCAAGGTAGCTCTTCTTTGAACGGTATGCCTTGCAAGATCTTGTTTGATTCTGGTGCAACACATTCATTCATTTCATATGAGTGTGTTAATCGATTGAAGTTAGTGGTGTCTGAGATGCCTTTTGATCTAAAGGTATCAACCCCAACAGACTCTCCTGTTATTTCTTCAAGAGCTTGTCTGAATTGTCAAATTACGGTATTAGACCGGACAACCCCAGTTGATTTGATTTGTCTGCCTCTATCGCAATTGGATGTGATACTGGGAATGGATTGGATGTCCACTAACCATGTTACTATCGATTGCCATAGAAAGTCCCTGATCTTTCAAACCCCAGAATCTTTCTCAAGCCAACCAGAAGGGTATTTTTGTTTGCTTTCTGCTGTTGTTGAGAAGGAAGCCAGAATAGAGGAAATTTCGGTAGTTTGTGAGTTTCCGGAAGTGTTTCTTGAAGAAGTGCCTGGGTTGCCGCCGAAGCGAGAAGTGGAGTTTGGCATCGAATTGGTCCCTGGAGCGGGTCCTATTTCGATTGCTCCGTATCGAATGGCTCTGTTGGAATTGGCAGAGTTGAAAAAGCAAATAGAAGATTTGTTGGAGAAGCAGTTTATAAGACCGAGCGTCTCACCATGGGGTGCACCTGTTCTTTTTGTCAAGAAGAAGGATGGGAGCATGAGAATGTGTGTAGACTACCGGCAGATGAATAGGGTGACAGTGAAGAATAAGTACCCTTTCCCCAGAATTGATGATTTGATGGACCAAGTTCATGGAGCAGCGGTATTTTCAAAGATTGATTTGAGGTCCGGATACCATCAGATCCGCATCAAGGAAGAAGATATTCCAAAGACTGCATTTCAGTACCGTTATGGACACTACGAGTATGTAGTAATGCCTTTCGGACTGACCAATGCTCCGGCCATATTCATGGATTACATGAATAGAATCTTCCGGCCTTATCTTGATTCTTTTGTAGTAGTGTTTATTGATGATATTCTGATCTACTCGAAGAATCCAGAGGAGCATGCCACTCACCTTAGGATTGTGTTAGAAATCCTTAAGGCGAAGAAGTTATATGCAAAGTTATCCAAGTGCGAGTTTTGGTTGAAGGAGGTGAACTTCCTTGGGCATATAGTTTCTAAAGAAGGCATTGCAGTCGATCCGGCGAAAATTAAAGTTGTGCTTGACTGGGAAAGGCCCAAGAGAGTCACAGAGATTCGAAGTTTTCTGGGATTAGCCGGATATTACAGGAGATTCATTGAAGGATTCTCCAAGATTGCTCTTCCTCTAACACGGTTGACACGGAAGGAGCAACCGTTTTTCTGGGATGAAAGGTGTGAAACAAGCTTTCAGGAGTTGAAAGGTAGATTAACATCATCTCCGGTGTTAATTTTACCTGATCCGCAGAAAGGTTTTGATGTATTTTGTGATGCTTCAAAACAAGGGTTGGGTTGTGTTTTGATGCAGGAAGGAAAAGTGGTAGCTTATGCATCAAGGCAGTTAAAGGTTCATGAAGAGAACTACGCAACGCATGATTTGGAACTCGCTGCAATAGTGTTTGCATTGAAGATATGGAGGCACTATTTGTATAGAGTTACGTTTCGAGTATTCAGTGATCATAAGAGTTTGAAGTATCTCTTTGATTAGAAGGAACTGAATATGAGGCAACGTCGCTGGATGGAGTTCATCAAAGATTATGACTTTGAGCTACACTGTCACCCTGGAAAGGCCAATGTGGTAGCAGATGCTCTCAGTCAAAAAGCTTTGCATGTCAGTGCATTGATGGTGAAAGAAGCTGAATTGATTGAGAAGTTTCGTGATATGAACTTAGCAGTGCAATTTGACAAGGAAAGTATTAAATTGGGAATGCTGCGGATTTCCAATGAATTTCTTAAGGAGATTCGGGAATTACAGCAAGAAGACGTCGAATTGCAAGAGAAACAGATGCTAAGTGCAGAAGGAGAGTAACCATATTTTCAGATGGGAGCAGATGGAATCCTAAGATTCAAAGACAGAGTTTGTGTTCCTGCTAAACCAGAACTAAGGAAAGTTATTCTGGATGGAGCTCACAAGAGCAAGATGAGTTTGCATCCGGGATCGACTAAAATATATCAGGATGTAAAGAAGATGTTCTGGTGGCCTGGTTTAAAGACAGATGTAGCAGCTTATGTGTCATCTTGCCTAGTTTGTCAAAAGGCAAAGATTGAACATAAAAGGCCCGGCGGAGAACTACAACCATTGGAGGTCCCTGAATGGAAATGGGACAGCATAGCCATGGATTTTGTGTCAGGTTTTCCAAGGACACAAGGTGGCTATGAGGCTGTGTGGGTTGTTGTGGACCGATTGACGAAGTCGGCCCATTTCATTCCAATCAATATGCGATATTCATTGGAAAAGCTCACACAACTGTACATCAAAGAGATTGTAAGATTGCATGGATCCTATCTAGCATCATTTCAGACCGTGATCCGAAGTTTATTTTCAGACTTTGGCAAAGTCTACAACAGGCATTAGGGACAATATTGAGGCTGAGTTCTGCATATCATCCTCAAACGGATGGACAGTCAGAGAGGTCAATTCTATCGCTCGAGGATTTGTTGTAAGCCCGTGCATTGGAATACCAAGAGAACTGGAATGAGTTGTTGCCTTTGGTGAAATTCACCTACAACGACAGTTATCAAACGAGTATTGGTATGGCTCCATTCGAAGCTCTATATGGGAGAAAGTGTAGAACCTCATTGTGCTGGTTCCAAGTGGGGGAGAATACACTCATTGGTCCTGATATAGTGCAAGATACATCGGAGAAGATCAAGATGATTCAAGAGAAAATGAAGACTGCTCAGAGTCGACAGAAGAGTTATACCGATCGTAGAAGATCAAAGTTGGAATTAGAAGAAGGTGACCATGTGTTCCTTAGAGTTGTTTCGACAACCGGTATCGGTCGAGTGTTAACACCCAGAAAGTTGTCTCCAAAATTCATTGGTCCCTATCAGATTTTGAAGAGAGTCGGCCCTGTTGCTTATCAGATTGCTTTACCTCCAGTTCTATCCAATTTGCGTAATGTCTTTCATATGTCTCAACTTCGAAAGTTCTTGCATGATCCCTCGGCTATCATTCAAGTTCAACCGGACATGTTTCCGCTGAAAGAGAATCTGACGTTCGAAGATGGTCCAATCCGCATCGAAGATCGAAGAATCAAGAGGTTAAGAGGGAAGGATATCCCCTTGGTCAAAGTCGCGTGGCAACGAGGCGAAGTCACAGACTTGACTTGGGAGTTGGAAGATCAGATGCGTGAGGAGTATCCTCATCTGTTTGAATCTATGTAAGTATTAGGTGAATTTCGGGGACGAAATTCCTTGAAGTGGGGCAGAGTTGTAACGCCCACGGAATTTATCCTCGAAAATTATAAGTGTTGTAGGAATAAAATAGAATATAATCCATGTTTTATATGTTTTGTATGAGTTCTTAAGGTAGGAGAAATGAAATAAAAGATTTATAGCATTAGACTCAAAACCAACCGTTGCATTTGAAGATAAGTATGTTAGGAAGCTTATCTCCAAATTTGAGCAAGATCCAACGGTTAACGAAAAAGTTATGGCCGTTTGAATGCGAAAGGTGCTGTCTTTATGAGCCATGCATATCTATATGCAGAAGTGCATATCGATGCTGGATATCGATATCCAGAAGTGGATATCGATATCCACGAGTCTGCCAGTTCAGAAGTAAGTCGGTTTAACGCGAGTGGCTGTGAATTAATCACGTTTTTCACCCCCAATCACCCCAAATATCTCTGAGACATTTCTTAGGCTTGATAAGGACCCTTAAGGTCGGTTGATTTGCATATAGGAAGGGAGAATACACATCAAACAACCAAGAACATCACCCAACCTCTGAAAAATCGTGTTTTCTGGTATGACCTTGTGCTGCTTCGTTTTCTATGATCTGAGCATCAAAACCTATTAAACTATATACCAAATCGAAGCTCTCTTAACCCTCTACAAATTGGTACCTAGTTTGTTCGTTTTGGTAGCCTGTGGAAGGAGTAGTGATCCTGTGAAGTTGGCTGTCCAAGTTTGAAAGTTGGATTTCAGATTCAAGAACCCAACTTCCTTTGATCTTTATGGTAAGCTTAAGTGTTTTTGGAGCTTCAAACTTGTTCTATGTTCAAGCTTTCATATCCTAATTTTGATTCCAACCACTGATTATCATTTATTTTGCCTTGTTGTGGGTGATCAACACTGTTTTGGTGGTGTTGTTCAACTGAAAACAGAGCTGTTGTGCTGAAACCAGAAAAGTTGGGATCTTTCTCAACAAAACCAATCTTTCCAATCCAAGCAAGTCTGAATCTATCCAAATAGGTAAGGGAGAAGTTAACCGGGTGCTAGAAAAATAATCGGATGGCTAGAGATATAGGAGTTCTCAAGAACTCAAGGGCATAACTAGGGAAAGTTGAGAACTTGCTATAGGAAAATGACTTGGAGGTCATTCTAGCATAATTTATGAATTTGAACAAAGTATATATGATGATTAATTGGCTGAACTAATGAAGAAACTTGGCTGTAATGAAAGGGAAATGAAATCATAGGTTAAGTTGTGATTTTTCATTGTTGATGCATAATACTTGAATCTTATATGAAGTTGATGCTATGGTTATTGAATTTATGCATGAACAAGTGTATTTGTACTTGATACTGATGTATGTTGGGTTGAGAATGGTTAAAGTAAATTATATTAAGATTTGGTATTTCAAAACTCAAACCAGTATGCAGGAAAACAGGGTGGATATCGATATCCAGTATGAGGATATCGATTGTGCATATCGATATGCACAAGAGGATATCGATTGTGCATATCGATATGCACAAGAGGATATCAATATCCATACCCCAATTTTACTAGTAAAATCTGAATTTTCACATCTTATTTGATTGGAGGCCTTTCTAATCAAATGGAATGACTTTAAAAGCTGGAAATACCAAACCTTAATGTACTTAACTTCAACCTATTATAATTGGAAATTGTGGATGATATTTGGTGAATAATGTACACTTACACGATGACTTTGATGATGAATGATTATATATGTGAATGCATAATCTTATGAGTTACTTTGAGAATGAATGATTATGAAATGAATTCATAATGAAAAGTGGAACTAAACTCATTTGCATTCGCACAAGGAATTGTGGATGGTAAGATAGGATATCAGGAAAGTCGCGTCCACTCTAGGGATTAGAATTTCCTAGAACTGGTGCGAGAATGTGCGGAGGTTAGGTTCGACGGTGACTCGTCAGTAACCATTGGGAATTATTATGGGTAAAACGGTCTTATGGTGAGGGGGTTCAGCTGGCTTTTCCCGGGATAGTTTTGCTTAACCATAATATATTCTATCAGCCTCCAGGGACATATCGTGACTGCGGAGGACGACCTTTGGCAATGATCTCACCCTAGTGAAAGGGTACACATAGATGAGTTGTGTGATCTGTCGTGGAGAAAGGCGTTTACTCCCTGTTGCTTTCCTTGATTAGAGAGAACATGTTGAATTCATTAGAATTGAATTCAGTCGACGAGAGAATTCATTAGAATTGAATTCAATCGACGAGAATGATACTGGATCCAGACTAGAAAGACGAAATGAGCATTCATGCATCATGCCACTTAATAACAAGATAATTATGTGATAAATTGGGTGTGCCATGAAGTATGCATTTTACTTGAATTACTTGATTACTTGTGACTGTTATTTCTAGTATTGATAGATTATTATTTGATTATGCGCTTCGGCTATGACTTACTCCCCTCTAGCCTTTGATGGTAGGTACAAGTAGCCGATGAAGTTAATCCACCGGGCAAGCCAGAGACTCAAGCTGAGAAAGAGAGAAGGGCATTTCTGTATTTGATCCATTGTAACACCGATATGTGTAATTTAAAAAGAAAAAAATTTATCTACGAATCTTGAATAAAGGGAATTTTCACTCTTCCGCCATAACAATTTCCAATAAATTACTTTATTCCCTTTATAAAAAGATGAGGGTGTTACACTAAACTTCAAAAACTTATACCTAATTAAGTATTTTTTTTTAAGACTGAAATTACATGGAAACATTGTCAAAGTTCTTTTGTGCTTGTAACAAAAAAAAATATTTTTGTGTTGTCTACCCATATTAGTTTAATGGTTTTCAATAAACCTTTGACTTGAAAATGCTTATATTTATTATATATTTATATGAAGGTAATTTTCCAACCTTTTAGTTTAGCCAGGAAGGGTTTGAAATCCTCTTATAGTTGTCTCAATTAAAAAATGACAAGTGGTATATTTTGTCACATCAATTGCCAAATCAAATGGATACGTAATTTTATAAAGTTTGCAATCGACTCCTTAAAATCCAATTTGCAAAACTAAAAAAAAAAAATCAATTGCCCCCAATTCTCCACTATTCACGATACCCTGTTATATATTCTCCTTCCGCCTCTTTGATCATTTTTGCGAGCGTTTTCTTAGGATCCAATTTTTATTATTAGTTATATATTTTACGATTCAAGATTTGATCTGATTCATGATTTAGAAAATCAATGTTTAAATACACAATACGACTCTGCATTTGATAACGATGATGAGGATAACAAAATCCTTAAAAAAAAAAAAAAAGGGACTTTCATACAAATGTTAGACACGTTACATAACTTTCCTACTTAGGTTATTAAGTGCATATATTAACATGATCGAAGAGCTAGTACATGAAAACAAACAGATGCGAATAAAATAATTACATACTCTAAACTAATGAGTTCTCTTTTTTACATTTTACAAGGATTATACAATGCAAGAAAATGTATACATGCATTCTTCTTTCTCAAAGCTCAGCACAACTTCTGGGGACTGATTGAGTTCTGATTACAAGCTTTCTCCTTCACTAATGCACAAGTCTTTCATTTTAGTTTTTCTATGGTTTCATATTTTGAAGGAGAAATCAGGAGATTGGAAATGGGAATTTAATAAAAAGCAAAAAATGAAAAAGAAAAAAGAAGCAAGAGATAAAAATAAAATCCATTATTTGTGATCAACAAAGGGGAAAAAGGTGGGGACGTAGCAAAGATAGAGACCAACAATAAGCCTCAATCCAGTGTCTTTTTGGTGTGATTTCTATGATGATCTTCTTCATCATCCGAAGAGGAGCCATGACACCCCATTGTACCACTCTTCGTGATCCAATGCAGAATCCTCGTCGCTTGTTCCCTAGCCGGACACTGCCACTTCTCCGTCGCCGGAGCCGCCTCCGTGGATGGCACAATCCAACTAACATTGTAGAATTTGAGAACATTGATATGGTCACAGCACCTCTCTTGAACATGTTAGCTGGTAATGTAGTTTAAAAAAAATGTTTTGTGCAACATGACATTTGATACTAAACTCTTATATATTATGTGGAAATTAAAAGGAGATACTCCCTCCGGTCCTATATATAGGACATATTCTAGAAGCAATCTTTGGTCCTATATATAAGACATTTTGTATTTTCTATGCATCATTTATTGTTTTTTCTCTTTTTTGCCCTTATTAAATGCTTTGACTATTTATGTGTTTTTTGTTGTTCATTAATGAGTGTGAATTTTTCAAGACAAGTTGAGAGGGTAAAATTGTAATGTTACAATATATTCTCATAGAATTCATAAAACTAACTACTTTTCTTGGTCCGAGGAATATGGTTAAGTATGTCCTATATATATAGGACCGGAGGGAGTATATGTTATTGATAATCATCACTATGGTCATAATGATAGCAATTATAACAATCCTAATTAATGCTTTGGGAATAATTATACTGTGCAATAAAATAATGCTTGGAAGAATTCTTTTATTCTTCTTCTCGTGGTTGTCATCATTATGAGGAGTAGGCTTAAGAATTAAGATATATAATACGAGATGCGTTTAGGTATAAGAACTCTTTTCCTATGAGCTATTATTATCACTTGTCTCATGCTTTCACTATGTTCACTGTCACTATATGACTCACATGAAGAAAGCATGGTTCCTCTTTTCTATCAAAACAAGGAATCAAGTGAATCATGCACCTGATGAAAAAAAAGTATCACTCTTTAGTTTCAGCAATTCATTTTTAAATGGTGACGGACCAAAGGAAAAAGAGCTTTAATGAGAACATGGTTGATATAATCACTTATGGTACTACTTAAGAACTAATTAAAAATATAATAAGTATGTTATATAAAAGCAACTAAGAGGTTCATAGGGTAAGTTGATTTTGCTTTTGGTAGGTTCTATCTTCGTTGTTGTACCAGATTTGAATTACTCTTTTTCTTATGTTTATGATCTTTTCATTGGGTTTTTTCCTATTAAGGTTTTTAAGGAGATAGAGATCTTAGTTTTGCCTTGGTCGGTTTCTTAGATGTTGGGTTGTTTGTGGTTTTGGTGTTAAATTTGTTGCTTCACATTCTCATGAAGTAGTTTGTGTTGTTCTTTCTCGGTTTTGTTTTTATTGAGTACATGATTGTATATCTTGTTCAAAATTGAGTACATGATTGTATATCTTGTTCAAACCTTTTATAGAAAGTGGGGTTCAATTGTACAATAATGCTTCTTTTAACCCTGGTGTTGTGTTGATAAATTTCTTTTGCTTATAAAAAAAAAAAACCTAATAAATCATGGCAAACCAACGATGTGAATCACAATACAACATAATTAACCAACTCTATCTATACATTATATATATGGGTGCCATGTACTAATCCGAAAAAAAAAAAAAAGTAGACAGCTCAAGCATGAGAACAAAGACCAAGATTTAATCTTATTTATATATTCATATTGTGTGTATATATATATATATTTTTTTTTTCATAGTAGCACAATATATTTAAGAATAAAATTCGAAAATTATATATTTATGAATATTAATATTTACTATTTAAAAAATATTAATATTTATTTATTATTAGTTATTGTTATTGTTATTTTTATTGTTGTTATTGTTATTATTTATTATTAAGATGATGTAGAGTAAAAAGAGATATAAAAGACAAAAAAAAGGGTCCTACATGTCTTAAGTTGAGCTTCACTCAATTTAACTCTGTCCATAAGATTTTGAAGAATAAAGAGTGTTATATAAAATTTGATGTTAAAACTCTTCACAGGACTCTTTTAAGAGTATGTTGTGGTTGCCAGTATGTATGATGTAATTGATACTCTAAGTTGATTTATAATATGTTCTTGATTACTTGTTCTCTAAAACAACATGCATTATTGTGTTAGAGTAATGTAAACATGTATTGTCTTGAAAAGAGATATTATAGATCAATTATGTATTTCTCAATTATATATATGTTATTAAGGAAAATACTATTTTATAGTACATAGAAAGAATTATGTCGAACAAATTATGTACAACCTTTATGACCCAAATTAGTTTCTATATTTAATTATAATTAATAGAGTATCTAAGTATAAAATGATTTAGCTATATAAGTGACTTAATTATTTATTTTATTATTTTATTTATTAGACTGTAATGTTAAATTATGTCACATGAGTCGAGTGAGAGAATGTAAGATTTTAATATCTTAGTATATGTCTCATGTGATGTGCATGTGACATGTATTTATGTTTAGTAAATAAATGATTAAATCTTAATAGGCTGAATCATAATTAGATAAAACTGAGGTTTTTTCTGAAGGTCCATTAGCTTAATAAAAGCTAATGGTAATGGATAATAGTTAAGATTTTTACCTATTTATAAGAAACAAGTCATATTCCATGTCATAAGGTATTTTTCACTAACCATCACTATATGTCTAAACAACACAAAAAATAATAGTAGATGAAGCTAAAGGAATAGAAATCAAGCTTAGTTGCTTTTGATCAAAGAATGTTTGTAAAATTCTCTTCCAATTCTAGCATCAATGGACAAAGGTTAGTTAGTAATCGCAATTTTTATTACCTCTATAATATGTGAAAGTTATATAATTTCAAATTTTTTATTATTGTAGTTGTAACTAATAAAATATTCTATCTGTCTCTTATAATAAGGCACAATTTTAATAGATTTCTCGTCCTTTTTTATAAGTCGTTTTAGAATATCTAGGTAGCGTTAAAGAGTTTATTCCAAATACATCTCTCATAATTTCATAGCTAAGGATGATAAAGTAATAATTACAATAAAGAGATAAATAAATAAAATTATATAATTTTAAATATCGGTAACTTTGGAATGACAACGTTTTTTTTTTTATAAATTTGAGAATAATAATGAATTTTCTTAATTTGTGTGAATTAACAAAGGACAGAGGTAATAAACTACTACAACTTATAAACTTTTCTTCAAGAATTAAAACATATATTTACATATATTTTACCTTTTCCTTGTTAAATAATATTTGGATAACAACATAGCTTAGTAATCATTCGAGAGAATTATTTAGTAGTATAGGACCCCTTTAAAGGTTCAATTACAAAAACCGGAAAATCTTAAAACATACATTCTTTGAACTTGAATATTTAAAAAAATATATATATTATTAGAGACCTTTAATATAAGTAAAACCAGTTAATCCATTATTAAATATTATGACTCCTAAAATATTGATATTTAGATCGATTATCTTCATTGATTTTTGTTTTATTCCTAATATTGCAAGGGCAATTTAAATAATCGATTTTAATATTTATATGAATAAAAAAAATTTAATGCATTCAACTAGCATTCTTAATTTGTGTGATATTGGTTATATTTTCGTATAAAGTATAAAGGAGACCACTTAGTCCTATTTTTTAAAATCCTTTTTATAAGCATATTTAGCTCTATGGGTGAGTAGAATTTGACTCATTCATTGAACCGGTTCGTTCTCGTCCCAATGATTTCATATCGGGTTTGACACAAAAGAAACGTGTTCGGATAATATCCTAGATCACTTGATGCATATCAAAATTCTAGTGTGTTTCACTAATTTACTTTTGTCTAAAGTTTTATGTTGATAAGAATAATAGTTGAAATGAGCACAACGCCAAACATGTAATGTCCCAAGTATATAATTAATAATATAATGTGAGTGCATTGTTTAAGATGTAAAGTAGTCACCATAACGAGGAGGAGGTTTGATCAACTATCATTATACAATAACTTGATATTTAAATTTTAAAAACCATTTTAAAAATTTGACAAATAAAAAAGATTTTTTTAATGAAGAACTTAGCTTATTGCAACATATCAATTTTTTTTATCACTTTTGTCTTAAAAATAAATTTATTTTTAATAAATTTTTTGCTTGCATCTTTGTCTCGAATAAACTCAACTTGTCCATATCTTAATTTGTATTAATTTGAATCCATCTCTATTATATCTCATTCTAATTAAAGATAAGTTTGAATCTAAAATTTGACCCTATTCATATTTAAGAATGGATAATGGAGGCTGGCACAAGTGGAAGGGGCTTGTGTCCCTTAAGCATGTGGTCGTGGATTCGAGTCGTACCCGAGGCCGCATGTGAATGGAGCAAGCCTTACTGGGAGCATCTTCCCCAAAAGGGCCCGACCGTGGTGCGAAGGATTAGTCACCCAGTTGCGCGGGTGAATACCCTGGTTCATCAAAAAAAAAGAATGGATTAAGAACGAATCTAATCTGTCGTATACTCACCCTTTCTTAGCCTTATTTATTACTCGAACGTGGCATATCATTCCAATGAAAAACAGAAACACTAATTCTTTGAATGGAAAAAAAAAACTTTATGCAAGCCAAAAATGTATTTTCATGCCGCACTGTTAGGGATGGCAACGGGGTGGGGAACGTTCGGGGAGGTCTTTTCCATTTCCCATCTTCGGGTCGTATTCGCCCCCATCTCCATCCCCATTCCCCATATCGGGGGTTAATTACCCCCATCCCTATTCTCCACCACCCCACGGGTCCCCACGGGGAACATGACTTCAATTTGACCTGTTATAAAATTCACAATGTCGAATAGCATTTTTAAATTTTTTATATAAATTATCAAGCATATATATATATATATATAATATAATTTATAAATAGTATAGTAAAGTAAATAAAAAAAAAAGAAATTACCCAAAGCGGTGGAGCTGTGAGGGACGGTGAGACCGTGAGAGAGCGGTGAGGGACGATGAGACCGTGAGGGACGAGGAGAGAGCGGTGGTGAGGGATGGTGAGAGAGCGGAGCAGTCACGAGAAGAAGACCATGAGGGACGGTGAGAAGCACAGCGGCGACAACGCTACTGAAGCCCCCTTGAAGCTGTTGTCGGGCCGCCGAGAGAGAAGAAGAAGCGCAGCCCCCTAGAAGCTGTTGAGTAGTGAGTACTAGTTCTAGGGTTGAGGCCTTGGGGGTAATTTTGTAATTATAATAATTATAATTATAATAATATATGTGAAATTACGAAAAAACCTATTTTTTTAACTATATAAAGGCTAAATATTTAAGGGTATATAAGTAAAATAGGCGGGGACGGGGGAACCAATCCCATTTCCCACCCCGAAATCTGTTCGGGGGAAAAATCCCCCCCA
The DNA here is from genome assembly GCA_037953625.1 of Crotalaria pallida. NCBI lineage: Eukaryota > Viridiplantae > Streptophyta > Magnoliopsida > Fabales > Fabaceae > Crotalaria > Crotalaria pallida. Next base: position 52,359,074 of record CM075654.1, on the reverse strand, counting down.
TCCCCGCCCCCGATGGAGAAAAATCCCCGAACTCGGGTACCCGGACGGGGCGTTCCCCGCGGGGATCCCATCCGCAGTCTCCCATTGCCATCCCTACGCACTGCCGTTAGTTAACATCTACTCTCTGTCTTTTTAAATATATTCTTCTTAAATATAAGTTCTTGAAGTTGATTTGCACGTGAATTAAAAATTTAATTAATATTATTAGTCACATTAGAATTGATAATATTTGATGTATTTTTTTAAGAGGAATTTCTTAACCTCAGTCCTTAAGGCTAAGGATAAAAACCCAAAATGAATATGTTTTTTTTGAAAAATTAAAATTTTAAACTTTTGATTTCTTCAATGCATCAACTTCCAAGAAAAACCATACATTTTTGGAAGGGTTGAGTATAAGAGAACCCTTTTTAAAATTATCCATATAATTATTATTGAGACTCTAAATAATGTTGAATAAATAAATATATTTGTGAAAAAACTATTAACATCATTAAAAATATATTAAAATGTTTATAAAAAGAATCAAAATACATTCACTATCTAATAATGTACTTTTATATTTAGGAATGACTTTTTTATGCGATTGGTCCCTAAACTTAGGGGGTATTTTGAATTTAGTCCTTAATCTTTTTTTTTGTTGGATCTAGTCCCTAAACTTTAACGCTGTTTGAAACTAGTCCTTCCGTTAACCCAAAGTTAACTCCGTTAGTGTCTTCCAATAAGATGTTGCCACGTGTCCCAACTTGCATTTTTTTTGGCTTTTTTGACTTTGAGGTCCCTAAACTTAGGGGGATAATTAAATTTAGTCCCTATCCTTTTTTCGTTGGATCAGGTCCCTAAACTCTGAACCATTTTGGATTAAGTCCTTCTGTTAGTTTTAATTTAACACCGTTACCCTGGGGACATGGAATTTTTCTTTTAAAATTGAAAAATTATAAAAAATTAAAAAAATTAAAAAAAATTGATTTTTTTTCGATAACGATGGGAATACAACGCGTCTGCGACGAGATGGATCATCGTCATGGTCGTGATGTCTCGAGCGCTCACCACTGCCATCAGGGTAATGATTTGAGAAGCTTTCGCCACCGTCCTCAAGGTCGCGCCTCGATCTGAGTTTTGTGCTTGCTTCGGTTTACAGCGAAAATCACTGTCACAGTCACGAGTTCGCTTGATGGTGTGCGGCGGTGCTAGTTATAGCCAAAGCCCCTGGAACCTAGTTGCGGCGGCGACCCCGAAGATCCTCTTCGTTCTTCATCCTTCGCTTGGTCATCTTCTCTGCAAATCTGATGCAACACCGAAGGAGACCAGTCGCGCTTCCTTCACCGTGCAGCAGCCTCGCAACTTCGAACCCTCAACAACCTTAGCGTCCTCTGCTTTCCAGCCTCCGCCCTCTTCTCCGCTTCCTCCGCTTTCTTCTTAGCGGCGCGTCATATGCAGAGTCTGGAGGGAGGAAGAAAGGCAACAAGTATCTTTGATTGACACAGAAAAATCTCTTTTTTATTACTTTAGAGTTTGATGACGAAGGTTTGGTAGGTGTCTAACTCAGTTTTTATCACTTGACACTGTGTGCGTTCTTTTTTTTTTTTTTTAGATCTTCATATTCTGAAAAACAATGTCACCCCCTAAGCAAGGTGAAGAAACCATGATGTCAAGCCTTAACGAGACGATCGAGCACGACGAGGAACGAGAGGAAGATATGGAAGGTGGTTCACATTCTGGGCTGAAAAATTTTCTGTGGCATGGTGGGTCTGTTTATGATGCTTGGTTCAGTTGTGCTTCAAATAAGGTAATAATAAGCTAAAAGGAACATATAGGATGCAGGTGGATGGATTAACAAATGCTTGAGTTCTAGGAATAAACTCATGCTGATCGAACAGATAGAAGGAGGAAGCAAGAGTTTTTTTTTATTTTATTTATATTTTGTAATTTTTCAATTTTAAAAGAAAAGTTCCATGTGGCATTAATTTATTGGTCCACGTTGTAACAGCCCGATTTTCGTAACACGAAATAATCAACTTTTATTTCTCAAGTTACAAAAATGAGGCCAATTTTTTTTTTTGAAAACGTTATTGAGAGATCGTTAATGCACTTAACATTTTTCACTGAAAACCGAGTTGTTACTAAAACACTTCTTTACATAAAACATTCATCTCCATAAAGTGACTTGATTCCAAAAAGCATCCTGGTCCATTGTATTGTATCAAAAGTATTCATAACCGTTTCCAAAAGATTACATTATCCAATCTTCCAAAATGGAATTACTCAACAAAACAAAATTAACAACTTAGCTGAATTACATAACTGGTTCATGGCTTTGGTAATCCTCGACTCAAAAACACTAACAACAGACTTAGACTATAAAAGGATGGAGGCTATCACACACTACTCTCGATTCTTCCAAATGAAGACATCCAGCTGCAACTTCTTCTCTTTCCTGAAATTATCTTCGTATCGGAGGGTGGTGCTATCTCCATTGCTGACGCCATGTAGTAATCTCCATACAATGCTCCGTCTGCCCGTTGTGATACCAGCAACACCGATATGCCAACGAATAGGAGAGAGTAAGCGATCCGAACGACGCATCGTCGACAGTGTGTGATTATGATAGGCAAGATATTAAGACAATACAAACAGAACAAGACACATAAACACAATACAACATTCAAGTTTATCATCATCATCATCATTATCAGTATTCAATATCTTGCCAAACTATTTATCATTTCTCAACATAAACATTCCTTCTTTCTCGATTCCTTTCTAGATTTCCACTTGCAAACCTTTGAGCTACACTCGTTTCCATTCTCATATGGTTTCATTCACTTTTCCATACTCTCATTCTCGATTCGTTTCTCATCCTCAACATTCCATAAGATTTTGTTCTTATAATCATAAGTTTTTTCATGACTTTTAAACTTTTCTCGTTAAGTTTTATCAGATCACGTCCATCGATGATCGGGGAATTTTAAAGTATCATCGAGGTACTCGTTTCTTTCGCAGTTAGTACACACGTCTAAAGTCTACATCTCCTCGGTTATCCACCCAACCTAGTCGGAAGCGAACAGGAGTACATGACCTTTACCACGCGGGCACGACATCTGTCTCACAAATCAAATGGCTCCAAGCCAGGAGAACTGTAGAAAATCGGGTACAGTCTCAAATCAAATAAAATCATATAATATCAGGGCACACTGTAGAAAAATCGGGTACAGTGGCAAAATCAAAGAGCCCCAATCCAGTCCCTCTCACTGTTCCTGAAATGCCATAGGGGTGACAGTACTATTCTCAAAACAACTCTGACTTTTTCTGGTACTTTAAGTACCTCAAAACCATTTGAAAACATCTAATAAAATAATTTAAACCAATTGATTTGGTTGCTGGTCCGTCTTGGACAGCACCTTAATCACGCTTGAAACACCGAAAAATTCACCGTTTTCAATCCGGCTTCTTTCTAAATCAAATACCACTTGAAAACCATACTTTAAATCTCATGAACACATTTTTAAAATTAAGAAGCAAGTCCAAACAATTCTGGACAGCAAAGGATTGTTCCACAAATCACTTTTAATAAAAATCCGAAAACATCGTAAAAACACTTTTTACTTTAAATAATCCTTTAGCTCAAAACAATCACTTTCACACTTTAAAATTCAAGCTTTTCGTCATGAAATAAATCTTGGGCAGCCACCAAGTATAATCCAACAATCCCAAATAAATCAAATCGAATTCTCTTAAAATCAATTAATTCAAAACCAATTACGTACTCAAATATTTTCCAAACATCAACTTAACACACAAACAACAAACAACACTTTAGCTTTTACTTTCCATATAGGTCATACACTTTTCAAATATCAATTATTATTTAACAAAATAAAATCCTATCCTATTTAACTAGTCTTGGCCGAATTGCACCTCAACATAAAACAATGTTCTTTCCATTAAATCCAAGCATATAATTACTTAACCAATCACTTAACTTAATTATAAACCAAACATTCATTTTCAAATAAACACTTTCACAATCAAACACTTATTCACTTATTCAACACATAATTACTTTCAAAACCAATTCATTTTCATAAAACCAAAAACACTTAGACATACATATACTCACAAACCGAATTGAACAAAAGATGTAGACCAAGCACATTCGTTTTGCTTACTTTAAACAACTTAATTCCTTTCGAAAATCACTATATAAATTTATTTTTATGCAACTAAATTTCCTAGACTTATTTACACTTCATGGCCGAATGGAATCAAAGAAAACAAGTCAGAAATTACAAATCTAAAATTCATAAACCAACTTAATTCATTTCAAGCCTTAAACTCCACTTTCTTTTTCATGAAACAAAATTATTTACTCTTCCTTTTGCTCTTGACCGAATGCACACACACATATACTTTTAAACACAAAACTTTTTCCAAACCAACTAGCTTAGCATCAATTCATTGAAACACACTCATTACTTCATGTCACTTCATGAAAAAGAATCCTAGTCTAATCAACATACATTGGCCGAATCTCATCATGACAAAGACAAGGTTTTTGGTTCATTTTTTTTTCAACATGCAACATCAAGATTCATGGATCAAATCATGCACTTTCTCACACAAAATTCTAAAAATATCATTTCCTTTTTGAAGCTCTAAACCGAATCATCATCACCACTTCAAACCAAGTTTTCATTTTAAATCTCTTGCATGCACTTTAAAAATCCTTAGATCAAGAAGGAATCAATATGCATGTGCCTTTTTCATGAGAAACAAACATGATCTCTTGGTTCTAGGCTTAAACCGAATGCACATCATCATAAATCAAGGTTAAATCTTCAAATCTTTAACATGCAAGAGCACAAGACATAGATCAAGTCAAATATCATTTTTCAAAAGCTTGTTTCCTTGGTTTCCTTGCAAAACCGTGACATGCACTAAGAAAAAATCAAAGCTTTTTGTTCAAAAACAACATGCATGACTTCAAGATCAAAACTTTTCATAGATCAAGACAAAATCCATGTTTTATCAAAGATCAAGCCAAAATCAAGACATGCATTAAGAAAGGTTAGATCTTTTTGTTCAAAAATCACATGCAAAGCTCAAGATCAAAACTTTTTCATAGATCATCTCATGCAAGTGAAAATCAAGACAAATAAACAACTTTAAACACAACTTTAGTTAAAAAACCGTGACAAGGAAAAACCACGAGTTAAAGATCCAAACTCTTTAACATAAATTTTCATGATCAACACTTAGAAATGGCATGCATGTAGTTTAAACTTCAAGATCACTTCAAAATAAACACATGCATCATAAATCTTTAAGTTCAAACATAGTTCATTACGAAGTCCTTTATAATACAAGATTCACTACACTTGAAACTCTCAAAAACTTAAACAACTACCTTAAACAAAATCTCAACTTCAAGCTTCTAAATCTCTCTTCTTCTCCTAGGTTAGCTTCGGTCTCCTCTCCTTTGGGTTGATGGGTGATTTTCTTCTTGAGTCTTGAAGAAGGAAGTGATTGAGGAATGAAAATCAAGGGTGAAAGGTTGAGGAACTTTGAATCTTCACTCTTCTTTCTCTTCTCCTCTCACGACCTCACTCTCTTTCTCTCTCTCTCTCTCTCTCTCTTTTTCTCTCTAAGAGTTTAAGGAGTCTCTTAGAGTTGTGTTTGAGGAAATGGAAAGAATGACTTTGGTTTGGAAAGAAATGAACTAGGCTAACTCACATATATAGGCCAACTCGTGATTCCCTTTTTGCCCTTGGTTTAGTTTTGATTCAAGTGTGTTGAGGAGGGGCAATTTTGGCACTTTGGTTTGTTGCATGGGTGGATTTTATCAAGGGAACAATAAGGAGCAATTTAAGGCTTTAGGGTCACTTCATGCATGATTTATTTCTACTACTTCAATTTTCCTACTAACTTGATTCCCTTATGGTTCTAATTATTCTATAGGCTCCTTGTCCTAAAAATTAAAATCCTAAGCTTACATATATACATACATACACACGTAACATACACATACATGCATAGGAAACAAATCTTTTTCTCATAAAATAACTCATGTTTAAAAATCACGATTTCTTTAAAGCTCAAAAATATTAATACACAACCATTCCAAAACTCAATTTCTAAAACTCATAATATCATTCCATGAAAACCATTCCTTTAAAATCCTTCACCACTTTGAAATCATGAAATAAGAATTCCATCCAAAGAAATATTCTTTCAAAACTCTTCCTAAAAAAAATAAATCTCTTTAGTGTTTAAAACAATACGAGGATTTTGACGGGTGTTACACACGTGGCATGAAAATTTCTCCAGGGTAACTATGTTAGATTAAAACTAACAGAAGGATTTAATCCAAAATAGTCCGGAGTTTAGGGACCTGATCCAACGCAAAAAAGGATAGGGACTAAATTCAATTACTCCCCTAAGTTTAGGGACCACAAAGTCAAAAAAGCCAAAAAAAAATTGCAAGTTGGGACACGTGGCAATATCTTATTGGAAGACACTGACGGAGTAAACTTTGGGTTAACGAAAGGACTAGTTCCAAACAACGTTAAAGTATAGGGACCAGATCCAACAAAAAAAAAAGATTAAGGATTAAATCCAAACCCCCCCCCCCCTAAGTTTAGGTACCTATCGCTTAAAAAAGCCTTTAGGAATTGAGGAAGTATTTTTTAGGCTTAATTACTTTTTTTTGTCCTTTATCTTATTTTCAAGATTCACTTTGGTCCTTTATTATTTTTTTAATAATTTTGGTCCTTTATTTTTTTTAAAAAGATTCAATTTGGCCATTCCGTCAAAATCATGTTAGATTTCACCTGAATATTTCAGAATATTCCTTCCCCTCTTCGAATTCTAGAAGTAGCCGTCGGATTCGAGAAAATAATGCTGTCGGAAATGGCAACCGAATTCTAAATTCTTCTTCTTCCACAAATCCATTTCGTCTTCCTCTCTTTTCTTCTTCCTCCTCCACCTTAAATCTCTTTTTCCTTCTTTCACAAATCCTCCTCCTCACATTTTTCCGTCAACATTTTTCAACAGCCGACGACATATTCTGAATTCAAGGGGAGGGAATATTTTGGAATATTCAGGTGAATTCTAACATGATTTTGACGGAAGGATCAAACTGAATTTTTTTTAAAAAATAAAGGACGAAAATTATTCTAAAAAAAAATAAAGGATTAAAATTAATCTTGAAAATAAGATCAAAGATGAAAGATATAATTAAGTCTATTTTTTAAACTTTATGGCCCTATTTTTTAGATCACACTTTCCTATGTTGAATAAGTATTCTAGTATTTGAATTTTATTTTATTCTAAATACGAAATTTCTAATGACCGGTTCAGGAAAAAAAATCCCAGTGATCATCATCTCAATAATAGTTTATTAATTCAATATCAGCCTACCACGCAATATGTACGATACGCCTATCACAACTTGTTTTTTTTTTTAAATAAAAAAATTATAATTTTTTTACTATAATGCTGGAGTGGAAACCAAAAGTTATCCCACTTCCTGCTGAATTTATCTTTCACTTGGATTGATTTTTGACCAACTCTATTCTTTTTTCTCAAGACGTCTAACATTTACACAAAAATTTCATGTCAGTGGAAGAAACTAGAATTGTTATAGATGAACATTGACTTTTGTTGGGCACGTACTCATAAAAAGCTGGCCTGGTTTGTTTTGGCATGCTTCGTCAATTCATTTTATAGGCAACTTTTTTTTTTATAGGAATAAGGGAAAGGAAATTAAATTCATCAAATAGTAGCACCCAAGATCGAATCCAAGATTTTCAACTTTCAAGCCTTAAGACTTGGTTTATAATCATGTAAACTACATCATCAAATTGACTTGGTTATTGCTGCTAATGCAAGCTCGGGCTCTATAATTCATGAGCATGTGGTGCTGATTTTAACACCAAAAGTTAAATTTCATACTCACCCGCCTTTTGAAGTTATATAAAAGGTTTTCCTACTTACATTATTTTTTTCATTTTTACATAAAGTCATATTAAAAGCTATTATTTTTAAGGGTTTTGTTAAAAAGTAAAAGAAATCTATGATAAATGAACAAGAAGTAAATTTTCATTAGAAATATATAGATAATATTTATCAATTTATTCAATAAACAGTACTTCTTAAAAAAAATTCTTTTTTTATTTCTCAAAAAGTATATTTAGACCATTCATTAGCATGTTTTTAAAATAAAAACTACATTTCTGATCCAAATCACTCATTCGGTCATATGACCTATATTGATCCAACCTCAAAGCAATCTAGAAGGGCAATATGATGGACCGATAGATGTACCTTTGAGTTAAGTAGATCGGATGAAAGTTCTTCAGTAGAAGCCCTTATCTCAGTCGTTATTCGTATTAAATAGTTGGATTTATTTCATGATTAACTAACAACGAATAATGATAAAAGATATTGGATAAATCTTAAATTAAAGGTAAATCTAAGAAAATATCTCGACAAGATTATATCTTGGTGATTAAGAATAAATATTGGATTATTTATGAAAATAGATAATCTGGACTCTAAATTTATGAGGATATTAAGGAAATATTTGCAAAGATAATTTAATTAGTCAAGAAATCCAGCCCAAAGGCAGTTAAAAAAAAAGAAAAAAAAAGAGAATAGCTGAAAGTGTGAAACAATTAACTTGAAGTGCGATATATATTACATACTAGTGTACCTACCAATAAAAACATACCAAAAACCGAACAGTACCAAGTATCAACATACCAAAAACTTATGCTAAAGTACTAAACCAACAAAATGGAATAATAAAAAAAACTTAGAGCAACTTAAAGACTAAAAATCTATTTATTCTACTACTCTTCCATAACATAATCATTGTCACTGTTGGTGTTGGGTATTGGGGCATGTCCTTCAGCTTCTTCTCCATCTGAATCCTCTAGGTTAAAAATTTCTTGTAAGTCTTCATCTTCAGCCTCTTTCTCCTCTCCATCTGAATTCTCCAAACCTTTAATGTTATCCTCTAATTCTAACTCTTCTACTTCAACTTCAGCCACTTTTTCCTTTCCCTTTTTGGTTGCACGAACATTTTTAGCCTTAGAAGAAGAAGCACCTACCTCACTTGCTGGTTCTTTCTCTTTCTATTTCTTTGCCTAGTCAATATTGTAGGCTCTCCAACCTCAGAAGCCTCAAAAACAACATCCCAGTTAAGGCCATCATCATTTTCATCTTCAAACACCCTCTCTTTCCCAGCAGCAACATCACCTTCCATTTCCCCAAGCAACCATTCATTGCAGTCATCAATATCATTGAGTGATATAGGGTCAATTTCATCCCTAACATTATATCTTCTAATAAGGGCTTGATTATACTTGACATATACCAAGTTGTGTAGCCTCTTATGCTCAAGCCTATTCCTTTTCTTAGAATGAATCTGAGAAAATAATTAATGAGGGTATATAAGTTCTAAGTGCTAAGTGCTAACAACTAAAGTATTGACTAAAATATAATTATTTACTTGTTCAAACACGCTCCAGTTGCGTTCACATCCTGATGCACTGCATGTCAAGCTTAGGATTTTGATAGCCAATTGCTGCAAATTTGGAGCTGATTGCCCATGCATTCTCCACCATTGGGCTGCAAAGTCAAAGCACACGCACAAGAGTTGCCATGACTTTAAGTGTGAACACTACATCATTCCAAAAAGATGGCATGAGTACAATTTTTGTTGCTTGCTTCCCTTTTGCCTCCTTGGACGGTTTGTTATTTGTCCATTCATATGAAACAAACATCCTTCTAATATTACCTTTCTCCTTATGCAGCCTTTCCAAAGTGAGAAAGGATGTTGCAAACCGAGTGACAACATGTCTAAACAATTCCCTCTTGCTGGTAAAAAACCTCAAAAGGCTCAAGGTGCTTGAATGGGTATATATGAAGCCAACAAGAGTAATTGCCCTTTTAATTGTCTTCTTTATCAAAGGGAGCTTGCCAATGTCCTCTAAAATTAATCAATGCAGTGGGCTGCACAAGGGGTCCAGTACAGGTGTGGTCTTTTCTCCTCTAATTTCTTGCCAGCAAGCACATAATTACTTCCATTATCTGTTATAACTTGGATAACCTTCTCTTCTCCGATTTCCTCCACAATTGAGTCAAGCATCTCAAACAATTTATCACCACTCTTGACAAAATCAGACCCATCAATCGATTTAAGAAACATTGTACCTGAGGGAGAGTTCACCAAGAAGTTGATCAAGCCTCTTTGTTTTCGGTCTGTCCAAGCATCAAACATGATGGAGCATCCAAATTGATAACTTGGAGCTCGCAAATTTGGTCCAAAGGAACCAACCGCTGTCAGCATGTCTTGAAAACTTTGCAACTTAATACAATTGAAAGATAAACCAGCTTGGTACCAAAAGCGAGCTATATACTGATGAACTTGTGCTGTAAGCTCTTTGTCACACGACTCTCTAATGCTAGCTTGCTTCAACTAGCCTTCCTTTTTTTCTACAGCAGCTTTTGGGTTCCTCAAAAATTTATCCATAGGGCCCTTCAAAGGTTCCTTGTTTTGAACAGGTACTGCTGCATCAGTATCAAGTCCTCCATCATAGGCACGTTCTTCATCACTATCTCCATAGACTTCAAACATATCTCGCATTGTTTTTATTTCTTCACTTTCCTGCTTCCTCTTATCCTCCTCATATCCCCAAAATTCTTGTCTAACATTTTCTGGACACTTTTTGAAAATTTTGACTTTGCCCGACTTTCTCATGAGATGCTATTTGATCCTGGTGATTCCACCATTTATGGTTCTCTCACAGAAGATGCACAAGAGAGAAGAGGTGTTATTTTCATACACTTGTTGACAATATTACCATCCAAGATTAGTCCTAGCACCAGCGCGATTGGATGATGCAGCAGTGGCAGCAACAGCAGTCGCAGCAGCAGACCTAGCACCAACCTGACATGAAGTGGCAGCAACAGTACTAGCATTAGCAGAATGACTAGCACTGGCTCGACTAGAATCAACAGAAGCATTCCTAGCAGCAACACGATTATAAGTGGCAGCAGTAGTTGCTTGGCTCGAATGAACTCGTTTGGCAGTAGCAGCTTGACTTATCATGGTTAATGCAACGGACAATCCTAAAAGCAAAACGAATAGAGAAAAGATTGTGTTTATATGAAAGAAAAAGAGTGTTGAGAATGATTAACAATAAAACAGAGAGTTATTAACAAGAAGATAGAGATGGAAGAATGAAAAACAGAGTGTTGAAATTGAAAAGAAAAATCAGAGTGTTGAGAGTTGTTAACAATAAAATAGAGAGTTATTAACAAGAAAATAGTGATGGAAGAATGAAAAACAGAGTGTTGAGAGTTGAGACTTTAGAATAAGAGAAGAAGATAGAAAAAAAAACCTGGAGCAGTTGATGGAGATTAGAGTTGCTTAGGAGGGAGGAGAAGCTTGGAAGAGAAGTGAAGGAGAATGGAGACTAGCACAAGATGGAGAGCAACGTGAGAGAAGATGAGAAGACTTGAACAGAAAAGTGAATAACGTGATGGAGAAGAATAGAAGGAGAGTATATAAAATATTAGGATTCTGGGAAGTGAAAAGTCACTCCTTTTTTTAACCTGGCAGATAGGTTAAATACAAAACGGACATCTTTAACCTAAACTTAAAAAAAGCCCGTTGGATTTTATTTAAAAAAACAAACAAAAAATAAGGTTTTTTCAACATTTCCACTATGAACCGCTATAGCGCTAAGATGAAAAGCGGCCGCAACGCCAAAAATAGCGATTCCTGCAACGCTATGCATAGCGTATAGCGGTAAGGCTAAAAACCGCTACGCTATAGCGCTATAGCACCGCTATGGACGCTATTTAACGACACTGATTTTAACAGTTGTAACAGCAGTAAAATAGAAGAAAATCAAAGAGAGAGAACACACATAATTGGTCACGCAGTTCGGCCAATTATGCCTACGTCTGCGACTATAGAGCAGCTATAGTTCCGTATTATTTCTTTTTCTAATCAGGGTTACAGAGTACAAGCATATATAGTAGAAAATAGATTACATTAAGGCCCATTGACCCTTTGCCCTTTTGCAGCACCTATAAGTCATACTCAACAATCTCCACCTTGGCGAATATCAAACCCCTGTGAAGATCCTCTGTGCAAAGTCTTTCCTGGCAATTAGGGTGTGTGGTTTCTACTTAATGCTGAGAAATATGTAACAAGTCCAAACAATGTTTGAACTTGTCACTGGTGACTGGCTTGGTCAACATATCAACTGCATTTTCTGAGGTGTGAATCTTCTGAAGGAATATCTGTTTAGATGCCAACAACTCCCTGATCTTGTGGTACCTCACATCAATATGCTTGGTTCTAGCATGATACACCTGGTTTTTTGCCAAACAGATAGCACTCTGACTATCACAATGCATCTGAACTCCACCTTGCTCAACACCCAACTCTTTCACTAACCCAGTAAGCCACAATGTTTCCTTGGCAGCTTCAGCTACTGCCATGTATTCTGCCTCAGTTGTAGACATAGCTACTACATCTTGGATTGCTGACTTCCAACATATAGGTCCACCTTCAAGAGTAAAGACATATCCTGTTGTAGACTTCCTATCATCAAGGTCACCAGCATAGTTAGAATCCACATATCCTACAACTGAAAGAACACCCTGCTCCCTGCTGAACATGATACCGTGATCCGGTGTACCCTTCAAGTACCTTAGGATCCACTTGACTGCTTCCCAATGTTGCTTGCCTGGCTTGGACATGAACTTGCACACTTGACTGACTGCTTGTGCTAAATCCGGTCTAGTGCAAACCATAGCATACATCAAACAACCAACTGCACTGGCATAAGGAATCTTAGACATAGCTGCAGTCTCTGAATCTGTCTTCGGACACTGTTCCGAAGAGAGTTTAAAATGATTCGCCAATGGAGTACTCACAGGCTTTTCTCTACTCATGTCAAATCTGCTCAAAACACCTTTAACATAGTTTTTCTGAGACAACCATAGTCTTCTAGCACCTCTGTCCCTGTGAATTTCCATCCCAAGAATCTTCTTTGTAGCACCCAAGTCCTTCATATCAAACTCCTCACCCAAATTGGTCTTCAACTCATTTACATCATGTAAATGGTTGGCAGCAATCAGCATGTCATCAACATAAAGTAACAAGAAAATAAAAGAACCATCATCAAGGTTCCTCATATAAACACAGCAGTCATAAACACACCTTTTATAGCCAATATGGAGCATGTATGAATCAAAGCGCTTGTACCATTGCCTTGGAGCCTGCTTCAAACCATACAAAGACCTCTTCAACTTGCAAACAAGTCTCTCCTGTACAGGTTCACTGAATCCCTCAGGCTGCTCCATGTAGATTTGTTGCTCTAAATTACCATGGAGGAAGGCTGTTTTCACATCCATCTGTTCTAGATGCATATCCCTGCTGGCTACCAAGGCTAGAACTACCCTGATAAAAGTGTGTCTCACCACTGGACTGAAGATCTCATCATAGTTAATCCCCTTCTGCTGTGAATACCCCTTTGCAACTAGGCGAGCCTTGAACCTTTCTGGCTTTTTCTTGTATACCCACTTGCAACCAATAGCTTTCTTCCCTTTTGGCAACTGAACAAGATCCCATGTCTTATTCTTCTTCAAAGACTCCATCTCCTCCACCATAGCACCCATCCATTCATCTTTCTCCTGGCTAGCCATAGCCTCTTGAAAGGTAGAGGGGTCTCTTGAGCTGGTAAGAAGAGCATATGCAGCTAACTCTTCAAACCCATATCTCACTGGAGGTACAATGCGACGGGGCTCCCTATCACGCATAAGGGAATAGTCATTTATTCCATCTGAATCTGAACCTGATTCATGCTGTTGTGGAGCTACAATCTGCCTAGGACTCTCTGGTGTCTTCTCAATGTCCACCTGAATCTTGTCCTGACTGGAATTTTCAAACTCAGTATCTGGCACAACTGTCACCTCTGACTGTTTCAACATGGTCTGCTCATCGAAAACAACATCTCTGCTAACAACCACCTTCTTCTGAACCGGATCCCACAACTTGTACCCCTTTACACCTTTATAGTAACCAATAAAGATGCATTGTTTTGACTTGGCGTCAAGTTTAGACCGATCCTCACTGGAAATATGCACATATGCAGAACACCCAAAAATCCTCAAATTACTCAGATCAATGGGGTTACCTGACCATACCTCCTTTGCAACTTTTCCATCCAAAGAAGCTCGTGGTGATCTGTTGACCAGATAGCATGCCATACTGATTGCTGCTGTCCAGAATCCTTTTGAAAGACCAGCATTCAACCGAAGACACCTTGCCTTCTCTGTCAGAGACCTGTTCATCCTCTCTGCAACTCCATTCTGCTGTGGAGTCTTCCTCACAGAAAAGTGCCTCTGTATCCCATTTTCCTCACAGAAATGCATGAATTTCTTGTCAGTGTATTCAGTTCCATTATCAGACCTGAGTAATTTCAATTTTCTCCCTGTCTGATTCTCTACCTCTGCCTTCCACAGTTTAAACTTGGCAAAGACCTCAGATTTATGTTTCATAAAGTAGACCCAGACCTTACGAGAAAAATCATCAGTGAATGTCACAAAATACCTGAAACCTCCAAGGAAGGGCTCCTTTGTAGGCCCCCAGACATCAGAATGGACATAGTCTAAGATTCCCTTGGTCTTGTGCTTCCCGGTCTTGAAACGAACTCTGCACTGTTTCCCAAGAACACAATACTTTCACAATCCAATTCTGCAACTGCGAACACCCTTCAGCAAATTTCGCTTATGTAGTTCCAGCATCCCACGTTCACTGAGATGACCCAAACACATATGCCACAGTTTGGTTGCATCATCATCAGATTCAACAGATGTTGCATCACCCATAACTGTGCCTCCCAACGGCTTGTAGATGTTTCCAGCAGTTCTCCTTGCTCTCATCACTACCATTGCACCCTTGCTGATACTAATGATGTCTCTATCTCCATCAGACTTGAATGAATAACCATTCTCCTGAAGAGTGCCCAGAGAAATCAAATTCTTCCTCAATTCTGGAACATACCGCACCTGACTCAACATGCACACGCCACCATCATCTAAAGCAATTTTGATTTGCCCCATTCCCTTGATGCTACAGGTTTTATCATCGCCTAGATAGACAACATCAAAATCGCCTGATTTAAATGAGTTGAACCACTCCCGGTGCGGCATCATATGATAGGAACAACCTGAGTCCAGAATCCATGCATCAGTGCACTTCGTAGATGAAACACAAAGCAGATCCTCCTCACTACAAGAACCATCAGACTGTACTACGTTTGCTGAACTACTGCCTTTGCCTTTGCCTGATCTGTTTGGACAGTCCCTCTTCCAATGCCCAATTTGCTTGCACCCAAAACATTTTGCTGTTTTTCTGTCCTTGGACTTGAATCTCTTCTTCTTCCCAGAACCCTCTGTTTTACCCTTGCCTCTTCCACGGTCTTGATCACCTTTCACAAACAGACCTTCACCTAGACTTCCTCCACCTTCTTCTACACTTAGGCGACGTTGTGCGTGTTGCAAAATTGTAGAAGAGATACTGTCCAGCGTGACTGTATCCTTCCTGTATGTGAGAGTGGTCACCAGGTGGTCATAAGAACTCGGTAAAGAGCACAGCAAAATAATGGCTTTATCCTCATCGTCAACCTTCACACCGAGCCGAGTCAAATCAGCGAGGATGTTGTTGAAAGTATTGACATGAGACTGCAAATCGGCGCCGTCCTGCATCTTCAGGCTGTAGAGATGCTGCTTCGCGAACAATTTGTTCATCAGCGTCTTGGACATGTACAGACATCCTTCGAAGTTGTAAGGTCCAGAATATGATTCATCACGTCATCCGAAACGCAAAGTCTTATCAAACATGCGGCCTTCTCCTGCATCTCGCTCCAATCAGCGGCAGCGATGTCTGTCGGCTTCTCATCACGCAACGCCTTCTGTAAACCCTGCTGTGCCAACGGATCCTTAACCCTCCGCTGCCACAAACCGAAATTGCCTGTTCCATCGAACCGGGTGACTTCGAATTTCACACTAGGATTAAGCGCCATCTGATACCAATCGTTGTAACAGCAGTAAAACAGAAGAAAATCAAAGAGAGAGAGAGAGAACACACAGAATTGGTCACGCAGTTCGACCAATTATGCCTACGTCTGCGACTATAGAGCAGCTATAGTTTCGTATTATTTCTTGTTCTAATCAGGGTTACAGAGTACAAGCATATATAGTAGAAAACAAATTACATTAAGACTCATTGACCCTTTGTCCTTTTGCAGCACCTATGAGCCATACTCAACATTAACAGATACTACATTATTTAAAATATAAGTAAATATGCATGTTAGATTACATACATATGAATCTCCGAATGATCTGAAATTTGGTATGTATGATCTTCATGATAATAACATCCAATTCAATGGTTGGATTGACAAATTTCATAATATATAAAAAGTTATGTGAAGGTGTAAGTGATCAAGTTTTACACTTGGTGTCAACAGATCCTAACACTATACGATATATAAAGGTTATAATCTAATCTATTGTGTTTTGTTAGTGACAATATTTTAACATATAGAATGGTTTTCGTTGAATTTTGCTTCTGGCACAAATCGTTTTAACGAAAAGCAAGCTATGTTTCTCGTGACCAAGTCACAATATCAAAGCAATTCTTTCCTTCTAACATAGGGCTTGGCCATACGTAAATTCGTTGTGTGTTTCTCGGTGTGTTTTTGTGTTGTTGTTATGTGACTAGGGATGCAAAGGGTTGAACCATGCCTTAAGACTTGAGAGTTTACTGCAAATCTTCTTATTGTCACCTCTATATTTGTGATTGATGTTATGCTTATTGTCTAAACGGATATATATGCTCACACACTTGTTCTACTTGAATATATAGTTCTACGTATAGGTTAGGTTGCTTACTCCCTATTGAGCAATGTTGTTTTGTTTTTTGTTTTTGATAGGATTATTAAAGTTTCCATCACCAAGATGATCCTATCTCTCCTAAGTTAAGATACCTCAACCAAAGAGAGAAAGATTTATGATAACATGTTGAGTTCATCTCGACTCCTTGGTGAAGTTGTCCTACTTTTCATGCCAGTTCAGTGGTATTTGATCATTATTTTTGCACCTTTTGGAAATGAGCTCCATCTCTGTTTTAAAACGAAGTTGTCCTCATCGACAAGCAGCACCGATCCTTCACTGCCTTAACAATATCAAAATATCTGTGACTTCACACCTCTATAGGCCATCAATCTCACCAAAGCAATTCAGTTTTTAGATTTGTGCTGATTTTTTTTTCCTTTTTAGATCTGGAATTGAAAGATCACATGCATTTGTTATGAATGTTGATTGTGAATGTTAATTTTTCTTCTCTTTGATTGAGAAGAGAGTATCATAGCAATTTACTGGTTATGGCTGGTATGATTGATTTAGCGATTTTCTGGAGATGATTTGTTGCTTTTTCCTTTTCATTTTTTGTTTAAATGTTCTATCTGGGTTTTCTAAGAACTTTTGTTGTCCAAGATGAACAGAAGTTGAGAGGAGGTATAGAAGGTATAGCAATAAAAATCCATTAGTTCTAAAACTAGTCGGGGGTTAAAGTTAAACTACAAGTTCCAACAGCAACAACAACAATTCATGCTCCATTTCCAACTACCAGTTTCATTTCATCTTTAACTAATCTTCTAATTCTTTTTAGATCCTGCACATTTATACAAATGTGAGATCCGCATCCAGTACCTGATGCCCATGATGTTAAAACAGAAAAATTAACGTAGCATATATAACAAAAAGTCTTATTTATGTATTTAGTCCCTGAAAGTTGGGAGTGTTTTGAATTTGGTCCCTGAAAGTATTTTTGACCTTGACTCATCCTTAATTGTTTTGAAAATTTGGTTTTAGTCCTTGTTGTTAAGAAAATTCCATTAACTACTAACGGGGCTAACGGAACGTCACATCAACGTACACGTGTGCAAGTATGGAATGTCATGGTAGGATGACGTGAATGGTCCGGATCCGCAGGAGCAAAAGGGCCATAGCCCAATCCACAAACACATTTTGGTTGGGCCTTGGCCCTTTTGTTCCTGCAGATCCGGATCATTCACTTCATCTTATCGCTGACATGCAATACTTGCACGCGTGCATGCTGATGTGACATTTCGTTAACTACATCAGCCATTAACGAATTTTTCCTTACGGCGGGGACTAAAACCAAATTTTCAAAACAATTAAGGATGGGTCAAGGTCAAAAAACTTATAGGGACCAAAATCAAAACACCCCAAACTTTCAGGGACTAAAACCATAAATAAGCCTAACAAAAATAATTGAAGAAGAAGCTCATCTTTTCTTAATTTTAATCTTCTTAAGGTATTATAGGCATCCTCTCCGAATGTCTATCCGTTTTACAATGGAAATAATGGCACTCCTTAGTCACCTCACCCTTAAGCTTAAGGACCTTATCTACTTTAGCTTTGCTCTTACCCTTAGGTTTTTATACTTTCCAATTGTTCTTACCTTTGCCCTTTCCATTATGAACCAACAAGACAGATTTTCCCTTGTTGATATTCTTCTCAACACTTTTCAACATGCCTAACGGTTCAGGTAGAGTTACCTTAATGTTGTTTATATTGTTATTCATGACAAACTAACTAAAGCTCTGTGGTGACTAGTACAGGACTAAGTCCATAGTCAACTCTTGACCCAGTGCAAATCCTAACCTTTCAAGGTTCTCAATATAACCAATCATCTTGATTACATGATGACCAACATGACTTCCCTCTTCCATCGTACAAGTGAAAAGGGACTTTATGGCAACAAAATGCTCATACATTGCTTGCTCCTGATAGAGCTCTTTGAGATGCATGATCATATCGCATGCATTCATATTTTCATGAGCATTCTAAATGTTTGAGGTTATAGTGACAAGCATAAGATTTCGAACCTCTAAAGCATCATCTTGATGCTTTTGGAAAACATTCCGCTCAGTAACCGATTCATTAGAAAGAGATGCATCAAAGAGCGCTTGTTTTAGCACATACAAATTTTTCTCATTCTTAATGACAATCGTCAAGGTTCTATATTACTCCAAGAAATTATATCATATTAGCTTGTCCTTCTCAATGGTCAATTGTAGTGACAAGTTGTTTGAATTGTTTGATGCCATGGCGATCTAACAACAAAAATAAAAGCAGAATTAAAAATCATGTTTATTAAATATTTAATAATGATTTTCATTAAATATTACTCTCATTGTTCTACTCAAATCAATGATGACCCTCGCCATTGTAAGACTTCCTTGTGGGACCAAGATCCATATTTCATCTCATCATGAGTAAGCTTTAGTTGATCACCCAAAATTTGATTTAGGTAGGGAACCCTTACCTAATTACATCTCATGTGACTCTTGGATCAATCGGGTAAATAACATTTATCCAAATACATCATATGACTTAATATCCAATTCTTTTGTCTATAGAACTTTTATCATATTGCACTGCCCCTCTAAGTTAGACCCAATTGCTAACAAATGGATATCACAATTATCCCCTCGTATTTGACCAATATAGATAAACGTACATACCCTACTTTAATAGCCCATATTCAAAACAACATCATTCGAGTTTAATGTCAAGCAGTAGAAGGCATATAACTTAATTAATGTTTTAGTTTGAGTGGTTTTGTATTTAAGTGATCTCATTTATTTTATATTGTATTAACAAACATAACATTATTAATATAATGTGCATCACATATACTCATACTATAAGAGAAATACGAACTCTCCACGTCAATCATGAGTGCAGCAACGCAGTCGTGCCTCTATTGGTATCTACAATATCCTGATTTTTTTTAATATATATATATATATATATATATATATATATATATATATGTATGTATGTATATGTGTGTGTGATTTTATGTGTAAATATAAGTTCAATCAAGTATTTGAAAGTAATTAAAAATAATTAAAACAATAAAAAAGTGATATTTTTTGCTTCTAATAACCGGCTATGTAAGCCAGTAACCGATTATTCTAGAGAGTTCTGGAGAATTATGGGAAAATTGGGTAGAATAATTGGTTACAACCAATTACATTTAAGATAACCGATTATGTTTGGTGATAACTGGTTAAATCTATAACTGATGACATAACCAATTATCCTATCAAAATTCTCTAGCAATTTCATCCCAATATGATGATATAAGATTCTCTTAAAAATTTAAGATACAATATGGTTTAAAATATGTTTATATATATGAAAAAAGAATTTAAAAGATGCTTATTTATGTTTTTGGTCCCTGTAAGTTCAACGTGTTTTGGTTTTAGTCCCGTAAGTTATTTTGATCGGGACTAGTCCTTAATTTTTCAAACATTTTGGTTTTGATCCACTCCATTATGAAAAAACTGTTATTTGCTTATGTGACTAGCGGAACACCATATCAGCCGTCACGTAGTGTGACGAGACGCCAAATAAGTGACATGACGTGGATGATACAGATCCATGGACACAAAATGGTCTCATACGCAGAATTTTGCGTTTATGGACCTGAATCATCCATGTCACAATACTTATTTGGCGCTATCTCACATCACGTAGCTGTTGGTGTGGATTTCAGTTAACCACGTCAACAAATAATTGATTTTTTTCTAATAGATGGGACCAAAACCAAAATGTTTGAAAAATCAAGAACCAATTACGGTCGAAATAACTTTTAGGGAATAAAACCAAAACACGCTAAACATTTAGGGATCAAAACCATAAATAAACCTTTAAAAGAATTATGTGAAAATATAATCAAAAACAATTCTTGTGATCATTGGAAGAAAAAAAAATATAGTTTTTCACATTTCATACACAATTGAAGTTATATCCTTATCTTAGTAAGGATTTCTCTCATAAATGGAGAGAAATAATTATCTTCACTGAGGTAAGGAAATCGTGAAGCTGTGAAAGTAAAGACTAAGTTAGGTCTAAGATTTAAAAATTAAATTTTAAAATATTATATATAAAAAATAGTTGTTTTATTTAAAAGAATTTCAAATTTTGTTTAAAAGTATAAAAATGATATTAATGAATTTAAAATAAAATAAAAATAAGTATTTTGATTGTATAAAAATTATCAAAAAAAAATCGTGAACATTTTTTATGATAACAACCAAATTTTGTTTAAATAAAACTACAAACACTTTTGGAGCACCTATTGAAAAATATCATATGCAGATCGGGTATCAAATATCGATTTGAAAATGATACTTTTTTATTTTTTAATTTTGAAAAAGCAAAGAATAGTAGTTAAAAAGACAAAGCTCAAGGCACATCTTCCTTACCAACCACACTGCTAAGTGCTAAACGACATGACACAATCATGTTAACAACAAATTTATCTGATAAAATAATGCCACCAAAGCACATTTGGACATTAGATTGATATTTTTTAATGGACATCAGATTGATTTTAACTAGGCTCGCCAATTAAAATTCAGCAAGAGAAGGTTCCAGTAGGTATAAACAAATACTATATATAAGTATCACATTTTTTTCATACAAATTTCTCTCAGGTGTTTACTCCACATGAGAATGTAAGATATTAAAAAAATAAATCAAAGATATATAGTACAGTATATATCAAACCAAAAGAAATCCACGGTTCTAATTATGCATCTAAAATGTTCCAACAATATTAAAAATCATGAAATAAAAAACGTAAGACAGATATTTCACCATATCTCAAATCAGCAAAGGGGATATGATTCTGCAAAAACAGTGACAATATCTGTGAGAATAACTGTTCCAAATCACACCAACCATGCTAGTGCCCATGCAATGGCACGAACCATTATTCAACACCAACAAAGTCCCTTTTCCCCTAAACCATCCCTTAAAACAACTAAACACATTATTCATATACTATCAATCAATCACCCTCAGTGCCAATGCCATTGCTGTTGGTGGTGGTGGAGTTCTGTTCCTGCTTGCTTGAAACCTCTTCTTTGAGAACTTTTGCTGGGTACTTAATGGCATTGAGTTCAACCTTTCTCAAAGCAGCTTTGCCAAGATCAACACCACAGATGTCAGACAACCTTACAAGGTAAAGCAAAACATCTGAAAGCTCTTCACCAAGATGAACCTTTTCCTCCTCTTTCCAATCTGGAAGCCCTTTTGGAACCTCTCCTTTCCACTGAAATATCTCAGACAATTCTCCCACTTCACCCACCTGCATTCCATATTCTTTTTAATGTTCAGACAAATGTTTCTGGATACAATATTTCTAGAAAATGATTGTTTTGTTGGTCTAGCCACAGATATCCTCCACACGAGAAATACATTTTCGCGCCAGAACATCCACAATATAAACAGGCTAGCTCTCTTATGGGGTTTTCTAGACAATATTTGTTAGGGGGTACTGCTAACAAATATCATTGTTAAGATTACTAGATATAAAAAACAACATTTTCTAACTAATTTTTACTAGATGTGATTCCTTTGACAAGTGTTTTTGCCTATTTGTTATACTGCTACTGAGTCACAAGCTGATTTACTAATCAAGTCAAGAAAACTCATTTAAGGAGTTATTACAATTCTTTTTTATTCACAAAATTAAAACAGGACTTCTTTGCCTTTTGAAATGGCAGTGTAGTAATTCTAGACTACATTGTAAATTGAATATTTTACAACTACATGTTTTATGATAAAATAAGAAAATTATTATCCCAAATATTATCTAATTATATTTTAAAATTATTATATATGAACTTAAGGGTCTTGCTAACGAACTATGACACTTGTTAAAGAATAAAAAAGGATTAAGTTAATAATTTAGAAAAATTAAGCTCGAGTTCTCATAATATTAACTCATAGTTTACCAATGCAAAGTAACTCTTTTTATATTCTAAAACAATGCCCAAATGCACTTGTTAAGCATCATCATGGTAATAAACAAAAGCTAAAGCAGAACAGAAGACAAGGAAATTAAGGAATACTAAATGTCTTCTACTGCAACAACAAAAAATTTTAATATGTTTGCAAAGTGGATTTTGGGAGGCATGGAAAAGCGACAAAAGATTCAAAAAAAATAAAATAAAATAAAAAATAAATAAAAAGCTTGGCAATCTAAAAAAGCCAACTTGCAAGGAAAAAGCTTTAAAAAAAAAAAAACATTTAGAATCTGTGCCAATCCCACTCATATTAGATTTGCACCAGTTAGGTCAGTTTTCAACAAACATAAAGAAATTAAAAAAAATTAAAATAAGAGTTAAAGTGATTCTTCTTCCCCTTGGACCCTCCCTTCTTTTATGGATCATTACAGACACAACACAATAAAACCCTCAACATTAACAAACAAACAAAAAAAAAAAAGGAGAGTCTAACAAAAACAAATAAAAAAAAATTATTTTTTTGAAGTGAAAAGAATGTTACCACATACCAGAGCCAAAAGAAGGTTTCTTGGGCTGTGAAACTGGTCCCAGTCTCTTTCCTTTGCAAACTGAGCCATTATTTGCTTAAGCATATCAAGGCTAACAGAGCCTCCTCCTCCTCCACCCTCTTCAGAAACAGGAACCCCAGTCATCTTTAACAAACAAGAGCAAAGAGAAGAAGAGAGTGAGATGAAAAATCAAGAAATGAGAGTGAGAATAATGTTTCTCGGGAAGGAGCAAAATGCGTTATTATATAGAGAGAGAAGAAGATGAAGAAATAGTGGAGAATGCGCGTTACGGTGTTTTATTTTTTTATTTTATTTTTTAATAAAACAGTGTGAAATCCTTGACTGGAGTTTGGAACAACCATGTACTCTATCACCGGCTATTCCCGGTGTTGCTTGTCATAGGTACACGTGTCAATCGGTGAAACGTTCGATAAAAAGGATTTGGATCTGTACAAAAACCGGACATATACTCGTGCGGGCTTTGTGGGTAAGTTATTATTCGATTGATCTCACTTTGATCTTGAATTTATTTTTAAAATTCATATTAATTCTTAAAATTATGAAAATTGATTTTAAGTATTTAAACGTGTAAAATGCTATACAGATTCATTTTTGATTTTTAAAGTTAAGGGACGTTAACAGTAGATTTATGTGACATATTAAGTGTTAAAATTGACATTGTTTTCCCAAAAGAAAAAGGTTTTGGTTTAACAGTACCTTGAGGGGAAATGGAATTAGAGTTATATAATTAGATAATGTCAAAACAAAATAGTTCTGAGAGGAGTGAAGTGTCCAATCCGAAGTATAGAGGGTGATAGATAAATTGAAAGGACATGAAATGTAAATACTGAGATGGTAACTATATGATAATCATTACATTTCATTTATATGTCACTTATAATTTGATATTGGGTTATTTTGAGTGTATAGGAGAGACTCTTTCCTAACAAGGTATTTGTTTGCTTTATCCATGGTATTGGTGAGGCACTTTTTTCTCTCTTGGTTGAGATAAAGGAAAATTTGAGTCTCTCTTTGATGTTAACCAAGGGTATGACAATACACTCATTAGGCATTAGTTTAAGTATGAGGCTTTCTCTTAGAGAGAGATGCGGTGGTTTAAGAGTTGTTTCCCATCTCTTTGTGTTGCACTTGCTAACGTTCTTTCCTCATTTAAATTACAAACAACTCTTTATCTCTTTGGCACTCTTTATCCACCTCTCTCTACATATGTGTTTGTGTGTGCTTGTATGTATGTATTTATGTTTGTATATTTTCATCATCTACTTTTGCAGCTTCATTTTCTTCTTCTTTTGGATATAACGAGGAAGTGAGTATCTTTGCTGTTAATGTCCCATAACGATTCTGAGAGTCAGGGACGAACGTGCATAATGTTTTGCAATTTCAAGGACTTAAAAGGAATCTCGTGTAATTTTAGGGACTAAAGTGAATGTTGATGCAAATTCAGGAATCTAAATGACGATTTTGTCGTTATTTTTCCATTCGTCCCCTAAAATTGGTAAAATTTTAAAAAATCAATAAAAATACAAAATTTCTAAAAAAAATAAAGAAATTGCTATGAATTAATGAAAAATAAGAAGACATAAGAGAAGTTACCAATTTTAAAAAATCAATAAAAATAAAAAATTTCTAAAAAAAATAAAGAAATTGTTATGAATTAATAAAAAATAAGAAGACATAAGAGAAGTAAGGAAAAATTGTATTTCACTTCTTGGGACAAAGTTTACAATACATATGAGTCCTATTTTATAGGAAAAGATGAAACTTTATCATGAATTTGTTTCAACTAAAGATAAACATAAAGTAGGGATAAACTCAAACTATGATGGAGTCATCCACTTATTAGATAAATACAAATTGTTCATAACACTCCCCCTTGGATGACTATTAAGAGAATATGTCTCTTTAAAAACCTTCCTAAGAAAAGCCCTATGAGAAAAAACAATTGAAGAAAAAAGAGTACACAATTCTTGTTACGCAATTGGATGTTGCCTCATTAAAAACCTTGCCAGAAAAACCCATCGGGAAAAAACCGTGACTAAGGAAAAAAGAGTGCAGTGCGTATTTATTTCTCCCCCAGATGCGAACAATTATCTATGAGATACTACACTATTACCTTCGTAACATAGGTTTCATGATGTACCAAAATTTCATTAAATATTCCATTTGTAATTCAAGACAAAATTTTGTTCTTTCCAAACCTTCATTTCAAACTTTTTCTTTAAGCAATTAACAACATTTGGAAGCTCTTCAAGAGTTCTAATAATATTCAAATCATCAACGTAAACATCAATTATAACAAATTTCTTGCCACATCTTTTCATAAAATTACATGGACAAATTCGACCATTTTATATCCTTCATTGATTAAATATTCACTTATACTATTATACCACATCTCAATTTACTTCAAACCATAAGGACTTTTATTCAATTTATCATACTAAAATGCGTGCTTAGCTTCATTCTAACATCTTCCTGTGAATGAATAACAATATTTTGCTAATAAATTAATATCATATGACATATTAAGTCACGTATGACATTTAACAATCTAACAGAGATTAGCATATAAATTAGTTGTTATTTATCAAAGCAAACACTTTAGAAGTTGTTTTCCCCAACTTGATAGGCACAAATTCAATTTGCTAAATGCTCGATCTTCAGGCCGAGGTATTTCATTTTGAAATGTTTCCTTTAACTTTAGGTAATTTAAACAATATTGAAATAAAACTACATAGATACTAAAATAAACACATAACATGAACCATAATCATATAAGTATTCTCAAACAATTGCAATAAACATATCCATAATTGCATGACATGACATCATATATATAAGTCAAACAATATATTACTAAAAAACATAAATTATTAGCTAAATCTAAATAGATATATACATGTATATATCAATATCCTTAATTCTTATGTGATTTCTCGTATTGATATAATGATATCATTCTCGAGTGAACCGTAATCATGGCTATAAACATAATTCGCTAGAATTAAGATTCCGAGTCTATTAAAAAACTTCTTGGAGTTTGAACTATAAGTTAACAATTATTGCATTTTGCAATTTAACTAATTAAAGAACGCATGTCGACATTTTACACTTTATGCTTCCAACATTTTAATTATCCATGGATATGGTTCAACCATATTAAATAGTTCAAGCATATGTTTCGAGCATATTGAATCCTTGAGAGGTATTCATACATATGTTATTAATCAAGTTAGCCATAAAAATAGGCTATAACATCGTTTGACACAAATTGAATCCTTTATATATTGCCAGACTAATCAAGTATCGAAAAATTCTTGCATCCACCACAGGGAAGTGTTATTCCTCATAATCAATGTCAGGTCTTTGTGAAATTCTTTGGGCAATCAATCTTGCTTTATATCTCTTTTTTTTTTACAATTCCGCTTATGTACAAAAGCACATTTGTATCCATCTGACTTCACACCTTTAGGTGTACGGACTATAGGTCCAAATACCTGTCGTTTTTCAAGTGAATTCAATTATGTCTCAATTGTGTCTTTCCATTTTAGAGGATGTGTATATGACACAGCCTGAAGGTTTTGTTGATCCAAAGCATGCTGGAAAGGTTTGTAAGCTGCAACGATCCATTTATGGATTGAAACAAGCTTCTAGGAGTTGGAATATTCGATTCGATGATGCAATCAAACAATTTGGTTTCATCAAGAACGAAGAAGAGTCTTGTGTATATAAGAAGGTTAGTGGGAGCGCAATTGTCTTTCTTGTGTTGTATGTGGATGACATACTACTCATCGGGAATGACATTCCTACCTTACAGTCTGTTAAGACTTGGTTAGGGAATTGCTTTTCTATGAAGGATTTGGGTGAAGCAACCTATATATTAGGCATCAAGATTTATAGAGATAGATCAAGGAGATTGCTTGGCCTAAGTCAAAGTTCGTACATAGACAAAGTGTTGAAACGGTTCAACATGCAGGATTCCAAAAGGGGATCTTTGCCAATGTCACATGGTATAACCTTGTCAAAGGAACAGTGTCCTTCGACTAAGGAAGAAAAGGAGCACATGGATAGAATTCCATATGCATCTGCAATTGGATCTATCATGTATGCCATGATATGTACTCGACTTGATGTTTCGTATGCTTTGAGCATGACGAGCAGATACCAGTCAGATCCAGGTGAAGGTCACTGGACAGCAGTCAAGAATATCCTAAAGTACTTAAGAAGAACTAAGGATGCTTTCTTGGTATATGGAGGTGAAGATGAGCTGGTTGTAAAGGGTTACACCGACGCTAGCTTCCAGACTGATAAGGACAATTTCAGATCACAATCTGGATTTGTATTTTGTTTGAATGGTGGGGCTATATGCTGGAAGAGTTCAAAGCAAGAGACTGTAGCCGATTCTACAACAGAAGCTGAGTATATAGCTGCATCAGAAGCAGCAAAGGAAACGGTTTGGATTAAGAAGTTCATAACTGAACTTGATGTTGTTCCTAGTATTGAGTTTCCAGTGGACCTCTATTGTGACAACAATGGAGCCATTGCGCAAGCTAAGGAACCGAGATCTCACCAGAAATCCAAACATATACTTCGGCGTTTTCACATCATTCGAGAGATAATTGAAAGAGGAGATGTGAAGATATGCAGAGTTTCAACAGATGATAATATTGCTGATCCACTGACTAAACCCCTTGCCATAAAAAAGCATGAGGGACATGTTAGGGCTTATGGTATTAGATACATGAACGATTGGCACTAGTGCAAGTGGGAGATTGTTGGAGAGTGCCCTAGTGGCAATCGTATTTTCTCTTTTACTTGTACTTATTTCATGTTTATGGATTATTACTATTAATAATAATGAGGCATTTCATTTATTATATTTATGCTTTAATTGTTTAATTAAAATAGATGTAATAAAGTCCTTAGGATTATAAGTTCAATGTCATAAGAATATCAAGTACATGACTTGATAGTGAGATCTTATTGATTGATAATTATCCTTAAAGATTCCCTAGTCGAGTATTATAGTTAATAAGGACAACTATAATACATCGAGACTAGTATGTGGCAGACTGATGACTGTATCTCACCGGTCATGGATATGGGATATCAAGTCTTCACATAAGTACACATTGGGACAATTGTGTACTGGATTGACCCGCCATGAGAATGCTACATGGGTTATTAAGTGAGTGTCATAAGCGATTCTCATAGTGACAATGGTGTACATGGTCCTTCGACCTGAAGTCGCTACGGTCCCAACATGAGAAATTATATGCTTTCACGCAATCAAACGTCATCTTTAACCAGGTGATCATAACGGTTGTAGTCGGGTATATGACAAATCATGTAGAGGGATGTGAGTGACGTAGATGGGATTTGTCCTTCCTTATTAATAGGAATTATATCTCTGGGCCCCTTGATTGAGTGAGATGGTGAAATGTATGGCCATACTCAAGACAGTCAATATGAGATATTGACGAGACTTGTTTAGACGCGTCTACTCAGGGATCAAGAAACCATAGGTTACACTATTCATGGGTGACACGTTCCATGCCATGAGTGTAACTATGATATTTGGACAAAGGGAATAAACTTACACATGTTCATTGGTCACAGTAAAAGGTTTAGTCAAATCACAGACATTCCTGTCACTTGGGTAGCAATGATGTGTTGCTAGATACCGCTCATTGCTTGTAAAGTTAAAATGTGATTTTAACATTACTGCCAACGTTACAGGAACCTATAGGGTCACACACTAAGAGCAGATAAAATTGGAGATATTACATTTGATAAAAATACAATAGTTGTATTTTTATAAAATGAAATCTTTCTGATATGATTAAGATATGATTCGTTTTATCTTTATGTATAAGATATAAATTTGATTTTATCTTCTACATATAAGATAAAATTTGAATTTATCTCCTAAAAGCCCAACCAGTTGGTCTGATAATATTATAAATATAATATTATTAGCTTTAGGAGAAAGAGGATGTGCGAGACACATAACGACAACCCTAGCCGTCATATCAGAGAGTGAATGATACACAAACTTTCTCTTCTCTACTAGCATTGAGAAGAGAGACGTGACTCCAACTGGGAATTTGTTCGTGTGGATACCAATAGAGGCACAACACATTGATGTGCTCGTGATTGACGAAGCGTTCGTGATAAGATTCGTTGGTCTCCTCTTCACTGCAAAAGGTAATTTAATTCCCTATCTCAAATCATGCTTTCACATGGATCCTGGACGGAAATAGGATTTATTTATTTATTTTTTTCCGCTGCGTTTGTCGCATCCTATTTCCTAACAGTATCAAAGCCACTTGTGAAACCATGATTTGATTATTTTTGATTAAACATGTTTTAATATGATTATAATATGCGATTAATCGAAAATTAAAAAAAAAAAAAAAAACCTGCAATTGGCTGCCGCATGAATCAATTGGAATTGGCCGCATGAATTGTGCAAAGATATAAGAGTGAATTAGTTTGGCGCATGAATCAATTTGGCGCATGAATCAATTGGCCGTGTATATCAATTGTTAAGTTAGTATCAAGTATTGTGCCGCATAAACTTATCAAATGAATTGAGAATTCACTATTGGTGTCTATGTACGTCACGCTTCTGATTGGAACGGTGATAAGAATTCACCGTTGGCACAATTGGAATTTGATTTACATGAATTGTATGATTGCGCCGCGTGATACGTTTTGTTTTTTTTTTTTTTTATTTTTTTTATTAATCAAGAGTTGATACTTATTATTTTATCAAGAGTTGATAAAATATATTTTTTTTAATTCGTAACAAACATAATTTTTAATAAAATAATAATGTATTTTATTTAATATGTTGTTTGTTGTATGGTGAATGGTCATGGTCTCTTAGATCGTTTCGCGCCTTGTATATGTTTTATTTTCTTTTGGTTTATTTTTAAATACGGCCTGCGTGTCGTGCCTCTCTCTATATTCAATATGTATTTCTTTTCTCGTCTAAATCCCCTCATAAACGAGGTTTCTATTTGTAATATTTTTTATTAAAATTGCGAAAGACTTGAAGATGAAAAAGGAAAGGAGATTTAAGGAAGGCTCTTGGAGAAGGACCGGTGCATACATTCAAGGAATACTCTTGGAGAAGAAGCTATGCGTTTAGGATCTTTGTATTAATTCACTCATTGGCTTGGGTGAATTAGTTTTTCTAGGCCATGACCATATCATGTATTTTATAATTATAGTATGTATGTGATGCATGTTATCGTTATAATGTATGTTAATGTAAGATAAAATAGTTGAGATCACTTAAATATAAAACCCCTCAAACTGAAATATTAAGTTATATGTCTTCCAATGCTTGACACTCGTCTTGATTGATGTCGTTTTGAATGTGGGTCTGCTAAAGTAGAGTACGTTTATCTACATTGGTCAGACGCGAAGGAATAAATGTAATATTCGTAATGTCAACCATTGGGTCTAACTTAAATGGATGGTTCAATAGGATTGAAGATCTATAGGCAAAAGAATTGGGTATAAATTAATAAGTTAATTTTGAATAAATGTTATTCACCCAATTGATCCAAGAGTCACATGAGATGTGATTGGGAAAGGGTTCCCTACCTAAATAATCAAATTATGGGAGATCAGCTAAAGTTTGACTCATAATAAGATGAAATATGGATCTTGGTCCCACTAGAAAATCTTACGCTGAGATTTTCCGAGTCAATATTGAGGGTTATTGATTTGAGGAAAATAGTGGGAGTAATATTTAATGAAAGTCCTTATTAAATATTTAATAAACATGATTTTAATTCTGCTTTTATTTTGTTGTTAGATCACCATGGCTTCAAACAATTCAAATAACTTATCACTGCGATCGGTCCTTGAGAAGGACAAACTGACGGGAATTAATTTCCTGGACTGGTATCGAAACCTAAGGATTGTCCTTAGGAATGAGAAAAAGTTGTATGTGCTAGAGCAACCGCTCCCTGAAGCACCCCCCGCTAATGCACCGGCTGCTGAGCGGAATGCTTTCCGAAGGCATCAAGATGATGCATTGGAGGTTGGAACTCTCATGCTTGTCACCATGACCTCTGAGCTTCAGAAAGTTCATGAGAACATGAGTGCGTACGATATGATCGTACACCTGAAGGAGCTCTATCAAGAGCAAGCAAGGCATGAGCGTTTTGAGGCCACAAAGTCCCTTTTCACTTGTAAGATGACAGAGGGAAGCCCAGTCAGCCATCATGTTATCAAAATGATTGGTTATATTGAGAATATTGAGAGGTTGGGTTTTCCACTAGGTCAAGAGTTGGCCGTTGACTTAGTTCTGCATTCCTTACCACAGAGCTTTAGTCAGTTTGTCATGAATTACAACATGAACAACATTGACAGCACTCTAACTGAATTGTTAGGGAAGTTGAAAACTGCTGAGCATGATATCAACAAGGGAAAAACTGTCTTGTTGGTTCAAGATGAGAAGGGCAAAGGTAAGGCCAAAGGGAAAGCCGAAAAACCTAAGGGTAAGGGCAAAGCTAATGTAGCTAAGGCTCTTAAGCCTAAGGGTGGGGTGTCTAAAGAGGGAGAGTGCTTCCATTGCAAAAAGAAGGGACATTGGAAGAGGAATTTCCCACAGTACCTTAAAGAGATTGAAATGAAGAAAAGTGGAGACTCTTCTTCAGGTATTTTTGTTATAGAAGTTAATTTTTCTGCTTCAACATCATGGGTATTAGATACTGGATGTGGATCTCACATTTGTGTTAATGTGCAGGATCTAAAAAGGAGTAGAAGATTAGCTAAAGGTGAGGTCGAACTGCGAGTTGGAAATGGAGCAAGAGTTGCCGCCATTGCTGTTGGAACTTGTAGTTTAACCTTACCTAGTGGATTAGTTTTAGAACTAGAGGATGTTTATTGTGTACCTGCTATTCGTAGGAATATTATTTCAGTTTCATGTTTAGACAAAGTAGGTTTTTCGTTTTCAATAAGGAACAAGTGTTGTTCCATTTATTTGAATGAGATATTTTATAGTAGTGCACAATTAATAAATGGTCTTTATTTGTTAGATCTTGATCATCCAGTCTATAACATTAATGCTAAAAGGTTTAAATCAAATGATACAAACCAAACTTTTCTTTGGCATTATCGTTTGGGCCATATAAATGAGAAACGCATTTCTAAGCTTCATAAAGATGGATTCTTAGACTCATTTGATTTTGAATCTTATGAGACATGTGAGTCTTGTTTGTTGGGCAAGATGACAAAGGGCCCATTTACTGGCAGCAGTGAACGGGCTAATGAACTTTTGGGACTCATACATACAGATGTATGTGGGCCTATGAGTTCAAATGCTAGAGGAGGTTACTCGTACTTCGTCACATTTACTGATGATTTTAGTAGATATTGGTATGTATATCTGATGAAATACAAACATGAAACCTTTGAAAAGTTCAAGGAATTCAAGAATGAAGTACAAAATCAACTTGGCAAAAGTATTAAAGCCCTTTGATCTGATCGAGGTGGTGAATACCTTAGGCAAGAGTTCGATGACTATCTAAAAGAGTGTGGTATAGTATCTCAACTCACTCCTCCTGGAACGCCCCAGTGGAATGGTGTTTCAGAAAGGAGAAACC
The DNA here is from genome assembly GCA_037953625.1 of Crotalaria pallida. Taxonomy (NCBI): domain Eukaryota; kingdom Viridiplantae; phylum Streptophyta; class Magnoliopsida; order Fabales; family Fabaceae; genus Crotalaria; species Crotalaria pallida. The sequence goes on along the minus strand of CM075654.1, from coordinate 52,325,939 downwards.
GAACCTTGTTGGACATGGTTAGGTGTATGATGAGTCAATCGGACCTTCCTATCTCTTTTTGGGGACATGCTCTGCTTACAGCTGCTTTTACACTTAACCGATCTCCACCGAAAGCGGTTGAAAAGACACCATATGAGATATGGACTGGGAGGCGTCCTAGTATGTCTTTTCTCAGGATTTGGGGTTGTGATGTTTATGTGAAACGTCTACTTTCTGATAAACTTAGTCCCAAATCTGACAAATGCTACTTTGTAGGATATCCCAAAGAAACTAAGGGATACTATTTCTACAATCCCACAGAAGGCAAAGTGTTTGTCGCTCGCACAGGCGTGTTTCTTGAAAGAGAATTTCTCTCTAAAGGAAATAGTGGGAGGAAAATAGATCTTGATGAGATTCAAGAATCCCAAAGTAGCCAAGACCAAGCGATGGATGTTGAGCAAGTTCCACAAGATGTTGTGGATGTACAACCTGCTCAAGTTACACAAGTTTTGCGTAGGTCAAGTAGGATTCCTCTTCAGCCAGAGAGATATGGATTTCTCTTGACTCAAGAGGATGACATTATGATTTTTGATCAAGATGAACCTACTACTTACCAAGAGGCTATAAACAGCCCTGACTCTGAGAAATGGCTTCAAGCCATGAGATCTGAGATGGAGTCCATGCACACCAACCAAGTTTGGATCTTGGTTGATCTACCTAATGGGGTAAAACCAATTGGGTGCAAATGGGTTTTCAAGAAGAAGACTGACATGGATGGTAATGTACATACCTTTAAAGGACGATTGGTTGCTAAAGGTTTCAAACAAGTTCATGGTATTGACTATGATGAAACTTTTTCACCAGTTGCCATGCTTAAATCCATTAGGATCTTGCTTGCTATTGCAGCATTTCATGATTATGAAATCTGGCAGATGGATGTCAAAACTGCTTTCCTTAATGGAAATCTTTTAGAGGATGTGTATATGACACAGCCTGAAGGTTTTGTTGATCCAAAGCATGCTGGAAAGGTTTGTAAGCTGCAACGATCCATTTATGGATTGAAACAAGCTTCTAGGAGTTGGAATATTCGATTCGATGATGCAATCAAACAATTTGGTTTCATCAAGAACGAAGAAGAGTCTTGTGTATATAAGAAGGTTAGTGGGAGCACAATTGTCTTTCTTGTGTTGTATGTGGATGACATTCTACTCATCGGGAATGACATTCCTACCTTACAGTATGTTAAGACTTGGTTAGGGAATTGCTTTTCTATGAAGGATTTGGGTGAAACAACCTATATATTAGGCATCAAGATTTATAGAGATAGATCAAGGAGATTGCTTGGCCTAAGTCAAAGTTCGTACATAGACAAAGTGTTGAAACGGTTCAACATGTAGGATTCCAAAAGGGGATCTTTGCCAATGTCACATGGTATAACCTTGTCAAAGGAACAGTGTCCTTCGACTAAGGAAGAAAGGGAACGCATGGATAGAATTCCATATGCATCTGCAATTGGATCTATCATGTATGCCATGATATGTACTCGACTTGATGTTTCGTATGCTTTGAGCATGACGAGCAGATACCAGTCAGATCCAGGTGAAGGTCACTGGACAGCAGTCAAGAATATCCTAAAGTACTTAAGAAGAACTAAGGATGCTTTCTTGGTATATGGAGGTGAAGATGAGCTGGTTGTAAAGGGTTACACCGACGCTAGCTTCCAGACTGATAAGGACAATTTCAGATCACAATCTGGATTTGTATTTTGTTTGAATGGGGGGCTATATGCTGGAAGAATTCAAAGCAAGAGACTGTAGCCGATTCTACAACAGAAGCTGAGTATATAGCTGCATCAGAAGCAGCAAAGGAAGCGGTTTGGATTAAGAAGTTCATAACTGAACTTGATGTTGTTCCTAGTATTGAGTTTCCAGTGGACCTCTATTGTGAAACAATGGAGCCATTGCGCAAGCTAAGGAACCGAGATCTCACCAGAAATCCAAACATATACTTCGGCGTTTTCACATCATTCGAGAGATAATTGACAGAGGAGATGTGAAGATATGCAGAGTTTCAACAGATGATAATATTGCTGATCCACTGACTAAACCCCTTGCCATAAAAAAGCATGTGGGACATGTTAGGGCCTATGGTATTAGATACATGAACGATTGGCACTAGTGCAAGTGGGAGATTGTTGGAGAGTGCCCTAGTAGCAATCGTATTTTCTCTTTTACTTGTACTTATTTCATGTTTATGGATTATTACTATTAATAATAATGAGGCATTTCATTTATTATATTTATGCTTTAATTGTTTAATTAAAATAGATGTAATAAAGTCCTTAGGATTATAAGTTCAATGTCATAAGAATATCAAGTACATGACTTGATAGTGAGATCTTATTGATTGATAATTATCCTTAAAGATTCCCTAGTCGAGTATTATAGTTAATAAGGACAACTATAATACATCGAGACTAGTATGTGGCAGACTGATGACTGTATCTCACCGGTCATGGATATGGGATATCAAGTCTTCACATAAGTACACATTGGGACAATTGTGTACTGGATTGACCCGCCATGAGAATGCTACATGGGTTATTAAGTGAGTGTCATAAGCGATTCTCATAGTGACAATGGTGTACATGATCCTTCGACCTGAAGTCGCTACGGTTCCCAACATGAGGAATTATATGCTTTCACGCAATCAAACGTCATCTTTAACCAGGTGATCATAACGGTTGTAGTCGGGTATATGACAAATCATGTAGAGGGATGTGAGTGACGTAGATGGGATTTGTCCTTCCTTATTAATAGGAATTATATCTCTGGGCCCCTTGATTGAGTGAGACGGTGAAATGTATGGCCATACTCAAGACAGTCAATATGAGATATTGTAGAGACTTGTTTAGACACGTCTACTCAGGGATCAAGAAACCATAGGTTACACTATTCATGGGTGACACGTTCCATGCCATGAGTGTAACTATGATATTTGGACAAAGGGAATAAACTTACACATGTTCATTGGTCACAGTAAAAGGTTTAGTCAAATCACAAACATTCCTGTCACTTGGGTAGCAATGATGTGTTGCTAGATACCGCTCATTGCTTGTAAAGTTAAAATGTGATTTTAACATTACTGCCAACGTTACAGGAACCTATAGGGTCACACACTAAGAGCAGATAAAATTGGAGATATTACATTTGATAAAAAATACAATAGTTGTATTTTTATAAAATTAAATCTTTCTGATATGATTAAGATATAATTCGTTTTATCTTTATGTATAAGATATAAATTTGATTTTATCTTCTACATATAAGATAGAATTTGAATTTATCTCCTAAAAGCCCAACCAGTTGGTCTGATAATATTATAAATATAATATTATTAGCTTTAGGAGAAAGGGGGATGTGTGAGACACAGAACGGCAACCCTAGCCGTCATATCAGAGAGTGAGTGAGACACAGACTTTCTCTTCTCTACTAGCATTGAGAAGAGAGACGTGACTCCAACTGGGAATTTGTTCGTGTGGATACCAATAGAGGCACAACACATTGATGTGCTCGTGATTGACGAAGCGTTCGTGATAAGATTCGTTGGTCTCCTCTTCACTGCAAAAGGTAATTTAATTCCCTATCTCAAATCATGCTTTCACATGGATCCTGGATGGAAATGGGATTTATTTATTTATTTTTTTCCGCTGCGTTTGTTGCATCCTATTTCCTAACATATTTTTCAATTTCAAATTGGTCTCTTACCTTATTTTTGGTTTCATATTGGTCTCTTATGTTTCTTTTCGCTGTCAATTTGGTCCCATGATCACTTTTCATCCTATGTGAACCGATATGTTGATGACACGTGTCACTTTCTCTCTCGAACAATATATACGTGAACCAATATGAAATTGACACATAGGATGAACAGTGAGCAGACATAATATTTGCATATTCTCAAATTCAAATAAATAACCGTATATATCATATTGGCATACATTTCAGATAAACTATTATTCGCACCTTGATTGCGAGCTGAAACTCTCTGAGAATCCACAAAACTCCGATTTCCACGATCACACTCGAGAACAGTACCTTTATATTCTCAAATTAAACATAACGTATTAATATAAAATTCCAAATAACTTATTCGTTTTTCATCACTTGCTCAAAACTTTAAAACTTAAAATAATTTCTTTCGGGAAAAGTGAAAACACATTTATTTTTCTCCTAATCGTCTCGAAGTAAAACGATAACTCAAATACTTTAAAATACATTGAAAATAATAAACAAGTAAATTTTAAAAGCAAATAGGGGCTGCTGGTCCACCTTGGACAGCACCCTAAACAGCTCCGAAAATACCGAAAAATTCACGTTTCACTTCCGGCTTTTTCCTAAATCAAATACCACTTAAAAGTTTTACTTTAAACTACTTGAACACATTTTTAAAATTGAAAAGCACACTAAAACAATCCTGGACAAAAAAGAATTGTTTTTCAAAATCACTTTAATAAAACCCGAAAACAACGTAAAAGTACTTTTCGCTTCAAGTCGTTCTTTAGTACAAAACAAACATTTTAACACTTTAAAATTCAAGCTTTATCGATAAAAATAAAACTTGGACAACCACTAAACATCACCAACAATTCCAAATAAATCAAAGCAAACAAACTTAAAATCAATTAATTTTCAAAGCTATTTACATACCCGAACATTTTTCAAACTCATACACGACAAACAACATTTTGATAAATCAAATCACATAGTCACATAGTACATAATTTCGTTAGGCTCTTAATCAATTAAACATACATACACATACACTAAATCAAGTCACATACTTTACCACTTAACCAAACATCACATTTAGTCAAACCTTTTCAAAATCAAACACTTAGCTTTTATCTTCATATAGGTCATACACTTTTCAAATATCAATTAGCATTTAACAAAATAAATTCCTATACTCCTAATCATACCTTGGCCGAATTGTGCATCAAGACTAAACAACATTCATAAATTTTTCTAACAATCCCTAAAACATCAAAACAACAGTTTGCAATTAAATCCTAACATATAATCACTTAACCAACACTAAATCACTTATACAACACCTAATCACTTTTAAAACAATTTCATTTTCATATTTACCTACTTATACATAAGAAACCGAATTGCACAAACCAAAATAAACCAAATCCTACTAGTTTTAAACACTTTAACCAACTTAAGCAATTCAAAGTATTAGCATGCAAGTTCCTTTCTAAAGAATAAAATCACTTAAACATATACACATACAAAACCGAATTAAACCAAAGAAATAAGCCAAAGACATATAGCTTTTTTTTTTTGCTTCAAACAACTTAATCAACTTCAAGAACCAACATGCAACTTTATTTTCCTGAAACAAAATTCCCTAAGTACATTTACAATGCTTGGCCGAATTAAATCAAGAACAAATGAGCTAAAAAATCACAAATTTAAGCACTTAATTCAACATGATTCATGGCATGCACTTAAACACAATTTTATTTTCAAAGGATAAAAATCATTTCATCCAAAACACATGCATGGCCGAATGGATCAAAAGAAAATAAGCTAAAAATTACAAACATAAACACTTAAATCATCATGATCCAATTCAAGCATTCAAACACTAATTTCGTTTTCATGAAACAAAACCATTTACCCTTTCTTTCTTGCTTGGCCGAAACACACACATATATAAACCAAGGCACAAAACTTCATCAAACAAAATTATTTATTTACATTTTCATGATTAGGCCGAATATACATGCATGCAAGATTAAAAACTTAAACTTTTTACCAAACAAAATCATTCATTCATTTTTTTCTCATGTCTTGGCCGAATGTACATATATACATAAACATGTGAGCATACATTTTTTTTATCAAATAAACACATGCATATACATAGATTATACACATTCTTGCACAAAAATCATGTATCCAAATTTATTAAACACACATGCATGTAATTTAGGTCAAAACCGTATGACCCTAAATAAATACATCATGGCAAAAATTTCATTTAATCATGCATTTTCATATAGAAACTGAAAATACACAAATAAATAGCAAGAATCAAGGATCAATTACATGCATAAGAAAATAATCTCATTTCTCCCAAATCCAAACCCTAACCGTGACATGCAAGAGGGAAAAGATAAAAATTTGTGCAAGTCAACAACTCATAGTTCATGAACATCATAAATCAACTCTTAATCAAGCATAAAAACACAAATCAAAGATCAAAAATTATTTCAAGCATAAAGGGACTAAAACCGTGAGCATCATCAAACATGGTGCATGTTCATTTTTTTGTTTTTAATCTTCAATCCAAGTAGAAATAAGTATAAAAAGCATAAGGAATAGAAAGAATCAACATGCATAAGCTCAAGATCATGAAACAAAAACAACCTTCATGGAGCTTAAAGAAAACCGAAAAACAAAGAAGAAAAAGAGAAGAAAACAAGCTAAGAACTTGATACCTAGACCGAAGAACAAGAACGAGCAACAAAAATCCAAGCTTTTTCTTCCTCTTATCCTTTATTCCTCCCTCGGGTTCTTCCTCTTCTTCTCACTTCTCTTTTTTTTTTTTGTTCTTAAGTCATGAAGCAAATGGACGAGTCTTAGAGTTTAGGGGGGTATTTATAGAAAAACTAGGTTGGGGTACAAGACTTAAAATGGGGGGTCGAATAAAGTTAAGAGACTTTAGGGGCTTGTTTGCAATTTTTGGTTAGGTGAGGTTTTATGACACTTAGCTTAGTGGGAGACATAATTAATAGGGTCATTAATGCTTTGTCTAAAAGATGTTTCATGGAGAAGACAAATAATTAAGGCATTTTGAATTTGAATTTTGGCTCAAAATACATCTCCTCACTTAACTTGTATGGTAAGCTTAAAATTTTTCTTCCTCCTCTAGGTCATGACCGTACAACACATATGAGAGGGAATAAAATTTTCCTTCTCCACTTTAAAGGAAGTAAAAAATAAAAATCTAATTTAAATAAAATAAATATAATCCCCACGGTTTTTAAAAAAATAAATAAAAATACAAAAACTCACAAATTAATAAATTCATGAAAAAATCAAATCAAACATTAATTTAATTAAATTATGGGAATAAAATTCCAACCAACAAATCAAATAAATAATTTCTATTTCATTTTTAAATACAGAAAGTAATTGAGGAAATTGTAGGTATTACATAGATGATAGGGATGTGGAACCTATGAGGACGAACACGAGCCAAAGGGTTAGGGTGATGGAGTGTCAACTCTACCTCTTCCTCATAAGTAGCTCTGTGGTCCTCGTAGTACCACACTCCACTAGGGAGTGGACGTAACTCGATGCAAGTTAGATAGCGAGCCATTACCTAAAAAGGGCACATGGGTAAGCAATACAATTCACATAATCAAATAAGAATAACGAGAATTATAAACAATCAAAGACATGAGATGTCAAGTAGCATGCTTAAAGATATGATCAAGCCAATTTCATTTGTAATTAATTCGCTTTAATTGTAGTGGCATGATGCATGCTTGCTATCTGTAACATCCCAAATTTAATTCCTAGTATAATTGATGATGGGTCAAGCCTAAAGTGAAGAAAGTAATGATATGGAGTTGAAACTAGTGGTTTGAAGGCTTGATTTAGGATTAATAACATAGGATATTAGGAAATTCAAAATAAAAGATTTACAACTCTAAACACAAATTCCACCGTTGGATGTGAAGTAAGATATGTGGGGAAGCATGTGTCAAAATTTGAGGAAGATCCAACGGTTAACGAAGAAGTTATGGCCGTTCAAAGTCGGGGTGCTGAAAATACTGCAACTTAATCGATTAAGCTGCAGCTTAATCGATTAAGACCTGAAGAAGGGGGGAATTTAATCGAGTAATACTCGATTAAACGCTGTAGATGCAGAAAATAATAAAGTGCAGCACACGTTCTTTCTCTTCCAAATTCGAACCTCACTCTTTCTCTCCCCTAGGGTTCCATTCTCCATCATCAAATCCACCAAGAGCAAGTGGGATTTCTTCATTCCGTCAACAAATCTCTTCCTTCTCCACTTCAAGTAAGTGTTTAATGCCATGGATTTCCTCTTTTCTTTCTCTAAATTCGTTTTCCCTTTCTCTCTCCTCCATCCATGGTGGTTTTTGATTCTTAAGTCATGGAAGCTCCACTTTTCTTGAGTTTTGGCATGACTCATTACATGAATGTTAATCTTTTCTTGCTATGGCTATTATATTAGGTTCCTCCCTCTTCCTTTGGACTCTAAATCAATTGGGGGCAAGGCTTTCAAGTGTAGAGCAAGCAAAATCACCTTATCTCCAAGTGTTTGAGGTAAGGGAGTGGATATAGTGAGCTTGCCTTGTTCTAGAGAGTCGGGTCTAGTTAGTATATAATGCTTGTTAGGGTTATGTGTTAGGGGAGAAAATTAGATTATAAATCCCTAGGTTATTGAATATGAAATTCTAATTAATTAAGTATGCATAATGATTGTGTGTTATGACTAGGAAAAGGAAACCCCACAGTATGAGAATGAATTATCTGATAAATGAAATTTGGTTATTAATTAAGTTGAATTAAATGAGGAATTGGGTAATTGATAATGAAGTTGACACAAAAATGGTCTCTGTGATTATTGGTTTTATTTGCAAGGTTGTGAATTAAATGATAATTAATTGTTGTAGCTAATATATGTATGTGTTGGGGGAATAAATTGATATAGGAAGAAAGGGAATGGAAACAATTAAATGTGATGAATGTGTGTATTTGTATTTAATTGCTAACTGAGTTTAAATGTTAAGTATTATTAATTGCGAACAAAAGTCAAGGCTTATTAATGGAACTTGTGAATATGGGAAATGGAAGTAAGAGGATTATGTTTAAGAAAAAGTAAGAGATGATTTTAATACGTGGTGTTAAAGCGAAAATGTGAGACGGTGAAATATGTAAATTGAAATGAAGTGTAATATAAATGTTGGACTATGAATGAGAATGCTATTGGATATGATTGTGATAACTGAGAAAGGAAGTGAATGAGGAATTTGCATGAATGATTAGTTGTTGAATGTGTGTGGTTGTGTTTAAATGTGATGTAATTGTTGATGTGAGAATATGAAAGTATGTTTTGGCCTCTGATGTGAGGTAATGAATATGGTGGTGTGATTAAATGTGTTGGCCTCTGATTTGAGGTGGCGAATAATGGAAAGTGATGAATATGCTGACCTTTGGTATGAGGGGCACAATATGAATGGTAAAATGTGTTGACCTCTGACCTGAGGGAAACGATATGAATTGGAATGAATGGGTGTTGACCTCTGACCTGAGGGACACCGGATTAAATAATGGGTTGGGTGTTGACCTCTGACCTGAGGGACACCGGATTAAATATGTATTGGAGTGTTGACCTCTGACCTGAGGGACACAAAATGGATTATAATGAATGGGTGTTGACCTCTGACCTGAGGGACACAAAATGGATTATAATGAATGGGTGTTGACCTCTGACCTGAGGGACACATAATTTAAAAAGGGAATAAAATTGGATAAGGTAAAGGTAATGGAAACGCGATGTATGAAGGCCTACATACATACATCGTGGTTGGTGTATGTATGTAGGCCTTCGATTTGGTGGAGACATACATACACCGTAAATAAAAGGAAATGAATAAAGGAAACAGGGAATAAAATTGGACAAGGTATGGTAATGGGAACGCGATGTATGTAGGCCTTCGATTTGGTGGAGACATACATCGTGATTGGTGTATGTATGTAGGCCTTCGATTTGGTGGAGACATACATACACCGTAAAAATAAGGAAAAGGTAAGGATTTAAAAAGGGAATTTATTTGGAAACGGGGAAAAATAAATACAAGGAAACAAGTGGTGAAATGAATAATGAGAATGAAAATGTGAAATAAATATTGTAATGAGTATGGTATGCAATTTGTGAATATATGTTTATTTGCTAAATGTGTTTGACCTAGTGAGTTGTTATGTCTAGTTAGAAACTGCTTTCTATTTCATGTGCAATGCTCACTCCCTTACAGTTTCAGGTACAGAGATTGAGCTGGCACAGCCCCCGGCCGAGCAGGAGTACTTTCCCTTACAGGGATAGTAGGGTGTTATGGGTTTAGAGTACATTATAGACCTAAGTCTCCTATGTTCTGTTGAAGAAAATGTAATGTATACTTTTGAGTGAGGCTTAGGACACTTTGTTTTGATAAAATATCACGCTTTGGCTTTTGATGTTCTAACTTGCTATTTTCCGCTGAAAACTCTGAATAGTATGTATTCTGATATATTTGGAGCCCTTTGGGCCTTGATATGATTTAGAAAATATAATCTGAAGCCCTACTGGCTATTAGTTGTTTATTTGAAATTGTTTATCACAGGTTGAATTTTGGATTAGTCCGAAAAACAAACAAAACTCCGTCCGTTTGACGGTTGATTTTAATATAATTAAAAAGGAATTTTTAAGTCCGTATTTTTTTATATAAGGGGTTTTAAGGGTAAAAATCTTAGGTGTTACACTATCTCTCAAAATCCTGAGATTCTCCAACTATCACTTTCATGGACGTCCAACCAAACAACCCATAAATGCTCCCAGAGCACAATTATACGTTCTCATAACGTATAGCGAAACTTGCTCGGAATGTGATACATAACATCACTCCTCAGGTGAACGTCACGTCGCGAAGACTTTATAATCACATCAACAGTATCCCACAATACTGGCCACATTTCTCACTCATAAATGTGTCATCAAGCAAGTCGCAATCAGTTTGGTGCTCCCAGAGTACCCTCCTCATGTTCCTCGAACATGACAAACGATAACTTATCACCATTCACCATGCATGAGTGCACATAAATCTTTTCATTAAAGATTAACCATTAATTTCATGATATGCAACATGCAATGAATATGGCGAATGAATATTTCAACTTGCATGCAATCTCATAACTGATAATAAAATTATCAAGCAAAGTTTCACATCATTCACTTTGGGTATAATTTGGTTTAGTTAAAAGAAATTAAATTAAAAATGGTATTTTAAGTATTTTCAGCCTTGGTAATCGATTATCAATCCTGGTAATCGATTACTACGTTTATTTTCAATGTTCTGTATTAGACATGGTCTGGTAATCAATTATCAAATCGTGGTAATCGATTACCATGACAACAGATGCACTAAAAATTGGGTTTTAACATACCATTTTCAATTCTAACAACTTTTAACTTAAACCAATGATCAATAGAGTTATATTCATGCATATTAAACATGTCTCAACATTGAAAACATGCCAATTCACAGAGAATCCAAATCTCACATCAATTATGCATAAAAACATGAAATTCAACAACTTCAAGTATCAGACTCAAATATACTTATTTTTAACTTGGTTTCAGCATCAATTAAGTTCACACGCATCAATTCAAACTTGTTCCAACAAGTATTATGGTTCAGTTTGGCCTCAAAGCCAAAGTCCTATTTCAAACTAAGCCCTTAAAGCCTCATGGTGGCTCATAGCATAAAACACTATATTTTTATTCTTATTCTAGTGAATGTATAGCATCACCCTTACCTCTAATTCGTGCTAGAACAGAGACTTTACACAGAGAAGAAATCGAACTCCAATCCCCACAAAGCCTCCTTCAGAAACAGACATGCAGAGCAGTTTCGGTAGGGTCACAAGATCAGAGAATTTGACCTATGAAATATGCACAAGAACTGGGGGAAAAGATCAATAGAGGTTATATGCAACATGATTTTGAAAATGAAATAAGTTTGAGAGTGAATGAGAGCTTGATCTTACCGAAATCGAGCTCCAAAGATAGCTCCCAGAATCAGTAGTTACTGTAACAACTCCAATCCTTCAACTTTGAAGGTTCCCCACTTGCTCTATACTCACTCTTAACTCACAATCTCAGTGTCTTTGTAAAGCTCGTGATGTGAGCTTTACAATGGTGTATAATTTGTGATTTGAATCTTTGAATTGAAGAATAACAAAGGGGATGGATTCAGGAATCCTAACTTAGAGCAACAACCCAGAAATAAAAGAAATGGTTCAATTGATCAACCAAATTTTGCTTATATACACGAATTGGGCATGCATGCACAACGACACGCATTTCCCATTATGGCTTAAGGTGATTTCGTGGCGATTAACGAGTAATTTTGTTGGTTACTCATCAAACGCACTCAACAATGGTTGTTCTGCACTACGGTAATCCATTACTTTATCGTGGTAATCGATTACCACGACTGAAACTTTGAAAAAATTCATATTTAATTGATTTTCCCTCCAACAATCCTTCTAATATTGCATTTACGTCCTCCCCAAGGGCTTAACTGCAAAACTTAATATTTTTGTACAAAATATCAACCAAAATTATTTTTTTTCACATATTACACATACATAATACACACCAATAATCAAACATTGAACTTTTATTTATTTAATAAATAATTATAATAATTATAACAATATTATTATTCAGAAGACGAAATTAGGGGTGTTACATATGCCATCACAACTCAATTGTGTATCCGTTTAGGGGACTAAGGCCCTACAAAAGACCATCCTCCGCAACCAAGATATACCCCTAAAGATTAATAGGATTGTCACGGTTAATGCAGAATTATCCCGGGCCAAATCTGCAGAACTCGCCCATCGCAGGATCATTCTACCCATAAACAATTCCTACGTCAATTGACGTTTTATCGTCATGGACCTAATCTCTGCGTATTCTCATTCAGGTTATGAAAACCGAACGTGTCTTTTCCCACTAACTCATCTTACCAGCCTTATTACCATGCATGAATGCAAGCCATAATATTCATCAATAGACTGGTAAAATCATGCTTTTAACATACATGCATTTGAGATATTATTAAATTGATGTTTTAAAAAATTTTAAACTCTGTTAATCGGTTAAACACTATTTTATCCGGTTAAACAATTAAAATTATTTTTCTGATATTCTTACATTCATGTTAACCAGTTAAACAAGTCTTTATCCGGATAAATTATGCAGAAATACACTGAAAAGTGAATTTTTCAATAACAACTCATTTTCTTTCAATTCTAACATTAAACAGAAACTTAATAAACATATTTGAACATGTCACATCATGCATTTGACATCAAATCATCACAGTAACATATTATTTCATCAAATATGCATAAAAACACATAAAGCACTTTAAACATTTCAAATTCATTTCAACAATAAAACAACTCATGTTCAGGCTTCCAATAGTTAGTATTCAAATTTTATAACATGCTCAATCATGAATTAGAGCTTAGTTTGGCCTCCAAGCCAAATTTCAATTTCAAAACCTTTTGCCCTTTGAGCTTGAAAAGCTCGACTACGTTCCAAGCTAATTAATCACCATTCTAGCAAATGAATAACTTCTCCCTCACCTCTAGTTGTTGACTCAAGGGTTTGAAATCTGAGAGTTTGAAGAAATTGACGAGCTCCACACAACTTCACAGGTTCATAAACGTTTCAATAGGGTAAGTTCCCCAGGAATTTTCAGCGACAATATGGCAAAATAAATTGGGAGAAAATATTAATTTTTACTTTATGCAACAAGGGCTTTAAGATAAAACAAGTTTGAAATCAAATGGTGACTCATGCTTACCAGAAACCGAACTCATAGTAATGGTCACAAACCAATTTCAAAACTGGACTATTAATTATGTCTGAAGACTCTTTAAAAGTCTCTACATCTTCGAATTAACCATCATTTTTATTTGTTCCTTTTTTTCTAGGATTTTTGTATTTTTTTTTTATTTGTATCCACATGGCTTTACACCTTTAAGTGTACTGACTACAAGTCCAAATATCTGTCGCTTTTCAAGCGAATTCAATTATGCCTAAATTGTGTCTTTCCATTTTGGCCAATCATTTCTTTGTCTATATTCCTTAATAGACTTTTATGCATGATCCTCATCTTATATTATATAAGCGCTATATCATATGTAAAAGCATCGTCAATGTTGACTTCATTTCAGTTCTATTGTATTTCAGACATGACATAATTTATTGAGATCTCTTTGTTTTCACAATTTTCAGGTACCTGAGTTTCTTATGGAACTGAACTATTAATTATGTCTGAGGACTCTTCAAAAATCTTTACATCTTCGAATTGACCATCATTATTCTTTACTCCCTTTTTTCGAGGATTTTTTTATTTTTTTTATTGGGTCTGCCACTCTTCAGCCGTGCGTCAGACTCATTTGCAATTTTAATTTGTCCAACAGTTACATCAATTTTATTAGAGCATTAGCAGCTGGAATATGTGACTAAGTCACTCTTTTTAGGCCAGTAAAAGCGTCTGGCAATTGGTTATCAAATTGTTTTGTACGAGGATCAAGATAAGATAACGATAACTCTTTCTAAATAATTTCTTTTTCCAACTGCTTATTTTCTCCCTCTAATGTTGGAAAACAAATTCATCAAAATGACAATCGAAAAATTGACCCGTGAATGATTCTCTTGTTGTTGGTTCGAGATATTTTATAATGAATGAAGATTTATATCCAACATATATTCTCAACCTTCTTTGAGGTCTCATTTTAGTGCGTTGTGGTGGAGCAATGAGAACATATACCACACATCCGAAAGTTCTTAGATGAGAAATATGAGGTCTTTGACCAAAAACCATTTGTAAAGGGAAAACTCATGATAATTTAATGGCGTGATGAGAATCAGTGCAACGTGTGTTCCCAATTAGTAATAGCAATATACATACAATAGTTAATAACTAGATTTTGGTTTATTCAATTGCACAAGTAATCTTGCAAACTTCTTGTTGTGAATTGTCAATGAACAAACATGTGACCATTTAGTTGATGCATCAATTAAAAGTATAAAATACCTAAATGGTCTACCAGATGGAAGTAATGTCATATAAATATCTCCTTGTATTCATTCCAGATTCAATCCTAACTTTTATGGTGATGACCTAATAAACTTTCTTTGGGAACAATTATTAGCACATGTGAGATTATCAGATTGAAAAAACTTCGGATTCTTCATTGGATGTCAACATATATTTTAAATTTTATTTTTTTCGTCATATAATTGATCTGGGATGATCTAACCATTTAATTCCCACCATAAAAAAATACTCTAATAAAGTTGATATGACAAATCAATGTGTAACTTGTATGTATGAAAAACATTAAAAGAAACTTTTTTATATTAAGTCTACTATATACACATGGTTGTATAAACGATTAAAAGATAACAGACTAAAACTTTTTATTCTCAAGTTCATTGAACTAAAAAGATTGACCATGATATTTTCTTCCAAATGATAAATTTATTACTCACAAATCACAATCACGAAATATAATCAATGATTAAGAAGAAATTGAAATATAAAATAAACATTGAAACAATTAATTTTGATCACATTTTTCAATAATTTTGATCTACAATTGGTTCTTAACAAGTGCTCTAGCATTTGCCAAATAAATAAATCAAATTAAGTATAACATCATATATTCCACAATTACCTGGTAATGGTATTGCCATCATTGAAGGATGTACTAATTAGACGGTTAAAATACATCCAATTGTCAATTTTGGATATACATGTAACATTAGTGAAAATATAATTAGTAAAAAAAATTAGCATTATAATTTACACACTTCGTTTTTATTATAGGGCATGCTTATCTGAATTACACATATTAAAGAAAATAGTTAGTTTTCTGAATTCTATGAGAATATACTATAACATTACAATTTTACCCTCAACTTTTCTTGGAAAGTTCACATTCATTAATGAACAACATAAAAACATAAATAGTTAAAACATGTAATAAGGGCAAAAAAGACAAAAAAAAACAATAAATAATATATATAGGAAATATAAAGTGACTTATAATTAAAGCAAAAAATATTTTTTAAAATGTGACCTATAATAAGGATCGGAGGAAATATTACATATTCAATAATTTATTTTTCTACATCACATTCGCAAGTATGTAATTCTCTAAATCTTTAATTGTGACATTTAAATCATGAACTTTTTCATATTTTGGATTTATTTGACAAAATTAGTTTATGACTATGAAATTAGTTGGAATTGGGAGCTATGAGTTTGTAGCTGTTTTGTTCACTATTTGAAATAGAACTATTTGACAAAACTAACTTAAAGTTATTAAATTATAAAAATGACAAACAACATAATTTTATTTATATTTAATATTTTAATTCGTTATTTATTAATAGTATAAAACTTAGTTTTGCTTAATTAAAAAATGATAATTTTTCTTGAGAAGCTAAATTCACTATTCTTAATATACTAAATACTTAGTTTTTCAATGCAATAATATTTTTTTATAGTTTTTTATTCTCAACCTTTGGTTAAGAAAATCCTAAAACTTATTAAATTATGATTAATTACAATATTTTTTCTTTTATTTATTAAATATGTAATTAATTAATTAATGAAGTATTACAAAATTATTAAATTATGGCAAATGATAACAAGTGCCACAATGACATTTGTTGACCAACTAAATGTAGATAAAAGATATTAGAAAATGCATTTTTTGATATTCCTATGAGAAAAATAAATACTAACTTATGATTGTTTTTCCTCTTAAAGTAACCTTAAACCACTTGTTAGCAAGACTATTAAATTATAATTAATAACTAATTAAATACACATTTAATCAAAAATTAAACTGTCATCAATAGGGTTATGGTAACAAGTGCTATAAGTTACGTGCTTTTAGCCACTTTACATTGTCTCATATGATGTATTTTTAGAAACTCAATACTCATTTATACTTCTTTTTTCAAGCATACATTTATTTAACACATTCTCTTTTTCACTATTCATTCCTCTATCTCTTTTCAATATAATCTTCATATATTTATTATTACTCTATTTCCGAATATTAAATGGATATAATTTAGTCAAAATATACCAAATTTTTACATTTTTTTTTGTTTGTACTATTTGGTCAGTACCATAGGTGTTCCCAAGAGCATCTTTAATACCAAGGAACCCTTGAGACTAATCCTGAACGAGGTCGCGTTCCTATATCTCTCTCATCGGGGTGTGTTAACCGGGAATCAAACATGAGACTTCTTAGTCTCAGACCTCATTCTCATCTTCTCAAGTTAACAGGATCGCACCACTCGAGCCAACCCCGTTGGTCCAAATTTTTACATAATTTATTAATTTCTTTTTTTTTTTGGTTTACATGGGAGGTCTGGGACTAGAACTCATGACCTGGGGAGGGGAAATCCTAAGTGTCCCTGCAGCCACCAACTGGGCTGTCTTACGCGGACCATAATTTATTAATTTCTTAATCTATATGTAATAGCTAAAAATATGAAACTTATGAGACAAAAAAATTATTTATTGACTTAGATCTAAAAACTTGCTAACTAATTAAAAAAAACTCCTAACTAATAATGCCGAATATAGCCTTTATTAATTATAAGGGACGGTAAAGGGATAAATGACCAATTCCATGAACTTTACCTTGTAGGATTTCTATCTCAAATCTTAGTTTTCGATATCCCAAATCAAACAAATCAGGGCCAGCCCAGAACATAGGCAAGAGGGGCACAGGCCTAAGGTCCATGACGTTTAGGGGTCCCAATTTTTTTAGAGGTTTGGAATTTCCACCCCATGCTTTATCCCCATACCCCAATTTAAAACTAAAGAGACTATTTTACCCTTCCCTCAATATGACTGTAAAACCCCACTAATTCATCATCACATCTGTCCAAAATCACGTTTCAACTTCTACACGTTTCTTCCTCTCCTCTACATGGTTCCAACTTTTTCACAAAAAAATGGTTCACACTTCTTCCTCTACTTATTCACGGTTCCAACTTCTGCACAAACAAAGGTATTGTCTCCTCTTTCCCTTTTAATTTTTTTCTTCTTTCCTCTACTCATTCACGGTTGCAAGGGAATGTGGGTGAGTTGGTCATGGTCGTTGATTTCAGCCATGGTGCAAAGATTAGGGTTTAGCGGAGGAGAAGAACAAACATGATTTTTGTCACCGATTAGAGAGAATAGACTGTTGTCACTTTAGGGTTTTGGGGTTGGGTTTTAGGGGCACTGATTGGGTTGATTTATGCGGGTTAGTTCATAATTTTTTTGTTTTTTATGCACATTAGTACAACCTAGGCATGTTACATAAGGTTTTTTTTTTTTTTTGCAATGTGCCTCAAATGCGTTGTTTTGTTTAAGTAGGGAACCTGGACGTGTTTCCGATGCACCAGTTTCGGAAACTGATAGTTTCCGACTCGTGAGTGTCGGAATTTTCATTTCTGAATTCTCGGTCTCGGAATTTTGCCAGTATTATATTTTTTTTAACTCTTTTATTTGTTGTATTCATAGATGTTATTAATTATTAATTTAAATTGTAAACTTAAAATGCTTTATAATGTTTGTTTTCAGGAATGGCAAGAGTCAAAACCACCGGGTCATTAACCGCGTCGTATAGGCGTGAGCAAGTTGCGAGACGTGTTATGTCTCAAAGCAAAGCAGGATCTTCTCAAGCACCCACACATAGTGATAATGATGAAGAAGAGCAAAGATGTTCCGCAGATTAAGGAGGATGTTCTGCTGAGATCGAAGATGAGGCAAGGTGGAAGAAGACGTGTTAGGGATAGAAATGCTTAGATTTTTTTTAGGTTCTGTTGGTGGATTATTTATCATTTATGGATTTAGGTTGTGTTTAATTGTTTTGGTTTGTGTTTATGGATTATGGATCATTTTGTTTTTTTGGTTTGTGTTTATGAACAAGTATTGTTGAATGGATATGTGGCGTTTAATGGTTTATGGATTATGGATATTTTTATCGAAGATGGTTATGAACAAGTTTTTATGATCAAGTGTTTATCAATTTGATTTTAAGTGTTTATGGATATTTCTTTAGAAATTGGCCAAAAAAACATGTTTCCAGCACACGTGTCTCGGAAAATTGAAGAATTTTTCAATAGGTACCTCTTGATAGAAGATGCCAGCATGTCTTGAAATATGGCAAAGTTTTTTCGAGAGGTATCTGTTGGAAAATTCTTCAATTTTCCGAGAGGTACCTGTCGAAAAATTATTTCGAGAGTCCCGAGTCAGAAATTTAACGAAGGGTAAAAATGAGATTTCATTGTTTCAATTGTGGTGTGTGGATAATAGTTGGGGTCAAAATTTCAATCCTCATTTTTTTAAGAGCTAGGTAGTTTATAGTAAAACAAAGTAATAAAAATTAATGGATCAGTATAAAAAAAAAACAAAAAAACAAAACCAAACCTAATGCATCAAACATATACAGACGACAGCACAATTGGAATATATTCATGAACATAATAGTGTAATTCCTAGGCCCCGTGTTTGACTCGTGTCCTCTTATCTTTAGTTTTTTTTTTTTTTTAATTGTTTTTATGTAAGTTTCTTTTTATTACCTCGTCTTCTAGTAAATTTTTTTTATCTGTACCTCTTTTTTAGATTAAATGTTTATAATTGTCTTATTTTGAAATGCTATCATACAAATTTTATATTAACTACTAGTATGTTACATTTTATAGCATCATTTTAATGATTAGTTTATAAGTTTTGTATGATTTTATTGTTGTGGATTTATAAACATTGGTAATGAGTTTTGGAAATTTATAAATGTTAAGTCAACATTGAAAAATTGCATATGCATTATTTTCTAAACTAACTTTACACTTTTATTTTCTTAAACGGTAGTGTATATCAAAATCTTTTTTTTTCTTCAAAATTTTAGTATTAGAATTTTACATAATTAGGGCCCTGATTTATACTTCGCCTAGGATCCAAGAAATAATAGGACCGAGCCTAAAACAAGTTCCGGAAAAACTTATCCATCTTCTACTAAGAAGCGAAAAAAAAAACTTAAGACTTCTCTTTGTATAATAAAGCAACATATTTTTTTTTAAAGGAAAAAAAAGTTTGATAAATAGATTTATAAACAAGCCTATATTATAAACCAAAAAAAAAAAAACATGTGTATCATTTTTTAACCAATCAATAATAAATAAGTGAAATTCGTCATTTCTTTTATGGTGTAAACTTGTTCATAGATTAATTTTATAGGTTTATTAATATTTTTTTAAAAAAAATATATGTTCTTGGAGGTAAAAAAAAAAAAGACATTATCCCATTTTCTCATAGAAATTGGGCAGAGCGCAAAGAAAACTGCCATCTTGAGAGGAGACAAAGTCTTAAGTTTTAACTTTGAATATGTCCTTTCTTGAAAGTACTTAACCATATTCAAATATGAGATTAATGGGTATTTATTAACGGTGTAAAGTTTTTTACTCCATTATCCACCAAATTATTTGGATTACTTTAATTTAAAAGTCAACGACCATAAACAGATGAATGATGAATGATATAAAAAACTTTACACTGTCGATGCATTATCCATTTTCTCATTGAAATATTACTTTTACTTTTTTTTTTTTTTGCAATTCATAATCTTCTATCACTCATGTGTCTCTGCTCTCCATTTTCTTCTATCAAAAAAGTCTTGATTATATAGTTTTTTTATTTATATGTCTTGATCGAATTTAAGTATATAATTATCTTATATTTTTTTTAGCTATACTTTTATTTATAACTATCTTTTTTCACATTCAATCTTTTCTTCACTCCTTTACTCTCTTCTTTCTTCAATAATTAATGATTACAAAAGATACTTCATCCGGTCCTATTTAGAAATTGCACATAAATGAAGAAATGAGTAAATGATATAAGAATTTCGTATATTTTGACTAAACTACCCCCATTTATTAATAGGAGAGAGTAATAATAAATGTATGAAGATTATATTGAAGAACGATGAAGAAATGAGTGATGAAAAAATATGTAATAAATAAATGAATGCTTAAAAAAAAGTATAAATGAGTATTGAGTTTCTAAATGAACATAACTTATGGAAGAAAGTAAAATGGCAAAATGAACATAATTTATGGGACATATGAAATATTTTTTAATTAAACTATCTAAAATTCTTACATTATTTAATATTTTTTAAAATTTGTGCATCATTCATATGGTGTTATGGGAAAGAAGTTATAGGCCCGTGAGAGTATGGTAAAAGAGGAATGTGCGGTATATGATTAGATTTAACAGATTGATATTGAAGACCTACTAGCAATTCTATGTAACTACCATGACGAGGCCAAGCACATAACAACGTACTAACACGTTTGCAGTGGCTAGCTAGCAATACATAGAAAATGGGACCTCCCTTTAATGTATGCGTGTTCTGCTCTTTCAAATTTAGTTTTGCCACTTTGTGCAAATTAATAGTGTTCAAACAAACAGCCCATGTGAACCAACTCTTGTTGCTTATGCCTAATTTTTGGGACCACTTCCTTTTGCCAACTTGCAGTGAAGCTCCCACATTTTTAAATCCTGTGAATTTGAAATTGGCTAGACTGCTGTTCTAATAATCACTTGTGGTCATCACATTTTTGGTACAATTGTTGTTACCTAACAAACCCAATGTGAACTATGTTTATGCAGTTGTGCTTTGTTTTTTTTTAACCCACCCTATCCACCTACGCAATTAGGTAACTAATCCTTTCGTATATTAATTGGGTTCTTTCAGAAGTGGCGCTTCTAGCAATGCACTCTCTATTTGCATGAGTCAAGAATCAAACCCGAAACCACATGTTTAAAGGATACAGATTTCATTCATCTGTGTCGGTCTCCAACAATACTGTTGTGCTTTGTTAACTCGGTTTAAAGCATGAGGTTTCTCTCAATTCCCTCCAAAATACAAATGTTGGGGTTGAAGTGGAGACAAAAGAGATTAAATGGCATTACATTCACATAAATATTCCCATAAGGAAATGTCACCAATTCTAATATTTTTTTGACAATGACAGTTTAGCAGCATCCGGAAGATAAATGGCAGGTTGATACAGAGAATCAAACATTGGGAATAGAAAAAAGGAATTTACAAAAATGGAGCACGGCAAATAGGCTTCTCCTCAGAAATTGAATACAAAAATGTTATTTTAACATCCAAAACTAACATCAATCCTACATCTGTGATTTTAAGAAAATAAAAGAGAGATAAAAAGTATATATATTTTGCTTTTCCTTTATTTTCTAAAAATGACGTGCAGAATTCTGATGTTAGTTTTGGATGTTTACGTAATATTGTTGGATTGAATATGTGCATATTTGGTTTTGCGGTAAATTAGTTCAGAATCAATTTTGAAATGTCAACGCTACTAATAGTTGCTTCTCTTCCAATGTGATTTTGGGGTCAGAATTGATTTTCTTACTGAAAACCAAACATGCTATGTAACAATGCTGAAATTTTACAGTTTTCAGCACAAGCACTCACAAGTCACAACTGCTAGCATTGGGAGGAGTATTATATTACTATAAGACTTCGGAGGAATTGAGAAAGGATCGTATAAAGTGAGTTTATCTTAACTATGAGTAAATATAAGAGTATATCTATTATTCATTAGATATAATGCATAGATATCTCAACCCATAGATAATAGATATACCCTTACATATGTTTAAAAATCAAACTTACTTTAATTTAAAATAGCCTTTTCCAAAGTTCAATCCGGGTGACTGAGGAAATAAAACATGTACTAGAACTCAAAATTACATTATGTTCTAATCTATGAATGTTCATAACTATCATACATACACTATCTATGACAAACGCATCTATAGTGGTATGGACTATTGATTGGGTCATTTCCTTCTACAGGCACCTGCTCAGCTCTACACTTATACTTACAGCCTCTACATTCATTGTAAGTACAAGTTGGTGCAGTGGATCCAATCATCAATCTCCTAGAATTCCTCATTGTCCATGCCACATTATTGTAACCCTGAGATTCCACATATTTAATTAATTAATGCATAAATTTAAGTGCACATGAGAAACGTACCAAATTGATAGTAATACATGCATGTATGTGTTTGGCTCACCTGCAAACTTATTGGTTCTCTTTTGGGTGGAGTGGCTTGAGGTATCCATCCTTTTGTTTCAATTCCTGCAGCAATGAAGTGACAAATTTAAGATAACTTGGAGCAAACATTTTTCAGCAAATAGTGGCAGCAACTAATTGGCACAAAGAAATGAAACAAGATTCCTGTATTGATTGAATATCAAATAAGTAATAAGCAGGTAGCACCCTGGAAAACTGAGAAAATTGGTTGTGTTAAGAAACCTTAGTATTTTACATGAAGAAAATCATTAATAGAAGCTAAGAAGTGACATACAATTGAAAGTATAATTATTTATTAGTACACTAAGAGCATCCACACCCATGATCCCATTTTTTGTAAATTAGGGACTCTCCCAAAATAAGGACGGTGGAGAGCTGCTCCACACCGGTGTCACTAATTAGTGACAGTCCCTAAAAATTTTTAGGACAACCGGTGTGGATGCTCTAAGAAGAACTCAAAAGAAGGAAAAGAGAATGAAGAAAGTATAAGAACCAATAGAGAAGTAATAATATCCTATAATAAATAATTGAAGGATATAAATTCAAGAAGGACAATATGACAATACCATGACCTTGTATGACTTTAGCTGCAAGAATTAAGGTGAATAGTAGCAATAAAAGTTTGAATAGTTTAGTGTGTCTCATTCTCCTTTCTGTTTTGCAATAACTTTGAAAGGATTTGAGAGGGTGAATATAGTTGAAAGATAAATAGGAGTTAGTGTTAAGATAATAAAAGAGGGAGAGAATTGAGGAGAGAGTAAGAGATGAGGGTTGTGTTGTGGTGAATTGATGACCATAAGAGATAGACCGGCAAAATCTGTACTGAGACAGAGGAGCATGATCAAAGGGTACAGAATGCCAATACCATGGGAAAATTCTAGATCTAACCATGATTATTAATAAAATCTAGAATTTGAACATTTAAAATTGTGAACATCATAATTTAATCATGACAAGAATGGTCAAGGAATATATATATATATATATATATATATATATTATTAATTGTATATGTAATATATAATCATTATAACTTTGGTTAAAGAATATAGGAAGAAGTTTGTATTGGAAAAAAGTTTGTATTATTTGAAAAAGTTTGTACTATTTAAATAGTTTTTAAAATAATGATTACCAAAACCAAAAGAGAAAATATACTGCAATCTCTTCATTTATTGGGTTTTTCACTGAAAAAAAAAAAAAGAAAACTTTACTTTGTTGGGTTTTACATACTATTTATTGCCCTCACAATTCAAAATTTCTAGATCCGTCGTTGTTGGACTCGCTACCATTTGATGGTTTGTTAATGAATTTAATTTCTTTTCTCTTATTTTCGTAAAAAAAAACTAGTCCGCGTAAGACAGCCCAGTTGGGACACTTAGGATTTTTCCTTCTCCCAGGTCATGGATTCTAGTCTCAGACCTCCCATGTAAACAAAAAAAAAAACTAAAGCAATAGTATTACATTTAAAAAAAATGTATTTTTATGTAATGTGACAAATAAATAAAATTGGAGAATGGTTATATAATTATCAAAATCGGTACACAATATTATATCTCCTTATATAAAATTCTAAATGTTACTGGGAATCCCAAAATAAGGAAAAATAAACATTTCTTATTTACTAAAGTGCATACACCTTAACAAAACTGGTTAAGGGTGAGCATAACTCGATCTATACCATGAACCCATCTTGCTACTCGATGTGTCCTCATATGCATATCAAGGTTATAGTGTATTTCACTAATTTATTTTTGTCTAAACATTTATGTCATAAAAATAACAATTAAAAATTTAAAATGAACATAACTTCAAATATGTAATATTCTTTATATTTCTTTACTATAAAGCTAATGATATAATGTGAGTGTCTTGACTAAGATGTTTTAGCTAATGATATATTAAAACTCTATTGGTGTGTGATAAATCATAGTATGCAAGTATTTTTTTTATAAGCAAATAAAGTTTTTTTTAGTATGCAAATATTTGCTAGTGAAAAATTTATCTTTGTCTCTTTGAATAAGAAAGCATCTTAATGTTTTCACTTTTTAAGTTGTGCAAAATACTTAAATCAGGTAGAATGACCATAATGTTGAGACGGTCTGGTTAACTATCGTTATACAATCACTTGAGGTTTAAATTTTAAAGTAAATACTCAATTTGGTCCTACAAAGATTGTATTTCCACCAATATAGTCCCGAAGATATTTGCCTCCAATATATAGTCTCTTAAAGATCAATTGTGTCGTTAATTTAATTTACTAAAGATATTTGCAACCAATAATATAGTCTCACAAAAATCAATTGTTCGACTACGTAGTCTCCCTGTGTTGCTCCGTTACAAAACTGTTTATTACTCCGTTACAAAACTGTTTAACTGAACTTACGTGACACGTTATATAAAAAAATTGTAAAATAAAATTACAAAAACTTAAATAAATAAACAAACATAATTAAAAAAATACTCACAACTCACAACCTAATCTTCTAACTAAGGAATGCAATTTGTACCCATGTTTATGGAATCTCGTGAGGATTGCCTTATTTGGTGATCCTTGGGTTGAGATTTTTCCTCATGGGATGTGGAAGAAAATCTCCCCAAAAGCTATTTAGGGATTGAAAAGAAAATTTTCCAAAAAAAAATTTTATTATATATTAAATAAAAATGCATTACATTAATAAATTTATTTTTTAATTATATATATAATTAAATTAATTAGAATAATTAAATTTAATTTTTTTTTAAATAAACTGGACAAAGGCCCAAAGAAAAACAACCTAATCAACGAATCATTCTTGGGAAGGCAATACCATAAGCCTCCTCACAAATAATATCATGCATATAGGCAGGAGCAACATTAAAATAAACATTACCTATACTCCTTAAATGACCCAAATCAGCAGATCTATTAGCCTCCCTAAAAACATGACACAAAGAGACATGCCAATTAGAATCTAGTAACATCTTCACTTCACGAACCAAAGCAAAACAATGGTGAGATGTTCCACGGTTAACATTAACCAAAGAAATGGCAGTGAGAGAATCCATTTCCTCTTGCAAGTACCGGATGTTCATCAACTTAGCCATTTTCAAACCCATCAGCAAACCCCATAATTTAGCCTTGACCGTTGTAGCAACACCAATACAACAAGAGAAACCCCGGAAACTGCCCCGAGCTATCCCTAATAAGACTACCACATGCAGCACAATTGTTCGGTTGCCTAAGAGAGCCATCAACATTTAGCTTCAAATATCCGATGGGGCGGATTCCAAGCAACCAGACACTCCTTCTTAAACTTCATATTAGGGATAGAGGAGGAAATTGAAGAGGAAATATGTCGTACATAATTTATAATTGAGTAAAGCAAGGAGGAATTCATCTCGAAGCAATTATTAAAAACCAGGGAATTACGATCATTCCAGATTTTCCACACAGCAGTTCTAAAGAAGGTATTCCAAGTAAGATCTGTTAGATCTTGTGTGCATGTGCAATGTGGAGATTGTGAGATCTATTATGCAAGTGCATGGTTTTGATAATGACAAATGTTTTGATCAAGCTCAAGTCATGGAGAAGCTCACCAAAGAACAACAATCAACTATGATGAAGAGAGAGCAAACTCATTAAGATTCAATATGTGGATTGTTTGTAATATCTTTATTTTGAATCTTGGAGTTTGATGAGTTTGGGTAGAGTTTATTAGAGGGTAGTGAATCTCTATCCAGTGCATGATCATATTATGATTTGAGTATTTGACTTAACCTAAATCAATAGGTGGCTTAAAGGTTTGAAAGAAAAGGTTTAGTTTTGAGAAAACAAGTTTTAAGAAGTGTTTTTACAGCTCATAATCGATTATGAGAAAACCATAATTGATTATCATGAATTGGATCAGGTAATAATCGATTATCACTTTTTAACAAAGGCATAATCGATTATCTAGTTGCCATAATCGATTATGACCTGCCGAACAGCTTTTGAAAATCGTTTTTCACTTCTCAAAATCAGTTTTTAAGTTTCCTAACTTTTGGGTATTTTATATAAACCTTTTACCAATCATTGTGATTAACTAATTTCATTTTCATATCATTTTTAGAAAGATCAAAGCCACACTATTTTCTCAACTTTCTCTCTCACTTTCTCAAAGATCAAAGTTCTTACTTTTCATATTCTTTGATCAAGAAACTTTTGAATCTCAATTACTAATTGTTCATAGTTCTTGAAGGAGATTAATTAGGTTATTTTGTTTTCTATTGGGTTGTAATCATTGCAAGAAGGCAAGCTATCTACAACAAATTGGAAGACTTGGTGGTTGTTCATCAAGCAAATTGTCTTGGAAGTCTTGTTGTGAGGAATCAACAAGCAAGTGGAAGCCTTGTTGTGGGGTTATCAACAAGCAAGGGAAGAAGGTTAGATTAGAAGTTCAATAGGATTGCAAGACAAGAGTGAGGTATCTCTTGGAGGCTATCAAGAAAGGAGTCTTGAGAGGCGTATTACTTGTAATTTGAGAATTCTAATTCCTTATTGAAGAAACTCTCTCTTGTGATAAGAGGGGACTGAATGTAGCTCACGGTGGTTGTGAGTGAACCAGTATAAATCTCTGAGCAAGCTTCTCTTCCCTTAACTCTTTTGTTTTTGTCATTTCATATTGTTCTTGATTGAAAACCTAGAAAAGATTGAATTTACATAATTGATTAAATTAGGGTTTAATTGTTCAAATTGATTTGGGAAAACCTTTTTCATAACCTAGGTAATCATTAACAATATTGGTGTTAATCAATTCCGTGCTATCTCTGATCTTATGTGTTAATTGATTGATTTTCGTTGGAAAAACTATTAGATTGGTTCTGTAAGTTATTTTTTGGTTGCGATTTCGTCCCTTAACTTTTTTTCGTTTCAAATAAATCCGTAAGTTCGTAACTTGTTTCAAATAAATCCTTCCATCCAATTTTGTCTTAACACCGTTAATGGGAGCATCCTACGTGGCAACCAATGATCTTACAAGGCTAAAAATCAACGTTACACCCCAAAACGATGTCGTATGAGACCAAAATAGAAGCTTATTGGGCTATCCCTAACTGTTTTGGTTTTCTCTTTTGACCTCATATGACATCATTTTGGGGTGTAACATTAAGTTTTAGCCACGTAAGACCAATGGTTGCCACATAGAATATTCCCATTAACGGTATTAAGACAAAAATTGGATGGAAGGATTTATTTGAAACAAGTTACAAACTTACGGATTTATTTGAAACGAAAAAAAGTTAAGGGACGAAATCGCAACCAAAAAATAACTTACAGGACCAATCTAGTAGTTTTGCCATTTTCGTTTTCGATTGAAAAAGCGATTTTCTGATTTCTGCAGTGGATAATCTATTATCCATCATCATAATCAATTATCTGATAAGTTGCTGTCAGATGATAATCGATTATCACATGTCATAATCGATTATCAGGTTCAGATTTTGTAAAAATCATTCGTTTTGATTGTTTCGATTTGTTTCGTTCGAAAATCTTTCAAGGTTTCTTAAACACTTATTCAACCCCCCTTCTAGGTGTTCTCTTAGTGTTCTCTAGTCTATTCACCCACCGATTATAGTCTTTTACAATTGGTATCAGAGCTCGGTCGAAAGACGCGAGCATAAAGCTTTATTTTCGTAAAGATCCTTGAGGAAACTACAATGGGTTCTACGAATCCCTTTGGTGGTGAAGGTGCTTCAATAAACCGCCCTCCTATGTTTGGTGGAGAGAGTTATGCTTATTGGAAAGTTAGAATGAGAATGGTATTTATTGAAGCAATAGATGTGAATATTTGGGAAGCTATTGAGAATGGTCCTCACATTCCCTCAAAACAAGTAGAAGGTGCATTTCAACTCATTACTAGAGATGAGTGGACGGATGATGATAAAAAGAAAATTCAATATGATTTAAAAGCTAAAAACATCACCACTTCGCCTCTATCTTATGATGAGTTCTTTAGGGTCTCCCAATGTCATAATGGCAAACAAATGTGGGACACCTTGCAAGTCACACATGAAGGCACTAGTGAAGTTAGGCGTGCTAGATTAAATTCTTTGATGCATGAATATGAATTGTTTCGTATGTTGCCTAATGAACCTATATGTAATATGCAAAAACGTTTTACTCATATTATTAATCATCTCATTTCTCTTGGAAAAACTTTCATGAATTGTGAACTTGTTAACAAAGTTTTAAGATGTCTAAGCAGGGAATGACAACCTAAGGTTACCGCGATTATAGAATCAAAGGACTTCGACACCATGGACTTAGCAACACTTTTCGGAAAGCTTCAAGAACATGAAATGGAGCTTGGACGTTTGCATATGAATGAAGAGTCGGATAAGAACAAAGAAAGAAAAGGAATTGCTCTTAAGGCTAAAAGTTCATATAAAACGGAAGAGAGTTCCGATAGTGAAGATTCCAATTCGGACATTGATTAAGAGTCTATGAAACTTCTACTAAGAAAGTTTAGCAAGATTCTAAGGAGAAAAGGAAGGTTGAACAAAGACAAAAGAAAAGACAAATTCCCCACACTACAAGACCAAGACAACAAAAGAAGGAGTAGTTTGCCATGAATGCGGAAAACCCGGTCATATTAAGTATACGTGTTCAAAGTATCTCAAAAAGATGGAGAAAGAGAAGAACCATCCAAAGCACAAAAAGGCATACATTGTTTGGGATGAAGAAGAAAAGGAAAGAACATCAAGTAGTTCGTCGGATGATGAAGAAATCGCTACACTTAACTTGCTAGTTCAAGTAGATGAAGAAGAAAGCTCAAGTAATGAATCAAATGAACAAAGCGAGGATAGCGATGTAAGTGATACTAAATCCGAAATTTCTTTCAAATATGAAATTTTATATAATGCTTATGAAGAAATGCATGAACAACTTAAGAAACTAGCTTTGAAAAATTTATAAAGGAAGAAGCTCATTTTGAAACATCAATAAGAGATTTTAGAACTTCAAAAACAAGTTGATGAGCTTAATCTTCAAAATGAAACTCTTGATCTCATATATGTTAGTTCTTCTTGTGATTGTGCTAGTAGATTGAATGTTGTGGTTGATTGTGAGAGTTGCAAGTTGCTTAAAGATGAAAATGCTATTTTGAAAAATAAGCTTGCAAGTTTCACAAGTGGTGATATTAAATTGCGCACATTGTTAAATTTTCAAAGAGAAAATTCAAACAAGTTTGGTTTGGGTTATACTGTAGCCACCCAATTTTGTCCGGGGTCAAAAATTAATTTTGTAAATATTTTGGTTAATTAGATTTTTATCCTCAAGTTGTTATAATTGATTTTTTTAAATAAATAAAAAAAGAGTTTATTTGGACCCATTATTTTCTAATTCAGGTGTATTAAGTTATTTTTGGCATTTATTTATAAAAAATAAAAAAATAAAATAAAAAAAGGTTTGCATTGAAATTTTCGAAATAAGAATTAATTGAAAAGTTTATGTTGAAATTTTGAGGACTCAATTAAAAAAATTTTATGATCAATGAAGGAAGATTGAAGATCAATTTGAATTTAGTTGATGATATGTTTTATTTGGAAGAGATTATCAACTTGTTTTTGAAAAAGATTGAAAATTAATTCAAAAATAAATTGAGAATCGTTTGCAAATCAAGTAATTTTTTTTAAATCAATTAAAGAGGATTGAGAATCAATTGGATTGAGTTGAGATTTTTTCATTGAAAATTTTTTATTTCAAATCAAAAAACTATTTGGAAAGGATTATCCTCATTTTTGAAAAGATTGAAAATCAATTCAAATTTTGACAATCAATTCAAAAGATTGATTTTTTTTTTTCAAAAGATTGAAAATCAATTTTTTTTTAAAAAAAATAAGAAAATCAATTTAGAAAATCTTGAGAATCATTTTAAAAAAAATTTTGAAAATCAATTAGAGGATTGAAAATCAATTTGATTGAGTTGAGAATTTTTTTTTCTCGATTGCATTTTTTTCAAATCAAAAATTCTTTGGAAAGGATTATCCTCTTTTTGATATGATTAAAATCAATTCAAATTTTGACAATCAATTCAAAAGATTGAAAATCAATTATTTGTTATTTGAGAATCAATTTGATTTAATCGAGGATTTTCTTTTAAAATCAAAAATATTTGAAAAGATATTATCATTATTTTGAAAAGATTTGAAATTGATTTTTAACGATTTTTTATTAAATTAACTTCTACTATAAATAGAGGTTTTCCCATCACTTTGGGGAGGAGGAAAATTCTTTGAGAAGGGGAAATTTTTTTGAAGAGAGGTGCGCAGAAAAAATAAAAAAAAATGAGAGAGAAGTGCACAAAGATAAAAAAAAAAAAGAAAAAGAGCTTGTGCCCACGGAGACTAGCAAGTACTAATTACCTAATACTCCACTCCTACCTGCATCCGTTTTGTTTTGTTTTTCTTTATTCTCGGTTTCCTTACCAAGCACTGTGATTCCTCCTCTGCTGCTACGGTGCCACTGTTCTTCTATACAGGTTTTTTTTTTCTTTTTCTTATTACTTTTTACCATTTCTGTTTTTAAGTAACAAATAATTAAATACAAATGAAATAGAAATGTAGTCTTTTATTTTCATAGTCAGACTTTAGTTATTAATTTTTAAGAATCCATTTTTAACTACTGAGTAATAATTAATTTTGCCTTCAAATTTAGATCTAACTTTTGAATTTTAATCTTATCATTAAGTCAATATATTTGATTTTTTTTATATATTATGAACTTAACTCTGGAGTTTAAATTAAATAATTATGGATCTTAGTTTTTAATAATCTAGCTTTTTTTTTTGTAAAAAATATTATTTAATTAAATTAGATATGTTTTGGTAAGCCGATTTTTCTGACCCATTTAATGAAGGGATCTCTCGGGCTTTCCTCTTTGTATTCAACAACATGATAAACATTTTTTTTTATTTATTGTGTTTTAAAATAAAACAAATCAATTTTTTTTTATAAAGTCTAACAAATTTATTAATTAAGAATTCAAAATGTCTTTTGGAAATCCACCTTTTCTTGCCTAAATGACAAGATCTTGTGCATATTTCCTCTTTGCATCAAACATTTTTTTAATAAAACTAAAAAACATTAAAAATTAATTTAGAAATACGTAGCCTTGATTCCTCATTTTATGAGGGTACGTAGGACCAAGGGAAACCTTGTCAGGCACAACAATAAAAAACAAATATTTTTTGGCAAACCAATTATTTAGGTCTTTTAATTAAAATCAATCAAAGGTACCATTTTCGAATGGGCGAACGGGGTGCTAATACCTTCCCCGGCTCGTAACCGACTCCCGAACTTGGAATCTATCTAGTTCGAGACCCGTCTTTATCCTTTTTAATTAATAATTATTTTTTCCGCGTTTTTGTAACAAATGCGGTGGCGACTCCATATTGGGTCAATCGACCCCCACTCGTAGGCGAGGCCCCGAGGGCGACCCGGGACCCCGGCCGCGACATATACTAATGCTAAGAGTAAGTCTCATAAAAATGTTGTTGATTTTTCTAAGATTGATTTTTCAAATACTCCAACTTGTTTCTATCCTGGCACTCATGGACATACTTCAAATGTGTGTTATGTTAAAGGAAATTTTGTTTGGGTTGAGAAGGGTGAAAATCCCTTAACTAACAAAAATGGATCCAATACCATTTGGATACCAAAAAGCAAAGCATGATTGTTTTGTAGGTCAAATTGAAGAGCAAAAGGTCTACAAGTATTATTCATTATTTGCATCTTCAAGTATCAAAGAGAATGTCCTACAATTGGTACAGTTGGTACAATTGGTATTATTTCTACAAAGCTCACATTTGGTATCAAGTGGATTTTCACAAGTGGTAATAAGTATTTACATTTGGTATTCACAATTTGTGTTGAAAATTCACAAGTGTTGTTATGATATATTTTTCTACAATTGATATCATTGAGTATTCATTATGTGATTATCATGCTATTGTGGTTATTGTAATATTTCTTTACAATTGATATCATACCTTGTCAAGTGAAATTATGATTTCAATTTCATTGTTATATTACTTTTTGATAATGCCAAAAGGGGGAAAAAAGGTTGTTTTGTTGTTTTTTATAAAGGGGGAGCAAAGTTGTTGAAGATAGGGGGAGAATCAAGTTTAACTCAATTGGATTTTAAATGTCAAAAGCATTTATTGAGGGGGAGCAAGAGTCTCACCAAGTGATCAAATGTTTCAACAATCAACAACTTCAAAACATGTTTGTCGTAATCAAAAAGAGGGAGATTGTTAGATCTTGTGTGCATGTGCAATGTGGAGATTGTGAGATCTATTATGCAAGTGCATGGTCTTGATAATGGCAAATGTTTTGATCAAGCTCAAGTCATGGAGAAGCTCACCAAAGAACAACAATCAACTATGATGAAGAGAGAGCAAGCTCATTAAGATTCAATATGTCTATTGTTTGTAATATCTTTATTTTGAGTCTTAGAGTTTGATGAGTTTAGGTAGAGTTTATTAGAAGGTAGTGAATCTCTATCAAGTGCATGATCATATTATGATTTGAGTATTTCACTTAACCTAAATCAATAGGTAGCTTAAAGGTTTGAAAGAAAAGGTTTAGTTTTGAGAAAACAAGTTTTTAGAAGTGTTTTTACAGCTCATAATCGATTATGAGAAAGACATAATCGATTATCATGAATTGGATCAGGTAATAATCGATTATGAGGTTGAAATAATCGATTATCACTTTTTAACAAAGGCATAATCGATTATCTAGTTGCCATAATCGATTATGACCTGCTGAACAGCTTTTTAAAATCGTTTTTCACTTCTCAAAATCAGTCTTTAAGTTTCCTAACTTTTGGGTATTCTATATAAACCTTTTCCCAATCATTGTGATTAACTAATTTCATTTTCATATCATTTTTAGAAAGATCAAAGCCACACTATTCTCTCAACTTTCTCTCTCACTTTCTCAAAGATCAAAGTTCTTACTTTTCATATTCTTTGATCAAGAAACTTTTGAATCTCAATTACTAATTGTTCATAATTCTTGAAGGAGATTCATTAGGTTATTGCGTTTTCTATTGGGTTGTAATCATTGCAAGAAGGCAAGCTATCTACAACAAATTGGAAGACTGGGTGGTTGTTCATCAAGCAAATTGTCTTGGAAGTCTTGTTGTGTTAACAAGAAAATTGGAAGTCTTGTTGTGAGGAATCAACAAGCAAGTGGAAGCCTTGTTGTGGGGTTATCAATAAGCAAGGAAATAAGGTTAGATTAGAAGTTCAACAGGATTGCAAGACAAGAGTGAGGTATCTCTTGGAGGCTATCAAGAAGGGAGTCTTGAGAGGCGTATTACTTGTAATTTGAGAATTCTAATTCCTTATTTGAAGAAACTCTCTCTTGTGATAAGAGGGGACTGGATGTAGCTCACGGTGGTTGTGAGTGAACCAGTATAAATCTCTGAGCAAGCTTCTCTTCCCTTAACTCTTTAGTTTTTGTCATTTCATATTGTTCTTGATTGAACACCTAGAAAAGATTGATTTTATGTAATTGATTGAATTAGGGTTTAATTGTTCAAATTGATTTGGGAAAACCTTTTTCATAACCTAGGTAATCATTAACAATATTGGTGTTAATTAATTCCGTGCTATCTCCGATCTTATGTGTTAATTGATTGATTTTCGTTTTCGATTGAAAAAGTGGTTTTCTGATTTCTGCAGTGGAAAATCAAATATCCATCATCATAATCGATTATCTGATAAGTTTCTGTCAGATGATAATCGATTATCACATGTCATAATCGATTATCAGGTTCAGATTTTGTAAAAATCATTCGTTTTGATTGTTTCGATTTGTTTTGTCGAAAATATTTCAAGGTTTCTTAAACACCTATTCAACCACCCTTCTAGGTGTTCTCCTAGTGTTCTCTAGTCTATTCACCCACCGATTGTAGTCTTTTACAAGATCCATTTTGCCCGCAACATTACCAATAAGGTTAAAAGAAAGCCAAACCTGAAATTCAGCATTAAAGAATAAATTGGCTTTTGATGGGTGCACCACCTTATTCCGGAATCTTCTAACTTCGGTACAATCCTGGAGACAGTGGAGGATGGATTCACCACCCAGCATGCATCGAGGACAGTTATCAGAAACCGAAATACCCCTTCTAACGCGTTCACTATTTGTTAAGAGACTCTCATGACAAGCTTTCCAAAGCATAGCTTTGTTCCTCGGAGGCCCTTCCCACTTAGAAACAAGCCCAAAATTTATGGAACTAGGGAGCTGTTGAGGGGCTGAATTTTGATTCAACGACAGAAGGGGATCATAAGCCGATTTAAGAGAGAACAACCCACTACTCTCCGCGCTCCAAACCAAAGAATCAGCACCTGCAGTATGAATAGGAGGGATAATACCTGCAATTTTAGCACAAACATACCCTGGAAGAATACTATTCAGCACAGGCCAATCCCACTCTCCATTAATTGAATAATGCACAATAGGATAATTATCACACCACAAAGGAATGTTTATATCCTGAAGAGATCAGAAGCCAAGGGGGGTATTTCAGGGATCCAAGCATCCTTCCAAAATTTAGCAATGGCCATAGTAAGCGGGCACCAACTCTCATTCGCAACAGCCTGTTGGATCATATGACCAAGTCTATCCATACAGGGAACAAACAGGTAAGGAGAAATAGGATCTCCTTGCCTTAATCCCCGAGACGGTTTGAAGCTATCAGTATACTCCTCATTCCAATTAACGCACATAGAAGCACTGTAAATGCAATTCATTATAATTTCTATAAGAGAAGGATCCAGATGCAAAGCTTCTAGAGTCTCTCTCACAAAATCCCAGTGCAGCCTATCATACGCCTTTTCAAGATCTAGTTTCAGCACCATCCAACCCTTTTTACCTTTCATAGATTTGAGAGAGTGGACCACTTCCCACATAATAATAACATTATTTGTACTATGTCGTCCCGGGACGAAACTGCACTGATTTTGAGAGATCGACCGGTCCATGATTGATCTTAACCTGTTCACTATAACTTTGGTAACAACCTTATAGATAACAGTACAAAGAGAAATGGGATGGAAATCTTGAACACGCTCAGGATGTCTCACTTTTGGGATCAAAGTTAAGATAGTTTGATTAATAGGAGAAATAACGTCAGGTTGAATGAAAACCTTCTGAACAAAATCAAAAACAAAAAATTGGAGGTACTCCCAATGCGATTTATAAAAGATAGCATGGAGGCCATCCGACCCAGGGGCCTTTAAAGTTTCCCATACTGAACATAGCCTGCTTAACCTCATGTAAATTAACCATACCTAAAAGCTTGCTTCTCTCCTCAATAGAAAGAAGAGGGAAACTAATAGTGTTGTCCAGAGGAACAAAAGTTCTATCTTCAACAGAATAGAGCTCACAGAAAAAATACTGTACCATGTTACGGAGAGAGCTAGAATCATACACCCACTAATCAGCAATGCTCAAGAGAGTGTCCACCCTATTATGTTGTCTTCTGATGGTCACCGAACGATGGAAAAACAGGGTATTTCTATCACCCATAGTAATCCATTTCGATCTCAACTGCTGAAACCAGTATGCCTCTTCTTGCATAAGGATAGTCTCATACTCGGAGTTAAATTCACCTTTAATTTTGCGAAGGTATGCATTATTTGAGGTAGAAAGGCTGGAGTGAATGCCCTCCAATCGATTAAGAATCCTTCTCTTCCGATTAAAGATGTTACCAAAAACCTCCTTGTCCCATGTGGAAATTATTGTAGTGAAACGAGCAACATTCTCCTCCCAAGAAGAAGCCCTTGACCACGCATAATGAACCTGGTTTTTAAAGTCTGGATGATAAAGCCATGGGGCCAGAAATTTAAAATGATAAGAATGGGATCTAGCAGGGACATGAGCATTAAGGACGGAGCCAACAACCCGTGTGGTTAGATGAAGGAAGAGGGACATTAATCATTGAAAATAAAGGAAAAGTATCTCTCCACCTCTGATTAGCTATTACACGATCAAGTCTTTCCTGAAGGTTACCTCTTTCCCAAGTGAACGACGAGCCTTTAAAGCCCACATCAAATAAACCACAATCCTCCATGCAAGAAGCAAAATTATAAGCTGAATTTGAATTGAAGGGAGCCCCGCCAATCTTCTCATACCCAAAAAGGACTTGATTAAAGTCCCCAGCAACACACCAAGAATCATTAACGGTTAAACTGATACTTCGAAGCTCCTCCCATAAAATATTTCACAAATTCATATGCGGACTAGCATAAATCATAGAAAGAAACACTATAAACTAGAATTCAACTTGCATTTCATATGTACATCATAAGAAGAAACAAAACAAACATCAATAGTGACAACAGACTTATTCCAAAAACACCATATACCTCCCGAAAATCCCACAACATCAACACGGACCTCACCATCAAACCCCAACTTAGTGATAACCTTAGTCGCTCTCTCCCCACTAATTTGTGATTCAAGAATGGCTAAGAAGTCAAGATGAATTTTTTTTTTACAATCCTGAATAAGACCAAGGAAACAACTCTTTCCTGCCCCTCTACAGTTCTAAATTTAGAGCATTCATTAAAAGAATAAATAAAATAGAAAAGAACCTCAGTAAACGCAAGGGAGTATAAATCTCAAGCATTGACCTGCTCGTGTGAACCATTGCTCAAAAACGAGCTACTCTTCAATTCCTCAACACCAGTGGGTGCAGTATTATGTGGCTCTGTAACAGTACCGTCAATCACCTCCTTCCCTTAACTAGGAGAGTGACGTCAGCTATACCCTTTCCTCTAGCCAACTGACGTTGAAGAAAATCCATTTCCCCCAGAGAGTAATGAACCCAATATGGGTCAATGAGAGCACTCCTCATTTGTTTCTCCTTATACTTCATCAACCGCAAAACCTCCTCTTCTCGCAACTTCTTATTAGCCAGAGCTGTAGTTCTATCAGAGGAAGCATCTTCGATAGAGACCTGCTGCTGCTTGCCAAGGGTGACAACTTGAGGCTGAGAACCCCGCTGTTTAGGACCAGCAACCGAAGCCTTGGACGGTTTAGAGATTGGTTGGGCTTTAGGCCCAGACTTTGAGTTTTTAGTAGAACTTTTAGGAACCCCCCATTCGGTTTCCCATTGGGCCCATAAGCCAAAGGCCAGAAGACTTGGCTTTGACTGCATCATGCAAATTCATTGACTCCTCATTTAGCAAATTAAAACTAGATCCCATAATTTGAGTCGCCTTATCATTTCTTTGTCCTACAAACCGATTAGGATTTTTATCACCTTGATTTTTAGCACTTTGTTGTCGTTTTCTCAACGTTTTTTTGACCAACATCCAGGCACCAAACAACTCCTCATTTTTAGAGGAATCTTCATTACTTCCCAAAGTTTCATCTTTGCCATTATTAGCATTAACTTTCTTCATAGAGGGAGATTTGGTAACGGTAGTAGCACCGGTTGAAGATTCCCCCACCGTTGTTGGTCGTAGACTTGCACCATCCACCATGGAAGTCACCTCCAACGACGTCACATATGGTGCAATAACCTCTGGGCACCTATCACGCTTATGACCAAACTTCCCACAACTAAAACAAATCATGTTAAGTCCCTCATATTCAAGATTGAATTTCATTTCCAAAGCTGTAATGGAAGGCTATAGAGTATTATGGAGATCAAGTTCCACACAAATACAGGAAAATTTATTTCTAGTGTGAATTGAAGTAAGAGTATCAATTTTCAACATGTTGCCTAATCGACCACCTGCCCTCCATAAAAAATTATCATTCGTCAACTCCATAGGGAGATTAAGAATACGAACCCAAGTTGCAAATTTCCTCACCTCATGTTCGTAAGGATTAAAAAACAGCCTCCATCTCTGTACTTGAATACAACGACCAGCATAACTCCAAGAGCCCTCCAACGATGCATGTCTAAAGTCTGCCTCATTCTTAAATCGAACTACAAAAAAGCCCTCTGATATATCAATGACATTAATATCATCATTCCTAGCCCAGAGTTGTTTTAACTTACTCACCATGAAGTGGTAACCAACCTTTCTACCAAGTACATTTGCTATCAAAGAGGACCTCCATGGACGACACCATTCTTCGTATTCCTCAAGGGAAACATCAATTTTTGGCTTGAGGTCCACCACCTCAGGAGGAAAATCATCAATTTGCAAGTCCATGCAAAGCTCTTCAGTAACCATCTTAATGATCTCAGAATCCGCCGGTTGATAGCCCTCTATGGACATAAGCTTAGAGGCATAAGTTGGCTTCGGGTTAGAAGAAGAAACATTAGATTCAGGAGTCCCTGCTAAGTCCTTGGTAGAATCCTTCATGACCACTTCCTCTAAAGGTCCATCCGTATCCTCCTCCCCCGTTTTCACTTAGTACTTCGATCTTTATGATCATCCTTCTTCGAAGAAGGTTTCTCATGAGCATCAGTGAAAGCATTTTTCTCCATATTCACATCCATTTTTTTTGTTAGAGGATTTCTTGGTTAGAAAACCCACTTTTTCTGGATGAAGGAATGAAAGGTATTTAATGTTTTGATCTTGATATATTTTTTTTAATTTGATTTTGAACATATTATTTGAGTTTCTTTTTTGTTACTTCGGCTTCAATGTTTAGATTAATGTGAATTTATTATGGAGTATTTGAACTTTATTACTACTAGTTTTCCCATGATGATTTTGCTAAAATGGTGGATATGAAGTGACATTTGTAACATCCCGTTATTTCTAATATCTCTAGCAAAATAATTAAATGATTTAATATGATGTTTTCAATACTTGAGTCTCGAAATAAAATTCTGATTTCATCATTATATTTGAAATACGTTTCCTAATTGAAATAAGTAAAAATTTGTTATCATACGTTTTCCAAAAATAAAGTAGTACTTTTATTTAGTTTAATTAACATTTTGACAGGGAGCTCAAGTGACAATCCTTAGAGGCATTTTTATAAACAGTTTCTTCATAAAAATATGTTTAACTTAATATTTGAACGTCCCTGTAAATTTTCATAGTGTTCGGAGGCTATTTTATTTTTAGCTTCTGGACTGGTTTAATATATTACCGGTTTAATTTATATATAATAATCTTCTACTTCAAAATTTTAAATATTATATATTATCAAGTTTAATATCAAGATTGAGAAAATATATTTAGTTTTGAATTTTGATAATTTTTATTACGCAATAGCTATCCGGAGGGACCGGTAACTTTATTATTTTCTAATTAGTTTTGAGTAATTAAAAATACAATATTGTTTTACTAAAATGTATTTTACGATTTGGATAGTCAAAATTTTAGTTATAACCCAAAATACCTACATGCATTGACCAACAAATAAGAGCACGTTGTTAAAATATATATATTTTCCTAAATCTACCAGCCCCACCGTAACCCAAAAGAAAAAAAATATATATATAAAACATGTGGCCCGAAGGCCACCACGAGAAACAAAAGCAAGGTCCACAAAACTTAAGTGAAAGAGCAAAAACAATAAGAAGAAGAAAGAAAGTGCTACGGAGAGAGAAAGAAAGGGCGACGCAGAGATAGAGCAAAACTTTGGAATTTCAATTTTCTCAATCCGATTACTCAAGATCCGACCGTTCAATCTCAAATCCTTCTTAGGTATATAATCTCCTCAACTCCCTCTATCCATCCATGTAATCTATTCGACGATCCGTCTATATTTTTATTATCCCTATATTTTCAAATAAATAGATGTTTTGGAAAAAAAAGTTATATATCTTTATTGTATAATGATATATATTTATTATTTTGACAGAAATGAATTTATTTGATATATATATATATATTAATGTTATAATTAGTTTTAACATATGTTCCTATTTAAATCCAACACGTTATTATTAATCCTGACCCCGGAGCAAGTCGCGGATGTAAAAATGACTCTGCCACTATGACTAGGATTTTCAAGGTAAGGGGAGTCTCTTTTCCACACTTTGGGTTAGGGATAGTTAGGGTGTATAATAGGATTTGAGTTTAATACTTAGACCGGGTTGTGGGTAGCAAAATGGCTTTAATTTAAAGTTGATTTAGGGGTGATTAGTATGTTTATGGTTGATTTTATAGTAATTAAATTGTTTATGTCAAATTCTCGTTTTATTAATATTAAAGTAGGAAGTGAAGAACCCTAGGGAGTTGACTTACATTCAATGTACTCTGAGACATACCTGAGTATGTCGATTGATTTGTGATATTGGTTGATGGTTGTTAAATTGATATGCTCGCTAAGAGTTTTATATGTGATATTCGAAATGTGACCCTATATGTGAGTAATCGGTGGTGTGTTTATAAACATTGAAAATGGAAATGTGATGTAAAAAGAAACAATAAACTGGAATTTCAAATGAATTTATATATAGATATAACTTGAAATGTTTGCGTGTGAAGAATGTTGGAAATATGTGATTTGTGAAATACTTGATAAATTATGGTTTGATTTATAAATTAAAGGAATGATTGGGTCCGATAAAAGTGGTGAAAATGAATATTTGATATTACTTGCAATTCTCCGAGTATTTGATGAATGGTGTGTATGTTGTGCTTGACTTTTGTGAATGAGTTGTGATATGGAATAAAAGGAATGCAGTGTAGTTAACATTTTAGGTGCATAATCAAGGAGCTTGAAGATCAGGGTGCACAGCGAACAATTCGAAAGAAGGGAATTCCAGTTGAAGTGATGTATATTATGAATGAATTCCCCAATTTGTATTTATGAACTTGTCTTGTATTAAGAAAATTTTTAATTCACCATTTTATTTTCACTAAGTTTGTTAAACTTTTAAATATAAATCGGGGTGTTACAACATTCTTATTCGATTCAGAGTGGGAAGGCTTTTTGTTTGGCAGAAAAGTTGAAGTTATTAAAACAAGATATTAAGGAATGGAATAAAAATGTGTTTGGCCATATCGATAATTCCATTTCTAAGGCTACCTCGTAGATTAACTTGTTAGATAAAAAGGCGGAGGATGTTGGGCTATCTAATGATGAGGTGATGGGCAGAATGTTGAAGACTACATAACTCTAGAAGTTGATGAGAAACAAAGAAAGTTTGACTAGGCAGAAGGCTCGAGTTAGATGGATTCGTGAGGGAGATGCGAGTTATGCCTATTTTCATACTTGCATTGTGAAGCGTAGAATGAGAAATCTTCTCTGTAAGAAAATTACTTTAAGAAAATTATTTATTTGACAAAAAATTTATTTGACAAAAAATATTTCATTTAAGAAAATTACTTTGGTCTTCAATGTAAGATTTTTTTTCCAATTTTTTTTATCATATTTATAAGATTTTATTTTAATTTTCAGTAACATTTAATTATTTTTTTATGATATTTATATTAAGTCAAATACTTTTTAGAGTCTCAACAATAATTTTAAGAATAATTTTGATAATGTATATTAAATATTTATATTTTCAATGTTACTAACAAAATTAATTTACCTTCTTGATGGACTTAAATTTCTTCAAAAATATTTTACATTTAGAAACAAAGGACTAATTAGTATTGTTACTTGTTTTTTTTTTAAAATTTTTTTTATTGTTACTGGTTAGTGATTAGTGATATTGAAAATAAGGCACCAACGGAGGTTGGCTCAAGTGGTGTGATCCTGTCAACTTGAGAACTTGAGAATGAGGCTTGAGACTAAGAAGTCCCAGGTTCGATTCTCGATTAACACGTCTCGTTGGGAGAGGCATACGAACGCGATCTTGTGCAAGATTAGTCTAAAGAGTTGCGACATCGTACATGATTAATCTCAAGAGTTCCTTGGTATTGAGGTGCTCTTGGAGATACATGTGGTACTGATGAGCTCACCCAAGCACCATTGCTATGCTATTGTGCGTGAAATAAAGGGGGTGTTAGACTTGGACCGGAGAATCTTTGAGGCAAATCGATTTGCAGATTTGTTGGCTAATAAAGGTCATACATGTTCTTTTAATTGCATTATGTTAGATACTTGTCTTTTAAACCTATTTTTCCTTGTTTTTGAGGATGCTTGTAATATAACTTTCCTAAATTCATTAGATAATTTCATTTTTCTTTGAGCTCATTGATTATAAAAAAAAATATAAAAAATTTATATATTTTTCATAAACAATCCTATAATTATTATTGAGTCTTTAAAAAAAAACTAGTAAGCAAGCCCGTGCGATGCACGGGGCCATTACGCGAAGCCCCTAATTTAAAGGTGAAATTATTAAAGGTTTCATATCATGACTTAAATTTGATTGACAAACAATTGATTAAAATTTGATATCATGACTTAAATTTTATATTTTAAAATTAACTAATTTTTTTTTGTTTTTTTAAGATTATATCCAAAAACAATAATTTCTTTTTGATTTTTTTCTAATCTTCCAATTAAAATGGCATATTAATTAATTATGGAAAAATTAAAACTACGTATTAATTAATTATGGAGTATATGATAAGTTTAAAACTTATTTGAGTTAATAGCATAAATGCTTATTTAATAATAAAATTTGATTTATTAATTAATGACATTATCAATGAAATGTCCAATTATTTAAATAAAAACGTCTCATAACAATGTTCACACGTGACATATTTAAAGTGTATTAAAATCAAAGTATCATATTTTATTTGTCAAATATATCCAAAACTTAAAGTCATATAATTATAGTTACTTGTTCTTGCTTCATGGTCTTTTACAAACAAAATATATAGGAAGTTGACATAATATGGCTACATTCCAATACAACCAAGTACGCAAATGATTCAGAATTTAAACCTCCAAGTATTTTCCTCCACCTTCAATAGTTACATCTCTTTGAGCTTAAGCCTTTTAACTTTTCCAGGTTCTAGCATTAGCAGGTGCTTTTCATATGTATCAACACACTTGAAACATCCAGGGTGAAATGAAAAGCATACTTGTAGATTGGAGAATATAACAACCAGGTGACCAAAATTGAATATCTAAACCAAAGAGAGATGTGAGTTTTAAATGCAAATGAACATATTTTTTTTTAATTCTAACACTATAATAGTCTCACAGGTCACAATATCATTTACTTTTTTTGACCATACAGTCGCATATGACAGAGTACTACCAATAACGATAATAAATTTAGATCAAATAGTAACTTATAACAAATCATCACAACAACCTTAAAGCATGGTCCAGTAGGCAAATTGTTGTTTGCTGAGGAAGAAACTAGAGCAGGTGGTTCTTCTGGCTTCTGCTCATAGAGAGACTCACTTGGCTGCATGTCATAAGGATAATTTAACAACAAAAATACTCTCAAATTAAGTGACAATAACATAAAGATCAACTGAATGACACTGCTAAGATATTT
This sequence comes from Crotalaria pallida, assembly GCA_037953625.1. NCBI lineage: Eukaryota > Viridiplantae > Streptophyta > Magnoliopsida > Fabales > Fabaceae > Crotalaria > Crotalaria pallida. The sequence continues at coordinate 52,281,562 of CM075654.1, read as the reverse complement.
ATTTCAATATAGTAATATAAAATATGCATAACAAAGGTGACAATTTGCACACCTTTCTATTAAGCTTCCGAGCACCAAGTCCCCTAGTCTTCCCAGTTTTTTTTAGCACCAATAGGTTTCTTTACAGTACTGGAAACTGTTGTATGGGCAGCTCTAGGTGAAGAAGTGCTCTCAGGCATTGCAGGCTTCACCAGATTATTTTCTTTTGGTAATTCATTGGTCCTGACTTCAGGAAGTCTATTAGCCACTTCTGGAGACTGCGAAGCAACAAAAGATGATTGTAAAGCTGCTTCCTCAGCCACGCTTTTAGCTACTTCCTTAGAAAGTATTTGTTTATATAATTCTGCAGCTCTTGATGTATATTTGGCCTCTATTTTACCACCATCAGTCCAACCATGTTGCTTAAAGAAAACTTGTGCACGATTGTTCCCTCCAAAGCTCATCATTTTTAGTTGCTCAGGACTCCATGAGTCTAAATTTGTAGATCTGCATTAAAAAAAATATAATTTTATAGAAGGATTCATCTTTTCTGCTCCTCTCTCCCTTTGTTTACAGAATTTGTTTAACAGAATACCAAGCAAAAAAAAAAAAAACCAAAGATGCAGAACCCACAAAGAGAGAATTTAATGAAGAGAAAAACTGCTAAGCTTTCAAACTACTCAATGAAAGCATAATAAAACTGAAAAAAGAGTATTATGCCGACCTTGAAGTGTATCAAACCTACAAAAATGGCCCCTCTAGTTTCAGAAATTAAATAGGGCACCCCTGCTGAAAATGCTTATCAGAGAATTGCTTCCTATTCAAAAAAATTCCAATTATCCAATTATAAGCCATCATTAAACAATACTTACCAACCCATTAAAAACCAACTGATGAATTCAAACAAATGAAATATCACCCATTAAAAACATTCTTTATCAAAATTATGGAGGAAAAATCTAGTAACAAAATCATATTAACTAAGGAGTTTCTCCATACTCAATAGGTCATCTTCACAAAATTCAGATTGAGCTTGGACCTGTTAAAAAAGCAGAAAAAGGTGTTCAAATTCAAATGCAACAAATAAAGAATGTTTATTCTTCAAAACTCAAAAGGAATCAGAAAATGTTGATACACAACTTACTTTGTTTCTGAAAAAGATTGCAAACTGATAAAGTCCCATCTCCACTTAGCAATGAAAGAAATTCAAGGAAAAAAAGAAAGACTGCATTTATAAGCCAGAGAAAGTAGAAATTGAAAAACAATTTATAATTCATGGAGCATGCAAAGGAGTTTAATTGCTCAAAGAGGGTCATGCAATACACAGGTCTTCAATAAGCAATACATGGCTGGAAGCAAATTTAACTTTCTAATAACTAAAAATGAAAGGAAAAAATAAATAGCAAGCATGTCCCAACTTTTCCTCTTCAGTTATGCTTATCAAAAACAGAGCATAAATTATCCTAGCTATTTTAATATTGATTAATATCATTTTTATGTAGGTTTATGAAATTAATATCATAGCCCTTTTTCAGTTCCTGCAAAACGGGAGTTTCTGAAATAAAGCAAAGGCAAGATCCTTTTAGAAAGCAGTGAATCAAGCAGAAATCTGAACACAATCCAATTGAGATAAATATAATCAACATATTTTGGAATGGAAAATGAAGTTAACTATGAACCATATTTCCTATTAACCTTTGCTGGCAAAGTAACACATATAAAACCTTATACATTTCACTCCTGGATGCATGGTAAGGAAGTCAGTAAGTCACCAATCTCATAACCTTTGCCAGCAACACAACTGATTAGGCCTTTGGGAAAACCAGCTAAGTGAAAGCAATGAACCATGTGCAGTGCAGAAAAAGCTCCCTAGAATGCATCATTACACAACCACTTAGAATGGACAAAACAGAAAATAAGGGAAGCAATTTAAATATTTTGAAATTAGTATTTTGGAGCAGACTGGTCAAAGTTTAATAACATAACTGTTGCTGTTTCTTTTAACCCCTAGACATATATGATAGCACCTAGTGAGGAAACATTCAAAGTTAGAAATATTTAAAATGGATCAACTCAGAAAGTTAAAATTCAGTCATAATAGTGCTTTCCAAAAATTACAGGAGAAGTAATACTTTGCTGATATGTTTGACTTCTAACTACTACTTGATTATCATTGTTCATTTCTTTCTCATGTTCAGATGCAATTCCTACTCTTCGTCTCCTCCTTCTACCGTTAGCTACACGTGATGGACAGTCATTGCTTTCACAATTTATATGCGCTCCTGTCAATACAAAAAAAAAATTAGTATGCAAAATACCATATTTGTAAATGACAATGCAAAATTGTTAAACAATAATGGATATGATCTTACCCGATTTAGAGACAGGTTCAACCCCTAGGCTTAAATGCTTATCTTTCTCAGGACACAACATTTTCCTATTTGAGGAAGACTCTACCAATATAGAATGTAAGAATTAGTAGTGAACAATGAGCATTCAAAGAAATACAAAATTGAAGCTTTACATACCAGGAATATCAAAATTTCCCTGCCCAGTTGATGTACATCTCACTCGAAAACCTGATTGGACAGATACAAAATTCTGGGATGCACTTAATTGATTATGTTCTTCAAAATCAATATTACCAGATACAGTTGATGTAGGAACATTCTCTTTGTTTTTTGAACTTTTGGTTTTTCTTGTTGAGTACGATTTTTTCCCAATATTATGACAGATTTTAGTTCCTCCATCCCCTGCCTCCTGATTATTCTGTTCTTTCCACTGCAACAAATCTGCATTAAAATGAGCTACTGAATTGAATAAAACATAACATCATTAAAATGAGCAACCGAATTGACATATAACATTCCCTACAACTTGTGTTACCTTCATACCATTTTTATTAATGAGCTGCTGATCTAACTTTCTATGTTTACAATGTCCACCAATTGTTAAATTAATACTTCCAACATCTAAATCACAACTTCGTTTTCGACCGGAAGAAGACCCTGCAATTATATTAGGAATACCAACTGTTACAATCTACTTTACAATAGTATTGTAGCTATGTATCTATGATATGGATATACCTTCATTGTTTAAAGAAGATGGAATAACACTGATGTCCTCAAATTCTTTTGAAAGAAACCTTACAATGTGATCATCACCATTATTTTAAAATAAACTTTTCAATCGTTCTCGTCTTGCATTAATCGTATTTGTAACATCAGAGAGTGCACTTTCACGTCCTGTTGATTTAACATGAGTATGAGCTGCAAAAAAGCGGCTGGCCAAAATTACCAATGTTCTTCAGACAATTCATAACTCATACTTCAAACTAAATCAGTTACAACAATACCTGATACATTCGGATGATTCTTCGGATCAAAACTGTTTTGTAAATTTAAGCGTGTATCATTGAGAGACAATGTTGAGCCCAAAACAGTTCTACCAGGTTGTAACCTCCTCATGGAAGTTGAAGTCAACATTTCAGCTGTGATATCTTAATTGCTTAACACGTTTTCAAAGAGTAAACTTAAAGAACCATCAAAACAAAAACATTTTAGCTGCATTTCATACCTGACTTAGGAGTCAAAAATGAATCGCATGAGTTTCCTTGAGATTTTTCATTAGAATTATTGCCTGAAACAGTGGGCACATTTACAAATCTTCCAGTTCAACAGATGAAATACCGAACCAATGTACAAAAATAACAACACCAACAAATGCATTCCAAAGAACCATGGAAATAAGTAAATTGTATACCTGATTTAGGAGTCAAAAATGAATCGCATGAGTTTCCTTGAGATTTTTCATTAGAATTATTGCCTGAAACAGTGGGCACATTTACAAATCTTCCAGTTCAACAGATGAAATACCGAACCAATGTACAAAAATAACAACACCAACAAATGCATTCCAAAGAACCATGGAAATAAGTAAATTGTATACCTGATTTAGGAGTCAAAAATGAATCGCATGAGTTTCCTTGAGATTTTTCATTAGAATTATTGCCTGAAACAGTGGGCACATTTACAAATCTTCCAGTTCAACAGATGAAATACCGAACCAATGTACAAAAATAACAACACCAACAAATGCATTCCAAAGAACCATGGAAATAAGTAAATTGTATACCTGATTTAGGAGTCAAAAATGAATCGCATGAGTTTCCTTGAGATTTTTCATTAGAATTATTGCCTGAAACAGTGGGCACATTTACAAATCTTCCAGTTCAACAGATGAAATACCGAACCAATGTACAAAAATAACAACACCAACAAATGCATTCCAAAGAACCATGGAAATAAGTAAATTGTATACCTGATTTAGGAGTCAAAAATGAATCGCATGAGTTTCCTTGAGATTTTTCATTAGAATTATTGCCTGAAACAGTGGGCACATTTACAAATCTTCCAGTTCAACAGATGAAATACCGAACCAATGTACAAAAATAACAACACCAACAAATGCATTCCAAAGAACCATGGAAATAAGTAAATTGTATACCTGATTTAGGAGTCAAGAATGAACCGCATGAGTTTCCTTGAGTTTTTTCATTATAATTATTGCCTGAAACAATGGGCACATTTACAAATCTTCCAGTTCAACAGAGGAATTACCGAACCAATGTACAAAAATAACAACACCAACAAATGTGATGACACAGAACCATGGAAATAAGTAAATTGTATACCTGAATTGGAAGTCAAAAATGAAACGCATGAGTTTCCTTGAGTTTTTGAATTGGAATTACTGCATGAAAGAGTGACCACATTTAGAAATCTTGCAGTTCAACAAAGGAATTCAACAACACCAACAAATGGATTCTAAAGAACCATGGAAATAAGTTAAAAATAAAAAAATTCAGCAAAAGGGAATATGCGAGCTACCTTCCAGGTCTTCTTCCATTGCCTTTCGGATTTTTCAACTTGCACAAATTAGCTTCCTTTAAGTTTTGAATAGAAGTAACACGTTTTTTCAGAGAGAATTGTTTCTCTTTTTTTTTTTCACCTAAAGAACGATAATGGCCAGCTGGTGGAGCAAGTGACTTTCCTCCTTCTTCACCAAGCTCAAAGCAAGCTCGGAGAAAGCACAAAAGTGGAAACATAGATATTGGGCCAAGTAAATGCTTTGGGGCCCGAATTGAAATATGACCCTTTGCATTCCATGTAGTTGGAAAATTAATTACTGTAATTAAGGGATGTTTAGGCGGGAAATCTGCATCCTTATGGGTTAATCCCATTTGGATTTATATATAGTATAGAATAGATTAAATAAATAATATTTTTTAAAAAATAATTAATATCATTAAAAATTGGAAAGAAAACATATGTTACAGATCAATTGAAAAAAAAAAAAAAACCTCACATTTAAAAAAAAAAAACTCATATTTTCCTGTTGATAAGATCAGCCTCCCTATATAATTGAGTATGTTAAATTAGTGCAAATTAGAGAAATACTGTACATAAAGAAAGGAAAAGATTATTAAAGTATGAAATCAAAGTAACGAAGTTCCCTTTTTTATTCGGTGCGCTTGACAGCACCGGTTTTGTGGCCATTTGCATGCTGCAAATATCAGTCAATTATCGTTCGGTTGGCATAGATTGTTGTATGTGATTTTAGTAAACGGCGTCGTTTCACTTTCACATAACAGCCCTGTTTTAGCGGGTGCGGAAGAAGACATAATTGGGTCGGGCCGGGCCGGGCTGTGACAAGTACGCACTCCTCGTTCCCCTCTTCACAAAATGAACAGGTATGCTATGCCAGGTCTGAAATCATGTTTAATGAGGTTCTGATTCTGAATGGGGTTTTTCTCCTCTTTAATTTTACAATTTTGTATCTTTTTCTATTGTGTTTCTCATGTAATAAATGTGTTTTGGGTCTAACTCTCTAACTACCGTGAGTTTCTGGTGTCTCAGATTGGTAAAGAATACTGTTTCAAATCTCTCTGCACTCAGAATTTCAAGGAACTCTTTTTGTACTCAAAATTTCAAAGCTGCTGGTTCCACTTCTGGACAACTTTCCAATGTGAGGAAAATAATACACTCTCCCCCTGGTACCTTTTATAAGATCATCTTAGATACTTTATTTTGATCATATTAATCAAGGGTAATTTTAAAAAAATATATATATACTTCATTCGATCCAATTTATCCGTCGTTTTAACATTTTCAACTTGTTTCAAATTACGTATTTGTTGCTTTAGGAACAATGGTGCATTAATTAATTTAATCCAACTTTAACCTTGCTTTTAAACATTTTGAAATATGTGAAATTTGTGATATTTAATGTAGTGCGAGGATAATGTAGTACTCCCTCCGTTTCAAAAGTATTGTTGTTTAAGGTTATGCACAAGTTTTAAGAAATGATTAAATGATGTAAGAATTTAGGATGTTTTGACTCTAATACCCCTATATAATCATTATTGAAGAAAGAGAAAAGTATTGAAAGTGAAAAAGAGAGTGTAATAAATAAGGGTGTGTTGGGAAAAATAGCATTTATTATGTATTGGATTTTGTAAAAGAACAAGACTTTTGAAACATGGTACATATGCTAAAAAAACAAGACTTTTGAAACGGAGGGAGTAAAGTTTTCTTATTCTTTTCTTGAAAATTGAAGTATTAAATGACTTTCTTATTTCATGTGGAACTCCTAAAGCAACAGATAAATTGGAACTGGAACTGAGGGAGTATTAGATGTTACACAATTTCAATACTATGAACAATATTAACTAATTTTTTTTTTTACTTCATAATGAATTCTAGGAGGATCCTATTAAAAGGAACGAGGGAATAAATAACTATTTTCATATCAGTAATCTTATATTTTGTTACATTGCTTCATGTCAATATTCTAGCTTAGAATTATTACGTTTGATCAATGTTGCTAAGGTTTTAAATTTAGATTGGTGACCGTAACGAAGGCCACAATGTTAAGGTTTTTGTTGTGTGCAGTATTCCGCAATTTTGGTACATGTAAGCATAACCACAACCATGGCTGCAATTTTAAAACTTGGCGCTACTGTGCCACACAACTCTGTGTCAAAACCAGTGATGCAAGTTAACCACCGCCAAGGTCTAAGCAACCACTGCATTTGCTTCAACTCCTTTAAAGCACTTTTAATAGCAAACCAAAATTAACCTCACTCCCTTGAGCAAGTTGCCAAGTTGCTCTAGTGTTAACACAGACCAGAATCATCATTTACTTGGGCGACTATTGCTTGCTCCCCTTAGCAACAAGCTCTGAACTCCGAAGCGAAAACTATGTGGCATGATGATACAATCTTCTTTTCTCTACCGATTTGGAGTGGATTATAGTCTTTTTAGCATACTTTTAATTTTTGATTTTTACTTTTCTTGTTTTAGTTCTTATTGCAATGAGTTTTTAAAAGGGATGATTATAATTAGTTGCTGTGTGCTCAGCTTCTTCATGATTGATGTCCATTGCCTTTGTTTCTTTCATACACTTTTTGGGTCCTTGTGCATTTCGTATCATTATAACAATGTTTTTTTAAATATAATTATTTGCCAATGGAATAGCAAATGAAACATGCACAATTGATATTCTTGAAATTTTGTAGGACCATGAGCAGAAGCAGAAGATTAGCAAAAATATTGAACAATATGATGTTGCTATTGTTGGAGGGGGCATGGTTGGCATGGCTCTAGCTTGTTTCTTGGGTAGGTAATAACCTTCTTGTGCTTGTTTTTTGGAGTCTTTTTTTTAGGCTGCAATATATTGTATCTTGCCTTATAAGTCAGGCCTTCAGGGCGAGGGATTGTTGTAGGTTTTCTTCAGCAAACATCTTTAGCTATTCATGGTTTCAGTAGAGTTTAATCTTTTGTCAATCTGCTCCTATTTACCTCTTTCGCCTAGGGCACCAAGCCTCACCTTTTTAATGTGGTGAACAGATCTCTGATCTGTATCCATAAGAATTGAAGATTTCATTTAATGTGGTGAACAGATCTCTGATCTGTATCCATAAGAATTGAAGATTTCTGAAAATTAAAATCTTTGAGAACCTGTTTCATCATTATTACATTGTTTTCTGAACTCTACCTATTTGGCTAGTGGCTACTGTCCTTGATTATTTTATATAACCATCTAAGACTAGTACCAGTTTGGTTATGTTCCAAACCACTTTATGTGTGGACAACTGTGGTCACCACTGTTTCCTTAAAATTCGACTAAGCAGTCAGCTGTGTCATTCATTATCAACAAAGTATTCAATCATTTCTGTTTCTATGATTCCACTTTCAAATCATAGTTAAATTTTCTTATTGGAAGGTTCCAGAAAAATGAATAAAATGAATGGTTTGGTTACAGTTTAGGTTTGAGACTTTGAGGATAGTATCTCAATGTGGCTTAATCACCCTAAAAATTTGGTATTTGATACTCAGGATAATTTAAGTTTTATCAAAGAGTGACGTGGGGCTTGTTTTTATCAGATACTCAATTGATTTGCAATATTATTGCTCTACCCCATTCAATTGCAATTCACGACGCATCCTATTAAGTTTAGAGCAATGTGTGTTTTTGGTCTTACTCTTCGATATATCTTTGTTCAATTACTTGTCTCTGTTTGTTAGCCCTATAATTTTTTCTGAATCAATCAATCAGGTTAACAATGACAGTGTTGATAAAAATCAGCATTGAAATTTGAAAGAAAATGGTGAAAAATAAGACAAACAAGCACACATTGAAAACCGATAGTTGCTTAATTTTTTTGTGATGGTGCCGAGGATTATTACTTATGTGCCATGAAACTTTTGAAGCCACTAATCTAGCAAGTTATTTTCTTAATAATTTTGTTTTCCAGCAAGTATGCCATTGACGAAGCAGTTGAGGGTGGCAATTATCGATAGCAATCCTGCTTTGGGTATTAACTTGTGCATCAAGAAGGATGACCCCCCTGATCCAAGAGTCAGTACAGTAACTCCTGCGAGTATATCTTTCCTCCAAGGTATCTAGTTATTTGGGTTTGTTATTCACATTATTGCAGGTTGAATATATTGAGAGAAAAGAGCGAAAGTCCAATTAGAGCTTGGTTGGTAATGATGAGTGCCCTTGCTTCAGCATGTGACAATTTGCTTTGTTTTTTTTTTTTAGTTTAAAGTGTATGCTTATGTTATATGAATGGAATTGGAGTATCAAAGATACTAGGATTTATTCTTGTGTGGTAGTGATGGAACCATATGTTTCATTTTGTGAATCTTAATACCTGTTCTACTTCCAGATGCTGGTGCTTGGAAATATGTTGAACAAAATAGACATGCATATTTTGATAAGATGCAGGTATTTTCTTTCACCCCAACCCCATGCATTATAGTGATTTTAAAATATTACTTTATGATGAATGTGCAAAGTTGTTTGGAATGTATGCCCCACACATAGAGAAGTTGATCTGAATGCTGTGCACTTTCACGCTATTTCTTCATGTGTATGTCACTTGAATGATTTCTTCATAGGTGGGTGGTGGAAATGAGCTTTGGAATTGTAATTTTTATGAAAAGTGGTCAAAAGTTCATACTTGTACTGGAGTTGCTATTTCTCTTAAACTCATTTCAGAATATTTGGATGATTTAAAAAGATTTTGTGAAGACGCTGAAAACAGATTAAAACCTAAGAATGTTCCACTGCCTACAAAGAGATTACCCCCAACCCCACCAATCTTACCATAAAAAAAGGCAGCAGCATGGAAAAGGCTTTTAATGTTAAGGATCGGAATCATCTAAGAACAGAGATAGAAAGAATATTTTATTTTATCTTGCTAGAAATTCACATTATGTTAGTTCTTACTAATTTGCTGCTAACCACAGCATCAGTGGTTTTGTTCCGTCTAGCTATACACGTGCATCTTTTGTGCTTCTTGCCTTAATGCAGTCAATTCCTTGTGCCTTATGGATGCCTTTTTTCCTTTAATATTGCATTATTCAAAGTTTCAAGAATTATTTTGTATCTCTCTGCAGGTCTGGGATTATACTGGTTTGGGGTATGCTAGATATGATGCAAGAGATGTAAATAAAGACTTTCTAGGGTAAGTGGAGAGTAGACATACTTTATGCTGAAGTAAACCTCTTAGTAAAACATCTTTTGTATTGCTAATTCCAAAATCTTGATCATTCCAGGTGTGTGGCAGAGAATAAAGTTCTCCATAGTGCCTTATTGTCTTGCATAAAGGTATCAATTCTCATTTTCTGTCTCTGATATGCAGTACGTAATTACTTGGTTAGTAATTTAATGATAAGCATTCTGCTCCTTGGATAATGTCCCTAATTGAAGTTTTTTGACTTTTTTCATAATTGGAAGCCGTTAGAAGGATTTCTCATCCTCTATTCTGTAGTTCTCTTCTCCACTAAAACATTATTCTTATGTAAATAATGATATATATGTTTTTCCACTAAGATAAAAATGGACTTCATCAACCGGAAAGTCTTCGCTTTTCATACTAAAGTACTCTCTGAGTAGTAAGCTTGAAAATGCTAGAGTTAGTGTAAAAAGAGAGAGATGTAAGGACAATAAAGTCACTAAATCTAGCGCTATATCTTGGTTGCTTCCATTGTTTTTCAGTTGATTACTTGTCGTATCTCTTCGTTATCTCTTATTAGAATTTGTTATTCTACTGCATGATACATGCATTGCATTGACAACTACAAACTTCTTGGCAGGATTCTGATTTCAAGAAAACTATCTATCCGTTGAGGTTAACTTCAATGACTTTGAATCCAAGGTCTATATCTATGGTAGATGAAAGTGTGACATCTAGAGAATCATCTGCTCAAGGTCAAAGTGCAGAGCTGCAACTTAGTGATGGCAGTAGCATATATGCAAAGTTGGTGGTAATTTAAACTTAGCTTATGAATGTGTTACATTGCATAAATTGTGGTGAAATTATGCTAGTTTACATTTCTGAGACCAAGTGGCATCTATCTTATTGTTATAATTTAGTATGCAAGAACTGGAGTCACGTAGATGATTGTTTTGAAGGTTGGGGCTGACGGAGGCAAATCACGTGTTAGGGAATTAGCGGGATTCAAAACAACTGGATGGAATTACTCTCAGAATGCAATCATCTGCACAGTAGAGCATACTTCTGAAAACCGATGTGCATGGCAACGGTTTCTACCTACGGGCCCAATTGCACTCTTACCCATGGGTGATAAGTTTAGCAATATCGTTTGGACCATGAGCCCAACAGAGTCAAACAATCGCAAATCTATTAATGAAGAAACCTTTTTAGAGGAAGTGAATTCTGCCCTAGATTATGGATACGGACCTCATCCTACGTCAACCTTATCAGGAAACCGAGACATTTTCTCTTGGTTCAAAACGGATCAAACATTATCAGCAAACGAATTCTTTGAAATTCCTCCAAAAGTTGTAAGGCTGGCGTCTGAAAGAATGGTGTTTCCTTTGTCTTTAAGGCATGCCAATTCCTATGCATCAAAACGTGTGGTTCTTATCGGAGATGCAGCTCACACTATCCATCCTCTTGCTGGTCAAGGAGTTAATTTGGGTTTTGGAGATGCATTCTCTCTTTCAAGAATTATCGCAGAGGGAATTGCTCTAGGCACTGACATTGGAGAGGTATGTTATATATCTAATGTTTTTGCCATGGTATATATAAGATTAAATGCTGGCATATTTCATTTGTCACACTCTTTGTGGAGTCTAAATGGGTCTATTATTTATGCATGTTAGTAGAATATTAATTAGAAAGCAATTTAAGGTCGGCGGATATGGTATCCTCCTAAAACAGCCTCCATTGTGGTTTTCCAGAGCTGGAATCTATAAAGAAATACAATGATGTTGTGGGGGTGAATATGTACATTGCTCTGAAACTTTCTTTTTGGAACCATTTGTTGGCACTTTTTTTGTACACAGGGTGTGTACTTGGGGCATGGTAATCATGTAGCTTGATATGTAATCCATGCATGTGGAGAAAAAGGAAAGTTCACTTTAGAAATGTTGGATTTCAAGTCGCTTGTCATCGACTTATTGACTTAACTATCGGATATCTTGACAAGCATTGCTTCTCTTTTGAGACAATATATGTATATGTGATGACTTTTGGTAATACAATACGGTTCTTTCTTTTTTTTTTTTTTGCTCTCCAGGTAAATTTGTTAAAGAAGTATGAAGCAGATAGGAAACCAGCAAATATTACGATGATGGCGATCCTTGATGGATTCCAAAAAGCTTATTCAATTGATTTTGGACCTTTTAATTTTCTGCGAGCTGCAGCATTCAGTGGAGCAAACTATATATCACCACTCAAAAGGAATATCATTTCCTATGCTTCAGGGGAGCAGAAATTGCCCGTTTTCTTTTGAATAGAGAGCAATGCATTTAAAAGAAAACCACTTTTCGCACCGATCCTTTTATGATCAAAATAAGTAGTGTTGTTTAGATGAAGATAGTGGCCATGTTAATCTTCTGCACCCTTGTAAAGTTTGTGCGCCGGGGTGTTCAACTTTCCGTTTGAATTGGATGTCAACACTTTTAGCTCATATTCATAGTTGACACAATAATTTTCATTTTCCATATTGGCTTAACTATGTTTTCGTCCTTGAATTTTATGGTTGTTACTTTATGGTTGTTGTTATAGGTAGTTACTTTTTCTTTTTTTTTTTTTTCTCGATGTTTGGTTCTTCGAAATTACTTTTAGGTGTTATGTACCCTTCTGATAAATTCCGATCAAGTTATGCTGACTTGTCACACTGGGTTATTAGTTATACATAGTTATGTGATGCCACATGGTGAAGATTTTTTAAAAAAAAAATGATAAAACTAAAAAATTAGTATTTTTATATTAATTTTATAAAATGATTGGAGAAAGGTCATTTTCATTCATGTGGCATTACGAGGCTAATTTTTTGCGTCTAACAAGGATTCTGGTATGATATATTAGCAAAATTTGATTAGTATTGGTAAGAGGGATATATGGCAAACTCATAGGCATAGTCGAGGAACCAGACATTGAAAAAAAAAGTTTTGTGACAAAATGATTCTAAAGTTCAAGGATTAAAAACATAATTAAGTCTTCTATTAACCGGTTAACATGTGTAAGGCAAATTTCACAGGATAGACCGTTAACCCATTATGTTAACCGGTTAACCCATTATGTTAACCATGGGTTTTTTTTATAGGCATGTTAACCATGGGTTAACCGGTTAACCTATGTAAATTGGGTATTATGATGACTGATATAACATAGAGTTAACCGGTTAATCCACTTGATTAACCGATTAAGTCGGCATAAAAGTGGAAATTTGACAGCAAATGATTTATGATATCAAAACCAAAAAATATTGAAAGTACTTGTTCAATTCCAATCACCGTATGATTAAAAAGTGTACTGTATACGAGAGTCGAATACTCTTAATTGAATTTGGATACAAATAAAAGAAAGTAAAGCATTGAGGAATTGCATACTAAAGGTGTAACATCCCAAATTTTAAACCTAAGTGCAAGTCAATTAATAATAGTTAGAGATAATTGAGATAATAATAATAAAACCATAAATATGTATTAAAATAAGTATTCAAGCATTAGAAAAGATAAATAATAGTAATATTGGGTTAGGAAAAGAAAGGAGCATTAAATTGATGTTAGAAACAGGCCAGAAAAATAGATAATTCGGTATTAAAACATAACGTAGGTTAGAAAATCAAAATAAAAGATTTAGGACTCAAAACAAACTTTCCACCGTTGGATATGAAAATAAGGATTTCAGGAAGCTTGCTTCCAAATTTGAGCAAGATCCAACGGGTAACGAAGAAGTTATCTCGAATTGAAGCAGGAAGAAAATAGGAGGAAAATAGGAAAAATGAATAAATGGGGTACTGGGCAAAATACTCGAGTCTTTTGGAAAAGACTCGAGTGTTCTGGCTAGTTGGAAAATGACTCTTTCAGGCACTACTCGAGTGTTTTACAGATTTAGAATCGGGGAAATTTGAACTCTCAGGTATACTCGAGTCTTTTGGAAAAGACTAGAGTATTTTTAAAGGCAACACTCGAGTCTTTTGGAAAACACTCGAGTGTTTTGTGCAGACAGTCTTAAAAACGTGTTTCAGCCAACAATCTCATTCATAACTCAACTTCACTCTCTCTCCTAGGTCACGAACAACTCCTCATTCTCTCTCTAGATTTCACCTCAAATCACCATTTCAATCCACAAATAAGCATTGAGAATCAATCCCCAACACATTTAAACACTTAATCTCCCTTCAATCTCTCAAGTTCTTCCTCTCTCAATTCATGGGTATGAGTTAGGGCCAACACCCAATCTTGGTTCTCATCTCTCAAGCTCAAGGTAAGTGGAATACAAGCTCTATTCCTCCTTTCCTTCATAGATTTCGAATTTCCCTCCCCAATCTCTAACTAATTTTCCTTTCCTTGGTTTCTAGCTCATTCTCTCTCTCTCTCCCATAGTTTTGGAGCTCTCTCTCTACAAGGGCGAGGTAAGGGAGTGGTTATAGTGAGCATTGGTTTGTTCTAGGGAATAGGTTCAAATTAGTTCATAAGAGCTTGCTAGGATTTATATGTTATTTTGATGTTATTAAATCCCTAGGATTATGAAGGAATAGAGTAGTTTAATTTAATTAAAGACATAAAAAGTAAACTTGGAGAATGCACAGAAATTGGTATGTATTAATGCTAAATGCTCTTTATATTAAATGTTGATTGAATTGGTGAATATCTATTGATGTGAGTAATTGATCTAATTTGTGAGTTATTTGGAATATATGTGGATTTTACTTTTATGTGATAATGCAAGTAATGTTGCCAATGATTCTAAGTGTGATAATTGTTTTGAATTTAAATAAATGAAATTATAAAAAATGATATAAGTTGCAGCTATGATTGATCCTTGGGATACACCGACCCATTAGGTGCCCTGTTAGGTGACAAGTTACCCATTAGGCACAAGTTACCCAATCCAGGTGCAAGTTACCTATTAGGTCCCGTAAATGCCCCGTTAGGCGGGTGTATCCAATGGATCAATCATGCTGCACAATAATAAAAGTTTTGAAAAGAGAAAATGTGAATGTGATGGTAAAAGAGTTGAGATGTTGCTTTTAGTCCTAATGGGTGTCAACCGTGGCCTAATAGGTGGCAAGTTACCTGGATTGGGTGAAAGTCCTAGTGGGTGTGAAATGCCCTAACAGGTGCGCTAATCCCTAATGGTAAAGAAAAGATAAAATGATTTAAAAGATGATAAGATGTGTGTATGTTGTCCTCTGACCGTGAGGAGACATACGATGTTATTTGGGTATGTTAGCCTCTGATTGTGAGGTGACATACGGTGTGTGATTTCGAAAAAGGGTATGACGTATGGTTATGAGTTGAAAACGGATAATATGAGTAAGTGAAGGTGATGAACATGGAAATAAAAAGATGAAAGGTGAAACAAAATGATAAGAAATGAGATATATAAATAAAATCTGAAATGGATTGCCAAATTGTGAATGCATGATAATTGCCTGTGAATAAAATGTGCTATATGACCTAATTGATAATTGTGTCTGGCTTAGTGGGTAATTATGTCTAATGAGAAACTGCTTTCCTATTTCATGTGCAATGCTAACTCCCTTACTATCCTTTACAGGTACAGAGATTGAGATTGCACTATTAATGGCCGAGCAGGAGTGCACTCCACACCGTGGAGTGTAATTTAGTTTAGAGTGTATTATGGTCATTATATTATAATTAATCTATTTTGGGTTTTTGAAATAATTTAATCACTGTAAGCCCGAGTTTGTTATATGTCGTTGTTAGGGCTTGTAAAGTTAATTATTATATTTAGAAGTTGAAATGTTTTTCTGGATTGTACTGGTTTGACAGGTGAAAATTCTAAATTTTTTGGAAGTCCGATAAACAGAGGAAACTCTGTCGGATTTTCATTAAGATTTAAAACAAAATTTTCAAGTCCTAAGTAAAAATCAACTTAGTTATTAATAATTAAACTATTTAATTGTGAGGGTGTTACATTATGGTATCAGAGCAGTTTTTCCTCGGCCTTTGGAGTTTGAACTCATAACTCCTGTGGTTTACTCAACAAGCGAGTAACCAATAGATAGTGTCAAGTTCTATATTAGTTACTTAGGTTTATAATTATAAAACCCTATGTAGTTATGTACTAAATTATGTACATGTCTGCACCAACAGAATCCTTTGTTGCCACATTGTAGCAACATGGAGAATCAGCTCTCCCATTCTTCGGCTAGCAGCTTGGCTACTGATCGTAAGATCAATTCCCCAGCTGATTCTTTGAAATCCAAGCCGTATGACATCTGTTTTCAAGAAGGGCAAACTTCTACAATGGGTAAGCTTAGATCGACTATTGAAGACAAGGAGCAACACGTGGGGGTACAAGTTGGTGAGAAGAAGAGTATAATTTTGAGACCGGGAATGGTTCTTCTGAAGCAATACTTGGCTCATGAAGAACAGGTGGGCGTAGTCAAGAACTGTCGTGAGATGGGCTTAGGCCCTGGAGGTTTTTATCAACCAGGCTTTACAAGTGGAGCCAGACTCCGACTGAAAATGATGTGCCTTGGCTCAGACTGGAATCCTCAAACACGAGTATATGGACCCAAAAGGGTAATTGATGGAAGCGAACCACCCAATATTTCTGATCATTTCATTCAGCTGGTTATGGGAGCGATGCAAGAAGCACAATCTTTGATTGAGAAGGAATGCGGTGTAAGTGAAGTGGAGGACATACTCCCTTCCATGTCCCCTGATGTCTGCATTGTCAATTTCTATGAAGAAAATGGAAAGCTTGGTCTTCATCAGGACCGTGACGAAAGTGTTGGTAGCCTGCAAAGACGGATACCGGTAGTATCATTCGGCATTGGTGACTCAGTTGAGTTTCTCTATGGAGACCAGAGAGATCCAAAGAGAGCAGAAAGAATTATCTTGGGATCGGGTGATGCATTAATATTCGGTGGCGAGTCTCGTCACATCTTTCATGGTGTGTCGGCAATCATACCAGACACAGCCCCAGAGGGATTACTCAATGACACAGGACTTCGTCCTGGACGCCTCAACCTTACCTTCCGACAATATCAATTTCCTGGTCCACACACTTGAGGTCTGCGGTACAGCTACTTAAGGAGATCAGGGCCAAACCAACAAAAGGTACGAAACGATTTAAGAACTTAGATAAACACTTTAGGTACTTTCAATCTGCATCACTATTAAGTTTCAGCGTATAATATCCTAAATCAATTCTCGTGGAATTTTAAATTCCTAATCCTGTATTTCTAGAAATTGTGAAACCTAAGAAAGACTCATCTTCAATCTGATCATGAATACCATTTAAAGGAACACGTAGGAAAAACTTTACTTAGTTATAAGACCGTAACAAGAAGACCTAACCAAAAACCAAGTGATAGTGTCGTCCTCTAATAGAGTGTAAGGTCCGGATTAGTCATCCTTTCTCTTGCATTTGTTAAAAGATAATGCTATCATTTCATAACGCAGTGATGTACAGTTGATAAAGGTGAGATTGGGACTGACTACCTCGGTCTTCGCGTTTATTAACTGACGACAGCATTGCAAATCTTGAAGAACGTGATGATGTTCTCTTGCATCTGTTAAAAGATAATGCTATTTCATGTGCAATGCTCACTCCCTTACTATCCTTTACAGGTACAGAGATTGAGATTGCACTATTACTGGCCGAGCAGGAGTGCACTCCAAACCGTGGAGTGTAATTTAGTTTAGAGTGTATTATGGTCATTATATTATAATTAATCTATTTTGGGTTTTTGAAATAATCTAATCACTGTAAGCCCGAGTTTGTTATATGTCGTTGTTAGGGCTTGTAAAGTTAATTATTATATTTAGAAGTTGAAATGTTTTCTGGATTGTACTGGTTTGACAGGTGAAAATTCTAAAACTCTGTCGGATTTTCATTAAGATTTAAAACAAAATTTTCAAGTCCTAAGTAAAAATCAACTTAATTATTTATAATTAAACTATTTAATTGTGAGGGTGTTACAAAAGGTATGCTAACGACAATGGAAAATGTGACGAATGAGATAGGCCAAGTTCAATAAAGTGTTTAATCACATCATGCATCATACATGGTGTTAAGGGAGGATGGTAAGGGTATGGGAAATATATGTTGTGACGTTTCTAGGAACCGAAAATCGATAGTGCTATGGTAACTAGGTTGTGCTAATGAAACAATTGCAGGAATTGTTAGTGAGTAAAACCTTGATCCACTAGAGAACCAGATTAGCTACCCGTGTTGGGGATCGGTTCTGCAGTAACCACAACAATTCTATCGGCTACCTAGGCACATCAGGACCGGTTGAGGGTTGTCTTGGCTAGAGCCCAATTTGGGAGTGTATCTCGGGTTGTACTTGGATATGAGAGTGTTCAAGTATTAAGGCAAGCATTGGTTGTGAGACACTTATTCCCAGTTTGGTCTTTCCCAAGAGTGGAGGGAGATGTGAGGATATGAATGAGAAGTGAATGAGAATCTGGATTGGAGAATAAAATGTAAAAGAGAAATCCAATGATTGGATACTAGAGAAAAGAATCCAGATATTTGATTTGAAAACGAATAGAATCCAGAGAATGGATTCGAATGAAAATGGGATCCAGTGATTGGATGATCTTTTGAGACGAGCATGCATTCATATAGATGTATACCTTTGTTTAGGATTTTGTGAGAACATGCATCATATGCATATGGCTGATATATGATTGTGATTGTTGGATTATGATGCTTTGTTATTGATTGTTGTTTACTACTACCTTCGTTCCTTATTATAGGGCATACTTAACCGAATTACACATACCAAGGAAAGTAGTTGGTTTTATGAATTCTATGAGAATATATTGTAACATTACAATTTTACCCTCTCAATTTTTCTTGGAAAATTCACTCATTAATGAACAACAAAAAATACATAGATAGTCAAAGCATTTAATAAGGGCAAAAAAGAGAAAAAACAATAAATGATGCATAGAAAATATAAAATGATTTATAATTAGGACGAAGAAAACCTTCTAGAATGTGACCTACAATAAGGATCGAAGGAGTATTGTTTGATTCAAATGCTAATACTCAGTCTCAAGGTTGTCAAAATCGCGAGTTTACGTAAACTCGTGAGGCCGAGGTAAACTCGACTCGTGAACTCGACTCGTAAACTCGTACGAGTTTACCTCGAGTCCACTTATTTTAAAATTAACCTGTAGATAACTTTCATAGCTTCCATTTCATAGTTTTTACTCTTAAAATTAAACATAAATATTTAAATGTTGCTATAGCATATAAGAACCCAATAAATAATATTAGCAAACCAACTTAACAACAATCAAATATGATGGTTTTATGATTTAAGTGGTTAGTTAAGTAAAAATAGTGGTTATAGTGTTATTTTAGTGAAAATATCGTTCAAAGATCGATCAGTATCTTCTTTGTTAATCGTTGGATCGTGCTCAAATTTTTATATACACTTCCTAACTCGTTTATCTTGACATCCGACGGTGGAAATTTTGTTTTGAGAAGTAAAAACTTAAGAAAATTCAAATATCCGTAAGGCCACTGCTATTTACCCGAGTTTGCACGAGTTTACCCGAGTTTGCACGAGTTTACCCGAGTTTAGTGAGAAGCGAGTTTGCATGCGAGTTGACTCGATTCTATGGGTAGGATCTTAAACTCGTACGAGTTTACGAGTTAACTCGCGAGTTTGACAACCTTGCTTAGTCTATATACGTAAATGTCTCACTCCCTTTTTCCCCCTTTTTAGGTATTGGAGGTGTGTACTTACTTCCTAAGGCCGAGAAGAATCATACTCCTATTGCTAAAGGAGTATGAGTTTAGTCTAATGTAGACTAAGTTCTTTTGGATTGTGAACCATTGGCTTTGGGCTAATTAGGAATACATATAAATGTATATTTTGAAGATATATATTTGAGAGATGGAATAAGCCTAGAGTCATATGTTTTGAAAGAATAATGTAGAACACTACTTTTGATAATCAATATTATTATAATTTCATCTGGGTCTGCAATTAGACCTGATTTTACTGCCTAAACCTTGATTAATTTTGATCCTATTTTGACTAATTAATGCAATCTCCACTTAAGCACATAAGAGCCGGATAATGAGAGAGAGGCATCAATAATGGGCAGACATTGGGAGCCCCAAATATTCGGTGAGTGGGCTTCAAGCCCAATGGTGGTTGGTTCATGGTTTTTTTTGGTTGGTAAGAAAATGGAAAGTCACTTTCTTCTTCCTCCATTTTCTATACGAATCAGACACTGAACTGCAGTCTTCAACCAACCATTTCTTCATTACCACCATTAACATCAAAGAAACTTCAAAGAGAATGCTTGAGCTTTTTACAAAACGAAACTGATATCGTATTGAATAAAAAGGGTCAGATTGAATTCGTAATAACAAGAATGGGTAGTGGAAAGTCCAAGCTATCAAATGGTGATGGTGCAGAGAAAAATATAAATGGAAACTTTGATGGGAGCTCATCTCACCGAATACCCATTAACGATGGTTATGGTAACAAGAGTTAAATATGTTGAAATTTTTATTTGTCTATTTTTTTTCCAATATTTCTTTCTCTATAAAGTTGATTAAGTTGATATTGCAGAAACCTTAAATACTCCAACCTCTGTGCTGAAATTTCGACCTGGGAAGTTCGTTCTGAAAAATAATAAAACTCCAATTCCTAATGATGAAAACATTGAGCTTCATATGTCAGGTGATGTTTTAGCTTCTCTCTTCTAATAGAGTCTGATAATATGGACTCCAGAACTGCGATTTAATTTTTGATTTCGCAACTTTTTTCTCCTTTTGAATTTGTGCAGATTATGGTTCACCTAAGTCAAGTGTTATTCAAAATCCAGGTAAATTGTTATCTCCCTTCACAAGTGGTCACCTTGACTTAAATTATCTCCCTTCATAAGATAAGCATTGTATTTATCTAATCTTTGTATTTTTCAGGAAGATTGTTTACTCCACCTTCTGTATCAAACTTAAGAACGGGGAGTAATATTTTGAACTCTAAAGGATATAATTCTGCTATGTTTGATAATGGTGCAGATTATGGTTCACCTAAGTCAAGTGTTATTCAAAATCCAGGTAAAGTGTTATCTCCCTTCACAAGTGGTCACCTTGATTTCGGTTATCTCCCTTCATAAGATAAGCATTGTATTTATCTATTCTTTGTATTTTTCAGGAAGATTGTTTACTCCACCTTCTGTATCAAACTTAAGAACAGGGAGTAATATTTTGAACTCTAAAGGATATAATTCTACTATTAATGGTAATTGTGATTCTACTTTATCATCTCAACTTTATTTCATATCTCCTGCTTAAAAATAGGCAGGTATATTGATTTATTCTTTATATGCTGTAGGCACAATGGTTACTACATTGTCTTTATCAAATTTGCAATCAAGGAGTTCCAAGTGAAGTCAAAAGGAACTAAGTCAGGGTCTTCACAGAATGAAAATGGTTCTAAAATATTATCTTACTTTCCAAGTTATTTGTGTTTAATTTGTTTTTGTAGCATGTACATTACAATTGTGTCTATGGTCAAATTGCAGGTATGATGTCTGTTCAAGTATCTCAAAACCGAATGGTGTTATCTGATATTACCAACATTAGCAATTCACGTGGTCAATGCTCGATAAGTATGTTTCTGAATAGCCATATAGCAATAGTATTTTTGAGTTTGTAATTGTGTTTGTAACATTGTTTTATAATAATGTCTAATTGCAGATTTTTCCCAGCTTTATGATAGCAATAATGACATGCTTGGAACAGAGGGTGGATTCAAAAAAAGGGTGCCATTTTCCACACAGAATATCGATGAGCTGTATTCTATTTTCAGATGGTTCTTTGTTGAAAAAGCGTAAATCTAACATGTTCGAAGTTCCAATTTTTGTCATGGATCATACTCCTGCCATTGATTCCGCATTTTCTGGAAGAGGAAATGAGAAACGAAAACAAAGAAGGTTGGAACACGAAGTGGATATTGAATTTGGTATGTAAATTTTTATTCTTACTTCACTGTTGGAAAACATAATGAAATTGTGATCTCTGTCATGTACATTACATGTCTGTCTGAAGTCAAAAAAATTACACTGCAGGTGCCGTTACTGTTCAAGGATCTCAAAACCGAAACGTGTTATCTGATATTACCAATATTAGCCATTCACGTGGTCAATGCTTAATAGGTTTGTATTTTCCAGATTAATGATAGTGATAGCAATTGCATTTTCCAGAATTTAATTGTGTTTGTAACATTCTTTTATAATAATGTCTCATTGCAGAATATAACCAGATTATTGATAGTGATAGCAATAATGACATGATTGGAACATAGGGTGGAGCCAATAAAAGGGTGTCATTTTCTACTCAGAATATCGATGGTTATTTTTCTGATGGCTCTTTGTCTAAAAAGCGAAAATCTAACCTCTTTGAAGTACCAATTTCTGTCATGGATGATACTACTGCCATTGATTTTGCATTTTCTGAAAGAGGAAAACAAAAACAAAAACAAAGAAGGTTGGAACACGAAGTTGATATTCAAATTGGTATGTAATTTTTTGGACCTGCTTTACTGTTCAAAAACATATTCAAATTGTCATCATTTTCATATGTTGATATTTTTCCAGTTCCACACATAACATATCTGGCTGATAATGGAGTTACATGTGGATCGTCAAATAGAAACATAAAACGGAGAGTATCATTTTCAAATGATAATAGGAGTGCAATCCCCCGTATAAATCAAATAACATACAATGATTTATCAAGTGGACCGTCTGGTACAAGTGGAACAGCAGGGGTGCCATCTACACCCAGAAGACGGAGAGTTCCACAAAGAAATCAAAGTGGAGGACCTGTTAACATAAATCAACATGAAGGTACACTATTTGATTTGCAGTTTCTTATTACATCTTGCTGAAATTCAATTCAATTTGAAGTTTTTGATTACATCTTTCTCATTACATAAATTCAATTTGAAGTTTCTGATTACATCTTGCTGAAATTTGTTTTGTAGACCATGAAATTTGGCATTTTGATCAGAATGAATACAAGTACGATGACTGTGGAGACCCTGACTTTTTATGTCGCTGGTGTGGATCCAGATTCTGGCTTCGGTAACAATTAGCAGGATCAAGCCCAATAAATCCAGTATACAGTATTGGCTGTGGAAGTGGAAAGGTTCAACTGTCACTCATGACAAGTCCTCCACCTTACCTACGATCGTTGTTATTTGACGTAAACAATATTAAGGGTAAACATTTTCAAGATAAAATAAGGGCATACAATTCTCTGTTTTCCTTTACATCTATGGGAGGAAAAATTGACAATTCAGTGAATGATGGTAGAGGTAGATTTTCATTCAGATTATCTGATCAAAATCATCATCGGATAGGAAGTCTTCTTCCTGCACAAGGTCAGGAACCTAAGTTTGCACAGCTGTATATTTTTGACACTGTGAATGAGGTTGGCAATCAGATGTATGCTTTAAGGTAATTCATATTATTGACAACTGTATTGTATCCCGCCTTTTTTTTATCATAATTTTTTTTTACATACAGCATTGAAGTGAATCTGATTTTATGTTTTGAGCAGAAATTCAAGAGTTGATAGCAATTTTGATTTGGATCCTGATATAATCCAAAACCTGAAAGAAATGTTTGATGAATACAACCCTATTTGCAAAGTTTTCAGAATGGCACGTGATCGTCTTGCTGGTGAAGAGGTAGTAGACTTGAAATTGAAATTAATCAGCAAAAGATCTAGAGATAGCAGAGTATACAATGCTCCAACTACTAACAAAATTGCAGCACTATATGTTGGTGATTTAAATGTTAAACCAGAGGAGAGGGACATCATTGTTGAAACACAAGCAGGATATTTGAAGAGAATACATCAGTTGCACCCTCTTTATCTTCCTCTGCATTATCCTGTGTGCTTTCCTAGAGGTGAAGATGGATTTCGTGAAGGTATACCACACGCTGCAGTATCAAGACCAAAAAGCAGAAAACAAGTCAATGTAACAATGAGGGAGTGGTTTGCATACAGATTTCAAGACAGACCTGAAGAGGAGTCAATTTTTCTTTTTTCAAGAAGACTCTTCCAATGCAACAATTAGTGGT
Organism: Crotalaria pallida; assembly: GCA_037953625.1. Lineage (NCBI taxonomy): Eukaryota > Viridiplantae > Streptophyta > Magnoliopsida > Fabales > Fabaceae > Crotalaria > Crotalaria pallida. The sequence continues at coordinate 52,257,427 of CM075654.1, read as the reverse complement.
AGATGCTTACACAATGATAGAAAGCTGGAGAATGTCATTTTATATGAAAGAGCAAGATAAGCTACGGTGTGAAGTGCACAGTCGTGTGCATGATGCTGTCTTCCAAAGTGAAAGAAGAGGTTGTCAAGTAGGTAAAAGAATTATACTACCAACAAGTCATGTAGGAAGTCCAAGATACATGGTTCAAAATTATCAAGATGCAATGGCTATATGCAAAGATGGTGTGGTTTCCCAGATATTTTCCTAACTTTCACGTGCAATCCTAAATGGCCAGAGATAACAAGATATTTGGATAAAAATGGATTAAAGCCTGAAGATCGACCAGATATCATTGTTCGTATTTTTTATTTTAAAAATTAATGAATGTGTACAATCAGAAATGTAAGTCACACTTCAAAACTCATTATTAGGGACCAATGTTTGAGATGAAAAGGGCTGTTGATCTCCTCATTTACGAGTTAAATTTTCGACATACAGCACACAAAAAAAAACTGTGCAGATAGTGTTGGAAACATAATGTGGCTACACATTATGTAAGTAATGAAAGTCTTGGAAACCTAAAAAAAGATGATATACATTAGTTGATCTTTTAATACTGTCAGAAACTTTTCATAATACAAAAGAATTATTAACTATCTAAGCATTGCTTCGTAAACTACAATAATAATGAACCTCAAGCATTTAAATAGAAATTACATATGACGTTCAGATACACAAAACAAGCCCTCAAACATAATACATACTTTTCGGCATTTTGCTTTTGGTTTTTTCTTCCTTTCGATAGCCGAAATACCATCCTTCTGCAACAAATTTTTATGTTCTGAATTTGAATCATGGATAACCTCTGTACCAAAAATTTGACTTCTGGAAGAGAAACAAGATCATTGGATGCAAGAGTTAATAGAATATGAAGAACAATGCAAGCGGGAAATACGTTGAGATTCATCCATGTTATATTACTGGACAAGGAGGTAAGAACTGATTAATTTTTTCTTTGTTCATGAAATGACATTTTTCTATTTCGCAATTTTTAGTGCATGATTATATTTTTTTTCTTCTTTTTACTGAAGGCTCAAAAGATACATTGTTACATCAATTCAATGGACACATTCAATAAGCTTCAAAATTGGCTTAAAGAAGGAAAATGTATTAAAGTGAGCAGATTTATAGTTGAAAAGAACGCAGGGATATTGAAAGTAATAAAAGGTGCATGGAGACTGAAATTAACTTATGCAACAAAAATTGAAGAAAGCAGAGAAAATTTACCACTTTATGGATTTAACTTTGAGAGGTTTGAAGACATCCTAATACCAGCAACCCCAGGCTCGAAAAAATATGATTACCTGATAGGTAAATTTCTCTTTATTTTTTATTAGTATTTATTAAATAAATTTATGTGCTCTTCTTATTGTTATAATGTTCTCCTTATATAACATTTCCATAACCAAATGCATAGATGTCATTGGCGTCATTACTGAACACAATGAGTTGGATAGCTACCAAAACAATGGAAATAAAGGAATAAAACTGATATTCAAGATCTCAGATTTAAGGTTATTTAATATTTATATAATAGTGTCGTATTATTATTATTCCTAACTATGTCACACAAAAAGCATATACAATTGCAGGAACAATACTATGAAGGTGTGTCTTTTTGAAGACCATGCTGAGAAAATGAACTCTTTTATCATCAATCCAGAACATCCCAAAATTATTGTAATGGAGTATGCTAAAGTTAATGACTGGAATGGTATGTCCCTATTCTAATGAAAGCTACTTTAATTAAGTTATTAATTTTGCCACGATCATTGCATCTTCCATTATAATAATGAGGATTAATTTATCTGAATTAATAATTGTAGGAAAAATCTCCATTAACACTTCCTGGATAGCAACACGAATTTCATACAATCCTAATTTGCCAGAGATCGAAAAATACCAATCCATGTAACAAGTTACACATGCTAATGTTATGCAACATTTTATTTTATAAGTCCACTAACTATGCAAATTTTTATTCAGACTAACACAGAACTATCAAGCCCCAATCCTCACACAAGCCTTTTCCATATCACAATACACAAAAGGAAGTGAAAATGATGATGCCTTTTCCATAACAAATCCAAACATCAGAAAGAGTATTCGGGAAATTAAAAATTGCAATCAAGTAAGTACATTTATTTTTCAGGTTATTAATTTGGATGCATATTATTTATTCCCTTCAAATGCTAATGTATCAATTTCAGAAAGGGAAGTATGCTACTTTTGGAAAAATAGTATACATAATTGAAGACTACAATTGGTACTACAATGTACGTGGAATCTGTAAGAAAATTCTGAAAGAAAAGATTAAACGTAAGATATTCTTTTTAATTCTAATAACTAAAAATAACGTTTCTTATCTATATTATATTTTGCTCTGCTTTTATGATTAATTTTTGATCATGTGACAATTATTGCATACTTCTAAAAGCTGGAGAAGAAGGGACCTATTTCGAATGTGCTACTAGTGATTGCAAAGAAGAACCTGATATGATTCTTCCCATGTATAATACTTCATAACAAATTATTATTTTAAATAGTTCATATTACACGTTCTATCTCACAATTATACTCACAATACAAACACTATTTGCAATTTTTTAGGTACAAAATTCAACTTATGGTTTCAGATGAGGAAGATGAGGCATACTTTATAATATTTGACCATCTTGCATTCAATCAAGACCTTTAATAAAACAGCTTCTGAAATGCTCAAGGAACTTGAGCAGGTAACTATTTAAACTCATTCTTTATCAGGAATTAGTATGTTATAACATAATACAATATATATAAAATAAACTAAATTATTTCAGATTGGTGACATCTATGGCTTCCCGCTTGTGTTCTACACACTTTGTGATAAAGAATTTGCTTTTCTCATCGATGTAAATGAACAATTCAATGTGCTGAAGAAAAAGAACTCTTACACTATTCTGCAAATGACTGATGATGACAAAATAATAGATGCATTTCATGCAAAGAAGTGCATTACGCAGGTATAAACAAATAAGTTAGTGATTTTAATTGAGACTTATACTATCATGATAACTACCAAATTTCAGGGAGAACTGTTGTCACCAAGTTCTGTTACACAAGAACCTTCAAAAGACATCTCTCACACCAACAATTCGGTTATACTAATATATCTACAAAATTCAAATATCAAATCCATATCAGTGTTGCTTTTCTATAACAACATATAATTTGTGTGTTTTTAATCACAGGATATGGGTTCAACATGCTCTGGAAACAGAGATGACAATTTTAATACTCCAGAATCATGCAGCTATAAGAAGAAAAAACTAACAAATGATAATGATAATGGGTTGGAGAATCCTGGCATATCAGAATTTCGGACTCCTCAGTTTTCTTCATCCAAGATAACCCCCCCAATTCAAAAAAAAAAAAAAAAACAAGCTGGATTAGGACTGACTACTTTGGTATGTTGATAATACAATTGTATTGTTAAACTTTTGCATATGAACTCAATCAGTACTCCATTTCAAATTCAATTTTAATTTCCTATTACAGGTTGAAGAATTTAAATTTTGGATCAAGACAGAAAGCAGTTTGCCAAAGAACTTTTTGATATTAGCTTTTGAAAGTACTTTACATTTCACATTATTAAGTCTTATATACTTTAATTTCAAAATATTTTTGCCTTAAGTCTGAGTATCTTCATGATTCTAAAGACTATTATCAAATTACTTTGACATCAGCTAAAGTGTGTATTTATAATTCAGACATTCACAAATTAAAAGTCATGGAATATCCAAAATTTACATTTCAAAATGAAATGTCATACCACATCCATCAAGTATAATACACTAAGCACTTAAAACATCTTATACTTAATTAGATACTTCAAAGTAAAAACTAAACTTCTTACTTTGAAAGTGCAATTACCCATTCTTCATGATTAAACTCCTTCATGAAGGTCACCCTGTCCCTTACACACAATTTCCTTTCCTTGGCAAACCCATACCATCCCTTGCCAAAACAGTAGTAATTGTTCCTTTCAAAATTCCAGTTAAGTTACCACTTTTGAGGAATGCTGCCCTCCTATTTAACCAGCACAAAGGGTTGTCCAACTTTGATATATGAGTCTCGAACTTTTGCTGGAATAGGCTAGATTGTAAAAGTAATTTATTTTTTAGAATTTCCATATATATAATGAAAAAATGAAATTGTTTCACTGAAAAAATGAACTATTGATAATTTAGAATGGTCGTTATAGTAGTAGTAATAAAAAATACCAAAGTCTGCTTCTTTTTTAGTTGTCCGGTTGTAATATGTATTGAGAATAATTGCTCCATGACATATTCCCCTTCAGTCGGGAATTCTTCATTAAAATCTTCTTGAATTTCTTCATCCTAACATATGAATATAAATGTTAAAATAAATTTAACATAAATAAGAAATAACATTATCATCAACTATCAAAGCACATACCAGAGATTTTGAAACATAACCATCGGATCCATAATCTATGATTATTCTCCTTGAACCTTCACATGTAAGGTCATGAATTTCTTTCTTTTCTCTTTCAAAAGGGGGCAACTTTTTAACTCTGGTAGAGGGACACCCACAATATGGATCATAAATCTCCTCCACCTCTTCGACAGAGGTAACAACAATTGTGTCACCAGAACTACATCAACATTAGGAGATCTAAATATTATTCAACATTATACATATTATAGTGATAAATGAAATGAAATATGTACATCTGTTTTAAAAAATTGATAAAAACAAATCATTGAAACTGAAAGGAAATATATCACGAATATCACTTACACATACATCTTCTTTAAAATTTGCGTCTTAAAAATCTGTATAAAATGGAGCTTGAGTCTAAAATGGAGAATCCTATGTTTATAGCCACTGTCAGGGATGATGAGAACCGAATTTGCAACCCTAAAATAGAGACCGGGTTATATAACACATAGCACACAATTGGATACTTCTGAAATTGGGCCTCTTTTTTTAAAATGGGTTTTGCTTTACACAAACATCATAACAAAGGCCCAACAACTTCTATCTTCAGGACCCTTAAAAAAATTTATTATCTACATAATAATAAATAAATATGAAATGATAATAATAATTAACATATTAATAATGAATTAATTGGAGGAATGCGGATTGATTTATGGATAATATATAATGATTTTATAAATTAATTAATTTTTTGAATTCAATTACAATTATATTTTTTTTCATGTTTATTAAAAATATATATATAAACAAACAAATTATTAAAGTATTTTATATGCAAAATTTTTGTAAAAATGGTTATATCAATTAACCAAACCTTTTCGTGTTTTTCCTGTGCATGTGCACGGGCTTGCTTACTAGTAGTAAATAAAATATTATAATGTTTTGAATGTGTTGTCAACTATTAAATAAAAATTTTAAAAATTTAATATTTTCATAATAATACTAATTAGTTAATATATTAAATAATAGTAATAACTTAAAGGGAATAGTAAAGGGTGTTACAATATATATCAAACATGCCTAATTTGTGCATAGTAGTATGAAATGATGAAGCATGAAGAGCCTTGGTGAATGCATCTGCTAGTTGGGATTGTGAAGAGGCAAGAAGGAGATGAATAAGGCTTGACTGAATCTTTTCTCTAACCACATGACAATCAACCTCTATGTACTTGGTTCTCTCATGAAAAATGGGATTATGAGCCAAGTAGATAGCAGATTGATTGTCACTGTATGTGGATATTGGTAGAGGCAAAGGAAGTTTGAGGTCAACCATCAAATATTAGAGCCATTGGATTTCACAAGAAATTTGAGCAAGAGCTCTATATTCTACCTTTGAAGAACTCCTTGAGATCGTGCCTTGTTTCTTTGATTTCCAAGAAATCAAGGCTTGTCCTAGAAAAATGCAGTAACCGGTTACTGATCTTTGTGTAACTAGACAACAAGCCCAATATGAATCAGCAAAAGCAAAAGGCATGAGAGAATTATCAGCAAGGAAAAATAAATCTTTGCCTGGACAACCCTTTAGACATATGAGAATATGAATGGTTGCTTTGTAATGTAGATCTAAAAGGTTAACAACATATTGACTGATTTGTTGAACTGCATATGAGATATCAGGTCTTGTGATAGTGAGGTAAATCAATTTTCCTACAATCCTTCTATACTCTGCTAGATCAAAATAAGGTGTTCTTTTATTTGCTTGTAGCTGAGTTGAAAGGTGTTCCTTTATTTGCTTGTAGCTGAGTTGAAGGATCCATTGGAGTTGAGACTGGCTCCCAATAATCTTATATCTAACAATATCTCCAAGGCATATTTCCTTTGGTTAAGAACAATGCCTTTTGCAGATTTTGAAACTTTAAAACCAATGAAAAATCTTAAAGGTCCTAAATTCTTAATGCTAAATTGGTCATCTAGAAGCTGCTTAACATGATTTATTTCAGTTATATCATTCCCTGTGAACAGAATATCATCCACATAAACCAGTAAAGTATTGAAGGAAGTGTATGTGTTTTTGATAAACAAGGAATGGTCGGCTACAGATTGAGTGTATTGCAGTGATAAGAGAGCAGTAGTCAGCTTGGAATGCCAAAGTTGGCTAGTTTGGTTGACTAATTGAAACTAACAACTACCAAAGTAACCGGTTAAGCTTAATCGATAATCGGTTAATATTACATAATTAACTAACTATCTCTAATATTAGTTAATATTGTTAGTGATATAAAAAAAATGATGACATTTGATATACTTTTTCAAAATTATCCCTATAATTATTATTGAAATTCTAAAAAATGTTGAATAAATAAATGTGCTCGTGGAATAACAGTGATTAATGTTATTAAAAATTAAAATAAAAGATAATAAAAAAATAAAATAAACATACTCCCTCCGGCCTTAAATATAAGACCTTGTTAAGACTTTTATTTTATCTCTATTTATAAGATCATATACCAATTTTCAATGATAATTAATTTTTTCTTTTCACAAATAACTCTATTTACTTAACACTTTTTTTAGATTCTTAATACTATACAGATAGTTTTAAAAATACATATTAAATATTCGTATTTCTAATGCAATTAACTAAATTAATCAATTTTCTTAATAAATGTGAAATCAACCGAGAAGTTTTTATATACATGGAAGAAATGAGTACTTATATTCATAAGGAGTACTCCGTTCGGCTTGAAATATAAGAAAAAAACTTCTTTTGATTTAAAATATAAGAAAAACTAACCAATTTTCTTAAATTTTATTCCATTCCCAATGCAACTTTCCTAAAACATTTCTAGAAAATTATTATCTTATTTAATTTTTGTTTCATTCTCAATGCAGCTTTCCTAAAATACCTCTATTCTTTTATAAATTTTAAAAAATTAAATACAATCAACTAACCTCCTTGATAAGTATGGGAGCGAGTAATATTTTTTTGGCACAAAAGGCAGTAGGAAATTTCGTGAAGAAATTGGGTAAACATGTCAAAGCCTTAAGACACATTAGGCACGAATTGGCACCAAAACCGATGAAAATCTATAAATCGAAAATCACAAAGAACCCGCCACTAATCACGCACCCTGTACAAAAAGCCACACCCCAAATTAATGCACACAAACACACACATAAATAAATCACAATCACTCACTTCACGTTCTATCCAACCACCACCCTTCACTCTTCATAAACGTGCCACCCACACACTTCCATACAATACCCGATTAAGAACAACAAATTAAGAACCACCACCACTCACTCCCATCCCATCATTGATTTCCATGGACGAGCTGGGTGGCGGCGAGGAGTACCTCTTCAAGATCGTGCTGATAGGAGACTCGGCGGTGGGGAAGTCGAACCTCCTTTCCCGTTTCGCGCGGAACGAGTTCGACACGAATTCAAAGGCAACTATCGGCGTGGAGTTCCAGACGCAGATAGTGGAGATCGATGGGAAGGAAGTGAAGGCCCAGATCTGGGACACGGCTGGACAAGAGCGGTTTAGGGCGGTTACGTCTGCTTACTATAGGGGTGCTGTTGGTGCTCTTGTGGTTTATGATATTAGTCGGAAGGGTACCTTTGAGGGTATCAAGAGGTGGCTTCAAGAGCTTGACAGTGAGTAATTACTAATTACCCATATCACCCCCGTTTTTTTTTTCTTGTTAATTTTGGGCAAATGAATCACTTACACTTTTTTTATAAGCAAATATTGCGCCATTATCAGGGTATGAAGCTGGTATCTGGTGCATTATGTCCTGCGGCTCTACTAACTGAACTAGCTTAAACAAAAAAGGTAATTAGTACTCGGGGGTTCTGACGGAATATTTTCCGATATCCCTAGGTCGTAAAAATGCATTTTTCGACTTTAAAAATAATTTTTTTTTAATAAGAGAGTAATCGAAAAAATACATTTTCTGACTCGGGAGTATTGAAAAATATTCCGATAGAACTCCATCGAAAAAAGGTAATTAGTCCTCGGGGGTTTTGTCAGAATATTTTCCGATATCCTGAAGTCGGAAAAATGCATTTTCCGACTTTAAAAATAAATTTTTTAATAAAAGAGGAATCGAAAAAATACATTTTCTGACTCGGGAGTATTGGAAAATATTCCGATAAAATCCCATCTATCGGAAAAAACAGGGCTTGCGGAATAATTACCAAAAAAAATGAATCACTTACACTTACTACTTACTACTCCTTGAGTGGGATACTTGCCGGGAGAGGTAACCATGCACTCAGAAAGAAATTAGTTCATTGCGTATAGGGCGAGGGTATACCAACAAGCGTGTTGGCGTAGTGGTGGCTTCATGGGAGAGTCCCAGGTTTGATTTCTGGTTAGAATACTTATTAGGAGAGCAAATCTAACTATGCTATAGGGGATTAATGTTTTACTCTGATAAAAGGGTGGGAAGATACCTGTTAAAAAAATAAAGAACTAATTAGACAATGAAAATGAAGATTGCTTGTTTGGTCCTCGAGAAAGAATAATCCGTCTCATTGGTTTGGTCCCGAATTGAGGATTAATGTGATAGGGTTTGGGGATAAACTGACGTTCTGATTAATCTTTTAGTACAATTTAAGCGGTTCTTGACTAAGAGCATCTCCCGGCTCTTGTTTTGTCCCTATTTGGGAATTTTCCCTAAATAGGGATAATTTATAGTTTGGAGAGGGAAGTATTTTAATTTTTAGTCCCTAAACAGGGATAATTTATACTCCCTTTGGTCCTATTTATATGGCATACTTAATCATATCACACGGATCAAGGAAGATAGTTAGGTTTCTTAAAACTTTAAAAAAATACTTCAACATTACAGCCTTACCCTCTTAACTTGCATTGGAAATTTCACAATGTATTACTTTACATTAATGGGCAAATAAGAGAAAATAACAATAAATGTCTCCTAGAAAATACAAAGTGACTTATAAATAGAACCAAAGAATCCTTCTAGAATGTGGCTTATAAATAGAACTGGAGGGAGTAGTTTGGAGAGGGAAGTATTTTAATGATAAAAATGGAGAAATCAAAAGAGAGAAAAATATAGATAGTTGGTGGGGGTTTTTATTTAATGCGAAATATTAGTAAAAGGGTGGGATATTGTGTGAGACCTATTTTAGGATAAAAGTTGGTTTATAGATGGAGTAAAAATATGGTTGATGTAGTTAAAGTGTGAATGATAATGAAATATTGCGTGTGGTGCATCTAAGGACAAAAGTCTTGTCCACCAATGTGGATGCTTTAAGGCCCCGTTTATTTAGGCTTAAAAAGGCGATTTTATAAAAATGAATTTTTGTGAAGGTGAAAATAATAATAGTAGCTCTTTTCGAAGTTTTTTTTTCTTTAGAAAAAAAAAACCTCAACGGAACACACGTGCAATGCAAATTCTTACTAATTTAGGAATTTACAAAATTCTTTATTAAGTTGGTTTAGAAAAAAGAACTAAATTTATGTATTTTATGGTTTTAATTTTTTGATTTTCTTAACAAATGAGGATAAGAGACTATATAAAGCATATTTACATTGAAAACTTAAACATTTAAAACTTGAGTGAAGACCACTTTAGTCCCTCATGTTTTTCGTGTGGGACAGTTTAGTCCATCAAAAAATGAAAAAACATTTGAAGTTCTTGAAGATGTTGAAAATGGGACACTTTAGTCCTTCCGTCAACACCGTTAACGCCATCCTCCGTGAACGTTAACACTGGTATTGACGGAAGGACCAAAGTGTCCCCTTTTCAACATCTGACTTAAAATGTTTTTCCATTTTTTGAGGGACTAAACTGTCCCACGCAAAAAATACGAGGGACTAAAGTGGATCTTAGCATCCATAGCTATCTTTCAATCTTATGTTTTTTTTCTTAACTATCAACAACGAAATAGACTTTAATTCTAAATAAAAGAAATAAATCAAAAGAATGCTAAAAAAATAAATTGTTTATTGTCGATAGTCTCTTAACGGTATAAGTAAACAAATTGATGATACAATTCATCATTTATCTTTTTTCATTTTGATGTCATTTTTTCATAATAATTTCAAATTATATAATTGTACATTTATTTTCTTATTAAAATATATTACCAAAATACTAGTACATCGTATGTTTTCCATGCATAACACATGTCTATTTACTAATCTACATAACATAAAATTAGCAAACATTCCGTTCATGGAGGAGTAACATTGCAAAGTAGTACTATCACAATGAGCCAAAAAATCCCGCCCAAATAGTACTATCACCCACTATTTTCAGTGAACAAACTTCCTTGATAAGCTAACTTGGTCCAAATAAGTAAAATATAAAACAATGGTGCTTTTACCATGCGCCGGTTTTTGGTGCTCCGACTCTTTTTTTTTTTATTTTTTTTATCTAATATATTAAAAAAAATATGTTTTGGGTTTTCTGCATTCTTTTTATGTGCATGTTTTTGTTATTTGGATTTGAATTTTTTTATTACATACTTCTTGACACAGGTAATGGTCCAAACAAGTAAAATATAAAACAAGGGTGTTTCTACCATGCATCGGTTTTTGGTGCTCCGACTTTTTTTTATTTTAATAAATATAATATATTAAAAAAATATGCTTTGGGTTTTCTATGTTCTTTGATTTATAATGTCATTAATTACTTTTTTTTCAAAAACACTTTTATTCACTCTTTTCTGAAAGATAATTTTTTAGTTTATTGAAGATCCACTTTAGTCCCTCATGTTTTTCGCGTGGGACAGTTTAGTCCCTCAAAAAATGAAAAAACATTTTAAGTCCTTGAAGATGTTGAAAAGGGGACACTTTGGTCCTTCGTCAATTCCAGTGTTAACGTTCACGGAGGATGACGTTAACGGTATTGACGGAAGAACCAAAGTGTCCCCTTTTCAACATCTTCAAGGACTTAAAATGTTTTTCCATTTTTTGAGGAGCAAAAAACATGAGGGACTAAAGTGGGTCTTCACTCTTAAAACTTTGAAAGTTTGTGGAGCTACGTTCCCAATTTTTTTTTTTTTTTTATGGTTTTACAAGGTAGCCGGACGTGTAATATTCCTTGCCCATTTTCTTTTTGTTTTGACTGTGAGGAAATGGATTTGTGCATGCAGGTTTCTTTTAATTTTTTTTTAAAATTTTCCTTTGATGGGCTTTTTGTTAGAGGAAAAGGGAGCACGATTTGTTGATTCTTGAGCTTTATCTTGCTTTTGATGCCTTTTTTTTAATGGTTTTATATTGTGGTGGGTGTGGTGTTTTTGGATTGAATTGGCATATTCCCTTGCTTTTGATGCCTTTTTTTTTAATGGTTTTACATTGTGATGGGTGTGGTGTTTTTGGATTGAATTGGCATATTCCCTATTCAGTTTTCATCTTTTGTACTGACTGATTGTTGTGTGGGAATAATTGATTTTGTGGGTGAGTTTCTTTTATAGCATGTTTTTTTTTAGTTAGAAAATCAATTCTGGTTCCAAAATCACGTTGGAGTAGAAGCAACTGTAAGTAGCGTTGACATTTCATAATTGATTATGGGCTAACTCAGTGCATAACCAAACATGCACTTAGTTAGGATTACATTGGTAGTCTTTTTGTTGAGTAAATTGATTTTGTGGGTGGGCTTCTAGTTCTTTTATTTTATTTATTTTTAAATTTTGATGGGATTTTGTTAATGGAAAAGGAAACAAATTTGAAAAATGATTAGGAAGGACAGAAATATTTAGTGTAATTGAAGTTGGGTGCCCATGTGGTCTAGCTACTTGCTTAGTTGACATGTCTCCCTGACTGGTTGACTCCCTTTATAGGCAACTGGAAAAATGAGGGGGATTAGAAATTTGGAGATTGTTTGGCATTGATTTTGTATTCACATTGGGAATTATAATAATGATGTTTGTGGTAATCATATGTGGTAGAAAATCTTTTAGAGTTGAATTTGAAGGGAATCTAAATCGGTTGATGTTGTTGCTCTGCAGCTCAAAATGGTAAAATTAAGTGCCAAGTCTGCTCTTGGAATTTGCTTTACTTGCATGCTAGTTGTAATGCAGAGCAAAGAAATGTCGTGCTTGCCATGTATGCAACTTGTTGAAGTTTAACAATGATGTTGAATCTTGTTTATTTTACAATGAGATACACTCTGATTGTTAAATATATTTACCAGATTAGGCTTCTATATTTGTCAAAAGGTACATGACCTCTATGTGTTATTACAAAAGAGAGATGTGGAAATGAGAGATTTTGTATAGTATTGTCGAAACTAGCATCAAAACTGCTCTTTTAAATAATTCATTTTTTATTAAAAAATTAACCATTTTTTTATGATTATTTACTGCTATGGGCATAATTGTTGCCTAATTGTGCTGGCTGTATTGTAAAAATGAAATGCCATGTGTTCATATTCTTTACTCTGTGATAGGTGAACTAATTAAAAATACTTTCATTTGTTTCATTTTTATGTTAATTATTTCTGACACTTCACTCAGAGCATGTTTTTTCCAAGTTTCTTATTGATTGAAATCTTTGTTAAGCTGTCAGATTTATTGACACATTAAGAACCTATCTTGTTAATGGATTATAGATATACCAGTTTAGAATCTCAAATTTAGCTTATTATTTTAATTCCAAGGAATAGTTGGGTGGGTCTGCTGGTGGGGTCAGTTAAAAGGATTTGCAAGAAATAAGCTTTTTGAACTAGCATAGTTTACCTTTGACATATCATGGGCAACATGCCTCAAGTTTTCTGATTCCTGTTAGAGTTTGGAGCTTTGGCTCTTGACAAAATTCATTCACCTGATTTTAATTCTTGCATAAAATTATCCTCTGCAGCTCAGAATGATAGCACCATAGCAAGAATGCTGGTTGGAAATAAATGTGATTTGGAGAATATTAGAGAGGTGAGCGTGGAGGAGGGAAAAAGTCTTGCAGAAGCAGAAGGTTTGTTTTTTATGGAGACATCTGCACTCGATTCTACCAATGTCCAAACAGCTTTTGAGATTGTTATCCGCGAAATTTACAACAATATCAGCCGTAAAGTCTTAAACTCTGATTCATACAAGGCTGAATTGTCGGTGAATCGAGTAAGCCTAGCTAATGGGGCCGGTTCAAAGGAAAGCAAGCTCAATTTTTCTTGTTGTTCTTGATGAGCTTTTGTGCTTTTGACTTGGATTTTATACTTATTTTGATCTTTTAAGAGTAGCTTCTTCTTATACTCAACATTTTTGGGACAATTTCACTAATTCTGATTACTATTATTTTCTGCCTTTCTGTTTCCTTTTTCTTTTCCTCCAAGTTTATGTTCTTGGGTGCCTTATCCCTCCCCTTTCAGGTAGAAATAAAAAAGAAAAAAGAAATGATTTACTCTAACATAAGTATGTTTATCAACATCTTTAACAAGATATCACTTTGGTGATAGGATTTAGGAGTTATAGGTTTTCAAAAATTCATAAGGATATGCCAATTGAGTCAGTTTAGTATGTGCTTTCATGCTTGGTATCATTTTGATTGCTGTTTTTCCATTTTCCCTCTCGCAGCTGCTTTAATGGAAAGACAAATGCTAACCATTGTTTTTAGGAACAAGACACTCGTTAAAAAGTCAAATACTATAACATAAAATTATTGAAAAATGTAATTTTTTATATTCTAAAAAAATAAGATAATATACATTGAGTCATTTATGATTTTTTTTTTTTTTATACAATCAATAATTTTAAAGCACCTGTTAGTTAAGACCCGGAAAAAAAATTAGTCACATTTGTAAAATTGGTTTTCATTTGACATCAAATATGATACTAATGAATTTAAGATATGGTTCCTGTGGTCTGTGAAATCCAGTAACATCCTCTTTCTTTTTTTATTTTTTTTGTTTTTCTGTTTTTTTTTTTTATGAAAAAAAAACTTATCCCAATGGAGGCTCCAAAATCACTCTCATAAAGCCTCCTCTTGGTGAATGCTCAATTCTGAGGGTGTCCACGTATCAAATTTAAATCGAATAAACTGTTTTTTTTTTTTTTTTGTCACCGTCTCTAATTAAAAAACTGCCCAAGTAGTTTTTCTCCTCTCCATCTACAATTCTCCACCTTATATCATGATTCTCTCTCATTAACTTTCAACTAACTTGGGTTTTTCACTTTTCCCTTAAAAAATTTCCTGTTTTTTTTTTCTGTGTTCCTTCTTCTTTTCATTAAATTTGCATAATTGATCCATGATCGTATGAGTATCTGAATCTATCTACCCCACAAATTTTGAATCTTTTGGTCAAGGGGTGTTATTTTTTTTTTTTGAATTTTTGATGTAGATGTAGATAAGTGGCTTCGGTGGAGGAGACATGTAGTTATTTGGTTCTTAGTTATTTCTTTATTAACATGGGTGGGTGGTTCTGTGAATTCCTTTTTTATTAGTAATTGATTCTTCTACTTCAGTATAGGGAATCGGTGTGTTTTTCGGTCATAAAGTGGGATTAGGTTCTTTGTTTTGTATCAATCAATTATTTGTTAGGAGTGGATAGCAATCAAGACTTTGAAGCAACAATCCCTACGACGTGCCATACCGTTTAATTACAACTTTCTCGATACCAGGTGGATTAGTCTTTCCGTGCAACATGAATCCGAGATACCACTTCAGGTCTAAAATTCTTTTAAAAAAGAGAGTTTCCGCCTCATGCCTTCTTTTTTTTTTTCTTTTCTCCTGTTATTTATTTATGGCTTATTTATGTCTGGGGTTCCTGTAGTTTGGACCTCTTTTGTGAGAATCCCTATGTTTTTTTTTTCAATGAATATACCCCTGTAGTTTATTCCGGTTAGGTATTTGCCCTCTGCTCCTTTCCGGGCGAGTTTTTGGGTGAGCTGGACCGCCGGAGCTGCTACGTGTTATACATGTGGCAGTCTCTTAATTTTTTTTAAATTAAAAAAAAATAAGCCTTAATTATGTCTGGGGTCCCTGTAGTTTGGACCTCTTTTGTGAGATATCCCTATGCTTTTTTTTTTCCAATGAATATACCCCTATAGTTTACTCCGGTTAGGTATTTGCCCTCAGCTCCTTTTCCGGCGAGTTTTTGGATGAGCTGGATCGCCGGAGCCACGTGTTATACACGTGGTAGTCACTTAAAGTTTTTTTTTTAAAATTAAAAAAAAAATAAAACAATAGAATAAACCAATAAACTAAAAAAAAAAGTGGCTTATTATAATCCCTCCCATTTCCTTTCATTCGATCAATCTATCTCCCTCATTCTTTTTCTCTCACTCACAACCAGCATCTCTCTCCGGCTTTCTCACTCCATATCCCACGGTGTAGCTGTCATCCTCTCCCTCACTCAGTCGTTCGGTTCTTCTTCTTCTTCTTAGTCTTGTTGTTCTTCTTCTAAGTCATGAAGTCCTCTAGCTCCAGATCTGCAGCTTCTTCGAGGTCACAGTGCGGGATCAAGATGGCATGCGAAAATGAGCAGCACAAGAACAATTGACATTTTTATTATAAAAAAGAAAAAAAAAAGAAACAACAAATAGAATAGAAACAGATGAAATAGAAGATGAGGCTTTGAAAAAGGAACATACATACAGAAGCATATCCCCATGTCAAGGGACATATAGTGTTTTCATTTCCAAAAAATTGATTAATCAAGCACAGGCATTAATCCTTTGACACATCATTTCATCTAAATTATAGAATTCAATCTTTGCATGGTATATCAGCAAATTGATTTCGATTGTTTTTTTTTTAGTTTATTAGTTTATTCTATTGTTTTATTATTTTTTTCAATTTTAAAAAAAAAATTAAGTGACTGCCACAGCCACGTGGCTCCAGGTGGAGCTCTGGCGGTCCAGCTCACCCAAAAACTTGTCGAAAAAGGAGCTGGGGGCAAATACCTAATCAGAGTAAACTATAGGGATATATTCATCGAAAAAAAAGCATAGGGGTATCTCACAAAAGAGGTCCAAACTACAGGGACCCCAGACATAATTAAGGCTTATTTTTTTTAATTTAAAAAAAATTAAGAGAAACACGTGGCAGCTCCGACGGTCCAGCTCACCCAAAAACTCGCCGGAAAAGGAGCTGGGGGCAAATACCTAACCGGAATAAACTACAGGGGTATATTTATTGAAAAAAAAAGCATAGGGGTATCTCACAAAAGAGGTCCAAACTATAGAAACCCCAGACATAATTAAGCCTTTATTTATTTATTTTAAAAACACATACATTGCTTGCCAACATCGCTTGTCATATGCCCAATGCTTTTGGTTTTGTTGTTTTTTTTCTCTAACTAACTGCTCTTTTTTTTTTCTTTTGGTAGGTACATGTTCTTTTCTTTTCTTTTGGTTTCTCTTGAAGATACTGCTCTACTATTCATTTATCAGTGTTTTTAGTTATTTATTCAATTCATGGATAATCTATACCATCTATACTATCTATATTATTATATAAAAAAAACCCTGTTTTATAACTGTTTTTAATTAAATAAACTAAAAAAAAGTACATAATTTTGTATTCCCAATTTTACCCTAAGCAGTTATAAAAAAAATAACTATGACACATTAAAAAAAAAAACTGTGTCATGTAACAACTGCGGCAACTATTGCCGCCAATTTTACTACTATTCCATGAAACAGTTTTGACTCAGTTGGTTTTAGAAAGTGGGGTGGAAATCTATTAATACGACAACAAATACAAATCCACTATTACTAGGCACCGTGAAATTAAACAGATTGAAACTGACCAACTCCCATTGCCAGCCTAAGAGGAGAGACGCCCCATATCTTCATGATATAGCACAGTCTAAAGTTTAAACCACAATTTGGTTAAATAGATAAAGAAAGTCATTACGAAGGATGAGGATTACAGGGTTGGAGGACTTCTATTGCTTGGAGTAGAGGACTTCTATGATACAATCATAAGTTTTGGTATGTGTTTTCTGTGGTTTATCCTCCGGCCACATTTTTTCATTTCTGACTTCCTAATTGTTCCCATTCTCACCATTTCTATCATTCTTTATTTGGTGTTATTTTCAGTCACACATTGTATATTGATTTTTTTCCTTCATGTTTGAATTGTTTATATGTGTCTGCGCAAATATAATCTGGCATATTGAGAATTTTCCTTTTTTTTTCATGTTATTCTCGGTTATTCCTAATCCTTTTCATTTGTTTTTTGCCACAGGGAATAGTGCACAAACTCTCTCTACCAGGGAGTAGTGCTTAGAGTCACTTTGGTGATTGTTGTGAGGCCAAGCTATAAACTAGGTTGATAAGATCATGTCATTAAAAGGGAATTATATTAATAGCAACAATATGTTTTTATCTATCTCTAAATATGCTCACATTGTTAACAAAGTAATTGTTCACAACCAGTACAACCAGTGGAGGCTGGCACAAGTGGAAGGGGCTTGTGTCCCTTAAGCATGTGGTCGCGGGTTCGAGTTGTACCTGAGGCGCATGTGAATGGAGCAAGCCTTACTGGGAGCATCGCCCCCGAAAGGGCTCGACCGTGGTGCGAGGGATTAGTCACCTAGTTGCGCGGGTGGATACCCTGGTTCATCCAAAAAAAAAAAAAGTAATTGTTCACTATAGACTTGCTTATTCTAGATTCACTCACAATAGTGAAAGTATAGGTAGGTAATGGATAGTGTTTCTTCACATTACGATAATGTTTGCTTTGCTACATGTAAATGAATGATTTTAAATGGTTTTATATTTGCAAGGCTATCCCAGCAGTAAATTTATCCTAGCACGGAAATTTATCTTAGTCTTTAGTATTATAGTATTTCATCAACTTCATTTTAGCAGAGAGGTGTTTATTTATTTATTTTTTTTAATCAACAAAGGGGCTTAAAAGCCCAAAAACAAACTACAAAGCAGGAACTGTGACACCCTTCCGGATTACCCAAATATAATATAGTACTTAAGCTCTAACATTGGGTAATATATGGACTTGCGAGTATTAAGAAAATATGGAAAATAAAATTTTTCTTTTAAACGGGTGCACAAACCAACACTTGGAATCCTTGGAGAATAAACCCTAAGGCATTATAAAACAGTTACATTGAATTCGGCGATTTCTAAAACCTTTTCGAAAATTGGGTAGCATTCGTCTCTTAGAATCGTTCATATATTATAGAAAATAACAGAAGCTACCCTTACTTTGTTTGATAAAATAATACCATTGAATAGTTTTCACAGCCGAACTCTTTCGATCAGAGTAAGCGGAAGTTATAGGACTATGCAACTAATAATAATATAAACATAGATATATATATTCATAAGTATGAAAAGAGTGATAAGTACATAGTCCCCATATCAAGTCTCCAAGTTCCAAAATACAAGTCCATAATCCGATCTACATAGTAATATGACCAAAGCCCTAGAGTACTCAAAAAGTATATCTACAACGTATATACATAACCAAAATATGAACTCCAGGGGTGGTCACGTAGATCTGGTAGCATCAGATGTAGTAGTAGTGATAGCAGCAGTCTCCAAGTAGTAAAAAGGGTAGTAACATCATCATCATCACAGCAGCAGCAAATCTCCTCCACAACCTCCACACATCGGATCCTCTGATCCTCATCATATACCCTATACACATACCTAGGGATCATCGTCCCTCCAATCACTCCCAGTAGAATGCACGACAGGCTCGCTCCCACTCTCGTCCTCCACCGGATCCTCCTCGATCTCATCCGAGGGAGAGTGTACCCTACCACTGGGTACTGGGTCAGGTGATGATGAAACCCTGACTGGGCTCCTCGGATCAGAAGGGGGAGTCTCCTCGCGGACTACTCTCGAAGTAAAAGGGTGAGAGCGGGTAGGTCGAAAACGAAAACTATGGTATGAGCGAGCTGGTCGCGTGGGAGGTGGTCCATGGTAAGTGTAAAACGGGGGTACATGCATAGTGTATATGATGGGAATCCTAAATCTACGAGGAAAGAATCGGATCAACGGGTTCGGGTGGTAGAAGGTAATCTCTACCTCACCCTCGAACACCGCGCGATGGTCCTCATAGATCCATATGCCACTAGGAAGTGGCCGGATCTCGATGCAAGCAATGTAACGAGACATCACCTACAAGGGCATAGGGGTAAGCAATTCTATACACATAACCAATAGAGAATAAATTGTGCAGTATGAATATGTAAATATGCATCAATTAGCAACAATCACATACAACACTTAGCAGTTAATGAATGCACATAGGATGCTCACACTTATTTCATTTACTGCCATTAGTTTAAATGAGTGGCATGATGCATGACTTTAGCTCTCAAGCCTATCTCCATCATACTATGTCACTCTCTGACGTCCATCCCTGACAACCCAGCACTCAACAGTTCGTTGTATTCCTAGGTATACAACAATTCGTACATTCACCTAGAATGTACACGACAAGCTTGGAATCCATGCCACCCGAGCATAGTTATAACGTGCCACCCGAGCATCGTCCCGTCATCCAAACGGTCCGTCATCCAAGCGGTATAACCATATCGGCATCCACTAAGCCGACCACGTCAACGATGTGTCATCAAGCAAGCGTATTGGCACTCCCAGAGGCCCTCCACATGTTTACCAAAAACATGATATACGTCCTACCATCCGAACTCCAGTATGAATGCATTAACTTTACTTAAAAGAGATTGATTGATGTTTCGTCCTTTTATTAATACACTACGTGGCTCCCGAGCAACGTATCATCATTATTCAAATGAAACATCATAACGTCAATCAATTTCTTTTAAGTCCAGGATCACTTGGTTTATTGTCCTTTAAGAGTTACAAAATGACTTAGAATTGATGTAACATCCTAAATTTAATTCTTAATTTAGATTGTGTGTTGATAATCTTAGGATAGAGGCAATTATGAAATAAGTTAGAAAATTGGCCATTTAGACATGTAAATTCAAGTTTAAAACATGGGAAATTGGGGAATGAGAATAACAAGATTGGTAGCTTAGAATACAAATTCCACCGTTAGATGTGAAGTAGGATATGTGAGGAAGCTTGTGTCAAAATTTGAGGAAGATCCAACGGTTAACGAAGAAGTTACGGCCGTTCAAAGTCGGGGTGCTGAAAACCCTACAACTTAATCGATTAAGTTGCAGCTTAATCGATTAAGCCTGAAGGGGGGGGGGAGGTTTTAATCGAGTAATACTCGATTAAGGGCTACTAAAACTGAAAAAAATAAAAGCGTTTCACGCGTGCTTTTGGCCATAATGCACGAAATTTCTCTCTCTAGAGCACACAATCTCTCATCCCAAATCCATCAAGCTTCAAGGGAATCACTCCAAGGTCCCCCATCAAGTCTCTCTTGGTCTCTCCAAGTAAGTATCCATGATTATTGAAGTTCCTCTCTCTCTCTCTCTAATGTGGATTTTCTCTCTCTCTCTTTCCCCTCTTTGGGAAATCCGAATTCTCTATGGAAAAGGGGCAATAATCTCTTTATCATTCCATTCCTTTGGCTTAGGGAAGATTATTATCACTATCTCCATCTTCGTGCGTGCGGAGCCCTTGGTTTTGGGAGCGCTTGGAGCTACGGCTTGGGTTCTTCCACTTTCTCTCTCTTTGGTTAAGGTAAGGGGGTGGATATAGTGAGCATTGACTTGTTCTAGGAGAGGGTTTGTATTTAGATATAATGGTTGGCTAGGAGTTTATGTATTAAGGTAGGGAATTAGAAACCCCAATTTAGGATCTAAGGTAAATGTTGAAAATAGGCTTAATTATTAATTATGGAACTCCAAAAAGTAGAGAATAAGGTTAGGTTTTAATTGAGGAAAATAAATGACAATGAAAAATAATAAATGTGGTTGTTGCATGATTATATGAAAAGGTGAAGTTGGTTATTATTGGCACTCTAATTGTCTATGTGGAAAGTGATGTGCATGAATAGTTGTGGATTTGATTATGTGCTCTATTTGGTATTTATTAAATATTGGAATGGTGTTAATTAGGAAAGTGAATTGTGGCTATTTGGTGATAATTGTGATGATGCTTGTGCTTGGAATGATTTGGTAAATATTAAACGGAATTGGTGGACAAAATAATGACAATTAATATTGGATAAATATGGTGATGTATCGTAGGCCTTCGATTTGGGGGAGACGATACATCGTAAAGTTTGGGTTGTATTGTAGGCCTTTGATTTGGGGGAGACAATACAACGTGAATGGGGCGATGTATGTAGGCCTTCGATTTGGTGGAGACATACATCGTCGGTGGTGTATGTATGTAGGCCTTCGATTTGGTGGAGACATACATACACCCTAAATGGAAAAGAAAAAGGAAAAGGGCAACGGATAAAAGAAGGTAAACGGTAAAGGAAACGCGATGTATGTAGGCCTTCAATTTGGTGGAGACATACATCGTGATTGGTGTATGTATGTAGGCCTTCGATTTGGTGGAGACATTCATACACCGTAACTAAAAGGAAATGAATAAGGGAAACAGGGAATAAAATTGAACAAGGTGAAGGTAATGGAAACGCGATGTATGTAGGCCTTCGATTTGGTGGAGACATACATCGCGATTGGTGTATGTATGTAGGCCTTCGATTTGGTGGAGACATACATACACCGTAAAATCAAAGGAAAAGGTAAGGGGATAAAATTGGACAAGGTAAAGGTAATGGGAACACGATGTATGTAGGCCTTCGATTTGGTGGAGACATACATCGTGATTGGTGTATGTATGTAGGCCTTCGATTTGGTGGAGACATACATACACCGTAAAAATAAGAAAAAGGTAAGGGAGTATAAAGGGATTTCTTTGGGAACGGAGAAGATGAATAAAAGGGAATTAAATGGTGGAAATGAATTAACTAAAAAGGGAACCGGCATTTATAAAATAATGGAATTAAGAAAAGAATGGTATGCTTGTTCGGATATTGTGATTATGTGTATAAATTGCTAGGTGTGATTGGTCTGGTTAGTTATTATGTCTATCTAGAAACTGCTTTTCTATTCATGTGCAATGCTCACTCCCTTACTATACATTACAGGTACAGAGATTGAGGTTGCACAGCCCCCGGCCGAGCAGGTGTGCTCTCCCTCCCAGGGAGAGTAGGGTTTTGGGGATTAGATACTTTTATTTTGACTTCAGCCTCCGTAAATTTGGTTGTGTATGAGCTGTATATGCATTTTGAGTGGGGCTTAGGATAGTTTCCTTCGTGCAGGG
The DNA here is from genome assembly GCA_037953625.1 of Crotalaria pallida. Classification (NCBI taxonomy): domain Eukaryota; kingdom Viridiplantae; phylum Streptophyta; class Magnoliopsida; order Fabales; family Fabaceae; genus Crotalaria; species Crotalaria pallida. The sequence goes on along the minus strand of CM075654.1, from coordinate 52,234,783 downwards.
TTTATGATTCATTTTGAGCATACTTGATATTTTGCTGGTACTCTGACACTCTGATGTTTTATACTTGAGCCCAAGGGGCAACCATGCGATGCTTATATATTTACATTTGAGCCCTGCTGGCTCCTGCTGATTTTACATAAATGTGTTTATCAGGTTGAAGATTTTGGAAAGTCCGAAAAACAGACAAAACTCCGTCCGTTTGACGGGTGATTTTACTAAACTAAAAAGGAATTTTTAAGTACTCATTTTTAATACTTGGGAATTAAGGGTAGAATTCATTAGGGTGTTACAATTTAAAATGGTATTTTTAAGTATCTGACTAAAAATACTCGAGTTTTTCCCAAAATACTCGAGTAGTTTATCATTTTCCAGATTCTACTCGAGTTGTTCACAATTATACTCGAGTCGTTCATGTCTTTTCAGAGATTTAGGGTTTCAGGTCTTCATAAATATACTCGAGTAATTCATGAGATACTCGAGTATTCCATTACCCATAATACTCGAGTAGTTCATATATTACTCGAGTGTCCAATCTGATTCTCAAGTTGGTGCGCCAATTTTCACTCTGGTGCACCACGAAATACTCGAGTATTAATCCAAATACTCGAGTATATGCAGACAGAACAGAATGAAGCTTGGTTTTTATATACCATTTCAATTTCTAAACACTTTTAACCCAAACCAGTGATCACAATAGTTCATATACCATATTTTGAACATGTTGCAATACTCATTTCATATCAAATAACCAATTTGACAGAGAATCAACCATTTATGCATAATTTACACAATTTAGCAACTCAACACCTCAAATTGCAAATTAAGCATAATACTCATAAAACAATGGTCATTTAAGCTTGCATGCATGATATAAAACTTGCTCAACACAGTTTTAGAGCAAAGCTTGGTCTCCAAACCAAAGATCCTATTCAATCTAAGCCCTTAGAGCCTCTTGGTGGCTCTCTATCACAAATAATGGAATTTAATCTCTATCTAGTGAATATAATTACTTCCCCTTACCTCTCAGACGTGAATCAAACAAGAAATTCCCCAAAGAAAAACTCCACAGCACCAAAAGCACTTTAACCCAACATGCAGAGCAGTTTTGAGTGCAACACCAAAGTGGAATTGGTTCACACATGAAACAGAGAATAGAATTAGGGAAATTAGGTTTTCTAGACTCTATGCAACATCATCTAACTAAAGGAAACCGAATTTGAGACTCAAGGATTCGTGAGCTTACCAGAAATCAAACCCAAAGTAAGCTCCAGAAACAGAACTTGACAGAAACAGCTTCACTTCCAAGCTCCAATTCTCCCAACACACTCACTCAATCCTCACGATTTTTATGTCTATACAAAGCTCGTGATGTGAGCTTTGTATTGGTGTATAATTTATCACTCAGATCAGCACACAGAGGGAGAATCGAATGAAACGATTCAAGAACCCTAACACACTAACTCTTCTTCAATTTGACCAAATGGCTCTCAATCTGAGTCCAATTGGTTTATATAGACAAGGAACATGTCCATGCACGTCGACACGCATACAGGGACGTGTTATGGAGGGTGTTTTCGTGTCAAGGCGGCGGTAACTCGGTGGTGACTCATCAAAACGCACTAACGTTGAGCAACTCTGTCCAGAATACTCGAGTTTTTCAGAAAATACTCGAGTATTTTGCCCAATTTTTGAAAAATAATTATTTTATTTACTTTCCCTCCAAAACCTTTCCTATAATTACCTCTAGGTCCAATCCAGGGACTAATTTGCAAAATATTTATTTTATGCATAAATTTACTCACCAAAATAAATTCTAGCAATATAAACAAAGATCTTAATTAAAGATCAAGAATAGAAATAATTAATTATAATAAACTTTATAATTAATATTTCATTAATCCAGGATTGAAATTTTTGGGGTGTTACACTACTTCCCCACTTAAAAGGAATTTCGTCCCCGAAATTCATTCTTCAAAATTTCACGTTCTCAAGTTTAAATAAAAGATTATCTTATCGTTTCTCAAAACATCTTTAGGGAAAGTCCTTCCCCACTTAAAAGAATTTCTCATATTCCCTTAATTTTTCCGTCTCGAAATGTTCCACTAAACATTTAAAATAAAACTTTTTTTTTTCGAATAACACCCTTGTGTTCAAAAGCATATACCAATCCTTTTTCTCATAAAAGAGTTTTCTTAAACTTTCTCGAAAATTATTTCATAATTAAATCCAAATAAAAATCTTTTGATCGCCCTTTTCCCGGACAAGATGTTTCAAATACCTAGTTTAAATTAAAACTTTCCCTCATAAACTTTTTCGAGAAGAACACGTTTCAATTTCATAACATTTTACGATTACTTCAAATGAAATATTTTGGCTAAAACTTTTTCAAATAATACCTTTTAAATATATATATATATATATATATATATATATTCTTCAATTAAAACATTCTCCAAAGATCTTTTCGAGGAAAAACTTGACCCGTTGCGCACTCTGATCACTCAAGCACGATTAACGAATCATTTATATGACTTTATTCCTTAATAGTTGCAAACATTAGGGTGATCAGTCCTAATATTCAAACCATTAATAATAAAATCATTCTTTTCAGATATAACTTTTCGCAGGAAAAGTCATACGACACATCTTTAAGTTAGATGAACTTAAAGATGGAATACTTGTCACCATAAGATATAGCTAGATAGCCAAGTGCTAGAGTTGTTTCCGTTGGGGAGACAAATACTTGTCCTATCCCGGTGGTTAATAATCTCTCTAGTCTTAACTGATCTTTCTCTTTCTGTGGCTCCCAAAGATATTTATCACATCCAACTGTGATAAGGGTTTTGATCACAGAAATTCAAATCACAGACCTGCTCAAGTTTTCAAATTACATAACGATTTAACCAACGCAATCGAAAACATTGATTACGTTAATCCCGATCAGAGAAAGGATAAACTCAAACTATCTATATTCAAATCTAACTCGCATCCTAGCAGGTTGATCACCTTTCCGAACTTAACTCGCTTTATGACCATTCCCCTCTAACTCTTAACCCTTGATGACTCTGGCGCATTAAACCTTAGTCTCTTACAGCTCCAACCGAATGTCCTCATCGGTATACCAGTACTTAGTCCAAAGTGATGCATCTCTTTCTTTACACATAGAAATGGGCAAGTCCTTTACTTCTTATTAGCATACTCGATAATCCCCACGGTCGAAGTTTGGTTAAATTATCATTCTCCCATGATTAATTCACTTAACTACATTTCCACTTTTCTAATTGAATACTTCCTTTGCCCAGGTCCCCTTCATACCTGGTTTGGACATTCATTCTATCCACTTCTTACGCCTCTCCATCGTTCCTATAAATTCCACACATTCTTCCAGTATCGGGAAACTCCTTATTCGCTGATAGTTGATAGATTGCTTAAGGTTCGGGCACAATCCATTCTAACTTCACATATTTGAACCTTTCGTTCAGGTCGTTATGAAACATACTTCCTCAGTCGTTTGAACTTGACGACGCCTTCTCTGAGACTATTACTTTCCCGTTCAATGTTTAGCATTTCAGTTCCTTGAATCCTTATCATGCCTCTTGAAAAACTCTCTTCAATTCCCAACGACTGCTTTTCAACTGTTGCTCAAATGATGTATCAATCCTTTGTTTCAACATTTGTCCTATATGATTTCTGCAAGTTCTTCGCTACACCACTTAACATAAAAGTGACCTAACTTTCTATTCATCCATCTCTTGTATGCACAATACCAAAAATTTCACTCCTAATCCCCGTAACACTTGGAATGGAAATTTTATGGTATGAAGCGAAGGATTTCTCCCATCCATCTATGGAAATCGGATTCCTTCTCTTCCATAAATCAATCTCTTATTTCTTTTCGTCTTCCTTACTTCGAACAACCTCCTTAGTTACCTTAAAGTCTACTCTTTGACCCAAAGTTGTCACCACCTTTCACTTTACTAGATAGGTAATGGAGCTTAAAATCAAATCTTTCAAACCCCAACTATTGATGATGACTCTAATTCAATTTCTTCTTCTGATTGAATTCCTTCCTTCATACTCCTTTGGTTTCTAAACTCCTAAAACATGGTGCCATAAAGACAAAGCTTTCAGATCCTTTTAGAGTAACATACTCGTTGCAAGCTCCGAGTCACTCAACAAAAGCTTATCATGAGTGTATTCGATCGTTTTGATGCTGACATCCCCACCTTCCTTCCTTAGACTATCCTCTTCCGAGTCCTTGCCTTAATACATGAAATTATTCTTTAATATTTTCGCATGAATCGAGTAAGAGCAACGCAGGAGAGATTGTTAGTCTTTCCCTTCAATCGCTGAAAATCCTCGTTGCATTCTTGTTTCATATGAAATGCTAATCCTTCCAGATTACCTTGATTGCAAGTACTTGGCTTAAGGGAGTATACTAATGGTTCTATACTAACGCTTAATCAGCCCACTCTCAAAATCGCGTCTTAATACGATAAAGGTAGACAGATCAAATCGTTTCTAAAGGCTCATTCTAACGCTTCCATACAATCGTTAAGACTTGTCTTAGAAACAACTTACAGGAATGCTCGTAAGGGTTTCTATCATAAAAGCATAGAATACTTCAGATATAGGCAAGGTCATACGATTCACATATTCATAATAAACAAGTGAATGCGTAGCAATAAAATCAGACAACACATTACAGAGCTGACCGTTTAGCAAGTGATTGCCTTGCACAAGATCGGAGGATTGGCGTGCTTCCACACATCTAATGGTGAAAACCCTTCCTTGAACCACGGGCTTGTCAGCTGCCCCTCTTGAATTAGTCTTGGCCGGTTCCTTGCAATCTTTCGCAAAGTGTCCCGGTTTCCCACAATTGAAGCAGTTATTTGTTCCCCAACAAAAACGACCATGATGCCGACGTTTGCACTTGTCACAGAAGGGAGTCTCGCTTCGGGAGTTCCTTCCATTAATATCCCCAACCTTTTCTTTACCTTTTTCCCGATGATCATACGGACCTTTGCCTCGATTATTGAAACCTTTGTGCCTTTGAGGTCCGTAACGCTGACTATCTTTCCTCTCTGATGCTTGCAATTTTTCTGCCTTCTTGTCATCCTCATACATCCTACACATGTCCACCAATGTAGAAAAACTTTGGATCCTTTGATAACTGAAAATAGACTTCAATTTGGGTCTTAAGCCTCCTTCAAACTTGATACACTTGCTCCTTTCATCTGGATTGTTCTGATAATATGGAGAGTATTTCATCAATTCCTCGAACTTGGCGGCGTACTCACCCACACTCATGTCTCCTTGCTTCAGCTGCAAGAACTCCACTTCCTTCTTTCTCCTCAAATCCTCAGGGAAATATTTATTGAGAAACTTCTCCATAAATACATCCCAACTCACTTCCCTTCCTTCGTAACGCAAAAGCTGAACTGTATGATTCCACCAGTTCTCAGCCTCATCTTCCAACATATAGACTGCATACGCCACTTTCTGAGCTTCTGTGCAATCCAACGTTCTGAAGATTTTGTCCATGGTATGAATCCACTTATTAGCCTCCTCAGGTTTAAATCCTCCTTCAAATTTAGGTGGATTACAACTCCTAAAATCCATCAAACTCCTCGCCTCGGTACTACCCATATTACGCTGATGAGGCGGATTAAACGATTGCGGTGGTTGCTGAGATTGCCGTTGTTGCATAACTTCCAGTACTTCGGCAATTCTTTCTAACATCGTGTTGATGTGATTCTGGTTTCTAGTTGCCATATTAGACCTGCGCTATGGGCTTATGGTCACATATGTTGCACTAAAGAAGCTTTCATCACACCACCTATACTAAGGCTCTATCTTAAATTTTTAAGTCTACAATCAATTGTGTCTTGTACTCAAAAGAGACAAGATACAAACAAATCGAGGGTATCTAAAGCTCAACGAGCCAAAATAATAGCATTCAAATAGTGTAAATACCCTGGAGATACCTGCTTGATGTTGATGGCTACCTTTCTGAACTACTTCCACTACTACAGGATCTGACTTTTGCTCTGATACCACTCAGTGTGACACCCTTACGGATTACCCATATATAATATAGTACTTAAGATCTAACATTGGGTAATATATGGACTTGCGAGTATTAAGAAAATATGGAAAATAAAATTTTTCTTTTAAACGGGTGCACAAACCAACACTTGGAATCCTTGGAGAATAAACCCTAAGGCATTATAAAACAGTTACATTGAATTCGGCGATTTCTAAAACCTTTTCGAAAATTGGGTAGCATTCGTCTCTTAGAATCGTTCATATATTATAGAAAATAACAGAAGCTACCCTTACTTTGTTTGATAAAACTAATACCATTGAATAGTTTTCACAGCCGAACTCTTTCGATCAGAGTAAGCGGAAGTTATAGGACTATGCAACTAATAATAATATAAACATAGATATATATATTCATAAGTATGAAAAGAGTGATAAGTACATAGTCCCCATATCAAGTCTCCAAGTTCCAAAATACAAGTCCATAATCCGATCTACATAGTAATATGACCAAAGCCCTAGAGTACTCAAAAAGTATATCTACAACGTATATACATAACCAAAATATGAACTCCAGGGGTGGTCACGTAGATCTGGTAGCATCAGATGTAGTAGTAGTGATAGCAGCAGTCTCCAAGTAGTAAAAAGGGTAGTAACATCATCATCATCACAGCAGCAGCAAATCTCCTCCACAACCTCCACACATCGGATCCTCTGATCCTCATCATATACCCTATACACATACCTAGGGATCATCGTCCCTCCAATCACTCCCAGTAGAATGCACGACAGGCTCGCTCCCACTCTCGTCCTCCACCGGATCCTCCTCGATCTCATCCGAGGGAGAGTGTACCCTACCACTGGGTACTGGGTCAGGTGATGATGAAACCCTGACTGGGCTCCTCGGATCAGAAGGGGGAGTCTCCTCGCGGACTACTCTCGAAGTAAAAGGGTGAGAGCGGGTAGGTCGAAAACGAAAACTATGGTATGAGCGAGCTGGTCGCGTGGGAGGTGGTCCATGGTAAGTGTAAAACGAGGGTACATGCATAGTGTATATGATGGGAATCCTAAATCTACGAGGAAAGAATCGGATCAACGGGTTCGGGTGGTAGAAGGTAATCTCTACCTCACCCTCGAACACCGCGCGATGGTCCTCATAGATCCATATGCCACTAGGAAGTGGCCGGATCTCGATGCAAGCAATGTAACGATACATCACCTACAAGGGCATAGGGGTAAGCAATTCTATACACATAACCAATAGAGAATAAATTGTGCAGTATGAATATGTAAATATGCATCAATTAGCAACAATCACATACAACACTTAGCAGTTAATGAATGCACATAGGATGCTCACACTTATTTCATTTACTGCCATTAGTTTAAATGAGTGGCATGATGCATGACTTTAGCTCTCAAGCCTATCTCCATCATACTATGTCACTCTCTGACGTCCATCCCTGACAACCCAGCACTCAACAGTGCGTTGTATTCCTAGGTATACAACAATTCGTACATTCACCTAGAATGTACACGACAAGCTTGGAATCCATGCCACCCGAGCATAGTTATAACGTGCCACCCGAGCATCGTCCCGTCATCCAAACGGTATAACCATATCGGCATCCACTAAGCCGACCACGTCAACGACGTGTCATCAAGCAAGCGTATTGGCACTCCCAGAGGCCCTCCACATGTTTACCAAAAACATGATATACATCCTACCATCCGAACTCCAGTATGAATGCATTAACTTTACTTAAAAGGGATTGATTGATGTTTCGTCCTTTTATTAATACACTACGTGGCTCCCGAGCAACGTATCATCATTATTCAAATGAAACATCATAACGTCAATCAATTTCTTTTAAGTCCAGGATCACTTGGTTTATTGTCCTTTAAGAGTTACAAAATGACTTAGAATTGAAAATGGTATTTTTAAGTATCTGACTAAAAATACTCGAGTTTTTCCCAAAATACTCGAGTAGTTTATCATTTTCCAGATTCTACTCGAGTTGTTCACAATTATACTCGAGTCGTTCATGTCTTTTCAGAGATTTAGGGTTTCAGGTCTTCATAAATATACTCGTGTAATTCATGAGATACTCGAGTATTCCATTACCCAGAATACTCGAGTAGTTCATATATTACTCGAGTGTCCAATCTGATTCTCAAGTTGGTGCGCCAATTTTCACTCTGGTGCACCACGAAATACTCGAGTATTAATCCAAATACTCGAGTATATGCAGACAGAACAGAATGAAGCTTGGTTTTTATATACCATTTCAATTTCTAAACACTTTTAACCCAAACCAGTGATCACTATAGTTCATATACCATATTTTGAACATGTTGCAATACTCATTTCATATCAAATAACCAATTTGACAGAGAATCAACCATTTATGCATAATTTACACAATTTAGCAACTCAACACCTCAAATTGAAAATTAAGCATAATACTCATAAAACAATGGTCATTTAAGCTTGCATGCATGATATAAAACTTGCTCAACACAGTTTTAGAGCAAAGCTTGGTCTCCAAACCAAAGATCCTATTCAATCTAAGCCCTTAGAGCCTCTTGGTGGCTCTCTATCACAAATAATGGAATTTAATCTCTATCTAGTGAATATAATTACTTCCCCTTACCTCTCAGACGTGAATCAAACAAGAAATTCCCCAAAGAAAAACTCCACAGCACCAAAAGCACTTTAACCCAACATGCAGAGCAGTTTTGAGTGCAACACCAAAGTGGAATTGGTTCACACATGAAACAGAGAATAGAATTAGGGAAATTAGGTTTTCTAGACTCTATGCAACATCATCTAACTAAAGGAAACCGAATTTGAGACTCAAGGATTCGTGAGCTTACCAGAAATCAAACCCAAAGTAAGCTCCAGAAACAGAACTTGACAGAAACAGCTTCACTTCCAAGCTCCAATTCTCCCAACACACTCACTCAATCCTCACGATTTTTATGTCTATACAAAGCTCGTGATGTGAGCTTTGTATTGGTGTATAATTTATCACTCAGATCAGCACACAGAGGGAGAATCGAATGAAACGATTCAAGAACCCTAACACACTAACTCTTCTTCAATTTGACCAAATGGCTCTCAATCTGAGTCCAATTGGTTTATATAGACAAGGAACATGTCCATGCACGTCGACACGCATACAGGGACGTGTTATGGAGGGTGTTTTCGTGTCAAGGCGGCGGTAACTCGGTGGTGACTCATCAAAACGCACTAACGTTGAGCAACTCTGTCCAGAATACTCGAGTTTTTCAGAAAATACTCGAGTATTTTGCCCAATTTTTGAAAAATAATTATTTTATTTACTTTCCCTCCAAAACCTTTCCTATAATTACCTCTAGGTCCAATCCAGGGACTAATTTGCAAAATATTTATTTTATGCATAAATTTACTCACCAAAATAAATTCTAGCAATATAAACAAAGATCTTAATTAAAGATCAAGAATAGAAATAATTAATTATGATAAACTTTATAATTAATATTTCATTAATCCAGGATTGAAATTTTTGGGGTGTTACAGGAACAAGGGGTTAAAAGGCAACACCTCTAAAGTCCTCTTGCAAAACAGGGACGAACAAAGGGCCATTATGACCCATATTAGCTAACATATCAGCACATCGGTTGGTTATCAATGTTTTGCAAAATTGGTTGGTTAGGTGACGAAAATAGACAAGAAAAGCAAAGAAAAGGGTTTAGGACGTTGCATGTACTACCTGCACAATAAATTAAACATGTTTTCTCCCTTTCTTTTATTTCCTATCTTTTTAATTTTAAGAGTGAAGAGATACTTTGGTCTCTCAAGTTTTTCGACAGGGACACTTTAGTCCCTCAAGAAATTTAATTCATTTTTAGTCCCTCATGTTTTCCAAAAGTACCAATTTAATCCCTCATGTTTTCCAAAAGTACCAATTTAGTCCCTTAACGAAGTGACTATAGGAAATTGGACAAGGACTAAATTGTCACTTTTGAAAAACTTTGGGGACTAAAAATGAATTAAATTTCTTGAGGGACTAAAGTGTCCCTGTCGAAAAACTTAAGGGACCAAAGTGTCCCTTCACTCTAATTTTAATTATGACCCACACTGAATTTTAGTGTTACCTGTTTGTAATTTTTATCATATTTGGTTTTAGTATTATTGGTAGTAAAGAGTACCTAATCATGAGGTGCACTTGGGTGGAGGTGTTCGTTGGCTTAGGGGAGTATACAACTATACAAGGTAAATTCATTTTCGGTTTAGTTCTTTTGATTTGTTTCAAGGACCTATGATATGTCTCTCTGATAAGTTTTATATTTGGTTACTATCATTTAATTTGTGGAGATTTCTAATATGCAATCCAAAATTGAAGTGTTGTCATGCAACCTTCTCTTGAACCAATAGAAAGTTGCCATTTAATTTATCTGTGTCATGTCATCATTTGAAATAGTCAAATTTAATTTTTTGTAATTTGGTCCAACTTAAAAAATAAATTAAAATTTTAGTCCTTTGTACCTATAGATAAATTATAAGTTTTAATTTTAAAAAACATTATTAAAAAAAAAATCAAAGTATGTTGCTGGTGGTTCGTCTTCTTCAAGTTAGCAAAACTCAACGCCACCACCACCACCACCGGCCACCATCACCTTCAATCCAAATGATGTGGCATACATGTCTTAGGTGGCAAGGTTTTATTGGTTTAATAATGGGTTGCACAGAAACCATTCAATTTTTGATTGAATGGTAGTAACACCCTTAATTTATTTAAAATTTTAGGTACTACATGAAATTCAAGTTGAAGGAATTGATGGAGTTGCTGAAGGGATCCCCTCATATATGCTATAGAATGCACATTCAACAAATAAATAAGTAATAACTGTGCCCTGTAACTGCAGTCTGCTATAAAATATATGTAACCGATGTCCACTATCTTTGCACATGCCGTGAAGTTTATGCCATCTCCTATCTGATAAAATCTATTATAATAACAACAATTAAAAAACCACCAATCAATTTTTTAGAAGATGGGTGGTTCGTGTGGGCAAAACTGAATAAGTATATGGGTTTTCTTCTTCTTCTTCTTCTTAATTGCAATTCCTTCTCTAATTTTGCAAATTCTCTTATGTGTAAAATGTTTTCTGTTTTGCTTTATGTTGTAATCCCTTCTCTTATTACATTTTTCGTGATTCTTTTGCAGAATTCTTATCCAGAAGATGTATCACAATATAGAACTTATCCAAATGCTTGCTCTCTTTATTAGTAAAATAAGATATTTTCTATCTTTTTTATTTTTTAAAAAAATTATTGTTCACAGATGGATCTGTATCACAATATAGAACTTATGCAAGTGCTCTCTTTATGAGTAAAGTAAGGTATTTTCTATCTTTATTATTTTTTAAAAAATTTATTGTTAATCAACACACCGAATGACATCATGACTCAAAAATGGTTTTTTTTATACAAACATCATTATATATGATTCAATACCTTTGATTTAGTGCTTTAGATTGACTCAAAAATTGTCATTTAAATCTAAGTCTATTTTAAATTTTTAATGGTTTCACCTGTATTTTTATTTTTCTAATTGTACTTCTTATTTTCCTTCTTGAAATTAAACCAAAGGTTTTTTTTTTCATATGAAAAGAGGAAGATCTTCTTGAAGATCACATTGAAGAGGAAATTTTGGGCTATATATTACCATCTTTAACATATAAATAACATTTATAAAGAACAATTTTTCAATATATTATTTTACTATAAACAACTCTTTTCGACAAAAACACGACAATGAGAATGCGGGACGACAGGCACGGGAGTGCCTGTCGGCACGCTACTAAAAATAAAAGGATTACAAAGAAGTTTATGTAGGTTATAGGTAGTTATATGTATATGAATATGATTGTATATTTGGTGATGCGGTTAGAAAGGAGTGCTTGAAGGGTTGTTGTTTTCTATAAAATTAATATGCTTGCTATTACCGTTAAAAATAGTGGTTAAATTAAAGAACAAAAGGTCTATGGTTCTGGATGGTATTAGAAAAGGAAATATACAGAAATCATGTGCATGTGTTTGCCTTCTCTGATGCATAATCATGTGCACGTTTAATTTAGTATGAATGTTTGAAGTATTAAAAATAAACAATATTATATGTTCTAAATTAATATTGGATAAATAATTTTTATCTACTTCACTTAATTAAATTTAATTTAAGTACACATACCCTTTTTTATACATGTCATATATATATATATATATATGTTATGAAACGTATGAAAATAAGGAAGAAGAGAAGAGAGGAAACAATATATTGTGATATATTCAGTGTACATTTTACATCATAGTTGAGTCCTATTTATAGGGAGATAGGAAACCCTAATATGGAGTGGTATCAACTAAATATAAACACAATCCAACCTAATATGGAGTGGTATCAACCGAATATAGACACAATCCAATAGATAGTCATCCACTAATTAGATAGATATGAATTGTTTATAACACTCCCCCTTCGATGACTATTAAGAGAATATGCCTCTTTAAAAACATTTATAAGAAAATCCCCATAAGAAAAATTAGCGAAGGAAAAAGAGTACACAATTCTTCTTACGCAATTGGATGCTGCCTCATTAAAAACCTTGCCAGGAAAACCCATCGGGAAAAAAACCATGACTAAGGGAAAAAGAGTGCAGTGCGTATTTATATCTCCCCCTGATGCGAACAATTATCTCTGAGATATTACACTATTACCTTCGCAGCATAGGTTTCATGATGTACCAAAATTTCACTAAATATTCCATTTGTAATTCAAAACAAAATTTTGTTCTTTCCAAATCTTTCGTTTCAAATTCTTCCTTTAAGCAATATACAACATATGGAAGCTCTTCAGGAATTCTAATAATATTCAATTTATCATACTAAAATGTGTGTTTAGCTTCATTCCAACATCTTCCTGTGAATGAATAACAATATCTTGCTAATAAATTAATATCAGATGACATATTAAGTCACGTATGACATTTAACAATCTAATAGAGATTATCATATAAATTAGTTGTTATTTATCAAAGTAACTCACTTTAGAAGTTGTTTTCCCCAACTTGATAGGCACAAATTTAATTTACTACATAAATACGAAAATAAACACATAACATGAACCATAATCATACAAGTATTCTCAAACAATTGCAATAAACATATCCATGATTGCATGACATGACATCACATATATAAGTCAAACAATATATAACTAAAAAAAATAAATTATTAGCTAAATCTAAATAGATATATACATGTATATATCAATATCCTTAATTCTTCTGAAATTTCTCATATTGATATAATGATATCATTCTCGAATGAACCATGATAATGACTGCAAACATATAATGCATTTTATGTTTGCTAGAATTATAACTTCGAGTCTATTAAAATCTCTTGGAGTTTGAACTATAAGTTCAAAATTATTGCATTTTGCATTTTAACTAATTAAAGTGCATGTGTCGACATATTACACTTTATGCTTCAAACATTTTAATTATCCATGGATATGGTTCAACCATATTAAATGAGTAATAGATTACAAACCCCCCATAATATCTCGAAACCCCAAATCTAGACTTCAAGTTACTAAAGTACCCTTCCTTCTCCCAAGTCCCAACTTCTCTTCACAATACATACATTCGCTTTCTTCTCCCAACCCCTCCCACCACGGTCGTCCTCTCCCGCCGTCGTCGTCGCCGTTGCCCCTCACACTGCCGCCGTCCACTTCTCTTTGAGGTTCGTGTGCTTCGTTTCTTCTCTCACAGCAGGGAGAACTCCCCCAACTCACCCCTACTGTTGTCGCGCCTCTCGCCGCCATCGTCGCCGCCCTGCTATCGTCGCCCCTCACGCCGCCACCATCGCCATTCACTCCGCCGTCGTTAGCCTCTCTCTAAGGTTCGTGTGCTTGTAAGAGACTTATGCAAAGTTTGTCTGTATCTTTTGGGTTAATTGTTGTTATATAGAAATAATGCAGAAGCAGACATGTTTGGGTATAACACATTTTCAAAATAATGCAGATCCAGGTCTCGGAACTTTTTTATTTATTTATTTCAAATTTTCATAATTTCCGAGATCTTGGGGTCGGAAATTGTGGTCAAATTCCGAGACCCCCGAGTCGAAAAATTGTTTTCTGACTCTAGAAGGTCGGAAAACGTCCGTGCAGTAAAAAAAAAAAGTGAACCTTGCTGATCGGAAGCCATATTTTGGAGAAGGGAGAGGGAGAAGTTGAGTGATCAAAGAGGGGAAGACTTTTTATTTTTTGGAGAAACAAGGAATAGTAACTTGCTATAATTGGTAAAAAGAGGTTTGGGGTTTAGGGATAATAAATGGGGTTTGTATTTTAGTAATTTTTTAATTTGGACATTTGGTAATTTCACATTAAAATTTGGGGTTTGGGGATATTAAAGGGGGTTTGTAATCTCAAACTCATATTAAATAGTTCAAGCATATGCTTCGAGCATATTGAGTCCTTAAGGGGTGTTCTGTCGTAGGATTACAGTTCTTAGACAATTCGGCTAAGAGTTCGGCAATCTCACTTTTGATGTCAGACGTGAAGTGAGCACCTTGAATACCAAGATAAACACTCTCTTGTCGTTCTTAATTTGGGGGGTGGTGTGTGTGTTTGTGTGAGGTAAGTTAGTCCATACCTGCTTGCCTTACCAGGTATTATATACGCATATCAGCATATACCGTATTGATTGCCGCTTTCATGTGGCGGGTAAGATTCCTTCTCAACGGCACAAATGTAATGGTGGGTATTAAGTCCAGTAGTATCCTATGCTGGTGTGGATAACAGAATTCTTCAGATTCCCTAGTGTACATGTCTGAATTCATACCGGCATGAGGTCACCTGTTCAAGACTTATCCTGATACCGGTATCTGAATCCGGTCTTCTAAGACCTCTTAGGATTCCATTCCGATACACGAATCTTGTTTGATTGGGTCTCTGATAGCCTCTATCCGGTATCCGAATCCGGCCTGGTTGGGCCTCTCAAGGCCTCAATCCGGCATGTGAATCTGATCCTAATGGACCTCTCTGGCCTCATACCGGTATCCGGATCTGGTATCATTAGGCCCCTTAGGACCTCGAACCGTTATCAGGATCCGAACTTATTGGGCCTCTTGTGGCCTCAAGCCGGTATCTGAATCCGGCATACTGGTTTTGACTATCCGGTCCATAACAAGGGGTATTCATATATATGTTATTAATCAAGTTAGCCATAAAAATCTGCTATAAAATCATTTGACACAATTTGAATCCTTTTTATATTGCCAAACTAATCAAGTATCGAAAAATACATGCATCCACCACATGGAAGTATTATTCCTCATAATCAATGTCAGGTCTTTGTGAAATCCTTTGGGCTATCAATCTTACTTTATATCTTATAATTTCTTATTTCGCTTATGTACAAAAACACATTTGTATCCATCTGATTTTACACCTTTAGGTGTACGAACTATAGGTCCAAATACTTGTCGTTTTTCAAGCGAATTCAATTATGGCTCAATTGTGTCTTTCCATTTTGGCTAATAATTTCTCTGTCTATATTCCTTAATAAATTTTATGCATGATCCTCATCTTATATCATTTAAGCGCTATATCATATGTAAAAGCATCGTCAACGTTGACTTCATTTCGGTTCCATTGTATTTCAGTGATGACATAATTTATTAAGATCTCTTTGTTTTCACACTTTTCAGGTACCTGAGTTTTTCTTGAACTGAACTATTAATTATGTCTAAGGACTCTTCAGGAGTCTCTACATCCTCGAGTTGACCATCTTATTTCTTTGCTCCTTTTCTTTTTCGAGGATTTTGTATTTTTTCATTTTATTTTGGAACCGATGGATCTATCACGCTTCAAGCGTGTCTCATACTCATTTGCAATTTTAATTTATCCAAGAGGGACATCAATTTTATTGGAGCATTAGCAGCTGGAATATGTGACGTAGTCAGTCTTTTTAGGTCAGTAAATGCGTTTGGCAATTGGTTATCTAAATTTTGCAAATGAGTTACCTTTTGAACTTAAGTTCAAATCGTTTTGATCGAGGATCAAGATAATATAATGATAACTCTTTCAAAATTATTTCTTTTTCCAACTGCTTATTTTCTCCCCCTAATGTTGGGAAACAAATTCATCAAAGCGATGATCGAAAATCGATCCATGAATGACTCTCTTATTGTTGGTTTGAGTTATTTTATCATGGATAAGGATTCATATCCAACATATATTCCCAACCTTCTTTGAGGTCCCATCTTAGTGCGTTGTGGTGGAAAATATACCGCACATCCAAAAGTTCTTAGATGGGAAATATTAGGTTTCTGACCAAAAACCATTTGTAAAAGGGGAAACTCATGATAATTTTAATGGCTTGATGCGAGTCAGTGTCATACATGTTCCCAATTAGTAATGGCAATAGACATACAATAGTTAATAACTAGATTTTGGTTGATTCAATTGCACAAGTAATCTCGCAATCTTCTGGTTGTGAATTGCCAATGAACAATCATGTGACCATTCAGTTGATGCATCAATTAAAAAATATAAAATGCCTAACAATCATGTGATCCACATGATGAAAGTAATGACACATAAATATCAATTTGTATTCATGTCAGATTCAATCCAAATTTTATGGTGATGGCTGAACAAACTTTCTTTAGAACAATTATTAGCACATTGAGATAATCAGATTGAAGAAACTTCGATTTCTTCATTGGATGTCAACATAAGTTTTATTTTTTTTCCGCATCATATAGTTGATCTGGGATGGTCTAATCAGTCAAGCCAAACAAAAAAAAATATATTATTAGTTATAAACTTCTAGTTTATAAACTTTTGGTTTTACAATATGAGGTATTTCAACTATATACATGTAAACTGAAAAATTTTCCATTACATTTGGATAACAAATCTTTTAGATCTCCAAATTATCATCGTACACGAATATAGTGTTACCAACGGTTTCTAGCAATACTAAATAGAAGAAATTTTTTTGTATAACTAGCAGAGTATCGAAGAAACATTTTGTAAAACATTTCGAATAAATTATTTCCTCCATAAAAAAATACTCTATTAAAGTTAATATTGCAAATTAATGTAAAACAAGTATGAAAAGGTTACATCGTAAACTATGTTTTGATTTTTATTTCTCTAATTGAGTCTATTATATACACATACTTGTATAAAAGATTAAAAGATAATGCACTAAAACTCATTATCCACAAGTTCACTAAAATAAATATTGGAACAATAAATTTTGATAAAATATACTAAGCTATTTTGAAAAATAAAATTTTACATATACATTTGAAACTTGACATATTTATTCATGATCCACTACATTATAACACATTGTTAACCTCAATAAAAAAAATAGGATATGCTATTTTAAAATTTTTATATCCATAAACTTTTGTTATAAAAATATATATTATGTATACATGTGATCAATTATTTATGTGATTCGTACAATCCAATCTAATTAAGCGGAGACTTAATTTTTGGAAATATCAAAAAAAAATATTTATATTGAAAATAGAATTAAAAACAAGATCATACGAGATCTTGCATAGTTTTACTTGCTAAAACTAACAAGCATCAAATATCTCCAAAAAAAACATATGTGATCAATATCATTCAATAATATCATATTCAAACAAGTATTGACGTCACTCAATGGTATAAACAAATGCGCAAGTATATCCATAATTATATTGGCAAATTTTTCTCTTTATCATAATGACAGTAATCATTTTCAATAAAAAAAATATTAGAATTTTTCATCACTGATAGTTTTAAAACATGCCAATAAAGAAGCACATAAATTTCATGTTGTGAGATTATCGCATTCTTAAAATTTCATATTGAAAAACAAAACGACAAGGCACATGTACTCATTTAGGATAAATTTCTCCACTTATTCATATTCTTAATACGACAATAGCTTAAAAATTTTATAACTAACCTCGAAAAAAGTACTACTCAACATGTGTGTAGAGCCAAGAAAATAGAAGTCGACATAAGATATGAGACAACTTGATGAAGCATATTCTTCCTTATATAACTTTCAAAACAACTCATATGGAGATCATTAGGGAACAATAACAAAAATTATATCAAATAAAGCTTTACTTTAATGTCAAATTCTTAATGATAAAATATATAAATCATATTAATTTACTTCACGAAAAAACATTGATATTTTCATGTTTCAACATAACGATCAATAATAATTGACAATAAACACAATTAAATATATAAGGCAAAATAAAGAAAATTATTGTAGGGTTAACCAATAATAAATCCTATCGCTACAGGATGAGCATGAGCTCTCTAGTACAGGATAAGGGTGAATAACTCATCCTTCTTATCCTCTAAGAGCCACGTCAGCCCTACTTGGCCGAACAGGCCCATAAGGCACCACAACACAACTTCCCCTATAAGTATCGCCATGCTATAGGGGCTAAGGGATGTTCTCTCATCTCTGCTCTCAAGAACTACGTGTGGCTTGATCCCCCTTATCACTGGGGGTACGTAGGACCGGGGTCACCCTCGTCAGCTGCAACAACCCCAAACACACATCGTGGTGTTCCATCAATACCGGGACACTACATTAGCGTCGTCTGTGGGGACGATAAACTTCGATTCCCATCCACAATTCAATAAATTTAAAAAAAAAAAAGAAAAATAAAAAAGGAGGCAACGAGGTGCTGCTGATGCTGTTCATGAAGAAGCCAATCTTCATCTCCATCGTTGCTGCATCTGCCCTGGAGGAGCGTTGCAGCGGCTCATCATCACCCATCGTTGTTGCCGTTCGCGGTTAGGGCCGGCGCTGCTGCATCTGGGACCGGTGGAGTGGTGCGACGATGGTGCTCGACACGGTGGCGATTCCGACAAGGCAAACCGGAGCGGGGAGGCAACGAGACCAATGCGGTTCCTCTTCTCTCGTGCTGGTCACACCAACGAGAGACCAACGCGGTTCCTCTTCTCCCACGGTGGCCCGGAACCGAAATGCACCCCACCACCACAGAGCCGCAAAAGTCGCTCCCTCCACCATATCTGAATGCCTCCATGACTAGCACAACGAGAATCGTTCCTCCACCATTGCTTCCTCTGCTTTGATCCGCACCAAACAAGGAGTGAAGACCTCCAGGCACCCACCGCCGCCACTGTGCTTCTCCTGCCCCGATGATATGCCTTCGCTGTTCAAACCGTCGGCAGCAGTGAGAGTAACGCGTACGGCGGCGCAAGCTGGTTGCCTTCATGTTGCTAACCCGCCGCCGCATCCTTGTTACCGCCATGTTGTGTCTACCTCATTGCCGCCGCCGCCGCCGATTGCTCCACCCACAACAACCTCTGTTGCAGCCGCCACATCCAGGAGGAAGGAGATGGAACCTTAGGGTTCCCAGATGGCAAAACGGGCCACCAGGCCCAAACGAATTCTAAAAGAAAAATAAAAAAAGGGCCTCCACAGGCCCAAAACAAAAAAAAAAACAAAACAAAAAAAAATTGGATACATTTTTCCACCAAGTCAGGAAAGCAATGCTTTCCCTTGCTCTTTCTTGATAAATTCATATTGAACTTGGTGCTCTGCATTTTAATCATCCGAAATGGTTATTGCTCATGACATATATTAATTAGTCAAAATATTATTTGTGTCATCATGATAATTAACATTGTCATCATTATTTCTATTCTAGTATTACATATTATTTAATTACCAATAATTATTATTATTGTTTTTATAAATTGTCAAGCTTGGTCGACGATCACTAATTATTCTTTTCGTATACATATGCGATGTACATGTATGATGATCCGTGCTATTCAGTAAATGATCTAGATGACCCAATCTAAGCGGGCCAAACAGGCCCAAACAAAAAAAATAATTATACGGGCTTAAGAGATACAGGCCCAAACAAAAAAAAACTATATGGGCTTAATTGATACAGGCCTAAATAAAATTCAACCTTCAAATAAGGAGCCGCCTCATCAGCAAAACAAGACTGACTCACGCCTCAAATCCAGGGAAGTAGTCTTTTTATTTTGTATATTGCCATATCATCATTCATATCATGATGCTACTATTTGACTACCTGCTATTGTTTAACGTACTTACGATTAATTTAAATGAATATCTTGATATGCTCTTTGTAATTACCTGAAGAATTAAAATTAAATATTTTTGCTAATTATTTTCATAGTATGCTTCTTATTATTTGATAGTATATGATCATTTTATCTTTCTTTCTTTTAAGATACATGACATGATGCAAAATATTCTTCACAATAAAAGTCATTATCTATAGTTTACGATTATTAACATCATTATTATTATTTTTATAACGCTTGATATATTTATAATCATGCTTCTTTTCGTAGACAATCTTGCAAGATTTACGAGAATTTACTCTCCAATAATTTTCATTATCCTATTTATTACGTATGATCTTTTTAAATCACACTACTTCTATTATGATATTTTATATTCACCTGCCAATAATTTTCATTATTGCAATTCCCTTATTATAAATTGTCAAACGACAACCGCTAAACTATTTTTTATGTACACATATACGAGGTACATGGTCCGAGCTATTAGACCACCCATTTCAAAATGTTTATCAATGGGCATAGTATTTTCCGAGCACCATGAATACAATCATGTCAATCTATTCGGAACATGGTGATAATGGCGAAGACCCTCGCGCCAAATTTCCTTCTTTGACCTCGTCCCCGAGTATAGAGAGCCTCGTGCTCGGTTCCCCACTTCGAATACATGTGCCAAATGCGCGCGGACCCTTGACAGCGTCCCCCTATTGGTATCTCATACATCCAGAATAGCGGAAACCATGCACTACCTCGGGTTCATAAGACGACTGCGGAAACCTCGCACCATGTTCCATACTTAAGTCAACTGCTCGACGGAGCTCATTTGGAAAGGATTAACAGAAGACTTCAATCCAACAGTCTTCGACCCAACATTCCTCACCTCAGCGATTCAGGGAAGGAATTCTTGTTCCTATATTACTCTCTTGTTTGCTTGGCATTTTACGAACACATGCTAATATTAATTTACTTGATGCAATGCTTTTGATATATGCTCCTAATGCTTTTATGTATTCCTTTTATTTCATTACATATCATTTATTTTGTACTCATGATTTTTCATATATGTGGATATGTGACACAAACTCCTTTGCTGCTGAATATCCCTAAACGTCTGTCTTTCCTGTCATTATAGAATAATAATATTTGATATACATTGCCTTTCGAATGGCATTAGGCAGTTTCCGGCAATTGTGCCATGTCATTTTTCATGATTTGGCGCTTTCATCATTTGATTTGTTGTCATTAAATGCTCTGACATGATTGCGTATGTTATCAATTATTGCGCGTGATATACCTGAAATCATGCATCTTTTCATGGGCAATCCTGTATGGTTGCACGATATTTAATTATTGTCATTACCATTATTATTGCGTGTGATATTTTTAGAATCATACTATTTACATACCAATATACTATTCTGTAAACTTGCCAATAATTCTCATTATTGCAATTTAGTTATTATACATTGTCAGTTTAAATGGCGATTACTAATTATTAATTTTGTTTACACATGCGAGGTACGATTATGATGGCCCATTTCTCTAAAAGGCCCATTTCGAGCTTCCGATCGCCAAAGATATCCTCAAATTAATCGGTGCTAGACTACTCAGTCACGATGGGCATCTAATATTACAGCGCCTTCAACAGGGTACAAACATAACGATCGGATCTGCCGAGCATGATGACCTATGTTAATTTGAGTCCGAGTATGACGACCCAACTTAATTCAAGTCCTTCACACCGGTTGCGCACCATCGCGACCTTACCTATATGGTAGAACGGTCCGCAGTGCCAACACCCAGTGATCTAATTCGGATCCCAGCATCTCCGAGGAACCACACAATGCTGATTCCACACCCACAACTCGCAAATATTCAACCTTCGCTCAACGTTCGCCTACACAGATCTGAATCCGACAGTCTCTCAAAGAGGCTTGGATGAACACGATCTAATTGGCGGAAAACAACTCACACCTTAAAGGACTTCTTAACTCGGCACATGCCTCTTCAGGCTTTATCGAGTAAAGGGGTTGGTTATGCAATGGAGTAAAAGTTTGCTTCAGCTTTGTTATTATGATGATCTATCAGCTTGCCTTCGCCCTAATTACTCGGATTCAAGAGGAGTTCAACAATTGAAGTTGACAAAACAGTTTCGACAAGGGAAATGGTCGTCCTTGGCTTCTCGACCTGTTCTTGCCTCCTCGGTTTCATTATTTCCCTTCTCGGCATCCTCGGCTGCTTCATCAGCTCGATAAACTTTCGATGACTTCCACTCGAGTGACCTTATTCGGCCATGAAGCTTACTGCTCGGCGGATAGAATGGACTCTGAGTCTTGAAAGTAATTCGAGCCTCCAACTCTTTGGGTCGAGTGGCTATTCTCGAACACGATGTTCGCTGCTTCGGGGAAGGAACGGACTTCGACTCTACAAAATAATCCGAGAAAAACTGTAAAGCCCTGAGAAGCAGATGCTCCGGCAATATTTGGGTGCCTTCGCACCACATCTTTAGAACCTCTCACCGAGCTTTCGGACCTATACCGGGTCCGAGGGTGCCTCGAACAACAACAATAAATGTCTCACAATTCTTATATACCCGACACAATCTTCTACGAGCTTTCTCGATCTCCTTTTTCAGGTAAAGGAGGGTGTACAGAGTTGATCTTGATACTCTAACCTTTCTTCGCCCACTTTGGTCCCGAGCGTTTCACAGACCTTATGAACTCGACACAAGCCTTTTCAGGCTTTACCGAGTAGTATGTGATGAGGCATATACATAGCTGACATTGGCCGACCTTGATACTGGTATTATATGATGCATAAGTTACTCGAGATCAAATACCTTCCGTATTAAGGACATATGTTAAAATCACTCACTTCGGATCATGTTCTTACGCACTTGCCCACGATCTTGGTTAGCCGGCCAGATCGGTGAGGCTACAAGTGAAAACTGTTAGAATTATTGATAGGATTGGCAGCCGACACCCAAGAGGGGGGGTGAATTGGGTGTTTATGAAAACATTGGAAAATATTCGAATTAAATCGTTTTCAATGAAATAGATAAACTTTGCAGCGGAAAACTCTTAAAAACGATGAATACGATTATGCAAGCGGAAGCAAACAATAATAACAACGATTAATATTACGCGCGAAGATAAGAAACACTATAACAACGAAAGGTCTAACGCGCATTGATTAATTTAAAATAACTAAATTAATATATATTATATTTACGTTGCGAAGGAGATAATTAACACAATAAAAATATGCGCAACAATAAATAAAAGAGATAAGGGATAGAAGAGATTGCACCGGAGATTTTATCCTGGTTCGGCAAACCCAGCCTACTCCAGTCCCCAAGCGACCCGCTTGAGCTTTTCACTAAACCAAGACGCCACGCGTCCCCAAGTACAACCAGAGCGCCCCGCAAGCTACTAGGAACCTCCTTTCGCCAGGGACCTCAAAAACAATCAGATAGCCTAACTACTAGGTGCCCCACCGTTCGTCTAGCACTACCCACACAGCAAGGTTCCTCACCCTACAACCACGAACGCAGCACGTCCGCACTAGGAGATTCACTCCCTAGTCACTAAGGGTTACACACCCCTTACACAAATGGTTACGGTATGAGTGATTGGTACAAGACCTATATTGCACTCTTAATAGTGCGGATACAACAATATAAGGCTCTAACAAAAGTGTGTTCTATATAACACGAATACAACAATAAAGCTCTATGGCAATGAAGTTAAATCACAAGTGTATATGCCAAAGTAAAGTTTATCTTCAAAGATATGAACGATAAAACCAGAGAATTGAAGAAGGAGAAGAAGAAGCGTTCAGAAGAAAAAGTTCAATGCCGAAAATAGGAATTCTTCAAATCATTTTAAAAGCACAATTTAACACATGTTTAAAATCAAAAATAAAATCTTAAAGATTTAAGAAATAAAAATAAAGATTTAAAAATATTTGAAATTCAAATTTTGAATTTGAAACTAGAATCAGAATCAAATCAAAAATGATTTTGGAAATAAATCAAATTTAAAATAAGAATGAAATCAAATCCGGAAATATTCAAAATTGATTTTCTGAAATCAAATAAATAAAATAATATTTTTGAAATCAAAATAAAATCAAATAGATTTAAAGAATAAAATAAAATAGAATAAAATCAATTTTGAAATCAGAAACAAATAAAATAGATTTAAGAAATAAATCAAAGATTTGATTCTTAAAAACAAATAAGGAAATATTTCAAAATAATATTCAAATTCGAATTTTGAAAATAAATCAGAATCAATTATATAAAAACAAATCAGGAAATAAATCAAAATGATTCTGACACGTTTTTCAATAAAACTCGAGGTAATCGATTACTTCAGGAGAATAATCGATTATCCCCTTAAAAATAGAAACTTTTAAATTCTTTTGAAAAACCAGTAATCGATTACAACATAGAATTTAATCGATTACTTCACTTCTGTTTAATATATGATGCAACTGATATAATCGATTATCACTGGTCAAATAATCGATTACACAGCCTCTGAAAAATATATGATGCAACTCCAGTAATCGATTATCTGTGCCAAGTAATCGATTACTTTCATACAAAAAGTAATGGATTAGCCAGGTTCAAATACTCGATTACACTCTCTCTGGATTTTCTATGATGCAACATAAATAATCGATTATCTTGAAAGAGTAATCGATTATCTCTGTCAAAACTTGTCTTAACAGATTTTCACAATTTAGAGAAATCCAGCTAGAGGTTGTCAAGATATATTTTCACAGTGAATTAGTTAAGTCTTTAAAAAATATGTTTTTAGAAAAACTATTTTCGCAATTAAAAACATTTTTCATAAACTAAGTTAAAAACAGATTTTCATGAAAACATATTTTGCAATTAAAACATTTTTCATAAAAAGTCCTTTTCTTCTCCTTAACATGAAAAACTAATTTTGGTCATTATACACTTGTAATAAAAATTCATTACCTTACAAATTTCCTATGGGTCAGGCTATACTAAACTTGAACATGAAGCTTGAGCCTTGACTTTAGCCTTGAAGCTTGATGCTTGAAACTTTGAATCTTGTTTGTAATCATCAAAATATTATCTTCTAGAATCCTTCTAGCATTACTCTTTACGTCCTTTGGGGCAAGCTTGACTTCCAACACTCCCCCTTTTTGATGATGACAAACCCTTTTCTGAGTTTCTGCATCACAAGCGTTAAGCAGCAAGTATAGCACAATATAGTCCAATAATATCATAGGAAATTTAAGTACAAATAGAGAATATAGAGAATAATTGATTAAGCCATGAAATAGTTTCTCTTCATTCTCATAACCTCCCCCTGCATATATGGTTAGTATGCACATGAAGCTCAGAATTCTTCTCCCCCTTTTGTCAACATCAAAAAGGTGGTGAGAAGACTTTAGCAGGATTAGGGTTCTTCTCCCTTTGTACTATACTCCCCCTGAAATACTGAATAGATACATTAATAATAACAAGGGAGTAAATACACATAGACACATAGTCAATTTCTCCCCCTATTTGACATCATCAAAAGTAAGTATGGGATACAAAAGAATTTCTTCCCAATACACAATAAAAAGCAGCATGATGTCAAAATGGGATGAAGAAGACAAAACATGTTCTCAATGCAAATATTCCAATAATATTTTTCTCCCCCTTTCTAAAAGATTTTTCCAAAAATAAACATAACTTGAAGGGAGATGAAAAATGCATCATAAAAACATGTGAATGCTCACTATCATCAAAACTTTAAAATCCTATATGCCATGACAATAAATATTCAATGCACTTCAGCACAAAATATCATGTAGCACATATCATATGTAGAAGCATCACAAAATGATTAAAATAAATGAAGGATCAAAGATACTTATAGTGATGATTGAGAACTTTGGAGTTCCTTTTATTGATAATTTCATCATTTTGCAATTGAAGGAATTTTCCTCTTATTCAATGTGCTGCACTTCTTCCATTCCAAGTGATCATTTTGATGTTGCCGTATCACCTTCAAGTACTTGAGTATTGCTAAGTCCTCTCTTCAATTGACAACATTGATCATAGCATTCTAGAGAGTATTGCAAGGTTGATACTTGAAGTAATACCTGCAAGACTAATTAGCACGTGTATCTCTTGGTATCCACGATAATTGGATCCTTAGGAATTAGAAACACATAAATATAGTGCATGCTGAAAAACAATTTATCCTTCACAAAAATTTGTACAAACATATCGAAGAAGGAATAAATTATTAAAAAGAATTTCAGCATCAAGATAAACATGTGTATCACAAAGATAAGTACATAAAGTATTTAAAAGAAATAAGTGTGGTGATACTTATCGTATGTGACCCTTTCTCAAGTAGCAGGAATTGATTGATTTGGAGTTCCTTCTATTTGAATGTCCATCATTAAGCATTTTGAAGGGGCTCTCCTCTTGTTCAATATATTACGCATCTCCTTTAAGCTACTTGAATGGAGTCATGTCAACCTTTGACATATTTTCCTTTGTGTCCAATAGTGCATGAATCCTATCCTTAGGAAGAGGTAGCATAACTAGCACTTTTTATGTCACCTACAAAACCACTTGAGAGCATTTCTTTTGGTATCCAAAAAGAATTGGATCCATATAGATTAGTAGCACAAGCATAAATAGGCATTTTGATATTTCAAATATTGAAGCACATGAAGAACAACATAGTCAAATGCACTTAAAAAAATGCTCATGTACACAAATGCATGTCTTATATCAATATATATCTAGTATGTCATGACATGGCATCAACACATAAAGAGTGTATTCATGTGATAAAAGGAATTTTTTAAAAAATATTTTAACACACATGATACAACTCAAAATATGGTGAAAAAATAATGCAGTGTACACACAAAAAATATAATCATGTGCTTAAAAAGATTTTCAAATAAAGCAAGACACACATGATTTATTTTATCCAAGGAGTGATCATGATAAAAAATTTTAAAAAAATATTTCAGCACTCATGATACACCTTGGTATGTGCAAAAGATAGAGTAGTCCAGGTATACCTTTGTGTAGTCGTTGTTATAGGTGGAATGATAATTTGATACCTTGGACTTGTTGATCAAAGAGGCGTTTGTCCTTACCCATTGCTTCTTGCTTGACGTCCTAGACCATTTGATTTCACTTTTATGCATGTGAGAAGCTTTGGTTGTAGGTACTTTTCTCCTTTGACCAATCCATCTATTTCTTGTCCTCTTAGACATCACCCTTGATAGTTTATCCTTTTCTCCACCACTTGATTCATCCTTAGGCTTGTTTCGTTTCTCAACTCATACACTTATTGTCCTCTTAGGTACACCCCATAAGACTTTCTTTTGACCACTTAGATCTTCTTTTTGTTTGGATTCCTGCACATTTAGAACACTAGAAGAACTTTTTGGTACACATTTCATCTTGGGTCCTTTGGGGTTAGTCTTAGGTTCCTTAGAAGCCTTTGGAACCCATTGCAAATTATTTCTTAAATTAAAATTTTTCCGATAAAAGCATAAATGAGAAATATGTCCTAAACAACCACAATAATTGCAAATAATGGGTTTGGATGATGGTTTGACTTTTTCAAAATTATTTTCATGAAACTTGGAATTTTTATTTCACATTGAAAAATATTATTGTCATCCACTTTACTTGATTTTTGGATATCCACATTATTTTCAATTTCATCAAGTAAAGAATTTGAACAATTTGATTTTTCAATGTTACTTTCAAAAAGTGCTTCCTCAACTTGTTTTTCAATATGTAAGCAATTTTCAAAAATGGTTGAGGAGCTGTTTTCTAAAAATATCTCTTTATCAAAAATATCTCTATTTTTCAAAATATTGATTTCATTTTCAATTAGAGATAATTTTTGTAAAGAGTTCAAGTTTCTAGTTTCCAAATGTGTCAAATCATCATTCAAATCATTATATGTATATTGCAGAAATTTAGAACATAGACTATTTTGAATTACCTCATGTTCCTCATGGGCCAAGTGTTCGGATGTTTCATTTTCATCTTCAATTGATTCCTCATCCGAAAAGCTTGATTCCTCCATTGAGTTCATGAAGCTTTCAAACAGTCGCTCCAGTTCATCGTCATCGCACATTGAACTACTCCTCACGCTTTCAATGTCATCATATTCTTCTTCT
The DNA here is from genome assembly GCA_037953625.1 of Crotalaria pallida. NCBI lineage: Eukaryota > Viridiplantae > Streptophyta > Magnoliopsida > Fabales > Fabaceae > Crotalaria > Crotalaria pallida. Next base: position 52,206,368 of record CM075654.1, on the reverse strand, counting down.
AGGGAGTTAGTTCTTTCATGCTCCACATCACTTTCCTCATTCCTGTGGACACTTACACTTTCAACAAGATCATTAGTAGCATAGTGTAAATGTAGTGTGTCCCAAATATCCTTAGCATTTTCACAATTTTCAACTATAGCATATGCATCATGGTTTAAAGCATTTTTCAAAACATGCATAGCTTGAAAATTCAAGGAAAAAGATTTTTTGTCAAAATCATTTAAAACATGTTTTGGCTGAAAATCAAAACCATTGAGAATGACATGCCATAAACGAAAACTAATAGATTGAAGAAAAATTTTCATTCTAGCACTCCAATAATGAAAATTATTTCCATAAAAAATTGGTGCATCATCGAATGTAAAACCCTCCATATTAAAACAAATAAAATATCCCAACACTGCCAATCTACAAGGATCTTTAACTCAAGCTGTTAAGCCTTTACCAGAGCACGAAGCTCTGATACCAATTGTTAGAATTATTGATAGGATTGGCAGCCGACACCCAAGAGGGGGGGTGAATTGGGTGTTTATGAAAACATTGGAAAATATTCGAATTAAATCGTTTTCAATGAAATAGATAAACTTTGCAGCGGAAAACTCTTAAAAACGATGAAAATGATTATGCAAGCGGAAGCAAACAATAATAACAACGATTAATATTACGCGCGAAGATAAGAAACACTATAACAACGAAAGGTCTAACGCACGTTGATTAATTTAAAATAACTAAATTAATATATATTATATTTACGTTGCGAAGGAGATAATTAAGACAATAAAAATATGCGCAACAATAAGTAAAAGAGATAAGGGATAGAAGAGATTGCACCGGAGATTTTATCCTGGTTCGGCAAACCCAGCCTACTCCAGTCCCCAAGCGACCCGCTTGAGCTTTTCACTAAACCAAGACGCCACGCGTCCCCAAGTACAACCAGAGCGCCCCGCAAGCTACTAGGAACCTCCTTTCGCCAGGGACCTCAAAAACAATCAGATAGCCTAACTACTAGGTGCCCCACCGTTCGTCTAGCACTACCCACACAGCAGGGTTCCTCACCCTACAACCACGAACGCAGCATGTCCGCACTAGGAGATTCACTCCCTAGTCACTAAGGGTTACACACCCCTTACACAAATGGTTACGGTATGAGTGATTGGTACAAGACCTATATTGCACTCTTAATAGTGCGGATACAACAATATAAGGCTCTAACAAAAGTGTGTTCTATATAACACGAATACAACAATAAAGCTCTATGGCAATGAAGTTAAATCACAAGTGTATATACCAAAGTAAAGTTTTTCTTCTCAAAATATATGAACGATAAAACCAGAGAATTGAAGAAGGAGAAGAAGAAGCGTTCATAAGAAAAAGTTCAATGCCGAAAATAGGAATTCTTCATATCATTTTAAAAGCACAATTTAACACATGTTTAAAATCAAAAATAAAATCTTAAAGATTTAAGAAATAAAAATAAAGATTTAAAAATATTTGAAATTCAAATTTTGAATTTGAAACTAGAATCAGAATCAAATCAAAAATGATTTTGGAAATAAATCAAATTTAAAATAAGAATGAAATCAAATCCGGAAATATTCAAAATTGATTTTCTGAAATCAAATAAATAAAATAATATTTTTGAAATCAAAATAAAATCAAATATATTTAAAGAATAAAATAAAATAGAATAAAATCAATTTTGAAATCAGAAACAAATAAAATAGATTTAAGAAATAAATCAAAGATTTTATTCTTAAAAACAAATAAGGAAATATTTCAAAATAATATTCAAATTCGAATTTTGAAAATAAATCAGAATCAATTATATAAAAATAAATCAGGAAATAAATCAAAATGATTCTGACACGTTTTTCAATAAAACTCGAGGTAATCGATTACTTCAGGAGAATAATCGATTATCCCCTTAAAAATAGAAACTTTTAAATTCTTTTGAAAAACCAGTAATCGATTACAACATAGAATTTAATCGATTACTTCACTTCTGTTTAATATATGATGCAACTGATATAATCGATTATCACTGGTCAAATAATCGATTACACAGCCTCTGAAAAATATATGATGCAACTCCAGTAATCGATTATCTGTGCCAAGTAATCGATTACTTTCATACAAAAAGTAATGGATTAGCCAGGTTCAAATACTCGATTACACTCTCTCTGGATTTTCTATGATGCAACATAAATAATCGATTATCTTGAAAGAGTAATCGATTATCTCTGTCAAAACTTGTCTTAACAGATTTTCACAATTTAGAGAAATCCAGCTAGAGGTTGTCAAGATATATTTTCACAGTGAATCAGTTAAATCTTTAAAAAATATGTTTTTAGAAAAACTATTTTCGCAATTAAAAACATTTTTCATAAACTAAGTTGAAAACAGATTTTCATGAACATATTTTGCAATTAAAACATTTTTCATAAAAAGTCCTTTTCTTCTCCTTAACATGAAAAACTAATTTTGGCCATTATACACTTGTAATAAAAATTCATTATCTTACAAATTTCCTATGGGTTAGGCTATACTAAACTTGAACATGAAGCTTGAGCCTTGACTTTAGCCTTGAAGCTTGATGCATGAACTTGATGCAGCTTGATGCTTGAAACTTTGAATCTTGTTTGTAATCATCAAAACATTATCTTCTAGAATCTTTCTAGCATTACTCTTTACGTCCTTTGGGGCAAGCTTGACTTCCAACAAAAACGAGGATTGCGACCCGATAACTTGGCTTAGCCTCTCGGCTCAAAGCCTCTCGGCTCATATCTGGCCAAATACATCGCGGATCGAGGAATATACCTCGGCTATGGTTGTCATTCCGACAACAATCCCTCGTAAACGTTACGATCCAATTGGTGATAATCTTGGCACACCTCAAACTCAAATAACAGTTTGAGTCGTGCCAGCATACCTTGGCACAAGCCTTTCGGCTTTCACCATGGCAAGCGCATAAAAGGATGTCTCCTTAAAAGCATCGTGACTCTAAAAACAATAGTCCAATTCGACTTTGAACTCAGTACATGACGATACACGACTAAGGGCCTTGACTGCGAACAGTCTTATACGTCCTAATCAACCATCCACGACACTCCTCCGAATAAAAAGTTCTCAGCTGCAAACAATGTTTTATGTCACCACCAACTCTCAGAAGCTCAGCACAGGCTCTTCGAGCCTATACGAGCTTGGGGGGCTTGTAGGGTTAACCAATAATAAATCCTATCGCTACAGGATGAGCATGAGCTCTCTAGTATAGGATAAGGGTGAATAACTCATCCTTCTTATCCTCTAAGAGCCACGTCAGCCCTACTGGGCCGAACAGGCCCATAAGACACCACAACACAACTTCCCCTATAAGTATCGCCATGCTATAGGGGCTAAGGGATGTTCTCTCATCCCTGCTCTCAAGAACTACGTGTGGCTTGATCCCCCTTATCATTGGGGGTACGTAGGACCGGGGTCACCCTCGTCAGCTGCAACAACCCCAAACACACATCGTGGTGTTCCATCAATACCGGGACACTACAATTATTTTTTCTCAAAGTAAAATCATACTTATTTAACTGTCTTTGCATCATAAAAAAATAAATGTGCTAACATTTAAAACTAATAATTTATGACACATGAGCAATATCATTGATACATCAAATAATGATTACCACTACCAAAGACATATTTGCATTAAAATTAGAATTTGTCGATATAATAGTGAAATTATCCAATTTAATAAAATGATATCAAATATTGATTCCATCAATAAAGGCACAACAACCTGGTGCGATTGAAATGACCCGTAGGATCCCGAGTACAATACTTGGTGAAAACAACAAATTTTTTTTAATAAAATTTTTATTAATTCAATAAGACAATCAGCCCAAATGGTTGGAGTTGCACAATTATAAGTGTCGGTGTGTTAAAATTCCAATGATATATTTACTCTTTAAACTCTCAAGCAATACTTGAAATCCTTAGCACTAGACATGATTATTCACATCTTGGTTCGATGTGTATTCTTTATTTTGTGGAATTTGCACACAGTTGAAGCAAGAGTTAGACATTACAAATTAGGGGTGTAAGTGGTCCGGTCTGAGACCGCGAGACCGCTCAGACCGGACTGGACCGGACCGAAAAATGCAGTCTGGTCCAATCTCATGGTCCGGTCTAGTCTCAAAAAGCTGATACCATACATGAACGGTCCGGTCTACGGTTCCGCATGTTATTAGACCGCTGGGACCGGACCGGACTGATTGGGGTTAATAATTTAAAAAAAATAAAAAACCATACAGATCTAAGATCTCACTACTCAACCTTTTTGATACAATTCTAAAAATAAGAAAAATAAAACGCAAAGCAGCAGGCAAGGCAAAGAACACAGCAGAACCTTGAGTCCTTGAGAGAGAGACGACGCTGCGAAGAGAGAGGGAGACGAGTTTGACGACGGTGACAGGAGGCAGGGGAGACGACGGTTGAGGCGGCGACTCTAGGAGGAAGGAGAAGCAGTGGCGAGTCGCATGTTGGAGAAGGCGACGAAGGCGACGCTGAGAGGATTGTACGTTGGAGATGGCCACGCTGAGAGGAAGGCGGAGAGGAAGATGAAGCAGTGGCGAGTCGCACGTTGGAGAAGTAGTGGCGAGTCTCACTGTCCAGATCTGATTGTAGTTATTTTGATTTCAATGATTGTAGTTATTTTTATTTCAGATCTGGTTTGCCTTTCTCCCTTTTCCTTTCTCCTTCAATGATTGTAGTTATTTTGATTTCAGATCTGGTTCTGATTCATTATCATCAATAGTATTTAAAGATCTGATTTTTTTTATTTATTTATTTTAAAATCAATAAGATCTGATTCATGTATTTACAGATCTGATTCATCATCATCATCAATGAGATCTGAGATCTGGTTCTGGTTTTTTTTTCTATTTTTTAATTAACTAATTAGCTAAATAGACCGGATCGGACCGGACTATTCATGAACGGTCCAGTCCGGTCCGGTCCGTGCTGATAAATAATATTGGGACCGGACCATACTAAATTGAACGGTCCGGTCCGGTCCGTGCTGATAAATAATATTGGGACCGGACCATACTAAATTGAACGGTCCGGTCCTTAATATAGCCCACAGACCGGACCGAACCGGACCGTTACACCCCTATTACAAATTGGAGATGAAGAATGAATACAAGTCCCTCGATTGCTTTAAGAAGTTGTCACCATTAATAGTAAGATTTGGGCACTGAGAACCTTGTCATCCATTGGCATAGTATTAAATAGATTGTAACTCCTTGGATTGGTGGAACAAACCAAGTCCCACATCGGTTTCTATAGATTCCAATCTTAGAAAAATTTTGCTATTTTATTTTTCGATCATTCATTGAAAAATATATAAAATAGAATTCAATGATCGATCAGTCTTGAACCCATGACTTGCCATTATTGCAGTGATTATTGCTACCGTGCTTGGCACGAAATGCAAACATAATATATATAAATATCCCGGTTACTGCAGAGCTATAAATCGCTTCTGCCTTATTTGTATCTTTTCAAATCTGTTTCGATTTGCATACTTTTCAAATCAATCAACACTGCTTTTGTTTGCATCTTTTCAAATCTGTTTCGATTTGCATCTTTCTTTCTTTCTTCTTTTTTTTTATGATGAACATGATAAATGCTATAATTCTCAAGAACTTGTATCTCTTATAAAATGTTAATGTCCATATAATATTGATATTTTGGGATCAATATATAATATATCAAAAGAAAAAAAATGAATAAATAAATAAAACATTAATAATATTAAAATTTACCTTGCTTCAATACTCTTTGATGTATAAGCTTCAACACACCTTTTGATTAGAGTTTCGTGCTGATAACGTAGTGTTATGAAACGTATGAAAATAAGGAAGAAGAGAAGAGAGGAAACAATATATTGTGATAAATTCAGTGTACATTTTACATCATAGTTGAGTCCTATTTATAGGGAGATAGGAAACCCTAATATGAAGTGGTATCAACTAAATATAAACACAATCCATCCTAATATGGAGTGATATCAACTGAATATAAACACAATCCAATAGATAGTCATCCACTAATTAGATAGATATGAATTGAGTAATATGTCAGATTAGTCCCTGACTTTGTAAGCGTAGATCAAGTTAGTCCCTGACTTTATCGAAATAGCAATTTAATCCCTGAGATAGGAGAACGTCGATCAAGTTAGTCCCTGCCGTCATTATTGCAGGGATGTATTTGCTTTAAAATGGGATAAAGATAGGGACGTATGTGAATTAAAATGGAATCTCATGGACTAAATTGCTATTTTGATAAAGTCAGGGACTAACTTAACCGATGCTTACAAAGTCAGGGACTAATCTGACATATTACTCGATATGAATTGTTTATAACAATATAATGTTTGTATTGTATTTCTGAAATTAAAATAAAATAATAAGTGTAGGAGATTGACATCATAAGACAATAAAAGAATGAGATATTATATATTGATAGTATGTTTTCACGAACTTAATCATTTGACTTTCTTCAAATAATTTGCAAACAAACAAACACCCCGTGGAGTACACGGGCTTAAAACTAGTTTATCATAGCTTCAAATATTTGATTTTTTTTTTAAAATTGTTCATTTGGTCTCTTATCTTATTTATTTATTTCAAAATGATTTTTTTTAAATCTTTTTTTTTAATCTTTGATCCTTCAATGTAATTGTTTGTCTTAATTTGGTTTCTAATATTACTTTCTTTTTTTACATATTTCGTTAGTTTATTCTAATAAACTTATCAACGTGAAAAATATTTTATTATAAAAAAAGTGATTTAATCAATTTCATGAAATATTTTAATAGAATAGGTTAAAAACTAGTTTTAGACACCAAATTTAAAGAACAATGAAGTTAAAAGTTGATTTTGAAACAAATAAATAAGATAAAAGACTAAATGATGAGTAGTATTTTTTTTGAAAATGTAATTGGAGACTAGTAATAATATATACTCAACAACTTAGATAACAACATAAGGACATTATATTATGCTGTGGTGACCTATTTGATAAAAAAATTATGCCTTGGATAAGATTTTCGTCCTTATAAACATATGTGACTTTGAAATTTGCTCTTGTAATTTTATTTTATATTTTTTTAATCCCTATATTTCTATGTTGCTATGTAAAAGTGTAACGATTTGGTTCGATCCAGTCTTCGAAAGAGATTAGAGACTGAACCATTCAAATTAGAGTGGTTCAATTTAGATATTTTTATACACAAAGACCAGACCGGACATAACTAAACATAAATGGTCTAATTCAGTCCAGTCCACGATCTTTGTGGCAAGAGTAAGGAAGCTGCTACTAAAGGGGTCAAGCAGCAGAGCAGATAAGAGACAAAGAAAGGAAAGAAAGTAAAATACATAAGGAAGTGTGCCATTTCGTTACACTGCCAGCGAGAAACAGATGAGGGCGATCGACGATGATGATGGTGGAAGGAGAGGTGGTCACTACAAGAATAAGTTCCATCACCGATGTCCATTACTGAGGACCTTCGATTTCGTCGGTAACTATATAATTACTAGCCCTCGATAATAATTCCATATAGTTTCCGTCATATTTATCAAGGGATTATCCCTCGGTAATATTTCTTACTTTAACCCGGAGCGTGTGGTTCAGGGGTATGGATTGATCCACGCTTAAGTAAGGTCAGGTGTTCGAGTCCTGCCTTGTGCATGCAGCAGCGTTAAATCTCGGGACCAGCTGTCCCACCCATTAGAGGTGTCTACAAGCCAGCGAGGAGATTATGCAGTGGACACTCTAGTCATGGACCAAAAAAAAATAGCTTTAAAATAATTCTTAAAAAAATTACCGAGGACACATACCCTCTGTAAAATAAAATTTTAAAAAAATTACCGACGGCTTGTACCCTTACTAACCAGAAATACATATACAGAGGGCTATTTGCTTTCGGTAAATTAAAATATTACCGATGGCTTGGGCCTCGATAATAAATTAAAAAAAAAAGAAATTTAACATTATAGGAAGAAGCCCTTCGTTTCCGGAAAAGAAAAAAGAGTAAAGGCCCATTTTGGTCTCTGAAATTTTCTTCTGAGTCATTTTTAGTCCCTGAAAAAAATAAAGACCCAAACTAGTCCCTAAATTTTTTAAACGTCGAACAAGTTAGTCCTTCCATTCATCAACATTAGTCGTTGACCGTTTGACTATACGGTTCCTCCTACATGGGTCTAAACGGTGCCCATGTGGCCGCTTCATCCGTTTTTAACATGGAAAAAAAGGGAAATCAAAACGATGCGTTTTGTGGGCTTGTAAATAAAGGGGAAGAAATGTGAAAGTTGAACCCTTCTTCCCCAATCTAGTTTCATGAAAACCCTAATTCCCAACAAGAATAGTGAATGTTGGAGCTTGTTCTATGCAAATCAAGATGACAAGCTATAGTGATGCAAAAGAGTTCGAATATCGTGTCCATGGGTGACGTGGGTTGGGATGATAGTGATAGTGCTTGAAATTTGGAAACTCATAATAGCTATGGTGTGCCTAGTTGTGACTGTAGGAGAAAGTCAAAGATAGTGAGTGGTGTGCACCTTAAAAACCTCTAAGAATCCTTATAGAACTTTCTACGTGTGTCATTATTATAAGATAATAAACTTTCAATTTGTAGTTATTGTTACATTTCATTAATTTTTTTGAAGATTTATTATGGTTACTTTGCTTAAATGAAGGGAAGACCCATTGTAAATATTTTAAGTGGGTTCATGAACACATTGATGAAAAACTCGTTGAGTTGGAAGAAGGCAAACAAAATTTAGAAGATGAGCGAAATGGTGATGGTGTTGTATGTTTTGTCTTGAAAGAAGGTGGCCTGATAGGTGGTGGTTTGAATGCTCATTGGGAGGTGATTTGGGTGTGTCGCGGCCGGGGTCCCGGGTTGCACTCGGGGCCTCGCCTACGAGTGGGGGTCAACTGACCCAATATGGAGTCGCCACCGCATTTTGTTGAAAAAAACGCGGAAAAGTAACAATTAATTAAAACAGATAAAACATGGTCTCGAACTAGAAAGATTCCAAGTTCGGGAGTCGGTTACGAGCCGGGGAAGGTATTAGCACCCCGTTCGCCCATTCGAAAATGGTACATTTGATTGATTTTATTTAAAAGACTTAAATAACTGATTTGCCAAAAATTATTTGTTTTTTATTGTGGTGACTGACAAGGTTGCCCTTGGTCCTACGTACCCTCGTAAAATGATTAATCAAAGCTACGTAGTTCTTAATTAATTTTTAATGTTATTATTTTTTTAAAATATATTTTTTGCGGAGACGAAATATGCATAAGACCTTGACATTTAGTCATGGAAAGGTGAATTTCCAAAACGCATGTTGTTAACAATTAATTAATGAAATCTATTTAATTTTTGTTAAAAAAAATAGAGTGTTCTTGCCTTTTAATATTTTTAATTTTTACAACTTATTTAAAAAAATAATAAAAGAAAAATTATATGCATATTTTTTGTGCGGAGAGGCAGTTCGAGAGATCTCTCCACTATATTTGGGAAAGAAAAATCGACTTATTAAAATGCAACAAATTTTAAAACAGAAACTAAAAAATCCACATTTTTAATTCTTATTATTTTAAATAAAATTATTTTTATATATTTATTTTTGGTGTGAAGAGTAAGTCCAAGAGATCCCACCGCTATGTTATGTTTTTGGGTGAGAAAAATTGACTTACCGAAACGTAATCAATTTAAATAAAAGAAAAACTACATTTTTTGTTATTATTTATCAATTTAAAAAAACAAAAATTAAAAAAAAGTAATAAAAAAAATAAGAATTAGAAGTACCTGGCGGAATTAGAAGTAGTACCTGGAAGAAATGAAGAGTAGTAGCAAGTGTATGCTGCACAGTGCACACAACACCGAAGGTGCACACAACACGGATGACGGAAGGAGTATTGGGCAATTGACACGGAAACCGAACGGATCAAAATGTTCTTTTTGTTATAAACAATTCATATCCATCTAATTAGTGGATGACTATCTATTGGATTGTGTTTATATCTAGTTGATATCACTCCATATTAGAGTTTCCTATCTCCCTATAAATAGGACTCAACTATGATGTAAAATGTACACTGAATATATCACAATATATTGTTTCCTCTCTTCTTTTCTTCTTCCTTATTTTCATACGTTTCATAACACGTTATCAGCACGAAACTCTAACCAAAAGGTGTGTTGAAGCTTATACATCAAAGAGTATTGAAGCAAGGTAAATTTTAATATTATTAATGTTTTATTTATTTATTCATTTTTTTTCTTTTGATATATTATATATTGATCCCAAAGTATCAATATTATATGGACATGAACATTTTATAAGAGATACAAGTTCTTGAGAATTATAGCATTTATCATGTCCATCATTAAAAAAAAAGAAAGAAAGATGCAACAGAAAAAGTGTTGATTGATTTGAAAAGTATGCAAATCGAAAAAGATTTGAAAAAATGAAAACAGAAGCAGTGTTGATTGAATTGAAAAGTATGCAAATCGAAACAGATTTGAAAAAATGCAAATAGAAGCAGTGTTGATTGATTTGAAAAGGAGAACTCATCGATGCAAATAAGGCAGAAGCGATTTATAGCTCTGCAGTAACCGTGTTATTTATTATATATATTATGTTTGCATTTCATGCCAAGCACGGTAGCAATAATCACTGCAATAATGGCAAGTTATGGGTTCAAGACTGATCCTTGAATTCTATTTTATATATTTTCCAAAGAATGATCGAAAAATAAAATAGCAAAATTTTTCTAACATTGGAATCTATAAAACCCGATGTGGGACTTGGTTTGTTCCACCAGTCCAAGGAGTTACAATCTATTTAATACTATGCCAATGGATGACAAGGTTCTCAGTGCCCAAATCTTACTATTAATTGTGACAATTTCTTAAAGCAATCGAGAGCTTGTATTCATTCTTCATCTCCAATTTGTAATGTCTAACTCTTGCTTCAACTGTGTGCAAATTCCACAAAATGAAGAATACACATCGAACCAAGATGTGAATAATCATAATGCTAAGGATTTCAAGTATTGCTAGAGAGTTTAAAGAGTAAATACATCATTGGAATTTGAACACACACTGACACTTATCATTGTGCAACTCCAACCATTTGGGTTGATTGTCTTATTGAATTAATAAAATTTTTATTAAAAAAAAAATTGTTGTTTTCACCGAGTATTGTACTTGGGATCCCACGGGTCATTCAAATCGCACCAGGTTATTGTGCCTTTATTGATGAAATCAATATTTGATATCATTTTATTAAATTGGATAATTTCAAAATTATATCGACAATTTCTAATTTTAATGCAAATATTTCTTTAGTAGTGGTAATCATTATTTGATGTATCAATGATACTGCTCATGTGTCATAAATTATTAGTTTTAAATGTTAGCACATTTATTTTTGTGATGCAAAGATCAATCAAATAAGTATGATTTTACTTTGAGAAAAAATAATTTTCTTTATTTTGCCTTATATATTTAATAGCGTTTCTTGTCAATTATTATTGAACGTTATATTGAAACATGAAAATATTAATGTTTTTCATGAAGTAAATTAATATGATTTATATATTCTATCATTAACAATTTGCCAATATAATTATGGATATACTTGCGCATTTGTTTATACCATTGAGTGACGTCAATACTTGTTTGAATATGATATTATTGAATGATATTGATTACATATATTTTTTTGGAGAGATTTGATGCTTGTTAGTTTTAGCAAGTAAAACTATGCAAGATCTCGTATGATATTGTTTTGAATTCTATTTTCAATATAAATATTTTTTTTGATATTTCCAAAAACTAAGTCTCCGCTTAATTAGATTGGATTATACGAACCACATATATAATTGATCACAAGTATACATAATATATTTTTATAACAAAAGTTTAAGGATATAAAATATTAAAATAACATATCCTATTTTTTTTATTGAGGTTAACAATGTGTTATAATATAGTGGATCATGAATAAATATACCAAGTTTCAAAGGTATATGCCAAATTTTTATTTTCAAAATAGTTTAGTATATTTTATCTAAATTAAATTGTTCAAATATTTATTCATGTTTTAATTTCTTCTTGATGTTATTGATTATATTTCATGATTGTGAGTAAATTTATTATTTGGAAGAAAATATCATGGTCAATCTTAAAAGTTCAATGAACTTGATGATAACAAATTTTAGTCTGATATTTTTTAATCTTTTATACAAGTATGTGTCTATAATAGACTCAATTAAAAAAATAAAAATCAAAACATAGTTTATGATGTAACATTTACATACTTGTTTTACATTAATTTGCAATATTAACTTTGATAGAGTGTTTTTATGGCGGAAATAGTATATTTTAAATGTTCTACAAAATGTTTCTTCTATACTCTACTAGTTATACAAAATTTTTCTTCTATTTAGTATTACTAGAAGCCATTGTTAACACTATATTCGAGTACGATGATAATTTAGAGCTCTAAAAGAGTTGTTATCTAGAGGTATTGGAAAATTTTTCAGTTTACACGTATATAGTACAATTGGAATACCTCATATCGTAAAACCAAAAGTTTATAAACTAGAAGTTTATAAATTATAATATTTTTTTTTGTTTTGTTTGGCTTGACTGGTTAGACCATCTCATATCAACTATATGATGCGAAAAAAAAAACTAAAATTTATGTTGATATCCAATGAAGAAACCGAAGTTTCTTCAATTTGATTATCTCAATGTGCTAATAATTGTTCCCATAGAAAGTTTATTCGGTCATCACCATAAAATTTGGAATGAATACAAGGTGATATTTATGTGCCATTACTTCCATCATGTGAATCATTTAGGTATTTTATATTTTTAATTGATGCATTAACTGAATGGTCACATGATTCTTCATTGGTAATTCGCAACCAGAAGTTTGCGAGATTACTTGTGCAATTGTATCAATCAAAATCTTGTTATTAACTATTGTATGTCTATTGTCATCACTAATTGGGAACATGTATGACACTGATTCGCATCAAGCTATTAAAATTATCATGAGTTTCCCCTTTTACAAATGGTTTTTTGTCAGAAACCTAATATTTCCCATCTAAGAACTTTTGGACGTGCGGTATATTTTCCACCACAACGCACTAAGATGGGACCTCAAAGAAGGTTGGGAATATATGTTGGATATGAATCCCCATCCATGATAAAATAACTCAAACCAACAATAAGAGAGTCATTCATGGATCGATTTTCGATCATCGCTTTGATGAATTTGTTCCCAACATTAGGGGGAGAAAATAAGTAGTTGGAAAAAGAAATAATTTCGAAAGGGTTATCATTATATTATCTTGATCCTCGAACAAAACGATTTGAACTTAAGTTCAAAAGATAATTCATTTGCAAAATTTAGATAACCAATTGCCAGACGCATTTACTGACCTAAAAAGATTGACTAAGTCACATATTCTAGCTGCTAATGCTCCAATGAAATTGATGTTCCTCTTGGACAAATTAAAATTGCAAATGAGTATGAGGCACGCCTGAAGCGTGATAGATCCATCGGTTCCAAAATTAAAATATATATATATATATATATAAATTCTCGAAAAAGAAAAGGAGCAAAGAAATAAGATGGTCAATTCGAGGATGTAGAGACTTCTGAAGAGTCCTTAGACATAATTAATAGTTCAGTTCAAGAAGAAACTCAGGTACCTGAAAAGTGTGAAAACAAAGAGATCTCAATAAATTATGTCATCACTGAAATACAATGGAACCGAAATGAAGTCAATGTTGACGATGCCTTTACATATGATATAGCGCTTAAATGATATAAGATGAGGATCATGCATCAAAGTCTATTAAGAAATATAGACAAAGAAATGATTAGCCAAAATGGAAAGACACAATTGAGCCATAATTGAATTCGCTTGAAAAGCGACAGGTATTTGGACCTATAGTCCGTACACCTAAAGGTGTAAAGTTAGATGAATACAAATGTGTTTTTGTACATAAGCGAAATTGTAAAGAAGAAATTATGAGATATAAAGTAAGATTGATTGCGCAAAGAATTTCACAAAGACCTGACATTGATTATGAGGAATAATACTTCCCTGTGGTGGATGCAAGTATTTTTTGATACTTGATTAGTCTCGCAATATATAAAGGATTCAAATTGTGTCAAATGATTTTATAGCAGATTTTTATGGCTAACTTGATTAATAACATATATATGAATACCCCTTAAGCACTCAATATGCTCGAAGCATATGCTTGAACTATTTAATATGGTTGAACCATATCCATGGATAATTAAAATGTTTGAAGCATAAAGTGTAATATGTCGACACATGCACTTTAATTAGTTAAATTGCAAAATGCAATAATTTTGAACTTATAGTTCAAACTCCAAAAGATTTTTAATAGACTCGAAGCTATAATTCTAGCAAACATAAAATGCATTATATGTTTGCAGCCATTATCATGGTTCATTCGAGAATGATATCATTATAATAATATGAGAAATTTCAGAAGAATTAAGGATATTGATATATACATGTATATATCTATTTAGATTTAGCTAATAATTTATGTTTTTTAGTTATTTATTGTTTGACTTATATATGTGATGTCATGTCATGCAATCATGGATATGTTTATTGTTTGAGAATACTTATATGATTATCGTTCATGTTATGTGTGCCTCTCAAGTCGGGAAAAACAACTTCTAAAGTGAGTTGCTTTGATAAATAACAACTAATTTATATGCTAATCTCTATTAGATCGTTAAATGTCATACGTGACTTAATATGTCATCTGATATTAATTTATTAGCAAGATATTGTTATTCATTCACAGGAAGATGTTGGAATGAAGCTAAACACACATTTTAGTATGATAAATTGAATATTGTTAGAATTCCTGATGAAGAGCTTCCAAATGTTGTATATTGCTTAAAGAAAGAATTTGAAACGAAAGATTTGGAAAGAACAAAATTTTGTTTTAAATTACAAATGGAATATGTAATGAAATTTTGGTACATCATGAAACCCATGCTGCGAAGGTAATAGTGAAATATCTCAGAGATAATTGTTCGCATCAGGGGGAGATATAAATACGCATTCCACTCTTTTTTCCTTAGTCACGGTTTTTTCCCGATGGGTTTTCCTGGCAAGGTTTTTAATGAGGCAGCATCCAATTGCATAAGAAGATTTGTGTACTCTTTTCCTTCACTAATTTTTCTAATAGTCATCCAAGGGGGAGTGTTATAAACAATTCATATCCATCTAATTAGTGGATGACTATCTATTGGATTGTGTTTATATCTAGTTGATATCACTCCATATTAGAGTTTCCCATCTCCCTATAAATAGGACTCAACTATGATGTAAAATGTACACTGAAGAATTGTCTCTAAAGAATTGTGTATTTAAAACTGTGTGTAAAGTTGTCTCTGTGAAAATTGTGTGTGTAAAATTCTACTGTGTGTTTAAAAAAATTGTCTCCTAAATTGTGAGGATGAGAGCTCTATTTATAGGAAAAAATTAGGTTAGGAAAATTAGGGTTTTTTCAACAGGCTTTGAAAGCCCAATGAATATTCCCTGGTATATTCTTCAATCAAATCCTTCAAACTTTGTTAAAGATAAACTCTCAATTTTTTTAAACAAAAACAAATTTGATGATAATCCTTTTAAAAAAACAAATCTTTTTAACCAAAAACTTTTTATCTTTATCCTCATAAAACTAATCAAATCTTTTACCAAAAACACATTTTTATCTTATCTTTTTTGAATTTTTTTTATTTTTCGTTTTTTTTTATTTTTTGCAAAAAAATTACTTTTTCAAAATCTTTTTTATTTTTTATTTATTTTTCATTTTTTCATCTCTTTTTTTTTTTTAAAAAAAACATTTTTATTTTTTATTTTGTTTGGGGGGGACAAATTTGGGTGTCAATAGCTGCCCCTCTTTACTTGTTTCTTATCTGATAGCAAGCAAACTATGATTTGGATGCTATCAGGATAAGGAACGAGTAAAGAAGTGGACACCAATTTTGTTAAGAAACAAAATGCGTTTGACAAATCTGGAAGTTTGATAAAAACAGAACCGGTCGATGATGAAAATTTAATAACAACGATGATACTTCGACGTTTCCGTCAGGATATCATGAAAAGCCTAATAACAACGATGATGCTTCGACATAAATGTCAGGATATCATGAAAAGCCTAATAACAACGATGATGCTTCGACATAAATGTCAGGATATCATGAAAAGCCTAACCAACATAAAAATGACTTTAGCGTTTGTGTCGGGCGTCAAAAGACCCAAAATGATTTTCGACATTTCTGTCGGGGCATCAAAAAGCCCAACCAACATCAAAATGACTTCAGCGTTTGTGCCGGGTGTCAAAAGACCCAAAATGACTTCAGCGTTTGTGCCGGGCGTCAAAAGATCCAAAATGATTTTCGACATCTCTGTCGGGACATCAAAAAGCCCAATAACAACTATGATTCTTCAGCGTTTCTGCCACGATATCACGAAAGCCTAATGACAACGATGATGCTTCGACATTTCTGTCAGGATATCACGAAAGCCTAATAACAACATGATGCTTCGACATTTCTGTCAGGATATCACGAAAGCCTAATAACAACGATGATGCTTCGACATAAATGTCAGGATATCATGAAAAGCCTAACCAACATAAAAATGACTTTAGCGTTTGTGTCGGGCGTCAAAAGACCCAAGATGATTCTTTTGGAATTATTATTTTTGAATAATCAAGTTTTGGTGATGCAAACAATGCAAATAGTAATGAATAGAATGCAATCAATGCAAATGATATTGTTTATGAAAAACTGGTATAATGCAATGGATAATGTAACTGGTATAATGCAATGGATAATGTTGTGATGTCCCAAAGTCGGAGGCACCACATGAGGTGTTTGGGGGTTGTTGCAGCTGACGAGGGTGACCCCGGTCCTACGTATCCCATGAGAGGGGAATCAAGCCACACGTAGTTCTTAGGTTTAGAGAGACATACCTTAGCCCCTAGGGAGAGGGGGATATATTTAGGAGAGATCTGGTTGCCCTAATGGGCTTGCTTGAGGCCCAAGTAGGGCCAGCCTGTAATGAGCTATGAGTGGATGAGCTGTCCTTGTGGATAAGGTGAGACACGTCATCCTGTCCTTGGTATCGAAATATCTGGGCGGTGTCGGACTCGGAAGTCGGACCTGGGTAGGAGTATGTGGTCGGCCCGTATCTGGTGTCTGGTCGGCCGTTGAGCCTTGAGCTCGGCCCAGAGCATAGAGGGGTGAGAGCAATGATATCGGCTCGTGTCTGATGTCTGTTCGGCCGTTGAGCCTTGAGCTCGGCCAAGCATACAGAGGGCCTGCTGAAGGGTCCTCAGGTCCTGAGTGAGGGCCACGTGGACCTCGGCTAGGCCGAGTCCACCACAAATGTAACTGGTATAATGCAACTGGTATAATGCAATGGATAATGTAACTGGTGCAAATGATGTCAAAAATGCATAATGCAGGATGAACTTAATGCAAATGATGTTAATGACAATGAAATGAATATGATTTGGAATCAACAATGCAATTCTAACTTTTTTCTAATGTAAACCCATCAGGAATTAATGGGTCTAAAACGCAAATTTTTTTTTTTTGTGTTTTTTCCAACAAGATAAACTGGTCTCAACTCTTTTGCTCTTGAACACCAATACCGAGCCATACCAAAATCTGATCAAGATAGGTACGAGCAAATCTTTAACAATTTTCTTCTTTAATAACATCTTTTGAAAACTCAGCATTCTGACATTTGTCAATAATTAATCATCTCCAAACAACCTGAAGTTGTCCAAAATCTGCCCCAGTGCATTGTGCTTAGAATATTTACTGGGGAATCAATTTTTTTTCAAAACAATGCCCCAATATTTTTCATCTAGAGATCAATAATTAACCTCTTCAAAAACTGCCCCAGTTTATTGTTTGACCAATAAATGCAAGGGAATGATTCAATGCTTCTAATTTTCAAAAACTGCCCCAGTATCTCATTCAAGAATTTATTCAACAAAATTTTCCAGAACTGCCCGAGTTGACTACATTAGAAATATTTGCAAAGGAACGAACAATCCGCTTGACCTTTCTTCAAAAGTGGCCCAGTATTTCCTTCTAGGGCTTGTTAAAAGTTTCCAAAACTGCCCCAGTTTGGGAAATGTTTCACCGAGGGTAGGGAATCTTCAAAATTGCCCCAATGCAACCTTCAGGACTTCTTTTCTGGTTTTATTTGCAATTTTCATCATCTCTTTGTTAAAAAGAGCTGGTTTGCGTTTGAGGATATTTTTGTTTTTTTTGTTTTGTTTTTGTTTTGCCCTAAATTTTGCCTAGGAAACCCAACGTAGGATCCTAGCGGTTTTTTGTCTTATGATCCTAATTTTTGCCTAAGCCGCCTCTTTCGAGTTTTACGACTTAGCGGATCGCTCTAACTTTTGCCTAGGTCGTCCTTTTTAAGGATTTTCAACCTAGCGAGCTCTTTTTTATTCATCTTTTTTCCTCAAACACAATAATTTCTCAATTGCTTTTGAATTGATTGGAAATTGCAAATCTTCTTCATTCATTTTGCTCGAGGTCAGTACTCTCTCAGAGAACATGTTCTTAATAACAAATGATCGTTAACCATATTCAACCAATCAAGTTCCTTTCAATTTCTTTTTCTCACATATCTTCTTAACAAGCAACACTAATTTAATGATCATGTGAACATGGAAAATGTTTAGATGATGGAATCAATTCATTTATGCATTAAAAATGAGATATTTTTCATCATAATTTCAATTAGGTTTAATGAAGTCAGCATTTCTCCGCCCTAGTGTGCAACTCAAGCAAACCAATCCTCAACGAGGTCTTTTAAAGCTTGTAATGTTGCCTGGCTAAGGGTTGACAATAAAAGATATAAGGCTCAAATTTTATTTCCCTTCCCTTCCTTTCTCCTTTCTCTTCAATTCCCTATTTTCTCAAAAGATTTTGCACAACACTCAAATCATCAAGAGAATTTTCCAAAAGGTTGTAACATGGTCTGGGGGTAATAATGTGGCTAATGAAAGAATGGATATAAAGGCCCAAAATTTATGTTGAGTTTTAAATGAGAATATTTCATTCAGAAGGATTAAAATTGTTCTTTTTCATCACATAATGGATTCATGAGTTTTGCCTTATTTAGACAAGCACACTCACTTTTTGCTTATTTTTTGTGCTTGCCTACATCCATTTTTGGATTTTTTGTGATGGCACTCTTGACCATGGAAATTGTCTTCCTTGTTTGATTCTCATTAATACTCAGGTAAAATATTTTCGGTTTAAAAGAAGAAAAATTTTCTGTTTGGGCTCAATGGGGTAAACAATGGATGAAATGTGTTTGGATTTGTGAAATAAAAGTAATCCTCCTTGATATTTGCATGCTGGCAAAAACTGTTGACTAACTACCCACCCCGGTTTAAACACACATTGCTGGTTTGAGAGAAATGATCTCCGCTTCAAAATATCTAGGCTCAATGGGGTGACTAGGGATATCTCCTCAGTGTTTGGGAATTCAACAAAGCCTTGTATCATTGGAAGGATTTGCTTAAGAGTCCATTCTATTTTAGGTCTTACATTTGCATCATCCTTCTCTAATTTCAAATTAGAATCAAATATCTCAAGTTAATACAGGAATCAATTTTGTTTTTTTTTTGGAAGTGCGGTGAGATGATTTATTCACATGATCAAAATATTAGTAGATAATTGTTAAAGAGATGTGCAATGAAAAATGAAAATTTTATTAAGGAACAACATTGAGATGGCCAAACATGGCTCACATTTATTGAAGAGAGAATGGAAAACATGGATGCACACTATTTAGCTAATCAATATGGTTTGTCTTCTACATCTGGTGCCCACTTCAAAATTTCTTAGCTTGTGTGATCAGGTAGAGGTTCCTCATTCACATCAGGAGCGCTAACTTGAAAGTTTAATGAGCCACGATCTATCAGATTCTGAACTTGATGCTTCAAACTCAAACAGCTTTCCAAAGAGTGTCCCGCAATACCCATGTGGTAATCACAACGTTGATCAGCTTTATACCATGGAGGTGGTGGGTCAAGTGAAGGGATTTTTCCAGGCTGTGGTTCAATTACTCCTTGCTTCAGCAAATACTGATAAAGTTCAATGTAGGTCATAGGTATAGGGTCGAACTGTCTTCTTGGCTTTTCTTGGCCAGTATAAGATGGTTTGAAGTTAATGACTGGTGAAGAATGACCTTGTGGGGTATATGAGTTTCTGTGATTTGTGGGCTTGGTTTGGTTTTGGTGGGTCTGCTTGCCTCCTCTTTCAATCATCACAGCATTGGTTTCCCCTTCATTCTTTCTTAAAAAACCGGGCTTCTTTGTACCAGAAGGATCCCCTCGATCTCCATTTGACATTTTTCCAAATTTGAATCCTCCATCAATTTTTTCTCCCACTGTTATCATATCAACAAAGTCAGCAGTTATGAGCCAAACCATCTTCTCATAGTAAGAGCTTGGCAAAGTATCTAGAAGCATTGAGTTCATCTCCCTCTTAGTTAGTGGAGGGTCTACTTGAGCAGCCACAGCCTTCCACCTCAAAGCATATTCTCTGAAACTTTCAAAGTTCTTTCTGGTCATGTTCTGCAGTTGTGTGCGATCAGGTGCTATATCCATGTTGAATTTGTATTGATTGATAAAAGCTTCAGATAAATCTTCAAAAGTACGAATTTGACCTTTATCCAACCTCATGTACCAACTTGATGCAGCCCCAATAAGACTGTCTTGAAAAAAATGAATCATCATCTTGTCATTTTCAGCATGATTGGTCATTCTCCTTGCATACATGGTCAAATGCTCTCTAGGACAAGTGGTACCTCGATACTTTTCGAAATCGGGTACCTTAAAGGCAGGAGGCACCACTAGCCCCGACACTAAACACATATTCATGGTGCTTTTGATCCAAGATTGGTTATTCCCCTCCACAGCTTCCAACCGGGCTGCCAGAGACTCTAGCAGTTGTTTGGTCTTAGGGTCAGAGTAAGATTTTTCCACTTTGCTGGTTGCAATAGAATCGGGCTTGTAAGATGGTGATTCTGTAGAGGGATTAAGATGAGGAATAACTTTGGGCTGAGGATCTTTGGGAGGCTAAGAGGAATCTCCAAGATTTGTGACAGGTTGTTCATCTTCAACAGGCATCTCGAAATTCACCCTCATCAACCTTTCTAGAATTTGACCGACTTTAGTCATTTGCTCCACTGACTGACTCATCGTATTCATTTGCTCTTTCATCTGGAGCATTTCCGCTCGAAGTTCTTCTATGCTCTCACTTTCAGCAGTCATGATCTTGGTTCTTTGTCTGGTTTGGTATCGGTGTTTATGAGCAATAGTGACAAAACCTGGACTTGTTAAAAAATATATTTTTTTTAGATTTTCTCTTTATGAGAGATGCACATGAATATGAATATGTGATTATGCAAAAATGTATGATGCAGTGCCCTTAGAATCCAAAAGATCCTATTTGGGGGCAATTAAGCCTTCATTACCAATATGAGGTATCAGGATGGATTGATAACATTCATATAGTTCTGGCCAACTTCAGAACGACGGTGGATCGTTCCAAAATTTTATTTGTCTTATTGAAACGAAATATTATGATACAAATGCAAATGCATGCCCCTAGGGTAAGTGACCCTAATTGGGGGCTATTAAGCCTTCATTACAAAATACGATATGTCATAATGAATTGACAATAACCATATAGTTCGGGCCCACTTGGAGCAACGAGGGATTATCCCAAATGAAATGATGGATATGAAAAATGACATTTACCCTTAGGGCGGTGGGCCCTATTGCGGGTTTAATGCGCATGCAAAGAAAAGACCTTCCTCATGGCATAAGGTTACCAAAGTGCAATGGTGCTCCTTACATCATTCTGGCTTGGATGACGATGGGTTACCCAACTTATGTGGGATGGTGATCCCGACTTTTATTAAACAAAATGTGATAAGAGAGATAGAGAATATGCCCCCTCATTGTAAATCCTATAAGAGACTTTGTTCTAAGGTATAACTAAGGTGTACCACTCTAATTTGATAACTTGAAAAAGAGTATATATTTTTAAATTTTTAATTGTCACAATCCCCACAGCTTTTTCGAAGGTTAAGCAGGTAACAGATTAACTGTTTTGACACCTCTTAATCTTTGATAGTGAATGAAGGGTTCAGGGGAACCATGACTGACTTATTCGAGTTTCAAAATAGAATGCTACACAATGTGTACTCCATGGTGGCTCTAGACTTCTAAAGGCCCTCGGATCGCCCTCACTCTTTAAGGTGAGGACCCACTTCGTAAACGGTCGACAAGAGGTTGGTTACACCTCCCAAAATAGGTTAGGCGTACCTTCCAAAGGTCGTGTTTACAAGAAATAGTTTTTTAGTCCGAGTGGTACTTTAGCACACTTCAAGAGACCATACACTTGGTAAGTCAAAGGTAGGGCAAAAGCACCCCTAAACTTAGGGTTTAAATAATAGTACCCGGGTATAGGGTTTCCGTGTGTGCAAAATTTGTGTAAACCTATTTCAGGGGCATACAAACCCTTTTTTATTTAAAAAATAAAAAATATAAGAGATTACAGTAAAGAATAAATATACAATTTAGAGACCAAAAAAAATTAAACAAATATATATAATAAACAATTAATTAAAGGCAAACCAATTAAAAAAATAGGTCTATTAAAAATAATCAATCATTTAGGCCTGACTCTCTTTTTAATGTCATGTCCCCAGTGGAGTCGCCAGCTGTCGCGGCCGGGGTCCCGGGTTGCACTCGGGGCCTCGCCTACGAGTGGGGGTCAACTGACCCAATATGGAGTCGCCACCGCATTTTGTTGAAAAAACGCGGAAAATTAACAATTAATTAAAACAGATAAAGCATGGTCTCGAACTAGAAAGATTCCAAGTTCGGGAGTCGGTTACGAGCATTAGCACCCCGTTCGCCCATTCGAAAATGGTAACTTTGATTGATTTTATTTAAAAGACTTAAATAACTGATTTTCCAAAAATTATTTGTTTTTTATTGCGGTGCCTGACAAGGTTGCCCTTGGTCCTACGTACCCTCGTAAAATGAGGAATCAAGGTTACGTAGTTCTTAATTAATTTTTAATGTTATTATATTTTTTAAAATATATTTTTTGCGGAGAGGAAATATGCACAAGACATTGACATTTAGTCATGGAAAGGTGAATTTCCAAAACGCATGTTGTTAAAAATTAATTAATGAAATCTATTTAATTTTTGTTAAAAAAAAGAGTGTTCTTGCCTTTTAATATTTTTAATTTTTACAACTTATTTTAAAAAAATAATAAAAAATTATATGCATATTTTTTGTGCGGAGAGGCAGTCCGACAGATCTCTCAACTATATTTGGAAAAGAAAAATCGACTTATTAAAATGCAACAAATTTTAAAACAGAAACTAAAAAATCTACATTTTTAATTATTATTATTTTAAATAAAATTATTTTTATATATTTATTTTTGGTGTGAAGAGTAAGTCCAAGAGATCCCACCGCTATGTTATGTTTTTGGGTGAGAAAAATTGACTTACCAAAACGTAATCAATTTAAATAAAAGAAAAACTACATTTTTAATTATTATTTATCAATTAAAAAAACAAAAATTAAAAAAAAGTAATATAAAAAATAAGAATTAGAAGTACCTGGCTGGAAGAAATGGAATTAGAAGTAGTACCCGAAAGAAATGAAGAGTAGTAGCAAGTGTATGCTGCACAGTGCACACAACACGGAAGGTGCACACAACACGGATGACTGAAGGAGTATTGGGCAATTGACACGGAAACCGAACGAATCAAAATGTTTTTTTTTTTTTTTAATTCAGCAATAGTTTCAACAAAATTGTCTCTATAGAATTGTGTATTTAAAACTGTGTGTAAAATTCTGCTGTGTGTTTAAAAAAATTGTCTCCTAAATTGCGAAGATGAGAGCTCTATTTATAGGAAAAAATTAGGTTAGGAAAATTAGGATTTTTTCAACAGGCTTTGAAAGCCCAATAGAATATTCCCTGATTTATTCCTCAATCAAATCCTTCAAACTTTGTTAAAGATAAACTCTCAATTTTTTTAAACAAAAACAAATTTGATGATAATCCTTTTAAAAAAAACAAATCTTTTTAACAAAAAACTTTTTTATCTTTATCCTCATAAAACTAATCAAATCTTTTACCAAAAACACATTTTTATCTTATCTTTTTTTAATTTTTTTTTTCGTTTTTTTTTATTTTTTACAAAAAAAAATTACTTTTTCAAAATCTTTTTTATTTTTTATTTATTTTTCATTTTTTCATCTCTTTTTTTTTTAAAAAAAAAACATTTTAGTTTTTGTTTTGTCTGGGGGACAAAATTAGATGTCAACGGGATGTTCCAATAAGCTCTTCAATCTGAAATGCACAAAATATTGTTATTAGTTACAATGACCCAAACCGGACCCTAAAAAAATCATGTCTCAATTTTCGTAACTTACAACTTCAATTTACATAACTAATGGACATCGTGGCCCCGAACCACTAAAAAGTAACATATAATTTTAGCATTCTAGAAAATTAAATAATACAATAATGACAACATAAGGAGCAACAACAGGTAACATGTGGTGTGTCAATTAAAGAATTCCTATACGCTTGATACCATAAGTAAATAAATGTTTCCTTATTATTTTATGCTCAAATATGTTAAAGATACACACTAATATACTTATAGATGCAACATATGTAGTAGTAGTTGCAGTGGATGCAGGTTCAGGTGCAGCAGTAGTTGCAGGTTCAGGTGCATTCCCAGCAGTTCTAACAGCCGGTGCAACAGTTCCAACAACGGGTGCAGTAGTTCCTTCAAGCTTAGGTGCATTTCCAGCAACAGTTGCAACAATTCCAGCAGTAGTTCCAGCAAGTCTCCATCCCAGACTATCAACCTTCACCCTTTCTAATTTTCTTTGTTGTACCGGTGGCAACTTGTTTCTCATTATTTGCATCATTCATGAATGTAATCCATCCTCCGCATTGCATAACATCTCACGTCACCTCTTCAAGCATAGTCAATACAGATTTTTCTCTGTATTTCACAATTTTACCATTCCAAAATTCACATTGATTGTTAGTGATATTTTCAACCGTTGGACCATGGCTGAATAATGCTTTCACCCATGCCTATTTGTTAATGCTGTAAAACTTCTAGGCATCTGGATACTTTACTTGAAAATCCTTCATAAAAATGTTGTAGTGAGCTTATGTTGTAAATGGTGCAATTTCTCACACAATATTTGGAAATTTTTGGTCTTCTATCTCTTGATAAAGTTTTTCCAAATATGCACGACACAATATCTATGGTGTGCAAATGGCATCACCTCCCACAAGGCAGCCTCTAGCCCCCAAGGTTGCACAAGACAAAAATAATATATTAATACATATTTAATGATTATAAATTCTAAAAAAGGAAAAGAAATATAAAAGTTTACCTTTTGTTGGTCCGAAATGAAGTTTCAACCATCTTGTCTTTGGTCACCAAGTCTTCCTCAAGAAGTGACAGAAACCACTTCTAGTTGTCAGTTGTTTCAACATTAACAATAGTATATGCAATCACATAAAATTGGTTGTTGGCGTTCTGTCCAACTGCTGCTAGTTGTTGGCCTCCGTGATACCCTTTTGAAATACACTCATCCAGCCCTATCAAAGGCTTGCACCCAGCCTTGAAGCCTTTCTTGCAAGCATCAAGACACACATACAATCTTTCAAGCAATAAAGGTCACTCTGGATGAGGAATAACATTCATAACAACTTTGGACCCAGGGTTGCTTGCTTCTAAGCAACGCATGCAAGTAGTCCCATAGCTTTCGATATTGTTCTTTTTCAGAACCTTCAACTGTCTCTTTCTCCTTCCTCAAAGCTCTTATGACCTTTTTATCATTGAGATAGACCATAAATTATTCTTTCATAATGTCATAGGCATGACTCCTTCTCATTTTAGGTTTTGTCAACAACCACTTCTCCAACTTCTTTGCTGTCCAATTCCTTGTAGCTCCTTTGTTCTGAAGCACTCTACAACAAGTATGTTCCTCATAAAAAGTCTTCATCTAAAATGCCTTTGACTTCTTGTTCCAAGAAAAAAGCCAACCAAGGACAACCATATACTTTTCACACTGCCCGAGCCCTTTCACTATCATTTTCTTTCCATTTGAATTCCCTTCCCAGGGCAATGTTGTAGTCTTTCACAGCAGTTTTAAACAACTTTAAGGTAGAAAATTCCATGCCAACTTCTAAATGTACCTAACCAAAAGTATATGCATCATTAAACGATAGAGGTGAGGGCATAGACTCTGCTTCATTATATGTAGACACAGAGATGTGCATCTCTTCGGCATAAGAATTATACATGTGTTCCTCAAAAGATGATGTTGTGATAAAGTCAGAAATTCGACAAAGGCGTTTAGAAGACTTGTAGAAGGCCTTTGACATAATGAAGAAGCATAATCTGACGAAGATGAGACCTCTAAAGTGTGTATTTGGAGTGACAACAGGAATTTTTTTTAGGATTCATAGTGCATAGGAATGGCATAGAAGTTGATTAAAACAAAACTAAAGCCATTTTGGAAGTATCCCCACCAACGAACAAACAAGAGCTTCAATCTTTATTGACAAAGTTAATTTCTTAAGGAGATTAATTTATTTCAAATTTGTCAGAAAGGACAAGAGCCTTTTCACATTTGATCAAACTAAAAGTAGAACATGAGTTTGTGTGGAAAACTGATCATCAAGAAGCCTTCGACAATTTGAAAAAGTATTTGTGAGACCCCCAATTTTATCCAATTTAATTAAATTATAATATTTCTATTTTTGCCTTTATTTTATTTGGTCATATTCATTTTAAGGGTAATTTGGTAAGATTTTTTTATTAAAAAGTTGATTTTGATTTTATATATATATATATATATACACATATATATGTGTGATGGTAATATATATATATATATATATATATATATATGTATGTACATCTAATTATAAATTTTTATTTAATAAATGAGAAAAAAATTATTTTTGGTGTGAAATTATATTTCTGAATATTTAACAAATATTTTTATTAAGAAAAATTCTATTGGAATGATTTTAACTAAGGTTTTGACAAAAAGCGAAATTTTTGGGTTATAGAACTATAACTTCAAAAAATTCATATCTTTTAAACCGTACGTCGAAAAATTACAAATGATATGTCAAAACGATCGTATCGAAACGTAGATTATGAAAATATAAAGCTTTGATTTTTATTCTGGAGTTTTCGAAATTTTATCACTGCTACAGTACTGAACGAATTTTTGAGTTTTAAGTGTAAAGGTGTGATTTTAATGCATTAAATGACCTTTTGACTCAAGTGTATATTATTTTGAAAACAAAAATACATTTATGAGGTTTTCTATTGGACTACCATCCAAATAAAATATATTTTCGTATTTGTCTTATTATAAAATTATTTGAAAGTTTATGAAGTGCATTTTTGAAGGAAATGATCTTAGAGCTTCAAAAATTCATAACTTTCAAACCGTAAGTCCAAAAATTATAAACTTTATATGAAAACGATCGTATTAAAATGTAGTATCTGAATATGTGAAAAGAGAATTTTTATTTTGACATCTACGAAAAAATACTGTACAGTAGAGAAAAACGAATTTTTGGTATTTCTAACTTGGAAAAATTATTTTGGAGTATGAAATAAATTATTGGGCTATAAAATAATTTTATTTATATATTGATATATTTATTTAAATGTCTACTGATTTCACAGTCCAAATATTAGCATTTTCCTAATTATTTCTGAATTATCAAAAATGAAAGCTTTTAGGTGATTGGTCAATTAGGTGGTGAATTCAAAATGGGCCAATGGAAATTTTTCTCCTTATTTTTATATGTGTGCACCGTCCAAATATTAGGAGGGAGAGAAGAGAATAATTTCTGAAAATTGTGAGGAATAAACCTTGATCTGAGTTAAGAAGCTATAGTTTTTAGAAAAGTCTCATTTAATGCTTGTGAAGTTCCAAGTGAAAAATTAAAGTTGATGACTCACCATGGACTAGGAGGGGGATGAATTTCTGATAAGATTTTTGGAGAATATTTGCCTTTTCTTCACCTATAAATAGGCCATCACACCTCTCACCATTTCACACACACAACTTATTGTTACTTTGAGAAAAAAAAATTATTCCAAGAGAAAAAAGAGAGGAAGGTGGCGAGTTACATAGAGGAAGATGAGGAAAATTTTCTCACTTTGGGGAAGTCTGTTAGCTTTAGGAGGAGAGGTAACTCTAAGTCTCTATTTTTAATTTAGTTCATTTCTTCTTCTACTGTTATTAGAATCCCTAATTCTTTTTATACATAGTAAGAACTAAAAGTTTCCACTTCTTCTTTTTTTTATTAGGATGAACTATGTATTTGTTGATGGTATTTTGTTTTTATGGTCAAATGAATAAAGGTTTGAAGGAAAGGGACAAAATGAATTGTTTAAAGAGAATAATCTCCCCTTTTATTTGGCCTTGAGATGACCGAATTTTGTAGCACAAAAGGAAAAATTATATTCTGGAATTTTTGTGTTCTTACAATATAGACATTTATATTTTATAGAAATTTTGTATCTGTTTGAAGTATTTTAGTCCTTTTTGTTTGGAAACTAAAATAAGATTCTGAAAATTTTGTGTTACTAAAACTATAAGATCTAATGTAGCATTAAAAAAAAAGAAGAAAATCTTAGTCTTTTGCCTTGTTTTATTGTTTGGTCGTGATATATATATAGAGTGGTAGTTGTTATTATTATGTTATGTGACTTATTGGATGATTATTTGATCTCTGATATTGTAATAGTGAAATGAAATTAGTTTTATGAAAACAGATGAAAATTTTGGATTTTATGGTGTTAACAGTGATGTATAATTGATTTTGATAAAAAGTTACACATGGTTTATATTATTTGGTTTGGTAAATTTAGGAGTAAATAGGTAAATTTTATCTTGTGATTGTGTAAATGTCTGACTATGTGGTTAGTATAAATTGTAAACTAGTTACTGTACAAAAGTAATTTTTCTTGAAAAGTGATTATCTTGTGTCAAATTGATTATTTTGAGTATATGAAATTAAGTGACTAAAGTATATATGTGTGTTTGAA
Source organism: Crotalaria pallida (assembly GCA_037953625.1). Lineage (NCBI taxonomy): Eukaryota > Viridiplantae > Streptophyta > Magnoliopsida > Fabales > Fabaceae > Crotalaria > Crotalaria pallida. The sequence continues at coordinate 52,177,034 of CM075654.1, read as the reverse complement.
AATTTAAAAAGTACTCTTTTATGTATATAATGTTGGCCGAATTTATTGAAGAGAAAAACAAAAATGTTTGATTATTTTTAATTGATTTTTTTTATGTGAATAAATGGTTATCAGTATTATGTATTCTGATAAAAATATATTTAGATCTGGAAATTTTCTTAATGCTGAAAAGTATTATTTTTATAAGGTATAAGATCCCAAATAATAATTTTTATAGGTGTATACTATGCTTAACTGTTTACATATGTATAGGAATGTTAGAGTCTGATAGTTTAAATCTTTGAAGTGATGCAACTGGACTTATGATGTCTGTCCAGCAAACTGATATGCTTTATTTGAATCATATTTAATCATTTTATTATAGTAGGACTTGTAAAGAATTTTTAGGAAAAAGTGGCATGTGTTCTCGATGAACTGTTTAGGAGAAAATTGATTTTTGAGAAATAGTGTATGTGCTGTCCAAGATTGTAAAATAGTTGCATCAAGGATAAAAATTAATCATTTTGAAATAATTGGTAATGTATGCTTTATGATAAAATCTTTATGATATGTATTTAAAAATAGAAAGGAAGTACAAAAGTGTTTTTTTGAATGTACTGAAGTGAATTTTCTGTAAACTGTTTGTAGTCTGTAATTTAATCTAATTAATGATAGAAAAAGTATTTTGAACTTGGAATGCTTGAGTTTATTTTCTCATTTAGTTATATGTGTTTATAACATGATTTTTCAAAATTTGTTTACTGCTTGGTCTGATTAAAAATTTGCATCAAAAGAAAAATACTTTAAAGTCATGTTGTATGAGTGGTCTGGACATGGTAGTTGTTATAAGGTGCTTAGAAGAGAAATTTGTAGTGAAAGAAAAATTGAGATTTATCCTTAGGATGTTATGATTATGTTTTAAAAGTTATATTATGATTGGAGATGATTTTCATAATTTAAAAGCTAAAAAGAAAAAGTGACTTTGCAAGACTTGTAGGGTATGCTGTCCAAAATTCAAGATTGGTTGCATCAACTATAAAAATTGTTTTGGAATGAATTAGTATGAGGATTTTTATGATAGGACCTTTAATATAGTGTATAGAGTAAAAAGAAATTATAAAAGTGAATTTGTGAAAGTATGATTTGATGTTATTTGTTTAAATAAATTGTTGTTTTTACTGGTATAAGTGTGTGCATGTGGTAGTTGTTATATAAGTAATAAAGTATGGTATTATAGAAATAAAAATGTATTCTAAATAGTTTTCAAAGTATTAGATGAGTTTTAAATTATGTTTTGCAAAAAGGATTTCTTGAATTTTAAAAGGGATTATTTTAAGTTATTTGACGCCTTAAAAAGGACATTCTGTTTTGAAAAGGATTTCTGTTTTAAGGTATTTTGGTACTTTGGGTCTTATCCTTACCTAAGTAAATAGATAGTATAAGGTATTTGCTAGATATTGATTGTATACCGTTTATCGTTTAAGAATAAAAAGAATAAAAAGTGAGCGAGCTGCTGGAGCTGCAAACACAAAGGTTGAAACAGAGTAAGCGTGGATCTCATGAGAGAGAAGCCTTCTTAAGACATAGTGGCATGTAGGGTAATATTAGGACATTCTGTATCATCTCAAAGGTCGGAACTAGGAATCTATCGGTCGAGTAGTAAAACGACAATTGAGTGTGTGTTTCGCCGTTTTTACGAAAAATATTAATTGTATGTCGGTTGATAATTGATTATATCATGTTATTGTATATTGTATATGGAGATGAGTTATATGATGAAATATGAAATAAAATGTTGGAATTATATTTTTCAGATAATTGATGTTTGTGACCGGTTGTTCCTATGAAAAAGACTTGGTATATTTGGAAGTATTATTGTGAAAAGAAAATATGAGAATGAGTAATGAACCTTGTGGAAATTTGAAAACGATACTAGTGTACAGTGATGGTGCAAACGACACGATAACTTTGTAAATATCCCCTTTAAGTGACTGGCCATGTGGATGACTGTGTCGTGGTCTAAGTCTTGTGGAATCCACTGTACTGTAGAAGGGTGTTTGATGTTTCCCTTAGAGGTCGTGACCTGTTAGAAGCGAGGCTTAGAATGGGTCGACCAAAACTAGGATTAGTGACATACTTAAAAGACTTAGGAACCCCTCTCCTAAACCTACGCTTTGAGAGTGAAGTAGTGGAGAGGAAAGATACCGAATACTTGGAGGCCGGTGTACTTTCAAGTGGTGATTGCGATAGGGGAAGGCAAGGATGGTGAACGTCAAGAAGCCTCGAGTGCTTCTCTAGTCGGGGCAAGACTACAAAGGACTTGTCTTCCGGTTGTAGGCAATGTCGTAGCAAGGAACTGTACGATCAACTAGAGATAGCTCTGTCGCCCCCTTGAGCAAATCTTAGATGGTGAGAGGGAACCCGAATGGGGCTAGATGTCGCTGCATTTTTGAAACTGTATTGATGAAATGATTTTACTTCGGTTGTTGGATACTTGTTGGTGCGTACCCTTCGACATCGATGCCAGCATGGTTAGGGTTCCTGTGCGTCCCATCTGCTTTCCGAACTAGGATGTGGTTGGAATGATGGAGGAGATGTAACGTGTGTGCTACCAAACCCTTGAGCCTCGGTGGTGGTACCCCTTCTTGAATTTCCGGTGGTTATGACAGTGAAACTTAGAGCCTAAAGATAATTAAATACAATGGTTATAATTATATGAAAATTTTCCTTTTGGTGATTAGTGGAATGGTAATAATGATGTATATATGTTTGTGTGGTCTTAATATTCCCCTATGGTAAGCCCACGCCGTCGACGATCATATCGTTTGGAGTGCTTACTCTCTCTATTTCCCTTTCCTGTGGACATTGGGGAACAATGTTCACAGATGACAGATCATGTACTATCTCTAGTAGCGGTTGCTCAAGTCGGAAGAGGATCGCGAGACGACGTACATACGAGCAGGAAGCAGAAGCAGCAATCAAAGAATATTCCAGACAGTTGCGGTGGAGGAAATGATGAAGACTAATAGTCTAGGATAGTTTTTGTTTTGTATTCCATCTTTTGATGGGTAGGACATGATTACTCTATCCCGAATGTAACCCCAGTTGTAACATGGATTATTTAAATGAAATAAAAGAAGTTCTTTTTGGTTATGTATCAAGTTCATTAAATAATTAAATGTTTTTCCGCAAATTAACCATCGAATAATTTTGGCATCACGAAAACGAACTTTTTGGAAAAGTGTTAGTGACATCTCTTTTTGGAAAGGAATTTTATGTTGTGAGTTTATGAACCAAATATTTTGAAAACCAAATGAATCAAATTGTTTTATGAAAAACTTTTGTAAAAATATTAAAATGAACTGACTTTGGTAATGTTTAAAAAAAATGGCCAAATTTTTAGTGAAAATTCTAAATCCAAATTGGGGTGTTACAGTATTCATCTAGTCATGACACCTCCTTAACATGGAAGTCCCTTGAAGTTGTATATATTTGCATCTAATGACACCATAGGACGCATGCTTGCACAAGAAAGTGAAAATGATGTCAAAAAGGCTATATTTTACTTGAGTAGAGTACTAAATGATGTTGAAAAGAGAGATAGTGCCATAGAAAAATTGTGCTTGACATTGTATTTTTCATGTACTAAACTTATTTATTATATGATAGCTTCTCATGTTGTTGTTTTGTTTAAGAGTGATATCATTAAATACATGGTAACCAAGCCAATTATACATGGCAGGATTGACAAATTAACTTTAGCACCACGTCATCGTGTCATCCACTTTGACACAACCCACGTGGCAGGCTGTCCCCTGCAACTAGCACTTCTCCCTCAAGAATCCCACGTACCCCAATTTAAACCCTTTAAACATCCCCCACCCTATAAATATCCCCATTCCATTTTAAAATACCCCCTTCTCATCTCATACTATCAATTCTAAGTTATGTATTGATGAGAATTGACCAATACCTTCAAAAACTATTTTGAATCTATATCAAATATATTGTTTTTTATTAAAATGAATTTGTGATAAAGTATCTACATTGCATCATATTTTAATTTTGAAATTTCCTATATTTATGTTGTATTCCTAAATTAGAGTAGGTGCTACTAGTAAAGGTTAGTACAATTGGTAAATGGGGCTGTTGATACTTAAGCAAGTGATCAAGAATTCGATCAATGACTCTTGTGAATGTAAGAGGCTTTACTAGCACTGTCGCCCTAAAAAGCTAGCCAGCAAACAAAAGGATTAGTCATCCCGCTTGCCAAAATTGGAGTAGGTGGAACTTTTGGGAGATAAGGGAGAGTGCTGAGAATAGTCTGCCATGTGACTCGACGTGATGTGCTACATCACTTTGCGTCACATGAAGTGATGCAACAAACCTCGTTGCACCACATGATGGTTGTGTCATTCATTTGTTTTTCTTTTTTTGTGTTTTAAATAAAATCGTATTGACCAACATTAGTATTTCATGTGGTATGTCGATTGTGCAAAGGAGATCACGGAATGACATGGCACCAAAACAAAGATTTTAGGGGCTAACTTTGATAGTTTCATAGGTTGTAAATAATTTCAAAACAACCCAATTTTTATAAATGGTTTGTTAAACTATCCTCTCTTTCTATATATATATATATATATAGGTTTATTGTATATAAACACCTCAAGAATGAAAGTTTATTCTTGTATGAAGAAAATTTTAAAGGATTCACGATTGTTTATGCTTTTTTTTTTAAATATATATATATATATATGTTTTTTCGATTTATTTTCTTCTACAACTAACTTTAAATTACGAGTTAGTTTGGGGCGTAGCATAATTCTCTTTAATAAAAAATTCAACTACACCATCCGTCCCTAATTATAAGGTTCTTTTGGGCATTTTTATATCCACCAATGTTATTGAATTTTATATTAAAATTGATATGTTCTTCCAAAAATACTCATCTACCAATTATTAGAACATAATAATTTTTTTCATTTTTCAATAATTAATTTAATTCTTAGATACTCCATCGTCTATATTTAATGCAATGAATCAATTTCCAAGTCATTTACAACATTAAACAAGCTCCATTGAACAAGCTCAATTTCATATTCCAATTCAATTTTATTTATTTCTTTTCACAAAAACTTAGAGCATAATGATTAGATGTAAGGGTAATTTTGGAAAAAATTATAAGAAGGTCTTATATTTAGTACCAAATTTTTTTATTCAAGAGGGCCTTATAATTAGAGACAGAGGGAGTATTATTTAAAGGCTTATTTAAGTTTTTGGTCCCCAAAAGTTGACCGAGTATTGGTTTTAGTCCCTATCTTTATATTTGACCGGTCTTGATCCTTAAAAGTTTAAAAATTTTGGTTTTAGTCTCTATCGTTAGGGATCCACCGTTAATTGATGACGTTGCTAAGGAGTGCCACATCAGTATGTCACGTGTCTTTTTTTAAAAGTAAAATGTCCTTGAAAATTGATCGAATTTTGGTTTTAGTCCCTATCTTTTTTTTATCGGTCAAGGTCCTTGAAAGTTTAAAATTTTTTGTTTTGGTACCTGCCGTTGGTAAAATACCGTTAATCGTTTACACGACTAATGGATTGCTACATCAGCATTTCATGTGTCTGCACAATAATGAGTTGTTGTCACGTTGATAGATGACATGGATAACCAGCAATGCTAACTTAAACAAACTCACAGACATCATACAAGTATATATATAACATTCAATATGTGAGATTCCAGATAAATTAAAATATTATAATTTTTAGTCTTTCGCCTTTTCTTTTATATAATAAACCAAATACATGATAAAAATCATGTCTTATTCTATATTGTTATACTATTATTACATGCCTATTGTTTTTACATGTCATCTGTCAACGTAGCAATAACTCATTATTATGCAGACACGTGGCATGATGATGTGGCAACCCGTTAGTCATGTCAGCAATTAACAGTATTTTATTAACGGCAGGGACCAAATCCAAAATTTTTAAACTTTTAAGGACCTTGACCGGTAAAAAAAAAAGGGACTAAAACCAAAATTCGATCAACTTTTAGGACCTTTTACTTAAAAAAAAAGAAGACATGTGGCATGCTGACATGACACTCCGTTAGCCACGTCATCAATTAACGGTGGATCCCTAATGGCAGATATTAAAATCAAAATTTTTAAACTTTTAAAGATCAAGACCGGTCAAATAAAAAGATAAGGATTAAAACCATACCACGGTCAACTTTCGAGGACCAAAAACTTAAATAAGTCTTATTTACATGTATTTTTTATTAGGCAAATTTGACTCATTACAAATAATCACCATTTTTTTTTAATCAATGTTATTTTTGAATCCGAAACAGTAACAGATGTCTATATATATATATATATATATATATATATATATATATATATATGAAGATTTAGGTAATTGTTGAAATCTCATCGTAATCACGTTTAAGGTTGCATTTGTTTGATATATCGTCCATGACGTCAAGCCTTTGGAACTTACTCCAAAACAACGATTGTAACGGCTATTTAAAATTTTTACTTAAGCAATTTTTGTTTTTCCAAATTAATTCGTAATCGTAAATACTCAAGATAGAAAAAAATATATATATTGAAACCTATAAAGAAAAATATATATATCAATTTTGATGTAATATTTTTATAATTTTTAAAAAGGTTTTCTTGATAAGATAAAGGCTTTTTTGAGCGATAGGTCCCTAAACTTAGGGGGTATTTTGGATTTAGTCCTTAATCTTTTTTTTTGTTGGATTTGGTCCCTAAACTTTAACGCCGTTTGGAACTAGTCCTTCCGTTAACCAAAAGTTAACTCCGTCAGTGTCTTCCAATAAGATGTTGCCACGTGTCCCAACTTGTTTTTTTTTTTTTTTTGCTTTTTTGACTTTGAGGTCCCTAACCTTAGGGGAAGAATTGAATTTAGTCCCTCTCCTTTTTTCGTTGGATCAGGTCCCTAAACTCTGGACCATTTTGGATTAAGTCCTTCTGTTAGTTTTAATCTAACACCGTTACCTTGGGAAAATTTTTATGCCATGTGGACCAATTAAATTAATGCCACATGGAATTTTTCTATTAAAATTGAAAAATTACAAAAAACAAATAAAATTAAAAAAAATGATTTTTTTTATAACGATTGGAATACAATGCGTCTGCGACGAGATGCATCATCGTCATGGTCGTGATGTCTCAAGCGCTCACCACTACCATCAGGGTAACGATTTGAGAAGCTTTCGCCATCGTCCTCAAGGTCGCGCCTCGATCTGAGTTTTGTGCTTGCTTCGGTTTACAGCGAAAATCACTGTCACAGTCACGAGTTCGCTTGATGGTGTGCGGCAGCGCTAGTTATAGACAAAGCCCCTAGAACCTAATTGCGGCGGCGACCCCGAAGAACCTCTTCGTTCTTCATCCTTCGCTTGGTCATCTTCTCTGCAAATCTGATGCGACACTGAAGTAGACCAGTCGCACTTCCTTCACCGTGCAGCAGCCTCGCAACTTCGAACCCTCAACAACCTCAGCGTCCTCTGTTTTCCAGCTTCCGCCCTCTTCTCCGCTTCCTCCGCCTTCTTCTTAGTGGCGCGTCATATGCAGAGTCTGGAGGGAGGAAGAAAGGCAACAAGTATCTTTGATTGACACAGAAAAATCTTTTTTTTATTACTTTAGAGTTTGATGATGAAGGTTTGGTAGATGTCTAACTCAGTTTTTATCACTTGACGCTGTGTGTGTTCTTTTTTTTTTTTGTTTAGATCTTTATATTATGAAAAACAATGTCACCCCTTAAGCAAGGTGAAGAAACCATGACGTCAAGCCTTAACGAGACGATCGAGCACGACGAGGAACGAGAGGAAGATAGGGAAGGTGGTTCACATTCTGGCCTGAAAAATTTTCTGTGGCATGGTGGGTCTGTTAATGATATTTGGTTTAGTTGTGCTTCAAATCAGGTAATATTTGGTTTTTTTTAATTTTATTTTTTTTTGTAATTTTTCAATTTTAAAAGAAAAATTCCATGTGACATTAATTTATTGGTCCACATGGCATAAAAATTTTCCCCGGGTAACGGTGTAAGATTAAAACTAACAGAAGGACTTGATCCAAAATGGTCCAGAGTTTAGGGACCTGATCCAACGAAAAAAAGGATAGGGACTAAATTCAATTCTCCCCCTAAGTTTAGGGACCTCAAAGTCAAAAAAGTCAAAAAAAAAATGCAAGTTGGGACACGTGGCAACATCTTATTGGAAGATACTGACGGAGTTAACTTTAAGTTAACGGAAGGACTAGTTCCAAAACGACGTTAAAGTTTAGGGACCAGATCCAACAAAAAAAGATTAAGGACTAAATCCAAAACACCCCCTAAGTTTAGGGACCTATCACTTAAAAAAGCCTAAGATAAACTTATATTTGAAAACCAACTCTATGGCCTCTCAAAGTTCTTAATGCTCTTGCGAGTGATTGTGGTAATTGGAGAATGATCGATAATTGTGGCATATCCCATGGCGCCATCCTCGTTTTGATTGGGAAAAGGACTAAGGTAAAAGATCTTATTCTTGCTATATAACTCTGTGCAATTATGATTAAAAAATAGTAAAATGTCATATCCTCCAAAAAAATACAATGATTATCAAATTAGTTTTCCCAAAAAAAAAATATCACAAATTAGTTACTAAAAGTTTAAGGGGAAATTACACTCACCTCCCTTGAGGTTTGCACTGATGACACAGACACCACTTTAATTTAGAAAATACACTCACTTCCTCTGATCTCCTTAATAATCAGCATTGCATTTACACCCCCTCCTTATAATAAATTATTAGTTTATTAATGAAAATGTTATGTTTAGTATTAAAAAAGACATTTATACCCTCAAAGGACTCAGGCGACGCCTCATACAAATTTCAAGTATATTTAATGCATTTTTTCTTGATAACAATAATACGATAAAATTATTATTTTTTGTAAAAAAATATTTTTTTACATGAAAATATAATAATTTTTTATGATATATATATATATATATATATATATATATTTACTAAAACACATTTTCTTGTATACAAATTTTATTCAAATGATTTTAGAATAATGCAGAACACCTAACATCATTATTGAAATACAAACTCTATATAAAGATTAAATCTGTTATATTCATATCCATCTAACATAGGAATAATAAAAAGATTAAAACATATTATATCATATTATATTCATAATGAACTTGTATTGACTATAAATTGTGATTAACCATGAAAGTGTTAAAAAAGAATATTGGCTATAATAAGAATGTTAGCCCCACAAATCCCTATTGTATATGCATTCTAAATCTCACTACTTGACACAATTTTTGGTTGCTGGCTTGCAGAAGTGACTTGGTTGGTCATTACATTTTCTTGTAAAAAATTAATTTTATCATATTATTGTAAAAAATGCACCAAATATATTTAAAATATGTATGAAATATTTCTTGAAAGTATAAAAGTCTTTTTTAATCCTAAGCATAATATTTTTGTTGATAACCTAACCATTTATTACAAGGAGGGGAGGTGTCATTTTCCAAATTAATTAGAGGGAGTGTCTATGTCATTAGTGCAAACCTCAGGGGAGGTGAGTGCAATTTGTCCAAAGTTTTAAAAAAAATAAGTCTTACATTGATAATGTAAGGCTTTTGTATACCCTTAATGCATCATCTACCATTAAATTTTACACCCATCAAACTTTACACCATCAAAGTTTAAATAGTCAATATATAAGCAGTGAAAATTTTGGTCCGATCCCAAAAATTTATATGGTCACCAAATTAGTCTTAAAAAAATTAAGATGATGGTAATTTAAATTTTCAGGAACTTATTTAATGATTATTTTCTTTTAAAAACTATCTTGAACCTTTGAGATGGTTCAGTTCCTTGCCTGCTAATTCAATTCACTCTTGGGCCGAGCTTAGAAGGGCATTCTTAAATAGATACACAACCAGTATGTCACAGCTGAAGTCAGATCATTCACTAGCTGGAGTCGCCCAGAGACCTGACGAGTCTCTACGCGACTACCTAGCTCGGTATCAACAAGAGGCTAGTGGCATATCAGGTCTGCAGTCTGGAGTATCTGTCCTCTTGCTCACTCAAGGCTTGCGAGATGGAGATTTCAAGGATTGTTTGATTGGAGAACCACCAAAGGATATGGCTGAGCTTAGGGAAAGGTCCAGGAAGTTTGTTAATCTGGAAGAATTTCATAGGATTAGTACCGCGGCACGGGGTAAAGAAGAGCGTCAAGAGCAGCACCCTCGTCAAAACGATCCTCGCCAAAGCGATCGTTTTCGAGATAGCAGGGGGAGGAAGGACAAAAGAGATGCGAAAGTATACCCAGCTTAAAGTCCCGAGGAGTCAAATCCTTCGTGAGACTATGCATACCGAGATGCGAAATATCACTCGGCCTCCAGCTCTGAGAAGAGCTGCTCAAAAGGACAAGACGAAGTATTGTGACCATCATGGCGGATGGGGGCATACCACTGACCAGTGTACTATGCTAAAGGACTTGATTGAAGAAATGGTAAGGGATGGAAAGCTTCAACAATACATTGGCGAAGCATTACGGGAAACTGGCTCAAAACTGGGAAGGGCCATACCAAGTAGCTTCCAAAACAGGAACGGGAGCCTACAAGCTCGAAACTCTCTCGGGTGCTCTCATCAACAACACATGGAACGTGGCAAAGCTTAGAGCATATTTCAGTCAGAGTTTTTTTTATCCCGTTTCAATTCTATTTTTAATTGTTTTTGTTTCATTATTACCTTTGTTATGTTAGGACTGTTTATTTTTAATGATGGTGTACGCTCGGTGGAACTCCGAGCCCATTGTATTTACTGCTTCGAATAAATAAAAGTTCTGTTATTGAATTCATTGTATTTACGTACTTTTCCTCATAACCGACTAGCCACCGGTAATGACGCAAACGATTATAAACAGCTCAAACAAGAGCTTATAACTCGTCAAGTACCTTAAAAAGATTCCCGATTCAAACATGATTTATTTTAAAAATCATTTATACATCGCGGATAGAGGAACCCACCTCGGCTAAAGTGCTGGAGTTCCGAGGTCAAACACTTGAATTCTTAACAAAAAGAACAGAAAGAAGCATAAAATAAAAGCGGATATTATAAATATTCAAAACCAGTTACAACAAAGAGATTCAAACCCATCTATTGGGGCAGATACAAAAGTAAAAAGGCAAAAGAAAAAAGCTACTCTATGTCAGATAGTACTACGCTGTCAGGGTCAAACTTATCATCTTCCTCTTCCTCACCTTCGTCACCCTCAGCCCCTTCTTCCTCGGACTCCTCAGCCAAATGGTCAGGTAGATCAGTCCTGCCCATATCAATTGGGACCCCACTTGCATCCACGATCCGACCATTTTTAGTGGCAAAGTTAGGGTCTGCACCCTTGGCCACGAGGCCATGATTCAAGATGCGAAGTTGCTCGGTGGTGTTAAGGAAAGAATCTTCAACCGCATGATCCTAATTAAACAGATTCTCCTCGGCTGCATTTTTATGCTTAAGAGCTTTCGCTCTCATTTTATCCAAAGAAGCTCGGAGTCCAGCGGCCTCGTCCTTGGCATACTCAAGTTGTTCCCGAGCCATTGCGACGTCTTCCTCGGCCTTCTTCTTGATTTCTTCAGCCTTTCTTATCCCCTCGTTGGCCTCTTAAAGGGTTTTTTCTGCTTTCTCTTTGTCAGCCTCAGCCTTAGCCTTGGCATCTTCAGCATCCTGCCTCCCCTTTTGCAGCTTTTCATTCTCAGCAGCCAGTGCTTGAAGCTTTTTATTAAGACCTTCTACTTGAAGCTGTAAGTAGTCTTCCCGAGCGTCAGCTTCACTTCGTTTTTTCTTCTCCTCGGAAGACACACCAACATGAACGTCGTCACCACGCTGACTGAGGTAACGAAGAATGCTTGCACCTCGCAGGAAACTCCTCACCAGGGCCGAACAGTTGTTTTCCCAGGTACCTGGGGTCCAGGAACCTATCACTTGCGCGTCCTCAGGAGGGAAGACAGTTGCGTTAAAGACATTGGAGTTCTTCTTAGCCCACACTGTTTTGGCGACAATGTCGTCCATACCCTCAGTAACGTGAACTCCCTTGTGGGTCTTACTCAGATGGAGCCAACCTTCGGCCACTCCCTTTCCTGTGTCCATCCGAGGCCGCTTAGGTGGACGCTCAGGGGTACCCTGAGCACTCGGCTGAGCCTCCGAGTTGATTATTTGCTCTATGCCTTCAGCGGCCGAAATCACTTCGGCAGGGACAGCCTGAGGAGGAACGGTTGGATTGCTCTTTGGCGCTGGCTCGGAGGACGGGCTTTTTGATGAGGAGCTCGAGCCGACCTTCACAACAGCTAGCTGAGTCATCCTGGCCGAGGCAGCAGCACTCTTCTTGGCCTTTGAAGCTTTTTTCCCCATTTTCTCTGCAACAAGGAAAAATGTGTTATACAAAGCAAAAAAAAAAAAAAAAGGCATATATACCAAGTTCAGCTTTCACTTCAGTCTGTGTTCTCTTCAACAAAATTTGCTTTGTATCAATTTGACCGTTCTCTCGAAGATACTCCCAAACTCGGTCGCATAACCGCCTCTCGGCTTTAGTTAAATCGACCTTATAATCAAATTGATACAAGGAAGCCCCTGGGTTATATATGCCGTTAGACCAACTCAAAGGAAATTGAGGCATGACCTTAATTTCCCCTTCTTCCTCAACTTGTTCCATAAGCCAGCACACTTCGGCTCCAGTGTATTTGTATTGGAAGAAGAGCGGTTTGAAGGACTTCCAAGAATCGGTAAATTTTGCAAAAAGGGCATGCTCCCTCCGAGCCTTCAAGGACACCCAAAGTCCCTTTGAGTCGCCGAACTTATTTACTTGGGGGCATACAACCAGAAGAAGGATCGTAACGTTGCTACTAGACCTTCGGCGTCGCAAAACTGTTGAAACGCCCTGACAAAGGCCCACTCGCTTGGATGTAGCTGGCTCGGGGCTATACCTAAGTGCTTTAGGACTTCTATCTCAAAGGTGGAAAAGGGTGAGCGGATTCCGACCTTTGTCACTATTTCCTCGTAAAAGTAAAAGAGTTGTCGATTTTCCGGCACTTGGAAGCATATCCGGTCGTCTATGCTCGCATGTCTTAATACAAATTCCGATGCGTTCCCATCTTCGCTCGGAGGCGTTAGAAGTGGACGAAGGTGGTTCAAGCTGTCAGTCGTTAGCAATGAAGGCCTCGTTCCAAGTACTTCCCGATCGAAGACTCCATCGTACTGCGTGTGGTTGGGAGGTAAAGGGTATTCTTTGGGATGAGTATCACACCTACGCTCCACCATATCTGGGGAAAAAGTAAAAGGCTCGGCATTAGCATTTTTTATAGCAGATCTTTTAACTCTAAAACTAAGGCCGAGCCTTGGACTTCTTCCCCCCTCCCTCTTAGGATCTCCCAAAGACTCTTCCCTCCTCGTAAATCGCTCGGGACTAGTCCTAACCTGAGCTCGGCGCTCGGCAAACCTGTAAGCCAACAGCCACCTACCATCCTCTACGGGATCAGAAGGGTATTCTTTTGACAAGGGTTTTACCTCAAATGGCTCGTTTATCCCTTCGTCGAAAGGGGGGACAGGAGGATCTCCTACTGCGCCATTACCAATATCACCAGAATCAGAACTAATCTCTATGGGAACAGAATCAGCATCAACATCCCCAGAAATCCCGGAACTAGAACTAAAATCGCTGGAAGGCTCCTCTCCTAATCTCCTACAGAGTTCATGGTAAATCTTCTTCCAATTTCTCCAACTCCCCATAGTTATGAAATCCAAACCCTCTATACTAACTACCTAGAACAAAAACCCCAAAATCCCTGCAAAACCCAGAGAAACCAGAACCCTCTCAAAAAGAAGAAAAAATGGAACTAAAAATGAGTTATTAGAGTTAGAAGAAGAAGAAGAGGTTACCTGCTTTTGATTGTTGATTTCTGGAAGAAGTTGATGGCAGCGGATGATCGTGGAGGAACGCAAGAAAATGGAAAAAAGGTGCAGGGAGCAGGTGAGAATAAGAGTTTATGGAATTCTTAATCAGTGAAAAGGAATGTAAAACAGTTCTGGAGCAAGTGGAGAGTTTTTGATTTTTGGGAATTGAAAACGAGGAAGTGAAGGAAGGGGGAGTGAAGGAGTCGAATAACCCTCAACCCTCAAAAACCTTTTGGTTTCCTTCCACAACGCACGTGTGGGCCGAAAGCCCATTAACCCACTCAACCACTCGCAGGATGAGACGTGGCAGTTACTAACGGCGCTTTTTTCAAATTTCAAAATTTACAATGATGTGGCACGACTCTCAAGGACACGCGCCGTACCTAGGGAACCCAAAACGTCACCTCGAACAGGCTACAGGGTTAAAGTTGGAAACAGTTGTCAAACACTCCCGAACTAAGACATCCGAAATGGTCAACCTTAGCCACTTGTTATCTCGTCACAGACTTTCCAAAGTCTTACGAGCTGGGGGATTGTAGGGTTTGCCGACCATACACGGACCCAAGTCTTATTAAAGGGGTTCTCCAAGGGCACTTTCCTCGGATTACTTGTCATAAAAGTCCTTCGCTCGGACTCATGGACTCCGAGCAGACCAAAGGGCCAGGCTCGGACTTGATGGATCCGAGCCTTATTATCGGTCCCCCATCCATCAGGCTCGGAACTCTAGGACCGAGACATACCGTCGGTTAGTGGATAAGCTCAGGCTCGCCGAGGCTTCTTATCCTTTCCGCAAATCTCTCCTAGATTCTCGCAACAGCCTAGACATGAGATCTTCAGTTGATCATAACCAGATTCTAAGAGCATAATTATCCGACATTATCTCACAGAGTCCTGGTTCAGCACAACTCTGATACAGGGCCCAAACGGCCCATATCAGCCTCCTCCAAACCCTATAAATAGCTCATCACAACTAGGGTTTCAGGTAAGTACTCTCATCCCTAAGTTGACACTCTGCACACACTCGTTGACTAGGGAGACCCTGCTTTTCCCAACTGGAACTGCAGAAATACCACAAGTCACATATTAACACTTGATCCTCTCTTGGGCTCCTGAGTACCATAATCTTGAGCACTTAGTGGGTTAAAGACATTTAGTGTTCAAGGACACTACACTGAGAAACAAATTAATATTTTACTCTATAAAAAATAAGGGACGATACCTTGTTTTGATGTATCGGCATTGGGGGCTTATTCTCAACTAAAAGCTCTTACTCTTGGACTTGGTTACAAATAAAATTCCAACGTGACCAGCAGTTGTTGAATGGTATGGTTGTTTGTATGGGAGCTTCCAAATTTTTTGCGGAAAACACGGTGGGCACCAACTGAGATTAAGGCTTTTAGTTTTCAATTTAACTTATCATGGATACTTGATAGGTTCCCTACAAAGGATGATGTTAATGATGGAGGAGTGGTTGTGGCTAAAAGAATGTCCTTTTTGCATGCTCAATAATGAACCCTATATACATTTGTTTTGGGATTGCACTGTTGCTAGGAATATTTGGCTTCATATCTATATTTGCACGTTTAGTGTTTCAGATTACCAAAGCAAAACATAAAGTGATCAATTCTATGAATTGTAATTAAAACGCAGCCAAACAATTGATTTATAAAGGAAAAACATTAATTCATAAATAAACAGCCAAATTAAGATCCATACAAATCTACCTTATTCCTAACAAGAGGTTCAATTATACATATTGCGAGAAGAAATACAAGGAATGGAATAAACTAATAATCATAGACAATAATCAGATTACCCCCAAGAGATCTCCAATCTTCTAATCATCAATCCTTCTGCCTTGCCTCCTTTCTCTCAATTGCAGAACAGCCTCTCTTCTTCTTTAATCCTAATTTTATTCTAATATCTAATTTGGCTATGAAAAGTCAACCTAACCTAATGGAAACACCTATATTTAAAGTTTAAAACTAATCCCAATTGATAGGAAGCAAAACTGATCAGAAATCAGCCCAATTGGGCTTTCTGCGACGCTCGCGCGCCTGGGCGCCCAGAGCCACACGCCTGGGCACACCAGGTCTGATTGATGTGTGCTGACCGGGGGTCACGCGCTTGGGCGTGAGGATTCCATGCCTGGGCGTGCCAGCCTACTTCCGACTCCGTTTCGCTCCGTTCTTGCGCCATTTTCAAGATCCTTTCATCCTCTCTTCAGCTCCATAATTATTTTCCTCAATTAAGCCTCGAAAGTACCTGAAACATACACAAAATGGATCATAACGTTCAAAGGAATCTAAATTACCTAACTTTTTAAAAACTATACAAAAAGTCCTAAATTTACAAGAGAAACAAGCCAAATCCATAGTAAAAGGAAGTCTAAATCATGCTGAAAACATCATATATTGGACCCAAATCACTCCCCAAACTTAATATTTTGCATGTCCCAGGCAAAAGTAAAATAAAACTCTAGAACACAAAACCAATTTTCTAAGTTAATATGCAAACACCTAATCTAAGACTTCAGACTCATGACTCGACACTTTTATTCACAAGCATTAACTTCATCAAAAACTGGTTAGAAAAACAAACTCCAAAAGAACCAGAACTAGTGAACACTCACAGCCTCACTGTGTGTATCTCTCATGTGTATCAAGGGTTATAACAATTCACTCAAGTTCATACAATGACAATTTGTTACCATATGCTTGACCATAGACCCAAATCTCCACTGAAATTATAGAATACATGCAAAAATCAAAAGGTCTTAATTTTGGTTGTAACGTGGCCATGGCTAAAGATGAAAGGTGGAATAAAAGAAAGAAGGGATAAAACTAAGGGCAAAAATGCAAAAAAAAATTTCCCTCTAAAAAATTATGAATGAGCAATGAATACAAAAGAGGACTCACACTCAACTCACAATCAATTTCATACTTCTTTTCTTTTTCACTATTCTTCCTTCTATTCTCTTCCTTTCACATTTATTTCTTTTTTATTTATTTTTTTCACTTGGAAGAGAAATAGAACTCATAACACTTATCACCAATCACTTTCACTTTTTCTTCTTCATTCCTCTCAATTGCTCATTCAAAATGTCCAAGGTACTCACAAAAATATTTCAATAGATGCAGGGTACCAAAGAAAAATCATAATATCTCATAAGGCTCAAAATGGGCAACTAAGGGAACATTATCAATACAAAACAGTTGAAGGCCACAAAAACACATCCTAAGTGCCTTAATCATCTTAATGCATGCAATCAATTATCAATCTCAAAATGGTCACAGGGAAAGTTCTAGAACACAAAATCAAAGAGAACAACACTCATGAAAGAAATAGGGGTTTCAAATCAAAATAATCAATATAAATCACATACCCCTGTCAAGTGTATAGGCTCAAAAATCTCACAGGCTAAACAGTCATTTCACTAATAACTTGTTCCAAAACAGTTTATCAAAATAACCAGTTCTCAACAAAACTTAAAACTCAATCCAAAACAGTGTCATATAATCAATGAGTCATCATCCTAAATCAAGTATTTACATATATAATCAGAAAAATAGTCCTAAGTCTAGAATAATCATTTACTTCAACCCAAAACACAAACCAACACCAAATATGGGAGGAAAATTCAAGTCTGAATTTTTTTTTATTTTGTCCACTCCCCCAAACTTAGAGGTTGGCTTGTCCTCAAGCAAACTAAACTAACCTAAAACTACAAAATAAAAATTAAAAGCAAAAGCAAGGAGTTAGGAACTTCCCTTTGTAGCACAACATTCTCTCTTGATGCACATGGAGGAGACTCCCCCAAACTTATTCACCTGTGTCACATGAACAACTAAAAATAATGCTATAAGCACCTCATTAGCAGTTACATAGAAAGCTCCAACTCTTTATTCACTAACTAACTAAAATGAAAAGAAAAACCTACACTACTACATAATTACAAAGAATCCACCAGGATCCCAAATTCTATAGGTTAAATCCCATGTGATGCAACAATAACAAGTTATTCCCACATCCCATGGGACAAACCTTGGATGATGGTGGAGTAAGGAAGTTTCAAAAATAAGCTCAATCCCACCAGGGTCAAATGGTGCATTCTTTACTCCATGCATCATCTCAGATAAGTTATTTCTTTTCCCATTCATGAAAGTGTTAATTCCATGAATTAGAAAAACTACCTTTCCAGGTTCCCTATTGTCTAACAATGATTTAGATTGATTTTTAGAATTTTCATGAAAGCGTAGAGGTTGAATATAGTGGAAAAATTTTGAGTCATCCAAGCATGTAACAGATTTAACCAAATTTTTAAGTGCAAGAAATTCATCATGCAAGGGTGGATCAAATTTTTCTACCATATTCAAACCTTCTAAAGTTTTATTTCGGTCTTCTTCCTCAAACTCATTATGCACATTTTTCTCAATTTGCTTCTCCATAGGAGTTTCATCATTGGTCACATCCATCACCACCACTTTTTCCTCTCTTTGAAGAGAGTCAAAATTATTGGTGATGCTTGTGACTCTTCATCTAATTGCTTTAACATATGTTCAACTTGCATTTTCAGGATCTTTCTACTAGCACTTAAGATTTGACCATCGTTTCTACTTTGTTCAACAAAATCTTTAGTGCTTTGAGCACATTTTTCTAAAGTTATTTCCCATGGAGCTTTCTCCACAGGAATTGGCTCTACAAAAAATGGTTTCTTAGCTTTAGCTTCTAATTTCTCTAAAGCTATTTCTAATGAAGTTTTCCTATAACTTATATTTTGTGCATAATAGTACGGGGAATAAGGATCCGAAATAAATCTATCACAATCAAAATCATTATTAAAACTATAGTTATTCATGAAAAGAGACAAGTTACACAAGTAATTACAAATAAGGTACCGAAAAAAATTAGAATCGAATTTCAATCCCCGGCAACGGCGTCAAACATTTGTTGGCAATTCGGCAAGTATATCGGTCGCATAAGTAATAAAGAGTAAGTAAAATTATAGTTCCACTCGGGGATTGCAAATTGTTTCTAATTTCTTTCACCTAATTGCGATTACTATGTCAAACTTGTATTAGTTTGGTGTTTAGAGATAAGTGTAGAATTAAAAGAATGTAACAAATCAGAAAACAAAAAGTAATTAGAAACAAATATGGAAAAGGTTAGGAACTTGGTTTCATTGTAGGATCAGGTTATTAATTATGAAAATATGTTTTCCAATAAATCAAAAACTCCAGAAACAATAAAAGCTAGATCTCTCATGGCAATTATGTTTCTTACCCTTTAATCCCTTAAGTGAGTTCTAATTTATAAAAGTTATACAATTACCCAAAAGTATTCCTACAAATTGAATAATTATATTGTTTGGTTGAAAGGCCTAATCTTAATCCTAATTTTCCAATTAAGGTTCAGATTACCAAAGCAAAACATAAAGTGATCAATTATATGAATTGTAATTAAAACGCAGCCAAATAATTGATTTATAAAGGAAAAATATTAATTCATAAATAAACAGCCAAATTAAGATCCATACAAATCCACCTTATTCCTAACAAGAGGTTCAGTTATACATATTGGGAGAAGAAATACAAGGAATGAAATAAACTAATAATCATAGACAATAATCAGATTACCCCCAAGAGATCTCCAATCTTCCAATCATCAATCCTTCTGCCTTGCCTCCTTGCTCTCAATTGCAGAACAGCCTCTCTTCTTCTTTAATCCTAATTTTATTCTAATATCTAATTTGGCTCTGAAAAGTCAACCTAACCTAATGGAAAAACCTATATTTAAAGTTTAAAACTAATCCCAATTGATAGGAAGCAAAACTGATCAGAAATCAGCCCAATTGGGCTTTCTGCGACGCTCGCGCGCCTGGGCGCCCAGAGCCACACGCCTGGGCACACCAGGTCTGATTGATGTGTGCTGACCGGGGGTCACGCGCTTGGGCGTGAGGATTCCATGCCTGGGCGTGCCAGCCTACTTCCGACTCCGTTTCGCTCCGTTCTTGCGCCATTTTCAAGATCCTTTCATCCTCTCTTCAGCTCCATAATTATTTTCCTCAATTAAGCTCCGAAAGTACCTGAAACATACACAAAATGGATCATAACGTTCAAAGGAATCTAAATTACCTAACTTTTTTAAAACTATACAAAAAGTCCTAAATTTACAAGAGAAACAAGCCAAATCCATAGTAAAAGGAAGTCTAAATCATGCTGAAAACATCATATATTGGACCCAAATCACTCCCCAAACTTAATATTTTGCATGTCCCAGGCAAAAGTAAAATAAAAACTCTAGAACACAAAACCAATTTTCTAAGTTAATATGCAAACACCTAATCTAAGACTTCAGACTCATGACTCGGACACTTTTATTCACAAGCATTAACTTCATCAAAAACTGGTTAGAAAAACAAACTCCAAAAGAACCAGAACTAGTGAACACTCACAACCTCACCGTGTGTATCTCTAATGTGTATCAAGGGTTATAACAATTCACTCAAGTTCATACAATGACAATGTGTTACCATATGCTTGACCATAGACCCAAATCTCCACTGAAATTATAGAATACATGCAAAAATTAAAAGGTCTTAATTTTGGTTGTAACGTGGCCATGGCTAAAGATGAAAGGTGGAATAAAAGAAAGAAGGGATAAAACTAAGGGCAAAAATGCAAAAAAAAATTTCCCTCTAAAAAATTATGAATGAGCAATGAATACAAAAGAGGACTCACACTCAACTCACAATCAATTTCATACTTCTTTTCTTTTTCACTATTCTTCCTTCTATTCTCTTCCTTTCACATTTATTTCTTTTTTATTTATTTTTTTCACTTGGAAGAGAAATAGAACTCATAACACTTATCACCAATCACTTTCACTTTTTCTTATTCATTCCTCTCAATTGCTCATTCAAAATGTCCAAGGTACTCACAAAAATATTTCAATAGATGCAGGGTACCAAAGAAAAATCATAATATCTCATAAGGCTCAAAATGGGCAAATAAGGGAACATTATCAATACAAAACAGTTGAAGGCCACAAAAACACATCCTAAGTGCCTTAATCATCTTAATGCATGCAATCAATTATCAATCTCAAAATGGTCACAGGGCAAGTTCTAGAACACAAAATCAAAGAGAACAACACTCATGAAAGAAATAGGGGTTTCAAATCAAAATAATCAATATAAATCACATACCCCTGTCAAGTGTATAGGCTCAAAAATCTCACAGGCTAAACAGTCATTTCACTAATAACTTGTTCCAAAACAGTTTATCAAAATAACCAGTTTTCAACAAAACTTAAAACTCAATCCAAAACAGTGTCATATAATCAATGAGTCATCATCCTAAATCAAGTATTTACATATATAATCAGAAAAATAATCCTAAGTCTAGAATAATCATTTACTTCAACCTAAAACACAAACCAACACCAAATATGGGAGGAAAATTCAAGTCTGAATTTTTTTTTATTTTGTCCACTCCCCAAACTTAGAGGTTGGCTTGTCCTCAAGCAAACTAAACTAACCTAAAACTACAAAATAAAAATTAAAAGCAAAAGCAAGGAGTTAGGAACTTCCCTTTGTAGCACAACATTCTCTCTTGATGCACATGGAGGAGACTCCCCCAAACTTATTCACCTGTGTCACATGAACAACTAAAAATAATGCTATAAGCACCTCATTAGCAGTTACATAGAAAGCTCCAACTCTTTATTCACTAACTAACTAAAATGAAAAGAAAAACCTACACTACTACATAATTACATAGAATCCACCAGGATCCCAAATTCTATAGGTTAAATCCCATGTGATGCAACAATAACAAGTTATTCCCACATCCCATGGGACAAACCTTGGATGATGGTGGAGTAAGGAAGTTTCAAAAATAAGCTCAATCCCACCAGGGCCAAATGGTGCATTCTTTACTCCATGCATCATCTCAGATAAGTTATTTCTTTTCCCATTCATGAAAGTGTTAATTCCATGAATTAGAAAAACTACCTTTCCAGGTTCCCTATTGTCTAACAATGATTTAGATTGATTTTTAGAATTTTCATGAAAGCGTAGAGGTTGAATATAGTGGAAAAATTTTGAGTCATCCAAGCATGTAACAGATTTAACCAAATTTTTAAGTGCAAGAAATTCATCATGCAAGGGTGGATCAAATTTTTCTACTATATTCAAACCTTCTAAAGTTTTATTTCGGTCTTCTTCCTCAAACTCATTATGCACATTTTTCTCAATTTGCTTCTCCATAGGAGTTTCATCATTGGTCACATCCATCACCACCACTTTTTCCTCTCTTTGAAGAGAGTCAAAATTATTGGTGATGCTTGTGACTCTTCATCTAATTGCTTTAACATATGTTCAACTTGCATTTTCAGGATCTTTCTACTAGCACTTAAGATTTGACCATCGTTTCTACTTTGTTCAACAAAATCTTTAGTGCTTTGAGCACATTTTTCTAAAGTTATTTCCCATGGAGCTTTCTCCACAGGAATTGGCTCTACAAAAAATGGTTTCTTAGCTTTAGCTTCTAATTTCTCTAAAGCTATTTCTAATGAAGTTTTCCTATAACTTATGTTTTGTGCATAATAGTACGGGGAATAAGGATCCGAAATAAATCTATCACAATCAAAATCATTATTAAAACTATAGTTATTCATGAAAAGAGACAAGTTACACAAGTAATTACAAATAAGGTACCGAAAAAAATTAGAATCGAATTTCAATCCCCGGCAACGGCGTCAAACACTTGTTGGCAATTCGGCAAGTATATCGGTCGCACAAGTAATAAAGAGTAAGTAAAATTATAGTTCCACTCGGGGATTGCAAATTGTTTCTAATTTCTTTCACCTAATTGCGATTACTATGTGAAACTTGTATTACTTTGGTGTTTAGAGATAAGAGTGTAGAATTAAAAGAATGTAACAAATCAGAAAACAAAAAGTAATTAGAAACAAATATGGAAAATGTTAGGAACTTGGTTTCATTGTAGGATCAGGTTATTAATTATGAAAATATGTTTTCCAATAAATCAAAAACTCCAGAAACAATAAAAGCTAGATCTCTCATGGCAATTATGTTTCTTACCCTTTAATCCCTTAAGTGAGTTCTAATTTATAAAAGTTATACAATTACCCAAAAGTATTCCTACAAATTGAATAATTATATTGTTTGGTTGAAAGGCCTAATCTTAATCCTAATTTTCCAATTAAGGTTCAGATTACCAAAGCAAAACATAAAGTGATCAATTATATGAATTGTAATTAAAACACAGCCAAATAATTGATTTATAAAGGAAAAATATTAATTCATAAATAAACAGCCAAATTAAGATCCATACAAATCCACCTTATTCCTAACAAGAGGTTCAGTTATACATATTGGGAGAAGAAATACAAGGAATGGAATAAACTAATAATCATAGACAATAATCAGATTACCCCCAAGAGATCTCCAATCTTCCAATCTTCAATCCTTGTGCCTTGCCTCCTTGCTCTCAATTGCAGAACAACCTCTCTTCTCTAATCCTATTTTTATTCTAATCTCTAATTTGGCTCTGAAAAGTCTACCTAACCTAATGGAAAAACCTATATTTGAAGTTTAAAACTAATCCCAATTGATAGGAAGCAAAATTGATCAGAAATCAGCCCAATTGGGCTTTCTGCGACGCTCGCGTGCCTGGGCGCCCAGAGCCACACGCCTGGGCGCACCAGGTCTGATTGATGTGTGTTGACCAGGGGTCGCGCGCTTGGGCGTGAGGATTCCATGCCTGGGCGTGCCAGCCTACTTCCGACTCCGTTTCGCTCCGTTCTTGCGCCATTTTCAAGATCCTTTCACCCTCTCTTCAGCTCCATAATTATTTTCCTCAATTAAGCTCCGAAAGTACTTGAAACATACAAAAAACCGATCAAAACGTTCAAAGGAATATAAATTACCTAACTTTCTAAAAACTATACAAAAAGTCCTAAATTTACAAGAGAAACAAGCCAAATCCATAGTAAAAGGAAGTCTAAATCATGCTCAAAACATCATATATTCGACCCAAATCGGTTTCAATCAATTAGCTAGGATCTTTTGTAGTGGACATATGATAGATTTTTTTTTGGTTTTAGGGAAAAGAAAAGAAAAATAACAGAGGGAAAAAAAAGAAAAACTTATCTAAGGTGAACAACACCAACACAATCAGCTTGTAATGCTAAAGCAAGAAAGTTGGGAGGACGGTCCCAGATCAAATCCGTAACAGTATGAGAGGATCCCCATTTGGCAAGGCCATCAGCCACAAAATTAGCTTCCCTAAGCACATGATGTACTTTCACATACCAATCCCTTTTCAGAATGCAGGAAATATCTCCAAGGATAGCACCATAAGCATGAAAAGGTGGAACAGAGGAGAGATTAATCAAATGAATAGCCTTGGTGAAGTCAGATTCACAAATTAGGAATTTAATTCCCAACTCCCAAGCTAATGAGAGGCCACGTCTTAAAGCTAAAAGCTCCGCGAGAAGGGCGTCCCCCGAGCCACCAAAACCACTGAAGCCACAAATCCATACAGCATTAGAGTTCCTCAAAACACCACCAAACCCAATACGACCCTTGGAGATACAACTACCATCAACATTGAGCTTCGCCCAACCAAGAGGGGGAAAGGCCCAAGACACTTCTTTCAAGTGACCAGCTAGATGCAGCGGCGAAAAACAGTTCCAGAGAGCAGTGTAATGAGCTGCATAACGAGAAATATTCTTCATGACCAAAGAGATGTCCCACACTGACTCATTAAAGCAAGCATTATTTCCCCACCTACAAATCCACCAAATACACGCGGCAAAACAATGATACGAGGGAGATACGAAATGCTGGTGAATCCAATCAAAAGGATCATTACTAAAAAAATAGGGAGAAGCACATAAATCAAGTCGTAACCAAATCTCCTTTGCAAAAGGACAATCCCTAAAACAATGAAGAATAGTTTCTTGAGCAGCAGAGCAACGGGGGTAGCCCGTTGAATAAGAGAGGCCCCGATGGAATCTAAGGAAATTAGTAGGAAGAGCATCTTTACAGATAAGCCAAATAATCCACTGAATCTTAGCAGGAATTTTAGCACACCAAATCCATGACGACCTTTCAGTAGTGCACCAACCTTTCAAATTAATACCAATCCATTGATATCCTGAAGCTGCAGTATAGACAGCTTCCAAATTCCCAAACCATCTTACCACATCAGGAGTTTGAGTAAAACTAGGAATTTGGATGTTGTAAATAGCTTCTTTGACCACAGGAGGGATAAAAGTATAAAGAGCATTCAAGTTCCATTGGCCATGATCCCAAACGTCTTTGACAGATAGAGTGGTGTCCGAAATATGCACAAAATCGACATGGTTGCACAAATAGTCATTATGAAACCACTTGTCATACCATAGAGAAATAGTCCCTTCACCAAGTCTAATAGTAAAATCGTTCCTTAACACATCCCTAGCCTTCATAATACTGCGCTAGATATAAGAACTAGAAGGACCAACAGTAGCTTGAAGAATAGAGAAATACCTGAGATATTTGTGGCTAAGAATTTGAACCCAAAGTTTGTGATGATCGTTAAGTAAAGACCAAACCAGCTTTCCCAGCAACGAGACGTTAACTGTAACACCCCGATTTGGCAACTTGAAAACCACAACTGTTTATAGTGAAAATTTGGGCCAATTTTTTTTTTTTCAAAACAAGTATTACACAAGATGAGAACACTTAGGTTTTCAAAACACAGTTACAATTTAAAACTCGTGTTCTCATTTTACGTAACCCCTTTCAAGTTCCAAACCGAGATGTCACAAGACACCGCACCTTGAAACTTGTTTTTCAAAACTTCTTTTCGAATTAACAGCCCATTCAATTTAATTTCAAAACACAAATACTGAAAATGAATTTAGTTGGGGTTACAGTGTGTTAGCACCAGGACTCTAAGTAACTTGCAATGGAATTACAAAACTCTGAAAGGGAATTACCTAACCTCTAGTCATCTATACTAACGCTTCCGCTGCGCTACTCTGACTCTTGGTAGATCAAACCCTCGGGTCGCCAGCAGCATCATTCTCATCAACCTCTTTAGCGATACTTTCCATGGCAGCTTCTCGTGCTTTCTTCTCCTCCTCATAACGAGCTAGCAGTCTCTCCATGATTTCCTTTCGATTCCGTTTCATCTCAATATAAACTATGACACGGCCGGTCATAATTATATTGTCTCCCTTTAAAAGAGAGGCTCCTATCTCGCGAATGAGCTGGAACTTCGCTATATTTTCCATCTAAGGACCATGCAGAATTTTCCAATACCAAGCAGAAATATAGGAGAGAGTGAGCTACCCAAAACATGTAATGTCGACTATGTGGATTTACAATAGGCAATTATTAAGATAAAGCAACAAACAACACACAAATCATAACAACAACATAATCATCATCATCATCATATAAACATCATCTTATTCTCACTTCTCAAGACTCATGCCATACCATTATCATTATTTTCCTTCTTTAATCTTTAGGTTTATTAAGTCTTATCATCACAATTCACTCAATGACTTGGGGAACCATCCTTGAGGAAGACAGCTCTCACGTCTACATCTCCTCGGTCATCCATCCAAACCTAGTCGGAAGCAAACAGGAGTACAGGACCTTTACCTTGCGGGCACGACAGCTGTCACACAACAAATGGTCCCAGACCAGGAGGACTCAGCCTCAAATCAATTCAATTCAATTCATATACATAATCAAGGCACACTGTCTCACTACAGTGGCAATCACAAATGCCCCACTCCAGTCCCTCTCACTGTTCTCGATTTGCAATCAAGGGGGCGACATTACAGTTCTAGTCTTGAGTGCAGAACTTACCACGGTATTAGACCCAGTCTCCACCACGTTAGTGCACCACATGTGGAGTTCGTTCTGCCTAGAACAGCACTCTAGACTTCTTGATGTTTCACCGTCATCGTCCTCCCCTCATGCAATCTCCTCCTAAGTATCCACAGATACTTATGGTTCCTTCCTCTCCACTACTTCGACACACACTCTCATACCTCACCGCATTATTCATGTCTTTTAATAGTCTTTTAAAGATTTAAAGATTTTAATGTTTTACTTAAAAGCTTATCCCTAACGGTCGGCTCATCCTTAGTGCATCCCTTCAACGAGTCCCGACCACTAATCTTTCAAACTGTTCCCCAATTCATCACATCACATTTCCACATTTCATATCACACTCTCTCATATCATCTCATCAACTTTCTCAAACTCATTTCCTCCACTTTCTCAAACTCACTTCCTTATCTTTCTCCAGGATACTTTTTCACAAAACTTTTTCAAAACATAATTTCAGAAAACTTTCACTTCACAAAACTTTTTCAAAAATATCCTTTCACAAAACTTTCTCCAAAAATACTATTTCCCAAAAACATTCACAAAATCTGTTTTCACAATCGTTCACAAAAATATTGTTTTCACAAACTTTTTCTCAAAAATATCATTTCATAAAGCTTTCTCAAAAATATCATTACAAAAAAAGACTTCCTTAAAAATATCATTTTAAAAGAATTTCTCAAAAATATTGTTTCAAAAAGAATTCACAAAATATCATTTCAACACTTTATCAAAAGATGGTTTCCAAAAATTTTCCAAAAAGATTGGTTCACAAAACTTTTTTGAAAATATTGCTTCACACCTTCTCAAAAATATCTTTTCGAAAACCTTTTCCAAAAATTTCTTTTCACAAATCTTTTTCAAAAGTCTCCTTTGAAAAACCATTTTCAAAAATCACGTTTTTGGATGAGTGCTAATGGAGGAGCAAGCTCAACTCAACACTAGGCTCTTTGCAAAAATAAAAACAAGAAATCCCACCTCCTCTCAAATCACATTTCACACTCTGCTTCAGAACCTCCTTTCAACCTCATTCTCTTTGTATTCCTTTATTATCACTCTCCTTTCTTTCCCATTTTCTTACTTTTACAACTTAATTCTTATCAACACATTATTCAGCACACCAATGTATCTCAACCATATCATAACTTCTTAACCAATAAATAAATCATAAAGTAATTAAAAAACTCAAACATACTCAACCAGAGAACATAATATCATAATTAATAAACCAATCTCAGCCGTTCGGGTGGATAGCTAAACAAACAATCAGACAATTGCTATCACATACACAATTACGCTAAATGATATTGGAGTCCAACCTTTGAGATGATTGGACCTCTTCATAAGTTACCTAAATACCACGGCGTCTTAAGGGAAGCCCCTCTCTCACCTCAAACGACGAAAACCTCCGAAAGCTTTCCGATTGCTAATCCCGCCTCGTTTCCTTTGCGTCCGCCGTCCGAACTATAGCATTTTTCCCCGTGCGTTAGGAACGTTTTTAACGGATTCATTAATTTGTTTTTAAAACACTTTGAAATCGTTCTTGTTTGAAAACTTATTGTTTACATTCCAAAAGTTCTTAAATCCGGAAAAATGTTTTCAAGAAAACTTACTTTAAAATATTCATGTTATAAAAATCATTTTTCTCAATCAGTAAACAAAATTCAAAACTTAAGAACATAAAATTCCGAAATCAATTTAAATTTCTTAAATCATACTTTTTCAGTAAAACATTTTTCAAGCCTTTGGAATTTCAACTATAGAAAACACATCCAAACAACACATCATTAAAACATTCACAACTTCACACCATACAAGTCACATTAAAAATCATTTATTAAATCAATTTATTTATTTTATTTCTAAAAACCGAAAAAGATAAAAACAAACAACATATCATTCCAATCACACATAGCATCATGCATATATAAATATAATCATTTACAAGAAACATTTCATATAAACAAATTTTCCAATCACGCAAGCATGCCTAGGCCGAATCACATAGGCATAATTTCACAAAGATTAATGCACACACACAAGCACAAACAATGA
The DNA here is from genome assembly GCA_037953625.1 of Crotalaria pallida. NCBI lineage: Eukaryota > Viridiplantae > Streptophyta > Magnoliopsida > Fabales > Fabaceae > Crotalaria > Crotalaria pallida. The sequence goes on along the minus strand of CM075654.1, from coordinate 52,148,094 downwards.
AATCATTTTCTTTCTTTTTAGAACTAAAATCCGAGAGCATAAAAAGGAAAATTTAACAAACTTAAATCAAACAACAAGTTAAAATCACAAGTCACTTCAAGGTTTCATTCACATATTCAATTACTTCATGCATGCACATTCTAAGCCTTTAGATTAATTTAATTTCATCATACATGCATCCTAAACAAAGATCAAACATAATTCCCTATTTCTTTTCCTCATGGCCGAATATCAACATGCAAGAAGGTAAGGTTTTTAGTTCAATTTCAACATATAAAAATCACAAAACCAAATCAAGGCATCACACCACATCATATCAACATGCATGCACTTAAAATCATTAGATCTAGTCCTATCATGCACATGCATCAACTAAAAAGCATGAGATTCACTTTTATTTAACATGGCCGAATGGCCTCTTACAAATCATAGCACATATAAAATCAATTTCCAAAACTAAATCATGTTCACACATCAAGAATCATTTTAAAACTTTCCCTTTAAATTTTCTCTTCCAAAACCATGACATGCATCAAGTAAAAGCATGATTTTTCTACTTGGAATTAACATGCATGCTTTAAAAACTTGGATCATTAAATATATGCACATAAATCAACAAAGTCATCATCAAATCAACATGAAGAACCAAAGATCTCAACTAAATTTTCAAATAAACTTAAATCATATATTGGTTCATCAAGAAATCACACAAACACAACATAGATCATCATTTAAACAAGAAAATTTAACATGCAAGATAAAAGTTTTCAAATCAAGTTCAAAGCATAAATTTATTCATCAAAAAGGTATCATAGTTCACGGTTATAGCAAGGATTCAACATGCAAGACTAAAGAATTTTACTTTACCATTTATTAAGCTTAGATCATAAATTAATTTGTCACATAAACACATAAACACATATAGATCATGATTTAGAACAAGAAAAGCATACATGCAAGGAAGATCTATGTTAAGCTTCACAAATTCTTACACAAAACTTTAGATCTTTAAGTTTGAGTTAGAAAAATACTTAGATCTTAACAAAGAAAGCATAACCGAATCATACACATAGAGGTACAATTATTACAAATTAATTTTAGTCCATGAAAGTCCAAGATCAAGAAAGAATAATATACAAGTTCATCTTACAAATCATGAAAACGAGCATGCAAGAAGAAAATAAAAGAAATCTACAAACTAAGAAAGAAAAACTAGACTATTAAAAATCTTCCTCTTGTTCTTCGGTTCTTCTACCAAGAAGGGTGGTTCTTGAGGTTCCTAACACTTTGATCTTCAAAGGGAATGGTTTGATCTAAGGTAGATTTCCTTCTTCTCCCCTTCTTGGTCTCACGGCCACTCTCTTTCTCTTTCTCTTTCTATTTCTTTTCTATTTCTCTCTAAGAAGTGAAGGAGCTCTTAGAGTGTTTGTGTTGGAATGGTGGAAATGAAATGGGTGAAAGTGAAATGAACTAAAGCTACATGCATATATAAGCCACGAGTTTCCCTCTTTTGCCCTTGGTTTATTTTCGGTTCATGCACAACTAAGGAGGGTGATTTGGTCATCACAATTTTGCATGGGTGGATGTTAACAAAGCTAAGGGGACAAAGTGGAGTGGGCTAGGTCTTAGGGGTCACTTAGGTCTAACCATTAGTTGGTTCTAGTTAGGGTTTCTACTACTAGTTTGGTTACAATCTAATTCCCTAGTTTCTTACTCCTTAAGCTTCTAAGACCGACATACACACACACACACACGGATACACGCACATACACACACCTACATGCACATACACAACTGTGGCACTCTCAAACACACACACATGTCTTACAAATTTTTATTTTTCTAAATCATTAATTTATTTCTAATCATTGTTACTTAGAAATTATTAATTCGTTCAGTCCATGCAATCAATTCCAAGAAATCATATTTTCACAACCATTTTCATGCATCACATATTACACACATTAAATCACAGCACACAAAAATTCATACCAAGTCATCACCACAAAACACATTTTTCTTAAAAATTCGTATTTCTTATATTCTGAAAATAAATTTTATAAATCACTCCAGAAAATTCTAAAAATTACAATTTCAAACCATTTTTCATCTTAACAAAATCATTCACTTCTCTTATAGAAAATATTTTGTTTGGAAAATTCATGAAAATCAACACTTCATTTCTTTCTTATGAAAATACTTTTTCTAAAAACATGATTTCAAGGTTTCTTTCGTTAAAAATCGTTTACGCACGTACAGGAAAAATGTGGGGTGTTACATTAACAAGACGGGAATCGCACAGACCCAGGCCTGGTGGAGACAGTTCCCCAATTAACCATATTTAAACCGCGCATTGCATCATTTTTTTCCCAAATACACCGTCTAACGAGCCCATCAATCTTGCTACATATAGAACTAGGAAGCCAAAAATAGCTCATGGTATAAACAGGAATAGAAGTCAAAATAGATTTAGCAAGACAAATTTTACTTGCACGATTAAGGAGCTTTAGTTTCCAGGTAGCAAGACGTTGTTGCATTTTTTCAATCATTGGGTTAAAGATCTTTTTCTTGACCCGACCTTTAATAAGAGGGACCCCCAAATATTTACCCAAATCATCAACAAAACTCATTGAGCAAATATTAGTAAACCTCTCCTTTTTCCTCTTGGAGACACCATTAGAGCACATAGCTCGAGATTTATCAAAATTGACTCTCAGCCCGGAAGCAGAACAAAATTCATGCAGGGTGTTGGAAACCAATCGGACCTGAGAATTGGAAGCCTCACAAAAGAGTAATACATCATCCGCAAAAAAACAAGTGAGATAAACCAGATCCACCTCTAGACACAGAGATAGGATGCCAAAGGCCATTATTTACTTTATTTTGAATATGGACCGCAAATTTCTCCATACAGAGAACAAAGAGATAAGGAGAAATTGGGTCACCTTGTCACAGCCCTCGCCCAGGAGAGAAGCTATCCAGCTGATTACCATTCCACAGAATTGAAAGAGAGGTGGCTCTAATGCCCGCCATGATGAGATTCACAATAACGCCAGGAAACCCAAACTCCTTAAGAGTGCCCTCAAGAAAATTCCAGTTTGCCATGTCGTAAGCCTTCTGTAAGTCAATTTTGAAAGCAGCTGTGCCTTTATTGCTCTTGGTTTTATGAAGGTAATGCATAACTTCTTGAGCCACAATAATGTTGTCAGTGGTTCCTCTGCCCGGGATAAAACTGTTTTGAAGAGGTCCCACCAAATTAGCAAGAAGCGGTCGCATCCTATTAACCAGCACGTTCATAATAACCTTGTAAGTAACATTACATAAACTGATCGGCCTATAATCTTTCAAGCTTTTGGGGTCATCCCCCTTTGGGATTAAAACAATAAGAGTTTCAGCCAGAGCCGGGTCAAAGAAACCTGAGGTGAAAGCATCACGAATAGGGGTGGAAACAGGCCAGGTCAGGCCAGGCTTTGGCCTTAACCAGGCTTGGCCTATATAAATTATTCGGGCCTGGCCTAGCTTGTTAGCCTATTTAAATAAATTTTTCAAGCCTGAGCCTGGCCTGTACAAAAGTCTGGCCTGACCTATAAGCCTATTAGAAAGCCTATATACTCTAAAAAATTTTAATAGGCCAATAAGCCTAATATTAAATAGGCTAAAACTTTTGCCCGATTAACAATAAACTTTGGCCTATTTAACAATAATACTATAAACGAAATATAAACCAATGAACCAGTAATGGTACAGGCAAAACCATTGAGAACCAAAAAAACCACACAAAACCGGTGATCTTATGGTTCAACACAACATGACTTCACAAAGCAACATTTAATAGCTTAAAGAACATGTTGTGCTCCATGAATAAAGGATGTGGGACTTGCATTCCCAAGTCCAAGCTTTATCATAACAATTGTGTAAGTGTTCAGTTTTATAAGGAAATACACAAGCTTTTACTTTCTAATAGACAATGTGGGACTTCATAAGCATCACAACAAGAACCAACACAAGGCAATATGCAAGGCAATACAAAACGATGTGGGACTTGCCATGCTTCACAAAAAAAACGATGTGGGACTTGAACTAACGCAAGGCAATATGCAAGGCAAGGAAAAACGATGTGGGACTTGCTATGCTTCACAAAAAAACGATGTGGGACTTGAACCAAAGCAACTTGCATAGACATATTAAGTCCCACATCAGAGAAGTGGCCTTGGATGACTTGCATAGTTACATTATATTAAGTCTCCTACCTTGATGTCAAACATTCCTTCTTCTTAGAGAATGCACCATGCTAAACGATGTGGGACTTGGTTATGTGAATAAATATGAATATGAATATAATAAATTTTAAATATTATAATAATAATAATAATAACAATAATAATAATAATAATTATTATTATTATATAGGCCGGCCTGTTAAGCTAAATAGGCTTTTTATATAGCCTGGGCCTGGCCTGTTTAGATTATATAGGCTTTTTGAATAGCCTGAGCCTGACCTGTTTGCAAAAAAAGCCTGGCCTGGGCCTGGCCTATTATCCGGCCTGTCATAGGCCCCTGTAGGCCGGCCTGGCCTCTTTCCACCCCTAATCACGAACAAGATTCCAAAGATCATCGCCAACTAAATGCCAATACTGTTTGAAAAAGAAGGGCTGGAATCCATCAGGTCCGGGAGCTTTGTAAGATTTCATGCCAAACACAGCAAGACGAACCTCTTCCTTAGTGACCGGTTGGGATAAAGATAGGAAGCCCTCATTGTCAAGAGATGGCATAACAATATCATTAAGACCGGTAGGATACAGATAGTGTTGCACCCAAATAAGCTTTTGAAATAATTAATAGCCTCCTGTTTAAGGATCGATTGATCAGTGCACCAAACATCACCCTGCAAAAAGAGACCCTCAATCCTGTTCCTTTTGCGTCGGATATTCATTTAAGTATGAAAGAACTTAGTGTTTCGGTCTACAAATTTAACCCATTGCTCGCGCGACTTTTGATAGCAAAGAAGTTCCTCCTGCTTAAGAATATCTCTGTACTGCTGGTGGAGGGATTTTTCCAGTCTAATCAAGCTTTCAGTTTCTCCATAAGCAAGATCTAATTGAATTCCACGGAGGCGAGCTTTCACCCTCTTTTTGTTTTTAAAAATATTCCCAAAGACATTCCTATTAAAAGCAATAACATCATCGCGGACACAAGATAAACATTGAGAAAAACTATTGTTACCTTTTAACTAGGCCTAATGAACAATGACAGAAAAGTCTTTGTGAGTCGTCCAAGCCGCCTGAAACTGGAAAGGTCTATTAATCCTCTCTGCAACCAAACTACCACACCGAACAAGGATGGGGTTGTGATCAGAATTCACCCTACACAATGTTTCTGCAATAGCCTCAGGGAAAAGATTGCGCCAAGCGCAGTTAGAGAGAGCTCGATCGAGGCATTTCTGAACCAAATTAAGATGCAAATTCTTCCTGCTCCAAGTGAACTTATTACCAATATAGCCAATATCCACCAAACCACAATTATCCAGGACCGCAGAGAATTTAAGAGCTCTGTTCAGACAAAACAAACCTCCCCTAACTTCAGAGGGCAACAAAATCTCATTAAAGTCACCCAAGAGTAGCCACGACAAACTGTCAGTGTTAATCTCTATAAGGTGACTCCATAATCTTTCACGAAGGATAGGAGAATGAGACGACCCAAATTTATTTCTCTTTTTCTTTAATTCTTTTATAAAAATACGGGTTAATTTTTTGCCTTTTTAGGAAAATAAACTTAAGCCATCACTAAATCAACACATCATTATCCACATAGAGAGGAAAACTAATTCACATCATATACATTATTATTAAAAAGGTTTTCAAACATAGTACACATCAGTAGCAGCAAGAGCGTAGCTTTTACTAACCATCATCTCAAAAGATAGACTCCGAGTTAATATATTTTCATTATATTACAGACAAAAGACATAACCCAGAGTCGTGGTTCCAACTCCAAACGTCAGTAGATATATAATCACAGGACTACATCATCACATATCATTCATCCTAGTTAAGAACAAAGAAGAATGATAAGGACGACGGAAGTACAAGTGCTAAGGGGATGCATATGAGGGAGAGGGTTCAGGTGGAAGATCATAGTCTTCACCATCCCTTCTAATATCAGATAAGATCTCCCTTATGCTATTTCCCCTTGAGGATGAACTTCATCTCTATGCAGATCGGGTTCTGAGACATTACCTGACAAACAAAAGGGCAGGGGAGTAAGTCATAGCTGAAGCACATAATCAAATAATAATCAACCAGGACTAGAAATAACAATCACAATTAGTCAAGTAATCAAAGAATAATGCATATACAAATGCACTCCCAATTTATCACACAATTATCTTGTAATTAAGTGGCATGATGCATGTCATGTATTCTAATATCGTTCTCCTCGTCCGGATCCAATATCATCATCATATACAACACTTCGACCTAATTCAATCTTTGTTGAATTCGCCATATTCAATCTAATCAAACGAAAGCAACTTGGAATAAACGCCTTTATACCACGACAGATCACACAACTTATCTATGTTTACCCCGATTCGAAGGTAAGATCATGCCAAAGGTCCGCCCTCCGCAGCCATGATATGTACCTAGAGGCCGATAGGATATATTATGGTTAAGCAAAACTATCCCGGGAAAAGTCTGCAGAACCCCCCCCCCCCCACCATAGGATCGTTTTACCCATAATAATCCCCAATGGTTACTGACGAATCACCGTCGAACCTGACCTCCGCACATTCCCGCGCACACCCTAGGAATTTTATCATAAATTCTTAGAATGGTCGTATCTTCCCCGATATCCTATCTCACAATCCGTAACTCCTCATGCGAATAAAAATAATTTTCGTTCTACTTTTCATTATTAGTTCATTTCATAATTATGAATCCATGTTCATAATCAAACATCATCAAAATTATCATAAGAATATTCATTTATTCATTAGAATATCATTCACATTCCATAATTGTATTAGGTAAAGGCAAGGTGTATTAAAAATTAGCATTTTTCATTTCAGGGGTCCTGGTAATCGATTATCAAAGGGTAATAATCGATTACTACATAAAAATTCAATTTTTGTACCAATTTTAACCTAGTAATCAATTACCAAACCCTGGTAATCTATTACCACGTGTAAATTTAAAATCCGATGCCAATTTTTAACCTGATAATCGATTACCAAACCATGGTAATCGATAATCCTGCATCAGTTTGCATACTGAAATGAGGTTTTGACATACCAACTCTTGATACACTTCACTTTCACCAAATACAACCCAAAACAGATTTAAATCACATATAATTACATCTGTTCATGCATAACTCAAGCAATCAAAACATCAAATTCATATACAATTCAAGTAATATGCATAAAAGACGTAAAACCACAACTTAACATATGATTTTCATTTCATTCATAAATCAGTCCTAATTAATCATTGATTTAGCTCATATTCAATATATAAAAGTTGCTCAAATCAAGAGACAGGACTTAAATGGCCTCCAAATCATATTCCCATCTCAAGTTTTCATATTTTTACACTTTGGCCCTTGAGTTCATGAGAACTCCTATATTTCTAGCCTTTAGATTATTATTCTAGCACCCGGATAACTTCTCCCTTACCTATCTCAGAGATTCAGATTGGTTTGGAACGGAAAGAAACGGTTTGATTGAGGAAATTCCAAGTTCTTGGTTTCAGCCTCAAAGTCTCTGTTTTTCAGTGTCACAAGGCAATAAGATAAGTGATATTCATCAAGAATTAGTCACAATAAATCGTGACCAATAGTTAGAATCAAAACTAGGATATAAAATCTTGAAAACAAAACAAGTTTGAAGCTCAAAGGATGCTCGAGCTTACCACACGAATCAAAGGAAAAGAGATACTCGATTCTGAAATCCAGAATTTCAGACTCAAACACTTGACTTTGCAGGAGTATAACTTTCTCTACACTCCACCAAATTGCACAAACTTGGTATCAAATTGAAGAGGGTTGAACAAGCTTTGATTTGGTATAAGATTTGTAAGTGTTTGAGGTTCAGATCATAGAAAACTAATCAGAGAAAGGTCACACCAGAAAAACACGATTTTGCAGAGTTTTGTCTTTGTTCTTGAGTGTTGGAGGGAGAACAATACTCAATTCTTTTAAATTACTCACCCCCAAGATGTCCCTTTTAAGCACAGTGCTAGGGTGATTTTTGTGCGAAATTGTGGCTGAAATCGTGTGAAATCGTGGCCATTCGTTCTCAAACCGCCTTACTGCTGGTTGGTCTGAGTAGTGACAATCGATTGTCACATATTGACACATATTGACAATCGATTGTCCAGGTGAAAATTTTACAATTTATAAAAATTATTATTTTATTTTATTTCTATCTATTATAAAAGGCTTATTTCATTAAAAATTCTTCTAAAATTATTTCCATACATAATAATTATAATTTCACACAATAAAATATAATTCACCCAATATTCATATAAAAAATTCCCATAGTATCTATTTAATATCTACTTGATATCCATTTCCTATTTCACTTAATATACATAATAATTATAATTTCAAGGTCAAATTCCAGCGGGCGTTACAACTCTCCCCCACTTCAAGGAATTTCGTCCCCGAAATTCACCTACACTTACATAGATTCAAACAAATGAGGATACTCCTCACGCATTTGATCTTCTAGCTCCCAAGTCATGTCGATGACTTCACCTCGTTTCCATGCTACTCTGACTAAGGGAATATCCTTTCCTCTCAGCCTCTTGATTCTTCGATCTTCGATGCGGATCGGACCAGTGTCCAACGTCAAATTCTCCTTCAATGGTAACATGTCCGGTTGAATTTGGATGATAGCAGAGGGATCATGCACAAACTTTTGGAGTTGAGAAACATGAAAGACATTATGCAGGTTGGATAGAAACGGAGGTAAAGCGATTTGGTAAGCAACAGGGCCGACTCTTTTCAAATTTGGTAAGGACCAACGAATTTTGGTGATAACTTTTTGGGTTTCAATACACGACTGATACCGGTTGTCGAAATGACTCTGAGAAAACATGGTCGACTTCTTTGAATTCTAGCTTAGATCTCCTTCGATTGGCATAACTCTTTTGTCGACTCTGAGCAGTCTTCATTTTTTCTTGGATCACCTTCCTTTTCTCCTTTGCATCCTAAACTATATCGAGACCAATAAGTGTATTCTCCCCCACTTGGAACCAACTTAGTGGGGTTCTACACTTCCTTCCCTTCCATACTTAGCCCTTGTTTCTCCTGCAATTTGACATCTTCTTGCTGTAATTCCCGAATCTCATTAAGAAATTCATTGGAAATTTGCAGCATTCCCAATTTAATACTCTTCAGGTCAAATTCCATAGCTAAGCTTAGATCTCGAAATTATTCAATCAACTCAACTTCCTCACCATCAAAGCACTCACGTGCAAAGCATTATTACGACTTAGAGCATCTGCTATCACGTTGGCCTTCCCAGGGTGGTAATGCAACTTGAGTCAAGATCCTTAATAAATTCCATCCACTGACGTTGCCTCGTATTTAGTTCTTTTTGATCAAAAAGATACTTCAAACTCTTATGATCATTGAATACTCGAAACGTAACTCCATACAAATAGTGCCTCCATATCTTCAATGCAAACACTATGGCAGCGAGTTCTAAATCATGCGTTGGGTAGTTCTCTTCATGAAATTTTAATTGTCGTGATGCGTAAGCCATAACTCTTCCTTCTTGCATCAAAACACAACCTAAACCTTGTTTCGAAGCATCACAGAATACATCAAAACTTTTCTGCTGATCAGGTAGAATTAACACCCTCAATTTATCCTTAAGCTCCTGAAAACTTGCTTCACATCTTTCATCCCAGACAAAAGGTTGCTCCTTCCGTGTCAAACGTGTTAGAGGAAGGGCAATCTTGGAGAATCCTTCAATGAATCTCCTGTAATATCCGGCTAATCCCAGAAAACTTCGAATTTCTGTGATCGCCTTGGGCCTTTCCCAATCGAGCACAACTTTAACTTTGGCCGGGTCGACTACAATGCCTTCTTTAGAAATTATATGCCCAAGGAAGTTTACCTCCTTCAACCAAAACTCACACTTGGATAAATTCGCATATAACCTCTTCGCCTTATGGATTTCTAACACAATCCTAAGGTGAGTGGCATGCTCCTCTGGATTCTTAGAGTAGATCAGAATATCATCGATAAACACTACTACAAAAGAATCTAGATAAGGCCGAAAGATTTTATTCATGTAATCCATGAATATGGCCTGAGCATTGGTCAGTCCGAAAGGCATCACTTCATACTCGTAGTGTCCATATCGAGACCGAAATGCAGTCTTTGGAATATCGTCCTCCTTAATGCGGATCTGATGCTACCCGTACCTTAGATCAATCTTAGAAAATACCGCTGCTCCAAGAACTTGGTCCATTAAATCATCAATTCTTGGGAGAGGGTAATTATTCTTCACTGTCACCTTATTCAACTGCCGATAGTGTACCCACATTCTCAAGCTCTCGTCCTTCTTTCTAACAAAGAGAACAGGTGCCCCCATGGTGAGACATTCGGTCTTATGAATTCTTCTCCAGCAATTCCTCTATATGCTTCTTCAGCTCTGCTAGCTCCACCGGAGCCATACGATAAGGTGCAATCGAAATGGGACCAGCTCCAAGAACCAGTTCGATGCTAAACTCCACTTCTCTCTTTGGCGGCAATCCAGGCACCTCTTCAGGAAACACTTTCGGAAACTCACAAACTATCGGGATATCCTCTATCTTTACTTCCTTTTCGACAACAGCAGAAAGAAAACATAGGTAACCTTCTGGTTGGCTTTATGAAGATTATGGATTTTGAAAGATCAGGGATTTTCTATGGCAATCGATAGTTACATGGTTAGTGGACATCCAATCCATTCTCAGTATCACATCTAATTGCGATAGAGGCAAACAAATTAAATCAACTGGAGTCGTTCGGTCTAATACCGTAACTTTGACAATTTAGACAAACTCTCGAAGAGATAATGGGAGAGTTAGTCGAGATTGACACTTTTAAATCCTAAGGCATATCTGAAACTACTAATTTCAGATAATTAACACACTCATATGAAACAAACAAATGTGTTGCACCTAAAGATAAACAAAATCTTACAAGGCATACCACTTCGAAAATAGTTACCTTGAACAAGATCTTTAGATTGCTTCGCTTCAGCACCCAACATGGTAGAAACGTTAGCTTGTGCCATTTGCTCACCGCCACCTTCGCCTTGATTTGCCTTCTTAATTGCTTCAGGACAATAGCGAGCAATGTGGCCTTGCTTTCCGCACACGAAACAAGTAGGTGGCTTTTCAGTCCAGCATTGTCCAAAGTGGTGCCTCTTGCACTTGCTGCATGACGGGGCACTTGCACTTCTGGTTACTCCATCATGAACACACAATCCGGATTGTGCTTACTAATTAATTCTCTAGCATAACGCCTACCATCTTTATTGACAGCCCCTCTGACGTTCCAAGACAAAATTTTCAAATCCTTATACAAATTCATGAGAAAACAAAATGAAGAAAGGGACACAGAACAACTCTTACTCTATGGTGGGTCCATGTCAAGTTTAGGTGCATCACTGAAGCTAGACCCCATGTCAATCTCCTTCGTCCCTCTTTCTGTTTCAACGTGCGTGCTGGAAGCCGAAGCTGGATGAAGATGCGGGGGAGGAAGATCAAACCACGGAGGTGGAACCAAGCACGAGTTGTCTTCATCTTCTTCATCCCGGAAACGGAATCTATTCCCAGCCACCCATTCAATGTTCATCGTGGAATTGAAGGTTGGCTTAGCAGAGGAGGTTGGGCAAGACGTGATTTGGGAGACCATAGAAGAAGACTTCACTAACAGGGAGGAGGCAATCAGTGGAGCTGAGGGGTGAGTCAACAAATCCTTCCCCTTTAGTTGAGGCTTTTCATTAGGAAATTGGGCCTTATTTGTGCAGTTTGGCCCATTAGGAGTTAGGACTTCATGAGCAAGGGGTGTGGGCTGCACAGGGGATTTTTGCATATGGATTTTTAATTCATTATTTCTAGCTCTTTTTTTCACCCATTTTCTTTTGGGTGTTGTACCTTTGGTGAGGCTAGCAGTCTTATTAGACACGTTATTCACAACCTTGACCTCATCATGAGCACCTTCCATATCTGCCAAAACCCCAAACGGGTTGACTATGGCTCTTTTAGGAAGGTCCTGATTCTTTGCACTTTGAATTGGAAATTTCTTTTTAGTTCTCTTTCTATCCACAATCATCCAATCTCCGTGAGTTATGGTATCCTGCTGCAGATTTTTTGGATATCATTAACTACAAACCCGTGATTAGTGCATTGAATATCAGCCTCCTTCGTCTATCCAAAATCTGTGGCGGGGCTTACCGTTGTCGGCGGAACAACCGTGTGTTGTTGAGAGACCTCTGTAGACGGCTTGATGTTACAATTACGAGCAAGGTGCCCATAATGACCACAGTTGTGACAAAGTAACTGTATACCTTCATATTGCACTGGGAACCAAGTGTCACGCAGCCACATCTTTCTTATCGCAGGTTTAGAGATATCAACTTCAACGCAAACTCTAGCAAATCTCCCTCTCGCCACTGTTAACGTTGTCATATCGACCCTCACCGGTCTTCCCACCTCAGTCGCGATGGCCATAAGTATGTTCTCATCATAATACTCGTGCCTTAGGCTTGGAAAGCGAACCCAAACCAAGGTCTTATCCACTTTCTCATTTGCTGCTACAAACTTTGGATGCCGCAAGCGAACTGAGAGGCATTGGTCGAAAATCATCCAAGGTCCTCCATTGATGGCCTTGTCCCTATCCTCCTCCAAGTCATAGTTCACCATGTAATAGCCATTACCAATATCAATCATTTCAAAACCACCTTTGAATTTCCAAATTACACTCAGTTTTTCTTGCATGCGAATGAAACCAATATCATTTCCCAAAATCTTCACTAACAAAGCATCTTTCCATGGAAGACAAGCGTTTACATACACCTCTTCATCAATATAGCATTTAGGCAAAAGTTTCTCCTCATCCATGTATTCTATCCTAAATAGCTTATTAGCGATTAGATCCACCTTATTTTTTTACCTTTAGGGGTGTCTTATTGCCCATAACCTTCTCTGCGAAACTAACCCGGGGTTGTTGATTACTTCCTCCTCCATTGTCTGGGAGTTTTGGAGGCACCACCACAGGATGCTTGACTGCAGAGAAGACCATTGGCTCTAATAAAAATAAGAAGAATAAATAGGACTTTTAGAAAAAGAGGAGAACGGTGAATTTGTTAAATATAATTAAATAATGAGTTATTAATTTAGTTATTAAATATAATTTAGTTTCTAGATCTTTCCTAAATAGATGATCATGCCACTTGTAGGATTGACTTTAATGAGAATTTAGGATTCATTCACTATTTAAGCATTGTAATTTTTTGGTCATGGAATCAAGAAATGAATTAAAATGTTATGTTGAATTCAGTCTTCTTCATTCTTTATTGTTTATTAGAGTAGATTTCTTAGGATTTCCTTAGTCTTTTGTTAGTGAGCAATTTGCTTCCTCACAAATTGGTGCTTTCATTTTCTGCTCAATGCCTCCCAAGATAGATGCATGATGCTCTCTTGTTCTGGAATAACAAGTTGCAGCAGCAGAAAGAATACCATGATACAAGCCATGAATATTGTATGAATGCCATTGCAGATCTCACTGCTGAGATAACCACAATTTTACAAGTGGCATAATCATCTAGTTAAAAAATCTAGAAACTAAATTATATTTAATAACTAAATAACTAATTATTTAATTATATTTAATAAATTCACCCTTATTCTCTTTTTCTAAAAGCCCTATTAATTCTTCTTATTTTTATTGGGCTGATATTCTATCAACATAGCTGCTTCGATGTTTGGTAAAAATTCAAAGAAAATTTTACCAATGTTATTGACGGTAGTTCTTTCATCCTTGTGACTAAAAAGAAATGCTCTGATTTTTAAACAAGAGAGCTTTGAAGATCGAGGAGTTATGCTTGACTTAATTAAGGTTTAAAAAAATGGTATTTTATACCTTTTTGTTTTTGTAAGGAAAAAGATAAGAAGAGATTAAAAATAAGATAAGTGATTGTATTAGCTGAGTAGAGCGATTGTAACTACTTTTATTTGAATGATTGCATAAAGAATTGATCTTAAAAAAAATATGCATATTTTCTTTATGTAAAGATAAGTTTTGAAGCTCCTTATCTTCGGTTCTGAATTTAAGAATTTTTTCTTAATAAGGACTAAGATGCTAATTTTGTAAGTTCAAATTAAACATTTAGCAAGTTCAATTCTTAGAATTTCAAGACATAAAGATTTACTCAATGTTGAAAAAAAATAAGAACTAGAGAGAAGTAGAAGGAATGATTTCTTCTATTATATTATTATAAATGTACAAAGATCAAGTTAATATATATTGGTATCTTGTGATCTAAATTAAGACTCATACAACTAACTAATAATTCTACAATATAGATTACAGTATGATAACTACATACAACCTAGATTACAATAGGATTAACAAATCAAAGAATGAGTCATAATGCAATTTAGAATAAATATAGCTAAGTCATAACTGATTACGTTGAAGTCCCTTTAATTGTTAACTAACTAACTGATTCAACATCCCCCCTCAAGCTGGCATGTGAACATTGAGCAGGCCAAGCTTGGCATGATTAGCCTTGAAAAGGCGTGGAGGAAGGGGTTTAGTCAAAATATCAGCAGTTTGAGAAAGTGAATTTATTGGAAGAAGGTGAAGGAAACCTGATTCCACTTTCTCTCTCACAATGTGGCAGTCCATCTCAATGTTTTTAGTTCTTTCATGAAAAACGGGATTTGCAGCAATGTGGAGTGCTGACTTGTTATCACAGTAAAGCACTATAGGAGCACGTTGCTAAAAACCAAGATCTTCCAGTAAATAAGTCAGTCATTGTGCTTCATGAGCAGCCATTGCCAGTGCTCTATACTCAGCTTCAGCAGATGATTTTGATAATGTATGTTGTTTCTTACTCTTCCAGGAAATGAGAGAAGAGCCAAGAAAGAAGCAATAACCTATAACAGACCTTCTTGTGTCTAAACATCTTCCCCAATCTGAATCTGAGAAACCTGTCAACTTTACTGTGCTTGTGGTAGGGAAGAAAATTCCTTGAGCAAGTGAGTATTTTAGGTATCTGAGAAATCTCATTGCTGCAATGAGGTGTTCGTCTGTCGGTGAAGCTAGAAATTGACTCAATTGTCCCACACAAAGCTGAGGTCTGGTCTAGTGTATGTTAAATACAACAATCTTCCAACGAGTCTTCTATAAGAAGAGGGATCTGATAATGCTTGACCGGAAGATTGATGAAGCTTATAGTGATAATCCATAGGAGTTGAGCAAGGTCTTGAATTCAGCATGACTGTTTCTTCTAATAGATCTAAAACATATTTCCTTTGGTATAATGTAATTCGCTTTTGTGATCGAGCAATTTCCATACCAAGAAAGAATTTCAATGCACCTAAGTCTTTGATGTTAACAGTTTGAATTTCCTTAAGATCATTACCAGTCAAGTCTAAATCATCCACATATACAAGTATAGCAGTGAATTTGTCTTTACTGGTTTTGAGAAATAGTGAATGATCAGCTCTGGATTTTCTGTATCCAAATTCTAACAAAACTCCAGTTAACTTGGCATGCCATTGTCTGCTGGCTTGTTTGAGGCCATATAAGGATTTCTGCAATTTGCAGACAAGTCTAGAATCATTTACCTCTAATCCTTTAGGCACTTTCATATAGACTTCTTCTTGTAAATCTCCATGTAAGAAAGCAGTGTTCACATCTAACTGATGACTGTGCCAATTGAAAGTAGATGCAAGTGAGAGTAGTGTTCTTATGGTTGTCATCTTCACTACTGGACTAAAAGTCTCTAGATAGTCAAGACCTTCTGTCTGTATGAATCCTTGGGCACCAAGTCTAGCCTTGTATCTCTTTATTGATCCATCTGACTTGTGCTTGATTTTGAATACCCATTTGCATGCAATAGATTTCTTTCCAGGAGGTAATTGTGTGAGGATCCAAGTCTTATTTTTCTCAAGAGCAAGCAATTCAGCTCTAATTGCCTTTACCCAACAATCATCTAAAATAACTTTCTCATAGTGTTCAGGCTCAGTGACAGTGGAAATGGCAAGTGAGTAATGTTTGTGTGAGGAGGAAAGATTGTCATATGAAAGGGTGTTAGAAATTGGATACCTTATCATTGATGGAGTTGGTGGTAGTGAATTGGAAGAGGCTAATGCACAATGATAATCCTTCAGATAACCTGGCCTTTTATGATGTCTCTGAGATCGTCTTAATGGAACATGTTGTGGTATTGGCTCAGGATTTGGTGAATTAGGTTCAGGATCAAGTTGATGATTATGTTCTGATTCTTGATCACCTTGATGATTATGTTCTGGTTCAGGATATGGAACAGGTTCAGGAATGATCTGAGGCTCAATATGTTGCAGAATAGGATATATGTCATGGAAGGGATCAGTGATCTATGATGCATTAAGTTTCAAAGTTGATCCATGAGAATCTGTTTTGACATGAGGAAAGATGTGCTCAGAATATCACATGTCTTGATAAAAAAAATTTCATTTGTTTTCAAATCAATGAGAATGTACCCTTTTGTTCCATCTTTAAATCCAAGAAAAAGGCATTTTCTGGATCTAGGATCCAGCTTCAATCTATGTGATGTTAATGTGGAAGCATATGCCAGGGAGCCAAAAACTTTTAGATAAGATAAGTCTAAAACAGTGTTGTGCAAAATATCATAAGTTGTTTTATTGTTAAGAAAAGGAGTAGGTAACCTATTGATTAGATGAGCGGCATGAGCTATGGCAAAATTCCAAATGGATTTTGGTAGATTTAATTGAAAAATTAGAGCTCATGCTACTCCTAACTAGTGTTGATGTTTTCTTTCAACAATTCCATTTTGTTGAGGGGTTTCAACACAAGAGGTTTGGTGTATTATTCATCTGCTAGCAAAGAATTCTTTGAGTAAAAACTCTTTGCCGTTGTCACTCCTTATACTTTTGATTTTAGATTGAAATTGTGTTTCAACCATTGTAGCAAATGATTGTATAGCAGCAGCAGATTCAGATTTCAATTTCATGAAATAAATCCATGAATGTTTGGATTTTCCATATACTATAGTTAAAAAATACCTATGACCAAAAGTATAAGGAGTAGAAATAGGACCCCAAATGTCTATGTGAACTAAATCAAAAATTGAATCAAAAATAGTGTAACTCTTATTGAATGACAACCTTTTCTATTTTGCCAAATGACAGACTTCACATGGATCAACAGTTTTATTACATGTAATAAAAGGAAATTGATTTTGTAGTACAAGAAACTTGGTATGAGAGGGATGACCTAGCCTAAGATGCCAAAGGTTTGAGTCATATGAAGTGAAATGGTTTATTGTTTGAGGTTTGGGCAGATTCTGAGTAGGATTTATCAGTGCATACAACCCTGTCTTCAATTCAGCTGCACCAATCATCCTCAATGATTGCATATCCTCGATTTCACATTTATTGTTTGAAAATGTTAATTTGCAAGATATATTAGATGTTAATTTGGAAAAAGAAATTAAATTATAAGTGAACGCAGGTATGTATAAGACATCAGTAAGATACAATAAATTTGAAAATATGACTGATCCTGAAATGGTAGCTACAACTTTACTACCATCTGGTAAATTGATTGGTAATGGTTTGATATGTTTGTAAGATTGAAAATTGGATAAAGAGTAACAAACATGGTCTATTGCTCCTGTGTCCAATATCCAGTATGATGGTTTGGCTTTAAAAGATAGAATGCAAGGTTATATACCTGAGGGTTCGGTGTTAAGGAAAGTTGAGGGATTGATTGAGATTTGATTAGTAATATGAGTATTCCGGATTGCTAATTGTTGAAGTAATGTCGTGAGAGCTTTATGTTGTTCA
Organism: Crotalaria pallida; assembly: GCA_037953625.1. Classification (NCBI taxonomy): domain Eukaryota; kingdom Viridiplantae; phylum Streptophyta; class Magnoliopsida; order Fabales; family Fabaceae; genus Crotalaria; species Crotalaria pallida. The sequence continues at coordinate 52,130,014 of CM075654.1, read as the reverse complement.
GGAGTAAAACCAAGCTTGTTGTTTTTAGTGTTTGCAGCAGAAGAATGATGTTTCTCATCATAAGTATAACTCACATCAGCCTTTTCATCATGTGTTGCAGCAGAACAATGGTTTACTATTTTTGAGTTCTGAAAATATCCATGAGGAAACCCATGCTTCCTATAGCATAAATCTTGTGTGTGTCCAGTTTTGTTACAGTAAGTGCAGATTTTGGAGGTGTTCCTATTGCTAGGATATTGGCCATATGTGGAACCTCTTCGTCCTCCCCCTCTAGATATATCTTTGCCATTTGAGAATTTGTTGTGTATCCTGGTATTCTCGGTGGTTGTAACATCCCAGGCAGGCAAATGGATTGCAACTATCCCCACATACCAACACGGGTCTTTTCAGCATGCTTTGTCCTCACTCGCACACTGCCCAGGAGGTCACCCATCCCAGAATTACCCCAAGTCAAGCATGCTTAACCATGGAGTTCTTATGTGATGGGCTATCGAAAAGAAGATGAATCTTGTTAATATGGGTAGTACCAATCAATTCATTTAAGTCTTCCTGTACTATGTAGTCCCATACCTACACAGTCTCAGGATCACCCTCTCATTCTGATGTGTCGGTTCATTCATGTACCCCTCCCTTAGAAGTCTACCAGGAGCCGCTCCTTGTCTGTGCCTCTTGCACCTGCGATCACTCCCTGCCCTCATCAGCCCGGGTCTTACATGCCCACCAGCTTCCGCGTGGTTCGTCCCTGAACCACACCGTACTGGGAGAGGAGCCGCTCTGATACCATTTGTAACATCCCAGGCAGGCAAATGGATTGCGACTATCCCCACATACCAACACGGGTCTTTTCAGCGTGCTTTGTCCTCACTCGCACACTTCCTGGGAAAACTTCCCAGGAGGTTACCCATCCCAGAATTACCCCAAGTCAAGCACGCTTAACCATGGAGTTCTTATGTGATGGACTACCGAAAAGAAGATGCATCTTGTTAATATGGGTAGTACCAATCAATTCATTTAAGCCTTCCTTTACTATGTAGTCCCATACCTACACAGTCTCAGGATCACCCTCTCATTCCGATGTGTCGGTTCATTCATGTACCTCTCCCTTAGAAGCCTGCCAGAAGTCGTTCCTTGTCCGTGCCTCTTGCACCGGCGATCACTCCCCGCCTTCATCAGCCCGGGTCTTACAGTGGTATTCATTAAGACTTTTGTTTCCTCAATCGGTGAATTAAATTGTCTTTCTTGTTGGATTAACATAGAAAAGGCCTTATTAACAGTTGGCAGTGGATCTATAAGCATAATCTGGGATCTAACATGAGAGTATTTGTAACACCCCGATTTGGCAACTTGAAACCATAATCAAGTTAAGTGAAAATTAGGGGCCATTTTTTTTAAAAAAGTGAGTAGCGAGCGAAATGAGACCACCTCTATTTGCAAAACATAGTTTCATATAAAACCTGTGTCCTCAAGTTGCACCAACTCTTTCAAGTTCCAAATCGAGATGTCACAAGACACCACGCTTCGAAACTCGTTGTCCAAAACATCATTTAAATAAGTTAGCCCATTTGATTTAATTTACAAAACATTAGTACTTGAATAAATTTGTTGGGGTTACAGCTTGACATCACCAGGTCGCTAAGAACTCATAGTGGAAATACAAACTCGAAAGGGAACTACCTAATCTTCTAGTCATGGACCTTTATTAACACTCGCAACTCAATACCACCCTGTCACTCGTCCTCATCATCATCTGCCAGCAAATCCTCAGGGCAAAAGATCCAACTCTCATCACTATAATCCTCCTCTGGGTCATCCTCGGACCAAAGATCAGGATCCTCCTCCTCATCCTCCTCAGCAATCCTCACCGTAGAGTCGTCCAACTCACCATCTGTCTCCTCCTCCGGAGCAGCATCTCTCTCTTCTATCTCTGCCCTCCTACGCGGAATCTCGATGTAGAACATCTCATAAACAGACATAATGTTGTTGGCGCCTCTTCGGGGAGTAGCTCCTATCTCCCGCATCAGCTGATACCGTACCATATTGGCCATCTAAAATTCGTACAATTTTATACAAGACAGAATAGAAGTGATAGAGAGAGTGAGCAACCCAAAACGGCAATGTCGACTATGTGGGATTACATCAGGTAAATATTAAGACAAAATAAATACAAAAACATAGATCCAACAATAGCATAAGGTAAATCAAGACAACACATATAACTACCATGATGTACACATGCATAATCACCCAATTATTCATTCCAATATTTGCAAGCTCAATACAATCACATCCTTCACCATGATACTTTTCTTTCATTCCACAATCTCACGCTCTATGGATAGTTCAAAATGCTCATGCCACCAAAACTCCTTCGCATTATTTATTGCTTGATATTACTATTACAACTATCGTTACATGTATTTTCAGAATATCTTAGTTCCTTAAGTCTTATCATTTCGATTAGCATCAATGATGAGGGGGAAACATCATTGAGCTCGCACACGTCTACATCTCCTTGGTCGACCACCCAACCTAGTCGGAAGCAAACAGGAGTACAGGACCTTTACCACGCGGGCACGACAGCTGTCTCACACATAAATGGTCCCAGACCAGGAGGATCTCGTCCTCAAATCATTTCAATAATATCAAGGCTCACTGTCCACGCAGTGGCAAAACACAATGCCCCGTTCCAGTCCCTCTCACTGTTCTCGATTTGCAATCTAGGGGGCGACAGTACTTATTCTAGTTTCGAAAGCAGAACTTGCCACGGCATTGGACCCAGTCCCCACCACGTTAGTGCGCCACTTGTGGAATTGTTCCGCCTAGAAAAGTACTCTAGACTTCTTGACGTATCACCGTCATTGTCCTCCCCTAATGCAATCTCCTCCTAAGTATCCGCAGATACCTATGGTTCCTTCCTCTCCACTACTTCGATACGACACTCATACCTCACCGCAATTGTTAATGTCTTTTAAAATCTTTTAAAGAGTTTTAATTACGGCTTAGTCCTAATGATCGGCTCATCCTTGGTGCATCCCTTCAATGAGACCCGATCGCTAATCGTTCGCATCTAATCCCCCTAAAACTCATACACTATCATTGAATCATTACAACATCATGACATCATCTTTCTCTTTCTCAAATCACAGCACATTGCTCTCATCAACATTAGCATCACTATTTCAGATCAACTTGTAACTCAGCACGTCATCATGGTCCTCTTTGCCAGTTGTGATTCAGCAGCATCATTGGTGTCCTTCCTCGCCAATTCGGGCTCAGCAGCATCAGCAACTCCTCTCATTCTTTCCAAATTTCCAGTCGTCATCTACTTTTCTCTCAATTCAATCTCATCATAACTGGCCTCTCTCTCTCTCCCTTATTTATTCTCATTATTCGAATCCACTATTCATTTCTTTTCACTCTTAGTTTGTTACCTTCATAACTTCATTACTAACACATAATCAAATAATCTAACAATACCATATTTACTTAACAAATAAGCAAAGCATAAGATAATAATTCAACACGAACAATCAGAAAACATAACATCATTTATGATAAGCCAATCTCAGTCGTTCGGGTGGATAGCTAAACCAGTCAAACAATCGCTATCACGTACACCACTACGCTAAATGAGATTGGAGTCCAATCTTTGAGATGATTGGACGCCTTAATATGTACCTAATTACCACGGCGTCTTAAGGGAAAGCCCCTCTCTCACCTCGATGACGAACGTCCTATAGCTCTCCAAGGTTTCTCGATCATCTTTCCTCGCCTCTTATCCTCTCGTCCGTCGCTCAACTAAGACATTTTCCCGTGCATTAGAAACGAGTTCGATACATTCGTTGAATTCGTTTTGAAAACAATTTCTCTTTTAAAAACTCGTCATCATTGTCCAATGTTTTTCAATTCAAATCCATGATTAAAACAGTTCTTGAGAAAAATCTTGAAAACAATTTAGAAACACTCTTTTATTCAAATAAACTTCCTGAATTGAAAATATTCATGTTATGAAAACATAATTTTTAAAACACTCATCAGAATGTAGGAATTAAAGACAAAACTCTAGGATTATATTGACTAGTTCATAAAAATCCAAAACATTCATCATTCACTTATTGCAAAACACACGTAGGCTAAAGAAAACAATTAATTGAATTACAATGCTAACACACAAATTCAATCATGCACAGGAAGATAATTTAATTTCATTTCTTAAATCATGACAAACCGAATTGCTTATAACTAACAATTTCTAAACCTTAAAATCATAGGATTTACATTATGAAAATTGATTCAATTAATTCTACCTATTCCTAGTCTTTAAAACCGAAAAGAATAAAAGAAATTAGCACATCATTGTATCAAACATGTGATAACACAAACATAGAATTTAATCACTCTCATTAGTCATTTAAGAAGAAAAATCATTTTAAGCACCTACACATGCACTAACCGAATTATTCAAGTAAAAGCTTGCAAAGATATAACATACAATCAAAGACATGAAACAATGAAATGATTTTATTTCTTTCAAGATCAAACCGTGAGCATCATAGGGAAGTTAGACAATTTCAATTTCATTTTTTTTCTTAACTTAGTTCAAAGCAACAATCAAGGCCACAAATCATTTCATGTATGCATCTTTATGCTCCTAAATGAGACTAACCTTAGTCTACATGCACTCAAATGATTATCAAGCACACTTCCCTATTTCCTATCTCAAGGCCGAATGTTATCACACATAAGGCAAGAATCTTAGTTCACTTTTCAATGCACTAAAGACAATTAAAGCAAAGCAAGTCATATTACACCAACATGCATGAATCCTCATGAGATTTCCTTAGACTTTTATCAAAGCTCAAACTCATAATTTTTCTAAAATGAAAATTTGGATTATAACTTAATCTTCTAAAAGAATAGCATGCATGGACTTAAAATCATTAAATCTACTCCTAATTCATACATGCACCCAATGATTAAGCACCAAAACACTTTTAGTACTCATGGCCGAATGGCCTTCACACCAACAAAACAAATATAAAACAAATCTTTAAATCAAATCGTACCCATAAAAAGAAAAATCATTTTAAAGACCATTACCCTATTTATTTCTACTAGGTTGTAACATATATATAGGAAAACCTAATTTCTTTACTTGAAAATTGACATGCAAACCTCAAAGTTCTAACTTGTAAGATAATGAACATGGATTAAAACATGCACATACAAAGATCAACCAAAATCATTACAAGGTCAACATGCAAAGCTAAAAATCCCTATTTTCTTCTCAAATACACTTAGATCATGAAATTGTTAATCAAACATTCATACATATACACATAGGTCACGGATTGAGCACAAGAAATCAACATGCAAGACATAAATTCTTCACTTTGTCATCAATCAAACCTAGATCATAAATTATTTACCCAATCCTTTCATAAAACCTTATAGGTCACTGTTTTGGAGAAGAAATCAACATGCAAGGGGTTTCAATTTTAGTTTTCACAAAATCTCAAGTAATAAGTTAGATCCTTTAGAAGTTTGTTTAGAAAATCATCATGATCTACCTAATGAAGCCATAACCGAAGCACATAGAGCCCATGAGTTCACATATTACAAACCAATTTAAAAGTTCATAGTAGAATCTAAGCCATAATTGCACTCATCTCTCAAGCTATAAAAATAAACATGCAATGAAAAGAGAAGAAAGAAAAATTACAAGACCAAAAGAAAATCCTAACTATCATGGTTCTCCTCTTGATCTCCTTATAACCTACCAAGAAAATTGATCTCCTAGCTTCAAAGGTTCTCGATCTCTAAGGAAGAATCCAAGGTCTTGCTCCCATCTCCTTCCTCCTTCTTTGTGCTTCTCTCGGCCACCCTCTTTTTCTCTTTCTCTCTTCTTTCTTCTAAGGGTTTGAAGGGCCCTTAGAAAGTGTTTGAGTTGTGCTTGTGAAGGAAATGGAAGAAAGTAAGGAAATGAATTAAGGCAAGGTTGGATATAAGGGCACCAAAGTTGCCTCCTTTGCCCTTGGAATGGGTTTCGGCCAAGGCATCAATTGGAAGGGCAAAATGGGGTTTCAAAAAGTTTGCATGGGAGGGGTTAAATCACAAGGGAACATGGTGCATAGTCTATAGCTTAGGTCTCATCATGCATGGTCACTTCAAACTCCTCTTTTCTACTCACTTAGTCCACTTGTTGGTTTCTCATATCATCCTAAGATTTCCTTACCCCAAACACACACACACATCACCGTAGCAACACACATGCACACACATCATGCACTTTCATTTTCACTTTCTATTCTTATTTATTCAAGGCACCATGATCATTAGTTCATGTAATTATGCATACATTGTAAGAGTCATGTACACACACACATGCTAAAACCGTAACACACATATGCGCACACACACATCCTATATTTTTCTAGTCATATTTATTTAAGATACTTATGATCACTAATTCACACAAATATGCAAGTATTTTCAAGGATCATATGTACACACACCATATACAAAACCGTAACACCTCTTACACATATATGCACACATACATTTATTTTTCAAGTAATATTCACACATTAAAACAAACACACATCACATTGAACATACATCATAAATCAATTTTCACATCATGACAATTAATTTAATTTCCTACAAGAACACATTTTGTTATAAAGAGAACTTAAGCTCTTTCAAAGTAAAATAATTATCTACATATAATATACACAATTAAAAATCTCTAAAAATCAAACTTCCATGCAAATGAGAGATTTCCAAAAGATAAATTTATTTAAGGTCATTAACTTTCAAAAATCATGGTTTCATAAAAATTCGTCCTTCACAAATTTCAAAAATAAATTTTATAAATCAAATCAAAAATTCAAAAGATCACACTTTCAAAGTTCACAAATCCAAAAATGCAAAGTCATTCCATAAAGAAATTCACTTTTTAATAAAATCAGAAATCCTCTTTAGAAAAATCCTTTTTGGAAAACAAAAATTTAAGGTTTATTTTCATCGAAATCGTTTACGCACGGTCGGGAAAATGCGGGGCGTTACATTCTCCCCAACTTAAAGATTTCTCGTCCTCGAGAAATACTGTGCAGAGCGAGTCTGGTTATGGACGCACAACTCCTTTAAATGCTCCTTTTATTTTCTAACTGCAACAATCGGCGCAAACATCCGCGGTCGCGAACTGTTCATCTACTATCCTGTCGGCTAATCAAATGGATTACTTGCGAAAGTAATCTCTTGAGGTACTTTTAACAACAACGAAATGGGGTCCAAACAATACGGTTTTTAAGGAAAGCAAAAGAATGAAGAGTTTTGAGATATCCGAGCAATATCCAGATATAACAGGGTTAGACTTATTTGGGTTAAGGTTCCACTACCTCACGGAATTATAGTCTTCCTTATCCGTTCAAGCCTAGTCAAGCTATTTCCTAAAATTCCATATCTCCACTTGCTCCCCAACTTAAATAAATCATATCTCTACACACCGCCCTCTTGATCACAACTTAATTTCTAAAACTCTCATCCTTCATCATACTTCAATTGGTTTTACACAATTTCTTACTACCTAACCCCAATCTAACCCTTTTAATTGTTTCACACTTCATCCATTACTCATTATTATCCAACTTCTAAGACCATCATCTCATCTTCCTGTCTCAATCGCCACTAATCCTCAAGAAATACACACTACTTCATTCCCTATCCTTAAATACTTAACCACATAACCTAAACATTCTAAACCCTTTACCAACCTTTCTATCTATCTCGAGTTCTACACCATCAATATTCCTTCAGTTTGGAGACCTATTATTCCTCAAAACGTCAAGCCCTAGCGCTCCACCCTAACTTTAGGTCACACCTAAGGGTTCTAATCATGAGTTCCACCACTTCATTGATTCAACCTGACCACATTATCACCTATTCTCCTCTTTCTAACCTCTCTTCTTTCACAAATCAACACACATAGGAGCTCAGGTCCTAATTATTCTCTCAAATTCCTCCCTTAGCTTACCACCATACGGACCACCATTTGAACCAATTCACCCTCAAAATTCTAATTTCTACTTATCCCAAATAACTCATCACCTTTCTACTACTCTAAAGAGTACTCCTACCTTCTCCAAGGCTCATACTTCTTTTTCTTTATGTCAACTAATCCTCGATTTTCCTTAGCACTTACAATTCTCGTCTCATGGTACTTCACTTTCCACCGTCTAAGCTAAGAATACCTGTATGCCGGATGCCGGATATCAAGGTTTTACATTTTCAATAAGGTTTTAGGGAGAACAGATATTTGAGCAAGGTTAAGGAGAAAACTTTGGGTTCATTCATATCCATATTGATTTATCAGGTTTCTTTGCCAAAACAAGAGTTAAGAATTTCCGAAATCAGGCTATTTCAAATATCTTACCAAAACAATTTGGCAAAACTTGGGGTTCTCACGAAGAAAGTTTCAACAAAAGGAGGATTCTAATCACAAGACAAGATCTCGGGTTAATGGCTTAAAGGTTATTTCAGACAAAAAGAGGTTCACAGCAGAAAGAAGTTCAATCAAGAAGGTTTGAATCACCAGCCGACGTCCCAAGATGGCACTGAACACTGCTCCTGGATGCTGTTGCAGACGGATACCGACACCCTCCAGAATACGTTGACGTAACCCTAGCATTCCTATGCTCACTCATTGCTATCTTACTACTAGCGCACTCTCAGAGTTACACGGTGGAGTTTGTAAGTCCACACACAAGAGTTCTTAGATCAACCACCGCGCTGATACCACAACTGTAACACCCCGATTTGGCAACTTGAAACCATAATCAAGTTAAGTGAAAATTAGGGGCCATTTTTTTTTAAAAGTGAGTAGCGAGCGAAATGAGAACACCTCTGTAACACCCCAATTTGGAAATAGAATTTTCACTAAAAATTTGCGCCATTTTTTTTTATAAAACATTTACATGATATCGTTAAAAGGTGAGTTTGCATATAAACTTAGTTTCCAAAATATTTTTCAAACTTAGTTTTTAACTTCTATTAATAACTTGGTTCATAAAAAGGTTTTCCTCAGTCCTTCAAAACTCCATTCTATTTTCCAAAGTGAAGTGTCACTATACCTATCATTCCAAAACTCAATATTTAAAAATGCGGAATAAAATTATCCTTAGATTGATTCCAAAATAAACGTTATAGAAATTGTTTAGGCTTAACAGCCATTATCCAAACTATCAAATAACGAAAAGATAAAACTTCCACTGGGGTGACATAATGATAAACAAAGGGTCCGTTATCCATGACTACAAACAGACAGAGATCAATATCACTAAGGAATAAACTAATCGTCATCGTGCACATCCTTGTCCGAGTCTTCCTCTAGGTCTTCTTCCTCACCGATATTCTGATCAGCGGGCGGGGCATTATGGAAAGCTCGAGGTCCATCTGGCATAAGATCCCTGAGACGATATCGCACTTCTTCACGATCGGTGGCTACTCCTCTTAGTGTGTGATCTCGATCAGCAATGGTGAGTCTTGTTGGTCCCTCCCAGATCCATCCGTGTGCGGTTCTATGCCAATGTCCCCCCACCAAAGGAGACATTTCCACTTGAATTACTCGGTCCGCCATCTAATATATTTATCATAAACAGAGACAAGAACATACAGAAGAATATAGAGAGTTAGCTACCAGACGGGCAAAGCGTCGACGGCATGGGCTTAATCCAGGGGTCACATTAAAACTAACACAAGCATAATATCCTTACCACATTATTATTATCATTGAGTCTTATATCTTTATCATACTTATTATTACTCAAGAATTCCCTCTATAATTCCATAAGTCTATCATCACTATTAAATTGTTAGGGAAGGAAACTATCGGTTAAAGACAAATTAGCACACACGCTACATCTCCTCCTTCAATATCCAATCTCGTCCTAGTTCGGAAAGCAGATGGGATGCACAGGAGTCCTAACCATGCTGACATCGAAGCCAAAGGGTACGTACCAGCTGAAACCACGCCAGTTGGCCAGCAAAATAAAATCAAGTATCAATTCATAAGTTCATAAAAAAAACGATGGCTTCTAGTCCCATTCGGATTCCCTCTACACCATCCATGATTTGCTCAAGGGGGCGACAGCTCTATCCCTAGTTCGCGTTGTAGTCCTCGCTACGATCAACAGACCAACAGGTGCCCTTGATCACTGTAGCATCGTTCCACCTAGGGAAGTGCTCTTAGGCTTCTTGACGAATCACCATCATTGCCCTCCCCTATCGCAATCACCACTTGGAGGAATGCCTGACCTCCAAGTATACGGTATCTTTCCTCTCCACTACTTCACTCTCAACGTAGTTAGAAAGGATTGGGTCCTAAAGTCTTTTAGAATCTTTCTTAATCCTAAGTTTGGTCGACCCATTCTAAGTCGCGCTTCTAATGGGCCTCGACCTCTAAGGGACCACAGCAAAACTTCATCATCGTATAGTGGAATCCACAAGACGTAATCACGGCACACTCATTCACGTGATTAGTCACTCAAAGGGGAATAATTACAAAGTCATTGTGCCACGATGCACCATCACTGTACATAAACATCATTTTCGCATATTATCAAAACTTAATCATCTCGTATTTCTTTCAAGCGTATTACAACTTGCTCATAGGGTTCTTTCACATTCCCATAACTATCATTTCTCACTAACTCCAACATTTCTAGATCATACGTTTCTTTTAGAACATTTACAACATATCCATCAACATTCTCAAAATCATTTAACAACATTTCCTTTATACTCATACAAGCATAATATAATATAATCACAAATATATCAAATAATAAAATAGAGTCACTGTCTTAATGAAGGACGACTAAACACATCCTACACTCAATTGTCGTCTCGTATCTTGACATGTAACCCGGATTCCGACTTTTGAGATGGTCGAAATCGTTCTAACGATTACCATGGTGCCATTGTGTCTAAAGGTACTACTCTCTCACCTTGATGTGAAGAACTAACGTGGGATTGATTTTCGGTCTCGCTACTCGTTCCCAATTGCAAACCTTTTAAACCAATCATTTTTACAAAATAACCTTTATAAATATTCACACTAACTTGAAAGTAATTAACCAAATATAACCTTTGAAAACATTAATTTCTCAAAGCCTTTGAAATTTTGGAAATCATGTAAATACTTAGAAAATAAATCATTTCTAAAATCCTTAAAAAAACTTTAAACTCAATATCAAATCAACATTCCTTTTTCAAGAACATCCTTCAATTATTTTATACAAGCATAAACAACATTTCATTCAAACACATATACAACCTTACTTATAATTATTATAAAATTACTTTTAAAAATTCACTTTTAATCCTAAATACTTATGCTTCAAGATTAACATGAATTTCACATATTTAATCATTCAAGAACAAGTCATAACATAAATACCACACATTTTACATTCTTCTAGTTTTTGGACAGCATGCATACTTAAACTTAAAAATTCATTTTCTCTTAAACAAAACATCGAAAACATATGTCGTTTCTTCCTAAATTCTTATTACAACTTCTACTATAATAAAATGACTAAAATTAAACTAAATAAAATGATTGCATCTGTTGTACAGCCACTGAAAAAGTTGCATTAATTCAAGAAGTTCAAGTAAAACAATCCAAAACAATTATACACAATTCCTACTTATGCCAAAGACTTTAAAACACTATTATTTCTAATAAAACATTACTTTTTCATACATTCTAAATTCTGGACAGCAACTTAATATTTTTATTTAAATTACTTTAATCAATCAAAAATACTCATTTCTATTTGTTTCTACATTATATTTGCACATACAAACAAAGTATCACTAATACCCTTAAAAATAATCATTTGGGATCTTAACTAATTAATTTTCCAGAATAAAAATTAAATCTCCAGAATTAAAATTAAATTTTCAGAATTATCTTTTCCATAAAAACATGTAATTCATTCCATAGACATACTAAAACAATTATCAAATCAATTAGAAAAATTCAATTAACTTAATTTCTTTTCTCCTAAAATTCGACCAACACTTAGAAAATTAGGAAAAGCATTTTTAATTTTTTAAAACATTTATATAATATCATTACATCACTTTATATACTAAAAATAAGAGTTTTAATCATTAACAAAATATAAAATAGATCTCTTTAAGGAATGTGATGTCCTAGACGGTGAGGTCCTCCAAGGGTATATGAGAAGACCTTCAAAGGAGCCTCTGTCTAGGGTTAATATGTGATGTTTGGTGGGAGTCCTCTGGTGGCTAAGTGGAGAGCCAAGAAGTAACCCTAATCACTGGTGTGTGAGGGTGACAATTAGGGTTAGAGGACGTACCTGAGCCCCATGTAGTACGGAGCTACTTATAGGGGGGAGCTGGTTGCCCTAATGGGCTTGCTTTAGGCCCAAGTAGGGCCAACCTGTACTGAGCTATGAGTGGATGAGCTGTCCTTGTGGATAAGGTGATGAGCTGTCCCTGTGGATAAGGTGAGACACGTCATCCTGTCCTTGGTGTCGGACTCTGCGAGGTGTCGGATTCTGGGAGGTGTCGGATAGGGAAGTCGGACCTAGGTAGGAGTATGAGGTCGGCCCGTATCTGGTATCTGTTCGGCCGTTGAGCCTTGAGCTCGGCCCAGCACACAGAGGGCTTTTTGTAAGGCCGTGAGGCCTTGGGCAAGGGTTCTGAGGACCTCGACTAGGCCGAGTCCACCACATAAGCCCCCCAGCTCGCTCAAGGCTATCTGAGCCTTGCTCCGAGGTTCTAGGGAGTTCGGAAGATGAGTTGCCGATAGCTGGGTCCAGCTGTTTCTGACGTCCTTTCATTATGACTAGGCAGGTCTGAAAGCTGTCCTTTGACCTGCTCCGAAGTGACGCTTGCATTCTCCAGGACTGACACGTGTCAGAAATCGTACCTAACGAAGCGTCGCCATTACTACGACGTTGCTCGAGGTCCGTGATTCCAGCTACTCTTCGCCACGTGTCTCCGCGTGTGTGGCTACATGCTGGGTTGGGCTTTTTGGGCTAGGCCCAAACTTCAAAATTGAGGGGGAAAACGGATTTTTCTTTCTCCTCATCGAACCCCACTCCTCTTTTCTGCCTTTCATCTTCTTCTTCTCCAGTAGCGGATTCTGCTTTGGCTTTTCAAGCTTTATTCGATTTTCAACTCTTAAGGTACTGGTTCTCTCTCATCTCTTTTTCTTCTTTCTTTGATTCTCCTCTTCTCTGACTGTTTTGTGGTTTATATGGGAGGGGTTTAATATTTTTCTCATTTCTTGTTCTCCATTTTCATGGGTATGGTGCGGTTTTCCTTTACAACTTTGTGGTTTGAGGCTTTAATTTAGGGGAGTAATGTTGTGGTTTAGAGTGTTTCTGGGTTTGGGCATTTTTAGGATTTTGGAGGGCTTTTGATCCGTGTTTTTTTTTTATTTTTCAGAAAACCAAAGGAGTAGGTTGGGTTCAGTATGAGTAGGGATTGGTTTAGAAAATGGGCTGGGGTAGTCTCCCTGTCATCGAGCAGCAGTGAGGAGGAGGACGGCTCCTCCTCCTCGTCCTGCTCCTCCACCGAGGTAGACGAGGCGTTCCGCCGCCAGAGGGAGTATAGGCGAAAATATGAGGGACGAGTTCTGGAGGTCGATCCCGTTGAGGTCGTCTACCCTCGGGATTGGGCAGAGAAAAGAGAGTGGATACAGCAATATGCTTGGGCCGAGTTTGCTGATGGTAGGGAACGTGCCGACTTTCAGAGGATGGAGAGGGAGAGGATGTATGATCGGGGGGTACCTGTGATAGATGGGAGATGCTCGCCTCTCGGAACTACTTCGAGGGGATTTTCTGGGGGGTTATTTTTTGTAACCCGTAGGACTAATACTGAGCTCCCCTGTTCTTCCACAGGTACAATGCCACCCAGGAAGTGCGTCAGTCGACCTGAGCTTTATCCTGCGCCGTTTGATGCTGACCAATACGAGTGGGTCGACGTGGAGCCCAAAGGAATCCAGTCCCGCCTTTGTTCCGAGGACCAGCTTGCTGAGGTAAGGAGAGCCGTGTTGCCTTGCCCAGGGGACGCCGCCGGGACCTCTTACGAAGTACTCCCCTGTTCGGCAAATGACAGGATATGCAGCCGAACTAACGATAATTCTTTCTTCTTTTATGCCGACTTGATTTACAATCTCGAAGTGACCCTCCCGTTCACCGATCTGGAAATGAGGGTCTTAAACGAGCTTGGACTGGCTCCTTCTCAACTTCACCCCAATACTTGGTCGTTTCTCCGAGCATTCCAAAGATACTGCGGAGCCCGGAATTTAGTATGCACTGTTCGGCTATTTTTGTGGATGTACAACCCATTCGTCAGCAATAAGGATGGGGTCACTGGCCGCCTTCGGGTATCGGCTAAGGCCCGAGCTCACTGTGGGCTGTTCGGCATGTTCTCCGAGTCTTGGAAACATTTTAAACCAAGATTTTTTAAATACAAGTACGTTGGAACGGGGCTACCTTGGTTTCGGTCCAAGACGGGACCGAAGTTCCCTTTGGAGTGGACCCCCGAGTTCTTTAATCGCCATACCAGCACGCCGCAAAGGTGGTCGGGCGTAACCTTGGATGCCGACGAGTCCGTAACGGCCCACCATTTTCAGACCGAATATCGTGCTCGGAAATTCCAGCTTGATATTGGTGTTTTCATGCAGTGTCCTGACAACGAAGTCTTGACGAAAATTGGTAGTTACTTTTGCTCCTATACTTGTACATTTCCTTTCAGCTTTTTTATTAATTTCTCTTTATCCTTTCGTGTTTGCAGAAGAACATTGGTCGAACATGTCGTCCAGGGCGGTGAAGGCTGTGCTAGATGCACGGAAGAGAAATAGGTCTGAAAACCCTTCCAACGAAGCGGTGGCTGCCGAGGTCTCCACTGAGACGACCTCCACCGATTCCGCTCCTCTTCACCCAACTCTGCCTGCAGTGATCATAGCCCCACCTCCTCCTCAATCTCCGAGTCCAAGCACTGAGGTAGTCCTTGCTGCAGGTACTCCGCCCTCCGAAGCTGACGCTCTTCCGAGGCCGCCGACCACCTTTGCCAAGACTTCGGTCAAAGACACTCTCATCAAAATGTCAGGAGCTGAGTGGAAAAAGAAGGCTGAGGATATGGCCTGTCAGCTGAAAAGGGCCACAACCATGTTTAATGTGCTGGCCGAAGTCGCTGACGATGTGGCTGATAGAGTGTCACCGGCCAAGAAAAAAGCTCAGTCTGCTATGGCTGCCGAGGTGGAGGAGCTAAAAAATGGCAAAAATGCTGCTGAGCAAAAGCTGGCCGAGTTGGAAGGGAAGCACCGCCAACAGACGGAGGAGCTTCTAAAAAATCATGAGGAAGCTTTGGCCCAAGTGAAAGCGGACGCTATGGAGGCTGGTCGGCAGGAGGGCCTAGCTGAAGTGGAGAAGGTTAGGACTCTGCTGAAGAGAAGGGCTGCTCAAGCTCTCAAATATAAGGTAGCCGCATCTTAGTCGGACTTCAATCTCGAGAGGGTGGAGAGCAAAATTTTTACCAGTGCAGTGGAGCAAATTCTTCATCTGAACCAAGGGCTCCGCATTCGGTATGTCGGCGCCTCTGCCGGGTTCGAGGTGGAGGATGGGAAAATGGTCGATTATGACAAGGATGGAATCGAGGTTGACCTGGACCAGCCCGAGGAGAACCTTCCCAACCCCTTGGTGGAGAAGCCAGATAAAGAGTTCGACCCAAGCTCGGTTGTCCTTTCTGACGTTGAGGATGAAGCAGCGTAAGTCCCTTATGCTGGGCAGCTTGTGATTTGTCTATGTTCTGTTCTGTAACATGTTTGACAATGTTGGGTTGTATTTTGCTTTATTGTGTACAACATTTTATTTCTATGCAAGTTCTTTCTAGCTTTAACTTGTTGCATGTTGTTATTTTTATGCAAGTTTTTATTTTAACTTGTTGCATACGTACTATGTCCGAGGTCGGAGTTATGCAAGCCTTTTCTTTAACTTGTTGCACGAACGCGAGTTTTTCTTTACCAACTCGTTGCATGTTTATTCGTTCGACCTCGGATCCGAACCGCGATCAGTTAGGTGGTCACCAAAAAGGCTTTTTTAAAAAAGAATGCAAGTGTTTGAGACTTGTCGCATATTGTAACTTTTATGCAAGTTTTTGTTTTAACTTGTTGCATATATACTGCGGCCAAGGTCATTTTTTAAGCAGGCTTTGCACAAATGCGAGTGTTTATTGACTCGTTGCATGCTTCGTTCATTTTTAGACCTGGGGTCTGAATACTTGTTGATTTTTAGATAACTAAGTAAAACTACTTTTGAGAATATAAGTCCTTTACCGACTTGTTGTATTCAGACCTGATCGGACCTAAAAAACTTGTACCCAAGACATTGGTGTTTAAAATCTCGTATTAATAACTCGGATAAACTCGGAAGACTCAGTGAGTGCAGTAATCTTATAAGTTTTCCTCTGAATAAAGGTACTGTATATAAGTGCATACGGTTGGGATCTCGGATTCACCCACCTTAGCCGAGGTGGGAGTCCTCGTCCCCGATGTGAAAGAGGTTGTTGAGTGAAGTTATGTGAGAACATTTCACAGCAAGCTGTACTTTACCGGGTGTCCCTTGTACACTGTGCATATAAGCCGATCTTATCTAGGAGACGTTGGCTGTGCATAGCGCCATGCAACATATAGGTGGCTAGTGCTAAATGAGAAGCTAGTACGTACGTATATAAAACTGTGGCACTTGAGTATGAGCAAGTTTGTACTTTTCATTAATTGTAGTCATGAGTACATTGCTTTTTTGGAAAAGTGAATATCTCACAATGGGAATGTAAAAACATGAACAGAATTTAAAGGAAGCAAAATTTAAAATGAGCTTGAATTTGAATTTTTCAAATGAGGATGCTGATGACCGCCGATGATATCTGAGGTAAACCTATTTGTAACAGGTTCTTAGTGTTGTAAAGTCTTGGGAATCCTTGAGCTCGGTTCTTTCGGAAATTTCCCAGAGTATGTTTCCAGAACGCCTCTGTTGGGACTTCCCGATTTCGGGCTCATTTCCCGCTTTTCCGGTTGTTAAGACCGATGTCTGCTCCTCGGGGCGCGAGGTGATCAGACTCGGACAACCCGGGTTGCGCTGTTTTCTTATCTTGGTCGACTAGCTCTTTCATTGCTATCTTCCTCTAACCAGGAGCAGCTTCTCGGATTTCTTCTGCCTTGAGATGGTCACCCGAGGTGAACTGATAGGAGAGGCCGCCGAGATTGTTGGTAATGTTGCAAAGTGGGAGCTTTCTCATCTTGAGGCACCAGAGCTTGGGAATATGAAAAGCTCGGCTTAAGAAATGGGCAGGAAGTTTACTTCGGCTCTCAATTCGGAGCTGTACCGAACGGAGGGCAGGGTTATTAACAGTTAGAGAAATGAGGGAATTTTCCCCCTGTGGGGGGTTGGAGAGGACTGGAAAAGAGAGGAGATTTCCTTTAAATGCATCTTGGATTTCTTGGGGAAGGTTGGCATTCCTAATAACATCTTTGCTTGGGGCGGAGGTGAAGGGAGGGATTACCACCCATTCTTCATGAGGAGAGGACTTAAGGATATCTCGTTTGAACTGAACCTCGGCCAATAGAACTCTTCCCTTGGACAATGTCGGATCAGTGAACTCTTTCTACTTCTTTTTTACCTCCCGTAGGCTCGCATTGTAGCAGAGCCGGGCTTTCACCTGGTCAGCTTTGACCGTAACAACCTTGTCGTCTGATCCGACGAATTTCATTGCCAAGTGTACTGTTGAAACCACTGCCCCTAAAGCTTGTAGGCAGGTTCGTCCCAGTATTACATTATATGGGGAGTCAGAGTCAACCACTAAAAATTTGATGATCTCCGTTCGGGCCGAAGGCTGGTTGCCTAGGGTCACCGGGAGGTGAATGGCTCCCAGGGGGCGGATTGCCTCACCTGTGAAGCTGATGAGATTTCCTTCAAATTGAACGAGGTCGGTTGACCTGAGCTTCAGCGCTTGAAAAGTATGAAGAAAAAGAATATCGGCCGAGCTTCCTTGGTCTATGAAAACTCGGGCGACTTCGAAATTGCCAATTAACGCTGTTATCACCATCGGATCATTGTGATCCGGGATGACGTCTTCCATGTCTTGGTCAGAAAAAATGATAGGGATGTTCCTAGATGGTTTCTTGCCAACGGGTTTGTGATGGACAACGAGAACTTGGTTGACGTACCTTTTCCTCTCTGTCCTCTTTTCTCCGCCACCGGCGAAACCTCCCGAGATAGTTTCAACTCGGAAGTTTTCCGGTGACTTGTCCAGATCTTGTACCACAACCATGTTTACTCACTGTGGTTCTTCTTCCTTCTTTTCAGGGGACGGGTCGGCTTTGGCTTTTCCTTTATCGTTGTCTGGGGTGCGAGACCTTCTTCGGCCTCGTCTTTCCACTGCTTCGCACACATACTGCTGCAATTTGCCCCTTCTCACCATATCCTCAATGACATCCCGAAGCCATGTGCACTGATCGGTATGGTGGCCGTACCCGTCGTGGAAGTTGCAATATTTGGATTTGTCCCTGACATTGTTTTGATTTCTGAGAAAAGGGGGCCGAGGTACACTCCTGAGTTCGGTCTGCATGGTCTCTCTCCAGACTTGAGACCTCGGGACCATCAGGGGGGTGTAAGAATCATACTTAGTGATGTACGGACGTCGGCGGTCCTCTTGTTGGCCGACGTGAGAGCGACCTCGGTCTCCCTGGTCTGCTCTTCCTCCTCTTTCATCCCTGTTGCCGCGAGGACGACCTAGGGGCAGGGCATTCTGCGAGGCGGCTTGAGCGTTTTCCATCCTACTTGACTGTCCTTTGTTGAATTCTTCAAGATTGATGTACTTGTTTGATCTCTGTCTCAGCTCGGCCATGTCCCTTGGTGGCTTTCCAATAAGTGAATCTTTGAACCCTCCTTCGGCCAATCCTTGGGTCAAAAGGAGGACAGTCACCTCGGGAAATAGATTGGGGACTGAGCTGGACTCGCTGTGAAACCTGTGCAAGTATGCACGTAAGGATTCTTCTGGTTTCTGCGTCACTGTTGCTAGCGTGTGGTCCGACCTGGGTTGTACACAGCTAGCAGTGTATCTGTTAAGGAAAACCCGCTTCATTTCAGCCCAGTTGTTGACAGAATTCTTGGGAAGTGTTGAGTACCATCGGAGGACTGGGGCCTGGAGGGTCATAGAGAAAGCTCGGCACTTGAGCCGATCTCCTCCACCATGAAAGTTCACAGCTCCCTCATAAGAAAGGACATGCTCCTGAGGGTCTGTGAGGCCATTGTATCTGGGAATATTGTTGGGCCCGAGGTACCCAGGTGGTGGTTCATAAGCCATGACGGCTGGTGTAAAATGATGCCCAGGGTGGGAATCATCCGAATCAGGTTGTCGCTGTTCAGGGGGTGGTGTAAGTTGTGTGACGGTTGTGTGTGGTGTTGCAAAGGTTTGAGGAGTTAACGGAGGTTGTGGTGGAAGGGGTGGTGGAGGGGGTGGTGGGGGGAACTCATTTGGGGCCGGAGTTTGAACAACAGCTCGTTCAGGCAAACGCTGCATAGCAACTTGTTGGAGATCTGCGATAGCTTTACCTTGCTGATCTACAATTCTCATCTGCTGTCTCATCAAGGATAAGAGTTCTGCATCTCGAGAGAGCGTAGACTGTCGAGAGTGGGAACGGTGTGTTGTGCTGACAGAATGGGCACGTTCGCCGCGGTGGCGGTGCTGTTCAGTGTTGGTTTCTCCGAGCTCAGAGCGTAACTGTACGTGCCGACCTCCGCCGTGATGCTGTGTTGGATTTTTAGTGTCTCCAGTGTGGATGGTGTAAGGTCCACTGTGGGTATGGGTGAATTCTGGTGGTGGAGGTGGCGGTGGAAACGGGGGTGGCGGCGGAGGAGGAGGTGGAGGTGGTGGAGGGGGTGGTGGTGAGGACCTCGCTGCCCTGTTGGCTTCGAGATGCTGTTGGGATTCTGGCAAGTATACCAGATCGTACAAGTAATATAGACAATGAAGTCCGAGTATCGTACCCAAGGGAGTGACCGTTTAATTAATTCCACCTGATAAATATTACTTAGTGAACGAGACAAAGGATTTATGAATTTTTAAATAAAAACAAAAATTAAAATAAATGACTCTTTGACTAGGGGAAAAACGGGATGTAGTTTCGATGCAGGTTCCTAAATATTCTATAACAAATTAATTTATTTTCCTTGAATTCCGAATTGGTTTTGCAAAATTAGATAACACCTAATGTCTTAGCGTGTTTCTATATTTTAGAGATTAATCTCCCAATGATGTCTCAAGGGAGCCTTAAAACCTAACACTTTCATTAACTTCAGTCAAAACCTCTTTTTATAAAATTACCCAATTCATATAAAACATGTCTGTGCCTATGCAATTGAGTTGTTTGATTAATGACTAAATCCTAAATTCATATGTCTATTCATAAAGGATTTTCAAAAGTCATGAAACAGCTTCATTCATGAGAAACAAATAAGAACAATCAAACACAAAATTCAATAGCGGAAAACAAGATTAATTTATTACTAAAAATATTAAAAAGGTTTCATTCATCTACTCCTACATCCCAAAGATGGAATTAGTTCATACTTACAAGAGCAAACACAATAAACATGGTAAAAATAATTACCATGAATCCTTGAGCTAACTCCGTGTTCTTCACAAAAACCTCCAATCCTTGTTCCTTCTCCAAGTCTCAAATCCTAATCTACTATTATTCTATGGAGTTGTATGAGTGTCTCCCTCTTTTGGAATAAATCATAATCCTATTATTATATAGATAAAAACTAACCTAATTTTCAATCTAATGTGATAAGATTTTTATTTGAATAAAACTAATCCTAAATCTGAATATAATATGATAAGATCCTATTAAAATAAACTAATCTTTAAGAATCTTATCTACAAATAGAATTTATCTTTAAAATCCTTCTAGAATCCCGTATTTGTGTCTGACAGAAACTTCGGCACTGATTTTGACCCCCAATATGGACGAATTTGAGCAAGGCTATTTCTGGTAAAGTTATAGATCTTTTCCTTAGCTTTAAAATGATACCTAAATCGCCTCATTTGGATAAGCGTAGCTCAAGTTATGATCAAAACAGCGAACAGTGTCACTTTTTCGCATTTTGCGCGCCCAGGCGTGAAGCTCCTGCGCCTGGACGTGAATCTGTCTGAAAAAATCAACCAAATGCAACCCATTATTGGCCAGTTGACCCCAGCCCGCGCCTGGGCGCCACGGTCAACTTTTCTTCATTTTTTCCTCTTTTTCTTCCCAATTCAAGTACCAAGCTCTCATTCTTCATTCCTTTGCAAAAATCATTGTTTTAAGAGCTTAAATACCTGAAAACAAATCAAACACATCAAAAGGTTCCAGAAATCTTATAATGACAAAATTCTATTGTTTTATTCCAATTTACTCAAGAAACAAGCCATTTACTATGTAAAAGGGAGACAAAAAAGTACAAAAACATCACATATTAGACCCCAATCACACCCCCAAACTTAGCATTTTGCATGTCCCAGGCAAAAGTAAAACAAAAATTCAGAGCCTAAGATTCTCCCCTCCCAAGGTATAGCAACCTAACCATAAATTCCAACTCACCTACCCAAGATACCTTTCTTCACTAGCAAATCACCTTAATGAAAACTAGTTGAAAAACATACTCAAAGTGAGCAAAAGATTAGTGACTACACCACCTCTCAACATCTCTCATGTGTATGGGTAATAATTATCAATTCACTCAAGTTCAAACAATGAGAGCATGTTACTATAAGCTTGACTATAGACCTACATCTCCACTGAATTTATTGAAAACATGCACAAATCATAAGGTCTTTATTTGGTTGTAACAGAGCCATGGCTAAAACTGTCAGGTGGGATAAAAGAATAAAATGATAAACAAAGGGCTTAATCAATGAAATCACAACACTTCCCTTTTAAATTATGAAATGAGCAATACGGTAATTACACAATCACAACTCAATTCACTTGATTTTTCCTTTTCTTTCTTTTTCTTTTTCTATTTCTATTCTCTTCTTCTTTTCAATTTTTTTTAAGCACATTTGTTGCTTTTTTTTCTTCTTTTTTTTAGAAGAGAAATAGAAACATCAAATTTTCAGCACTTGCACCTTCACCAATTTCTAACATTCCTCTTAATTGCTCATTCACAAATTCAAAGGTACTTCACAAGAATAATTCAATTTATGTAGGGTACAAAAAAAAATCATTATATCTCATCAAGCTCAAATTGGGAAACTAAAGGATCATTATGTTTCAAAAATTTGTGAAGGTCACAAAAACACAAACCTAAGTGCCTTAATCATGTTCATGCATGCAATCAATTGTCAATTTTGAAAAGGTCACAAGTCAAGTTCTAGAACAAACAATCAAAGCGAACAACACTCATGAAAGAAATAGGAGTTTCATCACAATATTCATTAAACATTACTCCTTCAAGTGTGTAGGATCAAAATCTCACTGGTTAAGGTCAATTCACTAATCAATCATTCACAACAAGTTTGCCAAACAACTACTTTCCAAAAATTTTCAAAGCTAAATCCAATTAGTATATGTGGGTAAAACAAGTCGGAAATCACAATCAAGCATTTACACCTATCAAAGGGACAAATCTAACACCTAGAATTAGTGCCTACTCATGCCAGGGCACAAACCAACACAAAGCCAGGGGAGAAATCAAGTTCAAAAAAAATTTTATTTTGTTACCCTCCCCCAAACTTAGAATGTGGCTTGTCCGATCCTCAAGCAACAAATCTATCCTAAACTACAAAATAAAAACTAAAAACTAAAAACAAAAGCAAGGAGTTAGAGACTTCCCTTTGTAGCACAACATTCTCTCTTGATGCACCATGGAGGAGAACCCCCCAAACTTATTCACCTGTGTCACATGAACAACTAAAAATAGTGCTAGAAGCACCCTATTAGCAGTTACATATAGAAAACTCTAAACTCTTTATTCAATCTCCTAATTAAAAATTTAAATCCTACACTACTAGAAAACTAAAGAGAATCCACCAGGATCTCAAATCCTATAGCACAACTTCCATGTTATGCAGCAATAGCAAGTTATTCCTGGATCCCATGGAAATATGCACGGATGATGTTGGAGCAAATGTTTAAAAATAGTTTTAAACCCTCCCGGGTCAAATGGTGCATTTTTCACTCCAAGCATCATCACATGGTGCTTGTCTTTTTCATCATGCATAGAGTCTATGAAAATGTAAACTCCATGGCTTAGCAAGGTTGCCTTTTCAGCCTCTGAAAAGGAGAACAATGGCTTATCATCATCATGAGCATCAGGGAAGTCATAAAAAATTAAGGGGTAAATTGAAGGAAAAAATTTTGAGGATTCCACATATTCATGCAATCCAATACATTTAGCAAGAGCAGAAAATTCATCATGCAAAGTGGACCCTAATTCAACCCCTAGACTCGTCCCATTATTCAATTTATCTTGTTTCACTTCCTCAATCTTATCATGCACAATTTCTTCTTTTTCTATTGGTTTAGAAAAGGAAGCACTTTGGTCTTCTGTAATAGAAGATTTTTGTACCACCTTCTCTAAAAGACCATCAAAAACTTTAATCTCATCAAAAACATTTTGTGCAAAACAGGATGGAATAGGTGACGACAAAATAAATTTGATAAATTCTATGTCATCATGAGAATAAGCCATGTTACATAATAATAAAAAATAAAAAATAAAAATATATATACCCAAGTTACACTAAGTAAAATTAAATTAGTACCGAAATTAATTAAAACAAAATCACTCCCCGGCAACGGCGCCAAAAACTTGGTGGGATTCTGGCAAGTATACCAGATCGTACAAGTAATATAGACAATGAAGTCCGAGTATCGTACCCAAGGAAGTGACCGTTTAATTAATTCCACCTGATAAATATTACTTAGTGAACGAGACAAAGGATTTATGAATTTTTAAATAAAAACAAAAATTAAAATAAATGACTCTTTGACTAGGGGAAAGGCGGGATGTAGTTTCGATGCAGGTTCCTAAATATTCTATAACAAATTAATTTATTTTCCTTGAATTCCGAATTGGTTTTGCAAAATTAGATAACACCTAATGTCTTAGCGTATTTCTATATTTTAGAGATTAATCTCCCAATGATGTCTCAAGGGAGCCTTAAAACCTAACACTTTCATTAAGTTCAGTCAAAACCTCTTTTTATAAAATTACCCAATTCATAGAAAACATGTCTGTGCCTATGCAATTGAGTTGTTTGATTAATGACTAAATCCTAAATTCATATGTCTATTCATAAAGGATTTTCAAAAGTCATGAAAAAGCTTCTTTCATGAGAAACAAATAAGAACAATCAAACACAAAATTCAATAGCGGAAAACAAGATTAATTTATTACTAGAAATATTAAAAAGGTTCCATTAATCTACTCCTACATCCCAAAGATGGAATTAGTTCATACTTACAAGAGCAAACACAATAAACATGGTAAAAATAATTACCATGAATCATTGAGCTAACTCCGTGTTCTTCACAAAAACCTCCAATCCTTGTTCCTTCTCCAAGTCTCAAATCCTAATCTACTATTATTCTATGGAGTTGTATGAGTGTCTCCCTCTTTTGGAATAAATCCTAATCCTATTATTATATATATAAAAACTAACCTAATTTTCAATCTAATGTGATAAGATTTTTATTTGAATAAAACTAATCCTAAATCTGAATATAATATGATAAGATCCTATTAAAATAAACTAATCTTTAAGAATCTTATCTACAAATAGAATTTATCATTAAAATCCTTCTAGAATCCCGTATTTGTGTCTGATAGAAACTTCGGCACTGATTTTGACCCCCAATATGGACGAATTTGAGCAAGGATATTTCTGGCAAAGTTATAGATCTTTTCCTTAGCTTTAAAATGATACATAAATCGCCTCATTTGGATAAGCGTAGCTCAAGTTATGATCAAAACAACGAACAGTGTCACTTTTTCGCATTTTGCGCGCCCAGGCGTGAAGCTCCTGCGCCTGGGCGTGAATCTGTCTGAAAAAATCAACCAAATGCAACCCATTATTGGCCAGTTGACCCCAGCCTGCGCCTGGGCGCCACGGTCAACTTTTCTTCATTTTTTCCTCTTTTTCTTCCCAATTCAAGTACCAAGCTCTCATTCTTCATTCCTTTGCAAAAATCATTGTTTTAAGAGCTTAAATACCTGAAAACAAATCAAACACATCAAAAGGTTCCATAAATCTTATAATGACAAAATTCCATTGTTTTATTCCAATTTACTCAAGAAACAAGCCATTTACTATGTAAAAGGGAGACAAAAAAGTACAAAAACATCACATATTAGACCCCAATCAGATGCAGGCGCAGGTCCTCAGTTGACAACACCCTCCTTCGACGCCCCCTCCTTCTCCTCTGGACTGGTTGTGTCTCAGACATGGTAGAGTTTCTGGGAATGAAGTTTATCTTTCCCCACAGACGGCGCCAATGTGATGTCCTAGACGGTGAGGTCCTCCAAGGGTATATGAGAAGACCTTCAAAGGAGCCTGTAACACCCCAAAATTTTAATCCCCGATTAATGAAATGTTAATTATAATTTAATTATAATTAATAGTTTCTATATTAATCCTTGATTAAAATATGTGTTTATATGACTAGCTTATGTGTGAGAAATTATTTAATAAATAATTTAAATGCCTAAAATGTATATTTTGCATATTAGTCCCTGGGTTGGGACCTAGAAGCAATTATAGGAAAGGTTTTGGAGGAAAAGTAAATAAAATAATTATTTTTCAAAATCTGGGCGAAATACTCGAGTATTTTCTGGAATACTCGAGTATTCTGGGTCAAACTGCACGAGTTAGTGCGTTTGGTGAGTCACAGCCAACGAGTTCGCTTTGTTGACACGATTACACCATCTTCAACAGCTCAAGGATGTCGTGTCGCGCTGCATGAACCTTCTCCATGTCTATATAAGCTTATCAACCACGAATTCGTGGGAATTTTGCTCAATCTTGCTTGTGTTGACATAGTTAGGGTTTCGAATTCGTCTCGTTCGATTCTCTTTTGATTCTAAGTGTTAGGCTTCGAGTGATACACCAATACAAAGCTCACGTCACGAGCTTTGTATAGACACCAAAGTTGTGAGGTTTGAGTGTGTGGATTGAGAGAATCGAAAGCTTGAAGTGAAGCTGTCCTTGCTTGAGTTGGTGTCTGGAGCTTACTTTGATCATCGATTTCGGTAAGCTCGTGAATCCCTGAGTCTCAAACTTAATTCCTTTAGTTAGTTGATGTTGTATAGAGTCTAGAAATCTAATTTTCCCCAATTCTTATCTCTGTTTTGTGGGTAAACCAATTCGGTTTTGGTGATGCACTCAAAACTGCTCTGCATGTGAAGTTCAAGTTGATTTCTGGTGTTGGAGCTCTTTTCTTGGATTTCTTTCTGTTGATTCACATCTGAGAGGTAAGGGGAAGTAATTATATTCACTAGATAGAGTTTGAAATCCATTAAATGTGTTAGAGAACCACCAAGAGGCTCTAAGGGCTTAGATTCTATAGGAACTTTGGTTTGGAGACCAATCCATGCTCTAAATCCGTATTGAGCAAGTTTGTTATCATGCATGTGAACTTAAATGAGCTTTGTTTCATGAATATTATGCTTATTGTGTGATTTGAGGTATGGAGTTGTTAAAATGCCTTTTTTAAGCATAATCAATGATTTCTCTGTCAATTCTGTGTTTTGAATTGAAATAAGTGTTGTAACATGTTTGATTAATGATATGTTAACTCTGTTGATCCCTGAAATGGACTTAAATTGAGTAGAAATGAAAATGGCATGTTAAAACCAGTTTTCAATACTGTCAGCTGCGAAACACTCGAGTAAATGGCAAAGTACTCGAGTAAATCGTGTTCAAAATAAAGTAAATTTCATAAGAACACTCGAGTATTTTGTCTGTTACTCGAGTATCGGGCATGAACTGAGAATTGTTATAGGTCAAACACTCGAGTCATTCAAAGTCACTCGAGTATTCTGAAAAAGTCCAAGAACACTCGAGTAACTCATGAACTACTCGAGTAAATTGTTGAAATTAAAACCCAAATCCTCAAAAAGACATGAACACTCGAGTAAGCTTAAGAACACTCGAGTATTCTGAACTTTACTCGAGTAAAATGCCCAGAATCTGAAAACATCATTTTCAATTCTAACTTAATTAATTAAGGAATTATTAAGGATAATTCAAGGGATCAAAGACTTAGAGAAATTGATAAATACAAATAGATCGTTCGGTGATGATCCATTTTGAAAATTAAGCCTAGGTGGCAAGTAATGTATTAATCAATTTCCCCTAAGTCTAAAATGCATTCATTCTGGAGTTTGGATGGTAGGACGTATTCATGTTTCGATAAACATGTGGAGGGCCTCTGGGAGTGCCAATACGCTTGCTTGATGACACGTCGTTGACGTGGTCGGCTTTGTGGATGCCGATATGGATATATCGTTTGAATGACGATCCGTTTGGATGACGGGATATGCTTGGGTGGCATGGATACCAAGCTTGACGTGTACATTCTAGGTGAATGTACGAATTGTTGTATACCTAGGAATACAACGCACTGCGGAGTGCTGGGTTGTCAGGGATGGACGTCAGAGAGTGACTTAGAAAATGTGGAGATAAGTTGAGAGTTAAAGTCATGCATCATGTCATTCACCTAATGCAATTGATATACCTGAATCAAGTGTGAACATCCTATGTGCATCTGATACTTGCTAAATGCTAATTGTGATTGTTATTAATTGATGCATTATTATCTTTCATATGTTGCATGATTTATTCTCTATTGATTATGTGAGTAGAATTGCTTACCCCTATGCCCTTGTAGGTGATGTCTCGCTACATTGCTTGCATCGAGATCCGGCCACTTCCTAGTGGCGTATGGATTTATGAGGACCATCGCGCGGTGTATGAGGGGGAGGTAGAGTTCACATTCTACCACCCTAATCCGCTGATGCGATTCCGTCCTCGTAGGTTTAGGATTCCCATTATATACACTATGCATGTACCCCCGTTTTATACTTATCATGGACCACCTCCCATGCGACCAGCTCGCTCTTACCATAGTTTTCGTTTTCAACCTACCCGCTCTCACCCTTTTACTTCGAGAGTCGTCCGCGAGGAGACTCCCCTATCTGATCCGAGGAGCCCAGTCAGGGTTTCACCATCACCTGACCCGGTACCCAGTGGTAGGGTACACTCTCCCTCGGATGAGATCGAGGAGGATCCGGTGGAGGACGAGAGTGGGAGCGAGCCTGTCGTGCATTCTACTGGGAGTGACTGGAGGGACGACGATCCCTAGGTACATGTATATGGTGTATGGTGTGGATCTGAGGATCCGGTGTGTGGAGGAGATTTGCTGCTGCTGCTGTGATGATGATGCTACTACCTTACTCACTTTACTTTTGGGAGACTACTGCTACTACTACTCCATCTGATGCTGCCAGATCTATGTGACTATTCCTAGAGTTATACATTTTGTTATGTATATATATTGTAGATATACTTTTGGAGCACTCTAGAGCTTGTAGTTACACTGTTATATAGATCTGATGATGGACTTGTATATTTTGAAACTTGGAGACTTTACTCATGGGCTATGTACTTATGATTCTCTATATCTATAAAAACCTATGTTTATATTCTATCAGTTGCATAGTCCAGTAATTTCCGCTTACTCTGATTTAATCTGTTTTAAGAGCTCGGCTATAAATGGTATCAGTTCTATCGTATAAAGCAAGGGTAGCTTAAACTACTCGATACAATGATTTTGAGATAATATAGACTTTATTCTCCAAGACTTTCAAGTGACGATTCGTGCACCCGCTTTAAAAGAAAAATTTTATTGACCTATTTTCTTAACACTCACAAGTCCATATATATTATCCAATATAAAAGCATATTTATTAGTTTATATTTGGGTAATAACGAAGGGTGTGACACTTAGTGGTATCAGAGCAAAAGTCAGATCCTGTAGTAGTAGAAGTGGTTCCAGAAAGGTAGCCATCAACATTAAGCAGGTATCTCCAAAGCACTTATTACCTTGAACACTGTTATTTTGATTGTTAAAGGTTTGAATACCCTGAATTGTTTGTATCTTGTCTCTTTTGAGTACAAGACGCAATTGATTGTAGATCTAATAAGCTTAGGATAGAGCCTTAGTATAGGTGGTGTAATGGAAGTTTCTTTAGTTCAACATATGTGACCGTAAGCCCATAGCGCAGGTCTAATATGGCAACTAGAAACCAAAATCACACCAACGCGATGTTGGAGCGAATCACCACGGTATTGGAAGCCATGCAAAGGCAGTCTCAGCAACCATCTCAATCGGCTAACCCGCCTCCTCAGTGTAATATGGGAAACACTGAGGCGAAGACTCTGGCTGATTTTAGGAGCTGCAATCCGCCAAAGTTTGAAGGAGGATTTAAACTGGAGGAAGCCAACAAATGGATTCACACTATGGACAAGATTTTGAGAACGTTGGAGTGTTCGGATGCTCAGAAGGTGGCATATGCAACCTATATGCTGGAGGATGAGGCTGAGAACTGGTGGAATCACACCATGCAGCTTTTACAATATGAAGGAAGGGAGATAAGTTGGGGAGTATTTATGGAGAAGTTTCTCCAGAAGTATTTTCCTGAGGATCTGAGAAGGAAGAAGGAGGTGGAGTTTCTGCAGTTGAAGCAAGGGAACATGAATGTGGGCGAGTACGCGGCAAGGTTTGAAGAGCTGATGAAGTACTCTCCATACTACCAGAACAATCCAGACGAGAGGAGCAAGTGCATCAAGTTTGAAGGTGGATTGAGGCCAAAGTTGAAGTCAATTTTCAGCTATCAGCGGATTCAAAGTTTCCCTGCATTGGTAGATATGTGTAGGATGTATGAAGATGATACCAAGGCTGAGGAGGTGCAAGTTGTGGAAAAGAAGGACAATCAAGGATATGGACCACAGAGACGAAAGGGTTTCAATAATAGAGGTAAAGGTCCATATGATCGCAGAGGGAAAGGCAAGGGCAAGGTTGGTGGTTCTGAGGGAAGAAATTATCGGAGCGAAGCTCCATTCTGCGACAAGTGCAAACGCAACCATTATGGTCGTGTTTGCTGGGGAACAAGTGGATGTTTCAATTGTGGAAAGCCGGGGCATTTTGCGAGAGATTGCAAGGAGCCAGCCAAGGCCAATTCAAGAGGAGTTGCAGATAGACCGGTGACTCAAGGAAGGGTCTTCACCCTTAGTGGTGTGGAAGCGAATCGATCCTCTGATCTGGTGCAAGGTAAATACTTGCTTAATGGTCAGTTTTGCCATGTTTTGTTTGACTCCGGTGCAACGCATTCATTTGTTTCATATGAATGTGTAAACCGCTTAGGCTTGATTGTGTCTGAAATGCCTTATGTTCTTAAGGTAGAAACCCCTACCAATGCTCCAATAATTGTTTCTAGAGCATGTCTTAACTGTTGTATAGAAGTGTTAGGACAAACCTCTAAAGTAGATTTGATCTGCTTACCCTTAGCACAATTGGATGTGATCTTGGGAATGGACTGGTTAAGTCAAAACCAAGTGATCATTGATTGTGATAGAAGACTCGTGACCTATAGAAACCCAAAACCCTCTGGTTACATATGTCTGTTCAACACCGAGGTGGGGGAGAGTGGTCCGAGGATGGAAGAGATCCCTGTTGTCAGAGATTTCCCGGAAGTTTTTGCTGACGAGATTCCTGGTCTGCCACCAAGAAGAGAGATAGAATTTGGCATCGATCTAGTTCCGGGAGCTGGTCCCATTTTTATCGCTCCCTATAGAATGGCACCGCCGGAAATGGCGGAAATGAAGAAGCAGATTGAGGAGCTGCTGCAGAAACAGATGATTCGACCAAGCGTGTCACCTTAGGGTGCTCCTGTCTTATTCGTCAAGAAGAAAGATGGTAGCATGAGGATGTGCATCGACTACCGACAACTTAATAAGGTCACCATCAAGAACAAGTATCCGTTGCCACGGATAGATGACCTTATGGATCAAGTGCGTGGGGCTTCAGTATTTTCCAAGATTGATTTGAGGTCGGGGTACCATCAGATCAGAGTTAGAGAAGAGGATATCTCTAAGACTGCATTTCGATCTCGATACGGACATTATGAGTATGTCGTGATGCCGTTCGGATTGACTAATGCACCAGCTATCTTCATGGACTACATGAATCGAATCTTTAGACCTTATTTAGATTCATTCGTGGTTGTGTCCATTGATGATATTCTGATTTACTCTAAGAGCCCGGAGGAGCATGCTGAACACTTGAAGATAGTGTTAAGCATCTTGAAGGAGAAGCAGTTGTACGCCAAACTTACAAAGTGTGAGTTCTGGCTGAAGGAGGTTAAATTTTTGGGGCATGTGATTTCAGATAAAGGGATAGCAGTTGATTCAACGAAAGTAAGTTCGGTTTTGCAATGGGAGCAACCAAAGTCGGTCACGGAAGTCAGAAGTT
Source organism: Crotalaria pallida (assembly GCA_037953625.1). Classification (NCBI taxonomy): domain Eukaryota; kingdom Viridiplantae; phylum Streptophyta; class Magnoliopsida; order Fabales; family Fabaceae; genus Crotalaria; species Crotalaria pallida. Next base: position 52,098,396 of record CM075654.1, on the reverse strand, counting down.
TTCTCGGTTTGGCTGGGTATTATGGAAGGTTCATCGAAGGTTTCTCGAAGATTGCACTGCCTCTGACGAAGTTGACTAGGAAAGATCAACCATTTCTGTGGGATGAGAAATGTGAAAGTAGTTTTCAAGAGCTGAAGGAAAGGTTGACATCGTCTCCTGTATTGGTGTTGCCCGATACACAGAAGAGTTTCGATGTGTATTGTGACGCGTCGAAACAAGGTCTTGGGTGTGTCTTGATGCAAGATGGGCAAGTTGTCGCTTACGCTTCGAGACAGCTAAAAGTTCATGAGATGAACTATCCAACTCATGATCTGGAGTTGGCAGTTGTGGTGTTTGCATTAAAGATCTGGAGGCACTATCTCTATGGCACTACGTTCCGGGTGTTTAGTGACCATAAGAGTTTAAAATACCTCTTTGATCAAAAGGAGTTGAATATGAGGCAACGCCGATGGATGGAGTTTTTGAAGGATTATGAGTTTGAGCTCCATTATCATCCTGGGAAGGCAAACGTTGTGGCGGATGCATTGAGTAGAAAGGCAATGCACATCAGTGCGATGATGGTCAGAGAAGCGGCACTGATAGAGGAATTTCGAGATTTGAGTCTGACGATGCAAGTGGAACCGACAAGTATCAAGTTGGGGATGCTGCATATTGTTAATGAGTTTCTGCAAAGGATACGAGAATTGCAACACAAGGATGGGAAACTCATGGAAAAGAGGAAGTTGATGCAAGAAGGTAAGGCGTTGGAATTTCAAGAAGGAAAGGATGGAATCCTTCGCTTTAAAACGAGGATTTGTGTGCCTGATGATTTGGAAGTAAGAAGGATGATTTTGGATGAAGCGCATAAGAGTAAGATGAGTATGCATCCGGGAGCCACTAAAATGTACCAGGACTTAAAGAAGCTATTTTGGTGGCCTGGTTTGAAGAGAGATGTAGCTGAATATGTGGCATGTTGTTTGGTATGTCAAAAGGCCAAGGTGGAACATCAAAGGCCAGGAGGAGAGTTACTTTCTTTAGAGATCCCGTTGTGGAAATGGGATAGCATCTCGATGGATTTTGTGTTAGGATTGCCAAAGACATCTACGGGTCATGATGCAATTTGGGTGATCGTGGACTGTTTGACCAAGTCAGCGCATTTCATTCCCGTGAATATGCGCTACTCATTGGAAAAGCTCACTCAGTTGTACATCAAGGAAGTTGTTCGTCTTCATGGGGTACCATCGAGCATTGTGTCTGATCGTGATCCGAGGTTTACGTCGAAGTTCTGGCAAGATCTGCATAGAGCCTTGGGTTCAAGGTTGAAACTGAGTTCTACATACCACCCCCAGACGGATGGTCAGACGGAGAGGACTATTCAGTCATTAGAAGACATTCTGCGAGCTTGTGCATTGGAAGAACGAGGGAATTGGGAACAAATGTTGCCACTTGTGGAATTCACGTACAACAACAGCTATCACGCGAGTATTGGAATGGCACCATTTGAAGCTCTGTATGGACGAAAGTGTCAGACGTCGTTATGCTGGTTTCAAGTAGGGGAGAGTTCTCTGATTGGACCAGATATTGTGCAAGAGACCACGGAGCAGATCAAAATGATACAAGAGAAGATGAGGGCAGCTCAGAGTAGGCAGAAAAGCTATGCTGATAGAAGGAGAAAAACCTTAGAGTTTGCTGAAGGAGACCATGTGTTCATTAGGATTATACCGACCAAAGGTGTTAGTAGAGCCTTGAGAACCCAGAAACTGTCACCTAAGTTCATTGGTCCCTATCAAATTCTCAAAAGGATCGGCCCAGTAGCCTATCAATTAGCTTTGCCTCCGTCATTAGCTAATCTCCATAGTGTATTCCATGTGTCTCAATTGAAGAAATACGTCCATGACCCCACCATTGTCCTTAGAATCCAACCGGATAACTTAGAAGTTCATAAGAACCAAACCTTCAAAGCTGTGCCAGTTCATATTGAAGATCGAAGAATCAAGCAGCTTAGAGGGAAGGATATTAGTTTGGTCAAAGTCGTTTGGAGTTATGGAGATGTGATAGAAGCATCTTGGGAATTAGAGGATAAGATGCGTCAGGATTATCCTGACTTGTTTGTATGAGTTGAATTTCGGGGACGAAATTCCTTGTAAGTGGGGGAGTAGTGTAACACCCCAAAATTTTAATCCCCGATTAATGAAATGTTAATTATAATTTAATTATAATTAATAGTTTCTATATTAATCCTTGATTAAAATATGTGTTTATATGACTAGCTTATGTGTGAGAAATTATTTAATAAATAATTTAAATGCCTAAAATGTATATTTTGCATATTAGTCCCTGGGTTGGGACCTAGAAGCAATTATAGGAAAGGTTTTGGAGGGAAAGTAAATAAAATAATTATTTTTCAAAATCTGGGCGAAATACTCGAGTATTTTCTGGAATACTCGAGTATTCTGGGTCAAACTGCACGAGTTAGTGCGTTTGGTGAGTCACAGCCAACGAGTTCGCTTTGTTGACACGATTACACCATCTTCAACAGCTCAAGGATGTCGTGTCGCGCTGCATGAACCTTCTCCATGTCTATATAAGCTTATCAACCACGAATTCGTGGGAATTTTGCTCAATCTTGCTTGTGTTGACATAGTTAGGGTTTCGAATTCGTCTCGTTCGATTCTCTTTTGATTCTAAGTGTTAGGCTTCGAGTGATACACCAATACAAAGCTCACGTCACGAGCTTTGTATAGACACCAAAGTTGTGAGGTTTGAGTGTGTGGATTGAGAGAATCGAAAGCTTGAAGTGAAGCTGTCCTTGCTTGAGTTGGTGTCTGGAGCTTACTTTGATCATCGATTTCGGTAAGCTCGTGAATCCCTGAGTCTCAAACTTAATTCCTTTAGTTAGTTGATGTTGTATAGAGTCTAGAAATCTAATTTTCCCCAATTCTTATCTATGTTTTGTGGGTAAACCAATTCGGTTTTGGTGATGCACTCAAAACTGCTCTGCATGTGAAGTTCAAGTTGATTTCTGGTGTTGGAGCTCTTTTCTTGGATTTCTTTCTGTTGATTCACATCTGAGAGGTAAGGGGAAGTAATTATATTCACTAGATAGAGTTTGAAATCCATTAAATGTGTTAGAGAGCCACCAAGAGGCTCTAAGGGCTTAGATTCTATAGGAACTTTGGTTTGGAGACCAATCCATGCTCTAAACCCGTATTGAGCAAGTTTGTTATCATGCATGTGAACTTAAATGAGCTTTGTTTCATGAATATTATGCTTATTGTGTGATTTGAGGTATGGAGTTGTTAAAATGCCTTTTTTAAGCATAATCAATGATTTCTCTGTCAATTCTGTGTTTTGAATTGAAATAAGTGTTGTAACATGTTTGATTAATGATATGTTAACTCTGTTGATCCCTGAAATGGACTTAAATTGAGTAGAAATGAAAATGGCATGTTAAAACCAGTTTTCAATACTGTCAGCTGCGAAACACTCGAGTAAATGGCAAAGTACTCGAGTAAATCGTGTTCAAAATAAAGTAAATTTCATAAGAACACTCGAGTATTTTGTCTGTTACTCGAGTATCGGGCATGAACTGAGAATTGTTATAGGTCAAACACTCGAGTCATTCAAAGTCACTCGAGTATTCTGGAAAAGTCCAAGAACACTCGAGTAACTCATGAACTACTCGAGTAAATTGTTGAAATTAAAACCCAAATCCTCAAAAAGACATGAACACTCGAGTAAGCTTAAGAACACTCGAGTAATCTGGAAAATCTCCAGAACACTCGAGTATTCTGAACTTTACTCGAGTAAAATGCCCAGAATCTGAAAACATCATTTTCAATTCTAACTTAATTAATTAAGGAATTATAAGGATAATTCAAGGGATCAAAGACTTAGAGAAATTGATAAATACAAATAGATCGTTTGGTGACGATCCATTTTGAAAATTAAGCCTAGGTGGCAAGTAATGTATTAATCAATTTCCCCTAAGTCTAAAATGCATTCATTCTGGAGTTTGGATGGTAGGACGTATTCATGTTTCGATAAACATGTGGAGGGCCTCTGGGAGTGCCAATACGCTTGCTTGATGACACGTCGTTGACGTGGTCGGCTTTGTGGATGCCGATATGGATATATCGTTTGAATGACGATCCGTTTGGATGACGGGATATGCTCGGGTGGCATGGATACCAAGCTTGACGTGTACATTCTAGGTGAATGTACGAATTGTTGTATACCTAGGAATACAACGCACTGCGGAGTGCTGGGTTGTCAGGGATGGACGTCAGAGAGTGACTTAGAAAATGTGGAGATAAGTTGAGAGTTAAAGTCATGCATCATGTCATTCACCTAATGCAATTGATATACCTGAATTAAGTGTGAACATCCTATGTGCATCTGATACTTGCTAAATGCTAATTGTGATTGTTATTAATTGATGCATTATTATCTTTCATATGTTGCATGATTTATTCTCTATTGATTATGTGAGTAGAATTGCTTACCCCTATGCCCTTGTACGTGATGTCTCGCTACATTGCTTGCATCGAGATCCGGCCACTTCCTAGTGGCGTATGGATTTATGAGGACCATCGCGCGGTGTATGAGGGGGAGGTAGAGTTCACATTCTACCACCCTAATCCGCTGATGCGATTCCGTCCTCGTAGGTTTAGGATTCCCATCATATACACTATGCATGTACCCCCGTTTTATACTTATCATGGACCACCTCCCATGCGACCAGCTCGCTCTTACCATAGTTTTCGTTTTCAACCTACCCGCTCTCACCCTTTTACTTCGAGAGTCGTCCGCGAGGAGACTCCCCTATCTGATCCGAGGAGCCCAGTCAGGGTTTCACCATCACCTGACCCGGTACCCAGTGGTAGGGTACACTCTCCCTCGGATGAGATCGAGGAGGATCCGGTGGAGGACGAGAGTGGGAGCGAGCCTGTCGTGCATTCTAATGGGAGTGACTGGAGGGACGACGATCCCTAGGTACATGTATATGGTGTATGGTGTGGATCTGAGGATCCGGTGTGTGGAGGAGATTTGCTGCTGCTGCTGTGATGATGATGCTACTACCTTACTCACTTTACTTTTGGGAGACTACTGCTACTACTACTCCATCTGATGCTGCCAGATCTATGTGACTATTCCTAGAGTTATACATTTTGTTATGTATATATATTGTAGATATACTTTTGGAGCACTCTAGAGCTTGTAGTTACACTGTTATATAGATCTGATGATGGACTTGTATATTTTGAAACTTGGAGACTTTACTCATGGGCTATGTACTTATGATTCTCTATATCTATGAAAACCTATGTTTATATTCTATCAGTTGCATAGTCCAGTAATTTCTGCTTACTCTGATTTAATCTGTTTTTAGAGCTCGGCTATAAATGGTATCAGTTCTATCGTATAAAGCAAGGGTAGCTTAAACTACTCGATACAATGATTTTGAGATAATATAGACTTTATTCTCCAAGACTTTCAAGTGACGATTCGTGCACCCGCTTTAAAAGAAAAATTTTATTGACCTATTTTCTTAACACTCACAAGTCCATATATATTATCCAATATAAAAGCATATTTATTAGTTTATATTTGGGTAATAACGAAGGGTGTGACAGAGCCTCTGTCTAGGGTTAATATGTGATGTTTGGTGGGAGTCCTCTGGTGGCTAAGGGGAGAGCCAAGAAGTAACCCTAATCACTGGTGTGTGAGGGTGACAATTAGGGTTAGAGGACGTACCTGAGCCCCATGTAGTGCGGAGCTACTTATAGGGGGAGTTGGTTGCCGTAATGGGCTTGCTTTAGGCCCAAGTAGGGCCAGCCTGTACTAAGCTATGAGTGGATGAGCTGTCCCTGTGGATAAGGAGATGAGCTGTCCCTGTGGATAAGGTGAGACACGTCATCCTGTCCTTGGTGTCGGACTCTGGGAGGTGTCGGACTCTGGGAGGTGTCGGATTCTGGGAGGTGTCGGATAGGGAAGTCGGACCTAGGTAGGAGTATGAGGTCGGCCCGTATCTGGTATATGTTCGGCCGTTGAGCCTTGAGCTCGGCCCAGCACACAGAGGGCTTTTTGTAAGGCCGTGAGGCCTTGGGCAAGGGTTCTGAGGACCTCGGTTAGGCCGAGTCCACCACAAGGAAGAACTCATATTTTCCAGCAAATAATATTTTCAAACACATCAATCACATACTCATACAATCATTTAACAATACATGCTCTTATAAGTTTATAACAACTACCATTTGTTTCTATTTCTTTTAAACAATAAACTATAATTTAACTACACATCAAATAACAAACAAATTACAAAGATTATTCTAAAAAGGACCATAGGCCTCACGGCCTACTTATTATTTTTTTTTCCAGAAAATTGCATTTTTGTTTATTATCCTAATTCATTGTTCTTATTTAACTTAAATCCAAATAGAAAGGAAATAGCATACAATCAAACAATAACAATTAAACAAAATTTCTATAAAATACAATTTCATACACTTTAAGAACATTAAAAATTTTCCAGAATTATTTTATTTCCCAAAAATTATTTTTAGTTCCCTTCTTCATTAATCATTTTAATTTCATTTTTACTTTAAGGTAAATACTTATTTGTTTTCAATTTTTTTAGAGATCTATCTATAACTCAAATACACATGAAATAACAACAATTACCATACAGTATAATTATATTTTCACACGGTCCAGAATAAAAGAAAATAAAATAAAAATCCATTTTAATTCTTTTATTTAGTTCCATTCCCTTTTATTTTATTAAACAACAATACAATTCATATATCAAAAATACACAAATCAATCCTCACTCTTTCTAATATATGCCATGGCTAATATATATACATATACCAGAAAATTATATTTTTTTCCCATTGCTATTTACTTATTTATTATTATTCCTTAATACAAAGAAACAAAAACAATTAAAAGACAAAGAATAAAAACCCATTTAATTATACAAAATTCTTTATAATTCATATAGTCTTAGAAATAAAATAAACCCAGAAAATAAATTAATCATACTCATCAACAATTTTAGCCATCTTAAGAATTAAAGAAAAGGGGAGATAAATCCCTTTAAACACCCTTTTTGTGTCCCTTTTCTCATCCTTAATTCATATGACTCAAGAACAATATCACATATTCAATAATAACTTTAAAATGAAAAAGAAAATTTAGAACTTAGCTATAGAAGAATTTAGAAGTTTTTACTCAAGAATACAAATAAAACAACTTAAAAAGAGATTAAATAAATAAGTGATTTTGGGTTACCTCTACTCCTTAAGCTTAAGAAAACTTCAAGTGACAAAGCAATTCCTCCTTCCTTCCTTAAGCCTACTCGTCCCTCTCTCTCTATTCTTCTCTTAGAATTTTATTTTTTTTCTCTTGTAAAACTATCAAGGATTGTGTGTGAAAAATGTGAGAGTTAAGGTCATCTATTTATAGGTGTTGAAGATGCATTTCCCCTCAATTTTCAGAGGTAAAATTCGGCCCTCTTACTCACCATGAGTCATCAAAATTAATTCATGTACCTTGGAACACACTTTGGCATTAATTGGGATTTTGTTGATTCCTACATTCTTTTTAATTCATGGTTTATACTCACAATTTTCAGAATTATTCTCCTCTCTCCCTATCCTATTTTGGACGGCACATATATATTAAAATAGGAGAGAAAATTTTTCATTGGTTCCTTTTGGAGGTGCCTTCACTATTAACCAATCATATTAAACTATCATTTCAAATAAATCAGAAAACAATTAAGAAAATATTTAAATATGGACTTTGCAGCCAAATATTACTAAGATAAATATTTAAATATACCAATAAAAATATTTTGTAATTCATTAAATTATTTTATGTCTCAAAATAATTTTTCTTAATTAAAACTATCAAAATTCGATTTTCTACCTACTGTACAGTAATTTTTCGTAAATATTAAAATAAAAATTTTATTTTTACATATTAAGATACTAAATTTTAATATGATCGTTTTCATAAAAATTTTATAATTTTTGGACTTACGGTTTGAAAGTTATGAATTTTTGAAGTCCTAAGATCATTTCCTTCAAAAATACACTTCCTAAGCTTTTAAACTAAGAAAAATACGAAAATACACTTTATTTAAATGGAAGTACAATATACAACTTCAAAAATGTATTTTCATTTTCAAAATAAAATATACTTGAGTCAAAAGGTTATTTAATGCATTAAAGCCATACATTCATACTTAAAACTCAAAAATTCGTTTAACATTGTAGCAGTGATAAAATTTCGAAAACTATAAAATAAAAATCAAAGCTTTACATTTTCATAATCTAGATTTTGATACGATCGTTTTGACATATCATTTGTAATTTTTCGACGTACGGTTGAAAAGATATGAATTTTTGAAGTACTAGCTCTATAACCCAAAAATTCATTTTTCAGCCAAAACCTTAGTAAAAATTATTTCAAGATAATGAAAATATTTATTAAATATCCAGAAATGAAATTTCACACTCAAAATAAATTTTTTTTTAATTTAATACACAAAATTATTATGTGTATATATATATTATCGCTGCATATATACATATATATACTAGAAAAAAAATCAACCAAAGGCAACTATTATTAAACTATTCTTAAAATAGATGTGACTTAAATAAAATATTAAAATAAATTGGGAAAAATTGCGGGTCTCACAACCGCTATTTGCAAAACATAGTTTCATATAAAACTCGTGTTCTCAAGTTGCACCAACTCTTTCAAGTTCCAAATCGAGATGTCACAAGACACCGCGCTTCGAAACTCGTTGTCCAAAACATCATTTAAATAAGTTAGCCCATTTGATTTAATTTACAAAACATTAGTACTTGAATAAATTTGTTGGGGTTACAGCTTGACATCACCAGGTCGCTAAGAACTCATAGTGGAAATACAAACTCGAAAGGGAACTACCTAATCTTCTAGTCATGGACCTTTATTAACACTCGCAACTCAATACCACCCTGTCACTCGTCTGAGGAAACCGCAATTGGTGGTTGGAGAGACTAAAGAACCCTAGAAGAACACCTAGAAGGGGGGGTTGAATAGGTGTAAAAGAAACCTTGAAAGATTTTCGAACGAAACCAATCGAAACAATCAAAACAAATGATTTTTGCAAAATCTACAGCATTTAATCGATTAATCTGAACTTTAATCGATTAAACCTGAAAGTTCAAATTCTCTTAATCGATTATTCTGAAATTTAATCGATTAAGCCTGAAAGTTCAAAAGTCCTTAATCGATTAAGAATGTGCTTCATCGATTAAATCTATCAGAAACTGAAAAATCACTTTTTCAATCGCATACGAAAATCAATCAATCAACACGTAAGATCAGAGATTCAGCGAAAACAATTAACACCTATATTCTTATTGATTACCTAGGTTATGAAAATGATTTTCCCCAACTTAATTTGAACAATAAAGATTCAATTCAATCAATTATGAAAATCAATCTTTCTCTAGGTTTTCAACCAAGAACACAATCAATGACTTGAATGTAAAGAGTTAAGAGTTTAGAGATACGACACAGTGATTTATCCTGGTTCACTTTCATCCGCTTGAAAGCTACATCCAGTCCCCTCTTCAACCAAGAGAGATTCTTCACTATGAGGAATTAGAGTTCTCAAATTACAAGTAAATGCCTCACAAGACTCCCTTCTTGCTAGCCTACAAGAGATACTCCACACCCTTGCCTTGTAATCCTATTGATCTTCTCTCTAATCTAACCTCTACCCCTTGTTGATAATCGACACAACAAGTCTTCAATTGCTTGATGATAATCCACACACTAAGGCTTCACTTTGCTTGATTCACAACCAAGACTTCTTCTTCTCCAATGAGATTTGCTTGATGATAATCGACACACCAAGGCTTCTTGTTTGTTGTAGATGGCTTGCCTTCTTGCAAAGATTACAACACAATAGAAAACACAAATAACAATCCTATGAATCTCAATCAATAGCTATGACAATTCACAATAAGAGATTCAAAGGTTCTTGATCAAAGAATATGAAAATATGAAAGCTTTGATCTTTGAAATTGAGAGAGAATCGAATGGCTTGATTCTTGTAAAATTGATTATGAAAGTGTTCTAATTAATCACAAAGATTAGGAAAAGGTTTATATAGAATACCCAAAAGTTGTAGCACTTGAAAACTGATTTTGAGAAGTGAAAAACGTATTTTAAAAAACCAGATCTGCAGTATTTAATCGATTAAATCTTGACTTAATCGAGTATTAATCGATTAAATATGGTCTTAATCGATTAAACATGTCTGATACTTGTTTAAAACTTGTTTTCTCAAAACCAAACCTTTCCTTTAAAACCTTTAAGCCACCTATTTATTTTAGGTTAAGTGAAAACTCAAATTATGATTTAATCATGACTATGATAGAGATTCACTACCCTCTAAATAAACTACCCAAATAAAAGACCTAAGAAGCTTGAGAGGCAAAAAATAAAACAATTACAATTACACTCAAACTATGTCTTCATGAGCTTGTTTTCTCTCTTCTTCATTTGATGTTTGTTGTTGCTTGTTGAACTTGAACTTGATCAACACATGATAGCTTGTTCAAAACACTTTGTCATTATCAAAACATTCATCATGGAACTTACATCGTCCTCATCATCATCTGCCAGCAAATCCTCAGGGAAAAAGATCCAGCTCTCATCACTATAATCCTCCTCTGGGTCATCCTCGGACCAAAGATCAGGATCCTCCTCCTCATCCTCCTCAGCAATCCTTGTAACATCCCAAATTTTAAACCCGAAGATAAATAAATAAATAATAATTAGAATAATTAAAAATTAAAATAACAAACCACAAATAGGTATTCCAAATGAGAATTCTAGTATTAGAAGAAAATAATAATAATAATACTAAGCGAATTAGAGAAGAAAGGAGCGTTAAATCGAAGTTAGGATCGGGCCAGAAAATAGATAATTCGATAATAAACATAATAACAAGGGGAAAATTAAAATAAAAGATTTAAGACTCGAAACACAATTTCCAACGTTGGATAAGAAGATATGATTTTTAGGAAGTTGCTCGTCAAATTTGAGCAAGATCCAACGGTGAACGAAGAAGTTATGGAGGTTTGAAGTTCGGACGAAAATAAAAGGAAAATAGAAAAATAAAACAGCAGTATCTGATCATTTCGCTTAAGCGAAAATATTTCGCTTAGCGAAACTGATCCAGTGGCAACATAGAAGAGGTTCGCTTAAGCGAGCGGATTTTGCTTAAGCGAAAAACGTTCGTGTCCATTACTGAAGGCCGTTCGCTTAAGCGAATAAATTTCGCTTAAGCGAAAATAGCTCGAGTGGCTTTAAATCGAGGGGAAACCCTCTTCTTCAACCACTCTCCCCCTTTGTTTCTCTCTCCTCCTCCGATCCTCCTTCTTCCCCCCTCCTCCACGGCCTCCACCGCCGCCCTAAGCCGCCCACCGTGGCCACCCTTCTCACTCCCTCAAACCGTCTCTCTCTCCCTCTCTTGTTCTCTCTCCCTTCTTCCCTCACCAACTCTCTCTCTCCTCCCCACTCACCCTCCACCACGGCCGCCGCCACCTCCACCACCATCATCATCAACACCATCATTAACTCCTCCCTCCCCGTGAATCTTTCCCTCGAGCTTTCTCTCTCTCCCTCTCCACCCACATACACCGCCGCCCCTCACCACTGCAGCCGCCACTCGCGGTGGTGACCGCCACCATCACCAAACCACCATAGCCTCTCCCTCCTTCCAAGCTCTCTCTCTCAACCACGAGCTCTCTCTCTCTTCGGATCGCACCGGCGCCGTTACCGGTCCGTGATCGTGCTGGGCTCGTGTCGGGAACCTCGGAGCTCGAAGCTTTGCCTCGGTTTAGTCACGATCGTTCCCCGCTAACGAGGAGCAACACCGACGCCGTCATCGTCGCCGAGCTAAAATCCAGGTTCTATTTAAAAAGCCCGAGGTAAGAGGGTTCGCGTTACCTTTGCTTAAGAAGTAAATTCTAGGATTATATAGTGGTAGCTAGGAATAGAGTAATTAAAAGTATGTTAATGAACCTTAGGGTACCCCGTTGATAGAAATAAAGTAAATAAAAATTGGGACGAGAAACCACACCTTAGGGAATAAAATTTATGAGCATAGAATAAGTCCCGGAATGGATGAGCGTATTTAGGATATTGAAATAGTTGATATAAAACAAAATGTGGGAAATTATAAAGTAAAAGCTATAGGGGAAGTAAAGGAACAAAAAGGGTAAAAGAGAGTCTAGAATAAGAAATAAGAAATGGACGCGGAGTGAAGTGGAGAACAGAAATAAAATGATGAATTAAGATTTAAAATAAAATAAGGAAAACGATAAGCGGATTCACTAAAAGATAAGAAAACTAAGAGAGAGTACATTATGAGGGAAGTTGGAGTGAAATAATTGAAAAGTTAGATTAAGAGAATAGAGCAATTAGAACTAATATAGTTAATGAAATAGGGACAATGAGTTGGATAATTGATTGAGATGAGGAAACTGGGAAATAACTAAGAATTAGTAACGAGAACTAGAATATACTATATTTGACCGTATTGATTAGAGTTGGATAAGATTGGGGAAAACTAACGAAGAGAAAAAGAATGAAGTAGAAAACGTAGAAAATGTGATAAGTCATAAATGAGGATAAAGGCTAAAAGATTTAGATGAGTATAAAAGAATTATTTAAATTATAAGAAAAGGGAAAAGAAAGAAAGATGTTGAAAATAGTAGAAAGTAAATAATGTGATGATAAGTCTATAAGAAAAGAAATGAGAGAAAAGAGAAAGAATACAGTTAATCAGAAAAAGAGAAAAGATATATGACTAAGAGAAAGAGAAAGAAAAGAGAAAGAGAAAGAAAAAGAAATAAAAAGAAAGAGAAAGAAAGGAAAGAAAAATGGAAGTCCGATGCGAGCCTGTGAAGGCGTATCGGCATCGATGCGAGCCTGAGAAGGCGTGTCGATTAAAAAGGAAAAACGGAAGTCCGATGCGAGCCTGTGAAGGCGTATCGGCGTCGATGCGAGCCTAGGAAGGCGTGTCGATTAAAAAGATTAAAAGAGAATAAAAGTCCGGTGCGAGCCTAGGAAGGCGTATCGGCATCGATGCGAGCCTAGGAAGGCGTGTCGATTAAAAAGATTAAAAGAGAATAAAAGTCTGGTGCGAGCCTAGGAAGGCGTATCGACATCGATGCGAGCCTGGTAAGGCGTGTCGATTAAAAAGAAAATAAAAGACGATTAAAAAGGAAATAAAAGTCCGGTGCGAGCCTAGGAAGTCGTATCGGCATCGATGCGAGCCTGGTAAGGCGTATCGATTAAAAGGAAAAAGAATGGAAAGGAAAATGGATAAGAAAAGGAAACGGCTGATGGTCTTTTGGACTCAGTCATGATAAAGATAAAGGGCTGATGGTCTGTTGGACTCAGTCACCAGGAAAAAGAAAATGATAAAGAAAAGGAAAAAGAAAAGAAAAGAAAAAGTAGAAATGATTAGAGAACTGTTAGAAAATCAATAATTAAAAGAATGCGAGAATAAGTGAAAACTAAAAGAGTATTTATATGAATAATTATGAATAAAGTATATTAATAATTATGTAGGCTTAGTTATTTGCTATGTCTTCTTTTAGAATTTATCTTTTTAAGTTCTGTGTAATGCTACCCTTCTTGATATCATTTTACAGGTACGGGAGCAGAGCTTACACTGTTGCGGGTCGAACTGGAAATCCTCCACTACGTGGAGTGAATTTGTGATACCTGAGTGGATTTTATTATATTAAAAATTGTTATTTTTGTAATTTATAATATGTGTAGTTATATGCCCTGAGACTGGTACTGATCGGGCGTTAGGATCTGAACTGATTTTTATTCTGTTGAGTTTATGTTTTTAAGTAATTCTGGACTGACAGGTTTTAAGAAGAGAATTTTTGGGAAGTCCGAAAAACAGAGGAAACTCTGCCGGATTTTCGTAAAACTTTTCAAAAGAGATCAAAAATTAAAAAGAATTTTCAAACTCTGATTTTATTAAAAACTAAAATTAACTATTAAAAGTGAGGATGTTACATTTATGGTATCAGAGCAGTTTCCCTCGGCCCTGGAGTTTGGACTCACAACTCTTATTGATTACTCACCCAGCGAGTTATCAAGTAATAGTGTCAAGTCTTAGAATAGATAAATAGATATATTTAAATAAGAGTTTTTACTCAATTGTGGAATAACGGTCTCTTTTTCCAGAACTTAGTCGCCATGCCTCGGAGACGTACACAGGATGAAAGGATGGCTGCTATACTAGAAAATCTGGTCCAAATGAATCAGAATCAGGCTGAGACAGTAGCAACAGCCGCAGCAGCAACAGCCGCAGCAGCAGCAGCCGCCGCACTCCACCAAACATCAGGCCCAATGGGCATCGATTGGCTAGCTAGATTCGTGCAGAACGATCCGCCCAAGTTTGAAGGTGGCTACAATCCGGATGCAGCCCAGAGATGGCTCCAAGAATTGGAGAAGATTTTCCGCACGATTTCACCGCCTGCGGAGCAGATAGTTCTTTTGGCGGCGTACATGCTCACTGGAGAAGCCGAATATTGGTGGGAGCATGTACGAAGGGAAATGGAGATCGCTAACCAGGAGATCACCTGGGATGTGTTCAGAATCAGGTTCCTAGGGAAGTACTTTCCGGAAGATGTCCGCCGAGAAAAAGAGTTGGCATTCCTGAATTTAACACAGGGAAGTATGTGCGTTGGAGAATATGCCGCACACTTCGAAGACCTCATCCGGTATTCTGGGAACTATAGGGATGCTGATGAAAGAACTAAGTGCATCAAGTTCGAAGCAGGACTTCGCACTGAGATCAAAGTAGCCTTTGAATTTCAGAACATAGATAATTTGGCCCAACTAGTGAATATGGCTAGTACTTATGAGAAGGGATTGAGGCGGAAGACATCCGAAGATAGGAACAGGATGATACAGTGGGCTGAAGGTTCTAGCAGAGGCAATGTACCGGTTCAGGAATCCGATACACATGCCGACATCAATGCTATGGCAATGGTGCCAATGGACACAGCTCCAGATGTGAATGCCCCGAGAAACAGACCACCATGTCCACTATGTGGGAAAATCCACTGGAAACTGTGAATAATGTTGAGGCAGCACAGAAAACAGGGTCTCTGCTATATATGCGGACAACCAGGACACATGGGGACAAACTGTCCTGGACGTATAGGTGAAGGGAGCGAATGAATTCATCCGAGGTACTTTTAGTGCTAACCATATACCAAATATTTATTTATAATACTTAATTAAAAATGTTTTGCATAAAGCATAAATATTCAATTTAACTTAAAAATAAAATCAATAAATGATAATACATTAACTAAAGTTTCATTGAACACAGTGATGGTATTGCCACTGGTAGAATGTAATGTTAGAACTGATCACTCTGATTCTTACATCCGCTAGGGGACGATAACATCAACAAACTTTATGATGATGTTGCTATTGATAGATGTGAGATTGGGACTGATCACCTCAATCTTCGCAACTATTAGTGGTCGATATCATTGACACTTTCCAACAAAAGTCAAGACAGACGAATAGGAGTCTTAAGATAGTGCACCCACTAATTAGTAGAGTAGTCGCGAATAGAACTCGCGAGAGAACCGAACCGAGCGAACCCGTAGTAAACATCCTTAGACTTCATGGAAAGCCAAACTAAAATCCCAAAACTCATCACACATTTCATTCAGAATCCGATGTGGTTATTCGCGAAAAAGGCGAAACTGGATGAATTAACAGGATATCCACACCGAGACTGACCCAAGTAAACGAGTAAATCGTACTCACCATTAGGAATTAGAATTCACTTAAGAACTTAGTCCAGTTTCCAAACTATTTTCTCAAAGGAAGCAAGTTAAGCCATTGCACCCTGTGCCTTCATCAAAACCAAATCAAATCAGCGGTAGTTCCATAGGAAATGCATCTTTCGATGATTCTTTGCTGAAAACGCACACTTAAGGATAATCTCCATTGTCTTCTTGCTTGACATGCATCCAGTACATCCTGGGTTGTCGTGTGAAGACTACGAAACCCATCCTTGAGTGCTTCGTGTTTCTTCTTTTCATCTTCACTCTCTTCAAGCTTCAAGCATCTCAGATGCAGAGGTGAGAATTCACCAAGACGTAGAAACCCAACATAGTTCTATGCCTACCGATGGATAACCATCCACATGTCTCTTCTAATCTTGGACACAGGTCGAGAAACTTACGTGCGAAATTCTGAATAACGAATGAGCATACCCCCAAGCATGGATATAATTAAGTATGTCAATGCTAAGTGGGGGAGGATTTCAATCCAAGGAATGGAAGATGGAACTTTAACAACAAGAAAATTGTGGATCCTATCCGAGTAACAAGGTGGAATGCAGAATGGTAACGAAGCGTAAGGAAGATGGCATCGAGCCGGACTCAATGTCCGATAATCATACCATAACCCGTAGGGCTAATGAATAACTCACCCTAAACGCTCCGCATTAACTGTCGAAGAGGTTCGCGGAGAATGGAACAAGAATTAAGTTAAAGATCAATCAATACCTTCTCGGACCATTAGACAATTGGGAAATAAATTTAAACCATAACCTTGACCCTTAAGTGAAATCGATCCATAGGAACCCCGTACCCAATTGAAATCGTTAAACAAACAAAAAGGGATGTATCACCGGAGTAAAATACAAATATAGCTAAGGTGGATTCGAAGGGCGACCTCACTAGACTCACTTAAAGGAGTAAGAACAAAAATGTAAAGAGTGGAGTCGCGAATTGGAGTCTCACTTAAGAAGTTATGTCGGAGCACCGCAAATGATTGTCTCAGTCTCTTAAGATTCTGTGTATTATGCGGATTTCTGAGTGACTGAGATAAACCATACCTGAGGCGAATAATTACACCGCAGAACTATTAACTTAGAACTCCCTCAAAAGGAAGATTGGAACCAAAGGAATTGAAATGACATGAGTGGAAACTATGTCACGGGGTACTCCTCCAAGTTAAGGAACAATTGGAATTTCGGGGACGAAATTCAAATAAGTGGGGGAGAAATGTAACATCCCAAATTTTAAACCCGAAGATAAATAAATAAATAATAATTAGAATAATTAAAAATGAAAATAACAAACCACAAATAGGTATTCCAAATGAGAATTCTGGTATTAGAAGAAAATAATAATAATAATACTAAGCGAATTAGAGAAGAAAGGAGCGTTAAATCGAAGTTAGGATCGGGCCAGAAAATAGATAATTCGATAATAAACATAATAACAAGGGGAAAATTAAAATAAAAGATTTAAGACTCCAAACACAATTTCCACCGTTGGATATGAAGATATGATTTTTAGGAAGTTGCTCGTCAAATTTGAGCAAGATCCGACGGTGAACGAAGAAGTTATGGAGGTCTGAAGTTCGGACGAAAATAGAAGGAAAATAGAAAAATAAAACAGCAGTATCTGATCATTTCGCTTAAGCGAAAATATTTCGCTTAAGCGAAACTGATCCAGTGGCAACATAGAAGAGGTTCGCTTAAGCGAGCGGATTTCGCTTAAGCGAAAAACGTTCGTGTCCATTACTGAAGGCCGTTCGCTTAAGCGAATAAATTTCGCTTAAGCGAAAATAGCTCGAGTGGATTTAAATCGAGGGGAAACCCTCTTCTTCAACCACTCTCCCCCTTTGTTTCTCTCTCCTCCTCCGATCCTCCTTCTTCCTCCCTCCTCCACGGCCTCCACCGCCGCCCTAAGCCGCCCACCGTGGCCACCCTTCTCACTCCCTCAAACTGTCTCTCTCTCCCTCTCTTGTTCTCTCTCCCTCCTTCCATCACCAACTCTCTCTCTCTCCTCCCCACTCACCCTCCACCACGGCCGCCGCCACCTCCGGCCACCACCGCCACCTCCACCACTATCCACCATCATCATCATCAACACCATCATTAACTCCTCCCTCCCCGTGAATCTTTCCCTCAAGCTTTCTCTCTCTCCCTCTCCACCCACATACACCGCCGCCCCTCACCACCGCAGCCGCCACTCGCGGTGGTGACCGCCACCATCACCAAACCACCATAGCCTCTCCCTCCTTCCAAGCTCTCTCTCTCTCAACCACGAGCGCTCTCTCTCTCTCTTCGGATCGCACCGGCACCGTTACCGGTCCGTGATCGTGCTGGGCTCGTGTCGGGAACCTCGGAGCTCGAAGCTTTGCCTCGGTTTAGTCACGATCGTTCCCCGCTAACGAGGAGCAACACCGACGCCGTCATCGTCGCCGAGCTAAAATCCAGGTTCTATTTAAAAAGCCCGAGGTAAGAGGGTTCGCGTTACCTTTGCTTAAGAAGTAAATTCTAGGATTATATAGTGGTAGCTAGGAATAGAGTAATTAAAAGTATGTTAATGAACCTTAGGGTACCCCGTTGATAGAAATAAAGTAAATAAAAATTGGGACGAGAAACCACACCTTAGGGAATAAAATTTATGAGCATAGAATAAGTCCCGGAATGGATGAGCGTATTTAGGATATTGAAATAGTTGATATAAAACAAAATGTGGGAAATTATAAAGTAAAAGCTATAGGGGAAGTAAAGGAACAAAAAGGGTAAAAGAGAGTCTAGAATAAGAAATAAGAAATGGACGCGGAGTGAAGTGGAGAACAGAAAAAGGAAAAGAAAGAAAGATGTTGAAAATAGTAGAAAGTAAATAATGTGATGATAAGTCTATAAGAAAAGAAATGAGAGAAAAGAGAAAGAATACAGTAAATCAAAAAAAGAGAAAAGATATATGACTAAGAGAAAGAGAAAGAAAAGAGAAAGAGAAAGAAAAAGAAAGAAAAAGAAAGAGAAAGAAAGGAAAGAAAAATGGAAGTCTGATGCGAGCCTGTGAAGGCGTATCGGCATCGATGCGAGCCTGAGAAGGCATGTCGATTAAAAAGGAAAAATGGAAGTCCGATGCGAGCCTGTGAAGGCGTATCGGCGTCGATGCGAGCCTAGGAAGGCGTGTCGATTAAAAAGATTAAAAGAGAATAAAAGTCCGGTGCGAGCCTAGGAAGGCGTATCGGCATCGATGTGAGCCTAGGAAGGCGTGTCGATTAAAAAGATTAAAAGAGAATAAAAGTCCGGTGCGAGCCTAGGAAGGTGTATCGGCATCGATGCTAGCCTGGTAAGGCGTGTCGATTAAAAAGAAAAGAAAAGACGATTAAAAAGGAAATAAAAGTCCGGTGCGAGCCTAGGAAGGCGTATCGGCATCGATGCGAGCCTGGTAAGGCGTATCGATTAAAAGGAAAAAGAATGGAAAGGAAAATGGATAAGAAAAGGAAACGGCTGATGGTCTTTTGGACTCAGTTATGATAAAGATAAAGGGCTGATGGTCTGTTGGACTCAGTCACCAAGAAAAAGAAAATGATAAAGAAAAGGAAAAAGAAAAGAAAATAAAAAGTAGAAATGATTAGAGAACTGTTAGAAAATCAATAATTAAAAGAATGCGAGAATAAGTGAAAACTAAAAGAGATTATTTATATGAATAATTATGAATAAAGTATATTAATAATTATGTAGGCTTAGTTATTTGCTATGTCTTCTTTTAGAATTTATCTTTTTAAGTTCTGTGTAATGCTACCCTTCTTGATATCATTTTACAGGTACGGGAGCGAAGCTTACACTGTTGCGGGCCGAACTGGAAATCCTCCACTACGTGGAGTGAATTTGTGATACCTGAGTGGATTTTATTATATTAAAAATTGTTATTTTTGTAATTTATAATATGTGTAGTTATATGCCCTGAGACTGGTACTGATCGGGCGTTAGGATCTGAACTGGTTTTTATTCTGTTGAGTTTATGTTTTTAAGTAATTCTGGACTGACAGGTTTTAAGAAGAGAATTTTTGGAAAGTCCGAAAAATAGAGGAAACTCTGCCGGATTTTCGTAAAACTTTTCAAAAGAGATCAAAAATTAAAAAGAATTTTCAAACTCTGATTTTATTAAAAACTAAAATTAACTATTAAAAGTGAGGATGTTACAATCCTCACCGTAGAGTCGTCCAACTCGCCATCTGTCTCCTCCTCCGGAGCAGCATCTCTCTCTTCTATCTCTGCCCTCCTACGCGGAATCTCGATGTAGAACATCTCATAAACAGACATAATGTTGTTGGCGCCTCTTCGGGGAGTAGCTCCTATCTCCCGCATCAGCTGATACCGTACCGTATTGGCCATCTAAAATCCGTACAATTTTATACAAGACAGAATAGAAGTGATAGAGAGAGTGAGCAACCCAAAACGGCAATGTCGACTATGTGGGATTACATCATGTAAATATTAAGACAAAATAAATACAAAAACATAGATCCAACAATAGCATAAGGTAAATCAAGACAACACTTATAACTACCATGATGTACACATGCATAATCACCCAATTATTCATTCCAATATTTGCAAGCTCAATAAAATCACATCCTTCACCATGATACTTTTCTTTCATTCCACAATCTCACGCTCTATGGATAGTTCAAAACGCTCATGCCACCAAAACTCCTTCGCATTATATATTGCTTGATATTACTATTACAACTATCGTTACATGTATTTTCAGAATATCTTGGTTCCTTAAGTCTTATCATTTCGATTAGCATCAATGATGAGGGGGAAACATCATTGAGCTCGCACACGTCTACATCTCCTCGGTCAACCACCCAACCTAGTCGGAAGCAAATAGGAGTACAGGACCTTTACCACGCGGGCACGACAGCTGTCTCACACATAAATGGTCCCAGACCAGGAGGATCTCGTCCTCAAATCATTTCAATAATATCAAGGCTCACTGTCCACGCAGTGGCAAAACACAATGCCCCGTTCCAGTCCCTCTCACTGTTCTCTATTTTGCAATCTAGGGGGCGACAGTACTTATTCTAGTTTCGAAAGCAGAACATGCCACGGCATTGGACCCAGTCCCCACCACGTTAGTGCGCCACTTGTGGAATTGTTCCGCCTAGAAAAGTACTCTAGACTTCTTGACGTATCACCGTCATTGTCCTCCCCTAATGCAATCTCCTCCTAAGTATCCGCAGATACCTATGGTTCCTTCCTCTCCACTACTTCGATACGACACTCATACCTCACCGCAATTGTTAATGTCTTTTAAAATCTTTTAAAGAGTTTTAATTACGGCTTAGTCCTAATGATCGGCTCATCCTTGGTGCATCCCTTCAATGAGGCCCGATCGCTAATCGTTCGAATCTAATCCCCCTAAAACTCATACACTATCATTGAATCATTACAACATCATGACATCATCTTTCTCTTTCTCAAATCACAGCACATTGCTCTCATCAACATTAGCATCACTATTTCAGATCAACTTGTAACTCAGCACCTCATCATGGTCCTCTTTGCCAGTTGTGATTCAGCAGCATCATTGGTGTCCTTCCTCGCCAATTCGGGCTCAGCAGCATCAGCAACTCCTCTCATTCTTTCCAAATTTCCAGTCGTCATCTACTTTTCTCTCAATTCAATCTCATCATAACTGGCCTCTCTCTTTCTCCCTTATTTATTCTCATTATTCGAATCCACTATTCATTTCTTTTCACTCTTAGTTTGTTACCTTCATAACTTCATTACTAACGCATAATCAAATAATCTAACAATACCATATTTACTTAACAAATAAGCAAAGCATAAGATAATAATTCAACACGAACAATCAGAAAACATAACATCATTTATGATAAGCCAATCTCAGTCGTTCGGGTGGATAGCTAAACCAGTCAAACAATCGCTATCACGTACACCACTACGCTAAATGAGATTGGAGTCCAATCTTTGAGATGATTGGACGCCTTAATATGTACCTAATTACCATGGCGTCTTAAGGGAAAGCCCCTCTCTCACCTCGATGACGAACGTCCTATAGCTCTCCAAGGTTTCCCGATCATCTTTCCTCGCCTCTTATCCTCTCGTCCGTCGCTCAACTAAGACATTTTCCCGTGCATTAGAAACGAGTTCGATACATTCGTTGAATTCGTTTTGAAAACAATTTCTCTTTTAAAAACTCATCATCATTGTCCAATGTTTTTCAATTCAAATCCATGATTAAAACAGTTCTTGATAAAAATCTTGAAAACAATTTAGAAACACTCTTTTATTCAAATAAACTTCCTGAATTGAAAATATTCATGTTATGAAAACACAATTTTTAAAACACTCATCAGATTGTAGGAATTAAAGACAAAACTCTAGGATTATATTGACTAGTTCATAAAAATCCAAAACATTATCATTCACTTATTGCAAAACACACGTAGGCTAAAGAAAACAATTAATTGAATTACAATGCTAACACACAAATTCAATCATGCACAGGAAGATAATTTAATTTCATTTCTTAAATCATGAAAAACCGAATTGCTTATAACTAACAATTTCTAAACCTTAAAATCATAGGATTTACATTATGAAAATTGATTCAATTAATTCTACCTATTCCTAGTCTTTAAAACCGAAAAGAATAAAAGAAATTAGCACATCATTGTATCAAACATGTGATAACACAAACATAGAATTTAATCACTCTCATTAGTCATTTAAGAAGAAAAAACATTTTAAGCACCTACACATGCACTAACCGAATTATTCAAGTAAAAGCTTGCAAAGATATAACATACAATCAAAGACATGAAACAATGAAATGATTTTATTTCTTTCAAGATCAAACCATGAGCATCATAGGGAAGTTAGACAATTTCAATTTCATTTTTTTTTCTTAACTTAGTTCAAAGCAACAATCAAGGCCACAAATCATTTCATGTATGCATCTTTATGCTCCTAAATGAGACTAACCTTAGTCTACATGCACTCAAATGATTATCAAGCACACTTCCCTATTTCCTATCTCAAGGCCGAATGTTATCACACATAAGGCAAGAATCTTAGTTCACTTTTCAATGCACTAAAGACAATTAAAGCAAAGCAAGTCATTTTACACCAACATGCATGAATCCTCATGAGATTTCCTTAGACTTTTATCAAAGCTCAAACTCATAATTTTTCTAAAATGAAAATTTGGATTATAACTTAATCTTCTAAAAGAATAGCATGCATGGACTTAAAATCATTAAATCTACTCCTAATTCATACATGCACCCAATGATTAAGGACCAAAACACTTTTAGTACTCATGGCCGAATGGCCTTCACACCAACACAACAAATATAAAACAAATATTAAAATCAAATCGTACCCATAAAAAGAAAAATCATTTTAAAGACCATTACCCTATTTATTTCTACTAGGCCGTAACATATATATAGGAAAACCTAATTTCTTTACTTGAAAATTGACATGCAAACCTCAAAGTTCTAACTTGTAAGATAATGAACATGGATTAAAACATGCACATACAAAGATCAACCAAAATCATTACAAGGTCAACATGCAAAGCTAAAAATCCCTATTTTCTTCTCAAATACACTTAGATCATGAAATTGTTAATCAAACATTCATACATATACACATAGGTCACGGATTGAGCACAAGAAATCAACATGCAAGACATAAATTCTTCACTTTGTCATCAATCAAACCTAGATCATAAATTATTTACCCAATCCTTTCATAAAACCTTATAGGTCACGGTTTTGGAGAAGAAATCAACATGCAAGGGGTTTCAATTTTAGTTTTCACAAAATCTCAAGTAATAAGTTAGATCCTTTAGAAGTTTGTTTAGAAAATCATCATGATCTACCTAATGAAGCCATAACCGAAGCACATAGAGTCCATGAGTTCACATATTACAAACCAATTTAAAAGTTCATAGTAGAATCTAAGCCATAATTGCACTCATCTCTCAAGCTATAAAAATAAACATGCAATGAAAAGAGAAGAAAGAAAAATTACAAGACCAAAAGAAAATCCTAACTATCATGGTTCTCCTCTTGATCTCCTTATAACCTACCAAGAAAATTGATCTCCTAGCTTCAAAGGTTCTCGATCTCTAAGGAAGAATCCAAGGTCTTGCTCCAATCTCCTTCCTCCTTCTTTGTGCTTCTCTCGGCCACCCTCTCTTTCTCTTTCTCTCTTCTTTCTTCTAAGGGTTTGAAGGGGCCTTAGAAAGTGTTTGAGTTGTGTTTGTGAAGGAAATGGAAGAAAGTAAGGAAATGAATTAAGGCAAGGTTGGATATAAGGGCACTGAAGTTGCCTCCTTTGCCCTTGGAATGGGTTTCGGCCAAGGCATCAATTGGAAGGGCAAAATGGGGTTTCTAAAAGTTTGCATGGGAGGGGTTAAATCACAAGGGAACATGGTGCATAGTCTATAGCTTAGGTCTCATCATGCATGGTCACTTCAAACTCCTCTTTTCTACTCACTTAGTCCACTTGTTGGTTTCTCATATCATCCTAAAATTTCCTTACCCCAAACACACACACATCACCGTAGCAACACACATGCACACACATCATGCACTTTCATTTTCATTTTCTATTCTTATTTATTCAAGGCACCATGATCATTAGTTCATGTAATTATGCATACATTGTAAGAGTCATGTACACACACATGCTAAAACCGTAACACACATATGCGCACACACACATCCTATATTTTTCTAGTCATATTTATTTAAGATACTTATGATCACTAATTCACACAAATATGCAAGTATTTTCAAGGATCATATGTACACACACCATATACAAAATCGTAACACCTCTTACACATATATGCACACATACATTTATTTTTCAAGCAATATTCACACATTAAAACAAACACACATCACATTGAACATACATCATAAATCAATTTTTACATCATGATAATTAATTTAATTTCCTACAAGAACACATTTTGTTGTAAAGAGAACTTAAGCTCTTTCAAAGTAAAATAATTATCTACATATAATATACACAATTAAAAATCTCTAAAAATCAAACTTCCATGCAAATGAGAGATTTCCAAAAGATAAATTTATTTGAGGTCATTAACTTTCAAAAATCATGGTTTCATAAAAATTCATCCTTCACAAATTTCAAAAATAAATTTTATAAATCAAATCAAAAATTCAAAAGATCACACTTTCAAAGTTCACAAATCCAAAAATGCAAAGTCATTCCATAAAGAAATTCACTTTTTAATAAAATCAGAAATCCTCTTTAGAAAAATCCTTTTTGGAAAACAAAAATTCAAGGTTTATTTGCATCGAAATCGTTTACGCACGATCGGGAAAATGCGGGGCGTTACAGTATTGATCATTTAAGCCTCTCAAGAAACAAATCACATGATCATGTTCCCTATAAGCTCTAATAGTGGTAATAAGTGAACATGTACATGTAACTTGGCAGCGACAGGTGGGTATAGGTCTAAAACTACTTAACTCTTGCCATAGTCCTTTCAAATGAGTAAAGTATGCAGCAATTGACATATCCCCCTGGTTGAAATTATAAACTTCACCTAGTAATTCAGATATTCGAAAGATATCTCCCTAATAATACATTTCTTTTAGGTCTTCCCTCATCGACAGACGAACACCTCACTGCAGCAATGAGAGTTCTCAGATACCTAAAACACTCACCTGCTCAAGGAATTTTCTTCCCTACCACAAGCACAGTAAAGTTGACAGGTTTCTCAGGTTCAGATTGGGGAGGATGTTTAGACATAAGAAGGTCTGTTACAGGTTATTGCTTCTTTCTTGGCTCTTCTCTCATTTCCCGGAAGAGTAAGAAACAACAGACAGTATCAAAATCATCTGCTGAAGCTGAGTATAGAGCACTGGCAATGGCTGCTCATGAAGCACAATGGCTGACTTATTTACTGGAAGATCTTGGTTTTCAGCAACGTGCTCCTATAGTGCTTTACAGTGATAACAAGTCAGCACTCCACATTGCTGCAAATTCCGTTTTTCATGAAAGAACTAAACACATTGAGATAGACTGCCACATTGTGAGAGAGAAAGTGGAATCAGGTTTCCTTCACCTTCTTCCAATCAATTCACTTTCTCAAACTGCTGATATTTTGACTAAACCCCTTCCTCCACTGCTTTTCAACGCTAATCATGCCAAGCTTGGCCTGCTCAATGTTCACATGCCTGCTTGAGGGGGGATGTCGAATTAGTTAGTTAGTTAACAATTAAAGGGACTTCAACATAATCAATTATGGCTTAGCTATATTTATTCTAAATTGTATTATGACTCATTCTTTGATTTGTTAATCCTATTGTAATCTAAGCTGTATGTAGTTATCATATTGTAATCTAGGCTGTAGAATTATTAGTTAGTTGTATTAGTTTAGATCACAAGCTACCATTATATATTAGCTTGATCTTTGTACATTTATAATAATATAATAGAAGAAATCATTACTTCTACTTCTCTCTAGTTCTTATTTTTTCAACATGGTATCAAAGCTACAATATGTTTTTTTTCTCTGCCCTCCTTTAAACTTACTTTCCTCTTCAAAAATTTCATTTAAATGGTAGCGATCAATCCAATCCTTGATCCTTCCGGCCCTTATTTCTCCCTTACTTCTTACAACCAAATGAGAATCCTGGTGCCATTCTTGTTTCTACCATTCTCAATGGCTCCAATTATCACCCTTGGTCACGCGCAATGCAAATGCCGCTAAAATTAAAGAATGAGTCATAATACAATTTATAATAAATATAGCTAAGCCATAATTGATTACATTGAAGTCCCTTTAATTGTTAACTAACTAACAAATTCAACATGTTGAAAAAAATAAGAACTAGAGAGAAGTAGAAGGAATGATTTCTTCTATTATATGATTATAAATGTACGAAGATCAAGCTAATATATAATGGTAGCTTGTGATCTAAATTAAGACTAATACAACTAACTAATAATTCTACAGCCTAGATTACAATATGATAACTACATACAGCCTAGATTACAATAGGATTAACAAATCAAAGAATGAGTCATAATACAATTTAGAATAAATATATCTAAGCCATAATTGATTACGTTGAAGTCCCTTTAATTGTTAATTAACTAACTAATTCGACACTCAAAGTATTAAAAGTTTAAAACCTGAAGGTCAATGAGTAAAAAATTATTACATGTTCTGTAATCAATAGTTTCAATTTCATTCAAATATTTAATTTAAAATATTTTTTTAGATTTAAGGTTATTATAAGTGAAAAAATTCATAAATTTAAATTATTTTTTTTCAAAAACTTAAAAAATATTTTTTTTTCATAATTTTTTACCATATTTAATTTCTTAATATATATTTGAGTTAGCATTTACAATTTTTGTATAAGTTTGGACGATTTTTGAAACTACTTCTTTCAATTTTATTTATAAGATTTTTTTTTTTGAGATTTTTCTCTTCCACCAAGAAAGAGTAGGTAAACTTATTAGTGATATTGGAAATGTGAATATTTGAACTTGTAAATGCTATTGAAAATTGAAATAAAATCTTATAAATATCATTAAAATTAAAAAAAAAAGTCTTATATACTTCCTCCGTTCCTATTTATAAGACCATTTTGGGGGTTTTTCACCCCACTAAGGAGAGTGGATAAATTTGTTAGTGACATTGGAAATGTGAAAGTTTGATATACTTTTTCAAAACTACCCGTATAATTATTATTGGAACTCTAAAAAATGTTGACTTTATAGGGGTGTTAGTGGAAAGAAGTAATTAAATTTTATTGAAAATTGAAAAAAGATACTCCCTCCGTTTAACTTTAAGTGTCTTTTTAACAATAAAATTCTTTTTCAAAATAAGTGTCTTTCTACCAAATCTAGGCAACATTTAATATTTTTTTTTTCTTATTTACCCTTACATTTAATGTTGTTTTAGTTTTGAAATTTGTAATACTAGTAATGATGCATTGACAAAATAAAAATATTAAATAGGGGTATTTTTGATAAAATACACATAATACTTACAATAATCATCATAATCAACACTTCCTTAAAATATGTGCAAAAGTCCAAAAAAACACTTAAAGTGAAACGGATGGAGTATTATAAATAAGACCAAAATAAAAATTCAAAAATAAATAAAATCGGGAGCGTATATAGAGGAGCGAGGGGAGAATTGATATGGGTCATACATTTATTTTTAGCGGTAGGCAAATGATTGGGTCAAAGCCATAATCACTACTCCCTCCGTTCCATATTATCTGTTATTTTAGCATTTTTAACTTGTTCCAAATTATTTGTCGCTTTAGGAATTCGAGGATGTATTAATTGATTTTTTTCACCTTTAACCTTGCATTTAATGTGTTGAAATATGTGAAATAAGTGATAATTAATGTACTTTGAAGGTATTATAGTAAAGTTATTTAATAATTCTCTTGAAAATTGAAATATTAAATGACTTTCTTAATATGTGTGAAATTGCTAAAATGACAGTTAAATTGGAACGGATGGAGTATATATCCGGGATCTATAAGAGGTTGTGTTTTCTTTCGTTCTCTCTCTATCTCAAACTCCATCACGTTGGATTTCCCGCATTCTTTGCTTCTAAAATTGTTTGCTATGTATGCTTCCAAAATATTTCATCCGTTTCATTTTAAGTGTCTTTTTAACATCAAAATTTTGTTTCAAAATAAGTGTCTTTCTACCAAATCTAGGCAACATTTAATACTGTTTTTCCTAATTTACCCTTACATTTAATGTTGTTTTAGTTTTGAAATTTGTAATACTAGTAATGATGCATTGACAAAATAAAAATATTAAATAGGGGTATTTTTGACAAAATACACATAAAACTTACAATAATCATCATAATCAACATTTTCTTAATCTATGTGCAAAAATCAAAAAAGACACTTAAAGTAAAACGGAGGGAGTACAACTGTATTCTATGTTCTCTCCTTTGAGTGTTTAACACACTAAAAACAAATACTCCCTCCGTTTCACAATGTTTGGTCTTTTAGGTCTAGGCACACAGATTAAGAAAGTGTTAATTATTGTAAATATTATGTATAGTTTGTCTAAAATGCTCATATTTAATCCTTATTGAAAATTGTAATAGTATTTAATTTTTATTAGTAAGTGTCTCCATTAATTAATGTATAGTGGTTTAGAGATGAGAGAGATGATAAAAGTAGAATTAATGAGGAGTAAGAGAAATGATTGAATGAAAGGTTAATATTGGAAAAAAAAATATGTTTGTGTATTGAAAATGTAAAAGGCCAAATATTGTGAAACAAGGAAAAATGTCTAAAAGGCCAAACATTGTGAAACGGAGGGAGTACTTCATCCGTCCCTGAATATAAAGCTGACACTTTTATTTTGTCCCTATTTATATAGTTTTATATCAATTTTTAATGATCATTAATTACTTTTTTCCTCAAACACCCCTATTTATTTAACACTTTTCAGATTCTCAATAATATTAATAGGAGTAATTTTGAAATTACATATCAAAAGTTCATATTTCCAATACGATTAACTAAATTATTTCACTTTCTTAATAGACGTGAAATCCTCCAAAGAGGCTTTATATTTAGGCACGGAGGGGTAGTAATCTCTCCCTCATATAAAAAAGTAAGATTATGCATGTAAATTAAGAAATGATTAAATGATATGAGAATTTGGTATACTCTCTCCGTCTCATTATCTTGGTAAAAAAATGCAAGATTTTTTGTCACATATTAAATTAAAAAAATAAATGAAAAATCTTAAAAATTGTATATTGTATCAATGCATGATTGATAAGTAAATAAGGAAAACACATTTAAAAATTTTTTAAGCAGTATTGCAATATGTATTAATTGTAATGATATGAAAATTAGTGTAATATCAATTTATAATTAATGAGTGAATCATAGCATTATGTTAAACAGATACTCTCTTATTTTCATTGACTTGTTTGATTTTTACCAAGATAATGGGCCGGGAGGAGTATTTGAATTAAAGTATACAATACTATTTAATAATATTAGAAGGAATAATAATAAATGTATAAAAACTATATTAAATAAATATAAAAAATGGATAGTAAAAAAATACAATAAATAAAAGTATGCTAAATAAATAAATATTATATTTTTGACACTGCACAGTATATGAGACAAAATAAAATAATGAAAATTGCATAATTCAATGGAGATAAGGTTTTATTATTATTATTATAAGTCATTTTTTTAGAAGAACTTTTTTTAATCTTAATTATAAGTCATTTTATATTTCATATGCATCATTTATTGCTTTTTTCTTTTTTGCATTTATTAAATGTTATGATTATCTATGTATTTTTTATTGTTGATTAATGAGTGTGAATTTTTCAAAAAAAATTGAGAAAGTAAAATTGACATATTACAATATATTCTAATAAAATTCATAAAATTAACTACTTTTCTTAATACGTGTAATTCGCCGGTTAAATATGTCATAATTGGAAGGAGCATATACAATATATTTCCAAATGTTAGGACCAACCATATTGAACTCTGAACCTTGCGGTGATTCTGTTCAATCACGTGGACACGTTGACGTTCATAAAAAAAAACATGGACACGTTGACCAAACAAAGGAGTCAAGGCAATCAAATGCATGTGTGCTACTAAATTGTATTTTTTTTCTTCGCTCAAATACAAGAGGAAATTTTTTTTTTACATTTATTAAAGAAGTTAGTTAAATGTATTTAATTTTTTTTTAATTTATAAAAAAAAATATACTATTTTAGGAAACGTATATAGGTAATGAAACAAAAATTAAATGATATAACCAATTTATTTAAATAATTTAGAAATGATTGTATCAGAAATATAAAGTTATTTAAATTTTGTTTATACTTGAGACCATTAATGAAATGTTTTTTTTTCCATATATTTGAGAGGTGAGGGAGTACTATAGACCAATTTTAAAGAGCAAAATGTGATGAGTAAGTGCATGTTTGGTTATGCGGTGAGTTAGCCCAGAATCAATTCTACAACGTCAACACTATTAACAGGTGCTTTTGCTACAACGTGATTTTGGGGTCATAATTGAGTTTTTTAGTTGTAACCAAACATGCTATAAGAGGAGAAATATGTCAAAATTCATAGGTCGACTAACGTGCATTACTATTCCCAAAATTAAGATCGTAGAAATACATTCATATTTTTTTCTAGATTAAAAAATATATTTAATGTTTTTTAATAATTAATATTATATTAAGTTTTTAAAATGATAATTATTTAAGAACAAATTTATTTTATTAAAATGACAATTATTTAGAATGGAGGAAGTATTTTACAAAATTTTGTTCAATAAAAATTGAGATTCACGGTGGTGGTAATTATTCTCTGATCTATCTCCGATTTCCAACTTCCATGGAATGAGGGTGAAGAAGCCCATGTATGCATGATGCATCACATCACAAAGGAATCTCATAAAACAAAACCATGATTAAAAGAAAAGCAACAAGCACAAATAATGAAAGTGACAAAAGCATATGTCCAAAAAAAAAAAAAAACCAAACAAACAAACAAAAAAGTGACAAAAGCATTAGTTGAGGGGGCAAAAAATTAGGGTCCATTCACTTTAGGGGCACCAGGGAAATCAAAATGTGTCTCAATTAAAATAAGGTTTGGTAAATAACGTTAAGCAAAAGGAGGGCAAAGTTTCTGCGAGAAAAAAAAGTGAAAATTAAATTATCAATAATCCATCAAATATTATTTTTAAAGACTATTAACTTACTAATAAATTCAAGGATTACCTTTAGGCAAATACAGTTAGAAATTATAAAAATATATTTTTTATGTTTTTTAGAAAAAAAAGTTACATAAACTTGAGAAATTTTTTTCTATAAATTTTGTTATACATTGTTTTTAGGGAAATGTTTAAGCAATTAAAAATACAAAGTAATAATGTCCGCGTAAGGCAGCTCAGTTGGTGGCTGTAGGGACTCTTAGGATTTCCCCTTCCCTGTCATGGGTTCTAGTCTCAGACCTCCCATGTAAAAAAAAAAAAATACAAAGTAATATTTGAAAATTAAAAAAGTGATTATTAATATATTAAATACTCCTATATCAATTTTTAAATAAATATTATGTTTTTAATTGCTTGAATATTTCTCTGTCATTAAATAACAAAATCCCATTTTTTTCATTTCTTGAAACTTTAACGAGCATTATAAAGCAAAAACCCTTCCCTTGGACCAAGCCAATGAATGAAGTCTTTCCACCTCCACATATAATTCCCGACAAGTTCAACAAAGTTTCAGGAGCTAATTGACAATTTGAAGTGGAAATGTGAGTTGTAGTACTAGTAGGTTTTTCATTCCACGTAATGGACCTTTAGCGTAATAAAGTAGGTTAAATTATTGCTACGATATTATGATATGATGGATAAGTCAAATTATCATTTGTACTAAAAGAAAAAAAAAATCTAAATAGCATCATGAGTTATCTGAAATATGGTGGAAAGTCACTTTCGTATAAGAGATTTTTTTTAATGTTTGCACTAAGTCATATGTTATAAGGATATAAAAAAAAAAAAAAGTTAATATATATGGAAAATAGGTTTGTATATCTTAGGATATGACGATATGTTATTTTAAGTTTTATCATCAATACTTATTAAGTTTATTTAACCTTTTAGTCCCTGAACTTGAGTGCTCTTTTGGAATGGTCTTTAAACTTTTTTTTCGATGCATTGGGTCTCTAAACTTTGTTCAATTTTTGGAAATGGTCATTTTGTTACTTAAGTGATGATATAGCCGACGACAAGTCACATCACTGTTACAATATCAACGAGTGATATGTTATGTAGAGTCACGTGACGCTACATGATTTTTTTTATTAAAATAATCATTTCTTTTAAAAATCATTAAAAGATTCGATTTTCTTTCAAAAAACAATTTTTAATTATTTTTAATAAATTTGAATTTTTTTAAAATTTAAAATATTCACGTGGCATCATTTGACACGTTACTTATTGATGTCGCGAAGGTGGCGCGACATGTCCTCGATCGTATCACCACTTAAGTGATGAAAAGATCATTTCCAAAATTTGATCAAAGTTTAAGGATTCAAAACATCGAAAAAAAAAAGTTTAAGGACCAATTCCAAAAGAGCATCTAAGTTCAGGGACTAATTATTTAAATAAGTCTACTTATTATCTAAAGTGTATACTTAACATATGTTTTAGGAAACACATTAAAAACCTCTGTCGTAAAAAGTTTTCAACTTTACCAATTTGAAAATATTGGTAATTAATTTTTTTGTATGCATCAAGAATTCTCAAACTGGTGCGCTTAGCAGTATTTCGGCATGAGAGTGTAGAAGTCTTAACTAGTGTCGCAGCTCCAACTCATGTAAAAGGCATGAAAAGAGCGCGACAACAACATATAAAGACCTTGGAATGTGTTTCATTTTATCATAAGAAGTTTTTTGTGTTAGGCATTAATGAGCCACTAATTATGGTTAGGAAGCCATTAAAGAGAAGAGTTATATAAATGGCTCTTTACAAGATAAATAGCTTATGAAGAAGAGAATATAGATTATGAAGGTGGATAAAAGTGGGTTTAAGATGTGTGTAAGCCATTGAAAGAGAAATAAAAAGATAGTAAGAAGGACAATCTTAGAATTTTGGAGATCAAATAGTAATATTGAATTGAAACCCTTGAAAGTATTAAGTTTCCTCCTAACCCACCTGATAAGGTGGAAGAAAACTAATCACATGGAGGATATATAAGGTTTCAAGCCTATCGTAAATTAACTCCTTCAAGAAGGATGTTAACATCCAATACTAAATGGGATCCATTCTCAATAATGTTAGCAAAACATTTCATGAGAAACATCTATCCCAAAAGGACATTTAATTCCCAGCAACAATCATCCCTCGACCTTTCTCCATGGGAAGATTTTACCCTCACACATGGTGTGGTTCCATTTGCTTCATCAAAGAGAGAAGAAGTTAATTATTGAGTTATCCCAATCCAGCCTACTTTTGGTGTATCATAGGAGGAATAGGAAGAGATGAGTAGATACCTTGGTCCTTAAATCAATAGGGAAGAAATTGTTACTTTTATATGACAAGATTGACAAGTCACCAAGAAGTGTAGGATAAAGACAAATCGACAATGAAGACTCTAGTCTTAAATCCAGGAAAAATTGAAGAGATTGAAGACTTTGACTGAGATGAAGCATTGGCAACAACATGGCAACAAGCACATGACTCATGTGAGGAAGGAAGATTGTCGAAGAGCATCAAAATACTTTGGCGGGTTTGACACATGAGTAATAGGCAAATATTTTGTACATAGTGTAGGATGAAAGTTACTTTGTAGCCTAGTGTATAATAAGACTTTCATTTACTTTTCTAGGGGTTGGAAACCACTTGTGAAAATCCAAACAATCTTACACAATGCACATTCATGAATGCATATCAAGTACTTATATATTTCCACTCTGTTTTCCTTTTCTTTTGTTTTTGTTTTCATTTACTGGCTTTCATTTTTCTTTGCAACTTTGCACTTTTATTTTTATTTTAATCAAAGAAGTTTGTATTTTAAGCCCATATTGGAGCATTTAACTAATTGTTTGAGGTTTCTTGAACAATTCTCACTTAAGCGATATCAACACAATTTTCATTGGTCATGCTTTTCTTTCAAATCTAATGTTGGCAAGTCTAACAAGTTTTTGCCAATAAATACAATGTGTCGGTATTTGGCGGAGTAGGTGAATGTACTCGTGAGGGAAATGATTTTTGCATGGAAATGACTAAAAAAATCAAGGTGATTGTTAAATACATTCGAAATTTTCTATTTGCATCAGTCAAAACATCTTTTTGACAATATATTTTTTCATTTTAAAAAATTAAAAAATTTTCCACTGTAAAAACAACCTTTCAACAAATGAGAATAGGAATTTCTGAATATATTTAGCAAGAATTTTTTCATTTATGATGAAAACCCTCACATCATGCTAAAGGTAAATAATTGATGTCTGCTATGCAAAAGAACTTAGCAATAATATAAATATCACAGTAGTAGTAATGGAAAATGAAAGGAGATTGAGTATTAGTCCAGATTCAAAATTATGGATTAGCTTGGTAAAAATAGGTTATATTTATGAAAACATAACTTATCGTTGTGAATCTATTTTAAAGTTATGAGATTGTAGCTTAAAGTTTATAATTGTGTAACTAAAACTAATTGAATTAAAACTATTTGACAAAACTAGTTACGCAACTAGACATGTTAAATGACTTAAAATGACATAATATTATATTGGATAATCTTAGTCACATATTAAAAACGTTTCACATTAATAGCTCACATTATTATTAACTAAACACATTTCACGTCGACCCTAAAGTAAGACATTTTCTCGAAAACCAATTGGAAATTCAAGTACTTTAGCTTCTTTGATCTTACAAAAATATTGTTCATTGAATTGGAAGATGTGTTGGACTGCAATTAACATTGACAATAATGATGGTACTGCATTGATAGCTAGCAGAAAAAGGTATATAGTAAATGCTTCATTTGCACTTTTGCAGTAACATAAATGATAAATGAAAGGAAACCAATTTTTAAATACTCGTAACAAATATTAGTAGAATAAAAAATAGAAAAAAATAAAGGACAAAATTAAGACATGATTTATTGAAAACTTTTATTTATTTATTTATAAAAGCTACCTGAAGTAGTTTTATAAAATGAAGCTTTCAAAAGTTAAAAGTTTCTTATTTAAAAAATACAAATTCTTTTTATTATTTTTTTCATCAAACAACTCTAATAATTTAATAACTTAGTAAATAAACTTGTCTTAACAAACTCAGCCTATTAGGGGTGTAAGCCATCCGGTACGAGACCGCGAGACCGCTCAGATCGAACTGGACCGAATAAAAAAATATAGTCCGACCTGATCTTGTGGTCTGGTCTGATCTTAAAATATATAAACCATTGTTATATGGTCCAGACAATCTCATTTTTTTTAGACCATTCAGAGCAGACCGGACCGATTATATATCAACTCATTAAAAAAGTAAAAAACCTAGCTTCAATTCATTGCCTCATCCATCGCTGTTTTTTTTTTTTTTTAAATGGCAGCAACATGTAGGATGATGCTGGAACTTGATACTTTGAAATATCATACTATGCTGGTTCCAAGTTCCAAGTTCCAAGTTCCAGCATAGTATTATATGATGATACAACACTTTGTGCATTCTGTGTTTAAACTTGGAAGTATCATACTATGTTGTATGAGTTTTTTTTTCATATTATGATAATTTTTTTAGCAAATTCCTTTTAATATTTTTTATGGATTGTCTAATATTTAATTATGTGCTAAATAGATGGGACCGGACTGTGAATGGTCCGGTCTTTGTACTTAAAAAATATCTGGACCGAATTAAACTGGACCATGTTAATTTAATTGGTCTGATCTCTAATATTCATCAAAGATCGAACTGGACCGGACCGTTACACACTTACACCCGTACAAACCTACTCCCTCTGTCTCTTAATATAGGGCACCATTTTGGTAGAATTAGTGTCTTTTTTTATAAGTCGTTTTAGAATATCTAGGTAGTATTAAAGAGTTTATTTCAAATACATCCCTCATAATTGCATAGGGGTGATAGGGTAATAATTACAATAGAAAGATAAATGAATAGAGTTGTAAAATTATAAATAGGAGTAACGGAATGACAAAATATTTTTTGATAAATTTGAGAGTAATAATTACTTTTTTTAATCTGCGTGAATTAGGTAAAAGTGACTTATATTAAGGGAGAGAGAGAGTATAAGTAATCCTTGGATCAATAATAGCTTCACTTGTAAAGAAATTGACCTTTTCTTTTCTATTTCTTATATTTAACTAAAATACTACCATATTACCAACAAAGCCCAGCACAGTTGGTAGATAGTTGGGTTCCTTAAGCATGATGTTAGGGGTTCGATCCCTGCCGTGGGCATGGAAAAAGCTTTGCTGGTAGAGGCAAAACCCACTTCGGTGATTTCTACCCCTCGGAGGGGATTAGTCTTCGGCTGTCGTTTAGAGATACCCTTGGTGTAAAAAAAAAAATACTACCATATTGATTTGTGACTACCAAATTGACTTTTTATTTTCTTGATTTTTTACGCAATAACTACCAAATTGGTCATAAAAATATAGCCGGGAAATAAGTCTTAAAAGGTTAAACTTAAAAAAAAAACTACAATATAATGGAAAATTAAATCCTTAAAAGACAAAAATATTTGCCAATTGAATTCTTATAATGTTCCATGATTTAGTTAAACTTGAGTATTAACTCAAACTTGTAATCTACTCATAAACTTGTACGAGTTTATGAGTTGAGGTGGAGAAATTGAACCAACCCATCATATGGAAATTTGGACCTAAATGAACTCTAATGAACTCGGGTAAACTCAGATGAACTTGTGTAAAATTAGGTAAACTCGTAAGTTCATTCTCAATTTTACCGATTTCACTCACTCACACGAATTTCATTTTCTAAACACCTGCAAAAACATTATTTCATGACCAAAACACTTGAAGTGGATGTTTCATTACTAATGATCAAAAACGCCTCTTTTGGCCAATATAAAATTAGGAGTCCGATAAAAACCGGTTTCGAAACTTTCTAACTTAGCATTTTTTGCTCCAATTTTTTACCAATTTTAATTGCAATTATCATGCCTTTTTCAAAATTTGTTTGATTTAGTGTGGAGTAATATCGTGAAATGATAATAATGTGCTATCATTACCTGTAAGTGTTATATATATTATGTTTATGTATATATTTTTTAAAGATAAATCAGTACTAATTCTTTAGTCGAGTTTACGGATGAGTTTACCTTACCCGGTCCAGTCTACACATTAGTAAATTTTCAAGTTTGACTACCATGCTTGTAATAGTTAACTTAAACTTTCACCACTTATTTTAGTGTCATTTTCTTTCAAAAATTAAAGACTAATTTGACATTTCACTCAATTTTTTTTACAACAGTCTTGAGTTGAAGAAACGCTAAAAAAAGCCTTGGTAAGACTAACAAAAAAAAAAAAAAAGCCTTAATAAGACGCACACCAATCTGAGGTCACTTATCATTCTCTTCACATGACAAGCTCATATGAAAAACACCTAAACTCTCACTTTGTCACATGCAACAATCAAGTTGTTAGTGGTAGGTACACCAGAAATAGTGATTTGTTATATGAAGCATTCCCAAGTGGTTGGTGTGCTGAACATACAGTTACATAAATGGGCTTTACTTCGCAACCTTTCAGAATAAAGGATTTCTATACCATTTTAACATGGAGTAATAAAAATAAGTCATGTGTATTTTTTTGTCACGTTAATTAGACATATTTTTAATTTATAAATTTTAGAATTAGGTCCCTAAGATATTTATTTAAAAATATTATTTTTATCCTTATTGTAATTAACCCAAAATACCCTCATTTTAATATTATTTTCATCTATACAAAATATCCTCATTTTAATTTTATATTTCATCTACTCTCCCACGTTATTCTTCTCAATTTAATATTATTTTTCATTTTAATTAATACCATAATTTTTCATTTCACTACTCTCTCATGTTATTCTTCTCCATCAATCTATCGTACCATTCTTCTTTTATCACTGCCAAGTACCACCATCATCATCACCTTCTTCTTTACTCATACCTTCATCATAGAAAAACCCAGGAACAAACCCATGAGCATACCTTCTTCATCATCACCTTCTTTTTTATTCTTCACTCTCCAAATCCGTTTTCATTTCCAAAGCCAATCCCAATTTCACCGCCACTACCACCATAAATAGGTTCTCTTTCTTCTTTTTTTAGGAATGTTCATTGATCTTTACCCAAGGAAACTCAATTTTGTATTTCTGTGTAAACTCATAACACTGGATTATTTTTTTTATTTCCCAAATGTAATAATGAATAAAACAAAAATTTTCAATTTTTCACTGACAAAAGTCTTCAATTTTTCATTAAAAAAAAACTCAATTTTTAGCGATAATGTTTTTTTTTCTTCTTCAGTTGAGTGATGGTGAGAAGCAACGTATTGCCGTAGCTCGTGTTTTTCATTAATTTAAAAAAGGAAGAAAGATAACCTATCAAAAATCAAATAAAAATATTCGTATTTTGTATTTTCAAGTTTTATCAATTAAGTTATATACGAGAGACAGTCAAATGAGATGACATGAGAACAAAATAAGATAAACTTCACCTCTCTAATATAGAGTAGGAGATAAAGTAAGAAAAAATTGAGAATTAAATGAGATGATATGAATATAAAATAAGATAAGAGAAAGTTCGCTCCTCTAACGGAGCAGGAGATAAGGAAAGAAAATTTGAGATACTCCCCTCATCTCATTATCTTAGTAAAAGTCAAAGTAGCCAACAAAAATAAGAGAATATCTTTTTGATATAATGCATGATTTTATTTTCAAAATAAAATATAATATATGATTTATTCATTAATTACAAATTTCTGTATTACAAATTTTCATTTTTTTTTTACAA
This sequence comes from Crotalaria pallida, assembly GCA_037953625.1. Classification (NCBI taxonomy): domain Eukaryota; kingdom Viridiplantae; phylum Streptophyta; class Magnoliopsida; order Fabales; family Fabaceae; genus Crotalaria; species Crotalaria pallida. The sequence goes on along the minus strand of CM075654.1, from coordinate 52,058,911 downwards.
TCTTTAAGATTTTTCATTAATTATTTTTAAGATTTTTAATAGAATATACACTCTTTAATATTTTTCAATAATTATTTTCACTTTAATTTGAGACAAAAAAAATGATTTAGAGACCTACAAGCCTACAAACCTACACATAAGATTATGACACTTGTTATTTTCAAGTTAAAAAAAATTAAATAAAAGAACTTAAATGACAAATGTCAAGATCCTAATGTGTAGGCTTATGAGTAGGTCTCTTTAGGTAAGTCTCTCAATCATTGCTCTTTTTTTTTTCCAAGACAATGAGACGGAGGGAATAGAAAACATTAGCATATCAAACCATGTTAGTCTCAACGTAGATCCTCAACTCTTAACAACTATAAGAAACCAAAAACAAAATGAATGAAATTAATTTAAATAAATATTAAGGCAATGAACATCCCTAAAAGAGGAAGAAAGAGAACCTATATATGGTGGCGGCGGCGACGGAATTGGGATTGGGTTTGAAAATGAAAACGAGTTTGGAGAGGGAAGAATAAAAAAGAAGGTGACGATGAAGAATGAGGTATGCTCCTGAGTTTGCTCCTGGGTTTTTCGATGAAGAAGGTATGAATAAAGAAGAAAAAGGTGATGATGTTGGTACTTGACAATAATAGAAGAAGAAGGGGTATAATAGATTGATGGAGAAGAATAACGTGGAAGGGTAATGAAATGGGAAATTATCTTATTAATATGAAAAATAATATTAAAATGAGAAGAATAACGTGGGAGTGTAGATATTCTCAAAAAAAACGTGGGAGTGTAGATGAAATATAAAATTAAAATTAGGGTATTTTGGGTAGCTGAAAAATAATATTAAAATGAGGGTATTTTGGATAAGTGAAAATAATATTAAAATGAGGGTATTTTGGATAAAGGCTTAAATATGAAAATGATCCCCGTAAAAGTTGAATTTTTTGAAATTGGTCCCTGTAAAAAAAATTGGTTTTGGTTCCTGTATTTTCAAAACATTTTGGTTTTGATCCCTCCTGTTAAATGTGGATGAAAAACACCGAAAAGGTAATGTATTACGTTCTATGATCAATTAAGAATGATATTCTTGTATTAATTCTCAAGGGTAATAAAAAACAACTCTATTACATAAAAGAACCAATGAAAACTCCATGATTGTAGAGGGACCAAAACCTATGAAATCTAATAAAAAATTGATCAAAACCTATCAAATGTATTAATATATGGACCAAAACAAACTATCAATATAATTATGGGAACCAAAATTTAATAGGAGAGATCAAAACCAAAACGTTATGTTAAATGCAAAGATCAAAACCAATTTTTTTTTACAGGGACCAATTTCAGAAAAGTCAACTTTTACATGAACCATTTTCATATTTAAACTTTTGGATAAATTACATTAAGGAAAAAAAATAATATTTTTAAATAATTATTTTAGGGACCTAATTCTAAAATTAATAAATTAAAAATATGCCTAGCCGATGTGGCAAAAAAAATACACATGACTAATTTCTATTACTAAATATTAAAAGGATATAGAAATCCTCTCAAAAGGTTTCGAAGTAAAGCCCTAAATAAATATTACGTGACTTGGTTTGCCAGCTTAGCCGGAAAAGGTACCCATTGTAACTGCATTCCGCTCTATTAGCGGAAAGGTCCATTAAATTGAAATTGATTGTCACTTGTTGCTTAGTGCACACTAAAGAATACCTTGCGTATTAACATGGAAAACCGTTGTCCATACTGCAAGCTAAGACAAATTGCTATAACAGAACATTTATTGCGACAATAGAAAAAAGACATTGACTACCCAAATGTGTTTGGTCTAGTGGAAACATGCTATGACCATAAGGATATTGAGAATTCATAAGACCATAAGGTCAGAGGCTCGAATCCTTATGGAGAACATCCATTGGAGAGACACCTCACCCATATTGCTCAAGGTACCGGGACTGTGATATTTCCCTCCACGTTTTTTAGTCCACCAAAAAAAAAAACACTGACTTACCGTATGTCCAACAAAATAGCAAATTTTATCTTAAAAAATATGAATTTCAGATTTCGAAAAATAATAAATTTAAATTTTTGATACATAGTTTCATTTAGCGCAATCTAAATTTGTTAGACTAATAAAAAATTGTTATCTAATACATTATGTCATATCATTACTTAAAACAGAATGTTAAGAATGTGAAGAAGAAGAATGATCGGTTCTAGAAAAATTGAAATTAACTTTAATTTTTTTTTAAATAATGTTTTTGAAAATTTAAAGTTATAATTTATGTAAAGGTATAAAGGATTAAATTAAAATAATCTAGTTTTTATGTTGGACTAGATTGCAAAAATCAATTTTGACTACTTTAAGTAATGACATACATGCATTGCATTAGGTGACAAATTCTTATTAGTCTAATAAAAGTTGCATATTCAGTATCTTAAAAACACCGGTTAGTGAGACTCGTATTAGAAACATAAAAGATTGAGAACCACGTAAAATATAGAATGAACTTGACCGTTCAATCCTCACGTGAAGTAGCTTCCAAAATGCACAAGCAAGTTGAGAGTTACAGTAACCGTATGCCAGAGAATGACAGATATGTACAACTTGAAGATTAACTGTGAAACCCCATTATACAAAAGTGTCATAAATAGTACAAGAAACAAAACATATCCGATCAAAGGCTCTTACAAAATCACAGTCTAAGGACAAATCTGGTAACTATATTACATTACATGTTAAGGGGCTGTTGCCTGTTTTGTGAATCATCGTATCCATCATAAGTCTTTGTTGTGGACTTGTCAGACTTTCTCTTCAACACAACAATCCATGTGATCACTTCCAACAATACCGCAATCACCGCAAGCGCGCCGATCACTCCAATGTATGTTGTTTTCCATTTCTTTTCAGGACTCAATATGTCGAAGCCCTTGAAAATATTGATCAGTGACAGGATGATTATAGTGTATCCAATGCTATGGTGATAGATATTCCAGAAATATCTGTATTTGTGATCCTTTTGTGGCCTTAGGAACAATGCAAAAATCTGCAAAATTCAGATGGGGAGGAGTGTTCATAAAAAAGGTAGATAGAAAAATCAAATGTTACAAAAGTTGATATTCTTAAATTTCATCTGTGGTTTCCTTTAACAGCTGATCTAACCCAAAATTTTCAACAAAATTTTCAACATCTAGATCTATGAAATTGAAATTTTTCGTAATTCTTTTACCATACTATTTCATCTGTTACCTGTATGGTACAAAGAGTAAAGAGAGAGATTCCAATATTGCGATGAATGCTGTACGTAATCCCCACCGATTCGCTTCCAAGTCTAAGACCAGTTGCCCAGCCAGCAACCCCGATGGCATAAGCAGATAACTGGCAGCCAACATGAAGATAGAACCATGCTGGATCTGCTGATGGGAAAGTCCTCATATACCTTGCTATGATCACTCCAAGGGGAAACAGAAAACCCCAACTCACAGCATTTAGTATACCATGAATCTGGCATTCAACAAAATCAGAGATTAACAATTCTGGTAAACGATAAATAAAAGGTAAAGATCATTCGGATATACTCATTATGTACCATTACTCCACTAATAAACTACTAATAGCAAACATATTTACTGGTTTCATGACTCTGCCCAACCAAGGTAGAAGTTCGGCTTGATTCTTAACCATCCAATTTTTCTCAAAATTGAATCTTTTTCATCCCTTTTTTCATTTGTACTCAATCCAATGAATTGGAAAACCACAAGGCATCTCACTTTTGGATTGCAAACATGAAACACCCATTTTCTGAAATCACCAAAACACCCAAAAACTAGAGCCCCGATTCACTAAAAAGATCACAAATTGCTCTTTGAAATTACTACAGAACAACAAAACAATTTCAAAAAACCCAGTGATCATTATACAAACACAAGACATGACTTCACTGCTGAATTGAAACCCCCCCAACAAATCAAAGAATCAAGGACATAACAAAACACCCATTAGCTTAATAGCACCAATTAGTGTACAACAAATTTGAAAAACTTGCATCAAAGCAGTCAGCAAAATTGATCAAATTTATTGTTCACAGCACATTTTCGTTTTGGAACCCTACTCAGTTGTATAAGTCCCTAAGTCACCATCCATCCTATGTAAACCAATACGATACACACATGTCATTTCTCTCTCCATCGATGCAAATGTCGACCAACAAAGTAAGGGACCAAATAAGGTATAATGAACAGGACAACTTTAATTTCTATAATACACAATATCATAGTTGTCCAAAACTTATTATGTTCATAAAATACTTTTGTACTAACAATGAATCTGGACAACTTAAAAACAAAATTACTTTTTCCTTTTTTAATAATGTATCAAAGTTGTGTCCAGAGCTATGGTTCATGAAAAAATTTATTTCTAAATTTAGTTTTCTCATAAACCCAAAAAAGAAATTGCAATAATTTAATACAAAATAAATAAATAAATAAATATGAACTCACATTCTTCTTCTTGGTTCTGGAATCTACCCCACCGCTGCTAGAACTAGAACCATGTTCTCCATTAATCAAGTCCAGCGTCCCCTTAGAATTCAAATTCTCAGGGAGGAACGAATGCTTGTCCAACCTTTCTTGGGTCACGGAGGGCCCCACCTGCCACACCTGATTCACGCTCCCACTTCCCTTCTCTGGAAGCTTCAACGTTGCAAAAATCCTAAACTCTCCTCCGCTCTGTTCCGCACTCAAATCCCATACCTCGTACGACAGCTTCCCAGGTACGAGCGCTGCGTATGATTTGATGTCGAGGGTCTTAACCGTCACTTTACCCGCTTCATCGCTGTAGGCAGCGATGGCTTGGGTACCGGCCATGCCGGTCGCCGTCGGGTTGAGGCCCCACGAGACCCAACCCGACGGCGACGGAGGCGAAGCAATGAAAGCAACTGCGAGAGTGGAGTTTGAAGGGTCGTGGGTGAAGTGGAGGAAGGATTTGAGCTGTGGAAGGTCGACGCATTTGGAATAGAGAGCGTTGGATTTTGGGTGGGTGAGTTTTTGCGTTGTGCAGGTTAAGGAAAGGGTTGTGGTTGTGAAGAGAGAAAGAAGAAGGAGAAGGAGAAAGAAGAGAAATGTTGAAAGTGATGGTGCCATATTTGTGAAGAAGCTAAAGAAGGGAGAAAGAAGGGAGAGAAGAGAGAATAGAAAGTGTGTGTGTGTGGGAGAGAAATAAGAGGGTGAGTTGATAAATAAATAGTAATGATTTTTTATTTTTTTCTTTTTATGGTAGGAATTGAAGGGAAAGCGATGATCGGTGCAGTTAAAGATGGACAACGCGATAGGGGAATTTTCTTTGTTACTCCTCTGTCAGGTCAGCTATGGTGGAAGAGGTTTCATGAGGACATTATTTTCATTTATCTTATTTATACTTTTATTGTGTTTTAGTTTTAATTCCTATAAGTTATTTTGATCCGGACTGATTTTTAATTTTTCAAAATATTTTGGTTTTGATCCACTCCATTATAAAAAAAAAACTTATTTGCTGATGTGGCTAGCGGAACACTATATCAGCAGTCACGTAGTGTGAGGAAACGCCACATAAGTGATATGACATGGATGATACAGATCCATGAACACAAAATGCTCTCATACGTAAAATGGTCTCATACGCAAAATTTTGCCTTCATTTGTTGATTTGTTATTACAATTGAAACATGCTTATTGTAACATTCTTAATTTTATTCTAAGTATAATTAGAATGATAAACAACTTAGAAAATTGATGATTATGTTCAAGATTAAGTAAGGTGATGGATTAGGATCACTTTTAGTGCTATGAAGTACTCCCTCCGTCCCATTATCTTAGTAAAAAATGCTAAAAAATTTGTCTCATATTAAAGTAAAAAAATAAATGAAAAATCTTAAAGATTGTATATTGTATCGATGATTGATAAGTAAATAAGGAAAACATATTTAAAGATTTTTTTTTGGAGACAATATTGTAATATGTATTAATTGTAATGATATGAAAATTTGTATAATATCAATTTGTAATTACTGAATGAATCATGTATTATATTAATCAGATACTCTCTTATTTTCATTGACTCGTTTGACTTTTACCAAGATAATGGACGGATGGAGTATTTATATAGCCATGGCAGAGAATAAGAGGTTGAAAGATGGGAAAACAAGTGTTAGAACGGTGTTTTCGGTGTTATAAATACTCTATATTAGGAAATTAAAAATAAAAGATTAACAACTCTAAACACAGATTCGACCGTTGGATGTGAAGGTTGGTAGGTAGGGAAGCTTGCTTTCAAATTTGAGTAAGATCCGACGGATAACGAAGAAGATATGAGCACTTTGAAGTGCAAAGGATTGATGGACTGAATTGCTTAATCGATTAACCAGTTAAGACCTGATCAATGGTAAAAATAAAAAGGGAAAAATAACACGTCTTAATCGATTAACCATGGTTGTTCTGAGTGAAAAAATAAAAACGATCAAAGGGGGAGGAAACACATACTTTCTCCCCAAGCTAAGAGAAAAACAAAGCTTCTAAAGCAAGCCAAACCTCTATAGTCACCACCAAGATTTCTCTCTTCCATAACCACATCATCCAAGCTCATCATCATCTCCACCATCATCATCACCATCATAACTTTCAAGCTTTCTCTCACTAACACAACACCCGTGGCTCTAGTTTCTCTCTCATGCCCCGAGAACATCCTCAAGTGCAAGTGAAACATCTTCCTCCATCAACATCACCTTTGGACACTATACCCACTCACTATTTGGTAGCTCTCATCCGGTTGCAAGCGAAGCTAAGGAAGTTCAAGTTCTAAGGTTCTAAGGCTAAGGAGAAAGGGTCAGGACTTGAGGTTTTCTCTCTCTCTCTCTCTCTCTCTTCAGTTGAGGTAAGGAGGGGGTATTACCTCTACTTAGGAAATAGGTTCTAGATTGTATATAGGGGTAGCTAAGGGTAGGTGAATAAGTAGAATAATGAACCTTAGGTAATTGATATTAATAAAAGTTGGAATAATTAAATAAAGGAAAAGAACTGGTTTTTAGGCTTGTGATAATATAGGTTGATGATAAATAGTGAATATGGAAATATATGAGTATTTGTGTTATGTGAGAATGATATTGGCTGTTGATGATGAATTGATTGTGAATGATGCATGTTATGAATGTTGAGAAGTGAATAATGGACTTCGAAACTCATAGAAAAACTGGAAAGAAATTAAATGAAACAATAACGGACCCTCCATAATGGTGTGTGAATATATAATAATGGACCCGCTAAAAGGTGTGTGAATTTACAATAATAGACCCGCCGAAAGGTGTGTGGATTTATAATAATGGACCCTCCATAAGGTGTGGAAAAGGTAATAATGGACATAACCCTAATCATATAAATTAATGGATAAAATGGATAAAAAGATGATGGTAAATAAATATAGAAATATGAATTGTGGTTGACAAAAATGATTAATATGATGTGATGAAATTATTTGCTAATTGTGTTTGACTTAGTTGCTTTCTATGTCTTTATAGAATATATTTTCTAAGTATTGTGTAATGCTCATCTCCTTACTATTTTTATACAGGTACTAAGCCCGAGCTTAAACAGTCACAGGCCGAGCAGGAGTACTCTCCCCCTCGGGGAGAGTAAGTAGTAGTAGTTAGTTATGATGTCCGTCCTGGGCCCTATTTTGCGATTATGATGTATATATGAACCTCTTTTGCTAAAACTTGTATATATTCATTTTGGATGCTAGGATGTAGCACATGGGTGGCCGAGGACTCCTCCTTTTGGAAAAATAGTGATTTTGGGAATAGATCATTCCGCTACTTGTTTATATTCTTATGCTTATGATGGTTATGCTATATGATGTTAAATGCCTTGCTGGCTTTTTGTTTATATTATTATGTGTTATTATAGGTTTAACATGGAAACTTTATTTTGGGAAAAGTCCGAAAAATAAAGGAAACTCCGTCAAATTTTACGGAGAATTTTTATAAGTAATTAAGTTTTAAAACGAAATTTTCAAGTAACCAATTAATTAATCCGGTTTATGAGGTTTTATTTTTGAGGGTGTCACATTTATAATTTATTAGTTTTGGAAAGCTCCAACACCAAGGTGATTTGAAAGACATGATTTTTGAAGCTATATTTTTCAAGTTTTTATTGGGTTTGCTTCTTTTAATCTTAACTCCACAATCAAGGAAAAAACATTGATTAGTTTGATTCAATAAAGCTTATTCATGAATAATATCACAACAAGAATTTAAATTCCTTACCCAACCTGTCAACACCGTATAAATATTAGTTGGAAGATCTCTTTAATATAAACTATATATAAAACTCAAAATTGTTGTCTTCTATGATTGTAAAGTTTAATTTTATACAATTAAAAAATAATTTATTTACATGATATAAAACATAAACTACACATTGGCTCTACATAATTTAATAAATAAGTACTCCCTTCGGCTCGAATTATAAGCAAAACCAACTAATTTTACCCTTATTAAGTTTGTTAGTTGATTGTATTTAATTTCCTCAAATTTATAAAAGAATTGAGCTATTTTAGGAAAGCTGCACTGGGAATGAAACAAAAATTAAATAAGATAATAATTTTTTAGGGATGTTTTTGGAAAGTGACATTGGGAATGAAATAAAATTTAAGAAAGTTGGTTAGTTTTGCTTATATTTTAAACCAAGAGAGATGTGTTTTTTGTTGCTTATATTTCAAGCCGGAAGGAACAATAATTTAACATTATACATTACAAATTCAAGATATTTTACTCATACTTTGTTAATTGCAATTTTACACACAATACTAATATCTCAAATTAAACGACCAGTGCATCACACGGGAACACTTACTAATTTTTAATGAAAAAAAATTAAGAGGTTTACATTTTTATTCATTTTACTTGAATTATTCATTTTATGGAAAATTAAACTTAATGGATACCCCCATCCCATCCCTATCATCTATTATTTATAGTCAATTTTTAAAAATATTTATCTTACACTTGTAATTATGAGTTAGGATCCGTTGACACCAGGTGTAAAACTTGATCACTTACAATTTCACATAACTTTTTATATATTATGAAATTTGTCAATCCAACCGTTGAATTATATGTTATTATCAAGTAGATCAAGACTACAAAATTTCATAGAATATAAAAATTATTTGATACTTCATCCGACTATTATATTTTAAAGGATAATACGTTAATTAAAATATAAGTAAATATACATTATTAGATTACATACCTATGAATCTCCGAATGATATGAAATTTGGTATGTATGATCGTCATGATAATAATATATAATTCAACGGTTGGATTGACAAATTTCATAATATATAAAAAATTATGTGAAGGTGTAAGTGACCATGTTTTACACTTGGTCAATGGATCCTAACTCTATAAGTATATCCATATCTTCAAATTTAAACTTTTTTTTTTCATATGCTCTTACTTACACTCAACATCTACATCTATATAATCATTTTCAACCTCTCACTCTTCTCACCCATTCCCATAAAACTTAATTAGGAGATTTGCAAAGAATACTGAATTAATCTAAGCAAAATATTACTCCCTCCGGTCCTATATATAGGTCACATTCTAGAAAGTTTTCTTGGTCCTAATTATAAGTCACTTTATATTTTCTATGCATCATTTATTGATTATTCTCATTTTTGCCCTTATTAAATGCTTTGACTATCTATGTATTTTTTTTGTTCATTAATGAGTGCGAAGTTTTCAAAAAAAGTTAAGGGGGTAAAATTGTAATGTTACAATATATTCTCATAGAATTCATAAAACCAACCACTTTCCTTGGTATGTGTAATTCGGTTAAGTACGCCCTATAATAAGGATCGGAGGGAGTAACTATTAATTTATCACCCATTCGTGGAAAATAATATTGTCGCAAAATCCGCTTTCCATTAATAACAAAATTTTCTGCATATAGGAAAAAGTAATTGGTAGTGAAAAAGATGAGAGTGATAGATGCAAGAGTACCTCAAATAAAAACGCAAGATTGAAATGGAAGAAGTTGTTGACTCGCTTTAAACATGAATCGAAATTGTTGTTAGTCTATTCGTTTTTTTATTATTTGTCCTTTTTAGAGATTTTTTTTTTACTTTTATTTATTATTTTGAGTAATTTAAGAGTATAATTAATTATGTTTTTCATATTTGTTCCTATTTAATAAATTTTGGTTAATATAAACAGTAGAAAAAAATTAATGATTATAATAAAGAGAGAAAAGGTAAAGCGGAGAAAAAAATAATTAATGTATTTGAAATCTAAGTAATGATTAGATTTCTTAAATAATGTATTTTGTTTAAAATATGACAAATAAATATGAATGGAAGAAATATTATTATTATGAGTCAAAAATCGATCCTTAACTATTTGCTTGAACAGTGAGAATCTCAATTTCCAACTACGTACATTAGTTCCCATGGGGATCAAATATTCTTTTTCAATGTAATTTAATATTCTATTCTTTAATTACTTAATGTTAGATAGGCTAAATTACTAATTTGGTCTTTTACCTTATTTTTTAATTTTAAATTGGTCCCTTAAGTTTTTTTGTTTTATATTGGTCTCTTATATTTCTTTTCGTTGTCAATTTGGTCTCAAAATCACTGTTCATCATATGTGGATCATTATGTTATGGACATGTGTCACTTTCTTTCTCCAACAATATATATGTTGACCAATATGATATTGACACGTAGGATGAACAGTGATTCTGGATCAAATTAACAGCGAAAAGAAACATAAGAGACCAATATAAAACCAAAAAAAGGTAAGAGATTAATTTGAAATTGAAAAATATGGTGAAGTACCAAATGAGTCATTTGGCCTTATAAATATAGTATTATACAATTTTCAATATTTCTTATTTATCAACTTTCTTAGTAATACTCGCATAACAAAGCTTCTTACGTATTGTGCAGAGCTATTCATTATTTTTTTTTAAAAAAAAACCATAAAACAAAATTCTTCCCCTGATTCTCGATTTCTTTCTTTATACATTTTTTCGTCTTATTTATAATTCCTTTTCTAGAAAATTATTTTATCTTATATATAAGTGATTTTGTAGTTTTTAGGAGATATTTATTGAATTTTTTAATCATATTTGTCATTTTTTCATTAATGTGAAACAATACATTTGTGAAATTTTTAATACAAGTTAAGTTGATAAAATTGAAATATTAAAATACCTTGTCAAAGTTTCAAAAAATGTAACTACACACCCTCCTTAATTTTTATAATATAGTTAAGTATGACAAATAATATGGACAAAAGATAGTAATTAATTTACACAGGATAAAATCAGAACATTTAAAATATATTAAATATAATTCCTTTTTAATCCAACGAAAATAATTATTATTTATGATTTATATAAAAAAAAATATGTAATAGAAAATTGAGATAACTCATGCATTATAACTCAAAATTAGTTATAACTATGATTTTGAGTCAAGATTTTTTTCTTTTCTAAAATAATGTAATAGTGGAAGCTAAGTACATGTTTTGGTGGGTACACAATGAATGATAACAAACATTGATTTTGTTATTTTTTTTTTCGGACTTGGATTCTCTGACTTTACCTTTGATGCAATCATTGGTGCAGTCATCAATCTCACCATTAAAAATTTATCTATCATATTTTCTTCTAAATTTAATTGTAAAATAAAAAGACTTTCAAGAGTGAAGATCTCATGCAGACAATCTTGTGACCGGAGAAAATCTGTTTCCTTTTTTTCTTACCGTGAATGATCATGTAGTGTTCTTCTCATTCTCATTGTCATGCTTGTGTTGTGTTCAAACTAGAGAGATAAGTATGTAAATTTTAAAAAGGAATTTCATAAATTTTAACTAATATCAATATATAATGAAATAAGGACAATTAACAAAATAAAAATTAATAAAGACATTTTGACCTAGTTTCACTTTCTCTCTCAGAGCATGATAGCAATTTTGCTAACGTGCACGCGACATGGCTTGGAAGAAAGGGAAAGCTGGGAAAACTCCTCAGGTGAAGGCGGCACAAACTGTAACTCCATTGATATTGAATAAAACTGGAAACAAATATACATTTAGAAGAATCGGGCTCTGTTAGAAACTAAAATTTGTCTTCTGGTTTCAAATCAGCAAAGAAGGAAAAGAAAGAAAAATGTAACGGAATGTGAATGCAAAGTAATGCTAATTGCTAACAAATATTAATTGTATAACTAGTATGTAACTAGTTACAGGCCCGTGCGATGCACGGGGATAATTATTAGTTAATTATCATAATATAATATATCTGCATACATGAATGTATTATCAAACCGATTTTTTTTCTTCTTATCTTTAAATTTTCATGTAGCTTTCTAGATTTAACTCATTCATAAAAAACTTGCTGACTTACACTTTCACATAAATTTTAATATAGTATGAAATTTATGAAACCATGAAATGAATGGATAAAAAGAACTATCCAATGAAGAAGTCATGTTGAAAAACCATCTTATGAAGAAGTGGGTGGTGATTGTTGCTCTGCTGTTAAGAGCTTTTTTCACTCTGGTCATATGCTCAGAGAAATTAATGCAACAAATCTGGTGATGATCCCCAAGATTGACTCTCCTAGGTATGTTCATGAGTTTAGACCAATAGCTTGTTGTAACAGCATTTATAAGTGCATTTCTAAACTACTCTGTGATAGATTGAGTAAGGTGCTCCCATCCATAATGCAAGATAATCAGGGTGCTTTTGTAAAAGATAGAAGTATTCTTCAAAACATTCTGATATCTCAGGAGTTGATTAGACTTTATGGCAGAAGGAGAGTCTCATGATGAAGATTGATCTTAAAAAGGCTTATGATACCTTGGATTGGGTTTTTATTTCTGAGATGCTTACTACATTTAGATTTCCTGGGAAGTTTATACACTGGATTGAGTCTTGCATTACTACTGTCTCTTTTAGCATTGTGGTGAATGGCATCAATAGCAGGAGCTTTAAAGGCAGCAGAGGAATCAGACAAGAGGATCCAATTTCCCATTTGATTTGTGTCCTTGCCATGGAGGTTTTGACCGGAAATTTGCAGGCAGCTTCAAGACATAGGAACTTCAGGTTCCATCCCCAGTGTAAAGAATTGAGGATCATTAATGTGGCTTTTGTTGATGACCTCATGGTTTTTACAAAAGCTCATCCTGCTAGTGTGAGGATAATTTGGAATGCCTTTCAAGAATTTTCAGCTTGGTCAGGTTTAGAGGCTAATCAGACTAAATCTTCTATCTACATGGCTAGGGTATCTCAGGTTGTGCAATAGAACCTTGAAGAGATTACTGGTTTTAGCAGAGGTACTTTTTGTGACACCCTTCTTACTATCTCAAGTTTAATATAGTAATTAAACTATCTTATCAGATAATATATGGACTTGTAAGTATATAAGAAAATGTGGAAATAAAATTTATTTTCTTTAAGCGGGTACACAAACCAAAACTTGGAATTCTTGGAGAAGAAATTCTAAATCATTTCAAATCAGTTGTATTGAGTTCGGCAATCTCTAAAACCTTTTCATAAGCGGATTAGCATTCGTTTTTGAAATCGTTTTTATATGATAGAAAGTAAATGGAGCTATCCTTTTCGGAGCTGAGCTCTTTAAAAAGATTAAATCAAAGTAAGCGGAAATTATAGGACTATGCAACTAATAGAAATATAACATAGACTTTATATACATATATAAATAAAAAGTCAGGTGATACATAGTCCCAGCATAAGTCATGTCTCCAAGATCCATAACACAAGTCCATAACAGATCTATACTCAAAATAAAACCATAGCCCTAGAGTACTCATAGTATATCTACAATATGTACATCTCAAAAATATAGACTCTAGAGGTGGTCACATAGATCTGGCAGCATCAGTAGTAGCAGTGATAGTAGCAGAAATCTCCAAGTAGCAAAAGAAACATCCCCATCAACAGCAGCAGTAGAATCTCCTCCATGGCATCTCCACATCGGATCCCCTGATCCTCATCATACACCCTATACACATACCTAGGGATCATCATCCCTCCACTGACTCCCGGTGGAATGAACGACAGGCTCGCCTCCGCTCTCATCCTCCACGGGATCCTCCTCGATCTCATCCGATGGAGAGTGTACCCTACCACTGGGTACGGGGTCAGGAGATGGTGTGGCCCTGACTGGAATCCTCAGATCAGAAGGGGGAGTATCCTCGCGGACGACTCTCGAGGAAAAAGGGTGTGAGCGGGTAGGTCTGAAACGAAAACTATGATAAGAGCGAGCTGGCCGTGTGGGAGGTGGTCCATGATATGTGTAAAACGGGGGTACATGCATAGTGTATATGATGGGAATCCTAAATCTACGAGGACGAAATCGAATCAACGGGTTCGGGTGGTAGAAGGTAATCTCTACCTCTCCCTCGAACACCGCGCGATGGTCCTCATAGATCCATGTGCCACTAGGAAGTGGCCGGATCTCGATGCAAGCGATGTATCGAGACATCACCTACAAGGGCATAGGGGTAAGCAATTCTATACACATAATCAACAGAGTTTAAATATGTACAATATGAAGATGTAAATAGGCAATAATGAACAACAATCACATTTAGCACTTAGCAGGTATTGAATGCAAGTAGGATGCTCATACTTGTTTCATTTATCACAGTTAATTTAAATGAATGACATGATGCATGGATTTATCTCTCAAGCCTATCTCCATAAATCTATGTCACTCTCTGACGTCCATCCCTGGCAACCCAACACTCACCAGTGCGTTGTATTCCTAGGTATACAACATTTCGTACATTCACCAAGAATGTACACGACAAGCTTGGAATCCGTACCATCCGAGCACCTCCCGTCATCCAAACGGACCGTCATCCAAACGGTATAACCATATCGGCATCCACTAAGCCGACCACGTCTTCAACGTGTCATCAAGCAAGCGTATTGGCACTCCCAGAGGCCCTCCTCATGTTACTAATACATGATAAACGACCTACCATCCAAACTCCAAATGAATGCATCATCTTTTAAGCTTAAAGGAAATTGGTTAATATATATAACGTGCCACCCGAGCACATCCCGTCATCCAAACGGTACACTCATATTAATCAATTTCTTTTAAGTCTAGATCCCTTGGATTATTGTTGTTCAATTATTAATTAAATGATTTAGAATTGAAATGGTATTTTTAAGATTTTGAGGGTGAATTACTCGAGTGTTCTTCAGAAGACTCGAGTGTTCTTCAAACTATTTCCAGATTACTCGAGTGTTCTTCAAACTACTCGAGTGTTCATGCCTTTTTGGGGATTTGGGTTTCAGATTCATAAAAATACTCGAGTGATTCATGAGTTACTCGAGTGTTCTTCAGCATTTCCAGAATACTCGAGTGACCCCTGCATTACTCGAGTGGTTTACCTTAACATATCCCATGCAACACTCGATTACTCGAGTGCTGGGCATGGTACTCGAGTGTTCTTGCTCAAAATACATTGTTTTGCCAAAATTTTACTCGAGTAACCAGCCTAATATTCGAGTGTTTTATTGTAGAACAGACTGAAATCTTGGTTTTAACACACCATTTTCAATCCTAATCATTTTTAGTCCAATCCAATGATCAATAGAGTTCATATACCACATAATGAACATGTTACAACACTCAATTCATATCAAATTACAGATTTGACAGAGAATTAATCATTGATGCATAAAACATATAATTTCACAACTTAACACCTCAAATTGCAAAATAATCAACAAATTCATGAATTAGTGTTCATCACAGCTTGCATGCATCATGAGAAACTTGCTCCAAACAACCATAGAGCTTAACTTGGTCTCCAAACCAAAGTTCCTATTCAAACTAAGCCCTTAGAGCCTCTTGGTGGCTCTCTAATGAAAATAATGAAATTCAAACTCTATCTAGTGCATAAAACAACTTCCCCTTACCTCTCAGACGTTTAGCAACAGAGAATTCCCAAGAGAAAGCTCTCCAACCCCAGAAACCACTTTGAGCATCACATGCAGGACAGTTTGAGTGCATCACCAAAATTGAATTGGTTTACATGGAAAGCAGAGATAACAATTGGGGAAATTAGATTTTCTGGACTCTATGCAAAACATACTAACTAGAAAATCGAATTTGGGACTCAGAGACTCGTGAGCTTACCAGAAATCAGAATCAAAGTAGGCTCCAGACAAAAACTTGACAAAGAACAGCTCCACTTCCAAGCCTTGATTCTTCCACCACACTCACTCAAACCTCACGATTTTGGTGTTTATACAAAGCTCGTGATGTGAGCTTCGTATTCGTGTATGATTTGTTACTCAATTTGACTCAGAGAATGAGAATCGATTCAGAGAAGTTTGGAACCCTAGCTTCACCAACCACTTCGAATTTGACCAAGAACTTCAACAATTCGGTGTTGATAGGCTTAAATAGGATGGGGAAACGTTCATGCAGGTCGACACGACCTCCATAGACGTGGAGTGGTGGTGATTTCGTGTCAACGTCACGAAATCATTGGTGGTGACTCACCAAAGGCACTAACTCGTGTAACTCTGTCCAGAATACTCGAGTATTCCAGAAAATACTCGAGTATTTTGCTCTGTTTTTGAAAAATAATTATTTTATTTACTTTCCCTCCAAAATCTTTCCTATATTTATTTCTAGGTCCCAACCCAGGGACTAATATGCAAAATATTTATTTCATGTATAAATATATTTATTAAATAAATTCAAACACATCTCCCAAATACATAACACAGAATTTTAATCAAGGATTAAAATAGAAATCATTAATTATAATTAATTTTTATAATTAACATTTCATTAATCGGGGATTAAAATTTTGGGGTGTTACACTACTCCCCCACTTACAAGGAATTTCGTCCCCGAAATTCAACTTATACAAACAACTCAGGATAGTCCTGACGCATCTTATCCTCTAATTCCCAAGATGCTTCCATCACATCGCCACAAACCTAGACGACTTTGAACAAACGAATATCCTTTCCTCTAAGCTGTTTGATTCTTCGATCTTCAATACGAACTGGCATAGTTTCGAAGGTTAGGTTCTCATGAATTTCTAGGTCATCAGGTTGGATTCTAAGGACAATGGTGGGGTCATGGACATATCTTTTCAGTTGAGACACATGGAATATATTTTGAAGGTTAGCTAGTGATGGGGGCAGGGCTAATTGATAGGCTACTGGGCTGACTCTTTTAAGAACTTGATAGGGACCAATAAACTTAGGTGATAGTTTCTGGGTTTTCAAAGCTCTACTAACACCTTTGGTTGGTACTATTCTAATGAACACATGGTCTCCTTCATCAAATTCTAAGGGTTTCCTTCTCCTATCAGTGTAGCTTTTCTGCCTACTCTGATCTGTCCTCATCTTCTCTTGTATCATCTTGATCTGTTCCGTGGTCTCTTGCACAAAATCTGGCCCAACCAGAGAATTCTCCCCCACTTGAAACCAGCACAACAGTGTCTGACACTTTCTTCCATACAAAGCTTCAAATGGTGCCATGCCAATGCTCGTATGATAACTGTTGTTGTACGTGAATTCCACGAGCGGCAACATTTGCTCCCAACTCCCTTGGTCTTCCAAAGCACAAGCTCTTAAAATATCCTCTAATGACTGAATAGTCCTTTCCGTTTGACCATCAGTCTGAGGGTGGTATGCAGAACTCAACTTCAATCTTGAACCCAAGGCTTTATGTAGATCTTGCCAAATCTTTGATGTAAACCTCGGATCGCGATTTGACACGATGCTTGATGGTATCCCATGCAGACGAACAACTTCCTTGACATACAACTGAGTGAGCTTTTCGAAAGAATAGCGCATATTAACGGGAATGAAATGCGCCGACTTGGTTAAACGATCCACTATCACCTAGATTTCATCATGACCAGTAGCTGTCCTTGGCAATCCCGACACAAAATCCATTGAGATACTATCCCATTTCCACTGTGGAATTTCCAAGGAAAGTAACTCTCCTCCTGGCCTTTGATGTTCCACTTTCGCCTTCTGACACACCAAACAACATGCCACGTACCTAGCCACGTCCTTCTTTAAACCAAGCCACCAAAATACCTTCTTCAGATCCTGATACATTTTGGTAGCTCCCGGATGCATGCTCATTTTGCTCTTATGTGCTTCGTCCAAAATCATCCTCTTTACTTCCAGATCATTAGGAATACAAATCCTTGTTCGAAAATGAAGGATTCCATCCTTTCCTTCTTGAAACTCCAACTCCTTGCCTTCTTCCATAAGCTTCTTCTTTTCTTTAAGTCCCTCATCTATATGTTGTAATTCTCGAATTCTTTGCAGAAATTCATTAGTAATCTGCAACATCCCCATCTTGATACTTGTCGGCTCCACTTGTATTGCCAAGCTCAGATCTCGAAATTCTTCTATCAATGCAGCTTCTCTAACCATCATTGCACTGATATGCATTGCCTTTCGACTCAACGCATCAGCCACCATGTTTTCCTTCCAAGGATGGTAATGAAGTTCGAACTCATAATCCTTCACGAACTCCATCCATCGGCGTTGCCTCATATTCAACTCTTTCTGATCAAAGAGATACTTTAAACTCTTATGGTCACTAAACACCCGGAATGTAGTGCCATAGAGATAGTGTCTCCAAATTTTTAGAGCGAAAACGACCGCTGCCAGCTCTAGATCATGAGTTGGATAGTTCATTTCATGAACTTTTAGCTGTCTCGAGGCGTAAGCAACTACTTTTCCCTCCTGCATCAAAACACTCCCAAGACCTTGTTTCGATGCGTCACAATACACCTCAAAACTCTGCTGTGGGTCAGGAAAAACCAACACAGGAGATGACGTCAACCTTTCTTTCAACTCTTGAAAACTCCTTTCACACTTCTCATCCCAGATGAAAGGTTGATCCTTCCGAGTCAACTTTGCCAAAGGTAGTGCAATCTTCGAGAAACCTTCTATAAATCTTCTATAATAACCAGCCAAACCAAGAAAGCTTCTCACCTCTGTGACCGACTTCGGCTGTTCCCATTGCAACACTGAACTTACTTTATCCGGGTCAACCGCTATTCCCTTGCTTGAAATCACATGCCCCAAAAAGTTAACCTCCTCCAGCCAGAACTCACACTTTGTAAGTTTGTTGTACAACTGCTTCTCCTTCAGAATACTCAACACTATCCTCAAGTGTTCAGCATGCTCCTCCGGGCTCTTAGAGTAGATAAGGATATCGTCAATGAACACAACGACGAATGAATCTAGATAAGGTCTAAAGATTCGATTCATGTAGTCCATGAAAATAGCTGGTGCATTGGTCAATTCGAACGGCATCACAACGTACTCATAATGCCCGTATCGGGATCGAAATACAGTCTTAGAGATGTCCTCTTCTCTAATTCTGATCTGATGATATCCCGACCTCAAATCAATCTTGGAAAATACCGAAGCCCCACGAACTTGATCCATAAGGTCATCGATCCTTGGAAATGGATACTTGTTCTTGTTGTGACCTTATTCAGCTGCCGGTAGTCGATGCACATCCTCATACTACCATCTTTCTTCTTGACGAACAGAACCGGAGCACCCCAAGGTGACACACTTGGTCGGATCATCTGCTTCTGCAATAGCTCCTCGATCTGCTTCTTCATTTCAGCCATTTCTGGTGGTGCCATTCTATAAGGAGCGATAGAAATGGGACCGGCTCCCGGAACTAGGTCGATGCCAAATTCAATCTCTCTCCTTGGTGGCAAACCAGGGATCTCATCAGCAAATACCTCCGGGAAGTCTCTAACAACACGAATTTCTTCCAACCTTGGACCATTCTCCTCTAATTCAGTGTTGAACAGACACATGTAGCCGGAGGGTTTTGGGTTTCTATAGGTCACTATCTTCTTATCACAATCGATGATCACTTGGTTTTGACTTAACCAGTCCATCCCCAAGATCACATCCAATTGTGCTAAGGGTAAAAAGATTAAATCTACCCTAGGTGTTTGTCCTAACACTTCTATACAACAGTTAAGACATGCTCTAGAAACAACTACAGGAGCATTAGTAGGGGTTTCTACTTTCAGAGTATATGGTAATTCAAACATAGATAAACCCAAACGATCTACACATTCATATGAAACAAATGAATGCGTTGCACCAGAATCAAACAAGACATTACAGAGCTGACCATTTAGCAAGTATTTACCTTGCACCAGATCAGAAGATCGGTTTGCTTCCACACCACTAAGAGTGAAAACCCTTCCTTGAGCCATAGGCCTATCCGCAGTCCCTCTTGAATTAGCTTTGACCGGTTCCTTGCAGTCTCTCGCAAAGTGTCCCGGTTTTCCACAGTTGAAACATCCACTCGTTCCCCAACAAACACGGCCATAATGATGGCGCTTGCACTTGTCACAAAATGGAGCCTCGCTCCAAACATTCCTTCCATTCGAACCACCAACCTTCCCCTTGCCTTTCCCTCGGCGATCGTACGGACCCTTGCCTCGGTTGTTGAAACCTTTCCGCTTCTGAGGTCCATAATTCTGATTGTCCTTTCTTTCTGAGACTTGCAACTCTTCAGCTTTCTTGTCATCTTCATACATCCTACACATGTCCACGAGTGCAGGAAAGCTTTGAATCCGTTGATAGCTAAAGATCGACTTCAACTTGGGCCTCAAACCTCCCTCAAACTTGATACACTTGCTCCTTTCGTCGGGGTTGTTCTGATAGTAGGGAGAGTACTTCATCAATTCCTCGAACTTGGCCGCGTACTCGCCCACACTCATACTTCCTTGCTTCAGCTGTAAGAATTCCACCTCTTTCTTCCTCCTTAGATCTTCAGGGAAATATTTATTGAGAAACTTCTCCATAAATACACCCCAATTCACATCCCTTCCTTCATAATGCAGAAGCTGAACCGTGTGATTCCACCAATTCTCAGCTTTGTCTTCTAGCATGTAGACAGCATATGCCACCTTCTGAGCTTCTGTGCAATCCAGGGTTCTCAGAATCTTGTCCATGGTATGAATCCACTTGTTGGCCTCCTCAGGTCTAAATCCTCCTTCAAACTTAGGCGGATTACAACTCCTAAAATCAGCCAGACTCTTTGCCTCGGTGTTACCCACATTGCATTGATGAGGTGGGTTAACCGGCTGAGGTGGTTGCAGAGATTGTTGCTGCATGGACTCCAACACCGCGATTATCTTTTCTAACATCGCATTGGTGTGATTTTGGTTTCTAGTTGCCATAATAGACCTGCGCTATATGCTCATGGTCACATATGTTGAACTAAAGAAACATTCCTCACACCACCTATACTAAGACTATATCTTTTAACTTTAAATCAACATTCAATTGTGTCTTGTGCTCAAAAGAGACAAGATACAAACATTCATAACAATAAATATGCCCTGCAGATACCTGCTTGATGTTGATGGCTAGCTTTCTGGAGCTACTTCCACTACTACAGGATCTGACTTTTGCTCTGATACCACTCAGTGTGACACCCTTCTTACTATCTCAAGTTTAATATAGTAATTAAACTATCTTATCAGATAATATATGGACTTGTAAGTATATAAGAAAATGTGGAAATAAAATTTATTTTCTTTAAGCGGGTGCACAAACCAAAACTTGGAATTCTTGGAGAAGAAATTCTAAATCATTTCAAATCAGTTGTATTGAGTTCGACAATCTCTAAAACCTTTTCATAAGCGGATTAGCATTCGTATTTGAAATCGTTTTTATATGATAGAAAGTAAATGGAGCTATCCTTTTCGGAGCCGAGCTCTTTAAAAAGATTAAATCAAAGTAAGCGGAAATTATAGGACTATGCAACTAATAGAAATATAACATAGACTTTATATACATATATAAATAAAAAGTCAGGTGATACATAGTCCCAACATAAGTCATGTCTCCAAGATCCATAACACAAGTCCATAACAGATCTATACTCAAAATAAAACCATAGCCCTAGAGTACTCATAGTATATCTACAATATATACATCTCAAAAATATAGACTCTAGAGGTGGTCACATAGATCTGGCAGCATCAGTAGTAGCAGTGATAGTAGCAGAAATCTCCAAGTAGCAAAAGAAACATCCCCATCAACAGCAGCAGTAGAATCTCCTCCATGGCATCTCCACATCGGATCCCCTGATCCTCATCATACACCCTATACACTTACCTAGGGATCATCATCCCTCCACTGACTCCCGGTGGAATGAACGACAGGCTCGCCTCCGCTCTCATCCTCCACGGGATCCTCCTCGATCTCATCTGATGGAGAGTGTACCCTACCACTGGGTACGGGGTCAGGAGATGGTGTGGCCCTGACTGGACTCCTCGGATAAGAAGGGGGAGTATCCTCGCGGACGACTCTCGAGGAAAAAGGGTGTGAGCGGGTAGGTCTGAAACGAAAACTATGATAAGAGCGAGCTGGCCGTGTGGGAGGTGGTCCATGATATGTGTAAAACGTGGGTACATGCATAGTGTATATGATGGGAATCCTAAATCTACGAGGACGAAATCGAATCAACGGGTTCAGGTGGTAGAAGGTAATCTCTACCTCTCCCTCGAACACCGCGCGATGGTCCTCATAGATCCATGTGCCACTAGGAAGTGGCCGGATCTCGATGCAAGCGATGTATCGAGACATCACCTACAAGGGCATAGGGGTAAGCAATTCTATACACATAATCAACAGAGTTTAAATATGTACAATATGAAGATGTAAATAGGCAACAATGAACAGCAATCACATTTAGCACTTAGCAGGTATTGAATGCAAGTAGGATGCTCATACTTGTTTCATTTATCACAGTTAATTTAAATGAATGACATGATGCATGGATTTATCTCTCAAGCCTATCTCCATAAATCTATGTCACTCTCTGACGTCCATCCCTGACAACCCAGCACTCACCAGTGCGTTGTATTCCTAGGTATACAACATTTCGTACATTCACCAAGAATGTACACGACAAGCTTGGAATCCGTGCCACCCGAGCACCTCCCGTCATCCAAACGGACCGTCATCCAAACGGTATAACCATATCGGCATCCACTAAGCCGACCACGTCTTCAACGTGTCATCAAGCAAGCGTATTGGCACTCCCAGAGGCCCTCCTCATGTTACTAATACATGATAAACGACCTACCATCCAAACTCCAAATGAATGCATCATCTTTTAATCTTAAAGGAAATTGGTTAATATATATAACGTGCCACCCGAGCACATCCCGTCATCCAAACGGTACACTCATATTAATCAATTTCTTTTAAGTCTAGATCCCTTGGATTATTGTTGTTCAATTATTAATTAAATGATTTAGAATTGAAATGGTATTTTTAAGATTTTGAGGGTGAATTACTCGAGTGTTCTTCAGAAGACTCGAGTGTTCTTCAAACTATTTCCAGATTACTCGAGTGTTCTTCAAACTATTTCCAGATTACTCGAGTGTTCTTCAAACTACTCGAGTGTGTTAGTTCCATGATGAACATGATGAATGTTTTGATAATGACAAAGTGTTTTTGAACAAGCTACATGTGTTGATCAAGTTTCAAGCTCAACAAGCAACAACAAACATCAAATGAAGAAGAGAGAAAGCAAGCTCATGAAGACCTAAGTTTGAGTGTATTTGTATTTCTTTTATCTTTTGCCTCTCAAGCTTCATAGGTTTTTTATTTGGGTAGATTATTATAGAGGGTAGTGAATCTCATTCATAAGTCATGATTTAATCATAATTTGAGTTTTCACTTAACCTAGAATCAATAGGTGGCTTAAAGGTTTTAAAGGAAAGGTTGGATTTTGAGAAAACAAGTTTTGAACATGTGCAGTACCAACTTAATCGATTAAGTGATTAACTTAATCGAGTACTACTCGAGTATACGACTTGCTTAATCGATTAAGTACTGCTGAACTGATTTTTAAAATACGATTTTCACTTCTCAAAATCAGTTTTCAAGTGCTACAACTTTTGGGTATTCTATATAAACCTTTTCCTATTATTTGTGATAAATTAGAATCATTTTCATACAAGTTTTACAAAGAATTAAGCCACTCTATTCTCTCTCAATTTCAAAGATCAAAGCTTTTCTATTTTCATATTCTTTGATCAAGAACCTTTGAATCTCTTATGGTGAATTGTCATAACTCTTGATTGAGATTCATAGGATTGTTTTGTGTTTTCTATTGTGTTGTAATCTTTGCAAGAAGGCAAGCCACTACAACAAACAAGAAGTCTTGGTGTGTCGATTTTATCATCAAGCAAGTGCATTCTTATTGAAGAAGAAGAAGAAGTCTTGGTTGTGAATCAAGCAAGTGAAGCCTTGGTGTGTGGTTTATCATCAAGCAATTGAAGACTTGTTGTGTCGATTATCAACAAGGGGTAGAGGTTAGATTAGAGAGAAGATCAATAGGATTACAAGGCAAGGGTGTCGGTTATCTCTTGTAAGCTAGCAAGAAGGAAGTCTTGTGAGGCAATCACTTGTAATTTGAGAACTCTAATTCCTCATAGTGAAGAATCTCTCTTGGTTGAAGAGGGGACTGGATGTAGCTTTCAAGTGGATGAAAGTGAACCAGGATAAATCACTGTGTCGTATCTCTAAACCCTTACTCTTTATATTCAAGTCATTTGATTGCGTTCTTGGTTGAAAACCTAGAAAGATTGATTTTCATAATTGATTGAATTGAATCTTTAATTGTTCAAATTGATAAAGGGAAAATCATTTTCATAACTAGGTTAATCAATAAGAATATAGGTGTTAATCATTTCCGCTGAATTTCTGATCTTGCATGTGAATTGATTGATTTTCGTATTCGAATGAAAAATTGATTTTTCTGTTTTCTGTCATATTTAATCGATTAAGTTCAAGTTTAATCGAGTACTACTCGAGTAAATTGCAGGTTAATCGATTAAGTTAGTGAAAATTTGCAAAAATCATTTGTTTTGATTATTTCGATTTGTTTCGTCCGAAAATCTTTCAAGGTATCTTGTACACCTATTCAACCCCCCCTTCTAGGTGTTTTCCTAGGGTTCCTAAGTCTCTCCAACCACCAATTGCGGTTTCCTCAGAGTGCTCATGCCTTTCTGGGGATTTGGATTTCAGATTCATAAAAATACTCGAGTGATTCACGAGTTACTCGAGTGTTCTTCAGCATTTCCAGAATACTCGAGTGACCCCTGCATTACTCGAGTGGTTTACCTTAACATATCCCATGCAACACTCGATTACTCGAGTGCTGGGCATGGTACTCGAGTGTTCTTGCTCAAAATACATTGTTTTGCCAAAATTTTACTCGAGTAACCAGCCTAATACTCGAGTGTTTTATTGCAGAACAGACTGAAATCTAGGTTTTAACACACCATTTTCAATCCTAATCATTTTTAGTCCAATCCAATGATCAACAGAGTTCATATACCACATAATGAACATGTTACAACACTCAATTCATATCAAATTACAGATTTGACAGAGAATTAATCATTGATGCATAAAACATATAATTTCACAACTTAACACCTCAAATTGCAAAATAATCAACAAATTCATGAATTAGTGTTCATCACAGCTTGCATGCATCATGAGAAACTTGCTCCAAACAACCATAGAGCTTAACTTGGTCTCCAAACCAAAGTTCCTATTCAAACTAAGCCCTTAGAGCCTCTTGGTGGCTCTCTAATGAAAATAATGAAATTTAAACTCTATCTAGTGCATAAAACAACTTCCCCTTACCTCTCAGACGTTTAGCAACAGAGAATTCCCAAGAGAAAGCTCTCCAACCCCAGAAACCACTTTGAGCATCACATGCAGGACAGTTTGAGTGCATCACCAAAATTGAATTGGTTTACATGGAAAGCAGAGATAACAATTGGGGAAATTAGATTTTCTGGACTCTATGCAAAACATAATAACTAGAGAAATCGAATTTGGGACTCAGAGACTCGTGAGCTTACCAGAAATCAGAATCAAAGTAGGCTCCAGACAAAAACTTGACAAAGAACAGCTCCACTTCCAAGCCTTGATTCTTCCACCACACTCACTCAAACCTCACGATTTTGGTGTTTATACAAAGCTCGTGATGTGAGCTTCGTATTCGTGTATGATTTGTTACTCAATTTGACTCAGAGAATAAGAATCGATTCAGAGAAGTTTGGAACCCTAGCTTCACCAACCACTTCGAATTTGACCAAGAACTTCAACAATTC
Source organism: Crotalaria pallida (assembly GCA_037953625.1). NCBI lineage: Eukaryota > Viridiplantae > Streptophyta > Magnoliopsida > Fabales > Fabaceae > Crotalaria > Crotalaria pallida. The sequence goes on along the minus strand of CM075654.1, from coordinate 52,032,655 downwards.
GGTGTTGATAGGCTTAAATAGGATGGGGGAACGTTCATGCAGGTCGACACGACCTCCATAGACGTGGAGTGGTGGTGATTTTGTGTCAACGTCACGAAATCGTTGGTGGTGACTCACCAAACGCACTAACTCGTGCAACTCTGTCCAGAATACTCGAGTATTCCAGAAAATACTCGAGTATTTTGCTCAGTTTTTGAAAAATAATTATTTTATTTACTTTCCCTCCAAAATCTTTCCTATATTTATTTCTAGGTCCCAACCTAGGGACTAATATGCAAAATATTTATTTCATGCATAAATATATTTATTAAATAAATTCAAACACATCTCCCAAATACATAACACAGAATTTTAATCAAGGATTAAAATAGAAATCATTAATTATAATTAATTTTTATAATTAACATTTCATTAATCGGGAATTAAAATTTTGGGGTGTTACACTTTTCCTTGCAGATATCTTGGTGTTCCTTTGATGTCTAAGAAATGGAATGCTTCAGCTTGTATGAATCTAGTTCAAAAGGTCACTGCCAGAATTCAGACATGGAAATCCAGAAATCTATCATACTAAGGGAGATTGTGTCTTATTAACTCTATGTTACTCAATATGCATGTTTACTGGGCATCCATCTTCGTTCTTCCAAAATCTGTTCTCAAAGAGGTTGAAAAGATTTGTAGAGCTTTCCTTTGGGGAACAAATGACAGAGGGAATTATGCAGCAAAAGTTGCTTGGCATAAGGTATGCAGGCCAAGGAAGCAGGGTGGTCTTAATGTGAAAAATGCAATTGTTTGGAATGTTGCTGCTTTAGGAAAGCAAATTTGGGCTATTGCTGAAAAGAAGGATGGGCTGTGGATTAGATGGATTCATGCGACATACATTAAGGACCATGATTTATGGAATTGCAGTGCAAATCAAGGTCATAGTTGGCATTGGAAACAGTTAGTGAAGGTTAAAGAAAAAATCAGAATTGGCTTTGCAGGGAATCAATGGAGGTTTACATCAGATGGTAGTTATACCATATCTTCTGGTTACTATTTTCTAACTGGTTTTAATGAACCGTATCCTTTCCACAGATTTGATTGGAACAGAATTAGTGTGCCTAAGCATAGGTTTGTCTTGTGGCTTGTGATGCAAGGAAGGATTACTACTTTGGATAGAGTGGATTGGGTTGCATTACCTAACCACTGTTGTCTTTGTTTTGCTGCACCAGAAACAAGGAATCATTTGTTCTTTGATTGTGTTTGGTTAAAGGAATTGCTATCCCTATGTGCAGATTGGCTGGGCATTGATTATTTCCCTACTCGTTTTGCTAATTGGTCAAGATGGATTGGTTATGCTTTTAAACAGAAGAGAAGAAGACAATGTGTTCATGGTTTGTGGGCTGCTATTATATATCACATTTGGCATGAGAGGAACCTTAGAACTTTTAAGGATACTTGCAGATCTTGCAATAGAGTTTTCAAGATTGTCAAACAGGAATTAGCTTTTAGAATTGCTTTTTGTTTACCTAATTTTCGATCTTGGCCGAATAGGGCCCTTGTGGATAGGATTTGTTTAGAACTTTAATTTTAACCTATCATTGCTTGAACCCTTCCTAGAAGGTGGCAGGCTTTGGTTGGTTTTTTTGGTCCATTATTTGGCTTTGAACCCTTCCTAGAAGGTGGCAAAACTAGATAATGAGACTTGAGCTTTGTGTAAGTTTTTGCTTTGTGGTAATAAGATTTTTTCTTTCAACCAAAAAAAAAATCTTGAAAAAATAAAATAATCACAAATAGATATTGAGAACAACTTACAAAATGTATTATTAGTTAATATGAATCCTTTTGTTAATATTTTATTTGTAAACAAATTCATAAAATATATACAACTTGTCAAATTGTATTTGTCATAAAAAATGGAAGAAAAACGTATATTTGAAAAGATATTTAAGCTTTTGAATCATAACGTATAATTTCAAAATAAGAGAGTCACGATGCATGAGTAAATCATTAATCAATTGGGAAGAGAAAAATTGGATAACTAATTAATCATATTGCACATGTCAATTATTGATTAGTTATGAAAATATACTATATCTATATAATAAAATAGTTTTGATTGCCTCATTACTCGTGGTGCAAGATTTGGATTAGAAAATATTTATTGATTAATATGCATTTTCATAATTAATCTTTATCACTCTCTCACACGTACACACACAGACTCAAAAAAGTCTCTACCACTCATACACTACACTACTCCATAAACTTCTTCTTTGACTTCTCACTCTCTCTTCCTTCATCCCCCTCTCTTACATTCAAAGCTCTCCCTTCAATCATTCAGAGCTCTCCCTCGCATAGCTCTCTTCATTCAAAGCTCTCAGCCACCTTCCACCTTCTACCTTCGATGTCTATGACCCCACCGCCTTCGATCCATTATTTCTTTATTCTGTATTTTTTAAGATAAAGGGAGACTCCAATCCGCGATTTTGCTCAAGAAAAACATCAAAGGGAGACTCTAAAGGCTCTGCATGTGGCTGGATTTCGATCCCCAAGCATCAATTTTGTATAGGCATAAAGATTTGGGATTAGGGTTTTAATTTCCCCCTTTCATCCTTCTCATTTTAATTTTCTATTTTATGTTTTTTTATTACAAATCTGGAATGTGATTGCTGATTATGTGATTTTGCATGTATTTTTATTTATTATTTCCCGGTTATTTAATCTCTGCATGCTTTCTATTTCCCGGTTATTTATTTATTTATTTATTTTCCTCAGTTCCTTCCATTTCGTTGTTGGTATTTACTGCCCTTTTATTTGTGCTTTTTTATTTGTGGTTTGCTTACTGTATTTTCAAATAACATAAATCATTTTTGATAAATTTTTAATTTATAATTCATTGCTAAAATAAAAATCCACTTTGCAATATTATTTTAAAATATAAGATCATGTTAAGAAAAAACATCTATAAAACTGTACCAAAATTCAGAACCCAAGTATTGATAAAGCATATATATTATCTTATAAGGATCGCTTCAATATAACTTCAACATAAATTCATCAAGTGTTTTGCAATGAAACACCTCTCTAGTAGAGCTATTATATATGATATTAGAGGTATTAAAATGGTTGCAAGTAGAGTTATTAGGGAGACCGAGTCACTTAGATTTAATAGGGTACTACTTGCTAGATCATCTTAATTGCAGGAAACAGATTAAAAATAAAAATAAGGAGTTAATTCTTCCGAGAAATGAAACTTAGTGAAAAGTTTGAGGACATAAAAGGCCTTGGTCCACCATCTCTTGTTACTTGGCAGAATTTCAGTGCAATTATGAGTATTTGTCTTGTTCTTCTTCTTGGTAGATTCCACATGACTTCCAATAGTGTAGTAAAAGGCTTTGTGGTTGCTGCTTTTTCTGCCATGTTATTGAATTACCTCTCACTTATTCAAATTTGGTGAAGTTGCTATGAGAAAATTGGATAATAATAATAATAATAAGTTAGACAACTACCTATTGAAACAAAAAAATTCAATAATAACTTGATATGTTTTAATATGCTACCTATATTGGGGATCCTAGCTATTAATGTTTTGGTAGATGCTTTGTTTTGGTTTTTTCTCTCATCTATGCAATTGTCCTGTTTTGCAGCTTCATTCTTGTGCATTGATATCTACTTGACTCACTTTTTATGGGAATGTCTTATCACCTTAGTTTGTCTTCATACACTTCAAGTTCACGTAAGGTATATTTTGCAAATGATGTCGAAATTCACACACACATTATATATCCTGAACCATGTAATATACATTTACGTAAAGCTAAGTAGTAAATGCTGTTTATTTCTCTTTTAATAAAAGACTAACTATACATTATATTCTGCAGGAAGCAAAAAGTCATGGTGACAACATAAATGTAGAGACTTGTCCCCATTGCTTGGCTTTTTCATCTAAAGAGATACCAAATGGAGATACTCATTTTAAGTGTTTGCCACCAATTCATGACGCATTCGACAGAGAAAAATTGTGGGAGGCTATATTGGTATGCTCATGCTAAACAATATAAAGGATTAGTCCTACTTTAATTATTTATGATCTCATTAGTTTTAACTTGTGTTATTCTACTTTTTAGGAGGGATACATTGACTTATTAAGTACTGATCATTCACCAACAAAGTAATAACTCAAGCTTCATGATGAGGGTGACTTCTTAAGGGCTTGGGGTGGCTTATCATCTTTGCAGGTTAGTGAATTTTCATTTAGAAAAGGTGAAATGGCATTTAAATTTGTTCTTCCTGTGTTAAGAATCTAAAAATTGATAGTTGAATAAGAAAAATGCTTGAATGCTTAGCCAATAGTAAAAAAAATCAAATGAGTAGATGCCTGCCTTTATTTGAATGCTTGCCTTTGTACATGTGTCTATTTGATGATAACGTAGGTTCGTGTAGGTGCCTATCACTTTTGATCTGAAACCACATCACGAAAGCAAGACAAATAATCAAATAAATAGTAGAGTAAACTTGATTAGGGGCTTAAATCCAATTTTTATTCCCATTCTGTAACCTAATCAGAATATGATTTATTACCATCCTTTAATGCACTTCAATTTAAATGGTTCATTGACAAAGTTAAACATAAGCTTTCTCATTTTTGCTTTGAAATTTTTAGATGGAAGGAATATTCAAAGTCTTATTTTTTAAGATAAATCAACTCTATTTTTTTTGGACTTATTTATCTTTTCTCCCCTTCTCATAAGGAGTTCGTTATCAAGTACATTGTTCCCTTTTTCAGGTATTTTTCCTCAAGTAAACTCAATGGACCAATTCCTTCCAGATCAGAGATGATCAACTTAAAAATATTGCATTGCTTCCAAAACTCTTGTTTAATTGCTTTTGCATTAATTAATCGGTTCTTTATGCATTTCTGTAACTATTTATGTGCATGAACTTAAGCCACAACAGCTTCAATGCTTTTATCTTCTCTTTTCCATTGACCTTGCTGCTATCAATGTAATTGTTCTCTCTCATATTCAACTATAACTTGGGGTGATACTGTATGAGTTACAACAATTATACTATTCATGCATAACAGGATGCTAGCACTACTAAAATGGATGCTAGCACTACTAAAATAATCCTAATGACTTGATTACAGTCATTACACATGCTCTAACATTATTCCTGTGCATAACTTTATAACACTGACAATATAATTGTTGATTACAGTCATTACACATGTTGTTGATTATGAAATATAGATAAAAATAATAATAATTCATGGTTGCTCTTTCAGAAATTATTAATGAAATGCTTATATAAAAGAAATAAATTACTCCCGAAATCAACATATGAGCAGTATTGCAAGTTATGATTGCTCTTTTTTGTGATGAGTTATTTGATGCATTAAAAAAGTATATTAATCCTAGTTTTTATATCTTACATTAATATGTTTTCCCCCTTCATACAATTACACACACATTCTCATACTTCATTTGTGTTGCAGTATAATCAGTAATATTTGACATTTCCCTATCCATTATAATCAGTTTGCTTACTTCATTCTCATACCTCATTTGTGTAGCAGTACAAATGTGTGGCAAATATGTAAGTGTTGAGCATCTTCGTGGCTTTAGACATTCAATACTTGAAGAGTTGAATTTACCTTTAGAAGTACAGTCAGCACAAGGTAAGAAATATGTGTTCCTCTTCCCATACAGTCATACCCCATGTTTGATCATAACTAATAGTATATAAAAAACAGTCATAGTACTTCAAAACATGTGCAAACCTATTATTTCAGTCTTACCTAATCTATGTTAGTAATTACTGCTCATCTTTTTTTCCCGAGTGGCACACATATTATAGATAAAGATCAATCTATTTAACTCATAAAAAATTAATACAAAACCTATATAAAAGTAGAACAGTAAGGAACCGACTGATAGTTTTTTCTAAATGCAAATGCTACTCAGAAAAGTCAAAAGGTATGTGCACGTGTGCAATTAGAAATTGCTATTGATGAAGTTAAGGAAATAGGTATGCCATGGGTTTCAAATTGTTGCTATTTTTCTTTGGTTTACTGGATTGATGATTCTTAAATAAAAATACATGTTTGTTAGTATAAACAAATAGCATATAAAAAATAATTAATATAGACATTCTACCCCATGTTTAGATGTTTTCATAGATCAAATCTGTTTCTTTCTGTACTCTTTCTGCTGGCTTTAATCCATGGCTTGTCTGGTCTGATTTGGAAAAATAATAGGTTCACAAAGCAATTAAGTTACTTACTATATAAAGATTCATCATATATTTATATTTTATAAGAATTTGGATCTTCATAATAAATAATATAAAAAGACTCATGATCCAACTTCGTAACTCCACTATGGATAGATAAGTTAAAATAACATGTATGGGGAATGCTTGCTTTATTTATGCTTTTAATAAATCACGAAATTGCCACCTCTCTTTCTGATTCATTATAAATGCTTCTATTCCAAAGCTTGGGATCTTGGTTACATAAGCCTATTTGCTATGTAAGAATAATGCCTTGAAATATCGCATACATATATGGCATGTATGAGATGAATCAACTAAATTTTTTAGTAGTAATATGGATCAACTACATCACGAAATTAACTTATCATTTTTATCATTTATTCTTTAAGTAAATACTTGCCAAATCATATCTTATCATATATAAACTCATTTTCACAGCTGACATGCCTTTGAAGATGATTGAGAAGTTTAAATTTAGCAGCTCAAATAAAAAATATGGTTGTTAGTTTAAGACATTGAGATAATTAGCATGTCTCTTCCATTAATCAGAAAAACTTAAAGTCCTTTTTGTTTTAACTTTTATTCCTGATTTAGAATTTGTTGATTCTGCAATATAGATAAAATTAATAATAAGTCATGTTTGCTCTTTTACATATTATTAATGAAATGCTTAAGTAAAAGAAATAAATTACCCCATAAATCAACATATAATCAGTATTGAAAGTTATGGTTGCTCATTTTTTAGTTCAAATTTATCTTGACTAAGAGAATATATTGAAAATTGATTTATTGGTTTGAACTGTGAAGAAGTGGATTTAGGAACTATACCCTTTTTGCTAAATTGTGGCTATCAGTAGCTTGGACTCTTCCAAGTCTAACATGAACTACTTCCTTTGATTTTTTGTCTTCTGCAACACTCGTTTTTCACTCCATCGTCTGTTCCACAATTCTGAAATTATATGTTTGATTATATGTTCACCAGTAATTATGCTGAAAGGTAAAAAATGGCCAAATAAAAATCATGTATCTCATAAATGACAAAAGTTCCAATGCAACTTTCTGATGCTACTCAATTATTTTCTATTTTTCCAAGTCAGTAAGCAATTCTTGAAAGCAAGAGATAATAATGTTATATTTTATTTATTAATGAAAATGCTCTAAAAAATGGAAGCTATATGTAAAATACCATAACTTAGGAACCATACCTGTTATTGTTCTTGTAAAAATACTAATTATTGGTTTGTTGTAGATTAAGAAAGCATGAAGGCAGTGGGAGAGGCTTAACTTGTTCATATCATCGGAAACAAATCAAGCTTGTTGAAATTTCAATGAGGAAGAAAGATTGTGAGAGGTAGAGGAAGAAAGATTGTGAGAGGAAGAAAGCTTGTTGAAATTTCACTTTTGGAAGAGGAAGAAAGATTATGGGAGGAAGAAGGATGCAAAAGTAGATTTGTTTTAGTTTAGAGAGAGGGAAACAAAAATTGAAATTTTGAATTTTGAATTTATTTTGTTTCAGTACTTCAGCACATGTAGTCAACTTCTATGAGAAGCTTTTCTTTTCCCTCATTACAGAGTCACGTGACTCACTTTAGAGTTGTTGACTTTTTTGCCAAAACAGTACCATAGAACACTGTTGATAGCATAATGCAATTGAAATCACCGCTACAGTACACAATCCACATAAACACTGTTCAAGCACAGTACTGAGGTAGACACAAATCACTGTTGATTGCAGTGCAATACGACACAAAAACACTGTTTCAATTGAAATCGGTTCACTGTGCTTATAACAGTTGAATATAATCCTAAAATTTAAGAATATATAGATTAGTAATTTTGTCCGTGCGATGCATGGATCGTTTCATTTAGGACATTAAATTAGTATGGAATGAAAAAATCCAAGTAAGAAAAAAATGAAATTAACTTGAAATTTTAATTTATACTGTTAAATTAGTAATTAGTAATTATATTATTTACATCAACTGTTAACTTTTTTTAGTTACTCAACAATAGAGAAAAAATGGGTAATTTTTTTGTTTATGCTAAAATTTAATTTTTTTGCTATATGTTTATGCTAAATTATATCCCTTATGTTCAAATTTTACTGTCACTTTAGAAAATTCACACGGATTAAGAAAGTCATCTAATACTTCAATTTTCAAGAGGATTATTAGATAACTTTACTATAATACCCTCAAAGTACATTAATTATCACTTATTTCACATATTTCAACACATTAAATGCAAGGTTAAAGGTGAAAAAATCAATTAATATATACATCCTCGAATTCCTAAAGCGACAAATAATTTGGAACAAGTGAAAAATGCTAAAGTGACAGATTATATGAAACGGAGGGAGTATGTAATATAGATGGTTATATTTCTGATTATAATTATATAGTGTTCATTATGCATTTTTTTTAATCGTTGGACTTGTAAATATAGTTGCTATGTTTGTAGGACAAATAAATTCAATAAAACAGGTAAAACATTTTGGGACATATATTATAAATCATCATAATTACATAATATAGGCATTAAAAAACAATGCATTTATAGATAATCATTGGAACTATTTGTACCATCCCAAATTTAATTCCAAGTATAATCTATGTTGGGATGGTCTTAGGGTAGAAGAAATGGAGATATAAGTTAGAATCTAGCCAAAAATACATGTAGAACTAGGGTTAAAAACATAGAACCTTAGGAAATTCAAAATAAAAGATTTACAACTCTAAACACAAATTCCACCGTTGGATGTGAAGATTAGTATGTGGGGAAGCTTGCTTTAAAATTTGAGGAAGATCCAACGGATAACGAAGAAGTTATGGCCTGTCAAAGTCTGGATACTGCAAAACCCTGCAGCTTAATCGATTAAGGTCTGCTGAGGTGAAAAGCCTTAATCGATTACTAATCGATTAAAGGCTGTTGCTGATGAAAAAAATAAAGTCATCCACACGTTCTTTTCTTCCCAAAATTCGAACCTCTCTTCCTCTCTCCCCTAGGGTTCTCCATCATCAAATCCATCAAGAGCAAGTGAGGTTTCTTCATCCCATCAACAAATCCCTTCCTTCTTCACTCCAAGTAAGTGTTTAATGCCATGGATTTCCTCTTTTCTCTCTCCAAACTCGTTTTCCCTTTCTCTCTCTTGTCTTCCATGGTGGTTTTCAACTCTAGGCCATGGAAGCTTCTCATTCTCTTGAGTTTTGGCAAGAGGCTATGGCATAAATGCTAACTCTTCTTGTTATGGCTATTATATTAGGTTCCTCACTTTTCTCTTGGGTCATAACTCAATTGGTGGCAAGACTCTCAAGCTTAAAGCAAGTGTAACCCCCTTAATCTAAGTGTTGAGGTAAGGAGTGGGTATTAGTGAGTATTACCATACTCCGGGAAATAGTTTATAGTATGTATATAATGCTTGCTAAGAGTTATGTGTTAGTATAAGGAATAGGAAACCTAAGTTAGAAAATAATGGTAATATTAGAAACGAACTTAGTGTAACGCTATGATGGGGAATAGGAATTATAATTTGATTAGGCAAACCAATAAATTGAACTAGCTAAATGCATGATCTTGCTACTATATGTTATTATAGCTGTTACTTGAGAATAATTGTTAAGTGCTAATGTGTAGGATATTTTAGGTGTTTATCTGAGTTGTTGCTAATTGTTATATATATTTGGTGTATTCTTGATAATTATTGTGAACTATTCATTTGCTGCTCTAAGTGTTTAAGTGTTGTGAATTGTAATTGTGTTTATTTACTAGATGGTTTATATGAGATTATTAGGAATGGTGTGCTTACTATTGTATATGGATATGTGTTACTTATTATGATTGTTTGGAAGTGGTGAGTATGTTGGCCTTTGACCTGAGGTGACATACTTTGTAAATATGGTAAGTATGTGGGCCTTTGACCTGAGGTGACATACTTATCATGTGTGTATAGAGTGAGTATGTTGGCCTTTGACCTGAGGTGACATACTTTGTGAATATGGTAAGTATGTGGGCCTTTGACCTGAGGTGACATACTTATCATGTGTGTATAGGGTGAGTATGTTGGCCTTTGACCTGAGGTGACATACTTTGTAAACTGGGGATGTATGTGGGCCTTTGACCTGAGGTGACATACATCGTAAATGGGAATTGGAAAATAAAGGACATGAAAAGGGTAGGAAGAAAGGAATGAAGAATGAAAATGGAAAAAAATACAAGAAACATAAGATAGGAAGGTTGGTAGAAGGATATAACAAGATAATTTGGGATTGTATTAGAAGTGTACTAGTAATAATAGGACAACAGGGTATGTAAAATGAATTAAAGAGTTAGGTAATTGATGGGTAAAAAGGAAACGGAAATAGGAGCATAGGTGGATTAGTCGGATAGGTAAAATGAACTATAACTTAGGAAAAATAATGGAATCGGAATATTGATGCATGTTGGTATGAATGTGGCTGTTGTGAAATTGATTGAACAATGTGGTAATTGTGTGTGACTTAGTCGGTTATTATGTCATATTGGAAACTGCTTTTCCCATTTTATGTGTAATGCTCACTCCTTACTATTTCCACAGGTACTGCGATTGAGCTAGCACAGCCCCCGGCTGAGCAGGTTCGCTCTCCCTCACAGGGAGAGTAAGTCATATTAGTTGAGTGGTGTGTCTCGTCCTGACTACTTTTGGGATTTTTGTATATGATGATGATTAGGTGTATGTACTGAAAAACATCATTTTGGGGTATAGTCAGGACCACTCCTTGTGGGAAGGGAGTAATTTTGGAGAATTTTATGGAACTTAAATAACTGTTAAAACTTGTATTAGTTTATAATTTTACGCCGCACTGAAACTCTGATATAAATGCTTTAATATATGGTTTGGCCCTGATGGCTTTCTGATTTCACTTGAATTATTAAATTAACAGGTTTACAGGAAAAGAACTCATTTTTGAAATGTCCATATTACAAAGCAAACTCTGTCCATTTTGACAGAGATTTTCATAAGTTAAAATGGTATTAATCAGAAAAATTTAAATTCACTATTTTATTATGGGTATTTAAGGGTAATTATTTAGGGTGTTACATTTTGGTATCATAGCAGTTTCCCTCGGCCAATGGAGTATGAACTCACTACTCCTATGGTTACTCACCGAGCGAGTAACCGAAGTACATAGCTTAGTGTTAGACTTAAGTTTTATGTAAATAGTCTAATGTCTAGATGAAATTTTATTATGATTAAAAATTTGTTTAACTGTCCTATCATTAACTGGCTCTTCCCTCCATGACCAAACAGTATGGCTGGGAGACGGGCCGATAATGATCGAATTGCTGCTATCTTGGAAAATATGGTTCAAATGCAGCAGAACCAGGCTGAGCAACTTGCACAGATGCAACAAAATCAAGCCCAAAACATTGCGGCGGCCGCAGCAGCTGCTGCAGCAGCCCTGCATCCTCCACCACCACCTCCAATTGGGATTGACTGGATGGCTCGATTCAGGAAATGCAAACCGCCGAGGTTCGAAGGAGGATGTAATCCGGATGGAGCCCAGGGATGGCTCCAAGAAATGGAGAAGATTCTTCGTTCCTTGCAACCACCAGTCGAGCAGAAAGTTCGGTTAGCCGAGTACATGCTGAAAGGAGAAGCCGAACATTGGTGGGATCAGCAAAGAAGAGGTTTGGAGGCGGCTGGTCAGGCAGTCACTTGGGATCTTTTCAAGGTCCGTTTTCTTGGGAAGTATTTTCCGGAAGACGTGAGAAGGGAAAAGGAATTGCTATTCCTCAAGCTTGAACAGGGAACTCTGAGTGTCGGGGAGTACGCGGCCCAATTTGAAGATCTGATCCGTTACTCTAGCGGCTACAGAGACGCCGACGAACGAGCAAAGTGCATTAAATTCGAGTCCGGTCTCCGAGCAGATATCCGGCTTGCATTCGAATATCAGAACATCGCCGACCTCTCTCAGCTCATCAACATGACAAGCACGTATGAGAAAGGACTCAAGAGGAAGGCGGATGAGGATCGGACCAAAGCAGTTCAAAAGTCGGCAGGACCCATCTGATGCAAAGAGTCAATGCAAAGATCTAGTCCCTATCCAAACCCTAAACCTATGACTCCTGTAGCAACGGGACCAGCTGCGACTACTTTTGGTCCTATTCCGACTTGTCAGCATTGTGGACGGCTGCACCGAGGAGTGTGTTGGACTCTGAGCAAACGTGAAGGAAATTGCTATCTATGCGGACAACCCGGTCACTTTGCTACCAACTGTCCCAAGAACACATTGAAACAAGAAGTGAATACCAAAAAGGCGCAGCGGGCAAGTGGGAGCCAACCAGCTATGAAGGGGAAGCTATACACTATAGATGGCGACGAGGTCGACCTAGCCACGTGATCCCAAGTAAGCTTTGTTTAGCAAACCCAAGTAACGTACTGTTAGCTCGATTGCCGTGTGCTCTATTTTCTTTGGATAGTTATATGATGACATAGTAAATGTCTTAGGCTATAACTACCTTAGGAAATTTCACATACTCATCTCCACGAATCTGATATAGCCCCTTTAGAGAAATTGTGATATGTCTTAGAAGAAATCCCTAAGTTAAAAAAATTGTGATGTCCAGAAACCAAAACCTTATGGTAGTGTTGCTGCTTAATAGAATGTAAGGTTGGAATTGATCACTCTGATTCTTACACCTCTTAAGTAATAATATTATCTAAGATTCTGGCAATGACATTGCTATTGGTAGAAGTAAGATTGAGATTGATCACCTTGATCTCTACACCTATTAATGGTAGATGTCATTGACACTTATCTGCAAAATTCAAACCAACCAAGTTGAACTATTAAACTCTGTTCCCTATTGAGTGCAAGAACTCTAGGGATATGCAGACGCTAAGTGGGGGAGTAGAACCGAGAAGAAAATACCATGGTCAAAAATGGGATGGTTCTCCATTTACGGAACCTAACGGAATTTCGGGGACGAAATTCCAATAAGTGGGGGAGAATTGTAACATCCCAAATTAAATTCCAAGTATAATCTATGTTGGGATGGTCTTAGGGTAGAAGAAATGGAGATATAAGTTAGAATCTAGCCAAAAATACATGTAGAACTAGGGTTAAAAACATAGAACCTTAGGAAATTCAAAATAAAAGATTTACAACTCTAAACACAAATTCCACCGTTGGATGTGAAGATTAGTATGTGGGGAAGCTTGCTTTAAAATTTGAGGAAGATCCAACGGGTAACGAAGAAGTTATGGCCTGTCAAAGTCTGGGTACTGCAGCTTAATCGATTAAGGTCCACTGAGGTGAAAAGCCTTAATCGATTACTAATCGATTAAAGGCTGTTGCTGATGAAAAAAATAAAGTCATCCACACATTCTTTTCTTCCCAAAATTCGAACCTCTCTTCCTCTCTCCCCTAGGGTTCCATTCTCCATCATCAAATCCATCAAGAGCAAGTGAGGTTTCTTCATCCCATCAACAAATCCCTTCCTTCTTCACTCCAAGTAAGTGTTTAATGCCATGGATTTCCTCTTTTCTCTCTCCAAACTCATTTTCCCTTTCTCTCTCTTGTCTTCCATGGTGGTTTTCAACTCTAGGCCATGGAAGCTTCTCATTCTCTTGAGTTTTGGCAAGTGGCTATGGCATAAATGCTAACTCTTCTTGTTATGGCTATTATATTAGGTTCCTCACTTTTCTCTCGGGTCATAACTCAATTGGTGGTAAGACTCTCAAGCTTAAAGCAAGTGTAACCGCCTTAATCTAAGTGTTGAGGTAAGGAGTGGGTATTAGTGAGTATTACCATACTCTGGGAAATAGTTTATAGTATGTATATAATGCTTGCTAAGAGTTAGGTGTTAGTATAAGGAATAGGAAACCTAAGTTAGAAAATAATGGTAATATTAGAAACGAACTTAGTGTAACGCTATGATGGGGAATATGAATTATAATTTGATTAGGCAAACCAATAAATTGAACTAGCTAAATGCATGATCTTGCTACTATATGTTATTATAGCTGTTACTTGAGAATAATTGTTAAGTGCTAATGTGTAGGATATTTTAGGTGTTTATCTGAGTTGTTGCTAATTGTTATATATATTTGGTGTATTCTTGATAATTATTGTGAACTGTTCATTTGCTGCTCTAAGTGTTTAAGTGTTGTGAATTGTAATTGTGTTTATTTACTAGATGGTTTATATGAGATTATTAGGAATGGTGTGCTTACTATTGTATATGGATATTTGTTACTTATTATGATTGTTTGGAAGTGGTGAGTATGTTGGCCTTTGACCTGAGGTGACATACTTATCATGTGTGTATAGAGTGAGTATGTTGACCTTTGACCTAAGGTGACATACTTTGTGAATATGGTAAGTATGTGGGCCTTTGACCTGAGGTGACATACTTATCATGTGTGTATAGGGTGAGTATGTTGGCCTTTGACCTGAGGTGACATACTTTGTAAACTGGGGATGTATGTGGGCCTTTGACCTGAGGTGACATACATCGTAAATGGGAATTGGAAAATAAAGGACATGAAAAGGGTAGGAAGAAAGGAATGAAGAATGAAAATGGAAAAAATACAAGAAACATAAGATAGGAAGGTTGGTAAAAGGATATAACAAGATAATTTGGGATTGTATTAGAAGTGTACTAGTAATAATAGGACAACAGGGTATGTAAAATGAATTAAAGAGTTAGGTAATTGATGGGTAAAAAGGAAACGAAAATAGGAGCATAGGTGGATTAGTCGGATAGGTAAAATGAACTATAACTTAGGAAAAATAATGGAATCGGAATATTGATGCATGTTGGTATGAATGTGGCTGTTGTGAAATTGATTGAACAATGTGGTAATTGTGTGTGACTTAGTTGGTTATTATGTCATATTGGAAACTGCTTTTCCCATTTTATGTGTAATGCTCACTCCTTACTATTTCCACAGGTACTGCGATTGAGCTAGCACAGCCCCCGGCCGAGTAGGTTCGCTCTCCCTCACAGTGAGAGTAAGTCATATTAGTTGAGTCGTGTGTCTTGTCCTGACTACTTTTGGGATTTTTGTATATGATGATGATTAGGTGTATGTACTGAAAAACATCATTTTGGGGTATAGTCAGGACCACTCCTTGTGGGAAGGGAGTAATTTTGGAGAATTTTATGGAACTTAAATAACTGTTAAAACTTGTATTAGTTTATAATTTTCCGCCGCACTGAAACTCTGATATAAATGCTTTAATATATGGTTTGGCCCTGATGGCTTTCTAATTTCACTTGAATTATTAAATTAACAGGTTTACAGGAAAAGAACTCATTTTTGAAATGTCCATATTACAAAGCAAACTCTGTCTGTTTTGACATAGATTTTCATAAGTTAAAATGGTATTAATCAGAAAAATTTAAATTCACTATTTTATTATGGGTATTTAAGGGTAATTATTTAGGGTGTTACACTATTTATATTACATCATACTTTTCATAAAAGTCAACAAAATTACGATTAATAATTAGAAATAACTAAGTATTATATATTCATATACAATAATGGATAGTAAAAACATCTTCCAAAATAATACTCCATTGATATAACTTGTAACCTGTTTTTAAAATATAAGAGGATAAAGTTAAAGTTAATCCAAATTGAAATTATAATTTCTTTTGTAAGAAATCTACAATTAAGCAAGTAAAATCATATATATAGAGTATTTATAATGTAAACTCACCAATAATATGATTGTCAAGGGAGCATCATGGACAAACAAACCTTAGTCTTGAGCTAAAGAAAAATGTTAAGACGTTCTACACAAAAAATTTACTTAGTACCCACAATTTCTAACCAAAATTTACTTAGTACCCACAAAAAATAGTTAGCATAACACACTAATACTTCAAAGCGCATTTTCAAGACGTTCTACAGAATCTTGTGCTATCCATTCGAAGAGCAAGCCTGATTTACCAGAGATGATTAAGATTCACTGCTTTCTTGCTTCCATCCAAAAGCATGAAGCTCTACCCGCTTCGTTCTAATATCAAATAATCGAAGTTGCTTCTCAGGAGTCCCGATGAATAAGAATAACAATAACTATCTCCTATATAAGATTACTTCTTAAATATATCAAGCATGTGTTTAACTTAAATGTATAGAACCAAGTCTATAAAAGTCCAATAAGCATTATGATATTGTGACTTCAAGTTCTTGTATGCATAACAATATTACCACACTTGACATAATGATGCAGGTCAATTTCATATCAAGAGACAAAGCTCATAGGATGTTTTTTATGCACCAATTCAAGCAGTAGATGAATTTAACGGTTTGTAGTTCGACAGTAAGAGCTTTCATTTGCGTAATTGCGTTTGAGCTATTTATAAATTTTCTACATTTTTTTTGTGTTCCAAATAACATTTATGAAGTAAATAACTATTATTTCTTCAATAATAAAACAAATTAATGCAAACAACAGAGTAGTATCAGTAGCAACTCCTCCAGCAATATCTCCAGTAGCACTATTACCTAAAAACAGGATTAACAGCTTGAATAAGAAATCCTCTCTTGAATTTAACTATTATGCATGTGCACAAAAGCTATGCTTTTCAATAAAAATCATTCAGTAATTTTCCATAATCCTTAGTTACAGAATAAGCATTTGGATAAAGCTATATGACTTATTAATTATAAACCTTTACCCATTTTCCTCATCCATTAGGAGTGAAGAGTAAACAAAATATTGGTGGGAAAGGAAAAGATTGAACGTGTAGAGTTTAGTTGAATTCACCACAATTATAACTAAAATTCCATAACAAAGTTGAAATTGGTTGCAATTCAGGATAGTTGTAAGCTTAAAATTTGCTCACATTTCAAGCCCAGTTGTTTCTCATTTAGAGAGCATGCTTAAGTTATATTCTCATCTTAAGCTTTTAGGCCAAGTTATGCTTCGACAATTTAAAATCATTACCAACAATAGAGATATAAACAAACCTGAAGAAGTTGTGTCAGGTGGAGAAAGTGGTGCGGATGGAGTGTTCTTTGGTGGTATCAATCCAGGATTATTTTGATAACTATATGAATTTATGATTTGTGCTATATTTATCCAATAAGATGCTGTTCAATTCCACCTCCTTACTTCTGCCTCTACCTCTTGACAGCAAACAATTTTTTTTGTTGAATCCAGACATTCAAATCAGGCTCTATAACAACATTGAAAATAATCATTAATCAAATAACCAAAAACACTTATGCGAAATGTTTTGGCAAACTAATAATACATTCTTAAAAACCAATAACTTAGAAAATTAACAGTATAATGGAAAAGATATATCCATAATAGATCACCCAAGTGAACAGTTAGCTTTAAGAAATAACCCGAAAACACAATAAGGCTATCCAATCTCTTTAAATATACAACACATAACAACTTCCTTGAAACATTCAAGAGCACCATATCAAAGAGAAGTCAAAAACAAATTTGATTCATCATATAATTCGATATCGACACTGAAACTAAATCCTTGAATTTAGAACTGCATCAAAGCTTATCTAGCAAATAACTACGTCAGGCTCCCTAATAACTAAAACCTAATAAATTGCAAGCCTACTGTTGTCCTATGTCATTCTTGTTTTCTTCAATTGTATGTGTGATAGAAATAACTTGTGGAAAATTGGAAATTAAACTGAGTTTAGTTTTACCTCTTGCAAGCCTACAGTCTAGTTTGAAGTGTATAAAACCTCTATTTTATCTTTTTTTTTACTATACAGTGAATATGCAATCTTCTACTTTAATCAGACACATTTATTTCAATTTTCCAAAAAGCAATTGTTTGAAATAACTACACAAACACACAATTAATAAACTCTGAACCTGAGTTCTAAACATTAGTCATGCAACTAATAACAAAAGAGAGCTCTAGTATTTCAATACCTCTGTTACAACAGCAGCACAACATAGCAGCAGACACAAATAGCATAACAGCAGCAACAACAAAAAATAATTCAACAACAAAAGAAATGGAAAACCTGTCAGCATTTTTTTTCTTATTGTTATTAATATTATTTTGAGTTTTCCACTGTTCTGTTTAAGTGGCTAAAACACATCCAGATTTGATCTTCTTCCTCTTTTATGAACAAATAATAGTTGCACAGAGGTTTACTAATTACCCTCTTAATTGCTTTTGTTTATTTTTCTCTTTTTTGGCTACAACTTACATGCTGCTTCTTAGCTCTCTAGTTATTAAACTTCTTATAAAGTGAGAGAAGAAAAGGCTTAGGATTTCATGGGTGAGGACTTCCATAGATGAACTCACCTTCAATAAGTAGTGCATTACAATATATAAAAACTGAAAAACATCACAATTATAACCAATCTATTATATTTGTCATACAACACTGCATATAACTTCTTGATGAAATTAAATATTCTTATCATATACATATAAAACTTCATGACAAAATAGCATTGGATAAAAATAGTGCTTGGGTTACCTATGATGAGAATGCCTAACCTTCATAGTTGTTTTAGTGCTCTTCATTACATCTGAATGTGGTAGATCAATTAAAGAAAAAAAAGGTTGCATGTTAAGTTATGACCAGAAAGTAATTCTCTTTCTCATAATATATGCACAAAAATAGTAGTAGCTAAATAACAGTACCTGTAGTCTGTCCACGGTATCACACAGATCGCACTATGTTGATTCACATAAAATTGGAAAGAATTATTTTGGCTCTTGATTTGATGCGAATGTGATGTTTAATAGTAAATCATGAGAACATTATTTTCATTTTTTTTTAATTTCAATGGTTGCTAGAAATACATGTGAAATCATAAAAAAAATATCAGAACATTAGAAAGCCATATCCCCTTCAACATCAATTTGATCTTTCTAAGTTGGGTCCTAAACCAATCAATCACCACAAAAAACGGGCAAATTGCGACGGTTTATGGAGGTGTTTTGCGGCGGTTTTAACTGTCGCAAAATATATTTGCGACTGTTCTCTAACTCACGTAGAACTGACCGTCGGGAATCATATTTTGCAGCGGTTATGGCAACGGCTGTAGAATTTTGACGCAAAATTTGCGGCGGTTCAAAACCCCCACAAATTGCAAATATGAAATTCCATTAAAAACAGTTACGACAGTTATAACCGTCGCAAGATGCCTATATTTTTATATTTAACCGCCACAAAATGCTTATTTCTATTTTATAAAAGTAATTGCGACTGTTCTTAACCGCCGCAAGTAAATATACATTTACGACAGTAAAACCATAAATTAAAGAATATTTGAGTCAACAAAAAAATGGACTTGGATAAGGTGAAGCATTTAACTGTTTGTTACAAGGAAACAAATAAAAAGGGAGAATAGTACTTGCCCCACTCTAAAAAATTTAACAACTAAGATTTAAGTGCTGCAAATCTCCGTCTCACGGAGCAAGCTATCTCCCACTCACCGATACTGACCAAACCTTCAACTATCTTGTGCCGGATCTTGATATATGGTATAAAACCTCTTTCTATCATCCTCACTGCAACCTTTCCGGCTAAAACATACTCACGCTTCTCCACGCACCCTTCAACCACCAACTCGTAACTCTCAAATCCAACAGAGTGACCCTCTTTCTCTAGGAATTCAATCAACTCAACAGCTTTCCATATCTCGCTGTTCACCCGCAGTGTCGCGAACAATTTCACTAGAGTCCCCTGTCCTGGGGTCAGACCATGTTTCACTACCATTTGCTTCATCATATCTTCTTCCTCAACAGTCTTTCTGACCATGCACAATGCACCAATCACAATGCCATAACTATTAAAATCAGGAATTCACCCTGCTCCACCCATCCCCTTCAGAACCTTGACTGCCTCCACCAATTGATCAACAACAGCACAAAGAGATGATAGTAAATAGTTACAAGTCAAGCAGTCAGGATGATATCCAATTGATTGCAGTCATAATAACAAGATGATAATTAAGAAAGAATTGAGAATTTTAATTGAGCTATTTTGTTATGCAGATTACCTTGTACCAAGTCAAGGGTTGATTCTTAGGTAAAGTAGATTGTGAATTCCATTGTCTAGAATTTCCACTAGGCAGATCTAAGTTTTCACCTTTAAGTCCAACCTGCATTCACAAAATTAAAGTGTGTATTATACAACTGCAATCAAAAAGGAAAAATGGGTTCCAAGTTATTTCAGTTGTATCTCTTCACTTAATGAAGTCATCAAATTCTGGTTTAGAACATAGTGCAGTGTTTTCAGTTTAGTGGCAACTTACTATAGATTCATTCAATCACATTCTGCTGAGGTCATCAATCAGCCTTTTTTCTGATATGTGGTTTCCGATCCCAACTCTTCTTTGTATCTATTTTTCTGCTTGCTGCTCACAGTTCAAACAGTTAACACATCATTATACGAAGCTAAATGAAAAAAGAGAGATAGGCTCATCACGAGACAAACCTTTATTTCATTAACCATATCAGGTGTAAGATTTATTTGTTGGTTTATTCCAGACTTGGCTGCATCCATTATAGAGACAGTGAAAAGTCTTAATGCCTCTTGCAGACTTGCACATTCTCCTCATTAGCAGAATTAGACCTGGTATGGAAGTCAATCAAATGCTAGTTGAACATTTCAAGACTTACAAATACTTAAGGGATGTCAATTCTTCCAAAAATTGTGGCACTGAACCAGTTAAGCTATTGTTAGATAAATCCCTGAGTCAAAATAACGTAGTTTAAGTGACATTAAATATATGATGACAAAAATGGTATTATTTAGCATGGCAAAATTTCAGATTAAGCAACCATTAAATATCAGATTAAAACCATTGCTAACCAAACATAATTCACAAAGTGACTTTCAGATTAATGCAAATTATACTCATGGAATGTGAATTAAGGCTTAAAATTTGTTATTCCACAAAGTGACTTTTTGAGAAGCTGAAAAATATAGCTTCACAGCTTTTTTTTTTATGCAGCTTGAGCAAATAAATGTCAAGTATCAGGAGTGAATTTTTTTTTATCAAATAGTAACTTTTTGAGAAAAATGCTTAAACAAATCAATCCTTAAATTCCTGCAAGACAAGAACAAAAGAATGGTGATTTCACAATCTATCAAGCTTGGATTAAATCACTACTAATGTAACTCACATGAATCTACGAATGACCAAAAAGGAAAACCAACAACTCAGCAAATCAATGAACTAACCTATATAGGTCATCATCCTCACCTCCTGTCTCTGTTGTAATGAGAAAAAAAGAGATCAATCATACATAAATGTCAACTATTGTAAAGGCATATCTAAAATCTGATGCAAAGCTTATTCTGAAGACATGCAAACCTAAATTCCTGTTTCTTTAAGTTTGAAAAAAAGTGATTTTGGCAAAAGTTATTTTTGGAGAAGCTGAAAAATATTGCTTATAAATAAGTTGAATTTCAGCTATTTCTGCAGCTTCTATTTTTCAGTAAAAGCATAAAACCAAACAAATCCTCAAGTGTCATAAATGGTTTTTTTTAATCAAAATAGTCACTTTTTTTATATTAAAAAAAAGAAGCTTAAACAAACATACCCTTAAGGCCTTAACTTTGGAAGTCTTCATTGTGTATGACTCTTTCATTGTAGAGTGTTAATTTTGAATGCCTTCCTTTATGTTTCTGAATTTTTCCATCTGAACATGTTATTCAGTAAGCTGCAATGATGTGTTTTACATTCCACTATGGAGAGAAGAAAGATGAACCTAAAGGCTTTCAATCCGTATCGAATCGGTCAGACAGTTCCGCATACGTTGATGCCAAGGTTAGAAGATCCGGTTCCGAGTCTAATTCTCAGGATGTCTCGGACAATGCCAGCAATGGATCCCGCAGGAGGAATCAACCTAGTTTATCCCAAAGACCAATCAACCTTAGAGAGTTCACCGTATCTGAACTGAAAAAATGACTAAACTTATGATTTATGAAAAAATGACTGGTTTGGGCATTTTGTCAAATACTTTAGATGCATTCAAATTAAGTCTAAATTAGAGGAAAACAAAAACATATATTAGTCACCATGTTAGAACTGAAACCCTAAAGCACAAACTCCAGGACCTAAAACTAGAAATTGAATCACCTAAAATCAGCAACTGAATCATATTTTGAAACCCTAAAACTCAAAAATGCAATCAATTAAACTTATACTTCAATCAATTAAAAGCGGAATAAAATCTAAATAAATGCTTGAATACCGAAGGGAAGAGTAGATACCAAAGGTGAAGATGAAGTACACGAAGCTTGAACCGGATCGTAGCTTCAGCACAAAGATGGATGGAAGCGGAACCAGAAGAGCTTGAAGGAGACGAGACAGAGGTGAAGATTAGTTCGAAAGAGAGAACGAAGAAGAAGATTGGTTCGAAAAAGAGAGAACGAACCTTATCGGAGAAAACCTTGCGAGTGGCCCTTATCGGAGAGAACGAACCTGAGTTTTGAGAGTGAGAGAACCTTGAGGGGTGTACGTGCGAGTGGGTACGTGCGAGGTTGCAACTTGCGGCTGTTTGAAGAACCGATGCCAAATCATACTCTTAATCAAACACCGATGACGGTTTGGAGAACCGCTGCGAATTCTCCGCCACAAACAGCTAGTTTTCTTGTGGTGAATCCACAATAGTGTAAGACATCATATTGTTCTATTAAACAACTTATTATATATCTACCATCTAAAAATCAAATACATACATGGTTTTATATGAAACATGTGTGCATCACTTGCAATCTCTTCGAAAACAAAAAAATGGATAAACACATCACATGATTAATCCTAACATCAAACCGCAGCTTAGATAATTAACACTTTAAACATAAATAAAGATGTATACCTGAAATTGCAAGAACATGGCCCACCACCTCAGTATAGTTAAGAATCACATCTTTAGCAATACTCACCTCAATATCAGCAGTCAAAAAAAGAAACCATCAAAATAAACAATGAGTTAAAAAAATACCAAAAAATGAATAAAAATAAAAATCATAACAACTAATTACTTTTATCAAACATGTGGTATTCATCAGTTTCAAAACAACATCATAGAAAGACATGAAAGTCAGCAAGAACAAAGCAAAACCGAAGGACTAAGCTTTAGTTTGAAACATATGATGGCCAAGGTTTAGGGCTAATTTTGATTTCAAAAGAACAGGAGAGAGGGTGAGAATTTTGTGGTGCTTTGTGACCACCCCCATTTGTTTCAATCAGTGAAAAAAACGCAGACCATTAAAAGCAAGAAAAAAGCAAGAAAAGCCAAGCATCCATTTAATTAAGAAAGTGATAGAGAGACCCTCAGTGGATTTGGCTCTATGGTTTGTAATTATCTGAGGTATCTGAGCAACAACCCAAAGGATAAGTCCTAATGTGAAAGAAGCTGTCTCCCTCACACTATTGCCCATGTGGTCCTTCACCAATTGCAAACAATGCAGACTGCTAATACAGAATAGAGAAACAGTGGAACTCTCAAAAATTCCCATTGCATCCAAGGAAACTGATACCTAAAATGGAAAAATAAAACTACAAAATAATTAGAGATTCTGAATGTGACATAAGAATCCAAAAGTTCCAATTAAAATTGGTAATCTCACATGGCAATAACAATAATTAAGGAATATAATAATAAGAAATGAATCATGTGTTACATACTATCAGTGAATTTATCTTACATACTATAAAAGCCAAAGTAAAAGCAAGCAAGCTTTACCAAGAGATAAAACAAAGCAAAGAGAACCAATAAAGGAAAGATATGCAAACAAACCTGAATCTGTTCAAGGACAAATTGCAACCCCTTGACCAAGGCTATAAAACATGCATTGTTTGAATCATCTTTAGATTGAAATATTTCACTCAACTCGGAAAATAAGTTCCGGTGTGTAGCCTTCATTATCTCCTCGCTGGCTGGAGCTGAGAGCTTCTGCAAACTGACAAGCGAAAACTCAAGAATCAGCCATCAATATAAGGTGAATAATTTTATAAAGAAACAAACCTCAATGTTGTTTTGAATCTGATCTAGAATCGAAGCCATCAGATAAACTACGGTGGTCCTCATGAAAACACCACCTCCAAAATTGAAAAGCTTTAAAGAATAAAAGAAAACTAAGAGGGAGGGAGAGGAACCGAACGAAGAGGGAGACGAAAAGAGAGAGCAAGCTTCTTCATGAAGCTTTGGAGAATGGAAGGTTAAGACTCAATTTTAACCCAACCTGATGGACGACTCAGATGTAAAATAAGAAAACACATAATTAATGATAGATTTAGGAGGGAAATACATGGTTAAGAGGGAAAATGGATGGGGTTTTAGGAGGGAAATCAAAATTACCCTCATACTTCTCCTATTTTATAATATGTTGACAACCAAGTGTATGTGTATAGGAATGTAACATAATGCGTTCTAGTATAAATAGGATAGCATTCCTTCATTGTAACACAACATTCAGAAAAAAAAAATTCAGAGAGAAAGAAATATATAAAAATAGGGAAAACTCCAATGAGTCCCTAAAGTTTGTTTTGTGTGTTTTTTTTAAGTTTATTTTATACTTAGGCAATTTATTTAATTATATTGCCAACATCTGGTATCAAGAGCCAGTTAATTTAAAATGGCAACAAGTTCAAGTACAGGTGCACAACAACATGTGCAATCCTCAATTTTCAAGTTTGATGGAAAATCAAATTTTTCCATGTGAAAGCGACTAATGTAGCTATGTTTAAAGACTAGGCTACAAAGAAATTATTCAGAAAGGTTTCGTTGAAACCACAACAACAGACAAAGAAGATCAACAACAAATAGAAAAAGATCGTGTACTAAACGAAAGAGCATTATTTTTAATTTATCAATCGGTGGAGCTGCATGTTTTAGAGAAATTTTTTCATGCAAAAATAGAAAAAGAAGCATGTGAAATTTTAACTAAAACCTATGAAGGTGGTGATCCAATTAAACAAACTAGGTTACAAGGCCTAAAATGACAATTTGAGATGATGGAGCAAGGCAAAAGTGAAACGATCCGTGATTATTTTACACGAGTCGATAAGCTGGTCAATGAGATGAAAAACAATGGCGATAATATAGAAGAAAGAGAAATTGTGGAGAAAATCATGTGCACGCTCACAAGTCGATTCGATTTTGTGGTAGCTGCGATAGAAGAATCAAGAGACCTTAGCATGGTATCCTTAAACAATTTGCAAGCGTCTCTAGAATCACGTGAGATGCGGATGAATGAAAAATCAAGTGGCACAATGGAGCAAGCATTAGAAGCTCAAGCAAATGTAAGAAATGATCGAGTTATTCCAAGGAAGGTGGAGTACAATCAAAGAGGCCAGAATCTCAGAGGAAGAGGAAGAGGAAGTTATTCTATGACACAAGCCACTATAGGTAATGCATGTTTTCAAAATAAATCCTTTATTCAATGTCATAAATGCAACAAGTACAAACATTTTCAATATGAATGCAAATCTCATATTCAATGCCATAATTGTAACAAGTATGGGCATTATAGTCAAGAATGTCGTACTAAAACATTGAATAATAGAGAGAGACATGCTCACATCGCTGAAAATGAAGATACAATGAAAGCGGTACTATTAACTAGTCACACATGAGTTGATAAAAATGACCACCAATGGTTATTAGATACAGGGTGTAGCAATCATCTAAGCGGAAATAAAGATATATTTTCCTCCTTAGATGAAAGCTTTCGCAGTGCTGTCAAGCTTGGTGATAATTCAAAGCTTGATGTCTTGAGGAAAGGAAAAATAACTATTAGATTTAAAGATGGATCATTAAATTGCATCTCTGATGTATTCTATGCACCCGGTATATGTCAAAATCTCTTAAGTGTTGGAAAACTAGCAGAGAAAGGCTACGATTTGAAACTCAATAAGGAAGGTTGCACCATAAATGATGTCAAGATGGGCCTGATAGCGAAGACAAATATGTCAAGAAATCGTCTATTTCTGATGAACATCAGGTATGATGCTAATTTGTATTACAAAGTAGGAAATGTCGATGATAATTGGCTTTGGCACACGAGGTTAGGGCATTTCAACTTTGAAAGCATCAAATTTCTTGCCAATAAAAAATGGGTTACTGGTTTGCCCGTTATCCAAGCTCCTGATCAACTATGTGAAGCGTGTGTAGCAGGCAAGATGCATCGAGATCCTTTTCCTAAAGGACGTGCATGGAGAGCCATACAACCACTTGAGCTAGTGCACTATGATTTATGCTATTTGGAGGTTCGATCCAATTGAGGTAATAAATATTTTATCACTTTCATTGATGACTTTAGTAGGAAGACATGGGTGTATTTTCTAAAAAATAAGTCTAATGCTTGTGATACGCTCGAAAGTTTTATGGCGTATGTTGAGAGAAGGAGTGGTCACACTCTAAAAACCCTAAGAACCGATAGAGGAACAAAATATATTGTTTGTGATGATTTTTTGAGAAAACATGGTGTTTAACATCAAATGACTCCTCAACAAAATGGAGTGGCAGAAGGAAAGAATAGAACTATCAGGGATATGGTAAGAAGCATGTTACATTGCAAGAAACTACCCAAAAGTTTCTGGGCAGAAGCTGTAGCTTGTGTTGTCTATATCCCGAATAGGTGTCCTATTAAAAGTGTTAGAGATCGAACTCCACAAGAAGCTTGGAGTGGGACAAAGCCAGATCTCAGTCACTTGAAGGTCTTTGGTTGTATTGCTTATGCATATGTTCCTGATCAATTGAGGAAGAAGTTAGATGATAGGGCAAAGAAATGCATCTTTGTAGGATATAGTTGTGATACCTGTAATTTTTCATATTTGCATAAATTATATTTTTATGATTAAAGTATTAATATATTTATTTTCGATAGGGAGAAATGAATTTATTTGTGTTTTGTGAATTATAAGGAGTTTTGATTTTAGCGTTATTAATTTATTTCTGAAAAAGGAGTTTATGGAGACAGTAATTTGTCAGATTTCAGTTTTTGGGATTTAGATTTTGACAGGTTGATTTTAATTACGTCAGCAATGAGTTTCGATTTATTTATTTATTGATTTATTTATTTATATATTGATTTATTTGATTTCGTTATTTTAACTTTCAAAGGCATTATGTTTTCAAATGAGGTTCAAATAAAACGATGTTATAGTCAAAGTGACTTGTATGAAAATATAGAGTTTTATTTTTATAGTGAAAGTTTAATCTTTATAGTTTGAGAAAGATTATTATTTTTGGGGATTTAATATATACAGCATTGTTATTATGTTTTGCAAATTTATTTGAGCATGATTTTAATGCACCCCATGAGAGTTCAAAGAAATTTTCATTTCACCCCATGCATACTTATTGTCACGGTTTGCAATGAGTAAGGAAGATGAAAAGTTTTTTGAAAAATAAACCCCAAAATATTTACCATGCTCATTTTATTATCACCCTAACTACCCAATTGGTAATTTAATTAAAAATAAATGAAATCCCCATTTTTCCCTTGTGAAAACCGTACCCCTCTTTCTCTTTTTTTTCCCATTTTACTTTTGTCTCTTGGTATTCTTACAAAATAAATAAATAAATAAATAATAACTCCCTCCTTATCATGTACATTCCCCACCCTCCTTCTCCTTTAAGTTTCATTCTTCTTCTTCCAAATAAATAACAACAGCAGCACAGCCCCACATACTCCCTCCCTTACACGTCCCACTCTCTCTCCCTCACCCAAGTGATTTTCATTTTCTTCCTCCATGAAACAAGAACCAAAAGCAGCAAGGAATACTCCCTCCCATCTCATGCCCTTGCCCCCCATTCCTTTACTGTAATTTCACTTTCTCCATCATGAGCAAAACTCTATAACAGTAACACCACCCACTTCTCCCTATTTGAATCCCTAAAATC
The DNA here is from genome assembly GCA_037953625.1 of Crotalaria pallida. Classification (NCBI taxonomy): domain Eukaryota; kingdom Viridiplantae; phylum Streptophyta; class Magnoliopsida; order Fabales; family Fabaceae; genus Crotalaria; species Crotalaria pallida. The sequence continues at coordinate 52,004,536 of CM075654.1, read as the reverse complement.
AAATACCCATTCTCTTCTCATTACCCATTTGATTGAGAAGCAAAGAAACCTCAAATCTCCCCATTGAAGAGGTAAAGGAACCCGTGGCATAGGAGAAGGAGAAGGAAACCATTTTCATCAACTTTGCTTTATTGGGGTAACGATTTCTCACTTATTTTGTTTCATTCCTTTTATATTTTATTGATTTGAAATTAAATAGTGATTGAAGCATTGATTTGGATTTGCATGTACAGTATATGAAAACCTTAGTTGTTGTATGGAATGGTTTACAATGGGGTTTTTGCCAAAAAGTCATACTTTTTACAAACGACAAGTCTTTAAGTGTTGCATGCAAATATTCTAATTGGTAGAAGCTAAGATCTTTTGTTGCATGCATAGTTTGAACAAATACCCGAGCCAAAAGTAAGCATTTTTGTGAAAATAAATTGGTGATGTTCATGCATGTGGATATTCAGTTTTTATGTATATAAACCATTATTTTCATGAAATTATTATTAGCTAGAAATGAGTTTTTGAATCAAAAAGTGATTTTTCCCTTTCATGGGGTCTTGGTCAAATTGATTATGTGAAAACAAAAAGGACTTTAAAAATTGTTTTAAGCTTTGATTCTTTGTTTTTGTTAAAAAATGTATGTGTTAGAACTTTGACTTTGTGTTGCATGTTAATGATTTTGGCTTGTATGATTTTCGGGTGTTAAGGACAAATTGTTTATATTTGGTTTTCAGGGACTTTTGGTATTGATAAAATAAAAAGTGTTAGGAGTTTTGTGAGTTAGTGTTTTAATTTATGAATGAAGCCAAATGATTTGATTTTTCTTAAATATATGTTGTTAATTTAATTGAATTTGGTTTCAATGATTTTGTTAAGCTGAATATGTGTCCTTGTTAGCAAGAATGAAAAATTGCCCAATAATACCCTATTTTTGTTAATGTGGCCGAATGGAGTATGGTGGTAAAATGGTTGTTTTGATTATGTTTGAAAGCATGGTTATTGATAAGCTTGATTTTGGGTTTTTTTGGCAAAGTCTTGAAAAAGATAAGGAGTGATTATGTTTTGATATAAATTTGGTTGTTGGGTTTTGGTATTTTTATGTTATTTGTTTGATTAATTTTGATTAGTTTGTTTTCCAATGTTTATTTTTTATTTTTTGTCCCTATGTTTGAGACGGACTAGCTCCTTTGAAGATTGTTGTTTTGGTCTATGCTTTAAATTGTAAAAGGGTATGATTTATTAAGTTGTTTTATGTCGTATATGGATTTAAAACCTTGTATGTGAATTAGAGTTAAAGAAAACCAATTTTTGGACAAAAACTTAGAGGAGGTCGTGAGCCCCATTTCTAATTTGAAGACAAAGTTTTGATTCTTGATATTTGCATGTTGTATTGATTTGTGAAAGAGGTTTGGATTGCCCTATTTAAATAATCATTTTAGAATGAAAATGAATTGTTATTCTAAGTTAGTGTAAGTTGAAAAATATAGAGAGCTTGATTTTCGAATTGAAATGATATGACTTTGATGTTCTTTTTAGACTTGGAGATTTTAAAGTTTATTACTCTTTTAATGATTTGATTAAGATTTGTAAATTAAATCTTTGAAAAACTCAAATTTTTCCAAGAAAGAAAAGAAGAGGTCGAATTGGCCAAGTTACAAGGAACTAAGTGGAATTTTCGTTTAAGTGTTTTGGGTTAGCACTTGAAAAGTGTTTTGCAATGGATTATGTTTTAATGTCAATAAGGTTCGACCATTGAGCAATATTTGTGAAATGCATGCCTTCGAACGAGCACAAAATGATTTAAACAAAAAGACAATGTTACAAAAAGAATACATGTTGTCCCATAGATGTATTTTTATAAATATTAGCTTAAGGCAATGACCCTATGCCTAAGACTCCTGAGTTTTGAGTAACGAAACTTGTTTTCAGTTAGGAATTGAATTATTTGTTTAAAGATTGTTTTCGGTTTATGATAAAGATGTTGTTAAAGAAGTGTATTTTTAAAAGGTTAATTTTTAATTACGTGATTGTGACGGGAACTTAAGAAAGTGTTTTGCTAGTGTTTGGAATAACTTGAATTGTTTTAAAATGATGATGTTGTTTATGCCTAAATGTTGTCCCAAGATTTTGTTTAAGAGATTTAGCATTTGAAGTTATTTTGTGTATGCATTTATATTTGATTTTGTGAAGGGAGTAACAAAGTAAGGTTTGATTTAAAGTTTTTGAAAGTGAAAGCATTTTGTAACATGTATATGAGTGCGTATAAAGTGTTTGGATTTTGCATAAGTTTATAGTATTAATTACACTTAATTTCAAATGATGACAACCCTTAAATTTTTGTGATAATTGTTAAAGGACTTTGAGTACGTTTGATGAAGTTAAAAGATTGATTTCCATATGATATAGATGCTGTCTAGATTTATTTATTAAGGTACAAAGAGTTTGAAAAAGATTTTTGGTGTTTGAAAACTTAAGGATTTTCAGTCAATGAGTATAGAGAGGATTTAAACGCATTTTGTGAAAGTTAAAGTATTTTCAAACCTTTTTAAAATGATTTCAGCGTTACGTCAAGTATAAGTCTTATAATAAAATCCATTGTTTATTTTATTTGGATATTGGCAATGTGCCTCTTGTTATTTGACGTTTGTTGTAACACCTTGCCTTTTAGAATAATATGGTTAATTTAGGAAAATAGTGAGTTCATAAAAATTTTGACAGGGTTTACTTTAAAATTTGAATCTTTCCCTTGTAAATCAAATCACCTGTCTGATTCCAGAGATTATCTATTCACATAAACCAGATATTACAACCTCCTCAGTTATAAAATCTCAACATAAAAGTATAATCCTTGTACAACAATTAATAATTGGAATTTGAATCAAAATATTAAAATAATCTTCATAAAACATAATTAGTTTGCTACTTATGATTACAGATCCTAATGGTTGCATCATCATGACCCTCAGGTCGTAAATATCAATTACACTCCATCATTTGGAGTGTAATGCTCCTCGGTGGCGGACTTGCCGTTGACTCCATTGTGTACCTAAAAATGTCCACTAAGAGGGTCAGACATTTAAACAGAAATTAAAGAAAACACATAATAACAATAATAGAATATAAGTATATACACATCACACCAATATATGATTCCATATAAATAAAGTTTCCATATATTTTCCATATTATAATCCAAAATGCACAAATGCATATGATGTAATGCAACTCCATAACCCATAATGATCCATATGCCATATGTTTCCATTTAACCATATTTCCATAATTCCATGATTCCATATGTCCATATGTCCATATATCCATAATTCCATATATCCTCACATCACCCTCCACACAATTGGAAAAGATAAACTAGGAGTAAGTATCCCTCAACAAATGCTTGCTCAATACGATGTCGGGTGGATTTCCCCATAGCATTGTGGGAAGCTATCCCATTCAGTGTACACCGTACAACTTGGGCCGTTTTACCCAAATTGGCTATAGCAGGGACCACCCTCAACTAGTCCAAAAGTGCATAAGTGACGGATAGAATTATCATAGTGTGCACGGACCAATCCCCGACTTATCCCAGTACTCGTATCCCTTTGTAGAATACCTCGTACTGTATTAGGTCCTCTAGTGGATCAAAGTCCTCTACGATAATTTCCCACAATTGTATTAGTAACACAATTGAGCCACTATGTCACTCTCGTCCGTCCATTCTACGATACCCGTCGGTCCATAAAATGTTCACGGATCTTTTCCAATTTCCTAACGTCCTTCCTCACTTCTGAATGCACGTGTTTCTACTCATTTTAATTTAATTGGAATAGTCAAACCTTTATATAATTATATTCCTTTATATATATCCTCTAGCTTAGGGTGTTTGTCCATGATAATGCAATAATTTCCATTTAAGTATACACAACAATAATAGTGATCATAATGTTTATCCATCCATATCATTAAACATATATTCCATAGTCTAAACATAATTGTCACCAACCAATTAGTATAGAGTCATAACCAAAGAAACCACACACTTCATAACTAACACAAACCATCATCAAGCCATTTACATAAACTATAACTTGAGAAATCATGTAATTCATGACAACCATACACTCAACTTAAATCAAACATAACCATTAATAAATCAATTAGCACAATACCCTAACTCAAGAAATCATACATAATTCATACAAGTACAGACCAAACACATGTACATAATTATATTTCTATGATTATTACTATACCCTTTCTCTAATTTAAGCCAAATGTCTCCCCCCTTACCTTTTAGAGAGAGAGAGGAAAATAGGGTTCTCTTGGAACCCACTTACAAAACTCCAAACCTAGCTCCTTAGCCTCCTATTGCATGCTCTCCAACCTATTCTAAGACTCCTTGAACAATTAGAAGCTCCATGGCAGTGATTGCACAAACCTAGGTTTTGGTGGGTGAATTGGGATTTGAATGAAAGAGGGAGATATATGTGATTTATGTGATGGAAAATAGCTAGAAGTTGATGGGGAACCGATTTGTGATGTTGATTTCATGTAAATTGGGGTGGTTTGGTCGATTGGAAACATTAGGGTTGAGGGAGGGAGAGAGCTCGTGGAAGGAGGGGAAGAAAACCATGAAAAATGAGTGAAAAATCGTGTTTACCGACTTAAAAACTGGTGCAGCAGAGTCGTGGATATCGATATCCATAGGTCCAACATCGATATCCCTATGTTGGATATAGATATCCAATGTTAAAAATGACAGCACCTTTCGCACTTCAAATTGCCATAACTTCTTCGTTAACCGTTGGATCTTGCTCAAATTTGAAGATAACCTTCCTAACATACTTATCTTCAAATCCAACGGTTGGTTTTGTGTTTTGAGCTCTAAATATTAAAATCCTAATTTTTCTCCCTATTAAAAACATTAACTATTTCCTGACTATTCTTGGTTCTAATATCTATCACTGGGTTTTTCCTACCACTCTTCACCTCTTATGTCCACTAATCTCCTAATTAAACTTGGGAATTAAATTAGGTATGTTACAATTCTCCCCCACTTATATGAATTTCGTCCCCGAAATTCGGCCCACTATCAACAAAAAGAAAGGAAATAGAGCTATATGCTCAACTTTAGGGAAGGCCTTAACCTACTTAAGGATAGACACGACCTCGGGGATTCGCTCCCCCACTTAGGATACAACTCCGGTTAGGGTTTCACTGATAGGACTACTTGCTTTCTAATGAGACTTCCTATAAAAGTCCCACTAATTCATTAAGGTTCTATCCTTATAATCCTAAGTCTATTGGCATTACCTATCAACACAGACAGGGATAAACCTATATTCAAATACAACATATGAACACTCAAGAAAATTAATGCAACAAATTATAATTCAAACACAATCACAAGAAAGAATTAGCACATAGTAAAACATCAATGACAGAAACAACTCTTGACGATCCCCGATAGTTACATAGCCTTCACCGGTATATAACACAATTAGAAAATAGGGTTGAGGATTTATAGAGAAGATGCTATTAATCTTCAACCAAGTTCATCTAATATAAAAGAGAGAAAATTTGGAATGTCCCTACATTCCGAATTGTCAATCGTGGAAGAAAAACATTATACAAGCTAAAGTTTGTTCTATGATAAACATTTCCTAAAAAAAATAGTCAAGTTTGGAAAGTACCTTGAATATAAATAGAATTGAAAAAATAAGGGTTATAATGAAAAATACATACAAGTGTTATCCCTTGAAAAGTAATCTACTAGAAGTCAATAAAATGGGTTGAAAATATCATTCCGCTATATACACTTCAATCATAGATATATAGAAAATAAGTTGTTATTTCCATTACAAGTTTATCACTTGTAAGGTTTTCTCTAGGAAAGAGGTTACTTTGAAAAATATAGATATACTAAGGAAATGGAATTTAAGAATCACCACGTTTGGAGAACACCAGACAATTAACTTTGAAAAATTTTATTGGGTACTTAGTTAATGAAGATTAATATAGATATAATAGGAAAACGGGAATTAGGAATTACCCTGCAAAGAACACAAGGAAATTAACTTTGAAAATAGATTTGATACTTAGTTAATGAAAACTAATATAGTACTCTTTTAAAATCACTTTCAATAGGAGGTAGAAAATAGTCTTTATCCAAAATTAACTTTGAATAGTATTCAAGTATATGAAAATTTAGAGTTTGGGAAACTCCCGTAAGAAGATTCCAAGTAAATAGTTCATGAAAATAGTTGGACTTAACTTATAGTCCTGATAAGTTTAGAAATTGTATATACACACATAAAAGTCAATCACCCAAAAACACAGAAAACCCACTTCCCATATACATATCTACATAACTATATGCTTATGTCTTAAACTCTAAGACTTAATCAAATCGAACTTAGCTTTTACTACCCAATCTACAAATTAAAAACTATTGTAGTTCTACACTCAATCTGATAAATCGAATCCACTATCTACGACCTCAACTAAACCTATACTTAGCACTTTCTCATAGGCTCCAAGTTTCCTATTTGGTTCCTTAAGCTCAGAGATCGCACAGCTACAACTTGCTCTTAAATCCTAGTTGAGACTTCTCTATTTGCCTGATCTAATGATGACTATTCATCACTAGTTTAGATTCTAAGGAAATTGAGATAAACATCTAACTACCAGAAGATAGGAATCTATCTATTAGAATGGCACACATCAGACATTCATTACAACTTTGCATTCAAGTAAACAAATTTTTTTTTTAACAATCAACTTTTTAATCATTTCAGATGTAAATTATTTATTTATTTTTTTTATTTTGGTAGAAAAATTTGGGGTGGTGAAAGTTCGGATGAAAGAGTACAAATTACTTAAGATTATCAAACTCACGGAAAAAAGAAATATGCTCTTAGACCAGAAAATTTATTGTGATTTGTCTTCAAAAGTTAGAACAATCATATTCCCTTTGACTTTGAGCTTGAAAGCTAAGTTTCATTCCAAATTGATTGGTGTCGTATGCAAGAGTTTCTATTTAATCGACACATAGCTTAAATGAAACAATGAATTACTTCACCACCCGATTACTTAGAAATCCTTTGTTTTCTTATTAACCTCTCAAAATTTCATCATACGACCTAACACTCAATTTGGAAAGATTTCTGGTTCCTTTCAACATAATGAAATTCATTTTTTGAATTCAGTTTCGAAACAATTGAAATTCATTTGAAATACTATCAAGCCTAAATATCAATTAATTCCCAACATTATACCATTATCCTTGGAAATCAATTGACCTCTTGATAGTAACACCGTTTTATAAGAAAGTTTCCAGAATAGTTTTCATACCCAAAACAAGTTCACCATTCACAAACAATAGCAAGCATCATCACAAGCACAAGTAATCATTTAGGCAAACATAAGCCAACATATAATAACATCTCACACACACACACACACACATATATATATATATATATCAAACATACATCCTAGCTCAATACAGCCACCTAGAGTTTCAAGCATCTTCTTGCTTAAACCTGAGACTAACACTATATCCTCTCTTGAGGTTTCTGATTTCTAGTCTATGTCTACAAATTCTAGCACTATCATAGCTAACTCAAATGCTTGAACTAGCTAGACTCCTATCTCCCTACGAAATAACTCCCACAACCCTTACCACACTTACAACACTTCCGCTGCGCAACTCTGCTACGACTTCTATACCTCCTAACACCCTTCCTAATCTTAGGCCTATAAAATAAACCTAGCAATTAATTCATTGGATTCAAGGACTCAATGATATCATCTTCCAATTAAATGTAAATTTCGAGGGGCCCTTCTCAATTCTACATTGCATTGGAGAATAGAATCATTTTCGTACTACCTGAATTCCAATCATATAATAGAAACTCCTTATCCAATCCAAAGAGAGACTTTAAGAATTTCATTGTAAACAAGAGTTTCTCTTTCTTTGTCACATTTGGGAAATGATGCATTCGATTCAAAACTAAGGATTAGTCCTTCCCGTGGGGTAGCAAGTTCATGCTCTGACCCGTTGGGAGTTTCCACTTTCCCTAGTTTTGATTTCCTGTTCCTTTCTAAACATGACAAAGTCATATTCTGAAAATTAAACTTAGCCCACTATGGATTGGACATGCATTAACATTAACTAAAGGATATAAATCCTATCCTTTATCACTAAAGACTCACCGACTTGCCAACCACCTACACACAAATTTCTATTGCAATTTTAACACTTAATTTGCTAATAATCAGTTACTCTCGTGTGGAGTAACTCTTTGGAGATATGGAAATCCATACTCCACAGCCGAGGATTGCAACCTGGCTCTGATACCATAATGTAACACCTTGCCTTTTAGAATAATATGGTTAATTTAGGAAAATAGTGAGTTCATAAAAATTTTGACAGGGTTTACTTTAAAAATTGAATCTTTCCCTTGTAAATCAAATCACCTGTCTGATTCCAGAGATTATCTATTCACATAAACCAGATATTACAACTTCCTCAGTTATAAAATCTCAACATAAAAGTATAATCCTTGTACAACAATTAATAATTGGAATTTGAATCAAAATATTAAAATAATCTTTATAAAACATAATTAGTTTGCTACTTATGATTACAGATCCTAATGGTTGGATCATCATGACCCTCAGGTCGTAAATATCAATTACACTCCATCATTTGGAGTGTAATGCTCCTCGGTGGCGGACTTGTCGTTGACTCCATTGTGTACCTAAAAATGTCCACTAAGAGGGTGAGACATTTAAATAGAAATTAAAGAAAACACATAATAACAATAATAGAATATAAGTATATACACATCACACCAATATATGATTCCTTATAAATAAAGTTTCCATATATTTTCCATTATAATCCAAAATGCACAAATGCATATGATGTAATGCAACTCCATAATGTAACATCCTAAATTTTAAAACCTAAGTGCAAATAAATTAATAACCGTTCGAGATAATTGAGATAATAAGAATAAAACCATAAATTGGTATTAAAATAAGTGTTCAAGAATTAGGAAAGATAAATAATAATAATATTTGGTTAGGAAAAGAAAGGAGCATTAAATTGGAATTAGGAACTGGCCAGAAAAATAGATAATTCGGCACTAAAACATAACGTAGGTTAGAAAATGAAAATAAAAGATTTAGGACTCAAAACAAAATTTCACCGTTGGATATGAAGGTATGATTTTTAGGAAGTTGCTCGTCAAATTTGAGCAAGATCCGACGGTGAACGAAGAAGTTATGGCTGTTCGAAGTTGGGAGAAAATAGCTGAAAAATAGAAAAATGAAGTAGCAGTGCCAGAGGATTTCGCTTAAGCGTAAATTATTTCGCTTAAGCGAAAATGTCACAGAATCAACACCTCAAGGGCTCGCTTAAGTGAGTAGATTTCGCTTAAGCGAAATAGGTTCCATGGCATCACTGTAAGGGCTTCGCTTAAGCGAAAATGCTTTGCTTAAGCGAAAATCCTGCGATCTGCAACACCAAACACGCGTTTTTAAGGGCAATTTCGGTATTTCCCACCCCAAAACCCCATTTTAAGCCCCAAACACTCCCTCCCACCTATCATTCGAACCCTCCTCCTCCCCCACTCATCTTCTTCCTCCTCCAAGAGCTAGGGCTCCCTCCCTTTCCCTCTCTTCCTCCATTAATGGCTTAGCTTAGGTTTCTAAGCTTCAAGGCACCATCAAACTCTCTTTTCCCTCTTCCAATTTATAATTTCATCATCATCCATCATCACTCACCTTCTCCCCCTTCCATGAATTAGAGTCTCACACCCACCCATCTCTTAGCTAGAATTTAATCGGGCCACGTCTATGTTTATTAAGTATTTTTAAGAATTTATTTATAAATGTATTTTAAATCCCAGTTGTATATTTGGTGGCCCGGGATCTATATTTGGTTCCTCGAAAATCTAAGCAGTTTCATCTTAGTATTTTATCCCCGGATATTGGGAGAAGAATTAGATTATATATGTATATTTATTCTGGATGCCTGGTTATTAGTGAAACTGTTTTGAACAGGTTACAGGTCAAAGTTAATTTTTGGGAATGTCCATAAAACAGAGGGAACTCTGTCCGATTTTCGGGAAAAATTATAATAATAAGTATTTTAATTAAAAGAAATTTTTAAATCCATATTTTCAAAATAAGTAAAATAAATAGGTTGTTACACATAACCCATAATGATCCATATGCCATATGTTTCCATTTATCCATATTTCCATAATTCCATGATTCCATATGTCCATATATCCATAATTCCATATATCCTCACATCACCCTCCACACAATTGGAAAAGATAAACTAGGAGTAAGTGTCCCTCAACCAATGCTTGCTCAATACGATGTCGGGTGGATTTCCCCATAGCACTGTGGGAAGCTATCCCATTCAGTGTACACCATACAACTTGGGCCGTTTTACCCAAATTGGCTATAGCAGGGACCACCCTCAACTAGTCCAGAAGTGCATAAGTGACGGATAGAATTATCATAGTGTGCACGGACCAATCCCCGACTTATCCCAGTACTCGTATCCCTTTGTAGAATACCTCATACTGTATTAGGTCCTCTAGTGGATCAAAGTCCTCTATGATAATTTCCCACAATTGTATTAGTAACACAATTGAGCCACTATGTCACTCTCGTTCGTCCATTCTACGATACCCGTCGGTCCATAAAATGTTCACGGATCTTTTCCAATTTCCTAACGTCCTTCCTCACTTCTGAATGCACGTGTTTCTACTCATTTTAATTTAATTAGAATAGTCAAACCTTTATATAATTATATTCCTTTATATATATCCTTTAGCTTAGGGTGTTTGTCCATGATAATGCAATAATTTCCATTTAAGTATACACAACAATAATAGTGATCATAATGTTTATCCATCCATATCATTAAACATATATTCCATAGTCTAAACATAATTGTCACCAACCAATTAGTATAGAGTCATAACCAAAGAAACCACACACTTCATAACTAACACAAACCATCATCAAGCCATTTACATAAACTATAACTTGAGAAATCATGTAATTCATGACAACCATACACTCAACTTAAATCAAACATAAACATTAATAAATCAATTAGCACAAAACCCTAACTCAAGAAATCATACATAATTCATACAAGTACAGACCAAACACATGTACATAATTATATTTCTATGATTATTACTATACCCTTTCTCTAATTTAAGCCAAATGTCTCCCCCCTTACCTTTTAGAGAGAGAGAGGAAAATAGGGTTCTCTTGGAACCCACTTACAAAACTCCAAACCTAGCTCCTTAGCCTCCTATTGCATGCTCTCCAACCTATTCTAAGACTCCTTGAACAAATAGAAGCTCCATGGCAGTGATTGCACAAACCTAGGTTTTGGTGGGTGAATTGGGATTTGAATGAAAGAGATAGATATATGTGATTTATGTGATGGAAAATAGCTAGAAGTTGATGGGGAACCGATTTTTGATGTTGATTTCATGTAAATTGGGGTGGTTTGGTCGATTGGAAACATTAGGGTTGAGGGAGGGAGATAGCTCGTGGAAGGAGGGGAAGAAAACCATGAAAAATGAGTGAAAAATCGTGTTTACCGACTTAAAAACTGGTGCAGCAGAGTCGTGGATATCGATATCCACCTATGGATATTGATATCCAACATCGATATCCCTATGTTGGATATAGATATCCAATGTTAAAAATGACAGCACCTTTCGCACTTCAAATTGCCATAACTTCTTCGTTAACCGTTGGATCTTGCTCAAATTTTAAGATAACCTTCCTAACATACTTATCTTCAAATCCAATGGTTGGTTTTGGGTTTTGAGCTCTAAATATTAAAATCCTAATTTTTCTCCCTATTAAAAACTTTAACTATTTCCTGACTATTCTTGGTTCTAATATCTATCACTGGGGTTTTCCTACCACTCTTCACCTCTTATGTCCACTAATCTCCTAATTAAACTTGGGAATTAAATTAGGGATGTTACAATTCTCCCCAACTTATATGAATTTCGTCCCCGAAATTCGGCCCACTATCAACAAAAAGAAAGGATATAGAGCTATATGCTCAACTTTAGGGAAGGCCTTAACCTACTTAAGGATAGACACGACCTCGGGGATTCGCTCCCCCACTTAGGATACAACTCCGGTTAGGGTTTCACTGATAGGACTACTTGCTTTCTAATGAGACTTCCTATAAAAGTCCCACTAATTCATTAAGGTTCTATCCTTATAATCCTAAGTCTATTGGCATTACCTATCAACACAGACATGGATAAACCTATATTCAAATACAACATATGAACACTCAAGAAAATTAATGCAACAAATTATAATTCAAACACAATCACAAGAAAGAATTAGCACATAGTAAAATATCAATGACAGAAACAACTCTTGATGATCCCCGATAGTTACATAGCCTTCACCAGTATATAACACAATTAGAAAATAGGGTTGAGGATTTATAGAGAAGATGCTATTAATCTTCAACCAAGTTCATCTAATATAAAAGAGAGAAAATTTGGAATGTGCCTACATTCCGAATTGTCAATCGTGGAAGAAAAACATTATACAAGCTAAAGTTTGTTCTATGATAAACATTTCCTAAAAAAAATAGTCAAGTTTGGAAAATACCTTGAATATAAATAGAATTGAAAACATAAGGGCTATAATGAAAAATACATACAAGGGTTATCCCTTGAAAAGTAATCTACTAGAAGTCAATAAAATGGGTTGAAAATATCATTCCGCTATATACACTTCAATCATAGATATATATATAGAAAATAAGTTGTTATTTCCATTACAAGTTTATCACTTGTAAGGTTTTCTCTAGGAAAGAGGTTACTTTGAAAAATATAGATATACTAAGGAAATGGAATTTAAGAATCACCACGTTTAGAGAACACCGGACAATTAACTTTGAAAAATTTTATTGGGTACTTAGTTAATGAAGATTAATATTGATATAATAGGAAAACGGGAATTAGGAATTACCCTGCAAAGAACACAAGGAAGTTAACTTTGAAAATAGATTTGATACTTAGTTAATGAAAACTAATATAGTACTCTTTTAAAATCACTTTCAATAGGAGGTAGAAAATAGTCTTTATCCAAAATTAACTTTGAATAGTATTCAAGTATATGAAAATTTAGAGTTTGGGAAACTCCCGTAAGAAGATTCCAAGTAAATAGTTCATGAAAATAGTTGGACTTAACTTATAGTCTTGATAAGTTTAGAAATTGTATATACACACATAAAAGTCAATCACCCAAAAACACAGAAAACCCACTTCCCATATACATATCTACATAACTATATGCTTATGTCTTAAACTCTAAGACTTAATCAAATCGAACTTAGCTTTTACTACCCAATCTACAAATTAAAAACTATTGTAGTTCTACACTTAATATGATAAATCGAATCCACTATCTACGACCTCAACTAAACCTATACTTAGCACTTTCTCATAGGCTCCAAGTTTCCTATTTGGTTCCTTAAGCTCAGAGATCGCACAGCTACAACTTGCTCTTAAATCCTAGTTGAGACTTCTCTATTTGCCTGATCTAATGATGACTATTCATCACTAGTTTAGATTCTAAGGAAATTGAGATAAACATCTAACTACCAGAAGATCGGAATCTATCTATTAGAATGGCACACATCAGACATTCATTACAACTATGCATTCAAGTAAACAATTTTTTTTTTAACAATCAACTTTTTAATCAATTCAGATGTAAATTTTTTATTTTTTTTTTATTTTGGTAGAAAAATTTGGGGTGGTGATATCGATATCCTCTTGTGCATATCGATAGGCACAATCGATATCTCCTGCTGGATATCGAAATCCACTATTGAATTTCTGCATACTGATTGGAGTTTTGAAATACCAAATCTATTCCTATGCCATGCTATAAACTTCGGTAAAAACAATTATCAAGTATGGGGTTAAAGTAAAAAAAAATGCAACCCTCATATTGTAAAAGTACTTACACCTTTTAAAATCAATGTGGATGTCAGAAATTCAGTTATGCATTTCTATATATATTTTTATGAAAAACAAAGAACCCATCAGAAAACATGTATGCGTTTCTCATGTTGTAAAATCGGAGTGACATGCAAGAAAACATTTTCAATTGTATGCTGATGAAATCAAAACTCTTGAAAAATCAGATTCTTCTCTTGATAGAAACTTTTATGTTTGGGTAAAATCTTAATAAAAGACTCAATCATCCAAGTTGGTTAGCTCTTTACAATCTTGATATTTTTCCTTGTGAAAATGAGTTGGATGAAACTTTGAAAACTACTTTGTAAATCAAATCATAGGTCTTTGAAAAATTTTATCTCCATCTAACTTCGGGAAAGTTCAGATGAAAGAGTACAAATTACTTAGGATTATCAAACTCACGGAAAAAAGAAATATGCTCTTATACCAGAAAATTTATTGTGATTTGTCTTCAAAAGTTAGAACAATCATATTCTCTTTGACTTTGAGCTTGAAAGCTAAGTTTCATTCCAAATTGATTGGTGTCGTATGCAAGAGTTTCTATTTAATCGGCACATAGCTTAAATGAAACAATGAATTACTTCACCGCCCGATTACTTAGAAATCCTTTGTTTTTTATTAACCTCTCAAAATTTCATCATACGACCTAACACTCAATTTGGAAAGATTTCTGGTTCCTTTCAACATAATGAAATTCATTTTTTGAATTCAGTTTCAAAACAATTGAAATTCATTTGAAATACTATCAAGCCTAAATATCAATTAATTCCCAACATTATACCATTATCCTTGGAAATCAATTGACCTCTTGATAGTAACACCGTTTTATAAGAAAGTTTCCAAAATAGTTTTCATACCCAAAACAAGTTCACCATTCACAAACAATAGCAAGCATCATCACAAGCACAATTAATCATTTAGGCAAACATAAGCCAACACATAATAACATCACACACACACACACACACACACACACACACACACACATATATATATATCAAACATACATCCTAGCTCAATACATCCACCTAGAGTTTCAAGCATCTTCTTGCTTAAACCTGAGACTAACACTATATCCTCTCTTGAGGTTTCTGACTTTCTAGTCTATGTCTACAAATTCTAGCACTATCATAGCTAACTCAAATGCTTGAACTAGCTAGACTCCTATCTCCCTACGAAATAACTCCCACAACCCTTACCACACTTACAACACTTCCGCTGCGCAACTCTGCTACGACTTCTATACCTCCTAACACCCTTCCTAATCTTAGGCCTATAAAATAAACCTAACAATTATTTCATTGGATTCAAGGACTCAATGATATCATCTTCCAATTAAATGTAAATTTCGAGGGGCCCTTCTCGATTCTACATTGCATTGGAGAATAGAATCATTTTCGTACTACCTGAATTCCAATCATATAATAGAAACTCCTTATCCAATCCAGAGAGAGACTTTAAGAATTTCATTGTAAACAAGAGTTTCACTTTCTTTGTCACATTTAGGAAATGATGCATTCGATTCAAAACTAAGGATTAGTCCTTCCCGTTGGGGTAGCAAGTTCATGCTCTGACCCATTGGGAGTTTCCACTTTCCCTAGTTTTGATTTCCTGTTCCTTTCTAAACATGACAAAGTCATATTCTGAAAATTAAACTTAGCCCACTTTGGATTGGACATGCATTACTAACATTAACTAAAGGATATAAATCCTATCCTTTATCACTAAAGACTCACCGACTTGCCAACCACCTACACACATATTTCTATTGCAATTTTAACACTTAATTTGCTAATAATCAGTTACTCTCGTGTGGAGTAACTCTTTGGAGATATGGAAATCCATACTCCACAGCCGAGGATTACAACCTGGCTCTGATACCATAATGTAACACCTTGCCTTTTAGAATAATATGGTTAATTTAGGAAAATAGTGAGTTCATTAAAATTTTGACAGGGTTTACTTTAAAAATTGAATCTTTCCCTTGTAAATCAAATCACCTGTCTGATTCCAGAGATTATCTATTCACATAAAACAGATATTACAACTTCCTCAGTTATAAAATCTCAACATAAAAGTATAATCCTTGTACAACAATTAATAATTGGAATTTGAATCAAAATATTAAAATAATCTTTATAAAACATAATTAGTTTGCTACTTATGATTACAGATCCTAATGGTTGCATCATCATGACCCTCAGGTCGTAAATATCAATTACACTCCATCATTTGGAGTGTAATGCTCCTCGGTGGCGGACTTGCCGTTGACTCCATTGTGTATCTAAAAATGTCCACTAAGAGGGTGAGACATTTAAACAGAAATTAAAGAAAACACATAATAACAATAATAGAATATAAGTATATACACATCACACAATTATATGATTCCATATAAATAAAGTTTCCATATATTTTCCATTATAATCCAAAATGAACAAATGCATATGATGTAATGCAACTCCATAACCCATAATGATCCATATGCCATATGTTTCCATTTATCCATATTTCCATAATTCCATGATTCCATATGTCCATATATCCATAATTCCATATATCCTCACATCACCCTCCACACAATTGGAAAAGATAAACTAGGAGTAAGTGTCCCTCAACCAATGCTTGCTCAATACGATGTCGGGTGGATTTCCCCATGGCACTGTGGGAAGCTATCCCATTCAGTGTACACCGTACAACTTGGGCCGTTTTACCCAAATTGGCTATAGCAGGGACCACCCTCAACTAGTCCAGAAGTGCATAAGTGAAAGATAGAATTATCATAGTGTGCACGGACCAATCCCCGACTTATCCCAGTACTCGTATCCCTTTGTAGAATACCTCATACTGTATTAGGTCCTCTAGTGGATCAAAGTCCTCTATGATAATTTCCCACAATTGTATTAGTAACACAATTGAGCCACTATGTCACTCTCGTCCGTCCATTCTACGATACCCGTCGGTCCATAAAATGTTCACGGATCTTTTCCAATTTCCTAACGTCCTTCCTCACTTCTGAATGCACGTGTTTCTACTCATTTTAATTTAATTGGAATAGTCAAACCTTTATATAATTATATTCCTTTATATATATCCTCTAGCTTAGGGTGTTTGTCCACGATAATGCAATAATTTCCATTTAAGTATACACAAAAATAATAGTGATCATAATGTTTATCCATCCATATCATTAAACATATATTCCATAGTCTAAAAATAATTGTCACCAACCAATTAGTATAGAGTCATAACCAAAGAAACCACACACTTCATAACTAACACAAACCATCATCAAGCCATTTACATAAACTATAACTTGAGAAATCATGTAATTCATGACAACCATACACTCAACTTAAATCAAACATAAACATTAATAAATCAATTAGCACAATACCCTAACTCAAGAAATCATACATAATTCATACAAGTACAAACCAAACACATGTACATAATTATATTTCTATGATTATTACTATACCCTTTCTCTCATTTAAGCCAAATGTCTCCCCCCTTACCTTTTAGAGAGAGAGAGAGGAAAATAGGGTTCTCTTGGAACCCACTTACAAAACTCCAAACCTAGCTCCTTAGCCTCCTATTTCATGCTCTCCAACCTATTCTAAGACTCCTTGAACAATTAGAAGCTCCATGGCAGTGATTGCACAAACCTAGGTTTTGGTGGGTGAATTGGGATTTGAATGAAAGAGGGAGATATATGTGATTTATGTGATGGAAAATAGCTAGAAGTTGATGGGGAACCGATTTGTGATGTTGATTTCATGTAAATTAGGGTGGTTTGGTCGATTCGAAACATTAGGGTTGAGGGAGGGAGAGAGCTCGAGGAAGGAGGGGAAGAAAACCATGAAAAATGAGTGAAAAATTATGTTTACCGACTTAAAAACTGGTGCAGTAGAGTCGTGGGATATTGGTGGATATCGATATCCAACATCGATATCCCTATGTTGGATATAGATATCCAATGTTAAAAATGACAACACCTTTCGCACTTCAAATTGCCATAACTTCTTCGTTAACCGTTGGATCTTGCTCAAATTTGAAGATAACCTTCCTAACATACTTATCTTCAAATCCAACGGTTTGTTTTGGGTTTTGAGCTCCAAATATTAAAATCCTAATTTTTCTCCCTATTAAAAACTTTAACTATTTCCTGACTATTCTTGGTTCTAATATCTATCACTGGGTTTTTCCTACCACTCTTCACCTCTTATGTCCACTAATCTCGTAATTAAACTTGGGAATTAAATTAGGGATGTTACATTTGTAACCAGAAAAGTTTGACGTATTTATATTTTTATTCATCATATTGTTTTAAATTATCAGCGTACAATTTACCCGCGAATTTTAAAATGAAACTGTAAAGGCTTGAATTGTTTTGGTTTGGTTTTAAGTGAATTTTTTTCTATGTGCATTAAGAATTCAGCTTTGATATCTTTGCAAATGAGTTTTTAAATGATTTTTATGGACCCTGCAATATTTTAGAATTTTTCAAAGTATATCCGAAAGCAAGCAAATTAACATTAAAGTATTTGTGATAGTTATCTTAAAGAATTTAAGTGCTTGACATATGGGTGTGGCATAGTTTGATTACGTAATATATATTTGTGTGGTTTCCTGATTTAAGGAAGGATGGAAGAGGATAAGGTTAACGACAGCTTTGACCCGATGGACCGCAAAGGCTGTAAGCTTCGTCAGGTGAGAGAGAAGCTTTTCTTAAGACACCGTGGTGATTAGGTAATCTGTCAAGTTGTTCCTAACCATGTCAAAAGTCGGATCGTAGGATCTAAGAGTCAATCGTATAGTGACACTTGGTTGTGTGAATGGTCACTCATACGAAGGGCTGGATCCCTTTGTGGTTAAATGATTATTGAATTGAGAATTGTTTACTGTGATGCCATGATGATACTATTTGTTATTATATGCCTGCTGAATTTTATTGCATAAGTAGAATTATTTGTGCTAAGAGACGTCTGCCATGTCTTGACTAGAAATGTTGTGATATATAAAATGATAATGTGATGTGCGAGTTTAAAGGAAATAAACCATGATTAAATATGAGACCTTGATGGAAATTATGGTAAGTGTGAAAGTAAGAATGATTGGAAATCTAAAAGACTCATGAAATAAGAGATTGAGGTGTCAGTGTACTGAAAGTTGATTAAGGATTGATGTGAAAGATTGTACTCCCTGATGTGCACTGTCGTTGTGACATCCAGATTGAGGATAGATTGAGCTCCTTGAGGTGCACGGTTGTTGTGACCTGCTTGTCAGGTTGAGGATGGTGCTGGCCGCGTGAGCTTTATGCCATGGTTTCGAGCCCTCGTCTGTGATGATGTTGTGAATTATCGTGGAAGAGATTAATGTGAATAATTTAATTAGAGGTCGAGGTTCACTGAAGGGATGTACAAGAGTGAATCGACCATACCTTTAGGTTTAATAAAACATCAATAACACACTAAAAGAAATTGACAAATGCGGTGAGTTGGGTGTGAAGTAGTGGAGAGGAAGATACCTTGTTTATCTGCGGATGCTCAGGTGAGCGATTGTGATAGGGGAGGTGATGACGGTGATACGTCAAGAAACCTAGAGTGCTATTCTAGGTGGAACTAGTCTATATGTGATTGGGGCTTAAGACCAGGGGATCGTATCGTGTTCCACACTGCAGACTAGAATAGTACTATCTCCCCCTTGATCAATTTCGAAACGGTAAGAGGGAACCCGAACGAGGCGGGCTGTCGAATGGTATTGGGCCCTAATGATAATGATGATAAATTGCGAAACGAAATGTTGATGAAAAGTTGTGATTATGATGATTTCTCGGTAATTCGACCTGAGTGGGTTAAGGTTCCTGTATGTTCCGTTTGCTTCCGTTTAGGCTTGGGAGGATTGGAGGAGATGTAATTCTGTGCTAACTAATTCCTCAATGACGCTCTCTTATCCCCTTGTCGTTGATGGATGCGATTCAATAAGACTTAATAAGAAAAGCTTAAGAATATAATAAAGTTTATGATGTTTAATGTTGGAAAGGAATGGTGAAAATGGTGATGGCATGGGTGAGCCTTTGGACAAGGAGATAATATTAGACAATGGCACATAAGGAATTTGGAATTTAGTATCTGGATATCCATGAAAATGATGGCTTGTGATGGTGATATGAATATAAGGAACAAAGTTGAGATTGTGATTAATCAAGTGGTGATGACAATGAAATATGTGAAATGAATTTATTAAATTTGTTGTGTTGTATGTGTTTATTTCTTGATTGTCTAATGTAATCCCACACAATCGACATTTATTGTCTGGAATGCTTATTCTCTTTATCTTGTTATTTTCCTTCTTGGTATATATAAATGGTAAATACAGCTGGAGGATTGGGAATTGTGTTACGGAGGTGGTTCGTTGACTGCTGAGACATGTGGAGATTCTTCATTGTTAGAAGATGAAGAATTAGATGATACGGGAAAACGTCAGGTGAAGAGGTGGAATCAAGAATTGTCTTTGAGGAGTCTCTTGCAGTTGAGTCAGAGTCAGTAGCTAAGGACGTTCCTAGTCCTTAGTTGTGGTTTTTATTTTGTGTTGTAACCCACTTATGTGCACTGGGATTGGTATTGCTAGAACCACCGTGTAACACGTTTTGATACTTAATTGGTTTTGGAAATAGACAAACCCCGACGGAACTATTTGTAAAATATAAAGTGATATTTATTTTAAGATGAATGATATTTTAAGAAAATAGAGTTTCAAAGCGCGGTGTTGGTAACATTTTAGTTTGGAACTTAACAGGTGACGTGTGACATGATGACTTTATTTTTATTTGAAATGGTTTAACTGAAACATTCTTGTAATAGTATTTCCATGTCCATGTCACCAATGGAAAAAAAATTACCCATATTTTTACAATATTATTTAAATAAAAAGAATAATTCAAGTTCTAAATTGGGGTGTTACAATAGTGAAGATACAAAAGCCTACAAGTTGTATAATCCAAATACTCAAAAGGTAATTATCTGTCGAGATGTTACTTTCGATGAAAATGGAGCATGGGAATGGCCAGAGATGGAGAAGGAGATACTGCATATTCTGATGATAATAAATGAAGAGGTCGAACAAGAAAATAATAGAGATGAACTTTTAGGAGATATTATAAGAGAAGATGAAGCGACATTTGAAGCACCACCTCCGAGATATCCACAAAGGAAACGACGCCCACGTTCTAACTTGCAGGATTTTATAATAGAAAAAGATGATGATCTAGAAGACAGGGAGGACGAGGTAAATTACTATGCCTTATTTGAAGATTGTGATCCAGTGGCATATGAAAAAGCAGCTAATGATGATCACTGGATTAAAGCAATGAACGAGGAGATTCAAACAATCAAGAAGAATGACACATGGGAGTTAACAATGCTTCCAGAAGGAAAGAAGCCTATTGAAGTGGGTGTATAAGACAAAATACAATCCAAATGGCGAGGTATATTGATATAAAGAAAGATTAGTGGCAAAAGGATGCAAGCAGAAACCTGGCATTGATTACTTTGAAGTGTTCGCTCCTGTTGCTAGATTGGACACGATACATATGATTATCTCTCTTGCTGCACAAAATAAATGGAAAATATTCCAAATGGACGTGAAATCAGCTTTCTTAAATGGTGTACTCGAATAAGAAGTCTATATTCAACAGCCCCCAGGTTATCAAAAACAAGGAGACAAAATAAGGTATACAAATTAAAGAAAGCACTATATGGATTAAAGCAAGCGCCTCGAGCATGGTACACACGTATTGACACATATTTTATTAATAATGGATTTCACAGAAGTCCATATGAACATGCTTTATATGTTAAAACAAATCAAGTTGGAGATTTTATTATTTATGTTTGTACGTTGATGACTTGATATGCACTGGCACTAATTCAAAATTGCTAGCTGAATTCAAGGAAAGCATGTCAACTCAATTCAACATGACAGATATGGGCCTAATGTCTTACTTTTTAGGCATTGAGGTAAACAAACAAATGAAGGGATTTTTATATCTCAAGATAAATATGCAAAAGATGTTTTAAAGAAATTCAAGATGGAGGCTTCTAAGCCGATGCTCACACCAGTCGAGGAGAGACTAAAGCTTGTAAAAGAAAGCGGTGGCGATCTCGTCAACTCAAATCATTTCCGAATGTTAGTCGGAAGTCTCAAGTACTTGACTGCAACAAGACCTGACATAGTTTATGGAGTTGGACTTATAAGCAGATTCATGGAATCACCAAGACAATCTCATTGGCATGCTGCAAAGAGAATCCTAAGATATATAAAAGGCACAATCAATGAAAGTATTTTTTACTCAAGTTCCAATAATAAGCCCGAGTTAATTGGATACATAGACAGTGATTGGGCTGGTGAAAATGAAACTCGAAAAAGCACATCAGGTTACGCTTTTCACCTTGGCTCAGGAGCATTTTCTTGGTCCTCCAAGAAAAACAAAGTCGTTTCACTTTCGACAGCAGAGGCAGAGTACATTGCCACAACTAATTGTGCTACTCAAACAGTTTGGTTAAGAAGAATATTGAGTGAATTGCAACATCAACAAGATAGTCCGACAAAAATATTTTGCGATAATAAATCAACAATTGCTTTGTCAAAGAATCCAGTGCTTCATGGATGTAGCAAGCATATTGACATCAAACATCATTTTATTCGAGACGTTATCAGAGACAAAGAAATTGTGGTGGAGTATTGCCCTTCTGAAAATCAAGTAGCAGATATTTTCACAAAGGCACTCAAAACTAATTTATTCTTGAAATTGAAAAACATGCTCGGAATGATGAAGCCAAATTTAAGGGAGGATGTTAGAAACTAAAATTTGTCTTCCGTAACTCATGGTTTCAAATCAGCAAAGAAGAAAAAGAAAGAAAAATGTAACAGAATGTCAATGCAAAGTAATGCTAAGAAATATTAATTGTATAATTAATATGTAACAACCAAGTGTATGTGTTGTAATAGGCAAACGTATGCGTGAGTATAAGAATGTAACATAATGCATTCTAGTATAAATAGGATAACATTCCTTCATTGTAACACAGCATTCAGAAGAAAAAAATTCACAGAGAAAGAAATATATAAAAATAGGGAAAACTCTAACGAGTCCCTAAAGTTTGTGTTGTGTCTTTTTTTTAAGTTTATTTTATACTTAGGCAATTTATTTAATTATATTGCCAACAAGCTCGTCTAAGGTGATGAAAAACTTGGGTTTGAGTATACTGGAAAGAGTGTTTGATGATGAATCAATTGTTGAAACATTTGACCTTGACAATTGAAGATGCTATTGACTTAAGTTGAACAAATTGTAACTAGACTAAAGGCTAAGAATAAGGTGATTAAGAGGACCATTAACTCTATGAATAAAGCTGATGTTAACAACAAGTTAATACTAGAGAAGAAGAGCTTAATATGGGATTCATTTGATATCTCTAAACTCAAAAATGCAAGTAGCAAATTGATGTACCATCAACCCTTGATGAAGGAGGATAAAGTTATTTTTTGGTAAAGAAAAAATTGCATTACCAACGAGCAAAATAATACACATCAAGGCAATAATCTAACCCCTAGCCACCTTCTAGGAAGGGTTCTAAGGGTTAGAAATCCCAACCAAAAACAAAGAAAAAAACAAAATCGGGCTTTAAATTGTAGCCCTTATTCTATCAATCAAAAAATTATTCGGCCCACTAGCCTTGGCCCATTTACTGAACACAAGCTTCGTTCCCAACTCAGCCTGAAGAAGACGAAAAGTCTGGTGAGGTTGAAGTTGTTGCTGTTTGAAAATCCGATTGTTCCTCTCTGACCAAACACCATAAGCACATGCAGCCGCCATCGCCGTTACCACTTGTCTTCTCCATTTCTCTTTGAAGCCATACCTTAACCATCTCAGCCAATTCTGAAACTTAAAATGCATCACATCTACCCCAACCCAATTAGCAGCCAACTGAAGAAGTTGCTTACTCCAAGAACATTCAAAAAATAAGTGCCTGCACGATTCATCCACACCACTACAAAGCACACACAAAGGGGACACCTGCATGAACTGGAGATTGTCCTTGGTTCTCAGTTTTTCATGAACCAGCAGCCACATAGTGAACTGGTGTTTTGCAACAGTCAACGGATTCCAGATTACTCGATGCCATGGAAATTGATGTTGAGTTCCCATGAGGTAACGATACCCATCTTTAATTTCATATTCTTGATGATTATTTTCCAATTGATTGAATTTTGGCATGAGCTTATCACGCACTTTTAATAATTGCTTCCAGTGCCAGTTCATAGATAGAGTAGAATTAGCACTTCTGAAATCATCTTTTTTTAAGTATATAGCATGAATCCATTTAAGCCATAGGGAGACTTTGTTTGCCATAATCTGCCATACCTGTTTACCTAGAGCTGCCAAATTCCACACATAGATATTGTGAAAACCCAGACCACCATGATTCTTTTCTCTGCACACAGTAGACCACGCAACCTGAGCCTTTGCTCTCCCCCTCTGGTCCCTGCCCCATAAAAAAACTCTGCAAATTCTTTCCACCTCTCTGATTATAGCTTTAGGGATAATGAAGGTAGATGCCCAATAGACATGCATTGTGAGCAGCACTGATTGAATCAATAGAGAGCGACCCTGAAAAGATAGGTTATTGGTAAGATAGAGGTTGTTGGTGATAAAAAGGAGCTGCAATATCGGGAATCTACAATGGTCTGCTATGTGTTGGGAGCCAGACCACCTTATCCAATAATTAATGGATTTCTGAGGAGATTTTGGGGGAAATTGGGACTTGATAAGATCCTGATGAATGAAGATAGAACTCTTATTGTCAGATTCAATATAATAGAAGCTAGGAATAAGGTATTGGAAACAAACATCTAACAATAAGCCTATGATCATTTTACCTTTGACTGGTCAGAAGCTTACAAGAGGGCTATTAGAGAGAGTTCCAATTTGGATCCAATTTCCTAACTTAGACTTGGAATTCTGGGGACATAATTCCCTAAGCAAAATGGCAAGTCTGGTAGGGAAACCTATCATGGCAGATAAGATTAATCAAGATAAGGACAGAATAAATTTTGCAAGAGTGCTAAATGAAGTAGAGCCAACAATATTGCCTGATGAAGTGTATTTTGAAGAAGAACTAGGCCACATTATATCATAGACTGTAACCTATGAATGGAAATCGATATTTTGCGAAAAATGTGATAACTGTAGAAAGGGGGAACAAAAGAAGTAATAATGGGTTGTGAATAAATCACCCACCCAGGAAGAAATTTTGAAAGTAGTTGATGAAGCAAATTTGGTAAACAGCCTGAAGAAAGTCCTGATTCTTGAAGCAAACAAGAAGTGTGCCAGAATAGCTCTAAAAGGAAAAAATGTTGTTGTGGAAAACAGTGAACAATGGCAACTAGTAACTCCCAAAGCACGTAGTAGAACAAGCCCCAAGGAAAAGGTGAAAATGAAGAAGGATCAAGACCTAGCACAAAGGTAAGTGATCATGGATAGCATAAGAGTTTGGAATATTAGAGGGTTGAATAGCCCTCAAAATCAAGATAAAATAAAAGCCTTAATTTGGAAGCCTGATATGTATGATATCCACATTATCTCATGTAGAGCCTAGATTGTTCACGATTTAATTAATGAGAAACAAGGTGTAACTCGGTTCTATGCTTCATTTGTCTATGTCTTTAATGATGCATGTAACACCCTAACTATATAATAATGCATGATTAAGTAAAATAATGAGATAGCGGCAAAATATCCCTTATAATCTGATTAAATATGTTTAGTAAAATAAGCCCTATAGTGAACAAATGCGATATTTTAAAAACTATTAAGTCATAACTTAATATGTGCATCGGTTTATTCATTTAGTGCACTCACATTGAGTACTAATCCAAAAATAGTATGAAACATGCAGCCCACATTTATATTTACAATAAAAAGGTCTATCTACGATCCAGTTCATCAAAACAAAAGGGGTCTAGGCCAAAAGTAGCATATATGTGATGTATATACAAATATACCTATGCATAAATCCTAAAGTATGTGTGCAACAAGACCCGAAATATACAAAAAGAACAAAAGAATAGCCTAGAGCAAATAGGCTGCAACCAAAGGAGGAGTCTCCAAAGAGACTACTCATACCCCACCACTAGGGGGTGCATGACTCTCCTCAGAAGAGGGAAGGGAGAAAACACTTTTGGTACCTAAAAAAAGATACAACAAAGGAGTGAGACATTTTCAAACAATTTAAGCGGTAGGATTGAAAACAATTTATGACAGAAAATCAAGCAATAATAACAGACCAATCAATTGCATTCACAAACAAATGCAAATGCTGAATGATTATGCCAAATGCCATAACGCAGTGAGCTCATGAGAATGCATGCACGTCTCTCGTGAAATCCAATCATTGGATCCCATTCATTATGTATCCCCTCTCTGGATAACATTCTCGTAATTGTCCTTGTTCTGATTTGGATCCGATCACTGGATTGTCTCATTTCAATATTCATTCTCCAATCTAGACATTTTCATTCCATTATCCATTTCCTCTAATCACCCTCATATCCTGGGAAAAGACTAGCCGGGAGTAAGTGTCTCTCAACTAATGCTTGCACAATACTTGGCTCCTCTCTGTCCAAGTACAACTTGGGTTGCTTCCCCAAGTTGGATCTAGCCGAGATCACCCTCAACCAAACCTGAAGTGGCTAAGTGACTGATAGAATTGTCATGGTTAATGTAGGACTGATCCCCGACACGGGTAGCTAATCCGGCCCTCCTAGCGGATCAAGGTCCTACCCATCAACAATTCCCGCGGTTGTTTCAATGGCACAACCTAGTCATTACAACACTCTCGTTCATCGGTTCAATGAACCTTCACGTCAGTCATATCCCATACCCTAACGTTCAACCTCAACACTATGTCATGATGCATGTCATGCTTGATTCTCAAGTGGACTTGAATCACGTTTCAATCCTTTTTCATTATCCTTCGTATACCTGTAGTATACTCTTTCTATATTCAAGTCCCTTTGAGAATGTAAAACCTTTACAGAAGTCTCGTTCGGTACTAAGGCTATTGGAAAGGAAATTTGAATACGGAACTGTTCACGGTTACAAGTTAATTAACTTACTTTATGCGAACTTTAATCGGTTATTAAAATTGAATTAACCGGTTAAGTTAGCGATAAAGCACTACTTTGAAAGTTTGATTATATTTTCGGATACCAATTCCTTTTTCAAAAACCTTAGTAGGAACCATTGTTCATAGCGCAACAATTTTAATATAATTCAATACCATATGCATCATAACAAACAGGGGCAATTACAAATAATCAAGCATTATATCTAGGGATGTAAACTTAACATAAATCATAATAATAAGGCCAACAACAAATCTCAACACATAGCGTAGGGATAATCAAAGTATACGAGTCATAATCAATAATAATAACAAAGAAACAAGCCCCAATGGTTGGGAGTTAATTTCCCTCATGTTATTATTTCCTTAGAAGCCATAAACAAAAGGGGTTAAACCATTAACCACTCTAATAATCCTAAAATATTCATTTTCTCTCTAATTAAAACATAACCAAATCTTTCTAAGTGATTAAATTCTATCCAAGGCCCTAGCTTATTTGTTATGCCTAATTTCTTTATAAACCCTAACAATAATCCTAAGCTTAAAGAGTAAGAAAATGACTCCTCCTTACCTTGAGAGAAGATGAATCTTGATTCTAGTTCTAAAATCCTTGGATCTACCCTTGATCTCCCTAGTTTTCAACTTCTTTGAGGAAAATCCACTTGGTTGGGGTTTTGAGAATGTGGGTGGTGGTGATTTAGTGAAAAGGGAGAGGATTTGGGGAAAGAGAGGTGGAGAGAAAGGAAGGAGAATTGGAAAGTATTATGGTTTTTGAGGTTTAACACTTGGATTGTGGTATAGGAATGGTGGAGAGCTGATTTTTGGGTGATTTTGGTAGTTTCGGGGTGTCGAGGGTGTGTGGATAGGGTATTTCCAGCGAGTTTGCTGCTGATTTATATATCAGACACGCGCCTGGGCGCAGGGGCAGGGGAACTTGGTCGCGCCGATAGATTGGATGAATAGTAACATGCGCCCAATTTGCGCTTGGGCGCACGGGAGACGCGCCTGGGCGCGTTTTCCTAAAAATCCCGATTTTCGTACTTTTAACTCATGCTAATGATTCCTAATACCTCCTAACACCTAATTGAACATATGAACTATTAGAAAAACATTTCAAACACATTAATTAAATTTTCATAACATAAAACTTAAAAAAATGAAACTCAACATATATATATATATATATATATTATTTTCAAACAAAATCCTAAATGTTACAATGCAAAAGGAAGAAAGGAAGTGTGGAATACAATGACATAAATTAGTAATGCTATGATTGACCCTTGGCTAGTACTAGGGGATTTCATTTTCAGTCTGACTCATGATGAAAGATTAGGTGGGAATGCTTTTGATTTAAATCATATGCAAGAGTTTAGGAAATGCATTCTTCATACTCAATTGTAGGATATGAAACACAATGAGTGTTTCTACACCTGGGATAGTAAGCAACATGAAGGAAGCATAATCTTTAGTAAACTGGATAAGGTTATGATTAATCAAAACTGGCTACAGAAATGACCTGACATTGAAGCCAAGTTCTTGGATTATGGTGTATTTGATCACAACCTACAGTGATTACATGAAAAAACCAAGCCTTCAAACCAAAATGATCTTTCAAATATTTCAACATGTGGTCCCAGGATCCCTCTTTTACAAGTTTAGTAGAGGAAATTTGAAAGCAGCATATCCCTGGATACAAAATGTATGAAGTGACTAAGAAATTATGGTTTCTAATAACTAACCTGATGCAGGGCAGTTCCAGGACCCTAAAAACTTAAACAACTTTCCATTTTATCCAGGATCATGTCATGCTGAAGAATCTTTTCCCCTCTCAAAAACAGGAAAAGGAGGAAGATTTAATTAAGTTTTTGTCTTTCCTTAAAGATGTTTTAATAAGAGCCTAGGGTTTTGCTCATTTTAGTTTGAAATTTTAATTTTTGTAATATGTTCATTTCAAATTATTATAGTTAAGCTTAGATTAGGCCAGCCATAAAGTCTCGAGAGAAAGCTCACGACTTTGATACTTGAAGAATCAAGGGAGTTTCAACTTAGAAAGTCAATTCAATCTTTGACTTAGAGTTCAAAATGTGATTGATGAAGAAGAGGATACAATCATTAGAATTAAGAGTGGAAGTTACAAAATTAAGACTCAATCAAGTCTCTTCATCAAATCGGTTTAATGAAGGAGTTATGAAGACAATCAATTCAATCATGAAGGCCAGTATAAATGAAGAACTAATGATTGCTTGAAGGGAGTTACAAAGTTAATCTCCATCATGATGCATTTAATGTTTTTGGTTACAAAATTAATGGCCATGAAAGTAATCATCATTACAAACATCAAAGCCATAAATGAGGTGCATCAATGAGATGAAGGTTACAAATTCAAAGAATCAATCATTAGCATTCATGGAGAGTTACAAAATTCCAAGATCATTAACTGAAATTAAACTCCCATTAAATATTTGATTGCTTCATCATCAATTGAGCCATGAATAAGAGAAGGAGGTTACAAATTGTAACCAAATGCATGACCAAGATAAGTAAAGCCATTATGAGCATTCAAGTTATGATTCCTTCCAACATCCTTATGGTTCACGGCCAAGCAATATAGAAGGCCAATGAATCGTGACAAGAAGAGCCAAGCCTCATACACAAGTTGAAGAAGAAGAATCAAAGTTTCAACAAAGAGCTTTAACTCACGACCATTGAATTGATAAAGAGAGGTTACAATTAGCAATCATTAGTAGATTTAAGTTGGCAATTAATGTATAAAACTTATCCTCTCTAGGCCGTATGAGGATCAAGTCTATATAATGTAAACTTTGTGAATGAATGAAGGAGCTTTTGCCTTGTGAAAATCGTGAATTGTTTCACAACTGAGAGAGTGATTCTCTTACACTTGGTTGCAAGAAGGAACTCAACTTGTGTGATGCAAATTGAGTCCAACCAAGGCTTATCACTTGATCATTAAAGTGTGGCGCCTTCCTTCTTCTATCTTTTGTTCTTGATTTCTTTACACAATTCGGTTCACCTCACTTTGTTTATGTTTTCATTTCCATTCGTTCATTCAAGACATAAACTAATTGAAGGAGTTCTCTAAGGATTTCACAAGAACCAACACCTAATTGTTCATTTGATTCTAATTAATCAAGAGGATACATTGTGGAATCATTGGTCTCAAACCTTGGGTGTATCATCTAACTTGAGCAAACTGAATAGAGGGAAATTCTAGCACATTGACAGACAAGAGACTGAATTAAGATGCAAACTTGAACTAGCCCAATAAGTATTACACCAAAATCTTCAAGATCATGCCTTACAAGATGAAGAAAGGGAGATCTACAGAGAATACCAAAAAGTTAAAAAAAAAGTTGTTGAATCCTATCATAGGCAAAAAAAAAACAAAAAAAACAAAGGAAGTTTGGATAAAAGATGGAGATCATAGTAAATTTACTTTGTCCTGTTACAAAGGTAGTATAAGAGTAGAATACTTAATATTCATGAAGATGAGGGAAATACTAGATCTACTCACGAGGAAGTGTGCTTTGTGTTTGAGGATTATTATAAAAAGCTGTTGAATGGACAAGGTAAGAGCTGGAATGTAATGAAAGAAGGAAATGGATGCTAGGGCAAAACTGACTGTTCAAT
Source organism: Crotalaria pallida (assembly GCA_037953625.1). Lineage (NCBI taxonomy): Eukaryota > Viridiplantae > Streptophyta > Magnoliopsida > Fabales > Fabaceae > Crotalaria > Crotalaria pallida. The sequence goes on along the minus strand of CM075654.1, from coordinate 51,973,632 downwards.
AACAGTTGAAACTCATTCAGCCATTTAATCAGGAGGGAAATAAAAGCTATAATTTTCTCCATTCCTGACAGAAAAAGTCTGGGACAAGGTGGATATGGATCAGGTTTCTTCCAAGCAGCTTGGAATGTTATTTGCAATGACTACTATGAGGTTATTCAGCGATTTTTTAATATTGGTAAGATGATTAAGCAATTAAATGCTACAATTCTGACATTGGTGCCTAAGACAAAATGCCCAAATACTACATAAGATTTCAGGCCAATTGTTTGTTGCAATACTATCTATAACGGTATTTCTAAACTACTTTGCATGATATTAAATGAGGTGCTCCCTACTTTAGTAAGTGAGAATCAGACAACTTTCATAAATGGAAGAAGTATCTACATGATGTCCTTATTAGTCAAGAGATACTAAGATTATATGAAAGAAAACATGCTTCAGCTAGATGTCTAATGAAAGTTGATATAAGGAAAGCATATGACATGGTGGATTGGAATTTCATTGAAAGAATGCTAGAGGATATGAAATTTCCTAGAAATTCATATCATGGACTATGACTTTTATCTCAACAGTTAACTTCTCTCTGTTAGTAAATGGTGATAAGATTGGTAAATTCATAAACACAAGGAACATAAGACAAGGAGATCCTATATCTCCTCTTATTTTTGTCATGGTAATGGATATCTTAACAAGGAAGTTAAAAGTGGTAACAAGGAAGCCTGCATTTAGATTTCATCCTTTTGTGTAAGAATTTGGAATTGATAAATCTAGCATGTGCAGATGGTCTTATGTTATTTTACAAAGTAAAAGTGGATTGTGTTAGAATCATGATTGATGCTTTTGAAGAGTTTTCACAGAGCTCTGGTTTATATGCTAGCCAGGAGAAATCCAGTATTTAATTACATGGAAGGCATAAAAGAACCAATTCATAATCAAATCCTGTAGTTGACTAGCTTCCATAAGGGAAAAATCTCATTAGGTTCCTTGGTTTCCCAATTCATGTTCGAAAATGGTTAGTCCAAACATGTCGGGAATTAATTCATAAAATCACAAAAAAGACTCCAGTCTTGGACTACTAGAAACTTGTCTTATCAAAAAACATGCCAATTGATCAATTTAGTGCTACTTATTATCCATACTTATTGGGCTACAGTCTTTGTTATACCAAAGAGGGTAATTAAAGAAGTTGAGCATAAATGCAGGAAAGAATTGTTTTCGCTACATACTCCTCTGTGGATTATAATATTTGGTCGGAAAGAAATAAAAGAATCTTCCAACATAAGGAAATGATTCAAAGAGACATTTTTAGTATGATTAAGAGAGAATTAACTGTTATATTGTTTCATTGTTTGCCTAAGTTAGATAGGTGGAACAATACTGTGTTCGTTCAAAGAGTAAAGGCTTATTTGTAAGTTCTTTTTTTAAGACAATTTTAGACTTTTGAACCTTGCATAGTAGGCGGCAAGTGTAACATCCCCGATTTTTCCCCAACTTTTAGGTGCCTTAATTAATAGGATTCTGATAAGAGTAGGGTTATTTCCAAGTCTTTGAGTATGTCTAGAGTATGTTTAGAATGTAGGAATTAGTAAGAGTAGGTTTGATGAAGTAGAATTAGTTTAGAAGTGAGTTTTTGAAGTGTAATTATAAGTAAAGAGCATAGGGTCTTAGGAAATTGGGAATTAAATATCCATAGCTCCAAATGCAAATTCCACCGTTGGATGTGAAGACAAGTGTCTTAGGAAGCTTGTCTCAAAATTTGAGCAAGATCCGACGGTTAACGAAGAAGTTAGAGCGATTCGAAGTATAAGGGATTAAGTGGGCTGAACAGGTTAATCGATTAACCTGTGAGTTAATCGATTAAGTTTAGGGCACCATTCAGCCCCTAATCAAGTAGAGTATAGGTTAATCGATTAAGTTTTGAGACACCTTCTGGCCTTAATCGATTAATGGAAGCATTAATCGATTAACCATGTTCTATTAACAAAGGATTAATCGATTAACCACTCGGGTTAATCGATTAACCCCTGTTATATCAGCCAAAAATCACGTGAATTGGGGCATTTGTTTCAATGTTTCCTCTCTCTTCTTCTCACGACTTCTTCTCCTCTCTCTACCTTAGGATTATCAAATCCCCAAATCCACTCAAAGTCTCACCAAATTAACACCCCAAATCACTCCCTATCAATCCTCTATCATATTCCCTCTCTCAATCTCACTTAAATTCCTCTCTATCAAAAACCCCTAAATCAAAACCCTATAACCCTAACCTTGCCAATCCCTCATTGTGAGCCTTCCAATCATACAATGGGTCTTAGGAGATGCTAAAGGACAAGGAAATAGGAGGCTAGGGAGCTTGGCTAGGGCTTGGTGTTGGTGCTTCAAGCTTTCCCCCTTTGTCTCCTCTTCTCTTCAAGAGGTAAGGGGGAGTACTTTGGTTTTAATTAGGGGAGGGACTTAGTGATAGTAATAAATGCATAGGTAGATGTATTTTATATGTGTATGTTTGATTTGTATGTTGACATTATTATGTGTAAAAATAAAAGTGTGTATAATGACTTAGGGTTTGCTTAGTAATTGACTATTGAATTGACATCGAAATAAATGATTAAATGATTAATATAAGTATGAATATTGATTATGGTATGATTGGTGTGTTCTCTATGTTGAATGTGAGTACTTATATGTTATGAACCTAGGATTTTGTTAGAAATAAATTGTTATAATTGTTATGAAACTAAATGAATTAATGGCATGATTGTAATCCTTATTGTTGTTGAGTGTGATTGTCTCTATATATATATTATGGCCGAAACTTTAAGTTAGAGAAACCCAACCAATTGGATATAAATTATTAAAGGTTCAACTAATGAAAACCACATAAAATGAACTAGAAACACGTGCATTATGGAGTAAGGTGGACCTTAGGTGTACGGGGAAAAACACACGTCGTTTACGATTGATGAGGGCAAGAGTGAATCATGGGATTATCTTGGGGAACTTTGATCCTGCAAAGGACACGGGATCGCTTCCCGTGTTGGGGGTTGGTTCCATTCAAACCGGGGTAATTCCATCACTTTGGCTCGTTTTGGCCAATGAGGGTGATTTCTGCTAGAGCCCGATTCGGGCAAATCAATCTGAATCGCATGAGGGACCTTCCTAAGTGGAGGTGAAGTGTTGTGCAAGCGGGTGAGCGAGGGACCTTCCTAAGTGGAGGTGAAGCACCCAATTATAGGTTGAGAAATGCTTACTCCTGGTCGGTTTTTCCCCATAGTGGAGGGTGGGTTGTGAGGAGGTTAGTTGTCATCGAAAAGTGTTATTGTTATTGGAAACGGAGAAGTGCATTCATTATTGTGATGGGTTAATTCACTGAATCCGATGATAGTGTTAAAGTGTTAAAGTGTATAAAGTGAAGTGCAGTGTACATCGGATTCAGGAATTAATCCATATTGGGATATAGTGCATGTCATACTCATATGATTGAGCATAAGCATTGTTATGTGATGAATTGTGTATATATATTGTATAAAGGAATAGCAATAGGTGAAGGTCTAGAAAGAGTAGAAAGGATAAATGAATGTATATATATATATGTGTGTGTGTAGGTATGTCTAGTTATGTTTTATTACTGTTATTTAAGTGTCTTCCTTGATTATTTCTCAAATTACTCACCCCTTAAGTTGACCATTTTAGGTACCAGTGGAAAAGAAGTTCATCGCTCTGGCGCCGAGAAAGTGTACTCTCACACGATGAGAGTGCATTATTGTTAGGACCTTGGTGATCCTGTTATTATTGCAATCATTGTTAGGATAATGTAACTCATAATGTTTTATCAATTAAAGTATTTTTAATTGTTAACTTTTTATTGTAAGTATTAGAATACTTCCATTTTGTAAAAAGGAACTTTATAAGAACATTTATCTTGATTAAATGATGTAATGGTTGTGAAGGATATACAAATATCCTTTTCTACATTGTTTTAAAATAAGTCACAACCTTTTATAATGGAATTACAATTTTGTTTTAATTGAACTGTTCTGGACTGACAGGTGAAAAATTAACTTGGGGGAAAGTCCATATTTTAGAGTAAACTCCGTCAAAATTTTTATAAAACCCCAAGTATTTTAATATTAAATCCTATGAAAAGTAATATATTTTAAAGTATAAAAATTGAGGATGTTACAGCAATAGTCTTCAGTTGGTCTTTGTTTGTAATTAAATTTGCAAGTGGGAATGAAGTTTTTCTTCTACCTAAAACAATAATGAAATGAGATATTTATGACAAAAATTGAAACATTGTAAATAAAAATAGGTTAAATAAGAATTTGAAGTCTTTTTCTATCACGACTAAGAGAACCTGTAGCAACGATTCGTTCTTTATTTGTCGGGAGTGATGATCCGTTCGTTAAATTTTTTTACCAATGGGAAGCTAAGCTTCTTGGTTGGTCCATATCTATCAACAAGTTGATAGTTATTAACCCGTTTGTGCATTCCAAAAGTTATTAAAGAAACCAAAAAAATTGAGGGATGAAGAGAATGAGAGAAGAAGCACGAAGATGCAACGATTAGATTCATCAAACCATCACAATATCTAGAAAAGGAACTACATAGACAAAATTGCAAAAATTGCACAAATTCAAAAGCAATTTGAAAAATCTAGGGTTTATAAATTATAATCCCAACTGTGAGACCCACAATTTTGCCCCCAATTTAATTTAAATCATAGTTAATTTTATGATAATTTATATGATAATATTTTATAGATATTTATTAAAGTAAAAATTTATAGTGAACCATTAATTATATTCTTGAATTGTATATTTGGTTGTTTGAGTTATGTATGTATATATATATATATATGCGTGTAAAATATATATATATATAGGTATTGTAACACCCCTAATTTTCGTCTCCCGAATAATAGGAAATTAATAATAAAAAGTTTTATTATTAATTTATAGAATTTTTCAAGATTATGTTTTGTATTTAATTAGCCTAAAATATAAAAATAAGTTGAAATATTTTTATATGGCAAATAAATGCAAAATATAAGAATATTGCATTTTGGTCCCTGAAGGAGGGCTTAAAAGCAATATTGAAAAGGTTCTTGGAGGGAAAGATTTAAAAATATTAATTTTTAAATTTTGAACTGAGCTAACCAGTTAGTAATGCCCTGTAACTGGTTAGACGATGAACTCAGAAACTGGTTTAGTGGATTTTGATGAGTAATCACTTGATTAATCCAAAATTCGCCACGATTACAGTCCCAAATTAAGTGGAAACCACGCGTCCTTGTGCATGGCACTCTGGATTGCCTTTAAATAGACGAATTTCTGATGAAGCAAGGGTTGTTGATCTGAATTTTGGGTGGAAGGACTGATTTAGGGTTCTGATTTCGTCTGAGGCGATTCTCCTTCTTCTTTGAGTGTTAGAAAGGGAAAAATACACTTTTGGAAAGCTTAAATCCAGAGCTTTCCATTGATATAGAGATTGTGAGTTAAGAGTGTGTGTGTGTGAGGAGAAATCAGCCATCAAAGTTCAGTGTTGAAAAACTGAACTCTGTCTTTCTTTGGTTCGGGAAGCTGTTTTGAAAATCTTTCTTGGCCAATTTCTATGTCAAACCTTCTGGTCTTTGGACCCTGTTGATAAAAATCGTGGCTGGGAGCAGAACTGTGGATTTGTGGAAATCTGTGGTTTGATCTTCAAACTCAGTGGTAATACTCATCAAAATCGACTTAGAGGTATGGGAGAAGTTTATACTATACTAGATTTAGACTAAAATCGAATGATTTAGGATTTGAGTTCACAAAACTCAAAAGGGCATTATGTGCAATATGGCACAGAGGCTTGGAGGCCAAAATCCTGCTCATTGTGGTTTTGAGCAACTTTAATTTGATGCATGCAAAGTATGTTGATGCTTAATTCTGAGTTTAAGTGCTTAATCTAAGTTTTGTCGTATTAAATTGTGTTTATGTGAATTTTCATGCAATTTGATACCATAAACTTGATGCATGCAATATGAATGTGTTTCTGGGTGTAAACATGTTTGTTTTAAGGCATATGAACTTTGTGCATATTGAGTTTGGGTTAGATTTGAGAAAGGAAGAAAATGAGTTGTTAAAACTCTTGTTTTAATGGACTGACTGCATAATCTAACCGGTTACACGATATTCGTAATCGGTTAGACACTGCAGATTTTCAAAGAAAATTAGTTTATTAATCAGTCCTGAAATCTTAATGGTCTCTGCTCAAATCTAAGCTTTAATTTCAGTATACATGGTCTGAATATGAGTTGTTATAATGCCAAGGTTCAGACTTGAAAGATTAAAGTTAATGCCTTAAGTTAATGAAATAATTTCAAGAGGAAATTATGTTCATTGGAGAATGAAATGTGATTTGGACTTTTGAATGATGCAAACAATGGCTTTTGAGGTATAAAACAATGTTAAAGGTGTTTTGGATTGGGTAGAGAATTCAAGAAAAAGGGTTTTTCTAAATTGCAATGGTAAACAGTTCAGGTCTGTAATTCTAACCGGTTAGCCTGAAACTGTAACCGGTTAGTACCTGAATCTGAAAAATAAAAAGTTAAGTTTTTAAATACCATTGAAGTTGTATTACTCAATCTAAGTTTAAAAAGGCATGTTTTGAGAAAAATTCAAAGGGGAATTTTATGCCAAAGGTTATACCTCAAATACATCATTCAAGAGGAGAAATTGAGATATTTCTAAATCACATTAATTAATTCAAAGATAAAACCAACCCCAATATTTGTGCATCCATATAGATTGGAAGTCTGGTTGGTAGGAACGTTATCATATTCTGGGAATATGAGGAGGGTACTCCGGGAGTACCAAATTATAACCTACTTGATGACACATTATAGATATGTGGCCAGTGTTCGGGACCTGGTTTTTATGCGTTCTGGGAACGTATGCGTTCTGGGAACGTGGTGCACACTCCGGGAGTGATGCTTATTATCCAAGTATGGTTCGGCATTACGTTCTGGGAACGAATGTCGGTGTTCCGGGAACACAAGGGTGTATTGGATGGACGTCCAAGATGGACATTAAGAGGCCTTAGTTGTGGATAGAAAATCATACATCATGCCACTTGCATTATAAGAGTTATAATGTTAAAAAATTGGTGTGCTCATATGTATTTGCATTATGATCTGTCCATGATATACTTGTGATTGTAATTTTAGTCTTTATCCATTATGTATATGTGTATTCTTACTCCCTGTGCCCTGTTTAGGTGATGGCCAGATACCTAGCCTGCATCGAGATACGCCCTATCCCTAGCGGTATATGGACGTATGAGGAACACCGTGCCACTTTTGAGGGGGAGGTTGAGATCACTCTCTACCACCCTAACCCTCTGGTGCGTGTGCGACCTCGTCGATTTAGGATCCCATTAGTCTATACTATGCATGTTCCACCTTTTTACACATATAGAGGACCACCCCCGGCTCGACCTATGCGTCGTTTTCATAGTTTCCGTTTTAGAGCTGCCACTCGTTCCCATCCTTCTTCCCATAGAGTTGTCACCGAGGAGACTCCTTCTCCTGGTCCGACTGATTATGATAGGACTGCTTCTGCAGATCCTAGACCCAATGGTGGGGTCTCTACACAGTCAGGCGAGGTCGAGGAGGACCCTGTGGAGGATGAGAGCGAGGAGGAGGTGCATGTTGAGCCGACTGTTTCAGCTAGAGGTGGACCCACTGGTTCATAGGAGCCTGCATAGCATAGGTGTTTTGGATCCTAGATCCTAGGGATAGAGCGGTGGAGGATCTGAGGAGCTGCTGAGGACACTGAAGACCTTCTCTGAGACTTCTATTTTGAGACCATGTGTTTAGTGTATATATTTTTAAGAGGTCTTAGAGTGAGGTTTTATTCCATACAACTGGGTTGTATATGTTTTTATAAACTCTTGCTATCTCGACTGATGTTACTTGCTACTTACTGTACTGATGGGGTTTCATATTATGATATGATATATATATGATGTCTTATTTTCCTCAGCAGAGCCCCAAAAGTATTATTTTTACTTCCGCGAACTCTGATTTTAATTTAAAAGGGATTCGGCGATAAGTTTATGTTTTTGGGTGTATTCAAAACCACTCGAGAGGCAAATGATATGTTTTAATAATAACTTCAAATAATGTTTTCTATAAATAAGGAAATGTTATCTCGAGAATCTTTTCGAAGCTAAGATATTATAAAGCCGAATTCAAAACCTGGTTTATATTACAAAAGGTTTATGTACGAGCAAGTACAAGTTTTAAAAAGGAAAAATTTTCTAGTCCTAATTTTTGATAGCAAGTAGTAAACTATTTGGAAATATTAATTATTTTCAAGTTAAAAAGAGAGCGTCACACCGTTGGTGGTATCAGAGCATTGGTCCTGTTCCTCATGGCCCCGAAGATGCAGCTAAGTATGATATTCAATGTTGATTGAATATGATTTGAGTAAGTTAGTGGTAGTATTTATGTTTTAAAGACCTTTTTAGTAACCCAAAGCCCATAGTGCAGGTCTTTCTATGGCAACCCGAAATAGAAATGTTACTAATGAGATGTTAGAACGAATCACGACCGTGCTGGAAGGCATGCAGCAGCAGCAGAGGCATCAATCATCTCAAGGGAGAGCTGGTGACCCATCTGCTGGCAACATGACGAATCATGATGCTAAGACTTTGTCGGAGTTCAGGAAGTGCAATCCGCCAAGGTTTGAGGGAGGATATAAACCTGATGAGGCGAACAAGTGGTTGTACGAGATCAATAAGATCTTCCAAACTCTGGAGTGTTCTGACGAACAGAAGGTGACCTATGCAGTTTACATGCTTCATGGGGAAGCTGAAAACTGGTGGGATCACACGGTTCAATTGCTGAATTTTGAAAGGAGGGAAATCAACTGGGGGGTATTTATGGAGAAGTTTCTTAATAAGTACTTTCCAGAAGATTTGCGGAGGAAGAAGGAAGTAGAATTCATGCAATTGAAGCAGGGGGATATGAGTGTAGGGGAGTATGCGGCCAGATTCGAGGAGTTGATGAAGTAATCTCCCTATTACTTAAATAACCCTGATGAAAGAAGTAAGTGTGTGAAGTTTGAAGGTGGGCTAAGGCCGGAGCTGAAGTCTATCTTCAGTTATCAACGGATACAGAGTTTCCCTGCACTTGTGGACATGTGCAAAATGTATGAGGATGATAAGAAGGCGGAGCTGATAGGAAGTCAAGTAAAAGGGGTTGGACAGAACTATGGACCCCAAAGAAAGAAGAAGTTTGACCATCGGAATAATGGTCCATATTCTAAGAACAAGGGAAAGGGCAAGGCAGTGATGGATAACCGGAACAAGCCTCGCGATAATGCTCCTTATTGCGAGAAGTGCAAGCGTTATCATCATGGTCAGTTTTGCTGGTCCATAGGAGGATGTTTTAAGTGTGGGAAGCAAGGTCATTTTGCCCGCGAATGCAAGGAATCTGCAAAGGGAGATGCAAAGGGATCTGCTGGAAAGCCTGTGGTACAAGGACGAGTATTTACCCTGAGTGGTAACGAAGCAACCCAAACCCCGAATCTCGTGCAAGGTAATTTTTTGCTTAATAATCAACCTTGCAAAATCATGTTTGATTCTGGAGCTACACATTCTTTTGTTTCCCCTGAATGTGTGAGTAGGCTGAATCTTATTGTTTCTGATTCACCCTGCTATCTTAGCATAGACACCCCTACGGGAGTACCGATCTACACCGCTAAAGTCTGTTTAGGGTGTAATGTAGAAATTCTGGGTCGTTCATCCCGGGTAGATTTGGTTTGTCTCCCTAAATTACAATTGGATGTGATCTTGGGAATGGATTGGTTGATGAAGAACCAAGTGATCATCAATTGTGAGGAAAAGACGATTCAATATAGGACCCTTGAGCCGGAGGGTTATATGTGTTTATTCTCGACCTCTGGAGAAGAAGAGTCGATGTCGATCGAAGAAATTCCAGTGGTGAGGGAATTTCCGGAAGTATTTCCTGAAGAGATACCAGGATTACCTCCGAAGCGAGAGATAGAGTTTGGGATTGACTTAATCCCTGGAGCTGGTCCCATCTCTATTGCTCCTTATAGGATGACACCACCAGAAATGGCAGAGATGAAGAAGCAAATCGAGGAGCTGTTGCAGAAACAAATGATCAGGCCAAGCGTTTCGCCTTGGGGTGCTCCATTATTGTTCGTAAAGAAGAAAGATGGAAGTATGAGGATGTGCGTGGATTATAGGCAGCTGAATAAGGTCACTATTAAGAATAAGTATCCTTTGCCAAGGATTTATGACCTTATGGACCAAGTGAGGGGAGCTGCAGTATTCTCCAAGATTGATTTGAGATCGGGTTATCATCAGATCAGGATAAAGGAGGAGGGTATACCCAAGACTGCATTTCGATCGCGATACGGTCATTATGAGTATGTTGTGATGCTGTTCGGATTGACAAATGCACCTGCTATTTTCATGGATTATATGAACCGGATCTTTAGACCATATTTGGATTTGTTTGTGGTGGTATTCATTGACGATATTTTGGTCTATTCTAAAAATCCGGAAGAGCATGAAGAGCATCTCAGGATTGTGTTAAAGGTCCTGAAGGAGAAGCAACTATATGCCAAACTTACGAAGTGTGAGTTTTGGTTGAATGAAGTGAAGTTTCTGGGGCATGTGATCTCTAAAGAGGGAATTGCAGTGGATCCAGCGAAAGTAAGTTCAGTGCTAAGTTGGGAACAGCCTAAGACGGTGACGGAGGTGAGAAGTTTCTTAGGGATGGCTGGATACTATCGTCGATTCATAGAAGGATTTTCTAAGATTGCATTGCCTTTGACTAAGTTGACTCGGAAGGATCAACCGTTCGTATGGGACGATCGGTGCGAAGTTAGTTTCCGTGAGTTGAAGGAAAGGTTAACATCGTCTCCTGTGTTAATCTTACCTGATCCTCACAAGAGTTTTGAAGTTTATTGTGATGCATCTAAGAAAGGACTGGGTTGTGTATTGATGCAAGAAGGAAGGGTAGTGGCTTATGCATCGAGACAATTGAAGAATCATGAAGTGAATTACCCGACACACGATTTAGAATTGGCTGCGATCGTGTTTGCCTTAAAGATATGGAGACATCATCTCTATGGCACTACATTCCAAGTATTTAGTGACCATAAGAGTTTGAAATATCTGTTCGACCAAAAAGAGTTGAACATGAGGCAAAGGAGATGGATGGAGTTTTGAAAGATTATGACTTTAAACTCCATTATCATCCGGGTAAAGCGAATGTGGTTGCAGATGTTTTGAGTCGGAAAGCAATCCACATAAGCGCGATGATGGTTAAAGAGGCAGCGTTGATTGAAGAATTCAGAGATTTGAGTTTGATGACACAAGTGGAACCATCAAGTATCAAGTTGGGAACGTTGCAGATCACCAACGAGTTCTTGGAAAGAATTCGGGAGTTTCAACGAACAGATGAGGAATTGATGGAAAAGATGAGACTAGGTTCGGAAGGAAAGGAACCTGATTTCAAGTTTGGGCAGGATGGAATCCTTCGTTTCAGGACAAGGATTTGTGTACCAAGAGATCAAGAAGTTAGGAGACTGATTCTTGATGAAGCCCATAAGAGTCGGATGAGTATGCATCCTGGATCAACCAAAATGTATCAGGACTTGAAGAAGATATTTTGGTGGTCAGGATTAAAAAGGGATGTGGCAGAATATGTGGCGGCGTGCTTGATTTGCCAAAAAGCGAAGGTAGAACATCAGAAACCAGGAGGACAGTTGCAACCTCTGAGGATTCCCCAGTGGAAGTGGGATAGCATCTCAATGGATTTTGTCTCTGGTTTGCCGAGGACAGCAGCAAATCATGATGCAATTTGGGTGGTTGTGGATAGGTTAACCAAGTCGGCGCATTTTATTCCGATAAATATGCGCTATCCTTTGAACAAGCTTACCCAGATCTATATCAAGGAGATAGTTCGTCTTCACGGAGTGCCTTCGAGCATTGTGTCAGACCGAGACCCGAGATTTTCGTCGCAATTCTGGAGAAGTTTGCATGATGCTATGGGAACAAGGTTGAAATTGAGTTCTGCGTATCATCCACAGACGGATGGCCAGACGGAGAGAACAATTCAATCTTTGGAAGATGTATTGCGAGCGTGTGCACTTGAAGAACAAGGAAGCTGGGATCAAGTGCTACCTCTTGCAGAGTTCACATACAACAATAGCTACCATGTGAGCATTGGAATGGCACCTTTCGAGGCGTTGTATGGAAGAAAGTGTCAAACCCCGCTATGTTGGTTCCAAGTGGGGAGAACTTGATGGTTGGACCAGAAATGATACAGCAAACATCTGAGAAGATCAAGATGGTTCAGGCAAAGATGAAAACGGCTCAGAGTCGGCAAAAGAGTTATGCGGATAAGAGGCGAAAACCATTAGAGTTTTCTGAGGGCGATCATGTGTTTCTTCGGGTAGTTCCGATGAAAGGAATTAGTAGAGCTTTGAGAACCCGAAAGCTTTCGCCTAAGTGTATAGGTCCGTATCAGATTCTTAAGAGTGTTGGTCCGGTTGCTTATCAATTGGCTTTACCACTCTCTCTATCCAACTTGCATAACGTCTTTCACGTTTCGCAATTGAAAAAGTATGTTCATGATCCATCTGTTATTCTGAAACTCCAACCTGATGACCTAACTCTGAAAGAAAACCTGACCTTTGAGACCAGACCGGTTCGGATAGAAGATCGTGAAGTCAAGCGGCTCAGAGGAAAGGAAATACCTTTAGTCAAGGTGATCTGGGAGAATGCTGACGTATCTGAAGCTACATGGGAATTAGAAGAGAGGATGCGTCAAGAGTATTCGGAGTTGTGTTTGTAATCTAGAATTTCGGGGACGAAATTCCTTTTAAGTGGGGGAGTAGTGTAACACCCCTAATTTTCATCTCCCGAATAATAGGAAATTAATAATAAAAAGTTTTATTATTAATTTATAGAATTTTCCAAGATTATGTTTTGTATTTAATTAGCCTAAAATATAAAAATAAGTTGAAATATTTTTATATGGCAAATAAATGCAAAATATAAGAATATTGCATTTTGGTCCCTGAAGGAGGGCTTAAAAGCAATATTGAAAAGGTTCTTGGAGGGAAAGATTTAAAAATATTAATTTTTAAATTTTGAACTGAGCTAACCGGTTAGTAATGCCCTGTGACCGGTTAGACGATGAACTCAGAAACTGGTTTAGTGGATTTTGATGAGTAATCACTTGATTAATCCAAAATTCGCCACGATTACAGTCCCAAATTAAGTGGAAACCACGCGTCCTTGTGCATGGCACTCTGGATTGCCTTTAAATAGACGAATTTCTGATGAAGCAAGGGTTGTTGATCTGAATTTTGGGTGGAAGGACTGATTTAGGGTTCCGATTTCGTCTAAGGCGATTCTCCTTCTTCTTTGAGTGTTAGAAAGGGAAAAATACACTTTTGGAAAGCTTAAATCCAGAGCTTTCCATTGATATAGAGATTGTGAGTTAAGAGTGTGTGTGTGTGAGGAGAAATCAGCCATCAAAGTTCAGTGTTGAAAAACTGAACTCTGTCTTTCTTTGGTTCGGGAAGCTGTTTTGAGACTCTGATTCTGATCAATACAGGTAACCTCTAGGTCCCAAATCTCTTTCATTCATTAGTGCCTGTTGCCTAGATCAATGTCTAATCGTTTCCCCAATTTTCTTGGCCAATTTCTATGTCAAACCTTCTGGTCTTTGGACCCTGTTGATAAAAATCGTGGCTGGGAGCAGAACTGTGGATTTGTGGAAATCTGTGGTTTGATCTTCAAACTCAGTGGTAATACTCATCAAAATCGACTTAGAGGTATGGGAGAAGTTTATACTATACTAGATTTAGACTAAAATCGAATGATTTAGGATTTGAGTTCACAAAACTCAAAAGGGCATTATGTGCAATATGGCACAGAGGCTTGGAGGCCAAAATCCTGCTCATTGTGGTTTTGAGCAACTTTAATTTGATGCATGCAAAGTATGTTGATGCTTAATTCTGAGTTTAAGTGATTAATCTAAGTTTTGTCGTATTAAATTGTGTTTATGTGAATTTTCATGCAATTTGATACCATAAACTTGATGCATGCAATATGAATGTGTTTCTGGGTGTAAACATGTTTGTTTTAAGGCATATGAACTTTGTGCATATTGAGTTTGGGTTAGATTTGAGAAAGGAAGAAAATGAGTTGTTAAAACTCTTGTTTTAATGGACTGACTGCATAATCTAACCGGTTACACGATATTCGTAACCGGTTAGACACTGCAGATTTTCAAAGAAAATTAGTTTATTAATCAGTCCTGAAATCTTAATGGTCTCTGCTCAAATCTAAGCTTTAATTTCAGTATACATGGTCTAAATATGAGTTGTTATAATGCCAAGGTTTAGACTTGAAAGATTAAGTTAATGCCTTAAGTTAATGAAATAATTTCAAGAGGAAATTATGTTCATTGGAGAATGAAATGTGATTTGGACTTTTGAATGATGCAAACAATGGCTTTTGAGGTATAAAACAATGTTAAAGGTGTTTTGGATTGGGTAGAGAATTCAAGAAAAAGGGTTTTTCTAAATTGCAATGGTAAACAGTTCATGTCTGTAATTCTAACCGGTTAGCCTGAAACTGTAACCGGTTAGTACCTGAATCTGAAAAATAAAAAGTTAAGTTTTTAAATACCATTGAAATTGTATTACTCAATCTAAGTTTAAAAAGGCATGTTTTGAGAAAAATTCAAAGGGGAATTTTATGTCAAAGGTTATACCTCAAATACATCATTCAAGAGGAGAAATTGAGATATTTCTAAATCACATTAATTAATTCAAAGATAAAACAAACCCCAATATTTGTGCATCCATATAGATTGGAAGTCTGGTTGGTAGGAACGTTATCATATTCTGGGAATATGAGGAGGGTACTCCGGGAGTACCAAATTATAACCTACTTGATGACACATTATAGATATGTGGCCAGTGTCCGGGACCTGGTTTTTATGCGTTCTGGGAACGTATGCGTTCTGGGAACGTGGTGCACACTCCGGGAGTGATGTTTATTATCCAAGTATGGTTCGGCATTATGTTCTGGAACGAATGTCGGTGTTCCGGGAACACAAGGGTGTATTGGATGGACGTCCAAGATGGATATTAAGAGGCCTCAGATATGGATAGAAAATCATACATCATGCCACTTGCATTATAAGAGTTATAATGTTGAAAAATTGGTGTGCTCATATGTATTTGCATTATGATCTGTCCATGATATACTTGTGATTGTAATTTTAGTCTTTATCCATTATGTATATGTGTATTCTTACTCCCTGTGCCCTGTTTAGGTGATGGCCAGATACCTAGCCTGCATCGAGATACGCCCTATCCCTAGCGGTATATGGACGTATGAGGAGCACCGTGCCACTTTTGAGGGGGAGGTTGAGATCACTCTCTACCACCCTAACCTTCTGGTGCGTGTGCGACCTCGTCGATTTAGGATCCCATTAGTCTATACTATGCATGTTCCACCTTTTTACACATATAGAGGACCACCCCCGGCTCGACCTATGCGTCGTTTTCATAGTTTCCGTTTTAGAGCTGCCACTCGTTCCCATCCTTCTTCCCATAGAGTTGTCACCGAGGAGACTCCTTCTCCTGGTCCGACTGATTATGATAGGACCGCTTCTGCAGATCCTAGACCCAGTGGTGGGGTCTCTACACAGTCAGGCGAGGTCGAGGAGGACCTTGTGGAGGATGAGAGCGAGGAGGAGGTGCATGTTGAGCCGACTGTTTCAGCTAGAGGTGGACCCGCTGGTTCATAGGAGCCTGCATAGCATAGGTGTTTTGGATCCTAGATCCTAGGGATAGAGCGGTGGAGGATCTGAGAAGCTGCTGAGGACACTGAAGACCTGCTCCGAGACTTCTATTTTGAGACCATGTGTTTAGTGTATATATTTTTGAGAGGTCTTAGAGTGAGGTTTTATTCCATACAACTGGGTTGTATATGTTTTTATAAACTCTTGCTATCTCGACTGATGTTACTTGCTACTTACTGTACTGATGGGGTTTCATATTATGATATGATATATATATATGATGTCTTATTTTCATCAGCAGAGCCCCATAAGTATTATTTTTACTTCCGCGAACTCTGATTTTAATTTAAAAGGGATTCGGCGATAAGTTTATGTTTTTGGGTGTATTCAAAACCACTCGAGAGGCAAATGATATGTTTTAATAATAACTTCAAATAATGTTTTCTATAAATAAGGAAATGTTATCTCTAGAATCTTTTCGAAGCTAAGATATTATAAAGCCGAATTCAAAACCTGGTTTATATTACAAAAGGTTTATGTACGAGCAAGTACAAGTTTTAAAAAGGAAAAATTTTCTAGTCCTAATTTTTGATAGCAAGTAGTAAACTATTTGGAAATATTAATTATTTTCAAGTTAAAAAGAGAGCGTCACAGGTATAATTGTATGTGATGCATTTGAAATATATTCTTGGTATGAAAATATTTTTATAAGGTTGTTGAATGACATGAAAGGATTTTTGAAGAAGTATATATAATTAATATAACTTCGAAAATTCATATCTTTTAAACCGTAAGTCAAAAAATTACAAATGATATATCAAAACGATCGTATCGAAGTGTAGATTATGAAAATGTAAATTTTTGATTTTTATTTCAAAGTTTTCGAAATTTTATCACTGCTACAGTACTGAACGAATTTTTTGAGTTTTAAGTGTAAAGGTGTGATTTTAATGCATTAAATGACCTTTTGACTCAAGTGTATATTAATTTGAAAACAAAAATACATTTCTGAGGTTTTCTATTGGACTACCATCCAAATAAAATATATTTTCGTATTTTTCTTATTATAAAATTATTTGAAAGCTTATGAAGTGCATTTTTGAAGGAAATAATCTTAGAGCTTCAAAAATTCATAACTTTCAAACCGTAAGTCCAACAATTACGAATTTTATATGAAAACGATCGTGTTGAATGTAGATTTCAAAAATGTAAAATTTGTAATTTTATTTTTGGTGCTTCGAAAATTCTATATCTGTACCAATTAAAAAACGAATTTAGAGTTTTAATAATGGGAAAATTATTTTTGGACCTCCAATAAATTTATCCTTTTTACACTGCACTTTATAAATAAAAATATGGTGTTACAAAATATTTTCATGGCTTTACCTATGTTTATTTAATACAGTTTATTATTTTTGCAATTATTTGATTAGAGGATATTTTTGAATTATGGAAAAATAGGCAAAATTAATATGGAAAATATTTTTATTTTATATCTGGACTGCACCTCCATAATTATATGTGGGAGGAAGAATCTAGTTTGAAATTCAAAATGTACATGGAACTTGTGAAAGAAATAAATGCATTTTCATTTTCTAAAAGGGTTCATTAAGTGAAAAAGACTAGGAAAAACCCCCCTTGGACTATGGTGACTCACCCCTTAGTAGATTAGTTGAATCTGAATTTTCCCTCTTGCCTATAAATAGTGGCCCAAACCCCTCTCTTTCTACACACAAGAAACTCTACCATTTTTTAGAGAAAAATTGAGAAAAAGCTTAGAAGAAGAAAGTGGGTGGCGAGTTGATAGAGGAAGAGGAGGAAAAATTTTCATCATCATATTTAAGTTCATTTAGCTTAAGGAAAAGAGAATAAAAGGAATCAAAGGTGAACGAGCTGCTGGACCTGTAGACACAAAGGCTGGAAACAGAGTAAGCATGGATCTCAGGTGAGAGAGAAGCCTTCTTAAGACATAGTGGCATGTAGGGTAATATTAGGACGTTCCGTATCATCTCAAAGGTCGGAACTGGGAATCTATCGGTCGAGTAGTAAAACGGCAATTGAGTTTGTGTTCCTCCGTTTATACGAAAAACACGATTCCTCGATATTAATTGTATGTCGGTTGATAATTGATTATACCATGTTATATATCTTTATTGTATATTATATGGAAATGAGTTATATGATGAGATAACAAGAAGATTGGGAATATATTTTGGAAATAATGGTTTATCCTATAGTAAGATAATTAATGTTTTTGAACGGTTGTTCCTATGAAAATATTTCTTAGTATTTTTCGAACGGTCGTTCCATGAAAAGGATTTGGCATATTTTTGAATTTATGAGAATGATCAATGAACCTTGTGGAAATTCGAAAACGATACTAGTGTACAGTGATAGTGCAAACGGCACGATAACTTTGTAAATATCCCCTTTAAGTGACTGGCCACGTGGATGACTGTGTCGTGGTCTAAGTCTTGTGGAATCCACTGTACTGTAAAAAGGTGTTTGATGTTTCCCTTAGAGGTCGAGGCCCGTTAGAAGCGAGGTTTAGAATGGGTCAACCAAAACTAGGATTAATGACAGACTTAAAAGACTTAGGAACCCCTTTTCTAAACCTTGCGTTGAGAGTGAAGTAGTGGAGAGGAAAGATACCGTATGCTTGGAGGTTGGTGTCTCTTCAAGTGGTGATTGTGATAGGGGAGGGCAAGGATGGTGAATGTCAAGAAGCCTCGAGTGCTTCTCTAGGCGGGACAAGACTACAAGGACTTGTCTTTCGGTTGTAGGCAATGTCGTAGCAAGGAACTTCACGATCAACTAGAGAAAGTGTTGTCGCCCCCTTGAGCAAATCTTAGATGGTGAGAGGGAACCCGAATGGGGCTATATGTCGCTGTACTTTTGAAACTGTATTGATGAAGTGATTTTACTTCGGTTGTTGGATACTTATTGGTGCGTACCCTTCGACATCGATGCCAGCATGGTTAGGGTTCCTATGCATCCCATCTGCTTTCCGAACTAGGATGTGGTTGGAATGATGGAGGAGATGTAACGTGTGTGCTACCAAACCCTTGAGCCTCGGTGTGGTACCCCCTCTTGAATTTCCGGTGGTTATGACAATGAAACTTAGAGCCTAAAGATAATTAAATATAATGGATATGGTTTCATGAAGATTATCCTTTTGGTGGGAAGGACCCTATGGTATTTATCTGAAGTTTTTTATAAGGGATTGGTAATAATGATGTATATATTGTTTTATGATATGCTTGTATGGTCTTAATATTCCCCTATGGTAAGCCCGCGCCGTCGACGATCATATCGTTCGGAAGTGCTTACTCTCTCTATTTCCCTTTCCTGTGGACATTGGGGGAACAATGTTCACAGATGACAGATCATGTAATATCTCGAGTAGTGGTTGCTCAAGTCGGAAGAGGATCGTGAGATGACGCTCATACGAGGAGGAAGCAGAAGCAACAATCAGAGGAACCTTCCAGACTTTTGCGGTGAAGGAAATGATGAAGATCAATAGTCTAGGATAGTCTTTGTTTTGTACTCCATCTATGGATGGGTAGGACATGATTACTCTGTTCCGAATGTAACCCCTACTGTAATAAATATTTATCTGAAATGAAATAAAAGAAGTTCTTTTTGGTTATTGTATCATGTTCATAAGTACCTAAATTATTTTTCGCAAGTTAATCATCAATTAAATATGACATGGAGAAAATGAGTTTTTAGAAATGTGTGGGATGGTAACATCTCTTTTTTGGAAATAGAATTTTTATGACGCGAGTTAAGTATCAAATCATTTTGTAAACAAATGAATCAAATTGTTTTATGAAAATCTTTTTGTAAAAGAATTAAACTAAACTGATTTTGGAAATGTTTATAAAAAAAATGGCGCAAATTTTTAGTGAAAATTCTAAGTCCAAATTGGGGTGTTACATTTAGTGGTATCAGAGCCTGGTTTGTCCTTAGTGGCCTTAAGCATAGCCTTATATGTTTTCCTTGTGTGACTCTGCCTTAGTTGGTGTGTAGATGTGAGTTATTCCTTTTGTGTGTATAGATGTTTCCTTAGTCTAAGAGTTAAACCTGTACGTAGGATCGCAATGGCATGTCGACAAGCAAATGAGGTGTAGAATTTCTGGTACGAATATGGAAATCAGTTCTTGGAAAAAGTGTGGTATTTTAAAGACTGCCAGAGGAGAATTGAGTTCAAGTCAAGACATTACCCTACTTCGTTTCGATTTTTGAAAAGAACCCAATCACCCTTTTGTATGATTATTGAACTTGATTTTCGCATTTTTGCGATAATTTGACCCTTTCAAACTAAAAAGGACTTCCTTTTGTCAGAAAATACCCAATCTAATGATCACCTTCCATCAAACTATTCGACCAAATGCCAAAATTCGGTAAATTCAAAGTTCTTTTCTTGGATTCTCGTGACTAAAACAGAACCCTACCTCAAAAAGTTATGAAGGAAGTTGTGATGTCCCTAGGCCGGAAGCACCACATGAGGTGATTGGGGGTTATTGCAGCTGACGAGGGTGACCCCGGTCCTACGTATCCCATGAGAGGGGAATCAAGCCACACGTAGTTCTTAGGTTTAGAGAGACATACCTTAGCCCCTAGGGAGAGGGGGATATATATAGGAGAGAGTTGTTGCCCTAATGGGCTTGCTTGAGGCCCAAGTAGGGCCAGCTTGTAATGAGTTATGAGTGGATGAGCTGTCCTTGTGGATAAGGTGAGACACGTCATCATGTCCTTGGTATCGGAATATCTGGGCGGTGTCGGACTCGGAAGTCGGACCTGGGTAGGAGTATGAGGTCGGCCCGTATCTGGTGTCTGGTCGGCCGTTGAGCCTTGAGCTCGGCCAAGCATACAGAGGGCCTGCTGAAAGGTCCTCAGGTCCTGAGTGAGGGCCACGTGGAGCTCGGCTAGGCCGAGTCCACCACATAAGCCCCCCAGCTCGGTCAAGGCTATTTGAGCCTTGCTCCGAGGTCTTGGTTCGGGTCCTTTTCCCAAGTCCACCACATAAGCCCCCCAGCTTGGCGAGACATTGTGAGTCTCGAGCCGAGTTAGGAGAAAGAAAGCATAGCACTAAGCATCATAGCACTAAGTACCCCCCACCTTCTAGGAAGGGTTTGAGTACTAGTCCACAATCATGTGCTCAAGGCTAGCGAAGGATAGCAGGGCGGGTTAGGAGAAGTCGATCCGCCACATAAGCCCCCCAACTCGGGAAGAGTCGTAGAGACTCTGTGCCGAGTTGAGGTCCTTTCTGCGTCCGTCTGTTCAGTGCTGAGTTGGTGATGAGGTAGAAACATGCTTGCAGGCGTGGCCTTCCGCTCGGAGGAGTGTTGCGGATGGTTGATAGTGCTCTTTTGTGCTCGGATGATGAAACTGAAAGAGTACCCCAATCTCAAACCGAGTTCCCGCAGCGAGGGTCATCTCGAACCGAGTACAAGCTCGGTGAGGCTCATCTCGAACCGAGTACAAGCTCGGTGAGGCTCATCTCGAACCGAGTGCAAGCTCGGTGAGGTACATCTCGAACCTAGTACAAGCTCGGTGAGGTACATCTCGAACCGAGGTCCCGTGGGGGGGATCCGCCACCAGCTCGGTGAGGCTCATCTCGAACCGAGTACGCGCGGGGGAATCTGCTCGAACCGAGTTCGCTCGGTGAGGGTCATCTCGAACCGAGTACAAGCTCGGTGAGGCTCATCTCGAACCGAGTGCAAGCTCGGTGAGGTACATCTCGAACCGAGTACAAGCTCGGTGAGGTACATCTCGAACCGAGGTCCCGCGGGGGGGGGGGGGGGGAGGGGATCTGCCACCAGCTCGGTGAGGCTCATCTCGAACCGAGTCCAAGCTCGGTGAGGAACATCTCGATCCGAGTTCCCGCGGGGGGAGTTCCAGAATTGATTTGGGGATGCTCCGAGATGAGGGTGATGAAGTTATGAGTGTAGTCATATGAACAGATTCCTTGTGGATGGGAGAGAAGTAGCGTTAATTTCTTCATCCATGTTGTTAATTAACCGCAACTGCTGAGTTCCTCGGAATTCGAGAAGTCGGACAAAATCTCACGAGTTGTCGGGAGTGTTTCTCCCCTTTACTTTTCAAAACCTTTGATTCGAGAACAACAGCGCCAGGGGCAAGCATGCAAAGCAAGGAATCGCCGAGCAAGGTCGTGGTGTCTGTGCAAAAGAGCCTAGGAAACTCCAAGCTGTAGGCGAACCGACGAGCTTGTCAAGGCTCACGGGGGACCTCTATCAAAGAAGAAGGCGGAGAGGAATGCAGAGGTGAAGAAAGTGCAGTCCATAAAATATTGGCCGAGAATGCCTCTCTGACCTAGAGAAGACGACAGATGACATCTTTGACACCTTCGGGAATGCTGTGAGTCAGATTAATATCCTCAACCCCGACCTTCGCCTCAAGGTGTTCAGGGTTGAAGACGGCGTGCTGGTGGATTACAATGCCGAGGTTGATAGATCGGCTGACAACCTGCCTGCCCCCCTTGCCGAGAAGGAGAAAGAGATTTTTGATCGTTGTTTTAGACCCGATGAGGGTTGTGCTCTGCATGCGGTAAGGAGAGCTCGGATCCTGCACCGTTCGCCGAGGATAGTGAACTTCCAACGCAGGTTGTTGCACATAGGATGTGGTTGTCTAAACCTTTGACTTCGGACGACTCCCCCTGACCAGTGCAGTAACTTATAAGTTTTCCTCTGAAAAAAGGTACTGTATATAAGTGAATGCGGTAGGGAACTCGGATGCCATCCTCGGCCCCAGTGTAAAAGAGGTTGCTGAGTGAAGTTATGTGAGAACATTTCACAGCAAGCTGTACTTTACCGGGTGTCCCTTGTACCCTGAGCTTATAAGCCGATCTCAGAAGATGTTTACTGTATATAAGCGTCGTGCAACATTTAGGTGGCTAATGCTAAATGAGAGGATTTGTACGTACGCACTGTCTGTAGCACTAGTACCGACTTGTATGCGTGAATGCATGTAAGTGCGGTGACAGGGGGGACCGTTCTACCACAAAGGTAGGGTCGAGATGATAACCGTATGCGTGAATGCATGAATTGACCGTTCTACCACCAGGGCAGGGTCGAGATGCTAACAGCTCGGTAGAAACATGAATTGACCGTTCTACCACAAAGGTAGGGTCGAGATGATAACAGCTCGATAGGAGCATGAATTGACCGTTCTACTACAAAGGTAGGGTCGAGATGATAACAGCTCGGTAGGAGCATGAATTGACCGTTCTACCACAAAGGTAGGGTCGAGATGATAACAGCTCGGTGGGAGCATGAATTGACCGTTCTACCACAAAGGTAGGGTCGAGATGATAACTGCTCGATAGAAACATGAATTAAAGAGAATAATAGTAGCTCGGCAGATCAGATAGAAACATGAATTAGGGAGAATAATAGCAGCTCGGCAGGTGAGATATAAACGTGAAATAAAGAGAATAATAGTAGCTCGGGCTCCCTTTTCGATAAACCGCGCAATTTAAAATATAGAATCTCCGAGTTCAGAAATAAGCATGAACTAAGAAATAATGTATGCCTTTGGAATTGTTCACCTTCGAGAAGCCGTGGTGGTCCTGTGAAAACCAAAGAAGATCCAAGCCGAGATGAAAAGTGGGGCCAATAAGATAATATAGGAAAACATAGCAGTTCGTCCAACGAAGATCCAAGCCGAGATGAGAATAGAGATCGTAAGATGGCTTCGTTCAAAATAGAAACAATCATAACATCTCGGCCTTCCTTTTTTCGGCCATCATTTTCCTGGACCTTACATTACATGTAAAATAATAGTAATCAGTGATCGTCGTTAAATTTGACGATTCATGATAATTTATGATAATTAAATAACAACAATAAGACTTGTTGGTAGGCGAGAATAAAACACCGACATAAGAGCAAGATGATTTGAGCAGGTCATACGCAACAGCTATGAAAGGGGCAAATACTGAAATTTAAGATATTGTTCACCCAAATAGCATTGTCCACAAAAAGATGCATGATTTCAGGTATATCGCATTCAACAGTAGACGACAGTTATAAACATGACAGCAAACCAGATGAGAGCATTTAATTCGTGAAAAACGACAACAGGAGAGGTAACGGAAATCAAATATTATCATACTATCACAACAGAAGAGGCAGAGATTTAAGGACATTTAACAGCAAGAAGATTTGGTTAACAGTACATCATGTAACAACACGGAGAATACCAAATAATAAGCAATAAGTAGAGAAACTATAAAGAAGCAAGGATTAACAGCACATGCACCAGGTAAATAAATATCAAAAAGCATGTAGAGTAAACACATAGAAAAGCGAAGAGATAGGAGAATAATATGAGAACTATAATCTCTTCCCTGATTTAGTGAGGTGAGTGATGTCGGGTTGAAGTTTGTCGGACTGAAGCATGTCGGACTGAAGTATGTCAGAGTGAAGCATGTCGGATAGAAGGATGTCGGATTGAAGTATTTAGGATTGAAGTATGTCGGATTAGGAGTATGCAGTCCGTCCTTTTCGAATGGGCTTTGTTGAGCTTTGAGGTCCGACCTCCGTTTTCCTTAGTGTGATGTCGAGCGAGAGAAACTAGCAGAATAGTCGTCATACTCGGATTAAGAGATCGGCTAGAGTGTGAAACACTGTGCAAGTCTTCCGAAATTACCTTGAAAATCCGAGGAGAGAAGAGTAAACTCGGAATATGATTTCCGAAATCATGTAAATCCGTGGAGAGAAGAATAAACTCGGATTATGATTTCCAAAATCATGTAAATCCGGGGAGAGAAGAGTGAACTTGGATTATGATTTTCGAAATCATGTAAATCCGAGGAGAGAATAGTAAACTCGGATTATGATATCCGAAATCATGTAAATCCGAGGAGAGAAGAATAAACTCAGATTATGATTTCCGAAATCATGTAAATCCGGGGAGAGAAGAGTGAACTCGGATTATGATTTTCGAAATCATGTAAATCCGAGGAGAGAAGAGTAAACTCGGATTATGTGACAAAGTTTGATTGTCGTAAATAATATTTGATGACATTAACAGGCGAAGATATATTTTTGACAAATGTGAATCATGCATCAAAATAATGACGTGTAATAAAAATAATTTGCAAGGCTTGATACAGAACACTACCCTGATATAGGAATGAGTATTGATTTGTTGGGCCCATGGTACGTTGATAGCCCGATCCTCTCCTCTTTATTTCTTTATTTTTCTTCTTTGATTTTTTTAACCTGGGCTTGCTGGCCCGTTAGGTAATTGTTGATGTTTTTTTTTCTGATTTGGGCCTGGTGGCCCGTTAGGGTTTGGAACCCTAATGCAAGCAGCAGCTGCGTTCCCTCTTCTTCGAAGAGCATGTGCGGCGGCTGCACTGTGGATGGTGCTGCACGCCAACAGGTATGCGGCGGCGGTGATTCTGCTTGGCGGCGACAACAACGACGAACCGGGGAGTGACACCATACACCGAAAACGGTGCGCTCCCCGAAAAGGCGGTGGTGGCTGCTCGTCACCGTGGCACAAGGATCGGAGGGAGACGGAGGAAAACGCGATCTGAAACGGGAGACGAAGGAAAACCCGATCGAAGAAAAACGCGATCGGAGGGAGATGGAGGAAAGCGCGATCCGATGGCATTTTTGTTGTGACCGGAGCGCCTCGATGGGGCTGGAGATCGTTGCACGCGCGCCGCCCTTCGTGCTGAAGAGCAGTAGAGGCGGTGGCGAAGACGATTGCCGGCGGTGGTGAACCGAGAGTTGCCAAAGACGCCTCGACCCAACCTCGGTTTCAAAGGAGCATTCGAACAGCAGTTGGGTTGGTTCCTCGTGGTCGCGAATTATAGCTTGATTCGGAACAGCAGCAGGGAAATTACAACCGCATTTTTCCACTAAACAAAACCAGATCTGCCCCATGGCCATGTCTCTGTGCTTCTCCTCTCCTTGGTGCTACCGATCCTAATGGTGGTGGAGAGGTCGGAACAACACCGATTCATGGATCTGAACCTGGGTCTCGTCCAGGTGGTTGGCAACGCTTGCTGTGGATAGCACCAGCGAGGTGGAGCGGCACCACGAGGAGATGAGAACAGGACCGCCGCACCATGAGAGAGAAGGGGACCGCACCGCCACCGCTGCACCACGAGGAGCGAGACGGTGAGAAAAGCACCGCCATACCCCGCCACCCCGTCGCTGCTGTTCTTTCTCCATTCTTTTATTTTATTTTATTTTTTTGGTTTGTTTTTGTGGGTAGGAATCGAAGTTTTCCGATTCCCACAGACGGCGCCAATGTGATGTCCCTAGGCCGGAAGCACCACATGAGGTGATTGGGGGTTATTGCAGCTGACGAGGGTGACCCCGGTCCTACGTATCCCATGAGAGGGGAATCAAGCCACACGTAGTTCTTAGGTTTAGAGAGACATACCTTAGCCCCTAGGGAGAGGGGGATATATATAGGAGAGAGCTGGTTGCCCTAATGGGCTTGCTTGAGGCCCAAGTAGGGCCAGCCTGTAATGAGCTATGAGTGGATGAGCTGTCCTTGTGGATAAGGTGAGACACGTCATCCTGTCCTTGGTATCGGAATATCTGGGCGGTGTCGGACTCGGAAGTCGGACCTGGGTAGGAGTATGAGGCCAGCCCGTATCTGGTGTCTGGTCGGCCGTTGAGCCTTGAGCTCGGCCAAGCATACAGAGGGCCTGCTGAAAGGTCCTCAAGTCCTGAGTGAGGGCCACGTGGAGCTCGGCTAGGCCGAGTCCACCACAGAAGTAACACTTGTATGCATGACACATGAGTTTTAGGAGGCTGAAGGGACAAGGTGATGGTATGATAGTGTGAAATCTTAGGAATTTTGGAATAATGGTTTAGAGTCAGTCCCTAAGTGGTGCTAAGAAGGGGATTTAGTGGGTGAAAAGTTGGGCAGTTGTAGTCTTAAGGTGAAATTGGATATCGAGTTGTGTGATAGATGGTATAAGTTTGATCAAAGTTGGGGAGCAAAAGGTTAAGTAGAGTCCATGTTAGAAGAAGTGTAGTGACAAGTACCCGTGTAGCATAGGTATTGTGGAAGTATGAAGTAACTCAGCTGGTGATTATGGTTTTGATATGCATACAAGAAAGTGCTTTTGGATTGGCACCATTTTCGAAAATAACAAACTGTTTTACCAAGTCCCTTATATAAATACCAAAATCCCTTATGAATAATTCACTTGCCTTTAATGCTTTTGGTCTGACTAAAGGAACATAACTATTATCTTTTCCCTACCCTTGAACTTGACTCAATTCGACTCCCGCGCGGCGTTACGGCAAAGGCTGACCAGTAAAAGAGTGTTGATCAACGAAGACATCGAAGGAAGGATATATTCTCAAAAGAAGTAAATAACAAAGTGAAGAGTCGTGAGAATGTCTGAATAACCTTGTGTGTTTCCTTGCTTGTTTCTGTTTGTATTTCTCGGGGACGAGAAATCTTTAAGTTGGGGAGGATTGTGAGACCCACAATTTTGCCCCCAATTTAATTTAAATCATAGTTAATTTTATGATAATTTATATGATAATATTTTATAGATATTTATTAAAGTAAGAATTTATAGTGAACCATTAATTATATTCTTGAATTGTATATTTGGTTGTTTGAGTTATGTATGTATATATATATATATATACGTGTAAAATATATATATATAGGTATAATTGTATTGATGCATTTGATATATATTCTTGGTATGAAAATATTTTTATAAGGTTGTTGAATGACATGAAAGGATTTTTGAAGAAGTATATGTAGTTAATATAACTTCGAAAATTCATATATTTTAAACCGTAAGTCGAAAAATTACAAATGATATATCAAAACGATCGTATCGAAGTGTAGATTATGAAAATGTAAAGTTTTGATTTTTATTTTGAAGTTTTCGAAATTTTATCACTGCTACAGTACTGAACGAATTTTTTGAGTTTTAAGTGTAAAGGTGTACGTGATTTTAATGCATTAAATGACCTTTTGACTCAAGTGTATGTTATTTTGAAAACAAAAATACATTTCTGAGGTTTCCTATTGGACTACCATCCAAATAAAATATATTTTCGTATTTTTCTTATTATAAAATTATTTGAAAGCTTATGAAGTGCATTTTTGAAGGAAATGATCTTAGAGCTTCAAAAATTCATAACTTTCAAAACGTAAGTCCAAAAATTATGAATTATATATGAAAACGATCGTGTTAAAATGTAGATTTCAAAAATGTAAAATTTGTAATTTTATTTTGGGTGCTTCGAAAATTCTATGTCTGTACCAATTAAAAAACGAATTTAGAGTTTTAATATTGGGAAAATTATTTTTGGACCTCCAATAAATTTTTCCTTTTTACACTGAACTTTATAAATAAAAATATGGTGTTACAAAATATTTTCATGGCTGTACCTATGTTTATTTAATACAGTTTATTATTTTTGCAATTATTTGATTAGAGAATATTTTTGAATTATGGAAAAATAGGCAAAATTAATTTGGAAAGTTTTTTAATTTTATTTCTGGACTGCACCGTCCATAATTATATGTGGGAGGAAGAATCTAGTTTGAAATTCAAAATGTACATGGAACTTGTGAAAGAAATAAATGCATTTTCATTTTCTAAAAGGGTTCATTAAGTGAAAAAGACTGGGAAAAACCCCCCTGGACTATGGTGACTCACCCCTTAGTAGATTAGTTGAATCTGAATTTTCCCTCTTGCCTATAAATAGTGGCCCAAACCCCTCTCTTTCTACACACAAGAAACTCTACCATTTTTGAGAGAAAAATTGAGAAAAAGCTTAGAAGAAGAAAGTGGGTGGCGAGTTGATAGAGGAAGAGGAGGAAAAATTTTCATTATCATTTTGAAGTTCATTTAGCTTAAGGAAAAGAGAATAAAAGGAATCAAAGGTGAACGAGCTGTTGGAGCTGTAGACACAAAGGCTGGAAACAGAGTAAGCATGGATCTCAGGTGAGAGAGAAGCCTTCTTAAGACATAGTGGCATGTAGGGTAATATTAGGATGTTCCGTATCATCTCAACACTACAACAAAAAAGCGTTTTTGTAGCGTTTATTTTTCACATTCTGTAGCGCTTTGAAGCGCTACGTATGTAAGTGTAATAAAAAGTACCTGTATTAATAGTAGCGCTTCCGAAAGCGCTACTGAAAACAACTATTTAGTAGCGCCTATGCTATGAATGCTACAAAAAATAGAGAATGAAACGCTACTAAAACTATAAGAATTAGTAGCAGTTTCTATAAAATGCTACTGCTACTAAAAGTGAGCACTTTCTGTAACACTTTTTATTTCAAACGCTACTAAATAATATTAATTATCTGGTTTCGTGAGGTATCCTTCTAGATCCGGTCCATAACAGGGCAAAAGAATTTCTTCAAATGATCAAATTACATCCCCTATTCAAATCATATACTGTAATTTCACAAACAAATTATTGAGAAGTCAAACCCCAAAGCTAATACTTATAAAAGTCAGAAGAAACAAGTAAAACAATCTACAATGACTTTATAATACAAAAAGATAAAAAATTAAAATAGGAACCTATGGAATTATTATAAACCTGAATATTTGGATTCAAACACCATAGAACCTGATGTCGAGAATAAACAATGAAAATAAACCCTAAAGCCAGAAAAAAAGTTACCTAAATCAAGGAAATTTAAACACACCTTAGTTGTGAAACCCAAAAGAAGAGAAAATATAATTGAAGTGGATATTTCCATTCAGATCAATAGCAACCACCTCCTCTCTCTAGCATTGATGCCTCTCTCACACCTATTCTCAGCCCAACAAAATTATAGTACAATGACAACATTTGACTGTTGTCAGCGTCATAGTTAGAGGTAGTAGCAATTTATTACAAATAGAGGGGGCCTTACACTTCAAATTTCTAGAATCTACTAAGCATATGGAGCAGAAGCAGAAATGATAGGCTAATTTTAAGTGTATAGATTGGAATTACCTCCCGCAATTCAAAAATAAAAACAAAACTCAAACACAATGGAAATTCATTAAAAGTTGTTTTTCAAGCTCGTTGGATACAAGTATACAACATATGATATCTTAAATATGATGCAGAACAAAACACCGCCAGAATAGTGTGGCTTACTTTCTCTCCCCTTTTAATAATTGTCAGCTTCCTATTTCAAGTGCAGTTTGAATCGCTGGTCAAATTTGAAAAGAATGTCAGAAAGTTCTCCATTAGAAATTTGAAGTTTTTCGTAAAAATTGTCAAATTCATGTAAGAGTAAGATCATCATGTTTGAAAAAACAACTCAAAGAATTGACCATATTCCATGATCTCATTATCACTGCAAACATATAGGAGACATTGGGTGGATGATGTGATTCAAAAACCACAGATTCAGTGAAAATATCCTTCTCTAAGGGAGCATCAATAGGAAGATTTTTTTGATATAAAAAGAACACAAGCAAAAGATGAACACATGTCAATAGAAGCAATTTTATTGTCTGGGCAAAAAACCTTTACAAACATTCGTCACGCATAGAAACTAAAGATAATTAAAAATTGAAAGATGAACACTTCCTGCACACTTTTAGAAGCTTTTACTACGTGATAAATATACAGGTTGATACATTTAGAAGCTTTTGTTGGCACAGATTCTGAGGAAGAACATAGGGTTATAAATCAAAGCAAGACTGAAGCATGAGAATTAAGTATATCTTTTAGACTCATAGCTTATATCAAAACTTTTGATAGCAATCACAAAATTACCTTTTCCATTACGGGACAGAAACACACATTGAGCTATTCTCATACACAATAACACAAACAAAAAGCCACAACTGTGACACCCTTCTTATTAACTCAAGTTTATTATAGTAATTAGATTATTAAATCGGATAATATATGGACTTGTAAGTATTTAGAAAATGTAAAAATAAAATTTTCTTTACAAGCGGGTGCACAATCAAGATATGGAGCTCTTGGAGAGAATAATTAGTATTATTTGAAACATTGCATTGAATTCGATGTTTGCTAAAATAAGAATCCGGATAGCATCGATGCTTTCGAAAATGTATTGACATTGTAAACTTAGACGATGCATATCCATTCTCTCTTTTACGGAACTGATATCATTTACATAATACAACCGAATCCGTTAATTAATCTTTATCAGAGTAAGCGGAAAGAGTAGGACTATGCACAGTTAAAAATATGAACATAAGCTATATATAGATATATATAGATATAGGTCAAGTAATACATAGTTCCAGTAGTCAAGTCTCCAAGGTCCAACAAGTCCATAACAGATCTACATCATAATATAACCATAGCCCTAGAGCTCTCAAGAGCATATCTACAAAATATATACATATCAAAATATGAACTCTAGAGGTGGTCACATAGATCTGGAAGCATCATCAGTAGTAGTAGTGGTAATGGTAGTAGCAGTCTCCAGGTAGCAAATGAAACATCCCCATCAATAGCAGCAGCAGAATCTCCTCCACAACATCCCCACACCGGATCCCCTGATCCTCATCATACACCTTATACACGTACCTAGGGATCATCATCCCTCCACTGACTCCCTGTGGAATGAACGACAGGCTCGCCCCCGCTCTCATCCTCCGCGGGATCCTCCTCGATCTCATCCGATGGAGAGTGTACCCTACCACTGGGTACGGGGTCAGGAGATGGTGTGACCCTGACTGGACTCCTCGGATCAGAAGGGGGAGCATCCTCGCGGATGACTCTCGAGGAAAAAGGGTGTGAGCGGGTAGGTCTGAAGCGAAAACTATGATAAGAGCGAGCTGGCCGTGTGGGAGGTGGTCCATGATATGTGTAAAATGGGGGTACATGCATAGTGTATATGATGGGAATCCTAAATCTACGAGGACGAAATCGAATCAACGGGTTCGGGTGGTAGAAGGTAATCTCTATCTCTCCCTCGAACACCGCGTGATGGTCCTTATAGATCCATGTGCCACTAGGAAGTGGCCGGATCTCGATGCAAGCAATGTAGCGAGACATCACCTACAAGGGCATAGGGGTAAGCAATTCTATACACATAATCAATAGAGCAGAAATGTACAATGTGTAAATATGCAGCAATGAACAACAATCACATTTAGCACTTAGCAGTTATTGAATGCAACTAGAATGCTCACACTTGTTTAATTTATCACAATTAATTTAAATGAATGGCATGATGCATGAATTTAACTCTCAAACCTATCTCCGTCAATCTATGTCACTCTCTGACGTCCATCCCTGACAACCCAGCACTCACCAGTGCGTTGTATTCCTAGGTATACAACATTTCGTACATTCACCAAGAATGTACACGACAAGCTTGGAATCCGTGCCACCCGAGCACATCCCGTCATCCAAACGGTCCGTCATCCAAACGGTATAACCATATCGGCATCCACTAAGCCGACCACGTCTTCAACGTGTCATCAAGCAAGCGTATTGGCACTCCCAGAGGCCCTCCTCATGTTACCAAAACATGATAAACGACCTACCATCCAAACTCCAAATGAATGCATCGTTTTTAAGCTTAAAGGAAATTGGTTAATATATAACGTGCCACCCGAGCACATCCCGTCATCCAAACGGTACACTCATATTAATCAATTTCTTTTAAGTCTAGATCCCTTGGATTATTGTCGTTCAATTATTAATTAAATGATTCAGAATTAAAATGGTATTTTTAAGATTTTGGGTAAATTACTCGAGTGTTCTTCAGAAGACTCGAGTGTTCTTCAACTATTTCCAGATTACTCGAGTGTTCTTCAAACTACTCGAGTGTTCATGCCTTTCTGGGGATTTGAGTTTCAGATTCATAAAAATACTCGAGTGATTCATGAGTTACTCGAGTGTTCTTCATCATTTCCAGAATACTCGAGTGACCCCTGAATTACTCGAGTGGTTTACCTTAACATATCCCATGCAACACTCGATTACTCGAGTTCTGGGCATGGTACTCGAGTGTTCTTGCTCAAAATACATTGTTTTACCAAAATTTTACTCGAGTAACCAGCCTATTACTCGAGTGTTTTATTGCAGAACAGACTAAAATCTTGGTTTTAATATACCATTTTCAATTCTAACCATTTTTAGTCCAATCCAATGATCAACAGAGTTCATATACCACATAATGAACATGTTACAACACTCAATTCATATCAAATTACAGATTTGACAGAGAATCAATCATTAATGCATAAAACATATAATTTCACAACTTAACACCTCAAATTGAAAAATAATCAACAAACTCATGAAATAATGTTCATTACAGCTTGCATGCATCATATGAAACTTGCTCACAACACCCATAGAGCATGAATTGGTCTCCAAACCAAAGTTCCTATTCAATCTAAGCCCTTAGAGCCTCTTGGTGGCTCTCTAATGAAAATAATGAGATCCAAACTCTATCTAGTGCATAAAACAACTTCCCCTTACCTCTCAGACGTGTACCAACAGAGGATTCCAAAGAAAAAGCTCTCGAACACCAGAAATGACTTTGACCACCACATGCAAGACAGTTTTGAGTGCAGCACCAAGATTGAATTGGTTCACACATGAAACAGAGATAAGAATTGGGGAATTAATTTTTCTAGACTCCATACCAACTAAAGAAATCGAATTGAGACTCAAAAGACTCACGAGCTTACCAGAAATTGGAATCAAAGTGAGCTTCAGAAACAAGTTTGACAGAAACCAGCTCCAACTTCCAAGCTCCAAATCTTTCACCACACTCACTCAATCCTCTCGATTTTAGTATCTATACAAAGCTCGTGATGTGAGCTTTGTATCAGTGTTTAATTTGTGATTTGAAACAGAACACAGAGGGAGAATCGAAGGACACAATCCATGAACCCTAACTCATGCAAAAGTCACGAGTTTGGCAAAATGGAGGGGTTGATTCGTCAACCACAGCTTAAATAGCTTGATTGAGTGTCCATGCAGCTCGACATGAGTTGTAGGACGTGTTCAGCGAGGTGATTTCGTGTCAAGGCGGCGGTAACTCGGTGTTGACTCATCAAAACGCACTAACGTTGAGCAACTCGGATCAGAATACTCGAGTATCCAGAATAATACTCGAGTATTTTGCCCAGTTTTTGAAAAATAATTTTATTTACTTTCCCTCCAAAATATTTCCTATATTTACTTCTAGGTCCCAACCCAGGGATTAATATGCAAAATAATTATTTCATGCATAATTATATTTATTAAATAAATTCAAACACATCTCCTAAATATATAACACAGAATTTTAATCAAGGATTAAAATAGAAATCATTAATTATAATTAATTTTATAATTAACATTTCATTAATCGGGGATTAAAATTTTGGGGTGTTACAACAACTGGTCTCTTGCATATATGGTCACATAAACTACCTATAGTGAAATTTATACCATAAAAACCACATCTATGGTCTCCCATACCCCAATTCAGCATCCAAATCTCTCCCTTCCAAGCTTTCTGTTACTTTCAACAAGTCTCTTTTTGCTATGTCAAGATCTGCCTCAGTAGCAGCTACCTTTGCCTTCAGCCTCTTCAATTCCAACTCTACAGTTACCACATTTGCCTTCAACTTTTCTGCTTGCATTGCTTTCTCTCTGTAATTTTTCATGCCTAAGGCGGATTGAACATGAGGCTCCAGCCAAGTTAAATCAAATCTAAACGTCTCAAGTTCTTCCCATAAATTTTGAAGATGCTTATAGGCATCGTCACTCATATCTTTCACCCTTTTAGTGTCGAGGAAATGAAGAGTAAATAGATTTATGACTATAAACCCAACCGGACCACTTTTGATTGGAGTCCTTGTGAGATAGCCACGATGGAGATTATAAGCAGAAACACAAAATAAGAGTGATTATTTTGATATTAAAAAACACAAAATAAGCAAGGAAAAAATGCTTACAACAATGAGCAGCAACGAAGTGCAGCAATCGGAACCGCAGAAGCAACAAAATTGCAGAAGCAGGGAACCGCAACAATGGAATTGTAGAAGCAGGGGCAGCGGTTGGGAGCGACGACCGCTAGTCCTTGCAGCGGGGCCGGGGAGCGTGGGAGTCCTTGCAGCAGCGGCGGTGGGGAGCACGCGTGAGTCCAGAGGGGAGCGCGAAGCACAGCAGCAACAGCGACGCAGCGGAGGAAGCGAACGAGAAGCACGATCGAGAGGCAGCAACAAGAAGCGTGATCGAAAGGCAGCAACGGAACCAGAGGGGCAGCTACACAGTACACACGATCTCTAAGAGTGGGGAAGAAAGATAGGGATTAGTTTATAAGAGGGAACAAATAAATTTATTTATTTATTAGAATAACTTATTAGTAGCACTTGTTAAATAAATGTTACGAATTAGTTTAACTATTCTATAGGATTAGTAGCGCTAATGTTTCTAAGCGCTAGAAACAAGTAAAAGTTATTCTATTTCAAATTTTTAAAAAAATAGGATAACTTATTGGTAGCACTTGTTAAATAAGTGCTACAAATTAGTTAAATAATTAGTAGCGTTTATAGAGTAAGCGCTACAAATTGTATAAACAATCAGTAATGCTTATCAGTAAAAATTCTACAAATATTAAAGAAAATTTTTTAAAATTCTATGATATCTTAATAGTAGCACTCTTCTGGAATAAGTGCTACAAAAGTTTTCACATTCTGTAACATTTATTAATTAAGTGCTACTAAAAATATGATAATTAACATTTGTAGCATTTATTCCAGAAACGCTACAAAATATATGCGCTACTTATTCTACTTTTTGTTGTAGTGTCAAAGGTCGGAACTAGGAATCTATCGGTCGAGTAGTAAAACGGCAATTGAGTGTGTGTTCCGCCGTTTATACGAAAAACACGATTCTTCGATATTAATTGTATGTCGGTTGATAATTGATTATACCATGTTATATATCTTTATTGTATATTATATGGAAATGAGTTATATGATGAGATAACAAGAAGATTGGGAATATATTTTGGAAATAATGGTTTATCCTATAGTAAGATAATTAATGTTTTTGAACGGTTGTTCCTATGAAAAGATTTCTTAGTATTTTTCGAACGGTCGTTCCATGAAAAGGATTTGGCATATTTTTGAATTTATGAGAATGATCAATGAACCTTGTGGAAATTCGAAAACGATACTAGTGTACAGTGATAGTGCAAACGGCACGATAACTTTGTAAATATCCCCTTTAAGTGACTGGCCACGTGGATGACTGTGTCGTGGTCTAAGTCTTGTGGAATCCACTGTACTGTAAAAAGGTGTTTGATGTTTCCCTTAGAGGTCGAGGCCCGTTAGAAGCGAGGCTTAGAATGGGTCGACCAAAACTAGGATTAATGACAGACTTAAAAGACTTAGGAACCCCTTTTCTAAACCTTACGTTGAGAATGAAGTAGTGGAGAGGAAAGATACCGCATGCTTGGAGGTTGGTGTCTCTTCAAGTGGTGATTGTGATAGGGGAGGGCAAGGACGGTGAACGTCAAGAAGCCTCGAGTGCTTCTCTAGGCGGGACAAGACTACAAGGACTTGTCCTTCGGTTGTAGGCAATGTCGTAGCAAGGAACTGCACGATCAACTAGAGAAAGTGTTGTCGCCCCCTTGAGCAAATCTTAGATGGTGAGAGGGAACCCGAATGGGGCTAGATGTCGCTGTAATTTTGAAACTGTATTGATGAAGTGATTTTACTTCGGTTGTTGGATACTTGTTGGTGTGTACCCTTCGACATCGATGCAGCATGGTTAGGGTTCCTGTGCGTCCCATCTACTTTTCGAACTAGGATGTGGTTGGAATGATGGAGGAGATGTAACGTGTGTGCTACCAAACCCTTGAGCCTCGGTGTGGTACCCCCTCTTGAATTTCTGGTGGTTATGACAATGAAACTTAGAGCCTAAAGATAATTAAATATAATGGATATGGTTTCATGAAGATTATCCTTTTGGTGAGAAGGACCCTATGGTATTTAGTTGAAGTTGTTTATAAGGGATTGGTAATAATGATGTATATATTGTTTTATGATATGCTTGTATGGTCTTAATATTCCCCTATGGTAAGCCCGCACCGTCGACGATCATATCGTTCGGAAGTGCTTACTCTCTCTATTTCCCTTTCCTGTGGACATTAGGGGAACAATGTTCACAGATGACAGATCATGTAATATCTCGAGTAGTGGTTGCTCAAGTCGGAAGAGGATCGTGAGATGACGCTCATACGAGGAGGAAGCAGAAGCAACAATCAGAGGAACCTTCCAGACTTTTGCGGTGAAGGAAATGATGAAGACCAATAGTCTAGGATAGTCTTTGTTTTGTACTCCATCTCTGGATGGGTAGGACATGATTACTCTGTTTCGAATGTAACCCCTACTGTAATAAATATTTATTTGAAATGAAATAAAAGAAGTTCTTTTTGGTTATTGTATCATGTTCATAAGTACCTAAATTATTTTCCGCAAGTTAATCATCAATTAAATATGACATGGAGAAAATGAGTTTTTAGAAATGTGTGGGATGGTAACATCTCTTTTTTGGAAATAGAATTTTTATGATGCGAGTTAAGTATCAAATCATTTTGTAAACAAATGAATCAAATTGTTTTATGAAAATCTTTTTGTAAAAGAATTAAACTAAACTGATTTTGGAAATGTTTATAAAAAAAATGGCGCAAATTTTTAGTGAAAATTCTAAGTCCAAATTGGGGTGTTACATTTAGTGGTATCAGAGCCTGGTTTGTCCTTAGTGGCCTTAAGCATAGCCTTATATGCTTTCCTTGTGTGACTCTGCCTTAGTTGGTGTGTAGATGTGAGTTAGTCCTTTTGTGTGTATAGATGTTTCCTTAGTCTAAGAGTTAAACTTGTACGTAGGATCGCAATGGCACGTCGACAAGCAAATGAGGTGTAGAATTTCTGGTATGAATATGGAAATCAGTTCTTGGAAAAAGTGTGGTATTTTAAAGACTGCCAGAGGAGAATTGAGTTCAAGTCAAGACATTACCCTACTTCGTTTCGATTTTTGAAAAGAACCCAATCACCCTTTCGTATGATTATTGAACTTGATTTTCGCATTTTTGCGATAATTTGACCCTTTCAAACTAAAAAGGACTTCCTTTTGTCAGAAAATACCCAATCTAATGATCACCTTCCATCAAACTATTCGACCAAATGCCAAAATTCGGTAAATTCAAAGTTCTTTTCTTGGATTCTCGTGACTAAAACAGAACCCTACCTCATAAAGTTATGAAGGAAGTAACACTTGTATGCATAACACATGAGTTTTAGGAGGCTGAAGGGACAAGGTGATGGTATGATTGTGTGAAATCTTAGGAATTTTGGAATAATGGTTTAGAGTCAGTCCCTAAGTGGTGCTAAGAAGGGGATTTAGTGGGTGAAAAGTTGGGCAGTTATAGTCTTAAGGTGAAATTGGATATCGAGTTGTGTGATAGATGGTATAAGTTTGATCAAAGTTGGGGAGCAAAAGGTTAAGTAGAGTCCATGTTAGAAGAAGTGTAGTGACAAGTACCCGTGTAGCATAGGTAGTGTGGAAGTATGAAGTAACTCAGCTGGTGATTATGGTTTTGATATGCATACAAGAAAGTGCTTCTGGATTGGCACCATTTTCGAAAATAACATACTGTTTTACCAAGTCCCTTATATAAATACCAAAATCCCTTATGAATAATTCACTTGCCTTTAATGCTTTTGGTCTGACTAAAGGAACATAACTATTATCTGTTGCCTACCCTTGAACTTGACTCAATTCGACTCCCGCGCGGCGTTACGGCAAAGGCTGACCAGTAAAATAGTGTTGATCAACGAAGACATCAAAGGAAGGATATATTCTCAAAAGAAGTAAATAACAAAGTGAAGGGTCGTGAGAATGTCTGAATAACCTTGTGTGTTTCCTTGCTTGTTTCTGTTTGTATTTCTCGGGGACGAGAAATCTTTAAGTTGGGGAGGATTGTGAGACCCACAATTTTGCCCCCAATTTAATTTAAATCATAGTTAATTTTATGATAATTTATATGATAATATTTTATAGATATTTATTAAAGTAAAAATTTATAGTGAACCATTAATTATATTCTTGAATTGTATATTTGGTTGTTTGAGTTATGTATGTATATATATATATACGTGTAAAATATATATATATATATATATATATATATAGGTATAATTGTATTGATGCATTTGAAATATATTCTTGGTATGAAAATATTTTTATAAGGTTGTTGAATGGCATGAAAGGAATTTTGAAGAAGTATATATAGTTAATATAACTTCGAAAATTCATATCTTTTAAACCGTAAGTCAAAAAATTACAAATGATATATCAAAACGATCATATCGAAGTGTAGATTATGAAAATGTAAAGTATTTTTGTCGAAATTTTATTACTGCTACAGTACTGAACGAATTTTTTGAGTTTTAAGTGTAAATGTGTGATTTTAATGCATTAAATGACCTTTTGACTCAAGTGTATGTTATTTTGAAAACAAAAATACATTTCTGAGGTTTTCTATTGGACTACCATCCAAATAAAATATATTTTCGTATTTTTCTTATAAAATTTTTTGAAAGCTTATGAAGTGCATTTTTGAAAGAAATGATTTTAGAGCTTCAAAAATTCATAATTTTCAAACCGTAAGTCCAAAAATTATGAATTTTATATGAAAATGATCGTGTTGAAATTTAGATTTCAAAAATGTAAAATTTGTAATTTTATTTTGGGTGCTTCGAAAATTCTATATCTGTACCAATTAAAAAGCGAATTTAGAGTTTTAATATTGGGAAAATTATTTTTGGACCTCCAATAAATTTTTCCTTTTTACACTGCACTTTATAAATAAAAATATGGTGTTACAAAATATTTTCATGGCTGTACCTATGTTTATTTAATACAGTTTTTTATTTTTTCAATTATTTGATTAGAGGATATTTTTGAATTATGGAAAAATAGGCAAAATTAATTTGGAAAATATTTTTATTTTATTTCTGGACTGCACCGTCCATAATTATATGTGGGAGGAAGAATCTAGTTTGAAATTCAAAATGTACATGGAACTTGTGAAAGAAATAAATGCATTTTCATTTTGTAAAAGGGTTCATTAAGTGAAAAAGACTAGGAAAAACCCCCCTTGGACTCTGGTGACTCACCCCTTAGTAGATTAGTTGAATCTGAATTTTCCCTCTTGCCTATAAATAGTGGCCCAAACCCCTCTCTTTCTACACACAAGAAACTCTACCATTTTTGAGAGAAAAATTGAGAAAAATCTTAGAAGAAGAAAGTGGGTGGCGAGTTGATAGAGGAAGAGGAGGAAAAATTTTCATCATCATTTTGAAGTTCTTTTAGCTTAAGGAAAAGAGAATAAAAGGAATCAAAGGTGAACGAGCTGCTGGAGCTGTAGACACAAAGACTGGAAACAGAGTAAGCATGGATCTCAGGTGAGAGAGAAGCCTTCTTAAGACATAGTGGCATGTAGGGTAATATTAGGACGTTCCGTATCATCTCAAAGGTCGGAACTAGGAATCTATCGGTCGAGTAGTAAAACGGCAATTGAGTGTGTGTTCCG
Source organism: Crotalaria pallida (assembly GCA_037953625.1). Classification (NCBI taxonomy): domain Eukaryota; kingdom Viridiplantae; phylum Streptophyta; class Magnoliopsida; order Fabales; family Fabaceae; genus Crotalaria; species Crotalaria pallida. Next base: position 51,933,218 of record CM075654.1, on the reverse strand, counting down.
CCGTTTATACGAAAAACACGATTCCTCGATATTAATTGTATGTCGGTTGATAATTGATTATACCATGTTATATATCTTTATTGTATATTATATGGAAATAAGTTATATGATGAGATAACAAGAAGATTGGGAATATATTTTGGAAATAATGGTTTATCCTATAGTAAGATACTTAATGTTTTTGAACGGTTGTTCCTATGAAAATATTTCTTAGTATTTTTCGAACGGTCGTTCCATGAAAAGGATTTGGCATATTTTTGAATTTATGAGAATGATCAATGAACCTTGTGGAAATTCGAAAACGATACTAGTGTACAGTGATAGTGCAAACGGCACGATAACTTTGTTAATATCCCCTTTAAGTGACTGGCCACGTGGATGACTGTGTTGTGGTCTAAGTCTTGTGGAATCCACTGTACTGTAAAAAGGTGTTTGATGTTTCCCGTAGAGGTCGAGGCCCGTTAGAAGCGAGGCTTAGAATGGGTCGACAAAAACTAGGATTATGACAGACTTAAAAGACTTAAAAGACTTAGGAACCCCTTTTCTATACCTTGCGTTGAGAGTGAAGTAGTGGAGAGGAAAGATACCGCATGCTTGGAGGTTGGTGTCTCTTCAAGTGGTGATTGTGATAGGGGAGGGCAAGGACGGTGAACGTCAAGAAGCCTCGAGTGCTTCTCTAGGCGGGACAAGACTACAAGGACTTGTCTTTCGGTTGTAGGCAATGTCGTAGCAAGGAACTGCACGATCAACTAGAGAAAGTGTTGTCGCCCCCTTGAGCAAATCTTAGATGGTGAGAGGGAACCCGAATGGGGCTAGATGTCGCTATACTTTTGAAACTGTATTGATGAAGTGATTTTACTTCGGTTGTTGGATACTTGTTGGTGCGTACCCTTCGACATCGATGCCAGCATGGTTAGGGTTCCTGTGCGTCCCATATGCTTTCCAAACTAGGATGTGGTTGGAATGATGGAGGAGGTGTAACGTGTGTGCTACCAAACCCTTGAGCCTCGGTGTGGTACCTCCTCTTGAATTTCCGGTGGTTATGACAATGAAACTTAGAGCCTAAAGATAATTAAATATAATGGATATGGTTTCATGAAGATTATCCTTTTGGTGGGAAGGACCCTATGGTATTTAGCTGAAGTTGTTTATAAGGGATTGGTAATAATGATGTATATATTGTTTTATGATATGCTTGTATGGTCTTAATATTCCCCTATGGTAAGCCCGCGCCGTCGACGATCATATCGTTCGGAAGTGCTTACTGTCTCTATTTCCCTTTCCTGTGGACATTGGGGGAAAATTGTTCACAGATGGCAGATCATGTAATATCTCGAGTAGTGGTTGCTCAAGTCGGAAGAGGATCGTGAGATGACGCTCATACGAGGAGGAAGCAGAAGCAACAATCAAAGGAACCTTCCAGACTTTTGCGGTGAAGGAAATGATGAAGATCAATAGTCTAGGATAGTCTTTGTTTTGTACTCCATCTCTGGATGGGTAGGACATGATTACTCTGTTCTGAATGTAACCCCTACTGTAATAAATATTTATCTGAAATGAAATAAAAGAAGTTCTTTTTGGTTATTGTATCATGTTCATAAGTACCTAAATTATTTTCCGCAAGTTAATCATCAATTATATATGACATGGAGAAAATGAGTTTTTCGAAATGTGTGGGATGGTAACATCTCTTTTTTGGAAATTGAATTTTTATGACGCGAGCTAAGTATCAAATTATTTTGTAAACAAATGAATCAAATTGTTTTATGAAAATCTTTTTGTAAAAGAATTAAACAAAACTGATTTTGGAAATGTTTATAAAAAAATGGCGCAAATTTTTAGTGAAAATTCTAAGTCCAAATTGGGGTGTTACACCAACTCAATTTAGATAGACAAAAATCAAAATTGCATAGAAAAATTAACCTCAATCGATGCTGATTCCATCCGAATTGGTGCCTATCAAGGTTATGAACATCGATAAAGATGATGTTAAATTTGGCAGCCGTCACCCAAGAGGGGGGGTGAATTGGGTGTTTATTGGCAAATATTTGAATTCAATATTTTTCAATAAAACAAATATGATTTGCAGCGGAAGACTAAAAAAAGATGAAAACGATTATGCGCAAGCAGAAAATAATAATTATAATAATATAAAAACTACTACGCGTGGAATCAATTAAAAGTATAAAAATGAAAATGTTACCGCGCTAATTAATGTAAAACTATTTAAATTAATGTATTAAGAAAATAGATGTTATGTTGCAACAACGATAATGTGATGTCCTAGACGGTGAGGTCCTCCAAGGGTTAGGGAAGAAGACCTTCAAAGGAGCCTCAGTCTAGGGTTTCTGTGTGATGTTTGGTGGGAGTCCTCTGGTGGCTAAGGGGAGAGACAAGAAGCAACCCTAATCACTAGTGTGTGAGGGTGATAATTAGGGTTAGAGGACGTACCTGAGCCCCATGTAGTACGGAGCTACTTATAGGGGAGAGCTGGTTGCCCTAATGGGCTTGTTTGGGGCCCAAGTAGGGCCAGCCTGTAATGAGCTATGAGTGGATGAGCTGTCCTTGTGGATAAAAAGGGAAGACGTCATCATGTCCTTGGTGTCGGATTTGGGAAGGTGTCAAACTTGGACGTCGGACCTGAGTTGGAGCACGAGGTCGGCCTGTATCTGGCGTCTGTTCGGCCGTTGAGCTTTGAGCTCAGCCAAGCGTTCAGAAGGCTTCCTGAAGGGTCATTAGGTCTTTGGCGAGGGTTATGGAGAGTTCGGCCTAGCCGAGTCCACCACATAAGCCCCCCAGCTTGGTCAAGGTCAACTGAGCCTTGTTCCGAGGTCTCGTTTCAGGTCCCTTTCCCAAGTCCACCATATCAGGGCCGAGTTCACCACATAAGCCCCCCAGCTCGGTCGAGGCTATTTGAGCCTTGCTCCGAGGTTCTAAGGAGTTCGGACGTTGGGTCGTCGAAAAGTTGGATCCAGCTATCTCTGATGTCCTTTCATTATGACGGAGCGGGTTTGACAGCTGTCTACTCACCAGTACCGAAGTGACGTTCGCTTTTACCGGATCTGACACGTGTCAGAAATCGCGACCTACGAAGCGTCACCATCATTGTGACGTTGCTCGAGGTCCATTATTTCAGCTGCTGCGTGCCACGTGTCCCAGTTGATATGGCTGCATGCTGGGTTGGGCCTTTTGGGCCAAGCCCAAATTTCGAAAATGGAGGGAAGATGGTTTCTCTTCTCCTATTTTGACAAAAACCGTTCCTCTTCTTCTCTCTACCAAACGGTTGCTCTTTCATTCACTCACACCAGTCCCATTCTTCCTCTTCCCTTCGAAACTGTTTTTTGGAATTGTGCTCCTCTTACCTTCCTTCTCAGCAGAAGATCAACAGCAAGTTACTCTCTCCCTCCCGTTCATTCTTTACGGTCGCATACTTAAGGTATTCTCTTACTCCATATTTTTCGTTTTTGCCTTTTCTTCTCTGTTCCGGTTTGCCTGGGCAGGATTTAGGATTCTAAAGGCTTTGTTTCTATAGTGAGGGGTGGTTTTTTCTAGCTGTCGGGTTTTGTGTTAGTCTCTTTGGGGATTGAAATTGGTGGCTTATAATGTTTCTGCGTTTGGGGCGTTTTAGGACTTGTTGGAGGGTTTTTGCTTTCATTTTTCAAAAAATCAAAGGGATATACTGGGTTCAATATGAATAGGGAATGGGTTAGGAAATGGTCTAGAGTGATCTTCCTATCCTGTAGCAGTAACGAGGAAGAGGACGGTTCCTCTTCCTCATCCTGTTCCTCCCTGGAGGTCGACGAGGAATATGAGGAACAGGTTCTAGAGGTTAATCCCGATGAGGTTGTCTATCCTCGGGATTGGGAGGAGAGGAAAGAGTGGGTTTGGCAATACGCCTGGGCCGAGTTTATTGGTGGTGGGGGCTGTGCCGATCTCGAGAAGATGGGGGAGGGAAGAGGATATGAATGGGGGGTGCCTGTGGTAGAGGGGAGGTGCTCGCCCCTCGGAACGACTTCGAGGGGGTTTTCTGGGGGGTTATTCTTTGTAACCCGTAGGACTAACATCGAGCTCCCCTGTTCTTCCATAGGTACCATGCCGCCCAGGAAATGCATCAGCCGACCTGAGCTGTACCCTGAACCCACCGATGCCGACCAATATCAATGGGTTGATGTTGAACCGAAAGGTGTGCGGTCCAGTTTAGATTCCGAGGATAAGCTCGCCGGGGTGAAAAGAGCTGTACTACCCTGTTCGGGAGATGCCGCTGGTACTTCTTATGAAGTTCTCCCTTGTTCAGCGAATGACAGAATATGCACTAGAACTGATGACAACTCCTTCTTTTTTATGCCGATTTAATCCACAACCTCAGCGTGGCCTTGCCGTTCACCGACCTAGAGATGAGGGTTCTGAAAGAGCTCGGACTGGCCCCTTCGCAACTTCATCCCAACACCTGGTCGTTTCTGAGGAAGTTTCAAAAGTATTGCGGGGCCAAAGGGTTGGTATGCACAGTGCGGCTCTTTCTGTGGATGTATAACCCGTTCGTCAGTAACAAAGACGGGGTTACCGGTCGACTTTGGGTATCGGCCAAAGCCCGAGCTCGCTGTGGGCTGTTCGGAATGTTTACGGAATCTTGGAAGCATTTTAAGCCCAGATTCTTCAAGTACAAGTTCGTGGGCACTGGTCGACCTTGGTTTCGGGACGAGACGTGTCCGAGGTTTCCCTTGGAGTGGACCCCGGAGTTCTTCGATCGCCACCTCGGCACGCCACAAAGATGGTCGGGCGCGACCCTTGATGCCGACGAGGCCGCCACAGTCCACCATTTCCAAAATGAATATCAGGCTCGGAAATTCCAACTTGATGTTGGAGTTTTCATGAAGTGTTCTGATAACGAAGTCTTAGCCAAAATTGGTAGCTAACCTTGCTCTTATACTCTTATAATTTTCTTTTAATTATCTTACTGATTTTTCTTTATCCTTTTGTTTGTAGAGGAATATTGGTCAACCATGTCGTCTAAGGCATTGAAGGCTGCGTTGGGCCGCAAAAGAAAGAGGTCGGAGAGTACTTCCAATGAGGCCGCGACCGCTGATACCACGTCGACCGACTCCGCTCTTCCACACTCTACTCCACCTGTGGTGATCACTGCCCCACCTCCTCCTCAATCTCCGACACCAAGTACTGGGCTCGTCACTACTGCCGGTACTCCAAGGCCGTCGACCGCCACTTCTAGGGCCTCTGTCAAAGATGCTCTTGTAAAGATGTCGGGAGCCGAGTGGAAGAAGATGGCCGAAGGGTTGGCCTATCATTTGAAAAGATCAACAAATATTTTCAATGTGTTAGCCGATGTTGCTGATGACGTTGCGGAAGGCGTGTCGCCAGCCAGGAAGAGGGCCCGATCTGATATGGCGGCGGAGGTGACGGAGCTGAGGAATAGGTAAAACTCTGCCGAGCAAAAGTTGGCCGAGTTAGAAGAGAAGCACCGTCAGCAGATGGAGGAGCTTCGGAAAAGTCAAGAGGAGGCCCTGGCCCAAGCGAAGGCGGATGCAAAGGAGGTTGGTCGGCAAGAGGGCCTGGCCGAGGTGGAGAAGGTGAGGACATTGCTGAAGAGAAGAGCCGCTCAAGCTCTTAAACACAAGGTAGCCGCATATGAATCGGATTTCAATCTTGAGAAGGCGGCAAGTAAAATTTTTACCAGTGCGGTAGAGCAGATTCTTCACCTGAACCAAGGGCTCCGAATTCGGTATGTCGGTGCCTCTGCTGGGTTCGGGGTGGAGGACGGGAAGATGGTCGATTACGACAAGGATGGGCTCGAGGTTGACCTTGACCAGCCCGAGGAGAATCTGCCCAATCCTTTGGTGGAGAAACCGGATGAGGAGTTCTACCCAAGCTCGGTTGTCCTGTCCGATGTTGAAGATGAAGCAGCATAAGTCCCTTATGCTGGGCAGCTTGCGATTTATCTATGTTTTTTGTAACATGTTTGACAATGTTGGGTTGTATTTTGCTTTATTGTGTACAACATTTTATTTTTATGCATGTTCTTTCTAGTTTTAACTTGTTGCATGCTGTTATATTTATGCAAGTTTTTATTCTAACTTGTTGCATATGTACTACGTCCGAGGTCGGAATTATGCAAGCCTTTTCTTTAACTTGTTGCATGAATGCGAGTTTTACCAACTCGTTGCATGTTTACTCGTTCGTCCTCGGATCCGAACTGCGATCCGTTAGGTAGTCACCAAGAAGGCTCTTTAAAAAAGAATGCAAGTGTTTGAGACTTGTTGCATTTTAGACAACCTAAACTCGACTGTTTTTTAAAATACAAGTACTGTTTTCACTTGTTGTATTCGAGATTGATTATAGCTAAAACTGTCATGCTAAGAGCTGTCATGCTAAGAGCGTTTGATCATATCAATAATAAGACGAAGCTCGGCCGACTCAATAAGTGCAGTAATCTTATAAGTTTTCCTCAAAAAAGAGGTACTGTGTATAAGTGCATACGGTAGGGAACTCGGATCTACCCGCCTTAGCCGAGGTGGGTGTCCTCGTCCCCGATGTAAAAGAGAATGCTGAGTGAAGCTATGTGGAAACATTTCACAGCAGTCTGTTCTTTATCGGGTGTCCCTTGTACACTGTGCATATGAGCCGATCTCCTTTACAAGACGTTGGCTGTGCATAGCGTCATGCAACATTTAGGTGGCTAGTGCTAAATGAGAAGCTAGTATGTACGTATATAAAACTGTAGCACTTGAGTAATGGGCAAGTTTGTACTTTTTTATTAATTATAAACATGAGTACATTGCCTATGAATTAAAAAGGTGGGTATATCCCATAGTGGAAAATAAGAGCATGACTAGGGGAAGTAAGTGTAAAATGTTAATAGAAATGAAGATAGAACTTAAACTTTTAGCTGGGGCGGCTGATAACATCTGAGGTAAACCTAGCTGAAGTAGGTTCTCAATTTTGCAACGTTCCAAGAATTTTTGAGTTCGGCTCCTTCAAGAGTCTCCAGTCTGTATGCCCCAGAGTGTGTTTTTGAAATGACTCTGTAGGGGCCTTCCCAATTTTGAGCAAATTTCCCATCTCTTCGGTTTTTAAGACCGATGTCAGCTCTCCTGAGAACGAGATCTCCGACCTCAAAAGACCTGGGTTGTACCGTTTTGTTATACTGCTTGGCTTGCCTTTCTTTTGCTTTCTTTTCCCGAGCAGAGGCGGCGTCCCGGATCTCTTCGGCCAGTATCAAGTTTTCTTTGAACAAATTTCCGTTTTCTTCCTCGGGTCTGTCCCTCATTCGGAAGGTATGAATCCTTCGTTCGATGGGGATGACCGCATCACAACCATAGGTGAGTCGGAAGGGGGTCTCTCCGGTTGAGGACTGAACTGTGGTCCTGATTGACCACAGGACCTCGGGTAGAAGATCGGCCCATGCTCCTTTGGCCTGCGTAATTCTCTTCTTGAGGCCGTCAACGATAGCTCGGTTGGCGGCCTCGGCTTGGCCATTAGTCTGGGGGTGCTCTACCAAAGAAAACCGATGAGAGATCCCAAGATTCTCAGCTAATATCTGGAAGTTGTTGGCAGCGAACTGACTACCATTGTTGGTGATTAATGTGAGTGGAAGGCCAAAACGGGAGATGACTTGTTTCATAAAAAATTTCTGGATCCTTGCCGAAGTGATGGTTGCTAGGGGCTCAGCTTCGATCCATTTGGTAAAGTAGTCTATTGCTACCACGATGAATTTTAGCTGGCCTGGAGCCGTTGGGAACTGTCCCGCAATGTCCATTCCCCACATGCTGAAAGGCCAGGGGGAAGCTAGAGAGTGGAGCTCCTCGGAGGGTTTCTGATAAACATCGCTGAAGAATTGGCATTGAGGACATCGTCGAACATGGTCAATGGAATCCATAACTAAGGTCGGCCAGAAATATCCAGCCCTTAGTATCTTTCTTGCCAAGGATTTTCCTCCGACGTGGTGGCTCCCCATTCCTCCATGGACCTCGTTCAAGGTCTCTTGAGCTTCCTCGGAGGTAAGACATCAGAGGAGTGGGGAAGACATTCCTCTTCTATAAAGGATTCCATCCATAATGACATACTCAGCCGCCTTTCTCTTAAGTTTCTTTGCTTCCTTTTGATCGGCAGGGAGTATTCCATGTTCGAGGTATGCCTTTATCGGATGCATCCAGTCCGGCAGTACTGAAATGGCCATTACTACGCTTGGGGTCGAGATTTGTTCTTGAATGAGGCTTTTATTGTTCCCTCCGCCTTTCGTGCTTGCCAACTTGGAAAGCACATCGGCTCGGGAGTTTGAACTGCGGGGGATATGGGTGATGGAAAATTTGGCAAAATCAAGAGCCAGGGATTTAACTTTATCAAGGTATTTCTGCAGGATGGGCTCTTTGGCTTGGTAGTGTCCAACGACTTTGGAAACCACCAACTGGGAATCGCTCATAATTTGGACTTCAGTTGCACCGAGCTCCTTAGCCATGCGGAGGCCGGCAATGACTGCTTCGTACTCAGCCTGATTGTTCGAGGTTAAAAAATCAAATTTCAGGGAGTATTCGATGCTGAGTCCTTCCGCATTTTCCAAAATAACACCAGCTCCTGCACCCTTTTGATTGCTCGAACCATCAACGTATATCACCCATGTGTCCGAGCTAGAGCTTTGGTGGGGCTCTGTGAACTCGGATACAAAGTCGGCCAATGCTTGTGATTTGATTCCCTTCCTCGGTTCGTAGGAGATGTCGAACTCAGACAGTTCGATTGCTCATGCCATCATTCTCCCAGCGAGGTCGGGCTTCTGAAGAACTTGTTTAATAGGCTGGGCGGTCCTTACGACAATAGGGTGACTCTGAAAGTATTGTCGCAGCCGCCATGCAACAAGTATTAAACAAAATGCAAATTTCTCAATTTTGGAATACCGGAGCTCGGAACCTTGCAGAGCTCGGCTTATGAAATAAACAGGGAACTCTGTTCGGTCCTCCTCTCGGACCAACACCGAGCTGAGTGCGGAATCGCCAACAGAAAGGTAAATAAAAAGACTCTCTCCCTGGAGAGGGCTAGAGAGGACTGGCGGGGAAGAGAGATATTCCTTAAGTGCCAGGAAGGAAGTTTCACAATCTTGATCCCAATGAAAATTTGTACCTTTTTTCAGCAGTTTATACCAGGGTAAGGCCTTTTTTGCGGCCTGAGGGAGGAACCTCGACAATGCCGCCATCCTGCCTATCAACTGCTGCACTCCTCTGAGATCGGCGGTGCTCTTCATCTCTAATATAGCTCGGCACTTGTCGGGATTTGCTTCAATTCCTCTTTCTGAAAGCATGAATCCGAGGAAGGCCCCTGCTGGGACTCCAAAGGTGCACTTTTCCGGATTCAGCCTCATCTTATGAGCTCTCACCCTTTCCAGAACCATGGTGAGATCTCGGACATGATCCTCCTTTTTCTTGCTTTTTGTGATCATGTCGTCAATATAGACCTCCATGGTGGTACCAACGATTCCATCGAAGACTTTGTTCATCATTCTTTGGTAGGTTGCCCCAGCGTTCTTCAAGCCGAAGGGCATGACCGTATAGCAGTAGGTTGCCTTTCCGGTTGTAAACGTGGTCTTATCCTGATCCGGCGGATACATAGGGATCTGGTTGTATCCCGAGTAAGCGTCAGTGAATGATAATAACTGGTATCCTGCCGAATTATCGACGAGTTGATCAATAATCGGTAGTGGATACTGATCCTTTGGGCAGGCCTTGTTGAGGTCGGTGTAATCTACACACATCCTCCAATTGCCGTTTGCCTTTTTAACCAGCACAGTATTTGCCACCCATTTGGCATATGGTACTTCTCTAATGAACCCTGCTTCCAGCAGCTCGGAAACCTTTTCCTGAATAACTTTTGCTTTCTCTGTTCCCACTCGTCTCATCTTTTGCGCTACCGGCCTTGCCTTTGGATCCACACTGAGCTTGTGACAGATAAAGTTTGGGTCAATTCCTGGCATATCGGCCGAGGTCCACGCAAACAAGTCTGAATTAGCTCGTAACAGATTGATCATTTCGTCTCGGATCTCCTGAGGGAGGTCAGCACCAACTTTGACAGTTTTGCTGGAGTCAGAAGGATCAATGGGAATTACCAACCATTCACCTTGAGGAGACGGTCTGAGATCATCGTGTTCGGCCCGGACATCCAATTCGGCCAAAAGGACCTTCCCTTTGGCTAATGTTGGACCAGAGAGTTCTTCTTGCTTTTTCCTAGTTTCCCGTAGACTCGCGTTATAGCAGAGTCGGGCTTTCAGCTGGTCGGCTTTGACGGTGACAAGGTTGTCATCAGAACCGACGAATTTCATTGCTAAGTGAACTATTGAGACCACTGCCCCGAAGGCTTGCAGGCAGGTTCGTCCCAGTATCACATTGTATGGGGATTCAGAATCAACCACTAAAAACTTGATAATCTCCGTTCGGGCCGAAGGCACTTTGCCCAAGGTCACCGGGAGGAGGATGGCTCCAAGGGGGCGTATTGCCTCGCCCGTGAAGCTGATAAGATGCCCTTCAAAATGTACGAGGACGGCGGACCTTAGTTTCAGTGCTTGAAATGTGTGGAGAAAAAGAATGTCCGCCGAGCTTCCTTGGTCGACGAGAACTCGGGCGATTTCGAAGTTGCCGATCATCGCCGCGATCACCATTGGTTCATTGTGATCCGGGATGATATCTCGTAGATCCTGATCAGAAAAACTGATTGGGATATTCCGAGATGGTTTTTTACCAATAGGCTTGTGGGGAACAGCTAATACTTGATAAACGTACTTTTTCCTTTCCGACTTCTTCTCGCCGCCACCGGCGAAACCTCCAGAGATAGTTTCCACCCGGATATTTTCCGGTGTCTTAAACAGATCTTGTACAACAAAATTTCTTGGTTGTTGTTGGGACCCATCGGGGGCTGAGGCTTGAACGGTGGCTCGTTCGGCGGGATGCCGCACGGGCAATCTCTGATGCGACGACAGTGACGGTGGGTGAGGAGGGGGGTGGTGGAGACCTTGCTGCCCTGTTAGCCTCAAGGTGTGATCGCAGGTCCTTAGTTGACGGGATTCTCCCTGGGCGCTCCCTCCCCCTCTTCTGATCTGGTTGTGCTTCAGACATGGTAGAATTTCTGGGAATGAAGTTTATCTTTTCCCACAGACGGTGCCAATGTGATGTCCTAGACGGTGAGGTCCTCCAAGGGTTAGGGAAGAAGACCTTCAAAGGAGCCTCAGTCTAGAGTTTCTGTGTGATGTTTGGTGGGAGTCCTCTGGTGGCTAAGGGGAGAGCCAAGAAGCAACCCTAATCACTGGTCTTTGAGGGTGATAATTAGGGTTAGAGGACGTACCTGAGCCCCATGTAGTACGGAGCTACTTATAGGGGAGATCTGGTTGCCCTAATGGGCTTGTTTGGGGCCCAAGTAGGGCCAGCCTGTAATGAGCTATGAGTGGATGAGCTGTCCTTGTGGATAAGAAGGGAAGACGTCATCATGTCCTTGGTGTCGGATTTGGGAAGGTGTCGGACTTGGACGTCGGACCTGAGTTGGAGCACGAGGTCGGCCTGTATCTGGCGTCTGTTCGGCCGTTGAGCTTTGAGCTCGGCCAAGCGTTCAGAAGGCTTCCTGAAGGGTCCTTAGGTCTTTGGCGAGGGTTATGGGGAGTTCGGCCTAGCCGAGTCCACCACAGATAATTAACAACACAAAGCAACGATAACAACGGTAGATAAAGAGAGAAGGGATAGAGAGATTGCAGCCAGATTTTTATATTGGTTCAGTCTTCCCAGCGAAAGGCCTACGTCAAGTCCCCAAGGGACCCGCTTGAGAGTTCTATTGATAAACGTTCAATTGAGTTCGACCCAATTACAACCAGAGCATCCCGCACGCTACTTAGTTCGACCTTTCGCTAAGGACCTCAACTGCACACCAATGTTCCTCACCCCTAACAAACAGAGGATGCCACACCCTCACACTATAGGAAGTCACTTCCTAGACTCTAAGGTAGTCTAACTACTAGGTGTCCCACCGTTCGTCTAGGACCACTACCCAAAAATAAAAATTGGGTTCCTCACCCCAATAACCACAAACCTGCCACATGTTCGAACTAGGAAGTCACTCCCTAATAAGCTATGGGTTACACACCCCATACAACAACGGTTAAAAAAGATAAAGCAACTAACAATAATGCACTCTAAGTAGTGCGGATACAACAATATAAAGCCCACTCACAATAATATGTTCTCAATAACACAAATACAACAATAAAGCTCTATGACAATGGATATAACAATGTAAGTATATAGGCCAAAACTTTTCCTTCAAAGAAAATAGAAGAAGATGAAGTTTAGAGAAGGAGAAGTTCGATGATGGAGAAGGAGAAGAAGAACGTAAAAACCTTTTTTTCTCTCTCAAACGTGATTGTCAAAATTTGATCAGAAGAGTTATCTCTAATGAAAACGAGAAAAACTTTCTTATTAAAAAGATTTGGTTTAGAGGATTTGAATTTTGAATTTGAAAAATAAAATCAGAATCAAATCAAAAACGATTTTGTAAATAATTCAAATTCAAAATAAGAATCAAATAAAAATCAAATCCGGAAATATAATAAGATTGGTTTTCAAACTAAAAAAGGAATTAATTCAAAAATCATATTAGAATTCGAATTTTGAAAATAAATTAGAATCAATTAGGTAAAAATAAATCTGGAAACATTTTAGATTGATTCTGACACGGATTTCAAAAACATTTAAAGTAATCGATTACTTCAAAAATGTAATCGATTATTTTGCCCAAAGGTAATCGATTATGGAAAACAAGTAATCAATTATGAAGTCTCTGGAAAATGTATGATGCAACATTCTAATCGATTATTTGATCAGAGTAATCAATTACTTTCATACAAAGGTAATTGATTAGCAGAGTTCAAATACTCGATTACAAACTCTCTAGATTTTCTATGATGCTGCAGAAGTAATCAATTATGTGTGGTGATCGATTACTTTGATTCAAATGTAATCGATTAGCCAGGTTCAAATACTCTATTACAAGCTCTCTGGATTTTGTATGATGTTGCAAAAGTAATCGATTATCTCAGGCAAGTAATCGATTATTCCAACAGAAATTTGTAAAACGATTTTCATGACCAGAGACAGCAATCATAAATTATCTCAAATACATTTTCTTAATTAAGACAACAGGTAAATACATTTTAAAACAGACTTTGTAAAGATAAAACTTTTCTTCTCCTTTTGAAAAACATTCTTCTCCATGAATTTAAGTTGTGGCCTTTATACTCAAGTAACTATATCCATTACCTTACATTTATTCCTAGGGGAAAGGGAAAGACACAACTTGAGCCTTCATTTGCTTGAACCTTGATAGCTTGACTTGTGAGCTTCATTGACTTTGTTTGTAATCATCAAAACTTTGAATGTCACTTGAAGTCCTTGGGAAAGCTTGACTTCTAATAGACTACTTCAGATCCTTGTGCATGTCATGGACCAGAGAAAGAGAAGAGCGAGGATGTGGGGCGATAGAGGTAGAAATGGTGATTGCATGCTATAGGGATTTGTAGATATTGAGAGGGAGGGAGAGATTGAGGCTAGATGAGTGGACAAAGGGGAGGGAAACTCGTGATCTAGTTTGTAACACCTCCAAAATCTCAAAATTTCGCAATTCCATGTACTATAAATTGGTTGTCAAACTCGCGAGTTCACTTGTAATGAGTTTACGAGTTTACTCCATGGAATCGAGTTAAGTCGGTTAAAAACTCGGATCTGAGTAAACTTGGGTAAACTCGCATAAACTCGATCAAACTCGCGAGTTAGTAAAAAAGGGCCTAAAAATAGAAGCCGACGGAGTCATTTTTGGGCATTATCAACTGCATTTTGGAAGGATTAGCTGTGTTTTGGTAGGATAAAAAAGAGAAACCCTTCTCTTTCTCTACTGCTCTCCATCTTTGTTGTTCTGGCTTTGTGAAACCCTTCTTGATCTCTGGCTTCTCTCCTTCTCTGTTGCTCTTTCTGCCTCTCGATCTTCGCCACCCTCATCTCTGGCTTATCTCCATCTCTCTCTGTATAGCTTCGAATTGGTTGCCTCCCTCACCCTCACTCGATCATCTTTTCAAGCTTTGAATTTCTTCTAAAATGTGTGTTTTTTCCTTTTTCCTTTTTCATTTTAATTTTAATTTCGTTTTTTTCTTTTGTTGTTTACTTCTTGTTGCAATAGGTTCTAAATATGGGGTACCTGGTTCTGAAATTGGTTCTTCTTTTGCATGTTGAAGAAGAACTTGAAGGATTTGCTTGCATTAACTACTGCTGATGGTTCTAATATGCTTGCATTAACTACTACTGTTGAAATTGGTTCTTCTTTTGGTTCTGATTTGCTTGCATTCATAGTTAATTAACTATTGTAACTGATGCAATTTTCTTATAATTTTTTTTTGTTGTTACTTGTTATTGTATAATTGTATTGATGCACTTCTATTGTATCCTAATATCATTTATTTGATTTTGATTGATTGCAAATAAATGATGTTATATATTTATAAACACTTCTTTTTCAATTCAATAGAGTATATATTATGAAATGGAAGGTATGGAAGTTGTGTAGATATTATTTTTTAAATTGGTAAACTCGTACGAGTTTACGAGTCGAGTTATTACCCTCAGCTCCTCGAGTTTAGGTAAACTCGCGAATTTGACATCCTCTGTAATTAAAGGATTTTTTTATGCCACTTTGTGATCCAAGAATGATACTATAATTTTGATTGCATCGTTAATTTTAAAATATTGTTTGTAGTAAAAGAAAGTGTAAGTTTGTCTGGTTTTCCATTATAGAGAAACGCTATGAAGTTTCACACTCCCATCCAAATTAAGCAATAATCAACATATTCCTTTACAAAAACAACACTGAGAGAGCTTCACACAACAACTATTACCATTCCCTCAAACTCCATCATATTGATTGATAACAAAAACCCATGAAAGGGAAGAAACAAAATAATTTCAGAATAAAAAAATATCTTTTGATGACAAAAACCAATCAAAGAAACAAAACCACAAGATCATTGCTGAGAGAGAGGATAGAGTCTATGGTTCCGACTCGGAGATTGAGGATATTGAACTAAGAAAGAGTGAGAAGAAAATGAAGAAGAAGTAATGTGGGAAACGAAAGAGAATGAATTTATAGAGAAAGAGTACTCTGTAGAGAGGAGTATCGAAAGAGTGTTATGCGGTAGAGCTGCAATTGAGTCTAGAGAGTGGCGGCGGAGCTGCAATTGGCTGTTGAGTGAGAGAGTGAGAGGGAGAGGATGACAAAGAAACTTTTAGGGTTCTACCTCTTGTCTCTCAATGCCTTTGATATTTTCTCTTTTAGGGTGTGTTTGGGAGTTTTGAAGGTGATGGAATGGAAAGGAAAAGGCTTCCATTCCTTCCCTTTCCATTGACTCCATCTAGTTTGGGAGGTAAGGATTTTGGGCGTTTTAAGTGGAAAATTCTCATTTTATTCCATTAGTTTAGAACTCTCAAACAATGGAGACATCATTCTAACTATTTCCATTCCATTCCATCCCTCTATATACCCTCCATCCAAACATAGCCGTAGGGTTCTTCGTTTGATTTCTTCTCCTTTCTTTCTACCTTTTGTCCATTCTCTTTTCTTTGTAAATATAGAAGGAGGCCGGTTTAATTGAATTGAAAAGAGGATAACTTATTAGTTGGTCCTGAACCACCACGTCATCCGTGGTTCAGGTCAATCATTGTTTGACACATAATATATAAATAACTACTCACTCACAAAATTGATTATTCACATTATGTACTTTAAATTCTAACATGTAACACATATTACAAAAACCCAATAGTGTAGAATGTAACATCCCTCGTTTCTTAAAAAGAATTTCACTTATTATTGAAACATGTTGGAAAAGTTTGAGTATGAAAATTTTTCCAAAACATAATTAATGTGGTACTCAAATTTAAACCATGTATTGGAACTAAATTCGGTAGAAGGAGTAATTATTTGCTGAACATTTTAGAATCCTTTTGAGATAACCTTTGTAGTACAAAATAGCTTTCGAAAATAACTTAGTTATTAGGTCATCCTAGGAAATCAACTTTAACAATACTTCCTTCGTGCCGAACGATAAAATTAGAGTGAACGGAATATATTAAAATAGTTCATGGGCTCATAAAATCGGGTATATAAATTCGATGTGTACCACAATTATATTAAAGTATGAAAACTAGGTTTCCTCTCGGATACATCTCTCAAAATATATACATTGTTTCCATTATCAAAAATAGAGACGTTCCAGAGCTGGTCACTGGTTCTTCATCCCTTCGTTCATCTGGTTGAGTCCTCAGAGTTGTATAAAAGAGTCTCTATCCCATGATGACTTAGTACTTCATGAACTTAAGGGTCATCCAATTCCTTTAATCTCTAGGTAGTCTAGGTACCTGGTCAAAACCTATTAAGGGCAGGGGGTAAGCTTATACATTCGCATTATCAAATAAGAATAAAGTCCTAACATCCACAAGTAAGCACCCATCATGATAGAAATGCATAAACATGAGCACCTGCCATTTCATTTATTTCTCCTTCCAAATAGGTGGAATGATGCATGCTTCTCATCTCTCGATTCCTGAGATTCTTCAACTAATCACTCAGATAAACGTCCTTCCATAACACCATTGTATACCCATAATACAAATAATACGTTTTCAAACGTATGGCGTACTTGCTCGGAAGTGATAAAAACGTCACACTATCTGGTGAACGTCACGTCGCCCAAGGACGTAAACCTATCACTTTTCAACATGCACTGGGTGTGATAAAAAACGTCACCACATCTGATGAACGTCACGTCGCCTAAAGACGTAAACCTTATCACTTGTGATACACAACAGAGGTGATAAACAACGTCACCATGTCTGATGAACGTCACGTCGCCTAAGGACGTAAACCTTATCACTTGTGTGCACCACACCCTTCTCAACAAACAACGGGTGTGATAAAAAACGTCACCACATCTGATGAACGTCACGTCGCCTAAGGACGTAAACCTTATCACTTGTGTAACACAACAGAGGTGGTAAACAACGTCACCATGTCTGATGAACGTCACGTCGCCAAAACGTAAACCTTACCACTTGTGTGCAACACACCGTTGAACCATCAAACCAACAGTATACCACATACTGCCCACATTGTCCACCTCAATGTGTCATCGAGCAAGTAGTAACATTTGGCACTCCCAGAGGCCCTCCTCATGTTCCAAAAACATGACACGGCGATAACTCATCACCGTTCACTGTGCATGAATGCATGCAAGTATTCCCTCAAGATTATTTGTTAATCTCATCGTATACAATATGTAATGAATTCATCAATGAGATATATCAATTTCCATGCTTAGGAATTATGGGATTTATTAAAGGAAGTATCACATTATTCCCTTTAAGTGTCATTAGGTTTAAATGGAAGTGGTTAGATTAAAAATGGTGTTTTCTCAACATTTTAGTAAAAGACTCCAGTAGTAGCTTCAATACTCGAGTAGTTCTTCAATTTCATGAGATTGTGTATTAGACTGCCCAGAATACTCGAGTATTTCCCAAAATACTCGAGTAGTTCACAAAATACTAGAGTATTTTGCAGCCCAGAATACTAGAGTATTTTACAAAATACTAGAGTATTTCGTGATCTTCTGGGAAGCTTGTATCAGAAAATACTCGAGTGTTTTACCAAATACTCGAGTATTTTTGACAGCAGATGCACTACAACTTGGTTTTAACATACCATTTTCAATTCTAACCAACTCTAACTTAAACCAATGATCAACAAAACTTTGTTTACACATTTAAAACTTGTCTCAACACAGAGATCGCATCAATTCGCAGAAAATCATAATCATTCATCAATTATGCATGAAAATCACATATTATGCAACTTAAAGTACCAATTTCAATTCCACTCATTTTTGGCATAATTTCAGCATTGAGTAAGCTCACATGCAACCAAATAAACTTGCCTTAGCATGTAGCATGCCTCAGATTGGCCTCCAAGCCATATTCCTATTTCAATCTATGCCCTTAGAGTCTCATGGTGACTCATCCTACTTTCTAATGCAATTTAATCTTATTCTAGCAAATGGTAAGCTTCCCCCATACCTTAGGGTCGTTCTTGAACAAAAGCTCCGCAGAGAACAGCAACCAAATGCTCTAACCACTTCCCACCCGAACTTGCATAACAGCTTCAGCAGGGGTTCAAAACCACATCAATCGACATTTGAATCATGCATAAAAATTGGGGAAATTGGTTAGACTATGTTCTCTATAACATGAACTTTGAAAACCAATAAGTTTCAGACCAAGAGAAGGCTTGAGCTTACCACAATCGAAGCTCAAAGTCGGCTCTCTGAATCTGAAAATCTAGTTTGGCAGATTTCAACCCCTAACTTTGCAGGCCCATAACTTTTTGACCAGGGACTCAAATTTAACAAACTTGGTATCAAATCGAAGCTCGTTGAAAGAGCTTCCCAATGGTATATCAGGCGTGAGGTAACTCTCAAGGAGGAGAGAGAATCGAAGCCATGAAGGTGACGGATCTAAACAGAGTTCTGGTTTTTGGCAGATTTGAAGCTCTATCTTGCAGAGCTCATCACTCTCACCACACTCAAGCTTAGCTCGCAATTTATGACTCTTTTCGAAGCTCTGGATGTGAGCTTCGAAACGGTGTATGATTTGTTCTAGGAGACTCAAGGACGAAGACGAATTGAGAATTGGAATTCAAGAACCCTAAAACTCGTTTTCTAAGCTTCTAAACTTGAATTTGTTGGCCATATATAAATTCTTCTCCCTTCTTGAAGAAGATTGGAAAACTCCATGCATAAGGACACGAATCCTAGGCATGCCTGGGCTAGATGGCGTGGCAACACCAGCTGAATTCGTGGCAAACTCCGAGTTCCTCCATGGCTGGACAACTGTCGCGCACCATTTTGAGCTATCAGACCTAGAATACTCGAGTATTCAACCAAATACTCGAGTATTTTGGCCAGTTTTCACTAAAAACTTTGTTTAATTAATTTTAACTCCAAAAGACCTTCCATTATTTCTTTTAGGTCCTTCCCAAGGACTTTATTGTAAAATTTAATATTTTATGGAAAAACCACATCATAAAATATTTTCTCATAATATATATAGATATACATATAATGCAAACCAAAAATCAAATACAGAATTATTATTTATTTATAAAACCAATATACTAACATATTTATTCGGAAGACGAAATTAGGGGTGTTACACTACTCCCCCACTTAAAAGGAATTTCGTCCCCGAAATTCATTCTTTTAAAATTCCACATTTTCATAACAAATTGTTTTGAGGTTATTATTTTTTTTCAAAACATAATTAGGGAGAACTCTCCCCCACTTAAAAGGAATTTTCCTTTTAAACTCTCTGCCCCCAAAATGTCACATAAAAATTTTTCAAATGAAACTTTCTCGGATAAACTTTTGCGTTTCCAACACATATCAAAATCCTTCAAAAAGGTTTGCCTTATACTTCCTTGAAATTATTTCACAATGAAATCCTTTTATTAAAACTTTTCTAAAACCCATGCCCCAAGTACATATTGAAATATTTGCAACAAACCTTTCAAAGAAAACTTTCTCCGCTGCGCACTCTGATCACTCGAGCACGAGTAAGGAATTATTTATATGACTTTATTCCTTAACAGTATAAATATCAGGGTGATCAGTCCTAACATTTAAACTATTAGCAATAAAATCATCCCTTTCAGATATAATCTTTCTCAAGAAAGACTATACGATTTATCTTTAAGTTAAATGAACTTAAAGTTAAGGAACATTATCGTCACTATCAGACTTAGTCAGATAGCCAAGTTCTAGAGAAACTTCCGTTGGGGAGACAAAGACTTGTCCTATCCCGGTGGCTGTTAATCTCTCTAGTCTTAACTGATCTTTCTCTTTCTGTAGCGACCAAAGACATTTATCACATCCAACTGTGATAAGGGTTTTGATCACAGAAATTCAAGTTAAAGGCTTGCTCAAATTTTCAAATAACAGAGCGATTTAATTAACGAAATCGAAAACATTTGACTACGTTAATTCAAATCAGCGAAGGGATAACTCAGACTTCCTATATCCGACTCTAATTCGTATCCTAGCAGGGTGGAAAACTCTTCCACTCTTGATTTGCTGGTTGACCATTCCTTTCTTGCATTCTCCTTCAAACAATCCGACGAATAGAACTTAATCAAATATCCCTTTCAGACATCACTACTCAGTCCATGATGATGCGCCTCACCTTCTCACCTTAAAGTTGACAAATGATTCCTTTCCATCGACTTTTCAGTTATATTCATGCAGTTGAGGTTTCCTTAACTCCTTATGCATGAAATTTTGGTTCCCATAGTTAGTTCACTTATTCCTCAATAGTTGATATCTGGTTTGGAATTCAGACATTATTCATTCCAGACTCCGCATGTTTGATCCTTCCATCAAAATTGCAATGAAATATACTTCCTCAATCTTTTGAACTTGGTAATGTTTTCCCCGAGATTCATATTACCCTACCTTATTTACAATAATTCAATCTCCTTTCTCTAATTTTTCAAAGATTTCATCCTTGAATAATTCTCAAGTGACATGTCATTCCTTTGCTTCCAATGTCAGATTTACATAGTTCCACTATGTTTTAGCTTCACCACTTAGCATATTAGTGTATAACCTTTACTCATCCATTTAGCTTAATTCCATAATTAACCTTCAATTTCCAAATCATCCGTACTCCAAATTCTTGTCCCTAAGACGTCCACTATGGATCCTAGGTTTCTTCCCTTTCGAAATCAATCTCTTATTTGTCCTTAGCTCTTCAGTTCTTTGTTGCAATTCACGAATTCGAATTAGGAATTCTATTGTGATTTGCAACCTTCCCTTCTTACTTCTCGTCGGTCTACTTGTATCATCAAACTCGTATCTATTCGACTTCTTAAAAGCACTTTCTTAATCCCCGTAGAGCTCACATAAATTGCCTTTCGGCCCATTGTAATTGCTTTCATCTTCTGCTTCGTCACGACGACGACAGAGTTTCCAATCACGAGCCTTTAAAATTCTGTCCGTCGGCGTTGTCCCTTGTTCAACTCCTTCTGATTGAAAAATTACTTCGACTCCCCATGGTCATTAACACTTAAAGCATAATGACATGGGAAGAAGGCCTCAAGCCCTCATAGCAACCATGATCGTTACAAAGCTCAAGTCATGCGTCGAGTGAATCACCCTGTGTGTATTCCATCACTTTGATGCATACATATCTACCTTCCTTTCTTAAAACTACCTCTCTCCAAGTCCTGGCCTCGACACATGAAAATGCACTTCAATACTTTTGCACGAATCGAGTAGGAGTAACACAGGAGGGAATGTTAACCTTCTCTTCAATGACTGAAAAATTCTTGTTGTTCTTATTATTCCATATAAAAAGGCCATTCCTTCCGGGTTACCTTGGTTAAAAAATATTTGACTTTAGAAAGTCCACTTAAACACCCCCAATAGAATTCAATCAATCCCTTCCCAAAATCACATCCCATCGTGATAAGGGATAATAGATCAAATTTTACTTAGTGTCGCGATCAAATATCTTGACACTATAATCTAAACAGACTTTAGAAACAAATTTGGGTAATTTCATAGGGTCTCTAACTTTAAAACAACTAGATGAATCCGACTTCAACCTATTCACACATTTATAATAAACAAAAGAATGGGTAACTCCCGAATCGAACACAATCATGCAAAGTTGGTTTTGAAGTAAATGGTTACCTTGCGCGAGATCAGGTGATTGGTTAACTTCTACTCTATTCGGGGTAACACTTTTCCTTGAGTCATTGGTTTGCTAGCAATTCCGGTGTGATTACCTTTCACCGACTCTCTGCAGTAACGTGCAATATGACCCTGTTTCCCACAGTTGAAGCAAGTACTTGTTGCCCAGCAGATTCTTCCAAAATGATGATGTTTGCACTTCTCGCAGTAAGGGGTATTGCTGCTAGTCTTAATTCCATTCCCGTCTTCAACTCTACCTTTGCCTCGTTTCTGGTTGAAATATGGATCCATTTTCCGATGATTAAATCCTTTCTTTCTTTGTGGTCCATAACTCTGTTGGTTACTCTTTGCCTGATCAGCTACTACTTCAGCCTTCTTGTCATCCTCATACATCCGACACATGTCAACCAACGTAGGAAAACTTTGGATCTTCTGATAACTGAAAACAGATTTCAGTTCAGGTCTCAGGCCACCTTCAAATTTGATGCATTTGCTTCTCTCATCCGGATTATTTTGATAGTATGGAGAGTACTTCATCAATTCCTCAAACTTAGCTGCGTACTCGCCCACACTCATATCTCCTTGTTTTAATTGTAGGAATTCAACTTCCTTCTTCCTTCTCAAGTCCTCTGGGAAATATTTATTGAGAAACGTTTCCATAAACATCTCCCAATTGACGTCCTTTCCCTCATAGTGTAAAAGTTGAACCGTGTGATTCCACCAATTCTCAGCCTCTCCTTCTAACATATAAACTGCATATGCCACCTTTTGAGCTTCCGTGCAGCCTAATGTTCTAAAAATCTTATCCATAGTATGAATCCACTTGTTAGCCTCCTCTGGCTTAAATCCTCCTTCAAACTTAGGTGGATTACAATTTCGAAAATCCGCTAAACTCTTAGCCTCAACATTACATTGATGTGGCAGATTAACTGGTTGTGGTGGTTGCTGATGTTGTTGTTGTTGCCATTGCTGCATTGATTCCAACACAGTCGTGATCCTCCCCAGCATCGCATTAGTATGATTTCGGTTTCTTGTCGTCATATCAGACCTGCACTATGGACGTGTGGTCATATATGGTGGACTTAAGAAACACTCATCACACAACTTATACTAAAGCTGTAGCTTCAAACGGTACATCCAACTCGTATCTATTACTTGATCAAAGTAGAATATAAATCTCATCCTGTGGATACTTTGCTTGATGCTGATAACTACCTTTCTAGAACTACTTTAGCCATTACAGGATATGACTTTTGCTTGAACCCGACACTTCACGAGAGAATATCCGGGAGATTCTTCGTAACCATAATCTCTTTAATTCCCCTCTTCCTTTATCCCACTATGAGAACAACACTCAAACATCTTGGGTTTCGGATTCTCGCCCCTCTATCGCAATTAATTATCACTTGATTCTTGGGTATCCAATCCAAGTCCAAGATCACACCTAATTATGAAAAATGAGTAGACCAAGTTTACTCTAAAGAGATAGCTCAATAGAATAGCTCAATCATACGAGAGAAACAACTACAAGAAAACTTGTAGGAGTTTGATCTTGAGGTAGCAGGGTAGATCAAACACAAGAAAACGCAATCGATTCTCGTCCTCACCAAGGGTTAATCAATTTCAGAGTTACAACTCTGTAAAGCAAACCACTAGGGAAAATAACCTCCTAGTACTAACTTCGGGGTTTGTTAGTTTTCATACTAGAGGAAAATACCCTCCCTAGAGGATATTAGCTCGCCTTTAGATCCTTTGGAATCACCCCTTGTTGATTCTTTGATACCATAATGGATCAGCACTATGGGCTTAAGGTTGGAATTGATCTAAAAGAAGTACATCACTATCATACTTCAACTTAGGCTACTTCAAACACTATAGACAGGTACTTGGTCACATACCCAGGGTCAAGGGATAGAACCTTTTACTCCAATTAGAAGTATTTAAGAGCATACTTCACAAGAAACTCTACAATTCTTGAGGACCAGCGTATTGAACCGCACACCCAAGGACCAAGAGTCAGGACCATTGTTCTGATACCATAAAATGTAACATCCCTCGTTTCTTAAAAAGAATTTCACTTATTATTGAAACATGTTGGAAAAGTTTGAGTATGAAAATTTTTCCAAAACATAATTAATGTGGTACTCAAATTTAAACCATGTATTGGAACTAAATTCGGTAGAAGGAGTAATTATTTGCTGAACATTTTAGAATCCTTTTGAGATAACCTTTGTAGTACAAAATAGCTTTCGAAAATAACTTAGTTATTAGGTCATCCTAGGAAATCAACTTTAACAATACTTCCTTCGTGCCGAACGATAAAATCAGAGTGAACGGAATATATTAAAATAGTTCATGGACTCATAAAATCGGGTATATAAATTCGATGTGTACCACAATTATATTAAAGTATGAAAACTAGGTTTCCTCTCGGATACATCTCTCAAAATATATACATTGTTTCCATTATCAAAAATAGAGACGTTCCAGAGCTGGTCACTGGTTCTTCATCCCTTCGTTCATCTGGTTGAGTCCTCAGAGTTGTATAAAAGAGTCTCTATCCCATGATGACTTAGTACTTCATGAACTTAAGGGTCATCCAATTCCTTTAATCTCTAGGTAGTCTAGGTACCTGGTCAAAACCTATTAAGGGCAGGGGGTAAGCTTATACATTCGCATTATCAAATAAGAATAAAGTCCTAACATCCACAAGTAAGCACCCATCATGATAGAAATGCATAAACATGAGCACCTGCCATTTCATTTATTTCTCCTTCCAAATAGGTGGAATGATGCATGCTTCTCATCTCTCGATTCCTGAGATTCTTCAACTAATCACTCGGATAAACGTCCTTCCATAACACCATTGTATTCCCATAATACAAATAATACGTTTTCAAACGTATGGCGTACTTGCTCGGAAGTGATAAAAACGTCACACTATCTGGTGAACGTCACGTCGCCCAAGGACGTACTTATCACTTTTCAACATGCACTGGGTGTGATAAAAAAACGTCACCACATCTGATGAACGTCACGTCGCCTAAAGACGTAAACCTTATCACTTGTGATACACAACAGAGGTGATAAACAACGTCACCATGTCTGATGAACGTCACGTCGCCTAAGGACGTAAACCTTATCACTTGTGTGCACCACACCCTTCTCAATAAACAACGGGTGTGATAAAAAACGTCACCACATCTGATGAACGTCATGTCGCCTAAGGACGTAAACCTTATCACTTGTGTAACACAACGGAGGTGGTAAACAACGTCACCATGTCTGATGAACGTCACGTCGCCAAAACGTAAACCTTACCACTTGTGTGCAACACACCGTTGAACCATCAAACCAACAGTATACCACATACTGCCCACATTATCCACCTCAATGTGTCATCGAGCAAGTAGTAACATTTGGCACTCCCAGAGGCCCTCCTCATGTTCCAAAAACATGACACAGCGATAACTCATCACCGTTCACTGTGCATGAATGCATGCAAGTATTCCCTCAAGATTATTTGTTAATCTCATCGTATACAATATGTAATGAATTCATCAATGAGATATATCAATTTCCATGCTTAGGAATTATGGGATTTATTAAAGGAAGTATCACATTATTCCCTTTAAGTGTCATTAGGTTTAAATGGAAGTGGTTAGATTAAAAATGGTGTTTTCTCAACATTTTAGTAAAAGACTCCAGTAGTAGCTTCAATACTCGAGTAGTTCTTCAATTTCATGAGATTGTGTATTAGACTGCCCAGAATACTCGAGTATTTCCCAAAATACTCGAGTAGTTCACAAAATACTAGAGTATTTTGCAGCCCAGAATACTAGAGTATTTTACAAAATACTAGAGTATTTCGTGATCTTCTGGGAAGCTTGTATCAGAAAATACTCGAGTGTTTTACCAAATACTCGAGTATTTTTGACAGCAGATGCACTACAACTTGGTTTTAACATACCATTTTCAATTCTAACCAACTCTAACTTAAACCAATGATCAACAAAACTTTGTTTACACATTTAAAACTTGTCTCAACACAGAGATCGCATCAATTCGCAGAAAATCATAATCATTCATCAATTATGCATGAAAATCACATATTATGCAACTTAAAGTACCAATTTCAATTCCACTCATTTTTGGCATAATTTCAGCATTGAGTAAGCTCACATGCAACCAAATAAACTTGCCTTAGCATGTAGCATGCCTCAGATTGGCCTCCAAGCCATATTCCTATTTCAATCTATGCCCTTAGAGTCTCATGGTGACTCATCCTACTTTCTAATGCAATTTAATCTTATTCTAGCAAATGGTAAGCTTCCCCCATACCTTAGGGTCGTTCTTGAACAAAAGCTCCGCAGAGAACAGCAACCAAATGCTCTAACCACTTCCCACCCGAACTTGCATAACAGCTTCAGCAGGGGTTCAAAACCACATCAATCGACATTTGAATCATGCATAAAAATTGGGGAAATTGGTTAGACTATGTTCTCTATAACATGAACTTTGAAAACCAATAAGTTTCAGACCAAGAGAAGGCTTGAACTTACCACAATCGAAGCTCAAAGTCGGCTCTCTGAATCTGAAAATCTAGTTTGGCAGATTTCAACCCCTAACTTTGCAGGCCCATAACTTTTTGACCAGGGACTCAAATTTAACAAACTTGGTATCAAATCGAAGCTCGTTGAAAGAGCTTCCCAATGGTATATCAGGCGTGAGGTAACTCTCAAGGAGGAGAGAGAATCGAAGCCATGAAGGTGACGGATCTAAACAGAGTTCTGGTTTTTGGCAGATTTGAAGCTCTATCTTGCAGAGCTCATCACTCTCACCACACTCAAGCTTAGCTCGCAATTTATGACTCTTTTCGAAGCTCTGGATGTGAGCTTCGAAACGGTGTATGATTTGTTCTAGGAGACTCAAGGACGAAGACGAATTGAGAATTGGAATTCAAGAACCCTAAAACTCGTTTTCTAAGCTTCTAAACTTGAATTTGTTGGCCATATATAAATTCTTCTCCCTTCTTGAAGAAGATTGGAAAACTCCATGCATAAGGACACGAATCCTAGGCATGCCTGGGCTAGATGGCGTGGCAACACCAGCTGAATTCGTGGCAAACTCCGAGTTCCTCCATGGCTGGACAACTGTCGCGCACCATTTTGAGCTATCAGACCCAGAATACTCGAGTATTCAACCAAATACTCGAGTATTTTGGCCAGTTTTCACTAAAAACTTTGTTTAATTAATTTTAACTCCAAAAGACCTTCCATTATTTCTTTTAGGTCCTTCCCAAGGACTTTATTGTAAAATTTAATATTTTATGGAAAAACCACATCATAAAATATTTTCTCATAATATATGTAGATATACATATAATGCAAACCAAAAATCAAATACAGAATTATTATTTATTTATAAAACCAATATACTAACATATTTATTCGGAAGACGAAATTAGGGGTGTTACATAGAACATTTTCTTTAATGCTCTTTATAATAGTAAAATGACTTATTCACATGTAGATGCATGAGATGGGAAGCTTTTTTTTTTCAAGGGCATTCATCAGTTGATAGTCAAAAATCAATTTCTTTCGAGATGTATTTTATCAGCAAAACCTTTTTCGTATTCATGACGGAGATTGAATCACTGACATCATGCTTAAAAAACTCAGTCATCTATAAACTATATTAGATGTGTGGACCTTACTGGTACGTGACTGAGGAACCAAATTTGTTGTCCCAAACCATGTCCTCAACCCTGTCTTCAATCAATCACATTTCATTATGGAAAATAATTTCTCAACTCTTATGACATTTTTGTAATATTTAATGAAATATGATTGGCTGAGAAGAGGATTGGGGAAAAGGATCCTAAGTCCATTGACATAAAGCATGTTTGAGATATATTTGAGGTAGACGGGTAGATCGAACACGCCTTTTTCCACATTTTTTGATGAAAAAATTTAAGAAAGTAATCCCTCCGTTTCACTTTAAGTGTCTTTTTAACATCAAAATTTTGTTTCAAAATAAGTGTCTTTCTACCAAATCTGGGCAACATTTGATACTGTTTTTCCTTATTTACCCTTATATTTAATGTTGTTTTAATTTTGAAATTTGTAATACAAGTAATTATGCATTGACAAAATAAAAATATTAAATAGGGGTATTTTTGACAAAATACACATAAAACTTACAATAATCATCATAATCAACACTTTCTTAATCTATGTGCAAAAGTTCAAAAAGACACTTAAAGTGAAACGGATGGAGTACTAAATTATATGAAAATGGGAACGTATTTACGTTGTTACAATTATGCATGTACAGGCCTCAGTTTCCTAACAACAATATACAAACGATCAAGCCAGAAATAAAACACCATATCATAATAATCTTGTTGCTCCTAAACTTCTCGCTGCCATTACTACTATAACTCTGCTTTCCATCATTATTCAATTTCAGCGTCCCCATAGCATTCAAGTTCCCAGGTTCAAACGGATGCTTCTCCAACTTACCATTAATAATCGAGGGCCCCACCTGCCACACGTAGTTCAACGTAATTTCGTCCTCAGGAACCTTCACCGTCGCGAAAATCCTCATCAACCCGCCGCGACTGTCCTTATCCGCGCTCAAGTCCAACACCTCGTACGACAGGTTCTTATTAATTAGGACACCATAGGATTTTATGTCGTAGGTTCTAACGGCTAATTCGCCGTCGTCGTTATAAGCCGCGATGGCTTGGGCACCGGCCATGCCGGTTCCTACCGGGTTTAAGCCAAACGCGACCCAACCGTCTGGGGTTGCAGGAGGTGAGAGGAACGCGATCGAGAGAGATGATTTCGAAACGTTGTGGGTGAAGTGGAGGAAGGAGTTTAGGTATGGAAGGTCGATGCATTCGGCGTATGAGGTGTTGGTATTAGGGATGGTTAGGTTTTGCTTTTTGCATGTGGAGGAAAAGGTTGTGGTTGTGAAGAGGGAGAGGACAAGAAAGAAGAGAAATTTTGAAGGTGGTGTCATTGTTACGTTGTTGGTGCGGTGCAGAAGAGAAGACCTACCGCACCGTGGAATAATTGTGGAAACTGTATATGTGGATATGACAGAGACAAAGAAGAAATTAAAGGGCGATGAGTTGGAGAAATAAATAGTTTTTTAAGGTAAAGAGACAGAATGTTTTTTTGTTTAAGGTTGGAATTCATGGGAAAGCGAGGATCACGGGAGCTTAAAGCGTGAGATATAGATACAGAAAGAGACAGCGTATAATTGAAATGAAAATCCAGAAGGAGACAACATTAGGGAGAAAGCTACAAACTCGAAGGAGACAACACTGATGGTCAACGGCAAGCCTGGTCCAGATCAAGGGCAATAGGATTGATCATCCTGGACCCTTGTTTTTAAAGGGCTCATAATAAAAATTATTCGTACTCCATCCGGCTCGAATTATAAGCAAAATTAACTAATTTTATGTTTATTAAGGAGGTTAGTTGATTGTATTTAATTTTTTTTCAAATTTATAAAAGAATAAAGGTATTTTAGGAAAAATGCATTGGGAATGAAATAAAAATTAAATAAGATAACAATTTTCTAGAGATGTTTTTAAAAAGTGACATTGAGAATGAAATAAAATTTAAGAAAGTTGGTTAGTTTTGCTTATATTTTAAACCAAGAGAAATACTCCCTCCGATCCTTATTATAGGTCATACTTAACCGAATTACACATACCAAGGAAAGTGGTTGATTTTATGAATTCTATGAGAATATATTGTAACATTACAATTTTACCCCCTTAACTTTTCTTGGAAAATTCGCACTCATTAATGAACAACAAAAAACACATAGATAGTACGTCAAAGCATTTAATAAGGGCAAAAAAGAGAAAAATCAATAAATGATGCATAGAAAATATAAAGTCACTTATAATTAGGACCCAAAAAACTTTTTAGAATGTGACCTATATATAGGACCGGAGGGAGTATGATTTTTGTTGCTTATATTTCAAGCCGGAGAAAGTATTATATATGGTAAAGGCTTAATTATGTCACAAGTCCTTGAAGTTTGGAGTACTTTTGTCAAATACCCTTATACTTTTTTTTTAATTCAATGTCCGACTCCCCGAAGTTAGTTATGGGTTTGTCATATACCCCTACTACCAATTTTGGCAAATTTTGATGACATGTAACATCAAAATCCTGATGAGATGCGAGAGGTTGGTCATGTGGTGCCTCGTGATGTCATTCAGGCGAAGACAACCTCTCTCTTCATTTTTTTTTCTTTTTTTATTTAAATAAAAATATAAAAATATTATTTTTTTTTTTTAGTTTTTTATATTTTAAAAACAAAAGATCTTCGTCCACGAGGCACCAGGTGCTTAACCTTCTACGTCTGATCAGAATTCCGATGTACATATCAGCAAAATTGGTCAGAATTGGTAGTAAGGGTATATGACAAACCCAGAAGTAACTTCGGGGAGTCAGATATTGAAAAAAATAAAAGTATCTGACAAAAGTACCCTAAACTTCAGGAACTTATGATATAATTAAGCCCATAATAAATTCTTAACATCTTATTCCAGCACAGTTGGTATTTGCATTTCACTCTATCATTGAGATCAAGTGTTTCATACTCTTTCGTGACATTTAAGTTTTTTTTTTAATAAAGTTCTAGTAGAAATAACCACTTATTTTTTGGGGCTTGCATTTGATTTTTTAAAAATTTTCGTACGGGTGATTTTTATGGGCTCAACATGTTATTAATGTCAATAAGTCCATTGCGTATTAGGATTTTACCATCTGTGATTCTTAGGATAATGTTTAAATAACTAAAAATTGTATAAAGTTTGCTTGGAAAATAATGCATTTGAAATATTAAGAGTCGATTTTTTATTTTTTAATGTTGACTTAACATTTGAAGGTTGCTTAAGGGTAATGAATAGCAAAACTCATACACTCTCTCTTATCCTTATTATACACTCTTTTGTCCCAAAAAGTTAGTAACTTTTTTTAAAATTCAACAAAAATAAGGGAATGCTTTTAATGCATTGTCTCTCAAATCAATCAATTACCAAAGCAAGCATTTAATACATGTTTCCTTAATTAACCAATTATAGAATATACAATTCAATTTCAATTTTTTTATTCATTATTTTAACTTTAATTTGAGACAAAATTTTTCTATGTTATTTTACTAACTTTATGGGACGGAGGGAGTATTTAACTGAATTACACATACTAATTAGTTTTATGAATTATATGAAAATATACTGTAACATTACAGTTTTATCCTTTTAACTTTTCTTGAAAAAATCACACTCATTAATAAACAATAAAAAAAATAGACAGTCAAAGCATTTATTAAGTGCAAATATATAAGAGAAAAAACAATAAATGATACATAGGAAATATAAAGGGACTTATAATTAAGATCAAGAAAATCTTCTAGAAAGTGACATATAATAAGGACCAAAGAGAATAATATACTATTAAACAATATTTTTATTTTGACTCCTCTCAAACTTTTTGTTCAAACTCCATCTCAAAACCCATTCTATATCGTGTGAGCTTATAGGTGTTAATGATATTCAAATCTGGGAAATTTCCTATCCTAAGAGAAATGATATTCAAATTTTTTTATAAAAATTTTACGTAGTAATAAGATTTTTATACATTTCAAAAAAATTTCTTTTTTTAAAAATGTGTTGTTAATGAGTGCCCTTAATTAAGGCCCTGACTGTTTTTCTCGTCTCGGACCTCTAAATTGTCAGGATCAGCCCGATCAACAAAGACAAAATCTAACAACAAACAAATAAGGAAATAATTAACAACTAACAACATTATTCAAACAAATACGGAAGTTTATGATTAAAGATTTAAAATTTCGGTCACTCATAATAGTACTTTCTGCAGATAAAAACTTTTGTAAAAACTATTGACTCAAATTATTATAAGTAATGATAATGAATAAAAATACTTGAAAATTACATACTTTCTCCATTTTATTATTTTGGTAAAAGTCAATTTGGTTAAATAAAAATATGAAAAACATCTTTTTAATGTAATACATAATTCATTCATTAATTACAAATTGATATTATACAAATTTTTATATCATTATTACAATTAATACATGTTATACTAATCTTTCATCTTTCATAACAATAATATTTTAATAATTAATGAATCAACATATTTTTTTAAATTAAATGTGTTTTTCATGACTTAATCATTAATATAAAATAATATACAATTTTTAAAATATACATTTATTACTTTTACTTTAATTTAGAACAATTTTTTATAATTTTTTTACCAAGATAATAAAACGGATGGAATAAATGATATGTGATGGATTAAGTAATAAAAAATGTATTAAATTATTGACTTGACAATTGATTAATTTTGTAAAGCAGAGCATTAAATTCATGTTTTATTATTTTTACTAACTTTTTGAGCCTTTTTTATCTTATTTTTGTGGAATGGAATGGGATCAAGATCTTTTGTCCCAAACCATGTCCCAACCAATCACATTTCATTAAATATTACAAAAATGTCATAATAGTTGGAAAGTTATTTTTCATAATGAGATATGATTGGTTGATGATAGGGTTTGGGATATGGTTTGGGACAGAAGATCTGGTTCCGATGGAATGAGTAATGTTATATGAGAAAATAGTTTGTACACTGACAATGTAAAGATTTTTTACACTATCAGCACATCATCCACCATCCAAAGGTGTATGTTTATTGACTTCTAAATAAAAGTAATGCAAATGAACGATGAATAACGTACTGACAGTGTAAAAAACTTTACAATGTCAGTGCATACATATTAAACTCATGTTATTTTTTTTTTGGTGAACTTAAAGTCATGTTTTTATGTACAAAAGAAAGAAAGAAATTAAAATAGTGGCACAATCTAAATATATGTAGAGTTGGCGAAATCAACAAAGTAGATAAATGAAAGATAAAACATTAATCATTTTGATGCTTTTTGTTTTTTGAAAGTTGGGACTATAATTTATAAACTTTAGATAACATTAATCATTTTGATGCTTTTTGTTTGTTGAAAGTTGGGAATATAATTTATAAACTTTAGATTGTTTTTCTCCATTGGATGTTATTCAAGTCATTTATCACTCTTATCTCAAACACTAAGTTATTATTTCATTAAGTTAAAATGTCATTTCTCAATATATAAAAATTTCATAAATTCTATTACTTCATGATCATAGGTCCAAAAAATCTATATGGATTGATAGACACTTTTAGCAATTGATGAAGTGAAACAATGATAAATGTGGATCAACATGGTTAATTATTAATGAAAAAAACAAAAGAATGAAAATACATATAAGTGTCTGTCGACACATACACGACCCATTTATAATACAGACCACTCATTAATAGGAATACAAATTGATAATAAGAATGTGGGTGGACAAGTACTCTCGTGTCTGTCAACACTTTGGTCACAATACAATGTGAACCACATATGATGTGCTAAAGTTAATTATTACTCATTCCATTCCATTATATATATATATATATATATGTGTGTGTCTCATTGCACGTTTTTTCCTATGATGTCATTTCTCGTATTAGACAAAAAACTCATGTTAATTTGATTAGAGAAGGGATGTCAATAATGCTTCTTTTTCTTGAGTGTTTGGCTAGAAGGAGACGTAGAAACACCCTTTGTGCCTTGTGGATTGGTTTCAAGTGGCTGAAAATACCGAGTGGAAATTAAAAATAATATTCAAGTGTTTTTTCATGATCACTTTTCAGCTATTTCTACTCATAGCTCATAGCTTAGATTTGAGTATGTTTGGTGATTTATATGTGAAAGAATAATGAGCAACCATGACTACTCATAGCTCATAGCTCATAGCTTAGATTTGGAGGCTTTGCAGTTTAGATGTATTGTGTAACATCCTCATTTTCATGAAAAATGGATAAACAAATAGAATATTTATTTATATAATGAAAATTGATAAAGAGAAATATTTTAAAATAATGGAAATTATTTCAAGATAAATAAGGGAAAGTAATTTAATAATAATGAGCAAAAAGGGTAAAGTAGTAATTTTACTATATTAAAGTTTTGGAGGGAAATGAATAAAATATAATATTTTGATTTTTTTTAATTTTATCTGACGAATTAATCGATTAAATCAATATTTAATCGAATAACCCGTGTCTGCTGCAATTTGATAAAGGCGGTTTTGCACGATTTGACAATGGTTAACGCGTTTTTCCCTTAGATTGCCACCTCCTGCTTGTCAATCACAACCCACAGGGTGTGTTTACAGATTGGGAGGCCTTTGGGTTTCTTATCTTTTCCCCCAATTGAAGGAAACCCCTTTCTCAACTTATATATATATATATATATATATATATAAGTTTTCTGAGGTAGAGTTAGCCTCTTTCGTTCTCCTTCTCTGAGTCTTTTCAACTCTCAAATCCTATACACAACTGAAGCTCTATATCCTATCTTGGTATAGAGACCGAGTTCATTCAATTTGATAAATTAAACCACAGAGAATGTTATAAGCTGATAAAGTTGAGTTCTTGAAACTAAAACCCAGGAAATCAATTTCGTGTATCCTTGTTCTTTAGTAACGTGTGGTAAGCTCAAGCCCTCTTAGAGCCTAGAATTTGTCTTAATCTTGAGTTTACATATCCTAGTTTATATTCTAATCAAGTTTTGTTATTTTTCATGACGAATACCCACTTTAAATCCCCGATGAAGTTGCTTTGTTGAACCTGAAACAGAGTAGTTGCAGTAAGTTGTCCTTGTGCTCTTTCACACCAAACCTCCTATTTCCAGTCTCAAATCCATTCAATCATCTCAAATAAGTATAGGAGATTTCATTCATATCGCTAGGATAATGATTGGAGTATGTTTGGTGATTTATATGTGAAAGAATAATGAGCAACCATGACAAGAGTGCTTGGTATTGAGACCAAGACAATCCATGGTGCCTTGCTAAAATAATTTATTTGAGCAAGTTCTAATTGATGGTTATAAGCTAAACAAACACTGAACCGTGACTAATTTTTGCAAGAAACGTAGATTTCACATGTTGAGTTGTTTACTGTGCGATTTATGCATAATTGATGATTTATATGTTTCTCTGATGATTTGATGTTGTTTGATTGATGAAACATGTGTAAATATGTGTGAATAATCTCTGTGTAATCTTAAAAGTGAAAGAAAATGACTTATTATTAAATTGATGTTGAAAAAGCCAATTTACAGTGTTTTTCTGCATGATTTAATAGATTAATGGGCTAGGTTAATCGATTAAATCGAGTATGAAAATATCAGAAAAATAATTTTTTTACTGTTTAATCGATTAAATCAATATTTAATCGATTAACTGAGCTCAGAATTGCTTAAACATCAATTTAATAATATCTTGAACATGATGAATGATTATGGATTAAAAATAATGATTTTAGGAATTATATTTACGAGTATTTGAATAGTTAAAGTGATGATTATGGTGATGAATAACTATGGAATTGAAATAATGATTATGGAAGGAAATATTAATGAAAATAGAAACGATTAAGTAATTGCATTCGCACGTGGTGTTGCGGATGGTGAGATAGGATGTTGGAAAAGACACAGATGATTCTGAGAACCGGATTGAAAATGTGTAGAGGTTAGGTCTGACGGTGATTCATCAAGTGACCCCTGGGGATTATTATAGGTAAAACGGTCCTAAGATGGGCTGGTTCTGCAGACCTCGCCCGAGATAGTTTTTCTTAACTATAATATATCCTATCGACCTCTAGGGACATATCTTGACTGTGGAGGACGGTCCTTTGGCGTGGTCCTATCCATTGGTCCTGAGTATCGTGGATACGCATGAGAGGTCCTTATCCACTGGTCTCGAGAATCGTGGATATATATGACCGGTGCGTGTATCAGCCCTGGATGAAAGGCGTTGACTCCCAGTTGATTTCCTAGACTTAGTGATTGAATTATGATTTTTGGAGGAAGGGCTGTGAAGATATTGCATTCACTGGTCCCGAATATCGTGGATAAGCATGATTGTTATGGATATTAGATCCAACAAGAGAAGGAGATTGATTTTTTTTGGTATAAGAAAAAAACTTCATTCCACAACCAAAGTGCAAAAACAAAACATAAGTTTGAGCTAAGTCTTACCACCTACTAGATAGGGTTATTTAAGAGCTTAACACAAACCAAAAGAATAGTCAACACAATTAAAGTTCATTTCTAATTCTAAGCACTAAGCTAGGATTATTTAAACTAGAAAGATCTTGAAAGCGAAAATTAAATCCCACTGTTAGCTCTCTCTTAACTAAAATAAAAACTTGATTCACAGTTAAATGTTCCTCTTGGAAAATTCTTCTATTCCTTTCTAGCCAAATATTATATAGAGGGCATTTATCATTCTTCTTTTCTTATTGAACCTGAAACCATATCTGAACCAATGAGATCAATAGCTGAATTTATACTTCCAAGTGCCCAAACCAGCCCAAACCAATCCAAGTGTAGAGAAGTTCAAGTAGGCTTCTGCTCCAAGTGCAACTGAAAAAAAGGTGACGACAGTCTTCATCATTCTCATCACATAGGTTGCATAAAGTAGAAATAGGACTATAGTTAACAATCCTATCTTTTGTCTTGAGTCTTCCTAGTATAGTCAACCACATAATGAAACAGTGTTTAGGAATAGATAGAGAATTCCAAATTAGGGAATAATATGGAAAGTGAGGTTGAGGACCAAGAAGCCATCTATAACCACTTTGGATCGAGTAAATACCATCTGGTCTCTGACTCCAAGAGTTCTGAGCATAGCCACTCTTCAGGCAGTCCCTAGTGTTGATGATTTGCTTCCAGTACCAGCTATCCCCAGTTTTTAGAGTGTAAGACCAAATATTTGAAGAGGCTAAGTAGATACCATTGACTCATCTCACCCAAAGACAGTCCTTGCTTGAGGAAATATGCCATAAATGTTTGCCAATTGCTGCTCTATTCCAAATATGACAATTTTGAATGTTTAGGCCACCATGTTTTTTGCTTCAGCATACAGAGTGCCAAGCTACTGCTGCATTTGATCTTCCCTGATTGTTACTGCCCCACAGAAAGTCCTTGCACTTATTTTCAATTTGTTTAATCACAACTTTAGGAATGATAAATATAGAAGCCTAGTAGATGTGAATAGAAAGTAAAACAGAATTAATTAGAGTGCATTTGCCTTGATAAGATAGATTTCTTGTTCTCCAAGCATTCATCTTCTTTGTGATTATGTCTACCAAGACCTGATAGGTTGAGACAGACCATTTTCTAGCTAACATTGGAAGACAAAGGTACTTGAAAGGGAAAACCCCTTTTTTAAAACAAGTGCAGTTCAATAGACCTGCCATACAGATACTAGATTTATCCTGATTAGGAAAAAGGCCTGAGCTGTTTGAAAAATCATTAAAAGCATTAAGCAATAGTTGAACACTAAAAATTTTTCCTTTGAAAAAATTATCAAATCATCTGCAAAAGCCAGATTAACAAGGCCAAATTGTTTACACATAGGATGAAATATGAACCTTTTGTCAGAAGAAGCATGAATTAGTTTCCTTGTTAACATCTCCATAACCATGACAAAAATTAAAGGAGAGATGAGATCTCTGATACCTCTTGTGGATTTAAAACTGCCAAACTGATTGCCATTAAGAGAAAGATTAAATGAAACACTTGTAATACATGACATAATCCAATGAATGAATTTCACAGGAAATTTCAAAGCTGAAAGCATACAGGCAATAAAATTCCAGTCAAGCATATCATAGGCTTTTCTAATGTCTATTTTCATCAAGAATCTTGGAGAAGTGTTTTTCCTGTCATAGAGTCTCAACAGATCTTGGGTTATGAGCACATTAAGCACAATGCTTCTATCTTTGATAAAAGTTGTTTGATTATCATGAATCAAATAGGGCAAGACTTCTTTCAATCTACTTCAAAGCAATTTTGAGATACTTTCATAAATAGTGTTGCAACAAGCTATAGGCCTGAAGTTCTTGGTGTAATTTGGGCAATCAGTTTTAGGGACTAGAACTAAGGTAGTTGCATTAATTTGTTTTAACAGTTTTCCATTCCTGAAAAAATCAGTCACAGCATCACAACAGTCATCACCAATCACAGACCAAGCAACTTTGAAAAACTTTGCACCATAACCATCAGGACCAGGGCTAGCATCATCATGAATATAGAAAAAACTATCTTTGATTTCCTCTTTTGTAAAAGGTTTAAGAAGAAGAATTTGCTGCTCAATTAAAAGTGTATTACCTGCTTGAATTTCTGATTCTGTCATGCTCCACCTTCTCTGCTCACCATTGAGAATTTGATTGAAGTAATTCTCAAAAGATTCAAAGATTTCAGGTTGAGTAGAAACAGTGATGCCCAAGTCATTAGTAATCTTGAGGACCATATTCCTATATTGCCTTTGCTTGATAATGGAGTGAAAATATTTGGAATTCTGATCTCCTTCATTGATCCATCTTGTAACACCCCGATTTAGAAACTTGAATTTCCCTTTTTATTTAATTCATAAAAATACGGGTCAAATTTTTTTTCGTTGATGACGTGGACATGGGTTCATTCTTGTGAATACATTTCCTTTTTTCCAAAACATTATTATTGTAAAATAATTCATTCATGTTCCTCATCATCCATTGAGTTCCAAATCGAGATGTTACCAATACCACGCTTTGGGACCCAATTTACAACATTTAAAATCCTCACATTATTATTTCAGCTGTCAAGTCTAGACTCATTATTACAAGTACGGGAGTTACATGGTATCCAGCAAAGTTATCAAAGTCCAATAACATACATGACTCATAATACATAACTGAAAATAAACTAACTACTAATCCTCATCACTGGACGCTGCAGCAGACACTTCTTCCGGGTCATACTCCGAAACATCAGCATCCGAATACTCCACTGGAAACGATCCCTGTAACACCCGCAATTTTCCCCATTTTAATAAATTAATTTTTGGGAATTTCTGATTGGTCGATTCTTTTAAAGTTATATAAAAATATTATTTGAGTCATACTAATACGTGGCAAAGAAAGAAATTATTTTAAAATTGATTAAATATTTGGCCCTTGTGTTTTGATGATTTAAAGGATTTATTTTACGGTGAGAAATTATTTTATGTTTTGGAGAAATTATTATCTATTGATTTCTTTGATTTATTTAACTTTGAAAATTCATAACTTTTGACTGGTAAATCGGAATTAGACGAATTTATAGTCAAAACGATCGTAATGAAATGAAGAATTTATTTTTGTAAGGTTTGGAATTTATTTTGCAGTCCACGAATTTGTCATTATTTTTGGGAAGTTATAACTTTTTATCATTTAGGAAAAATTGAAATGTGGTTTTCAAACGTTATTTACTGTATTGGAAAAATATTATTTTCCCCTGTTTAAGTGTGATACACGGTTCTAGTGTATTTTTATGCATTTGAATTTTGAAATTGTAAGACATCCATTTATTAGTACACAAGACCCTAGGGTAACCCAATTAAAGGAACCTTATCTCTAAAGCATATTATTTAAGACTGACATTTAATTACCCTATCCTAATATAGATTCCCAACCAATGGGTGACCTTATCTTTTATCCCTACACACTCTCCCATTCTAATTAGTTTTTAAACTCCATTTTTAATTAAACAAAACCCAAACCCCACTAAAACTCTATAAATATCCTACACCCCACCCATTCCCACACTCTTACATTCATCCCTCTTAAACAAAAAAAAAAGAAAGAAGAAGAAGATAGGATAAGAAGGGGAAGGGGAGCCGTGGCACACAAAGGAGGGGGAGCGTCTTCACATAATTTTCTTCTTCATTTTTCTTTATTCCCTACACAAATATACACCCATATGAGCATACTTCTACCCATTTGAATCAAAGAAGCAAAACCCCACCCCCACTATCAAGAGGAGGAAGCAAGGAAGCCTTGGTTTCATTTTCTCTTCTATAAGCTTGATCTAGGTAGTTTCATTGCTCTTAATCTTTGTTCTTTGATTTATTTCGATTTTTATGTGAAATTTCTTAGATGTTTGTTGATTTAAGTCCTTGCATGTTAGTTTTAAATAAAGCACTTTGTTTCTCATTTGCTCATGAATAAAGATCAAAGTTTTAGTTTGAAAAATCGACATGCAAGAAGGTTTGAGGAGCTTTTCGGTTTTTATAAATATTTGGTATAAATGATTTTATTTTATTTAAGGTATTTCGGTTTATGTTTATATTTGGGAAAATAAAATTTATTTTTGTAGCTATCTCTTGATGCATGTTTCGGTTTTTATAAGAAAATAGACAAAGAAATTGATTGTGTTATGGGGGATTCTTAATGGTGCTGTGCATATATATATATATATATATATATATATATAGGTCTGGAAAATTGATTTGAGCTTGTATCTTTGGTAATGGTTTCATTCGGTTTTGGTATGTATGAGAGGAAATCAAGTTTTGGTGGTTATCCTTTTGTGCATGTTGATTTATTGAGTTGTTTTGCAAAATTCCCAACTTGGTGCTTTATGTATGATTCGGTTCTTAGTATAAGTGAGTTAGAGAAATGATTTTGATGATTGATAGATGTTGGTTTTGATTAGTAGTTTAAGAAAGAACAAATGGGTTATATGCTGAATTTTTGAACTAAGTCATTAAGCTTGCAGGAGGTTTTGATACGAAGTACTTTTCCAAATCCGACTGCTATAAAAATTTAGTATGTTACTCTTGATGCCATTTGACTATGTTCTGGAAATTTTGGTTTGAATTGAAATTGTTTTGGTATTTTTAGTGAATTTTGGTTGTTCGGTGTTGATTTTGGAAGTTAAAGGTTTAAGTGTAAGAGATTTATATAAACAGTACTTGCATATGTTCAATAATTCTGAAACTTGGACACTGTTTTAAATAGGTTGAATTGATGGTCTCTGAATTTCTGTATGATTTTTGGGAATGATTTCCTATTTTTACAAGGGTTGTTTATGTGAAACTGATTTCAGGAAAACAGATTTTTCGAACTGAATGTGAACATAATTTTCAAACTTATACTGCTCCAATGGACTTTAAATTTTTATGGTAATACCTTACACATGTTAGGAGGCTCTCTGTAAATTTTGAGATGATTTGGAGTTGATTTGGTATTTTAACTAACTGCAAAACAGTGGGCAACTCTGCTCAGATTTTTCAGAATTAGGGAGATATTTAAATGGAAAAATATTAATTAGGAAACTCCAAATTATCTGAAATTTTGAGGAGACAATTTTTGATGTGTGAAGATGCCTTGTACCAATTTTTGTGCCAATTGGAGCTATTTTACTATTTTTCATAATTTCCTCTTTGCCTCAAGTCACTGCAGGTCTGATTGGATTTTTAGGACAAAACTAAATAAAAACTTTTGTTCTATATGTAGGAATGATTTATGAGTTGAACTTTGGAGTACGTTTTAGTGTTTTGAAAATTTTGGGACTGAAACTCATTGATTTGATATGGTTTGGGAATTTATCTTTCTTGTTTGTCCCGTATCCGATCTAAGGTTTCGTTTGACGTTTTGAGGTGTTTAAATGTCTGTATGTTCTTCTATGACCCTGGCTGAACTTTATGTGTTTATTGGGATGTCTTGGTGTGATTAAATGAGTAATGGGGAAAGTAAAATTGATTTGGCAATGCATGTTTTAGTTGGTTAAAGATAACCCGATTTTATACCTTATAACTCGGTTTTGATAAAAACGTTTGATAAATTGATCTTTGTGTTGGATATGTTGTTCTTGGTACTGATTAGGAGTGTCCTAGATGTTTTGAGTATGTCTGAACTTGTTTTAGTATGTTGAAAATAATTTTGTTGGTTAAAATGGTTCATGGGAGAATTGTGTTTCAAGTTGCAAAAGAGTCGGATGAAATATGCTTGTAAGAGTCCGATGCTTTTATAACTTGGCCACTGTTGTGATAGTAAAAAATCTAGTGTCTCTGAATTTTTATAGGATTTATGGAATTAATTTGATAATTTTATAAGAGTCCTTTTGGTAAAAAACGATTTCGGAAAAATAGACTTTACGGGTGGAACCTAAACAGAGTTTTCAGACGTAAATGGCTCTAAATGGCTTGAAATTTTTATGGTATCAAATGTAACCTATACAACTCCAAATAATCTGAAAAATTTATGAGGTGACGTTGACTGTATAAGGAAGATTTATACCAATTTTTATGCAATTCGGAGTTGGTTTGCTATTTTTAATTGATGCATTTCTGCCTTAGGTCAGCAGCAGTCCTATCCTAATCTTTATGCAAAATCTGATTTGAAACATGGGTTCTGGAAGTCCAAATGGTCTAAAAATTTTATATGATTGACTTGAACATGAGTTTGAACATTCTGGAAATTTTGGGCTTGAAAAAAATTATTTGATATAGTCTTTGAATTTGCCTTTCTTGATTTTCCGCATCCGACCTAATACTTTATGTGGCAATTTTTTTTGAAGTGTTTAACACCTTGTGCACTTTCCTATGACTTGGTTGTACCTTATATAATAATTGTGATGGTTGGACATGATCAAAAGAGTTTAGGGCCTTGATCTTCATTTTACTGAAATAAGCTTATAGGAATGGAATAGAATACATTTAGATGGCGTATGGGTCAAATTGATTTGTTCTAAGAGTTACATAGTGATTAATTGGCTATGTGTCTATTAGCTTAATTGATTAAAATGCATGGAGGAATAAAAGTTGTTTGATTTTATGGTATTGATTAGCCAAAGTATTGTTGTCATTTGTGTGTTTGATTGAAGGTTGAAAAGTGCGAGGTTACGTAATTGGTTTGAAAGTTCAAAAGTGATTTTTGAATGGATTTACTTGGAATTAATTGAATTTTTTGGGTTATGTATGGTGGATGTCCAAGCTTTATTTTGATGCTAATGTTTGAAAAAAAAATGAAGTGTTTAAGTGTTGGTTGTATGCCGGAATGCTATATGAATA
The DNA here is from genome assembly GCA_037953625.1 of Crotalaria pallida. NCBI lineage: Eukaryota > Viridiplantae > Streptophyta > Magnoliopsida > Fabales > Fabaceae > Crotalaria > Crotalaria pallida. The sequence continues at coordinate 51,890,382 of CM075654.1, read as the reverse complement.
AAATGCAACTTTACGGTGTTTTCGGATTTGTTGAAAAGCGAATTAAGAACTTAACCCTTTGCTTTCCCGAATTTATTTAACTTGGTTTTCAATTTTACAAATGTGTTTGATTGATTTAAAGTTTAAAATTTAAGTGGTATTTGAATTGAGAAAGAGTTGGATTGAAAAAGTTAAGTTTTTCGATGTTTTTGGTTTTGGTTTATGGCTGTCCGGAACGGACCAGCCACCAAGAGGAATTTTTTTAAAGTGTATCGTTTTAAGATGATTTTGAGGTATTTAAAGTGTGTTCAAAGTTGGATTTAGTTTGAAAAGAGTAAAGGTTTTCTTTTACGATTACCCGACAAGAATTAAGACGAGTTTCAAAATGATTTGATACTAAGCATGAGTGTTAGTTAAATAGCCTTGTAATAACTATGTGTTTTGTCTTAAGCGAGGGATCTGCCAATCGGGAATTTGGAGCTTCTATCAATCAAAAGAACCCACATCAATTTCTAACGAGTACTAGCTGGATTCGAGGTGAGAGAGCAGCTTTCCTAAGACACCGTGGTCTGTAGGTAATATATTAAGTTGTTCCTGGCTATCTCAAAAGCCGGAACATGGGGTCTAAGATTCAGTTGTATAGTGGCAATTGAGTGCGTATGTTTGGTGTAACACCCCTCAAATTCCTCGTATCGTTTTAAATAATAAAGAGATTTAATTTACTTTTGAGAAAGTATTTTTGAAAGAGTATTTTCTTGAATGAGTTTCTTATTTTATGATTTCAAAAGTGGTGAATGATTCTTAAATAAATGATTTTCATGAAATGATATTATTAGTTTTAGAAATTGAGTTTTCAAAATAGTTGTGCATTTAATATTTCTATGCTTTAAAGAAAATGTGATTTTTATACATGAGTTATTTTATAAGAAAAGATTTGTTTCCTATGTGTATGTGTATGTATGTATGTAAGTTAGGATTTTATTTTTTTTGATAAAGGGCTAATGGGGTAGATTAGAACCAAAAAGGGAACTAATGGGTAGCAAAACTTAAGTATTAGAATAAATTTACACATGAAGTGACCTAAAGCCATAAGTTACTACTCATTGTCCCCTTTGATAAAATTCACCCATGCAACAATTTGAGTTGCCAAAATTACCCCTCACACACACACATCTCATGACCGAATTTTAAGGGCAAGGAGGGAAATACATGAGTTGCCTATATAAGCCTTAGACCCTAGTTCATTCCCATTCATTTCCTTCATTTCCCATTTCTATTCTCAAACACACACACACACACACTTTGTTGAAGAGCAACATCAAGCTCTCAACACATAGAGAGAGAGAGAGGGAGAAACCGTGAGGAAGAAAGGAAGGAGAAGTGGAGTTCAAGCCAAAACCCAAGACTTTCCTTGAAGATCCAAGAACCTAGGAGCTAGAAGACCTTGATTTGGTGGGTGATTCGAAGGCCAAAAGGAGTTGTAATAGTTAGATTTTTCTTTTAATCTTGTAATATTCCTTCTCTTCTTTCTTTGCATGTTCATTTTCATGGTTTGAAAGATAAGTGCTTGTTTGATTATGGACTTTAAGACTAAAAGAAACTTGTAATAACTAAACAATGGACTTTATAATTCGGTTAAGGTTTTTCATGATAGATCTGGATGCTTTTAAACTAAAATCTTAAAGATCTAAAAAGTTGTTGAGATTTTTGTGAAGTTTGAAGTAAATCTCCTTGCATGTTAAATTTTCTTGTTCGAAACCGTGATTTGTGAAGTGTTCATGAGATTATTTGATGAGTAAATACATGATCTAAGCTTGCTTAATGATAAAGTTGAGATCTTTGGCTTTGCATGTGGTTTGATAATGATCTTGGTTGATTTAAGTGCATGCATGTGTTACTTAGACCTTGATCTTGAATTTTTAAGGATAAATGAACTTATAAAACACTAACCCATGAGCTCTATGATTTGGCCATAACTAAATGTTTAGGTCTTGATGCTTTTTGATTTGATTTAAGTAATTGCATGTTAATCTTATGCTTGGAAAAGTTGATTTGAATTGTTAAAATGCTTTGATCTTGATGAAGCTTTGATTTTTGGTCTTGATCTTTAAAAAGCTTTGATTTTATCTATAAAAAGTTTTGTTTTTGGACCTTGCATGTGACTTGTAAATAAAAAGTTTTGATTTTGTGTTGATCTATGAAAAAGCCTTGATATTTGGCACATGCATGTTGTTTTGGAACAAAAAGACTTGATCTTTCTTTAATGTTCATCACGGTTTTGGCCCCCTTTTTAATCAAGATGATTTTGATCTTTGATTTATACTATGGTGATTGATTTTATGACTTAATCTACAAAATTTAAGTACATACATATTGATTCTTCTTGATTCAAAGATTTCTAAAGTGCATGCATGAGAATTAAAATGAAAAAGCTTGGTTTGGAGTTATAATGATGATTTCGATTTTATGCTTGAAAAAGAAAATGATATTTTAAAAATTGTGTGTAGGAAAGTGCATGATTTAGTTTGAGAATCTTGAAGTTGCATGTTGAAAAATGAACCCAAAAACCTTGTTTTTGTCATAATGGAATTCGGCCCATGCATGTGAATTAGACTAGGTTTCCTTTTCATGAAGTGACATAAAAGTAATGAGTGTGTTTTGTGAAACCATGCTAAGTTAATGTGTTTGAAATTGTGTTGTGATTATTTATTTTCTATTTGGTTTTGATTAAAGATAAAAGAAACAAATAAATAAATTTGTTTGATAAAGTTTTGTGTTTAAATATATGTATGTGTATGTACTCGGTCAAAGACAAAAGGAAGAGTAAATAATTTTGTTATATGAAAAAGAAAGTGGAGTTTAAGTACTTGAAATAAACTAAGTTGGTTTATGTGCTTTAGATTTGTAATTCTTGACTTGTGTCTTTAATTCCATTCGGCCATGTAGTGTGACTAGGTCTAGGAAACTTAGTTGCATGAAAATAAATTTATATAGTGATTTTTGAAAAAGGATTGAGTTGTTTAGAGTAAGAAAAACAAATGTGCTTGATTTATATGTTTGGTTCAATTCGGTTTGTGAGTATGTGTATAACTAAGTGTTTTTGTTTAATAAAAATGAAGTGGTTTTGGAAAATAACTATGTGTTGAATGAGTGATTAAATGTTTGATTGTGAAAGTGTTGTTTGTTGAGTGTGAAGCTAATTGAGTATGTTTTGGAAGATATTTGAGTACACGATTAGTTTGAAATTAATTGATTTTAAAAGGATTGGATTTGATTTATTTGGCAGTGTTAGTCATGTTTAGTGGCTGTCCACGATTTTGTTTTATGACAAAAGCTTGAGTTTTAAAAAGTTAATTTTGAGCTAAAGCATTATTTAAAGCGAAAAGTACTTTTACGGCGTTTTCGGGTTTTATTAAAGTGGATTTTCAAAATAATTCCTTGTTGTCCAGAATTATTTAAAGTTGTTTCTTAAATTTAAAAATGTGTTTATGTGATTTAAAGTGTAGTTTTCAAGTGGTAATTGATTTAGGAAAAAGCCGGATTGAAAATGGTAAATTTTTTGGTGTTTTCAAACGTGATTAAGGTGATGTCCAAGATGGACCAACAACCAAATCGATTGGTTTAAATTATTTTATAAGACATTTTCAAATGGTTTTGAAGTATTTAAAGTACGAGGAAGTGTTAAAATTGTTTTGAGAAAACAATTATATTTTTAAGTCTCCCGACGAGGAACGGAATGTGTATTGAGTTAAGAAAAGATTTCTTATGCAAGTTAATAACGTAAACATGTTTTATTTAATACGAGGAATGTTAAGACGAGGGATTGGGGCAGCCGGCAGCGAAAAGGATCCGCGGAGATCGAGCGCATTTAAATTGCTGGACCTCAGGTGAGAGAGAAGCTTTCCTAAGAACCGTGGTATTTAGGTGATATATTAGGACGTTCCGTATCATCTCAAAGATCGAAACTTAGTGGTTCGGAGTCAGTAGTATAATGGCAATTGTTTGTGCTGTGTGGCCACTTATACGAAGGTGACAAAGACCACATTGTTGTTGTGTGATGATTGTATGTTGATGATATGAAATAGCATGCTTGTAGTTATTTATTTAATTATGTATGATGGAATTTAATATTGTTGATGGACGTCTGTTACGTCCTGAAAATGAAAATGAAATGAATAAGTTTGTGAGAGCAAAAGACACAAAGAGAAAAGACTAATGATAAAAGATAAGAGTCTGATTGGAAATGAAATATGTACTGAAAAAATAGATAAAGAGTTGAGATTGGGGAAAAATTTAATGATAATGATGAGGACGAGCCAGAGCTGGGAAAAGTAATGTTGAAACAAGATATGATTTGAATGGTGCTTGGCTCCTTTGTTGATGTCATTGGAAAGAGTCTGGTGTTGAGTTGAGCTTGCTCCTCCATTGGTGCTCAGTGAAATGTGATTTTCGAAAAGAGTTTATAAAAAGAGATTTTTAGAAATTTGGTGAAATGAGATTTTCAAAAAGGTTTATGAAAAGAGATTTTTGAGAAAGCTTATAAAATGTATTTTTAGAAAAGTTTGAGAAACAAGATTTTTGAGAAAATTGTGAAATGTTATTTTAAGAGAAGATGGTGAAATGAAAATTTGAGAAGGTTTACAAAAAGATATTTTTGAGAAAGTTTATAAAACGTGATATTTAGAAAAGTTTGCGAAATGATATTTTTGCGAAAGACTACAAAATGATATTTTTGAAAAGTTTTATGAAATGATATTTTTGGGAAAGTTTATGAAGTGATATTTTGTGAAAGTTTGTGAAATGATGTTTTGAGAAAGTTTGCGAAAAGATATTTCAAGAAAGTTTATGAAATGAGAAGTTCTGAAAATTGTAATTTCGAGAAAAATTATGAAGAAAGATTTTTATAGAACTTATGAAAGGAATTCTTGAAGAAAGTATATGAAATCATATTTTTGGAGAAAATTGTGAAATGAGATTTTATGAAAGTGATGATACGAAAAGTTGAAAAAATTTATGAGACATGATACAAGTTGATTGATGCGATTCCAGCTCTGTGCTAAGTTAAGAAAGACAAGAAAGATTGTGCAAGTTAGTGGTCGGGACTCGTTGAAGGGATGCACGAAGGATGGGCCGACCTTAGGTTAATTAAAAAGATAAAAGACTTTAAAAGACACTAACACGGTGAGCTATGAGTGTGATATCAAAGTAGTGGAGAGGAAGGTACCCCATATATCAGGGATATTCGGGTTGGGAATGCAATAGGGTAGGCTAGGGCGGTAAAACGTCATGAGGCCTTGAGTACTATTCTGGGCGGAACAAATTCCATATGTGGTAACCAGACGTGGTGGGGACTGGGTCCTAATGCCGTGGTAAGTTCTGCACCCGGAACTGGAATAGTACTGTCACCCCTATGGCATTTCAGGAACAGTGAGAGGGACTGGAACGGGGCATCTTGATTGCCAATGTACCCGAGTTTTCTATAGTGAGCCTTGATTATATGATATGATTTGATATGATATGAATTGAATTGAGATTGTACCCGAGTTTTCTACAGTTCTCCTGGCTTGGAGCCAATTGATGATTGAGACAGCTGTCGTGCCCGCGTGGTAAAGGTCCTGTACACCTGTTAGCTTCCGACTAGGTTGGGTGGATGACCGAGGAGATGTAGACGTGAGTGCTAGCCGAGAACGAAATGAGTACCTCGATGATACCTCAGACTTCCCCAATCATTGATGGTTACAATTCGATAAGACACAATAAGAAAAGTTTAAGAGTGATAAAAAGATTTATGATTATGAGAAGTGAAATCTTATGGAATGATGAAGTTGAGAAAAGAATTGAGAAATAAGGAATGATTATGTTGAGGAATGATAATAAGTTTGACATGGTAATAATAATGATGATAAGGATAATGATAATAATGATGATATGCTTGTTTGTTGTGTTGTATGCATGTTGTGTGTTGTATGCTTGTATGGTCTTGATATCTCGCCTACTGTAATCCCACACCGTCGACGATGCGTCGTTCGGATCGCTTACTCTCTCCTGTTCGTTGGCATATCGGTGTTGCTGGTATCCCAACGGGCAGATGGATCATCGTTTGGAGATTACTACATGGCGTCGTCAGGGAAGCGGTTGGAAACCTACACGCTACGGATGGATATGGACGGGACATACTCAGATGGTGATTGCGGACCCAGAACACAAACTGAGCGGGTCGACAACGGGATCGTGTTTGGGGAGCGTCTCTGTGCTGGGATACAATAGTAATGAACCACCGTCACGGGATGAAGCTAAAGAGGAACCCGTGAAGCTGTTTGGTGTTGAGCTAAAGCCAAGTTCTAGAGCGGAGTCGGCAACGGAGACACCATCATCCTCCGGTACGAAGAAAAAGTCGGAAAAGAAAAGGAAGCCGCATCCAGTGATCTTCATTAGGAGGAATCGAAAGTAGTATGCTTAGTCAAGATGATCTTAGTCTTTTTATAGTTTAAGTTGTGGTTAATGTTTGAGTCAAGGATTATCGAGCAAAGAACCATTTATGTAATTCAGCTAAGTTTAAATTCTGGGATGTGGAGTACTCTCTTTTTAAAGATTGAACCATGTAATCTTTTAGAAATCATTGTGAACATTTTGATCCAATGCAATGAACCACTATGCTTTTTGGGAATCTAGTCCTTTATGAAGATGAAAGTTTTACGTAAACAAAGGTTTTGGTAACAACTCGGTTTTCAGCAAAAGGATTTTTTAAATACATTAATGACTTTTCAATATCATTTTAAAAAAAAAAATTTGGCCTCATTTTTGCAACCTTAATGAATAAAAGTCGATTATTTTTGAGTTACGAAAATCGGGCTGTTACATTTGGCCATTGATACACAGGACTAAGATACCGCTTTTCTGTTATAATGTTAAGACATGATGCTATTTATGTATGATGATGAAATGTGATGATATGTTGCTTTACGCTTGTTGAACTTTTATCTGAAATGAAAAAGTAATCATGTTGTACTATTATGTTGCCTCGTTGATTAATGATGTTTATGAAAATGATATGATGAGTACGGAACAAGTTAGTAAAGGCCCAGTATGGCCATGATGAAAGGATTGTCGAAGAGCGAAGTAATGAAAGTAAAAATGGACTTGTAAAGAAAGAACAATTGAAAAGAATAAAGTGGTGTGAATATGATGGAAATGTGATAGTAAATTCCCCTGATATGCATCAAGTTGGATATGGTTATTTTCAAGTTGAGTTGTGCTGGCCACGTGTGCAGTACGCCCGTGTGTCCGAGCCCTGATGTGATAAACAATGTGTGGTTGAAAAGATCAGAGTGAAAGATGAATAATTAGAGGTCGAGGATCACCGAAGGGATGTACAAGGGTGTCTCGTCCGAACCTTAGGGAATTAACAAGAAAGTAATAAAGCCTTGATAAAATATTTAAAAGACATTAATCATAACGCGGCGAGTTGAGTGTGAAGTAGTGGAGAGGAAGATACCCTGTTTATCTGCTGATACTCAGGTGAGCAATTGTGATAAGGGAGGGTGATGATAGTGAAACGTCAAGTAACCTAGAGTGCTTTTCTAGGCAGAACTAGCCTATAAGTGATCAGGGATTAATACCCAAGGGATCGTAGCATGTTCTGCACTCGAGACTAGAAAAGTACTGTCGCCCCCTTGATCAAATTCGAAACGGTGAGAGGGAACCTGAACAAGGCGGGCAGTCGAATGGTTGATTGGGCCCTTGCGATATCGCATAAATATTAATTGCCGTAATGAACGACCTGTACTGTTGTGGTCTTGGCAAAGATATTGTATGCTTTTGGTTTTCTCGACTATTCGACCGACGTGGGTTAAGGTTCCTGTACGTCCCGTTTGCTTCCGACTAGGTGGGTGGATTGGAGATGTATGTGTGCTAACCCAACTCCTCGATGACTCTTTCCCAAATCCCCTATCATCAATGGATGCACTTCAATAAAATTTAATGATAAAAATATATGATGTAATTATTAATAGTGAAGATAAGAGTTATGGAAAACGTGTGGTAACAATGAAGCCTTCGGGCAAGGAGAGGAATGGAAACACTGAATAAAGAGAAAAGAATTATGAAAGTGTTGTGGCAATAAGAGGGTTTCTGCGTGTGAATACGAAAAGAAATATCGGTGAAGGGAAGACTTGAGACTAAGGCCTGGAGTGCCCAGTATGAAAAAGAAATGAGAATGATAAATGGAGATACGAAAAATGATAATTGGAATTCTTAAGGTGTGAATGCATATTTAGTATGTCGATGCTTATTTGTTTAACTTAATATATGTGCCTGCTGTAATTCCACACCGTCGGCTTTCCGCCCAAAAACGCTGACTCTCTCTTTGTCTCTTGGTTGTATGCCCTATTGGTCCTATGTTGACCACTTAGATGGAGGAGCTGTGGATTAAGGAGGACTCGAGCGGAGGATCCTTTCGGTAGAGTGTTCGAGCGTGGACAATGGGAGTATGATACGACACGGACGATTGCAACAGATTTTATCGATGAGTGTTGTTCGTTCCTTCCAGTATTCATCCTATTTTGCTGTGATGATCGTATTTCGGTTCAGGTAGACTCTGATAACTTTGCTCGGATATCATGTAACCCCGTACCAATAATAATTTTTTTAAATTTGATACATAGAGTAGTATCGGTGGTTTATAACTATGATGAGTCGGGTTACAAAGCGCAATTTTGGTAACACCTCGAATTGGAACTTGGCGTGTGATCGAGGCCGTACCCGATCAAAATAAAAGGTGTTTATTCTGTAGTACTAGGAAGGTGATCCTAGGTCGTTTCCCAGCGAATATCGGTCTAGGCAAAGTATCAAACACGTAGTGTGCAGTAAAATGGGGGGGGTTTTTGTGTGTGACAAATGTGAAGAACAAAACATAAACAGAATATAAAAACTAAGAAAATCAGAAACAAAAGCGGGCAAACCCCTTTGGCTACGTACACTACTCAATCCTAGCTCACTAAAGATCGATTCCTCTCCTCTCCTCTGTCCAACTCGTGATAACCAAATACTAAGCGAAAATTCAGTTATCACTCCAAACCCTAACTTCTAATTAAGCATCAGAAACCAGAATTGGAGTTTTTACGAGTTAATACAAATTAAGCATTTATATTCATGTATTATCTCTACGAAATGGAATTAAGCAAACCACTACACATCGATAAACATGAAAACAGAGAAGAGAAAATGAAATTGCATTAATAACAAGAGCTCAAGAGTAGATAATACAATACCAAAGGGATTAACCCTTGAAGTCTAGCCTTCCATGGCCATAAATGAAGAAAAACGAGTAGAAATGGGGAAGAACAAAACCCTAGCAGCCACCACCACTTGGGAGAGCCAAGAGAGAAGTTCTAACCTAGAGAGAGTGAGAAATCTGAAATGGGAGTGTGTCTTGGGGGGTTACACGAATTTCCCCTCTTAAGACACAAAATGGGCCTAAAACATGGGCCCAAATCCTAAGAAACACTATTCTGAACATTACAATTAAAAAGGGACCTAAATGCAAATTACAATCTTCACTTCAATACTTCAATCTTCATTTCCAAACTTCCCAAAGTGTCCTTGTGCCAAATATTACCTGAAAATAGAAATAGAATTAATTAGGCTAAATAATTCCAAATTAAACAATATTCGGAATATTAGTCCAATAAACTCTAAATCAATAAATCAAGCTAATCAATGTCAAATGGGCAACAAGTATCAATAATAGGAGTAAAATAATGCAAGGAATAATGGGAAATAAAATGCTCATCAAATACCCCCACACTTATCCTTTTGCACTCCTGGGCAAAACCAAAAGATAGGACTATGAAGATCAATATGCACCAAAGTGAATAATGCAACAAGATGACTACAACTAAGAAATGCTAACCTAAGAGATTACATACTTCACAATGAATTCTAGGAAATGCAAAGAAATGGGAAAACTCAAGCACACAAAATGGTTAAGGATCAAAGAGTCAAAGCATCCGCGAACATCATCCAATTACTTCAAGTATGCAAAGAAACCAATGACATCAAGAGGATAGTCACAAAGATGATAGAAACTCACAAGGATCACTCAAAAGTGTTTACACTCAAGTGTTTGGGGTTAATCATTATTTACACTCAAGGCACATCATGAAAAACAAACACAACCATAAGCTTGACAAACCTCTAACATCAACCATCAACACACATGCAAAAAATGATCAAAAGGTCTTTTAAGGGTTGTAATGGGGCCAAGGACAAGGTAGGATAAAAATATGGGAATGTAGCTAAAACCAAAGGAATAGAGGAGCAATGGGGAATAAGTAAAAAGTAAGCAAAATCCACCCCAAAATCAACTACCACTAATTCCAATCCTCTTTGCCTCAACAACCTTTTATTCACTTTTTTTTTTCTCTTCTTTTTTTTTCTTTTTATTTTTGCATTTTTTTTTTTTTGTATTTTTGTCTTCTATTTTTTTTTTTGTTTTTGAGAGATATACAAAAAGAAAAGAAGAAACAACACAAATGGCATGAAGATGAAGCCATAACTATAACAACCAATGAGGCAAAACCAAGAACTCAACCAATTAAAGCATAAAGCACACTTCTTACCTAATACCCATTCCCAAAACAATTCCAAAGCTCCAAAATTCCCTAAGGTTAGGACAATCATGGTTTTTCAGTCATAGGCTTGTAATGAGCTAAAGAACAAGGAAAGGGATAAAAAGGCTCAAAGGGGCTAGCAAAGGATACATTCATTCAAGGTAGGCTCATATGGCTAGTAGCTTATTCAAGAAAGAAAGTGCCTAAATCATTTCAAAATGTGCATGAGCAATCAAGTATCAACAAGAGTCAAGTCAAGTTCTAGAGTGCAAGTAATCCAGAGTGCAATCACACATGACAGAAAATTAGGTGGCATATATAGCAATCCACCCACAATTAAGGCTCAAATCCTCACAAAAGGGACAATTCTATCACAGTGTTACCACCTCTTAATTATCAAAAGCAACTTTACACACAGAAATGCATGAATTCAGACACGAGATACCAAAACTCTACTAAAATGAAGCAAAAACATGCAAGAAAATGCCCAAAACTAAGCAAAACCTAAAAAAAATCAAAGCAAAATATGCAACCTAAACTACTCTCCCCCCACACTTAAATCACACATTGTCCTCAATGGAACACAAATAGCAGAATCAGACAGATATAGACAAGTGTAATAAAAAGAGTAAGGAAGGAGAAAAGGAGACTCCCTAAGTCATGGTTGTTCAAAAGTGGGGTCGACCAATGAGGCCTCCTCCACAGGTGCATCATCCAAAGAAGGGGTGGTTAGGAAAGGCTTGAGTCGGTGGCCATTGACTTTGAAGCTCTTGTTCGTGGACTCACTCTTGATCTCCACAATGCCATAAGGAAACACTTGGGTGACTACAAACGGTCCAATCCATTTAGAGCGGAGCTTTCCACTCATGAGTCCAAGCCTAGAGTTGTAGAGCAAAACTTTTTGACCAACCAAGAACTCCTTTCTGGAAATGGAGTTATCATGAAGCTTCTTGGTCTTCTCTTTGTAGAATTTGGAGTTCTTATAGGCCTCCAAGCGGATCTCATCTAGCTCACTCAACTGCAGCTTCCTCTCCTCACCCGCTTGATCAAGAGCTAAGTTACATTGCTTCACAGCCCAATATGCACGGTGCTCTATCTCCACAGGCAGGTGGCACGCCTTACCAAAGACAACCCGATAGGGTGACATCCCTATGGGTGCCTTGTAAGCGGTCCGGTGGGCCCACAGAGCATCCTCCAATCGTGTGCTCCAATCCTTTCTATTAGGCTTCACCATCTTCTCCAAAATCCGCTTGATCTCTCTATTTGAAATCTCAGCTTGCCCGTTGGTTTGGGGGTGATAGGGTGTAGAGACTTTGTGCACAACCCCATACTTCTTGAGCAAAGCTTGCATGGATCTATTGCAGAAGTGTGTGCCTTGGTCACTGACTATGGCTCTAGGTATGCCAAACCTGCAAAGGATATTAGACCTGACAAAATCTACAACAACCTGAGCATCATTAGTCCTGGTGGCCTTAGCTTCCACCCATTTGGATACGTAATCCACAGCAAGTAAGATATAATAAAAACCAAAAGAAACAGGAAAGGGGCCCATGAAATCTATACCCCAGACGTCAAACACCTCACAAAACAACATAGGTTGTTGCGGCATCTGTTGCCTCCAAGATAGGGCGCCTCCTGCTCTTTGACACTGCTCACACGAGCTGCAGATGTTGCTCGCATCCTTGAAAATGGTAGGCCAATAAAATCCAGAATCCAGCACCTTTCGTGCTGTCCTTTGAGTACCAAGGTGGCCTCCCACTGGTGAAGCATGGCAAAATTGGAGAACCGATTGGATCTCCTGGTCTGGAATGCACCTGCGAATGACCTGATCACTGCAAAAATGCCATAAATAGGGGTCATCCCATACATAATGCTTGGCATCGCTCTTTAATTTGTCTCTTTGAGCTTTGGATGCCAAGGCAGGAAAAACAGAAGCAACGAGATAATTAACAATGTCTGCAAACCAAGGAGTTTGGGGAAGGGGATGGGAAACATGTAAAGATAAAAGCTGCTCATCCGGGAAGTTATCCCGGATAGGAAATGCATCCTCCTCTCTCTCTATCCTGCTCAAGTGGTCTGCGACAAGGTTATGCGCACCACTCCGATCCTGAATCTCAAGATCAAACTCCTGGAGGAGCAACATCCACCTAATCAACCTAGGTTTGGAATCTGTCTTTTTCAAAAGATACTTCAGAGCAGCATGATCAGTGTACACTACAACCTTAGAACCAAGCAAATATGATCTAAATTTGTCAAGTGCAAAAACAATAGCCAAAAGTTCTTTTTCAGTTGTTGTGTAATTAACCTGTGCTGCATCTAAAGTCCTAGAAGCATAATAAATCACATGAGACAGCTTACCAACCCTTTGGGAGAGAACTGCTCCCAAAGCATAATTTGAAGCATCAGTCATGAGCTCAAATGGGAGGGTCCAATCAGGTGGTTGGATGATGGGAGTGGTGGTTAGTGCTTTCTTCAATTCATCAAATGCCCTCTTGCATTGGTCTCCAAATTCCCATGGGGCATCCTTTTGAAGCAACTTGGAAAGAGGAAGGGCAATGTTGCTAAAGTTCTGAATAAACCTGCGATAGAAACCTGCATGACCAAGAAAAGAACGCACCTCTCGCACGCAAGAGGGGTAAGGCAAATGTGATATTACATGCAGCTTAGCAGGGTCAACTTCTATGCCCTTGTGCGAAACAATGTGCCCTAAGACTATGCCTTGTTCTACCATGAAGTGGCATTTTTCAAAATTCAAGACAAGGTTAGTCTCAATGCACCTGTTAAGCACCTTAGTCAAATTATCAAGACATGCATCAAATGAGGAGCCATAAACACTAAAATCATCCATGAAGACCTCTATGCAATGCTCGAGCAAGTCAGCGAAAATACTCATCATACATCTTTGAAATGTGGCAGGAGCATTGCATAGGCCAAAAGGCATCTTTCTATATGCAAATGTGCCAAAAGGACAGGTAAATGTGGTCTTATGTTGGTCCTCTGGTGCAATGCAAATTTGAAAATAACCAGAGAATCCATCTAAGAAGCAATAATGAGATTTACCTGCCAGGCGCTCCAACATCTGATCAATGAAGGGGAGAGGGAAATGATCCTTGCGAGTCGCCTGGTTGAGCTTTCTGTAATCAATGCAGACTCTCCAACTGTTCTGCACTCTAGTGGGAATCAGCTCATCCTTCTCATTTTTTACAACTGTGACACCAGACTTCTTGGGGACAACTTGCACCGGGCTCACCCAAGTGCTATCTGAAATTGGGTAGATGATACCCGCTTGGAGCAGCTTGGTGACCTCTTTCTTAACCACATCAAGAATCTGGGGGTTCAATCGTCTTTGGGGTTGTCTCACTGGTTTAGCCCCATCCTCCAACAAAATGCGGTGCATGCACATGGAGGGGCTAATTCCAGGAATATCTGCTAAAGTCCATCCAATTGCCCTCTTGTTCTTTCTTATCACATCCAGCAGTTTCTCCTCTTGATCAACAGAAAGTGAGGTAGAGATGATCACTGGGAGTTTCTGCTCATCCTCCAAGTAAGCATATTTGAGATGAGGAGGGAGGGGCTTCAGGTCCAATGAGGGTGCCTGCATAATAGATGGAACTAAAGGGACAGCAGAAATGGATTCTGCTGCCTGCACCTGAACAAGTAAATCAGACTCATGCATAACAGATATGGGGTTAGGGTTAGCATAATCTGAATCTATAACATATGAATCATCAGATGCAGTAGCAGAGTCTAAAAACTGGGCTATTTCAGTGCATGCGGTGCACCATCCAGAGTTAGTGCATGATGGACAAGTAAATGAATCAGTGAAAGATGGCAATTCAAAATCATGATGCAAAAAGTCAAGCATATGCTCATCTATCAAATCATCGAGCAAGTCCATATGGAAAACAGAGTGATCCTCAGGAAAATGTTTCATAGCATGGAAAATGTCAAATCGGATCACACTGCCATCAAACTCCATGGAAAGTGAACCTGAATGCACATCTATCTTGGTTCGGGCTGTTTTCAAAAATGGCCTCCCCAAAATAATAGGAACAGCATTACGGGGAGAGTCATCTTCCATATCAAGTATGTAAAAATCAGCAGGGAAGATCAACTCTTCAACCCGAACCAAGACATCCTCTATCAAACCTGCGGGGTGGGCAGTACTTCTATTTGCCAATTGAATCACCACACCCGTAGGTTGAAGAGGTCCAAGAGAAAGAGACTTAAAAACAGACATAGGCATGACATTTATTGATGCTCCTAAATCTAGCATAGCATTTTCAAACTTAACATTGCCTATGATGCAAGGTATAGAGAAAGTTCCAGGATCCTTACATTTTTCAGGAATGTGAGGGATAGGTTTACCTATGAGAGCGGAGACATTCCTTCCCATGCTTATCCTCTCATTGCCCTTGAGTCTTCTCTTATGAGTGCACAACTCCTTAAGGAACTTCGCATACCTTGGAATCTGTTTTATTGCATCAAGAAGGGGTATGTTGACTTCCACCTTCCTGAATGTGTCAAGAATGTCCTTGTCCACCTCTTCCACCCTTTTGTTTTGAGGCACTCTTGGTGGGAATGGAAGAGGAACAGGAGGAGGTTGTAGGACAACAGCAGGGCTTGTGGTTGAAGTTGAGGAGGGTTGAGTTGGATGATTCTTTTTGGTGCTAGCATGCTCACCTTCATCTACCACTTGGCTCTTCCCTTTAGAGGAAGCTAGAGCATCATTGTTGAGGTTAGGTTGTGGTGTGGGTGTGACAATCTGCTTTCCCGACCTCAGGTTGATGGCACTCACATTCTGATTCTGAGGGTTGATCACAGTTTGGGATGGCAACTTGTCAGAATTTTGAGATTGCAAGTTGTTGAGAGAAGTTGCCATTTGACCCATCTGATTTGTCAAAGTCTGAATGGATGCCTCTTGTCTCTGAATGGATGCTCTAGTCTCTTGTTGAAATTGGAGGTTTTGCATGGTCATTTGCCTCACCAACTCCTCCAAGGTAGGTTGGTTGGATGGAGGGGCTGATGGTGAAGGATGAACCACTTGCTGCTGTTGCCTTTGCTGTTGGATTGGAGGAGGTACATATGGTGGTCTGCTCGGTCCAGCGGTGTTCTGAAATGGAACATTAGGAGGAGGTTGTTGTTGATCAGACCACTTCAGATTGGGATGGTTCCTCCATCCAGGGTTGTATCTATTGGAAGAGAGGTCATGATTGTGTTGTTGTGGACCTCTATTGTTGTATATGTTTGCTGCATAGGCCTCGGGTTGGTCACCACTGGTCATCGGTTGTTGCTGCTGAAGGGAAGGGCATGCATCTGTGGGGTGCTCAATGGATGTGCATATGCCACACACTCTAGCAGGAAGTATCATCTTTTTCTGATTGACAGCCAATTGTGTGACCAATGTTGTGAGAGAATCAATTTTCTGCTCAAGCTTCTCAACCTTGCCCGAGTCTGCACCAACATCATTTACATCCCTCACAACTATTGCATCACTGTTGCTTCTTGCATGGAATTGTTGACAATTGGAAGCCATCTTCTCAATTTTGCTCCTGGCTTGTAAGGGTGTCATATCTCCCAATGTACCACCACTTGCAGCATCTACCATGTTTCTTTCCATGAAGTTGAGACCTTCATAAAAGTACTGGATGAGAAGCTGCTCTGAGATCTGATGGTGAGGGCAGGAAGCACACAACCTCTTGAATCTCTCCCAATAATCATAGAGACTCTCTCCATGTTGTTGCCTGATACCAGAAATTTCCTTTCTGATTGCAGTGGTCCTATTTGCAGGGAAGAATTTTTCCAGAAATGCCCTCTTCAAGTCATCCCAGCTTGTGATGGAACCAGGGGCCAAGTCAGATAACCAATCTTGTGCTAGACCCTCTAAGGAATGTGGAAATGCTCTGAGACAGACATGATCCTCTTGCACATCATGTGGTTTCATTGTGGTGCACACTATATGGAATTTCTTGAGATGCTTATGAGGATCCTCACCTACAAGACCATGAAACTTGGGCAACAAATGGATTAGTCCTGTTCTAAGCTCAAAAGGAACATCCTCATCAGGATACCGGATACACGAGTCTTCAATAGTGAAGTCAGGTGCAGCCAGCTCCCTAAGTGTCCTTTCCCTTGGTGGGGGTTGAGCCATGTTATCACAATGTATAGAATCAGATTGAATAAAAGTAGAAGGAATAGAAGAAATAGAAACAGAATTAGATGGACTATAAGATGACTCTGACTCACTACCTAATGACTGATTCCTATTTTGTCTAACTAATCTGTGATAAGTTCTATCAATTTCAGGGTTGTAAGGATGCAAATAACTTGGGTTGCCCCTAGTCATGTACTGAACAGAACAGCATCAACCATAGCATACTGTAACAGATATGCATGACCAAAATCGGCAACAAAATTTATTATTTTTTAAAATTTTTTTCTTTATTTTTTTCAGCACCCTAAAATCATGAAAACATATCACAGAAAGTTTGAGGACAAAATTCAAAAGGGAACCAAGTCAAACAAATAAGTTACAAACAAAAAAGAAGAAAAATAAACTTGTAAAATAAAAAAGAAATAGTAAACAACCGAATTTTTGGGGCCTTCCCATTATCGAAATTTCGATTTCACAATTCCATTAGCTTATTTGGAAAATTCTCTTCGAATTGATATAAAATTCGTCCAATTCCGAGTTACGGATCAAAAGTTATGGCTGTTTGAAATTCGTGCTGATAAAACTTGAAAAAGGTTTTCTGCAATTCACAACCAATGATGATCTGAGTGACAGTGGCTTAACAAAACATCATCATATGATAATAGTAGTGTGGATATAAATTTTCGTGCAAAAATACCACCCACAACTATGTCAACTAGCAACCACAGAATCAATCAAATACACTAATTGCAACAAAACAGCAAACAGCGCAACTTCAACCAGTTATCAGAATTGACTACTAGACCCTAAATCAGACACGACACACTATAATAACTATACTAACTACGACACTAACTAACTACTAATGACCTTTGGCAAGAACCGATATTCCCCGGCAACGGCGCCAAATTTTGATCGAGGCCGTACCCGATCAAAATAAAAGGTGTTTATTCTGTAGTACTAGGAAGGTGATCCTAGGTCGTTTCCCAGCGAATATCGGTCTAGGCAAAGTATCAAACACGTAGTGTGCAGTAAAATGGGGGGGGGGGTTTTTGTGTGTGACAAATGTGAAGAACAAAACATAAACAGAATATAAAAACTAAGAAAATCAGAAACAAAAGCGGGCAAACCCCTTTGGCTACGTACACTACTCAATCCTAGCTCACTAAAGATCGATTCCTCTCCTCTCCTCTGTCCAACTCGTGATAACCAAATACTAAGCGAAAATTCAGTTATCACTCCAAACCCTAACTTCTAATTAAGCATCAGAAACCAGAATTGGAGTTTTTACGAGTTAATACAAATTAAGCATTTATATTCATGTATTATCTCTACGAAATGGAATTAAGCAAACCACTACACATCGATAAACATGAAAACAGAGAAGAGAAAATGAAATTGCATTAATAACAAGAGCTCAAGAGTAGATAATACAATACCAAAGGGATTAACCCTTGAAGTCTAGCCTTCCATGGCCATAAATGAAGAAAAACGAGTAGAAATGGGGAAGAACAAAACCCTAGCAGCCACCACCACTTGGGAGAGCCAAGAGAGAAGTTCTAACCTAGAGAGAGTGAGAAATCTGAAATGGGAGTGTGTCTTGGGGGGTTACACGAATTTCCCCTCTTAAGACACAAAATGGGCCTAAAACATGGGCCCAAATCCTAAGAAACACTATTCTGAACATTACAATTAAAAAGGGACCTAAATGCAAATTACAATCTTCACTTCAATACTTCAATCTTCATTTCCAAACTTCCCAAAGTGTCCTTGTGCCAAATATTACCTGAAAATAGAAATAGAATTAATTAGGCTAAATAATTCCAAATTAAACAATATTCGGAATATTAGTCCAATAAACTCTAAATCAATAAATCAAGCTAATCAATGTCAAATGGGCAACAAGTATCAATAATAGGAGTAAAATAATGCAAGGAATAATGGGAAATAAAATGCTCATCAGCGTGTGATGTGGGACATGAAGGATTAAGTTTTTAATGGAAATGATTTTGAACAAGAAATGTTTTACAAGATGACTTCATGCTCACGTCACTAATAAAAAAAATTCCTAGATTTTTACAAAATCGGGGTGTTACATTTATGGTATCAGAGCTAAAGTTTATCAAAGCCAAAGTTTGTCTTAGTCGCCGTAAGCATGGGCTTGCATGCTTTGTTTGTTGGGGCTCTGTTTGTCTGATTTTGTGTTCGAGTCGGTATTGTGTTTCCTCGAGTGGATGCCTGCATTCAATGGGAAAGTCTACCAAGGTTCTGTGTTAATAGGCCTGAGCGTTCTGTCTCTCTATTTGTCAGCTCACGATTGCGTCTGCTGGCGATGAAAGCTGAATGAGTCAAGGTTGAACCAATACCCTATGTCGGTTCATGCCCCTTTTCGTTGATCACCCATTTGCTATGTCTTTTGCTTGCCGGACATAAGCTTTTCGACCTTAATGAACCCTTTTCATTGTGATTCGTGACGAGTGTCTTTCGAAGGATAAAATGTTCTCCTTGAACCCCTTGTTTTGCTGAAAGGCTTTGATAAAACGACGAATTATGCTATACCCAATGCTATTCTTTCCAATCTTTTACACCCCAAGTATAACCCTGCCAGATTTTGTCGAACCTTTCATGAGATTGAGAACCTGATAGGCTTGAATTTGGGAGATTGAGAATGGGAGGATGGTGGAGTTGTGCATTAGTTAAGGGTTTGAAATGAAAATTTTTGAAGTATGCATTAGTTAATGGTGTAAATGGGTGGAATCCTGTCGGAAAACGTTTTAATGAGACAAAGGAAGCTAGAAAGTAATGTCGTAAAGAGGAGAAATCTAGGAAGAATGTAAATATAGAATGACCTCAGCAAGGACACCATTAAAATTGGAGCTTAATCGTGGCAATAATGCCCCTCGTCAATGTAACCCTTAAGAAATAAGGCGTGTGATTCAACATTCGCAGTGTGAAATTTGAGGATTTGAAGGATCTTAGTGACGAAACCGATCCATTGTGAGGCCAATTAGAAAGAGATAGACCCTACCCATAAGTTGAATCCCGATAGAAAGTGTCTTCATTCATCCCAGGAAGATAGAAGTGGCGTTCTTAAGTGGATCGTATTCCAAATAAACTACGAACTATGGAATGACCCGAGAAAGAATACCAATCTAGTATAGGCTTGAAAGTGACGGTTATACCCCGAAATGGCGTAAACTTCAAGGATTAGAGTAGGATGTTTACCCTTAGTAGTGTAGGATTGGAAAACCAAGTGTGATGTAATGGTCGAAAAGGAGTAAGAATCGTGGGTTAGACTGTTATTGTGATAAGTTTGATTAAAGTTGGGGAGCAAGAAGGAGATGAAGGTAGCGTAAGTTGTCGGCAAATGGAGGATTCTTGATAAATTTTGGTATTAGGACCATTGAGTGTTTAAGTTAAGGGAGTAAGTTTTAAGGAGCAATAGGAATTTTCAACGTTTAGGATGAATCCGGAGGGAGGATGAAGTTATTTTGAGGATATAGAACAAAAGATGTGATGAAATCTCAGTAGATAAGGAGGATTAGCTGGAAATTTGGGAATTTTGATCAATTGTGATAAGTTTAATGCCATCAAGGATGTTGGTTACCGACAAATAAGAGATATTCTAATGACCTTAGAGTCGGATCTTATATCTTTAAAGATGTGTAAGGCTGTGAACGTCTGAGGGTAGCCTAAGTTAGTGTCTAAGATTGGAATCTTTGTTGTTAAAAGTCTTCGATGGAAAGGAGTAACTCTGAATGGAGGTTTGAAAGAAAAAGTGTGCCTACGAGCGAGTGGTTGCGGAAAAGTTGGCATGGTATTTAAAAACCACACCGTACCAAATTGAACTTGGCATACGTGTTCGCATGCAATTCCTTGTTAAAATATTACGTGACCTATCCTTGTCAATTTATCCACACTACTTTTCATGTGACCCCAGAAGTTGTTACCCTGAGAAATTGTTGAAGATTCTTTTGTTGACCTTGATTAACTCTGACTCAATTCGGCGAGAAAGCAATACGATGACAAGAGCTTCTCCGTTGAGAAGGAGCATCATGGAAGGAGTCGGGAGTTGTAAAGCAGTGCGTATGTTGAACTGTGTGTGATGGCTTGCGTTTTCTTTTCGCTGCATTTCTCGAGGATGAGAAATGTTTAAGTTGGGGTGGAATGTAACACCCGCAATTTTCCCCATTTTAATAAATTAATTTTTGGGAATTTCTGATTGGTCGATTCTTTTAAAGTTATATAAAAATATTATTTGAGTCATAATAATACGTGGCAGAGAAAGAAATTATTTTAAAATTGAGTAAATATTTGGCCCTTGTGTTTTGTGTTGGAAGTCAAGCTAGTGTTGGAAGACTTGCTTCAAATTCTCTTATGGACTTCAAGCAGATATCAAGCCAAGGTTTTGATGATAACAACCAACTCAAGATTCAAGCTCTCAAGTATCTTCAAGATTCAAGATTGAAGACTCAAGCAAGATATAGCCTAGAAGCCTTTTCCCTTAGGACATGTGTAAGGTAATTAAGTTCTTGTTATTAAAGAGTTTAAAAGGCCAATGAGTTTTTCATTTAAAAAGGAGAGGAAAATGTGTTTTCATGAAAAGTTGTTTTTATATCTTAGTTTTTATGAAAATACCTGATGTTACAAAAATCTGAATATTTTTATGTATGCAAGAGAGAGTAATCGATTACTTGCTTGAGTTAATCGATTAACTTTGTTGCATCATAGAAAAATCAGAGAGGTTGTAATCGATTAAGTGAACTTTGCTAATCCATTACTTTCTTATGAGAGTAATCGATTACCTGGCTCAAGTAATCGATTAGAATTGTTGCATCATATATTTTCCAGAGGCACAGTAATCGATTACATGCTGTGTAGTAATCGATTATAGATGTTGCATCACATAATGAACAGAGACTCAGTAATCGATTATTTGATGAGTAGTAATCGATTAAATGAGTTGCATCATATATTGAACAGGGGTGATGTAATCGATTAACCACTATTGGACTAATCGATTACTTGTTTTTCAAAAGTATTTAAGAATTTCTATTTTTGAAGGAATAATCGATTACCTTCAGAAAGTAATCGATTACTTCAGCTTTTATTGAAAAACGTGTCAGAATCATTTTGATTATTTCCTGATTTGTTTTTATATATAAGATTCTGATTTATTTTATAAAATTCGAAAATGATTTTAAATTTGAATTATTTCCTTTTTCGTTTTAAGAATCAAATCTTTATTTTATTTCGTAAATCGTTTTGATTTAGTTTTGATTTTAATACTTATTTCAAAATCTTATTTTATTTTGTTTTGATTTTATTTTACTAATTTTGAATCTTTTTGAATTATAAAAGTATTTCGGAAAATTCACTCCAACATTACACAACATTAGAACTCTGATATTTATTCATTCTTTTTCTGAAATTCACGTTCTTCTTCTTCTCCAACTTTTCTCTGATCATAATGATAAATCTTTTTGAAGAACTCTAAGAAACGTTGTTGGCCATTTAACTTATCAAGAAGAACTTTATTATCATAGAAGAGCATATTGTTGTATCCGTGTTTTGAGAACACACAAAGCTATTGTAATCACTATCACATTCTTGTATTTGAAACCTTAGTGGTTAGGGAGAGAATCCCTTAGTGGACGTGTGATACGTCGTAGGGCGAGGAACCCTGCTGTGTGATCTTGAGTCCCCTAGGGAACAGAGGTTCCTAGTAGTGTGCGGGGTGCTCTTGGGTGTAATAGGGTGTGGCTCTATTGCTGATTATAGAACTCTCAAGCGGGTCGCTTGGGG
The DNA here is from genome assembly GCA_037953625.1 of Crotalaria pallida. Lineage (NCBI taxonomy): Eukaryota > Viridiplantae > Streptophyta > Magnoliopsida > Fabales > Fabaceae > Crotalaria > Crotalaria pallida. Next base: position 51,867,834 of record CM075654.1, on the reverse strand, counting down.
ACTGGACTAGGCCTTTCGACGGGAAGGCTGAACCAGTATAAAATTCCTGGTGCAAGATTTTCTATCCCTATCTCTTTACTTTCTGCATATTTCATTTATTTTACGTTTCCGCGCTACTCTATTTTTTATATCAATCGATTTCGCTCTCCTTCTCAAACGTCTAATCTCTCCCACGCGAAACAATTTTTTATTTGTAAGGGATTTCACAATAAATTAATAAAACTCGATTCACCCCCCCCCCTCTCGAGATTTTGAGGCCAAACCCAACATTTTGATGATTTAAAGGATTTATTTTACGGTGAGAAGTTATTTTATGTTTTGGAGAAATTATTATCTATTGATTTCTTTGATTTATTTAACTTTGAAAATTCATAACTTTTGACTGGTAAATCGGAATTAGACGAATTTATAGTCAAAACGATCGTAATGAAATGAAGAATTTATTTTTGTAAATTTTGGAATTTATTTTGCAGTCCACGAATTTGTCATTATTTTTGGGAAGTTATAACGTTTTATCATTTAGGAAAAATTGAAATGTGGTTTTCAAGCGTTATTTACTGTATTGGAAAAATATTATTTTCCCCTGTTTAAGTGTGATGCACGGTTCTAGTGTATTTTTATGCATTTGAATTTTGAAATTGTTAGACATCCATTTATTAGTACACAAGATCCTAGGGTAACCCAATTAAAGGAACCTTATCTCTAAAGCATATTATTTAAGACTCACATTTAATTACCCTGTCCTAATGTAGATTCCCAACCAATGGGTGACCTTATCTTTTATCCTTACACACTCTTTCATTCTAATTAGTTTTTAAACCCCATTTTTAATTAAACAAAACCCCACCCCACTAAAACTCTATAAATACCCTATACCCCACCCATTCCCACACTCTTACATTCATCCCTCTTAAACAAAAAAAAAAAGAAAGAAGAAGATAGGGTAAGAAGGGGAAGGGGAGTCGTGGCACACAAAGGAGGGGGAGCATCTTCACATAATTTTCTTCTTCATTTTTCTTTATTCCCTACACAAATATACACCCATATGAGCACATTTCTACCCATTTGAATCAAAGAAGCAAAACCCCACCCCCACTATCAAGAGGAGGCCGTGAGGCTCTAGGAGGAAGCAAGGAAATCTTGGCTTCATTTTCTCTTCTATAAGCTTGATCTAGGTATATTAGAAGCTCTGTAACCCTTGGATTTTGTCCTTCCGCAATGGAAGATTAGGCTAGTTCAGTTACTTCCGGCCGGGGTCAACGAAGGTCTTAAGTGGAAGGAATAAGTCTTTTTAATCTCCCATCCGCATATTCACAATAATCAGATTCCGAATTATAAGCAAAGAATGCCTTTGCCCAAACCGATACAACTGAGAAAAATGAAGAGATGAGGAAAGGACTTAATCTAAATCACCTCACCCTCTACATCTTTAACAATTACTTACGGCTGAGGATTGAATGCGGAAAACGAAACTCTTTTTAATTCCAGCGTCTCATTGCTCTTAATCTTTGTTCTTTGATTTATTTCGATTTTCATGTGAAATTTCTAAGAGGTTTGTTGATTTAAGTCCCTTGCATGTTAGTTTTAAATAAAGCACTTTATTTCTCATTTGCTCATGAATAAATATCAAAGTTTTAGCTTGAAAATTCGACATGCAAAAAGGTTTGAGGAGCTTTTCGGTTTTTATAAATATTTGGTATAAATGATTTTATTTTATTTAAGGTATTTCGGTTTATGTTTATATTTGGGAAAATAATATTTATTTTTGTAGCTATCTCTTGATGCATGTTTCGGTTTTTATAAGAAAAATAGACAAAGAAATTGATTGTGTTTTGGAGGATGCTTAATGGTGTTGTGCATATATATATATATAGGTCTATATATATAGGTCTGGAAAATTGATTTGAGCTTGTATGTTTGGTAATGGTTTCATTCGGTTTTGGTATGTATGAGAGGAAATCAAGTTTTGGTGGTTATCCTTTTGTGCATGTTGATTTATTGAGTTGTTTTGCAAAATTCCCAACTTGGTGCTTTATGTATGATTCGGTTCTTAGTATAAGTTAGTTAGAGAAATGATTTTGATGATTGATAGATGTTGATTTTGATTAGTAGTGTAAGAAAGAACAAATGGGTTATATGTTGAATTTTTGAAGGAGGTTTTGATACGAAGTAATTTTCCAAATCCGATTGCTCTAAAAATTTAGTATGTTGCTTTTGATGCCATTTGACTATGTTCTGGAAATTTTGGTTTGAATTGAAATTGTTTTGGTATTTTTAGTGAATTTTGGTTTTTCGGTGTTGATTTTGGAAGTTTAAGGTTTTAAGTGTAATAGATTTGTATAAACAGTACTTGCATATGTTCAATAATTCTGAAACTTGGACATTGTTTTAAGTAGGTCAAATTGATGGTCTCTGAATTTTTGTATGATTTTTGGAATGATTTCCTATTTTTACAAGGGTTGTTTATGTGAAACTGATTTCGGGAAAACAGATTTTTCGAACTGAATGTGAACATAATTTTTAAACTTATAATACTCCAATGGACTTTAAATTTTTATGGTAAGACCTTACACATGTTAGGAGGTTCTCTGTAAATTTTGAGATGATTTGGAGTTGATCAGTTATTTTAACTAGCTGCAAAACAGTGGGCAACTCTGCTCAGATTTTTTCAGAATTAGGGAGAGATTTAAATGGAAAAATATTACTTAGGCAACTCCAAATTATCTGAAATTTTGAGGAGACAATTTTTGATGTGTGAAGATGTCTTGTACCAAATTTCGTGCCAATTGGAGCTGTTTTACTATTTTTCATAATTGCCTCTTTGCCTCAGGTCACTGCAGGTCTGATTGGATTTTTAGGACAAAACAAAATGAAAACTTGTGTTCTATATGTAGGAATGATTTGAAAATAAATGATTTGATATAGTCTTTGAATTTTCCTTTCTTGATTTTATGTATCCGACCTAATACTTTATGTGGCATTTGTTTAAGTGTTTGACACCTTGTGCACTTTCCTATGACTTGGTTGTACCTTATATGATAATTGTGATGGTTGGACATGATCAAAAGAGTTTAGGGCCTTTATCTTCATTTTACTTAAATAAGCTTATAGGAATGGAAAAGAATACGATTTAGATGGTGTAAGGGTCAAATTGATTTATTCTAAGTGTTACTTAGTGATTAATTGGCTATGTGTCTATTAGCTTAATTGATTAAAATGCATGGAGGAATAAAAGTTGTTTGATTTTATGGTATTGATTAGCCAAAGTATTGTTGTCATTTGTGTGTTTGATTGAAGGTTGAAAAGTGCGAGGTTCTTAATTAGTTTGAAAGTTCAAAAGTGACTTTTGAATGGATTTATTGGAATTAATTGAAATTATTGGGGTATGTATGGTGGATGTCCAAGATGTATTTTGATGCTAATGTTTGAAAAAAAAATGAAGTGTTTAAGTGTTGGTTGTATGCCGGAATGCTATATGAATAAAATGCAACTTTACGGTGTTTTCGGATTTGTTGAAAAGCGAATTAAGAACTTAACCCTTTGCTGTCCCGAATTTATTTAACTTGGTTTTCAATTTTACAAATGTGTTTGATTGATTTAAAGTTTAAAATTTAAGTGGTATTTGAATTCAGAAAGTGTTGGATAGAAAAAGTTAGTTTTTCGATGTTTTTGGTTTTGGTTTATGGCTGTCCGGAACGGACCAGCCACCAAGAGGAATTGTTTTAAAGTGTTTTGTCAAATCGTTTTAAGATGATTTTGAGGTATTTAAAGTGTGTTCAAAAGTTGGATTTAGTTTGAAATGAGTAAAGGTTTTCTTTTACGATTACTCGACAAGAATTAAGATGAGTTTCAAAATGATTTGATACTGTAACATCCCGAATTTTAATTCTAGTAATAATTAGAATTATAGTAAGATTTGGAAGAAAGGATTTTCATAGAAGGGATTTAAAATGATGGATTAGGAGTGCTTTGAGTGCCATATAGGGGTCAAGGAGCATTGGCATCGAAAAGCAAATTTAAAGAAGACCAAACGAGTGGTAAAAATCGAGTTTTCGGTGTTATAAACACCCGATATTAGGAAATTCAAAATAAAAGATCTACAACTCTAAACACAAATTCCACCGTTAGATGTGAAGTAGGATATGTGAGGAAGCTTGTGTCAAAATTTGAGGAAGATCCAACGGTTAACGAAGAAGTTACGGCCGTTCAAAGTCGGGGTGCTGAAAACCCTACAACTTAATCGATTAAGTTGCAGCTTAATCGATTAAGCCTGAAGGGGGGGAGGTTTTAATCGAGTAATACTCGATTAAGGGATGATAAAACTAAAAAAAATAAAAGCGTTTCACGCGTGCTTTTGGCCATAATGCACGAAATTTCTCTCTCTAGGGCACACAATCTCTCATCCCAAATCCATCAAGCTTCAAGGGAATCACACCAAGGTCCCCCATAAAGTCTCCCTTGGTCTCTCCAAGTAAGTATCCATGATTATTGAAGTTCCTCTCTCTCTCTCTAATGTGGATTTTCTCTCTCTCTCTCTTTCCCTTCTTTGGGAAATCCGAATTCTCTATGGAAAAGGGGAAATAATCTCTTTATCATTCCATTCCTTTGGCTTAGGGAAGATTATTATCACTATCTCCATTTTCGTGCGTGCGGAGCCCTTGGTTTTGCGAGCGCTTGGAGCTACGGCTTGGGTTCTTCCACTTTCTCTCTCTTTGGTTAAGGTAAGGGAGTGGATATAGTGAGCTTGCCTTGTTCTAGAGAGTCGGGTCTAGTTAGTATATAATACTTGTTAGGGTTATGTGTTAGGGGAGAAAATTAGATTATAAATCTCTAGGTTATTGAATATGAAATTCTAATTAATTAAGTATGCATAATGATTGTGTGTTATGACTAGGAAAAGGAAACCCCACAGTATGAGAATGAATTATCTGATAAATGAAATTTGGTTATTAATTAAGTTGAATTAAATGAGGAATTGGGTAATTGATAATGAAGTTGACACAAAAATGGTCTCTGTGATTATTGGTTTTGTTTGCAAGGTTGTGAATTAAATGATAATTAATTGTTGTAGCTAATATATGTATGTGTTGGGGAATAAATTGATATAGGAAGAAAGGGAATGGAAACAATTAAATGTGATGAATGTGTGTATTTGTATTTAATTGCTAAATGAGTTTAAATGTTAAGTATTATTAATTGTGAACAAAAGTCAAGGCTTATTAATGGAACTTGTGAATATGGGAAATGGAAGTAAGAGGATTATGTTTAAGAAAAAGTAAGAGATGATTTTAATATGTGGTGTTAAAGCGAAAATGTGAGACGGTGAAATATGTAAATTGAAATGAAGTGTAATATAAATGTTGGACTATGCATGAGAATGCTATTGGATATGATTGTGATAACTGAGAAAGGAAGTGAATGAGGAATTTGCATGAATGATTAGTTGTTGAATGTGTGTGGTTGTGTTTAAATGTGATGTAATTGTTGATGTGAGAATATGAAAGTATGTTTTGGCCTCTGATGTGAGGTAATGAATATGGTGGTGTGATTAAATGCGTTGGCCTCTGATTTGAGGTGGCGAATAATGGAAAGTGATGAATATGCTGACCTCTGATATGAGGGGCACAATATGAATGGTAAAATGTGTTGACCTCTGACCTGAGGGACACGATATGAATTGGAATGAATGGGTGTTGACCTCTGACCTGAGGGACACTGGGTTAAATAATGGGTTGGGTGTTGACCTCTGACCTGAGGGACACCGGATTAAATAATGGGTTGGGTGTTGACCTCTGACCTGAGGGACACCGAATAAAATATGTATTGGAGTGTTGACCTCTGACCTGAGGGACACAAAATGGATTATAATGAATGGGTGTTGACCTCTGACCTGAGGGACACATAATTTAAAAAGGGAATAAAATTGGATAAGGTAAAGGTAATGGAAACGCGATGTATGTAGGCCTTCGATTTGGTGGAGACATACATCGTGGTTGGTGTATGTATGTAGGCCTTCGATTTAGTGGAGACATACATACACCGTAAATAAAAGGAAATGAATAAAGGAAACAGGGAATAAAATTGGACAAGGTATGGTAATGAGAACGCGATGTATGTAGGCCTTCGATTTGGTGGAGACATACATCGTGATTGGTGTATGTATGTAGGCCTTCGATTTGGTGGAGACATACATACACCGTAAAAATAAGGAAAAGGTAAGGGTTTAAAAAGGGAATTATTTGGAAATGGGGAAAAATAAATACAAGGAAACAGATGGTGAAATGAATAATGAGAATGGAAATGTGGAATAAATATTGTAATGAGTACGGTGTGCAATATGTGAATATATGCTTAATTGCTAAATGTGTTTGACCTAGTGAGTTGTTATGTCTAGTTAGAAACTGCTTTCTATTTCTTGTGCAATGCTCACTCCCTTACAGTTTCAGGTTCGGAGATTGAGCTGGCGCAGCCCCCGCCGAGCAGGAGCACTTTCCCTTACAGGGAGAGTAGGGTGTTAGGGGTTTAGTGTATAGTATGGACCTAAGCCTCTGATATTATTTTGATGTAAATTTTATATGCATAATTCGAATGAGGCTTAGGATGTTTTGTTTTGCTAAAGCTATAACTTTTGGTTTTAATGCTTAAAATTTGTATTTCCGCTAATACTCTGATTTATTTTTGCATATTGATATCATTGGAGCCCGTGGGGCCTTGATTTGATTTAGAAATATAATCTGAAGCCCTGCAGGCTATCAGTTGTTTATTTGAAATTGTTTATCACAGGTCAAATTTTGGATTAGTCCGAAAAACAAACAAAACTCCGTCCGTTTGATGGTTGATTTTAATATAATTAAAAAGAAATTTTTAAGTCCGTATTTTAGAAAAGGGGAATTAAGTGTAAAAATACTAGGGTGTTACATTTATGGTATCAGAGCAGTTTTTCCTCGGCCCATTGGAGTAACTTACTACTCCTGTAGTTACTCATCAAGCGAGTAACTGGTAGTCTGATATCAAACTGCTTTGTGATTTAGTTAGGTATTATCGTTAGCATGATAATAGGCATAGTTGCTGAGTCTAGGATAGCGAATAGCTTAAATTCTTTTAAGTTTGTTAAGTATATTGAGAAACGCGATTAGTATCTGATGATTCTTTCGAGAAGCATGGTAAGCATTGGAAAATTTTTCTAAGTCCACTCATTATGTTTAGTTTACCATGCTAAACTTGAAATCTTGTGGAAAGCGATGAATCATATTTAGAAGTGGGTAAATGACGAAGCTAAGGAAAACGATACCCCAACGGGCTAGGGCACTAAGTTGCTACCCCACCGGGAGGCAGTGATCTTTAGTTTCGCGCTAAGTAAACCAAATCTAAATGTGATACACCAAACAAGATTTCAACATTTTGAAACTAATAGGTTGATAAATTCAAGCTTAAGTAAGACAAAAATGGTCTTATCACTGATATGATGTATGATTGAGCCTGATCACCTCAAGTGTACATCTATTGGGGGATATCATCATCCTGTCCTTAAGTTTCGGCGAGTACTTTGGGAATTTAGTGAGATCCCAAATTTATCAGGATTAGAGGTTCTTGTCATAGGTGTCCGTATGCGTAAGCATTTTAGAATCAGAGTTACGCAACGGAAGTGTAGGAAGTATTGCCTTGTCTTAAGATAAGAGGAGTAGCTAGTTAGGAATCCTAGTTAGCTATGATAGATTGCTAGTATTTATACATATAGACTTGAATATAAGAAACCCCAAGATAGTACATAGTAAAAGTCCTAAGATTAGACATTAGGTACTTAAAATCCCAAGTGATTGAATAGAGCTAGGTTATGCGTTTAGAAATGAATGAATGCGATGCTATGTATTGTCTTGTGTTTTCCTACATGATGAATTGTGCATTTTAATGATAATTGTTATTGTCTGAAACATGTGCATGATGAAAATTATTTGGAGCATAAAACCTTTCGCAAAACATCCTCATGGAATGGTATTGCTATCAACAAGTCGCTTGGTTCTCAAGCGTAATCATTTCAAAAATCAGGAACCATTCGATTTATTTTTCAAGCGTGATAGTGACCCCGATGAATTTTTATGTTTTGGAATTGAATTCAAAAATGAATTTTTCTGTTCTAATGGAACCATAAATTCTTCCAAATTGAGTACTAAGTTGTGTAGAGAAATTTTGAAAAGCTAGTGAGTCAACCAAGGATTCCTAAGTAATCAAGCGGTGGACTAATTTATTCTTTTAATCGATCCCCATGCTGATTAAATAGGAACCCTTCTAGGTGACTTTACTCGATTCGGAATGGAGCTTAATCTTCAAACTCAAAGTCAAAGGGAATGTGACTATTTGGATTGTTGAGAATCATCGAAATAAATTTTCTAGTAAACCACATACTCCCATTCTCATTGAGTTTGCTAATTTTGAGGAAGGTCATAATCCTTCACCTAAATATCCCGAAATTAGATGGAGAAAATCCTTTACAAAGAGATATGCTTTGCTTTATAAAACTAGTTTTTGGAACTTCACCCAAGTTAATCTGGCATGAACATATCAAAGTTTTAGAGTGTGAAATAAAATTTTCCTGATTTAATCTTTTCCTAAGGATTTTACGTAAAACAAATCAAAATGGTTGTCCATCAAGAAAGGAACTTGATTTTTCAAGAATAATGAACCTATCGACACACCACCACATCAATATTTGTTGATGTGCTATTTTTTGGACTTATGCATATGTAAGTGCCTTTCTTGTAAGATAAGCAAAATTTCTAAACATAGATGAACGCATGCATGCTTTCGGCATGTCCCTGTAATTTTATAAATGCATAAATGCACAAACGAATTTCCGAACACTATTCCGATGTTCATAAAAGCGCACATACTTTGAATTTATGAGGTTTTAATCATTAAACTTTGAAACCATGCAAGTGGGTGATTTTATCAAAGTTTTATCTTGGCATGCATAACTTGAATGTGTAAAACAAATCATGGGAAACCATGAAAAGTTTCAAACTCTTCTTGGATTGCATTTGAAATGTGTGCAGCTTATCTAAGATGTGTGCATGGATTTAGACCTGAGTTCTAGGGCTGATTCAGGTAGATCGGAATTAGATTAGAATCAAGTAGAGGTTGCTAGGTTAGTGCTTGCACTTATGCGCTGATATGAAATGTTGGTGCGTATATTTGAATTTTGATTGCCAGGCAATTGCTAACTGTTTACTTGTCAATGAGTGTGGTTGCTTAGGACTTAAGAATAATGCCTAAGTGTAGATCACCAGGTAGATTGTGATTAGAACTCTTGCAATGTTTGACCGATATCGGAGTAAACCTCAAAAACCTTAGAGAATTTTGCTTCTAGTTTAACCAAACTAAACCACGAGTTGTATTCTTCATTGGACACATGAGTCTGGTGGCGTACTTAAGCAAGGTAGTATGCCTATTCAAAGTGGGGGAGTAGGACCTAGTGCAGTGTGCATCGTAGTTTAGAAAACCCATGTTGGGATGGTTCTCCATTTGAAGGAATTGAACGGAATTTCGGGGACGAAATTCTAATAAGTGGGGGAGAAATGTAACATCCCGAATTTTAATTCTAGCAATAATTAGAATTATAGTAAGATTTGGAAGAAAGGATTTTCATAGAAGGGATTTAAAATGATGGATTAGGAGTGCTTTGAGTGCCATATAGGAGTCAAGGAGCATTGGCATCGAAAAGCAAATTTAAAGAAGACCAAACGAGTGGTAAAAATCGAGTTTTCGGTGTTATAAACACCCGATATTAGGAAATTCAAAATAAAAGATCTACAATTCTAAACACAAATTCCACCGTTAGATGTGAAGTAGGATATGTGAGGAAGCTTGTGTCAAAATTTGAGGAAGATCCAACGGTTAACGAAGAAGTTACGGCCATTCAAAGTCGGGGTGCTGAAAACCCTACAACTTAATCGATTAAGTTGCAGCTTAATCGATTAAGCCTGAAGGGGGGAGGTTTTAATCGAGTAATACTCGATTAAGGGCTGATAAAACTGAAAAAAATAAAAGCGTTTCACGCGTGCTTTTGGCCATAATGCACGAAATTTCTCTCTCTAGGGCACACAATCTCTCATCCCAAATCCATCAAGCTTCAAGGGAATCACTCCAAGGTCCCCCATCAAGTCTCCCTTGGTCTCTCCAAGTAAGTATCCATGATTATTGAAGTTCCTCTCTCTCTCTAATGTGGATTTTCTCTCTCTCTCTCTCTCTTTCCCCTCTTTGGGAAATCCGAATTCTCTATGGAAAAGGGGAAATAATCTCTTTATCATTCCATTCCTTTGGCTTAGGGAAGATTATTATCTCCATTTTCGTGCGTGCGGAGCCCTTGGTTTTGGGAGCGCTTGGAGCTACGGCTTGGGTTCTTCCACTTTCTCTCTCTTTGGTTAAGGTAAGGGAGTGGATATAGTGAGCTTGCCTTGTTCTAGAGAGTCGGGTCTAGTTAGTATATAATACTTGTTAGGGTTATGTGTTAGGGGAGAAAATTAGATTATAAATCCCTAGGTTATTGAATATGAAATTCTAATTAATTAAGTATGCATAATGATTGTGTGTTATGACTAGGAAAAGGAAACCCCACAGTATGAGAATGAATTATTTGATAAATGAAATTTGGTTATTAATTAAGTTGAATTAAATGAGGAATTGGGTAAGTGATAATGAAGTTGACACAAAAATGGTCTCTGTGATTATTGGTTTTATTTGCAAGGTTGTGAATTAAATGATAATTAATTGTTGTAGCTAATATATGTATGTGTTGGGGAATAAATTGATATAGGAAGAAAGGGAATGGAAACAATTAAATGTGATGAATGTGTGTATTTGTATTTAATTGCTAAATGAGTTTAAATGTTAAGTATTATTAATTGTGAACAAAAGTCAAGGCTTATTAATGGAACTTGTGAATATGGGAAATGGAAGTAAGAGGATTATGTTTAAGAAAAAGTAAGAGATGATTTTAATATGTGGTGTTAAAACGAAAATGTGAGACGGTGAAATATGTAAATTGAAATGAAGTGTAATATAAATGTTGGACTATGAATGAGAATGCTATTGGATATGATTGTGATAACTGAGAAAGGAAGTGAATGAGGAATTTGCATGAATGATTAGTTGTCGAATGTGTGTGGTTGTGTTTAAATGTGATGTAATTGTTGATGTGAGAATATGAAAGTATGTTTTGGCCTCTGATGTGAGGTAATGAATATGGTGGTGTGATTAAATGCGTTGGCCTCTGATTTGAGGTGGCGAATAATGGAAAGTGATGAATATGCTGACCTCTGATATGAGGGGCACAATATGAATGGTAAAATGTGTTGACCTCTGACCTGAGGGACACGATATGAATTGGAATGAATGGGTGTTGACCTCTGACCTGAGGGACACCGGGTTAAATAATGGGTTGGGTGTTGACCTCTGACCTGAGGGACACCGGATTAAATAATGGGTTGGGTGTTGACCTCTGACCTGAGGGACACCGAATAAAATATGTATTGGAGTGTTGACCTCTGACCTGAGGGACACAAAATGGATTATAATGAATGGGTGTTGACCTCTGACCTGAGGGACACATAATTTAAAAAGGGAATAAAATTGGATAAGGTAAAGGTAATGGAAACGCGATGTATGTAGGCCTTCGATTTGGTGGAGACATACATCGTGGTTGGTGTATGTATGTAGGCCTTCGATTTGGTGGAGACATACATACACCGTAAATAAAAGGAAATGAATAAAGGAAACAGGGAATAAAATTGGACAAGGTATGGTAATGAGAACGCGATGTATGTAGGCCTTCGATTTGGTGGAGACATACATCGTGATTGGTGTATGTATGTAGGCCTTCGATTTGGTGGAGACATACATACACCGTAAAAATAAGGAAAAGGTAAGGGTTTAAAAAGGGAATTATTTGGAAATGGGGAAAAATAAATACAAGGAAACAGATGGTGAAATGAATAATGAGAATGGAAATGTGGAATAAATATTGTAATGAGTACGGTGTGCAATATGTGAATATATGCTTAATTGCTAAATGTGTTTGACCTAGTGAGTTGTTATGTCTAGTTAGAAACTGCTTTCTATTTCTTGTGCAATGCTCACTCCCTTACAGTTTCAGGTTCGGAGATTGAGCTGGCGCAGCCCCCGGCCGAGCAGGAGCACTTTCCCTTACAGGGAGAGTAGGGTGTTAGGGGTTTAGGGTATAGTATGGACCTAAGCCTCTGATATTATTTTGATGTAAATTTTATATGCATAATTCGAATGAGGCTTAGGATGTTTTGTTTTGCTAAAGCTATAACTTTTGGTTTTAATGCTTAAAATTTGTATTTCCGCTAATACTCTGATTTATTTTTGCATATTGATATCATTGGAGCCCGTGGGGCCTTGATTTGATTTAGAAATATAATCTGAAGCCCTGCAGGCTATCAGTTGTTTATTTGAAATTGTTTATCACAGGTCAAATTTTGGATTAGTCCGAAAAACAAACAAAACTCCGTCCGTTTGACGGTTGATTTTAATATAATTAAAAAGAAATTTTTAAGCCCGTATTTTATTAAAGGGGAATTAAGGGTAAAAATCCTAGGGTGTTACAGATACTAAGCATGAGTGTTAGTTAAATAGCCTTGTAATAACTATGTGTCTTGTCTTAAGAAAGGGATCTGCCAATCGGGAATTTGGAGCCGCTATCAATCGAAAGAACCCACATCAGTTTCTAACGAGTACTAGCTGGATTCGAGGTGAGAGAGCAGCTTTCCTAAGACACCGTGGTCTGTAGGTAATATATTAAGTTGTTCCTGGCTATCTCAAAAGCCAGAACGTGGGGTCTAAGAGTCAGTTGTATAGTGGCAATTGAGTGCGTATGTTTGGCCACTGATACACAAGACTAAGAAACCCCTTTTCTGTTATAATGTTAAGACATGATGCTATTTATGTATGATGATGAAATGCGATGATATGCTGCTTTACGCTTGTTGAACTTTTATCTGAAATGAAAAAGTAATCATGATGTACTATTATGTTGCCTCGTTGATTAATGATGTTTATGAAAATGATATGAGAATGTTGAAATGATATGATGAGTATGGAACGAGTTAATAAAGGCCCAGTATGGCCATGATGAAAGGATTGTCAAAGAGCGAAGTAATGAAAGTAAAAATGGACTTGTAAAGAAAGAGCAATTGAAAAGAATAAAGTGGTGTGAATATGATGGAAATGTGATAGTAAATTCCCCTGATATGTATCAAGTTGGATATGGTGATTTTCAAGTTGAGTTGTGCTGGCCACGTGTGCAGTACGCCCGTGTGTCCGAGCCTTGATGTGATAAAGAACGTGTTGTTGAAAAGATTAGAGTGAAAGGTGAATAATTAGAAGTCGAGGATTACCGAAGGGATGTACAAGGGTGACTCGTCTGAACCTTAGGGAATTAACAAGAAGTTAATAAAGCCTTGATAAAATATTTAAAAGACATTAATCACAACGCGACGAGTTGAGTGTGAAGTAGTGGAGAGGAAGATACCCTGTTTATCTGCGGATACTCTGGTGAGCGATTGTGATAGGGGAGGGTGATGACAGTGAAACGTCAAGTAACCTAGAGTGCTTGTCTAGGCAGAACTAGCCTATAAGTGATCGGGGATTAATACTCAAGGGATCGTAGTGTGTTCTGCACTCGAGACTAGAAAAGTACTGTCGCCCCCTTGATCAAATTTGTTTAACTTAATATATGTTCCTGCTGTAATTCCACACCGTCGGCTTTCTGCCCGAAAACGCTGACTCTCTCTTTGTATATTGGTTGTATGCCCTATTGGTCCTGTGTTGACCACTTAGATGGAGGAGCTGCGGATTAAGGAGGATTCAAGCGGAGGATCCTTTCGGTAGAGTGTTCGGGCGCGGACAATGGGAGTATGATACGACACGGACGGTTGCAACAGATTTTATTGATGAGTGTTGTTCGTTCCTTCCAGTATTCATCTTATTTTGCTGTGATGATCGTATTTCGGTTCAGGTGGACTCTGATAACTTTGCTCGGATATCATGTAACCCCTTACCAATAATAATGTTTTTAAATTTGATACATAGAGTAGTATCGATGGTTTATAACTATGATGAGTCGGGTTACAAAGTGCGGTGTTGGTAACACCTCGAATTGGAACTTGGTGTGTGATGTGGGACATGAAGGATTAAGTTGTTAATGGAAATGATTTGGAACAAGAAATGTTATACAAGATGACTTCATGCTCACGTCACTAATGAAAAAAAATTCCTGGATTTTTAAAAAATCGGGGTGTTACAATCCCTCACTAGGATCCTCTTCAATCTCATCTGGGTCACTCTGCTGCAAGGCTTCAAAATCATCCTCAAGAGTATCTATAGGATCCAAGTCCTCATACGCATCCTCCTCCTCAGCTCCAGGGTCAATGCGTGCAGGAGGTGGTAACGGGTAGCCACAATGGAAATCTGCTTGTCCTCCAGTCCAAAGATCCACCAAAGAGAAGCGACACTCGCGAGTGTCGGTTGAATCTCCTCGGAGTGTACGACATGGGTCTTTAATGGTTACCTCAGAGCTACCTCTCCATTCCTAGCCTTGACGGTTCACCTCCCACTGACCGTCGTGGTAAATCTCAAAAGTAAACTTGACCGGATACACACATGGATATAGAGAACAAATTTTGATTCAACTATCACATACACTTTCTTACCTTAAAAACCGAGTAGCCCTAGAATAACAAATCAAAGCAAAAATTTATTCAAGAACTCATCTTTCTCTCAAAACCGAAAAATACATCAAGCAAACATCAAGGATCAACAATCAATTACATGCATTCAAGAACAAAAATCATTTTCCCTTTTTCAAGCTCTAGGCCGTGGCACCCTTATAGAAAAATTGGGGAATTTTTGCAAAATAAAACTAAAACAATAACATGCACATCAAAACCAATATTAATCAACTCATATTTCATCATTTTTAACACAAACTAAGAAACAAAAATTATTGAACATAAAAAGGGGGGTAAAACCATGAGGACCTCAAAGTCCCTAGACCGTGACAAAATCAATCTAACAACTTATTTTTTTGTAGGAACCAAAAACAACTTAGGGAAATAGTGTAACACCCTCACAATTATTTAGTTAATTTTGGATTTTAATAAAATGGTACTTGAAAATTTCTTTTTAAATTAAAATACCTAAGAATATTTTTCCGGAAAATCGGACAGAGTTTCCTCTGTTTATCGAACTTCCCAAAAATTTAGAGTTTTCACCTGCCAAACCAGTACAGTTCAGAAAATATCTATAAATATACTAATCTGATTTTTCAGGCCCTGTTGACAAAGTAAAACAAAACTAAGGGCTTACAACGAATTGTTTCAATACCCAATTAAATTAATTATAATAAAAAGAATATAATTCCCTCTACACTAAATTACACTCCACGATGTGGAGTGTACTCCTGCTCGACCGACAACTGTGTCTGCTCAAACTTTGAACCTGTAAAAATGGTTGCAAGGGTGAGCTTTACACATGAAATAGAGAAGTAGTTTCTAACTAGGCATAATGACCTACCAAGTCAAACACAATTAGCACGTAGCACATATAATTTCATTTAGGCAACCCAACATGCGTCATACACAACCAACAGTCTTATTAGTATCCATTCGTTTATTCCATTCATATTACCTTTCCAATATCTTCGTTAAGTCTCATTCTTTTCCATTTCCATTCTCATAAATTACCAACTCATGTAAATATATCATTTAGCACATAGACACAATTTCAATATTCAAACACAATTACTCATATTATCAGTTTTCAACTCGTAACCATAAATCATACACTTTTTCGAAATCATACACCGTATGCCACCTCACAATCAGAGGTTAACACACCCAAATAACATCGAATGTCTCCTCACGGTCAGAGGACAACATACACACATCTCTTCATTTTTCAAATCATTTTATCTTCTCTTTACCATTAGGGATTAGCGCACCTGTTAGGGCATTTCACACCCACTAGGACTTTCACCCAATCCAGGTAACTTTCCACCTATTAGGCCACGGTTGACACCCGTTAGGACTAAAAACAACATCTAAACTCTTTTACCGTTACATTCACATTTTCTCTTTTCAAAACTATTAATATTGTGCTGCATGATTGATCCATTGGATACACCCGCCTAACGGGGCATTTACGGGACCTAATAGGTAACTTGCACCTGGATTGGGTAACTTATGCCTAATGGGTAACTTGTCACCTAACAGGGCACCTAATGGGTCGATGTATCCAAATGATCAATCATAGCTGCAACTCGATCACTCTTTTAATTTAAATCAAAATCATTCACAACCAAATCAACCAATACCTTCAAATACTCACACCATTAAATTCCAAACATCACAATTCAACCATTCAATTTACCAAGTTCCTACTCTTACTTTTAGTTGTTCTATTCCTCAATTACCACTTATATGATACACATATATCTCCTTAAATCAACCAGGTATACAAACAATAATCACTTATAATCATTCACAATTAACAACCAGAGTTCATGTTCTTCAATAAACATACATGATAACATATAGCATTTAGCCTGCATATTCATTCACAAGTATCAATTTATGGCTCATTTCATTTATTTTCTTACTTTATTTTTAATCTAAACTAATTACCCGAATAATCAGTCGCAAGCACACCCACGTATTCTTAGCAAGTATTATAAACTAATCAGAAAATACTCTCTAAAGCAAGGTAAAACACCCCTTACCTCAAGGGTTCTACCAAAACCTGTTTCGAGGCACGACGGGGCTATCCTGTTCCGGCTCACGAAGCTACGCGGTTTGTTGTTCGCATCACAGTGGTTCCAAAAATCCTTCGTCGTCTAACCATGTCATACGAATCAAATATCATCAATATAATGCGTTTTACGAAAAGGGGCTTTAACTTGAAAATCAAACAAGTTAATTTCGAAAACCTTTAATTAAAATTCATGAATCAAAGTCAAATAAAATTAGAACCATAGTCCCTTAAATAAAGCTTTTTCTTGAAAATATATTAACTTTCAATACCAACATAATAGTCAAAAATACATTAAAGTTAAGTAGTTTTAGCTTCAAGTCACAAAATCAAATGTCGTGACTTGACACCATTAATTTCGGATTGAAAGAGAGCGTTCTTTGTTCAAAAATAAGTCTAAACAGATCTCAAAAGTCCCAATAATACACTCCCCTTCAATTTGAAATTAATGCTCAACGTTTTGACTCGAATTAACGTTATGTCGTATATATCAGATTCCTAATTAACTGAGATATCATTTAGTTCAGGGACAACTCAACCAAACTAAACGACAGCTCACTTACTTAGGAACCCAGCACCTTTCACAAAAATACTCTTTAAAATTCATCATTCGACATAACTCTTGATCCTAAATTATCTCATATCATAGTAACTAATTAAAATCATTATAATTAACAATTTAATTGAAAATCAATACTAAATCCCTAATACCGTTTATTTTTTTGAAAACAGTGATAACATTCCAGCTTAACATTATAGTTACTACTAATTAATATTAAAAAAACAGATTTATTATTAGTATTAACATATTTATTAAAACACAACACAAAGCGGTTAAAGAGCATTAGAGCTTTACCCTCAAACGTGACTTTTGAAGTGATAGAGACAACCGAACTGGTTCAAAGCACAACGGAGGGGCTGATCACGGACTCACGGCAACGATGACGGTGACGGCGTCGGTTTGGTTTGAAACCGTGACAATAGCCAACGACCGAGGCGGAGACAGCTTCTCTCCACGGCTGTGGCTGTCGCCGGCGCGAGGAGGAGGCGGCGGATCTTCTTGGGTGGCTCGTGGTTGAGTTCGTGATTGAAGGAGGGGTTGTGGCGATTGGGACCCTTGGAGTCGCGATTCACGCGACAGAGGTGGCCTGTAGCTGTGGCTGGGCTCGGCGACGACGCGGGTGGGTCTGCTTCGTGAACGAGAGAGAAACGAGAAGGATGTGGTCGGCAGCTTTGGGGCGGCGCCGGCGTTGCTGCAAACCGCGTCTCGCGGTGAGGAAGTGAGAGAGAGAGAGCGCGCGAACCAAGGAAGACACGGAGAGGGAGAGAGAGTTGCGACGATGACCCCTTGGACGAGAGTGGGTGGCGGCGACGGGTTTGGACTAAGGGGCGGCGGAGAGAGTATAAGAAGGGGAACACATAGAAGAAGGAGGAAGGGGGGGTCCTGCCGCCGCAAACATAAAGGATAAATCCTAGTGGGTTTCCTTTCTCTTACCTGCATACACAATATTATTATTATTATTATTATTATTATTATTATTATTATTATTATTATTATTTTTAGTGTTTTTTTTTTGGTAAAATAAAAATATTATTAAACCACAAGCAAAAAAGATGAATCATACAAATCCCTCTATGGTCTATGTGCCACCTTCTAGGAAGGGTTCACCAGCCCAGGAGAGAAAGCCAAAAGGAAACACCAGCCCAAAAACCGAAACTGGCCCAACCAACACACAGCCCAAAAGCAAAGATAAGGCAACTACAGTTCAGACAGTATTCTATTAACTAAAGTGATGTCTTTCCATGTTCTAAACTGGGGAAAGCAGAACGAGATTCGCAAAGCCAGATCCTTCCTCATCGTATGCATGACCACAGCAACCGATTTACTCACACCCATGAAGATTCGATGATTCCTCTCAGTCCACACTGCATAAAGAACTGCTGAATACAAGGTAAACACACACTTCCTTCTTGATTTCTCCTTAAAAGCATGCATAATCCATCTGACCCAATTCGAGTACTTATATGGCCAATTGTTGATACCAATCCACAGGCAAGCTGATTCCAGGAGGTCCTGAGACCAAGGACACTCAAAAAATAGGTGATTTCGCGTTTCACCATGACCATTGCACAGCACACAGGTTTGGTCTTGAATAAATAATCTAACCTTCGTTTTTAATTTGTTATGTACTGCTAGCCATGAAATAAACATGTGTTTAGGAATAGAGGAGGAATTCCAAACAAAACGATGTAATTGAAAATTAGGAATAGATCCCGGTAAGAATAGATAGCCACTTTTGATAGAGTAGAGCCTTGTAGAAGTTGAATTCCAGTAATCCCCAGTAAATCCAGAAACAAGCTTGTTCTTAACATTATAATTTGCTTCCAATGCCAACTGTCCCCTTGTCTTGAGTTAGCTTGCCAAAAATCCCTGTCTTTCAAATAGATGGAACTGATCCATTTAATCCACAAATACTAATAAACATATTTTATCTTTATTTATTTATTTTAAATACCAAGAAGTACTAATTATAAAATATAAACATCCAAATAAGTACATGTATAAAATCATAAAGTTAAAGATCTTGATGTTCTTAAAACAAGTTTAATATCAAATATGACAAAAGGAAATTAAAATATAGAAAGTATATTTTTCAATTAGGGTAACTATTTTAATGATTCTACTTTAAGATATATATATATATATATATATATATATATAAAAAAATAAGATATACTTTAGTTATTAAGATAATGTATATTATGAAAATACCCAACACCTAGATGATTAATTTCAATAAACAATTATTTAATTCAATAAAACTTATAATTTATAAGGTTAAAGAAATCAGATCCCAATATTTCCTAACACTTTTGCAAAACTAAAAGGGACCTTAATTTGTTATTCCTAAACTTCATTATTGTTATTATTATTATAATTATACTAAGGCCAAAATTAGGGATGTTACAATTCTCCCCCACTTAGGAGAATTTCGTCCCCGAAATTCCGATTGGTTCAAGTGAATTGGAGAGCCATCACTTAAACAGGGCCTCTAACTATGATATTCAACTCTTTCCGGGTTCACTCCCCCACTTATGATGCTCCTAGGGCAATACTCTTTGATGTTTCCCAGGTCTATTACCGACTCCATCAGCCCAAAGTTGTTTCACGCTTATACCTTCTTTCCTTAACACCAATGAGTTCGGTTGAGTTCCTGTTTAGGATTACTACTATGGTAAAATCAAGGTTCGCTGATCCGAGAATTCTTGACGTTTGTCCCAACAACTGAAACAAACATAACTACAAACAAACACCACATGTAGCACGAAGGTCTTAGTTAACTTGCAAGCTAAGAGGTGCACTTCATGCCGATGTCGAACTCCACGAGTTTGCTAAACTCTTCGCCAGGCATAGAACAGCTAATCTACTAGGGGAGAATGTAGAGTAAACCCTCAATGACAATTTGATGGACTTGAGGATTGTCAATTTGACAATAGCACAATAATAGTGGATAACAGTTGGTGGTGTCCAGACTTTGCAGAAGACAATTCGAGTCTACGACGGTCACGAGGCAAGTGGAATTGGAAAGAATGACAAGATAATCAAACCTCTTGGTGTATAAGAGATTGTAAGAATTAAGAACTAAAGATAGATTCAGGTGTCGACTTATCATGTCATAACTGTAGGTTGCCTTCACGAACCGGTACATGATTAAAGGAAACGAACTAACAATTCTCTAATTATATTTGAAACACAAGAAGTCAGTCTGGTTCAAAATAAGAAATTCCATTGTTAATGACAATAGAGAAATCCCATTTGATCTCGCAAGGCCATAGGGGTATGTAGGATCCAACCCACGCAAAATAAGAAGACGCAAACTTTTGGTTTGTATTCAAGCGTTCAAGACGCTAAGAAAATATTAAGGTTCTGCACAGCCGAATCAACGCTCCAAATTCGGGACACCGTCTGTAGATTTGATACGTGAAGGGGAACAAAAGACCTATAGAATGAGTGGCACGACTTCAATCACGGTTTTTGATGCATGGAAATGCTATTGGAATTATTTTGTCTAAAGTGTCATATTTTGAATTCGTGCTTTTGGTTCAATCTCAAGGGTTAATCCTTCCCGTTGGGGTGGCAGCTAGCATGCCCTAGCCCGTTGGGGTCTTTCACTGCCCTTAGTCTTGACAATTACACGTTTTCCAAATATGACAATACCACAAATGGGGAAATTGGATTTGAACACTTTATGAAGTTTGAAACGCATGCCAATAATTCAACTACAAATTAAGGGATATTATTCTAAGTCCACTAAATTCTAATTCCTAAGGTTTCGGCATGCAATATTCCAACGTAATGCTTTTCACGAGTACAGGGAAAATTGTATCACCATACAACCACACCCTAGGATTTCTCTCCTCACAACATTTCCTCGGAATTCATAAGAGCATCCATACCTATCGCCAAATCACTCAATCATAACCACCTGTTCAAGGTGCTAAGGGACTTGTAAGAATCTTATCTACTATACACATAACCACGAAAAATTTTTCCTCCGAGTTTTAACAAAGATCACTAAGGTCGTTGACGTGACACACTCAATCAGTCATAACCCTCTTTACTCGTCTTTTTCACCCGGCTCACCAGTCCGAAGTAATACTATAAGAAGACTTACTCACAAGGGTTTGGTCAACTGGTTACTCCTTCTAAACATTGATACCTGCAAGAACTAATTTTTGGTTCTTAGGGAAAATTCCCTTAGCTAAGAGCCAGATAAGGTAGCTGTCACGATAAACCACCAGTTAGAGATTAACATCTCATAAGGGAATTTACTCATCTCACTCTATGGGTGACAACTATATACTCAGGTAGACAACAACTTATGCCAACAAACTTATACTTCTAAGTCATGCAACACATATAGAGCAAGCAGAATGTATCTATCCAATTGATAAGAACTCTTAATTTTTAGTATAAAATTACTAAACTTACACACATATAATACAATCTCACCAATAAGCATATACATATATATATATATATACCCTATCAAAGTAATTTAAACATTTCAATATCTATCGGTTACTCGCTTGGTGAGTAAACCATAGGAGTTGTGAGTCCAAACTCCAAAGGCCGAGGGAAACTGCTTTGATACCATAATGTAACACCCTCACAATTATTTAGTTAATTTTGGATTTTAATAAAATGGTACTTGAAAATTTCTTTTTAAATTAAAATACCTAAGAATATTTTTCCGGAAAATCGGACAGAGTTCCTCTGTTTATCGAACTTCCCAAAAATTTAGAGTTTTCACCTGCCAAACCGGTACAGTTCAGAAAATATCTATAAATATACTAATCTGATTTTTCAGGCCCTGCTGACAAAGTAAAACAAAACTCAGGGCTTACAACGAATTGTTTCAATACCCAATTAAATTAATTATAATAAAAAGAATATAATTCCCTCTACACTAAATTACACTCCACGGTTTGGAGTGTACTCTTGCTCGGCCGACAACTGTGTCTGCTCAAACTTTGAACCTGGAAAAATGGTTGCAAGGGTGAGCTTTACACATGAAATAGAGAAGTAGTTTCTAACTAGGCATAATGACCTACCACGTCAAACACAATTAGCACGTAGCACATATAATTTCATTTAGGCAACCCAACATGCGTCATACACAACCAACAGTCTTATTAGTATCCATTCGTTTATTCCATTCATATTACCTTTCCAATATCTTCGTTAAGTCTCATTCTTTTCCATTTCCATTCTCATAAATTACCAACTCATTTAAATATATCATTTAGCACATAGACACAATTTCCATATTCAAACACAATTACTCATATTATCAGTTGTCAACTCGTAACCATAAATCATACACCGTATGTCACCTCACAATCAGAGGCTAACATACCCAAATAACATCGTATGTCTCCTAACGGTCAGAGGACAACATACACACATCTCTTCATTTTTCAAATCATTATATCTTCTCTTTACCATTAGGGATTAGCGCACCTATTAGGGCATTTCACACCCACTAGGACTTTCACCCAATCCAGGTAACTTTCCACCTATTAGGCCACGGTTGACACCCGTTAGGACTAAAAACAACATCTCAACTCTTTTACCGTTACATTCACATTTTCTCTTTTCAAAACTATTAATATTGTGCAGCATGATTGATCCATTGGATACACCCGCCTAACGGGGCATTTACGGGACCTAATAGGTAACTTGCACCTGGATTGGGTAACTTGTGCCTAATGGGTAACTTGTCACCTAACAGGGCACCTAATGGGTCGATGTATCCCAAGGATCAATCATAGCTGCAACTCGGTCACTCTTTTAATTTAAATCAAAATCATTCACAACCAAATCAACCAATACCTTCAAATACTCACACCATTAAATTCCAAACATCATTCAACCATTCAATTTACCAAGTTCCTACTCTTACTTTTAGTTGTTCTATTCCTCAATTACCACTTATATGATACACATATATCTCCTTAAATCAACCAGGTATACAAACAATAATCACTTATAATCATTCACAATTAACAACCAGAGTTCATGTTCTTCAATAAATATACATGATAACATATAGCATTTAGCCTGCATATTCATTCACAAGTATCAATTTATAGCTCATTTCATTTATTTTCTTACTTTATTTTTAATCTAAACTAATTACCCGAATAATCAGTCGCAAGAACACCCACGTATTCTTAGAAAGTATTATAAACTAATCAGAAAATACTCTCTAAAGCAAGGTAAAACACCCCTTACCTCAAGGGTTCTACCAAAACCTGTTTCGAGGCACGACGAGGCTCTCCTGTTCCAGCTCACGAAGCTACGCGGTTTGTTGTTCGCATCACAGCGGTTCCTAAAATCCTTCGTCGTCTAACCATGTCATACGAATTAAATATCATCAATATAATGCGTTTTACGAAAAGGGGCTTTAACTTGAAAATCAAACAAGTTAATTTCGAAAACCTTTAATTAAAATTCATGAATCAAAGTCAAACAAAATTAGAACCATAGTCCCTTAAATAAATCTTTTTCTTGAAAATATTTTAACTTTCAATACCAACATAATAGTCAAAAATACATTAAAGTTAAGTAGTTTTAGCTTCAAGTCACAAAATCAAATGTCGTGACTTGACACCATTAATTTCGGATTGAAAGAGAGCGTTCTTTGTTCAAAAATAAGTCTAAACAGATCTCAAAAGTCCCAATAATACACTCCCCTTCAATTTGAAATTAATGCTCAACGTTTTGACTCGAATTAACGTTATGTCGTATATATCAGATTCCTAATTAACTGAGATATCATTTAGTTCAGGGACAACTCAACCAAACTAAACGACAGCTCACTTACTTAGGAACCCAGCACCTTTCACAAAAATACTCTTTAAAATTCATCATTCGACATAACTCTTGATACTATATTATCTCATATCAGAGTAACTAATTAAAATCATTATAATTAACAATTTAATTGAAAATCAATATTAAATCCCTAATACCGTTTATTTTTCTGAAAACAGTGATAACATTCCAGCTTAACATTATAGTTACTACTAATTAATATTAAAAAAACAGATTTATTATTAGTATTAACATATTTATTAAAACACAACACAAAGCGGTTAAAGAGCATTAGAGCTTTACCCTCAAACGTGACTTTTGAAGTGATAGAAACAACCGAACTGGTTCAAAGCACAACGGAGGGGCTGATCACGGACTCACGGCAACGATGACGGTGACGGCGTCGGTTTGGTTTGAAACCGTGACAATAGCCAACGACCGAGGCGGAGACAGCTTCTCTCCACGGCTGTGGCTGTCGCCGGCGCGAGGAGGAGGCGGCGGATCTTCTTGGGTGGCTCGTGGTTGAGTTCGTGATTGAAGGAGGGGTTGTGGCGATTGGGACCCTTGGAGTCGCGATTCACGCGACAGAGGTGGCCTGTAGCTGTGGCTGGGCTCGGCGACGACGCGGGTGGGTCTGCTTCGTGAACGAGAGAGAAGCGAGAAGGATGTGGTCGGCAGCTTTGGGGCGGCGCCGGCGTTGCTGCAAACCGCGTCTCGCGGTGAGGAAGTGAGAGAGAGAGAGAGAGCGCGAACCAAGGAAGACACGGAGAGGGAGAGAGAGTTGAGACGATGACCCCTTGGACGAGAGTGGGTGGCGGCGACGGGTTTGGAGTAAGGGGCGGCGGAAAGAGTATAAGAAAGGGAACACATAGAAGAAGGAGGAAGGGGGGGTCCTGCCGCCGCAAACATAAAGGAGAAACCCTAGTGGGTTTCCTTTCTCTTACCTGCATACACAATATTATTATTATTATTATTATTATTATTAGTGTTAGTATTATTTAAAATACTAATAAAAGTTTTTTTCTTTATTTATTTATTTTAAATACCAAGAAGTACTAATTATAAAATATAAACATCCAAATAAGTACATGTATAAAATCATAAAGTTAAAGATCTTGATGTTCTTAAAACAAGTTTAATATCAAATATGACAAAAGGAAATTAAAATATAGAAAGTATATTTTTCAATTAGGGTAACTATTTTAATGATTCTACTTTAAGATATATATATATATATATATATATATAAATAAGATATACTTTAGTTATTAAGATAATGTATATTATGAAAATACCCAACACCTAGATGATTAATTTCAATAAACAATTATTTAATTCAAGAACACTTATAATTTATAAGGTTAAAGAAATCAGATCCCAATATTTCCTAACACTTTTGCAAAACTAAAAGGGACCTTAATTTGTTATTCCTAAACTTCATTATTGTTATTATTATTATAATTATACTAAGGCCAAAATTAGGGATGTTACAAATAGCAAAGATTCATCAATCATTAACATCCATGCAAGAACCATTTCACTTCCCCCTTTTCTAACCCTAGCCGTGACATGTATTGGATGAAAAGGAAAAATTCTTGCAAATCAAACACATAAAGCTCATAAACAATATCAATACACTCCATATTCAAACATTATAATCATTAATCAAAAGATCAAAAATTATTTTGAACAAAGGGGACCAGAACCGCGAGCTTCCAATCATGGTGCATGTCCATTTTTCCACTTTCAACCTCGAATACTTGCTTAATAGCACTTAGGAAACAAGAAGAAACCAAGAAAACCAACATGCAAGAGCTATTCATCATCAAACAGTAATAATAGTTCATAAACCTCAAAGTGAAAACCGAATACAAGAAAGAAAAAGAGAAGGAGAATGAGATTAGGAATGGCTACCTCAATCAAGGAGTGAAAATGCAAGAAAAAATCAAAATCCTTCCCTCCTCCCTCTTGGAGTGCTTCGGCCTCCTCCTCTCTCTCCCTATCTTCTCTCTTTTTTTTTGTAAGCCAATGGATTGTAAGAATGGGGTGGGGGTGGTAAATGGGTATTTATAGAAATTAGGTGGGGTGGGGTTCATTTATTAAAATGGGGGGTTTAAGACTAATAAGAGTATGAGAGTGTGTAAGGACATAAGAAGCTAAGCTCCCCATTGGCCGAAAATCCTCCTTAGATAGGGGTCATTAATTGTTAGTCTTAATTAAGGTGGTTTAAGAGAGATGTTGCATTATTTGGGTTGCCCTAGTGTTTTGTGCACTAATGAATGGATGTCTCACAAATTCAAAATTCAAATGTATAAAAATATACCAAAACCGTGCATCACACTTAAACAATAGGAAATAATATTTTTCCAATACAGTAAATTATACTTAAAAATCATAACTCAATTTTCTCAAATAATAAATAGTTATAATTTTCCCAACACAGTGAAAATTTTGTGGACTGCAAAATAAATTCCAAACTATTCAAAAATAAATTCTACATTTCAACACGATCGTTTTGACTGTAAATTTGTCAAATTCCGATTTACCAGTAAAAGTTATGAATTTTCAAAGTCAAAGAAATCAATAAATACTAATATCTCCAAACACAAAATAATCTATCTCTATGAAATAAATCCTTTGAACCAATAAGACACAAGAACCGAATATTTAATCAATTTAAAATAATTTCCTCCTTGTAACGTATTATTATAAGCCAAATAATTTTTTTTATCTAAATTTAAAAAGAATTGACCAATCAGAAATCTCCGAAAGTCAATTTATTAAAATGGGGAAAATTGCGGGTATTACACATCTTTTTTTAGCTTTTTGTCTCAGGAAGCAAGTAGCAGTATAAGACACTTACTGATACTCCTTGTAAGCTTGCTTTTCTTCAATCTGCAGGTTAACATTATTAGGATTGGCTTGAATTTGCCTTTGAATTCTTTCTAAATTATCTCTCATAGCAGATTCGTTTTGGTCAATATGACTAAAGTCTAACATATTAATGCTTTTAAACGATCTCCTCAGATTTTCCAATCTTTTGATAATTCTGAACATTGTGCACCCCTGAATTGGCTTCTTCCATTCCTAATGAACAATAGAGCAGAAATTTTCATGTTGAGCTACCATATTAAAAAAATTGGAACTACCTCTTCTCTGAATTTGCATAGAAGACCTTCTGATCAAAATAGGAGAGTGATCATATATACCACATGGAAGAAATTCAGTTTGAATGTTAGGCCAGTTGTGAATCAATCTCCCATTAACTAAAGATCTGTCCAATTTGTAGTAAATTTTGGAATCATTTAGTTGCTTATTGTCCCATGTATAAAAGCATCCCTGATAATTCATAGCCCGCTATTCACAATCAATCACCATATCTTTGAAATCATGAATGTGATTTAAATCAGGAGCAGCCCCACCTAGTTTATCTTGAGGGTCAAGAGAACAATTGAAATCACCAATTACAAGTCAAGCCTCATTGATTGAATTATGAATATCCTTAAGATCATCCCAGAGTTGTTTCTTGTTCTCATTATATTTTGAAGCATAAATAACTGTGATAAAGAATGATTGCTACCCTTGGTTTTCTTTCACAAAACAGTGCACAAACTGATCTGAACTTTTGATAATGCTAATCGAGAACATGTCTGGCTTCCAAATGATCCAGATTCTTCCAAGAGGGTGATCATTCAGGTAGATAAAAGATCCCCAACCATGAGCTATTTGAGGAAATCGCAATTGGTGGTTGGAGAGACTTAGGAACCCTAGGAATACACCTAGAAGGGGGGGTTGAATAGGTGTTGAAGCTACCTTGAAAGATTTTCTAACGAAACAAATCTAAACAATCAAAACAAATGATTTTTGCAAATTCTACAGCACTTAATCGATTAACCTGCAATTTACTCGAGTAGTACTCGATTAAACTTGAACTTAATCGATTAAATATGACAGAAAACAGAAAAATCAATTTTTCATTCGAATACGAAAATCAATCAATTCACATGCAAGATCAGAGATTCAGCGGAAATGATTAACACCTATATTCTTATTGATTAACCTAGTTATGAAAATGATTTTCCCTTTATCAATTTGAACAATCAAAGATTCAATTCAATCAATTATGAAAATCAATCTTTCTAGGTTTTCAACCAAGAACGCAATCAAATGACTTGAATATAAAGAGTAAGGGTTTAGAGATACGACACAGTGATTTATCCTGGTTCACTTTCATCCACTTGAAAGCTACATCCAGTCCCCTCTTCAACCAAGAGAGATTCTTCACTATGAGGAATTAGAGTTCTCAAATTACAAGTGATTGCCTCACAAGACTCCCTTCTTGCTAGCTTACAAGAGATAACCGACACCCTTGCCTTGTAATCCTATTGATCTTCTCTCTAATCTAACCTCTACCCCTTGTTGATAATCGACACAACAAGTCTTCAATTGCTTGATGATAAACCACACACCAAGGCTTCACTTGCTTGATTCACAACCAAGACTTCTTCTTCTTCTTCAATAAGAATGCACTTGCTTGATGATAAAATCGACACACCAAGACTTCTTGTTTGTTGTAGTGGCTTGCCTTCTTGCAAAGATTACAACACAATAGAAAACACAAAACAATCCTATGAATCTCAATCAAGAGTTATGACAATTCACCATAAGAGATTCAAAGGTTCTTGATCAAAGAATATGAAAATATGAGAACTTTGATCTTTAGAAAATGAGAGAGAATAGAGTGGCTTGATTCTTTGTAAAACTTGTATGAAAAATGATTCTCACTAATCACAAATAATAGGAAAAGGTTTATATAGAATACCCAAAAGTTGTAGCACTTGAAAACTGATTTTGAGAAGTGAAAAACGTATTTTAAAAATCAGTTCAGCAGTACTTAATCGATTAAGCAAGTCGTGTACTCGAGTAGTACTCGATTAAGTTATCACTTAATCGATTAAGTTGGTACTGTACATGTTCAAAACTTGTTTTCTCAAAATCTAACCTTTCCTTTAAAACCTTTAAGCCACCTATTGATTCTAGGTTAAGTGAAAACTCAAATTATGATTAAATCATGACTTATGAATGAGATTCACTACCCTCTATAATAATCTACCCAAATAAAAAACCTATGAAGCTTGAGAGGCAAAAGATAAAAGAAATACAAATACACTCAAACTTAGGTCTTCATGAGCTTGCTTTCTCTCTTCTTCATTTGATGTTTGTTGTTGCTTGTTGAGCTTGAAACTTGATCAACACTTGTAGCTTGTTCAAAAACACTTTGTCATTATCAAAACATTCATCATGTTCATCATGGAACTAACAATCTCCCCCTTTTTGAAAATGACAATCCATGTTTTGAAATCACTTGAAGTTGTTGATGCTTGAAACATTTGATCACTTGAGAAGACTCTTTCTCCCTCTCAATCAATGCTATAACACTTGAATCCAATTGAGATAGAAGCTTGATTCTCCCCCTATCTTAAACAACTTAGCTCAACCTACATAAAAACAACAAAACAACCTTTCTCCAAATATAATATCATATTTCTCCCTCTTTGAGAAACATTTCATTCAATTCAAAACATCATATTTCTCCCCCTTTGGCATTATCAAAAAGTAATATATACCAATTGAAATATAACATCTAAGCCAAGGTAAGAAATCAATGATCATTTCTTCACAACATTGATACCAATTGAACAAATACAATAGAGCTTTACTTTGAAATGTGATATCAATTGGTAAGAGAATATAACAATGAAATATAATACCAATTGAAAACTAAAAAGATCATAATATCACTTAACAAAGAAGATATCAATTGTAAAGAAGAATCAATAATCACAAAAACATGATAATCAATTAATAATCTCTCAATGATACAAATTGAATTAACTAAACATTTAGAAAAGTAATATCAATTGAGAAGATATCAATTAAGATAATATATCAATATCAAATATTACCACTTTGTAGGACATTCACTTGAGATGCAAGTGTGATACCAATTGAAGATGTGAATATAGACATTCATAGTTGAGACCAATTGAGAACATGTGTCATTCATTTGCATCTTCAATCAAACCTACAAAACAATCATGCTTTGCTTTTTGGTATCCAAATGGTTTTGGATCCATTTTTGTTAGTGTAAGGACTTTCACCCTTTTTCAGCCAAACAAAATTTCCTTTAGGTATACCATGCACTTTAACATAACACACATTTGAAGTATGTCCATGAGTACCACAATAGAAACATGTTGGAGGATTTGAAAAATCAACTTTAGAAAAATCAACAACATTTCTATGAGATTTACTCTTAGCATTAGTATAACCCAAACCAAACTTGTTTGAATTTTCTCTTTGAAAATTTAACAATGTGCGCAATCTAATATCACCATTTGAGAAACTTGCAAGCTTATTTTTCAAAATAGCATTTTCATTTTTAAGCAACTTGCAATTCTCACAATCAACCACAATATTCAATCTACTAGCACAATCACAAGAAGAACTAGCATATATAAGATCAAGAGTTTCATTTTCAAGATTAAGCTCATCAACTTGTTTTTGAAGATCTAAAATCTCTTTTTGATGTTTCAAAATGAGCTTCTTTCTTTCAATGTTTTTCAAAGCTAGTTTTTCAAGTTGTTCATACATTTCTTCATAAGCATTATGTAACAGTTCATATTTAGAAGAAATTTCGGATTTAGATTCACTTACATTGCTATCCTCGCTTTGATAACTTGATTCATCATTTGAACTTTGTTCTTCATCATCTACTAAAGTTATCAAGTTGAGACAAGCGGCTTCTTCATCATCCGATGAACTACTCGATGTGCTTTTCTTGTTATCTTCATCACTATCCCAAACTATGTATGCTCTTTTAGATTTAGAATTTTTCTTGTCTTTCTCCTTCTTCTTGAGATACTTAGAGCATGAGTACTTGAGATGTCCGGGCTTTCCACATTCATGGCAAACTACACCTTCTTTTGAATTTTTGGTCTTATAGTGTGGGGAATCCTTCTCTTTACTTTCGTCCTTGTTCAACCTTCCTTTTCTCCTTAGAAACTTGTCAAACTCTTTTAACAAAAGTTTCATGTCTTTTTCATCAACATCGGAATCAGAATCTTCACTATCATCATCATCGGGACTATCTTTCTTTTTATATGCACTTTTGACTCTAAGAGCAAGTCCTTTCCTTGATTTGTTCTTATCCGACTCTTCATTGATACTTAATCGTCCAAGCTCCATTTCATGTTCTTGAAGCTTTCCGAAAAGTTTTGCTAGATCCATAGCATCCAAATTCTTAGATTCAACAATAGCCGTTACTTTTGGTTGCCAATTCCTGTCTAAACATCTCAACACTTTGTTAGAAAGTTCACCTTGTAGAAAAGTTTTACCAAGAGCAAGTAAATGATTTATAATGTGAGTAAAACGCTTTTGCATATCATTTATAGATTCATTTGGAAGCATATGAAACAATTCATAATCACGCATTAAAGCATTCAATCTAGCTCTCCTAACCTCACTAGTTCCTTCATGAGTCACTTGTAAAGTGTCCCACATTTCCTTAGCACTAGAACATTGAGAAACTCTAAAGAACTCGTCATAGGATAAAGCGGATGTGATGATATTCTTTGCTTTATAATCATATTGTACTTTCTTTCTATCATCATCCTTCCACTTATCCTCGGGGATCAATTGTTCTACACCTTCAACTAAACTAGAGGGGATATGAGGACCTTTTTCAACTACTTTCCAAATTTCACTATCTATGGCTTGGATAAAGATTTTCATTCTAACTTTCCAATATGCATAGCCTTCTCCGGCAAACAATGGAGGACGACTTATTGAAGCACCTTCACCACCAAAGGAATTCGTAGAACCCATTGCGATTTTCTTAAAGGATCTTTACGAAAAAGCTCTTATGCTCGTGTCTTTCGACCGAGCTCTGATACCAATTGAGGAAATCGCAATTGGTGGTTGGAGAGACTTAGGAACCCTAGGAATACACCTAGAAGGGGGGGTTGAATAGGTGTTGAAGCTACCTTGAAAGATTTTCTAACGAAACAAATCTAAACAATCAAAACAAATGATTTTTGCAAATTCTACAGCACTTAATCGATTAACCTGCAATTTACTCGAGTAGTACTCGATTAAACTTGAACTTAATCGATTAAATATGACAGAAAACAGAAAAATCAATTTTTCATTCGAATACGAAAATCAATCAATTCACATGCAAGATCAGAGATTCAGCGGAAATGATTAACACCTATATTCTTATTGATTAACCTAGTTATGAAAATGATTTTCCCTTTATCAATTTGAACAATCAAAGATTCAATTCAATCAATTATGAAAATCAATCTTTCTAGGTTTTCAACCAAGAACGCAATCAAATGACTTGAATATAAAGAGTAAGGGTTTAGAGATACGACACAGTGATTTATCCTGGTTCACTTTCATCCACTTGAAAGCTACATCCAGTCCCCTCTTCAACCAAGAGAGATTCTTCACTATGAGGAATTAGAGTTCTCAAATTACAAGTGATTGCCTCACAAGACTCCCTTCTTGCTAGCTTACAAGAGATAACCGACACCCTTGCCTTGTAATCCTATTGATCTTCTCTCTAATCTAACCTCTACCCCTTGTTGATAATCGACACAACAAGTCTTCAATTGCTTGATGATAAACCACACACCAAGGCTTCACTTGCTTGATTCACAACCAAGACTTCTTCTTCTTCTTCAATAAGAATGCACTTGCTTGATGATAAAATCGACACACCAAGACTTCTTGTTTGTTGTAGTGGCTTGCCTTCTTGCAAAGATTACAACACAATAGAAAACACAAAACAATCCTATGAATCTCAATCAAGAGTTATGACAATTCACCATAAGAGATTCAAAGGTTCTTGATCAAAGAATATGAAAATATGAGAACTTTGATCTTTAGAAAATGAGATAGAATAGAGTGGCTTGATTCTTTGTAAAACTTGTATGAAAAATGATTCTCACTAATCACAAATAATAGGAAAAGGTTTATATAGAATACCCAAAAGTTGTAGCACTTGAAAACTGATTTTGAGAAGTGAAAAACGTATTTTAAAAATCAGTTCAGCAGTACTTAATCGATTAAGCAAGTCGTGTACTCGAGTAGTACTCGATTAAGTTATCACTTAATCGATTAAGTTGGTACTGTACATGTTCAAAACTTGTTTTCTCAAAATCTAACCTTTCCTTTAAAACCTTTAAGCCACCTATTGATTCTAGGTTAAGTGAAAACTCAAATTATGATTAAATCATGACTTATGAATGAGATTCACTACCCTCTATAATAATCTACCCAAATAAAAAACCTATGAAGCTTGAGAGGCAAAAGATAAAAGAAATACAAATACACTCAAACTTAGGTCTTCATGAGCTTGCTTTCTCTCTTCTTCATTTGATGTTTGTTGTTGCTTGTTGAGCTTGAAACTTGATCAACACTTGTAGCTTGTTCAAAAACACTTTGTCATTATCAAAACATTCATCATGTTCATCATGGAACTAACACTATTTTATTTTGTACAAATTGAAAATTTGAATCTTTCAATTTATTTTCAAAAATACCAAAAAATCATATACAATATTTTTTGCAGAAATCAAGAATCTCCTTCTGCTTTTGAGGACTGTTAAGCCCTCTTATGTTCCAAACTGACAAGTTATCCATTAATGAAGATATGAGAAGGTATTGAATCTCCATTCTTAAATACATTCTCATTCCTACTTGCTTGAGTTCTTCTTCTTGTAGTTACTTGATGCCATTGTTCCTTATCATTTGTTGCATCATCTAAATCAGGTGGAGCAGGATCAGTTTGTTGTACCACTATAGAATTAGCATGAGAAACATTTGAATCTTCAATTTGTTTAGCATCTTTTGAATGATTTTTGGCATTTTTCTCTGGCATTTTCTTCACTATCCATGCTTCTTTACTCCTTTTCTACACGATTTGCTCTCACGGCCATAGTTCTTGCATGAATCACAAAAAATAGGCTTCAATTCATAGTGGACAGCCTGATGCATAATTTGACCCTTTTCATCCTCAAAAAGAATTTCCTCAAGGAGAACCTTAGGATTAACATCAATGAGAATTAAAGAATAATTAATTCTATCTCTATTATCTGTCATTTTGTCCATCATTATAAAGTTCCCAATCAAACTAGCAAATTTGCTCAGAGCTGCTGCACCCCAATATTTGATGTCAATATTGTGAAGCTGTACCCATACTAGAATGTGATCAAAACTGCCTCTCTGAACTGACTGATGATTTGGGTCGGATATATAGTGTTTTCAAGTGATTAACTCCCTTTTGCTATGTATTTGGCTTGTTTCTTGAGTAAATATTAGGTTTTTGTTATGTTTTTAGGAAATTTAGGTAATTAAGAATCCTTGAACGTTTTGATCCGTTTTGGGTTTGATTTCAGGTATTTGAAGCTTAATTTGATGATTGATGCTTTGAAATGGAAAAAGCTTTGAAGTCCTGGAATTGAAGCTAGAATAAAGAGAAATGGTGTTCTTAAGTGTGGCCCAAGATGTGGTTTAAATGTCAAGAGATAGGGTGCAAAAAGCCAGAATTAATTAAAGAAAAACACAACCAAATTCAGGCAAGATCACGCTCAAGCGCGTGGTATGGTGCGCTTAGGCGTGATCTGCACAAGGGAAGAGGAGCTGAGAAGATTTTGGTCCCACGCTTAGGCGTGGGTGGGCTGCGCCTGGGCGCGAGTGCCTGCGAGTTGGGCCTATCTTTTTAGCTTTTGAGGATTCTGATAGATTTTAGATTGATTTTTTTAGGATTAGCTTTTTCTATAAATACTAGGACTTAGCATTAGGTTAGGTAGCTTTTAGAGAAAGAGGGAGATTACATATTTTGCACTTCATCCAAGGAGAAGAGTTTAGGTAATTTCTTATTGTCCATGATAGGGTTTCCTATTCTATTTCTTCTACTTTATTCTTTTATAATGTGTAACTAAAACCCTTTGTAGTTAGGAACATGGTGAATTTGTAGGATGAGTTTATTTAATCCATGAATTAATGTTTTTCATTCAAAACCTATTGTTTGGTTGTGTTTTAATTCCAATTCATGAAATTGGCCACTTTATGTTTTGTTCTGAATCTCTAATCCAACAAGAGACATCTGAGGGTTAGAATAGGTCATTCTTCCAAACTTTATAACCGCTTAGTTTGCAGACATACATCTAGGGCTTATATGACTTGAATGTTCCAGTGTGCTTAATTAGTAGTTATTCATATGTCAAAATTGCTTAAGATATTAAGGATTATCATTTTGAATAAGAAACATAAATTCACAGAGACATCAGGTTTTTATTACCTCTGGGATGTCGTGGGTTTAATGAAAAATAGAGATTCATAATTAGTAAATAAGTCTTACAATGAAACTAGTTCCTAACGCCTTTCTCAATCTGTCTCACAAACCCTATTTTTAA
This sequence comes from Crotalaria pallida, assembly GCA_037953625.1. NCBI lineage: Eukaryota > Viridiplantae > Streptophyta > Magnoliopsida > Fabales > Fabaceae > Crotalaria > Crotalaria pallida. Next base: position 51,832,146 of record CM075654.1, on the reverse strand, counting down.
TTGGTTTATCTTCTATTGGTTTGTTTATTTTATTATAAGAGCTTATAGATTTCTCTTTTAATTACGCCTTTGGTGAGAATTATTTGGAAACAACTCACAATCCCTGAGTGGAACGATAATTTACTTACTCTTAGTTACTTGTGATCTAGTATACTTGCTAGTATCTCCCAAACAAGTTTTTGGCGCCGTTGCCGGGGATTGGAATTCGATTTCAATTAATTTTTGGTACTTAGCAGTAATTAGATAGGAAATTTATTTTATCTCAATTATTTTATCTTAAGTTTGATCCTGAGATTGAGAAGAGTGTAAGAAGTAGGAAGAGGCACGCCCGTTTACAAAGGAAAGAACAAAAGGATAAGATGGCTGAGACAGCTGAAAGAGGTGCTGAGAGGACTGAAAGAGAGGCTGAGCAAGCAGCGCCTCCACCCAGAAGAATGACATTGGCTGACTATGCAATTGTTGATCCAGACATTTGCAATTCTAGCATAGTCAGGCCACCAATCATTACTGAATCCTTTGAGATTGATCCATAGTACATCCATTTAATCAAGCAGGATCAGTTCAGTGGAGAGCCACATCAAGATCCAACTAATCATATAGCCAACTTCTTGGGTATGTTGGATTTCTTCAAAATCCAAGGTGCTTTAGAGGAGGCCATCAGGATGAGGATGTTTCCTTTATCTTTGAAGAAAAAGGCGTACAACTGCGTTCGCAATCAGCCACCTAGAAGTCTTTCCTCCTGGGATGTACTTGTTAGAAAATTCATTGACAAGTTCCTTCTAGCTGGAAAGTAAGCTAAGCTTCGACAAGATGTAAGTTTCTTTGTTCAAGAGGATAATGAGCCATTAAACGAGGCCTGGGAGCGCTATAATAAGATGCTTAAGAAGTGTCACACTCATGCTATGCCAGCCTGGTTGCAGATCCGTTTGTTCTATGACGGATTGAAGATGTCCAATAAGGGAATGGTTGATGTGGCAGCTGGTGGGTCACTAATTAAGAAGACGGTGGAAGAGGCCAAGGATATTCTGGAGACAATGGCTTATAACAGCAGCCAAGCTCTGAGTGAGAGGAGCATCATGAGGAATTCTGATCTGAGCTCCACTCAAGTCTAGACCCTTCTTCAGAAAAACAAGGAGATGCATCAACAGATATCTACATTGGCAAAACACATGGGACAGATTCATTTGACAGCTGCAGTCAACCTAGTCTGTGATTTCTGTGGTGGCAATCATCGCAATGGCGAATGCACACCTAATGTTGGCAAGAGTCCAGAGACTATTGAGGAGCAAGCAAATTTTATTGGTGGTGGAGGTCAATCAAGGAACAATCTATTTTCCAACACCTACAATCCAGGTTATAGAAATCACCCGAATTTTTCATGGAATAGTACGGCTCTGAATCCACCACATCCACAGAAACAGAATTGGGAGATAGCGGTGGATAAATTGGCTACTGTAACAAACAACTTCATAGATGAGACTAGGGCGAATTTCGCCATCCAGAGGGCTAGCATCAGGAATTTGGAGGTGCAAGTGAGGCAGATTTCAAAGCAAATATCAGAGAGACTGCCAGGAACTTTTCCTGGTGACACTATCACCAATCCAAAGGAGAGATGCAACGCCATAACTCTTCATGGAGGCAAATCATATGAGGAGCCAAAGATGAAGAGTACTGGAGTTGAAGATGGAAACAAGGGGGGAGTTGAAGAAGTCAATTGACAAGGACACATCTGAGGAGAACAAGAAGCAGGATTCACCTGCGAATCAGGCTAAGGCCTATGCATAACCAGCACCAACCAAGGTGCCTTTTCCTCAAAGGCTTAAGAAGAAAGAAGACAAGAAGCAGTTCTCAAAGTTCATGGAGGTGTTTAAGAAAATTCAGATAAACATTCCGTTTGCTAAAACTCTTGAACAAATGCCAGCTTATGCTCGGTTCATGAAGGACTTTCTTACAAAGAAGAGGAAGATGCCAATGGAGGAGACTATGATGCTAACTCAGGAGTGCAACACTATTCTTCAGAAGAAGCTTCCAAATAAAATGAAGGACCCAGGAAGCTTCAATCTTTCATTCAACATAGGCAAGGATTATGAAGGTAAGGCTCTCTGTAACTTAGGAGCTAGTGTTAATATTATGCCTTTGTCATTATTCAATGATCTGGGTATTGGGAAGGCTAAGCCTATAGAGTTTATGCTTCAGTTAACTGATAAGTCTGTTCTCCGTCCCTATGGTTTAGTGGAGGATGTGTTGGTCAAGGTGCATGATTTTATTATGCCAGTTGATTTTATGGAGCTTGATATTGAGGAGGATGATCATATTCCTCTAATTTTTGGGAGACCTTTTTCGTCACAACTGGAGCTGTAATAGATGTGTTAGGGGAGAGGTAATTTTGCATGTGAATGGGGAACAGAGCATAATTAAAATTTTTGAAAAACCCCCCACTCACGGCAGAGTCCATTATTTGCCCCATTAATGAGTGTTCAGGTTGAAAAGAGTGATAATGATGATGTTGAGAGCAAGTTTTCTACCTTGTGGGGATATTTGGCAGCCCCTTGATCCTTGAATAAAGGACAAATGTCAGACTCGGGACGTTAAACAAGCGCTACTGGGAGGTAGCCCAGGGTTTGAAAGTAGTTCCCTTTCGTTTTTAGGTAGTTGTTATTTTAATTTTATGTGAATGATTTTTGGTGTGTTTTTAGTTTCTGTTTTCTATTATTTAAAAAAAGAGAGAAATTTAAAATGCAAGTCTGATGTCCACGCCCAGGTGTGGCAACCCCACGCCCAGGCATGGGAGGGTTCGCATGGTCCAGTTTGGGGGTCAAAGTGCTGAAAAATTGAAAAAAAAGGGGGGCTGACAGGAAGATCCGCGCCTAGGCACAGGATTTGGAGCGCCTAGGCGCAGGCGCGTTGATAAGGACCACACCTGGGGGGCGGGGGCGCTTAGCCCATTTAATTCATTCATTCTTATTCCCCAAGTTCCCCTCAAGAACCCTAACCCCCAAATTCATAAATCCTCCAATTCCAACTCAAATCTCCATCAAATCTCTCAATTTCTCTCAATTTCTTCAAGTTCTAAGTGTTTCCCTGTCTCTAGTGGTGCTACATTGTTCACGCAAAGGTTGAATTTTCCCTCTCCCTCTCCATTTGGTTTCTCTCTCTAAGGTGTGAAGGTGAACGATTTTTGCTTGGTTTAAGGGGTAAGAATACTCAATCTCTCTTCTCTACTGCACTCTAGAGTGGTTTAGATTAGTTTGGGGGGTTGATAATTAGTGTTTGAGCGTTAGGTTTTGTTGAGTTATATTGCCCACCAAGTGTTCAATCAATTGTATGAGAGAATCAAAATGCCTAAAGGGAATAGGGTAGCTGTAAATAGCACTGCTAGGAAGGGTACGACCTTTGAACATTCAAAAGCCTCTAATTTTTATGACAAAAAGATGACCAAAAGAGGTATAGTGCCTGAAACCTCAATGCTTTATTTGTCTGAAGGGAATTTGGGAAGACAGGTTGTAGGTGTGAGAGAGATTAAGGAGGTTAGGGAGTGTTTGCAACAGAACCATTGGGTAGATTGGGTTGAAGAGACTGATGAGTACTTTAACAGGCCATTGGTTTGGGAGTTTTACGCTAACGCCGGATGGAGGGCTCAGGATCCAGATGCCCCAAGGGTGAGTTATGTTAGAGGTCGAGAGGTGCCATATGATGCGAAGACTATCCGCCAGGTTATGATGTTACCAGAGTACCCACCTGAGGCTGACCCTGCTTTGTTTTCATGGTGGAGTCTCTATGATGATGATTCCTACCCCTGGACACTTTGAAAAATAATTTATTTATTGCGGGTAGGGATTGGAATAGAAATGTAGAAGGCTAGGTTAGACATGTGTATCAGAAGAATTTGATAGGTCCTTCCAGGTTTTGGGTGAAGTTTGACTTTATAATGTGGTACCTGCCTCTCATGATACTGAGTTTGACTTTATAATGTGGTACCTGCCTCTCATGATAGGTCCATTATTTCTGAGAAGATGCACCATTTAGCGACCAAGGAGACTGGTTATGTGGGTTTCCCCGTGGGTGATCCACAAGCTTTGTACACATTTCAGTGTGTATTTTGCTGAGGATTTCCGAGACCTGAAAAGGTCTCCACGGATGTTGATGTCGACTTGGGAGAACTACATGGAGCTGGCTTGAAAATTAACTCGGGAAGGTAGCGTTGCACCACCACCACAGCAGTTCCCACCACCTCCAGTGCCAGATATGGGGGCAGGTCCTCTGTACCACCGGTTCAGCAGCCCGATGGTATGAAGGAGATGATGCAGATGGTGCAGTAGATTTTTTGGAGCAGGAGGTTTTGAAGGGTGGACAAGCGCATATCCTGACTGAGATTGATAGGGTACAGGGTGCGCAGGAGCGGATTATGAGGAGACAGTCATGAGCTGCTAAGTTCTCTCGCCGTGAGGTGAGGAGGAACCAGGTGGTTCATGCATTTATGAGGAGCTGAGGCAAGGATCAGGGCTATTCCTTTGATGTGCCTACGTATACATGCAGGAGGATTTTGGTTTATTGGATGCATCAGAGGAGGACGATGAGTAGTGGTGTGGGGTGTTAGTTCTGATTTTCTGGATATTGTATTTGGGACCATGTATTTCAGAACTCTTTTCATCAGACTTTGTTATTTTATTTTTCTTTTTGATGTAAACATTATGATATAAGAACAGTTCGTTTCTAGGTTTTTCTTTTGTTTATTCGCATCTATGTATGATTTTACTAGTTTTGCTTAATTATTCCATCTGTTATATATGTATTGTACATTGTAGCGGGGGGAGTTGATGATATCCCCCTGAGAGGTGCTGATGTGACAGGGATGCACCTAGTCCTTTGACCTGCAGATACATAAGTTTGAGGGAGCATCAACCTCCCTTGGTGGTGAATGTGAAGCAGATGTGATAGGGAAGTGATTCTGGACCTTTTGTCTTTTTAATTTTTATTTTTTAGTTTAGGTTAGATTAGTTTGCTTGAGACAAACCAACCTCTAAGTTTGGGGGAGGAGACAAAATAAAAATTGATTTTTCAGACTTAAATTCTTTCCCCATATTTTTGTGTTGGTTTGTGTCTTGGTGCAACGGTAGATGATTATTCTTGACATAAGACTTGTGACTGTTCTTTGTGATACACAGAAACACTTGATCTAAGAATGGGCTCATTGACTTTAGCTAGCAACACTGATTGGATTGAGTTGTAATTTTTGTTGAGAACTGCTTATTTTGATAAACTATTTTGGAACAAGATATTAGTGAATTGACTGTTTAGCCTGTGAGATTTTTGAGCCTATACACATGGCAGGGGTATGCGATTTATATTGATTATTTGATTGATACCCCTATTTCTTTCATGAGTGTGTTCACTTTGACTTTGTGTTCTAGAACTTGACCGGTAACCATTTTGAGATTGATAATTGTTTGCATGCATTAAGATGATTAAGACACTTGGGTTTGCGTTTTTGTGGCCTTCAACTGTTTTGAATTGATTATATATTTCCTTAGTTTCCCATTTTGAGCCTTATTGAGACATTATGATTTTTCTTTGGTACCTTGTATTGATTGTATTATTTTTTGTGAGTACCTTGGGAATTTTGAATGAGCAATTGAGAGGAATGACTCAAGAAAGTGAAAATTGATGAAAAGTTTTATGAGTTCTATTTCTCTTCCAAGTGAAAAAAAAATGAAAAGTGAAAAAAAATAAATGAAAAGGAAGAGAATAGAAAGACAAATTGAGAAAGTAAAGAAGAATAAAATGTTCTTGAAGTGAGTGTGAGTCTTTATTGTATTCATTGCTCATTCATGCATGATTTCTGAGAGAAATTTGTTTTTTCATTTTTGCCCTTATTTTTATCCCTTCTTTCTTTTATCCCCCCCTTACACTTTTAGCCGTGGCCTCATTACAACCAAAATTAAGACCTTTTGATTTTTTTGCATGTATTCAATAATTTCAGTGGAGATTTGAGTCTATGGTCAAGCATATGGTAACACATTGTCATTGGATGAATTTGAGTGAATTATTATAACCCTTAATACACATGAGAGATATACACAGAGAGGTTGAGAGTGTTGACTAGTTCCTGATTCTTTTGGAGTTTGTTTTTCTACACAGTTTTTGATGAAAGTTATTGCTTCTGAAGAAAGGTTTAAGAGTCATTGTAACGCCCCAAACTATTAAGTGGAATAAAAATGCGAATTAATAAAAAAAAAAGCTTTTTTCCAAAAGAGTTTGAAAACCAAAAACATTGCTTATTCATATCATATTATATTACAAAAGAGTCTGAGTGTAAATATAAGAATATAAAATCCCCAAAAACCTCTCTTTACACCCAGAGCATGGTCTTCACAACTCTATCCTTCAATAAGAGGATTCAGAAAACAAGATGTCATCCTGGTTATCTCTGCTATAGTTCCTGTAACTCTAACAAGAGATGACTTTGACCTGTCATTCAAAAGAACCTACCACTACCGATGTGGTAGTATGGGAGTAAGTCACTGGTCATATCGTGTAAGCAGATTATATGATTGTTCAATCACAAGCATCATATATATCATTTCAATGTAATGAATGCATGCTCAAGTGTCTTAGCAAACAATAAGTAATATCATTAATCTTTCATGCAATACATGAACGTCTCTCAAAAACATACTTTTCATCACTTCCATAAAACAACACTCTGGGATGGGCAATCGTGCACTCGATGTTTCCACAACCTGTATAGCGACCACACTGTTCTATACTGGAACCCAATCTACCACGATCCCAAAATGTACAAAGGGATGATCCCTGAACCATTGTCCACCAATAGTTCTAGGTCCTTGCCATTTCAACGGTGGCGGCCACACCGGTCCAACCGTCTCATATAGCGGCCACACCGTACTATATGGTTTCCCAATCCCGCATGCACTTTACTCATTTTTCGATTCTCGTAACAGCATGCATGAGATGCATATTTCATATATTAATTATCAGCAATTCCATTATCCAGAATAATCATCTTCACTATACACATGGCGGCCACACCGTTCCATGTCTTCATATAGCGGCCATGCCGTACTATATGAAATCATACACATATGGCGACCACACCGGTCCACATGTCTTCGTATAGCGGCCACACCGTACTATACGGAATCACACACATATGGCGGCCACACCGGTCCACATGTCTTCGTATAGAGGCCACACCGTACTATACGGAATCATCTAAGCTCAATGATCTTACATCGGAGCTATTCATTCAGGATCACGATCTCATATCGGAGCTATTCATTCACGCTCCACAATCTCATATCGGAGCTACATAATCGTCATGCATCATTATATTCGTCATATCATCATTATTCATTGTCAATTCCATGAGGTCTCTAGTCAATAACCAATTAGTATAACGTCTATACAAAGCCCTCCATGATTATTTCAATGAATTTAGTTATTTATTAATTTCTCTCAGGCACTAACCGGTTACAAGATCCACTAACCGGTTAGTGACAACATACCTGCTAAGAGCAAACCATATTGACTTTAAGTCCAAAACCTTCCAATCTTTAAACTAATTCCTTCCTACTCCTTATTTACCTTCTAAGACATAGTTCTAAGCTTATTGCAGGTCTCTTACTATCCAAAAACCTATTTTAAATTCATATACCCATTAACGTCCTATTAGGGAAAAGTTCCATTATTAAGCCTTAGCAAATATTATGGTTAATTAGCTTACTTATTTCAAATAATGGTTCCATTATTAGTCCAAACCCATATCATACGTATACTCTAAGATTAGTATACTAAACTTAATTAACTTCACATTTTGTTAGGCTCTAACCGGTTAGAGGGACTCCTAACCGGTTAGATGCTGCAGACTTGCAGACCTGAGAACAGGACAAGTTCAATTCTTATTCTTTTCAATCCAATCACTTACCATACTATTCTCTAGTCTCTGTGCAGCACCTAAAGCATTACTAAAGTATGATTTAATTATATTAACAGTGAGCTATGACTCCAATAATTTAAGTTCAAGATAACCTCAAAGTCTTAGACCAAAATAAAAGGGCAAAGTCTAGCTCGCATCAACTTATTTCTTATTGTATCAACTTCTAATTCCAAACTATCAGTTATGGAAATTTGGACATGACTCTAAGGTTATAGTAAGACTTAAGCATATCAAATTACATTCCATTATTTCTAAGTCCATCAATCTAATTTCCAATTAAAAATCTTTATCAAACCATAACAAATTCCATCTTTCCCTAGCTTATTTACTCCCAATGATTGGTTCAAATATTAGTCCAAGTCTAAGTAACAATTATCCTCAATGATTGTTATACCAACATAATCAACTAATGCATTTTGTCATTCACCAACCGGTTAGAGAGGCCACTAACCGGTTAGATTATGCAATCTGACAGCATACTGTACTTTTTCTTGCTCAATTCCTTTCATAGTCTAACTATTACTTCTTGCTATCATTAGACAATCAACATATGGTATCTAGTTACCACTTTACAGCAAGTATTTCAACCAAATCAAAGCATATATCATCAAACCAATGCATCAAATCATTCAATCAACCAAGTACATATTATGCATAACTCTTCACATATTCACAGTTTAAACATACTCCATAAAAGTGCATCACATGTACAACCTCTAATTTCATCATTCAGACTCATCATTATATCATGTCATGTCATTCCATTCAATTCATTTGCATAATCAATTAATTAGTTGCAGCATATAATAACAAGGAACCATGGGTTGTCTTGGTCTCCATACCAAGCAATCCTTGTCATGGTTCTAGCATACATAAACACATAATCAATCCTCTCAATCAATAATCCTAGCGATATGAATGAGATCTCCCATACCTTGCACGAATTGGACAGCCCTCAATCAAGCTCAAACTCAACCTAGAATAGCAGCTAACACAGCAACAACAGGAGTTCAGCAAAGACAGAGCAACAAGGACAATACAAACCCCTTTAATTTACAAGCTCTCACACTCACTAATCACAAGCTTGATGTGCAACAACCAAGGCTAGTTACTTGCACGAATTTGAGGAGGTATTTGGGAAGAGTTTTGGCTCTGAAATTTGTGAGGAACATGAACAAAACAACAATCCACAACAGGGTATTTATAGAGAGGGAAAAGAGAGGGAATGAGGCAAGGGTGGAGCAAATCATGCCACCACGCCCTTCCCCATACCACACACTTGTCATAGAATGCACCTAAGGACGTTCCTAGAAGAAAAAATCATGTTTCCACGAGTTTCCATGCTTAAACCGACTTAATTTTCAGCAAATACAGACGCACTAACCGATTATTGGTTTCACTAACCGGTTAGCTCACCGCTAAAATTCAGAAATACAATTTTTGTGCTAAAAAATTAATTTAAAAAGATTTACTTCTCAAAACAAAATTTATACCGTTGGATGTTAAGATAAAATCATTAGAAACCTTGTCTAAAAATTTGAGTACGATCCAACGGTCAACGAAAGAGATACAGTCCAATCTTTACACGATATTTTACCAAAATATCACTTTTATACATATTTCATTTAAATCTTTCTTTGACAAAGCTATTTTATTTCCAAAATATGTTTCCTTACGCTTATTTTTCCAAAATGCTTTTCTTAAAAATATTTTTCAATAATAAAATAATTATTTATTTTTTTTGGTATAAGAAAAATCTATTACCACAAACAAAATTCAAACAAAACAATCCATAAGCCATACTCATCATTCCTGCCACCTTCTAGGAAGGGTTCAAGAAAAATGAGCACGCTAGAAACCTAATTGAAAATATGCCACCTTCTAGGAAGGGTACATACTAACAATCAAGTCCCACAAACGAAAAGCAAGAAAATAACAATTACATCACAACTTCTACCATAATTCTATTGACTAAAACTTTATTCTCCCAAGCTCTATAATTCGGGAAAAATATAGACAATCTAAGTGCTAGCTCCCTTTTTAGCATATCAAACACATCCTCAGGTGATAAGCTCTTGTCTTGGAACTGTCTTCTATTTCGTTTAGCCCAAGTGTGATAAATTGATGATGTCAATGCAGCAAAAATACATTTTTGCCTAGTCTTGCCTTTGAATCCATAATAAATCCATCTAGTCCATTGAGAAAAGGATGTATGCCATCTGTCAATGCAAAGCCATCCAACAGTAAGTTCAAAGAGCCTAGAACTCCAATGGAAATCAAAGAAAAGGTGCTTCCTTGATTCCATAGAATTCTGACATAGGCTGCAAAAAGTATCAATAGCCATAAATTTGCATAGCCTATCCTTGGTCTTCAGCCGATCCTGCATTGCTAACCAGGCAATGAAACAATGTCTAGGCACAGATGCAGCATTCCAAACAAACCTGTGATGAGTAAAAATTGCTTCATGGCCAAGCAAAAAATCATAACCCCTCTTAATAGAGTAAAGACCATCAGAAGCCCCTATCCATGTGTTATTCTGGAAGCCATGTTTGATTCTATCCCTGACTTTTATCAATCATCTCCAGTGCCAGCTTGTTCCTTGTTTCAGTTCATAAGACCAAATATCATCAGTTTTTAAGGAAATTCCACTGATCCATCTGACCCATAGAGCATCAGTTTTGCAAGCTAGATTCCACACCTGCTTTCCCAAGGCTGCAATATTGCACATGACACTATTTTTGATATTTAAGCCACCAAATTTCCTCTTCCTGCAAACAAAATTCCAAGCAATTGCAGGGACAACTCTGCCATTCTCCTTTGTTCCCCACAAAAAGGGTGACCCCATTTCTCCAATGCTTTTTGTCCTAGCAATGGAAATTCTGAATAGGAAATTCAAGCATGCTACCAAGCAACCTGATTTTAGATTTCATCCCCTCTGTAAGAGCACAGGCTTGGTAAATTTGGCCTTTGCTGATGACCTGATGGTTTTATGTAAAGGAAATTATAAAAGTGTGCAAATCTTAATGCAAGCTTTTAATGAGTTTTCAAGCTCCTCTGGTCTGCAAGCTAGTGGTGCTAAAAGTCAGATCTATATGACAGGGACTAATGCTGCCTTTTATGCCATTAATAACCAATAAAAAGCTAGCAGACTTAACACAAGCCATAGTCCAGAGAATAAATTTCTCAGGGAACTGAAAAGCCCTTAGCATACATTTAATGAAATTCCAGTCAATGGTATCATAAGCTTTCATGATGTCCATTTTTATCATGCATCTAGGAGACACCTTCTTCCTGCCATAGAATCTCAATAATTCCTGAGTTATCAAAACATTATGAACAATGCTTCTTCCATGAACAAAAGCAGTTTGATTATCATCCACTAAAGGGGCAGAATCACTTTTAGTCTAGTACAAAGGAGCTTAGAGATACTTTTATAAAGCGTAGAGCAGCAAGCTATAGGCCTGTAGTCCCTTACTATGTTAGCACATTCAGATTTAGGAATTAAAACCAAGGCTGTATGATTTACCTCTTGCAGCATTTTACCATTATTCATGAAGTTCTAAACAGCCTCAATGCAATCATCACCAATAACCTCCCAAGCTGATTGAAAGAAACCAGCACCAAATCCATCTGGGCCAGGGGACTTATCCTTGTCAATTTCAAAGAAAGAAGCTTTAATCTCTTCTGGTGTGAAAGGCTTGATCAAGCTTATCTGTTGATTAGTATTTAGCACTGCACCTTCTTTGATTATATCATCAGTAATGGTCCACTTCATCCTTCTATCTATAAACAAATTCCTGTAATACATTTCAAAGGCCTGAGCAATATCATTTTGACCTGTAACCACCTGACCCTCTTCAGTAGCTACCCTTAAAATCCTATTCCTGTAAGCTCTCTGACTAATGACAAAGTGAAAAAATTTAGAATTAAGATCCCCATCCTTCAACCAAGCTTGTTTTGCCTTCTGTTTATAAAACACCAAAGCTGCCTGCTGAATTTGATTCAGCTCTATTCTGGTTTCCTTCTCAAGCTTCTGAAGATCAATATCAGTAGGACTCTGAGTAATAAGTAATTGAATTGATTCAAGCTTACCACTTAACTCAGTTTCCTTCTTATCAATGTGGCTGAACTGACTTCTGTTTAAATCCTTTAAAGGATTCCTCAATAGGGCTAACTTCCTCATTATTCTGTACATAGCATACCCCTTCACCTCTGTGCTCCAAATCTCTTTAACTACATCCAGAAAGCCATTATGCAGACACCACATATTGAAAAATTTGAAACCAGAACCCCTCCTGATCTTATTAGTTCTCCAGTCAACCAGGATAGGTGAATGATCAGAGACCCCATTCTCTAAGAAAATGGTTTCAGAGAAAGGCCAATTACCAATCCATAATTGATTCACCATGGATCTATCTAGCTTACAATAAATTCTGGAACCACCAATCTGTCTATTGTCCCAGGTATAGAATCTGCCTTGATACTTCATATCCACTAACTGGCATGCATTAATACAATCTCTGAAATCTTCTTGATTAATGACATCAACAGGATTCCCCCCCAGCTTTTCATGAGCCTCAAGGACACAATTGAAATCTCCCAAAATCAGCCAAGGCATATCCATTCCCTCACTCAAAATGGCTAGATCATTCCATAAATCTCTTCTAAGATCTGATTCATTTGCTGCATAAATAAAAGTACATTTGAATTCAGCAATACCTTGTTTCTGCTTGATTTGACATTGAACCATTTGGAAATTGTGCTGCAAAATTTCCACTTTGAACATATCAGGTTTCCACAAGAGCCAAATTCTACCAACATGATGGTCTTCAAAGCTAAGGAAAGAATCCCAGCCAGGAGCACAATTATTAAGAACACTGAGATAAGATGAACTTCTCAGTTTATTTTCAAGAACAACAATTAGACCTACATTTTTCTTTGTACAAAACTTTTTAACTCTTTTTGTTTATGAGGGTGGTTAACCCCTCTTATGTTCCAAGCTGCAATACTATCCATTAACTTGGCAGGGAGGATCACCTTCCATACCCACCCTTTGCACATTCTCTTTCTTTTTCTGTTGAGACTTCCTCCTTGATGTAACAGGAGTCCATTTCTCATTCCCTTTATCAACTATGGTACTTGGATCCTGTTCCTTTCCTGGTTCATTCTCATTCTGTTTCTCACCCTCATCTAACAGATGGATTATCTCTTGTGCCTTAATCACATCAACTGCTTTTAGCACATCATCTTGAGTTGGCTTGGCTTTCACAACCCACTGTTGCTTAACCCCTTTTCTGCACATTTTGGTGTCATGCCCATAGTTATTGCATTTGTCACATAGAACTGGCTTCCATTCGTACACCACCTTCTGAGTGAGTATGTTACCCCTTTCATCCTCAATGAAAATTTCCTCTGGCAAAGTGGCAGGGTCTACTTCGATTAGCACACGTGCAAAGTTACTGCGATTCCTCTCCTGAGTCATACGATCAACCATGATTGGAATTCCAACCAGACTAGCAATTTTGCTTAGGGAAGCCTTACCCCAAAATTTTAAATCTAGTCCAGGTAATTGTATCCAAATGGGTATGTTGTCCATATTCTTCTTTCCCATTACTCTCCCTGTCCAAGGCGTAATAATTAAGGGTTTCTTATCAAAATGATAAATACCTTCTAGCACTGTATTCCTTGCTTCTAGAGAATTGAATCTAACCACAATTGTACCATCATGATTCATTAGTATTTTATCAATACCATGTTGTCCCCATATTCTCTTGATATAGCCACTTATTACTGGGTATAGAGGCCTTGAACCAAGCACGTAACACACGATTGCATTTTGCCAAAAGCGCATCTCATCCTCAATGTCTGCTGCTTCTATTTTAGTAATGGAGATCCCTTCCTTCACTTGTGGTTGATGAAAATTCAATTTTTCTCCCGCATTACGGAGTTTCGTAATATCAAACTTGTCCCAAACAGACACCCTTGTATGCATGGCTACTGTTTCCTTTTCTTTCTCATTGACACTATCCTTTACGTGCATGGACTTTGTATCCTTTTCTGGTTCACTAAGGCTTTTCCCTTTTAGCGTTTTCCGTATCAGTTTCATGTTTGACAAGAGTGTTTTCACTTGCTTGTCACTCAAGTTGTTCAAAATCTCAAGGTCAGTTATTTGATCATCCAATATCGATAAGTCTAGTGAAACTGGATTCGACGGCCGTGTTTTGTAACAGCCCGATTTTCATACTCAAAACAATTAATTTTTATTTATTAAAGTTGCCAAAAATGAGGCCAAATTTTTTTTTATTATAAAACATTGTTAAAGTGTTTGAAAACATTAGTGAAAAGTTTTTTGATGTACTTCAACGCTTTCTTTCGAAAACCGAGTTGTTACTAAAACCAACACTTTATCATCTGGGTTTCCAAAAACATTTATCAGGAAAACGGTTTGGTTCCAATTCAAAATAGTTCTTTTCATTACAACAAAAGGACATTAAACTTTTCTCACTAAGTTGTATAAAAAGTAGGGCATGCTTCAGAATAAGTTAAGTTACAACGATAGTTCATCACTTAGGTAATCCTTAACTCAAAACACTCACCACAAACATAACCTATAATCCTATTCTTAAACTTTCCTATTGAAGGCGATCGGGTGAAGTTCTTCCTTCTTCTTGCGACTTCTCCTTGCTTCCGAGGATGACGTCCTCCTTGCTATTGTCTCCTCATTGCTAGTGGATTTCGGCTCCGCTCCATTGAGAATGGTAGAGTTCCTCTGAGTCTCATACCGAATCTTTTCCTTGAAGTTCCTATAGCCTCGTACGCTGACTTGTCCCAAGTGCGGCTCCAGGTTAGCTCCACTTAATTGATGCTCCAGATCGGGAATCACGATCTGGGTGTAGCCGGTCCATACCCAACCGCGTGGGATGTGCTTTCAACCTCTTCCCTACTTACTCCACGTAGTGACCTCCATGCAATACTCCATCTGCCCGTTGAGATACCAGGAGCACCGATATGCCAACGAACAGGAGAGAGTAAGCGATCCGGACGACACATCGTCGACGGTGTGGAATTACGATAGGCAAGATTGAAGGACCATACAAACATACCATACAATATACAGCATACAAACACACAATAATCAAGCATGATATCAATAACAACATTATCAATCTTATTGTCCTTATTGTTATCCTTCAATTTCTTTCTAAATTTAATTTCGCTTCTCTTAATTATTCTTTCTTTCTCAATCCTTTTTCCTTTTCACACTTAGAATTTCTTCTTTTCCAATCTTATCAATTCATCTCATTCCTTTACTTGGGGAATCATAAGATATCGTCGGGAAATTCATTTCGTCCACGGCTATCACTCACGTCTACATCTCCTCGGTCATCCACCCAACCTAGTCGGAAGCAAACAGGAGTACAGGACCTTTACCGTGCGGGCACGACAGCTGTCTCACAACAATTGGTCACATACCATGAGGACTACAACCTCAAATCATATCATATCAATTCAATTTATATAATCAAGGCACACTATCTCAACTCACAGTGGCAAACAAGATGCCCCACTCCAGTATGTTTCTAGTGGGCCCGCAGAACTTACCACGGCATTGGACCCAGTCCCTACCACGTTCGTATGCCACCTGTGGAGTTCGTTCTGCCTAGAAACATACTCTAGACTTCTTGACGTTTCACCGTCATCGTCCTCCCCTAATGCAATCTCCTCCTGAGTATCCGCCGATACTTATGGTTCCTTCCTCTCCACTACTTCGCACACTCATACCTCACCGCGTATGTCTTTTAAAGTCTTTTATCTTGTTAATTATCCTAACGGTCGGCCCATCCTTCGTGCAACCCTTCAATGAGTCCCGACCACTAACTTGGCACAATCTTTCTCTCATCATTCTCACATAGCACAGAGCTGGGATCACCTCAACAAACTCGCATCGCAATCTTTCTCAAAATTTCTACTTCAAAAACCTTCACAAAATTTCTTTTCATAAGCTTTCACAAAAACATAGTTTCCACAAACTTTTTCTCAAAAATGTTATTTCATAAGATTTTCTCCAAAATATCATTTCAAAAAGACTCTCTTTATCAAAAAGATTGTTTCCCCAAAACTTTCCTCAAAAATACATCTTTTCACAAAACTCTTTCAAAAAAATTGTTTCACAAAACTTTTCGCAAGACATATCTTTTCACAAAACTTTTAAAAGAAAATCTCTTTTCATAAGCCTTTTCAAAAATCTCCATTCACAAATCTTTTTGAAAATCTCTTTTCACAAATCTTTTTTTTAAAAATCTCTTTTCAAAAACCTTTTTCGAAAATTTCTTTTCACACCTCTTTTGCAAAATCTCTTTTCAAAAATCTTTTTTAAAAATATCTTTTCAAAGACCTTTTTCAAAATCACATTTTTTTTTTCTTTTGCTGAGCGCTAATGGAGGAGCAAGCTCAACTCAACACTAGTCTCAATCTAAAACAAAAACAAAGGAGCCCAGCTCCACTCAATTCACATCATTCTCCCCCAGCTCTGGCTCGTTCTCAACATTATCATTCATTCTTTCCCCAATCTCAATTCTTCATCTCTTTCTATTCCATCTTATATCTTTCATCATTATTCATTTCTCTTTATATCTTTATTTCCATCAATTTACTTATTTCCTTTTCATTTTCTTATTCAGGACGTACAGACATCCATCAGCAAATTACTCATATTAATCAACAGCATTTCAATTTCAACATGCATAATTAAATAAATATAAACAGACTATCCACACACAATCAGCACACAATAACAATGTGGTCTTCGTCACCTTCGTATGAGTGGCCACACAACACAAACAATTGCCACTATACTACTGACTCCGAACCACTTAGTTCCGATCTTTGAGATGATACAGAACGTCCTAATAAATCACCTAACTACCACGGTGTCTTAGGAAAGCTTCTCTCTCACCTGATGTCCAGCGATTAAATGCGTACCGTCTCCTCGAATCTTTGTCACTGCCAGCTGCCCCAATCCCTCTTCTTTCAAATTCCTCGTACTAAATAAAATACGTTCACGTTATTAACTTGTATTAAGAAAATATTTTCCATAACTTAGACACTTCTTATTCCTCGTATTAAATAAAACACTCTTACTTTACGAACGTGTATTAAGAAAATCTTTTCTTAATTCGTGACACTTTCTGCTCCTAATCGAAAGACTTAAAAAACTTATAGTTTTATCCAAACAATTCCCATATTTTTTAGCACTTTAAATGTTTCAAAACCATATGAAAACATTTCATAAGATGATTTAAACCAATTTGTTTAGTTGCTGGTCCATCTTGGTCAACACCTTAATTACGTTTGAAATCATCGAAAAATTCGCCGTTTTCAATCCGGCTTTTTCTTAGATTAAATATCACTTGAAAACTTTGCTTTAAATCACTTGAACACATTTTTAAAGTTAAAATACCATTTTAAATAATTCCGGACAGCAAGGATCACTTTACAAAAATCACTTTGATAAAACTCCGAAAACATTTCAAAAACACTTTTCACTTTAAATAACTCTTTAATTCAAAATTAACACTTTAAAACTCAAATCTTTATCATAAAACAAACTTTGGACAGCTATAAACACAATTTAAAAATATCAATTAAATCAAATCAAATTATTTTAAAACCAATAAATTTCAAAATTAATTATACACTCAATTGTTTTTCCAAATATCAACTCAACATACAAGCAACCAACAACACTTTATTAGAAATATATAACCAATTTAATTAATCATCAAAGCAATCATACAACTCACAAATAATTTATTTTCATAAAACAAAACATTTAGTCATGTATGCATTCACAAACCAAGTTGAACCAAGGATACAAACCAAACATGTTAATATTTATTTTCCTTACTTTAAACAACTTTATTCCTTTCAAAAGTCACTATGTACATTTATTTTATGCAACTAGATTTCCTAGACCTATCCACACCATATGGCCGAATAGAATGAAGGAAAACAAGTTAGGAATCACAAGTCTAAACACATAGATCAACTTGATTTATTTCAAACACTTAAATTCTACTTGCTTTTTCATGAAACAAAATTATTTATTCTTCCTTTTACTGTTAACCGAATACACACATACACATATTCAATTACACACAAAACTTTTCCAAAATCATTTAATTCAATTATTCCCTTTATTTTTAATCCAAAACCAAATAGAAATTAAACATCCACAACATAATTTCACAAAACATACTCATTGTTTTTATGTCACTTCATTGAAAAAGGAATCCTAGTCTAGCTAGTATGCATGGCCGAATCCTACTTTGACAAAAATAAGGTTTTTGGTTCACTTTGTCAACATGCAAAAACACAAGATTCTTAAATCAAAAGAAATTAATCATGCATGTGTCCTATTTCATGGAAACAAAACATGATCTCTTGATTTAATGCTTAGGCCGAATGCTCACCATTACAAATCAAGATTAAACTTCAAATCTTTAACATGCAAGAATACAAAACATGAATCAAGTTAAAAATCATTTTCCAAAACTTGTTTCCTTGGTTTCTTTATAAAACCGCGAGGGTCATTAAGAAAAATAAAATCCCTTTTCTCAAAAACCACATGCATGCACCTAGATCTTGTAGATGAAATCAAGTATAGTAGCACAAACCAAAGATGAAAATCACTTTGAGTAAGAAGAAGTCAAAACCGTGACATGCATGAAGAAAAGTTAATTCTTTTTATTCAAAAACAACATGCATGCACTTAAAAGTTAAACTTTTTCAAAAATCAAAGCAAAATCAAAGCTTTATTAATATTAAGTTAAAATCAAGACCTTTAACAACTCAAATCAACTTTCCTAATCATAAAATCAACATGCAATGACTTGAATTAAATTAAAAAGCATCAAGACCCATAGATCTAGTCAAGACCGAATCACTTGGCTCTTGATCTAGGGTTTTATAAGTTTATTTATTCTTAAAAATTCAAGATTAATGTTTAATTAATACATGCAAAAAGGTTCAATTCAATCTTCACAAAAATCTCATCAACCTTTAGATTTAGAAAATTTAGTTTAAAAAGCTTTAGGATCTCTTATGAAAACCTTTAAACGAGTTAGGAAGTCCGTTGATTAGACGTTTACAAGTTCCTTCAAGCTTTGAGAAATTAACATGTAAAGAGATTCACTTTAAGTTTTACAAAAATCTCAAAACTTTTTAGATCTTTAAGATTTATGTTGAAAAACTTTAAGATCTTTCATGAAGACCTTAAACGAGTTATAGAATCCGTTAGTTAGAAGTTTACAAGTTGCTTTGAGTCTTAGAAGTTCATGATCAAACATAAATAGAACATGCAAAAGAAGAAAAGAAAGGAAAATTACAAAATCAAAGAGAAAATCTATTCTACTACAATTCTTCATGCTTATTCGAACTACCCACCAAAAAGGGTTGATCTTCTAGCTTCTAATGTCTTGGATCTTCAAGGAAGGCTTAGGTTTTTGGACTTGGTTTCTTCTTCTTCCTCTCCCTAGCTCACGGCCCTCTCTTTCTTTTCTCTATGTGTTGAGAGCTTGATTTTTGCTCTCAACAAGTGTGTTTGGAAAGTGAAGGGAAATGAAAGAAATGAAAGGTGAAAGTGAAGAAATGAATTAGCCAACCCTTCACACCACTCGACTATATATAGGCAAAGGTAAAGACATAAGATTTTCCTTTTTTGTCCTCAAGGAGATTCGGCCAAGGGTGCAAATGGGAGGGCAATTTTGGTAACTCCATTTGTTGCATGGGTGGAGATTATCAAACTTAAGGGGACATGGTGGAGGAAATTAAGGAACTAGGTCCCTTAGGTTTTGTTATCTTTTAACTAATAGTTAGGATTTGGTTACTAACTTGGTTAGGTTATGGTCCTATTTTAGTTCATGACTTCTTGTCCCAAAAATAAAAATTCTAAACTTATCCATACATACATACACATACGTATCACACATATATGCACACATACATACATTCATGTATTATCATCTTCTTTTACTAATTTAATTCCATATAATCCTAAGCATATACACACATACCAAAACCGTACATACACACACACATGTATAAAAAAAATAATTCTTTTTCATCATAAAATGACTCATACAAAAATCACAAATATCAAGCACATAGATTTTTTTTTTTAAAAGTCACTTATTACCTTGAAAACGTGAATTAGGAAAATCATTTAAGAAAAATATTCTTTCAAAACACTTTTCTTGAAAATAAATCTCTTTAGTATTTTAAATTAATACGAGGAATTTGCGGGGTGTTACATGTTTCCTGGCTTCCATTGACTTCCTTGCGAATAGAAGAAGAGGGAGAAGAAGCATTTTTCGGCGGTCTGCCTCTTTTCTTCGCCATTACGGCGGCGGCGACGCCTAGGGCTCAGTAGGAGCGACTAGGTTTCCCGAGAGTGAAAAGAGGTTGAAAACTTTATTATAAAAATAATTATTTATTCTTTTTATAAAAATGAGGGATGTTACAATCATGAGTATGGGGTCTTACATTAGGTGTGTACATGTTGATCTAAAGAAATGGTTTTGTGTTTCAAGAATCTTTACTTTACTTTTGCCTGGGACATGCAAAATGCTATGTTTGGGGGAGTGATTTGGGTCTGATATATAGTGTTTTCAAGTGATAATTAACTCCCTTTTTCTATGTATTTGGCTTGTTTCTTGAGTAAATATTAGGTTTTTGTTATGTTTATAGGAAAGTTAGGTAATTAAGAATCCTTTAATGTTTTGATCCGTTTTGGGTTTGATTTCAGGTATTTGAAGCTTAATTTGATGATTGATGATTTAGAATGGAAAAGAGATTTGAAGACCTAGAGATTGAAGTTAGAATGGAGAGAAACGGTGTTCTTAAGTGTGGCCCAAGATGAGGTTTAAATGTCAAGAGCTTGGGTGCAAAAAAGCCAGAATTAATTAAAGAAAAACTCAGCTAAATTCAGGCAAGATCACGCCCATGCGCGTGGTATGGTGCGCCTAGGCGCGACCTGCACGAGGTAAGAGGAGCTGAGAAGATTTTGGTCCCACGCATAGGCGTGGGTGGGCAGCGCCTGGGCGCGAGTGCCTGCGAGTTGGGCCCATCTCTTTCGCTTTTGAGGATTCTGATAGATTTTAGATTGATTTACTTTAGGATTAGCTTTTTCTATAAATACTAGGACTTAGCATTAGGTTAGGTAGCTTTTAGAGAAAGAAGGAGATTACATATTTTGCACTTTATTCAAGGAGAAGATTTTAGGTAATTCCTTATTGTCCATGATATGGTATCCTATTCTATTTCTTCTACTTTATTCTTTTATAATGTGTAACTAAAACCCTTTGTAGTTAGGAACATGGTGAATTTGTAGGATGAGTTTATTTAATTTATGAATTTATGTTTTTCATTCAAAACCTATTGTTTGGTTGTGTTTTAATTCCAATTCATGAAATTGGCCACTTTATGTTTTGTTCTAAATCTCTAATCCAACAAGAGACATCTGAGGGTTAGAATAGGTCGTTCTTCTAAACTTTATAACCGCCTAATATGCATACCCTCTCTAATCCACTAATCACTGTGAAAGGGGGTCTTGCACCAACAATATAGCACACAATAGCATTGGACCAGAATTGAATTTCATCTTTAATATCATCATCTGTAATACGACCAATATGCATACCCTCTTTTAGTTCCGGAGGATGATAGTACAGTATACACCCAGAGTTCCTATGTTTGGAAATATCAAACGAATCCCATACAGATGTTTTAGATGCATAATTCTTTGGGCAATCATGATGCTCAGTATTGGTGATCATGCATCATGCCACTTAATTATAAGATAATATGATTTTGAATAATGGATTGAGCTCGTGATTTGCATTATGATGATTATGTGTGTATGTTTGTTTATGGCTATTCAGTCAATTATCCGCTTATGCTACATGACAAGTGATTTACTCCCATCTACCATGTTTGTGTGGTGGGTACAAGTGGCAACCAGAGTTAGTTGACCCGTCAAGCCAGAGACTCAAGCAGAATAGGAAGGTGTTCAATTGCTCATTGACCTTGTCTAGTCCATTGTAACATTGAGATCAAATGTATTTGAAAAGAAAATTTTTATTCACTATCTTTCAATAAAGGGAATTTTTATTCTCCGTTGCAATAGTTTTTAATAAATTATTTTATTCCCTTTATAAAAGATAAGGGTGTTACATATTGGCTTTGAAGCAGCTCAGGCTCTTGTCTCTCCTTTTACTTTTTTTAGAGGTGGAGGATATTGTGTCGAATATTGATGGTGATAGAAATCCTGGTGCAGATGTCTTCAACTTTAGGTTTTTAAAAATCCTTTTGGTATCTTTTAAAGGATGATGTGTGGGCTATGGGTGACGAGTTCTATCATACGGATAAGCTTCCTACGTTTGTGATTTCACAATCTATGGCTTTGATCCTTAAGGTGGCTACTCCCTCGAAGATTATTGAGTATAAACATATTTCTTTACTTGGCTCGCTGTATAAATTTGTAGCTAAGCTCTTAACAAACATATTGCGAGGTGTGATTGATCCTCTTATTTCCCATAGTTAGTTCATTTTTATTCGTGGAAAAAAGATAATGGATGAGGTGCTTATTATGAACGAGGTTGTGGACCATGCGAAGAAATTTCGTAAATCTTTTGTTGTTTTCAAAGTGGATTTCAAGAAGGCGTAAGATTTAGTTAGTTGGACTTTTCTTGAAGCTCTGATGATGAGGATGAGTTTTCCGGCTCAATGGATTGTTTGGATAAAAACTTTAATTTAGTTTAATTGGCTAAATCGTGTTTGAGGATGGTAAGTGGGGAAGATTCCTTTTCGGTTAAAGTTTTGAAGGAGCATGTTGAGAGTCCAATATATAATCTTTTTCCCTGATATTTATCCCTTTTAGCTTAGATTTTGTATTGATTCCTAAGTGTTTTCCATGTTTTGATTAGACTTTTGAGTTCACCACCTAATGGATCCTTTTTACTATGTCTTTAGGTGTTTTGAGGCCTAAATATACGGATCATGGACAAAAGAACATCAAAGGACGAAAAGATCCATGAAAATAACATTAAAAGGCAAAAAAGTCGAGTTTTGGGCCAGTCAGGGATCCTAGACGCCAATAAATAGAATGAATTGGCGCCCATGCGCAGGGATAGGGGCGCCAGGCACAGGTGCTTTGACAACATCCACTGTTTTGTGTTTTTCTACTAACTTTTGGCATTTTTTTCCTATAAAACTCTTCCAATCACCTAAAAACATATTTTAGGCATGGGGAACAAAAGGTGTAACACCGCAGAATTTTAATCCTGGATTAATAAAAGTTAATTATAAATTTTATTTATAATTAATTGTTATTATAATCCCTAATTAAGATTAGTTGTTTAGTATGCGAGTAAATGGAAAATAATTCCATAATTATTTTCTATGCAAAAATTAGAATTTTGCATATTCATCCCTGATGTAGGACCTAGGCGCAATATTAGAAAGATTTTGGAGGGAAAGTAGAATAAAATATTTATTTTTCAAAATTGAGTCGAAATACTCGAGTCCTTCTGGGAAGACTCGAGTATTCTGGGCAGAGTTGCTGAAGATAGTGCGTTTAATGAGTCATCAACCCACTATCCCCAGAAATTGACACGAATTCACTTTGGCAACACCTCAAGGGTGTCGTGTCGACCTGCATGCAACTGGAAATCGTCCATATAAGGCAATCAACCACGAATTCGAGCCTTTGTTGATGAAATCGTGAGGCTAGGGTTCTGAAACTTGTCTTCAACAATTCTCCTTCGACTTTGAGAGTAATACACCGTTACAAAGATTACATCCTGAGCTTCGTAAAGACACTAAATTCGTGAACTGAGAGTTAGTGAGCAAAGAGAATTGAAGCTCGAAAGATTGGAGTCTTTGCTGAAAAGTGGTTCGGGAAGCTTACTTGGATCTCTGATTTTGGTAAGCTCTTGAACTTTTGAGACTTCAATTTCGTTTCATTCTCTTATGCATGTTGCAGAGAACAAATTCTAATCATTTTCCCCAATTATTTTGCATGATTTAATGATTAAAATCCTTGGTCTTATGACCCTACTCAAAACTGTGTTGCTGTCAAATAGTTTTTGTAGAAACTAGCTTGGAGGTTGAGTCTTTGTCAAATCTCTGTTTCTACACGACTTAGAGGTAAGGGTGAAGCTATACATTCACTAGAATAAGGTTTAATTGCATGATTCAGTGTTGAAAGCCACCATGAGGCTTAAAGGGCTTAGATTGAATAAGGTTACTGGCTTGGAGGCCATTCTGTGTTATGTAACCTATTGGAACATGTTTCTTATGTTGCATGTGTGCTTAATACAAGTTATTTTCGTGCCAAAAATGTTTAGAACTGAATTTGGTACGTTAAGTTGTCAAAATGTGATTTTTATGCATAATGAATGCTCAGTTATGATTCACTGTAATTTGATGTAATTTCAATGTTGGAACATGTTTATGATGCATAAATATAACTCTGTTGATCATTGGTTTTGAATAAATTTGGCTAGAAATGAAAATGGTATGTAAAAACCCAATTTTCAGTGTTTACTGTCAGCCAAGACTCGAGTATTTAGCTCGAGACTCGAGTATTTCGTGATGCATCAGTGCATCTGATAGCACCATACTCGAGTATTTGAGCCAAGACTCGAGTATTGACTGATGCAACAAATGGACCCTGTTGATGAACTACTTGAGTCCTTCATGAACTACTCGAGTATTCTGGGTTGAGGAACGACTCGAGTATCTCATGAGCTACTCGAGTATTTTTGGCAAATCTGAAACTTGAACTTTTCAGAAATTTTATGATCCACTCGAGTCTCAGATGAACCACTCGAGTATTCTGGACAGAATGATGAACTACTCGAGTATTTTGAAAAGTACTCGAGTATTTCTAGTCAGAATATTGAAAAATACCATTTTCACTTGTAGCGAGATTAATTAAAACCTAATGACACCTATAAGGGATGAATCATGTTCCAAAGAAGATATGATGTGTTCAATTACATTGAAGTCCATCAATGAATTTATTCCGTGTTGTATAAATTAAGATTAAAAGAATAATCTTAAATGGAATATGTTATTGCATTCATGCATGGTGAAAGGTGATGGTGTTATTGTTTTGTCATGTTCAAGGAACATGAGGAGGGCCTCTGGGAGTGCCAAAGGTTACTTCTTGCTCGACCCCACATTAAGGTTGACGATGTGGTTATTATGAGTTGCACTAAAGTGATAGTTTTACGTTTTGGCGACGTGACGATCACAAGACATGGTGACGTTGTTTATCACTTTTGAATTGTGCATGGTGAAGTGATAGTTTACGTTTTGGCGACGTGACGATCACCAGATGTGGTGACGTTGTTTATCACTTTCGAGAAAGTACGCCATACGTTTGATAACGTATTATTTGTATTCTGGGAATACATTAAAGTTATGGAAGTACGTCCATTTGAGTGATTAGTTGGAGAATCACAAGAATGTGAGAAATCATCTATCATATCATAAACCATGATAAATGACTGAAATAAAAGATGGTATGATCATGTGTATAAAGTGTTATTGTTATGCTTTTACTCATTATCCTTATTTGATTATGTGTATGTATATGCTTACCCATGTGCCCTTGTTAGGTGATGGCTCGTTACCTAGCATGCGTCGAGATCAGACCCATCCCTAGCGGGATTTGGACGTATGAGGAGCACCGAGCGACTTTCGAGGGTGAGGTGGAGTTTACACTCGTCTACCCTAACCCCCTCGTTCGTGTGCGCCCTCGTAGGTTTGGGATACCTATTATATATACTATGCATATACCAGCTTTTTATGTTTATAGAGGACCACCACCACCAGCTCGACCTGTACGTAGGTTTCATAGTTCCCGTTTCCGCCCTACTACTCGTTTTCATCCCTATGCCTATAGAGTTTTCACCGATGAGGATGTTCCTTCATCCGATCCAACTGGAGCTGGTAGGACTGCACCAGCTACTGGCTTTGGACCTACAGACAGGTCTACTACTCCATCGGATGGGATTGAGGAGGATCCCGAGGAGGGGGAGAGCGAGGAGGAGGAGGTACCAGTCGAGCCGGTTCCTAGACCTTAAGGAGGACCTAGTGGTTCCTAGGATATTGCATAGTATAGATGATAGGGATCCCGGACCGACTCTTGTAGCTGTAGTGGACCAGATGGATGCACGGAGGACCAGTTGACCTGCTCTCAGACACATTATTTTTGAGTTGTTATATATTGTATATATTTTAGTGTTTGAGAGTCTAGGTCTTATCTTTCAGATCTTTTTATGCACTTTCAGTATTATGGACATGTACTATGGAGATGATCAGATGTACTCATGGACCTTTTCTCATGATATATATATATATATATGACGATATGATGTTTATCTCAATTATGATCCTTGAGTACCATTATTTTCTACGCACTCTGATTTTGGTAAAAGCGAATTCGACAAGTATTGTCACATTGAATATGTTGTTTACAACTCCCAAGACAGCGTTAAGTTTATAATATTAAAGTTCATGCTTACATTTCAAATATCCAATGTTGTCTTGAGAAAAGTTACTATTGCTGAATCTACTTTTTAATTGTCAAGCCGAATTCGATAATTTTCTTCTATGATTTAATACAATGTTTAAATGTAATTTCTAATACATTTGAGATACCTTATGTTAACCTTTAATGTCCATAAGTAATATTTTCATTTAAGGGAAATATATTATTATTTTCCCATAATAAAGATGGGTGTCACAGAAGGAAACATAGAGAAAGCTTGGGAGAACACCAAGAAGGGGATTGATTCTCGAATGAGGGATTCTGGAGAGGTGATAACCTTGTGGCAATGCTTCATGGCACTCATGGGGTTTAATCTTCTCCTATTGCTTTTCTCTTTATGTACTGTATAGCTAAGTATCCTTTTTTGATATGAATGGTTTGATATGAATTTGTGATATGCAATCTTGGTTTTATATGAATTATTCTATTTTGTTAATTGCTTGATTATGTGTTTTAAGTAATTCATAGAATTGGCCTCTCTATTATTTGTGATTTAGTCCTTCAATCGGGAGATTAGGGATTGAATTGGTTCTATAATCAAACATTATAATTTCACAACTCGTATGGATACTTTTGGGAAATTATATATAACATTTATAATTCCATTATTTTTAATCAATCAATTATTAGTTTAAGACTAGCTTAAGGAATTAAGGGGTATAAACTAATAATACAAAGTAAGTGCCTGAGGAATCAGTTCTTACTGCATCTGGAATTGTTGTTAATATAGGAAGAGTTCATATACTTATCCAAAGTTGTTATAATTCTATCAATGAGACCATGTCCCTAGCATGTTTATCCATTCCAAACTCAACCATTTTTACTTTTCTTTCAAAAATCCAAACAAATACTTTTAATCCAATTTCATTAGTTTAACTACAATAAGGTGATAATTGTCATAACACTAATCCTCGTGGGATCGACATTCTATTTACCACTTTATTACTTGTATGACCCGGTATATTTGTCGGTGACCTAACAGATCATTATGACGCTTTTGGATTAAAGATAATGGTTTTATTATGGCAGACTGTTACTATATGGTTGATGGACATCCAATCCATTTCCAAGGATTACGTCCGATTGTGATAGGGGTAGGCATATTAGGCTAATTGGAAATGATCAGTCTATGACCTTTGGGGTACAATTTGGGCATACTTTAGATGTGATAATGGAAGGACTAGTTAGGGTTGAGACTTGGAGTCTATAGGGAACTTTAACTATGAGTAATTTTAATCTTTTCTACACAATCATGTGAAATAAAAGAATGAGTTGCACCCGAATTGAATAATGCTTCAAAAGGAATGTCATTGATGTAGAACATACCTTTAGAAAGGTCCTCAGCCTTATTTGCCTCCTTACCACTCATGGTATATACCTGCCACGAGTGGTTGGCCTTCTATCGGCTGGTCCTCAGGCCTTCATTTTGTTCACCTTTTCTTTTCCATCTTGGGACAAGAACGGGTGAAGTGTCCCAACTTCTAGCAATAATAACACAAGTCCTCCGACAGGCTTTGGTCCTTAAGTAGCCAACATTGTCTGAAATGGAACTTTTGGCAGGTATTGCGGGGAGGGCTAGCGATAGTGTGTCCGCTACTTGCGCCACTCATGCGGTTTCCGCCCTTGGGTTTAATGAGTAGATAAGGGTCTCTTCCTCTTTGTGGCCCTTTGCCCTTTCCTCTCAGAGGGCTATAAATCGTTAGAGTTTGAAGACTCCTCTCATGTGCCTCTTTCGCCTTAAGGTATTCTTTATAAGTGCAGAACATGTTAATCTACAACGAGAAGATTTGGATACCTTGGAATCCAAAGACAAGCTTAAGCTTAGGACGAAGGCCAAATTCGAATTTGGCGCACTTGGACCTTTCTTCCCGATTTTGCAGGTAGTAGGGGGATTATTTAATGAGTTCTTCATATTTATAAGCATATTCCTCTACCCTCATGGTGCCTTGTTTGAGTTCTAGAAACTTAATCTCCTTTCTTTTCTGGATATCCTTCAGGAAGTATTTCTTCACGAATTTCTCTCTGAACACATTCCATGTGATCTCCCTTTGTTTTGCCTCCAATATATGCTTAACGTGCACCCACCAATTCTCAGCCTCTCCAACCAACATAAAGTTGGAGAAGGTGACTGCTTGTCTATGCAGTGCATGGTAGAATGATTTTCTCTAGTTCTTGTAGCCATCTCGAAGCACTGTTTGGGTTAAATCCTCCATCGAACTTGGATGGATACTTTTTCTTGAACTCAGCCAGGCCTTGGAATCTGGTTGGCCAATTATGGTTGGCTTGGACCAAGTCTTCAAGAACTACTGTGATCTTCTTAAGGATATCAGTGTCCCTAGCAGCCATTCTAGACATGCACTACCAACCTAATTAGAGTTATACAACTCAAGTCTAATTATTGTTACTTGAAGCAGAGTAACACAAAAGAATAGTATGTGAGACTATAATCCACAACCAAGAGATTGAAATTATTGCTTTGATACCAAATTAGTATAACACCCCAAATATTTCCCCCTTACTATATTATTATTATTATTATTATTATTTGTTATTAGGTTATGAAAATAAGGGTTTATTTAAACTTTTCAAAAACGTTATCAAGAGACACGTTCAAAACATAATATTAGTATCATTTATTATTCACAAAACATCTAGTTCAAGTTGTGCATATTACATATAAAAGATGACCCTAGGCTAACAGTTATATTTTATACATATAAGATAGCCACACATTTATTATATATTAGTAAGCCCAGAGTCAATGGTTTCGTATCTTAAAAATAGACAGTCTATTATAGACTAAGTGCAGAACTCCTTGTTCTGAAGGAGTGCGAACCTTCTCAGTTGTAGGAAGTGTAAAGACATTTCCGGTACCTAGAAAACACAAAGGGAAACATGGAGTAAGTCATTGTCTTATGACATAATCAGATAATAAAGGAAAAGCACAAAGTAAACAAACACATCCAACTAGCAAATATGCATATGATGCATGATATCACACAATCCTATTCAAGCATTCTTATCCTGTAATGCATCTACATGTATGCATGCTTGTCTCTCATGTCAATCCAATAACTGGATCTCGAATCCAATCTCTAGATTCTATTTTGTTCGAATCCCATCACATGATTCCATTCCATATATCCAATCATTGAATTTCCATTTATCATGTCATTCTTCATATCATATCTCATATTTCCTCACCATTTCTTTACACTCAATGGAAAGGCAACTGCAGTAAGCGTTTCGCAACAAATGCTTACCATAATAATTGGCCAATATCTGGTCCAAGTAAAACCCATCTCGAGTTCGGTTCTAGCCGAGACAATCCTCAAGCAACCCCCAAAATGACCAAGTGACTAAAAATATTATTCAAAAGGTTTAAAGATTAAAATGGGGAACTTAAAATTTCTTTTCATAAATCAAGTTTACACATGAAATTGGGTATTTCAATTACAATAAGAGTAGCGCAACATAAAATTTTCCTTCTTTCCGTAACTTCTACTGCGACACTCTCTGATCCTCAAGCTCCTCTTCATTCACCTAAAATGTTAACCACATAAGGGTGAGACCTTTTCACAACACAGTGAATGAGAAGATAATAAAAAGCACATAATAGCAACTTAAGCATCATAATCAAATCAAGCCATGACTAACAAAATGCTTCACATTCATTTTCCAAAATCATTTTCCTTTCCCATTATTTTATCTTGGTCTCACATTGCCGTAGCTTAAGTGAGCACCAAGCTGCAACCTTATACTTTGCCCGAGATCTCACATTGTCGTAGCTTAAGTGAGCACCGGGACGCGTACTTATATTTAGTCCTTAACTTTACAATTGACTTATATCATCATTGATCCTTATTCTTTTAGTTTGTACCACTATGTAATTTGGTTGCTCCTGCTAGGGCGTTTGTACACCCATTAGGGACTTTATTCACCCATCAGGACTTTCACCCACTAGGCCTCACCCGTTAGGAATAATACATATCAGCTTATACTCATACTTATCACTTTCATTAAAACATTCAATTTACAAACTTTAGTCTTTTTCACATTTTCCATTCTTTTAGTTTTCGTTGAATTGATCATTTGGGACATCGACTCCTAACGGGGCATTTACACCTAATGGGGTGTTTTAGCCTGATGGGTACCTAGGCCCTAATGGGGAGTTTGTACACCTAGCAGGAACACCAAGTGTCCCAATGTCCCAATGATCAATTCAACCGTCCATATCAATCCAAACACCTTCATCACAAATCACACAATTCAATTAGCCATTTATGACAGGTAACAATCATTCACATTCAAGCATTCACGTCATTTCAAATTTTCACATCACATAACAACAAATAATTCAACATCTTTCATTTAGTCTATTTCATCAATTAGCAAATATCCACAGTCAATTACTTATATCCTTCAAATTTACAAACATCACATCTATTTATCATCATTTACAATATTCTCCAATTCAAACAAGAACTCATTCCCTTCCCAACTAATATTCATATTATTAATTAACACTAAAGAAATCAATCCCTTGCATTCCCAATAATCATTAACAACCTAGATAAACGATTATACTACACTCCTTATTTAAGCCTTCACGTATTATCCCTATGTCCATTAATTATTACTCCACCACTTAGCCAACATTATTAATTTACCTCATTAGTTAACACTTAGCCATTTATATACTCATTTTACACACATTGCAAACATAACAACGATCAACAAACAACATATATTCACAGAATCAGTCGACATACTCAGGTATGTCTCAGCATGCTTAAATATAAGTCAACTCCCTAGGGTTCTTCACTTCCTACATTTACAACATACATAAGGGGATTGTTAGCAATTTTATGACACTTAAATTAAATCATTAAATTAATCCAAATCACTTTCATTCTTCTTAAACTAATTTATAACTGGTGCTATTTTGCTACCCACAACCTAATTCAACTACTTAGCCCAAATCCTATTATATACCCCAACTATCCCTAACTCAAAGTGTGGAAAAGAGACTCCCCTTACCTTATAGAGGGAGAGTGCCCACACTAAGCTCCATGGACCATGAATCTACTCCGGATCTACCTTGATTCCTATCCTCTTGACCGATCTCCACTCCGTTCTTCAAGATTGGAGGAGAGAGAAAGCAAACCCTAGAGGAGAGAGAAAGCTTGGATTCAATAGATGGAGTATTTATGTGTAGGATCTAACCCAAAAATCAAGATTAGATCCATGGGTGTGGTATGACAATGGAGTTTGGGTGCTTGGGTTTGGTTTGGTGTATGTGGGTGTTTAGAGAGAGAACCATGGAGGTGAGGGAGAAAGTGAACACCCAAAGGAAGGAAGAGAAGAAGAAAAAGAAGAAGGAGAAGAGAAGCTTGCCATGGAGGAGGATTGGAGGATGAGCCATGGTGGATTTGGTGGTTGAGGGTGTTTGATGATGGTTTGGAGGAGGTGGGGAGGGAGAACGCGTGAGAGAAGAGGGAAGAGGGAGAGAAGTCGAATGGGTAAGGGGGAAGGGAAATGGGTGGTTGAAATAGGGAGATAAGGGGTGGAAATTACGTTTCTGCCCCCAAACTTTATTTTTATTTTCTACATCAGACCTTAAATAATCGATTACTTACAAAGAGTAATCGATTATTTTACCCCAATAATCGATTATTTCCTCCAATTAATCGATTATTTTTGTTGCATCATACAAAAACCAGAGCA
Source organism: Crotalaria pallida (assembly GCA_037953625.1). Lineage (NCBI taxonomy): Eukaryota > Viridiplantae > Streptophyta > Magnoliopsida > Fabales > Fabaceae > Crotalaria > Crotalaria pallida. The sequence continues at coordinate 51,799,843 of CM075654.1, read as the reverse complement.
CTGATAATCGATTAATGGCCCCCAAATAATCGATTAACACCTTAGATAATCGATTACTTCCTTAAGAGTAATCGATTAAAATGCTGCAACATTTAAGTGTTTTCACCAGAGGCCTAATAATCGATTAACCCCTACAAAATAATCGATTACTCTGATGAAAACTCCTATTTGGCCAATTCTAACTCTAAGACACAACACTTAACTCCTACCCATGATTTTCCTATGGTTCTTATCATAAATTCTAGCATAGGTTTTCCTAATTAATCCTGGAATTAAATTTTGGGATGTTACAATTCTCCCCCACTTATTGGAATTTCGTCCCCGAAATTCCGCTCAAAATCCTTAATTGGAGAACCATCCCTGAAAAGGTTTTCTAAGCTAAGCAACTTACTCAACTTAGTTCTACTCCCCCACTTGGGATTGGCATACCATTCAACATGAATGTGTCACAAGATTCTTGCACTCAATGAAGAGTGCCGACTATGGTTTAATTTGGGTCAACCTCTAGGCTACTATTCCAACAGATTTCTAAGGTTAACTGGCTTTCCTCCGGAATCCTACTTCGAAGGTTGGACAAGGCACTTGAAAACACTCTAAACACTATTACCCTACAGGATTGGTTATACTCTAACTCCAAATCCTGCCACTTCTGTCCTAAACCTAAACTCTAATCAAACACATCCATCATTCACACAAACATAAATCATATAAGCATCAATGAAGGGTCAAACATTCACACAGCAATCCACAATATCTTACACCATAAACCTAAACACGACTTGACTTGGCTTCCTTCCTAGCTATTCCTAGCTTAACTTAGGGCTAATACTTACTTCTACAAACACATTCACAATTATCATCACATATTTTGAAAGTCGCTTAAAAAGGGGTCCGGGGAAATAGGATTTTCATAGATTGCAACCAAAAATGCGTTTTATACATTTAATTTCCCAAGGTTTTTGAAGATTTGGAAGACAGTGTCCCTGTACCTACAAGAACATTATAGCAAATTTTCAGGTTCAATCAGAGTTCATTAGATTCACTTTTGACCCTATGACCACTTTGTAAAAGATTTGTAATGGTCGGGGTGAACCTATGTCAAATCCATTTAAAAACAGCAAACAAACTCCAATTGGCCTCAAAATTTGATGGGACAACGCCTAAACTTAGCCCAAGGTTGTGTAAAATTGTCAAACCGATTAGAGCACATTAAATTCATTTTGTTTAAAAACAATGACCTGCTCCAATTGGCTCGAAATGTTACATAAAACAATAATTCGACCTTAGGGTGCTCATATCAATTCTTCCAAGTCAAACAAATAGCCTAAACCCAAAAACCTGGTTTTTCATTTCATGTAAAAACCCTGATTACCCAAAAGAAAACACTTAACTACAAACACATAAATCTTTTAAAACCTTTGGTTTGAAAAAAAATCACTAAGTATGGGGATTTAAAATTTAGGAAGAAGATCCCATACTAGTGGAACACTTAGAAAACAAGGATACATTTAATAAGACAAAATTCTTTTGCAAATTAGATGCCTCTCTTAATGAGGAACAATTAATTTCATTTTGAAAATTCACTAAAACTTTTAATTGTGCACCTTACCATGATGAGCTACCTTCATCTAATTTCATAAGATCCTAGATGAAGGAGTGACGAATCACTCAAGATGGATAAACTCAAGCAAGAGGGAATGTGCCTCGAATCTTGGAAAAATTTAATTTTAATTCATCTTCAAAAGTTGAGACAATTATATTCCCTTTTTACTTCAAGTTTAAAATTTGAGTTTTCATTCTGAATTGATTTGAGTCGCATAACAAGGGTTCCTATTTGATCGTTGTGTGACTTGGTTACAAATAGTTAAGTTAATTCACTACTCGATCACTTAGAAATCCTGGTTTTTCTTACTATTTCTTGAAAATTTGTCGTGCGACCTCACGATCCATTTGGAATGATTGTAGTTCGGTTGCTTTTTTGAAATTCATTTTAAACAATCACATGCATCAAACACAAATTCCACTTTGCACCAAGACATATCAAGCACACATATCAATCGAGCATACACAAACAAAATTCAGTTTCATCAAGAACACAATTCTCAAAGACAACACCTTTAGTCAATGCTTTGTGGAAAGTAATTTGGGACTTCAAACATAAAGAGGCAAGTGAAAATTTATTAATCCCAAATCATTTTGAAAACATGTTCGAAAGTTTAGGTTGACTTCCACATAAACATAGACTTTTCATATATACCCATGCACTACCAATGATGTAAACAAAAGTTAGGTAATAACTTCTATGTTGAATTTTAACCCCATCCTCGATACTTATTTTCGTTACAAAATTTTACTATAGTAACTCGGGGTTCAAATCCAATCCTTAGAAGCTTCACTTAACTTTCGATTAATATTAAAGTCACCGGAATCAAATTAGTGGTGGAATCAACCACAAGTTCAATAAAGATGTTTTTTGTTGTTTTTATGAATTCTAATCTAACCGGTGCCACTATGTCACTCGAATAGATTAGAATCGAGGTAGTAAATCATTTTGATTCTCATGGTTCCACTTCTAATTTTTGGTCCGCTTACTTTAACACTACACCATTCCACATGTAAGCATATTTCGAGAACCCTTTGGATTGAATTCAAGCCACTTCTCACATTGGGCAAAAAGTTTGTTTTTATTTGAAACTCAGATTAATATGGTTCAGTGGTTTAAATCCAGTCGGTTAGTTCTCGATGCCTACTTTCATTTGATGCCACAATCACTTGAATCAAGTTTAGTTACAGATCCGCTTAATAATTTAGTATAAACATTATTTTTCGTTCTCTTGAATACTAATCAAATCAACATGACTTTAATCACTTGGTTGGATCAGTATTCGAGATTTATGATTTATTTGTTTCATGCGATTCCATTTCTAATCCCGATTCAATTACTTTGACACCAAATTACTCAACAAGCAAACATTAAGATTACACATAAAGCACTTAGCAAAACAAACATACATAAAGGAATTAACACATAAGTTTATACATAGGAGATCCATTACTAATTTACGATGATGCACAAACTCCTAGATTTTGACGATGTCACCTCCCGACAAATGCAATATCGGATTGGCCATTTCCGTCACTACATTCCATCAGTGGTAATAGCCCTCGCTATCCAGCTTAAGTTTATGCACTTCGTTATTAATTAGTAAGATATCTTTTTTAAGAAACTTTAGCCTTTAATTAACTTAAGACTTGGAATTTGCATCCCTTAACAAGAATCAATTTGCACCTTTGAAGTTTTCCGCTTACAAACGTGCCACACTTATAGGATGTAATTCTTTGAATCCCTAAGGGATCCGGCTTAGGTTCCCAAAGAATCACATTCTATTCTCTTTTACTATCAAACATTTTCACTTAAAAGGGTCTCACCTCTGGAGAAGAAGCTTGAGATGAGAGTGTTCGAAGCGAGATCGGGACCACTTTCCCTCAGGTCGGAAAGGAAGGAACTGCTCTGATACCATAAATGTAACACCCAGCTTTTATTTAAAAATATTATTCAAAAGGTTTAAAGATTAAAATGGGGAACTTAAAATTTCTTTTCATAAATCAAGTTTACACATGAAATTGGGTATTTCAATTACAATAAGAGTAGCGCAACATAAAATTTTCCTTCTTTCCGTAACTTCTACTGTGACACTCTCTGATCCTCAAGCTCCTCTTCATTCACCTAAAATGCTAACCACATAAGGGTGAGACCTTTTCACAACACAGTGAATGAGAAGATAATAAAGAGCACATAATAGCAACTTAAGCATCATAATCAAATCAAGCCATGACTAACAAAATGCTTCACATTCATTTTCCAAAATCATTTTCCTTTCCCATTATTTTTTCTTGGTCTCACATTGTCGTAGCTTAAGTGAGCACCAAGCTGCAACCTTATACTTTGCCCGAGATCTCACATTGCCGTAGCTTAAGTGAGCACCGGGACGCGTACTTATATTTAGTCCTTAACTTTACAATTGACTTATATCATCATTGATCCTTATTCTTTTAGTTTGTACCACTAGGTAATTTGGTTGCTCCTACTAGGGCGTTTGTACACCCATTAGGGACTTTATTCACCCATCAGGACTTTCACCCACTAGGCCTCACCCGTTAGGACTAATACATATCAGCTTATACTCATACTTATCACTTTCATTAAAACATTCAATTTACAAACTTTAGTCTTTTTCACATTTTCCATTCTTTTAGTTTTCGTTGAATTGATCATTTGGGACATCGACTCCTAACGGGGCATTTACACCTAGTGGGGCGTTTTAGCCTGATGGGTACCTAGGCCCTAATGGGGCGTTTGTACACCGAGCAGGAACACCTAGTGTCCCAATGTCCCAATGATCAATTCAACTGTCCATATCAATCCAAACACCTTCATCACAAATCACACAATTCAATTAGCCATTTATGACAGGTAACAATCATTCACATTCAAGCATTCACGTCATTTCAAATTTTCACATCACATAACAACAAATAATTCAACATCTTTCATTTAGTCTATTTCATCAATTAGCAAATATCCACAGTCAATTACTTATATCCTTCAAATTTACAAACATCACATCTATTTATCATCATTTACAATATTCTCCAATTCAAACAAGAACTCATTCCCTTCCCAACTAATATTCATATTATTAATTAACACTAAAGAAATCAATCCCTTGCATTCCCAATAATCATTAACAACCTAGATAAACGATTATACTACACTCCTTATTTAAGCCTTCACGTATTATCCCTATGTCCATTAATTATTACTCCACCACTTAGCCAACATTATTAATTTACCTCATTAGTTAACACTTAGCCATTTATATACTCATTTTACACACATTGCAAACATAACAACGATCAACAAACAACATATATTCACAGAATCAATCGACATACTCAGGTATGTCTCAGCATGCTTAAATATAAGTCAACTCCCTAGGGTTCTTCACTTCCTACATTTACAACATACATAAGGGGATTGTTAGCAATTTTATGACACTTAAATTAAATCATTAAATTAATCCAAATCACTTTCATTCTTCTTAAACTAATTTATAACTGGTGCTATTTTGCTACCCACAACCTAATTCAACTACTTAGCCCAAATCCTATTATATACCCCAACTATCCCTAAATCAAAGTGTGGAAAAGAGACTCCCCTTACCTTATAGAGGGAGAGAGCCCACACAAAGCTCCATGGACCATGAATCTACTCCAGATCTACCTTGATTCATATCCTCTTGACCGATCTCCACTCCGTTCTTCAAGATTGGAGGAGAGAGAAAGCAAACCCTAGAGGAGAGAGAAAGCTTGGATTCAATAGATGAAGTATTTATGTGTAGGATCTAACCCAAAAATCAAGATTAGATCCATGGGTGTGGTATGACAATGGAGTTTGGGTGCTTGGGTTTGGTTTGGTGTATGTGGGTGTTTAGAGAGAGAACCATGGAGGTGAGGGAGAAAGTGAACCACCAAAGGAAGGAAGAGAAGAAGAAAAAGAAGAAGGAGAAGAGAAGCTTGCCATGGAGGAGGATTGGAGGATGAGCCATGGTGGATTTGGTGGTTGAGGGTGTTTGATGATGGTTTGGAGGAGGTGGGGAGGGAGAACGCGTGAGAGAAGAGGGAAGAGGGAGAGAAGTCGAATGGGTAAGGGGGAAGGGAAATGGGTGGTTGGAATAGGGAGATAAGGGGTGAAAATTACGTTTCTGCCCCCAAACTTTATTTTTATTTTCTGCATCAGACCTGAAATAATCGATTACTTACAAAGAGTAATCGATTATTTTACCCCAATAATCGATTATTTCCTCCAATTAATCGATTATTTTTGTTGCATCATACAAAAACCAGAGCACTGATAATCGATTAATGGCCCCCAAATAATCGATTAACACCTTAGATAATCGATTACTTCCTTAAGAGTAATCGATTAAAAATGCTGCAACATTTAAGTGTTTTCACCAGAGGCCTAATAATCGATTAACCCCTACAAAATAATCGATTACTCTGATGAAAACTCCTATTTGGCCAATTCTAACTCTAAGACACAACACTTAACTCCTACCCATGATTTTCCTATGGTTCTTATCATAAATTCTATCTTAGGTTTTCCTAATTAATCCTGGAATTAAATTTTGGGATGTTACATCAGCAGTTCAGGTTAAAGCTCGGAATATGCTTGGACATAAGTATCGAGTCTGAAGATCAAGAACAAGCTCGACAGTTGCTCAGGTGCAAGTTCGAAAGACGTTCGAAATTTGCTCAGTCGAACATGTAGCACAAGCCAAGATATCAAGGTCAAAAGCTCAAAAGCTCAGTTCGGAAGATGCTCAGAAGATGTTTGGAAGATGCTCAGCAGTTGCTCTGAAGAAATGTAGTTGAACCAGCAGCAAGTCAGAAGCTCAAATGCAAACTCGAAGATGATCAGCTCAACCGAAGTTAAGCTCGGCCTTTGATGTAGACGAATGAAGTATGAAGTCAAAAGCTCGGATGTCAAGCTCGAACTTTCGTCAAGATCAATGAAGTCCTCAAGCTCGGCTTCAGATCAACTCGGTTCAGAAGTCTTCAAGCTCGGTAGTCCACAAGCTCGGCTTCAGATCAACTCAGTTCAGAAGTCTTCAAGCTAGTTTGCATTGCTCGGCCAAAGTTCGACTTTCAAGGGTCAACTCGAGATCAAGTAAAAATCTTGGCTAGAGCGCGGATCTCAAACAATTCAGTATAAGCTTAAATGAGAAGCTTGGCCTAAGCTCGGTTGACAAAGTTGAACTCAAGATAATATACGAAGCTCGGTCACAGCTCGGAAGTCAAAGTTCAAGGTCAAGCTCGGTTCATACTTGGTCAATTTTAGTGCAAGCATCATCAAGCTCAGATCTTCAGCCCGGTTCAAGCTCAGTTTTGTCTTAGCTCTCTGCTGCATAAGAAATCAAGTTCCCTAGCTCGAACAGATGACAAGATAGGATACTATTCATCATCCTCAACATTCAGTTATCACGACGCCGCAAAACTTGAATTTCAAATTTAAAAAGGAATTGAATTTGGAAAGGACATTACGTGTCTCTACACGTTGCTGTGAATTTGAAGCATCTGGAATTATTCTTTGGAAAGGACATACATGGATAAGAATGTTGCAACAAAATGGAAAATATCTGGAATATCAGTTGCAAGGACAATGTGACACAAAATATCTTTCCTTTTGTTGGGTGCCGAGATCAGTTATAAAAGCACCAGCTTTCTCTCTCCAGATAGAGAACACAAATAAGAAAGAAAAACCAAGGCACACCAACATCAGCAGCAACAACATTTTCTAAGAACACAGAGAAACAAAACTTTCATATTCAAAATCTAAGTTTCAATCTTCTCTGTGAAATCTCTTCCTTAATCGATTACTCACCAGACACTCAAACTTTCAAAATCATATTCTGTTGAGTTTCGAGTTGGAGCCATACTCTTTCATTCATCTCTGTAACCTGTTGAAACGAAGTTGTTCTTGAAGGTTTCAAGAAACTTCGATGTTGTAAAGTGCTAAAGAGGTTCTTCAGCCATCAATTTATTTGGGGTAGATTTCAAGGGTTTGGTACACTCTTGAAGGGATAGGTTCAAAGAGGTTCTCTTGTAAATCCTTGTGTATCCATTTTAGTTGATTTGTGTAAAAGCTCCCTGAGGTTCAGGGGGGACTGGACGTAGCTCTCAAGTGGGTGAGAGTGAACCTGTATAAAATTTCATGTGTCTCTTTCTTTACTGCTTTATGCATTATTTGTTCTTTCTGTGTTTGCTATTTCCGAGCATTTAGTCGGAAAAACCGAACCTCTGTTCATTGATTTGTGCTCGCTAAGTTCACTGCAAAAACCGGTTTCTGTGTGTAGCAGCTCGGATAATCTATTGTCGACTTAGACAATAGATTGTCAGCATTTGCTCGACAACAACTCGACAATTTTCATAAAACCAGTAAGCATAAATTAACAAATTTCAATCCAGTTCGAAAATTTGGTATCAGTGACTTCGAATTACTATTCACCCCCCCTCTTGTTGGTTTCCAACAAATGGTATCAGAGCTCGGTCGAAAGGTCGAGCTTAACAGCTTTTTCGAAAAAGATCGAAAAGAAACCAAATGGCATCTAACAATCCATTTGGAGGGAAAGGCTCATCAATAAACCAACCACCACTATTTAATGGTCATGGTTACGCTTGTTGGAAAGCCCGAATGAAAATCTTTATAGAAGCAATTGATATCGATATTTGGGACTCAATTGATAATGGTCCTCATGTTCCAAAAAGAAAAACCGGAGATGATGTTGTAGAAATCCCAAGGACAAGCTGGGATGATGATGATAAACGAAGAGTATTTTATGATTTAAAAGCTAAAAATATCATCACCTCGGCTTTGTCCTATGACGAGTTTTCCGAGTTTCGCACTACAAAAATGCGAAACAAATATGGGACACTCTGCAACTCACTAATGAAGAAACCAGCGAGGTCAGACGAGCTCAATTAAATACTCTGATGCATGAGTACGAACTCTTTCGCATGCACGCGAATGAATCGATTAGTGACATGCAAAAGAGATTCACTCATATTATTAATCATTTAATTGCATTAGGAAAGACTTTCTTAAACTCTGAAATTATTAACAAAGTCTTAAGATGCTTAAGCAGGGAATGGCATCCCAAGGTAACGACCATCATGGAATCTAAAGATTTGGATACCATGGACATTGCAACCCTATTCGGAAAATTGCAAGAACACGAGATGGAGCTCGACCGCTTGACAATGCATGAGGAGTCAGACAGAAAGAAAAAGGGGATCTCTCTCAAGGCCTCTGCCAAGCAATCAAAAGCAAGCAAAGACTCCTCGGATAGTGACTCAAGCTCGGACATGGACGAAGAAAGCTTTAGCCTCATGGTGAAGAAGTTCGGGAAATTTTTCAAAAGCAAAAGGAACTTCAGAAACCGAGGAAAAGAAGTCAGAGACGAACACCACAAGAGCTCAAAAGAAAGGATAAAATGTCACGAGTGTCGTGAACCAGGGCACATCCGAGCATACTGTCCCAAGCTTCAAAAGAAAGGTAGTGCAGAAAGAAAGAATGGGAAAGAGCACAAACCAAAGAGAGCTTACATAGTCTGGGACGCACCCGAAGACAATGAAACGTCAAACACCAGTTCATCTGATGATGAAGAGGAGGCAAATCTTTGCCTAATGGGAAGGCAAGTTGTACACGCATCTCCAAGCCGAACAACAACCGAGCAAGAATGTGAGATGTTCGGATCAAGCACGGACGATGACGAGGAAAATCCGACCTTGTGCTTAATGGGCAGAAATCATGTGGAAGCATCACCGAGCCGAACAACTTTCGAGCATGACTCTGAGGTAGCTTCTGATACTGATACTGATTCTGATAATGATTCTGAGTCTAATGATTACAATGAACTGTATGCTGCATATATTGAATGCAATCTGAATTCAAGAAACTTTCTAAAAGTTATACTAAATTGAAAAATAATATTCTAAACCATAAAGAGCAAGTTCTTGAATTAGAAAAATGCATTGATCAATTAAAATGCAGTGATGACTCTTTAGAACATACTATCACTGAATTAAAGAATCAAAATTGTGAAAGTTGCATCAAGTACAAAAACGAAATTAAAGATTTGAAAATTAACTGTGCAACTTTTACAAAGAGTGATAAGATGTTCGACCAACTTTTTGCTGAACAAAGGAACTATTCGAACAAATCAGGTCTTGGTTACACTCGTGCCAAAAAGAAAACTGTTAAGAAGGTCGGCTCATTTTCAAAACTCAATCACTCTAAATTGCCGATCTGTACTTGCTGTGGCATTCATGGACACACGTCAAATGAATGCAAAATTAGGCGTCGTGGTGTGACCAAGGGCTTAAATGTTTGGATAGTCAAAAGAAAAGATCCACATGCTAACCCCCAGGGACCCAAAACTGTTTGGGTACCTGAAACAAACAAGTAATATGTTTGTGTTGTAGGTGTGCTGTCGAGCAAGGGAAAATCGGTGGTATCTGGACAGCGGTTGCTCGAAGCACATGACTGGGGACAAGGAGCACTTCACTTTCATATAAGGAAAAGGGCTATGTCACTTATGGAGATAACAACCAAGGTAAAATCTTGGGTGAATGTAAAATAGGAAACTCCTCCAACTTGATTATCGATAATGTTTTACTTGTAAAAGGACTAGAGCATAATCTTTTAAGCATTAGTCAACTATGTGATATCGGTAATCATGTTGTTTTTACCTCCACTCATTGTATTATTAAAAGTGACAAGGACGAATCTGTTAAATTTGTTGGTAAAAGAAGTGACAATACCTATTTGGTTGACTTAAATGAAATCACTTCTTTGGTGTCCACTTGCTCGGCCAGCAAAGAAAGTGATACTTGGTTATGGTACCGTAGGACTGCACATATAAATGTAAATCAATTGAATAAACTACAATCCAAAAACTTAGTAATTGGTTTACCAAAGCTGAAATTTGATCTTGAAGGTGTTTGCACTGCTTGCAAAACATGCAAACCGACTAAAAATAAAAATAACTTTCCTTCCAAACCAGTGGTATCCACAACAAGGCCATTAGAATTACTTCATATGGACTTGTTCAGACCGTCACAGGTAAAAAGCTTTGGTGGCAATTATTATGCTTTAGTGATTGTTGATGACTTCTCTAGATTTACATGGACTTTATTTTTAGCATCAAAAAGTGATACTTTTCAAAGGTTTATGGATCATGTCAAACGAGTCCAAAACCAAGTCAATCAAAAAGTTGTTGTAATCCGAACAGACCACGGTGGCGAGTTCAGAACTACAAATTTGACAAATTTTGTTCTAAGCTCGGCATTGAACATCAGTATTCAGCTCCAAGAACTCTTGAGCAAAACGGAGTTGTTGAACGGGAAAACGGAGTTCTTGAAGAGCTTGCTTGAACCATGTTGAATGAATATCACCTACCGCACTATTTTTGGGCTGATGCAGTTAACACGTCATGCTACGTGATGAACCGCATTCTGACCCGACCAATTTTAAAGAAAACACCCTATGAACGTTACAAGGGTAGAAAACCGAACATATCTCATCTTCATGATTTTGGATGCAAAGTTTTCATTTTAAATAATGGAAAAGAACATCTCGGAAAATTCGATTCAAAAGCAGATGAAGGGTTTTTCTTAGGTTATTCTACTCACAGTAAAGCTTTTAGAGTGTTCAATAAAAGAACTTCCACTATGGAAGATTCTATCCATGTGGTATTTGATGAGTCTCCAAAAGGAGACACTGTGAGTTGTGCAGGAAACTTGGAAAATTCAGTTGTCGATCTCATTCCGAGCTCAACTGAAACTGGAGCTCAAAAGGATGATCCTACATCAACAACTGAAATAGGAGCACAGAGAGACAAGCTCTCTCCGAGCCAAACTCAGTCCAACCTCCCACCGACTTGGAAATCGAACAAGAATCATCCGATAGAAAATGTGCTCGGAGACATCTCGAAGGGAGTTCTTACTCGGCGGTCCATTCAAAACTTCTGTAGTTTCATTTCTTTTGTTTCTCAGATTGAACCCGATTCTGTTAATGCTGCGATTGAGGATGAACATTGGGTTATTGCTATGCAAGAAGAATTAAATCAGTTCATCAGAAATGATGTTTGGGATTTAGTTCCTCGGCCCGATGATCATACCATAATCGGCACTAAATGGATTTTTCGAAATAAAATGGATGAATCAAGGTTAATTATAAGAAACAAGGGAAGGCTAGTTGCTCAAGGCTACAACCAAGAGGAAGGTATCGATTATGATGAGACCTTCGCTCCGGTTGCTCGACTTGAAGCAATTCGGATTTTGCTCGCTTTTGCATCCATGATTAATTTTACGTTGTATCAAATGGATGTCAAAAGTGCATTTTTGAATGGATTCATAAATGAAGAAGTGTATGTGAAACAACCTCCTGGATTTGAAAGCCATGAATTTCCAAATCATGTTTACAAACTTAAAAAGGCACTTTACGGATTGAAACAAGCTCCTAGAGCTTGGTTTGATCGGTAAAGTTCCTTTCTTTTAGAACAAGGCTTTGAAAGAGGGAAAGTTGACACTACACTGTTAATTCATAAATCGAAAAAGGACATTTTATTAGTACAAGTGTATGTTGATGATATAATATTAGGTGCTACTAATATGTCTTTATGTAAGAAATTCTTAGACCTAACGAAGGGCGAGTTTGAGATGTCAATGATGGGTGAGCTTACATTTTTCCTCGGACTGCAAGTGAAACAAGTCAAAGGAGGCATCTTTGTGCATCAAGGCAAGTACTGTAAGGAGCTCTTAAAGAGATTCGGGATGGAGAAATGCAAGAGTGCAACAACCCCGATGAGCACCTCATGCTACCTTGATAAGGATGAGTCAGGTAAGTCGGTAGATGTAAGTAAATATAGAGGTATGATAGGAAGTCTTCTATATTTAACTGCATCGAGACCGGACATTATGTTCGGAGTCTGCATGTGTGCTCGGTTTCAAGCCGATCCAAAAGAATCTCATTTGTCGGCTGTTAAACGGATTTATAAATATTTAAAAGGAATCGAGAACACTGGTTTGTGGTATCCTAAGGATGCCAACCTTAGTTTGATTAGTTATTCGGACTCAGATTTTGCAGGATGCAAGCTTAATCGGAAAAGCACTAGTGGAACTTGTCATCTTTTGGGAAGTTCACTAGTGTTTTGGTTTTCTAAAAAGCAAGCTTGTGTTGCTCTTTCAACCGCAGAGGCCGAGTACATTGCAACCGGAAGTTGCTGTGCTCAAATCCTTTTGATGAAACAGCAACTGTCCGACTTTGGCTTGCAATTGGATCACATTCCTATCAAATGTGACAATACAGGTGCAATCAATCTAACTAAGAATCCAGTGTATCATTCACGAACAAAACACATTGAAATAAGACATCACTTTTTACGAGATCATGTTCAAAAAGGTGACTGTGTAATAGAATTTGTTAGCATTGATAAACAATTAGCCGAAGTTTTTACAAAGCCCCTACCGAGGGAAACTCTTTATCGTATACGAACAGAACTCGGCATTTTGGACGAATCCAGTATAAGCTAAGAGTTTTTCAGTATTTTTAAACTCAGTCACCAAAATCGAAAATCTTCTTCCAATATAAGTCTGTTCGTGATCCTTTTATGTGTTCGAATATTTGTTTAACTCCTGCAAAGCTTCTTCCTCGGTTATTTCAGTTTAAAATTCGTTTCAGGGGGAGATTTTTTTATTGCTATCTTCAGCGAAAGCTTGGTCAAAATAAATTTTTAAAACCCTCTGTCGTATTTATTTCTCTTTTGGCAATGTGCTTAATTCTTTGGCTCCTTTTTGTTCATGACAAAAGGGGGAGAAAGGTGTTGTTTGTTGTTTTTGTTGTTTCAGATGTTCAATTTTTCGAGCATATATTCAGAGGGAGTGTTTTCCGAGCATCTCTACAGCTCTCCGAACTAATTTCCGAGAATATACTCTAAGGGAGCGCACAAAAATCAACAGGCATTTGTCATCATCAAAAAGGGGGAGATTGCTTAATCAAAGATATTTTGATGAAATCAAATAGCTCGGTTCTCAGCCAAGGCTTTGATGAATTCAAATGAATCAGCGTATGCTATTGTTGGCAATTCGGCAAGTGTACCGATCGCACAAGTAATAAAGAGTAAGTAAATTATCGTTCCACTCGGAGATTGCAAATTGTTTCTAATTTCTTTCACCTAATTGCAATTACTATGTATAACTTGTATGGGTTTAGAGTTTAGAAAGAGGATGTAGAATTAAAGGAATGAAACAATTCAGAAACTAAAAAGGATTTAGAAGCAAATATGGAAAAGGTTAGGAACTTGGTTTGATTGTAGGATCAGGTTATTCATTATGAAAATATGTTTTCCAATAAATCAAAAACTCCAGAAACAATAAAAGCTAGATACCTCATGGCAATTACGTTTCTTACTAAACTTTACCTCTTAATCCCTTAAGTGAGTAAAATTTATAAAAGTTATATAATTACCCAAAAGTATTCCTACAAATTGAATAATTATATTGTTTGGTTGAAAGGCCTAATCTTAATCCTAATTTTCCAATTAAGGTTCAGATTACCAAAGTAAAACATAAAGTGATCAATTCTATAAATTGTAATTAAAACGCAACCAAGCAATTGATTTAAAAGGAAAAACATTAATTCATGAATTAATAGCAAAATTAAGATCCATACAAATCCACCTTATTCCTAACAAGAGGTTCAATTATACATATTGGAAGAAGAAATACAAGGAATGGAATAAACTAATAATCATAGACAATAATCAGATTACCCCCAAGAGATCTTCAATCATCAAGTGGATCCCTCCAGTAATGTTGATATCCAATCCTTGCGCCTTGCCTCCTTGCTCTCAATTGCATAACAGCCTCTTTTCTCTAATCCAAATTTTATTTTAATCTCTAATTAGGCTCTGAAAAGTCTACAAAACCTAATGGAAAAACCTATATTTAAAGTCTAAAACTAATCCTAATTGAATTGGAGCAAAACTAATCAGAAAGTGGCCCAATTGGGCTTTCTCGTATCTGACAGCAACTTCGGCACTGATTTTGACCCCAAAGATGGACGAATTTGAGCAAGGCTATTTCTAGAAAATTTGTAGATCTTTTCCTTAGATTTTAAATGATACCAAGATCGCATCTTTTGATAAGCCTAGCTCAAGTTATGGTCAAAACAGCGAAAAGTGTCACTTTCTCGCATTTTGCGCGCCTGGGCGCCTAGGGCCTCACGCCTGGGCGTGCGAGGTCTGTAAAATGGTGCAATTCTCGTAGCAAACACGCCTGGGCATGTGGCACTAATTCTGGCTTCGTTTTGCTTCGTTCTTGCGCCATTTTCAAGGTCTTTTCATCCTCTTTCATCATGCTCCATATTTATTTTCTTCATTTAAGCTCCGAAAGTACCTGAAACAAACCCAAAACGGATCAAAACGTTCAAAGGATTCTAAATTACCTAACTTCTTAAAAACTATACAAAAAGTCCTAAATTTACAAGAGAAACAAGCCAAATCCATAGTAAAAGGGAGTCTAAATCATGCTCAAAACATCATATATTAGACCCAAATCACTCCCCCAAACTTAGTATTTTGCATGTCCCAGGAAAAAGTAAAATAAAAACTCTAGAACACAAAACCAATTTTCTAAGTTAATATGCAAACACCTAATCTAAGACTTCAGACTCATGACTCAGACACTTTTATTCACAAGCATTAACTTCATCAAAAACTGGTTAGAAAAACAAACTCCAAAAGAACCAGAAATAGTGAACACTCTCAACCTCACTATGTGTATCTCTTGTGACACCCTTCCGAATTACCCAAATATAATATAGTAATTAAGCTTCCATATTGGATAATGTATGGACTTGTTAGTGTTAAGAAAATAACCGAAATAAAATTTTCTTTCAAAGCGGGTGCACAAATCGTCAATTGGAATTCTTGGAGAATAAACTTTAATCCATTTCAAAACATTTGTATCGAGTTCGGCGATCTCTAAAACCTTTTCACAAATAGGGTAACATTCGCTCTTTGGAAACATCTTTGTATCATACAAGTAATCAAAGTTACCCATGCTTTGTTCGATAAAACTAATACCATCAAATAATATTTATAGCCGAGCTCTTAAATAGATTAAATCAGAGTAAGCGGAAGTTATAGGACTATGCAACTGATAATAATATAAACATGGATATATATATACATAAGTATGAAAAGAGTGATAAGTACATAGTCCCCATATCAAGTCTCCAAGTTCCAAAATGCAAGTCCATAATCCGATCTACGTAGTAATATGACCAAAGCCCTAGAGTACTCAAAAAGTATATCTACAATATATGTACATAACCAAAACATAAACTCCAAGGGTGGTCACGTAGATCTGGCATCATCAGATGTAGTAGTAGTGATAGCAGCAGTCTCCAAGAAACATAAGTAGTAAGGTAGTAGCATCATCATCAACACAGCAGCAGCAGCAAGTCTCCTCCACAGCATCCGCACATCGGATCCACAGATCCTCATCACATACCATATGCATATACCTAGGGATCATCGTCCCTCCAATCACTCCCAGTAGAATGCACGACAGGCTCGCTCCCACTCTCGTCCTCCACTGGATCCTCCTCGATCTCATCCGAGGGAGAGTGTACCCTACCACTGGGTACCGGGTCAGGTGATGGTGAAACCCTGACTGGGCTCCTCGGATCAGAAGGGGGAGTCTCCTCGCGGACGACTCTCGAAGTAAAAGGGTGAGAGCGGGTAGGTCGAAAACGAAAACTATGGTAAGAGCGAGCTGGTCGCGTGGGAGGTGGTCCATGGTAAGTGTAAAACGGGGGTACATGCATAGTGTATATGATGGGAATCCTAAATCTACGAGGACGGAATCGGATCAACGGGTTCGGGTGGTAGAAAGTAATCTCTACCTCTCCCTCGAACACCGCACGATGGTCCTCATAGATCCATGTACCACTAGGAAGTGGCCGGATCTCGATGCAAGCAATGTAACGAGACATCACCTACAAGGGCATAGGGGTAAGCAATTCTATACACATAACCAATAGAGAATAAATTGTGCAATATGAGTATGTAAATATGCATCAATTAACAACAATCACATATAACACTTAGCAGTTAATGAATGCACATAGGATGCTCACACTTATTTCATTTATCACAATTAATTTAATTGAGTGGCATGATGCATGACTTTAGCTCTCAAGCCTATCTCCATCATACTATGTCACTCTCTGACGTCCATCCCTGACAACCCAGCACTCAACAGTGCGTTGTATTCCTAGGTATACAACAATTCGTACATTCACCTAGAATGTACACGACAAGTTTGGTATCCATGCCACCCGAGCATATCCCGTCATCCAAACGGACCGTCATCCAAACGGTATAACCATATCGGCATTCACTAAGCCGACCACGTCAATGACGTGTCATCAAGCAAGCGTATTGGCACTCCCAGAGGCCCTCCACATGTTTACCAAAAACATGATATACGTCCTACCATCCAAACTCCAGTATGAATGCATTAACTTTACTTAAAAGGAATTGATTGATGTTTCGTCCTTTTATTAATACACTACGTGCCTCCCGAGCAACGTATCATCATTATTCAAATGAAAACATCATAACGTCAATCAATTTCTTTTAAGTCCAGGATCACTTGGTTTATTGTCCTTTAAGAGTTACAAAATGACTTAGAATTGAAAATGGTATTTTAAGTGTCTG
This sequence comes from Crotalaria pallida, assembly GCA_037953625.1. Taxonomy (NCBI): domain Eukaryota; kingdom Viridiplantae; phylum Streptophyta; class Magnoliopsida; order Fabales; family Fabaceae; genus Crotalaria; species Crotalaria pallida. The sequence goes on along the minus strand of CM075654.1, from coordinate 51,782,492 downwards.
ACTAAAAATACTCGAGTGTTTTCCAAAATACTCGAGTAGTTTATCATTTTCCAGATTCTACTCGAGTGGTTCATAATTATACTCGAGTCGTTCATGTCTTTTCAGAGATTTAGGTTTTCAGGTCTTCATAAATATACTCGAGTAATTCATGAGATACTCGAGTATTCCATTACCCAGAATACTCGAGTAGTTCATACATTACTCGAGTGTCCAATCTGATTCCCAAGTTGGTGCTCCAATTTTCACTCTTGTGCATCACGAAATACTCGAGTGTTAAGCCACTCGAGTATATGCAGACAGAACAGAGTGAAACTTTGTTTTTACATACCATTTCAATTTCTAAACACTTTTAACCCAAACCAGTGATCACAATAGTTCATATACCATATATTGAACATGTTGCAATACTCATTTCATATCAAATAACCAATTTGACAGAGAATCAACCATTTATGCATAATTTACACAATTTAGCAACTCAACACCTCAAATTGCAAAATAAGCATAACACTCATAAAACAATGGTCATTTAAGCTTGCATGCATGGTATAAAACTTGCTCAACACAGTTTTAGAGCAAAGCTTGGTCTCCAAACCAAAGTTCCTATTCAATCTAAGCCCTTAGAGCCTCTTGGTGGCCCTCTAACACAAATAATGGAATTTAATCTCTATCTAGTGAATATAATTACTTCCCCTTACCTCTAAGACGTGTGAGAATTGGTTTTTGACAGAAAAACAGACTTCAAGCTAGCTTCCCCCAAGAACCACATGACAGCAGCACAGTTTTGAATGAGGTCATGAAACCAGAGATTTTGGTGGTGAATTCATGCAAAATAATTGGGGAAAGTAATTAGAAATCGTTCTCTGCAACACATACTAGAGAATGGAATGAAATTGAAGTATCAAATATTCAAGAGCTTACCAAAATCGATTGCTCTAGTAAGCTCCAGAAACTGCAAACAGCTTCAACTCCCTCCCTTCTCAGATTCGATTCTCCCTCTACACTCGATCTCAGCTAATAATCTTAGTATCTTTACGAAGCCCTGGATGTGAGCTTCGTAATCGTGTATCACTCGAAATCAAACACTCAAAATTGAAGCTGAATTGAAGGAAACGATTTCAGAACCCTAACCTCATCAACAAAGCACTTTTGATCCAAAATTCTCAGCCAAGGATCGTTGATGAGTTTAAATAGACCAAGAGAAGGCTCATGCAGAGCGACACGAAGCATAGGACGTGTTGAAGAAGACGATTTCGTGTCAACACACGAGAATCGTTGGTGCTGACTCACCAAACGCACTAACTCGTGCAACTCTGTCCAGAATACTCGAGTTTTTCAGAAAATACCCGAGTATTTTTCCCAATTTTTGAAAAATAATTATTTTATTTACTTTCCCACCAAAATCTTTCCTATAATTACCTCTAGGTCCCAACCCAGGGACTAATATGCAAAATACTCATTTTAGGCATTTATTATATTTATTAAATCAATTCACACACATATACCAACTATATGAACACATATTTTAATCAAGGATTAATATGGAAATAATTAATTATAATTAATTTATAATTAACATTTCATTAATCGGGGATTAAAATTTTGGAGTGTTACATCTCTCATGTGTATCAAAGGTTATAACAATTCACTCAAGTTCATCCAATGACAATGTGTTACCATATGCTTGACCATAGACCCAAATCTCCACTGAAATTATTGAATACATGCAAAAATCAGAAGGTCTTAATTCGGTTGTAATGAGGTCATGGCTAAAAGTGTATGGTGGGATAAAAGAAAGAAGGGATAAAACAAAGGCTAACTCGCAAAAATATTTACAAAAGCAAGCTTCCCTCAAAAACCATGAATGAGCAATGAATACAATAAAGACTCACACTCACATCAGGAACATTTTATTCTTCCTTCCTTTTTCAATTTTTTCCTTCTATTCTTTTCCTTTACATTTATTATTTCTTTTTTTTCTTTTTTTTTTACTTGGAAGAGAAATAGAACTCATAACACTTTTCACCAATTACTTTCACTTCTCTTTAGTCATTCTCTCAATTACTCATTCAAAATTTTCAAGGTACTCACAAAAATAATACAATAAATGCATGGTACCAAAGAAAAATCATAATAATAAGGCTCAAAATGGACAACTAAGGGAATATATAATCGATCAAAACATCTGAAGGCCACAAAAACACATTCTAGATGCCTTAATCATCTTAATGCATGCACTCAATTATCAATCTCAAAATGGTCACTGGTCAAGTTCTAGAACACAACATCAAAGTGAACACACTCATGAAAGAAATAGGGGTTTAAATCACATAAATCAATATAAATCACATACCCCTGTCAAGTGTATAGGCTCAAAAATCTCACAAGCTAAACAGTCAGTTCACTAAGAACTTATTCCAAAACAGTTTATCAAAATAACCAGTTCTCAACAAAACTTAAAACTCAATCTAAAACAGTGTCATACAATCAATGAGTCATCATCCTAAATCAAGTATTTACATATATAATCAGAAAAATAGTCCTAAGTCTAGAATAATCATCTACTTCTACCCAAGACATAAACCAAAACCAAATATGGGAGGACAATTCAAGTCTGAAAATTTTCATTTTGTCCACTCCCCAAACTTAGAGGTTGGCTTGTCCTCAAGCAAACTAATCTAACCTATACTACAAAATAAAAATTAAAAACAAAAGTAAGGAGTTAGAGACTTCCCTTTCTAGCACAGCATTCTCTCTTGATGCACCATGGAGGGGACTCCCCCAAACTTATTCACCTGTGTCACATGAACAACTAAAAATAGTGCTAGAAGCACCTCATTAGTAGTTACATATAGAAAGCTCTAAACTCTTTATTAACTAGCTAAAAAAAATAAAAAAAACCTACACTACTACACAACTAAAAAGAATCCACCAGGATCCCAAATCCTATAGGTTAATTCCCATGTGATGCAACAATAACAAGTTATTCCCACATCCCATGGGACAAACCCTGGATGATGGTGGAGTAAGGGAGTTTCAAAAATAAGCTCAATCCCACCAGGGTCAAAAGGTGCATTCCTTACTCCATGAATCATCTCATACAAGTTATTTCTTTTCCCATTCATGAAGTTTTTAATTCCATAAATTAGGAAAACTACCTTTTCAGGTTCCCTATTGTTCAATAATGATTTAGATTGATTTTTAGATTCTTCATGAAAGCACAGAGGTTGAATATAGTGGAAAAAGTTTGAGTCATCCAAGCATGCAATAGATTTGACCAAATTTTTAATTGCAAGAAATTCATCATGCAAGGGTGGATCAAATTTTTCTACCATATTCAAACCTTCTAAAGTTTTATTTCGGTCCTCTTCCTCAAACTTATTATGCACATTTTTCTCTATTTGCTCCTCCATAGGGGTTTCATCATTGGTCACATCCATCACCACCACTTTTTCCTCTCTTTGAAGAGAGTCAAAAATTGTTGGTGATGCTTGTGACTCTTCATCTAGTGGCTTTGAAATGTGTTCAACTTTGATTTCAAGGTTCCTTGAATTGGAAAATCGGGTAATAGGTTCTGACTTCTTCAACAAATTCTTTAGTGTTTTGAGCACATTTCTCTAAAGCTATTTCCCATGGATCTTTCTCCGCGGGAATTGGCTCCACATAAAATTTTTTATTAGTTGTAGCTTCTAATTTCTCGAAAGCTATTTCTAATGATGTTTTCCTATAACTTATGTTTTGTGCATAATAGTATGGAGAATAAGGATCCGAAATAAATCAATCACAATCAAAATCATTATTAAAACTAAAGTTAGACATGAAAAGGAACAAGTTACACAAGTAATTACAAAAAAGTACCGACAAAAAATTAGAATCGAATTTCAATCCCCGGCAACGGCGCCAAAAACTTGTTGGCAATTCGGCAAGTATACCGATCGCACAAGTAATAAAGAGTAAGTAAATTATCATTCCACTCGGGGATTGCAAATTGTTTCTAATTTCTTTCACCTAATTTCAATTACTATGTATAACTTGTATGGGTTTAGAGTTTAGAAAGTGGACGTAGAATTAAAGGAATGAAACAATTCAGAAACTAAAAAGGATTTAGAAGCAAATATGGAAAAGGTTAAGAACTTGGTTTGATTGTAGGATCAGGTTATTCAATATGAAAATATGTTTTCCAATAAATCAAAAACTCCAGAAACAATAAAAGCTAGATCCCTCATGGAAATTATGTTTCTTACTAAACTTTACCCCTTAATCCCTTAAGTGAGTAAAATTTATAAAAGTTATAAAATTACCCAAAAGGATCCTACAAATTGAATAATTATATTGTTTGGTTGAAAGGCCCAATCTTAATCCAAATTTTCCAATTAAGGTTCAGATTATCAAAGCAAAACATAAACTGATCAATTCTATGAATTGTAATTAAAACACAACCAAGCAATTGATTTAAAAGGAAAAACATTAATTCATGAATTAATAGCCAAATTAAGATCCATACAAATCCACCTTATTCCTAACAAGAGGTTCAATTATACATATTGGAAGAAGAAATACAAGTAATGGAATAAACTAATAATCATAGACAATAATCAGATTACCCCCAAGAGATCTTCAATCATCAAGTGGATCCCTCCAGCAATGTTGATCTTCAATCCTTGTGCCTTGCCTCCTTGCTCTCAATTGCATAACAGTCTCTCTTCTCTAATCCTAATTTTATTCTAATCTCTAATTTGGATTTGAAAAGTCTACAAAACCTAATGGAAAAACCTATATTTAAAGTCTAAAACTAATCCTAATTGAATTGGAGCAAAACTGATCAGAAAGTGGTGGCCTAATTGGGCCTTCTCGTATCTGACAGCAACTTTGGTATTGATTTTGACCCCAAAGATGGACGAATTTGAGCAAGGCTATTTCTGTTAAAGATGTAGATCTTTTCCTTATCTTTAAAATGATACCAATATCGCGTAATTTGGATAAGCTTAGCTCAAGTTATGGTCAAATCAGCGAACAGTGTCACTTTCTCGCATTTTGCGCGCCTGGGAGCCTAGGGCCTCACGCCTGGGCGTGCGAGGTCTGTAAAATGGCACAATTCTCGTAGCAGACACGCCTGGGCGTGGGGAGCTCCACTCCTGGGCGTGTGGCACTTATTCCGACTCCGTTTTGCTTCGTTCTTGCGCCATTTTCAAGGTCTTTTCATCCTCTTTCATGCTCCACATTTATTTTCTTCATTTAAGCTCCGAAAGTACCTGAAACAAACCCAAAACGGATCAAAACATTCAAAGAATTCTAAATTACCTAACTTCTTAAAAACTATACAAAATGTCCTAAATTTACAAGAGAAACAAGCCAAATCCATAATAAAAGGGAGTCTAAATCATGCTCAAAACATCATATATTAGACCCAAATCAGCTACGAAGCTCGGCAAATGAACCAGTTCCGTGTGTTGATTTCGGCCTTTGATTAACCAGCTCGGCACATGCTCAGCTACCTGTAGCAAGTCAGCAGTTCAGGTTAAAGCTCGGAATATGCTTGGACATAAGTATCGAGTCTGAAGATCAAGAACAAGCTCGACAGTTGCTCAGGTGCAAGTTCGAAAGACGTTCGAAATTTGCTCAGTCGAACATGTAGCACAAGCCAAGATATCAAGGTCAAAAGCTCAAAAGCTCAGTTCAGAAGATGTTTGGAAGATGCTCAGCAGTTGCTCTGAAAAAATGTAGTTGAACCAGCAGCAAGCCAGAAGCTCATATGCTAACTCGAAGATGATCAGCTCAACCGAAGTTAAGCTCGGCCTTTGATGCAGACGAATGAAGTATGAAGTCAAAAGCTCGGATGTCAAGCTCGAACTTTCGTCAAGATTAATGAAGTCCTCAAGCTCGCATCAGATCAACTCAGTTCAGAAGTCTTCAAGCTCGGCAGTCCACAAGCTCGGCTTCATATCAACTCAGTTCAGAAGTCTTCAAGCTAGTTTGCATTGCTCGGCCAAAGCTCGAATTTCAAGAGTTAACTCGAGATCAAGTAAAAATCTCGGCTAGAGCTCGGATCTCAAACAATTCTACAAGCTTAAATGAGAAGCTCGGCCTAAGCTCGGTTGACAAAGTTGAACTCAAGATAATATACAAAGCTCGGCCACAGCTCGGAAGTCAAAGGTCAAGGTCAAGCTCGGTTCACACTTGGTAAATTTTAGTGCAAGCATCATCAAGCTCAGATCTTCAGCCCGGTTCAAGCTCAGTTCTGTCTTAGCTCTCTACTGTATAAGAAATCAAGTTCCCTAGCTCGAACAGATAACAAGCTCGGATACTGTTCATCATCCTCAACATTCAGTTATCACGACGCTGCAAAACTTGAATTTCAAATTTAAAAAGGGATTGAATTTGGAAAGGACATTACGTGTCTCTGCATGTTGCTGTGAATTGGAAGCATCTGGAATTATTCTTTGGAAAGGAAATACATGGATAAGAACGTTGCAACAAAATGGATAATATCTGGAATATCCGTTGCAAGGACAGTGTGACACAAAATATCTTTTTTTTTGTTGGGTGCTGAGATCAGTATAAAAGCACCAGTTTTCTCTCTCCAGATAGAGAACACGAACAAGAAATAAAAACCAAGGCACACCAACATCAGCAGCAACAACATTTTCTTAGAACACAGAGAAACAAAACTTTCATATTCGAAATCTATGTTTCAATCTTCTCTGTGAAATCCCTTCCTTAATCGATTACTCACCAGACACTCAAACTTTCAAAATCATATTCTGTTGAGTTTCGAGTTGGAGCCATACTCTTTCATTCATCTCTGTAACCCGTTGAAACGAAGTTGTTCTTGAAGGTTTCAAGAAACTTCGGTGTTGTAAAGTGCTGAAGAGGTTCTTCAGCCATCAATTTATTTGGGGTAAATTTCAAGGGTTTGGTACACTCTTGAAAGGATAGGTTTAGAGAGGTTCTCTTGTAAATCCTTGTGTATCCATTTAAATTGATTTGTGTAAAAGCTCCCTGAGGTTCAGGGGGGACTGGACGTAGCTCTCAAATGGGTGAGAGTGAACCAGTATAAAATTTCCTGTGCCTCTTTCTTTACTGCTTTTTGCATTATTTGTTCTTTCTGTGTTTGCTATTTCTAAGCATTTAGTCGGCAAAATCAAACCTCTGTTCGTTGATTTGTGCTCACTAAGTTCACTGCAAAAACCAGTTTCTGTGAGTAGCAGCTCGGATAATCTATTGTCGGTTTAGACAATAGATTGTCAGCATCTGCTCGGCAATAACTCGGCAATTTTCATAAAACCAGCAAGCATAAATTAACAACTTTCAATCAAGTTTGAAAATTTGGTATCAATGGCTTCGAATTACTATTCATCCCCTCTAGTAATTGTTAGACCGCTTGTTGGTTTCCAACATTTTTACTGCAGAATAATCGGTTAAATGAATTTGATAACCGGGTATTTATGCAAGAAAAACACGAAATCATGTTGTTTAAGAAAATAAGTGCAATCATTATGGATTTCAATCACTTGTATTGATTATCATGATTATCAACTAAGGTATTGAAATGAATACAATAACAAGGACTTAAATATTTAAATTGGATATAGGTGGATCAAGAAACAATGGTTATTAGCATACAAAAGATATGAGAAAAACGATAGAAATATCTTGATGGATTCCACCTATAATCCAAAGTTCAATCAAGAGTCAAATGAATAATGCATCATAGATGGTGTTAAAGTGGACAGCGAGGGCAAATGGGAAAGGATTGCGTGATGGCTTTGGGAGCCTATAACAAGAATGATATAGTAACTAGATTGTGCTTTGTCAAACAACCGCGGGAATTGTCTGTGGGTAGAACTGAGTTCCTAGAGTGATAGGATTAGCTACCCTTGTTGGGGAATCGTTCTACAGTAGCCACAAAAAATTCTACTAATCACTTGGTCATTTCAAGGGCTAGCTAGTTGAGGGTGGTCTCGACTAGAGACGTACTAGAGGAGGGTTGTACTTGGACTAGAGATTGGCCAAATATTATGACAAGCATTGGTTGCGAGACACTTACTCCTGGATGCCTTTCCCATGAGTGTGAGAGTGGTGAGAAAATGTGAGATATGATTAGGAGAATAATATGATTAATGGAAATCCAATGATTGAATACAAAATAATAGAATCAAAAGATTGGATTCGAGATCCAGTTATTAGATGAACATGTGAGACAAGCATTCATACATATAGATTGGTTGCATTACAATGATGTTTGAATAGGATGGTATGGTATTATGCATCATATGTATAATTGTTTGTTCCATGTGATTGTTTATTTTGATTCTTATCATTTACTATGTGCTTAAGCTATAAGACAATGACTCACTCCTGGTTTCCTTTTGTGTTAGCTAGGTATCGGAAGTATATTCGCACTTCAAGCAGCCGGGAAGGAATATATGTGTATACACTTAGTCTATAATAGACTAAGTCTATTTTGAGAAGGAAACTGTTGACTCTGACTAAATGATACCTAATACATGTTTTGTTGAATTATATATGTAAAATATGATTATTAGCCTAAGGTCAACTTTTGTTATGTAATATGTACAAGTTAAACTTGATGTCACACTATGTTGTAGGAATACTACATAAATAAAATATGTTTTGAATGTGTCTCTTGATACTTTTTTTTTTAAAAGTTTTAATAAATCCATATTTTCATAACCTAATAATAATTAATCAAACAAAAATAATAGTATAATACAGAGAATATATAAAGGGTGTTAAAATATCATTCTCGATATGAGCTCCCAGAGCCATCATGTAATCCTTTCCCATTTTCTCACGGTCCACCATAACTCCATGTATGATACATGAATTAGTTTTATTCTTAGTTGAACATTGTAACACCCCCAATTTGTTCAGAATGTAATTGAAAATACTTTTGTAAAAATATTGGCAGCTGATAAAAATTTTCAACTTTATATAGATTTCAAAATAATGTCTTTACAATATTTTGTTGAAAATTGGGGTTACATCTGTGTCAAGCACAATATCCATTTACAATTTGTTCTATCCCTTCTCTACTGGAACAAACGTTTGGCTTGGTAAAAGACCGACATGTGGATTGTAACACCTACACTTTTCTACCCTTAACTACCCATTAATAAAATAGTGAAGTTAAAATTTCCGTTTTAAAGATTAAAAATCTCCTGTCAAACGGACGGAGTTTCGTTTGTTTTTCGGACTTTTCAAAAAATTATATTTTTCCTGTTACCTGAAAAACATATTCATTTATATCAATCAGAGCCAGCAGGGCTATAAATAACATAATCCAAAATCAGTGCTACATCGCACAACACATCACCAGAATTAAAATAAATTATTTACAACCAAATAGTGTATATTTCCCTCTAACTAAATTACACTCCACGGAGTGGAGTGTGCACCTGCTCGGCGAATAATCGTGTAAGTTCAATCTCTGTACCTGGAAAAAATGGTAAGGAGGTGAGCATTACACATAAAGTAGGAATAGCAGTTTCTGATATGACATAATAACCGACTAAGCCAAACACACTTAATTCAAGTAATGCATATACGCACAAAGTCAAGTCATATCATATTCATTTACAAATAAACCCATTTACATTCATTAAACATTCTCATATCTTTTCTCCTCTCATACTTTGATTCTTTTACAAGTTTTATCACAACACGCTTAATTCTTTTTCAAGCACTATCTGGCGTTTTATATTTCTTTTATTCTTTTTCATTCTTAACAATTTTGACAACAACATCCCTCATGCATACTGTCTGATTCGCGCACATCACAGTCAGACGCAAGAGGTTGAGTCGTACTCCTCTATCGTGGTATATCCGATTTGCGCCACTCGCAGTCGGAACCTGATTCGCGTATACTCGCAGTCGGCCACGAGGAGCACTAGGTAATTCCTCTATCGTGGTATATCCGATTCGCGCCACTCGCAGTCGGAACCCGATTCGCGTACACTCGCAGTCGGCCACAAGGAATTACCCCTCTATTGTTCGTGGACTATCCGATTCACGCCACTTCGCAGTCGGATTCCACGCCAAAATAATCTTTTACTCTTTATCGTGGACTATCCGATTCGCGCCACTTCGCAGTTGGATTCCACACAAAACAATATTCTTTTTATTAGTTGCTTCTCTCAATCTTGATATTTCTTCAATTATCTTCCTCTTTTATCATCAATTATTTATCACTTACTTTCACACTTTTCTAAGTCCTTAATCAAATTACTATTCTTAACAATCATTTCATCATCTAACAAATATCAGCACCTTTAGCACATAGAAGTACATAACATCATCATCAAGCGAATATCAGCACGTAAAGCACATACAAGTACATAACCTCATCATCAATAAATTCACATCCCAAATTATTTCCCTTAATTTATTTACTTATTTTATAAGTTCAAATTATCAGCTTTATCAGTTATCCCAATGTGCAAAATCCTAAAACTAGCAACAAACTCTCAGCAAGCATTATATACATACTAGAAACTTATCCCTAAGATAAGGTAACACTCACTCCTTACCTGGCATTTCCTTAGACATGAATATTTTCGTGCGATAATGCCCAAACATCTCAAAGTCCAGTCCTTACGCACAACGATAGGTTCTAAGGCTCCTTCATCGTCTAATCATATTATATAAAATATAGATTCATCAAAATAACGAACTAAGGATCAATCAAACTCGATAAGAAGGCGATTACTTAAACCTTGATTGAAAATATTATAAAAACATAGTTTTCCGTTATACTAAATAAGTTGACAAGGTATTAAAATAGGGATCTTTCGGTGTTCCGTAAAAGTGAGTTTTAGGAATAAATTAATAACAAATACCAACGTCAAAAACACTCGATTATAGTTCGTAAACCATGGTTAACCAAGATTAAAATAAGAGCCAATGTCTTCATAGAGTAGTATGGTTTTTCATTGAAAAGAGATTAACTTTCAAACTAATATAATCATTATTAAAATACGTTAGGGTCAAGTATTTTTAACTTCAACTCATGAAAATAAAGGCTAGCATTGCTTGAAAATGGCCATTCTTTATTAAAAACACTTTAACTATCAAAACTACATGTTTATCAAAAATAATTAAAAATTACATAGCTTTAATAACAATTCGAAAAGTCGATGTTTATGATACTTGACACTACAAATTCCCAATTGAGAGAGAGCATTCTTTGATATAAATAAGTCTAAACTAATTTCCAGAGTCCAAATAGGTACACCCCCTTCAATTCGGAATTAGAGCTCAAGGTAGATTTAAACTCGAATTAACGTATGTCAAATATATACCGGATTCCTATTTAATTGGTTTATTGTTAGTTCAGAGACAATCCAGCTCAACTAATCTACAACCCAATTATTAGGAACCCAACACATTTAACAAAAACACTTTCAATACTCAATTCGACATAACGTTTAACTCGACGCTATTACAATTAACAACATAATTAGAATCAATATAAACTATATTACGATTTAATTTCCAAAACCATTTAATACTAAGTAATTATTACCGACAACACTAAAATTAACACTAGTATTAAAATTAAACACAACATAGAGTAATTAAAAAGGTATTAGGGATATACCCTCAAATATGGTTTGGAAGCCATAGAGACAAGGTCGGTTCGTATGGCCCTGGTTCAACCCAACCTGCAGCAACAGTACCAACTCCTTCACGGCAGCCACAACATTCACAACCGGCGTCGATGACGATAACGGCAACGACAACGGGTCTTAACAAAGGAGGGAGAGAGAGAACGAGTTTTAAGCTCCAAAGCACCAACAGCAACATCACCATACGCCATAACACCCAGGCGGCGGCGGACCGCGAGCAGCGGTGGCTCCATGGTGGCTTGACTCTGCGGATCACGACCCACTGAGTAGTAAGTCGCGAATCACGAATGGGTAGGAGGGAAACGCACGTTGGCGGCGACTTCAGCGGCGGAGGAGGGCGACGCAAGCGACGACCATGGTTGGTGGCGGCGCGGAAACCCGAGGCGGAGAGAGACGGAGGCGCGATGGAGAGACGAACCTGGAAGAGAGAGGGAGTCGCATGGAGGTGTAAGGGAGAGAGGGAGCAGAACTGGAGGGAGAGTGGCATTTCATTGAAGGAGAAGAAAAATGAAGAAGGAAGAGAGGATGTGGCGGGGTTGGGAGGAAGAAGAAAGAGAAAATTAGGTTTTCCCCCTTACACAGCACACACCACACGAGTACTACCCTTTTTTTTAAATATACTTACATTTATCTATTTACTAACCAAAAATAAATATTAATATTAGGATTTTTAGCATCATATAGGAAAACTATAAGGTTAGAAATTAGTTAGATACTAGGAAATAACAAAAGATTTATTTAATATTGTACTTTTGTAAAAACCAAAGTAAAGAGTAGAAAGTCTATTTTTCAAATAGGGTAATTGTTTCAAATGAATTTACTTTGAAATATAATCACGTATACTTGCATAATTAACAAACATTGTGTATTTTTATGAAAATACCCAACAGCTAAATGATTTGTTTTAAAAATAAACAAATATTTAATTCGATAAAACTTATAATTATATTAGGGATTAAAATTAGGGATGTTACTATTCTTCCCCCCAAAAAGAAATTTCTTCCTCAAAATTTGATTAGCGTAAATCGTAAAGTTAGGATTTAAGAATCTTTGTTCATCGTTCCAATCAAATTAGACAAACACAAACAAAAACAAACACTACATATAGCACAAGGGTCTTCTAAAATCATTTAAGTTTTCAAAACTGAAAAAGAATTTTAACATTTAGCAGGTGATAGCTATTGGGAGTTTATGTTGACTCTTTGTCCTAAATTCTAAAACGATTTCAAATCTCAAAGAGGCAACATAAAATTTAATGCAAAGGAGGAGCTTTAAAAACCCAACTGGTCTAAACAAAATCAGCATTATGCATATGGTTTAAATTCGTGTAACATGTTCAGCACCTAAAATAATAAAATATCTGAAAATCTTACTGAGGACTATTTTTGTGAGAAAAACATAATTCACGTATACATTCAAATGCGGTATTAATTTTGTAAGAGATTGAAACAAGAAGAGTGACACCTCTCTTTTCTACAAGAAATAGAACATGAAATAAAATCTGTGCAGGAGTTAAGATCCCAAAAAATAGGAATTAGTAATTATGACTCAACCAATAGGGTGCCATTTTCTTAATGAATGTCAGTTTAAATACCAGGAGAAAACTGAAACCTGAAACGAATTAAAAATTCGTTAAGCTAGCGTTCAAAACATTTTCCCTGGCATGATAGTTTTGGGAAATTTCTTGAAATAAATTAAGTAACAAAATAGGTTGACATTGGCCAATACTAATATAAAAGACTTATGAGTAATGTGTTAGGAAAGAAAATTTGCTTGTTGAAACTTATTGAACAATTTTTGTTCAAAAGGACATAACCAATGGCTCAAAATCCAAGATTCATCAGTTTCAAATACATGTGCATGCAGTCCTATCGAATCAGGAAACAAATTTATTTAAACTAAAAAGTCAAAAAATCTAGCTTGCATTTTACATAAATTCTAAAACAAAAATCCATAAACTTAAGATCATAGAGGCTAAATCAAAAAGAAAATTCAAAAGCGAGAGGACTAACTATACAGAAGTGCAAGAGATAAATCTTTGGCAATTAAAGCGAATTATCATCTCATCCAACGTATTCTTCCAAGTGGATTGGAAGCAGGTAGAAAATTTAGAGAACGTAAAAGCAACAAATCTTCAAAGTCCATAATCGAATAAAATTGTATTAAGTGAAATCAAATATCTGACACTTCAGCAAAGCAAAAACATAAACAGATGTTTTGGAAAAAGAAGGACATATGTTTAAATTAGGCTTTCATAAATCGTATAATGTACTTTATAAAGAATTCCTTTAAGTAACAAAGAAAATGAACCCTTCCATAAGACCCTTATTTGAGAAAGATATCACTTATGAAAATTCAGAAAAAATCTGTTCGGCTAAAAAGACAATCATTCAGCATTTAAGAGGAAGTTCATCGAAAATAAAATCTAGTGGTCAAAGCTTATAAAATATTTGGAATGATTTCTGGTTATTTCCGCTACGCACTCTGGTTTGAGGGTAATTAGGATTCTATAGAATTTAGCTAAAACAGACTATTCCCCTAGGTTCTAAGGCTTCACTCAACACAAGCTATATTCTGGAACTCAGGGACTTGATGATTTCACCTTCCAACAAATGTAGTCCTCAAGATGGCCAATCTCGATTATACATTTCCTTGGAGGTAAGATCACTCCGTCCTACCTAAGTTTCAGACATGAATTTCGAAAACATATATTGTTGCATTGTCACATTTAAAAATTGGCGTACTTACTTCGAAACCAAGGATCGTTCCTTCCCGTTGGGGTAGCAATTCCATGCTCTGGCCCGTTGGGGTTCTTTCACTTTCCTTAATATCGGATTTCATCCATTTTCTAAATGCGACAATGTCTATTTTCCAAGAAATCGGGTTCATTTGGGCAAAACTCGAGACGCATAAACCAAAATTAATTTAAGATTCAATCAAACATTATCTGCATCATTGCAAAACTTTAATAGAAGGCTAGAAACTTTTTACTCTATTCATCTAACTTAGACACTAAGTTATCTATCAGTTACTCGCTTGGTGACTAACACAACAGGAGTTGTGAGTCCACACTCCAAGGCCGAGGAGAAACTGCTCTGATACCACATCTGTGTCAAGCACAATATCCATTTACAATTTGTTCTTTCCCTTCTCTACTGGAACAAACGTTTGGCTTGGTAAAAGACCGACATGTGGATTGTAACACCTACACTTTTCTACCCTTAACTACCCATTAATAAAATAGTGAAGTTAAAATTTCCGTTTTAAAGATTAAAAATCTCCCGTCAAACGGACGGAGTTTCGTTTGTTTTTCGGACTTTTCCAAAAATTATATTTTTCCTGTTACCTGAAAACATATTCATTTATATCAATCAGAGCTAGCAGGGCTATAAATAACATAATCCAAAATCAGTGCTACATCGCACAACACATCACCAGAATTAAAATAAATTATTTACAACCAAATAGTCTATATTTCCCTCTAACTAAATTACACTCCACGGAGTGGAGTGTGCACCTGCTCGGCCAATAATCGTGTAAGCTCAATCTTTGTACCTGGAAAAAATGGTAAGGAGGTGAGCATTACACATAAAGTAGGAATAGCAGTTTCTGATATGACGTAATAACCGACTAAGCCAAACACACTTAATTCAAGTAATGCATATACGCACAAAGTCAAGTCATATCATATTCATTTACAAATAAACCCATTTTCATTCATTAAACATTCTCATATCTTTTCTCCTCTCATATTTTGATTCTTTTACAAGTTTTATCACAACATGCTTAATTCTTTTTCAAGCACTATCTGGCGTTTTATATTCCTTTTATTCTTTTTCATTCTTAACAATTTTGACAACAACATCCCTCATGCATACTGTCCGATTCGCGCACATCGCAGTAGGACGCAAGAGGTTAAGTCGTACTCCTCTATCGTGGTATATCCGATTCGCGCCACTCGCAGTCGGAACCCGATTCGCGTACACTCGCAGTTGGCCACAAGGAGCACTAGGTAATTCCTCTATCGTGGTATATCCGATTCGCGCCACTCGCAGTCGGAACCCGATTCGCGTACACTCGCAGTCGGCCACAAGGAATTACCCCTCTATTGTTCGTGGACTATCCGATTCGCGCCACTTAGCAGTCGGATTCCACGCCAAAATAATCTTTTACTCTTTATCGTGGACTATCCGATTCGCGCCACTTCGTAGTCGGATTCCACACACAACAATATTCTTTTTATTAGTTACTTCTCTCAATCTTGATATTTCTTCAATTATCTTCCTCTTTTATCATCAATTATTTATCACTTACTTTCACACTTTTCTGGGTCCTTAATCAAATTACTATTCTTAACAATCATTTCATCATCTAGCAAATATCAGCACCTTTAGCACATAGAAGTACATAACATCATCATCAAGCGAATATCAGCACATAAATCATATACAAGTACATAACCTCATCATCAATAAATTCACATCCCAAATTATTTCCCTTAATTTATTTACTTATTTTCTAAGTTCAAATTATCGGCTTTATCAGTTATCCCAATGTGCAAAATCCTAAAACTAGCAACAAACTCTCAGCAAGCATTATATTCATACTAGAAACTTATCACTAAGATAAGGTAACACTCACTCCTTACCTGGTGTTTCCTTAGACATGAATCTTTTCGTGCAATAATGCCCAAACATCTCAAAGTCCAGTCCTTACGCACAACGATAGGTTCTAAGGCTCCTTCATCGTCTAATCATATTATATAAAATATAGAATCATCAAAATAATGAACTAAGGATCAATCAAACGCGATAAGAAGGCGATTACTTAAACCTTGATTGAAAATATTATAAAAACATAGTTTTCCGTTATACTAAATAAGTTAACAAGGTATTAAAATAGGGATCTTTCGGTGTTCCGTAAAAGTGAGTTTTAGGAATAAATTAATAACTAATACCGACGTCAAAAACACTCGATTATAGTTCGTAAACCATGGTTAACCAAGATTAAAATAAGAGCCAATGTCTTCATAGAGTAGTATGGTTTTTCATTGAAAAGAGATTAACTTTGAAACTAATATAATCATTATTAAAATACGTTAGGGTCAAGTATTTTTAACTTCAACTCATGGAAATAAAGGCTAGCATTGCTTGAAAATGGCCATTCTTTAATAAAAACACTTTAACTATCAAAACTACATTTGTATAAAAAATAATTAAAAATTACATAGCTTTAATAACAATTCGAAAAGTCGATGTTTATGATACTTGACACTACGAATTCCCAATTGAGAGAGAGCATTCTTTGATAAAAATAAGTCTAAACTAATTTCCAGAGTCCAAATCGGTACACCCCCTTCAATTCGGAATTATAACTCAAGGTAGATTTAAACTCGAATTAACGTATGTCGAATATATACCGGATTCCTATTTAATTGGTTTATTGTTAGTTCAGAGACAATCCAGCTCAACTAATCTACAACCCAATTATTAGGAACCCAACACATTTAACAAAAACACTTTCAATACTCAATTCGACATAACGTTTAACTCGACGCTATTACAATTAACAGCATAATTAGAATCAATATAAACTATATTACGATTTAATTTCCAAAACCATTTAATACTAAATAATTATTACCGGCAACACTAAAATTAACACTAGTATTAAAATTAAACACAACATAGAGTAATTAAAAAGGTATTAGGGATATATCCTCAAATATGGTTTGGAAGCCATAGAGACAAGGTCGGTTCGGTTCGGGCCTGGTTCAACCCAACCTGCAGCAACAGTACCAACTCCTTCACGGCAGCCACAACATTCACAACCGGCGTCGGTGACGATAACGGCAACGACAACGGGTCTTAACAAAGGAGGGAGAGAGAGAGAACGAGTTTTAAGCTCCAAAGCACCAACAAAAACATCACCATACGCCATAACACCCAGGCGGCGGCGGATCGCGAGCAGCGGTGGCTCCATGGTGGCTTGACTCTACGGATCACGACCCACCGAGCAATAAGTCGCGAATCGCGACTGGGTAGGAGGGAAACGTACATTGGCGGCGACTTCAGTGGCGGAGGAGGGTGACGCAAGCGACGACCATGGTTGGTGGCGGCGCAGAAACCCGAGGCGGAGAGAGACGGAGGCGCGATTGAGAGACGAACCTGGAAGAGAGAGGGAGTCGCATGGAGGTGTAAGGGAGAGAGGGAGCAGAACTGGAGGGAGAGTGGCGTTTAATTGAAGGAGAAGAAAAATGAAGAAGGAAGAGAGGAGGCGGCAGGGTTGGGAGGAAGAATAAAGGGAAAATTAGGTTTTCCCCCTTACACAGCACACACCACACGAGTACTACCCTTTTTTTTTAATATACTTACATTTATCTATTTACTAACCAAAAATAAATATTAATATTAGGATTTTTAGCATCATATAGGAAAACTATAAGGTTAGAAATTAGTTAGATACTAGAAAATAACAAAAGATTTATTTAATATTGTACCTTTGTAAAAACCAAAGTAAAGAGTAGAGAGTCTATTTTTCAAATAGGGTAATTGTTTCAAATGAATTTACTTTGAAATATAACGTATACTTGCATAATTAACAAACATAGTGTACTTTTATGAAAATACCCAACAGCTAAATGATTAGTTTTAAAAATAAACAAATATTTAATTCGATAAAACTTATAATTATATTAGGGATTAAAATTAGGGATGTTACATGGATTAGACCTAAAATATTAGGAAAATTGGGAGTAAGTAATAGTGTAATTAGATAGTAAAGACATATATAATTTCCATACAAGTAATAAAACAATCACTTATATAATGTAATCACTTGTCGTATCCCCTAAGTTTGTCATTTAGTTCTGAATCCAATCATGTGGAACCATTGGAAACAAAGAAGTATTAAAAGTCCATCTTAATTCTACCTTATTTCATAGATTTCTTATTGCTGAGATTTTCTTAGGTGCATAACCGGTTAACCCCCTATTAATCGATTATTCCCATCAGAAAAACACCCTCAGTATACACTTTTTGATCGGGATAACCAATTATTAGAATAGAGTAATTGGTTATCTTTGTTCATTTCTTGCCAATTATACTGTCTTTTTTACCATGATAATAGGTTATCCCTAACAAATTTTAGCGTACTTCTCTGATTTTCTTCTTAGACTTTCAATGTCCTTTTCTTTGCCAAAGCTTCTAACCCTTGATTGGTATTCAAGCTTATGCTATTTATAAAGTCACAGATTCCTCATGCTAACATATAAGCACAATATCATATATTACACAGTCTCATGATCATATCCTCATATTCTTTAAGATCAAGCATTTTATTATAATCTTATATGCAATAAACTTATAATTCAGGTTTGATTTTTATTCACTTGTTAGGCCAATGATAATATAAATATTGTACGTGTATTCCCTAACTTGTTATGCAAATTTATTCTTTATTCTTCATACTTCTCAGACTTGGCAATCATATATAATTGCCAATAATTCATAGGCTTCATCACTTAATCACAATATTACTGTTTTCATGCTTGACTAAGATCAACCTTATATCTCAAGACAAATAATACCAGTTTGATTATTTATATATTAGCCAAATTACATCTCAATATTAGTATGTATATCCTATTATCATTTAATTCATTTGGAACTTTATAGTTATTAGTTAATTACTAGCCTAATTATAAGATAACTTCTTCCATACCTTATTAGCTTATGAACTTGTCTTGGAGTCTTTTACTTCCATTATTAGTAGCTCTCTAGCTTCTTTCAACAATTTTCTAAGCTCTTGCACTCAATTGTTTGGTTTTCAAGCTATGAAAAGCTATGTTTGTGTCTAGAGAGGGTTTAGAGAGTATGGAAGGTGATTTGGAGTTTGTATGGGATGCTTGAGGGCTTTTGTTGCACTAAAGTCATTTCCTAGGGGTATTTATAGGCTTAGTAACCGACTTTGTGAGGAAATTCTAGAGAATTTGGCCCACCGCCATTGGTTTTCTAGAGAATTCTGATAGGATAATTGGTTAGCTTATCAGTTAACCGGTTATAAAGCATTTATTTGCCCAACTTTTTACTCTGGTTATCCCAAATGGGTAAGCGGTTATTAACTTCAATTTTACACTGGAATAACAGGTTATCACCAAATATAATTGGTTATCACTTATCACCAGTTATGTAATTGGTTGTAACTAGTTTTCTACCCAATTTTCCCAGAACTCTCCAGAATAATCGGTTATCGGCTTTCGTAATTGATTATTCACAGATCTTTTTGCCAAAAATAAGTTTTATATTGTTTTAATCATTTTTAATTACTTTCTAATACTTAATTAAACTTGTAATTGCATAGATAATTAAATACACATATAAATATTTATATTATATTTTAATATTAAAAATGCAGGATGTTACAAACTTTAAATCATTAGTGAAATTCCTGGTGATATTCTCCAAATTCTCTGCATCCTTCCCATATGCTCATTATCTCTTATGTTATGTCAATTATGTCCGAGTTCAACCTTTTTGTATCATTATGTCCACTCAATATTATAATTCAGAATCAATGAAATACGGTAATTGAAATCCTTGCAAATTGGTCTTCTTCATTATTCCTATCTATTTTGTGTTTTTCAGCAATTGATTAACAATCTTGTTAATAAGTTATCATGCTAAAACACACTTGTATGCAAATATTGATCACGATAATTGGTTAACCAGTTAGGGTAACTAGTTATCTATGTTTTATTTTTGCCCATTTATGCAGGTTTCTGTCATGATAACTCGTTATTATGACAATGACATGCATAAATCAGTTTCTCCATAGGGTTTCAAATCATTATTCCTTTCCCATGATTATGATATAGACTTTACTTCACATATGCACAGGTAATATACATATACACCTTATAATTTCAGGATCACTAGTATTTCATTAATCAATATCAATCCATAACATATATCATCTTAAGTATCATGGCCTTTACACAAATCAAGGCATCACATAATCAAATGAAACATTATAACAACATTTCATCATTCAATCATACATTATTTAACACCCTTACAAGTCATCATATTTTAATTGTTCATCCACTTTATAAAATAATCATTAAAATTTCAGATATACCAAATTAGAATGTTGCTCAAAGTATCTTAATGGATTATATTGACCTCCAAGTCAAATAATCCCATGGGTTTAGTCTTACAAATTCCCTTCAAACTCATGGAAAGCTTCAATTCCTAATACTTTGAACTATCCTATTACTATCCTACCCATAAAAGTAACTTCTCCCTTACCTAGGTATAAGAGACGATGTGAGGACTTGAGTTTGCTTCCTACTAATTTGCTGATTACCAACTCCATCTGTTGTTCCTAAGCTTCTTATACTTGATTACTTGGTTAGAATAGGATGTCTTGGGAGAATTTCAAGGGTATGAGAGCTTTATGAAGGTGACTCTGAGTTCTAAAGGTGTTGTGGTGCCCAATTTCGAGTGCCTAGGGGTTTATGCAGACTTTGGGATCGATATTAAGAGGAAAACACATGGAAATTTTCTCCACCGACATTGATCTTCTGGAAATTTCTGTTAGGGTAATCGGTTACCTCCTTGAGTAACCGGTTATTGAATGTGTATTTTGCCTATTTTTACCAGTTTCGACTATGATAACTGATTATATCGTCTGATAACTAATTATTATCATTCAACTTGGTTGAAAAACAAATTTTAATTTATCCTATTGGTTCAAATTACTTAATAGTAGTTATATAAACCTATAAGCACACAAAAAATCAATCACATTAGAATATTTACATTTTATTTATTGATATTAAAAATCCATAGTGTTAGGCTTTAAATTCCAAAACTCTTGTTTGTTCGGGAGATGGATCTGGTTCATTAATTAGTTGAAGGATTTATTGAGATATGTTACACTAGAGGCAAGTAAGAGTGACATTCAATGTTCTAATATCAATGATGTAGGTGTTTTTGTTTTGAATAAGAGGCCCCCACTTGCAAGAACTTGTCGAGAGCAACTAACATATATACGACAAAGTAACGACAACACAACAAGAACGAGAACACACCAAGATATTAACGTGGAAAAAATGTCTCAAATAATGAATGAAATAAAACACACGTGATGGAAATTATGGAAGTGATTCCATACGTAACTATTTTTGGGAGTAATATGTATATTCATAAAGTTTTTAGTTACAAGTAGGGAATGAATAAACATATGTTTACTTGTGGAATGTATGATCTGTTGTAACAACAATAATAGAAACAGAAGAGAAAGAGAGAGAGAACACACAGAATTGGTCACACAGTTCGGTCAATAATGCCTACTTTTGCGACTATAGAGCAGTTATAGTTCCGTATTATTTCTTGTGCTAATTAGGGTTACAGAGCACAAGCATATATAGTAGAAAACAGATTATACTAAGGCCCATAACCCGTACCATATTGTAGCACCTATGAGCCATACTCAAACCTTCAACCGGGGAGGTTCCAACCACCGGGGAGTCACATTGCTCCAGGGTCTTGGGAATAGTGAGCAACCGCCCATAAGTAAGACACCACATCCTGAACCAAAACCTTAAGGCAATGGTTTTATGGGTCTTGCCACTTATAAATCTTCTCACCCATCCCATCCTATCCAATGTGGTAATTCATCTCACACTTGAATACCCAACAATGTCCCCCTTCAAGTGTGAACACCCACACTATACCCACACTTTCTGGTCACTCCCCCTTGATCCACAAGTCCCTGCCGAACCATCGGCTCTGATACCACTTGCTAGACCTTCAACCGGGGAGGTTCCAACCACCAGGGAGTCACATTGCTCCAGGGTCTTGGGAATAGTGAACAACCGCTCATAAGTGAGACACCACATCTTGAACCAAAACCTTAAGGCAATGGTTCTATGGGTCTTGCCACTTATAAACCTTCTCACTCATCTCATCCTATCCAATGTGGGACTTCATCTCACACTTGAATACCAACAATCTCCCCCTTCAAGTGTGAATACCCACACTTACCGGTCACTCCCCCTTATCCACAAGTCCCTGCCGAACCATCGGCTCTGATACCACTTGCTGGACCTTCAACCGGGGAGGTTCCAACCACCGGGGAGTCACATTGCTCTAGGGTCTTGGGAATAGTGAGCAACCACCCATAATTAAGGCAAAGTTCTATGGGTCTTGCCACTTATAAACCTTCTCACCCATCCCATCCTATCCAATGTGGTACTTCATCTCACACTTGAATACCCAATAATGTCCCCCTTCAAGTGTGAATACCCACACTATACCCACAGTTTCTGGTCACTCCCCTTTGATCCACAAGTCCCTGTCGAACCATCGGCTCTGATACCACTTGCTGGACCTTCAACCGGGGAGGTTCCAACCACCAGGGAGTCACATTGCTCCAGGGTCTTGGGAATAGTGAACAACCGCTCATAAGTGAGACACCACATCCTGAACCAAAACCTTAAGGCAATGGTTCTATTGGTCTTGCCACTTATAAACCTTCTCACTCATCCCATCCTATCCAATGTGGGACTTCATCTCACACTTGAATACCCAACATGATCATATTGAGGCTGATGAACAAAAAGCTATTTAATATCATGTTTTGAGGCTATAAGTTAGACAAATTGGCTGCAGAACTTTATTTTAAGGCTTAGAATTGTTGACAACAATATATATTGCTAGGTAGATGAAAACGTATTAGGGTAATAATTCTTCGACAATGACAATTACTATAAAGATGCTAAGAATGTGTTATTGAAATACTTTATCACTAAAAAAGAAGATCAGAAATAGAGAGTATCAAGAAAACATGTTCACTCCAATCTTATGATTATTAATTTCTTTAAAGAATGGTTATTTCCTTAAACATTTATTGATCATGCTGAAAGTATAAGCATTATTGTTAACAAAGTTATTGAATGCGATGTTGATATCCTTATAAATGATGTCAATGACACTCTAAGCTCACTAATGATATGGTTTTGATTACTTGTTATCCATAATAACCAAATGCATTATTGTATTGGAGTAATGTAAATATGTACTCTTGAATAAAGACATTATATGGATCGATTTGTTTTTCCCATTTACAGGCCATGATAAAGGAAAGAGTATTTTGAGGTACATGGAAGGGACCATGTCGAACAGATGATGTACAACCACCATGATCTGAATAAATTCCTATCTGTAATCGTGATTAATGAAGTATCCCATAATAAAAGGATTTAGCTCCATGAATGTGCACTAACTATTAATTTGATTTATTTGTTTATTAGATCATAATGTTGAATGTAAGAATAATTTTAAGGATTAAGATGTTATTTTACTCCATTTTCCATTTTGAAAATATAAATTAATTTACAGTTTTCTATGCATTGTTATGTTCTTCATGTAGTGTACTTCTCTTAATAACATTTTGTTTCTCCTTTTTATATTTTACAGGTAAAACTTTTACTTATTATAGCCTCTTTTGATTTTGAAGTTTCAAGTTTAGCATTTCATCTAGAATCACAAGTAACCATAAATATTCATATGAGTTGTCATTAAGTTAACTTTCTCTATTTCCATCGTAAACCATTTTAACATAGCACACCCATTAAAACCTAGCCATGTGAAAACATTCCACGTGGCAGGACTTTAATGGTAACATGAATCTTTTCCTTATATCTAGTTTCATAACAGATAATCTCTCCATTTTCCAGCAAATAACAGACACATCCTATAAAACCTCTTCAAACCATCTAATAACATCTTAAAACAAATAAATTGAAAATTTCTTGCTCGTACCTGGTCATACACGCTCTTCTTCTCTACCATGACCAACGATGACGATAACAACAACCACCCTAGCCCCACCATACCCATCAACGTGTTGGACTTTCAAAACCTCAAAATAATCTCTGCTGTGGGGCGTGGAGCAAAAGGCGTGGTGTTTCTCGCGAAAACAACCACAACAACATCGAATAACATTGTGAATAACGAGGAGTTGATGGCGTTGAAACTAGTCTCCAAAGCGTTGATTCAGAAGAAGAATAAGAACAACGGTGAGTGCAAAAGGGTGTCATTTGAACAACAAGTACTACGTCGTTTAGATCATCCTTTGTTGCCACGGTTGCGAGGGGTTATGGAAACTGAGCAACTCACCGGGTATGCTATTGATTTTTGCCACGGTGGTAACATGCATTCTCTCCAAAAGAATCAATCTGAAAACATGTTCTCTGAAGAAACCATAAGGTATCATTTTTCTCTCAATCTTTCCATAGTTTCATTACCATGATAATGCAAGAAGACAAATAAATAAATAAGCTTTCTCTTTTATCTTGTAATTTTTTATTTCACCATAAACAATCCTGGATAATGGGTGTGGTTAAGAATTTAGCTTATTCTTTCCAACTGGAAATTTAAAAAAAAAATAAAGAAATAAAGAAATTTTTTTCTCTATCTTCCATTTTTTTATCATTTTTGCTTTTATTATTTTTTATAAATCAATTGTATTAATGAAAAATAGAAAATTAATGTCATGGACCTAAATGAGGTTACCCAACAATAAATCAATCAATGAGGGCTCCTAATCACTCGATGTTATATGCCAAATACATTTAATTGAAGATGCATGAAGTGAACCCAGAAGACTCAAACAAATTAACAATAATGCAACACTCTAAAGAGTAACCTTAGCCAACACATTAGCTTTCCTATTATGACTCTTAAATATTTTATTATTCCTTTATTTTCTTGCCAAATAAATTAAACAAAAAAGGTAAGAAGGGACCTCTTGTTTAATAGGGTCTTTCTACTTATGCACCCGGTTCATAGGTTAATCACATATTAAAAGGCAAATATTAGTTGGAAATTGAGATACTTAATGAATTAAAAAATAATTATTTAGTTATTCAATACAATTTTACCATTTATATTATATGATCCTATGCATCCTATTGATAGAAAAACCTTCTTAATAACAATATGATTTCCTCTCCTATGACAAATACAAGAAGAAATACTTTGACTCCTCTCATGGTATGGCCAAAAGAATCAAACTTCTTTTGCAAGGAGAGATAGGCACAAAAGAGTATACATAGAATCATAGAATAAATGTCCATGAACATCACAAAGGACACACGAAACTTTATCTTTTAAATGTATTATCACTAATAGTATTATTGAAGAATTAAACCTGGATGCAGCGTGAGGCTTAGAATTCTCATTACACTTTTGAAATTGGAAAATCCTAAATTTTGGATTGCTTTATTAGAATTAAAACATACATCCTCTCATTTTTTTTTACAAATATTTTTTTTTAAGGTTTTATGCTGTGGAATTGGTCTTGGTATTGGAATACTTGCACAATCTTGGAATTGTGTACAGAGATTTGAAGCCAGAGAACATCATGATCCAAGAAACAGGTCATATCATGCTTGTGGATTTTGATCTCTCAAAGAAACTGAACCCAAAGTCACCTCAATCACTGAGTTGCAACTCTTCACCAAGTTCTAAATCAACGTTTCATAAGAACCACAAGAAGCAGCGACGGTTCTCACGATTATGTAGTTGTCACTCGGGTATTTTTCCTTACGATTCAGATGGTCAACTTGGCACTAAATCACTAAGCCGGAGCGAGTCTAACTCGGTGGAAAAGTCCAACTCGTTTGTTGGAACAGAAGATTACGTGGCACCTGAGGTTGTTTCAGGAGACGGACACAATTTTGGGGTTGATTGGTGGTCACTCGGCATTGTTTTATATGAGATGTTGTACGGAACGACGCCATTTAAGGGTGTGAATAGGAAAGAAACATTTTATCGTATTTTAATGAAGGAACCGGATCTAACTGGTGAAGCGACACTTTTGAGGGACTTGATTAGGAAATTACTTGAGAAAGATCCTGATCGTAGGATCGATATTGATGGAATCAAGGGCCACGATTTCTTTAAGGGTGTGAAGTGGGACACGGTTTTGCAAGTTGCACGTCCACCATATATTCCTCACAATGGAGTTGAGGATAGGGCAGGGTTTTCTAAAACAGAGGTGGAGTCTTTTATACATGAGATATTTTTTCCAAAAAATAATAATGATGTGGGAGAGAAAAATAAAGAAGGGAATAAAAACAAAGGTGGAGGAGACCACAACAACAATAATAATAATAATAATAATAGTAATAATAATAATCATCATCATCATAACTGTAAACCTGGGTGGGTTGATAAGTTGAACCAGAATACCACTCAGAATGAGACATTTTTAATTTTTTGATTTCACTTTATTTTTTTTGCATGTAAACCTTTTATGTTGAGAATTAAAAAGATTTTTTATTGCATATCAAGCTTGATATTTTTATGTTATTTATTGTCATGTGATAATATGATCTCATGACTCAAGTTTAAAGTTAGATAGCGTCTTTGGTAATTTATGTTGTTTATTTTCATATTGTAGCATGATACTCGTAATCAAAAGTGGTTAAGTGTTTTCTATGTTATTTTTTGTAGTTTCTAGCGACTTAGGTGGCTAATGTGATAAGTGAATACTCTACGATACTATTAGAAGTATTACATAACAGCATCATACGAATTATTACAAGGAAAACTTTTTATTGTAATGACAAGGAATTTGGTTGGAAAAAATGTTTTGCGCAACATTATATTTATATAGTTTTTTTGTTTGCACCCTGGTATTCAGCCCATTGGACCGACTTATCCAGTTCGAGAGGGTCCCGGGGTTAAGGTTTTATTCATCTCCCAACGTTGTTGCGGGGATCGAACCGTGGTTCATCCTACCAAGTGCAGCCCCTGGCACCACTGCACCAACAGCTCGTTGGTATTATATTTATATAGTTTAAAAGTGTTGATGCTATATTACTAATTTAATTTCCCTCCTCCCAAGCAAACTATGCTCTTGTTTAAAATATTTAGGCTAATTAATGGCAAGAAAAAAGGTTATTATAGAGTGTAATTCTTTTAGGCGACGACAAACGTTGTTTCCAA
Source organism: Crotalaria pallida (assembly GCA_037953625.1). Taxonomy (NCBI): domain Eukaryota; kingdom Viridiplantae; phylum Streptophyta; class Magnoliopsida; order Fabales; family Fabaceae; genus Crotalaria; species Crotalaria pallida. The sequence goes on along the minus strand of CM075654.1, from coordinate 51,754,825 downwards.
TCGTCATTTCCTCGCATTGCAACTACTCGTCATTGCAGAAAACATAAAAAGAAATAAAAGCAGTAAAAAATAATTACTCCTCGCGTTTTATATACAATGTGTTTTAAGATTATGCACGAGTTTTAAAAAATGTTAAATGATGTAAGAAATTAAGATATTTTGAATATAATATCCCTATGTAATTATTATTGAAGAGAAGATAAAAATATATTGGAGATGAACAAAAAATCGGGATAAATAACGGTATAGCTGGGAAAAACAATACTAATTATGCATTAAGTTTATAAAAGAACAAAGTATACGAAACAAGAGGAAAAACTCTATATACACTATATATATATACACACACTCCGTCCTCAAATAGATAGTGAGAGTGCTTTATCCCTTTTTAATTATAATCATTTGGTTTAATTTTCAATGACATTACATTAATTATTCTTTTCTAAAAATACTTCTATTTACTCAATACCTTTTAGAGTTCCAATAATAATTATAGAGGTAATTTTGAAAAAATATACAAAATGTTATCAATTTTATTATCACTAACCATATTGATTAACTTCCCTAATTCGCATGAAAGACCAACCAAATGGTTATATTTAAGGGATGGAGTATATATATGAAAAAGATTGAGTTTGAAAAAATACTGTATAAAGAAAGGTTGCACTTTCTTTCTCAAACCCTTATTCCTTATTCCCTGTAGTATTCATTACCAAGTTTGTAACATCCTCATTTTTATAATTTAAAATATATTGCTTTTTATAGTAATTTAATATTAAAATTCTTGGGGTTTTATAAAAATTTTGGCGGAGTTTACTTTAAAATATGGACTTTTCCCCAAGTTAAATTTGTACCTGTCAGTCCAGTTTATTTAAAACAAAATTGTAATTAAACTATAGGTGGTCGTAGCTTACTTTAAAATAATATGGAAAAGGATATTTTTATATCCTTCACAACCACTATTAAATTTAATCAAAATAAGTGTTCTTATAAAGTCCTTTTTACAAAATAGAATTATTCTTAACTTACAATAAAAGTTAACACTTATATCAATTTTAATTAATAAACCATTTACAACACAATATCCTAGAATGGTTGCAACAAATATAATGTGATCAAGGAGGTCACCATAATGATATACTCTCCTTAAGTGAGAGTATACCTTCTCGGTGCGGAAGCCATGAATGTCTTTCTCCGATGGTACCTAAAATGGTCAACTTAAAGGGTGAGTAATTTGAATAATAATCAAGGAAAACACTTAAAATAACAGTAATAAAGCATAACCAGACGTACCCACACACATATGACCATACACACATTATTCCAATTAACTATACCATTCCTATACCTTAACATTTAACTATTTTATTACACTATACCAATACATTTCCTTATACAATATCAACATATAACAATGCTTTGATGCTCAATCATATGAGTATGAATGCACTTTATACCATTATGGTTTAATTCCTGAATCCAATGTACACTTTACCATTTCACTTTAAACACTATAACACTTTAACACTTTCATTGGATTCAGTTAATTAAACTCATTATATATTAATGAATGCACTTCTCCATTTCCAATAACAATAACAATGCAATTTCGTCACAACACTTCACCCTCCACTCTGGGGAAAAACCGACCAGGAGTAAGTATTTCTCAACCTCTATTTTGGTACTTCACCCCTATAGGGTTCGTCATACTCGCTTGCACAGCACTTCACCCCTCTAGGGTTCGTCATGCAATTTGGATTGATTCGCCCAAATTGGCTCTAGCAGAAATCACCCTCAACTGGTCAAAACGAGCCAAAGTGATGGAATTACCCTGGTATGCGTGGAACCAACCCCCAACACGGGAAGCAAACCCGTATCCTTTGCAGGATCAAAGTTCCCCAAGATAATCCCAGTAATTCACTTTTGCCCTCATCAATCGTTAAACGACGTGTGTTTTTCCCGGTACACCTAAGGTCCACCTTACTCCATAATGCACGTGTTTCTAATTCATTTTATGTAGCTTTCGTTAGTCAAACCTTTAATACTTTATATCCAATTGGTTGGGTTCTCTATCCTAGAATTTATGGCCATACTATATATATAGTGACAATCACACTTAACAACAATAATGAACATAATCATACCATTCATTCATTTAGTTTCATAACAATTATAACAATAATTTATCTCTAACAAAATCCTAAGTTCATAACATAGAGAACGTACCAATCATACCACAACAATAATCATAATCATTCATTCATTTAATCATTTAGTTCGATAACAATCAAATAATCAATTACTAAACAAACCCTAAGTCATTATACACACTTTTATTCTCAAAACATAACAATATCAACATACAAATCAAACTTACACATATAAAAATACATCTAATTATAAATTTATTACTATCATTAAATACTTTCCTTAATTAAAACCAAAGTACTCCCCCTTACCTCTTGAAGAGAAGAGGAGAAATTGGGATTGAGTTGGTGCTCAACCACCAAGCTCCAAGCTAGCTTCTAGTCTCCAATTCCATGCTCCTTAAACACTTCCCTAAGCTTCCTTGGTTGATTTGAAGGCTCTATGATATGGATTTGAGAGAGTTAGGGTTTGGGGTCCAATTTGGGGTTTTTGAGAATAAGAGATGAAATAGAGATTTGAAAGAGGGAAATTGATTGGGAAGAGATGGGGAGATGATTTATGATGTTAATTTGGTGAGATTCCATGTATGTTTGATGAATTGACAAATATTGGGTTGAGAGAAGAAGAGAGGATTCGAGTAAGAGAGAGGAAGTTTCTGAGAAATGGCCCTTGAACTCGTGTTTATTGGCTGCAGACACGGGGTTAATCGATTAACCACTTTGGTTAATTGATTAACACTTGCTATTTACACATGACTAATCGATTAATTCTGACCTTAATCGATTAGTGGCTGAAGGTGGCTAAAAATTTAATCGATTAATCCTCACTCTACTCGATTAGTGGCTGAACATTGCCAAAAACTTAATCGATTAACTCAAAGGTTAATCGATTAACCTGTTCAGCCCACTTAATCCCTTGTACTTCAAATTGTCATAACTTCTTTGCTAACCGTCAGATCTTGCTCAAATTTTGAGGCAAGCTTCCTAAGACACTATTCTTCACATCCAACGGTGGGATTTGAGTTTAGAGCTATGGATATTTTTTTCCTAATTTTATAAGATCCTATGCTCTTTAGGTCATAATTACTCTTCTAAACTAATTCTACTTCATCAAACCTACCCTTACTAAATTCTACATTCTAAACACATTCTAAAAAGGATCAAAGACTTGAAAATGACACTACCCTTATCAAAAATCTATTAACTAAGGCACCTAATAATTTGGTAAAATCAGGAATGTTACAATTCTCCCCCACTTAAAGGAATTTCGTCCCCGAAATTCAACTAAGTTCAAAGAAATAAAAGAGACGTAGAGCTATATGCTCTAATCGTAAGATGAATCCTATCCTAGGCAATGGAATGGTTATTACTTTTGGGGATTGCTCCCTCACTTATAAAGCAACTCGGGTGGATCTCAATAATAGAACTACTCTACTACTACCGAGGCGTCTTCTTACACTAAGTCTTACTATCCTATTGAGGTTCATTCCTAGGAAAACTAATCGATTCCCACAACTCAGGAAAACAAAAGTCTTAAACTTCCCTATAGCACAACCCTCTTAACAAAACATAAACATCAACATCATAAAATATTTTAAACAACAAGCACAAATAATATACTCAAAGAGAAACAGAACAGAAAGCATTTAACAATAAAAGGAATTAACACAACAAAACCAAGTTCAAACACAGTCAAAAGAGATAACAATACATATCAACAATTTAAAATATTATTTGCTAAACTAAACCAAATACAAAGGACATCATTTTTGAAATCTTATCAAAGAGTATACTTCTTAAAAGAAAATTAAAACATTAACTCAACATAGTTCATAAAAAAAATGATCAATACATACCAAAGCAGTCTTGCATTGAATTGAATTAAGTAAAAGTTTCGAAAAGATTGTTGATATTCATTTGATAAAAAGTTATGCATTTTGCAGTTCAAAGGGTAAACCACATGTGCACACATAAAAGGTCACCCAAAATAGAGTTGGTTACTCATGAAGAAGATGAGTTTAAATTCCAACCCAAAGTTATTCACTATACAGGAATTACGATCTTTAGATATGCCTTCCCCGGGTGAACGCGACAGGTTGCCTGAAAACATTTTCAAAAATTATCATTTCATGCTTTTCTAAAGTTTCCTTTGCAAAATAGTCAAGATCAAAGAATACATTAAACCTGAATGCTGTTGAAAATAGGGGTTATTATGAGGAGTAAAGGTAATGATGATCTTTTGAAAATTTAGTTGGATATCCGATTACAATTCGGAATGAAATCATTACTTGAAAAGGCAAACTTCAAGTATATACATACACATAGAAAAATGGATTGCCCTTCATACAAGGACTTGGTTTATCAAAAGTATCAATTTATCATTTGAAAACTTTTCTCTAAAGAAGAGATTACATTTAAAAATATAGATATCATATGAAAAGAATTGAAATTAAGAATAGCCATGCAAAATACAAGGCAAATTGCTTTGAAAACTTAATTTGATACTTAATAGATAAAGAATGATTTAATACTTTTGCAAAATTACATTCGCTGGTGGAGGAAAAATTTCTTTATTTAAAATCATCACTAAATAGTACACAAGGTGTATAAAATGATTAAAGTTGGAACTAGTGTGGAAAAATACAAACCAAATAGCTCCAACAATAGTTTGGTTTAGTATACTATTTTAGGAAAAATTGAAATTACAATCATACTTATATATAGTTCAAACACACAAATCAATAACTCTAGAACAACCATGACCTACCTCCTATATATATACTTATATATATATATATATATATATATATATACATAAGACTTAAACTCTACAAGCTTAAGACTCCCACTAGACCTATACTAGACTATTCCTGACATAGGGTTCAAGGTTTCTTATTTGGTTCCTTAGGTTAGGATTTCGCCTAACTGCTTTCTATCTTAGAACCCTAGTTGAACTCTCTTATTGCTATCTAGACTTTGGTGCTAAGACTCTTATAATGGATGTTAGGACTGGGACTTTAATACCCAACAAACTACATTCCATGAAATAGTTAACATTGGTTTGAAAATCGTTTGCGATTATGGAATATAGCTTATTCATTGAATAATGTAACATCCTACCTTTTTATAATAAAGTTGAATATATAAGAAATAGTGAGTCTGATAAATATTTTGACAGGGTTTACTTTAAAAATGGATCTTTCCCTTATAATTCAATATACCTGTCAGATTTCTAGATATCATTCATAAGCATAAATCAGATATTACAACTTCCTCCGTTATAAAATCTCAACATAAGAGTATAGTCCTTGTACAATAATTAATAATTTGGAATTTAAATCAAAATATTGAAATACTCGTTATAAAATATAATTAGTTTGCTACATATGATTACAGATCCTAATGGTTGCATCATCATGACCCTCAGGTCGTAAATATCAATTACACTCTATCGTTTAGAGTGCAATGCTCCTCGGTGGCGGACTTGCCATTAACTCCATTGTGTACCTAAAAATGTCAACTAAGAGGGTGAGACATTTAAACAGAAATTAAAGAAAACACATAATAACAATAATAGAATATAAGTATATACACATCATACCAATATATGATTCCATATAAATAAAGTTTCCATATTATAATCCAAAAATACACAAATGCATATGATGCAATGCAACTCCATAGTACATAATAATCCATATACCCTTTTCCATTGGTTTCCATTTATCCATATGCCCATAATTCCATATTTCCATATTTCCATAATTCCTCACATCGCCCTCCACACAATTGGGAAAAATCAACTAGGAGTAAGTGTTCCCCAACCAATGCTTGCACAGTACTTCACGTGACCGTCCTTCGTACAATTTGGGTTGTTTACCCAAATTGGCTATAGCGGGAACCACTTTGCACTAGTCATGATGTGTATAAGTGACCGATAAAAACTATTATAGTGTGCACATGACCAATCCCCGACTTATCCAGTACTTCACGTGACCGTCCTTCGTACTGGCTTAGGTCCCCTGGTAGATCAAAGTCCTCTACAATAGTTTTCCGCGATTGTTTCAATAACACAATCTAGTCACTACGACACTCTCGTCCGTCGATTCTATGAACCTTCACGTATCCGTCCTTCAGTCCATAAAATGTTCTCGTATCTTTCCCAATTCTTAACGTCCTTCCTCACTTCTTGATGCACGTGTTTCTACTCATTTTTATATAAATTGAATAGCCAAGCCTTTATATAGTTATATTCCTTTTTAGATATCCTCTAGCTTAGGGTGTTTGTCCATGATAATGCAATAATTACCATTTATAGGCACAATTCCATGATAGTAATAATATCAATCATAGTCTATGCATATCACTCAAATTCATAACATATATTCAATTATCCAAACATAGAACCAAACATAATCAACAACCAATCACTTTAACATAAAACCCTAGTGTAAGAAACCACACATAACTCATGCAAATAACAAAACCAATTATGTATATAGTTATATTTCTATGATTATCACTATATCCTTTCTCTAATTTAAGCCAAATGTCTCCCCCCCTTACCTTTTGGAGAGCAAGAACCAAATTGGGGTTTTGATGGAGCATCCCCACCAAGCTCTAATCCATGCCTCTTAGCTTCCTATTCCTTGCTCTTAATCACTTCCTAAGCTCCCTTGCATGATTAGAAGATCCTATGCCACGGATTGCACAGATTGGGGTTTGATAGGGAATTGGGATTTCATAAGAAAGAGGAAGTAATATGTGTTTTTGGAGAGGGAAATTCATGGGGAATTGATTTGGAAGTGATTTGTGGCACTAATTTATGATAACTTTGAGTAATTATGGTGATTGGAAGGATTTAGGGTTGAGAAGGGAAGAGAGCCATGGAAGAGGAGGGAAGAAATGGTGAAGAATGAATGAAATTCGTGTTTACTGCCTTAAATTTGGTGCTGCAGGGTCGAGGATATCGATGTCCACCCCCTGGATATCGATGTCCAACATCTATATCCCTATGTTGGATATAGATGTCCAATGTTAAAAATGACAGCACCTTCCACACTTCAAATGGTCATAACTTCTTCGTTAACCGTTGGATCTTGCTCAAATTTTGAGACAAGCTTCCTAAGACACTAACCTTAACATCCAACGGTGGGTTTTGGGTTTTGAGCTCTAAATATTTAAATCCTAATTTTTATCCCTATTTAGAAGCTTTAACTATTCTCTAGCTATTCTTGGTTCTAATATCTATCACTTGGTTCTTCCTACCATTCTTCACCTCTTAAGTCTACTAATCTCCTAATTAAGCTTGGAAATTAAATTAGGGATGTCACAATTCTCCCCCACTTACTGGAATTTCGTCCCCGAAATTCCGTTCAATTCCGTCACATGGAGAATCATCCCAACTAAAAGGTTGCTAAACTATGATACTGGCTAAACTTTGATTCTACTCCCCCACTTAGAATCAGCATACTCTTTTGCATTGGCACGCCACAGATTCTAGCATTCAATAAGGAATACAAGTTATGGTTCGCTATGGTGGGTTTCAAAGCGATAAAACTCTAAGGTTTACTCTTTAAACAACTAAACATTATAAGAATCTGGCCAAAGAGACTCTCAATTGGCCTTAAGTTCTAAGATCAGGTGCGATTAAACATTTATTGACTGCCGTATCTTGGACAACCCAATCTACTTTTATATTCTACTTACACGGCAGTATCCACAGGGATCTAATCATAATTAACCTAAGGATACTCTTAAGTCTTAGAAAAACACATACATTGTCAAACAACAATTAGAATATATATAACAATCAAAGTTCAAACATGCACATCAACATTTCGCATCAACACCTAATTGCAAACTCTAACTTAGGCATTCTCTATTTCCTTCTACCCTAATCCTGATCTACTTGATTCAACCTAAAATTCAGGCCTATATCTACACACACATTTGACACTAATTAAGTATTCCAGAATTTTGCTCAAAAAGAGTTTTTGAAAGATAATAAGGTTTCCATGATTTGTTTACAAACCAAATCAGAAATCACGTAACTGCATTGAAAAAAATTTTCGAAAACAAAGATTGATTCAGTTCCAAAGTGTCATACATGTTTTTCAAGTAACGTCCCTTTGCATAAAAGAATTATAAAAGTAAATTTTCAGCTGAGTTGGAGTTTGTTAGATTCAACTGTGGTTCTTCAACCACTTTGTTAAAATATGAAAACAACAAAAGTTGAACCTTCATCACATTTTCTTTTTAAAAAAAATAGGAAACAAACTCCAAGGAACCTCGAAATTCCAAAGGAACTAAATTTGTACTTAGCCTCAATGGTTGTGTAAAAGTTTCAAACTAAGCGGAGCACATTAAGTTTAATTTTTATCCTGTGTTCCCAACATAAGAAATATTGGAACCGACAGGTCTGTTTACAAAAGAAAATGTCACATTTATTATAAAATGTTAACTGGCTCCAAGCAGTTTGAAATTTCATTTAAAACTTTTGATTCAACCTTTGAAGACTTGCACAACATTTCCAATTCATTTCAATTCTCCCTAAGCCCAAAAACTCAGCTTTTCATTGTATTCAAAAACCCGGATTTCCCAATCGACAAAAATTCATGAGCACCACACATAATCTAGGAATTAGCACATGCTCCCTAGGCAATCAAACATACTCATTCATCATTTAATTACAAGCATAAACATGCATTACCAAACAATTCCTAGGGTTCGCTTTCTCTATTTGCCTGACCTAATGATGACTATTCATAACTAGTTTAGATTCTAAGGAAATTGAGATAAACATCGAACTCCTAGAAGATAGGAATCTATCTATTAGAAAGGCATACATCAGACATTCATTACAACTACGCATTCAAATAAACAAAATTTTTAACAATCAACTTTTTAATCAATTCAGATGTAAAATTTTAAATTTTGGTAGAAAAAATTGGGGTGGTGATATCGATATCCCCTTGTGCATATCGATAGGCACAATCGATATCTCCTGCTGGATATCGATATCCACTATTGAATTTCTGCATACTGATAGGAGTTTCGAAATACTAAATCTATTCCTATGCCATGCTAAAAACTTCGGTAAAAAAAAATCATCACGTATGGGGTTAAAGTAAAAACAAATGCAACCCTCGTATTGTAAAAGTACTTACACCTTTTAAAATCAATGTGGATGTCAGAAATTCAGTTATGCATTTATACATTCATGAAAACAAGATAACCTATTAGAATACATGTACGCATTCCTCAAGTTATGAAAATCGGAGTGACATACAAGGAAACATTTACAATAGTATGCCGATGGAATCAAAACTTTTGAAAATCGGATTCTTCTCTTGATGGAAAACTTTTGATTTCGGGTAAAGACTTAATAAAAGACTTAATCATCCAAGTTAGTTGGTACATTACAATCTTGAGATTTTTCCTTGTAAGATGACTTGGATAAAACTTTGAAAACAAATTTGCAAATTAAGGCATATGTCCTTGAAAAGTGATATCTCCATCTAACTTCGGAAAAGTTTAGATGAAAGAGTATAAACTTACTTAGGATTAGCAAACTCACGTAAAAAGGAAATGCTCTTGAACTAGAAAATTTATTTTAATTCGTTTTCAAATGTTGGAATGATCACATTCCCTTTTTATTTTGAGCTTGAAAGCTAAGTTTCATTCCAAATTGATTGGTATCGTATGTATAAGGATTCCTATTTAATCGGCGTATATCTTAAATAAGACAACGAATTAATTCACCACCGATTAGTTAGAAATCCTCAAAATCTCATTATACAACAAAGCACTCAATTTGGAAGGATTCCAAATTCTATTCAAAATAATGAAATTCATTTTAAAACATTGAAATTCATCTGAAATACTATCAGGTTTCACATCAACTAATTCCCAACATTATACCATTACCCTTGGAAATCAATTGATCTCATGATAATAGCACAATTCCGTAAAAAGGTTTTCGAAATGGTTTTCATACTTAAAACAAGTTCAACATTCACAAACAATAATCAGCATCATCAAGAGCACAATTAATCATTTAGGCAAACACACGACAACTCATAGCATCACACACTTATATGTATATCAAACATATATCCTAATTCAATGCAACCACCTAGAGTTCCAAGCATCTAATTGCTTAAACCTGAGACTAACAACGTGCACTATCTTGGGGTTTCTGACTTTCTAGTCTATGCCTACAAATTCTAGCACTATCATAGCTAACTCAAATGCTTGAACTAGCTAGACTCCTATCTCCCTACAAAATAACTCCTACAACCCTTATCACACTTACAACACTTCCGCTGCGCAACTCTGCTACAACTTCTATACCTTCTAACACCCTTCCTAATCTTAGGCCTAGGAAATAAATCTAACAATTATTTCATTGGATTCAAGGACTCAATAATATCATCTTCCAATTAAATGTAAATTTCGAGGGGCCCTTCTCGATTCAACATTGCATTGGAGAATAGAATCATTTTCGTACTACCTGAATTCCAATCATATAATAGACACTCCTTATCCATTCCAGAGAGGCTTTAAGAATTTTATTGTAAACAAAAGTTCCATTTTCTTTGTCATATTCATGAAATGATGCATTCAATTCAAAACTAAAGATTAGTCCTTCCCGTTGGGGTAGCAAGTTCATGCTCTGACCCGTTGGGAGTTTCTACTTTCCCTAGTTTTGATTTCCTGTTCCTTTCTAAACATGACAAAGTTATATTCTAAAAATTAAACTTAACCCACTTTGGATTGGACATGAATTACTAACATTAACTAAAGGATATAAATCATATCCTTATCACTAAAGACTCACTGACTTGCCAACCATCTACACACATATTTCTATTGCAATTCTAACACTTAATTAGCTAATAATCGGTTACTCTCATGTGGAGTAACTCTTTGGAGATATGGAAATCCATACTCCACAGCCGAGGATTGCAACCATTGCTCTGATACCATAATGTAACATCCTACCTTTTTATAATAAAGTTGAATATATAAGAAATAGTGAGTCTGATAAATATTTTGACAGGGTTTACTTTAAAAATGGATCTTTCCCTTATAATTCAATATACCTGTCAGATTTCCAGATATCATTCATAAGCATAAATCAGATATTACAACTTCCTCCGTTATAAAATCTCAATATAAGAGTATAGTCCTTGTACAATAATTAATAATTTGGAATTTAAATCAAAATATTGAAATACTCTTTATAAAATATAATTAGTTTGCTACATATGATTACAGATCCTAATGGTTGCATCATCATGACCCTCAGGTCGTAAATATCAATTACACTCTATCATTTAGAGTGCAATGCTCCTCAGTGGCGGACTTGCCATTAACTCCATTGTGTACCTAAAAATGTCAACTAAGAGGGTGAGACATTTAAACAGAAATTAAAGAAAACACATAATAACAATAATAGAATATAAGTATATACACATCATACCAATATATGATTCCATATAAATAAAGTTTCCATATTATAATCCAAAAATACACAAATGCATATGATGCAATGCAACTCCATAGTACATAATAATCCATATACCCTTTTCCATTGGTTTCCATTTATCCATATGCCCATAATTCCATATTTCCATATTTCCATAATTCCTCACATGCCCTCCACACAATTGGGAAAAATCAACTAGGAGTAAGTGTTCCCCAACCAATGCTTGCACAGTACTTCACGTGACCGTCCTTCGTACAATTTGGGTTGTTTACCCAAATTGGCTATAGCGGGAACCACTTTGCACTAGTCATGATGTGTATAAGTGACCGATAAAAACTATTATAGTGTGCACAGGACCAATCCCCGACTTATCCAGTACTTCACGTGACCGTCCTTCGTACTGGCTTAGGTCCCCTGGTAGATCAAAGTCCTCTACAATAGTTTTCCGCGATTGTTTCAATAACACAATCTAGTCACTACGACACTCTCGTCCGTCGATTCTATGAACCTTTACGTATCCGTCCTTCAGTCCATAGAATGTTCTCGTATCTTTCCCAATTCCTAACGTCCTTCCTCACTTTTTGATGCACGTGTTTCTACTCATTTTTATATAAATTGAATAGCCAAGCCTTTATATAGTTATATTCCTTTTTAGATATCCTCTAGCTTAGGGTGTTTGTCCATGATAATGCAATAATTACCATTTATAGGCACAATTCCATGATAGTAATAATATCAATCATAGTCTATGCATATCACTAAAATTCATAACATATATTCAATTATCCAAACATAGAACCAAACATAATCAACAACCAATCACTTTAACATAAAACCCTAGTGTAAGAAACCATACATAACTCATGCAAATAAAAAAACCAATTATGCATATAGTTATATTTCTATGATTATCACTATATCCTTTCTCTAATTTAAGCCAAATGTCTCCCCCCTTACCTTTTGGAGAGCAAGAACCAAATTGGGGTTTTGATGGAGCATCCCCACCAAGCTCTAATCCATGCCTCTTAGCTTCCTATTCCTTGCTCTTAATCACTTCCTAAGCTCCCTTGCATGATTAGAAGACCCTATGCCACGGATTGCACAGATTGGGGTTTGATAGGGAATTGGGATTTCATAAGAAAGAGGAAGTAATATGTGTTTTTGGAGAGGGAAATTCATGGGGAATTGATTTGGAAGTGATTTGTGGCACTAATTTATGATAACTTTGAGTAATTATGGTGATTGGAAGGATTTAGGGTTGAGAAGGGAAGAGAGCCGTGGAAGAGGAGGGAAGAAATGGTGAAGAATGAATGAAATTCGTGTTTACTGCCTTAAATTTGGTGCTGCAGGGTCTTGGATATCGATGTCCACCCCCTGGATATCGATGTCCAACATCTATATCCCTATGTTGGATATAGATGTCCAATGTTAAAAATGACAGCACCTTCCACACTTCAAATGGTCATAACTTCTTCGTTAACCGTTGGATCTTGCTCAAATTTTGAGACAAGTTTCCTAAGACACTAACCTTAACATCCAACGGTGGGTTTTGGGTTTTGAGCTCTAAATATTTAAATCCTAATTTTTATCCCTATTTAGAAGCTTTAACTATTCTCTAGCTATTCTTGGTTCTAATATCTATCACTTGGTTCTTCCTACCATTCTTCACCTCTTAAGTCTACTAATCTCCTAATTAAGCTTGGAAATTAAATTAGGGATGTTACAAATAACCCCGCATTTCCCTTGAGTTCTATGTGAACTTAAAGGAAAGGTATAACATCCATTACCTTAATTGAGATTCTAGACTTGAATCTCACTCTATGTGAGATACATTGCCTTTAACCCACCTTGTTATCGTCAATTGCATTTCGCAATTCCACATCATATTAGAAAACAAAGGAGTTCTAACTTATAAGAAAATGATTTGGTCTTTGGTGAGAAAGAGCTTTCAAAATTATCTTTTTCCAAAATGGGGAAAACACTTGGTAATCCCTAACTTAGTTTCATTTAAAACTTTAACAAAATTAGTTGATAATAGAAAAACATGTCAAGCATCCAAAAGTCCAAAGTATTCACAAAGATTTCCGAAATCATTTCACATTGGTTTTAGAATTAATTCAAAAGTTTCGAGGAATCCTTTGTCAAAGAAAGCAAGGATCCTCTATGATCATCAAACTCAAATAAAAGGAATTGCATGCATCGATTGAAATTTGATTTCCTTCGCATTTTCAAATCTTAATAAATGTCTTTCCTTTTATTTCAACTTTGAAGCTCAACTATCGTTTCAAATTGACGTATGTCACATTCGGTGAATTCCTATTTAATCGGCAATTAGTGTAATCTAATAGTAAACTACACCATCATTCCATTACTTAGGGATTCACTTTGTTAACAATGCATGTTAAAAAAAAAGAATTGATGGTGCGATATTCGACCAATTATCAAAGTTAGAATCAATTCCGTCCTCTGGAAGATATTAGAATACTTGTATGCTTGACATTCATTAAAAATTCATACTACTAATACTTTCCAAAGTAAGGTCTGAAAATAGTTTGATGTAAAAACATATTTACGCTTTTCCATAGTAGTGTATTTATCACCAAACACGATGTGGAATCGTAGAAAGTATTTAGGTCTTATTAGAGACGATACACAGTCACCGAAGTTAAAGGCAAGTACATCGGGTTAACACCTATTCACTTCCGCTGCGCACTCTGATAAAGAATGCTCAGAGTGTCTATGATGCAATGATTCCTAATACTTATCTTATTATTATGCATAGAAAAGAAATTTGACAATTATTTCATTGGATTTCAAGGACTTGATGATGTTATCTTCAAATTAAATGTAAATCTCGAGGGGCCCTTCTCGATTCTACATTGCGTTAGAGATAAAACCATTCTCGTACAACCTGAATTCCAATAAAATAATAAAGAAATTACTCATATTCCATTCAAAAGAAGATTTTGAAATTTTATTTCACGTAAAAGTTTCAATTCTTCGTCATATCCGAAGTTGACTTAGTTAATTCAAAACTAAGGTTTAGTCCATCCCGTTGGGGTAGCAATTTCATGCTCTAACCCGTTGGGAGTTATCACTTCCCTTAGTCTCTACTTTCGGTCCGCTTCAAAGTACAACAAAGCTACAATTGAAAATTTTACTTAGCCCACTTTGAATTGAAGATTACTAAACTATCACTAGCACTATTCCATTAATACAACTAGGCTATGCTAACTTTAACTAAATATGCATGCATGAACTATGACAATAAGCTACTAAACTAACTATTGGTTAGTTACTCTCACGTGGAGTAACTCTTTAGGGAGTATGAAATCCATACTCCACGGCCGAGAATTGCAACCATTGCTCTGATATCATCTGTAACATCCTCATTTTTATAATTTAAAATATATTGCTTTTTATAGTAATTTAATATTAAAATGCTTGGGGTTTTATAAAAATTTTGGCGGAGTTTACTTTAAAATATGGACTTTTCCCCAAGTTAAATTTGTACCTATCAGTCCAGATCAATTTATTTAAAACAAAATTGTAATTAAACTATAGGTGGTCGTAGCTTACTTTAAAATAATATGGAAAAGGATATTTTTATATCCTTCACAACCACTATTACATTTAATCAAAATAAGTGTTCTTATAAAGTCCTTTTTTACAAAATAGAATTATTCTTAACTTACAATAAAAGTTAACACCTATATCAATTTTAATTAATAAACCATTTACAGCACAATATCCTAGAATGGTTGCAACAAATATAATGTGACCAAGGAGGTCACCATAATGATATACTCTCCTTAAGTGAGAGTATACCTTCTCGGTGCGGAAGCCATGAATGTCTTTCTCCGATGATACCTAAAATGGTCAACTTAAGGGGTGAGTAATTTGAATAATAATCAAGGAAAACACTTAAAATAACAGTAATAAAGCATAACCAGACGTACCCACACACATATGACCATACACACATTATTCCAATTAACTATACCATTCCTATACCTTAACATTTAACTATTTTATTACACTATACCAATACATTTCCTTATACAATATCAACATATAACAATGCTTTGATGCTCAATCATATGTGTATGAATGCACTTTATACCATTATGGTTTAATTCCTGAATCCAATGTACACTTTACCATTTCACTTTAAACACTATAACACTTTAACACTTTCATTGGATTCAGTGAATTAAACTCATTATATATTAATGAATGCACTTCTCCATTTCCAATAACAATAACAATGCAATTTCCTCACAACACTTCACCCTCCACTCTGGGGAAAAACCGACCAGGAGTAAGTATTTCTCAACCTCTATTTTGGTATTTCACCCCTATAGGGTTCATCATACTCGCTTGCACAACACTTCACCCCTCTAGGGTTAGTCATGCAATTTGGATTGATTCGCCCAAATTGGCTCTAGGAGAAATCACCCTCAACTGGTCAAAACGAGTCAAAGTGATGGAATTACCGTGGTTTGCGTGGAACCAACCCCCAACACGGGAAGCAAACCCGTATCCATTGCAGGATCAAAGTTTACCAAGATAATCCCAATAATTCACTTTTTCCCTCATCAATCGTTAAATGACGTGTGTTTTTCCCCGTACACCTAAGGTCCACCTTACTTCATAATGCACGTATTTCTAATTCATTTTATGTAGCTTTCATTAGTCAAACCTTTAATACTTTATATCCAATTGGTTGGGTTCTCTAACCTAGAATTTATGGCCATATATACTATATATATAGTGACAATCACACTTAACAACAATAATGACCATAATCATACCATTCATTCATTCATTCAGTTTCATAACAATTATAACAATTTATCTCTAACAAAATCCTAAGTTCATAACATATAGAACGTACCAATCATACCACAACAATAATCATAATCATTCATTCATTTAATCATTTAGTTCGATAACAATCTAATAATCAATTACTAAACAAACCCTAAGTTCATTATACACACTTTTATTCTCAAAACATAACAATATCAACATACAAATCAAACTTACACATATAAAAATACATCTAATTATAACCCTATTACTATCATTAAATCCTTTCCCTAATTAAAACCTAAGTACTCCCCCTTGAAGAGAAGAGGAGAAATTGGGATTGAGTTGGTGCTCCACCACCAAGCTCCAAGCTAGCTTCTAGTCTCCAATTCCATGCTCCTAAAACACTTCCCTAAGCTTCCTTGGTTGATTTGAAGGCTCTATGATATGGATTTGAGAGAGTTACGGTTTGGGGTCCAATTTGGGGTTTTTTGAGAAGAAGAGATGAAATAGAGATTTGAAAGAGAGAAATTTATTGGGAAGAGATGGGGAGATGATTTATGATGTTAATTTGGTGAGATTCCATGTATGTTTGATGAATTGGCAAAGATTGGGTTGAGAGAAGAAGAGAGGGTTCGAGTAAGAGAGAGGAAGTTTCTGAGAAATGGCCCTTGAACTCGTGTTTATTGGCTGCAGACACAGGGGTTAATCGATTAACCACTTTGGTTAATCGATTAACACTTGCTATTTACACATGACTAATCGATTAATTCTGACCTTAATCGATTAGTGGCTGAAGGTGGCTAAAAATTTAATCGATTAATCCTCACTCTACTCGATTAGTGGCTGAACATTGCCAAAAAATTAATCGATTAACTCAAAGGTTAATCGATTAACCTGTTCAACCCACTTAATCCCTTGTACTTCAAATTGTCATAACTTCTTTGCTAACCTTCGGATCTTGCTCAAATTTTGAGGCAAGCTTCCTAAGACACTAATCTTCACATCCAACGGTGGAATTTGAGTTTAGAACTATGGATATTTTATTCCTAATTTTCTAAGATCCTATGCTCTTTAGGTCATAATTACTCTTCTAAACTAATTTTACTTCATCAAACCTACCCTTACTAAATTCTACATTCTAAACACATTCTAAACAGGATCAAAGACTTGAAAACGACATTACCCTTATCAAAACTCTATTAACTAAGGCACCTAATAATTTGGTAAAATCTGGGATGTTACAAAGTTCATTTCACCAATTAGATTTCCTATATATATATATATATATATATATATATATATTATGTTAACATTTTTAATCTTCCTCTCCCCCCTGGTTCCGGACCCTCCCTGGTATCAGAGCCAGATGGGGAAGTAGGAACGTTTGGCTAGGGGTAAGATCTACAATATGGTAACATAATATTAAAGGTCATTTTAATTTTTCTGTATATAGAGATAAATAAGATTCGTCACTCAACTGGAAGCACGAATAAGTTTCGTGTTATTCCTGTGCATAGGTAGCAAGAGTCATAAGTCCTAAAAGAGGCAATAAAGCTCAGATGATGCTGCGATTACCAGGAATAACATCTAACTGTCGGTGGCTATGGTTGAACTGATGATGGTTTAAAAAAAAAAAAAAAAAGAGTTTTTTATGACCTAAAATATTGTGTAGATCATATTATTTATCTTACCTCTGGAAACTCGTTTTTATGAAACCAAATGATGGTGATGATACTATAGGGCGAGGAACAATTACAAAATTCACTCACTACTTCAACATGTTTCGCTCTCTCTCAACCCACCTCTCTTTCAAGTCCTCCCAACCATCTTCTTCGTCTCTCGCCGAGAATGAAGAAGACCAAACCTCTTCTAGAAACATTTTCAAAGAAGAAATCAAATTTCAAGATATAAATCAAGATTTTGACAATTGGGAAATTCCCAAAATTCCCACAAAAGACCTCTACAAACCCCAGGGACGATTCTTTCAGAGTTCTGATTACATCATAAGAACTGTTGAAAAGAATATCCCCATCAATCCAATCACCTCTAAAGATGAAGAGTTCCACCTTCTCTCCAATGAAACCTTGAGAAGTCACAAACAAAAATACCGTTACTTGCACATAGGTTGTGTCCAAGTTGCTATCAAGCCACTCATGAGAGAAGGCCTTAATGCTTCTGTACTCTTATGTTTAAGAGATAAGAGGCATAATCAATTTTCAGATTCTCTTCTGGGAACTGTAGAAACCAGCCTCGGACATGGTCCAATCTATTTTAATTGTTACCCCAATCTCACTGTTAGTCTTCAAGACAGAAATATCCTCAAAGTTTTAATCCTGAACCTTCATACCCATGGTCTAGACATGATATCTGGATCCAACCCTATTGCCCTCATGTACAGAGTACAGTATAAGGTCATGAACTCTTGCAGTTCTATGGTTAGAAGATCAAGTAATCCTGGAGAAACGACCCTATTCCTCACTGATATCTCAAAAGCAAATGTCACTGTCCCAAAAACCATTAGATGGGAAGATATTGTCTTACCCGAAGATTGGCATCTAGACAGAGCTGCACCAGCTCTGCCTAAAGAGACCCCTGAAATCCAGGAGATCCGACAATATGAAGATGGTAGAGTAAAATTAACCTTTAACAGAAGAAATTCCTTTAGTGTCGCCATATCTGAAAGTTCAAGGGCTGGGGATCTCAGATCCCGTGCTACTGAGACAGCCTCTAGGAAATCTTTCTCAACAATATCCCAATCAACTATCCATCTCCAAGGCCTCGATACCTCCACTTCCATACCTTTACCCATATATCAAAAACGAGAAGAAGATCAAAAAACTATTCAGTCGCCAACATACTCCTCCATGAATGATGAGTATGATGAGATTAATAATATTGAAAAAGTTTTTGTGATCAACAAAGAAATAATCAAAAAAGATTTCTACTCTGATGACAATGTCGCTCAAAGAAACTGGTTTTTTACTCATTTTAGAGAAAAACGTAATCAAATCCAAAATGAGTTTTACAATTTTCTTGGACGAGTTGAACAAAACATATATTTCTTTGATTGGTTCCAAGCTTATGCTATTGTGAATAAGATTGATTATCCTTTCAAAAGGCAATTGTCTTCAAAAGAAAAGGTTACAAATGTTATCAGTAGCTGGCAACTAAAAGATGGCACCACTCTCCAGTCTGAATTACCTCCAAATAGGCAATACCAGCTCAACACTAAGACTGGAACTAGTCTAGCCATAGCTGCCCCATTCAAATCAAAAGATGAATCTGACCCAGTCAATCCTAAAGATATCAAAGATTTGATGGAACAATCCAACTACACCAATAAGTATCTTCAAACTTTAGGAGAAAATCTTAGTATTATCAGATCTAGGAAAGAAGAGGTATCCTCTTCTTTAGTCGAGACTAAGCCAACTGAAAAACCCTTCTTCAAACCTTTCAATCCTTCGAAAGATCTTAGAAAAAACCTACAATTCCTTAAAGCAAAAAATAAGGCTATAGTTTCCGATGAGTTAGCAGATAGCATCCGAAATTTGACCCATCTCGTTGCTCCCGAGATACCCCAACCTTCCGATTCAAGTTCCATAAAGCCCTCTGATCCTAGAACCCCCCCTTTAAGGATCGCCTGATAAATGTTTTAGGAGAATGCAGTTCTCCTTATTCTTCTGAACCTGAATCAATAAGATCTGAGAAGTTAGGTTTGAACCCGCTCATGAGTCAATCTTTATCCTGGAAAAAACCTTCCAAGCTTTATTACCAACGTGCAACTGCCCCGGATTTACTTCTTGAGGAATCCGACATCCCCCTCAAAAGCTTTGATGCAAACCAATTATACATATGGAATATTGATGGTCAGAATGAGTATGGTATTATGCAGGTTATGCAATACATGTGCATGGCTGCTACTGCTTACCTAACCACCAGTGATATAGATGAAAAAGGGATCGTAATGGCTTTAACAGCAGGATTCACTGGCCAATTAAAAGGATGGTGGGATTATGGTCTCACTGAAGACGAAAAGCATGCCATTTACAATGCTGTAAAAGTTGATCCCCACCAATCTCCTATAACCAATAAAGGGGAACTAGTCCCCGATGCTGTCAACCAATTGATATTCACCATAGGAGCCAAATTTATTGGAGATCCTTCTATTTGGAGAGATAGATCGGGAGAATTATTGTCAAACCTAAGATGTAAAACATTGTCAGACTTTAGGTGGTACAAGGATACCTTCCTTACACGAGTCTATACCAGAGAAGATTGTGAACATCGCCTCTGGAAAGAAAAATTCTTAGCTGGTCTTCCAAAGTCTTTAGGAGACAGGGTTAGAGATAAAATTAGACATCAAAATGGAGAAATCCCTTACGACAACCTTAGTTACGGACAATTAATTTCCTATGTCCAGAAAGTAGCTTTAAAAATTTGCCAAGATAGAAAACTCCAGAATGATTTAGCCAAAGAGAAAACTCTAACCAATATAGAACTAGGAACCTTTTGTGAACAATTCGGTCTCCCTTGTTCTAGGAAAAAACCCAATTCCAACACCCACAAAGAGAAAGAAGATAAACATCCCTCTAAGTACAAACACCATAGGAGACCTAAAGCCAAACATAAAAATGAGCCTCATCATAAAAGGACAAATTATCCGCCCAGGCATAAGAAACCCGATCAACCCAAGAACCAAGGGAAATACTCCGGTTGTTACAATTGTGGCAAGCCTGGACATATTGCCAGATATTGTAGGCTCAAAACCAAGATTAATTCCCTAAACTTAGAACAGTCTGTTATAGAACAACTTAATAACCTCATGGCTGAAAGCTCCGATGATGGTTATAACACCGAATCATCTGAAGATCTTAACCAGATCCAACATGATGATGCTGGAGATGACTCCGACTCCCCAAGCATTAATGTCATAACCAAAGACCATGAAAACCTGTTTTACGAAGCCATCAATTCCATCCCTAACCAAGAAGAAAGGAAACTCTTCATAGAAAAACTTAGGTCTGTCAACACTGATAGCCACAAACAAGAAGTTCATAGCACCAAATTTGATGTTACTGAAGCCTTTAAAAGGCTTGAGAACGAGTGGAAAAAACCCTCTACTATCCAAGACCTCCATACCGAAATAGCCAATCTTAAGAGAGAGGTTAGAGAATTAAAGAACCTCAACATTAGTGAAAGACTTGATCAATTAGAAAACCATCAAAATCTTCAAGATGTTATTATTGAACAGATAGGAGATGCCCAAACCCCTGAGCACACTGATAATATAAAACCCTTTGCTGATGAAGACTTTTTGGCAATCATTGATCGCGTTACTATCCAAAAATTTTATATAAACATTGTTATTAAAATTGCTGACTTCACTCTTGAAACTGTGGCGCTGTTCGACACAGGAGCAGATTCAAACTGCATTCAAGAAGGCTTAATCCCAACTAAATATTTTGAGAAAACCTCTGAGCAGCTTAGTACTGCTAGTGGATCCAAACTTAAAATCAACTTCAAACTTTCAAATGCTATTATCGATCACCAAGGTTTACGTGTTGAAACCCCTTTTCTCCTTGTTAAAAATTTGAAAAATGAGGTCATTTTGGGTACGCCCTTTATTAGGTCACTCTTCCCCCTTCAAATCTCTAAAGAAGGTATCACTACTGAATATTTGGGAAAACCAGTGATTTTCAATTTTATTCAGAAACCTCTTATTAAAAACATCAATCTCGTTAACCTTAAGCAAAAACAAATTAATTTTCTCAAAGAAGAAGTCTCATTTGAAAATGTAAATATCCAGCTCAATAATTCAGATGTTCTGAAAAGAATCCAATCTCTCCTTGATCATATCCACAATACTGTATGCTCTGATCTCCCTAATGCCTTCTGGGAACGAAAGAAGCATATTGTTGATCTCCCCTATGATAAAGACTTTAAAGAAAAGCTTATCCCTACCAAAGCCAGGCCTACCCAAATGAATGATCAAATGCTCCAAATCTGTCAAAAGGAGATTAATGACCTTCTACAGAAAGGACTTATCAGGAAAAGTAAGAGTCCTTGGTCTTGTGCAGCTTTTTATGTCAATAAACAAGCTGAGATTGAACGTGGAACACCCCGTCTAGTCATCAATTACAAGCCCCTTAATGATGTCCTCCAATGGATTAGGTACCCTATCCCTAATAAAAAAGACCTCCTTGGAAGATTACATTCTGCAAAAATCTTCTCCAAATTTGACTTAAAATCTGGATTCTGGCAGATTCAGGTCAAAGAGAGCGACCGTTATAAAACTGCCTTCACCGTCCCTTTTGGCCAATATGAATGGAATGTTATGCCATTTGGTCTTAAAAATGCCCCATCTGAATTCCAGAATATTATGAATGAAATCTTCAATCCTTACTCACACTTCACCATAGTCTATATTGATGATGTTCTTATCTTTTCCCAATCTATAGAGCAGCACTTCAAACATATCAATATTTTCGTTCATATTATAAAGAGAAGTGGCCTTGCTATTTCCAAACCCAAAATCCAACTCTTCCAAACTAAGATCCGTTTTCTGGGTCATGAAATTCATCTGGGAACCATTGTTCCTATTAAAAGAGCCATAGAGTTCGGCAATAAGTTCCCAAACCAGATCCTTGATAAGAATCAGCTGCAAAGATTTCTTGGCTGTCTAAATTATGTAGCTGACTTCATTCCCCAGTTAAGCAATACCATTAAACCACTCCATGAACGTCTAAAGAAGACCCCTCCTCCTTGGACAGATATCCACACCAATATTGTTAAAAGCCTTAAGGCTCAAATACGGGAACTTCCTTGTCTTTATCTTCCTAACCCCCAAGCCTTTAAAATTGTTGAGACCGATGCCTCAGACATAGGTTATGGTGGCATTCTCAAACAGCAGGTTTCAGGAAAAGAACAGATTATTGCATTCGCATCTAAGCATTGGAATCCTGCACAACAGAATTACTCAACTGTCAAAAAAGAAGTTTTATCAATTGTTTTATGCATTTCAAAATTTCAATCTGATTTACTCAACCAGAAATTCTTGGTTCGTGTAGATTGCAAATCTGTTAAAGAAATTTTACAAAAGGATGTAAAAAATTTTGGCTTCTAAACAAATTTTTGCCAGATGGCAAGCTATTTTGAGTGTTTTTGATTTTGACATTGAGTATCTCAAAGGCACTAATAATTCTCTCCCTGATTACCTTACACGTGAATACTTACAGGGAAACTAAAACAGGGATTTCAAAAATGTCGTCCTCCTCTCGAGGACGGGGTCGCCCCAGAGGTAAAAGGATCCAAGATCTTGTAGAAGTTCCACTCAGCCAACAACCAGGGTCATCTACCCTCCTTGGGTCTTCCACCCAACAAGGGTCATCAACCCTTCAAACCACTGAGTCATCAACTCAGTCTCCAAACAAACAACAAACCCAAACAGGAAAACAAACCAAATCAGATTATGGATTCCCACTCCATACTTTAGAAGTCTTACTAGACCAAGGTCTAACTCATCTTCCAAAAAAGTCATGGGATGAACAAGCCTCGGATGAAGATGATATGGACTTCACCAATTCCCCCCTATCCCTCATTGTTGATAGGATAAAAAATCAAGTTTATGAACCCACCAAAGTTCTTAAACCACAAACTAGTCTCCCAAAACAAGAGATACAAATTAGTGCCCCAAAACAAGAAATCCAAACAACCCATCAACCCCAAACATGCAAAGAACCAACAAAATACCACAGAAAGGGTAATTATGTCCCTGTCATTCAGATGGAACCAGAATTTTGGGATGAAAATCCCAATAGAGTTCCCTCCCGAATCTTTCCCAAAGATTTTCAATTTCAGCCTTTATCCCTAAACAAAACTTAGAGGTTCTACGAATTTATTCTCGTAGACACTGACTCCATCTCCATAAAACACCATAAATCCACAACTGATAAGACACTGATAACCCATTCCACATTCCAGATCCTTAAAGTATTAACCCCTTCTCAATTTGGGACCAATCTTAATAAAATACAAAAATTTTCTCAACCTTTTGATCCCGCAGGTTTTAATTATTGGGATTATGTTCAAGCCTGGACCAATGTGTTCTGGTTCCAGAATCAAACTTTCAGCCACTCTTGGTTAATTTATTTTAAAAGAAATATTAATTATGTGTTTCCCCATTGGTTTATCCAGTGGTGGATTTTCTTTGGACCACCAAACGACATCCTTCCCCAACCTGTAAAAGAAGGATATCAACATTTCAAGTCTAGAATCAATTTAGAAGACAATCATATCCCAATCAGTCTCCACTTTTGCTCTAAGCTATCACTAGCATGGATCTTCCAGTGGAAATATATTTATCTCACTAGCATGGGACTTCCCTCGTTACAGCGAGAAGCCTATCACAAATGGTGGGCCAACTTCGACTTTGCTCATGCCACCAAAGAAGGAGTTAATCTTTGGTTCAGCAGGAATCCAACCTTCCTCAAAGTAGCTGATCCAGAGACTTGTAAATTTCTTAATCAAAGGGCGAAAATCACAGCAGCTCTTGCCGCCTCAACCTCAAAAAATTCTCTAGAAGAAAATCTTCAAAACATCCTCAAATTGTTACAAGCAGACCAATCAGAAACCTCGAAAACAAAGCTCCCATCATCTGATGAGGAAGAAGAAAATGAAGATGATTGCTTTGCTGTCAACTTGGATGATGACTAGAATTTTCATTAAATTATTGTAAAATGCTGTTGTAATAGTTCCGGTTTAATTATTGTAAAATACTGTTGTAATAGTTCCGGTTTACTTTCCCAAATAATTGTACACAGTGCAGGTCTTGCAACCGACACTGTTCAAACAGTAGGAAAACTAGTCTATTTAAAGAGCATCTCAGCTCTCAATAGACACACAATTTTAGAGAGAGAGACTTTCAGAGAGAGTTTTGGAGAGATTCCAGCCTTTGAGATCTCGTAAGCTCCTCCTTTAGTTTCTGTCTTTCAATCTTTCAAATTTATGTTTATGTCTTTCAATCTTTTAATCATATAATATTTTCATATTCATGTTTTAGTTCTTGTTTACTTTCATTATCTCCACTTTCTCCCTCACCAGTTCTTCCTTCACGGATTATGCCAGAAGGTTCTGGTCCCCCTTTTTAATTCTGTCTATTTTTAATTTTTTCCCCTTCTCCCTCACCAGATCATCCTTCGCGGTTATGCTAGAAGGTTCTGGTTCCTTTTAATTATTTATAGTTTCCAGATCTTCTTCACGGCTATGCTGGAAGGTTCTGGTCCTCTTTAATTTATTTATTATATCATTCATCTGCATCATCATCGCATATAGAATAGTCCTGCTATTCCCTACTTTCCTTTTCCGTTTTTAATCTTCCTCTCCCCCCTGGTTCTGGACCCTCCCTGGTATCAGAGCCAGATGGGGAAGTAGGAACGTTTGGCTAGGGGTAAGATCTACAATATGGTAACATAATATTAAAGATATCAAAGATTTGATGGAACAATCCAACTACACCAATAAGTATCTTCAAACTTTAGGAGAAAATCTTAGTATTATCAGATCTAGGAAAGAAGAGGTATCCTCTTCTTTAGTCGAGACTAAGCCAACTGAAAAACCCTTCTAAGATCTTTCGAAGGATTGAAAGGTTTGAAGAAGGGTTTTTCAGTTGGCTTAGTCTCGACTAAAGAAGAGGATACCTCTTCTTTCCTAGATCTGATAATACTAAGATTTTCTCCTAAAGTTTGAAGATACTTATTGGTGTAGTTGGATTGTTCCATCAAATCTTTGATATCTTTAGGATTGACTGGGTCAGATTCATCTTTTGATTTGAATGGGGCAGCTATGGCTAGACTAGTTCCAGTCTTAGTGTTGAGCTGGTATTGCCTATTTGGAGGTAATTATATATATATATATATATATATATCTTTTTTGCCACTATTGTTAGCCCTTGTCGAAGAACCAACGCATGACCACCATGTCGTTGATGCTGACGTCACCCTAACGCCCACCATTGTGAATCGAATTCCCTTTGCCACCTCCTCGTTGTCACTGAACCCGAGCTACCCACTTTGTTGTCACCTCTGCATCATCGTTGAACCTTCGACAGTCATCATTGTTAGAATTTATGATTTTAAAATATATATATATATATATAAGTTATAGCATAGATAATTTAAAAAAACTAATTTATAGTTATTTATTTAGTACTTACTAATTAAAAAATACTTTAAATGCAAATTACAAATAAATTTGTTATTAAAGTCTATATTTGCAAATTTACTAAACATGTATATGTTATTTGCGCAATAGGTTGCATGTATACACAATTGTTTAATTAACACATGGTGCACTGAAATACCAAACATATTGGGTGTCAACACTGTGAAGTTAAATTAACATATTTGACTAATACAATAATTTTTTTAAAACTTCTAACATAAGTATTTAATTCTTTACTTTTTAAATATTTTTATAACTAGCTCTTACCCATGCAATGCACGGGCTGTTAAAGTAATGATTATTTTTTTTATTATAATAAATTAAAGTAAAGATTATTATTAAACAACAACGAAAAATAATTACACAAAAATCCAAGGTTTCAGATCAACCCTACACTTAAAAAAATTAATCCAAATTATCTTTTTAATAAATTTTGAACTTATTCGCATGAATCAAAAATAAAATTCTTTATTTTGGATATTTCTTATTTATTTGATGGATAAATAAACATTTATTATATGATTATCAACTTTATTATGATGAATCAAAATTAAATCAGATTTGAACATTTCGATTTTTTGTTTGATGGTATTATGAACATAATTTATGATAAACCAGAACATCCATTCTTTCATCGGACATAAATTCATCAGAAGATAATGACTGCTCATTTTTTAAATATTATATTTGTTTATGTATATATCATTATGAAATTAATGCATTCCTTATTTAGTTAATCGATTAATCAGTATTTTTTTTATATACCATTATTACATTTATCATGGTATTATGAATAATTAGATTGAAATCAAAATTAAATTTTTTGATATTTTTTGTTTTATGATATTATGAGTATATTGAAGGATAAATCAAAATATTTCATATTTCACGGAACATGATAATTTAGCATGTGTTGAATATAATTATCACCATTAATATGAAAAATCAAAATTAAATCAAAATTATACATTCTTATCTTTTTTTATTTGATGGATAAATTAATTTTTTTGTACAATTACCATTTTTTACTATGATTATCCCAAGTTAATTATATGATTAGATTATAAAAAGTCTTTATCCTAATTGTTCTAATAATTTTGATTTAATTTTTTTCCAATTTACGTGAGTTATCTTCTTTTGTTTCTTGTTTCTTTGTGATTATCACATAATATTGTTTTTTTATTATGATGATTATATGGGTAAATTGTTACACCCTATCTTAATTACTACACTAATTATCCCGATTAGATTTAGTGACCTGAAAATTTCTTGCTTAAAACTCTTTTTTTTGGTAGAAAGAAAATCTTTATTACCACATGAACAATAAGAAACAAAACCAAGTCTCCCACTCTAATTGCCACCTTCTAGGAAGGGTTCAATCAGGGTAGAAAAACTAAAACAAGATTACAACTCAATTCTCAATCTATCAACAAGAGTCCTATTACTCCAATTTAAAAAATCCTTAAAACAAAATTGAATCCTACTAGCTATTTCCTTCCTAATAAGCATAAAAACCAAATGCACATCACGGGTGGAGTCTTGGAAAATACGTATGTTCCTCTCAATCCAGACATGGTATAAAGTTGCCATGAATAACGCATGCACACATTTCCTTCTAGTTTTCTCTTTAAACCCATGAAGAATCCAGCGAGTCCAAGAATTATAGGAAGTTGGCCATGAGTCCAGGCAGAACCAATGGCAAGCAAGAGATAGCAGCTCACTACTCCATGGACAAGAGAAAAATAAATGATTCCTTGACTCAGTGCCACTCAAGCAGAGAGGGCAATTAGTATCAACCATCATGAATCTGCTGAGACGATCTCGGGTCTGCAATCTGTCAAGAGTCGCTAACCATCCAATAAAACCATGCCTTGCCACAGAGATCGAATTCCAAACAAAACTATGGAGAGGGAAAATCTCTTGATGACCAAGTAAGAAATGGTATCCTCTCTTTATAGTATACTGCCCATCCGAGTGCATGAGCCAAACATCATTGTTGAATGCAGTAATGAAACGATCCCTAAGCTTGACAATTTGTTTCCAATGCCAACTTGTTGAACCTTGAAGCTGATACTGCCAAATGGTGCTAGTCTTCAAGTAGATGGCATTGATCCATTTAATCCACAAAGAGTCTTCCTTGAGAGCAATTTGCCATAGTTGTTTCCCAATCGCAGCACAATTCCATAAATGGGAGTTCTTAAAGCCAAGACCTCCATATTTTTTTCGGTTTGCACACCTTTTCCCATGCTACTGAAGGAATTTTCTCTTGACTGCCCCATAGAAAAACACGACATTTAGCTTCAATCTGATGAATAACCCCTTTCGAGATGAGGAAGATCCCATCCCAGTAACTATGCAGGTTCAGCAAGATTGCATTAATTAGCTGGAATTTACCTTGATAGGAAAGATTGCGTGTTCGCCAAGACTGCATTCTGCTTGTGATTTTGTCCACCAGAATCGAGCAAGCTGAGTTGGACCATTTCCTAGCATGTACAGGCAGACCAAGATATTTCATTGGAAACACCCCTTGTTGAAAACCAGTGATTGACAATATGATTCTTTGAGTAGCTTCATTCACTCCTGCCATGTAAATCTGAGATTTGGTTGGATTGGCTTGTAAACCCGAGGCCTTTGAAAAGTCCCAAAATGCATGATACAGCACAGATACACTTGCTTGATTGCCTTTGCAGTAGGTCATTAGATCATCTGCAAAAGCAAGGCTGATGAGATTCACTTGCTTACAAAGAGGGTGGAACCTAAACTTAGGGTGATGAGCTGCTGACTTCAGTTTTCTGTTCAAGAGCTCCATTGCCAAAACAAAAATAAGAGGGGAGATTGGATCCCCTTGCCTCAGAACCCTAAAGCTTTTGAATTGACCTGATTTAGCACCATTTAATATGATATTGAAAGTTGGAGATTTGATGCATAACATGATTCTGGCTGTGAACTGAGTAGGGAACTTTAAGCTCAATAGCATCTTTTCAATAAAATGCCAATCCAATGACTCATATGCTTTCATCATGTCAATTTTCATGCAACATCTTGGTGAAACTTGTTTTCTGCCATAAAGTCTTAAAAGCTCATTTGTGATTAGAACATTGTGAATAATACTTCGACCTTGAACAAAAGCAGTTTGGCTTTCATCAACCAGAAAAGGCAAAACACATTTTAAACGTGAAAACAACAACTTGGCAATACATTTATAAAAAGTATTATGTAACACCCCAAAATTTTAATCCTGGATTACTGGAATGTTAATTATAAAGCTTATTATAATTAATTATTTCTAATTTAATCTTTGGCTAAAACCTGTGTTTATATTGTTGGAATTTATTTGGTAAGTCTATTTATGCATAAATATAAATATTTTTCATATTAGTCCCTGAGTTGGGACCTAGAAGTAATTATAGGAAAGGTTTTGGAGGGAAAGTAAATAAAATTATTATTTTTCAAAAACTGACCAAAACACTCGAGTATTTTCTCGACTACTCGAGTATTCTGGACAGAGTTGCACGAGTTAGTGCGTTTGGTGAGTCACCATCAACGATTTTGTTTCGTTGACACGAGATCACCACCCTTCCACTCTTATGGAAGTCGTGTCGCCGTGCATGAGCTTCCTCCCTGTCTATTTAAGCCAATCAACTCGTATGGTGAAGCATTTTGGCCAAATTGTTGAAGAGTTAGTGAGTTAGGGTTCTTGATTCGTTTCTGTCGATTCTTCTTCTGTGTTCTGATTCAAACCACAAACTATACACCAATACAAAGCTCACATCTCGAGCTTTGTATAGACATCAAATTCGTGAGCTGAGAGTGAGTGTGAAGGAAGAATCAGAACTTGGAAGTGTAGCTGTTGCAGTCAAACCTTTTCCTGGAGCTCACTTTGAGTTCGATTTTTGGTAAGCTCATGAGTTCTTTGAGTCTCAATTTGATTTCTATAGTTAGAACGTGTTGCATAGAGTTTAGAAATTCTAATTTCCCCAATTTCTATCTCTGTTTCATATGTCAACCAATTCCATTTTGGACCTCCACTCAAAACTGTCTTGCATGTGGTGCTTGAAGAGGTTTTGGTGTTGTGGAGCTTCTTCTTGAAAATTCTCTTGTTGATTCACGTCTGAGAGGTAAGGGAAAGTTGTTTTATGCACTAGATAGAGTTTAAATTCCATGATTTTTATTATAGAGCCACCAAGAGGCTCTAAGGGCTTAGATTGAATAAGAACTTTGGTTTGGAGACCAACTCATGCTCTATGGTTGTTTTGAGCAAGTTTCATATGAGGCATGAAAGCTGTAATGAGCTTTATTTCACAAGTTTATTGAGTATTTTGCAAATTGAGATGTTAAGTTGTGAAATTGTATGTTTTATGCACAAACTCTTGATTCTCTGTCAAATTTGTTAATTGATGAGTTATAAGTGTTTGAGCATGTTCAATATGTGTTACATAAACTCTGTTGATCATTGGATTGGACTAAAAATGGTTAGAATTGAAAATGGTATGTTAAAACCAAGTTTCCAGTCTGTTCTGCAAGAAAAGACTCGAGTACTTGGCTTGATACTCGAGTAAAACTTTGATAAAACAGTGTATTTTGTGTAAGAACACTCGAGTACCAGGCCCAGAACTCGAGTATTAACTGATGCATGGGGACACTCTATGGAAAACCACTCGAGTAATGCAGGGGTCACTCGAGTGTTCTGGCATTGATGAAGAACACTCGAGTACTCATGAATCACTCGAGTATTTTTATGAATCTGAAACCCAAATCCTCAGAAAGGCATGAACAACTCGAGTAACTGAGGAACACTCGAGTAATCTGGAAATAACTGAAGAACACTCGAGTGTTCTGAGGAACACTCGAGTATTTTACCCAGAATATTAAAATACCATTTTTAATTCTGAATCATTGATTAATACTTAAATGACAATAATCCAAGTGATCTAAGACTTAAAGGAACCTGATTGATGATATGATAAATTTTCGTTTGAATGACGAGACGCTGCTCGGGTGGCACGTCGGGTATTATTAACAAGAAAAACATCAATCAATTCCTTTAAGCGAAAAATGATGCATTCATTTTGGAGTCTGGATGATAGATCGTTTATCATGTTTTGGTAACATGTGGAGGGCCTCTGGGAGTGCCAATTGACGGCTTGCTTGATGACACGTTATGGTTGACGACGTGGTCGGCTTAGTGGATGCCGATATGGTTATACCGTTTGGATGACGGGACATGCTCGGGTGGCATGGATTCCAAGCTTATCGTGTACATTCTTGGTGAATGTACGAATGTTGTACACCTAGGAGTACAACGCACGGTTGAGTGCTGGACGAAGTAAATGATGGACGTCAGAGAGTGACATAGAATGATGGAGATAGGTTTGAGAGCTAAGTTCATTCAGCATGCCACTCATTTAAACTAAGAGTGATAAATGAAATAAGTATGAGCATCTTACTTGCATCCTATTTCTGGTAAATGCTAAATGTGATTGTTGTTTATTGTTGCATGTTTATACCTTCACATTATACATACATTTATGCTCTATTGATTATGTGTATAGAAATGCTTACCCCTATGCCCTTGTAGGTGATGTCACGTTACATCGCTTGCATCGAGATCCGGCCACTTCCTAGTGGCACATGGATCTATGAGGACCATCGCGCGGTGTTCGAGGGAGAGGTGGAGGTTACCTTCTACCACCCGAACCCGCTGATTCGATTTCGTCCTCGTAGATTTAGGATTCCCATCATATACACTATGCACGTACCACCGTTTTACACATATCATGGACCACCTCCCACACGACCAGCTCGCTCTTATCACAGCTTTCGTTTTAGACCTACCCGCTCACACCCTTTTTCTTCGAGAGTTGTTCGCGAGGAGACTCCCCCTTCTGATCCGAGGATCCCAGTTAGGGTCACACCATCTCCTGACCCCTTACCCAGTGGTAGGGTACACTCTCCATCGGATGAGATCGAGGAGGATCCCGTGGAGGACGAGAGCGGTGTTGGAAGTCAAGCTGGTTGGAAGGCATGCTTCAAACTCTCTATGGACTTCAAAGTAATGCAAATATATGTTTTGATGATAACAAGCCAACTCAAGTTCAAGCTCACAAGTGCAAGTCAAGTCTCAAGATTGAAGACTCAAGAAATCCTAGAATAGAAACCTTCTCCTTAGATAAAATGTAAGGTAATGAAGTTGTAGTTTACTTAGAAGTTACAAAGCCAACATAGTTTTTCATTTTAGAAGAAAAGAAGAAAACGTGTTTTCTGCATATAAAATTTTTTTCTGCATTTAACCTTAGTGAAAATACTTGATGTTACAAAACTCTGCATATTTATATGACTGCAAAGGAGAGTAATCGATTATCTCTCAAAGTAATCGATTAACTCAGTTGCATCATAGAAAAATCAGAGAAGCTGTAAACGATTAATTGAATTTTGTTAATCAGTTACTTTCTTATGAAAGTAATCGATTACATCAGTCAAGTAATCGATTATATTTGTTGCATCATATATTTTTCAGAGGCTTAGTAATCGATTACAAGTCTTGTAGTAATCGATTACATGATGTTGCATCATATGCAAACCAGAGGCTTAATAATCGATTAACTCATTAGTGTAATCGATTATCATAGTTGCATCATATAATGAACAGGAGTGATGTAATCGATTAACTATTCTTAGCCTAATCGATTACATGTTTTTCAAATGTATTTAAGAATTTCTATTTTTGTAGAAATAATCGATTATTCCCTAAAGTAATCGATTACTTCTTGATTCTCTGAAAAACGTGTCAGAATCATTTTTATTATTTCCTGATTTGTTTTTATATAAAAGATTCTGATATATTTTATAAAATTCGAAAATGATTTTAATTTTGAATTATTTCCTTTTTGGTTTTAAGAATCAAATCTTTATTTTATTTCGAAAATCGTTTTGATTTTATTTTGATTTTAAAACTTATTACAAATCTTTTATTATTCTATTTTGATTTTGTTTTATTAATTCAAAATCGTTTTTGATTCAAAAGAGTTTTTCTTTTTAAATAAGATCACTCCAACATTTCAACAAGTTTTTTCACGTTCAGTGATTTTTTTATTCATTCATTCTCACGTTCTTCATCTTCTTCTTCTTTAAGAGTTCTGGTTTTCATTGTTCTATTTTTCTAAGAACAAACCTTGTTGGCTGAGTAAATCCTAAGAGAAACTTCTTTTTCATTATCATAAGAGCATATTGTAGAATCCGTGTTGTGAGAACACAAAAAGCTATTGTAATCACTTTCATTGTAATCGTTCTAAACCTTAGTGGTAGGGAGAGAATCCCATAGTTGAACGTTGAGGCGTTCGTAGGGCGAGGAACCCTGCTATGTGATTGAGGCCCCTAGCGAACGGAGGTTCCTAGTAGTGTGCGGGGTGCTCTTGGTTGTAATAGGGTGCGGCTCTATTGCTTGGTTATAAGAACTCTCAGGCGGGTCGCTTGGGGACTGGACTAGGCCTTTCGACGGGAAGGCTGAACCAATATAAAAATCACCGGTGCAAGCTTTTCTATCCCTCTCTCTTTTACTTTCCGCATATTTATTCTTTTACGTTTCCGCGCTACTCGATTATTATATTATTTCTATCGTTTTTGCGATCCATTACGAACGTTTAATCTCTCCATCTCAAATCATTTTTTTTTAATTTATTACGAATTTTTCAATACATAATAAAACTCGATTCACCCCCCCTCTCGAGATTTTGAGGCCAAAACCAACAATTGGCATCAGAGCTAGTCTCTTGTGTTAAGACATAACCGTCTCAAGAGTATGGCTTCAAACTCTTTGTTTGGAGGTGAAGGGAGTTCTATTAACCGTCCTCCCATGTTTGATGGGGTAGGGTACGCGTATTGGAAAGCCCGTATGAAAATTTTTATTCAAGGAGTAGGATTAAAAGTTTGGGATGCTGTTGTTAATGGTCCCTATGTTCCTACCTATGTGGTTAATGGTAACACCGTCGAAAAGCCTATGGCTGAGTGGACGGAGGAGGAGGAACGTAGAGTCCAATACGACTTGAAAGCGAAAAATATTATAACATCTGCTTTGAGCTATGATGAGTTTTTCAGGATATCAACATGCGAGACAGCACAACAGATGTGGGATACGCTGGAAGTCATGCATGAAGGTACAACGGAAGTAAAGAGGTCAAGGATCAATACGTTGACTGGTGAATATGAGCTATTCAGGATGAAAGATGGAGAATCAATTCAAGAGATCCAAAAGCGCTTCACAATGATTGTTAACCAACTGACGACATTAGGGAAGAAGTTCACCAATGAGGATCTCATCAACAAAGTTTTAAGGTGTTTGGGAAGAGATTGGCAACCCAAGGTGACGGCAATTGCTAAATCAAGAAATCTCTCAACAATGACGCTGGCAACTCTGTTTGGAAAATTACAAGAACACGAAAGTGAACTAAAAAGGTTGGCTCAGCATGAAGAAGAGAACAAGAAAGTTAAAAGTTTGGCATTCAAGGCTGAAGCACCTGCACCAGATAGTGACTCAGACAAAGAATTATTGAATGATGAACACATGAGTCTATTGGTGAAAAAGTTCGGGAAATTCCTGAGAAAGAAAAATTTCAACAAGAGAGACAACAATAAAAGTGGAGGCTCAACCATCACATGTCATGAGTGTGGCAAGCCTGGTCACATTAGAGCAGACTGCTATCAATTGAAAAAGAAAGAGAATTCAGAAAAAGGCACCTCAAGTTCAAAGAAGGGAAAGCAAGCATACTTGGCGTGGCTGGACAATGATGGAAGTTCGGATGAGGATTCAGACGAACAAGAGGAGACTGCCAACCTATGCTTGATGGCTCACGACAAAGAGGTAACTACTGAACTTAACTTTTCTTCTGATGAATTACAAGAAGCATTTGAAGAGTTACATGAGGAATCAATGAGGTTATCCTTATTGGTTTCTCTAGAAAAGAAAAATTCAGCTTCCATTTTAGAAAAGAATAAAGAACTTACTAAGGAAAATGATTTTTTGAAAAATCAAAATAAGGAGCTGAATTTGACTTTAAAAAATTCTTCAAACACTTCGTGTAATGACATTAAACTTAAAGCTAGTTCTTCTTCTTGTAAATTCTGCAAGGACTTGGTTAAAGAAGTTGAAGATTTAAAAGAAACCCTTGCTAAATTTACAAAAGGTAGAAATACTTTAAATTTAATGTTAGGTAGACAAAAATGTTTCTTTAATAGAGCGGGTTTAGGATATCAACCCGGAAGACATCAAAAGAAACTAAGTACCATTTTTGTCCCTGCCAGTAATCATAAGAAACCTCTTATTATATGTCATATTTGTGGTAAAAAGGGCCATGGTGCACATGAATGCATACACCGAAAAGTGAAGTTCGTTAAACCGAACAATGAAGCTAGAAGGTGGCATGATTTAAACTATGGCTATACTAACACTCAAGGACCCAAAAAGATATGGGTACCTAAAAAGAAACCTTGAATTCTTTGCTTGTAGGTTACTTTGGAAGGAAGGAAGGCATGGTGGTACTTGGACAGCGGATGCTCAAAACATATGACTGGAGATAAATCCAAATTCTCGCATCTCGTGCCTAAGGACCAAGGACATGTGACTTTCGGAGATAACAATCAAGGAAAGATTATCGGAATCGGTAAAATTGGTACACCTCCTAACCCTTGCATTGAAAATGTTTTACATGTTGAGGGCCTAAAGCACAATTTGCTAAGCATTAGTCAATTGTGTGATAAGGGCAATAGGGTTATATTTGATTCTGATAGATGTATTATCGAGGGAAAAATTGATAATCTTATTAAGCTAATTGCTCGCAGGATAAACAATGTTTATGTTATTGATTTTGATTCGATTCCCTCAAATGATGCGAAATGTTTATTATCTAAAGAGGATGAATCGTGGCTGTGGCATCGTAGAATAGGTCACATACACATGGCTCATTTAAATAAAATTTCTTCTAAAAACTTAGTAGTTGGTTTGCCAAATTGTGATCCTAGTTCAAAATCAAAACTCACAACGTAGAAAAGGTCACATACACATGGCTCCTAGTTCTTTTTCTGAAAATTGTGATCCTTGTTCAAAATCAAAACTCACAACGGCTACTTTTCCGTCTAAAAATCTGGTTTCAACTCAAAGGCCCTTGGAACTTTTACATATGGATCTTTTTGGACCGTGTCAAACTAAAAGCTTTGGTGGCAACTATTATTGTTTAGTTATTGTGGATGACTATTCTAGGTATACATGGACGCTTTTTATTACTCATAAAAATGACGCATTTCATGAATTTAAAAAGCTAGCCAAGATTATTCAAAACAAATTGCATTTGAGCATTGCATCCATTAAAACTGATCATGGTGGAGAATTTGAAAATCATCTTTTTGAAAAGTTTTGCGAAAAACATGGAGTTAAGCATTATTTTTCCGCTCCAAGGACTCCAGAGCAAAATGGAGTTGTGGAGAGGAAAAATCGTTCATTAAAAGAGCTTTCTAGAACAATGCTTAATGACATGAATTTGCCTGCATATTTTTGGGCCGATGCAGTTAGTACAGCTTGTTATGTTATGAACCATGTTTTGATTAGGCCTATTTTAAAGAAAACCCCTTATGAGCTGTACAAGGGGAGAAAACCAAATATTTCCCATCTTCGAGTTTTTGGATGTAAATGTTTTGTGCATAATAATGGTAGAGAAAATCTAGGAAGTTTTGAGGCTAGAGCTGATGAGGGTATATTCCTTGGATATTCTGCTTCGAGAAAAGCTTATAGGATATACAATAAATCTCGTAATACTATTGAAGAATCTATTCATGTATCATTTGACGAATCTAATCCCAGAAGGTTGGGAAAGGTATCTGTTAATGACATTTCAGGTATTCTTGGAGATTTATTCGTTAATGAGGATGAGGAGCCAAATGCCAAAAAGAAAGAGCATTCTGAAAGCAATGGAAATTCAGTTGAAAATGTTGAGGAGAAAAATCAAGAACAATCCATGGAACTCAACACTGATTTGCCTAAGGAATGGAGAACATCAAGGCACCATCCTATAGATCAGATTATCGGGGATATCTCAAAAGGTGTAAGTACTCGCAACTCTATTAGCAATTTGTGTAACTTCTTTGCATTTGTTTCTCAAGTAGAGCCAAAGAATTATTATGAGGCTATGCTTGATGAGCATTGGCTTTTGGCAATGCAAGAGGAATTAAACCAGTTCGAAAGAAATCAGGTGTGGGAACTTGTTCCTAGGCCTGTGTCTCATCCGATTATTGGAACTAAGTGGATTTATAAAAATAAAATTGATGAGGCTGGTTTAATTGTTCAAAACAAATCTAGGCTAGTTGCACAAGGTTACAATCAGGAAGAGGGGATAGATTATGCGGAAACATTTGCCCCTGTTGCTAGGTTAGAAGCCATAAGACTGCTATAAGCATTTGCATGTATTCTAGATTTTAAATTATATCAAATGGACGTAAAGAGTGCCTTTCTTAATGGTTTTATAAATGAAGAAGTTTATGTGTGTTAACCTCCTGGCTTTGAAAGTTATGAACACCCTGATTATGTTTATAAATTGAAAAAGGCTTTGTACTGTAACACCCCAAAATTTTAATCCCCGATTAATGAAATGTTAATTATAATTTAATTATAATTAATGGTTTCTATGTTAATCCTTGATTAAAATATGTGTTCATGTGACTAGCTTAGGTGTGTGAAATTATTTAATAAATATAATAATGTATAAAATAGAAGTTTTGCATATTAGTCCCTGGGTAGGGACCTAGAAGCAATTATAGGAAAGGTTTTGGAGGGAAAGTAAATAAAATAATTATTTTTCAAAATCTGGGCAAAACACTCGAGTATTATTCTGAATACTCGAGTATTCTGGGTCAATCTGCACGAGTGAGTGCGTTTGATGAGTCACCATGAACGAGTTCCCTCCGTTGACACGAATACTCCGTCGTCAACAGCTCAAGAGTGTCGTGTCGTGATGCATGATGCCCCTCCATGTCTATAAAAGCTCATCAACCTTCCTAAGCTAGGAATTTTTGCTCAATCTTGCTTGTGTTGACATAGTTAGGGTTTCGAATTTATCCTCTTCGATTCTCTTTCAATTCTGAGTGTTAAGGCTTGAGTGATACACGAATACAAAGCTCACATCACGAGCTTTGTATAGACATAAAAATCGTGAGGATTGAGTGAGTGTGTTGGGAGAATTGGAGCTGAGAAGTTGGAGTTTGTTCTGTCAAAGTGTTGCTTAGAGCTTACTTTGATCTTGATTTCTGGTAAGCTCACAAATCCTTGAGTCTCAAATTCGGTTTCCTTAGTTAGATTATGTGGCATGGAGTCTAGAAAATCTAATTTCCCTAATTCTATTCTCTGCTTCATGTGTAAACCAATTCCACTTTGGTGTTGCACTCTAAATGCTCTGCATATGGTGCTTGAAGTTGGTCTGAGAATTGTGGAGCTTTTCTTTGGAGATTTATTGTTTGATTCACGTCTGAGAGGTAAGGGGAAGTAATTATATTCACTAGATAGAGATTAAATTCCATGAATTGTTCTAGAGAGCCACCAAGAGGCTCTAAGGGCTTAGATTGAATAGGAACTTTGGTTTGGAGACCAATCCATGCTCTAAAACTGTGTTGAGCAAGTTCTATATCATGCATGCAAGCTTAAATGGACTTTACCTTATGAGTTTTATGCATATTATGCAATTTGAGGTGTTGAGTTGTTAAAACGTGCATTTTAATGCATAATTGTTGGATTCTCTGTCAAATCTGTGTTTTGATATGAAATAAGAGTTGTAACATGTTTAAATGATGTTATGTTAACTCTGTGGATCGATCCCTGGAATGGACTAGAATTAAGTAGAAATGAAAATGTTATGTGAAAACCAAGTTTCAGTGTTTTCTGCTATGAAACACTCGAGTAAAAGACAGGATACTCGAGTAAAATGTTTATGAAACAATGTAAATTGAGCAAGAACACTCGAGTATTTTGTCTGATACTCGAGTATCGTGCATGACCTGAGAACAAGTTAAGGCTAATCACTCGAGTCATTCAAGGGAACTCGAGTATTCTGGAAATGTCCAAGATCACTCGAGTAACCTATGAACTACTCGAGTAAATTATTGATTTTGAAACCCAAATCCTCAGAAAGTCATGAACACTCGAGTAATCTTAAGAACACTCGAGTAATCTGGAAAAGTTGGAGAACACTGGAGTGTACTGAATTTTACTAGAGTAAATTACCCAGAACCTGAAAACACCATTTTCAATTATGACTTAATTGATTAAGGAATTATTAATAATAGTTCAAGGGATCAAGACTTAGAGAAATTGATTAATACAAATAGATCGTTTGGTGATGGTCCTTTTTGATAAAGAAATAAGCCTTGGTGGCCTGTAAAGTATTAATCAATTTTCCTTAAGTCCAAAAGATAAAATGCATTCATTCTGGAGTTTGGATGGTAGGACGTATATCATGTTTTTGGTAAACATGTGGAGGGCCTCTGGGAGTGCCAATACACTTGCTTGATGACACGTCGTTGGCGTGGTCGGCTGAGTGGATGCCGATATGGTTATACCGTTTGGATGACGGTCCGTTTGGATGACGGGATATGCTCGGGTGGCATGGATTCCAAGCTTGTCGTGTACATTCTAGGTGAATGTATGAATTGTTGTATACCTAGGAATACAACGCACTGTTGAGTGCTGGGTTGTCAGGGATGGACGTCAGAGAGTGACATAGTATGATGAAGATAGGCTTGAGAGCTAAAGTCATGCATCATGCCACTCATTTAAATTAATTGTGATAAATGAAATAAGTGTGAGCATCCTATGTGCATTAATTAACTGCTAAGTGATACATGTGATTGTTGTTAATTGATGCATATTTACATACTCATATTGCACAATTTATTCTCTGTTGATTATGTGTATAGAATTGCTTACCCCTATGCCCTTGTAGGTGATGTCTCGTTACATTGCTTGCATCGAGATCCGGCCACTTCCTAGTGGCACATGGATCTATGAGGACCATCGTGCGGTGTTCGAGGGAGAGGTAGAGGTTACCTTCTACCACCCGAACCCGTTGATCCGATTCCGTCCTCGTAGGTTTAGGATTCCCATCATATACACTATGCACGTACCCCCGTTTTATACTTACCATGGACCACCTCCCACGCGACCAGCTCGCTCTTATCATAGTTTTCGTTTTCGACCTACCCGCTCTCACCCTTTTACCTCGAGAGTCGTCCGCGAGGAGACTCCCCCTTCTGATCCGAGGAGCCCAGTCAGGGTTTCACCATCACCTGACCCGGTCCCCAGTGGTAGGGAACACTCTCCCTCGGATGAGATCGAGGAGGATCCGGTGGAGGACGAGAGTGGGAGCGAGCCTGTCGTGCATTCTACTGGGAGTGATTGGAGGGACGATGATCCCTAGGTATGTGTATAGGGTATATGATGAGGATCAGAGGATCCGATGTTGTGGAGGCTGTGGAGGATACTTTGCTGCTGCTGTGATGATGATGATGCTACTACTTGTGTTTTTGGAGACTGCTACTACTACTACCACATCTGATGCTGCCAGATCTACGTGATTACCCCTGGAGTTGTATTTTGGTTATGTATATATATTGTAGATATACTTTTGGAATACTCTAGGGCTGTAGTTACACTGTGATGTAGATCTGTCTTTATGGACTTGTACTTCTGGGTCTTGGAGACTATCATGATGGGACTATGTATTATGACTCTTATTATATATATATATATATATATATAAAACCTATGTTTATATTACTATCAGTTGCATAGTCCAATAATTTCCGCTTACTCTGATTTAATCTATTTAAGAGCTCGGCTATAAATATTATTTGATGGTATCAGTCTTATCGAACAAAGCATGGGTAACTTTACTTACTTGTATGATACAAAGATGTTTCCAAAGAGCGAATGTTACCCTATTTGTGAAAAGGTTTTAGAGATCGCCGAACTCGATACAAATGTTTTGAAATGGTTTAGAGCTTATTCTCCAAGAATTCCAAATGACGATTTGTGCACCCGCTTTAAAAGAAAATTTTATTTCAGTTATTTTCTTAACACTCACAAGTCCATATATTATCCAATATAATAGCTTAAATACTATATTATATTTGGGTAATTCGGAAGGGTGTCACATGTACGGTCTAAAACAAGCTCCTAGAGCGTGGTACGACCGTCTTAGCAAATTTTTGTTGGAAAATAA
Organism: Crotalaria pallida; assembly: GCA_037953625.1. NCBI lineage: Eukaryota > Viridiplantae > Streptophyta > Magnoliopsida > Fabales > Fabaceae > Crotalaria > Crotalaria pallida. The sequence continues at coordinate 51,712,898 of CM075654.1, read as the reverse complement.
ATTTGAAAGAGGGAAGGTTGATAACACACTTTTTATCAAAAAGAAAGGAAAGGACATTCTTTTAGTTCAGATTTATGTTGATGATATTATTTTCGGTGCTACTAATGAAATCCTTTGCAAGGAATTTTCTAGTATGATGCAGGAAGAGTTCGAAATGTCTATGATGGGCGAGCTGAACTTTTCCTGGGATTACAAATAAAGCAAGCAAAGGACGGAATATTTATTAGTCAAACCAAATACTGCAAAGAATTACTGAAAAGATTTGGCATGGATAAGGCCAAGGCAGTAGCGACACCGATAAGCACATCATGTTACTTGGACAAAGACGAAGGAGGTAAATCCGTAGAAATCACAAAGTATCGAGGTATTATCGGATCCCTTCTATATTTAATGGCAAGTAGGCCGGATATAATGTTTAGTGTGTGTCTTTGTGCCCGGTTCGAGTCGAATCCAAAAGAAACGCACATGGTTGCTGCCAAGCGAATAATGAAATACTTGTCTGGCACAACTGATATGGGTTTATGGTACCCCAAAGTTTCTTCGTGTAATCTTGTTGGGTATTCTGATTCTGACTTTGCTGGTTGCGAAGTAGATAGAAAAAGCACTAACGGCACTTGTCATCTTCTTGGCAATTCATTGGTATCATGGGCTAGTAAGAAACAGTCTAGTGTTGCCCTATCTATAGCTGAGGCTGAATATATAGTCGCGGGTAGTTGTTGCGCCCAGATTTTATGGTTAAAACAGCAACTCCTAGACTTTGGTGTAAGTCTAGATCACATTCCTATTAAATGTGATAATACCAGTGCTATTTCTATTACCAAAAACCCAGTGCAACATTCTCGCACGAAGCATATAGAGATTCGACACCATTTTATTTGTGATCATATTCAGAAGGGTGATTGCATTATTGAGTATGTTGATACTTCGCGGCAGTTAGCTGATATCTTTACGAAACCGCTTCCAAAAGAAAATTTCTTTTTTATTCGTAGAGAAATTGGTTTAACTTCTGCCTCTCACCTCTTTTGAATATGTGAATCTTTTATCTCTCATGTTATTATTGACGCATCTCCTTAGTGTTTCAGGGGGAGATTACACATCTTTTTGATGATTACAAAAGGGGGAGAGAGATTCTGATATTTCATGGATTTCATGGCTAATACATTCAGGGGGAGATACTCTGAAGGATGATATTCTGATATCATAATATATGTTTTTTAAGCATTCATACAGGGGGAGAAAAATTAATCCATTATATTGCCTGTATTTAGTGATACTAAGGAAGGTTTTATTATTATATATCTATTTCTGCTTGTATAACACTTGTGATGCAAACAATAAAAGAGCATATCAGAATGGTTGTTTGTCATCATCAAAAAGGGGGAGTGTTGGAAGTCAAGCTGGTTGGAAGGCATGCTTCAAACTCTCTATGGACTTCAAAGTAATGCAAATATATGTTTTGATGATAACAAGCCAACTCAAGTTCAAGCTCACAAGTGCAAGTCAAGTCTCAAGATTGAAGACTCAAGCAAGCCTAGAATAGAAACCTTCTCCTTAGATAAAATGTAAGGTAATGAAGTTGTAGTTTACTTAGAAGTTACAAAGCCAACATAGTTTTTCATTTTAGAAGAAAAGAAGAAAACGTGTTTTCTGCATATAAAATGTTTTTCTGCATTTAACCTTAGTGAAAATACTTGATGTTACAAAACTCTGCATATTTATATGACTGCAAAGGAGAGTAATCGATTATCTCTCAAAGTAATCGATTAACTCAGTTGCATCATAGAAAAATCAGAGAAGCTATAAACGATTAATTGAATTTTGTTAATCAGTTACTTTCTTATGAAAGTAATCGATTACATCAGTCAAGTAATCGATTATATTTGTTGCATCATATATTTTTCAGAGGCTTAGTAATCGATTACAAGTCTTGTAGTAATCGATTACATGATGTTGCATCATATGCAAACCAGAGGCTTAATAATCGATTAACTCATTAGTGTAATCGATTATCATAGTTGCATCATATAATGAACAGGAGTGATGTAATCGATTAACTATTCTTAGCCTAATCGATTACATGTTTTTCAAATGTATTTAAGAATTTCTATTTTTGTAGAAATAATCGATTATTCCCTAAAGTAATCGATTACTTCTTGATTCTCTGAAAAACGTGTCAGAATCATTTTTATTATTTCCTGATTTGTTTTTATATAAAAGATTCTGATATATTTTATAAAATTCGAAAATGATTTTAATTTTGAATTATTTCCTTTTTGGTTTTAAGAATCAAATCTTTATTTTATTTCGAAAATCGTTTTGATTTTATTTTGATTTTAAAACTTATTACAAATCTTTTATTATTCTATTTTGATTTTGTTTTATTAATTCAAAATCGTTTTTGATTCAAAAGTGTTTTTCTTTTTAAATAAGATCACTCCAACATTTCAACAAGTTTTTTCACGTTCAGTGATTTTTTTATTCATTCATTCTCACGTTCTTCATCTTCTTCTTCTTTAAGAGTTCTGGTTTTTATTGTTCTATTTTTCTAAGAACAAACCTTGTTGGCTGAGTAAATCCTAAGAGAAACTTCTTTTTCATTATCATAAGAGCATATTGTAGAATCCGTGTTGTGAAAACACAAAAAGCTATTGTAATCACTTTCATTGTAATCGTTCTAAACCTTAGTGGTAGGGAGAGAATCCCATAGTTGAACGTTGAGGCGTTCGTAGGGCGAGGAACCCTGCTGTGTGATTGAGGCCCCTAGCGAACGGAGGTTCCTAGTAGTGTGCGGGGTGCTCTTGGTTGTAATAGGGTGCGGCTCTATTGCTTGGTTATAAGAACTCTCAGGCGGGTCGCTTGGGGACTGGACTAGGCCTTTCGACGGGAAGGCTGAACCAGTATAAAAATCACCGGTGCAAGCTTTTCTATCCCTCTCTCTTTTACTTTCCGCATATTTATTCTTTTACGTTTCCGCGCTACTCGATTATTATATTATTTCTATCGTTTTTGCGATCCATTATGAACGTTTAATCTCTCCATCTCAAATCATTTTTTTTTTAATTTATTACGAATTTTTCAATACATAATAAAACTCGATTCACCCCCCCTCTCGAGATTTTGAGGCCAAAACCAACAAGCGGAGGCGAGCCTGTCGTTCATTCCACCGGGAGTCAGTGGAGGGATGATGATCCCTAGGCATGTGTATATGGTATATGATGAGGATCAGGGGATCCGATGTGGGGATGCTGTGGAGGAGACACTAGTGCTGCTGTTGTTGATGTTGATGATGTTGATGTTTTCTGTTGCTACCTGGAGACTGCTACTACTATCACTACTACTGCTGTTGCTGTCAGATCTATGTGACCACCTCTAGAGTTCATATTTTGATTTGTATATATTGTAGATATGCTTTTGAAAGCTCTAGGGCTATGGTTATATTTTGATATTGATCTGTTATGGACTTGTATGGGAATCTTGGAGACATGACTACTGGGACAATGTATTACATGACTTATGTATATATATATATATAACTTATGTTCATATTACAACTGTGCATAGTCCTACCCTTTCCGCTCACTCTGATAAAGATTAATTAACGAATTCGGTTGTGTTATTTAAATGGTATCAGTTCCGTGAAAGAAAGAATGGATATGCATCGTTTAATTTTACTATGTCAATATGTTTTCGAAAGCACCGATGCTATCCGGATTTATGAAAAGATTTTCTTATTTTAGCAAACGCCGAATTCAATACAATGTTTTAAATGATACGAATTACTCTCTCCAAGAGCTCCATATTTTGATTGTGCACCCGCCTTGAAGGGAAATTTTATTTCTACATTTTCTAAATACTTACAAGTCCATATATTATCCGATATAATAGTATAATTAGTATATTAATTACTGGATAATGAGAAGGGTGTCACACTGAGTGGTATCAGAGCAAAAAGTCAGATCCTGTAGTAGTGAAGTAGTTCCAGGAAGGTAGCCATCAACATCAAGCAGGTATCCACAGGGCATATTTATTGTTTTGAATGCTAGTATCTTGCTTGTTTTGAGCATTAGATACAATTGAATGTTTTGTTTGAGGTTATGGTTATCGCCTTAGTATAGGTGGTGTGATGAATGTTTCTTTAGTTAAACATATGTGACCATAAGACCATAGCGCAAGTCTAATATGACAACTAGAAATCAAAATCACACCAATGGGATGTTAGAGAGGATAACCGCGGTGCTGGAGTCCATGCAACAACAACACTCTCGGCAACCACCTCAACCTGTTAATCCACCTCACCAGTGCAATGTGGGTAATACTGAGGCAAAGAGTATGGCTGATTTTAGGAGTTGTAACCCACTCAAGTTTGAAGGAGGATTTAAACCTGAGGAGGCCAGTAAGTGGATTCACACCATGGATAAGATTTTGAGAACTTTGGATTGCACGGAAGCTCAGAAAGTAGCATATGCAGTCTACATGCTAGAGGATGAAGCTGAGAACTGGTGGAATCATACGATTCAGCTCCTACGTTATGAAGGAAGGGATGTGAATTTGGATGTATTCATGGAGAAGTTTCTCAATAAATACTTCCCTGAGGACTTGAGGAGAAAGAAGGAAGTAGAGTTCTTGCAGCTGAAGCAAGGAGACATGAGCATGGGTGAGTACGCGGCTAAGTTCGAGGAATTGATGAAGTACTCTCCGTACTATCAGAACAACCCCGATGAAAGGAGCAAGTGTATCAAGTTCGAAGGAGGCTTAAGGCCCAAGCTGAAGTCTATTTTCAGCTATCAACGGATCCAAAGCTTTCCTGCACTTGTGGACATGTGTAGGATGTATGAGGATGACAAGAAAGCTGAAGGATTGCAAGCAACAGAAAGAAAAGATAGCCAGAATTATGGACCTCAGAGGCGCAAGGGTTTCAACAATCGAGGCAAGGGTCCGTATGATCGCCGAGGGAAAGGCAAAGGAAAAGTTGGAAGTAGTGATGAAAGTAATTTCCGAAGCGAGGCTCCCTTCTATGAGAAGTGTAAGCATCATCATCGTGGAAGAATCTATTGGGCAACAAATACTTGCTTCAATTGTGGGAAGCAGGGTCATATTGCACGTTACTGTAGAGAATATGTGAGGAATAACCCCATCGGACCTGCTAGCAAACCAATGACTCAAGGCAGAGTGTTTACCCTTAGTGGAGTAGAAGCTAATCGATCCTCCGATCTCGTGCAAGGTAACTATTTGCCCGATGGTCAGTCTTGCAATGCGTTGTCTGATTTTGGTGTTATGCATTCATATGAATGTGTGAATCGTTTGACTTTGCCTGTATTTGAGTTGTTCTATGTTGTTATGATAGAAACTCTTACGATCATTCCTATAGTTTTTTCTAAGGTAAGTCTTAACGGTTGTATGGAAGTGTCAGGGCGAGTTTTTAGGATAGATTGATCTGTCTACCTTATCCGCATTGGGATGCGATCTTGGGAATCGACTAGTTGAGTGCTATTATAGGACCATTGATGGACTTCCTTAGGTCAAACTCTTATAACCAAGGTAACCCGAAGAATTAGCCTTTCATATGAAATAAGAATGAAACGAGGATTTTCAGTAAATGAAGTAAAGGCTAACATCCTCTCCTGCGTTTCTCTTACTCGATTCATACGAAGGTATTAAAGAATAATTTCATGTATCGAGGCAAGGACCTGGAAGAGAGTAGTTTTAAGGAAGGAAGGTGTGTATGTATCTAAGTGATCGAACACACCCAGGGTAAGCTCTTGTTGCATGATTTGGAGCTTGCAAAAAGTATGCCTACTCTAAAAGATCTGGAGGTTTAGTCTCTAGGGCTCTATGTCTTGGGAATTTAGAGACCAAAGGAATATGAAGAAATTGATTCGACCAGAAGGAGAAATTGAATTAGAGTCATCATCAATGGATGAAGTTGAAAGTCTCGACTTCAAGCTCCATTACCTACCTAGTAAAGTGAAAGGTGATAACCAACATTGAATCGAAGAATAATTCATGAAAACTCTAAGATGACTAAGAGGCTATTCTAAGTAGGAAAGTTGAAAGGAAATAAGAGATTTACTTATGGAAGATAAGAAAACCAATTTCCATTAGTGGACGGAAGAAATTCTTCTTTATACAAGAATTTGTATCTCGAACGATTCGTGAATTGGGAGTGAAAATTTTGGAATTACACACACAAGAGATGAGTGGATAAAAGGTCATGCCACTTCTATGTTAAGTGATGTAGCGAGGAACTCGTGGGAACCGTGTAAGATGGATGTTGAAACAAAAGACTGATACATCGCTTGATTAGCATTCGAAAAGACGACTTTGGGAACTGAAGAGAATTCTCAAGAGGCATGAGGAGGATACAAGGGGCTGGATTGCTAAACATAAAACGGGAAAGTAATAGGCTCGGAGAAGGCATCGCCAAGTTCAAAAGACTGAGGAAGTATGTTTCATAACGACCCGGACGAAAGGTTCAAATATGTGAAGTTTAGAATAGATTATGTCCGAACCTCGAGCCAGCTGTCAATTATAAATGCATAAGGAAATTTTTCTACATTGGAAAACGTATGTGGAATTTATAAGTACAATGGAAGGGCATAAGAAGTTGGTGGAATGAATGTCCAAAACCAGTATCAGAGGGACTTGGGAAAAAGGAAGTGTTCAATTAGAAGAAGAAGAAAGGCAGTTAAGAGAATTAATTATGGAGGAACGGCAAATTAAAGGAACCCCGATCGTGAGAATTATCGAGTATGTTAATAAGAAGTAAAGAACTTGCCCAACTCCATGTGCAGGGAATGAGGTGCGTCACTTTGGACTAAGTAGCGGTATACCTATAAGGACATTCAGTTGTAGCTGTAAGAGACTGAGATTTTAATTCGTCAGATTCAGCAAGGGTTAAGAGTAAGGAGGGAATGGATGTCAAGCGAGTTGAGTTCGGATGGGTGTCCAACCTGTTAGGATGCGAGTTAGATCTATGTATAGGTAATCTGAGTTATCCTTTCTCTGATCGGAATTAACGTAATGAATGTTTTCGATTGCGTTAATTAAATCGTTTGTAATCTGAAAACCTAAGCAAATCTCTAACTGGAATTTCTGTGATCAAAACCCTTATCACAGTTGGATGTGATAAATATCTTTGGGCACTACAGAAAGAGAAAGATTAGTTAAGACTAGAGGGATTAACAACCACCGGGATAGGACAAGTATTTGTCTCTCCAACGGAAATGTCTCTAGAATTGACAATCTATCTAAGTCTGATAGTGGCAATAACACTCCTTATCTGTAAGTTCATCCAACTTAAAGATATATCGTATAATCTTTCTTGAGAAAGATTATATCTGTAAGGGATGATTTTATTACTGACAGTTAAAATATTAGGATTGATCACCCTAATGTTTATGACTATTAAGGAATAAAGTCATACAAATGATTCCTTACTCGTGCTTGAGTGATCAGAGTGCGCAACGGGACATGTTTTTCCTCAAAAATATCTTTGGAAAATGTTTTTTTTAATTAAGGAGTATATATATATATATATTTGAAAGGTATTATTCGAAGAAGTTTTTCTCGAAAAGTTTATTGGGAAAAGCCTCAGTTTAAGCTATGTATTGAAACATCTTGTCCGAAATGATCAAAAGATTTTATTTGAGTTAATTACGAAATAATTTTCGAAAGAAATTTAAGAAAACTCTTTTGTAAAAAAAAAAGGGATTGATATATGTTTTTGAACACAAAGGTGTTATTCGAGAAAAGTTTTATTTGAAATATTTAGTGAAATATTTTGAGTCAGGGAATTTAAAGAAGTGTAAGGAAAATCCTTTTAAGTGAGGAAGGATTTTCCCTGTAACACCCCTAATTTTCGTCTTTCGAATGATGAGAAAGATTAATAATAAAGGCTTGTTATTAAATTCTTCCAAGTTTATATTCTAGCTCTATTCCGTATTGATATACAAAATATAGGTAGAGGTAATTTTTGGTAAGCGGATAACAAAATATTAATATTGTATTTTAGTCCTTAGAATAGGACCTAAATATAATATTAAAAAGGATTTTTTGGGAAAAGAATTATTAAATTATTAATTTTAAAGGTTACCAGTATGTAACCGGTTAGAAAGGTTTTGTAACCGGTTACACGATGAACTCAGGAAACCTAGATAGTGGATTTTTATGAATAATCAATTGAATTCACCCCAATTTGCCACGAACACTGCTCGTTTTCCAGTGAGGAATACATGTCGTGCCGCATGTTCACCAAATTTTTCTATAAATGATGGAATTGAGGGCAAAATCAAGGGTTTTCTGATGAAGGGCTGCTGTGGAAACTCAATTAGGGTTTCTGTATTAATCTGTCAAATTCTCTTTGATCTTTGAGAGTTAAACCAAGTGAGATACACCATATTAAAGCTGAGTCTTCCAGCTTTGTATTGAGGTATGGAGAGTGAATTGAGAGTGAGTATTGAAGAGGTGGTTAGTCTTGGAAGATTTAGCAGTCAATCTGTCTAGAACCAGAAACCAGTTTGTGAGGCTCTTTTTAGGCTATGATTTTGGTAAGTACATGCACTCTTTAAGCCTCAAATTTGTTTCTAAAGCTGGTGCATGTTACCTAGTTTGAGTTCTGATTGTTTTCCCCAATTTCTTTGGCCTATTGCTATGTCAAATCTTCTGGTCTTTGAACCCTGTTGATGGAAATCGTGGCTGAAAGCAGAACATAGGATTGGTGAGGAATTTGTGGATTTTCTTCAAGTTTCAGTGTTGATCTTCATCAAACACAACCCTGAGGTAAGGGAGAAGTTTCCTTTTGCTAGAGTGAGAATAGATTTCATGGAATAATAGGTTGAGTCACCATGAGACTCACAAAGGGCATAGTATAGGGTAAACAAAGGCTTGGAGGCCAATGAACAATTGAATCCTGACTGTAACAGATCTAAAAAGTGCATGCAAGTAATATAGAAGGAATAATCTTAGTTTACATGTATTATTATGAGCTATGTGATAATATTTGGTGCTATGTGTGAATATATGTGGTTATGTGCTACATTGATGCTCTAAATGACATGTATGCAAGATTGATTGTGTTTGGGGTGGCTGAACAGAATCTAATTGAGATATATGGGCTCATAAGAATGTTGAAATTAGTTAGAATTGAGTATTGAAAGGAAATGTTTGAAAATCCTATCTTTCAGTATGCAGACTATCTAATCTAACCGGTTAGTCGATTTTCGTAACCGGTTGGATGCTGTGTAATTTCAAAGAAGAATAAGTTTTTGAAAATTGGTGATATGTCCCTATTATTCTTACTCAACTCTAACTCTAATTTCAACAAAGATCAATCTGAAAAACAGGTGATTAATCACTGTTTGTTTTGGATTGTGGTTGAGAAGTCCATACCTTGAGGTTTTAATATAACTTAAAAGTTAAGTTATGTTACATTAATAACAAATGGTGAATTTAGGCCTGTGAATGATGAGCACAAGAGGTTTGAGGTATAAAGCCATGATAAAGTTTGTTTGTGAGTTGAGTAGAGAGTTCAAGAGAAAGGGATTTCTTGAATAACAATGGTGAAACAGTTTCAGGTCTGAAAATCTAACCGGTTAGCCTGAGATTGTAACCGGTTAGTACCTGAAACTGAAAAATGAAAGTTAAGTTCTTAATAAGATGAGTGGTTACCATTGGTTAAGTCTACTCAATTCAAGTTAACTGGCATGATTAAAACTAATTTGAGTATGCTTCATCTCGCCAAAGATTATACCTCAAACCAATCATTCTAAGGGAAGTGCGAGACGAACCTAAATCACAGTGATTAAATCAAAGATAAAAACCAACCTTGGCAGTGGTGCATTCATTCATAGAGAAATGGAGAATAGGTTGGCAAGGAATAATTCTCATATTCTGGGAATATGAGAAGGGTACTCCGGTAGTACCGAAATTATAACCTACTTGATGACACATTATAGATATGTGGCCAGTGTCCGGGACCTGGTTTTATGCGTTCTAGGAACGTAGGCGTTCTGGGAACGTGATGCACACTCTGGGAGTTGTGCTTATTTTCCAAGTATGGTTTGCCATTCGTTCTGGGAACGTTTGGTGGTGTTCTGGGAACACTGAGATATCATTTGCCAGATATCGAAATGTTTATGGAGGCCTCGGTTGTGGATGGAATCATGCATCATGCCACCTGCATTACAAGAATTGGAATATTGAAAAGGGGTGTGCTCATATGTACTTGCATTTTAAATGTTAATTGAATAGTTGTGATTGATAATACTATTTTTCTTATGTCTATCTCATTTGATTATGCAAATGGATATGCTTACTCTCGTGCTCTTGTAGGTTAGGAATCAACATTATAATATCCTCACAGATGAGTGAGGGTAGAAGACCCTTAGAGTGTATTGGAGAACAGAGGAAAAGGGAATTAGTATCTTCGGGCATAGCAGTCGAAAATCAAATGGAACAGATGGCGGAACGAGGAACCTGGATCAGCTCTAAGTATTTTCTAATAACAACGTTTATGTTATATTTTGAGACAATTGATTAAAAGAAGAAGTTTTCCAGTTCCTTACACTATCATTTTATTTTGATAGTACCGGAAATATTTGTTTCCATTCTTTCAACGATAAACAAAATGCCAGGAGCTGATTTTAATATTTTCCACCAACTCTGAATTTATTAAGCACCCCATAACTTAGAAACTCCTACTTTTCTTTAAATTATCAGGATAACCCTCAAATCTATTTTGAACCCAGATTTAGCCTTAAATATATGACCCAACTTTCAGGAAATGAATTTTTTTTACATTGAAATCTTTAGAATAGAAACAAGAATCTATTGTAAATATACTCAATTATTTTATGAAGGTTATCGAAAGAGTGTTACATTCCCTATGGATATTTTGAAAACATCAAAATAGTCTTTTATTTAATTTTGAGAACGTGTAATTTTGAAGAGTGAATTTCGGGGACGAAATTCCTTTTAAGTGGGGAAGTAGTGTAACACCCCAAAATTTTAATCCTGGATTAATGGAATGTTAATTATAAAGTTTATTATAATTAATTATTTCTAATTTAATCTTTGGCTAAAACCTGTGTTTATATTGTTGGAATTTATTTGGTAAGTCTATTTATGCATAAATATAAATATTTTGCATATTAGTCCCTGAGTTGGGACCTAGAAGTAATTATAGGAAAGGTATTGGAGGGAAAGTAAATAAAATTATTATTTTTCAAAAACTGACCAGAACACTCGAGTATTTTCTCGACTACTCGAGTATTCTGGACAGAGTTGCACGAGTTAGTGCGTTTGGTGAGTCACCATCAACGATTTCGTTTCGTTGACACGAAATCACCACCCTTCCACGTTCATGGAAGTCGTGTCGCCATGCATGAGCTTCCTCCCTGTCTATTTAAGCCAATCAACTCGTATGGTGAAGCATTTTGGCCAAATTGTTGAAGAGTTAGTGAGTTAGGGTTCTTGATTCGTTTCTGTCGATTCTTCTTCTGTGTTCTGATTCAAACCACAAACTATACACCAATACAAAGCTCACATCTCGAGCTTTCTATAGACATCAAATTCGTGAGCTGAGAGTGAGTGTGAAGGAAGAATCGGAACTTGGAAGTGAAGTTGTTGCTGTCAAACCTTTTCCTGGAGCTCCCTTTGAGTTCGATTTTTGGTAAGCTCATGAGTTCTTTGAGTCTCAATTTGATTTCTATAGTTAGAACGTGTTGCATAGAGTTTAGAAATTCTAATTTCCCCAATTTCTATCTCTGTTTCATATGTCAACCAATTCCATTTTGGACCTCCACTCAAAACTGTCTTGCATGTGGTGCTTGAAGAGGTTTTGGTGCTGTGGAGCTTCTTCTTGCAAATTCTCTTGTTGATTCACGTCTAAGAGGTAAGGGGAAGTTGTTTTATGCACTAGATAGAGTTTAAATTCCATGATTTTCATTAGAGAGCCACCAAGAGGCTCTAAGGGCTTAGATTGGATAAGAACTTTGGTTTGGAGACCAACTCATGCTCTATGGTTGTTTTGAGCAAGTTTCATATGAGGCATGTAAGCTGTAATGAGCTTTATTTCACAAGTTTATTGAGTATTTTGCAAATTGAGATGTTAAGTTGTGAAATTGTATGTTTTATGCACAAACTCTTGATTCTCTGTCAAATTTGTTAATTGATGAGTTACAAGTGTTAGAGCATGTTCAATATGTGTTACATAAACTCTGTTGATCATTGGATTGGACTAAAAATGGTTAGAATTGAAAATGGTATGTTAAAACCAAGGGGCTGTTTGATTACTGTTCTGGAAATAGTTTTTTTGTTCTTAAGAATTAAAAAACAATAAAACTTGTTTGGTTGGGTTGTTTTGGTATAAGTTGTTCCCAAAACAATTTTTAATTTTTTGTTTTAAAAATCAAAAACTCAGAACAGATCCAACTTGTTTTTGTTTTGTTTTGGCCCAAATTTTGAGAACAAAAAAAAACACGGAAAACACACTGTTTTCATTAATGGCATTCCTGTAATTATTCATAACTTCATCTAAACCCTAATTCTTCTTGCTTCTTCCCTCAACTAACGCAGCTTCTCTCTTTCTCTGGCGATGTGCGATGCGCAGCTTCTCTCTTTCTCTCGCGATGTGTGATGCTAGCTGCTTCTCTCTTCTCTCTCGCGTGATTCTTCTCTCTCACGAAGCTTTCTCTCATCTTTGGTGATCTGTTTCTTCTTCTTCTTCGTCTTTTGAGGTATTTTACGATTTTTGCAATTTTTGATTATGTGATTTTTCTACAAATATTGTTGCAACTTGTGAATTTGTATGTGTTGAATTGAATTTTGTTTTTTGTAATTTGTGTATTTTATGTGTTTATACCTTGGTTGTGAAAAATCTTTGATGGGTTTTATGTAATTTGTGTATTTGAACTACTATCTTGAACTTGTAGTTGGTACCTTTGATGTGTATTCTGTTATTTTTCTCTTTGGGCATGAGTTAATAACATTTTCACTACCAGCGTCATATGGTTGAGTGGAATCCTGAATGTTCCTTTTTTTTTTAAGAGACTGCTTAATACTACTAATATTTTGGGGATGCTGTTTTTTCTTTTTTAATTTTTTGCAAGACATTTGATGCCTTCCCATTAAAGTTTGTCTGGGTCTAACGTGTGATTGAATTGAGTGCTTTCATCATCTTGGTTTGTAACACGGTGGAAGTTTGAACTGGAACTTGGTGTTTTTTCCGTTTTTTTTAACTTATGTGGTTTTTCTTAATCTTCAATGTAAGGGATTTTCAAAAGATGTGGGTGTGTAGCTAGCATAAATCAGTTTCATCATAGTATCTTGCGTTGAGGTGACACACAGTTGGTATAATTAGCTTTGTTACCTTTAGTTGAGGGTTGAATTTAAACTCACCTGAGAAACTATGTAGTAACTCTTAGCTTTTGCAATTTTTCCATCTTATTGCTTCCTGTATACTGAATTACTGATGAAATGAGTGTGAACCTCTGGCTTTATTTACTTACTACTAAGATATCTTTTCATCTTGATGATTCATTAGTATTAAGTCGCTCTTTATCGAAGGATACAATGAGAGAAGCTTTTTTCCATTTTATGTGTAAGAGGGATGTTTCAATACATTCTTTAATTTATTTCCTCACAGGTTCTTCATAGAATATGCTCTCTGATGTTTTTCCTTCACTGCTATTTCGCGGCCATCAAAGATATAACTGCTAATTGGCATTGATATAACTACAAGAGAATCTATTTTATCTGAAGCCAAATGTATACATGCTAACTTACTTAGCTTTCAACATATTCAATTACTCGTATCTATTTTACTTAGCTTTCAACATAGATGAATGGAACATGTATAAAAATGGAGTATCATAGAAGTACGAAGATCTTGGGAAGAACAATCCTATATTTATATAGAACTTGTGTAATTACAGGAGATGTGATATGAGTCTAGATGTCAATTTGTTAGTTATTGACTTATTGATGGCTTCCTAGCTTTTGCTTTGTAGTTGTTTAATTAATACCCATTTCAAGACAAATCAAAGAGTTGTTTATGCCCAATTTTCCTCCTTTCTCATCTGCACAGGATGGATGCCTTGGATCTTAATTTCAGGCAATACTTTGATAGTAATTGAGTGGTAACCAAAATCTAATCTTGTGTGTTTGGATAAAATATGTTGCTCATGTATGTTTCATAGAAGAAATGCCTCGTCTGTCACTTTTTAATGCTCATAACGTTAATCTTATCTATCTTATTCTTTTTGGGGCCTTGGGAGGTCTTATTTCAATACTGTTTTCAAGGTTGTAGCCTTGTAGGAGTGGCACCTTGAGCTAGCTTATACATATAGCTTTCCATGACATCAACCACATGCAAACCACTTCATCAGTTCCCGATTGCTTTTGACTAGGACTAGACTCATGCCCAAGATACTCAATTATGAACTATAGCAACAAGAGTAGTACTGTAACGAAGACTAAATCCATCTTGACTTAGCTTGATGCTCAATTATGAAACAAGCATCTCTGTGAGATTCGATTATTTAAGTGCATTGAAATATTTTGTCTAATACTCCTATCAATAATGTTATCAATAATATTATCCTGTTAAACTAAGAGTCTTATTTTTTTTCCTGAGAGCCATTGCTATCAATAATGTTCATGAATTTTCCTTCCCTAGTTTAATATGAGACTTTGACTTTGAGTTGATTGGGTACTTAATTTGAAGTTATTCTCACAGACACAGAGTGTATATTCTTTTATATATGTAAATTCAGATATACATGTCAGTGTATAATGTAAAGCACATTCCTACTTAGGTGGCATGTTTCTTTGCTTTTTTCTTTGGCATACATACTTTTTTCTTTGTTACAAAAATTGTCAGTTTTTAAATTACTTACTTTGAATGTGATGTTCATGATAGATGGAAACCAGTGTTGATACAAATGACTCAAAGGTGTGGCCTGAGCCCATAATTAAAACTTTCGTACGTATTATGGTAGATGAGGTCACTAAAGGAAATATGCAAAATGGTGTGTTTCAAACTAGAACATGGAATTTAATTAAGGATAAGTTGAATTCCACAACTAAGCGTAGTTTTAATATCAAACAAATCAAACAAAAGTTCAATAGATTGAGGAGTAGGCATCGTGAATTCGCTTTACTTCTTCAGCAATCTGGTTTTGGCTGGAATCCAGCAACCAACACTGTCACGGCCGCTCAAGATGTTTGGGAATCTTACCTTCGGGTATGTTTAATATTTTAATTGATAGAATATTTATATGATTTTATCTCTAGATTAATTTTTAAGTATTTTGATTTTATCACTGTTTTGTTTGTAGGTGCATCCAGATGCCGCTCAATTTAAGAAGAAAGGATTAGAGGATTATGAGTCAATGAAAATCATATTTAATAGGAGTACTGCAACTGGAGTACTTCATCATTCATCTACCCAGGATCCACCAAATACTGATGAAGAGAATGAGCTTGACAATCAATACATCAACTCCGGAGTTCATGTAGATCTTGAGCATGAGAGTAGCTCAGATGATGTCACACAAACATTTGAGCGCACAACGCGTAGTGGAAAACGCAAAATTCATGTCAAAGAGCGCAAACACAAGAGAGAGTCTAAAACTTTTGAAATGGGAGAAGCGCTTCAAGAATGGGCTAAAGCCTCTAAAGCGAAAGCAGAGTATTCTTTGGCTAGGGCTGAGATGTGTAGGGGTAAGAGTAGTGAGGCCAATTCTTCAACAGCATCATCTGATTATTCTGTAGCTAGGTGTGTGATTGCCCTTGAAGGGATTGAAGGCATTTCGGATGACACTTATAGTAAGGCTGTGGATGCTTTTAAGGAGAAGGAATTGCGAGAAGCGTTCCTTACCATGTCCGATGCTAGGAAACCAGGATGGCTACGTAGACTTAAATGATTTAAGAGATATCTTTATTTGAGAGTCATTTAGGAACACACCTTTTTATGTTCTCAAAAGTACAATTCAGTTTTGTAATTGTGAATACTTGTGTCCCAATTGTAATTCAGTATGTCGATTGGGAAAGGAGCTGATAAAACAAGATACCGAAGAATTACCCGACAAAGTTAAAAGTAAGCCAATATATTACCCTTGGTTCAAGGTATGACTTTCTAAAATTAGAATATTCATGTTCTCTTTTTTCCCCTTCTTGCTTTAATCTATTTTTTTCGATTATTTTTATAGAAGTGTGTAGGAGCAATTGATGGTACGCATATTAGTGCATGGGTTCCTTCTGAAAAACAAACCTCGTGTAGAGGTAGAAAGTCAATCGTCACTCAAAATGTTATGTGTGCTTGTGATTTCAATATGATGTTCACATTTGTTTACACGGGATGGGAAGGAAGTGCACACGATGCAAAAGTTTTTTTAGATGCGGTTACCAATCCAAATGCACAATTTCCATGGCCATCTCGAGGTGAATACGAATCTTATTAAAGTTGAATTATTTTGATTAAATGATCTTGTATCATATTGAATGTTATGTACACTTATTTATGTAGGAAAATTCTTTCTCGTGGATTCTGGTTATTCTTGCATAGAAGGATTTCTTCCCCCTTATCGAGGTCAAAGATATCATACAGAACAATATAGAGGTCAAGGTAGACAGCCAAGAAGTCGTGAAGAGTTATTTAACTACAGGCACTCCTCTTTAAGAATGACTATTGAGCGTTGCTTTGGTGTATTGAAGAGCAGGTTTCCTATTTTAAAGTTAATGCCTCCATATAAACCTTCTAGGCAACGACTTATAGTGATAGCATGTTGCGCTATTCATAACTATATACGTAAGTGGAATTTAGGTGATGATTTATTTACAATGTGGGAAGATATGGATCTTGCACAATTAGAGACTATGAGGGAAGCTTCTCGCATAGAGGTACCAAGTTCAAGCATTGACAACTTGTCAAGATTATCTAATGATGGTGCAACAAGAATGGCAGAATGTCGTGATCGTATTGCAAATAGGATGTGGGTAGCACATAACAATTCTGCAATTTAGCTTATTAAATTGGACTCTCATTATTCATATAATCGTACTTGTTTTAACTTTAAGTTTGTACCTAAAGTGTTTATAAGGTATAATTGTAATAGTTGGTTAGGAACTCAAGTGACATTATCAAGTAGTTATTTGGTTATTTTTATGAGTAAAGTGAATTTTTGTTTATAGAAAATAGCTGATTTTCTTAGAAACTCAATATGTTGAACGTGATTTTATATTATTTTGATTAATAAACATGTACATGTCTTTTGGTTCTTTAACATTATCAAAGAAAGTATAAAATGAGATTAAAAAAAAAATTACAAACCAAATGAATTTTCTGTTTTTTTGTTTTAAAAACATGTTTTCAGAACATATTTACCAAACGAATTTTTTTGTTCTTTAGTTTTTAAAACTGTTTTCAAAATAGTATTACCAAACGGAATTTTTTGTTTTTTTATTCTGAAAAACAATTCTTAAAAACAACATTACAAAATAGTTTCGAAAACAAAAAAACCAAAACACAATCAAACGGGCTCCAAGTTTCCAGTCTGTTCTGCAAGAAAAGACTCGAGTACTTGGCTTGATACTCGAGTAAAACTTTGATAAAACAATGTATTTTGTGTAAGAACAATCGAATACCAGGCCCAGAACTCGAGTATTAACTAATGCATGGGGACACTCTATAGCAAACCACTCGAGTAATGCAGGGGTCACTCGAGTGTTCTGGCATTGATGAAGAACACTCGAGTACTCATGAATCACTCGAGTATTTTTATGAATCTGAAACCCAAATCCTCAGAAAGGCATGAACAACTCGAGTAACTGAGGAACACTCGAGTAATCTGGAAATAACTGTAGAACACTCGAGTGTTCTGAGGAACACTCGAGTATTTTACCCAGAATATTAAAATACCATTTTTAATTCTGAATTATTGATTAATACTTAAATGACAATAATCCAAGTGATCTAAGACTTAAAGGAACCTGATTGATGATATGATAAATTTTCGTTTGAATGACGAGTGCCAATTGATGGCTTGCTTGATGACACGTTATGGTTGACGACGTGGTCGGCTTAGTGGATGCCGATATGGTTATACCGTTTGGATGACGGGCCGTTTGGTTGACGGGACATGCTCGGGTGGCATGGATTCCAAGCTTGTCGTGTACATTCTTGGTGAATGTACGAATGTTGTACACCTAGGAGTACAACGCACGGTTGAGTGCTGGACGAAGTAAAGGATGGACGTCAGAGAGTGACATAGAATGATGGAGATAGGTTTGAGAGCTAAGTTCATACATCATGCCACTCATTTAAACTAAGAGTGATAAATGAAATAAGTATGAGCATCTTACTTGCATCCTATTTCTGCTAAATGCTAAATGTGATTGTTGTTTATTGTTGCATGTTTATACCTTCACATTATACATACATTTATGCTCTATTGATTATGTGTATAGAAATGCTTACCCCTATGCCCTTGTAGGTGATGTCACGTTACATCGCTTGCATCGAGATCCGACCACTTCCTAGTGGCACATGGATCTATGAGGACCATCGCGCGGTGTTCGAGGGAGAGGTGGAGGTTACCTTCTACCACCCGAACACGCTGATTCGATTTCGTCCTCGTAGATTTAGGATTCCCATCATATACACTATGCACGTACCACCGTTTTACACATATCTTGGACCACCTCCCACACGACCAGCTCGCTCTTATCACAGCTTTCGTTTTAGACCTACCCGCTCACACCCTTTTTCTTCGAGAGTCGTCCGCGAGGAGACTCCCCCTTCTGATCCGAGGAGCCCAGTTAGGGTCACACCATCTCCTGACCCCGTACCCAGTGGTAGGGTACACTCTCCATCGGATGAGATCGAGGAGGATCCCATGGAGGACGAGAGCGGAGGTGAGCCTGTCGTTCATTCCACCGGGAGTCAGTGGAGGGATGATGATCCCTAGGCATGTGTATATGGTATATGATGAGGATCAGGGGATCCGATGTGGGGATGCTGTGGAGGAGACACTGCTGCTGCTGTTGATGTTTTCTGTTGCTACCTGGAGACCGCTACTACTATCACTACTACTACTGTTGCTGTCAGATCTATGTGACCACCTCTAGAGTTCATATTTTGATTTGTATATATTGTAGATATGCTTTTGAAAGCTCTAGGGCTATGGTTATATTTTGATATAGATCTGTTATGGACTTGTATGGGAATCTTGGAGACATGACTACTGGGACTATGTATTACATGACTTATGTATATATATATATATATAATTTATGTTCATATTACAACTGTGCATAGTCCTACCCTTTCCGCTCACTCTGATAAAGATTAATTAACGGATTCGGTTGTGTTATTTAAATGGTATCAGTTCCGCAAAAGAAAGAATGGATATGCATCGTTTAATTTTACTATGTCAATATGTTTTCGAAAGCACCGATGCTATCCGGATTTATGAAAAGATTTTCTTATTTTAGCAAATGCCGAATTCAATACAATGTTTTAAATGATACGAATTACTCTCTCCAAGAGCTCCATATTTTGATTGTGCACCCGCCTTGAAGGGAAATTTTATTTCTACATTTTCTAAATACTTACAAGTCCATATATTATCCGATATAATAGTATAATTAGTATATTAATTACTGGATAATGAGAAGGGTGTCACATATTATAGCATGAAATAGGTCGAAAATCAGTTACCATGTTTGCACAATCATTCTTTGGAATCATTACCAAGTTGGTTTCATTCAAGCTTGAGGGAAAAATGCCATCCCTCATAAAATCCTAAACTGCTTCAAAACAATCATTCTGAATCACATTCCAATAAGCCTGGAAAAAACCAGACCCGAAGCCATCAGGGCCTGGTGAGCTGTCCTTGTGAATATCAAACAGAGCCAACCTGGCCTCATCTTTAGAGAAAGGCTTCAGCAGTTGGAGTTGTTGGTTGACTGATAGAACATTTTCTTCTGCTATTTCAGCCTCGGTAAAATTCCAAGTGTGCTGCTTTGCTTTAAAGAACTGCTCATAATGCAATTTGAAAGCCTCATTTATATCTTCAGTATTTTTAAGGATCTCACCATTAGAGCCAGTGAGCCTAAAAATTCTATTCCTGAGCTGCCTCTGCTTAATTGCATTAGGGAAGAAGGATGTGTTCTGGTCACCTTCCTCAAGCCATCTTTGTTTAGCCTTTTGCCTCAAGAAAATAATAGCTTTCTTTTTCACCTGCATATACTCCAGATAGACCTGTCTCTCTTCAGCCTGGAGGTCTAAATCCTGAGGGTTTGAATCAATTGCATTTTGGATAGTCTCCAACTTGTGTCTCAGCTCAAATTCCTTCTGGTCAATCTTAGCAAACCTGGATCTGTTGAGCTCACGAAAAGGCTTTTGCAACAGACTTAGTTTTTTGATAATTCTCTCCACACCATTCCCCTTTATTCTCTTTCTCCAAACTGCCTTCACAATGTCATCATACGTTTCATCCTGGCACCACAAATTGAAAAATTTGAAACCAGTATTTCTAGGCCTTCTCACAGCATTCCAGTTAAGAATGAGTGGAGAGTGGTCAGAAACCCCAGATGGCAAGAAAGTAGCATCAGTATCAGGCCAAATATGAGTCCAGTTATCATTTACTAACACTCTATCCAATTTAGCCATAATTCTATCTCTGCCAAATTGCTTATTACTCCAGGTGTAAAAGCATCCATTATATTTAAGGTCATCCAAATTGCACTGGTCAAGACATTGTTTGAAATCAGAAACATGAGCAAAATTGGTTTGACAGCCACCAATCTTTTCTTGTGGGCCAAGGCACACATTAAAATCACCAGGGACAATCCAAGGGATAGACACTATACTTGCAATCCCTGACAAAACAACCCATAATTCTTTCCTTGCATCAGCATCATTGGCAGCATACACCCAAGTTATAAAAAACTCAGACTGGTCCTGCTTGCAGAGCACATGACCAAGAACATACTGAGCTGAACTTGCAATAATAGTAACTGTAAAGATGTCTGGTTTCCAAAGAATCCAGATTCTACCAAGCTGGCTGTCATTAAAATTCAAGTAGGATCCCCAACCTTGAGCAATACGGTTATATACATCTAGGAAGGCATTAGGTCTCAGTTTATTTTCTAAGATACTAAGTAAACCAATATTAAATTTACTTACAAAATCAGCAACTTCTTGCTGTTTGTGAGGACCATTCAGTCCTCGGATGTTCCATGATGCAAGGCTATCCATGAGGAACCGAACTTGGGTGTGAACCACCCTTATTCTGGTCTAGTTTTGTTTGAGCTTTGCTTCTGGTCTGAACCTGAATCCATCCACCATTTTCTACATCAATCAACACTTCAGGTTTATTGACCACAGCAAGGTCTTTTCCATCCATCACACTGGTCTTTCCATCAGATGGGTCTGCAGCTTCTGTGGGAACTTCATTCCCTATGTCCTGGACCAAGGCTAGAGCACTTTCTTTATTTTCCTTAAAACTCTTAGTTAATTATATACTTATGAAAATCTCCGTAAAATCGAACGGAGTTTACTTTGTTCTAGGGACATTCCCAAAATATACCTTTCCTGTTTAACCTGCATGAAAACTTTCGTTTAAACAACAGTAGGCCAGTAGGGCCAAAATATAATTCAGTTCATTCATTACATCAGTTCCAAAAATATAAACTAGCTATTGTAGTTATTTAGCTTCCGAAAAGATAAATTGAATATATTTACATAAAGTTCTCCAACTAAAACCCCTTACTAAATACACTCCACGATGTAGAGTGTACTCCTGCTCGGCCACGACTTGTGTAAGCTCCTTCTGCACCTGTAATAAAATAGCAAGAAGGGTAGTATTACACAGAACTTAGAATAATAGATTCTACAAAAGTATAGCAATAAACCAAGGTAATTCATTTTAAGTCTTTGCCCCATTAATTTATTTCACTAGTTATGCTTGTACAATCCCTTAGCCCTTATATTGTCTCTAACTTTATATACTAATGTCCATTCTTATTCCATATAATATGTTGTCTATTCCATTACTCTTAACCATCTACAGTCTATATTTCTTTTACTTATCATCCTACTAGTTTCCAATTAATAACATGTCTATCAACTTCTCTTATGCCTAAGTTGTTAAATTATCCTAAACCATTTCCATTAAACTTAAGCCTCATTTAATTCATTAGTTACTATTCTTCCTATTTCTGAGTACTTCACCCTACGCAAGGGTCCCTCGTACACGTTGTCTATCTAAGTACTTGTCATTCATGACCTATTCTTTTCTGGTCCTAAGTCATTGATGTCACTTGTTCGACCCCATTCACTAATTACTACTATTCATCATACTATTCTTTCTATTTATCTTTTATTTCACTTAGCTTTTTCCTATCTTTTCATCTTTTATTCTTTTTCCCATTAGGACTTTCGCACTTGTCAGGCATTTCCCACCCAACAGGAAGTTTCCACCCATTATAAATTTTTACCCAACAAGAATTTATCCACCCCTCAGGAATTTCCCACCATTAGGACACACCCGTTAGGACTTTCACTACACACATAATAACACAAACCATGCACACCCACAATCACAATTAATTCAAACATAATGACACAATCCATTCACACACACATTCACAATCATCTCCACTCCACAAGTCTTTAAATCCTTTTAATTGCGCATAATGATCTGTGGGCACACCCTTCACCTAACAGGCTTTTTCACCTGAAGGGCATTTCCACATGAAGGGGCTTTCCACCTGAAGGGGCTTTCCACCTAGAGGGCATTTCAACCTAACAGTGCATTTACGCCTAATGGGACGGTGTAGCCCATACGGATCATTAGTCAACGCATCAATATTTCAGGCCCTCCATGGCCATATTCATTTTCTTTTCATCATTTATTTATCATTTTACATTTTCTTTCTTATCCTTTATCATACTTCCTGAGTTTCTATTTCTTTTAATTATTCTTACTCTATTATTTATCCATATTTCCCTTTATTCTCATTATGAGTGTTCAACCTCTATGTTCTTAGTCACTTTCTCATTTATTATCTATTTATTCGTTCGTTTCTTGTCTACCTATACACATATTCCCTTACTCCTATAAAGCTATAAACATATTCCCTCTCTTTTTACAAAATACTCATTTTCAATATTCATATCAACTACCCTAAGGTTTTAGATTCTACTTATTCCTCTACCCTTAGTCATCACTATAACAAAAGAGAAACTATACCCTAAGTCAAGGTAACACCACCTTCTTACCTCATACAATAAGAGATAATGAACCTCAAGCCCTAGCCTTACTTCTTAGCTTTTGAATCTCCTAGCCCTAACTTCCTCTTCTTTGCCCTTGTATCCTCCATACTTAGCTTAAAACCCCCAAAACCATAGCTTCTTAAGAGGGAGGCATGATAGAAAGTAGACCTCCCTGGTTATGGTGATGATGAGGCTGGCGTGTGGTTGGGTTGGTGATGGAGCTGAGGTGCTTGCTATCCTCATATCTTGATTTAGGGTTTAATGATGATGGTGAGATGATGTTGTACGGGTGATGATGATGAGAAATATGGAACTCTTGAGCTTGGTTAAAGTGTTTAATGATCTCCATGAAAATGAGTGTTTTTGATGATGATAAGTGTTGGTGATGGTGGGTGTTCTTGGAGTATAAGGTTTATGTGAGATGATGATGTTGTTGGGTGATGAGCTCTTGGTGCTCTTGGCCCTTGAGAGAAGAAGAAGAAGAAGAAAGAGTGTGGTCTCATGAAGAGGGAGAATAATGAAGTGTTGTTGTTGTTGCCTTATGTTCCTCTTTTCTTTGCAAGAAAGAAATGATATGTGGTTGGCATATGAGGCTTCTCTAAGAAGCTTGGTTATTATGTAGTGGAGAAGGAATGACTTCCTCAAGAAGCCTCCTCATGGCACTTATTATTTTTTTTTCTTGAGAACTCGACGGGTAATCGATTACCCTACAAGGTAATTGATTACCTCCCTTATTTCACAATTGTTTGGCTCCTCACAGAATGCAGGCAATCGATTACCTCCTCCAAGTTAATCGATTACTTCCTTGAATTCAAATTTAGGGTTTCTCAGAGAATGCTGGTAATTGATTACCACCCCAAAGTAATCAATTACATCACCTAATTTTCATATATTGATGGCTTCTAACTCTAAGGCATTACTCTTAACTCCTATACATGATTTGCTACTGATTCCTTCATTGGTCCTAACTTAAACTTATTCTGATTAAGCTTGGAATCAGAAATTGGGATGTTACATAAATAAATTCGAATTGTTTTAATCTTTTTAAATAAAGATAAGAATTAAGAATCATGATTTATCTATTTATTTATGATGATGATGATGATGATGATAATAATTTATAATTATAGGAAAAATTAGGTGAAGAAAATCGGGGTTTTTTTTAACAGACCCTATAGTCCAATAGAATATTTACTTTTATTCCTCAACTTTATCTTTCTAATTTTGTTAAAGATCAACTCCAATTTTTTGTTAAAAAAATAAATTTGATCACAAAATTTTATCTTTATCCTCAAAAAGACTAACCAAACTTTTTTATTAAAAAAAATTATCTTTTCTTTTCAAAAATTTATTTTATTTTCGTTATTATTTTAATCTTTTTTTTTTAAAAAATCTTTATATATTTTTATATTTTGTTTTAGTTGGGGGGACAAAATTGGATGTCAAGGAAAAAGATACTACATAAATTTGAGTAAACAAATATAATAATTATAATTTTTATTTTGGGATTATCCATCTATCTATATGAACGGATAAAGTAATGATTAGAATGGAAAATGATAATTTAAATGTTAAAGTGTTGGTAGAATAGAAACGGATGAATTATTGTGATTTATAAACTAGTTTACCGTATAATATTTCTTTTTATAAACAAATACTATTTGAAAGTACAAATTATTATTATTTTTATTATAAAGTAAAAGTTCTTATTAAATAACAGTAAAATATTATACAAAAAGGTAAAACCCATTTTGGATGGGATTAGTCTTCAGTTGTCGGCTGAAGGAAACCTTCTGTAACACCTACCATTAATTACCCTTAAATAAAATAGTGAATTTAAAATTTTCTTTTAAACTTATAAAAATCTTCCGTCAAACGGACGGAGTTTCGTTTGTTTTTAGGACTTTCCCAAAATTCTGGTTTTTCCTGCGACCTGATAAACAATAACATTTTCAAATTCCAGAAGCCAGTAGGGCTATATACATATATCACAGCTTGTGCAACTTCGTGCACACATCAGAATAGCAAGTATAAAATATCAGAGTATAGCGGAAATATTAACAAGTTGTGGAAAACGGTACTTTTCCCAAAATAAGACTCCTACCCAAAAGGAGTCGTCCTGGGCCCCCAAAAAGCTATATACAATATATACAACAAAAATGAATCAAATCACATCATCGGGCCCAGGACATTCCCATGTCCTACATATATATAAGAAACTTACTCTCCTTGTGAGGGAGAGTACTCTTGCTCGGCCTGATCAAGTGCAAACTCAGCCTCCGTACATGTGGAAATAGTAAGGAGTGAGTATTACACATAAAATGGGGAAGCAGTTTCCAAATACGACATAATGCTATAGCAAACCATACACATTTAGCAATTCATTCACAATATAATAAAGCTCAACATATCACAATTCATTATCAAAATATTCCATTGGTTACTCAAGTCAATCTTGCATATTCATTCTTATACATCATTTTCATAAAGTCTTTTGTTCCTTACACTTTAATCATATTCATAATTCTTTTCAATCTGTCCCTGGTCACGACCTACTGCGTCCGCACTAACGTGCAGGTACGGCTTACTGCGCCCGGGTATGTTTCTTATTCCCCTGGTCACGACCTACTGCGTTCGCACCATTGCGCGATCACGACTTACTGCGCCCGGGTATGTTTCACTCTCCCCTGGTCACGACCTACTGCGTTCGCACCATTGCGCGATCACGACTTACTGCGCCCGGGTATAATTCATTTCATTATGTCCCTCGTCACGACCTACTGCGTCTGCACCCCTGTGCACTCACGTCTTACTGCGTCCGGATATAATTCATTTTCACTCTTTCCCCTGGTCACGACCTACTGCGTCTGCACTCCTGTGCACTCACGACTTACTGCGCCCGGGTATAATTCATTTCATTCTTTTAACATTATCAACTCTTAAACTCTTTAACAATTACATTACCCTCTTAAAACACTACATTTAAACATTCATGTTACCCAATTATCACCGTTATACATTGAAAATCAATCATCACAATCCAGGCATGTTCTCAACATTATCAACATTCTATTCTATAACTCAAATAACATAATTCAAGCATGTTCTTATTATCATTCCTATTATTCTTAGTTCACAAATTCTATTTATTAAATAACCTATGGTGCAATATTCTATCTAGCAAATAAATTCTTAGTACCCATTATATGCATATCGTAAACTAAACCCCAGAGTATGGTAATACTCACTATAACCCACTCCTTACCTCAAAAGTGAGTAAGAAAGTGAAAACCTTAACCGAGATTGGGGTCCTAGAACCGGAGTGCTTCGACCGAGCTTGATATCAACCAAGAGCCACTCAATGATGCGTCAAAATACACTGGGAAGTGAAATAAGGAAGGTTTAAAAGCTCTCCTAGTCCTTAGAAAAAAAATGGTGAAGACATCCAAAGATAATGAACCCAATGTTTATTCTTAGAAAATAGAGAAAGTGACCATAGTAAACAAAATAATGACAAGCCATGATCAAGGGGAAGGAACAAGAGAAGCACTTGACTAATCCTTACCTTGATGCTTGATTGAGGTGAGGGAAAAACCTAAGAGAGAGAAAATGATGATGTTTGATGTTGATTGAAGCAAGAAGTAGAGAGCTTGATGCTAGCCATGGAGTTTGGAGCTTGGGATGAGGAAGAAGATGAAGCTCAACCCCTCCCTTCTCACAAGAAAGCCACGAAGAAGTAGAGGAAGTGAGGGGAAACTCGTACTTAGTCATGATATGAGGTTATGTGTGGTTAAAAATGGATTTGGGGTGGGCAAAATGCCCAAAACGCCCCTCACTACACGTACTGATCCACTTGCTACGACCAGGTCGCGCCTGGGCGCGCCTCATGGCGCTTGAGCGCGAGGCCCAGGTCTGATGCAACTCTTTTCTTTCTTTTTTTTTTTTGCGCATTGACTTCGACATAACTTCTTCGTTAACCGTCGGATCTTGCTCAAATTTTTACACAAGCTTTCTAAAATCCCCAACTTCATATCCAACGGTTGAATTTTTATTTTGAGCTATAAATTTTTATTCCTAATTTTCCCTTGTCTTTAATAACTTTAATTATTTTCCCACTATTTTTAGTCCTATTTAATTAGCACTTAGTTTTTCATTAACCTTCAACATTCTAAGTTTGTTATCGAAATAAATAAACTTTGAAATTTAATTGAGGATGTTACAATTCTCTCCCACTTACCAGAATTTCGTCCTCGAAATTCAGTTGGCGTCGAACAATAGTGGATGAGACTGCCTGATCTTGTCCTCCAATTCCCATGTAGCCTCTTCCACATTGTTCCTGATCCAGATAACTTTCACCAAAGAGATTTTCTTTCCTCTGATCTGCTTCACTTGGTTGTCTTCAATTCTAACTGGCAACACTTCAAAAGTTAAATTCTCCTTCAAAGGCAAATCATCCATGGTGACCACATGAGAAGGATCATGAACGTATTTCCTTAGCTGTGAAACATGAAACACGTCATGAAGCCTTGCTAAGTGAGGGGGTAAGGCAATCTTGTAAGCCACCGGGCCAACCTTCTTCAGAATCTCATAAGGCCCAACAAATCGAGGAGTTAGTTTCCTGGACATAATTGCCCTACCGATTCCTGTAACTGGAGACACTCTTAGGAATACATGATCCCCAACATCAAACTCCAAAGGTCTCCTTCGCCTATCAGCATAACTCTTATGGCGATCCTGTGAAGTTTTCATCTTATTCTTGATCATTGTGATCTTCTCAGTTGTTTCTTTCACAATATCAGGACCTGTCAATAGATTCTCACCTATCTGGAACCAACACAAAGGCGTCCTACATTTCCTCCCGTAGAGAGCCTCAAATGGTGCCATACAGATACTGGAGTGAAAGCTGTTATTGTAAGTGAACTCCATCAACGGCAGTAACTTCTCCCAACTACCAGCTTGCTCCAGAACACATGCTCTCAACAAATCCTCAAGTGTCTGGATAGTACGCTCAGATTGTCCGTCTGTCTGTGGATGATAAGCCGTACTGAATTTAAGCTTAGTACCCAACGCCTGCTGAAGACTCTGCCAGAATCTAGACAGAAACCTCGGATCGCGATCGGATACTATACTGGTAGGAACACCATGCAGCTTCACTATGTCCCTGATATACAATTGAGTCAACTTCTCCAGAGTGTACTTCTTGTGAATAGGGATAAAATGCGCACACTTTGTAAGACGGTCCACAACCACCCAAACTGCATCACAACCGGCAGTAGTCCTAGGTAGACCCGTCACAAAGTCCATAGCTATACTATCCCATTTCCACTCCGGGATATCAAGTGATCGCAAAGGACCACCAGGCTTTTGATGCTCAATTTTAACTTTTTGACAAGTTAGGCAATGAGACACATGATCGGCCACGTCGATTTTCAACTTCGGCCACCAATAAATCTTTTTCAAATCTTGGTACATCTTTGTTGTACCGGGATGGAAATTCATCTTGGTTCGATGTGCTTCCCAAAGGATATCTCTTCTAACTTCGAAATCCATAGGAACACATATCCGACCCCTAAATCGGATAATGCCATCAGAACCCTTCACAAAGTCGGGCTCTTCATTGCCCGATGCCCCTTCCAACAACTTTTGCAGTTCCGCATCATCAGCTTGTCTTTCTTTAATAAGTCCAATCAAGTCATTGGTAACCAGCAACATTTCTAGAACAATGCTCTTCTCATTCACTTGCATGTTCAAGTTGAGGTCACTGAACTCCTGGATCAATTGCATCTCCTTCACCATGAGATTGCTGACATGCAAAGTCTTACGGCTTAGTGCATCAGCCACTACATTGGCTTTGCCCGGATGATACTGAAGATCAAAGTCGTAGTCCTTTAGAAATTCCATCCACCTCCTCTGTCTCATATTCAACTCCTTTTGATCGAAGAGATAGCGAAGGCTTTTGTGATCGCTAAAGACTTCGAACTTTGAACCATATAGATAATGCCTCCAGACTTTTAAAGCAAAGACTACTGCCGCCAACTCAAGATCATGAGTGGGATAGTTCTGTTCATGCTGCCTTAATTGTCTGGATGCATAAGCTATGACTTGTCCTTGCTGCATCAACACACAACCCAACCCTTGTTTTGAAGCATCACAATACACCATGAAGGATTGAGTGGGGTCCGGCAAAATCAACACTGGGGAACTAGTCAACCGCCTCTTCAATTCCTGGAAACTTTCTTCACATTCGGGGGACCACTCAAACGGAACACCTTTCCGTGTAAGAGTTGTCAAAGGAAGGGCCAACTTAGAAAACCCCCCAATAAACCTCCGATAATACCCAGCCATACCAAGAAAGCTTCTGATCTCAGTAATGGACTTGGGTCTCTCCCACTTAAGCACCGCTTCCACCTTAGAAGGGTCAACAAAAACACCCTTCTCAGAAATGACATGCCCCAGAAACTGCACCTCATTCAACCAGAAACTACATTTAGAAAGCTTTGCATAAAGCTGTTTGGCTTTGAGAATCTGCAACACTATTCTCAGATGCTCGACATGCTCACTTGGACTCTTAGAATAGATGAGAATGTCGTCAATGAAGACTATAACAAAAGAATCCAAGTAAGGCCTGAAGATCCTGTTCATATAGTCCATGAAGATGGCCGGAGCATTCGTGAGACCAAAGGACATCACTACATATTCAAAATGACCATATCTCGACCTGAATGCCGTTTTAGGGATGTCCTCCTCTCGGATACGGATTTGATGGTATCCTGATCGGAGGTCAATTTTAGAAAATACGGCTGCTCCTCGCAATTGGTCCAACAGATCATCGATGCGAGGTAGAGGATACTTGTTTTTCACAGTCACAGCATTCAACTGCCTGTAGTCGATACACATTCAGAGACTTCCGTCCTTCTTTTTAACAAAGAGAATCGGAGCTCCCCAGGGTGACACACTCGGTCTAATTAAGCCCTTAGACAAAAGCTCCTCTATCTGCTTTTTCAACTCCGCTAATTCCGGAGGTGCCATCCTGTACGGGGCTATTGAAATAGGACCTGCACCAGGCATCAGATCAATACTGAACTCCACTTCTCTATTCGGTGGTAATCCAGGAATCTATGCAGGAAAGACTTCTGGAAATTCGCAGACTATCGGAATCTGACTAGTCTCTGCCTCCTCATTCATTTCCAGGGCAGATAACGAAAGATCACTGATAGTGATTGATTTCTGATGACAATCAATCAGAACATGGTGCCGAGACATCCAGTCCATGCCCAGAATGATGTCCAGCTTAGTTAGAGGCAAACAGATTAGATTTACTTTGAATTCCCGCTCCAATACTCGAAGTGGGCAATCCAAACACATCGTTGATGTGACTACAGAAGAATTTGTGGGAGTAGAGACAGATAATTTGTAAGGCATTTCTACTGCAGACAATCCTAACTTCTTCATGCAGTCGGCAGAAATAAATGAATGAGTAGCTCCGCAATCAAAGAGAATACCACAAGGAATATCATTAACATAACCGGTACCTCTAATCAGCTCATCGGCATCAGTAACTTCCTCGCCATCCAGAGTATACACCTTGCCTTCCGAGTCGCCCGATTGTCACTAGCTTTCTGCACCTTGGCTACATTCACCTCCTTCTTGACTGCACTTCTAGGACAATTTGCCATAATGTGACCCGGCTGTCCGTACTTGTAACAGGTTGGACCCCCCTTACTCGGATCCAGTGTCCAGCAATCTCCCCTATGGTGCCTACCACAATGTGGACAAGTCGGAATAGGACCAAAGGTACTCACTGCTTGGCCTGTTCTAGGCTGGGAGTAAGGACCTGGTCGCTGCACCGAACTCTTGCCCCTGATAGGACCTCCAGCCTTTTGAACATTTTTGCTGCGTTTCTCAGCTGCACGTTGTTTTCGGCTCTTTTCATAAGTGCTAGTCATGTTGATCAGTTGAGACAGGTTGGCGATGTTCTGATATTCAAAAGCCATCTTAATTTCGGAACGAAGTCCGGTCTCGAACTTGATGCACTTGGTCCTTTCCTCAGCATCTCTGTAACTCCCTGCATATCGGATTAAGTCTTCAAACCTAGCAGCATACTCCCTAACGCTCATATTTCCTTGCACTAGCTGCAGAAAAGCTATCTCCTTCTCTCTTCGGACATCCTCGGGAAAGTATTTGCCGAGAAAACGGTCCTTGAACAACTCCCAAGTGATCGCCTGGTTGTTCGCCTCCAGACCCCTCCGCATCTTTTGCCACCAGTGTTCCGCTTCACTAGTCAACATGTACTGTGCTAGAAGAACCTTTTGTTCCTCCGTGGTGCCATAGTGTTCAGGATCTTTTCAATCTCCTGCAACCAAAGCTGTGCCCCATCGGGGTTGAACCCTCCTTCGAACTTTAACGGATCATTCTTCCTGAATCGTGCCAACCAATCAGTCGCAACTGGAGCTGGTGGTTGAGGATTCAATACTGCTGCTGTTGCTGCTGCTGCAGCTGCTACTGCTATGTTCTCCCCCTGGTTATGATGCATTTGCGCCATGTTAGCAGCCTGATCCTGTTGCATCTGTACCAGATATTCCAGAATAGCGCGGATCCCGTCATTATCGACCCGTCTACCAGCCATACTGTTTAGTCATGGACAAGGTCGACAGTTAATGCTTAACAAAATAAATAATGGTATGAACATCCTATAAATAAATTCTAGACTCTAAACTATAAACATCGATTACTCGCTCGGTGAGTAATCACTGGAGTAGCTCATAACTCCAAAGGCCGAGGGAAACTGCTCTGATACCATAAATGTAACACCTACCATTAATTACCCTTAAATAAAATAGTGAATTTAAAATTTTATTTTAAACTTATAAAAATCTTCCGTCAAATGGACGGAGTTTCGTTTGTTTTTAGGACTTTCCCAAAATTCTGGTTTTTCCTGTGACCTGATAAACAATAACATTTTCAAATTCCAGAAGCCAGCAGGGCTATATACATATATCACAGCTTGTGCAACTTCGTGCACACATCGGAATAGCAAGTATAAAACATCAGAGTATGGCGGAAATATTAACAAGTTGTGGAAAACAGTACTTTTCCCAAAATAAGACTCCTACCCAAAAGGAGTCGTCCTGGGCCCCCAAAAAGCTATATACAATATATACAACAAAAATGAATCAAATCACATCATCGGGCCCAGGACATTCCCATGTCCTACATATATATAAGAAACTTACTCTCCCTGTGAGGGAGAGTACTCCTGCTCGGCCTGATCAAGTGCAAACTCAGCCTCCGTACCTGTGGAAATAGTAAGGAGTGAGTATTACACATAAAATGGGGAAGCAGTTTCCAAATACGACATAATGCTATACCAAGCCATACACATTTAACAATTCATTCACAATATAATAAAGCTCAACATATCACAATTCATTATCAAAATATTCCATTGGTTACTCAAGTCAATCTTGCATATTCATTCTTATACATCATTTTCATAAAGTCTTTTGTTCCTTACACTTTAATCATATTCATAATTATTTTCAATCTGTCCCTGGTCACGATCTACTGGGTCCGCACTAACGTGCAGGTACGGCTTACTGCGCCCAGGTATGTTTCTTATTCCCCTGGTCACGACCTACTGCCTTCGCACCATTGCGCGATCACGACTTACTGCATCCGGGTATGTTTCACTCTCCCCTGGTCACGACCTACTGCGTTCGCACCATTGCGCGATCACGACTTACTGCGCCCGGGTATAATTCATTTCATTATGTCCCTGGTCACGACCTACTGCGTCTGCACCCCTGTGCACTCACGTCTTACTGCGTCCGGGTATAATTCATTTTCACTCTTTCCCCTGGTCACGACCTACTGCGTCTGCACTCCTGTGCACTCACAACTTACTGCGCCCGGGTATAATTCATTTCATTCTTTTAACATTATCAACTCTTAAACTCTTTAACAATTACATTACCCTCTTAAAACACT
Source organism: Crotalaria pallida (assembly GCA_037953625.1). Lineage (NCBI taxonomy): Eukaryota > Viridiplantae > Streptophyta > Magnoliopsida > Fabales > Fabaceae > Crotalaria > Crotalaria pallida. The sequence goes on along the minus strand of CM075654.1, from coordinate 51,679,633 downwards.
ACATTTAAACATTCATGTTGCCCAATTATCACCGTTATACATTGAAAATCAATCATCACAATCCAGGCATGTTCTCAACATTATCAACATTATATTCTATAACTCAAATAACATAATTCAAGCATGTTCTTATTATCATTCCTATTATTCTTAGTTCACAAATTCTATTTATTAAATAACCTATGGTGCAATATTCTATCTAGCAAATAAATTCTTAGTACCCATTATATGCATATCGTAAACTAAACCCCAGAGTATGGTAATACTCACTATAACCCACTCCTTACCTCAAAAGTGAGTAAGAAAGTGAAAACCTTAACCGAGATTGGGGTCCTAGAACTGGAGTGCTTCGACCGAGCTTGATATCAACCAAGAGCCACTCAATGATGCGTCAAAATACACTGGGAAGTGAAATAAGGAAGGTTTAAAAGCTCTCCTAGTCCTTAGAAAAAAATGGTGAAGACATCCAAAGATAATGAACCCAATGTTTATTCTTAGAAAATAGAGAAAGTGACCATAGTAAACAAAATAATGACAAGCCATGATCAAGGGGAAGGAACAAGAGAAGCACTTGACTAATCCTTACCTTGATGCTTGATTGAGGTGAGGGAAAAACCTAAGAGAGAGAAAATGATGATGTTTGATGTTGATTGAAGCAAGAAGTAGAGAGTTTGATGCTAGCTATGGAGTTTGGAGCTTGGGATGAGGAAGAAGATGAAGCTCAACCCCTCCCTTCTCACAAGAAAGCCACGAAGAAGTAGAGGAAGTGAGGGGAAACTCGTACTTAGTCATGATATGAGGTTATGTGTGGTTAAAAATGGATTTGGGGTGGGCAAAATGCCCAAAACGCCCCTCACTACACGTACTGATCCGCTTGCTGCGACCAGGTCGCGCCTGGGCGCGCCTCATGGCGCTTGAGCGCGAGGCCCAGGTCTGATGCAACTCTTTTCTTTCTTTTTTTTTGCGCATTGACTTCGACATAACTTCTTCGTTAACCGTCGGATCTTGCTCAAATTTTTACACAAGCTTTCTAAAATCCCCAACTTCATATCCAACGGTCGAATTTTTGTTTTGAGCTATAAATTTTTATTCCTAATTTTCCCTTGTATTTAATAACTTTAATTATTTTCCCACTATTTTTAGTCCTATTTAATTAGCACTTAGTTTTTCATTAACCTTCAACATTCTAAGTTTGTTATCGAAATAAATAAACTTTGAAATTTAATTGAGGATGTTACACCTTCGGTGTACATCAGAAAAGGTAAGAATTCAAATCAAACCTTATACGATCAGATCCTATTTGTACATTAGAATCAAATCAAGCATAAAACAATATTTACATCTAGCATAAAATTAAATCCTATTTGTACATAGAATGGTTTTTATCTATTACAATAAACAAAATATATATATTATAGGAGGAAAATCAAATCCTATTATTATGTAGGATGATTTCTATCTATTACAATAAACAATATATTATAGAAGGAATTGTTGCAGCCGTAGATGAAGTTTTCTGATATTAAAGCTTTAGTCCCTCGAATCATCTTCAAAATATTGAATTGAAGTAAGCAATTAGAGAGAAATTTAAGAATCAAATAATATATAAATTAAGATAAGCGAGAAATATTAGAAATAAAAAGATTTAATGACGAAAAAATACAAATATTGAAGGCAAATATAATTGTGAGATTGTCGTTTACCTGAATATCAATAAGTTCGTGAGTCAATTATTCTAAAACAGAAGCACTAAAACATTATTGAGGAGTCATCTAGTTATTATTTTTTTTTTGGACTCGTCAGATTGTACTATGAATCCGTGAATTACTATGACGATGGATAGTAATTACTATGAATATGGGAGGCCCAGATTGTACTCCAATGGCTTGGGTATAAAAATACAATTATTTGATAAATTGGTAGAACATTTGATAAATACTCATATTATATAGTGATTTGAAAACTTGTAAAATTAAGGATAATGATTTCATATGGTAATAATGATTAGAAAAATTTGAATTATTTATTTAACTTTCAATAACTAAGGATAATTATTTCACATATACATAATGATTATATTCCTATGTTGGTTGTTCTAATTAAATTGGAAATTGCAATGATATCATCTGTTAGTAAACGCAAAGACTGGGGTAGCTAATCCCAATCTCACCTCTACTAAGAGCAATATCACTGTCGGGTCTGTTGATAACATTATCCCCTACAGATGTAAAAGTTAGAGTGATCAGTTCTAACCTTACTCTCCATTAGTGACAATATTATCAATGCGATTGGTGGGTCTCTAACTAGAATACTAGCGCTCGTCTTTCTTTCTAAACTGAATTGGACAAGTTTGTCTTATATAACTGAATCGGGACGGAGACTTGAGGTTCTGATGTAATTTCCTATCTTAGGGACATAATATGCCTCTACACTTCCCGTCTGGATTCCCTTCGTCCTTTTCAACCATAAGATACATTCCTCCTCTTTGAGTTGAGCAAGAACCATCATATACCCCGATGAGGTCTCCCACATCATGGGCATAGTGGTGTAGCACAAGAAACGGCAATCGCCTCTATTTGACTTAAGTCCATCTGAACTAAGTCCCTTAGGATTGACACAACCTTAGCTCTATTACTAGATGTGTCTTCCATAATACTAGAGTTCAGTAATAGAAACAAGTTAAGGCACGAATAATTGATAACTATAGAATTGGCTAAGTCCATCTAAGTATATATAAATATTTATATACATATTATATATAAACATACTGACCTACTACAACCGGACTTGACACTACTTTTCGGTTACTCTCTTGGTGAGATAACCATTGGAGTAACTCGCGACTCCGAGGCCGAGGACAACTGCTCTGATACCATAAATGTAACAACCTATTTTATTTTACCTATTTTGAAAATATGGATTTGAAAATTTCTTTTTAATTAAAATACTTATTATAATTTTTCCCGAAAATCGGACAGAGTTTCCTCTGTTTTATGGACTTTCCCAAAAATTTACTTTAACCTGTAACCTGTTCAAAATAGTTTCCCTAATAACCAGGCATCCAGACAGAGTATACATATATAATTTAATTCTTCTCCCATTATCCTGGGATAAAATACTAAGATGAAAATGCTTATATTTCCGAGAAAACCAAATAAAGAGCCCGGGCCACCGAATATACAACTTGAGATTAAAAATACAATTATTAAATAATTCTTAAAAATACATAGTAATCCATAATATGGCCCAGTACGACTCAACAATAATAAAAATAAATTACTCACACTTCCCGTGGGGAAGTGTGCTCCTACTCGGTCCAAATAACAGCTATGCTCCTGACCTGTACCTGTGGTGGTTGTAAGGGTGAGAATTGTTGAAAAACTACACTCGGTGGGTGAAACAACTAGGAACACTAGGAGAACACCTAGAAGGGAGGGTTGAATAGGTGTTATAGAAACTTTGAAAGATTTTCGCAAGAAACAAATCTAAACGATTAAAACCAATGAAAATCAATCAATTAACAAATATTATATGAGAGATTAAGCGGAAACAATCAACACCAATATTCTTATTGATTCACCTAGGTTATGAAAATGATTTTCCCTTTATCAATTTTGCACAATAAAGATTCAGTTCAATCAAATATAGAAAAATCACTTTTTCTAGGTTTTCAATCAAGAACACAATTAATAACAAGAATTGTAAAGAGTAGAGAGTTTAGAGATACGACACAGTGATTTATCCTGGTTCACTTTCATCCACTTGAAAGCTACTCCAGTCCCCTCTTCAACCAAGAGAGATTCTTCACTATGAGGAATTAGAGTTTCTCAAATTACAAGTAAATGCCTCACAAGACTTCCTTCTTGCTAGCCTACAAAGGATACCACACCCTTGCCTTGTAACCCTATTGATATCTAATCTAACCTCTTCTCTTGCTTGCCGATACCCCACAACAAGTCTTCCAATTGCTTGCTTCACTCACAAGACTTCCAATTGCTTGTTCTTCAACAAGGCTTCCAAGTGCTTGATGAAATGCCTCACCAAGGCTTCCAAATAACTTTGCTTGATTCCACAAAATCAAGGCTTCCAATGTTGTAGAATGTTTGCCTCTTGCAATGATTACAACTCAAAATGAAAAACAATAACAATCCTATGAATCTCTTTCAAAAGCTATGAAAAGATCAACATGAGAGATTCAAGGTTCTTGATCAAAGAATATAAAAATGAGAGCTTTGATCTTGAGAGAGTGAGAGAGAATAGTGTGGCTTTGATTCTTTGTAAAATTGTGTATCAAAATGATTCTAGTTGATAGAAATGATTAGGAAAAGGTTTATATAGAATACCCAAAAGTTGGAGCACTTAGAATGGCTTTTGAGAAGTGAAAAACGTATTTAAAACAGTTACAGACCCTGTTTACTCGAGTAAAATAAGTGTTACTCGAGTAATACGAAAGCTGCATAAATTTCACTCGAGTGAAAAAGGTTTTACTCGAGTAAAAGTTCAGATAATCGATTATCAAAAGTTTGTTAATCGATTAACAGTTCAAAATACACTGTTAATCAATTATCAAAATCTGTTAATCGATTATTAACATTAAAAATCACTTAAAACTTGTTTTCTCAAAAACTAAACCTTTTCTTTCAAACCTTTAAGCCACCTATTGATTTTAGGCAAAGTGAATACTCAAAATATGATAAAATCATGCAATCAAAAGAGATTCACTACCCTCTAATAAACTCTACCCAAACTCATAAACTAAAAGACTTGTGAGGCAAAAGATAAAACAATAAAACATAAACTACCAAACTAAGTCTTCATGAGTTGGTTCTCTCTTCATAACTTGATGTTTGTTGTTGCTTGTTGAGCTTGAACTTGATCAACACATTTGTAGCTTGTTCAAAACCTTTTGGCATTTATCAAAACATTCTTCATGGATCTTACAATCTCCCCCTTTTTGAAAATGACAAACATGTTTTGAAATTATTTGAAGTTCATTGAAGTTGTTGATGCTTGAACCATTTGATCACTTGGTGAGACTCTTGCTCCCCCTCAATTTATGCTTTTGACATTTGAAATCCAATTGAGTAAGCTTGATTCTCCCCCTATCTTCAACAACTTTGCTCAACCTATATAAAAACAACAAAACAACCTTTCTCCAAACATACCATTTAAAAAAATTATTTCTCCCCTTTGTTTCAAAACATCATATTTCTCCCCCTTTGGCATTATCAAAAAGAAATATATACCAATTGAAATAAGATCTAAGCCAAAATAGAAGAAATATAACCAAAGCATGAATAGAATAACACCAATTTGTAGAATTTTCTCCTTGATACCAATTGAAGTAGCAAATGAATGAATATCACATGAAAGTCCTTTTGCTCTTCAATCATACCTACAAAAACAATCATGCTTTGCTTTTTGGTATCCAAATGGTTTTGGATCCATTTTTGTTAGTGTAGGGACTCTCACCCTTTTTCATCCAAACAAAATCTCCTTTAGGTATACCATGCACTTTAATATAACATACATTTGAAGTATGTCCATGAGTACCACAATAGAAACATGTTGGTGCATTTGAAAAATCAACCTTTGAAAAATCAACAACATTTCTATGAGATTTACTCTTAGCATTAGTATAACCCAAACCAAACTTGTTTGAATTTTCTCTTTGAAAATTTAACAATGTGCGCAATCTAATATCACCATTTGTGAAACTTGCAAGCTTATTTTTCAAAATAGCATTTTCATCCTTAAGCAACTTGCAATCCTCACAATCAACCACATTATTCAATCTACTAGCACAATCACAAGAAGAACTAGCATATATAAGATCAAGAGTTTCATTTTGAAGATTAAGCTCATCAACTTGTTTTTGAAGTTCTAAAATCTCTTGTTGATGTTTCAAAATGAGCTTCTTCCTTTCAATGTTTTTCAAAGCTAGTTTCTTAAATTGTTTATGCATTTCTTCATAAGCATTATATAACATTTCATAATTTGAAGAAATTTCGAATTTAGTAAGACTTACATCGCTTTCGTCACTTTGCTCACTTGATTCATCATTTGAGCTTTCCTCTTCATTTACTAGAGCTATCAAGTTGAGACAAGCGGCTTCTTCATCATCCGAAGAACTATTTGATTGGCTTTTCTTGTCTTTTTCATCATCACTATTCCAAACTATGTATGCCCTTTTAGTTTTCTTTTCTTTCTCCTTCTTCTTGAGATACCTAGAGCATGAGTACTTGAGATGACCGCGCTTTCCACATTCATGGCAAACTACACCTTCTTTTGAAGTCTTGGTCTTGTAGTGTGGGGGATCCTTCTCTTTACTTTTGTCCTTATTCAACCTTCCTTTTCTCCTTAGAATTTTATTGTACTTTCTTAGTAGAAGCTTCATCTCCTCTTCATCAATGTCCGAATCGGAATCTTCATTATCATCATCATCGGAACTCTCTTCCTTTTTATATGACCTTTGAGCTTTAAGAGCAATTCCTTTTCTCTCTTTGTACTTATCCGACTCTTCATGCATTTGCAAACGTCCAAGCTCCATTTCATGTTCTTGTAGCTTTCCGAAAAGTGTTGCTAAGTCCATGGTGTCCAAGTCCTTTGATTCAACAATTGCGGTAACCTTGGGTTGCCATTTCCTACTTAGACATCTTAAAACTTTGTTAACAAGTTCACAATTCAAGAAAGTTTTACCAAGAGCAATGAGATGATTAACAATATGAGTAAAACGTTTTTGCATAAAACATATAGATTCATTAGGCAACATATGAAACAATTCATATTCATGCATCAAAGAATTCAATCTAGCACGCCTAACTTCACTAGTGCCTTCATGTGTGACTTGCAAGGTGTCCCACATATCTTTGGCATCTTTACATTGGGAGACTCTAAAGAACTCATCATAAGATAGAGCGGAGGTGATGATATTCTTTGCTTTTAAATCATATTGAATTTTCCTTTTATCATCATCGGTCCACTTATCTTTGGGAGTAAGTGTAAGCACACCTTCTACATCTTTTGAGGGAATATAAGGACCAATTTCAATGGCTTCCCAAATGTTCACATCTATAGCTTCTATAAAGATTCTCATCCTAATTTTCCAATAACCATAACCCTCTCCACCAAACATAGGAGGGCGATTAATTGAAGCACCTTCACCACCAAAAGGATTCGTAGAACCCATTGTAGTTTCCTTAGGATCTTTAACGAAAAAGCTCTATGCTCGTGTCTTTCGACCGAGCTCTGATACCAATTGTTGAAAACCAACAAGCGACTCAATATAGTCTAGAGGGGGGGTGAATAGAATATTGAAGCCTTATTACAGATTTTTCGTCCACCTAAGAGAATGGTTTTATGAAAATAAATTTTCTTAAGAATTCAGTTCAGATTACTCGAGTAACTCAAGCCTTCACTCGAGTAATACGCAACCAAAAATAATTTCACTCGAGTATTCAGCAAATCACTCGAGTATTACGAAAGCAAATTTTAAATCACTCGAGTAACAGAAAACCTACTCGAGTAATGTTTATAAACTGAAAGCAGATTACTCGAGTGACAAGAACTTTACTCGAGTAAACTGGGTAAAATTCAATTTAAAACTTAGTTTTCAATGGAGTTCTTCAAGAATAACAATGCTATGATGATTCAACAAATTATGAATGATTAATATGAACAATTTCAAGTAATATTAACATGCAATTTTAGATCAATTGAGTAGAATTAAGAAAACCCCAATTCTAACCTAAAAATGCAAATGTTAATGAATTAATGAAATACAAGGAATGAAAATAAAAGAGACACAAGGATTTATCCTGGTTCACTTTCATCCACTTGAAAGCTACTCCAGTCCCCTCTTCAACCAAGAGAGATTCTTCACTATGAGGAATTAGAGTTTCTCAAATTACAAGTAAATGCCTCACAAGACTTCCTTCTTGCTAGCCTACAAAGGATACCACACCCTTGCCTTGTAACCCTATTGATATCTAATCTAACCTCTTCTCTTGCTTGCCGATACCCCACAACAAGTCTTCCAATTGCTTGCTTCACTCACAAGACTTCCAATTGCTTGTTCTTCAACAAGGCTTCCAAGTGCTTGATGAAATGCCTCACCAAGGCTTCCAAATAACTTTGCTTGATTCCACAAAATCAAGGCTTCCAATGTTGTAGAATGTTTGCCTCTTGCAATGATTACAACTCAAAATGAAAAACAATAACAATCCTATGAATCTCTTTCAAAAGCTATGAAAAGATCAACATGAGAGATTCAAGGTTCTTGATCAAAGAATATAAAAATGAGAGCTTTGATCTTGAGAGAGTGAGAGAGAATAGTGTGGCTTTGATTCTTTGTAAAATTGTGTATCAAAATGATTCTAGTTGATAGAAATGATTAGGAAAAGGTTTATATAGAATACCCAAAAGTTGGAGCACTTAGAATGGCTTTTGAGAAGTGAAAAACGTATTTAAAACAGTTACAGACCCTGTTTACTCGAGTAAAATAAGTGTTACTCGAGTAATACGAAAGCTGCATAAATTTCACTCGAGTGAAAAAGGTTTTACTCGAGTAAAAGTTCAGATAATCGATTATCAAAAGTTTGTTAATCGATTATCAGTTCAAAATACACTGTTAATCAATTATCAAAATCTGTTAATCGATTATTAACATTAAAAATCACTTAAAACTTGTTTTCTCAAAAAACTAAACCTTTTCTTTCAAACCTTTAAGCCACCTATTGATTTTAGGCAAAGTGAATACTCAAAATATGATAAAATCATGCAATCAAAAGAGATTCACTACCCTCTAATAAACTCTACCCAAACTCATAAACTAAAAGACTTGTGAGGCAAAAGATAAAACAATAAAACATAAACTACCAAACTAAGTCTTCATGAGTTGGTTCTCTCTTCATAACTTGATGTTTGTTGTTGCTTGTTGAGCTTGAACTTGATCAACACATTTGTAGCTTGTTCAAAACCTTTTGGCATTTATCAAAACATTCTTCATGGATCTTACAAGAATTGCACGAACTAGTAATGCATAATACAAGCCAAGTCATACACAATTAGCAATTAACCAAGTAATGCAAATATATCACGCCCAATCACCTATTCACTGCAAACACAAACATCTCCAAATTATTCACATTCCCTAATTAATGTCAACTCCTATTCTATTTCCGTTCACTTAACTTTCTACCCTCACCTAAACTTAAACTCTCAATTCTTCTTCCGTTCCTACACTTTACTCACATTCTTCCTATTTTGTCAAGTTAACTAATTCTAATCTCTATCTCTCATTTCTCCATCTCACTCATCACCTTCTCAACTTCCTTCTCTTTTCCTTTTTATTTTATTTTATTCTTTTCCATTTCTTTTTACTTTTTCGGGATATTTGTGGTTTCACTATTGCGACCCACCTTTGGTGTCGTCTTACGGAAGCGTACGGATCCCCAAAGGCCGCACGTCTAACTCAACCACTGCGCACTCTGCCAAGGCGACTTACGTTTCCTGCACCCGAGAGCGTGTCTTACACGGCCAGAATGCCACAAAATCCTTGGCTATGCGAGTTTGCCACTGCGACCCACCTTTGGTTTCGTCTTACCGATGCGTACGGATCCCCAAAGGCCGCACGTCTAACTCAACCCTTGCACACGTACCAGCCAGCGGCTTATTGCAGGTGTTGCGCACCCGACTTATTGCACCCCACCGTGTGTCTTACAGGATCCAAACCGCATACCAATATTCTCTTTTTCTTTTCTTTTTATTCTTTTTCAATTCCATTTTTAATTAGGTAGTCCAGCCCCAGCCAGCCGTACGGTACTGAGCGCTAGGAGTTCCCTTTTTCATTATTCATTCTTTTCCTTTTTATCAATTTTAGTCCGCCCTCGCCTAACACATTTTCCTTCTACTCTCATTTTCCTCTTTTCCTCTTCTACACCAACTAATCTATTCCCATATAGTTACTCACTATCATTTTCTCAATACACTTCCTATTTTCCCCAATTTATTTCCCTTAAGTCTTTATCTATGTGTTACTATCAAATTCAAAGCGCACTCCTTTGTCCACTCCTTTCCTTTTTCACTCAATCTCTAAATCACAACATACATACCCCATTCAATATATTTAATACTTATATTATGAAACATATCATTATCCAATTAATTCACATAATTCAGTACATACATTACATTCTCATATTTCCAACAATTACACCTAATTCATGGTCTCAATTAGCATTTAGCAGTTCACCACACAATAATCAGGACATATATATATCAATTAATCACTTAGCACAATAAATCATCAATTCATATTATAATGCATAAATATCAATTCCTAATATCAACTACACAAACCAATTAATCTCAACACGCACACACATACTAGTTACACAACCACCGTGCGGCAATAAACCCCTTACCTTAGGGTTCTATCAGAACCTGTTTCGAGGCACGACGAGGAGATCCTGTTTCTACTCACGGCATTACGCGGTTCGTTGCTCGCATTCTAGCTGGTCCTAAAGCCCTTCATCATCTGACTATAGTATTAAATCAATTAGAAATCAATTTAATGTGCCGAAGTCGTCTCAATTTGAAACCACAACAATTGACATGAAGTTTCAAATTAAAATCGTTGTTTTCTTAATAAAATAGTGTAGTTTCTTATCGAAAAGCATTTAATTATAATTTACAAACCAAAATAACATAGGATTTCAAATTAAGATCATTATCTTCTCAATGAAATAGTATAGCTTTTTATTGAAAATACGCTAACTTTCGAAACTAATATAATTATCAAAAATTCATTAAAGTTTAATTAGTTTTAGTTTTGAAACCACAAAATCAAAGATTTTTATTTGACACTATTAATTCCGAACTAAAAGAAAGCGTTCTCGGTTCAAAAATAAATCCAAGTTACCATTACAACATTAAAACAATTATACTTCCCTTCAGTTTGAAATTAATGTTCAATGCTTTAACTCGAATTAACGTTATGCCGAGTATATACCGGATTCCTATTTAATTGGTTTGTTGTTAGTTCAGGGACATTCCAGCTCACTAACCAACAACCCAATTACTTAGGAATCCAACGCATTTAACAAAAACACTTCCAAGACTCATAATTCGACATAACGTTTAATTCGACGTTATTACAAATCAAAGTAAATAATTAAAATCGTCATCCTTAACAATATAATTAAAATCAATATAAACTATAATAGAGTTTAATTTCTAAAACAAATTCATACTAAGTAATTGTTACCAATAACGTTAAAATCAATATTAATATAAAAATTAAAACATAACACAGAGCAGTTAGAGAAGTAATAAGGATTTACCCTCAAACATGATTTTGAAGGCCGGTTCGGTCGACCCGGTTCAAAGCACAAAGGAACGGCTGGCCCAGGTAACAAGGATGACGATACCGGCGTCGGTGACGATCCTTAGCAGCAGCAACATGCATCGGGGAGAGGAAAGTGGTGGCGGTGTGATTCCATGGCTACAGCATCAAACAATGGCAGCAGCGTGGCCTCCATGACCGGCGGCGACAACAACCATCACCGGCGGGGAGAACGCGAACTGTGACCTCCTGGTCCATGGGGAGGCACGCGCGAACGGGATGGAGGAAGAGGAAAAGGGGCAGCTCCACACGGTAGCAAGCGGCGGCGGTCGTTGGTGAGGCGCGGCGGAGAGACTCTACGGAAACAAGAGAGAGACCGGGACGGAGGAGGGAGAGACGCGCCTAGAGAGAGAGCCCAATTGAGAAGGAAACAATGACCAGGGAGATAGAGAGAGAACAGGGCGGTGGTGATGGTGGCTAGCGGCCGGCGGCGGGAGAGAAGGAGTTGGGAGGGAGGAACGAATTAGGGCCGATGGTTTAGCCCTTGGAGAAGAAGAGGGAGTTGGGGTTCTTCGTGAACCCCCTTCTCCTTTTTATTTTATTTTTTTATTCATACTATTACTATTATTATTATTATTATTATTATTATCATTATTATTATTATTATTATTAGTGTATGTTAGTATTATTTTAAAAGTACTAACATATATACTAATACACACTTTTATTTATTTATTTATTTTATTTTATTTATTCTTTTATTTCAAAACTCAAAATACCAGTAGTCAATTTAAATACTAAAATAAAAATTATAAAGTAAGAAACTTATAAATATTTCCAATAAAATATATTCATATGAAATATATCAAAATAAAGTAAAACACATAAAGTATATTTTTGATATAGGGTAACTATTTTAAATGAATTTACTTTAGAACATAAAAGAAATGAAATATATTTTCGTAATTGACATAATGTATTTTTATAAAAATACACAGCTAAATAATTGATTTTTAAGAAACATTTATTTAAGTCAATACAACTTATAAATATATTAGGGATTAAAATTAGGGATGTTACACGTGGTGCCTCGAAAATTTTTTCGACAAACGTGGTGTCTTGAATAGGCGTCTTTTTATATAAAGATAGTAAATAAACTCTTGAGTTTAATTTTTAATTATTATTTGACATGTGTATGTAGCACACATGGTCATGTACCAAGTCTTAAAGGCTTGAGAGTTGGAAGTTCCGGGTTCGTTCCCGGGCACCACCATTTGGTAGATTTAAATCCCCTTCCCTTATCCCGTAAAAAAAATCAAAAAATAATTTGGCTATAAAAGAAATTTAAAATATTATTTCAATCAAAATATAATTTCATATATGATTTATGTTTGAAATAGTGAAAAAATGATTTAAAAAAACAATTTCAAATAATGGGACGGGTAGTTATCCACGAGTTTCTCCGAACCTGACGGAGATAAGTTTGGATTTCATTTTTTTCATCATAACTCTCCATAAAACTGCACCCGAACCCTCACTGACGTTTATGAATGCGAGGTTAAGATTGGTAAAAATTGCCCCAAACCCGACCCATGGCATATCTGAAAGCCTTCCATTACAAGCTGAAGAAACCCGCAAATTAATCAGAAAAGAAAAGAATACATTGAGTTTCCATTCAGTAGCCAACTACATATATTTTATTGGGCCTTGTTGTTTACTCTTTTTGTCTAAGAGAAAGTAATGCATTCATAAGCCGTCTACCGATTAAAAAATAGAAACACAACAAAATATTATTGCACTTCTTTCTAAAGACTCAGCAAGAATGAAGAATCTATTGGCAAACATGATAATCTGATGTTTCATAGCATTAAAAAAAACATTTTCTAATCTTAACTTTACAACCATGCATTTTAAAGTAATCTTCATCGTGAATCTTTATACCTGCCTCCTTAATCCTTTTCTGTCAAAGAAGTACTTACACAGTAATTCGAAATTTCAAAATATCAAAACTTTGAAAAGAATTAAACCTTTCAAAAGAATAAAACCTTTGAAAATAAAGGAATAAAAATTGAAATATGGAATACCTTGGGATTGGTATGGGTTAGTGTATTTTCAAACTACTCTCCCTATCGTTGCCAACACTTTTTTTCCTTTGACAACCATCTCTAAAATTGAAATTTGAAGAAGAAAAAAGTAAAAACGAATCTTTATTATCATAGTGAAGTACCATTTTGGTCCCTCATGTTTTTTAGATGAGACACTTTAGTCCCCCAAATGTGAAAATTCACTTTTGATCCCTGAAAATTTTTTATAGGACACTTAAGTCCCTCCGTCCATTATGCCAACTGCCTTAACTGCGGATTTAATTGTTCCATAAAAAAATCTTGAGGTTTTTAGGTGTCCCATATAAAAAATATCAGGGACTAAAAACGAATTTCCACATTTTGAAGGACTAAAGTATTCCGTCTAAAAAATATGAGAGACGAAAGTAATACTTCACTCTTATTATCAACAAAGCCTGAGAGCAATAAAAAATGCATATAACAAAATAGGTAGAGTTTAACCGGATTAAAAAACCAATGTTAGAAATTAGTTTTCTTGATTTTTGGAAAAAAAATGCTTTGACATTACAAATTTACCTTTCCAAGTTTCATTAGAAAGTTCACATTCATTAATGAAAAAAAAATGATAGATAGTCAAAGTCTTTAATACCGGAAAATAAGATAAAAAACAATAAATAATGCATAAGAAATGTAAAATAACTTATAATTAGGATCTAGAAAATCTTCTAAAAATGATTTATAATAAAGATTGAATGAAGTATTAATGAAGCAAGATAAAAAAACAGAGAAAATGAAAATGAAATAGGAGAAAATAATAAGTGTAAAAAAGTAGAATTTTTCTATCATGCAATCCAAAATTGGATGGTTGTTATGCAACCTTTTCTTAAACCAATAAGAAGTTGCCACCTATGTCATGTCATTATTTGAAGTAGTTAAAATTAGTTTTTTGCAATTTAGTCCAACATAAAAAGTAAATTAAAAATTAGTCTTTTGTACCTATAAACAAATTATAACTTTTAATTTTAAAAAACATTATTAAAAAAAATTAAAGTTGTTTGTATTACGGTGAGAACTGCCCCTTCTTCTTCATCTTCTTCACGTTGCTGCAAACAACTTTAATTTTTTTTAATAATATTTTTTAAAATTAAAAGTTATAATTTGTCTACAGGTTGTTTGCGGGATTTTCGTCCGACGCCTGCCGAACTGACGGTGATGTGTGGGGTGTGGGTAACGACGGGTTATGTGGTAATCTTGTAAAAGGAACTTCACCTTCTTTTTGGTATTTTTGGGTGTTTGAGAATAACAATAAATGCGAGTAAAGTAAAACCGATACCAAGAACACGATGCGGTGAAATTTAAACGGTGCAGTGAAGTAAATTGCGGAATCGAAATGGAAAGCGATTAAAAATGTGCAGTAAAATAAATTGCATGAAATTTAAAGTGCACGGAAAGGTAAAGATTGCATTGAAATTAAAAAGGGTGGAAGGCTGAGGTTCTTTACAATGGCGTTTCTCCGTTTGTCTGCTCTGGTGAGACGTTTAGGATTTTAGCCTATGTGTGTCAACCTAGCAACCAACCCCGATTACAAACTAAGGACTTCCTATTTATAGGAATCCGAAAACTATTTACAAAGCTACTCGCACGTTCTGCACAACCACAGAACCCACGTTTTTTATAACTACCCACTACGCTATCCCCCACGATGTAACTGCCCACGTCGTGGTTTGGGCTTAGTGGACACTTCTGTCGGATTTCGTGGTGACATCTTTGCTGATACCTCTTCGACTGACATCTTCCTTCGACTGCAAACTTTGACTCTTGTCTAAGTCTCTTTGTTGCTCGAAGCATTGACGTTGTTGTGCTCCAACCTCTTGGTTCTGAGATGTCATCCGACATCGAGCCCCTTTCGACAGACGGGGCTATCGCTGAAATAAGCTTTCGACCCGCTGTCGGCCTTAGATGCATTCGATTGATTTCGGTGACAAGTAATTCAACTAAACGTTGTTTCACTAGCATTCAATCAAAAAACATGCCCCTGACGTTTCTAATAGAATGCCGTCAAAGGACTTGTTTCCTTTAACTCTTTAATAGGAAAGGCGGCCTTAGTCGATCCTAGCAGGACACAAACCTTGACCTATGAGACTACAAAGACCTTTCCAATGCTTATTTATCAGGTTCATTGCTTCCTCCAATTCGGAGTTTTTGCTATGACCCGACGCATCAGAAATGGATACTATGTAATCCCACATGTTTATCCTTTCACTATTCAAGAGGATAAAGGTGATATTCGGGGGGGGACATCCCTTCATTTCCCTGTCCTCACCCGAATACCTTAATCCCACATGTTTAACCTTTGGTGAACTAATGTTTATGTGGAATATGAATCTTTTTTCCTCTTTCCAGAAATCATGAAGGCATTCCTTAAGTTTTCTCATTGTAACTCGTGGCTTTTATAGCCACAAGTAGCATTAAATGCCTCCATAATTACTCTGCCGTTCCCAATGTTGATAAGACGTTTCTGGCTCCTCTTTTCTTGCGCCAATATTCCTTCGACGCGAACCTCTTGTTTCCGCCTCTTTCTTTTGTCGACACACGTTCACGTCCTTCGAAGTCACTTTTAAGTCATGCCACTTAAGTACACCTCCTTCGACATCACTTATGTTGTCGACGCACATCCTTTTCCCTGTCGAAATCTACCCAATGTCGGATAGTACGTACACCTCCTTCGAAGTCACTTTTAAACAAAACGTTTAAGTACACTTCCGTCGACGTCACTTATACATCCGACATTCGCAACCTTTTGTCGGTTTCAATTTCCCGTTAACAGAGGCCCCCCAAATTTTGGTATGCGACGCGTCTTTTCAGAGGATGCCAAAAGTTGTATCTTTTCGAACTGTCCTTTCAGCATTAGGATTTTGAAACGGCGAGTTTATCTTTTTGAACTGACGCTTCCTATTGGACCATTGTGTTGGTCTTACACGTCTTTTCACTTCTTATTTAAACTTGAGCGCTAATCATTATCCCCCTTTTACCTTTTCTTGCTTGTCACTGCACCTTTTGACTTGAAACCCCTTTTTTTCTTCACAAAAACCCTTCTTCCAACATGGCGATCCACGGAGTTCTTGACCCCGAAATTGATTTAGAAGTCCCATATCATGAACGCAGTCTGATCATTCCTGCGACTTCTTTCGTCCCTTCCGATGGCAAACCTGTTAACCCTTCTCCTGCTTTTCTGGGACCCTTGATGACTACATCGGAGGCTCGTGAACCTGTCATGAGTGCCAACTTCCCAATTTCCAATCCTGACGAGATTCGTCCCGTGGTCACCCTTAACCCTATCTATACTAGCCACTTCGACAAAGAGCATTCTCGTAGGGTTTTACGGAATGTGAAACCATTCACCAAGTTTAATGAGTGGTTCGATAGACTTCAGCCTCACAAAGGACAATCATGGAAAAGGGCCGGTTTCGAAGACCTTCTCATTTTAACAACCCGCCATCTACGCTACGACGATGGCCTCTTCGGCGCCGCGTGTTACTTCTGGTGTCGCCGAACTAATTGTTTTCACTTCCGGTACGGCATGATGACTCCTACCCTTTTCGATGTTGCTGCTTTAACTAGTCTTCGTCCCGACGGAGAACTCTTGACCGTAGAAAGAAAACCCAATGATGTTGTACATATTAGTGACGGGTCTTTTGCTTTCAGCAACTATGTTGAAGCGCGCCTGGATGTTTATAGGGGTAGCCTGACAGTTAGCAACGAGGAACATGTCAAATTTCTGACAGTGTGGCTTAGTGCTTTTGTCTTTTGCACCAAATCTCGACAAGTCAACAAGTCTTTGGTTCCCTTAGCCACGATCCTGCATGAAGAAAGAAAAGTGGCTCTAAGCCAACTTCTTCTAGCAAAGTTGTATTCGACAATCAGCCATGTGTCCGACACTGTTCGACTCCATAAGCAACATGTAACTAATGTCGGAGGTCCTACTTGGCTTTTGTACTTGTGGCTAAATGCCATTCTGAAACATCACATGGTGTCTACTCACAACAGCGTTTGCTCTTTCCGGTTCAACTATGGTTGTTTGGCGGCGAATTATGACGTTCCCGTGCTGTCATCTCGTACCAACACTTTCCTTCACTTCATGAAGATTTTCGCAAACATCTCCATGTCGTCGGAGGATATTGTGTTTTCCCCTTTTGTTGAAAGAACTATGGGGCCTGACTGGTTTCGTCTTCCTTTTCCTGGCTCCGACGCTGAAGAGAGGCGGCTGAACGATGTCCTTTGGGGACATTATCTAAGCCAACGGATTTTATTTGGTGGTTTACCCGATTCTACCGCCTATGAAGAGAAAGAAGTTTTTATTCATTATCCCAACTGTGTGTCGAGGCAGTTTGGCCTTTGTCAAGGTCTACCAGCCCCTATGCTTGCCTCAGTGTCGCAGGAATTCCATCATGGTCAATTGATGGATTACAAGTCTCCTTGGACATCAGTGTTGAATAGGTTTGTGTAGAAAAATCTTGCTTCTATTAGCCGTTTCAATCCTGTCGGCTTTACTCCTTGCTTCTTGGCCAGTCCAAATTTCGTGCGTTGGTGGGAATCATACTTCAACACCTACCACGTGGGTTATGATATTATTGTTGACAGAATGAGTGCAAGGACTCCGTCTAATGTAGCAGCCGACAACACTGGTAAGAACACTTAGCCTTTTTATCTTTTAAACTTCTTTTCCTTTCGGCTTTCTGTAACATCCCAAAATTTAATTCCAAGTTAAGTAGGAAGACCTAAGTTAGAATGTATGAGGAAAACCATAGGGAAACATGGATAGGAGTTAAGGGTAGTGTCTTAGAGTTAGAATTGGCTAAAATAGGAGTTTCCACCAGAATAATCGATTACTTTGTAGGGGTTAATCGATTACATGGCCTCTGGTGAAAACGCTTAAATGTTGCAGCATTGATAATCAATTAGCTCATGGAAATAATCGATTATTTTGTGAAGTAATCGATTATTTCAAGAGACTTAATCGATTATTTGCCCTCTGGCAGAAACACCAAGAAATGTTGCATTGAAGGGTAATCGATTACTGAGGGTCAAGTAATCGATTATTCTAGGTCTGATGCAGAAAATAAAAATAATTTAAGGGGCAGAAACGTAATTTCCACCCCTTATCTCCCTATTTCAGCCACCCATCTCCCCTCCCCCTTATCCATTCGATCCCCTTCTCTCTCTCTTGTTCACGCTTCTCTCTTCCCTCTTCTTCCTCCACCACGTGATTTTGGTGCTCCCTGGAGGATTGGAGCTCAAAACCAATTCCAACCATCATCTCTACTTGTTCCTCCATCATCAAGCTTAGATCCTTCCTCCATGCCTATTTCTCTCTCTTTCACTCCCATCTCCATCAACCATCAACACACACCCACAAAACCACCATTAACCACCAACAATCACCCAAATCCACCATTCCAAACCTTCACCCATGAGGTTCATCATCTTCCTCCTGACTTACCTTTCACCTCCTCCCTTGGTAGCTCTTTCTCCCCTTCATGAAGCTTTCTCTTTCATCTAGGGTTCCCTTTCTCTCTCCTCCAACCTCAAGACTCAAGTGGAATTTGGGCCTAAGGAGTTGGAATCAAGGTAGACCCGAAATAGATTCATGGTCCCTGGAGCTTTGTGTGGGCTCTCTCCCTCTCTAAGGTAAGGGGAGTCTCTTTTCCACACTTTGAGTTAGGGATAGTTGGGGTATATAATAGGATTTGGGCTAAGTAGTTGAATTGGGTTGTGGGTAGCAAAATAGCACCAATTATAAGTTGGTTTAAGAAGAATGAATGTAATTTGAATTAATTTAATAATTTAATTTAATTGTCATAAAGTTGCCAACAATCCCCTTATGTATGTTGTAAATGTAGGAAGTGAAGAACCCTAGGGAGTTGACTTATATTTAAGCATGCTGAGACATACCTGAGTATGTCGACTAATTCTGTGAATATATGTTGTTTGTTGATCGTTGTTATGTTTGCAATGTGTGTAAAATGAGTATATAAATTGCTAAGTGTTAACTAATGAGGTAAATTAATAATGTTGGCTAAGTGGTGGAGTAATAATTAATGGACATAGAGATAATACGTGAAGGCTTATATAAGGAGTGTAGTATAATCGTTTATCTAGGTTGTTAATGATTATTGCGAATGCAAGGGTTTAATTTCTTTAGTGTTAATTAATAGTACGAATATTAGTGGGTAAGAGAATGAGTTCTTGTTTTGAATTGGTGGATATTGTAAAATGATGATGAATAATTGTGATTATGTGATGTTTGTAAATCCGAATGATATATGTACTTGAACGCGAATATCTGCTAATTGATGTAAAAGACAAAATGAATGATATTGATTATTTGTTGATTATGTGATGTGAAAAATCGGAATGATGTAAGTGTTTGAATGTAAATCCTTGCTGCTTGATGTAAATGGATATTTGAAATGTATGCATTGTGGTGAATGTTTTTGTGTTGTTAAGGACGGTTGAATTGATCATTGGGACATTGGGACATTGGGACACTAGGTGTTCCTGCTAGGTGTACAAACACCCCATTAGGGCCTAGGTACCCATCAGGCTAAAACGCCCCACTAGGTGTAAATGCCCCGTTAGGAGTCAATGTCCCGGAATGATCAATTCAACGAAAACTAAAAGACTGGAAAATGTGAAAAGGACTAAAGTATGTAAATTGAATATGCTATGGAATTTAATGAGTATGAGAAAAGATTATATGTATTAGTCCTAACGGGTGAGGCCTAATGGGTGAAAGTCCTGATGGGTGAATAAAGTCCCTAATGGGTGTGCAAACGCCCTAGCAGGAGCAACCAAATTACCTAGTGGTACAAACTAAAAGAATAGAGATCAATGATGATATGAGTCTATTGTAAGTATAAGTAAGTGTCCCGGTGCTCACTTAAGCTATGGCAATGTGAGGTCACGGGCAAATTATAAGGTTGCACCTTGGTGCTCACTTAAGCTACGGCAATATGAGGCTAAGGGCTTGGTGCTCACTTAAGCTACGACAATGTGAGACCAAGATAAAATAAAGGAAATGAAAGCGATTTTGGAAAATGTGAAAGTGAAGCATTTTGTTATTCATAGCTTGATTTGATTATGATGCTTAAGTTTCTATTATGTGCTCTTAATTATCTTATAATTCACTGTGTTGTGAAAAGGTCTCACCCTTATGTGGTTAACATTTTAGGTGAATAAAGAGGAGCTTGAGGATCAGAGAGTGTCGCAGTAGAAGTTACGGAAAGAAGGAAAATTTTATGTTGTGCTACTCTTATTGTAATTGAAATACCCAATTTCATGTGTAAACTTGATTTATGAAAAGAAATTTTAAGCTCTCCATTTTAAATTATGAAACTATTTGAATAATATTTTTAAGTAAAAGTTGGGTGTTACATTTATGGTATCAGAGCAGTTCCTTCCTTTCCGACCTGAGGGAAAGTGGTCCCGATCTCGCTGCGAACACTCTCGTCTCAAGCTTCTTCCATAGAGGTGAGACCCTTTTAAGTGAAAATGTTTGATAGTAAAAGAGAATAGAATGTGATTCTTTGGGAACCTAAGCCGGATCCCTTAGGAATTCAAAGAATTACATCCTATAAGTGTGGCACGTTTGTAAGCAGAAAACTTCAAAGGTGCAAATTGATTCTTGTTTAAGGGATGCAAAATTCCAAGTTTTAAGTTAATTAAAGGCTAAAGTTTCTTACAAAGGAAATCTTACTAATTAATAATGGAGTTCATAAACTTAAGCTGGATAGCGAGGGCTATTACCACTGATGGAATGTAGTGTCGGAACTGGCCAATCCGATGTTGCATTTGTCGGGAGGTGACGTCGTCGAAATCTAGAAGTTTGTGCATCATCGTGAATTAGTATTTGGTTCCCTATGTATCAAACTTATGTGTTGATTCTTTTATGTATGTTTGTTTTGCTAAGTGCTTTGTGTGTAACCTTAATGTTTGTTTGTTGAGTAATTTGGTGTCAAAGTAATTGAACCGGGATTAGAAATGGAACCGCATGGAATAAATAAATTGTGAATCCCGAATACTAATCCAACTAAGTGACTAAGGTCATGTTGATTCGATTAGTATCCGAGAGAGCGAAAAATAATGTTTATACTAAATTATTAAGCGGATCTGTAACTAAACTTGATTCAAGTGATTGTGGCATCAAATGAAAGTAGGCATCGAGAACTAACCGACTGGATTTAAACCACTGAACCATATTAATCTGAGTTTCAAATAAAAACAAACTTTTTGCCCAATGTGAGAAGTGGCTTGAATTCAATCCAAAGGGTTCTCGAAATATGCTTACATGTGGAATGGTGTAGTGTTAAAGTAAGCGGACCAAAATTTAGAAGTGGAACCATGAGAATCAAAATGATTTACTACCTCGATTCTAATCTATTCGAGTGACATAGTGGCACCAGTTAGATTAGACTCCATAAAAACAATAAAAACATTTATGTTGAACTTGTAGTTGATTCCACCACTAATTTGATTCCGGTGACTTTAATATTAATCGAAAGTCAAGTTGAAGCTTCTAATGATTGAACTTGAACCCCGAGCTATTATAATAAAACTTTGTAACAAAAAGAGATTTATTTAATCGAGGATGGGGTTAAAATTCGACATAGAAGTTCTTACGTCACTTTTGATTACATCATTGGTAGTGCATTTGGTATATAGGAAAAAGTTTATGTTTATGTGGAAATGAACCTAAACTTTCGAACATGTTTTCAAAATAATTTGGGATTAATAACTTTTCAATTCCCCTCTTTATGAGAAGTCCCAAATCACTTTCCACTAAGCATTGACTAAAAGTGTTGTTTTTGGAAATTGTGTTTTTGATGAAATTGAATTTTGTTTGTGTATGCTCGATTGATATGTGTGCTTGATATGTCTTTGTGCAAAGTGAAATTTGTATTTGATACTTGTGAGTGTTTAAAATGAATTTCAAAGGTTTTCACCGAACCACAATCATTCTAAATGGATCGTGAGGTCGCGCAACAAATTTTTAAGATACTAGTAAGGAAAACAAGGATTTCTAAGTGATCGAATGGTGAACTTTGTAACCAAAGCACACATCGATCAAATAGGAACCCTTATTATGCGACTCAAATCAATTCGAAATGAAAACTCAAATTTTAAACTTGAAGTAAAAAGGGAATGTAATTGTCTCAACTTTTGAAGATTAATTAAAAGTAAATTTTTCCAAGTTCAAGGCACATCCCCTCTTTCTTTGAGTTTATTCATCTTGAGTGATTTGTCACTCCTTCATCTAGGATCTTATGAAATTAGATGAAGGTAGCTCATCATGGTAAGGTTCATGATTAAAAGCTTTATTGAATTTTCAAATGAAATCATTTGTTTCTCATTAAGAGAGGAACCTATTTTGCAAAAGAATTTTGTTTTTATAAATATATCCTTGTTTCTAAATATTCCACTTGTATGGGATCCTTTTCTCAAATTTTGAATCCCCATACTTAGTGATTTTTTTCAAACCAAAGGTTTTAAAAGATTTAGGTGTTTGTAGTTAAGTGTTTTCTTTTGGGTAATTAGGGTTTTTACATGAAATGAAAAACTAGGTTTTTGGGTTTAGGCTATTTGTTTGACTTGGAAGAATTGATATGAGCACCCTAAGGTTGAATTATTGTTTTATGTAACATTTCGAGCCAATTGGAGCAGGTCATTGTTTTTAAACAAAATGAATTTAATGTGCTCTAATCGGTTTGACAATTTTACACAACCTTGGGCCAGGTATAGGTGATGTCCCGTCAAATTTTGAAGCCAATTGGAGTTTGTTTGCTGTTTTTAAATGGATTTGACATAGGTTCACCCCGACCATTACAAATCTTTTACAAAGTGGTCATAGGGTCAAAAGTGAATCTAATGAACTCTGATTGAACTTGAAAATTTGCTATAATGTTCTTGTAGGTACAGGGACACTGCCTTCCAATTCTTCACAAACCTTGGGAAACTGAATTTATAAAACGCATTTTTAGTTGTGAACTATGTGATTCCTATTCCCCGAACCCCTTTATAAACGCTTTTTAAAATATGTGATGTTATTTGTGCATGTGTTTGTAGAGGTAAGTGTTAGCCCTAAGTTAGACTAGAAATAGTTAGGAAGAAAGCCAAATCTAGTCGTGTTTAGGTTTAAGATGTAAGATGTTGTGGATTGTTGTGGGGTATGACTGAACTTTGTATGAAATTTACATGATCTATGTTTGTTTGAATAATGTTTACATGATTTATGTTTGCGTGAATAATGAAGGTGTTTGATTAGAGATTAGATTTAGGACATAAGTGGTAGGATTTGGAGTTAGAGTATAACCAATCCTGTAGGGTAATAGTGTTTAGAGTGTTTTCAAGTGCCCGGTCCAACCTTCGAAGTAGGATTCCGAAGGGAAGCCTACTAACCTTAGAATCTGATAGAGTCGTAGTCTAGAGGTTGACCCAAATTAAACCCTAGTCGGCACTCTTCAATGAGTGCCAGTCCCAAGAGTCTTGTGGCACATTCATGTTAAATGGTACGCCAATCCCAAGTGGGGGAGTAGACCTAAGATGAGTTAGTTGCATAGCTTAGAAAACCTTTCCGGGATGGTTCTCCAATTAAGGATTGTGAGCGGAATTTTGGGGACGAAATTCCAATAAGTGGGGGAGAATTGTAACATCCCAAAATTTAATTCCAAGTTAAGTAGGAAGACCTAAGTTAGAATGTATGAGGAAAACCATAGGGAACCATGGATAGGAGTTAAGGGTAATGTCTTAGAGTTAGAATTGGCCAAAATAGGAGTTTCCACTAGAATAATCGATTACTTTGTAGGGGTTAATCGATTACAGGGCCTCTGGTGAAAACACTTAAATGTTGCAGCATTGATAATCGATTAGCTCATGGAAATAATCGATTATTTTGTGAAGTAATCGATTATTTCAAGAGACTTAATCGATTATTTGCCCTCTGGCAGAAACACCAAGAAATGTTGCATTGAAGGGTAATCGATTACTGAGAGTCAAGTAATCGATTATTCTAGGTCTGATGCAGAAAATAAAAATAATTTAAGGGGCAAAAACGTAATTTCCACCCCTTATCTCCCTATTTCAGCCACCCATCTCCCCTCCCCCTTATCCATTCGATCCCCTTCTCTCTCTCTTGTTCACGCTTCTCTCTTCCTTCTTCTTCCTCCACCACGTGATTTTGGTGCTCCCACGGAGGATTGGAGCTCAAAACCAATTCCCACCATCATCTCTACTTGTTCCTCCATCATCAAGCTTAGATCCTTCCTCCATGGCTATTTCTCTCTCTTTCACTCCCATCTCCATCAATCATCAACACACACCCACAAAACCACCATCAACCACCAACAATCACCCAAATCCACCATTCCAAACCTTCACCCATGAGGTTCATCATCTTCCTCATGACTTACCTTTCACCTCCTCCCTTGGTAGCTCTTTCTCCCTTTCATGAAGCTTTCTCTTTCATCTAGGGTTCCCTTTCTCTCTCCTCCGACCTCAAGACTCAAGTGGAATTTGGGCCTAAGGAGTTGGAATCAAGGTAGACCCGGAATAGATTCATGGTCCCTGGAGCTTTGTGTGGGCTCTCTCCCTCTCTAAGGTAAGGGGAGTCTCTTTTCCATACTTTGAGTTAGGGATAGTTGGGGTATATAATAGGATTTGGGCTAAGTAGTTGAATTGGGTTGTGGGTAGCAAAATAGCACCAGTTATAAGTTGGTTTAAGAAGAATGAATGTAATTTGAATTAATTTAATAATTTAATTTAATTGTCATAAAATTGCCAACAATCCCCTTATGTATGTTGTAAATGTAGGAAGTGAAGAACCCTAGGGAGTTGACTTATATTTAAGCATGCTGAGACATACCTGAGTATGTCGACTGATTCTGTGAATATATGTTGTTTGTTGATCGTTGTTGTGTTTGCAATGTGTGTAAAATGAGTATATAAATGGCTAAGTGTTAACTAATGAGGTAAATTAATAATGTTGGCTAAGTGGTGGAGTAATAATTAATGGACATAGGGATAATACGTGAAGGCTTATGTAAGGAGTGTAGTATAATCGTTTATCTAGGTTGTTAATGATTATTGGGAATGCAAGGGTTTAATTTCTTTAGTGTTAATTAATAGTACGAATATTAGTGGGTAAGAGAATGAGTTCTTGTTTTGAATTGGTGGATATTGTAAAATGATGATGAATAATTGTGATTATGTGATGTTTGTAAATCCGAATGATATATGTACTTGAACGCGAATATCTGCTAATTGATGTAAAAGACAAAATGAATGATATTGATTATTTGTTGATTTTGTGATGTGAAAAATCGGAATGATGTAAGTGTTTGAATGTAAATCCTTGCTGCTTGATGTAAATGGATATTTGAAATGTATGCATTGTGGTGAATGTTTTTGTGTTGTTAAGGACGGTTGAATTGATCATTGGGACATTGGGACACTAGGTGTTCCTTCTAGGTGTACAAACGCCCCATTAGGGCCTAGGTACCCATCAGGCTAAAACGCCCCACTAGGTGTAAATGCCCCGTTAGGAGTCAATGTCCCGGAATGATCAATTCAACGAAAACTAAAAGACTGGAAAATGTGAAAAGGACTAAAGTATGTAAATTGAATATGCTATGGAATTTA
Source organism: Crotalaria pallida (assembly GCA_037953625.1). Taxonomy (NCBI): domain Eukaryota; kingdom Viridiplantae; phylum Streptophyta; class Magnoliopsida; order Fabales; family Fabaceae; genus Crotalaria; species Crotalaria pallida. Next base: position 51,653,533 of record CM075654.1, on the reverse strand, counting down.
ATGAGTATGAGCAAAGATTATATGTATTAGTCCTAACGGGTGAGGCCTAGTGGGTGAAAGTCCTGATGGGTGAATAAAGTCCCTAATGGGTGTACAAACGCCCTAGCAGGAGCAACCAAATTACCTAGTGGTACAAACTAAAAGAATAGAGATCAATGATGATATGAGTCTATTGTAAGTATAAGTAAGTGTCCCGGTGCTCACTTAAGCTACGGCAATGTGAGGTCACGGGCAAATTATAAGGTTGCACCTTGGTGCTCACTTAAGCTACGGCAATGTGAGGCTAAGGGCTTGGTGCTCACTTAAGCTACGACAATGTGAGACCAAGATAAAATAAAGGAAATGAAAGCGATTTTGGAAAATGTGAAAGTGAAGCATTTTGTTATTCATAGCTTGATTTGATTATGATGCTTAAGTTTCTATTATGTGCTCTTAATTATCTTATAATTCACTATGTTGTGAAAAGGCCTCACCCTTATGTGGTTAACATTTTAGGTGAATAAAGAGGAGCTTGAGGATTAGAGAGTGTCGCAGTAGAAGTTACGGAAAGAAGGAAAATTTTATGTTGTGCTACTCTTATTGTAATTGAAATACCCAATTTCATGTGTAAACTTGATTTATGAAAAGAAATTTTAAGCTCTCCATTTTAAATTATGAAACTATTTGAATAATATTTTTAAGTAAAAGCTGGGTGTTACACTTTCTCATTTGTTGTCTTCTTTGTAGTGGCCAAGCCGAACCTCATTGATTATTCTGCAGCAATTAAGGCCCACGCATCGAAAAAGAAAGGTGGTGACCCCTCATCGCCAAAGAAACACAAGAAACGGCGCCATTCCAATCCTATTGACGATTTTGTCGAAGCCAAAAGGGCACACAAGGGACGAACTGAACAACCGTCGGACAAGCCTCGTGTCGATCCTGAAAGAACTGATAGTTCCTTGGTTCGTCCTCTTTCGAAGAAGCTTCAAGTGTCAACTGCTTCATCTGCTCCTCTGATCCGTCCCTCCTCGAATCCTTCATCCAAAGCTCCATCACAACCACGTCCAAGGGCCAAAGGCATCGTCATTAGAGAGTCGTCTCCCCATGTTACTACCCAAAGAACACATGGTGACGCGGCCGATCTGTTTGTTGACGTTTCCCATCACGACCCTCATGCTGGCGAATTTCTTCCAACTCCAACACTTAATCCATTTATTGAAGAAGATATAGTCGAAGATACCAGCATCCAACTGCAAAGGCGTCCTTCACGTCGACATTGCATTTGATCAGACCGACAGGCTGCACTCCATCGAAGCCTCCATGCAACGGTGTCTTGATGACACTTCTTCTTCGGCAACAGTTGAAGTTGTCGTCCAAGGCTCTAATCAAGGTGTTGTCGACACTGAGCCTCTTGACATTGATTCTCATGTGGTGGAATCTCCTGTTGCTGTCGTGGGTCCTGAGACCACGAATGCATGTGGCCCTTCCTTTGAGGTATTTGCGAATTTACTCATTCACCCTTTATGCAGCATTAAAAGATCTTTACCAACCTTCTTTTGTTTTTCTTCAGATCCCCAACAACTCAGCCCAAGTTGAAGGTTTTGACGGCAGCTTGTCAATTCCTGACTCATCCAATCCTGCCGTTGTTCCTTCCGTTGAGATTCCTTCTTGCACGCCTCCATCTACCACCATGGCTCCTTCGGTTCAGGCTTCCTCTTCCACTTCTTTCGTTGCACTTCGAGAATTAATGGCTAAAGCACGATCTGTTGAGGCAGCCATGAATTCTCCTTTGAGAGAGGCTGAACCGGTTGCAGATCAGTTGATGCTGACTTTAAAGAACGTCTGTTGTCGGCCTTTTGATCAATTACTGGATGATTCTTCGACTCTTGAGCTCTTGTCTTCCACCATCACTTCGCTTTTGCAAAACCCTACTCCAGCAGATGTTGAATCCAAATTGACCGGGTTGCAGCGATTTGTGTAACATCCCCGATTTTCCCTAATCGCTAGGTGCCTTAGTTAATGGAATTTCGATAAGAGTAGTGTTGTTTCCAAGCCTTTGAGTATGTTTAGAATGTGTTTAGAATGTGATTAGAATGTAGGAATTTGTGAGATTAGGTTTGATGAAGTAGAATTAGTTTAGAAGTGAGTTTTAGAAGTGTAATTAATAGTTAAAGAGCATAGGATCTTAGGAAATTAGGAATTTAATATCCATAGCTCCAAACCCAAATTCCACCGTTGGATGTGAAGACAAGTGTCTCGGGAAGCTTGCCTCAAAATTTGAGCATGATCCGACGGTTAGCAAAGAAGTTAGAGCGATTCGAAGTTATAGGGATTTAGTGAACTGATTAGATTACTCGAGTAGTGGGCAGATTAATCGATTAGATTTTATTGCCCTTACGGCCTTAATCGAGTAATGGCCTCGTTAATCGATTAATGGGGTCGAATTAATCGAGTAACACCTGCAGTTAAGTTGAAAAACACGTGATTTCAGATCAGTTTTCAGAATATTCCTCTCTCTTGTTCTTCGATCTCCCTCTTCTTCTCTCTACCCTCACGCCCCAATCTTTCAAACCAACAACAAATCACACCAACCAACACCAAATAAACATCATAAATCATCTCCCTATCATATATTCATGTGTTTCATCTCTCAAATCTCATTGTTTCTCTCAATTTCATGAAAAGCCCCAAATTGGGAACCCTAAAACCCTAACTCCCCAATACATCCATTAAAGCCTTCAAATCCTTCAAGGAGTCATAGATTAAGTATAAGAGCATGGAGTAGGAGGCTAGGAGCTTAGGATTGGAAGCTTGGTGTTGGTGCTTCATGCTTTCCCCATTGTCTCCTCTTCTCTTCAAGATGTAAGGGGGGGGGGTACTTTGGTTCTAATTAGGGGAGGGACTTAGTGATAGTCATAAATGCATAAGTAGATATATTGTATATGTGTATGCTTGATTTGTATGATGATATTGTATGTTTGAAAATAAGAGTGTGTATAATGAACTTAGGGTGTTTAGTAATTGATTATTAGGTTGTTGTTGAATTAAATGATAAAGTGAATGATATTAATTATGATTATTGTTGTGGTATAATTGGTGTGTTTTGCGAATGAATTATGAGCGTAGGTACATTATGGACTTAGGATTTTGGTTAGAAAGAATTGTTATAATTACTATGTGACTAAATGAATGAATGGCATGGTTATGATTATTGTTGTTGTTAAGTGTGATTGTCATTGTATATATATGTACATAGTATGGCCGAAAATCCTAAGCTAGAGACCCAACCAATTGGATATAAATTATTAAAGGTTTAACTAAGGAACACCACATAAAATGAAGTAGAAACACGTGCATCATGAAGTAAGGTGGACCTTAGGTGTACGGGGAAAAACATACGTCGTTTACGATTGATGAGGGCAAGAGTGAATTATGGGATTATCTCGGGAAACTTTGATCCTGCAAAGGACACGGGATCGCTTCCCGTGTTGGGGGTTGGTTCCACGCAAACCGGGGTAATTCCATCACTTTGGCTCGTTTTGGCCAGTGAGGGTGATTTCTGCTAAAGCCCGATTCAGGAAAATCAATCCGAATCGCATGAGGGACCTTCCTAAGTGGAGGTGAAGTGTTGTGCAAGCGGGTGAGGGAGGGACCTTCCTGAGTGGAGGTGAAGCACCCAATTATAGGTTGAGAAATGCTTACTCCTGGTTGGTTTTTCCCCAGAGTGGAGGGTGGGTTTGTGAGGAGGTTGTGTTATTGTAAAAAGTGTTCAAAGTGTTATTGTCATTGGTAATGGAGAAGTGCATTCATGGATATATAATTGGTTTAATTCCCTGAATCCAATAAAAGTGTTAAAGTGTATAGTGGTTAAAGTTAAATGGAAAGTGTACATTGGATTCCGGAGTTAAACCATAATAGTGGGATAAAGTGCATTCATACTCATATGATTGAGCATATAAACATTGTTATGCATTGGTATTGTACAGGAAAAATGTATTGGCTTAGTGTGATAAAATACTTAAAGGCTAAGGTATAGGAATATATATATAGTTAATTGGAATAATGTGAGTATGTCTATATGTGTGTGTGGGTATGTCTAGTTATGTCTTATTACTATTGTTAAGTGTTTTCCTTGATTAGTTCTCAAATTACTCACCCCTTAAGTTGACCATTTTAGGTACCAGTGGAAAAGAAGTTCATTGCTCCGACGCCGAGAAAGTGTGCTCTCATGTGATGAGAGTGCATTGATTGTTGAGACCTTGGTGGCCTCATTATGAATTGCAAACATTGTTAGGATAATGTAACGAAAATCTTTTATTAATTAAAATTGTATTTAGTTTTGAATTATTCAGTTCCACTTAAAGATTTCTTCCATTTTGTAAAAAGGGACTTTATAAGAATATTTATTTTTGATTAAATGGTATATCGGTTGTGAAGAATATCCAGATACCCTTTTCTTCAGTATTTCAAAATAAGTCACAACCTTTTATAATGTAATTACAGTTTTGTTTAAATAGACTGTTCTGGACTGACAGGTGAAAATAATTAACTCGGGGAAAGTCCATATTTTAAAGTAAACTCCGCCAAAAATTTTATAAAACCCCAAGCATTTTTCTATTAAATACTATAAAAAGTAATATATTTTAAAGTGTAAAAATTGAGGATGTTACAGTTGGTATCAGAGCAATGGTTGCAATTCTCGGCTATGGAGTATGGATTTCCTACTCCCGAAGAGTTACTCCACATGAGAGTAACTAACCAATAGCTAGTTTAGTAGTTTAATTTTATAGTTTAAGCATGCATATTTAGTTGAAGTTAGTATGGTTTAGTAGTGTTAATAGGATAGTACTAGTAATAGTTAGTAATCTTCAATTCAAAGTGGACTAAGTAGAATTTTTAATTATAACTTGGTTATATTCTGAAGTGGACCGAAAGTAGAGACTAAAGGAAGGCAAACTCCCAACGGGATAGAGCATGAAAGTGTTACCCCAACGGGATGGACTAAACCTTAGTCTTGAATAAAGTAAGTCAACTTTGGATATGACGAAGAATTGAAATTTTTACATAAAATAAATTTTCAAAGTCTCCTTTTGAATGGAAGATGAGTCATTCCTTATTATTTGATTGGAATTCGGGTTGCACGAAAGTGGTTTTGTTTCTAATGCAATGTAGAATCGAGAAGGGCCCCTCGATGCGTACATTTTATTAGAAGATAATACCATTGAGTCCTTGAAATCCAATGAAATAATTGTCGAATTTCTTTTCTATGCATAGGGATAGGATAAGAATTAGGAATCGTTGCATCTTAGGCGCTCCGAGCATTCTTTATCAGAGTGCGCAGTGGAAGTGAATAGGTGTGAACCTGGTGTACTTGCCTTTAACTTTGATGACTGAGTGTCGTCTCTGGTAAGACCCAAGTACTGTAACACCCCAAATTTTCTCTTCCTGATGTAATACAATTGTGATTTATGAAAGATTATTTTATAATTTCTTTCTTAATCATAATTATATTTCATAAATAAATTAAATCTATGATAAGTTAGTACTAGTATGTGCGAAAGTAGAGAGTTATTGGAGCAAGAAGATAATATGTAAAAATAAGGTCTTTACATATTAGTCCCTGGAAGAGGACCTAGAAGCAATATTAGGAAGACTTTGGAGGGAAGGGCATTAAAATAAATATTTTTGAAAATTTGACCAAAACACTCGAGTATTCCTGGAAATACTCGAGTAATCGAGTCAGTGGAGGACTCGTTAGTGCGGTTGATGAGTCAACACACGACGATCCCCGAGTTTGACACGAAAACACCATGAGTACACGTTAAGGACCTTCGTGTCGAGTTGCATGACGAGTGGGAATGTCTATTTAAGCCTTTGGTTGAAGATAATGGAGGATTTGGTTGGTTTTTCTCTGAAAATATAGAGTTACAGTTTTCAATTTCGTCTTCCACGTTCTCCTCTGATTCTGAGAGTTGAGTTGAGTGATACACATCATTGTAAAGCTCACATCACGAGCTTTACAAAGACCTAAGATTTGAGAGTTGTGGTTGCCTGAGGAAGGGGAATCGAAGCTCGAAAGTGAGGCGTTTTCTGTGACCAAGTTCAGAAACTTGAAGCTTGGAGCTCACTTCCAGCTTGGATTGTGGTAAGCTCCTGGACCCTATGACCCTCAAATTCGTTTATACCTCTAGTTTAAGTTGCAGAGAATTGATTCTAATCATTTTCCCCAATTTTTAAAACGATTTTGCATGTTAAATTCTCTGGTTTTGGTGCTCTGTTCAAACCGTGGCTGCATGCAAAGGATTTTTGGGTTTGAGCATCTCCATCCAATTTCTCTGCAATTTCAGAGTTGAGTCACGAATTTGAGGTAAGGGTGAAGCTATTAATTCACTAGAATAAGAGTATATTGTGTGGAATTAGGTTGAGAGTCAATGAATGACTCTATGGGCATAGTTTGAAATAGGTTTGAGGCTTGGAGGCCTTTCTGGACTTAACTGAAGGTTTGGACATGTTTATTTGGTCACATGCAAGGTGTACCAATGCTGAAAATGGAATGGATATATGTAGAATTGGAATTGGTATGTTAAGTTGTGGAAAATGCATTTTTATGCATAATTATGGATAATCTGTGAGTCAGTGTTAAATGTTGTTAATTCTGTGTTGGAACATGTTTAAAATGTGTAATGTAAGCTATATTGATCTTTGGTTTGGAATGGAATGGACTATAATTGAAATTGGTATGTTAAAACTTGATTTTAGTGCTATCAGTCTGCAAACACTCGAGTATTATGGGTAATACTCGAGTATTTTGCCTGTTTTGAGAAAATAATTTTCTGGAAGACTCAAGAACACTCGAGTATTCATATGGAACACTCGAGTATTCTGGAAATTTTTAAAGTATATTTCTGGAAATGAAAGAACACTCGAGTACATGGTTGAATCTTTGTAAATTTAGTTCTGGAAACAAAGAACACTCGAGTACCAGGAGGAATACTCGAGTACTTTGATAAATCAAGAAAACACTCGAGTCTAGAGAAGTCTACTCGAGTATTTTTGGATCAGAACAGAAACACAATTTTACTTTTAACATACCTAATGGGATATCGATCAAGATCAATTATGCTTATGGAAAAAAAATGTCATGTTCCAATAAAAGGACAGGGAAATTATTAACAACAGTTTAACCTACTGAAGGAATAATATTGGATGCACATAATAAGATTATTGGTTAATCTTGGTGTATAATTTTTATGTGCATACATGCATGGTGTAAGGTTGGGGATAATTCGGTGGTAACTGGCTCGATGACACATTTTGGTAATGTGGGCAGCATTTGGGAATGCTGTTACGTCTTGGTGACGTTGTGTGCACACTATCCGAGCAGTTCCACAATACATGTTGGTCATGTATGCGAATTATTGGAATGAACGTTCAATGGACAATGGAATTGGGAGACATGCATCATTACTCATAATTAATGGTATTAATATAAATGGAATACATTCATCTGCATTTACCTTTGCATTGGATATTTGTAACTGGCTATTGTTACATGTTTTATTTATTCTTATTCGATTATGTGAATTATGTGCTTACCCCTTATTGCCCATGTTAGGTGATGGCACGCTATCTAGCTTGCATCGAGTTGCGCCCGCTCCCTAGCGGAGTGTGGTACTACGAGGACCATCGAGCCACATTTGAGGGTGAGGTGGAGGTGACTCTGTATCACCCCAACCCTTTGGCTCGTGTCCGTCCTTGTAGGTTTCGCATCCCTATTGTCTATACTTTGCATGTACCCCCTTTCTATATTTATCATGGACCACCCCCAACTCGACCTTCTCGTCGCTTCCACTCTTTCCGTTTTCGAGCTGCTACTAGATCTCACCCCTCTGCTTCTCGAGTGATTCGAGAGGAGACTCCTATACCTAGTCCGATGAGTCTGGTTCATGGGACACCCTCAGTGGACCCAGTGCCCAGTGGTGGGATACCCACTCAGTCGGAGGAGGTAGAGGAGGACCCGGAGGAGGGCGATGGTGAGGACGAGCCAGTCGAGCACTCCACTGGGAGCCAGTAGGGAGTTGGGGATCCACCAGGTGATGCACAGTATAGATGATTAGGATGTGGGACGGGTGGAGCAGCTGCTGGAGACTCTGGAGATCAGGCTATGGAGGAGGATCACTGGACCACCTTTGGAGATTTCACATTTTGCTCTATATATATATTGTACATATTTTTGAGAGATCTCAGTGAGGTGGTCTTATCTTTAGTTTATATTATGGACTTGTATTTTCGTAACACCTGCTATCTCGACTTTGACTTGGTTGTATGTGACTTTTATGGATGATGATATATATATATACACCTACTCTTTTCCTATAAATAGTTTATGAATGTGAATTATCAAGTCAAGGTCACTATTTTTCGCTTACTCTGATAATTACGGTATTTCGCTATAATAAGAAATGCTTTCATAAATGACTAAGGAAAGGCTTTTAATAACCACGAATAAACACCAAGTTATTCTATAAGAATTTTAAAGAGTTTTATAATTATATCTCTACTCGAGCAAGTCCATACTTTCTATTTTAGTAACATAAGAGAACTCCTTTTAATAAAGTAGTACAATAAAAGGAGTGTGACAAGTACTCTCTGCAATTCCACGTTACGTTTGGTGATAAATATATTACTATATTGAAAAGTGTAAATATGTTTTGGCATCAAACTATTTTTAAACTTTATTTTGGAAAAGTATTAGTAATATAAATTTTAATGAACGTCAAGCATATAAGTATTCTATTGTTTTCTTAGTTATGGAATTGATTCCAAATTTTGAAAAAATTGACCGAATGTCACAATATTGATTTCTAAACATGGACTGTTAACAAAATGAATTCCTAAATAATGAGAGAATGGTGTAGTTACTATTAGATTACACCAATCGCCGATTAAATATTAATTCGTCAAATGTGACATACGTCGATTTGAAATAAGATGAGGATCCATATTTTCTTTGTCAAAGGAGTCCTCGAAACTTTTGAATTAATTCTAAAACCAATGTGAAACGATTTTGAAATCCTTATGAATACTTTAAACTTTTTGGATGCTTGACATGTTTTCCCATCAACAACTAATTTCGTTGAAATTTGAGATGAAGCCGATTTATAAATTACAAAGAGTTTTCCTTATTTGCGGAAAGAGATAATTTTTGGAAATTCTTTATCACCAAAGAGCAAACCTTTTCTTTACAAATTAAAACTTTAATGTTTTCTATTGCAATGTGGAATTTAGAAATACAAATGACGATAACCAAATGGGTTAATGGCAATGTACTTCACTTAGAACGAGATTCAAGTCTAGAATCTCAATTTAGGGTAATGGATGTTATCTCCTTTCCTTTAAGTTCACATAGAACTCAAAGGAAATGTGTGATTATCATTGAACAAACTATATTCCGGAATCACAACTAATTTTTAAATCAAAGCTAACTATTCTCTGGAATATAATTTGTTGAGTATCAAAGCCCGATCCTAACGTCTATGATAATGGTCTTAGCCCCAGAGTCTAGGTGGCAATAGGAGGATTTCAACTAGGATGCTAAGATAGGAAGCAGCTAGGCGAAATCCTAACCCAAGAAACCAAATAGGAAATCCTGAACCTCATGTGAGCGATAGACAAGCATAGGTCTAGTGAGAGTCCGAAGCTTGTGGGAATTTCGTTAGAATTAAGTAGTGGAACCCCGATAGTCTGAGGATTAAACTAAGTGGTAGAAGTTGACCCCATCTTAGTTGAGTGTTAGGATAAGTTTTATATATCTATATATATATATGCCTATCTGGGAAGTAGGTTTTTACTTGCTCTAGAATTATTTATTTGTGTGTGTGTTTGAATTGTATATAAGTATATTGATAATTTGATTGGGGTCTAATATGTGATGTTTTTGTACCTTTTTTGCCTCCCTTTTACATAGTAAGTGGCTTGTTTCTTGAGTAAATTGGAATAACACAATGAAATTTTGTCTTTATAAGATTTCTAGAACCTTTTGATGTGTTTGGTTTGTTTTCAGGTATTTAAGCTTTTAAAACAATGATTTTTGCAAAGGAATGAAGAATGAGAGTTTGGTACTTGATTTGGGAAGAAAAAGAGGAAAAAAAATGAATAAAAGTTGACCGTAGTGCGCCCAGGCACAGGCCATCACGCCCAGGCGCAGGATTTTCACGCCTGGGCGCGCAAAATGCGAGAAAGTGACACTATTGGCTATTTTGATCATAACTTGAGCTACGCTTATCCAAATAAGGCGATCTATATATCATTTTAAACCTAAGGAAAAGATCTACAACTTTGCCAGAAATAGCCTTGCTCAAATTCGTCCATCTTGGGGGTAAAAATCAGTGCCGAAGTTGCTGCCAGACACAAATACGGGATTCTAGAAGGATTTTAATGATAAATTCTATTTGTAGATAAGATTCTTAAAGATTAGTTTATTCTAATAGGATCTTATCATATTATATTCAGATTTAGGATTAGTTTTATCTTATCACATTAGATTGGAAATTAGGTTAGTTTTTATCTATATAATAAGAGGAATAAGATTCATTCAAAGAGAGGAGAGACACTCATACAACTCCATAGAATAATAGTAGATTAGGATTTGAGACTTGGAGGAGGAACAAGGATTGGAGGTTTTTGTGAAGAACACGGAGTTTGCTCAAGGATTCATGGTAATTATTTTTGTCATGTTTATTGTGTTTTCTCTTGTAAGTATGAACTAATTCCATCCTTGGGATGTAGGAGTAGATGTATGGAACCTTTTCAATATTTCTAGTAATAAATTAATTTTGTTTTCCGTTATTGAATTTTGTGTTTGATTATTCTTATTTGTTTCTCATGAAAGAAGCTGTTTCATGACTTTTGAAAATCCTTTATGAATAGACATATGAATTTAGGATTTAGTCATTTAATCAAACAGTTCAATTGCATAGGCACAGACATGTATTCTATGAATTGGGTAATTTTATAAAAAGAAGTTTTGACTGAACTTAATTAAGGGTTAGGTTTTTAAGGCTCTCTTGAGACATCATTGGGAGATTAATATCTAAAATACGGAGACGTGCTAAGACATTAGGCGTTTTCTACCTTTGCAAAACAAATTCAGAATCAAGGAAAACAAATCAATTTGTTATAGAATATTTAGGAACCTGCATTGAAACTACATCCCGCTTTTTCCCCTTGTCAAAGAGTCATTTATTTTAATTTCTGTTTTTATTTACAAATTCATAAATCCTTTGTCTCGTTCACTAAGTAATATTAATTAGGTGGAATTAATTAAATGGTCACTCCCTTGGGTACGATACTCGGACTTCATTGTCTATATTACTTGTACGATCTGGTACACTTGCCAGAATCCCAACATAATTTTAAATTTTTTTTTTTAGATAATATACTAAACCAAATAATTGTTAAAACCACCTGTTTTCTATTCTTTTATTCTAGTTTCAACTCTAATCATTTTCATGTACCTTATATACTGTTTAGTGATAATTTTAAATAAAGAAATTTTTCCCTTCCCGGTGAGCGTGATTTCGTGAAAGTACTAAATCCTTCTTTACCTACTAAGTACTAAATTAAATTTTCAAAGCTAATTACCTTATGTCCTTTGAATGTCAATTTCTAACTTTAAAAATTTTCTAATGTAATTATATATTTTTCAATGTAATCTTTCTTCTTTAAAGAAAATTTTATTAATAACCAAATCTATAATTTAAATAAACTGAGTCCTTACATAAGGGACAACTCTTCTTCTATACATATATGTATATAGAATGGAAATATATCTTTTCATATGACATTTTTTTAGTTTAGATCATAAACGTATATCAAACCAACTTTATTGTAAGTGATTTTCATAGGCATGCATATTAATTGCCTTTTCAAATTATAAGATACATAACCCGTCATCGAATGAAGGCCGGTCAACTTTTCAAAACCCTTATCCGACTCCATTCAATGAAGGACTATTTTAGTAAGCATTGATTATTTTCAACCACTTTTGTTGAATTAACGTTTTCCTTTACTTTCAGGAAATATATTTTTGATCTGACTTCAAAATCATACTTTTGCATTTGGTTAAAGTTTAACTTTGTATAAAAGTTTAAATGAATACTGTTCTAAGTTTTTGGAGTATGCTATTTATGCTGATTCTTTAGAACGTTGCTTGTGTTGATGTTTTACTTTTCTGCCGAAAGCGTACTCTTTAGTATTTGGTTTTAGCTAAACAAATCACGTTTTTGAAGTTATTGGCGTGTGCTGTTACTTCTTTTAATTGTGTTTGAATTCGGTTTTATTCTGTTAATTCCTTTTTCTGGTAAATGCTCTATGTTCGTTCCGTTTTGAATATGTTGTTTGTGGTTATCTGCTTAAGTTGTTCTTTTCTGATGTGAAGATATATTTTGCTAAATGGTTATATGCATTAGGAGATTTTAGGACTTTTGTTTCTTTAGTTAGTCGGAATCGATTAGTTTTACTAAGATGGAGCCTTCCTTAAGATCGTAGGACTTAGTGAGAGAAGCGGCCTCAGAGTAGTCGAGCGACTACGTGAGTAGAGCCCCACCTGAGTCGTGTCCTAAGTGGGGGAGCGTACCCCGAAGCTCATAACCCCTTTTCATCGTCTAAGATCAGATTCACCTTATAATTAGAGCATGTGGCTCTATGTTCCTTTTAGTTCTTGAATCTAGTCGAATTTCGGGGACGAAATTCCTTTAAGTGGGGGAGATTGTAACAGCCCCGATTTTCCCTAATCGCTAGGTGCCTTAGTTAATGGAATTTCGATAAGAGTAGTGTTGTTTCCAAGCCTTTGAGTATGTTTAGAATGTGTTTAGAATGTGATTAGAATGTAGGAATTTGTGAGAGTAGGTTTGATGAAGTAGAATTAGTTTAGAAGTGAGTTTTAGAAGTGTAATTAATAGTTAAAGAGCATAGGATCTTAGGAAATTAGGAATTTAATATCCATAGCTCCAAACCCAAATTCCACCGTTGGATGTGAAGACAAGTGTCTTGGGAAGCTTGCCTCAAAATTTGAGCAAGATCCGACGGTTAGCAAAGAAGTTAGAGCGATTCGAAGTTATAGGGATTTAGTGGACTGATCAGATTACTCGAGTAGTGGGCAGATTAATCGATTAGATTTTATTGCCCTTTCGGCCTTAATCGAGTAATGGCCTCGTTAATCGATTAATGGGGTTGAATTAATCGAGTAACACCTGCAGTTAAGTTGAAAAACACGTGATTTCAGATCAGTTTTCAGAATCTTCCTCTCTCTTGTTCTTCGATCTCCCTCTTCTCTCTACCCTCACGCCCCAATCTTTCAAACCAACAACAAATCACACCAACCAACACCAAATAAACATCATAAATCATCTCCCTATCATATATTCATGTGTTTCATCTCTCAAATCTCATTGTTTCTCTCAATTTCATGAAAAGCCCCAAATTATGAACCCTAAAACCCTAACTCCCCAATCCATCCATTAAAGCCTTCAAATCCTTCAAGGAGTCATAGATTAAGTATAAGAGCATGGAGTAGGAGGCTAGGAGCTTAGGATTGGAAGCTTGGTGTTGGTGCTTCATGCTTTCCCCATTGTCTCCTCTTCTCTTCAAGATGTAAGGGGGGGGTACTTTGGTTCTAATTAGGGGATGGACTTAGTGATAGTCATAAATGCATAAGTAGATATATTGTATATGTGTATGCTTGATTTGTATGATGATATTGTATGTTTGAAAATAAGAGTGTGTATAATGAACTTAGGGTGTTTAGTAATTGATTATTAGGTTGTTGTTGAATTAAATGATAAAGTGAATGATATTAATTATGATTATTGTTGTGGTATAATTGGTGTGTTTTGCGAATGAATTATGAGCGTAGGTACATTATGGACTTAGGATTTTGGTTAGAAAGAATTGTTATAATTACTATGTGACTAAATGAATGAATGGCATGGTTATGATTATTGTTGTTGTTAAGTGTGATTCTCATTGTATATATATGTACATAGTATGGCCGAAAATCCTAAGCTAGAGACCCAACCAATTGGATATAAATTATTAAAGGTTTAACTAAGGAACACCACATAAAATGAAGTAGAAACACGTACATCATGAAGTAAGGTGGACCTTAGGTGTACAGGGAAAAACACACGTCGTTTACGATGGATGAGGGCAAGAGTGAATTATGGGATTATCTCGAGGAACTTTGATCCTGCAAAGGAAACGGGATCGCTTCCCGTGTTGGGGGTTGGTTCCACGCAAACCGGGGTAATTCCATCACTTTGGCTCGTTTTGGCCAGTGAGGGTGATTTCTGCTAAAGCCCGATTCGGGCAAATCAATCCGAATCGCATGAGGGACCTTCCTAAGTGGAGGTGAAGTGTTGTGCAAGCGGGTGAGCGAGGGACCTTCCTAAGTGGAGGTGAAGCACCCAATTATAGGTTGAGAAATGCTTACTCCTGGTCGGTTTTTCCCCAGAGTGGAGGGTGGGTTTGTGAGGAGGTTGTGTTATTGTAAAAAGTGTTCAAAGTGTTATTGTCATTGGTAATGGAGAAGTGCATTCATGGATATATAATTGGTTTAATTCCCAGAATCCAATAAAAGTGTTAAAGTGTATAGTGGTTAAAGTTAAATGGAAAGTGTACATTGGATTCCGGAGTTAAACCATAATAGTGGGATAAAGTGCATTCATACTCATATGATTGAGCATATAAACATTGTTATGCATTGGTATTGTACAGGAAAAATGTATTGGCTTAGTGTGATAAAATAGTTAAAGGCTAAGGTATAGGAATATATATATATATATATATATAGTTAATTGGAATAATGTGAGTATGTCTATATGTGTGTGTGGGTATGTCTAGTTATGTCTTATTACTGTTGTTAAGTGTTTTCCTTGATTAGTTCTCAAATTACTCACCCCTTAAGTTGACCATTTTAGGTACCAGTGGAAAAGAAGTTCATTGCTCCGGCGGCGAGAAAGTGTGCTCTCATGTGATGAGAGTGCATTAATTGTTGAGACCTTGGTGGCCTCATTATGAATTGCAAACATTGTTAGGATAATGTAATGAAAATGTTTTATTAATTAAAATTGTATTTGGTTTTGAATTATTCAGTTCCACTTAAAGATTTCTTCCATTTTGTAAAAAGGGACTTTATAAGAATATTTATTTTTGATTAAATGGTATATCGGTTGTGAAAAATATCCAGATATCCTTTTCTTCAGTATTTCAAAATAAGTCACAACCTTTTATAATGTAATTACAGTTTTGTTTAAATAGACTGTTCTGGACTGACAGGTGAAAATAATTAACTCGGGGAAAGTCCATATTTTAAAGTAAACTCCGCCAAAAATTTTATAAAACCCCAAGCATTTTTATATTAAATACTATAAAAAGTAATATATTTTAAAGTGTAAAAATTGAGGATGTTACAATTTGTGAATAATTGGACTGCTGAAAGTCCAAAGATTTTGAATGACATCAAAGTCTATGAAGATGTCAAAGCAAATCAAAGCAAGATGGAGGCTGAATACATGGATTCAGAGCTGGAGGATGCCGACTGTTGTTCCAAGGTTGATGATACACTTCGGCAATTGGAAGAAAACGGAGCTAGGATTCGAGAATTGAAAGAAGAGTTAGCCCGTCGAGAACAAAATCAACTGGACTTGACCCAACACCTGGAATCCGTCAAAGCCAACCGACAAGAATTGGCTGCCAAGGTTGATGCTTTGGTGGCGCCTTATCAGTAGATTACGGATGCTTTGGGTACTCATTTGCAAGGATATAGGGCTGGAATCCGACACAGAGATGCTTTCGCCAGGGAATGGCGTTCCTTCAGCAACCTTTTCGGATGAATTCTGTTTTTCCCTTTGTATTTGCTTCTTGTACTTTGCTTCTGTATGGATTTTGCAATTCTCAATTCAATGCATTTTTATTTCCGTCATTGTCGGCTTATACTTTTTCAAATACTTGCCGTTAATTGCTTTAATCTTTTTCCCCGTTTCGACTTCAATTAATTCGTATGCGTTGCCCGAATAAGCCCTTAATACTTTAAATGGTCCTTCCCACTTTGGTGACCACTTGCCGTATTCATTCGAACGTTTGTCGATGGGTAAGATCACTTTCCATACTAATTCATCCGGTAAGAACGACTTAAACTTAACTTTGGCATCATAATATCTAGCAACTTTTTCTTTTTGTCGCATAATATTTTCCAACGCCAACAGTCTTTCGTCGTGCACCTCATTTAACTCGTCGAACATGGCATTCCAATAGTCATTCGTAGGCATTTCATTTTGCCTTTGAAATCGTATTGATTCCAAGTTGATTTCGACTGGTAACATGGCCTCATGGCCATATGTTAACATGTAGGGAGTCGTTCCTGTTGCTTCATTTGGCGAATTCCGGATAGCCCATAACGCCGGTGTCAATGCTTCATGCCAATACCGTGGTTTACTCTTAACTTGTTTCTTGATGATGTTAATAATCCACTTGTTGGCTGCTTCAGCTTGTCCATTGGCTTGTGCATAATAAGGTGTTGAAGTTAGTAACTTGATTCTTCTTGACGCCAAATACCCCTTCAATTTGCTTCCCAAGAAAATAGATGCTTGATCTGTGGTTATGGTCTCGGGAATCCCAAATCGACAAACGATATGGTCTTTAATAAAATCAATTACTTGCTCTTGTTCGACCTTCACCAATGGTATTGCTTCTACCCATTTGGTAAAATAATCGACACCCACCAATATCCTTGAATGGCTTTTTGAAGAATGAGGGACAATTTCTCCAATGACATCTAACGCCCATCCTCTAAAAGGCCATGGCTTGATGATCGAATGTAATTCTCCTACTGGGATATTTTGAATGTATCCATGTTTTTGGCATTCTTCGCATGACTTTGCAAAATTCATGCAATCGGATACTATTGTGGGCCAAAAGACCCTTTGCCTTCTGAGTATCCATCTCATCTTTTCTCCTGCTTGGTGTGCTCCACATACCCCTTCATGAACTTCTGCCAAAGCTATAAAAGCATCTTCCTTATCGAGACATACCTCCAAATTTCCGTCGACTAATTTATGATATAAATCACCTCCCAGTAACGTGAACTTGGTGGCTTTCAGCTTTAGCTTTCGTTCGACATTGAGGGACGGATTCGCCAAGTAGTCAGCTATGGGTTTCCTCCAATCATCATCGGATGCTAATGCGTTTACCATTACTTCTCTCTCATGAGGGGGGTATAACAACTCTTCAATTCGTGCTGCATTATCCAAAGTTTTCCTCGATATACGGTATCTAGACGCGATTTGGGCCAAATGGTTGGCCTTTTGATTATGACACCGGTATATATGTTCGACTAAAACATCGTCGAATTGGCGCATCATCTTCCGTGCCATATTACGATATTTAGCCAACTTTGGATTTAAACACTTATATTCGTCAACCAATTGCTTAATGACTAACTGAAAATCTCCTTTGATAGCCACATTTTTGGCTTTTAAGAAAATTAATATTTCAAGGCCAATTAAAATAGCCTCGTACTCAGCCTCATTATTTGAACATTGGTATTTAAGGTTGAACATGAATTCCCTGGGAATTCCATCAGGGGATATGAGTAATATTCCAACTCCTGCCCCTTTCTTATGCGACGATCCATCAAAATACATCACCCAAGGCCTTAAGCCAACAAAATTAACAGAAGAGGCCATGTCTACACATGGGTGATCTGCCAAAAAGTTGACTACCACTTGGCCTTTGACGGCTTTTAATGGTACATATTGAAGTGAAAATTTAGTTAACGCTAACGTCCACTTGCCGACCCTACCATGTATAATTGGCTTGGATAGCATATATTTAATGACGTCAGAGTTCGACAAAACTAAAACATGGAATCTTTTCATATAATGCTTAAGTTTTTTACAAGAAAAGTAGAGTGTTAAACATAATTTTTCTATTGCACTATACCGTGTTTCGGCATCATTCAACACTCTACTTAGATAAAATACAGCTCTTTCTACACCATTTTCATTTTCTTGGGCTAACATGCTCCCTATAGTGTAATCAGAGGCTGATATATACAATTTTAAAGGAAAACCTGGATGAGGCGGCATCATTACTGTTGGTGTCGACAGATACCTCTTCAGATCATCAAACGCCGCTTGTTGCTCGGGTCCCCATTTAAAATCTTCTTCTCGTTTCATCTTTACGAGAGGTGCAAAGGCTCTGGTTCTTCCCGACAGGTTTGAGATGAATCTTCTCAAGTAATTTACCTTGCCAAGAAATGACTGAACCTCTTTCTTGTTGGTCGGAGGAGATGCTTCTATGATGGCTTTGGCTTTGTTCTTGTCGACTTCAATACCGTTTCTGTGGACAAGGAATCCCAAAAACTGGCCAGCGGTGACTCCAAAGGTGCATTTGATTGGATTCATCTTCAAATTGTGCTTCCTCATTCTTGTGAATGCCTTCTCCAGGCTTTCCAAATGCTCCTCTTGAGTATTTGACTTAATCACCACGTTGTCGATGTATACTTCCAAGAACTTGCCAATCATGTCATGAAAAATCAGGTTCATTGCTCTTTGATATGTTGCTCCTGCATTCTTCAGTCCAAATGGCATCATCACCCATTCGAAGGTTCCTATTGCACCTGGGCATCGGAACGCAGTCTTCGACACATCTCCTTCCGCAATGAAAATCTGATTGTATCCTGAAAAAGCATCTAGTAAGCTCATTACCTAATGACAAGACGCTGAATCCACCAGCATATTAGCTATCGGCATCGGGTATTCAACCTTTGGTGTGGCACTATTTAGGTCCCTGAAATCGACACATAGTCGCATCTTCCCATTTTTCTTCACAATAGGTACTATGTTTGCCATCCATTTGACATACCTTGCCGTTCTGATGAACTTTGCCTTCAACAGTCTTTCGATCTCATCCTTGATTTTGAGGACTACGTCAGGTGCGAATCGTCGAACTGCTTGCTTAACTGGTTTGTGATCAGACCGTAAAGTCAGCCTATGTTCAACTAATTCTCTGTCGAGTCCTGGCATATCTTCATATTCCCAAGCAAAGCAATCTTGGTTTCTTCTGATGAGATCAATGAGCTTCAGTCAGAATTCCTCCTTCAACAACGAACTTACGTAAATTGGTTTCGGCTTTTCAGCCGTTCCCAAGTTTACTTCATCTTTTGGATCCTCACTGATGAATCGAGCTTCTTCATCCGTCCACCCTCTTTCGAATCCCAAAGGGCTATCATCTACGATACAATCCTGGAATGCACCTGTCTGAATAGTGCATTGCATTCTGTCGGCCACATAAGCCGACAGTCTTTCCAGCTGTCGATCAACCATCTGTGCTGGTCGAAGGCCGCTGCTCGACGGCCTTGTCCATCTCGACAATAGAAATCCCATAGTTTTCCATCAAGCATTTGTCTACTACGGGTTTCTGAAAGTTTTCAGCATCAAGTCGGATCGGCTTAATGCTTGGGTTGTATACTTTGAAATCCACATGCATCTGTTGCATGTAACATGGGCTGTCATCTACAGGAATCACCTCCACCTTGTTCTCATGATTCCACAAGACTAACTTTTGATGGGCCATTGACGGAACGGCCCCCACAGCATGAATCCAATCTCTTACTAACAACAGGTTGTAACTAGCCTTTGATGGGACTACCACAAATAGAGTATCCCTTGTAACCGAGCCCACCTCGACTTTCAGCATCGTCACGCCATGCGATTGAGCGATCTTCCCAGTAAAACCAACCACAACCACATTCGTCGGAATCAGGTCCGACTCCGCTTTTCCCATCCTTTTGAACACATTCCAAGGCAAAACATTAACGGCGGCCCCTCCATCCACTAGCACTCGATTCAAAGGCTTCCCGTCAACTATGGCCTTAATATGTAAAGTCCTTAAGTGTTCTCTTCTGCTCTCTTCCAACGGTTCAAATTGCTCTCTTCTGCGTTCTTGAACCCTGGCCCTTATCTTCTTTCTCAAGTCTTCCCTTTTTGATCCCTTTTTCTTCTGTGCCGCAATCTTTCGATCATAGACCACTTGGCATCTTGGGCAAATTTGAAGGTCTCCATCCTGCTTTCTTTTGCAGAAATGTTGGAATGATTCTTCGACCTCAGGAAATACTTCAGCGTCATAGGCCAGTGAAAGAGTGCTAATGGAGAACACTCCTTGAGATTCAACTTCATTGACCTCCTTCTGAAAAGGATCAGTATCGATCTTCATATCTTTCTCCACGAACTTCAACTTTCCTTTGTCAATTCCTTGTTGAATTAAGTCCCTGAAAGCAAAGCAATCATTGGTATTATGAGTACAATTGTTATGATATTTGCAATACTTTCTTCCTCTCAATTCTTCTTTTTTCAACAATTTATGACCTTCAGGTAGTTTAATTTGTTTATCCTTTAACAACGCATCAAAAACTTGTTCGGTTTTAGAAACGTCGAAAGTGTACGTTTTCTTATACAAATTTTCACTAACGGGTTTGGATGGTCTTAAGGCGGAACATGAATAAGGTTTTTCGTTTCCTAATTCGATCACATTCACCTCCGACCCACCGTCGAATGCCTCCCCGTCAGAAGGCTCAGAATCGACATAATGGATGCGATCCCTTTTCGGAACCTTAGGATCTCTTCCTTTCGTTTTTTCATCCCTTAGATTTTCAATCTGCCGAACACAAGCGGCTAATTGAGCCAAATCTAACAGATGTTGGGTAACTAACTTCTTACGAATGTGATATTCTAATCCGGTTACAGCCATCTTAACTACTTCCAGTTCAGGAATCGGAGTAAAACATCTACTCCTCATTTGTATGAAGCGTGACAAGTAGTCATCGATAGGCTCTCCAGCAAATCTTTTAACACTTAACAAATCCGTTAGGGCGACTCTCAACTCGCCTATATAGATATGTTCGTGAAAAGACCTCTCTAACTGGGCCCAAGCATGGATTGAATTAGATCGCAAAGTTGAGAACCAAGAAAAAGCGTTTCTTGTCAAAGAACTAGGAAATAGCCGCATTTTGATTGCCTCATCAGCGACCAAATCACCCAATTCGATGATGTAACGAGTGATATGTTCGACAGTAGATTCTCCCGCTTCGCCAGCAAATTTTGACAATTTCGGCACCTTCGTTCCTCTTGGGATTTCCGCCAACTGTACCCATTCCGGAAAGGGTGAATTGAAACCTGGCTGGTTAGCCATGCCAATGTTAAACCCAATCCGACTCAACGCTTGTTCGACTATCCGGTTTACGTCATCCGGCTCGACTCGTGTCTCCCTTCCTTGTCGAAGCAAATGTCGGGCCAAATTTTGCCTTGCCAATGCTGCTTGAAGATCCTCTCCTCTCTGCATGAATGCAACTTGCGCCGGATTTTGAACATGTTGAGGCGCTTCGACACCTGGATGAAAGATCATTTGCTGATTCTCCGGCATCGCATTACCTGCACTAATTGTTGGGTTAGTATAAGCATGATCCCATGTAGCCGGGATTCTACTACCTTGCTGTGGTGACGACACTCGAGCAGTATGTCGCACATCTTGGCCATCAGGATAACTTTGTACCAAGATTGGCCTTGGTAAATTTCTATCAACGGGTGGAGTATTGACAGACTCACTATGCTCATTGTCGTCGACACCTAAGACTTGGTTTAATCTTTTCATATATTGCGCAATCTTTCCGCAAGTCTCATTTGTCACTAACATTGCTGGGTTGATAACCGAACCCAATTGAGCCGTCAATTGATCAACCAGTTGTACATTAGCCTCTTCGATTTGTTGTCGGATATGGGCGACGGGGTTGATAGGCATGTATCTTGAACCGTTACTCGTACCAGACATGTCCGTAGCAGAACGCATGAAAGCCATGTTAGTGGCCCCCGTCGTCGCATTTGTGCTGCCTACTGAACTACTCAAAGGCCATGTCAACGTTGACCCTGGGACAAAACCAGGTGGCAAACCGTAGGGGGGGACTTGTCCCCCGCTATTGGAACTGCTACCAAAAGTAAATCCACTGGTGAGGTTTCCCCCATTTGGGCCATTATTTGGCCGTTGAATTGTGGTTACGACAGTTGATTCCACGGCGGAACCGCTTCCTCCGGTCATTTGAGGAGAACTTGTCGAAACGCTAGGTGTAACTATCTCTGAAATAATGGGGGTCTGTTGACCACCTTGACTTGTAACGACCATTGATGACGAAGATGGAAAAGTTATGCCACTTCTCAAACGCATACAAACAAGCACAAGTTACTCTGAACCCAGACCCCTGGGCGTGCCAATTTTGTTTGCGGGATTTTCGTCCGACGCCTGCCGAACTGATGGTGATGTGTGGGGTGTGGGTAACGACGGGTTATGTGGTAATCTTGTAAAAGGAACTTGACCGTCTTTTTGGTATTTTTGGGTGTTTGGGAATAACAATAAATGCGAGTAAAGTAAAACCGACACCAAGAACACGATGCGGTGAAATTTAAACGGTGCAGTGAAGTAAATTGCGGAATCGAAAGGGAAAGCGATTAAAAATGTGCACTAAAATAAATTGCATGAAATTTAAAGTGCACGGAAAGGTAAAACTATTTACAAAGCTACTCGCACGTTCTGCACAACCGCAGAACCCACGTTTTTGATAACTACCCACTACGCTATCCCCCACGATGTAACTGCCCACGTCGTGGTTTGGGCTTAGTGGACACTTCTGTCGGATTCTGTGGTGACATCTTTGCTGATACCTCTTCGACTGGCATCTTCCTTCGACTGCAACCTTTGACTCTTGTCTAAGTCTCTTTGTTGCTCGAAGCATTGACGTTGTTGTGCTCCAGCCTCTTGGTTCTGAGATGTCATCCGACATCGAGCCCCTTTCGACAGACGGGGCTATCGCTGAAATAAGCTTTCGACCCGCTGTCGGCCTTAGACGCATTCGATTGATTTCGGTGACAAGTAATTCAACTAAACGCTGTTTCACTAGCATTCAATCAAAAAACATGCCCCCGAAATTCTAATAGAATGCCGTCAAAGGACTTGTTTCCTTTAACTCTTTAATAGGAAAGGCAGCCTTAGTCGATCCTAGTAGGACACAAACCTTGACCTATGGGACTACAAAGACCTTTCCAATGCTTATTTATCAGGTTCATTGCTTCCTCCAATTCGGAGTTTTTACTATGACCCGACGCATCAGAAATGGATTCTATGTAATCCCACATGTTTATCCTTTCACTATTCAAGAGGATAAAGGTGATATTCGGGGGGGGACATCCCTTCATTTCCCTGTCCTCACCCGAATACCTTAATCCCACATGTTTAACCCTTGGTGAACTCATGTTTATGTGGAATATGAATCTTTTTTCCTCTTTCCAGAAATCATGAAGGCATTCCTTAAGTTTTCTCATTGTAACTCGTGGCTTTTCTTGGTAAAAACTGAGGATTTTATAG
Organism: Crotalaria pallida; assembly: GCA_037953625.1. Classification (NCBI taxonomy): domain Eukaryota; kingdom Viridiplantae; phylum Streptophyta; class Magnoliopsida; order Fabales; family Fabaceae; genus Crotalaria; species Crotalaria pallida. The sequence continues at coordinate 51,630,085 of CM075654.1, read as the reverse complement.
CCAAAAGTAGCATTAAATGCCTCCATAATTACTATGCCGTTCCCAATGTTGATAAGACGTTTCTGGCTCCTCTTTTCTTGCGCCAATATTCCTTCGACGCGAACCTCTTGTATCCGCCTCTTTCTTCTGTCGACACACGTTCACGTCCTTCGAAGTCACTTTTAAGTCATGCCACTTAAGTACACCTCCTTCGACATCACTTATGTTGTCGACGCACATCCTTTTCCATGTCGAAATCTACCCAATGTCGGATAGTACGTACACCTCCTTCGAAGTCACTTTTAAACAAAACGTTTAAGTACACTTCCGTCGACGTCACTTATACATCCGACATTCGCAACCATTTGTCGATTTCAATTTCCCGTTAACACAGGTACAAAGGACTAAATTTTTAATTTATTTTTTATGTTGAACTAAATTACAAAAAACTAATTTTAACTACTTCAAATAATAACATGGCATAGGTGACAACTTCTAATTGGTTTAAGGAAAGGTTGCATAGCAACCATCCAATTTTGGATTGCATGGTAGTAACTCCAAAAAAAATATATGTTGTAACTTTGTGTAATTTCTTCCATGAACTTTTTCTGGTTGTGCACTAGAGAACTATGGGATGAGAAATCGGATGCGATGAATTGAATTCCGTTACACGTAAATTAATAAAATCCTGAAAATTAAGGCTACTTGCAAATCATTTTCTTTTGGGTATATGTCAAGTGTATTCATAGTCAATAGTAAAAGATTAATTTCATTCGAGAGGTAAAGATTATCGAAATGAGTTTCGCATCTATAAGCAAAAAAATTTTAGGCTTAACTGCATTTTTGATCATTTATCTTATTTTTAAGATTCACTTTGGTCCTTTATTATTTTTTTGAATAATTTTAGTCCTTTATTTTTTTTAAAAAAAAGGTTCAGTTTAGTCCTTCCGTCACAAAAAAGTTAGATTTCACCAGAATATTCCCTCTCATCCTTAGAATATTCCGGAATATTCAGGTGAAATTTAATATTTTTTCAACGAAAGGACCAAACTGAATCATTTTAAAAAGATAAAGGACCAAAATTACTAAAAAAAATAATAAAGGTCCAAAATGAATCTTGAAAATATGATAAAGGACCAAAAATACAATTAAGCCTTTTTTATGCATAAGGCTAAGACCAAATGTAACATCCTTGAATTTATTCTAAGTATAATTAGAGTAATGACCAGCTTAGAGAAATGGTAACTGGGTTTAGGAATAATAAAGGTGATAGATTAGGATCCGATTCAGTGCTATGAAGTTGTTAAATAATTTTTAGCAAAGAAATAGAGGTTGAGTGAGGGGAAAACGAATGTTAGAAGCGACTCTTCGGTGTTTTAGATACTCAATATTATGAAATTAGGAATAAAATATCTACAATTTTAAACACAAATTCCACCGTTGGATGAGAAGATAAGTGTCTTAGGAAGCTTGTCTCAAAATTTGAGCAAGATCGAATGGTTAACGAAGAAAATATAGCAATTTGAATGCAAGCCCCTTGGACCACGCCCAGGCGCCAACCGGCTACGCCCAGGCGCACCAGCTCGTGTCAGGCTGGTCCTTACAGATGGTGGCGCGCCCAAGCGCACCAGATCCCGCGCCATGGTGCGCGGGTGCCGCATTGGTGCTGAAAAATATGGCTTAAAGCCTCATTTCACCCCATTTGTTCCTCCTTCTTCTCTTGCAAAACCCCAAGTCCATAACTCCACTCCTAGAAGCTTTGATCATCATCCATGGCCTTCACCATCTTCATCATCATCATCAAGCCTCTTACTCTCTCTCCATTGTGGTGGTGATCACCTCATCATCAAGCTCCATCTCTCTCTCTCTCTCTCTTGCTTTCTCTCACCTCTTCTCAAGCAAGAGCAAGGTATGTGTGTGTGGTGATCTACTCTTTTCCTCCCTTTTTGGCATGAATCCAACATAATCATCACTATTCTATGCCTTCTCTTATGATTAACGGGGTGTTAATGCCTTTCTCTCTCTTAGGGTTTTTCTCTCTCTTCTTCAAGAAGGAGGTGGTGGACCTCTTCACCCCTATATTATTAATTGTTGTTGCTCCCCGGCTTGTCTCTCGATCGCACTCCATCATCGCCGCTCTCGGTTCATCCGATTCCAATTTGTGAGTCATAAAGCTTGAGTTTGGTATTCTCTTTCCTTGTACTCGGTTGACGTAAGAGGGAGTATTACCTTAGCTTAGGGAATGTATTTATAGGTAGTGTATAGCGGTGATTAAGAGTGAGTGATTTTGTATGTTAATGAACCCTAGGGTAACTGGTAATAATAAAGGATAAATACTTAAGAATATAATGCCCTCACTTGGTATATTATTTTAAGTGCATGATGTGACTATTAATGTTTGAAATTTGATAATTTCTTAAAATGTGTATGTGTGGTTGAATGTTTTAATTGTTGTTATTTGAACATGCTTAAGTGTAAAAGAATAGAATGAATTAGGAAATGATGTTAGTGTGTTAATTGAAATAGGAGGAATGGGTTGAGTGACTGAGTTGGAGAAATGAAAGAGAAAGTGATAAGAGATTTAGGGATTGGGTGAGCGGATGCCAGGCCAAGTAAGCATGCCCCGTTCAGGTGCATCGGTTGCGTAAGCCGCACAATTTAATGGCGTGTGCAGCGGTAAGATGCCCGCATTCCGGTGCGCAGTGGTGGGTTCACAAACCCTTAGAAAGAGAATTGAGCATGTTGCGTGAATGCCAGGCCAAGTAAGTACGCGCCCATTTGGGTGCATTGGTTGTGTAAGCCGCACGATTTAATAGCGTGTGCAGCGGTAAGACGCCCGCGTTCCGGTGCACTGTGGTGGGTTTGCAATGCCGTTAGAAAGAATGGTATTAGAATGTCATTAGGAAGACGTGAATGAGGATAGTGGGACAAATTATATTGGAATGGGAATAGTTGAATATAAAGAGTCGGATAAGAGCGGGAGATAAAGAATAAAATGAGAATGTAATGACAAGTGTTTGTGAAATGCCATGAGTTGGATTGTAATTGTCTTGTATTTATATGATTATCTGCTGCACTGTGTATGACTTAGTTATTATTATATCTATTTAGATTTCGTTCACTAAATTCTGTGTAATGCTCACCTCTTAACTGTTTTTACAGGTTCAGAGCTTGAGATTGCACAACCTCTAACCGAGCAGGTGCACTCTCCCTCACAAGGAGAGTAGTTAGTTGTTGATCTAGTTGTTGTGTCAGATCTTGGGCCAGTTTATGGTGTCATACTTGTACTTTTGCGCTTAGTGTGAATTGTGTAGGTATATTTTGATATAGATAGCCAACAGGGTCAGACCAAGACGTGCTCTTTTGGGTGGGGTTTTATTTTTGGGAGATGGTTCCGTTTCCATAAACATGTTTTATTATATGCTGATATATGGACAGGATGTATGATATGGCATCATATCATGTGGCCTCATATGGCCGGATATGATGCGATATGATGTGATATATTTTATATTTGTCTGGTATTGTCTGAAATAATTCTGACAGGTTAAACAGGAAAAAGACAAATTTTGGAAAGTTCGAAAAACAGAATAAACTCCGCCGAATTTTCCGAAGATTTTTATAAGTAAACAAGATTTTAAACGAAATTTTTAAGTCACTAAATTTTAATTAAGGAAATAAAAGTGAGGATGTCACATTGTGGTATCAGAGCAGTTTCCCTTGGCCTTGGAGAGTGGACTCACTACTACAGCGGTTACTCACCAAGCGAGTAACCAAAGTGTATAATTAAATGTCTAATTTAAGTAGTAGGATATATATATATATATATATATATATATATATATATGCAACTGTCTTCTATTGCGAATACTAACTGTCTACCCCTCCACAATTGAGAAGTATGACTGGAAGACGTGTTGAGAATGACAGGATGGCTGCCATTCTGGAAAATCTTATTCAAATGCAACAGGCTCAAGCTACGAATATGGCTTAGATGCAGCAGAATCAGGTTCAGATGCAACAGGCTCAAGTTGCGAATATGGCTCACATGCAACAGAATCAGGCTGAGAATATAGCAGCAGCCGCAACAGCAGCAGTAACAGCACTGAATCCACCACCAGCCCCTACCGAAATTGATTGGAAGGCGAGATTCAGGAAGAGCGAACCACCAAGGTTGAAAGGGGGGTACAACCCCGATGGAGCTCATAATTGGCTCCAGGAGATCGAGAAAATTCTTCGCTCTCTGCAACCACCAGCTGATCATCGAGTTCGATTGGCTGAGTATGTTCTGACTAGTGAAGCTGAACACTGGTGGGAGCAACAGCGAAGGGGCTTGGAGGCAGAAAACCAGAAGATTACATGGGATCTATTCAAGATCCGCTTCCTTGGGAAGTATTTTCCTGAGGATGTGAGAAGGGATAAGGAACTATCTTTCCTTCAGTTGGTGCAAGGAAGCAAGAGTGTCGAGGATTATGCGGCACAGTTTGAGGATTTGATCCGGTACTCTAGCGGCTACAGAGATGCGGACGAGCGTGCTAAATGCATCAAGTTCGAGTCTGGTCTCCGCGATGATATTCGGCTCGCATTTGAATATCAGAATATTGCAAATCTCTCTCAGGTGGTGAATATGGCCAAAACTTATGAAAAAGGACTCAAGTGGAAATCAGACGAGAAGCGGAGCAGGGCAATGCAAAAATTAGTTGGCCCCATCAGAGGCAAGGGTCCATTGCAGAGATCAGGCCCTTATCCTTCTCCGAGAGCAGCCGCTCCTATGGCTACAGGACAGATTGTGACCCCTTCGGGCCTTGTATCACCATGTTCTGCTTGTGGAAGGTTCCATCGTGGGAATTGCTGGGCCAAGAAGCAGCTTTTGAGAGAAGGTATTTGTTTCTTTTGCGGCCAGCCGAGACATATTGCTTCCAATTGTCCCAAGAAAACACTCAAGCAAGAGGGGAATGTCACTGTAGCACAACAGACCAGTGGGAGCCAGCCCGTTCAAAGGGGCAAGGTTTATACTATGGATGGGGATGAAGTGGAACTATCTGACGAGCTCATCAGAGATACATGTTCCATTAATAATATATCATGTGGTGTACTTTTCGATTGTGGTTCTTCTCATTCTTTCATCTCTCACAGTTCCATGAAGAAGCTAGGGTTATCATATGTTGAAATGCCTTTCAAATTATCTGTTTCTACTCCAACTAGCTCTTCGGTTGTTACTTCTCAAATGTGTCTTAATTGCCCTCTCTGGGTACTGGAGCGAGACTTCACAATGAATCTTATTTGTCTTCCCTTGACCAATCTAGACATCATCTTGGGCATGGATTGGATATCTACCCATCATGCCCTAATTGATTGTGGGAAGAAATCTATTGTCTTTAATTCTCCATCTCTTGCTACCATGGAAGCTAATGAAGAGGACGATGTGAGCAAGATTCCAGTAGTCAAGGAATTCCCAGAAGTTTTTCTTGGGGAAATTTCAGGACTACCACCTCACAGAGAAGTCGAGTTTAGTATTGATCTGGTTCTTGGAGCAGGACCGGTTTCCATAGCTCCCTACAGGATGGCACCTACTGAATTAGCAGAGTTAAAGAAGCAGTTAGAGGAGTTATTGGCAAAAGAGTTCATTCGGCCTAGTGTATCTCCATGGGGATGTTGGAAGTCAAGCCAGTGTTGGAAGACTTGCTTCAAACTCTCTTATGGACTTCAAGTATATATCAAGCTGATGTTTTGATGATAACAAACCAACTCAAGTTCCAGCTCACAAGTTTCCTTCATGATCAAGAACGAAGATTCAAGCAAAGCATAGATTAGAAACCTTTTCCCTTAGATCATTTGTAAGGTAATGAAGTTTCTATTCTTTACAAGTTTAAAAGGCCAATAAGTTTTTCATTTAAAAAGAGAGAAGAAAATGTGTTTTTCATGAAAAGTTGTTTTCTATCTTGAATCTTTGAGAAAATACTTGATGTTACAAAACTCTCTATATTTCTACTGTGCAAGAAGGAGTAATCTATTAACTTCTCAAGATAATCGATTAACTTTGTTGCATCATAGAAAAATCAGAGAGCTTGTAATTGGTTAAATGAACCTTGCTAATCAATTACTTTCTTATAGAAGTAATCGATTACCTGGCTCAAGTAATCGATTATAATTGTTGCATCATATGTTTTTCAGAGGCTTAGTAATCGATTACATGCTATGTAGTAATCGATTACATGATGTTGCATCATATGCATAACAGAAGCTCAGTAATCGATTAATTGATGAGTGTTAATCGATTAAATGAGTTGCATCACATATTGAACAGGAGTGATGTAATCGATTAATCATTGTTGGTCTAATCGATTACTTGATTTTCAAATGAATTTAAGAATTTCTATTTTTGAAGGAATAATCGATTACCTTCAGAAAGTAATCGATTACTTCTGCTTTTATTGAAAAACATGTCAGAATCATTTTGATTATTTCCTGATTTGTTTTTATATAAAAGATTCTGATTTATTTTATAAAATTCGAAAATGATTTTAAATTTGAATTATTTCCTTTTTAGTTTTAAGAATCAAATCTTTATTTTATTTCGTAAATCGTTTTGATTTAATTTTGATTTTAAAACTTATTTCAAATCTTATTTTATTCTGTTTTGATTTTGTTTTACTTATTCTAAATCTTTTTTATTCTAAAATGTTTTTCTATTTTAAAAAGAAATTCACTCCAACATTCAGTTGACCATTCATTCATTCATCTCTGACATCTTTTCTGAAAGCACGTTCTCTCTTCTTCTTCCCTAAACTTATGGTTTTCACGTTCATATCTTTTTGAAGAACAAAAACCTTATTGGCTGATTAACTCTTAGAGAAAAAGCACTTCATTATCATAAGAGCATATTGTTGTATCCGTGTTGTTGAGAACACACTTTGCTATTGTAATCACTCTCATAATCGTTGTATTTAAAACCTTAGTGGTTAGGGAGAGAATCCCTTAGTGGACGTGTGATACGTCGTAGGGCGAGAAACCTGCTGTGTGATCTTGAGGCCCCTAGCGAATGGAGGTTCCTAGTAGTGTGCGGGGTGCTCTTGGGTGTAATAGGGTGCGGCTCTATTGCTGATTATAGAACTCTCAAGCGGGTCGCTTGGGGACTGGACTAGGCCTTTCGATTGGAAGGCTGAACCAGTATAAAATTTCCTGGTGCAAGCTTTTCTATCCCTATCTCTTTATTTTCCACATATTTCAATTATTTACGTTTTCGCGCTACTCAATTTATTTTTATCTATCGTTTTCGCGATCCGCCTCAAACGTCTAATCTCTCCATCTCAAGTCAATTTTTTAAATACTAAAGGATTTCACAATACATTAATAAAACTCAATTCACCCCCCCCCCCCCCTCTCGAGATTTTGAGGCCAAAACCAACAATTGGCATCCGAGCTAGTCTCTTGTGTTAAGACTTAACAGTCTCAAGAGTATGGCTTCAAACTCTCTGTTTGGTGGTGAAGGGAGTTCTATTAACCGTCCTCCCATGTTTGATGGGGTAGGGTACACGTATTGGAAAGTCCGTATGAAAATTTTCATTCAAGGAGTTGGATTAAAAGTTTGGGATGCCGTCGTAAATGGTCCCTATGTTCCTACCTATGTGGTTAATGGTAACACCGTCGAAAAGCCTATGGCTGAGTGGACGGAGGAGGAGGAACGTAAAGTCCAGTACGGCCTGAAAGCGAAAAATATTATAACATCTGCTTTGAGCTATGATGAGTTTTTCAGGATATCGACATGCGAGACAGCACAACAAATGTGGGATGCGCTAGAAGTCACGCATGAAGGTACAACTGAGGTGAAACAGTCGAGATTCAATACTCTGACTGGTGAATACGAATTATTCAGAATGAAAGATGGAGAATCAATTCAAGAGATCCAAAAACGTTTCACGATCATTGTAAATCAGCTAACAAAATTGGGGAAGAAATTCACCAATGAGGATCTCATCAAAAAAGTTCTAAGGTGTTTGGGAAGAGAATGGCAACCCAAAGTGACGGCGATTGCTGAATCAAGAAACCTTTCAACGATGATGCTGGCAACTCTCTTCGGGAATTTACAAGAGCATGAAAGTGAACTGAAAAGATTGCATCAACACGAAGAAGAGAACAAGATCAAAAATTTGGCATTCAAGGCTGAAGCACCAACAACAGAAAGTGACTCGGACAAAGAACTGATGAATGATGAACACATGGGTCTGTTGGTCAAAAAGTTCGGGAAATTTCTGAGGAAGAAAAGCAACTTCAATAGGAGGGACAACAACAAAAGTGGAGGGTCATCCATCACATGTCATGAGTGTGGCAAGCCTGGTCACATCAGAGTAGACTACTACCAGCTGAAAAAGAAAGAAAATTCAGAAAAAGGCACCTCGAATTCAAAGAAAGGGAAGCAAGCATATTTGGCCTGGCTAGACAACGAAGGAAGTTCGGATGAGGACTCAGACGAACAAGAAGAGACGGCCAACATATGCTTGATGGCTCACGGAGATGAGGTAATTTCTGAACTTAATTTTTCTTATGATGAATTACAAGAGGCTTTTGAAGAATTACACGAGGAGTCAATGAGGTTATCCTTATTGATTTCTTTAGAAAAGAAAAATTCAGCTTCTCATTTAGAAAAGAATAAAAATCTTATTAAAGAAAATGAATTTTTGAAAAATCAAAATAAGGAGCTGAATTTGACTTTGAAAAATTCTTCAAACACCTCGAGTAACGAAGTTAAATTTAAAGCTAGTTCTTCTTCTTGTAAGTTCTGCAAGGACCTTGTTAAAGAAGTGGAAGATTTAAAAGAAACCCTTGCAAAATTTACGAAAGGTAGAAATACTTTAAATTTAATGCTAGGGAGACAAAAATGTTTCTTTAATAGAGCGGGTTTAGGATATCAACCCGGTAGACATCAAAAGAAATTAAGTACCATTTTTGTCCCTGCTAGCAATCATAAGAAACCTTTAATTATTTGTCATATTTGTGGTAAAAAGGGCCATGGTGCACATGAATGCATACACCGGAAAGTGAAGTTCGTTAAACCGAACAATGAAACTAAAAGGTGGCATGATTTAAACTATGGCTACACTAACGCTCAAGGACCCAAAAAGATATGGGTACCTAAAAAGAAACCTTGAATTTTTGCTTGTAGGTTACTCCGGAAGAAAGAAAATTGTGGTGGTACTTGGACAGTGGATGCTCAAAACATATGACGGGAGATAAATCTAAATTTTCGCATCTCGTTCCAAAGGACCAAGGACATGTGACTTTCGAAGATAACAATCAAGGAAAGATTCTCGAAATCGGTAAAATTGGTACACCTCCTAAGCCTTGAATAGAGAATGTTTTACATGTTGAGGGCCTAAAACACAATTTGCTAAGTATTAGTCAATTGTGTAATAAGGGCAATAGGGTTATTTTTAATTCTGATAGATGTATTATCGAGGGTAAAGTTGATAATCTTATTAAGCTAATTGCTCGCAGGATAAACAATGTTTATGTTATTGATTTTAACTCAATACCCTCAAATGATGCGAAATGTTTATTAAGTAAAGAGGATGAATCGTGGCTATGGCATCGTAGAATAGGTCACATCCACTTGGCTCATTTAAATAAAATTTCTTCTAAAAACTTAGTAGTTGGTTTGCCAAAGCAAAATTTTTCTATTTCTGAAAAATGTGATCCTTGTTCAAAATCAAAACTCACAAGGGCATCTTTTCCTTCTAAAAATCTTGTTTCAACTCAAAAGCCCTTGGAACTTTTACATATGGATCTTTTTGGACCTTGTCAAACAAAAAGCTTTGGTGGCAACTATTATTGTTTAGTTATTGTGGATGACTGCTCTAGGTATACATGGACGCTTTTTATTGCTCATAAAAATGATGCATTTCATGAATTTAAAAAGCTAGCCAAGATTGTTCAAAATCAATTGCATTTGAGCATTGCATCCATTAAGACTGATCATGGTGGAGAATTTGAAAATCATCTTTTTGAAAAATTTTGCGAAAAACATGGAATTAAGCATTATTTTTCAGCTCTAAGAACTCCGAAGCAAAACGGGGTTGTGGAGAGGAAAAATCGTTCATTAAAAGAGCTTTCAAGAACAATGCTTAATGACATGAATTTGCCTGCACATTTTTGGGCTGATGCAGTGAGTACAGCTTGCTATGTTATGAACCGTGTTTTGATACGGCCTATTTTAAAGAAAACCCCCTATGAGCTGTACAAGGGGAGAAAACCAAATATTTCCCATTTTTCGTGTCTTTGGATGTAAATGTTTTGTGCATAATAATGGTAAAGACAATCTAGGAAGTTTTGAGGCTAGAGCTGATAAGGGCATATTCCTTGGATATTCTGTTTCGAGCAAAGCATATAGGATTTACAATAAATCTCATAATACTATTGAAGAATCTATTCATGTATCATTTGATGAATCTGATCCCAGAAAGTTGGGAAAGGTATCTGTTAATGACATTTCAGGTATCCTTGGAGATCTATTCATTGATGAGGATGAGGAGCCAAATGCTAAAGGAAAGGAACATTCCGAATGCAATGAAAAATCAGTTGAATCAGTTGAGGAGAAAAATCAAGAACAATCCATGGAGCTCAACGCTGATTTGCCTAAGGAATGGAGAACATCAAGGCACCATCCCATTGATCAAATCATAGGTGACATCACAAAAGGTGTAAGTACTCGCAATTCTATTAGCAATCTGTGTAACTACTTTGCATATGTTTCTCAAGTAGAGCCAAAGAATATTTCTGAGGCTACGCTTGATGAACATTGGCTTTTGGCAATGCAAGAGGAATTAAACCATTTCAAAAGAAATCAGGTTTGGGAACTTTTCCTAGGCCTGAGTCTCATCCGATTATTGGAACTAAGTGGATTTATAAAAATAAACTTGATGAGGCTGGTTTAATTGTTCGAAACAAAGCTAGGTTAGTTGCACAAGGTTACAACCAGGAAGAGGGGATAGATTATGAGGAAACATTTGCCCCTGTTGCTAGGTTGGAAGCCATTAGACTGCTATTAGCTTTTGCATGCATTTTAGATTTTAAATTATATCAGATGGACGTAAAGAGTGCCTTTCTGAATGGTTTTATAAATGAAGAAGTTTATGTGTGTCAACCTCCCTGCTTTGAAAATTATGAACACCCGGATTATGTTTATAAATTGAAAAAGGCTTTGTACGGACTCAAACAAGCTCCTAGAGCGTGGTATGACCGTCTTAGCAAATTTTTACTAGAAAATAATTTTGAAAGAGGGAAGGTTGATAACACTCTTTTTATTAAAAAGAAAGGAAAGGACATTCTTTTAGTTCAGATTTATGTAGATGATATTATTTTCGGTGTTACTAATGAAACCCTTTGCAAGGCTTTTTCAAGTATGATGCAGGAAGAGTTTGAGATGTCTATGATGGGTGAGCTGAACTTTTTCCTAGGACTGCAAATAAAATAAGCAAAAGATGGGATTTTCATTAGCCAATCAAAATACTGCAAGGAACTAGTGAAAAGATTTGGCATGGATAAGGCCAAGGCAGTGGCAACACCTATAAGCACATCTTGCTATCTGGACAAAGATGAAGGAGGTAATTCCGTAGAAATCACTAAATATCGAGGTATAATCGGATCCCTTCTCTATTTAACGGCAAGTAGGCCGGATATTATGTTTAGTGTTTGTTTATGTGCTCGATTTCAAGCGAATCCTAAAGAAACACCCATGGTTGCTGCCAAACGTATAATGAAATATCTTTCTGGCACAACTGACATGGGTTTATGGTATCCCAAAGGTTCTTCGTGTAACCTGGTTGGGTATTCTGATTCTGACTTTGCTGGGTGCAAAGTAGATAGGAAAAGCACTAGCGGCACTTGTCATCTGCTTGGCAATTCTTTAGTATCATGGGCTAGCAAGAAACAGTCGAGTGTAGCCCTATCCACAGCTGAGGCTGAATATGTCGCCGCGGGTAGCTGTTGTGCTCAAATATTATGGTTGAAACAGCAACTCCTAGACTTCGGTGTAAGTCTAGATCACATTCCCATCAAATGTGATAATACCAGTGCTATTAATATTACCAAAAACCCTGTGCAACATTCTCGTACCAAGCATATTGAGATTCGTCACCATTTTATACGTGATCATATTCAAAAGGGTGATTGTATTATTGAGTATGTTGATACTTCGCGGCAGTTGGCTAATATCTTTACGAAACCGCTTCCAAAAGAAAATTTCTTTTTCATTCGTAGAAAAATTGGTTTAACTTCTACCTCTCACCTATTTTGAGTATGTGATTATTTTTATCTCTCTTATTATTATTGACGCGTCTTCTCAGTGTTTCAGGGGGAGATAGCAAAGTAAGAACTACAATCGGTGGGTGAAGTAACTAGGAGACACTAGGAGAACACCTAGAAGGGGGGGTTGAATAGGTGTTAGAGAAACCTTGAAAGATTTTCGAAAGAAACAAATCGAAACAATTAAAACAAATGATTTTTACAAAAATTTCAGCCCTTAATCGATTAAGCAAGGCTGTTAATCGATTAACACTTGAAAAACACTAGTTTATTGATTAATCAAACAGGTTAATCAATTAATGCCGAAAGATTGATTTTGGTTAATCGATTAACACTTCAGTTAATCGATTAATCACTGTTAAAATTGAAAAAATCACTTTTCAATTGAATACGAAAATCAATCAATTAACACGTATGATAAGAGATAAAGCGAAATTGATTAACACCAATATTCTTATTGATTACCTAGGTTATTAAAATGATTTTCCCCAAATCAATTTGCACAATTAAGATTCAATTCAAACACTTATGAAAATCAATATTTTCTAGGTTTTCAACCAAGAACATATGAAATGACTTGAATGTAAAGAGTTAAGGGAATAGAAATACTGCACAGAGATTTATCCTGGTTCACTCTCATCCGCTTGAGAGCTACATCCAGTCCCCTCTTCAACCAAGAGAGATTCTTCACTATGAGGAATTAGAGTTCTCAAATTACAAGAAAATGCCTCTCAAGACTCACTTCTTGATAGCCTCCAAGAGATACCACACTCTTGTCTTGCAACCCTATTGAATCTAATCTAACCTCTTCCCTTGCTTGCCGATTCCCCTCAACAAGACTTCCACTTGCTTGTTTACCCAACAAGACTTCCAAATGCTTGATGATACCTCACACCAAGGCTTCCAAATGCTTGTTAACACAACAAGACTTCCAAGACATCTTTGCTTGATGAACAACCACCAAGGCTTCCTTTGTTGTAGATAGCTTGCCTCCTTGCAATGATTACAACTCAATGAAAACACAATAACAATCCTATGAATCTCTTTCAATAGCTATGAAAATATCAACATGAGAGATTCAAAGATTCTTGATCAAAGAATGTAAAAGTTAAAAGCTTTGATCTATGAAATTGAGAGAGAATAGTGTGGCTTGATCTTTGTAAAATTGATGTAAAAATGATACTTGTTAATCACAAACATTAGGAAAAGGTTTATATAGAATACCCAAAAGTTAGGAGCACAAAAAACTGATTTTGAGAAGTTAAAAACGTATTTTAAAAACTAGTTTAACAGGTCTTAATCGATTAACACATGGCTTAATCGATTAACCACTGTAACATGTGTATGTTAATCGATTAACCAAACCCTTAATCGATTAACCACTGCTAAATTCACTTAAAAACTTGTTTTCTCAAAACTAAACCTTTCCTTTCAAACCTTTAAGCCACCTATTGATTTTAGGTTAAGTGAAAACTCAAATTATGATAAAATCATGACCTTGATAGAGATTCACTACCCTATAAAGACTCTACCCAAACTCATTAAAATAAAAGACTCAAACTAAAGATATTACAATTTAAACACAAATTGAATCTTCATGAGCTTGATCTCTCTTCAACATTTGTTATTTATTGTTTGCTTGTTGAGCTTGAACTTGATCAACACATTTGTAGCTTGTTCACATTTGTAGCTTGTTCAAAACCTTTGTCATTATCAAAACATTCTCACTGGATCTAACAATCTCCCCCTTTTTGAAAATGACAAACACGTTTTGAATTTGTTTGAAGTTGTTGATACTTGAACCATTTGATCACTTGGTGAGACTCTTGCTCCCCCTCAATAAATGCTTTTGACATTTTGAAATCCAATTGAGATAAGCTTGATTCTCCCCCTATCTTCAACAACTTTGCTCAACCTATATAAAAACAATAAAACAACCTCTTCTCCCCCTTTTGGCATTATCAAAAAGTAATATATACCAATTGTAATATAAGATTCCAAGCCAAAATAAGAGAAAATATAACATTCATTTCTTCACAACATTGATACCAATAAATCAATGATACCAAATGTAAAACTAATGAACTATACTTTGAAATGTGATACCAATTGGAAAGAAATATGACAATGAAATATGATACCAATTGTAACTAAAAAGTCATCACATCACTTAACAAAGTAAGATATCAAGTGTAAAGAAATATCATAAAATCAACAATAGCATGATAACCATATAATGATCACACAACGATATCAACTGAACTTTGTAGAAGTAATACCAATTGTAAATATCCAACAATATCAATTGTACCAATTTGTAGGACTTTCACTTGAGATTTGAAGAAGCAAATGAATGAGTAATACTTGTAAGCCCTTTTTGCTCTTCAATCATACCTACAAAAACAATCATGCTTTGCTTTTTGGTATCCAAATGGTTTTGGATCCATTTTTGTTAGTTAAGGGATTTTCACCCTTCTTAACCCAAACAAAATCTCCTTTAGGTATACCATGCATTTTAACATAACACACATTTGAAGTATGTCCATGAGTACCACAATAGAAACAAGTTGGTGCATTTGAAAAATCAACTTTAGAAAAATCAACAACATTTCTATGAGACTTACTCTTAGCATTAGTATAACCCAAACCAAACTTGTTTGAATTTTCTCTTTGAAAATTTAACAATGTGCGCAATTTAATATCACCACTTGTGAAACTTGCAAGCTTATTTTTCAAAATAGCATTTTCATCTTTAAGCAATTTACAATTCTCACAATCAACCACAATATTCAATCTACTAGCACAATCACAAGAAGAACTAGCATATATAAGATCAAGAGTTTCATTTTGAAGATTAAGCTCATCAACTTGTTTTTGAAGTTCTAAAATCTCTTGTTGATGTTTCAAAGTGAGCTTCTTCCTTTCAATGTTTTTCAAAGCTAGTTTCTTGAGGTGTTCATGCATTTCTTCATAAGCATTATATAAAATTTCATATTTAGAAGAAATTTCGGATTTAGTTTCACTTACATTGCTTTCGTCGCTTTGTTCACTTGATTCATCATTTGAACTTTCCTCTTCATCTACTAGAGCTATCAAGTTGAGTGTAGAAACTTCTTCATCATCCGAAGAACTACTTGATTTGCTTTTCTTTTCCTCTTCATCATCCCAAACGATGTATGCCTTCTTATGCTTTGAATTTTTCTTTTCTTTCTCCTTCTTCTTGAGATACTTAGAGCATGAGTACTTGAGATGACCGGGTTTTCCGCATTCATGGCAAACCATTTCTTCTTTTGTTGTCTTGGTCTTGTAGTGTGGGGAATTCTTCTCTTTACTTTTGTCTTTGTTCAACCTTCCTTTTCTCCTTAGAAGCTTGCTAAAATTTCTTAGTAGAAGTTTCATCTCTTCTTCATCAATGTCCGAATCGGAATCTACATTATCATTACTATCGGAAATCTCTTCCTTTTTATATGAACTTTTGGCTTTAAGAGCAATTCCTTTTCTTTCCTTGTACTTATCCGACTCTTCATGCATATGCAAACGTCCAAGCTCCATTTCATGTTCTTAAAGCTTTCCGAAAAGTGTAGCTAAGTCCATGGTGTCCAAGTCCTTTGATTCAACAATTGCGGTAACCTTAGGTTGTCATTCCCTACTTAGACATCTTAAAACTTTGTTAACAAGTTCACAATTCATGAAAGTTTTTCCAAGAGGAATGAGATGATTAATAATATGAGTAAAATATTTTTGCATAATACATATAGATTCATTAAGCAACATACGAAACAATTCATATTCATGCATCAAAGAATTTAATCTAGCACGCCTAACTTCACTAGTGCCTTCATGTGTGACTTGCAAGGTGTCCCACATTTGTTTGGCATTATGACATTGGGAGACTCTAAAAAACTCATCATAAGATAGAGCAGAGGTGATGATATTCTTTGCTTTTAAATCATATTGAATTTTATTTTTATCATCATCGGTCCACTTATCTTTGGGGGTAAGTTGAGATACACCTTCTACTTCTTTTGAGGGAATATGAGGACCATTCTCAATGGCTTCCCAAATGTTCATGTCTATGGCTTCTATAAAAATTCTCATTCTAACTTTCCAATAAGCATAACCCTCTCCACCAAACATAGGAGGGCGGCTAATTGAAGCACCTTCACCACCAAAGGGATTCGTAGAACCCATTGTAGTTTCCTCAAGGATCTTTACGAAAAAGCTCTATGCTCGTGTCTTTCGACCGAGCTCTGATACCAATTGTAAGAACTACAATCGGTGGGTGAAATAACTAGGAGACACTAGGAGAACACCTAGAAGGGGGGGTTGAATAGGTGTTAGAGAAACCTTGAAAGATTTTCGAAAGAAACAAATCGAAACAATTAAAACAAATTATTTTTACAAAAATTTCAGCCCTTAATCGATTAAGCAAGGTTGTTAATCGATTAACCCTTGAAAAACACTAGTTAATCGATTAATCAAACAGGTTAATCGATTAATGCCGAAAGATTGATTTTGGTTAATCGATTAACACTTCAGTTAATCGATTAATCACTGTTAAAACTGAAAAAATCACTTTTCAATTGAATACGAAAATCAATAAATTAACACGTATGATCAGAGATAAAGCGGAATTGATTAACACCAATATTCTTATTGATTACCTAGGTTATGAAAATGATTTTCCCCAAATCAATTTGCACAATTAAGATTCAATTCAAACACTTATGAAAATCAATCTTTTCTAGGTTTTCAACCAAGAACATATGAAATGACTTGAATGTAAAGAGTTAAGGGAATAGAAATACTGCACAGAGATTTATCCTGGTTCACTCTCTTCCGCTTGAGAGCTACATCCAGTCCCCTCTTCAACCAAGAGAGATTCTTCACTATGAGGAATTAGAGTTCTCAAATTACAAGCAAATGCCTCTCAAGACTCACTTCTTGATAGCCTCCAAGAGATACCACACTCTTGTCTTGCAACCCTATTGAATCTAATCTAACCTCTTCCCTTGCTTGCCGATTCCCCTCAACAAGACTTCCACTTGCTTGTTTACCCAACAAGACTTCCAAATGCTTGATGATACCTCACACCAAGGCTTCCAAATGCTTGTTAACACAACAAGACTTCCAAGACTTCTTTGCTTGATGAACAACCACCAAGGCTTCCTTTGTTGTAGATAGCTTGCCTCCTTGCGATGATTACAACTCAATGAAAACACAATAACAATCCTATGAATCTCTTTCAATAGCTATGAAAATATCAACATGAGAGATTCAAAGATTCTTGATCAAAGAATGTAAAAGTTAAAAGCTTTGATCTATGAAATTGAGAGAGAATAGTGTGGCTTGATCTTTGTAAAATTGATGTAAAAATGATACTTGTTAATCACAAACATTAGGAAAAGGTTTATATAGAATACCCAAAAGTTAGGAGCACTAAAAACTGATTTTGAGAAGTTAAAAACGTATTTTAAAAACCAGTTTAACAAGTCTTAATCGATTAACACATGGCTTAATCGATTAACCACTGTAACATGTGTATGTTAATCGATTAACCAAACCCTTAATCGATTAACCACTGCTAAATTCACTTAAAAACTTGTTTTCTCAAAACTAAACCTTTCCTTTCAAACCTTTAAGCCACCTATTGATTTTAGGTTAAGTGAAAACTCAAATTATGATATAATCATGACCTTGATAGAGATTCACTACCCACTAAAGACTCTACCCAAACTCATTAAAATAAAAGACTCAAACTAAAGATATTAAAATTTAAACACAAATTGAATCTTCATGAGCTTGCTCTCTCTTCAACATTTGTTAATTATTGTTTGCTTGTTGAGCTTGAACTTGATCAACACATTTGTAGCTTGTTCACATTTGTAGCTTGTTCAAAACCTTTGTCATTATCAAAACATTCTCACTGGATCTAACAAGCACATTCTTTTTAATGATTACAAAAGGGGGAGAGATATTCTGATATTTTTGATTGATACAGGGGGAGAGATATTCTGAAGATGCTAATTTGAATTGATATATATTGTTTATGCATCAATACAGGGGGAGATGCTACAAGATGCTATGAATTCAAATATCTTTTATTATTATTGCTCTAGGGAAGGTTAATTTGTTATATATATATATATATATATATATATATATATGTGTGTGTGTTTTTGCTTGTATAACACTTGTGATGCAGATTGTAAAGAGCATATAAGAATAGTTGTTTGTCATCATCAAAAAGGGGGAGTGTTGGAAGTCAAGCTAGTGTTGGAAGACTTGCTTCAAACTCTCTTATGGACTTCAAGTATATATCAAGCTGATGTTTTGATGATAACAAACCAACTCAAGTTCAAGCTCACAAGTTTCCTTCATGATCAAGAATGAAGATTCAAGCAAAGCATAGATTAGAAACCTTTTCCCTTAGATCATTTGTAAGGTAATGAAGTTTCTATTCTTTACAAGTTTAAAAGGCCAATAATTTTTTCATTTAAAAAGAGAGAAGAAAATGTGTTTTTCATGAAAAGTTGTTTTCTATCTTGAATCTTTGAGAAAATACTTGATGTTACAAAACTCTGTATATTTCTACTGTGCAAGAAGGAGTAATCGATTAACTGCTCAAGATAGTCGATTAACTTTGTTGCATCATAGAAAAATCAGAGAGCTTTTAATCGGTTAAATGAACCTTGCTAATCAATTACTTTCTTATAGAAGTAATCGATTGCCTGGCTCAAGTAATCGATTATAATTGTTGCATCATATGTTTTTCAGAGGCTTAGTAATTGATTACATGCTATGTAGTAATCGATTACATGATGTTGCATCATATGCATAACAGAAGCTCAGTAATCGATTAATTGATGAGTGTTAATCGATTAAATGAGTTGCATCACATATTGAACAGGAGTGATGTAATCGATTAATCATTATTGGTCTAATCGATTACTTGATTTTCAAATGAATTTAAGAATTTATATTTTTGAAGGAATAATCGATTACCTTCAGAAAGTAATCAATTACTTCTGCTTTTATTGAAAAACGTGTCAGAATCATTTTGATTATTTCGTGATTTTTTTATATAAAAGATTCTGATTTATTTTATAAAATTCGAAAATGATTTTAAATTTGAATTATTTCCTTTTTAGTTTTGAGAATCAAATCTTTATTTTATTTCGTAAATCGTTTTGATTTAATTTTGATTTTAAAACTTATTTCAAATCTTATTTTATTCTGTTTTGATTTTGTTTTACTTATTCTAAATCTTTTTGATTCTAAAATATTTTTCTATTTTAAAAAGAAACTCACTCCAACATTCAGTTGACCATTCATTCATTCATCTCTGACATCTTTTCTGAAAGCACGTTCTCTCTTCTTCTTCTCTAAACTTCTGGTTTTCACGTTCATATCTTTTTGAAGAACAAAAACCTTATTGGCTGATTAACTCTTAGAGAAAAAGCACTTCATTATCATAAGAGCATATTGTTGTATCCGTGTTGTTGAGAACACACTTTGCTATTGTAATCACTCTCATAATCGTTGTATTTGAAACCTTAATGGTTAGGGAGAGAATCCCTTAGTGGACGTGTGATACGTCGTAGGGCAAGGAACCCTGCTGTGTGATCTTGAGGCCCCTAGCGAATGGAGGTTCCTAGTAGTGTGCGGGGTGCTCTTGGGTCTAATAGGGTACGGCTCTATATCTGATTATAGAACTCTCAAGCGGGTCGCTTGGGGACTGGACTAGGCCTTTCGACGGGAAAGCTGAACCAGTATAAAATTTCCTGGTGCAAGCTTTTCTATCCCTATCTTTTTATTTTCCGCATATTTCAATTATTTACGTTTCAACGCTACTCAATTTATTTTTATCTATCGTTTTCGCAATCCGCCTCAAACGTCTAATCTCTCCATCTCAAATCAATTTTTTAAATACTAAAGGATTTCACAATACATTAATAAAACTTGATTCACCCCCCCCCCCCCCCCCTCTCAAGATTTTGAGGCCAAAACCAACAGGGGAGCCCCGATTCTTTTTGTCAAGAAGAAGGACGGAAGTTCTCAGATGTGCATAGATTACAGGCAGCTCAATGCGAGGACAGTGAAGAACAAATATCCTTTTCCCCGCATTGATGACTTATTGGATCAACTAAGAGGTGCTGCGATTTTCTCAAAAATCGATTTTCGATCTGGATACCACCAGATTCGTATCAAGGAAGAAGACATTCCTAAGACTGCTTTCAGGACTCATTATGGGCACTTTGAACATGTTGTGATGCCATTCGGTCTAACAAATGCTCCTGCAATATTTATGGACTACATGAACAGGATCTTTCGACCCTTCTTAGATTCTTTTGTTATAGTGTTTATTGATGATATACTAATCTATTCTAAGCAACCCATTGAGCATGAGGAACACTTGAGACTTGTGTTGCAGGTTCTCAAGCAAAAACAACTCTATGCAAAATTGTCTAAATGTAGTTTCTGGTTGCGGGAGGTACATTTCTTAGGCCATGTGATTTCTGAAGAGGGTGTTGCTGTCGATCCCTCCAAGGTGGAAGCAGTATTAAAGTGGGAGAGGCCCACGACAGTGACAGAAATCAGGAGTTTTCTTGGTATGGTGGGTTACTACAGGAGATTCATTGAAGGATTCTCCAAGATAGCTCTTCCGCTAACCAAATTGACTAGAAATGATGCACCTTATTAGTGGACACCGCAGTGTGAACAAAGTTTCCAAGAGCTGAAGAAGAGGTTGACTAGCTCTCCGGTGTTAATTTTGTCGGATCTGACCTAATCCTTCGATGTTTATTGCGACGCTTCAAAACAAGGATTAGGCTGTGTACTAATGCAGCAGGGTAAAGTTATCGCTTATGCATCTAGGCAGCTCCGTCAACATGAACAGAACTATCCCATCCATGATCTAGAATTGACAGCTGTTGTGTTCGCTCTCAAAATTTGGAGACACTATCTATATGGCGCTCAATTTGAAGTCTTCAGCGATCATAAGAGTCTTAAGTACTTCTTTGATCAAAAAGAGCTGAATATGCGACAGAGAAGATGGATGGAGTTTCTGAAAGATTTTGATTTCAATCTTCATTATCATCCAGGCAAGGCGAATGTGGTAGCAGATGCTCTAAGCCGCAAGTCCTTACACATCAGTAACATGATGGTTAGAGAAATGCAACTGTTGCAGGAATTCAGCAATCTCAATCTAGGCATGCGGATGAAAGAGAAAAGCATTATCCTGGAGATGTTGTTGTTGGTTTTGGCCTCAAAATCTCGAGAGGGGGGGTGAATCGAGTTTTATTATGTATTGAAAAATTCGTATCAAATTAAAAAATTGATTTGAGATGGAGAGATTAAACGAATGAAACGGATCGCGAAAATGATAGAAATACAATAATTGAGTAGCGCGGAAACGTAAGAAATTAAATATGCGGAATGTAAAAGAGATAGGGATAGAAAAGCTTGCACCGGAGAATTTTATACTGGTTCAGCCTTCCCGTCGAAAGGCCTACTCCAGTCCCCAAGCGACCCGCCTGAGAGTTCTTATAACCAAGCAATAGAGCCGCACCCTATTACAACCAAGAGCACCCCGCACACTACTAGGAACCTCCGTTCGCTAGGGGCCTCAATCACACAGCAGGGTTCCTCGCCCTACGAACGCCTCAACGTTCAACTATGGGATTCTCTCCCTACCACTAAGGTTGAATACAATAGATGTGAGTGATTACAATAAGTATCACGTGTTCTCAAAAACACAGATTCTACAATAAGCTCTTATGATAATGAAGAAGAAGTTTGTCTTAGAGTTTACGCAGCCAACAAGGTTTGTTCTTCAAAATATTAGAACAATGAAAAGCAGAACACTTTGAGAAGAAGAAGAAGAGAGAACGTGAAAAATGAGAAAAAAATTGTCTGAACGTAAAACTAAAAACTGTTTTGAAATGTTGGAGTGATATTTATTTAAAAAGAAAAATATTTTTGAATCAAAAACGATTTTGAATTAATAAAACAAAATCAAAAAGGAATAAACAAAGATTTGAAATAAGTTTTAAAATCAAAACGATTTTCGAAATAAAATAAAGATTTGATTCTTAAAACCAAAAAGGAAATAATTCAAAATTAAAATCATTTTCGAATTTTATAAAATATATCAGAATCTTTTATATAAAAACAAATCAGGAAATAATAAAAATGATTCTGACACGTTTTTCAATAAAACATGAAGTAATCGATTACTTTAAGGAATAATCGATTATTTCTACAAAAATAGAAATTCTTAAATACATTTGAAAAACATGTAATCGATTAGGCTAAGAATAGTTAATCGATTACATCACTCCTGTTCATTGTATGATGCAACTTATGATAATCGATTACACTAAGGAGTTAATCGATTATTAAGCCTCTGGTTTGCATATGATGCAACATCATGTAATCGATTACTACAAGACTTGTAATCGATTACTAAGCCTCTGAAAAATATATGATGCAACAATTATAATCGATTACTTGACTGTTGTAATCGATTACTTTCATAAGAAAGTAACTGATTAACAAACTTCAGTTAATCGATTACAGCTTCTCTGATTTTTCTTTGATGCAACAGAGTTAATCGATTACTGCAAGAGATAATCGATTACTCTCTTTTGCAATCATATAAATATGCAGAGTTTTGTAACATCAACTATTTTTACTCCGATGAAATGCATAAAAACATTTTATATGCAGAAAATACGTTTTTCTTCTTCTCTTCAAAAATAAAAACTTTGTTGGCTTTGAAACTTCTAAGTAAACAAAAACTTCATTACCTTACATTTGATCTAAGGAGAAGGTTTCTATTCTTAGGCTTGCTTGAGTCTTCAATCTTGACGCTTGCACTTGTGAGCTTGAACTTGAGTTGGCTTGTTATCATCAAAACATATATTTGCATTAAACTTGAAGTCCATAGAGAGTTTGAAGCATGCCTTCCAACCAGCTTGACTTCCAACACTCCCCCTTTTTGATGATGACAAACAACCATTCTGATATGCTCTTTATTATCTGCATCACAAGTGTTACACAAGCAAAAAAAATAGATATATAATAATAAAACCTTCCTTAGAATCACTAAATACTGGAAATATAATTGATTAATTCTTCTCCCCCTGTATGAATGTTTAAATAACATATATCATTTTAGACAAAAAGCATCCTTCAGAGTATCTCCCCCTGAATGTATTAGCCATGAAATATCAGAATCTCTCTCCCCCTTTTGTAATCATCAAAAAAGATGTGCAATCTCCCCCTGAAACACTAAGAAGATGCATCAATAATAACATGAGAGATAAAAGATTCACATATTCAAAAGAGGTGAGAGGCAAAAGTTAAACCAATTTCTCTACGAATAAAAAAGAAATTTTCTTTTGGAAGCGGTTTCGTAAAGATATCAGCCAACTGCCGTGAAGTATCAACATACTCAATAATGCAATCACCCTTCTGAATATGATCACGAATAAAATGGTGTCGAATCTCTATATGCTTCGTGCGAGAATGTTGCACTGGGTTTTTGGTAATACTAATAGCACTGGTATTATCACATTTAATAGGAATGTGATCTAGACTTACACCAAAGTCTAGGAGTTGTTGTTTTAACCATAAAATCTGGGTGCAACAACTACCCGCGGCTACATATTCAGCCTCAGCTGTAGATAGGGCCACACTAGACTGTTTCTTACTAGCCCATGATACCAATGAATTGCCAAGAAGATGACAAGTGCCGCTAGTGCTTTTTCTATCTACTTTGCAACCAGCAAAGTCAGAATCAGAATACCCAACAAGATTGCAAGACGAACCTTTGGGGTACCATAAACCCATATCAGTTGTGCCAGACAAGTATTTCATTATTCGCTTGGCAGCAACCATGTGTGTTTCTTTTGGATTCGACTGGAACCGAGCACACAGACACACACTAAACATGATATCCGGCCTACTTCCCATTAAATAAAGAAGTGATCCGATAATACCTCGATACTTTGTAGTTTCTACGGATTTACCTCCTTCATCTTTGTCCAAGTAACATGATGTGCTTATCGGTGTTGCAACTGCCTTGGCCTTATCCATGCCAAATCTTTTCAGTAATTCTTTGCAGTATTTGGTTTGACTAATGAAGATTTCGTCCTTCGCTTGCTTTATTTGTAATCCCAGGAAAAAGTTCAGCTCGCCCATCATAGACATTTCGAACTCTTCCTGCATCATACTAGAAAATTCCTTGCAAAGGATTTCATTAGTAGCACCGAAAATAATATCATCAACATAAATCTGAACTAAAAGAATGTCCTTTTCTTTCTTTTTGATAAAAAGTGTGTTATCAACCTTCCCTCTTTCAAAGTTATTTTCCAACAAAAATTTGCCAAGACGGTCGTACCACGCTCTAGGAGCTTGTTTTAAACCGTACAAAGCTTTTTTCAATTTATAAACATAATCAGGGTGTTCATAACTTTCAAAGCCAGTAGGTTGACACACATAACCTTCTTCATTTATAAAACCATTAAGAAAGGCACTCTTTACGTCCATTTAATATAATTTAAAATCTAGAATACATGCAAATGCTAATAGCAGTCTTATGGCTTCCAACCGAGCAACAGGGGCAAATGTTTCCTCATAATCTATCCCCTCTTCCTGGTTGTAACCTTGTGCAACTAACCTAGATTTGTTTCGAACAATTAAACCAGCCTCATCAAGTTTATTTTTATAAATCCACTTAGTTCCAATAATCGGATGAGATTCAGGCCTAGGAACAAGTTCCCACACCTGATTTCTTTCGAACTGGTTTAATTCCTCTTGCATTGCCAAAAGCCAATGCTCATCAAGCATAGCCTCATAATAATTCTTTGGCTCTACTTGAGAAACAAATGCAAAGAAGTTACACAGATTGCTAATAGAGTTGCGAGTACTTACACCTTTTGAGATATCCCCGTTAATCTGATCTATAGGATGGTGCCTCGATGTTCTCCATTCCTTAGGCAAATAAGCGTTGAGTTCCATAGATTGTTCTTGATTTTTCTCCTCAACAGGTTCGACTGATTTTCCATTGCTTTCGGAATGCTCCTTTTCTTTGGCGTTTGACTCCTTATCCTCATCAATGAATAAATCTCCAAGAATACCTGAAATGTCATTAACAGATACCTTTCCCAACCTTCTGGGATCGGATTCGTCAAATAATACATGAATAGATTCTTCATAGTATTACGAGATTTATTGTAAATCCTATATGCTTTGCTCGAAGCAGAATATCCAAGGAATATACCCTCATCAGCTTTAGCCTCAAAACTTCCTAGATTTTCTCTACCATTATTATGCACATAACATTTACATCCAAAAACTCGAAGATGGGAAATATTTGGTTTTCTCCCCTTGTACAGCTCATAGGGGGTTTTCTTTAAAATAGGCCTAATCAAAACACGGTTCATAACATAACAAGCTGTACTAACTGCATCGACCCAAAAATATGCAGGCAAATTCATGTCATTAAGCATTGTTCTAGAAAGCACTTTTAATGAACGATTTTTCCTCTCCACAACTCCATTTTGCTCTGGAGTCCTTGGAGCGGAAAAATAGTGCTTAACTCCATGTTTTTCGCAAAACTTTTCAAAACTATGATTTTCAAATTCTCCACCATGATCAGTTTTAATGGATGCAATGCTCAAATGCAATTGGTTTTGAATAATCTTGGCTAGCTTTTTAAATTCATGAAATGCATCATTTTTATGAGTAATAAAAAGTGTCCATGTATACCTAGAATAGTCATCCACAATAACTAAACAATAATAGTTGCCACCAAAGCTTTTAGTTTGACATGGTCCAAAAAGATCCATATGTAAAAGTTCCAAGGGCCTTTGAGTTGAAACAAGGTTTTTAGACGGAAAAGTAGCCCTTGTGAGTTTTGATTTTGAACAAGGATCACAATTTTCAGAAAAGGAAAAATTTTGCTTTGGCAAACCAACTACTAAGTTTTTAGAAGAAATTTTATTTAAATGAGCCATGTGGATGTGACCTATTCTACGATGCCACAGCCACGATTCATCCTCTTTAGATAATAAACATTTCACATCATTTGAGGGAATTGAATCAAAATCAATAACATAAACATTGTTTATCCTACGAGCAATTAGCTTAATAAGATTATCAACTTTTCCCTCGATAATACAACTATCAGAATCAAATATAACCCTATTGCCCTTATCACACAATTGACTAATACTTAGCAAATTGTGCTTTAGGCCCTCAACATGTAAAACATTTTCAATGCAAGGGTTAGGAGGTGTACCAATTTTACCGATTCCGATAATCTTTCCTTGATTGTTATCTCCGAAAGTCACATGTCCTTGGTCCTTAGGCACGAGATGCGAGAATTTAGATTTATCTCCAGTCATATGTTTTGAGCATCCGCTGTCCAAGTACCACCATGTCTTCCTTCCTTCCGGAGTAACCTACAAGCAAAGAATTCAAGGTTTCTTTTTAGGTACACGTATCTTTTTGGGTCCTTGAGCGTTAGTATAGCCATAGTTTAAATCATGCCACCTTCTAGCTTCATTGTTCGGTTTAACGAACTTCACTTTTCGGTGTATGCATTCATGTGCACCATGGCCCTTTTTACCACAAATATGACATATAATAAGAGGTTTCTTATGATTACTGGCAGGGACAAAAATGGTACTTAGTTTCTTTTGATGTCTACCGGGTTGATATCCTAAACCCGCTCTATTAAAGAAACATTTTTGTCTAACTAACATTAAATTTAAAATATTTCTACCTTTTGTAAATTTAGCAAGGGTTTCTTTTAAATCTTCAACTTCTTTAACCAAGTCCTTGCAGAATTTACAAGAAGAAGAACTAGCTTTAAGCTTAATGTCGTTACACGAAGTGTTTGAAGAATTTTTTAAAGTCAAATTCAGCTCCTTATTTTGATTTTTCAAAAAATCATTTTCCTTAGTAAGTTCTTTATTCTTTTCTAAAATGGAAGCTGAATTTTTATTTTCTAGAGAAACCAATAAGGATAACCTCATCGATTCCTCATGTAACTCTTCAAATGCTTCTTGTAATTCATCATAAGAAAAGTTAAGTTCAGTAGTTACCTCATTTTCGTGAGCCATCAAGCATAGGTTGGCAGTCTCCTCTTGTTCGTCTGAATCCTCATCCGAACTTCCATCATTGTCCAGCCACGCCAAGTATGCTTGCTTCCCCTTCTTTGAACTTGAGGTGCCTTTTTCTGAATTCTCTTTCTTTTTCAATTGATAGCAGTCTTCTCTAATGTGACCAGGCTTGCCACACTCATGACATGTGATGGTTAAGCCTCCACTTTTATTGTTGTCTCTCTTGTTGAAATTTTTCTTCCTCAGGAATTTCCCGAACTTTTTCACCAATAGACCCATGTGTTCATCATTCAATAATTCTTTGTCCGAGTCACTATCTGGTGCAGGTGCTTCAGCCTTGAATGCCAAACTTTTAACTTTCTTGTTCTCTTCTTCATGCTGAGCCAACCTTTTTAGTTCACTTTCGTGTTCTTGTAATTTTCCAAACAGAGTTGCCAGCGTCATTGTTGAGAGATTTCTTGATTCAGCAATTGCCGTCACCTTGGGTTGCCAATCTCTTCCCAAACACCTTAGAACTTTGTTGATGAGATCCTCATTGGTGAACTTCTTCCCCAATGTCGTCAGTTGATTTACAATCATTGTGAAGCGCTTTTGGATTTCTTGAATCGATTCTCCATCTTTCATTCTGAATAGCTCATATTCACCAGTCAACGTATTGATTCTTGACCTCTTTACTTCCGTTGAACCTTCATGCGTGACTTCCAGCGTATCCCACATTTGTTGTGCTGTTTCGCATGTTGATATCCTGAAAAACTCATCATAGCTCAAAGCAGATGTTATAATATTTTTCGCTTTCAAGTCGTATTGGACTCTACATTCCTCCTCCTCCGTCCATTCAGCCATAGGCTTTTCGACGGTGTTACCATTAACCACATAGGTAGGAACATAGGGACCATTTACAACAGCATCCCAAACTTTTAATCCAACTCCTTGAATAAAAATTTTCATACGGGCTTTCCAATACGCGTACCCTACCCCATCAAACATGGGTAATAGAACTCCCTTCACCTCCAAACAGAGAGTTTGAAGCCATACTCTTGAGACGGTTAAGTCTTAACACAAGAGACTAGCTCTGATGCCAATTGTTGGTTTTGGCCTCAAAATCTCGAGAGGGGGGGTGAATCGAGTTTTATTATGTATTGAAAAATTCGTATCAAATTAAAAAATTGATTTGAGATGGAGAGATTAAACGAATGAAACGGATCGCGAAAATGATAGAAATACAATAATTGAGTAGCGCGGAAACGTAAGAAATTAAATATGCGGAAAGTAAAAGAGATAGGGATAGAAAAGCTTGCACCGGAGAATTTTATACTGGTTCAGCCTTCCCGTCGAAAGGCCTAGTCCAGTCCCCAAGCGACTCGCCTGAGAGTTCTTATAACCAAGCAATAGAGCCGCACCCTATTACAACCAAGAGCACCCCGCACACTACTAGGAACCTCCGTTCGCTAGGGGCCTCAATCACACAGCAGGGTTCCTCGCCCTACGAACGCCTCAACGTTCAACTATGGGATTCTCTCCCTACCACTAAGGTTGAATACAATAGATGTGAGTGATCACAATAAGTATCACGTGTTCTCAAAAACACAGATTCTACAATAAGCTCTTATGATAATGAAGAAGAAGTTTGTCTTAGAGTTTACGCAGCCAACAAGGTTTGTTCTTCAAAATATTAGAACAATGAAAAGCAGAACACTTTGAGAAGAAGAAGAAGAGAGAACGTGAAAAATGAGAAAAAAATTGTCTGAACGTAAAACTAAAAACTGTTTTGAAATGTTGGAGTGATCTTTATTTAAAAAGAAAAATATTTTTGAATCAAAAACGATTTTGAATTAATAAAACAAAATCAAAAAGGAATAAACAAAGATTTGAAATAAGTTTTAAAATCAAAACGATTTTCGAAATAAAATAAAGATTTGATTCTTAAAACCAAAAAGGAAATAATTCAAAATTAAAATCATTTTCGAATTTTATAAAATATATCAGAATCTTTTATATAAAAACAAATCAGGAAATAATAAAAATGATTCTGACACGTTTTTCAATAAAACATGAAGTAATCGATTACTTTAAGGAATAATCGATTATTTCTACAAAAATAGAAATTCTTAAATACATTTGAAAAACATGTAATCGATTAGGCTAAGAATAGTTAATCGATTACATCACTCCTGTTCATTGTATGATGCAACTTATGATAATCGATTACACTGAGGAGTTAATCGATTATTAAGCCTCTGGTTTGCATATGATGCAACATCATGTAATCGATTACTACAAGACTTGTAATCGATTACTAAGCCTCTGAAAAATATATGATGCAACAATTATAATCGATTACTTGACTGTTGTAATCGATTACTTTCATAAGAAAGTAACTGATTAACAAACTTCAGTTAATCGATTACAGCTTCTCTGATTTTTCTATGATGCAACAGAGTTAATCGATTACTGCAAGAGATAATCGATTACTCTCTTTTGCAATCATATAAATATGCAGAGTTTTGTAACATCAACTATTTTTACTCCGATGAAATGCAGAAAAACATTTTATATGCAGAAAATACGTTTTTCTTCTTCTCTTCAAAACTAAAAACTTTGTTGGCTTTGAAACTTCTAAGTAAACAAAAACTTCATTACCTTACATTTGATCTAAGGAGAAGGTTTCTATTCTTAGGCTTGCTTGAGTCTTCAATCTTGACGCTTGCACTTGTGAGCTTGAACTTGAGTTGGCTTGTTATCATCAAAACATATATTTGCATTAAACTTGAAGTCCATAGAGAGTTTGAAGCATGCCTTCCAACCAGCTTGACTTCCAACAGTTGCAAGTCATGAAAGAGTTTGTAGATCTGATCAAAGATAGATAGGCTGATGATGAAGAGCTACAGAAACAGCTGGAGAGGGTGACAGAAGAGGAGGAGCCTGATTTCGAGAAAGGTTCCGATGGCATTATTCGGTTCATAAACCGGGTGTGTATTCCTATGGACTTTGAGGTCAGACAAATGGTCTTAGAGGAGGCACACGAGACTAAATTAAGTCTTCACCCGGGTACTACCAAAATCTATCAGGATCTGAAAAGATTATTTTGGTGGCTAGGATTGAAAAAAGACGTAGCAGATTATGTGTCTCGATGCTTAGTTTGTCAAAAGGCTAAGATCGAGCACCAGAAACCAGGTGGTTTATTACGATCCCTTGAAATCCCCGAGTGGAAATGGGATAGCATTGCTATGGACTTTGTTTCAGGTTTACCAAGAACTACTGCAGGGTGTGATGCAATCTGGGTTGTTGTGGATCGGCTGACCAAGTGTGCCCACTTCATTCCAATGAATATGAAGTACAGCTTAGAGAAGCTGACTCAATTGTATATCAGGGACATAGTGAAGTTGCATGGTGTTCCATCTAGCATAGTGTCAGACCGTGATCCGAGGTTCTTATCCTGATTCTGGCAGAGCTTGCAGCAAGCTTTGGATACTAAGCTGAAATTTAGTACAGCCTATCATCCGCAGACCGATGGCCAATCAGAGCCTACTATTCAGTCCTTGGAAGATCTGTTGAGGACTTGTGTACTTGAGTAGTCAGGCAGTTGGGAGAAGCTCTTGTCGTTGATTGAATTCACATACAATAACAGCTTCCATTCTAGTATTGGAATGGCGCCATTCGAGGCACTCTATGGCAGGAAATGTAGAATGCCACTCTGTTGGTTTCAGATCGGCGAGAATTTGTTAAATGGTCCAGATATTGTTCAGGAGACCACCGAGAAGATTACTATGATTAAGGACAAGATGAAAGCTTCACAGGACTGTCAGAAGAGCTATGCCGACAAGCGTAGGCGACCCTTAGAATTTAATGCAGGGGATCATGTCTTTCTGAGGGAATCCCCTACTACAGGCATTGGACGTGCAATAAAGTCCAAGAAGATGACACCACGATTCATTGGACCTTATCTGATACTGGAGAAAGTCGGGCCAGTAGCCTACAGAATTGCTTTGCCTCCGCACCTTTCTAATCTACATGATGTATTCCATGTCTCTCAACTTCGGAAGTATATCTATGATCCCTCTCATGTGATAGCACATGACGAATTACCACTGAGGGAGAACCTAACTTTCGAGGTTCAGCCTACCAAAATTGAGGATTGGCGAATCAAGCAACTAAGAGGCAAGGAAATTCCACTGGTGAAGGTCATCTGGAGCAGGAACAATGTGGAAGAGGCTATGTGGGAGCTGGAGGACAAGATGAGAGAGTCCCATCCGTAGTTGTTTATCCCGAGCTGAATTTCGAGGACGAAATTCTGGTAAGTGGGAGAGGATTATAACATCCTTGAATTTATTCTAAGTATAATTAGAGTAATGACCAGCTTAGAGAAATGGTAACTGGATTTAGGAATAATAAAGGTGATGGATTAGGATCCGATTTAGTGCTATGAAGTTGTTAAATAATTTTTAGCAAAGAAATAGAGGTTGAATGAGGGGAAAACGAATGTTAGAAGCGACTCTTCGATGTTTTAGATACTCAATGTTAGGAAATTAGGAATAAAATATCTACAATTTTAAACCCAAATTCCACCGTTGGATGAGAAGATAAGTGTCTTAGGAAGCTTGTCTCAAAATTTGAGCAAGATCGAACGGTTAACGAAGAAGATATAGCAATTTGAATGCAAGCCCCCGGGACCACGACCAGGCGCCAACCGGCCACGCCCAGGCGCACTAGCTCGCGCCAGGCTGGTCCATACAGATGGTGGCGTGCTCGGGCGCACCAGATCCCGCGTTGGTGCTGAAAATTTTGGCTTAAAGCCCCATTTCACCCAATTTGTTCCTCTTTCTTCCCTTGCAAAACCCCAAGTCCATAACTCCACTCTTAGAAGCTTTGATCATCATCCATGGCCTTCACCATCTTCATCATCATCATCAAGCCTCTTACCCTCTCTCCATTGTGGTGGTGATCACCCCATCATCAAGCTCCATCTGTCTCTCTCTCTTGCTTTCTCTCACCTCTTCTCAAGCAAGAACAAGGTAAATGTGTGTGGTGATCTACTCTTTTCCTCCCTTTTTGGCATGAATCCAACATAATCATCACTAATCTATGCCTTCTCTTATGATTAATGGGGTGTTAATGGCTTTCTCTCTCTTAGGGTTTTTCTCTCTCTTCTTCAAGAAGGTGGTGGTGGACCTCTCCACCCCTATATTATTAATTGTCGTTGCTCCCCGACTTGTCTCTCGATCGCATTCCATCATCCCCGCTCTCGGTTCATCCGATTCCAATTTGTGAGCCATAAAGCTTGAGTTTGGTATTCTCTTTCCTTGTACTCGGTTGAGGTAAGAGGGAGTGTTACCTTAGCTTAGAGATTCTATTTCTAGGTAGTGTATAGCGGTGATTACGAGTGAGTGATTTTGTATGTTAATGAACCCTAGGGTAATCGGTAATAATAAAGGATAAAGACTTCAGAATAGAATGCCCTCACTTTGTATATTATTTTAAGTGCATAATGTGACTATTAATGTTTGAAATTTGATAATTTCTGGAAATGTGTATGTGTGGTTGAATGTTTTAATTGTTGTTATTTGAACATGCTTAAGTGTAAAAGAATAGAATGAATTAGGAAATGATGTTAGTGTGTTAACTGAAATAGGAGGAATGGGTTGAGTGATTGAGTTTGAGAAATGAAAGAGAAAGTGATAAGAGATTTAGGGATTGGATGAGCGGATGTCAGACCAAGTAAGTACGCCCAGTTCGGGTGCATTGGTTGTATAAGCCGCACGATTTAATGGCGTGTGCAGCGGTAAGACGCCCGCGTTCCGATGCGCAGTGGTGGGTTCGCAAATCCTTAGAAAGAGAATTGAGCATGTTGCGTGAATGCCAGGCCAAGTAAGTACGCCATGTTCAGGTGCATTGGTTGCGTAAGCTGCACGATTTAATGGCGTGCGCAGCGATAAGACCCCCGCAATTCGGTGCGCAGTGGTGGGTTCACAAAACATTAGAAAGATGAGTACATACGTAGGGCGAATGCCAAGCCATGTAAGTACGCTCCGTTTGGATGCATTGGTTGCGTAAGCCGCACGATTTAATGGCGTGTGCAGTGGTAAGACGCCCGTGTTCCGGTGCACGGTGGTGGGTTCGCAATGCCATTAGAAAGAATGGTATTAGAATGTCATTAGGAAGACGTGAATGAGGATAGTGGGACAAATAATATTGGAATGGAAATAGTTGAATATAAAGAGTTGGACAAGAACGGGAGATAAAGAATAAAATGAGAATGTAATGACAAGTGTTTGTGAAATGCCATGAGTTGGATTGTAATTGTCTTATATTTATATGATTATCTGCTGCACTGTGTATGACTTAGTTATTATTAAATCTATTTAGATTTCGTTCACTAAGTTATGTGTAATGCTCACCTCTTAACTGTTTTTACAGGTTCAGAGCTTGAGATTGCACAACCCCTGGCCGAGCAGGTGCACTCTCCCTCACAGGGAGAGTAGTTAGTTGTTGATCTAGTTGTTGTGTCAGCTCTTGGGCCAGTATATGGTGTCATACTTGTACTTTTGCGATTAGTGTGAATTGTGTACGTATATTTTGATGTAGATAGCCAGCAGGGTCAGCCCAAGACGTGCTCTTTTGGGTGGGATTTTATTTTTGGGAGATGGTTCCGTTTCCATAAACATGTTTTATTATATGCTGATATATGGACAGGATGTATGATATGACATCATATCATGTGGCCGGATATGATGCGATATGTTTTATATTTGTCTGTTATTGTCTGAAATAATTCTGACAGGTTAAACAGGAAAAAGACAAATTTTGGAAAGTCCGGAAAACAGAGTAAACTCCGCCGAATTTTCCGGAGATTTTTATAAGTAAACAAGATTTTAAACGAAATTTTTAAGTCTCTAATTTTTAATTAAGGAAATAAAAGTTAGGATGTCACACCAAACTTATTACATCATGCTTAAAGAACCTAACTAAAGAAACATTTTCTTTCTCTAGTCATTTTCTTTTAAAAAAATAAAAATAAAATGTGTCGTGGCAAAGCTCTTTAATAGCAAGAAAATCCTAAAGAGTAAAGATGAGAAGAGATAATTCCTAACTTTAAAAAAATATATATTCAAGAAAAAATGAGTGAAAATAAAATGAGTTTTGATTACTTCATTTGATCCAAAATTATTAATTATCGTATGAAAGATACACGAGTTTTAGAAAATGTTAAATAGTGTAAATATTTGGGGTAATTTAATTAAATACCTTTTTGTAATCATTAATTATTGAGGAGAGAAAAAATGATTGGAGGTGAAAAAACAATGTTTTTATGAATAAGGAGATAGTTGGGAAAAAATAGGATAATCATATATTGGACTTGTAAACGCTCAAGACATGTTGATCAAAACTAAAAAATTATATGATCAAAACTTTTGGATGAGATGAAGTAATATATTAGGTGGTTAATTATAATCACAATATTTTTTTTTAAGAATTTCAATCACATTCATCTATTACTATAATAAACAAAAAAAAAACTGGGTTTTTTAATTAAATTAATGGTGGTTGTGGTGTTGGCGTAAATTAACCTCTTCCATATATATATATATATATATATATATATATATATATATATATATATATATATATATATACACAAAATTACAATTTTACAAACAAAAAATTAACCTCCTAAAAACAAAAAATTACAATTTTACAACCTGTAACTTATAAATGAAAAATGCAACTGCATCAAAACCACTTTGTCTTTTCATTCTCCATTTATCTAACTTCAAAGAAAACTTGCAGAATTAAATACCTTTCATCTTTGTTTTTCATTTCTTAAGGGGCGCTCTCTCTCTTTTACTTTGGTTTTTTTCTTTTTGTTTTTTTTAGAGCTTTAATAATTTGTTTCTAAATTTTGTGCACGATAATAGAAATGCAGATCATGACAATGCCTGTCGAGATGCTAGTTATTATAAATAATTAATAAATAATATTGCAGAGTTGCATGACATAAAGTGTTATCGAAATTAAGTTCAAATCCTGGGAACTACTATCACACCCGATACTAATAAACTAAAAAAAATGCTAAAAAAATTATTAATATCAATGAATAATATAAATTAGAAAACACAATTATGGTGAGGCAAGTGGGGATTGCCCTGGTGAAAACTGGTTGGGCGCTTAGGGACTTTATGATCAAAGGCTCGAGTCCCAGTGAGGCAACAATTCTTGGGAAGGATTCATATCGTTGAGTCAAAGACTCGCACAGTTTGCAGATCCGGTGGTGGATTAGTTGGACCACAAAAAATGTGAAGCTCAGACACCACCTAATTTCAACAAAATTAAAACAAATAATAATAAATAAAAAACACAATTAATTAGTACTCGTAGTCTTCTTAAAGTAGAAGAATAATTAATATTTTAAAAATTCAAAAAAATTCTAAATAAGAAATGAAATTATAAATAATTATTTTTAACTATTTATATTTTAAAAAATTATAAATTTTCCAAAATTATTCACTAAAATACTAATTTTAATAAAATGTTATTTCTTTTTGAGTTTTTTTTAAGTACCCATTTTCATGATTCTTTAGCCAACCTTTCCGAAAAACAAAAAAAAAAAAAAAAAAAAACCGTTTTGTAGTCATCAAAATTGTAATATACTGTAAGAGAAAATACGTTACTTTTTTTACTGATAATGTTTAACAAAGTTAAAACATAGTTGCAATCATTAAGAAATGAAATTACAAATAATCATTAAATAATTATATTTAACAATTTTATATTTTAAACAATTATAAAGTTTCCAAAAGTATTCATGGAAATACTTCTTTTAATAAAATATTTATTATTTTTGAGATTTTTTTCTTAAAATACTCATTTTCATGATTCTCTTGCCAACCTTTCTAAATATAAAAAATTTTGTAGTCATCAAAATTATAATAAATATAATTCTACTAATTATGCTCAACAGAGTTGAAAGATATTTATAATCATTAAGTTTGACATTAATTTTTGATAAAGGCAAAATTTATTTCGATGATCTTTATGACTCGAAAGAAATTAGTCTCTAATTATCGACAATAAAAAAAGAATAAAGTATATTTTTAAGGATTCGTACTATCCTATATATTTATATGCCATATTACACAAAAACGCACACATGTTCATTTAAGAATTGCAATGATTATTATTTTTTCTTTTTTGGTTTACATGGGAGGTCTGGGACTAGGACCCATGACCTATGGAGGGGGAAATCCTAAATGTCCCTGCAGCCACCAACTGGGCTGTCTTACGTGGACAGAATTGCAATGATTATGTTGATTACTTGATTTTCTATAAAATTATTGTATATTTGCCTAATATGTCATCTCTCTTTGACAACTAATATTTTTTTGATACTTGCATAAATCAAGATAGCAATGAATATAGGATAAAAATTGACAAATTTTTTTTCTCAAAGTAAAGCTAAAGTAATTAATGAAAAAGTTTATAAATTACAAATTTTAAACTGTGATTTGTTGATAAATATATTAAATTAGTTATTAAATAATTAATTAATTAATATATTAAATGAATTATTAAATACTCCCTCCGTTCCACATCTTTTAACCTTTTAGGTCTGGACACACAGATTAAGAAAATGTTGATTATTTTAAGTTTTATGTGTACTTTGTTTAAAATGCCCCTATTTAATCCTTATTGAAAATTGTAGTAGTATTTAATATTTATTAGTAAATGTGTCTATTAATTTATGTATAGTGGTTTAGAGATGATAAAAGTAGAATTAATGAGGAGTAAAAAAATAATTGAATGGATGGTTAAAGTTGAAAAAAAATATATTTATGCATTAGAATTGTAAAAAAAACAAAAGATATGGAATATAAAGAAAAAAACTTTAAAGGCCAAAAAATATACACTGGGAATATTTAAGAGAGAGAGTACTATTCAACCCAATATTTATTACATAAACCAATTTACTCCTCCTATCTTTAAATATAAGCGCACTAGATAATGCGTTTCTTTTGTCTTTATATATAAGCACATATCTCAATTTCTAATATATTAATTACTTCTTTTCCACAAATACCCTTATTTAATCAACACCTTTTAAACTCTCAATGATTACATAAACCAATTTACTCCTCCTATCTCTAAATATAAGCGCACTAGATAATTTGTTTCCTTTGTCT
The DNA here is from genome assembly GCA_037953625.1 of Crotalaria pallida. NCBI lineage: Eukaryota > Viridiplantae > Streptophyta > Magnoliopsida > Fabales > Fabaceae > Crotalaria > Crotalaria pallida. The sequence goes on along the minus strand of CM075654.1, from coordinate 51,592,497 downwards.
TTATATATCTTTTCCACAAACACCCTTATTTAATCAACACCTTTTAAACTCTCAATGATACAATAATTATTTTATTGGGATAATTTTAAAAAAGTAAAATACTTTCTCTGGTCCTATATATAGGGCACCTTCTAGAAGAAATCTTTGGTCTTATATATAGACTCTTTATATTTCCTATGAATCATTAGTTGTTTTTTCTCTTTTTTTTTCCTTATTAAATGTTTTGACTAACTATGTTTTTTTGTTATTTATTAACGAATGTGAACTTTCCAAATAAGTGGAGGGATAAATTGTAATGTTACAATATATTCTCATAAAATTCACAAAACTAACCACTTTCTTTGATCTGAAGAATATGATTAAGTATTCTATCAAAAAAGAATATGATTAAGTATGCCCTATATAGGACCCGAAAGAATACCAAATACTATTATTATTTACAAAACCACTAACAATATTAACTAATTTTTTAATATAAGTATTTTAATCTAAGTAGTGCTTGTATTTATTTGGAGACAAAGTAACTCATTTTTATATCATGGCCCAACCAAAGCAAACAAACGGTGGCGAAGTTCTAAACTTGTCTCGCCACTCCATCAGTCCTTCTTCTCCTAAAATATAACCTTTCTCTTCTCGTTATATATACACTCACAATTCAGACCTCATACGCAATTACTTCAGACAACACAATTCCGTGAGAGAAAGAAAAAAAAAACAAACAACCAACAAATACTAACAATGAGTGTTCGTAAAGAAAGAGACATGGGTTCTTCACAGTCACCAGAGGAGGCTAAACAAGCCGAGCTACTCCGAATCGATGGTAACTCATGCTTCAAGAAACAGCGTTTCACAGAAGCCATTGATGCCTACACCGAGGTTGGTTTCACTTTTCAGTCATTGATGTTTTCGGTTGTAGAAAATAATAGTGAAGCTTGAAACTTTTTCTGTTTTTCTGACATGGGTTTCTTTCTGTTTTGTTTGTTTGTTTGTTCTTTGGTGGGTTTCTTTGGATCAAGGCAATTACTCTGTGCCCCAATGTGGCTGTGTATTATACCAACCGTGCTCTGTGCCATCTCAAGCGCAGGTATGATATATATGAATTGGCATCTATCTGTTTTAGTTTATATTATTGTTATTTTGATATGTTTGAGTAGAATGATAGCAATTTAGTTATGTGTTTGATTGAGTCATTGAGGTTCATTTTTTTTTAAAAGGACCAAAGTGCTGCTTTACTCAGTTAAAACCTTTGGTTTTTGTTTTGTTAACTCGTTTGTTTATTCGTGATGCTCGTAGTGACTGGATAAGAGTAGAGGAAGACTCTCGGAGAGCTATTCAGCTCGACAGCAATTCAGTGAAGGTCTCTGCAATATTTATCTTATTATTAGTATTTTTATCATTATTTCTTTCAAATTTGATTTGTTTGTGATGGCTGCATTGGTTAAGTATAGATTTGGAACCTTGTACTTGGATTGAATTTGTGCACTCGATTTAGTTGTGTCTTAGATAGATACTCTCTCAATTGGATTATCTTAGTAAAAAAATGCAAAAAAAAATTGTCTCGTATTAAAGTAAAAAAAATAAATAAAAAATCTTGAAGATTGTATATTGTATCTGTGATTGATAAGTAAATAAGGAAAACACATTTAAAGATTTTTTTTACGCAATTTTGCAATATGTATTAATTGTAATGATATGAAAATTTGTGTAATATCAATTTGTAATTAATAAATGAATCATGTATTATATTAAACAGATACTCTCTTATTTTCATTGACTTGTTTGACTTTTATCAAGATAATGGGACGGAGGGAGTATATTTATGATTTATGATACCTCTTCCAATTTAAAATACAAGGAAAAAAAATTAATTTTAAACTTATTAAGGTGATTTGTTGATTATATTTAATTTTTTCTATATAAAAAAAATAAAAGCATTTTAGAAAACTAGTATCGAAAATTAAACAAAAATAAAATAAAATAATCATATTTTAAAAATGTTTTATGTTTTAACTTTTTCTTATATTTTAAACGAGGATAAATATTAATTTTTCTCTTATACTCCATATGTTCTAAAAAGTTAGTAAATTTTTTAAAATTCAACAAAAATAAGAAAACATGTTTTTAATATATTGTTTCCCAAATCAATCAATTATCAAAGCAAGTATTTAATGCATGTTTCTTTAATTAACCAATCATAAAATATACAATGCAATTTCAATTTTTTTATTCACTATTTTAACTTTAATTTGGAACAAAATTTTTCTATGTTTTTTACTAACTTAATGAAACGGATGAAGTATTAAAAAACATCGGGGTGTATATGGCATACAAAACTTTATATTGTGATGGCAATAGCTTCTTGAAATTCAACTTATGAATGTGGTTGCAACGAGGAAAATCAGATTTTTTGTCCCAAATTATGTTTCAAACTATGTCTCCGACCATGTCTTCAATTAATCACATTTCATTATGAAAAATAATTTCCTAACTTCTATGATGACATTTTTGTAATATTTAATAAATTGTGATAGACTAAGAAGACATGGTTTGGAACATGGATGTCATCCTTTATGATGAGCACCCAGCGAAAACACAAATCTATGGTGAGTCGGGTAGCCGCCAGCCACCAACCAACCACTTCACTATTCCGCAATATAATCTAGTACTAAGATTTGTACCAGGAATTACATTAAGTACTAGACTCGGAACCCTAAATCAAATGAGGAAATAAATCAGGGAACATAATGAACCGAATATGACCCCTAAGATTGCTTTATCAGTTTGATTAATCCAGCAATTTATCTTAAAGATATTGAAAAATATGACAAGGTATGATGCATATATTATGATATTTTCTAGATATTCTAACACAAGGTGCCAAGCCAATAACGCATGTGATTGCTTTTGTTCTTGCATTTGAAACCTTAAAAGTTACATGGGAGATTGTTCCATAAGATGTTGTACTTAGTTTCGAAACTTAAAGTTGCTTGACTGAGTAGGTTCTTAATTTTCATATGCGATGATATTGAAATATATTGATAGAATCCAAATGTACACGTGATGTATTTGTGTGATACTATTCCTTCTGATACATGGACATTATCATGCTATGAAGAAGGGATAATGTGGCATTTGAGTGAAGCATTTTATATCTGATACTTGTTGCTCCTAGTTCATTTATTTTGTTATTGTTGTGTCAGCTATTTTCTTTGTTTGAAGTTTGAACTAGCTTATACCTAGCAATATCTTATTTTGCTCATTTCAGGCTCACTATCTGTTGGGACTTGCGTTACAACATAGGCAAGAATATGGCAAGGGATGCGTGGAATTGCAGACGGTTAGCAGTGACCGAAGCCACCTCTTTTGTTTGTTATTATTTATATATATAAACTGTTATATCTATCTCTAGCAAGAACTTGTGAGTTTAGGACTTATTTCTTAGATCAAGTCTGTACAGTTAGGACTTAGGAGGAGTGTGGGGTTGGGTTTTGGTGGAAGATAGAGATGATAGTTGAATAGATGAATATGGGAAAAAAAGAAGATTAGCACATGAAATGTAACAAATATTTGATTGAATAGTAGTTAGAGAAGTATTTTGGTGGGATGAAGAACATACATACACTTGGTACATGGTATGGTTCTCTTAGATTACCTTTCATTAGACCACACCTTACAATAGCTTCATGGTTATCTATTTATAGGAGATGTAAATATTAGGTGGAAGAAACTTGTAGTAATTTTTACTTGCATCCTTTTCTACATATATCTAGACATGGTTGTTTATATGGTGATATTACAAGATTTTATTACAATTGTCTAGAAGCTACTAGAAATTAGTTGATTCTAGTTGTTGCACCTTGTGGAATTATCTAGAAATTTGCATCATATTCAAACACTCCTCCTTGATGCAAATTTCTTCAACTTGTCTTGCAAAACTTCTCCTCCTCCAACATTCCAGTTAATGTTATAGTAGAACTCCAAATTAGATCTTCTACCTTGTCAATAACTTCACCATGTGTTTTTTTGTGGTCACAAGTTTCCTTGTCAGCTTGGTGATAGGACTTATGACAGGGATTCTTGCTTGCTTTTATAGTCGTATGTCTCCTTGTTAATCGTTAGATAGAGACTCTTCCAATTTTCCATGGCTTTTACTCAAGCAGAGCCTCAGAGATCTCAGGTCTTCCATTTTGGCAATCGCCTAAACTTGTGCTCCGTTTTTGAGCTTGAGTCTCTGAGACCACATATCTCGAAAATTGGGACAAACATAGCTAGTAGTTGGGTTAAGTCTGCAATGACTCTAGAGAATTGTTTAGTATTTTAGCATTGATAGAAGATTTTTTGTTTGGAGTAATTGAGTATTTTGTCTAAACCTTCAGTATGGAACAATAGTTATCTACGCCTCGTGGATGACCGAACGTAGGTTTGATACCACTGTTGGATTTTAGTGGAAGATAGAGATGATAGTTGAATAGATGGATATGGGATGAGATAGATTAGCACATGAAATGTAACAAATATTTGATTGAATAATAGTTGAAGAAGTATTTAAGTGGGATGAAGAGCATACATACACTTGATACATGGTATGGTTCTCTTAGATACCCTTCATTAGACCACACCTTACAATAGCTTCTGGTTATCTATTTATAGGAGACGTATTAGGTGGAAGAAACTTGTAGTAATTTCTACTTGCATCCTTTTTTACATGTATCTAGACTTGGGTTGTTTATTTATTTGGTGCTATTACAAGATTCTACTACAATTGTCTAGAAGCTACTAGAAATTAGTTGACTCTAGTTGTTGCACCTTGTGGAATTATATAGAAATTTGCAGCATATTCAAACAAGGAGCTCCAATATGAGTAGTTCAATCTTGCATCAGTGTTCTTGTGTTTCTTGTTCTTGTTCTTATATATATATATATGAATTCCCTTTTCTATTGTTTATTTATGTCTGTGATTTTTACTAAACAACCAACGACAACAAAACACAATGTCTGAGTCCTGCTATTGAGATGTTAAGTTCTTTGGTGCTTAATTTATATTGATGTCACATGCATCTGATCAAATATTAAATTTTTGCTGATCAGATATTATTTCTTTAGTTTAATTTTTTGCTAATATATATTGTTAAAGGTTGTTTTCCTCATTTTTCATGCATGATGAGTTTCGCATTGATTGTTGTCGTCATTTATACTAGGCTTTCGACCTCGATAGAGGTGCCAATTCTAAGGGCCACATGGTAGAGGAGATATGGAAAGAACTTGCAAAAGCAAAATACCAAGAGTGGGAACGCTCATCTAGCAAACGATCACAGGAATTGCAGCAATTAAAGTATGTTTTTATATATGGTTATTGTCAGACCTATGAACTTAGGGTCATTCATTAATTCTTGGTGTTCAACCATCTCTACTAGATTTGTTGTTAATAGTACTTAAAAGACATTTTGTTTTTTTGTGATCAGTCAAGTGTCGTTTAGTTATGGATTAGGACTTAGGAGTTATAGTTATAATGGCAAGTTGTTATTAGTTGCTAAATAAATTATGTGATGTTGCAGGGAGTCTTGTGAATCTGCTCTGAGGGAGAAATACTTCAATGATGTCTCCTTCTTGGAAGGATTTATAGAAGTTCCTCATGCTTCCCATTCAAAACAATTAGAGGCTTTGGGAAGAGTATTTGATAAAGTTGCTGAGGCTGACATACCCACAGAGGTGCATACATAGCAAGTCTTTTATTATATCTTCATAAAAGCTTTAATGTTTGCCATAAAATTGCCTAATTATTTATCATGCCTGTTGAGGATTTTAGGTGCCGCATTATCTATGCTGTAAGATCACGCTTGAAATTTTCCGTGATCCTATCATTACTCCAAGCGGACATACGTATGAGAAGGCAGCGATTCTTACGCATCTTGAGAAGGTAATGTGACTTTTACACCCATCTTCCTGATCAGATGTTTCTCCATTTCGTTCAATTCAGTTTTTGGGGTGAGGATCATTCAATTAGTTATTGTGTAATAATTTAACTTCTTCGGAAAACAGGTTGGAAAGTTTGATCCTACCACACGGCAGCCGCTTTACCCATGGCAGCTAGTACCAAACTACACCATGAAGGAAGTAGTTCAGGCATTCTTGGACAAAAATGGGTGGGCCTACAAGACAGATTAACAGAAGGTCATGTTATAAATCAACTTTTTGTTGTAGGTTCTATTTGCTTGCTCAAATAATGCATAAAGATGCTGGATTTCTATGATGTTTCATAGTAATATGTGTATGGTTACTTACCCTGCTTTGAACATCCTAGTCCTTAATATGTACTATAGATATGTATCTATAGCTATTGTCATCCAGTGGGTACATTACCTTGTTACAGAATAATACCATAGAACAGTTCATTTTTCATTTCTCAAATGAAATTGGCATTAAAACAACAAGGTTCAATTTCTTATTTGCTCATGTGGGACTGTCCATTTAGTACCTCCTTTTGTTTCAGTTTTCTTTGAGGAAAGGTGTTTCACACAAGGAGAACATTTAGGACCTGTTTGTTTAGTCTTTAAAACAAAGTCATTCATCTAGAGATGTTTTTGGCATAGATGTTTTTTATGTTTTCCTAAAAGCCGAATTTCAATTATTTTTATTTCCAGATAAGCATTTGTAAAAGCCTAATCAAACAAACATTTGAATGCCTGACGGGTTAAGTTATTGAAATGGGTATTTTTTAAGTAAATGGGGGTTCTAATCCATGTAGCCAACTTCAAAATCTTTAGTTAAGGTGGACAATATTTTGGGTAATTTTTAGCTAGTTTTAATTCCCAACCTCCACACTTTAATCCTCAAATCCTATTTTAAAAGCAAAATAACTATAATACCTCTTTTACATATTTCTCCTTCCAATAGTAAACCCCCTCACCTCTGTATTCAAACCCTAAACCCCTCACATTCCTTTGCAAGTTTTTTCCCAAAATTTTCCTATTCAAACCCAAAACTTACCAACATTCTCCCTCACTCACATTCTGATTTGAGACCCTTCTATGGAAGCGTGACTAAGTATGTTTATCCTTTTTTTTTTGTTGCCATTGATGCAATTCCAACAAGACAGTGTTAGAAAAATATTAATTTTCTGATACGGGTATGTCAAAATCTGTTAAATATATTACGATACCCATTCGTTCGAAAAAATTGTTTGCATTTCGTCGATTAGACACTCCCGTCTCGGAAAATAGTTTTTCCAACACTAGTTTGTTGGAAATTAGAAACAATGAGTAGTGAGCGAAAGAGACGAACGATAACAGGGGTGATGACATTGTCCTTCTCTGATGACAACAATTTCCGGTGAGTGAGAGAAGGGTTTGGATGTGCGAGGAAAGTGGGGTTTTGGATTTTTTAGAGAGGAATATAGGAGGGATTATTTTTGGAATTAAAAAGATTTTGGGGTTTGAGGACTAAAGTATGGGAATTGAGAACTAAAATCCATCTTTAACCGGTTTATGTTTTCTTATGATCCTTTATAATAGTAGGTGTTTGAGAATGGTTAATTAGTGTGTAGCATGATTAATTTAGTTATACTATTAGTTGGACATTTAGACTAGTCTAATTATAATGGAAGATCCTATTAACACTCGTGTCTATAAGTTGTAGTTTAATTTATTCGATACAACTACAATAACAAGAATCTTGAAATTACATGACTTTCATATATTATAGAGATAATAAGAAATACGATTGTTAACCTCTATCCATTATTAGTGTTGAAAGAAAGTTTTCCAAATGTTCTTTGATTAAAAGTCACGAAACATGATATCTATTTCTTTATTTGCCTCCTCTATTATTATGTTTCTATCCATTTGCCTCCTTTACTATTCTTTTCTGTGTCGTTAAGTCATTTTGTGATGGTGAGAGGAAAAAATACCTTGTGGTCAAAAACATGACAGTTTCTTATAAATAAGTAAAAACTCTAGCTATTATCCATTAGTTTCCATCAAATTAATGGGCATTCAAAAACAACCTTCTTTTTATCTAATCATGATTCAATCTATTAATATTTAATTATTTATTTATTAAACACACATTAATATAAGTCACATGCACATTACATGAGACATATTGAGATAAAAATCTTACAATATCTTCTTATTCACATCCACCTTTTTCAAATAATTGGATAAAGTATCAGAATTTTTTTACACTATGGCATGATCTGTTCGACGACAAGTGCGAGTAAGGTAGCATAAGCGTTAATAAAATCTAATCAATTATATAATGCGGAAACGGTTAACATACGTACTGCACATTGGTTTGGACTGATACGTATTGGTAGTAACCTGTTGCAGGCGGTTTTGATTTCTTTATTCTTTGTGGTTTTATTAGTACATTATACATAATCATATTACAAAAAATAAAAAAAAATTACTTTAGTTATTCTTCCATCTTATTATTTTGGTAAAAGTCAAAGTAGTTAACAAAAATAAAAGAATATTTTTTTATATAATGTATGACCCTATTTTCTAAATAAAATATAATGCATGATCTATTCAATAATTACAAGTTTCTATCACACAAATTTTCATATTATTTTTACAATCTTTAAAATTTTTCATTAATTATTTTTAAGATCTTAATATAATATACAATCTTTAAGATTTTTCAGTAATTATTTTTACTTTGATTTGGAACAAAAAAAACTACTTCTTTTTTCACTAGGATAATGGGACAGAGAGAGTACTTTCTCTTTTAATTTCAAAAAACTACTTTACCATTATAATTTGGAAAATGCTAAGGTACTTGTTAAAAAGCTAAAAGTAATATTTTGTCATAGAAAGATGTCATTTTTGAGATTTTTTAGAGAGTGATTAATGTCAATATATGATTGTTTTACTACTTCTAGCAATTTTAATGTAACTAGTGTGCCCTGTTAGTAAAACCTTTATAATTTTACCATTTTAACTTTTGGAAATTTCATAAATGTATTGTTTCACGTTAATGAACAAAGAATAATTAAGAGAAAAAAGAATAAATACTTCCTAAGATATATAAAACGACTTATAAATAGGACCAAATAATTATTCCAAAAGACGACTTATAAATAAAATTAGAAGGAGTATTAAATAGACCCATATTTTTTATATTTATTCTTTATTACCCTAGCCCTTATACATCTTCTGGACTTAAAGGTAAGATTGAACTTTTTTTTATCCTATTTGTAATATTTTATTTTTGAAATATATTTAATTACTCTCTCGGTCCTATATATAAATCCTCTTTAAATTAATTAGTCAACATCTGCTGTCTTATATTTTGTGTCATCGCTCATTTTCATTTATTGACTTGCTTAAAAAATTAATACTCCCTCTGGTCCTTATTATTATAAGTCTCCTTGACCAATTTTCACATCCTTTAAGAAAGTTAGTTAATATGGTTAGTGAGTGATATTGGAAATGTAAATATTTGTTATACGTTTTCAAAAGTACCACTATAATTATTATTGGAAATCTAAAGAGTATTAGGTAGGGGTTTTTGTGGAAAAGAAATAATTAATGCTATTGAAAATTTGAAACGGAGTTTATATTAAGGGGAAAAAATTCTTCAAAAAGATTTATATTTAGGATTGAAGAGAGTATTAAAATGGAAAAAGATATTTTATTTTCTCAATGAGAGTAAGTGGCATATTGTGTGAAACACAACATGATGTGACAATTTTTGTCAGATAATTAATAGAATTTACTTAAACTCAACCTTAAGAGTTAATGATAAGAATTAAAAAATGATTAAGTTTTATAAAGAATGTGTATCTAAAAGACATAAAATTTTATATTCTCGTTTATTCTATATATAAGACCCTTTTGGAGTTATAAGATTATATTTCAATTTTCAATAGTATTTAATTTTTTCGTAAACACCCTTATTAACTTATCACTTTTTAGAGTCTCAATGATGATTATAGGGGTAATTTTGAAAAGGTTTAATTATGTCACAAGTCCCTGAAGTTTGGGATACTTTTGTCAGATACCCTTATTCTTTTTTTTTTTCCAATGTCTGACTACCCGAAGTTACTTATGGGTTTGTCATATACTCCTACTACCAATTCTGGCCAATTCTGTTGACATGTAACATCAGAATCCTAGTTAGATGCAGGAGGTTGGCCATGTGGTGCTGCGTGATATCATACAGGCGAAGACGACCTCTCTCTTCAATCATTTTTTTCTTTTTTTATTTAACTAAAAATATAAAAATATTAAGTTTTTTAGTTTTTAATTTTTTTAAAAAGTGGGATCTTCGCCCACATGGCACCATGTGCCTAACTACCTGCGTCTGATTAGGATTTCGATGTTACATGTCAGGGAGTCAAACATTGAAGAAAAAAGAATAAGGGTATCCGACAAAAGTACCCCAAACTTCAGGACCTGTGACATAATTAAGCCTTTTGAAAAAAATATATCAAATTTTCACATTTTTAATATCATTAACAAATTTAACTAACTTTTTTAGTGAAAGAGAAAAATCCCAAAAATTTTTTTTAACAAATTCTATTTTTTTTAAGAAAATATGTCTTGTTTAAAATGTTTATCATCATCTCTAAGGGTTAATGTTAAGAAAAATACCCTAAACAAATGTTAAGAAAAATAAAATTCCAACCTTTGATTTTAGTACCACGTTAAAAAATAAACTTTGAATTTTCACAAATAATACTCCCTTCAGTCCCTAATATATGTACCATTTGACCAATTTCACTCCCTTTAATAAAGTTAGTTAATATTATTAGTGGTATTGAAAATGTAAATATTTGGTACATTTTTTCAAAAGTACTCCTATAATTATTATTGAAAATCTAAAAAGTGTTGAGTAAATAAGGGTGTTTGTGAAAAAGAAGTAATTAATGCTATTGGAAATTGGAAATGAGACTTATTATATTAAGGACAAAAAAAAAGTCTACAAAATATGTTTATATATAGACCGAATGGAGTATATTTTTGTTTGAATACGTTTTATAGTTACCAAGGAAAAATAATTTGGTACCAAAAAAAAAAAAAAATAATTGTTGGGGCTGTGTTTGGATGCAACGCAAACCATAAGGCCAAGTTGCCGGTGTAAAATCATGTACGTTCATTGGTTTCCACTACTTATATTAAATCTGTGCCATTGAACAAACAGTTCGTTCCCGTACCTACTTTTGCCCGGTACGTAGGTTAACAGTACCCATATAATGCATATCGAATGAACTTCGTAATCTTTCCGACATAGTAGGATTCACGATTCAGATTCTCTCTATATCTATCGTCCATTCTCTTCAATCACTCGATCATTGTCATGCAGCTAGATCTAGCATTAGTGATGAATTTTGGGTAAAGGCATGAGTGAAAACTTATACCCGTCTTTGCTCAAGAAGCTTATATGGAGAAACACATAAAACAATAGGGGTCCTTTTGATGCTCAAGATAAGAATGTTAAAGGTGTTAATATTAATGAAATGAGTAGCTCAAAAAGTATTTAAGTTATACTAGGTGTGACATCCTCACAAATAATACCAATAATTAAGATTAGCTTATAATTTTCATATAAATTTTAACTAAATTTCGACAGAGTTTTCTTTGTTTTCCGGACTTTCCAAAATTTCATTTTCCTGCTTAACATGTATTAAACATTTCAAAACAACAGAACAGACAGACTGATAAGCAAATATATAAATTACAAAATTTTCATTTGTTTAAGAATGTAAGTGCATCTAGGACCTAACATTTCACCCAAAACTACCCGCTCCAAGTAGTGAGTCCTGGGCCACACCCCCCCACCAAATTCTTTCTTATACCCGAAAAGATATTAATTACATATTTTATCATTACATTTTATATGTGTCTGATTTTAACAAAAGTGACCCAGAGAGTGGTTTTAGCTTTTCTTAACAACTTACACTCCTCGTAGGGGAATGTGTTCCTGCTCGGCCTCAAATAGAGCAATGACGATCTCGGTACTTGAAAAAAAATAGCAAGAAGGGTAGCATTACACAGAACTTAGAAAAATAGTTTCTGCAGAGGTATAGCAATAAACTAAGATAATACGAGCACCTCCTGTAAATCATTATTATTCTTGCTCAACCTTAAAATACCTTATGCTCTATGAGTACTATATCCTCTATGTCTGTTTGCAATCTTTTATTCTTTAACTTATCTCTCACCTCAAGCTCTTATTTCCTTTTTCATTATATACGGTTAATTATCAATTCCATTATTCCTATCTGTTTGCAATCTTTTATTCTTTATCTTATCTCTCACCTCAAGCTCTTATTTCCTTTTTCATTATATATGGTTAATTATCAATTCCATTATTCCTTCTATTTCCAAACTCAACTAGTTCACTTTTTACTGTCCCTCAATGCGTCACCATCCGCAAGGGTCATTGGCACCTGACACACTAACCGAGTACTTCACCCTCCGTAAGGGTTCCTCATACCCGACCTCTATCCGAGTACTTCACCCTCCGTAAGTGTTCCTCATACTCGACCTCTATCCGAGTACTTCACCCTCCATAAGGTGCCTCACACCCGACCTCAATCTGAGTACTTCACCCTCCGTAAGGGTCCCTCATACTCGCCTTCTATCTGAGTACTTCACCCTCCGTAAGTGTTCCTCATACCCGACCTCTATCCGAGTAATTCACCCTCCGTAAGGGTTCCTCGTACATTTTCATTCCTAGTACTTCACCCTCCGTAAGGGTTCCTCGTACATTTTCATTCCTAGTACTTCACCCTTCGTAAGGGTACCTCGTACTTTTATTACTCATCTTATTTAGTTTAACTTTTCATTTCTCATTTTCGTTCATTTTCTTTTATCTTACTTTCAGGTTTCATTTATGTCGTTTATGCTTTTAAGCTTCTCACCATATATTTTTCACCAAAAGACAGGGCCTGTATGGCCTCCTATCAATACTTCTCTCAATCATTTTCATTCTTTTAATTTAGATAACAGCTTATCATGCACACACATATAATTCCATGTTATCATTCCTCTCATGAAAACCATGTAACATCCCCAATTTCATATAATCGTTATGTGCTTTAGTTAGTTAAATTCTTGAGGAGTGTTGTATATCCTCAAGCTTTTGATTTCATTTAGGAGAATTAAGAAGTGTTTAGAACGTGTTTAGAGCATAGGATTAGCTAAGAGTAGTCTAGATTGTGTTAGCCATGGCTTAGAAGTCTTAGAACGAAGGATGTAAGAAGAGAAAATTGTGTATGTTAATCGATTATCTTATCCCATTAATCGATTATTTTCATGGCTAATCGATTACCTAACAAGGAGTAATTGATTAGTTAGTCTCAGTATAATTTAGATTACCTAACAAGGATTCCATCCTCAATATAATGTAGATTCGAGATTGATCACCTCGAGATTTACATTTATTGACAGATAGTATTATCGAAGTTTTTGAGTTCAACCAAACCTTATAGATGCCAAACTTTTTTATCAGAGTGCACAGCGGAGGTAATTAGGCGTTAACCCAATCTAGTATGTCTCTTCCATCAGTTTATGTGTAGGATTAGCAACCCTTAAGTCTCATAGGGTATAGTCCTGCATAAGAAGAGTCCCGTTAAGAGACCTTTCTCTTTAGGATGAGAACTAAGAATTAGTTAGGATAGTTAGCAAAGTAAAGTTAAGACCTAAGTTTAATTAGATAGTATGCTTAGGTGAGATATGTTTGTGTAAATGGTAATTTATTTTAATGTACATATGTATATATATGATTGAAGTTTATACTTGTATGTGATTTTTTTTCTATCCAAATTATAATCTCTTATTAAGTTAATTTTCAAAAGACAATCATTATATTTATCTTCTATAACAACCCTTATTTTCTATCATCCGCACACTTAATGATTCTATTAACAAAACTTTATCTTCTTTAACTTTAATTGTTATCTTAAGAAAACTTTTAGAAGGAAATTAATATTTCTATTTTGAAGTATTTTCTCTAAACTATTAGTAATCTAAAGTATATAGATATCAAACCTTATTTTCGCTATACTTGTAAAGTTTTTGTTAAAATTGAATTTATTTTTTCTTTGGTTGCTCCACAACAATCTTTTCTGGATATTTTACTTAAGTTTGAGTATTATATATATCTCTTTTAGTTGCAAACTACACCAACCTTGATAATATAAGTATTACCTCTCTATTTTTTTTTGTAAATCGGTTGGTAATCTAAATTTCCAATTGTGTTGTATTAAAATTGTGGTTGCACAAAACTTACACCATTGATTTCAAATCCCAATTGCTCACCTATTTCTTCTCTTTATCTTTTCGTTTCATCAATTCACCATGCTCCGAATCTTTTTAAGTCTCACCCTTGTCAAACTCTTTCATTTTGATTACCTCCAGTGTAACCTAATTTGAAACGATTTAAGTATGTTTGTTGATAGACCTTCTCACTTGTGTTTTGTGTATGTTGTGTTTCCATTTTAATATTGTACTCTTGGATGAGTTTTTCAAATGAATGATCTTTTGATTGTTTTGTTATGTGATAGGTCCTTTCTCTGACTTGTGCTTGAATTATAATTTTGGTTGTATTAATTTCTCTAATGATAATTGTCTTGTGTTTTGTTTTTCTTTAACCATATGTTTCTTTTGGTTAAATCAAATGAATTTTTGCTTTTTGTTTATTATAGAATCCTTGTTTTTCTATCCTAATGCTCCCATCTAATAATTTTAACTTATATGTTGCTTTAGATAAGAATATGCCATGATTGAATGTATGATTTTCTTATGCTATGGGTGTGATTATTGTAATAGGTTATATCTCTGAGGGTTAAATCGTGGGTAGTTAGTGGAAATCTTGGGTAAGTAGAAACCTCACTAGTGAATGAGTAGTGCTCAGTCTTAAATTCCTAACCTTAGTTCCACCATAAGTGGGGGAGCAATCCCCAAAGAGTAAGGAAACTTTCTTTCTTGCAATTAGGGTCACCGTAAGTTTCCTCACTCAATTAAGTTGAATTTCGGGGACTAAATTCATATAAGTGGGGGAGTATTGTAATATCCCCAATTTCATATAATTGTTATGTGCTTTAGTTAGTTAAATTCTTGAGGAGTGTTGTGTATCCTCAAGCTTTTGATTTCATTTAGGAGAATTAAGAAGTGTTTAGAATATGTTTAGAGCATAGGATTAGCTAAGAGTAGTCTAGATTGTGTTAGCCATGGCTTAGAAGTCTTAGAAGGATGTAAGAAGAGAAAATTGTGTATGTTAATCGATTATCTTATCCCGTTAATCGATTATTTTCATGGCTAATCGATTACCTAACAAGGAGTAATCGATTAGTTAGTCTCAGTATTTTGTATGATGCTGCACAAATAATCGATTATTTACCCAGAGTAATCGATTATCTCATTAAAATCAAAGAGTAATCGATTACTTTCTCAAGGTAATCGATTATCACCTTAATGCAGTAACTAAAGAAGTTTTTCCTGAGAGCTCGTAATCGATTAGTTCCTCTAAGATAATCGATTACTTTGCCTAGAGTAATCGATTACTCACTTAGTAATCGATTATCCCTAAGTGAGTAATCGATTACTCATGACAATACAGATTTTAAAAACGCGTTTTCTTTCATTCTTCCTCACGACTCTCTCTCTCTTCCTCGCGACTTTCTCTCTCTTCTCTGGTTCTTCTTCTTCTCTCTCACCCTAAGAATTCAATTCCACAAATCAACACTAAATCACTGTTGGAGAGTGCCCTAGTGGCAATCGTATTTTCTCTTTTACTTGTACTTATTTCATGTTTATGGATTATTACTATTAATAATAATGAGGCATTTCATTTATTATATTTATGCTTTAATTGTTTAATTAAAATAGATGTAATAAAGTCCTTAGGATTATAAGTTCAATATCATAAGAATATCAAGTACATGACTTGATAGTGAGATCTTATTGATTGACAATTATCCTTAAAGATTCCCTAGTCGAGTATTACAGTTAATAAGGACAGCTATAATACATCGGGACTAGTATGTGACAAACTGATGACTGTATCTCACCGGTCATGGATATGGGATATCAAGTCTTCACGTAAGTACACATTGGGACAACTGTGTATTGGATTGACCTGCCTTGAGAATGCTACATGGGTTATTCAGTGAGTGTCATAAGCGATTCTCATAGTGACAATGGTGTACATGGTCCTTCGACCTGAAGTCGCTACGGTTCCCAACATGAGGAATTATGTGCTTTCACGCAATCAAACGTCATCTTTAACCAGGTGATCATAACGGTTGTAGTCGGGTATATGACAAATCATGTAGAGGGATGTGAGTGGCGTAGATGGGATTTGTCCTTCCTTATCAATAGGAATTATATCTCTGGGCCCCTTGACTGAGTGAGATGGTGAAATGTATGCCCATACTCAAGACAGTCAATATGAGATATTGACGAGACTTGTTTAGACGCGTCTACTCAGGGATCAAGAAACCATAGGTTACACTATACATGGGTGACACGTTCCATGCCATGAGTTTAACTAAGATATTTGGACAAAGGGATTAAATTTACACATGATCATTGGTCACACTAAGGTTATGTCAGATCACAGACATTTCTGTCACTTGGGTAGCAATGACGTGTTGCTAGATACCGCTCATTGCTTGTAAACTTAAAATGGGATTTTAAATTTACTGCCAATGTTACAGGAACCTATAGGGTCACACACTAAGAACAGATAGATTGGAGATATCACATTTGATAAAAAAAATACAATAGTTGTATTTTTATAAAATTTACGGCCGTGCGATGCACAGTATGACCGTGCGACGCATTCTGATATGTGCTGCCAAGCCCAGCCCGCTGGTCTAATACTATTATAAATAATAGTATTAGCCTTAGGGTTTTGGTATGTGTGAGACACAGAACGACAACCCTAGCCATCCATATCAGAGAGTGAGTGATACACTGAATCTCTTTCTTCTCCGCTAGCACTGAGAAGAGAGACGTGACTCCAATTGGGAATCTGTTCGTGTGGATACCAATAGAGGCGCGACTACCTTTCTGCGCTCGTGATTGACATGGATTGTTCGTGGACGATCTGACCAGCGCCGTTCTCCTCTTCGCATCAAGAGGTAAACGTTTTTCAATCTCGAATCATGCTCTCTCGCATGGATCTTGTTCTGGAAATAGGGTATTTCGTTTTTTTCTCGCTGCGTATTCTATCCCTATTTCCAGCAGTCACATCAAATAACACCAAATCATCAACACATAATCATCTCCCATCACTTCTCCCTCATTTTCCAACATCAAAAACACCAATTTCACCCAATTTCTCTCAAAATCCCAAATTCCTCCCAAAACCCTAGCTTTCCCAATCCATCAAATAGAGTCTTCTAATCATTCAAGGAGTCTTAGAAAGTGTTCAAGGGCAGGTAATAGGAGGCTAGGAAGCTTTGGTTGAGAGCTTTGTGTGGTGCTCTCATCAATCCTTCACTTTCTCTTTCTCTCTCTACAAAGGTAAGAGGGGAGGTATTTTTCTTAATTAGGGGAAGAGATTAATTATGATAGTAAGTATATAATGATATGTGTGTTTGATTTGTATGTTTGATTATGTGTAAAGTGTGAATATAATGAGTGTTGAACTTAGGGCTTGTTAGTTATTAAAGGGTGATATTGATGTTTGTTTTAATTCAGTGCCTTAAAAATATACTAAGTAGGATAAACGAATGTTATTGTTAATAGGAGTAATACTGTTATACTTAAATGTTAACCATTGTAATGATGATAGTGTTGATTGAATGGTTATGAATTCGAATGGTTGAACGTTATTGATCCTTTTAAGGATAGTGTATATATAAATAGTTATTATCATATTGTTATGGCCGAATACTCTAAGTTAGAGAACCCAACCAATTTGGTATAATTATAAAGAGGATTGGCTATTGTAAACACAATAAAACGAACTAGAAACACGTGCATTTATGGAGTAAGGTGGACCTTAGGAAATTGGGAAAGATAATCGAATCCAGGTTCTATGAACTGAAGAACCCTCCTACGGGGAGAATGTGAAAGTTCATAGAACTAGTGGACATGAGTAGATAGTGATTTGGTTGCGTTTATGAAACAATCACGGGAATTGCTATAAGGGACTTTGATCACCCCAACAGAAACTAGTACGAAGGACGCGATACGAGAAGTACTGGTTGAATTGGTGATTGGTCATGTGCACACTATAGTAATTCTATCGGTCACTTACCTGTTGGAAACCAACAAGCGGGCTTAGCAATTACTAGAGGGGGGTGAATAGTAATCTGAATGCAACAGTGACTAATTTTCGAATGCAATTAAGTATAATTGATCACGTGCAGATTTTTCAGAAACAGAGCAAGAACACTCGAGTGTTTTTAAGACTACTCGAGTAAAATCACAAGAACACTCGAGTCTTCTTAAGAATACTCGAGTAAATCGTGCAGTTAGCAGAAAAACAGTTTCTGAATTATATGCACTTTAATCAATATGAATTAATCCAGTCCAGGGCAGATTAATAATAGAGTAGAAAGCAATTAAATAAAGCTATAACAACTTGAAAATCACTTAATTGCTGCGGAATTACTACTCTAATTAATAACCCCCTTTTGAGCAACTTAGGTTTGGTTTTTGCTTGAAGTTAAAGAAAGCTATAAAAGATCAACACCAACAATTTTATACTGGTTCACTCTCTATTTAGAGAGCTAGTCCAGTCCCCCTAAGAACCTTAGGAGTATCTACTAAAATCAAATTGTTAGAAATATTACAAAGGGTATTGAGATGCCTCACTCAACCTATCCCTTCCAAGAGTGTACCAAACTCTTGAATTTCTACCCCAATTTGATGTTGGTGATGAAGACTCCTTCTTCTTCAAGCTCCTTGAAACCTTCAAGAGCTCCACCAAAGCTAAGAACCTCTTAGCCCTTGCTTGAGAACCTCCCAAGTCTTGAATGAACCTAAGACCCACTTAGGTACACTTGGTTACCAACCAAGATTTTTAGAACAAGAAGTGTTTGTGTATGTGGAGAAATCCAACAAATGATTTCCACTACAATTAAGCACAACTCTAACTCTTAGTACAAATAATAATGATGAATGAATAAATTGAGTTAGAGTAAATTTTCACTTGAGAGAGAGAGAATGATCAAAATGAATGTTTAGCACAATAGACTTTAATGTTCTTATGTCTTGGTTCAATAGCATTCATTTCTGATATATGGAAGAGGAAATGAGAGTGTAAGAGTAATTCTTTTCTCCCATTTTTGCCCTCTTCCAACGGTTAAAAAATTTGCTATCAGAGTCAAAATACTCGAGTATTTTTGAGACTACTCGAGTCTTTTGCCCATCTTTCAATAGAAATGCCCATGTATTGAACTAACGGTCAAATCTCTGATTTGAGGCTGAAATACTCGAGTATTCTGGGAAGTGCTCGAGTGTTTTGATACTCGAGTAACTTTCAGATTACTCGAGTGTCTTTATACTCGAGTATTTTTGTGCTTACTCGAGTGTTTTGCCCAGAGATGATAAAAATCAAGTTTTTCAACAATTTATTTCAATTCTCTCCTCAAGGAATAATTTTATGTAACCCCAACCTTTTTCATGCATTTAAAATTATTTATCCTAAGGATGAGATTACTTCCTAAGCTACCCACTCTCAATAAAATAAATAAAATTACATTTAAAGTAAAATTGAGAATGACTAGCTAAGTGATGCACTTGATCTTCTTGACTTGATGAGCTTGAATTCTTCCTTTAAATCCATGATCTAATTATATAGTCATCATCAAAATAAATCCACCTCATTGGAGACTTGATTCTACAATCTCCCCCTTTTTGATGATGACAAAATAATTAAACCGTTCCTTCACTTTTGAGAGCTCCCCCTCAATATAGGAACCTATAAACCTGTCAATCCAGAGAATTCCAAGCACAGCATAATATCATAGTAATCATAGTCAAGTGCACAATATGCAATTGGTATCAGAGCGAGAGCAAAAATAATATCAGAGTAAAAAAAAATGTGCTTGCTCTTCTCATGCCTCTTTTGTCCCCCTTTTTGTCATAATCAAAAAGATATCATTTGGGAACGGAGGAGACAAAAAAGGATACCAATAACGAAAACTCCCCCTAAATAATAGCAAGATAAAATAAATATGACTATCGGAGAACATAACGCATGCGAAAACCAATGAAAATCATAACATAAAGCAAGAGTCATCACAGCATAAAACAACATAAAGACCAAATCCCAGTCTGAAATAAAAAAAAGTAAACATCACAAAAGTGGATAGAGACCCACGCAGGGGTAACAAAGTGCAAACTAACTCCCAACGACATAATGAAAAAAAAACTAAAAACCATGAAATACATGCCATAAAACAGAAAACATCGAAAATAGTGTGCAATGTCCACAAGTCTCAGAACATGTCCGGTGCAGGGGGTCCTGCGGAGGAAAGAAGCGTCCGAAGGCAGTCATCATGTCGTCGAACCGAGCATTCATCTGAACCGAATGTTGGTCCAACCGCGAGTAAAGCATAGCGGACTGAACTCCCATCTGTGACTCAAGGCGGCTAATGATGTCCTGCTGCTCCGCCATCCGATGCTCAATACTATCCATACGGCTGTCAAACTGATCAAAGCGAGCATCGAAGTGAGTCTGATATGTCCCAAATGCAGGATTGCCAAAATCAATATTATCAACCGGATCATCTGCACCACCACCAGCACCACCACCATCAGCCTGATCAAACTGAGCCTGCTCCTCAGCCAACTGCTCAGCATCTACTCCTTGCTGAGCTGCAGCACGCTCAGCGGCCTCCTGAGCCTCCATGACTGCCACCTCATCCATCCAGTACCACCTCCCACCACGCTTCCTCATCTTCATTTGACGAAGCAGCCCATCATGAAGCGCATGCAACTCCGCAGGAGGATCAAATGACTCCTCACCGACAGGAATTGGCACATTGAAGTGCTGGAGGAGTCTACTCACATGCATCGGATAAGGCAAGTTTTGGGTGGCTTTAGAGCTCCCCGCTTTGACCATCCGAGCAAGAACAATCGCAACCCAATTCAGCATATTATCATTAAGAATGGCATCAGTGAGTTGAAGCTCTAATTTGGTGGGCTTTGAGTAATTTGGAGAGGTTTGGGGCAAGAGTATATGACAAACTATATGATGAAGTATGCGGTTTGATGTGGTCATATGCACAACTTTCTTCTCGTTTCCGTCATAAACACGATCGGGACGAAGCAGGTTTCTAAAAATATCATCAGTGTCAGTATTGAAATTGTTCTGCCCCGTTCGTGTTATGCCAAAAACGATCTCTAAATCCCTAGGCCTAATATGAAAAAGGGTGCCTTCTACACTGGTTTCATAGGTAGTCATATCTATCTCCTTAAAATTTGCATAAAATTGTCGCACAAGCCTAAGATAAATAGGACCATGAAAAGAGATAAATTGCATAAGGTGCTGATCTCTAAGCTTTTGAACAAATGTAAAGCCATTACCCTCAAGGAATTCCTCAGTGGTCCAGCTTTGCACACCGTATGCATGAGTCACAAACAATGCCTCCCTCCTAGCACACTCATTTGGAGAGAAGAATTCCACTTCTTCCTCTGAAGATGATGAAGGAGGAGGAGTGGGCTCCCTCCTTTTCTTCCTTGGACGTAGGGCAGCACGAGAAGTAGACATTTGCACACAATTTTGAGAAAAAAATTGAAGAATTTTGAAGTTGGGGGAGTTAGGGTTTGAAAAGGGATTTTCGGATTTGAGGGAAAAAAATGGTGATTTGAAGTGAAATAAGTGAAGAATAATGATGAGAAGATGATTTGGAGTTGAAATCTGTGAAAAATTTGAGTTAAAATCGTGTTTTTGATGATGGAGGGTGAGAGAACTCGAGTGAAGAGAGAGGGGGTTTGTGAAAAGTGAGGGGCTGAAACGCTGCTGCTGGCATTAAACTTGTCGCATTACTCAAGTGTTTTTAAAAACACTCGAGTGTTCTAAGCCTGATACTCGAGTATTGGTGAAAGTACTCGAGTAAAAAGCCCAGTCCATAAAGTTGGAAGTTACTGGACTGAAATTCACGCGAGTAAAATTTGAAAGACTCGAGTAAAAACGAAATTACTCGAGTAAAATTTAAAACACTTGAGTGAAAGCATCAGACATGGTCAAAAACTTTTTCAATTTTCAAATGATTTAATTTTGGAATTAAAATACTCGAGTAAAAAGAAAAATACTCGAGTAAATTTGACAGACAGACAGTTTTAACAGCATTTTGAACACAATTTCACAAATCCAACATATTTAACATCAACACAGATTTTGAATTAAAATCACTCACAATCAAAATCATATATTTCACAGTATCTCAAGGTCCAATTGTTCATCAAATACCAATACACATGAAATGAGACACACTTGGTGATTTTTCACAAACACAAATCAATTAGCTAATGCTTGACTCATCTAAAATTCCAAGTTCTCCTCTTATATGATAAAAGGCATCTCTTGGCAATGGTTTTGTAAAAATGTCCGCTAATTGGTTTGTGGTACTTACAAATTCAATAGTGCAATCACCCTTTTGTACATGATCCCTTAGGAAATGATGTCTAATTTCAATGTGTTTAGTCCTTGAGTGATACACCGGATTCTTAGTTAAGTTGATTGCACTCGTGTTATCGCATTTAATAGGAATATTTTCAAGTTTCAAACCAAAATCCAATAATTGTTGTTTCATCCACAAGAGTTGAGCACAACAACTACCGGCGGCGATATATTCCGCTTCGGCAGTGGAAAGAGCAACACAAGATTGCTTTTTAGAAAACCATGACACTAGTGAACTTCCCAATAAATGGCAAGTACCACTAGTGCTTTTGTGATCAAGCTTGCATCCCGCAAAGTCGGAATCCGAATAACCAACCAAACTAAGACTAGTATCACTAGGGTACCATAATCCGGTGTTAATTGTTCCTTTAAGATATTTAAAAATATGTTTGACCGCGGATAGGTGTGATTCCTTAGGATTAGCTTGAAAACGGGCACACATGCATACACTAAACATAATGTCCGGTCTAGATGCGGTAAGATATAGAAGACTACCTATCATGCCTCTATATTTACTAACATCAACCGGTGTACCTTGTTCATCCTTGTCTAGGTAGCATGATGTGCTCATGGGAGTGTATGCTTCTTTGCATTTGTCCATTCCGAATTTTCCAAGGAGCTCCTTGCAATATTTTCCTTGATGCACAAAAATCCCCTCCTTGACTTGCTTGATTTGAAGTCCTAGGAAGAACTTGAGCTCCCCCATCATGGACATTTCAAATTCCTTTTTCATCAAATTAGAGAACTTGCTACACAAGGACACATTAGTGGCACCAAAGATAATATCATCTACATATATTTGCACTAACAAAATGTCCTTTTTGGTTTTATAGATGAATAGGGTATTATCAACCTTTCCTCTTTGAAAGTCATTTTCTAATAAAAAGGTACTTAATCGATCATACCAAGCTCTAGGAGCTTGTTTTAATCCATAAAGTGCCTTTTTCAATTTATAAACATGGTTTGGAAATTCATGACTTTCAAAACCGGGTGGTTGCTTAACATACACTTCTTCATTTATGAAACCATTCAAGAAAGCACTCTTGACATCCATTTGATAAAGAGTAAATTTCATAATTGATGCAAAGGCAAGCAAGATTCGGATTGCCTCAAGGCGTGCAACCGGAGCAAAGGTCTCATCATAATCAACACCTTCCTCTTGGTTGTACCCTTGGGCAACAAGTCTCGCTTTGTTTCTTATAATCAAACCGGATTCATCAAGTTTATTTCTATAAATCCATTTTAAACCAATTATGGTATGATCATCGGGTATAGGCACTAATTCCCAAACATCATTTCTAACAAATTGATTTAGTTCTTCTTGCATGGCCATAACCCAATGTTCATCCAAAATTGCTTCCTTAATTGAATTTGGTTCGATTTGAGAAACAAAGGAAACAAAATGACAAATATTTTGAATTGTCCTACGAGTTAATACTCCCTTTGAGAGGTCTCCTATGACATTGTCAATAGGGTGAGCTTTCACCGTTTTCCAAGCCGGATCAAGATCATTTTTAACTTCTCCTTCATCCTTTAAAATATCCTTCCCTTTTTCCTCTTTTGAAAACTCAAAACCTTCATCACAACCATCACTTAAAACACCATCTTCTTTCGAAGACTCATTAAAAACCACATGAATAGATTCTTCAATAGTCATATTTCTTTTATTAAAAATTCTATATGCTTTACTATGTGAAGAATAACCCAAAAATATTCCCTCATCAGATTTGGAGTCAAATTTTCCAAGTTGATCTTTTCCATTGTTTAAAACATAAACTTTGCATCCAAAAACATGAAAATGGGATATATTTGGTTTTCTTCCTTTGTAAAGCTCATAGGGGGTTTTCTTGAGCATGGGCCTAATTAGAATTCTATTCATGACATAGCAAGCCGTATTAACGGCATCGGCCCAAAAATAATGAGGTACTTGAGAATCATTTAGCATGGTTCTTGCAAGTTCCTCTAACACCCTATTTTTCCGCTCTACCACTCCATTTTGTTCCGGAGTTCTTGGTGCGGAATATTGGTGTTCAATACCATGTTTATCACAAAATCTATCAAACTTGTAATTTTCAAATTCACCACCATGGTCGGTTCTAATAGTAATTACTTTTTGGTTTACTTGGTTTTGCACAAGTTTAACATGGCGTTTAAAAGATTTGTAGGTCTCACTCTTTGCACTTAAGAATAGAGTCCATGTAAATCTAGAAAAGTCATCAACAATCACCAAGCCATAGTAGTTCCCACCAAAGCTTTTTACTTGAGAAGGTCCAAACAAGTCCATATGAAGCATTTCTAATGGTCTTGTTGTGGACACATCATTTTTAGAACCAAAATGATTTTTGGTGTGTTTGCACTTCTTACAAGGAGTGCAATCACCTTCAATTTTAAAATCTAGCTTTGGTAATCCAACTACTAAGTCTTTTGATTGTAGTTTCTTTAATTGATTTACATTAATGTGAGCGGTCCTACGGTGCCATAACCAAGTGTCACTCTCTTTGCTAACTAGACAAGTAGAAACCAAAGAGGTGATATTGTTCAATTCAACCAAGTAAGTATTATTAGACCTTTTGCCAACAAATTTGATAGTTTCATCTTTGTCACTTTTTATGGGACATTGGGTAGAGGTAAATAATACATGGTTACCAATATCACATAGTTGACTAATGCTCAAAAGATTGTGTTCTTATCCTTGAACATAAAGTACATTATCAATAACCAAGTTGGAGGAATTACCGACTTTACCAATCCCAAGAATTTTGCCTTTGTTGTTGTCTCCATAAGTGACATATCCACCTTCTTGAGGAGTAAGCTCTATGAAGTTCCGCTTATCTCCCATCATGTGCCTTGAACATCCACTATCAAGATACCACGGTTTCTTTTCGTTTCTAAGGCACACCTACAAAACAAAATCATTTGCTCATTTTGGGTACCCAAATTATGTTGGGTCCCTTTGGGTTAGCTTTTGGTGCTTCTTCCTTTTTAATCCAAACATAAGTGCCCTTTTGAATTTCAAAATGTTTTATGTGGCACCTATTGTTTGTATGTCCAAACTTTCCACAATAAAAGCAAGTTGGTTTCTTTGTATAATCAATTTTAGAAAATGAACCAACCTTTTTATTGTTCTTTTTCTTATGGACATATCCTAAACCGGTTTTGTTTGAATAATTTCTTTGAGAATTAATTATCCGGTCTAGGTTTCTATCACTATTTGATATTGTGAGTTTGTGTTTCAAATCTTTTATTTCATTTTCAAGAAAGTCACATTTCTCACAATATACAATAGTTTCCTCATCATTTGCACATTCACAAACATGACTAGAGTTAACAAGTTCTAAGGAAGCATTTTGGAGTTTCAATTCATTTATGTATTTTTCCAATTCATTAAATCTCCTTTTGATACTCCAAAATTTTCTTTCCTTTTTCCTTGTTGACTTTAGCAAGTTTTTCAAATTGAGTCAACATTTCATTATACTCATTGAGCAAATCATCATAAGGAATAGAGGAAGAGGAAAAGCTAGAACTTTGAGATGATACCTCATCCTCATTTTCACCATTGGCACTTGAGGCTTCATTGTTGCTTCTAGCCATGAGACATAGATTTGCAACTTCATCATCCGAGCTACTTGATGATGATTTTGCATCATTCTCCGGTGCATCCCACACAATGTAAGCTCTCTTGCCTTTGCCCTCTTGGGTCTTATTTTCACTCTTTCTCAAGTATGTGGGACATTCCATCCTTATATGTCCAATGCCTCCACATTCATGACACTTCACTACATCACTTGAAGTCTTGTTCTTTGATTTTTGCTCCTTGGGTCTTCTATCTCTTGATGATGAGCCACTCTTCTTACCCTTGAGGAATTTATTGAATCTTTTCGCAAATAATCCAATTTCCTCCTCATTGAGTGCATGATCGGAGTTCTCACTTGTAGAGTCATCTTCAACCTCTTTTACAACTTTGGTTGAGGCCTTGAGAGAGATGCTCTTCTTCTTTTTGTCCGACTCCTCATGTGAGCTAAGTCTTGATAGATCAATCTCATGTTCCTTGAGCTTCCCAAACAAGGTTGCCAAGTCCATAGTGTTCAAATCCTTGGACTCCTTGATGGCGGTGACCTTTGGTTGCCATTTTCTATCAAGGCATCTCAAAATTTTGTGAGTAGTTTCACCATCACGAAATTGCTTTCCTAGAGAAATCAAGTGACTAATGATATGTGAAAACCTCTTTTGTAAGTCATCAATAGATTCATTCGGGAACATGTGAAATAATTCATATTCATGTGTTAAAGAATTTAATCTTGCATTTCTTACTTCACTTGTTCCTTCATGTGTGACTTCCAAAGTGTCCCACATCTCCTTAGCCGACTTGCATTGAGAGACTCGATAAAATTCATCATGGGATAAAGCGGAAAAGATGATGTTTTTAGCTTTTAAATCAAAGGATACTTTCTTTTTATCATCATCATTCCAACTTTTCCTAGGAATTTCAATGACTTCCCCATTTATCATATGTCTAGGAATATATGGACCATCCTCTATTGCATCCCAAATATCGGTGTCTATTGCTTCAATAAAAACTCTCATCCGAACCTTCCAATAAGCATACCCTTCACCATTAAAGAATGGTGGGCGGTTTATTGAAGAGGATCCTTCTTGATAATTGCTAGAGCCCATAGTTTCCAAAGGATCTTTTCGAAAAAGCTTTTACGCTCGATCTTTCGACCGAGCTCTGATACCACTTGTTGGAAACCAACAAGCGGGCTTAGCAATTACTAGAGGGGGGGTGAATAGTAATCCGAATGCAACAGTGACTAATTTTCTAATGCAATTAAGTATAATTGATCACGTGCAGATTTTTCAGAAACAGAGCAAGAACACTCGAGTGTTTTTAAGACTACTCGAGTAAAATCACAAGAACACTCGAGTCTTCTTAAGAATACTCGAGTAAATCGTGCAGTTAGCAGAAAAATAGTTTCTGAATTATATGCACTTTAATCAATATGAATTAATCCAGTCCAGGGCAGATTAATAATAGAGTAGAAAGCAATTAAATAAAGCTATAACAACTTGAAAATCACTTAATTGCTGCGGAATTACTACTCTAATTAATAACCCCCTTTTGAGCAACTTAGGTTTGGTTTTTGCTTGAAGTTAAAGAAAGCTATAAAAGATCAACACCAACAATTTTATACTGGTTCACTCTCTATTTAGAGAGCTAGTCCAGTCCCCCTAAGAACCTTAGGAGTGTCTACTAAAATCAAATTGTTAGAAATATTACAAAGGGTATTGAGATGCCTCACTCAACCTATCCCTTCCAAGAGTGTACCAAACTCTTGAATTTCTACCCCAATTTGATGTTGGTGATGAAGACTCCTTCTTCTTCAAGCTCCTTGAAACCTTCAAGAGCTCCACCAAAGCTAAGAACCTCTTAGCCCTTGCTTGAGAACCTCCCAAGTCTTGAATGAACCTAAGACCCACTTAGGTACACTTGGTTACCAACCAAGATTTTTAGAACAAGAAGTGTTTGTGTATGTGGAGAAATCCAACAAATGATTTCCACTACAATTAAGCACAACTCTAACTCTTAGTACAAATAATAATGATGAATGAATAGATTGAGTTAGAGTAAATTTTCACTTGAGAGAGAGAATGATCAAAATGAATGTTTAGCACAATAGACTTTAATGTTCTTATGTCTTGGTTCAATAGCATTCATTTCTGATATATGGAAGAGGAAATGAGAGAGTAAGAGTAATTCTTTTCTCCCATTTTTGCCCTCTTCCAACGGTTAAAAAATTTGTTGTCAGAGTCAAAATACTCGAGTATTTTTGAGACTACTCGAGTCTTTTGCCCATCTTTCAATAGAAATGCCCATGTATTGAACTAACGGTCAAATCTCTGATTTGAGGCTGAAATACTCGAGTATTCTGGGAAGTACTCGAGTGTTTTGATACTCGAGTAACTTTCAGATTACTCGAGTGTCTTTATACTCGAGTATTTTTGTGCTTACTCGAGTGTTTTGCCCAGAGATGATAAAAATCAAGTTTTTCAACAATTTATTTCAATTCTCTCCTCAAGGAATAATTTTATGTAACCCCAACCTTTTTCATGCATTTAAAATTATTTATCTTATGGATGAGATTACTTCCTAAGCTACCCACTCTCAATAAAATAAATAAAATTACATTTAAAGTAAAATTGAGAATGACTAGCTAAGTGATGCACTTGATCTTCTTGACTTGATGAGCTTGAATTCTTCCTTTAAATCCATGATCTAATTATATTGTCATCATCAAAATAAATCCACCTCATTGGAGACTTGATTCTACATTACCTACTTCGTGGCTACGGAGGGTGGTTCCTCCCCTGTACGAAGGACGCGATACGAGAAGTACAGCGGGGCATACATTGTATGAAGAACCCTCCTACAGGGAGAATGTGAAGTACAATGTAAGCAAAGGTAGAGGGACATTTACTCCTAGTCGGTCTTTCTCAAAGTGTGGAGGGGATGTGAGGTAACAGTTATAAAGTGTACATTGTACGAAGAAACCTCCTACGGGGAGAATGTGAAGTACAATGTAAGCAATTGTTAAAGGTTAAAGTGGAAAAGTGTTAAAGCAAAGGTTAAAGGAAAGGGTGGCATTGCATGATATTAGCATTGCATTCTGATTATTGAATTATGCATTATCGTTAATAGTTGATAAGTGTGATGATGGTTATGTATATTTACTAAAGTGAGTCAAGGTGAACCAAATGGATAAATTGTTAAGAAAGAAGAGGTAGTTATGTATTGTCAATTGTTATAGTTCTTAATTGTTTAAGGGCATGCATTTCTATTATGTCTTATTATCGTTTTTAATTGTTTCTCTTGATTTGAATTAATACCTGACCCTCTTAAGTTGACATTTTAGGTACCTTGATCGGAGAAGTCATAAGGGCACGAATGCTGAGGATAAAATGCACTCCTCCTAGAGGAGTGTATTTTACACTATGATTATGTACATCATAGTTGATGCAACCACTAAACTGTTATCATGTAACTTTTGAAAATGTATAAATTTAGCTATGTTTGAAAATGTTTATTTTCCTAAGCTTAATATGTGGATATCTAAATATCCTTCTTTTGTTTAATAATGTGTGGTAAATGTTTATGTTTTTCCTGTTTCTGGATCTGATAGGTTGTTTTTTAAAACTTTTTAAAAGGAAAGATCCACATTTTAAAGCAACTCCGCCAAAATTTTTCTAAAGTTTTCAATATTTAATAATTTATAAAGGAACTAAAAGGTAGGATGCTACAAACCACAACAAGAATTACACCCTTTATTATTCTCTTTAATATCAACATCACAATTCAAACATTAAAACACAACATATCACCTAGTTTCATAAATGTAAAAGTGGGTTTTTATCCATTCTTTAAATATTCCATTTTTAACAATATCATCTACCCTAATGTTCATTATCATACCTATTCATCTACCCTTAGCTATCACTATATTCAATCCAGAACTCATTCCCTAAGTAAAGGTAATACCCCTTCCTTACCTCAAAGAGAGAGAGCGAAAGGTAAAACCTTGAACCTTAAGCTTTCTCCTTTATCTTTAAGCCCTTAGATCCTAAACCTTTTGAACTTGGCTTGTAATCGGATGAGAGCAACCAACCAATGTGTAGGGATGTTGTTTAGTGATGGAGATGATGGAGGTAAGGGAGCTACTTTCCTCTCTTGAGAGCTTTGGGGCAATAGAGAGAGAAATACTCCATAGAGATGAAGAACATGAAGAAGATGAAGGGTTTAGTGAAGTAGAGAGCTTTAGGGGATGTATTCTTTGCAAGAGGAAAGCTTGAAGATTTGGCTATGTCATGAGCTTGTGGAGGAAGACAACTCTCATGACTTGTGGGGGAAGGAAATAGCGTTCACTCCCTTGTGATCCCTTTTATTTTTTTAGATCTGACAACCCCGATGGCTAATCGATTAGCTCGTGATTTTTTTTATTATTTTAGACACTGTCAGGTCCTAATCGATTATCCCATTGCCTAATCGATTAGACAGTGCAGTTTTCCATTCCTTTTGCATTCAAAGTGCTATATCTCATTCGTTACCCGTCGGATCTTGCTCAAATTTAAAGCTAACTTCCTAAGGCCCCTATATTCATTTCCAACGGAGGAATTTGTGTTTAAAGTTGTAAATCTTTTATTCTTAATTTTCTATTATTGTACATTTCTATTTTTAACACCTATTTATGACTTGTTATTACCATTACCATTAGCCCCAAGCTTATTATTATTCTAATTATACTTAGGATTAAAATTCGGGATGTTAAAATTCTTCCCCCAAAAAAGAAATTTCGTCCTCGAAATTTGATTAGGGAAAACCGTAAGGTTAGGATTTAGGAATCCTTGACCATCATTCCAATAAACGTAGACAAATACAACCATAAACAAACAAACACAACATATAAGGGTCTTAGGCTAACTCGTAAGCTGAGTGGTAAACTTCATCCAGATGACGAACTCCACGAGTTTGCTAAACTCTTCGCAAGGCATAGAATAGCTAATCTAGTAAGGGAAACTGTAGGGTAAACCATCAATGACAATTTGATTGACTCAAGGATTGTCAATTTGACAATAGCACAATAATATTGGATAACGGTTAGTGGAATTAAGATTCTCTTGGATGTCAACACCATTCTAGGTAGGATAGGAGATTTTGCTAACTACACATTAGAGAGGCTCAATAAGATGAACTCATAAAATGTTACTCCAATCTAAAATAAGACAATTCAGGACATTGTCACAGAATAAGTTTTAGTATTGAACAAGGAATAGGGGACAAGGTTTCAAAAGTTACTACTGTCATTGAGTGTGAGTTCTATTTAGAATAAGCATGGCCATTCAATCCTAGGTCACACTAACATGATTTCCTGACCATTGGCATGACTCAAATTGGCACGCAGGTATTCAAACACTGCGAGAGATAATTAGAGTCTATGATCGCCACTAAACAATTGGAATCGAACAGAATTACCGAACAATCAAACTTCTTGGCATAAAAGGAATAACAAGGATTATAAAACAAAAATAAATTCAGGTGTCGACTTATCAAGTCGTAAGTGCATGTTGCCTTCAGGAACCGATACGTGATTAAAGGAAGGACTAACAATTCTCTACTTATGTTTGAGCCGCTCATTCAGAAAGGTTCAAGACGTCATGCAATTATCAAGGTTATACACAAACAGAATCAACGCTCTAGATTCGAGACACCGAACATAAATTGGATACCTGGAGAGGAAAGGGAAAATCTTATCTTCTAGGATTGTCTTCTCGTTATACCGCCGCACACTCTGATTTAAGAGTATTTCAAATCAATAGGGTATTTCACATTATCAATTGATACTCTTAAACCCAGAAACTTCAATGATATCATCCTCCAATAAATGTAAACATTGGGGTGGTCAAGCTCAATCTTACATTCTATTGGTGGTAAAAAATCATTTCTGTATTAACTGAGTTTTTGTCATACGGTAGACAACTTGTTATTTCTCTTGAGGAAAGTTACACGACTTAGTTTATGATTTTACATGTATGAAAATTTATTTGAACTATTTTGTCTAAATTGTCACATTTGGAATTCGTGCACTTGGGTCAATCATAAGGGTTAATCTCTCCCGTTGGGGTCTATTTCCCTTAGTCTTGACAGTTATATGTTTTCCAAGTGTGACAATATAACAAATGGGGAAATTGGATTTGAACACTTTATGAAGCTAGAAACAAACACCAAGAAATCAACTATGAATTAAGAGATATTATTCTAATTCCACAAAATCCTAATCCTTAATCTAATAACTAATTTAGACATCTAATTGTCTATCGATTACTCGCTTGGTGAGTAACACAACAAGAGTTGTGAGTCCACGCTCCTATGCCAAGGAAGACCACTCTGATACCAAATTGTGACACCCTCACAAATAATACCAATAATTAAGATTAGCTTATAATTTTCATATAAATTTCAACTAAATTTCGACAAAATTTCCTCTATTTTTCGGACTTTCCAAAATTTCATTTCCCTGCTTAACCTATAGTAAACATTTCTAGACAACAGGACAGATAGACCGATAAGCAAATATATAAATTACAAAATTTTCATTTGTTTAAGAATGTAAGTGCTTCTAGGACCTAACATTTCACCCAAAACTACCCGCTCCAGGTAGTGAGTCCTGGGCCACACCCCCATAACCAAATTCTTTATTATGCCCCAAAAGATATTAATTACATATTTTATCATTACATTTTACATGTGTCTGATTTTAACAAAAGTGGCCCAGAGAGTGGTTATAGCTTTTCTTAACGACTTACACTCCCCGTAGGGGAATGTGTTCCTGCTCGGTACCTGAAAAAAAAATAGCTAGAAGGGTGGCGTTACAAAGAACTTAGAAAAATAGTTTCTACAGAGGTATAGCAATAAACTAAGATAATACACGCACCTCCTGTAAATCATTATTAATTCTTGCTCAACCCTAAAATACCGTTATGCTCTATGAGTACTATATCCTCTATGTTTGTTTGCAATCTTTTATTCTTTAACTTATCTCTCACCTCAAGCTCTAATTTCCTTTTTCATTATATACGGTTAATTATCAATTCCATTATTCTTATCCGTTTGCAATCTTTTATTCTTTAACTTATCTCTCACCTCAAGCTCTTATTTCCTTTTTCATTATATATGGTTAATTATCAATTCCATTATTCCTTCAATTTCCAAACTCAACTAGTTCACTTTTTACTATCCCACAGTGCATCACCCTCCGCAAGGGTCCTTGGCACCTGACACACTAACCGAGTACTTCACCCTACGTAAGGGTTCCTCAAACCCAACCTCTATCCGAGTACTTTACCCGTAGTAAGGGTTCCTCATACCCGGCCTCTATGCGTAGGGATGTTGTTTAGTGATAGAGATGATGGAGGTAAGGGAGCTACTTTCTTCTCTTGAGAGCTTTGGGGTATTAGAGAGAAATACTCCATAGAGATGAAGAACATGAAGAAGATGAAGAGTTTAGTGAAGTAGAGAGCTTTAGGGGATGTGTTCTTTGCAAGAGGAAAGCTTGAAGATTTGGCTATGGCATGAGCTTGTGGAGGAAGACAACTCTCATGACTTGTAGGGGAAGAAAATAGCGTTCACTCCCTTGTGATCCCTTTTATGTTTTCAGATCTGACAGCCCCGATGGCTAATCGGTTAGCCCGTGAAATTTTGCTTTTATTATTTTAGACACTGTCAGGTCCTAATCGATCAGCCCATTGCCGAATAAAATTAGACAATGCAGTTTTCCATTATCTTCATATCCTACGGAGGAATTTGTGTTTAAAGTTGTAAATCTTTTATTCTTAATTTTTTATTATTATACATTTCTAACACTAAAACGTCCCTTTTTAACACCTATTTATGACTTTTTATTACCATTACCATTAGCCCCAAGCTTATTATTATTCTAATTATACTTAGGATTAAAATTCGGGATGTTACACTAGGTCCCACATCTAGGAGTATTTAAATTAAAGGAGTATTACACACAATGAAACAGATGATGAGGGACTTCTAACACAAGGTCCCACATCTAGGCCAATCATGTTAATATTCATAATATGATAAATTATATATCATAACTCAATAAACTTGTCGCTGTTAAAAAAAATATCAACGGTTCGCATGCTTATTGGAAAGTGTGTATATATATATATTTGTTTAGTGGTGACTTAACGAGTTTAGAAAGACAAAGACACAATCATTTAGTATGTAAAAGGTTTTGTTTTGGTGTCACTTGACTTTGAGAAAGCACTAATGCCTCCTACAAA
Organism: Crotalaria pallida; assembly: GCA_037953625.1. Classification (NCBI taxonomy): domain Eukaryota; kingdom Viridiplantae; phylum Streptophyta; class Magnoliopsida; order Fabales; family Fabaceae; genus Crotalaria; species Crotalaria pallida. Next base: position 51,558,057 of record CM075654.1, on the reverse strand, counting down.
AGACCAACCATAATCAAGAGTTGATTGTGTTCAATTGGCATGTTGGACTTTGGGACCGATTCACAGTGTAAATAAAAGTTGCGCAATGAAAATAAATTGAACAAGGTAATAGAAAAGCGATACCAATATTTTAACGTGGAAAACCCTCAAATAACAAGAGTGAAAAACCACAGGACAAACTCCAAAAATATTGTACTATATGTAGGATAATTACAATACCCTTTCCACACTCTTATCACACAAGAGGTACAAATATAATATTTCCCAATGAGACCCCCTCCTATTCAAATACTATAATTTACGAGTAAATTCTCAGATTGGTCCCTGACTTTGTAAGTGTCGGTCAAGTTAGTTCATGATTTTATCGAAATAGCAATTTAGTCCCAGAGATTGGAGAATGTTGATCAAGTTAGTACCTCCTGTCACTATCGTAGGGATGTATTTCCTTTAAAATGGGATAAAGACAGGGACGTATATGAATTAAAATGCAATCTCAGGGACTAAAATGCTATTTTGATAAAGTCAAGGACTAACTTGACCGACGCCTACAAAGTCAGGGACCAATCTGACCAATTACTCTATAATTTATTGTACAAATTAAAGTACCAAGGAGTAATATAAATGATACCCAAAAAATTCCCAGTGTGTATTTCCCCCCTATGTATATTCCCCCCGATATATTCCCACACGCTACACTCTTTAGGATTTACTCGCACACTATTTTTTGCTCACTACCAGAAGCAATATTAATTTCTAGAGACTTATATCATGCTCTACTATGTAAATATTGTTCTACTCTGAAGTTATATTTTTGAACTGGGCAAGAAACTCTATTTATAGAACTTCTGATACAAAACGTAACAAAACGCGTTTACGCGTGCACCGTGTTTCAACCCCTTTTTGCTTTCAATTGTTGTTGCCACCGAAAGAAGAAAAGAAAGAAGAAAGAAGAAAAAAGAAGTGGCTTCTTCTTGTTACCACTTCAAGTGGTGGGCCCCATAGACTGGACCCACAATTCTCCCCCTCCAGCCAAGGGGGATAATCTTGGACTATTCATCTAGAACCCATGCCAATTAACTCACCACAAAGTTGTAAATTGTCATGAGCTACAACTTTCGTCATCATGTCAGAAAGGTTTTTATCGGTATGAATCTTCTCTAGTTTGAATTCGAGCTCTTCAACTGCTTGACGTAGCCAATGGTATCTAACATCAATATGCTTAGTACGCGAGTGGTACATCGCATTCTTGCTTAAATCCAAAGCACTTTGACTGTCGCAATGGGTAACAGACCCTTCCTGCTTTATTGCCAACTGTTCAAGAAATCTCTTCAACCAAAGCATTTATTTCCCTGCCTCTATTATGGCAATATATTCCACTTCAGTAGTTGATAAAGCAACACAATTCTACAGTTTTGACTACCAAGACATAATTCCCCCTGCAAAAGTAAACACAAATCCTTAGGTAGATTTTCTACCATCAAGATCACATGCCATATCTGCATCTCCATAGCGCCTTCCAGGATTTTTTCTGGTCCTTCAAAGCACAAGCACATTCTAGAGCTACCTCTCAAGTATCTCAAGATCCACTTCACCGCTTCCGGCCGAGTACAAACCATGGCATACATCAGACTCCCAACTGCAGAGGAGTATGATATACTAGCCATGTGTTTATTTTATTCTTCATTAGTGGGGCAACTCTTTTTACTAAGTTTGAAATGATTGGTCAATGGTGTGTTAACTGGCTTAGCAATCCTCATATTGAACCTTTCTAGAACTCGTTCCCCATATATTTCTTGTGATAACCAAAGTTTTTTAGCCTTTCGGTCTCTTAAAATCTGCATACCCAGAATTTGCTTTGCAGGGCCTAGATTCTACATATCAAAGGACTTTGATAAATCCTTCTTCAAATCACCAATCATTTTCGCATCCGGTCCCACTATCAACTTATCATCTACATACAGCAAAAGGATAATGAATTTGTCACCTAGAAATGTTTTCACATATATACAATGATCTGCATCAATTCTGGTATATCCATGACTCATCATGAACGAGTCAAATTTCCTGTACCATTGCCTCGAAGCCTGCTTCAATCCATATAGACTCTTCTTCAATCTTCAAACCATGTTCTCCTTTCTAGTTTCTTCAAAACCCTTTAGTTGATCCATGAAGATCTCTTCCTCCAAATCACCATAGAGAAACACAGTCTTCACATCTAATTGTTCAAGCTCCAAATCCAAGCTAGCTGTCAATCCGAGTATGACTCAAATATAACTCATTTTGACTACTGGAGAGAAAATTTTGTCAAAATCTATTTTGCGCTTCTATCCAAATCCTTTCACGACTAAATGAGCTTTATACTTGACTAGCTTATCACTATCTTTCTTGAGCATGAACACTCATTTGTTCTTCAAGGCTTTCCTGCCTTTAGAAAGTTCCACCAATTCATAAGTATCATTCTTCTACAAGGAATCCATCATCTCTTCTTGATAGCTTTCATCCACTCGAACTTATCCTTATGAGTTTGAACTTCTTTAGTACTTTCTGGCTCCCCATCCTCAGCGAGAAGGATAAACTCTGAACTGGGGTACCTGGTGGATGGAAAACACAATATGTCTGATGTATGGAGTTCTAGCCGAGGGATTGGCTCCCCTTGCTCAACACCTCCTTCATTTTCAGCGTCTTCAGTTGCTGGCTCATCCCCAACCCCATGGTCATTAAGCTCTCCCCTTGCTCTGGCATTTTATTTAGGAGGAGAGACTAGTGTAAGATCAACATTACCACCAGATTCTTTGGCTTTCTCTGGAGTCGCAGAATCTGACATAGTTTCTTGCTCATGGAACACTACATCTCTGCTTCTAATGACTCTCTTCTTTTCTAGACCACATAACCTGTAGCCAAATTCCTCATCTTCATAGCCCAGAAAAATGCAAGGAATGGCTATATCATCCGGTTTTGGTCTTTGCTCCTTACTTACATGAGCAAATGATTTTCATCCAAACACCTTAAAATGAGAGTATTTTATATCATGTGACCTTACTCTCTCGGGGATGTCAAAGCCCAGTGGAACAGATAGAGATTTGTTAATCAAGTAGCACACATTTTGATTAGCTTCACCCCAGAATGGCTTAGGCAGTTTAGCCATTCTCAGCATATATTTGACTATTACCATAATGGTTCTGTTGATTTGTTCAGCCACACCATTATGTTGCGGGGTGGCAAGAACCGTCTTCTCATGTCCGATACCATGCTCAGAACAATAATTCTTGAAATCATGGGAAGTGTAATCACCCACATTATCACTGTGAAGACACTTCAAAGGTTTCCCGGTTTATCTCTCCACCATGGCATGAAACCTTTTGAAGTATTGTAACACCCAGTCCTTAGTCTTTAGAAAGTACACCCATACTTTCCGTGAAGCATCATCAATAAACGTCACGAAATATTTGCTACCACCCAGAGTCTCCACCTCCATTGGACCACATACATCATAGTAAACCATATCTAAAATATTTTTTTTTCGCTTCAATCTTTTGCTGAAAGAAACTCTATGATGCTTGCCAAATAAACAGTGATCACAAGGATTTAGCTTTGTACCTTTGGCATAAGGAATGAGGGATTTCCTTGCCAAAATCTGCAATACTTTCTCACTCATATGAGCCAGTCTTTTATGGCACAAATTTGGTGAAGCATCATCCTCAAGTGCATTCAACCCTTGTCCAACTTGTTTCACTTGAGTTTTGTACAAGGTGTTATATACCTTCCCTCGAGCAATAACCATTGAGCCTTTGGAAAACTTCCATTTGGTATCACCAAAGTTACTATGGTATCCAGCTCAATCTAGAGCATGCACAAAAATCAAATTCAAGCATATATCCGACACATGTCGCACATCTTTCAACGTCAATGTGCAACCAACATTCGTCTGAATGCACACATCACCAACTCCCACAATGTTTGCATTGCTTCTATTATCCATCCTTACTTTGCCAAAGTCTCTTGCTTTGTATGAAGTAAAGAATTCTTTGTTGGGAGTAGCATGATATGATGATGCTGAGTCAACGACCCACTCATCACATGAATCTGCAACATGGAACTCTTCATTATCAAGAGTGAATATTACAACTTCCTCATCTATCACAGGGGTTGCGGTATTTTCATCATTTGCCATAGTCCTCTGATTTTTCTGATCTTTGTTCTTCCGGTGTTTGAAGTTCCTTTTGATGTCTCCCTCTTTGATGCATTAAAAACATCTGAACTTTCTTCTAAATTGTGACTGAGATCTATCCATGGATTTATTGGCTTGACCTCTACTTTTATTTCTTCCCCTGTTTTTTGTTACAAGGGCTTGGGAGTTATTTGTCCCTAAGTCTTTCCTTCTAACTTCTTCATTGAACATACTATATTTGACTTGGGTCAGAGATAATTTCCCATCTGATGTAGAGTTGCTTAACGATACCACCAGAGTCTTCCAGTTGTCTATCAAAGAACTCAAAAGTAGTAGTGCTTGTAATTCTTCATCCAACACTAGCTTCATGGTAGTCAACCGATTTACCATATCTTGAAAATCACTCAAGTGTTTAGCAACAGATCTTCCCTCTCTGTTCTTCAAGTTTAGCAGCTTCCTAATTGTGAAAGCTTTATTTTGTGTAGTCTTCCTTTCATAAAGATTTTGTAAATTCTTCCACAGAATCCGGGCATTTGTCTCTATGGCCACATGGTGAACCACACTAATGTCCACTCACTGTCTGTGATGGTTCCAATGGCCTTCCAGTTCATCTTTTTCCAATCTTCCGATGTGACTGCATCTGGCCTTGAACCTCTCTTTTCATTAGGATCATATAGATCTTTGCAGAAAAGTATATCCTCCATTCTTAGCTTCAAAACGGAGTAATTTGCAGTTGTCAACATCATCATGGTGCCTGTCTTCATCTCCATTTAATTACACAGCACAAACCCAAAGCTCAACTAGGAGCTCTGATACCACTTGTTGGGCTTTGGGACCAATTCACAATGTAAAGTAAAGTAGCGCAACGAAAATAAATTGAGCAAGGCAATAGAAAAGTGACACCAATATTTTAACGTGGAAAACCCTCAAATAACGAGAGTAAAAAACCATAGGACAAACTCCGAAAAATATTTAACTATATGCAGGATAATTACAATACCATTTTCACACTCTTATCACACAAGAGGTACAAATATAGTGTTTCCCAATGAGACCCCCTCCTATTCAAATACTATAATTTATTGTAAAAATTATAGTACCAAGAAGTAATAGAAATGATACCCAAAAAAATTCCCGGTGTGTATTTCCACTCGGTGTATATTCCTCTTGTGTATATTCCCACACCCTACACTCTTTAGGATTTACTCACAGTCTATTTTTTGCTCACTACCAGAAGCAATATTAATTTCTAGAGACTTATATAATGCTTTACTATGTAAATATTGTTCTTCTCTGAAGTTATATTTTTGAACTGGGGAAGAAACTCTATTTATAGAGCTTTCGATGCAACAAGTAAAAAACACGTTTACGCGTTCACTGTGTTTCAGCCCCTTTTTTATTTCAATTGTTGCTGCCACCGAAAGAAGAAAAGAAAGAAGAACACTACAAGAAATGTTTCTATTTGTAGAGCTTTCGAAAGAAGAAGTGGCTTCTTGTTACCACTTCAAGTGGTAGGCCCCATAGGCTGGACCCATATGGCACACATGTTGTGATATCATTGATTTAACATTAATGGCATTGATATCTTCCACAACTAAGTAACACCTAAGCTTTCACCTTTTGAAGGGCCATAATCTTTCCTAAGGCCAAGTCATTTTGAAAATTGGCGATAATGGGAGGCACGTGTAATTGGATTGGTGATGCCTATTTGGCCTCAATTAATGTGTAAATAACATGTTTTACCCGCGCATCGCAAGGGTGGAATTATTTAGTTGGGATATTATTATTATTATTATTATTATAGTAGGTTGAAGAAACTTTTCAAAAACATTTATCCATATCTATCAAAACATAAATTTCTAGCTAACTTTTTTACACACATATCATTGTTAAAAAAGAAAATCATAGTTATTTGTATAGCTTTTTCTTTAAACCCGTAATTAGTGATATAATTATCCCTTTGAGGATTCCAACCTCGTAAGTAAATTGTACCTCTAACAAGTATGTGATTGAAATCTTACGGAAAACAAACCTAAGCTTAAATAATCATCATCCACAAATTTAAAAAATGATCAAAATTATCACTATAAGGGCTCATTTGATGGTCAGGATAAGATAATGTGACATGATAAGATAATGAACATGATAAGAGCAGGATGGGATAAAAGTCTGATAAGTTGTTATCCTATCCAATGTTTGGTGTGCAATAGATAACTCATATGATATAGTATTATATTATCATATCATGTGTTTGTTGTTGACTAGATAATAACAAGATATGATATAAATTATATGCAGATGACAAAATTATCCTTACAACATAATTATAAAATATTTTTTTTTTATAACAAAATTTCATTCCACAAAGTAGAACACGATACATACTCCCAAAAAAACAAAGTTATAGATACACCTTTCATAATGTAAAACCCCTTATGAGAGAGAGGGCCAATGAAGGAAATTAAAATATTATCTTATCCTATCTTTGGGTAACCTAGCTCACCCATAGGATAAAATTTACTCTAGAAAATAGGATAGAATAAAAGAAAAGGACAAATTTATCATATCTTATTGGTGCATCAAACAATAGAAAAACATGATATGATAACTTATCATATCTTATCCTTTTTATCCTGATCATAGTAGGTTTTTGAAGGTCATCATGTAAGGTAAGTGTCCTTAGCTCGCGACAGGTCCGAAACAGTGGATATATGTCTTCTCTCATATAAGAGATTCAAAATCATTGGTGTCCAACTTTTGGAGCTTTTTCGTGATGTTCATGATGCAAGGCCATTACATTAGGTGCATCTGCCTTTGCATATTTATATAACCAACTTCGCAAAGTCAGTAGGAATAAGACTAAGCAGTTGTTTGACCTCGTTTGTTTGATGCGGGTAATGAACTTATTGTATTGTTTATTATTTACTTTTGGATAATAAACAAGTTATTATTTTAAAACTCTGACATTGTTTGTTATAATGTAATTACATTTGACAGAGAGGATGATTAGACAGTTTGGCTACTTATTAAGCATCTCGTGCTCATCTCAAGACTTGAAAAATAACATGCTAAGACCAGTTGACGTGGATCAAATGTTCCTAGAATGGAATGTCCATAAAAAGGATGCCATTGGTTGTCATCGTACCATCATCCTTGGGCAATGTGCTATGGGATACATGGAATGGTTCTAATTTGTTGACATCAACCCAGTAATTCATCCCAAGAAGGAAAACCTATATATTTAGAAAACATCAATTAAAACAAATATTTAAACACTAATACAAGGTTGATTGAACAACATATAATAATAATGATGATTACCTCTGTAAATGCACTAGAAAAATCCAAGAACTAATTCAACAATGCAGCAACTTCTTCCAAATTCGTCTCAAAATTTCCTTTATCACCAACATTATCAATATTGGGATGATCTGCAGTGCATAAAAAGCAAAACATGCACTAGTGCATGTGAAATCTGGATCGTCGATACGTCAACCATCGTGGCATTGACGTCCCGATTCGTGCCATGTGGAGCTGTTGACCAGTCTTGGTTCAATTGCAGAGAGGGGTTTATGCAAACGACAACGTTTTCGAAGTTTCAATGAGGGGGTTATAAAAACGGTGTCGTTTGACGAGTTTTTCTGAAAGGGGTCGTTTTAAAACGACATCGTTATGTTAGGGAATTTAAAACGTCGTCGTTTTGTGAACAATGGAGACGGCGTCATTTGACAAATACTTAAAACAACGTCATTTTTATGTTGTATTGCGATGAATATGATTTAGGGTTCCATCTACTTTTTGTTGGAAGTTGCTGATTGTTTGTCCCCAGTTGCTGCTCTCATCGCTTGATCCGCTTTCAAGGCAGGTAATTTATGGCTTTCGACCCATATCTGTGCAACCTTTGGTAAATCTTACGGTTATTTTGTTTTATTAGATGTCCTTAATTTCTGGATTTGATTCAGAGGATCGACTCCGTTGGTGTGGTCATCATGTTATGGTTACTGCACTGTTGTTATAGGTTAGAGGAGAGTTGTTGAGTGAATATTCGATGACATATGAAGTTAGTAATTGCAACATGCGTTGGTTGGTTTGAATAAACGTTATTTGATGGCGCCAATAGAATGTTTATGTTGAAGCAACAATAATGAGGCAAATGTATAATGAAATTAAAAGTTGATAGATTGCAATTTATCCCTTTTTTACGGTGTTTGTAGTCTTTTTGTAATTAGCTTAAAGTTTTCGTGCAGAAATAGTAGTGTGAAGTCGAGGTTTTCAGTATGTCTGTGATCTCGTTCGGATATAAACTGTGGGAGGTAAGCAAGCGTAAGATAATGTTCATTATGAAATTTTATTATCCTTCGGAATTTCGTGGGTAGTCGTGAACGATATGTTATGTTTCTTGTGTGTTCAGGGAGATGTCACCCTGAAAGATGAAGTTTGTCAAATGCTTGGGTATGTTAGGTGCAAAAAATGGAACGTGATAGACGCTGTAGGAAATACACATGAGATCAGGATTCAACAACTGCGTGCAGGTGGAAAGTTAGCTATTACCGATGGATTAGATAACATAATGGAGTTTTATAATTTGACAAACTCCAGGCATCTCATTAACCTAAGGCCTATAAGAAGTGACACTTTCAAGATTGTAATCTACGATAATGGAGATGAAATACAGTATCAACAACAATATACAGACACGTTTTTACACCCAATATGCAAATGTCGGTGGTGCCGCAGTGCTGGTAAGTAGTTCTGCCATGGTTGCTGAGAATTTTATGCATAATAAATTTTATTTTTTTTTAATTTAGGTTTGATATAACTGATATTCCGTGGTATAGGTCAAACGTTTCAGTTTGATTGTGAGGTTGAAATCACAGTAAATCGAAACCAGGCGGAAAGATCAATATTGGTGCGTTTTCAATACATGTGCTTATGTTATCTCGTCACCGATATATTGTAAACATTTATGACCTAAGATGTTCATTTTGTGTTACATAAATAGCCACTTCTTGAGTCATTTGTTGCTGCTGCGTTGCCATTGTCGTCCGGTGAACATTACCTTGTCGATGAAGATAATGTAGAACATCCAGTGGAATTAGTAAGATCAATACGGAATCCCAATGAAGCATATCTGACGTGGTTTTGGTTTGATTTCTGTGTAGTCTTCCACATTGTAGCTGGCAGTACATTCAAACTTGTTGTCGCTCATGCTCATCCAAGAAGGATATATTTTTTCCGTAAGTAAATGTGTAAGAATTATATTTTTTGTTTGTGGTAATAATATTTTACCCTTTGCATTATTTTGACTTGAGTACGCTGTAGATATAGACCATTTGCTGTTATTAACAAAAGTTGGTTATTTATTTTGTAAACTACAGGGCAAACGTGAGCAGGTTGATGTAAAGAAAAAAACGGATTTAGCATTCTTCCGTATACGATACGAGGCATTGAGGCATTGAAGTAGTATGCTACCTTCGAAGTTGTTTGTGTTACTCCTTATGAAGTGTTTGTATCTGTATTATAATTAGTATGTAGCTCAGTTTGAGTATTTTGAAGTTAACGTGTAAGTGGTGGTTGGGTAGCAGGGATTTTAAATTATGGTGGTTCGATTCGTATATTAGTTGTTGGTGTGATTGTAAATGTATTTTAATTAGTTAGTAACTCCGTGTGGTTATTGTCAAGGAGAACTTGTATGCAGTGGCTAGGTAGCTTGTGTGTGGATTTAAAATATTATGGATGGAGTTTTAAATGTTGTTGTGATTTAGGAACTTCAGACGTAAATTACACAATCGCACCAGGTATTACCCCTGTTTTTTTGTGGGAAAAAAAAAGCCTGTTCGCAGGGTTGTATTTAAAGTTATGAGTTAAGTGTTAAATGCGAACGCAATCACCTCGCCAGCAATAACTGTTTCATGGAGATGATGTACAACCCGCATGAACTATACAGTTCTTATGCTTGTCATGTTGTCATTGAATTTATCGATAATTTCTTTGGGTTAACCAATTGTGGAAAAATAGGCAAAGATTAATAGGCCCACTGAAAACCAGTAGTTTCAAAGACACGGTGGTGCACAAGTTGGAGTATTGTTGTGTGATAATGCCGAATGTTTGTCCGATGATTTGATGATGATTTCGCACGTTTGCGTTTAAACAAGCCTGTCTATGGGTTTAATTGCATAACAATGTTTGCAAGGCATTCAGCACACACGACTGGGTGAAAGTATTTGATTGATGCGTCGTTTCACCTTTGCAACGTTTTAGCGTACTTAAGTACTTAAGAAATGAAAATCAATGATGTTGTGTGTAGAGTTTCGCAGAATCACTGAATCAAATTTATAGTGGATAAGATGGGTAAACATCCGCTTTCGGTTACCAAGTAGTTTATGCGTGTATAGCTACAAAGTAACCAACCACGTATTATGTGTTGTGTATTTTTTTCAATGAATTTCAAATTAGAACGAAATTGTTGTCCGATACAAATCGTAACAACCTTGTAGATCGCCACCAATTGAATAATTCCTAAACATTCGAACATGAAATGTTTTTAATGTAAAGTAAGTTATGATGTCGTAAATAAAATTCCTTGTATTTGTAAAAGCCAATACATATACAATATAGGATTCAGGTTTTAACTCGTATACAAAGGAGTAAGCATCTACAAGCGTGTTGAATCACGAATAGGCGATAGAAGATGAAACATCATTACAGGACTTATCAAATGTGAAAACCATTGTTTTTCAGCTTAGGCTCAATACCAATACCGTATTTAAATTTAACCATGTCCCTAATGCCAACTACACAAAAGCTACCCACGTTTACTATATAATACATATCACAGAATCCATAAAATACCAAATTTTACATAATTAACTAGCAACCGCAACGACAACTGCCTGCCAGTTCCAGCAATTCATAGCGGAACTGACAGTAGTGAAATTGAATGTATTTAGATCCATGTTTTCACATGGATGGCTGGCCAATGGAATTTTGGCGATATTTCGATAAGTAGCTGTTATTTATGACAGTTGTTGTGCAATCTGTAATGCAAGTGGCCTTCGTTTCTATTTGCAACAACCTCAACCGTACTACGGAAATTGTATTTGCGTGTGCCATGTAGCTTAGTGGAGATTCCTTTCCTGCTGAAACCATCGTTGGTGCGAAGGATTATCTGATTTAAGGATTTTTTGAATTTTTGAATGGGGGCATGTTCAAATAGGGAGACATTATTGGTGATCGAAAATATTTGTTGGGAGATACGAATTTCGTAAAATGGGTGAGATTCGTAAGCACCGATTTCCGGATTTGTTAGAAATGTGACCATATGCGAGGGAAATTTTGGTAAAAGTTACTTGATTTCAGTTTGTTTATAACAACGAAATGATATCGTATACAGCGACACATTCTTAGGTTAAAACTGTTACGGAATAAAAAGAACTTTCTGGAGGAAAACAGATTCATTCAAAATCGTAGGATGTCCTTTGTAATGAGATAGCAGCTACAATTACATACGTTGATAACAGCTTTAAAATTCCATAGTTTCTGATTGTTGGTAACATGAAGTCAACGACATTAGAACATACATATGTACAAGGATCCATATGCAAGAATCGCCACAATAGCGATGAGATAAATCAGCTTCTGTGTTTTTTTCCTATGCTTCGTCAGCTTTAATTCCAGTTGTGAGCACTTAATCCTCCAGAACTCATCACGAACACGGTTCCTTCCATCAGCAGCATCTTCGGTTGATACAGTGTTATCGTCATCGGCCCATTTGAAATAATGCCCTCTGGGATCGTCCTACGCTTAAACAAAACAATTTGTATCAGAAGGTGTGTTTTAAGGAACCAATTTATTTTTTTTTATTATCGTACCTCCCATCTCGGACATCTCCAAAAAAACTCTGTTAGGGTTCTTTTCTGTTCTCGAAATCTTCAAAATCGGCAGACTTCCACAAAGACCGCATGCCCTATTTCCAGATGTTGCAGACGAAGAGGCAGCCATATCAAGTGTGACCTAATCGAGATGTAGACGAAGGAAGAAGGGTAATCGGGTCGTTTGTTGACGGAAAATTTATTTCTCCTTACTAATTGTATTTCCGTGTAAGCAATAACTCGTTCGGAAGGAGTTGAATCAGAGTGGTTACGGGTGGGGGAAACGACGAATCTGGTAGGGTTACGGCGAAGGGTAAGATGAAGTGCAGGAAGAGTAAAGTGAGATTTGTTGTAAATATCCATTATGTAATAGGAGCAATGGATGATAATAATAATAATAATAATAAGGACATTCAAATAGTATTCAAATTTCTACATCTACATACTTCCTCTGTTCCTATTTATTTCTCATATTTCAAACAAAACAAACCATTTAAGAAATCTAAAACATTACACATATTCCCAATACATTAATAAAGTTTTTTCGCAATATATCATGTCTCTTTATACAATCATTGAATTTTCTCCACTAATAACATAAATGAAGTCATATTAAATAAGGGCAAATATGAAAAATAGCATTGATTACACTCTTGAAATACTCAATACGACGGATAAAAAATAAACAAAAAATATCTCCAAAAAGCGACAGATAACTACGAACGGATGGAGTAATAAGTAAGGTTACAGTTTTTGTTTTTTTTTTATATTTTCTAAATAAAAAAGTCGTCTAAAAAATGACTCTCTTGACTTCGGGTAAACTTTCGTGAGAATGTTAAAATTATTGGATCTTTTTAGCTTCCAAGTGAAGCTTATAAACACAGTGAGGGAAATCAGCTCATTCGTTTCCCCTTCTTTTTAACACTCCTTCTCCTTCGGCGTTCGTATTTTTTCCATTCAAATGCTATATTTTCCTGTCTCCATCTTACATATTCTTCTTGTTTTGTTTTATTTATTTTCTATTATTCCATTGTTCCTCTATTTATATTTTTTTTCCTGTTATTAGTTTTTTTATTCCTATACCCCTTCGAAAAACATTACCATGAAGAATGCTTATTTGCTCATACTAAAATACATAATGTTTTTGTTGAATATCTCTTTTCCCGATTATCATGCCAATTGTAAGAGTTGAGAAATGTTATATATACAAGGTAATGTGCCATTTTTAAATGTTTAAAAATAGTAAAGAGAGGAAGTGCTCAAATCTATAAAAATTTTTAAGTGGCTAAACATGTTGTTTGGTTTTTACCTTTTCAATATCTTTACGAAGTGCACAATTTTATATTTGTTAAAAAAAAGATCTATTTTCATAATGTTTCATCGTTTGTGATGTTATCGTAAGTCTTACTTTATATAGAAAGTTGTAGTCTTAGCCACTTATATAGTTTGTTTGCTTTTAGTTTTCTACTCTTACATTTGCCATTTAAATTCTAAGTGTAGATCTAAGGTTTTTTTTTTTATTTTTTAATGGTTTTTTAACTTTTTAGTCAAGATATGAATAGATAAAAAGACATTGTGAAACTGTAAACAGGTTTAGTTAGGCAGGGCGCATGATCGACATAAACATAAAGTTAGTTTCAGCTTTATATGCCAATTTTCATACTAGGGCAGATAATGAAATGTGTGGAACATTAATCATGATGGTTAGTTTGACCCGGATCACATGTGGTTTGCCAAGTATTAAACCTAGGGCAATAGTACTAAACATAGCACGAGCATTTCATTGTGGGTTTGAAACACTTCAATTTCGCATTCTTGATTGTCTCCAATGGCATTTTCAATTGCAAAATCCTTCCATCCACCCGTCAGGAAGCAAGTAGACTTCCTTGGGTCGGTACACATAGTGACACATTTGGATTTGCTTCCCAGTGCTATGACAGTTTGACGTTCCTCCTCATCCCCCAGATAGTTCTGAATAGTGAATCTAGGAAATGGCTGTTGGTTTTTCAAAGAAGTAAATAAAGTTAGTCATTGTAATTGTGATTTTTAACCTTGCATCATAAATAAACAAGGAATAGTATTACCTACCAGTGAGTCGGCTTGAATCATGTAATCCCTTATTGTTAATCTGAATGCAACGGGTCTTTTGGAGGACTCTGAATTAGGGCATTATGGTTCATTATTTGACATTTATCATCTTGAATTGCTAACAATTTAACAACAAAATTTTATTCAAACTTACCCGTTGGCGCCTTGCCCAGTTCCACTTCATCGTATGTCGCAGCCAAGTAAGCAGTGACAATGAATATTGAATTCACATTAAGTTGAAAAAACAAAGATGCGTTGTTATTCAAATACAATTCATTCAGAAATTTGTTCCACCCAGTATTCAGCAAAACATTACTGTTTGATTCGAGGAGTTGCACAATCCATCTCTGACCGCTTGGTATTTCGATGATCATATGGTTCGGCACTGCACCGCTGAATTTCTGTACAATATCAGCTGGAAGTTTATGCATAATGGAACCGCTCATTAAAAATATTTGCGTATTATTACAAAGTACAAGTATAATTGTTCACTGACCAAATGTGTAAAAAATATTTAGATCCCATTTAGTGAATTTCCCAAATTTCAGCCGTGCCTGTGTCAAATTGTACTGTAATGGTTCCATATTATAAACGAATGTTGAATATCCTAGGTTACTTGTTTCAGCTCTATAAAATAATCATGGCTCAATTATGACAACCCTCTATTTTGGTTTGAATGTTTTTATTCGGTGTCTATAAAATGTGTCTCTCTTCATTCGATTAGGTATTGAGGGAAAAAAATAGTAGAGTTAAAAACATTCTAATCTTGGAGGAACCACTTACCTCAGTACCATCTTCTCTATTGTGCTTGCATAAGTGAATTGTGAAACATGGAAAGCTTTCGTCAGTCATCTTAAATGGCATCTTACCCTGGACCACAGGAGGCGACGATCGATTTTTGACGTTGTTCTGCAAATGATGTTCGCCTATTTTTGTGCTGCCGTAAAAATGTTGCAACAATAAAACTAAAATATAGTAGTTGTTGTGTCAGCCAATGAGCTACCTCCTCTCAAAATATAAAACAATGCATTCTTCACATATTCATTTTGTACCTTAAATTATATATGGAGTAAATTTAAATAAAGTTTTTTTAATGTGTGATTTTTTATGTTTTCGACAGTGGTAAACATGGGCACAACAGTTTTTTAGCATATGTAGTAACCTGAACAAGTATCCTTGTTAGCAATACCCTTTTAAAATTACACAGCAAATGCTTACATTCTGAACAACTTTAACTTAAAAATTTCATTTTCGGATGCTTTATATTTAAGAGGTGGTGGAGGCATTATAAAGGGTAACATTAATAATATATATAATTAATTGGTATTTAATTGATTCTATTGAAAAAATATAGAATTATGATAATTAACGGTGTATTATTATCTGTGATCAAATGTAATAGACCAAATATTGTCTAAAACTCCCTCTGTTCCTGTTTATGTAACCCCTTTTCAATTTTAAATAACATTTAATCACTTCTTTTCACGAACACCCCCATAAAGTAAACACTTTTTAGAGTTCCATTCATAAAAGTTTATAAAATTATCACATATCCATTGCTACTAACAAAATTTACCACTCTCCTCGCTTGGATTGAAAAACCCCGAAAGGGTTTTATAAACAGTACCGGATGGAGCAGTGAATAAAAAAACCAAATGGAGCAAGTATATGCAAAGTGACATATAAATTCAATCTTGATAAAAAATAATACATTAGGTCCTTTACCTTATTTTACAATATTGAGTTGGTCCAATAAGAATAATTTTTTAGTCCAAGTATATGCAATATGACTTGTATGTTTCGTTTCATTGTTGATGAGTTTAAAAGCACATGGCAACTGAACAATTCGAGTTTGAATAATTTGTCAAGTGTCGAAATTGTATAAATTGAACCAAAATAAAAAAAATTTACATTAACATAAAAACAACATTCAATGTTAGTAATGAATGGTTCATACACTACCGATGGAAGTTACATTTTCTTTTAGTTTTTTTTTTATAATGGAAGTTACCTTTCCAATGCCGCGTAAACTCTGCACCCTGTCACACTGAAACGACGCATCACTGTGATGCTTGGGAGTTGTGCGCGAAACAGAGCTATTGCATTCGTTCATGTATATGTGTGTCTCTTGGTAGTGGGAAGCTTTGAGATAACTTGAATTCGTAACAGGTAGTTCACTCGTCTGGTTTCATTTCACATTGGTTCTTTTACGTACATATTTACTTTCCTATTATGTGAAATTTTCATTAATCAAATTTAAAGTGTGTTGCCACAGTGATCCTTTGATGCTAAAATGTTGCCAAAAATTATAGTAAGGCTTAAATATAATTGAGACCACAATTATTTTTTATATAATTGAGACCGGTTGGGTGTAATTCCAATATTAGCTACAGTAAAGAGTACATTGTTTTCCTTTTGTTAAATTTTTTTACAATTGAGCATCTCTACCAGTGAACCAATTTTTCGTTCTTAAATGGACCCCACACATTATTTTAGTATTCTTTACATTTTTCCATACTTTATGAACCTCTAAGAACCTCAACTACATTTTCACTCCACCCATGAACCCACTTTTCGTTCATAAATGGGTCCCACTACTATCTCACACTCATAATATTTTATAATAAATATAATCATAATCAACTAACCATTTTTTGTACCCATATTTTTTTGTAGTTAAAAAAACTAACTTCATTTTAAATTTTTTTAACACATATTTACTCAAAATATTTATTTACACATGTTAGTATACAAATTTATTAGAATATGTCAATTTTGAATACAACGTTTACTCAATATAGTTTTTTCATAGCAGAGAGTAAAAAAAAATTAATCCAAATCATAAAAACTATTGCATATCAGCGAAAAAGAATACACATAGAATATTTTTCAATTGAGTACATTTGAAAACAAGGAAAAAATTTTAACCTCTGTCAGAGAGCACAGATTAAAAAAAATTAAGTCCAAATGACAAAAAAATATATATATGTGAAAATAAAAATACATAGGATATATTTTTTAATTTATTAAATTTGAAATGCAAAAAAAAAAGGCAGTTATTTTTTTTTATTGTTATTTCTCTCTCCTCCATGAGCTCACGACCAGGTTGCCAATTACATCACGTTCGTGCAAAAGTGGCGAACTGCCCTTTTCCCCACCGGTGATGAACCAAACATAAGTTCCTGAGGCAAGTGGCGATCGGGTTTAGAAACCCTGCTGGAGGTGCTACCAATAGCCTGGTTACGAACCAAGACTATGACAAGTAACGCTTCTCGATATACAGATTGATGGTTTCACAGTGACCATCCCCAGCTTTCGAACAGGTTGTAGCAGAGCTGTTGGTGTCATAGATAATGACAGTTGGTATTGTGCATTTGAAAAACCCAATTGAAAAAGTTTTTTTCCCACATCTTTGTGAAAGTAAACAACTTCAACGAGTACTATTTTCTGTAACTAATATAATGTCCTCTTGACACTTTTTTAATGTCCTCTTGACACTTTTATTTTGTTCCTATTTATAAAGCTCTTTACCAATTTTCAATGAGAATTAATTATTTTTTTCCACAAATATCCCTGTTTATTTAACACTTTTTAGATTCTCAATATTTTTAAAAGGGGTGATTTTGAAAATATATATCAAAATTAACTAAATTATTTCACTTTCTTAATGAAAAGTAAAATCTCACAAGAGGGCCTTATAATTAGGGACGGAGGTAATAACATCTACTCCCTCCGGCTTGAATTATAAGCAAAAAAAACATATTACTCCCTCCGATTCACTTTAGGTGTCTTTTTGGACTTTTGCACATAGATTAAGAAAGTGTTGATTATGATGATTATTGTAAGTTTTATGTGTATTTTGTCAAAAATACCCCTATTTAATATTTTTATTTTATCAATGCATCATTACTAGTATTACAAATTTCAAAACTAAAACAACATTAAATGTAAGGGTAAATAAGAAAAAACAGTATTAAATGTTGCCTAGATTTGGTAGAAAGACACTTATTTTGAAACAAAATTTTGATGTTAAAAAGACACTTAAAGTGAAACGGAGGGAGTACCTTTGGTTTAAAATATCAGCAAAACTAACTAATTTTATTAAATTTTGTTTCATTCCCAGTGTCACTTTTCTAAAACATGCTTATAAAATTGTAATCTTAATTAATTTCTTTTTCATTTCAATTACTACTTTCCAAAAATAGCTCTTTTTTTATAAATTTGAGAAAATTAAATACAATCAAGTAACCTCGTTAATAATTGTAAAAGTGGTTAGATTTGCTTATAATTCGAGCCGGAGGGAGTAAGTTAAAAGCGAAATTAATTTTTACATGGCGGATAAAAAATCCAGGTCACCCAAGTTAAAAGGGATAAGAATCTTAACGATATGCGTCATTTACCTAGTTTAACGCCCACACATAAACAGTAACTACGTTACTAATGTTTCAACCAAGATTAAAACCACAACATATCAAACCAATGTGTCTGTCTCATTTTCATCAACAGCACATGAGTTGAAATTTTAATATTAAAAATTTGCCGATTTAACTACTGCGAATAAACAGTTCAAACATTCATAATTAAATTACCTAAAGTCTTAATATCCATAATTTGCTAAGGGAAGTCCAGGCGTCTACCATATTCAACCGTCACAAAGGTTTGATGTTTGTTACCAACATAAAAAAATATTTAAGTATGCAGTTTACATCATCATAATCATAAATGATAAATGATAAATTCCATGAAGTTATTTGTGAGCTTAGGCACACCTGTTCGCTTATCGACTTCCATACTACCGGTTGATGTTATGCTTGAATCCTCAGTTTGCATCTGAAAATGTATCAATGATATCTCGACGTAAGTATTATAATAGTTGAACTGGCTTGAAGTAGTGTGTCTACATTTATTGTTGATCACGTGTATAAACCCATTTAAATTTTGTGTTTACCAAAGAAATATATAACCCCAGGCGTGGCTTTCTTGATACCAAGTTTAAATTTATAGCCCTCTTGCATGTTGTGCAACACACAGAAACCACGCCAACCTTTGGGAATGTAAGCTTCTCTTTTGTTCCTGGAAGCCTTGATCAACTTGCATTCCATCTGCGCCTCATTTTCGTCTTCAATGTAAAAGTACTTCCTCTGACTTGGAAAAGCTTGTGCTACAATGTCCGTTGGTAGTGGCTGGAATAAATTTACCATTATATTAGTTGAACAGAAAAAAAGTTGGACTTAAATTGACGTAGTATCATAACGCACATAAGTATACAGCAACAACATTACCAAAAGTCCTTTTTTTTACTGGTATTTTGACAAGGTCTTGTAAATCATAAAATCAAATTGGGAATCAACATCTGTTTAATAATAAATATTAGTTATCCATCAGACGAAGTGTTTATTACATATATAAAAAAGACATATCAGTTGTATTCAATGTCAAATAGTGTGTTTACTGGAATTATGTCTTACATTCTGATACGTTGCATCTTTGGCAACTGCATTTCGGCAACCGGATTAGATGATGCGGAGTGGGGTAAGTTAGTTCCGTGCCATTGTCGTTGTAAACCCTGAACAGGAAGCGACTCTCATCAAATTTTTCAAAAAACAACTGAACCTTTTTTGTAATTTTGTAGAATTGCACAATTTCAATCAGCCCCCTCGTGATTAACAAATGTTGCCCATCGTCCAGCAACCTAATCCGTATTTCCAAGTGGTTCGCTTCCGGGTCGACCAATACCCATGTCTTGCATCTTTCCTTTCCAACGTATTCTGACATTTCCTTATTCAAAACCGCCCGCTTCTGCATCATAACAAATTAAAACGTCCTATAAACACACAAATGTGTGACTTGAAATTTGAAAATGAACCAAGAGTTTTGTAGGTCACACTCACGGTCCCGGGAGAACAAGAAATAAAGAACCCATCCGCATCCATTTCAGTTAACCTACATCGTATTCAACAAAAACGTTAGCAAGATGTTGATCCGGCTGCTGATATATAAAGACAGAAAAGAATATCCTACGTTACTATTGATTTACAAACATATAAGGAGAATATGACAAATACAATATTCAAACTATTGAGTGTGAACTATACGAGAGAATCACGTGGTATGTTATTTGGCAACTATTTTGTTTCTAATTTGTGAGTACTCCAACATTCTGAACCCGTAACTTACCACAGAATATCAAAAATAATTTGTTAGATTAATTACCTGATGTGTTTGTGAAATCGGTATAGTGTCGACATATAACCATTAACCACAACGATAAAGGGAAGATGGTATAACCAGTAAATCGTGAATAACAAAGATGAAGGTATTAACTTTATCATGTGTGTTGGTTATCATGTTCTCCCATAAATTTCGTTAGATGAGAGTTTGTAAAGCGTACCTTTGTGAGATGTTACTGTTAATGAGGGATCACTTCTCCTCAACACACAGTTATGGCAACAAAGTAACAGACGAAGTGTGCTGTCTTCGGCGTGTTGTATTCGGCGGTTCAGATCGTTGATACTAGTAGCGAATGTACCGATGTCTCCAGAACAGCAGATAAAGCGTGCAGTGAAAGTATGTAGTATTTTATACTCCCTCCGGCTAGAAATATAAGCAACAAAAAACATATCTCTCTTGGTTTAAAATAAAAGCAAAACTAACCAATTTTCTTAAATTTTATTGCATTCCCAATTTATTTAATTTTTGTTTCATTCTCAATGCACCTTTCCTAAAATACCTCTATTCTTTTATAAATTTGAGAAAATTAATTACAATCAACTAATCTCCTTAATAAGCATAAAATTAGTTAGTTTTGCTTATAATTCGAGCCGGAGGGAGCATTTTTATAGATACTAGTCGTACTATTCCCGTGCAATGCACGGGTTAATATTTTGTACCTGGAACACTTATATGGGAGTTACTAACATGCAATCTAAAATTGGATGGTTGCTACGCAACCGATTGTTAAACCAATAAAAAGTTGCCACCTATGGCATGCCATTATTTGAAATAGTTAAAATTAGTTTTTTTTTTGCAATTTAGTCCAACGTAAAAATTAAATTAAAAATTTAGTCCTTTGTACCTATAGACAATTTAAAACTTTTAATTTTAAAAATTTAGTCCTTTGTACCTATAGTCCTTTGTACTTATAGACAATTTAATTTTAGTCCTTTGCAGCAACTTGAAGATTATGAAGAAGAAAGGGCAGTCCTCATCCTAAGACAAACAACTTTAATTTTGTTTTAATAGTATTTTTTAAAATTAAAAGTTATAATTTGTCTATAGGTACAAGAGGCTAATTTTTAATTTTCTTTTTATGTTGGACTAATCTGCAAAAAACTAATTTTAACTACTTCAAATAATGACATGGCATAAGTAGCAATTTCTTATTGGTTTAAGAGAATGTTGCATAGCAACCATCCAATTTTGGATTACATGATATAAAAATTCTAGTTATATTCCATGTTTGAAATTCTTATGAAATATAACTTATTATCCTAACTCACTTGGTATATAAAGGAATAGCTTTATTGAACTTATGATATTCTTATGATATTGAACTTATTATCGTAAGGACTTTATTACGCAAAAGAGGAAAAAACGCAAAAGAAGAAAAGGAGCAGCTGTCAGCCCCAGGAGGCTCGCTCGAGCGAGTAACTCTCGCTTGAGCGAGAGGCTGACCTTCAAACATCTGAGTTACTGAAGCATTTTCGCTTTAGCGAGTGATTTTCGCTCGAGCGAAAATGTGTCGTCTGCACTTCATAAAATAGGTTTTCAGATCTGTAAAAAAGAGAGAATAAGATATAGAGAGAGAAGCAGGTTTTCACAAATGTACACATTCACTCAACAAACACAAATCCAATCTTTTGTATATATGCTTAACAAAGCTAATTAGTAAAGGATAAATAGGAATAGCCATCCTCCCTGTGGTTCGATACTCACTTTCTCTATCTACAAGGTGTTTGCTCCGGAGTGTAATCCGGGCGACATCATTAGCGTGCACAACATATTTTCATAATGGAATCCAAACCAAAAAATAAAAACTGATTATGGCATTCATGGCATTCATCCTATAAAATCAGAAAAGTGATGATGATAACACCAACCCAAGGAGGTCACAAAACTAATATCTATAAAAGAACAACATAAATGGATTGCTACTACGATTTTAGCAGCATAAATAAATAAGATAAAGTAAAAAAAAACTTGAGTTTTCCTTTACGTATTGTAGATTTTGTTAAGTCCTTCTTCATTTTCGTAGCTGTTATTGAAATTATGACCAAGTCTAAGACCCATGTGATGAGAACCCCATATAGTATTTTGTGTGCCATTGTTTAGGTCTAAATGATGGAAACTACTAATGAAAGATAATTAGGGACGATTAGATAAGGGATGAGTTTTGGTGCTTAACACTTACTACCTCCGGTCTCGAATCGTCATTAATATTTCATTCAATCATTTGTTCTAATCGTCATTAGTTTTACTTTTATCATCTCTCTCATCTCTAAACCAGTATACATTAATTAATGGACACACTTAGTATTACAATTTTCAATTAGGATTAAATTGGGGCATTTAATAGAAACTATATATAAATAATACTTACAAGAATCAACGGATATAGTTATCAATAAAACCAACCAAATTCATTAGTTCGTGTAATACGGGTAAGTATTGCATATAGTTGATGAGAGGAACCAAGAGCTATTTAGAAATTTGTATTTACGTAACGGGTTTACATTTTGCACATTTCGGTATCTTTTTAAGAAACCAAAAAAAAATTTTCATGGGTATTAATAAAATTAGTTGAGTGCATTTCATTTTTTAGAATATAAGAAAAATTGACAACTTTGGGAAATAAGTTTTGGGAAAAAAACAAAATTGAAAATGTTATGTTTAATGAAAACCATTTCGGTACATATTCATGGTAGATAACAAAGTTGATATCAAAATAATCATTAATATCATCTTAAGTAAGAGATGGATAATAATTCTCATCCCACAGGTTCAATGTAAATGTAAACCTTTGGTTCCCTAAATAGTAAAAATCAACTATGTCCCCATCTCCAATGCCAAACCGAAGACGCAGATCTTCCCATACAGGACCCCCAACATAACCTTCATCAAATTCGCGTATCTCATATAATAGTCGCACAACTTCCCCGTCAGGACACCGGACAACCCAGTGACCCCCTATTTCATGGCCAAACCGCTGCGTAAAATACTTCCTCACGGCTAGGTACGATTGGGAAAAAAATTTAAATAACACACATACTTCATACATGTAAAAAAACGTAAAAGGTAATTTGTGGGTTAACGAAATTATATGAAGATGCGATGAAAGTGTATTTATACCTGTGCTTGGTAGTTAAACATTGGATCGTAGTCTACGTATTGCTGGAGAGCCATGTATGTATCTGTATCACCGAAAAGTAATAAACTTTTACGGTATTTGCCTAATAAACTGGAATAGGTGAACGGAGGTGATGTCGTATGTATGTATATATATGTATGCCACTGCACTTCATTGTACACAATACGAAGCATCAATTAGCAGGTGCGTAATTAATGTTACTAACATTTACGAGGATGGATATAACGTTTCGGTGGCAGAAGCAAAATGCATTGTATCTGTTCAATTTCTTTTGGAATAATTACACATAACTAAGTACTCTCTCCGGTACAAAATTAAGCACCATTTCAAGGTTTCATTATTTTTAAGTCGATAATATAAGGCCCATTTCTAATTTTCAAAGGCATTAAATACTAATGGTTTTTCCACAAATACCCGTATTTACTTTAAACTTTTTACATGCCCAATAATAATTATAGGGGTCCTTTTGAAAATGCATTCCATATAATTGTAGCTTTCATCTCCTTTTGAAAGGGAGAGCCCCTGGTCAAAAGGTGCTTATATTTAGGACCTGAATGGAGTAACATTTATTACTCCCTCCGGTCGTATTTATAATACCCCTTTGGGTTTTAGTATTTGTACCTATTTATATGACCCGTTTTCAATTTTCAATAGTATTTAATTATTTCTTTACACTAACACCCCTATATAGTCCACACTTTTTAGAGTTTCAATCATAATTATACGGGTAGTTTTGACCAAAGTATATCAAATTTTGACATTTCCAATGCAACTAACAAATTTATCTATTATGCTTTGTGAGAGTGTAAAACCCCAAAATGGTCTAAAAATTAGAACCAGATGGAGTAATGTTTTAAATAAATGTTTTTGCTTCTCCGCGCAGATGCTTAGCGTATTACTAATAGCCAACTAGCCATACATATACTCCCTCCGGACCTATTTATAAGTCACATTGTAGAAGGATTTCTTTTGTGCTATTTATAAGTCCCTCTGTATTTGCTAGGAGACATTGATTACCGTTTTCTCTTAATTTCCCTTTGCCCATTACTGTGAAGTAATACAATGTGAAATTTCCAATGCAAGTCAAGAGGGTAAGATTGTCATGTTCAATTACTTTTTTAAGGTTTCAAGAAACGTAACTACCCTCATTGGTCCGTGTGATATGGTTAAGTATGCCCTGTAAATAGGAATAGAGGGAGTATTAATCAGTCCGGTGTCAATCATATTTTTAGGACACATGCTATATATAGGGCACATGCTATATATAGGGCACATGCTATAAAGTTTTCTTTGTCCTAATTATAAGTCACTTATATTTTTTTTGCATTATTTATTGATTTTTATCTCTTTTGCCCTTATTAAATGCTTTGATTATCTATGTGTTTTTGTTGTTCATTAATGAGTGCGAATTTTCCAAAAAAAATTGAGGAGTTAAAATTGTAATGTTACAACTTATTGTCATAAAATTCATAAAACCAACCCTTTAATTGGTATGTGTAATTCCGATTAGTATGCCCTATAATAAAGACCGGAGGAAGTAGTAAAACACTAATTAATGAAGCCGCCATTGCGTTGCTCATTTATGGGAGTTTGGGCCGGAAGCACAAAGGTGTTATAAACGGTAGGTTTACTCAGTGAAAAAAAATATATTATATACTAATCATCAAACATTAATTAAAATAAATAAAAATTACTAGTGACTTATACTCCCAATGACTAGTATGATTAGAACCATTACAATCAACAAGCGGTGGCGGTGTGCGCTGGCGGTGGTGCACGGGGGAAGCACGGTGGAGTAGAAAACAAGGGTCATTGCCATCTGTTATAGTTACCATTCATACCGGCGTGAAACAAAAACATATTGATACAAGAGGATGGATAAAAAAAATTACTAGAGAAGAAAGGGAAAAAAAACAGTAAAAAAGGCTGAGCAGAGAAGAAGATAAGAGGTTATTCATGTTGTGAAATATGGAAAGGTGTACACAGAAATTGAACTTTAAGAAAAATTATCTGAAGAACTTTCTATGCAACATTTCTCTTCTTCAAAATTTCCTCTAACAAATGTCGTTTCCAAATCTGGGTCAACAACATCTACCCTGAATGTTGAAAAACCTACGTACTTCAATGTAATCACTTGTCTGTGCTTTAACTTCATTGCTTTCCTAAAATAGTCCCATCCATAGATGATCGATCCTGCTGCAACGAAACCTGAACGAGTATATGTGCGGAAATGCCAAGTTTTCATCCGCCATCTTCGACCACATATGGTATGTATGGTCCACAATTGACCAAGGTCATCATGAAACTTTTCAATGAAGTCATGAGGTATTGGAACAGTGAACTGTAGATACAAAAAAGTTTTGTTATTAATCAAGTAAAATAAAATGAAAATACAAATGAAATTGTCAGTGTTAAAATAACCTCTGATTCAATATTAGTAATTTTAAAACTGTAAAGAACATTCATATCAAATACATTTGTCGCCAATGCCATTTTGCTGGTTAAAATAAAAGAATTAGTTTCGTAGTAAAAGTTAAAGTAGATATTTTGTTATTTCCGTAACTATTTATAGAGGTTAAGTTACTGTAGTGTGAATGAGTGCACTGTATCGCACATTGTGTAAGGGTGCAATGTTTTGCTATATTACATTTCATCTTTTTTTTTTGAAAGGAACAACACACTTACTTTCCTATAGATCATGAAAATATATGTCTTATGACTAACACCATTTCACAATTGTTTTATAAAAATTATAAAAAAATCATGAAATGATATGTCTTATGAAGATAGGTCTTTTGGACTAAGACTCTTTCACAATAGTGTTTCTAAATATATTTTTAAAAAATTAATTATGAAACAATACTAATGCACCTGTTAAGAATAATACAGTGTTGAAGAGTTATGTCGTATGAATTAACACAACTTCACAACAGGGTTATTAAATAAATTATTAAAAAATAAATTCCGAAATAATACTAATGCACCCGAAAAAAAATTCGGAAACAACCTTTCATAATAATACTAATGTATTTTAACAATCTAAGACATTATGTATAGTCAAACTCTATTATATTTTTGAATCCAAACCTTGAAATCAGAGAGCTCTCCACGGACCAGAGCTTTCACCAAAAAAAAAGTTAAGAAAATAAATAACAATAAGACGTGCAACGTGTTTTCATAATATTTAAAATTAAAAAAAAACTGAAGTTACAGTGCAATGTTTTAGTCTATAATTCGATTAGATATAGGGGTGCAATGTTTTGCTACATAATTCGGTTTTGTAAGTTTAAGTTGCAAAAATTCAATTGAAATGATACATTGTTTGAAGTTTCAACCAATGAATCTAATTCGGTGAAAGTTCAAGGAAATGATACATTGTTTCCTGAATATTATTAAATTAAAGATTATATATATATTATACTATAATAAATTTTATAATTTTAAAATTAATAAAATAAATCACAAGTGGTATGTCGTTTCAACAGTAAATTGGTTCACTACACTAACTTGTCACTTTTTGAAATGAATATGTTATGTTGTTTTTAAAAGTGAAGTGGTACGTATCATTGACTTGGCACCCTTTGTAATGGTACAAATAAATAAATATATATACATCATTTTTATTTACTATTTATTGCTCCGATTGGTATCTGAGTATGAATATTGACCAAATTAAAGTTGGCAAATTATATATAAATCACTATATTAAATTTTCGAACCCCAATATTAAATCTAAAGAGCCCCTCACGAAATGAAGCTCTCACAGTAAAAGTTGATAAAATAAATGACAGTTAACCATGTCACGTGTCAAGCACTTGGTAATTGTTTGAAATGAGTCATATAATTACAAACAAGGGAAATATATCAATTCTGTAACTTTACAATATCAATACATAAAAATTAAACTCATAGTGAAGCACCTAAATTTTAATTGAACTTTTAATCTGTGAAAATCAAATAATGCACAAATAATTTGGCTCATTTCCACCACCACCACTGATTATAGTATTCGATGAGACTCATGACTGATACTCAATCGGTAAATGTGAAAATTCAAACTAAATTATAAACTAGTTAAATATTATAGATTTCGTGTGTATGCCTCTCCAGTTGCTTGTATTCAAGATATGCTAAAGATGGATTGGTAGGTTTAGTTAGTGCACACTTTAAGGGAAGGGAATCATTGTGCGGACATGATGGCTAAGCATGGATCAACCATGAATTGTGATTTTCTGGTATTTGATGCTCCGCCTGCGGCGTTATATACTTTTCTTCTAGCTGATTCAATGGGAGTTTCTTTCCGCGGTTCTAGTTTTCTTTTTGTTTTCCATTGTACCAAGAAAAAAAACTAGTTAAATCTTTCCTATATTAGGTGTCCGAATGCTGCTCTCTCCTTCACCCAATTTGAAATCCTGCATTCTCATTCAAAGTTGGCATTTCCTACTCAAAGAAGGCATCCACAAGGCACTACTTTGTGTAAGTGTAACTGTTCCAATAAAAAAACTACATCATCAACAGTTATTCTCCTATTTTAATCATCACTCATTTATCATCTTCATCTCTATTTACAATTCTCCATCTTATCCAAAACCTACTTTCCCTAAACATTCCTTTCCCCACATTCATCATTGATCAATGACATCTCCTTGAAACACTCGATCTCCTTTACCACTACTGTCATGTATCGTAGTTACCACCCAGGCAAGGTCCATTCTCTCATTCTTTTCATTATTTCCCATGTTTTTCAATTTTCAATTATTAGTTTTATTTGGCTAACACATAAGATTATTATAAGAATAAATTAAACCCAGTATTCATGCCATTGCACGGGGCGATATCTTAATCATAATTTATGGGACGATATCTTAATCATGATTTAAGGGTTGTTGTTCATTGGAACTATAATGCACGGGCAAGTTCCACGTGTTACATAGAGAACCACGTACATGAAGGGGACCTAATAATTAATGAGTATAATGTTTATGCAATTTTTAATTGAGAGTAGAATTTCTAAGAAGACATAATGTATGTACACATTTTATAGCTTTTACTTTTTAATTGTTTGTATAATTATCGCAAGTGTTCTTTTTAGTTTCAATGAAAAAAGATTTTCACACGAAAGGGATATAGATTGAATGCAAAACAGATAATAATAATAATAAAAAATAATAATAATAATAATAATAGTATGTTTTTACGAATGTGATCATTTGAATTTCATCGAATAATTTTTTGTTTACAAATTATTTAATATTAATTCAATTTGAAAACCCATAATGATTTACAATTATTATCTATCCAATAATAATTAGCTAATAACAAGCAAACAAACAAATGTCCCGTGCAGTGCACAAGTCAAAAACTAGTAGTACTATATTCGTACAACCCGTGCATTGCACGGGCACAAAACTAGTACTAGTACATATACATTTTACCCTAACCATAGCCGCACATGATGTCTATCTCCGTGTCCTCATACTCCTACTCCGTCATTTAAACAGGTTTGCAGTTTAGCTTCCACCATTCTCTACACTAATCCTATTTCTAGCTCCTCGAACAATGACTACACCTATTTCAAATGTTCTGCCTAACGACCATAAAAGTTTCGTTATTTACCTTTGCCAACACAACAGAGAAGACGGAACTCAGGTCCAACATAACCTTAATTTTATTTGTTTGGTTTTCATGATTTTCTCAATTCACCTACCTTAATCAATTGTTTTTCATTTTCATAACCCTTTACTGTATGGAAAAATTAGAACCTGCCTCGTCATTTCTTTGGCTGGGGTTTCAGTCTACCCAATCCAATAGTCCTTCAAGTTCCAACCAAGCGATCGTAGAAGGTTTACCTCAAGGACTGCAACGGCGATGTTTGGCTACAAAAAGGATGGAACAGATTTTTGTCAGACCTTTCCATTGGAGACAAATCATGCCTTTCCTTTACATTCGATGAACAGAGTTCCATATTCCATATTAAAGGATGGGAATTTCGTTTGTGCTCTGAAATACATTATCCAGCAATCGTTCCATCTGGTGCCAACATTCTGTCAAATATCTTTCAATTAATATGTCTTTTGTACTTATAATGACAAATATCTTTTTTTGTAGATGTTGAAGATGGGCCAACATTCTATATCACTCTCAAAGATTACTTGATTGAAGCAGACTCTTTAGTAAAAACATGTTTTTAATCCTTGTCGTGCTTATTACATACTGTCATGAACATTACTAATGTTCCTTTTCAATTCTATTGCAGCCTGTGCCTCGATCTTACATTGTGGACTACCTCAGTTCAAGTATGGAACACGAAACAATTTTAGTCCACAAAAACAATAGCACACGTGTAACAATGAGTACACCTCCAACGAAATCAACTTGTTTTGTAACAAACGGTTGGAAAAGATTTGCAGATATTAATGGGTTCACCGATGATGACGAATGCGAAGTTACTGTTTACGGCAATGATGCTCATCAGATCCTGATGGAGTTTGAAGTTATCACTTTATAATTATTCCGTTATATGGTTGTATTATGAATCCTTTGTTACGGAAAATTGCTCTTAATGAGGTATTTACGCGACCATGCTTATTATGTAACTTTCCACTGGTTTGTATATGCTTCAGTCTATCAACAATGTTCGGTACATTGATGCAATTTATATTTTGTTTATGTTTTAATATTAATCCATCCGGTCCTTATTATAGGACTTTAAGTAACCGAATTACAGATACCACGGACAGTGGTTCGTTTTATGAATTCTATGAGAATATATTATGATATTACAATTTTACCCCCTTAACTTTTATTGGAAAATTCACACTCATTAATGAACAATAAAAAAGACATAAATAGTCAAATCATTTAATAATGGCAAAAAGGAGAAAAATCAATAAATGATGCATAGAAAATATAAAGTGACTTATAATTAGGACCAAGAAAATTTTGTAGAATGTGACCTACATATATGACCGGAGGGAGTAGTCCTATTTATAAGACCCTATTGGGATATTTATTTTGGTCCTGTTCATAAGACCCATTTCCAATTTTTAATACATTTAATTACTTCTTTCCACTAACACATATATCCAAATTTGTAATATCCCTTTTAATGTGTTGAGTCCCCGCACTACCATGAATACAATACCGATCCTTCCGGACCTATTTATTACTCCCTCCGTTTCACTTTAAGTGTCTTTTTAACATCAAAATTTTGTTTCATAATAAGTGTCTTACTACGAAATCTAGGCAACATTTAATACTGTTTTTCCTTATTTACCCTTACATTTAATGTTGTTTTAGTTTTGAAATTTGTACTACTAGTAATGATGCATTGACAAAATAAAAATATTAAATAGGGGTATTTTTGATAAAATACACATAAAACTTACAATAATCATCATAATCAACACTTTTTTAATCAACGTGCAAAAGTCCAAAAAGACACTTAAATTGAAACAGAGGGAGTATACCATTTCGTGTTATTACACTCTCAACAATGAAAGTGTTTCTACTCCATCCGTCCCTAAACATAAAACCGTGCTGACATCTTTATTTTGTCCATACTTATTAAACCCCCATACCAAATTTCAATGATCAATAAATACTCCCTCCGTTTCACTTTAAGTGTCTTTTTAACATCAAAATTTTGTTTCAAAATAAGTGTCTTCCATTGTACCAAATCTAGGCAACATTTAATACTGTTTTTCCTTATTTACCCTTACATTTAATGTTGTTTTAGTTTTGAAATTTGTAATACTGGTAATGATGCATTGACAAAATAAAAATATTAAATAGGGGTATTTTTGACAAAATACACATAAAACTTACAATAATCATCATAATCAACACTTTCTTAATCTATGTGCAAAAGTCCAAAAAGACACTTAAAGTGAAACGGATGGAGTATTTTTTTCACCAAAAGCTTTAATCTTGTTTAATTTTTATACTCCCAATGTAGAACCAATTGAAGTGTTATTAATTACCATAAATCAATATTCACTCATTTACATTAAACTAACCTCTTTGCTACGTACGTATATATCTTGCTCGTAATTCGATAGGCAAGGAATAATTAATTATCCGATTCAGTTGCCACGCACGACTCGAAATGAACCTTAGCACTAACCATTAGACCCTTGGTTGAGAAGGTAACTCCTACTTTTTGATCAAAAATCCGTCTACACATCAAATCAACCGTCGATTCGGATAACATCTGGGATCCCGTTGAAAGACGTTGAAATACGGATACTCACAACACTATACACCCTCCATATCGTCTTGTCCAAACAAACCTTTCACCGAAAATTCTGAAACCCACTCTGCGCAGATTGAAGAAGCACACCGAAACGCAGATTGAACCCATATCGTCGAAATGCCAATGCATCCCAAAGCAGCACACCGAAACGCTTTCAAAGGCGATGGCTTTGAGGCGTTTGAGATTAACATCAAAGAGGAAATGCTTGATGACTGCACCATGGTAATACTGAATTAACCTCTTAACTCCATTGCGATACAAGTTCCGCTTAAATGTTTGATAAACCATTTACATTTTCATTATAGTGTTTTAATTATCAATGTCTATGTAATACGGGAAGCAATTTTATGTGGATAGTTGAACTAGTTTTCCAATTAATCATGGCAATTATGACATTGTGAAAATATTGAATGATGAAATTGTGAGACTGTTGAGTACTACATAAGATAATTTGCGACAGAGATTATGACTGCATATCGCATCTCACTAAACATTACTGAATAATTTCATGTTATACAATTAGATTTACAATGGAATTTTTATATAAATCTTGTTGTAGATCATTCCGCGAGGGTTGTTGGAGGCATGTGGATGGAGACTGCCAAGCTGCATAAGTATTAGGTTAGAGAACGGCAGTATGAGGCACGTCGAAATTGTGAAACGGAATAATGACTACTACTTCGGAGGCGGTTGGCGTATTTTCACAACTTTCAACGAAGTTGACAAACACCAAGTCCTAGTATGTAGTTTCCGCTACAACCCCATATTGGATGTAAATTTTTGGTACAGGGATGGTTGGAGGAGACGTCTGCGTCTTAACAGTGGCGGTATGATCAATTATTTCATAGTAATTGTCTAACACCATTACATAAGATTTGTATTTCCATTTGCCAAGTCTAGTTGACAAATGTTAATTATGATTTTTCATTATGAACACTCAAACATCAGCGTGTTATAACCCTCCTCCCAGCCGCAAGGTAGAGCATTTGCATCGTTTCCAGATTATTGTGAAGCCATATCAGATCATTGGCCCAAAGCTGGTATCATATTCTGCTTGTATCCTATCAATTTTGTATATTGGTTGTTTGATCTTCCCATCTGTTTTATGCTTAGTTTTTCTATATGTTGTTTGGGTGCAGTCTCTGCCATACAATGAAATCAACGACTTCATTGGATAAGCTAAGCGCCAGCAAGTTAAAATCATGGGATTACATGTGGATTGTGCACTGGTAACACTGATTCATTATCGTGCCCGCCGGCAGTGCTACTTGTCAAAGGGGTGGCGTGCAATTGCGGCGCGTTACAAACTTGAAACTGACGATGAATGCCGCTTCATCCTTTTCCGGGACCCAACCAATGGACTGATATTGCATTTTGCAGTCAAGAAAACAATGCTACCGGATGGAGAAGAAGATTTTTACTAACAGTGCAACATCAATCTAACTTAGATTAAACTGATAAACCATATTTTGTTTGCCTTTTGCATTATGGTGTAGCGGTTATTAGTTTTTTGCTGCATTTTGTTTTAAATTATGTGGATTAATATGTTTGTAAAACAAATTATGCCTCCTTCGTATATAGCTTACCATAAGGGTAATACTATTATGATGTATGCGTTATAACGTATTGCGATATGAAGCATCAATTCCTTCACGGCAATCTGATAGTTTATCAAAGTTTATTTATTATTTACTGTTTTTGAAGGTGCTTACGGTAATAATTCCCATGACTAATTATTTTTTCAAGTCATCGAATTTCACAAATATAGTGACAAATCTTTTCGTTTTTTTTTTAAAAAAAAATTTTATTTGTCCCAGTCTTTAGTTGGGTTTGCCTTATATATCATTTTGTAACATGTATTTGAAAAGTGGAACTCTTATCATGTTTTTATGATTTGGGGTTTCAAGAGGATAGGACGGTGTCAACGAATTAAACACCGACCGTGCAATGATGCACATATATTCGACCGTAACAAATAAGAGTTTATTGTTATATCATTCATACACTTAATTCATTACCTTAGACAACGTTACTATAACCTATTTGTTTAATTTATTTTATGCTTTTTTTTTTGGTTTTTTTTATTCTCTGGTTATCTCATTTTTTGTTTTGGTGATTTGGGGTTTAGGAGGTGATGACATTTTAAATGAATTAAAATGCAAAGGTATTCGATCAAAACAAGTAATAATTCATTGTTCCATTGTTCATTACTTCAATTCATTAACTTAGACCATGTTAATGTAAACTATTTATTTATTTTAATTTATGTATTGTCTATATTTTATTTTCTGGTAATCTCATTTTTTAGGGAAAGAGGGGGTCATTCATACCGGAAGGAGTATGAAGCTACAGTGGGTTTAATAAGGTTTGGTACTGGAGACGGTACCTCATGCTAAAAAAGCAGGGAAGCTTATCCTCACCTTGTCATCTGTATACTTTTGTTTACGAGCGTGTGGCAAGTACGGCGCAGAGTAACTTCCCAATGCACAAAATGACGGACGTCACTGATACTACAAGACAGAAGTAGTCACAGGTGACCGTGACAGACATCACACATCACACGCTCAGTTCATCAATAAACACAGGGCAAACTATGTCCACAACTTCCCCTCAACACTTGCTGTAGCCCTCATTTTGGGTCCAGACTAAGTTTCCAGGTTGTCATAAAAAGGGAAGATAGGACGTTTCTTTATTGCAATCCAAACCAAATTTCGCACGTATGGTTGCCATATTTTATCTTGCGGTGTTGTTAGTTCATAAAAATACTGAGAAAAACCTAATTAATGTATTGTAAGTATGAATAATTATTATTCGTATATTTCTTAAACAGTGTGTTTTGTTTGAAATATGAGAAATTAATAGCTGGGGATAGTGTATAAATGTAGAAAATATACTACTCCATCCATCCCATTATCTTGGTAAAAAATACCAAAAAATTGGTCTCATATTAAAGTAAAAATAAAAATACAAAATCTTATATATTGTATAATGTATAGATGATTGATAAGTAAGTAAGGAAATCATATTTAAAAAAATTTTAACTTGGAGACAATATTTTTATATGTATTAATTGCAATGATATGGAACTTTGTTTAATATCAATTTGTAGAAATGCAACTTTCGAAATTTGTTTAATATCATTCCCAAATGCAACTTTCGAAAAATATTTGTAGAAAATTGTTACTCCATCCATTTCACAATGTTTGGCCTTTTAGTCTTTTTTTCTTGTTTCACAATGTTTGACATCTATTGTGATTTTTTCTTGTTTCACAATGTTTGGCCTTTTACGTTTGCAATCAACAATCATATTTTTTTTTCATTATTAACCTTTCATTCAATCATATCTCTTACTCTTCATTAGTTCTACTTTTAAAATCTCTCTCACCTCTAAACCACTATACATTAATTAATGTACACACTTACTAATAAAAATTAAATACCATTACATTTATCAATAAAGATTAGATAGGGGCATTTTATACAAAGTATACATAATACTTACAATAATTAACACTTTCTTATTCTGTGTGCCCATACCTAAAAGGCTAAACAGTGTGAAACGGAGTGATTAATTTAATTATTTGTTGTTTCATTCCTAATGTAACTTTGCACAAAATACCTATATTGTTTTATAAAATTGAGAAAATTAAATACAAAATCTCTAGTCTTTCACATATCCAATGACACCAATAAAATTATCCACTCTTCCTTGCGGGAGTGGAAAATTTCAAAAGTGTCTTTTAAATAGGACCGGATGGAGTATGTTGATCTGACTTAATAGGACAATGTGCAAAGTGAGTAGTTTTTTGGGTTAATATAACACGTAGACTCCTTCACGACTTTGCATTTACAGTTAACCATAACTAAATCGAGGTTAAACATTGCAAAGCATATCAACAATTGGCTCAACAAAGTTGATTACATGGATCAACAAAGAACACCCCCATTAATGGCAACCAAGCAACCGGAGAAAGACATTCAATGTGAACATGGAACCCCAACTACACCACATGTCATGAGGTAACAACAATCGTAATATTGAGTAATGTTTTGTTTCTAAACCTTCCTATTTTTTTTCGATATCTGTTATTGCTGTGTAGAAGCACTGATACAAGATGCGCAACTATGTTGGGCCTCTGCCAACTTGTGAGGTGTCATACATGTACATGTTGTACCAAAGTTGCATAAGGCCAAATATGTTCCACTTTGTTTTGAAAAAAAAAAGTGGCATTGTTACATATTTCAACATAAGTTTACTTCAAATCAAATTATTTTAAATAAACCTAAAAAAAATGAAAAATACTATCGATGTGGTTAACGTTGTAGTCAAGTACTTCCCCGTTCAAATGTGGGTTATTAGACATGCGGACGTTTACTGGATACCGTAACAAACCAAGATAGCAAAGGAAAGCAGTAGCTAAAATTAACACAATAACAACTTTGATCCAAATTTCAATTATTTACAATGTTCAATGTACCACTTTGTGAGAGAGATTTCCTTTTTTATGCTATCAATTTAAATGGAAAACAGACAAATTCGTTGAAAAAAAAATATACTACTCGTATCTTAGTTAATTTATCCACAATAATGTTATTATTTAATTTAAAAAAAATTCAAAACAATATATATATATATATATATATATTTGTTTTCTTTTTTTTCCAAAACCATATACATTACCCATTTGCAGAATCGAACTCGCGATATCCATGATACCCTACATGGGCAACTTCCACAATGCCAGTGTGCTAATTGTTGGTGACTGTAACATGGATGTACCTTATATGTTTGATAGATAGCCGTATATTTCTGTTAAAAAATTTTGATAAATTTTCGTGCTTATATGTTTTACTCATTTCCATAAAAGCAATTTAACTTGTTCCGAGATCTCCCAAACTGCTGGTTCGAATGTCAATGAATTAACCACTGAGAGCTTACTATAGGCAATCCAGGTATGTAAAATAATTATGCCAATGATTAAGGTTTTTTAGTTCGCGGTTGAAAACATCGTTAAGCTAATCCGAGGTTTTGTACTGCATGATATGGTTAATTACAGGACTTGAGCAACCAGTTGGGTTCTCTGGAAAAGGAGAATCGTGAACTCAAGACACAGTTGATAGCCGAGCAATTGCAGTCAACAACCAAAGAATTTTTACCCAATTTGTTTCCGCAGAAACGTGAAACAAACAACATTTCCGGTTCGAAATTAAATTCGATTCTATCGGAAGTGATTAAAAAGTCTCAAGATCCAATTGCACATATAAGTCAAAGAGAAGGAAGTACAAAAGAGCGAGCTATCGCAGTTGACGACATTGTGGGTTTCACGCGCTTCGCAGATGAGGTACCCCAGGTTGTAATTGATGAATACACGACGCCTCGTACCGGTACCAGAACAAAAACCAGTAAGGGGAAAGAACGCGGTGATGGTTCGCTTTTCCCAGATGCTCCAAAATCATCAAACTCTGGACCAAATCGGGTATGATAACAAATTCAAAGTTACAAAATTACATGATATGTTATGTCCTGAAGTTATTTGATATAAGCTATATTCGTATCCGTTCATATTCCACAGACAATTTGAATTGTGTATTCATGAAAACCTAATAAAAATTGGTTGTATCAGATTGGGATTCGAATTGGGTTGGGATCAAGATCACAGAAGTCAAGTTCAATTGTCCGCCAATTATTCCAGTCAACTCCACCTCCGGAAGTCAGGCCCGTGAAGAGACCCCAAATGGAAGAGTCAAACAAATACAGACAATTCAATCCTTACATCAATGGTTCGCCCAGTCAAGCCCTGAGTCCAGTCATAAGGGCAGCCGACCCAAAGGGAAAATTTGACTGCATCATTCCAAAGGTTGTAAAATTATTAAATATAATAGCAATTGTAAAATGTGGTTTTCTTTAATAACATGAACCTAATTATATATAGCATTTCCCATATCGTAATTTTTTAAAAAGCAGAGGGCAAAAATGCTATTTGATATCAAAGCGGAGATGAACCTCAATCATATTCAACAGAAGCTTGCATACTACGTTTTTGGATGTAACTTAGACGAGAGGTACATAGACAATATCACAATGACTGTTATTACAAGTTCAGTTTATGGTATTATTGCTTACAGAAGTCATTACGCAGCGAGCAACTCTTCAACTGCAATGGATTTGTGCTGACCAGAGACAAATTTAGATGTTTTTTGCCAGGCAACGAGATCACCCAACAAGTATGTGTTAACAGTTGATTCGGGTTTTTTCCATTGAAAATAAATAATGATACATTATCATATCCAATTTTATCATTATTAGATTGTTCTACTCATGTGCTGGATATACACCGTTCGTCAATCTCAAAAAAAGCCAGTTAGATCATGGATTTTACCTCCCTCGTTTGCGGTACGTTGACGAAACCTAACCAATTATAAATTACATGCATTTATCACATTCACTGACATTACCCTCTCTACACTTACATGCATCCTAAATTTGACAAATATTCCTTTGTTTATGCAGCATGATGTTTTGAGCAACCAAACCGTCGCATACATTTTGAACAAGTACAATGAGGAATGGATGCCCCACACACGTGATCTGGAAATGGTAAAGTTTCTACAAAACTTAACCAAGATAAATTTGATAATTTGCGTTAATAAAATACAATTAAACTTTTACATAAATATTGTACTGTGTTTGAATATTTTACACACACACACACATATATATATATATATATATATATATGTGTGTGTGTATATATCTGTAACACCCTAATAAATTCTACCCTTAATTCTCAAGTATTAAAAGTGTGTACTTAAAAATTCCTTTTTAACTTATGGAAATCAACCGTCAAACGGACGGAGTTTCGCTTGTTTTTCGGACTTTTCTAAATCTTCAACCTGATAAACACATTTATATAAAATCAACAGAAGCCAGCAGGGCTCAAATATAAATATATATGCATCGCATAGTTGCCCCTTGGGCTTCTAGTGAAAACCATCAGTGTGTCAGAGTGCCAGCAAATGGACTTCATCCAACCAAAAGCTACATTTAGAC
Source organism: Crotalaria pallida (assembly GCA_037953625.1). Taxonomy (NCBI): domain Eukaryota; kingdom Viridiplantae; phylum Streptophyta; class Magnoliopsida; order Fabales; family Fabaceae; genus Crotalaria; species Crotalaria pallida. The sequence goes on along the minus strand of CM075654.1, from coordinate 51,519,258 downwards.
AGCTTGGCATACAACTGCTTTTCTTTGAGGACCTGCAGTATAATCCTCAAATGCTTCTCATGTTCACCCGGACTCTTAGAATAAATCAGGATGTCATCAATGAACACAATGACAAAAGAATCCAAGTACGGCATGAAGATCCTATTCATGTAATCCATGAATATTGCAGGAGCATTGGTCAATCCGAAAGGCATCACCACATACTCAAAGTGCCCATAACGCATCCTGAAAGCAGTTTTTGGAATGTCCTCTTCACGGATACGTATTTGATGGTATCCCGATCGGAGGTCAATCTTAGAGAACACTGATGCACCCCTCAACTGATCCAATAAATCATCGATGCGAGGGAGCGGATACTTGTTCTTTACTGTCACTGCATTCAGCTGCCTGTAATCAGTGCACATCCGAAGGCTACCGTCCTTCTTCTTGACAAAAAGGATAAGAGCACCCCAGGGTGATACACTTGGCCTGACAAGTCCCTTTGCTAATAGCTCCTCCAACTGCTTCTTCAATTCTTCCAATTCCGGAGGCGCCATTCTGTAAGGTACAATAGAAATTGGGCCTGTACCAGGCTTCAGATCAATACTAAAATCAACTTCTCTTCTTGGAGGCAATCCGGGAATCTCCGTAGAAAAGATTTCCGGAAACTCACGGACCACAGGAATTTGACTTACATCAGAAACTTCATCAACTTCCATGGTAGATAGAACGGCATCACTAAAGATAACCGCTTTCTTACCGCAGTCAATTAAGACATTATGCTGAGTCATCCAATCCATACCCAGAATAATATCTAACTTGGTTAGAGGCAGACAAATGAGATTAACTCTGAATTCCCGCTCCAAAACTCGGAGTGGGCAATTCAAGCACATTTGAGAAGTGACTACTGAAGAATTTGTGGGGGTAGAAACTGACAACTTATACGACATATCTATAGTGGACAACCCTAGTCTCTTCATGCAGTCAATAGAAATGAAGGAATGAGATGCACCACAATCAAACAAAACACCACAGGACATGTCATTCACAAAACAAGTACCTCGGATCAGCTCGTCCTCATCAGTCACCTCTTCTCCATCCAGTGTATACACTTTGCCCTTCTACAGTGGTTGGCTGCCACCTGCTTTCTGTACCCTAGTATCATTAACTTCCTTCTTCATTGTGCTTTTGGGACAGTTGTTTGCAAAGTGTCCAGGCTGACCACATAAAAAGCAAAGCCCTTCATTCCTACTATGAGCCCAGCATACACCCCTGTGCGGCTTCCCACAATGTGTACAAGTAGGAACAGGACCAAGTGTCACTGCAGATTGCCCTGCTCCTCTAGGGACTGAAGGCCTAGGATTAGAATAAGGACCAGATCTCTGCATCGGACCCTTGCCCCTAATAGGACCAGACAATTTCTGAGATGCCCTGCTTCGCTCCTCTGCTTGTTCCTGCTTGAGAGAATCTTCATAAGCACTGGTCATATTCACTAGTTGAGAGAGATTAGAGATTCCTTGATAGACAAAAACAGTCTTGATCTTGGGATGGAGACCAGCTTCAAACTTGATACATTTAGTGCGTTCATCCGCATCTCGGTAGCTGCCTGAATAGCGAATAAGGTCCTCGAATTGAGCTGCATATTCTCCAACACTGAGGTTCCCTTGTTTCAGCTCAAGGAAAGCCACTTCCTTCTCCCTCCTTACATTTTCTGGGAAGTACTTTCCCATAAAACGGACCTTGAAAAGATCCCATGAAATAAGCTCATGAGCTGCTTCCAAACCTCTCCTCTGTTGGTCCCACCAATGTTCCGCCTCACCCATCAGAACATACTCCACTAGTCGCATATACTAATCACCCGGTGGCTGCAGTGAGCTAAACACCTTCTCCATCTCCTGGTGCCATCTTTGAGCTCCATCGGGATTGTAACCCCCTTCCAACTTTGGTGGATCGCTTTTTCTAAAGCGGCCCATCCAGTCAATCTCCACTGGTGGTGGTGGAGGAGGAGGCTGAAGTGCTGCTGCAGCTGCAGCAATGTTCTGGGCTTGATTCTGCTGTAGGTTTGCAAGATTATCAGCTTGTTGCTGCTGAACTTGGGCTTGGTTCTGCTGCAATTGAACCAGAGTTTCGAGAATTGCAGTAATCCTATCATTATCAGCCCGTCTCCCTGCCATACTGTTGAGTCATGGAAGGAAAACCAGTTAATGATAGAACAATTAAATAAAACTACTAATATCCTACAACTTCACTTAGACACTAAACTAAGTATACTTGGGTTACTCGCTCGGTGAGTAACCATAGGAGTAGTGAGTTCATACTCCAAAGGCCGAGGGAAACTGCTCTGATACCATAAATGTAACACCCTAATAAATTCTACCCTTAATTCCCAAGTATTAAAAGTGTGTACTTAAAAATTCCTTTTTAACTTATGAAAATCAACCGTCAAACGGACGGAGTTTCGCTTGTTTTTCGGACTTTTCTAAATCTTCATCCTGATAAACACATTTATATAAAATCAACAGAAGCCAGCAGGGCTCAAATATAAATATATATGCATCGCATAGTTGCTCCTTGGGCTTCTAGTGAAAACCATCAGTGTGTTAGAGTGCCAGCAAAATATTAAGTATGTAAATCAAGAGACCATAACAACAACTATGTTCAAAATAAATCATAAACCCTGCACAAAAGAAACTATCCCTAGCCTCACTCAAAAAGAAACATATATAGCTCATACACAACCAAATATACGGAGGCTGGAATCAAAATAAAAATATCTAATACCCATAACCCTACTCTCCCTACCAGGGAGAGTACACCTGCTCGGCCGGGGGCTGTGCAATCTCAATCTCTGTACCTGTAAGTATAGTAAGGGAGTGAGCATTGCACATGAAATAGAATTGCAGTTTCCATATAATCATAATACATCAACTAGGCCAAACACAAGTAGTAAAGTAACAACACATATCATTTGCAAACCTATTCACAATCAACGTTTTCCAACATGCTCATTCCTTATCACAATTACATATTTACGTTCTATTTACATGAACTTAACCAATATAAATGTTCCTTTCCCTTTCCTTTATACCTTTTCATATTCATTTCCATTACTTTTATCCATTTTCCATATTTATTTCCATTGCCTTTATCCATTTTCCATTATCCCTTTTTCCTTTACTAAAACCTTTCCATTACCATGTTCATTATTTATTCCCTTTAATTCCTTTATCAATTCTATTTTTATTTCCTTTATTCATTTTCCATTATGTGTAACCTCAACCAGAGATCTACACCTTACCATCGCGTGTAACCCCAAACAGAGATCTACAACGGTGTATGCAACCACAAACAGTGATCTGCATACACTGTGTATGCAACCACAGACAGTGATCTGCATACACTCCATCTCGTTTATGTAACCTCAAACAGAGATCTACATAAACTTCCCTTTTCCTTTTTACCTTTCCATTATTCATTTTCCATTAATGTGTGTAACCCCAAACAGAGATCTACACACGCAGTGTAAGCAACCACAGACAGTGATCTGCAGACACTTCCATTTTTACCGTACACCACTAGGATTTGGATACCGGCTAGGTAATTGGCACACCTGTCTAGGGACTTGGAACACCTGCCCAGGACTTTACACCCATCCAGACCATAACCTGTAGGACTATGTACTTTTACCAATCCATTTATTTAGTCAAATTATTGGTGTGGAAAACTGATCCTGTGGGTCACCCGGCGCCTACAGGGCGGTTTGGCCTGATGGGTAATTGGCCTGGCAGGTAATTGGCCCTAACAGGTAATTGGAACACCTAGCCGGGTACCTAGTGTTCCGGGCCCCACTGATCAGTTTCCACTTTAGTTACCTTTACCATTTAAATTAACCAACAGTCCAATTCATTAATATAGCCATTAACATAATTTCCATTAATACTCAACAGCATACATGAACTTAATCCATTCTAGCTTATCACATTTCATTTCCAATAAATACCTCTAAATTTCCAATGAATACATATAAATAGCCACTTCCAAATAATCAAACATATAATTCCAATACACATTTTCAATTACTCCCTTTTAAGGTCACATTCCACAATTAGCGTTTATAACCGTTTTCCTTTATTTTCCCATAATCTAATATACCCATATATATTCATTTCACAACAATTACCCTTTAATTAACCACAATTCAGTCCATTGGTTGTACACATAATCACCATACTCCAAATAGTCACAAGTAAGCATAACTGCAAATCACTCTAATTCAATTACATACATAAAGATTACCCTTTTCAAATAATCACAAATAAACATTTTATTATCAACAATCATAATCATAATCCATTCCAATTTCAGTAAACACACATAATGCACACTATCCATGTTGTCATTTTTCATTTCCAACCAATAAATCCTAATTTAGCCATATCCAAGTATACATGTATTGCACAATAATTATTTCATCAATTACTCAACATCATTTCACATTCAAAGTTCACATTACCTTCCCCTTTTCTAATTATGATTCCTAAGTTCCTTTCTATTACATTCACCATTCCCTAAATTACTATCCAAGATTCTACCCTTAATTTTTATAAACGCATAACTCCTAGAAAATCACTATAACCATAGGGATACCCAATCCTAGATCAAACCAATGCTCACTACATCCACCCCCTTACCTTAACCAAAGAGAGGGAAAGTGGAAGAACCCAAGCCGTAGCTCCAAGCGCTCCCAAAACCAAGAGCTCCGAACGCACGAAGATGGAGATAGTGATAATAATCTTCCCTAAGCCAAAGGAATAGAATGATAATGAGATTATTGCCCCATTTCCATAGAGAATTCGGATTTCCCAAAGAAGGGAAAGAGAGAGAGAAAAAATCCAAATTAGAGAGAGAAAAACTTCAAGAATCATGAATACTTACTTGGAGAGACAAGGAGAGACTTGATAATGGACCTTGGAGTGATTCCCTTAAGGTTTGGTGGATTTGGGATGAGAGGTTTTGTGCCCTAGAGAGAGAAATTTCGAGTTCTTTGGCAAAAATCACGCGTGAAATGCTTTTATTTTTTTCCACTGCAGGGTCGTTTAATCGATTATTAATCGATTAAGGGTTTCAAACATTCTGGACTTAATCGATTAAGCTGCAGCTTAATCGATTAAGTTGCAGGATTTTCAGCACCCCAACTTTGAACGGCCATAACTTCTTCGTTAACCGTTGGATCTTCCTCAAATTTTGACACAAGCTTCCTCACATATCCTACTTCACATCCAACGGTGGAATTTGTATTCTAAGCTACCAATCTTGTTATTCTCATTCCCCAATTTCCTATGTTTTAAACTTGAATTTACATGTCTAAATAGCCAATTTTCTAACTTATTTCATAATTGCTTCTATCCTAAGACTATCAAAGCACAATTTACACTAAGAATTAAATTTAGGATGTTGCAATCCTTTCCCACTTACCAGAATTTCGTCCTCGAAATTCATCTGTCCTGAAAAAATTGAGGATAAGACTCCTTCATCTTGCTCTCCAGCTCCCAAGTAGCCTCTTCTACGTTGTTTCTGTTCCAAATCACCTTCACTAATGGAATTTCCTTGCCCCGGAGTTGCTTAATCTGCCTGTCCTCAATTCTGATCGGGAGGATCTCAAAAGTAAGATTCTCCTTCAAGGGCAAATCGTCAGCTGCTACCACATGGGAGGGATCATGAATGTACTTCCTCAGCTGGGAAACATGAAATACACCATGAAGTCTAGACAAGTGTGGAGGCAAAGCAATCCTGTACGCCAAAGGTCCAACTCTTTCCAGAATCTCATAAGGTCCAACGAACCTCGGAGTCAGCTTCTTTGACTTGATTGCCCGACCAATGCCAGTGGTAGGGGACACCCTAAGAAACACATGATCACCCACATCAAACTCTAGGGGTCTTCTATGCTTATCTGCATAGCTCTTTTGCCTATCTTGAGAAGTCTTCATCTTATCCTTAATCATCGCGATCTTCTCTGTGGTTTCTTGCACCAAATCTGGCCCAGTCAACAAGTTCTCCCCAATCTGGAACCAACAAAGCGGCGTCCTACACTTCCTACCATAGAGTGCCTCAAAAGGTGCCATGCCAATACTAGAGTGAAAGCTGTTGTTGTAAGTAAATTCCATCAACGGTAACAACTGCTCCCAGCTACCAGCCTGCTCTAGTACACAAGCCCTTAACAGATCCTCCAAGGTCTGAATAGTACGCTCCGACTGCCCATCGGTTTGAGGATGATAGGTTGTACTAAACCTCAACTTAGTACCCAAGGCCTGCTGAAGACTCTGCCAAAACCTGGATAGAAACCGTGAATCACGATCAGACACAATACTAGAAGGCACACCATGAAGCTTCACTATGTCCCGAATATACAACTGTGTCAGCTTCTCCAGTGTGTAATTCTTATGGATCGGAATAAAGTGAGCACACTTTGTTAAACGGTCTACAACAACCCATACGCCATCACAACCTGCATTAGTTCTAGGTAGACCCGTCACAAAGTCCATGGCTATGCTATCCCACTTCCATTCAGGGATGTCAAGTGATCGCAACGGACCACCTGGCTTTTGGTGTTCAATCTTCACCTTCTGACAAGTCAAGCAGTGAGACACATGGTCAGCCACATCAGACTTCAACCCTGGCCACCAATAGATCCTCTTCAAATCCTGATACATCTTTGTTGTACCGGGGTGGAAGCTCAGTTTTGTTTGGTGAGCTTCCCACAATATGTCTCTTCGAATCTAGAAGTCCATTGGAACACATATTCTACCTCGGAATCTGATGATTCCATCAGCACCCTTGATGAAATCAGGTTCCTCTTTACTTGCTGCTCCTTCTAACAACTTCTGGAGTTCTTCATCATCTGCTTGCCTTTCCTTTATCAAATCCATCAGCTCACTAGTGACCTGCAACATTTCCAGAACAATACTCTTCTCTTTCACCAGCATGTTCAAGTTGAGATCACTAAACTCCTGAATTAGCTGCATCTCCTTCACCATCAAGTTGCTAACATGAAGAGTTTTGCGATTCAATGCACCGGCTACCACATTAGCTTTACCCGGATGGTATTGAAGGTGGAAGTCATAATCTTTCAAGAACTCCATCCATCTCCTCTGTCTCATATTCAACTCCTTTTGATCGAAGAGATAACGGAGACTCTGGTGGTCACTGAACACTTCGAACTTTGTGCCATACAAATAATGTCTCCAGATTTTCAGGGCAAACACCACCGCTGCTAATTCCAAGTCATGAGTCGGATAATTCTGCTCATGCTGTCGCAACTGCCTGGATGCATAGGCCACAACCTTGCCTTGCTGCATAAGTACACAACCCAAGCCTTGCTTTGAAGCATCACAATACACATCAAAGGGTTGGGTTGGTTCCGACATTTGCTGCATAAGTACACAACCCAAGCCTTGCTTTGAAGCATCACAATACACATCAAAGGGTTGGGTTGGTTCTGACATTGAACTCGTCAATCTCTTCTTCAGCTCCAAGAAACTCCTCTCACACTGCTGTGACCATTGATAAGGGACATCTTTCCTGGTTAACTTTGTCAATGGAAGAGCCAGTTTAGAGAAACCTTCAATGAATCTTTGATAGTAACCTGCCAATCCCAAAAAGCTTCTGATTTCTGTGACTGTTGTGGGCCTCTCCCACTTTAACACCGCTTCCACCTTGGAGGGATCCACAGAAACTCCTTGTGCAGAAATCACATGTCCCAGAAAATGGACTTCATCCAACCAAAAGCTACATTTAGACAGCTTGGCATACAACTGCTTTTCTTTGAGGACCTGCAGTACAATCCTCAAATGCTTCTCATGTTCACCCGGACTCTTAGAATAAATCAGGATGTCATCAATTAACACAATGACAAAAGAATCCAAGTACGGCATGAAGATCCTATTCATGTAATCCATGAATATTGCAGGAGCATTGGTCAATCCGAAAGGCATCACCACATACTCAAAGTGCCCATAACGCGTCCTGAAAGCAGTTTTTGGAATGTCCTCTTCACGGATACGGATTTGATGGTATCCCGATCGGAGGTCAATCTTAGAGAACACTGATGCACCCCTCAACTGATCCAATAAATCATCGATGCGAGGGAGCGGATACTTGTTCTTTACTGTCACTGCATTCAGTTGCCTGTAATCAGTGCACATCCGAAGGCTACCGTCCTTCTTCTTGACAAAAAGGATAGGAGCACCCCAGGGTGATACACTTGGCCTGACAAGTCCCTTTGCTAATAGCTCCTCCAACTGCTTCTTCAATTCTTCCAATTCCGGAGGCGCCATTCTGTAAGGTACAATAGAAATTGGGCCTGTACCAGGCTTCCGATCAATACTAAACTCAACTTCTCTTCTTGGAGGCAATCCGGGAATCTCCGTAGAAAAGATTTCCGGAAACTCACGGACCACAGGAATTTGACTTACATCAGAAACTTCATCAACTTCCATGGTAGATAGAACGACATAACTAAAGATAACCGCTTTCTTACCGCACTCAATTAAGACATTATGCTGAGTCATCCAATCCATACCCAGAATAATATCTAACTTGGTTAGAGGCAGACAAATGAGATTAACTCTGAATTCCCGCTCCAAAACTCGGAGTGGGCAATTCAAGCACATTTGAGAAGTGACTACTGAAGAATTTGTGGGCGTAGAAACTGACAACTTATACGGCATATCTACAGTGGACAACCCTAGTCTCTTCATGCAGTCAATAGAAATGAAGGAATGAGATGCACCACAATCAAACAAAACACCACAGGACATGTCATTCACAAAACAAGTACCTCGGATCAGCTCGTCCTCATCAGTCACCTCTTCTCCATCCAGTGTATACACTTTGCCCTTCTGCAGTGGTTGGCTGCCACCTGCTTTCTGTACCCTAGTATCATTAACTTCCTTCTTCATTGTGCTTTTGGGATAGTTGTTTGCAAAGTGTCCAGGCTGACCACATAAAAAGCAAAGCCCTTCATTCCTACTATGAGCCCAGCATACACCCCTGTGCGGCTTCCCACAATGTGTACAAGTAGGAACAGGACCAAGTGTCACTGCAGATTGCCCTGCTCCTCTAGGGACTGAAGGCCTATGATTAGAATAAGGACCAGATCACTGCATTGGACCCTTGCCCCTAATAGGACCAGACAATTTCTGAGATGCCCTGCTTCGCTCCTCTGCTTGTTCCTGCTTGAGAGAATCTTCATAAGCACTGGTCATATTCACTAGTTGAGAGAGATTAGATATTCCTTGATAGACAAAAACAGTCTTGATCTTGGGATGGAGACTAGCTTCAAACTTGATACATTTAGTGCGTTCATCCGCATCTCGGTAGCTGCCTGAATAGCGAATGAGGTCCTCGAATTGAGCAGCATATTCTCCAACACTAAGGTTCCCTTGTTTCAGCTCAAGGAAAGCCACTTCCTTCTCCCTCCTTACATTTTCTGGGAAGTACTTTCCCAGAAAATGGACCTTGAAAAGATCCCATGAAATAAGCTCATGAGCTGCTTCCAAACCTCTCCTCTGTTGGTCCCACCAATGTTCCACCTCACCCATCAGAACATACTCCACTAGTCGCATATACTAATCACCCGGTGGCTGCAGTGAGCGAAACACCTTCTCCATCTCCTGGTGCCATCTTTGAGCTTCATCGGGATTGTAACCCCCTTCGAACTTTGGTGGATCGCTTTTTCTAAAGCGGCCCATCCAGTCAATCTCCACTGGTGGTGGTGGAGGAGGTTGAAGTGCTGCTGCAGCAGCTGCTGCAGCTGCAGCAATGTTCTGGGCTTGATTCTGCTGTAGGTTTGCAAGATTATCAGCTTGTTGCTGCTGAACTTGGGCTTGGTTCTGCTGCAATTGAACCAGAGTTTCGAGAATTGCAGTAATCCTATCATTATCAGCCCGTCTCCCTGCCATACTGTTGAGTCATGGAAGGAAAACCAGTTAATGATAGAACAATTAAATAAAACTACTAATATCCTACAACTTCACTTAGACACTAAACTAAGTATACTTGGGTTACTCGCTCGGTGAGTAACCATAGGATTAGTGAGTTCATACTCCAAAGGCCGAGGGAAACTGCTCTGATACCATAAATGTAACACCCTAATAAATTCTACCCTTAATTCCCAAGTATTAAAAGTGTGTACTTAAAAATTCCTTTTTAACTTATGAAAATCAACCGTCAAACGGACGGAGTTTCGCTTGTTTTTCGGACTTTTCTAAATCTTCAACCTGATAAACACATTTATATAAAATCAACAGAAGCCAGCAGGGCTCAAATATAAATATATATGCATCGCATAGTTGCCCCTTGGGCTTCTAGTGAAAACCATCAGTGTGTCAGAGTGCCAGCAAAATATTAAGTATGTAAATCAAGAGACCATAACAACAACTATGTTCAAAATAAATCATAAACCCTGCACAAAAGAAACTATCCCTAGCCTCACTCAAAAAGAAACTTATATAGCTCATACACAACCAAATATACGGAGGCTGGAATCAAAATAAAAATATCTAATTCCCATAACCCTACTCATACACCTGCTCGGCCGGGGGCTGTGCAATCTCAATCTCTGTACCTGTAAGTATAGTAAGGGAGTGAGCATTGCACATGAAATAGAATTGCAGTTTCCATATAATCATAATACATCAACTAGGCCAAACACAAGTAGTAAAGTAACAACACATATCATTTGCAAACCTATTCACAATCAACATTTTCCAACATGCTCATTCCTTATCACAATTACATATTTACGTTCTATTTACATGAACTTAACCAATATAAATGTTCCTTTCCCTTTCCTTTATACCTTTTCATATTCATTTCCATTACTTTTATCCGTTTTCCATATTTATTTCCATTGCCTTTATCCATTTTCCATTATCCCTTTTTCCTTTACTAAAACCTTTCCATTACCATGTTCATTATTTATTCCCTTTAATTCCTTTATCAATTCCATTTTTATTTCCTTTATTCATTTTCCATTATGTGTAACCTCAACCAGAGATCTACACCTTACCATCGCGTGTAACCCCAAACAGAGATCTACAACGGTGTATGCAACCACAAACAGTGATCTGCATACATTGTGTATGCAACCACAGACAGTGATCTGCATATACTCCATCTCGTTTATGTAACCTCAAACAGAGATCTACATAAACTTCCCTTTTCCTTTTTACCTTTCCATTATTCATTTTCCATTAATGTGTGTAACCCCAAACAGAGATCTACACACGCAGTGTAAGCAACCACAGACAGTGATTTGCAGACACTTCCATTTTTACCGTACACCACTAGGATTTGGATACCGGCTAGGTAATTGGCACACCTGTCTAGGGACTTGGAACACCTGCCCAGGACTTTACACCCATCCAGACCATAACCTGTAGGACTATGTACTTTTACCAATCCATTTATTTAGTCAAATTATTGGTGTGGAAAACTGATCCTGTGGGTCACCCGGCGCCTACAGGGCGGTTTGGCCTGATGGGTAATTGGCCTGGCAGGTAATTGGCCCTAACAGGTAATTGGAACACCTAGCCGGGTACCTAGTGTTCCGAGCCCCACTGATCAGTTTCCACTTTAGTTACCTTTACCATTTAAATTAACCAACAGTCCAATTCATTAATATAGCCATTAACATAATTTCCATTAATACTCAACAGCATACATGAACTTAATCCATTCTAGCTTATAACATTTCCTTTCCAATAAATACCTCTAAATTTCCAATGAATACATATAAATAGCCACTTCCAAATAATCAAACATATAATTCCAATACACATTTTCAATTACTCCCTTTTAAGGTCACATTCCACAATTAGCGTTTATAACCGTTTTCCTTTATTTTCCCATAATCTAATATACCCATATATATTCATTTCACAACAATTACCCTTTAATTAACCACAACTCAGTCCATTGGTTGTACACATAATCACCATACTCCAAATAGTCACAAGTAAGCATAACTGCAAATCACTCTAATTCAATTACATACATAAAGATTACCCTTTTCAAATAATCACAAATAAACATTTTATTATCAACAATCATAATCATAATCCATTCCAATTTCAGTAAACACACATAATGCACACTATCCATGTTGTCATTTTTCATTTCCAACCAATAAATCCTAATTTAGCCATGACCAAGTATACATGTATTGCACAATAATTATTTCATCAATTACTCAACATCATTTCACATTCAAAGTTCACATTACCTTCCCCTTTTCTAATTATGATTCCTAAGTTCCTTTCTATTATATTCACCATTCCATAAATTACTATCCAAGATTCTACCCTTAATTTTTATAAACGCATAACTCCTAGAAAATCACTATAACCATAGGGATACCCAATCCTAGATCAAACCAATGCTCACTACATCCACCCCCTTACCTTAACCAAAGAGAGGGAAAGTGGAAGAACCCAAGCCGTAGCTCCAAGCGCTCCCAAAACCAAGAGCTCCGAACGCACGAAGATGGAGATAGTGATAATAATCTTCCCTAAGCCAAAGGAATGGAATGATAATGAGATTATTGCCCCATTTCCATAGAGAATTCGGATTTCCCAAAGAAGAGAAAGAGAGAGAGAAAATCCAAATTAGAGAGAGAGAAACTTCAAGAATCATGAATACTTACTTGGAGAGACAAGGAGGGACTTGATAATGGACCTTTGAGTGATTCCCTTAAGGTTTGGTGGATTTGGGATGAGAGGTTTTGTGCCCTAGAGAGAGAAATTTCGAGTTCTTTGGCAAAAATCACGCGTGAAATGCTTTTATTTTTTTCCAGTGCAGGGTCATTTAATCGATTATTAATCGATTAAGGGTTTCAAACATTCTGGACTTAATCGATTAAGCTGCAGCTTAATCGATTAAGTTGCAGGATTTTCAGCACCCCAACTTTGAACGGTCATAACTTCTTCGTTAACCGTTGGATCTTCCTCAAATTTTGACACAAGCTTCCTCACATATCCTACTTCACATCCAACGGTGGAATTTGTATTCTAAGCTACCAATCTTGTTATTCTCATTCCCCAATTTCCTATGTTTTAAACTTGAATTTACATGTCTAAATAGCCAATTTTCTAACTTATTTCATAATTGCTTCTATCCTAAGACTATCAAAGCACAATTTACACTAAGAATTAAATTTAGGATGTTGCAATCCTTTCCCACTTACCAGAATTTCGTCCTCGAAATTCATCTGTCCTGAAACAACTGAGGATAAGACTCCTTCATCTTGCTCTCCAGCTCCCAAGTAGCCTCTTCTACGTTGTTTCTGTTCCAAATCACCTTCACTAATGGAATTTCCTTGCCCCGGAGTTGCTTAATCTGTCTGTCCTCAATTCTGATCGGGAGGATCTCAAAAGTAAGATTCTCCTTCAAGGGCAAATCGTCAGCTGCTACCACATGGGAGGGATCATGAATGTACTTCCTCAGCTGGGAAACATGAAATACACCATGAAGTCTAGACAAGTGTGGAGGCAAAGCAATCCTGTACGCCAAAGGTCCAACTCTTTCCAGAATCTCATAAGGTCCAACGAACCTCGGAGTCAGCTTCTTTGACTTGATTGCCCGACCAATGCCAGTGGTAGGGGACACCCTAAGAAACACATGATCACCCACATCAAACTCTAGGGGTCTTCTACGCTTATCTGCATAGCTCTTTTGCCTATCTTGAGAAGTCTTCATCTTATCCTTAATCATCGCGATCTTCTCTGTGGTTTCTTGCACCAAATCTGGCCCAGTCAACAAGTTCTCCCCAATCTGGAACCAACAAAGCGGCGTCCTACACTTCCTACCATAGAGTGCCTCAAAAGGTGCCATGCCAATACTAGAGTGAAAGCTGTTGTTGTAAGTAAATTCCATCAACGGTAACAACTGCTCCCAGCTACCAGCCTGCTCTAGTACACAAGCCCTTAACAGATCCTCCAAGTTCTGAATAGTACGCTCCGACTGCCCATCGGTTTGAGGATGATAGGCTGTACTAAACCACAACTTAGTACCCAAGGCCTGCTGAAGACTCTGCCAAAACCTGGATAGAAACCGTGAATCACGATCAGACACAATACTAGAAGGCACACCATGAAGCTTCACTATGTCCCGAATATACAACTGTGTCAGCTTCTCCAGTGTGTAATTCTTATGGATCGGAATAAAGTGAGCACACTTTGTTAAACGGTCTACAACAACCCATACGCCATCACAACCTGCATTAGTTCTAGGTAGACCCGTCACAAAGTCCATGGCTATGCTATCCCTCTTCCATTCAGGGATGTCAAGTGATCGCAACGGACCACCTGGCTTTTGGTGTTCAATCTTCACCTTCTGACAAGTCAAGCAGTGAGACACATGGTCAGCCACATCAGACTTCAACCCTGGCCACCAATAGATCCTCTTCAAATCCTGATACATCTTTGTTGTACCGGGGTGGAAGCTCAGTTTTGTTTGGTGAGCTTCCCACAATATGTCTCTTCGAATCTGGAAGTCCATTGGAACACATATTCTACCTCTGAATCTGATGATTCCATCAGCACCCTTGATGAAATCAGGTTCCTCTTTACTTGCTGCTCCTTCTAACAACTTCTGGAGTTCTTCATCATCTGCTTGCCTTTCCTTTATCAAATCCATCAGCTCACTAGTGACCTGCAACATTTCCAGAACAATACTCTTCTCTTTCACCAGCATGTTCAAGTTGAGATCACTAAACTCCTGAATTAGCTGCATCTCCTTCACCGTCAAGTTGCTAACATGAAGAGTTTTGCGATTCAATGCATCGGCTACCACATTAGCTTTACCCGGATGGTATTGAAGGTGGAAGTCATAATCTTTCAAGAACTCCATCCATCTCCTCTGTCTCATATTCAACTCCTTTTGATCGAAGAGATAACGGAGACTCTGGTGGTCACTGAACACTTCGAACTTTGTGCCATACAAATAATGTCTCCAGATTTTCAGGGCAAACACCACCGCTGCTAATTCCAAGTCATGAGTCGGATAATTCTGCTCATGCTGTCGCAACTGCCTGGATGCATAGGCCACAACCTTGCCTTGTTGCATAAGTACACAACCCAAGCCTTGCTTTGAAGCATCACAATACACATCAAAGGGTTGGGTTGGTTCCGACATTTGCTGCATAAGTACACAACCCAAGCCTTGCTTTGAAGCATCACAATACACATCAAAGGGTTGGGTTGGTTCCGACAATGTCAGAACCGGTGAACTCGTCAATCTCTTCTTCAGCTCAGAGAAACTCCTCTCACACTGCTGTGACCATTGATAAGGGACATCTTTCCTGGTTAACTTTGTCAATGGAAGAGCCAGTTTAGAGAAACCTTCAATGAATCTCTGATAGTAACCTGCCAATCCCAAAAAGCTTCTGATTTCTGTGACTGTTGTGGGCCTCTCCCACTTTAACACCGCTTCCACCTTGGAGGGATCCACAGAAACTCCTTGTGCAGAAATCACATGTCCCAGAAAATGGACTTCATCCAACCAAAAGCTACATTTAGACAGCTTGGCATACAACTGCTTTTCTTTGAGGACCTGCAGTACAATCCTCAAATGCTTCTCATGTTCACCCGGACTCTTAGAATAAATCAGGATGTCATCAATGAACACAATGACAAAAGAATCCAAGTACGGCATGAAGATCCTATTCATGTAATCCATGAATATTGCAGGAGCATTGGTCAATCCGAAAGGCATCACCACATACTCAAAGTGCCCATAACGCGTCCTGAAAGCAGTTTTTGGAATGTCCTCTTCACGGATACGGATTTGATGGTATCCCGATCGGAGGTCAATCTTAGAGAACACTGATGCACCCCTCAACTGATCCAATAAATCATCGATGCGAGGGAGCGGATACTTGTTCTTTACTGTCACTGCATTCAGCTGCCTGTAATCAGTGCACATCCGAAGGCTACCGTCCTTCTTCTTGACAAAAAGGATAGGAGCACCCCAGGGTGATACACTTGGCCTGACAAGTCCCTTTGCTAATAGCTCCTCCAACTGCTTCTTCAATTCTTCCAATTCCGGAGGCGCCATTCTGTAAGGTACAATAGAAATTGGGCCTGTACCAGGCTTCAGATCAATACTAAACTCAACTTCTCTTCTTGGAGGCAATCCGGGAATCTCCGTAGAAAAGATTTCCGGAAACTCACGGACCACAGGAATTTGACTTACATCAGAAACTTCATCAACTTCCATGGTAGATAGAACGGCATAACTAAAGATAACCGCTTTCTTACCGCACTCAATTAAGACATTATGCTGAGTCATCCAATCCATACCCAGAATAATATCTAACTTGGTTAGAGGCAGACAAATGAGATTAACTCTGAGTTCCCGCTCCAAAACTCGGAGTGGGCAATTCAAGCACATTTGAGAAGTGACTACTGAAGAATTTGTGGGCGTAGAAACTGACAACTTATACGGCATATCTACAGTGGACAACCCTAGTCTCTTCATGCAGTCAATAGAATGAAGGAATGAGATGCACCACAATCAAACAAAACACCACAGGACATGTCATTCACAAAACAAGTACCTCGGATCAGCTCGTCCTCATCAGTCACCTCTTCTCCATCCAGTGTATACACTTTGCCCTTCTGCAGTGGTTGGCTGCCACCTGCTTTCTGTACCCTAGTATCATTAACTTCCTTCTTCATTGTGCTTTTGGGACAGTTGTTTGCAAAGTGTCCAGGCTGACCACATAAAAAGCAAAGCCCTTCATTCCTACTATGAGCCCAGCATACACCCCTGTGCGGCTTCCCACAATGTGTACAAGTAGGAACAGGACCAAGTGTCACTGCAGATTGCCCTGCTCCTCTAAGGACTGAAGGCCTATGATTAGAATAAGGACCAGATCTCTGCATCGGACCCTTGCCCCTAATAGGACCAGACAATTTCTGAGATGCCCTGCTTCGCTCCTCTGCTTGTTCCTTCTTGAGAGAATCTTCATAAGCACTGGTCATATTCACTAGTTGAGGGAGATTAGATATTCCTTGATAGACAAAAACAGTCTTGATCTTGGGATGGAGACTAGCTTCAAACTTGATACATTTAGTGCGTTCATCCGCATCTCGGTAGCTGCCTGAATAGCGAATGAGGTCCTCGAATTGAGCTGCATATTCTCCAACACTGAGGTTCCCTTGTTTCAGCTCAAGGAAAGCCACTTCCTTCTTCCTCCTTACATTTTCCGGGAAGTACTTTCCCAAAAAATGGACCTTGAAAAGATCCCATGAAATAAGCTCATGAGCTGCTTCCAAACCTCTCCTCTGTTGGTCCCACCAATGTTCCACCTCACCCATCAGAACATACTCCACTATTCGCATATACTAATCACCCGGTGGCTGCAGTGAGCGAAACACCTTCTCCATCTCCTGGTGCCATCTTTGAGCTCCATCGGGATTGTAACCCCCTTCGAACTTTGGTGGATCGCTTTTTCTAAAGCGGCCCATCCAGTCAATCTCCACTGGTGGTGGTGGAGGAGGCTGAAGTGCTGCTGCAGCAGTTGCTGCAGCTGCAGCAATGTTCTGGGCTTGATTCTGCTGTAGGTTTGCAAGATTATCAGCTTGTTGCTGCTGAACTTGGGCTTGGTTCTGCTGCAATTGAACCAGAGTTTCGAGAATTGCAGTAATCCTATCATTATCAGCCCGTCTCCCTGCCATACTGTTGAGTCATGGAAGGAAAACCAGTTAATGATAGAACAATTAAATAAAACTACTAATATCCTACAACTTCACTTAGACACTAAACTAAGTATACTTGGGTTACTCGCTCGGTGAGTAACCATAGGAGTAGTGAGTTCATACTCCAAAGGCCGAGGGAAACTGCTCTGATACCATAAATGTAACACCCTAATAAATTCTACCCTTAATTCCCAAGTATTAAAAGTGTGTACTTAAAAATTCCTTTTTAACTTATGAAAATCAACCGTCAAACGGACGGAGTTTCGCTTGTTTTTCGAACTTTTCTAAATCTTCAACCTGATAAACACATTTATATAAAATCAACAGAAGCCAGCAGGGCTCAAATATAAATATATATGCATCGCATAGTTGCCCCTTGGGCTTCTAGTGAAAACCATCAGTGTGTCAGAGTGCCAGCAAAATATTAAGTATGTAAATCAAGAGACCATAACAACAACTATGTTCAAAATAAATCATAAACCCTGCACAAAAGAAACTATCCCTAGCCTCACTCAAAAAGAAACATATATAGCTCATACACAACCAAATATACGGAGGCTGGAATCAAAATAAAAATATCTAATTCCCATAACCCTACTCTCCCTACCAGGGAGAGTACACCTGCTCGGCCGGGGGCTGTGCAATCTCAATCTCTGTACCTGTAAGTATAGTAAGGGAGTGAGCATTGCACATGAAATAGAATTGCAGTTTCCATATAATCATAATACATCAACTAGGCCAAACACAAGTAGTAAAGTAACAACACATATCATTTGCAAACCTATTCACAATCAACGTTTTCCAACATGCTCATTCCTTATCACAATTACATATTTACGTTCTATTTACATGACCTTAACCAATATAAATGTTCCTTTCCCTTTCCTTTATACCTTTTCATATTCATTTCCATTACTTTTATCCATTTTCCATATTTATTTCCATTGCCTTTATCCATTTTCCATTATCCCTTTTTCCTTTACTAAAACCTTTCCATTACCATGTTCATTATTTATTCCCTTTAATTCCTTTATCAATTCCATTTTTATTTCCTTTATTCATTTTCCATTATGTGTAACCTCAACCAGAGATCTACACCTTACCATCGCGTGTAACCCCAAACAGAGATCTACAACGGTGTATGCAACCACAAACAGTGATCTGCATACTCTGTGTATGCAACCACAGACAGTGATCTGCATACACTCCATCTCGTTTATGTAACCTCAAACAGAGATCTACATAAACTTCCCTTTTCCTTTTTACCTTTCCATTATTCATTTTCCATTAATGTGTGTAACCCCAAACAGAGATCTACACACGCAGTGTAAGCAACCATAGACAGTGATCTGCAGACACTTCCATTTTTACCGCACACCACTAGGATTTGGATACCCGCTAGGTAATTGGCACACCTGTCTAGGGACTTGGAACACCTGCCCAGGACTTTACACTCATCCAGACCATAACCTGTAGGACTATGTACTTTTACCAATCCATTTATTTAGTCAAATTATTGGTGTGGAAAACTGATCCTGTGGGTCACCCGGCGCCTACAGGGCGGTTTGGCCTGATGGGTAATTGGCCTGGCAGGTAATTGGCCCTAACAGGTAATTGGAACACCTAGCCGGGTACCTAGTGTTCTGGGCCCCACTGATCAGTTTCCACTTTAGTTACCTTTACCATTTAAATTAACCAACAGTCCAATTCATTAATATAGCCATTAACATAATTTCCATTAATACTCAACAGCATACATGAACTTAATCCATTCTAGCTTATCACATTTCATTTCCAATAAATACCTCTAAGATTCCAATGAATACATATAAATAGCCACTTCCAAATAATCAAACATATAATTCCAATACACATTTTCAATTACTCCCCTTTAAGGTCACATTCCACAATTAGCGTTTATAACCGTTTTCCTTTATTTTCCCATAATCTAATATACCCATATATATTCATTTCACAACAATTACCCTTTAATTAACCACAACTCAGTCCATTGGTTGTACACATAATCACAATACTCCAAATAGTCACAAGTAAGCATAACTGCAACTCACTCTAATTCAATTACGTACATAAAGATTACCCTTTTCAAATAATCACAAATAAACATTTTATTATCAACAATCATAATCATAATCCATTCCAATTTCAGTAAACACACATAATGCACACTATCCATGTTGTCATTTTTCATTTCCAACCAATAAATCCTAATTTAGCCATGACCAAGTATACATGTATTGCACAATAATTATTTCATCAATTACTCAACATCATTTCACATTCAAAGTTCACATTACCTTCCCCTTTTCTAATTATGATTCCTAAGTTCCTTTCTATTATATTCACCATTCCCTAAATTACTATCCAAGATTCTACCCTTAATTTTTATAAACGCATAACTCCTAGAAAATCACTATAACCATAGGGATACCCAATCCTAGATCAAACCAATGCTCACTACATCCACCCCCTTACCTTAACCAAAGAGAGGGAAAGTGGAAGAACCCAAGCCGTAGCTCCAAGCGCTCCCAAAACCAAGAGCTCCGAACGCACGAAGATGGAGATAGTGATAATAATCTTCCCTAAGCCAAAGGAATGGAATGATAATGAGATTATTGCCCCATTTCCATAGAGAATTCGGATTTCCCAAAGAAGGGAAAGAGAGAGAGCAAATCCAAATTAGAGAGAGAAACTTCAAGAATCATGAATACTTACTTGGAGAGACAAGGAGGGACTTGATAATGGACCTTGGAGTGATTCCCTTAAGGTTTGGTGGATTTGGGATGAGAGGTTTTGTGCCCTAGAGAGAGAAATTTCGAGTTCTTTGGCAAAAATCACGCGTGAAATGCTTTTATTTTTTTCCACTGCAGGGTCGTTTAATCGATTATTAATCGATTAAGGGTTTCAAACATTCTGGACTTAATCGATTAAGCTGCAGCTTAATCGATTAAGTTGCAGGATTTTCAGCACCCCGACTTTGAACGGCCATAACGTCTTCGTTAACCGTTGGATCTTCCTCAAATTTTGACACAAGCTTCCTCACATATCCTACTTCACATCCAACGGTGGAATTTGTATTCTAAGCTACCAATCTTGTTATTATCATTCCCCAATTTCCTATGTTTTAAACTTGAATTTACATGTCTAAATAGCCAATTTTCTAACTTATTTCATAATTGCTTCTATCCTAAGACTATCAAATCACAATTTACACTAAGAATTAAATTTAGGATGTTACAATATCCGTGTGTGTGTTTGACAGATTTTCGTTCCTGTACTCGATGATACCCACTGGTATCTCGTTGTTGCGACGTTACTGGAGCATAAGGTATGCTGGCTGGATACAAATTCCGTGACTGGTTTAGGGATGAGTAGACTAAGTGACATAGAAAAGCTGGTATGTGACAACATTCGTATGATATTTGTCTGCTTTTTTTTTGTATGATTACAAACATGTGATCACGACGATATGAATTGATACAGCAATTATGTAATTAACAATACAAAAAAATATTTATATGTTACATATTTGGTTAGGTTGGGTGCTTGTCTGCGATAATGCCATAGGATATGAAAAGATATACATTCTCTTTTTACAATATGGAACTGAAAGACCTGCCTGTGGTGCAGTGTCAAGGTATACCTAACTGCGGAAACAGGTATATACAATTTGGTCAAGTATGTTACAAAGATTGTTGTTGTTTTATTGTTAACTAATCAACTATTTTAACGACATCCATAATTTGTTTCCAGCATTCTATCTGCTCTTTATGTGCTGGAGTGGTTGTCCATGGAGAATTGGTTTCGGTCATGGCCTTATGGAAATGTGGTGACTGATATTTGTAATTTTGTTTTTTTTAAGTGTAGATCTACAAGTATTCAGACCTACCTGAACTAACATTTACTAATACAAATTGGCGTCACTTTGTAATGTAATATACAGATTGATGAGGACGTGACTAGGATTAATGCTATGCTAACACTGCTGATGTCGAATATCAATGAAGAAGGATCAAAGATTCAAAAACTGGCTGAGAGGATGTTCGCCAACTTGAAGCACCGCAAGTCACCATTAGCTGTTGCCAACTGAGTCACTGCCAATGGAGTTGTTAATTTTGATTGCTTGGAATCTGAATCTAAAGTTGCCTGTTTTGTGATTAGTGTGCTTGAACACTATGGACTGGGTTATGGTAGTATATGGTTTTTTGTTCTGATATAAGCATGACAGTATTGTGCGTCAATGGGTATTGGTCTTCAACGTTATATTCGTCGAAGACCACACCCCAATGTCGTTTTTTGGGGCATATCTAAATCAGTAGTATGTACGAACGAATACTTATTGCAGTATAACCTTAGGAGTACTTTATGGATTCTGGTATGTAGATTGGAAAACAATCGCACTAAAGTTTAAATACCTTTATGTAATAAACCTTGCAGCAAAACTTCTTGCAATAATAATGCCTTATACTGCACCTTTAACATTAGCAGTACTTTAAGCATTCTGTTTTGTTCATTGTATTAACCTACGTTAAGGCAAATCAAATGTAATATGGTAAACAATGGGTCTATGCTAATTATTAGTAATTGGAAAAAAGAGTATGTTGAAATGTATACTTATGCAGTAAGGCAGCCTGGATATGTTCGATATTTACAACAAATTGCATTATACTCTTCATATGCCAAGTTAGTATTTCATATTTCATTCAGCTTGAACAAAATTACCATTCAGCTACAAAAAAAATTAAAAAAATCCCTTCAATTTAGATTCAATAAAACAAATCTTTATCAATGTTTGAGTAATTACACACCAAACGATCACTAATTATAATACCCATTGAGGTTGCAGTTTTGAAACTATATATAACATCATTTTTCAATGGTAGCAAAAGTTAATTTTTTTCCCACAGACACCTCATTGAAGTGAACCAACAATAATGACATCGGTAGTTTTGAGAAAGTATTTCAAACCTTCACATTTCTGATGCAAGGCACAAAATTTATCTAGTTTAAATGATTAGTGTAAAAATTCACAAAATGGTCTTTTGAATAGGGACGGATATAGTATAAAATTAAATTTATTTAATCACATTTGCCTCCTTAAACGCCAAACCAAACAAGCTCGTAATTTCATTGTCACACAATAAACAAGTGAACCACATGAAATAAACCATAATGTATCAAAACAATGCGTTTTGATATCACAACCCTAAACCCATCCTATTAATCAATAATCTCCCGCCTTAACCCCGCCTCACTCTCGCCTAACTCATCACTGAGGAAAAGTCGTCTTTCTCTCTCTGATTCAGTTCATCAGCATCACAGGCCCCTATTTCTTTTCTATTTAGATCATCCAAACCCTCTCTATCTCTCACTCTCTTTACTCTCAATCACAACCATTCGTTCCTTTAACTATTATCTCCTACACAACTGCTCACAACTTCTACTTTCTTCTTCTTTTATTTTCTCCAGACGTCACCAAAGAGTGGTGTCGTTGCTTCATCGACCTTATCAGGTAACTCTCTTAATCCTATTACAGTTATCAATTTACCAAAAAAAGTCCTTCTTTTTTGTTATCAATTACTAAATGGTCATCAATTATTTTGAACAAACTCGTAACACTGATACCATTCCATTTGTCTCATAACTTTTCCGCAATCTGCTCTTACACAACAACTGGCAACAAATGTACACACCAATAACTTAATTCAATATTTCATGCTCTTAATTTCTTTATACAAAAAAAAACCAAATCTGATTACTGATCTGGTTATAATCTCGATATGGTAAATGTAAAGAAATGATGGAAATCCATATCTTTTTTATTTAATATGATTAAATATTGGATTTCTTACGTTCTTAACTTCTATAAACCCTTGAACATATGTTATTCTCTTCAATTTCGGTTCTCATTCACAAGTAAATGTCATAATAATACTCACATTTACTAATAAACTTTTAATATATGTGAACCAACTACTGATATTGATATATATTTGAGGCACTTTTTACAACTTATTTTGAACATGATTTCAATTAAATTTCATTTTTACACTCTTTCCAACGGTAGATTAAAAAAACAAAAGGCATAATTATGGGATATTTACCTATTTTGGTTTTTCTTTCACACTCGTGCTGAAAAAATGACATTTTCAGACCATATTTACATCGTATTGACCCATTAAAATTTCCTCAAATTAAAGTATTATTCACTGCCCACTAAATATTACAGATCAAACATATATAAATGTAACCCAGCAAAACACTTAACTTATATCTCTCTTTTTTGTAATTACATATTGGCTTAACCGCTCGGATCAGCCACCATGCCAGGATTTGACGTCTATTTCATCAAAGGCGAAGTACATCCATTACACTCTTAATTGATATTTATTCATCACTAATTATCATTACATTTGATAAAATATGTACGTTTGCATTACAATGCAGGGACCTAAGATACTTACCATAACAGAATCGGAAATTGTAGGCTATGCACCATGTCTCACAATAACAGTGAAAGATCCTGCCGGCAGCACCCACCAATTACGTCTTCAAGGTACAGGAGATTATAGAAGATTCGTGATCACGGAAGGACTGGACACCCTGGTTGATTTATATGAAATAAGCGGTTACAACCACTACCTTTTCACAAAAACTGAAACAGGCATTTATGATCTGAACATCACACGACAAGATGGCGTTCCAATGAAATTTCCACAGCAAATAAGGCACGCATTTTTGAATGATTGCAAATGTCCACACTGCTTCCTTGGTATGGTCCATTTATTTAAAGCAATTCATAAAAAATATACACGAAATCTCACTTATATAGCTTACATTTATTATGCAGTATTCATTACCGTGACAAAACCATATCAAGAGCGAGAACAATCAGCAAAGCACGACGTTCCACAAACTTTTAAAGAAAATGCTACTCCAACGCTTGCGTCTGATGCTCCTATTCCAATTACAGATATTGTTGAACAAAATATGCAACAACCAGCTCCACATTTTGATGTGGAAACAACAAAGACTATGACTGTGCATCAATGTCTTGCGGGGTTTCTGGTATACATAACTACCAATGTTTGGTACATTTACTTAAATCGGTGGATTTTTTTGCCATCCAAATTTAAATTCTGATTGGTTAAATACAATTTTCCAGCCACTCCCATTTGAATTTGTTGCACAAGCATTACATACAAGTGAACCATTTTATGATGTCATCGATGAAAAAGGAGAGATTTATAGATGTAGGCTGCACATACGGCAAAGGTCACCAAATGAAGCTTACCTCTTCCAAGGCTTTCGCAAACTCTGCATCAATAATAACTTAAGCGGTCCTCAAAACATCAAACTTGCCTTCCGACACTCTGAGCCTGGGAGAATTTACTTCTTTGGTAAAACATCCTTTACTATCACTATCTTATCTATGTTAAATTTACAATAACTTCATATCATAAATTATATGATTTACACATCCCAGTACATTGGCAAAATGGTTTTACAATTTTCCTACTAGCATTTACTTTTCACTATCTGTTCTGCTTTACAAAAATTTAGCACTGTCATGATTATCTCAACGAATTCGACACTTCCACTCTTTTGCTTCAAGGTAATACACTATATCAATATGCTTTGATTAAAATTTTCTTCGATCATTGTTACGGCCAACTTTGTACAACATACTTTATCATCCATAAAATACCAAATATTATGATCTATACTACCATCATTGTTATTCAATACTACTTCATTACTGTATGCCTGTGCAGACTTTGCAACAATCACACTGTGGCAATGAAGATCC
This sequence comes from Crotalaria pallida, assembly GCA_037953625.1. Lineage (NCBI taxonomy): Eukaryota > Viridiplantae > Streptophyta > Magnoliopsida > Fabales > Fabaceae > Crotalaria > Crotalaria pallida. The sequence continues at coordinate 51,493,689 of CM075654.1, read as the reverse complement.
TGCTCTTTTGGAAACATACTCAAACGCTACCTATTTCAGCTTATATTCACTTCAAAGTGCTATCTTAATCACCTAAAATACTTCTAGTATTCTACTATGTTCCCTAAGCTGCTTTGCGTTCTTTGTAACAAATCTGACCGCCACTTAGGCACCTCACAACTTCATTTTCCGAGTTCTTAGTTAACATAGAATTCTAAAAGATATCATTTCCTTCCTTTTTTCGGCTAAAATTTCAATATTTAACAACTCCATATTATGCAACACAACCTACGTTACTTTCATACATTTCATTCAAAAAATAGTCACGGAACAATTTCTGCCTAAAATTTATGCCCTACGCATATTGGCCCCGTGCGTGGCACGAGCATAATTACTATAGTAATAAATAGTAATTGGAAAAAAGAGTATGTAGAATTGTATACTTGTGCAGCAAGGCAGCCTGGATATGTTCGATATTCACAACAAATTTCATTATACTCTTCATATGCCAAATTACTATTTTACCTTTCATTTAGTTTGAACAACATTACCACTCAATATACAAGATAATTTTTCAATGATAGCTAAAGTTTCTTTTTTTCCCGCAGACACCTCTATGAAGTGAACCAACGATAATGACATCGGTAGTTTTGAGAAAGTATTTCAAACCTTCACATTTCCGATGCCAGTGAAAAAATTTATCTACTGTAAACAAGATTGGTGTAAAAAAATCACAAAATGGTCTGTTGAATTGGTGTAAAAAATCACAAAATGGTCTGTTGAATTTATTTAATCAGTTCGGTTGGTTCTTTTGTTGTGAACGTCACACTCAAAACAACTTAAACGCATACTGTAATCATATGAACCCATCACAGTAATCAAGTTTGTCATATGAACCCCACGTTTTAATCAAGTCATTCAAATGAACCCAATTCGTCAAACAACTTCTGCATCATTGTCACACAATAAACACGTGAACCACATAAAATAAACCTTAATGCACCCTCCGTCCCTAATTATAAGGCCTTCATGGAAGATTTCACGTCCATTAAGAAAGTATAATAATTTAGTTCATTGTATTGGAAATGTCAACTTTTGATATGTATTTTCAAAATTACCACTATTAATATTTTTGGGAATCTGAAAAGTGTTAAATAGATTGGGGTGTTTGTGGAAAAAAGTAATTTAATGTTCATTGAAAATTGGTAAAGTGCCTTATAAATAAGGACAAACTAAAAGTGTTAAGATGACCTTATAATTAGGGACGGATAGAGTATATCAAAACAATGCGTTTTGATATCACAACCCTAAACCACATCCTATTTTTTAATAATCTCCCGCCTTAACCTCGTCTCACTCCCGCCTAACTATTCACCCAGGAAGCCGTCTTTCTCTCTCTGATTCAGTTCATCAGCATCACAATCCCTTATTTCTTTTCTATTTCGATCATCCAAACCCTCTCTATCTCTCACTCTCTGTCTCAATTTCTCGTTACTTCATTTCCTTGAAGGCAAGTCGCGTTCCCTAGGGGCATTCCTCTATATGTATGCGCGAACCGCCCTTCCAACAAAAGCAAGTGGATATTGGTGTTGGTCACTTCTCCAACTTCTCCCACCCAACCACCCCCACTATCAGTCCAGCAATATTCAACTCCCCCACGCTTTCTTCCACCAGGACCGTTATTCCCATTTGTAAAGCTTTGAAGGTAGACTCGACAACCAGAGCGAGTAATTTAACCCGGAAATCCCAAATTCAAATTTTCATTACGTTTTTTTTAATTTCGTCTTTAAAAAAAATGAAACAAGATTTGTTTTTTATACCACCATTGCTATTATCTACTCAATTTCGATAATTTATACTACCTCCGTTCAAAAATATAAAGCCCTACTGACTCTTTTATTTTTATTTATTGTCTCCCACATGTAAATATTTATCATTTACATGTTTGTCACACCTCTATATTCATTTTGTTTTTTTAATTTCTGTCATATTAGTTATTCAGCAGATGTATTTTTCTATATAATTATGTTTATAATGTGTTGGTAACATATGAGCGAGAGAATATGTAAACTAAACCAGTAGTTACTACCAACGATAAACGTTAGTAAGTTATACGGATATACATATTAACACTGCTTAGTTTGTTGATAAAAACAGGGTGCAAAGTTTCTGACTGTGAATTAACATGGATTGCCAAGGTTCATGTGAATTTCTGTTTCAAACCACAAATTAGGATGCATGTGTTAGTTAATTATTTGAAACGGAAAAATTGGTACCGATAAGGCAAATTGTTGGTAACTTATAGGACATGTACCAGTCCAATGTGTATAAAGTGTTTTATTCTTAACAATCCAATCCCTTTGTCTTAATATCACTACTGTTGGACTTCATTGATTATGATGTTGTAATATATTTTTAACATGCAGATTGAAACATGAGTACCAAAAACACAAAGAGTAGAGAGGTAAGTTTGGTGCTTCATTGTTATTGGTTATTATTATTGTATTTCGTAAAGGAAATCTAAGTAATATTAATTGTTATTGTAACATAATAACCTATTCACAGCCAGCATTCACTACTCGTTGTTCCCCAAAATGGATTTAACAGATTATGAACAAGTTGTCGATGGGGCAATTGGAAGTTGTAAAAAATGTCGGCTTTGGTGGGTTGGCACACGTGGATTGCCCAACACTAGATAGGAATATTTGTCTGGAGTTGGTTAACAATTTTGATTGTAGTCAGCATGCACTTCTCATTAAAGGGGCACGGATTATGCTGAACCCCAGTGATATTCAGAAGACACTTGACCTCCCTAGTGGAGGTATGTGAATAATTAATTTTATCATAACAGTTTTTGATTTGAAAAGAAAAAGCGAACGACTGAAATTTAACAAATTTGTTTTTTTCCACATTGATAGGCATGACAATTCCAACACATATGGACAATCGTGAAAAGGAGAGTATGACTGACTTCGTTGGAATTACAAATGCCAACTTGGAGACCATGATCTTGAGTGGGGATACAGGAATTAAGTTTGTTAGAGCATTTCTTCTATATGCTCTAACTATCTTCTTGTGCCCAACTACTAAGGCTCAACCAACTACTCGCTTCTTGCCAGCGATTGCAAGGGTAAATCATATTCGAAGGTACGATTGGAGCAAGTTGGTGTTTGACGTTCTAATTCAGGAAATAGGGAAGTTTAAGAAGAACCCGAAGAAGAAGAGCATAGGGGGTTGCACCTTCTTCTTGAAGGTGTATACGCTATTTTTACATAAGTTAATTTTAAATTTTGTTTATTTTCATTTCAAAGACCTTGACTTTCTCTCACATGTAAGTAACTTATTTTTTCCTGGGTTTAGGTTATATATTTTCAAAAAAGACAGTTCGGATCCGTGGTTGTTGGTAATGAGAGGCCATACGTTAAGGCATGGAACAAGAACAACATCCAGATGCGTATTGCGGATGAGAGGAAATATCATCAAGTATGTAAATAAATATTAAATTAATGTTAAGTTGAGGAAAATTTTCATGTGAACTCACATCGATTTGAAAATTGGTAGGGTCTACTGTACTTGAATAAGAAGAAAGCTAAATTAATGGATGTAGATGTGCATGCTTTGAAAAATGAGGTAATATTAGCAATCATGTTTTGTATATTTGTTTACGTATTACTTGTTGCTAACGCAATTTTAACAGAAGCATTAGTTAAATAACTACAGGCTGCTCGTCATGCTATGAGAGAAATTTACTTTCGGGTGTTGAAGCCATTTAATGACGCGCTTTCGAAGGCCATTGTAAAAATAAGGGAGGGTGGCATGGAAGAGAATGACGAGGAAGGGGAAGAGGGAGAGGAAGAGGAAAAGGAAGAGGAAGACGCATGTGAGGTCGAAGATGAAGAGGAAGAGGATGAGGCATGTGAATTGGAAATGAACGATGAAGATGGAGAGGAGGATGAAGAGGATGTGGGACATATTGGGCAACTGGAAGTGGAGATGCTTCAACACAATTCCCCACTTAATGACAACGAAGTCGCAGTGTGGACATATTGTGTAAAAAGGGCAAATCTTGAGGAGTAAGTATTATCATGATTGTTTCATAATTGTAAACTTTAATATAATCGTATCATCGCATCAATTTTTCTAACTATTGTGCGGTATGATTTAGGGTTGTTGTATCAATGCACGGGCACATCATTAATGGGCGCGACGCGCGGAATATGGTGCAAGACATTGGGTATCCAACATGGTACTGTTTCTTTTTTGTAGATTGGTAATAAGCTGACACGTTTTCTTCATAATAAAAATTTCAATGTTCATGAGATCTCTATTCGTATTTAATAAGGTTATGTTGATGGCAAGCGCATGGTTGGTTGAAAGTCACATACGCAAGTCAATACATGTCACACGTCATTGCTTTACATGCTTATTCATGGTTGGTGGAATGGGTTCATTTGTTGGTTACATATTGCTTGTAAACCATCGTTTTTATGAATGCTTGTAACGTGTAGGACGAAGTTGTGTCATCATTGAATCTCTTTGTTAATGGGCATCACAAAGAATGGTGGGTTGTGCCTTCTGTTACATGCATTCATAAATAAGAGCACAAAATTCAGGCGTGCAAACTGGTAAGACCTTCATTTTTTGTACTATTTTGATAATGGTTTACATCGCCAATGACGTTGATAATATAACCATTTTTGAATATTGTCATAGATTTTTGCACCTGTGTTGTATAATAGTCATTGGTGGTATTACACGTTGGATCCTTTGAAGAATGTATTATACATATTAGATTCAATTGGTAATCACACGACAAGATATGCTGATGTGGATTCTCTAACGGTCCGTGTTGTTAATTTCACAATATTTGGATAAGGTCTTTAAACCCTTTCGTTAGGTCTTCACCTCATTTACAAAATGTTTTTCCCTTTTTTTTTCTTTGCAGAAGAAAAGATTTGAAGAATTGTTATATCTATTGACTGGTAAGAGAAGTGAATTGCATATGGTAGAAGTTGAGTTACCGCGTCAATTAAATTCGTAAGTATGAATTAGATGGTTATATGTTTAATCACCTCATTGTAATCAAACAAACCTATAAAAGTTGAACATATTTGTTAAATTGATTTATTTTGTTACATGTTATAGACATGATTGGGGCATACATGTGATAACAAACATGGCAATGTGGGATCCAGACAAGACATACGATGACGGCCTCACAATGCCTTCATTTTCAAGTGTATGTACATACATATATTAGTATGTTAATTGATTTAGTGCGATGGTCAAAACTTATTAACTTACAATGGTTTTTTTATTATATCATAAATAGATCGTGAACATCAGACACAAGTTACTTACAGGTTGGGTTATGGATCCTGATAATGTGTACAAGGATCGTATTGTTGGATTGTCTAATGCGAAAACACAAAAAAAATAAAAATTTTAACAGTAGTTGAATGTAACTGTCTTGTACAGCAGTTGAAAGTCCGAAACAGTTCGTACATAACTTTGGCATTACTGTTGGTAACAGCTCGGTAAAAGCAATCACAAATTAAACACCGTTGGATCATTCCAAGTAATGCACGTCTGAGGACAACCGAAAGCACACTAACAACGATACGAGAGATCATTGCAGATAATTTCGAAGGGAGTAATCGCGACAAAAAAATGGTTTTCGGCATTGCGTTGGTTACCTTGTAGTAAAAGTTGGTAACCGAAAGCACATTTCATAGATAACTTTGGCAGCAAAGTTGGTAACAGCTCGGTAAAACCAATCACATACCAACCATCGTTGGATCATTCCAAGTAATGAACGTCCGTGGTAACCAACAAGGAGGTCGCGATTGCTGATAATTTCAAAGGGAGTAATCGCGACAAAAAAATGGTTTTCGGGTCCGCGTTGGTTACCTTGGAGTTCAAGTTGGTAACCGAAAGCACTGTTCGTAGATAACTTTGGTAGCAAAGTTGGTAACAGCTCGGGGAAACCAATCACATACCAACCATCGTTGGATCATTCCAAGCAATGCATAAACCGTGGTACCCAACGCGGAGGGATAATTGCAGATAATTTCAAAGGGAGTAATCGCGACAAAAAAATGGTTTTCGGGTCCGCGTTGGTTACCTTGGAGTTCAAGTTGGTAACAGAAAGCACAGTTCGTAGATAACTTTGGCAGCAAAGTTGGTAACAGCTCGGTAAAACCAATCACATACCAACCATCGTTGGATCATTCCAAGTAATGAACGTCCGTGGTAACCAACGAGGAGGTCGCGATTGCTGATAATTTCAAAGGGAGTAATCGCGACAAAAAAATGGTTTTCGGGTCCGCGTTGGTTACCTTGGAGTTCAAGTTGGTAACCGAAAGCACTGTTCGTAGATAACTTTGGCAGCAAAGTTGGTAACAGCTCGGTGAAACAATTCACATACCAACCATCGTTGGATCATTCCAAGTAATGCACGTCCGTGGACAACCGAAAGCACACTAACAACGGTCCCGAGGGATCATTGCAGATAATTACAAAGGTAGTAATCGCGAAAAACAACAGTTTTCGGCTCCGCGTTGGTTACTTTATAGTTCAAGTTGGTAACCGAAAGCACTGTTCGTAGATAACTTTGGCATTATAGTTGGTAACAGCTCGGCTCGGTAAAACCAATCACATACCAACCATCGTTGGATCATTCAAAGTAATGCACGTCCGTGGACAACCGAAAGCTTCCAATTCCTTCCCTCTGAATGATTGAAAGTAATGTAGTCATCAATTGTGAACATAGCATATAAAATGTAATTTTCTGCTCCAAGTTGGTACTTTTGGAGTTTAAATTGATTACTTGACGCAGCATTCGTTGATAACTGTGCCATGACTGTTGGTAACATCGCAGTAATCGAAATAACATTCAATAGATCCAAAGGATCATTACAAGTAATGTCCGTCTAAGGACAGCCAATAGCATGCTAACAACAGAATGATCATTCAAAATAATTTCAAATTAAGTAATCATAAAAAATTGGTTTTTTCTCCTCCGGGTTGGTTACAATGGAGTATTAGTTGGTAACCTGGATTTATTCGTACATAACTGTAAAATGATAGTTGGTAAGATGTCAGGAGAACCAATAACGTACAATACAAACAACCGAAGGATGATTACAAGTAATGTATATTTAAGGCATCGAATGTGAACTTGACATACAAAAGGTCATTTTCTGCTCCATGTTGGTAACGTTAGAGTGTACGTGGGTAACCTGACGGTGTGTGTGCTGATGTTTCAGCCAGAAGACTCAATAAGAAAATGCATATAATAACTGTATAAAACGACTATTATACTGCTGCCTGTTATCAGTAACACAACATTATATGACAATATTCGTCTCACAACATATTACATTCATTGCATTGTATATCGTTGAATATGTTTTATGAGATAAACAATCCTTGACATGTTTGCATAATACACCGAAAATGTTAGATCACTACAATAATACTCCACAGAACTAAAAGACATGTTCATCACAGATATTTAAGAACTTTGACAAACCATGGTCTACCTCTATTAAAAATGATTACAACGGCCAACCCTGTTAATCATGCATAACTACAACAAATGCAATACAATTGAAAGACTAAAAATAAGCTAATCCAGAATGTTAAACCCGCTCCATCTCTGACATAACCATATTAAATAGGATACGAAACAAATTGGGTTTATATGCAACATTATCCCTCCATCACATCAAAATGATCATCACCATCTTCATAGTCATCAGAATCACCATCTAAATCACTAACATCAAGTTCCTCATCACTACCGGTCCACACTGTTTCCAGTTCAGAATCACTATTATCAGGTTGCTCATCATCGTAAGCACTATAATCAACAACATCATCACCGATCTCCTCTATATTAACTGGGCATCTCCTAACATTATGACCTACAGCACGACATCGATAACAATGCTTTCTAACACTTTCAGGTCCAGACATTGAAGGGTCAGTAACACCACCCATGTTAGGCGGAGATTCAGTGGTACCCGTGCCACCGTCCTCCTCTTTTTCCAATTCCGTCAACTCATCAAAAACCTTATCTCGCAAAGCATTATACTTCTCTAAAGAAATACAGGCAACAACACACATGCGTCTACAAAGCATAACCAATGACGTGTAACGGCTAACCACGCCACCGGAACCACCATCAACTCCACCATGAAATTTCACTACCACGAACTGCTTGGCTTTCATTGTCCATCTCGGCGACACAATGCAATCGGGAAATTCAGTGTAGTTCAGCTTATAAATGACAGAAAGAATATGGACACAGGGCAATCCAAACGAATCCATACGTTTGCAATCGCAGCAAAACTTGGAATTACTACGCTGCATTAACACAACCCATCTTCCAATCTCTTTAGGGTATTTAACAACCTCAAAAACAATGTTGCTCAATGTTTCCCTCCAATCACGCACCTTGTACTCAGCAGAAATAAACAACAATCGCTGCACAAGCCGAAATACCTCCCTCGAGTATATCCCCGCCGCCGACTTCTCCAGAAGCTTGAATGGTGTGATCAACGTTGGCTGCTTATACAATGTTTTGAAATCTGCTGTTAACTCATTGTATCGCATGAGTTCCCAACATCTTTCAAGTTGTTTGATGAATTCACAAAGGTTTTGCCTCGACGCAACGTACTTCCGCATTTATGAGTGCAACGCCTCGCACCTTGATGTCGTTCTGAGATCGGCAAAAAACTTCCCTCTCGTGTAAGCAGTTGCCCACATCTCCTTCTTTGCATATGCTGCTTTTACCCACTCATTCTCCCCCATCCCACAAAAATCACAAATAAGCTTCCACCTCGCTTCAAAAACAGGGATATCAAAGTCATTGAACATGCATTCCTTGAATCCCTTCAGGAACTTTGGACTATGAACTTTCTTGGCAGCGTTTTTTAGAAGATGCCATGCGCATAGCCTGTGATGTGCAGACGGAAATACCACAGTAATAGCATTGTGCATGGACAATGAACCATCGGTTATAACACACTTTGGTGTCTTACCGTTCATTGCAGCAACCAATTGTTCCAACAACCATATATAAGTCGCTTCTTCCTCATTCGATACGATTGCAGTACCTAAAACAATCGTCTGAAGGTGATGGTTAACACCAGAGAATACAACTACTGGACACTTATACTTGTTCTTCCCATATGTCGCATCGAATGCTATGACGTCACCAAATGCTTCATAATCACTACGTGATGTGCTGTCACACCAAAATAGATGAAGCAAACGTCCTTCATTGTTGGTTAAGTGCTTCCAGAAAAACCCTGGGTCGTTACGTGATAACCGCCGCATATACTTGAGAGCTTCATTTGCATCACCCTCTTTCCGTATCAAGCTACCATTGCTCTTGTTGTACATGGTCTTTCGGTTAAATCCTACGATGGGATATCCACCTACACGCTCAGCAATTGCAGCATATATCTGCGGATTCTTTATTCCAACTCTTCTCAAACTGTTAACCTCCAGCAACTCAGCTTCTGACAATTGGCATTGCGACCGGTGGATCACTCCAAAACCGGTTAACAAATCATGACTATGACCTTCGTTGAAATACCCAACATTCCATCTCCCTGTTGTCTTTTCAAGATAAATCCTCAATTCAGCTTTGCAGCAACAACTGCTCCTACCCTTTTCCACCTTCTTCCTATCTTCCATGTTGTCCCACTTTTTGTCTCTCAGACCTTGCTTCAAACAGACAAAGGATTTGGACACTATTTCACCTTTTGTGTTTCTTCCAGTGAGGTGTCTGCGGATACTGAATCCCTTTGCTCCACCATACGCATTGTAGAAATCATATCCCAGATCCAAATCCCGGAAACTATACTTCAACATCTCATCCACAGTTAAATTCTGAAAATCAATATTGACAAAATCATCTGTGCTATCTACACGTCTCCACTGTGTCCCATCCGCACTTTCATCCACTCTTGTTTCCTACAATTGTCATTGAAATGATCATAAACGGTCACAACTACGCTAAATTCTCCGTAATTCAATACTAACATTCTAAATTTGGGATTATTTAAGTCCTGATTACTTTAACCTATGAATGCAACCTTAAACTTTCTTACCTCAAAATTGTCATTTGTCTGATTCTCACCCACGTTCGAGTATCTGTCCACACCTTCCATTTTCAACTTCGCGAAAGCAGCAGCACAATTTCAATTGAAATTTTTAACTATGAATGGGGAAAACGATTTAGCACTCTGACCCATCATCCAAAAACCAGCTCTCTACGGTTGCAGCAGGAAATCGCCAATCTCAGGTGAAAACTCCACCTCTGTCGGTCGCCAAGTGAAGCTGTAACTTCTGACGTCTTCTCCTTCGCTCACCTGCCAGGTTGCCACCGTTCTGATCCATAACTTCAGGACATATTGGACATTTCATCCTTCACGATCCTTATTTCAATTATATGTTTACGATGGACTTAAAAAAAATATTTGCGGAGGACCTGCCACGTAAAAAAGATATTTGCGGAGGACCTGCCATGTAGTATCTTTGGTCAACCATGCACGGGTGCATGTTGTGCTTTTTATGCACCACAGCCTCCACCTCAATATTATCTCTTTTCATAATTGATATATTTCCAGAACAATGTGAAGAGCAGTTTTAAAATATGAAAGAGTGTTAGAGCAGTGTTAAAACGAATCATTGTTAAAATAAGTGACCCTATATATCAATGGACAATCCATCCGCTATGTACATAAATAAGAGAATAAAAGGATCTGACTTGCTCAACTAAGTAAATAATAATGTGACGGATTGAGCATCGGTAAGGATTTAAAATTGATGGATTCAACATCCACCATATTTGCATGAAAATGGACGAATGTTTCTTCCATCCAGCATGTGAATGAAAGGTAGAAAAAGAAAGCGGGCATAAACAGCACACATGGACAACAAGGAACAAAACAATATAAGATTACTTCTTTCTTTGATGATTTTTGAAGAGGAATAACGGCGTACTCAGATGAAAAAGGATTGAGAAGAATAACAATTTATGATTTTGGTGGTTATTGCAAGGTTTAGAGCATGCATGTAGGCGAAGAGGATGGGTGCGAGCAATGGTGATAGAATAATAAGAACTGGATTTTTATCTAAGGGTGGTACATAATTGTAAACTAACCGAATATAAAAAAGAAAGTTGCATATGTTAATAGAATCTCCTTTAAAATCAAGGCAAAGCCAATAACATTGTATATAGTTGAATTCGCACTTTCTCACACTTTTAATTGACCAAGACCAATTATTCGTGACAAGTGGGTGTAGCCCTCACATAGTCATGTATCATGTATTACATTATGTTCCGTTCCACATAAGGAAATGAGAAGAGAGAAATAAGGAAGAGAAAAGTATGAGTGAAAGATTTTGTTGAGAAAATAAATAAATTTTATATTATTTGATATAAGAAAAAATATGAAGAGAAAATGTTTGACATAAGACAAAATAGTGATTATAAAAAATTAAAAAAAAATAACAAAGAAGAGATACAGATGGTCAAGTAGTGATTTTGCAAGTTTTTTCTTCCTTCTCTAGCCTAAGGAGGAGAGAATTCCCACCAATTTTTTCCTCTCTAGCTTCTCATTTTCTCTTCTTAACCAAATTGGGAAAAATCCTTGTTTTCTTCCTATTTTCTCTTCCCTCAAACTCTCTCAAAACCAAACAAAGCCTTAAAGCTTGGAAGTTGGAAATAACGGGTTCAATCCTGGACACCATTATTTGGGAGATTTAATTTTCCTTCCCCTATCCCATAAAATAAAATTAAAAAAAAAGCTTTGCCAATAAAAAAAAAATCATTTGTGTATGCCAATAAATTGGATGAGTTCTCAACTAACAATAAGTCAATAAAGTGACCAAGACTTAAAGAAAACAAAAACAAAATTTAAAAAAAAACGCATTTGGTTCTGTGTTAGTTGTGTTGTGAGATTTGTTGCTTCATTTCCTTTCTTTCAATCCTTTTTCTGAGATATTTGCTATTTATGGGTCTTCTCTTCAGCTGTTCCTCTTTTTCACGTCTAGACAACCTTATATTAATGGAAAGAGGAATAAGAAGTGATACCTTTCTAATTTTATTTTTTTTGGACAATAATACCTTTCTAATTTTAGCCACCTACCAACAAAGAAACGATGATTTGTGGTCGTTACAACTTGTTATATATGTGATGTCCTTATGCAAAGACAATTCTATGTTCCAAATCATATCCCAAATCTTGTCCTCAGCTAATCACATTCCATTAAATATTACAAAAATGTCATGACAGTTGGGAATTTATTTTGGGAATTTATTTTTCATGATGAGATGTGATTGGTTGGGGATAGTGTTTAGAACATGGTTTCGGACAAAGGATCTAATTCCCTTAAACAAATCCTCGCATTACTTACAAATACATTATATTCAATGATTTCTTCTATTTTATGAAATCAAATAATATATGTTTAACTGTATTGTTATGTATTATAATCATTTTGTTATGATAGATTATGTATTGTTATAGATAAATTATTTTGTTATGCATTGTTATGGATAAATTAATTTGTTATGCATTGTTATGTGTATCAAATAATTTATCCATGTTAGTAAATGTTATTTGGCCTTTGCTAAGAGACAATTTTTAAATTAATGACATTAAATGATAAACTTTGCACAAAAAATTTGTGAAACATCATTAACCATTTATTTGGAATCAATTCTGTCGATCTTCAATAATGCTTTTTCCCACTTTTATGTGCTGCTTTTATCATAATCCATTCACAAAGGATTCCCAGCGTCTTCTTCAACTCGTCTGTATCTTCATACATGATGCCTTTTTTTTCCTTTCTATATGATTTAAATTTGTGCATTTTGTTATCTCTTTTTCTTAAGGACATTTTGTTATCAACAAAACTATTACTTTGGTCCTCAACATCACAAAGTGGTTTCATTTTCGTTCCTAAGATTTCGAAAATTCCTTTTAATCTCTGAGATTTTAATACATTACTCACCTTAGTTCCAAGTAAGTTGTTAGTAGTCATTGGAATGATGTAATTAAAATAGATTTAATAATCACAGGGATCAAATTAAATTAAATATTATAAGTTTGAGATTAAATTGAAAGAATAATTAAACAGGATCACTTCCTAAATATTAACATGAATAACATTTCAAAATCTCATGAATTAAAGAGAAATTTTCGAAATCTCAATGATGAAAATAAGATCACCTTGCAATATTGAGAACCAAAGTAATAATTTTGTACCAACGGGGTTTAGTTCAGTTGGTGTAAGGCTCCAACTGAAATCTTGAGAATGGGACACGGGTGCTAGTAGCCCCGTGTTCGATTCCCACTAAAAACATTCAGCTGGGAGAGTCAGCCACGCAGCTCGATCCGGATTAGTCTCAAAGGCTCCTGGTATTAGGGGTGCTCTTGGGGATACCGGTGGTTCCGCAAGGAATACGGAAGAAAAAAAAAAGTAATAATTTTGTCTTTTCTTATCACTTTAATTTCAACTTCAACCAAAATATATATATTATCCCATATTTATATATTTTATAAAAAAAAATTAAAAAAAAAAAAACAACGCTTCAAAAGACACATTCACAGTAAAATAAAGACTTTATCATGTCTCAAGTTCCTTAAATTTGGAGGAGTACTTTTGTCACGTACCCTTATTTTTTTTTCAATGTCTGACTCTCTCTGAAGTTACTTCTGGGTTTGTCATATACCCCTATTACCAATTCTGACAAATTTTGGTGACGTGTAAAATTAGATTCCTAGTTAGATGCAGAAGGTTGGTCATGTGATGTCGTGTGATGTCACATAGACAAAACGACCTATCTCTTCAATCATTTTTTTTCTTGTTTTTATTTAACTAAAAATATATAAAATATTAAGTTTTTTAGTTTTTTAAATTTTTTTAAAATATATCTTCGCCCACGGGATACCAGGTGCCTAACCTCGTAGCCCTCTAACCAAGATTCTGATGCTATATGTCAGCAAAATTGGCTAGAATTGATAATAGCCGTATATGACAAACTCAGAAATAACTTCGAAGAATCAAATATTGAAAAAAAGAATAAAGGTATCTGGCAAAAGTACGCCACACATCATGGACTTGGACATAATTAAGCCTAAAATAAATAGTGAGGTATTGTTATTCACCTAAGAATTTCAATAAACAATAGAAGTACGTTGTTGCATTAACAGTGGATCTATTTTATTTTATTTTTCGTCATTATTAGCATGGAATGTGATTGACTAGCCTTGTACCAGTTGGCTTTAATAATGGTTGGTTTAACATGTGCAGCACAGTGGTAACCATTTAAAACATGAAACTACAGTAGAGGCTTTCACCAAAAATTTACTCCCTCCTACTTGAAATATAAGCAACAAAAAACACATCTCTCTTGGTTTAAAATATAAGCAAAACTAACCAACTATCTTAAATTTTATTTCATTCACAATGCAACTTTCCTAAAATATTCCTAGAAAATTGGTATTTTATTTAATTTTTGTTTCATTTTCAATGCAACTTTCCTAAAATACCTTTATTTTTTATAAATTTGAGAAAATTAAATACAATCAACTAATCTCCTTAATAAGCGCAAATTTAGTTAGTTTTACTTATAATTTGAGCCGGAGGGAGTATATCTTCTACCTTAATTTTCTTTTCATTAAAGAAAGTCAAAATGTTGGTATTAAGTAAACATAACCAAATGAAGAGTTTAAGTCCAAATATCCTAGCAGAACCTTGTAAAAGTTTGTAAACAATTTGGAAGCAAAGAGCACATGGCTTCAGTTTATTTAGTTACTAATCGATGAACATGAAAATGACTTTGTTGAGAAAGAAAGAAAGAATGTACAAAATTGGTAATGAGACAGAATTACTGACTGATTTTAAGTTTCAAGTTTCAACAACTTAAAGCTCTGGAAACAGCTGCAAACTATATATACCATGTAATATACCTTGAGAGAGTAATGCTGGGATATTATGCAGTGTGTGTGATATTAACAACCCTGTTAAGTCTCTCAAGAATTCCACTAGCTTTTCTCTTAGCCCTTGATGTTCCATTCTGTGCAAGCTCAGAGATTGTTCCGTGGTTGTTCTCCTCTTCCCTTATTTCCTTCAACTTGGACCTATCATACAGACAAATAGTTTGAAGGATTGCGACGCAATTCTCCTTGTTGCGTTCGCAGGAGCTCTCTCTGATAATGCTTAGCAGGCTAGGAACAGCTCCAAGTTCTCCGATGTCCTGAATAGCCCTATGGTGACTTGAAAGCAGTGCAAGGATAGCTAGTAATTCATCGATATGACTTCGGTCCTTGATCTTCCTCACAACCACCCTGACTGCCCCGTCCTTAACTGCTCTCGCCTTGTTTTCTTGCATGACACATAAAGTAAAAATTGCTGAAGCAACGTCCTTCATGGCTAAGGGATGCCCTTCTTCTAAAAGGTCGATCAATGGCTTTAAGGCACCTGATTTCCCTATAAGTTCCTTGTTCGAGTCAAGAGCCGACAAAGTGAAAAGGGCTGCTGCAGCATTGCTTCTTGTTTCAATTGTTCCTGATCTCAGTGCTTTCATAAGGATAGGAATTACCATTGGAGTTTCGGCTACTAGCTTCTTGTTGTTGTCATGAATCGAGATATTGAGGAGTATTGTGATTACATCTTCTTGGATATCAGGGTGAATACCACTAAAGGAATCGCTCCCGCAAATTGGCTTAAGCAGTTGGGGAATTGCATCTACAGAATCACAAAAAAGTACTCGAAAGCAAGGATGCTTCTTCGTCAACAAGCGGAGTTCTTTTGCAGCTGCTTTCTGATCAGAAAGTGTTGAAGACATTTTCTTAAGCAAACAAAGAAAATGTTCGCAGTCAGCTTCTGTTACACCTTCCTCGTTAATATAGACAAAACTGTTGGACAATTCAATCCCTTGTTTTTTAGACCATTGTTCTATCATTTGCCTTATAAGGTGATTTGGAGTAAGAATAGTGTGTGAGAGGACTTGATTGGTTGAAGGGCAAGTCCTATTTCCGGCACTCAGCCACTTTTGAATGAAAGGTCTATCATAAGTCTGCATAATTGAAAACAAAATATATGGCAATGTTAAACAAAATGAACATTGGTTCTTAATTAGACAGGGGGAAAATATGCACAATCTACAATTGGTTTTAAATCATCATTCATTCACTCAAAACCAATATGAATTATGAAGCATCAATGCACAGGAAAAAGGCTTGGGACAGAAAGAAAGATTAAAAATTAAAATTCCTAGTTGGGGTGGGCATCATTGTAGAAATTTGGAAAAAGAAAAAGCCAAGAACACTAGAATCTAATTATTCCCTTTTGAGAAAGAAAATAGGTCAAAAGTTCTACACAAAGCTACAATCACCACCACCACTCACTCAAGAATCACATTGAAGGACAAAGAATATATTTCTTTTATTCACCCCCCACTCTTTCTCTTTCCTTCCACAGTTGTCTTATCATAGATATATTATCAAAGTGAAATTTTCTTTATCATTATTATCATTGTAGAATATTTTGTTTCTGGAAATGAAAGTGCATTCGAAACGTGGGGAAGATCTCAGAAGTTCAGCAGATCAAACATAAAGCACTTGAAATTGCACTTGCATTGACATTATAAAACAATCACAAAGTAAAATCTAGTGCATCCCCCATTGAACAAGAAAATGTATAACAGGAGAAAACTGTTTGGATTCAAACAAAATGAAGGAAAAGTAGAGAGAAAAACAAAAACCAAAGAGAAACTTGCAATTCTATTTCTATATGTTGAAAATGATATATCTTCACACATATTAAAAAATAAAATAAGAACCATATCATCACTACGGAGAAAATATCCATATCTAAGGCTCTGGTGAGGAAAGAACTGAATATATTCCTTTTCTATCTTCCCCTTAACTTTTTAGTCACCTAACAAGAATAAAGTACAAAAATTCTAACAAAAGAGGAGGACAAAAGGCCAAAACCAGAATCTTTATCTTCACTTTAGTTGAATTAATTCCAAAACATAAGAAAAACCCCATTTTTGCTTAGAAATTTTTTTATCCCTTTTTGCCATAAGATAATTAATTAACTTTTTTTTTCTATGTACCCATCATTTAAAAAAAAATTAAAAAAATTCACACAAGTAAAACAGTTCCAACATTTCCTGAGAAACCAAACACAGCAAGTTAATAATTCACTCCAAATTCTGACACTAACCTGACCAGAGGTCACAATGACAGGATCTCTCATCAATTCCTTGGAGAGTGGGCACTTGAATTCATCAGGGCAAGTCACACTCTTGTGCAGCTTCAAAGACAGTGATGATGATGATGATGATGATGTTGTTGAACTCTTTCTCTGCTTCAACTCCTTCAAAACACAAAGTGCCTCTTTTGCTTGATCAATGGTTTCAATGCTACAATCCTCATCATCAACAATGGACCTCACCAACCTCTTCAGTTCTTTCTTCTTCAACTCTATGGTCTTCTTCACCATCACCACTGGATCAGAATCCAACACCCCTGGCTTAGCCATCTGACAGTGGTGCCAATGACTTAAACTTTTGAAAGCAAACAAATCCAAAGTTTGGTTCTTCAAAGAATGGAGAAGCAGAGAATAACAGTGGAAACACTCTGATTCATCTTTCTTTATTTTTATTTTATTTTTTTTATAGGTGTCTCTCTCTCTCTATGAGAAGTTTTGGCTGGTTTTGCTTATTATTTTTTGCTGACTTCTATTCTCAGTAACACTGAACCTGTTGACAGAGAAACCAGGACATGCTATAAAGACACAAGCTCATAACTCATAACTCAAACTTGTTTTCTTCTCACCATGCTTTATTTTTATAATATCTCACTCTTCATTGGCGTGAGAGCATAATTGAACCCCAAGTCACTCATTCACTCAAGATAAAGGTAATATTCTTCTAATCTTATCCTCCAAGTTTTCACATGGACTTTTATTTTCTTTCACTAATTTATTAATTCAAGATGATTTAAGTATATATATTACACTCTGAACATTTTTACTAACCAAAATTATGTGGAGTATATCATACTATTAAGTAATCAAGTAGATTGGACGCTTAGCTTAATTAAGGTGGTTGGTGCAAATAGTAGTAGTTTTTATTGAAATATTGTTATAATTTTAATTTGAGTGGAGAGCAAATAGTAATTGTTTAAATGTGGAATAAGATGAAAACACATTAATTAATATGCGATTAAAACTCATTACCATTATGTTTGGTTGCACAAGAATGGTATGTTATATTTATGATTAAGTAATTAATGAATTAATGAATGATATATTAAATTATTAAGAAATAAAATATGTGATTTGAAAAAAAAATAATGATCCAAATATGTATAATTCTATTTATAATTAATAAATTATTATTTTCTTTGATTTTTGATTTTTCATTTTTTTTACCAAAGTATCGAAATATGCGGAAAAAAAATTGTCAAACATCTGTTTAAAACGCGTATACTTCAATAAATGTTATGTGGGCAAAAGTCTAAATTTCAAATAAAACTGAAAAGTAATAAATGTTATAATAACTCACTGTCAATTATTTCATGGTTTTAGGAAAGAAAAAGTTAAAATTTTGAAAAGTAAGAAGGAAGACGGGAATTATTTTTAATGTTTTATCTAACAAATTAATCAATTATCAATATAGTAATTTAATGTACTTTTTTTTTTTTATTATCTAATCATATATCATATTCCCTCCGAATCCTTATTATAAGTCTCATTTCTCTCTCACAAGAAGAGGCTTATGATAAGAACCGGAGAGAGTAATATATAATTTTCAAACATTTTAATTTATTATTGTAATTTTTTTTGGGTGAATATTGTGAGTTCAATTTGGAACAATATTCTTTATAATTTTTACCTTTTTTTTTAAAGGAATAAATAACTGGAAATCTATTACAGTACTAAATAAATTATTTATTGTTAACATGAAAATGATCATTTTAACTTAATACTCAGTTCAAGAGAAAAAACAATTATTAATAATAAATATGTATTTGAAATATTAAAAAAAATTAAAGCATGTTATCATTTACACATAAAAAGCATATTTTAACATATTTTTTCAGGTATGATCATTCTATGCACCAAGTACATAGATTGAAAAATCATTTGTTCATTTTTTAATGAGTATCTTAAAAGAAATTTTAACAAATTCGGTATAAAATCTAGACCCTTTGTTCCAAAACTAAAGTTATTTTATGGTTTTTTTTTTAAAGTTATTTTTGTTGGATTTTATTAACTTCATCTTTAAGGACAGTTCAGAACCAGAACTCAAAAAAGATTATCTTTTATTAAAAATTCAATGAAAAATCTTTTGATTTTTTTTTTTTTACATGGGAGGTCTGGGACTAGAACCCATGACCTGTGGAGGGGGAAATCCTAAGTGTCCTTGCAGCCACCAACTGGGCTGTCTTACGCGGACTCTTTTGATTTTTTCAAAACAACACTTTCTCATAAAACATATCAACAATTCTGAGGATTGAGATAATAAAACTCATTTTTATTTTAGAATTTCAAAGTCATGTCAACATTTTTTATTTTTATCGTCATTTAATTAAGGTATTTTCTCCGACTAACTTCACAATTATTATGAAGGTTAATTGATTGGATTATTTAATTTTCTCAAATTTATAAAAAAAAATACAGATATTTTAGTAAAGTAACATTGAGAATGAAATAAAAATTAAATGAGATAATCATTACTTAGATATGTTTTAGGAAAGTAGCATTGCAAATAAAACAAAATTAAATAAGGTTAGTTTACTTTTTCTTATATTTTAAACAAAAGAAACTATGATTTTTTTTCTTGTATTATAAACCGAAAAAAATAGGACGGAAGTTAAAAAAAAATTGAATTTAATTGATGACCAAGGAATTTGTTTACACTTGGTTAAATTACATCAACTTTTATATCACTCATAATTTTTATACCAAATCAAATTTAATTGATTTAATTTTTGGATTGAAAGTTTCTATTCTCTAGATCATTTTATCAAATTAAAAAAAATCCAAAATTATTTAGTACTTCATTTATATATATCAAAATTAAAAAAAAATAAGTATTAAAATAATATGAAAATAATAGAGCTATTTGAATATATATTCAATCATATTTAAATTTTATTAAATTTGACACAAATGATACATTTAAATGACATATAATTATTTTTTAATGGATGAATTAAGAAATTCACGTTGTGCAGAAAATTATAAATGTTATATAAATTGATATAGTAATTTAACTTGTTGTAAACAATCTTTCTATTTATTTTTTTAAAAAAAATCATATTTAGAAGAACATGTAACAATGCATATTAGCATGAAAGAAAGTTAGGAAAAATCATTATTTGATATTATACCATCATCTTACTTCCTTCAATCTCTAATATAAGAAAAACAAGAAATTTTTATCTTGGTATTAAATATAAAAAAAAATTAACTAATTTTCTATTCTCAATAAAATTATTCCTAAATTTGTTTTAAAAAGCAATGATTTCATTTAATTTTTATTTCACTTAACTAACTTTCGTAATGATAAATGTAATTTCGATTACTTTTCTTATAGTAATAGAGGTCGGAAGAAGTATTTACGATTTAGGTCAATAATAAACATATATAATAATAAAATAAATTTTTTAAGTAAAAGACAAAAATTAATTTTATAATTATTTTTATTAAATATTAAATTATAATGGATTGGAGTGAATGGATGGGATTGGTGAGAAGAAGCGAAGAGGGGGTACTTACTGCATAGTGCCTACTGGTCAGGCTGAAAGATAGGTCATAGGTGATAGTTTATCATCCCCTGCATAGCATAAAAAAGAAAAATTAGTTACATGAACACATTTGTTAATTTTTTTTAAATTAAAAAAATAATTATAAATGTAATACAATTTTTTATCTTTTAATTATTTTTATTATATTTAATATTTTATCAAATTTACTAAAAATACTAATTAAAACTAAAAAAATAAATAAATATACATATGACTGAAACTCGATAAGAAAATTATCCAATTGATTTTCAGATCATGTGATTAAATATTTTCTTAACTAACTCTCCTCTGAATGTGTAAAAGCAAAAGCTATTAGTAATATTTTGGGCCAGAGAGTATGAGAATCGGTCAATTTAGCCTCTCAAATATCATAAATGCACCTTTATTTAGTTCCTGAGAGCATTTTATGTCAATTATTTTTACGTCAATTATTTTAGTCACTCCGTCAACAAAGATTAAATAACGACTTAACTTAGCTGATGTGTCACGTTAACTGCCACATGTTTTGCAAATTTATGAATGAATGTTTGATATTTTTAAAATAGCTTATTTTGGTTTCTGAAACATATCTACATAATTCAATATGGACCTTATTAAATTGCAAATTAATTTAATTTAGTCCTTCAATTTTTTTTAGAAAACAAATAACCCAGTAGTATATGGCATAACATTAAAACCAGTATGTATGTTGCATTTGAGGTATCACCTGTTCACAAACTTAATTTTTCCCTAATTTTCATTAACACCCGTATGTAGCAATGCAAGGTAACATTACCTTGATTTTCAATAAAACAATCATGTAAAAACATTTTAACATGTTCACAAAATTAACCTCGTAAAAAAGGCTTCAAAAAACTTCCTATTCATATATGTAACTAAGGATCTAATACTTTATTTATATGTAATTTTTATTTTTCCAACACAAAAAATTGCTTAATTAAGTCTTATATAGGGCTGAGGTTAAGAAAATCTTTTTTCTAAATTATACTTCTTTCAATCCTTATTATACGTCACATTCTAGAATATTTTCTTGGTCTTAATTTTAGGTCACTTTATATTTCTTATGCATCATTTATTGCTTTTTATCTTTTTTGTCCTTATTAAATGTTTTGATTATCTATGTGTTTTTTGTTGTTCATTAATGGATGTGAATTTTCCAAAAAAAAGTTAAGATTGTAAAATTGTAATGTTACATTATATTCTCATAGAATTCATAAACTTTGATATGTATAATTCGATTAAATATACCTTATAATAAGGATAAGAGAGTGTAATAAATTTAACAAATAATTTTCCATTAAAAAAACAAATATTCTTAGTAAAACCATTAGTAAATATCAATTAAAGGAGGGAAGCATAGTGTATATACGATTAGTGGCAATTATGTATGAAAAAAAATTATTCAAAAGAGAATTAATGAAAGGGAAAAGTATACTCCCTCCAGTCTCATTAATAAGAAAAAAATTCTATCAATAGTATTAAATATAAGAAAAAATTAACCAACTTTCTATTCACAATTCAACCATTATTAAAATATTCCTACAAAGTGGTTATAACATTTAATTGTTATTTCATTCTAAATGCAAGTTTCTTAAAGTAATCAAATTTTTTATAAATTTAAAAAAAATAAATGTATTCAAGTAACTTTCTTAATATATGTGTGAGTAGTTATTTTTATTAGTAAACAAGACTAGCGGAAATATACATTAGTATAAGTAGAAAACGAGACTGAGAGGTAGATGGGTCCCCCATGGTCCATCCTGCACGCAATCACGGAATCCATGGTCTAAACAGCTGGCACGACGCGTGGGTTCCTTACTCTGTACTCGTCCCCGCCGCTAGGCTTCGATCCCCTGCATCCTATCCCACACTAAAATGCGGTGCCAGATGTCGCACGTGGTAGAAATGTGCCAGCTTGTACAAGAAGGGTGCAACCCTTTGGCACGTGTCATCCTTCGTGTCATTCTCCGACATGTATTCTGTGACGGTGGAGCACGTGGGTCCCACCAATAATTTTAAATGAGGTCCACACTCAACCTCAGTGGTTTTATGAACCGTGTCGGCCGGTTTACTACAGTATTATGCTGGTGAGAACCGGGTCGGAGGAAACCCAGGCGGTTTGGTTTCACGCATTAGCTAAGTTTTGCTACTAATATGGGAGTTAATTTTCAGAGAAATGATATATATCACGAAAATTTTTCGTGAAACGCATACGAAAACGGCAAATACGAAGTAACAGTTTGCGTTTTGGCTGGTAATTATTTCTCTCTCCAGGCTGTGTGTCTCATGATTTCATCATTTACAATTTCGTGGGTTACGAATTCGTACTATATAGCAGAGCTCTTTTATTTTTATTTTTATAGTTATGTGAGTTAATTTTTCCATATCATATAGTACCACCTCCGTCCCTAATTATAAGGTCCTCTTGGAAGAATTCACGTCCGTTAAGAAAGCGGAATAATTTAGTTAATTATATTGGAAATGTAAACTTTTGATATGTATTTTCAAAATTACCCCTATTAATATTATTGGGAATCTAAAAAGTGTTAAATAAATAGGGGTGTTTGTGAAAAAAAATAATTAATGTTCATTGAAAATTGGTAAAGGACCTTATAAATAGGGACAAAATAAAAGTGTTAAGAGGACCTTATAATTAGGGAGGGAGGGAGTAATATTTTAATTATTGTAAGTGTCAGATTAATTAAGAGAGTATGTTGTAAAAAAAAAATTTGATTAAGGTCGACTTTAGTTATTGTTGGAAATTAGCTGAGTAATTTGAAATTTGTTTTAAAATTCGTATCATTAATTAATTTAATGACTTTAATTCATGAATCAAATGAATTGAACTTGAATTAAAAATTAAGCTTGTTAAATAAATAAACTAAATTTAAACCAAGTATAGTTCAATTAGTTAGCTTCATGATTTGACTCAATTATTTTTTACATATACAAGCAAACATGTGAAAAATAATATTTATAATTTTGATCCCTGAAAGTTCAGCGTGTTTTGGTTTTAGTTCTTATAAGTTATTTTGATCGTAACTGTTCCTTAATTTTTTAAATATTTTGGTTTTGATCCACTCCATTATAAAAAACCTGTTATTTGCTGATGTGACTAGCGGAACATCATATCAGCATTCACATAGTGTGAGGAAACGTCAAATAAGTGATATGACGTGGATGATACAGATCCATGGACACAAAATGGTCCCATAAGCAAAATGATCTCATATGCAGAATTTTGCGTTTATGGACCTGAATCATCCATATCAAAATACTTATTTGGCGTTATCTCACACCACGTAGCTGTTGGTGTGGGTTCCATTAACCACGTCAACAAATAATTGATTTTTTCTGAGAGATGGGACCAAAACCAAAATGTTTGAAAAGTTAAGGACCAGTCACGGTCAAAATAACTTTTAAGAATTAAAACCAAAACACGCCGAACTTTTAGAAACCAAAATCATAAATAAGCCTATATTATATACACTATTTATGTAATATTTATATTAATATATGAATATAACATATTTTTTTAGATAAGAACATAACATATTTGTGGTAGACCGACCCTCGACCTACCCTCTAAGTACTCGGCCGACCAGATTTATCTATCTGACAGGTCATGCCTATCCAGGCCGAGCGCTTGTCCTAGGACCCACCCTAGCGACCCAGGACCGACCATATGGGCCTTGCCCCCTAAAGAGTCCGAGCTAAGGGCGCGTGAGCCTAACTTGCCAACAGGGATAAGATCTCCCAACACAGGATAAGGACGAATGGCTCATCCCTTATCCTAAATGGGACACGTCAGCAGCCTCGCTGGACCTCCGTACAGGCTCACAAGGTACAATGCCACCCCTATAAATAGCTGTCTCCAGCAAGGGGCTCTGGTACGTTCTCTCTCTCTCTCTCCCTAATTGCACATTTGCACACACCAGTTATTAGGGAAACCCTAGCTGTCCCAACTGGACATCTAGCATACCTAAGAGATCATATACTAGCACCAGACTACTCTATAATTCACCGATCTCTCAATACCTTTGAGCTAGGGGTACATCTGGTACACAGTGTCCTAGACACTACAATATTTTAAAATTAAAATAAAATTTTTGAAATATCAACCATATCATCATTCGAGCTGTAAATTGCATGTATTTAAATTTGTTAATCCACTCAAA
Organism: Crotalaria pallida; assembly: GCA_037953625.1. Lineage (NCBI taxonomy): Eukaryota > Viridiplantae > Streptophyta > Magnoliopsida > Fabales > Fabaceae > Crotalaria > Crotalaria pallida. Next base: position 51,468,680 of record CM075654.1, on the reverse strand, counting down.
AATTCGCAAACCTTAATCAAATTGAGTTTGAATTGAAAAAATACATCACATTGAATTTAGTTTAAAACTTAACTCAAAACTATCCTAAATTAATCGAGCCATATTGAGTCAAATTTGATTCGACTTAACTCATTTTCATCCCTAACTTTAAGGTGGACCACTTAAAGCCATTGTCAAAGGGCACAAAAATTTAAAAAAAAGAACATTACACCACTTTTTTTAAAGTTCCTAATTGCTAGTAATAATTCAAGAAGAAAATAAAACTATCTTATCTTATGACCTCACAGTTTGGTTTACAAATTTCCATAATTATCTTTTTTTTTATAATAAATTAGGAACTTTCACTTTTTTTTACACCAATCGGTACCCGGATTTGGTTTATCCAGAATCCGACTCAATTGAGCTCGCACTGGGCGGTAGGGGTCTTCCAGCAGGGGATACTCCATACCCAAGGTTCAAACTCGAAACTAGTTGATTAAGGGACCAAGTGAATTACCGCTTGACCAACCCATGTTGGTTTAAAAACTTTCCCTCTATTGCTCTGGTTGCGATTTTCATGGGCTCCTTAATGTTTTTTAGTCAAACTTTAATGGCTTATTTATGGTTTTAGTCCCTAAAAGTTCAGAGTATTTTGATTTTAGTCCCTAGAAGTTATTTTGACCGGGACCAGTCCTTAAATTTTTAAACGTTTTGGTTTTGATCACTTCCATTACTAAAAGTATGTTATTTGTTTGTGTGGCTAGAGGAACATCGTATCAGCAGTCCATGTGGTATGGGGTGACACTAAATAGGTGATATGAAGTGGTCCACGTGGATGATATAGATCCACAGACGCAATATGGCCCGTTACGCAAAATGGTCTCATACGCAAAATTTTGAGTTCATGGGTCTGAATCATCAATGTCATATCACCTATTTGGCGCAACCTCACACCACGTGGCTGCTGGTGTGGATTTTCGTTAACCATGTCAGCAAATAACTGATTTTTATTAATGGAAGGGACTAAAACCAAAATGTTTGAAAATTTAAGGATTAGTCCCGGTCAAAAAACTTCTAGGGACTAAAATTAAAACACGCTGAACTTTTAGGGACTAAAACCATAAATAAGCCAACTTTAATTTACTATCTTTCTCCATTTAGTTATGCTCATTTAATCATTTTATTTTGCCCAATAAATCATATGTTTTTAGAAACTCAATATTCATTTATACTTTTTTTTTCAAGTGTGTCCTTATTTATTACATTATCTTTGTTATCACATGTTTTTCTATCTCTTCAATATACTAATCTTTAGGCATATTTATGGTTTTAGTCCCTGGAAGTTGGGAGTATTTTGAATTTTGGTCCCTAGAAGTTTTTTTGACATTGACTTATCCTTAATTGTTTTGAAAATTTGGTTTTAGTCCCTGCAATTAGGAAAAATTCGTTAATTGCTTATGTGATTAATGGAACATCACATCAACATGCACGTGTGCAAATGTTGCATGTCCCGCTAGGATGACGTGGATGATCCGGACCCGCATGAGCAAAAGGGCCAAGGCCCAACCAAAATGCGTTTGTAGATTGGGCTTTGGCTCTTTTGTTCATGCGGATCCGGATCATCCATGTCATCCTATCGATGACATTAAATACTTGCACACGTGTATGTTGATGCGACATTCCGTTAGCTACGTCAGTAGTTGACGAATTTTTCTTAACAACAATGACTAAAACCAAATTTTCAAAACAATTAAGGATGAGTCAAGGTCAAAAAAACTTCCAGGGACCAAAATCAAAACACTTACAACTTTTGAGGGATTAAAACCATAAATAAGCCTAATATTTATATATTTATTATTATTCTCTCCTATTATTAAATGAGGGTAATTTAATCAAAATATACCAAATTCTTACATCATTTCTTAATTTATGTGCAATTTTTAAATCAGAGTCGAAAAAAGTAATAAACTAGGATCCTCATTTTTTTAAAGTTCGTCTAAGAGTAATGACTGAGAGACCTACCTAAAGAGACATACTCATAAGCCTATACATTAGGATCTTGACATTTGTCATTTAAGTTCTTTTATTTAATTATTTTTAACTGGAAAATAACAAGTATCATAATTTTATATGGAGATTTGTAAGTTTGTAGGTCTCTAAATCATTTTTCTTCGTGTAAAGCTTTGAAATTATTAGGATTAGGTCAGAGTTGGAATCAAGACGGAATTGATGGTGTGAAAAAAAAATTATTCTTAAATTATATGATGTATGTTATCCACTAGTTTCTAATTTTATTTTTAGGTTTTAGGTTTTTTTTTTTTTAATAATTTAAGAATGTTATACATGTGTAAGTCCCATTCTCATGCTTAAATTTCATCTGGTTCATATAATTTCTCTATCGTGTCAAAAATTATAAAGGCTAAACTACTCATTTGATCTCTTACCTTATTTTTAATTTCAAATTGGTTCCTTACGTTTTTTGGGTTTCATATTGGTCCTTATGTTTCTTTTCGTTGTCAATTTGGTCACAAAATCATTGTTCATCCTATATGGACCAATATGTTATGGACACGTGTCACTTTCTCTCTCCAATAATATATATGTCGACCAATATAATATTGACACGTAGGATGAACAGTGATTCTGGGACCAAATTGACATCGAAAAAACATAAGAGACCGATATGAAACCAAAAAAAGTAAAGAACCAATTTGAAATTGAAAAATAAAGTATGAAACTAAATGAGTAATTTAGCCAATTATAAAAATTAAAGAAAAAAAAAGAAAAAACATATTTATAATGTTGTTTAACCACTCAATCAATAATAATCAAATCATTAATTTAATGCAACTTTCATTATTAGAATTTGATAGTGATTTAATTTGATACGCGATGTAAATGTATTCTTCTTAGTGCATGTTTGATTATACGGTTAGTTAGTCCAAAATCAATTCTGAATTGTCAATGTTAACGGTTACTTCTACTCTAACGTGATTTTGGAGTCATAATTTATTTTCCTTAAAGTAACCAAACATGCTTTTAGACCAGTGCATATATATGCCTAATTGAGTGTATTATGCGTGCGTGCGTGCCTGTTAAGATTCTTGGTTTGATTTTAAAAGGGTTGAATATCCCTAATAATCCCTTAATACATTTTGATTATTAAAATAATTAATATAATTTTCATTAATTACTTAATCGTATATATTAATATGCTATTTATAAGTCATTTCATTCATTATCATAATTTCAATTTGAAAAAAGAAAAAAAATTATTTTTTCAAAATTTTATTATTTTATGGCGTGAAGGGATTAAAATATTTCTCGAAATGTTCGCGTAAGACAGCCCAGTTGGTGGCTGCAGGGACACTTAGTGTAACATCCCAACTTTCAATTTACAAGTATTATATTGATTTGAGATGAATTTTATGAGGATTATAAGAATAAGAGCTAGAAGTGTGTATAGAAATCATAGCCAAATGAGCATAGGGGTTAAGGGAAATGTCTTAGAGTTAGAAACTATCAAAAGGGAGGAAAATGGCAAATTAATCGATTAATTGTAGTGAATTAATCGATTACGAGCCCTCAGCAAAAGTCACTAAAATGTTGCACTGAAGTGGTAATCGATTACTCTTGGGTAAGTAATCGATTACTAAGCCTCTGGTAGAAACACAAAGACGTTGCATCAATTTTAATCGATTACACTTAGGGAATTAATCGATTAATTTGAGAGGTAATCGATTAATTTGGGGTAAGTAATCGATTACAGGGCCTCAGGTAGCACTAGTAGAAAAAATGGATTTTACATCAGCTAATTAACATCTGTTTTTGAAAACAGATGTAAAATCAAAATGCGGTGGCAAACTTGTAAATAAGTATATGAGGAAAAACTTTTCGCATCAGTTTTTTTATAACTGATGCGGAAAGTCATGGTTTCTTGAACTTTCCGCATCAGTTTTTCGTTAACTGATGCAGAATGTCTTGTTTTTCCTACTTTCCGCATCAGGTTTAAATAAGTGATGCAGAATGTTAATGCGGTGGCAAACTTGTAAATTAAAGAAATTTAACTAATAAACTTTCCGCAACTATTTTTTTTATAACTGATGCGGAAACCCTTATTTTCTTGCTCATTCCGCATCAGTTAATGGTTAACTGATGCGAAATGTTTTTTTTCCTACTTTCCGCATCTCTTTTTGTTTAATAAGTGATGCCGAAAGCCTTTAGGTTTAAGGCTCGAGTTCTTCATCTCCTTGCTTGTTCAGTCTTTAAGAGTCCCACAATCCTTCTTCTTCTTCTTCTTCGATCTACTTCTTCTTCGAAGACTGCTCATGCCGCCGCCACCACGACACATCGCCAACACCACGACACGCCGCCACCGCCAACAGTAGGTTAGTTTGTTCTCTTCGCAGATTCTGGTTTTTTTTCTTTTCTTCACTTCGTTCTCTTCTCTTCGCTGTGCTCACCGCCTCCTTCTTCTTCTTCTCACAGCCATAGCCGTCGCCTTTCGTCGGTGTCGTCATCCCCTTTGTTGTTGCTGTCGCCATCGCCGTCCTCTCCCTCTCCCTTCTCAAAGTCGATCTCCCTCTCTCTTTGTTGAAGGTAACAGTTTCCTTTTCATATCTCTCTCTTGCTCGTTGAAGGTGAGTTTTCTAAATCTCTAATTCCTATTTGCATTTATGCAGAACCGTAGTTGTTCTCTCAATCGTTGGAAGGTGAGTATTCTGAATCCCTAATTCCTTTTGCATTTTTTTAACCCTAATTCCATTTTTGCATAATCCTAATTTTCTCATTTGTTCTGAATCCCTAATTTTTGTATGGAATTTCGATTTTTTTAACTGATGTATAAAGTTACTGAACTTGATTTCAAGTGAGAAGGGGTTCAAATGCAGCAAAGATCTATAGTTTGGCATTCGATTTGAAGCTGAGTGGTTAGTATTGATTATGAATACTTATAAATTATGGATTTGACTTGAAATTTCCTTTCTCCATTCTCACTTGAACTCCATAATCCCTTAGGTTCCACTTTGCATGTGTTGGATTGTTGTTGTTGAAGCTTGTGTATCAACTATGGTGAGCTCAATTCCATTTTTAATCATGTCCTTAAGTTCTGGAAATCCATTAGGGTTCAGGTCTATGAGGGTTACATCGTTAGAGAGGGATAATGTAATATCCTGTTATTTCTAATACCTCTAGCAAAATAATTAAATGATTTAATATGATGTTTTCAAGATTTGAGTCTCGGAATAAAATTCCGATTTCATCATTATATTTGAACTATGTTTTCTAGTTAAAATAAGTATAAATTTGTTATCATACGTTTTCCAAAAATAAAGTAGTATTTTTATTTAGTTTAATTAACATTTTGACAGGGAACTCAAGTGGCAAGCCTTAGAGGCATTTTTATAAATAGTTTCTTCAGAAACATATGTTTAACTTAATATTTTGAGCGTCCCTGTAAATTTTCATAGTGTTCGGAGGCTGCTTTATTTTTAGCTTCTGGACTGGTTTGATATATTACCGGTTTAAGTTATATATAATAATCTTCTACTTCAAAATTTTAAATATTATATATTATCAAGTTTAATATTAAGATTGAGAAAATATATTTACTTTTGAATTTCGATAATTTTTCTTACGCAATAGCTATCCGGAGGGACCAGTAACTTTATTATTTTTCAATAAGTTTTGAGTAATTCAAAATACAATATTGTTTTACCTGAATGTATTTTATTTTTAGTATCATCCAACTTTTAGGTATAATTCAAAATACCTACTCACATTGACCCACAAACGAGAACAAAACATAAAATATTAGTTAATTTCCTAGACTACCCAAGTTCCCCACCCCCACTGTAAACCAAAGTAAAAGAAAAGAAAAGAAAAGGCTGTGGCCATAAGGCCATCAGCGTGAGTTAGAAGAAAAAAAAAGAAACAGTAACAAGGAGAAGTAACAAGGACCACACTTGCTAAATCGACAGTTCACTTTTCCTGGAGACATAGGTACAAATGATGATTTGGGATCCTCAACCAGTTCTTGTAGGTTTGAGAGATTACATAGTTACCGTGATTCTGGGTTTCAACAAGGGTATAGCTCATCCAGTGGCCACTTTGACTCACGGAGGGATTATCTTCAACAGGCTGCAAGCACGCTACCTTATGGAAATGAAAAATAGATGGTTTTATGCAAAACCAATGGCAGGTGGCTGGATCCGATCTATCTTATCTAGGCATGAGGAACACAGAGAATGATAGTTACTCTTACTATCAAAATTACTCAAGTTTGGCCAATGGTTACACTGTATTCAGGCCTTCAAATGTTCCGTAGAGGAAAAAAAACAAGGAGAGGTAGAATCAAAAGATAGAAAGGGTAGAAGAAAGTACCAGCGACAGAGAGAAAAGGGGTCGTGAGAGAAGGAGAAAACTTTGGTTTTTATTAACTTCCCGATCCAATAATTCAAGATCTCACCGTTCAATCTCAAATCCTTCATAGATTCAAGACGTTGTTATTGACCTTGACCCTGGAGCAAGTCGCGGATGTAAACGTGGCTCTGTCGTTATTGCTAGGATTTCCAGGTAAAGGTAGTCTCTTTTCCACAATTTGAGTTAGGGATAGTTATAATTTATAATAGAATTTGGGTTTAATAGTTAAATTGGGTTGTGGGTGGTAAATAAATAGTTGCTAAGAGTTGATTGGGGTGACTGTTATATTTTTGGTTGATTCTGTTAAATTATTGATAATGTTTATGTTAATTTTTTTGTATATTAGTAAAGTAGGAAGTGAAGAACCCTAGGGAGTTGATTTATTTTAAGCACTCTGAGACATATCTGAGTATGTCGACTAATTGTTGATATGTGATGATTATTATTTGGATGTTCAAATAAGTGATTAGTGTGGGTGGCTTTTGATTATTGATGGTTGATTAGAATAATATCAAAGGAAAATGAGAATGATGATTGATAATTGATTGTGTGGTTGGATATTTTGCCAAATTATGTAGAGCATTGAATTGAATTATTTTGTGAATTATTGTGATAATTGGAAGCTGTACGTATTTATTTATTGGTTTGATTTGATGTCTTGTAAGACGTTGTCCAGGTTGTGGGACTGTACGCATAGACTGGTTTGATTTGATGTCGTGTAAGACGTTGTCCGGGTTGTGGGACTGTACGCATCGACTGGTTTGATTAGTGGTCTTGTAAGACGTTGTCCGGGTTGTGGGACTGTACGCATAGACTGGTGTGATTCAGGTCGTGTAAGACGTTGTCCGGGTTGTTGGACTGTACGCATCGACTGGTTTGATTAGTGGTCTTGTAAGACGTTGTCCGGGTTGTGGGACTGTACGCATAGACTGATGTGATTCAGGTCGTGTAAGACGTTGTCCGGGGTTGTGGGACTGTACGCATCGACTGGTGTGATTCAGGTCTTGTAAAACGTTGTCCGGGTTGTGGGACTGTATGCATAGACCGGTGTGTTTTCATGTCTTGTATGACGTTGTCCGGGTTGTGGGACTGTACGCATAGACTAGTGCGATCCAGATTGTCCGGGTTGTGGGACTGTACGCATAGACTAGTGTGATCCAGATCTTGTAAGACGTTGTCCGGGTTGTGGGACTGTACGCATAGATCGCGTAAGACGCACATGGTGCGCAACTGTAAGACGTTGTCCGGGTTGTGGGACTGTACGCAATGATGGATCCACGTAATAATTTCTAAAGTTTATGAAAAACTCAGAGTATGAAAAGAGAAAAGAAAAGTTGAAAGTTTGAAAATGATGGAATGCTTGATGCAAGAATTGATGTTCGATAATGAAAGTTGTTGTTGTTAATGTGGAATTTAGTGAATTTGGATGTGTATGTGTAAGAAAAATTTGGCATATGAATGTGGTGAATTTGTTGGTCCATGGTCTGATTTGATTATTATACTTGAATCCCTGTTATGAATTATATACTATCTTTTGATTCACTGTGATGCGAAAAGGTCTCACCCTTAGTGGTTATCATTTTAGGTGAATGCTAAGGAGCTCAAGATCAGAGTGTCGCAGCGGAAGAATGGAAAGAAGGGAACTCTATATTGTATTTTCTTGTATTATAATTGAAATGCCCAAATCATTTGTAAACTTGTTTTTATGAATAGAAATTTTAATGTCCTTATTTGGATATTAAACTTTTAAATTACTATTTTAATTAAAAAAATGGGTGTTACAGATAATTCGAGTTTTTTCTTGTCTGTGAGAAATGAAAATGATAATGAAGAAAGAAAGAGTGTTGTGAGACACACAAGGTTTATGAACTATTTTCTTCAATGCCACTTTCTGAACTGTTGGAATTTCTTTGCCATCTTGTGAGTTTATTTGGCAATGAAGTATATATTGTTTGTGATTCTGAAGAATTTGCTGTTTTGTGTTATGTTTTGCCTAAACAGGAACTAAATCAAGGTCTTGTTGCCATCGTAGGGCGAAATTCTACCATTAGACCATTGATACATTTATCTATATTGGCAGTTTCTTTTAGTTGACCTACGATGTCATGGCGATTCAGCATCAATCAAGAAGAGAGGTCCTCATACTGTTCAATCCGCTGCTCTGAATGTTTTGAAACTGGTCCGCGTTCTTTATCATGTATCATCATCATATTTATATAGAGATCATGCTGTAGAATGGGAAAATGGGTCTATAAATCCTAATTTTATATTTGTATTTGAATCTGAGTTCTACAAGATGGAATATCCACTGCTTGGCCATTTGGGTTCCACTTGGCAACTCCTGCGCCATCCTGACCCCTCTTTTGTCTTTCATGATTTATGATCTCCATATAGTTTCGGTGAATTCATTTGTATTATGAGTTTTATTATAAGCTTATTTTGCCTTTTGGATCCATTAATGAAGGTCATCAATAGATAAAAAATAAAAAATAAAAATCCTCCCATGTAAACCAAAAAAAAAAAAAATTAAAAAATTCAACTTTTTCACATCTGTTTCCCATATAAAAACCAGATGCGGAAAGTGGACATTCCGCATCTGTTTTATCGTAAAATAGATGCGGAAAGTGGACATTTCGCATCTGTTTTATCGTAAAATAGATGCGGAAAGTGGACATTCCGCATCTTTTTTTAAAAACAGATGCGGAATGTCCACTTTTCGCATCTGTTTGGGTTCGTAAGTGATGTGGAAAGTAACTTTCCGCATTAGTTATGGAACTTTTCGCATCTGTTTTTAAAAGTGATGCGGAAAGTCCAACCTTCCACATCTGTTTTTAGAAGTGATGCGGAAAGCCGTTACTTTTAACATCTCCCACATTTATATCATTTCTAAAACAGATGTGGAATGCGAAAAAAAAACAGATGTTAAATGCCCGATTTCCAATAGTGTAGAAGTTCATAAAATGTTGCATTGAAGCAGTAATCGATTACCTGGCCAGGGTAATCGATTACCATTGGTATCAGTACAAAAAAAAAAAAAGAAATGTACGAAACTCATTCTTAGCCACACAAAGGGAATCTTTCCCTTTTCCACTTTAATCCATAGCCACATACTCATCTCCCAAACAAAATAAAACACTCACTCTCATTCTTTCCTTCTCCAACAACAACTCATCTTCTCCCTTTCTCTTCTCCCATACGAGCTCTACCCTCCTTCCACCAATGTCCATGTTGTGCTTCTTCTTCTTCTTCTTCTTCAAGCTCATCAAGTATTATCAAGCTTAGTGGGTAAAACTCATTTCTCCTTTCTCTCCCTATAACCCACACGAATTCTTCTCTTCTTCACCAAGAACAAGTGTTGTTCTTCCTCTTCTTCAAGGTCTAAGGGCTCCACTCTAAATCATCATCAAGACCCATCATTAATCTCACCTTCTTATCCTCAAATGCAAGGTAAAATCCCATTCTTTCCTCTCTTCCTCTCTTCCATGGAAGATTTCGAACCTCCCATGGGGAAGAACCACATGTTCATGCCTTTCTATATTTTGTGGCTTGTAGGAATCAAGCTCTCTCTTCCTTTCACTCACTTTATTTGGGAACTTCTTGTTGAGGCTTAAAAGGATCTAGGGCAAAGGGCTAAGGTTAAGATTGGTAAAGGTTTCCCACTCTCTCTTTGATTAAGGTAAGGGGGTGTGTGTTACCTTGGTTTAGGAATTAGTTTCTAACTAGTATATAGTGATTTGCTAAGGTTATGTGTTTTGTTTTGTGATAGAAACCTTAGGGATAGTGAATACTAAACATACTATGAATATGACAAGGATGAACTCTAAATGTTAATGTTTGTATATTTGCAAAAATGGGGATAATTCTTGCTAGTCATAAATGTGTGAATGATTAATTGTAATATATGTATGAATATAGACATTTGTTACTAGATGTTAATTTCTAATTGAATTACATGTATGATGGTAGCTATGTTCAATTTGATATGCTAGGACTAGATTAACTGAATTGAGTGTATGACCATTTGAAAAGAGCAATAAAATGAATTAAAGAAAACAGACTGTTGAATTGATCATTGGGGACATTGGGACACTAGGTGTTCCTGCTAGGTGTACAAACGTCCCATTAGGGCCAAACGCCCCATCAGGCTAAAACGCCCCATTAGGTAAAAATGCCCCATTAGGAGTCAATGTCCCGAATGATCAATTCAACGAAAACTAAAAGAATGGAAAAATGTGAAAAAGGCTAAAGTATGTAAATTGAATATGCCAAGAAATGTGATAAGAATGAATATAAGATTATATGTATTAGTCCTAACGGGTGAGGCCTAGTGGGTGAAAGTCTTGATGGGTGAATAAAGTCCCTAATGGGTGTACAAACGCCCTAGCAGGAGCAACAAATTCCTAGTGGCACAAATAAGAGAAAAAGGTATAAAAGCAAGAAGAGATTGAATGATGAAAAGACTGAAGTATAATTGACTTATAATGGGACTATGTATGCAAATGTTGAGTGTGTATGGGCATGATTGGTGGAATGATTAAATGAAATTAAATGTGTTACATGTCTAATTGTGTTTGGCTTGGTAGGTTATTATGTCTAGCTAGAAACTGCTCCCTACTTCATGTGTAATGCTCACCCTCTTGCTATATTTTTACAGGTAATGAGATTGAGCTTGCACAACCCCCGGCCGAGCAGGTGCACTCTCCCTCGCAGGGAGAGTAGGTTATGGGAATTAGGGGTTTTTGGGTAGTTTTGAATATACTAGGGATTTGTACATGCTATTTTGGTTTTGTGAATGCAATGGTAAAGTATTACTCTTTTGGGTTAGCCAGGACCTCTTCCTATGGATAGGATGTATATTTTGGGGAAAACTTTAACAACTTATAACTTGTTCATATTTATTGTTATCTGTGATGTAGTCGCACTCTGATGTGGTGGTGCCTGTTGCACAAATATATACATTGGCCCAGCTGGCTTTTGAAATTAGCAAATATTTTAATTTGCACAGGTTAACAGGAAAAGTAAATTTTTGGAATGTTAATAAAATAGGGGAAACTCCGTCCGTTTTGCACGGAGATTTTTATAAGTGCAATAGTCTTAAAAAGAAATTTTAAGTCACTAATTTTATTATTGGGTAATTAAGGGTAATTATAAATAGGGTGTTACACTTAGGATTTTCCCCTCCCCAGGTCATGGGTTCTAGTCCCAGACCTTCCATGTAAAAAAAAAAAAATATTTCTCGAAATATGATTACTTTTAAAAATACGTTTTTAGTTCAAAAAAAAAAACGTTTTTAAACCATTTTTACTAATTACTATTATACCATATTTACATAAGCACGCATCACTTGTTAAGCTAGTCAATGAGCAACCGTATTATCTATCCTAGGAATAAAAATCCCCTTCCTAGAAAGACCTTTGACCACACTATCTGATTTACGTGTTTCTTTTTATTACATGAGAGGTGTGTGTGAATATTTACCCAAAGAAATAAAAAAACAAAAAAATTGCATAAACTTAAAAAGAAGCCTTCAAGTTTTAAGATTTATGGAGTATAATAGAACTGCAAATTGTTTTATTTGTTATCAAACATATGAAAATAAGGAAGAAGAGAGGAAACAATATATTGTGATATATTCAGTGTACATTTTACATCATAGTTGAGTCTTATTTATAAGGAGATAGGAAACCCTAATATGAAGTGGTTTCAACTAAATATAAACACAATCCAATAGATAATCATCCACTAATTAGATAGATATGAATTGTTTATAACACTCCCCCTTGGATGACTGTTAAGAGAATATGCCTCTTAAAAAACATTCATAAGAAAAACCCTATAAGAAAAATTAGCGAAGGAAAAAGAGTACACAATTCTTCTTACGCAATTGGATGCTGCCTCATTAAAAACCTTGCCAGGAAAACCCATTGGGAAAAAACCTTGATTAAGGGAAAAAGAGTGCAGTGCGTATTTATATCTCCCCCTTATGCGAACAATTATCTCTGAGATATTACACTATTACCTTCGCAGCATAGGTTTCATGATGTACCAAAATTTCATTAAATATTCCATTTGTAATTTAAAACAAAATTTTGTTCTTTCCAAATCTTTCATTTCATATTCTTTCTTTAAGCAATTTACAACATTTGGAAGTTCTTCAGGAATTCTAATAATATTCAAATCATCAACGTAAACATCAATTATAACAAATTTCTTGTCACATCTTTTCATAAAAATACATGACAAATTCGATCATTTCATATCCTTCATTAATTAAATATTCATTTATACGATTATACCACATTTCAATTTAGCTTTATTCCAACATCTTTCTGTGAATGAATAACAATATCTTGCTAATAAATTAATATAAGATGACATATTAAGTCACGTATGACAAGGAAGAAGAGAAGAAACAATATATTTTGATATATTCAGTGTACGTTTTACATCATAACTGAATCATATTTATAGGGAGATAGGAAACCCTAATATGAAGTGGTTTCAACTTTCAACTAAATATAAACACAATCCAAGAAATAGTCATCCATTAATTAGATAAATATGAATTGTTTATAATGTTTGTAATTTTTGATAGGATGTTAAGGACATTCATTAATACGATCCAATTTATATTCTAAATTTATGAGTTGGGAATTCTTTTAAGAACATTTATATTTAGGTTTAGTTGCAAGATTCGTCCGAAGATATATTCTAAAATGTTGACGGAAAATGCCAACGTGCCTTTTGAGCTTGGAGACCTTTTGGTGAACTCCCGAATCCCAACTCAGCTAAAATTTCATTCATTAAAAAAAATATTGACAGAAAATAAAAAGAAAATAAGTATTGTAAATTATAATACTGAGTCCAAGTTGAAACGGACATCGAGCGTACTTGAATGGAATGATGGTGAATGAAGTTAGTATGCAAAATTCGAAGGACCACTGAATTGGACTTTTTAATGTCCTGAGAAGAAGGTGTTTACAAGGACCATAGATAGAGGGGTACAGCATTGAAAGAGACCGTCTCTTATTTACTGCCCTCAAAGTTGGATAAGCTTGGACAAAGTATAAAGATACTAATTCAATGGAGTCATGAAATTTTTGTTGAAGACCTTTTTTCTGGGGAGTGGGGACTGTTGGCATGCAAAAGCCCCGGAAATGAAGTCAATCATACTGTTTAAGTGATGTCAGTATTCCACCTACCTAAATTACTTTACCTTTTTTTTTTTAATAAAAAAGTAAAATTAAAATAATACTAATAAAAATAGGCTTATTTAACATTTTAGTTCCTGAACTTAGATGTTTTTTTGTAATTGGTCCTTAAACTTTTTTTTAATGCTTTGAGTCCTTGAACTTTGTTTAATTTTCGGAAATGGTCCTTTTATCACTTAAGTGGTGATATGATCGAGGATATGCCACGTCACTTTCACAATATCGACAAGTGACGTGTTATGTAGAGCCATGGGACTACATGAATTTTTTAATTAAAAAATAATTTCTTTTAGAATTTATTAAAAGATTCAATTTTCTTTAAAAAATACAGTATTTAATTATTTTTAATAAATTTGAATTTTTTTTAATTTAAAAATTCATGTGGCATCATCTTGTACGCTATCTATCGATGTGGCGAAAGTGACGTGACATATCCTCGGTCGTATCATCACTTAACTGATGAAATGACTATTTCCAAAAATTAAACAAAATTCAGGGACCCAAAGCATCGAAAAAAAATTTAAGGATCAACTTCAAACGAGCACCTAAGTTCATGTAGTTAAATGTTAAAATAAGAAAACCTTTTGTTCTACGGAGTAGTATAATCTAAATTAAATCTATGAAAGAAGTGTTAACTGTGCCAATTTTTTGTGTCGGCAAGATCTAGTGAGTAGTGAGAGTAAGATGTTATGCCGATGTTCCAAAAACACAGATATTATGTTAATATTAAAATGGGAAAAGAGAATAGAGACCTTTTAAATTATTTGTCCTTTGCAAATAGTCACCACAAACTATTTTTTCTACATAATTACTCCTTAAATTTTAATATTTGGTAAAACTAATACTTCCATTACCTCAAAGTTAAAACTTAATGGTAACATCACTTGACAATTCAATTTGTTGTAATCTCAGCCATTAGATCTTGAATTTATTTTTTAATTTTAATAATATTCATTTATCCTTGTCCTAAAATAACTTCATTGTAATAAAAAAGAAACAACGTTCTTTTCTTCTCAACTTGTGCCACATCAATTTTTGTACATCACAATAGTTTCTCAATTTTTGAATTTTTTTTAAATAAATACTATTAAAATTAAAAATAAATTATAAAGATTCAATAGTTGAGAATATAACAAATAGAGTGGTCAGATGTTTTTATCGTAAATTTTTAACTTTGAGTTAATGAAAGTATTAATTTTGCCAAATGTTAAAGTTTAGGGAGTAATTTTGTAGACAAAATAGTTTGTGGTGGTTATTTGCAAAAGGCAAATAGTTTAAGGGGTGTTTATACTTTTTTCCTGTTAAAAAATATTATCACATTAGTTTTTAAAAATTTAAAACGATATTGAAAAAAAGTTTTAACAACAAAATTTAAGATAAGTTATTTAAAAACTTATGTGAATAATTGTACGGTGGCATCTTTGTATAAACAAATATTAACTTTTAATATGAGTTTTGTTCCGATCAGTTCATTTGGTCATAGGGTCTTACTTCAGACCATGATTCAAAACCGATCTCACAATCCATCACAAGGGCACAAACAAGGGATACTCTTATCGACTTATGTAGTTCGGATGGGATCGTATGATAACCCACATTAGAATCATTATTCTGCACTTAACAGCATGATTTATTCCTATATTAACTAATAATGAAAGATGTGTACTTTATCTCAAATAGATCATATCTTGATAACTAGGTATACATGCGGGATTATCTATAAAAATAGATAATCTATTCTATTAAAAGCAAAGAGCATCAAGCTATGTTGCATCAATACAGGTAAGGTATCGGATATGAGTATAATATCAGATACGGGGTACGACATTTTCAAAATAACTAGGGTACGGGTACGACAATATAATTCTAATTATATAAATAAATATATATAAGCAAGGTGAAAATAAACGATTTTGGCATTGAAATAACATATGAGTATCGTAAAATTATAGGTTGATGTTCAAAATAAGTCAAGATATAAGTCTGAAAGATTGATCATAACATTAAAAAATATATTACAAGGCAAAAATTACATTATTGGTAAGATCCACACCTAAAATATAACATATATACCTTAACATATTAGTTACAAGTATCCAGGAGTTCGGTACGTGTACCGATATCCAAGATGTACCGGGTACCGGTACGTCACCGGTACGTCACCAGTTTAGGAATACCCATGCTTTAGAGGGATCAAGGAAGATTATTTGCTTGAATAACTTATTCAACAAGGATATTCAACCAATAATGACAGCGAAGAATGACTATATTTTCAGCTTCAAAGAGAGGGTCGGAGGAGAAGGAAAAGTTCAGAGAGAACTCATGTCAATAAGGTAGAGCAATAAGCTGGTGGTTAGAGATATACCCCAAACAACTCACGAGCTCACACACAAAGATTCTCACATCACTTTTCCATAGGGAACATCACGAAAACGAGAAAGATATAGCGTTGGCAATAGCCAAAAGGAATCTTCCAAAGCCAACTTGGTTAACTATATTGAACGATAATGAAACTCATTGTTACCTAACATTGGCAATTAGGGCGGGCGGGCATGCCCACCCATTAAAAATTTTAGGGCAAAAAATTCAGGCCTTGCTTGTCCTGGGCACGGGGGCGGCCTGCATATATTTAAAAAAAAAATCAATTAAATAATGTAAAAAAAATTCCAAAAAAATTCTTAATACAATTCATCCCAAGTAATCAATTAGATGAAGCAAAAAGATATTAGAAGTAGGAGAAAAATGAAATACATTAACTGATATTAGAGAAATTTTTAAGTTTAATTTTTTTAAACACTCAAAGTGAATCAAAAACTAAATAAAAAAATAATATTTTTTTATTTTAAATCCTCTCTTACGAGCCGTCCGCAAAATAAATGGGCGGGCGCGGACGGGCATAATATAAAAATTGGGCCTAAAATTTGTGCCCTGCCCACAAAAAATTGCGGCCCCGCGAGCACGTGCCCTAATTGTCAATACTATTGTTATGCGAAGGCTGCAATGCAAGCATTAAACTAGAACAATGTTGTCTTTAGTCCCAAAAGATAGAGTTCAAAGGGTACACAGAATTGGGAGATTTCTCTCGCCAGACTATACTAACAATTTCTTGCAGGTCCTATTTTCGAAGACCAAAACATTGGCTCCATCTGTGAGAACGATAAATTTCTAACCCCACTCCCATCAAGCGAATAAGTAAGGTAGACCAAACAGTTATAACATATTGTTGACTAGAAGTCAAAAATTGACAAGGGAAAATGTTGAACGCATAAGTGACGTCGATGGAAGTGTGTAGACTCACAATGAAGAATCAAAGAACTTTTGATGATGTCAAATAAAAAGACTCGGCATGTGCTTAGCGTTAGACAAGTCAGACTTATCAGCGTAAGCGTTCAGCTAAAGGTACAAGCTCTGCAGAGGCTAGGAATCTTTGTTTTGCGTATGCGTTCCTCCAAAGGCAGAGGCTCGGCAGAAGCTCAGAAAACTAGGGTTCTTCGCTACCTGCATCAAGTCAACTTTTGTAGCTCAAGCTCGGATTTGACTCGGCCCGTGATCAAGGCCAAAGTTCATCCAAGTTTGCAAGCTCGGCTCTTCATTTCAAGGCAGTAAGCTCGGATGATAATTTGCTCGGTATTCGCTCGGATTAAGCTCGAAACAGCCACAGCATCTGATAGAGTAAATAAGCTCGGGTTGATCGTTCTAAACTTGACTATTTGCCGACGCTCAGATCAAGCTCAGAAACACCAAGCTCGATCAAAGCCAAAAGCTCGGCAATCTCTGTTCATCGTCTTCAACAATGCATCGTCTTCAACCTTCGGACTCTACTCAACTGTTCTGTACTTTTTATTACCGTTGAGTCTGGGTAGAAGTCCTAGGTTTAGCTCCTATGCTCTGACAAGTTTGAAATTCAAAATGAGTTTAAATCAAAGGTTGGTGAACTGTCACCATCACTGCTCTGCTATCTAAATGTTACCGTTGGAAACTCCATCTCCGTACAACTCTCTTTCTCTCTTTCTCTGCAGAAGAGAGGAGACTATAAAAGAGGGGGTCTTCAACGTTAATAGAAGATTGATAGCTTAACAACCATTTTTCTCAGAACCAAAAACTTTCATTAAAACAGAGCAGAAATCAAAAACTCACAGAGAAGAAGAACATTCGATTTTCATACGAACTTAGAGACTTAAATCTTTCAAATCTTAACTCTAAGTTCGAATCAGTTCTTCTCTGTGAAATCCTTCTAGAATTGACTCACTCTTGTTATTCAATCTTTCATCATATTCGAAGAGTGTTTCGAATTGGAGCCATACACTTTCATCATCTTCTTCGTTGTATTTGCTGTTGTGAGAAGTTGGTCTCTGATCGAGAAAGCTTCTTTGCAAAGGTTCCAAAGAGGTTCTTTGGTCGTCGATTTGTTGTGGGTAGTTTGTCACGAGTTTGGTACACTCGTTTGACTGGATAGGTCTAGAGGGGTAGGCTCTTGTAAATCCTTTGTAACCCAGAAAATCGATTTTTTAGTGAAAGCTCTCTGAAAGGTTTTCAGAGGGGACTGGACTAGCTCTCAGGGTGAGAGTGAACCAGGATAAATCTCTGGTGTTCTTTCTTTACTGCTTTTCTGTTGCAGCCGAGCATAACGTTAATTCCGCTAATCTTCATTTATCTAAGTTTGAACTGTTATTTTTCTTAGCTCGACCCTTTGAGTGTTGTTCTTTGAACTTAAGTCAAAAACCAGCTCTACCTTGAAGCAGCTCGGTTAACTGATTAACCATTTTGTTTATCTGATTGGTTAATCATTTAACCTTGTCTGCTCGGAAAGAAACTCGCGTTATCTTTTAAAACCGAACAACATCAGGTTAATTTTCAATAAATCGAAAAATTGCCATATTAGCTTCAATCTCCTATTCATCCCCCCTCTACTCGATTGTTAGGCCTCTTGTTGGTTTCCAACAAGTGGTATCAGAGCTCGGTCGAAAGATCGAGTGTAAAAACTTTTTCGAAAAGATCCTTGAGGAAACCGAATGGCTACTAACAATCCCTTCGGAGGTGAAGGCTCTTCCATAAATAGACCACCACTATTCAATGGTGAGGGTTACGCTTATTGGAAAGCTCGAATGAAAATTTTCATTGAAGCCATATGTAACACCCTCACAATTATTTAGTTAAATTAGGATTTTATAAAAATAGGTACTTGAAAATTTCTTTTTAAATTAAAATACTTAAGAATATTTTTCCAGAAAAACGGACAGAGTTTCCTCTGTTTTACGGACTTTCCCAAAATTTCCAATTTTGTACCTGCTTAACCTGTTCAGTCCAGCAAACTTTAAAACATAAAACGTTTAAATTTTATCCAGAAACAGATCCTAATGCCTTGAATATCTCAAATAGGGCATACAACTAATACATATCTTTATATTACAAAATAGTAGTTTTTAACATATCTAAAACTGCAGTCCTCTCGTAAATAATAAACAGATACTCCACGTAGTGGAGGTTCAACCTGCTCGGCCAGAAACTGTGTAAGCTCCAATCTCAAAACCTGAAAAATGGTTGTAAGGGTGAACTTTACACATGAAGTAGAAAGTAGTTCCTAACTAAACATAATGACCTACTAATTCAAACACATTTAACACGTAACACATATTTTAAATCATCAAGCCAAGCATGCATCACACACAAACAAGAGTTCTCTTAACCACTCTTAAACCCATATCCTTCGCTCTTTTATCTTATTCATGTACTGTTGATTCTCTTTTCTCTCAGTCACATCCTATTATCTTTCAATATTGCATTCATTCATTATTTCTTCCTTTTATATTTTTCTCGTTTACTTCTCTTTCTTTCTTTTTAATCTTTCTTTACTTCTTTCTTTTTATTAATTTGGCTACAGGGTCTCACGACCAGGCCCACCAACCTAACCTGCACCAAATATTTCCTTTATCATCTATCCACAGGGTCTAACAACCAGATTCATATGACCTAACCTATGTCACAGGGTCTCACGACCAGATCTTTCGACCTAACCTGCGCCATAGGGTCTCACGACCAGATCATACTATCTAACCTGCGTTGGCCACAGGGTCTTACGACCAGATCCCACGATCTAACCTGCGTTGGCCCATTCTTTTATTAATTCTGTGGTAGACCGACCCTCGGTCTACCCTAAAACGCCCTCGGCCGACCAGAATACTCACTGGCCGACCAGAATTCTCATTCTGCCGGGTCACGCATCTTTGGGCCGAGCACATGCCATAGGACCCACCCTAACGACTCTGGACCGAGTACAGGGACCTCTTCCCTTAAAGAGTCCAAGCTAAGGGCGCGTGAGCCTAGCTCGCCAACCAGATAAGACTAACCGCTAACAGGATAAGGATGAATGACTCATCCCTTATCCTATAAAGGGACACGTCAGCCCTACTGGACCTCCGTACAGGCCCATAGGGTACAACACCGCTCCCCCTATAAATAGCTGTCTCCAGCTAGGGGCTCAGGTACGTTCTTTCTCCCTAATCATACACTAGTGATTAGGGAAACCCTAGTTATCCCAACTGGATAGCTAGCATACCAACAAAATCACACAGTAACATCAGACCGTATTCTAGCTCTTAGGTCTTCCATACCCTTGAGCTAGGGTTATACTCTGAACATTGTGTCTAGGACATAACAAATTCTTTTATCAATTGGCCACAGGGTCTCACGACCAGGTCCTTCCGACCTAACCTGTGACAAGTATCCTTTTACTATTTTCATTCTCATTCTGCTTATTTTATTTAGTTATTCTTTTCATTTATTATCGTTTCACTTCTTTAATTTTCTTTATAATTATCCTTTTCTCTCTTGACTTTCATTATTAACTTGTTATTTCATTCGTTATTCAACATACATTTATCATACAAGCATACACGACAATTTTCACACTTTACATTTTCAATTCCCTAAGTTTATGCCATGACATTTTTAACACTCTTTATTCCTTAGTTCTCATTCTAGTTTTTACATCTCATACATATATACTTTCTTTTATTTATTATTTTACATCCCATATATACATACATACTTTCTTTTATTTATTATTCAATTCATTACGTGATACACATTTAGGACACAAACATCACGATTCAGCCAGACATACAGAACAATAATCATTTATAATCATTCACAATTAACAGCCAGAGTTCATGTTCTTCCAATAGACATACATGATAACATATAGCACTTAGCCTGCATACTCAAATCCAAGTATCAATTTATAGTTCATTTTATTTACTTTCTTACTTTATATTTAATTTAAATTAATTACCGAATAATCAGTTATAAGCATACCCACATATTCTTAGCAAGTATTATATACTAATTAGAAAATACTCCCTAAAGCAAGGTAAAGAACCCCTTACCTCGATGGATGAAAATAAAGGGTTAACCTCACAATCCGGGCTTGTCGACGAGAAGGAGCGGCAATCCGTGAAGCTTTAGTGACCCGGGATGATGAACGGGTCCGTGGCGGTCAACGTCGATGGATGGCGGTGTGTCGGCGGTCGATATCGGCGAATGACGGTGAAGATCGGCGGAGAGAGAGACGAGGGGGCTAGGGGCGGTGGTTGCTTGCTCGTGGTGGTTCGGTGGTTCTTTGGTTAGAGAAAATAAACAAATTAAAAGCTAAGGGAGAAACTAGTGGAGTGGGCTACTATGAACTGGCTTTAGATTTGAGAAGCAAAGTTCCCTTCTCCTTCCTTTCTCTGTGCTGCGTGCTGCGCTGCTGCTTCCTTCTTCCCTCTATCTCAAGCGATTTCTTTTTCTTTCATTTTTTGTTTCATTTCTATTCACGGGGTGGGGGGGGGGGGGGGGGGGGGGTACTTGGGCTTTCATCCGTTTTCTTTTTCTTTCATTTTTGTTTCATCTATGTTCACGGGGTGGGGGGTACTTGGGCTTTGGGTAGTTAGTATATATACTTATATTATAGTTACGGTGGGTGGTAGTAGATCATTAGGAAATTATATATATATATTTTTTATATATTTTGTGCTTATTTGTGGGTCAATGTGTGTAAGTATTTTGGATTATAACCAAAAATAAAATATATTTAAGTAGAACAATATTATATTTTTAATTACTCAAAATAATTAAAAAATAATAAGGTTACCGGTCCATACATATGGCTATTGCGAAAGAAAAAGTATCGAAATTCAAAAGTAAATATATTTTCTCAATTCTGATGTTAAACTTGATAAAATATAATATTTATAATTTTGAAATAGAAGATCATTGTATATAATTTATACCGATAATATATTAAAACCGGTCCAGAAGCTAAAAATAAAACAAAATCCGAACGCTATGAAAATTTACAGAGGACGCTCAAAATATTAAATTAAACATATTTTTTTAAAGAAACTATTTATAAAAATGCCTTTAGGACTTGTCAGTTGAACTCCCTGTCAAAATATTAATTAAACTAAATAAAAGTACTCTTTTATTTTAGGAAAAAAACGCATGATAACAAATCTACACTTATTTTTGACTAGAAAACATATTTCAATTATAATGACGAAATCAAAATTTTATTATGACACTCAAATCTTGAAAATATCATATTAAATCATTTTATTACTTTATTATTAATTTTCTATTATTATACGTTTCTAACACTAAAAGATCCCTTTTCAACACTCATTTAGCCTTGTTATTATTATTATTACTATTATTTTAATCACGCTATTATTCTAATTACACTTGGGATTAAAATTTGGGATGTTACACCATAGATATGGAAATTTGGAAATCTATTGAAAATGGGCCATTTGTCCCTAAAAGAAAAATTAATGATGAAGTTGTAGAAATCCCGTGGGAAAGTTGGGATGATGATGACAAAAGAAAAGTATCTTTTCCGATTTAAAAGCCAAAAACATCATCACCTCAGCTTTGTCCTACAATGAATTCTTGTAAGTTCCATGATGAATGTTTTGATAATGACAAAGTGTTTTGAACAAGCTATCATGTGATGATCAAGTTCAAGTTCAATAAGCAACAACAAACATCAAGTGAAGAAGAGAGAACAAGCTCATGAAGACTTAAGTTTGAGTGTAATTGTTTTTGTTTTATCTTTTGCCTCTCAAGCTTCATAGGTTTTCATTTGGGTAGTTTGTTTAGAGGGTAGTGAATCTCATTCATAAGTCATGATTTAATCATAATTTGAGTTTTCACTTAACCTAGAATCAATAGGTGGCTTAAAGGTTTTAAAGGAAAGGTTGGTTTTTGAGAAAACAAGTTTTAAACAAGTGCAGTATAGTTTTACTCGAGTATGAGTTTGTTTAATCGAGTACTACTCGAGTATGCTGCAATTTACTCGAGTAAACACTGCTGAACTGATTTTTAAAATACGATTTTCACTTCTCAAAATCAGTTTTTCAAGTGCCATAACTTTTGGGTATTCTATAAAAACCTTTTCCTAACCTTTGTGATCATAACCTATCATTTTGATATTCATTTTACAAAGAATCAAGCCACTCTATTCTCTCTCAATTTCAAAGATCAAAGCTTTTCTATTTTCATATTCTTTGATCAAGAACCTTTGAATCTCTTGTGTGATTTGTCATAGCTATTGATTGAGATTCATTAGGATTGTTATGTGTGTTCATTGAGTTTTAATCTTTGCAATAAGGCAAGCCACTACAACAAACAAGAAGCCTTGGTGTGTCGATTATCATCAAGCAACGTTCATTGAAGAAGAAGAAGTCTTGGTTGTGAATCAAGCAAGGAGAAGCCTTGATGTGTAGATTATCATCAAGCAATTGAAGACTTGTTGTGTCGATTATCAACAAGGGGTAGAGGTTAGATTAGAGAGAAGATCAATAGGATTACAAGGCAAGGGTGTCGGTTATCTCTTGTAGGCTAGCAAGAAGGAAGTCTTGTGAGGCAATCACTTGTAATTTGAGAACTCTAATTCCTCATAGTGAAGAATCTCTCTTGGTTGAAGAGGGGACTGGATGTAGCTTTCAAGCGGGTGAAAGTGAACCAGGATAAATCGCTGTGTCGTATCTCTAAACCCTTACTCTTTATATTCAAGTCATTTGATTGCGTTCTTGGTTGAAAACCTAGAAAGATTGATTTTCATAATTGATTGAATTGAATCTTTAATTGTTCAAATTGATAAAGGGAAAATCATTTTCATAACTAGGTTAATCAATAAGAATATAGGTGTTAATCATATCCGTTGAATCTCTGATCTTTCATGTGTATTGATTGATTTTCGTATGCGAATGAAAACTTGATTTTTCTGGTTTCTGTCAGATATACTCGAGTAAACGAGTCTTTAATCGAGTACTACTCGAGTACTCTGAAATCTACTCGAGTAAACCTGAGAGTTTTTGGAAAAATATTTTGTTTTAATTGTTTCGATTTGTTTCGTTTGAAAATCTTTCAAGGTATCTTGTACACCTATTCAACCCCCCCTTCTAGGTGTATTCCTAGGGTTCCTTTGTCTCTCCAACCACCAATTGCGGTTTCCTCAATTGGTATCAGAGCTCGGTCGAAAGACACGAGCATAAGAGCTTTTTCGTAAAGATCCTAGTTAAGTAACCGCAATGGCAATGGGATTCGTACCCTTTGGTGGTGAAAGTGCTTCAATAAGTCGTCCTCCATTGTTTACCGGAGAAGGCTATGCATATTGGAAAGTTAGAATGAAAATCTTTATCCAAGCCATAGATAGTGAAATTTGGAAAGTAGTTGAAAAAGGTCCTCATATCCCCTCTAGTTTAGTTGAAGGTGTAGAACAATTGATCCCCGAGGATAAGTGGAAGGATGATGATAGAAAGAAAGTTCAATATGATTATAAAGCAAAGAATATCATTACCTCCGCTTTATCCTATGACGAGTTCTTTAGAGTTTCTCAATGTTCTAGTGCTAAGGAAATGTGGGACACTTTACAAGTGACTCATGAAGGAACTAGTGAGGTTAGGAGAGCTAGATTGAATGCTTTAATGCGTGATTATGAATTGTTTCATATGCTTCCAAATGAATCTATAAATGATATGCAAAAGCGTTTTACTCACATTATAAATCATTTACTTGCTCTTGGTAAAACTTTTCTTAAAGGTGAACTTTCTAACAAAGTGTTGAGATGTTTAGACAGGAATTGGCAACCAAAAGTAACGGCTATCGTTGAATCTAAAGATTTGGATGCTATGGATCTAGCAACACTTTTCGGAAAGCTTCAAGAACATGAAATGGAGCTTGGACGCTTAAGTATCAATGAAGAGTCGGATAAAAACAAAGAAAGAAAGGGACTTGCTCTTAAAGTCAATAGATCTTACAAAAAGAAAGAGAGTTCCGATGATGATGATAGTGAAGATTCCGATTCCGATATTGATGAAAAAGACATGAAACTTTTGCTAAGAAAGTTTGACAAGTTTCTAAGGAGAAAAGGAAGGTTGAACAAGGATAAAAGTAAAGAGAAGGATTCCCCACACTACAAGACCAAAACTTCAAGAGAAGGTGTAGTTTGCCATGAATGTGGAAAGCCCGGTCATCTCAAGTATTCATGCTCTAGATATCTCAAGAAGAAGGAGAAAGACAAGAAAAATTCTAAATCTAAAAGAGCATACATAGTTTGGGATAGTGATGAAGAGAAGAAAAGCACATCGAGTAGTTCATCGGATAATGAAGAAGCCGCTTGTCTCAACTTGATAACTCTAGTAGATGAAGAACAAAGTTCAAATGATGAATCAAGTTATCAAAGCGAGGATAGTGATGTAAGTCATACTAAATCCGAAATTTCTTCTAAATATGAATTGTTATACAATACTTATGAAGAAATGCATGAACAACTTGAAAAACTAGCTTTGAAAAACATTGAAAGAAAGAAGCTCATTTTGAAACATCAAAAAGAGATTTTAGAACTTCAAAAACAAGTTGATGAGCTTAATCTTGAAAATGAAACTCTTGATCTTATATATGCTAGTTCTTCTTGTGATTGTGCTAGTAGAGTGAATATTGTGGTTGATTGTGAGAATTGCAAGTTGCTCAAAGATGAAAATGCTATTTTGAAAAATAAGCTTGCAAGTTTCACGAATGGTGATATTAGATTGCGCACATTGTTAAATTTTCAAAGAGAAAATTCAAACAAGTTTGGTTTGGGTTATACTAATGCTAAGAGTAAATCTCATAGAAATGTTGTTGATTTTTCTAAAGTTAATTTTTCAAATGCACCAACATGTTTCTATTGTGGTACTCATGGACATACTTCAAATGTGTGTTATATTAAAGTGCATGGTATACCTAAAGGAGATTTTGTTTGGATGAAAAAGGGTGAAAGTCCCTACACTAATAAAAATGGATCCAAAACTATTTGGATACCAAAAAGCAAAGCATGATTGTTTTGTAGGTATGATTGAAGAGCAAAGAGAGCTTACAAGTGTTATTCATATTTGCATCTTCAATTGGTATCAAAAGAAGTCCTACAATATGGTACAAATGTTATGGTTAGTTTGTGAACTTCATATGGTATCTTCTCAATTGGTATTACTTTTCTAAATGTTTAATTAAATCATTTGGTATCATTGAGTAGATTCATAGATGGTTATCATGATATAGTGACATGCTTTGGTTGTTATTAAAGAAATATCACAATTGGTATTAAATATTTGTTGATATATGTACTTCTTTACAATTGATATCTTCTTTGTTAAGTGATATTATGATATTTTAGTTCTCAATTGGTATCATATTACATTGTTATATTCTCTTGCCAATTGGTATCACATTGCAAAGTATAGTTCTATTGTATTTGTTCAATTGGTATCAATGTTGTAAAGAAATGATCATTGATTTCTTACCTTGGTTTAGATGTTATATTTCAATTGGTATATATTGCTTTTTGATAATGCCAAAGGGGGAGAAATATGATATTTTGAATTGAATGAAATGTTTCTCAAAGGGGAGAAATGATTGTTGGATAAATATTATGATTTTTAGATGTTTGTTTGGAGAAAGGTTGTTTTTGGTGTTTTTATGTAGGTTGAGATAAGTTGTTGAAGATAGGGGGAGAATCAAGCTTCTATCAATTGGATTCAAATGTCAAAAGCATTTATTGAGGGGGAGCAAGAGTCTCACCAAGTGATCAAAATGTTAAAGCATCAACAACTTCAAAGAACTTTTGGAGAACTTCAAAACATGGTTTGTCATTTTCAAAAAGGGGGAGATTGTAAGTTCCATGATGAATGTTTTGATAATGACAAAGTGTTTTGAACAAGCTATCATGTGATGATCAAGTTCAAGTTCAATAAGCAACAACAAACATCAAGTGAAGAAGAGAGAACAAGCTCATGAAGACTTAAGTTTGAGTGTAATTGTTTTTGTTTTATCTTTTGCCTCTCAAGCTTCATAGGTTTTCATTTGGGTAGTTTGTTTAGAGGGTAGTGAATCTCATTCATAAGTCATGATTTAATCATAATTTGAGTTTTCACTTAACCTAGAATCAATAGGTGGCTTAAAGGTTTTAAAGGAAAGGTTGGTTTTTGAGAAAACAAGTTTTAAACAAGTGCAGTATAGTTTTACTCGAGTATGAGTTTGTTTAATCGAGTACTACTCGAGTATGCTGCAATTTACTCGAGTAAACACTGCTGAACTGATTTTTAAAATACGATTTTCACTTCTCAAAATCAGTTTTTCAAGTGCCATAACTTTTGGGTATTCTATAAAAACCTTTTCCTAACCTTTGTGATCATAACCTATCATTTTGATATTCATTTTACAAAGAATCAAGCCACTCTATTCTCTCTCAATTTCAAAGATCAAAGCTTTTCTATTTTCATATTCTTTGATCAAGAACCTTTGAATCTCTTGTGTGATTTGTCATAGCTATTGATTGAGATTTGTAACACCCTATAATTATTTACCCTTAATTCCCCTTATATTAAAAATACGGACTTAAAAATTCCTTTTTAAATTATGAAAATCATCCGTCAAACGGACGGAGTTTCGTTTGTTTGTCGGACTTTTCCAAATTCTTCCACCTAATAAACACAGTTACTTAATAACATCAGTGGCCAACAGGGCTCAAATATACTCATATGTGCATCACATAGTTGCCCCATGGGCTCAAGTGTAAAACAACAGCATCAGGTTGTCAGAGTGTCAGCAAAAATGTGAAGTGTGTGAATCTAGTGACCATATCAGCAACTACGCCCAAAAATGAATCATAAAACATGCACAAAAGAAACTATCCTAAGCCTCTCTAAAAAAAAACATATACAGCTCATAAACATCGAATAACACAGAGGCTTAGGCCAAAACCAATGTAACTAAATCCCAACCCTACTCTCCCTGTGAGGGAGAGTAATCCTGCTCGGCCGATCCTGGTGCATACTCCAACTCAGTACCTGAAAAAAATGGTAAGGAGGTGAGTATTACACAATAAAATAGGGAAGCAGTTTCTATTATGTTATACTGAACCACCAAGCCAAACACAAATAATCATGTAATGCATATAAGTCAATAAATCATTCTCAGACATTTACATTAATTCCATTTCCAATAATAAATTTAATTCATTATATCTTTGATTTCCACATTTCATATTATTATAATTTAGTCCAGAGTCTCATACTAATCATATTTTTGCACAAGTTCAACATCCGCCTTTTATCACATACTCTTTGTATCCTTGTAAAGACTTGTAGAATTTGTTACGTGGCTTTCCATCATTGCGTACAGTCTCCTTCGGACAACGTCTTACAGCTGCACACAATGTGTGTCTTACGCGGTCTATGCGTACAGTCTCCTACGGACAACGTCTTACAAGACCTGGATTCCACAATAGGAAGGTGCATCCATCTTTGCGTACAGTCTCCTTCGGACAACGTCTTACAGCAGCGCATCGAGTGCGTCTTACGCGATCTATGCGTACAGTCTCCTACGGACAACGTCTTACAAGATCTGGAGAGGCACAATCCATTTATATCTTTAATTAATATATATAGTGTGTGTGTGTGTCCATAATTGCGTACAGTCTCCTTCGGACAACGTCTTACAGTTGCACACAATGTGTGTCTTACGCGATCAATGCGTACAGTCTCCTTCGGACAACGTCTTACAAGATCTGGAATCACACACTCTTTATTCTTTAGGTTTGAGCATTTCATTTTCAAATTATTCCGCTTGTATTCATTCTCATAGCTTCATCAATTTAAACATATAATTATATTTTTTTCAAAGTTTCCAAGAATCATTTTATACCAATTTCAACATCACATTATTATTATTATCATTCATCAATTCTAGGGCCCAACAAAATGTAACAAAATAACAACCACATAACCAAGCATAATAGTCACATTTAGCCCCAACATAACAACTCAAAAATATCTTTTTATACTTAGTCACATTTAAACATAATATTAACTACCCTAGGGTTCCTTACTCTAACTAACAATTACCTCTTAGTACCCAATATATACACAATACAATATACTCCCTAGAATATGGTAACACAAACCTCCTTACCTCAAGTTCTTAGAGAGAGCAAGAGAGTTTGTGCTTGGAGCACACTTGAGTAATAGCCAAGAATCAAAAGGAGAGGGAGGAACCTAAAATCAATAAAATAAAGAGACAATTTATCAAGCCTTGGCCCAAATTCTTGAGGTAAATTCGTGCCCCCACAAGTTTCCTCTAAGTTGGTGACTAAACTTCATGGGAGAAAGAGAGAGAGAGAAAAATTCGAGTTCTAAGGAGGGAGGAAGAGAAGAACACAAACACAAACACTTACTTGGAGCAACAAGGAAGGACTTGGATGATGGATTTGGAGTGATTCTCTTGAGGATTGATCAATTGGAGTGAGTGGATTTATGCCCTAGAAGAGAGAAGTTCGAATTGGGCATGAAAGAACGCGTGCTGCACTTATATTTTTTTCTGCATCTACAGCCTTTAATCGAGTATTACTCGATTAAGTTTTTCCCCCCTTCAGGTCTTAATCGATTAAGCTGCAGCTTAATCGATTAAGTTGCAGGATTTTCAGCACCCCGACTTTGAACGGCCATAACTTCTTCGTTAACCGTTAGATCTTCCTCAAATTTTAAGGCAAGCTTCCTCACATATCCTACTTTACATCTAAAGGTGGAATTTGTGCTTTGAGCTACCCATCATTTTATTTTAATTTCCTAAGTTCCTATGTTTTAAACCTAAGATTGCATGCAAATTTGGCTAAGTTTCTCACCTATGCTCTCATTTCTTCTACCCTAAGACCATCACAACATAAATTACAATATAAATAAAGTTTGGGATGTTACAATCCTCTCCCACTTACCCGAATTTCGTCCTCGAAATTCAGTTGTCATCGAGCAAGTGTGGATGAGATTGTCTGATCTTGCTTTCCAACTCCCAAGTAGCCTCCTCCACATTGTTCCTGCTCCATATGACTTTGACCAAGCTGATTTCCTTGCCTCTTAACTGTCTCACTTGTCTGTCTTCAATCCTCACTGGCAACACCTCAAAAGTCAAATTCTCCTTCAAAGGCAAGTCATCCAGTGTGACCACATGAGTAGGATCATGAATGTATTTCCTTAGCTGTGAAACATGGAATACATCATGAAGCCTAGCTAAGTGAGGGGGCATAGCAATCCTGTAAGCTACCGGACCAACCTTCTCCAGAATCTCATAAGGTCCAACAAACCGAGGAGTTAGTTTCTTGGATCTAATTGCTCTACCTATCCCTGTGACCGGAGACACTCTCAAAAACACATGATCCCCAACATCAAATTCCAGAGGTCTCCTTCGCCTGTCAGCATAATTCTTCTGGCGATCCTGGGAAGTTTTCATTTTGTTCTTGATCATGGTGATCCTCTCCGTTGTTTCTTTCACAATATCAGGACCTGTCAACAAATTCTCTCCTATTTGGAACCAACACAGAGGCGTCCTACACTTTCTGCCATATAGAGCCTCAAATGGTGCCATGCCAATACTGGAGTGAAAACTGTTATTATAAGTAAACTCCATCAACGGCAGTAACTGTTCCCAACTACCAGTCTGCTCCAGAACACATGCTCTCAACAAGTCCTCCAGTGTCTGGATAGTACGCTCAGATTGTCCGTCTGTCTGCGGATGATAAGCCGTACTAAATTTCAGCTTAGTACCCAATGCCTGCTGAAGACTCTGCCGAAATCTAGACAGAAACCTCGGATCACGATCGGATACAATACTGGTAGGAACACCATGCAATTTCACTATGTCCCTGATATACAACTGAGTCAACTTCTCCAGAGTGTACTTCTTGTGAATCGGAATGAAATGAGCACACTTTGTGAGACGGTCCACAACCACCCAAACTGCATCACATCCTGCAGCCGTCCTAGGTAGACCCGTCACAAAGTCCATAGCTATGCTATCCCATTTCCACTCCGGAATCTCAAGTGATCGCAACGGACCACCAGGCTTTTGATGCTCAATCTTAAATTTCTGGCAGGTAAGGCAATGAGATACATGATCTGCTACATCGGTTTTCAACTTTGGCCACCAATAAATCTTTTTCAAATCTTGGTACATTTTTGTTGCACCAGGATGGAAATTCATTTTGGTCCGATGTGCTTCCCACAGGATATCCCTTCTGATCTTGAAGTCCATGGGAACACATATCCGACCCTTAAATCGGATAATGCCATCTGTGCCTTTTACAAAATCGGGCTCTTCATTGCCCGATGCCCCTTCCAACAACTTCTGTAATTCTGCATCATCAACTTGTCTTTCTCTAATAAGACCAATCAAGTCATTAGTAACCTGCAACATTTCTAGAACAATGCTCTTCTCTTTCACTTGCATGTTCAAATTGAGGTCACTAAACTCTTGGATTAGCTGCATCTCCTTCACCATCAAATTGCTGACATGCAAAGTCTTGCGACTTAGTGCATCAGCCACTACATTGGCCTTGCCCGGATGATATTGAAGAGAGAAATCATAGTCCTTCAGAAACTCCATCCACCTCCTCTGTCTCATATTCAGCTCCTTTTGATCAAAGAGATAGCGAAGGCTTTTGTGATCGCTAAAGACTTCGAACTTGGAACCATATAGATAATGTCTCCATATTTTCAAAGCAAAAACTACTGCCGCCAACTCAAGATCATGAGTGGGATAGTTCTGCTCATGCTGTCTCAACTGCCGGGATGCATAGGCTATGACTTGTCCTTGCTGCATCAGCACACAACCCAACCCTTGTTTTGATGCATCACAATAAACTACAAAGGATTGAGTCGGATCCGGCAAAATCAGCATCGGGGAACTAGTCAATCGCCTCTTCAGCTCCTGAAAACTATCTTCACATTCCGGGGACCATTCAAACGGAACACCTTTCCGCGTAAGAGTATTCAATGGAAGGGCTAGTTTAGAAAACCCCTCAATAAACCTCCTATAATACCCAGCCATGCCAAGGAAACTTCTGATCTCAGTAATGGACTGGGGTCTCTCCCACTTAAGCACCGCTTCCACCTTAGAAGGGTCAACAGCAACACCCTTCTCAGAAATCACATGCCCCAGAAAATACACTTCATTCAACCAGAAACTACATTTAGAAAACTTGGCATAAAGATGCTTGTCTTTGAGAACTTGGAGCACCGTTCTCAAATGCTCTTCATGCTCCTTCTGGCTCTTGGAATAGATAAGAATGTCATCGATGAACACAATGACAAAAGAGTCTAAGTACGGCCTGAAGATCCTGTTCATGTAATCCATGAAGATAGCAGGTGCATTAGTGAGACCGAAAGGCATCACCACATAATCAAAATGCCCATACCGAGATCTAAAAGCAGTTTTAGGAATGTCCTCCTCTCGGATACGGATTTGATGGTATCCAGATCGGAGGTCAATTTTTGAGAAAACTGCAGCTCCCCTAAGCTGATCCAACAAATCATCAATGCGTGGGAGCGGATATTTATTCTTCACCGTCACCGCATTCAACTGACGATAATCAGTGCACATGCGAACACTTCCATCCTTCTTTTTAACAAAGAGGATAGGAGCTCCCCACGGGGAAACACTCGGTCTTATGAAACCCTTCGCCAAAAGCTCCTCCAACTGCTTCTTCAACTCTTCCAACTCTGGAGGGGCCATTCTGTATGGTGCTTTAGATATCGGGCCGGCACCAGGCATAAGATCAATGCCAAATTCTACTTCTCTGGCTGGAGGCAAACCGGGAATTTCAGCAGGAAAAACATCCGGAAACTCACAAACCACTGGAATTTTGCTAATATCTGATGCTTCCTCATCATCCATGGCCGACACCGAGACTTGACAGAAAATTACTGACTTTCGGCTACAATCAAGAAGGACACGGTTCTGGGACATCCAGTCCATGCCTAGAATGATATCCAGCTTGGTTAAGGGTAAACATATTAAATTCACCTTGAATTCCCGCTCCAATACTCGAAGTGGGCAATCCAAGCACATCAAGGATGTAACCACCGCTGAATTAGTAGGGGTAGACACGGACAACTTAAAAGGCATCTCTACAGCCGATAGTTTTAATCTCTCCATGCAATTGACAGAAATAAAAGAGTGTGTAGCTCCACAGTCAAAGAGAATACCACAGGCAATATCGTTTATATGACCAATACCTCGAATCAGCTCGTCAGCCTCAGTCACCTCTTCTCCATCAAGAGTATATACTTTCCCCTTCTGAAGTGGGCGGCCATCACCAATCCTCTGCGCCCTAGTCACATTGGCTTCTTTCTTAACTGCATTCTGGGGGCAGTTAGTCGCAACATGACCTGGTTGCCCACATTTGAAACAGGTGACATTTGGTTGATTCTGATTTCGATTCCAGCATACACCTCTATGTTGTTTGCCACAATGAGGACAAGGCGGAATAGGACCAGGGAAACTCCCTATAGGGCCTGCATAAGGGCCTGGTCGCTGCACCGCTCCCTTGCCCCTTATAGGACCACCGCTTCTCTGCACAGTCTTGCTTTTATCTTCTGCCATTTTCCTCTTAAGACCCTTCTCATAAGTGCTCACCATGTTGACCAAGCGGGCCAAATTGTCAATATTATGATACTCGCAGGAGAGGCGAATATCGGTCCTGAGTCCAGATTCAAACTTGACGCATTTGCCGCACTCACTGGCATCCCGATAGTCAGAAAATCGGATGAGATCTTCAAATTTAGCTGCATAATCCCCAACTGACATCGAGCCTTGAGTCAGTTGGAGAAAGGCAATCTCCTTCTCCCTTCTCACATCTTCAGGGAAATACTTCCCTAGAAAAAGACCCTTGAATACCTCCCAAGAAACCACCGGATTGGCTGCCTCCAAACCCCTCCTCTGCTGGTCCCACCAATGCTCAGCCTCATTGGTTAGCATGAATTCCACTAGTCTCACATGCTCCTCCATGGGCGGGTGAATAGAGCGGAGGATCTTCTCGATCTCCTGAATCCATCTCTGTGCTCCATCCGGGTCATTTCCGCCCTCAAAACGAGGTGGATCATTCTTGCGGAACCTAGCCATCCAATCCACCTCTACTGGAGCTGGTTGTAGAGCTGCTGCTGCTGCTGTAGCTGCTGCTGCTGCGGCAGCTGCCATCTGCTCTCCTTGCTGCTGCTGCATCTGTGACAGATGCTCTAGAATGGCTGCAAGCCCATCATTAGCAGCCCTTCTTCCAGCCATACTGCTTAGTCAAAGAGAACAGACCAGTAAGACTAAATTACAAAATGTAGACATAATACTATACTCATACTATTAAATTCCTAAATTTTTACTATGAGCATCCATTACTCGCTAGGTGAGTAATCTTGTGGAGTTTGCATAACTCCAAGGCCGAGGAGAAACTGCTCTGATACCATAAATGTAACACCCTATAATTATTTACCCTTAATTCCCCTTATATTAAAAATACGGACTTAAAAATTCCTTTTTAAATTATGAAAATCATCCGTCAAACGGACGGAGTTTCGTTTGTTTGTCGGACTTTTCCAAATTCTTCCACCTAATAAACACAGTTACTTAATAACATCAGTGGCCAGCAGGGCTCAAATATACTCATATGTGCATCACATAGTTGCCCCATGGGCTCAAGTGTAAAACAACAGCATCAGGTTGTCAGAGTGTCAGCAGAAATGTAAAGTGTGTGAATCTAGTGACCATATCAGCAACTACGCCCAAAAATGAATCATAAAACCTGCACAAAAGAAACTATCCTAAGCCTCTCTAAAAAAAACATATACAGCTCATAAACATCGAATAACACAGAGGCTTAGGCCAAAACCAATGTAACTAAATCCTAACCCTACTCTCCCTGTGAGGGAGAGTAATCCTGCTTGGCCGATCCTGGTGCATACTCCAACTCAGTACCTGAAAAAAATGGTAAGGAGGTGAGTATTACACAATAAAATAGGGAAGCAGTTTCTATTATGCTATACTGAACCACCAAGCCAAACACAAATAATCATGTAATGCATATAAGTCAATAAATCATTCTCAGACATTTACATTAATTCCATTTCCAATAATAAATTTAATTCATTATATCTTTGATTTCCACATTTCATATTATTATAATTTAGTCCAGAGTCTCATACTAATCATATTTTTGCACAAGTTCAACATCCGCCTTTTATCACATACTCTTTGTATCCTTGTAAAGACTTGTAGAATTTGTTACGTGGCTTTCCATCATTGCGTACAGTCTCCTTCGGACAACGTCTTACAGCTGCACACAATGTGTGTCTTACGCGGTCTATGCGTACAGTCTCCTACGGACAACGTCTTACAAGACCTGGATTCCACAATAGGAAGGTGCATCCATCTTTGCGTACAGTCTCCTTCGGACAACGTCTTACAGCAGCGCATCGAGTGCGTCTTACGCGATCTATGCGTACAGTCTCCTACGGACAACGTCTTACAAGATCTGGAGAGGCACAATCCATTTATATCTTTAATTAATATATATAGTGTGTGTGTGTGTCCATAATTGCGTACAGTCTCCTTCGGACAACGTCTTACAGTTGCACACAATGTGTGTCTTACGCGATCAATGCGTACAGTCTCCTTCGGACAACGTCTTTCCATCTTTGCGTACAGTCTCCTTTAAACAAGTGCAGTATAGTTTTACTCGAGTATGAGTTTGTTTAATCGAGTACTACTCGAGTATGCTGCAATTTACTCGAGTAAACACTGCTGAACTGATTTTTAAAATACGATTTTCACTTCTCAAAATTAGTTTTTCAAGTGCCATAACTTTTGGGTATTCTATAAAAACCTTTTCCTAACCTTTGTGATCATAACCTATCATTTTGATATTCATTTTACAAAGAATCAAGCTACTCTATTCTCTCTCAATTTCAAAGATCAAAGCTTTTCTATTTTCATATTCTTTGATCAAGAACCTTTGAATCTCTTGTGTGATTTGTCATAGCTATTGATTGAGATTCATTAGGATTGTTATGTGTGTTCATTGAGTTGTAATCTTTGCAATAAGGCAAGCCACTACAACAAACAAGAAGCCTTGGTGTGTCGATTATCATCAAGCAACGTTCATTGAAGAAGAAGAAGAAGTCTTGGTTGTGAATCAAGCAAGGAGAAGCCTTGATGTGTAGATTATCATCAAGCAATTGAAGACTTGTTGTGTCGATTATCAACAAGGGGTAGAGGTTAGATTAGAGAGAAGATCAATAGGATTACAAGGCAAGGGTGTCGGTTATCTCTTGTAGGCTAGCAAGAAGGAAGTCTTGTGAGGCAATCACTTGTAATTTGAGAACTCTAATTCCTCATAGTGAAGAATCTCTCTTGGTTGAAGAGGGGACTGGATGTAGCTTTCAAGCGGGTGAAAGTGAACCAGGATAAATCGCTGTGTCGTATCTCTAAACCCTTACTCTTTATATTCAAGTCATTTGATTGCGTTCTTGGTTGAAAACCTAGAAAGATTGATTTTCATAATTGATTGAATTGAATCTTTAATTGTTCAAATTGATAAAGGGAAAATCATTTTCATAACTAGGTTAATCAATAAGAATATAGGTGTTAATCATATCCGTTGAATCTCTGATCTTTCATGTGTATTGATTGATTTTCGTATGCGAATGAAAACTTGATTTTTCTGGTTTCTGTCAGATATACTCGAGTAAACGAGTCTTTAATCGAGTACTCTGAAATCTACTCGAGTAAACCTGAGAGTTTTTGGAAAAATATTTTGTTTTAATTGTTTCGATTTGTTTCGTTTGAAAATCTTTCAAGGTATCTTGTACACCTATTCAACCCCCCTTCTAGGTGTATTCCTAGGGTTCCTTTGTCTCTCCAACCACCAATTGTGGTTTCCTCAATTCTTTCGAGTGTCAAGTTGCAAATCTGCTAAAGAAATGTGGGACATTCTACAACTTACTCATGAAGGGACAAGTGAGGTCAGACGAGCAAGATTAAATACTCTGATGCATGAATATGAGTTATTCCGAATGCTGCCAAATGAAAATATAAATGATTTGCAGAAACGGTTTACTCATATCATAAACCATCTTAATGCTCTCGGCAAAACTTTTCAAAATGCCGAGATAACTAACAAAGTGCTTAGATGTCTTAGCAGAGAATGGCAGCCGAAGGTCACTGCCATCATGGAAGCTAAAGACTTGGACACAATGAGTATAGCCACTTTGTTCGGCAAGCTGCAAGAGCATGAGATGGAGCTCGGCAGACTGACCATGCATGAAGAATCCGATAAGAAGAAGAAGGTAAATTCCCTCAAAGCTGCTATAACGGCAACCAAAGAATCCTCTGAAGATGAGTCCAGCTCGGACATGGATGAGGAAGACTTTGGTCTCATGGTCAGGAAGTTCAGCAAATTTTTTAAAGGCAAAAAGAACTTCACAAACAGAGCAAGAGATACCAGAAGCACTCACCACAAAGGCTCAAGTTCAAAAGAGCGAGTTAGATGCCACGAATGTGGTGAAACAGGTCACATTAGAACTTACTGTCCAAGATTACAAAAGCAAAGTGGTGAAGAAATAAAGAAGAACAAAGACCACAAGAAGAAGAGAGCTTACATAGTATGGGATGCACCCAACAACAATACCAGCTCAAGCTCCAGCTCAGGTGATGAAGAAGAAAAAGCAATTCTGTGCTTAATTGGAAGGGAAACTGTGTTCAGAAGCCCGAGCCAAACGAGCCCCGAGCAAGAATAGTGCTCGAACCGTGAAAAGGAAGTATCGAGCTCATCACTCAGAATAGATGAACAAGATCTCCCTGTATATGACTCTTGCTCGAAGTGTGAAGATGAGGAAGCTTGTTCGAGTCTCAGATATACCGATTAATAAGACTCATCGAGCTCGACTTTTGGCACAATTAATCAAAGATCAAATTTCAAATGCTTAATGGGCAAACACAGCGAGGAAACCTCAGCCAGCCGAACAATGTCTAAACATAAAAACACTGAGGTAACCTCTACATCTGATTCTGACTCTGAATCTGAATTTAATGACTCTGATGAATTGTATTCTGCTTATTTTGAAATGCAAACCGAATTCAAGAAGCTTGCTAAAAATTTCATTAAGTTGAAACTCAGTCTTTCAAAATACAAAGAGCAAGTTCTTGATTTGGAAAATTCAATTGAAATTCTGAAAAGCAGAAACGAGTCATTAGAAAACACTATCACTCAGTTGAAAAATGAAAATCTTGACTGTTGCACTAAATATGAAAAGGAAATTTCTGACCTAAAATTTAAAAGTGCAACTGTCATCAAGAGTGATGGCTTGTTTGATCGGCTTTTAGCCGAACATAGGAACTACTCAAACAAAACTGGCCTCGGCTACACTCAGACCAAGAAGAAAGCAGTAAGGAAACTCGGCTATGTCTCAAACTTTAATAACTCAAAACGGCCGAGCTGCTCTTACTATGGCCTTCATGGTCATACACCCAATGAATGTAAAATCCGACGTCACGGTGTAACCAAGGGCTACTTTGTTTGGGTAGTCAAAAAGAAAGATCCAACTGCTAACCCCCAGGGACCCAAAACAATTTGGGTACCCGAATCAAAGAAGTAATATTTTTGTGATGCAGGTGTGCTTCCGAGCAAAGGAGAGAAGATGGTACCTTGACAGTGGATGCTCGAAGCACATTACGGGGGACAAAAATCTATTCATTGAACTTTCACATTCAGATAAGGGCTACGTCACTTATGGTGATAACAATCGAGGTAAAATATTGGGTGAAGGTAAAGTCAGTAACTCTGCCAACTTGGTTATCAATAATGTTTTACTTGTAAAAGGGCTAGAACACAATATTTTAAGTATTAGCCAACTTTGTGATATTGGTAACCATGTTGTTTTTACCTCTACCCATTGCATTATTAAAAGTGACGAGGACAACTCTGTCAAATTTGTTGGAAAACGATTTAACAATACTTATTTGGTTGATTTGAATGAAATCACCTCTTTGGTAACCACTTGCATGGTTAGCAAAGAAAGTGACACATGGTTATGGCATAGAAGGACAACTCATATAAATGTAAACCAGTTAAAGAAACTACAATCAAAAGAATTAGTGATTGGTTTACCAAAGCTAAATTTTAACATTGAGGGAGTTTGCTCTTCATGCAAGAAGTGCAAACCGATCAAAAAGAAAAACAATTTTCCATCTAAGTTGATGGTCTCGACAACGCATCCGTTGGAAATGTTACACATGGATTTGTTCGGACCATCACAAGTCAAAAGCTTTGGTGGCAATCTCTATGCCTTAGTAATTGTAGATGACTTTTCCAGGTTTACATGGACTTTATTTTTAAAATCAAAAAGTGAAACTTTTGAAACTTTTAAAGAGTTTGTCAAGCAACTCCAAAACCAAGCTAACCAAAAAGTAGTTGTAATCCGAACAGACCATGGCGGTGAGTTCGAGAACTAC
Organism: Crotalaria pallida; assembly: GCA_037953625.1. Taxonomy (NCBI): domain Eukaryota; kingdom Viridiplantae; phylum Streptophyta; class Magnoliopsida; order Fabales; family Fabaceae; genus Crotalaria; species Crotalaria pallida. Next base: position 51,429,225 of record CM075654.1, on the reverse strand, counting down.
AAATTTGACAAGTTTTGTTCTAAGTTCGGAATAGAACATCAGTTTTCCGCTCCTCGGACTCCCGAACAAAACGGAGTTGTGGAACGGAAAAACCGAGTTCTAGAAGAACTAGCCCAAACCATGCTAAATGAATACAATTTACCACATTATTTCTGGGCCGATGCGGTGAACACAGCTTGCTATGTAATGAATCGCATCCTCATCAGACCAATTTTAAAGAAAACTCCATATGAACTTTATAAGGGTAGAAAACCAAAAATTGATCATTTCCATACATTTTGCTGCAAAGTCTTCATTTTAAACAATGGAAAAGAGCATCTCGGCAAATTTGATTCTAAAGCCGATGAAGGAATATTTTTGGGTTATTCTACTCATAGTAAAGCATTTAGAGTTTTTAACAAAAGGACCTCCACTGTGTAAGAGTCCGTGCATGTGGTATTTGATGAGTCTCCTCGGAGAGACAATGTTAGTTGTGTAGATAGAGAGGATCATCATATGGCTGAACTCGATCCGAGCACAACAACTGAAAGAGCTCAAAAGGATGAAACTGCTGAAGACAGAGATCGGAGGGACGAGCTTGTTCCGAGCCAAACAAACAAGGAACAAACCGAACTCAGTCCGAGCCAAATTCAAAACAGTCAGTATGAACTCATTCCAAACCGAGCAGAGCAGTTTGAACTCAGTCCAGCCTGGAAGAGAGTCAAGGACCATCCGATAGAGAATGTGCTCGGCGACTTGAATAAGGGAGTTTTAACTCGTCGTTCTATTAAGAACTTTTGCAATTTCGCTTCCTTTGTTTCTCAAATTGAACCTAATTCGATTGATCAAGCAATTGATGATGAACATTGGGCGATTGGCATGAAAGAGGAACTAAATCAATTCATCAGAAATGATGTCTGGGAATTGGTTCCTCGACCCAATGATCATACGATAATTGGCTTAAAATGGATCTTCAGAAATAAAACAGATGAATTAGGCTTAATTATAAGAAACAAAGAAAGATTAGTTGCTCAAGGCTACAACCAAGAGGAAGGTATCGATTATGATGAAACCTTCGCTCCAGTTGCTAGGCTTGAAGCAATCCGAATTTTACTTGCTTTTGCATCTATTATGAATTTCACCCTTTATCAAATGGATGTAAAGAGTGCTTTCTTAAATGGCTTTATAAATGAAGAAGTATATGTGAAACAACCTCCTGGCTTTGAAAATTTTGAATATCCAAACCATGTATTTAAACTCAAAAAGGCTCTTTACGGTTTGAAACAAGCTCCGAGAGCTTGGTATGATCGTTTGAGCTCATTTTTACTCGAACAAGGGTTTGAGAGAGGGAAGGTTGACACAACTCTATTCATTTATAAATCCAAAAAGGACATATTGTTAGTACAAGTTTATGTTGATGATATAATTTTCGGTGCTACTAACATGTCTCTTTGCAAGAAGTTCTCTGAATCAATGCAAGGTGAATTCGAGATGTCGATGATGGGAGAACTCACATTCTTCCTTGGGCTGCAAATAAAGCAAGTTGATGAAGGAACCTTTGTGCATCAAGGAAAATACTGCAAGGAACTCCTCAAGAAATTTGGCTTAGAAAATTGCAAAGAAGCTGCCACTCCCATGAGCACATCCAGCTATCTCGGCAAGGATGAATCAGGTAAAGCTGTGGATGTGAGCAAATATAGAGGCATGATAGGAAGCCTTATATATTTGACTGCGTCTCGGCCAGATATTATGTTCAGTGTTTGTTTATGTGCTCGTTTTCAAGCTAATCCCAAAGAATCTCATCTTTCGGCGGTTAAGCGAATTTTTAAATATTTAAAAGGAACTGTGAACACTGGTCTGTGGTATCCTAGGGATGCCAATCTTAGTTTGATTGGGTATTCGGACTCAGATTTTGCTGGGTGCAAGCTTGATCGAAAAAGCACAAGTGGAACTTGTCATTTGCTCGGCAGGTCTCTTGTGTCGTGGTTTTCTAAAAAGCAAGCTTGCGTTTCTTTGTCAACAGCTGAGGCCGAATACATTGCTGCTGGTAATTGTTGTGCTCAAATTCTTTGGATGAAACAACAGTTATCAGATTTTGGCTTAATTTTAGATCACATTCCTATCAAATGTGACAATACAAGTGCAATCAATCTAACTAAGAATCCAGCGTATCACTCTCGAACAAAACACATTGAAATTAGGCATCATTTTCTTCGAGATCATGTTCAAAAAGGTGACTGTGTCATAGAATTTGTAAGTACTGAAAATCAATTAGCCGATGTGTTTACTAAACCTTTGCCGAGGGAAACTCTTTATAAAATTCGGCGTGAGCTCGGCATTCTAGACGAATCCAGTGTGTGCTCAGCGCAAGCTCGGAATCCTGGATAAGTTTAGCATGTTCTCAGCATGAGTTTGGTTTTCAGTATATCATAAATTTTGATCACCTTCATAGTCTCGATCTTTTCGTTCAATTGTGTATTTGTTTAAATTTCCTGAAATTTCACATCCTTCAAAACCTCTTCCCTTCCTCTAAATTTTTATCTAAGGGGAGAAGAGTGCTGTTTTTATTATTTGAACTTTCATATTATGTTATTCGTCATTCTCACCTTTACCTTTTTACCTTCTCGGATGAGAAGCATGCTCTCACTGTTAAAGGGGGAGAACGATGATCATGAAAATTTTCTTCCTTGGTTATCACTTTAAAGTCTTAAGGGGGAGAATAGTTTTGTTTTTAAATCAACAAGTGGTACATTACTATCAAGTGCTTACAGAAAAATGTTAAATCTTTTTTTTCAAAAAGGGGGAGAAAGGTGTTAATCTTTTCTTTCATTTTTATTTCTCTCTTTTGGCGAATGTGCTTAATCTTTGGCTCCTTTTTGATCATGCCAAAAGGGGGAGAAAGGTGTGTTTGTTGTTTGTTTTTGATGTTTCAGATTTTGCGAGCATAAAGTCAGGGGGAGTGTTTGACGAGCTGCTCCTGCTCCACATTTTTACATTCTTTCAACAAGTGGAAGGGGGAGAAAGATCTGATAAGTGCATTTTCATGTGCAACATGTGGTGTATTTTTGAGCAAATTCCAATCAGTGTCAAGTCAAATCAGCTTACGAGCATACAGTCAGGGGGAGAACACAAAAAGCAACAAACTGTTAAAGAATATTTGTCATCATCAAAAAGGGGGAGATTGTAGACTCACAATGAAGAATCAAAGAACTTTTGATGATGTCAAATAAAAAGACTCGGCATGTGCTTAGCGTTAGACAAGTCAGACTTATCAGCGCAAGCGTTCAGCTAAAGGTACAAGCTCTGCAGAGGCTCAGAATCTTTGTTTTGCGTATGCGTTCGGCCAAAGGCAAAGGCTCGGCAGAAGCTCAGAAAACTAGGGTTCTTCGCTACCTGCATCAAGTCAGCTTTTGTAGCTCAAGCTCGGATTTGACTCGGCCCGTGATCAAGGCCAAAGTTCATCCAAGTTTGCAAGCTCGGCTCTTCATTTCAAGGCAGTAAGCTCGGATGATGATTTGCTCGGTATTCGCTCGGATTAAGCTCGAAACAGCCACAACATCTGATAGAGTAAATAAGCTCGGGTTGATCGTTCTAAACTTGACTATTTGCCGACGCTCAGATCAAGCTCAGAAACACCAAGCTCGATCAAAGCCAAAAGCTCGGCAATCTCTGTTCATCGTCTTCAACAATGCATCGTCTTCAACCTTCGGACTCTGCTCAACTGTTCCGTACTTTTTATTACCGTTGAGTCTGGGTAGAAGTCCTAGGTTTAACTCCTATGCTCTGACAAGTTTGAAATTCAAAATGAGTTTAAATCAAAGGTTGGTGAACTGTCACCATCACTGCTCTGCTATCTAAATATTACCGTTGGAAACTCCATCTCCGTACAGCTCTCTTTCTCTCTTTCTCTGCAGAAGAGAGGAGACTATAAAAGAGGGGGTCTTCAACGTTAACAGAAGATTGATAGATTAACAACCATTTTTCTCAGAACCAAAAACTTTCATTAAAACAGAGCAGAAATCAAAAACTCACAGAGAAGAAGAACATTCGATTTTCATACGAACTTAGAGACTTAAATCTTTCAAATCTTAACTCTAAGTTCGAATCAGTTCTTCTCTGTGAAATCCTTCTAGAATTGACTCACTCTTGTTATTCAATCTTTCATCATATTCGAAGAGTGTTTCGAATTGGAGCCATACACTTTCATCATCTTCTTCGTTGTATTTGCTGTTGTGAGAAGTTGGTCTCTGATCGAGAAAGCTTCTTTGCAAAGGTTCCAAAGAGGTTCTTTGATCGTCGATTTGTTGTGGGTAGTTTGTCACGAGTTTGGTACACTCGTTTGACTGGATAGGTCTAGAGGGGTAGGCTCTTGTAAATCCTTTGTAACCCAGAAAATCGATTTTTTAGTGAAAGCTCTCTGAAAGGTTTTCAGAGGGGACTGGACTAGCTCTAAGGGTGAGAGTGAACCAGGATAAATCTCTGGTGTTCTTTCTTTACTGCTTTTCTGTTGCAGCCGAGCATAACGTTAATTCCGCTAATCTTCATTTATCTAAGTTTAAACTGTTATTTTTCTTAGCTCGGCCCTTTGAGTGTTGTTCTTCGAACTTAAGTCAAAAACTAGCTCTACCTTGAAGCAGCTCGGTTAACTGATTAACCATTTTGTTTATCTGATTGGTTAATCATTTAACCTTGTCTGCTCGGAAAGAAGCTCGCGTTATCTTTTAAAACCGAACAACATCAGGTTAATTTTCAATAAATCGAAAAATTGCCATATTAGCTTCAATCTCCTATTCACCCCCCCTCTACTCGATTGTTAGGCCTCTTGTTGGTTTCCAACAAAGTGTACTTAGGCGAGTTGCTTAAAAGTGACTTCGAAGGATGTGGACGTGTATCGACATGGTTGACAATATAAGTGATGTCGACGGACGCTTAAAGGTGACTTCGAATGATCATTTTCAAATGTTTGAACAAAGTTCATTTGGACTCAAAAAATTAAAAAAGAATTTCAAGGGCCAATTTCAAAAAAAAAAAAAAATCTAAATTCAAGAACTAAAGATTTAATTTATGGATTAAAATGACATTCACATACCCTAAAAACTAAATTGTTATAATGTTCACCTTTGAAATATGGGTACTAACTAGTAACGTATCCGTATATGATACATATTGGATATCGATACATGTATGATACTCAATGGTATTTATAACAAGTATGTTAAGTATACTTTGAGCATGAATATATTATTTTTGCCTTAAAATTTGTATTTTTTTAAGACTTATATCATAATTTCAAATTAAACTTATAATAATTTTTTTGTCCTTATATCTCAATTTATTTTAACATCAACATCTATCCTCATATCTTATGTAGTGCCAGAATTATTCACCTTATCTATATATTATTAAATTTGAGGATTATATTCAGTTGTTAACAGTAGTTCTTGAATTTGCATTGTAGCACAGTAACACAATTGAAATTGAAACAGTGTTTATGTGAGTGGTGCCACTGTGCGATGAACAGGAATATGTGTCTATACGTGTACTGTTCACGTACAATAGAATTGCGGGACACTGTAGCGGGATTTCAATTGCACTGGCAAAAAGTCAAAAACACTAAAGTGAGTCACGTGACTCTATATTGAGGGAAAAGAAAAGCTTCTCATAGAAGCCTAGTACATGTGCTGAAAAACTGAAACAAAATAAATTCAAAATTCAAAATTTCAATTTTTGTTTCCCTCTCTCTAGACTAAAACAAATCTACTTCTGCATTCTTCCTCTCACAATCTTTCTTCCTCTTCCAAAAGTGAAATTTGAACAAACTTTCTTCCTCTCAATCTTTCTTTCTCTTCCTCTCACAATCTTTCTTCCTCGCTGAAATTTCAACAAGCTTGATTGTCTCATCATTTCCGATGACAAGAACAAGTTGAAGCCTCTCCCTCCATGCCTTCTTCATCTACAACAACCCAATAATTACTGTTTCTACAAGAACAATAATAGGTATGGTTCCTAAGTTATGGTATTTTACATCTATTCTCCATTTTTTAGAGTATTTTCATTAATAAATAAAATATAACATTATTATTTCTTGCTTTCAAGAATTGCTTGCTTTCTTGGAAAAATAGAAAATAATTGAGTAGCAGAAGAAAGTTGTACCGAAACTTTTCCATTTGAGGTACATGATTTTTATTTGGCCATTTATGACCTTTTAACATCATTAGTTCATTACTGTTGAACATATAATCAAACATATAATTTCATAATTGTGGAACAGACGAAAGAGTGAGAAAGGGGTGTAGCAGAAGACAAAGAATCAAAAGAAGTAGTTCATGTTAGACTCAGAAGAGGCCAAGCTACTGATAGCCACAGTTTAGCAAAAAGGGTATAGTTCTTAAATCCACTTCTTCACAGTTCAAACCAATAAATCAATTTTCAATATATTCTCTTTGGTCAAGATAAATGTGAACTAAAACATAAAAATGAGCAACCATAACTTTCAATACTAATTATATGTTGATTTATGGAGTAATTTATTTCTTTTACATAGGCATTTTATTAATAATCAAACAAATAGCTAACATGATTTATTATTAATTTATCTATATTGCATAATCAACAAATTCTAAATGAGGAATAAAAGTTAAAACAAAAAGAACTTTAAGTTTTTCTGACTAATGGAACAGACTTGCTAATTACCTCAATGTCTTATACTAACAACCATATTTTTTATTTGATGAGCACGTAAATTTAAACTTCTCAGTCATCTTCAAAGGCATGTCAGCTGTGATAGTGAGTTTATACATGATAAGCTATGATTTGGCAAGTATTTACTTAAAGAGTATATGATAGAAATACATGTGGTTTTTATTGAATTAGTTTTGGTTATATACAGGTGATAAAATTATTGGTTTTTAATTTATTTGGTTTCATTAGTTCAGTGGAAGACTTACCACTTCAAAATTGGAAATCGCTTTTAAGGCTTTAAGTACAATAAGGAGAAACAATTTTTTCATGCTTTGAAGATTTGGGTACTGAACAAGAAAAAGTCTGCAATAAATGGGAATAAGGAGGAAATTGCACAAGAGTTTTAAAATGACAAAAAGTCAGGAGAAAAGTCCCTCCAAGTTTGCAAAATGCACTATACTTACTTACTAGAAAACAATGTACTAAGAGAACATTGCAAATTTAAATAATAATTCAACTAAGAGAACATTGTACTTATTTACTAGCTATGAGAAGGTACAAAGACATACCTTCCTGGTGGTTTCACGTGTTGCTGATTGTGACCTTAATTTGTAATGGTCATAAATACTTGAATTAAGCTGCAATATGATCAATATAAACGAACACTTAGTAGGACCTGGAGCAGATAAGACATCTAGCATTTTACATTAGTCTAGCACATGATAATAACATTATCTAGCATTTTACATTAAACTTCACAATCAATATGGCAAAAATACATGCGATTTTTACTGAATTACTTATGGTTATGTGCAGGTGACCAAACTCAGCAAATAAGAATATCAAGGCAAAATCACAGAAGACTTATAAGTAGTCAGGATTTTCAATTCCATTTATGGTTTAAGGATCTGTTGTTTCTCAAATACCAGTGTCAATACAACATACCGGGGATACCTTATCCTTTGAAATTTCATAAGATTGCTGTATTAAGAAATAAACATGTCATTATAAACCAAAATACTTAATTGTTATTACTTAATTGATTGTTTAATCTTATTTCAGATATGCCATAAGTACTTATTCTAACTTTTTTTTTGCAGCTTTAATTGTCATTTAGAGAACACTTAAATATACAATGTTGTTTTAAAAAATATTCAAAAGACTCTAACGATATACCATTAAAGGTACATGAATTTTTTTTATTTTGTATGCAATAAATTAACTGCTTCAAAAAGATTTAAACTCTACAATCAATATGGAAGAAATACATGTGGTTTTTATTGAATTACTTTTTGTTATATGCAGGTGATAAGATTATTGGTTCTTAACTATGATATTTTTTTTTCATTTTTTTCTTGCTACGAAGATTTAGATACTAAACAAGAAGAAGAATAAAAAATAAATGGGAAGAAGCACAAGAGTTTTGACCATTTATGAGGTAAATAAACTTCTATCTTTCAATAACATTGCACATGCGATGCTTCATAAGGGTTCAATATTAAAACTAAATATAAACATATATTTGGCATGCAGTCAATTGGTTCAACCTTTCCCCCTCATAAGGCTTCATCCTAAAGCAAGCATAATGTAGCTTAGAAGTTAACCCAAAATACCCCCCCGTTTTTTTCTTATTTATTGATCCCTTCAAATTGACTATTTACTGATCCCTCAAAACATTTAACTTTGATTTTAAAAAACATTGAATGCTGGTCACTTTAGAATCAGTATATAGTCAATTTTACTGATTTTTGTAGTTAATGATTGTTCAGGTCGTACATTAGCAAGTAGTTAATGATTTTCATAGCTATATGCCTATATGTTTTTCTCGATATGGAAAGTATAAAACATTTTTTAATAGATGAAAGCAATACTATCTATCTTAGGCACAACAAGACCCTAAAGAATATGGATATATTTGTAGAGTCAGAGCAATTGAGCATAAAAGTGTTATGAGCTTTGATTTGATGATTTGGTTACAGAATAGGAATAAAAATTGGATTTAAGCCCCTAATCAAGTTTACTCTGCTATTTATTTGATTGTTTTTCTTGCTTTCATGATTTGGTTTCAGATCAAAAGTGGTAGGCACCTACGAGAACCTACGTTTCAACAAATAGACACGTCTATAAAGGCAAGCATTCAAATAAAGGTAGGCATTTACTCATTTGATTATTTTGACCATTGGCTAAGCATTAAAGCATTCTTCTTATTCAACTATCAATTTGTAGATTCTTAACACAATAAGAACAAATTTAAATGCCATTTCACCTTTTCTAAATGAAAATTCACTAACTTGCAAAGATGATATGCCACCCCAAGCCCTCAAGAAATCACCCTCATCATGAAGCTTGAGTTCAGGCACAGTTGGTGAATGATCAGTACTTAATAAGTCAATATGTCCCTCCTAAAAAGTAGAATAACACAAGTTAAAACTAATTAGATCATAGATAATTAAAGTAGGACTAATCCTTCATATTGTTTCGCATGAACATACCAATATAGCCTCCTACAAATTTTGTATGTTGAATGCATCACGAATTGGTGGCGAACACTTAAAATGAGTATCTCCATTTGGTATCTCTTCAGATGAGAAAGACAAGTAATGGGGACAAGTCTCTACATTTATGATGTCACCACGACTTAGGCAATGTTTAGGTCAAAGAAAGTACAAAGCATGTGGAACAGAATCAAACATATACTAAAGCAACTTCAAGGCTTCTCCCATTGAGCGCACCTGATTTAGGCGTATTATCATGGGCAATATGCAAAACTAAAATAACTTTTTCTAATGTATATCAAATAGCACATATTAAACATATTGAAGATACTTAAGAAGCTAAGTTTTCATGATAAAAATGATTTACTTAATATCATTCCCAAAATCTTACGACTCTTTGATTTTTGATGTATGCTGTATATTTCCCATTAAAATATCGGGCAATTTTGGTGGATCGGACCAAAACAAGATTATCACACATGCATAAGGTTCTAGAATCATAGAAGGTCTAGAAACAAAAATATATAGCAACAACAACATCATTAATAGCAAAAACAACCAAGATTGAACAAAATTAAACCAACAAAAAATTTACAATATTTTAAAAAAAATAAAAAGAACAGCAACAAAGTTCTCAGAGTAAAAAAAATGAAAGAAATTTTTTTAAAAAAAGAAAACTCATAACCGATTCTGCCTTGATCAATGATTTGCCTTCGATTTGTAATGCATGCAACCGATTTTGAAGATTAAAGGAGGCGGTGGGGTCATAGATCAAAGGAGATTTATTGATGTCAGTGAGGGTGATTGAAGAGGCGCCGGGGAGAGAGAGATCTGAATGGGATTGATCACTGGCGATGGTGGAAGTGTGTGAGTGAGAGAATAGAGAAGAGATAAGGGAAAGATGATGGCTGTGATGAGGGTGTTGGGAGGAGAGGGAAGGTGAAGATGGAGGGTTGTGAGATGGGAGGTGATAAACTCTATGGTTTTTTTCATCTATCCTTCGATTCCTCTATGTTTCTAGAATGTGCGTGTAACCTCTATGGTAAGCATATACATACACATAATCAAATAAGGATAATCAGTAAATTCATAAAAATAACATATAATACACATGATCATACCATCTTTTATTTAAGTCATTTATCAAGGTTCATGATATGATGCATGATTTCTCACATTCCTGTGATTCTCCAACTAATCATTCAAATGGACGTCCTTCCATAACTTCAATGTATTACTAGAATACATATAATACGTTATCAAACGTATGGCGTACTTGCTCAAAAGTGATAAACAACGTCCTCACATCTGATGATCGTCACGTCGCCAAAACGTAAACTATCACTTCATTACGCACATTCAAAAGTGATAAACAACGTCACCATGTCTGATGACCGTCACGTCGTCAAAACGTAAAACTATCACTTTAGTGCTACACAAATAACCACATCGTCAACCTTAATGTGGGGTCGAGCAAGCAATAACCTTTGGCACTCCCAGAGGCCCTCCTCATGTTCCTTGAACATGACAAAACAATAACTCATCACCTTTCACCATGCATGTATGCAATATCCGATTCCGTTTAAGATTATCCATTTAATCTTAAATTATACAACAGGGAATAACTTCATTTACGAACTTCAATGTAATTGATGTAATCTATTGGTACCAATCATCCTTTGAAACATGTTTCATTAAGTGTATTTTTGGTATAAAATAACTTGGTTAAGTTAAAAATGGTATTTTCAACAATCTGACTAAAAAGACTCGAGTCTCTCTCAAAAGACTCGAGTAGAATCATAGTTTTCTGAAAAGTTTATGTTTCAGATTTTCCAAAAATACTCGATTAGTTCATGAATTACTCGAGTGGATCATTAACCCAGAATACTCGAGTAGTTCATGCAGGACTCGAGTAGTTCATCAATATTTCCAGATGGTGCATCGGATAATACTCGAGTCTCAGCTAAAATACTCGAGTGTTGGTACTATTGTGACGACACAACTTTTATTCCAAAGTTAAAATATTCGTATTCAAAAAATACAACCATTTTTTTTCTTTGAAACTAAAAGTCAGTCATCATCCATTATCAAATCTTGCGGAATTATATAAACATCGAGTCATGAAGACAAGTGATGTTACATCATATTTCATTCATATTAAAAAGGTTCCATACCACATTTTCATTTAAACAAAATACATAATTACTTGATTTAACACTCTAGGTCATTACCTTATATTACATATATTACAACAAAATTCATAATAACCTAGAGCATATGGTTCATGACTCAAAATATAAAATAGTATAGATAAGAGAAACCATTGGGATTCTCGATCTAAGCGAACGCATATAGGAATATAGGTTAGGATGGCGGAAGATAACTTCCACATCCCCCTCATAGGTAGCCCTATGGTCCTCAAAATTCCACTCCCCATTAGGGAGCGGCCTCATCTCCACGCAGAACATGTTTCTCGCCATCACCTACACAGGGGACTGGGAGTGAGTCATAGCTAAAAGCAATAACAAATGAGCATAACAGTGGCTAGAGATAACAAACACATGTTATCATATAGCAATAATAAATGCATATGTATATGCTCAAACTGTCTTTTATAATATCTCGATTAGTGTCGTGATGCATGCCTACTCCTCATTCATGCTACACGGTTTGGCATCCGAGTATCTCAGGCTCGGGATATTCTCAATCCTATGGTTCATCAAACCGGAGCGATTCATATTCAAGCTTCACGATCGATTGGGAACTCGGTCTTCCTAGCATCCTTGTGCTAGGGATATTCTGATTTAACTTTACCGAAGTTCCGAATCTAGATCGGAGCAACTCCTCCTCCATGCATGATAATGTCGATTGGAAAATCGGTCTTCCTAGCATCCTTGTGCTAGGGATATTCTGATTTAACTTTACCGAAGTTCCGAATCTAGATCGGAGCAATTCCTTCTCCATGCATAATGTCACACAAACTTTTTATCTTCTTTCTTTGATTAAATCACATCCTTGAACATCATGTCTCCAATATAGAGACCCAAAGTTCATAATCCTTCTTAATCACAATTTCATCTTTTCTTTTAGCATTAACTGGTGCTAGTGCTTATTGAAAATTCCATCAGCGGCCCAGCCACTTTGTGATGGTTTTATACAATAGGAATTAATCGTTTTATCATTTAATTATTGCAACGACCCCATTTAGGACTCCCAAAATATCAACCAAGTGGGTAAAGACTTCCACTGGGACGTGGGAAAATAATCAACCAAATGGGTGTACGCACTTCCATTGGGACATCCTGTCCGAATATGTCAACCACTGAATAAAATTCCAGTAGGACTCATCCAGGGTAAAATCAACCAATGGGAATCAAGTAAACTTATACATTTGTCCATTGGGACTCCTGTCCGAACATATCAACCACTGGATGAAATTCCAGTAGGACTCTTTCAGGATAATAATCGACCAATGGGTAAACGTATAAGAATTAGGTATTTAATATTCTAAAAAAAATAAATGTTTTCTTCAGTTTTGATCAAAATACTCGAGTATATTATAAAATACTCGAGTGTTCTTCATTTTTTTCGAGAATACTTGAAGTCTTTGAAGAAAGACTCGAGTTGTTCTTCATTTTTCCAGAATACTCGAGTGTTTCTCAAAAACTCGAGTGTTTTTACTGCAACAGCACCAGTTTCTGCATTTTAAGCACCAATTCGAATTCCATTCATTGTTTTTCCATTCTTATGCAAAACAGAGGCATAAACACATATAAGAAACAAGTTAGAACAGATAAACAAGTACATAATAACATAAATCAACATCAAATCACAGAATCAACATAAACTTGGAAAATAACCATTTCAAGATATGAAATTCATTTCCACTTGGTTTTAACTTCGAAAATCAATCCAGTGAGCATTATTAGGTCCATTTAAACTTGTTTGACTTAGAAAACCTTGGGTTTATGACCTCCATGTCATATTCCCAATTCCAACTTCATCCCTTGATGAACCTTGTGAGGTTCCTACATTTCTAGCTTGAGATTACTCATTCTAGCAATTAGATAACTCCTCCCTTACCTTAGAGAAGCTAAACAACAGATTAAACAACGAGAAACTTGGTTGGATCAAAAATCCAAATTCAGGACTTGTGAAAAAGGGGTTGAACAGGCTGACTTTGGCCACAGATTTCACCACGGATTTGGCATGAAAAAGAACGAAACAGGTTAGTTTAACAAACTAGGATATACTAACTCCAATCAGAAACAAGTTTGACACAAAAAGGATTCCTGAGATTACCAAACGAATTCAATGAAGATGAATACTTGATGCTGAAAACTACTCTGTTGTTACAGCTTTGAACCTCAAACTTTGATGAGCTAGAACTCGAACTACAGGGGCTTATTTGATGTGATTCTTGATTCTAATTCAAATATGGAACTAGAACCTTGAGTTGTGTTTTGGTTTCGAAGGATTTGATTGAGAAACGAAGGAGAAATCAGAGATCAAAGTGTGCTCTAGAAAACTGAGAGTCAAAAACTGAAATTCGGGTATTGGGTGATTAGAGGTGTTGAATGCTTCAACCAAGCACCAATTTATAGCTTAAGAATACTTCAGGTCGAAGTAAAGTCCAACTCTATGCTTGTCATTTCAAGAAACCGCGTTTTGGTGCGAAAATTAAATGAAAACTGACTTATACACTTTCAGGTCTGCACGAAATACTCGAGTTTTTTCCCAAATACTCGAGTTTTTATTTAAAAATTCAAATTTCCAAACAGCTACTTAAAATACTCGAGTTTTGCCTAAAATACTCGAGTGTTTTTGCTAAAATAGGAAAAATTGACTATTTTAATGATACTAATATTGATAAAATACTTTTATTTCATATATTTAAAATATAGGATCTTACATCCTCCCCCACTTAAATAGAATTTCGTCCTCGAAATTCCGATTAAATAAACAAATGTGGGTACTCTTCTCTCATCTTAGATTCTAATTCCCATGTTGGTTCTGACACTCCTTTTTGATTCCAAAGAACTCGCACTAAAGGAATCTCTTTTCCTCGCAGCTTTCTGATTTGACGATCTTCAATTCGCACTATTCCGACTTCAAATGTCAGATTCTCCTTCAAAGGTATTTCGTCTGGCTGCAAATGGATAATTGAAGACGGGTCTTGAATAAATTTGCGAAGCTGAGAGACGTGGAATACATCATGGAGATTATCTAAAGAAGGTGGTAACGCGATCTGATAAGCGACGGGACCGACTCGCTTTAGGATCTGATAAGGGCCAATAAACTTTGGTGTCAGTTTCCTCGGCTTCATCACTCTCCCGATACCAGTTGTTGGCACTACTCGCAGAAATACATGATCTCCTTCTTGAAATTCGAGCTTGGTTCTACGCTGATCGGCATAGCTCTTCTGACGACTCTGTGCAATCTTCATCTTTTCTTGGATAACCTTGATCTTCTCGGTAGTTTCCTGAACTAACTCAGGTCCAATGATAGCGTTCTCCCCCACTTGGAACCAACATAGTGGGGTTCTACATTTCCTTCCATAGAGGGCTTCGTATGGAGCCATATCAATGCTTGTGTGGTAACTATTGTTGTAGGTGAACTCCACAAGCGGCAACAAACGATCCCAACTTTCTTGGTACTCTAAAACGCAAGCACGGAGCAAATCTTCCAGAGATTGAATCGTTCTCTCCGATTGACCATCCGTTTGCGGGTGATAAGCCGAACTCATTCTTAGCTGCGTTCCTAACGCTCGATGCAAACTCTGCCAAAACCGGGACACAAAACGAGGATCACGATCTGATATGATACTCGAGGGAATACCATGCAATTTGACGATTTCCTTGATGTACAATCTTGCAAGCTTCTCCAACGGATATTGCATGTTGATGGGAATGAAATGAGCTGACTTCGTTAAGCGATCAACCACGACCCAAATCGCATCGAAACTTTCTCTCGTTCTCGGGAAACCACTTACAAAATCCATGGCTATTCCATCCCATTTCCATTCTGGTATGCTCAAAGGTTGCAATTCTCCTCCGGGCTTCTTATGTTCAATCTTCGCCTTTTGGCAAACAAGGCAAGACGCAACATAAGACGCAACGTCTTTCTTCAATCCGGACCACCAAAACATCTTCTTCAGGTCTTGATACATCTTAGTTGATCCAGGATGCATACTCAGCTTGCTTTTGTGGGCTTCTTCTAGTACAGCTCTCCTTAGTTCTTGATTCGCCGGAATGCAGATTCGATCCCTTAATCTCAAAATGCCATCCAATCCTAATTGGAAATCTGGTTCCACTCCTTCTATCCCTAGTCTTTTCTTCTCTAGAAGCTCTTCATCCACTTGTTGCAGGTTTCGGACTTGACCCACAAACTCATTTGTGATTTGTAATATTCCTAATTTGATGCAATTTGGTTTGAACTGAACTGCCAAATTCAAGTTTCGGAATTCTTCAATCAATTCAGCTTCTTTCACCATCATCAATCTCATATGCAAAGTCTTTCTACTCAACGCATCAGCTACGATATTGGCTTTGCCGGGGTGGTAATGTAATTCAAAGTTGTAATCCTTTAAGAATTCCATCCACCTACGTTGCCTCATATTCAGTTCCTTTTGGTCAAAAAGATACTTTAGACTTTTATGGTCACTGAATACTTGGAACGTATTACCATACAGGTAATGCCTCCATATTTTCAAAGCGAAGACAATAGCAGCCAACTCCAAATTATGAGTAGGATAATTCTCCTCATGCACCTTCAACTGTCGTGACGCATAAGCAATAACTCTTCCTTCTTGCATCAGAACACAACCTAGACCTTGTTTTGATGCATCACAGTAAACATCAAAATTTTTCTGGGGATCGGGCAGAGTTAACACTGGAGACGATGTTAACCTATCTTTTAAAGTTTGGAAACTAACTTCACACTTCTCATTCCAAACAAAAGGTTGCTCCTTCCTAGTCAGGCTAGACCAAGAAAACTTCTAACTTCAGTAACAGACTTAGGCTTCTCCCATTTCAGCACCGCTTCTACTTTAGCTGGGTCTACAGCAACACCATCTCTCGAAATCACATGCCCCAAGAAATTGACTTTTCCAAGCCAAAATTCACACTTGGCTAACTTGGCATATAATTTCTTTTCCTTCAAGGTCTCCAAGACAATCTTCAAATGATTGGCATGCTCTTCTGGGGTCTTTGAATAGACGAGTATATCATCTATAAACACCACAACAAAGGAGTCCAAATAAGGTCGGAATACTCTATTCATGTAATCCATGAATATGGCGGGAGCATTGGTTAAACCGAATGGCATCACCACATACTCGTAGTGTCCATATCGTGATCAAAAAGCAGTCTTCGGAATATCTTCCTCCTTAACTCTGATCTGATGATAACCTGATCTCAAATCGATCTTTGAAAACACCGATGCTCCTCTCACTTGATCCATCAAATCGTCGATCCTTCGCAACGGGTATTTGTTCTTGATTGTAACCTTATTGAGTTGTCTGTAATCAATGCACATCCTCATGGATCCATCCTTCTTCTTTACGAACAAAACTGGCGCTCCCCAAGGCGACACACTTGGTCTGATGAACTGCTTCTCTAACAAATCTTCCACTTGCTTCTTCAGTTCAGCTAATTCGGTTGGAGCCATACGATAAGGAGAAATAGAAATAGGACCAGTACCAGGAACTAGATTGATACTGAATTCTATTTCTCGATGCGGTAGCAAACCGGGAACTTCATCAGGAAACACTTCGGGAAAATCTCGAATAATCGGGATTTCCTCTATCTTCGGCTCATCTTTCTTTTCTGCTACGACCGCAGAAAACACACAAACGTACCCTTCAGGTTGCACTTCAGGCGACTTTTTACCGGGAAAAGCAACCGTTCGAGTCTTGCAATCGATCACCACTTGGTTAGTTGCTAACCAATCCATGCCCAAAATAACGTCGAGTTGGGATAAAGGTAGACAGATTAAATCTACCCTAGAGGACAGACTTCCTATATTAACGGAACATCCAAAACATGCTCTTGACGTAGTCACCGGCACATTCGAAGGAGTATACACCTTAAGTCTAAACGGTGTCTCCGAAACGGGTAAACACAAACGCTTAACGCATTCCTCGGAGATGAAAGAATGCGTAGCACCAGAATCGAATAGAAAGCGACAAGGCATGCCATTGAGAAGATGGTTACCTTGCACGAGATTGTCTGCCTGCTCCGCTTCTGATCCGGACATGGTAAAAACCTTCCCATTGACCCATGGTTTGCTTCCCGAACCTTGATCGTTCTGACGCTGGGGCTGATGACAAAGACGAGCGATGTGGCCAGCCTTTCCACAGTTGTAGCAAGTTGGTGGTTTGTCTCTCCAACATTCCCTTCCAGGATGAAATCTTTGACATTTGTTGCACATTGCACCAGGGGCTGGGAGACTGGGCACTCCAGAAGATGATGCATTTCCTTTTCCTTGTTGTGGATAAGGACCTCTCCGATTCTTGTTGCCATGCCTATGCTGATTGCGATGCGGCCCAAAACTTCCTTGTCCAATGTCCTTCTTGACGCTATTTCTTTCGAAAATGCGACAAGTACAAACCAACGTTGGATAGTGTCGGATCCTTTGCACACTCACAACTAATTTGATATCGGGTCTCAGACCATTCTCGAATCATGTGCACTTGGAATGTTCATCGGGGTGATACTGGAAGTATGGCGAGTACTTCATCAGCTCTTCAATTTCTCAGCATACTGGTCCACTGACAGATTTCCTTGCTTTAAATTGAGGAACTCCATTTCCTTCTGCAGCCTGATGTCATCTGGGAAATACTTCTCGAGAAACTTTTCTGTGAAGATTCCCCAAGTAAACTCTGCTTGATCAAACTCCAGGAATTGACGAGTCTGGTTCCACCAGGTCGCAGCTTCACCAGTGAGCACGTAGGCAGCAAACGTGACCTTTTGCGATTCCGACAGAGTCAACGTTCTAAATATTTTATTCATCTCATCGAGCCAGAACTGAGCTTGCTCGGGACGACGACCACCCGAGAAGCTAGGAGGTTTGTACTTTCTAAAGGAATCTAAGCCTTGAAACTCCGCTGGGGTTCCATTGCTTGGAGGATGGTTGTGCTGCATATTCTTCAGAACTGCAGCCATCCGAGTCAATGCCTCCGCAATGTTAGCGTTATTTCTTTCGGCCATCTAGTCCTACAGAATCCAAAGGGAAAACTTAATTAGATTTTGCAAATTCTAGTCTTATACTACAAACATCAAAAACATCATGTCATGATATGCAATGGTTAGTGTGTAAGGCCACACTCCAAGGCCGAGAGTCGAACCATTGCTCTGATACCACTAAATGTGACGACACAACTTTTATTCCAAAGTTAAAATATTCGTATTCAAAAAATACAACCATTTTTTTTCTTTGAAACTAAAAGTCAGTCATCATCCATTATCAAATCTTGCGGAATTATATAAACATCGAGTCATGAAGACAAGTGATGTTACATCATATTTCATTCATATTAAAAAGGTTCCATACCACATTCTTCATTTAAACAAAATACATAATTACTTGATTTAACACTCTAGGTCATTACCTTATATTACATATATTACAACAAAATTCATAATAACCTAGAGCATATGGTTCATGACTCAAAATATAAAATAGTATAGATAAGAGAAACCATTGGGATTCTCGATCTAAGCGAACGCATACGGGAATATGGGTTAGGATGGCGGAAGATAACTTCCACATCCCCCTCATAGGTAGCCCTATGGTCCTCAAAATTCCACTCCCCATTAGGGAGCGGCCTCATCTCCACGCAGAACATGTTTCTCGCCATCACCTACACAAGGGACTGGGAGTGAGTCATAGCTAAAAGCAATAACAAATGAGCATAACAGTGGCTAGAGATAACAAACACATGTTATCATATAGCAATAATAAATGCATATGTATATGCTCAAACCGTCTTTTATAATATCTCGATTAGTGTCGTGATGCATGCCTACTCCTCATTCATGCTACACGGTTTGGCATCCGAGTATCTCAGGCTCGGGATATTCTCAATCCTATGGTTCATCAAACCGGAGCGATTCATATTCAAGCTTCACGATCGATTGGGAACTCGGTCTTCCTAGCATCCTTGTGCTAGGGATATTCTGATTTAACTTTACCGAAGTTCCGAATCTAGATCGGAGCAACTCCTCCTCCATGCATGATAATGTCGATTGGAAAATCGGTCTTCCTAGCATCCTTGTGCTAGGGATATTCTGATTTAACTTTACCGAAGTTCCGAATCTAGATCGGAGCAATTCCTTCTCCATGCATAATGTCACACAAACTTTTTATCTTCTTTCTTTGATTAAATCACATCCTTGAACATCATGTCTCCAATATAGAGACCCAAAGTTCATAATCCTTCTTAATCACAATTTCATCTTTTCTTTTAGCATTAACTGGTGCTAGTGCTTACTGAAAATTCCATCAGCGGCCCAGCCACTTTGTGATGGTTTTATACAATAGGAATTAATCGTTTTATCATTTAATTATTGCAACGACCCCATTTAGGACTCCCAAAATATCAACCAAGTGGGTAAAGACTTCCACTGGGACGTGGGAAAATAATCAACCAAATGGGTGTACGCACTTCCATTGGGACATCCTGTCCGAATATGTCAACCACTGAATAAAATTCCAGTAGGACTCATCCAGGGTAAAATCAACCAATGGGAATCAAGTAAACTTATACATTTGTCCATTGGGACTCCTGTCCGAACATATCAACCACTGGATGAAATTCCAGTAGGACTCTTTCAGGATAATAATCGACCAATGGGTAAACGTATAAGAATTAGGTATTTAATATTCTAAAAAAAATAAATGTTTTCTTCAGTTTTGATCAAAATACTCGAGTATATTATAAATACTCGAGTGTTCTTCATTTTTTTCGAGAATACTTGAAGTCTTTGAAGAAAGACTCGAGTTGTTCTTCATTTTTCCAGAATACTCGAGTGTTTCTCAAAAACTCGAGTGTTTTTACTGCAACAGCACCAGTTTCTGCATTTTAAGCACCAATTCGAATTCCATTCATTGTTTTTCCATTCTTATGCAAAACAGAGGCATAAACACATATAAGAAACAAGTTAGAACAGATAAACAAGTACATAATAACATAAATCAACATCAAATCACAGAATCAACATAAACTTGGAAAATAACCATTTCAAGATATGAAATTCATTTCCACTTGGTTTTAACTTCGAAAATCAATCCAGTGAGCATTATTAGGTCCATTTAAACTTGTTTGACTTAGAAAACCTTGGGTTTATGACCTCCATGTCATATTCTCAATTCCAACTTCATCCCTTGATGAACCTTGTGAGGTTCCTACATTTCTAGCTTGAGATTACTCATTCTAGCAATTAGATAACTCCTCCCTTACCTTAGAGAAGCTAAACAACAGATTAAACAACGAGAAACTTGGATGGATCAAAAATCCAAATTCAGGACTTGTGAAAAAGGGGTTGAACATGCTGACTTTGGCCACAGATTTCACCACGGATTTGGCATGAAAAAGAACGAATCAGGTTAGTTTAACAAACTAGGATATACTAACTCCAATCAGAAACAAGTTTGACACAAAAAGGATTCCTGAGATTACCAAACGAATTCAATGAAGATGAATACTTGATGCTGAAAACTACTTTGTTTTTACAGCTTTGAACCTCAAACTTTGATGAGCTAGAACTCGAACTACAGGGGCTTATTTGATGTGATTCTTGATTCTAATTCAAAGATGGAACTAGAACCTTGAGTTGTGTTTTGGTTTAGAAGGATTTGATTGAGAAACGAAGGAGAAATCAGAGATCAAAGTGTGCTCTAGAAAACTGAGAGTCAAAAACTGAAATTTGGGTTTTGGGTGATTAGAGGTGTTGAATGCTTCAACCAAGCACCAATTTATAGCTTAAGAATACTTCAGGTCGAAGTAAAGTCCAGCTCTATGCTTGTCATATCAAGAAACCGCGTTTTGGTGCGAAAATTAAATGAAAACTGACTTATACACTTTCAGGTCTGCACGAAATACTCGAGTTTTTTCCCAAATACTCGAGTTTTTATTTAAAAATTCAAATTTCCAAACAGCTACTTAAAATACTCGAGTTTTGCCTAAAATACTCGAGTGTTTTTGCTAAAATAGGAAAAATTGACTATTTTAATGATACTAATATTGATAAAATACTTTTATTTCATATATTTAAAATATAGGATCTTACAACTATTAGACGCACTGGTGCGCCACGAAACACTCGAGTCTCGAGCCAAAGACTCGAGTCTTATCTGACAGTAAACACTAAAAATTGGGTTTTCACATACCATTTTCAATTTTAACCAAATCTAACCAAAACCATTAATCAACAGAATTATATTTATGCAAAATAAACATGTTCCAACTCACGAATTACATCAAATTACAGTGAATCATATCCAAGCATCAATTATGCATAAAAACACATTTTTAATAACTTAACATACCAAATTCAAATCTAAGCATATTTGGCATGAAAATAACTTGCATATAGTACACATGCAACATATAAAACATGTTCCATCAAGGTACAGAACACAAATTGGCCTCCAAGCCAAAAATCTATTTCAAACTAAGCCCTTGAAGCCTCTTGGTGGCTTTCTACACAAATTCATGTGATTAAACCATATTCTAGCGAATGTATAGCTTCACCCTTACCTTTAAGTCGTGTAGGAACTGAGATTTGACAGGGATTCAACCTCCAAGCTAGTTTCCCCAAAAATTATTTGATAGCATGACAGTTTTGAGTAGGGTCATAAGACCATTGATTTTAATCAGTGAAATATGCAAAAGAATTGGGGAAATTGATTAGAAATTATTCTCTGCAACATGCATAAGGGAATGAAACGAATTTGAAGTCTTAAAAGTTCAAGAGCTTACCAAAATCAGTGACCGAAGTAAGCTTCACGAACTGTTTTCCAGAAAATGACTTCAACTTTATAGCTTCGATTCTCTTAGTACACAAACTCTCAGCTCACAATTTTTGTTTCTTTACAAAGCTCAGGATGTCAGCTTTGTAATGGTGTATCACTCTTAGCCCAACATTCAAAATCGAAGGAGAATTAAGGCATACGAGTTCGGAACCCTAAACATGCAATTGAATCAACAAAGAATTCAATCTCCGTGTTGATGGCCTTAAATAAGCGATTCCTGATTGCATGCAAGTCGACAAGAAGGGCCTTAGGTGTTCCTGAGGTGATTTCGTGTCGAACTCGGGAATTAACGCATTGATGACTCATCAAACGCACTAACTCGAGCAACACTACCCAGAATACTCGAGTATTGTAAGAAATACTCGAGTCTTTTGACTAGTTTTTGAAAAATAAATATTTTATTCTACTTTCCCTCCAAAACCTTTCTAATATTGCTCCTAGGTCCGCCATCAGGGACTAATATGCAAAATTCTAATTTTTGCATACAAAATAATTATGGAATTATTTTCCATTTACTCGCATACTAAACAACTAATCTTAATCAGGGATTATTATAATAATTACTTATAAATAAAATTTATAATTAACTTTTATTAATCCAGGATTAAAATTTTGGGGTGTTACACTACTCCCCCACTTACAAGGAATTTCATCCCCGAAATTCTTGTCTTATAAAAACAAACTTGGATACTCTTGATGCATCTTACTCTCTAATTCCCACGTCGCTTCCGATACGTTCCCGTTCTCCCAAATAACTTTTACTAAAGGAATTTCCTTTCCTCTTAGCTGTTTGACTCTACAATCTTCTATGCGAACAGGTCTAGCCTCAAAAGTAAGGTTTTCTCTTAGACTCAAATCGTCGGGTTTGATCTGAAGAATAACGGTTGGATCATGCACGTATTTCTTTGAGTTAAGACACATGAAATACATAGTGCAGATTGGCTAAGGACGGGGGTAATGCTATTTGGTAAGAGACGAAACCTATCCGTTTAAGGATTTGATAAGGACCAATAAACTTGGGTGAAAGTTTTTCGGGTTTTTAGGGCTCTACTAACTCCTTTCATAGGAACAATCCGAAGAAACACATGATCCCCTTCCGAAAACTCCAATGGTCTTCTCCTCATATCTGCATAGCTCTTCTGCCTACTTTGTGTCGTCCTCATTTTTTCCTGGACCATTCTAATCTTCTCAGTCGTGTGATGAACCATTTCTGGACCAACCATTAAATTCTCCCCCACTTGAAAACCATCGTAGCGGGGTTTGACATTTTTTTCCATATAGGCTTCAAATGGTGCCATTCCTATACTGGCATGATAGCTATTATTATAAGTGAACTCTGCAAGAGGTAACACCTGATCCCATCTCCCTTGTTCCTCTAGTGCATAAGCCCTCAGAATGTCTTCCAGAGACTGAATGGTTCTTTCTGACTGTCCATCGGTCTGAGGGTGATATGCAGAACTCATCCTCAATCTTGTGCCCATATCTTGATGCAAACTGTGCCAGAATCTTGATGTAAATCTGGGATCACGATCCGAGACAATACTCGAAGGCACACCATGTAATCGAACAACTTCTTTGATGTACAATTGAGTAAGCTTCTCCAAAGAGTAGTGCATGTTTATCGGAATAAAATGCGCCGACTTCGTCAAACGATCTACTATTACCCATATTGCGTTATGATTCAGGGCTGTCTTGGGCAATCCTGATACGAAATCCATTGAGATGCTCTCCCATTTCCATTGAGGAATATCTAATGGCTGTAGCTTTCCTCCAGGCTTCTGATTCTCCGCTTTAGATTTCTGACATACCAGGAACGAAGTCACATATTCCGCCACGTCTCTTTTTAATCCTCACCACCAGAATATCTTCTTCAGATCTTGATACATCTTGGTCGATCCCGGATGCATACTCATTCTGCTTTTATGAGCTTCGTCCAGAATTAACCTTCTCAATTCTGGATTCTTCGGGATGCAAATTCTTGTTCGAAAACGAAGAATTTCATCCTGTCCAATATGAAAGTCAATCTCCTTCCCTTCTGCTGTTAATCTTTTTCTTTCAGATAATTCTTCATCCTTTTGTTGTAATTCACGAATTTCATTCATGAATTCGTTTGTGATTCACAGCATTCCTATCTTAATGCTTGAGGGTTTGACTTCCATTGTCAAGCTCAAATCTTTGAATTCTTCGATCAGAGTAATCTCCTTCATCATCATGTGGCTTATATGAATTGCTTTTCTGCTCAGTGCATTTGCCACCACATTTGCCTTGACGGGATGATAATGGAGCTTAAAATCATAGTCTTTTAAAAACTCCATCCATCTCCGTTGTCTCATGTTCAGTTCTTTTTGATCAAACAGATACTTCAGACTCTTATGGTTACTATATACTTGAAAGGTAGTGCCATAGAGGTGATGTCTCCATATCTTCAGAGCAAATACAATCGCAACCAGCTCCAGATCATGCGTCGGGTAATTCAACTCATGCATCTTTATTTGTCGTGAAGCGTAAGCAACTACTCGTCTTTCTTGCATTAGAACACTTCCAAGTCCTTGCTTAGACGCATCACTGAATACTTCAAAGCTCTTATTGGGATCTGGCAAGATTAACACAGGAGATGATGTTAATCTTTCCTTTAATTCTTGGAAACTCCTTTCACTCTTATCGTCCCAGACGAAAGGTTGATCCTTCCGAGTTAGCTTCGTCAAAGGCAGTGCTATCTTTGAAAATCCTTCAATGAATCAGCGATAATATCCAGCCAAACATAAGAAACTTTTCACTTACGTCATGGTAGCAGGCTGTTTCCATTGTAACACAGAATCCACCTTTGTGGGATCTACTGCAATTCCTTCTTTAGAGATCACATGCCCTAAAAATTTAACTTCCTTTAGCCAAAACTCGCACTTGGAGAGTTTAGCATACAGTTGTTTCTCTTTTAGGACTTTTAACACAATCCTAAGATGCTCCGCATGCTCCTCCTCACTTTTTGAGTATACCAAAATATCGTCGATAAATACTACCACGAACGAATCCAAGTATGGTCTGAAGATCCGGTTCATATAGTCAATGAAGATAGCGGGTGCATTTGTCAATCCGAACGGCATTACTACATATTCATAATGTCTGTATCGAGATCGAAACGCTGTCTTGGGTATATCTTCCTCCCTTATTCTGATCTGATGATATCCCGATCTCAGATCTATCTTGGGAAATATTGTGGCTCCTATGACTTGATCCATAAGGTCATCAATCCTTGGCAGAGGATACTTATTCTCGATGGTGACCTTGTTTAGCTGTTTGTAATCCACACACATACGCATGCTCCCATCCTTTTTCCTTACAAACAAAACCTGGGACTCCCCATGGTGACACGCTTAGCCTGATTAGTTGCTTCTGTAATAACTCCTCCACTTGCTTCTTTAGTTCCACCATTTTTGGTGGTGCCATTCTATAAGGAGCGATAGAAATGGGACCAGCTCCCGGAACTAATTCTATTCCAAACTCAATTTCCCTCTTCAGAGGTAGTCCTGGAATCTCTTCAGGAAATACTTCTAGAAAATCCCTCACAACTGGAATTTCTTCAATTGGTTTCTCTTCTTCTTCTCCCATGGTCGTGAACAAACACATGAATCCTTCGGTTTTAAGGGTTTCGTATAGAATTGTTTTTCTATAACAATCGATGATTACTTGGTTCTTCTTTAACCAATTCATACCCAAGATCACATCTAATTGTGACAGAGGGAGACATATTAGATCTATCTTAGTGACGCGATCGAATATCTCGACACTACAGTCTAAACAGACTCTAGAAGCAAATACGGGTGATCCTATAGGGGTTTCTATTTTAAAACAAATAGGTGAATCTGACACAACTAAATTCAACATATTCACACATTCGTAGGAAACAAAAGAATGTGTAGCTCCTGAGTCAAACAAAATCATGCAAGGTTGGTTATTAAGAAGATGATTACCTTGCACGAGATCAGGAGATTGGTTAGCTTCTACTCCACTCAAGGTAAACACTCTGCCTTGAGTCATCGGTTTGCTAGAAGGTTCATTGGCATTAATCTTTCATGGTTCCTTGCAAAAACGTGCAATATGACCCTGCTTCCCACAATTAAAACAGCTACTAGTTGCCCAGCATACTCTTCCAGAATGATGGTGTTTGCACTTTTCACAGAATGGTGCATCACTGTGAGACTTGATCTTATCTTCAGTTTCAGCTTTACCCTTGCCTCGATTCTTGTTGAAGTAGGGACTCTTACCCCGATAACCAAAACTCTTCTTTATTTGTGGTCCATAGCCCTGTTGACCACTCTTGTCCTGAGCAGCTATCACTTCAGCCTTCTTATCATCTTCATACATTCGACACATATCTACTAATGTAGGAAAACTTTTTATCTTCTGGTAACTGAAAACTGACTTCAATTCTGGCCTTAATCCACTTTCAAACTTGATGCACTTGCTCCTCTCATCAGGATTATGCAAGTAGTAGGGAGAATACTTCATCAATGCCTCAAACTTGGCAGCATATTCTCCTACACTCATATCTCCTTGCTTCAATTGCATAAATTCTATTTCCTTTTTCCTTCTTAAATCTTCTGGAAAGTACTTATTAAGGAATTTCTCCATAAACACTCCCCAGTTGATTGTTCTTCCTTCATAGTTCAACAACTGTACCGTATGGTTCCACCAGTTCTCAACTTCTCCATCTAGCATAAAGACTACGTATGCTACCTTTTGTACATCGGTACAATCCAGGGTTCGAAAAATCTTGTCCATCTGATAAATCCACTTATTAGCTTCCTCTGGCTTGTATCCCCCTTCAAACTTTGGAGGATTACAACTCTGAAATTCCGAGAGAGTTTTAGCCTCTGAATTCCCCACATTACACGGATGTGGCTGAATCACTTGCTGTTGTTGATGTTGCTGCATGTTCTCCAGAACAGCCGTAATCCTATCCAACATTTCATTGGTATGACTCTGGTTTCTAGTTGCCATAGCAGACTTGCACTATGGACTCTAGATCACTAAAGGTCTCTTTAGAACAAAACACACTAACTTATCTTATCTTAACTATGTTCGGTCGAGCCACAACGTGCCTAACCATTCCATTTTGGCTAGGAGTAACAGGACCATTGCTCTGATACCACCAAAGTGTGACACCCTTTTCTTAATAATAATAATAATAATAATAATAATAATAATAATAATAATAATAATAATAGGAAAATAATAAAGTATTTCCTTTTACTACTAAACATGTTTTTATGGACATTTTTTTCTTAAAATACTATACTAGATTAAATCATAAACTATCGAATTCGACTTGTCAATTAAAAAGTGGATTCAGCGATAGTAACTTTTCTCAAGACAACATTGGATATTTGAAATGTAGGCATGAACCTTAATATTATAAACTTAGCGTTGTCTTGTGAGTTGTAAACAACATATTCAATTGTGACAATACTCGCCGAATTCGCTTTCGTCAAAATCAGAGTGAGCGGAAAATAATGGTACTCCAGGATCATAGTTGAAATAAACATCATACCATCATATATATATATCATGAGAAAAGATCCATGAGTACAACTGTCATCATCAAAATAGGTAGTACAAGATACCATGTCCATAATGCTGAAATACATAATAAGATCTGAAAGATAAGACCTAGACTCTCAAACACTACAAAATATGTAGAATATATCACAACTCAAAAATAAGTGTTTGAGAGCAGGTCAACTGGTCCTCCGTGCATCCATCTGGTCCACTGCAGGTACAAAGTCGGTCCGGGATCCCTATCAACTATACTATGCAACATCCTAGGAACCACTCGGTCCTCCTCGAGGACTGGGAACCGGCTCGACTGGTACATCCTCCTCCTCGCTCTCCCCCTCCTCTGGGTCCTCCTCAATCCTGTCCGATGGGGTAGAGGCCCTACCACTGGGCCTAGGGTCTGCAGCAGGTGCAGTCCTATCAAAACCTGTCGGACCGAATGAAGGGACATCCTCATCAGTGAAAACTCTATAAGCAGAGGGGTGTGAACGAGTAGCAGGACGGAAACGGAAACTATGAAACCTACATACAGGTCGAGCTGGTGGCGGTGGTCCTCTATAAACATAAAAAGCTGGTATATGCATAGTATATATAATAGGTATCCTAAACCTACGAGGGCGCACACGAACGAGGGGGTTAGGGTGGAAGAGTGTAAACTCCACCTCACCCTCGAAAGTCGCTCGGTGCTCCTCATAGGTAAAAATCCCGCTAAGGATGGGTCTGATCTCGATGCATGCTAGGTAACGAGCCATCACCTAACAAGGGCACATGGGTAAGCATATACATACACATAATCAAATAAGGATAATCAGTAAATTCATAACAATAACATTTTATACACATGATCATACCATCTTTTATTTCATTCATTTATCATGGTTCATGATATGATGCATGATTTCTCACATTCCTATGATTCTCCAACTAATCACTCAAATGGACGTCCTTCCATAACTTCAATGTATTACCGGAATACATATAATACGTTATCAAACGTATGACGTACTTGCTCAAAAAGTGATAAACAACGTCATCACATCTGATGATCATCACATCGCCAAAACGTAAACTATCACTTCATTTCGCACATTCAAAAGTGATAAACAACGTCACCATGTCTGATGATCGTCACGTTGTCAAAACGTAAAACTATCACTTTAGTGCTACACAAATAACCACATCGTCAACCTTAATGTGGGTCGAGCAAGCAATAACCTTTGGCACTCCCAGAGGCCCTCCTCATGTTCCTTGAACATGACAAAACAATAACTCATCACCTTTCACCATGCATGTATGCAATATCCGATTCCGTTTAAGATTATGCATTTAATCTTAAATTATACAACACGGAATAACTTCATTTACGAACTTCAATGTAATTGATGTAATCTATTGGTACCATTCATCCTTTGAAACATATTTCATTAAGTGTATTTTTGGTATAAAATAACTTGGTTAAGTTAAAAATGGTATTTTCAACAATCTGACTAAAAATACTCGAGTCTCTCTCAAAAGACTCGAGTAGAATCATAGTTTTCTGAAAAGTTTATGTTTCAGATTTTCCAAAAATACTCGAGTAGTTCATGAATTACTCGAGTGGATCATTAACCCAGAATACTCGAGTAGTTCATGCAGGACTCGAGTAGTTCATCAATATTTCCAGATGGTGCATCAGATAATACTCGAGTCTTAGCTAAAATACTCGAGTGTTGGTGCTATCAGACGCACTGGTGCGCCACGAAACACTCAAGTCTCGAGCCAAAGACTCGAGTCTTATCTGACAGTAAACACTAAAAATTGGGTTTTCACATACAATTTTCAATTTTAACCAAATCTAACCAAAACCATTAATCAACAGAGTTATATTTTTGCAAAATAAACATGTTCCAACTCACGAATTACATCAAATTATAGTGAATCATATCCAAGCATCAATTATGCATAAAACACATTTTTAACAACTTAACATACCAAATTAAAATCTAAGCATATTTGGCATGAAAATAACTTGCATACAGTGCACATGCAACATATAAAACATGTTCCATCAAGGTACAGAACACAAATTGGCCTCCAAGCCAAAAATCTATTTCAAATTAAGCCCTTGAAGCCTCTTGGTGGCTTTCTACACAAATTCATGTGATTAAACCATATTCTAGCGAATGTATAGCTTCACCCTTACCTCTAAGTCGTGTAGGAACTGAGATTTGACAAAGATTCAACCTCCAAGCTAGTTTCCCCAAAAACCATTTGACAGCATGACAGTTTTGAGTAGGGTCATAAGACCATTGATTTTAATTAGTGAAATACGCAAAAGAATTGGGGAAATTGATTAGAAATTATTCTCTGCAACATGCATATGGGAATGAAGCGAATTTGAAGTCTCAAAAGTTCAAGAGCTTGCCAAAATTAGTGACCAAAGTAAGCTTCACGAACTGTTTTCCATAAAATGACTTCAACTTTCGAGCTTCGATTCTCTTAGTACACAAACTCTCAGCTCACAATTTTTGTTTCTTTACAAAGCTCAGGATGTCAGCTTTGTAATGGTGTATCACTCTTAGCCCAACATTCAAAATCGAAGGAGAATTAAGGCATACGAGTTCGGAACCCTAAACATGCAATTGAATCAACAAAGAATTCAATCTCCGTGTTGATGGCCTTAAATAAGCGATTCCTGATTGCATGCAAGTCGACAAGAAGGGCCTTAGGTGTTCCTGAGGTGATTTCGTGTCGAACTCGGGAATTAACGCGTTGATGACTCATCAAACGCACTAACTCGAGCAACACTACCCAGAATACTCGAGTATTGTAAGAAAAACTCGAGTCTTTTGACTAGTTTTTGAAAAATAAATATTTTATTCTACTTTCCCTCCAAAACCTTTCTAATATTGCTCCTATTTCCTACATCAGGGACTATTATGCAAAATTATAATTTTTCCATAGAAAATAATTATGGAATTATTTTCCATTTACTCGCATACTAAACAACTAATCTTAATAAGATATTATTATAATAATTAATTATAAATAAAATTTATAATTAACTTTTATTAATCCAGGATTAAAATTTTGGGGAGTTACACCTAGTAGAACCAAAAGCCTAATCTTATGCCGGATGACCAGAGAAATCTCCTTTAAAATTTGAGTGTTATGCTTTAAAAAATGTCAAAGAGTGGCACAAATTATACATTGCAAAAATAATGTGGCTTCTTTCCATCTCCCATAACATATACATAAATACTTCCCAAAATTGATTTTTTGGCTTTCATTATTCAAGATGACAGTTACTTTGCAGAAGCAAAATAAAGATGGAAATCAAGTACATTAATAGTAAAATCAAACATTATAAAAAAAAGAAGAAAATAAAAAACAAACCAATGTTCATTAACAGTAAAATCAAACATTTCAAAACTTGATGCTACTTCGTCGAAGATGCTAGTTGCATATTATGCCTTCGCTCATACAATTGTGTCATCAAAACCTGTAAAAATAATTGAGAAGCAGTAAAAGTGAGTAATGTGGCAGGGAGATGAAAATTGTTGAATTAAATATAATAAAAAAAATAGTCAACTACTTAAATAGACTTAAAATAGTTCTCTAAATACTTCAATGGAATTGATCACAATGAACCTACTGGATCAAGAATGAAGGACGATAAGAAAAGCCACTAGTATCAAATTAAATTGAAAAAAACTTAAATCAAAAGAAAATTAAACTTATACTAAAAAAAAGATTAAACTTGCTTGGTATCGAAATAGAAAATTATACCATTTTTTCATGATTTTACACAATACACTTGATAGGTAGATTCCCAATGTTGTCATCCTCTTATTAAGAAAAATGAGGTTTCACCTCTTACTAAATACCATTGGGCAGCAGGCAGCAGTAGGCAGCTGTGGCAGCAATAGACAACAGCTCAATTTCTAGCAGTGTCGGCAGAAAGCTCACCTTAAAGACACAACACCAAGAAGCTCAATTTGGTGGGAAAGTTATCCTTTCATGTAATCAAGAAAGCTACAATTTTCTGTATTAAAATTATTTTGCAGAAAACCCCTAGTTTGTTTTATTGTGAGTAGAAATATTACTTCTAAAGATTGAATTCTCATATCTCATAATGCATACATGACCAAAATCTACCTTGATAACTTTTGTACACATTGTTTCTAAGATTTGTCTCAAACTTTCAATCACAACATGTATCACAAAAACCATATTAGTAAATCGAGAAGTGAAAATCATACGAACTCAATATCCTTACCACTCACTCATACATCTAAGGTAATCAAGAAAAAATATCTGAATAATACAAAATCAGAGGAAAAGAAATATATTATTAATGCCTATATTCTTTTAAAATCTGCATATAAGAATCAAAGTGTCAATTTATTAAATGAATATAAAAGTTATGCTCAGGATTGAAAAGCATATTCAGTTTAGAATGTGGTATACAGACTATAAAGTATAAACCATAAAGAACATGATTCTATCCAAACCATATACTATACAAATACACTGTTAACAACATAGAGGATTAGCCTAATGCTTTAGTGCTATCATTAGCCGGCACCAATTGTTAAAAAAAATAAACCATAACATATATTACTAAATTACTCTAATAGAAGGAGTAAAGATAATTTGGTGTAAATGATAACCGAGTTGGAGTATATAAAAAAAGACATGAGATATAGTGGGATCATACCTTAAATTTGGTGCTTCATATGCTGCAAGACAAATAGTGTGTGTGAAGTTAAAAGATAATATTGAAAAGGTGCATACAATCAATATAATTAAGTCAATATATAATGTAAAAAGTCTAAGAAAGCATATATTAGAGTATCTGAAATACTTATATTCGAGGTTTGAAATTCTTTTGTCAGTATAGATATTATATCTTTTGTCTCATCCAATGATATAATTTTCCATCTTAATTCTTATAATTGTATGTGTCAAATCAAAAGTTTTACCTTTAACAGTAAATATTTTACATTCTTTTTTTTTATTATCCATTAAGAAGAGACTAAAGAGATTAAAGATACATATGGAAGAAGAGACAGACCTGTAGATGATTATCTGCATTCTCCTAGATGACAGCAACAATGCTTATAGTTGACAAAGCATGTAGCGAAAAAAAATACAGAAAAAGTCTCACCTTTCTAACTTGGGAGCTAATCTTGTCATATAATTAGTGATCTCAGTTTCACCATTGCCTTTAGAGCAGCCAACTGATTTGAGATTCAAAACCCTAAGTAAAACACTTTAAAGAGACAAAACAGAAATATAGCAAACTCTCCTAAAAAAAGACTCCAAGGAAAGTGAAACTCAAAATTAAAACATGTCAATTAAACACCATGGAATTACTATAAATTAACCTTGCACTCAGAGGGAGAAGCATTTAGATATAATTGAGATTGTATGCTACCTTAAGGTTTTTTAGTAAAAATACACAGAATTGAACAAACATGCTACCATCAAAATCTAAGTGCTAGTTTAATCATCAGCACAATGGCAACAGTAATAGCACAACAGCATAGCAATAGCAGGACAAAAACAACAACAGGACACCACAACAACAGATAATGAGAATAACAAATGACAACAACATTCACTCAGAAAAAAAAGAGGAGACAACTCGTAGTGGAGCAAAAGAGGGGTCTCACTACATCGTTTAGTAGTTTAAATATAAACAAATATGCAGAAAGCTTATAAATCAAATTTTCTAAGATAAATAAATTAAATAACATAGCACCCATGGAGAACATAGAAAATGCACAAAAAGAACCTAATCAATTAAAAATACACCAAATTTCAAAAGGAGATAATACAATTCAAAATGTTCTGTGATTACGGGAGATTAAAAGGTAACTATAATTATTGGAGAACAAAAGGAGAAATAAAAAGGTTAAGATATTATGAAACGGTTCATAGATTTAAAAAATAGGGCAACCTTAGACTTGCATTTGATGAACTAACCCTTCAATTAGAATTCACAAAATTTGAAATAAGGAACCATATAAAGGGGATTTTAGAATATCAATGTGTTATTCACACCAAGAGATAAAAAAATTCATGCCAATAAAAGAAAAAGGATGAGGAAAACCCTCCTAAACAGGCATTCAAATCCTTCACTGGATCCAAAATAACATTTCAATTGTATTGCATAGGCTACTGAGTAAAATTCATTTTGACAACAAAATGTATAGATTAATCCTTAACAACCTATTCTTTAATCTTTAATTCACCAAGGGCCAAGATGTCAATCAAAAGGAAAGGTATACCTCAACAGAGGCATCTCCTTAATTTGCCAATTAATAACTATGGTGGATTTACACATTAAAAAAAATTACAATAACAACAACCAAATTCATTTTCCACCAGATGAGTGGACGGCTACGTGGAATTGGACCAAGCAAAAAAAAAACGAAAACCTCTTCCTAACACATATTTGCTTTTTCTATGTGATAGATACATTTCAAGGTGTGTTCAGATGTGTAACACTTGCAGTTTGAGACTTCTTGTTATGTCTGAGAATCTTTCGAACTTTACCATCTCACAACATTCTGCTTCCTCATCATGCTCCACTATTCAATAGCCTCACCACATATAGTCCAGTACCGAGCTACAAAAAGTAAAGAGCTTATTTATATGAATATAAATTGTATAAGTTGCATCTTATAGAGTGACTCATGCTTTTGTCATTTTTAACAAAAGTAGTGGAAGCAAGGTACTTTTAATGCTAGCAAGCAAATAATTGGTCCAAAAGGGAACTATCACAAAACAACCAAAATGTAGGAGATAATCTCATTTAGATTGCCATATGTATTACATGAATTGGGACAAAGTAAAAGTGACTTGAAGAAATAGAGACACATAAAGCAAAAGGCTCAGAAATTATATTTTACTCACAGAACATTAAATAATCTCGAAATTCATTATTCTCAAAATGCTCTATTCTCGATCGCAATTAAGGGATAGCTCTGTTCTCACAAACTATAATTCTCAGAATGCTCCCTTATCTTATTCTCCCCTATTTATCTAACTGAACTCTCTCCAACTGACTAATTGTTCCTAACTACCCTTTTGTCTTAACATTATCATCTTATTAATTAGAGTGCTTAGGTAAAACCAACCTGCCTTTATACAGTAGATGATTCCCTTGCAGTTGGTAACCCATATGTGAAGTAGGATTAATGAGGAGGCCTTGCAAAATGGTTTGAAGTTTATTATCCATCTTGAACTACACCATAGAAGTATAAGCATAGATCATCTGTCCAGAGAGGCATCAACTACTCCATTCAACCTGATATACAATATCTTAAATCAAAACTTATCAATTTAGAAGTTCATCTAAACTGCTCTGCACCCAGATGAAACGCAACTTTGAAGAATTTATTTACTTGAGTTTCATGTTGAAATCAGAGACAACAACAAAAACCAAAGAAACCTAAATTTAGAAAAGGATTAGATATCCCAATAATAGCCAATAAGAATGCTAAAATTTAAAAAAAAATAGAAAAGGAATCAAATATGCCATTGGTGTGAGAAATGCATCTATATATGATAGATATCACAAAGCATGAACAGGGCAAAGATAGCTACGATGGAGTTGTCAATTCTTCTACCCATCCATGATTTTCATTCACATATTGTCTTGCCATTAGGAAAAGAAACCCCTCATCACTATGCTTTTTGACACACACACACACATATATATATGTTGACTATGGACGAAACCCAATCTCCATACACCAAATTTAAGGAATTTCTTTTACCTTCTTGATCTCAAAAGCTAATGTGTCATTATAATGTCTCACATATCACTAAAAGTCTAAAACCAACAAATCTAGTAGCCATATATTGTAAGCTTAATCGAAACAATTAGAGCAAGTAGGATGATGATTGCTGAACTATTCTTTTCCAATAAAAAACAAAGATTGATTAAGAAGAGATTATATTTAGTAATGATTTCCTTTTCACCAGATGATCAAGATGGCTAAGATTATGATCCAATTATTCATTAGTCTATTTAGGATGCTAAAGCTATGATTTAAATGGCCACGACTATCCCTCCCTATATTTACTCAAAGAACTATGATATTCAATAAGCTTTACCAAAAATATTAACAATTAAGTACTGTCAGACATGCTTGCCTAACCTTCTCTCAACCGTGATTTTACTGCAACAGTGGGCATATACAAACTACAAAGAATAAAGAAATAATGCAACGTTTGTATGAATAACTTTGGCAATTGTTTTGTAAACAACATCTCTAGAGTAGAATAATACTCTTTCAAGATAATCATTATTTACCTCATGAAGATATAAATAATACTCAAGACATGAAAACAAAATGCTACTTATCAAATGAGACATGAAACCATTATTAACTTCAATAAGAGATTTAGCAAAAACCTAAACATGAGCATTTACCAAAAACATCTCGTTTGCCTGCTTGATCTACCAAAACCATCGCGTTTGCCCGCTTGATCTACCAAAACCAAAACTTGTTAGAATTATTGATAGGACTGGCAGTCGTCACCCAAGAGGGGGGGGGGGGGGTGAATTGGGTGTTTATAAAAACATTGAAAAACGATCGAATAAAACGTTCTTAAAAAGGATTAAAGAGTTTCAAACGAAGCGGAAGACTTAAAGAACGAATGAAAACGTTTTTAAGCACAAATAAATAAGAATATTTATATTAATATTGAAAACTTATTATTCATGAGATTTAATATTTAAACACCATGAAACCGCAATACTCGCGCTAAATAATTTCAAACGTGAAAATAGGTTTATTCACGAAAATATGATTAACACAAAATATAAATGCAAAAAGTAAAGAGATAAGGGATAGAGAATTTTGC
This sequence comes from Crotalaria pallida, assembly GCA_037953625.1. Taxonomy (NCBI): domain Eukaryota; kingdom Viridiplantae; phylum Streptophyta; class Magnoliopsida; order Fabales; family Fabaceae; genus Crotalaria; species Crotalaria pallida. The sequence continues at coordinate 51,392,620 of CM075654.1, read as the reverse complement.
ACCGGGGATTTTATCCTGGTTCGGTAAAAAGGCCTACATCCAGTCCTCAAGCGACCCACTTGAGCTTTTCAATAAACCAAAGACGTCACGTGTCCCCGAATACAACCAGAGCGCCCCGCAAGCTACTAGGAACCTCCTTTCGCTAGGGATCTCAAAAACAACTAGGAAGACCCTTCCTAGATTTTACAGATAGCCTAACTACTTGGTGACCCACCTTTCGTCTAGCACTACCCAACACAAGGGTTCTCGCCCTAAGAACGCGACACACGTTAAACCTAAGGGATAACACTCCCTGTAACACCTAGGATTATTTACCCTTCTAAACCCTAAAATAAAATAGTGAATTTAAAATTTCCTTTTTAAGCTTATAAAATCTCCCGTCAAACGGACGGAGTTTCATTTGTTTTTAGGACTTTCCAAAAATTTCCGGATTTTCCTGCGACCTGATAAACAATAACATTTTCAAATTTCAGAAGCCAGCAGGGCTATATACATATATCACAGCTTGTGCAACATCGTGCACACATCAGAATATTAGAGTATGAAACATCAGAGTAAAGCGGAAATATTAACAAGTTGTGGAAAATAGTTCTTTTCCCAAAATAAGACTCCTACCCAAAAGGAGTCGTCCTGGGCCCCCAGAAAGCTATTTACATTATACACAACAAAAATGAATCAAATCATATCACCGGGCCCAGGACATTCCCATGTCCAACATAGATAAAAGTAACCTACTCTCCCTGTGAGGGAGAGTACTCCTGCTAGGCCTGATCAGGTGCAAACTCTTCCTCAGTACCTGTGGTGATAGTAAGGAGTGAGTATTACACATAAAATGGGGAGGGAGTTTCCATTTATGACATAATGCAATACCAAGTCAAACACATTTAACAATTTAATCACAATATAGTAAGACCCAACACATCACAAAAGATTCATCAATTATCACAATTCAATTATTTCCGCATGCACTTAATCATCACTTTATCAAGCCTCTTATTCTATAAACTTTCATCATATTTACTTTTCTTTTTATTTTGTCCCTGGTCACGACCTACTGCGTCTGCACTCCTGTGCACTCACGACTTACTGCGTCCGGGTATAATTCATTCTCCCCTGGTCACGACCTACTGCGTTCGCACCACCGTGCGATCACGACTTACTGTGTCCGGGTATAATTCATTCTCCCCTGGTCACGACCTACTGCGTTCGCACCACCGTGCGATCACGACTTACTGCGTCCGGGTATAATTCATTCTCATTCTTTCAACATTACCAACTCTTAACTCTTTAACAATTACATTCCCCTCTTAAATTGTTGCACTAAATATTTATGTTGCCCAATTATCACAATTATCTATTATAAATCGACCATCACAATCCAGGCATGTTATCCACATCATCACTATTATATTCTATAATTCAAACAACATAATTCAAGCACATTCATGTTATCATTTCTATTATTCTTGGCTCACAAATCCCATTTATTAAATAACCTATGGTGCTATATCCTATCTAGCACATAATTCTTAGTACTCATTATATGCATATCGTAAACTAAACCCTAGAGTAAGGTAATACTCACTATAACCCACTCCTTACCTCAAATTAGTAAGAAGTAAATAGAACCTTTATGCCTTAGCTCAAAACCTTGGGAACTTGAATTTCCTAAGCTTAGCTTGCCACCTCAACAAAGATATGATGAAGTGATGATATACAATCCTATTTGAGAGAACACAAGATGATTGATCCTTGCCTTTGTCTTGGTTTTGATTTGAAGGCATGAAACAAAGCTCCCCAAATGATGATGAAGTTTGAAAACCAAGAAGGATAGGAGAGGGAGCAATTCGTGTGAATCAAGGGAGGAGAGAAATGAAGCTTCAACCCACTTCCATGGTGCAAGGCTTGATGGGGCTTGGTGATTTTGGGTTTGAGGTGCCCAAAAATCAAGTGTTTGTATGGAGGTGATGATGAAAACTTGATCTTGGAGCTTGAGAGAAATGATGGAAGTGATGAGAGTGGAAGGGTGTTGGAGTGTAAGGGAATGAGGTGTTTTTGATGTTTCAATTTCTTGCCATGAAGCCAGAGAAATCGTGTGGCCATGGTTTAAAACTTAGCCTCCAAGTTGAGTTTGGACGGTCCAGATCTAATCTGATCTGCGTCGCGCGCCTGGGCGCACGTCTGGCGCGCCTGAGCTCGAGAACAGCATCAGCACCAAGCTGGTGCATGGCTGATGCACTAGATGCTGGTTGGGGGGATGAATTGGCGCGCCAACACGAAACTGGTGCGTGGCTGGTGCCTCACGAGCGCGCCTGGGCGCACGATTAGCGCGCCTGGGCGAAAAACCTCCTGGCTCAGCACCAATGAACAGTAGTGCATGCCTGGGCGCAGGCTAGTGCGCTTGGGCGTGAGTCAGCATTTTCAACCTTCGATTCGCCGTAACTTTTTCGTTTACCGTCGGATCGGGTCCAAATTTTTAGACAAGCTTCTTAACCCCATAAACTTCATATCCAACGGTGGAATTTATTTTCTTAGCATCCTATAATAAATTCCTAATTTTCTCTTTTCGGTTGATTTCTAACATCTAAAACGCCGATTCAACTCCCGATTTCGCTTATATAATTTCGTTCGAAGCTACAAATGCCTTCTATACAACCCCTAGGACTTATATTTACTACTCACCTATCTACCAAAATTCGTTAAGTCATTATTCCAATTTTTTCTAGGTTTTTAATAATAGTTTCTCTTAAAAATAAAGCTTAGGATGTTACAATTCTCTCCCACTTACCAGAATTTCGCCCTCGAAATTCATCGAACAATTGTGGATGAGACTGCCTGATCTTGTCCTCTAGTTCCCATGTAGCCTCTTCCACATTGTTCCTGATCCAAATAACTTTCACCAAAGAGATTTCCTTGCTTCTGAGCTGCTTCACCTGCCTGTCTTCAATTCTAACTGGCATAACCTCGAAAGTTAAGTTCTCCTTCAAAGGCAAATCGTCTAAGGTAACCACATGCGAAGGATCATGGACATATTTCCTTAGCTGTGAAACATGAAACACGTCATGAAGCCTTGCTAAGTGAGGGGGTAAGGCAATCTTGTAAGCCACCGGGCCAATCTTCTTCAGAATTTCATAAGGCCCAACAAACCGTGGAGTTAGTTTCCTGGACTTAATTGCCCTACCGATTCCTGTAACCGGAGACACTCTTAGGAATACATGATCCCCAACATCAAACTCCAAGGGTCTCCTTCGCCTGTCAGCATAACTCTTCTGGCGATCCTGTGAAGTCTTCATCTTATTCTTGATCATTGTGATCTTCTCAGTTGTTTCCTTCACAATGTCAGGACCTGTCAAAAGATTCTCTCCTATCTGGAACCAACACAAAGGCGTTCTACATTTCCTTCCATAGAGAGCCTCAAATGGTGTCATGCCAATACTGGAGTGAAAGCTGTTATTGTAAGTAAACTCCATCAACGGCAATAACTGCTCCCAACTACCAGCTTGCTCCAGAACACATGCTCTCAACAAATCCTCCAGTGTCTGGATAGTACGCTCGGATTGTCCGTCTGTCTGCGGATGATAAGTCGTACTAAATTTCAGCTTAGTACCCAATGCCTGCTGAAGGCTCTGCCAAAATCTTGACAGAAACCTCGGATCGCGATCGGATACTATACTGGTAGGAACACCATGCAACTTCACTATGTCCCTGATATACAACTGAGTCAACTTCTCAAGAGTATATTTCTTGTGGAGAGGAATGAAATGAGCACACTTTGTAAGACGGTCCACAACCACCCAAACTGCATCACAACCTCCCACAGTCCTAGGTAGACCCGTCACAAAGTCCATAGCTATACTATCCCATTTCCACTCCGGAATATCAAGTGATCGCAAAGGACCACCAGGCTTTTGATGCTCAATTTTAACTTTCTGACAAGTTAAGCAATGAGATACATGATCGGCCACATCGGTTTTCAACTTCGGCCACCAATAAATCCTTTTCAAGTCTTGGTACATCTTTGTTGCACCAGGATGGAAATTCATCTTGGTTCGATGCGCTTCCCATAGGATATCTCTTCTAACTTCGAAATCCATAGGAACACATATCCGACCCCTAAATCGGATAATGCCATCAGAACCTTTCATAAAGTCGGGCTCTTCATTGTCCGATGCCCCTTCTAACAACTTTTGCAATTGCGAATCGTCGGCTTGTCTTTCTTTAATAAGACCAATCAAATCATTAGTAACCTGCAACATTTCTAGAACGATGCTCTTCTCTTTCACTTGCATGTTCAAGTTGAGGTCACTGAACTCTTGGATCAATTGCATCTCTTTCACCATCAGATTGCTGACATGCAAAGTCTTACGACTTAGTGCATCAGCCACTACATTGGCTTTGCCCGGATGATACTGAAGATCAAAGTCGTAGTCTTTCAGAAACTCCATCCACCTCCTCTGTCTCATATTCAACTCCTTTTGATCGAAGAGATAGCGAAGACTTTTAAGATCGCTAAAGACTTCGAACTTTGAACCATATAGATAATGCCTCCAGATTTTCAAAGCAAAAACTACTGCCGCCAACTCAAGATCATGAGTGGGATAGTTCTGTTCGTGCTGTCTCAATTGTCTGGATGCATAAGCTATGACTTGCCCTTGCTGCATCAACACACAACCCAACCCTTGTTTAGAAGCATCACAATACACCACGAAGGATTGAGTCGGGTCCGGCAAAATTAGCACTGGGGAACTAGTCAAACGCCTCTTCAATTCTTGGAAACTATCTTCACATTCCGGGGAGCACTCAAACGAAACACCTTTCCGTGTAAGAGTTGTCAAAGGAAGGGCCAATTTAGAAAATCCCTGAATAAATCTCCGATAATACCCAGCCATACCAAGAAAGCTTCTAATCTCAGTAATGGACTTGGGTCTCTCCCACTTAAGCACCGCTTCCACCTTGGAAGGATCAACAGCAACGCCCTTCTCAGAAATGACATGCCCCAGACACTGCACTTCATTCAACCAGAAACTACATTTGGAAAGCTTTGCATAAAGCTGTTTGGCCTTGAGAATTTGCAGCACAATCCTCAGATGTTCGGCATGCTCACTTGGACTCTTAGAATAGATGAGAATGTCGTCGATAAAGACTATGACAAAATAATCCAAGTACGGCCTGAATATTGTTCATATAATCCATGAAGATGGCCGGAGCATTCGTGAGACCAAAGGACATAACCACATATTCAAAATGTCCATATCTCGACCTGAATGTCGTTTTAGGGATGTCCTCCTCTCGGATACGGATTTGATGGTATCTCGATCGAAGGTCAATCTTAGAAAATACAGCTGCTCCTCGCAATTGGTCCAGCAAATCGTCAATGCGAGGAAGAGGATATTTGTTTTTCACAATCACCGCATTCAATTGCCTATAATAGATGCACATTCGGAGACTTCCGTCCTTCTTTTTAACAAAAAGAATCGGAGCTCCCCAAGGTGACACACTCGGTCTAATCAAGCCCTTGGCCAAAAGCTCCTCTATCTGCTCTTTCAACTCTACTAACTCCGGAGGTGCCATTCTATACGGGGCTATTGAAATAGGACCTGCACCAGGCATCAGATCAATACTAAACTCCACTTCTCCGTTCGGCGGTAATCCAGGAATCTCTGCAGGAAAGACTTCTGGAAATTCGCAGACTATCGGAATCTGACTGATCTCTGCCTCCTCATTCATTTCCAGGGAAGATAAAGAAAGATCGCTGATAGTAATTGATTTCTGATGACAATCAATCAGAACATGGTGCCGAGACATCCAGTCCATGCCCATAATGATGTCCAGCTTAGTTAGAGGCAAACAGATTAGATTTACTTTGAATTCCCGCTCCAATACTCGAAGTGGGCAATCCAAACACATCGTTGATGTGACTACAAATGAATTTGTAGGGGTAGAAACAGATAACTTGTAAGGCATTTCTATTGCAGATAATCCTAACTTCTTCATACAATCGACAAAAATAAAGGAATGAGTAGCCCCACAGTCAAAGAGAATACCGCAAGGAATACTATTAACATAACCGGTACCTCTAATTAGTTCATCAACATCCGTAACTTCTTCTCCATCCAAAGTATACACCTTGCCCTTCCGAGTCACCCGATTGTCACCAGCTTTCTGAACCTTGGCCACATTCACCTCCTTCTTAACTGCATTTTTAGGACAATTCATCACAATGTGACCCGGCTGCCCGCACTTGTAATAGGTTGGACCCTTACTCGGATCTAATGTCCAGCAATCTCCCCTATGGTGTCTACCACAATGTGGACAAGTCGGAATAGGACCATAGGTACTCACTGTCGGGCCTGTTCTAGGCTGGGAGTAAGGACCTGGTCGCTGCACCGAACTCTTGCCCTTGATAGGACCTCCAGACTTTTGTACATTCTTGTTGCGTTTCTCAGCGGCACGTTGTTTGCGACTCTTTTCATGAGTGCTAGTCATGTTGATCAGTTGAGACAGGTTAGCGATGTTCTGATATTCAAAAGCCATCTTGATTTCAGAACGAAGTCCGGTCTCGAACTTGATGCACTTGGTCCTTTCATCTGCATCCCTGTAACTCCCTGCATATCGGATCAAGTCCTCAAACCTAGCAGCATACTCCCCAACGCTCATGTTCCCTTGCACGAGCTGCAGAAAAGTTATCTCCTTCTCTCTGCGAACATCTTCAGGAAAGTATTTGCCCAGAAAACGATTCTTGAACAAATCCCATGTGATCACCTGATTGTCCGCCTCCAAACCCCTCCGCATTTGTTGCCACCAGTGTTCTGCTTCACTAGTCAGCATGTACTGTGCTAGCAGAACCTTCTGTTCCTCCGGTGGTGCCATAGTGTTCAGGATCTTCTCAATCTCCTGCAACCAAAGCTGTGCTCCATCGGGATTGAACCCACCTTCGAACTTTTGCGGATCATTCTTTCTGAACCGTGCAAGCCAATCAATAGCAAATGGAGCTGGGTGTTGAGGATTCATTGCTGCCGCTGCGGCCGTTGCTGCTACTACAGCTGCTGCTGCTATGTTCTCCCCCTGGTTATGATGCACTTGCGCTATGTTAGCAGCCTGATCCTGTTGCATTTGTACCAGATGTTCCAGAATAGCGCGGATCCCGTCATTTTCGACTCGCCTACCAGCCATTCTGTTTAGTCATGCATAAGGCCGACAGTTAATGCTTATTAGCATAATTAATAGTATAAACACCCTATCAATAGACTCTAGACTCTAAACTATAATTATCGATTACTCGCTCGGTGAGTAATCACTGGAGTAGCTCATAACTCCAAAGGCCGAGGGAAACAGCTCTGATACCATAAAATGTAACACCTAGGATTATTTACCCTTCTAAACCCTAAAATAAAATAGTGAATTTAAAATTTCCTTTTTAAGCTTATAAAATCTCCCGTCAAACGGACGGAGTTTCGTTAGTTTTTAGGACTTTCCAAAAATTTCCGGATTTTCCTGCGACCTGATAAACAATAACATTTTCAAATTTCAGAAGCCAGCAGGGCTATATACATATATCACAGCTTGTGCAACATCGTGCACACATCAGAATATCAGAGTATGAAACATCAGAGTAAAGCGGAAATATTAACAAGTTGTGGAAAATAGTTCTTTTCCCAAAATAAGACTCCTACCCAAAAGGAGTCGTCCTGGGCCCCCAGAAAGCTATTTACATTATACACAACAAAAATGAATCAAATCATATCACCGGGCCCAGGACATTCCCATGTCCTACATAGATAAAAGTAACCTACTCTCCCTGTGAGGGAGAGTACTCCTGCTCGGCATGATCAGGTGCAAACTCTTCCTCAGTACCTGTGGTGATAGTAAGGAGTGAGTATTACACATAAAATGGGGAGGCAGTTTCCATTTATGACATAATGCAACACCAAGTCAAACACATTTAACAATTTAATCACAATATAGTAAGACCCAACACATCACAAAAGATTCATCAATTATCACAATTCAATTATTTCCGCATGCACTTAATCATCACTTTATCAAGCCTCTTATTCTATAAACTTTCATCATATTTACTTTTCTTTTTATTTTGTCCCTGGTCACGACCTACTGCGTCTACACTCCTGTGCACTCATGACTTACTGCGTCCGGGTATAATTCATTCTCCCCTGGTCACGACCTACTGCGTTCGCACCACCGTGCGATCACGACTTACTGCGTCCGGGTATAATTCATTCTCCTCTGGTCACGACCTATTGCGTTCGCACCACCGTGCGATCACGACTTACTGCGTCCGGGTATAATTCATTCTCATTCTTTCAACATTACCAACTCTTAACTCTTTAACAATTACATTCCCCTCTTAAATTGTTGCACTAAATATTTATGTTGCCCAATTATCACAATTATCTATTATAAATCGACCATCACAGTCCAGGCATGTTATCCACATCATCACTATTATATTCTATAATTCAAACAACATAATTCAAGCACATTCATGTTATCGTTTCTATTATTCTTGGCTCACAAATCCCATTTATTAAATAACCTATGGTGCTATATCCTATCTAGCACATAATTCTTAGTACTCATTATATGCATATCGTAAACTAAACCCCAGAGTAAGGTAATACTCACTATAACCCACTCCTTACCTCAAATTAGTAAGAAGTAAATAGAACCTTTATGCCTTAGCTCAAAACCTTAGGAACTTGAATTTCCTAAGCTTAGCTTGCCACCTCAACAAAGATATGATGAAGTGATGATATAAAATCCTATTTGAGAGAACAAAAGATGATTGATCCTTGCCTTTGTCTTGGTTTTGATTTGAAGGCATGAAACAAAGCTCCCCAAATGATGATGAAGTTTGAAAACCAAGAAGGATAGGAGAGGGAGCAATTCGTGTGAATCAAGGGAGGAGAGAAATGAAGCTTCAACCCACTTCCATGGTGCAAGGCTTGATGGGGCTTCGTGATTTTGGGTTTGAGGTGTCCAAAAATCAAGTGTTTGTATGGAGGTGATGATGAAAACTTGATCTTGGAGCTTGAGAGAAATGATGGAAGTGATGAGAGTGGAAGGGTGTTGGAGTGTAAGGGAATGAGGTGTTTTTGATGTTTCAAGTTCTTACCATGAAGCCGGAGAAATCGTGTGGCCATAGTTTAAAACTTAGCCTCCATGTTGAGTTTGGACGGTCCAGATCTAATCTGATCTGCGTCGCGCGCCTGGGCGCACGTCTAGCGCGCCTGAGCGCGAGAACAGCATCAGCACCAAGCTGGTGCATGGCTGATGTGCCAAATGCTGGTTGGGGGGATGAATTGCGCGCCAACACGAAACTGGTGCGTGGCTGGTGCCTCACGAGCGTGCCTGGGCGCACGATTAGCGCGCCTGGGCGAAAAACCTCCTGGCTCAGCACCAATGAACAGTAGTGCATGCCTGGGCGCAGGCTAGTGCGCCTGGGCGTGAGTCAGCATTTTCAACCTTCGATTCGCCGTAACTTTTTCGTTTACCGTCGGATCGGGTCCAAATTTTTAGACAAGCTTCTTAACCCCATAAAATTCATATCCAACGGTGGAATTTATTTTCTTAGCATCCTATAATAAATTCCTAATTTTCTCTTTTCGGTTGATTTCTAACATTTAAAACGCCGATTCAACTCCCGATTTCGCTTATATAATTTCGCTCGAAGCTACAAATGCCTTCTATACAACCCCTAGGACTTATATTTACTACTCACCTATCTACCAAAATTCGTTAAGTCATTATTCCAATTTTTCTAGGTTTTTAATAATAATTTCTCTTAAAAATAAAGCTTAGGATGTTACACTCCCTAATCACTAAGGGTAAACACTCCCCTTACAAAGAAAGGTTTGCACGAAGAATTTTGTGCAACTAACAATGAGGCTCTCTAGATAGAGCAGATACAACAATAAAGTCCTATATCAAGAGTTAGACTAAAGCACACTCAAAGTTATGTTCTTGATGTTTTTCAAAAAGAATAGATGAAGATGATGATGATGATTATTATTTTTCTTCTCAAATTTTTTTTTTCAAAAAGTGAAGAGTAGAAGAAGAATGTTGTGAGTGTGTGTGATTCTCTTTTAAAAAGTAGAAGAAAAGTGCTTAAAATCAGAAAACGTGATCATCCAGAAAAGGAAATAAATCATTATGAGAATTAGATTGATTTCAGCACGTTTTTCAAAAATTTGAAATGAGTAATCAATTACTTGGGAAAGGTTAATCGATTACTTGCTCTCTGGTAAAGTTTTTCAAAAGTTGCAGCATCAGTAATCGATTACTTTGGTCAGATTAATCGATTACTTACATATTGATTGCTAAAAATGTTGCAGCATTAAATGTAATCGATTATTATCTTCAAGTAATCAATTACTTACACTTAGATGACCAGTCCAAGGAAGTAATCCATAACGTTCTCTCTGGTTACACATGTTGCAGAAGATAATCGATTATTCCTGAAGGGTAATCGATTACTCCAGAATAAAATTAGATTTTCATAAAAAGTTTGTAACCAAAGGTTTTCATAAAAGGGTTTTCGCAAAATACTTTTTCCAGGAGCTAAGGGTTTTAAAATACTTCTAGTTTTTCAAAACGAAAAGCATCATCATCATAACCTAGCAAAATATAAAAATAAACTTGAGTGCCTTAGACTAATTTTCGCTTTACATAAACAACTAAGCCCTAAGAGACTAGATTCTCCAATAGAAAAAAACTTCTTGCATCATCAATGTACCTGAACCTATTCAAACACTTTATTAAATTGTATTGTCATCATCAAAACATCATCATGGGGAAACATGAACTTCAACAAAAGTCCCTTTATAACCCTAAATAAGGAAAATACCAAATCAAAACCCTAACTAAGACAATAAATGAAATCAAAACTCTAAATAAAACAGACCAAAATATGCATATACACAAGGAGTCTAGATAAAACCAAAATCTCACCTTCCTCAAAAATCGGATTTTTGAAATGTTGTTTGTATGACCTGAAAACATAGATAATAAAAAGACGAATTAGAAGAAAAAAACGAAACAGAGGGAGTATGAAGCTTTGAGATGTTAGGAAGAGAGAGACGACGAAGGGAACTAAGGAAGTAGAGACAGAAATCGATTTTTGGTTTTTGAAAGAGAAAGAGAGCCGCGATTCTCGGTGGTCGTGTGGTGGTGGCGGGCCGGATGAGAGTGAAAGAGATAAAGAGAGAGAGAGAGGTGTGAGATGATGAGAGTGAGAGAGAAGGGAGAACGTCGAGAAAGTGAGAGAGAGAGAGGGGGGTCATCGAGAAAGTGGAAGGGAGAAAGCTTCCAAAATAAGCTGAGAATAAATGGACGGTCCAGATCTGTTTTGATGAGAAAATAAATGGATGGTTCAGATTAATCCTCCCAATATCTCTGATTTACCTATATGTAAGTATGCATTAATGACTGTTTAGGAGGGAAAATCCATTTTAGGAGGGAAAAACTAATGATTAAAGGAGGGAAATCAAATTTTCCCTCACTTCTCCTATTTTATATTATGTTGATGAGTGTGTGGCTGTGTGCATGTATGGGCAAATAAGGCCCGTTTCTTCTTCCTTTTTTTCCCCTTTTTTAATGTGAAAGCTAGACTATAAAATAAACACACATATAACTTATAAATTAAACAAAGATATATAGTACTACCTTCATCTTATGTATTCCCTCCGGTCCTGTTTATTGTTGGAAACCAACAAGCGGCTCAAAATAGTCTAGAGGGGGGTGAATAGAGTATTGAAGCCTTAGTACAAATATTTCGATCACCGTAGAGAATGGTTTTGAGAAAATAATTTTTTCTTCAAAAATAACACTGACTAATCGATTAATAGAGAGCTTAATCGATTAATGCCGCAAGCCACTTTTGAACTACTCGAGTAATTCGATAGTTACTCGAATAATGCCGCAAGTAACTTAAATATTAATCGATTAATGAACGAATTACTCGATTAATCTGGGCAGAAAAACAATGAAAACTGATTTTGATGAGAATTCTCTTAGAATCGCAACGCCTTGATGATTCAACAAATAATGAATGAATGCTAGAACAAGTACAAGTAAATTTACCAACCAATTTAGGTCAATTAATCAAAGATACGAAAAACCCCAATTCTAACCTAAATTCAATTAATCTTGAATTAATGCAATCTTGAAAAGAAAAACAATGAAGACGATGATTTATCCTGGTTCACTCTCTACCACTGAGAGCTACTCCAGTCCCCTTTATCTAAAAGATAAAGAGTTTCTACTAGACAATTCAATTGTTAGAATTACAATGTTAAGATGCAACTTCTCACAAAGCTATCCTATCTTAACCCCTCTCAAAGAGTGTACCGAACTCTTTGATGTTCTAACCCAATTGAATTCCTTGTCCGTCTTCGTTTGATTTGTTGAAGATGCTTCCAACCAAATCCTTTTCAATTTGCTTTGACAACCTTCAAAGACTTTACTTGTGAAATTCTTCACTTCTTGTTGAATCCTTGAATATGCAACCTCTTGTTGCAAATAGCTTCAACAAACAATTGAGAACTAGAAAATATTGATCTATATCAAACTTAGAATATTGCAATGATCTTGAGTGAAGAATAGAGAATTATTGAATCTTGATATCTCAAAGAAAAAATGTTGTAATAGCTCTTGAAAATGAAAGAATATTACTCAATAGAAAATTGTGAAAAGAGTGTGTAACCTTGTCCAAGTACAAATGAAATCTTTTTATATTTTTCTAAAACAGTACGTGTTACTCGAGTAATGATTAACACACTACTCGATTAACCAGTGCTAAACATATTAATCGATTAATGATTACCTCATTACTCGATTAACCTATGTTAACACATGCTACTCGAGTAGGCCAATCATACTAATCGAGTAACCAGTACAGATATTGATGAAAAACAATGTTTTCCAAATGTACTTTGACAATTACTTTAGTTTGAGCTATTTTAATCAAGATTAAGTTTTCTTCACTCTTAATCAAACAATATTATAAGCTTAATTAAGATCACCTACAGCTACCCACTCTCATGATATGCAAACATAAAAGTAAATATTACATTGATTAAGAATTAAAATAAATCCTAATTCTAATCTTCATGAGTGTAGCTTCCTTGTTGAAATGTTGTTGCTTGAAATATGTTTGACATCATCAAAACATAGAAACCTGCATTTATAAGATTTTTTTTTGTATTTTTCACTCCATCAAGAAAAGTCGTTATTGTTAGTGGCATTTGAAATATGAAAATTTGATATACTTTTTCAAAACTACTCCTATAATTATTATTGGAACTCAAAATGGTGTTGACTTAATAGGGGTGTTTATGAAAAAAAGGTAATTAAATGCTATTGAAATTTAGGAGAGAAAAGTCGTTATTGCTCTTGCACTACGACTAATTACACAATCAAAACTATCTTATTTTATAACTGTACTATATCATCATAATTGACTGATACTTAATCTGTGCATCGCACGGGTTTAAGTATTACCGGTTCAAAAAAATCCAAACTATGTTTGCTCTATTTTAATTTATGATTTGTAATTTTATATTACACTAACTTAAAAATAAACCACTTCTATCAATATATTCCTTCTATCACATTTGAATTATTATATATGTTCATTATGCACAATTATTGGTCTCAAACAGGTTCAAATCCTGCAATGGAGCATTATTTTCATCACTCCCTTCTACTCATGCTTGGATGTATGTGACTCATTTAAAATAAGTTATACTCTATCTCTCTCTCATTTTAGGAATAAAGGTTGTAACATCCCAGAATTTCGATTCCCGAATAATGTAATGAATGACTCATGTTTTAATAGATGAATGTTTTGCCTTGCCGGATGTGCTTTACATGCTAAGGTTTGGTTTAGTTAAGAGTTTAGTCAAGGCGTTAGTTAAGGATTAGTTAACTAAAAAGCTTTAGTTTGGAGTCTAGTTTCCGCTTAGTTAACTAATGGCCTTAATTATGGGGATTAGCTAAGACCTAGTTTGTAACATCCCAAAATTAAATTCCAGGATTAATTAGGAAAAACTAAGCTAGAATTTATGATAAGAACCATAGGAAAATCATGGGTAGGAGTTAAGTGTTGTGTTTTAGAGTTAGAATTGGCCAAATAGGAGTTTTCACTAGAGTAATCGATTACTCTGTAGGGGTTAATCGATTACTATCCCTCTGGTGAAAACACTTAAATGTTGCAGCATTGATAATCGATTAACTCATAGAATTAATCGATTATTTTGGTGAAGTAATCGATTACTTCAGGTGACTTAATCGATTACTTGCCCTCTGTCAGAAACACTAAGAAATGTTGCATTGAAGGGTAATCGATTATTTGGGGTCAAGTAATCGATTATTTCAAGTCTGATGCAGAAAATAAAAATAAAGTCTGGGGGCAGAAACGTAATTTCCACCCCCTTATCCCTTATTTCAACCACCCATTCCCCTTCCCCTTATCCCATTCGACTCCCCCCTCTCTCTCTCATGCTTCACGCTCTTCTCTCCTTCTTTCTCCCTTCTTCTTGCGATTTGAAGCTTCCATGGAGGCTTGGAGCTTCAAATCATCAACCCCCATCATCTCCATTGGTTCCTCCATCATCAAGCTTAGATCCTTCCTCCATGGCTCTTTCTCTCTTTTTCACTCCCATCTCCATCAACAATCAACACACACCCACAAAACTACCACAAACCACCCAAAATCCTTCTTCTCAAACCTTCACCCATGAGACCCATCTCCTTCCTCATGACTTTGCCTTCATCTCCTCCCTTGGTGGCCCTTCCTGAATTCGTGGCTCTCTCTAACTCCAAGGGTTTGCTTTCTCTCTCCTCCAATCTTGAAGAAAGGAGTGGAGATCGGTCGAGAGGATAGGAATCAAAGTAGATCCGGAGTAGATTTGGAGTCCCTGGAGCTTTGTGTGGGCTCTCTCCCTCTCTAAGGTAAGGGGAGTCTCTTTTCCACACTTTGAGTTAGGGATAGTTGGGGTATATAATAAGATTTGGGCTAAGTAGTTGAATTGGGTTGTGGGTAGCAAAATAGCACCAGTTATAAGTTGGTTTAAGAAGAATGAAAGTAATTTGAATTAATTTAATAATTTAATTTAATTGTCATAAAATTGCTAAAAATCCCTTTATGTATGTTGTAAATGTAGGAAGTGAGGAACCCTAGGGAGTTGACTTATATTTAAGCATGCTGAGACATACCTGAGTATGTCGATTGACTCTGTGAATATATGTTGTTTGTTGATCGTTGTTATGTTTGCAATGTGTGTAAAATGAATCCATCCATGGCTAAGAGTTAACTAAGGTGATAAATTAATAACGTGGGCTAAGTGGTGGAGTAATAATTAATGGACATAGGGATAATACGTGAAGGCTTAAATAAGGAGTGTAGTATAATCGTTTATCTAGGTTGTTAATGACTATTGGGAATGCAGGGGATTGATTTCTTTAGTGTTAATTAATAGTATGAATATTAGTTGGGAAGGGAATGAGTTCTTGTATTGAATTGGAGAATATTGTAAAATGATGATGAATAGATGTGATGTTTGTAAATTTGAAGGATATAAGTACTTGACTGTGGATGTTTGCTAATTGATGTAATAGACTCAATGAATGATGTTGAATTATTTGTTGCTATGTGAGGTGAAAATTTGGAATGACGTGAATGCTTGAATGTGAATGATGGTTAACTGTCATAAATGGCGATTTGAAATGTGTGCATTGTGGTGAATGTGTGTGGAAAAGATGCTTAAGTTGCTATTATGTGCTCTTTATTATCTCCTAATTCACTGTGTTGTGAAAAGGTCTCACCCTTATGTGGTTAACATTTTAGGTGAATGAAGAGGAGCTTGAGGATCAGAGAGTGTCGCAGCAGAAGTTAGGGAAAGAAGGAAAATTTTATGTTGCGCTACTCTTATTGTAATTGAAATACCCAATTTCCTGTGTAAACTCGATTTATGAAAAGAAATTTTGAGTTTCCCATTTTAATCTTTAAACCTTTTGAATAATATTTTTAAATAAAAGCTGGGTGTTACATTTATGGTATCAGAGCAGTTCCTTCCTTTCCGACCTGAGGGAAAGTGGTCCCGATCTCGCTGCGAACACTCTCATCTCAAGCTTCTTCTCCAGAGGTGAGACCCTTTTTAAGTGAAAGTTTTAATGTTTGGTGATTTGTGCAAATGTTTGATAGTAAAGGAGAATAGAATGTGATTCTTTGGGAATCTAAGCCGGATCCCTTAGGGATTCAAAGAATTACATCCTATAAGTGTGGCATGTTTGTAAGCGGAAAACTTCAAAGGTGAAAATTGATTCTTGTTTAAGGGATGCAAATTCCAAGTCTTAAGTTAATTAAAGGTTAAAGTTTCTTACAAAGGAAATCTTACTAATTAATAACGGAGTGCATAAACTTAAGCTGGATAGCGAGGGCTATTACCACTGATGGAATGAAGTGTCGGAACTGGCCAATCCGATGGATGTTGCATTTGTCGGGAGGTGACGTCGTCGAAATCTAGAAGTTTGTGCATCATCGTGAATTAGTATTTGATTCCCTATGTATAAAAATTATGTGTTGATTCTTTTATGTATGTTTGTTTTGCTAAGTGCTTTGTGTGTGATCTTAATGTTTGTTTGTTGAGTAATTTGATGTCAAAGTAATTGAACCATGATTAAAAATGGAACCGCATGAAACAAATAAATTATGGATCTCGAATACTAATCCAACCAAGTGATTAAGGTCATGCTGATTCGATTAGTATTCAAGAGAACGAAAAATAAGGTTTATGCTAAATTAATGAGCGGTTCTGTAACTAAACTTGATTCAAGTGATCGAGGCATCAAAAGAAAATAGGCATCGAGAACTAACCAATTGGATTTGAACCACTAGATCATATTAATTTGAGTTACCAATAAAAACAAACTTTTGCCCAAATTAAGAAGTGGTTGGAGTTCAATCAAAAGGTTCTTGAAATATGCTTATATGTGGAATGGTGTAGTGTTAAAGTAAGTGGACAAAATTAGAAGTGGAATCATGAGAATCAAAATGATTCACTACCTCGATTCTAATCTATTCGAGTGACATGGATGCACCGGTTAGATTAGAATTCATAAAAACAACAAAAAACATCTTTATTGAACTTGTGGTTGATTCCACCACTAATTTGATTTCCGGTGACTTTAATATTAATCGAAAGTCAAGTTGAAGCTTCTAATGATTGAACTTGAACCCCGAGCTATTATAATAAAACTTTGTAACGAAAAGAGATTTATTTAATCGAGGATGGGGTTAAAATTCGACATAGAAGTTCTTACCTCACTTTTGATTACATCATTGGTAGTGCATTTGGTATATAGGAAAAAGTCTATGTTTATGTGGAAATGAACCTAAACTTTCAAAAATGTTTTCAAAATGATTTGGGATTAATAACTTTTCAATTGCCCTCTTTATGATTGAAATCCCAAATTACTTTCCACTAAGCATTGACTAAAAGTGTTGTTTTTGGAAATTGTGTTTTTGATGAAATTGAATTTTGTTTGTGTATGCTCGATTGATATGTGTGCTTGATATGTCTTTGTGCAAAGTGAAATTTATATTTGATGCTTGTGAGTGTTTAAAATGAATTTCAAAGGTTTTCACCGAACCACAATCATTCTAAATGGATCGTGAGGTCGCACAACAAATTTTTAAGATACTAGTAAGAAAAACAAGGATTTCTAAGTGATCGAGTAGTGAATTAACTTAACTATTTGTAACCAAGTCACACAACGATCAAATAGGAACCCTTGTTATGCGACTCAAATCAATTCGGAATGAAAACTCAAATTTTAAACTTGAAGTAAAAAGGGAATATAATTGTCTCAACTTTTGAAGGGTAATCGATTACTTGGGGTCAAGTAATCGATTATTTCAAGTCTGATGCAGAAAATAAAAATAAAGTCTGGGGGCAGAAACGTAATTTCCACCCCCTTATCCCTTATTTCAACCACTCATTCCCCTTCCCCTTATCCCATTCGACTCCCCCCTCTCTCTCTCATGCTTCACGCTCTTCTCTCCTTCTTTCTCCCTTCTTCTTGCGATTTGAAGCTTCCATGGAGGCTTGGAGCTTCGAATCATCAACCCCCATCATCTCCATTGGTTCCTCCATCATCAAGCTTAGATCCTTCCTCCATGGCTCTTTCTCTCTCTTTCACTCCCATCTCCATCAACAATCAACACACACCCACAAAACTACCACAAACCACCCAAAATCCTTCTTCTCAAACCTTCACCCATGAGACCCATCTCCTTCCTCATGACTTTGCCTTCATCTCCTCCCTTGGTGGCCCTTCCTCAATTCGTGGCTCTCTCTCTCTCCAAGGGTTTGCTTTCTCTCTCCTCCAATCTTGAAGAAAGGAGTGGAGATCGGTCGAGAGGATAGGAATCAAAGTAGATCCGGAGTAGATTTGGAGTCCCTGGAGCTTTGTGTGGGCTCTCTCCTTCTCTAAGGTAAGGGGAGTCTCTTTTCCACACTTTGAGTTAGGGATAGTTGGGGTATATAATAGGATTTGGGCTAAGTAGTTGAATTGGGTTGTGGGTAGCAAAATAGCACCAGTTATAAGTTGGTTTAAGAAGAATGAAAGTAATTTGAATTAATTTAATAATTTAATTTAATTGTCATAAAATTGCTAAAAATCCCTTTATGTATGTTGTAAATGTAGGAAGTGAGGAACCCTAGGGAGTTGACTTATATTTAAGCATGCTGAGACATACCTGAGTATGTCGATTGACTCTGTGAATATATGTTGTTTGTTGATCGTTGTTATGTTTGCAATGTGTGTAAAATGAATCCATCCATGGCTAAGAGTTAACTAAGGTGATAAATTAATAACGTGGGCTAAGTGGTGGAGTAATAATTAATGGACATAGGGATAATACGTGAAGGCTTAAATAAGGAGTGTAGTATAATCGTTTATCTAGGTTGTTAATGATTATTGGGAATGCAGGGGATTGATTTCTTTAGTGTTAATTAATAGTATGAATATTAGTTGGGAAGGGAATGAGTTCTTGTATTGAATTGGAGAATATTGTAAAATGATGATGAATAGATGTGATGTTTGTAAATTTGAAGGATATAAGTACTTGACTGTGGATGTTTGCTAATTGATGTAATAGACTCAATGAATGATGTTGAATTATTTGTTGCTATGTGAGGTGAAAATTTGGAATGACGTGAATGCTTGAATGTGAATGATTGTTAACTGTCATAAATGGCGATTTGAAATGTGTGCATTGTGGTGAATGTGTGTGGATTGATAAGGACGGTTGAATTGATCATTGGGACATTGGGACACTAGGTGTTCCTGCTAGGTGTACAAACTCCCCATTAGGGCCAAACGCCCCATCAGGCTAAAACGCCCCACTAGGTATAAATGCCCCGTTAGGAGTCAATGTCCCAAATGATCAATTCAACGAAAACTAAAAGAATGAAAAATGTGTAAAATACTAAAGTTTGTAAAGGGAATGTTTTAATGAAAGAGATAAGTATGAGTATAAAATTATATGTATTAGTCCTAACGGGTGAGGCCTAGTGGGTGATAGTCCTGATGGGTGACTAAAGTCCCTAATGGGTGTACAAACGCCCTAGCAGGAGCAACCAAATTCCTAGTGGTACAAACTAAAAGAATAAAGATCAATGATGATTTAAGTAAATTGTAAAGTTAAGGACTAAATATAAGTACGCGTCCTGGTGCTCACTTAAGCTACGGCAATGTGAGATCTCGGGCAAAGTATAAGGTTGCAGCTTGGTGCTCACTTAAGCTACGGCAATGTGAGACCAAGATAAAATAATGGGAAAGGAAAATGATTTTGGAAAAATGAAAGTGAAGCATTTTGTTAGTCATAGCTTGATTTGATTATGATGCTTAAGTTGCTATTATGTGCTCTTTATTATCTTCTAATTCACTGTGTTGTGAAAAGGTCTCACCCTTATGTGGTTAACATTTTAGGTGAATGAAGAGGAGCTTGAGGATCAGAGAGTGTAGCAGCAGAAGTTAGGGAAAGAAGGAAAATTTTATGTTGCTCTACTCTTATTGTAATTGAAATACCAAATTTCCTGTGTAAACTCGATTTATGAAAAGAAATTTTGAGTTTCCCATTTTAATCTTTAAACCTTTTGAATAATATTTTTAAATAAAAGCTGGGTGTTACATAGTTAACTAAGTTAGACTTGGGTAGTTGTGAGTTGATTAGTCAACTAATGGTTTTAGTGATGAGTGAATAGCTTAGCTTTAGTTAACTAAACGTTAGCCTTGAATATTTTTGTTAAGGGTTAGTTAACTAAACTTAGGCCATGAGGAAATTAGTTTAGGCTTAGTCAACTAAATGAGTGATGTGTGTGTGCATGGCATAGGTGAGGTGGCGTGATCTTGTTGGGTGAATGAAGGGCCAAGATGAGGTGTCACCACCACACACCACCCTTTTGCATGAGATTAAGAGGTGGCGGCACCAAGGACCACCACTTAGCCCACCATGCCACCTAATCATCCATTACCAACTTCTATATAAGGCTATATGTTGAGAGAACTCTTATTTCTTTAGTCCTTCTTCACACACACACACACACACTACCATCATCATCTTCTTGCTTATTCTTCTCCACGGCCACAACCACCATCACCCTTACTCAAGCTTAAACTCTCATCAAACTTAAGAAACCCTAACATATTCTAACCCTAGATCATGAATATGTCACATGCATGAGCTCTTGTGTTGAAGAAAATCCAACATCTAACCTTTATCCTCAAAGAAAACCCACGGCTAAACCATAAACAAAACCTTGAGTTCCTTATCTTGGAGTATCACGTGGAACTCTTGGAGTCTAGGAGAATCAAGCTCAAGTTTCAAGTATCAAAGGTGTGAGTTCACGGTTTGGAGTTTAGGAGAGGAATCGAAGTTTTGAGCTCAAAGATTTCATGTGTTCTTGAAAGGTATGTGAGAGAAGCTACTCCTTTGCTAGAATAAGATTTAAGTTTAGAAATTTTAGGTTCAAGCCACCACGAGGCTCAAGAGCACTAGGCAGTTCTTGTTTTTGGCTTGGAGGCCATTTTTATTACTTGGTTGATGGTTTGGATTACTTGTCTTGGAGTTGGTTTTATTCGGATGCATGTTGTGCTTGGATATGTTGTTGAATGTTAGTCAACTAAGTGGTAACTAAATGGAAACTAAATGAGACCAAGGGACAATTAGTTGACTAAGTCTTAGCTGAACGAAGACTAGATGATGATTAATGAATTAAACCCCAAAAATAGTTAACAAATGGGTCCTAGTGAAGTTTTGGACTAGTTGAGAACTTAAGACTTAAAAGAGCCTTAGTTAACTAAGTCTCAACTAAAGTGAAAACTAATGGAGCCTTAGTTAACTAAGTCTCAACTAAAGTGGAAATTAATGGAGCCTTAGTCAACTGAGCCTTAGCTAAAGTGGAAATTAATAGGGTCTTAGTTAACTAAGTCTTAACTTAAGTGAGAACTAAGAGAGCCTTAGTTAACTAAGTCCTAACTGAAAGGAAAGCCAGAGTCTCAGTTAACTAAGTCTTAACTAAAGTGGAAACTGAAGTCTCAACTAGGCCTTAACTAAAGGAAACTAAATGAGTATTGGACCCCAGTCAAATGACATAACTTCTATCTAAATCTTATCTGAAGTGTATGAGTTAACATCTGACTTGTGTGGTTGACAAGTGAGTGTCAACAAAGAGATTGAGACCCATGAGTGGGATAAGGACTTGGACATCGGTAGGATGTCAGTGATAGTCAGATGAAGATGTATGGTTGAGAATAGAAAAGGACACTCAGATATGATTTAGATAGTAAGCAGTGGTAACTAAGACAGGAAATAAATACATGGATACATAATGTTATGTCCTTGACTTATGCTAAGAAGATAATGTATCCATGCTGAATTTATGAATGACGATACTTGTACATGTATAAAGAATGAGAATGTAATGCGATAGACCAGTCTCAATCTAAGGAACGAGATAGTACCTTTGGTAGACATGTTTTTTCGTGGGTAGGTTGTCCGGACAGCCTGCACTGCGATGTACGCGGCTGGGCCGTGGGCATGTCCGAAGCATAGGGATGCTTCATGACCTCGAATACACCTACGGTAGGGAGACCGTGGAGGTAAAGCATTCATCAGAACGTGGATATGGTTGACCTATGGTGACGACCATAGAGGAAAAGCGTTCGCGGATGTGGATACTTTCGAGGGGGTACTGGAATAAACCTATGGTAGGGAGACCATAGAGGTAAAGCATTCGGAACGTGGATATCGTTGACCTATGGTGAGGACCATAGAGGAAAAGCGCCCGAATGTGGATATGTTCCATGGTGGATTGACTGTTCCTCTAGATCTGGACCCGGTCAGGAATGAGGCCTCAGCATTAGAATTGTATGAGCATGCATCATGCCACCTGCATTAAGAATAAAGATTAATTAAATTGGTGTGCTCATATGTACTTGCATTATTATCTGTGCTGTGCTGGTTTGTGCTTGTTAGTACTTAGTCTTATTCTATGATGCGAAGGCGTTTAGCTTACTCTCCTGCCCTTATAGGTGATGGACAGGGTTCTGGTTTGCATCGAGATGCGCCCGCTACCTAGTGGTGATTGGGAGTACCAGGACCACCGAGCTACGTTTGAGGGTGAGGTAGAGATTACTATCTACCACTCTAACCCTCTAGCACGATTCCGTCCCCGACGTTTTCGTATTCCGCTAGTTTATATTATGCATGTACCTCCCTTTTTCACTTATCATGGACCTCCCTCATCTCCACCAACTCGTCGTTTTCATGGGCGGCGATTTCGTACAGTTACTCGCTCCTATCCTTATGCAACTCGAGGTTTCCCTCGAGTGACCTCTCACTCCGATCGGACTGTGCCGACACGCACAGCGTCTTCCCTTACCCATGAACTAAATGGTAGGGCACTGACCCAACCCGATGGGATTGAGGAGGATCCATCTGAGCCCAGGAGAGAGGACGAGTTAGTGGAGCACTCCCCTGGCAGTCAGCGGAGGACGGGTGACTCCTAGGACATGCTTAGTATAAATAGTAGGAATTAGAAACCTTGTACAACTTTTGGAGGGGCGGAGCCTGGTGGTGTGGTCTTGGAGCAGTGGCAGTGGATCGACGACAAGCTCTAATGATACCTATTTTGTTCACTGTATATATGTATATATTTTTTAGAGGTATTATGAGAGTGCTTTGCAAACAACTGGACTTGTAATATAATACTATGTATCTGAACTGTTACAGTATCTCCAATTACCCTTTCTCAGAATGCTTACTCTATCATTACTATGTTTTCCATTAACGCAATTGGAATTTGGTAACGAGTAAATTTACAACGGAAATGTCTGGTTTCTAAAGTACTTACATAAAGACTATTTTTATAACTTAGAAATGTATTTTTGGAAATACTTATTAATAAATGGTAAATAATCCCATCCGAATTCCAAGCAAGGTTTTCGAGAATCACGATACGAAAAGAGTTTTTTAAAAAAAAAAATCAAAGAAAAATTTTCTACCCCCTATTTTCAAACTTCTTACAAGTCCAATAAAACAATATAATCTTAGTAATAAATATGTGAGCGTTAAAAAGATGGTATCTAACCTCACATAATTTCAAGGTTTACATGTGAAAGTTGAATATTTTGTATATTCTTCGGATGTTGGGGATAATCAAACCTTACATTACTATTATTATTATTATTATTATTATTATTATTATTATTATTATATATTTTAAAATCTGATGAAATAATATATAGGTGGTTCGTTTATTTCTTCCTTTCTGTTATATAAAGAGACTTTTTCAATTTGTCTTGGTCTTTTTAGATTGTTTGGATTGCAACTTTTTGCTTACCATCGATTTGTTTAGCATAACATGAAGTTTCATTTACTTGTTAGAACAATTATTTTACATGGAGTGCAATTTATTTCTTTGTTTCTTTAATGGTGAATAAATGTTAGATATGAAAATCACAGGAGATCTGAAAAATTATTTTACATGGTAAGAATCTTACTGATTATATTATTTGTGCATTGGACGGTTTTGTAAGTTTCATTTAGTTTGTTAGAACAATGATGTTAAAATCTTTCAGCTCTGTCTAATAATTTAATTGTTACAACAATCCTGTTTAATTTCAAAACTCCACTTTTAAAAGTTTATTAAATTAATCTTTTCTATAATTTGAAAATAAAGTATATGTAAACAATATTCATAATAACAATCGTCAACATCATTTAAGAATAATTTAAAATTGATATTATTTGTAATTTAGTAAAAAAACAATTTTATCCGTGCGATTCGTCCCGTGCATCACACGGGTCTATAACTAGTTTATATAAATTTTTTATGAAATTTGAATTTAGGCTTATTTATGATTTTAGTCCTTGAAAGTTGAGATGTTTTGATTTTGGTCTCTAAAAGTTTTTTTGACCTTGACTCATCCTTAATTGTTTTAAAATTTTGGTTTTAGTCCATGCCGTTATGAAAAATCCATTATTTGCGAATGTGGCTAAAGAAACTCCACATCAACATACATGTGTGCAAGTATTGTGTGTCACCGGTATGATGACGTGGATGATCCGGATATATATAAGCAAAAGGGCCAAAGCCCAATCCACAAATACAATTGGGTTCGGCTTTGGCCCTTTTGCTCCTGCTGATCCGGATAATCCACGTCATCCTATCGGTGACACACAACACTTGCACACGTGTATGCTTGACGTGGAGTTTCGTTAGCCACATTCGCAAATAACGGATTTTTCCTAATGACATGGACTAAAACCAAATTTTTAAAACAATTAAGGATAATTTAAGGTAAAAAACTTCTAAAGAGGAAAATCAAAACACCTTAAGTTTCAGGGATTAAAGAAGCCTTGAATTTATACTGAAACTAGCTCTTACCCCGTGCAATGCACGGTTGTTGATATTAAATTTTTTTTATATTAAATATTTTAAATTAAAGATTATTATTATTTTTATTATAAAGTAAAGATTATTATTAAACAATAACAAAAATAATTATAAAAAAAGGATTATTCAATATACTTTATTATGATCAATAAAAAATTATTACTATTATTTTGATTTTTTTTTGTTTGATGGTATTATGAGAATAATTAATGATAAATCATAATATCCCTTATTTCGTTGGACATGAATTCATTGGAAGATAATGACAATTTGTTTTATAATATTATATTTATATATGTATAAATCAATATTAAATTAATGTATCCTTATTTAGTTGATCGATAATGAGCATGTTTTATTAATTAGAGTGAAATCAAAATTAAACTTTTTTATTTTTATCCTGTGCAATGCACGAATTATTAATATTTAAATATTTTAAAGTAAAGATTATTATTAAACAACAATAAAAAATGAGATTGTTGAAAAATTTTGTACTTCCTTATATAAATAAAAAATAACATTTTTTATCTGAGATTTTCCTTATTTATTCAATAGATAAATTAACATTTTTTTAAATGATTATTAACTTTATTATGATGAATCAAAAGTAAATCAGAATTAGATATTACTTATTTATTTAATAGATAAATTAATATTTTTATATGATTATCAAATTTATTATGATAATTAAAAACAAATCAGATTAAATATTTTGATCTTTTTTGTTTAATGGTATTATGAGAAAATTTAAGGATAAATTGGAATATCCACTATTTCATAGAACATGAAGACGACATTGAAATTGTTATTTTTGAATATCTTGGTTAACACATTGCACTTTATTATGAATATAATGTTGGCTCTTTTTTTATATATTTAATATTATATTTGTCTATGTATAGATGAGTATTAAATTAATATATTCCCTATTTAGTTGATCGATGAATTAACACATTTTATCATGATATTATGATTAATTATTAGAATGAAATGAAAATTAAACTTTTTTATATTTTTTTTGTTTGATGGTTATGAGTAGATTTAAAGATAAATCAAAATATTTTCTATTGCATAAGACATGATAATTTAGCATATTTTAAATATAATTATCACATCTAATATGAAAAATTATATATAATTAAACCAAAATTATACATTCTGATTTTTTTATTGGATAATATTATAAGATATTTCTTATATTTATTTGATGGATAAATTAATATTTTTTTACCATTATTTTTTTAATATAATTATCACATTTATTATTATTATTTAAATATTTTGATCTTTTTCATCGTTTATCTTATCTCATGACAAAAACGGAAAAAAAATCATAAATAAATCGAAAAACATTGTTTCTTCAAGTAGACAAAAGACTCACCAAAATTATTTCTCACCGGAATACGATCAGAGTATTTCTTCTTAATCCTATAAGTCTTAGCCCTTCTCTTCTTTGAAAAGAGTAAAGGATCAATTATTTGCATATTCTTTCAACAAAGAATAATCAAAATAAGTATGTATAACAACTTACCAAAATTTCAAAAAAAAAAAAAACTTACCAAGGTCATGCTCTTGTTTGAAGTAACTCATTGATGTCATTCTTCCTGAAATTAGCATTAAGCAAAAGTCAATTAAAAGTATAACGAAATATGCATCATCTAATAAATAATTCATCAAACACTCAAAAATCAAAATTAAGAGCTCTAAGTAGAGGAATAAACAAAAGTCAATTAAAAGTATAACAAAGTATGCATCACTTAATAAATAATTCATCAAACACTCAAAAATCAAAATTAAGAGCTTTAAGTAAAGGAATTAGGGAAAAAATAAAAATAAAAGAAAGAATTTGGAGAAGAGAATTCTTAAAATTAGATAGAACTTTAAAAATTGAATGGGAGAGCCTATTATATATATATATATATATATATATAGTGATTTTTTAATATTTTTTAAATATTTTTGTTGAGGATAATGATTTGTTCAACAAATTGAGGATAATAATTTCACATACAGATAATGATTATATAAATTTAAATAATTAATTTAATTTTAAATTGTAATTTTGGTTAGAGATAATGTTATTTACCTACAAACATATAATGATTAAATAAATTTAAATAATTTATTTAATTTTAAATTGTAATTTTGATTAAAGATAATGATTATCTACCTACAAATTCACTGATGCGAGGAAAGCTTCACGAGACAAACGTGGTGCCTTAAAAATTTCTCCCACAAACGTGGTGCTTCGAAAAGGATCCTTTTAACAAGTACCTTAATTTTAATCGATACTCGTTACCATATTCAATACCCGTATTCAAATAGATCCTTCACCTCTTTCTATTTTTCTTTGCACGTTGAGGAAAGAAACAAGTTCTCATCTATTTGCACTACGTAGGAGTCGACAGTTCCAAAGTCCCTAACAACTCTGAACTACTTCGCATAAAAACACAACAACAACATCATCATTGTTTTCATCGAACCCACGTCCAACGCTTCTTCTACTGTTCCATTCTCTCTGCCCTCAATCTAATCTAATTACTACTATATACCAACAACGAAAACCCATTTTTGCCTTTTGCATTTCTGCTTACAACTCTCTCTCTCTCCCACATTGATCCCTTTTTCTTGGCAAAAGGTAACACTCCATATTCTCTTCTTGTTTATGTTATTTTTATCTCCAGAATGCAGTGTTATTGTACTTATGTAAATGTGGTGTTTTAATGGTTGATATTGATAGAGAATAGAGAATAGAGATCTAAGAATGGCTCTGATGTTTTGTTTTCTTGTTTTACTTATTAATCTTTTGGATCAGTATGAAAAATCTAAGGTTCTGGCAGTTGGGAGTGATGGAGTTAATGAATTTAGTGTTAATGAGTTATAGTTGAACTAATTTATCATACAAAGTTTTTCGTTTCCTGTACCTTAGGCTTGGGCCTTGGACACAACTATTTGATTACCAAGGAAGCTGCATTGCTTTGTTCATTTGCCCATGCTTGGATATTCCAACTCAGTTTTCTTGACTCTTTCTAATGCAATTTTTTAAACAATTTGCATCTCTATTTTAGATTCTTTTAATTTTTTAATTTTTTTTTTTTGGGTAAAGATTAAGAAATACTGTTACAAGAACAAACCAATTACAAAGAAAGAGCATAGCCTGAACGAAAAACTCACAGTGAGAGCAACAAGGCTACCTCAAACAAAACTGAACTATCAACAAAACATCAAAAGCCTCTACACCCTAGACTAGATAGAAAAATTCTTTCACTAGCTTTTTGGCCTAGCATTACAAGCAAGTTCCAGCCTCCAAATGGTTTCAGTTTGAATCTTCTGCATAAAAACCTGAAAAGGTCTAGATTTCCCGTAGAAAATTCTCTGATTCCTTTCCTCCCACACATGATACACAACAGCAGAAATTAAAGCAAACATTGCATACTGCCTCAATTAGTCAACTGCCAACTGCCAGCATATGATTTGTTTGATTTTGTTAGACCTCAATTAGTGTTTTTGTTTTTTCAATTAAAAAATGTTCTATATAAATATACGTATAATTTGCAGTAGTATCCATGGGCTAATGAATCAATGGAAGTTTTGTGCATTTTCTTTTTCCTTTTGAATTTCAGAATTTAAGACGAATCTGCTAGTCTAAGTGATAAGTTTAAGAATTAGTTTCTGATAATTTTCCAGTTAAAAAATGCTTGGTGAAAAGTTGGAGTCAAAGTTAGTAATCACATATCTTTTGGGAAAAGCAGGGAGATTTTCTATTGATAATTATTTTTGCTGACTTAACTTCTGAAACTTAATCAAGCTATCCTTATTTTTTGACCTTTTATCAGAATCTGTTTATCTAGTATTCACGATTTATTTTTTCTAGCTGTGCACTATTCACTTCTCAATGTTTTCAATATGCTGGTTTTAATGTCAGTTTCATGTGTTGATATAGGCCCTCTGCCATCATATTACATTCATTCAAGATGGCAACAACAGTTTCTAACTTGTCAGTTGCAATGTCAAAACCCAAGGTTCCTCCGTTTCAAAGATTTGCAAATGTAGGTCCTGCAGTTCTCGGTGGCAGGTTTAAGGTTCGATCATGGGATACATTTGCGAGTGTCTCTCACTGTACTTCAGTGCAACCTTTCCAGAAGGACCCCAGACTGTGTGCCAGAAAGTTTGACAGAAACGTAATAAAGGCAATGTCCGAGTCTAGTTCAGACAAGCAAGTTGCAGGATTGCCAATTGATTTGAAAGGTTTCACTTATTTCCCCTGAATCCTTCATGTCTATTTTTTTTAATCTATTCTATAATCTTCAAGTTTTTGCCTAACGTGATGTTAAAGTATGACTTCCCTTCATACCCTACTTGAGTTTATCTGTGTGTTAGAAGGAAGTGTCACATTGACTTATTGAGGCTATGGTGCCTCACATCCCTATTCACAAGTTTACACATTCTAAAATCTACTTTGCTGAAAGTCGGTTCACTAGCCAACATGAAGGATAAGAAAATTTGCTTCTTTAACCGTTTAATTGAAAAGGACGCCTTTGGATCTGAGATACTGATGTAAATATAAAAATATCTATTTAATGTCTTAAAACTACTTTTTTTCTTATCATTCAATTTTGCTAACTGCACCTGCTTTTGATTTTTCACTGTTGCTAAAACTAATTAATTTAGCTATCTTTGATCGGTTGTGACGCAATGGTATCCCACATTTTTAGAAGAATAATTGACAACAAGTAGAACTTCATTGAAGTAATGTGATTTTCAGGTAAAAGAGCTTTTATTGCTGGCGTGGCTGATGACAATGGATATGGCTGGGCGATAGCAAAATCTCTTGCAGCAGCAGGAGCTGAGATTCTTGTTGGCACATGGGTACCTGTAAGTTAATATTACAGACTCTGACACATTCTTTATTTTCACCTGAAGTTATCTGTGTGTAATGGTACAAGCAGTAAGGCGCTAACTTAGGATGTTTTCATGCAGGCTCTAAATATATTTGAGTCCAGTCTACGACGTGGAAAATTTGACGAGTCACGCAAGTAGAGCTTCTAAATCCTGCATTTGTTTTATTTGTTGGTTAATGTGAAACTTGTGAACTTTGCTAACAAGGAACTTTTTCATTTTTCAGATTGCAAGATGGCTCATTAATGGAAATTACCAAAGTCTATCCCTTGGATGCAGTTTTTGACAATCCTGAAGAGGTCCCAGAAGATGTAAGAAGTGCATAATGTTAACTAAAGATACAAACCATGTCATCTTCCATATCCTTGTACTTATTTTCCCTTCCCTTTTCTGTGAAACTCATTTAGGTAAAAACTAACAAGCGCTATGCTGGAGCCTCAAATTGGACTGTTCAGGTTTAAATTAATCAGTTTGTTATCTATATTTCTCTTCAGTTAATATTCTTTCAATCTATCCATTGCGAAATGAATTTCAACTTTCCCCCCAAAGAGCTTCTCTAATTGTCTTAAACTTTGAATATATCATTTGACTTTTCTGTTTGTATGGATGAGTTTGTTTTCAGCTAATAGCCAGTTTATTTCATGTTATAAATTTTAATGTGAAATTTCTCACATGTTAAGGTGTGCTTAGGGGAGCAGCTCACCCTATATCAGCTTCTTTTCTCATTTTCATTTGAGCTAATGATTGTTAGCTAAATCACCTATTGAGCTAAATTGACCCAAGCTAGTCTGAATTTACTAGATAAGTTACCAGAAACACTTTTTATTTGGTACAATGGTGACAACGAGGTTTGAACTTACAAAAAAAAAACATTAAGTACATTTCAAAAATCATATTTTCAGGGCAACATCTAATTGGAGGAATACTCCATTCTTTTTCATTCAGTTTGGAATATATTAACCTCTACATCAGATGACTCCATCACTTTCTTGAAGATCAATCTGACCAAATAAGAGTATAAGCCTGCTTTGAATTGATTTTGTCTTGTAGGAAGTTGCTGAATCTGTTAAGAAGGACTTTGGCACTATTGACATACTTGTTCACTCATTAGCTAATGGACCAGAGGTATAATGATTACAATAACAATTTTTCTTTTCGGTTGAAATCTTATGTGTGTAGCTTTAACTGGCACTCAGCTGTGTTTTAGGTCAGCAAACCATTGTCGGAGACATCTCGGAAAGGATATCTTGCTGCCATATCTGCATCTAGTTACTCTTATGTTTCTTTACTCAAGCATTTTCTTCCGATCATAAACCCAGGCATGTTGGTTTATCGAAGAGTGGTGGCATTTTATTGCTACATCCCTTAGTATATTATTCTCACCTTTCTTTTTTGGGTGTAGATGGATCTTCAATCTCTCTTACTTACATTGCTTCAGAGAGGATTATTCCCGGGTGTGTTGGCTATTCCTAAACACTCGTATACTTTGTTATTTTAGTAGCATTCTTAGATGGACAAAGTTTTTAACTGACTGATTCGCAGATATGGTGGTGGTATGAGTTCTGCAAAAGCTGCTTTGGAAAGCGATACCAGAGTGAGTCTACAATACAATTCTTTTTGTTTTCATAGTTTCACATTATGCATGCTACATAGAGATAAGCTGCTTTTCAATCCTTTTATTTTCCTGACTTTCTCCCCCGTCCTCCATTTGGATTTTCGTGCTTTTTCAGGTGCTTGCTTTTGAAGCTGGTAGAAAGAAAAAAATCAGAGTCAACACTATCTCTGCTGGTATCAATGGCTTCTCTTTTTCTTATTTTTTTTTTTATATTATTAATTGCTTTTCTTAACTTTGATGGTTCCTTTTCTCCATGCATAATGGGATGGATATTCATCCTGATTTGGAGGATGTGATGTCAATGAAGTTCTGTTGATATAGCATGACATAAGGTGTTCTAAAATCTTTTATGTTAGCTAGGAATTGACGGTCCCCTTAATTGTGTTTGTTGGAATTAATGGTTTTCCATAAGGTGTTCTAAAATCTTCTCGTAACTCAAGCAATTCAGGCAATATTTTGACATTTTATAGCTTTCTCCTAATGCAATTCTTACTTCTCACTATGTAATGATTATTGATTTGAAAAAAGGGATTATGATTTACCACATTGTATAATAACTACATAATTGGCTCAAACTAAATTTAGATCCTATTCTGGATTGATGGAACATTGAAAAATTTGTTTAATAATTGCTGTAAACATTATTATAGTATGTTTTTTGTCTGCATACTCTCTCCATTTCATATGTAGTGTGTTTTAAAATTATGTACGAGTTTTAAGAAATGGGTAAATGATGTAAGAATTTTTGGTATTTTGACCATAATACCCCTATTTTTATTCATTATTGAAGTGAGAAAAAGATATTGGAAATGAAAAATATGTTATAATAAATAAGATTATAGTTGGAGAAAACCGTATCAATTATGCATTGGGTTTGACTTAAAAAAAATAAATTATTCATTGGGTTTGTAAAAAAATAATATACATCAAATAAGAAAGAAAAACTCTATGAACATTATCACTCCCAAGTCCTAGTACCATGCAACTGTGTTCCCTTTGCTTGTCCATTAATTCAGTTTAAGTTGATAAACATTTTAAATTATTTTTAATGGCTAGGTCCACTGGGAAGTCGTGCTGCAAAAGCAATTGGGTTCATTGACATGATGATTGATTATTCATTCACCAATGCGCCTCTGCAGAAAGAACTACATGCAGGTAATGTTTCCCTTGAGATTCTTCCTTCTTGAAATGAACCCTTTTCATTTTTTTGTCTCCAGCCACTTAACACTTGGAGTTTTTTGTAACAGAGGAAGTGGGCAACACTGCTGCTTTCTTGGCATCACCCTTAGCATCTGCTATCACAGGTGCTGTTATATATGTTGACAATGGACTAAATGCCATGGGTGTTGGAGTTGACAGTTCAGTATTTAAAGACCTTGACATTCCCAAGGGACATCACTAAAGTATTAGCATGATGCACTTAACAAATAAATGATTAGTTTTGATACTTTACTCACAAGTCTCACTCCCTTTTCTTCAACTGAGATCATATGGCCTAGGATGCTGAAAGAAAAAATAAGAGTTGGTTTTTACAATTTCATAGATGTGTGGTTGTTTGTACCCTATGATTATTGATTTTTCACCCCCGGCAATGATCAACTTTGCACTAGTACCTTACAATTGGAAGAGACTAACATGAGAGGTCGAAAATTTATCTATTATATATTATCTCCCTTGACATAGTTTATTTTAATATATTAATAATTATGTTTTTATACTTAAACAGGAGTTGACTCAGTTGACATAAGAAATCAATTGAAATTTTAGGAATGGGATTCGGGTGTTAGTAGATTAGTAGTCCCGAGTTCGATTACCAAGAAAAACACCCAGCACCAACAAGCTCCAGCACAGTTGGTAGATAGTTGGGTTCCTTAACCATGATGTCAGGGTTCGATCCCTGTCGTGGAAATGGAGAAGACTTTGTTGGTAGAGGCAAAACTCACTTAGGTGATCTCTACGCCTTGGAAGGGATTAGTCTTCGGCTATCGGCCGGAGGATACCATTGGCGCGAAAAAAAAAAAAGGAAAAACACCGAACTGGGAGCGACGATATCCTCATGTCCGCGAAGCATATTAGTTTTGAGAACCTCCACTATTACTGGTGGATTCTCAGGGAATTTCATGAGTTTGTGTAAAGCATAGATCCAAAAACATTATCCTTTTATACGTTACAATATTAAATAATGTTGTGAAAAAAGGCTTTACCATTTAAAAGGTATTAGTTTTAGTCCAACGTCGACTTGGCTAGTTAGTTATGCTGTGTGACATCATTTTCGATTGCATTTGTTTAAATTCACACATTTGAGCTATGTCCCTCTTGTGCATTCCTCTCATTGTAATTTTTTATATTTTTTAAATTAAATTTATTCGTTGTAGTATCATGTTCTTTAATGTTATTTAATAAATTTCAATTAATTGCATAACTAGTTTAGTCAAACAATTATAATCGAACCAGTTAATTACATAACTATAAATTCATAGCTTTCAGCTAAGTCCACGACTATTGGTTACAAAATTACAACTATAAGATAGTTTTATCAATTATCATAATCACCAATTTCAATTATTATAGGGATACAAAAGCAAGTTTTATTTAGGGGAATTTTAATAACACCCAACACTTTACTACTCACACTCATTTTTTTTAAAAAAAATTGTTATATACTTTCACAAATATCCCTATTTTTAATTTTTAACTTTTTTTATTCTCCCATCAACTCTTACTCTCTCCTATCAACTCTTACTCAAACCCACCAACACCCACACTCGCACTCACATCCCTCAACCCTTGAAACCTTCTTCAGATAGCAAACATCTTCAACCTCAAAGTCCCTTCTACATTACGTCGGTCAACAAATCTGCCTCCTACCTTCGATCGTTGCTCTCTTGTTTGATGTTTCTCTCTTCATTCTCTACTTCTCTCGATTAATTAACAATGGCCTGGATGGATGAGACATTTGTCCCTATTACTTTAATCAACAATTCTCAAGATAGATAGAGCATCTGCCACTATTACTTTAATCAATAATAATTGGACGATAAAGGCATCAGGCTCTTTCTGTCCCTATTACTTTAACCAATAAGTGGATGGATAGGGCATCCATCCC
Organism: Crotalaria pallida; assembly: GCA_037953625.1. NCBI lineage: Eukaryota > Viridiplantae > Streptophyta > Magnoliopsida > Fabales > Fabaceae > Crotalaria > Crotalaria pallida. The sequence goes on along the minus strand of CM075654.1, from coordinate 51,358,017 downwards.
TATTACTTTAATCAACAATTTCTTGACGAATTGGGCATTCATTCCTATTACTTTAATCAAAATAGTTTATCACCAGGACGGATAGGACGTCCACCATAGTCAATTTCTTGATGGATTTGGCATTTGTCATGTTGATGAATACAAGAAGCAAAAGAATACCTTTCAACATTGTTCTTCCATAGGCTAGATGACTAACTCAACTTGGTGAGTTGATAACTTGCATGCTAACTTGTCCTGCCAGGCTAGGACCGACCTTGACCTGTCCCCAAGAAGGATTCCTACACGTGCTTCAATGCTTAAGTTAGTATAAGAACTGATAAGGAGGGGGGGAACATACATTAGAAAGATTAAAGCAAGAGAAGGAGAGCATAACAAGGGAAAATAGGGTGAATGTCAGAAGAAGTCCTACTATTCATCTAAAGGGGATAATTATATTTATACCTATGTGGCTTTGGGCTTGGGCCAAATTCGAAGGTCTTGTTTTACCTTGGAGTATGTGATCTTCCATGTCAAACAACAGCACAGATATCTGCAGTGATTGATGCCATGATGTGACTGCGTAGTCTTGTTCACAGGAGGTCGACATAAACCTTCAAGGTCGGCCTAAGTCCACGGGATCAGCCATGAAACTTGGGATTGGACTAAGTCCATGGGATCGGCCACGGACCTTCGAGGTTGGCTTAAGTCCACCAGATCGGCCACAAGCCTATAGGATCGACCTAAATCTATCAAATTAGTCATGAACCTTCGGGATCAGCATAAGTATGCTAGATTGGCCATAAGCCTGCGGGGTCAAGAAAACTTTTTTGCCACTTATCAACTAAGCATTTGTCTAAAAGGTTGCATGGCCTTCACTTAGGATATTTATAGAATAGTTGCCCCCAGACCGGGAGGCTGCCCTTTGAAGGGTGGCTTGTCGAGCTATGTTCTGAGTATAGGACATGTTTGATCGGCCGATTTGGTTTAAGCATGTCCGACCGACTGTTTAATATGGTTCTATTTTCATTTTCACATGATTGAGTTAAATTTAGTTTTGGCTTAACATAAGTGAGGTTCTGCTCCTACGTATCCCTTAAAAGGTGGAGAATCAAAGCCATGTAGTTCTATTTCAAATATAGGGAAAACTCAACTCATGGTTAAGTTTTATTTGTGAAAGGTGGGTTGGAGCTTGAGGTAAAATGGTGGTGAGTAGGGGTGTTCAAATCCAAACCGATAAAAAAACGCAAACCGATCCAAAAAAATCGGAAAAAAAAAAACAAAATTTTTTGGGACGTTTTTGGATTGATTATTATTGAAAAACCGATTGATTTTTGGTTTTAGTTCTAAGAACCAATTCGGACCGAATTGGACCGTTAGTTATAAATGTATGCACAAAATTACTGTTCTTGACATTGAGTTGGTGTATTTCCAATCAGTGCTAATCTATGAAGTATTCATACTTAGTACGATACAGATACAAAATTTTTTTAAAATTCAAGATACGACACAGCATAGGATACGTTGTAACACCCCGATTCTTTTTATAAAGGGAATAAAATAATTTAGTAGAAGAGTTACAGCGGAAAATAAAAATTCCCTTTATTCATGAATAGTGAATAAAAATTCTCTTTTAAAAATACATTTGTTCTCAAGGTTACAAAGGATCAGATCCCATTGAGCATCTTCCTTCTCCGCTTGAGTCTCTTGTTGGAATAATTGGTGGTATTGGCTAAAGTCACCCAAGAGGGGGGTGAATTGGGTGTATATAAAAACTTTGAAATTCAATCGAAACGAACGTTCTTAAAAAGATTAACAGAGATTAAACGAGAGGAAGACTTAAAGAACGAATGGAAAACGATTTTAAGCAAATAAAAAACACGATATTTAATATTAGTAGGTAAAAATTATTATACGCGTGATTGAAGAAATAAAACACAAAAACGCAAAGCACGCGCTAAATAGATTAAAACGTGAAAAATAGCTTTTATCCGCGAAACTTATAATTAACACAAAATAAACATGCAGAAATAAAAGAGATAAGGGATAGAGAAAATTGCACCGGGGATTTTTATCCTGGTTCGGCAAACAACGCCTACATCCAGTCCTCAAGCGACCCACTTGAGCTTTTCACTAAGCCAAGACGCAACGCGTCCCCAAGTACATCCAGAGCGCCCCGCAAGCTACTAGGAATCCCACCGTTCCCCAGGGGTCTCGAACAAAATAGCCTAACTACTAGGAATCCCACCGTTCGTATAGCGCTACCCAATACAACAGGGTTAACTCACCCTATGAACGCGACACACGTTCAATCCTAAGAGAAAACACTCCTTAATATCTAAGGTTGTCACACCCCTTACAATCAGATAGATTTGCACGAAGAAATGTGTGCAACTAACAATGAAGCTTTCTAAATAGAGCAGATCCTACAATAGAGTCCTATGACAAATGAATAATCTTAGGAAAACTCAATATCAACCCAATATGATGATGATTTTCTTCTCAAAAGAATTTTTGTCAAGAAGAGAGAAGGAGAAGGAAGAACCAATGAATGTGTATGTGATGGTGTGTTTTTAAAAAGGTAGAAGAAGGTGCTGCAAATCAGAATCGTGATCATCCAGAAAAGGAAATAAATCATTCTGGGAATCAGATTGATTTCAGCACGTTTTTCAAAATTTTGAAAAGAGTAATCGATTACTTTGGTCATTGTAATCGATTACTTGCTCTCAGGTTTTTCATAACAGTTGCAGCATTAAAAGGTAATCGATTAGCAGCTTCAAGTAATCGATTATTGTCACTTAAATGACCAGTTCAAGGAAGTAATCCATTACATGAATCTAATTAATCCATTACTTACTCTCTGGTTACAAGTTGCATCAAGTAATCGATTATTCCAGAAGGGGTAATCGATTACTCCACATGAAAAACAGTTTTTCAGAGAAAAATTGTAACCAAAGGTTTTCGCAAAACATTTTCATAAAGGCTTTTCCTGGAGCAGAGGTTTTAAAAATACTTCTTCTAGGTTTTTCAAGAACAAAAATATGTCATCATCATAAGGTTAAAATTAAGTGCTTTTTCAATGTTTTGTTTCTCAACAAAATGTCGTTACATTGCACCGTAGGACTGAATTGGATGTCTATTTAGAGGAGAAAGTACTACCTGATAATGGTGAGGAGTTTGACATTTTAGCTTGGTGGAAGGTAAATGGAGTAAAATACCCTACCTTGCAAAGAATTGCAAGAGATTTATTAGCAATTTCCATCACCACTGTTGCTTCAGAATATACATTTAGTACTGGTGGACGATTTCTTACTCCTCATCGTAGTAGTTTGCGCCCGGATTCTATAGAGGCATTGATGTGTCTCAAGGATTGGCTTAGGAGTAGCATGAAAGGTAACCATGTCTTTATTTTTAATTAGAGATTTATATTAATTCATTGGCTTAAGTATTTTTTTTTTGCTTTGTGTTTCAAGCTCTTCAAGAGCATCATTGGACATTGTTGGATGCAGTACAATATTGGAGGATGTTGATGTTCATATTGAAGTCAGTGCTCTAGCTATGCTTTTAATATTGATTGTGTTGTTTAATATATATTTAGATTGATGAATATTGTCTTTTTTAATTTTTATTTGTATACTTTATTTTGTAGGAGCCAAATGATGAAAGTGGTGCTGGAGGAAATGATGCCAATATTTGAATATCATTGGCAAATGTTGAAGAATGTTTTTTTATTGGAGTTTCTTTGGACATTTATTATGTTTAATGTGTTGGAGTTTTGATGGGAGTTTTTGTTTTGAATATGTTTAGGATTTATTATGTTTAATGTGCTAGAAGCACTTTTGGATAGATTTGGCATTAAGCTTTGTATGTATTGGATAGCTTTAGAGCTTTGGCTTGGAAGACATTAAATTTGGCATAAATGGGATAGCTTTGGTACTAAATATTATGATGTTTAATTAATGTTATATTATAGATTAGTTTAGGATATTTGTTCAATTATTTATTTTTTAATTTTTTTATATAGGTACCCGTAGATACCCGTCATATTTGTGGGTATCTACATATACCCGCAAAAGCCCGTGAACGGGTACCCGTACGGGTAACGGGCGGGCACGGGTATTGTTTTTCTCTTACATAGTGGGTAACGGGTAGTTACTACCCGTGCCTGCCCGTGCCCGTGGCCACCCCTACTCCCAAACCTAGTCGGAAGTAAACGGGACGTACGGGAACCTTAACCCACGCCGGACGAACAGTCGGGACACCAACATCATACAAATATGAATGTCAAGCCACAACCGCACAGGCCGGCTAACACGACAATTGATATTCCACGCGATCCAATCTCCAGCCGATCTACCCGCCTCGTTTAGATTCCCTCTCACCGTTTCGAATTTGATCAAGGGGGCGACAGTACCTTTCTAGTTCGCGGTGTAGAACACGCTACAATCCCTTGGGTATTAATCCCCGATCACCTATAGACCAATTCCGCCTATAAAAGCACTCCAGGTTTCTTGACGTTTCACCGTCATCACCCTCCCCTATCACAATCACACACCTGAATATCCGCAGATAGACAGGGTATCTTCCTCTCCACTACTTCACACTCATCTCACCGCATATAATTATTCTTTTATATGTTTCAGTCTTACTAAAGCTTTTATTAACCCTACGGTCGGACGAGTCACCCTTATCCATCACTTCGGTGATCTTCGACCTCTAATTACACACCCTTTCCATAACGTCCAATCTTTTCTGACATTACTTGCTTGACTGTTCAAGGCTCGGATCCACGGCATACTTCACACGTGGCCAGCTCCACTCATCTTATAAAGCATAACCATAATCATTTCGATGCTCATCAAGGAATCCATTTCTACCCATTACTTTTCCTTTATTTACTTTCTCCACGCGTAACATTTATTCATCGCTTTATTTTCACGTCTCAATGTCATGCATCATGCTAAACATAATATAACAACATGAATCATTATGCATGAGCAGGCATCATATGTTCATAATTTCATGTTCACATAACTCAATCAATACAACCCATAAATGCAATAGTGATCTTAGTCTTTCATGCGAGGAGCCAAACAATCAACAGACCAATCTCCCTCACACTACTTAACCTTGCTCGATCGCGGTTTCGATTTAAACAATCGAAACTAAATACAGTTACTCATGGCATACATTCCGGATAAGCTATTATTCTCACCTTGATTGCGAATTGAAATCCTTGGAGAATCCAAAAAATCCCGATCTCCGCGATCACGTTCCACAGCAACACCTTTATTTTCCTCAAACCAAACATAATAGATCAATATACAATTTCTTTTTCTCAAATTGTTCCAAAGTAAAACCACAACTTAAATACATTAAAACACTTTGAAAATAATCCATAAATAAGTTTTTAAAAGGTAATAGGGGCTGTTGGTTCGCCTTGGACAGCACCCTAAACAATTCCGAAATACCGAAAAATTCACCGTTTTTAATCCGGCATTTTCCTAAATCGAATACCACTTAAAAGCTTTACTTTAAATCACTTGAACACATTTTTAAAATTAATAAAAAAAACCAAACAATTCTGGACAGCAAAGAACTATTTTGTAAACTCACTTTAATAAAATCCAAAAACAACGTAAAAGTACTTTTCGCTCCCAAACATTCCTTAATACAAAACCAACACTTTAACACTTTAAAATTCAAGCTTTTTATCATAGAATAAAACTTGGACATCCACTAAACAAGGCCATCAATTCTAAATAATTTAAAGAAACCAATCTTAAAATCAATTAATTTTCAAAGCCACTTTCATACCCGAACATTTTCCAAACGTAGTTTAAAATTCAAATGACAACAATACTTTTAACAAATCAACTCACACAACTCATACCCTTTTCAAACATCAATCAACTCTTTAGAAAAATAAATTCTTATCCTATTAACTTACCTTGGCCGAATCATACATCAAAGCCAAACAACGTTCATAAATTTTTCTAACAAACCTTAAAGCATTCAAAACAACACTAAATCAATTATACAACTCACAACCTTTTTCAAAATACTTCATTTTCATATTTACCTACCTTTACTTAATGAAACCGAATTGACTAAACAAAATAAACCAAAGATTACAAGTTCAAAACACTTTAAATCAACTTACTCAACTTGGAACATTATCATGCAAGTTCATTTTATCAAAACAAAGTCACTTAAACATGCATACACTTACAAACCGAATTAAACCAAAGAAATAAGCTACAATTACAAACTTTACAAGCTTCAAGCAACTAAACCATGTTCAAGCATCAACTTACAAGTTTATTTTCATAAAACAAAATTCATTTACTCTTAAACACATGCATGGCCGAATGGATTAAAAGAAAATAAGCTAAAAACTACAAACCAAAACATTTAAATTATCATAATTCAATTCAAACACTCAAACACTAATTTATTTTTCATGAAACAAAATCATTTCATCATTCTTTCTCTCTTGGTCAGAACACACACACACACACACATACAAATCAAAGCACAAACTTTATCAAACAAATTTATTTATTCATTTTCTTCTTTCAAATCAAAAATACACTTAAGAAAATAGCAAAGCTTCACAAATCATTGACATGCATTCAAAGACAAAATCATTTATCCATTTTTCATGTCTTGACCGAATATACATACACATGCAAGATCAAAGACTTGAACTTTTATCAAACCAAAAATCATTTATGCACTTCCTTGGGTTTGGCCGAATGTACATATATACATATACAAGAGCATACATTTTTTGATCAAATAAACACATGCACACACTTAGATTATTCATATATATATACCTAAACAAAATTTATCAAACTCTTGTGCATGTATTCTCCTCAAAACCGTATAGCCCTAAAAATATCAAATCTCCACAAAATCCATTTAAGCATGAAATTTCATGTACAAACCGAAAAATACATCAAGTAAATAGCAAGAATCATCAACCAATCACATGCATGAAGAAACAAATCATTTTTTCCATTCTTTTACTTAGGCCGGGACATGCAACAAAGAAAAGAAGGAAATTTTTGCAAATCAAATACACAAAGTTAATAAACAATATTATCATACTCATATTCAAACATTCCCATTAAAAATCAATGAACAAAAATTATTTTAAACACAAAGGGACCTAAACCGAATGGTCCTCTAACACACATATCAAATCAAAATTTCATTTTATCATGCAATCCTTCTTTAAAACCAAAAATACATCAAATAATTATCAAGAATCATGAACCAATTTCATGCAAATAGAAACAAAGTCATTTCCCCCAAATACTAACCCTAACCGTGACATGCAAAGGAAAATCAAGAAAAATTTGTGTGAATCAATTTCAAATAGTTCAAGATCATCACATTTCAACTCATATTTCAACATAAAAATACAAATCAAAGATAAAAAATTATTTGAACAAAAAGGGGCCAAAACCGTGAGCATCATCATCATGGTGCATGCTCATTTTTTCGTTTTCAAGCTTAAATCCAAGTAGAAATAGGTGTAGAAAACCCTAAGAAGAAAGAAAAATGCACATGCAAGAAGCATTGAACTTGAAACAACAAAACCTTAACTTTGAAGAACTTGAAGAAACCGAAAACCACAAGAAAAAAAAGAAAGAACACAAGTTAAAAGCTTGATACCTAAGTGGATGAACAAGAATGAGTAAGAAAAATCAAGTTTTCATCTAGTTCCTTTTCTTCTTCTTCCTTGGCCTCCTCTCCGCTTCTCACTTCTTCTTCTTCTTCTTTTTTTGTTCTAAGACTAAGGGTGTACAAGAGGGTGGTCTTAACATTGGGGGTATATATAGGCAAGCTTTAAGTTGGGGTCTATGGCACAAAGAGGCGGTCGAATTTTTCTAAGAGTCATGGGGACTCATGTGCAAATTTTAATTGGGGTCTCTTGCCTAAATATGGGGTTCAAATGAAGCAAGAGGCTTTAGGGGGTTTATTTGCAATTTTACTAGTGTAGGTTTTTATGACAAGATAGCTTAGGTTTTTATGATGGTTTACTTAGTGGGGAACATGATTAAATAGAGTCATTAATGCTTGTCTCCTTAGTGCTCTATGGAGAAGATAAACAATTAACGCACATTTCAAATTTGAATTTGGCTCTTAAAATTAAAATTTTCCTCCCTCCTACTAGGCTTGGCCATGGCACACACAAGAGAGGGGAAATAAAATTTTCCTTCTCCACTTTAAAGGAAGTACAAAAAAAAATCTAATTTAAATAAAATAAATATACTCCACGGTTTTTTTTTTAAATAATTAAAAACACAAAAATTCACAATTAAATAATCCACGAAAAATCAAGTCAAATACTGATTAAATTAAATTATGGAATTAAAATTTCATTCCATAAATCTAATAATTCCTATTTCATTTTTAAATACTGAAAATAATTGGGGAAATTGCGGGTATTACAATGACAATACCAAGTGATAAATCGATGATGACATTTGATGTATAACAGGTTAAGCTTTGGATGATGATGATGATGATGATGATGATGGTGTGCTTGTTTGATTCAAGCTTAGTGTGTCCTGTGTTTAGTGAGTTTATCCTTTAGGACTTTATGTAAATCAATGATATCTAGGTACTCAAGGTGACATATTTTAAGAACTTGGAAAAAAAATGTTTTTATGAAAAATTGTAGGAGAATACCATGTTTTATGAAAAACTTTGTGAAAATCTTTTGCGAAAACCTCTGGTTACAAATCTATTTTAAAAAACTGTTTTTTAAGTGAAAGTAATCAATTACTTTTTCAGATAATCAGTTACTTCCTTTAAATTATGTAACCTGAGAGAATAGAAAGAAGATAATCAATTACTTCTCTTAAAATAATCGATTACTTTCAGGTCTGATACATTTAATATTATTTTAGTGAAAATAATCGATTACTTCTGCAAAGTAATCGGTTACTTTTTCAAAATTCAAATTATATGTTTTCACATAATGCAGATAATCGATTGCCCTAGCCAAAGTAATCGATTACCTCCTTATTAATTTTGAAAATCATGAAACAATCAATCTGATTCAGAAAATGATTTATTTCCTTTCTGGATTGATTTCGTTTCAGTTTACAAAAAGGTCTTCTTCCTCTTTTTAAAACCTAATGCTCTATACTCTCTCTAAACCTTTTTTTTTAAATCAAACTTTGAGAGTTCATCTTCTTCTTCTCTGTTCTGAAAAATATAAAAATCCTTGAGAGCCTAAGATAATCATCTGATATAGTTTTCTTATTGTTGAATCAACACTATCTAGAGTGCACGAATTGTTAGTGTTCTATTTCTTCTCAACCAAATCTTTGTAAGGGAAAAGTGTGACCCTTAGTGTTAGGGAGTGGATCCCTTAGTGTGAACGTGTGACACGTTCTTAGGGTGAGGAATCCTTGTTTACTGGGGTAGAGTCTAGACGAACGGTGGGGCACCTAGTAGAAATACTACCTTAGGTTCTAGGTAGAGGCTACCTAGTGTTTTGTTTTTTGATGTCCCTAACGAACGGTGGTTCTGAGTAGTGTGCGGGACGCTCTTTCTTGTAATCAGGGATGTTTGTCCTTATTATCGTTTAGTGAAGAAAAACTCAAGCGGGTCACTTCGGGACTGGACGTAGGCCTTCCGCTGGAAAGGCTGAACAAATATAAAACCAACGGTGCACATTTCTCTTCCCTTATCGTTTATTTACTGTTGTTATTTTTATTGTTCATGTTCTTCATCACATCAATATAATTATTTTCATATTAATATATTTTAAAGGGTTTTAATTTATTTAGCGCGTAACCATTTTCATAGTTTTGATTTAATTTGTTTTGCGCATATTAAGTCATTAATTTCAATATTGGCTTTTGCTCAATCTCTCTTAATCGATTCAATTCGTTTTTCCGCTGCAAGTATTAATTGATTTTATTGAAAAGCGATTAATTTCCAAAGTGTTAAATGAATTTTTAAATACCCAATTCACCCCCCCCTCCCCCCTCTTGGGTGACGGCTGTCAATCCTAACACTTGTACCCTACGAATTCTTTCATACTTGACATTCATACAAAACCATGTATGACTAATGCAGGATTACTCCTTCATTATTCATCAATTAAATCTTTTTTAGTAAAGTCTCATTGGGATTGCTCTCAAGGAAACCCAATCCATTCATATAGGACAATAGACAATTAACTTCCACTCTTTCCAGTTTATCATATTGGAATATTTATCCATTGTCAAGTCATCATCAACAAGCATGAAGAATTTGAATAAAATCATCAACCAATATTAATCTCAAATAACTACTGCATTCTGTCAGGCTCTAATCGGTTAGAGTGACTCATAACCGGTTAGATTATGCAAGCTGAGAACAAAACACGTTTCTTTTACAAATCCAATTAATTCTAAATTCCTTTATTTTTCCTTAAAACAAATTAAAGTACATATATGAATAAAATTATATTAAGTCCCAATTGCAAATCATTATTATTAGCATTCTAATCCCTTGAATCCTTTTATGTTACATAGTTCCTAACATACAGTTATGAATCTATTTCTTATTGTCATTAAACCCTTCTTCTAAAGTCTATAATTAAGCTTAAGTTATGAACTAAAATGTCATTCATACCAAACTAATAGAAAGTTACTATATTAAACTTGGTTATTTAACACATGCTGTCAGTCTCTAACCGGTTACAGAGGCTCCTAACCGGTTAGATTCTGCAGTCAGAAAGTGAATAATAAGATTCTAAGTTCAATTTATTTCCAACTTCAACAAATTTCCTCCTAACACTTATGCAGAGTCCAAAGCATGTTTCTAAGGCATTATTAGAGTATGATCTTAACCATATTAACTTTGGGCAACTTCTCTAATAATCTAAGCATTCTTTATAAATTCCAAACTTATGATTAACTATCTTAACTTTATTATTTTCCAACCATAAATGATAAATACAGTATAGCATGGAAACATATTCATTTAATTCATTTATGAGACTCCTAAGATCATAACCCAAGCCTAAGTTACTTATCAATTAATAATAAACTGATTTGGTTCTGTTCTATCATGTTAATCGGTTAAACTCCCTGCTAACTGGTTAAATATGAGAGGTTTGCACATCAACTTGAGAGCAAACATGTATTTTGCAGCATCAATACTTCTCAACACCTAATTAATAGTTCAAAGCAATATCACGCAACATACATTACTTAATTTCTCACCAATTGCAAGTGCATAATTGATTCTTATTTTCCAAGTGCATAATCAATTCATCAAGCAATTATTACAAACCTATTATTACAAACCTATGGTGGAATCAAAATTACATACTTGTCATTCATTTCAGCACTTATTCAAGTTATAAACCAAGTCCACATAATAAACATACTCATATTCAAAAGTTCATGATCAATTCATCAACTAATTCAATCTTGTGAATTCCGATAATAATCAACAAGCATCAAGATTTCACCATCTAACACATTTATTTATACTTTGAATCAGATTACCACATATTGACCAAGTGGTTGTCTTAACCTCCAAGTCAAGCAAGCATGTCTTGGTTCCAAATCAACAATCATGTATCAAACTCTACAATTAATAATCCTAGTAATATGAATGCTCTCATACCTTAGATAATTGGAGAGAATAACTTAAACACTCTCAAATTCAGAAAGGACAACAGCTAGCAGCAACCAGAGAATAACAGCAACAACAGCTCGAAACCAGCAAAACAGAGTAACAAGGACAGCACAACACTAAACGCCTTGAATTCACAAGCTCCCACACTCACAATTCCTAAGCTAAAAGTGCAACAACCAAGGGCTGATTACTTGCACGAATTTGAGGAAGTATTTGGGCAGAGTTTTAGCTCTGAAAACGAAGGGAATTGAGCCCAAACAGGAGCAACCAAAACCCCAATTTATAGAGGAGGAAAAGAGAGGAAAGGAGGCAAGAGTGGAGCAAGGTATGCCACCCTACCCTTCCTCATACCACACATTTGTCATGGGTCTGCTAAGGACGTTCCAAGTGTCCTGGGAAAAAGAAAAATCGGGGTTTCCAGAAGTTTCCATGCTTAAACCGACTTAAAATTATGCAAAAACAGACGCACTAACCGGTTACTGGTTTTACTAACCAGTTAGGCACTGCTAAAATTCAGAAATTTAAATATAGTACACTATTGCACTGAAAAAATTTAAAAAGATTTACTTCTCAAAACAAAATTTCCACTGTTGGATGTTAAGATAAAAAGGTCAGGAACCTTGTCTAAAAATTTGAGCAAGATCCAACGGTTAAAGAAGGAGATATTGTCCGATCTTTGCATAATATTTTACAAAAATATCATTTTCTTAATTATTCTATTTAAGTCCTTCTTACTACAAATATTTTATTTCCAAGAAATATGTTTCTTTTTGTTCTTCTTTCCAAAATACTGCCTTTAAAATAATTTTCAATATTAAAATAATTATTTAATCTTTTTAGGAAAATGAGGGATATTACATACGTGAACACAAATATATATATATATATAATTTAAAAGAGAGATTGTACATTGATAATTTTCATTGTCATTAATTCAAAATGGCATTAGTACATAACTATAATGATCGCAATTTAGAGAAAATAGATAGTGCATGCACTGACGATATAAAGTTTTTTTTACACCATTAGTTCATCATCTATCGTTCATTTGTATTACTTTTATCTAAAAGTCAACGATCATAAAGACATGAATGGGGATGATGGACTAATGGTGTAAAAAACTTTACACCGTTAGTGTAGACCCATTAATCTCTACAATTTAAAGGACATAAAAAAATATTATTTATTTTATGAAAAATACTAATTAAAAAGTTACTTTTTAAAAAATACTCCCTCCGCCCCACATACAAGGATGGTAAAAAAGGGCAAAAAATTTTGTCCCAAATTATAGTTAAAGTAATCGATGAAAAGCATAGAAATTATAAACTTTGAATTGTGATTGGTTGATCAATGCAAAATGCATTAAATTAAGTGTTTGATAATTGGTTGATGAGTTAGACAAAACATTAAATGTATGTCTCCTTAATTTTTTTTACTTTTCCAATTTGTAACCATCCTTGTGGGACGGAGGGAGTAATTATTAAAATATTCAAAATAAAGTCAAACAAGTATCAAAGAAGTATAAAAAAAGTATCGGGGAGTATCGGGAAGTATCTGAGAAGTATTCTAAAAGTATTTTTAAAAAAATAATTAAAATTAAATAAAAAATAATTGGATACTTTTGAGACACATATCGAGAAATATCATACGCGTATCAATATCAGATATAGGTGCTAATGATATGGTCTTTGCAATATTATGCAGTAAATAACAATATTTACAAATTACAATTGTGAATGTGAAGCCTATCAACCATTCCACATTAATGGTCAACCTATTTTCTATGGCCGACCTTCTCTAATTTTTTTAACAACCATAATTTTAATTATTTTTTCTTATATTCTACTTCATTTGGTCTTATTTATAGGGCATACTTAATCATATCACACAGACCAAGGAAAGTAGTTAGGTTTCTTGAAACTTTGAAAAAATACTTCAACATTACAATCTTACCCTCTTAACTTGCATTGGAAATTTCACAATGTATTATTTCACATTAATGGGCAAAGGACAAATAAGAGAAAAGAGCAATAAATGCCTCCTAGAAAATACAAAGTGACTTATAAATAGGACCAAAGAATCCTTCTAGAATGTGACTTATAAATAGGACCGGAGGGAGTATATTCTAAACCGGAGGGAGTGATAATAACTAGTTATTGCTGTCATATTACTACATGTTTAAATAACAATATTCGGCTGGTAGTCTAAAAAGCATAATGTAATTTTTGAGGAAATCGCAATTGGTGGTTGGAGAGACAAAGGAACCCTAGGAATACACCTAGAAGGGGGGTTGAATAGGTGTACAAGATACCTTGAAAGATTTTCGAACGAAACAAATCGAAACAATCAAAACAAATGATTTTTGCAAATTCTACAGCACTTAATCGATTAACCTGAAATTTAATCGATTAACCTGCAATTTAATCGAGTACGAATCGATTAAACCTGAAAGTTCAAAAGTCCTTAATCGATTAAATCTATCAGAAACTGAAAAATCACTTTTCAATTGAATACGAAAATCAATCAATCAACACTTAAGATCAGAGATTCAGCGAAAACAATTAACACCTATATTGTTATTGATTATCCTAGTTATGAAAATGATTTTCCCTTTATCAATTTGAACAAATAAAGATTTAATTCAATCAATTATGAAAATCAATCTTTCTAGGTTTTCAATCAAGAACGCAATCAAATGACTTGAATATAAAGAGTAAGGGTTTAGAGATACGACACAACGATTTATCCTGGTTCACTTTCATCCACTTGAAAGCTACATCCAGTCCCCTCTTCAACCAAGAGAGATTCTTCACTATGAGGAATTAGAGTTCTCAAATTACAAGTGATTGCCTCACAAGACTTCCTTCTTGCTAGCCTACAAGAGATAACCGACACCCTTGCCTTGTAATCCTATTGATCTTCTCTCTAATCTAACCTCTACCCCTTGTTGATAATCGACACAACAAGTCTTCAATTGCTTGATGATAATCCAGACACCAAGGCTTCTCTTTGCTTGATTCACAACCAAGACTTTCTTCAATTGCTTGAACTTTGCTTGATGATAATCGACACACCAAGGCTTCTTATTTGTTGTAGTGGCTTGCCTTATTGCAAAGATTACAACTCAATGAATACACATAACAATCCTAATGAATCTCCATCAATAGCTATGACAAATCACACAAGAGATTCAAAGGTTCTTGATCAAAGAATATGAAAATAGAAAAGCTTTGATCTTTGAAATTGAGAGAGAATAGAGTGACTTGATTCTTGTAAAATTAATATCAAAATGATAGGTTGTAATCACAAAGGTTAGGAAAAGGTTTTTATAGAATACCCAAAAGTTATGGCACTTGAAAACTGATTTTGAGAAGTGAAAAACGTATTTTAAAAAAACCAGTTTAGCAGTACTTAATCGATTAAATCTCTACTTAATCGAGTACTAATCGATTAAATATGTTCTTAATCGATTAAACATGTCTGATACTTGTTTAAAACTTGTTTTCTCAAAACTAAACCTTTCCTTTAAAACCTTTAAGCCACCTATTGATTTTAGGTTAAGTAAAAACTCAAATTATGATTAAATCATGACTTATGAATGAGATTCACTACCCTCTAAACAAACTACCCAAATGAAAACCTATGAAGCTTGAGAGGCAAAAGATAAAACAAAAACAATTATACTCAAACTTAAGTCTTCATGAGCTTGTTCTCTCTTCTTCACTTGATGTTTGTTGTTGCTTGTTGAACTTGAACTTGATCATCACATGATAGCTTGTTCAAAACACTTTGTCATTATCAAAACATTCATCATGGAACTTACAATCTCCCCCTTTTTGAAAATGACAAACCATGTTTTGAAGTTCTCCAAAAGTTCTTTGAAGTTGTTGATGCTTTAACAATTTTATCACTTGGTGAGACTCTTGCTCCTCCTCAATAAATGCTTTTGACATTTGAATCCAATTGAGATAAGCTTGATTCTCCCCCTATCTTCAACAACTTAGCTCAACCTACATAAAAACAACAACAAAACAACCTTTCTCCAAACAAACATCTAAAAATCATATTATTTATCCAACAATCATTTCTCCACCTTTGAGAAACATTCCAATTAATTCAAAACATCATATTTCTCCCCCTTTGGCATTATCAAAAAGTCATATATACCAATTGAAATATAACATCTAAGCCAAGGTAAGAAATCAATGATCATTTCTTTACAACATTGATACCAATTGAACAAATACAATAGAACTATACTTTGAAATGTGATATCAATTGGCAAGAAAATATAACAATGAAATATGATACCAATTGAGAACTAAAATGATCATAATATCACATAACAAAGAAGATATCAATTGTAAAGAAGTACATATATCAACAAATATTTGATACCAATTGTGATATTTCTTTAATAACATCCAAAGCATGTCACTATATCATGATAACCATCTATGAATCTACTCAATGATACCAAATGATTTAATTTAACATTTAGAAAAGTAATACCAATTGAGAAGATACCATTTGACGTTCACAATCTAACCATAACATTTGTACCATATTGTAGGACTTCTTTTGATACCAATTGAAGATGCAAATATGAATAACACTTGTAAGCTCTCTTTGCTCTTCAATCATACCTACAAAACAATCATGCTTTGCTTTTTGGTATCCAAATGGTTTTGGATCCATTTTTGTTAGTGTAGGGACTTTCACCCTTTCTCATCCAAACAAAATCTCCTTTAGGTATACCATGCACTTTAATATAACACACATTTGAAGTATGTCCATGAGTACCACAATAGAAACATGTTGGTGCATTTGAAAAATCAACTTTAGAAAAATCAACAACATTTCTATGAGAATTACTCTTAGCATTAGTATAACCCAAACCAAACTTGTTTGAATTTTCTCTTTGAAAATTTAACAATGTGCGCAATCTAATATCACCATTTGAGAAACTTGCAAGCTTATTTTTCAAAATAGCATTTTCATCTTTAAGCAACTTGCAATTCTCACAATCAACCACAATATTCACTCTACTAGCACAATCACAAGAAGAACTAGCATATATAAGATCAAGAGTTTCATTTTCAAGATTAAGCTCATCAACTTGTTTTTGAAGATCTAAAATCTCTTTTTGATGTTTCAAAATGAGCTTCTTCCTTTCAATGTTTTTCAAAGCTAGTTTTTCAAGTTGTTCATGCATTTCTTCATAAGCATTATATAACAATTCATATTTAGAAGAAATTTCGGATTTAGTATGACTTACATTGCTTTCCTCGCTTTGATAACTTGATTCATCATTTGAACTTTGTTCTTCATCATCTACTAGAGTTATCAAGTTGAGACAAGCGGCTTCTTCATCATCCGAAGAACTACTCGATGTGCTTTTCTTGTTATCTTCATCACTATCCCAAACTATGTATGCTCTTTTAGATTTAGAATTTTTCTTGTCTTTCTCCTTTTTCTTGAGATACCTAGAGCATGAGTACTTGAGATGTCCGGGTTTTCCGCATTCATGGCAAACTACACCTTCTTTTGATGTCTTGGTCTTGTAGTGTGGGGAATCCTTCTCTTTACTTTTGTCCTTGTTCAACCTTCCTTTTCTCCTTAGAAACTTGTCAAATTTCCTTAGCAAAAGTTTCATTTCTTTTTCATCAACATCCGAATCGGAATCTTCACTATCATCATCATCGGAACTTTCTTTCTTTTTGTATCCACTTTTGACTTTAAGAGCAAGTCCCTTTCTTTCTTTGTTTTTATCCGACTCTTCATTGATACTTAATCGTCCAAGCTCCATTTCATGTTCTTGAAGCTTTCCGAAAAGTGTTGCTAGATCCATAGCATCCAAATTCTTAGATTCAACAATAGCCGTTACTTTTGGTTGCCAATTCCTGTCTAAACATCTCAACACTTTGTTAGAAAGTTCACCTTGTAAGAAAGTCTTACCAAGAGCAAGTAAATGATTAATAATATGAGTAAAACGCTTTTGCATATCATTAATAGATTCATTTGGAAGCATTTGAAACAATTCATAATCACGCATTAAAGCATTCAATCTAGCTCTCCTAACCTCACTAGTTCCTTCATGAGTCACTTGTAAAGTGTCCCACATTTCCTTAGCACTAGAACATTGAGAAACTCTAAAGAACTCGTCATAGGATAAAGCGGATGTGATGATATTCTTTGCCTTATAATCATATTGTACTTTCTTTCTATCATCATCTTTCCACTTGTCCTCGAGGATCAATTGTTCTACACCTTCAACTAAACTAGAGGGGATATGAGGACCTTTTTCAACTACTTTCCAAATTTCACTATCTATGGCTTGGATAAAGATTTTCATTCTAACTTTCCAATATGCATAGCCTTCTCCGGCAAACAATGGAGGACGACTTATTGAAGCACCTTCACCACCAAAGGAATTCATGGAACCCATTGCGATTTTCTTAAAGGATCTTTACGAAAAAGCTCTTATGCTCGTGTCTTTCGACCGAGCTCTGATACCAATTGAGGAAACCGCAATTGGTGGTTGGAGAGACAAAGGAACCCTAGGAATACACCTAGAAGGGGGGGTTGAATAGGTGTACAAGATACCTTGAAAGATTTTCGAACGAAACAAATCGAAACAATCAAAACAAATGATTTTTGCAAATTCTACAGCACTTAATCGATTAACCTGAAATTTAATCGATTAACCTGCAATTTAATCGAGTACGAATCGATTAAACCTGAAAGTTCAAAAGTCCTTAATCGATTAAATCTATCAGAAACTGAAAAATCACTTTTCAATTGAATACGAAAATCAATCAATCAACACTTAAGATCAGAGATTCAGCGAAAACAATTAACACCTATATTGTTATTGATTATCCTAGTTATGAAAATGATTTTCCCTTTATCAATTTGAACAAATAAAGATTTAATTCAATCAATTATGAAAATCAATCTTTCTAGGTTTTCAATCAAGAACGCAATCAAATGACTTGAATATAAAGAGTAAGGGTTTAGAGATACGACACAGCGATTTATCCTGGTTCACTTTCATCCACTTGAAAGCTACATCCAGTCCCCTCTTCAACCAAGAGAGATTCTTCACTATGAGGAATTAGAGTTCTCAAATTACAAGTGATTGCCTCACAAGACTTCCTTCTTGCTAGCCTACAAGAGATAACCGACACCCTTGCCTTGTAATCCTATTGATCTTCTCTCTAATCTAACCTCTACCCCTTGTTGATAATCGACACAACAAGTCTTCAATTGCTTGATGATAATCCAGACACCAAGGCTTCTCTTTGCTTGATTCACAACCAAGACTTTCTTCAATTGCTTGAACTTTGCTTGATGATAATCGACACACCAAGGCTTCTTGTTTGTTGTAGTGGCTTGCCTTATTGCAAAGATTACAACTCAATGAATACACATAACAATCCTAATGAATCTCCATCAATAGCTATGACAAATCACACAAGAGATTCAAAGGTTCTTGATCAAAGAATATGAAAATAGAAAAGCTTTGATCTTTGAAATTGAGAGAGAATAGAGTGACTTGATTCTTGTAAAATTAATATCAAAATGATAGGTTGTAATCACAAAGGTTAGGAAAAGGTTTTTATAGAATACCCAAAAGTTATGGCACTTGAAAACTGATTTTGAGAAGTGAAAAACGTATTTTAAAAAAACCAGTTTAGCAGTACTTAATCGATTAAATCTCTACTTAATCGAGTACTAATCGATTAAATATGTTCTTAATCGATTAAACATGTCTGATACTTGTTTAAAACTTGTTTTCTCAAAACTAAACCTTTCCTTTAAAACCTTTAAGCCACCTATTGATTTTAGGTTAAGTAAAAACTCAAATTATGATTAAATCATGACTTATGAATGAGATTCACTACCCTCTAAACAAACTACCCAAATGAAAACCTATGAAGCTTGAGAGGCAAAAGATAAAACAAAAACAATTACACTCAAACTTAAGTCTTCATGAGCTTGTTCTCTCTTCTTCACTTGATGTTTGTTGTTGCTTGTTGAACTTGAACTTGATCATCACATGATAGCTTGTTCAAAACACTTTGTCATTATCAAAACATTCATCATGGAACTTACAATTTTTCTGTCCTGATTGATAAAAGTTTTTTTTTTTTAAACTCAAATGCATCTAGATGTTCGTTAACAAAACAGAAGTTTTCCACCATGAAGCAAAATTTTCAATTCTTAGAGTTGAACACAAAATAAAGAATTCATAGGCAAATAGAAAAAAAGAGTTGTAAAAAAAAGAATTGTAGCTTGACAGTTATTCAATTAACAACATACTAAGCTTTTTACAATGGTGAAAGATCTAGAGAGACTTGCCCAACATCATATACACCAAATTAATAAAGTACAAATTAAGAAAATGATGCATACATGCCAGACCTAAATCAATCTCTTAACCAGACCGAGCTTCTAGAAATTTTAGTCATGGTTCAAAGTGACTTCTAGAAACCAAGGGTCCAAACCAAAATATATAACTCTAGGCATGAATAAAGGTAGTGAGAAGGGTGAGAGGAAATTCGAACTCGTCACGGCAGCAGTGAAAGGGAGGGATGAACGGCGCGAACGGCGGTGGTGGAGGGCGAGGGGCGAACGCGAACAACGAACATCGAGCGACGAACGCAACATAGAATGGTGAGGGACGAAAGCAAACGGCATGGTGAACGGCGGTGGCGGTGAGACGCGAACAACGTGGTGGGTGAGACGTGAACGACGTGGTGAACGCGAGCGGCGGTGGCACGAGGGACAATGGTTGACGGCAGTGGGTGGTGACAGGGGGACGGTGGCGGTGGCTGCTTGAAGGTTGTGTAGGGTTTGGAGAGAGTGTTTGATTTAGAATTTGGGAGAAATTACATATGATTGGGATTTTGGGGTGGAGAGAGATTTTATTCTTTAATTTTTTAATTAAGATAATAATTATTTTACTAAAATAACCCTGACTATAACTTTATTTTCTAAAAGCTGAAAAGGGATTTTTTGTCTAAACAATTAGGTACGCATTGCTAACATGATCCTTCTAAAATAAGAAGTTACTCATGTTAGCATTCTCGTTTACTAAAATATAAAAATATTAAAAAAGACACTTATTTAAGACTAGGTCACATCATCGACTCATCGTCACTCGCACGCTTCCCAAAAAAACTATTTTTTTAAATCAAATTTTTTAATAAATTTTAAAAGAAATTATTTTTTAATAAAAAAAATCATGTGGTGTCTGTGGCTCTACATAACACGTCACTCGTCGATATTGTGAAAGTGACATAACATATCGTCGGCTATATTATCACTTAAGTGACGAAATGACCATTTCCCTAAAATTAAACAAATTTTAAGGATTCAAAGCATCGTAAAAAAAGTTTAAGAACGAATTCTAAAATAATACCTAAGTTTAGGATTAAAATATCAAATAAGCTTTTTTTTTTTAACCTTTCTCTCTTATGTATTCCGGTCAAAGTCAAATACACAAGTATGTGCGCAAGATAAGACAACTGGGTATTTCTGGAATTGAATTAATTTGTCATATTTTTTAAATTTTTAATTCCTGAATTTCTATTTTGATTTGGATCTGAAATTGATTTGGAATTAATTTTGGTTTATGTGGTTTTTGATTTGGAATTAATTTCTGAATATCCATTTCGGTGGACTCTGTATGAAATTTTGATATATATGGTTTTTTTTAGGCTTATTTATGGTTTTAGTCCCTAAAAGTTCAGCGTGTTTTGGTTTTACTCCCTAGAAGTTATTTTGACCGAGACTAGTCCTTAAATTTTCAAACATTTTGGTTTTGGTCCCTTCCATTACTAAAAATCTATTATTTGATTGTGTGGCTAGCGGAACATCATATCAGTGGTCCATGCGATTTGGGGTGACACAAAATAGGTGATATGACATTGTTCAGGTGGATGATACAGATTCACGGACGCAAAATGGTCTGATACGTAAAATAGTCTCGTACCCAAAATTTTGAGTTCATGGCCTGAATCATCAATGTCACATCATCTATTTGATGCTACCTCACACCACGTCGATGCTGATGTGGATTTTCATTAACCATGTCAGCAAATAACAGAATTTTACTAATGAAAGGGACTTAAACCAAAATGTTTGAAAATTTAAGGATTAGTCCGGTCAAAATAACTTCTAGGGACTAAAACCAAAACACGCTTAACTTTTAGGGACTAAAACCATAAATAAGCCTTTTTTTTTTATAAAGATATATGTGGTTTTTTTTATAAATAGATATATGTGGTTTTTGTTTTTTTTTTCGTCCGTATTCCTTGCGAAACCACTAGTATCTCCAAGAGCACCCTTAATACCAGGGAGACTTTGAGAGATATATGTGGTTTTGATAGCATAGTTAATATTTAAAAAAAAATTAGGAAAATTCTCTCTCTCCTCTGTGTTATTTGCCTCCTCTGCATAAAAGGGTCCCATTTAACCCTTGAAGCACTGGCTTCTACAAGCACGTTGGCTTGCCTAAGCACACCGTTAAGCACGCCTCCAACCGTAAACCGGGTGAAGAACGTGCTTAGGTGGGAATGGACGGGGTAAGCAACTAGCCCCCATGTGGATGCTCTTATATCGCTCTGTTTCTTCCGTTTGCCAGAAGCAAAATCACAGAGCAGGGCTTCAAAATTTAACTTAACAACACTGCTGCTGCTCTCCCCTCCCTCGGTTCCCTAGCCTTCTATCTGCATTCTCCGGTGAGTTTCTCGTAGTCCATTGTTCTCTTTTTTATTTTATCACTTTCTCTCTCTATGTTATTCTTATCTCTGTCGGCTTACCCTGCTTGCTTGCTTCTGAAATTTCTTAACACTTTACACCCTTCTTTCCTTAACTTTTGATTTTTAAGCATGACCATATTCGAAAAGTGTTACTCCCTCCGGTCCTATATATATAGGTCACATTCTAGAAAGTTTTCTTGGTCCTAATTATAAGTCACTTTATATTTTCTATGCATTATTTATTCATTTTTCTCTTTTTTGCTCTTATTAAATGCTTTGACTATCTATGTGTTTTTTTTGTTCATGAGTGTGAATTTTCCAAGAAAAGTTAAGGGGGTAAAATTGTAATGTTACAATATATTCTCATAGAATTCATAAAACCAACCACCTTGGTATGTGTAATTCCTTTAAGTATGCCCTATAATAAGGACCGGAGGGAGTAGATTATTGTAAGTTTTATATGTGTTTTGTCTAAAGTGTTTGAATTTAAACCTTATCGAAAATTATAGTAATATTTAATTTCTATTGGAAAGTGTGTCTATTAATTAATGTATACTCCCTCTGATCCTATTTAGAGGGCATACTTAACCATATTACATGGACCAAGAATGGTAGTTAGGTTTCTTGAAACTTTAAAAAAAATACTTCAACATTACAATTTACCCTCTTAACTTGCATTGAAAATTTCACATTGTATTACTTCACATTAATGGGCAAAGGGCAAATAAGAGAAAATAACAATAAATGCCTCCTAGAAAATACAAAGTGACTTATAAATAAGACAAAAAAATATCCTAGAATATGACTTATAAATAGGACCGGAGGGAGTAGTAGTTTATTAGTTTAGGGATCAGAGACAAGATTGATGAGGAACAAAAGAAATTATTGAATCAAGGGTTAAAATTGAAAAAAAAAATGATTATGTATAGAAATTGTAATAGGACAAAAGTTATAGAATAAAAAAAAAAAAGGCTTAAAAGCCAAGTTATGGAATAGAGGAAGTATTAAATTTACATAGAATTTAGATTCATTCTTTTCTAGTGTGATTTAGTAACTAGTACTATAAGTGTTGACACTGTTCCGTTAACTTGATTTGATGTCATGTCTAGGTGTGTTGTAAAAAAGTTAATCTTTATTCGCCCATCACTCACCGTCGTCCTCATAGCACATCGCCATACCTGATCCGTATTGCCTTTTTTTTTTTGGTAAAGGACCAGTACGTGCCCGGATACATACCTGGGCATACCCAATTCATACCTGTACCCGATATGTACTGGATACGGATACGGCAGGCAAAGTAACATACCCGTGAAACATAGCAATGGGTTTCTTTATTATTAGTTCTTTAAGGATAAACTAGAGTTTACAATACTTGGAGGGCGTTTTTTTTTAAGTATGCAAATATCTGGGATCTGGAGACTGGAGTAATATAAAAGGACATGAAATAGTGAATACTGAATAGTAGAACTCACAAGATTTTTCAGGATTTGGCATGGTGCTATCAGATTTGGAATATCATGTCCTAGTCTATGCTCTGTTAGACACATGCCCATGTTATTCTGTTAAGGTTTTGAAAGCAGCTTTGTGGCATGGGATGTCTAGGTGTTTGAGTAATAATTATAGGTTAAATCACAAGATAAAGATTTGATATTGATTGCTGATTCTGAATTATTACATGAAATTCTATTGCCTTGGCTTCATAAATTTTTTTATTGATTATTTAATTATGCTACTGTGGTCTAAAATATAAATTATAAACCATGGTAAATAGTTCCATTTTGTATAACATGATTGAATTAAGTGATATTTATATTAATGCTTTGTAACATCTTTGCATTTGTTTCTTTCTGTTTGGGCCAATATAAACCTTTTGCCGCTATCCATCAATTTAAATAT
Organism: Crotalaria pallida; assembly: GCA_037953625.1. NCBI lineage: Eukaryota > Viridiplantae > Streptophyta > Magnoliopsida > Fabales > Fabaceae > Crotalaria > Crotalaria pallida. The sequence continues at coordinate 51,333,715 of CM075654.1, read as the reverse complement.
TTTTTTGACAAATTCCTGCAGGTTTCGTGTTTATTATGTTACAAGGTTCTCCTGCACTATAGTGCGCTATAGTGGTTCATCGATAATGGTGATTGGAGCAACATTGCACCATAGATTCCTTCTTCATTTCCGTCCTATACTGAGTCAATATCTTTCGGTTTATTCAATATCATCATTGCAAAACCTAGAGCAGTCTATCAGAGCTGAAATAGAAGCCAAAAACTTCGCTAAAATTCCTGACCTTCTTGTTTCCTGCCAAGATAGTTCAAATCCTTTCTCTTTCTTTTCTTCATTTCCCCAGAACTTACAAGTGCAAATTATTGACGAAATGTTGCAAGCTTTCATACCTGTTAGACCTCGCTCTAAGCCCAAACTAGCCTATTCCTTCCTTCTTTCGTACACCCTCCAAAGTTCCCATCCCCTCCCTCTTTCACTTGCTGTCCTACAAAGGACACTACGTTCTGGTTGTGTTCCAATCCCTCAAACCCATGTTCTCCTCTCGTCTGCGTGGTTGGGCTGGCGACGCCTTAGCCATTCTGTTGCCAATATTTTACGTGAGATGCAATCAATTGGATATCATCCTGACTCCGTGACTTGTAACTATTTACTATCATCTCTTTGTGCTGTTGATCAATTGGTGGAGGCAGTTAAGGTCTTGAAGGGGATGGGTGGAGCAGGGTGCATTCCTGATTTTAATAGTTATGGCATTGTGATTGGTGCATTGTGCAGGGTCAGAAAGACTGTTGAGGCGGAAGATATGATGAAGCAAATGATGGTGAAACATGGGCTGACCCCAGGACAGGGGACTCTAGTCAAATTGTTCGCAGCATTGCGGGCGAACAGAGAGATATGGAAAGCTGTTGAGTTGATTGAATTCCTGGAAAAAGAGGGTCACTCTATTGGATTTGAGAGTTACGAGTCGGTGGTTGAAGGGTGCATGGAGAAGCGCGAGTATGTTTTAGCCGGAAAGGTTGCAGTGAGGATGACAGAAAGAGGTTTTATACCGTATATCAAGATCCGGCAGAAGATAGTTGAAGGGTTGACCAGTATCGGTGAGTGGGAGACAGCTTGTTCCGTGAGACAGAGATTCACAGAACTTAAATCTTAGCTGTTAAATCTATTTAGAGTGAGGTAAGTACTATTCTTAATGCTGAACTACTATTGCTAAGACTTATGGTTTCTGCAGTATGATGTGGTTGTTCTTTTCTCAATGACACTAAAAGATTGGGATATGCTTTGAGACAGGCAACACTTGAAATTCAGATTCCCTAAACATTTGGGGATATAATCACTGAAGTTAAAGCACGGACAGTCGGAAATAGATTATATGCAATGGAACTGGCTTTTATTGAACGGTGAATCAGTATTCCTTCAATCCTTTTTAGCCTGACTTCAATGGTGTTAGCTATCTTGTGAGATGGTTAGTTGAGAGAATTTAGCTGTCACACCGGATACTAAATTGGTGGGAGGTTTCATGCAATTTATGTTATGGTGGGCCAGTTTCTGGTCATCTTTCTGCTTCTGCACAATGATGAATGATTAGCCTCTTAAGTTCTAATTGTCTTCACTTATGCTTGGCTCAATCGACAATGCTTGATCAACATACACTCGTGAGTAAAATTTCAGAAAGAAAACATGTAGGTTGGATTTTATCATCTTTTCTGTTTACGCATTGCTACATTCAATATATGTAAATCATGTTGAATTAATTTACTCATTGATTTTAGTTATCTTTTCTCTAGAGTTATACTGTAATTGGTAAGTAACGAAACTCTTTATGCTTATCTCGTATATCGTGAAGAGAAAAACTTCCATGGTGACAACTCAATCTCTTTGTTGAATAGGTTCATCTTTTCTTTTTCCCCTATCTATTACAAATATTCTTCTGGTTCTTTTGCTAAGATGATAGAATTATCTTTTTATTATATTTTCCTTTTGCCCCTAATTTGTGATCCATAAAAAGTTTCCTAGTGCATGTTATTAATATGATCACATTTACCTCAGTCAGTTGCCCATCAATCCTTCACAAGCCAGCACCCAACTATGGTGATTTCATATTTGAGGTCCTTTCCACAACTAGCAAATAATACACTGATATTTATGTAACGCAATAGGACAAGTTTATCTTGTTCTGGTAATGCTTTAAGACAAGTGTACCTTATTGTTCAATTTGTACAGAAATTAAATCCCAAATACCATTTTCACAGGGATTAATTAGCAATTACCAAGTTTACCAGAGCTTTTACCAAAAAAGTTGTGGGATTAATCATCTGTGAGAGTGATAAACTTCTTTAGGATACTCGTTTAATAATTTGGTAACATATTTTCTATATAAACTAATTTGATAGTTCAAATACAAGCTGAGCATAAGAGCATAACAAGGGTGACAAAGTTTCACCTGTCAAGAATTTAACGCTACTTGGTAACATACAAATGATACAATGGTATCAGGGACCGAGGGAAGGGATCTCCTCCCTCCTAAATAGGGGTGAGAATTAGTCAAGCCGAGCCAGACTTTAACAAAAACAGGTTTGACTTGTGTTTCAAATTCAAGGCCCAAGTCTGCTTATGAGTTCGTCATAGACTAAATTTGAAGCATAAACTCAACCTATTTCAAAGTTTGGCTTGATCCATATGCCTGCTTAAAAGTCTATTATTCAATAAAATTCTTAGGTTTAAGTACAAACATAAAAATGTCTCGTACCCTCAAATTATGTGAAAGAAATATAATAAAGCGAACAGTAAGCAACATCAAAACTCAAACTATATATCAACAAAAGTATTAGGATTTGTTGCTGTGAGGGAGTGAAATTATTAGGATTTGTTGTTGTGAGGGAGTGAAATTATTAGGATTTGTTTTTTATATGTTAGAATTAGCTTTAATAAATAGGGAAATAAATTATATTTTTATTTTTAATTATAATATAATATAGAATATATTAAATTTTTACTTTTAATTTGAATCACTAATAAAATATAATATATTAATATTTAAAAAATTAAATAGGCCGGTCCAACGAGCTTAATAGGCTTTTTATAAAGCTCGGACCCGACTTATTTAGATATATAGGCTTTTTAAAAGGGAATTGATTTTCTAACCTACCCTTTTGGGTTTTTGACCCCCTTTAATTTTTTTTCCAAAAATATCCTTCTTCATCTTCTTTCTTTCTTCTTCACCCCCTCCATCATCATCTTCTTTTTCTTTTTTCTTTCCTCTTCAAACCCCCCTCCCCCAATCTTCTTCTTCTTCTCTTTCTTCAACTCCCTCTTTATTCCTTCTTCTTCTCCTTCTTCTTCTTCTTCTTCTTCTTCTTCTTATTTTTCTCTCTCTCACACAGTGGCACTCATTCCATTTCCTTCACACACACACAAACACACTCACTAACTCACCCTCACACTCACCCACAATCACCACCACTCACATGCTACACTATTCTGCTTTTTTTCCCCAGTACGTCTAGGCCTGGACGTACGTGTATGTACGTGTAAAATACACGTACGCCTCGGCATTGGCGTACTGGGCTTTTTTAGCCAAAAAACCTCGTACGTCAGCCCCCTGGAGTATGTGTACGGGGCTGGCGTACTCCAGGGGGCTGGCGTACGGGGTTTTTTGGCTAAAAAAGCACAGTACGCAAATGCCGAGGCGTACGTGTATTTTACACGTACATACACATACGCCTAGGCCTTGACGTACTGGGGAAAAAATAAAAAAAAAGCCCTGCGCCTCTGTCGAGGCATACGACATGTTTCGTACGTTTCGACATTGACGTAGGGCACTTTTTACACGAAAAAAAAAAAGAATAGTGTAGTATGTGAGTGGTGGTGATTGTGGGTGAGTTTGGGGGTGAGTTAGTGAGTGTGTTTTTGTGTGTGAGGGAAATGGAATGAGTGTGAGTGTGTGAGAGAGCAGAGGATTGGAGGGAGGGGGTTTGAAGAGGAAAGAAAAAAGAAGAAGAAGAAGAAGATGATGATAGAGGGGGTAAAGAAGAAAGAAAGAAGAAGAAGATGAAAAATGATATTTTTAAAAACCCAAAAGGGGAGGTTAGAAAATCAACTCCCTTTTAAAAAGCTTAAGTCTGACCTTTTTATTAAAAGACCCGAGCCGAGTCAGGCCTTAAGTGAGCCGAGCCATTAGGCCCCATGAACCGACCTGACTTATTCCCACCCCTGCTCCTAAATGAAAAAAATATAGTGATCATGTTTTTTTTACCTCCCCATCTAATCTAATCCCAAAATTAAATTTTTATCTATAATATCCATATGTATGTATTTTTTTTTTCTTTTTTACGTTTCGTACACTAATGGGTCAGCTTACGAGTTTTAAAATTACACGTATGCTGACCCCTCATAATATTAATATTATTTTAAAAAGTCGGAGGACCTTAAAAATATGATTTTAATAGGCTTATTTAAATTTTTAGTCCTTGAACATAAATATTCTTTTCAAATTTGTTCTTAAACTTTTTTTTCAATGTTTTGGATCCTTGAACTTTGCTCAAATTTTAGAAATGGTCATTGACTTGGGTCCAATATATGATGTTTTGAGCATGAATTAGACTCCCTTTTACTAAGGATTTGGCTTGTTTCTCTTGTAAATTTAGGACTTTTTGTATAGTTTTTAGGAAGTTAGGTAATTTAGAATCCTTTGAACGTTTTGATCCGTTTTGGGTTTGTTTCAGGTACTTTCGGAGCTTAAATGAAGAAAATAAATATGGAGCATGAAAGAGGATGAAAAGACCTTGAAAATGGCGCAAGAACAGAGCGAAACGGAGCCGGAGCAGGTGACGCACGCCCAGGCACGCAACATGCGAGAAAGTGACACTGTTCGCTGTTTTGACCATAACTTGAGCTACGCTTATCCAAATGAGGCGATCTTGGTATCATTTTAAAGCTAAGGAAAAGATCTACAATTTTTCCAAAAATAGGCTTGCTCAAATTCGTCCATCTTGGGGATCAAAATCAGTGCCGAAGTTTCTGTCAGACACAAATACGGGATTCTAAAAGGATTTTAATGATAAATTCTATTTGTAGATAAGATTCTTAAAGATTAGATTATTCTAATAGGATATTATCATCTCATATCAATTGGGATTAGTTGTAGACTTTAAATATAGGTTTTTCCTTTAGGTTTTGCAGACTTTTTAGAACCAAATAAGAGATTAGAATATTAGGATTAGAGAAGAGAGGCTGTTATGCAATTGAGAGCAAGGAGGCAAGACACAAGGATTGGAGATCAACATTGTTGGAGGGATCCACTTGATGGTTGAAGATCTCTTGGGGGTAATCTGATTATTGTCTATGATTATTAGTTTATTCCATTCTTTCTTCTTCTTCTTCTTCTAAATATGTATAATTGAACCTCTTGTTAGGAATAGGCTGGACTTGTATGGATCTTAATTTGGCTATTTATTCATGAATTAATGTTTTTCCTTTTAAATACAATTCATAGAATTGATCACTTTATGTTTTGTTTTGGTAATATGAATCTTAATTGAAAATTAGGATTAAATTAGGCCTTTCAACCAAACAATATAATTATTCAATTTGCAGGAATACTTTTGGGTAATTGTATAGCTCTTATAAATTAGAACTCACTTAAGGGATTAAGGGGTAAAGTTTAGTAAGAAACGTAATTGCCATGAGGGATCTAGCTTTTATTGTTTCTGGAGTTTTTTATTTATTGGAAAACATATTTTCATAATTAATAACCTGATCCTACAATGAAACCAATACAAGTTATACATGATTAATAACCTTTTCCATATTTGCTTCTAATTCCTTTTAGTCTCTGAATTGTTTCATTCCTTTAATTCTACACTCCTATCTCTTAAACTCTAAATCAATACAAGTTATACATAGTAATCACAATTAGGTGAAATAAATTAAAAACAATTTGCAATCCCCGAGTGGAACGATAATTTTACTTACTCTTTATTACTTGTGCGATCGGTACACTTGCCGAATTGCCAACAGTCATTCCATCACTTAAGTGATGATATGACCGAAGACATATCACGTCACCTTTGCCATATTGATAGATAACATGCCACATTAATTTTTTAAATTAAAAAAAGTTCAAATTTATTAAAAATAATTAAAAATCGTATATTTGTTTTTTAAGAAAATATCGAATCTTTAAATAATTATTAATAAAATAAAAAAATCATGTGGTGTCACATGACGTTACTTAACACGTCACTCGTCGATGTTGCGAAAGTGACGTGACATATCGTCGATCATATCACCATTTAAGATTTGAAAGAACCATTTCCAAAAATTTGAAAAAGTTCAGGGACTCAAAGCATCGAAAAAAAGTTCAAGGACCAATTTCATAAGAATAGCTATGTTCAGGGACTAAAAACTTAAATAAATAATTTTAATATAAGACTGTTCTTCACTTTAGTAATTGAGAAAATTTAGAAACCGAACTAAACAATGCTAGGAAGTTCAGTTTGGTTCGGTTCATATTATTTGATACAAATAAAATCAAACCGAATCGAACAGAACTAAGCAATATATTGTTTGGCTGAATTGAGCTTTTGTTGGAGACCAACAAGCAGCTTAACAAACTACTAGAGGGGGTGAATAAAAGTTTGAAGCAATAATATCAATTTTTCGGATTAATTGAAAGTTGTTGATTTATGCTTGCTGATTTTAAGAAAATGTCGAGTTACTGCCGAGCAGTGTAGTGGACTAATAGTTGGCCCATCAAAGTAGCTTTAATCCGATCGGTTAACGTTGGAGCAAGACATACAAGTTACCATTCGCTCGGTATACCGTGCCGAGCCTATAGACAGTCAGCGAGCGTTATAGGCTTGCGAGATTAGGTCCGAGCACAAGATATTTGGCCTTATCCTTATCCCTAACAGTCTCGCTTAGCTTAACTACCTCCCCTCTTGTCTTACGTAACTTATTGGATAAACTTGATAAAAGTAAGGGCTTATCACGTATAGGATTTATGATGGCAACCTTTTCAGGACCATTGACGAATCCTACTTGAGTTCTTCCTTCTCAGAAGCCTCATCAGAAGGGCCCATGACACACAGGTTATCCCCTATAAGAACCACCATGCTATAGGGGCTAAGGTACGTCTTCTCATCCCTAAGTTGACACTAGCACACACGTTGTTGACTAGGGAGAGCCTGTTTATCCCAACTGGATATACAGAAATCCTAAGAGTCCTACATTAACCTCTTGGTTGAGATCATTCCTAAAGTTCTTCCATAGCTTCAAGGTTGATTTCGATTAAGGACACGACAGATTTCGATTAAGGACACGACATTGGCGCCGTTTGTGGGAACTGAATAATATACCATTCCCACCACCACCATGGTCACTACAAGGAGCCAAGTTGGTGATCTCCGAGATCCCATTGGCCGTACTCGTGGCAGACCCAGAAACGTCAGTAATAATGATCAACATCCACAGTCTGTTGGTGACCTGCGAGATATTCTTAACCAAAATCGTGAGACTAATTCGCAGCCGCCACGAACATCCCAATATGGAACGAGAAATAATCTGCAACCCCCAAATAATTCGCAGAGCCAGCCACTCCAAAACCATAGCCAAAATCATAGCGGAAATCGTGCTACCCACTCTCAACCACCACAGTCTCCTCACAATAGAGCCGGGACAAATCCCCAACCACTCCAAACCTTACGGAGCTTACTTCCTCCGCCGCCACCTCCACCTCCTCCAACACCACCCCCTCCATCCACGGCGATTCAAGCAGCACAGCCCCAACCACCCGAAATACAGCCAGAACTACCGAAACTCGAGCACACCACGGTCGAAATACTCACCGAACTCCAAATCCGCCAGTCCAACCCAACCCCGATCATGTGAGTGTATCCCCCAGTATTAAATTAAACCTAGGAAGAACATCCCATAGTAACTCCCGACGAGCCTACTCCAGTAGTAGATCCTATGCCATCTTTGCATCTGCTCGTGCCCGCGAGCAAGAGATGATTAATATTCTCAATCAAAAAACAACTTTAATTGAGCGCCAAGGACAAGCCATAGCCGACCTCCAACAGCAGGCAATGGCGAGAATTACCCAAAACCAACTGACTGTCCAACAAGCCAATAACCAAATACCCCAACCTTTAGAACCACAACCTATTCCCGTGATGCAACTACCTCCACCCCAAAACTTTCATAATAACCCAGCCACTGACCACGGTCAGGGTAATTTTCACCCTGGTCATCCTTTTACCCCATACATCATGGATTTTGAAACCCCTCAAGGGTACTTAGGCCCATCTAACGTTCCACACTATAATGGCCTAACTGACCCAGTTGACCACATAGTTTCTTACGAGGGTGCGATGAATTATTACGGCGGCGGTGATCGGATGAAATGCCGAGCCTTTTCCCTGACCCTGGAGCCCTCGGTTTTGCGCTGGTACTCGTCCCTTCCTCCGAATTCTATTAATTCGTGGGAGGAGATGAAGCAAGTCTTTTTAAATAGATATACAACCAGTTGTATCCAACCAAAATCCGGTCACACGTTGGCGGAAGTTACCCAAAAGCATGATGAACCCTTGAAAGATTATCTGTCACGCTTTCATACTGAGGCTAGTTCAGTCCCTCGACTGGAACCTGGCGTCGCGGTGTTATTGTTCACGCAAGGTTTGCAGCCTGGGGATTTCAGAAAATCGCTAATTGGAAAACCTCCAAAAGACATGGCCGAGCTTAGACAGAGATCAAATAAATTCATCAACTTGGAGGAATTCCACAAAGGACAGAAATTCAGAGACGACCGACAGCGAGCTGACCCGCAAGGTCAGAATAAGCAAAAACGTGACGAACGTTTTGGTGGCAGACAGGATAGGAATGATCGGGACCGAAGGCCACCTCCGAGGAATACATATCAGGAGTACACTCCTCTGACTGTTCCTAGGAGTCAAATTCTTCGGGAAACAATGCAGACCGACTTACGCTCTGCCCAAAGACCTCCGTCTTTAAGAAAGGGCGCACAACATGATAGATCAAAATATTGTGACTTTCACAAGGGTTATGGACATACAACTGACGAATGCACTTGGTTGAGGGATCTAATTAAAGAAATGATCAGAGATGGAAAGCTACAACAATACATTAGAGATGCAGCAAGACGAAGAGGAAGGAACAAATCCCATTCACCAGTAAAGTCTAAACGCCAAAGGAGCAGATCTCCAGACGATAGGAATGCAGGAAGACAAAAAACTGAGCCTACCCCGGTAACTGACACAAATCCAACAAACAATGAATTTTTAGTTAACAATATTGCCGGAGGGTTCGCCGGGGGGGGGGGGGAGAGAGAAGAAAGCCGACAGAAAGAAATGCATCAACCAAATCTTAGCCGTGAGCCAAAAGCCTATCTGTAAAAGATCAACGAAAAACGTTCCCATCATTTTGAATGATGAAGATTTGGACAGGATCCTCCCAGGTCACAACGATCCCATGGTAATCACAGCCCTTATCGGTAATTACGAAGTGAAACGCGTCTTTATCGATCAAGGGAGCTCGACGGACATCATGTTCCTCCCTTTGTTCAAAGCTTTAAAACTTAGGGAATGCAATCTCACTCCGTTTGAAGGAGAGTTGATCGGCTTTACTGGGGACACCATCGAGCCAAAGGGATATATTCAACTTCCAGTAACCCTTGGGCAGCAGCCTTCGGCCAGAACTGAAATAATCAAGTTTTTAGTAGTTGACTGTCCATCAGCCTACAACGTCATCCTTGGAAGAACTTCCTTACAAGCGTTCGGTGCAGTAGTTTCTACAGTCCATTTGGCCATGAAGTTCGTCGGAACGGATGACAAGGTAGTTACAGTCAAAGCCGAGCAGGAAGCAGCCCGAAAATGCTACAATGCAAGTTTGGGTAAGATTAAGAACAAGGACCAGGACCGTTTAGAAAGAATTTCCCTCGGAAAAGGTAATATTAATTTGGCAGACCTTGATGTGCGTGATGAATCTGACAGAAATAGACCAACTCCGAAGGGACAATGGGAGTTCTTAACACTGAATGATGACCCTCTTAGGCAAGTTAAAATTGGTTCTGATCTCCCCCTAAATGTCAAAGATGAACTTTCCGCTCTGCTGATCGCTAATAGGGATCTGTTTGCATGGACCTCGGCCGATATGCCGGGAATTGATCCTAATTTTATCTGCCACAAATTGAGCATCCTTCCAGGGGCAAAACCAGTGGCGCAACGCAAAAGATAGGTTAGTGCAGAAAAGGCCGCAACTATCGAAGAAAAGGTTTCCGAATTACTTCGAGCTGACTTCATTCGGGAAATCGACTATACAGACTGGTTAGCAAACACCTTCTTGGTCAAAAAACCCAACGGGAAGTGGAGGATGTGTGTGGACTATACTGACTTGAACAAAGTCTGTCCAAAAGATCAATATCCCCTTCCCGTCATAGACAAGCTCGTCGACAATTCGGCCGGTTACAAACTTCTTTCATTCATGGACGCTTACTCAGGATACAACCAAATACCCATGTTGCCTGCCGACCAAGATAAAACCGCATTCATCACCGATAAGGCAACGTACTGTTACAATGTCATGCCCTTCGGATTGAAGAATGCGGGAGCTACGTACCAGTGAATGATGAACAAGGTTTTTCAAGGGATGATCGGCTCAAATATGGAGGTTTATATTGATGACATTATTGCAAAGAGCAAACAACAAGAGACCCACGCCCAAGACCTCAAGACAATACTGGACCGAGTAAGAAAATACTCCATGAGATTAAATCCTGAAAAGTGTGTGTTTGGAGTCCCAGCCGGATCCTTTCTCGGCTTTATGCTAACCGAGAGGGGTATTGAAGCTAATCCAGACAAGTGCAAAGCAATTCTCGAAATGGGAAGTCCAGCCAATCTTAGAGAAGTTCAACAACTCACTGGTCGGGTGGCGGCCCTTTCAAGATTCTTGTCTCAAGCCGCTCAGAAAGCTTTACCATGGTATCAACTCCTTAGGAAAAATAAAAACTTCCTTTGGGATGATCATTGCGAACAAGCCTTTATGCAGCTGAAGAATTATCTATCCAGCCCGCCAATACTTCATAGCCCTCTCACCGGGGAAGACCTTATTCTCTACATGTCAGTGGCGGATGCAGCAGTTAGTTCAGTATTGGTACGAGAGGACTCGGGAGCTGAGGGGCCCATTTATTTTGTTAGCCGAGCACTACAGGGATCCGAGCTACGATACCAAAAACATGAGAAACTCGCATACTGTTTGGTCATATCTGCTCGGAGGTTAAGACAATACTTCCAGGCTCATCGAATCATGGTTAGGACGGCTCAACCTCTCAGGCAGATCCTTCACAAGCCTGACCTAGCTGGTAGAATGGTGTCATGGTCAGTGGAGCTATCTGAGTTCGATATCGTCTATGAACCAAGGAAGGCAATGAAGTCTAAAGTTCTTGCTGACTTTGTTATTGAATTCACCGAGATTCCCTCGGATACTCCTCGGGATTTGTGGTCAGTCTATGTGGATGGTTCGAGCAACAGGAAAGGAGCAGGTGCTGGCGTCATTATCGAAAACCCCGAAGGACTTTGCATGGAATACTCATTAAAATTTGAATTCCAAACTTCGAATAATCAGGCAGAATATGAAGCAGTCCTTGCAGGCCTCAAAATGGTTCATGAGTTCGGTGCGAATCGGGTGTCGGTATTCAGCGATTCACAATTAGTGGTTTCTCAGATCAAGGGGCAGTACTCGGCCAAGGAGCCCATCTTGCAGAAGTATCTTGAAGAGGGAAAGCGAATAATCTCCAATTTCTTAGAGTTTGATATCTCCCATGTCCCGAGAGATTCGAACTCCCGAGCTGATATCTTATCTAAGCTGGGAAGCACGAAGGGGTCGAAAAACAACTAGACTTTGATACAAGAAACTATCCCTAGGACAAGTGTCATCCTTGCAGTATCAGTATGTCAATCCTGGATGGATCCGATACTAACTTACTTGCAACATGGTTTCGTTCCCCAAGATCAGACAAAGGCTCACAAGTTAATTCGGAAAGCAGCCCAATACACGGTTCTTAATGGTGTCCTTTATAAGAGAGGGTTCGGCTCACCCATGCTCAGATGCGTCAATCCATCTCAAGCTGAAGAAATCCTTGAGGAGATCCACGGAGGAATCTGTAGCCATCATATGGGTGGAAAATCTCTAGCTCGGAAAATAATCCGAGCAGGTTACTTCTGGCCCACGCTGCAAAAAGTTGCTATGGAACATGTCAAGAAATGTGTTCAGTGTCAATTTCACAGTGATACTTACCAAAGACCTGCGAAAGAGCTACATTCTCTCGGAGCTCCTTGGCCCTTGTATCAATGGGGAATGGACATCATCGGAAAGTTTTCCACTGCACCTGGACAATTGAAATTTGCGGTCATAGCCATCGATTACTTTACTAAGTGGATTGAAGCGGCACCATTAGCAACTATTACTACAGCCCGAATTCAGTCTTTCTTTTTAAAGGAAATAATCTCTCGGTTCGGAGTGCCCCATTCTATAGTCATAGATAATGGATCACAATTCGCAGCTTCTCACTTTCAAGAACTAGCAGCTGACCTGGGGATCATTCACTACTTCAGTTCTGTTGAACATCCGCAAACCAATGAACTAGCCGAAGAAGCCAACAAAACTATCTTGGACGGTATAAAAAAGAAACTTGGCAGCACAGTTGGTACTTGGGCAGATAAGCTTTCGAGCGTTCTTGTAAGAACTACAATCGATGGGTGAAATAACTAGGAGACACTAGGAGAACACCTAGAAGGGGGGGGTTGAATAGGTGTTAGAGAAACCTTGAAAGATTTTCGAAAGAAACGAATCGAAACAATTAAAACGAAAGTTTTTTACACAAAGTTTCAGCCCTTTAATCGATTAAGCCTGCAATTAATCGATTAACACCTGAAAGTCTTCAAATAGTTAATCGATTAATACTTCAGTTAATCGATTAGTGCCTGAAGGTTTGCTTTTGGTTAATCGATTAACACCTCCAATTAATCGATTAATCACTGTTAAAACTGAAAAATCACTTTTCAATCGAATACGAAAATCAATCAATTAACACGTATAATCAGAGATAAAGCGGAATTGATTAACACCAATATTCTTATTGATTACCTAGTTTATGAAAATGATTTTCCCAAATCAATTTACACAATTAAGATTCAATTCAATCAATTATGGAAATCAATCTTTTCTAGGTTTTCAACCAAGAACATATGAAATAACAAGAATGTAAAGAGTTAAGGGAATAGAGATACTGCACAGAGATTTATCCTGGTTCACTCTCATCCACTTGAGAGCTACATCCAGTCCCCTCTTCAACCAAGAGAGATTCTTCACTATGAGGAATTAGAGTTCTCAAATTACAAGCAAATGCCTCTCAAGACTCACTTCTTGATAGCCTCCAAGAGATACCACACTCTTGTCTTGCAACCCTATTGAATCTAATCTAACTTCTTCCCTTGCTTGCCGATTCCCCTCAACAAGACTTCCACTTGCTTGATGATACGTCACACCAAGACTTCCACTTGCTTGTTATCACAACAAGACTTCCAAGATAACTTTGCTTGATGAACAACCACCAAGGCTTCCTTGTGTTGTAGAATGTTTGCCTCCTTTGCAATGATTACAACTCAATGAAAACACAATAACAATCCTATGAATCTCTTTCAAGAACTATGAAAATATCAACATGAGAGATTCAAAGATTCTTGATCAAAGAATATAAAAGTGATAATGAAAGCTTTGATCTATGAGAAAGTGAGAGAGAATATTGTGGCTTGATCTTTCTAAAAATGATATGAAAGTAGTGTTAGTTTGTTCTAATGATTCACAAAGGTTAGGAAAAGGTTTATATAGAATACCCAAAAATTAGGATCATTAAAAACTGATTTTAAGAAGTTAAAAACGTATTTTAAAAACCAGTTTTACACGTGTTAATCGATTAACACATGGCTTAATCGATTTACCACTGTAACATGTGTGTTAATCGATTAACCTAACCCATTAATCGATTAGCCACTGCTAAATTCAATTAAAAACTTGTTTTCTCAAAACTAAACCTTTCCTTTCAAACCTTTAAGCCACCTTTTGATTTTAGGTTAAGTGAATACTCAAAATATGATATAATCATGCACTTGATAGAGATTCACTACCCTCTAATGACTCTACCCAAACTCATTAAAATAAGAGACTCAAACTAAATATATTACAATTAAACACAAATTGAATCTTCATGAGCTTGCTCTCTCTTCTTCATTTGTTGTTTGTTGTTGTTTGATGAACTTCTCCACACTTGAGCTTGATCACAAACACTTGTAGCTTGTTCAAAACCTTTGTCATTATCAAAACATTCTCACTGGATCTAACAATCTCCCCTTTTTGAAAATGACAAACACATTTTGAATTTGTTTGAAGTTTTTGATGCTTGAACCATTTGATACTTGGTGAGACTCTTGCTCCCCCTCAATAAATGCTTTTGACATTTGAAATCTAATTGAGATAAGCTTCATTCTCCCCCTATCTTCAACAACTTTGATCAACCTATATGAAAACAACAAAACAACCCTTTCTCCCCCTTTTGGCATTATCAAAAAGTAATATATACCAATTGTAATATAAAATTCTAAGCCTAAATAGAGAAATCAACATTAATTTCTTCACAACATTGATACCAACTAATCAATGATACCAAATTGGAGGTGTTAATCGATTAACCAAAAGCAAACCTTCAGGCACTAATCGATTAACTGAAGTATTAATCGATTAACTATTTGAAGACTTTCAGGTATTAATCGATTAATTGCAGGCTTAATCGATTAAAGGACTGAAACTTTGTGTAAAAATCTTTCGTTTTAATTGTTTCGATTCGTTTCTTTCGAAAATCTTTCAAGGTTTCTCTAAGACCTATTCAACCCCCCCTTCTAGGTGTTCTCCTAGTGTCTCCTAGTTATTTCACCCATCGGTTGTAGTTCTTACAATTGGTATCAGAGCTCGGTCGAAAGACACGAGCATAGAGCTTTTTCGTTAAGATCCTTGAGGAAACTACAAATGGGTTCTACGAATCCCTTTGGTGGTGAAGGTGCTTCAATTAGCCGCCCTCCTATGTTTGGTGGAGAGGGTTATGCTTATTGGAAAGTTAGAATGAGAATTTTTATAGAAGCCATAGACATGAACATTTGGGAAGCCATTGAGAATGGTCCTCATATTCCCTCAAAAGAAGTAGATGGTGCATCTCAACTAATTCCCAAAGATAAGTGGACCGATGATGATAAAAAGAAAATTCAATATGATTTAAAAGCTAAGAATATCATCACCTCTGCTCTATCTTATGATGAGTTCTTTAGAGTCTCCCAATGTCATAATGCCAAACAAATGTGGGACACCTTGCAAGTCACACATGAAGGCACTAGTGAAGTTAGGCGTGCTAGATTAAATTCTTTGATGCATGAATATGAATTGTTTCGTATGTTGCCTAATGAATCTATATGTATTATGCAAAAACGTTTTACTCATATTATTAATTATCTCATTGCTCTTGGAAAAACTTTCATGAATTGTGAACTTATTAACAAAGTTTTAAGATGTCTAAGTAGGGAATGGCAACCTAAGGTTACCGCAATTGTTGAATCAAAGGACTTGGACATCATGGACTTAGCAACACTTTTTGGAAAGCTTCAAGAACATGAAATGGAGCTTGGACGTTTGCATATGCATGAAGAGTCGGATAAGAACAAAGAAAGAAAAGGAATTGCTCTCAAAGCCAAAAGATCATATAAAAAGGAAGAGAGTTCCGATAGCGATGATAATGAAGATTCTGATTCGGACATTGATGAAGAGGAGATGAAACTTCTACTAAGAAATTTTAGCAAGCTTCTAATGAGAAAAGGAAGGTTGAACAAAGACAAAAGTAAAGAGAAGAATCCCCCACACTACAAGACCAAGACAACAAAAGAAGGAGTGGTTTGCCATGAATGCGGAAAACCCGGTCATCTCAAATACTTATGCTCTAAGTATCTCAAGAAGAAGGAGAAAGAAAAGAAAAATTCAAAGCATAAGAAGGCATACATCGTTTGGGATGATGAAGAGGAAAAGAAAAGCATATCAAGTAGTTCTTCGGATGATGAAGAAGTCGCTACACTCAACTTGATAGCCCTGGTAGATGAAGAGGAAAGTTCAAGTGATGAATCATGTGAACAAAGCGACGAAAGCGATGTAAGTGAAACTAAATCCGAAATTTCTTCGAAATATGAAATTTTATATAATGCTTATGAAGAAATGCATGAACACCTTAAGAAACTAGCTTTGAAAAACATTGAAAGGAAGAAGCTCATTTTGAAACATCAACAAGAGATTTTAGAACTTCAAAAACAAGTTGATGAGCATAATCTTCAAAATGAAACTCTTGATCTCATATATGCTAGTTCTTCTTGTGATTGTGCTAGTAGATTGAATGTTGTGGTTGATTGTGAGAATTGCAAGTTGCTTAAAGATGAAAATGCTATTTTGAAAAATAAGCTTGCAAGTTTCACAAGTGGTGATATTAGATTGCGCACATTGTTAAATTTTCAAAAAGGAAATTCAAACAAGTTTGGTTTGGGTTATACTAATGCTAAGAGCAAGTCTCATAGAAATGTTTTTGATTTTTCTAAAGTTGATTTTTCAAATGCACCAACATGTTTCTATTGTGGCACTCATGGACATACTTCAAATGTGTGTTATATTAAAGTGCATGGTATACCTAAAGGAAATTTTGTTTGGGTTAAGAAGGGTGAAAATCCCTTAACTAACAAAAATGGAACCAAGACAATTTGGATACCAAAAAGCAAAGCATGATTGTTTTGTAGGTATGATTGAAGAGCAAAAGACTTTCAAGTATTATTCTTTATTTGCATCTTCAAGTCTCAAGAGAAAGTCCTAACAATTTGGTAAAAATGATATTGTTGGATATTTACAATTGATATTTCTTCTACAAAGTTCAATGGGTATTATTGTGTGATCATTAGATGATTATCATGCTATTGTAGTTGTTGTGATATTTCTTTACAATTGATATCTTACTTTGTTAAGTGATATGATGACTTTTTAGTTACAATTGGTATCATATTTAATTGTCATATTTCTTTCCAATTGTTGTCACATTTCAAAGTATGGTTCTTTAGTTCTTACAGTTCTGTGGTCGCATAGGACAACTATACATTCCTCCACTGGGGAAACCCCTTTTCGATTGACATACGGCTGTGACGCAGTCATTCCGATCAAAAAAAGAATCCCCACATTTAGGATGCTTGAACGCCCCTCGAAAACCAACAACAATCTGCTCAGCGATGAACTCACATTGCTTGAAGAAATACGAAAGACTGCTTCAGCCCATGAAAGAAAGATGAAAGAACGCCGGGCACGAGACTACAACAAGAAGGTCCGACCGCGAAGTTTTGAAGTCGGAGACTTAGTCCTTCGCCGAGTAGATATCGGTAAAGGAAATGCTGGAGTCGGAAAGCTGAATCCGAATGGGAAGGTTCATACCGAGTGAAGGCTAAATCTGGAACTGGCGCCTACAAGTTGGAAACTCTCTCGGGCACGGATATCAATAACAGTTGGAACGCTGCCAAACTCAGAGCTTATTATAGCTAAGCTCTCATTTTATTTTCTTTGTTTTGAGAATAGTTTAGTTTATTCATAGATTGCTCAAGAATAGTTTGTAATGAATAACGAAGGGTAACACCCTTCATAGATTACAGTTTAAATTGTTAGGAATTTCTTAGTTATGAGCAATTCACGCTTTGTTTTCCCATATTAATAAAGTATGACATTTATTCAAAACTCTATTATCTGTTTACATTGTGAAACCACATACGACTCATTTCGTTCGGCTTGCCACTGAGCAAAATCGAGGTACAGCTCTTTTCAAGAGTTTAACAACGTATTCATAGAACACCCGAACTCAGGAAATTACTTTCCTTATTTCGCGGTCCGAGGGTCCCGCTTCGGCTAAAGCCGGCGATCCGAGTTCTTCTCACAATTTCTATCAACAAGCTATACTTACGAATGCGATTCTACGCTCGAAAAAACCATATAAGAAAGCTACTGCAAACTCCTCCCAAGAATTTACACTTGGAAATTTCTAGTGGAAACGTGACGAACGAAACAAAAAAGTAGTTAAAAACATGTCAAGCAGCGATACAATTTGCTGAACAGCAAGTTAATTAAAGGTCATATCCAAAATAACAAAAGAGTTTGGATCAAAATAAACAAGTATGAACGCTCGGATACAACGAGCAGTAGAAAGAAATCCTACATGTGCTACCAACAAGCAGAAAAATAAAAACAGATAGAAGCTGGTCACCAATGACGCCCACAACCAAGTTCATGCCTCATCATCCGACAAGCTGATATCCTTATCATCAAATCAGGAGCCTCAATCAATTCCACCAAAGGATTGGGAAGATTCTCTGCCTGCAAATTTATTTCAGCTTTGGTTTCAATATCAATCAATTTCCCATCTTCTACACTATGGAAAGGATGTGCTCCGACCACTATGAACTCAGTTTCAGGATTCAAAAGCTGAATCTGTTTGATCGCTGAAACAAATGAGTCGTCAACACCCTTACCCCAGTTGTAGAAGTTGGCAGCTGCCTTTTTCTTAAACACGAGAGCTTTTTCCTTATATTTCTGAATAGTTGCAGTAGATTTCTTCACCTCAGAATCCAATTCCTCGATCCTCTGTCGGCTCACTTGCAGCTCTTTGTTAAGTGTATCTTCAATTTCCTTCTTCTTATCCTCAGCCGCCTTTTGTGAAGCTTTCAGAGAATCCCGTTCCTTGATCAGTTCAGTTTTATCAGCCTTCAAATTTTCCAGCTCGTTCTTTACTTGAACCAGTTCATCCGACTAACTGGCTTCTTGAGCCGCTTGCAGCTCACGAGTCTCTTTCTGCTCAACATTCAGGCCTTTAAACAGATCCTCTGAATGCTTGGACAGATAATGGGTTAAACTAGCACCTCGAAGCAAAAACTTGGTCAAAGATATATTGTAACGAGACCATTTAGCGGCACTGAGATTATCATACCGGATATGGTCAGATTCCGGGCAGATAAACTCTGGATATTTTTCATCCAACTCACGATTCCACACCGAGTCTACTGGTGGAGTCAGAGTAGGAGTAGGATCAGCAGCAGCTTTGGTACTTGTTCCCTCGGCCCTGGCACTTGCTTTTTCAGAAACCTTTTCTTTCCCTTTGTCAATCCTTCGGCGCCGAGTCAATTGAGGAGGGGGAGAAGGAGCTTGGCCACTTGAGGCCGGCGAAACTGTAGTAGATGTAACAACAACCAAGTTAGAAGCAGGCTGAGGAGACCTTTCAACCGGAGAGGCAGTAGGGATCGGAGTGCTTAAACTGGGAGTGCTCATACTTGACGACCCTGAAGCTGCACTTGTAGGAGGAGCCTTTCTTTTCTTACCTCCTTGAAGCAGTGCAGCCATACGAGAAGCCATTTTGTCTGCAAAGGAAACCGAGAACCATTAGATCTAAACAAATTTACAAGTAAAAAAGCAAAGAAAAATAGTTTACCAAGTTGAGCCTTGACATCTTTTGTGGGGATATTCACTATTTCCCTCGTTTCAATCATTCCATTATTGGCCAAGTAGTTCTCAAACTCTCGGCACACCTCCTTCTCGTGTTCGAAGAGTTGTTTCCACTCCGACCCGTATGAAGCAATCCTACGATTAAAAAAACTTGCGCTCCACTGAAGGGGAAATCGGGGAACTGGTCGCTCCTCACCAGCTCGTGTAAACCAGCAAACACCATTCCCGACAAAGTTATATTTAAAATAAAAAGGTTTGAACATTTTCCAAGACTCGGAATATTTAGTTAACAGAGCATACCCATTTCGCGATTTCAATGAAACCCAAGGTCGTTTGGTGGACCCTTTTTCGAAGGCATTTGCTTGCGGGGCAAATAAGTAGAAAAAAGTCGGAACGGTACAGGACCAGTCCATTGCTGAGCAAACTTGCTGAAAGGCTCTAACGAAGGCCCATGCGTTCGGATGTAACTGGGAAGGGGCCACTCTTAGTGTATTTAGAACCTCTATTTCAAAATTGGTGAAAGGCATCCTAATCCCAAGACGGGTAATCACCTCCTCATAAAAATAAAAACCAGTACTGTCCTCGGGGATACGAGTGCAAATTCTTTCATTGGGCCCCACTGGACTTACTGAGTACAAATTTCCAGCATCATCTCCAGGGCAAGGTAGTATAATGGCTTTGGTTTGCTCTAAAGATTCGTCAGTCGAAAGCTCGGATTGGGTGCCCACAACTTCTCGGTCAACCCAATCGTACTGAGCAGCATCTGGTGGAGGTGGATAAAGTTCAGGATTCGTAACGCAATTTCGCTTCATACCTGAGGAAAAGGAGGCACACGCGGAGTCAGAAGCAGTAAAACTTGATTATTTCGGATCAAATACTTATGTATATTATCGATTGGGGAACACCTCCCTTTCTGGGCAGAATTTCCCCAAACGAACTGAAACACTGAATACCTCTCCGTTGCCTCCTTAACCTCCTCTGTTCTACCCTCTCAGCAATCCTATAGTAAATCATACCTTCTCTGACCTCTTTAAAATTCTGAGGAAAATAGGTTGCAATTGATTTAACGCAACTTCCTGGGTTCTCTTCCTCATGTGTTCTCGGTATATCAGAATTTACAGAATCCTCACTCATGTTTATCACCGCTTTAGTTCAAATCCTAAGAAATTAGGAACAACCATAAATAAAATTATCCTAAGAAACCCTACGATAATCTCTTAAAGAATGGCAAAGAATAGCAAGGAATTTCAGAAAAAGGTGGGGATCAGTGCAAGGTTTCCAGAAAACCCTAAAAAAATGTGCAAAATCAAGAAAAGGGGTGCATGGCTAGTGACAAAACGCAACAATGAAAATCTAAGCGCAATACTCATAACAGACGACACGAACAGACACATGCAGTATTTCATAACCTTGCAAGGAAGAATGAAGAAGATAGTCAAAGTTGAAGAAGGTGTTCGTTACCTGGTTGATGATATGCGATCAAGAACTTGAAGATGAACTGAGTACCAATGAACCTGGAGGATGCTTAGTGTAAGTAAAAAGGATGAAATTGGTGCAAGAAGCTTTTGGATAATCTCCGAAGTTACTCAAACGCAAAGAGAAACGATTCTCCAGGAAGGCAAAAATGAGAGAGAAAAGGGGTGGATGAGTTTCTAATTTTGACGAGAAATGTAAGAAATGAATTTCGAAAACCGCTCCCCACTTTCTTTCAGAAGTTCCCTCCACTATCTAAAGATTTGGGCTGAAACAACAAAGGCCCATTCTTCTTGTAAGTGTATACGTGGTGTTTACTGAAAATTCGAAATCATAACGTTTCGTTTCCCGGTAGTAGAAAGAACACGTGGAAGCATAAGAAGAACTGAAAGGTCCTTTCAGCGTCAATGAAAGGACAACTCTGCTAAACGCACTAAAACGACCTGATTTTTTCTTTCCCTCAGCAAGGCATACTTTCTCGAAAGATCGGCCAATAGCTTGTTTATTTCTTCAACTCGGCAGGGCTCAAATCACCCAACCGAGCTTGGGGGGCTTATGTAGTGGACTAATAGTTGGCCCATCAAAGTAGCTTTAATCCGATCGGTTAACGCTGGAGCAAGACATACAAGTTACCATTTGCTCGGTATACCGTGTCGAGCCTATAGACAGTCAGCGAGCGTTATAGGCTTGCGAGATTAGGTCCGAGCACAGGATATTTGGCCTTATCCTTATCCCTAACAGTCTCGCTTAGCTTAACTACCTCCCCTCTTGTCTTACGTAACTTATTGGATAAACTTGATAAAAGTAAGGGCTTATCACGTATAGGATTTATGATGGCAACTTTTTCAGGACCATTGACGAATCCTACTTGAGTTCTTCCTTCTCATAAGCCTCATCAGAAGGGCCCATGACACACGGGTAATCCCTTATAAGAACCACCATGCTATAGGGGCTAAGGTACGTCTTCTCATCCCTAAGTTGACACTAGCACACATGTTGTTGACTAGGGAGAACCTGTTTATCCCAACTGGATATACAGAAATCCTAAGAGTCCTACATTAACATCTTGGTTGAGATTATTCCTGAAGTTCTTCCATAGCTTCAAGGTTGATTTTGATTAAGGACACGACAAGCAGATACTAACGATCTATTGTCCGAGCTGACAAAAGATTATCTGAGGTGCTACACACAGAACCTGGTTTTTGCGGAATGAACTTAGCAACCACAAATAAACGAACAGAGGTCGGTTTTTCCGACTAAGATGCTCGAAAATAACAAATGCAACACAGAACAGAAAATCCAAAAAGCAGTAAGGAGAGACACAAGAAATTTTATACTGGTTCACTCTCACCCACTTGAGAGCTACGTCCAGTCCCCCTTGAACCACAAGGAGCTTTTACTCACAATCAATTTAAATGGTTACACAAGGATTTTACAAGAGAACCTCTCTAGTCCTAACCCTTCAAGAGAGTACCAAACTCTTGAAATCTACCCCAAATAAATTGACGGCTGAAGATCCACTCCAGCACTTTACAACACCGAAGCTTCTTGAAACCTTCAAGAAACAGCTTCGTTCAACACGGTTACAAAGATGAATGAAGAGTATGGCTCCAACTCGAAAACTCAACAAACTAAGATTTGAAAGTTTGTGTATCTAGTGAGTAATTGATTAAGAAAGGGATTACACAGAGAAGATTGAAACTGGGTTTCGAATGTGAAAGTTTGATTCTCTGTGTTCTATGAAAATGTTGTTGTTACTGTGTTGTTCTCTCTCTTGTTCTTCGTATTTTTCAGCACATCTCCCTACTTTAAAAATGATGAAAGTTGGGCTTTTATACACAACTCAGCACCCAACAGAGGAAAGATATTTTGGTGACACACTGTCCTTGCAACGGATATTCCCTGGTATTATCCCATTTGCTGCAACGTTCATATCCACGTATTGTCCTTTTTAGAAGCTTCTAATTTGCAGCAACGTATAGTGACAGCTATTGTCCTTTCCAAATTCAATCCCTTTTTCAAATTTGAAATTCAAGTTTGGCGTCGTCGTGACGACTTGATGTTGAAGACGATGAACAGTATATCCGAGCTTGTTATCTGTTCGAGCTAGGGAACTTGATTTCTTAAGCAGCAGAGAGCTAAGACAGAACTGAGCTTGAACCGAGCTTGATGATGCTTGCACTGAAAACAATCTGAGCTTACTTCTGTAGCAAGGGTCCGAGCTTTGTCCGAGCTTCTCACTTAAGCTTGTGCTGAAATGTTGAGATCCGAGCTCTGGCCGATCTTTATACTTGATCTAAAGTTGACCCTTGAAATCCGAGCTTTAGTCGAGCAATGCAAACTAGCTTGAGTGACCTTGACGTCTGAGCTTTGGCTGAGCTTTGTATCTTATCTTGAGTTTGAATCTGAGCCGAGCTCTGGCCGAGCTTTGCATTGATCTTGAGTTTAACATATTGACTTGATTCGGACTTGTCAAATGCCGAGTTGATCGCCTTAGAACTTGCATTTGAGCTTCTGACTTTGCTGCTGGTTCAACTTCATTTCATCAAAGCAACTGCTGAGCATCTTCCGAGCTTATGAGCTATTGATCGATCTTGATAATTTGGCTTGTGCTACATGTTCGACTTGAGCAACTTCAGAACATATTCTGAACTTGCACCCGAGCTGCTGACTTGCTATAGCTAGCCTGAGCCGAGCATTTTCCGAGCTGATCAAGGACCGAAATCAACATACGGAACTGGTTCATTTGTCGAGCTTCATAACCTACGCTGATGCATTTGACTTCATCAAAGCTTTGGGCCGAGAAACGAGTTATTTAATCTCAGCCCTTACACTTTGTTTGGTTTGAAAATTTTTGAGAAAAGAGAGTTTGGGAAAGAGAAAATAGAGAGAAAACAGGGATTTTCCTGTGTTTGGTTGAGAAAAGAAAATGAGGAAGTGGAAAAAAATGGGTGAGATTCATGCAAAAAAAAAATAAAAAATTCTTCCCTCAGATGACGAGATAACGGATAAAAAAGAACATTGAGAGTAATGTGTGCTTCAACGGAAAGTAATATGTGTAGGTCGTGTGATTCAATGGAGAGTAATATTACGATACTTGTAAAACACAAAGGATTTTTTTTTCATAATTTGGAATCAAAATTTTTATTATGTATTACGGAGTAAATAATTGAAGTAAGGAAAAAATCATTGGTTATATTTGATATATACATAATTATGAGAATGAAAAAAATTATTTCTTTATTTTTAAGCATCACAAAAAAAATATATATTTATTTTTAGAGTGAAGTACTAATTTAGTTCATGATGTTGTTTCACAGTAACAATTTAGTCCTTGAAAATTCATAAATACACATTTAATCCATGATATTTTTCAAGACTTTTTTTTCTATGTTTTTTTACTTCTTACAATCTTAATCTTATCTCAATCTTAATCTTAATATGTAAAATTTGAAAGAAATATTATGGAAAGTGTTGTCAAGTGGCATAATTAGATGAACATTAGATTTGAGATTTTTTTAATTTGTTTCTTTATTTAGTAAGTAAGTAAAATTAATTGTTAAAGGTTGAAAGTTGCACTTTTATATTTTCTAGATTGATGGCTTCCACTATTTTTCTTTTTATAAAGGATCAATGCTTTGAAAGAGAATTTTTCCGTATTCCAAAGCTATGATGAGCCTAGAACATACTCCTACCATTCCTTTTTATCTGTCATATTTAAAAAAAACACGTCCCTTAAGAAAATCAATCATTACTTAGATTTCCAATACATTAATTATGTTTTTTCCACTATACCCTTTCTCTTTTTATAATCATTAATTTTTCTCCACTACTTACATAAACCAAGACTTATTAAATAAGGGCAAATATGGTAAATAGCATTTATTACACTCTTGAATTTCTCAATATGAAAAATAAAAAGAAACAAAATAACTCTCCAAAAAACGACACTTAAAAAGGAACCGAGGGAGTAGTAGTAGTTAGCATACATTCCCACCTGTTGTAATTCCTTTTTAATGTTTCCACGGGTTTCAATTTTTTGTCATCATTCTCCAAACATTGTGAGTATTCCCTCTAACTCAAATTATAAAATAATAATAATAATAATTTTATGCATATTAAGGAGATTAGTTACTAGCTTGTATTTAATTTTCTTAAATTTATAACAAAAAATAGAGGTATTTATGAAATAAAATTTAAGAACGTTAGTTAATTTTGCTTATATTTTAAATCAAAGAAAATATGTTTTTTTTCTTAAGGCTTCATGTAACACCTTACTTTTAACTACCATTTTATACCCATTACGAAATAGTGAATTTAAAATTTCTTAATCAACTTATAAAAAAAATCTCTCGTCAAACGGACGGAGTTTCCTTCGTTTTTCTGACTTTCCAAAAATTAATTGTTTTCCTATTCACCTGATAAGCATGTTCATGAACATAATCAAAAGCCAGCAAGGCTAAATCACTATATTTCACAGATCAGTGCAACATCGTGCACACCATCATAGTACCAACATATAGACATCCGAGTAAAACAGCATATAAACAAGTTGCGGAAAAAGTATTTTCCCAAAATGCTCATTTTCCCAAAGGAGTTGTCCTGGGCCCACTCCAAAAAGATATTTACATATTTACACAACCGAGATCAAACTACATCATCCCATCAAAAGGGGGCCCAGGACATATCACCATGTCCGACTACTATATAAACCCTACAGGGAGAGTACTCCTGCTCGGCCGGAACCTGTGTTAGCTCGGGCTCAGTACCTGTGGAAAAAAGTAAGGAGTGAGCATTACACATAAAGTAGGAATAGCAGTTTCTGATATGACATAATAACCGACCAAGCCAAACACAATTATCTCAAATAATTCAAACATTCACATACTCAAACAATATCATGCTCACCTGCACATCAAAACAATTATTTTTCTTAGCATTCCTATTTCTTTTCTATTTCCACTAGTTATTTCTTTCAAATTCTCGCTTTATTTTCTCTTTCTCTTTTCCAGTCTTTTATTTCTTTTGGTTATATCATTCATATAATGTGTATATTCTTCTTTGCGTACTATCCGATTCGCGTCTTATAGCAGTCGGCCGCAGGAGGTTATTGTACATTCCTCTTCGCGTACTATCTGATTCGCGTCATATCGCAGTCGGCCGCAAGAGGTTATTATACATGCAATTTATTCATAGTCCGTTATCAACTTGCTTGTTTATCTTCTCTCAACACTTTTAAGTATTTTTATCACTTCTTCAACCCTTCGATTATTTATTCATTCACTATATTTACACTTTCTAAATCCATAGTTAATTCATCATTCCTAATTAATTATCCTTCAATCACATTACAACATTAGCCACATATGTCACATATCATCATCCAAATATCACATATCAGCATCACAAAGAGTTCACAACTGTAATTTCTTTTTTAACCCCCTAATTTCAGTTATCAATTTTATCTTCTACCCTAAGGTGCAAAATCCTAATCTAACACCCAACTCTTAGCAAGCCTTATGAGCATACTGGAAACCAATTCCTAAGATAGGGTAATACCCACTCCTTACCTCAAGGGTGATGAGCGAGAAGGAGACGTTTTAGTCCTAGCTTTTAGATCATTAAACCCTTGAACCTCCTGATGTGTCTCAAGCAAGCAACCCAGGCTATAGTTGATGCGATACCTTGCTTGAGTCATGCTATCCACCATAATTGGCACACCAACCAAGCTTGCAATCTTACTGATGGAGGCAGCACCCCAGTATTTGACATCAAGTTTATGCAACTGAATCCAGATAGGTATATGCTCAGTATTCAAGCCAACTGCATGCTTCTCAGACCAGAGGCTAATGAACAAAGGCTTCTTATCAAAGTGAAATACACCTATCTCAAAAACAGTGTTCCGGGCTTCCAATGAATTGAATCGAACAATGATATTTCCATCAGGGTCCATGAGAATTTTGTCTATACCATGCTGACCTCAAACACGCTTGAGATAACCACTAATCACTGGGAATGGCGGCTTTGCACCCAGGACAAAGCAAACCACAGCATTTTCCCAATAATTAATGTCATTGAAAATTGAAAATAAGACTTTTTTTTTGGTGAACAAAGGGGAAAATGCCCAACAAAGAAAACAAAGGGAAAAAAGAAACTACATCAAAATAGTATCTCTTGGGAATGCAGTCCCAGCGTAGTCATAAAACAGAAGCTTATTAAGGCTTTCATTAGGCTCTTCCATGATGTGGCAACCGGGGTTTTTGTCTATGCTGAAATTTGCAAGATAATCAACTCATCTATTTCCTTCCCGCATGGTGTGGTTGAAAATCAGTCTCTAATCCCTTCTTATGAAGCAGATGATATGACGCATAAGAGAATTTGTGTCTGTACAGTTGAACCTGTCTTCTTCCTTTTGAATAAACTTGATGATTGATAAGGAATCACATTCAATGATAAGGTTCCTAAAAACCTTTGTCCCAAGCAATTTGCAACCCCAAGAGAATTCCCCAAAGTTCTGCTGCATAGGCCGTTCAAATGCCAATTTTGTTGCAATAACCAAGACTCCATTTGCCATCAGTATCTCTGAATATGCCACCATAGCCTGTTGGGCCCGGATTTCCTCTTGACGCTCCATCAGTGTTCATTTTGATCCACCCTAAGGAGGTTTTTTCCATGCAATGTATTGAATTTCCATTCGTCTAGGTACCTTCCTTTTGTCCCATTTATCAACACAGCAGACCTGCATGAAAATAAAGGATTTTAGATTGTACAAATATATAAAACCAGAATCAACATTGTACTTATTTCTCCATTCCCAAAGGAAATATAACGAGCTTAGGAAAATAAGCCTCCACTCGTCCTTTTTGTATTGACCCCATCCAGAATTAATGTTTCTTCTAATCCAAGCGGGCAAATCCTCCCTGCAAAAAAACGTTGAGATCATTAGGGTTAAGGAAGCCTCTCCACAGTTCAAGGGCTTTCGGACAATCCCTAAGAACATGAAGGGACTTTTCCTCAACTTTTCAGCAGCGATTGCAAAACGGGGAGCCAAGACCCCACTTAAATTTCCTACTATTTGTAATTAATCTATCATGTCCTATTTTCCACAAATGGAATTTCCATTGTTCAATACAATTTATTTTCCAAATAACCTCCCACGGAATAATATCAACAGTAGGTGGTTCATTAGATAAAAAATTATAAGCATGCTTAATATAAAAGGTACCACTGTCAATGTCGCCCCATATGAGCTTGTCTTCTCCTAAATCCTCACGAGGAGGGGGAAAACTATAGAAATTATTAATAACACATACCTGCAGAGAATTTTTCAGCCTATCATAGTCCCATTTGTTGTAAGGACCAACAAAATCTTTCACCAAAGTAACATCTATCAATACTATGAAGGGCAAAATCCTTAAGCACTAAGGGTCTGTTTGGTTTGCGGAAACATTTCTTATTTTCATTTTCTGTTTTCATTTCTTCAAAATAGTTTTCATTTTCAAAAAATGAAATTTAAAAAACATGTTTGGTTTCATATGGTATTTTTTATTTTTAATAAACAAAAATAATGAAAATACGTTTGTTTTATGCATTGTAAATCCATTTTTCTTTTTTTTTTTACATGATAGAAAATATTTTTGACTAAGTTTATACTTTATACACAAATAAATTGCCAACACTTACACATATAATATATTATTAATAATATAAAATTTATTGAATTGTTGAGTAAAAAACAAGATCTAAGTACAATTCATGGCTTATTCAACAAAATAAAATATGACCAGCAATTATATAAAGCTCTTTTAATGTCTACGAAAATTTTCCCACATTTGATTTGTAATATTATCTCGGACTTGTAACATTTTCATTGCTTGTTGAGCATCGATATTGATACCATGTTGATCTACGTTCAAACCTTCTTCATTAATAATCAAGTCTTCTTCAGAGTATTGGTCAAAAAGTCTATCTTCATTGTGTTGCATTCTAATAAAATTGTGTATAGTGCAACGTGCATTAGGAATAAGCCTTTGTCTTCTAACAGGATAGTTTGGCATCAACTTTAAAATAGGAAACCTTGCTTTGAGCACTCCAAAACACCTCTCAATGACATTCCTTAACGAAGAATGTCTATGATTGAATAATTCTTGTCGTCCTCTAGCTCGCCCTCCTTCACGAAAATCACGCAAGTGATATCTTGTCCTTCGAAATGGAGCAAGATAACTAGGCATATTGGGAAATCCAGAATTAACAAGATAATATTGATCTGCAATTTTTTTTAAAAAAAAAAATCATATTAAATAACTTATAATCAATGATACCTTTCCAAACTTATAAGCAATGATAAAATATTATGTTATTGAAGATAAGTACCTGCAAGAGGTTTTGGAAAATTATTTTCAGGAGTTAAAGCATCTAAAAAAATCTTGAATCATTTGATGTTCCTTCCCAACCAGAATAAACAAATGTGAATAGCATATCAAAGTCACATACTGCCAATACATTTTGAGTTATCAAAACTTTTCTTCCACGAAAGGCTGTTTGTTTTGATGCTGGAGCCCAAGCAGATACATGTGTACCATCAATTGCACCAATGCATTTCTAAGTTGTAAACATCAATAATAAAAATTTTATAAAAAAAATGTCAATTCATTAAATGTATTAAGTATAAGTATAGAAATTTACCTTGAAATATGGGAAAACTTTTGTTTGCCTCTGATGTATGGATGAGTTGTTGTTTGATTTCCTGGTCGAATGATCATCTTGCCAAGCTTGCAAACTGCTCTTAAAACTCTTTTAAACCATTTGCTTACTGTTTCCAGAGAATGTTGAAAGCGTTCAACAACAATTCGATGACATATATTATGACATACTATGATTAAGAACATTGCAACTCCTTCTTCTACAGCCACCTTTTTGCCATCTCTTAAATCTCCAACATCCTTTAAAGTATCACAAAAGTTCAAAAATACATGTTTTTCCATACGAAAATTCTCATAACATCGAGCTTCATGACCAGCCTAAACTTCCAGAATATACATCTTTCCGCTCAACAAAGAAGTCCTACAAGGTGTGTTAATAATAAAACTTTTCTCGTATTCTAAGATTAGTGAAACTACAATTAAATCCTCAATATCATCATCCAAGTCGCTTGATTCCGCACTTGAATTATTTGACATAATTACCTGCTCAAAAAAATAATTAAATGCACTAACGTTAAAAATATAAAACATTCATGTTTAATAACATCAAGACTTATTAAGTCAATAACAATCCAATGCTAGAAATTATTAAGAAAATAAAATGCTAAAGAACAAAAGACAAAATCACCAATTGAACGAAACATTTACAAAATACTAGTCTAAAGATGCTAGTCATTCCTTCCTTCTTGCCGGTGACATAATAATAAACATGCTTCTCCACATCTTTTCTGCAAACTTCACTAATGCAGCATTGAAAATTTTACTAGGAATATCTTCTATGGACTCAAGCAATTCCATACATTTTTCTATAGAGTAAGAATCAAACATTGGAGTAGCAGCTTCAGCCTTGACTCTTGATGCTTTTGCTCTTATACTTATTGTATCAACCCATTTGTCCAAAACTTCTTCTAATTTGTTTATTCTGGAATTTTTTGCCTCTTTGCGTCTATGCTCCCTCGAAGATCCTATGAGCTTCCGTTTTTTGTCAAATTCTTGTAAATCATCTCCTTTGAGGTCAATAGTATCACAATCGACATGCACACCTTTTGATAGAAATTCTTCCTCCATTTCTTTCTCTTCATCAGAGGTTGGTGGCTCTTGAGTAGAGGCTTGACTTAATTTTCCCATTGCAATGCTAGAATTGAATATCTCACCAACAATATCATAATCATGCTCAAATCCATGCTTCTTAAACTGTTTGTAAAACCTTCATTTCTACAAAATATAAAGGGAGCAACTTCAGTACTACATAAATTCATATATTAATAAAAAAAATAGAATAACAATCATACTATTAAATATTTAATAAAAAAATTTCCACCCACCGTATACATATCTTCCCATACTTCTTCAGGTGCATTCACTTTATTAGCTTCAGAATCCCATGTAACTCCTGTGGGCGCTAGTAAAGTAGAAAATTCACGATGTAATAGGCGTAGGCGGTTAAACTTTCCCTTAAGCCTTTCTACGCCATAATTTTCTCCCGTAACCTTCAACAATTCATTGTTAATATCTTCCCATACCGGTGTTTTGAATGTTGATCCTTGTAGTAATTTCTTCTTCACCCAATCATAAACTATTTCAATGAATATCTTTGTATTTTTGGTTGACCACTCTTTGTTCTCTCCCTTCTCACTTTTCACTCCCATCTATGCATGCTAATAGCAATATATCAAGCAAGCATATAACTTAAAACTAATAAAGTCTAATGATAATAAAGTAATACATGTGAAATAGACTATATTATCATTATGCTTAAAAAAAACTACTACTAAATTTTAGAGCAGTATAACTCAAAATAAACTACATTTTCGAAAATATATAACAACATGCAGCAATCAAAAGTAAGGTGTTCAAAGTAAAATACAACAATATGCAGCAATCAAAACTAAATATTATTAAGAAAATGCTAAAAGATTAAATGAGGTTAAAAGTTATGAAAAAATGCATTTTTTTGTAATCTCGAAAGAACAAATAACTGGACTTATGAATTTTTGCCACTTTTAATATCCTTAACAATGCCCTAAAGACACTAGTTAGCAAGACCCGTATTATTAAAATGTATTGTGGTCAATAAATAAATAAATGGGACTTGCTCTCCACTACACAACACATAGAAATTGGTGAGTGTAGATAAAAAATTTAGTAAATACATTGAGTGGCCCAGGCATAGGAAGGCACTGGAAAGTCATTGGTGACAAAGATCCCATGGCTTTTATCATCAGTAAAAACCCAATGAAATCACGGTTCTATGTATATATATTTTATAAAAAAAATTCTATTACAAAGCCCCAAAAGCATAAGAGATAACAATGGAAAAAAAGAGGTTCAAAAGGATGAGAACAAAACAAAGAAAGATCCTACAGATAATAATGGAAAAAAAGAGGTTCAAAAGGATGAGAACAAAACAAAGAAATATCCTACAGGGCAGCCACAGAGAGAGAATGAAAAACGGTGAGAGGAATGGATATACATAAAAACTCACTTATAGGGGTTGAAGAAGGCAAGGCCACAACCACGGAGAGAGAAGCCACCAAGAGAGAAGCCACGAAGAGAGATAGAAGGGATTGCTTCAGCCACAAAGAGAGAGAGAGAGAGAGAGAGAGAGAGAGAGACAATGAAGCATCAACCAATAGAGAGAACCAGTTAAGCAGTTACGGAGTGAGAAAAGAAGAGATTTGTTCTACTTTTATATAAAACTTCCCCTTAATATCAGTTTTGCCACCGTGCGTTTTTGGAATTCATTTTTCCGCGTTTTCAACTTTTGAGCGGAAACAGTGAAAACGTGATTTTCACATTTCCAAATTTGGAGCCTTTTTAGAAAATATTTTTAAGAAATATTTTCATTAAAACTTGACCAAACACATTTTCAGAGATATTTTCTATTTTTATTAGAAATGAAAATAGGAAATGGGTAAAACAAACGCATCCTAAATTGTTGCCAAGCCATCTATCTTTCCAGAACCAAGTCCCTTTGCCATTCCCAATAGAGTATTCCAAATTATTTGTAATCTTCGGCCACAAATTGACCATTCTTTTCCAAAGAGCAGAATCATGATTATGCGCAACAACATTCTTTATCAAATCCTTTCCTCTTGCATATTTGCCATTGAGGACTTTGACCCAAAGGGCATTAGGTTTGGTTAAAATACCCCAACCCAATTTCATAATGAAAGCATTGTTAACAGTTCCAATTCTTCTAAGTCCAAGGCCACCACTATTCTTAGGAAGTCAAAGAGTGTCCCAACTTAGAAGGTGTGCTTTACGTTGTTCTTGAGTGGTTCCCCAGATGAAGTTCCTTTGCACTTTTTCTATCTCCTTAGTGATCGAAACAGGAAGGACCGTATGTTACATAACATGGTTAGCTAAAGATCCCAAAACACTTTTAGCCAACACAGATCTACCTGTAAGAGATAAACAACTAGTTATCCAGCCAGCAAGTTTATTATAGAGTTTTTCAATAAGAGGTTTAAAATTGTCTTTTTTTCGTCTACCTCCATTATCTATGGAACCTAGATACGAACCTATACCTTTAGTTCATTTAAAACCACTTTGATTAACTATAACAGCAGCCTTATCATGATTAACATTTGAAGAAAAGAAAATGATGTGGGAAGTCAAGCTAGTGTTGGAAGACATGCTTCAAACTCTCTTGTGGACTTCAAGCATAATTCAAGATGATGTTTTGATGATAACAAACCAACTCAAGTTCAAGCTCACAAGTTCCCTTCATGATCAAGAATGAAGAGTCAAGCAAGGCATAGATTAGAAACCTTTTCCTTAGATCATTTGTAAGGTAATGGAGTTTCTATTCTTTACGAGTTTACAAAAGCCAATAAGTTTTTCATTATAAAAGGGAGAAGAAAAATGTGTTTTTCATGAAAAGTTGTTTTCTATCTTAGTTTTTGAGAAAATACTTGATGTTACAAAACTCTGTATATTTTTATGTATGCAAGAGAGAGTAATCGATTAGCTGCTCAAGATAATCGATTAACTTTGTTGCATCATAGAAAAATCAGAGAGGTTGTAATCGATTAAATGAATCTTGTTAATCAATTACTTTCTTATGAGAGTAATCGATTACCTGGCTCAAGTAATCGATTATAATTGTTACATCATATATTTTTCAGAGGCTTAGTAATCGATTACAGGCTCTGTAGTAATCGATTACATGATGTTGCATCATATGCATAACAGAGGTTTAGTAATCAATTAATTGTTTAGTGTAATCGATTAAATGAGTTGCATCACATATTGAACAGGAGTGGTGTAATCGATTAATCATTGTTGGTCTAATCGATTACTTGATTTTCAAATGAATATAAAAATTTCTATTTTTGAAGGAATAATCGATTACCTTCAGAAAGTAATCGATTACTTCAAGTTTTATTGAAAAACGTGTCGAAATCATTTTGATTATTTCCTGATTTGTTTTTATATAAAAGATTCTGATTTCTTTTATAAAATTCGAAAATGATTTTAAAATTTGAATTATTTCCTTTTTAGTTTTAAGAATCAAATCTTTATTTTATTTCGTAAATCGTTTTGATTTAGTTTTGATTTTAAAACTTATTTCAAATCTTATTTTATTCTGTTTTGATTTTGTTTTACTTATTCTAAATCTTTTTGATTCTAAAATGTTTTTCTATTTTAAAAAGAAATTTACTCCAACATTCAGTTGATCATATTCATTCATATCTGACATCTTTTCTGATCACACGTTCTCTCTTCTTCTTCTCTAATCTTCTGGTTTTCACGTTCATACTTTTGGAAGAACAAAAACCTTATTGGCTGAGTAACTCTTAGAGAAAAAGCACTTCATTATCATAAGAGCATATTGTTGTATTCGTGTTGTTGAGAACACACATTGCAATTGCAATCACTCTCATATTCATTGTGTTTGAACCTTAGTGGTTAGGGAGAGAATCCCTTAGTGGACGTTTCATACGTCGTAGGGCGAGGAACCCTGCTGTGTGATCTTGAGGCCCCTAGCGAACGAAGGTTCCTAGTAGTGTGCGAAGTGCTCTTGGGTGTAATAGGGTGCGGCTCTATTGCTGATTATAGAACTCTCAAGCGGGTCGCTTGGGGATTGGACTAGGCCTTTCGACGGGAAGGGTTCTATCCCTATCTCTTTATTTTTCCGCATATTTCAATTATTTACGTTTCCGCGCTACTCAATTTATTTTATCTATCATTTCGCGATCCGTTTCAAACGCTTAATCTCTCCATCTCAAAACAATTTTTTAATTTGTAAAGGATTTCACAATACTTTAATAAAACTCGATTCACCCCCCCCCCCCCTCTCGAGATTTTTAGGCCAAAACCAACAATTGGCATCAGAGCTAGTCTCTTGTGTTAGGACTTAACTGTCTCAAGAGTATGGCTTCAAACTCTCTGTTTGGTGGTGAAGGGAGTTCTATTAACCGTCCTCCCATGTTTGATGAGGTAGGGTGTAACATCCCAAAAATTAATATTAAATAATATAATTTTAATATATAAATATCTATTTAAGGATAGGATTAAGCCTTAGAAATTGTACAGGGTTAGAAGGGTAGTATGAGCATAGGCCGACCTAGGATGTGAGATTAAGGCCTCGGCCCGATCCCGGCCGAGCTAGATAAGATTGTGTGCTTATGAACCGAGCTGAAAGGGAACCCAACGTGAAATCCATTGTCCAGTCTGGAGTAGCCGATCTCAGTGTCCTGTCCGAGAGGGAAGCTCGGACTACTGCTGTTCCTACAAACCAAGCCAACGTATCCTAGCCGACGTACCCGAGCCAACACGTCCTAGCCCCTCCGTGCCAGCTCATGTGGAGCTGTTAACCCTTTGGTTTTTGTACCGTCCGTACGGTACTGTCCTTCACTTTATGTCATTATCACTGCTTTATGTCCTTTTCAATGTACTGTTCATGGCTTCCTCAAGAAGCCAATGAATCCTGTCCACATATTCAAGCTTCCTCAAGAAGTCTCCAATGAGAGCCACACAAATATCTTCCACGTTTGAATAAAAGAAAATCCCAACACATAACCCATAACACTTCTCACTTTTATTCTTCTCTCTTGCCTACGTCTCTCTCTCTCCCTTTTCTCTCAAAGTCCAGCAACAACAACCCAACATATCTTCTTCCTCTCCTCTTCTCACGAACATTTCCCTCTCTTCCACCAACCAGAGACCTCCTCCCCGCCGCCTTCTCTTCCGTCCCGGACGCCCCTGGACTGCCGTGGAGTTCGTGTGTAGATTGGTGGAACTCGTGTGCAGCTTGGAGTAAGAAGGATTCAAGGGTGCTAAGATCAAGGACAAGCCACAAGGAACCATTCTCAAACTCTCAACTCTTATCTCACACGGTTTGAGGTAAGGAGTGAGTGTTACCTCTACTTGAGTTTGGGTTTCTAGGGTGTTCATAAAGGGTACTAAGAGTGGGTGTTAGATTAGGAAATGGATCTAGGTTAATGTAGAAAGGAAATGGTAAAAAGGGAAAAATGGAACTAATAAACGAATTAGAAACTTGAGTTTGAAGTAGGGATGAGTATCGTTATATGTTATATGTTGGTATTTACATGATGGATTGGTTGAGTGTTTTATTCTTATTGTTGTTGCTGTTGTATAAGTGATTATGAACTTTGTGTATAAATGTTTATGAGCATTGATATTTATGATCCATGTCTGTGGCCGAGCTGAGTGACTTCGGGAATGGGTATGAGAAAATGGTAGAGATGGAAAGTAGGAGAGATAGAGTAATAAGGCAGAAAATGAGTAAGGTTAATGGAAAGAGGGAATGGTTACCGAATTTAGCCGAGAGAGAGGCCGAGCTAGAAAGATGGTTAAAGGGATAAGTAGAGAGGTTGAGCCGAGAGAGGCCGGGCTAAGTAAATAATGAGATTAATGCAAAGAGGAATAAATTAGAGGTGAACTTAGATGTGCCGAACTAAAAGTAATGGTTAATAAGATAAGGGGAATTAAAGAGAAATGGTTGTGTGGTCGGGTCATAGCAGACGCGTACTGGGTGCGTGCATTGATCGCGTAAGACGATCATTGTGGTGCTCGCAGCTGTAAGACGAGCATTGTGGTGCTCGCAGTTATGACTCACACAAGGTTCCGAGAACGGAATCGGTGGGATGTGTTCCTGGTCATAGCAGACGCGTACTGGATGCGTGCATTGATCGCGTAAGACGAGCATTGTGGTGCTCGCAGCTGTAAGACGAGTATTGTGGTACTCGCAATTATGGACACTCCTTACTCCATAGAATGAGTGGTGGTAGTGTTCCTGGTCATAGCAGACGCGTACTGGGTGCGTGCATTGATCGCGTAAGACGAGCATTGTGGTGCTCGCAGCTGTAAGACGAGTATTGTGGTACTCGCAGCTATGGACACTCCAATATCCGACTTAAATGGTGTAAGACATGCACTGGGTGTATGCATCCGAGAAGAGTAAAAGATTGTAAACTATGTGAAAGTGGAATAATGAGTAATGAATCCGAGATAGAGATGGTAATCCGAGGTAAGAGAATGTGAACCGAGGTATAACTAATAGGTAATAGAGTAATTGGATAGTGTGATGTGAGCCGAGCTAGACGAGATCGTATAATGTGAACCGAGCCAGTGAGATGGTATGAGGTGAGCCGAGCTAAATGAGATAGTATGCATGTGATATAGGGTTTGATTACTTGCTATTTATATGCTAATTGACTACTTGTGTTTGGCTTGGTAGTTCGGTATGTCATTTTAGAAACTGCTTATTTAAGTTCTGTGTAATGCTCACCTCCTTACCATTTTTCAGGTGCTGAGCCCGAGCAAACGCAGTACCCAGCCGAGCAGGATCACTCTCCCTCACAGGGAGAGTAAGTTATTTAGAGTCATAGATGTGGATAGGTCCGAGCTAAAATATTTGTTTTGTATTTGGTCCGAGCTAAAACACGCTTTTGTATATTTTGATATCGGCCCGATGGCCGAGCTAAACATCATTTTTGTAATTCGAACTAATGAGCTCGGTGTAGCTATGTTTCTCAACTCTTGTTTAATGATTAATGAAGTCTTCCATTTTATTAACTGATGTTTTTGTTATTAATGAAAGGAAATATTATTTTGGCAAATATCATATTCTTCTTAAAAGAAATTTTAAATCCTAATTTTGGGGTAATTAAGGGTAATTATTACATAGGGTGTTACATAGGGTACGCATATTGGAAAGCCCTTATGAAAATTTTTATTCAAGGAGTCGGATTAAAAGTTTGGGATGCCGTCGTAAATGGTCCCTATGTTCCTACCTATGTGGTTAATGGTAACACCGTCGAAAAGCCTATGGCTGAGTGGACGGAGGAGAAGGAACATAGAGTCCAGTACGACCTGAAAGCGAAAAATATTATAACATCTGCTTTGAGCTATGATGAGTTTTTCAGGATATCGACATGCGAGACTGCACAACAAATGTGGGATACGCTAGAAGTCACGCATGAAGGTACAACTGAAGTGAAAAGGTCGAGAATCAATACTCTGACTGGTGAATACGAATTATTCAGAATGAAAGATGGAGAATCGATTCAAGAGATCCAAAAACGTTTCACGATGATTGTAAATCAGCTAACAACATTGGGGAAGAAATTCACCAATGAGAATCTCATCAACAAAGTTCTAAGGTGTTTGGGAAGAGAATGACAACCCAAAGTGACGGCGATTGCTGAATCAAGAAACCTTTCAACTATGATGTTGGCAACTCTCTTCGGGAAGTTACAAGAGCATGAAAGTGAACTGAAAAGACTGGCTCAACACGAAGAAGAGAACAAGAAGGTCAAAAGTTTGGCATTCAAGGCTGAAGCACCTGCACCAGATAGTGACTCGGACAAAGAATTATTGAATGATGAACACATGGGTCTATTGGTGAAAAAGTTCGGGAAATTCCTGAGGAAGAAAAGAAACTTCAATAGAAGGGATAACAACAAGAGTGGAGGGTCATCCATTACATGTCATGAGTGTGGCAAGCCTGGTCACATCAGAGCAGACTGGTACCAGCTGAAAAAGAAAGAAAATTCTGAAAAAGGCACCTCAAATTCAAAGAAAGGGAAGCAAGTGTATTTGGCGTGGCTAGACAACGAAGGAAGTTCGGATGAGGATTCAGACGAACAAGAGGAGACTGCCAACATATGCTTGATGGCACACGGAGATGAGGTAATTTCTGAACTTAACTTTTCTTATGATGAATTACAAGAGGCTTTTGAAGAATTACACGAGGAGTCGATGAGGTTATCCTTATTGATCTCTTTAGAAAAGAAAAATTCAGCTTCTCTTTTAGAAAAGAATAAAAATCTTATTAAAGAAAATGAATTTTTGAAAAATCAAAATAAGGAGCTGAATTTGACTTTGAAAAATTCTTCAAACACCTCGAGTAACGAAGTTAAATTTAAAGCTAGTTCTTCTTCTTGTAAGTTCTGCAAGGACCTTGTTAAAGAAGTAGAAGATTTAAAAGAAACCCTTGCAAAATTTACGAAAGGTAGAAATGCTTTAAATTTAATGCTAGGGAGACAAAAATGTTTCTTTAATAGAGCGGGTTTAGGATATCAACCCGGTAGGCATCAAAAGAAATTAAGTACCATTTTTGTCCCTGCTAGCAATCATAAGAAACCTTTAATTATTTGTCATATTTGTGGTAAAAAGGGTCATGGTGCACATGAATGCATACACCGAAAAGTGAAGTTCGTTAAACCGAACAATGAAACTAAAAGGTGGCATGATTTAAACTATGGCTATACTAACGCTCAAGGACCCAAAAAGATATGGGTACCTAAAAAGAAACCTTGAATTCTTTGCTTGTAGGTTACTCCGGAAGAAAGAAAATCGTGGTGGTACTTGGACAGCGGATGCTCAAAACATATGACAGGAGATAAATCTAAATTTTCGCATCTTGTTCCAAAGGACCAAGGACATGTGACTTTCGGAGATAACAATCAAGGAAAGATTCTCGGAGTCGGTAAAATTGGTACACCTCCTAACCCTTGCATTGATAATGTTTTACATGTTGAGGGCCTAAAACACAATCTGCTAAGTACAGTCAGATGTGTGATAAGGGCAATAGGGTTATTTTTTATTCTGATAGATGTATTATCGAGGGTAAATTTGATAATCTTATTAAGCTAATTGCTCGCAGGATAAACAATGTTTATGTTATTGATTTTAACTCAATACCCTCAAATGATGCGAAATGTCTATTAAGTAAAGAGGATGAATCGTGGCTATGGCATCGTAGAATAGGTAACATCCACATGGCTCATTTAAATAAAATTTCTTCTAAAAACTTAGTAGTTGGTTTGCCAAAGCAAAATTTTTCTATTTCTGAAAAATGTGATCCTTGTT
This sequence comes from Crotalaria pallida, assembly GCA_037953625.1. Lineage (NCBI taxonomy): Eukaryota > Viridiplantae > Streptophyta > Magnoliopsida > Fabales > Fabaceae > Crotalaria > Crotalaria pallida. Next base: position 51,293,618 of record CM075654.1, on the reverse strand, counting down.
CAAAATCAAAACTCACAAGGGCATCTTTTCCTTCTAAAAATCTTGTTTCAACTCAAAAGCACTTGGAACTTTTACATATGGATCTTTTTGGACCTTGTCAAATGAAAAGCTTTGGTGGCAACTATTATTGTTTAGTTGTTGTGGATGACTATTCTAGGTATACATGGACGCTTTTTATTACTCATAAAAATGATGCATTACATGAATTTAAAAAGCTAGCCAAGATTGTTCAAAACCAATTGCATTTGAGCATTGCATCCATTAAAACTGATCATGGTGGAGATTTTGAAAATCATCTTTTTGAAAAATTTTGCGAAAAACATGGAATTAAGCATTATTTTTCAGCTCCAAGAACTCCGGAGCAAAACGGAGTTGTGGAGAGGAAAAATCGTTCATTAAAAGAGCTTTCAAGAACAATGCTTAATGACATGAATTTGCCTGCATATTTTTGGGCCGATGCAGTGAGTACAGCTTGCTATGTTATGAACCGTGTTTTAATAAGGCCTATTTTAAAGAAAACCCCCTATGAGCTGTACAAGGGGAGAAAACCAAATATTTCCCATTTTCATGTTTTTGGATGTAAATGTTTTGTGCATAATAATGGTAGAGAAAATCTAGGAAGTTTTGAGGCTAGAGCTGATGAGGGCATATTCCTTAAATATTCTGTTTCGAGCAAAACATATAGGATTTACAATAAATCTCGTAATACTATTGAAGAATCTATTCATGTATCATTTGATGAATCTGATCCCAGAAAATTGGGAAAGGTATTTGTTAATGACATTTCAGGTATCCTTGGAGATCTATTCCTTGATGAGGATGAGTGATACGCCCCGCAAGCGCACGGGTTATGTCAAGTAGTAGTATAAAAAGATATCGTCTCCACAGGGATTTTGTTTGTTAATTACCGACAAATTACAAGTATAGATTAGCTAAACGAATCTATTAGAGATATGAAAAAATAAAATAAAAGATTGGATTGAGATATAAAATAAAATAAAATAAATCTAAAGATATGAGATAAGATAAGAATTAAATCTTCTAAGGATTAGTTTCACCACATATCAACATTGACAATCAATTAAAGATATATCTCTTATTAAATTAGATTTACTTTGAAGGTGAATTATCCTAATGTAGAATACTAGTTCCTTTCAAAATCTTAGCACCGTATCTAATGAGGCCTAATTCCTACTTTCGTGGTAATTAGGGTACATTAAATCCATTAAGATCTTTGATAATTCATTGAATCCTCTCAAGGATTAGAACTACTTTCGTGATCTAAAACCTTAAGTTTAATTATTTATTTTCTAATACTAAGGTTCACCTTACGGTACTTCCCTTACTATCTGGGATCATGCAATAGTGGGATCCAACACAATCACAAGCATTAAGAACACCATAATTAAATCTAAAATAAATAAATATTAATAAGAGATAAAATATCAAAACATCAAGTCAATGCCTCCATGGGCTAATCCTAATCCTTAGAAACAGAAAACTACTCAATCATATACATAATACAAACCAAAAAATAGGAATAAGGGAATAAAAGGTAGAAATAACCAAAAGATGAAAGGTGAGGAATTTCTTCCGTCTTCAATCGCCTTCTAGTTCTTCATGGAGAGAGTTGTGCAGCCTTGAATCCTTATTTTCTAATTTGTTTCTGGCTATGATAGAGAAAATAATCCTAATTCTAATTCTAATCCTACCACTACTACTAAAATTCTACTACTACATGTTATGACTAATGTTATCTTTTTACAGGGTTTTTATCTTCCTCCTTTTATAGATTTTTCTTTCTCCAAGTGTTGGGCCCAAATAGCAAAATAAATCCATAAGCAATCTCCTTCCTCTCACATGCCTCTATCTCTATCTTTTTCTAGATTTCTGCTCACAATATCTCTTAGCATATCTTCTTTGATTTATTCCTTTATTTTCCAATGCTCCAGCCTCAAAATAAGCAATCTACACAATAAAAGCACAAGATACCTTTCCAAGTGAAATATGAATTAAATGCATGCTAAATTAGAATAAAATGCATGAATATTTATTAAAATAAATACAAACTAATAAGGAAATAATATGTATGCTACGCACACATCAATGAGAAGCAAAATGCTAGAGGAAAGGAACATTCCGAAAACAATGAAAAATCAGTTGAATCAGTTGAGGAGAAAAATCAAGAACAATCCATGGATCTCAACGCTGATTTGCCTAAGGAATGGAAAACATCGAGGCACCATCCCATTGATCAAATCATAGGTGACATCACAAAAGGTGTAAGTACTCGCAATTCTATTAGCAATCTATGTAACTACTTTGCATTTGTTTCTCAAGTAGAGCCAAAGAATATTTCTGAGGCTACGTTTGATGAGCATTGGCTTTTGGCAATGCAAGAGGAATTAAACCAGTTAGAAAGAAATCAGGTTTGGGAACTTGTTCCTAGGCCTGAGTCTCATCCGATTATTGGAACTAAGTGGATTTATAAAAATAAACTCGATGAGGCTGGTTTAATTGTTCAAAACAAAGCAAGATTAGTTGCACAAGGTTACAACCAAAAAGAGGGAATAGATTATGAGGAAACATTTGCCCATGTTGCTAGGTTGGAAGCCATTAGACTGCTTTTAGCTTTTGCATGCATTTTAGATTTTAAATTATATCAGATGGACGTAAAGAGTGCCTTTCTAAATGGTTTTATAAATGAAGAAGTTTATGTGTGTCAACCTCCCGGCTTTGAAAATTATGAACACCCGAATTATGTTTATAAATTGAAAAAGGCTTTGTACGGACTCAAACAAGCTCCTAGAGCGTGGTATGACCGTCTTAGCAAATTTTTATTAGAAAATAATTTTGAAAGAGGGAAGGTTGATAACATGCTTTTTATTAAAAAGAAAGGAAAGGACATTCTTTTAGTTCAAATTTATGTAGATGATATTATTTTCGGTGCTACTAATGAAACCCTTTGCAAGGATTTTTCGAGTATGATGCAGGAAGAGTTCGAGATGTGTATGATGGGCGAGCTGAACTTTTTCCTGGGTTTGCAAATAAAACAAGAAAGGATGGGATTTTCATTAGCCAAACAAAGTACTGCAAGGAACTATTGAAACGATTTGGCATGGATAAGGCCAAGGCAGTATCAACACCTATAAGCACATCTTGCTATCTGGACAAAGATGAAGGAGGTAAATCCATAGAAATCACTAAATATCGAGGTATAATCGGATCCCTTCTCTATTTAACGGCAAGTAGGCCGGATATAATGTTTAGTGTTTGTTTATGTGCTCGTTTTCAAGCGAATCCAAAAGAAACGCACACGGTTGCTGCCAAACGTATAATGAAATATCTGTCTGGCACAACTGATATGGGATTATGGTACCCCAAAGGTTCTTCGTGTAACCTTGTTGGGTATTCTGATTCTGACTTTGCTGGGTGCAAAGTAGATAGAAAAAGCACTAGCGGCACTTGTCATCTTCTTGGCAATTCTTATGTATCATGGGCTAGCAAGAAGCAGTTAAGTGTAGCCCTATCTACAGCTGAGGCTGAATATGTCGCCACGGGTAGCTGTTGTGCACAAATCTTATGGTTGAAACAACAACTCCTAGACTTCGGTGTAAGTCTAGATCACATTCCTATAAAATGTGATAATACCAGTGCAATTAGTATTACCAAAAACCCAGTGCAACATTCTCGTACTAAGCATATTGAGATTCGTCATCATTTTATACGTGATCATATTCAAAAGGGTGATTGTATTATTGAGTATGTTGATACTTCGCGGCAGTTGGCTGATATCTTTACGAAACCGCTTCCAAAATAAAATTTCTTTTTCATTCGTAGAGAAATTGGTTTAACTTCTGCCTCTCACCTATTTTGAGTATGTGAGTTTTATCTCTCTTGTTATTATTGATGCGTCTTCTCAGTGTTTCAGGGGGAGATAACACATTCTTTTTGATGATTACAAAAGGTTGAGAGATATTCTGATATTTTGATACAGGAGGAGAGATACTCTGAAGATGCAAATTTGAATTGATATATATTGTTTATGCATCAATACAGGGGGAGATGCTATGAATTGTTATATTCTTTATAATTATTGTTCTAGGGAAGGTTAATGTTATATATATATATATATGTGTGTGTGTGTGTGTGTGTGTTTTTGCTTGTATAACACTTGTGATGCAGATAGTAAAAAGCATATCAGAATCGTTGTTTGTCATCATCAAAAAGGGGGAGTGTTGGAAGTCAAGCTAGTGTTGGAAGACATGCTTCAAACTCTCTTATGGACTTCAAACATAATTCAAGATGATGTTTTGATGATAACAAACCAACTCAAGTTCAAGCTCACAAGTTCCCTTCATGATCAAGAATGAAGAGTCAAGCAAGGCATAGATTAGAAACATTTTCCTTAGATCATTTGTAAGGTAATGGAGTTTCTATTCTTTACGAGTTTACAAAAGCCAATAAGTTTTTCATTATAAAAGGGAGAAGAAAATGTGTTTTTCATGAAAAGTTGTTTTCTATCTTAGTTTTTGAGAAAATACTTGATGTTACAAAACTCTATATATTTTTATGTATGCAGGAGAGAGTAATCGATTAGCTGCTCAAGATAATCGATTAACTTTGTTGCATCATAGAAAAATCAGAGAGGTTGTAATCGATTAAATGAATCTTGTTAATCAATTACTTTCTTATGAGAGTAATCGATTACTTGACTCAAGTAATCGATTATAATTGTTGCATCATATATTTTTCAAAGGCTTAGTAATCAATTACAGGCTCTGTAGTAATCGATTACATGATGTTGCATCATATGCATAACAGAGGTTTAGTAATCAATTAATTGTTTAGTGTAATCGATTAAATGAGTTGCATCACATATTGAACAGGAGTGGTGTAATCGATTAATCATTGTTGGTCTAATCGATTACTTGATTTTCAAATGAATTTAAAAATTTCTATTTTTGAAGGAATAATCGATTACCTTCAGAAAGTAATCGATTACTTCAAGTTTTATTGAAAAACGTGTCAGAATCATTTTGATTATTTCCTGATTTGTTTTTATATAAAAGATTCTGATTTGTTTTATAAAATTCGAAAATGATTTTAAAATTTGAATTATTTCCTTTTTAGTTTTAAGAATCAAATCTTTATTTTATTTCGTAAATCGTTTTGATTTAGTTTTGATTTTAAAACTTATTTCAAATCTTATTTTATTCTGTTTTGATTTTGTTTTACTTATTCTAAATCTTTTTGATTCTAAAATTTTTTTCTATTTTAAAAAAGAAATTCACTCCAACATTCAGTTGATCATATTCATTCATATCTGACATCTTTTCTGATCACACGTTCTCTCTTCTTCTTCTCTAATCTTCTGGCTTTCACGTTCATACTTTTGGAAGAACAAAAACCTTATTGGCTGAGTAACTCTTAGAGAAAAAGCACTTCATTATCATAAGAGCATATTGTTGTATTCGTGTTGTTGAGAACACACATTGCAATTGTAATCACTCTCATATTCATTGTGTTTGAACCTTAGTGGTTAGGGAGAGAATCCCTTAGTGGACGTTTGATACGTCGTAGGGCGAGGAACCCTGCTGTGTGATCTTGAGGCCCCTAGCGAACGGAGGTTCCTAGTAGTGTGCGGGGTGCTCTTGGGTGTAATAGGGTGCGGCTCTATTGATGATTATAGAACTCTCAAGCGGGTCGCTTGGGGACTGGACTAGGCCTTTCGACGGGAAGGCTGAACCAATATAAAATTCACCGGTGCAAGCTTTTCTATCCCTATCTCTTTATTTTTCCGCATATTTCAATTATTTACGTTTCCGCGCTACTCAATTTATTTTATCTATCGTTTCGCGATCCGTTTCAAACGCTTAATCTCTCCATCTCAAAACAATTTTTTAATTTGTAAAGGATTTCACAATACTTTAATAAAACTCGATTCACCCCCCCCCCTCGAGATTTTGAGGCCAAAACCAACAAATGCAAGTCTTAGTATCATTGATTCTATGACCAGAACTTTCACCGAACCTCTTAATGCAATGCATATCTTGCCATATTGATCCATCGAGGCCTCAGCAAAAATAAGAAGATCGTCCGCAAATAATAAATGGGAAATTTTCGGACCATTCCTACCAGCCTTTATCGGTTTCCAGTCTCATTTTCTAACTTCCTCTGCAATCATATGAGACAGTTTATCCATGCAAATAATAAATAGAAAAGGGGAGAGAGGATCATGCTGTCGAATACCTCTAGAAGGAGTGAACGCTTCCGTTTTGTCACCATTCCAAAGGATTTTGTAAGAGGTAGTGGAGATACAAGTAAACACCAGATCTATAAAAACTGAAGGAAGTTGAAGCTCCACAAGACAGCTTTTGATGAAGCTCCAGGACAAACGGTCATACGCTTTTTCTAGGTCAAACTTGATAGACATAAAACCCTTCCTACCTTTCATATTTTTCATAGAGTGAACCATCTCTTGAGCTATAATAAAATTATCCTGGATGTTTCTTCCCGGAACAAAACCTACTTGGTGAGGGAAAATCCAGTGATCCATGAGAGGTTTAATTCTATTTGCCAGGATCTTGGTGATGCATTTGTACACCACATTACAAAGAGCTATCGGACTGAATTGAGATGCCCACTGAGGATTGTAACACCCCTAATTTTCGTCTCCCAAATAACCAAGAAATTAATTATAACAATTATTCTATAATTGATTTATATTAATTTTGAAGGTTTTAGTTTTTTACATTATGTGCTTTTATATATAAAAATATGAGATATATTTTTATATGACTATTTTGTACAAAAATGTGAATATTGTAATTTAGTCCTTGGGTTGGGACCTAATTGCAATATTAAAAAGGTTTTTGAAGAAAGAGTAATTAAATTATTAATTTTTGAATTTTATCAGTATGTAACCGGTTACACGATGAACTCAGAAATTGGGATTAGTGCGTTTGATGAGTAACCAAGCCAAAACCCAGAAATTTGCCACGAATTCATCCTTCTCTTGGTGGGTTAGGACGTGTCAACATGCATGGCTTTCTAATCTTGCTATATAAGGCCATTAATCAGATCAAAGTTGGGGTTTTGGTGAGTGTGTTGGTATCAATCTTTGTTTTAGGGTTCTTGCTGTGTTTCGTTCGATTCTCCTTCCTTGTTAAGAGTTAGATTTCGAGTGATATACCATTACAAAGCTTGAATCAAGGGCTTTTTATTGATATAAGGTTTGTGAGTTCAGAGTTCCTGAGCTAGGAGAAATCGATTCACGAAGTTGGAGGTTCAAAACTGTCACAGTTCTGTATTGGGTTTCTGGAACTGACTTTGAGCTTCGATTTTGGTAAGCTCAAGCCTTCTCTTGTTCTAGACTTGACTTCCTTTCAAAGTTCATGTTGCATGGTTTTGATAATGACCATTTTCCCTAATTTCCATGTCCATTTCATGTTCCAAATTCTTTGATCAATCTACCCTTTCAAAACGGTTCTGGTTTGAGGAGGAGTTTTGGGTGCTTGGTGTTCTACCTCAAATATCTGCTCAAATCTTGTTCAAGCACGAACCTAAGGTAAGGGGGAAGCTTACTATTTGCTAGAATGATAATAAATTGTGGTAGAATATAGGATGAGTCACCAAGAGACTCAAAGGGCATAAGTTAAAATGGTTAAGTGGCTTGGAGGCCAATCTGAGCTCAATTGTTGTTATGAGCAATGTTATCTGGATGCATGCTAGCTATATTGATGTTGGATTCATGACTTATTTGGATATTATGTGAATTGATGCATTAAGTTGTGCAATTATGTGCAATTTGAGTATCTAAATTGAATGCATGCAAGATAGATATGTTTCTGTAGCTGAACATACTAGTATTAAGGTATGTGAACTCTTTTGATTGATGAAATTGGTTTAAGTTTGAGTATTGAAAAGAATGGTATGCAAATCCTCATTTTTCACTGTACAGACTACATAATCTAACCGGTTAGTCGAAATTTGTAACCGGTTAGATACTGTCAATTTTCAAAGAAAATGAATTTCTAAAATTGACTAAGTCTCCATACCATTTGAACTCAAGTTTAAGCTAGAATTTCATACAAAGACCAATCTAAAACTATGTAATTGAGCACTGTTTGGTTTAGATTGGAAGTGATGAGTTAATACCTTAATATCAAATGATAATTTCAAGAGGAAATTATGCATAAATGAAATTGGATTATGACTTAGATCTTTTGAATGATATTATGTGTTGAACTTGAGGTATTCTGTTATGCTAAGACCTTGTTATTGGATTGAGTAGAGAATTCAAGAAAAGACTCTTTGAAAATCAGTGGTTTTGTATTCAGGTCTGTAATTCTAACCGGTTAGGTGATGATGTAACCGGTTAGTACCTGAAACTTAAAAATAAAAGTTAAGTTTTTGAGTAAGGATTGTTAATACCAATGATTATATTCTCTCAATCCAAGTTTATGAGCGTATGTTAAATTTAAATTCAAAGGTGAATTTTATGAGTAAAGCCATACCTCAAGACATCATTCAGAAGTTGTGTTTTTCTAAGTCATAATAATGGAATCAATGGAAAGACCAACCTTAGTAATTATGTATGCAAACCATGTATAGAGAAAGGTAATGAAATAGGTTGGCAAGGATTGTTTGGCATGTCCTGGGAACATGACCCTGTACTCTAGGAGTACCAAACTGATGCAACCTACTTGATGACACATTCTAGGAATGTGGCCATTGTCTGGGACATGGGTTCTTTGACACGTTCTGGGAACGTGATGCACACTCTGGGAGTGGTGCTTGATTATATTCCAAGTATGGTTTGCGATACATTCTGGGAACGTATGTTAGTGTTCTGGGAACACATTGGTATAATAATAGAATTAAAGATAAAAACCAACCTTAATGATTGTGTATTCGTGCATATAGAATGGAAGATGGGTTGGTAGGAACGTTTATCATATTCTGGGAATATGAGGAGGGTACTTCGGGAGTACCAAATTTGTAACCTACTTGATGACACATTCTGGGAATGTGGCCAGTGTCTGGGACCTGGTTATATACGTTCTGGGAACGTATGTTAGTGTTCTGGGAACACATTGATATGCAACCTACTTGATGACACATTCTGGGAATGTGGCCAGTGTCCGGGACCTGGTTTTTATGCGTTCTGGGAACGTGATGCACACTCTGGGAGTGATGCTTATTATTCCAAGTATGGTTTGCTACACGTTCTGGGAACGTGATGCACACTCCGGGAGTGATGCTTATTATCCAAGTATGGTTTGACATTACGTTCTGGGAACGAATGTCAGTGTTCCGGGAACACAAGGGTGTATTGGATGGATGTCCAAGATGGACTTTTAGAGGCCTCAGTTGTGGATAGAAAATCATGCATCATGTCACCTGCATTGAAAGAATTATTATGATTAACCGTGTGTGCTCATATGAATATGCATCATGATTTGCTACATGTTGACTTGTGGATGTTAGTGTTATTCTCATTTGATTATGTGAATATGTATAGCTAACCCCCATGCCCTTATTAGGTGTTGATCGTGCATCTAGCTTGCACAAGAATCAGTAAAGGGAGATGTCCCTTAGGTGCATGCAGAGTGTAGAAAGTGTGGGTTGGGAACCCGTTGTGCAGATATCGAGGATCCGGCCAGATGAATGTTTGGGCAGAGGACCAGTGACCAGCTCTATAACATCTCTATTTTTAACAGTATTTATATGATACACATTTTGAAAGAGGTATCATAAGATGAATTTGGTTTCATAATAATATTTATTTGGTATCCATGGACTTGTTACACTTGATATATTTTGGGGGCATAATATGATTACTTTACTATGTTTCCGCAAACTCTGATTTTGTTAGTCAACCTCATTATTAATCAAGTGTTGGTGAAAAGGAATTTTCAAGGGAAGGGATAATTATTATTTTCAGATCTTTTTCCAACGATAACAAGTCCAAGTATTCGTAAACTTATTACTTTTCTTATAAAGTAAGATGATATACAAGGAATGTTACAAGGATAGTCAACTTTAGGGATGAGAACCAACAGAGTAGAATTAATAGCTCGGATAGCTTCTGGATGGGACCAAGCAAACTGAATGAAATCAATAACATTTTGCTGGATGAGATTCCAATTGTGCTTATAAAAGATTCCAGGAATACCATCTTCGCCAGGAGCTTTGAGAGATCCAAGTGAGAAAAGAGCTTTTTTAATTTCTTCTGGAGTGGCAGAGTGGCCAAGATAGCTAGTATTAGAATGAGCATCAGGAAAGGAGATGATACAATCAATGTGCGGTCTATTGTGATTTTCCTCCTGATAGAGATTTTGAAAAAAGCCTCTAACCATTTGGAAAATAATGTCCTGATCATAGCACCAATAACCAGAATCATCTTTTAGACAAATAATCTTATTTTTTTCTTCTCCTAGTGACAGTCCTAGAGTGGTATTTATGTCCCCATCCAAAATCCAGGCTTTTCTAGATTTTTGATGCCATAAAGATTCATCATATTTCAGTGTCTCATCAAGATTTTGTTGCAACTCCGCTTCCAATCTGTGCAAAAAGGGATTAAAGTGATAACTGGGAGAATTCTGGATACCCCTTAGCCTTGCTAGAAGTTCTTTCTTCCTAGTAAATACATTGCCGAAGACATTCAAATTCCACTCTTTGAGTTTGGGCACCAGATTGTCAATAGCTTCAATAAGGATGGAGTCTTTACACCAATTATCTTTCATAAATTGATCAAAGTCTTTGTGTTTGAGCCACATCGCATGAAACCAGAAGGGTCTAGCAAAGGAACTACCATTTGTGGGTTGAGTGAAAAGACAGAGAGGATGGTGGTCAGAGTGAACTCTTTTAAGAACCTTAACAAAAGCGTCAGGAAAACAAGTTCTCCAACCAATATTACATAGACCCCTATCCAACCTTTTAAAAACACGATCGTACCCATTGCGAATTGGGCCTCTCCAAGTATACTGTCCTCTAGTAGCACCTATATCCATGAGGGTATAGGTGCTAAAGTTTTTAAAAAATTGTGGGTATACACTGACAGTGTAAAGTTTTTTACACCATCAGTCCATCGTCCACCATTCATTTGTATTACTTTAATCTAAAAGTCAACAACCATAAACAGATGAATGGTGGATGATGCACTGATGGTGTAAAAAACCTTTACACTGTCGGTGCATTATCCATTTTCTCTAAAAAAAATTTTGCAATAGTTATTGAAAATATTAAAATTTTGATTGCTGCAATAGTTATCTTAGCTTAAGTGGACGTGTTATAATAATTTTGTTGGGATATTCATAATTTTTTTAAATAAAGTGATAACATTGTTATTTTTGAATATTATCTTTTCATTATTTTTTTTAAAAAAAATTTCAATGACATTAACTCATGAACAATGACATTTTCAATGATATTTTCATATTTTTTTCTCTGCAGTTTTATTTAAAGAATCAATGACATAAATTTATTTATTTTTTCCAAAAGTTTATAATTCCCTTAAAAATTGAAGTCTATGAAGGTGGGAATTGCATTAAATTAGTTGTTTGCTAATTGGTTGATGTGTTAGACAAACCATTAAATACATGTCTCCTTAAGTTTTTGATTTTTGAATTTTTTAACCATTCTTGTGGGACGGAGGGGGTATTCCCTTAAAAAATTGAAGTCTATGAAGAAGCGAACTGAAGAGTTTGGTGTGATTAGTAGTTTTAGGACAATGGGTGGTTGGTTGATCCATTCAAAATGCATTTCTAATATATCAAGAGAATAATTATAAAATGTTCAAATTTAAGTTATTTCTTAGATTAATAAAATTATATTTGTATCGTATTTATATTTTTAGTTACATTAAATTAGGAGCATATCAAACCATTAATTATAGAATGTTTAAATTTAAGTTGATATATTCCAAAAAGGTCATTTAAATTGATATATTATTTACCAAGGTAGATTAAAAATAATACAACTCAACCATTTAAATTTGTATGACTTTTTTAATTTACCCAGCTATTAATTTTCTATACTTTATCATACTGATAATTTTCCTGGTAGTTGATACATAGGAAAGATAAAAGATTACGGGTTTGTTTGGCAAAACTAACTTATAGCTGTGAGCTTGTAGCTGATAGCTGTGAGCTTGTAGCTGATAGCTGATAACTGTGAACCTAGCTTATAGCTGTGGGATTATAGCTGTGAGCTTATAGCTGTATAGCTAGCTTATTGAACTAGAGCTGTTTGGCAAAACTAGCTGTGCAACTAATTTAAACATGTTAAATGACTGAAAAGTACATAACATGTAGAATAATAATTAACATTGACATTTATGTTTCAATGACGATAATACTACACTAATAGCTTATAGAGAAAGGCATATACTTCATTCATATAGATATAAATGATAAAAAAATTATAACATTCATAATAATTATTACTAAGTATTATTGCACTTTAAACATTTTTATTATTTTTATAAAAATGTCACGGTATCTTTATTAACAATGACACGAAAGAATGACAAAACTTTTAGCCTATTGATTAGACACACCGCTATCACAAAATCACACAAATCCAATTTGAACCAAATTCACAAATGAAAAAAAAAATTGAGGATAACAAAAAAGTGAAAGAGAAATTTGATGATCAATGTTGAAATAAATATCACGTACCTTTATGTCTCCTGAAACAATAGTTAAATTTATGATTTCTTTATGAGTGGTTTTGGTGTGGTGCGTATATATGTTAAATATATAGAAGGATTCTAGGTTTTTGGGTTTGAGGGAAAAAAGTAAAAAATTTGGCAGGTAATATTAATTCGGGCCAGAATAAATAATAATATAATTTAATAAAAAAAGGGTAAAATTGATATATGATTTATTGAAAACTCTTATTTTTTTCTCAAAGCTACCTGATGTAGCTTTCTAAAAGCTAACTTTCAAAAACTATAAGCTTCCTTTTTGAAAGCTATAAGCTTCTTTTATTTTTTTCACCAAACACACTCTACATCTTTAGCATTTAAAAGAAAACACATGATAGCATCCATTTTAGATTTTTATCCTCAACATAAAAATTGAAATTAAAAAACTCCTTATATATATTAATTTTAAGTTCTTTTATTCCCGTGAATAAAAACATAAATATTTCAATGTATTTTAAAAAAAACAAAAGATTTTAATTTGGTGAACGAATTGCACCTCATCGGTTATATGCAACCAAAATCTTTAAAAAAAAAATTCAACTTAGACTTAAACAAATATTATCCACAATTCAGCTTCCTGAATGAAGTGCATCCCAAATATTTACATAAAAACCAAAATATATAAGAAACTAAAATGCAAGGCTTAAACAATGATGATTCACAAATCTTCTTTATAACGATGTCATAATGAAGTTGAAAAATTGGATAAGGAATTAAGGAAGCCATGTGACATCCCCTATTTTCCTAACGACAATAAATAAGTTTTTATTAAAGAGAAATTTTGAGATATTGTTTTACAAAGGGTTTTCGATGAATATTTTATTCGATTACGTAATCAATTTTCGATTTTACGGAATTTTGGTAAACAAAGATTTTTATAGAGTTTAAGCAAATGATTTTATTGAGTTTGGAGTAATTGTATTATTTGTGATTCTATTTGAAAAACAAATTTCTTTGTGCATTTTATGGATTTAACCTAATCGATTTAAGGATCGATTTAAAAGAGATTTGACTTCAAGATGGATTTTTACACTTTGAAGTTTAATTCCCTTGTGATATGATTGTATGTGTTGGATTTTCTAAGGTCTTCAATGAATTGTATTGCTTGAGGTTTTAATTAAGATTTTGTTTTCTCAAATTGATTCATATGGTTTTATGGTTTTAAGATGGAAAATTATTTCCTCTAAGTTTCAAAGAAATCAAAGTCCAATCGTCTTGATCTAGAATCATTTCTCGAAACCCTAATTGGTATCCTAATCTTTGATTAAACCCTACTCGAGTTCTTAATCCTTGATTAAGCACCTAATCACTCTCTTAAACCCTAAATCCTCAAGGTTAGTGAGCTAACCTAGAATTAGCTTTCCATAAACCTATGATAGAAAAGATTAAGTTTTTGATTAGCATCTTAATCCTTGATTAAGCCCTAATCACTAAGGATTAGTGGACTAAACCTAGATTAATTAACCTAATCCTACCCTAATCATGATTAGAACCTAATTAGTGCCCTAAACCTAATTAAGCTAATCTAATCCACCTTAATTGCCCTATGGCCGAATACCTAAAGGCATTTCTTGGCCACCAAGTTCATTTACTTGGTCACCAAGTTGCATGGCCCAAAAGTCAAATAAATGACATCATCCATATGACTTAAGCATGACCTAAGGGAGGAAGGACTTAGAAGCAAAACTTGGCCTCCAAGTTTTGTAACTTGGTCCCCAAGTAGTTGAAAGTAAGCCCTCCATGCAAGCCCTTGAGGACAAATAGGAAAAAGTAAAGAAGAATAAGAGAGAGAAGGGTGAGCCGTGTGGAGGAGAGTGAGCCCTTTTTCACTCTTTCATCCTTCATTCATCCATCTTCATCATTTCTTCTTTCTATCATCACCACCAAGGCCGTATGGAAGGAGTGAGTTTCCCTTCATCTCCTTCATTCCTTCATCAACACACACACATTTTCTTTCATTTCTTTTCCCAAACTAAACACAACACTAAAGAGCTACATCAAGCTCTTAGTGAGAAAGAGAAAAGGAGAGAGAGGCCGAACTAGAAGAGAGAAGAAGAGGAATCAAACTTCAACACCAAACTCTTCACCACCTAAGTAAGATCAAGCCAAGCTAGTGAAAAAGAAAAAGGAGAAAACCATGGACTAGGAAAGAGTGAGTGAGCCGTGAGGAGAAACCAAAGAGAAAACCAAAGATTTGGACTTGATTCTTTAAAGTTTTTGATTAAGTAAGAACCTTGTTTCATGATCTAAAAAGTTTTAAGCCTTTTTCTTTGATTCATTTTCATTCTTCATGATTTCTTTCTAGAGCTTTGATTTTTGCTTGAAAAGTTAATGCATGTTTGTTTTCAAGATAGATCTAATGTTTTTACTTACATGCATGTTGGTTTTTAAGATGGATCTAGTGTTTTGTCTACAAACAAGTTGATTTCTAAACTTGATCTTAAAGTTTTTGCTAAGAAAAGTGTTTTCTCTCATGATTTTAAGTTTTCTTCTTGATCTCTCAAATGGTTTTTGAAAAGAATTTGATTTTTAAGTTTTCATAAAAGATTTTCCAAAGATCTAAGGTTTTTGTTTGCATGCATGATAAGATTTACGCTTAAACTATGATGTACTTGATGCTTGAGTTTTAATATAAAGATCTTTTAAAATAATTGAATTTTCTTGGTGATTTTCTTCATGATGGCCACGGTCTTGATGTTAATTGTGAATGAAAGCTTGATTTCTTTTGTTTGATCTCTTGCATGTCATAATCTTGAAACTTGATGATGTTTTAGAAGAATAAAATTTGTGTGATGACGTGATCTTTAAACATTAGTCACGGTTTGTATGTTAAATAAAAAGGGTTAAGATTTTCTTAAGTCTAATTGATGAATATGTGATTTCCATGAATCTTGTGTTGATCTTAAATGTTTGATGTAAAATGAAAATTGTTTAAGGATTTGTTTGATGCTCACGGTTTCATATAGGAGAAATATGCTAAGATCATGTTTCTACTTGCTTAATGAATGATGTGAAATTGTTATTGTATTTGAAGTTGTTTTTAGAAGTCTTGAATCTTTGAAAATGTTTTTGAGAAAACCTAGTCAAGGTCATGGTTTGGACCTTAGACTTTGAGTTTAAATTTTCTTAGATGTATGTATGTTGATGCCATGAAACTACATGTTGATTTGTAAAGTTATTCTCTGAGAAGATAAGTTTTGAGCAACTAATGAAGCATACGGTTTTAACATGATTGAGTGTGATAAGATGAAGTTTTGCTAAGATAGAATTGACTAAGTGAAAGTTAAATGAAAATGTTTTGGTTTGCACAATTTGATTAAGTGATGAAATTTTAATTTATAAGTGATTTTCTTGCAAGAAACTTTGAGAAACGATGGTTATACTAATTGGATTGCCTTGCAATTTTAATATGTGATCCATGATGATATTTAAATGAATTCTGGAAAATTTGAAGAGATTTGGAATTGTTTTGATGATTTAAATAAATTTTGGTTGATTCGGTGTTAATTGTGGAAGTCTAAGGTTTTTAGTGAAAAAGATTTGAATAAATAGTACTTGTATATGCTTGATGATTCTAAAACTTGGACACTGTTTTAATTAGGTTAAATTGATTATCCCTGAATTTTTATATGATTTTTAGAGTTGGTTTCCTAATTGTAATGGAGTCATTTTGGTGAAAACGATTTCGGAAAAAATAAGTTTTCGAGGAAAAACCTAAACTGAGTTTTCTGACCTAAACTACTTGAAATTGCTTGAAATTTTTATGGTAGCTTCCTGAACCTCTCTAGATGCTCTCTGTAAATTTGAGGAGATTTGGAGTTGATTTGATAATTTTACTAAAGGAAAAACAGTGAACCATTTGGTTCAGATTTTCCAGACTGAATGACAAACTTAATTATAAAAATATAACTTGCACAACTCCAAATAATCCGAAATTTTTATGAGATTGTCTTGACTGTATGAGGGAAGTCTATACCAATTTTCATGCAATTCGGAGTTGAAACACTATTTTTAACCATGGCATTTTGGCCCGAGGTCAGCAACAGTTCCATCATGCTTTTTATGCAAAATCTGATTGGAAACCTAACTTAAGATTGTTCAAATGACTTGGAAATTTTATATGATTAACTTTAGCATATATTGGTATGTTCTGGAAGTTTTGAGAATTAAACAAATTGATTTGGTATAGTTTTAGATTTTATCCTTTGTGCTTTTCCCGTAATTGAACAAAAGCTTTATTTAGATGTTTTTGACAAACGTGAATTTTGTGCTTTGTTTTGTGACTCGGCTGGACTTGTATGATGATAATGTCTTAATGGAATGAGTGATCGCTTGATGATATGTATAGACTATGCATGATTGAGTTTGCAAGATTGATTGTTTACGGTGTTTTGGTCTAGACTATTAGTTCGAAATTATGATTTGAAAATGTGTTTATGCTATGTGCTAAATGGTTTGTTTTAAGTGGTGCATGTTAATTGAACTTCTTTGTTTAAAGTGTTTTGGAATTATTTATTTGATAAAAGAAGTGAAGGAAAACGAATTATTTAATAAGTTACGATGTTGATTGATCTTTGAAAAGAATTTGGTTATTTGGAAAAGTATTGGGCCTATTGGTTGCTGCCTCATTTTGTTGCATAATGTTATACTTGGAAATAAATTGTTTTAAGTATTTGAGTCTGAGAAATTGTTAATCAAAGTGTTTGTTTAACTGTTTTCAAGATGCTTAATTTGTTTATGGATTTAAATTGGTTTTGGACAATGGAAAATGAATTTAAGACTTGGAATATGGTGCTGTCCAGAGTTTTTATAAGTTGTATTTCTTATTTAAAAATGTTTTCAAAGTGCTTTGAAGTTGATTTTCTATGAGTATTTAATATAAGGTAAAGTTGGTTTGAAAAATGCGATTTTATGGTGTTTTCGGATTTTCTAAAAGAGTGGCTTATGGACTTGCATCTTTGCTGTCCAGATTTATTTAAATTGTTTTTCAATCTTGAAAATGTGTTTGATTGGTTTTAAAGTTTAAGTTTTAAGTAGTACGTGGTTTAAGAAAGGTTGGATTTCAAAAATGACGTTATTCGATGTTTTCGGGATCGAGCGAGCTGCTGTCCATAACGGACCAGCAACCGATCCATTTATTTAAAATGATTTCATCGTTTTCTTATAATGATTTCAAAGTATTTAAAGTATAGCGAAAGTTGGATTTTGATTTGAGAAAAATCTTGACGTTTTACGATTTTTCCGACAAGAAGTGAAAGGAGTTTTCAAAAACGCGCTTTGATTTTAAGAATGACGATTATTTAGATAGACTAGTAACGTTAGTGTCTCCTATCTAGTACGAGGTGCGTATAAGTCAGGAAGCTAGAACAGCTGACAGTTGGGAGAACCCGCAACGATTTCGGACGAGGTATTTGCTGGAGTTGAGGTGAGAGAGAAGCTTCCCTAAGACACCGTGGTATTTAGGTGATCTATTAGGACACTCCATACTCTCTCAAAGTCGGAGTAAAGGTCTATCGTAGCTAGTAGTATACCCGATAAATTGTGTGATTGTCTGTATCGCGGTATACGAAGACTCAGACCTATACTGTTACATGGTATTGATTGATTGATATGTTTGTTTATGGTGAGATATATTGCTGCTTATTATCATTGCATATGCATAATGCATCATCCCGCGTTATAAGATAAGAATAGAAGAGACATAGAAAACTATAAGAAATTCCCCCTAACGACTAGAGCAATACTCTAAAGAGTGAAACGCGTGACGGAACCGGATGATGCTGATGCGCCGAGTACGTGGTACGTGCTGATGCTGTGACGACGACGATGTTGAAAGTGTATCTGAATGGCGGTTAGCCACATGTGAAAGTGTATCTGAATGGCGGTTAGCCACATGTTGAAAGTGTATCTGAATGGCGGTTAGCCACATGTTGAAAGTGTATCTGAATGGCGGTTAGCCACATGTGAAAGTGTATCTGAATGGCGGTTAGCCACATGTGAAAGTGTATCTGAATGGCGGTTAGCCACATGTTGAAAGTGTATCTATATGATTGTGGCCGCGTGTTGAGAATGATTCAGGATGGGCCGGAGCCCGTCAAACATAGTAGTCGAGTCCCACAAGAAGTAACCCGCATATGGTTGGTGCTATATGACGGAGGTGACTTAGGATGGGTCGACATTAGGATAATCGAATATAACCTTTACGACTTAAAACCCTTACCCGAAGTAGTGGAGAGGAAGACACGGTGTTTACCTACGCGGTAATCACTTGATGATTAGGATAGGGGAAGACAATGACGGTGACTCGTCAAGAAGCCTAAGAGGAGTCTGTCTAGGCGGGAAGAGCTACAGTGACCTGGGTTGACCATCTGGGGAGGGTGAGTAGTCTGGTGTCGTAGCTGAAGTACTACATGATCACTAGACAGATGACTGACGCCCCCTTGACTAAATCAGGATCGGAAGAGGGATGCTTGAACACGGTGGAGGTCGACACCCCTTTGTCATGACATTTTATTCCCGGGCAATTTTATAGTGTATCTTGGTGTGGTCTCCTGAAGCCGGTGTGGTAGAGATCCTGTACTTCTGATTGCTTCCGACTAGGTGGATGGATTATGAGGAGATGTAGACCTGAATCCGAAACCCTAAAGCTTGAATTCCGATATATAGACTCGAGTTTTGTGAATCAAGTGACTTCGACTTTGCGGGACATGTTGGTTAAGAGATTCGACTCTGCGAGATAACTAATTAAAAGGATTCCCTTAAGTGAAAGATAAAGAGTTAGTTAATGTGACGATTGCATCGCATCCTCATGCATCCTGCAGAATTATCTGTTGTATTGTTGTGTTGTGAATGTGTATCGTTGTGTGCTATATTGTCTTAATATTTTGCCTATCGTAAACCCACACCGTCGACGATGCGTCGTTCGGAATGCTTACTTTCTCTGTCTTTCCCCTCTTCCCTGTGGACTTCCGTGATGATGTCCACAGGCGACAGAGTAAGTAGATTATATTGGAAGTCGGCGCTTCACGTGATGGCCTACGGAGACAAGACCGAGATGGAGTCTCGAAGGAGAAGAAGGTCAAGCTCGATTCGAGGATTCGATGGTGGATGATTCGACTTTGCTGAGGAGTATCATATTGGCGGAAGTCTGCTGTTATAGTGTCTATGTTCAAGCATTGTACTCCCTTACCAGGTACTTAGACATCATTAGCTGTATCCACATGTGCACCCAAAAGATGTTTTACAAAGCTGAACAATCAATATTAAGTTTTCTGGTTAGACATAAATGAGATGGGCTTTCTAAATGAGATTGTGAAAACGAGTTTCAAAGTGCGATGTTTCGTAACATCTCGGTTTGGAGTTTGAAGTATAACATGAGATATGAGAATCCAATTTACGTTGCAAATTATTTGATGAAAGATTTTGGAACTTGGAGATTCTCATATCCATGTCATGTTTCAAAAAAAAAAATGGCCCAAATTTTCACTACATTGAGTTAAGGAAATTATATTTTTCAAGTTGTCAAATCGGGGTGTTACAAGCCAATAATAAAAAAAACTAAAAATCATCGACGGAAGTCATCAATCGAACAATGTGTTATGCACAATTTTGAATAACTTAAAATGTTGGTTTATATACAAGATTTTTTACTGGGATGTTATTGTAATGTTAGGGATATTTTAGATATGATTTGAATTTTTTTTATTCTAGATAACTTGGTTTTTTTGAAGATTTTAATTGCATAAATGTTGGGGATACAATTTATTCACAATGTTGAAATTTTCAAAAAAGATAATTTTAGTAATTTTTTAGATATATGGATGATGTTTCTTTAAGCCCATATCAATTTTTTGAAATATTTTGGTCGCATAAATATTTGGCCTACAATTTGTTTGTAGGGTTGTACTAATTTTTAGAGAGATAATTTTGGTTACTTTTTATATTAGTAATCTCTAATAGAGCTGTCAAAATGGGCTGGTCCAGCCGGGCCGGGCCAAAAAGTCAGAAAAATCATAGGGCTCGGGCTCCTTAATATGGCCTATTTATTCAACCCGGGCTATTTAGCCCGGCCCGGTTCGGGTTTGGGTTCGGGCCGGCCCAGCGGCCCAGAAAAAAAGAAAAAACTCGCATTTTTTTTAATTTTATATATGTAAAAAAACACTTGTAATAAAATTCCCTTAATTTTTATCAATATTCACATATCAAAAATGCATCTGAACAAATCAAAGCACAACATTAATTGTTCTATACGAGTTATACATACATTTTAATTTATGTAAGAATAGAAAATCAAATATATCCTCTAAAAGATGTGTAAAAGAATAAAACACTTATTATTGTTTAAAAAATTATGTGTAAAAAATAAAGGAAGTTTATTCATTAATTTTTTTGAAAAATAAATATATATTTTTTTGAAGTGGTTGAATTGTAAAAAAAAAAAAAAAAAAGTGACGCGGGCCGGCCTGCACCCGGCCTGAAGCTCGCTTAGGGCGGGTTTGGGTTTGATACTAGGGTACTTAATTTATACTCGGATTTTTTGGCCCGAGCCTGGTTTGGCCCGAGCCCGAAGCGGGCCGGCCCGAACCCGGCCCGCAGGCCCGTTTTGACAGCTCTAATCTCTAGGCTGATTTCTTTTTTAATTTGGTTGCATAAATATTGTTGTACAATACATTAATGATAATTATGATTTTTTGCGAAGTTAATTACTCTAATTTTTACCGGTTTTATTTTTTCTGAAGTGATTGTGACAAATATATTAAAAAGTTATGTATATATATTTATGCTTTTTGCATAAAAAAATAAATATTTTTGCTTTTGATTAATATAGATAAAACTTAGTGAAATTATTTACCTAATAATTATACCACCGAAGAACTATACCCGTGCATCGCACGAGTATAGATATAGTATAAGAATGAATAGGGATTACTTAGCACAACCCTTGCAAGAAAAAAAATTGATGCTGGAAAAAGGAGTTGTATGCAGAAACAGAAATTTACATGAATTTACATAAGGTGAGTTGAAATTTCGGTCCATTTGATGAACTAAATCCTATATTTTGAACCAGTTTTGCAAATCCAAATTCAGAAACCTTCGTCTTCTCCAATCTCCATTCCGCACCCGAACCCTAACCGATCACCGTCTCCACAACTCGTCGTTTATCTTATTGTTCCCTCACTGTTAGTGCTGAAGGGTTAGTTGACCAGAACTCTGTATTTTTTGGTGTTGTGTTTATATCTTTTTCATTTTTTTTAAACCTAAATGCTCTCCTTTATCATTATCAGAATGCATTTAATCACAATAGATTAAATTTAAACCAAAATTGATTGACAAGTGCCCATAGGCCATTGTTTAAGCCTTTAAAGAAGTAAAATAGGTGATTTTATCTTTGAAAATGATGTATTTCATACTTCAAGAACTAGTAAACGTAGGTTATCAGGGCAGACTTTCTTTTAGTGTATTCCTTAACCACCGCCCTTGGGGCACTGGTTTGCAAGACTTGTTTGGTAATAATGTAGCATGCCCACCTGCACATTTCGAAAAAAGTTTGATTCAACATTTTATTTTATTTCTTTTCCGGTATTAGCAAATAAATGCAAGATTATGCTTGGCTTCAAAGTTGGATGCTAGCTGTTATGTTATGTGCATACTAAAGCTTTTAATTCTCTTAGTATCCACTTTCTAAGGGAAACTTTTTTGCAAATCTTCTCAACACTATCATTAACTAGTTCGTATTTTATTATGTGACCTGTTGGGGTGATATAAAATGGAGAGCAATGAAAATGTGATTATTTCTACTTTTCTAGTTTCTGTCATAGGATTATAGAAATTGTCCAATAACTTATGTAGTGTGTTCATAAATGTGGTTCTTTATGTTGAATTTGTTGTATTTAAACCAAAGTTGATTTTATTTCTCGTTAATTTTAATAATTGGATGGGCTTTATGGAAATTGGTTTTCATGTCACTTCAAGCTTTAAGCTTTTCATCAGCCGTGTTTATAGTTGTTTTATTTTTCAGTATTTTCATTGCCACTCAAATAAATTTTAGGTTTCTAGTGGAACTAGTGCAATTAACCAAAAAAATATTAACAAAACCAGTTCATTAGGTTTCTGGTAAAACAATAGGAAGTGTTGATCTATTTTTAATTGATCTAACGGTCTAATTTGGATGAGTATACTCATTCAATGAGCAAGTTAGACAGAGCCATGAAGGAGTAGCGGAAGAGAGAAAAAATAACCCATCTGTGTTACTCACCTAAGCATTATTATCACATTATTCATTCCCCCAAAGAATCTTCATTCAACTCTCCCTCCTTCGGTGCCCTAACCTTCTCCCTCTCCGTTCTCCAGTTAGTTTCTTGTCTTTCTTCCATCATTCTCCTTTTTATTTTCTCTCTATATATATGTGTGTTATCGTTCTCTCCGTCGTCTTACCCTGCCTACCTACTTCCGAAATTTCTTTACACTTTGATTAAATTTACAATTTAGATTCATTCTTTCTAGTGTGATTTAGTATTATAACTTAACACTGTTCCGTTAATTTGATTTCAATGTAATGCACGGGCCCAACATCGTCTGCGGGACATTACGCTTGGGTTCAAAACCCGGCATCTGCGCTCTCCTCCTCCCCAAAAAAAACTTTGCCTATCAAGTATCCACCAATTAAAAACCTAATAGTACTAATTTTATTTTAGTTCAAGTAGATAAATAGGTTGAATTGTATTGTAATTATAAGCTTGGGAGATCTGTGGTTTATTCAAATAATCATCGTATAATTTATGTTTTTAAATCAATTGATTCTGCATCCTTAAAAATTAATAATTTTTGGTTGATTTTCAGGGTACTTTTTACTGATAAAGATTGATTGATACGAGTATATGAGTGCTATCTTCAGTTCCACACTTGATGACTTATTTGTTTCTTGGACGGGCAATGTTTGATTTTACAACGATTTTATAAAATTACTAAATACTGCAGGATTTTAATGGGAATCAGTAAAACAGAAGTTAACTTGAGGAGGCTGCTTGCTGCTGCACCTCAGCAGCAAAACCAGGCAAAACTTGCACATGTAAGTCTTGTTATTTTGTTAAGAATGACAGGGTCTTGTTAATCTCATCTTGATTGTATAATAATCTTTACTAATACACTGTATTAGTTGTTTATTGCCACGCTGAAAAAGGAAAGCTTAATTATTCGTTTATTCTGCAGTATGTTGCTACTTTGCGTGAACAAGTGGAACAGTTGGCTGAAGAGAGGACACCGGAAGGATTACCAAGGTAATTCTGACTCTTTATTTACAATCTGGTATGTATAGATATCAAGGAGTTATATGTGATGCTACATTACTTCAATGTTTGTTTATAAATCACAGCACGATCATCTGCTAACTTTAGAGCTAGCAAATCTTACCTACCCTTAACTTTAGTTTACCATAAGTAGGGAGTATTTGTTACATAGATGATAAAAAGCTAATCTAATAATTCTATTTATACTAATATTCTAGGTCATGAACAAGTAGGCAATCAGTAAAGCCCAGTCTAGTAACATGACTAACATAATGAGATTTTTAACATGACTCTCAATTAACATCACTGTTGTTGCAGATAATACCCTCTTCAAGTTATACTTTATCTCCTTTCTCCCTCTATACTTTATCCCCCTTTTTACTTTACTCTTATATAAGCTGTGCCTGTACTTAACTCTCTTTTGAAGTAAACTGATTTGATAGTTTGTTTCCATTTATAACTTCCTAGACCATTAGAAATCTATCATCTTCTTGTCTTCACCTTTTTCACTAAGTAATAAAAAATGTTATATTCCTTTTACCTTTGATGTGTTCCTCTACCGAATATGTGTGTTTATTTGTGTGCTATGACTTTCTGGTCGTGCAGGATTTCAAAGGCCATGTTGAATGATTATTCAGAGAAGATTGAAGCCGTTGCTTCCAAATTGGTTGACCCTGAGGTGTGTATGTATGATCTCATAGAAATATTGAAATGTTGAAATCTTTAGACTAGATCTTTATGGTTCCTTTGATTGCACAGTCTACACCAAAGGGACAATTTCATTAACAAAAAGCTCAAGTTTGTGTATTTGAATTTCTAAACGCAAATATCTGATTTGTTTAAGTCAGTTTGTTAAATCACAAACAAAGGATGAGCTAGAATGGAGAGCTGTTATATATAGGAAACCAAATGAGGAGCCCCTCACTTGCATTATTAAATAACTCAACCTCTTTTTATCTCACAAGTCACAACATGAATCTTGCATCCCCTGTCATAGCTTACACCAAGTAGTGAATTGCTTAACAAGAATGATGGAACAAAGTCTGTGTTCAGAGGGCCGGACATGTCCTAATAAGCCACCAAAGTTACTTTAAGTTTAGGTTGTCAGTGTTTGTTTTATGTTGATAGTTGATACCATATAGGAAATTTAAGCTACATACTTTATAAAAGCAAAAATATTGTACCAAAATTGATTTACAATGGTAAACTAGTTGGAATCACAAAATTGATTTACAATAGTTGTATTGTACCAAAATTGATTTATGTAGGTGTAAAGTGGTAAGGTTGGAATTTCAGGAAGAAAACATAATTACACTTCATGTAACAACACATGAAAAGATGGAACAAAATGTATTAATTTTTGGATCATACCATTGGTTGAAAATCATTTTAACCCTATCCTCTATTTTCCACCTACTCAACCAAACAAATTATGGAGAAAATCAGAATACATAACTATAGTATGTGAAAAGTGTATTATATAAACTTAGTGGCTTAAATTTTTGTGACTTGGTTGGAATGCATCATGAAGCAGCAATGATTGCTTTGTTTTTAGTATTTCCTTTTCATCTTCTTTCCTTTTTTTTTATAACAAAAAGACTCATGTATATTCCATTTCAATTTTGACCATATCGGCACACTTTGTGATTGTCATTTAACAACATTATTTGATTACTCAGCCTGACATACAAGCATCTGAGAAGGACTTGGAAACGAATTCTTTAAAAGACAACCCTTCTGAAGTCGAGGAAAAAAAGCAATCGCCCCTTTCTTCAGGATTGAGAAGGAGGCCTGTGTAAGTTTATAGTTCGCCTTTGACACTGGTAAGTATAGTCTTTACTCTTTAGGCTGTTTTAATGTTATTACTTATCTGGTTCATTGAACAGACTTGCCTCTAGTACTGAAGATAGAGCACATGAGCCTGCTGAGTCTGATCATTCATCACCTGTTAAATTGGATGCTGCAGCACATGCACACATTGAAAAGCACAGGTACTGTTTACTTGAGTTGTTATTTGAAGTTAATGTATTGGCTGATCGGTAGTGCGGCAAAGAATTCCATAACCTATTTCATTGCTTTCTCAATTTTATTTTCTAATCTACAGAAAGCTTCAAGAGGATTTGACCGATGAGATGGTGGTGTTGGCGAAGCAACTCAAAGAGAGTAGTCTCGTGATGAACCAGTCTCTGCAAAATACTGAAAAGGTCTAATTCTCGTATTTTCATTGAGTCATGCTTGTCTAACTGCAAAACGCTTACATGGGATGGTAACTTGTGCGAGGGAAACAGTAATATTATCTATCAAACTCATTATTTCAATCTCATTCTATGCCTATAGCTATAGTGATTCTGCAATATTACTTTCACGTCTGCTGGGAATCAAAATCTCTCGTTTTTTTCCTGTTGATAATTAATGTCTCGTATTCGGGAGTTCATATAATGTGGTATTAACTTGATGAATTGATTGCGCATGGCTCCCAGATACTTGATTCTACTGAGAAGGCCATTGAGCAAAGCTTGGCAAGCACGGGTCGTGCCAATGTGCGTGCAACGGCAATATACTCGGAGAGTTCCAAAACTTCATGCTTAACGTGGCTTGTTATGTTTGTAATGACATGCGTATTTATCATGGTTATACTTCTAATTCGTGTCACATAGAATGTACTGGATAAGAAGTAAGACTTTCATTATAGCTTTTCACATAGGGTCCATTTACTATACTCATCCATCCAAAATGGATGAGTTTACATACTAACTGCTGTCACCCACTGCACCCGGTTGTGCATATTTCACCTGTTTTTAATTTTATTTTTTTTACATTGCGCTTTTACATTTTTGACCCCAGGCACTCTCTTAAATTACAAATACAAAAAGGGAAATCAACAGATCAGATTCAAAACATCCATTTTATGCTTCTTCTTCACCTCAGACTTCATCCAATCTCTTTAATTAAGGCACACCAGAGTGGCCTCAGCTTAAAGTCGATATAGGTAGTTCATATAAATTTATATTATTATTATTATTAGCAAGTGGTTAATTTTTATAGTATTATTAATATTTAATTATTATTAATATATTAATTAATTATTCATTACGAATTAAGTCGTATCTATCCTCTACCGTCGGATCATACACACGGATCGTCCTTTCAAGTTTTTTTTTCCAGGTATTTAACTACCTAAATTTACCACCTACACTCAAGAACATGAAAGAGTAAATATAATGAATTACAACAAGATCTTATAAATAGGATCAGTGGGAGTACTCTCTCCAGCTCAAATTAAAAGTAAATTTTAATAATTTTACCCATAGGATTAAATTTTTTATTAAAAGGGTCATACATATTAAAAAAATTCTAATTTATTTTTAATATTTATTTTACTTTATTTTAATTATTTTTAATATAGTTTTCACAAAAAAAATTAACATAAAATATGATATTTTTTTTAAAAAAAAATTAACCTAAGGGACGACCCTCAATAGAAAAGGCCACTATCTGGTTAAAAAAAAAATTTAAGCCATACTGGACGACCCCAAAACAAAAAGACCACTAAAAATCCAAAAAAAAAATAAAAAAATTAAAGCATTCGGGTGCTTATTTCGTGCACCTGGGCTACTGGGGAGTATTCCAATGTATATTTGTTGTTTCATTCCCAATGTATATTTACTAAAATAATCTATTTCTTTTTATGAATTTGAGAAAATTAAATGCACTCAACTAACTTCCTTAATAAGCGTGAAGTTAGTTATTTTTGCTTAAAATTGAGACCGGGAGAGTAGGGTCTAATAAATAGAGACAAAATAAAAGCTACAAAAGAGTCTTATATATAGGGACGAAGGTAGTACTCACTGCACTCTGAAATACTAATTGTTAGTGTTTCACGCGGATCGTGTATTTTGGCCTTTAGATTATTTCTTATCAACGAACAAAATTTCATCCCTGTTTTTCATTAGGATCGTCATTGAAACAATATTTTTATTTTTAAAATTAAAACGATAATAATAAAAATATCTGCAATTTATACTTATTTTAAAAATAGTCAAATTCGGATTTAAAGTCACTTATAAAAGCAAAAAAGAGAAAAAACAATTAACGATGATGCATAACAAATATAAACTGATTATTAATTAAACATTAAAATTTTCATAAAAGTGACTTATAATTAGGATAAGACGGAAGTAGTACAATAGAACTATTTAAAATCTTGTTATATGTATTGTATTATTAATTGCCTTTAACTTTAAAAGAAAAAAAAATATTAAATGACAAAAAATTTTGGATTCACAATACAGTCCATTAAGAATGAACAACGACCCAGTGCTGTTACAGAGGCCCAACAAACATCATCCGTTCGGAAAAAAAAAATTTTAATCCAGGTGGGGCGCGTCTATGGTGCTCCTTGGTCACTGGCTAGTATTATACTCTCAAGTAGCAGGTTTATATCCACACCCTCCATTATCCTGGAAGCTTCACAGCCGTTCATTACCAATTAGTTTCAATACTCATCCCCTTTTGATGAGTATTGCATCATTTTCCTTTCACATAATATAAGTTTACTTTGTATTTAGATATTTATATTCTATGGAGTCCCGTACTAACTAGTTATGATGTATGTCATGCAGTTTGTTCATACCTTCAAGGTAACTGCCATCTTCTGCCTAACAATGTACATCATATTACGACATGTTTGTGATAGATTTTATTTAATCTAATACATAGAGAATAAATTATTTTAAAAAAAATAGACATTACATTTATATAGCTTCAAATAAATAAAGAATTACTTCGTAAATTAAATTAATTCTCTTTTTTGTGATTTTAAAAACAAGATAGTAAAACCAAACTACTCAGATCAGGTTGTGCGCTTTCTAAACGATCGAGCTAGTCTGTGTATGTTTAGTTTGGCGATGGAAAATCATATTAGGGTTCAAAATTAAGTTGGATGTTAGTAAGTGTCGTAACTTCTGTGTCCCAATATCAATTCTAGGATAATCCAATGTGCATTCAAACATGCATAGAGTTTGTCTTTGGCTTCTTTGCCATCCATGGGCACGAATACTGTAACGTCAAATCGTTGAATCATTTTATTTTCTTTTTTCGGAGCTTTCACTTTCAAATTCTCAAACGTAAGGGTGATTTAATACTGATGTAAATCTTGACCCGAGATTAATTAGATAAAAATTGAAGTTATACGACCATGTTTCACTTCATAGTAAAAACTGTTTTGAAAATTGTGTGGAAAATAAACAAGACACGTAAAATGAATCTAAATTTTATTAAACGAAGTATCGGCATATATAGTTTGAAGCTCACAACTCACTACATTGATGTTATATTAACTGATTGTTTACCCTTTTCCATACCATTGTTAACTTTGTTTTATTTATGTTTCGCTTTTTTTCTCTTTTTCTTTTTGCCAGGGGTTCATTCTTAATGCATAGAAATAGGTGGCTTGCATCATTGTATAGTTTCAATTTTAACCATTAATTTATAATAAAATATTAGCACTGTCTTATATTAAAAGTAGATAATAAAAGAAATGATAATTTCACCCTTTGATCATTCATCCCCCATTGCCACCACCTAGTTCCTGTCAAGGGACATTGAACGCTCTTGTGGTGGATTATGATGTTTTCAAGAAAGTTTGGAAAATGAAGGTTCCCTTGAAGATAAGAGCCTTTGTATGGTAAACATTGTATGATAGACTACCAATTATTAGAGCCAACCTTTTCAAAAGAGGTGTGGTAGTTGGGGTTGATTGTGATGTTCACATGTCCCAAGTCGAAGATGCGGCCTATTTACTCCTTATTGTCCCGTGTCCAAATAATTTTGGGTGCTGGTGTATTCATGGCTTGAACATCTTGTACTTTCTGCTAGCTCTTATTGCTGAATTCTTTATACAACATCGTGATATTTTTAAAAGAGGAAAGGCCAAGAAATTTGGGGCTATGGTGTGGTGTGGGTGTGGGTGGCTTATTTGGTTGCAGAGAAATAAAGTTATATTCCAAAGCAGGGAGGTGAATATTAAGGGGTTGGTAAACTCTTTGAAAATTAGATTCTGGCACTGGTTTAATCTTCTTAGAGATAACCGGGTTTCTTATAAAGACTGGTTTATGAGTCCTAGAATGTGTATTCAATCCTTACAATAATTTACTTCTGCTTACGGGCTGAGCATACATTATACTTCTCTTCAATAAAATTCATTTGTTGTTCAATTTCTGTTTAAATGAACAGATCTTATGTGGCATCTTGGTCCATGTGTCACCGTTTGATTAGATTTTTTTAGCGAGGGTACTACAATCTTCTATATGCAAAGGAAATCAAAGAATGTATTCTAAAGGTTGTAGATTTTTATGGGTATAACCTTTTTTAGATTTTTTTAGAGAGGGTATCAAGAAAGAATCCATTTGTTAAGTTTTTTTTTCTTCCAGTAGTCGAAAAACTTCAAGATTATTAAAACTGTATTTGTTTGAAAATTTATGAGTCACTATTAACTCACATCTATAAAAAGCGTGTTAAATGAATATTATACATGAGGAGAAGACCTATAGATAAATAGTTTTTTGAGTTCTGATTAAGATATTATGTAATATCAAATTTATTTATATGATTATTTACTTAACCTATTAAGTTTAGATACATCGGTTTTGGTCTTGCTTATGGTAAATTGATAAGTGAAATCAAAACAAATATTTTTCCTACCCTTGTTTCTGTAGGATGAAAACATCACATGTATCACAATTTATAATAATCTATGTCTCAAATTGTGATGATTGAAAAAAGAAAAAAAGATAAATATTTTGTCCTAAATTTTGTGTGGAAAACATCACATATATCACAATTTATAATAACCCATGTCTCAAGTTGTGATGAATGAAAAAAATAGGATAAATTTTTTTCCCTACATTGTGTCACTTCGTATATGAAAGTGAGGATTTATTCAAAAACTTTAAACCAAAACCCACAAAAGTTTCTCGAAAATTAGAAATACAGAAATCTAAAACTACTATCATGGCTGATGACAAGCCAATCTAGTAGAGAACAAGACATAAAATTAAAGGACTCAATCATTAAAACCCTAACATATTCTGCTCTAGAAAAGAATCATATTCATAGATCATTAGAATCTTTCACATTCTTCTCCAGTGGAACAGGTGGTGCAACAGCAGCATCACCAACAACTGCAATAGTATTAGCAACATCATCCATGTCTTTGGCTTTGTAGCCACGTCCTTTGAGCCCCAAACCATTATTATTCTTTTGCCCTTCTTGACGCCCTACTTTCAGCTATGCCGTAGATAAAACCCTAACATATTCTGCTCTAGATAAGAATCATATTCATAGATCATTAGAATCTTTCACATTCTTCTCCAGTGGAATAGGTGGTGCAGCAGCAGCATCACCAACAACTGCAATAGTATTAGCAACATCATCCATGCCTTTGGCTTTGCAGCCACGTCCTTTGAGCCCTAAACCATTATTATTCTTTTGCCCTTCTTGACGCCCTACTTTCAGCTATGTCGTAGGATTCATGGGATAATTCTTGCATTGGTGAGAGGGAAGACCAAGGGGAAGGTTCAACTTGAGTTCAGTTGAGGTTTGAACAACCTGTGTGGTGTTCTTGATAACCACATGCATTCTGGAAGTAACAGAGTCGGAAGTAGGTGGAGTATTGGTGCTGATGGAGGAGCCGATACTGCTTCCTGTGTCAGTTTTGTTGGCATCTGCACGCACTTGATGTTAGTATTTCAGTGATTCTTGATTTCATTGTCCGTTCTTCCATTCAACTTCCCAGCAATTAGAGACCACCTAATTAATTCGAAACAAAGAAACAAACCATACTCACCAATTAAAACATCATATCATATATATAAAACCCTATTTCATAATTTATCATTAACATATAATGATAAAAAAAATAAGAAAGAAAGAATCATAAACTATAAACTTGTTTTAATGTTAAGAATTTTTTTATTAATGATAATAAGAAGTACAATGTAATTAAGCTTGACTATTTTTATTTTTTTGGAATTCATTTTTATGACGTCACATTGATTTTTTTTATAAGAAATGACGCTGATTAATTAATTAATATATAACTAGGGGGAGGAAAGAGAATTGAGTTGGTATACTTGTTTCCAAAACGGGCATGGAGTTTGATGATCATATCATTTTCTATTGGATTGAAGGTTCACCTCTTCAAATCAGGCTTCGGGTAGTTGATCCGTCTAAGCCTGCAGCTTTTTCCGCATCTATTCAGACCTGTAAATACATACATACATACATACATACCTTAATTAATTTACATTAGTAACACATCTATCTCTATAGGAATTAATAAGGTACATTATTTTTTTTATTAATAAATTTTTTTTATTCAAAATCAATTAGAAGTAGTATAAGACATAATTTTAAATAACGAAAATTACAAGTTTTATACAAAGAAAAACGTAAGCCATTAGCACCCTTCAAGTCTAGATCAACCCCATATATACTTCATACCACACATCTAGATATTAGAATCCAAATTCAAAACAAAAAAAATCTCCTATTTTAATTAATTTGTTGAAGCTATATAATATATACATGCATGCAATAATAAAATTAAAGGGTGTGTGAATATGCAAAGTTGTTACTAGCCCTATTGGGAAGAGACCTCCAGCAATGACCAACACCATGAATGTTGACGTGGTTGATGAGGAGCTCATCTTCCTCTCTGCTCCATATTCCCCTCCTTGTGTGCTCTCTATCACAACAAGGAGACCTAACCATCGTTGCTAGAGAGGGAGAGAGAGAGAGAGAGAGATCTAGTGAGTGAGTGAGTGAGATATGTGGGGAATCGAAAATGCTCGAGAGTGATTTGGGAGAAGAGGGTAGAGGGAGGTATATATATGAGGTGGTGGAAGTGGAAAACGTGTAAATATGTAAAGAGGGTGAGATTTTGTATTGACCAAAGTTGGTGAGGAGATGTAAAGATTTCATTGGGTAGGTAGCTACCTCTACTTTCCATTCATGTCCTTCAGATTTTGCACTTGCTCCTTTTTATTCATTTATTCATTATTTTACCCTAACCTTATTTGTTTAATTTTTTTTATAGTTATTTGTTTAATTTATACTCCAAAAAATTGACATATTCTCTCACAACAAATAATTAATTTTATTTCCGTATTTCACTTACTTTTAATTTATTTTTATCTACCTTTTAAATTGAAATTATTTTTATCTATGTAAATTCCTGAAAAGTCCTCATCAAAACCAACGAACAAAGAATTTGTTGTACAAGTGTTGCCTTTTGGTTCTTCACTCCATACATTGTTAATAATCCTTTTAAAAAAGACATATACAGTATAGGATAATTTTCATAAGTCGTGTCACAATTTATTTATTTAAAATGGCAACATAATTAAGGGTTTTTAAGGACTATTTTTATTTTTTTAAATTGACATTTACGACCGATTACCGTGCCAGACTCTTATAGATACCTCTCTAGATTGTATTATGAATTATTGTGATGATGACAATTTAATTAAAACCAACCAATTTGGTTTTCTTATAGAAACTGGATTAAATTTTACCCAAAAAATAATAGACGAATTAGAAATATTTTTAGATAGAAATTTTGAAAACTATATGCGCGTACATTAATTTACTTTCTCTAATTGAGAGCAAGTAAAGATAAAGAAAATTACTTGCTCTAATTTATTGTTAGCATGCATGAATTATTTACTAATTGAGAAAACCCTGAAAGTGGTTACAAAACTACTATTTCATCTATTGTATCCAAGTTACCAACGTACCTACCCACAATATATTAACCATTCTACTGAGTACCACTGTGTTAATCTACATTAGGAAATGTATTTGTGCATATAGTAGTATTAATTCATTAATTTTCTAAAAAAAAATTTAATTGATCATGGAATTTTTTTAAAAAAAAAATTAAAACATTCAAGTTTTTAAAATTTCAAATAATGGACGACTAATAAGGGGGGAAAAGTATGAGGTATTCATATTAATGCATTTGAGTTTTTATTATCAAAAGGCTTACCTTCATACTTTATTGAATGTGCAATGATCCCCATCCATCGGTCCTGATTTAACCATGTATAAAAAAAACAATATTAGAAGAAAGAAACGAATACTTTCTAATGACAAAAGGTGAATATATCCCTAAAAAATGATAAATTAGAAATCTTATATAGGAAAAAATTAATGAGACATATGACGAATAGATTTTTGTAATACAAGATTAAATCCACAATCAAATAAAAGATGTACATCTCACAAAGACGCAATTTAAATAAGGTTTGGAGAGATATCAGAAATGCCAAAACATTTTTCTAGGCACAATTAAGAGAAGATTGGAAGAATACTAATAACAATTTTATGCAATCCAAACCATTCACAAACAGACCGAATTGAACATAAACTAAGTGAAGAGTTAATTAAAAAAAATTGAAACAATAAACTAAATGGAAGGAACATTTTCTGGATTTACCATATTCCCAAATCTATAAACTTTTTTTATAGGCAAATTTTTTTTCTTTTTTACGGAAATAGGGGAAGGGAAATTAATCCACCAACAAGCCACAAAATGGTCGGTGGAACCCACCCAGGACCTCCAACTTCTAAGCCTAAGCCTTAAGACTTAATAAATAACCCTGTGAGTTACACTCACTTGTCCCCGAATCTATAAACTAAAGGGTTGTTCAGAAAACAAACCTAGAGATAGAGATATAAAATAAAATACATATCACTCACACGGTCATACACAACAACAAAAGAAAAATAAAAAAAAAATGAAAGGAGATGTACCGGTACAAATCTACCTCGGGCCAGAGTCATGAATTTCTTGTTCAAGGGCCCGAGAGGGAGAAAAAAAATGGTATTTTAAGATTTAAGATAAGACATGGGAGAGAGACAAAATAGTAGTATTTTAATCAATTTTAATAGAAAAATTAATAAAAAAATTAATCGTGCAAACGAAAGTAAATTTGAAATAACACTTCAAAACAAAAAAAAAGGTTGAGGGAGCTCATTGAAATAAATAAATAAATGGCAAAACTGTTTCATTGGTCCCTCAAATTATTTACTTGTTTGAAAGTGGTCTCTCAAGTTTACTTCCGTTAACATGGTTGGTCCTTCCGTTAATTTTTTTCGTCTTTGGTCATCTTTTCTATTTCCGGTCATCTTCTTCGTAGGGATTTATTTCCGGCCAACACCATTTTTTCCGGCAATGAAGCTCTACTTTTTTTTTCTTTTTCTTTGCTCATTCTTCGCCAACAAATGTTCAGATTGGACCACTAATATTTCCACCATTCTCCACCACGTCCAGAAGGTTGTGTGATGGGATTTGTGGGGTTGGAGATAAAAGATTTTGGCCGGAAAAAATGGAGTTTTGTCGGAGAAGATGATCAGAGATGAAAAATTTGACGGAAGGACCAACCGTGTTAACGGAAGTAAACTTAAGGGACCACTTTCAAACAAAAAATACTTAAGGGACCACTTTGGAACAAATAAATAATTTAGGGAACCAAAGAAGCAATTTTACCTAAATAAATTAAGGGAGTGAATGATTAGTATAACCTTTTTTATTCTATGAAAGTATCAAAGTACGTAATTAACAATCTGAGCAAATCCTACCTTCAAACCATAATTAGTGATATAGCCTATTATATGTAGGATCAAGAGAAATATACTATTACAATATTAATCAAAATCCAAACAAATTCATATTTCAAGAGACTATTAAACTTACATGGATATAGAGACAACCATTGCTTTTCAATTGCCTTATTGCGAATGGGTTGCAAACCAATATATAGTTAAAGTGTAGCTACATTGTTCGACAACTGCATTAGAGTAGAGATCTTCAACGATAGTAAAACTGTGATAGGTAATCATCTTCGCTTGTTACTGCTTCTTGGTTATCACCTGAAATAAAACATGAAACTGTTCACAATATGAAAAGATCTATCCAACATACTTTGGGATTTAAATGATGTTTTTCATCATGAACAACTACAATGAACTTGATCAAACCAACTTTCTTCAAAGCAATATTAATAAAATTGGGAGTTTGGATTACTTAAAGGCAAGCTCAAACAAAATGAATGCATAAACATTTCTAACTTACAAAAAACATTTCTAACTTATAAAAAACATTTCTAACTTGTATAAAACTTATATATTTGTCTACAATACTAGTTAAAAATCATTTCAAAATCATTTTGATGTTACACTATTATAAAGTTTAAGATAACATTTGGAAAAAGAATCATGTTTGAGATGCAAATATATATTTTTTTTAAAAATATGCCAAAAAGTTTAGCTATATGTAATATGGAAACATATTTTTATTCTTTAAGCATTATATAGTTGTTTACTCATGCCTTTTTTTTTTAGAACATACACACCAAATGTATTTTTTTTTTAAAAAAAAAAAACCCTATAATCTTAAAAAGTTACTTTCAATATAAAAAATTCTTTAATATTACTCACTTTGAGATAATGACTTAATTCATTTTTGAGAAAACAAATATCAGCAAAAAAAATATCGTTAGTATGTTGGAAAAATTATTTTTCAATATTGCTAATAAGCTTGGTAAACTATTAAAAAACTAATAATAATTAAAAACATAGCAATGAAATAGACAAATATCAAAGGCATTTAAACTGACTAAAAAAATGAAATTATTTACATAAATAAATGCTAATTAAAAACAATAAAGAAGAATCAATTAAAATGAAATTACCTCAGTTGTGGTTTCCAAACATGCCCACAAATGGAATCTGAACCAAAACTAAAAGAGCAACTCGTAAAAAGAATTGAAGCAACTTAGGCCCAAAACATAGCAATAGGCCCAATTATTATATTAGCTCCATGAATGAAATAACCATGCCGATACCAAATGTATATATAACAAAGCGGAAGATAGAAAGATCTTCCAATAGCCGATGTGGGGTTTGAGTTTAAACTATCATATGAATGTAGCGTTCAAAAGAACATATTAGTTTTTTTTTATTAATTTGAATTTTTATTTAAAAAATAATAGGTAATTAATATATTGATGTTTGAAAATAATTTGACCATTCATTTGGATTTTTATTTGAAAGTTAAGTAACATTCTCATCCGATGCTTTCTTACAAAAATGATGAACCGGTGAATTGATTATCAAAAGTATATATTGATTACTTGTGATATATGATGAAAGCAAATTCAATACTCAGTGGATGAAAATTTGAGATCTTTAAAGTTCGAAAGAAATGAGATGCTTTATGTTGATGTTAGGTTGTTGGTATATATATAATGACTAATAAAATAACACGCAAATGGTTCTTTAAAGACCTAATCATTTCTCAAGATAGGAGGATGTTCTATGAGTAATTAAAGATTGCCCTTTGTTAGTAGTGCTTCTGTATGATGTTATCAAAGGAGTTAGTTCTTTGTGGTAATTAAATACCATTATTGTGCATGATAAATATCCAATATGGTTTGTAGCTAGTACTCTGCTTATCCGAAACATTTGGAAATTGTAGGTGTGGAGTAATAGGAACACATTTAATTTCAATTCTGTATGATCTCATAATTTATGGAGGTTTATTGAAGTTTAAGGAGACAATTTAATTAGCTGTATAGTGGAACCACCATCACAACTTAATAAGAGAAAAGGAGGATGTTCATGTACCATGGTTCACTCTAGTGAATACTTATGTAAAGATGAATGCAAAAGGCAAGGGCTTCAAAGATTGAGGAGCATGTGTCTAAGTATGGAAAACATCTAATGAATTAGCAGATTGTTGGCATTAAAATATCTCCTATCACATATACTATAACAAATATAATTGAGCTTTGCAAGTATTGAGAGTTTAACATTAGGACTAATGAACGAGGATCCAAAAACTTTAGCTTAGAAATGAATCAAACTAATCAAGATGAAATTCATTCAGGGTGAAAGAATAGATAACTGTTGTAAAGTTCTTTGGTATAGATTAAAGACCTCATTACCAAGAATTGGGACTTTATATTGTGCATCATGAATATAGTGAAATAAATAAATATGTTGATCTATAATCTTAGTGCAATATCTAGTAGCCAAGAGTAGTGTAATTGGTTTAGATGCACTAGTGAATATTAGATATATAATGATATTTGATGTATGCAAGTTCTCAATCATAATTTCTCTTGTTAGTCAGCTTCTAATTTTGGATTATTTTCTTGTATAATCATCCAAATAATGATCAATATAGCTACATGAAAGATTGAAATGAGTGTGTTTGTGTGTGCACGTGTGTGTAAATATATATAATGCTAATAAATTGAGGTGCACATCCTTATAAATAAAAGCCATTTCCTCTTAGGTCCTTATAAGTTCCTTTTGTTAAAAGTTCCTATAAAAGAAAAAGAAATTATAGTTTACATGATTTAATTTCCTTTTAAAAAAATAAACTTGACTTGATTTTATGGTAAGATTTTCAGCTTAAAATCCATCTTAATATGGATTATTCAAGCTCCCAAAAAGTAGGTTTACAACCCCCCTCCTTTTGGATCCAAAACCCCACTTTTTATTTAATTCCATAATTACCCCCTTGTCTCCCAAACCCCACCGTCGCCTCCTCCTCAGACAACCCCACCATTACCCCATCTTCCCTTCCTCCTTCAACTAGCTCGAACACTTCCATCCATCCATCCATCATCATCCTTGATATTATAAAAATAATAATAAATTACATCAATTCATTCGTTCATGGTTTTATGAGTTGAAAAATAAAAATAAAATAAAAAAGAAAGAGTTTTAAGATTAAATAGAGAAATAAATAAAAATGTAAAAACTATTAAGAAGAAAGGGGTCTGGGTGGTAGAGGGAGAAGCTAATGAAGGTTCTGATAGATGATCATGCCCATCATTCATAATCCCCTACATACTGTGAAATAAAAGGATGTCTAAGTAGCCTCAACATGCTCCACCTCCTCTATGACTCCATATATCTACAGCGTAAGCATCGTACTGCTCGTCGTTGATGTCAGTGTTGATCCTCCCATGGCTCATTTTTGCGATGGTGCCGAAGGAGGAATTGCACGAGCTATTGCCTCGTTGAGGACGCGACCCACGTTGATGTTACGGTGGAGGTAGGAGAGGCTACAAAGGATCTGGCGAGCTAGATGGGTGAGGTTTTACTCTTTAGGGATGTGTTTCCCCTGGGGGAGCTGGCCATGAACTCCAATAAAGGGAGAGGGGTTTGGGATTTGGAAAAGGAGTGGGGTTTGGGAGTGAATGAGGGAATAAAGTTAGGGATAGAAGAGGTAGTTTTGGGATTAAATTAAAAAAAAGGGGGGAGGGTTCGAGATTAATAAAGAGGGGTTTGTAAACCAATAATACTTGCCGTCAAATAGGCTATGTAACACTCCTGGTATATCATCTTACTTTATAAGAAAAGTAATAAGTTTATGATTACTTGGACTTGTTATTGTTGGAAAAAGATATGAAAATAAGAATTATCCCTTCCCTTGAAAATTTATTTTCACAAACACTTTATTAATGATGAAAGTGACTAGTAAAATCAGAGTTTGCGGAAACATAGTATAATCATCATATTACATTCCCAAAATAAATCAAGTGTAACAAGTCCATTAATACCAAATAAGTATTATTATGAAACTGAATTTCTCTTATGATACCTCTTTCCAAAATATGTATCATATAAATTTTATTAAAAATAGAATTGTTATAGAGCTGGTCACTGGTCCTTTGTCCAAACATCCTTCCGGTCGGATCCTCGATATCTGCACAACGGGTTCCCAACCCACACTTTCTACACTCTGCACGCACCTAAGGGACATCTCCCTTCACTGACTTTTGTGCAAGCTAGATGCACGATCAACACCTAATAAGGGCATGGGGGTTAGCTATACATATTCGCATAATCAAATGAGAATAAAACTAACATCCACAAGTCAACATGTAGCAAATCATGATGCATAATCATATGAGCACACCCGGTTAATCATAATAATTCTTTCAATGCAGGTGGCATGATTCATGATTTCCTTCCACAACTGAGGCCTCTAAAAGTCCATCTTGGACGTCCATCCAATACACCGTTGTGTTCCCGGAACACCGACATTCGTTCCCTGAACGTAATGCCGAACCATACTTGGATAAATAGCATCACTCCCAGAGTGTGCACCACGTTCCCAGAACGTGTAGCAAACCATACTTGGATAAATAAGCATCACTCCCAGAGTGTGCATCACGTTCCCAGAACGCATACGTTCCCAGAACGCATAAAAACCAGGTCCCGAACACTGGCCACATATCTATAATGTGTCATCAAGTAGGTTGCATATCAATGTGTTCCCAGAACACTAACATACGTTCCCAGAACGTATATAACCAGGTCCCAGACACTGGCCACATATCTATAATGTGTCATCAAGTAGGTTATAATTTGGTACTCCCGGAGTACCCTCCTCATATTCCCAGAATATGATAATCGTTCCTACCAACCAAACTTCCTTTCTATATGAATGCACAATCATCAAGGTTGGTTTTATCTTTAATTCTATTATTATACCAACGTGTTCCCAGAACATTAACATACGTTCCCAGAACGTATCGCAACCATACTTGGAATAAAATCAAGCACCACTCCCAGAGTGTGCATCACGTTCCCAAAACGTATCAAAGAAACCATGTCCCAGACCTTGGCCACATTCCCAGAATGTGTCATCAAGTAGGTTGCATCAGTTTGGTACTCTTAGAGTACAGGGCCATGTTCCCATTAATTCCATTATTATGACTTAGAAGACACAACTTCGGAATGATATCTTGAGGTATGGCTTTACTCATAAAATTCACCTTTGAATTTAAATTTAACATATGCTCATAGACCTGGATTGAGAGAATTACTCATTGGTATTACTAAATCCTTACTCAAAAACTTAACTTTTATTTTTAAGTTTCAGGTACTAACCGGTTACATCATCACCTAACCGGTTAGAATTACAGACCTGATTATAAAACCACTGATTTTCAAAGAATCTTTTCTTGAATACTCTACTCAATCCAATCACAAGGCCTTAGCATATCAGAATACCTCAAGTTCAACACATAATATCATTCAAAAGATCTAAGTCATAATCCCATTTCATTTGTGCATAATTTCTTCTTGAAATTATCATTTGATGATATTAAGGTATTAACTCATCACCTCCAATCTAAACCAAACAGTGCTCAAACACATAGTTTTAGATTGGTCTTTGTATGAAATTTTAGCTTAAACTTGAGTACAAATGGTATGGACATTTAGCAAATTTCATAAATTCATTTTCTTTGAAAATTGACAGTCTCTAACCGGTTACAGATTTCGACTAACCGGTTAGATTAGGCAGAAAATACACTGAAAAGTGAGGTTTTGTATACCATTTTCTACCATACTCAAATTTAATCAATTTCATTCATAAATAGAGTTCACATACCTTAATACTAGTGTGTTCAACCACAGAAACATATCTATCTTGCATGCATTCAATTTAGATACTCAAATTGCACATAATTGCACATATTTCACAACTTAATGCATCAATTCACATAATATCCAAATAAGCCATGAATCCAACATCAATATAGCTTGCATGCATATAGATAACATTGCTCATAACATCAATTGAGCTCAGATTGGCCTCCAAGCCACTTAACCATTTCAACTTATGCCCTTTGAGTCTCTTGGTGACTCATCCTATGTTCTACCACAATTTATTCTCATTCTAGCAAATAGTAAGCTTCCCCCTTACCTTAGGTTCGTGCTTGATGAATCTAATCACTGGAATTTTCCAGATCTCCCCAGAATCCACAATCTCCATTTTCAGTCCACAACAGGTTTGACAGGGTCCAAAAACTACAAGATTTGACACATGAATTGGACAAACAAATTGGGGAAAACCATCAACACTCAATCTATGCAACATGCACTACAGATTTGAGACTCAAAAAGTGCATGTGCTTACCCAAATCGAAGTCCAAAGCAAGTTCCAGAAACTCAGAATCAGTGTTGACAGCTCCAACACCCTTACTTTGAAAGCTTCGTTCTCTTGATTCAGGGACTCTCAACTCACAATCTTTATATCAATACAAAGCCCTTGATGTGAGCTTTGTAACAGTGTATCACTCATGTTCCAACTCTCAGAAACGAAGGAGAATTTCAGAGACGAACTTACAAACCCTAAACAGAGCTTCAACCCTAAATTTAGAGAATCAACCCCAAATCCTTCAGCAATCCAGCCTTTTATAGACGAATTGGAGTAACATGCAAGGTGACACGTCTATCTCCACTCAAGGAAGGAAGAAATCGTGGCAATTTCTGGGTTAATTGGGTGATTACTCATCAAACGCACTAATCCCAATTCCTGAGTTCATCGTGTAACCGGTTACACAGCCCTTCTAACCGGTTACATACTGATAAAATTCAAAAATTAATAATTTAATTACTCTTTCTTCAAAAACCTTTTTAATATTGCAATTAGGTCCCAACCCAAGGACTAAATTACAATATTCACATTTTTGTACAAAATAACCATATAAAAATATATCTCATATTTTTATATATAAAAACACATAATGTACAAAAACTAAAACCTTCAAAACTAATATAAATCAATTATAAAATAATTGTTATAATTAATTTCTTGGTTATTTGGGAGACGAAAATTAGGGGTGTTACACTATTCCCCCACTTAAAAGGAATTTCGTCCCCGAAATTCATCTAGCTTCCAAAAATTTGTTCTTTAGGGTCCTCCCCCACTTAAAAGAGTTTCCATATAATTCTTTTATTTCGAAACATTTCGAATAAAATATTTCAACTTAACCATAAAGATTCTTTGCATAAAACTCTCATGTGAAAGAATTTCTTTTAAAAGAAGTATTCCTTTGAGCAATATATTTCACATAAACTTTCTTCAAATAATACACTTTTCAATAAACCTTTTGGAAAAACTTTTTGGGCTGCGCACTTTGATCTCTCGAGCACGATCAAAGAAACATTTGTATGACTTTATTCCTTAATAGTTTGAGACGTTAGGGTGATCAGTCCTAATATTCAAACCATTAATAACAAAATCATCCCTTTCAGATATAATCTTTCGCAAGAAAGACCATACGACATGTCTTTAAGTTAGATGAACTTAAAGATAGGGTAATTATCACTATTAGACTTAGTTAGATAGTCAAGTTCTAGAGACATTTCCGTTGGGGAGACAAAGATTTGTCCTATCCCGGTGGTTGTTAATCTCTCTAGCCATAACTGATCTTTCTATTTCTGTAGTGTCCACAAATATTATCACATCCAACTGTGATAAGGGTTTTGATCACAGAAAAATTGAAGTTGAACTTACAGGATATTGATATTCTCAAACGATTAGATTAACGTAGTCGAAAACATTTAACTACGTTAACTCAGATCAAAGGAAGAGATAGGCTTGGGTTGTCTACGTCAGGATTACACTCAACTCTCATCTCAGTCGGTGAATTCTTCTCGTGCTGGATTCGTCCATTCCTTTCTCACCTTTTCCTTCAAGACATTCCGGTGAATAATACTCCAGCTTCCTACAATCGGAATTGACTATTCCCTTAGGTACATCACAACTAAACTCAAAGTGATGTGCCTCACAGTTTTCACCTTGAGATGGACAAATGTTCCCTTCCCTATTTCCTCCTTAGTCACTTTTCTCCAATCGAGGATTCCTTAACCTCGATATTTCCGTGGTTGATATTCTCCCATTTAATTTTCCTCTTTCTCCAGTTGGACTTATATTTCATCATTCTTTCTCTTATTCTGAACTCAGACCTTTCTCGCATGAAATTCATGTACTTTCCCATAGTCCTCACACATGCTTCCAACATCGAGAAATTCCTTATTCCTTGATAGTTGATAGCTAACTTGGGTTCGAACATAATCTATTCTTGAAGTTCATGCCTTTGGATTTCTCATCTAGGTTGTACCAGAAAACACTTCCTAAATCCCTTACTTCCATAATATATTTTTCTAATATCCATAATCCCTGACTTTAATTTCAAAGATTAATTCTCATTCGTTTCTTCATAGGAATCTAACTCCTCATTTCCTGGTTGAAATTCACGAATCCGATTCAGGAATTCGTTGGTGATTGGCAACATTCCCAATCTAATACTAGAGGGTTCCTCTTGGGTTACCAGACTTAGGTCTCTGAATTC
Organism: Crotalaria pallida; assembly: GCA_037953625.1. Lineage (NCBI taxonomy): Eukaryota > Viridiplantae > Streptophyta > Magnoliopsida > Fabales > Fabaceae > Crotalaria > Crotalaria pallida. Next base: position 51,249,390 of record CM075654.1, on the reverse strand, counting down.
CTCGATCAGGATAACCTCCTTAACCATCATTAAGCTCACATAAATAGTCTTTCAGCTCAAATCGTCTGCAACTACGTTTGCTATGCCAGGATGATAATGGAGCTCAAAGCCATAATCTTTAAGAAACTCCATCCATCGCTTTTATTTTACATTCAACTCCTCCTCCTCTTATTGTCATTCATACTTTCGAACTCCAAACTTGTTCATGAATCACAACCTTCTTATCTTAGTATCTATTGACTCCTTTGCATTATCCAGCTCAATTTTCTACCTTCTCCGATTGGAGTATCTCCCTAAATTTAACTCTTGATTAGTCCATAAATATTACGATTCAATCCTCTTAAATCATTTTCAATGATGAATCAAGGCATTAAGTTATTTTATCACATTAAATCCTTCCTTAAATTTTTCTTAGGTAATTGACATTGAGTTTGGATTGGAGGAAGATGTTTATTGATGCCAAAAGTTCCTTCACAAATGACTTAAATTTTTGTTTTAAACTTTCAGCTTCTAACCGGTTGCAAGAAACTCTAACCAGTTATGAAGTACAGTTTTAGAAATAAAACCAAAGAATTTCAAAACCATTTTCTTTACATCATCCAATCCAACTCAAAATAGGATTTAATCATAATCTAATACCTTGATTCCAACTGAATTCATCACTGAAACGATTTAAATCATATTATACTCACCCTTTTCCAGAATTCCTCTTGGACTAATCATATTATATTGGGGTATAATCCATCACTACCCCACCATAATTAAACAACATCCAATAATTTCCTACAATTAGTTGATCTTTCCAAGTCAATTTGGTCAGAGGCCATATGATCTTTAGAAAATCCTTAAATACTCCGGCGACAGTACCCAGCCAGCCCTAAGAACTTCTTACTTTAAAGATCGCATGCCCTGCGAACTTAACTTCGCTCAACCAAAACTCATCTTTGGTGAGCTTAGCACACAACTACTCCTCTTGCAGGATTCTCAATACAATCCTGAGATGTTCCTCATGTTTCTCTGGATTCTTAGAGTAAACCTTAAACGAATCCGAATATAATCTAAAGGTCTGGTTCTTATATTCCATAAAAGAACAGGTGCATTAGTCAATCCGAACGACATTATTTCCTACTAATAATGTCCATATCGAGATCATAATGCAATCTTAAGTGTATCCCTGCCCCGAATCCTGATTTGGGGTTAATCCAATCGCCAATCAATCTTAGAAAACACTTAGACTCCTTTAATCTGATCCAACCAAAACCTTTTAGCACTTTTCTCCGTGTTTCTCCCATGTGACTATTTCCGATGGAACCATATTATAAAGGTAGTAGAGATAGAATCAGTTTCAAGAATTAACTTGATTCCAAACTCTATTGCTTTACTCAAGGGTAAACTTGATGTCGTTTCTTGTAACCAAGATTTCTTTGACCCCCTTATTCCTTCACTGTTGCCCAGAGGCAAACACATGGGTCCATTGGATTCCAGATTCGAAACTTGGGAATCCCAATACAGGGTTGTTCTATCGTCATTAATCATGATCACTTGATCCTTTGGCTCCCCAAACCGTGCTTACGATCAAATGTAATCATGACATAGGTAGATAGACAAAGTCTAATACCTTAATAGAACGATTCAGACATACCTTGGAAACAACTACAAGAAGATTTGTAGGAGTCTCCACTTTGAGGTAGCAGATTGGGTAAGGCATAGAGCAACTTTGATCACTACCCTTATCCAAAAGGAACAAAAGAAAGGATAGCTTTAGAGTTTAACAAACTCAACAAGGTTGATCTTTAAGAAGATAACTGCCCTACACTCGGTCTGAAAAGTTGATTAACTTTAACACGAGTGAGGGTAAACACTCCTCCTCAGAGTCAAGGACTTAACTACAACTCCTTAAGATTTCCTTATCACTGGTTCTATGAGAACGGAATAAACCAACACTATGGTTTTAGGTTTACCACATGTCTAAAGAGAAGCATACAACTATCATACTTCTAGTTAGACTACATAGAACATTTCTTAATAACAGAATAAGCCACTTATCTAGAGCCATCACCCATAACCTTAGCTCTAGTTTGGAAGTATATGAAAGCATACTTCCCAGGAAACATTGCAGATATCGATGACCAGCGTATTGGACCACACACCCAAGGACCAAGAGTCAGGACCATTGCTCTGATACCATAAAATTGTAACACTCCTGGTATATCATCTTACTTTATAAGAAAAGTAATAAGTTTATGATTACTTGGACTTGTTATTGTAGGAAAAAGATCGGAAAATAAGAATTATCCCTTCCCTTGAAAATTTATTTTCACACACTTGATTAATGATGAAAGTGACTAGTAAAATCAGAGTTTGCGGAAACATAGTATAATCATCATATTACATTCCCAAAATATATCAAGTGTAACAAGTCCATTAATACCAAATAAGTATTATTATGAAACTGAATTTCTCTTATGATACCTCTTTCCAAAATATGTATCATATAAATTTTATTAAAAATAGAATTGTTATAGAGCTGGTCACTGGTCCTTTGTCCAAACATCCTTCTGGTCGGATCCTCGATATCTGCACAACGGGTTCCCAACCCACACTTTCTACACTCTGCATGCACCTAAGGGACATCTCCCTTCACTGACTTTTGTGCAAGCTAGATGCACGATCAACACCTAATAAGGGCATGGGGGTTAGCTATACATATTCGCATAATCAAATGAGAATAAAACTAACATCCACAAGTCAACATGTAGCAAATCATGATGCATAATCATATGAGCACACCCGGTTAATCATAATAATTCTTTCAAATCAGGTGGCATGATGCATGATTTCCTTCCACAACTGAGGCCTCTAAAAGTCCATCTTGGACGTCCATCCAATACACCGTTGTGTTCCCGGAACACCAACATTCGTTCCCAGAACGTAATGCCGAACCATACTTGGATAAATAGCATCACTCCCAGAGTGTGCACCACGTTCCCAGAACGTGTAGCAAACCATACTTGGATAAATAAGCATCACTCCCAGAGTGTGCATTACGTTCCCAGAACGCATAAAAACCAGGTCCAGGACACTGGCCACATATCTATAATGTGTCATCAAGTAGGTTGCATATCAATGTGTTCCCAGAACACTAACATACGTTCCCAGAACATATATAACCAGGTCCCAGACACTGGCCACATATCTATAATGTGTCATCAAGTAGGTTATAATTTGGTACTCCCGGAGTACCCTCCTCATATTCCCAGAATATGATAATCGTTCCTACCAACCAAACTTCCATTCTATATGAGTGCACAATCATCAAGGTTGGTTTTATCTTTAATTCTATTATTATACCAACGTGTTCCCAGAACACTAACATACGTTCCCAGAACGTATCGCAACCATACTTGGAATAAAATCAAGCACCACTCCCAGAGTGTGCATCACGTTCCCAGAACGTATCAAAGAATCCATGTCCCAGACCTTGGCCACATTCCCAGAATGTGTCATCAAGTAGGTTGCATCAGTTTGGTACTCTTAGAGTACAGGGCCATGTTCCCATTAATTCCATTATTATGACTTAGAAGACACAACTTCGGAATGATATCTTGAGGTATGGCTTTACTCATAAAATTCACCTTTGAATTTAAATTTAACATATGCTCATAGACCTGGATTGAGAGAATTACTCATTGGTATTACTAAATCCTTACTCAAAAACTTAACTTTTATTTTTAAGTTTCAGGTACTAACCGGTTACATCATCACCTAACCGGTTAGAATTACAGACCTAATTATAAAACCACTGATTTTCAAAGAATCTTTTCTTGAATACTCTACTCAATCCAATCACAAGGCCTTAGCATATCAGCATACCTCAAGTTCAACACATAATATCATTCAAAAGATCTAAGTCATAATCCCATTTCATTTGTGCATAATTTCTTCTTGAAATTATCATTTGATGATATTAAGGTATTAACTCATCACCTCCAATCTAAACCAAACAGTGCTCAAACACATAGTTTTAGATTGGTCTTTGTATGAAATTTTAGCTTAAACTTGAGTACAAATGGTATGGACATTTAGCAAATTTCATAAATTCATTTTCTTTGAAAATTGACAGTCTCTAACCGGTTACAGATTTCGACTAACCGGTTAGATTAGGCAGAAAATACACTGAAAAGTGAGGTTTTGTATACCATTTTCTACCATACTCAAATTTAATCAATTTCATTCATAAATAGAGTTCACATACCTTAATACTAGTGTGTTCAACCACAGAAACATATCTATCTTGCATGCATTCAATTTAGATACTCAAATTGCACATAATTGCACATATTTCACAACTTAATGCATCAATTCACATAATATCCAAATAAGCCATGAATCCAACATCAATATAGCTTGCATGCATATAGATAACATTGCTCATAACATCAATTGAGCTCAGATTGGCCTCCAAGCCACTTAACCATTTCAACTTATGCCCTTTGAGTCTCTTGGTGACTCATCCTATGTTCTACCACAATTTATTCTCATTCTAGCAAATAGTAAGCTTCCCCCTTACCTTAGGTTCGTGCTTGATGAATCTAATCACTGGAATTTGCCAGATCTCCCCAGAATCCACAATCTCCATTTTCAGTCCACAACAGGTTTGACAGGGTCCAAAAACTACAAGATTTGACACATGAATTGGACAAACAAATTGGGGAAAACCATCAACACTCAATCTATGCAACATGCACTACAGATTTGAACAGATTTGAGACTCAAAAAGTGCATGTGCTTACCCAAATCGAAGTCCAAAGCAAGTTCCAGAAACTCAGAATCAGTGTTGACAGCTCCAACACCCTTACTTTGAAAGCTTCGTTCTCTTGATTCAGGGACTCTCAACTCACAATCTTTATATCAATACAAAGCCCTTGATGTGAGCTTTGTAACAGTGTATCACTCATGTTCCAACTCTCAGAAACGAAGGAAAATTTCAGAGACGAACTTACAAACCCTAAACAGAGCTTCAACCCTAAATTCACAGAACCAACCCCAAATCCTTCGGCAATCCAGCCTTTTATAGACGAATTGGAGTAACATGCAAGGCGACACGTCTATCTCCACTCAAGGAAGGAAGAAATCGTGGCAATTTCTGGGTTAATTGGGTGATTACTCATCAAACGCACTAATCCCAATTCCTGAATTCATCGTGTAACCGGTTACACAGCCCTTCTAACCGGTTACATACTGATAAAATTCAAAAATTAATAATTTAATTACTCTTTCTTCAAAAACCTTTTTAATATTGCAATTAGGTCCCAACCCAAGGACTAAATTACAATATTCACATTTTTGTACAATATATCTCATATAAAAATATATCTCATATTTTTATATATAAAAACACATAATGTACAAAAACTAAAACCTTCAAAACTTATATAAATCAATTATAAAATAATTGTTATAATTAATTTCTTGGTTATTTGGGAGACGAAAATTAGGGGTGTTACAGGCTATGCCCAAAATTATGAACTTTCTTGAAGCCCAAGATGTTTCTTTCTTTGCCTATAATTGCATAAAAGAATACATTATATATATATATATATATATATATATATATATATATATATTGATTGAAAGGCATATGTAAATTTCTCTTCTTGAAAATATCGTTCTTGAAGATATATAAACGTTGATACGTATGTCTCTAATGGGTTTTTAGAAATACACATAACATTTAAATTAGTCCACTAATGCCACATTTTCTCATTTTCAATTAGTTATTGAAGTAGCATGAAAATATTTTGCAAAAAATCGATGCAAAATTTACTTCAATGATTTTTATGACTCAAAAAGAATTAATTTACGGTTTTCAACTGGGTGACACCTTTGCCTATTAAAAAAAATCAACTGAGCGACACCCTTAATATAAAAATTTATTTTAAGTACAAATTAATGACAGCAATCATTGAAAGACCAATGCGATTGTGGTGTAGATGATGTGAAGTCCCACATCGATTGGGAAGGAGAACGAAGTGTGCCTTATATGGCTATGCATACCTCCCTCGAGTGATGCATTTTAAACTTGTGAGAGGGGCGAGGTTGCTTGCTATCAAAGCAGACAATATCATACGTAATGGGTCGGGCTATTACAGATGGTATTATAGCCGAGTATAGAACTGTTGGTCGACGAGGATGTCGATACCTCTAAGAGGGAGGGATGTGCCTTTTAAGAGAGAGTGTGGATAACTTCCCTGTGTGATGCATTTTAAACCCATGAGAGACAAGATTGCTTGTTGCCAAACGAACATTATTATGCGTGATAGATCATAATATTACATATGCTTAAAAGACCGCAAGCATTTTCACTAGGAGAAATTATTGTATATCCTCGAATCAATAGTTTCTTACGCACATCCTAAATTGAAGGTAGAATAAGTAAAAACCCTTTGACTAGAGCTATGTAAATCATAGCTACCCACATCACAATTGAAGGTGTCACCTTATGAGACTATGAGAGGAATGAATATAATTTGAATCTGGATTGCAATGCAAATTATGATCACAATAAGCCATGGAGCATTGATAAATTGATAATTAACTGAGAATATGGCAGAGACAACGTCCTTTCCTAGAAGTTATGAGCTTCCAAGGAGAATTAACATTGCTATCTATCATCAGAGTAATATGGAACATATAGCATTATTGTTGTTGCCATCTCATTATTTATATTCTGTGAAAAAACGAAAAAACGATAGTAACAAAATGACATAATTTATAAAAGCGGGAACTAAAACCAAAGAAAACAAATGCAAAGATGAAATTAAAAAACCGCAACATTTATAATTATGAATTTAGTAATTAAGCCTTTTTTAACGACTAACAACTATTAAGAGAAACACAAAATATAAACAATTCATAGGAAATTATTTGAGTATTCGCTATCAAATGGCTTACTTTCATACAACATTGGACGTGCATTGGTTCACCTCCATGGGTGTCAGTTTAATCTTTCTTGCAAAAAACGCAAGGTTTAAAGGCAAGATAGAAGTAATTACTTTCAAGTGATTAATTAGAAAATCGTATCCAGGAAAAATATGATAAAGAGACATTTAACGAATAATTTTTGTAATGCAAAGATTACTATTCACAATCAAATTAAAGATGTTCTAGTTAAATAGCTAGTGTTATTTCGAATGTTAACTGATGGTTATTTTCTAGACTTAATTATATTTTTGGTCTTTTATTTTATTTTCAAGATTCACTTTGGTCTTTAATCTTTATTTTTACTTATTTTGGTCCTTTATCTTTTTTCATGAAATTCAATATGGTCCTTCTGTATCAATAATGTTAGTTTTACTCATAATTTTCTTACTTATTCCATTTCATTGATAGAGTTTAACAAATATTTCTACGACTCTATCTTGATAGAGCTCATAATGTCATCTCCATTCAAATTTTTATAACATTGTCATTTTTATCCACATCAATCAACCATATCGCGAGCCAGATTGCTTCATCATTTACGAAGCAATACCACTTTTCTTATTCTTATGTGGTGGTGACCTGGAATATTTCCACATTTCGGCAACATTTGCCATTTTTCAGTTATGGGTATGAATATTTCGATAAAACTAATATGCTATGATAAAAGGACAAAATATAATTTTTGAAAAAAATGAAGGACCAAAATAAGTAAAAAAAAAAAGATTAAGAACCAAAATGAATCTTGAAAATAAGATAAAAGATGAAAAATTATAATTAAGCCTATTTTCTATACCTTGTATGATATTTGAAGAGGTAAAAGTCATTCCAACAAAGAATAAAAACGAAAAAGAGTTATTAGTTTCAATAAAATTTGATGTTATATGGCACTTTTATTATCTTTATTAATTTATCATAAAAAAACCTTAATTTACACATTAATTAAATGGGTAAATCTGAGCAGCTTGAAATATCTAAATTTTATTCATGTTATCCCATAATCAGGCCCGTTTTTGACATATTAGAGACGTGGGGCAAAAAAAAAGTAAGGGCCCCAAATTTATTTAAAATTTTAATCATGTGAAACTTTTTTGTTCTTAAATTATGTGAAACTTTAACACCAAATTAAAGTTTGAACAAAATATTTTGTTTTTAAAAAATTAATATTTTGCTTAATTAAACTTAGAGACTTCTTCAAAATACTACTGATTGTAACACCCTTTTAATATTTATCCTTAATTACCCATTATTAATCAGCGACTTGATATTTTTTCCTTTTTAAAAACATTATTAACTTATTTCAACTTATAAAAATCTCCAATCAAACGGACGGAGTTTCCTTTGTTTTCTTAACTTTTCCAAAATTTAGTTTTTCCTGCAACCTATTCAAAATATTAATTACTGTCATTCAGAAGCCATTAAGGCATATCATATTCATAGCATCAATATGTGCATCATCAGGCACTATCCATAACATAGCCATATTAACAATAGAGTTTTAAGCAGTAAAATAACCAAGTTGTGGAAACTATACATTTCCAAAAATAACTCCTTTACCCAAAGGAGATGTCCTGGGCCCACCCAAAATAACTATTTACATTATGTACACCAAAATAACTACATAGTCACCATAACAAAACACAGGGCCTAGGACATGCCACCATGTCCTACAACTAAAACTTCATCTCTCTCTAAGGGAGAGTACACTTGCTCGTCCGGGGTATATGCAAGCTCGGGCTCAATACCTGTAAAAAAATAGTAAGGAGTGAGCATTACACATAACATAGGAAAACAGTTTCTAATATGACATAATAAGACACCAAGCCAAGCACAAGCAGTCACATAATGCACAAGACCAAATAATCAAATCACATCATGCAACATAACACAATCATAATCATTCGCTTATCCTCCACTTAACCTTTCCCTTTATTCCCACTTGTCTCATTTTATCATGTCTTTTTTTCTCTTTGCCTTACCCTTTTTCCTCTTTTCCTTTTATTCACATTTTTCATAGCTTTTATCGAAGTGAACATCCCATGTACGTCTTACACGCTTATTGGGGTTATGGAGTGTCCATCATAGGGCACATCCCATGTGCGATTTACAGTTGCGCATCCCATACGGCTTACAGAATCATGGCATACAGCCCTCCTGCACGTCTTACATGACCAGGATTACATCCTAACCGATTCCGTTAGCAGGAATCTTGTGTAAGTCATTACTGCGCACATCCCATGTGCATCTTACAGGTGCACATCCCATGTGTCTTACGCGGTCTTTGCACACGGTCCGCTTGATGCTTACAACACACATTTTCGTGTGCGGCTTATTGCACCCAACCGTAATGTCTAACTAGACCTATCTCACACAACCATTATTCTTAATTTCTCTTTTCTCTTTTATTCATCCACTCTTAACTTCTCTCTTTTCATTATCATTTATTATTACTCAAATTACTCTCTCATTACTACTATTCTCTATTTATCTTTCCTCACTTATCTAATTTCCTAGTACATTGCACCATCCCTTAAGTTTATACTCCTATAGTCATACTCACATTTCCCAAATAATTGCAAACATGTATAACAAATATCACAATTTACACATAAGCTCATAACCGTCAAAATAACCCTATTTCTAAATTCTACTTCCCTAGTTATCAATTATATTTATTAAGCACATAACACACATTTACAACAATAATCATGATATTAAACATACACATATTCATAATTAATTCTAGGGTTTCATTTTATTCATTTCATTCTCAAATAATAATCTATATACACTACCCTATGGTTCAATATCCTAAACTAAAACCCATTCTTAGTACTCACTATGAGCACACTAGAAACCTAAACCTAAGCTAGGGTAACACCCACTCCTTACATCAAAGATGATGGGAGATAAGGAAGTCTTTGAGTCTTAGCCTTGCTTTTGTGTCCTTAGAATCTAGGAACTTTAAATCTCTTGAGTTTTGCTTGCCACCTCAGTATAGCTAATATCCAATGTTGAGGAATGATCCTATTATGATGGTTGTATGAAGGGAGTGAGTTGTCCTTCACTTGATTTTGAGGAGGATGCATAAACCTATATGAATCTCCATAGCCATGAGCTTGAAAATCCAATGGAGGTGAGGGAGAGAGAGGGCGTGAGAATGGGGAAGGAGAAGGAAGTGGATTTGATGCTTGATCTTGAGTTAGGCCTCGATGGTAATGATGTTTGATGATGATTTTACTCTTGATTTTCCAAGGTTTTAATAATGGTGATCATGGGGTTCATAAACCCTAAGAGAGGAATATGGAGAAGATGAAGAATGATATGTGTTTGTGTGTTGTTGTTGTTTTTATTTTGTGTGTTTCTTTTTCTTTTCTTTGGCAAGAAGCAAGAATATGCGGCTACCATTTAATGGCTTCTTGGGGAATCCACAAATGAGTGGTCCCCAAGGCTTTAATTTTTTTTAACTTTTTATGAGTAGGTAATCGATTACCTCATGGAGTAATCGATTACCCCTTCAATTCTTCAATTTGTGAATTTCTAACAGGGGCTTGGTAATCGATTACTTCTCCAAAAGTAATTGATTACTTCCCTTGTTTCAAATTTGGAATTTCTCACGGAGAGCTGGTAATCGATTACTTCCTCCAAGGTAATCGATTACCTCCCTGAATTTCCATATTTTGATGGTCTTCTAACTCTAATGCATTACTTATTACTCCTATGCATTCTTATGCCATAATAACTTCATTGAATCCTAGTTTACACTTAGCATTCTTATGAATTCTTCTACTTAAGTTGTAAAATAAAACTTAGATTAATTCTAATAGAATTTGGAAATTAAAAGCTGAATGTTACAATCCTCTCCCACTTACCAGAATTTCATCCTCGAAATTCAGTTGGTACTGAACAATTGGGGTTGAGAGACTTTCATATTACTCTCCAGTTCCCAAGTTGCTTCTTCCACATTGTTCCTACTCCAGATTACCTTCACCAATGCAATTTCCTTGCCTCTAAGTTGCTTGACCCGCCTATCTTCGATTCTAACTGGCAACACCTCAAACGTCAAGTTTTCCTTCAAAGGCAATTCATCCACTGTAACCACATGGGAGGGATCATGAATGTATTTCCTTAGTTGTGAAACGTGGAAAACATCATGAAGTTTTGACAAGTGAGGAGGTAGGGCAATCCTGTACGCCAATGGCCCAACCTTTTCCAATATCTGATACGGTCCCACAAATCTAGGAGTCAGCTTTTTGAACTTGATTGCTCGTCCAATACCAGTAGCAGGAGTTACTCTTAGGAATACATGATCTTCAACATCGAATTCCAAGGGTTTCCTATGTTTGTCAGCATAACTCTTCTAACGATCTTGGGATGCTTTTATTCGGTCATTGATCATTCGGATCTTTTTTGTTGTCTCTTGCACAATGTCAGGACCAATTAGCAAGTTTTCTCCTATTTGAAACCAACACAATGGTGTTTTAAATTTCCGACCATAAAGTGCTTCAAAAGGAGTCATTCCAATGCTAGAATGGAAACTATTGTTGTATGTAAATTCTACCAATGGCAAGAGTGATTCCCAACTACCAGATTGTTCAAGCTCACATGTCCTCAACAGATCTTCTAGAGACTTTATAGTGCGCTCAGTTTGACCATTTGTTTGGGGATGATAAGCAGTACTGAACTTCAGCTTAGTACCCAACGCCTGCTGCAAACTCTGCCAAAATCTAGAAAGGAATCGAGGATCACGGTCAGATACAATGCTAGATGGTACTCCATGTAATCTGACTATGTCCCTTATGTACAGCTATGTCAATTTCTCCAAGCTATACTTCATGTTCATCTGAATGAAGTGGGCACACTTAGTTAATCTGTCTACTACAACTCAAATAGCTTCACATCCTGTATTGGTTCTTGGCAAACCGGATATGAAATCCATTGCTATGCTATCCCATTTCCATTCAGGAATCTCCAAGGATCTAAGCAAACCACATGGTTTCTGGTGTTCGATCTTGGCCTTTTGACAAACCAAACATCGAGACACATAGTCAGCTACATCCTTTTTCAATCCTGGCCACCAAAACAATTGCTTCAAGTCCTGATACATCTTGGTGGTACCCGGATGGAGACTCAAATTGGTCTTATGAGCTTCCTCTAGGACCATTCTTCTAACTTCAAAGTCCATAGGAATACACACTCGATTTCTGAATCGGATGATCCCATCAGAACCCTTTTTAAAATCAGGCTCCTTATTCTCAGTTACTCTTTCAAGCTATTTCTGTAGCTCTTCATCATCCGCTTACCTCTCTTTAATAAGATCGACAAACTCATTGGTAACTTGCAACATTTCCAGGACTATGCTTTTCTCCTTCACTTGCATGCCCAGATTAAGGTTGTTGAATTCTTGCATCAATTGCATCTCCTTAACCATCAAATTGCTCAAGTGTAAAGTCTTTCGACTTAGTGCATCGGCCACAACATTAGCTTTACCAGGATGATATTGGAGATTGAAATCATAATCTTTGAGGAATTCCATCCACCTACGCTGCCTCATGTTTAACTCTTTTTGATCAAAGAGATAACGAAGACTCTAATGATCACTGAAGACTTCAAACTTTGTGCCATATAGATAGTGTCTCCAGATTTTAAGAGCAAACACAACGGCCACCAATTCAAGATCATGGGTGGGGTAATTCTGTTCATGCTGCCGTAGTTGTCTAGAGGCATAAGCTACAACTTGTCCCTGTTGCATCAGCACACAACCTAATCCTTGTTTCGAATCATCACAGTACACAACGAAGGATTTGGTCGGATCCGGAAAAATTAAAACCGGAGAGCTGGTCAACCTCTTTTTCAGCTCTTGGAAACTTTACTCACATTCGTGGGTCCACTGATAGGGTACATCTTTCCTTGTTAGCGCTGTCAATGGAAGGGCCAATTTAGAGTACCCTTCGATAAATCTACCATAATAACCCACCATGCCAAGGAAACTTCTGATTTCAGTCACTGTTTTGGGTCTCTCCCACTTTAATACTGCTTCCACCTTAGAAGGATCAACCGCAACACCCTTCTTAGAAATGACATAGCCTAGAAAGTGAACTTCATTCAACCAGAAACTACATTTGGAAAGCTTTGCATAAAGTTTTTTCTCCTTGAGAACCTGCAGCACCGTTCTCAAATGTTCTTCATGCTCACTTGGACTCTTGGAATAGATCAGAATGTCATCAATAAACACTATCACAAATGAATCCAAGTAAGGTCGGAAGATTCTATTCATGTAGTCCATGAATATTGCAGGAGCATTCGTGAGACCGAAGGGCATTACAACATACTCAAAATGCCCATACCATGTTCTGAACGCAGTTTTCGAAATGTCCTCTTCTCGGATACGGATTTGATGGTATCCAGATCGGAGGTCGATTTTTGAAAACACTGCTGCTCCCTTCAACTTATCTAGCAAATCATCAATGCGAGCGAGTGGATATTTGTTTTTCACTATTACAACATTCAACTTCCTGTAATCAGTGCACATCCGGAGACTACCGTCCTTTTTCATGATGTTCCTTGGACAATTCGCAGCAAAGTGACCCGGCTGTCCGCATAGAAAGCAGAGACCTTTTCCCTTATTCGGATCCAGCTTCCAGTATTATCCCCTGTGTTGTTTCTCACAATGATGACAGATTGGATAAGGACCGGGAACAATCACCATCTGACCATTGCCCCTGGCAACTTCTGGTCGGGGATTTGAATTCACATAAGGACCAGATCTCTGAGTTGTTCCTCTTCCCCTGACAAGTCCAGAAGTCCTCTGAACACCCTTGCTTCTCTTCTCAACTGCTTTCTGCTTTAGGCCCTTTTCATAAGTACTCGTCATATTAACCAACTGAGACAAGTTGGCAATATTCTGGTGCTCAAACGCCACCTTTATTTCGGTTCAAAGCCCAACTTTAAACTTGATGCATTTTGTCCTTTCATTAGCATCACGGTAACTTCCAGCATATCTGAACAAGTATTCAAATCTTGCCGCATATTCACCCACACTGAGATTTCCTTGCTTCAGATTCAAGAAATTGATCTCTATCTCCCTTCGGACATCTTCCGGAAAATACTTTCCCAAAAAACGACCCTTGAACAGATCCCAAGTCACCACTTGGTTGGCAGCTTCTAAACCTCTTCTGGTCTGCTCTCACCAGTGTTCAGTTTCGCTGACTAACACATACTACGCTAGCAACATAGCTTGTTCATCAGGGGGCGCCATGGTGCGCAAAATCTTTTCGATTTCATGGATCCATCGCTGCGCACCATCGGGATTGCATCCCCCTTCGAATCTAGGTGGGTCATTCTTTCTAAACTCAAACAACCAGCTCACCATATTCTGAGGCGCTTGTGGCTATTGATTCACAGCTGCCACTGTTGCTGCCACTGCTTCTGCCTGATTCTGGTTCATTTGAACCAGGTGTTCCAGGATGGCTCAATCTTGTCATTGTCACCCCGTCTTTCAGCCATACTGTTTAGTCATGGAGAAGACAACTAATTAATTGCTAAATCAAATAAAGAAAAATTGCATAAGTATCCTATTGCTTAATTCTAGACTCTTAGCTATGACATCGATTACTCGCTCGGTGAGTAACCATTGGAGTAAAGAGTCCACACTCCAAAGGCCGAGGGAAACTGCTCTGATACCATAAATGTTTACCCTTAATTACCCATTATTAATTAGAGACTTGAAAATTTTTCCTTTTTAAAAGCATTATTAACTTATTTTAACTTATAAAAATCTCCAGTCAAACGGAGGAGTTTCCTTTGCTTTCCTAACTTTTCAAAAATTTAGTTTTTCCTACAACTTGTTCAAAATATTAATTACTATCATTCAGAAGCCATTAAGGCATATCATATTCATAGCATCAATATGTGCATCATCAGGAACTATCCATAACATAGCCATATTAACATCAGAGTTTTAAGCAGTAAAATAACCAAGTTGTGGAAACTATACATTCCCAAAATAACTCCTTTACCCAAATGAGATGTCCTGGGCCCACCCAAAATAACTATTTACATTAGAGATTTAGTTCCCAGCCCCCATGTTTTAGCCCCAACCCCCAATTTAATTGAGAAATGACAAAAACACCCCTTATTCTATTTTTTTTTCCACCAAACCCCAAACTCCCTCCTTCTTCTTCTTCCCCAAACCACCAACAGAACCCCCTAACCAGAGCAGCTCCCATGGCCAACCCCTTTTCCCCATAAATCACTCTCTCCTCCGTTGGCCCTTCACTGCCGCCCCTGTTCTTTTCGTTCTTCATCCTCCGTTCCAATCGCTCATTAACACCGCCACCCACGGTTCACGACCTCCCTCCTTCCCAAACCCATAAACAGCCGCGACCCCCAACCCTCTTCCTCACCCCCTAGCAACAGCAAACCCGACACCGAACCCCTTGCTCTCCGGCCAAGTTTTTTTTTTCTGGGTCTGACAAATTTCCGAGAACCCCGTGTCAGAATTTCAAAAAATTCTGACACTGGTTCGTCGGAATTGAATACCATACACAATTCCGACGAACCAGTGTCGGAATCTCTTGAAATTCCGACACGGGGTTCTCGGAAATTTGTCAGACCCAGAAAAAAAAACATGACCAGAGAAGGGGGATGACGGCATGGGCGGTGGAGATGGTGACGGGGCGGTGGAGATCGGGAGGCACCGTGATGGAGGGGAAGAGAATCGTTTGGGGAAGGAGAAGAAGGAGGGAGTTTGGGGTTTGAGGAATGATTTGATTTAGGGAAGAAGTTATGTGGGGGGTATTTTAGGATTATTAATAAAATGGGGGTTTGGAGGATAAAACATGGGGGCTGGGAACTAAATCTCTTTACATTATGTACACCAAAATAACTACATAGTCACCATAACAAAACACAGGGCCCAGGACATGCCACCATGTCCTACAACTAAAACTTACTCTCCCTGTAAGGGAGAGTACACCTGCTCGGCCGGGGTATGTGCAAGCTCGAGCTCAATACCTGTAAAAAAAATAGTAAGGAGTGAGCATTACACATAACATAGGAAAGCAGTTTCTAATATGACATAATAAGACACCAAGCCAAGCACAAGAAGTCACATAATGCACAAGACCAAATAATCAAATAACATCATGCAACATAACACAATCATAATCATTCGCTTATCCTCCACTTAACCTTTCCCTTTATTCCCACTTGTCTCATTTTATCATGTCTTTGTTTCTCTTTGCCTTACCCTTTTTCCTCTTTTCCTTTTATTCACATTTTTCATAGCTTTTATCGAAGCGCACATCCCATGTATGTCTTACACGCTTATTGGGGTTATGGAGTGTCCATCATAGCACACATCCCATGTGCGGCTTACTGTTGCACATACCATGCGGCTTACACAATCATGGCATACGGCCCTCCCTTGCGTCTTACATGACCAGGATCACATCCTAACCGATTCCGTTAGCAGGAATCTTGTGTGAGTCATTGCTGCGCACATCCCATGTGCGTCTTACAGGTGCACATCCCATGTGTCTTACGCGATCATTGCACACGGTCCGCTTGTGGCTTACATCACACATTTTCATGTGTGGCTTATTGCACCCAACTGTAATGTCTAACTAGACCTGTCTCACACAACTTATTCTTAATTTTTATTTTCTCTTTTATTCATCCACTCTTAACTTCTCTCTTTTCATTATCATTTATTATTACTCAAATTACTCTCTCATTACTACTATTCTCTATTTATCTTTCCTCACTTATCTAATTTCCTAGTACATTGCACCATCCCTTAAGTTTATACTCCTATAGTCATACTTACATTTCCCAAATAATTGCAAACATGTATAACAAATATCACAATTTACACATAAGCTCATAACCATCAAAATAACCCTATTTCTAAATTCTACTTCTCTAGTTATCAATTATATTTATTAAGCACATAACACACATTTACAACAATAATCATGATATCAAACATACACATATTCACAATTAATTCTAGGGTTTCATTTTATTCATTTCATTCTCTAATAGTAGTCTATATCCACTACCCTATGGTTCAATATCCTAAACTAACACCCATTCTTAGTACTCACTATGAGCACACTAGAAATCCAAACCTAAGCTAGGGTAACACCCACTCCTTACCTCAAAGATGATGGGAGATAAGGAAGTCTTTGAGTCTTAGCCTTGCTTTTGTGTCCTTAGAATCTAGGAACTTTAAATCTCTTGAGTTTTGCTTGCCACCTCAGTATAGCTAATATCCAATGTTGAGGAATGATCCTATTATGATGGTTGTATGAAGGGAGTGAGTTGTCCTTCACTTGATTTTGAGGAGGAGGCATAAACCTATATGAATCTCCATAGCCATGAGCTTGAAAATCCAATGGAGGTGAGGGAGAGAAAGGGCGTGAGAATGGGGAAGGAGAAGGGAGTGGATTTGATGCTTTATCTTGAGTTAGGGCTTGATGGTAATGATGTTTGATGATGATTTTACTCTTGATTTTCCAAGATTTTGATAATGGTGATCATGGGGTTCATAAACCCTAAGAGAGGAAGATGGAGAAGATGAAGAATGATATGTGTTTGTGTGTTGTTGTTGTTTTTATTTTGTGTGTTTCTTTTTCTTTTCTTTGGCAAGAAGCAAGAATATGTGGCTACCATTTAATGGCTTCTTGGGGAAGCCACAAATGAGTGGTCCCCAAGGCTTTAATTTTTTAACTTTTTAGGAAGTATTTCCGCTTTTAAATAGTCGGTAATTCTTCCGCCTTATGCAAATCGGTAGAAAAATAAAATAGTTTGCGCCTTTTGAAAATTTGAAATCATCTTCCGCCTCCGTAAAGTTGGTAAATGGGGGCCAAATTGGTTTATTTTGTTTCTGCTTTGTTTCAAGCGGAAAGAATCGTCCGACTTGTTTCAGTCGGTGGGGGCCAAAGAGTAATTGATGGGGGCCAAAAACAAAAAGTCTTGTAAAAAGATATTTAGTTGCAAATTTTGATGTCATATATACCCAAATGAAAAAGTTGTGTGGGCTCCTTGAACGGCGAGTTTAACTTAACAGTTGAAAATTTTCAACTGAATTTTTTTTTTTTTTGTGTACACCAAGGGTATTCCCCAGCCGACAGCCGAAGATTAATCCCTTCCGAGGCGTAGAGATCATCGAAGTGGGTTTTGCCTCTACCAACAAAACCTTTTTCATGCCCACGGCAGGGATCGAATCCCTGACATCATGCTTAAGGAACCCAGCTATCTACCAACTGTGTTGGGCTTTGTTGGTAACAGAAGCACCAGTGATATCATTGTCCCCATTTATTTGTTTTTCGTTGTGATTGAAAAGGAGAGAATAAAATACTAAAAAGTGTTTGAATGTATAAAAAAATATAATTTTTTTATAAGATAAAAAATATATATATAATGTTGATATTCAAATTTATTATAAAGATAATGAAAGTCTTTATAGAGAAAGAATTTCATCCAAACAGTGTAACGAAACTCACAAGTAGGGATGGCAATGGGTCCAGGTGGGTCCGGGTAATGAGGTACTCGGACCCGAACCCGGACCCGTTTATAAATTACTGGACCCGGATCCGCGTGGGTACCCAGTGCATAATGGGTAAGCGAATCTTCGGATGCCCAGACGGGTTTTGCGGGTGTCCATTAGCAATTTTTTTTTAAAGAAAAATATTTTTTAAATTAATTTCTATGTTTTTTTTTTACAAAATAATCGGTCCGGGTTTTGCTGATAGCCATAACACCACACACCCTTTTTGCACACCATACAATGCTTTCTATTACCTCCACAAAATCAACATTGCTTACTACAAACAACCACTATTGAGTAGTTCCAAATTTTGCATATATTGGTGTTTCTCATACAATATTTGATTCCTATTCAATATTTCCAATGCCTTCCTTAGCTCAACATAAGTATTCACCAAGTTTTCACCGCCAAGTTTACACGAGCCGCCCAATCCTCTACCGAGTTCGCGTGTATTGCACCACCACCACCACTACCAACTCTAGTCCAGCTGAACAAATTGGTCATTGAACCAAGGCTTGTGCCGACACAACCGGTGGTTGTAACCGCCTATTACCGTCCCCTAGACAATGACCCAAGTTTGCAATCAACATGGTCTCACCGCGCATGGATGGTGGCAGGGTGCACAACTTTGCTGATTTCCTTAGGAGGATCCATAAAAGGTGCAGCTGATTTGCACATGTATGTTGAGCCAATTATAGCAAGCTACATTGGTTACATTTTATCTGACCTTGGCTCAGGTATTTACCATTGGGGCATTGATAATTATGGAGATGGCTCAACCCCATTTGTTGGAACACAAATTGAAGCATTCAAAGGGCACCATAAGATGCCATGGACCATCACTAGGCGTGTATTTGCAAACAACTTGCATGCACTTGCACGTGCAGTGACCTTCACAGTGCTTCCCATAGACCTTGTTTGTCATAACCCAACCGTCCAAGCATTTGTTGGATGTTTGCTGGTTGCATTATGTTTAGCCAGCAGTTCCATGCCTGGGCACATGGGACAAAGCCGGCTCTAGTGGTGGCATAGGAGACCGGGGAGTTGGTGTCACAGTCGCAGCACGGGGCGCACCATCGGCCGCCGTATAACAATAATTACTGCATAGTGAGTGGAGTATGGAATGAGTTGTTGGATAAGCATAAGGTTTTTGAAGCCATTGAAATGATTTTGTATTTTAAGCTTGGAGTTAGACCCAGGTCATGGAGTGAGCCTACTTCTGAGTGGTTGGAAGACATTGAGATACCTTCTCAAGTTCCAAGTCAATGAGCTTCATTTTCCTTTCTTGCTATTTTCTGTTTATATGATTTATAGCACACAAGAATTGGCTAATGGTTATCTCTTTTCTAGTTTACATTTTCCCTTTTTACTAAACATAGATTTGTTGGAATGGGCATATATATGCATGGATTGATATAGTTTACGTAAGAATTGGCCTCCCATGCCACTAATATGGAATAAGTTAGATTAAATGTTTGAAAGGTTAAATAAAATATATTAAGAAATCTTCATTGTTTCTCAATGCCTAATATTCTTCATTTTAAAAGACAACTATTTTGACCATAATTATTATGGGCATACCACTTTACTGGTAATAACTTAAAGCCTCATTGTTACATTGTGGATTTATGGTTAGTTTCAATGCAGCATCCAACTAAAGTTTAGTACAACATGTTTCTTATCATTTGTATAAGCAACCGGTTTCTTATCGTCATAAATAGCACTGCTCCTAAGATTTCTTAAGATTTCAGTTTGTCAGGGTGTTAAGTTAACCTATTTGGGAATTTCTGGATCTACATCAAAAGATATACTTTGGTTCAGATATTACGCGAAGAATCATGGTAAGTAGACCTATAAAATTAACTTACAAACAAAACTACACCATAAGAAAGTGACATATGTCACTTATTAACCAATCAATAATAAACAATTGATGTCACTTCTTTTGTGGTGGACCTATTTGTAGATTAATTTTATAAGTTGATCAATCATTTTTGTTACGTGAACCGCTGAAATTAAATTAAGTGCTCAAAAAGATGCATAAACAAATCTGCAATACTGTGTGCAATGTGGAGGAGGTTTTTAAGCAATTTTTTTGCAGCAGACTTCCTGGCTGCAACTTTATAATCAATTTGCTCATACATTCATCATATCAAACACAATCCAATCTTCCAATAATTAGGTTAAGAAAAAAGAAAAGGAAAAATTATTTCCAATCTAGATTTAGATTTACTACATTCCCATTCTTATGCTGTCAACCAAATATCCTTGTTAAAGCATAAATAGAACAGCTTATGTTGATACCAGATATAGTTATGTACATGATGGATGCTTCCATGTTGTTTTGAATGAGAGGAAAAAAAACTGAACATGATCCAATCATCACATTACTGAGGCTGGGACACAACTCAGCCACTGGGGTATTGAAAAACAGAAAGCAATCTATTTTAAGGCACCAGCACTTATAGAAGAAACATATATTTCCAGTTCCCAACGACCATACACTCGTGTGGAGTAGATAAGCAGAAAATGAATCACATTATACAACAATCTAAATACAGGTCTTCAAAAATCTGGCCTCGGTTCCTTTCAAGTAAATATATTAGGAATCAACCACTATTGAAGATGAGATGGGAGATACACAGGGAAACCAATACCGTCGTTTACCATCTCTATGGCCATCATCAATCATTGCAAGTCCTTCCTGCATGGGCCAACAGATTCCATGAAATTAGGGATTGATATATATTAATCCGATGAGAAAAAAAGGGATTTTTGTTAAAAAGATCATAGTTATCTTACGTCCAGTAATGTATCAAGGGCATCGATGGCACGACCAGAAGTCCAAGACAGCCGCCTCTCTACTTCATCAACAGTAACGAATCCTTGAGCCTGTATTACAGGAAATTCTATGTAAATGTTAAAAGTCATTAATTAATCTTCCCTCGCAAACAGTCCAAAAAGTGACAGCGACCACCAAGTTCTATACCCATCCATTTCAACATATTTCTCAATGTCTCTGATTTATCCTCATCAAGCAATCACAAGGCGCTCAAGTAAGCTCATTAACAGCCCTGGCCCTAAAGGTAGGGCATAAGGGGCGATGGCTTGGGGCCCATGAAATATGAGGGCCGATTTCATGGTACCCTAATTCTGATTTCATGCCTGGTTTTGTTATCCTGATAATTATTGTTGTTGCTGTTATGGAGATTAGATGTAAATACACTATCTTTTTTATTGAAATTTTTTGTTAATAAAATTAGGGGCCCTCATTTTTATTTCGCCCCAAGGCCTAGGATATGTCATGACCTTGCCTTCTCATAAGCCCATGATCTTTTTAGTCTTAGCAATCACACACACATAAACCCATGACTCAAGTAACACACAAATAAAGAAAAAATGGTTATTACCTGGGCAAGTTCTAGGATTTCATTGTGGTCTTTGTTCAACTCAGTTGGAACTGAACGAACAAGTTTTTTCTTCCCAACAGAGATAACTTCAAAACCACTACCCAGGACCTGAAATTTTGTGACGGGTCCGTAAATATTGAAGAATCAACAAGTATGCATCATGCATGCAACAAATCTCTCAGCAATTGGAGAAACTAAGATGTACGATTCAGAAAAATAAACGTGAAAGCACACCATTTACACCACTCATGCACCCAACATGCCCTTCCGAAAGACATGTGCAAGTTGAGTCCACCGTATGTAATTTATTTGATCCAACCAGAAGTATAGCAGACATAATTTACTCAACATGCAATAAATATAAAAACTAGTTAACAAAATTTATAAAAAAAAATAATAAAAAAAAATAAAAATAAAACCCTACCATTTTTAAGTGCCATGATATATATTATTTAATATTTGGGAAAGTATTTGGAAAAGTCTTGGTTACAAGTTTTATATCAGTCAAATGTCAGCAACGATAGCAAGATGGTCACTTAAGAATCCAGAATGTTCTAGTCTGCTAGAACCATAAACATTGGTTGTTCTCTACTTCTCTCTACTTATCAGATATTAATGAGGAATTTTGTCTTCTGAAATTCCCTGCTATGCTATACTTCTAGAAAACTTAAGGTAATGCAGAAGGTTCCTACAATTCAAGGCCCGATTTTAAAGCAAAAAAATGATTACTTAATGCCGAAGAGCCAAAGGCAAGCTGTTAAAATTTGGACTATAGGATACTGAACAATGATCTGAAGTGTAAACACATGAGATAACAGAAGTCTTAAGCATGATTGCTTGAGATTATATAAGATGTCCCACGTAAGCCCATCGAACCTATACCACATTTATAAAATGTAATAGTCATGATCTAGTTCATGTGCATTCTAAAGAACAATACCTTCAGCTTACTGATAGCACGGAGGCAATCATCCTCAGAAACAAGTCCACGATCACTTTTCCGTCTTTGACGAAGGAGATGACAGAGTTCCTGTAGGTTGATCAGACCTCCATTGAGGGGTCTAGTGGCCAAGCAAATATCCACTATTTGAACTCCTGTCTAGCCAATTAGATTGTCTTAGCATACATGGTAAGAAAATAGCAAAATTAAACAGCTCGGACCAAATTGAATTATGATGCAGTGTGAACAAAACGACAAAAAGAGACCATATTCATATGGAGACAGCAATTGAATTAATAAATGAGTGGTTGTCACTTGCATGTAATACATACTGGCAGGACAAAGATTCTACTTTTAAGGATCTGTACGTAAGGGTTGTTGGTACTTGGTGACAAAGGGACAAATGCTAAATGCTAAATATTAAATATAATTGAGAATAATTAAATTAACGGATACCGTTCATGTTTAGTGTGACATTTTAAGCAAATAATTGTGGCATTTTTTTCAATGTTTTCCTTTATACTTTAAAAAGCTTCCTGGAGCTAAAGTTTATTTCCCTAAAAATGAATCCATGAAATATGGTGATAAAATCTACTATTTCTTCTCTCTGGACTAGAACTGATATTCTTATTTAAAGCTAAAATCTGCAATACTAAATCCAAGCCACATTCCCTGTTTCCAAATTCCAAATAAAACTATTGCATAAAGTTCAGAGTTCAGACGCTACAAATTCTAGCATTGCTTGCCTTGCCCTATATTTTACTCTCGGATATTCCAAATCAGTAAATATTATAGCATATGATCATGTGTACCTAAAAGATCCAAGCATACATGAATTAGAGACTCATGTGATTAGATCATAAACGAGTTTAAGAAATATATTACCAACCAAGTTCATAATAGAAGTCGCCAATTCCTAACAGCTCTGCCCAGAAACCTTTATTTGATGCCAGGGGATCTACTCCCACTTTAGCGCACATCACATGAAACTGTGATCTGAATGCAGGGTTCTTGCGGATGTCATTCTGAACAAAAGATATCATCCATTAGCATGATTTAGTTTAACCATGAGTTGTGTAAAATTTTAAAATTAAAAGTGGGATTGCATTCGAGTCTCGGAGGCTAACAGCATTAGACATGAACAATTCAAATTGCTTATATTTAAGATCATTAGTGGAGTGTCTTTTGTTGCTTATAAATAAGATCGGAGGGAATGTTAGTCAACCATGTCCTCTCAACAAAACTCTCAAGCCCAAGTCACTCCATTAGCATCATTGCTAACCTAAAACACATCAACTTCATCCTATTCTTGTACAATCCAATTCTCAATTAGTAGAAAGTTTCTACTAGAAACAACAACATTGACAATCATTGCTTCTGAAATTAACCTTAACCACATTAAAAGGCCTGTTTGTTTAATCTTTCTTCACACACACAAAAAAAAAAAAAAAAAAAAAGTGATTATTTTGATATTAAAAAAATCACTTTCTTAAACTTGCACATTTGTTGGTTTGGATTTTACAAAAAGAAGCTATTTTGATAAGCTATATTTTCCTAATTCACAAGAAAATCACTTTGTTAAGCCAAGCCAAACGGATCACAAAAACCAGCTCCTCCAAAGCACCCACCCAAGTGCCAAAAATAATCAAGACAAGTGCATTTGCATTTAAAAAACATTAAAGCTTTGAAAAATGAAAACCCAATTGAAATTGTTAAGAGTGTTATTATTATTATTATTATTATTATTATAGAAGCAGATGATAAGAAAAGAGGAAGGAAGACGGAACCTTGTGTTTTCTGGCAAAGTCTTCAAGCTGAGAGCGAAAGGTGGAAAGTTGTTCCTTCATGAGATCGGTTCTGATCTTGGCAACATTTTCACCCAACAAACGATATTGATCCCTTGCTGCTGCTGCTGTCTGCAACCCCCCAATCCCTGGCCTCCTTCTCATCTTGGTGGTGGATTGTGCTGATCAATCAATCCCTTGATGACTGATATAAAACTTGTAACCAAGACTTTTCCAAATACTTTCCCAAATATTAAATAATATATATCATGCCACTTACTTAAAAATGGTAGGGTTTTTTTTTTTTTTTTTTTTTAAGTGAAATGACACTTTGGTCCCTCAAGTTTTTTCAACATGGACACTTTAGTCCCTCAAGAAATTTAATTCATTTTTAGTCCCTAAAGTTTTCCAAAAGTACCAATTTAGTCCCTGTCCTATTTCCATTAGCCACTTCGTTGAGGGACTAAATTGGTACTTTTGGAAAATATGAGGCCATCCGACCTCGTCGATTTTGAAGGAAATCTTATCAGCTTCACGGGTGAGGCGATTCGCCCCCTAGGATCCATCCACCTCCCGGTGACCTTAGGCAAGCAGCCTTCGGCCCGAACGGAGATCATCAAGTTTTTAGTCGTCGATTCCGAATCCCCCTACAACGTGATTCTGGGTAGAACTTGTCTCCAAGCCTTTGGGGCGGTGGTGTCGACACTACACTTAGCCAAGAAGTTTGTCGGTTCTGACAACAAGGTCGTCACAGTCAAAGCCGACCAGATCAAAGCCCGACTCTGCTACAACGCGAGTCTACGGGAAGTTAAAAAGAAACAAGAAGACCTCACTGGTCCGATGTTGGCCAAAGGGAGAGTCCTACTCACTGAGCTGGATGTTCGGGCCGAGCAGGATGATCTTAGGCCTTCTCCTCAAGGGGAATGGTTGGCAGTTCAAATTGATCCTTCTGACCCAACAAAACTGTTAAAGTGGGTGCTGACCTCCCTCAGGAGATCCAGGGCGAGATCATTGACCTGTTAAGAGCTAATTTGGATTTGTTTGTTTGGACCTCGGCCGACATGCCGGGAATTGATCCAAACTTTATCTGTCACAAGCTCAGCGTGGATCCGAAGGCAAGGCCGGTAGCACAAAAGATGAGACGAGTTGGGACAGAGAAAGCAAAAGTTATTCAGGAAAAGGTTTCCGAGTTGCTGGAAGCTGGGTTCATCAAAGAGGTGCCATACGCCGAATGGGTTGCAAACACTGTTTTGGTTAGGAAGGCAAACGGCAGTTGGAGGATGTGTGTGGATTACACCGACCTCAACAAAGCCTGCCCCAAGGATCAGTATCCGCTGCCGATTATTGACCAACTCGTCGATAATTCGGCAGGATACCAGCTATTGTCGTTTACTGATGCCTACTCGGGATACAATCAGATCCCCATGTATCCCCCAGATCAAGATAAAACCACATTCACAACTGGAAAGGCAACGTACTGCTACACTGTCATGCCTTTCGGTTTGAAGAATGCTGGTGCAACCTATCAAAGAATAATGAACAAGGTTTTTGATGGAATCATTGGTACCATCATGGAGGTCTATATTGATGACATGATTACAAAAAGCAAGAAAAAGGAGGACCATGTCCGAGATCTTACCATGGTTCTTGAAAGGGTAATAGCGCATAAGATGAGACTGAATCCGGAAAAGTGCACCTTCGGAGTTCCCGCTGGTGCCTTCCTCGGCTTCATGCTGTCCGAGAGGGGAATTGAAGCAAACCCCGACAAGTACCGAGCTATATTAGAAATGAAGAGCCCTGCCGATCTAAGAGGAGTGCAACAGTTAACAGGCAGGATGGCAGCACTGTCAAGGTTTCTCCCTCAGGCCGCGAAAAAGGCCTTACCCTGGTATCAACTGTTGAAAAAAGGTACAACTTTTCATTGGGACCAAAACTGCGAAACTTCTTTCCTGGCACTTAAGGAATATCTCTCTTCTCCCCCAGTTCTCTCCAGCCCTCGGCAGGGGGAGAGTCTTTTCATTTACCTTTCGGTTGGTGATTCCGCCCTCAGCTCGGTGTTGGTCCGAGATGAGGGCCGAAGTGAGCTCCCTGTTTACTTCATAAGCCGAGCTCTGCAGGGTCCCGAGCTCCGGTATTCCAAGATTGAGAAATTTGCATTTTGTCTGATCCTTGCTGCACGGCGGCTACGACAATATTTCCAGAGTCACCTCATTGTCGTAAGGACCGTCCAGCCCATTAAACAAGTTCTTCAGAAGCCCGACCTCGCTGGGAGAATGATGGCATGGGCAATCGAACTGTCCGAGTTCGATATTTCCTACGAACCGAGGAAGGCTATCAAATCGCAAGCATTGGCGGATTTTGTGTCCGAGTTCACAGAGCCCCACCAAAGCTCTAGCTCGGACACCTGGGTGATATATGTTGATGGCTCAAGCAATCAAAAGGGAGCAGGAGCTGGTGTTATCTTGGAAAATGCGGAAGGACTCAACATCGAATATTCCCTGAAATTCGAGTTCTTAACCTTGAATAATCAGGCTGAGTATGAAGCGGTCATCGCTGGCCTCCGCATGGCTAAAGAGCTCGGCGCGGCTGAAGTCCAAATTTTGAGCGACTCCCAGTTGGTGGTTTCCCAAGTTACTGGAGACTACCAAGCAAAAGAACCCATCCTGCAAAAATACCTTGATAAAATTAAATCCTTGGCTCTTGATTTTGCAAAATTTTCTATCACCCATATCCCCCGCTGTTCAAACTCCCGAGCCGATGTGCTTTCCAAGCTGGCAAGCACAAAAGGCGGAGGGAACAATAAAAGCCTCATTCAAGAACAAATCTCGACCCCAAGTGTGATAATGGCTATTTCAGTATTACCGAACTGGATGCACCCGATAAAGGCATACCTCGAACATGGAATACTCCCGGCCGATCACAAGGAAGCAAAGAAACTTAGGAGAAAGTCGGCTGAGTATGTTATTATGGATGGAATCCTTTATAGAAGAGGAATGTCTTCCCCACTCCTCCGATGTCTCACCTCCGAGGAAGCTCAAGAGACCTTGAACGAGGTTCACGGAGGAATGGGGAGTCACCACGTTGGAGGCAAATCCCTAGCAAGAAAGATACTGAGGGCTGGATATTTCTGGCCGGCCTTAGTGACAGATTCCATTGACCATGTTCGGAGATGTCCTCAATGCCAATTCTTCAGTGATGTTTATCATAAACCCTCCGAGGAACTCCACTCCCTGGCTTCCCTCTGGCCTTTCAGCATGTGGGGAATGGACATTGTGGGACAGTTCCCAACAGCCCCAGGCCAGCTAAAATTTATCGTGGTAGCAGTAGATTACTTCACCAAATGGATCGAGGCTGAACCACTGGCAACCATCACTTCAGCAGGAATCCAGAAATTCTTTATGAAACAAGTCATTTCTCGCTTTGGACTTCCACTCACACTAATCACCGACAACGGTAGCCAGTTCGCTGCCAACAACTTCCAAATGCTAGCTGAAAATCTTGGAATCTCTCATCGGTTCTCCTCGGTTGAGCATCCCCAGACTAATGGGCAAGCTGAGGCCGCCAACCGAGCTATTGTTGATGGCCTCAAGAAGAGAATTGCACAGGCCAAAGGAGCATGGGCCGATCTGCTACCCGAGGTCCTCTGGTCGATCAGGACCACAGTACAGACCTCAACGGGAGAGACCCCCTTCAGACTCACCTATGGTTGTGATGCGGTCATCCCCATCGAACGAAGGATTCATACCTTCCGAATGAAGGACAGACCCGAGGAAGAAAATGGAAATTTGATCAAAGAAAACTTGATACTGGCCGAAGAGATCCGAGAAGCCGCCTCTACTCGAGAGAAAAAAGCTAAGGAAAGACAAGCCAAGCAGTACAATAAAACAGTGCAACCCAGGTCCTTTGAGGTCGGAGACCTCGTGCTCCGAAGAGCAGACATTGGTCTTAAAAACCGAAGAGATGGGAAATTTGCTCAGAACTGGGAGGGCCCCTACAGAGTCGTTTCAAAAACATACTCTGGGGCATACAAGCTAGAGACACTTGAAGGAGCCGAGCTCAAGAATTCCTGGAACGTTGCAAAACTGAGAACCTACTTCAGTTAGGTTTACCTCGGATATCATCAGCAGCCACCAACACTTCCAGTTAAAGTTTAAGTTTAATTTTAGTTTCTATTAATATCTTTACATCTGCTTCCCTTAGTCCATTGTGACATACTTTTTCAATTCCCTAAAAGGCAATGTACTTATGCTCATGATTAATGAAAAATTACAAACTTGCCCCTAACTCAAGTGCCACAGTTTTATATACGTACGTACTAGCTTCTCATTTAGCACTAGCCACCTAAATGTTGCATGGCGCTATGAACAGTCAACATCCTGCAAATAAGATCGGCTCATATGCACAGTGTACAAGGGACACCCGATAAAGTACAGCTTGCTGTGAAATGTTTTCACATAGCTTCACTCAGCAACCTCTTTCACATCGGGGACGAGGGCACCCACCTCGGCTAAGGTGGGTAGATCCGAGATCCCTACCGTATGCACTTATATACAGTACCTTTTTTTTCAGAGGAAAACTTATAAGATTACTGCACTTACTGAGTCGACCGAGCTTAGCTTCATTATTTATATTCAGGACTGATCAAGTATTCTTATCACGACCTCTTCAGGTCCGATCAAGTCCGAGTACAACAAGTAAAGACAGAACTTGTATTCTCATAAACAATTTTACTTGGTTTTCTAAATTAGGATGCAACAAGTCACAAACACTTGCATCTTTCAGAACAGGTTTTTTCGATAACCTCCTATCTAATCGCAGTTCGGATCCGAGGTACAACAAATAAACATGCAACGAGTTAAACAAACTCGCATTGGTGCAACAAGTTAGAGAAAAAACTTGCACGAAAATGACCTCGGACTCCATACGTATGCAACAAGTTGAAATAAAAACTTGCATCAAAATACCAACATGCAACAAGTTAAACTTAAGTAAACTTGCATAAAAATAAAATGTTGTACACAATCAGCAGAATGAAGTACAATACTGTCAAGCATGTTACAAAAACATAGACATATTGCAAGCTGTCCAGCATAAGGGACTTATGCTGCTTCATCTTTAACGTTGGAAAGAACAACCGTGCTCGGATCGAAGTCCTCATCCGGTTTCTCCACCAAGGGATTGGGAAGGTTCTCTTCAGGTTGGTCGAGGTCAACCTCAGCCCCACCATTTTCATAATCCACCATCTTCCCGTTTTCTACCCCGTACCCAGCATAGGCGCCAACAACCCGAACACGAAGCCCTTGGTTCAGGTGAAGAATCTGCTCAACGGCACCAGCGAAAATTTTGCTCCCCCCCTTCTCAAAGTCAAAGTTTGCCTCGGCTGCTGCGATCTTATGTTTGAGTGCCTGAGCAGCCCTTTTCTTCAACAAAGATCGGACCCGTTCAACCTCGGCCAAGCCCTCTTGCCAACCAGCCTCTCTAGCATCTGCTCTCACTTGAGCCAAGGCTTCTTCATGACTTTTCAGAAGCTCCTCCATCTGCTGGCGGTGCTTCTCTTCCAGCTCGACCAGTTTCTGCTCGGTAGAGCTTTTGCTGTTCTTCAGGTCCGCCACCTCGGCCACCATATCGGATCGAGCCTTCTTCTTGGCAGGAGATACCCCCTCAGCCACATCTTCAGAAACCTCGGCCAACACATTAAAAATAGTTGTTGACCTCTTCAGGTGACAGGCCAGCTCCTCGGCCATCTTTTTCCACTCTGCTCCCGACATCTTTATGAGAGCATCTTTGACCGTAGGCTTGGCGATGGTGGTCGGCGGCCTCGGGAGAATATCAGTTCCCCTCCTCGGACCGCCCGATGAAGGCGGGTATCTGCAGCAATAACCACCTCGACACTCGGACTCGGAGACTGAAGGGGAGGTGGGGCGATAATCACCGCAGGGGGAGTAGGATGGAGTGGAGCCGAATCGGTGGAGGTTGTATCGGTAGAGACTTCGGCAGCCACAACTTCACTGGAAGAGCCCTCGGATCTCTTCCTCTTGCGGGCCTCCATTGCAGCTTTCAGCGCCTTGGACGACATGTCCGACCAATGTTCTTCTGCAAACCAAAGGATAAAGAAACTTTAGTAGGAAAGTTGAAAGAAAATGCACAAGTATAAGAGTAAAGTTAACTACCAATTTTGGTTAGGACTTCGTTATCAGGACACTTCATGAAAACTCCAATGTCGAGCTGGAACTTCCGAGCACGATACTCGGTCTGGAAGTGGTGCGTCGTTACAGCCTCATCGGCGTCAAGTGTTGCGCCTGACCACCTCTGCGGCGTGTCGATGTGGAGGTCGAAGAACTCCGGGGTCCACTCTAAGGGGAACTTCGGACCCGTCTCGGCCCGAAACCAAGGTAGCTCCGTTCCGACATACTTGTACTCAAAAAACCTGGGCTTGAAATGCTTCCAAGATTCCGAGAACATGCCGAATAGCCCACAGTGACCTCGGGCCTTGGCCGACACCCAAAGCCGACCAGTAACCCCGTCTTTATTACTAACGAACGGGTTGTACATCCACAGGAAGAGCTGAACTGTGCACACCAAACCTCTGGCTCCGCAATACTTTTGAAATGCTCGAAGGAATGACCAAGTGTTGGGATGGAGTTGCGAAGGGGCCAATCCGAGCTCGTTCAAGACCCTCATCTCTAAATCAGTAAATGGCAGGGTCACGCCGAGGTTGTGTATTAGATCGGCATAAAAGAAGAAGGAATTATTATCTATTCGAGAGCATATTCTGTCGTTTTCCGAGCAGGGGAGAATTTGATAAGAGGTCCCAGTAACATCCCCCGAGCAGGGCAGCACCGCTCTCTTCACTCCGGCAAGCTTGTCCTCGGAGTCTAAGCTGGACCGAACTCCTTTAGGCTCCACGTCGACCCACTCGTACTGATCGGCATCGGAAGGCGCAGGGTAAAGCTCAGGTCGGCTGATGCAATTTCTGGGCGGCATGTTACCTGTGGAAGAACAGGGGAGCTCGGCGTTAGTCCTACGGGTTACAAAAAATAACCCCCCAGAAAACCCCCTCGAAGTTGTCCCGAGGGGCGAGCATCTCCCCTCTCCTTGGCTTTCTCCTTAGCCACCTGAGGACTCCCACCAAACATCACAGATAAACCCCTAGACGGAGGCTTCCCCAAGGTCTTCTTCCCTAACCTTTGGGGATCTCACAGTCTAGGACATCATAGTGAGCAACTTCTAATTCAATACTTCTATGAAGGTCTCCTACCAATGGAGAGGAGCATGATCGATGCTGCTAGTGGTGGTGTTTTAATGGATAAAACCCCTGCTACTGCAAAAGATCTAATTGCAAACATGGCAACGAACACACAACAATTTGGTACAACAAGAGGAACCACATCCTCTACAAGGTCAGTAAATGAGGTACAAATATCAAGTACCGAGCACCAAAGATTGGAAAATAGACTAGATGAATTGACCTCTTTGGTAAGAGGAATGGCCATGGGGAAACAAGCACCACCTAGACTATGTGGTATATGTGCTTGCTCTTCTCATCTAACTGATGCATGGCCTCAACTACAAGAAGGCAATTCTGAAGAAGTAGCTTCAGCATACAACATTCCTAGCTCATCACAATATCCTAGAAATGACCAAGTCAGAAACACTTTCGATCCTCGATACAACGACCATCCTGGTTTTAGGTGGAGTAATAACAATAACACCACATCACAACAACAGCATTTCCCAAATAGGCAACCATTCCAACAAGCTCCAAGGCAAATTTTGCAACAAAATACACAACAACAAAGTGGATCTTCCTTGGAGGACCTTGTGAAGCAAATGGCTATACAAAACTTGCAGTTCCAACAAAGAACTGATGCTAGCATTCAGAACTTGGAAACGCAAGTAGGACAAATGGCATCCTCGATAAGCCAACTGCAAACACAAGGATCAAATAAATTGCCTTCCCAAACAATTCCCAATCCCACGGGAAATGTTAGTGCCATCACACTAAGATCCGGGAAGACTGTAGAAGCTGAAACAATTTTGAAACCTTCCATTGAAGCTGAAAAGCCTGAAACCAATGAGAAGTTGTCAATTCATACAAAGAAAGATGAGCCAAGCATTCCACAAAGAACTTTACAAACGAGAAAAACTGAAACTGACAAGGACAAGGAATTGCTAGAAACATTTAGAAAGGTGGAGGTAAACATTCCTCTACTAGATGCAATCAAACAAATCCCCAGGTATGCCAAATTCCTGAAGGAGATGTGTACTAATAAAAGAAGGTTGAAGGGGAATGAAAAGATAAGCCTAGGAGAGAATGTTTCAGCCATCATTCAACCAATGCCCCAAAAGTGCAAGGACCCAGCTACGTTCACTATCCCTTGTACCATAGGTAATTGCATATTTGAAAATGCCATGTTAGATTTAGGTGCATCTATCAATGTCATGCCTATGTCTATTTTTAAGTCTTTAGGGCTTGGTCCCTTAATTCCAACTGGTGTAGTCATTCAACTTGCAAATAGAAGTAGTACTTACCCCTCGGGATTAATTGAAGATGTTTTAGTGAGAGTAGGAGAATTAATTTTTCCTGCTGATTTCTATATCCTTGAAATGGAAGGTGAGACTACAAATAAGCCACCAATTATTTTAGGTAGACCTTTTCTTAAAACTGCAAAAACTAAAATTGATGTACACGCTGGGACATTTTCCTTAGAGTTTGGCAATAATATAGTCAGGTTCAACTTTCTAGATGCCATGAAACATCCTAGGGAAGAACACTCTGTATTTCACATTGATTTATTAGATGACCTAGTTGATAATTATGCGTATGACTACTTGTGTGCTGAATTTCCTGACATACATCATCTTAATGATTCCATAAGTTGCCATATGTACATAAATAGTGGTTCTGAATGTAATACTTGTAATGAAATAAAAGAATTTTTGGACACTAATGATTTAACAGTAGACCATGAAAAAGAAAAACATGCAGAAATTTTAGCTGCAGAACTAATATCAACAAGTAGAATGTTGTCTTCCATAGTGCAACCACCAGTATTGGAACTAAAAGCGCTTCCTAATCATTTGAAATATGCCTACATTGAGGAAGGTTACAAACTTCCTGTCATTATTGCCAAGAACCTAGAGGTAGAACAAGAAAGTAAGTTGTTACAAGTTTTGAGGGACAATAAGCAGGCAATAGGATGGACACTTGCAGATCTTCCTGGCATTAGTCCTTCCACTTGTATGCATCGAATTCTTCTAGAAGAAGATGTTAAATCAGTGAGGCAACCTTAGAGGCGATTAAATCCACAAATCCTAGAAGTGGTAAAAAAAGAGATATCAAAGTTGCTACAAGCAGGTATCATATACCCTATCTCTAATAGCAAATGGGTAAGCCCAGTTCAAGTTGTTCCCAAGAAATCAGGAGTGACTATGGTGGCAAACAAAGATAATGAACTCATCCCAACGAGAGTGCAAAACAGTTGGAGAGTTTGTATAGACTATAGAAAACTCAACCAAGCCACAAGGAAGGATCACTTTCCTCTGCCATTCATGGACTAAATGATTGAACGATTGGCTGGTAAATCCCATTACTGTTTTCTAGATGGATACTCAGGATACTTCCAAATCCACATAGCACCAGAGGACCAACACAAGACCACATTCACATGTCCTTTTGGAACTTTTGTGTGACGACCCACAAATTCCTCGTCAGTTTTAAATGGATTTTTGAGATATATTTTATTAAGAATAGATATATTGACGTGAAAATAAATATTTTCATGGACTCAAATTAAATGATTTCATTATTTGAGAATTCTTTGAAAAGTGAAAGTCCTTGTGAACTTTAATAGATTGAGTAACTTTGAAAATTCGTATCTTTTTAATCGTAACTCCGAATTTTATGATCTTTATATGAAAACGATCGTAATGAAATGTAGATTTCAAAAATGTAACTTTTATATTTTTATGGGTTGATTTGCAAAAATTTATTTTCAGTTAATTAAATGACGAATTTTTAAAGGATAAAGTGGTAAAAATAGTTAAAGACCTCAAATGAACTTTTCCTTTTGAGGATCTCTTTTATATATGCAATTGTGATTTTAGAAAATGAAATGAGGGCTGTATTTATAGCCAAATAGTGCGGTTAATTGTTTTAGTTAAAGTGTGTATTTTGGAGTTTTATTTGTGATTGTTGATGATCATTATGTTATAAAAGGAAAACTATTTTATGAAATTTTATAAAATGAATTTGAAATGAAATGATTATTTGATGTGAAGTGTATGTGAATGTTTGTGTGATGTATGAATTCCTTGCATTCCATTATTTTCCATTAAGGTGACATAGCATTCTAGTATTTGCATGATGTGTGTGTGACTAGAAAGAGGGAAATTAAGATTTGTGTATAAGTGTGTATAGGTGGCAAGCATGCATGAAGGGAGAGTATATTTTCTTATAGGTTAAGAAAATTGAAAGTAAAATCTAATCCATGGAAAATAAATTAGGAAATGTGAAGTAGGAAATAAAAATGGTGAATGATTAGACCTAAAGCCTTAAATTACTCCTCATTGTTCCCTTGATAAAATCCACCCATGCAACTTGCTGAAGTGCCAAAATTGCCCCTCCCTTTGACACATAGAACCGAATTCATCAAGGGCAAAAGGGTAAGCTCACGATTTGCCTATATAAACCTTGGCCCTTAGTTCATTTCACTCATTTTCCTTTCACTTCCCTTCATTTCAAAACACATTCATTCTAAGAGTCCATTAAGCACTTAGAAAAAAGAAAGAGAGAGTGAGTGAGGCCGAGAGAGAGGGAGAGGGAGAGGACTAGAAGATCCAAGCTTCTCAAATACACTCTTGATCCTTCTTTTTCACACACTTCCTTCTCCAAACTCTAGAAGAAGATCACCCGTTACCCAAGGGGAGAGAGGGCCGAAGCTAACTTAGGAGAAGAGAGAGAGATCTTGAAGCTTGAAGTTAATGTTTTGATTTAAGGTAGTTGTGTAAGTTTTTAAGAGTTTTAAGTGTAATAATCTTGTGTTGTAAAGGACTTGATGATAAACTTTGTTTAAACTTAAAGTTTTGTGATGCATGTGTTTATTTTTAAGAGATCTTGAAGTCTAAATGACATGCATGTTGTTTTTAAGCCTTGATCATGAATATTTGTGTTGAAAAGTTGGATCTTTAACTTGTAGTCCTTCTTTGTCACGGTTTAACTAAAGTTTGTGTTTAAACTTGTTTGTTTGCCTTGATCTACTTATGCATGTAATGATTTATGGTTGATCTATGAAAAAGCATGAAGTTTGAGTCTTGCATGTCTTGATTTTAACTTGATCTATGAAAAGCTTTGATCTTTAGTCATGCATGTTGTTTTTGAGCAAAAAGACTTAATCTTTCTTGAAGGTGTCACGGTTTTGCAAAGAACCAAAGCAAACAAGCTTTTGAAAATGATTTTTTGTGTAAAAAGAACTTGATCTATGCCATATGATCCTTGCATGTTTTATTTGAGTGAAAAGATTGAATTTTTCCTTGATAATCTCTACGGTTTTGAAAGGAACTAAGGAAAACAAGTTTTTGAAAATGATTTTTAGTAGGAGAAGACTTTGATCTAAGTGCTTAACCTTATGCATGCAAGGGATTTGAAATGAAACTTTGATTTATGATGATGATGCTTCGGTTTGGTATGAAAAGAAAGAAAATGTTGTTTTAAAAATTTGTTTAAGCTAATGTATGACTTGATTTAAGTGATTTGATTCTTGCATGTTGAAAAATAGAAAAAGATCTTGTCCTTGGTATGATGATGATTCGGTTAATCTTAGAAAAGTGGGAAATCATGTCTTGATCTTCATTTCAAGCACATGCATGTTAATACTAGTTTAATCTAAGAACTTTGAATGTATGCATGAAATTTCTAAGACTTGAAAAATAAGATTTTGAGGTGGTAGTTGATTTAATAAGTTGAGTTAAACTAAGAAAATGAATTGAAGTTTGTTAAAACCTCCAAAAGAGTTCACAGTTTTTGAATTGGAAAGGAAGAAATAATTTCATGATTTTATGTCCTTAATGTTAACCAAATCTTTGCTTTGACTTGTGCATATTTTTGGCCAATGCATGTCCAACTAGGTTTAAGAATCTTTCTCATGAAATGACATGTGATAATAAGTATGTTTCATGTGTTGATGCTAAATTTTGTTGGAGATGTGAGTGGATGATTTTATTGGGTAAAAAGTTTAAGTTTTTAATTTTGCATGAGAATATATTCGGCCAAAGTATGTTTAGGAGAATAGAATTTTATTTGGTTAAATGCTAATTGATATTTGAAAGATATATGATTTATATGACTTGATTTATCAAAGTGTTGTTGTTGGTTGTGTGCTAGTTGATGTTTGGAAAATATTTGAATACGTAATTGGTTTTGAAATTAATTGATTTTAAGATAGTTCGATTTGATTTATTTGGGATTGTTGGATTGTACTTGGTGGCTGTCCAAGTTTTGTTTTATGACAAAAAGCTTGAATTTTAAAGTGTGAAAGTGATTGTTTTGAGCTAAAGAATTATTTAAAGCGAAAAGTACTTTTACGATGTTTTTCGGATTTTTATTAAAGTGATTTTGTGAAACAATCCTTTGCTGTCCAGAATCGTTTGGACTTGTTTCTTAACTTTAAAAATGTGTTCAAGTGATTTAAAGGATGGTTTTCAAGTGGAACTTGATTTAGGAAAAAGTCGGATTGAAAACGGTGAATTTTTCGGTGTTTTCAAACGTGATTAAGGTGCTGTCCAAGACGAACCAGCAACCAAATCAATTGGTTTAAATTACTTTATTAGATATTTTCAAATGGTTTTGAAGTACTCGAAATACTAGAAAATATTAGAGTTGTTTTGAGAAAACAATTATGTTTTAAGTCTTCCGACGAGGAACGGAATGTGTATTGAGTTAAGAAAAGATTTTCTTATACAAGTTAATAACGAAAACGTGCTTTGTCTAATACGAGGAATGGTAAAAGACGGGGGATTGGAGCAGCTGACAGCGATAAAGATCCGCGGAGATCGTGTGTGTTTAATTGCTGGACTTGAGGTAAGAGAGAAGCTTTCCTAAGACATCGTGGTATTTAGGTGATTTATTAGGACGTTCCGGATCATCTCAAAGATCGGAACTTGGTGGTTCTGAGTCAGTAGAATAGTGGCAATTGTTTGTGTTGTGTGGCCACTTATACGAAGTGTGATGTCCTAGACGATGAGGTCCTCCAAGGGTATAGGAGAAGACCTTCAAAGGAGCCTCAGTCTAGGGTTTCTATGTGATGTTTGGTGGGAGTCCTCAAGTGGCTAAGGAAGAGAGCCAGGAAGTAACCCTAATCACTGATGTGTGAGAGTGACAATTAGGGTTAGAGGACGTACCTGAGCCCCATGTAGTACGGAGCTACTTATAGGGGGGAGCTGGTTGCCCTAATGGGCTTGCTTTAGGCCCAAGTAGGGCCAGCCTGTACTGAGCTATGAGTGGATGAGTTGTCCTTGTGGATAAGGTGACGAGCTGTCCTTGTGGATAAGATGGGAAGACGTCATCATGTCCTTGGTGTCGGACTTGGGAAGGTGTCGGACTTGGGAAGGAGCACGAGGTCGGCCTGTATCTGGCGTCTGTTCGGCCGTTGAGCTTTGAGCTCGGCCGAGCGTTCAGAAGGATTCCTGAAGGGTCCTTAGGTCTTGGGCAGTGGTTCTGAGGACCTCGGCTAGGCCGAGTCCACCACATAAGCCCCCCAGCTCGGTCAAGGCTATCTGAGCCTTGTTCCGAGGTCCTGGTTTAGGTCATTTTCCCAAATCCGCCACATAAGGGCCGAGTCCACCACATAAGCCCCCCAGCTCGGTCAAGGCTGTATGAGCCTTGCTCCGAGGTTCTAGGGAGTTCGGAAGATGAATTGCCGATAAGTTGGACCCAGCTGTCTCTGATGACGGAGCGGGTTTGACAGCTATCTACTCGCCAGTACCGAAGTGACGTTTGCTTTTACCGGATCTGACACGTGTCAGAAATCGTGACTTACGAAGCGTCACCATCATTGTGACGTTGCTCGAGGTCCATTATTTCAGCTGCTTTGTGCCACGTGTCCTAGTATGTGTGGCTGCACGCTGGGTTGGGCCTTTTGGGCTAGGCCCAAACTTCAAAATTGAGGGGGAAAATGGTTTTGCTTCCCCCTCTACCCCAGAAAACCGCTTCTCCTCCTCACTCTATCAATCATTCTCTCTCTCATACGAAAAACCCTTCATTCTCTCTGCACCGGAACCTTCTTTCTCTCTCCACAGAAACATTCTTTCTCTTTCTCGTCATCGAACCCCACTCCTCTCCTTTGCCTTTCGTCTTCTTCTTATCCAGTAGCAGATTCTGCTTTGGCTTTTCAAGCTTTATTCTCCTTCGATCTCCAATTCCTAAGGTACTGGTTGCTCTCTCACTCCTTCTTCTTCTTTCTTTGATTCTCTTACCCTCTTACTGTTTTGTGATTTACACGGTGGGGGATCAGTATTTCTTGTTTTTTGTTTCTATATCCATGGCGGTGGGGTTTTTTCCTTAGGTTTTGAGGTTTTGATTTTGGGGGATAATGTCGGGGCTTGAGGTTTTTCTGGATTTGGGTGTTTTGATTCTGGGGGTCGTTCTTGAGGGTTTTGGCCTTCTTTGGGTTGGGCGTGTTTTGGGATTCTTGGAGAGTTTTTAATTTATGTTTTTTGTTTATTTTTCAGAAAACCAAAGGAGTAGATTGGGTTCAGTATGAGTAGGGAATGGTTTAGGAAATGGGCTGGGGTAGTCTCCCTGTCATCTAGCAGTAGTGAGGAGGAGGACGGCTCTTCCTCTTCATCCTGTTCCTCTACGGAGGTAGACGAGGCGCTCCGTCGCCAAAGGGAGTATAGGCAGAAATACGAGAGGCGAGTTCTGGAGGTTGACCCCGTTGAGGTAATTTATCCTCGGGATTGGGAGGAGAAGAGGGAGTGGATTCGGCAGTACGCCTGGGCTGAGTTTGTTGACGGTAGGGAGCGTGCCGACTTCGAGAGGATGGAGAAGGAGGGAATGTACGAACGGGGGGTACCTGTGGTAGAGGGGAGATGCTCGCCCCTCGGAACAACTTCGAGGGGGTTCTCTGGGGGGTTATTTTTTGTAACCCGTAAGACTAATATCGAGCTCCCCTGTTCTTCCACAGGTACCATGCTGCCCAGGAAGTGCGTCAGTCGACCTGAACTTTACCCTGTGCCTTTCGATGCCGAACAGTACGAATGGGTAGACGTGGAGCCCAAAGGAGTCCAGTATAGCCTTTGTTTCGAGGACAAGCTTGCTGAGGTAAGGAGGGTCGTGCTGCCTTGCCCAGGGGACGCCACCGGGACCTCTTACGAAGTACTCCCCTGTTCGGCAAATGACAGGATATGCAACCAGACTGACAATAATTCCTTCTTCTTTTACACCGACCTGATTCATAATCTCGGCATGACCCTCCCGTTCACCGATCTGGAAATGAGGGTTTTAAACGAGCTCGGACTAGCTCCTTCCCAACTTCACCCCAATACTTGGTCGTTTCTCCGAGCATTCAAAAAGTACTGCGGAGCCAGGAATTTGGTATGCACTGTTCGGCTATTTTTGTGGATGTACAACCCGTTCGTCAGCAATAAGGACGAGGTCACTGGTCGTCTTTGGGTGTCAGCTAAGGCCCGAGCTCACTGTGGGCTGCTCGGCATGTTCTCCGAGTCTTGGAAACATTTTAAACCAAGATTTTTTAAATACAAGTATGTTGGGACGGGGTTACCTTGGTTTCGGTCCGAGACGGGACCGAAGTTCCCTTTGGAGTGGACCCCCTAATTCTTCCATCGTTATACCAGCACGCCGCAAAGGTGGTCGGGCGTAACCTTGGATGCCGACGAGTCCGTAACGGCCCACCATTTTTAGACTGAGTATCAAGCTCGGAAATTCCAGCTCGATGTTGGAGTTTTCATGCAGTGTCCTGACAACGAAGTCTTGACAAAAAATGGTAGTTACTTTTTGCTCTTATACTTGTACATTTCCTTTCAACCTTCTTATTAATTTCTCTTTATTCTTCTGTGTTTGCAGAAGAACATTGGTCAAACATGTCCTCCAAAGCGCTGAAAGCTGCTTTAGAAGCTCGGAGGAGGAAGAAGCCCGAGGTTCCTTCTGCTGATGCCGTGTCGTCCGAGGTTTCCACTGATACGCTCTCGGCCGACTCTGGTCCACTCCATCCTACCCCACCTGCCGTCATCATTGCCCCACCTCCTCTTGCATCGCCTAGTCCAAGTGCCGAGGTAGCCATTGTTGCGGATACACCGCCTTCAGGCACTGGAACTCAACCGAGGCTGCCGACTACCCTTGCCAAACCCTCACTGAAAGATACTCTTGTCATGATGTTGGGTGCTGAGTGGAAGAAAAAAGCTGAAGAGATGGCTTGCCAATTGAAAACGGCCACAACCATGTTTAACGTGCTGGCCGATGTGGCTGATGATGTGGCGAATGGTGTTTCGCCTGCTAAGAAAAAGGTTCGGTCAGCTATGGCGGCCGAGGTGGAGGGACTGAAGAGTGGCAAAAGATCAGCCGAACAAAAGTTATCTGAGGCTGAGGAGGAGCACCGCCGACAAAAGGAGGAGCTTCAAAAAAGACATGAAGAAGTTTTGGCCCAAGCCAAAGCAGATGCTAAGGAGGCTGGTCGGCAGGAGGGCCTTGCCGAGGTGAAAAAAGTTAGGACTTTGCTGATGAAGAGGGCTGCTCAAGCTTTCAAGCATAAGGTGGCAGCATCCGAGTCGGACTTCGACCTTGAAAGGGTGGCAAGCAAGGTTTTCACCAGTGCGGTTGAGCAGATTCTTCATATGAACCAAGGGCTCCGAATTCGGTATGTCGGCACATCTGTCGGGTTCGGAGTGGAAGATGGAAAGATGGTTGATTATGACAGGGGAGGGGCCGAGGTTGACCTGGACCAGCCTGAGGAGAATCTGCCCAACCCTTTGGTTGAGAAAATGGATGAGGAGTTCGACCCGAGCTCAGTTGTCCTTTCTGATGTCGAGGATGAAGCAGCGTAAGTCCCTTACGCTGGGCAGCTTGTGATTTGTCTATGTTCTTTTTTGTATCATGTTTGACAATGTTGGGTTGTATTTTTCTTTATTGTGTACAACATTTTATTTATATGCAAGTTCTTTCTAGTTCTTACTCTAACTTGTTACATATGTACTATGTCCGAGGTCGGAGTTATGCAAGTCTTTTCTTTAACTTGTTGCACGAACGCGAGTTTTTCTTTACCAACTCGTTGCATGTGTATTCGTTCGACCTCGGATCCGAACTGCGATCAGTTAGGTGGTCATCAAAAAGGCTTTAAAAGAGAATGCAAAGTGTTTGAGACTTGTCGCATATTGTATTTTTTATGCAAGTTTTTGTTTTAACTTGTTGCATATACACTGTGTCCGAGGTCGTTCGGCCTCACTCAAGGTAATGGGCCAAACCTAACGAGTCCAAACAAATTTGATCTTATTGTATGACAAAACCACATATTGGCTATAAAATTTTTTCAGTAATTTGAGAATTTCCTCAAGCAATAGGGTTTGACCAGTCCCAGCAGAGCCTGTGATGAACACGGATTTGCCCTGAGGGATGGCAGACAAAAGATGCTTCTGCTTGTTTCCCCATTCTATTGGAGTGGAGTGTCTCTAATCAAGCTTTGTGTAAATGCGAGTTTTCATTGACTCGTTGCATGCTTCATTCATTTTGAAACCTGGGGTCTGAATTGCGACCAGTTAGATAACTTGGCTTAAAAATACAAGTGTTTGAAACTTGTTGTTTTTTAGATAACCAAGTAAAACTACTTTTGAGAATACAAGTCTTTTACCAACTTGTTGTATTCAGACCTGATCGGACCTAAAAAACTTGTGCCCAGGACATTGATGTTTAAAATCTAGTATAAATAACTCGGATAAACTCGGATGACTCAGTGAGTGCAGTAATCTTATAAGTTTTCCTCTGAATAAAGGTACTGTATATAAGTGCATACGGTAGGGAACTCGGATCTACCCGCCTTAGCCGAGGTGGGTGTCTTCGTCCCCGATGTAAAAGAGAATGCTGAGTGAAGCTATGTGGAAACATTTCGAAGCAGTATGTTCTTTATCGGGTGTCCCTTGTACACTGTGCATATGAGTCGATCTTATCTAGAAGACGTTGGCTGTGCATAGCGCCATGCAACATTTAGGTGGCTAGTGCTAAATGAGAAGCTAGTACGTACGTATATAAGACTGTGGCACTTGAGTATGAGCAAGTTTGTACTTTTCATTAATGGTGGTCATGAGTACATTGCTTTTTGGAAAAGTGAATATCTCACAATGGGAATGTAAAAACATGAACAGAATTTAAAAGAAGCAAAATTTAAAATGAGCTTGAACTTGAATTTTTCAGATGAGGATGCTGATGACTGCCGATGATATCTGAGGTAAACCTATTTGAAACAGGTTCTCAGTGTTGTAAAGTCTTGGGAATCCTTGAGCTCGGTTCTTTCGGGAATTTCCCAGAGTATGTTTCCAGAACGCCTCTGTTGGGACTTCCCGATTTCGGGCTCATTTCCCACTTTTCCGGTAGTTAAGACCGATGTCTGCTCCTCGGGGCGCGAGGTGATCAAACTCGGACAACCCGTTGCACTGTTTTCTTGTCTTGGTCGGCTGGCTCTTCCATTGCTATCTTCCTCTGACCAGGAGCAGCTTCTCGGATTTCCTCTGCTTTGTGATGGTCACCCGAGGTGAACTGATAGGAGAGGCTGCCGAGATTGTTGGTAATGTTGCAAAGTGGGAGCTCTTTCATCTTGAGGCACCAGAGCTTGGGAATTTGAAAAGCTTGGCTTAAGAAATGGGCAAGAAGTTTACTTGGGCCCTCAATTCGGAGTTGTGCCGAACGGAGGGCAGGGTTATTAACAGTTAGAGAAATGAGAAAATTCTCCCCCTGTGGGGGGTTGGAGAGGACTGAAAAAGAAAGTAGATTTCCTTTAACTGCATCTTGGATTTTTTGGGGAAGGTTGGCATTCATGATGACATCTTTGCTTGGGGCAGAGGTGAGGGGGGGATTACTACCCATTCTTCATGAGGAAAGGACCTATGGACATCTCGTTCGAGCTGAACCTCGGCCAATAAGACTCTTCCCTTGGATAATGTCGGATCAGTGAACTCTTTTTGCTTCTTTTTACCTTCCGTAGGCTCGCATTGTAGCAGAGCCGGGCTTTCACCTGGTCAGCCTTGACCGTAACAACCTTGTCGTTTGATCCGACGAATTTCATTGCCAAGTGTACTGTCGAAACCACTGCCCCAAAAGCTTGTAGGCAGGTTCGTCCCAGTATTACATTATACGGGGAGTCAGAGTCAACCACTAAAAATTTGATGATCTCCGTTCGGGCCGAAGGCTGGTTGCCTAGGGTCACCGGGAGATGAATGGCTCCCAAGGGGCGGATTGCCTCACCT
Organism: Crotalaria pallida; assembly: GCA_037953625.1. Taxonomy (NCBI): domain Eukaryota; kingdom Viridiplantae; phylum Streptophyta; class Magnoliopsida; order Fabales; family Fabaceae; genus Crotalaria; species Crotalaria pallida. Next base: position 51,205,254 of record CM075654.1, on the reverse strand, counting down.
GTGAAGCTGATGAGATTACCTTCGAATCCTACGAGGTCGGCAGACCTCCGCTTCAATGCTTGGAAAGTATGAAAGAAGAGAATGTCGGCCGAGCTTCCTTGGTCAACGAAGACTCGGGCGACCTCAAAATTGCCAATTAACGTTGTTATCACCATAGGATCGTTGTGATATGGGATGAAGTCTTCCATGTCTTGGTCAGAAAAAATGATAGGGATGTTCCTAGATGGTTTTTTGCCAACGAGCTTGTGATGGACAGCGAGAACTTGGTTGACGTACCTTTTCCTCTCTGCCCTCCTTTCTCCGCCACCGGCGAAACCTCCCGAGATAGTTTCAACTCGGAAGTTTTCCGGTGACTTGTCTATATCTTGTACTACAACCATGTTTAATCGCTGTGGTTCTTCTTCCTTCTTCTTAGGGGACGGGTCGGCTTTGGTTTTTCCCTTATCGTTGTCTGGGCTGCGAGACCTTCTTCGGCCCCGTCTTTCCACCGCTTCGCGCACATACTGCTGCAGTTTGCCCCTTCTCACCATATCCTCAATGACATCCCGCAGCCAAGTGCACTGATCGGTATGGTGGCCGTACCCATCATGGAAGTTGCAATATTTGGATTTGTCCCTGACATAGTTTTGATTTCTGAGAAAAGGGGGCCGAGGTACACTCCTGAGTTCGGTCTGCATGGTCTCTCTCCAGACTTGAGACCTCGGGACCGTCAGGGGGGTGTAAGAATCATACTTAGTGATGTACGGACGTCGGCGGACCTCTTGCTGGCCGACGTGAGAGCGACCTCGGTCTCCCTGGTCTGTCCTTCCTCCTTTTTCATCCCTGTTGCCACGAGGTCGACCTCGGGGCAGGGCATTCTGCGAGGCGGCTTGAGCGTTTTCCATCCTACTTGACTGTCCTTTGTTAAATTCTTCAAGATTGATGTATTTGTTTGATCTCTGTCTCAGCTCGGCCATGTCCCTTGGTGGTTTTCCAATAAGTGAATCTTTGAACCCTCCTTCGGCCAATCCTTGGGTCAAAAGGAGGACCGCCACCTCGGGAGATAGATTGGGGACTGAGCTGGATTCGCTGTGAAACCTGTGCAAGTATGCACGTAAGGATTCTTCTGGTTTCTGCGTCACTGTCGCTAACGTGTGGTCCGACCTGGGTTGTACACAGCTAGCAGTGTATCTGTTAAGGAAGACCCGCTTCATTTCTGCCCAGTTGTTGACAGAATTCTTGGGAAGTGTTGAGTACCATCGGAGGACTGGGGCCTGGAGGGTCATAGAGAAAGCTCGGCACTTGAGCCGATCTCCTCCACCATGAAAGTTCACAACTCCCTCATAAGAAAGGACATGCTCCTGAGGGTCTGTGAGGCCATTGTATCTGGGAATATTGCTAGGCCCGAGGTACCTAGGTGGTGGTTCATAAGCCATGACGGCTGGTGTAAAAGGATGCTCAGGGTGGGACTCATCCGAATCAGGTTGTTGCTGGTCAGGGGGTGGTGTAAGTTGTGTGACGGTTGTGTGTGGTGTTGCGAAGGTTTGTGGAGTCAGTGGAGGTTGTGGTGGAAGAGGTGGTGGAGGGGGTGGTGGGGGGAACTCATTTGGGGCCGGAGCTTGAACAACAGCTCGTTCAGCCAAACGCTGCATAGCAACTTGTTGGAGATCTGCGATAGCTTTACCTTGTTGTTCTACAATTCTTATCTGCTGTCTCATCAAGGATAAGAGTTCAGCATCTCGAGAGAGCGTAGACTGTCGTGAGTGGGAACGGTGTGTTGTGCTTACCGAATGGGCACGTTCGCCGCGGTGGCGGTGCTGTTCAGTGTTGGTTTCTCCGAGCTCAGAGCGTAACTGTACGCGCCGACCTCCGCCGTGATGCTGTGTTGGATTTGTGGTGTCTCCAGTGTGGATGGTGTAAGGTCCACTGTGAGTATGGGTGAATTCTGGCGGTGGAGGTGGCGGTGGAAACGGAGGTGGTGGCGGGGGAGGAGGTGGAGGGGGTGGTGGTGAAGGGGGTGGTGGTGAGGACCTCGCTTCCCTATTGGCCTCGAGATGCAGGCGCAGGTCCTCAGTTGACGGCACCCTCCTTGGACGCCCCCTCCTTCTCCTCTGGACTGGTTGTTCCTCAGACATGGTAGAATTTCTGGGAATGAAGTTTATCTTTCCCCACAGACGGCGCCAATGTAATGTCCTAGACGATGAGGTCCTCCAAGGGTATAGGAGAAGACATTCAAAGGAGCCTCAGTCTAGGGTTTCTATGTGATGTTTGGTGGGAGTCCTCAAGTGGCTAAGGAAGAGATCCAGGAAGTAACCCTAATCACTGGTGTGTGAGAGTGACAATTAGGGTTAGAGGACGTACCTGAGCCCCATGTAGTACGGAGCTACTTATAGGGGGAGCTGGTTGCCCTAATGGGCTTGCTTTAGGCCCAAGTAGGGCCAGCCTGTACTGAGCTATGAGTGGATGAGCTGTCCTTGTGGATAAGATGGGAAGACGTCATCATGTCCTTGGTGTCGGACTTGGGAAGGAGCACGAGGTCGGCCTGTATCTGGCGTCTGTTCGGCCGTTGAGATTTGAGCTCGGCCGAGCGTTCAGAAGGCTTCCTGAAGGGTCCTTAGGTCTTGGGCAGTGGTTCTGAGGACCTCGGCTAGGCCGAGTCCACCACACGAAGGAGACAAAGACCACATGTTGCTATGTGATGAAATTATATGATGATAATTTGAAATAGCATGCTTATGTTTATTTGTTCAATTATGCATGATGATGTTTGAATTGTTAAGTAATAAGATAAGCATGCTGATAGGCGTCTGTTACGTCTTGAAAATGAGATAATGTGAATAAGCTTGAGAAAGTGATGATATATGATTGAAAAGAAAGACGAATGATATTAAAGGTTCTGAAAGTGATGAAACACTCAGAGAAAATATAATACCCTGTTTGGCCTAAGTCCTTATGGAATAAGGCAGCCCCGATAAGACATTAAGAAAAGAGATAATGATAAGAAATATGAGAATGATCAGAAAAGAGATAAAGAGTTGGGATTGTGGAGAGATATGAGATAAGTCATGATGTGAGTGAAAAGTATTGTAATGCTGACGAGTATAATGTTTTTGAGCAAGAGCTGATAATAATGATGTTGATGAGCCAGATCTGGGGAAAGTAATACTGTTATTGTTTATTGGAATGAGATGTGATATGACTGGAGCTGGGCTCCTCAGTTGTGAAACGAAGCCAGAGGGCCGATGTTCTAAAAAGAGTTGTGTTGCTATTTTGAGAAAGTTGTGAAATGAGATTTTGAGAAAGTTTGTGAAATGTTATTTTGAGAAAGTTTATGAAATGATATTTTGAGAAAGTTTGTGAAATGTTATTTTGAGAAAGTTTATGAAATGATATTTTGAGAAAGTTTGTAAAATGTTATTTTGAGAAAGTTTATGAAATGTGATTTGAGAAAGTTTATGCAATGAAATTTTGCGAAAGTTTATGATATGAGATTTTGAGAAAGATTGTGAAATGAGAGGCAAGTATGTTAATGTGATCCCAGCTCTGTGCTCTGTTGAGAAAAGATTGAGAGATTAGCGGTCGGGACTCATTGAAGGGATGCACCAAGGATGAGCCGACCATATGGTAATAATTAAACTTTAAAACTCTTTAAAAGACATTGACGAATGCGAATGCGGTGAGTCATGAGTGTGATATCGAAGTAGTGGAGAGGAAGATACCCCGGATATCAGGGATATTCGGGTTGTGAATGCAATAGGGTAGGCTAGGGCGGTAAAACGTCATGATGCCTTGAGTACTATTCTGGGCGGAACGAATTCCACATGTGGTAACCAGACGTGGTGGGGACTGGGTCCTAAGCCGTGGTAAGTTCTGCACCCGGAACTAGAATAGTACTGTCACCCCTATGGCAATTCAGGAACAGTGAGAGAGACTGGAATGGGGCTCTTTGATTTTGCCACTGTACCCGATTTTTCTATAGTGTGCCTTTATTATATGAATTGATTTGAGACTGTACCCAATTTTCTACAGTTCTCCTAGCTTGGAGCCATTTGATTTGTCGAGACAACTGTCAAGCCCGCGTGGTAAAGGTCCTGTACTCCTGTTTGCTTCCGACTAGGTTGGGTGGATGACCGAGGAGATGTAGACGTGTGTGCTAACTGCGAAAGAAACGCATACCTCGATGATACTTTATAATTCCCCAATCATCGATGGGCATGATCCGATAAGACTTGGAAAGAAAAGTTTAGGAGTAATGAAAAGACTTATAATTATAAGAAACAAAGCTTATGAAATATTAATAATGAGAAGCGAATCGTGAATGAAAGTTTGGAAAAGTGAAAGAAATCATATGAGAATGGAAAGGAATAAGATTCACAAATTGTGATCGAGAAAGGAATTAAGAACAAGAAAATGACTATGTTGAGAAACGATAATAAGTTTGGCAAGATGATGAATAATGATAATGATAATGATGATGATGATGATTTACTTGAATGTTGTGTTGTGTTTTATGTTGCATTGTTGTGTTTGTATTGTCTTAATATCTTGCCTACTATAAACCCACACCGTCGACGATGCGTCGTTCGGATTGCTTACTCTCTCCTGTTCGTTGGCATATCGGTGCTGCTGGTATCTCAACGGGCAGATGGAGCATCGTATGGAGGTCACCACCTGGAAAAGGCACAGAAATGGTTGGAAACCTACTCCCTATGGCTGGGTATGGACTGGCTACACCCGGATAGTGATTCCGGACTCGGAACACAGATTGAGCGGAGTTAATTTAGGACCGCATTTGGGACAAGTCATCGTACGAGGATACAGAAGCTATGAAGAGAAGGTACGGAATGAGTCTCAGGAAAACTCCACCACTCTAGGTGGAGTAGAGTTGGAGTTAACTGACAATGAAAAGCAGCGACTTCGAGAGCATCACCTTCGGGAGTGAAGAAAGGGCGCAAGAAGAAAGGGAAACTTCATCCGGCTGTTTTTGACAGGAAGGTTTAAGGGTAGTGTTATTAGTCTAAGATTGTTGTTAGTGCTTTGAGTCAAGGATTACCTAAGTGATGAACTATTTATGTAATTCAGTTTGTTTCAGATTATGCCCTATTTTCGAAGAAGTGTAAGCATGAAACCTTTTGAGACTTGTCTAAGTTTTTCTGATGGAATACAAAGAGCTATGTTGGGTTTGAAACCAAACTATATTCCGATGATAAATGTTTTCAGAGATTCATGTAAGTAAGTATGAGTTTTAGTAACAACTCGGTTTTCAGTAAAGGGTGTTAAGTACACCAATGACATTTCAATTAACGTTTTCAAAAAAAATGACCTCATTTTTAGCAACTTAATAAATAAAAGATAGTTATTTTGGGTCACGAAAATCGGGCTGTTACATTTTGCATACAAACGGATGCCATTCGGCCTGTGCAATGCTCCTGGCACATTTCAGAGATGTAAGGTAAGCATTTTCTCTGAATTTCTAGAAGATTGTATGGAAGTCTTTATGGATTACTTCACTATTTATGGGTCATGTTTTGATACATGTTTAAATAATCTTTCAAAGGTGCTACACAAATGCATTGACTCTAATCTTGTTTTGAATTTTGAAAAATGTCATTTTATGGTAGAACAAGGTATAGTTTTAGGGCATGTCATTTCCAAAAGTGGCATTGAAGTTGATTCTGCTAAAGTTGAAGTTATTTCTGGATTATCTTACCCCACATGCGTGCGGGAGGTGCGTTCTTTTCTTGGCCATGCAGGTTTTTATAGGCGATTTTTCAAAGACTTTAGTAAAATAGCACTATCACTATCTCAGTTGCTACAAAAGGATGTTGGATTTGATTTTGATCAAAAATGCAAGGAGGCATTTCACACACTAAAGCAAGCTTTAACAAGCACCCCTGTCATCCAGTCACCAGATTGGACACTTCCATTTGAAATTATGTGTGACGCATCCAACTATGCCTTGGGAGCAGTTCTGGCCCAAAGAGTGGGCAAGGCACCTCATGTCATATATTATGCTTCCATAACTTTGGATGCTGCACAAGCCAACTACACAACCACCGAGAAGGAACTTTTAGCCATTGTTTTTGCATTGGACAAGTTTAGATCTTATTTGCTTGGTTCCGAGGTGGTAGTTTTCTCTGATCATGCTGCTCTTAAATTCCTCTTAAAGAAACCAGATGCAAAACCTAGGTTAATCCGGTGGATGCTTTTGCTCCAAGAATTTGATCTCGAGATAAGAGATAGGAGTGGAGCAGAAACCTTGGTTGCTGATCACTTGAGTAGAATTGAGAGACCACATGACCCAACACCCATACAGGATACTTTCCCTGATGAGCAACTATTTAAGGTTCAGACAATCATTCCATGGTTTGCAGACTTGGTAAACTTTCTTGTTGTTAATGTTTTTCCTGAAAATGCATCTAAATCATACATTTCTAAATTAAAAAGTGATGCAAAATATTTTGTATGGGATGATCCCTATCTATGAAAATGTGGTAGTGACCAAATAATTAGAAGATGTGTTCCTGATCACGAAATTTATTTCATTCTTAGCTTTTGTCATACTCAAGCATGTGGTGGACACTTTGGTCCCCAACGAACAGCTAGAAAAATTTTGGAATCGGGATTTTATTGGCCTTTTATTTTTCATGATGCATATGAGTTTTGTAAATCTTGTGAACAATGTCAAAGGACCGGTAATATAACCCGTAGGAATGAGATGCCCCAACAACCTATGTTATTCTGTGAAATTTTTGATATTTGGGGAATAGATTTCATGGGTCCGTTTCCTACTTCCTTTGGTTTCGTTTACATTTTACTTGTTGTTGATTATGTATCTAAATGGGTAGAAGCTAAAGCTACTCGTACTAATGATTCTAAGGTTGTTGTAGATTTTGTTAGGTCTAACATTTTCTGCAGGTTTGGAATTCCAAGAGCCATCATCATCAGTGACCAAGGGACACACTTTTGTAACCGCAACTTGGAGAGCCTATTGAGAAAATATGGTGTTGTGCATAGAATTGCTACACTGTACCATCCCCAATGAAATGGACAAGCTGAAGTTTCAAATCGAGAGGTAAAACAAATTCTAGAAAAAACAGTCCAACCAAATAGAAAGGATTGGAGTAAGAGACTTGAAGATGCTCTATGGGCCTATAGAACCGCATACAAAACATCAATTGGAATGTCACCTTTTCGACTAGTCTTTGGCAAAGCATGCCACCTTCCAGTTAAAAATTGTAACTTAGCCTATGATCAAGCTGGCATGGAAAGGAAGTTACAATTGCAAGAACTTGAAGAGATTCGCTTAGAGGCTTATGAAAATTCGAAAATGTACAAAGAGAAAACCAAGCTTATCCATGACAAAATGATATCAAGAAAGGAATTCTCTATTGGACAAAAAGTGCTTCTTTACAACTCTCGCCTCAAGCTCATGCCCGGAAAGCTCCGTTCAAGATGGTTGGGACCTTCTATGGTTACTAATGTGTTCCCTCATGGAGCAGTGGAGATCAAGAGTGAATCATCACAAAACAAATTTAAGGTCAATGGGCACAGACTGAAGATTTTTCATACAAGTGGAGGAGACCAAGAGCATAATGTTGAAGAGCTAAACTTGCATCAGTCATTCTACCCTCCATAACTAAGGAAGTTTTCTATCCTCCTCTTTTATTTCACTTGTCTTGATTTACTTTACATAACATTGAGGACAATGTGAGATTTAAGTGCGGGGGTATAGTGTATTATTTTTAACATAAAAAATTTTAAATTTTTTTTAAAAGTCCGTTTTAGTGTGAGAAAAATAAATACTTTTAATTTATTTTAATTTATTTTGAGTGTTTGTGTTTTGTTTGTAAGAAAGTAATGTTTTGACCAAGAGTTAATTTGGTTAGAGGCTTCAAAATTTTGATTGGTTTGGTTCTTATGCATTATAAGAATAATTAAGTTTGCAATAAGAGCGTGTTGATTTGATTGATTGTGGTAAATTTCAAACCCTGCGCGATTTGGGCCTTAAATTGGATGGATACATATCATGTCATTCTCATTTCTTTCTTGTGTGATATTTTCCACTCATGATCGGATGTTACTCTAGATCTTGCCATGATTCTTTTTGAGGCCACAATTGCACTTGCACACATTAAAATGACAAATAAGGCATTGTTTTTTTTCAATAAGCAACTTGGTCATATAAGCCTACCTTGCATATTTTCCTTTGTTTAGCCCCCTTGAGCCTATGTAACCTCTTCTTGTTAAATAGCTCATTACAAGCCTTAAACAGAAAAACCATGAATTTACCATATCTCAAAGGATAAGAGAGCTTTGGAATGATTTTTGAGAATGAGTTCAGATATAAGTGTGGGGGTAAACATTTCTAAAAAGAAAAAAGAAAAAAAAAGAGGAAACTGGTGAATTTGGTTAGGAAAAAAATGGTTGTCTAAAAAAAAAGGTGGCAATAAACATAAAAAAAAAAAAGAAAAAGGATAACATGGTTTTTTTTTCTAGTAAACGAGAATCCATTACCAAGAGCAAAATATGAAACAAAACTAAAACCATGAATACTCACCCTGCCACCTTCTAGGAAGGGTTCAAGGATATAGACATGCCAATAATCAGTTGGTTAAATGCCATGGAAGTTTTGGTGCAGAATTTGAGGCATCATATAATTATTATTCTTAATTTTTCATCCTCCATTTCTCTTATTCCTTGAGATTTTAGCCCATATAATCCTTGATTTATCCTCCCCTTACCCAAGCCCTGTTACAACCTAATAAAAGACCTTTTGATTTTTGTGTGCATTGTAAAAAGTGGTGGAGAAGTAGAAGCTTGTCAAGCTCATAGTAGTACATTCTTTCATGGAGTGGCTTGAGTGAAACACTTAGCCAATAAACACGTGAGAGTTGAGAGAATTCACCTGAGGAGGTTTTACCACATTCATCTTATCCTCTCATTTGAGTTGTCTTCCTTAATTCTCTTAATAATGTTTAAGATCTCGATGTGGTCATAATTTTGATTCCTTAATACTTAATTGATACTCTTATTCATTGCATTACTTTTATCATAATAAAATAAAATAAAAATATAATTAAAAAAAAAGTAAGATGTTGTTAAGTTATTTGTGTTATGAATTTCAATTTCATTTTTATATATTTTGTCCGGAGTGCAAAAAGCTAAGTGTGGGGGTATTTGATCAAATAAATTATGGCATGTATCTTTTACTTTATTCATAACTTTTTAACATTCATTATATGCTTCATTATGGACTTCATAATAATATAAATGATTTTGGACCAAACTATATATTTATGAATAATTATTCTTAAAATTTGATTTTTGGCATTTGGTGACACCTTTCGGTTTTCAGGTCATATCTTGGTGTACACAACTCCAAATTGAGCAAAATCGGTGGCATTGGAAAGCTAATTGAAAGGGCAACAACTTTTCTAGAAATAGCTTTCTCCAAATTCGCACTTTTTCATGGTCAAAATATGCATTCAAAGGACAGCATGAAACATGCCAAAAAACCAAAACAAGCTTACATAATTTCTAACATAAATTTGTTGGAATTTTTCCTATAAATTGGTCATTTCTCAAGCTGCTTGTAAGGAAACACACAACATTTCCAAGCAAGTTACTCTTGAATGTTGCTTCTCTTCTCCCTTCTTCTTATTTCTTTTGCAATCCAAATTCGATTCATGGAAGGCTAAGTCCCCTATTCAACTTGTGGTTCTAAGTTCTAATGGATTTTGAGGTTTATGTTTTAATGGAAGGCTAAAACCTCCTAAACTCTTATTTATTGAATTTCCCTTTTATCTTTGTATCTTGTTTATGCTTGTATAATTGAGTTTGAATTGATCACTTAAATTCATTGTATACGTGGTTCTTAATGTCCTGCTGGAGTAAGATTTATGTGATGCTTACTTACATAAGTCTTAAAAAGGTTAAGAATGCAAGATCAAGGATTATGTGACGCTTAGTTATATTAATCTTGAGAAAGACAAAGGAACATTCATCGACTTAATTAATTGACTCATTAATTGTTTGCTGATTCAAGGACTTAAAGTTAACTAGGGATTAAAAGTGAGTGCATAATTCTAACCAAGTTAACTCAAATCATGTTGCTTAAACATATAACGAATCTCCTAAGTTTGATTTACGCTTGATTCATTGAGTTTAGGACAAGAAAGAGTTAATTAATTCATTATTCCAATGTTTGGTTTGTTTGATTCCTGTTCTTAGGGATCATTTAGGGATTAAATGTGGAAGCTTGATCCTAACCTAATTGACTCGAATCATGTTTGCTTAAACATTAGAGGAATCAATTTAAGTTTAATTGGCGCTTGACTAATCAAACTTAGGTACAAGAATTCAAATATTATACGAGTTTAAATTTTTAAACCAATGATAAATCCAAGAATCGAATCCACAAGTTGAAGCTTTAATTATCTAAGGTACGTTTTTAAATATTTTATTTTTAATCCAAAGATCTATCAAAAAAATCAACCTCCCCCCAAATTATTAAATACTCCTAATATAATCAAGAAATTCTCTTTGATCCACGAGAGACGACCTTGGGGCACCACTGTGCTGCAAGTTTAAATTAAATTTACTTTTGTTTTTGACGAGATCCTCGACAAACCCTTCGTCACCTCTTCCTTACGTTGTCGTTTGCTCTGCTAGGGTTAGGTTAGGGTTGCTATCTTGGGGTTAGGTTAGGGTTGAAATACCATAAACCAAACTAAGTAATTTTGTTTAAAGGTGTGAAAATTAGTAAAAGAGACTTATAGTAAAGAGCAAAGGGAGTATTTTGCGGCGGTTTTTAGAGATGATTTGCAGCGGTTTTAACTACTGCAAGTACAATTTGCGACGGTTTTAAAACAGCCCGTCCGGACTCAATTTTGCGGCGGTTTAGGCATCCGTTGTAGAATTTATGAATAAAATTTGCGACACCGCCGCAAGATGCCTAGTTATATTTTAAAAAAAAATTACGACAATTTTAACCGCCGCAAGATAGGTATTTATATTTTATTATTAAAACAATTACACACATCAAGATACCTTTTTTGGGTCAGTAGTCAAGCCATCACCCCCAACTAAGTTCTTATTCACTATCACGCATCAAAATTTCTAGATGAGTAAGGCATGAGAAAGATGGACAAGACTGTAGATGCTTGGCTAAAATCAGATATTTTTCATAAGTTGAAACTTAAATAAGTGTTCAAAGCCCATGGCATGCGGCCAAGCCCACCAATTCACATAGTGCAACTGATTAAAAATTAAAATCATGAACCTTCAATCTATTAGAATCCAGTCAATCATAGAAAATCAAACATGTGTCCATAAGGCAATAATAAGAAAGTTTTACAGGAAAAAAAGTGTGTACATAATTCAGCAGCTTTCATGGCCGCAACTTTTGCAGCATCTACATCATTGCCAACATCAAAACCACTGCTCTTGGAAGCACCTAAATCTGTCTTCCTCACATGAGAAATCATTGAACTTGAAGTCTGCCTTTCATCTGCTTTATTAGAAGATAATAAAATAACACAATTATCACCTAAAAGGTAAAAATCATATAATGCATCAGGTCAAAAAAAATCTGTAAAGATTACCACCTTTTTCATTATTTTCATCCTTTTCAGCACCAAATAACCTATTATAACGGAGGAAGTTCCCACAATAAGATTGAATATGCCATAGCCAGATCCTGAATATAAAGGGAACACTATTTCTAAATTTCTAATGCAGACAACTCTAATGAAATAATTCTAATGCAGATAACCGATCAACTACCCTTGTTAAGAGTGTCCAAACCACTTGTTATTAAGAATGACAGATGACATTCTTAACTTTCTTCTAAATTGATGCAGAATTGCAACAACAATAAGCTGATGCAGAATTGATCATAGGGTCCTCAAAAAAGCTATTTTTGATCAGACACACAAAAAATCTAGATGAACTTACATCTGCGATGTTCCTTGGACACTAAAAGCTCCAATCCGGACAAAGCCTTTTATAAAAAGGGTAAACCATCAATTCAATCCTTCAAAGAGTATAGTGTCACCACACATAACGATTAGAGGGAGCCTCAGGTTCTCATCAGTAACAATTGATGGTGGTTGGAATTAAGAGGAAAAATCTTTCAATTATGGGATGAGGGGATACATAATCATAAGGAAATCATAACTCGGGAGGATAACTCCAAGTAACACACAACAAAAAGAGAACATAAATATCCTTAAAATTATCCTTAAATTATCTCCCAACATTTTTCTTGAAATGCTTATCCGCATTAAAATTGTGGCATATAAAGCTAAGAAATCATTCTGACAATATACCCACAACTCTGAGTTTTTCCAGCATGCAGAAGACTAAAAAAATCCCATTAAATGTGCTTCAAAATGCTTATTGCAGTAATCCCTATCTATTGCTAGTCCTATTCGCATTTTTTTAAAAAGAGAGAGATGGAACAGAAGTACTTACTTCTCATTGAGATTAGAATGACCAAATAGAATTGAAAACCTAGAGAATGGCGAATCGAGGAGAATGGCACAGATCTACACAATAAACAATCAGTTTCGATGGAACTGGTTCCACCAAGATCGAAGATTTGGAAACAAGAGTGGATAAGGGACATGAGGAAGATGCACACGCACACGTAGAACAAGAAGAAGAAGACGAAGATTAAGCCTCAGGGACTGCCTTGCAAAAACCGGCTGCTGACCCAATGGAAAGGTTGCAGTAGGGTAAAAAAAAATTTTACAGCAAAGTTTTGGTTTTTACCATGGCAAAGTTACTCTCACTCTGAAAAATGCAAACTCAACCATGCACATGTTAGCCACTCCCTTGTTTTGCCCCATTAGTTTTGAGAACAAAAGAATACAGGCATTAGTGTAATTATTTTGATCTTTTCATGAAAAACCTAATACATTCTCACTCTGCTTGTGTCGCTTCTCCTCTCTCTCACTTGCTGCGCTTTGTTCCTCTCTATCTCACGTTGCTGCTTGTGTCGTTGCTCCTCTTTCTCACGCTGCTCCTCCCTCTCGCTTTCGTTACTGTCGCAGGTCCTCTTCTTCGTCTTCTTTGAAGTACTTTACCATTTCTGGCTAGGTTAACTCGTTTGAATGTTGTTGGAATTTTTAATTTTTGATGATCTGGTTAGGTTTGATTTTAATATGTGATAATTTGTGATTTGAATTTAAAAAGATGACATGGGCACTTTGTATTGAATGAGATTTATACAGAAATGCATGAAAAATTGCTTTATAGAAAATTGCTGATGAGGGTGTTTTAATTTATTTTAAAGAAGTTAATTTTGATCAACCTCTTTGTGTTTGGGTGTGTGCTTTGGAATCGGGGTTTTTTTTTTTTTTTAATTTGAGGAAAATTTGTTTGATTTTTGCATAAATTTTTATTTTTGAGCTCATTTCTTAGCTGCTATCAAGTTATTGATAAATGGGTTGGACATGATTTTGCATTGTGTGCATTTGTGAATGAGGATGCTTTGATTTGATTTGTTTCTTTATGCTTTGAATTTCTAAGCTATGTTTGTTTTGTGATGTTTGTGTTAGCAGCTCTCTTGTTATGTTTTGAAGTTAAGTCAGTTCTTGTATAAGTGGCAGGTAGTCAAACATGTTTCACATTTCTAATTGTTAACTTGATTAATCTATCTTTAAAGTACGTTAGGGTAAACGACTTAATTAAGTGCTTATGCAACAAGTGTTTTTTTTAATAAGCTAAAAAGAATTTATTTTCATATAACTCTGACAAACTCATTGAAATAAACTATTAAGAGTTTATAGGAAGGTTATAAGCTTATTTTCGTAAGCTGTTATAATTAGAGATTGCAGTTTTTGCCACAGTCCATCCATTCTTCCTCCGCTCTGCTACGGATCTCCATGGCGGCGTGAGTTTTCTTTTCCTCGGGCATTGGGGCTGCTTATCACTATGGAGGACTTGGCCTTCTTCTGTGAAGCTTTGCCAAGGTTCGATTGTTTTCCCTTCGCTCTGCTTCGGCTTTTCCTGGCAGCAACGTGAAGCATAAAAGCAGGAGAAGAATAAAGCACAAGGAAAGCATCTTCAGCCTATCTTCTTCTGTGCTTCCACAATTAGCTTTCATGATGTTTGTTTTAGTTCTGTTTCTTGACCATAGTATGGTTTAGATCACAGAGTATGATTTATCAATTTTAGTGTATCATAAGAGCGCCACCACTTCTCTGAAATATGTTAGTTTTGAGGGAATATTTGATCAAAAAATATGCTGTTATTGAAATTTTGTGCAATCCACTGCTAAAAGTGACAATATTGCTTTGTGAATTTTCTGTTTAAATTACTTAATATTGTATCGCAAATAGGATGTGGGTAGGACATAAGCTTACTAAATTGGACTTTTACATTTGTGTATATTTTTTTGGCCAAGATCACAAGTGCCCCCAAAAGCACCTATAATTATACTTATTTTAACTTTTAGTTTGTATATCTGATTTATATTGTATATATGTAATAGTTGGTTAGGATTTCAAGTGATATTATCAAATAATTGTTTGGATATTTTTATATAGTATGTAGATATGTATCGAAGTAGTAAAGCTTGATCAGTTTTATGATTTGTTTTGGTTTGCTTAAATGTTAATTTTTGCTTACGAGGAATAACATGATTTTCCTAGATTCTCAAGATGTTGAAGGTAATTTAGTGCGTGTGTGTATGTGTGAGCCAGTAAGATCATACCTTGGTCCCTTACCTGCCTTTATAGGTATAGTAGTAGGAGTGAGGTGTAAAGCCAGTTAATAAGGAATTCGGGATTCCAGCCAACGGCTGTCTTCATGACGACGGTTTCATTTGTTAATGCTCATTATGACGCCTCCTCAACGGATAGCCTCTCAACGACCAGATGTCCAACGCTACCACGATGTTTTATAAAGAATTCAACAACAAGAGCTAGCAGAAAGTACAAGATGTTCGGGCCATGAATACATTAGCACCCAAAATTGTTTGGACGCAGTACATAAGGGGTAAATAGGCCGCATCTTCGACTTGGGACCTATAAACATATCGCAATCAACCCCAACTAGCACACGTTTTTTGAAAAGGCTGGCTTTAATAATTGGTAGTTTATCATAAAATGTTTATCATAAAATGTTTATCATACAAAGGCTCTTATCTTCAAAGGAGCCTTCACTTTCTAGACTTTCTTGAAAACATCATAGTCCACCAGAAGAGGGTTCAATAATGAAGTAAGAGACATTTCCCAAGCTCCAGTATACATTATCATTTGAATCTTGAACCGGTATGATACAATTAAGCAATGGTCTAAAAAATAACGATTGGACCAAACCATTAATTTGACCAAACCTAATTTTGTGCTTTGATAATATAACTCGATTTTTATTGTCTCGTGAACTAATCGAAGACCACTTATCCACGTAGTAGTAGTAATAATAATGTATGGATAGTTTTGATGGATGCAACGTGGTTTAGAGTAGGAAGTATGTAACTTGTATTAAGCACATGTTATTGGATAAAACTTGTTCCTTTAGCAAAAGCCCATATCAGCAATATTAATAAGAATATGAGGTGTTGCTTTAATTTTTTTCTTCATTTCGTTTCAGCTTATCGTTGGATTAATATCAATTACTCTTTAGCATTTTGTCCCTAAAATTACAAAAATTGCTATGTTTGCAAAATATTACACATAGCTGTGTGGTTGTTATAACTGTTAACGAACATTAATAGTAAAAATATGAACAGTGATTCTGTGATCAAATTGACAGCGAAAAAACATAAGGAATCAATATAAAACTAAAAAAACATAAGGGACCAATTTAAAATTGAAAAAACAAGGTAAGGGGCAAATGAGTAGTTTAGCCCAAAAAACTATTAAAATCCATGTACTATTCCAGTCAGGTTTTTGCCTTTTGAAGCATTACCAGAGCAGCCACCCTTTTGCCTTTTGCTCCTCTGCGTAATAGGTTTGTCCGTTTAAGTCAATTGAGGAGTTTTAATGTCCACGGGTTTATTTCCAGTGAATGCACCCACTTGTTGTTTTGAACGGTGATGATTTCACTAGGGGCATCAACCGCTGATATTTATTACCCGCTACCTGAAGAGGATGTTGTAATGCTAGACATAAGCATGTGCCACCATGAGTAGGAGTATATTCGTGTGCCACCAATGAACCTATACGGGTTGGGCTGCTTGAACAAATTTTTGGGCCATTCATCTAAAACGTAAAAAAAATAAAAATTTGTGGGCCATAATAGAAAATTTTATGACGTTAAAAGAATTGTGAAATTAATTTACAGTAGGAAATAAAAATGTAGTGTTTTTTTTTTTTACTTGTAGTGTTAATTATATGAGTTAAAATACAAGATAAAATTTTTGGATTTAATCAAGTGAACTTAATCAAGTGAACCCCATACTTTAATGAAGTTAGTGAAGTGGCCCCACACTTTAATGAAGTTAGGGTAGTGTACCCCACACTTTAATTAGATGAACCCCACACTTTAATGAACTTAATCAAGTGAACCTCACACTTTAATGAAGTTAGTGAAGTGCACCCCACACTTTAATGAAGTGAACCCCACACTTTAATGAAGTGAACCCCACACTTTAGTCTACTTGGTGAAGTGAACCCCACACTTTAATCAAGTTAGGATAGTGTACCTCACACTTTAATGAAGTGAACCCCACACTTTAGTGAAGTTAACGAAGTGTACCCCACACTTTAATCAAGTGAACCCCACTGCTTAATGAACTTAATCAAGTGAACCTCACACTTTAATGAAGTTAGGGTAGTGTACCCCACACTTTAGTCAACTTGGTGAAGTAAACCCCACACTTAGTGTACCCCACACTTTAACGAAGTTAGTGAAGTGTACCCCACACTTTAATGAAGTGAACCCCACACTTTAGTGAAGTTAGCGAAGTGTACCCCACACTTAAATCAAGTGAACCTCACACTTTAATCAAGTTAGTGAAGTGTACTCGACACTTTAATTATAATTATTATTATTATTATTATATTTTTATGATAAATTATAATAATCACTACTCTGTATGTCTGTCGCGACGGGGGTCCCAGGTTGCCCTCGGGGCCTCGCCTACGAGTGGGGGTCAACTGACTCAATTTGGAGTCGCCATCGCATTTTGTTACAAAAATGCGGAAAAAATAATTATTGATTAAAACGGATAAAGATTGGTCTCGAACTAGATAGATTCCGAGTTCGGGAATAGGTTATGAGCCGGGAAAGGTATCATCACCCTGTTCGCCCATTCAAAAATGGTACGTTTGATTGATTTTAATTAAAAGACCTAATTAATTGATTTGCCAAAAATTATTTGTTTTTTATTGTTGTGCCTGACAAGGTTTCCCTTAGTCCTACGTACCCTCATAAAATGAGGAATTAAGGTTACGTAGTTCTAAATTAATTTTTAATGTATTTATATATTTTTTAAAATATATTTTATGCGGAGAGGAAATATGCACAAAACTTCAATATTTAGTCAAGGAAATGTGGATTTCCAAAAGACATGTTGTTAATAATTAAAAAAAAGGTGGATTTCAATTTTTTTTTTAAAAAAAAGTGTTTTTGTCTTTTAATATTTTTTACAACTTATTTTTAAAAAAAATTATATGCATATTTTTGTGCGGAGAGGTAGCCCGAGAGATCTCTCCACTGTATTTGGGAAAGAAAAATCGAATTATCAAAACGCAACAAATTTTTAAAACAACAACTTAAAAAAAACTACATCTTTAATTTATTATTATTTTAAATAAAATTATTTTTATATATTTATTTTTGATGCAGAGTGGAAGTTCAGCAGATCCCACAACTAAATTAAATTTGGATGAGAAAAATTGACTTACCAAAACATAACCAATCTTAGATAAAAAAAACTACATTTTAAATTATTATTTAATTATTTAAATATTTATTATTTTTATAAAAAAAAAACTGAAGAAATAAAATTAAATTAAAAAAAAAACTAGACAAAGTAAATAAAGCACCGGAGCAGAGGGAGAAAGGGATATACTGCTGGGAAACTGGCTTGCCACGTGGCGAGCAATGGTTGGGTGCAGAAAGATGTTCCGGATCTGGTGTGGACGGGAGTAGAGAACGCCATGCATCCACGAGATCCAGACCTTGCGATCGCCTCTCTGTCACAATCCAACGGCTGATGCACGGTAGGACGGTGACAAGGTTGGTGCACAATAGAAAAGAGACTATGATGTCAATGTCACTGGGACAACTACACAACGGCAGTTTAAGTTGAAGTGGGAATAGTTTTTAGCTAAATATTCAACCTCTAAATTAACGTATTTACCCTTTTACCAGGTATCAAAACCTTTTGCTTTGGGTCAAAAAATCAGTGGATGAGTTCATTAAAAATAATCCGGTGGACATTAAAATCGTTCAACTCAATTACCTTTTACCATTTTCTTCATTCTTTGATTCACAATTCTTTGATGGCTATTATCATAGCCATAGATTTTATCATTATTTTTCCAATTTATATTGTCATTGTTGACGCATGGTTCTTGAATTAGATGATTTTGTTAAGTATTATATGAAATTATGATGCTTTCCATATTTTTTCTGCAATACCCAAATCCAAAAAATCCTAACCTTTATTGCTTTATAAGTCTTTAATTTAATTTAGTGCTGTCTAATTTTTCTTAGTTTTTAGTATCTCAATTTACTTGGCGTCGACGCTCACCCTGTACCTCCAAAAATGAAGCCGTACTCGCACCAGGTACGTATCGAATATAGGTATGTCGGGGGTACGACTAGGTACGTACAGGATACATACAAAAACAAAAAAATAAAAAAAAAATTGGGTATTTTGTTGGGTACGCTGGATACTTCCATGAGTTCGGTCCCTACCTATGGGCTATGGCTGACCAATTTTGTTATTTTTTTTTAATTCGGAACCCCGTTTAATTTTTATACCCCACCCCCGAACCCAAAAGACCCAGCCAAAACACGTTATTTCTTCAATTCTTTCTTCTTCAGTTCTTTGACTCCTTTCTTCTACAATCTACACTAACCCTAAATCCCAAAATCCAACCCAAATCCAGCGGCGTGAGCTCTTCTCCCTCCTTCTCCGACATTCGTCACTGCTGCCGTTGGTCTCCGCTAGTTCGCCGCCGTTCGCCGCCGCCCCTGTTTCCGTGCTGCTGTAAGGGTGAGCACACTCGCCGCCGCCCCTGCTATTAGCTAGCCAGATATATAGGAACTGGGGCAATAGTTGAGAGACATAAATACCAATCCTACATGATTCAAAGTTTTTTTGTTGGGTTTATTTTAGTTCCAATACAACAAAATAAGAAAGCTATGCAGTTTGAACTACTTCTAATTTCTTCAGTTTTTTTAGTTTTTTTAGTTCTTTTCGTTTTTTTTGGTTCTATTCTTTTCTTTTTTTAGTTCTTTTTTAGGTTTTTTTAGTTCTTTTTCAATTTTTTTAAATTTAAATATAATTATATTAATAAAATAAATTTTTTTTATATATATATATATAAACGTACCCGTTAGTTTTTTAGAAATTGCCATACCTCGTAATGGGCACCGATACCGTATCCGTACTCATGCAACCCAGTTTGTGCATTATTTTCTTTGTAGCTGTTTCCTTGCGGCGGATAACTTATCCTCCTGCTGTTATATTTCTCTACCTTTATTCTTAATTAATTTATTTTTCTATAAAGAAACTGTCTTGTTATATGTGAAAAAGCATTGTTTGATTTATATTCAAGTAGATTGCAGGAGATTTGAGATTATGCATGTGAAATTGTTGCTTTGACAATGTAATGCATATCAGCTGCTTTCTAGAGGTTCCTAATTTCTCGTCATGAGTGTAACATTTGTTCCCACGAAATAACTTTGATATTTATAGTTTTCTTTATTTCCTATTGACGGACAGGTGAATTGAATTGACAGGAGCTTGACAACCGGTAGAAAGTTATTGAAATCCCTGAATTGAGCTCCACTTCCTCTTTCCCCAAGTGTCTGGAGCAATGGTTTATATAGCTGAGTGGGACAAGTTCATCGAGCGATCCATTGAGTTGTTCCGTGCAGATCCTGAGTCTGTAATTTCCTACTTAACATGCTTTTTTATTTCATATAGAAGCAGGAACTTGGAAAGCCTCTAAACAATTGCAATACTATGTGTGCAAGAACAATAGATGGTCATGGATGTTTTGCAAATACCTATAGTTGCTTCCTTTTTCTGTCTTTTAATGTTTAGTTTTTTACAAAATCAAATTCTATTTTTATAATTAAGTTTCATTATTCTCTTAGTTATTTATCTTGTCGTTGTTTTTCTTATTTTTAATAGCCTCTTCTACAGAAATGATTTCTTTTTTTTTTTTGGATTGTATGTGTGCCATGCAGACACGGTATGTCATGAAGTACAGGCACTGTGATGGCAAGTTGGTACTCAAGGTCACTGACAACCGAGAGGTATTGGTTCATTTTCTTAAGATTATTTTTAAAGATTATATTTGTTATATTTTCTTTGTAGAATGACATTTTCTTATTATAGACTTAATTTTAGAACTGCTAGCGCATGTTTGAGAGTGAAAGAATGGAGAGATATGATATCATATTTTGGTTTATCCTTGAAGAATGTTTTTCTTCTAAGAAATATTGTGGTTTGTGATTCTTCAAATCCAATGGAGCTATTTCAGATTTTGGAATTCCCTATATAAAGCTAATGATTAAATGGTGGTCAAAAGATACTTTTGTTATCTATTGTGTATGGATAATGATGTCATTTGGAATCAAGGTTTGTTCTTTGTTTCTGTAAGATATCCTGGCTTTCTACTTGTTTAGTAGGATTAGGATTTGTTTCTTAGGGAGGGACTGCTCTTCCCTTAGGGTCATAAACGCCCCCTTCAATTGAACCTATCCAGTTTTGCTTGCTATTAGATATATAAAGAGTGTGTTAGTTTTATTTTTCTTTTGGGTGGGTTGTCTTTAACTTGTAATTGATAGATTATTCAAAGACATAGTTAGAAAGAATGGTCTCTGATTAAGAATCAGCCATCCCACATTTTTTTAACTGATTCTTTATGATTCCCCCTCTACCCCTTTTTCAATGCGGTAAAAGTAAAAATTTTACAAGGGTCCTTTTCTGGCTATAATTGGATAGTGATATCATATATCCCTTATTCTTATTTTTAATTGCAATAGAAAATGTAATGTGGTATGTAGCAAAAGAATTGGAGCTGGGAATTCACTGCTGCTGATTGTTGCCATCACAATATTCTAAAAGAATGTCATCTTGCAGACTAGTTAAAATACAGAGATTGTAATTATGGAAGCAAATTACTGAGATTGTGATTAGAGTCTTTAGACTGTGAGTTGTGTATTTTGGCATGGTCTTTTGAAGAGAGATGTCAAGGACTCTTCCTCTGAATACTGGTTTGGCCAGACAGATACAAGCGATGAGCCTACAAGATAGATACAGACATAGGGTATGCTGTTATGAGAACTTGGCAATTTGATCCTGCTCTGCCCCGCCTGTACCCAACCAGTCCCACCCTGCATGGGGCAAATTTCCTTTACGACTCATGGGGCTAGGTGGGTTAGGTGTGGGTTTAAGATCTATCTGCCCCACATCCTATATAATAAAGCCTTCAAGTTAATTTTGTTCCTTGTTAAGCAATTGTAAAGATAGCAAAATTCTTGGGCACTGCTCTGCATCCTTTGCCAATGCTCTGCACCTTTTCGTGTATAGATTACGTCTCTGGGATAGGGTCCCTTTTTGGCTTCGCTTTGATGAAAATCCCATGGACATTTTAGGGATGTTCATATGGTAGATTTGCAGTGAGATTGGCATGCGGTGTTGCATGGCCCCTTTAAGTAGTTTTTAGGTTTTTCTTTTGTTCTAGTTAGGATTTCTTATCCTCTTCTTGAAATATTCTCCTTTCTCTTCTAAAAATATTTCCTTTTTTATTATTAAAAAAAAAATATAATAAACTCTCCAGGTTAATTTTGTTCCTTGTTACTTATGTTCTAAAATGTGTCTATTACTCTATTTACTTTATTAAATTAGAGATAAAGGTGGTTTGTTTTTTAGTTACATAGCATGATGGTTGGTCTCTAACATTATGATTATTATCCTATTGGTATCTATTTGTGTTTGAAACTTTTGTAAGTGGTGAACAAGGCGAAATAGGGTGCTAGGGGTGCATAATTTAAATATTTTTGTAGGGGCAGTTTCAGGTTTCCTCCTCTGGTTCACAGGGAGTAGGCGGTAGGGTGCTAACACAAGGATTGCAGGGTGGGGAAGGTTAGGTTGATCAAAAAGCCATCCTAGCCTACCCCCATTGCTATTGCTAAGGGGTATTAGTTAAACTTTGGAGTTTTGGGTAGTATGTATATAATTGAGTTTATCAGTGTGCATTTAAGGTAGGAATCCATTCACAGGTTTGTGTGGACTGAGATGATGGATAATTCAAACTTCTAAAGTTTCTAATCCCTGAAATGGATGAGTTGTGATTATGAATTTGTGATTACGTAATTCCTTCAATACACCATTATCTCTTGTTACTTGAATTCTGAGGCTTTAGATATCACTTTATGGGCCTTATAGGTGGTTTACTTAAGGATGGAAACAAAAAACAAACCAATCACCCCTAGTTAGCAGAATGTAACCTCTGTTTCCTAATGATGGTCATGGATTCAGCTCTTTGCAATATAATACTCCTCGCATTAAGCATCATTTTTGTTGGCATATATTCTTTACCTTTTGGCTCTTGCATGACTAGTCCCACGTAATCTCATGTCCTAAAGGTGAATTCTTGACTTTTGGACCAGTGTCTGAAGTATAAGACGGATCAAGCACAAGAGGCTAAGAAGATGGAGAAACTGAATAACATATTCTTTGCTCTGATGGCTCGTGGTCCTGATGGTATGTATGTCTTACCTTAAACATTTGTTAATGCTGATGCTTTTGGACTTCCTTGAAAGCATTTGCCTTAATATCTGCTTTCGTGAAACTGTTGAAGGCTTCTTTTGAGAAATTGTTTGAAGTTGTTTTCATGTGATTTTAATAAGTTCGAGTCATGGACAAGAATAAGATACAGCACTGTCCATTAGAAGCTGGTTATAATAAAAAGGGAATGTTAACATGCTTAGAGCAAATAGTGCTGAACAAGTGAACAGTACCATGTAAATAATGGAAGTGCTCTATTGGTTACGATTACATTTTGGATATTTCATCACATTCTCCTATGCTCAATTTTCAAATTCTGCAGTTGATATATCAGAAGTCACTGGGAAAGAGCAGATAGATGCACAACCGACCAAGAAAGGAAGAGGAAGGAAGCAATAACATGTGACTTTTGCTAGTGAAGATGGTTTTATGAATCGTAGGGCTTGCAATGGATTTGAATATTTTCCTTTTCCAATGCCAAAACTATCAGATTTCTATTTTGAGAGGTTTATATACATTTTGGTTTTGAAGGCTCAGTTTCTGATCGTTGGCACTGTTTTCTGTATTTCAGAATTAATCACCAAAACCAGCTTTACATTGTTATTGGTATTAAATCTTGGGGAATAGTTCTTGACATCTCTCTTATTTTATAAATTGTTTATAACGACCTTTTTTTTTTTTTTTTGAGGTGTATGTTGACATTAAACTTAACCCTTAATATTCATATTGTCAGTATACACACCTATATAAATTTTTAGAAGCATTGGTGTAATTTCTAAAACAAGAATTTTCAAGGGAGGTGAGAGCAATTTTTTCTTCAGTCTTTTATGATCATAAATAATGAACACTAACAAGGAAATCTGCATTCCCATCATGCTTACAAGTAAACTCAGGAATCAATTTTATAATGAGAGTTTCCGAACTCCATTATCTGAGCGTTTTCGTGCTTTTAGTAGTTCTAGATAAACCAACTATTGAATTGAGTATTTTGCTTTTATGTGATATCATGAGAATTTTCACTTCACGTACTATTATGTGAAATCTCTCTCTCTCTCTCTAGGCTTTAGCCCTGTTTGTTCATTAAGAAAAAGACTTATATCAGAGATCAAATTGATTGACTATGTAAAACATATAGTTTAGATTGCCTTTTTAGTAAAGGTGAAGAATAAATTATCCAATAATATGAATCTTAGACTAAATTGATATTTTAGTTAATAAAATTTGATAGTATAGAATCTCATAGGATAATCAAATGTTTGTGATTTGTAATGTGAACTTTTCTAAAATAAACTTTGTCATTAAGTTTGTGTATTCCAAAATCAAAATAGAGACATTTTTTTATGGGGCATTACCACCATGCAATTAAGATTTGGATGGTACCACTATAATTTATTAATAAATCGATGACCGGATGATAAGTCATCTAACAAAGTTATCTTATTGTCATGTCGAATTCTAGTGGTCAAAATTGAATGACATGTCATCCAACCATTGGTTTATAAGTGAGTTGTTGTGCAATCATTCAAATTTTGATTGCAAGGTAGAAATATTCTTTTTTTAATGACAAAATAGAGACATTTTAGATATTACTCCTTCAGATCCTTATTATAAGTCACATTTTAGAAGATTTTCTTGGTCGTAATTATAAGTCATTTTATATTTCCTATGCATCATTCATTGTTTTTCTCATTTTTGCCCTTATTAAATGCTTTGATTATTTATGTGCTTTTTGTTATTCATTAATGAGTGTGAATTTTCTAAGAAAAGTTGAGAGGGTAAAATTGTAATGTTACAATATACTCCATCCGGTCCTATTTATAAGACCCCTTTGAGGTTTTTCACTCCCACAAAGGAAAGTGGATAAATTTGTTAATGACATTGGAAATGTGAAAATTTGATATACTTTTTTCAAAACTACCCCTATTATTATTATTATTAGAACTTTTAAAAATGTTGACTTTACAGGGGTGTTAGTGGAAAGAAGTAATTAAATTCTATTGAAAATTGAAAAAATGGTCTTATAAATATAACGAAAATAAAAACCCAAAAATGTCTTATAAATAGGACCGGATGAGTATTCTCATAAAATTCACAAAATTAACCACTTTTTTTGATATGTGTAATTCGGTTAAGCATGCCCTATGATAAGAACCGGAAGAAGTAATAAATTAAAAAAGTGATTGATGAATCATCCAAAGTCTTTTCTACAAGGAAAAGATATAGTTCTTTGTTAGGGTTGTAAAAGGATTAGTCACAAACTCACAAATCAGAATGCTACCTCAATGAATACCCATATATATGGAAAAAAAAAAACAAAAAAGACATACTCCTGCATCGTAGTAATTCATTAAAGAGTAGAAACCAGAGACTAGAGAGTAATTTTTCCAAAGGAAATGGTAACACAAGTGCTTACAGTGCACTTGTAATAAGTCAACTATAATAAAAATTCATTAAAATTTGTTTTTTTTTGGAATCTCAAAAAATATAATGATGTGGACTGATGATTATTTTTTTTTGGTTAAACTTAACAAATGCCTTAATAAAACCCTTTTTCTAATTACTTATTGCTTATGATTTTTTCTTTTCATAATTCATATAAATACACTCTCACCATTTCACAACTCAGACTCTTCTTTTTCACACACTAACCCTAAGGCCGCTCTCACTCGCGGGAGCCATGTCCCTTCCCCACCTCCTCACCGCGGCTCGCCGCTCCCACCGGCGACTCTCTCCCTCTCTCTCCGCCTTCTCCCGATCCCTCTCCACCTCCCTCTCCCCCTCCCCCTCCCCCTCCCCTCCTCCCTCTCCTCCGCCCCCAAACGCCATGATCTACGACCGCCTCGCCGAATCGGTCAAACAAAAACTCCAACAGCTCGAAAACCCCGACCCACGCTTCCTCAAATACGGCTCCCCCCGCCCCACTCTCTCCGACCACACCCGAATCCTCTCCGCCCCCGAAACCCGCATCACCACCCTCCCCAACGGCCTCCGCGTCGCCACCGAATCCTCCCTCGCTTCGCGGACCGCCACAGTCGGCGTCTGGATCGACGCTGGCTCGCGATTCGAGACCGAGGAGACTAACGGCACTGCCCACTTCTTGGAGCACATGATCTTCAAGGGGACCGAAAGGCGCAACGCTCGCGAGCTCGAGGAGGAGATCGAGAACATGGGCGGGCATCTCAATGCGTATACGTCGAGGGAGCAGACGACGTATTACGCGAAGGTCGCGGATAAGGACGTGCCTAAGGCGCTTGATATATTGGCTGATATTTTGCAGAATTCGAAATTTGATGAGAATCGGATTAGCCGCGAGCGCGATGTGATTCTCCGGGAAATGGAGGAGGTATTGTGATTGATGATGATTGTGAAATTTTGAAGTGAATTTATGATTTGTTTTGTTATACTGTTGTGTTTTTTTTTGTCTGTTTGGTTTTTATTTCAAAGTTGTTAATTTTGTGCAAAATGGTTCATTGGGTGTTTGGATTTGATTAATATCTAGGAAGACGTATCATTTTTTTTCTTTATTCATTTAGAAAAAAGGTAAGATTTTGATTATAAGCTATTTGGAACCTGAAATAAGCTATAATTTAAATACACACTCGGGGAATTTAATTGCATCCAATTTGAATTGGAGTGATTACATTTTTCCCATTTTGTGTTTTCATGTGAAGGCTGTATTAATTTTCTGCGAGAGAATTGAAAAAAAAGCATCCAATTTGATGTTGGGTATTTGAAATGGAGTGATTTTTAATCTCATTTTGTATTTATCGCTGAAACTTGTCCTAATTTGTGCTAGTGGGGGTGTCTGAGATTTTGTTGTTTCAAATACTTGAGGAAATGGAAATGGCATCCAGTATTTTGAATAGTTGTTGTGTGGTAGTATTAAATTCTCTCGCTAAAGGATTTATTGTGTGAAAAAATGCTTGTAGGTCGAGGGTCAAACAGAGGAAGTAATTTTTGATCACTTGCATGCAACTGCTTTCCAATACACTCCTCTTGGTAGAACCATTCTTGGACCTGCTCAAAACATTAAGACAATCACCAAAGATCATCTGCAGAACTACATTCAGACGCACTACACTGCTCCTAGGATGGTAGGTCTTATCTGTTTGTATCTTGTTAGTGATTGGTGCGTATTGTTCTTAAGAGGCAGTTGGCCTGATTGCTGTTTTCTGTTTGGGTCTGCTTTCCAAGGTGATAGCTGCATCTGGAGCTGTCAAGCATGAAGATATTGTTGAACAAGTAAAAAAACTGTTTACTAAGTTGTCAACAGATCCCACTACAGCTTCTCAGTTAGTTGAAAAAGAACCTGCAATCTTTACTGGTTCTGAGGTACGATATGAATATATATATATGTGAGCTCATCTAAGCCCGTCTTCATATCAAATTTAATAAACATTTCCATCTACTTCTTGTCATGATAAATAGGTTAGAATTCTTGATGTGGATATTCCCCTTGCACAATTTGCAATAGCTTTTGAAGGGGCATCTTGGAAGGATCCAGATTCAATTGCTCTGATGGTCATGCAAGCTATGTTGGGTTCATGGAACAAGACAGCAGGAGGTGGAAAGCACATGGGGTATTCCTCTTGAGCACTCCCCCTCTCCTGCCAAAAATAACTAAGAAATTCCCCACCTAATATTAACTGAATTCATGAATTTATCGTGAACAGTTCTGAGTTGGCACAGCGTGTTGGCATTAATGAAGTTGCGGAAAGCATGATGGCTTTCAACACCAATTATAAGGACACTGGTCTTTTTGGTGTTTATGCTGTTGCTAAGGTAAGTCTTAATGTAACTTTTTATGTGGCCATCTTTGAAACAATGTAGCGCATTTAATGTTTTCTGTTTTTGTAAGTTTCCCATAAAAACATGAGAACTAGATACCAAATGTCTGCTGCTACCAAATGAACATTTTCCTCCTCTTATTGTAATGGCTTTTCAGTTTCTTTTTATAATCATTTTAGTATTGAAAATATAATGGTTATAAGTGTCTTTCTCTGTAATGTTTTAGATAAATTAACAAGTTTAATGTTGAAAGACTGGAATGCTTAGGTTGTGTGGAAGATACAATGTCTTGTGTATTTCCTGGCTCTCCATGTTTCTTGATTTGATTTACCTTTTGGTTATTTCTCAGATAAACTTTTCTTAATTTCTTGTTCTTTCAGGCGGATTGCCTGGATGATTTGGCCTATGCAATAATGTATGAGACAACCAAGTTGGTTTATCGGGTTTCAGAAGATGATGTTACACGTGCTCGTAATCAGGTAGACTTCTACTTTACACTAATTCCATGCTCTGCTATTTGAATGTGATAGTGGCACTTGTCTTATGCTTTTCAATGAAGATTCATTTATGAATGGTTGTATTCATGGTCCAAGATATGATGGGATATTTTGTGTTGGCACATGCTAGACGACTATTTTGCATCTGCATGGTTTACATGTTATACTCCCGTGGCTCAGCTCGTGCAGGTTGCGTGCAATTGTTAAATGAATAACTTATGTCCCAACATAAAATCATTACTTCGTCTAAGTCTAATTCTTGGGGTAGTTTCTGTTTAAAGTGTTTAATTTTATGTAGAATAGATGGGATTAAAAGTTCACATATCTTGGTTTTGACCACATGCAGCCATCACCTACTGCTGTTTATTGTGAATGATGAGATATTCTGATATTTGGAATCGGTTATAGCATTCTTGCTATTGGTGGCTCTCCATTTCTAATGACAGTTTGCTGTCATTATTGAACACTGTTGGATTATAGATTTATTAGAACAAACTATTATTTACCTTAATTTTTCACTCTAGTTTAGACAAGAAATAATATATAAAACCCTTGGTCTCTATTGGGGTTTTTGGAAGAACTTATGTGGAGCTTATTTGGGCTTATGAAATTAATCTTGTGAAAATGGCATATGATCTTCCTATAAGGTATTTCAACTTATTTTATTAAGATTGTCAGAGAAGCTTATTGAAAGTCCATTTTAGCTTTATTTCAAAATAGCTTGTAGAGCTTAATGAAGCTGTTTACCCATACGCAACTGGAGACTTTGCCACATTCAACCCTGCTCTTCCTTCATAACAACCGCTTCCTTCATTGTGCCCCCCACATCGGTTGAGTATGAGTAATGAAGCATTTATAATGACTTAGGCAACCCTTCCATATGAGCTAGCTTCTTGGGTCGAATTAAGTTCAATTATTGTAATAAACACCTTTTGTATTCAAATTAAATTAATTTATTGTAGGAATGTTTCAGTGCTTACATTAGCTGGTAATTTGATTGGATATAACGAACAAACCAACAAAGTCATGGTTAATGATTATGTGTTTAAGGTGGCAATTCAATTTGACAGTTACTTCCCCATATTTTAAAAGATACTGGATTAAATGTTTGCTCAGGGTGACTTACCTGACTAATAGCATATTGATGTATGTCATGTATCTGGAGAATGTGAAAGCTGGGAATGGGTAACAGGCATTCAATTTTCTCATCACCTTTCCAGTTATGGCGCCATGGTTTTATTTTTTTTTTAGCGTGTGTGTGGTGGTGGGGTAATGAAAATCGTTTTCTGATGTATGGAAATATGCTTATCATCTACCTCTGCCTTTGCTCAGTTCAATGAGCATGATAGATGGTTAGATTTTTCTAAGTGCATATAAGCTAATATGCGATGGTTAGATTTGTTGGTAAAAAAATGTTTGTGTATACATTCTCGCTAATACAAACATTTGGCCCCTCCATTTTATAGCCTCTGGTATGGTCACAGGTTCAGTTTGGATTGATCAATGTGCACTTATATATACTCCTTAACTTTTTCTGCTGTCTTTTTAAATTATTGTTTCCTTACATTCTTTTTGTCATAGATTATGTTAAATGTTGCTTTATCTTTCAATTGATTTCTGTTTCATGTTCATGGTGCTATATTCAACTGTAATTGTGTTTTTTACAGTTGAAGTCTTCACTGCTGCTTCACATAGATGGAACGAGCCCAGTGGCAGAAGATATTGGGCGTCAGGTACAATTGATCTTTATTCTTCACAATTTTGTAAAGAGAAGATTGGAGGATGTTTATTGAACTTCATTGGGTACTATTTTTCAATGGTTTTTAAGTTGAATTGTGATGGATGATGAAGAAAGCTTTACAAGTAATGAAGTAATAATGCGTTTTTAGAAAATGGCACTTGTATAGCAAAGTTATTTATTTATTAAAGTTGGTAAATAGTCTATTAATTATATGGAAAATGTTTATCGTATACTAATTTTGCCTACACCACTTTTTACACCTACTTTATAACCATTGATGAAAAGACTTGGTTCTCAAACCACAAAAAAGACTTTTGATCAATGGCTATAGAGTAAGTGTAAAAAGTGGTATTGATAAAACTAGTGTAAAAATATTATTCCTCTAATTATTTACTCTTAAGTTTGATATCATGGCCAGATGCGTACTATGTAGAAAAACAAGTATTTAAATATTTAATCCTAAGTATGCTGAGAATGAAGAGTTTAGACCAGATCGTGTATCAAACCCTTTTTTATACAGATCTATGGTCAGTAGTTTGTTATGAGGCATTGTTACAGCATTTGCACTTAAATTATAATTGGGAACGGATGGTTCTCCCAATTTTTTCACTGTCTGCGAAGCCTCCTTTTTGGCAGACATCTACTAGTTTGATATTTCATTTGTTGTCATTGTTTCAGCTACTCACATATGGCCGAAGAATCCCGTTTGCTGAATTGTTTGCCAGAATTGATGCTGTTGATGCAAGCACAATTAAACGTGTTGCAAACCGGTTTATTTATGACAAGGTAATAATTGAAATATATTTTATTCAGTAGTAGAGACCCCTATTCTATTGTAATTTCTTGTGTTGCCATGTTTCATAATATATGCTCATGGCATTGCTTCCCTCGCAGGATATTGCTATTGCTGCCCTCGGACCTATTCAGCGTTTGCCTGATTACAACTGGTTCAGGCGCAGAACCTACTGGAACCGCTATTAGTTCATCATAGTTTTATGCTTCATTTCAACTTTGAAAGGTCTGGCATAATGTTTTTGCTCCAATTTACCCCACATATGCCTCTGGATGGCTGTTTAGGCTGTCGTGTCAGAGGCTGTTTAGGCTGTCGTGTTTTGTTTATTTTTGTCATTTATAACAGGCCTCTGTTTTGTAACATTCATGCAAAAATAAGTATGCTGTTGTCAAGATGTAAATGGCATCCCTCTATAATTCTCTATGCTTGTTTAAAATGAATTTACCTGGAAGTTGCATTTGTTTCTCATGAACTCACTGATTTAGCAGTGCAGTTAGTTGGATGAATTTCTGAGCCGGCCTTTGAAACGGATAAAGCTTGATCAAATCTCTGACTTTGATTGATTTGCTATATAACTCAAGTTTGACTTTTTAGGATGTTTTATCAAGGTAACTGGAATGACAGGCATTCTGTTATATTTCTGAGGGGAGTTGATCAAAAGTTAATCAGTAGCGATTCTCTAATTGTTTGTCCGTATCAACAAGCTCGCTTTAATGTTTGGTTTTCATGCATGTGTGATGTGTCCTTAAGTGATATCAATAAGAGGTTAAATCAGCATTGTGAGACCTAATCTACCGTGTGAAAATTATTCTTGCATGGTAGGGGTGTTCGCGGATTGATTCGGTTCGGTTTTGAGGCAAAATATCATCCAATCCGATTACAAAATATACGTGTGGTTCGGTTTGGATAGGTCCATTATATTAGCAAATCCAATTAAATTCAATCCAAAGAGGTTTGGTTTCAAATATCCATTTTTTTTTCTTCTATAATCTGTTTCGAAAGTACACACATAACTCCATATCCATGGTTTTGTAAATGTGCAGTAAGACAATACCATTTCTATACACATGAATTCTATTCCCTAGTTTTTAGTCACTGGCTCACTACCTCAAAACATGAATTCTTAACATACATGAATTCCATTCCACACACAAAACAATTAAACGTGATATCACTTGCTCACAGCCTTGAAATCTCACATGGCAACAGCTTATTTTTTGGTGAACTCATGGCAACAGCTACGAAGCAAGATTTAACATATAAAACCTCTATCCATAAAATAAAAGCAAATAATATCAACACTAAATGTGAAAGATGTAACATAACCTTTATCCGTAAATCACAGAAGGCAAAAATAATATCAACAAAAACAGAAACAAAAGAGTAACACTTACCTCCATTGCAGCAAGCTTGTGACGGTGGAGAGCGAAATCAGTGAGAGAGAAATCGGTGGCGAGCGACGGTGGAGAGAGAACTCGGCGGAGAACGTGATGGTGGGTTTGAGAGGGTCATGGCCTTCGAGTTGAGAGGGCGTTCGGCTTCGGTTAGTCGGTGTCGGTGAAGTGAAGCTGTAGCTGCTGGTTCGAGAGGAAGGATTGAAGCTGTGACTATTTAAGAGAGAAGGACGATGAAGCTGTGATAGAGAAGGATTGAAGGTTTAAGCTATGAGAAACTAGGGAAGATTGAAGCTTTTAGAGACAGGGAGGCGGTTGCTGTGTGAGTCCTGTGAGAGTGTGAGGGCTTGAGACTTAGGCAGTTAAAAAACCCCAGCCTAAAACGCAGCGTTTTGTGCAGCTTTGTAGAAGAAGCGGTTCGGTTTGGATCGGTTCGGTTTTTCAACTGAAACCAAAAACTGAATCGAACCGATCGGTTTACAGAAAACCAGTTCAAAAAACCAGTACATGCGGTTTTTTCGGTTTTTGGTTTTTCGGTCCGGTTTTGCGGTTTTTAATTAGTCCGGTTCAGTTTTGAACACCCCTATTGCACGGTATGCATTTGTTTTTAGCCAGTGGTCCACTAGTCTCCCAAGAGTGTCGCCTCTTTGTAACCAACTATGAGACCTAATCTTTTGTGTGAAAATTATCCTTGCTAGATTTGCCATCTAAAAGGTTGCGACGTTGAACACCATCAAGACAGAAACAATCGAGAGAGCAAGCGATCCGGACGAATTAACATCGACGGTGTGGGCTTACAATAGGCAATATATTAAGACATAAATAAATACAACAACACATTATCCCGAAGCACATAACTTATAATAATTTCAATTTTTTAATCTTTATTTATTAAGTTTTATGGAATTGCGTTCATCGATGATATAAGGAAAGAACATCATCGAGATAAAGGGTTTTGTTATATGCATGTTATCCAAAGCACATAGCTTATAATAATTTCAATATTTTTAATCTTTACTTATTAAGTTTTATGGAATTGCGTTCATCGATAATATAGGGAAAGAACATCATCGAGATAAAGGGTTTTGTTAACACACACGGCTACGTCTCCTTCAATATCCTCCCGAAACTTAAATCGGAAACAAACAGGATGTAGGGGGCGTCAACACTTCTCTAGTTCGCGATGCGTTACACTCAATGATCCATTGGGTCTTAAAGCCCCGATCACATATAGACTTGTTCCGCCTAGGAAAGTGCTCGAGGCTTCTCGTCCCTGCCCTCCCCTATTACAATCGCTCCCTTGAGTATCCGCAAGTGACTCAAGGTAACCTTCCTCTCCATTACTCCACACTCAACTTGCAGAGTTAGGAAAATGTCTTTTAAGTTGTATTAGCAAAAAAGGGTTTTGTCGACCCATTCTAAGGTGCACATCTAACGGGACTCGACCTTAATTAAACTTCATAAGCTTTCTCATCGTCCAACAACACATCCGCATACAGTGGAATCCACGTAAGTCTTGTCATCATCAGCACGTCCTTCGAATCGTGCATGTGACACCCTCAAAATAACCCAAGTAATTAATACAATAGAATCTCTATTACTTGAGAATATATGGACTTGTTTTATATTAGAAAATACTGGATTCAAATTCTTTCTTCTTATTTTCTAAAGAGTCGGGTGCACAAACCAAATCATAGGATATTTGGAGAATAATTTACGTATTACTTTTAAAATCGAATTCGACATTTGCTTTACTCAAAAACTAGTTTCGCAAATCTTAGATAGCATTCTCTTTGAAAATAGAAGGTATTATGTTTCTTATAAAGGAACTTAAGTAATGCCATCCAGTTTTTCATCTCAACAACTGATACCATTTCAAAATGTCATAGCCGAATTCTTTTTAAATTAATATCAGAGTAAGCGGAAATAACAGGACTATATAATAAGCTGAGATATAAACATAGATTTGGTACATATATATATATATATATATATATATCAAAACCATCAAGTACATAGTCCATAGTGATGTCTCCAAACTCCCAACACAAGTCAATAAGGCTCTGTATATATATGTACATCAAAGATAGACCTAAACTCAAGAGTTTTCAAAAGGAGTATCCACAATATTTACATATCAAAATATAAAACTCTAAAGCTGGTCTCATAGCACTGGTAGCAGCAGTAGTAGTAGTAGAAGTCTCCAAGAAGTAGCAGCAGTCGTCATCCAACAACATCAGCAGCAAATCTACTCCACAGCATCCATCACACCGGATCCCTGATTCTCATCATCTACCTTATGCACATACCTAGGAATCATCATCTCTCCATTGACTCCCGATAGAATGAACGACACGCTCGCCTCCACTCTCGTCCTCCATAGGGTCCTCCTCTATCTCATCCGAAGAAGTGGGTACCCTACCACTGGGTACAAGGTCCAGTGAAGACGAGACCCTAACAGGATTCCTCGGATCAGAAAGGGGAGTCTCCTATCGGACGAGTCTAGGAGAAAAAGGGTGTGAGCGGGTAGATCGGAGTTGAAAACTGTGATACGAGCGAGCTGGTCGAGTGGGAGGTGATCCATGATAAGTATAAAAAGGTGGTGCATAGTGTATATGATGGGAATCCTAAACCAACGAGGACGGAACCGAATCAGTGGGTTAGGGTGATAAAAGGTAATCTCTAGCTCCCCCTCATACACTACTCGGAGATCCTCGTAGATCCATATGCCACTAAGAAGTGGGCGGATCTCGATGCAAACGATGTAACGTGACATCACTTAGAAGGGCATAGGGGTAAGCAATTCTATACACATAATGGATAGAGCATAAATGTTTAAGCAACATAATTATGCACAGATAACCCCAAATCAGTTAACAACCACAGTTAACACTTAGCAAACACTTAATGCAAATAAGATGTTCACACTCATTTTTAATATCAAACCTTAACTTACTTAAGGATGAGTGTCATGATGTATGAAATTCTTCTCTTTTGAAATTCTCCATTTGAATATCCTCACAGACGTCCATCCATAATAATAGTGTATTCCCAGAATAAAACAAATACGTTATCATAACGTATGGCGTACTAGCTCGGAAGTGATAAAAACGTCACACTATCTGGTGAACGTCACGTCGCCAAAACGTAAACCTATCATTTCTCAATATACAACGGGAGTGATAAACAACGTTACCACATCTGATGAACGTCACGTCGCCAAAACGTAAACCTTATTACTTGTGTACATCACACCGTTGAAACATAAAATCAACAATATATCACATACTGCCCACATCGTCCACCTTAATGTGTCATCGAGCTAGCAGCAACATTTAGCATTCCCAGAGGTCCTCCACATGTTATCATAACATGATAAACGATCTAGCATTCGAACTCCAGAATGAATGCAATTTCGTAACTTAAAAGAATTGATTGGTATATCTCAAATAATAATATATGACGTGCCACCCGAGCAACGTCCTGTCATCCAAACGGAATAACCATACCAATCAATTTCTTTTAAGTCTTAGATCACTTGGATTATTATCATTTAAGTATTACCAGAATGATTCAGAATTAAAAATGGTATTTTTAATGTTCTGGGCAGAAATACTCGAGTGTTCTTCAGGAATACTCGAGTAGTTCTTCAGTCTTTCCAGATTACTCGAGTAGTTCATAAGTACTCGAGTTATTCATGCTTTTCAAAACAGTCAGATTTCAGATCTTTAAAAATACTCGATTAGTTAATGAGTACTCGAGTGTTCTTCATCAATTCCAGAATACTCGATTGATTCATGCATTACTCGAGTGGTTCATCAGAAAGTACTCTTATTACATCAGTCAATACTCGAGTTCTGGATCTGATACTCGAGTGTTGGAACAAAAGACACACTGTTTTATCAGGAAATACTCGAGTATCAATCCAAGCACTCAAGTCTTTTCATACAGAACAGACTGGAAACTTGGTTTTAACAATACCATTTTCAATTCTAACCATTTCTAATCCAATCCAATGATCAACAGAGTTCATATATCATATATTAAACATGTTCGAACACTTAGAACTCATTAAATTACAGAATTCACAAAGATTGACATAATTATGCATAAAACATGAAAATTCACAACTCAACATGTCAAATTGCAGTATACTCAATAAATTTGTGAATTCAAGTTCAATACAGTTCACATGCATCATATGGAACTTGCTCAAAACAAATTTAGAGCACAAGTTGGTCTCCAAACCAATCTCCCTATTCAATCTAAGCCCTTAGAGCCTCTTGGTGGCTCTCTACTCAAATTCATGCAATTTAAACTCTATCTAGTGAATAGAAACCCCCTTACCTCACAGACGTGTTCCAACAAAGAATTCGCAAAGAAAACTCCTTCAACACCAAAAATGACTTCAAGCACCGTCATGCAGATAGTTTGAGTGGAGTACCAAAACCCAATTGGTTCACACATGAATCAACAATAAAAATTGCGGAAATTAGTACTTCTAAATTCTCTGCAACATGTGCTAACTGAAGAATCGAATTTGAGACTCAGAGAGTGCGTGAGCTTACCAAAATCAAAGATCAAAGTAAGCTCCAGAAACTGTTGACAGCAAACGAGCTCCAACTTTCGAGCTTCGAATCTCCCAACACACTCACTCTCAGCTCACTATTTCGGTGTGTATACAAAGCTCGAGATGTGAGCTTTGTATTGGTGTATAGTTTGTGACTCGAATTAAAACACAGAGGGAGAATCGAAGGATACAATCTAGGAACCCTAATTCACAAACTTCTTCAACAATTTGTCAAAATGCTTGATTCTTAATCGGTTTCAAGCTTAAATACTGGTGTTGGAGGGTCATGCACAGCGACACGAAGCTGTTGAGGTGTTGAGGGTGGTGATTTCGTGTCAAACGGCGGTGACTCGTTGGTGGTGACTCACCAAACGCACTAACTCGTGCAACACTGACCAGAATACTCGAGTCTATTCAAAAATACTCGAGTATTTTGGTCAAATTTTGAAAATAATAATTTTATTTTCTTTCCCTCCAAAACCTTTCTAAAATTACTTCTAGGTCCCAAAACAGGGACTAATGTGCAAAATACTAATTCTCGCATAAACATTATTATCAAATCATATTCACACGTTTACCAATGACATATACATAGAATTTAATCGAAGATTAAAATAAAAATAATTAATTATAAATAAGCTTTATAATTAACATATTATTAATCAGGGGTTAAAAATCTGAGATGTTACACTCTTCCCCACTTAAAAGGAATTTCGTCCCCGAAATTCTTTCTTCAAAATTATTAGTTCTCAAAAACAAAAGACTATTCTGTTATTGTTTTTTCGAAATATCATTAGGGAAAATCCTTCCCCACTTAAAAGAATTACCTATATATCTTTAAATTCCTTGCCTTAAAACATTTCACTAAATATTTCAAATAAAACTTTTGTCTAATAACACCTTTGCGTTCTAAATCTACGAGGACGGAACCGAATCAGTGGGTTAGGGTGATAAAAGGTAATCTCTACCTCCCCCTCATACACCACTCGGAGATCCTCGTCGATCCATATGCCACTAAGAAGTGTGCGGATCTCGATGCAAACGATGTAACGTGACATCACCTACAAGGGCATAGGGGTAAGCAATTCTATACACATAATGGATAGAGCATACATGTTTAAGCAACATAATTATGCACAGATAACCCCAAATCAGTTAACAGCCACAGTTAACACTTAGCAAACACTTAATGCAAATAAGATGTTCACACTCATTTTTAATATCAAACCTTAACTTACTTAAGGATGAGTGACATGATGTATGAAATTCTTCTCTTTCGAAATTCTCCATTCGAGCTCATAAGTACTCGAGTAGTTCATAAGTACTCGAGTTATTCATGCTTTTCAAAACAGTCAGATTTCAGATCTTTAAAAATACTCGATTAGTTAATGAGTACTCGAGTGTTCTTCATCAATTCCAGAATACTCGATTGATTCATGCACTACTCGAGTGGTTCATCAGAAAGTACTCTTATTACATCAGTCAATACTCGAGTTCTGGATCTGATACTCGAGTGTTGGAACAAAAGACACACTGTTTTATCAGGAAATACTCGAGTATCAATCCAAGCACTCAAGTCTTTTCATACAGAACAGACTGGAAACTTGGTTTTAACAATACCATTTTCAATTCTAACCATTTCTAATCCAATCCAATGATCAACAGAGTTCATATATCATATATTAAACATGTTCGAACACTTAGAACTCATTAAATTACAGAATTCACAAAGATTGACATAATTATGCATAAAACATGAAAATTCACAACTCAACATGTCAAATTGCAGTATACTCAATAAA
Source organism: Crotalaria pallida (assembly GCA_037953625.1). Lineage (NCBI taxonomy): Eukaryota > Viridiplantae > Streptophyta > Magnoliopsida > Fabales > Fabaceae > Crotalaria > Crotalaria pallida. The sequence goes on along the minus strand of CM075654.1, from coordinate 51,166,760 downwards.
TTTGTGAATTCAAGTTCAATACAGTTCACATGCATCATATGGAACTTGCTCAAAACAAATTTAGAGCACAAGTTGGTCTCCAAACCAATCTCCCTATTCAATCTAAGCCCTTAGAGCCTCTTGGTGGCTCTCTACTCAAATTCATGCAATTTAAACTCTATCTAGTGAATAGAAAGCTTTCCCCTTACCTCACAGACGTGTTCCAACAAAGAATTCGCAAAGAAAACTCCTTCAACACCAAAAATGACTTCAAGCACCGTCATGCAGATAGTTTGAGTGGAGTACCAAAACCCAATTGGTTCACACATGAATCAACAATAAAAATTGGGGAAATTAGTACTTCTAAATTCTTTGCAACATGTGCTAACTAAAGAATCGAATTTGAGACTCAGAGAGTGCGTGCGCTTACCAAAATCAAAGATCAAAGTAAGCTCCAGAAACTGTTGACAGCAAACGAGCTCCAACTTTCGAGCTTCGAATCTCCCAACACACTCACTCTCAGCTCACTATTTCGGTGTCTATACAAAGCTCGAGATGTGAGCTTTGTATTGGTGTATAGTTTGTGACTCGAATTAAAACACAGAGGGAGAATCGAAGGATACAATCTAGGAACCCTAATTCACAAACTTCTTCAACAATTTGCCAAAATGCTTGATTCTTAATCGGTTTCAAGCTTAAATACTGGTGTTGGAGGGTCATGCACAGCGACACGAAGCTGTTGAGGTGTTGATGGTGGTGATTTCGTGTCAAACGGCGGTGACTCGTTGGTGGTGACTCACCAAATGCACTAACTCGTGCAACACTGACCAGAATACTTGAGTCTTTTCAAAAATACTCGAGTACTTTGGTCAAATTTTGAAAATAATAATTTTATTTACTTCTAGGTCCCAAAACAGGGACTAATGTGCAAAATACCGATTCTCGCATAAACATTATTATCAAATCATATTCACACGTTTACCAGTGACATATACATAGATTTTAATCGAAGATTAAAATAAAATAATTAATTATAAATAAGCTTTATAATTAACATATTATTAATCAGAGGTTAAAAATCTGGGATGTTGTAGTGCAAAAAGGGAAAACCTTCCACGAATCTCATATGCCTAAAGCATCTTCCCTGTACGGGTACAAATCTCGAATCGCATAAATGTTTTATGAACTGTGCCTTACTACGTAAGGACTTGTGTCCAATAGGGGACTTGCAGTATTTCTCTTGTATCTTTTATAATTCCAAAAACTCTTTAAAATAATTCTTTTCCAAAAATTCAAACGTTATTCTCTCAACAAGGTTTTCATATCTAACAATATATTCTGACGTTTTTCAAAACAATAATAATTCTTATAACAAGACATATTATCTCAATAGGCATATATACATCAATAAGCAGTCCATAATATTAACATGGTATAACAGAGAATCGCGCCTTCAAATATCATTCAACATTATGTGGTCTTAGTCTTTTTGTATGAGTGGCCAATCACACACTTACAATTTGCCACCATACTACTAGCTCATAGACCATTAAGTCCCGACCTTTGTGATGATCGAGAACGTCCTAATATAGAACCTAAATGCCACGGTGTCTTGGAAAAACTTCTCTCTTACCTTAGAAGTTAGCAGGAAAGTCCACAGTATCCAATAAACTTGGTCCGCTGCTTCGGGTACGTGCACATCGTCTTTGATCCTCAAATCAAGCACAACACCTTAACACTATATTACTAAGCTATTTAACTTTATATGCCTGAATAAAACTTTTCGAACACATGGGCGTTATGCCCAACATAGTAAAGCCATAACACAAAAGCTCTTCCTCAAAATTTTCCAAACCTTTTTAAAACTTTAAAACACATTAAAATCATATAAAAATCATGATTATAATTCACATTACATAAATAATTAGTGGCTAGAATTTTTGGATAACATTATAAAAGTTCAAAGAAAACAACTAAAACTTCACCAAACTTACTCAAACTTTTACTACAATTAGCATCACAAAATTCTTAAGTTTTCAATCAATAAAAATAACTTTTAAACTAATATTACTATAATAATAAAACTTGGACACAATCATTATTTACTTTTGAAAATCACTTTTTATACACCAAAAATCATTCCAAGGTTCCATACACACTATCACCAAAATTCCTACGTTCTACACACAAGAAATCATTTTTAAGCTAACACTAAATGAATTTTTGGACAGCATCTACAAACTTTACATGAAATCATTTTGTTAATTCAAAATTAATTCATAACTCCATTTTCAATTCATAATCAAATAATCTAAGCTTTTAACATGACCAATTATTTTCCTAAGTCCTAATGCATCACAGACCAAACTTGGACAACATTTGCATCCTTTAGGAAAATGTTTTCACATCAATAAAATTAATAAAACTCACTCCAAACTTGATCAAACTTTCATTCAAAGGAATCCTAACTTCTATACATACAAACCCACTTTTCAAACACTTAAAACACTTAGAAACAACCAACATAAAAGGCCCAACACAGTTGGTAGATAGCTGAGTTCCTTAACCATGATGTCCGTGGATATGGAAAAAGCTTTGTTGATAGAGGCAAAACCCACTTCGGTGATCTCTACGTCTCGGATGGGATTAGTCTTCGGCTATCGACTGGAGGATACCCTTGGTGCAAAAAAAAAAACACTTAGAAACAATTTTTGGACAGCATTAAGGCACATTGCCAATATCCAAATAAAATCATTATGAACATTTTATAAAATAAATAATTCCTCAAAATTTTACTTCTTAAACATCAAACCAACATATTCTAAGTACTAGTAAATTTTCCCGTGCAATGCACGGGTTTTAATTGTTTTTTTCTATATATTGATTCAAGTATAGATTTTGAAAATGTGTTTGTTAGATAATAAGTTAATATAGACTTTTTTTTAATGATGAATGACATGTATTTTATTTGAGTAGTAATATCATTGCAAGCAACTTAGGCAAATGCTCTAGATAGTAATTTATCCCTAAAGCTCTCCATAAGAAATGATGCATATGAAATCCATGTACAAATTGCATCCATGATAGTACAATCATCGTCGTGACCAATACAAAAGAAACAATAAACAAAAGAAATCTCATAATCTCATTGACTCACCTCTTATCATCAACATCTACACTCCTTCAAATAATCTCACCCCAACTCATAATTTAGCCTTATAATCAAATTCTTTCAAATTTTGATATTTCTCATTGCTAGAAGACAAAGTAGAGCATGGTTAAAATAAATCCAACAACAAATAATGTAAGGAGCAGACCCTCCAATCTACAATGATACATTTCTTATCACCCAATAGCAATTCTAGAGGATTACCAACTATTACATAATCACATACCCTACAAAATTTTTATTCTTAATTTAAACTTTTTTTTGACATAAAAATACCTGTTTGAAAAAAAAACCATTAAAATAAAACAGCAAACCTCAAATTCAAAAAACCGAAGGATTTGTGTCAAAAATGTTAAAAAAAATAGAGAGAGTCTTCACTCATCAACAAAACTTCTTAAAGAAGTTTCATTGTGGAAAATACAAAATTACCCTTCTGTTTTAGCTAATCATTAATGATGTACTTAGGAGGAAAATACATGTTTAGGAGGGAAAATGAATGAGTTTTAGGAGGGAAATCAAATTTGCCCTCAACTTCTCATATTTTATATTATGTTGATTAGAGACTCAATTAAAAATCTTGGGCAACATCTAAAATTAACACTTAAATCACAAAAAAAAAAAAAAAAATCATTCTAACACATTCTTTTATCACCTAATCTTATAAAGTTATTTTTCTCTCTCTCAGACCATATTTTACACAAGTTTTTGGACTTGTTTACTTTTTGGGCAACATATAGTATTTTTCAAACATTCTCTTGAATGTCCTCTCATGCTTCACCAAAATCACTCATAGTCCATCATATGATTTGAAGATAAAATACTCATTTAGCTTAAAATAAAACCATGAAAAAAAAAATACTATTTTAACATCAAAATAATCATATGCAAATAAAAAAAATTTCACTTTCCTTTCTCTCTTGTAATATTCGGCCATCTCTCCCATTTTTCCTCAAAGATCTTTATTCTTTTGAATAAGGGAAATTCATTTGGCCTTAGAAATTAAAAAAATTACTTTTTTCTAAGAAAAAAAAATCTTTTCTTTTATGCACAAAAGAAAAACTTACCCCTTTCTTCCAAAAGTGAGGTTTTTATTCTTAAGTACAAAAGAAAATACCCTACTAACATACATACATATATTCGGTCATCACCCTTTCTTTTTCTCAAATAAACTTTAAAAAATAAAGCCATAAAAACATACATGCATAGAAAAAACTTTTAGCCACCAAAAGAATATACATATTTAGGAAAGCCTAAATCAATATAACAATCACACATGCAAAGAAGAAAAGTTTAAAAACAATACCCATACCATTTTTATACATGAATTAAAGCTGACAATGCTTTTATGTTTATATCCATTGCGTTATCAATTGATCAAATTTATCAAATACCAAAAACTCTTTTCTCCAGCTCTGAATTTCGTTCCTTTGGGTGAACAATCTCAAATAAGATGAACCATAAAAGATTGAAGAGCACATATACTTTATTTCAATGTCTTATCGTAGATGCATGATTAAATATTACTTATAAATCAGTTGTAAAAAGCTATGTCTATTCCCATGCTATTTGCAAGTTTCAAAAATGATCCATTCAAAAAAAGATTTGGCACTTCCAATTTGAGTGCCTTTGTCATCAGTTGCTCAACCTATAGGTTAAACTAAAACTTTTTTCACCAAGGTTATTATTTTATATCAAGATAATTATTAATCCTTCAATGGTTTTGGAATAGTTTCAAATCATCATAATAATATTCAAATTACCGACACTAGTAGTTATACTAAATGCAACATCTTATGATTAAAAATCCATATGATTAATTTTCACATAAATCTATATGATTAGAAATAGGATTAATGTCAACGTCTTATTTTCACCATCTTAAAAATTGTTCTAATTGTTCATAAATGCGATGACTTGATAAAGTCTACTTACAATAGTTTAGGTCAACAACACATCAAATAGACCTTGGAGATGTCTTAATGAGCATTATATAATTGGTTTTTTTTGCTTAGATTTAGATTTCTTCACTAGCAAAGAATGGATGTCTTTTAAGTTTAATATTGATCTATGGGTATTCTAGAACTAAAGTGGTTTATTTCTTATGTCTAATGTTTTAGTTTTTTCTAGCATCCTTGGGAGAAATGATCTTAAGCCTTTTCATCCTTTATAATGGAGTATTCTTTTTTTCTTGATAAACAAAAAAACCATGATCAATTCCAAGAAATATGGTCAAATTATCACATGTGATTCATTTTTTTTTGGACAAGTCACATGTTGAAAAATATATATTGGAGATAAGAATAAAATATTGGTCAATTTGAAAAAGGATAACAGGCAAAGTTTATCTTATTATTCTTTTAGTACAACATCTAAATACAATACCATTAAGATATGAATTTACATTGTCTGTATGGAAAATACACTATAAAAGGATGCGAAATCCAATTAGTTAATCTATACAGATAGTATTATCCCTAGTATTGTCCCCGATTATTATCAACCTTAGGACAACCATGGCACAAAAAAGAAAAAATAAAACAGAATAAATACATAACATTGTTGACTCATAAATTATCTTTCTTGAGCAAGATATCAATCATCACGTCGACACTTCGTTATTGAAGAGCAGCCACGAACATACGGTGGTCGTTTAACATGAGGTTGAGGTTGAACTTTTTGGCAATTTTTATTATTTTTTTTACACATTTCTTTTTGTATATCCAGACCAAGGACACCTTGGTTGAGCATAGCCATACTTAGAAGGAGAATGCAAAAGAACAAAACCTTCATGTTGAACTTGATGGGACTTAAATTCCAGTGATGTTATGATTTTCTTTGAGCCTTACAATGTTAGTAACTATATCCATTACATCAGCCTTATTTATATAATTAATATTTTGTTATGGTTAGAATTAACATGTGATTGAGCTAAATTTACGTAACATAAAAGGTATAGCTTTTGTAGTTAGTTATTATGGGAAGATGAGTGGTTTTCATAACAAAGATTCTAATAACAATTTCAACCATTGCTATTTCTACAATTAGTGTTATAAAATTATGGAAAACACAAAGGCAAGATACGCAAAATAATAGAGAGGGAGAAATGAGAAAATAGTGAAGTAATTGTATTTTAATTCTTTGTGTGTTCTTACAATTTTATTTATAAGAAGCTCTTAATCCTAAAATAAATTAACTAATAAATTCCTAAGATTTTCTAAAATCATCCACCAAGAAAGGAAACTATATATTTTACCACACTTCTCATTGTATAAATATACATTATGAATATGTCTCTTTAAAACATTGCAATGAAAATCCCAATGGGATAAAAACTTAGCAAAGGAAAAAAACAACTATTCATAGGAAATTGTACTTGAAATATTGACATAGGTAATGGAACAGAAAAATAGGAAATGTCCCTGACCTAGGGGACCTCAAGACCAATGACTAGTGGTCTTGAAATCTGAGTGAGATCAGGGTTTGATGTATGACGGCTATGGAATATTTCTGAATTTTCAGTTGGAATACCTAGGTTCTCCCTCTGTTAACTAAAAGTGTGTGTAGAGTGTCAACATAGAGATGGGAAAAACCTACCTGACCCCACGACATGATAATGCCTTTTATAGGGGCGTGCGGGTGTGGGCTTGTATTGATGCCCGTTAGGGTTACCATGCTGACGTCAGGCTCTGTAAATATCTGGTATATATCTATGGCTTTCTAGGGAATAGACAACGCAGCATTGTACCGTAGCATGGACAGCTCAGCAGGTCTCATGTCTAAGCCGCGTGCAAGACGAGGGGGTGGCTTCGGATCCGAGCTCAGGATCGAGTGCCGAGCAGCCCTGTCTAGTTGGCCTACTGGGGACCTACTCGAGGTCGGCCCAGTTTTACGGTCGGTTGGCGACCATGTCTGTTGTAGTTGGTCCGATTAATAGGCGATAAGCCTTCGAACCATTAGGACGTCTGTCCTGAATGGAATGACTCAAATCGGTTAACCCTACAAGCCCCCCAAGCTGGTGGAGGCTTGAAAAGTCTGTGCCGATCTTGAGTTGGTGAGGATTCGATCCTATGCCTTCAGTCTTGTCTCCTGTCCTTTCAGTTGCCTGTGGTGAGGTTAGGGTTTCCCCAGGTTGACACGTGTCAAGGCTACGCTTCGAAAAGGGGGAAAGTAATAATGAGCGCCTTTTCGAGACTCGAAACTCTACCTGCCAACTCCTACGGTCTCACCACATGGCCACAGTTTGTGGAGGGATTCAGGGGGGGTAAAGCCTTTAAATTTTCCTCCCTTTTTCCTTTCCCCACACCTGCAACATCCCTAAGAAAATTTTTTCTCTGCATCTTCTTCTTGAGGCACTAGCTTTTGGGAGCGCTGTCAGTGTTGCTTTCTCTCTTCTAGTTTGTATTTTCCTCTATTCACATTTCTTCTTTTCCTTCTTATCTTCTGATTTTTCGGGGGGAACTGTTTTCTAGATTTGGAGAGCGTTCTTGTTCTCCATTTTCCAGTCAGGAGGGGTCTTCGGGAGGTCATCTTTTGTATTTTGTATTTTGTATTCTTTTCTTTTTTCCTTTTTTCTTCCCAAGTTTATCAACTCCCTCCGTGGCATAAAGTCTTTCTTCCCCACATTCTGGGAATATAATTGCGTAATTCTTTGATGTGCTTGCCTTTTAATCCATTTTGCTCTACAGGGGGTGCAGCTTTGTCATGGCCCCTGAGGAAATTACCTCAGGGTGGTTGAATGAAGAGGATGCAGTCTTGAAGCCTAAGGGGATGACAGAGGAGAACTTGGTTGATGCCCGACAAGCATTGGTTGACGCTCAAAAGAAGGCTGGAGAGGATGTCAAGGTGGCGGATGCTCGTCTTGAGAGGATGAAGTGGAGGGTCTCCGAGCCCAAACGGGATGAAGGGGTGAATCTGTCTTGCTGAAGTCCAACTTTTGTTGCCCGATTTTGTGGACGCTTCTCATTAACCCGCCATGCTCGAAATCTCATTGTGAATGCTTTCCATCAATCCTTCATGTTAGGAGCTTCCTTGTGCATGCTCTCCATCAGCCTACCGAACGAAGGCTAGACTTGTGAATGCTCTCCATGGGCTTTGGACTTGTGAATGCTTTCCATGAGCCTTGGACTTGTGGATGCTCTACATGAGCCCATTAGGCGAGGAATTTTCTTATGAATGCTCTCCATGAGCCTTGTAGACATTTTCTATTAGTTCACCATCTTTCTTTTTGATAATTTACTCGAGATTTCCGTAGTTAAGCGTGCTTGAAATTTGTATTTCTCTGAAGATCCGTTTCGGGATCCTGTTTTGTAAGCCATTTTTGGCCCACGCATATTAATGAAACAAAGCATTTTCGATTTCACCGTGTTTATTTCTTTACTTCTTAAATTTCTATTGCTTAAGAATTCGAAACTCAGACTGTTAGCCATGGTTGATTTCTCGAATCACGAGTAGGCCGCTCCAATGGTGGGTATTGATCGGTGTAGCGTTCGGGTACCTTTTATACTTAGTAATGTTATAAGCTCGTAAGCGCTATCAGAGCCTTGACTACAAATTTCTTCCGTTAGGTTTGGTGGCGAGCCAAACATAAGGAAGACTAGTACGTAGACAACATAATTTAAGTAAAGGTTTTTTTATGAATACGCATGTATGGCAAATACAATGGTTTTCATGTTTACCGAGTAAGAATCGAAGAAATTCTTAGCTGTAGTATGCTTTGAGTTTCGTAGCATTCCAAGTATTGTTGATGGCGGCACCCGAGAGTGTTTCAAGCCGATAGTTGCCCGAGCCGATCTTTGAAGAGATTCGATATGGTCCTTCCCTGTTGCGGGTGAGTTTTCCATCTTTGGCGTTTTTTAGCCCAATGTCGGCTCTTCGTAGGACCAAATCTCCTTCTTCGAAAGATCGTGGATTAACCAACTTTTTGTACTCTCTGGCTTGCCTTGACTTGGATTTTCTTTCTAGTTCTATGGCAAATTCTCGGACCTCGTGGCCGAGGATAAGGTTTTCCCTATGAAGTCTGCTGTTGGACTCTTAGGTGTTGCTCATCCTGAAGGTCGGTATTTGCCGCTCGATTGGAACGATAGCATCGCATCCGCACGTTAACCGAAATGGAGTTTCCCTTGTGGAGGTCTGCATGGTCGTTCTGTATGACCATAATACCTCAAGGAAGTTTTCCACAGATATGCCCTTTGCTCCTTCTAGCCTTTTCTTGATTCCCCGAATGATCGACCTGTTGACGGCTTCCACCTGGCCATTGGTTTGAGGGTGTTCAACCGAAGAGACAGAAGTGATGCTTGATCTTGTAGTCGGTCATCATCTCCTTAAAGGAGCCCGAAGTGAACTGTGTTCCATTGTTGGTTACCAGTGAATGGGGAACACCAAATTTGGATATGATGTTGCTTTTGAAAAACTTCTGGATCTTAGCAGAGGAAATAGTGGTGAGAGGTTTTGCCTCCACCCATTTGGTGAAGTAGTCTATTGTCACCACTACGAACTTGAATTTTCCAGGGGTAGTATGGAATTCGCCGATTATGTCCATCCCCATTGATAGAACGGCCAGGGAGCGGACAACGTGTGTAGTTCTTCTGGAGGTTTTTGATAGACGTCACTGTGGAAATGACAATATTCACTCTTTTTTACGTGGTCTATCGCATCCTTCTGTATGGTCAGCCAGTAGTATCCTGATCGAATTACTTTTCTGGTCAGCGATTTTCCTCCCACAGGGTTACTCCCTACTCCCCATGGACTTCTACTAAGACTTCTTTAGCTTGAGATGGTTCGAGACATCAGAGCATTGGACTGTCAACTCCTCTTCGGTATAACACTCCGTCAAGGACGGTGTATTCAGCCCCTTGCTTTATGATTTTCTTGGCTTTTAGGGGATCTTGGGGAACAACCCCTTGCTGAAGGTAGGCAGTGATGGGGGTCATCCAGTTTGTTGACAAGGAAACTACTAGGACAATGCTCGGTCCTTGAATGGTTTCCTGTATCAATGAGTTGTTATGACCTGATCCTTTGGTGCTTGCGATCTTAGAGAGTATGTCTGCTCGGCTGTTGGATTCTCGAGGGATATGAGTGATTTCTAAGTGCGAAAACTCGGTAGCTGGGGACTAACCCTGTCCAGGTATTTATGAAGGATAGGTTCCTTGGCTTGGTACTTGCCTTTGACTTGAGATACTACCAGCTGTGAATCTAAGAAGATCCGTATTGTGGTAGCCCCCATTTCCTTGGCGAGCCTCATCCCTGCGAGAACAGCCTCATACTCGGCCTGGTTGTTGGACGTGGAGAATTCGAACTTGAGTGAATACTCTAAGCTGATTCCTTCCTCGTTTTCCAGTATAACCCCAGCCCCTGCACCTTTTAAATTGCTGGACCCATCAACATACAGGGTCCAGCTTTGAGAGTTCGAACCTGTGGAAGGTTCGGTAAACTTGGCGATGAAGTCCGCTAAGACCTGTGACTTTATTGCTCTCCAAGGTTCATACTCTAGGCCGAACTCAAAAAGCTCAATTGACCACAAAACCATTCTCCCAGCAAGGTCGGGTTTTTGCAATACTTGCCTTATTGGCTGCTCTGTTCTGACAACGATCTTGTGGCTCTGGAAGTATTTTCTTAACCTCCTCGCTGTGATTATTTGGCAGAAAGCCACCTTCTCTAACTTGGAGTATCTGGTTTTAGGACCTTGGAGTGCTTTACTGACAAACTAAATTGGCGACTCCATTTTTCCCGATTCTATTACCAACACCGAGCTGACGGCGTGGTCACCCACCGAGAGATATTGGTAAAGGATTTCTCCTTCTTCCAGACTCATTAATACCAAGGGTGTTGACAGATACTCCTTGAGTTCGACGAAGGCGGTTTCGCATCGTTCATCCCACTAAACTCCTTATTCTTTCTGAGGAGCTGATACCAGGGAAGGGCTTTCCTAGCTGATTGAGATAGAAACCTTGATAGTGCAGCCTCCCTTCCACTAAGATGTTGCACTTGTTTCACATCGACGGGGCTTTTCATGTCCAGGCAAGGTTGTTAAAAACTATTTTTAATACGTAGAAACTTACGTATCCACGTTTCTACGTAAGGAAAACGAGTTGGTACTCAAGGAAACTCGCACCGCCATGGACTCGGCTGGACTCGGCTAGAAACGTGCAAAATCGGTCAAACTCGCGAGTCCACTAGCGAGTTAACGAGTTTGCTTCCTGGTCCAAAACGGCGACGTTTTGTGGCCAAAGCCCAAAAACGGCGGCATTTAACGCGTTTTAGAAAACCCCTTTTGGCCTTTTTTTTTTGTCTTTTCCTTTGCCATATGCAAACACGGCTCTTCTTCTCCAACGTGATCCTTCTTCTCCTTCAAGCACCAAGAGTTGCGATGCTGGTCAATGCTCACTGCTTCTCTGTCTCCTTGTTCATCGTCCTCCAGTCCTAAGTATCAAGGTAAACTCCTTCTCCCCTGTTCATCACTTCTTCCTTTTAGCCTCTGTCTCCTTGCCCGTTTGGTTTGCCTTTTTCCCTGCTGGCCTCTGTTTTCTTTTGCTTGTTGGCCTCTATTTTGTTCCTCTCTTGCTCAAGGACAATTCGGTGGCCATGGTTCCTTTTGCATTTGGTTTGGCCATTCTTTTTTTTTTTTTTAAATTTTCAGAACTTAGCAAACTCAATGAATATATTATACAACAATTTTTTTTTCTAATTTTTTTATGATTAATTTTGCCATTCTACTATGTTAGTGTTATTGTTCTCTATTTCATTGAATACATTATACAAGACAAAATACTTGGTTCAGACAATGCTTAGTTAGAATTAGAAATGTTTATATTCACGTTTATTATTGTTCTCTTCCTTAGGTAGAATTAGAAATGTTTATCTGTTATAGTGGTAACCGGTATGAATACAAGAAACAAGAATGATGATGTCGTGGCCACCTTTATCAGTTATAGAGTTATCTTATTCGGCCATGATATGAATATATTATATATGATAATAAATTGAATTTATTAATTTTCTCACAAAACTCAACTTTATAAAGTTACAATGTCACACAGACACACACATGTATATTTTAGGTAAACTCGTACGAGTTTACGAAACGAGTTTACGACTCGAATTCACCTAGGCAAAACGAGTTTGCGTAGACTCTCGAATATGACAACCATGTGTCCAGGATTGCTCGACACTTTTCGGGGTTTGCTTCAATTCCCCTTTCAGTGAGCATGAATCTGAGGAATGAGCCCGCCAGCACCCCGAAAGTGCACTTTTCGGGGTTTAGACGCATATTGTGCTGCTTGACCCGTTCCAAGATGGTGCGAGAGCTGCTTCCTCAAGTTCGGCCACTTTCTCTTCAATTGCAGTAGCTTTCTTACCACCCATTTGTCTCCTTTTTTGGGCCACTGGTTTTGCGTCTGGGTACACGCTTATTTGCAGTCTTGCGCAAATACTCGATTAAGGGGCTGATTACTCGAGTAGAATTTTAAAGCCTTGCGTAAATACTCGAGTAGTAACTCAGATTACTCGAGTAGTGAACACTGATTACACTTGTTACTCGAGTAAGGACTTGGCTACTCGAGTAACACGAGCTGTTACTGTTTTTAAATGAGTTTTTCACTTCTCAAAAGCACTTCTAACCATTCCTAACTTTTGGGTATTCTATATAAACCTATTTCTAACCTTTGTGAATGATTATTACAATTACCTATCATTTTCATATCAATTTTACAAAGAATCAAAGCCACTCTATTCTCTCTCACTTTCTCAAAATCAAAGCTTTAACTTTTACATTCTTTGATCAAGAACCTTGAATTTCTCATGTTGATCTTTTCATAGCTTTTGAAAGAGATTCATAGGATTGTTATTTTTGTTTTCATTTGAGTTGTAATCATTGCAAAGAAGGCAAACACTCTACAACAAAGGAAGTCTTGGTTGTGAATCAAGCAAAGTTATATTGGAAGCCTTGGTGTGGCATTTCATCAAGCACTTGGAAGCCTTGTTGTGAAGCAAGCAAGTGAAAGTCTTTGAAGAATCTCAAAGCAATTGGAAGTCTTGTTGTGGGGTATCGGCAAGCAAAAGAGAAGAGATTAGATTAGATATCAATAGGGTTACAAGGCAAAGGTGTGGTATCTCTTGTAGGCTAGCAAGAAGGGAGTCTTGTGAGGCATTTACTTGTAATTTGAGAAACTCTAATTCCTCATAGTGAAGAATCTCTCTTGGTTGAAGAGGGGACTGGAGTAGCTTTCAAGTGGATGAAAGTGAACCAGGATAAATCACTGTGTCGTATCTCTAAACTCTTAACTCTTTACATTCTTGTTATTCATTGTGTTCTTGGTTGAAAACCTAGAAAAAGTGATTTTTCATAATTGATTGAATTAAATCTTAATTGTACAAAATTGATTTGGGAAAATCATTTTCATAATCTAGGTAATCAATAAGAATATAGGTATTAATTGTTTCCGCTTTATCTCTGGTTATACATGTTAATTGATTGATTTTCGTATTTGATTGAAAAGTGATTAATTCATTAACAGAGGCATTAATCGATTAGTTCATGTCATTAATCGATTAAGGCTAAAGAATTTTTTGTGAAAATCATTTGTTTTAATCGTTTTGATTTGTTTCTTGCGAAAATCTTTCAAAGTTTCTTTTACACCTATTCAACCCCCCCTTCTAAGTGTTCTCCTAGTGTATCCTAGTGTGTAGATTATTCAATTCCTCTCTTGGAATCCTCCTTGGGATCTGCACTATTGAAGGATGGTCTTCTCATTATTTGCCAGTACAAACAAAGCGTCATTATGGCATGTTGGCAGAGGCAAATCTATAGAATGATTTTGGAGTCTATAGATTATTTGGCGATGAAGAGTGGCTGCAAGGGCCTCAGCAACTTGATCTGCATCAGTAATCTAAACTTGTACTTTTAGCCTTGTTGGTAAAGTTGGATCCCTTAAGCTAACATTGTAATTGGGGAAGATGTTAAGAACCACACTTCCAGCATCAAGGGTGGTAAGTACAGTTCCGATAACAACATTTTCATAATGGAGGAAACTAGAGTCTAGCAAAGCTACTCTAGTAGTGATGGGGAGGCCTTTCCTTCCATGAAGTGATAGTATCGATCTTATTGCTCCAAAATGAAGGGTAGTATATCCCTCTGTCTTCCGGTGAGTGATCAAAGTTTTGAGAATTTCAAGGTCAACATATTGCTCTTGAGAGGTGGTTGCAAGACTGCACTGATCCAATCGAAAAGACTGGACATACTCTTTTACATCTGGTCTTTTGGTAATAACCAGGTTTCTTATGGTTTTTAGGACAAACCTTTTTCTTCTAAAGATATTATAAGGGCTTAGAAGAGGAGGAACAATATCTATGATATGGGTATCCTCAGGAACATAGGAATACTCTATTGAATTTTCTATTTTAGAAGATAAGGTTTTTGTACATGAAGGGGGTAGAGATAGTGATAAGCTTAACAGTACCGGGTGCGTGTTTGACTGAGCAAGTGTTTGGGTTTGGGTTTCCATGTAATTGTGGGTGTCTTCCTTACTCACTCTTATCATAATAGCAGGGGAAGGACACGTGGCAGATAGTGGCAACAGCAGCAGAGGAGAATGTTTGATCAGAGACTTTAGATACCAGTTGTTGCGGTAAACATTGTCAAAACTTGACTTTTAAAGGCGGGTTTTTTAAAGTTAACTGCTGGTCAAAGAAATCAGCAGTTATGGCAGGGAACGGGTGACATGTTGAGGCCGGTGAATGGCTGCAGCAGACTCGTGACCTTTGAAGTCAGTTATTTCAATAAGTGTTGTAGAAATTACTTGACTTTAAAAGACAGTTAATTAAAGGGACCATTGTTAAAGATAAAGTTAATGAAATGAAATAGAAAATCGAGAGAAACAGGAAAGCACAAGTTAGAAGGTGATTGGTGCACAGAAAAGGAGTTATTTCTTTTCATTTAGAGATCCTCCGTGTGAAGGCTCCCTTGTGGCAAATTTATACAAATGAAAAGAAGGAGCCCTCAATCACTTGCTCAGAGGATAAGGTTCCCCGGCTCAACATTCCTCATCTTCTGCTCTTCCACTATTATCTGTTTGTTTATCAGTTCAGTCCACTTTTTTTTCACTAATTGCTCTCCTTTTTTTTTTCGTTTTCCATTCTTTTAAAATAAAAGGTTAGATGAAATGAATTTTTATGAGATCTTGACTCTTTTATGACTTTTTATTGGAACAAATTTTACCTGTTTGGAAAGCTCTTCTCACATAGATTATGAATCTACCAACTTTTTACTAAAAAAAGCTTTTCCAAAAAAGTGCTTTTCCACAAGTGATTTTATTAAAATAATCAAAAACTCAAAATTTACAATTTTTTTACTTTGACTCTTGGTAACTTTTCTATTCAGTGTCTGATTTTAATCAATTATACCATTCCGAAAAACTCTCTTCGGATAGATTTTAAATATGTGATATTTTCACTTGAGAAGTTACTTTTGTTAGAAAATGATTCTCAAAAAATGAGTTTTTACCAAACGAGTAAAAAGTATTTTTAATTAATTTTTTTATATTTTTCCTTGCACATTCTCTCTTATTATTTCCTTTAATAATTTTTATTTCAAAGGGGACAGAATTGGGTATTCACAATTGAGAATGTAATTATATAGTAGAGTCAACACTTGCAAAGCATGAATGCATGCAAGATTTGAAATAATGGGTTTAAGTAAAGTAACATATAAGTGAGTTTGACGTAACATCATGACCCAAAATCTTAAGCCAATGGGTCTATGAACTTTATCACTTATATACACTTTAATTTATACATTATTATACAATGTGCGACTTCTTTACCTACAAGTCTACAACTCAAATTGGAAATTTCAAACATATATCCTTGTTTGCTTGGAAAAAAATGTTCAATTCCAAGAAATATATTCAACTTATCATATATGATTCCTTTTTTTTTTTGGAAAAATCACGTGTTAAACAATATATATAGGACATAAGAATAAAATATTGGTCAGATTAAAAAATGATAGCACCTCAACACAATACTATCAACTATCAAGATATAAAATAGTTGATAAATCGTATAGCTTTTCAAGCAAGATGTGAAGGCTTTGATTTACTTTGTCTGTGTGAAAAACACTCTGTAAAGAGATGCAAAATTCAATTAGGTAGTTTTTACTCACAGTATTAGCTCAAATTATTAGCTTTGGGACAACCTTGGCCCACAAAAAAAGCATAAATATATAACATTGTTGGCTTATAAATCATCTTTGTTGAGGAAGCTATCATATGTCACGTCGACATCTCGTAATTGGAGAGCAACCACGAACCCATTCTGGTCGTTTAACAGGACGAAGACTTTTTTGGCAATTTTTATTTTTTGCACACAATTTTACTTTACTTAGATCCACACCCAGGACTCCTTGGTTAAGCATAGCCATACTTAGAAGGAGAATGCAAAAAAACAAAACCTTCATCTCAAATTTGATTGGACTTCAATTTCAATAATGTTATAATTTTCTTTGAGCCTTACAATATTTATATGGTTAGAATTTTTACATCAGCCTTATTTATATATTCAATCTTTTGTTATGGTTAGAATTAACGTGTGATTGAGCTAAATTTACGTTAGATGAAACATATAACTTCAGCAATTAGTTATTGTGGAAAGATAAATAGTTTTTACAACTGAGATTCTAATTATAGTTGCAATTGTTTTTATTTATGAAATTATTGTTATAAAATAAAGGGAAAAACAATGACAATACACGCAAAAGAATAGAGGGAGAAATGAGAAAATAAAGGAATAATTTTATTTTAATTCTTTGTGTGTTTTTACAACAAATTATGAGTCTTATTAATAACAAATTCTTAATCTTGAAACTAATCAATCTATAAATTCCTAAGATTTTCTAATATCATCTATAAAGAAAGGAAACTATATATTTTACAACATTTCTCATTATTTGAATATACACTATGAATATGACTTGTTAAAACCTAGCTATGCAAATCCCAATGGGAAAAAAACACATGAGTAATGATATATTAACCTATAAAATCAATCTACATCACAAGTAAGTGACATGTGTCAGTTGTTAACCAATCAATAGTAAGCAAGTGACACATGTCACTCTCTTTATGGTGTAGGTTGATTTGTAGGCTAATTTTGTAAGTCTATAAATCATTTTTGAAAACATAATGAAAGAAAAAAAAAGTACGGTTTTCATTGGAAATTCAATTCATACTAATGACATATAACTTACTTATTTCAATGTAAAACTTGTTTTTCTTGAAAATTAAAGCTGACAATGTTTTTCTGAGTATGTCTATTATATTATCAATTGATTAAATTTTGCAAATGCCATAAATTCATTTCGTTTGCTTTGCATTCTATTCCTATGGGTAAAACAATCTCAAATCAAATGAATCGCAAAAGATTGAGGAACGCATTTACTTTATTCCAATGTCGTCTAGTAGTTGCATACCTAAATATTACTCCTAATATATCGGTTGCAAAAGCATGTTTTTTTAGATGATCAAAAGCATGTTTATTCCTATTCTATTTGCAATTTTCAAAAATGATCCATTCATAATAAGATATGGCACGTCATGTTCGAGTGCCTTTAATTTATTGCCAATTGCTTAGCCTATAGATTAAACTAAAAAATTTTCCACCAAAATTATTATTTTATATCAAGATAATTCATAATACCTTCAATGGTTTTTGGAACAATTTCAAATCATCATAATAATAATAATAATCAAATTACCAACACTCAAAGCTATTATACTGAAACAGAATTTTACCCACAACTGCATGAAATATCATCATTTACATAAATCATAGAGTTAATAGTCATTTAAGTTCCCCGAATATACATTAGGCACCAATTTATTCCTTGGAGACTTTGTCCATCAACTAAACCCCAAAAAATTCAATATGGCAACACGTTTGTTCCTCTGGCAAACTATTCTCATCACTTATTGCAAATAAAAATATAGAGAATCAAACGATATCTATAATTAGTAGTATAGCCAAATTAATGCATCAGAATCATAGGGAAGCCCTAAGTTCAGGAAATGATTTTATAAACACACCTGCATAAGAGCCAAAACCTTAACTTCATCACCAACTTTGTTGATCCCTTGTTCAACGTGGTCAGTGGCTACTAATCCTAATCCAATCAATACAAATTAAGAAAGTTTCACCAGAAAAAAAACAAATTAAGAATGAGTAAATAGTCAGGTTAGTCTCTGACTTTGTGGGCACCAATCCAATAAGTCCATGAAATTATCGAAATTCTAAATTAGTCCCCAAAATAGAAAAATTAGAGTCACATTACTCCCTTCTGTCAGTGGTCCACAAAGTTAAGGACTAATTTGACCGGTTCCGACAATCTCAAGGAATATTTTGACCGATAGTCAACCGTCTTTTTTTTTTGCACATCGTTTTGGCCATTCCGTTAGTCCACATTTAGGACCACCTATTGTCATTGATGTTGGGGGATGACTCATGTTTTCCTATTTCAGGAACCAATTTGAAATTTCGAAAATCTCAAAGACTAAATTGATCAGTGCTCACAAAGTCAAGGACTAATATGATATATTACTTAATTAAGAAAATGAGGTAATGGGGTTGCATTCGGGAAATCATTGATTTAATTATTATGTGCCTTTTTCAATATAAAAGAAGAAACAAATGTAAATTTTGTGAGTATTGAGTACTCATGAAGTCCCACATCGCTAGTTGCACAGAAAATAGAAAAGTTTATAAGCTCGTTTGTTCTCTTAAAGTTTAAACGGATTTGGGATAAGGCTAGTTGTCCAAAAGTAGTGTACTGGGCAGCTTAGGTGAGCCGGGACTTGGGAGAGCCCATGTCCTCGTGCACTACAAGAAAAGTGTATTGGGCAACTTAGACGAGCCGAAAGTTTAAACGGATTTGGGATAAAGACTGGTTGTCCAAAAGTGTACTGGGCAACTTAGGCGAGCCCATGTCCACGTGCACTGCAAGAAAAATGCAAAATAGCGATAGATTTTTTAAACGGATTTGGGATAAAGACTGGTTGTCCAAAAGTGTACTGGGCAACTTAGGCGAGCCGAGATTTTTTAAAAATTTAGCGAGTAAAAGTTTAAACGGATTTGGGATAAAGACTGGTTGTCCAAAAGTGTACTGGGCAACTTAGGCGAGCCCATGTCCACGTGCACTACAAGAAAAATGCAAAATAGCGAGGGACATTTAGGTGAGGGATTTTTTAAACGGATTTGAGATAATGACTAGTTGTCCAAAAGTGTATTGGGCAACTCAAGCCTGTTTTCGGTACAAGAGCCCATGTCCACGTGCACTACAAGAAAAATGCAAAATAGTGAGGGACATTTAGCGAGCAAATGTGAATTCACTTTGCAAGGGATTTTTTTAACGGATTTGGGATAAAGGTTGGTTGTCCAAAAGTGTACTGGGAAACTCAGGCCTGTTTTCGGCACAAGAGCCTATGTCCACGTGCACTACAAGAAAAATGCAAAATAGCGAGGGACATGCGAGGGTTTAGCGAGCAAAAGTTGCGAGGGATTTTTTTAAGCAATTTTGGCATGGGACATTTTCCTCGTAAATTTGTCGCTAGATATGCATTTGTAATGCAATAAAGTTTGCAACGGATTTGGGACATTTTTTAAACAGATTTGGGATAATGACTAGTTGTCCAAAAGTGTATTGGGCAACTTAGGCCTGTTTTTCGGCACAAGAGCCCATGTCCACGTGCACTACAAGAAAAATGCAAAATAGCGAGGGACGTTTAGCGAGCAAAAGTGAATTCAATTTGCGAGGGATTTTTTAAATGGATTTGGGATAAAGACTAGTTGTCCAAAAGTGTACTGGACAACTCAGGCCTGTTTTCGGCACAAGAGCCCATGTCCACGTGCACTACAAGAAAAATGCAAAATAGCGAGGGACATGCGAGGGTTTAGCGAGCAAAAGTGAATTCACTTTGCGAGGGATTTTTTTAAGCAATTTTGGCGAGGGGCATTTTCCTCGTAAATCTGTCGCTAGATATGCATTTGTAATGCAATAAAATTTGCAACGGTATGTTTCCCTCGCAAACCTGTCATCACGAATTCCTTTAAACAGCCAAATTTTTGGCGAGCGAATAGTTTCTTCGCAAAGCCGTCGCTACGAATACATTTTTAAAACAATAAAGTTTGTGAGGGCATATTTCTCTCGCAAATCCGTTGCCACAAATTCCTTTATACTATCAAATCGTTTGCGATGGAATATTTTCCTCGCAAATCCGTCGCTACGTATGCATTTTAATGTAATAAAGTTTGCAAGGGCATATTTCTCTCTCAAATCCATCGCCACAAATTCCTTTATGTAGTCAAATTATTGGTGAGGGAATAGTTTCCTTGCAAAGCCGTCGCTACGAATACATTTGTAAAACAATAAAGTTTACGAGGACATTTTCTCTCACAAATCCGTCGCCCCAAATTCCTTTACGCAATCAAATTGTTGGCGAGGGAATAGTTTCCTCGCAAAGCCGTCACTACGAATACATTTTTAAAACAATAAAGTTTGTGAGAGCATGTTTCTCTCGCAAATCCATCGCCACAAATTCCTTTATGCTATCAAATCGTTTGCGAGGGAATATTTTCCTCGCAAATCCGTCACTAGGTATGCATTTTAATGTAATAAAGTTTGCGAGGGCATGTTTCCCTCGCCAATCCATCGCCACAAATTCCTTTATGCAGTCAAATTATTGGCGAGGGAATAGTTTCATCGCAAAGCTGTCACTACGAGCGAATACATTAGTAAAACAATAAAATTTGCGAGGGCATGTTTCTCTCGCAAATTCGTCGCCACAAATTCCTTTTTGCTATCAAATCGTTTGCGAGGGAATATTTTCCTCGCAAATTCGTTGCTAGGTATGCATTTTAATGCAATAAATTTTGTGAGGGCATTGTTTCCCTCGCCAATCCGTGGCCACAAATTCTTTTATGCAGTCAAATTGTTGGCAAGGGAATAGTTTACTTGCAAAGTTGCCGCAACGTATGCATTTTTAAAACAATAAAGTTTGCTAGGGCACGTTTCTCTCACAAATCTGTCGCTAGGTTTGCATTTTAATGCAATAAAGTTTGCGAGAGCATGTTTCCCTACCAATACGTCGCCACAAATTCCTTTATGCAATCAAATTGTTGGCGAGGAGATAATTTCCTCGCAAAGTCGTCGCTACGTATGCATTTTTAAAGCAATAAGGTTTGCGAGAGCATATTTCTCTCGCAAATTAGTAGCCACAAATTCCTTTATGTAGTCAAATTGTTGGCGAGGGAATAGTTTCCTCGCAAAGTCGTCACTACGTATTCATTTTAATCGAATAAAGTTTGCGAGGGGATAATTCCTTCATAGATCCGTGATAATATAATGCTTATGGTGTTAGATAATTAATTTTTTAATATTTGTTATATATATATAAATTTGCACCCTAAATCATAAGTATCATATTTCGGCCCAAATTAAATCTATATTAACATGATTACTTTCACGAATTAAACTCTAACCACTGTCACCGTTGGGAATAACTTTAACCTAAATCTTACCCTAACCATTCCATCCCAACATCCATCACCACGTCCACTGTTCACCACCACCCGACTACTAATGCAATTTTGTTAACCACCAAAACCACGCCCTCCATTTTGACCACTGCCATAATAACAAACCTAGTTGAACCAAAAACAAGTAGGAAGCAGTAACCCAAAACGAGTTGATCCAAATTAAACTAGTAAAATTGGTTTCGATTCAACCAGTATATATATATATATATGTATAATTTAAAAAAAAAACCTACAAGTGCAAGAATAAGAGAGAATAAAATGTGTGAGAGAGATTAAGGTTCTTCACACACTCATTGCCTGCTTAACAAATTCATTCATTTCCCTTTTTATATCCCTTCCATCCTCAATGAAAATCATTCAGGTGAGTGTTGACGTGCCTGATACGTGCGCTGGTCCTTTTTCCTTGAATTCATGCTCTTCTGCCACATGTTTTTGAGCCATAACATAATTTGGCTTCCTTTTTGACCCTTTTATCTATGCTCTTTTGGCTGAATTCCCATTGCTAGAGTGATTGTTACTCATTCGTGTTACATTTAAACTCAACTCTGAGTGAATGAAAACCGACTCCTTTATCTTCACATTGCAATCCACTTCTTTGTTTGCTTCTCTCTCTTCTGTCATTTTTGCAATGAAATGTTTTTTTAGAGATTTTAAAGCCAATAACTTGTATAGAAACCTTTTTAATGTTCACTTCGGAATTTACTTCTTTTATTGCTGACTAGCTACAAATGTGAAGAGAGTGCAACTCTTGCAATGTCTTTCTTCACAAAATTAACACAATTTAAGTCACAAAATTAAGAAATCTCACCAAACAAATCTGACTCAACACTCAAAATACCGAGAAAGCTTCCTTCTCACTTCTTCACTTACCCTAATTCAAGTTATCCCCTTTCAAACATGTGCTCAAGTTCTCCAGCTAAATCTAAAGAAACACGACGACGAGTTATAAAATGAGGCAACAAATTTACCTCCTCGGTGGTTGACCGTGAGTTGCATGGTGGTTGATGGCGAGCTCCAAGTTCTCTTTGCTTCAAAGAATAATGATTGAACAAAAACTTGGGAGACATTTAAGTTGAAAAATCCAAACACATTAAATTTGCTTTTTATAATTATTTTTGGTGTTTTCTTTATTTAATACCAAAACTGATACATTTGCATTTTACCCCAAAAGCAATCTATTATAGACTATCAAAAACCGAGAAGGTAGGTGCTCTCTTATGCTAAAAAGAGCACAGCAAAATGCTTCAAATGATATTGGATAAAATCACTCATCCGGTCCAATTGAGAATTAGTAAGGAACAAGCAAATTTGATGCCTTTTATAAAGAAGGAGGTAAATCAAGTTTCATTTAGTATGCATCCAAGTAAAGCCCGGGTCTTGATGGTACTCCAACACTCATTTATCGTAGATTTCGACATATTATTGAAGATCAAGTTGGGATACATAAGTAAAATCAAAGAGGGGTGGTTACATTGGCTTTAGGAAATTCATGACTTTCAACAAGACAATGCTAGCGAAACAATAATGATGGAGATTGCAAGTTAATGATACAATAATGTTGGAGATTGCAAGTTAATGATATGTCCCTCCTCTAAAAGGTTTTGAAAGGAAATACTTTAATTTCCTCATTCATCTCTTAATTAATTCGACTGGGAAAAATCTCGTGGTTAGTTTTATATGGCAAAGTATTCTTTCCTCTAAAAAGTTGAATGAGAAAAGCACAATATAGAGGGTAGGTAATGGAGAAAAGGATCAAATTTAGGATGATAGGTGGGTCTCTATGCTTGCTGATTGTTACTAACATTTTGGCAGCAACAACATGACCATTACACATGGGTTCATGAGCTTACAATTCCCTTGACAGTTGGAATTATGAGTGTTGATTAGAAATTATTTTTGACCCATTTGAATCTGATGTTATTTTGAAAGTTCTTAGGACTAGGCATGAGAATGAAGATCTGCATATAAGGAGATATACGCCCGATGGTTCTTACTTGGTAAAATATGGGTATAATTAGTTTTGCATCTCGTATAGCTCCTCTAACTTGTTGAAAGTTCCACGTTGCCTGTCTCATAATATGTGGTATGGTTTAAATACTTATTGAGTTATTCCTCTCCTAACCAATTGGTTTTGAGATGAAACCTTAACATGCTTCAGGTTCAGGTACTTCTCTTTCTGGTTGGCCCAAGCTTTGGGCTTTGAAATCAATCCAACGGGTTCGTAACCTAGCTTGGAGAGGCAGTAAAAATATCCTCCTGATTTGGAAACACTTGGTAGATAGAGGGGTTATCAATGATCCTATTTGTCTATTATGCGGTGTATGCAGTTTTGAGTTGCTCTCATGTATCACCTTTGTGGTTTGCCTCATCACTTGCCATGAGAACAATGGATGACCCAAACCTTCACTTTAAGGATTCATTATGCATTGTTCTATCATCTAGCATTAAAATGGGCCATTTTTATATGGTATTGGAACTGCTATATGTAATTCGTACGCGGAAGAATGAATGGCTATTTAACAATTAACAACAACAAACTCATGAGTATAGAGCATAACCTTTCACAGGCTGCTAGTAAGGGTGAGCATGGGACAGGTTGGCACGGGTTTGGCTTGTCCCTCACCCGTCTCGAAATGTTGCTCAGGTCAATTTTTCAACCTGAACTCGTCCCTAATTAGAGAGGGACAAGGTAAGGATGGGTCCTCACAGAGACGGATCTGGGTTCACCCGAAACACGGATAAATAACATTAAAAAAACATCAAACCATTCAAATTTTGAAATTTGCATAATCTTTCTAAAAATAATATAAAATTTAGTTGTTCACCAAAATATATATATATATATATATATATATATCTGATGGATTCATTAAAAAGAAATTACAAATCAAAGAGATAAGATTGCTAGCTTCTGCAGAATCAATGAGCAAATGCATACTTTATGGGTATATATATATATATTCAAGAAAGGAAAAGAAAAGCTGTATAAGCAATAGAAATGGGTACAAGTTCGAAGACCTCTTGTATGTTTAGTTTCACACACACGTTCACAGTTAATACTTAGTAGTTAGGGTCTGTTTTATTTTTTTTCACAGGTTTTACTGTTTTAGGTTTTAGAAATTAGAATAATAATTATAATTAATATATATATATATATATATAATTATATGTCTGGGCCGGATCCGGGTGACCCGGGCATGAACCCGAACCTGTCCTTAATATTGTCGGGTCTGTCCTTTTCACAAACGGGTTCGTTCCTTCAAAGGCTTGGGGACGGGTTTGACCCGACCCGAACCCGTCAGGTTGGGACGGGCCTCTGGGTAGGGTCAGGTCATGCTCACCCCTAGCTGCTAGGCTTGTTGATCTTTTGGAACCGATACCCAACGCTAATTCTCCAGATGTCGCTATTGCTATACATGAGGATCAGAAGGGGTATTTCACGTTCATTTTGATGAATCTTTTATGCCTAGAATTGGCACTGGATTGGGCTTAATTATTTGCGATAGTGAATGGATCTCTTTGCAACAACCTTAGCTTGAATGCCGTTGTGGTCGAGGGACATGCTCTCAGGTGGACTCTGTAACACCCTATCTTAACTAACATGCTAACTACCCCGATTTATTTAGTGACTTGAAAATTTCTTTTTAAAACCATTTTTAGCTTGTAAAAATCTCTGTCAAATCGGACAGAGTTTCCTTTGTTTTATGGATATCCCCAAAAGTAAGAGTTCTCCTTGAAAACCTGTTTAACATTGTTATATAACCAGCAGTATGCCAACAGGGCAAAATACAAATTAGTTCAATACATTCGAGGACATTGTCTCCAAAATAATAATCAAGTTATAAAATAGTTTAATTTCCCCAAAAGGTATTACATAATATTTATATACATCAAAAGCCAAAGTTAAATTCTTGGACCAATATAATATCACCCCCTAACGTTCACACTCCACGTTGTGGAGTGTGCCCCTGCTCGGCCACGACTAGTGCATGCTCCGCTTCGGTACCTGTAAAAGTATATCAAGAAGGGTAGCATTACACAGAACTTAGAAATATAGCTTCTACGAAAGCATAGTAATAAACCAAGGTCCTACCCTACTCCATACTATCCAAATCATATACTACCTCACTTTCCTTTTATACAGCTCAAATTTCCCTATGATTTCAGTTACATGATTTCCCTATGCCTTTCTAATCTTTCCATTTCATTCTTTCGCGCACCTTTCGGTGGGTATTATTTCCGTTGATCGCACACCACAAGGACGGGTCCTAATTATACCTAGTCACACTCCCTACGGGAGGGTCTAAAATTCACACTCTATTGTGGAGGGTCCTACTCTACACACGCTCCGTTATGGAGGGTCGATCCTAATCTATACACGCTCCGTTATGGAGGGTCGAACCTAATCTATACACGCTCCGTTATGGAGGGTCGAACCTAATCTATACACGCTCCGTTATGGAGGGTCCATATATATGTATATATATTCGCACTCCACTTAGGGAGGATCCTATGAATTTACGCCTATCCGCACTTCCATTTGGAAGGGTCCATCCTAATCGTTAGTATTGTCGCACTCCCTTTGGGAGGGGTCGTTCATACCTAAACTCACCTTTCACATTCCTATACCCACACCTAAATAGGTGGTCCTTTCTCACATTAACAATATAATTTCCCATTGTCCAATTATTACTCTCATTACTAACCCATTTATTATCTAATTTCCTTTCAATTCCATTATTCAACTCAAGTCATTATCTACAACAATTATCCTTTTTACTTAGCATACTTATCTCTATATTTTCCTTAATTATTGCACCTCGTACTCCTAAATTAAAACAAGTCTATCACTAACACTTTCCCTTTTCTTTACCTATCTCTTGGTTATCCCAATAATATAACATTTCATTCCTTCCACAATTTCCATGCCTTTTCAAGCTTACAACGAATCTCTAATTATTTTTGCTCCATCATTCACTCTTAGTTCCTTTATAATTTCCTTATGTTTTGTCATCCAGTTATTCTCATTACCCTCTAATTATATATATCTACTTTGTCTATTATTCACTTCCTATCCACTATTATTCATGCATTTGTTCTGACAAATCTCACTAGTTACTCTTTCTATTCTCCACTAATTACTTCCTTTATTTTCATTATCAAATACCCTAAGGTTTTTATGCTATACTCCCTCTCTACCCCTAGCCATCGCTATAACTAAAGAGAATCTACTTCCTAAGCTAAGGTAATACGAACCCTCTTACCTTGAATGTGAAGGGAGGAGGCCACCAAAAATCCTAGCTTTTCCTTAGCTTTAGAATCCCTAGCTCCTAAATCTTTAGCCCTTAGCAACTCCATTCTCGAATGATTTGAGCCCTCATCTTGGAAGGAGAGTGAGTTGTTCTTGAGATGGAGGTAGGTGCACACATGAGTCTCCATAGCTTTGAATTGAAGAAATCCAATGGAGGTAGGGGGAGAGGAAGGGTCACGAATTGGGAGGGTGTATGAGGATGGTTCTTGGTTATTTCATTGTAGAGGGTTTGATGGAGATGATGATTCATGAGGATGGTGGGACTTGGTTCATGAGTGGAAAGGGAGGAAGATGATGGTGCTTGCTCTTGGATCAAGAGGGTGGGTGATGGTGTTGATCTTGGTGTTGGTGTGGTGGTGTTCATGGTGCTTGAGGGAGGATGGGAGAGGATGAGTGCTTGGTGCTCCATGGGTGTGTCTAAGGGAGGAAGAAGAGATGGTGATGGAGCTTGGTTGCCTTAGGTGGGAAGAGAGGAGGTGGTGGTGTTGAGAATCTCTTGGAATTGAGGGGGAGGAGGACGATGGAGGTGAAGAGAAGAGGGGAAAAATGTGTTGGTGATGGCCCTTGATGTGTTTTTGATGCCCCTTGCAAGAAGAGCACCCAATCGTGTGGCTGGTGCTGCTTGACTTGGTCACCAAGTCCGATCGGATGGCTGAGATCGCACCAGGCTGATCGCGCGCGCCTGGGCGCGGGCGTCGCACGCCTGAGCGCGGGTCTGGCACCAGTGCCTGATCTGGTGCGTGGTGCAGGAAACTGGTGCGGTCAGGAGGAAGACTGGTGCGCCAACACTGAAAATGGTGCATGGCTGGTGCGATTTGCGCGCGCCTGGGCGTATGGATGGCGCGCCTGAGCAAAAAACCTACTGTCTCAGCACCAATGAACAGTGGTGCGCGCCTGGGCGTGCACCGGTGCGCCTGGGCGTGCACTAGTGCGCCTGGGCGTGCACTAGTGTTTCCCAACTTCGATTCGCCGTAACTTTTTCGTTAACCGTCGGATCGAGTCCAAATTTTTAGACATGCTTCTTCACCCCACAAACTTCACATCCAACGGTGGAATTTATTTTCTTAGTATCCTATAATAAATTTCTAATTTTCTCTTTTCGGTCGATTTCTAATATCTAAAACGCCGATTTAACTCCCGATTTCGCTTATTTGACTTTGCCCAAAGCCAAAACTGCCTTCTATACAACCCCTAGGACTTATAATCACCACTCACCTACCTACCAAAATTCGTTAAGTCATTAATCTACCCATTCCTTCCACTTTAACTATGTTAATTAATTAATTATTGCTTGGAATTAAATTTGGGATGTTACAATTCTCCCCCACTTATTGGAATTTCGTCCCCGAAATTCCGTTTAATTCCTTTAATGGAGAACCATCCCAATGCAAGGTCCTTCGACTACAATACTTACTTCCCTTTGGTCTACTCCCCCACTTGGAATCGGCATACCATTTGCATTAGTACGCCACCAAATTTCTTGCACTCTATGAAGAGCTCGGTCTTTAGTTCAAATCGGTTAGTCTCAGTGCGGGGACTCTACGAGGTTTTTAAGGTTGGTTTTTCTCACGGTTAATCGTTTTCAAGAGTCTTGCTAGTAAGACTCCGAATAAGTCTTTGGATTTCTAAAACCAGGTTTAACTCTCCAAGGGAATTGGAGATAGTTTCTAGGGTCAACTGGATTCCCTCAGCAATTTTGATGCAAGGTTTTGAAAAGGGTACTATTCAGGTCGATTTCCTTCCTTCAATGTCGGGTTGGTTTCTGTTCTACTTAAAAACTTTCAATGACATCGGCCATTAATAAATGCAAAGATCGAGGTGGTCAATCTCAATCTCATATTCATCAATGGTAATATCACTGTCGGGTTTATTGATGATAACGTCACTTAACAGTTGTAAGAGCCAGGACGACCAATCCTACTCTTACACCCCATTAAACAACAATACCACCATGGGTTTGGTTCTATTCTACCCAGATTTCTACAATTTCTTAACCATTCCTAAAAACTCTAATCAAACACACACATCATTCAAGCATACATTGCAGCATTTCACATCAACACACACACAAATATCAAAATGAACGTTATCCATTCATATTCACACACTAGTTACTGTCTACCTATGTGTCCTATTTTACTTATCCTAGTGTTGTCCTACCAAGTCTTTCTCTCAAACTTTATCCTAGTTCATTATAATTCTATCCTACTTGAGAATTCACCGATAACTAATACCACTAATTCATACATAACAGAGAATAACATACATATGCATGCATAGCTTCACACACCTATACATTCAATCATAATCCTAATAGGATTTCTACCTCGACTCTAACACTTGGACATCTAACTTTACATCGGTTACTCGCTTGATAAGTAACCACTGGAGTAGTGAATAACTCCAAGGGCCGAGGAAAAACTGCTCTGATACCATAAATGTAACACCCTATCTTAACTAACATGCTAACTACCCCGATTTATTTAGTGACTTGAAAATTTCTTTTTAAAACCATTTTTAGCTTGTAAAAATCTCTGTCAAATCGGACAGAGTTTCCTTTGTTTTATGGATATCCCCAAAAGTAAGAGTTCTCCTTGAAAACCTGTTTAACATTGTTATATAACCAGCAGTATGCCAACAGGGAAAAATACAAATTAGTTCAATACATTCGAGGACATTGTCTCCAAAATAATAATCAAGTTATAAAATAGTTTAATTTCCCCAAAAGGTATTACATAATATTTATATACATCAAAAGCCAAAGTTAAATTCTTGGACCAATATAATATCACCCCCTAACGTTCACACTCCACGTTGTGGAGTGTGCCCCTGCTCGGCCACGACTAGTGCATGCTCCGCTTCGGTACCTGTAAAAGTATATCAAGAAGGGTAGCATTACACAGAACTTAGAAATATAGCTTCTACGAAAGCATAGTAATAAACCAAGGTCCTACCCTACTCCATACTATCCAAATCATTCCTTTTATACAGCTCAAATTTCCCTATGATTTCAGTTACATGATTTCCCTATGCCTTTCTAATCTTTCCATTTCATTCTTTCGCGCACCTTTCGGTGGGTATTATTTCCGTTGATCGCACACCACAAGGACGGGTCCTAATTATACCTAGTCACACTCCCTACGGGAGGGTCTAAAATTCACACTCTATTGTGGAGGGTCCTACTCTACACACGCTCCGTTATGGAGGGTCGATCCTAATCTATACACGCTCCGTTATGGAGGGTCGAACCTAATCTATACACGCTCCGTTATGGAGGGTCCATCCTAATCTATACACGCTCCGTTATGGAGGGTCGAACCTAATCTATACACGCTCCGTTATGGAGGGTCCATCCTAATCTATACACGCTCCGTTATGGAGGGTCGAACCTAATCTATACACGCTCCGTTATGGAGGGTCGAACCTAATCTATACACGCTCCGTTATGGAGGGTCGAACCTAATCTATACACGCTCCGTTATGGAGGGTCCATCCTAATCTATACACGCTCCGTTATGGAGGGTCCATCCTAATCTATACACGCTCCGTTATGGAGGGTCCATATATATGTATATATATTCGCACTCCACTTAGGGAGGATCCTATGAATTTACGCCTATCCGCACTTCCATTTGGAAGGGTCCATCCTAATCGTTAGTATTGTCGCACTCCCTTTGGGAGGGGTCGTTCATACCTAAACTCACCTTTCACATTCCTATACCCACACCTAAATAGGTGGTCCTTTCTCACATTAACAATATAATTTCCCATTGTCCAATTATTACTCTCATTACTAACCCATTTATTATCTAATTTCCTTTCAATTCCATTATTCAACTCAAGTCATTATCTACAACAATTATCCTTTTTACTTAGCATACTTATCTCTATATTTTCCTTAATTATTGCACCTCGTACTCCTAAATTAAAACAAGTCTATCACTAACACTTTCCCTTTTCTTTACCTATCTCTTGGTTATCCCAATAATATAACATTTCATTCCTTCCACAATTTCCATGCCTTTTCAAGCTTACAACGAATATCTAATTATTTTTGCTCCATCATTCACTCTTAGTTCCTTTATAATTTCCTTATGTTTTGTCATCCAGTTATTCTCATTACCCTCTAATTATATATATCTACTTTGTCTATTATTCACTTCCTATCCACTATTATTCATGCATTTGTTCTCACAAATCTCAGTAGTTACTCTTTCTATTCTCCACTAATTACTTCCTTTATTTTCATTATCAAATACCCTAAGGTTTTTATGCTATACTCCCTCTCTACCCCTAGCCATCGCTATAACTAAAGAGAATCTACTTCCTAAGCTAAGGTAATATGAACCCTCTTACCTTGAATGTGAAGGGAGGAGGCCACCAAAAATCCTAGCTTTTCCTTAGCTTTAGAATCCCTAGCTCCTAAATCTTTAGCCCTTAGCAACTCCATTCTCGAATGATTTGAGCCCTCATCTTGGAAGGAGAGTGAGTTGTTCTTGAGATGGAGGTAGGTACACACATGAGTCTCCATAGCTTTGAATTGAAGAAATCCAATGGAGGTAGGGGGAAAGGAAGGGTCACGAATTGGGAGGGTGTATGAGGATGGTTCTTGGTTATTTCATTGTAGAGGGTTTGATGGAGATGATGATTCATGAGGATGGTGGGACTTGGTTCATGAGTGGAAAGGGAGGAAGATGATGGTGCTTGCTCTTGGATCAAGAG